>OU026066.1:20010000-25010000 GCA_907269065.1 Crocallis elinguaria | reverse complement strand
CGATTGTTTCGAGGCTCAAATTTATCGAATGTTGCGAGTACCGAAGTCTGATCGTAAAGTATTGTAGTAGCTCTATATTCTCTTTGGATTCGACCTAGCTTTTCGATAACTTTTGTCGATTGTTTCGAGGCTCGATAAATCCCACTTTATCGATTTGAACTGTCAATTTTATCGAATTTTATCGACCGAAAAGATCCATACTTGCGCCGCAGTAACGATGAAAGTCGATTCCCGCTATTGTTTTTGACACGAGCCCTCTATCTTGTTCTATTCAACTATACTACTAGGTACTAAGCTACGAAAACTCCAAAAAGTCACACAACAAAAGCCAGCCTGGTTATTTTTATTCCTCTAACAAACTAAACTAAAATCTCACCCCTAACATCTCGACGATTTGTTCCACCATCCAAATGTAACAGTCGTTTGTGAGATCGTTTTTTCCCCACCCCCTCGTTTCATCCCCTACTGAGTGACAGCTAACGGTGCGGTCATTGACAACAAATCACCAAATTGTAGTTATCTTGGGATTTCTTTTGTATTATTTGGACTCTACCGTTTTGTAGATATTTTTTCCACTGATTTTAAAATGGAGAGAATTATTTCGACCCTTTTTGTTGTGTAATTGATGTCTGGCTACATTTATAACTACGCAAATTTTTGTGTTTTTACATTAATTAACTACATAGTAAAGTTCTTTATACTATTTGATAACGAGACGAGCTGGTCGTTTGCCTGATGGTAAGTATAACACTGGCCCATAACGAATGTCAGAACTTTGAAACACGTAATCCCGCGTGCCACTGCAGTGCGCTCGTCCTGAGGTCTCATAAGCCCTGTAATTTATATATTGTATAGTTTTATTTTTATTATTTTATTTTCTTAGTTTTTTTTAATATTGCTTTTTTTTTTTTTTTACAATTAATACCTAGGTTTAATTAATAGAAGGGGAAAAAAAAAATGTCTTCCTCAGCCTTAGCCCCCGCCTCCGCCCAACCCAGTACTAGCTTACACCCCACTCCCGCCTCGAAGCAGACGCGAACGATGCGGGAGAAAGTTTTGAGAAAGGCCACGGCAAAGTCGGTGACATCCGAAAAGCTGCTGCCCCCAACACTAGTCACGAACCCACAGAGAACAGCAAAAGCAGCCTCTGAGGGTGCGGTAGCTGAGATGCCACCACCAGCTGTCCCGGAGAGAAGGAGACGGCCGTTGAAGGCCACAGACTCGGCCGCGGCCAGCGTCATGGCTGCCTCGTCCCCTCCGGCCGTGCAGGGACCGACGCCGTCAGTAATAGAGAGGGTGATTAACTGGGAGCATTGCGGGATCTCGCCCCCCAAGGCTGTAGAGTCGGATGAGGACTCCGATGTGTCCGCCTTCGATGCCGATGACTTTTGTGCCCCGAGTCGAGGACGCCCCAGCATGCTGACGGCACCCTCAGGGAAGCGCACGGGCGTCCAGATGGACATGGCGACAAGACTCGCAAACGACATGCTGCTTAGGGGGAAGGACGCCATCGAGACCGCGGGAAATATGAGGAAAGACTTGAAAGCAAAAGCCCTCGAGGCACTCCAGACACTCTACGAGACCGTGCTATCCCTCTCGGACTCAAGGTTCAGACACATAAATAACCTTGAAAGGGAGCGCACGAGACACGCAACGGAGCTGGTCCGGGTGGAAAGGGCTCATTCGAAGGCAATCAGTGACCTGACAAAGGGGCTCACAGGGGAGCTTAGTTTGGCTAGGACCGATATCACTGCCGATCTCAACGAGACCAAGGCGATACGGGACTGGCTGGGCTACGAGACCCGGGAGCCTCACAGAATGGTTGCTGAAACGCACCAGTTAGCAAGGGGTCTTGACACCAAGTTGGGATCTCTTCAAGAAATCATCTCGAAAGAGGGCAAAAACGACATAGAGCCCTTGAGGAGAGACTACGCCTCGGTGAAAGCCGGAGTTGAGTCCCTCTCCTCCCAACTTGATGGGATGAGAAGAGATCTGCACAAGAATCAGGAACGCACAGCTGAACTCCTAGGGGAGAGCTCAAAATTCCTGTCTCAGCTGGAGTCGAGGCCGCTAGCGAGCGCCGAACCGGATCCTGGAGTGCAGCGAGAGCTAGCTGCAATGAGAGAAACGTTAACAACAATGGCCGCGGATAAGATCGCAGCGCCTTTGCCTCTACCGACGCCACAACTTGACCTAGGCGAGCACCTACAACCGATAACCGAGCGCCTGGAGGCGGTCTCGTCAGAGCTCCGCACAATCAGGGCGGAAAAGATGAGATCGCCACCGCCGACTAGAAGCCTGCAGGCAGAGCTCGCACTGGTGGAAGGTGTAAAGCCTACTTATGCAAAGGTTGCCGCTAGACCACCACCCGCCCCCAAGCCCAACCATACCCTGATTATCTCGTCAACTAATCCAAATAACACCGCGGATAACGTCATAGAAAGAATCAGGGTAGCGCTGGACACTTCTACCACAGGAGCAAAGGTTAACAGGGTGCGAAAAGCCAGGAATAAAAGGGTGGTCCTGAGTTGCCCCTCAAAGGAGGACCTCAACCTTGTTCATGGTCAAGTTCAGCGCGATAAGGACTTGAGGGCGGAGGTGGCAAAAGCCGGTAACCCTCTGGTTGTAGTGAGGGACGTCCTATCGGTCCACACCGACGCACAACTAGTGGCGAACCTCTTAAAGCAGAACAACCATCTTCTGCAAGGCGTCGACCTCAAAGAGACAACAGTGAGAGTGAAATACCGCAAAAAGGCCAGAAACCCGCATGAGTGCCACCCCGTGTTTGAGGTTTCCCCACAGCTGCATAAGCGCCTAGTGGAGGCAAAAAAAGTCTACATAGGTATCCAGTGGAGACCTGTAATGGACCAGTCGCCTCTCGTACAGTGCGCCAAGTGCCTGGGCTTCGGGCACACGAGAAAGGTGTGCCGGGAGTCCGAGGACCAATGCAGCCATTGCGGGGGGGCCCACTCTTGGGAGAAGTGCGGGCCGCGAAGGGAAGGAATTGCACCTAAATGTAAAAACTGCCTAGCCACCCATCGAACGGGTCAAGAAATCAGACATAATGCATTCAGCGACGAATGCCCGGAAAGGGAGAAGTGGGACTCGATAGCGAGGTCTCGCATATCCTATTGCTAAGGGCACGTCAGTAACCATAAGCTCACCCCCTCAGAGATCAGGTGGACCAGGTTTGCATTTCATCCAAGTAAACCTGCATCACTCCAAACTAGCAACGACCGAACTGCTTCGGGTCGCAAAAGATACTGGTGTTTCGGTCGCCCTCGTACAGGAACCTTATGTGGGTAAAAGCGGCGTCCTAAAACAATATCCAGGAACACGAGTTATCCAATGCACCCTCGATCGTCAAAAACCGGTTAAGGCAGCCGTAATCATTTTCGGGGACCGGCTGGAGGTAATACACGACCCGCAGCTGGTAACAGAGACTGAGGCGGCCGTCTTGCTGGTAGGCGAAAGCCTACGGTTGGGAGTTATATCCGTTTACTTTGAGGGGGACCAAGACATTGAATCGAACTTGGTCCGAACGAAAGCAATGTGCGAGAAGCTGGGCACGCGAAATCTTTTAATTGCAGGAGACGTGAACGCCTGGAGCCCTTGGTGGGGAAGCGTAGCCGAGAACCCGAGAGGGGCAACCTATAATGCGTTCCTGAACGAAATGGACTTCCAGATTCTCAACGTGGGAGACGTACCGACCTTTGAGGTATTCAGGGGCGGCAAAGCCTGCACGAGCATAGTAGATGTCACCGCTTGCAGCATGCCGCTCCTGAGTAAAATTGAGGGCTGGAGAGTGAACCGAGATCTTACAATCTCAGACCATAACGCTATAACCTTCACATTGCGGTTGGAGAAAGTCTTAAAACCACTAAGGCCAATCACAACGCGCAAATACAATACTAGGAAGGCAAAATGGTCAGAGTTTGTCTCACTCCTAAAAATCTCCCTGAACGAAAGGAACATTACTTCTGCTTCCGTAGGAGATTCTGGATCCACTAACGAGCTTGAGGACATAATAACATCTTACACTGAAGCTATCCACGAAGTCTGCGAAAAGACCATTCCTGCAGCAGGAACCTGGCAAGGTTTAGCCAAACCACCAGGATGGACCAAGGAACTGGATGAGTTGCAGTGTGACGTCCTAAGGAAAAAGCGTAGGATCAGGAACGCATGCCCCTCCCGTGTCGACTACTGCATAAACGAGTACAGGAAAGCCAAGGAGAAGTACGCCAATGAGGCCGAAAATGCCAGAACGGAAAGCTGGAAGGAGTACTGCACGACACAAACCAAAGAGAGCATGTGGGACATGATATACAGGGTGATCAGGAAAGCCTCGGGGAGAAAAGAAGATCAGCTCCTCAGGAATGCCGAAGGCAACACCCTAACCCCACAAAAGTCTGCAGAGCTCCTGGCCAGAACTTTCTACCCCGACGACGCAGAAAGCACCGACCAACCGTGCCACGCCCAATTACGTGCACTGACAAGCAACTATGAAACCGAGGCACTAAGAGAAGATGATCCCCCATTCACACTTGCAGAGTTGGAAGTTGTACTTCAATCACAAAATCCCAAAAAGGCCCCCGGGCCTGACGGGTTAACTTCTGACATATGCGAAGCTGCGATCCGATGCGAAAGGGAGGTATTCATGGCGATAGCTAATAAGTGTCTATCGCTAGCATACTTCCCCAAGCAATGGAAAACAGCACATGTGGTGGTAATTCCAAAGCCCGGTAAGGCCGACTATACCCATCCAAAATCGTATAGACCGATCGGCCTTCTGTCAGTGCTCGGTAAGATAGTGGAGAAGCTTCTGGTCCGCAGACTCCAATGGCACATCTTCCCCACCCTAAATAAGCGCCAATACGGCTTCATGCCGCAACGAAGCACCGAAGACGCCCTCTATGACCTGGTGAACCACGTGAAAGAAGGAGTAAATAGTAAAAAGACTGTTCTCCTAATATCTCTGGACATAGAGGGAGCCTTCGATAATGCATGGTGGCCCGCCTTAAAACACCAACTTCGGGCGAAAAACTGCCCGAGAAATCTGTACGCTATGGTAGGCTCGTACCTCAACGACCGAAAGATCAAGGTCAACTACGCCAGAGCAGCATATGAGAAGGAGACTACAAAGGGTTGTGTCCAGGGATCCATTGGTGGACCAACCTTTTGGAACGTTATACTAGACTCATTGCTGCACAAACTGGAAGCAGAGGGAGTATACTGTCAAGCGTTTGCAGATGACGTAGTTCTCGTTTTCACAGACCAATCATCCACCACCCTAGAGCAGACAGCCAATGCCACGCTGGAAATGGTTGTGGATTGGGGATGTCGAAACAAGCTAAACTTTGCCGCACACAAAACCAATGCTATGCTGCTGACAAAGAAGCTGAAATACGACATCCCCAATCTGACTATGGCCGGCACAACGCTATGTCTCGTCGACGAGATAAAGCTCCTTGGTCTTGTGATCGACAACAAGCTCGCCTTCAAAGCACACGTAACCGCCTTATGCAAAAAATGCGCGGACGTATATAAACAGCTAGCGCGTGTCGCAAAGGTGACTTGGGGTCTTAACAGCGAGATAATTAGAACTATCTACGTCGCAGTGGTAGAGCCAATCATGCTATACGCTTCGAGCGCATGGTCCCAGGCAGTAGAACTACAGCTAGTAAAAGACCAGCTAAACACGCTCCAGAGAGGTTTCGCTCAAAAAGTATGCAAATCGTATCGAACTGTCTCGTTAACATCGGCGCTAGTGCTTGCGGGTCTCCTCCCCCTGGACCTGAGGATACAGGAAGCATCTCTCCTGTATAAAGCCAAGAAAAACCTTACCCGTGATTACCTCCCAGCAGGAAAGGAACTCGAACTTAACATCGGTTACCTGGACCAAAAACATCCGGCCAAAATAATAACCACCGACTACGAGTTACTGAATGAGGAGGCCCACCAAGTTACCGGACCTCAAATCTACACCGACGGTAGTAAGATAGAGGGTCGTGTAGGTGCTGCACTAACTTGGTGGGATAAGGGTAAGGAGCTCCACTCTTCCACCTTCAGGCTTCACCCGTCCTGCACTGTGTTCCAATCGGAGCTTTATGCTCTCTACAGGGCGACTCAAATGGTGAGAAGTAGCAGCGACCCAACCGTCAGTATCCTGAGTGACTCAAGATCCTCACTCGAACTGCTACGTAACCCGAAAACAAGTCACCCCCTGGCAGGAAGTATAAAGAACTGTATTGGAGAAATCAGAGCGCAGGGAAGAGAGATTCGGATGCTCTGGTTGAGGGCGCATGTCGGGACTGCTGGTAATGAAAGAGCCGATGAGCTCGCAAAGTCAGCAGCACTCGCAAATACGGCCCTCGACTACGACAAAATCCCGCTGTCCTACGTCAAGAAAAAGATCCGCGAGGAATCGGTCCGCAAATGGCAGGATCGATATGATACCTCAAGCACAGGAGCCGTCACAAAAATGTTTCTCCCGGACGTCAACAAGGCATACCGGATGACAAGAACAACAAAGTTGACGCCCACGCATGTGCAGATCTTGACAGGACACGGAGGGATTGCCGAGTATCTCTACAGGTTTAGACTGAAGGATAGCCCCGCTTGCGAGTGCGATCCCGGTGTGAACGAGACCGTTTGGCACATACTGCTAGAGTGCCCCCGTTTCTCGGCTGCGCGACTTGACCTGGAGTTCGAGATGGAAAGAAAGCTAGAGCAGTCGGATCTCCATAACATCCTAGCGGATCCAAAGAGCAGGTCGGCATTCCTTTCCTTCTCCGAGAAAATTTTCCTCATTGCAGCAAAACGAAACAGTAATCTTCCCCCACCTCAACCCAGACAGACGCCTCAAGATCAGATCCAAAGCACCGCACACACCACCAGTACCCAGCGGCCAATCGCCCTGCGCACCACTGCCACATCCAACCTTTTGGCGAGTGGAGAAACTGGAGTGCCGAGGATCAGATTGAGAGGTGTGCCCCTCTTCATGGACGATGCCAAGGAACGCCTAGGCATCAGCTTCTGCAAACCTAGAGGACATAAATACATTACCATCTCTCCAGGATTGGGGTTGCTTCTGAACGGCAGCAACTTCAATATCTCCATGAAACGCAAGACCTATGATGCCATGCCGGTGACGAGGGTGTCGGGAAGCCAATGTCGACTGGTACGATCGCGAAACAAGACGATTGCACTTTTCGAAGGGGCGGACGAGACTTCCTTTTCTCAGGCATGTACGATGTTGACTACGCTTGCAGAAGAAGCGGATACCATCGCCCGCATAATTAGCGTAGACGCAATGGTGGTTGGGCACGAGAGGGGTGAAGTCACCGATCGGTTGGGTTGCATAAAAGCCTCAAAATACCACGAGATTGTGGTGTATGAGGATAGAGGTGAAAATCTCAGTTACCTCAAAAGGCAAGACGCAACCGACAGTTGGGGACACCCTGTACCGGACCCGAGCACCATCAGTGGCTCCCAGCGCATGCAGCAGAAGGCGGAATCATCCGCCAAAAACGCTGCCATACAGCAGAGCCCGAAGCGTAAGTCATCAGGTCGCATCAGAGCGTTCGTGGATGCCTTCAGTTGTGCAGCACAAAACCTCCTAAGGCTGAAACCATCATTGCCCAAAAGAAAAGAGGAAACGATACGGCAGAGTCAGGTAAAACCAAAACCAGCCCGAACGAGAGCCGACATGGGACAAGTCAGTCCGCCTCGCCTCAGACCAGCGACGGGGCCGCGAGACCACGTAATAAACGCCTTCATCGAGTACCTAGCTATAACTAAAGCAAGCATAGTGGTCGACACTATGATCTGCAAGAAGATCCTGCAGTGCTATCAGCTGGGTGGCGCCATCAACGAAAATCTGCTGAAGGCGTACCTCGAGGAGGAAGAAGCTGCTATATACAACAACAACGACAGCCTAATCCTACGGGGTCAGATGGCGGGAAGTTATATGGCAGCTTTTAATGCAACAAGTGGCTTTGTGGCTCTGGTAAAGGAGGGGACGGAGCGTACTGGTCCAATCAAATTCTCTGCCCCGCATGACGATCCGATTTTGGTCGTTGCTCGGCGAACTCGGACGATGCTAGACGACAGGATACTTGAGACGGCGAAATCCGTCTTGGGAATCTCTGAAGCCGAAGCATCTTGGGACGACTGGGTGATGCCTAAGATCGAATGGGTAAACGGGGTTCCGGGAAGCGGAAAAACAACATGGATTGTTGGCAACTTCAATGGGGAGGAGGACGTTATCATCACCACAACGACGGAAGCAGCCAAAGACTTGCGAGAAAAACTAGCGCAACGAATAGGCGACCTGGTCAAAACCAGGGTGCGCACTATGGCCTCTGTCTTAGTGAATGGTTTTAAAGCATCCCATAAGTGCAAACGTCTTTTGGTTGATGAGGCACTTTTAAACCATTTCGGGGCCATAGTCATGGCAAGTCGGCTGGGTGGTGCTAACGAACTTCTTCTCATTGGAGACGTCAACCAGTTACCTTTCATTGACAGGGAGAACCTCTTTGTCCTAAGGTACTGTCGTCCAAACCTGGTAACAACAATCACTCAGGAACTGTTGTGTACGCATCGGAACCCTATGGATGTCGCCTACGCCCTTCGGGAGGTGTACTCCGGCATTTACTCATCGGCATCCAAAGTTCATTCTCTGAAGCTGAAGCGGTTTACAGGTGCACTAATACCCGTTACCCTTCCCGACACTCTCTTCCTAGTACACACACAGGAAGAGAAAGAATCCCTGATCACCAAGGGATACGGGGGAGGCACTGGGTCACGCATCTTGACCATTCACGAAGCTCAGGGACTGACGTACGAGTCGGTGATCGTCATGCAAACCAAAGGACAAAAGCTGAAGCTGCACGACAGCGTCCCACATGCGGTGGTGGCATTGTCGCGTCATCGAAATAGCTGTATATACTACACCGATGATAGCGACGATGCGATAGGCCGCTTCGTGATGAGGGTTAAGGCGGTTTCTGCTAAAAGGATCATTGATTATAACCTTAAAATGGCCATCAGAGACGGGAACAATGTGGTGGCGGAGGCCATCGCAGAGTTCGAACGGAGTGGGGCGGCGACGGGAAGTAATTAATATAGGTTACCAAGTAACATAGGTTAAATAAATTGGGTGAACAACCGGAGTGGCCATGGCCACTGGAATGATCTTGCTTGCAGTGGCGTCGTGTGGCGGGTCGCCCTCTTCCCTCTGAAATGGTTGAGGAGAGCGATGGCTGGCACATGCGTCAAACTCGTGAACGGGTGCTGCTTGTGGGATCTCGTCCGCTCCGATTGTGTACTCAATTCAGCATTCTAGTTTGTAATACTTGTATTGATATAAAACTATATATATATTATATATGTTATGTGTATGACACTTAGTTAGGCTTTCGAAGTAAGTTACTTTTGTTAAATAGATGATAAGTAAGTAATTTTTCAAGTATATTAATGTAAAAATATCAAACAAAAGGTGCGAGCCCTGGAGCTTGCAGAGCAAAATAAATTAAACTAAAAAAAAAAAAAAAAAAAAGCCCTGTAATTTCACTGGCTACTTTGGTCGTCAAACCGGAACACAGTAACACTTGCACATTACTGCTTGGCGACAGACTTCACGAGCAAAGCTAAAATAATTAAATAAAGCTAAGCACGCTTTTGATATATCCCTGCCTACCCTAAAGTGGGCAAAAGCATGCCGTTAGTAGTAAATACATTTTAGGAAACTTCTTTATAGTTTGTCCATTAGAAAACTTTGCTTTGGATTAAAGTCTTTTTTAACACTCTTTTTTCTCGGCAAAGAACAGAGACCGAGCAAAGGGGTAGATTGAAAATCAGCGCTGCATGCACATGAAAATGTGTATGCAGCACACGCTGAATCTACTCCCATTGCCCTACACATACATATATATATATTTTTTTTTTTTATGTAAATTGTAAAGAATATTGTAAGGAGCAATAAATGATTTGATTTGATTTGATTTGATTTGATTTAACAGGTATTTAACACGAAAGCCATCTATGCATTCGCTATGGGTTGAGCAAAATATCGAAATAAAAATCTGTGTTTTTATCGCGATTAAGTTCCGTTCTTAAAAGTAAACAATGTTTTCGAATTGCGAAAGTTTTTTTTATTTTATTTTATTTGGTAAGGTGACGAGCTGTTCGTTTGCCTGATGGTAAGCATAACGCCAGCCCATAACAATTGCAGTACCACCCAGAACTTTGAAACACAAAGGCCTGCGCAGCACTGCAGTGCGCTCGTTACCCTGAGACATTAGGTATTAAGTCTCATAAGCCCAGTAATTTCACTGGATAAAAGTTACTAAAAATATCGAGCGGCAATATCGCTCGATATTTGTGCCTAATGCCTGTATCGTGCCCAATCAGTTTTCTCTACCACAGGCGGTAGTACATAGCGCTGAAGTCTGAACGTTAATATATCATACAAAAGTGAGTGTAAACAAAACATCATACATAAGTTACATACATACATAAGTTAGTGTTAAAACACCATAAGTAAGTTATTATTTCGTATTATCTAAAGACGTAAAAACAACCGAAATCTGAAAAGTCCCGTGATTCGTTTTCCTTCATGCTCCGAGGACCAAGACGAGGGTCTCTACATCAATCACCCCCTACCTTTCACTTCTCCTTACCCCCGTTTCTGTGATTTGTCAGTATGTGCACAGTATAACTAATACGCAGTACTTTAATTTACTATTTTTGTTACATGTTTGCATCATACACGAGTCAACTCGTGGCACAATATTTATTTAATTGAAAGTAGAGTAATTAAATTTAGTGTCATTAAAATTTACGACATAAATATGACTATTACTCAAACCTATCATTAATAAGGAATTTTGTCTTTCCTGTCATAGGTCAAGTGATGATTTTATAATAGTATATAGCTAGCTGAATAAGAGTTAGAAAACGGCCTACTATTTTAAAGTACCATAACAATATTGTTATCCGCCACTGAAAGCTCAATTTGAAGCGAATAAGATTGTAGTTTTAATATTTATTTTATTAAATTTATATTGCATTACATATTTCAAAGGTACGTCAGAAGGTAACGATGAAAAGCTCAAAAATATAATTTAAGCAATTTTTTTTTTTGTTAGAAACCTATTCGTTTCTACCTAGTACTTATTAGTCTTAGCTAGTACTTCTGTTAAAAGAAAAGTCTTCACATTACTCGCAGCTATAGAATTTTGAAAATGCATAAAATTCACTACTGCGCACACATTTCTACTGTGCATGTGTTTGTTTGATGGTTTCTTCGGGTAGTAATTGGGTGCAGGTTGAGGGAAAATAAATGGCAGAATGCGTTTTGTTGCTTTTGCCGTCGGTGAGCCAAGAAAAGGTTTTTTTTTGTTGATCGTGATCGTGACATGTGAACGCATTGTTGAAGACATGTTTATTGACATGTACATGTGTTTACAGAATGTTTATCCGACTATATTTCTACATGTGTAGACGTAAAGACTGACCACCGGAAATTTTCAAAGCAATCCTACTTATCCTTCCTACTAATATTATAAATGCGAAAGTGTATTTCTTGGTTTGTCCTTTCACGCAGTAACGGATAGACGGATCGACGTGATTTTTGGCATAGATATAGTTTATGGACCGGAGAGTAACACAGGCTACTTTTTATCCCGGAAAAATGCACAGCTCCTCTGGGAACGCGGATGAAAGCCGCGGGCGGAACCTAGTCGATAAATAAAATGTGGCTTCAGCCACACTAAACCAGACAAATTCATACAAAATACACGACTTTTATTTAAGAATTTTAAAAAATCTATAGTTCTTAGAGTGTAATTTGTCTTTTATTCTCTGGTATAACGAGACGAGAGGGTCGTTTACCTGATGGTAAGCATAAAGACGGACAATAACAATTGCAGTGCCACTCAGAACTTTGAAACACAAAGGCCTACGCCGCACTGCAGTGCGCTCGTTACTCTGAGACACTAAGTATTAAGTCTCATTAATATCACTGAAAGTAAATTAAGTTAGAAACGTGTGATAGTTACACAAAAACATTTCTTATAAAAATCGTTCACCTAGTCGTAAATGTGGTAAACCTCGTTTGTCGACTCATTCATCACCCTGTTTACCCAATTTCCGGCGATGTCTCGCGCCGGCCGAGAGAACGGCTCGCTCCGTGGACTGGCGTCATTGTGTGTTCGACGGGATTATATGTAGCTTGGGGGATGATTAGCTTCTTTATTTGTTTCTTTTGTTTTTCTACAATAAATTCGCATTTTTATAGGTCTGTACTGTGTGTGAATCCGCGATAAGGGTAGGGAATTTATTCTCAACTCGGTTGCTATAATACATCGATAGTGGCTGTATAGATAGGAGAGTTGAAAGTGGTAAGTTAATTTAATTAACTTACTACTATATAGTTTTGACTTGCACAGTGTAGTGTGTTAGTGGTAGGACTAACTCTTCTGCGAGTGTCCGTCTGGGTTGTTACCACCGCTTTGTGAGGGAAGTCTGCCGCTAAGCAGTAATGTGCAAGCATTACTGTGCTCCGGTTTGATGAGCAGAGTATCCAGTGAAATTACTGGGCTTATGAGACTTTTTTTTTTTTTTTTTTTTTTTTTTTATTTAATTTGTTTTGCTCTGCAAGCTCCAGGGCTCGCACCTTTTGTTTGATTTTTACATACTTAAAAAAAATTTTTTTTTTTTTTCTTTCTTATCATCAATTCAACAAAAGTAACTTACAACGAAAGCCTAACTAAGTGTCGTACACATAACATACACTATATATATAGTTTTATATAAATACAAGTATTACAAACTAGAATACTGAATTGAGTACACAATCGGAGCGGACGAGATCCCACAAGCAGCACCCGTTCACGAGTATGACGCATGTGCCAGCCATCGCTCTCCTCAACCATCTCAGAGGGAAGAGGGCGACCCGCCACACGACGCCACTGCAAGCAAGATCATTCCAGTGGCCATGGCCACTCCGGTTGTTCACCCAATTTATTTAACCTATGTTATTTGGTAACCTATATTAATTACTTCCCGTCACCGCCCCACTCCGTTCGAACTCTGCGATGGCCTCCGCCACCACATGGTTCCCGTCTCTGATGGCCATTTTAAGGTTGTAGTCAATGATCCTTTTAGCAGAAACCAGCTTAACCCTCATCACGAAGCGGCCTATCGCATCGTCGCTATCATCGGTATAGTATGTACAGCTACTCCGATGACGCGACAATGCCACCACCGCATGTGGGACGCTGTCGTGCAGCTTAAGCTTTTGACCTTTAGTTTGCATGACGATCACCGTGACCATGACGATAACTTTTATCCAGTGAAATTACTGGGCTTATGAGACTTAATACCTAATGTCTCAGGGTAACGAGCGCACTGCAGTGCCGCGCAGACCTTTGTGTTTCAAAGTTCTGGGTGGCACTACAATTGTTATGGGCCGGCGTTATGCTTACCATCAGGCAAACGACCAGCTTATCTCGTTACCAATAACATATATTACAAAAATACAAAATTACATCTCGATATTTTCATTTAGTAAAAGCTCAAACTTATTGTAGCGTTCGAACGCTCAACTTACGGATTAGTGGCCGAATTTTCTATTGCTGAGCCAGTATTGGGTTTGGTTCGTAGGTTCATAGTAATTGATAAATATTTTATACAAGCTGCTGATCGCGGTTTCACCCGCGTGGAGATTTTGGATTTCATGGGTTTTATTTTTTTGCGCGAAACTCTAATTCTTTTTCTGAAATTAAAGTAGCCTACGTTACTCCTTGTAACATCAGCTATCTGCCAGTGAAAGTCCCGTCGAAATCGGTCCAGCCGTTTCGGAGATTATACCCGGAACAAACAGACAGACAAAAATTTTAAACATGGTTATTTTTTTTAGGTACCTTATAAACTCTCATATGCATTTAGTAAAAAGCTGTTATTTTGATATTACAAACAGACACTTCAATTTTTTATTTGTTATTTACATCGATCGGACATCAACTATTCATTTTTATCTCGCTCCAGAAAACAATACTAAATTAATAACCATTTGTTCAATTGTTCGTCCAAAATCGATCGGGACAAAGCTGTAACTGTACATCGATCTATTTCCGAATCGATGTCAACCGGACGTCGCACTCTGCCGGCCCGCTAACTTATGTGTCAATGTCTTCCGTACTAAATCACCAATGGGCCTCGAAGTACGGTCTGAAGTGTCGAATATCGGTACCGAACTACGGAGAATATCTACTGGTACTATTATTAGGTGTAAATATCAAGTATCGATAGTCGATACCTTCCTGGTAATAATAATTATTTGTTCCATTTTATATTAATTATTTATGTCTGGCCTATAAAAATAGTTAGTATGAAATCTTACAATGGCCTGCAGTTCAATTACTATTTATAGATAAGTTTAGGTGTAATACTTATTTTATATAGTAGCTATAGCAGAATGCTTACAGACAGGAGGGTATTTTAATTCACTCGGAATGATTCCGAGTAAGAAGCGATTTTTCCGGTCGTTTATTTCTCGGAAACTCATCCCGACAGAGAAATATTGTGGGGATTATATACGTGTTTATGTAGCTGAGTTGTCGTATCTAATCGGCAAATTTCTAAGACGGGATGCGATTCTGAAATATAGACGATTAAGACTATCGCTTCCGACACGGATTTCATTCCGAGTGCATTCATTAATTCCCTGCGGGTAAGTTTAGTATTAGTTATCGCCATCAACACTTTGCGTATATAGTATAGTATCTTGCACTAAATCACTAGGGAGCTCCACGCTCCGAATAGCATCGGAAATTCTGTTATAATCGAGATAAATTCCTGGTGATAGCGGTCGCTGAGTAAATTAGATAGGGGGATCTATCATCTTCGATTATAATACGTTGAACTAAGGAAATAATAATGGAAAATCTGTTTATAATATTACTAGCGTAAATGTGCCTTTTGACGAGACGAGCATTGTAAAGTAGTACCTAGTCCATAGTATAGAAGCAGTGTAAAGTAGTCCATTGTGTAAAAAAATATTGTATAAGTCTTTCAACTTTCATGAGCGCCTTGCCAGGGGGTCCAAGAATTGTAAAATCATTCACATAAAAACTCTTTGGACCTTTTTCACGTATTAAATAAAGACAACTTAATGCTTTCTTTCGCCGATCTGTATGAGCTTATGACAAGCTTCAGAAACAAAACCATACTTGTTTTGAAACAACTTTTCCAAAATTGTTTCCTTCAATGGACCGCCTTTATCCCAATGCGAACTATCTCCCTATGAATTGGTTCGGTCTAGTTTCGTACTAATACCGTCTGAACAATCCGGCTCTGAGGATCCCGCAAATATGTACATATTTGTAACTACCGCCCTCGATGGAACGTATAAATAGTTTAGTGTACCTAAAACTATTTCGCTACGATGGGTTTATAGGACAGACAGTAAAACAAGTAGCAACGGCTCCGTAGCTAAGTTGGTAGTAACCCTGCCTGCAAAGCGAGGGGTCCCGGGTTCGATTCCCGGCCGGGGCAGATTTTGTGTAAGCATAAAGTTTGTTCTCGGGTCTTGGACGTTTGTGATGTGTATCTGTGTGTGTCCATGCCACCTGCGACACAGGGAATCCTAGTGCGGGGGTATGAGTGTGTAAGCGTTTATTTATTTAACAAATATAATCAAACACGATAATATTCTAATTTCTTTTGGCTGTTTATCTCATGCCTGGAATTTTATTAACAGATAAAATCTATTAGGTACGTACTAGTAATTACATTTTAAAATTTTTACAACATACAACGTATGTTATTAGTTGGTTTGAGCCTTCGATATTTCATAAACATGATATTTACAATGGCGCAAAAATACATTCGTTAACAACGAAATATTTAATTTACTATACATACATAAATAAATAAGTTAGCAAATGAAAAGTGGACTTTGTGTTTTGGATTATTTATACGGAAGATTGTTAAAAGAAATAAATAATATATTGACCATAAATATAGCTCTATTGGAAACCATTTTAGTTTTTGCACCTTCGCCTTTTGCATCAATTCTACATTTTTAGCTCACTCTGACACCGTTTTCACTGACAGCTTTATCAAATGGGTATCAAATAACCTGGATTTGTTCAAGTCACGAGTGAACAGGTATCATCTAGGTAAGCGGGCTACATCATCGACCGCATCGTCACTCACCACCAGGTGCGATAGTGGTCAAACGTAAGCCAAAAATATATAAAAAAATTTAAAAAAAAAATTACTAGCCTAAAGGTGTATAATAATGTCAACAAATACAAATGACCAACCAAAGATATTCATTCAAAAAGAGAATTTCCACGAATGTCATTGGTTGTTGTTTGCATTGTAAGACTATTTATTTACTTTAGAAAAAAATGACCTTACGCATTGTACCGACTTCACTTACTGATTCACTGTAAAGTTACATTCAACTATTTGAGTTTAAATGCCAGAGTTACAACAATGGCCCAAACTAGTAACAGTTTCTTGAATTAAACGCTGGAGAAGTAATCCTTACATCAAGTGTATATACGTAGGACTGATTGTTACAATTTTAAAAACATAAAGGCAGATACGACTTTGACGTTTTTTATAATTTTTGGTAGCAAGACAATGTCTAAAGGTAACGAGCGCACTGCAATGCCGCGCAAGCTTTTGTGATTCAAAGTTCTAAGTGGCACAGTGATTGTTATGACCTGGCATTATGCTTACAAATAGGCAAATCTCGTTATGAAATGTAGTAAAAGAGAAACTGGAATGGGAAATGAGGTACAATGTTCCAAAGAGTGACACTTCTTCGAATGTCGTATAAAATTGGAAGCAATCGTATCTCAGCCAAACTGGTACTCATCAAACTTACCTACTATTTCCTGTCACAGTTTAGAAAACATGTAGCTAGATAGTAGTAGATTTTCGCAGTAGTAGATAAAATTCGATAAAATTGATAGATCAAATCGATAAAATGGGTTTTATCGACATTTTATATAATTTATCGAGCCTCGATACAATCGACAAAAGTTATCGAATAGCTAAGTCAAATCCAAAGAGAATATAGAGCTACTACAATACTTTACGATCAGACTTCGGTACACAACATGCGATAAATATATCAGTTTTTTAGATTCGACAAATTTATCGAACGGATTTCCGTACTTGCGCCGCAGATTCTAACCCGATTAGAAAATTACTTCATGTCTCTCGTCCAGTTTACCACGTAATTTCTTTACCCCGAAGCAACGAACGCTATCGACAAACTAACGCAGAACAAACTTGGTCGGTCGGTCCGCTGGCGTTATCTGGCCAATGGTACCCACCACTAAGCCGGGCCAGGATAATATCTTAATACTGGTAAGGATGTGACAAGGTAATGAATGTCGATATCGATAGTTATTCAAGTTGGATATATCAAATACTTTTTTCTTGATTGGGATTCGTAAGGACTTATTATAAAAGTTGCGAGATGGTATAGTTCAATAATAATTTCTATAAAGTATTTGTTTATTTAAATTATTTCATTAATAAACAATATATTAAATATTAGGTTAGGATAAAAACCCAGGTTAGACACTGTTTGATAAAAAAAACTAAGTTGCGGAAAAAACCTCGCATGCATTTTTGTACTTAACAACAGTGGTAATAAATTCAAGCCTTACTTTCAAACCTAAGATCACAATCATGCTTCAATCAAACTTCACTGGATAAAAAATATTTTATTACCACTGGCGGATATATCTTAAGATTATCATTTTAAAACAAACGTCAATAAAGCTTTCAAGCGTCAATAAGCTACAGTCATTTGAAGAACTGAGAGTAACGCCAGAGAATTTTCCTTTTTCATCGATACAAATTCAAAACATCGACATGTCCCGTCCCTAAACGCACAGGTGCACTGAAAGAGGCGATCAAATAGTCGATAAGCGTTGCTTGTGCATCCCTTCCATACACACAACACGTATCTTTACCATACACAATACGTATATTGTTGGAAATATTGTTTTTGGGCCGAAAATAGTTTTGGGCGGGTCGAAACAGACATCCTACTAATCCTACTATCCTACTAATATTATAAATGCGAAAGTATGTTTGTTGGTTTGTCCTTCTTTCACGCAGTAACGGAGCAACGGATCGACGTAATTTTTGGCATAGTTTATGGACCGGAGAGTAACATAGGATACTGTTTATCCCGGGAAAGTGCTCGGTTCCTGTGGGAACGCGGGTGAAAACCGCGGGCAGAAGCTAGTTTTATCAATATGTTATTGAGGCCAGCTATCGATATACATAATATAATAATGTAGTTCGAGGAATACAATGAGATCGCGGTTTCAAGTGCAGAAAAAAAATCATGATGAATCCAAAAATCTCTCGCCGCATTCGTTATTTTCACAAACTGTGGCTATTCGTTTAAGTTATCTGTACCTATACATATAAATAAAGGCTTGTAAAAGGGCAAGTAATTCGTACTTAGGCATTTTTTTTAAAATATTTTTACGATGTTTCTAATGCTAGGTATAATACCTAAGTACATAATTATGTTTAAAATGTAAGTCTAAGTATTAGTCACCAGGAGGCTCCTGAGCATGAGGTTTGCTATCGGACGTTGGATATATATGTTGTGTTTCTTTGTGTCCATGCTACGTGCGACACAGGGAATCCCAGTGCAGGGGTATGAGCGTTTATCGATTTTGACATTACAAGATTTATCTAGAATTCTAAACCCTTTTTTCTATTCCTAGTATCTTTTTATTTTACTACATGTCCCTTTGCCTGTGGCAAGTACATTTCCAGCGTATTCTCTAGCCGGATTAAAGAGTGGATAAAGAGGGGATTATATCCAAAATACCGAAGCGTTTACCGATCCCCGGGGATTACAAAAAAAAACGAATACGGAGATGGGAGCAAGATATCAACGAGATGGGGTAGGATTATTTAGGGAAATGTACGCTTTCTGGAGGCACCATGTTTATTTGAAAATGTTGAAAAATTGTTATCATATACATTTTTTACTCCTATGTAAAAATGTTAATGTTTTGTTAGTGGTAGGACTAAGTCTTCTGGGAGTGTCCGTCTGGGTTGTGCAAACCAGCAACTCTTACGCGCTGACGAAGGCTGCATCGGATTCAACTACTTAAGTATATCCAGAGAGTCCTAGTAAAAAACTACATATTCATATTTTCTTTGATTTATTATTTAATTAAACTCCAAATAATAAAATGACACTAAGTAACAGCTCGACGTTATTGAGAAAAAGTCGTTTACTACGAAACGGAAGTCCGACTGTACCGGAAATAAGACCTTGCGCGATCAGGGTTGTCACACAAGTCAAATTATAATACCTTACGAAGCAGATATTAACTGTTATTGAACGGATAAGTATAGTTTTCATGTCAGATTATAATATTAAAAAAAACCATACTGAATTTCTGAGTATATACATAGTTTGCTCATACGTGGTAGAGTTTTTTGATCATACGGTTTAATCATCCAAAAATTGTATAAGTTTGAATTTCTTTTTTATTATTTATTTTATGTAAGTACGTGTTATTTTTAATTTGTCTGCTAAATAGGCTCCAACCTTCAAGCGATAAAACCACCATACCATGGTTAAGAATAAAAACTAATTTTATGTTGTAATTTACGGGAATTGATCTCGATACTTCTATACTAATATTGTAGAGGTAAAGAATGTCCTATTTTAAAAATTCTTTCTCTGATAAGAAGCTACGTTATTCCTGAGTCTTATAGGCTACTTTTATCCTGATTTCGCGTGTGCCAAGCAGCGGGAACAAGCTAGTCTACGATAGTTATAAAAACAGAACATAATAACTGAAAGAAAACTGAGTTTACATGCCTAAGACAAGACGATGTAATGCTGTTTTCTTTTTTAAACAACAATTATTACTAATACGGTAGAGTCGTTATGACATCTTTATTCAAGTTGGCACATGATTTTTTTTTGTTTGTGGCTTCATTCGATTTGCGTATTTAGCCAGTGTCAAGTTATAATAAATCTCTAGTTTTGGTGCATGAAAGTCGTTAAAGTGTCGAAGTTACGCTTCAGTAAAGCGGTTGATACTTTACTGAATGCTTCTGTGTAGTTTTGGATAGAATACGAAAATACACGTTTTTCGTCTTTGTACTATTTGCCTTTCACTTTTGCACGTTTACGAACACTTAATGGTTAACAAACCACCATTATTACACATTAACACTCGATAAAACATAGGTTTTAGTAAATAACACAAAATCAACACATTTTCGCATTCGCGCCAAAACTCCTGTCACATAATTACACGCTCTTGTCGTTGACAACCATAACGTAGTAGAGCGGTACCTACTCTACCTCGTCTATGCTCTCACTAATCCTCAGTAAGCTGGGAGAGTCGACGGCAGCACTATAAGCCTTTTATGCTTATTCGGATTATATCTACACAAACCGATGTTTTTATATTATGTGTGTTTGCCTGTCCTTTACGCAAGAAGCGTTTCGTTTCTACATTCATCAATGCGTACCGCTAAGTGTGTGTTCCCGGATGCTATAACCTAAGTTTCTTTAAATCACGAGTGAATAGGTACCTTCTAAGTAAGTGTCCTACATCGTCGACCGCTCTGTCAATTACCAAAAGGTCAGATAGTAGTAAACGCAAGAGTAAGCGGTGGTTATAAAATACGTTTGATACCTTACGTATATTTACTTTACCTATAACTCGGATCATCATGAATCCTACTAACTACACTCCCACTTCCTTGGCACCGACCTCAACATGGCATAGGCGGGCCACAGACTAACTAAACTGCTGAATCGAATTTACGACTCTCCCAGACGTACAAGATTCTAGTTTGAATGTAGATTAGCATGTGACAAGCCAAAGTTGTTAGTTACCGTTGATAGAAATCGGTTATATCATTCGTTGCTGATTTTAACCGAAACTATACTTACGTAAATTAGAGAAACTGTATTTCTTTAAAATTTCTTATGGGGTTGAAGGGGTGGACATGCGAAACCAATGATATCTCTCAAGTGACTTGCTGGAGCATACTTAAAATTCTTAAACACTCATACCCGGACAATAGGATTCCCAATGTCACAATTAGAATGAACACACATAGATTAGATAGTGGACAAGTGGAATGAAGACACATTGTTAGTGGTAGGACTAACTCTTCTGCGAGTGCCCGTCTGGGTTGTTACCACCGCTTTGCTCGTGAAGTCTACCGCCAAGCAGTATTGTGCAAGCATTACTGTGTTCTGGTTTGATGAGCAGAGTATCCAGTGAAATTACTGGGCTTATGAGACGTAATACCTATTGTCTCAGGGTAACGAGCGCACTGCAATGCCGCGCAGGCCTTTGTGTTTCAAAATTCTGGGTGGCACTGCAAGTGTTATGGGCCGGCGTTATGCTTACCATCAGGCAAACGACCAGCTCGTCTCGTAACAAAAAAATAATATTACCTCCTGGACGGGATAAAAACTGCTATACGACAACCTACTGCAGTTATAACGGCTATAGCTCTTATCTCGATGAGCAAGATTTCATTACCTACGTTTTTCTGTTTATAAAACTATCAAGTGAAGTAGATTCCCGCAAGCTTGCCTCTCGCCGCTGATGACAAAGTTTGTGCAGCATTGAACCGCGGGCAAGCGTTTGGAGTGTGCTCCAAGTGTTGAGAGATGGCGACTTGATTTTGTTTTGTATATCGATAGAGTGAGAACGAAATTGTATTTATAAGGTTATGAGCCATTCAGTCAACAGTTGCCAGCTAGAGATCACTGCGTAGTTATATAACTCACTACAACAAAATACTATTATTTTTCAAAAAATTTTTTAATACTTAATTAAACTTTTTAAATTAAACCAACGACCTTTTTTCTATTTAAATGGGAGGAACTTCTCAGTATTAATACACTAAGCAATGAAACAATAATTTTTCAAAATCGGACTACGGATCGACTTGAAAACGTCCTGTGTTTTTTCATCGCTTAATAGACCGCCAGCGCTTATAACTCGAGCCATATTTGACCAAAAGATTAAGGAGTCAGCGAGCGAACACGCTTCCTTACTCAGTTACGTTGCGTTTCCGCAGGGTTGGCACTCGGCGCGCTTCAATAAATGATGAGCAGCCTCGCGCCATGCTGCTCCGGACTCTTCGGAGATCAAACATTTATTTACACCTCGCCTCTACTGCTCTTAGCTTTTAAGCATTTTGCTGGATTTTACGGAAATTACTTGTGAATCTACTGTCGGAATTGAGTGGGTCAAAGCCAATTGTAATCTTTTGTGTTTCACGTCACACAACAAAAATCCATAGATATGATCAAGATCGAAAAATTCAACAGTAAAAGAAAAGTTGGTCTTTTTTACCCAAAATGGAACGGAGTAGTAAGTAATACGTGTTAAGGGTGAGCGGTTGTTTGTGTGTGCACACGAATGTTCCTATTTATCTCCAACACAGTTTTACCGATTTAGATACGGTTTTCTGTAGGGGTTGTGATTCATCGGCGATGATTCTTAGATATATTGTGTTAGAGGTGCTGTAAGAAATCTTATAGGAATTCTCTAAAAAGCTAAAAACAAGTAGATGTAACAAAAGTTACATAAAAAACATGGCTGCCTAAAAATTTATTAAGCCTATATTACTAAGCCTATTTCTATCAATCGTCTATAATTAAAAAAAATATGTATAGTGCGTAGACTTATGAGCAAATGCGTAAACTATGCCTTAATGTACCACCAGGTCCTCAGATTAATCGAAATGAAGCTTTAGTTAAATTTGTCAACCCTACCATGCACACAAAGACGCACCAGAACCGCTGATCAATCACAGCGTCCTGCGACACGCACACACTTACAAACGTTAATGTAACATTAGTGTTCGCAATAAAGAGGGTGGTATTCTCTAATATATTACGAAACGAGGTTTTCTTGTGGATTTAAAGCTTCTTCTCGGGTTGATATTATGACCGCTATGATTTTATTAGGGGACTAGTTATTTGGCATTTGAAAAGTGGGAATGTGAGGTTTTTTATTGTTCCCGCAGCTGATAGAAGTGGCAGTTGGGGACTTTGATTTTATATTTTATCTAATTTATTAAGAACCGGCGTGTTATTTGCCTGCAATTTTGCCTTGTTGGTTCATCATAAACAAACACAAAACCAAGCAAAAGCTTGGTATAAAGAGGAAAACTTTGGTTTGGAACATTATTATGTGTTCCGGTTTGATGAGCAAAGTAGTCAGCGAAATTACTGGGCTTATTATGAGATTACTTAATACTTAATGTCTAAGAGTAATGAGCGCAAGGAAGGTTTTTTTTATTAGTAACGAGACGAGCTCGTCGTTTGCCTGATGGTAAGCATAACGCCGGCCCATAACAATTTCAGTGCCACTTAGAGCTTAGGGCCTGCGCGGCACTGCAGTGCGCTCGTTACCCTGACACATTAGGTATTAAGTCTCATAAGCCCAGTAATTTCACTGGCTACTTTGCTCATCAAACCGGAACACAGTAATGCTTGCACATTACTGCTTGGCGGCAGACTTCACGAGCAAAGCGGTGGTACTAACCCAGACGGACACTCGTAGAAGAGTTAGTCCTCTCACTAACAATGTAGTGCCGCGCAGGCCTTTGTGTTTCAAAGTTTTGAATGGCACTGCAATTGTTATGGTTCGGCGTTATGCTACTCGTTAGGAAAACGATCATGTATTATATAAAAAAAAACATTTTATTGCGCAATAAAGAGTTATTCTACTGAACCGTACGTTTTTCAAGAGCTCCTTTACATGAACAAGCGACTTAAAGATCCCTATTAATTAACAAGGCTTCACAACAAGATATGAGATCTGGTTTAAACATTAAACCATGTGTACAAAGTCCTTTAACATTAGAGCCTAAGTAAACAATATAAAAAGGTACCGTTTGTGAAGATAAGGCACGACCCTTACCTGCACCCCTTTGTGATACGGGTGTATCAAACTAACATTATGTAGGAAGGGTGTGTCGAGTTTGCAGGGGTGTTTTGGTAATGATGTACCTCTATTACAATTGTAATGTTAGTTTTGTTAGCAACTGTTGAATGCCACAGACTGATTCAAATTCAAAATTCTTTATTCATATAGGCCCCAACGGAGCACTTATGAAGGTTAAAATAAACGACTCTAACAGCGGGTCTCTGTAACGTTCGCCTACCCGAATCACAGACCAAAAATAATGCTGTCTTTATCAGAACATAATAAATGACAAAGACCTCAACAGACCCAATCCGTGCTCAAAGTCAACGAACCTTCAACTGAGACTGAACTGTTATACATGTATGTAAACAAAAATGTCAAGTACAATATCGCGCTCTCAGGCTTACGTACATACCTACTTTAAAAAATATAATTGTTTTTATCCTAACTGGTATAAGTTGAGCCTGCGTTAGTAGCGCATCTCTTCCAAATAAAGCTCAGGATAGACTGGTATTTATACAGTCAAGATATTTAGGCAGTATTGCTTTAAAAGGGCTTCCGCATCTTGAAATTAAAAAATGTAACCTCAGCATCTAGTTCTCCTATATAGAATTTTGATATAGGGTTACTCTTATCCTGATAAAACGTGCGCATGAAGCTGCGGGCAAAAGCTAGTTTTATAAATGTATTAAGTTTAGCCGCAAATATAGCCCTTTATACTAGTCCTAACTAAGCCGAGTCTATCCAAGGCCAAGTGATCCGATAACAATTATTTGACGGGTTGATTTATACGTTCAAATGTAAATGAAGTTACAATATACCTGTCGACCCTACTCAACGCAGGTCATAAATAACTAGACTTGTAATAGAATTGGATTGCGGTTTTGATTTTATAAAGATAAATAGTAAATAAATAAACGCTTACACACTCATACCCCCGCACTAGGATTCCCTGTGTCGCAGGTGGCATGGACACACACAGACACATCACAAACATCCAAGACCCGAGAACAAACTTTATGCTTACACAAAATCTGCCCCGGCCGGGAATCGAACCCGGGACCCCTCGCTTTGCAGGCAGGGTTACTACCAACTTAGCTACAGAGCCGTCTACAGAGATAGCTAGTATTCTGGGTGATGCAAGGGCCGGAAACTGGGATCAAAACTCAAAAGCAAAAAAACCTTATTCAAAGTAGTCCTTAAGCTCTACCTTTCACGTCCGCAAGAAAAAGTGCCAAATATGAATAAAGGCTAGCCCACTGATCGACCCACTACCCGCAACTTTGAATAAATATCTCGCATTAGGTTACATGAAACCCGCATTTCTTTCAAACCCCGCTATACGCAGTCATGTCACGCGCGCCGCTTTCAATTGAGATACGTGGCGGGACGCTGAGGTCCTACGGCGTGTCATGAGATTAGGACTGCTTTAGATATCACCGAGTATGTGGCATAGTGTTATGGAGACCGTTAGTTGTTGTCTTAATATGTTGGGTACACTTGGTTTGAGCAGAAGCCAATCACTAATACCCATATTGGCGATCACGCAATCAGTCCAACGACAAGCTTGTCTCGTTATCAAATCTATACAAATAAATAAAATTGAAGTGTCCGTTTGTAATATAAAAATAACAGCATTTTCCTAAATGCATATAAAATTATATACGGTAGCTATTTATAACAAAACAACCATTTTTTAAATTTTTTGTCTGTCTGTTTGTTTGTTTTGGGTCATCTCCGTAATGGGTGGACCGGACCGATTTTGACGGGACATTCATTGGCGGGTAGCTAATGTTATAAGTAACTTAGGCTACTTTTATTTTAGAAAAAAAATTAGGGTTCCCCGAAAAAAAATCCTATGAAATCCAATATCTCCGTCTGGGTGAAACCGCGGGCAGCAGCTAGTAATTAATATCCATATTGGCGATCACGCAATCAGGCCAACGACAAGCTAGTCTCATTATCAAATAGTATAAATAAAAATGGAAAATAACTGTGTATGTCTGCCTGTTACCTCTTCTGGCTAATTTTTCCATTTTCACAATAGCATGTCGAAAAGTTGCAGGTCACATAATTTCCCACGAGCGTTACCTCCCACTAAAACCAGAGATTTGGTAACCTACCCAAGAACTTTAAGCTGAGTGGTCAGTCTACCACCCCCATCCACCCCATAGTAACCATACCTAAGCCCCATAAAATATAGTGTCCTATATACAAGAGGTCTCCTTATTGCGTCCTCGACGTTTATTACAGGCCGGGTCATTCCCCGATGGAAATAATTGATAACCACCCTTGTTTCAGGGATGATAAATAAAATAAGAGTATTGTACGTAGCCTCATGTTTATGGCAGGGATGGCTGGACACCGTGTTGGAAGGTTGTTTATAGATAGATTTGCTTCAGATTACTATTATTATCATGACTTTTTTGTGACTTCGATTCTAACACATTTTCAACTTGAGGGTATTTTTTTTAAACTCGATTGGTTAGCATTTGACCCACTATCTCACCTGCGGCTTAAGTACGGAATTTTGCGATTCATAGCGATAAATTGACAGTTCAATAAGTTAAAATTAGAAATAGGTAGGTCGTTGCTGATTTTTTTTGAAAACGAAAACCTTTTCCCTTATAACGAAAACTAATCTCCGAAACTAGTTTTGAGACGATGACAAGTTTTACTTGTACAATATCATCGATTGCATTTCCAACACAATGAAGTTCAATTTTCATTATATATATTCTAGTAGAGTTTAGTCCTAATAGTCGCATTTGCAGCTACCATTTGAGTTGCAGCGAGTTCCGAACTTCGATTGCTTGGTGACAAAGGTTCCCAACTTTGCCCCTAGAATCTAGAGCTATGATTCAGTATGAAAACTTATCAGTAAATATAACTATACATATTGTATTTTTATATAAAGAAGTTCGAGGTCCATGACCCACCATTTGGCAACAAGATTTGGAACACATACTTGTAATTGTTTATTTTTTCTGCTCGTAAATATTTATCCCGTCACAGGAAGTGACCACTCAACCCGTAGGAGCTATATAAGTGAGTCCATTGACTCTACCTTTACACCACTGGGGCTGAACAAATTAAATTTAAAAATCCAGACAGTCAAGTGGTCAATCATTATGAAAGGGTTTCTTAGCTTATGTACCATCATCATCATCATCAGCCGGAAGACGTCCACCGCTGAACATAGCCTCCCCCATAGAACGACACTTGGATCAGCTGCTCGCCTCGCGCATCCAAAGTTTCCCCATGGTTTTGACCAAGTCTGTCCACCTAGTCCGGCCTATACTATGTCTTCCGGTTCGTGGTCGCCACTTGAGAACCTTTTTTGCCATCGGTTGTCGGTTCTGCGAGCGATGTGGCCTGCCCATTGCCATATCAACTTGCTGATTTTGTTAATTTTAGTAACATTGTATAATACAGCTACGAAAGTAAAAGCTTATTGAATATTAATTGTTGTTTTAAAATAATTACTAGTTTAATTACGTCAACATTATTACAAACAGAAAGCTGGATAAAGTTTAAATAGTTTTATTAAGCGGTGGAGTAGTAACCGGGACGCGGGATGGACCGGGATAATCCCATGTGGACAGGTTAATCCGGGACGTGTCGTGTCCCGTTTAACACATTTTTCCCTAGTTTTGGGGACTACCTATATATTTACAATACAATTTTACAAGTCAATCATCATATTATTGTGATAAAATCACAACCATCACCAACAAATTAATGTAGAATTAGAAGAATTTATAACTGTTCCTGCTATGGGATTTCGCCAACCTGTGGTTTAAGACACTATCGCTAATTTTATTTTTTTACAGATGCAAAACGCTTCCTTAATAGAACTGTAACCTTCTGAACAGGTCATTCGTTTGAAAGGAAATGTCACACCTGCGGGCTGTGACACTATTGCTAATGCAGCTACTTAAACCACGTCTCGTGGTTTTGTAACTGTCAGAAGTGCATAATTCTTTGTCTTCCTCCATACAATCACACGTCTTACTTACTTACTTACTCCGGTGGCGCTGCGACCCAAAAAGGATCTTGGCCTCCGACACCAGAGAATGCCACTGGTTGCGATCCCGCGCCAACTCTCGCCAATCACCAGCTTGGAGTTCGCGCAGGTCCGCCTCCACGACGTTATTCCAGCGGTACCTTGGTCTACCAACTGGCCGGCGGCCACTAGGGACTCCAAGATACGCTTTCTTGACATTCCGGTCCTCCCAGAGGATGGCCTCTGCAGGTGTCCAAGCCAGCGAAGTCTCTGCGCTTTAGTTTCACCAATGATGTTAGGCTCGGCCACTAGCTGTTCTATTTCTAGGTTTTTTCTCAATCTCCAGCTGCCATCTTCTCTCTTTACTGGCCCCAGAATTTTGCGTAGAATTTTTCTCTCCGCTACTAAGAGTTGGTTCTCTTCTTTAAGTGTTAGTGTCCAGGCTTCGCATCCATACAGTAATATTGGTCTGATGACCGTTTTGTAGATTTAGATCTTAGTTTCATCACACGTCTTAGTGGTTATTTTTTACACGATGCACAAAAAAGGAGTGTGTATGTGTTTAGGGTTTATGTATAGATGTGAGTTTCTTTATTCCACCATAACTTGTAAATGCCTGAATTGATTTGGGTGTATGGGGTACAGTTAGAATCCTAACATCATGTCGAGTGATTCTGGTTTGGGTAATCGTGTTTTAATGTAATTTTGGTATATCTGTATGGCAATGAGATGTTCTGTTTGTTAACCTGATTGTAATTTGATAGGTATGTAACCCAAAGCTGGAGTCCGATAGTAAAATCATCGACAAATACATTGAATATAAATATAACTATAGTTCAATGATAGCTAACCGATTAAGTGACGTGGCTACATTTTCATCCAAGCTGGCAATCCTAAGAACGTTTTAAACTTTAACCCTTTTGTTGATAAATGCTTAAAAAGATAATCTATGCCTGAAACTGACCTGTCAACTCCTCGTTGACGGAAGGTGTTACGCGTGAAAACGAAACAAAAAACTTTATAGCTATTACTATTACCCTTATTACCCTATTTACCCTATTACCCTACTATTGTAGGGTTACTGAACGTTTATTAACAAAGGAGTGAGAGTTAATTTTCAATTTAAAAAGTTTCAAAGCCTTCGCTGTTTCAGAAACTAAAGTGGAACATTTAAAATGAATACTCAAAATTCATTGATGCCGAATAAATTGGTTAAAATTAAAAGCATTATCTTAACAACCGGGCCGGACTATCAGCCGTATATTCGCAAAAACAATACCGAATAGCACATATCATGCGGGCAGCGATAAATCCACGATCGCTTTACAGTTGCCATGATCGACGCATTTATACGGTCTTTATGTAGAGGAATACAGTCTTTATGTAAAGGTATACGGTTTGTTTACATACGGCTTTTGTGACTCAACTCTATTGCGTATATACCGGCCTGGTTCTTCTCATTATCTAGCTTGTTGCTCATTAAGTAGGCCTTTTTGGTTTTTATACGGGTACTTGGAATAAAATATAATTTGTGTGGGAAGGTTTAAAGATACTTAAGACTAATTTAGTTAGTACAACAAATTATATGTTAATTAGTGTTTTGTTCAGAACAGACACATTTGGCTACTATTGCATCTGATTTAAAATCAAAGTTTTTGTACAGATTTTTATACCCTTATTAAGTTTGGTTATTTTGTTAAGATTAACAACAATAGTAACAAGTTGTAAGACTATATTTTATTTTCAACTATATTTTATTTTATGACCAACATTTTGAACAGCGTCCTCAACTTAAACGTTCATACAGATAAACTAGTCTAAACCAGATTTTCAAAAATATCTTTTACAGCGTGAAGCCAAGTTACAGTTTACAATAATTAACTCTGTACATAATGATGTGATGAGGGCATTGCCAAATTAAACCGTTTCCCAAACTTCACCCAAAATCACATTCACAGAACAAATCTCATATTCACAAGCCGTGCGGAGTTGACACTCTGTCCGCGGCAGTACCGCTTGCAGTGCTTAACGAGCTTTTGTGCCCGGTTGTACTTTTGACAGTTCACATGTGGTTCGCAGTTTAGCGCAGTTGTGTAGTTGAGAGCAATTTGACTGTTGCTTGTTTCGCAGATTTGATTTGAGTTTATTTAATTTTGACGGTAGATTTGATTTTGATGTTCCGTTGGTCTGGTTGTTTAAAAAGTAAGTTATGCTTTTGTTTCCAAACGACTGACGTCAATGAAAATCTCTTGTACATGATCAATTTTTCTCAAATCCAAAAGTATAAAACATGAAATATGTAGAGAGGTAAGTCTGGTTTTAGTAGGTATTAAATTTGTATGTGTTTTCTAAAACAAACTTGACTTTTTCAAATTCAATTTTGCTATTATTTAAAATAAAATAACCCCAACCAATTAAGTTACTAATACGGATCTAATCCGGCAAAACGATATACGAGTAATATGGAGAACTTGTGGTGACTGCAGATCTAACCTACCTTTAATAACAAGAAGAACTAGACAATAGACATATCCGGTTTCCTGTGATATATTTATCACGAAATAAAAAACTAGATTCTATGAAGTCTACAAACGAGACGAACAATGTATTGAAATTACAAAAACCTCAACAGATATCTCGCGTAGCCGACCATAAGACTCAACTGCGTGAGTAAACGAGCTGCTAAGAAGCGCCGCGCAACCATGAACCACTGTTAAACTCTGCGTTAAACTGCACCGTTTAGCCGTTCCTGGTAATGATGATAGCCTCCATGTGTGTAATTGAAGTTGTAAAGTTAAGAGGCTACAGCTCGCCATACTTTCCATACAAACGCTCGTACGCAATTATAGTGTCCTAATAAATTTTTCTTTAGATGTTTTGAGCAAATAGGTATCATGTGCTCTATATCTAGGATACCAAGGGAGCAAAAATGTAAAATTTTGAGATTCTAACTCAGTACAAGCTTTCAAAAATCAGCTTTTTTGGACAAATTTTACTTTTGACTTTGGCCATTCAGAGTGTTCTCATAAATGTAAAATTCAACAAAACTCTTCCAAATGATCCTTGGACGTGTAATGGAGATTCTAAATAACAAACATGTTTTTCACAAACTTGTAAGGCATTTTCAAAAACACGTATTTCCTGGAACAAATTTTAGGAAATTATCACGCACTAATTGTCTTCCAAAATTTTGTTTGCAAATTTATTTCAAAATTTTCAGAATGCCAACCGAAGGCTCTGGCGTTGTCTCTCCTTTCCGTAATGCCTGTTTTTCTTCGATGAACAAAAAAGCCTTTAGGCCATTTTTGCATTCTAGGATTTTTGCGTTAGGCGGGTCATGGAGCGGCACCTTAAGGTATAGAAGTAGGTGTAATGAAAGCTTCGTAAAGTAGTCCATAGGCAGGTTGGACTGGTGGTAGTAAAGGTTTGATTATTGATCGAGACTAATATCAATGATTTCTTGCACTAATAAGTGGTAGATTTAGCCAAAGCCTGTGTGATGTCGAAAAAATATCATGTGAGCTTTAGAAAGACGCGGGTTCAGAATCTCGATTGCAGTGAAATTTTTATGTATTGTTAGTCCTGGTAGGACTAACTCTTGTGTTATATGTTCCAGTGTTATATGTACAAAGGAAATAATGTACAAGACGGAAATCAGATGTCACAGTGTAAATGATATACAGAGTATAGGTACACCAATTCCCACAGCCTCGCTTAAATGCTCGAGAGCGTAGTGAACATGAATTTTAATTATTTGCGTTCAAAATAAAACACTTTATCTCAACACACATGTTTGTTCGTACGAGCGCGGACAAATATTTGTGAGTAAGTTAATAAGCCGAGCTTACAGCATTGTATACACACATTTATAACAAATGGGATTTAGTTGGGGGTGTGGTGTGGGACAAGTGATAAGCGGAAAGAGGCATTAAAATTACAAGTTTTCAGTACTCATTTCTGAAGCCGACTATGTAATAGTGTTGCTAGTCGCCAAAACACCACTTTGCTAGGGCTGAGCGCCTTCTGCGCTCTCCCGCCGTCGGTGACGCTGTAAATGTCGTCAGACCAACAGCACGGCACTTCAAAAAAAAAACAAACCACGGGCCGCTGTCTCTCGTCCCTCGCGCCACGCGCCACACCTCAACCTCATCGGTGTAAGCGATTCCGTTAATTAATTTAATTAAATCCCCGGCTCACTGTGCCGCACACTCGCTGCGGTCAACTAGGCAAATAAATACAGGTGTTTATGTTAAACGGTTCGCTTATAATGTGTTGAACTGGGCCTGAGATACAATTAGGTATTTAGAGCACGAAAACAAACATAGATCCTTAGACAGACTTAGGACGCACTGCTAAGGAGTGGAATTCGTTGCCAGCGTCTGTGTTACCCGACAAATATAATCTGGGAGTGTTTAAAACGAGAGTGAACAGGTACCTTCTAGACAAGCGTGCTACACCTTCGACCGCATCATCGCTTACCATCAAGCGAGATTGTGGTCAAGCGTGAGCCTATAGAATATAAAAAGGTGCCTGTTTTAGACACTGTCTAGCTAGACAGTGTCTAAAGATACACGTCTAAAATGATTAGGTAGATGTGACACAACAGAATGTAGTTAGACAACGGTTAGACACTAATTAAATCAAGATTTGAGGTTACTCATATTTAAACAGGCAACTAGCATGTTTAGGAGTTAAACACTGTTTAACACAGGTTTAAAGTTTGTTTAATTTTATTTTGGTAAGACCGTATAAATTTCGCACTAGCGTTGGCTACAATTTCTACATGTTTATTGCACTTAAAGTTTTTTGTGTTTTTAAACAGCAGGCGAATTTACTAATAGACTTATTATAGTTTGATAATTAAATTATATGAAATCCATGTCTTAAACCAGGCAATCCGATTGAAGGATGTCAAATGGAAGCTCATTGGCTGGTAAGTGTTGCGTGACCTCTTAGGGGCACCTTAAACGCTCAAGCAAACGTACGTTTGCTTGTCAGAATAACAACGCTTTTGCGTCCAGCGCGCATTTCGAGTATCACGAAATCTCAAGCAAACGTACATTTGCTTGAGCGTCTATGGTGCCCCTTACTGGCTCCGTTTAAGGGTATAAAATATGAAATTACCCGTTTAATTTACGCTGAAAATTTACTGAAGATAAGAGTTCATGATAAACCTTCAGTTCTTGTATTATAGAACACAGGATTTATAGTCTTTGATAGAACATCAATAAAAAGTTTATGTACTTAGTCTATATTTTTACCTGCGTAAAAATACAGCTCTTCTAACAATAATTAAAACTTACGTTGTACATTTGTATAATAAGCAGCAACTATTCTTACCTGTAACAATAATAGAAAAACATTATTAATAATTAAATCATTAGGTACTTTAAATATAGCAGCAATATAAATAGAAAATCAATACTTACAAATAAATGAAATTGAAGCGTCTGTTTGTAATGTCAAAATAACAGCTTTTAACAATACACATATGGAAGTATATATAGTACCAATAACAAAACAACAATTTTTAAATTTGTTGTCTGTCTGTTTATTCCAGGTAATCTCCGAAAAGGCTGGACCGATTTCGACGGGGCTTTCACTGGCAGATAGCTGATGTTACAAGGAGTAACTTAGGCTACTTTAGTTTTAGAAAAAGAATTAGGGTTCGGCGCAAAAAAATAAAACCCATGAAATCCAATATCTTCACGCGGGTGAAACCGAGGGCAGCAGCTAGTATAATAATAAATATTTGGTTTGAGAAAATAAACATTTAAACGAAAAACTGTCACAACCTATCGCTAAGTGCACGCAGTAGCACTTGAAAACCAGACCAAATTCCACTTTCACATAAAAAGGTAACTTGAAGCTACCAATAAGTGCACTATCCCCTCCTATACAAGAACTCTGTGAACCAGTTGTTATCTAGGTTATTCCCGGTTCAAAACAGGCGGTTGTCTATCCGCTGTCGCATTAAAACACGGGCCAGGCGGGGAGGCGAGCCGTGTGTCAGAAATACAATACCTAGGTCTACCTATCTAGTTCTGTGTTTACCTGGCCTGTAAATATGGGTGAAATGTTGGGTTTCTTTGTGGAATTATTAATATTTGGAAGCCGTTTTGAAACAAAGAACGTTTTGCTCGTGAAGTCTGCCGCCAAGCAGTAATGTGCAAGCATTACTGTGTACCGGTTTGATGAGCAGAGTATCCAGTGAAATTACTGGGCTTATGAGACTTCATACCTAATGTCTTAGGGTAACGAGCGCACTGCAATGCCGCGCAGGCCTTTGTGTTTTAAAGTTCTGGGTGGCACTGCAATTGTTATGGGCCGGCGTTATGCTTACCATCAGGCAAACGACCAGCTCGTCTCGTTACCAAATAACATAAAAGAAACAACTTTTTATGCTTGTATAATATAAATTGTTATCGCTTCTTTAATTTGTTTTTTTTTATACTATTGGATAACGACACGAGTGTGGGTCGTTTGCAGGATAGTAATCATAATGCTGGCCCAATTGCAGTGCCACTCAGAGCTTTGAAACACAAAGACCTGCGTGGCACAGCGTCGCGCTCGTTGCCCTGAGACATTAGGTATTAAGTCTCATAAGTCCAGTAATTTCACTGACTACTTTGCTCATCAAACCGGAACACAGTCATGCTTGCACATTACTGTATGACGGAAGACGGTGGTAGGTTACTGTTTGTCCAGTACCTCACCTAATCCTAAGCGATGATGTATCCTACCACCACCTGTGGTTGCAGATGTTTTCCTTTACCGTCAAACCATCGACCTACAGTTTGGCGTACATAAACTCTACCATCGCCATCATTGCTTCTAAATAGAGAAATTCTAATTAGAACTTATAGCACTAAAAATCAAATACGCATAAACCTAACAAATGACACAGCTGCAAAATTAATGAAACAGCTGCGCGGGAAACCGAATTTTACTTCAGCAGTAATAATTTCTGCAATGGGTCACTGTTCAATTAATCCTAGTAGGTTTTTGCGGATTTGCTCCCAATTTTAATTAATCTACACAGATGTGATGTCAACATACCGAGATTTCACACTTTAGAATTTAATGTTTACGAGATTAACTATCGAGATAACGAGAACAGGTTTATTTGCGTTGTCTTTGTTTAGAATCAGGAGTGATTCTAAAAAAATTTTTTTGTCTTTTTTATCTTATTTGGTAACGAGACGAGCTGGTCGTTTTCCTGATGGTAAGCATAACGCCGGCCTATAACAATTGCAGTGCCACCCAGAACTATGAATCAGAAAGGCCTGCGCGGCACTGCAGTGCGCTCGTTACTCTTTTATAAGTGCTCCTTTGGGCCCTATTTGAATAAAGCTTTTTAAATTTGAATTTGAATGTTGCAGGTAACTAGACAATTACATAAATACAGAATTTCTAAGATGTTAATGCAACAATAATATTTTTAAAAACGTTCTAAAATAACTCTTAGCATGGTAACGACCCCATCTCGTAGGTTCAGAAGACGGAGTGTACATGCGGCGATATTTATGGAGGCTGCAGTGGGACAGAAAGGAAGTATAAAGTTCGGACGAACTTTCAAAATTATAGCCAGGGGTTTAAATTGTCGCTGAAAATTTCGCATATTTTGCTGCGAGAGTTCCGCCGCTAAGGCCAGATTTTGTGCAAGGCAAAGTGTTGGAGTTAAGAGTCAGTTTCAATAAAGTAGGATTCAAAGAGGGTAGCACTTAGCTATTATTATTAGTTACTCTCTGACAGAGTCTCTTTGTACCTTAGTTTATTAATTATGTTGGCCGTCCAGTAAGAAACGCTATATCTTAAAATTAGAACTATAGAAAACAAAACACAAAATATATCATAAGCCGGCCTTGCTTGTGCCTGGTTGGGGTATAATAAATAATCCTACTAATATTATAAAAGCGAAAGTGTGTTTGTTGATTTGTTGGTTCGCTAGTTTGTCCTTCTTTCACGCAGTAACGGAGCAACAGATCAACGTGATTTTTGGCATAGATATAGTTTATAGACCGGAGAGTAACATAGGCTACTTTATCCCGGAAAAATGCATAGTTCCTGTGGGAACGCGGGTATAAACCGCGGGCAGAAGCTAGTATAAAATATTATTATCTTACCAACGGCAACGGTACTAAGTTGTACTAATAATAAAATGTATGGATATTCTACCAGTTCCTACATGGATATCTTCGCACACTCGTGTGATTCCATTTTAATGGAAGGTTAGAGTAGATAGTTTGTATTCTTTTTTAAATTGAGAAGTTTAGATGATATTCTCTAAAGCATCTCCATTACAACTTTTAAAGGTTTACATATCGGTTCGCTCTAAAACGGTGAAGTCAAACATCGTGACTGTAAGGAAACCCGCTAGTTCAAGAATCACAAAAATTGAGGACAGACGAAATTTATCAAGCTGCACTTGGCCCGCGTGGTGGATTATGACCCATACTCTCTCTCATTCTCTCTCTCTGAGAGAAGACGTGTATGAGAATAATAACCTGGTTTACAAATAGTTAAAATTTATTTATTTACATTGACGCAAACCATATAAACCGGGAAATAGATTCTCAACAACAAAATCATCTTCCCGGACTCATTCGTGCCGTGATTAACAATCCGGGCCGGGTCCCCAGCGTCCCTGATAAGCAGGGAATCATTTGCGAGATTGCGTTGAGGAAGCGTTAATTTTTGTAATTGTCCCGGGAGTGTGTGGCCGGAAGTTACCGGCCAATTTGCTATCCAGGAGCTTTGATTGGAATGAATTGAGTGCGATACAACACTATTTGTGTACATTTGGTTTTCGAATATAATACACACCTTTAGATTCATCTATACAAATAAATAAAATTGAAGTGTCTGTTTGTAATATCAAAATAATTTTATACAATTGGTAATGAGACGAGCTGGTCGTTTGCCTGATGGTAAGCATAACGCCGGCCCATAACAATTGCAGTGCCACTCAGAACTTTGAAACACAAAGGCCTGCGCGACACTGCAGTGCGCTCGTTACCCTGAGACATTAGGTATTAAATCTCATAAGCCCAGTAATTTATTTATTTAATTATTGCTACCATGCACTTACAAAAATGCCTTAAACCTAAGAAACAAGTTCTTAAATCTAAGCAGGTCTTAGTCTTATGGTTAGTAGGTAAATACATGGACCCTGTTAGCGTATTCGCAATTTTACTATTTCTAGTCAATTTACGTTAGTTTTACGTTAGTACAATTAATATTTATTGTTAATTTCACTGGCTACTCTGCTCATCAAACCGGAACACAGTAATGCTTGCACATTACTGCTTGGCGACAGACTTCACGAGCAAAGCGGTGGTACTAACCCAGACGAACACTCGCAGAAGAGTTAGTCCTCCCACTAACATCCATATCATTATCAACTTCTTTCTTAACCGACTTCGGAAAAGGAGGAGGTTCTCAAAAATGAAACTAATAATGAGATTATTAAATTACAGTGTAAAAAAGACACCTCCTAAAAACTCCCTCACGACTAAAATTCCTAAGTTTCAATTTCCCACCCCACGCTACTGACCTATTCATCACAAATTATCCTAACACCCTGAACAGAGGGCGCTCGCAAGCAACTATTTCACGACTACCCTCCATTTATCAAATTCCGTCAAATAACTTAGTACATAGTGTATTCATAAGCAGATTCCAAGCCTGTCGCAGCTGTCATTCTCGCCGTGACATGATGAATAGATAGCAAGGGGAGAGGGGAGGGGGTACTCCGACCTTGATGGTGGTATAATGGTGTATTTCAAATGCTCCTTTGATATGACATCCCTGCAAAGGGCAAAACGATGTTATTTGAGGCAGTTTATGTTATTCATATTATTGTAACGCTGAGGGAGGATTTGCATATGTTGCGGTTGGGGTTGAGAATTAGTAATATGTTATTTAAGGTTGTGTAGATTATACACAACCGTGAGCGACAACCGTGAGCGTGTACTGGTATGAAACAAGATTACAATTGAACTTATTAAAAGCTTTCAACTTGTCATTTTACCTAACAGATGGAGAAACTTAGTTTGATACAAAATATTATTAGGATCGTCGTTTGATTTCTCCTACAGTTAAGTTATACTTAGGATAACAAGCCATCGATGTCAACTTAAATTTCATTTATCTTTAAAATATAAAAAGAAAACCCAATAGCTCGTAAAAAATCTCCAAAACAAGGATATCTACAAAGGATGCCAAAAATCTCTTTCAAATTTCCCCATTTACGCGCTTAAAGCAGCCATAAATCGAAATAATAACAAATCAAAAATGTAGAGGCATCAGAAACGCAATAAATTCTCGTATCGGAGATTGAATATGAAATCTGCATAAAATTTCATTGAACATAACCGAGTTACATACAGAACTCTACGTTATCTGTATAGCGGTAGAGTACGTTTTACTTCGACGCAGTCGGTAAAGGTTTTCGGATTTTTTCAGCGGTAGTATAGAGACGGTGCTTTATTGATTCTGTACGTTTTTTGGTAGAGTATTTGTGGAGAGGAAATTAGTTTGGATTTTGTTTAGACTAGTACTTGTAGAGTTGTTTGAGATCCTTCGTTTAAAATGTTAGTGTACTGTGCATTTTTAATATCGCAGAGAAGTTATAAGTCCTTCTTTCACGCAGCAACGGAGCAACGGATATACGTGATTTTTGGTATAGATATAGTTTAGGGACCGGAGAGTAACATAGGCTACTTTTTATCCCGGAAAAAATGTACGGTTCCTGTGAGAACGCGGGGGAAAACCGCGGCAGACGAGTACTATATAAATTGACAGACTGACTGCACAAGAACAGGCTGCAACATAAATGACTGGGTTTATGGGCTGCAACGTTTCCTTTTCTTACATCATAGATGAGATCGCATAGGAATTGAAACGTTATCCCTTACCACTTAAGTTATAATTTTATATGAATTCAAAACGTCAATGACCGTTGCGTACCCACCAGTCCTCTGAAAATTTTCGGGATGTTTTATTTACATTAAAAATGAAAACTTCCTCCGAATCCCAAGTAAAAGCGAAACAAGCTTTATTCCCCGACTCATTTATTGTTTTTATGACGTAAATTAAGTTAATGTTCGTATTCCGAATAAAAATGATATCGTAAACGACTGCGCGGTCAGTGAGGCGCGCGGGTGGTCCAACTTATATGAAATTGAGTACATTGATACGAAAATAGATGATAATATTCAATAACTAGCTGTGCACCGTGGCTTCACCAGCGCGGCATCGTTAGGCCCAGTAATTTCACTGACTACTTTTAATATCAAACCGGAAAGTAATGCTGCACATTACTGCTTGTTGGTAGACTACACGACCAAACGTGTTTCCCACCCAGGCTAACACTCGCAAAAGAGTTAGTCCTACCTGCGGCGCAAGTACGGAAATCGGTTGGATAAATTTGTCGAATCGATAAAACTGATAAATTTATCGAATGTTGCGAGTACCGAAGTCGGATCGTAAAGTATTGTAGTAGCTCTATATTCTCTTTGGATTCGACCTAGCTATTCGATAACTTTTGTCGATTGTATCAAGGCTCGATAAATTATATAAAACAATCGATAAAACCCACATTATCGATTTGAACTGTCAATTTTATCGAATTTTATCGATCGAAAAGATCCGTACTTGCGCTGCTCGTAAATTAGAATTTTAATGACATTAAAATTTCTTTTAAAATTTTTGTAGCATAGATTACGAGTTACAAAATGTCTCATTCTTTCTCGTTTGTCCCGCATACCGACATCCCGGAAGCTAGTGAGTAACCACTCGTGTGCGGGTTTGATTCCCGGCATGTGATACCCCGGCTTAGGTTACTAACCGACACTATTTGCGGAATGATTTCACTATGCGAAGATAACTTGTGGTATATTGAAACTAGACTACCTACTTAATGATGACTGGTGGTAGGTACAACTTACTCTCAAGTGAGAGTCCGTAAATCCATACTAATATTATTTATGCGAAAGTGTGTTTGTCCTTCTTTCATGCAGTAACGGAGCAACGGATCGACGCGTGATTTTTAGCATAGATACCTATAGTTTATAGACCGGAGAGTAACATAGGCTACTTTTTATCTCGGAAAAATGCACAGCACCTGTGGGTAAGCGGGTGAAAACCACGCGCAGAAGCTAGTAAAAAAATAAATACATTTGCCACCGCCAAGCAGTGATGTGTAAGCGTTATAGTATTTCTATTGAATAGCAAAGTAATTAGTGAAATTGTTAAACACTATAGAGTCGGCCCGCGGCTTTGCACACGTGGAATGAAAATCAAATGTAGTCTATAGCACTCAGAGATAATGTAGCTTCCTATAAATAATTTTTAGAATCGGTTCAGCGGGTTCACAGCGTTGCCACACGGACGAGTAATCGCTTCGAGTAATCGAGCGTTCTTACTCGCTCGTCTGTAACCTCTCGCAGTTATAAAAGCTGTTTACAAATGCTTTTTAAAAGTTGCAATATCCAACAGCCGGTCCGTTGTCAGTTCTAAACAGGAAGGGTAGGGGGTAGGTGGTAGCCACCGCTTCAATATTGATATTTATATTGGCAGAATTACACGGGAACGCTCTCTGAGTAAATTGGGTTAGAACTAGCTTTGACAAGAGCTCGGAAAGTGTTTTAGGTATTAAACATTCTAGATTCTAAAAACCATTTCAGTTTTTTTACTATTGTGTAACGAGTCGAGTCGGCCGTTTGTTGGATGGTAAGCGTAACGACAGCTTATATCAACTGCTGTGCCCAGCAGATATTGCACTTGTTAGTTCTATTTAATTCTACCCTGAAACATTAGGTATTAAGTCTGGAGTTACTGGTGGTACAAAAACGACTCGATATGAACCAATTTTTGTTAGTGATGTGATGGAATAAGAATTTCTTTTCTATCATCAGACATGCAAATCGCAAGAGGCAATTAACCCGACATCTTATATCCAAGAGTAGATCAAATGCTAACCCAATAAGGGTAAAAAATCCGCTAAAAATCAACAAGATTCGTTGCGCACTTGACGACGTAAGTTTGAGCCCGTTTGAGGTGACCATTATCTACGCTATCACGATAGTTTGCGTAACGCAAACTACTTGAGTAGGGCTGTCAGTTTACTTTAACTTAGTCTGACGGAATGAGAGATTAAGTTACACATTACACGTGTTTCTTCACTCGTAATGTTAGCAGTTGACCGCTATCTTATCTGATCTGTCACTATGTGGATGAAACAAAAGCTTCAAATTGTTTATTAATATGAAAGGAGAGCGCTCTTGAAAGTTAAATGACTTCAGGTGCCAGTTCCAAATATACACCTGATAAAAAAACATGGGCATTTTTTAAAACGGGCGCTGAAAGTTCATAGAATCTATTCATTAAACTTTCATGAGCCCTCTCCCTTTTCCCATAATATGAATAAATAAGTTAGTAATTAAACAACAAAACAAAAACTAACTAAAAAGAGAAAAATGTTTCTAGTCGCAAGATATTCGCCAATTTATTTACCGCCAGTAGAATACACTAGAAATGTATTTCCTAAGGCAAAGCAATAGAAAATTTAATAAATACCAAGAGCATTCGAAATACTTTACCGGTCGAAGCGACCGAGTTTGGGGTCCATTAAGAAAGCATTATATGCTAATGTAAGTGTTCTTTGTGAGGCTAAATTGGATTTGGTTCGGGAGAGGGCAGCCACTTGGAAAATAGATGTCGGGTTATTTTAATATCTGTTAAAGGTACCGGACGTGTCTATGTTTTTGTTTATTGGTATGTATACTGTGTATGTGTATATGAAGATGATACGAGCGAACGTGGCCTAGTGGGAAACGCAGTTCTATCTAGGTCACAGGTGGTAGGACTATTTCATCTGCGAGTGTCCATCTGGGGGAAAACTTAAGCTTTGCTCATGTAGTTTTCCACCAAGCTGTAATTTGCATTCATTTCTGTGTTCCAGTTTGATGAGCAAGTGCAAGCAAGCAAGACAGTGACTAAATGATTTATTAAAACCACTCAATTTTTTTTCCGCCATTGGAACATGTCTCCTCTTCTGCCGGTTTTCAATGTCATCCTAGCTAAGTTCTGTAACATTTCAAGTTAGCGACAAAACTTTTGTACCTAATGTGTGTTTTTCCGGCTAAAGAGCCGTGGGCCGTCTAGGTCGTACTTTAATTAACTTTGTTTTCTTATTGTGATTAATCACAGTCGTGAAATAGATGACGTAGGTACTCTTTAGCAGTTGGTTAGATGACTGCCTCATGAAACGCTTTAACAAACGTTCGGTTTTTTCATGTATGTATGTAAGGTTACATAGATTATTTTGTCGTCTGATTACCTGCGTTAGTGCTGATCTTTCTCATAGGTTTTAATGAGAGAGACATCAATTCACATGTGAGACATACGCGCTGTAATTTCAAAAAGGGAGCTTTGTGGTTACCTTTCGGTAATCAGTATATTCTGACTCCTTGGGGCTAATTCTCTGACCTCCATAGTTTGCTTTACCTAACATGAGCATGGCAAAATAAAGAGCTAAGCTGAAGAATAAAATTGACGAAGTTTTCACATTCGATAGTAAATTTTCTCCTCCGGCTAAATATTTTCTTACCAATAGAAGAGAACCTTTTGAACCATTTCAGTAAACGTACCTGTAAACAAAGAAAATAAAAATAAATAACACATTTATAACATCAATACCAATCCTACTAATCCTACTTAATATTATAAATGTGAAAGTGTGTTTGTCTGTTTGATGGTTTGTCCTTCTTTCACGCAGTAACGGAGAAACGGATCGACGTGATTTTTGGCATAGATATAGTTTATGGACCGGAGAGTAACATAGGCTACTTTTTATCCCGGAAAAATGCACGGTTCCTGTGGGAAAGCGGGTGAAAACCGCGAGCGGAAGCTAGTTTAAATATAACTTCAAAAGTTGAAAACACAAATCACAATTAAAACAAGCCATTTGCATTCATATTTGTTGCAAGCGGTACGCATAATAGACGATATTCACAGTAAACTGGCAATAAAGGTGATTTTATAGCCGCGACAAATATCACAGTTTGATACCCAGTGGTTGAATATTATATGTTACTAGCTTTTGACCGTGGTTTTCACACGCGTTCCCAAAGAACCGTGCATTTTTCCGGGATAAAAAGTAGCCTATGTTACTCTCCGGAACATAAACTATATCTAAGCCAAAAATCACATCGATTCGTTGCTCCGTTACTGCGTGAAAGAAGGACAAACCAACAAACACACTTTCGTATTTATAATATTAGTAGAATTTCATCGCCATTGAAATTCCCCCTTTTACTAAAGATTACTAGATACAACAATCCAAAAATAACTTATTTTATTGTAATTTATTTTTAAAATTGTTACGGGCAGCCGTGACGCTCAACGACCAGCTCGTCTCGTCACCAATTGCATAAGAAAAACTGTCAACTGTATTAACAGAGTAAGACACAAAATTATTGTAGCAATATTAATGATCCTATTAGTCAAGAAATTTAAACTTATTTCAAAAACGTTTCTTACTGTCGAAGGTGGTAAACATGCCAAATCTGAAATAGGTAGTTATTGGCTCCCAAGTGCGCCCGAGTAGTCAAAGTTTATGGTAGATTTACTGCGCAGTTTTTTTTTCTCGAAATTGTACAAGCACTCAACATCGTAATTGTATTAAATTTGTACAACTTAAACACCATAACTCCGAAACTTTTTAATTATTGTCCATCTTCCCTCTCATGTTTTCCTTTTTCTTTAACCGATCCCCATTGTTTATTGATATCTACATCCTGACAGGTTTAAGCGCGAGAGAAGCCTATCATTCGTTCAAAAATACGAGGCATAAAGCATAATATGTTTCTTACACAATAAAGAAAAAATTACCATTGCCGGTCCTATTGCGTTCTTAAAAAGTTTTCAGAAAAACATTACTTCGTAAAACATTCCCGTATTTCAAAAGATATCAGAATAAAGCTAGGATACTGATCCATATGTCCATCGAGACTGGTGACACTAGAGTGGACCCATCAGTTTTACGAGTGTCCACTAAAATATCGTTGTCCATATTTTATGGAACGTGAAACGCGCGACAGCGCTGTATCGTGGTCGGAATTGTCCTATCAAGTTTTATGACATGGTCACTCCAGTTTTGATGGGTGTTATTCAAAACTGGACGCAACTTTGAGTCTTTGTTTTCATTTCTGTCAAATTTCTAAGCAAAATAGCTTAAATGTCGTCATTCAAGAGCTTAAAAACACACTTATATTGATAAAAATGTTCATAAAAATATCAGATGCTCAATAAAACATACGATACGTTGGTCCCAACATATCTAAACACGGAAAAAATACTTATCATTTTACTAGACGAGACTGAAGAGTATTTACTAGCTAATGGTTACCAACTTATGTCAACGACTGTACAATAGTTCCTGCCTAAAAACCTTCCCATTTATGGACCCATTATTTTGTCCCATACCTTTTCACTCACGACTAAAGAATATGGACATGAATACAGAATCATTAGCTAATACGGTTTTCATCTTGATCTGTCCATAAAAGGTGAATTGGGACGCACGTGTGGTCGCCCTTCCGGCTTTCTTTGTCCATAAGCCCTTCGCTTTATATGGGATGGAATTTGGACCTTATTCACAAGAAAATAGGATTCTATTTTATTTTGAGCTGGTAGTTTTAAGTACTCTTTTTTATCCGTCTAATAGTTTCTGATTTTGGCATCTTTATTTATTAAAAAATAATGTAAATATAATTAAGTTGTCCTCTTTATATCTGATTGTATTCAATGTTTGCGTTTGACTTCTATTTCAACGGATCAGTGCAGATGTGGTCAAAGGTGTTATAACGCCAAAATGGAAATTGACTCTCAAGACCGGCTACCAGGAATAGAGTGGTAGTGGTAGTGGTTTGATGAGCACAGTAGCCAGTGTAATTACTGGGCTTATGAGACTTGATATCTAATGTCTTAGGGTGTCGAGCGCACTGCAGTGCCACGCAAGCCCTTATGTTTCAAGGTCCTGAGTACGAGTTCTAGGGTAAGCTACCGGCTCGTTTCATTACTAATAGTATAAAAAACTGCACAAAACCCTCTAAAAAGAGTAACAGTAACTATTGTATAAACATATAGTAAATAACTAGAAACGATTGAAAGAAGCTATAAAATCGATGTATATAGTGATTTTACGACGGCACCCGACCGTAACTTAAGTCTGTTTTAAGTGATAAGCTAGAAGCGTGACGATAACGCTGATGAAACTTGAAGTTAGATTAAAACCGGCACGGCACTATTATCTTAGGAAAAAACATAATAATGTAGTTATTTTTACGTATAACTCTATAGCCCATACACTTTACCTAACCATGCAAAAAATTATGACAATCCGTTGTTCCGTTGTTGCGTCAAAGAATGAGAAGCCATCCATCAAGTTTTCGCATTCATATTGCACGGATAAAGTAAAGTGTAATGAATTTGACCATAAACTAAACGTAGTACTAAACTAAGTGTTAGTGGTAAGACTAACTATTCTGCGAGTGTCCGTCTGGGTTGTTACCACTGCTTTGCTCGCGAAGTCTGCCGCCAAGCAGTAGTGTGCAAGCATTACTGTGTTACGTTTTGATGAGCAGAGTAGCCAGTGAAATTACTGGGTTTATGAGACTTAATACCTAATGTCTCAGGGTAACGAGCGCACTGCAGTGCCGCGCAGGCCTTTGTGTTTCAAAGTTCTAAATGGCACTGCAATTGTTATGGGCCGGCGTTATGCTTACCATCAGGCAAACGACCGGCTCATCTCATTACCAAATAGTACAAAAAAAAAGTTGTAATAGTTCAAGATTAGCGGCCAATATCATTACCACTAAATCACTATCGTTTCAATATAAATGGTGACGTATAATAACGACAAGTTTTTCGAGTCAATAGTGAAGCGTTTCCTTATCACTTGACGCGGCGGCTGTTATCACCCAAAGACAGAGTTACGACGTCATTGTGTTCAGAACGAGCCGGCGACCTAGTTCCGATGCGCACGCGCTCCGATTGTTTGGAAGCCTGCAAGGATACCTTTTATCAACAAACTACTTAAGCTGGCCATACACGCTTCTGCATGTTTGCGTTTTGCTGTCAAAATAAACATGGTTATGCAACAAGCGTGGATTACGAGATACACGCAAACGTGGCTTGAAGTAAAACCATCCGAAATCCACGAAACAGACAAGGAATCTGACTCTGCCTGGGCTCAAAATGACGACTGCGCTGCTTTACGCTACATATATCACTTGCTCACCACCGCCTATTTACCGCGGCTTCTGCACTGAACACGCAGTAGTTGTGAAACTATTTTTTTTTAGTTGAGATCGTAGAAGCGGCTGCTTTGCGTCTCTTTCACTAACCGTGGCACGGTTAGCGCTCGAGCTGGATTTCTACCAAGCTCCACCTTAGTCGGATACGATATGTGTCAAGTATTGATCGTGGGTTTTCCATGGTTTTCGCATGGTCCTTGATTGATGCTTATCCTTCAATCATGACTCACGTGTACGGGCCGCTAGCCGTAAAGCACGTACGGTTGAACATCTGTCTCAAAGCATCTATCACTGTCTTCTGGCAGTTCGTCATCTTCGACCACATTGCCTCTGAAGATTAGATAAATTCAAATTTCAATTCTAAGAATATCTTAATTTTTTTCACTGTATAAGTTTTTCCAATCTGTTAGTATTTGATAAATACTCCTCCAAAAAACGTATACCTAAGGTAAGTACTAAAAAAACTACAAACGTCGGCGTTGATTAGTACAGCCGTCGTTGTAACCGTATTTACGTGTTATTCACGTTTAGTTTACGTGATATTTACATTGAATTAATGTGATAAGTATTTACGTTCGGTTTACAGCTACGTTTCGTTAACGATTCAGGTTATAGTTTAATCGTAAAACCGGAAGTAGTTAACGCTTAGTTATCGTCGTTTTTATATTGTTTTAAAAGGGTGTTTGTTAGCACTTATCAGTGATGTGAAATAGGTCGTAATAGTAATAAATAACGCCCAATGAAGGGTGAGCTCAGTCACGAGTATTGTAAACGACGTTGACGGTATCCATTTTTAGATGGGTTTCCAAGAAGTCACATCAAACGAGTCACAGTGGTAACAGTATAGCGTAAGTTAGTGTGACTGGATGGGAATTCTTCTTACACGTGATAAATTAGCGTTTGACGTTGAGGTAGAGACCTCTCCTGCAGCGCAAGTACGGATCTTTTCGATCGATAAAATAGACAGTTCAAATCTATAAATTTGGTTTTATTGAGTCTTGATATAATCGACAAATTTATCGAATGGCTAGATCGAAACCAAAGAGAATATAGAGCTACTACAATACTTAACGATCAGACTTCGGTACTCGCAACATTCGATAAATTTATCAGTTTTTTCGATTCGACAAATTTATCGAACCGACTTCCGTACTTGCGCCGCTGATCTCAAGTGACGATGTAGTTGAAGGTAGCGAAAAGTCGGACAGTTTCTCAATTAGAACAACTGGAACACCAATAAGTACACACTCGATGATTGCCTCACGACGTTTCCATCACAGTAAGCTTTAACTTATTGCAGGACTAGCTTCTGCCCGCTGTTTTCACCCGAGTTCCTACAGGAACCGTCAAACCGATCTGTCAAATTAAATCAACTTGTCAACATTATAAAACTTTATAGACAGCTGTCAATTTTTGACAATTGTCAATGTCAATTTTATGTCACACTAGCTTCTGCCCGCGGTTTTCACCTGCGTTCCCACAAGAACCATGCATTTTTCCAGGATAAAAAGTAGCCTATGTTACTCTCTGGTCCATAAAATATATCTATGCCAAAAATCACATCGATCAACCAACAAACACACTTTCGCATTTATAATATTAGTATGGATAGTATGGATTTGAACCATCGACTAACGGACCACCACGCCATTTCACTACAATTGGATCGTCATAGCCATTTAGGCATGTTATTTCCTACATTATAACACCTCCTAAAGTGACCACATAAGCAGCACTTATTTCCAACGTAATAAAACATATTAAATTCTCTAAAGTTTTAGCGCGAAATACGAATGTTTCAATTGAGCATTAGGCGAGCTATAAAACACAAGCTGTTGCCGATTAGCGCTGGGTACGAGCCAAGCTAATGCCTCACTCTGGCTACTAAATACAGAAGCAGAAGAGTTGCGTAGTAAGTACACAGGCACCAAGTGGTGTGCTACTTACCTGAGCTTACGTCACTCGCATCAAGGAAATCGGATGGTTTCTGAAGGGTTCAGTCACGAATCTTGAAGCTGTTTGATATTACCTTGACGCGAGTGAAGTATGCTCAAGTGACCATTTAGTACAAGTACCTACGTAACTTCTGCTCTCTCTCCCTATTTGTGTTCTAGCTGTTGGGCCAACCGTTACTGGTGGAGAACGGAGATGCATAATTAGATTGGCAAACGATATTAAAAGAGATGTCAATTCATTATCAGCCTCTTACGCTCCCACTGCTGGGATACCGGCCTTCTCTCAGAGAGAGAGGTATGGGATATATCCGCCACGCGGGCCCAGTGCGGCTTGGTGGATGTCAATGCTGTACGTAAATTACACCATCTCTAGAGCACGGTTCTTCAAAGAAAAGTTCGTAAATTTGACATTACATGGTGTAAGTAGTCGATATGTCGACTGATTTGTCTTCTGTAAGGTGTTGGGATTGCGTTGACGATTCTCACAACTGGACAAATGCTTGTGGCCACAAATTAAAAAAAAAACCGTTTGCAGTTATGTGTTTAAACCTGCTTGTATTTGTTCCGAATCTCTCAATCACTGTTTGGTTAATGTCAGTCTGGAAACGTATTTGATCACAATCTCGCCTGATGTGAAGTGATGATGTGGTTGAGATGTGGGGCACTTTCCCTGCACTGGATCTTTTCACTTTATTCTTAAACACACCTAGATTATAACCTGCAGGGAACACAGCGTTCCACTCATTTGCGGTTCTGTATAATTTGGTTTTAACCGACTTCCAAAAAAGGAGGAGGTTATCAATTCGGCGGGTATTTTTTTTTATGTTTGTTACCTCAGATCTCCGTCATTTATAAACCGATTTGGAAAATTGTTTCTTTATTTGAAAGGATATACTTTCAAATTGGTCCCATAGAAATTTTATCAAAATCGGGTCAGTAGTTTGTCACTGAAGTCGGTTCGTCACTTTTTTAAAGCAATTTTTTTTAGGTCGAGTGATCACTATCACTATTAATGCTGCGACTATCACAGCAGTCAGTATCCATGAATCGATTTATCGATGTTTGACGTGTTCACTAATGTTGCTAGACTAACTGGGTATCTATTCTTCGCTGATTGGCTGGGCCTTGAACCAATTAAAGACACCGTTTTAACGTTAGTAGTTAATGTTCAGTGTTCCAGACAAAACACTAAATATTATTTTATGTTTAGAGCTTGACGCTTTTTGAAGAGATAATGGCTTAGGGGAGGTTGACCTCAGAACCCTGCGTTATTAGTTAGCGTACTTGCCTCGAAAAAAGTGCGAGTATTTCGTTGCATAACCAGAGACCGTAAATAGTTCAATTTTATATAACTGTGCTGGTTATAGCCATATAATACTTATAACGACTAAATTATAGGCCGAGGAAGACAGTTTCAAACGGCGTGCCTTAGAATTATTGGATATTAGATACCTACTTCTAAAGTGCACGAATATCGCCTAGGGCTTAAACAGGGACTAATCGGGGCATAATATCTAGACTCTAAAACATTTCTAACCAAATATTTTCCTGCCAAGCAGTAATGTGCAAGCGTTACTGTCTTCAGTAAGTACGATTTATAGAATACCTGAGTGTGGTGACTGGTAACTGGAACTAGACAAGGTAAAAAGTGCTTTGCTACGATGTTACAGTTTGTCGACTTATTTCTTTGGAATCTGTTTGAATGACTGGTAGAGAATACTTATTTTATTAAGTCCTCTTAGTAACCCACTGCCCAAAGAAACAAATGATCATATTTTTGAGCTTAATTATGTATACTGTAGATCTATTGTAATAAAAAGGAATTTTAACACATAAGTTACCTTACGATTCTGTTTAAAACGCGGCTACAGCAAAACTTCCGAAAAACTCCTGTTTTTGTCGCATAAATCTCCGTTGTCATAGATATTACAAGCAAAAAAGTACAGCAGTAAACCCAAGTGTTTATAGAAAAGATTTAACTAAAAAATATTATACAGAAATGGCCCAGAATCATGTAAAAAAATCGCAAAAAAGGCCACGAAAAAATTTTTTGTCGCATCATACTTAATATTTTGAGCGACGGCTGTCAAATTTTTTGTACCCAAAAAAAGGAGTGTAATGATCTAAAAAAGTATCAGCCGAGACCCACCAGTGGGAAACTAATAAGCTTATAATCTGTAATTATATATTCGTAACTTCATGCTTCAGATATTAACAACACGTAGTACTTTTATCCTACAGGCAACATTGCACGTCATTTCAGAGAGAAAAAAAAAAAGTAAAAGTCATTTTACTACTTGGCGGTAGTTTCCGCTCTAACAGCTCGTCATTCTTTTTCGTGCAAGGCAACGAGCACCATGTCTAAACGAAGTGCTAATAGAAAACATATTTCTTTTGAAAAACGTCGTCGCAGGATTGTGTACTCGTCCTCATCGGATTCCGAGGATTATTTGGGTAAGTCAAAAGACTTTTATTATTAAAAGAGTGGTTAATACTTTCAAATTACAAAATTTCTTGCGCTTGAAGCTTACCGCTGTTTTACACAATGGTCTAGCGTGGCGCTCAAAAATGCCGGGGGGTTGACCGTGAGTCAACACGAAGGTCTAAAATGGAGATTTCTCCAAAATATTCATATTGGCACAAGTCTTTAAGCTTTCCTGGATGTTAATGTCATACATTAACACGAAGGCTAAGCATGACACCGCCTACAAAACGTCCTCATTACTTAAACATATTTTCTCAAAATACCCTCATTTTCTTATATAAAGTTTTCTTATTACAGAAAACGGAATTAGACCTAAGGTCATTGAAAGTAATCCATGCGATGCATCTGCGTCACCGTCAGCTACGCCAGCGCTGACCCTGGCCGCGCCGCTCGCGCTTACATCAGCATTGGCTGAAGATCCCGTAATAATGCGACAGGATAAAAATAGGGAATCCTCACCTGAACTTGAACCCGAGCTACTAAACGCTTTAGGAGAAACGTCAGATGACGATCCAGCATACGGGCCGAATATACATAGAAAATTAGCGCAGCGTTGGTTGCCGATTTTAAAGAAGGGCTTACAATCTGAAGCAAAAGTAAAGCTTTTGAAGGAATATGCAGTCCCTGAAAACTGCAACTTATTAAAAGCACCGAGCTTAAATCCTGAGATTGCGGCAGCCGTTGCCGATTTTGTAAAAGGACGTGACAAAAAGTTGCAAACCAAACAGGACCAGCTAGGTTTGGGCATCACAGCTGTAAACAGAGCAATGACTTTGCTACTTACCGGTGACGACAAAGTGCAAACACTTAAGTTTTTATCAGATGGTTGTCGAATATTAACAGACATCCATTATAACGAAACCCAAGTGAGAACAAAACTCATAACTCCTGGCTTAGACAAATCCATTCTCACGCTTTTACAAAACCACGACAGAGACGAGACTCTCTTTGGCAATACTTTGTCTGAAAAGATCAAGGCTTCTAAGGCCATCGAAAAACAAGGGTTTCAAATCAAGAAACCCTCGGTTCCTAAAGCATCGACATCGAGCACCCCGTCGACCTCGGCTGCTCGACCCCGCCAGCAGGGAAACTGGTCGGGCCCCCCTCGCTATCACCAAGCGAGCAGAGGGGGGCGCGGCACACCATACCGGAACCAATACAGCCGCACGCAGGCATCAGCATCAACAGTACTGCCCGCGTCTATGAATCGCCCGCTGATTTCAACAGCGACGGCCATCAACAAGCGTGCGCCAACACAACAATGACGCAGGTACATGCTGGTAGGCTACGACATTATTATGACTGTTGGTTTAGTATTACTAAAAATTAAGTTTTAGGAACGTTACTGAGACCATCCGATTACTAAACTGTTTAGGTTTTGTTGTCAATAGGGACAAAAGTTGTTTACAACCTCAACAAAGCTGTAAATTTTTAGGTTTTATATACAACTCTATTAATATGACAATAACGCTAGAAAAACGTGAAAATATATTACAACTTGCACATAAGTTTTACCATCTACCCACCTAGCACAAGATGCGAGTTCGCTCACTTGACAGGTGTACTTATATCGTCGTGTCCAGCCGTAAGATATGGCTGGCTTTATACCAAACAAGTTGAACGACAAAAATATTTGTCACTAATTGCAATTGATGGTAATTATGATGCAAAATTTATGCCCAGCACTTACATCAGATTTACGATGGTGGATGAAAAATATTGTTTCCACATCTACACTAGTTGCCCCCAACTTCAATTTAGAAATCTTTACGGATGCGTCGCGCACAGGCTGGGGCGCGTATTGTGACAATAATCGCACCGGAGGGGGCTGGACAGACAGTGAACTCAAGTTCCATATAAATTATTTAGAGTTGTTTGCGGTTTATCTGGGTTTAAAATGTTTCGCCCGCAATTAACATAACTGTAATATACTATTGCGCGTTGATAACACGACAGCCATCAGTTATATCAACCGAATGGGAGGAATTTAGTTTCCTCATCTAACTGACCTAACAAGAACCATTTGGCAGTGGTGCGAAGCTGATCAGGAGTCTCGGAGAATTGATCCCGATATTGAATGGCAGCTCTCTGACTCTCAATCGCCTCTCGCACTAACGCTAAATGTAATAAATACGTCTTCTGGAGGCCAGATCCTGACGCTATGACAGTAGACGCATTTACATTGAATTAGAAATCACTATTTTTCTACGCATTTCCTCCATTCTCGATTATTCTGAAATGTCTGCAAAAAATCAACAGTGATAAAGCTAAAGGTGTTTTTATATTTCCCCACTGGCCTTCTCAGCCGTGGCTTCCAATGCTAAAAAGCCTACTTCAATCAGAAATTATTTATTTTACCCCTGATTTGAGATCTTCGTCCCTTTCCAGGTCTCAACCACATCACACGAAGTTTACCCTGGGTGCAGCACTGCTCTCAGGACAGCGTTCGAAGCAAGAGGAACACCAAGCCAAGCATTATCCCTAACAATGGCATCACTTTCTGAAAATTCACTATCTCAGTACAATGGGACTTACAAATTATGGTGGCAGTTCTGTCTTATTAATCGCATAAATCCATACGTAGGTACGCTTTCCTCTATTATATTGTTTTTGACGGAGCAATTTAATAAAGGCGTCGCTTACGGCTCCCTGAACAGCCACCGTTCCGCCCTCTCATTACTGGTAGGTAGTAGCCTAACCACTGATGACCAAGTCAAGCGGCTTCTTAAAGGAGCATACAGGTTAAAACCGGCTTTACCAAAATACTCTAATACGTGGGATCCACAAGCAGTATTAAATTTCATTGCAAATTGGCCGCCCAATAGAGATCTCAGTATTGAAAAAATTACCTTAAAACTAGTGACATTATTGGCATTGTGCACGGCGCACAGAGTCCAGACTTTCTCTTTAATAAAGCTAGAAAACATTAAAATTGGGCCCTCTTCCATTGAAATCGGGATTGCGGATGTCATCAAAACAACTGCAATTAGAAAGGACCAACCTGTATTAATTCTACCATATTTTATCGAAAATAAGGCTATCTGTCCCGCCACAGCTATTGAAGACTATTTATTTATGACAAAAAATCTTAGGCCGTCTTCTTCCAGTAACCTAATACTAACGTACAAGCGACCGCACAAACCAGCCACATCTCAAACTATAAGCCGCTGGATTAAGAAAATGTTGAGTGCTAGTGGCATTGACGTGTCAAAGTTTTCTGGACACAGCACTCGACACGCAGCCACGTCCGCGGCCTATGCCTCGGGTGTCTCTTTAGACACAATTCGAAAGACGGCAGGTTGGACTAGTAGATCGCAGACGTTTGCTAAATTTTACAATCGGCCAATATTAGAGACATATACATTCGCAAAGTCGATTTTGAAGGGCAATACTAATTAGTCATATCATTAAAATACAGGTATTATATTTCACTGATTGCAGATTCATTAAATTAAGATAAATAAAAAGCTATTTAATTATTATAATTATAGTACCTACTTACTATTACATAGCTGTAAAGAAGTTGTATCTAACCTTAGTTAATAAAAAATAATTATTCTGTGAATAAATTTTTTCATTTACCTGCGGCGCAAGTACGGATCTATTTGATCGATAAAATTCGATAAAATTGACAGTTCAAATCGATAAAGTGGGTTTTATCGATTTTTTATATAATTTATCGAACCTCGAAACAATCGACAAAAGTTATCGAATAACTAGGTCGAATCCAAAGAGAATATAGAGCAGAGATACTTCAATACTTTACGATCACACTTCGGTACTCACAACATTCGATAAATTTATCGAACCGACTTTCATACTTGCGCCGCTACTCACACAAAATTTGACTCTAAACATCTACGTGTTGTTAATATCTGAAGCATGAAGTTACGAATATATAATATGTGATTAAACGAACTTGCTAAAGTGAAGTTCGATCAATATTATATGAGTAAACTTCATGCGAAGATATATACTCCCACCCACCCAAAACCCTATTAGAAAAATTTTGTGTTCTTTTGTTTCTCTAAAAAAAATGACGAGCTGTTAGAGCGGAAACTACCGCCAAGTAGTAAAATGACTTTTACTTTTTTTTTTTCTCTCTGAAATGACGTGCAATGTTGCCTGTAGGATAAAAGTACTACGTGTTGTTAATATCTTCGCATGAAGTTTACTCATATAATATTGATCGAACTTCACTTTAGCAAGTTCGTTTAATCACATATTCTCATAGTGGTCACTTCAAAAAGCCTACTCATAAAAATAACATAAAAAGTTGAAAGAGTGCCGAAATCGTTACATTTACCATAAACACCGGCCGGTGATCTACGGCGCCGTTTTATGGGAATCATTAACGACGTTATGTCGCAAGGACGATTTATGGGAAATTGCGATAGCCACGAGTGCGTTATAGGACTTATGGGAAAAGGTTTATGAATCGGGAATATCCTTGCTGATGAATAGATTGCTGATTTTTTTACTTCAGGCTCAGTTTCTTTATTTCGCAAAATATACTACAATCTTGACTATAATAAATGCGAAAGTGTGTTTGTATGTTTGTTGGATTCTTCCTTAACGCAGCAACGGATCGACTGATTTTTGGCATAGATATAGTTTATGGACCGCGCGACCGGAGAGTAACATAGGCTTTTTTTGTCTTGGAAAAATGCACGGTTCCTATGGGAACGCGAGTGAAACCGCGGGCAGAAGCTAGTCAATCAATAAATTCTTTATTTTATTAAAATTGTATTCAAATAAAGTTGAAAATGGCGATGCGTTTACTTTTAGTTAAAGGTTATTTCATAGTTTTTATTTAATTATTAAAATGAAGGAGACACTGCAAAGTTTTACTTTTTCGGACGTTTTGCTTTTAATGAGCCCCGCCTTAAGCGTCCTTTCTGCTATCTCTCTTTGTTTTGTGGTTTGAATGACAACGGCGTCGATCTCATAACTACTAACCCATCCACACTATATAGCCAATAGCTTGTTTTGTGTAGCAGCTAGTTAATAAAACAACTTTATCGCAGGACATACAGCTTGATTAAACTCGTTTAAAATCTAGACCAAACATTGTAGGAACTAGAACAAAAGATTCCATTTTAACGTCTGTTTTTATCTTCAATCGTAGATTAGGAGAACGTTGTACATCGCCGTAAAATGACCGCAAATGTATGTTACAATGTTGTTAATGGTACTTGCGGACTGTTCTCGTGTGATGTGCAGAGATAGGATTAAATGGGGTGGTTTCTTATATTGTTACCACAAAGACGTAGTTGTAACAATATAAGACGTTTTATAGTGCACGCCTAGCTACCACTCTCAAATTAAAAATTTATTGCCAATTTATCGGTATGTTACCAGTCACTGTAATTGAAGGCCAGCTGCCCAACTTCATCATCGCGTCAGGGTAACGAGCGCACTGCAGTGCCGCGCAGGCCTTTGTGTTTCACAGTTCTGGGTGGCACTGCAATTGTTATGGGTCGGCGTTATGCTTACCATCAGGCAAACGACCAGCTCGTCTCGTTACCAAATAACATTAAAAAAAAACATGGAGTGGAACAAAGAATCTCCTCGTTTTTTTTTAACTCGGTTAAAAGTAATTGTTTAAGTTCCTTTGCGTATTTTATGACGGTTTCACTAGAGCAGCTGTCTCCCAGGTGCGACCTAGTTGCCTACCTACTCATTATCAGCTGGAGCGTGCCATTAAGCTGTTAGCCCGATAGCTTGAGTTAATATTTGATCTACTAGTAGTTGGTATGCAATTTGCATAATAAGTTCAAGCCGTAGCTGTTATGGTGTAGAGTAAAATGACTTACTTCAATATAATTGGGATGTTGACTCAATTTTTTTTATGATGCTAATCAATCCGTTTTCTCATGAAAATCAAATGTCTATATCGAAAAAACTGGAAATCGAATGCTAACAACGTCAAAAATGAGAGCCAAAGTCAGGCGGATCTAGTGAGCGCTAAAACGCCCCATACTAACTGGCCTTAACGCGTGACGTCACATATTCAACGCGGCTCGTAAAGTTTTACTAAAACACACGTTTTGTTGATTTCGGCCGTGAAAAAATGCGTTTAAGTACATAGTTGTCATACATTTGTTATTCATTAAAATATATAGAATCTGATAGTATAGTTTAAATTACTATTGGAGGATAAAAAAAATCGTTGAATTCTGGAAAGTTTTAGATCCAGTATCTTTGTGGAAATTATATATTTTTTTGTGAATTTCCTTTTTTATTGTGTTAATGTGATGTTCTTAAACCTGTATAACCACAGTATTTATGTGTTTTGTATTTCATGCAAGTACCCAATTACTTCGCGTGGAAAAAAGTATATTTTTTCATATAGTCTAGCGAAGGTGGTAAATATGCTTACCCTGGAGTGCCACTGAGGAACACGCCGATAGGTGCTTGGCGTGATTTTCTACCTGAGGATGGTAGCTAGTCATATGAGTACAGAATATATAATAGTACAAGTATAGTAGGAAGTCGAACTCTACTCGGCTTGTAGTTGTGTGCGTTCGAGTGCGCGCACCCGCCGTTTGTATATGTGTGTTTGTCATTATGTGATAATTTGTTAGTGGGAGGACTAACTCTTCTGCGAGAGTCCGTCTGGGTTGTTACCACCGCTTTGCTCGCGAAGTCTGCCGCCAAGCAGTAGTGTGCAGGCATACTGTGTTACGGTTTGATGAGCAGAGTAGCCAGTGAAACTACTGGGCTTATGAGACTAAATACCTAATGTCTCAGGGTAACGAGCGCACTGCAGTGTCGCGCAGGCCTTAGTGTATCAAAGTTCTGTGTGGCACTGTATTTGTTATGGGTTAGCGTTATGCTTACCATCAGGCAGACGACCAGCTCGTCTCGTTACAAAATAACATAAAAAAAGTAATAACTATAACAACATTATTTAATCTGGTAAAATAATATGTATCCTGTAGACATTATTAGTGAGCACTAGATAAATCCAACTGATTATAAAGTACGGCAAACGTCGGATGTAACTTGTAAGAAAATAAACATAAATTTGCCTCGTTTTCTTAATTGGATTAAGTAATTACTAGATTAATATCTAAACAGGTAGGCCCTTAAATGCTCTAACAGATAAATGCTACTTTCGATCTAGTTAGAGAGTACTAAAAATGCTCTACCACCACGCTAAACTGAGGCAACATCGCTTGAAAAATGTAAGCATATTAGTAATAGACTAGCTTCTGCCCGCGGTTTTCACCAGCGTTCCCACAGGAACCGTCAAACCGATCTGTCAAACTAAATTAACTTGTCAAAACTATCATTGACAGCTGTCAATTTACTGACAGCTGTCAATGTCAATTTTATGTCACACTAACTTCTGCCCGCGGATTTCACCCGCATTCCCACAGGAACCGTGCATTTTTCCAGGATAAAAAGTAGCCTATGTTACTCTCCGGTCCATAAACTATATCTATGCCAAAAATCACGTCGATCCGTTGCTTCGTTACTGCGTGAAAAAAGGGCAAACCAACAAACCAAGAAATCAACAAACCAACAAACACATTTTCGCATTTATAATATTAGTAGGGATTTATCATTGTATATCCATACATACAGATAAATAAAATTGAAGTGTCTGTTTGTAATATCAAAATAAAAGCTTTTTACTAAATGCATATGAAAGTATATACGGTACCTATAACAAAACAACCATTTTTAAAATTTTTGTCTGTCTGTCTGTCTGTTTGTTCCGGGTAATCTCCGAAACGGCTGGTCCGATTTTGACGGGACTTTCACTGGCAGATAGCTGATATTACAAGAAGTAACATAGGCTACTATAATTTTAGAAAAATAATTAGGGTTCCGCGCAAAAAAATAAAAACCATGTAATCCAAAATCTCCACGCGGGTGAAACCGCGGGGCAGCAGCTAGTCTGGTATCTTTAAAAGCAGTGGTTACCTATACTGTTTGTTTTTGCCTACAAGTGGCCGCATTCCGTAAGCGTACCACCAACAAATTTGATGACACGCTTTTTTTCTCACAGAAGCCAATAGGCGCCAAATATCTCACATCAATAACCACCACTCGACACTAACAGCCGAATTACTCTAATCCGTCTGTCTGTCAACAGTATAATGTCAACATCCTGTATCTGCACAATTCGGAGCATCCTGTAGCGACGATTGGGACTGTCAAAGTAGAAGTTGTTTATGGGCGGAGGGTGTAGTTTTAGATCACTGATACTAAAGAGCAGGTACATCAAGAGTAAATAACTTTGTACTGATTCTAATTATTGTCCTAGTTCTCTCCTAGCTAGCTACCAGTGTCAAGTTGGAAATCGATTACCACGCATCTATTAGTGTGTTTCGGTAGCTGTACTGGAACTCCACTCTAGAACTGATATTTGCCGTGTGGACCCGGATGAATACAGTACCACCCTATCTCTTCCCGTGGGTGGCATAAAAGCCGGGTATGGGAATATTCAAGGCATGTGCAGCACTCGCCTCTGTCAAAATCATAATCTACTGTAATCACGGCGACATAATATATTATGGCAAAATCTCTCCATCATGAGGGTCGATGTTCAGCAGTGGACGCTTTCTGATGATGACTCTAGAATACGTCTCTATTGGGCATTGGTTCAAACTCCCACTTTCCAGCCATTAGGCTGGAAAGTGGTTTGGGTGGGGTGGGAAGTTAGTTTAGCAGTTAATACTGCTATTCAGGTTCTACCCAGGTTATCAAAAAATAAGTCTATTGTAAACTTCAGGCTCCATGAAGGTAGCGAGCACGGCTAATGGAAAACAAGCAACGTTTTACGAGTCTACTGAATTTTTTACAGCACTTTTACGACTTTCCGAAAGTCTAATGTTCGAAAAACTGATTTACATAATATACTTACTTTGTTTAAAAAGTATATCGCTTTGCTCGGTTTCTTTAGATCAATTTTTCATAAGATGAACTTGACATACATTTTTATACTCAAACCAGAATTTCAACTAGCTGTGCGCGGGCTTCGCCCACGTAGCCTATGTTACTCCTTGTAACATCCGCTATCTGGCAGTGAAAGTCACGTCAAAATCGGTCCAGCCGTTTCGGTATATGCATTAAGTAAAAAGCTGTTATTTTGATATTACACACAGACACTTCAATTTTATTTAATTGTATAGATTATAGATGAATACGGATATTATAATAAATAAAATGGTGATAATTATTGCTAACAACTATAAAAAACCCATTCAACAACAAAGACCAACTAAATTAGAAACCTAACCCCTTTTTTCATTTTTACGTTTCATTATCCACTGGTAAAGCAAAAAAACTTGTGTTTGTTCGGTTGATTATTGATTATTCTACATTAGCACACTCAATTAATTATTTGTATCTGGAAAAATTATGTTAGTAAGAACAGATGTTCTATTGAACAACACAACCAAAACCGAACCGAATATCAGACAAGACAAAAGCAGTATTTTGAATTAGGTACATCTAGATAGGTCCGTTCATAAAGGTCTGCTTATACACCTAAGAGTAAAAAATAGATGAAAAACAAAAATTACATCATTCGCCAACTCGCGACTGACTTTAACCTAATATATCCTGAGATCGCCGTTAGCACGCATGCGCGAGCGTGCGCATTTTTCGCTTGTTACTATGAAGCCAGCCTTCTCTCTATCCCTGCTCATCATTTTCTACTAGCGGGATACAAAAAAATATTAATATCTCAAAATTTTCACTTCGGAATAATTTCAAATTGCATTCCATTCAAAAATGATAATCCATTCGCTGTACAAGACCCAGCTTAAAAACTAGCATCAATACGCGCACAAATAAAAGGACCAAATCCGGATATTTCCAAATGAAAGCTGCTGGGTACAAAGCGGTACTAACTAATGATCATGCGAGCTTTCAAACTATGGCGCGGCTTTGCATACTTTAGATTACCTTGTCAGTAGAGTTTGCGAATAAAAATACTTTTTTTTAAATAATCACTGGAAGGCAATTTCTCTAGAATTTATGTAAAGTTGTCTGCAATAATGTGTATACACTTTCAGATTTTCAAATGTAAAGCAATGATTTTTCAAAAATCAGTTTACGTAGTTACGTTTCACAATTAATTACGTATTCCGTTACATGAAAACATAAGTTAGTAGATACTTACACTTATTTTCACAAAATCATTTAGTTACTTACATTTAAAAATTTGAAAGACATTATCGCAGCCAACTGTATATAGAGTATGTTGTGTAATGAGTATGGCTAAATTTAAAAAAATCTTCATATGACCAATGTGGGAAGAGTTTTACTATTTATACGAATCATTATTTATTCGATATGGTAGAATCGAGATAATAGAAATTCTAGGATCGTATAATTCAGATCAAAATAAGTCTCATAAGAGATATTATTATATTATTCTGCCACCAAAGAGTATGGTGTAATCTTCACTATCTCTCTGTTTAAAAATAAAAGCAGCATACGTGTTGAACTATTCAACTAATTTACTTAGTTATCACAAAGACAAATTCAGAACAATATTTTACTAAAGTCTTGGACATTCAGTTTCGAGTAGAAGTACAATTATTGCAGGAATCACTGAATGAGTTTACTAGGGTCCGGCAAATTAATAAAAAAACTTGTGTATTAAAATAGCCAAATAAAGTTTTAAGCAACATACAGAAATCTGCCTTGTCTTCCATCTACCAACGTTTGCCATTCCCACGTTTTAAAACACACGCAAATTTTAAAACGCAATTTTTAACTCTACGCCTTTGCAATAAGACTATTAAAAATAGTTCAAAATCGCTTCGTTGCGCCGCCTGCCTTTGACAGTTACTGTTCTATAACTCCACCTGAAATTAGCTAAAACAGTCAGTTTAAAATCCTCTTTAACCTTTACAGAATACAGTCGAAATTCCCATGCTGTTCTATACGTAGCAGCTTCAACGGAAGTAGCCGGAAGTGCCCTGTGAAAGTAAGATAATAGAATTTTGAAAATAAATTTTGTCGGAAATTCGAGTCCATTGTGTTACGGAAATAGATGGAACCCAGTATCATGGTTAGTATTATGATAATGTTGGTTTAATAACGGTTTATTATGGTTTGTATTAAACTCTCAAAAGGTTAGGCTTGAGTACTGGAGTCGAGGGGAATATGAGAATTTCGTGATATGCAAATGGATGCCATCAAAACAAATAGCCAGCGTGTGCATTAAACTTTAGATCGTTCTTTTTGACTTATTAAATACTTATTACATTTCTCATTTCGACCTTTATGGATTACAAGCTTCTGCCTGCGGATTCACACGCGTGCAGGCGATTCCCACAGGAACAGTGCATTTTCCTGGTATAAAAAGTAGCCTATTTTACTATCCGGACCATAAGCTATATCTATGTATCCAATCGCCGTTGCTGCGCGAAAAAAGGACAAACCAACAAACCTACAAACACATTTTGGTATCTATTATAGTACGGATTTTAGACGGAAGCTCATGTGTTTAAAGCTTTGACATGTACGGTAAGGACTCAGTGGTTGATGGCACCCGCTGGCCACTGGGTCGAGGGTACGAATTATTCCTGATCTTTAAGGGGCACCATAGACGCTCAAGCAAACGTACGTTTGCTTGTCAGAATAACAACGCTTTTGCGTCAATTTCGAGTATCACGAAATCCGCGCTTGACGCAAAAGCGTTGTTATTCTGACAAGCAAACGTACGTTTGCTTGAGCGTCTAAGGTGCCCCTAAGACGTGGCTATGTTGGCATGGCGTGGTCGTCAAACGCTACAACAAGAGCAAAGGAAGGTCGTACACCCTTTACAATACGAGTCTCATATAAGATCAAGTCCAAAATACCAATACCTCATCAATGTCATTATCTCTTACGATTTTCTTGTTCGACAAACTTGACCGACCTTCCTAATCGACGGAAATAATTGCCCACTACATATTATTTTCACTAATAAACTAAATTACATTAATATTTATAAAAAAATAAAGCATTCATAACCTATAAACTCATAGTAAAAAATAGAACGTTCTAATTTGCTGCTAGCAATAACACCGCACGTTGCGCAAGCGCATAGTAATTGAGAATTAACGAAACAAAGTTAATTGTTGATACTTTACGATTTCGCAGCCCATCCTTGTGGGCGGCGAGGCGGCGGCGAACAAAAATAAGGTGTTTTTAACCCCCAGACGCAAAAAAAGGAGTGTTATAAGTTCAACGGACACACAGATACATATATCTGTGTGTCTGTCTGTGGCATCGTTTGTCGTTTTGATTGTCTTTAGAAGGGGGTTTTTAAGATGTTTAATGTTACCTTTTTAAAGTAGCACAGAAGAATCTAACACGCAGGCAATCAAATACTTGGACTTTGAGACAGTGTAGTGAAATTAATTTTCCTTATGGTTTTTTATCTAGGTGTTCATAATTATATTTTGGTAATGTAAACCTTTTATTTTTACAATCCTGCATTTAATTTGGATATTACGTAATAATTTATTTTAAAATAAACTTCTAGCTCAATTTTCAAAGAATTTGTCCTACGGCACGTTTTATTATCTCCTGACACCGTGATTGTTTTCGACCCTCAACTCTCTATTATGCTCCTGTAAAAAAATCTATGATTTCTTTTTTGAAACACTACAGTCCACTACTGCACTTTTGCATCTTGATTTAAAAAAAGACGTTAGTGTCTAACGAAGTCATTTTCCACAATAATTAGAGAAAATAAAAAAAATATGGAAGTAAAATGAGGATTCATTGAGTTACGATGTCCGATTTGTTATGTTAATTCCATACATTTTTAACTTATATCTGCTATCGATAAGGATTAAAGAAATTGACTTTGTCTAGTCACCTTGACTTGAAAAATCACTGTCTCTCCGCTTATAATGTAAAACGTTTTAACATAAATAATTAATGGAATTGCCAGTGTGCCGGAAATCGATTTTAGTTTATAATGAAATTCCAATTGTAATTTATTAGTTAATAACTAATTGCTTGTTAATTTTATGATATGAGCAATTTGACAATTAAAACCAGTTTAAACCGATGTTATGTGGAGTTTACCGATCGGTCAGTTAAAATTATTTTCTAGTATACTTGCAGCCCCTTCCCTCTCCCTTGGAAAAATGTCATACAAAATTTCCAAACAAAAAAGTATTTCCTAACAGGAAGTGTGCAGCATTTTCTATTTTTTTTTCTGATCTGTTCTAATCAACGTCATCATTTAACAGAGTTCAACATAGCTCAAGTGAATCAGCTGATCTAGGGCTGCCCGGAAGTTCTGTTGTAGAATTTTGACGTAAACTTTAAAAACCTTTTCTTCGATGAAAAATCTGATTTTCAAAAACTCTTAAAATAAAAGTTGTTGACCTCCAGGAGTACATTGACCCCCTTTCGGGATTATATACCAATTTAAGCTCAGGTTGGATACCAGACAGCTGATAGCATATTAAAATATTATTTTAAGAGAATAAATGAAATATGTAGAATGTAGATAAAGAAAAACAATCTAGATAATATATTGCATTAGAGTCATGAAGTCGATTGACAGACAAGCCAATATGTTTATATTAGCAATGACTCGTTAATTGAAGCAACGTTGTAGATCCTTGAGCATCGTCGTAGAGCTACAATATCATAGACTAGATATAGTTTTTTTAAGGATATAATTTGTACAGCGAGTGTGGTAAGACGGTGAGAAATGGCACCTCTTGCCTTAGATAATTTTTTTTAATGATTTTTAGGACTCCATTTGACGTGCGCCTTTTTTCGATTAAATTATTTTTATAAAAATGTATCTAAGAACTAAAATAAATATTCATAAAATCTAAAACGAAAAATAATCTAAATAGCTCTGCAGACAGAGCCTTGGTAAAATGGCAGAGATGGCTCGCAAAACTAATTTCAGTTTTTATATAAGGCGCCTCAAAAAATACATACAAGAACATAGAGAAGTTCAATAAAACAGCTTATGCTGGCCGTAAAATTCGACAAAACAATTGAGACAACTTTTGTCCGCTCAAGACCGCTGGGTTTCCACTGTGCAGACGGATGTATTTTTTTGTACTCGCGTTTTTTATCTGAATTATTCACAGTATTATTAAAGTCGAATTTGTCGTCTGTCGGTGAGTTTGTCGCGGTTCGTTGACCCCGATTGTTCCAAGTTTTTGCCGCGGAACGGGATCGCTACCCGCGGGAAACCGGGCTAGGGCTGCCACTGAGTTGTTTAAATTTAATATGATTTAGTTATAACACGTACGAGTTTATTTTAAATAACTCATTGAATTTCATGTGAGGTAATAGTCAAATATCAAACTATTGACCATAAAAAAATATTAATTATAATTAAATAGTGATTATCATATTTTTTTATTCTAGTATGCTCTAACTAGTCCCTTTAAATAATTTACAATTTATCATCTAGTTTATCATATTAATTTAGTACAGTACAAAAGACTTGTATCATTTTTTGAAAAAATTCCGACCGTATTTAAATTTAAAAATCTCATCAATAAACCAATTAAATTCGTGATATAACAATATGAAAATGTAGCATATTTTTCAAGAAAAAATGACTTATTTATTCAATCCAAGTACGTAGCATAAACCAAAAGGCAAGACGATGAGAAACTAACGTGGAAAACATTTAATCATATAAACAACATCTCACGGAATCATAAAACGAGACGTGTTGAGAACATCAACCAGACGATAGGCTGTGAGGACTCCTCGCGAGCCAAAATAGATGCAAATATAATGCAATAATGTGGCTTACGTGGGATTGATGCAAATAACAATATATTTTGCGGTCCTCTACAAATACGTGCACACAAGTAATATGACTAACAGCAGGCTGTGCGTTTAATATCCGGGGCAGAATAAATACTTGTTTTAAAAAATATATGTTTTAAGGAATTTATCATTGTATCGTATTGCAGTTTTTATTTTGTAGGCACAAGAAACCTTGCTTATCAGCGGCCCAAGCACGCATCTTTTTGATCGATAAAATTGACAGTTCAAATCGATAAAGTAGGTTTTATCGACTTTTCATATAATTTATCAAACCTCGATACTTTCGACAAAAGTTATCGAATAGCTAGGTCGAATCCAAAGAGAATATAGAGCTACTACAATACTTTACGATCAGACTTCGGTACTCGCAACATTCGATAAATTTAACGAGTTTTTCGGTTCGACAAATTTATCGAACCGACTTCCGTACTTGCACCGCAAGTCAGAGACAAAAAACTTTGCAAAAAACTTTATGAATTCGAGTTTTCATTCAGTTATAAAACTTATAAATAAAAAATCATCGAATTAGATAGCCGTTCATTCCAATCACGTTTACACTTGATCTACGTCTATATAAAAGCTTTAACAATCTAAGTGATGTTATAATACCGATAATAAAAACACAAAACTGTTACAAAGTAGGCCGTGTCAACACGTCATAAAAAATTGACATGACACGCCCCTCGATTAAACGGCCACAAAAAATACTACAAAAAGCAATCTCTAATCGTGAGTAAAAAATATGATAGCTTTTGACGCCTCGGGCTTGAAGATGAAAGATATGCTCGTATGAAGTTAGTTTAGATGTTTGATAAAGTTTTTTTATCAAAGTTTCCCCTTCAAACTATGTAGTTTTTTGAGTGAGTAAAACGGTTTTTAAAACGGTTTACTTTGGAAATTGGCAGCTGTAAAACAGGAGGGCAATCGCGTTAAAAATTATCAACAAAACCGCTACTAAACTACGACCGCATCACAGCTTTTTGACCGTTTCGTATCGCGCTAATAGTTTTACCAAAAGTTGAGACGTTTCTCGACAACAACTGACAGTTAACGCTGTCAAATCAACGGTGAAAAAAATTCTACACAGGTGAACCGAAACTAAACTACAGTTGGAATCAAACCACAACTAACTCATAACCGTACGCTGTCATTTCAAATTAACGCGATCGGGGCCCAGGTAACACTTTGTACAGCTGCTTATTTTAACTATACAATTTAGTTTCACTTAAGTTATAAATCATTTTATTTAAACCTCACAAAGCACCAATGCCGCATAATTTAACTACGATGTTCAAATCAACCTACGACGTACGACGTGTGTTTTTGTAATCGCCAAATTGCGGTCTCAAATCAAAACAAATCGAAATGTATTTATTTGCATAAATATGGGTGATGATAATAACATTGATGTAAGGTAGGTACATACATTTCAGAGCGCCGTACTTGTACCGTTAGGTCTGCAAATATTATCTTATATCTTATTAATTACATAGGTAGGAATAACCAGTCAAATCTAAATTAAATTTACGTAGGTAGTTGTACAGATCGGTCTCATCATTAAAATAGTCATATCCATATCACCGAAAACCCAAATCCATAATAATTCAATTAAAAAAAACACAACAATACATCAATAACATTAACGTTATATAGTCATTATAACTAGTCACGTAATTGTTATTCAATTATCATTTAGAAACTCGGTAATAGTAAAGTAGGCTTTGTTGGTTAAAACATATTTCTTTTCATGTAATCATATTTTGAGAAATATAATTGTTGTAGATTAATTATTAACTATTTTCGACTAATTAATTATTAGTTACTAATCTACAAGCATTTTACCAAAGCTCTAAAAGTAAAAAAAATATTACACTATTCCAAGTTGTTGACAATTTTATTGCCTGTATCAACCCTAACCGCAAGAGGCAGGCGAAATACCTATATCCCGGTGCCGCGTTCCGCAGCTTTCGTCGCTCACTTGAACTTGAGAATTTTAATCACCCACTCAGTACAAACAGTGCTCGGCTGCTTGACACACATGTCATATTCTTTCTAAGGCAGCATTCCGTTCCCATAAGAGGTGGAATGCCTTAGACGCCACCAAGCGTATTGCTCGCTTTTCAATTATAGTTCTTTTAAACATGATACGTTAGCATTTCTCTGTGTCTCTTTTTACTAGGTGGTAGGACTAACTCTTCTGCGAGTGTCCGTTTGGGTTGGTAACACCGCTTTGCTCGTGAGTTCAGCCGTCAAGCAGTAGTGTGCAAGCATTACTGTGTTCCGGTTTGATGAGCAGAGTAGCCAGTGAAATTACTGGGCTTATGTGACTTAATACCTAATGTCTCAGGGTAGCGGGCGCACTGCAGTGCCGTGCAGGTGTTTGTGTTTCAAAGTTCTGAGTGGCATTTCAATTATTATGGTCATCGTTATGCTTATTTTGACAGGACTTTCGCTGGAAGATAGCTGATAATACAAGGAGTGACATAGGCTACTTTAATTTTTAGAAAAATAATTAGGGTTCTGCACAAAAAAATAAAAACCATGAAATCCAATACCTCCGCGCGGGTGAAGCCGCGGGAGTGCAGCTAGTTTATTTATATTTAGAAAACTAATTTTGTTGTGTTCGTAGAAATCTGACGCAAAAAATGTACCTAATAGGCAGTATAGGTACATATGACTCACAGAACGTCTATGATTCAAGGAATTGATTCGATACGCTCGTGGCGGTCATGGTTGAGCCAAGCCCTTACTGCTACCTACTCGCAACTAGTGAACTGAATGATCTCATCTTGAATTGAAGTTTTCTGTTTCTTTTCAAACCGTATTAAATCTAAACCTCTTTGTTAGTACTTTGATAAGAAAGTAAATTACCTAGGTATTTCAAACTTCTAAGTTTATGGGTTGATAAGAAGTCTAGAAAGTACGATTAAGTACCGCTCTAAAATTATTTCTTTATAATTATTTTATGCATAATACAGTTACGCCTGCTACTCATGCTGTTTTTTTACTTTTGAAGCCCCAGCAAGTTGCTCCAAACGATTCTTATTTCGAAACATATTTTCGCCCTCATAGACGTAAAAAAACAGCAAAATAGTTTCCTATATAAATTGGGCCCACGCGATTCAAACTATACTATTTTTTACGTGGAATATGATTTTACTATTAAAATTTTCGTGAGTATCACACATTATACCTATAAGTGGTTAAAAAACCGGCTTATCTCATGTCATTCAGTGGTCGTTGCGATCTCGCCGCGTGCAATCCCTGAGGAAGAGCGTCGGACACGCTCGAACCTAGCTCGAAAATATCGACAAATGACGTGATGTGAGTTATAGCCGGTTTTTAACAATTTATAAGGTTGTTTTTAATTGAAAAATGTATAAACTTAATAAAAAAGCAGACTGAAATGAGAATCCTCCCCCCCCCCCCCCTCTTTTTGAAATTCAGATTAACACAGTTTTTTAAAATATTTTTTTAATTGATATTATAATTGAATACCTACCTAATGTTAGTCTATGTTAATAATAGGCATTCCCTAGTTCCGCCTATTGCAAGATTAGCGAATGTACAATATACACACAAAATTAGAATTCAACATACAAACACAAAACTTAGCACAAAACACATTCCACACACGAGATGACATAATAGATACATGATAAAAATCACACTATCCACTTCCTCCTAACCGTAAGCCCTAAATACCAGCGCTGGCGTCTCCTCGGATGATAATCTCGCGCTACCTATATATGGCACCACTGAATCCGCTTGGGTTAGTTACTAGTATCTTTTTTGACATATGATTGCGTTTGACGACTATCTCGCCTGTAGGTAAGCGATCTTGTGTTCGACGATCAAGCACGCTTACATAGATGATACATATTTACTCAAGACTAGCTGCTGCCCGCGGTTTCACCCGCGCGGAGATATTGGATTTCATGGGTTTTATTTTTTTGCGCGGAACCCTAATTCTTTTTCTAAACTAAAATTAGCCTAAGTTACTCCTTGTAACATAAGCTATCTGCCAGTAAAAGTCCCGTCAAAATCGGTCCAGCCGTTTCGGAGATTACCCGGAACAGACAGACAGACAGACAACAATTTAAAAAATGGTTGTTTTGTTATAGGTACCGTATATACTTTCATATGCATTTATTAAAAAGCTGTTATTTTGATATTACAAACAGACACATCAATTTTTTTATTTTTATAGATAAATCTTTGTTTGACCACCAACTCGCCTGATGTCGCCGAAGATGCAGCACAGATTTGGAGGATACCTATTCCACAACCTATTCACTCTAGCCTTGACGATACCCAAATTATAATTCACAGGAAACAAGAAAACCGCTGATTCTATTTTAGGTTTACATTACTCAACATCTATGACCACGGCCACGTCGTGACACCTAAGATCAGTGGCCCAAGTACGGATCTTTTCTTTAAATAAAATTCGATAAAATTGGCAGTTCAAATCGATAAAGTGAGTTTTATCGACTTTTTATATAATTTATCCAGCCTCGTTACAATCGACAAAAGTTATCGAAAAGCTAGGTCAAATTCAAAAAGAATATAGAGCTATTCCAATACTTTACGATCAGACTTTGGTACTCGCAACTTTCGATAAATTTATCGAGTTTTTCGATTCGACAAATTTATCGAACCGACTTCCGTACTTGCGCCGCAGGTAGGATAGAAATTCCATCAAAAAGGTAAGTAACTAGTAATTACTGTGTCCAATTCTAAGTTCCAAAGTATCTCACTCTACATGCTATGTCATGATTTATTTCGCCAAACTTTTGCCGCATTTTCTCCGCTCTCGACCTGTTGTTCCCAAAACTTGAAAACTGTTGTTATGTTTATTATTAAAAACAAAAACACAATTTGGAGGGCTAGTTACCAGTTGTAAATAGTCATTGTACGACAATGGGCTATTGTTCTGGAATCTTTGAAGCACCGCAAGAAAATAACGTTACTTAACAAATGTTTGTAAAATAACTGTTTTTGTAATCAAATCTATACAATGTAGTTTATTGTTCTTATTGTGATGGTTTTTGAAGATCTAATGCTTTGTTTGCCAATGTGCTATATTGAAACAGTTACTTATTCGCACAAACACCTAACACATTTTAAGAATCGTAGTGAAACTATATGTTAGTAATGGTAGGGCCTTACTAATGATTACCTGGCTAGCTATCACTCCCAAGATGAAAACTGTCGACAGCCATATATTATTGTAGTCCGATAGCCCCCCTTGAGACTCTTCTAGTGGTTAAAAACATTAACTTACTAGGTGGTAGGACTAACGCTTCTGCGAGTGTCCGTCTGGGTTGATAGCTTTGCCCATGAAGTCTGCCTAGCAGTAATGTGCAAGCATTACTGTGTTCCGGTTTGATGAGCAGTGTAGCCAGTAAAATTAAGAGACTTAATTAAGAGACTTAATACTTAATGTCTCAGGGTAACGACAGCGCACTGCCACGCAGGCCTTTGTATTTCAAAGTTCTGACTGGCACTGCAATTGTTATGGGCCAGCGTTATGCTTACCATAATACAAACGACCGGCTAGTCTCATTATCAAATGGTACAAAAAATATTGCTAACTCTATGGTCAATTCCTATCCTAGGTTGAATTTATTTACCACTTTTGACAAAGTTAACAATAGTAAAAAAATATGGAGTAAAAGTTTGAGAGCATGTTCCCTCAAAATAATTATACATACGTGACCTTAGTTAATAAAATTACTGCTGCAATTTTCCAGTAGGCAAGATAAAAAACAATAGATAATCTCCTTTTTTTAATTCGATCCTTGACGCCCTTATATTATTCAATTATCCTAACGACCATTTCTAATTTCCTTCACAAAATAATTATGGACCATGTAATTAAGTCCCGCCCACGTGGCAGCCCTAATAACCCTGTGATAGTCGTGGTCCGTGCGTGTCCGGTCACAATTGACCCGTGACCCTAGCTAGAGACGGTCAACTATTGAATATAGAGAAAGAGTAAGATAGATTTTTTTAACGGGCTAAATGCCTTTATTAACTAGCTAATACATAAATAAACACTACATCTAACCTAGCTACAAAAAAAGTTGGATAATCTACAAGCCCAAGTAGCCCTATAGGTAATCCAAATGTTCTAGCCCATTAAAGATTACGATTAAAGTAGTTTTAAATATTGGCTCCGATTCTGTTTCGCAATAACTAAACTAATTTTAATATTACTACGTCTCTCTCTCTAATTAAATCTAGAGAAAAGGATGGCAGTTATTGAAAAACTGTTCAGATATGCCATTTATTTTCTGCAACAGGAAAATAGAAGCCATTTAAATTCATGGTCGTTAAATTCATATTAATTACAAACGAGTGGATTGATTTGACAGGCCTAAATGATATATTCCCTCTTATTCTTACATTATTTATAAGAAAGAGACCGTTTTTCTAAAATTATTTAAGAGTCTGAGCAATAGGTGCAGGGTGCGATTCTGGCATGTCAGGTCAAAGAACCTAAATAGAATCAGACGTGTGAGAAATTTAACTTGAATTTAAATCACTTTTTAGTTTTAGTTTTAGTTTTGAATGGCACTTCAGAATCGCACCCCTTGTTTGTCTGTTTGGAATACTTAAAATTTGCTATCAATACTTTTTGCGTCTCACTGCTTGTAACGACGTCTGTGCTATAAAAAAAATACATAAACATGCTTTGGAAACGACAGTTGGTATACTTTGTGAGAGGCGTGGCCTATTCACAGAAGTGGCTTGTAAAACAATATAAATCGTGCGGAACCCGCATAAAACACCATGTTGGTATATCCGTAAAAATGTACACTCACACGCACAACACACATTAAACCCTCGATGAAATGGAAACGATAAGTATAATGTCAGTAATATTTATATCTCTGTAAATTTGTTCATTATTTTACATCCGCCATAGCTTTCTGCTTTCATTATCAGCCTCTTACGCTCCAACTGCTGGGATACCAGCCTTCTCTCAGAGAGAGAGAGGTATGGGCCATAATCCACCACGCGGGCCCAGTGCGGATTGGTGGATGTCACATGTCCTCGATTATTGTGGTTCTTGAACATGCTGGTTTCCTCACGATGTTTTCCTTCAACGTTTTAGAGCAAGTTTCAATAATCCGCACATAACTTGATATAAGTCTTTGTTGCGGGACTCGAACTTGCGTCATTTTTATTAGAACTACTGTATACCTGTACACCAAAGGCGATCCAAACCCAACAGCTCATTTTAATATTCAATCCACTGCACAAAGTATCACGCACATTTTGAAGTTTCAAACGTCAATTTTTTAATAAAATTAATGGAACTTGATTTTAAATAATTTATCTTGTATTATTTTTTTATACCAAGCTTTTATGCTATAGTATATTGCATTCAGAACCAAATATCTGAGCATTTCAATATGATTGGACATTGGGAAATGGTCAAAAAATTCCGACGAGTTTATTGCTCTTCTTCTTGATCGGCCTGTACAAATTTGGAACGGGCACTTAGAGTTTTTTATTTTAACCTTCATGAGTGCTCCCTTGGGGCCCATATAAATAAAGACTTTTAAACTTGAATTGATCGCAAGATATACCCCCGATAAAGAGACCGACATCAATCAAAGTTAAATAAAATCTTATGACATAAGTACCACCGAATTATATGATTCCGTTAGACAAACGTCCAAATTACAGGCAGTTAAATGTACATTGACTTTATGTGCTGCAGAATACAATTATGTAAATACACTTATATTACCGGAAACGTAATTTAAATAATTGTTTCTTCTATTTCAACTGACGGTTATTTGTACAGAGCTAAATTAGTTGCTCATTTTGAAATAAAATATGAATAGTTGCACCAGTGGTTTTGCAGTACCTATAACTGTTTTCCTTTGGAAACAATGCAGTTTCCTGAAATTAAAAGTAGCCTATTTGTTAATGCATTATCTATCTGAATATTGAAATTCTGCCAAATCCGTTCAGTGGTTTTGGCGTTATTAAGGAATTTGCAAATAAACATCTAAATATAGAGATGTCCCCATATTTTTTTTTTATAACTATATCTCTCCCCGCAGCTTCGTCCACGTGGCCTAAGTTACTCCTTATATCTGCCAGTGAAATTCCCGGCAAAATCGGTGCAGTCGTTTCGGTAAATGTAAACACTTCGGGAGACATTCAAGTTGGGTTTTTGGAGGGAATGTGAAAATGTGCTGTTGTTGATTTTGTGTTATTTACAAAAACCTATGTTTTATCGAGTGTTAATGTGTAATGATGGTGGATTATTAAACATTGAATGTTCGTAAGCGTGCAAGAGTGAAAGGCAAATAGTACAAAGACAAAAAACGTGTATTTTCGTATTGTATCCAAAACTCCATAGAAGCATTCAGTAAAGTATCCACCGCTTTACTGAAGCGTCACTTCGACTCGACCGCGCCTAGACTAAACTTTAACGGCTTTCATGCACCAAAACTAGAGATTTATTATAACTTGACACTGGCTAAATACAGCCAAAAACAAAAAAAAACTTTCAAGTTTTTTTTTTCAAGACAAGTATCAAAATCGAGCAAGTTTTTGCCTAGATAAATTACATTTAAAATTACAAAACTTTAAATTTAATTTTAATATAGTATGATACCTACACTTAAAAGTTTTTATTTAAATGATGAAATCATAAAGCTACGCAATAATTTAAGGCTTATTACCCACTGTATTTTGGTGAGAAGAAATTAATAATATGAATTAGTTACGCACAGATTTCACACAAGTATTAAAAATAATTTTTGGTATATTTGACCTCAAGACTAGTCTTTTTTGTACCTAATGACATTGAAAGATTTAGTTACTCACGACTATGTTCCGTATTTTTTTATCCAGTTTTACTAATATTCCGCCCGCGGCTTTGCCCGTATATTATTCGTATGGTATTCGTTTCTGTAGGTACCTGCAGCACTCCTTGTACGTACTCGTATACTCAACATGATGATTGGGATGAATCGAATTGAAACTTACGCTATGTAATTTTAGTAGTGAAAAACCTGTTTTAAGTAGATAACTCTGTATCTATTTACATTAGTTTTTAAGGTTACGAACCCTAAAATGAAAACCTTTAGAGAAACACTTTCCTACTGTTTGTCTGTCAAGTACCTCTGATAAAAAACGTCTTGAGGTCTCAGGTTAAAATTAACAGCGTCAAAATGATTCAGTATCAACATAATTTTAAGAACGACGATTTTTTTAATAACTGTCATTATTTGGCTTAGGTACGGAAGAAACCTCGGATCACGAGTGTTTGACTGATTTGTTCTATTGAAACTAAATTCAATTAAACATAAATATACGATTTATTATAAAAACTTCTTCATACGTAGTACTTAAAACATAAGTAGGTACCTACCTAAATATAAGTAGACACATAGGCACTTAATACTTACAGCTTCTAGTACATTGATAATATGATTATGGTAACCAAATATAGGATGAACAAGGCCAACAACCAAAAGCAGCACCTAAAAAGTAGCACTGAAAAAAAAACGTTACTAACCATATTATGTCATCATTTATAGTACATGACGTGTGCTATTACCAGCAAGATGTTACACGTTAACACAATACCCACAGAAGCACTTAGACAATATGCTTACAAGATAACATTAAAACTTATCGAATCAGCTGATCGTTATAAAATAAAACTCACCTAACAAAACGCACGGATGAATGGGCATGCCGCATGCATGCGCTTACGCCGAACGTAAATCCATTGACACAATCTCTACATGAATGACGGGGAACATAATAAAACCTTTTTGTAACAAAACCTTTTTATCACCGGCCTTTTTGTTTAGACACAATAACAAACCACACACTTGCACTTTATAGAAAAAAAAACACTGGCTGTCAATAAACTAAAAGGGCGGGAAATTCAGATTTTTGACAATTTAGTACACTCGCGGTCACAGGTGTTTCGTATTATTTGTTTTTTTACAATGTTGGTTGGCACACGGTGTTCGCTCATGCGGCCAGCTATACTGACTAACGGCTCTGTGCGGTTGTCCGTCGGTACGTCCCGAGCCGTGCTTGCGTAACGTTAACGGGGCATAGAGTAAGTGATTTTTGTGTACAGAACGGTTGTCGTGCGATGGATAGACTGTAAATAGTTGATCTGTTTGCTGAGCGCGTGAGAGTTTACGTTTGATAAACATGACTTCTAAATCTGTTTATAATCCAGGCTGTTATTAATTTTTGTTTGATACACGTATTTTATTTTAAATCGATTCGTTTAATATATTTTTTGAATAAATTTTGGAATACTGGGATCATTATTTTCCCATTACTTGACCCCAGCAAGTATTCAAGCTTTCTTATTCATCAGTAATTATTATTGTTTTATCTGATAAGTACATCAATGAAGATAGATAAACTCTTTTTAGATGTAGAAAAACCACGATACAGATTTTTTTAAAGTAAAACAACTTGACAGGTTATTTAAGCCTATTGGCGGTCTTGTCACTTAAACTGAGGCTGAAAGTGTTATCAAAGAGAATATAAATATTATGTTATGGTGTTATATAACTAATTAAAATGTTAACTTAGAAACATATAGATTCTTCACACAACTTATTCTAACCTTAACATTTTTACGTCAATTTTTCGAATATAAATAGCTGCTCTATGGTTTCAAACTATGTTAGCGCCCACACTAAACGTTCGACATGTCACATTCTACAACAATAGTCATATATATCACTTGGTTTACTGTCTATAAACGTTTCTATACCAAGGAGTTGAGCTACTCTGTGGCACAAGTAGGCGGCTTGGGATGCGCATACTTAAGTGAATAATTACCGTTTGTAGAACTTTTTTGATTGTATTTATTAAGACTTTTAATTATAATTATATGGTACGATGCATTACGATTATCATTTCTGAAATATGGTTCATAATTTTGAGCTAATTATGCCTGCCTAAAATTAAATGCGGCATTAAATTAAGTTACACTGGGTTATAGCTTTTACTAATGCAGAGGTTATAATTGTATAATGTATTTTTTATTTGGTTGTGGGTTCCCATTTATGTATTATTGTAATTGGAATTCATAAGATGTCTCTATTTTTATGAACCCCATCCCTGGATCGTAATTTTTTTATGTTGTGGTATAAAAAGTGTGTCGTCCATTTAATACTTGAGATGCTTCGTTTTTTATTGAGCCACCATTTCGATGCATTATAAAAATGCCATAATATCGCTATTTCATAACCAAATTTTAATTCTAATGTAGCTGGTGCCTAAAAATAGTTCTAAAAACATGTCAGTGAGAATTTTTATTCTGAACACATTGTAATAATTTTAAACTATTGTTTTTCTGTTTAAAGTTAATTTATTTCCTGAAAATAATAAATACTATTCACTTGCTTGAGAACAATTATTTTAAATGTACACTAATTTACACTAAGTTTAAAGTTTCAGTATTTTTAAAATGTATTAGGTACTGCAAATTAATCAATAAATTTACTTTTAAAATAGTTAAATATTGATTAGGTATTTATGAAATATCTAAGTTTAAGAATTTTAAATTATGACTTTATTTCGACTTCACATAATCAAAAGAATATCTTAATAAAATCACTGCCAAACCCGCTACAAAAAGAACAGTTACCCCTGCATGAGGATTCCCTGTGTCGCAGGTGGCACAAACACGCATAAATACACACCACAAACATCCACGACCTGAAAATACACCTTTAGCTTACCAAACAAAGTTCGTCCCTGTGCTTGCTTTGCAGGCACGATTTTTACCAGGTACATAACCGACTAACTAAAAGAAAACTAAACTAAATAGCCCCAATTCTACAAAACATAATAAATATAATTCAACTAGCTTCCGCTAGCGGTTTTCACCCGCGTTCCCACAGGAAACGTGCATTTTTTCCGGGATAAAAAGTAGCTTATGTTACTCTCCGGTCCATAAACTATATCTATGCCAAAAATCACGTCGATCCGTTACTCCGTTACTGCGTGAAAGAAGGACAAATCAACAACCGCACTTTCGCATTTATAATCTTAGTAGGATTTAATCCGCCACGTAAAGGAAGTCGTAATATCTATTAGTTATATAAGTATTACATTACCATATCATGATTTAGGATCTCGAATAGACATGTTGTCAAGCAAAAACCTTGGTTGCAAAGGTCACGGTTTTCGCTAATGAGAGGTATCACAGTCGGAATAATGTGGCCTTGGTTGTACTCGTAGGCCTAATGTAGATGCCTATAGATACGTGTATTATTATTAAACTAGGTTCTGCCCGCGGTTTTCACCTGCGTTCCCACAGGAATCGTGCATTTTTCAGGGATAAAAAGTAGCCTGTGTTACTCTCCGGTCCATAAACTATATCTATGCCAAAAATTACGACGATCTGTTGTTCCGTTGCTGCGTGAAAGAAGGACAAACCAACAAACACACTTTCGCGTTCATAATATTAGTAGGATTACTGAGTTATTTTGTGCTTCCTCGTGTTGTTTTGTATACATAGTAAAAACGTGGAAGCCGATTCATTTGCGAATCGATTATCGAACCCACAACATTTTACGTGCTACAATAGTAAAATCTATCGGCCAATCAACTATAACCACATGGGCAGCTTTTTTATACGATTTATTAAGGAAACGAGTGAATCATTTGCCTGATGGTATGTATAACGCCAGCCCATAACAATAATTGTAGTGCAACCCAGAACTTTGGATCACAAAGACCTGAGTGGCACTGCAGTGCGCTCGTTGTTCTGAGAGGTCTCATAATCCCAGTAATTTCACCGACTACATTGCTCATCAAACCGGAACACAGTCAGCTATACAAATACCTAAATAAAATTGAAGTGTCTGTTTGTAATATCAAAACAACAGTTTTTTTACTAAATGCATATGAAAGTATATACGGTACATACAACAAAACAACCATTTTTAAAATTTTTGTCTGTCTGTCTGCTTGTCTGTCTGTTTGTCTGTCTGATTGTCTGTCTGTTTATAGCCAAAACGGCTAGACCAATTTTGACGGAACTTTCACTGGCAGATAGCTGATGTTACAAGGAGTAACTTAGGCTACTTTAATTTTAGAAAAATAATTAGGGTTCCGCGCAAAAAAATAAAACCCATGAAATCCAATATCTCCACTCGGGTGAAACCGTGGGCCGCATCTAGTAACTTATAAATACTTTATACACATAAAACAAACTACTTTGTGAACTATAAGTGACACAGTTAAGTGTATTATTGAACTGAAATGCCCTAATTCCATCTTCAACAGCACAACACAATCCACTCTGTATATTATTTATTAGTCATTCCCTAACCTAGTTCCTACGTGATGTTATTGTAAGCACAAACGAATGTGTGTCGCTTCGCTTCCTGTTTTAACAGCAATATGTAGAATTAGATGTGTTTACTTACGATATCAAACGAGCTGGAACGTACCTGGAAAGAAATACATTTAAGTAAGTATTACTTATACTTATAACTATATAACTGGGAATAACCAGTAAGGGTTGGCAAAGCCATCAGTAACTGGGAATAACCAGTAAGGGTGGCAAAGCCATCAGTAACTGGGAATAACCAGTAAGGGTCAGCAAAGCCATCAGTAACTGGGAATAACCAGTAAGGGTTGGCAAAGCCATCAGTAACTGGGAATAACCAGTAAGGGTTGGCAAAGCCATCAGTAACTGGGTATAACCAGTAAGGGTTGGCAAAGCCATCATTCAGTATAGATCGAACTTAGGCCATTAGACATTCTTTATCGCGGAATTGAAACTATAAATTACTCAGTTTATAATCTTATTTATTATTACTTATAATGTCAAAGCAGTTTTAGAACTTCTACGATTCGAAAGAAAAAGCGACGATTCCATCGGCCACTATTAGCAATAATAATATTAACAAGTCGCAAGTCCACAATGCCGCAGTTTGCAAACACACAATATTATATATATGAACAGTATTCACTACCACTCAGTCAACTTCACTCCACATCATTGGTTGATTCTTCGTTCAAACAGCAATCCGATCAATGGAAAATAATTTCAGTCTACAAATCATTATCAGCCTCTTACGCTCCCACTGCTGGGACACCGGCGTTCTCTCAGAGAAAGATGTAAGGGCCATAATCCGCCACGCGGGCCCAGTGCGGCTTGGTGGATGTCACATGTCCTCGAATTTTGTGGTTCTTGAACATGCGGGTTTCCTCACGATGTTTTCCTTCACCGTTTTAGAGCGAGTGTGAATAATCCGCACATAACTTGATATAAGTAATTGGTGCGGGCCGAGTCGAGATTCGAACTACGGTGCGTCGGATTGAAAGTATTTGAAGACCGAGCGGGAACTTGTGTGTTCCCGCTCGGTCCTCAAATACTTAACATCAATTACTTTCAGTTACTAACAATAGTTTCAAAACTAACTGCTATCCAAGCCTTAGCTTTAAGTATTACGTAGTACACAAGCCACAGAGCTCCCACGGTGTCGTCGCGTCAATCGATCGCACTTGACACTGTTGCCGGAAAAGCATCGCATACAGCTAACCCATCGACCTACAGTTTGTTAAACCTGAGCCTGTACTAGAGGAGAGGAGAGGAGCGGAGCGCAGCGGAGCAATGATTATGTTCTAACAACGTACTTGTGTCTATAGTACTGAGGTGCAGTGCAATACAAACTCGAAGTTTTGCATGTGAATTTATTGTTCCATTCAGAAGCCTTCAAAATAAAGATGGATCGGGCACCCCATACAGTTTACAATTGAACTATACATCGGCAAACACCCCAAGGTAGGGAAGCCAATCGATCGCACTTGACACTATTGCCATGAAAGCCGTATTGACCGTTAGTTTGTTTGTTGCTATATATTGGAAAGCTATTGACGGCGGGCGAAACCAGGCGGCGGAGTTAGAATTCAGGTATATAAGGTTTCTAAGATAATGTAATGATTTGTTTTTATGAAAACCCTGTATCCACATGCCCAAAAGAGCGCTCATAAAAGTTAAATGAATATAAGTGACAATTCCAGTTGAAAACCCGTTCGAGAATTGACTTTAGGACTTTAAATGTTCCGTTCCAAGTACATTCGAGAAAAAACGCAAGAAACTCGTTATCATTTTTAATACCATTTTTAATATACGTAATTACGCAACCAATTTTACTTATGTGTCGTTAAGATTTTTGGCTTCGTTATGTACACAATGAATACATTTTATTATAGCACTTAAAGACACGGAAATAAATTGTACTAATTAATAACTTTTTAAAGTGGTTAGCACACACTTACAAGAGTGCTGGAAGATGTGGATTTAAGATATTAATACAGAACTTTTTAAGAAGTTTTTTTAATTTTTTGTAATGTGTAGCGCGCATATATTATAGTCGCGCGCCCTCGAATACTTTCCCGCTCGCACATCGACTGTTTCACTCGCACGATAACCTCCCACCATGCTGCCGAAGAATTGGCACAAAGCCTTATGCGCCACGCCTATATAAAGCTGCCGTCCGTCGAGGAAATTACTTCAGTCAGCCAGCGGCATGCTAGAGCGATAGACGTGTATGTCCTCTAGTACTGTCGAGTTTGGCTACTTGGTGCGGCCGACCTACTGCCCACTATGGAGTCTAAGCTATGTTAGCTACTTATAGGCTAGGGGTGCGGACGACCTACTGCCCACTCTGATGCTTGATAGGTAACCTACATTCTGGCGCGTAACGTGGGGCGGTATAATTTCACAACTACCCTACATTCTGACGCCCAACGTAATAATCCACAATGTCGAAACAAAATGGTGAAACCAAGAGGGTAGTAGAACGTTCTGGGACATTCGCCAACAAGTTCCGACGTTCTCGGACACAATGGCCAACAAAAACTTCACACCATGCGCCTTGGGATTTAGTGGAGCAGCCTTACTGCAAGGAGAGGACGCTGACGAGCATCCGATTGAGTATGCCAGCCGACAACTTACACCTGCAGAGGGTAACTAAACAGTCACAGAAAGGTGGACGGTATCACACATCTGCGATAATCCGATTCGAGAAACGAGCTGAGATTACACCGGCTCCTATTATTCCTCTTCTGCAACGAGGGCGGCCAAGGAAACCGCAGAACTCTTAGACCTGGTACACTTACGGGACGTCAGCGTGTACCAGAGGGGGAGATTGTAGCGCGCATATATTATAGTCGCGCGCCCTCGAATACTTTCCCGCTCGCACATCGACTGTTTCACTCGCACGATAACCTCCCACCATGCTGCCGAAGAATTGGCACACAGCCTTATGCGCCACGCCTATATAAAGCTGCCGTCCGTCGAGGAAATTACTTCATTCAGCTAGCGGCACGCTAGAGCGATAGACGTGTATGTCCTCTAGTATTGTCGAGTTAGGCTACTTGGTGCGGCCGACCTACTGCCCACTTTGGAGTCTAAGCTAGGTTAGCTACTTATAGGCTAGGGGTGCGGCCGACCTACTGCCCACTCTGATGCTTGATAGGCAACAAGTGCATAGATTATAAATAAGTTATCACATAAGTCAAAATTGTGGCACAGACAATACAGAATAATAGATGTCACAGAGTGTTTTATTCACCAACTACCCTTCAAATGTTAATTTGCTGATGAAACAATGTAGTAATCCTTTTGTTATTATTTTTAGTTTTTATTTTATTTTTTATTAAAAGTTGTTATTTTTTATATAGTTGCTAACATTATTGAAGCTAAAGAAGCACGCCACTCAACTAAAGTGTTAGTAGGTACAATATAATAGATAGTCAAATTCAGAACCGGACCTAATCAAATTTTGTTAAATTCAAACTAATAACAATTTTAATAGCTGTTGATCTCTTAAATACCTGTCAGACCTTAATAAAAACAAACAAAAGTATTTTTACGCAATCGTATTCAGGAAAAAGCGTATTTCTCTCGCATTCCCCAACTAAATCGTATTCGGCAAAATTCGGCAGATAAAATTCGAGACGTGGGAGCCGATTGATTGATAGCCGCTTGTGGACGCGACAGTACTTGGCGGTGACAGGTTGACAGGTTTGTGCTTTCCGGTTCGTAGCGGTTTTTAGGAGGCATTTTCTGAGTTTAGGACTGTATATACATACGCTTTCAAAATAAAATAGAAGCACTTTTTCTGTTTACAAACAGCAAAGTTGACAGTACCTACAAACAAGCATAACTCGTGTATTTTAATAATTTCCCTACTCAATCGTCGAGTAAAAATCGGCACATAAAATTCCTGCCGTGAAAGCCCATAAATTGATTGATGACCACTTGTATGCAACTGTACTAGGCAGTACTTTACGAGTTGCTTTTACTATTTTGCAATTCTATTTTTCCTCTACACCTTTTTGATTCATCCATCAATTTATAAACAAAATAGCCGATCTAGTTTTGAGAGAATATGTTGTTTGAAAAAAAAAAAGTTCTTTCGAGCCTTTAAACTTTTAAATTACCTACTTTCAATGTTTCTAGCGCCTGTCTTGATAACTATAATTCTTGACAGTTTGCTGGCATGCACCTATCAAAGTATTCTGGCAAGTACCACCTTTCTATCTTCAACTACATCATCAGCAGGAGATGTACCAAAATGACCTTGATCTATCTTTTCGGGTACACAAGTACTTACGCTTACCATCAGGCAAACGACAGGTTCGTCTCATTATCCAAAAATATTAAAAAAAGAACTATTTTGAAGTCGTCGATCACTCGGCCAACCTAGGTATCTATCACAGTTATAGTGATGGGTCAGCTTGATCAAGACTTGCGTGAAGTCAAAGTCGAGAACTGGCAGGGGTGGCGCAAGACAGACCAAAGTGGTGACTCTTATTATCGGAGGCTAAGACTCATTTTGGGTCGCTGCGTCCTCCTAGTTTATACTCGTTTTGTTTATAAGACGTTAGCACTTGACCACTATCTCGGCCTTATCTCAAGCGAGGATGTGGCAGAAGTTACCTGGATTATAACTAGATGATTATTATAACTTAGATTAGGACTGGCTCTCAAGTGCAGTTGCCGGTACACATCGATACGTTCTTGGTGACAGATTTTCAACTGGAGGGTGGTAGCTAGCCAGGAGGGCACTAGAATATGTCCTACCACCAAGCTATGGTATGCATTACGATTTTTTCTCTCATCGGAAGATGAAAGAATTAGACTCATCACGATAGGTCAATCGCCGATATAGTTGATCGCTGATCCGTTGGCAACATAACTAACGTAGGTATTATCGCTTCAACGTCGCTTGTTCTTTATTATGAACTCGTGCCTTGTTATTTTGCTATTGATGCTTACCATCACTAGTTTACTAAAACTACGAAGTTACCGTTATTGCAACAAAAAACGAATTAGAGCAATAAATCTGTATTGACCGTGACCGCGCCGCCGGTAGAAAGCGTGCGAAACGGTCACCACGGACCATTGTCTTGTACCTACTGTGTACCATCTGCTTATTATATCCGTCCATTTATTATTTTAGATTTTACTTTGCTTTGGGTTGTCTGATAGAAATCACTGAGTAACAGGACAACCCATTGTGCCACGTAGTTTTTTAAGAATTGCTCAAAATTGAACCATATTGGAACCCGCAAAAAAATAAACAAGTAGGTTCACAAATGGCTGAGATACCTTTTAACATACAAATACCTACATTAAATCAGGTCAACAGTTATTAGAAATCGATTTAAAACTGATTAAAACTTAACCTTCTGCACAACGAAGTACCTAGTCTTTTGGTGTTTCAACATCCATCTACATAGTTGTGTTCATAGTTACAGATGAAACTACCCGCCAAGTGTACTCTCGTCCATTACTTAAGTAAATCTATTAATCGTCACTTATGAGCATCTGTTACACTCTGATCTCACCGATACGTCGCTTAACCTTTAAGAACATTTTAAGACCCGTTTGATCACTGATAGAAAGGAACTAATTTCACATTATGCGACTTTTCGGTAGGAAGGACCTCAATGTGTAGAGAAACTGTTTTGTAAATGCTTGTAAGTGTGTACCTGTGTATCTACTATACCTACAAGAAGCATAGTGTTGTGTCGAAAAAGAATTAACCTTTAAAACCTGCAGTAGCTGACTGACTGTACAAGGATTTTGGTGCGTTTGTGATCCTTCTCGAAAGAGAAATTAATACGCTAAACATATAATCAAAAATTACTCTCAACTGTGGCTACCAGAATACACTTATAGGTGCTTGTCGACAGATTTTCATTGTGAGAGTGGTAGATAGTGGTAGATAGCGACGTTAATCAACCCACCAATCTTTCTAATCCAAGCCCATTGGCTTGGATTAGAAAGGAAGAAAGAAAGAAAACATAATTATTTGTGACCACTTAACCCTAGAACAACAAATAGCAAGAAACAAACAGCTCGGTGGTAGAGTAAATTCATATAGGTATATGAGGTAAGCAATCGTTAAACGTTATCTTAACTAATTCATAACACAACAATTTTCCATGTTGCGCAGCGTCTGTGAACCTCATTACAACTCCGTCGTTATTAATCTATGCTTAAGTTGGTCTAAGTTGCTCAACCACGTGGGATGTCCAATTAAAAGAGCATCATTACATGCCTGCAGCGGAGGCACGAGCGAAGACCCATGGTAGCCACGTGGGCGGCGGTCCATTGAGAAACGATCGGGTTTGTAACGGTTGTATAGGGAGCGCCCACACTTTAGGTCAATATTGTCGTTGGATATAGAGTAAGGATGTCGGGATTATCTTCAAGAATGCCCCTAAGCTCGGCTTAGTCTTTGGGCAGGAAATTTAAGAGGCACTGATCCCCGTCATCTGTCTAGCTAGTAGGTAATAACTGAAAACTGCTCCATAACTGAAAGACACCATTCCATACTTATTTCGTTATAACCCTCTTACATTTTGGCGTATTGTAAAGTGATTTTCAGGAACCTATACACCAATGTTTGTTAAGATGAGATATTTCATATAAAGAAGAATGATTTTAACTCTTAATGTGTAGTAAATTGGTGTTTTGGTTTTCATTTTTCCCAACAAAATCACTAAAACTCTGTTGCTAGACAAAATATCCATTTGGTGACTTGTTAAATCTTTGATGTTTATCATACCATGCACCATAGATAAATTTCTATGTCATGCATAGGTACCTATTTTATTGTGAATTCGGAACACTTCTGCGAGAGAAGTTACTTGTGAAGATATAATTATTATCTCACAGTGCGCATCTTAACCCTGCTGGTGTTGTAATTAAGCCATCTAAAAGGAAAGTTTAATTAAAAGAGGTTTTAAGATAGATCTCATAAACATATCTATGTATAGTTGTATATACATCTAGCTTCCTAGTGCTTTACTGGCACATATATAAAGACTCTTTTTTGTTTGTCGTATTACCATCTGGCATCTCCAATAGCGTCAACGAATTGTCGCACCCTGAGCCAATGTTGCTTTCTCTGCCAGGTATGTGCAAATTGTGAAAAGACGTTTGTGTTACACACATACACAGATGCCCTTACTGTTTGTACTATGATATTATTCCGCAACCTGTTTTCAAAGATATAGGATGGCACTATCTCTATTTACAAAAGCTGTCTACACAAAATTGAGCAGTATTTTCGAAACGATAAGGCATGAACTCGTCTACTCTGAGTTGTTTATTCGTCGAGTTGATAGTAAACAAAATGTGTGAAAGTAGTGAATTTTTATGAGCGAGGAAAACTGAATACAGTCATAAAGTATTCTAGTGTTATTTTAAAATTTTATATGGATGCATATTTTATTCTTCCACAAGGAACTGCCTAGGTTTACCACGTTTATTTAGGTACGTTTACAGTATTTTGGGTTTACATGTCGGCCTGCCTATTCGTATATGTCAGTTGCTCGAGTCGGTTGATGACGATGATGATGATGAAGCATAACGCCTGCCCATAACGATTGCAGTGCCACTCAGAACTTTGAAACAGGATACATTTTGGAGAGTGTGAAATAGTACTGCATGACTTGGTTCCCCTTTCCTCATTCCATCATTGGACGACCAGACGGCGATTCACCTTGCGCTTATAGTTGATATTCCTCCTATATCCGTACTAAGGGTCTTGCTTCGACCTTAATCATGCGGACAGCTAAAGAGTAGAACTCTTTGCCAGAATCTGTTGTTCCTGAACACTATACAATTTGGGGGTCTTCAAGAGACGAGTGAACCGGTATCTTCTGCGCAAGCGTGCTGCATCGTCGACCGCAACGTCACTTAACATCAGGGGAGATAGCGATCAAAGAAAAGGATATTTTTTGGTGACAGCTGGCCGTCAGTTTTTTTTTTAAATTACGTTATTTATTCTTCTAAGAACATTAGCTTCTAAACAATTCAAGTACCAAGTCTGCAAAAGAAATTTGAATAAATAACATACTAATATGTTATAGAGGCCAAGGGCTCCCATTGAATATACACCATAAATAAAAACGTCATTAAAATTAACGGGCAAAATAAATGAAAACATACCATAACGGGCTTGGGTCTCCCACACGCATTCTTAGATTCATGAATGAAAAGCAAAGATGCTACCATTTGCTACCCCTCACTATACGGAGGAAAATAATTTCGACTTTCGAGTGAGTTTTGAGTAGAGTGAGTGACCGAGCGGCAACTTGTGCGACTTGTACTAGCCAGTGAAATTACTGGGCTTGTGATGTCTCAGGAGAATAAGCGCACTGCGGTGCCACACAGGCCTTTGTGTTTCAAAGTTTTGAGTGGCACTGCAATTGCTATGGGCCGGTATTATGCATACCATCAGGCAAACGAAAAGTTTGTCTCGTTATCAAATAGTATAACCAAAACTTACAACTTAATCTGATGCACCTCAAGTCCCATCGGCCCCGCATCAATGACTCAGGTATATCAAGTTATCTGTGAATTTAAGTCTGACACTCTCACTAAAACTAATAAATGTCTCTTTTTCTTATCCTAGCTTTGGGAGCGTAATGGTCTGATGATGAGTTTGAATTAGTGAAGATGTATCGTAAGCATATATATTGCTACCCTTTAAATCAAAGGTTAAGAGCGTGAAGGTTAAAGGTTTTTAGGATAGTGGTAGGGCATTGTCTACTATCTACTATACTACTACTACTTACTATTACTACTACTACTATCTATCTGGCTAGCTGCCAATTTCAAGTCGAAAACATGTTGAAAAACAAAGATCAAACGCTTCATCATCATCAGCTGGAAGTTCTTGCATCCAAAACGCATGATCAAACGCTTATCTATCTAGAATAACAAAAAGCCTAAAAAAACGTTAGGTACATTGAACATATTTTAAATACAACCAGTTGTCTTCTCGAGTAAAACACATCAAACACGCGACACTTGCGCGAAATATTTTTAAAGTCAATTCACATTCGAGTCAAAAACAAATAGTAGTCAGTAATTCTCTTATCAGCCGAAATATCGGTCATTCGGACACATCGTTTCGTAACCAAAGCACACAGACACACGTGGGTGTTAATAGTTTTATATGTGTTGAGTTAAACATGTTATTAATAAGTTATCTATACTTTGTCGCAATGTATTAATTAGACGCGTTGGCTGAAGCCGCTCTCCGTAGGTATATATATAATTTATATCTCAATTTCATAAAAACTTTGCTCGAATGTAGAATTAGAATAGCATTGAAGCGAATACCATAATTATGTCTAGGCCACTCTAATTTTTGGTGAATTAGTAGTCAAACGCTAACCTACCAAGAATAAGAAAACAACAGAAGGTATTAATAGATCAAAAGTGTACTAGATAACAAGTAATGTCATCTAATAGCAGCGATGACATGCGAAGCCGCGGCACGGCACTAGTATCGTCGATATCTCCAGTCAAGTAGCCACCTAGTGTTGGCATGAGGTTACAGTACGGTGGCCATGCGTTATGATAAGTCAGGATTGTATTTTTTTTAGTATAAAGTATCTACGTTTGACCGCCAACTAGCCCGATGGTAAGCAAAGACGTTACCAGAAATGGAGCACATAATTAGCTATTGTACTTTTTTAATTTGTACAGGTGTTATAAAGCTGCACGGGATTGATAAAGATATTTTATTTGTTGAAACAAGCTTAGTGCAATGTCAATTAAGTATGTAATTTTGTACATTGGTATTAGAAGTTTGTGGTCCAAACATGTTTTGCGTCATGGCGCTTGAAACATTAATTTTGACTTTATTCGAAGCATTATCTTCCAGTTAACCTTGATGTAAAGTGGTGATTTTACATGGATAATTTTGCTAAAGGATGTGTAAACAATTTGCATAAAAAGAACAAGGAAAAAGAAGAACTAGTTTCCTATAAAAAGCATAACAATAGTTAAAACAAAACAGTAAAAAGATAAAAAACTACAATTGTGGTTTTAATGTCATCGTTTCACTCAAATAACTGTCACCCTATCCGCACAGTAGAGGCATCGTCAAGGGTACTCTGCCACACACGCCATATCCTCTAATACACAGCAGCGTGGTTACTCTACTCGCTAAAAGCAGGGATTTACTAAACGACGCGTTGAATTAACTAAAGCACTTTTGGAAAGGATACATTAGGCTCTTACTCTGGCCTGCAAAAGTGAGCTTCACTTTCAAAATATTTTGTTTAGGTTTTAGCTCTCATCTTCAGTGTACTTAGGGTTCCTTCATTGCTAACATGGATAAATTGGAAAAGAAGGCAAGGCACTGGCCAGGGTTGATGTATCAACCAACGCTTGGAATCACTTCGAAGCGATGCCGTTTGTCTAGGCTAGTGATTCTGTGGGTTCTGCGGAACCCAAGGGTTTCATGGTAAAGTCACCAGGTTTCCGCGAAATTCAATTTGCCACTGAATAGTTAGATTATTTTGGCTGTTAAAATATTCCACAGTACCAATATTATTTTGGAAATAATGTAATGCAGTATTTTTCATTTCTAATCATTCGTTGTGGAGTTTCATAAAATAAAAGGGATTTGTTGAATGTTCCGTTGCCTTACAAGTGCTGGCCTTGGCACTTTGATCTTAATTTTAAGTGACAATGTGTTAAAAGGTTACGAAAATGAACTCTTGGATAGGACTGACTCTCAAGTGCAGCTAAAGATGGACTTCAAGGAACACACTGACATGTATTTGGCGACTGATTTTTAATATGAAAATAGTACCACTTTAAACGGTTTATTTCGTATATATCACATTTATTTTATCACACATATGTCCACATGTGTCTCAACTCTCGTCTGTACAAGATGCGTTTGTGGATGGCGCTCCCCTGTTGGTCTATACAGCCACCAGCCGAAGTGGCTTTCGCTGTTCTCAGACACTGTTTAGAATGTCTGTAGATATCTAATGGACGAGTAAAGCCATGACTGACATTACTGTATTTGAATTCCCGACGTTTCCCAAATAAGGGTTTGAAACTTCGGAAATTAAATTATGTAAATATAAACCGTTTAAAGTTGTTGTGGTAGTAGCTATAAGACAAAAGAAAATGCTCTACTACCACGCAAAAACGTTCCAAAATTATCGAAATTTCGATCACTGCGTTGAGTTTATCTGTAAGTACAAAAGAGAGGACCCCAAGATTCATTAGGCCTATATGTTAGACTCAAAAGAGACCCACGGGACGTGTAAGTGTAACAACTATCAAGAGAAGAATTAACGCCTGTGAAATAGTATGCGCAATAGCTTACACGTATATTGCTCGGACGTCGATCTTCACTACTGGGACCACCCAATGATGATCAAGCGGTAATGTGTCAGTGGTAGTGATGACGTCGTCAATCTGTAGGTCAGCAGTTCGAATCCTAAGTAGAGCTTGAGTTTTTGGTGAAGGAACATGGTAATAAAACCATAGCATTTTTGGTAGTGCGTTTCCTATTGCTCCTTTGGTTAGCTATCTGAACTTGAAAATTAGAACAGCAACAAATACTTGATGACATTGCTTAGCTTGAGTATAAGCCCAGGCCTGCTGATATCATCAGGACGAATATCTGACACCAACAGCATACAGATGTGTTCCAGCAACTAAACTCGAGAGACAGTTATCATTCTAAGGCTGGCATGTTCCCAGTTATAACCTCGTCTTTACTAAGATTAAGTAAGAGAGCGGTCGAACGTAATCATAACATTATTATAATGATTGTTCAATTGTTACTAACCAAACACCAGTCAATTAAAAATCTACTGATTAGTTACTTAAATGACTCAAGGTGAGAACCTACTGCGATACTACTCGGATACAAATACTATGTTACAACGCAAGAGCGAGTGTGGCCGAGCGGTAACTTATGCAGACTTTAGACGCTCAAGCAAACGTACGTTTGCTTGTCAGAATAACAACGCTTTTGCGTCAAGCGCGGATTTAGTGATACTCGAAATGCGCGCTTGACGCAAAAGCGTTGTTATTCTGACAAGCAAACCTACGTTCGCTTGAGCGTCTAAGGTGCCCCTTATGCGAGTTGCAGTCGGTCCCGCAATAATGATATCAAGATAGGTGCGGATTTGTCACACTAACTCTAAAAATGGCGAAATAAAACATCGTGTGTGGGAACTAAATTAGGACATGTAATACCGTTGGGCCCGCGTGATTACTCCATACTTGGGCGTGCCCATAGAATAGGAAATAGGTAGTTCCTATATCGTGGGCGTGCCGCGTGGCCCATACTCTCAAAATTCTCAAGGAGGGTTAGGCGTCTGCCTTAATTTGCCAAATCTAAAAGCAATATGTTTGTTAACTCGTCCTGTGCCGAGCTCATAAAAATGGGACAAGGGCATGCAGTAGGTAGATCTATACTAAAACACACACAAGGCTGTCAACCGCTACATTTATAAGCATAAACCAGAAAGCCATCCAATATACTTCTATCTATGATACTCAATAGCCATTCACGATACAATGCCTCCCAGATATGATATCTGCCGCCGAGACCTCTTGACGGGGGTATTGTTTGTGAAAATAATATTTTTTTCCACTTTCCTGGTATAAGACACTATACGGGAACTGAGCAGTAGGGTATCTTTAATCAAACTGCTATTTTTATCTTTTCTAACACTATTACCTACACATTGTATTGCTACCAAAGAGTGTTGCATGCGGAAGTGTAGTATATCGTAACTACAAGGTTGATCGCTGCTCAAATTATACTTGTCATCATTAGTAAGTATTATTGTTCTTACAGGTATTATGCTATAACGGAGATATTGAGCGGGCCTAAGAAAATGGACACGCTCTCTCATTGTGAATAAATATCTTCTAATATTAAATATTCGAAACTCTTTCATAGATTACTAATTACAGTACCATTACGTACCAGTTGGATTTTAATATCATCAACTATGTTTGAAAGTTCGACTATAACATGCCTTACTGTTTACAAGCATACTGTGGCATCTTCATCCTCCCTTCGCATCGCCAGCGATTATTTGTTGACGTGGCTGGGAAAGGAAATGTCACCGTTGTCACAAATCTTGGGTATTTTACTGATTTTTACCCTAAAGGCATTCGCACTTCCTTTTTCGTTTTATACCTACTCATTTTTTATGATAAATAAAATTATTTCAATCATTATCTATTTGCTTCAGCTCGTATAAAATTATAAATCTACATTTACACGACCCTAAGGGCACATGAAAGTTATTTACTGTAATTTATAACATTATTTTACATTTATATTAAGTCGTATATTGCTCGTAGTTGCCAGCAGGCGCTTGAGCTGTTTACTGCCTTATATATTTGTTACTAACATAGTCAAATTTTGGAATAGGTACTTAATTTACAGAAGGATAACTACGTATGTTCTTTTGAAAGGGAATTTTTATAGATAACGGTAACAGATCGGGATGCTCCGCTTTTAAGAAAGTAGCAAACTTCAATTTGCAAGAGATCGCTTTTAGGTCCGCCTTTGTAGATTATTTTAAGTATTGGTACTATGGTGAATTTCTCAAGAAATCGTTTTTGTTTATGTGAATTTCTCATTTTTTTTTTATTATAAGTAATATTAAGTTCTTGTCTTTATTAAATATTTTTATGAAGCGTTGTCTGCGTTAGACCACTATCTCAGCTACTGCTAACATAATCAAAACAAGCTTTTTTATACATTACTAGCTTTTGCCCGTGGTTTCACCCGCATTCCCACAGGAACTGTACTTTGTAGGGGATAAGAGTAACCTATGTTACTCTTCGGCCCATAAACTATATATTATGTGCCAAAAATCACGTCGATCCGTTGCTCCATTGCTGCATGAAAGAAAGACAAACCATCAAACGTATAAACACAATTTTGAATATATTATATAAAAAAAATAGTACGGGTAACACTGTCACAGAAACAAAGGTCAGTGAAATAAATTCAATCTGGGAGTGATCAAAACCTCCATCGTAACAACAAAAAAAAATGTTTTTAAAAAAGCGGGTATCATATCGCTGTTTTTAAATTTCATCCCCTGTTTTTCGCTTTAGGGTGGTATTCTTTCATAAAAAAGCATTAAATAACCATCCTTGATATACATGAAACTAAAGAATCATTTACTTAAATTGGGATGTTGACTGATTTTGGGAAAGTGTTTAAAACGATGCAAATGGGCCTAATATAACCCAAAATATTTAAAATTACTTTTTGAATACAGCTAATACTTTAATTTTCATGTATTTTAAATGCCATTTCAAGTTTCGCTCGAAAACGCCAATACTGGTCACGTGGTCGATGTGACGTCACGATTCCTGGCACAGATAACTATATTCACAGAAATCACTCTAAAATACTAGGCAGAAAGCGCAATATACTTATTCCGATTGAGAAAGTGACGTCACGCGCGTTTTATGTCACGTGACTTCGGAGTGCTGTGATTACATTTTGATTATTGAATTTAAATTAAATTCCTTAAAAATAAACAAAAATATTGTGTTTTATAGGATTTCTGTCACAAAAACTACCGTTTCGCGGCAAAATTATATTTTTATTTTAATACAGTCAACATCCCAATTGATTGACAATTGGTGGAAAAAACGAAATATAAACACAAAAAAATACAAACGATTCGAGAACCTCCTCCTTTTTTAAAGTCGGCGAAAAAGCTTATGAAAAAACGTGCGCATATTATGTGTGTCTCTACAAACAGGCCACTCACAAATATAATGCTTTTAAAATCCAGACCACAGAATAAACACTCCAGTTCGTTAACCGCCGTCCACCGTGCACCGCCCAGTTCAACAAAATTGAATCGAGCCACAAAAAAAGAAACGATTGGAACGAAGCCTCGCTCGCCTCTTCATCCATACTAATATTAAAAATGCGAAAGTGTGTTTGTTGGTTTGTTGGTTTGTCCTTCTTTCACGCAGTAACGGAGCAACGGATCGACGTGATTTTTGGCATAGTTTATGGACCGGAGAGTAACATAGGCTACTTTTTATCCCGGAAAATGCACGGTTCCTGTGGGAACGCGGGTGAAAACCGCGGGCAGAAGCTAGTTTATCATAATTCATTTAAACCGAGAATCGGAACCGGAATCCGTGCAAATCCTTTAAAATACGAACCACTTACCTGATTGCCTCTCCCCCCTTGATAGATAGATACCTCTAGCCCCCCCAACATTTGGTTATTTATCGTCTTTAAGACCTTTAAACATGGTTTGCGCGTGTTTTATTGCGGTTTTATCCGGTATTACCATAAAACCGGATATTTTAGGGACCGTTTGATCAAGTAGGGTCCCGGTACCGGTAATCTTTGATATTACGCGTGTGTAAAGGAAGTGGGTGATAATGTTGTGCTTATCTTGTAGTTAATTAGTTTATTTCCTGTTAGTTATAAGTTACGCTTATCACGAGATTTTTTAGTGTTGACTGTAGCTCATTATAGCTTTACTGTTGTCACCTGTGGGATGGTTCAGCCAAATACCAGCCTGAGGCCTTGGAAGCTATTGAATAAGCGATAAGAATTAATGGCAACGCAACGCAGGGCACCGAACTAGTGGTTGCCATCGGTCTTCTTAAGCAGACCTCAGATGCTTATGCAAACGTACGTTTGCTTGTCAGAATAACAAGGCTTTTGAGTCAAGCGCGCATTTCGAGTATCACGAAATCCACGCTTGACGCAAAAGCGTTGTTATTCTGACAAGCAAACGTACGTTTGCATAAGCGTCTAAGGTCTGCATATGAGTGTTACATGATTTAAGCCTAGCTTTATTGAAGTCGAGGTAAACCTAAATATACTTTTGAAGAGCCAAATTAGACGTGTACTCAAGGATTATGATAGGTGAAGAGTTGTCCCAATACTTCCGTATACAAACATATATTAGAGATGAGCTAAAATAAGAATCGAGATTATAAACGTGATTCTGTTTTTTTCTTACTATAGTATTGATATTATTTGATTGCTTGGTTATTAAAATAGTTGAAATAATTGAGAGTTGATTTGGCCATGTGATTCCGCTAAGAATAGCACCACCCCATCTCTTCCCATCGATACCGTAAGAGACGGATAAGGGAATATCTAGGGAATGGGCATCAACATTTTCTTCGGTCAACATCATAATCTACTGCGATCACCAAGGCGTTTAGATTAATAATTATTAATAATAATTCATTTACTTCAGGCTTCAAAGACCCACAAAATAAATGCCCTAGACACTTATGTACATAAAAATATTAAAAAAGCACATTTGGTCGGTATGACGCTAATCGCTGGGCCCGATTTGACTTGTCATCATTCATATTGACTGGGCATTATGAATAACACTTAGTCCTTAACAGAGACCCCGACAAATTGTAAATAATAATTGTTTATAGCTATAAAATAATAGTTACTAAACACCCATATAAAATAACAGATACTTCATTATAATTTTATAAACTCGAAATCATCTCTACCAAACAAACGGGTAAAGGTTCAAACTCCCAACTACCACAGCTGGTAGAGCCTTGTCTTCGCAGGTGCGACCCGACTCCATTGTCTACCGATTTGGAAACTCTACAGGGGCGCCGTGTTGCTCGTAGAGACAAATATTTAATTTTGTAGAGTTTGGTGCAACAATTTATAAATTTGAAATCAAATATCCGTTTATTTGACTTTATTTATTGTCTGAGATTGCTAAGCGAACACAAAGTAAAATAACCAATAGGAACACTATTTGAAGGCCATTGAAAGTCGAGCAAAAAGCTCATGTGTAAGGTGCCCCTAACAATGCGTTGTTTGAGACTAGACTTCTGAGGCCTGAACATCGTCGTTGCATCAAAAAAAAATATTATGATCATTATCAGAAATCCCAAAACTCAACTTTGATATACAAAATGCAAAAGGCTCACACTCGTAGCTATAATCCAGCCAAGCATTAATAAAACATTCGCCGGAAGTTTGTCCCCTTTCCTGTAGTCTGGAAGTTTCCAGCAACTTCTAGAAGAAGCGTCAAGGTGCAGCCGCCTTATTAGAACTTGCTAGAACTCGCCGCAACTTACCGGGACTTTTACTAATTGTTACGGATTCGTCTGGTTCATGAACGCCTCGCAATTAATAGTTTTGTGTAGTTTTTGCAGGAAAAAGTTTAGTGTTGATTTGTTCTTCATAATAATTATTATAATCAGGTAAAACTCATGTCTTTTTAGGAAATACTTAGAGACGAGATGATGTCATTGTATTAGGTACTCAAGATAATTTGATTAGCGTTTGAGTGCCACACCACCTAGTGTTATATATGATATATATTATATTTTTTTAAAAAGAATGCCGTGACGAGTTTCTTGCCCTTCTTCTTGCTCGGCCTATACCAATTTGGAACGGGCACGGTGGGTTTCTGGAAGATTCGTTGACTTTGAGCACGGATTGGGTCTGTTGGTGTCTTTGTCATTTATTATGTTCTGATAAAGACAGCATTAGTTTTAGTCTGTGATTCGGGTAGATGAATGTTGCAGAGGCCGGCTGTTAGAGTCATTTTAACTTTCATAAGTGCTCCTTTGGGGCCTATTTGAATAAAGACTTTTGAATTTGAATTTGAATGATGTGAGCCGTATGGTTCCTGCATCTGAAAAGAACCACCCCGTCTCTTTCCATGGGTGCTGTACGAGCCAGCTAAGGGAACATCAGGAGAATGGACAGCAGTATTCTCAGTCAACATCCAAATCTACTGCGATTACCAAGATGCCTGCAAATCTGGTGGTGTGTTGTGGCAATCTGCACACCATTATGGATGAGGCCTAGGTTCAGTTCTGCACTGGATGTCTTTCATGATGACGCTGTTGTCGAAGCTAGTAGCACGTCAAACTGCGAACTGAGGTTGGTCTTCAAATGTGGCTGTCAGAATAAATACAGATCTTAAGGGTTGAAATTATATAATTAAGCTTTTGATGGTGAATACATCCTGATGCAACCGTTGCATGATACAAGAATTCTATAGCTCGTTTGACTAGACACCATGCCATCTCTTCCCTCACCAAATTGAAAATTGTGGTGCCATGTTCCAGACATAAGAAGCAGCCACAACTCTAGCTTCTATCTAGCTTTGTAGTCGTCAAACACTAAATCAAAATACAAATTCTATATTTAAATATCATTCGTAAAATTCAAAAAGAAGCGAACACAACCAAACCTCACACCAAAAGCCCCTCTAATCCAAACTCAAAAAACATCCCTTCCTGTCCGTTTTGCAAATTAATGGCCAAGGGCCCTTCCGTACCGGATGTTAGCCTAACGAGGGCTCGTACCTTATCTTTACCTTTCATACTGAGTATTGATTGAAAAATGTACTAGATGTTTCATAAGACGATAAGAAGATCAAAGAGGACCGTTGCTCAGAGAGAGAGGAACTCATACAGACAGATCGAATCCTACCTCGGCCTAACACCGATAACTCTCAGATTTGCCATTTCTCAAAACTGTAAAAGAAAATCTAGTAAAGAAACTGGGATGTCCAAGAAACACGCCATTAAAGGTATTCAAACTACTCGATTGTAGCCTTGCGTAGTGTTTGGGCATTTTGTAGGCCTGGCTAACACGCTTTGCTCGTGTAGCTTTGCTCGCCTACTGCAAAGCAGTAATGTCCAAGCTTTACTATGTTCCAGTCAGTGAAATGACTAGGCTTACTAACGAGCGCATTGCAATGCCACGCAGGCCTGTATGTTTCAAAGTTATGAGCTAGATATATCAAATCAAATCAAATCAAATCAAACATTTATTTGCAAGAATACATAATATTACATATTTCAGATGTTCCAAAAATAAAGTCACAGTATTCAGCCTGCAAGCAGGCGTGCAAATATTAAAATAGTCATATTAATGTTATGTCACTTAAAGTTTAAATATTCAGCTATGCTATAGAAACAGTTTTGTAATAGCCACTTATACGGTTTTTTGTTAAATTGATTGCCATTTAATATTTTGATGTCCTCCGGTAATTTATTATATACTTTATGACACATATTGTACACATTTCTTTTGTAAATATCTTTATGACAAGGAGGCTGATACAAAAGGTTTTGGAATCTGGCTCTTTTCTGTCGTGTTATAATTTCATTACGCGTATTGAAATATATGGCATGCGATTTCACAAACACACACACCTCTCTTATGTACATGCAGGGAAGTGGAAGTATGTTACATTTCCTATATAAAAAGCCTTCAGGATCAAGGTGAAAATCAGTCACAAAGCACACAATAATATTACAACAGTCCTTCGTCTTGGCACAACCAGTTACCACCTTCTACTACATCAGGAGATATCATATTGTATTCATATTGCATATCATATAAGCTTGTCAAGAGCTATCATATCAAAACCCTTTTTATGACACTGGATTTGGAACTCAGAAAGAATATTAATAAGAAAATCAAGGATTCATTACTTCACTAATCACTACTTAATGAATTCAAAGTATGAACGTTAGTATGCTAAGCATTACTTTCCATCAGATTCCACTGGTGATGAATTAATCAACAAATTTCTGGTCTCTATTATATTCAGCACGCAGTCATGTTAATAATACATTTCAATATAAATTTCGTGATTTTTCAGAAGTAAATGTTGCCATTGAATGAAGTACAACGACCCTTCAGAGCGGATGTTTGCCTAATGAGGGTTACCCTTATCGCGCCTATCTCACTATGGACTTCAGTTCAGACATCGATTGGATATACTTGAGATACCTGCCAAAGAAACGTGAGTAGGAATCTATTATATAATCTGGATAAAAAGTCAGTGAAATTACAGGGAACATGAATCGTAATACTTGGTGTCTCAAGGGTAACGAGCGCTCTAGTGCCACATAATAGTCATTAGAGCTTAAAAGTTTTAGACGACTCTGCATTTCTTATTGGCAGGCTTTATGTTAACCATCAGAAAACAACCTTACTATTTTTCTATGTAGAAAAAAAATAAGAACACATTACCTTTTTATTTATATACGTACTTGCAACATTCGTGAATAAAATAAATCTAGTAGAAAATCTCTACTCGTGTCTTGTAAAAGTTGGAAGTTTGCATTCGCCCGCCGCAAATGCTCGAACTCACTTTAAACGTCATTGCAAAACCGAAGTCCAAAGCAACGTAAATGTAACTTAACAACTTTCCAAACTATGAAACTACTAGCAACTTAAAACTTGCGAAAATCACGACCCTCGCAACATTGAGTCACAAACTTGCAATTTATAACTTGGTACGTAGAAAAATGTAGCGAAATCCAAGATGGCGGTCGTGCGTCATATGTTCCGGGTGACAAGGTATCAAATGACTCGTAAAGGCGCCCATCTGGGTATCTCTAGAGGAACTTATAAAAACTGTCTGGAATTATTATGAAATTTCGACTGAAATGCCGTTGCAATCTGTACTTTGTCAACTACATATACTCTGGTCTAATCGTGCAGAGTTATTCATATTGTGCGTTTTGTGCTTTTTGTGCTTTGTGGATTTCAAGAGCTGAAAAAATGAGCAAAATGTTCTAGCCCATTATCAGTTGGTAGCGTACCCAGCATGCTGGCGGCATTGCCTCGTTAGATTGCAATGCTGATCCATTGATTAGTACCAAAATTGATTAAGGTTTATCAGTCCCCATTCTACACTTGGTAAGTTTATTATACCATTGGCTAAATCATTACTAATAAGGTAACCTCACAAATACTGTGTTATCATCTAACCTGACAAATACTTAGTTGCATAAGTAAATTTCTAGATTAATAACTTTTACAGCATAGAAATGTAAATAAAAGTAACATTATATTTAGATTTCCGTGTTTTCAAATACATTTTCCAAGCAGGTTCAATTGTTTTCTGGCCCGTGACTACAATATAAATAATGGAAAATTCATCAACACGTCATTCAGTATGTAGTTTTAGCTTTTACCAATATTTTCATTTTATGAGTGCATGCAACAACTTTTGTTTTTCGTTTCAAATCTTTAGTTCGCATTTAGTTCACACTTTACTGACTCATTCGCTTTCTACCCGTACCTTTACCACGAACGAACTTGATGAACCCTAGTCTTCATGACAAAGGGTTGAAAAAACAGCAGCAATCTAAATCCTTATAAACAACCCCTCAATTAACACCTCAGGTTTAAATAAACAAACACGAATTACGTTTAAATAGACGAAGTTAAGTTGCGACCGCCGGCAAAGTTTAAATTGCGCATGTAGATTTGATCGGACACCTGGCCGCGCCCTCTGGGGGACCACTTCGGAAGTGTTTGGGTGTAGTGGAGAGGATAATTTGTGTTTCATAAATAGGGAAAATATTACAATAATAAATGAGTACCACAGGGGGAAGTAAGAAAGTGGCACCACTTTCTTACTTCCCCCTGTGGCACCAGTAATTGGACAAGTTAAAGGAGTAATAGGCTAGTATGGTATGGGCATTGGGCATGTCGTACGAAGGGAGAATCATTTATTTTATTTTATTTTATTCGACGAATTTTATTTTACGAAGATAGTTTTGAGTATGAATGTATGAACGACGTTAGTTTAGCTGCCGTGCTTTTGTAAAACAGAATACAGACCCTGTTACCACAAAAAAAAAACACATTTAGATGACTGTTCAGCTAGACAGTGTCTAAAGATAAAGATTAGTAGTGTTATCACAAGAAAAACATTTTTGGTCGCCTGTAAACAGCGTAGCTAAACAGCGTCTAAAGATAAACGTCAAAAATGATTAGAAATGTCACAACAGAATTGTGTTAGACTACGGCTAGACGCTACTTAAATCAGGATTTGTGGCTGCTCATATTTAAATACGCGAGTAAGGCATGTTTAGGAGTTAAACACTGTTTAACACAGGTTTAAAGTGTAAGATATATAATGTGGGTAGTTTATAGTTTTAATTCTGCGATAAAAAATGTCTAAAGTGTGTTTATTTTTTTTGTGGTAAGGCCGAGATATACCAGCGGATCACGGTGCTCGCAAGTCTCTCGCTGTGAACTTTGAGTCTAATACGCCATTTTACAGTCACATACGGTGATTTTTTGTCATGTTACGGTTTTTGTGTATACATACGCATTTTGTTGTTGTAGGGAACTGTGAATGTAATTTACCTGAAACAATAAAAGTGGGATGGTTAGTCAAAGTTGAAAAGTTTTATAACGAGATGAGCGGGTAGTTCCATTTGCAATTGCAGTGTCCAACTGCAGTGCCACTCAGAAGTTAACAACACAAATGCCTGCGCTGAACTGCAGTGCGCTCGATTCCTATATAAGGGGCCGCTTAGTCGCTCAAGCAAACGTACGTTTGCTTGTCAACTCGAAATGCGCGCTTGACGCAAAAGCGTTGTTATTCTGACAAGCAAACGTACGTTTGCTCAAGCAAGCTCAAGCGTCTAATCTAAGCTGCCCCTAAGACTAGTAGTACTAACTAGTATAATCTCCGGCGAGAAGCGGTCAGACTCTAGCCTATCAAATATAAGAATATAATTTTGATATCTGGCAGAAACCGATACAATTATGTAACGGGCAAATTATTCGCAATTGACCCAATTAAAAATTTTGTTCTAAGACTTAAAGATATCCTAAATCCCTGCCTACTCCTACTGTCTTTAGTATTGAGGAGTGCAGGTTCGGTAACTTCTTATAGTCTAGGAGCTTCCAAGCGTTGACAGCACGGATGATTTAGACGGCCACGGCTAATTCATTCGGCTATGTCGGCCGTGTTTCGTTATTGAATAATTTTAATAATTAAAATTTCACTATAAACCCTTTAAAATAAATTAGGTTATACAACAATTAATCATTTGATAATACTGAAGATCAATAGGGGCAGCTTAGACGATCAAGCAAACGTACGTTTGCTTGTCAGAATAACAACGCATTTGCGTCAAGCGCGCATTTCGAGTATCCCGAAATCCGCGCTTGACGCAAAAGCGTTGTTATTCTATCAAGCAAACGTACGTTTGCTTGAGCGTCTAAGCTGCCCTATACAGTATCCTAACAATACACTCGAAGTCTGTGAAAAGCAAACGATGATCATTAAACATTTGGATTATCAATCGGCTTGTGGAATATCCAACTGTATTTGTTACTAAGTTAGATGTAGTCCTTATGTAGTACATAAACACTACATCTAACTTTTAAGGTGTAGTAGCTATGTTATTCTATCAAGCAAACGTACGTTTGCTTGAGCGTCTAAGCAGCCCTATACAGTGTCCTAACAATATACTCGAAGTCTGTGAAAAGCAAACGATGATCATTAAACATTTGTATTATCAATCGGCTTGTGGAATATCCAACTGTATTTGTTACTAAGTTAGATGTAGTCCTTATGTAGTACATATACACTACATCTAACTTTTAAGGTGTAGTAGCTAGTTCAGGGCCGCTTAAAAAAAACGACGTCTTCGACAGAAAATTATTCAAAATTAGACCCCCGGATTAGGATTCAAACTCAGCGTAACGAGCCGCTGTCTCCTACACTACCCTGGCACGGGGCACACAGGCGCATTATCTGTCGCACGCAGGCCCCGCATTAATGTTTTATACAATATCTGCGAGACATTACGTAGTTATATCTACGGCTTATGACGTCACTTGGACTATCGTGGGGTATTATCTGCTAACCCTAATAAAGATAGGTTAGCTGAGTTTAGTTTGAATGTTTGAAAGAATAAGTAACCGCTCTCGTGTGTACTTGTTGGGTAGGAGGCTGTATTTTAAATCACGATGCCGCGAGCGGCCAACCATAGCTCGGCTGGCTAGCTACCACAAGCAAGGTAAAAATTTGTCCCCTATCACCTATAAGTGTGTTCCGGAAGCTGTACTTGAGAATTTTGCTAGTGGGAGGACTAACTCTTCTGCGAGTGTCCGTCTGGGTTGTTACCACCGCTTTGCTCGTGAAATCTGCCGCCAAGCAGTAGTATGCAAGCATTACTGTGTTCCGGTTTGATGAGCAGAGTAGCCAGTGAAACTACTGGGCTTATGAGACTTAATTCCTAATGTCTCAGGGTAACGAGCGCACTGCAGTGCCGCGCAGGCCTTTGTGTTTCAAAGTTGTGGGTGGTACTGCAATTGTAATTATGGGCCGGCATTATGCTTACCATCAGGTAAACGACCAGCTCGTCTCGTTACCAAATAACATTAAAAAAAAATAGTTTTAGCATGTTCCCTATATTCAACCACGTCATCGCTTCAGATCGGGGGTAGTGGTCGAATGCTAACCTATGGCGTTAAAAAACTTTAAACATTGGCCGGTCCAAACACTGAACGGTCCCAACATTGATCAGTCCAAACGCTTCGGTCTATTAAAAAACATCAGACTATCAACTGCTTGATGATCATTTTAATAATTTGGATCTCAATTAAAATTTTAGGTCAAGGTTAAAAATCCTATTTGCGATGGTTGTCCGTAAACGTCATCGACGTGTGGCATTAAGATTGATGAGTATAATTCTGTCGACCCCGCTTGTGAGCTGGGATGAAGGGTGAAGTTACACGGTTTTGATTTCAGCCACTTCATAATGTTAAGGTGGAGGGAGGGTGTTTAACGTTGTCGAAATATTTGGAACTGTTGAATAATTTTTGCAAAAAATATAGCATGGCCTAGTGATTCGAATCATCTTTCTCGTCATATAGTAGTTGAAGCAATGATAGCAATGGTAGGTTATGGGTTCGAATCCTACGACAAGCTTGAGCTTTCATCGTGAAGTAACGTTGTAAGATTCATCAACAGCCTATTATACTCCCACTTCTGGGATACCGTCCTTCTCTCAGAGGCCATAATACACCATACATTCTCAGTGCAGGTTGGTGGATGGCACTTAGGTTCTTGAACATGCTGATTTCCGACGATGTTTTCCTTCACCGTTTTAGTACAAGTATGATAAATCCACACGTAACTTGATATAAGGATTGTAGGATTAGATAACTATAAAATGTTCTACCACCTACTGCTAAAGACTAAGGAGCATGGTTATTGGTGGTAGATCATTTTATTCGTAGTTCTCGTCTGAGCTAACCTGGACACCCGGAAGTTGAATGGGTGTCAAACGAGTTCTCAAGGGTCGACAACGAATTAGCAACGCCCCCGGGGTTGCAAATGTCCGTAGGCGACGATGACCGCTTACCATCAGGCGGGCCGTTTGATTGTTTGCCACTATATTACATGAAAAGAAAAATTGAAGTGACTCTTTTATTCATCAAATACATTAATTAATACAAACATGTCCCTCTATTGCCTAGATTCGATTAAAATTTCACAAATTGAAGCTTCCCACTTCCTTCGGTAAAGCTCTCTTTTCTACACCGTACTATTTCTTCAGTTGCAACGTGAAAAACTACCTACTTACTGCCTAAAGTAATTTACTTTAAATAAAATTAGTCTTAACAAGCGCTAATTTTCAAGTCAGTTCCATCAGAAAATGCCAAAAACCGACTTAAAAAAACAAACTGCGAAATTCCTTTTCACACCCAATACGTGCGCTGAAAAGAATGAAAGCCAAAATGAAAACCGAAACATTCACATAGGTGGCGCCACCGAACGTCATTAGTGGGTCGCACATCCGGTTCCGGCAGGTACCCACGCTTCCGGAAGGGAGAAAGGGGGGTTTTACCTCGGATGCTGTCAGTACGGTATGTGGCATTGATTGTTAACTTGTATTTTTGTGTATTTTGAGTGCAGGTGTGTGTTATAGTATAGGTAGTACGCGTATTCAAGTAGGTAGTTGTATTAAAATAAATTAAGAAATTGTAATTTTAGGAGAATACATTTGGAAGGTCTTAACATCGATAGGTACTTTATTAGTTGCCAAGTTACTATACTTTAAAGTGTTTAATCACACTAGCGGGATATTCACTTAAATATATTATACGCAAATACTTATAAATACTTGAATAACCTTGGTAAGGTTACCAAGAATTTTATAAATCACGTGACAAATGACGCGGGTCTTTATCAACAACGAAAAATGCTTCATACGAAAATTCAATCAACTCCACGGCTCGTTTAAAATGTATAAAATACTTTATTAAAGACACTTTAATATATGAATCCATTTGCAACACCTGTTAGCGTGTTACCCATGTTGGTATAAAACGGGGGACGATGAGGGAAAGGAATCTTCTGCGAGGAGGCCAGGCTCTTGGTAACAAGGGTCGTCATGACGAAGATCCTTTGGTTTTTCGGGTTGCTGGTTGCAGTTGCCTTGGCTAGGCCAGAGGGTAAGTGTTTTCATTTTTCTCCAACGCTATATAAACTTTTCGGAATATTCACCTAACTGTAACTGTTTTTTTTTTATAATTTGATAACTAATACGGTACAACCAGTTACATTAGTTATGAAAGTTTAAAATAATTTACTAACTTACAAAATTAAAATAAACTTTCCAAACTTACAAAATATGAACCGACTTTCGAAAAATTAAAATAGAACAATAAGAATAATTCAAAAGAATACATAACAATATATAAAATAAATGTCAAGAATTTTGTTAGTGCGAGGACTAACTCTTCTGCGAGTGTCCGTCTGGGTTGTTACCACCGCTTTACTCGGGAAGTCTGCCGCCAAGCAGTAGTGTGCAAGCATTACTGTGTGAGCAGAGTATCCAGTGAAATTACTGGGCTTATGAGACTTAATACCTAATGTCTCAGGGTAACGAGAGCACTGCAGTGCCGCGCAGGCCTTTGTGTTTCAAAGTTCTGGGTGGCACTGCAAATGTTATGGGCCGGCGTTATGGTTACCATCAGGCAAACGACCAGCTCGTCTCGTTACCAAATAACATAATTTTTTTTTTAATTATTTTTGATAATTCTTCAACCACAGTTTTGACCGGCGGTAAACGACAATGTGCTCCATCAACCGCAGTAACATCGTGGTGTTAGCTGAGCTTAAGGCGCCTACACTTTACATTATCGTATTGAAAACTCACCAATTATAGTAACGAGAAAATCCCGATTCTGGCAAAGTATTTCATTCTTTAGCCGCCCGCATGAAGGTAGAATGAAAATGACTGGTGTGGACAGGATGTCATCCTTGAAAGGGTGACGTAATGCCGTATGTCCGGACCGATGATGAAATAGGGAAGGGGAAAATATCTTGAGGAATTTTCCGTCGCGTATTCCGCCAAAAGGAACTAATAAAACAAAATTGTTTATATAGACTTTTTAAATTTTATGGACAATGTTGGATCTTCGAAACCTTGTAAAATCAGATTAGATGTTTTCTTAAGTTACATAATATACAGCATTTCATCAAATGACCAAATTCTGTTATTTATTATTTTCTGTATTTGTGTGACATCACGAGTGTGGATCTCCTAGATAAAATTGGAGTGATGTCAACACAGGAACAAGATTTTTAAAACTCAGTCTAATATCTTTATTCCAGCTGAATCCGATGCAGAATCAGATGAAGACGAATCTCGCTCGTTCATCCCAAATGATTGGATTAACATCGACGGAATAGGTACGGTCACTTTCATTTCAGCATCAGTTAAATAAGACCCTGTCGGGTCCAGGTCTTTAAGCATACATTTATGCTCCATTAAGTCATTATAAATAGTGTGGCCATAACTCTTAATCAACAACGTCACCTCTCATACTTAAAATAATTATACACGAGGAAAGGAGAAGCTACTGCTAAGGAATTGCAAATCTATTATACTCATGAATTTAACTGATACTGCAATCACAGTCTTCCGATGCTTGTAGTGTTTTTGATTGTATAATCTTTTTTTTTCAGGAGTGTCGAGATGCCGCCAAATCGGCGACATGTACCTCGCCAGGTCTTGGGGTGGCTGCTACATTTGCAGTTGCTTCCCATCCCTGTACTCCGGCGGCATCTACGCTAAGTGCGCACCGTGCCGCGGATGCGGTGGTGGAGGAAGTATGTTTACTCCATCAATCTAGTTTACTACATCAATCAGGTTTACTACATCAATCAGGTTTACTACATCTATCAGGTTTACTACATCAATCAGGTTTACTACATCAATCAAGTTTACTCCATCAATCTAGTTTACTACATCAATCTAGTTTACTACATCAATCTAGTTTACTACATCAATCAGTAGAAAAGCTTTATCAGATTGAAAAGCTTATGTTTCGTACTTGTACTATTGTATATTCTGTGGTTTCGACCGAAGTGCATAGCCTCGTAAACGTTACCATATGTTCTGATTAGGACTGCAAACGGTATGATCAATTGGCGCTTACCATCAGATGAATATCCTGCTCTATCATGAAAGTTTTGGATGGTAAAATGTCCGTTTGTCGTAGTAAAGTGTGTCGTAGTAGTTTTTTTAGAATGTGGAAAGAATTATTGTTCAAGTAATTAAAAAACCATAAAACCTACTAAAAAATTTAGGATTGAAACTTTTTTTTTGTTAAGGAATGTCTTGTGTTTATTATACAAAAACTAATTTACAATGTTTTCTTTCTTTCAGTCTTCCCAGGTAAGCATCAAACAGAACAAATTGCTTTTATAATATTACTAACTAAACATTTGATACATACAAAGTGAAAAAAACTTAAACATTTGCCTGTTTGGTTACAGCGCCGGTACCGGTTCCGGCTCCAATAATACCAAGGCCGATACCGATACCGGAGCCACTATTTCCGGGACCGATACCGGAGCCAATAATTCCGGGACCGATACCGGAGCCAATAATTCCGGGACCGATACCGTATCCATGGCCGGCACCGAGACCGGTGCCACAACCCTGGCCAAGACCGGTACCGGCACCAATTATGCCCAATTGTAAGTAGAGTCTGACAATTATATTTTACCCGTGCACTGTTACAATTATAACATTGAACATTTTATAAACCGACCACATACAAGTTGTAAGGGAAATTACTGGGCATATAAGACCTTGGGATAACGAGAGCACTGCAGTGCCGTGAAAGCCTTTGGGTCTCAGTTCTGGATGGCACTGAGGTCGTTATGGGCAGGCGTTCCCAACAGGCAAACGACCTGATTATCTCGTTACTTTGTAGTATGAGAAAAAAAAATGAAAAGTACATAATAGTAAGAATAAGTACAGTAGGGCACGGTAGCAAAGTAAAATTGTCAGACTGTAACGAAACTGTCTGTACTTTACTGTCTTTGACGTACTTCTTTCGGATTCAATTTGATCTATTCCTACCCACACGACTTATTCCTAAAACTTTTCTTAAAACTGTTTAATTTCATTTTTCCAATACAATTTCTTTGTTGTAGCCAAATTCTCAAAACTATCTCGTTTCAGGTCCACCACCAGTGTACATACCGGGACCCCCACGACCATACCCGGTTCCAATACCGGTACCGGGACGTAAGATCTTAGTACCGGTGCCAGTTCCGGTACCCTCAGCGCCGGATAAAATATATGTGCAAGGACCATCGGTCCCAGTACCGGTACCGGTTCAGACCCGTGTACCATATCCGGTGGCAGTAGCCAGGCCTTACCCGGTCCCGTCTCCACCTAGAGTAATACCGATTCCGGTACCTGAACCGGTACCAGGACCGGAAGTCCAGGTGCCTGTTCCGGTTCCGGTCCCTTCACCGCCCGTTAGGATTCCCTATCCAGTCAACAGATACATCACGGTTCCTGGACCGCAGAAGTTTGTACCTGTCCCAATTCCAGTACAGGTAGACAGTAAGTATTTTTGGCTTTTTCTTAAGGTAGTGACTTGTTCATTCTATATACTAACTATAATATGATATGATTATTAATATTCATTTTGCCTAACCATCTATAACCTTTTGTTAGTACAAACCTAATAAACACACAGAATTCATTTTCTTTTCATAGGATGGAAAATTCAGTAATTTAATAACGCAAATAATATATTATTCGATTGTATAGAAATCTTTTGGTGCGGTCGGTCCTTTTGAGTGCAAACTTATTTTTTCAGATCCTAAATACTATCCGGTGCCAGTGATCAACTACGCCTGTAAGTAATTTTTTTTATTTACTTGGCTATACATGGTGCAAGGTCATGATGAGTATTAGACAGGACGCACATAGTGATGATACCCTAACATTTATAATAATTATTACAGCACCGATCTGCAGAAACCATATGCCTTTACAATCGTTCTCGATTCCTGGAGACGCCTGCCATGTTTACATCTGCAGGGTTCAATACAACTACGTCTACGTTGAGACAAGGACTCTCCCATATTGTAAGTCCTAATTTTTTTAAATCATAATCATTTAAACCGATGACGTCCAACGATCAAACTCGTATAGTAAGTAGATCCTGACCACTAAATAAGATCTCTCTACAACAAATAAATGCACTAGATACCAGTAGGTCGTTTTATAAAGTTCAACTGGCTAATAACCAACCGTAAGTTGGAAATTCTTTCGCCAAGCATCCAAAAAAGGAGTATAATATTTATATTCACGGTTCATGTAGGTATGTTAGTTTTTTTATTCCATATTTTTTAAATGCCTGAACAGGGATGGATGTATGGGGTATCGTTAGAATCCTTACATCATCCCGAGTGATACTTGCTAAGACAGTCATGTTTTTTAATTACACTTTTTGAGGTGTACAGGTTTTCAGAGTAAATAACTCCTTTCTTTATTTCATTTCTTTACCTGTCACTAGCCCGTGGCTTAAGCATGGAATCAGGATCAAAAGTAGCCTATAGAACTCCGGGATAATGTAGCTTTCTATTAGTGAAAGATTTTTTTAATCGGGCCTGTGGTTCTATGGGTTAACGTTGTAACAAACATTACTTTTTTTTAAAAAGTAAGTATGAATAATTAAGTAGATCCGGCCACATACATAAGACTCTGAACTGAAACAAGCATTCACTAGGAAATCAAGAACTGCGATCCTTCCGCAGGAACCAGTCGCGGAACAAACACTTGCGGGAATTGCATCTTTTTAGGAAGGAAGTTAAATCCATCTGTCAACCAGGGGGATGACGTAAGGGAGTTGACGTAATATATTTTTCTTTTTCAGGCAACGAGCTACCTCTCGGTCCTTACGGCCCAAGTCGTAAGTAAATATTGCACAATAATTGGTGCGCACAAACACATACGTATTTATTGTAATAATCTTCGTCCGTTTTTATACGAACGAGACACAGATTCGACTAGTCACTTATTTTTTTAATTTATTAAACCAAAATTTATCATTTCAAAAATCCCGTCTAAATAGCTGAAGACATTCAAAGGGTTGAACAGAGTTTCTTGAATCTTAGCTTAGAATACTTTCGATCAAATTACCTTTCAACCAGCCTTCCTGTGCTGAAATAGAGTTTTTTTTAAATAAGGATAACATTAATGTAAAAGTTAAACTATATTGTTAACAATAATATATTATATTAAAAACAATAATACATCTTGATTCATATCAGTAAAATACCAAGTACCTACTCGCTAACGTATTAAGAATTAAATGAAAGGGTACTAGGGGTCTTATTAAATAATAGGACGCTTTTCTTACTATTTATCTCAATAGTTATTTTAACAGTAATATTTCATTTACAGCATATATTGGTGGATCTGCATCAGCTAACGCTTTGGCCAATGCAGTAAGCATTGGAGGTGGAAACGCTTTTTCAAATGCTGAAGCAAACGCAATCGCTGGTGGTAGTGGATTTGGTCCATATGGACCTAGTGGACTCCTATTTGGACCAGGGAGGGACTATGGAGGAGCTGAAGCAAATGCAATGGCAGATGCAGTGAGCATAGGCGGTGGAAGTGCTTATTCAAATGCTGAAGCGAACGCAATCACCGGTGGTGGTGAATATGGACCATATAACGGTGGATTTGGACCATATGATGGTGGATATGGACCAGGTGGAGGCTATAGAGACGCTGAAGCAAATTCTCTAGCGAACGCGATGAGCAGTGGAGATGGAAATGATCATTCAAACGCTGAAGCAAATGCACTCGCTGGTGACGGTGGATATGGACCATATAGAGGTGGACTAGGACCCTATGGAGGCTTTGGAGGAGGAGCTGAAGCTAATGCTTTAGCAAATGCAGTGAGCATTGGAGGCGGAAATGCTATTTCTAACGCTTTTAGTGGTGGAGGTGGATATGGACCATTTGATGGTGGATTTGGACCAAGTGGAGGCTATGGAGGTGCTGAAGCAAATGCCCTCGCAAACGCAGTTAACCTCGGTGGAGGAAACCCATACGCTAATGCAGATGCAAACGCGCTCTACGGTGGATATGGTGGAGCTGAAGCCAATGCTCTTGCTAACGCAGTTAGCCTTGGTGGAGGAAACGCGTATTCTAATTCAGAAGCAAACGCTCTCTCTGGTGGATATGGCGGGTATGGTAGACCCTACTCAATTCCGTTTGGGAGCTTTCGTCAGGGATCAGACAGATCATCAGCCAATGCAGATGCGAATGCTGATGCCTCAAGTTTCGGAGATTTGTCAAATGTATTCACAGATTCCAAAGCAGAGGCTCAAGCAGATGCCGATTCATTAATTTCTGGAGGAATGCTACGTACTGGTATGCGTGCAATTGCGAATGATGACAATTTAAGATCTAATACAGGAGGACAAGGAGATGCTGGATCATTAAGAAGAAGACTTTTCCCTAGGGACTTATCAAATGCAAATTCTCTACAAAACGCCCAATCTCTTGGTTACAATTCATTAGCACGTGGCATCTCAAATACTAATTCTGTAGATTTAATATCTGGAAGGCGGGGCGAAGGATATTTAAAAAATGTGGGTTTATCAAGGGAGGACGCAATAGTTGACACCAGACAAGAAGCTGCTAGCCCCAGAGATTTGTTAGCATCAGAGAGACATGAGGCAAGTTCTGATGCTGCAAGTGATGCCAGCGCAAGATATTGGGGTGGATTAGGTGGTTACAATGGCCTAGGTGGTTACGGGGGATTAGGTGGTTACGGTGGTTATGGAGGATTAGGTGGTTATGGTGGTTACGGAGGATTTGGTGGTTACTCTGATTACGGTGGCTTAGTCGGTTACGGTGGATGGGGAGGATTATATGGAAGGCAAGGTGAAAAAGTCGACAACAGAGAATCAGGTGATGATGCTTTAGCAAGTGTAGATGCCACAGCAGACTCCAGTTCAAGATACTGGGATGAATTAGGTGGTAATCAGGCCAGTGCCACAGTTTCAGCAAATGCCAATGCAGTAGGTAACAGTGGACTAGGTGGTTACGGTGGATTTGGTGGCTACGGCGGATTGGGTGGTTACGATAGCTTAGGTGGTTACAGCGGATGGGGAGGTTTATATGCAAGGCAAGGAGGAAAAGTCGATAAAAGAGAATCAGGCGCTGACGCTCTAGTAAGTGCAGATGCCACAGCAGACTCCAGTTCAAGATACTGGGGTGGATTAGGTGGTAATCAGGCCAGTGCTACAGCGTCAGCAAATGCCAATGCGATAAGTAACAGTGGATTAGGTGGTTACGGTGGATTAGGTGGTTACGGTGGATTAGGTGGATACGGTGGATTAGGTAGTTACGGTAGCTTAGGCGGTTATGGTGGGTGGGGAGGATTATACGGAAGGCAAGCTGAAGAAACCGATACTAGAGAGACAGGCGTTGATGCTGCAGAAAATGATGGTAAAGTAGATGCCATTTCAAGATACTGGGGTGGGCTAGGTGGTAACCAGGCCAGTGCCACTGCTTCAGCAAATGCTAATGCAGTAGGTAACGCCGGATTAGATGGTTACGGTGGTTTCGGTGGTTATGGTGGATGGGGAGGTTTATACGGTAGGCAAGACGCTACAACCAATGCCAGAGAAAATGCCGCCACTAGAGATTTGTTAGCATCAAAGAGGCAAGAAGCAAGTGCTGATGCAGAAGCAGACGTCAAATCTAGATATTGGGGTTACGGTGGGTTAGGTGGCTATGGAGGATTAGGTGGTTATGGTAGTTTAGGTGGTTATGATGGATTAGGTGGTTACGGAGGATTAGATGGTTACGGAGGATTAGGTGGCTACGGCGGATTGGGTAGTTACGATAGCTTAGGCGGTTATGGTGGGTGGGGAGGATTATATGGAAGACAAGGAGGAAAAGTCGATAAAAGAGAATCAGGTGCTGACGCTTTAGTAAGTGCAGAGCCCACAGCAGACTCCAGTTCAAGATACTGGAGTGGATTAGGTGGTAATCAGGCCAGTGCCACAGCTTCAGCTAATTCCAATGCGATAGGTAACAGTGCATTAGGTGGTTACGGTGGATTAGGTGGATACGGCGGATTAGGTAGTTATGGTAGCTTAGGCGGTTATGGTGGGTGGGGAGGATTATATGGAAGGCAAGACGAAAAACTCGATAACAGAGAATCAGGTGCTGACGCTTTAGTAAGTGCAGATGCCACAGCAGACTCCAGTTTAAGATACTGGGCTGGATTAGGTGGTAATCAAGCCAGTGCCACAGCTTCAGCAAATGCCAATGCAATAGGTAACAGTGGATTAGGTGGCTACGGCGGATTGGGTAGTTACGGTAGCTTAGGCGGTTATGGTGGGTGGGGAGGATTATACGGAAGGCAAGCTAAAGAAACCGATACTAGAGAGACAGGCATTCATGCTGCAGAAAATGATGCTAAAGCAGATGCCACTTCAAGATACTGGGGCGGGCTAGGTGGTAACCAGGCCAGTGCCACTGCTTCAGCAAACGCTAATGCAGTAGGTAACGCCGGATTAGGTAGTTACGGTGGTTTCGGTGGTTATGGTGGATGGGGAGGTTTATATGGTAGGCAAGACGCTACAACCAATGCCAGAGAAAATGCCGCCACTAGAGATTTGTTAGCATCGAAGAGGCAAGAAGCAAGTGCTGATGCAGAAGCAGACGTTAAATCTAGATATTGGGGTTACGGCGGGTTAGGTGGCTATGGAGGATTAGGTGGCTATGGTGGTTTAGGTGGTTATGATGGATTAGGTGGTTACGGAGGATTAGGTGGCTACGGCGGATTGGGTAGTTACGATAGCTTAGGCGGTTATGGTGGGTGGGGAGGATTATATGGAAGGCAAGGAGGAAAAGTCGATAAAAGAGAATCAGGTGCTGACGCTTTAGTAAGTGCAGAGGCCACAGCAGACTCCAGTTCAAGATACTGGGGTGGATTAGGTGGTAATCAGGCCATTGCCACAGCTTCAGCAAATTCCAATGCGATAGGTAACAGTGGATTAGGTGGTTACGGTGGCTTAGGTGGATACGGTGGATTGGGTAGTTACGATAGCTTAGGCGGTTATGGTGGGTGGGGAGGATTATATGGAAGGCAAGACGAAAAACTCGATAACAGAGAATCAGGTGCTGACGCTTTAGTAAGTGCAGATGCCACAGCAGACTCCAGTTTAAGATACTGGGCTGGATTAGGTGGTAATCAAGCCAGTGCCACAGCTTCAGCAAATGCCAATGCAATAGGTAACAGTGGATTAGGTGGTTACGGTGGATTAGGTGGCTACGGCGGATTGGGTAGTTACGGTAGCTTAGGCGGTTATGGTGGGTGGGGAGGATTATACGGAAGGCAAGCTGAAGAAACCGATACTAGAGAGACAGGCGTTCATGCTGCAGAAAATGATGCTAAAGCAGATGCCACTTCAAGATACTGGGGCGGGCTAGGTGGTAACCAGGCCAGTGCCACTGCTACAACAAATGCCAATGCAGTAGATAACGGTGGTTATGGTGGGTTAGGTGGTTATGGTGGATGGGGAGGGTTATATGGAAGGCAGGACGCAAAAAACGAAGTCAGAGAAGATGATATCACCAGAGTGTTATCAGAGATGCAAGAAGTAGGTGCTGATGCCGAAGAAACTGCTAGCGCAAGATATTGGGGTGGTTTAGGTGATTATAATGGATTCGGGGGTTATGGAGGATTGAATAGTTACTACGGCGGATTAAATGGTTATGGAGGATTGAATGGTTACTACGGAGGATTAAATGGTTATGGAGGATTGAATGGTTACGGCGGACTTATAAACCCTGGTGGTTACTCTCCGTGGGGATTATATAGAGAAGGGAAGTCTCAAGCACAAGATCTAAGGAAGAACAAGAGAAGCCTTAGCGAGAATCTTGCCCAAAGATTCTCAGATCTTACAATGAATAACCATGAGAAAACTCACTAAGCAACTGTAAGTAAATGGTTTGTTTTTTTAATTTTTCTACTTGCGAGCTAACCTGGGAGACTTCGGACTTCTTCATACACTACGGTAACTTATATTTTTATTTATTATTCTATAAACTTTACATGCGTTATAAAAAAGTTTCCTGAAATGTAATTAATATAATAAATTCTGATTATATATTTAATCAGAGCTCTGGAATCTTCCTATCGCATAAAATACCAAAATTACTCTAAAAAGATTAAATGTGTTAAATAAAATAAATACATTGAGGGTTTTTCAGAGGCAACTGACAAAATACAGAGCTATGTTTTTATTTTTTATAAGGCTATACGTTTACGAGCCGCGTAGAATGACTGATTTGCGGAACATGTCTAATATAATAAATTGTCAGATATCATAAGATCAATTTACTTAGAAAAAGCCTAAAGACTGGAGTATAATAAAAACGCATATAAATCTTAATGCTAGTGGAAAACTTACGACAGGCAAACGCAATATCCCAGTAATAATATGCTCATGTGTGGAGCGCTGCGCAAAAACATCTCCAGCAAGATAATAAACAAATGGGTGGGTGACAAGAGTCTACGCATTCGCGTACATAAGACAAAGGTACTTTAAATTTAAGTAAGTTAAAATAAGGGGCAGTATTAACCTTACTTATTTATTAAATTTAAAAAGAACTAAGTAATTTATTTAAAAGAGGAACAATCAATGCAGCAAGCTTGTCTAATTTTTTATCAATGACAGAGTAAATATTAGCTTAAGCTCTAAATAAATAAATCAATCAGCTAAGGCTTAAACGTATTATTTTCTTAATACACTAACAAAAACGTCTGAAAGTGTCTATACATTCACAGTGTTACATCCTCACATTAGTTATGTTGTGTTTGCAAACGGTCGACAATTTACAATTCTGGCGCCATAATGATAATTTACAATTATACGTAGGACAGTAAATTCAAATTCAGAAAGGAATTCAAAACTATAAACGATACAGTAATTTTTGATCCATGTTCCAATAACGATACTCTAAATTTATTCATGAAAATTGTAGGATTTGAAATGATTTAATGCTACAGCAAGATTTTAGAGCGTGTACTGAGTATACATCTTGGAAATAATTAATAACGCAGTGTATTTGGTAAAAGTTTCACTCTGTTCTACGTCTTTATCTGAACTTTTCTTTTCAGTATTATTGTAACAATTATATTTCTCTTTGAATATGACTAAAACTTTTTCAAGCTCGAAATAACAACTTAAACTCAAATGTAAATGTTTTAGGTACTGTGAAAAAGCTGTTTTTTTTTATTAAAACACTGTTCAATTCTTATTATGACAGAATTAATTTTGTCATACCTTACTTTTCTTAACTGGTAACATTTTCACAATCCTCGAGTGACTTCAAAACTTCATCTATTCTATTGTTTATAACTTTCAATTGAGAATTACTGAACGTCATTATAACATGTACATTTCAATTGTACTTACCTACAATATAGACTAATGTTTGGCGAAATTGTGACTAACATTCCACAGAAGCCAGGAAATAAAGAAAGAAGAAGAAGACTAATGTTGTCAATTTTTATTTCAGACTCTAAGCTACTGTGATCCCTCTACAACGATGGCAAGAACGTGGATTTGACGATATAATTTTAAGTTTGAGCATTATAAAATGACTGAACATACTCTACACTTGTATATATATTTGGAATAAAAGCATTTAGTGGGAACGGTTTTTTGTTTTCTTATACCCTGATAACGTTATCTCAACGTTTAAAATATTAGCTTAGCATGTTAATGTATATAAATAAATAAACTTGAAGTGTCTGTTTGTAATATCAAAATACCAGCTTTTTACTAAATGCATATGAAAGTATATACCTACGGTACCTATAACAAAACAACCATTAATAAATTTTTTGGCAGTCTGCCTGTTTGTTCCGGGTAGTCTCCGAAAGGGCTGGACCGATTTGGACGGGACTTTCACTGGCAGATAGCTGATGTTACAAGGAGTAACTTAGGCGACTTTTATTTTAGAAAAATAATTAGGGTTCCGCGCAAAAAAATAAAACCCATGAAATCCAATATCTCAGCGCGGGTGAAACCGCGGGCAGCAGCTAGTTAAGAAATAGGTAAACAAATACTTCAATATTTCCAGCCTTAATTGACAGCTGTTGCAAATGTAGACAGGTTGAACCAATTAAAAAGTTCTGCTTTAACTTTAATACATCAAGTAACGACACTAACAACAACTATTGTTCATGGATATTAAGAGGTTTCTATAAAAGGCATTTTTTAAAGATTTTGTTTTATTGAAGTGTGTGATCCAGAACCTGACCATCAGATATTAGGATCCTGGTAGTTGTTACTACCGAGGTGCTAAGGTCAATATGGCGGAAGGGCTAGGCTTGAGGCTTTGCTTCATAGCCTTCCTGCTTGCCATAGGCCGAGCTGATCTTTCTAGTGATCTCAAAGAAGGTAGGTGATGATATGTGTTTTATATCATTGAAATATAAATATTTACAAAGATATATTTTCTAAAAGTAGTTTTTTTTGTGTTATTGGTAACGAGACGAGCTGGTCGTTTGCCTGATGGTAAGCATAACGCCGGCCCATAACAATTGCAGTGCCACTCAGAACTTTGAAACACAAACGTCTGCGCGGCACTGCAGTGCGCTCGTTACCCTGAGACATTAGGTTTTAAGTCTCATAAGCCCAGTAATTTCACTGGCTACTTTGCTCATCAAACCGGAACACGGTAATGCTTGCACATTACTGCTTGGCGGCAGACTTCACGAGCAAAGCGGTGGTAACAACCCAGACGGACACTCGCAGAAGAGTTAGTCCTCCCACTAAGTGTTTATAATTTGATGTAGTAGTATGTCTGTGAAGACGACACCACGTAGAAATGGGCCATGGACAGGAAGGTTGATAAAAATGTTAAAATTAATAATCAGAAGCGAAATGATTTGCAATAAGATTTAGAATCGTGTATAAACAACATAAAATTATTTGGTGTTACTTAATTCTGACATATCAATAACTATAGTGAAGAATATATCTGTCAAACATGGAACAATGACTTTTTTAGATTAATATCTTAAATTTAAATTACCTTTTATTATTAAAGTATTCCTTGAAATATTATTACCTATTTTTTAAAATCAGTAGATATTCAATACGTAGACAAATGTGTCATTATTCTTAAAAATGCAATACACAAATTATAATGAATAAAGTAGTAAACCTAGTTTTATATACCTAGATGATCCCTCCGAAGACTCAAGGACGGGTGATTTATACGACAGTGAAGGTAAGATTTAAAATATGTAACTAGCTTATCCCGAGGTCTCACTCGCTTTTCCACCGGAACTTATGTTACTCTCCAGTCCATAAACTGTATCTATGCCAAAAATCACGTCGATCCATTGCTCCGTTGTTGTATGAAAGACGGACAAACCAACTGACCAACAAACATAAACACACTTTCACATTTATTGTACTATATAATATATAATTATTAGGATTACATAACGCATAAATATATATTATATGAAAGATAAGGATGTATATAATATGACTAAATTTTTAAAACTAAGATGGAATTAAAAAATAGGGATAGATAGAATCTTTAACTAAACAACACACACTGATGGTAAGCATAACGCCGGCCCATAACAATGGCAGTGCAACTCAGAACTTTGAAACTTTGAAAAGGCCTGCACGGCACTGCAGTGCGCTCGTTACCTTAAGACTTTAGGTAGCACTGGCAACTAATCAAACCGGAAAACAGTAATGCTTGAAAATTACTGCTTGGCAGCAGACTTCACGAGTAAAACGGTGGTACCAACCCAAATGGACAATCGCAGAAGAGTCAGTTCTACCATCTATTATCTCAGAAAGATGTTTTAAGGACAACCATATACAAAGCTGAATAAGAACAGATTTTCTGTGGTTGAATACTAAAACAATACGTACCTATATAACTAATTAAAGCTAATATGTAAGTTACATATTAATAATTAATGTAAGTATGTATATAAATACAAAACTGATAAGCAAATATAAAAAACACCTCAACTTATTGTTACCACATAAAACATTTCAACGCTTGGTTAACTAGACGGTATTTAAATATACACGTCATACAAATAAACGTCCAAAATGATTAGAAAAGTCTCAATAAATTGACTTAGATAACGGTTAGGTACTCCTTAAATCCAAGTTTGTCATGTTAATATTTATAAACGCTACTATAACACAAGTTTAACCCTAAGCGAGAGTTCACTACATGTTTAGGGTGTGTTTAATTTTCTTGTGGTAAAACCGAAAATCCTTATAGTATAAATACTTACTGTAATAGTTTTAGAGTTAAGACTAGAAGCAGAAAACGCTTCGGCTGAAAACGGGATAGCAATACCAAATACTATTACAGACTCGATAAATGAAGAAGCTCCAGAACATCAATTCGATAATTTAGAAGATTTACTAAAACAAGAGAGTGTGGTGCCTGGACTTCCTGGACCGTATCCATCTTCAGATCATGAAAGCGCATTAAGGATAAATATATCTGAATCATTACACGGCTTTCCAGGTGGTAAGTCTTACTTTGAATATTAGATTTCGGTAATGTTCATTCCAAAAATTGCAACGTCTTTGAGTTCAGTTGCAAATTTAATTCTCTTAAGTTTTTCTTTAGCAAGATTTCAAATAATTTAGTTTTATTGTGTTGACGAAGTCTAGGCAAGAAGTCAAGATTTAGTATTAATAATAATTTATATTTTTGTATCTTATCTCTGTCTCTTTTTTATATTTTAGGCAAATTAAGTTTAGTTAACATCAGCTAGTTATTCATTTTGAAGATTTTAGGCTTGAAAGCTTTTATGAAATTCGCGACACTTAAATGCTCTTAAATTACTCAAACGATAATCTTTGTTTTTTTTCCAGGGGTGCTCTCAAGGGTTATTCCACCAGAAGAACACATTTTACTAAATAATATACCAGGTATGGAGTACCTATTTTAATTAGTGTTAGAAACTATTACAGTGTTACCACAAAAAACTATTTTTAGTCGCCTGTTTAGTTAGACAGTGTCTAAAGATAAACGGCAAATATGATTAGAAATGGTGACATTAATCAAATTTGTTGTGAAACAGAATTGTGTTAGAATAACGGTTAGACACTACTTAAATCAGGATTTGTGGTTGCTCATATTTAATCGCGCGACTAAGGCATGTTTAGGCGTTAAACAGTGATTAAGACAGGTTTAACGTGTGTTTAATTTTTTTGTGATCAGACCCTTAATATTCATATCATTTGTTTATTTTGTTTATGTACAAGTGTAGTTAAAACTTTGCATATGTGTTTGGCAAAGTCGATATACATTCGTTCGCGTTGTGTGGTTGTAAGGAACAGGAAAAGGAGGTCGAGGAGTCTTTAAAACCGTCTGATATTTCACAGACGTGGGTGTCGTAGTCTCACGTGACCGTTTCATGCGCCAAGTACTAAGCGTCCCTTCTGTTCTCTCTCTGTTTTGTAGTTACTGTAAATTTTACAGCTATGTATTTTTAAGTTTTATCACTACTGAAGCGAATGTTGGCATAATTGCCATGCCAACTCGTATTAAACCTCAGCCTGATATTAATATCACGGACATTACTAAATTATTTAACATTGTAAACCACAACTACTGTTCCACACTTTTAGCTTCGTAATTATACTTCTTTGTTTGTGTTGGTGTCACAGTTAATAAGTTTTAAGTACTCGTATTACCATGTGTTAATATTGTGTTGTGCCGCTGTTTGTTTACCCAAATAAATGAGAAAAAAAAACTAGTAAACTTTGGCCTTTCAGGTGCCGAGAACGCAATAACCTGTACACAAGAGGGAGAGTTCCACAATATCTGGTCGCCAGACTTGCAATGCTTGATGTGTGTGTGCCTCAGCGCGTATGGAGCACTGAGGCCGGTATGCGTCAGCTGTTCCAAGTGTATGGTGCTCCCAAAGCCCTGGACTCCTGAGCCTCTTGCACCTATCGCACCCCCAAGACCTCCTAAGCCGTATGTTATACCGTCTCCAGCTAGCGAATGTGAGAATTTTTTAATCAATCCTTTTACTTATATTATTCGTAAGTTATTACGTTACTAGCTTCTGCCCGCGGTTTTCACCCGCGTTCCCGTAGGAAACGTCAAACCGATCTGTCAAATTAAATCAACTTGTCAACATTATACAACTTTATTGACAGCTGTCAATGTCAATTTTATGTCACACTAACTTCTGCCCGCGGTTTTCACCCGCGTTCCCACAGGAACCGTGCATTTTTCCGGAATAAAAAGTAGCCTATGTTACTCTCCGGTCCATAAACTATATTTATGCCAAAAATCACGTCGATACGTTGCTCCGTTGCTGCGTGAAAGAAGGACAAACCGACAACCAACAAACATACTTCCACATTTATAATATTAGTATGGAAGTATGGATTACGTAAGTTTTGGAGTATAATGAAATTGTCTTCTAAGTTGGCTACAGCTCTATTAACGCCTATCAAAGGTCCGGGCAAAGACCCGAAAATTATAATAAATCATAATCATTATAACACATTAACTCCTTAGCAATTTATATACTAAAATAAGCCTTATTTTATAGATACTAAAACGTAGTGTTCTATTTCTAGTATCATGCAGACCCCTACCTTCCAACGTGCCTTTCCAAAGCCCCATGGATCCGTGCAAAATTTGCGTCTGCACAGAATTTGTGGACCACTTCGGAAAACTAGACGTGCAGATAAGGTGCCGACACAACCCTCAATGTGGTAAATAGACTTTTTATTTATAAATGAACTAGCTGCTGCCCCGCGGTTTCACCCGCGTGGCCCTAGAAGCCTATTTCCGGAAGTGGCCGCAGCTTACAGACGCGTCTAAAAAAATTTACAACTTTAATCTGAAGCGATGATGGTAAAATAGAAAGATATAGCGAGATCAAGAGCCTATTCGTAGATCGAAGGTTTCTGAAATAAACATCCTCATTACTACGAAGCCACTCTCTTCAAGTTATAATAAGGTTTGCTGAAAAAAAAACGTGATTTGGGTACATTATAAAAGCATGTAATTATATATTTTTAACCGACTTCCAAAAAAGGAGAAGGTTATCAATTCGGTGCGTATTTTTTATATGTTTGTTACCTCATTGTACTGTCATTTATAAACCGAATTGGAAAGTTCGTTTTTTATTTGAAAGTAGGTGTATACTTTCAGATTAGTCCTATATAAATTTCATCAAAATCGGTTCAGTAGTTTGTCACTGAAGTCGGTTCGTCGCTTTTATAAAGCAATTTTTTTTTGTTTGGCCTGTCCATTTTTTTTTTTGCCTTTTTGTGACGAACCTGTATGGTGAAACGTAGAAACATTTTGGTAATTTGTATGTTTTCATTTTATTTTTCAGTTCCAGACGTCACTACACGTAAGCGAACTTAACTTTCAAACAATTGCAAAAAAAATACATGTGACTCGAGGCTTGTCTACACTTGTAACAGACATAACGGAATACGTCACAAAACATGTAATCGAATTTCGTAGTTGAATGTTTTTGTAATGCATTTTACACTTTTTTTTATTTATTTATTTATTTTACACTCTGCAAGCTCCGGGGCTCGCACCCTTTTTTTGCTAATCAAACTATTTCTTGCAATTTTCACATCACATCATTAAATTAACAAAAGGAATACTCCGAAGGCATAACTATGGTGATATACATACATACATAAAAATAACTTTATATAAATACTTCTAAATTCGTTTGTGAAGAGTAGTTGAGGTATCCAACTATAAATATTACAATTAGGACTAGTATATTTACAGTAGTTTATTTAGTACACAATGCATTTTACACTTTAACCGGATACAACTTTTTTTATTTCAGAACGGATACCCATTACGACCGAAATACCTTGTAAGTGAAATCTGTACAGTTTTTAAAAAGTTAAACGGGGTAAGATTCATGTTTATAAATTATAGCTAAAACTATATAAAAATATTTCTATAAAACCTAACATTCAAGGAAAAAACACGTTCTAAATTTTTGTACACAGTTTTAAAATATCTAAATTTCTACATTTTGAAATCTTGGCGCATCAATACCTTATGGTGACAATTTAACATCTCCTTTTAATAAAAATTATATTAACATTGAGGAGGGTTTTTAATGGTCCAGGAGGCCTACATAAATGACATTCGCGTAAAAGCTTTTCTAAATTCTACAATCGTTATCGATTCAACATCAACAAAGTTTGTATGAAATTGAAAGGATTATGGTAACCATGGTGATAAACGAACTTACTCGTCGTCAGATATGTATGCAATTAACTTTAATTGCATACATTTTTTACTTTGCGACTATCGACAACGATTATAGAAAATGGTTGCCATGGTTACTTTCATAATTTCAAAGAAACTTCATGCGATTACGATTGTGCAATTAAAAGTGAAGCGAATACCATTTGTCTAGGGTCTAGACCCTCTATAGATAATCTTTCAGTGACAATAAACAGTGAACACTGCAAAAGCTTCTGAAATCTAAATAAATTATTATATTACGGTGGGTTTCTGTCAGGTTCGTTGACTTTGAGCACGGAGTGGGTATGTTGGTGTCTTTGTCATTTATTATGTTCTGATAAAGACAGCATTAGTTTTAGTCTGTGATTCGGGTAGATGAATGTTGCAGAGGCCCGCTGTTAGAGTCATTTTAACTTTCATAAGTGCTCCTTTGGGGCCTATTTGAATAAAGACTTTTGAATTTTGAATATTTAAATTTTGAATTAAAATTGTTTCCCCCAGTACCAGTATGTGACAAGTTCCCCCAGGGCGTACCGTTCCCCCACCCGCAGGATCGGTGCCAGATATGCAAGTGTATCGTCAGACATTCGCCTTTCGGCTTACCTGAACCACTCATCAACTGTTACCGCAACCCTGAATGTGGTAAGTGCATATCGTACTGGAAATAACTTGAGGATACATACAAATATATAAATCACAAAAATTTCGCTTCCAACAGGATTCGAACCTGCGTCTTCTGGCTTGCCGGGCCAGACGCCTTAACCACTAGGCTATGGGAGCAATCGATGTTGACTGCGAAATTCTTGATATGGTGTATTTCTTTTCGGCTTACAAGCCGTAGCTCCATCTAGCAGACCCGCTTTATAGCGATTGCCTACTCCATTGTGATACGTTCCGGACCAATCAAATGGCGAGAGATTTTTCATCATTTAAACTTTATGAAATATATTTTATAGTGTTAACCGACACTAGCGAATGTTCACACGAATATATACATTACAAAAATTCATATAATATATAAAATATATTTCATTAAGGATACATTTTACCTAAGAAATGTATGTTGTTAAGATCACTGACCGCTCATAGACTACCATCAAAAACAATACATTCCATCAAATAAAGAAAATTATCATCAAATCTAGTTGCATGTCAAATTAGGCAAAAATGTGTGTAAGCATAAAGTGACATTCTTCACGTTTAATTTTGCAACGCTCTCTTTTTCTTGCCCCTCTAGGACCAGAACCACAGACGATAGAGCCGGAAACCGAGACACCAGTTACAATATCACCACAACCAGGTGAGTTACGAACCTAAATATTGTTACTAGCTTCTGCCCGCGGTTTCACTCGCGCTCCCACAGGAACTGTGCATGTTCCAGGAAAAAAAATAGCCTACGTTACTCTCCGGTCTATAAACTAAATCTATGCCAAAAAGCACATCGATCCGTTGATCCGTTGCTGCGTGAAAGAAGGACAAACCATTATCACATTTTGTACGTAAACGTACACTTTCACATCCTACTAATATTATAAATGCGAAAGTGTGTTTGTTAGTTTGTCCTTCTTTCACGCTGTAACGGAGCAACAGAACGAAATAATTTTTGGCATAGATATAGTTTATGGACCGAAGAGTAACATAGGCTGCTTTTTATCCCAGAAAAATGCACGGTTCCTGTGGAAACGCGGGTAAAAACCGCGGGCAGAAGCTAGTATTGTTATAAATGTAAATTACTTAAACTTTTTATTTTACTTTTATTTTAATTTAATTATGAGTTGAGTTTAGTTTATCACTAAAGGTATTTTCAGATATCTGCCATGTAAAAATTGCTGATTAAATAAATGGTAATGGTACTGTTAGCACCATTAATTATTATTTGTTTTACAGAACTTGATATTTGCGACCGCTACCAAATAAACGTAGTCTTCTTCCATCCTTCGGACAACTGCCAAGTGTGCAAGTGTATCTTGGAAAGGAAAATTTTCTTTAAGAAAAAGAAGATATTATCTTGCTACGTGAGGCCTGATTGCAGTGAGTACAACCTCTGTAAAGTAATGGAATGATTTTGAAATGAGTTAACGACAGTTTTCTAAATTGATAAATAATTTAAGAAATTCACAAAAGAAGACTTTCATTAAAGTAAAATGTTTTAAATGAACTATACAAGCGAGTCGTTTGCGAACAAAACGCCAGACCAATAAAAAATTGCAATGCCACTCTGAACTTTGAAACATAAAGGGCTGCGCGGCACTGCAGTACACTCGTTGCCCTGAGACAATAGGTACTGTCTCATAAGTCCAGTAATTTCACGGAGTATTTGCAACTGGTACAAATACTTGAACCCCTTGACCACTCTTTTGCAGTACCAACTCAACGGCCGATTACAACTCCGGAACCTTGGCCCACTTCAACCCAGGTCCCAGAACCTGTTACCCAGGAGCCCACACCGGGCCCACAACCAGATAACGGTGAGATTATCAAATATCTCAATATTAAGAGATTAAGTTGGTAACAAAGTAGCTATTTACAAAATTTCCTACAACTGGAAATAAAAGAGCAGAGGGGGATACTTAACAAAATTTTTTATTGGCCTAATTACAAAAAAAACTTATTTGTCTTCGCCTTTATCTAAAGCTGATTTTTTATATGAATATATAGATGAAAAATAGAGTATATTTCAATACATAGTTAATGCTTATCATAGACTGGAAAGATCATATCAGATCTTATATCAATTATTACTATCTATATAATTAAATAACCCTCAGCTGGTCACAAACTACTCCACTTTTGTGCGAATAACAGATATTTTACACTGTTCGTATCTAGGTATTTTTGTCTATTTGTTATCATCATAACGAGTATTTCTACTAAATTATTTAGTGTTTTAAACCACCCACTTTCGAGACAGTTTTAATTTGATTTTTTTACACCGAAGAAAAATGCATTAAAAGATCCAAAGACGAGGGTATTTAGTTTGAGCTTCTTTAAAAGCAGTCATTATTATAAACTAGCTACTGCCCGAGGTTTCATCCGGGCGGAGATATTGCATTTCATGGTTTTTATTTTTTTTCGTGGAACCCTAATTCTTTTTCTAAAATAAAAGTAGCCTAAGTTACTCCTTATAACATCAGCTATCTGCCAGTGAAAGTCCCGTCAAAATCGGCCCAGCCGTTTCGGAGAATACCCGGAACAAACAAACAGACAGACAGAAAGACAAAATAAAAAAAAAATGGTTGTTTTGTTATATGTACCGTATATACTTAGGCATTTGGTAAAAAGCTGTCATTTTGATATTACAAACAGACACTTCAATTTTATTTATTTGTATAGATGTATATTGTATTATTTCCAGCGAAGTGCGCACCACTACCTGTCGGCACGCCGTTCCAGAATCCTCTAAATCCTTGCCAGATCTGCATTTGCACGCAGCGCACTGACTTGTTCGGCAAACTCGACGTGCAAATCGAGTGTCAAGAAAACCCTCAATGCGGTAACTATATGATAAATTCATTGATTACTTTAAATAGATCCTTTAGGTCCTGTAAAGACTTTAGAAAAAACTTAAAAAAAATTGTAAATTAATCAGGCAAAAATTGATTGCTTCCGTCAATCCTGGGTAAAGTAGTGGTATTTTGTTAGTAATTTTGCCAATATTTATTTATTTTCAGTTTTGCCTCCCGATTTGACTACTGTTATACGTAAGTATACTTTTTATTCTGAAACATTACAAATAAAAGAAATCGGTCGTCTGTTTACTTTTTGTTAAAAAGTCTTATTCTTAAAAATAATTTAAATTGATTAATATTTTTTTAATTCTATTTTAATTATTCTTGTTGTACACTTGTTTTATTCTTCTTATTACAGCACCCACCATAATTACTCCAGTTCCATGTAAGTCTATACATAACTGCTATGCGGAAGTCACAAACACATAATAGCTGTTGTAATAAAACTTTCCTATATTCTTGTCACAGGAGTGTTAAAAATTTTGTTTATCTATCTGTGACATCGTAGGACCCAAACGGATAAACCAATTTTGATATTATTTAATTTTTTGGTTGAAACATATGGATAGCTATGATTCAATCTGTGCAGCCATTTAAAGATTATCAGCTTTTTGTAGGGTTTAATAAATTGTTAAATTTTTCACTTTATATTTTATTTGACGCCCAGAATGGCGCCTTATTTCAGTAGTTCAAAAAAGTAAAAATATAGTTTATGAAAATTTATGTATTTCCAGTACCACGCTGCAAGTTATTCCCTGAGAACATATTGTTCCCCCACCCGTATGACCCCTGCAAGGTCTGCAAGTGCTCAGTTCTGAGAGACCCCAATGGCGCCCCTGCAGAACACATCAACTGCTACACGAAGCCTGAATGTCGTAAGTAATTATCATGATACATTTTGATATTATAAGGATACGTTATTTTAGGTAGGTAGGTACTGGTGTCAATTTTAGCATCTCATTCCTAAGCCTAGTTTTAGTTTCGCTCTCTCTTTCCAATAATTAAGACGGGAAAGGGATGGTAGATGTTTGACATATCAGAACCTAGTTAATAATTATTATGTTAACCCCAAATGTCATACCTACAGGGCCCGCCCCACTACCAGAACCTGTCACGACGCCCTCGCCAGAACCGAGTGAGTCAAAGAACTGTATGATGTAAAAAACTTAAGATAGCAATAACAATGCATTTTTTAATACGCTCTATAGTTTAGCATTTGGCCTCTCTCTAAGCGAGGATGTGTTCGAAGATGGGGACTATGCAACGATGTGTTCGAAGTGCAACGATGTGTTGGAAGTGCCACGATGTGTTCGAAGTGCAACGATGTGTTCGAAGTGCAACGATGTGTTCAAAGTGTAACGATGTGTTCTAAGTACAACGATGTGTTCGAAGTGCAACGATGTGTTCGAAGAGCAGCGATATATTCGATGTGGTGTATATGCACCAATTACCATCTTCGAACACATGATCAGGCGAGGCCACAGTCAAATCAAATCAATTGAGCCGCTCTCAAGTGATGCTGCATCATACAATTGATTTTTACACGACTGCCCGTAAAAGGAGAGAACCTTTTATAGGTTTCATGTAGGATATAGGTGACTTTGTCATATATATTTCTCATTTTCAATTTTCATTGCAGCTACGACTCCAAAACCTCCAGAGCCAAGTTCACCTGAAACTCCTGCCCCAAGCCCATCGAACAATGGTAAGATTTTAAAAGACTACAGTTACGATTTATTTTGATGTTATTTTGGCATAGTGAGATTAAAACCGACTAGCAAAATTTTGTTATTCTTTTTTGCGTCGCGACTGCGAAAGATTATAAAAAATAGGAGAAGTCATACAAATTTTCAACACGGCACGACCGCTTCAAATCCAGTTACACCTACATCCACTTTCTATTTTATAGCAATAAGCCACACAATATTAAAACATCCATATTTATTACATGAGTTAACTTAGGTATTTTCTACAAGTTATATGACCAGTTGTTACATTTCTCAATTTGTAGAGTTTTTAATTCGATCACGTTCGCTATTCGTTCAATTTTCGATTCGTGCAATTCGCAATCTGTGCAAATTATCTTTTAGTTCAAACTCTCGTTTTATCCAGGGACGTGCGCACCATTACCTGCTGGAAGCCCTTTCCAGAACCCCCTGAACCCTTGCCAGATCTGCATTTGTACTCAACGTTTAGATCTTTACGGCGATTCCGAAGTAAAAATCGAGTGTGAAGAAAATCCTCAGTGCGGTAATTATTTTTCACAAATACTATAAATACAAAAAATATAATTTAAACTGAAGTTACGTTATAAATAGAAATATAAACGGATTTAAATGTGTGTTATTTGTTTTTAGTTCTACCTCCAGATGTAACAACATTATGTAAGTAATAAAACTGTACTACTGTTTTGTTTGTTGTACATTTTAATCAAATCAGTTCATCCTGCAACCTAATTGTATGCAACTGCGACACTAGGAATCCTAGTACAAAAGTATGAGCATCGATGTAAATGTGTATGTAGTCATTGGGTATGAGTGTGCAAGCGTTTATGTTTATGAATGATAGTTGTCTTAATTATCATATAATTAAAAGATTTTATTTTTCATTTCAGCTCCAGATAGCCCGGACGTAGTTCGTGAGTACACATTATGTTTTATACTGTAAGAATAAAGGTAGAACATGGTGTGGTGCTGTAGTGCTACGCTATGACGTCAGCCGCTACACCGTGAAGTCAGTGCTACGCCGTAGTCGTCCCAGCGCTACGCAAGGGGAAGACGCGGGGAAGGACAGCAGTCCTCAGTGAACCACGAGCGATAATACACGTGTCGATTATTCAAACCGAGCGTCTCATTTCTGGACCTAACAATACCTACATACAATTACAAGTTATACGTTGCAGTGTTTTCTTGAGTATATAAGCACATCCTTCGAAGCTAGTAAACTTCATTTTTTATATGAAACTTCGTATGTTTGTACCTTGGATGACAATACAATAATTTGCTATCAAAGAGCTGATCAGATAAAACAACGCCAAACGCCCAAAGTCACGCTTGGGGTCTCGTTTGACGACTATTGCAAAGATCTGTCTATAATTATTGGACTCGTGTTTTTTAGTTTTTTTTAAACCATATTTAATTTTTCCTTTCTGCATGACGAGTGTGAGATTCACCGTACAAAATTTGCGCAAATCTCCTTAACTTGTTATAGATCTTATATGGAGCTCTCTGAGCTACCTAGTGTTAGGTCCAGAAATGAGACACTCGGTTTGAATGATTGACACGTGTATTATCGCTCGTAGTTCAATGAGGACTGCTGTCCTTCGCCGCGTCTTCCCCTTGCGTAGCACTGGGACGACTACGGCGTAGCACTGACTTCATGACGTCATAGCGTAGCAACCAGCACCATACCATGCTCTACCTTTATTCTTACACCAGATTAGATTTTTTCAGTCAGCTCAGATATTTTAGTATTAGTTGTTATTTTCAGTTATATTGTAATATTTCTCACAGTGCCGGCTTGCGATCAGTTCCCTGAAAACGTTCCGTTCCCTCACCCGAATGACGCGTGCAAGGTGTGCAAGTGTACTGTGCAGAGGCAGCTCTACGGGCACCCGCAGAGAGTCATCAGTTGCACCACAAGCTCAGAATGCAGTAAGTTATTGTTAATTAGAAAAAAGTAACCATTAATAAATGGTTACTATTTAATTGCTACAAAACTGTTTTACAATCAAGAAGTACAATGAAATGATAAGTACAAGTAGAAAATGTATAGGCACAAGCAGTTTGATAGTGTTCCAGCCGTTTCTCCTTTATTTTTGCTCTCAGATAATTACAGATAAGAGTAAGAAACTCCTCCTCATTCCCACCCTTGTCCCATTTTTACATGGGGTTGGCACAGTATGTCTTTACAAACACTACTTTTTTTGGGTTTTGCCAACTCTTTTTACTTTGCTAAAGATAATAATAACGATCAAAAAATAAAAACGATAAGTAACAGTTCTTTGTATCACAAAACATGTCAGATATTTGATGGAATCAGGCGTTACTTTGCGGAAATCCATTTTAAATAAGATTATATAAAATGAGTAATTTATAGTTTCAATTCCGCGATAAAGAATGTCTAATGGCCTAAGTTCGATTTATACTGAATGATGGCTTTGCCAACCCTTACTGGTTATTTCCAGTTTCTGATGGCTTTGCCAACCCTACTGGTTATTCCCAGTTTCTGATGGCTTTGCCAACCCTACTGGTTATTGCCAGTTTCTGATGGCTTTGCCAACCCTACTGGTTATTGCCAGTTTCTGATGGCTTTGCCAACCCTACTGGTTATTGCCAGTTTCTGATGGCTTTGCCAACCCTACTGGTTATTGCCAGTTACTGATGGCTTTGCCAACCCTAACTGGTTATTCCCAGCTACTGATGGCTTTGCCAACCCTAACTGGTTATTCCCAGTCACTGATGGCTTTGCCAACCCTAACTGGTTATTCCCAGTTACTGATGGCTTTGCCAACCCTAACTGGTTATTCCCAGTTACTGATGGCTTTGCCAACTCTTACTGGTAATTCCCAGTTACTGATGGCTTTGCCATATGCTGTAAGAAAATGTTACTTACTCGTGACGCTGAACTGCAGTATCCTTGTCAATATGTGTAGTGACGCGATGCTCAGCATGAACCGAACTCAACCCGACCCGACTTTCGACACGTGTTTCGCCTCTACACGAGGCATCCTCAGGAGATGTTGACTCGCCGAACGTTCACTCTCGTCCCAACGTTCGGCGAGTCAACATCTCCTGAGGATGCCTCGTGTAGAGGCGAAACACGTGTCGAAAGTCGGGTCGGGTTGAGTTCGGTTCATGCTGAGCATCGCGTCACTACACATATTGACAAGGATACTGCAGTTCAGCGTCACGAGTAAGTAACATTTTCTTACAGCATATGGCAAAGCCATCAGTAACTGGGAATTACCAGTAAGAGTTGGCAAAGCCATCAGTAACTGGGAATAACCAGTTAGGGTTGGCAAAGCCATCAGTAACTGGGAATAACCAGTTAGGGTTGGCAAAGCCATCAGTGACTGGGAATAACCAGTTAGGGTTGGCAAAGCCATCAGTAGCTGGGAATAACCAGTTAGGGTTGGCAAAGCCATCAGTAACTGGCAATAACCAGTAGGGTTGGCAAAGCCATCAGAAACTGGCAATAACCAGTAGGGTTGGCAAAGCCATCAGAAACTGGCAATAACCAGTAGGGTTGGCAAAGCCATCAGAAACTGGCAATAACCAGTAGGGTTGGCAAAGCCATCAGAAACTGGGAATAACCAGTAGGGTTGGCAAAGCCATCAGAAACTGGAAATAACCAGTAAGGGTTGGCAAAGCCATCATTCAGTATAAATCGAACTTAGGCCATTAGACATTCTTTATCGCGGAATTGAAACTATAAATTACTCATTTTATATAATCTTATTTACATGTCAGATAAATAATGTATAACTTGATGTAGCATCCTAGATCAATAAATTATCTCAGTAATGTAACTGACCTATTTTTTATTAAAAATAAGTACCAGTACCCGAGCCAACGGAGCCAACTACACAGTCGCCGGAACCAGAACCATGTGAGTAAACATAGACAAGAAGACCAAGAGAGAATTTAAATAAAAAACAACAACAAACTTACCCATCCACAAACAAACACAAACCGCACACATATGTAAACAACCACACATATTATATGCACTCACACTCACGCGTAACACATTCATAAACTTCGACATACTTAATTAAAATACAGTCTAATGATGAGAGAAGCCACTGGCTGCTGAAACACAGTTTTCACTAGTTCGGCAACCTACGGGTTCATAGAAAATATGTACAAAAAGATATTTCAATAAATTATTTTTACTTTAAGTATTTATATTTAGTACTAGCTGCTGACCCGCGGTTTCACCCGCGTGGAGATTTTGGATTACATGGATTTTATTTTTTTGCGCGGAACCCTAATTATTTTTCTAAAATTAAAGTAGCCTATGTGTTACTCCTTGTAACATCAGCTATCTGCCAGTGAAAGTCCCGTCAAAATCGGTCCAGCCGTTTCGGAGATTACTCGGAACAAACAGACAGACAGACAGACACAAATTTTAAAAATGGTTGTTTTGTAGTAGGTACCGTATATACTTTCATATGCATTTAGTAAAAAGCTGTTATTTTGATATTACAAACAGACACTTCAATTTTATTTATCTGTATGGATTCATGTTTCTTTCCACTATTTGATTTTTGGTTTTGCTTCCAGCGTCGTGTGCACCCCTCCCGACTGGAACTCCTTTCAAAAACCCTCTGAATCCTTGCCAGACCTGCGTTTGCTCAGTACGCGCTGACTTGTTCGGCAAGGATGACGTCCACATTGAGTGTCAAGACAACTTGGAGTGCGGTAAATATATTTTTTAACAATTATTAGTGTCGAGGGTCTGACGATGGAGCTAGGAGATGGATCGTGGAACTCTTCAGTGGCCACTAGTACTCGAGTTTGGACTCATATGTTTCGTTTCGTCGAGTCCCATAAGTAGGACTTGGTGAAAAGATTCTGATGATGGAGCCATGAGGTGGATAGAACTAGCGTGTTATTTTAGTTTGTAAAATACATTTAATTTTAGTAGAATAAGTAAAATCTAGGAAGACGAAGAACATATATCAAAAGAGTTGCCGATGACGTCATGAAATTATCATTGAATGATATTTTTATGAAATTGAGAAGACTTCTCAATTCCTTCCAGTAGGCTGGAAGTATCAGGCTACAGATATTGATCATGTTTCGCATGTGAATACAATTACGCTGGCCTGAGAATATAAACAACGTAATAATTGTGGGATATTTTATTTTCAGTTCTGCCTCCAGATGTCACTACAATACGTAAGTGTCATCCACCATCATTAGCACTAACACTAAAACTTGAAAATACACAGGTTTTGGTAAATGATATATAATCGACAATAGCAAATTTTTGCATTCCAGCCAAAACTCCCAGTATTATTTTTGATTTTGATATTATTGTGAACAAATTCAAATTCAAATTCAAATTCAAAAGTCTTTATTCAAATAGGCCCCAAAGGAGCACTTATGAAAGTTAAAATGACTCTAACAGCCGGCCTCTGCAACATTCATCTACCCGAATCACAGACTAAAACTAATGCTGTCTTTAACAGAACATAATAAATGACAAAGACACCAACAGACCCAATCCGTGCTCAAAGTCAACGAACCTTCCAGAAACCCACCGTGCCCGTTCCAAATTGGTATAGGCCGAGCAAGAAGAAGGGCAAGAAACTCGTCACGGCATTCTTTTTAAAAAAGAGTAGTTTTTTACAATAATTCTAATGCTAACAACTAACAATTTAAAGTTTAGTAGTCGCCAGGAGGCTCCTGAGCTGTTTGCCTCCATGCATCCTTGTCATCTACATAATCCTTAATTTTATAATACGCTTTTTTAATTAATACACTCTTGACTATACGTTTAAACTTTCCTTGTGGTAATTCAGTTAATACTTTAGGAATTTTGTTGTAGAATCTGACACCATTTGCCATGAACGATTTGTTAGTTTTACTTAATCTGAACCCGGGTACAACAATTTTATGTTTACTTCTAGTATTTAACTCATGTACATCACTTTTTAAGTTAAATTTAGTAATATTCTTCCGTACATACATTATATTTTCCAAAATGTATAGCGAAGGCAGGGTTAGAATACCTATTTCTTTAAAAAAGTCTCTTAGAGATTCGCGTGGACCCATGTCATAGATGGCGCGTACTGCTCTCTTTTGTAATATGAAAATGGTATCTATATCGGCAGCAGATCCCCAAAGTAGGACGCCATAAGACATCAAACTATGAAAATATGCAAAATATACCAACCTTGCCGTCGCCACATCAGTCAGCTGCCTAATTTTACGTACTGCAAATGCAGCGGAACTCAAACGACCCGATAGGGCATTGATGTGAGGACCCCACTGCATTTTGGAGTCAATAGTTAATCCTAAGAATACAGTGTTATTCACCAGGTCAAGTTTGCTGCCTTCCAATTCCACTTTAGATTCCACGTGTGGTACGTTGGGAAGTGAAAATTTAATACATTTAGTTTTACTAGCGTTAAGTAGTAGATTATTAGCAGCAAACCATTCTGAGATTTTGTCAAGGTTATCATTTAATTCCTTTAGTTCACTGTCTTTCCTATCAGTTTTAAAAATGAGTGAAGTATCATCAGCAAACAAAACTATGTCCAATGCTATATGGTCTGTCATAAAGGGTAAGTCATTTATATATACTAGAAAGAGAAAGGGGCCCAGTATTGATCCCTGCGGTACGCCTATCTTCACTGAAGAACCACAAGATGTTACTCTATCGATGCCAACCTTCTGCTGTCTACCAGTCAAGTAAGAATTTACAAGATCAAGAGCTGTCCCACGCACGCCGTAATGATGCATTTTTTTAATAAGCGTTCTGTGGTCCACACAATCAAATGCTTTGGAGAGGTCACAGAATACTCCAATAGCATCCTGTGAACTCTCCCAAGCTTCAAAGATGTGGGACATCAGTTTAGCTCCGGCATCGACTGTTGATCTGCCTTTCGTGAAACCAAACTGGTGACCGTGCAATATTCTATACTCGTTGAAATGTGAAAGTAACTGTTCTAATATAATTTTTTCAAAGATTTTGCTAAGAGCTGGAAGTACAGAAACTGGTCTATAGTTAGAGGGGGTGTCCTTACAACCAGATTTAAAAATAGGGGTGACTTTACTGTGTTTCATTAGATCAGGAAAGACACCCTGATCTATAGAAAGATTAAAAATAATAACTAGATAGGGCGCAATTGTATCAATTAAGGATCCTATTACTTTTACCGATATACCCCACAAGTCTTCGGTGTTTTTCATATTGATAGATTTAAACGCTTTTTTGATACTAGTGGTTGTTATGTAACGAAAACTAAAATCCGGAATTAATTTAGAAAAGCTGTTTTGCAAAAGCATTTCTGCTTTTGCTGGAGAAGAGTCTAGTGATTTAGTAGCCTCCAATGGTATGTTTGTAAAAAACTTATTAAACTCATTGGCTATATCGAGTTGATCAGTAACTACTTTATCGTTAATTTTTAGTTTAAATTCACAATCTCTGTTTTTATTTTTACCAGTTTCTGTGTTAATAATTTTCCAAACAGTTTTGATTTTATTATTAGATTTTGTTACTTTATCCCTAATGTAGTTGGATTTAGCTTGCATACATACGCGTTTAAAAATCTTTGAATATTGACTGACATATTCGTGAAATTTTTTGTTATTAGTGAGTGATTTTTTATAATATAATTCGTACATAACATCTCTACTTTTTCTAATACCCTTAGTGGCCCAGTCACTAAATTGAAATCTGTTCTTTACTTTTACTGTTTTCTTGGGGCACACTTTGCCAAATTCATTACAAATAATTGAAGACAACATTGCATAGATATCATTTGGGTCTTCAAGTGGAAAATTCGCGAGGGCTAGTCTAGAATCTATGTTTTCATTTAGTATTTCTAATTTATTATCTGTAAGGGCTCGTATTTCAATCTTAGCGTCTATAGATTTAGTATTATTTTCTAAGCCTATTTTCTGTCCCATGTGGTCGGATCTAACACCAGTTAATAGACTTTTTTGTTTAACACTAAAATTAACAACGATGTTGTCAATGCAGGTAGCAGAGGAATGACATACCCTAGTAGGTTCTGTAAACAGAAATTTCAAATCAAATGACTCAAATAGGGACACAAATTTTTGTTTATCTGATGACTGTCCTAATAAATCTATGTTGAAATCACCACATATACATATACTTTTTTTACATTTAAATATTTTTCTTAAAATCTCTTCCATAATCAGTAAAAAGTGGGTAAAACAAGATGCAGGAGGTCTATACACACATAAAATTATATATCCAGCTAGTTCAACGCAGGCAACCTCACAGACTCGTTCCACAGAGCAAGCCACTACGTCACTTCGTTCTTTAAATTTCAAATTATTTCTCAATAATATTATTGAGCCCCCGCCTTCAGCAGACACCCTGTTGAACGTACTGGCGACTACATAGTTGTTTACATGGAATTGCATTGTATTTGGCTTCAGCCATGTTTCAGAGAAGCATAAAATGTCTAGATTGTACTTATCGGTCAATAACTCGATATCTAGAATTTTGCCTGAGAAGCGATTAATATTTTGGTGATATAAAATTAATTCATTACTTTGCATTTGATGCTTCTCTGTCGTCGGTAAATCACTACAAATAACGGGATCTACCTTTTTGCTGGAAATGCTTTTATTGACTTGTACTACATGTGGGGTATTGAGCTTTTCCATTGTCGGACTAGTCAGTTTAAATTATTGTAACCTGACGCTTGATCTAAATAGCTCTCATTAGTAACACTACTAACAATGAGATTGTCATTTGTCTGCGTTATACTACATATAACGGAGTTCTCAATATTAAATGCTAACAACTTAGCAATAATTATTTTATTAAATTTTGACAGGTACAATGTATCCTGAGTCAAAGTAAATTCACTAATAAATAAATTAGTGTCAAAATACAATATGTCGCTATGACGATATGTCAAATTATACAATGTCATATTTAAATTAAAAATGTCATTATTTTGTTTGTCCGTCAATTTAGATGAGTATGGGAAAGCACATAGTATTATCTTCCTCATACCCGACTCTAACTTAACAGTTAACATGTCAATTAGCTTAATTAAATCTCTCTTATGTATACTTAAACTATTTCCTAATTGTACAATGAGTGAGGTATCCCTGTCAAAATGGTCATGTTCAATCATCTGGATAATCTGTCCGATAGGGGCATTTGGTAAGCAGTTATTTGTAACATTTTGCTCAAGATAGTTGCTAAGAATCATGCCCATACCAGTGCCAATCATGTCTGAATAAAGTACTGACCTAGGTCTGTACCCAGCTTGCTGGCAAGTATCAGACTGATTATCCAAAGACACAGACAGTGTAGGTGTTCCTACTTCAAGCGGTTGCATCAGGCCAGAGCCATTATTGCTGGGTAGCATAATGGGCTCCGACACTGGAATATTGAGGGATGTGTCTCCACACTTAGCACACATATCTTTTGATTGACATGTTGTGTTCAATTGTAGTATGTTAGTCATGGAGGCAACATACTGGCTATATTGCTGTTGTGATTGCTCATATTTGCATGTTAGGTCATTGAGTGATCTCATGAGATGATCCTTTCTTGCCGTTAGGTAATCTAGTTCTCTTGAGTTCCGGCCTAGTAAATTATAACATGATTGTAACTCAATATTTAAATCAATTTTATCTTTCCTTAATTGTGATGTTTTATGAAACTTTCTGTAAGAATGAAGTGTTTTTTGAGCCTTTTTTATGAATCTATTTAGTTTTAGATATTTCTTGATTTTATTTGATCCACTTGTATGCAAGATTTTGGATTTTGAGTCTGGAGTAGTGAGATCAATGTTAGCCCCACAGGTCACCAACTCACTGTACAAAGCTGAAGTACTTAAAGAGGAATTGTCTTTAATTAAACTATCTAATTCTTCAATCTTTTTTCTTGCTAAAAACAGCTCCTGGTTTTGATGATTTGATTTGATGAACATAGATGGAAGCCTCAACTTCATAATTATAATTTAACTAGCTTCTGCCCGCGGTTTTCAACCGCGTTCCCACAGGAACTGTGCATTTTCCGGGATATAAAGTAGCCTACGTTACTCTCCGGTCCATAAACTATATCTACGCCAAAAATCACGTCGATCCGTTGCTCCGTTACTGCGTGAAAGAACAAATCAACAAATCAACAAACACACTTTCGCATTTATAATATTAGTAGGATAATGCGTTTATTTTTGTTGCAGCTCCAATAATCCCCGTTCCAATAATTCGTAAGTATCTGTATATTATTTATGCTATTTAACCCCCGACGCCAAAAGAGGGGTGTTAACAAGTTTGACGTCTTAGTTCGAATATCTTTGTTTCTATCTGTGGCATCGTAGCTCCCAAACGGATAAATTTATTTTATTCTTTAGTTGTTTCATTTGAAAGACGACTTGATCGAGAGTCTTAACTATGATTTAAGAAAATCTATTCAGGTGTTTGAAGATCTTCAGTTCTTTTTGTGCGGTTTTTTAAATGTTCTTGTTCTATCAAATACCGAATTTGTGCACAGTGCCAGCCTGCAAGCAGTTCCCCCAAAACGTGTTCTTCCCTCATCCTCAAGACCAGTGCCAGGTGTGCAAGTGCATTGATAAAGAAGGCATAGATGGCAAAATGGAACATTTCATCAGTTGCTCTACGATACCAGAATGCTGTAAGTATACTGTTTATATATTACTAGCTGCTGCCCGCGGTTTCACCCGCGCGGAGGTATAAAATTTCATGGTTTTTATTTTTTTGGGCGGAACCCTAATACTTTTTCTAAAATAAAAGTAGCCTAAGTTACTCCTTGTAACATAAGCTATCTGCCAGTGAACGTCCCATCAAAATCGGCCCAGCCTTTTCGGCAATTACCCGGAACAAACAGACAGACAGACAGACAAAAATGTTTAAAATGGTTATTTTGTTATATGTACCGTATAACAAAAAATCCTGCACTAATGTTTTTCTGCATATTTAATCCTATTTTGGAGTGTTGTAGTGGTAAAGTCTAAAATCTACACAAATAAATTAAATTGAAGTGTCTGTTTGTAATATCAAAATAACAGCTTTTTACCAAATGCATATGAAAGTGCATATGCATTTGGTAAAAAGCTGTTATTTTGATATTACTACACAAATAAATTAAATTGAAGTGTCTGTTTGTAATATCAAAATAACAGCTTTTTACCAAATGCATATGAAAGTTCATAAAGTTCAACACTTCAATTTAATTTATTTGTGTAGATTTTAGACTTTACCACTACAACACTCCAAAATAGGATTAAATATGCAGAAAAACATTAGTGCTGGATTTTTTGTTTAAAATGAATTAAGCTTACGTTGTACTGCCGAGTACCCAGTATCAAGGTATTAGGTATCATTGAGATAAACGCGCGCGCCCCGACTGATCACTGCGCATGAACTGAGAAACTCGACAGTACAAAGTTTAATCCGTTTTAAGCAAAAACAAAAATGAGTCAAGCCTACCTATGGAGTATAAGTTGCAAAAAATATTTTCATGTTTGTGGACGTTTCCAGCACCAACGACAGCCCAACCTGGGACAACACCTGCTCCTGAACCTATGCCACGTAGGTACTTTTTATATTAAGTTTCATAAAAATTAGGTACAACTCACAGACTCATCACGATATGTTCAGAAGTTTAGTCTTTAAACATGCAAATGGTGTATGTTTTGCCTTGGCCGCGAAGATCACAAAGCATTGGTTGTAGCTATTGTATTGTAATTATTATTTAGTAAAAAACAAAACCCGCTTATTAAACGTTATTCTCTATGAATTAATTCTAGGGCTTTTATTGGCCCTTTTTCAAAGTCTAATGCAATGAATTGGGGGGGGGGGGGGGGGGGGGGTATTTAGTGATGAAGTGGACTATTTGTATGAGTACTACATGTAACAGTGTACCCTGAAATAATGAATTTTTGATAACTTTAAACCGGTCTGCTGGATGAGGCTCCGGTACCTGCCAATTCCGCCCATACTTATTATTATATGACAATGACATGTGTGTTTTGCTTGTCCAAGACAACGTACGCTGGTCAAACATGGTGGCTTTTCGAAAAGTCTGGTCAGAGACTGCAGGGCACCGAGGTGTCTGGAAAGAGAGGCGTTTGCCTAGCAGTGGGTCAGAGCGGATAAAAAATAAATAAATATAGGATACAATTGATTTATTGTTTGTATTTTTTACAGAACCTGTATCCACAACAACAGAAATACCGCAACCTGAACCATGTAAGTAATCCAATTATAATTAAAATGTGGACCTGAATTATGAGCCTTTACAGTATTTTGCTTATGACGTGGTGCATAGTGGTGTACGTACCATACTATTTTACCATTTCTACTGAGACGAGCTGGTCCAGTGCCTGTTGGCAACACTAATGTGATTTACTTCCTTGCTAAAATTTAACAAAACGAAAGTATTGTTGACAAAATATACTATTTGATAACGAGAGGAGCTGGTCGTTTGCCTGATGGTAAGCATATCGCTGGCCCATAACGACACTCAAAACTTTAAATAACAAAGGCCTGTGCGGCACTGCGTTGCTCTCGTTACCCTGGTATTAAGTCTCATAAGCCCAGTAATTTCACTGAGTACTTTGCTCAGTAAATCAGAACACAGTAGTGCAGTAAGGCAGACTTCACAAGCAAAGCGGTGGTACCAACCCAGACGGACACTCGCAGACGAGTTAGTCCTACCACCTATGAATTAGGCTTATGACTTGTCGCAAAAATCTGATATATTTTTATATTTTCAGTCGACCTTTGCCAACATAGCTCAGTGAACGTACCGTTCCCCCACCCGACGGACCCCTGCCGAACGTGCGTCTGCTACTGGGGCCCGTCTCCTGGGTCGGTGCCTCCTCCTGAGCTGCCAGGGTCATCGGCTCTGTCGCATGTTGCACCGGCGATGCAGTACAGATGCTTCTTGAAACCTGAATGCTGTGAGTTTTTTATGTAATAATAAAACTCATTCCCCTGCAGTATTCCCTGTGTCGTATCCACAGGTCTCATGGACACATAAAACACAAACACCAGCGGCGCAAGTACGGAAGTCGGTTCGATAAATTTGTCGAATCGAAAAACCCTATAAATTTATCGAGTACCGATTTATTGAGTCTGTTGCGAGTACCGAAATCTGATCGTAAAGTATTGTAATAGCTCTATATTATCTTTGGATTCGACCTAGCTATTCGATAACTTTTGTCGATTGTATCGGGGCTCGATAAATTATATAAAAAGTCGATAAAACCCACTTTATCGATTTGAACTGTCAATTTTATCGAATTTTATCGATCGAAAAGATCCGTACTTGCACCGCAGACCCGACAAACTTAGCATAAAGCTTGCCGCAGTCGTGGCTCGAAACTGGGGCCTATCAGACACCTCTCATTACTTGCAATATTACTTTCAACTCCGCCTCGATACTGATGTTATTAGCAGCTAGCTAGGATTGAATGTTGACAGCTAAAGACAGCTCAATATAAACCAGTTGCTGCCCGCGGTTTTCCCCGCGCGGAGATATTGGATTTCATGGTTTTCATTTTTTTTCGCGAAACTCTAATAAAATAAAAGTAGCGTAAGTTACTCCTTGTAACATCAGCTATTTGCCAGTGAAAGTTCCGTCAAAATCGGCCCAGCCGTTACGGACATTACCCTGAACAACAAACAGACAGACAAAAATTTTAAAAATGGTTGTTTTGTTATAGGTATCGTATATACTTTCATTATGCATTTGGTAAAAAGCTGTTATTTTGATATTACAAACAGACACTTCAGTTTTATTTATTTGTATATAGATTAGAAATAATATAAATAAGAAATAACTTTACATATCTTTCGTTTTAGATCCACCAACACCGGAGCCTCAAACAATAATACCTATACCCGAACCCACTCCAGTACCAATTGAAATAAGTAAGTTATGAGTATTACAGCATTTTTAATATTCTTCGTATTATCATCGGCCCGAAGGGGCCTTCCCCATAACGTAGGAGGGTTTTATAATACACCACGCTTGGAGGATGCCTTAGTGATTGCAGTAGATTATGTTGCCTATTATTCGCTTACCGGCTTTTACGGCACCCACGGAACAGATGTTGCTTCCATTCATATATCCATATAATACGGATAATTTCTCGTATTAAAACAAATTAACACAATCATATTACGTCTGTTCGTTTTTTGCAGTATAGCTACAAAATTTAAAAAGATCATTTATTGTGGTGGTATTTAATAAAAGAGTTGTTCCGTTTTGGTACTAAAATTGAACCAGGCTATCAGTAGGTTTTTTGGAATGAGCTCTCAAAATCTAGATATTCTGAAATGAAATTACAATTTTATAGGCCTGCGATTTCCTGAAAATACATAAAGTTTCTTTTTAGCACGTAACGTGAAACGGAACGCAATTTCTCGAAACGGAACGGGTTTTTCAGCTTCTTTTTGGCTGAATGTGATAAAGAGCCATAGACAATAGAAAAAAATTGACAGAACAGATGTCAACACAGCTTATTATTTGTCAAAACTGTCAAAAATGATGTAGCTATACAGTTATAATGTTGCTGCTTTTTGGATATTTTTAGGACCGCAGTGTTGCTGTTAATTAATTTTGCATTTCTACTACGCTTTTTTTAAAACTAGTTTAAAAAAAACGCATGCCTCAAAATTTTTTTGTTATTGTTCTGCTAGGTTCTATATTTCAGGCACATATCTAGAAAAAAAATTGAAAAATTGAGGCTAGTTTCTTTTTTTCTGGGAATAAAGTATCAAGCTCCATCCAAATTTGGTACAAGTCCTTTGGTTCTTTAATGCTTCCAGGGTCATGTAAGCCCCTGCCTACGGGAGTGCCGTTCCAGAGCCCCATGAACCCATGCCAGATCTGCATCTGTTCGGAATCCACAGATGTGTTCGGAAAAACTGAAGTGAAGATCAAGTGCCGAGATAACCATCAATGTGGTAAAGTGATTATTTTATTAATGTGCTGCTAAGTAAAGATCTGTCTGAGTTGGTACTACCGCTTTGCTCGTGAAGTCGCTAAGCAGTATTGTGCATGTGTTCCAGTTTGATTAGCAAAGTAGCCGGCGAAATTACTGGGCTTATAACACTTGATAAGTACCTAATGTCTCATGGTAACGAGCGCACAGCTGCAGTGCCACGCAAGCCTTTGTGTTTTTTCTAGTGGCACTGCAATAGTTATAGGCCAGCGTTATGCTTACCATCAAGCTAACGACCAGCTCGTCTCTTTATCAAACCGTATAAAAATGGCACATAGAATAGTTTATTTTAACTTTCGTGAGTGCTCTGGGAGTTTAGGGGAGTTATGTAAAAATCGAACGAAGTGATTCTCTTTTGTCTGACTCGTTTATATAATGAGATTTTTTTGGATTGTCTTATACAATAAAAATATGTGTGGATTGCCCTAGGTTGTCTATGTATGAGTCATGTAGTTTTATAAATTTCACTTTTTTCAGTTCTTCCATACGATGTGACGACTGTTCGTAAGTATAGCAGATTTAATTAATAATATTATACTTATAGCTCTGATGGACATTATGTTCATTACAATTTGATTTTAATAAATTTTAATTTGCTACTGATTTCTATAGAGCGAATTTTGAATTTATTTTACGTTACCTCACATGTGACGATGTAGGAATGTTGCCATTGAGGAAAATTTCAATACCGCTTACAGTTCAAGTTTACAGACTAACAGGTATATCTTGTTTTAAAAAATTGTTGAGTGTTGCTTAACTACTAAGCATCAGTAAGTAACACATGTTAAACTAAGCAGACTCAACAAAATTTAGACTTAAAATGAGTTAACTATAATTATAAAAGTTATTTAAAGGCATTTTTCACACAAAGGTTCTAATTAATTTCAGCTCCTACGCCTCCTCCAAGCCCGATACCACGTCAGTAACTTAATTATTTATAATTATTAAACCAGAACATAAAGTAGAAAATTTATACGTATAGTAATTTAAATTGTTATTCGCGGTAATACTAACAAAAGCACGTGAATAGTTAAAAAGTACATAAAATATATTCTGTAGTGTTTATCGACACAAGCGGATGTTCACTCAAATATATACATCCCAAAAATTTTGCTTCCAACAGGATTCGAACCTGCGTCTTCTGGTTATCTATACCTACTGCGGCGCAAGTACGGATCATTTCGATAAATAAAATTCGATAAAATTGACAGTTAAAATCGATAAAGAGGGTTTTATTCGATGAAATTGACAGTTATTATCGATAAAGTGGGTTTTATCGAAAAGATCCGTACTTGCGCCGCTGACGCCCTAACCAACTAGGCCATGGGAGCAATCGGTGTTGATTACGAAATTCTAGAGATGATGTTTTCTTTCCGGCTTACAAGCCGTAGCTCAATCTAGCAGACCCGCTTTGAAGCGATTGCCTACTCCATTGTGATACGTTACAATACCAATCAAATGGCGAGAGATAGTTAAAAAGTATTTTTAAAAGTTCATCTTTCCTTTTTTATTATTTTTTTATATTAAAATATTTTATATTATATTTTCATTTCGTTCACTTTGCAGTGCCAGCATGTGACAAATATCCTACCAACGTGGTGTTCCCTCACCCACAAGATCATTGCCAAGAGTGTGTCTGTACAGTGAAGATGACGAATTTGGGTCCGAAGAGCCACATCGGGTGCAAGATCAAGCCAGAGTGCCGTGAGTATGGGTACTTAGTAAAGACCTAGGAAGTACTTACACTAGAAAAAATCGTAAGTTCTATATTTATTACTAGCTGCTGCCCACGGTTTCACTCGCGCGGCGATATTGGGTTTCATGGTTTTTATTTTATTGCGCGTAACTCTAATTCTTTTTCTAAAATAAAATTAGCCTAAGTTACTCCTTATAATATTAGTTATCTGCCAGTGAAAGTCCCGTCAAAATCGGCCCTACAGTTTCAGAGATTACCCGGAACAAACAGACAGACAGACAGACAAAAATTTTAAAAATGGTTGTTTTGTTATATTTGCCGTATATACTTTCATATGAATTTAGTAAAAAGTTGTTATTTTGATATTACAAACAGACACTTCAATTTTATTTATTTTTTATACATCAGTTATCAGCATCAACCTTAGCGCAAATGTCTTAGATGACAAAAAATATTTGCTAAAACAGAAAGATTACATTTTTTTTCTACATTATTTAAATTTATAAGACGTGTGACTTTTAGATAACCACTTTAGTGAAGAGAATGCAAATTAATGTGTAAATTAGGAACTTAGTAATACTTACGAAAGTTTAAATCAAGAAATTAGTAACTGTTGATCTTGGCCATTCCTAAAAATTTACAAAAAAGTGAATAATATAATGGACGAAAATATCATTAGTATTGAAATGGTTCTATTAATTTTCCCATTCCCTTTTTTTCAAAAACCGGCTTCTATTAGCATATTTTATTTACAGTGCCGGGCCCTACCACGGTAGCACCACCTGCACCTGAACTTTGTAAGTTGGAACTTTCATATCTAAGTAAATAATTCAGAGGTGACGACGTGTCACGTGACGTGGCGTGGACACGCTACATTACGTCCACGCCACGTCATCTCCGTGTAATTCGAGTCTTACAAAAACTATAATGTCTTTTCTTCATCTTTCATTCTCTGTGAGTTTGCCACGCATGATTAATTTGAAAATAGAAACTTACAAACAAATATTAAATTGTGGTTTATGTACAAATATATTTTCATTTAAATAAGTTAACTATTTATTTTCTTTGTTAACCATTATTTCAATTTAGTAATAAAAATATAAGAATTTTCAAAAATGTACAAATACTTGTGCGTTAATTTTTCTCCAACATTTAGTTCGCAATTCCTTTGAAGAATTTCTGATTTGACAAACAAAAACTTTCTGACTACCCTCTTTCACATTTTTTTCTGTTTACAGCCCTATGCGACCAGTATCCCCCGAACACAATGTTCCCGCACCCTCAGGACCACTGTAGGTTATGCCGGTGCACCATCCAGCAGACTCCTTCCAGTGGACCTCAACAGCACATATACTGCTCCGCGAATCCTGCATGCTGTGAGTAACACCTAACAACAATGTAACCGTGTAACATCATCTGCATTCTTTTTATACTCGATAGCAATTGACCACTATACGAGCAATTTTTTAAATTTTTTAAATTTATTGGGAGACCCTTTCAGAGGGACTTGGCAACAGATTTCAACTAAAGGGTTGTAGCTAACCAGGTAAGAACGGGAAAACGTCCTACCACCACGCGTCACGATATTTTCCTTCACTGAACGCCCAAGCTCATGCTATGATTCGAACCGGTGGCCTACGGTGGCTGACGTCAGTACCACTAAGCCAGCATCGTTCCACAATCTATAACTAGGGTTCATCTGAAAATCAACGTCTAGTCTTATGCTGAGATACATAACCTTTTGGGTAGGTGCGAGGTACATAACATTTATGGTGGATACCGAAGGGTAAGCCGATGGGTATCGGCTTGCTCACACTTCACCACTACTGTATACTTTGTACCGTTTTTTATTGAGTATCGAGAAACTAACCCCTAGAGGTGCACTGACGTTTGGTTTGCATGAAATAAACTCCACCATGTTTGCCTAGACATAACGCGCTCTGATTGGCTGAGCCATCAACTCACGCCGATTTCCAGTGCGCTGATACGCTGAGCGCTGATATTAGTTATATCAAAATTTATACATTGTTGTAAGATCGAATACAGTATTTCATCTCTCGGGGTAAGTATCTCGATGTTCATGAGCGTCAAACGTTTTTCTTTCTTTCTTCTTTCTATCATTGTGCTTATTTGTTAATGTAATTGTTTTTTTCTGACACAATTAATTTATTTTAATCAACAGCACCAACACCGCCTGCTACTACTCCAGGTAAGTTTAAAGTCAGACACAGAAAACCATGCCAATAATCAATATCTTTTATAAGCTCTTAACACAATTACTATTTGTGTTCATAATTGTACTCACAATGCTTGCTTATAAGCCTCTGCATGAAATAAGTATACTAAGCATCAAAGTAGGTACAGACCGTCTGTTTTGTAGTGTATTAGTTAGATATGTAATACTGTATTGTAACTAGCGCTGAGTAAGACTGTCATTTTAATATTTGGATTGTATTAATTTTATTTTATTGCAATGTTTTTTATTACTTCAGTTCATTTTACTTCGACTTAATTGTTGATGTTTGATTATTACGTTTATTTATCATATTTTTAAAGTGACTAATGTCTGTTAAATGTACCTAATTTTCATTTAAAATTCAGATTTGAACGACTTTATCGTCACAGATAGTGAAACAATATTTCATTGTACGACAACATCAACGAAGTAAAAAAAAAATCCATATTCACAAGCCAGCAAGCTGGCAATGCTCTCTTTTGACATTATTTTCATACCTTTTAAGTTTTCAGTGCATCAGTCCAGATAACTGATATACTGGTGTATCAGCTCTTACCTGAAACAAAAATAACAAACTTTAAGAATATATTACAGTTTATCGCACGATAAAGAAAATTACCACAGTTCTTAAAAATTAGTATAATCGGCGCCTGTGGCCTTATTGCTAAGAAGCGATCTCTTCTAGGTAGCAGTAGAACGTTTAAGACGTATGACAGGTGTTGACTTTTATACAACGTATTTTGTATGACGTATGAATAACGTAAAAATAAGCGTTAAATTAGTTGTATTCGTAATAAGTACAAATTAGTATTACAAGTTTACAATTACCAAATCAGTTCTGAGTTTCAGTTATCACTGAATATTATTTCACCTAAATAAATACTAGTTAATTCTATGAACGTCTGTTCGTAAAGTAAACACAACGAAGTAGATGTGCCCCATTCTAAGCTAAGGCTTCAATAAACATTATTTGCGTAGAAAATATTGTGTATAGATTATTTCTACATTATTATTTAGTTGATTCGTCAATCATCCATCATCGTGAACGACAGCCGATCGATCATTGGACCTGCATTAATTTTTCATCCATATTTTAAAGTACAAACTGTTCAAGGTTGTGCTTTTAATAATATTATACGATGACGACTTGTCGTGGCGTGCGACAATGCGACTAGACATGTTCTATATCTCACACGGCTATAGGACACTAGGTAGGTACAACATAATTATAAATCATCAAATTCAAATTAATTTAATTGCATAAATATGGGTTAGTAGGTTAACAAATTATCATCGGCGTCTTTTGTTACAGTAATAAAAGACAATCAAATCGAATGAAAACTAAATTTTTAATTTGAAATCATGAAAACAAAAACAAGGACACCAAAAAGCATTTATCAATTAGTGTCAACTCACAAAATCAAGCAAGAAATTACATTAACAAAAGTTTAATTCAATCATCGCGAATACCTGGAACTAAGAATATTAAAAAAATCCGGGATCTCTAACTTACACGGACAGTACATCAATCTTCAAAGTCTGACGCAGCTAAATGAAATCCCAGGATTTGACTTCATCTTCCAGTTTCAACAGCTAGGTACATAACTGTGACAGTCCAGTTATTAATGTATTGTCGTTTTGGCTTCCAGCGCCGTGGCCACCTGCGCCCGTCGACCCCTTGCCCGGACCCTCCCCGCGTGAGTTATCAGCTTCCCTAACTTTTAATTATTGTTATAGATTGTATTGGAAGCTGGACTTTCGATAGTGTAGTAAAAAACACCTAAAACTGGTTTATGTTAAATTGTTTGTGCTTGTTTTCAGGTCTATGAATCTGATTTGTCCCAATTTATAATTTTTGAATCTGACATAGAACGGTACCATGTCAGCTTCAAAAATTATAAATTTGTGATCTTTGAAAAATACATTTCAAAAACGGAAATCAAAAAATTTGTGTTTTTGAGTTGTATTTTTAAATTAATATAGTCGATGCGAGGGCGCAGAATAATAAAGATATATGACAAAAAGATATATCTTTTTTCAAAAAGAGTATACATATAATTACACAACCGAATAACTTCTGTCTCTGGTTATATTATCAACAGGTACAATGGAATATTACAGAACACTAATAAGTTTAGTTCTGATAGCAATTTTCACTAACACTATTGATAATAATTTTCGTTAAACAAACACCATGTCTAAGCTCTGACAAAATCTTCGCTGATTTACTTTCACTGTTCCGTTATACAGATGAATCCTGCAACCCTTACAAACCAAACCAGCCGTTCCAGCATCCCTGGGATGACTGTCAAGTATGCGTCTGCAGAGAGGCTATCTCTTTACAACGCATCACTATTGAGGTCAACTGCTATTCCAAGCCATCTTGCTGTAAGTAGTTAAACAAATGTCTGGAGGTGAAAAAATCATCATGCTGTATGTTGAAAAATAAGACCAAATGAAAACCATAAGGCAAAAACCAAAAAATTAGTTTAAACGATTTAGATAATAGCAGTATCACACAATCATTGCTTAGGTATAGCAAAATTGGTTTCGCTATTTCATTTAGTCTTATTTTTATACATATAATTATGATGGCTTTCTTTTAGATCATAAAAAAATCTCTTGCATCTCCTGCCATTTGTATTTTTCTGTATTTACTCATAGCTAGCCATTTTACAAAACAACAGATTGGCTGGAGTCAATAAAGCCATCCTGCTGTAATTATAAAACTGGCAGACTATAGATAAAGTGTAAATATTAAGTCTCATAAACCCAGTAATTTCCCTGGCTCTGCTCATTAAACCGGAACACAGTACCTAATGCTTGCTCATTACTGCTTGGCGCAGACTACTCAAGCAAAGTGGTAGTAGGTACCCACCCATAGATGAATAGATAAAGTGTATAATGGCGTACTGCTGTATGTGAAACTAAACTAAGATTTACTGGAACAACGCCCTTAGTCTACATTTGTATTATCTAAAAACCAGTGTCGTCATTATCAGCCTCGTACGCTCCCACTGCTGGGACACCGGCCTTCAGTCAGAGAGAAGGTGTGGGCCATAATCCACCACGCGGGCTCAGTGCGGCTTGGTGGAAGTCACATGTCCTCCAATTTTGTGAAGAACCAGTGTAAGATAACGTAATTAAACTTTACAGGTGTGGAACCACCATTTGACGTGCCAGGACTACCAGGTCCAGGTCAGTAAACATAAATTAAATTTTAGCTTCTTATTTCCCAACTAAATTATTAAGATTTATTGGTTATATCGTCAAAGATGTAGTCGATGTGTTTAGAAAGTTAACTGAACCTTTTTTTTCATTGAAACATTTCTTAACCTCTCATGTGAAATTCCGACCTGTAACCCTCAAAGATGTACAGGATCACCCATCTGCAAACGATCACCTAAACCTGAATGTCAGCAATAAACACCTACCACTCACACCCTATGACGCCTCCGAGCCGTATAAAAACATGGCGTTAAAAACAACAAAACGAATAAAGTAAAAATTTACGAGCGAACGACACGACCGTCAGAATTGACAAATGTAAAACCCCAGGTGGTAATAGACGTACTTTTAGCACATCCAGTATCTCGGGCAATAAGAGGTCGCAAACAATTGAATATGGGCTTTTCAACGGGAAACTAACAATCAATGATAGAATCCTTCCAGTGTCCTTTGAATACAAAGCACGATGTAGAGACACCTCTACAAAGTGACAATTGTATTCTCAGTGTGCCCGTTAGTTCCAAAATCGGCTACAGGTCAAATACAACTGACGGACTTACTTTACTCTGGTAGTATTGCCGTAACTCTTTATGAGGTACTTTTGGATCCGTGCGGGTATTGTAAGGCCATTCGTAGAGTATCAGTTCAGGTGTTAACATTTTATGTTACCATGAATTTTGTTGCTATTTTATTTGTTGATGGATAAACTCTTTTATGTCAGTAGCGGTTGAGTTAATTTATTTTTGATGTTTTGGGCAGTATTTATTACATCATTTTTCATGGAGTAAAAAGAAACAAAGGGTTAAGAAAATCGTGTTTTAATATTGATGATTGTTTTATGGCGTAATGCAAAGCCAAAATAATAAACATATTTGTATTTAAAGTAGTATGTTTTCGAGCAAGAAGTAGAAAAATAGAAGCAGTCATAAGAAATATATTTTGTGGAATTTCATTGACTTGTTCTTGTATTACAGGCTTCGTTCCAGGGTCAGTTCACATTGACCACAAAGGCTCACATGGAACTCAAAGCGATATTGTCCACCCACCAGTCAAAAATAAACAAAGAAACTTAATTGAACCAGAAAAGGAAAACGCCATTGTATCCTCAAGTGGCCACGTGATTGGGAATGAAAATGTGATTAACCAATCTGGCGGAAATTTATTTAGGCCAGTAGGCGAAAAATGGTTTGGACCTCCTCCGAATCATAGCCATTATAGACCTGGAGGCATTAGCTGGTTTGGACCTACAAGCGAAAATTTGATTAAGTCTGCAGGTGAAAGATGGTACGGCCCTATTGATAGAAATGTGATCGGACCTGATGGAAATGTGAATAATGGTGTAAATTTGTTTAAACCATCAGGTGAAAAATGGTATGTGCCTTCACCTTATGACTTAACTGGGCCTGAAAATAAAATCCCGCATGGACATTCAGGTGGAAACTTAATCGGACCTACAGGTGGAAACATACTTAAAGCATCTCATGCCTTGACTGGGCCTCAAAATGAAAAATGGTTTGGACCTCCAGGCGGGAGCGTGAATGGACCTAGCACGAACTTGATCATCAGACCTCCGGAAGGAAACTGGATTCAACCTATCGGTGGAAACGTGATTGATACTACTGGAAACTTGTTCAAATCTCCGGATGGCAAATTGATTGGGCCGAACTTGCCTAAAATTAGACCTAGTGGAAATTTAATATATCCATTAAATAGAAATCAAAATTATATGAACTCAGGAATTGTATTTCCTGGGTTTAATGGTTTATCACAAATAAAATCTAGAGACTCGGCATATGCAAATATTTCTCCAAACATTGGATTCAGGGAAGCAGATGGAATGGTTCATCATGCACATGATACAGCCCTGCCAGGACATCATGCGATGGCTAAAACGACTGCGGGAACGATGGCAGATGCCCAGAGTGAGTGCTTTCAGAAGATTTTATTAAAGCCACATCATTTGTTCGTCTGTCTACAAGCTTGCTTATAATTTCTAGTCTAGTTCCAAACTCCTCTTGAACGTGTAGTTTTCATAACGAACAATGTTACCGAAGATCATTACTATGTACCATTTAGCTGTTACGCATTACCTACGATGATGCTGGGTCGGTCAAACTTTCAAATGATAAAACCAGCAAGTTTGCTTGATTCTTCACAATCAGTCAATAATTTTTTCAAGATCAAATGATGAGTTAGTTACAAAAGGTGTTATTTAATTTAAAACCAACACTCATAGTTGGTTTAATTCATTGTTGATTTTGTTTTTTGTTCAAATAATTCTATAACAATATGATTTTAAAGATTTGTTGGATTTTTTAAAGGTTTTTTGCTGTATTGTTTATTTTAACTTGTACTTTTTGATTACAGACCCTGAAGATCAAGCTTCAGGGGCAGTTTATAAAGGCTCCACGAAGATGCGAACTAAGTCCGGTACGCCCATATTTCCATAAGTTTGATTCTTTTGAAGCAATGGTAGGTCATTTTCTAGTGTTCCAGGCGAGCTACCAACTATATTCAAACCAGACTCACAATAAATACCACGGTCGTTGATTCCCGAGTTCTAGCAACTGGTACTTGATAGAACTACATTATACTATATAAATCATCATATATTTTTACTCAATTATTGACAAAAATTAGTCCCAACACTTACAAAATAACAATAAAATGTCTATAATTGTATGTACATTGTACCTACTCCACCATACTACTTATCCATCTAAAAAGACAATGATATGGTAGAGACTTGTTTATTTATAAATTCTAAGTTAAAAAAAACACATTGCAAGTATTTCATTCTGACTCAAATTCCCGTGAAATCCGAACAAGCAAATCTGCGAAACCTCAACAAGTTTAGGGATATAAATTAAAAATAAATGACGGGACCATCTGTGCCCAGCTCATGCAAATCCACTTTAATCAAACTTCAGTAGATCTAAAGCTTACTTCTGCTTATTGGATTTTTTCCCGTAACTTAGTTTGAGAGCCTTAGGCTAGTTCAGACTAGTTCGCTTTGACATTCGCACAGATTTAAGAAACTTTTTTGGGTGAAGCGGAAATGAATTCTAGAAATGTTTTAAATTGCATCATGATTGTGTCAGTTTTAGTGCAAGTTGGTGATGACTTCTTTTTTCATCATCATCATCATGATGATGATGGTAATGACTTTTTTTTGTTGCAGCGAGACCGAGAGACAACGATACAGAGGATTATGATTGAATGGATTTAGTTAGAAATAATTTTTATGTAAGTTATTCTCAAAAAACTATATAGAAATATCTCAAATATGTTAGCTATCAACAGAACTTGAATCCCAAACCAAAGTACCTAATATCTTTTGTCGTATATTTTGTATGTTTATACAAAGTCTACTAAACTGTAAAGTTTCCAATTATGAATTTCGGAAGATTGTTTCTATGCAACCAGCGGCGCAAGTACGGAAGTCCAAACGATAAATTTGTCGAATCGAAAAAACTGATAAATTTATCGAATGTTGCGAGTACCGAAGTCTGATCGTATTGTAAATACCGAAGTCTGATCGTATTGTAAATACCGAAGTCTGATCGTATTGTAAATACCGAAATCTAGTATTGTAGTAGCTTTATATTCTCTTTGGATTCGACCTAGCCATTCGATAACTTTTGTCGGTTGTATCAAAGCTCGATAAATTATATTACAAATCGATAAAACCCAATTTATCGATTCGAACTGTCAATTTTATCGATCGAAAACATCCGTACTTGCGCTTAAGATTCCCTAAGATTAAAAAATGTGAACGAACCGCGTCTTAAAGCTAACCTACACTAAAATATATTATGTTGTAGAAAAAACCACAGGCATGACAGTTTCTGGTGGTTGTTAGTAAAAAGTAAAGTATACTAAAAAGTTATTTATTGTCATAAATAAATATTACAACAACTAATGAATCCATAGGCTCCCGAACTAGTTGCAACTGTGTTTCAGGAGCCAGTGGCTTCTCCATTATTTATGTTATTTATTTTTTTGTTTACTAAAAGACCAACAGCACAAATGATAAATACAGATAAAGTACATACAAGTTTCGAAATACAGCATATAATAGGTCTCGATAATAGTGTTTCTTTTTTGTTAAACATTTTGAAAGAGACAAACGAAAAATAAAATGTGTGTGTGTGTGTGTGTGGGTGTATGTGTGTGTGTGTGGATGTGTGTGTGTGTGGATGTGTGTGTGTGGGTGTGTGTGGTTGCGTGTGTGTGATGTATATGTGGCTATGTGAAGTATGTATGTGCATGTGATAGTTTATGTGACGCTACCATTATTTTACTATAACATAATATATTTCTCAATTTTGTTTCCAGTTATATTAAAGTGATTTGAAACAGACGACAAGGCTGCGAACGCGGACTGATGGAGCTTCCTTAATGAATTTATAATGTGTGACTTCAAAGCAAGGGCGCTTCCGAACGCATCAATAAATGATGAAGCGCTGTACCCTGTTGTTTTAATTTTAATCCTTGTAAATATTTACTAAATACGAGAAAATGTTATCATACCAAAAGCTGATTTAGGACGGACACAGTAAAATGAAAGCATCCAGCTAAAACTGTTAACGATTACAAAGTATATAATTGTATGGCACCAAAAAGGATTCATCATGCCCGTGAAGTCTGCCACCAAGCAGTAGTGTGCAAGCATTACTGTGTTCCGGCAGAGTAGCCAGTGAAATTACTGGGCTTATCAGACTTAATACCTAATGTCTCAGGGTAACGAGCGCACTTCAGTGCCGCGCAGGTCTTTGTGTTTCGAAGTCCTGGGTGGCACTGCAATTGTTATGGGCCGGCGTTATGCTTACCATCAGGCAAACGACCAACTCGTCTCGTTACCAAAAAAAAATCATCATCATCAACATCATCATCATTAGCCGGATAAAGTCCAATGCTGAACATCGGCTTCCCGTGTTGGATGGCGTCTTGGTGATCGCAGTATATTAGAAGATGTTGACGTAGAAGAAAGCTGCTGCCCATTTCTTGGATATTCCCTTAGCCCCAGCCCTTACGACACCCACAGGAAAAGATGGCGTTGTTCTTAGCCAAGACTACACGGAAAGCCGAGCGTATAAAAATTCGTTTTTAGAAAATCCTGCGAGTGATTGGATACGCATATTTTTTATAATACCTACATATAATATTAAAAACGAATCTTTACAAATAAATAAAATTGAAGTGTCTGTTTGTAATATAAAAATAACAGCTTAACTATAACAAAACAACCATTTTTTAAATTTTTGTCTGTCTGTCTGTCTGTCTGCTTCGGGTAACCTCCGTATTGGCTGGGCCGATTTTGACGGGACTTTCACTGGCAGATAGATAATGTTACAAGGAGTAACTTAGGCTATTTTTATTTTAGAAAAAGAATTAGGGTTCCAGGCAAAAAAAAAACATGAATTCCAATATCTCCGCGTGGGTGAAACCGCGGGCAGCAGCTAGTAAAACATATAAACCAATAAATAAGACAGCATATTGCAGTCACAAAACCTGATTGAAGGTTAGCGTGGTTCGCTATAAAAATAAATTCTGTCGACAGTATAACGTTTTACGAGCAGTGAAAAATATGATTTTGATTTTCAAGAAATACAACAATGATTCTTTTGTGGCTCGCTCTATCTATAACGGGTAACAATTTTACACTATATTTTATAACTTTTAATAGAATTGACATAAAAACTAAAACTGGGAATTTATAATGGAGTCGTACGATGGTTTTTTTTATGTTGTTTGGTAACGAGACGAGCTGGTCGTTTGCCTGATGGTAAGCATAACGCCGGCCCATAACAATTGCAGTGCCGCCCAGAACTTTGAAACACAAAGGCCTGCGCGGCACTGCATTGCGTCGTTACCCTGAGACATTAGGTATAAGGTATAAGCCCAGTAATTTCACGGGATACTCTGCTCATCAAACCGGAACACAGTAATGCTTGCACACTACTGCTTGGCGGCTGACTTCACGAGCAAAGCGGTGGTAACAACCCAGACGGACACTCGCAGGAGTGTTAGTCCTTCCACTAATCTGTTGTTGTTAATATGCTTCAAACTGGATGCGTTCCTCTGTTTTGGTTACATTACTTCAAAATAATAAGTGAACATAAAAGAATCGCTTTAATAAAGCCATAATTAGACAGAAGATTAATAAATAATTAAGAAAATTATTAGAAAGCAGTGACTGCTCAATGCTCAGTGATGGTGACGTCAAGGTCCGATCTGTATACGATGGTTCGAATCCTATAATATTTAGCTTGGTAAACGGAATCCTCGTGTTATAGTCTGGACCTCCGGAACCGAGTTAGCCGCTTCAAGCACAATTATATATCCTATGTATAAAAAAGCTTTGTTTTGTAAGTATCAAATTAAATCTTTATTTCTTTCTTTCGTGTTCACCTTCGTTGATAAAGTGAAAGCATTATGAAATATATTTTTCGATTGCTCCCATAGTCTAGTTGGTTAAGACGTCTGGTCAAGATAACCAGAAGATGCAGGTTCGAATCCTGTTGGAAGCGAAATTTTTGTGATATATATATTTGTTTGAAAGTGAAAGCATTGCTCAAATTCTACAAAAAGTTTTTAACTAGACTACTAAATAGCATCTAATAATGTATTAAAGATAAATTCTCCATTGCGAAGTTGCTATTATTGAAACTCCTGAGCATATTCATACCGTTCTCATTTAATTGTATATGCGCATATTCTGAATTATGTATGACTATAATGAATTTTGTATTAATTCATATGCGAATAATGAATATGTAATTACTAGGGGTTAAATAACCGAGGCTGTGGGTGAATCCTGACCCGGGGTAAAATGGGGTGTTTTATAATACCTTAGTTATTAAAGCAACTATTGAAGTCTTATGAAGAGATGTACCTATACACATTGCATATTATTATTATTATTATGTATGTAGATTGTATGTATATTAGTTTGTTAGTTTATACATGGAGTTCTGTTTTTATCTATACAAATAAATAAAATTAAAGTGTCTATTTGTAATATCAAAATAACAGTTTTTTACCAGATGTTTATGTTATGTCCACGCCACCTGCGTAACAGTGAATCCAAAGTCCCAGTGCGGGATTAGGGAGTATGGAATTGTTTTATGTTTTACTAGCTTTCGCCCGCGGCTTCGTCCGCGTGGTATATATCTTTGTAGCCTATGTATTTTTCCAGATTATCTACATTCCAAATTTCATCAAAATCGGTTTAGTTGTTGCTCAGATACCTAGATATCTCTCGTATCGTAGGAGATACCTAGATGTAAACCTAGTATCAAACATTCACACACACAAATATTAGTAGGAAGTATAGTTAGTATCGGTTTGTGACAGCAGTATTGGGGAAAACTAGCTTCTGCCCGCGGTTTTCACTCGCGTTCCCACAGGAACCGTGCATTTTTCCGGGATAAACAGTAGCCTATTTTACTCTCCGGTCCATAAACTATATCTATGCCAAAACTCACGTCGATCCGTTGCTCCGTTACTGCGTGAAAGAAGGACAAACCAACAAAAACACTTTCGCATTTATAATATTAGTATGGATTATGAATTAATAATTATCTGAATGTAAATAAAACTTAACCGAATGTAAATTGAATCGTCCGCGGTGACCACATCTAAATGTTTAAACTAATTCGTTCAGCGGCGTACTAATCCAACAAAGTCGGTGTAATCACATCATGTGAATATTTAACGCCAGGTTTTGGTAATTATGTTTGTGTGTACATAATTATGATTCTCATTACGTTAGGCTTTGGCCGGCTTGTAATGAACGTGGATTTGATCGTGGTATTGTGTAATTTAGTTCAAGATTACATTTTGTTAGTTTATTTTTGTAAAGATCTTGTATTTATCTAATCTATGTATATTAATTATACTATAGTTAAGGATTGTTATTATAATATATTTAAAATAAGACATTATAATATCAAAGTTCCATTGTTCGGTAGATACATTTTGACAGCTCTAAGACTAAATTTAGACCTGTCAATCGCCTGTGATAACCTATGCTCTTCCATCTATTATATATCTATTCGAAACTAAAATTAGGATTAAGGGGCAGCGTAGACGCTTATGCAAACGTACGTTTGCTTTTCAGAATAACAACGCATTTCGAGTATCACGAAACCCGCGCTTGACGCAAAGGCGTTGTTATTTTGACAAGCAAACGTACGTTTGCATAAGCGTCTACGCTGCCCCTTAGCTTTGATGATATGTATGGACTTAAGTTTGTGACGCCAGAACAGACACCGTTGACAGACTTGTCTTTCTTCCTGTTTAAACTCATTAGTAACTCAACTCCTTAGTAAGTAACTCCCAGTACATGGCGACTCCTCATCTCGCGGGAATCGACGAGCTGCCGAACCTCGCGGGGCACGACGACGCCGCCCACAGGGGCCCGCGGTGGTATGACTACGTCACGTCCACGGAGTCAGAAAGCGATATGGATAGCAGCAGTTCCTCAGAATCTCTGCGCAGGTAAGTTTTAACAAACTTTTATTTAACTTCATTATTTAGTTTGTTGGCCGTGTGGTCTCGACTATGAGTGTACTACTCATCAGACCTCGTAGGTCTTAAGAGCCGGAATTATCCAGGAGACGGGCATTCTCATTATTCAACATCGTTATCTACTGCTATCACCGTAACGCCTGCCAAGCGTGGGCAAAATTCCCCCTTCATGAGGGAAGGTAACGTGTAGCAGTGGACGTGTTTCGACTGATGATGATTTAGCTTGTTAGAATGTATGGGTCAAATTTTGAACTGAGTTTCGAACGAGTTCCCGTGGTCCGAAAAGGAAGAAATTTGGCATTCGTGTAGAAACCTGATGACAGTGCATTTTTAGGGGGAAAGCTTGTTTTTAAAAATATTTTCGAGGAAACGAAAAAGAAAAATCTTACTTTAATACTATTACTTTTTTCAGTTCTAGCAGATCAAGTTCGAGATATTCGAAGGATTCATCGGAGGCGTCTTCATACGAAACAAAGGAACGGAAGAGGCGGTAAGTTTTCTCGTTAATTTCATATTAGGAAACCAGCTGAGGATATCTTCGTTGTACCGTCTCTTCATATTAAAACAATCAGAAGGAAAACTTCTTGTAAGTTATGTACAATTACAAGGTAATAGAGGAGAAAGATCCCTTAAGATAAATGCGAAAGTGTGTTAGTTTCATTTTATTTGATTTTTAGTTGGTTTGTCCTTCTTTCGGGCAGCAACGCAACAACAGATGGACATGATTTTTTGCATAGAGATAATAGTTAATGAACCAGAGAAAACCGGAAAGAACCGGACATTCACGTTTCTTTGGAAATCTCCAAGCAGCTGACACCGCGAGCAGCATATATGCTTGTATATCATGATATTGGTTCTGAGCGCAACTAGATTGAAATTTGAATTTTTGAAACACAGCAGAGCGACAACGACGTCGCACCGCAATGCAATGTGTTGATGCAACGCAATAATTTTATTGCATACGACAACGCACGAGAAAACTTTGACCAGACGGCGAAGCCATCGCATCTAAAATTTCCATGATACGTCGCACACGACGTCGTATATTTTTACGGTGCGTTGTCGCCCGCAGCGCTGTGGCCTGGATCTAATTTAACGTGTCTTGTCTCTTATAGCACAAGGGTTTACCGCGTCTGCACACCCTGCCCCGAAGACATGATGAAGAAGCACAAGAATATCGGCATCAAGTGGATCTGCGCAGGGTACCAGCGCGCCAGGAGGACCTTCAAGAGCAGCTGCATGATGCGGTACAGGAACTGCGAAGATGGCACCAGTAACAACATAATCTAACTTCTTTGGTTTCGATGTAGAGACATAAATGATTATGTTGTTTTTTAGAACAACATACTGCAAAACCTAAATTGTTGCTTATAGTTTAGCTAGATTTCATCGATATTGATATTATTTGAGACAACAAATTAATCCGCATTTGCGATTTTTTTGCACGCTTGCCTATCAAATAGCTTGAACTTGCCTTGATATGAAAGACAATCCGAAACTTATCAAAGTCGACACAAATCAATACGAAACTATGCCAAGATCTCCAAAACAATCCAGTACATTACCCAAATTTCTTCCCCACCCCATTTGTTCCCATAAGCTGCACAAAAGTTCCCCCTCTCTCGGAACACATCAAACTCGGCTGAAGAACAACACAAGTTTATATCTCATTAAACGGGTACAAATCGTTTTGAGGATAATGTATTCTGAGCGGTTCTGCTTTTTGTATGAATATTGTTATAAAATAGTTATTTTTGTGTTAAGTTTTAGTATTTTGTGGGAATATTGAGCTAAGTGCTTGTCTACATCAATATGTGTTGCGTGTTGAACGGTTGCGATGGGTATAATATTTCAGTTCGCTTATTCATTTTTTTAACCTACTTCCAAAAAATGAGGAGGTTATCAATTCGGTGGGTAATTTTTTTTATGTTTGTTAGGTACCTCAGATCTCTGTCATTTATGAACAGATTTGGAAAATTCTTTTTTTATTTGAAAGGATATATTTTCAGATTGGTCCCATAGAAATTTTATCAGAATCAGTTCAGTAGTTTCTCACTGAGGTCGGTTCGTCGCATTTTAAAGCAATTTTTATATCGTTTACCCATGTGATTACTACGAGATCCGAGAGATCAGTATGCTACCATAGCATAATGGTCTCTCGGACAACATAATGGACTAAGATTGAACGACAAGGAATCAAACCATTGACCTACGGATCGGCGTGCGACCGTAAGACGACTGAGCCATTATCCACTACTATCATGGCGTCCTTTCATTTTAAGATATTTCTTGAAATTTAATATTAGATATCAAGAGAAGTTAATGCTTTTTCTTGCAATAAAAACATGTGTGCGACAGAAAATACTTATTAAAATGAACCCTTTGTCATTTTCAGTGTTTGTCAAGCTTTACGACCATCGCTGCAAAAACGACACATTTCACGGGCGCCACTGGTTCTACATCTACCGAGTGTAGTATTCGATAATTACTGCAATTAAATGATACATCGTACTAGTACTTGAACTTTCTTTCGTTTAATCTGGTAAAACTTCTTTTATCAATGAGAAATATAAGACTGTCAAGTTCAATAGCCCAAAAGGGACATTTTAGTGGATGGCTACCACCCCACAACTGCCTAACAACAACATTTATATAAAAACTAGCTTCTGCCCGCGGTTTTTACTAGCGTTCCCACAAGAACCGTCAAACCGATCTGTCAAATTAAATCAACTTGTCAACATCATAAACACTATTGACAGTTGTCAATGTCAATTTTATGTTACACTAACTTCTGCCCGCAGTTTTCACCCACGTTCCCACAGGAACCGTGCATTTTTCCAGGATAAAAAGTAGCCTATGTTACTCTCCGGTCCATAAACTATATAATATATGCCAAAAATCACGTCGATCCGTTGCTTCGTTACTGCTTGAAAGAAGGACAAACCAACAAACACACTTTCGCATTTATAATATTAGTCTATGAATAGTATGGATGACTACTATAATCATGAGAATCAAACTAGTTTTACACTGCCAAACTAAATTGGTTTCCAAATACAATTCAAATCTGCAAACGACCGGTAAAACTAGAGTGTAACTACTAGTAGAGCGCAGAATAACTAATAGAAGTAAATGTTAGAAGGCAATCGCCTGAGCGGGCATAGTTTCTCTACCGAGCGAACGTCGCCAGTAAATTATAGAACTAAAGAAGAATACTAATCTAACTGCGGTTGAATGAAGAATAAATAATGATGTTAGAATAGATATAGAGTAGAAATACTTGACTCATATACGAAAGGAGATATTTGATAAACAGTATGCAAGTGCAAAAGGTACGGCCTGTAATTCGTTCCTTAAAAACGATCGTTTATAAGTGGCTAGGATGGTAAATTAATGGTAGAAATCGATAACATAGTTCTTACCTAAACTATGATGTTTTAAAATTAAGTTCCTACTAAATACATGAGCAGTTACTATATAAACTCTATGTAAAAATTAATGATAATCGAGTAAAAATGTATTAGAATCAAGTATATCATTAATCGTTACAAACCAGCAAGAACGACTGGCAACTAGAAAACTAGGTAAGAAAAAAAAATCCATTAAATTTCGCCGCTGGCAACCAAGAGAACTAAACACTGTCAGAGATAGTAGCACCTAAAGCCCAAGCAGTAGTGTGCAAACATTACTGTGTTCCGGTTTGATGAGCAGAGCAGCCAGTGAATTACTGGGCTTATGTTTCAGAGTAACGAGCGCACTGCAATGCCGCGCAAGCCTTTGTGCTTCAAAGTTCTGGGTGGCATTGCAATTGTTATGGGCTGGCGCTGTGCTTACCATCAGGCAAACGACCAGATCGTCTCGTTACCAAATAATATACAAAAAGTGAAATAGTGAAGAGTGAAACTGTAAACTGTCAAAAACAGAAGCTGATAATAATAAACCAAAATGCCCAGACGCAATGTAAACTATAAATTTTTATATTTCACCGAACATATCCAAAAACAATAAACTACCACTGAAATGTGTGATATCGTAAAACACCGAATGGTGCTGCTATAAATCTTCCATCCGAACTCGATTTATTATTTTCTCGTAGGTATGAAACTTGCACAGGTTTTAAATGAAATAAAAATAATCTTAACTGTGTGACAAATGAAGTTAGCAATGGCGAGATTGGCAACAAGTTTAATAGTGTTACTAGTTCTGGGTAAGGAACATTTGAGATTACTTTAAACTACACAGTGAAATTAGATGCTTAATACTTTGAAGCGATGATAGCTCAGTGGTTGTGACGTCGGTTACCTATCTGTAGGTCGATGGTTCGAATCCTACGCGAGCTTGATCTTGATCTTACGGCGAAGGAAAACATCGTAATGAAACCAGCCAGGCGAGCACAAGAAGTGCCCTACCAATATAGGAGTTCACTTCTGGTGGTAATTTTCTTAGTTGTCCAATAATGGAAACCCACTTGACGGCTCACCAACCAACGACATAGAAATTCAAATTGGAATCATGCCATTAGTTATAACCTAAGAGATTCCAATATATAGATAGAGGCGGCATAATTATCTATGGAAATATTGTGTTCTAGATATCCATATAATTAATGACGTACGCATGTCCCGCCCGTCGGCCGATTTTTCAAGGCTGACATTTTGGTTTCTTGTCCAGAGCGACTATTTGAAGTGTCACTGAATTCAATCTTGCGACTAAAGTATATAAAAAACAATTCTATAGGACTATTAATACAAGTGAGAAGTGGCATGTGATACAGGCGACCATGCCAAAGTGCTGTGTGAAGAGCTGTGGCTCAACATTTGACGCCATTTTTGTTTCTTTTTCGGCGCGCAATACGTAACTTTCCTCTACTTTTCTTTAATCATTGGTTAGAAACTATTACATTGCTTTAGCGATCGGATCACTATAGCTGTCATTGGTTGGAATCCGCCGAGTTTGATTATAGGACAAGTATAGAAAACCAGACTGTAGCTATTAATCGACTATTGATCTCACCTGTTGCTAAATACGTTATTTATTGTGACTTATTTTGTTAAATAATGACTATCAATCTGAATTTTAATTCGTCACTTGACTCTCTTTGAGTGGTAGCTAGCCCATCCAGTGCTAGGAAATACGGTACAGCTAAGATACGCTTGCATGGCAATATTTTCATTCAACTCATGCTCATTGTAAGACTCGGAGACGGATAATCGGTAGACGAATATTGCAGAGGCCCGCTGTTAGAGTCATTTATTTTAACTTTCATAAGTGCTCCTTTGGGGCCTATTTGAATAAAGCATTTTGAATTTGAATTTGAATTTGGATCTCGATTACACGTGCCAGCAGCCGCTTATTATTGAAAAGTATAATTTTTGATTTTATTTAAAATAAAATGTTTGCAGTGAATGCAGTACTCACTACAATACCTGATGAAGTCACAAACCCCGAAAAAGACGAGGACAGTTCTTCTTTGGAAAAACCCGCTAAAAAACAGAAGAGGAAAAAAGATCAATCTACATCCTCGTCTTCTAGAGACCGCCGTAAGTTTTTCGAACTATCAAACTTATCCTACTATATATAGTAATATAGAGGATATATAGAATATTATACTTCGCAGCTTTATTCGACGCGATTTCTTCTGTTTACTTATTGTAGCTGAGTCCTAGGATCTGGCTTCACACACAGATTTTTTAGATTATTTGAGTAGGAACAGAAAAAAGCAATGTGGCAACACTAAGGTTTCTTGTCAAATCTCACTCAGCGGTACTTCATTCTGTGTTCTGTGTTCGTTGGCTTCGCACGTAAAAAGAACTAATAATAAAAATGAAAAGAAGAAAAGAAGAAATTCGAAGCAAAATATGGTGTTTGGAATACAAGCTTCAAAAACGTCGTCGCAGGATTATTTCTTTGTCGTCATCGGAGGATGAATATCCAAAACGTAAGTAATTTTACGAACTACCCATCATTGCCGATAACCTTGTTTTACAATCAACTAAGTGATGCGAATAACCAGCGGGGTTATATCTGTCACGTCAGTTTGATACAATTAACAAGGCAAGGCATTTGTGATGCGATTCAACCAGCGGGGTTGTCTTCGTCACATTTTATTGCGCACAGTCCAGCGGGGGCTGTGTCGAACCTGCAGGGTTTTAAATTTTCTAAATTATAACCCTAAATCATGCAAATCTATCAGAGTCATAACATAGTTAAACAATTTGTAATGCGAACAACCAGCGGGGTTGTGTCCGTTACACTCAACTGCGCATAATCCAGTGGGGACTATGTCTACCCTCATATATTATTTATATGGTTAAACAATTTGTAATGCGAACAACCAGCGGGGTTGTGTCCGTTACGCTTAACTGCGCATAATCCAATGGAGACTGTCTGCCCTCATATATTATTTATATGATTAAACAATTTGTAATGCGAACAACCAGCGGGGTTGTGTCCGTTACGCTTAACTGCGCATAATCTAGTGGGCACTATATCTACTCTTATACTACTTATACAGTTAAACAGTTGGTAATGCGAACAACCAGCGGGGTTGTGTCCGTTACGCTCAACTGCGCATAATCTAGTGGGCACTATATCTACTCTTATACTACTTATACAGTTAAACAGTTGGTAATGCGAACAACCAGCGGGGTTGTGTCCGTTACGCTCAACTGCGCATAATCCAATGGAGACTATGTCTGCCCTCATATATTATTTATATGGTTAAACAATTTGTAATGCGAACAACCAGCGGGGTTGTGTCCGTTACGCTTAACTGCGCATAATCCAGTGAGGACCATGTCTACCCTCTTATAGTATTGATATAATTAAACAATTTGTAACGCGAACAACCAGCGGGGTTGTGTCCGTTACGCCTGCACATAATCCAATGGGGACTATGTCTACCCTCTTATAGTATCTATTTATATGGTTAAACAATTTGTAATGCGAAAAACCAGCGGGTTTATGTCCGCTACGCTTAACTGCTCATATTCCAGTGGGAACTATGTCTACCCTCCTAGTATTTATGCACATTTTGCTTTCCGATAGTACTTATTACGGAGCTGTCATGAAAAAATTATAATATAAAAGATGTAGAATAAAATTTGGCCGAAGAAATTCTTACTCTATTGGGTGACGCTCCTACAATCAAATCTACTGTGGGTTAACCTACCTATCTATAGGGACATTGCGGCCAGGTAGGACGAAATACTTAAAAATGTTTACCGATGGAGGTAAAAGAAAAGTTATTACAAAGTAATTACACGTTCTAATTGCGAAATTACTTAAGCCTATCAGCAACGCATGTCACATATTATGTGATAGCCATTATTCTGAGACTAAAATTCGTAGACATTTCATTTCTAACAAAGAGACTGACAAATACCGTCATAGATAAGGATTTGTCTGGCGATAATATCTCTGAAAATAAAAATCAGAACTTTATTAATAATAATCTCATAAAAAAAAAAAAAAAAAAAAACTCAAGTTCAGTAAAACTGGAGGCCCCAGCAACGGAAACCAACGGGCATAGCCGATGCAGGGCACCGGTCAGCCCAGAACCAGCCGCGCGGCGTCGCCACGAGGAATTCTGTTCAACATTGGGAAGCAGTGGACCGGTGGTTGCCGCGCGCCAGCGTCCACAGAGACGCCTGTAGATGAGATACGCTATGCTGGTCGCTTAAAATATTTCGTTTATTTCGTTCAAAATTGGCTCCAGATTACCGACGATCAGAAAGTTTTATCCTGGATACAAGGATCCAAGATATAGAGAAATTAATACTCTTTTAAAAATGAATACCATATCGAAGTGTACGGTACACATCACAGTCAACAGTTTTTTGTCGTCTGTGTTTCTAGTCCCCAAACTACCCCAAACTAATCGCTATATCTCAATTTGTTAGTACTCAACGTTTTAAAATGGAAAACTACATAACAGGACTGCATCAAAAATGATTACAGACGGTTGCTTTATGGCAAAGACGCATATTTTTGACACCTTTGCATGATTCACATAAAAAGTATTTATGATTCATGCACAATGGTATTTTATATAAATTTAACTGCCTCTCGCTTGGTTTGTGTATCTACAGCACCATACGTATTCTATTTTAAATCCAGTTATGGAATATCTGAGATTTAGACACATGATATCTGTTATATATTTAGATGGCATATGTTGCATAGGCCATTCATTCCAAGAATGCGAAACTAAAGTAGAAGTTTACTATTAGACTTCTCGAACATTTAGGTTTTATAATTAATTATTATGAAAAATGTTCTCGAATTCCTAATCAGATATGCAAATATATTGGTTTTATTTTTAACTCAGTGAATATGCGTTTAGAACTGCCACAAATAAAAAAAAAAAAAAAAAAATCGAAAATTAAAGAAGATAATATAGTGACATTTCAGAACAATAACAATTATTGTCACGTCTGATTGGTCTTTTAGTATCGTCTGTCCCTGCAATTCAATACGCATCATGCGTATATATTAAACAATTGGAACGTCAAAAGTACTTACCTATCTTTATTAGATAATCCTATGTTATGATCAAATTATAGGAATTCCTCTCATTGTAAAAAATGATTTAGATTGGTCGATAAATAATGTTGATAACGGTAGACAACCCTTAAAATTTAGTGACTATAAGTCAAGAAATTTTCTCAGCTTCATCTAATAGTGGCTGGGGTGCTTATTGCAATAATGAGGAATCGTATGTTTTTTGGAAAAACAGCCTAACATATAAATGTGCTGGAATTAGGCTTGAAAGCTCTTGCAAAACATCTACGCAACTGTAAACTTTTATTAAGAATTGATAACGTAACAGCCATCTCTTGCATTAATAGAATGGGTTCCATATAATACCCACATTGAAATTAAGTTGTTCGAGAAATATGGGAATGGTGCGAAAGTCATAGAATTGTAATTTTCGCATCTTACATAAATAGAAAAGCTAACAGCGAGGAAGATAAACAAGGCAAAAAAAAAATAAAAAAAAATAATAATAATAATTATAAGTACCTATATATAATATATTTGCAGCTACTGAATGGAATGATCAAATTGTGCAAAAGTTATGATTACCAGAAATTGATTTGTTGGCCAGCCACTGTAATTCAAAATGTCGTAATACATATCTTGGAAAAGGAATCCTGATGCCCAGGCACTAAGTAGATGCATTGCCTGCATCTTCGAAAAACTTACGGTCTTTACGCATTCTCTCCATTCACGTTAGTTCTAAAAATGTTGGATAATATAATACACAACAAAGCCGAAGGTATAGTTGCATCGTTGCGCAGGCCAGAAATGGCACAAAAAACAGTGGCCCCCCAAAAAAAAAAAAAAAAAAAAAAAAAAAAAAATGTTATTGGTCTCTGAAGCTTTCTATTTAAAACCAGATATTAATTTTTTAATATCTCCTTTCAGAATTGCGCACAATCTACATCAGGCACTATCGTTAATTGCCTTCAGATTATCCGGCAAACATTACAACAAAAATCGCTCTCACAAAGCTCAATCGACATTATTTTTAGCATCTTTATCAAAAAATTCATACAAACAGTATGATAGTTTTATAAAATTATGGGTTCTTTTTTTTGTAAAGGTGCTATGATATTATAATGAATAATTTTCAGTTATTGCTGATTTCCTACCAGATTGTTATCGTACAGATGCAAAGTATAGTGCAATAAACTCGCATAAATCGTTAATTTTTCCGTCAATTTTTGGATGACGATATCATAAAAAGATTTTTGAAAGGAATGTTTATATTTAGACCGCCTGCACCGAAATATAGTCTAACGTGGAATTGAAACGCTGGTTTGTCAGCTTAATTTGGAAATATTAACCAAGAAAACATTTACGTCAATAGCACTTGTAACTCCGCATCGGGTCTTAACCCTCTCGTTGATAAAAATAGATAATATAAACATAGTCAACTCTAATATACTGAAAAAATTCCAGATCTGATCAAGGCTTCGCGAGTAAACTCATTGCAGCCTATTTTAAATTTACATTTCTATAACGAAAAATCTGAAATATCTAGATCTTTAGTAATTTAGTATCATTAATAAAATGAAGTCTCTGCGTAATAACCAAATATTTTATTTAATACAACAGACATTTTTCGCAGACACTAAGCAATTGGATCAAAATCATAATAATTATTAACTTAGTAATTATAAATAAAGCAGTGGAGTGGACACGGCCCTGTTGCGTGCTTACAGCGTCCGTCACTCGTCCACTTTTTCCGATAGCAGGCTCGGTGTTAGTCTCAAAACTGATCCGCAAAACTGCTGGCTGTAATTTTAATTGATGATCCAAATCAGTTTGCTAACGCTATTTTGTCGAATAGCAACTAGGAGTAAATAATTAAGATTCTTTTTTATTAGTAATAATATACATTTTTATTGTATGTAGTTAGTATAGATAAAACAATACTTACGTAAAAATACAATCTGTCGATCATAATTTTCCATTTTATTTATTATTACTAACCGGAAACTCTAAACATCCTACAATAAGTAAACAGAAGAAATCGCGTCGAATAAAGCTGCGAAGTATAATTAATGATCAAACGAACTTACCTGTACGTGAAGTTCGATCATTATTATACGAGCAGCTTTATTCGACGCGATTAATAACAACCCTCCCCAAGAATTAATCCCAACCCAAAAATAATAATAAACTAAAATAGAAAATTTGGTAGGTGATAATATGCAGACTCCCAGCTTTAAACAGAAATGAAGTACCGCTGAGTGAGATTTGACAAGAAACCTTAGTGTTGCCACATTGCTTTTTTCTGTTCCTACTCAAATAATCTAAAAAATCTGTGTGTGAAGCCAGATCCTAGGACTCAGCTACAATAAGTAAACAGAAGAAATCGCGTCGAATAAAGCTGCTCGTATAATAATGATCGAACTTCACGTACAGGTAAGTTCGTTTGATCATTAATTATAAACGCGAAACTTTGTGAGGATCAACTTCATTTATATTTAAGCAAAAAATGGCTTATTCAGCAAACATTTATGTACACATATTTGAGATGAATTTATTAAATAGCCTAATTCAGACATTAATAACTTGACTAATTACTTTGTGTTGTAATTATAATAATAATAATAATTTATTTGCATTTGGAAAGTATGACACACATATTACTTTGTATACATTTTTCCCTAATATAATTACAATTATTTGATTTGTGTTGGAATTTCTGATTTTATTTAATTTTACTTATTTGACATTGGTATTAATTATTGAACATTTTAATTTAATTAGATTTCCGAAATTATGTTTTATTGGTTAATTGATTCATTGTAGCATATTGTTATTAATTAATTATTACTAGAATTGTTATTATCATTATTATTATAATGTTATGTGTTATATATATTCATTATCATCATGTTACACTCGATGATATTCTATTCCATAAATTGACTTGTAACATTTTTTGTTATGAAATAAATGAATATTTGTTGTATGCTCTGACTAGATACTAGTTTGTGATCTTCCTTGGATACCTTTTGGTATCTATATCCATAGGTACATCCAAGGAGGATTACACACTACTACCTAGTCAACGCATACATCCATCATATGTATCCTTCAAATAAAGAAAGAATTACCCAAATCGGTTTATAAATGGAGTTCTGGGGTAACAAAGATAAAAAATACAGACGAACAGAGAACCTCCTCCTTTTTTGGAAGTCGGTTAAAAAAGATGTCACCAGCTTTTTGGGCACCCTACCTGTAGAAGTCGACCTTAATGCCGTGTTTTATTTATAAGGTTTTGTTTAATTTTGTTTTTAATTGAAAAAAATCTTAGTTTTTTAATTATCTTCTTCTGTATGTTATACTTTTGTTTCAATTTTTATTCTGTATATATTACCTAAGTTAACTAAAAGGTTGTAAAAATAACAAAAAAAATAATTGACAGACTACAAAAAAAAATTCGTTGAGACAAAGAGGTAAATAATTACAGTTACAGATATAGAAAGCAACCCCGCTTGCATTTCTGTTTATATTAAAATTAAGCATTGACATTCCATAAATATCAGCCGGCAGAGGGCACCTGCATATTAAAGTTATTTGTAGTCGAAGCAGAAATGAAAAGACCCCTCGATAGGGGGTGAAGGGGGGACGTTTATTATAAAATATTTGCAATGCAGCATTTGCCCATAAAGGCCAGAATACACAGCGCTGAACTCGCAGTACTGAACGTAGAAAATATTATAATAGATCCTATTAAAACATTTTCCTTCAAAAAAAATCCTACTAATATTATAAATGCGAAAGTGTTTGTTGGTTTATTGATTTGTTGGTTTGTCTTTCTTTCATGCAGTAACGGAGCAACGGATCGATGTGATTTTTGGCATAGATATAGTTTATGGACCAGAGAGTAACATAGGCTACTTTTTATCCCGGAAAAATGCACGGTTCCTGTGGGAGCGCGGGTGAAAACCGCGGGCAGAAGCTAGTCTATCAATATTTTGTAAAATATAGTAACATTACTTTCCGCCTGCTGCTTCCGGCTTCCGGCTGCTAGTATACATATATCTTTATATATATAGTATAGACTATGTGTTATTTTGATGTATAAGCTATATTACTAGTTAGTTACTTAGTTTTATCAAAATCTGTTTGCATGTCCAACTATACCGCTTAGTCGACGACGAGCAACTAAAAAGTATATTCCTCAGCGGATTAGGTCTATTTTTTAAAATACACACACATGGCTCAACTATTATGTAATTGGAGTGTCTACAGTCTTACTTTCCAAACTGTTGGATCAATGGATCGGATCAAGTGCGGTGTGTTCACACCCTTATGAGCAACCCTTGGTGTCGAGAGAATAACAATGACTTTAAACGATCCACCGAACTAATAACGAAATTGGACATTGTTTTTTAGAGTTTAGGGTCCAATTAGGGGCTGTTTCCGTTCTAGCGACTACTATGTAATACACATGGAGGCCAGATTAAATAATTTGGTAAGAACAAAACAGAGATATACATTTTATAAATTTACAACAGCTGTGTAAATTAGATAAATATAATTTTCTGAAAACCTCAAGTGCTTACTTTGTATACCACTTAGGTAGGTACTAGCTTACCCTGTGTACATAGTCCGTATGCGCAGACATTAAGGCCATAACAATGAAACAAGACGACACATCACGAAAACGACGATGAATTAGCGCAACGAAAAAAAAACATCGCACGACCTCGTACGAGAAAAATCTGACCATTCTTTGCGGCACTGCATCGGAAAATACCACGATGCGTTGTGCGAACGTCGTAGATTTTTACGGTGCATCGTCGCATAGAACTGTTGTGGCTTTGCTCATACACACAATTCGAATGATTTTGAAAGGAAGCTTCAGAGCGCACCACTAGACGGAATATAAAAAAAAAATAGTTATTTCTTTTGTTCACAGAAACTCTAAGTGAAAACGGCGACTCACTCTCTATAACGGACGGCAGCACGTCCTCGTCGACAGAATCGGATAAAGACAAAAGTTATATTCCAAAATCCACAGCAGAGAGATGGGGATGGTAAAGCATCTAATGTATTATTTTATTTCACTTTTTAACACAAAACAGAGACGACTAGAAGAAAGGAACCCCTTTGCCTATATATGCCCTTTTGTGAGACATAATGAGCTATATACAATAAAAATAAATTATTTGACAAGGCGAGCAGGTTTGCCCGTAATAAATATCGCATAATGCAATGAACCTTAACACAAAAGACTGCGCGTAAATGTTGTGCACGTGCCCTTAGATATGAAGTTTGATATGCCCAGTACTGCAATAGTCTATACTGCATTACGGGCCTGAAATGTACGAACAAAAGCGGTAAAATTTGTTTTCAGGAGAAAATGGCATCGTAAGTGCAACAAATGCCCCGAAGATGCTAAAAAGAAGTGGAAGGATCCCACCATCCAGTGGATCTGCGGCGCTTACCAGCGAGCCAGAAGGTCTTTCAAGAGTACATGCATGATGCACTACAGGAACTGTCAAGATGGGACTAGTAAGTTCATCATCATAAGCCGGAAAACATCTACTGCTATAGGCCTCCCCATAATTACGGGAGGTTGTTTACCAATATTTACCACAACGTAGTTTACCGCTTGGCAGGCGTCTTGGTGATCGTGGTAGATTATGATGTTGGCTGAGGAGAACGCTTCTGCCATTCCCTAGATATTCCTTTAGCCTACTCTCACAGCACCCACGGGATGAGGTAGGGTGATCCTATTCATACAGGACCACAAGCAGAAAACATCTATCTCTATTTTGTGCTACAAGGCTATAAGCCACCTTCTAAGATTTTGGTCGACAGCAGATACTTAAGTCAATTGCTTCAATGCTACAATAAGGTTGAGGATTTTTTGAAGGAAAACACAGTGTAACATTACAGTCTTTACAGTAACCTTATCACGGTGGTAGAGCATATTCAAGTACTACCCTCAAAAGCCACCCTCAAGAGGAAAAAGTTGCAACGAAACAACTATCAGTGTGCCTTCCAACTACCACTTTTGAGAGCTAGTTTTCATTCTATGTTTAGATCACCTTGAACCACATCATCATTTAAGATCAAGTTAGATAGTAGTGAAGCGCTAACCAATTAGGAGTAAAAAAATCACTATAAAAATTACTAATCTACTCCTGCGACAAATCCTTTGTTAGTGTCTCACTGACGTAATTCTTCACCTCGTTACTTAGTAAATGACAATATATTTATCTATTTACTAGAACAGAACCGGCCTATTCAAATGGATTGACCAATCTACGCCTATTCTCCTCGTCACCTCTTATCTGTATTCTGCAGTATTATCATAAGGCATACCTTATGATGCACCTATGCAACCCTTAGGTCTTATGTATACGTTTATTTTGCAGTGTTCGTTAAAATCAAATCCCACCGATGCCCTAATGAAACCGGCCAGGAGGACGACTTTCACGGCGACCACTGGTTCTACGAGTACAAGACGAAGTTGTCTGATGAATCATCAGATTCAAAGCGTAAATCGTATACTAGTAGTACGAGCATCGAGAGTGATTCCGAGTCTATTTATAATGATTAAACTGAATGTTAAATTAAAATTTCTTGTGACTTATATTATTAAATTGTATCTCTAGGTTCACTCTTCCATTAATAGTCTTGACTTGAGTCAGGAAACAAAACAACAACGAAGACAAGAGGCTTTAAAAAAATTGGGCTGGCTATAGCCACTTTGTATTTTAAAACCTATAGCCAAGCCTGTGAGTACTAACATTACTTTGACATCAGGTGAGATTGTACTGAAAGGCTGACCAGTCTATCTCTTCCAGCAGTCAATCTCTGGCATAAGAGCAGCCTAAGAGAATATCCAGGGAATGGAAAACGTCAGCATTCTACGCAGTCTGCGTCAAAATCTACTTACTGCGAACACTGTAGTGTTTGTAGTGCTGTGCCTAAGTAAATAAGTGTCTCACACACCCAAATAGTTTTCCATACTGGACAGTCACGCTCGGAAGAGGACAGAGGTGTGCGGAACCCAGCGTGGGAATTTAGTAACCTTGATGTGACAGTGACCCAGTGATAGTACCTATCGTATAATAGTTAAAGAAGGAATCTTGGAATTCCCACAATCACTAAGAGGTCTGCAGTTATTATAGCAATCCCTCAAGAATAAATACTTTCTACATATATGCCTATGTTTATATAGTAGTGCACGTCTTTCGGCTGATGATGATTATACTAAATACATAATCAACAAGACCATAATTGCTACAAGAAAGGGAACACTGTCAAATCGTGTGTAGTTCCAATCTGACATAACAATACAGTTAACTAATAACTTGTTCGACCCCCTGTGACACATCGGCACAGTGCAGGAACATATATCAAGGGCTATTATCTCCCAGATATCATAAATCCACATAACGTCACGCGTCCATTAATCGTTTTGCTCTGTAATTTGTCATACAGACAGACAAGAGCACGGGGGATGAAAACGTTAGTGGTGGCTAGTTGGAGACAGTAGGGAAGTTCGCACGTTTTACTCATCTTAAGAGCGAATGTGGCCGAGCGGGAACTTGTGCGAATTTCAATCCGATGCACCATAGTTCGAATCTCGACTCGGCCCGCACCAATAACTTATATCAAGTTATGTGCGGATTATTCACACTCGCTCTAAAACGGTGAAGGAAAACATCGTGAGGAAACCCCAATGTTCAAGAACCACAAAATTCGGAAACATGTGACATCCACCAAGCCGCACTGGGCCCGCGTGGTGGATTATGGCCCATACCTCTCTCTGTGAGAGAAGGCCGGTATCCCAGCAGTGGGAGCGTAAGAGGCTGATAAAAATGATGACTCATCCTAAAACAGAAGTGGAATAATCAATTCGTTACGTTTAGAAATCGAAAAGCGTCGAAAATGACAACAAAGTATTTTTCGATATTAATTGTGCTGATATCAGAGTCAAAGTGACATTTCAGTTTTTTTTTTACGTTTGTTAACTTTCAAACTTTCACTATTCAAACACGGTGTATAATGTACTAGGTATTTTAGTAGTGATTTAATTTGGTCATTTTGTATGAAACCAAATAACTATTTTACACCGTGCTCCGAAACACGAAGCCGTGGGTGCACGTCTGTTGCTATTGTTAAACTATTTCCCACTCTATTACCTCAAGAACAAAGTCTACATTTCACTGTCGAACTTTTGAGATACATTTATAACTCACTGAATTGCCTATATGACGAATTTGAACTTTATTCTGTTGTTTCTAAGGGAGAGATTAGAGTGGGATGAGACAACGGCAGAAAAAGGTGCAAATGCATTTGGAATGGAATGGCTTGAAGTGTCAAAAAGAATGCAACTGTATTTGTGTCTATTTTAACTTTAGAAGGTGCTATTGAAAGGTTTCTATTTTTTTCCGTTTTGTCGGCCTTTGTTATGCTTTGTGATGGATAAAAAGGTGTATCAGAGATGGTTAAACTAAATGGTACCTATTTTACCCAAACGTAGTAAATGTTACCTAATTGATCTTTCAGCAAATATATAATGTGTAGGTCCAGTAAACAAATTGCGTGACTATCTTGACACGTAGTTAACCACATTATTAGCTGACCGTGTTCTGTGAAGAGCGCCAGGCAGCCAATGTAGGGTTGCAGTGCCGCGCAGGCCTTTGTGTTCAAAGTTCTGAGAGGCACTGCAGTTGTTATGACCGACATTATGTTTAACATCAGGGAAACGACCCGCTCGTAGGTAGTATAGTATAAAAAATCGAATCGCTTATTTTTAGGAAATTAATCTAATTTTTTCAATTTACGAATATACTCTTGCATTCAGTATTTATTCAAATGTTTCTAACGTAATTTTTATCTTTTAATATCTGCCAGTTGTAATGTCCAGCTTCCGAATTCACATTTACAAGAAAACACGTAATAGCCAGAGGCAATCCCGAAATAAGCTGAAACCTTAAGGCATTTATGTCCCTAAGGATTTTCATATCTAATAGCCGAGATTTTACTGGGATTCAAGGATCTGCGAATCTATTTTCGTGGCCCTTGACATTTTACGCAGTAAGTTTCCATTGGAAATATATAAAACGTAGACATTGGAAAATATACGCTATAACCTATGCAAAGAAATAAAATTGAAGCGTCTGTTTGTAATATCAAAATAACAGCTTTTTACCAAATACATATGAACCTATAACATAACAAAACAATATTTTTTTTAATTTTTGTCTGTCTGTCTGTTTGTTCCGGGTAATGTCCGAAACGGCTGGGCCAGTTTTGAGGGCACTTTCACTGGCAGATAGCTGATGTTACAAGGAGTAAATTAGGCTACTTTTATTTTAGAAAAAGAATTAGGGTTCCGCGCAAAAAATAAAAACCATGAAATCATCTCCGCGCGGGTGAAACCGCGGGCAGCAGCTAGTTGTTAAGTAAGTACCTACATATACTCGGCAAATAATTGCGTTATTTTTTGTTTAACTAACAAAATCCCATCATGATGAATTCGCCGCCAAAATTGATTTACCTTTTGCGTAATACAAAGGCCATATTGTTAGTGTTTGTTCACTTTGACGGTCGGTAATTGGTCGGTGTACCCCCGCGGGAATCAGCGCTGATTGGTCGGCGTTACGGGGTCCGGGAGACCCGGGGGTCATGTGGGGTCAGTGGTACAGTGGTACGGACCCTAGAGAGCGCAAGGGTTGATTACTGCCGAATTAAACCGGACCGCTCTGGTTTAGTTGTTTATTTAATTATTTTTTTATACTATTGGACAACGAGACGAGCATGTTGTTTTCCTGATGGTAAGCATAACACCAGTCCATAAACAATTGCAGTGCAACTCAGAACTTTGAAACACAAAGGCCTGCATGGCACTGCATAGCGCACTTTACCCTGGGACATTATTAAGTCTCATAAATAAAAGCCTAAAAATTTCACTGAAAAAAATGGGCATATTTTTTTTTGCTGGTTAATTTAATACAACCTTAGGTATATGTACTTAATTTCTATTGATTATTTTCTAATATTCATATTATTTATGTTCACAAAGTATGATTTCACACAGGTGGTTTTTTTCTACACCATGACCACTTTATAGTTAAAAAGATATATTTTACAATAGTTTTTAATAAAATTTATCCTTATGAATAAAATTAGTATTTATCAAAATGTTTGCTTTATTTAATTAATTAGTGCTTAATCAAGATTATTTGCAACATAAAGGATATATGTACTACATACATATAAATCATGGTACGAAATATAGATGTCACTAAACTTCCTCGCTAAGAACTAAGGCTAGCCAAATTCAACTGTATACAAATACTATATAGAGTTCAAAATGGAGCTTAAGAAAGCAATTCTCAAAGTACCCGCAAAATGAGACCTGTCACGTTTGATAAGAGTGAAGAATAAATATGTAGACCGCGAAAAAGTAAAATATATTTTTACCCGGCTAATGGGACAAGAAGGTTATTGTATGGAGCAGGTTTGGAAAGTCTCGGGTAGGATAGGATATTTGGTTTAGCTACATTAAGGACGATTTGTAACTTGCATGTGGGAAAAAGTATTCATAAAAAATTGACAGAAATCTCGTACCAACGCATTCCGTTGGTGAGATTGAGAAAGTTGACGGGAACTGTTATGTGGCTAAGGTTTTGCAAGTTTTAGAAGTGACCCCGAGATTATTCCAAAACGGGGTGTTTTGTACGATAAAAACAAAAACACCCCGTTTTGGAACAATCTTGAGTGATGAACTAAAATTGTAAAGTATAGTTCAAATGTTCTAACCTCTGGATGCGATCGATTTTGTTTTTTCTTTGTTAGGTATTTGTAACGTTATACCGTTAGTAATTGACACAATTAAACGTTTTTTCTTTCTTTCTAAATGCAGTTAGTAAAACAAGTTTTAGCGGTATATAAACCTGTTGGGTAACAGGGGTGGAAAAGCGAGTAAAGTTTGCTGTGTCAGGTAAATTAACTTAAAACTGGACGTAAAGACTCCTCAAAGTATTTTTTTCTTTTTAAATTTGCTGAAGTTCTTGACGACAAAAGCAGAAAACGTTTACACCCCTTCTAAGATCATTTTCTCATCACCTTAAAGTTGATGAGAAAATGGTTTACGACACTACGGTTCCATGACGATTTTTTCTTTCAGCGAAAAGACTTCCTCAAGCTTGTCCCATCATTCACTGACCTATGGATCGGCAGGCGACCTCAATACCACTAAGCCATCACCGATTCAAAGACACAAAAATGTTCTCAATACCAATTTATCTTCCTAAATCAGTTCTGCATTACCAGCTGCTGCCTGTGTCGTCCAACGGCTAGTAAATTCCCATTTATCTCGTTTCAAAAACATCAACCTGTTTTGACTAAACTGAGTAACTTTCTACCGCCACAGTTTATGAGTATAAGTTGAACCTGAATTTATTTTTATTAATTTTCGACTCAACTGCTTTGCATTTTACATCACCATTTGGTGTTTGTGTATACTCTTGTAAAAATTGAAACGACTTCGTGTACCATTATGTAAATGACCACATTACGGCGTGTGCTCGACCGTTGTAGATACAACTTTTGATAGCGGACAGGTAATGGTTGCAAGCTGTCTACTACAGATAAGAACAGAAACGGTGGAGCAAAAAATTAGTACCTATTTTTTTACCGAGGTCAGGTGTTCAAAGCGGTTGTGACTGAGAGTAAAGTCATAGTAGAAAAGGAAAAGTATCTTTCAACCCACTTGCACGTAAAGTGGGTTATTATTACATCGCTTTTAAGCTCATAATGCACAATATTAAACACACGTGCTTTTTTAATTTTTACTATTATTTTTTAAAGTTGGCTTTTATTTTTTTTCCTGGATGTGGTCGTTGCTATTTCCCTACACTCCCTGAGAAAGAGCGTCGGTCACGCTCGAAACCTAAGTCGAAAATATCGACAAATGACCTGAGTTAGAGCCGGTTATTTATGCGTTTTAGGGGCACCTTAGACGCTCAAGCAAAACGTACGTTTGCTTGTCAGAATAACAACGCTCTTGCGTCAAGCGCGGATTTCGTGATACTCGAAATACGCGCTTGACGCAGAAGCGTTGTTATTCAGTCAAGCAAACGTACGTTTGCTTGAGCGTCTAAGGTGCCCCTTAGAAATAACATATTATCATCTCCATTTAATGTATAGGTATGAATATTATTACAATAAATTATTATTGAGTATCGACACTCTTAAGTACATTGGTACATAATATCGCACCCTTAGTAAAACATCGACCGAACTCAAAATTTGACCAAAATGAGTTATAGTGAAATAGCGACCTAAAACAGCTAGTCCGATAACATAATCTAATAAAAAACAACCCTAATTTGAAAATAAGATATTTTATTTTATTATTATAAGGATATTTAGTTGTAATTCTACAGCAATTTAAAAAAAAATGCTAGTTACACTTCAATTGCCAAAAGTTAGTGATTTTGGATTAGGTCAGTATTTTATTAAGAGTGCGATATTATTGTACAACAAAATTAAATAATAATAATAGAATGCAGTATTACATTATTGGCTATTTGATAGAAGATTATAGTTGATACCGTCCACTGTTTTGGCCGGATGAGACCATGTTCCAGTGTATCCTAACTACACTCTCGCCTACACGGTATTTCCGTCGACGGACAGCGTGTTTGTGCGCCACGTCAGCCATATTGGACCAGTTATTGGACGTTGATTGAGAATATTGAAACACTGCCGCGGGGTATATTCGATATGCTACGACGCTACGATGCGGTGCTAGAGTTACATCTTTTTTGAAAAGTTTTATTGATGAATCTTTAATATGTATTAGATTTTTTTTTGTCCCGGCCAATCTCTGTACTACTCAAAAAATATATCATTTCCACAAAGATACTGGATCTAAAACTGTCCAGAATTCAATGATTTTTTTTTATCATCCAATAGTACTTTAAACTGTACTATCAGATTCTTTACATTTTAATGAATAACAAATGTATGACAACTATGTACTTAAACGCAGTTTTTCACGGCCAAAATCAACAAAATGTGTGTTTTAGTACAACTTTACGGGCCGCATTGATCATGTGACTTCACGCGTTAAGGCCAATTAGTATTGGGCGTTTTAGCGCTCACTAGATCCGCCTGAGTTTGGCTCTCATTTCTGACGTTGTAAGCATTCGATTTCCAGTTTTTTCGATATAGACATTTGATTTTCATGAGAAAACGAATTGATTAGCATCATAAAAAAAATGGAGTCAACATCCCAATTGCCTATAAGAATAATCTTACTGCAGTTAAAGTTCCGTCTTTCGTCTCATCTGTGGACCTTTACTGTCTAGTGCACCTACTTTTTTTTATAAACATCACTTACTGTATCTTCATTAATTTGTTTCAGCACTTTCAACACCAAAAACTTACCTGAAATTAAAAAAAAATCTTACAAATAGAAATTAAAGTAAAAATGTAATGAGAAGAACACAAGTAAGGAACAAACCATGATGGTTTGTGGAATTTTCTAGTTCTCGCTTGGCTAGCTTCCACTTTCAAGTTGAATATCTATCATAAGCATCTATCGGTACTCTTCGACAGTTGCATTTGAGAGCCAGTTCTTAACTAGATCTAGCGAATCCCCGATCACAAAAAAAAACAATTTTATTTCTTGGCAAAGCAAATTTCAGGCATCAAAAAGGGAAAATTTGTAATATATTTGACTTCAACGTCATAACCATGTTGTCCCTCAAAACTGTTACTTTTATCGGGCCCGCGCAGGCCGGCGCCATAACCATACTGGACGTACGGACGCATAAAATACAATGTTTGCAACCGCTTGCTACTCACACCGTACGTATACAGGTTTACCTGGTGGGAGGACTAACTCTTCTGCGAGTGTCCGTCTGGATGGCTACCACCGCTTTGCTCGTGTAGTCTACCGCCAAGCAGTAATGTGCAAGCTAATGCTTGCACATTACTCTGACACACAGTAATCTGTGTTCCTGTTTAATGAGCACAGTTATAGGCAAATAAATTCCTGGGCTTATGAAACATAATACTTAACGTCTCAGGGTAACGAGCACAATGCAGTGCCGCGCAGGCCTTTGTGTTAGATCATTCTGCTCGACCAAGAACTTTGTCAAAAATTATACGTTGAATAGAAAAGGCTTAGTTATGAAAAGGTTACAGATAGGTTTAATGTAAGACGAAGCTAAGCCTGATAGAGGTTTCTTCATAAAAAATATTATTTAAGGCAAAATCATTTAGGGTTTCTAATAAATAGGCGAAATCATTTCGAAGGCATAATTCCTATTTAGGATTCCATTTGGGAATAACGTTGGTTTTGAGTCAGAAATTGATTACACTGAAGTAAGTAAGTATTATTACTTAGTCAGTGTTTCTACAAGAAGATAATAGAAAAAGTGTGAAGATAATAAGAAGACATATATTATTATAAATTTATATTAAAAAAACATCACTTTCAAAGACCTTAACTTATGCGCTTAATAAATAAGTCTGTCGATCAAAAAACTGCACCGAGGAGGCTCTAACTGTTAGCTGATGAAGATGATGAGAAGATAGAAGATGTTTCTTTTAGAACATTGTAAAAAAATCAAAATGTAACAAATAAAGTGAATATTAATTATAGTATTAACACTCTCGTGAAGTAAAACAAATACCGCAACTAACACCGAATTGATCCAGTGCGAAAGGAAGTTTTAGGTTGGGTAAAACTTCATTGCCAGTGCGTGAATTCACATGTCACAACCTTCAAAATGGCATCGCCAACCCGTGCCCAAATTGCCGACAGTACACGCTCCGACAGCGAAACAATAATTCGCGTCGTCGGCGCATTCAGAATAATAAATTAGCGGTTGACGTGACAATATAAATGTGGGTGCTCCACTGACAAAGTTAGGACGTTTTGTTACAATTTTGGGATGTGAGAGTGAGGTATCCCCTTGACTGGCTGAAAAATTGGCCTAAATTATGTAGGTGTTCGTAAAAACTTTTGTCACGTTTGTGTCACACGGTTTTGTCGAAAATGCTAAATAAGAGGTCACAAGACAATCTGAGATTTTGTTAATAATCGCTTGAGTGATCTAAGTAAATATGAGAAATTTGGTATTGAATGTACGCTATGGATGACGAGCAAACCCATCAAACTTGGAACATACATTTTCAAATGCTATATTTCTCTATCCCGTTTTTTCCCAATACTTTGGGTAGAGAAAAAACGCTAAATATCTTTCTAAATCCTGATTAAAATCATTTCCGCAAAGTAATGCCTGATTAAATCTAAATCAATTAATTAGATCATGAATCACGTCAATGATTTTGCAATCTTGTTATTTCTTCATGTTTCCGTTAATTCTTTCTGCCAAGCTACAAGTTTGTTACGCTGCGGTGTGACAGACGGCCGTGGACCCATTAACCTAATGATACCGGAACGGGCCGTGTCTTGTCCTGCTGACCTCTGCCTTGTTAATTTTTGCACCCCCTACCCCTGGCACTTAGCATTAAAACATGCTGTGTTGGAAACATTACGTTCTGATAATGCATACTTTTATAGATATTATGATATATGAATGGATTGTAATTTTATGAGTTGATAAAATGATACTCTATATATTTTATACCAAAAATGTGTTTTAATAAAGTTTTCCAATTTCTGTTGTTATGTTGTACTAGCTTCTACCCGCGGTATCACAGGAAACATGCATATTTCTGGAATAAAAAGTAGCCTAGTTATCTCAATAAACTATATCTATGAAAAAAAACACTTCGATCTAGCTCCGTTGCTGTTGTTGTTGACGTTTCAAGCGTTCTATTTCCAGTTTATTCGAAAAAGACATTTGATTCTTATTGGAAAACGAATTGATTGAGATCATAAAAAAAATAGAGTCAACATCCCGATTATAGTGAATTATTTCGTCTTAAGTTACCGTTCTCTTATAATTTAGACCGGGCCAGTTCTAAGCGGTCGGGCACCTCATAAATATTTTATGCGAGCCACGACCGATCCAAGACGCTTTTTGCCGTTCACAGATAGCTGAGACAGACCGACAGCTCAGTCTTTACTTTATTGATATGGAATCCTTATTATATAAGATAAAGGTACATGCTTAAACTCTCACCTTTGTATCGTACAACTTCAATATTACTCGACTCATTGCTACTCGAGTGTACACGAGTGCTACTCTAGACTATGGGCTTTGGTTTTTTTTTTGTCAACTTTTGAGTCTACGCGGGCTATCTTTGCCATCAATTTTGCAAGCTATGACTACTCTCAGATTACAAATATGCAGAAGCAGACTCGAAAGTCGATAAATATCAAAACCAAATCACTGTTAGTGGGAGGACTAACTGTTAGTGGGAGGACTAACTCTTCTGCGAGTGTCTTTCTGGGTTGTTACCACCGCTTTGCTCGTGAAGTCTGCCGCCAAGCCGTAGCCAAGCCGTGTGCAAGCATTACTGTGTTCCGGTTCGATGAGCAGAGTATCCAGTGAAATTACTGGGCTTATGAGACTTAATACCTAATGTCTCAAGGTAACGAGCGCACTGCAGTGCCGCGCAGGGCTTTGTGTTTCAAAGTTCTGGGTGGCACTGCAATTGTTATGGGCCAGCGTTATGCTTACCATCAGGCAAACGACTAGGTCGTCTCGTCACCAAATATCATAAAAAAAACTAAAAAAAAAACAACCACATTTTTTTATTTTCATTACAAACATTCATTACAAACATTTCATTACAAACATTTTTTTTTTGCACATTTTAAAGTTTCAGTACCCCATAATTACTTATAACTTCATGTAGAGGTAAACCCCAGAAGTCACCCCTAACCACCGCGGCCCGTCTCCGTAACCTATTTAGGTGGAAGTGGGGCGGGCGGCGTTTAATATTTATGAGATGATTCTTGAGCCTTGCCCGGGCTCACCGGAGCAATTTGTGCACTCATCTGGCGGTGCAAAAGGGGATGCAAGGGGGTGCCTGTTTGGGGGTAGAGATTTTGGGTGGGGGAAGTGAAACGTGTGTTCTGAGGCAATTATTAATTAATCGCGCTTTTTTTCAATTTTTAACTTTTCTTCAATGAATGATGATGTAGAACGTGACTGTATCTAGACTTTCCGGCAAGCCTAACGAAGCATAATAAATCAACGAGCCCAATATTGTATATAAAACTATAAAACGATATCCGACAAACCTCACAGGCCACAAACTGCCGCTTCCCCCATAACATTGTTTTTACTGCGTTTGTTATCGTTTATCAAAAAACTACCCTTGGAAGGGATGAAATAAAAATATTTACGATATCGTACATCGCTTCTGTAAACAGAAGCATTTAGCGGTGTCATGGCTAAGTTCGAAAGCGAGGAGCCCTGTGTTCGATTCTCGGCCGGGACAAATTCTGTTAGGTGCGAGCATAAAATTTGCTCTTGGATGTTTGCATAGTGTATCTCTGGGCGTCTATACCACCTGCATCACAAGGAATCCTAGTTCAGGGATATGAGTGTGTAAGCGTTTATACGTTTCTTTCATATCTTCCAAGTTCTTACACATGCAGACAGATTCAATCACCTCCACTCAAATACCACTCCTACATGTCATCTCCCACACCTCAACACTTTCACACATAAATAAACCTCATAAATAAATAAAGTGCGAGTAAATCCAGTTCACTCCCTTATTAGATTTCCGCCACCACCGAGTTCATCTGCGAATAAGATGATAGTGGGAAATGATATTCTGGTCGACGTGGGGGTAGAACGCGTTTTAGACATGTGCGGATATTATTATATGCAGCGGTAGAGAACGCGCTATGGTACAATTGATTGGAGTTGACTGTTTGGGTATGGTGAGAAAATGATGGAAATAGCGAAAAAAATTTCCTAAACATTTTCTTTTGGTGATAGGTTAACGTTAAGCTCACTTGAGGGCCTAGACAAACGACATTCGCTACGAAGCGATTACCGCCATCGCCACCTCATGTCTCAATTTCATAACAACTGTAGAGTTAGAATCCCTTCGAAGCAAACGTCTAGGTCCTGTATTCAGTAATGATGTGATTGAATTGAAATGAGGTGATTGTGACTAAACCTATAATAAATAGGACCAGATCTCAAGTGCATCTCTCAAGATTTGAACCACCAACGCAACGCAGGTACAGATCGGCCAACGCCACTTCATCATTTTTGATGCAACTGCCGGAACGCCGATGGTTGCTTCACCAGAAATACTATTACAGTTTTTATTGAGCCTTTTGAGAGCTTTTGTTGAGAAGAAAACTCAGTCATATTAGTATCTACGACATAAAGACCGGCGAAGTCACTACCACGCTTCAAATCACTGATAGAAACCTTAACTTATTGTTACAAGGGACGATGACTTCTTTCCCTTGTATGACATCAGACATGTATCCCACAGAATATGCATTGTATTTTCAGTGAAGCCTCTTTAGCCTTTTCCCTACGCACGAGAGTACCTGTGTGCCTCTTCCCCACGCACACGGCTTATGAAAAAGGGAAGTATTTTAATACAGAGTGGTTTAGTTATCAAAAATTCCGTGTAAAAGCTGCGTAACTCGCGAAATCTCTTTGATGGCCGCGTTAACGCATCGCCCGGAGGTTTCGGGTGTGACGGCGGTGCAAGTTATGAGAGACGGGCGATGTGAAGCACGTGAATGTTTTTGTTTCAATATTTCTTTATTTTTATCAGCTTCTTTTATGAGCGACAGATATTTAGCTTAAATATGGTAGCTTGTCAAGCAAGTGATCAATGAGCCATGGAAAACTTTCACGTTAATATGCTCTGCATCACAGTTTAAACAAATAGATTGGCAATTAAAATTAGCCACTTTTATAGAGATGGCCCGTTAGAAAACAAATTACAAAACAAGTAAAAAATAACTTAACACAAAACTGACCAATACATTCCATGAAATTAAAGTATCTACTTAAAATTATACCGAACTAGCTGCTGCCCGCGGTTTCACCCGCGCGGAGATATTGGATTTCATGGTTTTTATTTTTTTGTGCAGAACTCTAATTTTTTTTCTAAAATAACAGTAGCCTAAGTTATTCCTTGTAACATCAGCTATCTGCCAGTGAAAGTCCCGCCAGAATCGGTCCAGCCGTCTCGGAGATTAACCGGAACAAACAGACAGACAGACAAAAATTTTAAAAATGGTTGTTTTGTTATAGGTACCGTATACACTTTCATCTTTCATATGCATTTAGCAAAAGCTGTTATTTTGATATTACAAACAGACACTTCAATTTTATTTATTTGTATAGATGAATAAAATGTTTTTTTTTCTGCACCAGCGAACGTTTACATCAAATTTACTTCTCTTACATTATTTTTAAAATTTTCTACCTATATAGTTTTTTTTATTAATGCTTCCGCTCCTACCTTGCACTAGCCATCGCTCTCCGCCGCGCTTTAAACGTTTTTACATCGCAGTTATTTTTTTAATAAATTCCCGCGCAGCGAAGTCTGCCCTAATAATTGTCGATATTAAACATTATACTCTTTTTGGCGGCGCTGTTGGGTGAAACATTACCCGCCTTTTGGCGAAAACATTACGTCCACTTTTGGCAGCTTGGTCGAGTGAAAATGGTGCTTACCGACAGCTGCTTCTGTTTCATAATTTCACTATCCTTGGGCTAAGGTATCAATAAAACGAGCCATGCATACGTTATTGAGTTTTTTTTTCAAACTGATTTACGCTTGCCTACCAACTCCCCTGATGGTAAGCTAAGAAGTGGCCAAAGATGGAGCACGTTAGAAAACAAAAAAAATGACAAAGAGTTTAACAGCATAGCCCTCGATACATAGTTGATATTCCTCCTTTACGCACGAAACGAGTGGAGGAGGAGGAACTAAGGAGTGGAACTCTTTGCCCGAGTCTGTCTTTCCTGATCGTTATAACCTGGGTTTCTTCAAGTCACGAGTGAACAGGTATCTTCTAGGTAAGCGTGCTACATCGTCGACCGCAGCATCACTTACTAGCGTGTGAGATAGTGGTCAAACGCAAGCCTATAAAATATATATTAAAGCTCTTTTGCAGTACCACAAAATAGAGAGAAAGCAGAAAGGACGCTTAGTACTGGCGCGCTAAACAGTCACGTGAGCCTACGTCACCTGCATCAATGAAATATCATACGGTTTCAAATCAAACGCGACTGCATTACTTTCTTTACACCCCCTGACTAGCTACCACTATCAAGTTGAAAATCTGACGTCAAGGAACTATCGGTATATTCCAGCAGCTTCGACCAAACCCGGCGAGATATGCAGTCATATGCTAACCTATCAGTGCAAAACTAATTTCTATTTCTTTACGTCTTATCTACAAAACACCTCCAAAAAGCTTCCCTCAACCACACCATTAACTATCATCTACTCTGTGCCCTGCCTTCGAAAACCCGTCCAGGTAAAATACCTACAGGTATAAATTTGATAGGTATTTCCCTCCAGGACAAACGTTATTGAAAATAAATTGGCCCGAACACTACCTAAAGAATGTTACTATGTTATTGGGAAAGAATGAGATCGGCCCCCTAGGGTAGGGTTGATACACGTGCTCTTTACAAAGCCGTGGTCAGAGAAAAACATACCCTTTGTTCTAAGTAATCTAGGAAAACGGTTTTGTTTACTGCTCAGGAAAAATTACAAATATTTTCCGAAAATAATGCTGCTATATTTTCGTGAAGTTCTTTTGTGTGAAACATAACAGGTCATACCGTACTCGTTTAAAAGCCTCTCAAAAGTACTAGATATAACTTATACCTCATAATATGATGGATTTTAGTTGCTTGGGCTTTTGAAATATGGCACTTATTATTTTTATGTGGTGGAATTGTTCTTGTATTTCACATTCCAATTACTTTATTTACTCGGGCCTCAGAAGAGCGCTCACGAAAGTTAAATAACTCTAGGTGGCCTTTCCACATTTAAAACCGTTCGAGAAGAGGGGCAAGAAATTCTTCTGCATTCATTTTCTCGAATATCTCTAAATTTTGTTATTTTAATTTTCTCGAATACTATTACATTGATTCCAATGGTAAATATATTGTGATTAAAAATTTACCAAAGCAGTCCCACGTTTATTGTTTCTCAAACAAATAAAAAATCTTTCGGACACTGTACAGTACAACCCTACTCACGGCTGATAGGTAATCCTCGGGAATTCCCGTCGATCCTCGGGCGTCTCCGGGAATTCTCTATGATAGTCTGAATCTATGCTTCGCGGGTGTGAAATTTTCTATTATGTTTCGAAAAAGGTGATAAATGACTGAGCCCCATTTTTCTATGTTATGAAGCATACTTTTAGAAAATGCTTTTGAATTTCGTTAAAGGGATTAATTATATTAACCCAATGAGATTCACCAGCTTGAGGCTTTAAATAAGTATCGCTTATTTTATCATGTTTGTTAGTGGTAGGACTAACTCTTCTGCGAGTGTCCGTCTGGGTTGTTACTACCGCTTTGCTGGTGAAGTCAACCGCCAAGCAGTAATGTGCAAGCATTACTGTGTTCCGGTTTGATGAACAGACTAGTCATAGTGATATTAGTGGGCTTATGAGACTTAATACCTGTAGTGTCTCAGGGTGACGAGCGCACTGCATCAGTGCCGCACAGGCCTTTCATGTGTTTCAAAGCTCTGAGTGGCACAGCAATTGTTATGCTTACCATTAGGCAAACGACCAGCTCGTCTCGTTACCAAATAGAATAAAAAAAAGTGCTGAATGTAATGAGTCTGATGTCTCAGACGGCGAGCTCATTGACGTAAGTTTAAGCAGGACTTTGTTACCCGTACCACTTACGTATATATCAATAGTATACGAAACAATATACTCTCTGCCTGTTTTTATTACTGATAGTAAGTAACGGGTGACATCTGACACTGAACTTGTTACTGACAGGCGTGACACTTACGCCCAAAGTCTTGCAGAATTCGTCGTTACAGTGATAAAAAAAATACCAAGTGTTCTGCCATTTTGATGGATCATGGGTCGTAAACACAAAGGCATGTAAGAAAAACGAAAATAACAACACATTTTGCTGCGCCGAGAACAATACTTAACAAATTTCACTTCATTAGAGGGGCACTACCATCATTAGTCAAATTACTTAATTATTCTTACTGCTAATACTAATGACCTATATCTGCAAGTAGTCAACTGTCAATAGTATGCGCAAACTAATCAGCGAGCCAAGCCGCCGTGAGTGTCGCTATAGAGCTAGACTACACTATGATTAGCTTTGTAACTGTTGATAACAACATATGAGAGCTTATAGCTAGTAAAAGTATAGTATATAGCATAGTAGTCAAAGTAAAAGTAGCTACTTTTACTTTGACATAGACAATTGCTGCGCAGTATCGCCGATCCGTAGGTTCGAATCTTACGTTAAATTTACCATACGATTGGCAGTAGGCACCACCCTTTCTTTAAAGGATGAAATACCACCAATTCGCACTAAGAGTTTTGCATCTTATGTTATATAGCTGTCTACATTTATCCTGAATCCACGTCTTCAAAGCCACAGACAAAGGCTAGTCAAAAATAAACAGTCAAAAACAAGCTTTAAACTTTTAACAACCCTTAAATACGGAACACAGAGCGTCTTCTCGACAATGATTTAAATCACATTCACCCCCGACGCGAACAACCAGAAATGCGATGTCTTAATAAAGCTTTTCCTCGACATAAATTAATTTACAAAAACAAATTCAATCATTCACAAAGACAGAAACATCCCTAAACATTTCCAAACTGTCACTCAAACAAGATATCAATTTAACTGTTACAATGGAATAAATTGTGAGACAAATCTCGGCTGAGGCGCTGTCAAACATACAGGCGACAAAAGCTGCATGTCAGAGTTTTGGCGGATCCACGAAAAGTGATATGATCGAGTTTGTAAACTAATACCTTTGTTTTTTCGAGCGTACAAGTGTACTTACAGTGGTGGTAACCATAAGTGTTCGTGAAGATGCACGAGTAAAAATTGTTCCGGAAAAACGTCTATTATCGTACTAGCTTTTGCCCGCGGTTTTCCCACAAAAATCGTGCATTTTCCGGGATAAAATACTTTTTATAGACTAGACTACTGTCTATGTTACTCTCCGGTCTATAAACTATATCTATGCCAAAAATCACGTCGATCCGTTGCTCCATTACTGCGTGAAAGAAGGACAAACCAACACATACACTTTCGCATTTATAATATTAGTAGGATTATGTCTAAAACTCCATAGAAGCTTTCAATAAAGTAGCAACCGAGCATGACTGTGACTCGACCGTGACCAGCGTAAGCTTTGACGACTTTAATACACTAAAACTTGATTACAAACTTCAGTGGCTAAAGTGAAGTCTCAAACAAGAAAAACCTGCAGCTTTTTCTTGTTGCATGTCGTGTCGCAAGATGTCACGCAACGTGGAGATGTCATATCGTGCCGCCCCATTTGTTTAAACTCTTTGTAAAGTGAATTTGTCGGTGCCTTTAGAATTTAGATGTTAGGTTTGGGGAAGTGATCACTTTTTTCGTGATTTGAAAATGAGTTTTGGTTTAAAATTTTCTTTGACGGTACGTTTTGTTATTTGAGTATTTATTTCTGTGTAGGTGCATAACTATTACTACGCAAAGCTTTTTTCCCTTTAATATTGTTTCATTTATATATTTTATTCGTTATTGATTAATAAAAGATATTTACATAATTTAAAAAAAGAAGAAAAAACGAAAATAAAAGCTTAAGTTAAATTTCCTAAATTGGTCCACCAATACGCCATTAAAAACATCACATACATGAAGGCATCAAATAAAAAGACGAACAAAAATTAGATCCATTTATTACTGCTAGAGAGCTACAATGTCTCACTCTCATATAAAAATCTCTCACTCCAGCAGTTTCATGGAGCAGGTGCCACTCCGTTATAAATTTACTGAAGTTTTACAGTTTCACTTTGTTAATAGTTTCCTTTGTAAAATATACCTGATTTTTACTTTGTAGAAAAAATAGCTTTCAGTGAAAAGCTTATGAAAATGCCTCACACATAAGGACCAAAGGTAGACTATGGGTTTGGCATTGTAATGATTTAACCCAGGCGCAAGTGGCGTAACTCTTTTGCTATCAGTGGGACCAAGCAATATTGCGATTCCCTGTAGTCCGATTAATGGGACCGACAGGAATAATAAGTTCATATCATCCGATCAGTGGGACAAAGCAGTCAGGCTACGTGGCCAAAGCAGTTTTGACAGTTGTGAAGCAGTTATTATACTGACGGATTTGATCACTATCTTGCGTGATCGAAGTGATTGAATGAGTGAGTGAGTGAAGACGTGATCGAAGATGGTTAAAACAGTAAACCTTGAAATTGAACTAGATAGAGAGTCTGTAAGATATTGCTTATAGCGATAAGACCGCCGTTTGTTTTACCGTTATTTGTTCTTTATTTCTTTTTGTCATTTTGTGTTTCATTTGGTATGCAACAAAGAGTTTTTGTATTGTATTGTATTGTAGATATCTAACACAGCTGGCAGAACACAACGATAGGTAATTAATGACAGATTTTCAACTTGAGGGTGGTAGCAGGCAAAAATCCCAATGCCCCTCATCTCGACCCAAGGAAATCTACCTGAAAACAAGCAAATTCAGCACAAAAACTTTTTGATACGTTTTATTTACTCTCGACCTCGTCTTAAAACCCGTATAAGAGTCAAGGGTATCCCCATTTAAGAAGACCAGGGATGAAGTGCCATTCAAAAAATACCACCTTACAAACGCTGCTTTCAGTAATAACCTTGAAGCAAATATAAACCTTTTCCCGTAAGAAATAAGGGTTAGCCGCGTATTTTTTGTAGTTTTTGGTTTGATGGAGGCATGTTGGGTATAGAGGTGACTTTTCATACGAAACATCGGTTCAGATGTTTGAGTTAAAATGTTGAAAAAGATATTTTTTGGATCTTATGCGGTATATAAGCACCTGTCTATGATGCGGAGTTCTAAGAATCGTATAAATGTTTGATGCGGAATGTAGGTCTTTATTTCTGTTTTTCGGGTTATTCTGAGTATACTGTCCAATAAGATCGAAGATGGTAAAAAACTATCGAGACCTTTAAAAAACCTTATGTTTGTTCAGCTTCTCCTAGCGAGACCGACTATTTTGAACTGTAATGGAACGGGAGGCAGGACCGTATGGATTTTCCTTACCAGCGTTTCCATACCGTAATTTTTTTAACTGTATGGGTTAGCGTTGGCCATCCTCGTCCGAATTCAAGCGACAATGTAGTCCAAGATGGTAAATATGACAGATCTTAATTATGACTGGGTTTCAAGAGCAGTCGTCGGAAGTCGGAACTCACCCTAGGCCACAGATATTTTTACCTGAGGCTGGTTTATTATATGCCGATGCTAACAATGCATTACCATCATGCTGTGGTTTGTGATCAAGCTTAGTTCAAGTTCATGGAACTCTGGTGAGCTTTGATGAAACTAGTGGGAATAAATAATTTACAACCGTAGACGTACCGCGAATACAACCGACAGTCTAGCAATAATATTAGAAATGTAATAGTTGAAATAAAACATAGTTACCTACTTACAGACCACACATGTAGAGTTGAACTTCTATGTCCCAAAATTTACGTCCCAGAATCAAGTCCCGATATTGCAGCGTTATTCATAAATGTAAATGTAGCAGCGCGCCCCGGGGGACCGGGACATCGATACTAATGTGCTGCATCGACCGGGACGCGGGATGTCCTGGATTATTGGTACTTGAAGAGAAATTGTAAAGGTTTTATATTCGTTATGAATAAGTCATTTGCAGATAACTTACATAACGGCTAGGTTAGGTTAGGTTTGTTTTTATTTTCCAACTTGTGTTGTGAATTTAATGGAAGTGAAATCAACACCAAGAGACTCTTTTTTACACGAATAAAAAAGCTACGAACCGACTTCAGTGACAAACTACTAAACCGATTTTGATGAAATTTGGTTGTTTGGTTATTGGAAATTGATAAATATGGGACCAATTTGAAAGTATATACTTTCAAATAAAAAAATAATTTTCCAAATCGGTTGATAAATGACAGAGATCTGAGGTAACAAACATTAAAAAAATAACCACCGAATTGATAACCTTCTCCTTTTTTGGAAGTCGGTTAAAAAGGAGTGTAGTGTTTTTATGTTTGTACGTCTGCATGTGAGTGTCTTTATTCCACCATACTTTTAAATGCCTGAACAGATTTTGATGTACGAGGTATCGTTGGAATCCTTACATCATCGCGAGTGACACTGGCTAGGGCACTCGTGTTTTGTTATGTAACTTTTGTTACATCGACTTTTTACAGTCTTGCCATATGTAAAAGTTGTAAAACTAGTACTGATATGGAATATTTGAGTGATAAAAACTAAAGGTCTAATAACGATCGATATTCCTATTTCACCTTGTAAAATATTAAGACAGTCAATTGACTTGTTGTCCGCTATTGACTATGGCATAAGGATCACAATTATTAATGGTCCGTAATGGAGAACATTGTGATACCCGCAATGACATTTTAGTCAAGAAATGAATACTTTTTGAAAGTTCTACGAAGAATAATATTAGTATAGCATCTAGAAGAAAAGTTGGCAAACTGCGACATTTATTGTAAAGAATTGAACAAGTTGGCAAAGTGCTAGCGATTCTTTTAGCAGATTAAATAGAAGACAAGTTGTGAATTATAATTATAGATAGAGAAAGGAGATATTGATGATACATTTAGAATGATGTTACGTTAGTATTACGTATGGTAATTTTCTGATAAATGTCAGCTAAGCAACCCATGGCTTGACAAAGTTATTAAATAACTTTTAGCTTTTGACCACCGCTTTACCTAACACTTACCGTATTTCGGACATTTCTAGAAGCACCTTTACTTCAGTTAGTTAATCTTTTGATCCTAAAAAGAAACATGATCGATAGGCATCAAAAACGTGTTTATGTAAACAGCCCACATCTTGCTGACTGTATTGTACATTTTTTTCCAGAATCAGTTAATGCAAATCAAAATGTCTTAAAAAATTAAGGAATGGTCTTCTAAGGGGCAGTGTAGACGCTTATGCAAACGTACGTTTGCTTGTCAGAATAACAACGCTTTTGCGTCAAGCGCGGATTTCGTGATACTCGAAATGCGCGCTTGACGTAAAAGCGTTGTTATTCTGACAAGCAAACGTACGTTTGCATAAGCGTCTACGGTCTGCATAAGAACGTATTCTTGCGGCTACAAGTTAGTTCTGCCTCGTCCAAAAAATACACCTTGTAAATAAAATAAGACTACTTATAATATTATTTGGGCTGCTTCAAGGACTAGGTTATATCTTCTAGGCAAGCGTGTTTTATCGGCGACCGCATCGTCGCTTACCACCGAGCTAGCATACGCGCCGTGACAAAATTTTCTCGATGCTTATATCGTGCATTTATCTCGTATTCGCAGGAGAACGAGCGATACAAAACAGTAGACAATTTTTTTTCGTGCTGTTCATGTTAGTCTGGCAGGTGAGATAGTGGTCAAAAGTAGAGTTTTATATATTAATTTACTGCATAATAATTACTTATTAAATAAATAGCCCAAACAGAGCGTTTGATTTAGGTTTGCGTTAAAAAAAGTCTTTTATGAACGCAGGCATGTTTCTAAAATGGCCATTTATAAATTAAAACCTACATCCCGTAACAGACACCATACAAGCACCCAAACATATTCCTCCAAAAAAAAACACGTAAAAATATAAACTGAGATAAATTCAAAGGGCCAAAAAACTTCGGAAAGGGTCCAACTTCGGCCATTACAAAGGGTGGATTAAATGTGTTCCGTTAAATTGCTGTACTCTGCCCGTGTTTAACATGTCGGATTAGCAACCCCAAATAAATATACGGAGTTTAAATTTAACGTATAACTTCGAATTCGTCGTATACAAAATGCGTATAATATTTGAACTAAAGGTTTTTGAAGGGAAATGTGGTTCTGATTCAATATTAATGCTGAAACCATCAAACCTTGAGGAATGGTTGAGCTATGGTGGTAGAAGATTTTATTTTTAAAATGTTGGTCTACGGTGTTGGTCGTATTCAGTTTCGTAAAATACCCGCAGGTAGAGTTTAAAGAGGAATTATAATATCATTATTGGATGTTTAAATGATGGTTCAAGAGCATTATAATTACGATATTTTTAAATGTACTATATTTATAATTTCTTGCTTGCTTTATGAGTTACAAACTTTACTAAAAAAATCTCGAAAATCACCATCATAATCCGCTTTGTAATCTGGCATCTAAATAATTTGTTGTTTCAGTAACAAACTAACTGCAAAGTTCAAAATGGAATTTTAGTTTCTTTGTATTAAGTCAAGGATGATGGAAACAGAATAATATTTACTGGTATCATTGATCCAGAATACTACTGGTATTCAGTGCACAGATTGCAAAGTAATTAACGCCAGCGCCTTTTAAAATAGTCAGAGCAATACGAGCGACGTACTCAATTCATTGCTGTAGAAAATGGCCAGGCGCTCATGTTATTTTCTTTGTAACCATGTTCATTTCATTTGCATACAAACCCAAAGTTGAGCTCCAATCAGAGTGTGGAGAGTAATCCCGCTGAAGAGTACAGTCAGAGAGAGAGAGAAACCGCAAATCTGTACAAAGAGAGGCACCATAATGCGATTTATGCGTTTCTTTGATCGCTTGAGAGAAGCCTGGCCGGGTATTAAAACGCTGGGCAGTGGTTTAAGTGAATTTTATGTGCAAGATTTAAGTTTAAAGTCATTTTTTAACTCTTAGGTGAAGGAAACCTGAGCAGCGTGTTGCCTCTGCTTAAACCAGGAGTTTCTTAAAAGATAAAAAAAGTAAAGAAAAAGTTAAGAGGATTCCTTCCATACCTAAAATATTACTATATTTACATCACAGGTCGTTGACATGTTTAAGTTGGAAAGGTTATCGCTAAAAAAACATTATCAGCATGTTAAGGTGGCATTAGACGGTAATGCCTGATTGATGTTTATGCACCAATCACGGACCATGCTCAAACCATGGAAAAACCACGACCACCGCGTCAACGACCTCCATTAAAAAAATAGTTTCACTAACAAATGAAGCTCAGCAAAAATACGGCCTTGCAGCCAAATGGCTTACTAAGTATAATTAGACATTAATTAAATTTTTGAATTATATTCAACCGATATAAGACGCTATGGTTGAACAGCAACGTTCATGTCTGTTAGAATATTTGTCTTATTCTTACGACTTTTTCTCTAAGTCTGTTAATAACCTCGTAGTCTTTGCAGTTGACAAGCATGCCAAAAGGTTTTTATTAGGTTCATCACCCTGAGTCAAGCCACAATTCGGTTTTAATTCTAAAATCTACACAAACTGAACACAATGGCGGCGCGCTAATGCCGACTGTGTGTAAGACGGCATTTTAATGAACCTCGATATGGGAGCCACAGACGCGGTTCTAGTGATGCGAAATAGAAATTCGTATAATTAATAATATACATTACAGATACTATAAAGGGCAGCGCATTTCGAGTATCACGAAATCCGCGCTTGACGCAAAAGCGTTGTTATTCTGACAAGCAAACGTACGTTTGCATAAGCGTCTACGCTGCCCCTAAGACAAGCAATTATTAGTAAACACTTGGTGTTTCCTAGGGTATGCATACGTTCTAACCGAATTAATGTTACTCGTATCACAGGTGCATCGCGTATGACGTTGACGGATCATCCTAAGCTGTGAGTCAGATAGAAAACACAAATTTATAAGCATGTGCCTTGCTGTCGTTATTTAAGAATTTTAGACCCACACTTTTCTAGCGGTTTGAATGAAAAAAGGAGCAGTCTAGATTTTAATTGCAATTGTCGCGTACGGAGTCGTTCATCAGCCTAGTTTACATGGAACTTTTAGCTGTAGTAGTAGGTATAGGTGTGAAACTCAAAATGGGAGCAGGTCACTTAATCAAGTGATATTTAGTCAGTGAGGTCACCCGAGCACAAATTGAATTATTTGAGCTATAGCTTTTGGCGATGCAAAATACGTGATATCATCAGCATGGAAGTAGGACAATTTTTGTGACCGCTAGCTACCATTTTTAAAAAGCAATTGATTCCATTTTTAAAAGAATTGGTCTTCAAGCATTAAACAGATATCCTGTCAGATGTATTTAAGAGTCGGCCGCTATATTAGGCCGGCTAGGCCTGCTATTTTAGGCCAGTTATTAACCACAGTCATCTTCACTTTACGATTAATTCAAGACAGCCAATGTTTTTTTCCCCAAAACGCCATTCTTTTAGATATTAAGTTACTTTAAGTTAAATAAATGGTTAATCTTTTGTAATGTTTTGTTTTTCATCATAGTGTGCAAATAAAGAGTTTACATCTATCTAAATAATAAATAATATGTACTACGTATCGTGAAATCCATACTTACGTATCACGCCCCATCACTAGCTCGCACAGAGTACTGCGGGGATGTAATGAGTATGGAAGAATTCGCGGTTAGCGCGGCTCTGTGATTCAACTACCCCAACCCCTAGTACTGCGAGACAATACCTACTACCGTGCGGTTAGAAGTGGTGCATGGATAGGGTTGAATGTGGAACGTTGAACGGTTGAGACGGGTTGAATTTGGAATGTATATCGGTTAAAATCTTCATAATAATGAGTTAGTGAGTTGTGGACCATCCCTTGACTATTGTCTTCTCAGGTATCGCTGTTTAAATGTGACTTTTTTATAAGAGTATATATATGCGACAGTGGACTAGAATCGATCTTAATTAGGTATCTATCATTTTAGTTGTTGTAGTTGTGTGGAACCTAAAACAGAGAGTAAGTCTTCGTTCTTTAAACCAGTCTTCGAATTGTGTGATGCGAAGATTTACTTCATATTGAAGAAAGTATAGATTCAGCTTCGTTTTGATTTCGAAAAAATCAAGAACTTTTAATTTAAATTTTTAACCATTCGAACTGTCAATTTTATTTATCGAAAATATCATTACTTGCATTGCTGATGATGTGACAGGCACAGATATTGCCACGTTAGATGGCAACGCTTGTTCGGTGTCCAAAATAAAATTTTGTTAGTGGGAGGACTAACTCTTCTGCGAGTGTCCGTCTGGGTTGTTACCACCGCTTTGCTCGTGAAGTCTGCCGCCAAGCAGTACTGTGCAAGCATTACTGTGTTCCGGTTTGATGAGCAGAGTATCCAGTGAAATTACTGGGCTTATGAGACTTAATACCTAATGTCTCAGGGTAACAATTGTTATGGGCCGGCGTTATGCTTACCATCAGGCAAACGACCAGCTCGTCTCGTTATCAAATAACATAAAAAATAAGCCATAGGCATTCCAGTTCTATGGTTCGCGAAGTCTGATGATATTTATTAAGGGGCTAGGGACGCCAAAACGACTACTTTCTCCTCCTAAAACTCCCACACGGCTTGGTTTAACGACTTGAAAAAAATACTACCTGAATAATCAATTCAAGGGCATTAATTTGAATGATTGATTTTTTTGTGTTACCATTACTTATGGCTTGAAAAAATATTTAACAGCATGCTGTTTTAAAACTATTTTCCCTAAAACTTCTAAATTACTTAGACGTTTGGAATTAATTTTACTCCAAAAAATAAGGAAAAAAATTTACTTTAAAGTACGTGTTTCTTTTGTAAATCAAGCAACATTTTCTCAAAGAAAATAGCAAAAAATCTATTTCCAAACGTCCAAGTCTTGGAGGTGCTCTGCGCGGGTGCGCGCGGCAGTCGTGCGCTAGCTATCAGACGGGGAGGTTGTGTCACTCGTTGATCCGCTCGCGCTGTCCGCCGACTACGTGCATTTGTGTGTGTGAATGACAATCGACACAAGTATTTCTCTATTCGTATGGGTTTGAAGACTAGCGTCTAGAGGGAAATCAGATAGGAACTATTTATATTGTGTGTGCGCATGGACGCTATATTTATTATAGTATATTTTGAGTTACTTTTTTTTATTAGGACTATTTATACGAGCACAATCTTTTTGTTTCAAAGTATTGATTGGTACTGCAATTGGGATGTTGACTGTATTCAAATAAAAATATAATTTTGCCGCGAAACTGTAGTTTTTGTGACAGAAATCCTATAAAACACAATATTTTTGTTTATTTTTAAAAAAATTAATTTTAATTCAATAATCAAAATGTAATCACATCACTCGGAAGTCACGTGACATAAATCGCGCGTGACGTCACTTGTTCAATATATTTTTTTTTTGCTTTTGGCTCCACGTGATTTGCGTATTAGTAAATAACACAAAATCAACAACAGCACATTTTCGCATTCCCGCCAAAACTCCAATGAGTATATTGCTCGTTGTGCTTAGTATTTTAGAGTGATTTCTGTGATTATTTATCTGTGCCGTGAATTCCGCGCCACTTTTTCGAAATTTATTTCAAATTCGACTCTTGGATATTCTCCCATGATGGAAAGTGGCTTCATAAAGGCAAATAATTCCAATTTGCCGAGAATGGATTGTTTTACGGTGGCCAATTTCTTTTCGACAAACGATAATATCTGCTCTGCTGAATTTAGAAATGTGAAGACCTCCGTGTAAGTACTTATTATGCCAAAAATCATTATTTCTATAACCAACAATGAATATATAATAGTATCATAGATTCAAAGTGTATTAATTAACCAAAGCATACCTATATATAAATCAGTAAGCTCGAAAAACTTTATTTTAATACATAACAATACATACACAGAAAATATCGAATCAACTTGTCACTAAACGTAGCACAGACTAGGTAGTAGTGGTTATATTCTCTTTGCTTGTCACTTTACAGTGTTATAGAAAAGTACTCTGTGGTATTGAACAAGTGACGTCATTGGCGTTTTGGAGCGAAATTTAAAACGGCATTTAAAATACATGAAAATTAAAATATTAGTTGTTTTAAAAAGTAAATTTAAATATTTTGGTTTATATTAGGCCCATACGCATTGTTTTAAACACTTTCCCAAAATCAGTCAACATCCCAATTGTTATGGGCCGGCGTTATGCTTATCATCAGGCAAAGGACAGAATAAATAGAAATAAGTAAATGTAAAACTAGAAATTATTTAATATGTGTACTGTTGGTGTTTCAAATAAATAAATAAATAAAGGACCAGCTCGTCGCGTTACCAAATAACATAAAAAAAGTTCGTTTTTGGGTCAAAATGTGTAACAAATTTCAACATTACGGAGCAAATTGGCTGTCTGTACTTTTATTTTAGTCCAGAGCGATATTTTGAGATCAATCTCAACGTTGGATAATCTCATGTGCATCCGTACCGTTTATTTACGAATAAATGATGATCACTTCAACACTTCACTTTCAATGAAGAAATTTCCACTAAATGAATTCAAAGAATTATAGGCAAAGATGCCGTGCGCGCGTGCGGGTAGCGCTTCGTAGCGGTTCATCCGCGTGTTCTATGACGTTAGGTTTTGCGATGTTCTTGAAAGACGTAGTGCGGACTGCGCGGGTGAAGTGCGCTTGACTCCGCCCATTCGAGCAAGGTCCTTGGCGCGTATAACGTCCTTAAGACCTTTTAACTATTTCGACTGTGATTATATTCGAACTGAGCTCCCAGATATCGACTTTCAGCCAACCAGCTCCAGAACTATCAAGCCCGTCCCAATTAAATTAAAATTGAATAAGTAGCTTTAATTTGCAAATCCCTAGCTGTTTAGCAAAAAAAAAGCTAAAAATCCAGTGGTTTCCAGCTAAATCTTATAACAGACGCAAGTTTGAAACACTCAGTCCTGCACAAACACTTCGCAGTCAATATCAACACAACTAACAATTAAAATAAACACATTCGATGTGTCAACGCGCCACTTTGCGCCAATTTTGTTTGGCTAGCTTAACTTAATCCAAGCAACATCCAACTCTAAACTCAAGCTGTTAGGTCGAAAATGCGATGAAACGCGTTAAACTCTCGAGATAACTCGAAAACCTACTAAACTTGTCGAACTAATACGCTCTTCTTACCTCAAAATGGCAAAAGTTTCGCCCAGACACAAACGGGTGTAGCTCCCGAATTTTTCTCAAAGAATTTTCAACCTTACTGTTCAGAAAGAAACTGCATATTGTCTTGCAGGGAAATATATACAGGTTGATACTAAATAATGGAGTAAGTTTGCAAGTAGGTGTTTTTGAAGCATCCTGGGACCTGTTGAAAGGTTTGCCGAATTAATTTTTTTATGCAAAAACGTAAAGGAGTTCGCAAAACTTTTGGACTCGGTGCAGGGAAATCGTTTTCTTGTCGTTAAGCCGATGAGGCGCAGATATTACGAAGTTATTCTGTAACTTTTAAACCGATTATTAATTCGGGGTCTGTTTATATTCATTCATATTAGATTTATTCAGTTATTTAGTGTATGTGTATAAATGTGTAAGCATTTGAGCGTTTGCTTAACAGTGAAAAATAATGTCATATTTACTGCAAAAGGAATGTTTATATAGCGTATACGTCATGGATAGGTATTGAGAGGTACTTAAAGATATTAGCTTCGTCTTAATTATGGGAGTGAATATTATTTCAGTTTTTATGACGCAGGCGCGCTTTATTTGTATTACTAGCTTCTGCCCGCGGTTTTCACCCGCGTTCCTATAGGAAACGTGCATTTTCCGGGATAAAAAGTAGCCTATGTTACTCTCCGGTACATAAACTATATCTATGCGAGAAATCACGTCGATCCGTTGCTCCGTTACTGCGTGAAAGAAGGACAAACCAACAAATCAACAAACCAATAAACACACTTTCGCATTTATAATATTAGTAGGATTTTGCTTGTTTATACGCGTTTTTGTTCTTAGTAGCACCTCCAAGTTCCTTAATTTCAAAACGTCATAAAACAAATATGACTGATCTTCAACAGTAGATTAATTCCCTATTTGGATAACATACAAAATCAAACTCATCCTGTATATAGATTAACAAAGTTTGTATGAAATTGAATTATAGAGGTTACCGGCCTGGTAACAAGGTTTTGACTTTTGTACTACCGATGACGATAATCGTTTCGAAGAGAATGCCGCTTTTTTAGACTAAGAAGACTCAATTACATCTAGGTCCCCCTTTTCAAAATGTATTAATACCTATTACTGACCATCTAGAGCTTTTAGGTATAACACTGACTCCTTATCTAAACTTTGGCTCCTTCATAGTGTCCAAGGCCAAACTAGCTGCAAAAAAGCTGGGCATATTGGCGAAGGTAAGGCAGTACTTCACACCTGGACAGGTTCTCAATTTGTATCAAACCCAAGTTCGATCTTGTATGGAGTACTGTTCTCATCTGTGGGATGGCTCTGCCAAATATCAGCTCGAGGAGTTGGAGACCATTGAAAGGCGAGCAAAGAGGCTCATTAGTAACGATTGGGGAATCACTGCATTAAATACTTAGTAAATTTTATCTATCGAAACAAAACCATTTTTGCATTTAAAATGTACTATGCAAAATTTAGTTACCAAAACAAAGTTGCACTTGGTACAAAACTCGAGTCATAAATTCATTAAGAGCAAGCAAGCCTTTGTTGAAACACTTAGGAGCTTGTGAAACTTTACCCTCGGAACACCTCGCGAATACCTCGGAAATACCTCGGAAATTATGTCGCGAGAACCTGGAAGAGCAGCGGTTTAGTGTTGCATTATAGTTTATTTCTTAGGTGCATGGTAGTTTTCTAGATCATAGAAATCTCTGGAGCGAAATATAGGTTTGAAGTTTGGATCTTCAAATAATATTAATTAATTATTACCCTACTGTTGTGTTATTTAGAAACTTTACGTGCGTAAGTGTTATATTTATTTGTTTATTTATATTTCTTCAGTTTAATAATTTAATGTTTTGTTGCTGCTGTGAATAGATACAATACAATATATTCGATGTAACACGGGCTGCGATATCAGCAACAGTCTTCAGTAGCTACTTCCTTTCATTTCTATAACTACGATTAAAAAATGCAACGCTCCCATAGTTTTTTTTATATTATTTGGTAACGAGACGAGCTGGTCGTTTGCCTGATGGTAAGCATAACGCCGGCCCATAACAATTGCAGTGCCACCCAGAACTTTGAAACACAAAGGCCTGTGCGGCACTGCAGTGCGCTCGGTACCCTGAGACATTAGGTAGGTATTAAGTCTCATATAAGCCCAGTAATTTCACTGGCTACTCTGCTCATCATACCGGAACACAGTAATGCTTGCACACTGCTGCTTGGCGGCAGACTTCACGAGCAAAGCGGTGGTAACAACCCAGACGGACGCTCACAGAAGAGTTAGTCCTCCCACTAACAAATTAGTAAGAACGTATAAAACTATTCAACACTCTGCTTATGTTGAAGTAACCGCTAGCGTCACAAAAGCGTGTCAAATCGCAAGCGATTGTTATATTTTTGATGTAAACAAAGGTGTATTGTCAGGCTGAGATTTTCTATTTTCTACCCCAAATATAATGAAAATAAAACACCAATTTCCGCATGTTTATATTCCAAAACCTTGCAAATTGCAAACAACACATCCTACGATAAACCCACTTATTTAGCACATTTTTCTACCCTGTCCCTTTCAGGGACGGGTCACTAATTCGGCTGTTTTCGCGAATCATCCCTTAACGGCAAGGGTGGAGAACGACAAAGATTTATCGGTATTTAATCGGTACAAAATTATAGTAACCATTTCGATGGTTGCATACTGTTTTTTACTGTTTTATTTAAACTTACTTATTTTTATTTATAAATGCAATACATGTACACTCCTTTACAAATCCAGTGACATGGACTTAATTATTTCATAAATCATTTAGTCATAGATTGTAAAATATATTGGAGACCCGTTATGTAACTTTTAATAACAAACGGCGAACGAATGAGACGCCAAAATCGACGCCATTTTACATATTTTATTTTGAATTTGTAAAACTTCTGTTCGAGAAGTTACTCGGGAAGACATATTTTTTCGTGAAGACATTATTTCACCGTACGCATCTTAGCCCTGCTGGTTATCTAGACCAGACACCAGAATTTTGTTTTTAAGATATTTTCATATTTTCGTAAACATCCCGCTAGGGTGGGGTTAGCATATTAAAATATATTAACTTTACGATCTGAATTAGAATTTCAGGATGCAAGGTGATTATCTCAAACTCCGCAACAACACTCAACAACACTCTCAAACAACAGTGTTATCAGAATAAATCACTTTTAGAAACCAGTGTAGCTAGTGTCTAAAGATAAAGATTTGTGGTTGCTCATATTTAAATATGCGAATAAGGCATGTTTAGGAGTTAAACATTGTTTAACACAGGTTTGGGGCGTGTTTAATTTTTCTGGGGTAAAACCGTTCGTTGTTAGGTTATTCAGTCCCTGCCTTTAGGATGATGCGAAAGTGAACTTGTTTACTTCTCCACCTGACAGTTTGGGATCTTAATCGTTTGCGAAGTGCTGTGTAACGGTCACCTTATTAGTATTTTTTTGTAACTTATGAGCAAATATTTGCTCTGGAAGAGGGAACTATTAGACTGACTAGTTTGAAGACAGTGCACTTTAGGAACGAGTAAGAGGATGACCAAGACCTTTGTCAGCCTGATTGTGGTCAAAATGTCATAGATTAGTTGCCACTGTTACAGCGAGGCCACAACACTGCAGCGTGGCGACGCACAGTAATAATCTACGACGTCGCACAAATTGTGCGGCATAATGCGTCGTGGAAGTTTCCGATGCACACAATCACTACGAAGTAATCAAAAACTCGTAAATTAAAATAATGTAATATCAATTCGTTCACGATTCTACAAATCGACCTTCACAAAATTCTCTTAAATGAAATATCAGGGAGAGATTCCTTTTTTCCCGAAAGGTGTTCGTAATTTTATAGACGTCCCTTATCTCCCCAGTCGCCCCTAACGAGGTGTCAGTGAGAAAACTTTTTAAAAGGTAGAATCTTGAGTTATTTTATTCCAATGCATAGCTTTTAGATCACAATTTTGAGATTGTACTGATTTTAGACGTTTTTTTGTCTTGTATTTGGCTTTGTTCCATTACGACAGCCATGGATCTAATACTACCGGCATGAAACAAATTTCTGCGCTTTTTCCAGGTAACACATAATTTTTGACCCGTTTGAACCTATTTGAGATTTTATTGCAGCGGGTATAAAATAACTGAAATGATACAGTTCCAGTGCGATCGTAAAATGTTGTGATATAGGTACACTGACAGCATCACGGAATGCATCTAGTTAAAAGCTAAATATATTAATGTAACTAGTAGATTAGGTAGTATGAATACCACTTTTGATCCCGGAAACGTAATGTTCCCGTTGTTTTTTTATATCTTTGATAGGTTAGCCTTTGCTCAGTATCCCGACCTGGTTGTGACACCAGATATTGAATATACTAAATCTAGTATATATAGGAATATAGGTACTAATGGGTTCCTATACTGGCTCTCAAGGGTTACCAGAACACGCTGATATATAATTGGTGACAGAGTTTTAACTAAAAATGTGAGCATTAGTAAATACCATACACCTAAATATTCAAGCAATTTTTCATTTAAGAAATGGCATTTAAAGTTTACGTCAAAATTCTAGTACGAATTTTAGAGTAGCCTAGATCAGATGACTCACTTAACTATGTTGAACTTTGTTAAATTAATGATGATATATTAATTAGACAAGACTTAGAAATAATTCCAGAAAATGCCTCGCACTTCACGTTTGAAGCTGAATTTATTTTTTTTGTTTAGTGGATGATCTATATCTAAGGGAGGTTCTCACAAATTGTGGACAACCATGGTCCTAATCACCCTCTTCCGATATAACATACCAATTCAAACTCGCCCTGTATATAATATTGAAAGGTCACTAATCACTGACTAAACATGAAATCTCGAAAACTACTTGGCCTATGAAATTGAAGTGCGAAGTGTGAAAATAATAAAAATATGAAAAAAAGTCTCAAAAGTACTTGAAAAAAAATGTTAATGATTATTGGAGTCAGTAAACAAGACGATTCAAGCCTCGTTTCAGTTGTCCTAACAAAAGCAGAAAAAAATAACAACATCTCATACAAATTGATCGTCCCAACAACCTACACGGCCCGCTCTGAAAGACACAAAGAACCAAGCAATCACATATTTCTCGAGCCAAGCGCCATTTAATTCATTACATTTATTGTGGACATAATTTAGGGGCCACAAAAAGGGCCCCAAACAGCTGAGCATTAGGGAGGCCCCTTTGTCCCGGGCTCATTGTCGGCTAATGCAAGGACAATGTGCTCTGGGACAATGATTTGGGGTATTCGGTGTCACTTTTGTTGTCCAGGTTTTGATATGTGTCTAGGTGGCTGCTTTACCGATTTAGCGAAGCGATGGTGGCTTAGTGATTGTGAGATTGGGGTTCGAATCCTACAATGAACATGAGTTTATTTATAAGTACTTTTGAACAACGAGACAAGCCTGATGGTAATCATAATGCCAACCCAAAACACCTGCAGTGCCACTCAGATCTTTGAAACACAAAGGCCTATGCGGCACTGCAATGTGCTCGTTACCGTTGGTTATTAGGTGTTAAGTCTCGTAAATCCTGTAATGCTTGCGCATTACTGCTTGGCGGCAGATTACACGAGCAAAATTGGTGATAGCCGTCCAGAGCAACACTCGCAGAAAAGTTAGTCCTACCAGGTGAAGGAAAATGTCGTGATGTAACCATGGTGTGTAGCGTTGCTACTTAACACACCTCAGAACATTAGTTTCGTATAACGTTACAGGTGGTAGAGCATTTTTAGTGCACTACTTGCTAGCTACCACTGAAAGATGAAAACCAGCCACCTAGAACCTTTCAGTGAGTTTCATACTCTTGTTAGCCAGTTCCAATTCTATTGCTTATTACTTTATCACCAGGATGTAGTCAAATGTAAGATAAACAAGTTGATATAACAAAAGTTACATAACAAAACACGACTGCACTAGCCAGTGTCACTCGAGATGGTGTAAGGATTCTAACGACACGCCATACATCCAAATCTGTTCAGGCATTCAAAAGTTATGGTGAAACAAAGAAACTCACATACACACATACATACGCTTTGTTCAGTCATGTAAAAACTAAACAACGAACTTTTTGAATATTTTTTGTAACTGCCACGATAAATGTAGCCCATATTGCTCTACTTGTAATTTCGAACCAATATCCAACGTTCAATTAGTTTTATCTGGGCCGGCAAAATTATTCAACTGAAGTCTAAAAAAACTATGCTTTCAATTCAAATTACCCTCATACCTCGCAAAAGAAAGGTTTTCAAAGAACAAAATTGAAAATTCCAAATAGCTGGCTATTAATTTAACAAAAGTGAGGTATCGCCAACCTTTGAAAGTTCAAGTGGAAGTAATGGCGTGTCAAAATACTTTTGATGAAATTAAGGAGCGATGGCTGTATTTCAATTTCAAATACTTTTGTAGTTGCTTTTTTACAGCAGAAAAAAAATCACTCGTAAAATTAATAACACTTATTTGATACAACCTATAACTACGTCAAATGAGCCAGTGTAGCCGACTGTAGCTGGTGGCCCATACGATCAAAATTCCCTAGGAGGGTTGGTGCAAAAAAATGCCAAAACTAAAGCCTGCGACGACCCCATAAGAAATGAGACAAGAGAAGGAAGGAGAGAGACCGCAATGACGTAGCAAAGTTACGTCAAAAAAAGCAAGAGTAACAATCTGACCCGGTTCCAACTTCCTACAATATCTACAACAATATTTTCAAGAAAACGTTTTAAATTCATGAGCGGCGCTCAGGCACGTGTCATTACTTGAAATTGTACGTTTTTATTGAACCATAACAGTTCGCCGCGACGGCAACAGGTACCGTGTGGCTGTAAAATCTTACACCCCTTTCTGACCTAAACAACAAAGCAGAATAAACTTTAACGACCGGAGATAGGGTTAGAAATGGCGTGCATGGAACAAGTTTATTATAAGAGGAAATTAAATCTGTTGTTCGTAATTTTGTGGGCTATTGAAGCGCTTGGGGTACAAGTGTTATCTTCGGAATGAGAGGTTCTAAACGTTGAACTTCCATTATGGTTAATGGCGTAAGCTGTTTTTCTGAGATAGAAAGCTTTCGGGTTTTGGGTGTTTTCATTTAGACTCAGACCGCAAATTCAACTTAGAAAGGTCTGGAAGTATTTGTGCAGGAGATACCTAGTTATATATTTTAAAATAATGATTTATAGAACCTTCCTCATAAAAGAAGAGACGGTACGACTTTGTTATACTTAGGCATACGTTTTTGTCTGTTGAATAAAAGAGTAGAATTTCAGAAATTAAAATTCGTCACATAAAAAATCAGTCCCAGCAGTAAAACAAGCGCACCAAATAGACCCTCGACCCACAAACCGCGCGTACGTCAAACGTCAGTAGGTGAAAGAGTGCGGGTCACATCACAGCGTTCGCGCCATAAACTTGACTCCCGTGACATAGTTCCAACCAGCCGCAATTACAACATGGCGGCCTCTCTCCATTACCAGCGGAGCCCACTCCTGTATAATCTTTTAAAAAATTCACACGCGTTTCGGTTCGCTCGCTCCACGAGAAACGTTGAGCGCCCCTGGTTACTCTTCACGCAACCTAATTTAAGCCTTAATCGTTTGAGTGAAGGTTGTTTTTTGGGTTGCGATAATTTTTTTAATTTTAAGTTAAATGTTGTGCGAACCGCGATGAAAGTGGTATTGCTAATTAAAAATGTTTGCGTTTTAATTTAATTTGTGGTTATGTGGGCGGCAAGAAGCGGGCTGTATTCATTATTGTTTAAACAAGGTCAAAAAGCCAGTTATTTTGGAGGATTTTTTTTCAAACATTTTTGATTTAGATGAGATACAAAACATTTCTCGTTTTAATAAATACGGAAATATCGAAATTCCATTACTTAGAATCAAAATAGATTAAGTAATGTAATGTTCTTGTGGTTCATTGATGATAACACAACCAAAAATAATAAAGTTTCATGAGGCTTATTTTACTACCGTTAAAATAAGTATAGCAGCCAAGTTTATTTAAACACAGACAAAATTAAAGTTTTTTTTCTAATTAAAAGTCCAAAAACATTAAAAAAGATGGAACTTTCTAGTTGCTTTAACCAAAACTTTGCATAATTCCAGAAACTGTCACATAGTGACGTGCAAATTTTGGACATAACAATACCCTACCTTTCAATGGGCGTGCAGTTAAAATTAAATAAATATAAAATGACAAATTATAGTTAGTCAATTATGCTTTTTGATGCTATATAAAAATGCAGTACACTTACTATTCGTTTCTGATGAAATAATAGTCTGGAATTTTACCTGAAAAGAAAAGAGAAACATTAAATAAGTACACTCATATTAATTTAATTTAAAGTTATTTCAAATACATACAAGCTCACCTCCATAATAAATTCTGCTAAGCATTGACAAAATAGTACGAGTGTACTTTAGCCGCAAATTGACCGGGCGTGTACATTTCTATACCGATACCCGGCTAAAGGTACTTTATTAATACTTCTGTTCCCTCTTTTTAGTAAATTTAGCAAAATAACTTGGACAGTTTGTTGTTGAGCCTATGTCTATAATAATATTAGTAGCTTTTAAGTGCAAGTAGTTAACTAGTATTATCCGGTTTCGGTAACCCCGATGTATGTAATGTGGCCACAGGCTAAAAAGACCGGTAAGAAACACAATTTTCATTCTCCTCATAAAATACTACCCGCATTAGCATAAATAATGTAAAAACATTTTTTTTGTACTATTCGACTAACGCTTTGGTTTGTTTTTATGTTTTCGTTTTTTTATGTTTGGTGATAAAAAGATAGTGTCACTTGAGTTTATGCTAGCAACATGGTACGAAAATGAATATTCCATGAAAAACAGACCAACTATGCAAATATTAATTGTGTAAACGTTTATGTACGCAGTTCAATTATAATAAGTTTTATTTCTTACCCTGTAATAGAGTAAACAGCCTTTGTTACTTTATGAACAAATACGATTAGTTATTGATAGTTGAAAAGTGTCAAAGCTTTTTTAGTTCTTGAGATTATTTCTCGTTGAATTAAACACTGGAATTTAAATAATGAAAACTATACGCACACCGTTAAAGTTTGTAAAAAAAATTGATATTGTTTCTCTTGCTAATTGATCAATTTCTTGTAGCTTTAAACCAATCAACGATTAAAAATCTAGATATTTTCATAACAACTAGCTGTGGCTCACGGCTTCGCCCACGTAGCCTAAGTTACTCCTTGGAACATCAGCTATCTGCCAGTGAAAGTCCCATCAAAATCGGTCTAGCCGTTTCGGAGATTAGTTACCCGGACCAAACAGACAAAAAATTTAAAAATGTTTTGTTATAGGTTCCGTATATACGTTCATATGCATTTAGTAAAAACCTGTTCTGATATTACGAACAGACACTTCAATTGTATTTATTTGTATAGATACAAATAGCTCTACTTCAGTCTAAGAAATATACACCGTCAGTATAATATACTAGCCAATTACCATTGTCCTATGAATCCGGATAATCCGGCTCTGCCAAAAGATAGTTTTGGTACGGCAGCCGATGCGGTGCAAACTGCCGTTGCCAGCTGGTTATAATTTTAGTGCAGTATCGATCTGTCTGCGCTCGCCGCGGTCTTATTAACACGTCTGTCTGTTGCGATGGTTTGGGAGGAGTTACTTGTACAGCTTTGGCAGTGAAACTGTTTCTTTACTGATGAGATATTTTGTTCGGTGTTATTGTGTTGGTTACTTAATTTTCTAGGGCTTCTAGGGGTTAGACGTGGTTCTTTTATGTTATTTGGTAACGAGATGAGCGGGACGTTTGCCTGATGGTAAGCATAGCGTAAACCTATAATTGCAGTGGAAATACTAAAGTCCTACCTTAAAATTAATTAGCAAACAAATATTATTTTTACAGCTTGCCAAAATTTAATAAAATCTAAATCGCGGTTTGCTGCTCTATTACTAATATTGGAGCAGATATATTTTATTTTACTGACATTAATTTTAAGGCTTCCCATTATTGCCAATTCACTTTACAAACCACATTTTAGAGCTGACTAAAATCTTTACTTTACTGACCGTTTAAATGACAGCCATTATAAATACCTACTTTAGCTGCCTACCCACATTCAAACGAAGCCTTTATTAAGGACAAAATAGAGCTAAAATACGGAGATCTCAAAATGTTTCGCTGCTCTTTGACAATGACCACTATTGACCACCAGTAACCACTAGTGACCAAGCGCTAACAAATGAAATCCCTCTAATAAGGACCACCATCTGCAAAGACCTTTTTTGAGAGTTTATCTGACATAGTGGAAAAAGAGAAGTAGGTTCATTTAACGCAAAACTTATAGCCTTGACATCGTTGTTTGTGTGTACCTACCCACTGTCAACTATAGGTACATGTAAAATAATATAAATTGGTTTTTTTTATTTGGTAACGAGACGAGCTCGTCGTTTGCCTGATGGTAAGGATAACGCCGGCCCATGACAATTGCAGTGCCACCCAGAACTTTGAAGCACAAAGGCCTGCGCGGCACTGCAGTGCGCTCGTTACTCTGAGACATTAGGTATTAAGTCTCATAAGCCCAGTAATTTCACTGGATACTCTGCTCATCAAACCGGAACACAGTAATGCTTGCACACTACTGCTTGGCGGCAGACTTCACGAGCAAAGCGGTGGTAACAACCCAGACGGACACTCGCAGAAGAGTTAGTCCTCCCACTAACAAGAATCTCTGATTATTGAAGCGATGACGGCTCAGGACAATTGAGGCTATCATACTGCGTTGCCATCTCATAGTAAGGCATAAAATAAGCTCATATTCAGACTGAAATCTCACCCTAACTTTAACAACAATGCTGTCGGCACATTTATTTGTACAACAAGATTAGGTAAAAAAACCTTTTTTAATGTTGTGTCGTAGTTTTACTATAGTTGTATTATTCATAGTGTGAAATTAATTTGAATTTGCTCGTGCTCCCCCGTCGAGATTCCCATTTTCCGGCACCAACCATTTTAACCAGCCTTTTTCCGGGATATAAAGTAGCCTATGTGCCAATCATCTGTGACGCAGGGAGTCCTAGAGCAGGGGTATGAATGTGTAAGTATTAGTTTGAGGTCTTTTGTTGATTTCGTGAACTAGAGTGAGAGCTTGCTTGATATGCGGTCATACTTCGTTCGGTACCGCAATTTCAAATGTCTCGAACAAGAATAGTCGCTTTGATCTGCCACATAAGGACCAGAACTGTCAAACAAACATTTCACATTTTGAACAAAGTGTTTTGATATTCATCACATCAAACCTGATGTCACTGCATCCCGGAAGAGTCACAATTATTGTCCTACATGGCTCTACCCTAAACTTAACCCCTCGCTAGATCCGGCGGTCTGCCAGACCCGGCAGTCTGCCAGACCCGTGGTAATTAACCGCCAATTGCTCCATTACACCACAGACCCTTTTAGGGTCCGTTATTATGTGTCGCCTGTCGATTACCATTGTAGTGATAATGCGGGGAATAACCTACCCCCTTTGCGTTTATTGAAATGGTGAGGGTTAAATTGGGTGTCTCGTTTTTATGACTAGATCCAGGAAAGTAAAATCGATATTTATGTTTTTAAACATTTTTTATAAACTTTAAATAATTATTAAATGAAAAGCCGCCCGACACAATAAGTGGGTTTGTTGGTTTGTCCTTCTTTCACGCAGTAACGGAGCAATGGATCGACGTGATTTCTGGCATAGATAGAGTTTATAGACCGGAGAGTAACATAGGCTAATTTTTATCCCAGAAAAATGCACGGTTCCTGTGGGAACGCAGGTGAAAACCGCAGGCAGAAGCTAGTATTACAACTGCGAAAGTGTGTTTGTTGGTTCATTGGTTCGTTAGTTTGTCCTTCTTTCACGCAGCAACGGAACAACGGATCGACGCGATTTTTGGCATAGATATAGTTTAGGGAGCGGTGAGTAACATAGGCTACTTTCTATATCGGAAAAATGCACGGTTCCTATGGGAACACGGGTTAAAACCGCGGGTAGAAGCTAGTTTGTTATAATTATACAAAAGTATGAGCTGAAACCAATTTTCTAATAAATTCCGAATTTTACTTAACTCTGAGTGCGGTCAAATCATGTTTAACTCAGTTCATTAATACAGACATAATTATGTTAAACAATAATCACAGTTTCCCCTCACTCGTTATAAAAATTAAATTAACTGCTCCAGAGTTACAAAGCTGACCGCGTCTCCCAACTTTTGCAAAAAACAATTAAGGATTTAAAACCCGAAACAAATTTAACAATTGCCATGATTTCTAGTGAAAGTTAATAATTTAAAACGTCTACCGCATGAAGCTGTGCGGATACAGAATTTAAATGCACTGAGGGTGGCAATGGGGATGAATACAGTTGGGGTGGTTATAAGTCATAATGTAAGGCACTTTGTATGCGGATCGTGTTTAGGGATGCTCACGCACAGAACTGGATAATTTAATGAATAAATAAGTTACAGATTGGTTTTGCATTTATTTAATTCAGGTGATTAATATTCACTGCTAGCTCAAGTTAAATGCTTGAGATAGTAATAAATATAAGATAATTACGGGTAGCAGAAATAATAATGGTAACACTTTTCTTCCACATAATTTGAAACAGAGGCGATAAATTAGTATTTTTTTAAATTTTTATATCTAATATATAAAAACGAAGACGAGCATTTGAAATAAAAGCTAGCGCAAAATTCAATAAACATTTTACGGTAAAATAATGAGATAAACAAATAAGGGCAAGAAAAAAAAACAATTAATTTATACTTATTCTCTTAAATAAAAAAAAAAGCCCATAATTACAAATAATTAAAACTTCCCAAATATCACATTTAGCTCCGGCCACCTAAACACCCCATTTGCAGGCCACAGCGGAATAAAACGGCAAATGAATAAAACTCGAATAAAATCAGTAGGGACGACTTGAATAATGATTCTCTTTGTTTTGGTTAGTTGCGAGACTGGGGCACTAAAAGGTCTGGGGTTTATAGTGAAGAAAATAAAAATGAGTTAGGAATACAGGCCTTGTAGTGGAGTGACAGTTTTCGTAGTGTCCTACCTATGGGTAGTGAGTTGATACCTCGAAGGACGGGCTGAGGGTTGTATAAAATAGCAAAAGCACAATTATATTTAGAAAATGCACGTCTTTTGGTGTATGTTTTGGGTATTGTGTGACCATTATTTATAGTTTCTGATCCCTAGTCACAGGCATGTATGGGGGCGGAGGGGGATTGGAGTTATCTATCTACATGATTGTTCTTTTTCTGTCACATATTATTGCATACACGAAGTTCTTGTCCAGCTCGAGCACGGTATATTCATTGAACTTTCACCAGCGCTCACCTAGTGCCCATATGAATAAAGTAATCTAAATGTATTGACGTTCATATGCTACAAAAGTATTAATATTAGGATTACTTTAAAATTTTTGTATTTTATTTACTTTTGATAGTTTTAGCGTCTCATCTGCGATGTACTATGGGAATTGTTAATGAATGAAATTGCAAAGTTACAGCAAAATGATTAGTAAACTAAATAATAGTGAAGAGTATAATCTAACAGCTTCCCAGTGAGAGTAGGTCTGACAGACTCGCCGCCGGCGACCGCGCGCTGCGGTCGCGGCCGCGGTCGCGCGGCGCAGGTTACGTACGGCAGATTACTGCACTAATTCAAGGTTTGTCAACATGTGGTCTAGCTGCTTTCGGGCTTGGATTTTACTTTCAAGCTCATTTTAGTTAGTTACTAACGACAGTAACTATCTTAGTTATTTTGTTATGTGTGCTATTTGAGCCTTAGGTGGCAGGGAAACTGTAATGCTCACCTATATCGGTATATCTTTATAGCCTATTGTTATTCCAGAACCTAAACTATCTACATTCCAAATTTCATCAAAATCGGTTTAGTTGTTACGGACATACGTGGCAACAAACATTCACACAAAATTTCGGTAGGAGACTACAATATACAATAAAAATGTATATCACTTACAAAATGGAATTTTGTGATTAGAATTATTTATAAATCACTTGCACGTTTGCTTGCAGACCAAATACAGTGTACCAACAATTAATTTTAAGATCCTAATTTTCATGTATTTTGGCAAATATATTATTTGATTTGAAAAATATGTAAGTACTTATATAAAGCATTTAACCATTAAGAAATTTAGATATAAACAAATGCTGGAACATATCTTTCAAATTCTGTTGCAAGAGCAATCAAAAACGGTGACAATAAAAATCCACGGGAAACACAAATACAAAAATAATATCTTACAACAAAAAAGAGGAAGAACTTAAAGCCAAGTGAGTCAGTAATTACTACCGCTTCTTGACACAAAATGAAAAATAGACACCGGAAATGTCATCAAACTCGACGGCGGATATACAAGAGTCACTTGACGATTGACGAATTTCTGTTTGGATTTTGATCATGGTAAGTTTTTTTTTCTCGCTAGTCAGAGTTTGATCACTGTCTCAGTTTGGTATGTTGTCAAAGCTGTCTCAAGTTTTTCAATGGCGTGGTCGAAGACTGTGACGACGTTGAATCTAGAATGTTTTTGAAGTACAGCTGCCGGAATACATCAAAGCTTATTAACGGATTTATATAACCTATATTTATAACATAACCTAACCTAACCCGTTCTACTAACACGAATAATATAGCTGTTTGTTATCCTTAAATAAATAAATATCTTGAGGGTGGTTGCTAGGAGAGCATTAGAATGTTATATACACTTGCCTACCACGGACCTCTATGTTCCGTGATGTGGTTGCACTGGCTTTGTGATCATCTTTGTATGGTTACATCATGATGTTGTCTTTCACCGATTGCTCATTCACTCAAATCTGTCTATCTTTCCAGTAACTGTCATCATAGTTTGCGGCATTACTCTGTCTTGCTTTGATGAGCAAAGTAGTTAATGAAATTACTGGGCTTATGAAGTCTCAGGGTCACGAGCGTAATGTAGTGCCGCGCAGGCCTTTGTGTTTGTATATGTTATGGGCTGGCGATATGCTTACCATCAGCCAAACCACCCGCTTGTCTTTTTATCTATTAGTATAAAACAGTTTTGCTTTTTCCATCTATCTAAGACTAGCTTCTGCCCTTGGTTTTCACCCGCGTTCCCACATGAACCGTGAATTTTCCGGGATAGAAAGTAGCCTATGCTACTCTCCGGTCCATAAACTATATATGCAAAAAAACCACGTCGATCCGTTGCTCCGTTACAGCGAGAAAGAAGGACAAACCAACAAACACACTCGCATTTATAGTATTAAGTAGGATTCACTTAGTAATCCTTTCTTCACTATTAACAGTCAAACTATAAGAAACCTACATTAGCCTTTCAAGTCTAGACTACGAGCGAGTTTCTTTTGGTCTTCGTCCAAAACTGTTCCACAAAGTTCAACCGTTAAATAGAGAGGAATTGCAATTTTTATATCGTAAAGTTGCATTCAATAGCGGTTGTTTATTTAGTTTACGTGTTAGTGAATCTTCGATGAAGAGAGTTTTGACTTTATGATTTTGGCCTTTTTCGCTCGTATAGTTTTATCAGCCTTCTTGGAGGTTTATTCGTTCACATCTACCGTTGGAAAGACCTTCGTATGAAGAATTAAAAATCCTCATATATCTAAATTTGAACATGCATTTTTAACTCTCTATGCGAGAGGGTTGTTTAAGTTTAATATGAAGACTATGATTGTATATCTGGTGATGTCTTGTCTTCAGAATGGCTGAATTCTATCTCGTTTGATATATTATTGGTGGATGTCAATAATCGGAAGTCAGAAACGACATTTACAAACTAATTAAAAATTAATCACATATAAAGTTATAAAATTTAGAATGTATTAGTAATTAACATGTATAAATTAAAAGTCATTTTAAAACAGTTCATATTCTACTTAAATATATAAGTCAAATAAGTACCCAATAGGTTTTGTTTGTTTTTCCACTGTCAGTGTCAATTCAGAACACTCTAAAGTACCTAATGCCGGGGAACAACCCTCTAGTGCAAACTATCTGATCCAAGCAAAACCACAATTTAATTCTAAATAAACTCGTAATGAATTTAGTTGCACAACGATAAATCCCGACGACAACAGCAGCGCAGACAGCGCGGCACAAACTGCACAAATATTAAATTTGTCGTGGTCCATGCAAAAGTTATTCCCAGTTTTTTTGTTTTGAATTGTATTATGTTGGTGAACAAAGGAGGTTCGAAGTACAGTATTATATTTTATTATTTCTAAGTTGAAAGTGGATTTGCACAAGTAAAAATAATTAGTGAAGATATAATATGTGCTAAAGTTTTTTTTTATTATATTTGGTAACGAGACGAGCTGGTCGTTTGCTTGATAATAAGCATAAGGCCAGGCCATAATAAGTTTCACTCAGAACTTTGAAACACAAAGGTCTGCGCGGCACTGCAGTGCGCTCGTTAGCCTGAGACATTAAGTATTAAGTCTTATCTTTTGAATTTGAATTTGAAACCCAGTAATTTCACTGGCCCAGTACTTTTCTCATCAAACCAGAATACAGTTCTGCTTGCACATTACTGCTTAGTGGCAGACTTCGTGAGCAAAGCGGTGGTGCCAACCCACACAAACTCTCGCTGAAGAGTTAGTCCTACCATCTAATATATTATGGAAGTAAAAACCGAGATCCATCGACGGTAACTAAAACAAAAAACCATTTTTTAAATTTTTGTTTGTCTGTCTGTTTGTTCCGGGTGATCTCCGAAGCGGCTGGGCCGATTTTGACGGGACTTTCACTGGGAGATAGCTGATGTTATAAGGAGTATCTGAGGCTACTTTTATTTTAGTAAAAGAATTACCTTGAAATCCAATATATCCGCGCGTGTGAAACCGCGGGCAGGAGCTAGTTATGTATATGAAAAGTTATTATTCGAAACAAGGGACAATCCAGGTGAGACGGCAAGACTGATATCTCCATGACACCGTCGCTATTATCAAGTCCTGGCTTAATTTAGCTCACTGGGCTCAACTTAACTGTGACAGCAGGTTGCAGCGGATCAACTAAGCTAAACTTGGTAAATGAATAATCATGAACAGAGACTTGTTCGTTGCTTGATTGCTTGTTGTTCATTCGCAGGCGTGGTAAGTTGTTCTGAACTAGTTTTTTTCAGTAGGTACTGTTTGATAACGAGACGAGCTGGTTGTTACCTGATGGTAAGCATAATGCTGGCCCATAACAATTGCAATGCCACTCAGACCTTGTTTCAAAGGCCTGTGCGGTACTGCAGTGCGCTCTTTACTCTGAGGCTTTAGGTATTCAAGTTAGTTTTATAAGCCAAGTAATTTCACTGCTTTCATCATAACGGTACTGGTCAAATTCTAAAAATTCTTTCACTAATAGAAAGCTAGATTTTCTATGAGGTTACTTTATATGAGTTCACCCGTGAGAAGTCGCGGGAAGGAGTTAGTAATAAAACCTAAGAAAATACTAGATTAAAAAGTGTTGTTTAACAAGGAAGTATCCCGAAGTTTTTCAGCGGGAGTCGAACCGTACAACGTCTAGCACATGCCAGTCACAACAGAACAAATTACCCTAATACCCTTAGAGTCGCAGACGGCGCTATCCAGGGCACAGCAGCGATAGGATAGTTGGTAAGCCTGATAGCTATCGACAGATTTATTGCCTAGGGATTCGAGAGTGTTCTGGGACTTGGCACTTCTGAGACGTGGTTAGACTGTGACAATTTTACGAAGTACTTTTCTCACTTGCTTTTCGTTTTACTTTCGCTTTCTTAATTTGTTTTTCGAAATAAAATTATATAGTTAGTACATGACAAACTAAGCCGAAGTTCTGAGTTTGTAATTTTTTTAGGTGGGTACAAACGACTTGTAAAGAAAGAAAGAAAATAAAGAAAATACATTTATTTCAGGACATCACACAACATTAAAATTTTTCACATGCATAAAAATGAAAATAAAGGACAGACAAGTATATAAATAAAAACCCAATGTTGCGTGATGCCATGATAAGAGTTCCGACTCAGCAATTGTAATTGTACTTTAGTCAAATTTGTTTTACCTACCATACTAGAATCTTTGAATGTTCAATGAATTGGTAAGATTTTGTCAGCTCAACACCGGTTATCAACAGGTCTCTGGCAGCTTGTGTGTTTGTTTTTGTGGTAAGAAAGAATCGACTTGGGTGTGTTATACAGAGTGATTTTGAATTGGTATGTTATACCGGAAGGGGGTGGCTAGGACCATGGTTTTCCAAAAGTTGTGAGAATCTCCTTTGAAAATACATCATTTATAATTTCCATCATGATGTTGATTAGAAGACACTTGAAACAATTTTAGAAAATACCGCGCACTTGAAGTTTGAAGTGTTGTTTTTGTATGTTCAAGTGAATCAGCTGATCTAGAACTGCCCGAAAGTTCTGTAGTAGAATTTTGATGTCCTTTCTTCAATGAAAAATTCCGAATTTCGATAAGTAACTCGTATAACAAATGTTGTTGACCTCTAGGAGTAGACTGACTCCCTTTCCGAATAACATACCAATTCAAACTCAGGTTGTATACTTACAAACCCAATTACATACAATTACATCGAAATTATCGGAATTCGAAACACTGGTAATCTAAAGCTTCGACATAATGTGGCGTGTGAGATAATTGCCATTTTCCAAAAAAAAAAAATTATACTTAAGTTTAATTTGAATAAATTTTTATTCAATTCTAATTTCATTATTCGTCTTAAAATAATTGTATTCCAAAACGTCTCACAAAATTGTCCGAGCAATGTGAAATATCGTGAAGTAGAAAAGTCTACGTCACAGTTTTAGTACGCCGAACTCAACTAGGTGGCGTTAGTAGAAAAATTAGAACACGCAAGTGGTTCGTTCGCGGCGGATAGCGACTTTCCCACGAGCGGTTGTAACAGCGTGGTTATATAAACCGCTTACCATCTAGTTTTTAGAATAGCGTCTCTCGTGTCTTGCACGTTAGGAGAGCTGTTAATAGTTTGAACCCAGGGTTCTCGCGCTGAGGCTGTTATATTAGTTTATAGTTAGTTACATAGTTGGTCAGGCAGAAGTCTTTAAAGTAAAATGCAAGATGCAGGACTTTCAATGATGGTATAATGAAAAATCCTATCTAATGAAAAAAATGCTATTGCAGATTGGCCCTGCAAGTAATATGGGACTTCTGATTTCTGAGCGTTATAATAAGTCTCATTGAGTTCGTGATGACTTTTATTCCATCACATATTCATCATTAATGTTAAGTCGTTGTCGTGAGGGAATCCAAGGGAATGAGTTATCTCTATTCTCTCTTGGCCTCTCTCTTCATGACATGAAACAATCATGTCATACAATGAACACAGAAATAATTCAAAATTTACGGTAAAAAACTGGCGGTCATATTTTTTTGTACTATTGGATAATGACGCCTCCGTAGCTAAGTTGGTAGTAACCCTGCCTGCAAAGCGAGGGGTCCCGGGTTCGATTCCCGGCCGGGGCAGATTTTGTGTAAGCATAAAGTTTGTTCTCGGGTCTTGGATGTTTATGATGTGTGTCTGTGTGTCCATGCCACCTGCGACATAGGGAATTTTAGTGCGGGGTATGAGTGTAAGATTTATCGCTCGTTTAGAGGCTGCTTTTCATAAGAAGTGGTAATCGTTTTCTTTAAATGCATGAGGAAAATTAATTAAAATTTCGTTGGCAGTTTTATAGCAAGACTAGCTTCTGCCCGCGATTTTCATCCACGTTCCCACAGGAACCGTGCATTTTTCGTATTTATAATATTACTACTTTTAAAAAACGCGTAGTACAAATGCAAAATTAATTAACAGCAACACTGTTTCCTAAGAATATCCAAAAAGCAGCAACATTATAAAAGTATGGCGTCATCGCACGTCATTTTTGACAGTTTTGACAAATAATAAGCTGGGTTGTCTCTGTCAAATTTTTTTTATTGTCTATGGCTACCATTCCACACCCGCGGTCTTCACCCGCGTTCCCACAGGAACCGTGCATTTTTCCGGGATAAAAAGTAGCCTATGTTACTCTCCGGTCCATAAACTATATTTATGCAAAAAATCACGTCGATCCATTGTTACGTTGGTGCGTGAAAGAAGGACAAACCAACAAACATACTTTCGCTTTTATAATATTAGTAGGGATTAGTAGGGATGTACATTTCAATCTGTACTAATACAAATTATGATAAAGAAGTGCTTAAGTTTGGTTTTTGTTTATTTGTCCAGAGTGTTACAGAAGTGCCAAACAACAATGCTACAACAAAGCGTGCCTACTACCCGGAACTCGTCCAATATCGCACCTGACAATAGATAAGGTATTGCACAGATACTCACCGCCGGGCGTTTATTGCTTTCCACTCTTTATGAAATACGAGGCTATCTGAAGTGTAAATGTTCAGGGAGTATTGGGAACAAGCCAAAGAAAGGTCACATTAGGGACGTAATGTGTTTTAACGTATACGTTACCTTTCCTACCTACGTCACCTTTCTTTCTAGTCTAGGTTTAGAATTTCTTATTAACATTACGTTATAACGTAAAGTTTTTAAGGTGGATTGTCCGTGAGGTGGCGGGAAATTTGAAAAGGTATGTTCTTTTATAATTTTTACCCGGTCAGGATAAACATTTTGAGAATATTTTGTAATTTCGTCTTTAATGTTTTGTCTCTTTCACTACCTCAAATACCATGGCACAGAACATACAATAACACTACGTATAGAACGGACACTGCTTCCCCCCAACCAAACGGGGCTCATTCACTCCTCACTCCGCCACTGATTTTAGCTTGTATTTGGCCTTGTACTTGAGCACGGGACGCGCGATGAACCAGCGCACGACGCGGCGACTCAGCGAGATGATATTTACGGTTGAGAATTGAGAATGGGGTATTCATGTGCTATTTACGGCTGTTTGTCAAGCCTATGTGAGGTAAACAAACCGGATAAAGCTGTGTGTTACCACTATCTCCAAATAAGTAGCCAAAAGCTATTAACCTCCATTAACCACGAGGATATCTGAAAGTAATCAGAGCCTGTGTACCGACGTGGATGCAAAGCGCTTACTTTTAATTTCCGTCTGCCTCACTGAGGAAGGAAGCGCCGTTTTGCGCTTCTGTGTTTATTGTTATCTAGTGTGAGTCGATGTGTTTGTGATTGTTCGACATATTGGTGTGTGTCGTCTTGAACATATTGTTTTGTAATATACTTATTACCAACTATTGTTATATTCAATATGTTCAATATTATTTATTCAATATTCTTTATTCACATGTGTCGCAGGGAAGCACTCATGAAACTTAAAATAAATGTATATATAAGCGCCAGTGTCCGTTATATACCGATAAAGAAGAAGGGCAAGAAAATTGTCTTCGTTTTTTTCAATAAAGATTTTCATCCAATATTTAAGTATTAGAGTAGTTGCCAGGATGCTCCTGAGCTGTTTGCCTCCATGCAACTTTGTAATCTTCTTAATCCTTAGTGAAATGGCTCGCTTTTTCAATCAATACATTCTTAACTATACGCTAGTACAACTATCTTTGAATAATTTTAATCAAGCGGCATTAAAGTTTGGCAAATAACATCTACATAGCTAAACATGACGTCCACTGTCGGCTTGTTATCCTTCATTTATTAACTCACAAAAAGGACTCAATTATTCATAGAGAACGCATTTGTTCTGGCGCTTTCATCAAGGGAGGGTAACTTGGAGTTAAATGTAACGTAGTGGCTGTGTGGATCTGTTGGACTGTGAGGCTGGTCACAACTGATTCGATTCTCATTGTGGAAACACTTACGTGAATACATGTATTTTTTTATACTATTGTTTACTGAGAAGAGCGGTGTTCGTTTGCCTAATGCCGCTGGAAAAAAGAGCTATGATTTGTCAACGTCGACTTTACGCCAAAGAGCGATCTCTACTCGCTCGAAAATTGACTTTAAATAACAATGTAATTATAAATAGAAAATGTTTGAAAAATGAAGTATGATGCAATAGGAAAATATTTCACTTCTGAGAATATTGTGAAATACAGACGCTGAAAACTTTACCAACCATTTTTCAACAAATACATATCTACCTACAATTATTTTATAATTATTATTATAAAAACTAAAATTCAGGAACATTCAGTAATGAATGTTTGCCTCTGATACTAGTATAAACTTAGAATTTTCTAAAGATTCGGCAGCATTCGGCGTGTAATGTTACTGAAATATTTTATGCCAAGTTTTGCTATATCTATACAATTTTTGTAAAACTTAAAAGTAAAACTTAATTATTCCTATAAAAGAGTTTAACATTAAAATATCCACTTAAAGTAAAGCGGTATCACATTATCCTCCAGAGTACATTACTCTTCCAGCGTCCCACAAACTTGTTTACAAGAACAAGCAATTTGTAACCGACCACCCACTCCCTCCAGACCTTTACTCTACCACAACTCTACCCTTACTCTCCTCAAAGTTTTCTTCAAGAAAAGAGGCGGGGAAGCTCAGGTTATACCGGTAGAAGGGAATGAGTTAACAAAATTGTGGAATGGATCATTACGCAGTCCTGTGTGTTCGTTCGATCGTTTTTTCGCCAAATTTAGCGGAAAATTCGCTTTGACGAAATGATTTTTGAGGTTGTTTTCGTAAGTTGTTTTCTGTGGTGAAAATTGATGAGGGATTTGTTATGACCTTTGTGATTTATCGGTTTACTGTTACGGGAAAAACTAGTTAATTATATTGACAACGGGTATCTGCAAAATGAGTAGTAATCCTACTAATATTATAAATGCGAAAGTGTGTTTGTTGGTTTGTTGGTTTGTCCTTCTTTCACGCAGTAACGGAGCAACGATTCCACGTGATTTTTGCCATAGATATAGTTTAGGTACCGGAGAGTAACATAGGCTAGTTTTTATCCCGGAAAAATGCACGGTTCCTATGGGAACGTGGGTGAGAACCGCTGGCAGAAGCTAGTGACATATAAATACAACAAGCAATAAGCATCAGTGGTTGGACCCTACAATGAGTAAGTTTTGGTTGAGGAAAACATTGTGTTTCAATCAAATTATGGTGGTAAGGCCTTATTAGACTTACCATTGTCTTAGTGACGCAATTTAATATTCCGGAAGCGAGTTGAGCTGACTCGTTCCCGCAAAAATCCCGTTTTCACCATTTGATTAAAACACCAAATCGTAATTGGATTAGCCATTTAGGAGACAAATAACAAGAACATAACTCCAGAAAAAAAACTTTTCCTCTCCACAAAGCATATAAATTCCCGTTCCTTTCCCCTGAAATACTTTAACTGGAGTTGTTAATGTAAATTTGGATAAACAGGGAAAAACGGCACCCGCAGCCCGCATAAGGCTTTCAATACTTCCCTGTGTAATCAAAAGATACAAATATATATCTTAATCCCAAGTGTCAAAGGAATTAAAATAGATACGAGGAAACGACAGTAATTGGGAATCATTTTCGCCAGCCGTTCCATCTTTACCAACATATGTTTACTTTTCAACTACCCTCTTTTATCTAAAGATGTTCTTATCACTTTGTGCGTAAAGCTTAGTGTTGTTTGGCGAGAGGGAGCGAACGTTTTGTGGAGTGTAGGTTTAAGTTGGTGGGGCGTATGAAATTCGCCTTTGATGCGAAAGTCTTTGTACAATCGAAAATATTCGTTTGAAAAACACATTGTTTGATCGCAGACGGAGTTTTATGCTGGATTATAAATAAAGATGCTACACGTTGGAATATTGTACTCGTATTTATGTTTGAGTTGGCTGTTCTTGCATTGTGCATGCAGGGGCTGTCTATTTTGATTTTTACTGTCAGAACTATTTGTAACAATTACTGCCGCACTCCCGAGTCATATATTTAGTTTTTTTTTTATGTTATTTGGTAACGAGACGAGCTGGTCGTTTGCCTGATGGTAAGTATAACGCCGGCCCATAACAATTGCAGTGCCACCCAGAACTTTGAAACACAAAGGCCAGATATGATAATATGTATGATATATGAAAAATAAAAATACTAAACCACCTGATTTTTTAGGTTAGGTAATAAGTTAGAAGGAAATAGGTGATTCCCAGAAACGGTTATACTACCCTCTTTCTCAGCTGTAGACTGAAAGCTTTCTTCGATACAATAATAAGCGTACTTACACTTACAATAAAACCTTATTTGATTACATTTACTAATATCGTTTCGTGTTACAATACAAAACCGGCAAGTTCGCATCGGACTTGCTATAGAAAGGGTTCCCTACACTGTTTTTAGCGTCTATTTATATTAGAAACGTTGCGAAAAAACATTACTAAAATAATTGCACAATGCTGACGAGATTCGTGACCGGGGTCTCGATCGGTTATATTTGAAATGGGCGTGTACAGTCATTTAACTTTCATGAGCGCTCTCCTGTGAATAAAGATGTTGGAATTTGTTTTTCAACTACACGCGATGATATATTAGTAGTTTATATATAGATTGCAGACTAGACTAGAAAATCACCAACATGTTTTAGTTACGTCACGAAGTTTCCCTGCACTGAAAGTTCAAGCTCGTTGTAGGATTCGAACCTCAGATCGTCGGCCGACCTCACTACGACTGAGCCATCATCGTTTTAACATATTACATGTTCATATTAGTTATTGATTCCTTAAAATAAATTAACAACTTCGTGTGACATTCGGGTGTCTTTTTACGTGTTTAGATCGCCCCGAATCGGTTTGTAATCTCAAGGAACCCTAACAAAAAGCTGTTCGCAGTACACAGACAGACACGTACGAAAGTTATACATTGTTACGACACTTATATCTCTTCGGGGAGATATTTAGATAAGGCGTTATGGCCGTTCGCGTATTTTATAACAATATCTGAGTAAAGAGGCTTTATTGTTATAGATAAAATACATAATAGCTCTGGAAATGTATCTTGTTTTATGAGAGATGTTAACAGCTAATACATAAAGCTGTATTAACTTCAGAATCTTTCAGGTGTACGGATCTAAAAACAGATTGTTTTTTGTGTTCACCGTGAAGTGATGATGGTTCAGTGAGATTGGCCGGCCGTGGGTTTAGAGTCCTATAACGAGTTTGAGCTTCTAGTTAAAGAAAATGTCGTGATTCGACCATAGCTTTGTGGTAGGTACTGTTATAGGCTTAGGTATTATTTAATTCTCACCTGGCTAGCAGCCATCCTCAAGATGAAAATCTATTTCCAAGTCCTTATCGGTGTGTTTCAGCAGCTTGAGAGCCAGTTCTCTATTTATCTAGGTTTAGCGTAGGTATTCATCATCTTCGCTTAAGATCAGAACGCCCCTGGGGCGTTACTCCGTAAATCGAACGTCGAAGCTTCGGCTGACGGATCGGCATTTTCCTACTATGAAAGACAAAATGTCAAGAGCGAACGCCGAATTGAACGATGGATCCGAAATACTTTCATAGTAGGAAAATTACGATCCGTCAACCGAAGCTGGGCGTCGATTTACGGAGTAAGGCCCCATGTGTGATAGAGGACCTTGAACCTTGAAAGTGTTAAAATAGAAGTCTTTTGCCTGATAAGCTTTACACCTACTTATAACAAAGGCATTTACGAGTAAGTTCAAACCTCCGTAAATATATTTTAACTGAGCTACAAAAATTGCAGTTAAATAAAACGTACTCCCGAGCTAAATACAAAATGTGGCATAACCCGCAGATTGCAAAATAACGCACTAAGTACAAAATAACTTTATTACAAAGCAGGCTAATGTAAAAAGTTAAAAAATATCCCGGGAAATTATTTCTCGGTTTCTCGTACATACAACATACGGTCAGGAAAAAAGTACAAAACCGCCCCCATCAGACGGGTGTTGTTTACCTGCCCGCGTGTAAGTATGAAGATAATTATGACAAATGATGTAAAAAAATTGGTCCATGTTTCGGTCATTTGCTACAATTATTTTTGGCTTGTGAGAACCAAAAAGAAAGTTGTGTAATGGTTAGATATAGAGTTACAACACGGAGTCCAAAAGTTAAATCAAACTAATGATAAAACATACGCGATGGAACCTGTTACTTCTTTAATTCAAAGCTATCAAATTAAACATAAAATCATAAATTTAAATTGAATAAACTAGACATAAAAATTCAAGAGAGTCTACAATAGTCCAACGATAAAGTGCAGTCGCAATCACTAAAAGCACACTTCGGAACTCTACTGGAGTTTTCGTAGAGTAAGGAAAAAACGCAATAATATCTCTACCAACGAAGTAATAATTTATACGACGAAGTAGAGCCCCGTTTACTGCCTTAGTGCTCATTTGAGCTCAGTTTGTGCTCATTTTGTGCTCGTTAGATGCTCTATTGTGTCACGGAGAGTCGTAATTAGAGCTAATAACTGTGAAAACTGTTATTAAGGTAGTTTGTAATTAAGCAACAAATTCAGAATTAATATTACGTCGAGTTTGGAATCTAATTATTTTCTTGCTTATTTGACAAGTAAATTCTACGTATTTACATGCCTTTTTACCTTACCTTATTTTAACTACAATAAGCAAAAGAGTTTTCTCTTTATAGTCCAGATTTCACGTCATAATAGAGCGCCTCCTGTCAGTAGAGCGTAACACAAAAATTCATAAACCATGCTTTTTACAAATAAGTCTAGTTTTACTTTTAGATATAATTTCTTGATAACTACAATTTATAGTTAATTTCTTACATAATTATAAAGACGCTGTCAAAAGACTAAAGTTTCATATTATTATTGTTTTGTTAGAAAATAATTAAGAAAACGTACGTCGCAAACGAACCGGAAGAAACGAACAAATGTTCGGAAATAAAATAAATAAATAATGTGATCCAGTAAGGTGATCCAATTAATTAATTGGATTAATTACTGTGACAAGATAGTAGAGTAGACATCCGGACGACAATGCAATATAATGATGTCACAGAGCTGGTCTGGTGATGGAGCCGGAAGGCAGCCGTAGTACTCATAACCCCATCGAGTTTGGCCTCATTTGATTTGTCTTTACAATTACTCTGATCATAGATGATGTCCAGATTCCTAATGATGGAGCCGGAAGGTGGCCACAAGGTCACAGTACCAATTACGTATTTTGTAAAAAGGTTGTCTAGAAAAATATATTTTTACACTAAATTGTTTGGCTAGTTAGTTGATGAGAGGAGCAGATCTGTAGCTGGTGACGCTGCTGTTAATTACTTTGTGTGTTGAGCATAAACTTCGTCCTCGGGTCTTGGAAGTTTGTGTTCAGTGCCTGTGTATGTCACACGCGGCACAGGCAATCCTAATGCAGGGGTATGAGTGTGTAAGCGGATAAAAAAATCAGTGTTATTTAATGTTCATTTGTCACGGCCACGGTACGTTGTTACACCCAAATGTCACAGATATGTAGCCATTAGAGAACATAACTGAGTGATTGTTATACCAAAGATGAAATTATCTACGAACTTGACTTCTCATTAGTGAACACAAAAATATCCCAGATGAAAGCGTAGATTACCTTCATAAAACTTTAATAAGCGCACGTTCCAGTGCTAATCGCTAGACAAAGATAAACAAGTCTTCCATTCCCAACACAAAACCAATCTTATTTATAAGACAACAGGGCTTTAATTAACTCGACTCCAAATTTATAATTATTCGTACAAAAATAGTGAGACCACGTAAAGTCAGACATGTGATATTATAAAAACAACGAAAAAAACCCCGTTTGCATTTAGTGCACACCTTTTATAGCTAACGATACGAGCACGACACGAGAACGATACGTGATAATAGGAGTTTGTTAATAAAATGACGTTAAACGTGCAGTTTCGTAGAATTTTTAGTAATTAGAAACATGAAGCTTTGGAGAGGTTAAGTGGTAGTCGAGCTGTTTTTGTGACTAGTCAGTAATTGAATAGCTGGTGTAGCGCGCTTGCTCTTTTGAAGTGTTATTTTAGTTTTGATTTAGTATTTTTCTATGGGTACTTGTAAATGCAACGTTTGGTTTTATTAATAAAAAATAGTGGAGAAAAGGTCGCTTGATCTAAAATGCGAGGGCAAAGAATAGAATGCAGAAAAAGCATCTGTTTTGGATTTCCATCTTACATCACTTGCCCTTTGCTAACTATAGTAGGTACTCCACAAGTTAAGTTTACGTATTAGTATTTACGTCCAAAATCGCTCAACCTTTCAATGACTAATCAAAAACGAAATCACGATCACGAAATGTTTAGCTGAAATGTTAAAAAATTGAAAAAATTGCTCAAGATACCGAAAACATACCACAAATCGAAACTTAATTTTAAATTGACTGAGTTAAAAACACTAGCCGAATTGGGTACCTTTATTTGAAGTCAGAAATAGTTTACGCCTGTTGGCCAATCAACTTCGATTGGCTGGAAAAGATCACTATGAGCGACAAGTCCGCCCGTTGTGACACTTCATTTTTAAGGTTTTAGTTTTTAAATTTTCTTTGTACTTTTCTTTGTGTTTAATAAAATAAACGCTTACACAAACACTCATACCCCTGCACTAGGATTCCCTGTGTCACAGGTGGCATGGACACACACAGATACACATCACAAACATCCAAGACCCGAGAACAAACTTTATGCTTTTATTGCTTCATTTGTAACTAACTAACAATGTAATATAATCTTAGAAGTCAATTTTAACTTACTTCTAATTGAGGTGTGTCTGTTCAAAAGGTATTAGACTTATTATTTTATTATTTATAAGTACATACTAATAAATATTTACATTTCAATTAAAAACAAAATTAAACAAAACCTTATAAATAAAAAACAGCATTAAGGTCGCCTTCTGCAGGTAGGGTGCCCAAAAAGCTGGCGACATTACCTCGCTGAATAGCTAAACTAATACGTTGACCGAGGTAAGCGCCAGCTCGTTGGTCACCTGTCACTTCTACTAAGCGTCGGGACAACTCCTTAAAAAACAGCTTCGCGTCTGGTCCCCAGGGGCCCATTGTCTCGACCCCAAAAGGAAGAAATATGTATGTAAATAATAAATAAATATACTTTATGCTTAAACAAAATCTGCCTCAGCCGGGAATCGAACCCGGGACCCCTCGCTTTGCAGGCAGGGTTACTACCAACTTAGCTACGGAGCCGTCGGAAGAAAGAGAAGAATAAAGAGTTTATCTATCTATCATCTACACAAATATATATTGCATTACAACCTCACAGTATTCACAATAATCTCGTAATTGCCACTTACAAAAGTAACAGCCAACAAATATTTAAACCGCCACACCTAAAAGTAAACCAAACCTCGCCAACTATTTTTCACTATTTACCCAGTCTGCACAACCAGATAACTGTGAAACTGTAAACAAAAGCACCGCCATTTGGAAGCCGCTGGCGGCGGGAGCTAAATCAATACCTACGTCGAAAACTACGCTCTGAAAGCACACGAGAATCCGGTATAATCCGGTAAAAGCCAAGTTCCCGATTGCCATGTGTCGTTGGTTGTAAAAAGATACAAGTCTTTAATAGCGGCTGACAGGACAGTGAGAACTAGGGCTGCTGTCGCACCGAGAAATCAAGCAAGAGTTCCTTCCTATTTATTTCTACTGCTAGTTTTAATCCTCAGTTAGCACTTGGTCTACAAGTATTTCAACTTGTAAATACTTTTGGTCAATGTTAGTAGAGCTAGTTTTGTTAGTGGTAGGACTAACTATTCTGCGAGTGTCCGTCTGGGTTGTTACCACCGCTTTGCTCGTGAAGCCTGCCGCCAACCAGTAGTGTGCAAGCATTACTGTGTTCCGGTTTGATGAGCAGAGCAGCCAGTGAAATTACTGGGTTTTTTTTTGTGGCACTGCAATTGTTATGGGCCGGCGTTATGCTTACCATCAGGCAAACGACCAGCTCGTCTCGTTACCAAATATAAAAAATATATAAAAAAGTATATAATTATAAAAAGCTGCAATCCTTCCTCTTTGCTCCCAAGGGGGAGTTGGCGTGATTATATTAGTGGTAGTAACTTAAGCAACGACTGTTATTCTTTTATAGATTTAGAGCCCCACACATAAATCTCCAACAGGGCACATAGAAAAGGCATTTACTTTTGACACGACCCTGACTCCGACTGCGGGCAGTACATGGTGGATGTGGTCCCTGTAACTATGAAATAATTGACAGTTAAGACTATGCAAAAATTGACGTTTAGTGAAAACACAATCCATTCACACCGAGAGTTACTTTATCAATACTCTTACACAAGAACCTGGTTAACTTTTCAGGAAAGCTCTGGCTGTGGTAGAAACCAGTCCCAACCGGTTAATTGCAGTGGACACTAGCACTTAGTAGTTTCCGCTGTCGGTCCGCTGCCGCTGACGGTCCTTTAGTGTATTGGGTTTCTTAGGACGAGTAGTATTGTGTGTTGGTGTGGTTGCATTCAAGAATGTTTAAGTTTTGAAAATTATATTTTCTAGTTCGCGCCGTTAAAAGTTGTTCATTTTAAAATATTGTAGTTTGCAAACAAAATTTTTGATTTGAAGAAACATCATAACTAATTTAAATAAAGTTTTTGCTCTTTTGTTATTTTGTAGTAAAATTTCGACTGTCTCTTTCTCTCCTTCCTGCTTGTTAGAAGGTATCGGCGCAGTACGTTTTCACAAACATACTGCTTTAAGTTTTTCATTTTGTTTTTTTTTTTGTTTCATTTTACTTAGTGGTTGTATTTACAAATCAATAATCGATCATATTTTCAGTTCAATTTATTTCTGTGTATTTTTTCATATTGCTATTCTATTGTAAGTACTAACGTTATATCCTCAAAAAGCGGCAAAAAGAAGTCATAACTTCAAAAATAAGGATAGCTACAGTTGGGAACCGCGGGAGATGCTAAGCTATCCAGCTTTAAATTTATCTAAAATATTTAACTGTCGAAATCGAAACAATAAAAATATAATAAAAACATTTGTAAAACGGTTTACCTTGTGAACATTTTTTAACGTTTCGTTGCAAAATAAACTTTAATAACCCAAATATAAAACCAATATTTTTATAAAAAAAAATATTTTCCGCTTTGATTATTTTATTTAAGCTTAAAAAATCCTGATGTAGAATTTGCCAGCACAAAAAAAAAGTATTTGAAATAACTCACACACGTTCTGTACGATATATCCAAACAGATACGTGAAATCTACGTTCAAGAGCGAACGAGAGGTCGTTGACCGGATGTTATTTATGGGTCGAATAATTGATGAACCCGTTACAAAGCAAGCTCTTAAATAAATTAATATCGTGAAGGGTGGATTTCACACAATGAATAATATAATATTACTAATATTGTTAACCGCTATATCGAATATTATAATATTGAATATTAGATTTAGCTAGTTAGAGACGAATAGGTTTCTGGAACGGACGAATAAAACTATTTAGGGGTTCCGTAATGGAAAAATTGTGATTACCAAGTCAATCACTATTTTTATATGTACTTATTAAAAATCGTTTTGATCGCAGAAATGATTGATCAAACTTTTATGGAACATCAACCGTTTCGACGTCATTGGAAGTGATTGAAGCACTGATTGCCAATCGCAATTGAATGCTAAGAGAGCTCTTAATACATAATAGAAACCAATTAGGACTCTCCCGAGATTCTGGAAGTTTTCAGCGGACTTAGGCTGGTCAAATTAAGCTCTTTGACGTTTATTATTGGGAAATTAAATAGGTACGGTACAGACGCGCACTGGATTTTGTGCCATGCGATCCAAAAAAGACATATGTCCCAGCAGTGGGAGAGTAACAAGTGGAGTAATGAGTAATTTTTAGGTCTTCACCTACGTCGGACGACTAGACGTACGGTACTACGTTACCCGTATATGCACTTTGTGATTCTCCTTGCCTTCTATATGGTTGATATCTCCCCTACCTGTACACGGACGGCTAAGGAATGCAATTCTTTGCCAGCCTCTGTATTTCCCAATAGTTATAATGTGGAAGTTTTCAAGACGAGAGTGACTAGAAGAAATTCTAGGCAAGCGTGCTACATCGTCGGATGAGATCGCGGTCAAACGCAAGCCTAATCCATAAAAAAAACATCTACGTAGTACAGCTGAGTTTCACAACGATTGATCGACTGGTTTCAAGGTATACGGTACCTCTTCTTCACGGAGATGCACGCGCGCGCGCCGACTGGTTGCCGCGCGTGCACTCATGTGCACTAAGTATTTTGTATCCCTCTGTCCCGACTCGTTACGTAACAAACATAGACACCGATTACAGGAACGGCGTGAAATTAAATGTAGATGCTGTCTTTTGAGTCGGATCCGTGGCTAAGTTGGTAGCAACTCTGTCGATAAAGTGCTGCGGGTTCGATTCCTGACTGAGGCAAACTTAGTGCAGTGAGCATAAAGTTTGTTCTCGTGTCTTAGCTACATATTTTGTGTCGAATATCTGTGGGGTATAAATGTGGTGTAACAGTTATTTATTTTGATTTTTTACCGACGTCACTACTAACGGCAAAATAGTACCTAAACGCTTCCAATAATTAATTAGAATAGGAATTCCTTGGAATTCTCCGTATTCACTGATTGAGCGTACCAATAAACTATGTTCATACTCATGCGATCTTAATTAATATTGTCATATAATCAAATAAAGCCACGCTCTCAAAGTCTAATTATTAATTAGTATAATGATTCGATTCGCACGCGACTTTGTTCGTGCCGTGGTTAGGTCCAGTATTCAAAGTGTCACGCAGGACTTAACATTAAAAAGCTCTGAGTGGCAGACCAATGACATGACCATGCTCGCTTGTTACATGATAGCATAATAGAAACACACACAAGCTCTACTAGCGGGTGAAACCGCAGGCAGAAACTAGTAGTTAATAAGTACTATCAATTTTTGCGTCTCGTATGTAAATATAAAATAGCACTGCCTAGGCCAATTACACTAATTAAATTTAATTACCAAGCATGTCACAAAGAAACGTTATTAATACAAAGAAATAGTTTCATAACACCACGTCAAACAAAAAAACATAATAGAAAGTAACAAAAAAATATCTTGTCAAAAAATATTATAATAACTATTCAGTAGGGTTGAACATCACGCATCAATTAAGAACACAAATAAAATTAAACATTGTTTTGACAGTCCGAAAGTGAACATGTCGCAATCTAATGTCACTGATAACTGAAGACAATGATGTTAGATATAACCTGCAGCCATCCCCTCTTCACATTAGAAATTTGCTTTCTACCCCGGACTAGCATGCGGAGTCAGGATAAAATGCAGCATATATAACTCAGGGATAATGTAGCTTCATATTTTTAGAACCAGACCAGTAAATCCAGAGAAATTCTGAGTGGCACTGCAATTGCAATTGTATAGGCTGGCGTTATACGGTAAGCAGAACGCCAAGGCCAACGACCCACTCGTCTCGTTACCCAGTAGTATAAAAAGATGCGAACATAGAAAGAGTGGTAACAACAATTGAAAAAAAACCTTACCTCTTTATAATAATATTAGATTAACAAACTATACCTAATTCAGATTCTCGAAGAATGGAGATGGAAAGTCCTATAATTCAAGCGAGAATTCTAGGGAGTTGGAGTCTCTGCCACCTGTATACAATGGAATCGAAAATCGAAGTTTGTCTTTCTATTTACGTGACAGGATTCCCAATATTCTTATAAGTGTGACACAAATATCTTAATACAGCACCTGAGCTGCGGCAACATAGTATACAGGGTGAACTTTTGAAATGGGATTGTATTTGATTCGGAAAATTTGAAACTAAAGAGATTTGAAAATGCTTATATGAGATCTAAACTTAATCTCTGGTGAGAATAAATCTGGTATCTTTACACGTTTTAATATACATTTTTATCTGGAAAAGTATTGGAATGGAAAAGTAAATGCTTAATTACACCGATTGAAAATGCTGCTGTTGAGGTACCATGCCAAAAATGTTTTGAGGAAATGATACTTTCGGGGATTACTCATTTCTTTGCAATTTAGGAAACCAAGATAAAGATTCCTTGAGTAATATTTCAGAATTTTGGAGAGTTGAAATATACAATTTTGAAACCAGACTTAATGAATCACTCTGTATTTGTATACCTGTATATAATACACGTATACAAAATTTAATATGAACCGTAACGTCAACGCTATATGAGATTCCAGCTACGAAACTATGTCTACGAGAATCCGAAATACATTGACGCCGGGCAAATAGTTATAGCCTATTCGTAGCACATGCTACGACTCTACGCCACTACGGAGCTACAACGGTACAGAGTAACAAAATGAGTGTACCAACGTAACGTAAATTTTAATATCAACATATTAAAATTTACGGTAAAATTTAGGATTGTCGCTTTATAAAATTATGTTATTAAGAAGTGTATGAATTATGATATGAAAGGTTAAATAATTGAATATTAAAATAATTGTTATATTGTTGTACGAATTACAATAACGTACAAAATGAAAAAAATATAAAGACAATAAGAAATGATATTGCGAATCCTGCAAATTCCCACCAAGGTCAAAACTCCGAAGTATTCGAGGAACAAAGCTGTAATTCTCTTAGTCCGTCCATTTTACAATTTCAGTGTTTCAGTAATTTTTCATATCGAAACAAAAGGCTCCTTCGAAAGCGGGTCAAGTGAGCGCCATGAATTTTAACCCCTACAACAGAGATGAAAGAAGTAGGGGGGTGTAACCCCACTTCTTTCATCCCAGAGTGTTTCAGCGAAATCATACTTTTTAATTGAATTCGTGTCAAACGAATGTTATTTCAGTATTTTGTCGGCTGAAAATTACAACTAATTAAGTCTAATAGCCCACTTGATAAAGTTAATTTAATCTCACTCTGAGCTTGATTCCGTATTCATTTATGTTTATTTATTGATTTATCTCCGGTTTGTTTTATTTCGTTTATCGGTTAGTGTTGTGTCCGGTGTATTCACGGACAATAGAAATAGTTTAATTTTATCATTGGTTTGGTTGCATTTTTAAACCAATTTTAAATTTTTATTTTTATGTTAGCTAACTGATGGAGTAGGCTTGCTTTTAGTTTTAATGATATTTTTTATGCTGTAAATTTACTTGCACGAATCTAAACAAAATATAGTTTTTTTTATCGAATAGTGTAGCTTCCTATTAGTGAAAGAACTTTTAGAATCGGATTAGTGGTGCCAGAGATTAGCGATAACAAATAAACAAAGTAGATGTATAGTACTTTTACTTCTGAACATTTTGAGAAATGAAATAACGAAAGTAAGAAACACGTCCAATGTATAGTTTTTTAAACAAATATAGTAGTGTAACGTTACCATTCATATGCAAAAACAGCATCCATATTTTTCACATGCTTGATGTAAATTCACATCGAATGTACATTACAGGATTAGAATATGAATACTCTCAGAGTGCTGCGAGATTCACTTCAAATAGAATCGAATATTCTCTACCGCTTAAAAATACACCAAATATAATTTGAGAGTTGAAACACTTCGCTCTTCGAAGCTTTAAAGTTATAAGTGTTTGTTCGCAGTCGGCGCTGCAGTCAAAACCTCACCACTCTCCGAATGGATTATTCAATAAAGTCGTGTAAACATTATAAATTCGCGACGAAGCGGCATGATTGAGACGAGAGCGAACTTCGTAAGACAGTTGGAAGTTCGCTCAATCTTCACATGACGGAAATTTACATTATCCTTTACAACAGCAAACGAATTTATAACCTATCGAGCGACGAGTTTGTAACTCGTTTAGAACGAGTCGACTCATAATCGACGCGAGGGCGCCTTTTATTACAATTAAATTACTTTGCGTACACAAATCCGCTTTTTGTTTACGAACTTTGTTTGTTTCCGCTGCGAGGGTGCAGTAATTCTCCGCGTTACATCCAATTTCCGTTTACTTCCGACTGGCTTGCGGAACTTTACGACTATGGTATTGCACGCATTGCTTATTATAAAAAAAAACGCAAAACTTTCGAGAATCCAATAAGGGTCCCACCTGTGAGAATCTCTCCTGAGCGTCTAATATCTCGATGAAGAGAGACAGTTTGTGGTCCATGATGGGGAACCCGTTGCGAGGCTGCATCAGGAGGTGCCTGACTGCTTCTCGGACGGCGGCTGGCGTGCTTGGAGTCCCGGGGGTGCCCAGGGTCGGAGGCCCCCCAAGAAGAGCCGACAAGCCGTGGAAGGTGGCTGACGTCTTCGGGGGGTTCTGCACACCTCCCGGCAACGACAACCGACGGGAAGTCGACGGCGGCACTGCACCATAACCGTTTGTCATAATCGCTGGTCTTTGCAACTGATAATCACTTCGGGAGGACGGCAGAGTGAACCCCGAGCGGGGTAAGGTGCACAGCGTGTTGGGCACGGGCCGCGGGCGGCGCGGCACCGGCGCCAGCAGCGGCACCGATGGCCAGTCATCTTCGACGGCACCGATCGAGTGCGGCCGACGCGCGAGCTGGTGGTTTGGCCGCGGCGCCACCACGCTGTGAGGCCTTCGTCGCTCCGGAGCGGCATAAGGGCTGAATGCGTTGAAATCGTCTCTGAGCGGTGTGTTTTGTTTGGGTTTAGTCGGCTTTTCAGGTGCGGGTGGCGGGGGGTCTTCCCAGGCGCGCGCTGGGTACGCGAGGGTCAGCGAGTCCGGCTTGCGCGGCGGCGGAGGCCTGGGCCTGGCCGCCGCCTCCGTCATGGCGGCCGGGAAGCGTCACATACCGGGCGACTGACGCGCACGGCGGCCGCCGGTCGACTGGCGGGCCTCCGCGGGACGCGTCGCGACGCCTGCATCTCCGGTTTGCATCGACGCACCGCGGAAGGTTTTTCGGTGGTTTTCACGCGTCTCTAACTTTCAGGAGCTCCGATACGGATGAGGAAGTTTATTGGTGCGTTGTTTTGTTTGTATCGGGTGTGAATGCCAACCTTTGTTTCATTATTTGAACCTAATTTGTTAATTAAATACGTGATATTCGAAATTTCGTCGCCTTTTGATTAGAGTTATAGTCTTAAAGTATTTTTGTTTTATAAACATAAAAATACGAAAATAAAAATATCAGCTAAGAAATTCTTTCTTTATTTTAGTTTCCTTGATTCTTAAAAATACAAAAGGTCGATACATTCTCGGCCAAACCTACATTCCAGTGACCACATACATCGCGAAGTCCTATTCTGAAATATCACTAGTTCCGCACGGTATACGATAGTATCGGGCGATCGTAAATCAAGGATTTAGTGCCGCGCCGCGTGCGTTGCTGAAATATACGAACTTGATGAAAAAGGAAAAGGCATTGGCTATTGTAAGTAATGTGACGGTCAGTATTTGATATTTTTTGCATTTCGAACTATTAAAGCATCTCTCTTAAAGCCTTTATAAGTATTATACTGATCATTAAGCACTACCTAAATTAAGTTGTAAAAAACGTCAAGGATTCCAATTAATTTAATTTAGAATTAATGGTTTGTATTAGCACTCGATTAAAACAAGCTATTAGAAAAAAGGCCACAAAATGTGCACATTGGAGTTTTTCATTTAAAATATATGAATTCGTGTTAACGTATAAAAAACTCGTTTTCTAATAAATGTTTAAAATTTAAGATTATATCGTTTTATGCGTTTATCTATTATTACGTGAAAATGTCAAGTAATTAAAAACCAACGAGGATCTCTACAGCTAAACTCAAACCCAATTGCAAATAAATCAACATTGAAATCTTCGCTAAAACTCCTTCATAGAAATCACTCACTGAAACAACAAATAACGATCGAATCAAAACAGAATCAGCGCCGAACCAGCTCTAACAAACATTAAATTATTCATTTACAAATCGATTCAGCTCGTCCGATTTAAAAGCTCAACCGAGCAGATAGTGTAGATAAGGGAATGATAGATTGCTCGCTGGAATACAGAGGAATCCGAGTGCATACAGCGAACACTAAAGATGCTGCGTTAACCGTCGGCGTCGTATCATTTTTGATACGCTCTTACAAAATGATATTTGCTCATTAGTTTTTGATAGTAGGTACCTGTAGTGAGCTTGGATTGATTCAAATAGTTGCGCGTAAAGTCTGCCGCCAAGCAGTAATGTGCAAGCATTACTGTGTTCCGGTTTGATGAGCAAAGTAGCCAGTGAAGTTACTGGGCTTATGAGACTTAATACCTAATGTCTCAGGGTAATAAGCGCACTGCAGTGCCACGCAGGCCTTTGTGTTTCAAAGTTCAAAGTGTGTTCTGGGTGGCACTGCAATTTTTATCGGCCGGCGTTATGCTTACCATCAGGCAAACGACCAGATCGTCTCGTTACCAAATAACATAAAAAAATGGTAAAAATGGTCAGTTGGAATGGAATGGTATGCATACAACACGTACAAGCTCAAAACACAATCAATAATTATTTCAATCTATTACGTATCATCACAAAATTGATACCTACGCTAATAACGCCCGCCTATTGCAGCATTACCCTAAATCAGCATTAGACGGTACATAATGCATTTCAAGTAGTGTTATTTCGGTATTTTGGTACACTCGGCGCACACTGCAGCGATGTGAGCTATTTACGTTCTTTATTTAAGCACTCTGAAAATAACGATCGAGATTTTAAAGGGTTGTTTATGTCGAGTGATTGTAGAGAGATCGTAGAATAGGGGCTATTTTTGGAGCTTTATTGTGAGCCTGTATGTGGGAGAGAATTCTTAAAGAATTTTGAGATCTGTGTAAAGCCGACCCAATGGGGACTTTGTGGGTAGTCAGTGAACCAGTAGTACCTACTGTATTCCTGTTTAACAGGCAAAGTAATGAGTGTACTAGACGTATAAAATTATATAATTGAAATTTAAACATACAATTGAACGTACAAAAGAATGTATAAATTAAAAAAGCGTATTATTAAATTAAGGATGAACTGATGAGTTGATGACAATTTCATTTATGTTAGTTGATTGTGTTGCCATATGGAGCGGCATATTCGCCTAAGCGAAAAAGCTCTTTAAATAAAGATAAAAAAAAAGATGGACTTGGTACTGGTAGATACTTTTGTAAAGAAATGTGCTTATTGTCAAAAAATGCCCTTGATACTATTTTTACAACCTCGCCTCGGTCAAAATAAATTCGTGACCCTAGTTCGTAGTAGAACTACGGGCACGGGCAAAGAATAGCAATTTTAGTTTTTCTTTTACTTATCGTCCTGTATTTTCATAATGAGTTCCAACTGAAAATCAGTTTGATCTTACTTGTACACTCAAATGATTATGAAACCAGCAAATTCTTGCTGTAGCATCTAAAAGTAGACCTTGTAAATACTCCACTATAAATGCGAGAAAAGCCTTACCCTCCATTATATTAAACATTCACTAAGAAAAATATTTACAGCGAGCGTCCCTCCGGACCGCTAAGTTAAGAAAAATCACAAAGAACATCCTTTTTAATCCAACCATAAACAAAATTAAGGGTAGAAGGGATCGCTCTCGCAGATCAAAGGAGGCTTTGGACGGCGGACGTAATTTCTTGATGCGTGGGGCGTGCGTTGGATTTTAATATGGAACTACAACTGGGATAGCTGACGCGTCTTTGTTTGCAAAGTGCCAACGTATATCTATCCCTTTATTCACGCATTTTTTATCAACTTCCGCAAGAGTAGATTTTCAATTGAACCCACTATTGTTTGAAATATTTTTAATGGAACGCCTTTTTTTAAAACTGTACAATCTCACGGTGTGTGCATAGCGAACAATTTTAAAATCATGTTTGCCGTTGTATTGATGTGAGTGGCATATCAAACTATACGGCATAAACCTTTAGACAAGAGATATATATGTATGCGATCTGTACACGAGTTAATATATTTACAAAAAAAAAATATTTACCGGAAGTTTTATTGTAAAACATAGTCTAAGTTACTTCAATTTAAAACCTCACTGAAGTAGAAAGTATTAAGACATTAAAATTTGAAAAAAATATATTTTAATTATTTTATTTATTTGTAAAGAGTAATAATAAATTACTATTTAGATCTATTTATTTTGCTTATGTGTTAAATCTCATTAGAATTTTTCATTATGGAGAAAATTTGTACGAAAAGTCGTAGAGCTTAAACGCTCTTTGCGTGTGTATTTCTTCTTAAATATTGTCTCCGCTGAAAAGACCTGTCGCATAAACTTTAAAATATCTTACTTATTAATAAAATTCTTTAGTATAGTTAATACAGAGTTGACAAGCAATAAATCCCGAACCTTGAATTTAATAAAGTCATCTATCATCGGAAGCATTCGATCTTGTGAGTATCGATCAAACGTCAGGACGCGAACGGTGCTTCGCAGCTCCCCCCCCCCCTCCTTGAAAGTAAATTGTAAATATTGACACAGATTTAAACTGCTTTGTTTGCAACATTACGCTATTCATTTTGCATGTTTTATGCTCTATTCTGAACTACACTGTCTCAAAGGTGAGTGACCCAACGGCACCGAACTATTTCAAACTATCTGAGATTTTTTTAGTTTTTTTCCAGAGTTGAGCTAATTTCGCGTACTGGATTCGTACCGGCTCCGATACATCTATGTGTTATAAATAGGAAGGTTTTTAGACACGACCGTTTAGTGTTTGATTATTATCTCGTTTAATTTTAAACAACGTTGTGGTCGAAGGTTGGGGAATACGTGAAACCAAGACTACTACAAGCTATGAAGTTGCCGGAATGTCGGTAGAGGCTCTGTGACATATTTTCAACTTTGCAATCAGGCGACTGCTTTGGTATCTGACCAGATAGCACTAGATAATGTCCTACTACTTTCCTATGATTACTAACACGCTCTCTTATTCATAAACGTTCCGTATCTTACTAGAAAGTGTTTTGTCTCGTTTTCACGCGTAACAGCTTCCGTCAACGAGAAGTTGACAGAGCAGTTTAAAGCATAGATTATCTTATTGAGCTTTTATGAATAAGGGCGACCATGTTTCCTCCGCCAAAACTTCAACCTTATTGGTGGATTCAATCCGTCGATCTACAGATATCTATCCACTTCACCACCACTAAGCCATCATAGCAAAAAAACGAAACTAAACAATTTTAAACAAAAGCAGCGCTACACTACCGACGCCACTCATCAATCTCGCTAAAGGTAGTTCCACACGAGCGCACACAAATATTAGACGCGAGCAGCCAGCCCGCTCGCACCACTCAGAGGCTGCTTTTCTCTTTCTGCTCGCTTCGCTTGTTTGAATCTGATGTTAACGCTAGAGGAATGGTTTTACAAGAATTAAATCATTGTTTCAATGTGGTAGAGCATTTTGTAGTGCTCTTGCTACCATCGTCAAATTGAAAATTTGTCTCTAAGCACATATCGGTGTGTGCCAAAATATTTTAGAGCCAATCTATTCTTAGTGTTACCACAAAAAAAAACATTTTTAGTCGCATGTTTAGCTAGACAGCGTCTAAAGATAAACGTCAAAAATGATTAGAAATATCACAACAGAATTGTGTTAGACAATGTTTAGACACTACTTAAATCAGGATTTCTGGTTGCTCATATTTATTCGTGCGACTAAGGCATGTTTAGGCGTTAAATAGTGATTAACACAGGTTTAACGTGTTTAATTTTTTCGTGGTAAGACCCTCTATGTTTATCGTGTACAGTATTTTCGACAGTAATAAGGTGAGATGGGGGTTTGGGGGCGAACGCTAACCTGTTGAGAGTAAAATAAAGAATAAATGTAGCAACGATGTACTTATTATTTTGAACTGATGAAAAGTAAAGTACGCGTGGGGTGCCGTTATTGCCATGCAAAATGCAGTTCCGTAGTTGTCCTCCTTGTAAAGTAGGTAATATTATAAAACTTGACAAGTCGAAAAAATTTTTATGAGATTTTTCTGCTATAAATAACTATGTTACAACATACAAAGTTTCTTGTTAAAACCGTTTAAGAATTACAGGGAAAAACAAAGACTTTGGCGAGCTATTTTCTTAATTAATCTCTAGTCTTTTTTTGTTTTTATGTTAGAGTTGACCTCTATTCACGTGATTTTAAGGGACATTGTCGGATTTAGGATTTAAACTTTCGACTTAAAGGTCCGCTGTCATCCTCACTACCACTAATCCATAATATCTTCGAAACATAACAAATCCAAGGCTTGTAAACTATCCAATCCGACCAACTCCCGCATAGTTCTACAATATTAATCACCAGCTAGTTAAACAAAGCGGTAATACAAAACTGACTACACCCCCATTAACACTTGGTTAACAATACAATACAGTGGGGGCACTGTTGCCATGGCAACTAGTTAATGCTAGAACAAAGGGCAACAATAGGTGCTGGACTCGCTAATTACTGGATTGTAGAGCTTGTTTTTATTTTAATATCTAGGTTGCTTTAACCTGTACAATATAGTGGAAATTAGTTACGTGTGTAGTACTTTTTAGTATTTGTAATAGTTCACAAGCATTCTGTCGCTTTCTACTCAGAAAACATCATCAGAATTCGATCTATGTATACCACATTTTTTTATGTTATTGGTAACGAGACGAGCTGGTCGTTTGCCTGATGGTAAGCATAACGCCGGCCCATAACAATTGCAGTGCCACTCAGAACTTTGAAACACACAGACCTGCGCAGCACTATATTGCGCTCGTTGCCCGAGACATTAGGCATTAATATAAGCCCAGTAATTTCACTGGCTATTCTGCTACTACTCCTCATCAAACTGGAATACAGAAATACTTTATTGAGTAAACAAAGACACAGCTAAAATCAGCATTGATATTCTGTTTTTACAAATTCAAATCAATTCAATCGCATTAATAAATTAAATAATCATTTGTGAGGGGTGACATTTCCAATAACTTATTAAGGTGCTCATTTCGGAGGGGAGTTTAGAATTGAGGATTTATACTTGTCTGATCATGATTAGACTCTTTGTCACAGTATGATGGAGTGGTTTCATAATTAGAGCCAGATTAAAACGTTACGGTTATTGTTTACTTTGAACGGAACACGAACACAGGTTTTTTATTATCTCAACGTTTTGATCAAATTGCATTGATCGTGGTCACGAGAAGATTAAAGATGTGGGACTGTGGGTGTCAGCATAGTACAATGTGAGGGACCCATGTTTTCGAAGTTTAAATGTTACTATTACTATACATAAGGCTGTTTGGCTTACACAAGTGGTAGGACTTAGTGACTGACTTCTGGTAGTGTTTCTCTAAGCGGGTACCACTTTGAATGTGTAGTCTACCGCCAAGGAATAGCGTGCATGCATTACTGCGTAATGGTCCAGTTTGATAACCAAAGTTTGATTAGACCTTTTTATACTGGATAGTTTAGCGTTCGACCACTATCTCACCCGATCTTAAGCGACGATGCGGTCGATGATAGCAAAAAAACACTTAACCTAGATTTGAACTGGCGCAAGTGCACCTGCTGGAACACATCCATAGGTGCTTAGCGACAGATTTAATTGGACTGGGTGGTAGAATCAAGGCTAGATCGATAGAATGCTACAATCAAGTTAGAAATGCCCTACCATACCGTGCTATGGTCATAATTATTGCATTACGATGTTTCCTTCACAGAAAGCTCTATCTTATCATAGGATTGGATCCTTAGGGGCACCTTCGACGCTCAAGCAAACGTACGTTTGCTTGAGCGTCTATGGTATCCCTTAGAACTACTGAACTGCACCCGACGTCACTATTACTGAGCCAGTATCGCTTCAAGAGATTTGCTTGACTCCTCAATGGCGCTTATATTATAACAATATAAAAAAAGTACTATAGACCTGTTATAACATTTGAAGGCTGGGAAACATCAACAAAATCCAATATCTCATAACCGGTACGCAGGTGCGTGCGTCGCTCTGCGACTTAGACTAATAAAAAATAGATACGTTGTAGGTACCACAAACAAATCAAATCTCATTCTAGTCAAATTCGTTGATAAGTTTTGATTTCATATTTTAACTGTACGTATAACGTTAAATAAACAATATGTTGGTATTGTTTCCCCGTAAATGTTGTGTTAGTAAAATTAATGTTTCAGGTTAAAGATCCAATAATGGTTAAAATTATAACCATAACCTAATTTTACAAAATGCTCATCTTATGCAAAGCTAGTCCTAACGTGAGTTTAGTGTGTTCTACTTCTTCGATATATGAGTCAAATATTAACGTATCGAGTATATAAAAAGTTTCAGGTAGCACACTAGGTCCTTTTGTCTCTAAATTAGAGTGCCACGTGGCAAGTATTAGCGACGTATCTCCCTTTTTGTCAGATCAAGGGCCACGTCGATATTAACGTGCGTTCGGTCCGTATGCGCATTATGTATGAACGGGCCGTTTGTGGCACGTGTCGTGTGGAGGGGACTTTATAATTTGTTTTTATGTATTGTTTTATTGAATACTGGCCGGGAAACGTACGCCACTCGCTTTTTTGAAGCTTTGTGTTTATTTTTTTGGGTTATAACTTTTTATATTCTCGATAACTTAACGTTTCGCCACTATCTCACCTGATCTTAAGATGCGGTTGAAAGGTCGCGCATCTTAAAACCTTGATTAGAACTGTCTCAATGGAGAAACACTAAACCTATAATGTGAACTGGGTCTCAGATGAAGCCACCTGAAAACACCGATAGGTATTTCCCGAGAGATTTTCAACTTTAAGATGTCACGTTAGGTACCATCTTAAACTCACGAGAGCACCACAAAATGCTCTATCACCATATTATGCTTGCAATCATGACGATGTTTTCCTTCACGGAAAACTCAGGCTTATTGTAAGACCAGCTTCTGCCCGCGGTTTCCCACAGTTACAGATAAGTGCACGGTTCGTACACTTATCCGAGATAAAAAGTATCTTATGTTACTGTCCGGTCCATAAACTACATCTATGCCAAAAATCACTTCGATCCGTTGCTTCGTTGCTGCATGAAAGAAAGACAAACCAACAAATCAAAAAACGTCCAGACACACTTTCGTATTTATTGTATAAGTAAGTATGGATTAGAACTACCGTCAAATTGTTTGCCGACGTACCTAATACTATGCTATTAACATTTCAAGGTTTGCAACAAAATAATTACCATCTCTTCAGTTATTTTTCTCAAGTTACGACTCCAATACATAAATATAGCAAAATTCCCGACCCTATTTCAAGCATAACAAAGTTGACCTAAATCATTTCACTTCCGAAATAACGTCCCGCTTTTTCTCCGAAATTATCAGATAAAATTAGAAAGGCTCTCTAAAAAAGTGCGAAATTATTCCCGGTCCCGGAAATGTCCCAAAATTTCCCATAACTGGAACGAATTATAAGTTTTCCAGTCGACTGGACTGGAAGAAAAGTGGCATGGGAAGCAGAGAATGACGAAATATCCTGTCAAAAGATCAAGTCTTTTTAGTGTTGGTGTTACTTATAGTACTGCTCTGCTATGTTACATTTTGGTGAAGGTAAATTTTATCTGAACACATAAGAATAATTTAATTTTATCGTAAGTAGGTAAACATTTAATGTTATTCCTTTTTTATAAAATACTAGCTTCTATCTAATCCATTTTTCAAATTTTTGTCTGTCTGGCTGTTTGTTCCGGGTAATCTCCGAATCGGCTGGGCCGTCTTTCACTGGCAGATAGCTGATTTTATAAGGAGTAACTTAGGCTACTTTAATTTTAAAAAAAGAATTAAGGTTCCGCGCAAAAAATAAACTTCATGAAATCCAATATCTCCGCGCCGGTGAAACCGCGGGCAGCAGCTAGTATTTTATGAAAACGATAAACATTATTTATTTACCATCTTATAATTAAATTATTCTAAGAACTGTGGATTAAGTAAAGTTACTAAGTAAATAAAACTTTTACATGTTGCGTAAGAAAAAACTTTGTGACTATTACTAAATCGATAGACATGTTCTAAGTTATTACTGTTTCAATATTCTTAGCATACAAGTAAATGTGCGTTATTTCATACCGGTTATTACCGTTCTACTTGTACGTTTGCGGTCCTTGGCCGGAGTTAGGGACCCTTGTTACGGCAGAACGATGACTACGTGACAATTGCCGTCGATGCCTTTGTCTAACCGGCCTTACATTTTAAGGGCTTTTATGAGCTTCGAAAATTATCGTTAGTGTGAGAAGTCTTAATATAATGGCATAAGGAGGTCGGCAGTGAGTGTTTTGGTCACTTTCATTCATTTGCAAGTGATACTGACAGACTTTGAGAGTTAAATTATTTTTCTAAATAACTAAGAAAGTTTTATGTTGATGTAAACTAGATACTGGTCAAAGTTTTTTTTTTTTATTGGGTTTGTCAACAGTTTGGTACATTAAGTAACTATATAAAAATAATGTAAGTAGCTATGTAAAGATATATGTACCAGCCCAATAACAGGCAAACACAGCATGACAATAATGTGGACGTGTCCACAACAGCTGTGCTCAAAAATCAAGCAAGTCAAAGTAATCAAGCGAAGTTAACAAAACGGAATTTTACACTTGAATGTTATTTTATTTAGCCTTTGTTTTCACTGCATTAAATATTGGTATTCTATACAGTACAGTCTGCTAATTGCCATAGTAACAAAAGGTACTAAGTGTCCTTACGTGATAAAGGAAATAATTTGGAAACTGACGAAGTTATTCCTACCATGACTGTACATAGATAATAGGTATTGTAGTAAATAGGCATATGAGATTAAAAAAATAGATTATTCCGGTTTATCCCCCTGCTCTGTCCCTCCAAGGAGATAAGCAGTATACTTATTGAGTACGTTGTATAATTATTTGAATATTCCAAATTATAACTGGTCGCATAGCATGGCGCTCACAACCTCACGAAAAATCAGCTTGTGTCTCAGTTTAGCAACGAAAAAATGTTTTAGTTTAACTGTCTGTATTAGAAAAATAATATCATCAATATCTATAAAAAAAATGGTGAATCAAAATTACTTATTTGAGATTATAGTTATTGCAGCAGTCAAAAAAAGTGACGCCTCAAACCTCAGATTAATCCTAAAAAAAGAAAAAGCCTAAAATTTTCCCTTACGGAATCTCATGTTCGGAATCGGTACGACTCCAGAAAACTTCCCGACATTCAATTTATCGGTAAGAACAGTGTCTCCGAGCATCCCCTAACAAGTGAGACACATGTATTCGCAACTTGTTCTCGCAAAAGTCGGGGAAACTCGACTTGTGTGTCTTTGCTTCCGAGTGATTTCTCTTTCGAATTTCCCTTCGGTGTTCCAAGTTTTGAATATCATTTCAGTTAGTAACATATTAGCATGTCATTTTAAATTTTCTCTTTTATAAACTTGTTGTTCAAATATTGTAGTCCACTACCTGTTGGCAGCGTACCCAGCATGCTGGTGGCATTGCCCTGTAGAATTGGAATGCTAATTCGTTGAAGCAGAATTTGGACATGACTCTAGCAACGAAGCTAGGAGTTTTTTTTTGTGTATGAACTTTTCCTTAGTAGTTCTTATTAAATGGTATAGCTTGTCATTTAGTATATTATACGGTGTAAGTACATTACACACATAAATACACGTCTACATCTATACACGTAGTATTGTGCGTAGCAAACATAGTGTACTGCAATATCTCGTATCTCTTAATCCCCAACTGATTCAGACTTCTCATCTCCATCCGAGTTTGTCATGTCTACCTAATCACCCCACCTGTTACGGTGATCAACGCTAGGTAATACGGTATCTAGACATGTTTGAACCTAAGTTGGGGCATCAAACTGTCGTTAGCGGAAGTGTCTACAAGAGCACGAGCGCAAGTCAGTTGACGAGTAACTGATTTTATTTTTTATATCTTTTGTTTGAAACATTTATAGATAAATGTTGGGTAAGATAAATGAGTATAGTGATTATGGAAAACATTGTTGCAAATAAAATAAGTACTATCTTATTATGTTTATTTATAATTTTATAAGTGTTTCAAACACTTATAAAATTATATAAGTTTGAATTTTTTAAATAGAACTCTCTCTGTCTTTACATAAATTTTTAAATACACTTAAAGGTTGTTAACGTTAAGTTCGACATAAATCCGAAGACTTACCTAGTAACCAGGAAATGTAAGCAGAAACATACCTGCAAAAGAAACATTGGAATTAAACATAATGTAAACATGTTTCAATATATTAAAACATTCATGCCAAACTCAATTTAGATGTCAAAGAATATAAACATTTCTATTTTAATATTCCTAAATCAATAAAATAGATATTGAGAGAGTTATAGAAAAGGCTGCAATAGACATAAAAACAAATGCAAAACAACTGAACGCAAGTAACGTTTCAGAATACGCCGCCGGGTCCTATTTTTCTGTCTGTTGTATAAAGCTCTAACTTGAGACAATCCTCTCTCTTTAAAAGATATCCTTTATTACATGAGTCAACAGTATATGTAGGTAAACACAAGAGAAAAGTTACAATGAAGGCAAAGAATATACACGCAACTTTATCAACAGTATTCAAGATTTAGATGTACCGACTTTGCCCAAAGTATTTGTCTGACCCTTGGCTCACATTCAATATCTTTTCATAAACTTACAATAACTCTAGAATACAAAGGCTACAGCTTTGCCCGGGAACCCGAAAATACAGCGACGGGTAAGCCATATGGCACAGCTGACAGGATCGAAATAAGGACGGGAATTTGTGAACTTTCACACATTTTCGGGAGTGCGAACACGTGTCTGTGGGCTACAATGTGAATTTAGTTTATTGCGTCTATATTACATACAGTTTATTGCATATGAACAGATTAGAGGATCGAATGCAAATATGTATGTTTATTGTGGGCCGTGCCAGGTCTCATACAGGGTTTTTTGCTAGTATTTATTTATATAATACTTTATTATACAAAAAGAATGTACAAAAGAGGATTGAATATCCCTTTTTTATTAACTAGCGTACCAAGTGAATAGCCACGCACTGTAAGCCTCTCTAGCTGCGAGGATCTACTTTGCCTGGGCAATTTAAAAGTTCTCAATAAGCGATATGTTCGCGCTCGCCTTAACCATCAACTTTGATTACTTTAATGCTCTCTTGTACATTGTTTCTAAGAAATATTAAGGAGATTATTAAGACTTTGATGAAGCTCTACTGTTCTTATATCGTTCGGCGAAGTTTTGCTTAAACTTGGAGCGAACTGCAAGGAATCACTTTGGCAAGTTTTGGATCTATCTTTTATATCTTTACTAGCCGCTGCCCGTGGTTTCAGACACGGATTCTCACAGAAACCGTGCATTTTTCAATAACCACTTATTAAGTATTTTAGTAGGTTAAAGATTTTTTTATAAGTTAAAGTCGTTTTGAGAATATTATGTTAAAATAATGCATTTTAGCATTATAAAACTTTTGGTTTCGTTAACCTGTTTTTAAACTATTTCATAAGGAGCCTTTCGGAACAATCCATACAGATAAATAAAATTGAAGTGTCTGTTTGTAATATCAAAATAACAGCTTTTTACTAAATGCATATGAAAGTATATACGGTACCTATAACAAAACAAACATTTTTAAAATTTTTGTCTGTCTGTCTGTCTGTCTGTCTGTTTGATCCGGGTAATCTCCGAAACGGCAGGACCGATTTTGACGGGACTTTCACTGGTAGATAGCTGATGTTACAAGGAATAACATAGGCTACTTTAATTTTAGAAAAATAATTAGGGTTCCGCGCAAAAAAATAAAAACCATGTAATCCAAAATATCCACGCGGGTGAAACCGCGGGACAGCAGCTAGTATAGTAGTATAATTTATTCCCAAATTGAGCTTCCCTTAAATATTAAATTGATTAAAAGGTATTTAATAACGTGGCATTGGTTAACAATTTTTTTTAACAACGAGGTGCATGGCTCTGTTTTTGTGGAGCCTGGGGAACAAATAATAGAGCATTTTTAAATACAATACAATAAATTGCCTTGATGCTGAATCGAACCTACAACCTCAACATGCTACAGAAGTCCAACCTATCAACACGGACGCTATCATGTCACTGACTCTACTTTCTCAAATGAAAAAGAACATCAATAGACTCAAGTAAATGCCAAACAATCCCAAGGGTAACCAAAGCAGCAATATTAAAAACAACCAGTCAAAGTAAATAATAATCATAATACCGCTGCGAGACATCATCTCAGCAATTTCATTAGAAAATCCCGCTCTTCCGAGGAAAACTGTTCATCTCCGAGTCAAAATATGAGTCATGACATTTCAGGAATTAGTCTTTTGATGTAGGTTATTTTTTGTTCTTTTAATTTAGCCGGCGGTATTAAAAAAGTTCATTATTTTTTTGGAGATTTTACGACAAAGTATAAAATTTTAGACGTGTGTGACTGATTATTTTTTTATAATTCTACTAAAAATACCACCAAGCTAAGTAAGTAGTCACTGAAATTACAGGTTGCCTCATGGTAATGAGCGCACTGCAGTGCCGCGCAGGACTTTGTGTTTCAAAGTTCTGAGTGGCTGCAATTGTTATGAGATGGCGTTATTCTTACCATCACGCATACTACCTGCTCGTCTATTTTTTTTAACGGGCTTAATGCCTTTATTAACTAGCTAATACATAAATAAACACTACATCTAACCTAGCTAGCTACAAAAACAGTTGGATAATCTACAAGCCCAAGCAGCTCGTCTTGTTATTCGATATTATAAAAAATTACTATCGAAAAATCGATCATGCGACTCTAATTCACGAAATATAGACAAACCTAAAAGATAGGTCGAATTTAGTTTGATTAGAGTTCGGATCCCACGAAGTACACGTAACTTTATGTTTCGGTGAATTGATCAGCCCACCAGTTACTACTCCTACTTTGTAATCGGCTAAAATTGATTTAATCCTTACTTTGCTAATGTAACACGCAAGTCTAGGGAGATTCCGAAAGTTCTCCGCATCTTGGAGAAGTTGTTGTGTCGCGGTGGACCGCGGCAACCCGCCGCTTTACCCTGCGGTGGGGCTGAGATCGCGTACAGAAACTGTTTACATTTATAACTAAAAGATCTTTGAAAAGACGTGCAGAAATGCGTTACCTACTATTCCAAATATTCGATACATACATAATCATCGTTAAAATATGATTTTTTTCGTTATCGAAAGTTTGATGAAGAAGATTAATTGCGTTTACACGGGAATATTCTGAGCGATAGTCCGATATTATTTCGCCTGGACTAAGATTAAAAATTTGCCGCCAGGCAATAACCGGTGTGGTCCAGACACCAGCAGCTGCTCTCGAGAGCCAGTTCCTATTCCAGCTGTAGGGTACCTTTAACCATAGCGTCACTTAAGATCAGAGGAGATAGTGGTTAAACGCTAACTTGATAAGACTATAACAAGTTTAACCGCACTTAATATTGAGTTTAATTCGATTATTACTATCGGAGCAAGAATTTTTATCTTTTTTAGAATGGTACCTGCACAACCGAACCACTAACTTCTCCGGCCTCAAGGTCATGATAGTGACATCTACGAATGTTATAAACTAACGCCAAAGGGTTTATTTCTTGCGAGCTGTATTTTGTTAACTAGCTTGGAAGTTAGTTCGGCCACCACCACAGAGATGGCGCTAAATATAAGCCAGAGAAAGCAGGGTTGGAAGTAGTCGTCTACTTTGAAATAATAAAGTCCAGCTGCAAAGCATACATGTCGCTACTCAAACATTGTTTGACTTCAGTTTAATGTACCCACCCTTGTATAGATGGCGCTTGAATAAATGAAAATTTTTGTACTGTGAATGCCAAGTATAAAACAACAAAATATGTAACGTTTTTGTAGATGGCGCTAGGATAGGAAAGTTTGAAGACAAAACAACGTTACAAGTCATATCATGTTAGAGAGTCAGCGTGGAAAAGTTACCCTTACACAGAGGGCGCTGAACGTTTTTGTCACACCAACTCTGATTGATAATAAGTTTTTCTCCTTTAAACGTATTTTAAAAACTATTATAAAGATGGTTAATAGTAAAGGAAGTTGTTTAGTAACAAATTAAAATAATACGGGTATGAGTGTGTATGCGTTTAGCGTTTAAACTAAAACTTTGATTTCGTAATAAAATAATACGTTTTTCTCCATCAGCGTATTTTTCGACGTAATTTTTTGCTAGTAACGTTTTGAATGACTATTCCACAAACACGACGCACGTGTACACGATTTTCATGTTTAATTCCTTTTTTCCTTCTGTCTCGTAAAGGCTATGGCCAGCCCGGTTGTCAGTATTTTTAGCAAGTTGCCCGAAGGCTTCTTTTCTTTTTCCTTCTTTCTAAAGGACTTACCTTTAACAGATGCGGATCCCGCTCCGCCGAATCCAGCAGCGACTCTGCCTCACTGAGCCACGCCACGAACTTCTCCAGCGAACGGTCGAAGTTCTGCAGCGACGATACCGCTGAATGCAGAGCCTTGCCTCGCGCGATGATGCTGGTGGCAAATAAAATAGTGAGCAAATAAATAAACATTTATATTATAGAATTTATTTTTGAGACGGGGCAAAAAGAGCAGGTTGTACTTTAACTATTGTAGTTACAAGAAAACGTTCTTAGAAGATTGCCCTTAACTTTTAGAGAAATTTTCACCTGCGATCACAGATATTAGAAAAAAACTTACAGTCAGCAAGAAAATGGGCAATTTATACAAAAGCATTTTTGATGCCAATCGATCTTATTTATTTTCTGTTTACGTGAAAACTAACAGTATATGATCATTTTTCAGGTCTTTTTGGGTGGTTACCTCAGTGTATTCGCGACTTGTCATGTGACGCGACATTTTGACTACAATCATTCCATATCCTACACAATTATCCTATTCTAGCTAGAATAGGATAATTAAGCGTGTCACCATCTTGAATCACATCGTTACTATAAGTGTTCAGACGGTAACGTACCAGAAGTAGTAAAATCATAATAATAGTAAACAGTAGCACAAGGCGTCGTTCATGACGAATGAGTCGAATGGCCAATCGTTATGTGGCTAGTGGGAACTTTAAATGAAGCTTCTACGACTACTTCAGCAGGACCTAAGTAATCGCATCATTACGTACACAATCATAAACTACCTACGTAGATTATACTTACTACAAACAGCTATTTTTTATACATGGATAACGAGACGAGGTGGTCACTTGCCTGAAGCATAACGCCGACCCATAATAATTGCATTGCCGCTCAGTACTTTGAAACACAAAGGCCAGCGTGGCACTGCAGTGCGCTCGTTACCCTGAGATATTAGGTATTAAGCCGCATTATCCCAGTAATTTCACTGGCTACTTTGCTCATCAAACCGAAACACAGAATGGAATGGAACACACGGAACAATACTTGCACATTACTGCTTCGCGGCAGACTACACGAGCAAAGCGGTGGTATCAACCTAGAGAGACACTCGTAGAAGAGCTACCTAGTATAATATAAAGTACTCTTAATTATTATGTTTTATCAAACAGTGAGTGACGTTGAGTTACTGTAACATAATATTAATTTCATATCTGGCTTGCGTTCCTGTTCATGTTTTACAACAAAAGGGTTACAGCCCCATTTCAAATTCTTATTTCCTTAATTTAGGGGAGTCAATTCTCGTGCCTGCTTTACATAAAATTGTTTTAATTGCCCAAGGCAGGGCACGATGAATATGAATGAACCTGAACGAATAATTTAATGCTCCTTTGTTATAAAATAACAAAATAAAGTTGATTTATTTATAATCCCAATGTTAATTATTACACTTATTAACAAGACTTATTAACAAGACGTAATTTTCGCCTTCCCCTCCCTCTTGCCTCATCTCTACTTTCTCGAAGAAGCCCAGCTTACGCTCACGTAAACACCTACAACAAAGTATGTAAATGGTGTAATGTGAAGGAATGCAAAGTTTTCTCCTGTAAGAGGTTAGTCAAAGACTGGCTCTTAAAACTAACATACGAGCAAACAGAACTCCTCATTTGAACCTACTGAAGAGCTGTAAACACTGTTACTTCACTTACTAACATAACATATACGCACACAACCAATCTCTCTCTCTCACACACACTCGCGCACATATATACCACGCTCGCACATACCACGCTCGCGCATACGCGCACTCTTGTACACACACACACACTCTCTCTCACACACACACTCACACACACACACACTCTCTCTCACACACACACACACACACACACACACGTACGCACATACGATTAAAAACTTCACAAATTAAATTTATAGCTTCTGTCCATGTGCTTACCCATTGGCCATTGAAAAGTATAAATTCTCTGTTTAAATCATATGGTGGAGCCCATATACTCATATACACCTATAACTGTTGTTTTGTTAAATGCTAAACTTGTATTGTTAATCGCATCTCTGAGTCCCAAGACACAGGCTCTCGCCTAGTTTGGGACTCTCTGTGTACCGACTGTTTTGAACTTTAGACATTCTATTTGGAAACTTGTGTAAAAAGTGATTTGTAATTACATACTTTATGGCAATAAACATTATTATTATTATTAATTAGGACAGGTAACATCTTGCATTAAATTACAAAATTGTATGCGTGTATAGTCATAATAGCGAACCTTTGTTGTCAAACCTTGAATAATTTCAGCTCCATTGTACAACGTAGTTTTAACTCAAACTAAGAGATGGCACTGTTTCAAAGGTACATTTACCCTTCCATAGATGGCACCAGGAGTTATAAAGAGTAATTACTTTTAAATTATGAACAGAACGCGTAAAATGTTTATTTGTTTCAATGCAGGGTAAGTGTTTTCCTAAAAATAAACAGACATGACAAGAATTTACAATGCAAATAAAGTAAATTCAATGCGGTCGTGTAAGACAAAATTTTAATAAAAAAGCAGGAATGTTGTGCCATTAATTTATAAAACATTTAAGTACAGAGTATTTTAGAACATTATTTATACTGTTTAGTCTACGATTGTACTGATAATCCAGCTTAAGAATATAAATCTTTAAGGAATCTACAAATAATAATAAAAATGTGTATAATTTCATTTCGCTGAAAAATTGAACTTTTTAGCCAGTGATGAAGAACAGAACGCAAGGAAGGGAAAACTAATTACTAAGTACACTAGCAGCAAGTATATTACTACTATAAATGTATTATTGATATAACTTAACCAAGATTAGTTTCTTAATAATAATTTAATTTGGTGTGTTGTGTAATGGCGACATGTACCTGTTGTTCAGCTCATTGTAGCGATGGTTGACGGCCTCGGTGGAGCGCTTGATGCGGGTGGTGTCGTCGTTGCGGTAGACCGCTATCAGCCGCTGCGTCAGCTGCCCGAACAGCTCGATCTGGTGCTTGTACTGGTGCACCTCGGCGTGGAATGACTGGAAGTAAGAAAATTGGACAAGTTTATAACATTACAAATAGCGTTAAGCTTGTATGTTACTAATGTTATAAGGCGCTTTTGAGCCTTTCTACTCTTAGGCCGACCCTGTCCAAACCAGAAGAGAACTAGTATTACACAAGTGGATGCAATAGAATTGCACTCGCGTACTTGAGAAAGTATTTTGCGTCATCTACATACCTACTACAAAATTATTAATATAGTTAAATCTCCTTTTTTATGTTGCCTATTTTACATTGAATTCATAAGTAAAATCTAGTATACATGAAAGATTGCCTAAATTGGAAATCCACACACCGTCGCAAAATAAAAAGCCTAGTTCCATTGATTACGACCTGAAAGTGCTTAGTTTGGGGCTCATCGTAAACAATGTATGTTGTGTACCCTAGAAACATGTTAATTTTTAACTTTTTTGGCAATAACTTATCTATCTCCACATCTCATTCTGTGGATAGAAAGATCAAAATATTTAAAAACACCCAATAATTTAACGGTATCCTTTGAATATTATCCAACGAGCAAAGTTTCCTTAAATTTACACTTCCACAAATATATTACCTTCTCGCACTTTGCACTACCCAGGCCATTTACATAATAGCGAGAGTTTAAACGTATTTCATTTGAAACTAGTTTCGTAATAGTGCTTGGAAAAATGAAAACTTGAGTGCAAATTATTGTGAAAATTACCCTTTGTTGAAGTTATAGCGGAGTTTGTGAAGTGTTGTTATCAAGAAATTGCAGTGCTTGTGCTTAATGTACTTCAGTTTGAACTTTTTGTTGCCTGTATTTATTATATTACTAGCGTCTGCCCGGGGGTTCACCCGTGTGCGGATTGCCATAAGAACCTTGTATTTTTCCGGGATATAAACCCATGTTACACTCCGGTCCTAAAACTATCTCCATGTAAAAAAATCACGTCGATCCGTTGCTCCGTTGCTGCGTGAAAGAAGGACAAGCCAACCAACATCCATTCGTATTTATAATAGATTTTAAGTAGGTATAGTACGTCCCTTTGCGGTAGGCAGAGAAGAGAAAATAATGCCTCAACGGTGTGTTCGAAGATGACAAATACGCTTAACCTAGATTAAGATTGGCTCTCAAGTCTCAAGTGTAGCTGGTGGTACACACCAAGGATGCCAATTATCATCATTGTATTGACAGTGTAACGTTTTTTTTAATTTAAGGCTAAGCTAACGCATTTACATATTTTTTATTCCAAGTTGTATCTGTTTGAAAATAGCTAATAAGGGCTTGTATAATATTTCTATTTCGTTCAGGGAATCACATTTGAGGTTTTATGTAGACCGGGCCGGCTTTACATAAGTACGTAGAATTAGTCCCACGTGAGCCTCGCTTTCGAGTCGCGTGGCCTCGCCGGGATTACACCAAGCCACTGTTTTAAACTGTCACGGTTATTCAGTAGATAATAATAATTAATAACCACTGTAAATATCCCGTTATCCTTACTATAATAAATGCGAAAGTGTTTTTCTTGGTTTGTTAGCCAGTTGGTTTGGCCCTTTGTCACGCAGCAACGGAGCTACGAATCAACAAGATTTTTGTCATAGATATAGTTTATGCACCGGAGAGTAACATAGACTACTTTTTATCCTGAAAAAACGCACAGTTCCTGTGGGAACGCGGGTGAAAACCGCGGGCGGAAGCCAGTTAATGTATAAAGCAAGGTACTCTAGTTCAAAAGTATAACAGGTGCTAACTTTATCGTATAATAGTTACACTTTAAACTTCTTGAACAAATTAACACTGACCAGCCGCTAGATTTTAACAAATTTTATAAAGTTACGTGTGATCTTGGGAGTGCATCATCCGATATTGACTAAAATATATAATTATATGGAAGCACCTCTACCCTAACAGAATATAGTAAGCTTATGGAAAACACCATGTACGTGAAATGTAGTATAATGAACTAACACATAGATGCAGAAGAGAGTAGAAGACATGCCAGGCATATTTTCTACACACAATAGTGTTTAATTCTAGCGCAGGATGTAGGTACCACTAGTCTAGATAAGTTCCATGTCAACTGTCAAAATCCCGGCGGCACGCTAAATATGGGACACAGTTGCATTTTCACACTAGTGATGAGCCACTGAATAGCGCGGACGATTTAATCGCCAAAAGCTATTTTAGAGAAATCGCTTTACACACAAAACAATACAGACGCATTGAGTATCTCGGTTAGAAACTAGACTTTAGTTACCTTTTGCTCTCTGAGTTGCGACTCGAGCACGTCCGCCGTGTGTCCGGGCGCCGTCATGGCGGCGAGGCGCGCCTCCATGCGCGTGAGCCACGCGTCGGCCTCGCGCCGCCGCGCCTCGTACCGCTGCGAGTCGCCGAGCATCGCGTCCAGCTGCGCCTTGCGCTGTAGGACGCGAGCATTCGCCTCGTCCCAGTGCTCGCGGAGAGCCGTCACTGGAACATGAAACAACATAAATTAGGCTATGTTTTTAACGGCTATATTTTTATGGGTCGGGCGGGTTGAAATAATAAAATGTACGTAATTGTTTTTTTAACCCATGAGTAATTAAAAAACGCTCGTATGTTTTTGATCCTGTATTTATATTAAACGGGGGTAGGAGCACATATTGACTGCCGTGAAATATATGGCCAGTTAAGAGTGATGGATATATGGCAAGGTACCAAAGGTCTCCGGTTAGAAAGGCGTTCTTTCGTGTTTATTGACTTTTGGGATTTATTTTTCGGGACTTTTACTAAAATTAGTGACTTTCTTTATAGCTTTTTATGCACCCAATTCTTCTTTACAATATAAAAATAAGATTATTTGCTTTATTTTGACCCTCACATAACTGAACACGTACACGTAGATAAAACAAACCTCGTTTCACGTGGATGCCCACCCCAGCCCCTAGGCGGTAAGCCAACTTTATTTTAATATACAGCCCTTGTTATCTAGTATATTATACCTGACGTGGGGGCCCACAAAGGAAAACTGTTCTTATCAAGCTTTAACTAGCAGCTTTTTGCAATTTGTTAAAGCAACTACTTATTATAACAAGCAAAAACATCGAGAAAAATCTACCTACCTAGCTGACGCTATGTCACTACCACATTTAAAACGAATCTAATTCAAAGTTCACACGTTAAAATCCGTCAAACCGTTCAGAGTTAAAGAAATAGACATACATATTATATATGCTCTAAATATGACTCGATAGAGCGAGAGTGGCCGAGCGGGAACTTGTGCGACTTTCAATCCGACGCACCCTAGTTCGAATCTCGACTCGGTCCGCACCGATGACTTAGTGCGTATTATTCACACTAGGTTTAAAACGGTGAAGGAAAACATCGTGAGGAAACCCGCATGTTCAAGAACCACAAAATTCGAGGACATCCACCAAGCCGCACTGGCCCCTACCTCTCTCTAAGAGAAGGCCGGTATCCCAGCAGTGGGAACATAAGAGGCTGATAATGTATGCTCGAAAAACATATCCGCCTTTCCACCGGCAGTCGGGTAAAAAGGTTAACTTCTAGATCGTTTATTTATGAAAGCATGTGGCTTTGTTTTGTCTACGACAATACAGGTTCGAGTTACACACTTACAGGATCAGAATGCCAAACGACTTACATAAACAGGACAGAGAACTTGCCTCTCATCTAGACCATGTCCTTTTTTATACGACTGCCCAAAAAATAAGGTTAATGTTTTCAGGGTTCAAGTAATGCGTGTGAGTTGTTTATTTCACCATAACTATTATATTCTATTGTAACTTTTAAATGCGGGGTATCGTTAGAATCATTACATCATCCCGAGTGACGCCGGCAGTCGTGATGTTTTCTAAATAATGTTCTGCTCCAAATTACGATTTGAATCTGTGAAGTGGCGATGGCTCAGTGGCTTGATGTTGGCCTCCTGTAGGTCGAAGGTTTGAATCCTAAAATGAGCTAGCTCACCGAAATCTCAAGCTTGAGAACAACAAAAAACTTGAAGAAAAACATCGTGAATAATCGTGAAGCCACCGTAGAATGGTGGAGCATTTTGTAATGCCTGCCTGGCTGGCTACCACCCTCAAGTTGAAAATTTGTAGCCGAGCACCTAGCGGTGTATTGTAACCTAGAGAGCACTTGAGAGCTAGTCCTTGACTCTCAAGTGCTCTCTAGGTTTAGCATGTTCACGATTATTGACCACGTCTTCGCTATATAGAAAGATCAGGTGAGATCTCACCTACTTTTTTGATATTTTGAAATACTTACCTAAGAAATATTTAAAGAACCTGAAAGAACTAGAAAAGATCACGTCTTGCGCCTCCCCAGTAAATGTAATATCTACACGACACATCTGCGCGCAAAAATTGTATTTTACAGACAAAATGCGAACATTCACCGAGAAATATGTTGTTTTACAGGCATGAAAACGAAGTTTGTTCACCCCTGTATCAGGAGGAGTCTGAAATTTGTTGCAGAGAAAATTGTTTGATCGATTGTCGATCACTTCTTTTCTGCTACACAAAAATAAAAAATCAAATAAAAAAAAATTACAAGTACTATTGTCAGTAACAACATAGCCATGGAGACGTCTAATATTACATTTATACATCTATAAAATCCGCGTAATAATAATCAAAGCATCGATGGTTACGACACGTCAAAAGTGCATACACATCCCCGCGCAATTTACGAAATGACGAACTACGATTCTTATTCGACTATAATCGAATACGACTAACTGCTAAACAACTCGATTGTTTTACCCGCACATCCCTATCCTCTATTTTTACAGAAGACATATCGACAGTTGCGGCAAATCAATCACATTGTTTACCGCACCTACCCGCGGAAAAAGGGTAAAACCTAAATATTTATCTTTAAAATTGTATGTATAGCCAGCCGTAAGGGAAGTCAGTTCGGCAATTCACGCGAAATGTTTATTTTTATAGGTCAAGCGTAAACGAGACGATTACTTTTAGCTATAGAACCACTGCTTGTCTATGTTTATTATTCATTAATTGACTATCCGTAACTATAATAAATGTGTAAGTGTGTTTATACATTTGTTAGTTGGTTCTTCATCAGGCGGCAACGACGCAACGGATCAACATGATGTTTGCATAGATGCATAGTTTACTGACCGGAGAATAACATAGGCTACTAGTTACGGAGTGTAGTGAAAATTTGACCGCTAAAAACTTTCTCAATTTATTATGTGTCATGCAACTGTCAAAAACGAGGCGTGCGTGTTGTGCTGGCGCGATGCAGAGACGTGCAACGCCACCTAGTTACAAAATATGAACTTCTTTACACAGCTACTTTTTATTACGGAAAAATGCACGATTCGTCTAGGAATCGCAACGCAGGCAGAAGCTAGTGTATTATAAAAATAGAAAGATACTGTCTGAAAGATCGATTCTTACATAGTGTATTGTATTGTGTCATAGTCTTACATAGTGTGTACCAATTGCATAATGCTGAAGCAGTGCGATTGTAGTTAACCATCCTTGAGATACCTTCGCACGTCAAACTACGGCTCTATGTTACGTAACCGATCAGTGTTGTTTCCACGCTGCCAGTGTACACTTCCGTGCATCGCGGCATATACGAGTACACTCGTGTGTAGTTTAAACTATGTTAATTTTGAGTGGAGAGATGCAGACGCCGCGCCGTGTCGAGCGAGTGCTTTACAATGTCCCGGGGAGTGGGCTTATGATACAAGTGTTTGTACCGAGGTAATGTTGATGTAAATTTGTAGAAGAGCATTGAATTATTTATATTATTTATGATTTTAGAGCGAGTGTGGCCAAGTGGGAACTTGCACGACTTTCAATCCGACGCACCATAATTCGAATCTCGACGCGGCCCGCACCAATGACTTATGTCAAGTTGTGTGCGGATTATTTACACTCGCTCTAAAACGGTGAAGGAAAACATCGTGAGGAAACCGGCATGTTCAAGAACCACACAATTTGAGGACATGTGACCTCCACCAAGCCGCACTGGGCCCGCGTGGTGGATTATGGCCCATACCTCTCTCTCTGAGAGAAGGCCGGTATCCCAGCAGTGGGAGCGTAAGAGGCTGATAATAATAATAATAGCACCTACCAGACATGATTTGTTGAATCAACTAAAAGGACTTTGTTATTAATTAGAGGTAAATGTAACCCGTTCCAGATAGGTAATACTTAGGCCGATCAAGAAGGGTTTGAAACTGGTTGGAATTATTTTTAAAAATAGTTTTTACAATGTTTCTAATGCTAAAAACCTATTACAAATACCAGAACTATTGATCAACATAAATTTAAAAACCGTTGGAATAGAAAAGGTCTGAAAGTCTGCCAGACAAAACTTATATAGTTCGCCTCATCGCCTGTTAGAACCATCATCCACAATTAGGTACCATCTCTTTATAGAGTTTGTCACGAGTTGTTCGAACCACTGCTCTAACTAGGATATGTAACATATTAGTGGCATTTACTAGCTAGTCTTATTAACTAGTCATTCTTACCAGTCATTTTTACCAGTACTTAGTATTACTAATCATTCTTACCAGTGCTAATAGAATGTTATATGTAACGTTGTCCTTTAGGCGTTTATCGGTAAAATACATCGGGCTAGTACAGTGGGTACTTTGCTACCAAGCAGTAGTGCAAGCATTACAGTGTTCCGGTTTGATGAGCAGAGTAGCCAGTGAAATCACTGGGCTTATGAGACTTAATACCTTATGTCTCAGGGTAACGAGCGCACTGCAGTGCCGCGCAGGCCTTTATATTTCAAAATTCTTAGTGACACTGCAAATGTTTTGGCCTGGCATTGTGCTTATATCAGGCAAACTACCCGCTCGTCTCGTGATCTAGTAGTGTAAAGAAAAACTTGTGTGACATTCAATCTGACGCACCAGAGTTCAAATCATGGATCAGCCCAGCACCAATGACTTAAGTCAAGTTATATGCAGATTTACCATCACTTGCTCTGGAACGGACAAAAACATCGTGAGGTAATCCGCATGTTCAATAATTCAATAATCCACTTAATTTGTTATTTTTATTTTGTTGTTTGTCTCTGATGACTGTCTAGTAACAAAAATTATTCATAGAATGTAAATCCGTTATTGGCTTTAAGTTATAGAAGTAAGTTCTAACAATTAATTGAATACGTGCTGTGGATTTTGTTAGATAAATAAAATAAAATTTAATTAAAATTTAGTGATGTTTTAAAGTAAGGTTTAATAAAAATTATGATTTCAAAATTTTATGATGGTAAGTAATGGACAAACTTTAGTTTTAATAAAGCCAACTTAAAAGTGTGTATTAACAAAAACAGTGCAGTAAAACCAAACCCTCGCCGAATAAGTAACACATTATTTTTTTAATTTAACCTTTCTCTACATAGCACTCAAAATAAAAACTTGGCTTTGATTTTGAAAGAGATATTGGGTTTTTTTTCATACTATTGGGTAAAGAGACGAGCGTGGTCGTTTGCCTCATGGTAAACTGCCTCTCGCCAGCCCATAAATGTTGCAGTGCCAAAATTTTGAAAAACCTGCGCGGCACTGCAGTTCGCTCATTACCCTCGGAAATTAAGTATTAAGTCCCATAAGCCCAGTAATTTCACTGATTACTTTGCTCGTCAAATCAAAAACACTATAATGGTTAGGGGCAACTTAGACGCTCAAGCAAACGTACGTTTGCTTGTTGTTGTGTTGAGCGTCTAAGGTGCCCCTTAGAGGCATACTGCACGAGCAAAGTGGAAGTGGTGGTACCCACGCTCAGACGGACACTCGTAGAAGAGTTAGTCCTACCACCTATTGAAAATATAATTACTTTGTACTTCTCTATTATAATTATGGTCAAAGCTTGTTAGGAGCGGCCCTCTCACAAAGCAGAGGTAATTAATGCAATGTACAAATTATGTATGTACAAGTTAACTTGTTATGTTTGGCAAAAGTTCGAACCTTTTAACAGAGATCTAAGGTGTAACAGTTGTGCACTCGTGTTCGACACTGGGAACCCCGTTATAGACGCTGAAAGGAAAAATAAATACAGATAAAGCCTGGTGCAGGACACTCGTGTTTTCCGAAACATCGATGGAAATGGTTCTTTGGTGTTTATCTCACGTACAATGAGGTAGTAAAGAACCCCCCCCCCCCTCCCCCCCAAGTTCTTGTATGCTTGCGTCCGTAGAATTTAGCCCTAGATGTCCCTCGCGGGATAGCGCTAATACTTTTCGCTCAGATTTGTATTTTTCTCAGTGGTAAAAAATCCCAATATTATCCTATTTTATTTAGAAAACAAGAACACTTCTCATCACAACATGTTTTACTAAAAGCTGCCAATAACAAACAAATCCCGCTAAAAATGCGAAACCCACTTACCCCTCGCCATTAGCGCCCGCAGGGGTTAACCCCGTAGTGACCGCTATCGATCAACGCCTAATGTGGGTTAGTTATATCCATACCGGGGTAACTATTGGCAGTATGCTGGTACGCGATTGGTTGTTCGTCGATATTTCAGAAATGGACAGGTGTATCTATAAATTTCTTCTACTGACGGTGTGGAGGTATTTTCGTGTATACGTCATAATTTCTCGTTCATAATTTAACGAATGCAACTGCTATGTTTCGTGTGAAATGAGTGCTTGACCCCACTTGAGAGCCAGCTCCCAATGACTCGTAGTCCACTAAGCTGTCCCGCATCAGTCCAGCGCCGCTTCGCCTCACAATCGTGTGGATGAAAAACAAAATTATACTATCTGGCATAAAGTTATAGTTCACAGTAATTATTATACTATGTGGTGTGGTGTAGTGCAGTTAAGTGGACTACAACTTTTAGCGTCTTCAGCATCTTCGACTTATATCAATCAGACATCTTCACTTGAGATCAAATGAGATAGATTCAATGCTTCAGTACCAAAGATTTAAAAAAATGTGGGCAGGATTTCAGTCATCATTTTCGGCCTTATTATGTATCCACTGCTGGGATACCGGACTCACTCCCCATCCCACTTCTCCCTAAGGTGAATCGTGGAAGTTGACGGACAGTTCACGTCAATAGGTCATCGGGCCCTTACTTCAACAATAAAACTAAACTACCCCAACTTCCATGAACTGAACAGGGGTCATATTAACCTTGTTTGTAGCTGTTCGGGTTACCGTGGGTCAGACTTCTTAACAAGCATGTTTTGCTTGTTTGGTTTAGAAACTATTAGTCATCGTTGACTGTGTAAAAGCTACGGCTATTTTATAGTTATTACTATAATGCTTGAAAATTGCTCAAAGAATTTGACTCTGATTCTGATGTCCATAAAGTTAACTAATTTTGAAATTTTTAAGTCTCGTTCTAACTACAACGATGAGAGAAGAATGGAAAATATTTCATGATCAAGTCATCAACAGAAAATAGATGCCATTAAATTCATGGGGCAGAATACGACACGCCGTTACGATAAGTTTATGTACCTACCTATAGCGTACAAAATTTTAAACTGGCCCATAGGTCCTTATAGAGAGCCATAGATGTGCGGAGTTATCTTTCAACATTATTCAAAGCAAAAAGACAATTGAAAAAAGTTTTTCAAGACGCAGTTTCGTGACGGCATATATGCACCCTCTCAATCCACCCCTCGCTACGCCCTCGCAGCCATACTATAGTATTCTTACTCATATTCTGTGGTTACCTATAGCGCTAAGCCAAAATCAAGGCAAACCTTTAACATTGTTCCACCTCGTTCAATATTAATAACCCGTAGTTTAAATTATCTTAGCATTTCAGTAGTTTGAACTCCGCCAAGATTGTTTACTTTGCGTTAACTCCAATATTAGCTAGCGGGTTCGAACCCCAGTTTGTGTAGTATTTAACTAGCTACGCCGAGGCTCGTTTCCCAAGACTTAGACTACGCACTTTAAGTTTATGGTTCGATGTTATGGACAGGTGTGGCGACTACCATCTTATCAACTGATAGAATCAAATTTTGAATGCATTTAGTAGATTATTTTTCAAAAGTGTTTCTGTTTTTACGAGTAGTTGTATAAAGGAAAATTAATACCTTTTGTAATACAGGGTGAGTCTGAATTGGTGTGTTATACCGGAAGGGGGTGATTAGGAACATGGTTGTCGACAAGTTGTGAGAACCTCCTTATAAATATGTTATTCAAAATTTCCATACAAAAAAAAAACTACTTCCAACGTGAAGTGCGCGGCATTTTATGGTTTCGCTTTTCAAGACATCAATCAACATCATCATTTAAGAAAGTTGAACATAGTTAAGTGAATCAAGTGATCTAGGGCAGCCCGGAATTTCTGTAGTAACATTTTGACTTAAACTTTAAATGCCTTTTCTTCGATGAAAAATTCCGAATTTCAAAAACTCGTAAAACAAATGTTGTTGACCTCCAGAAGTAGATTGACCCCTTTTAGGATAACATACCTATTACGTACGGTAAACAATGACAATACCAATTCAAACTCAGGCCGTATAATAAACGCCTGATTGGTGAAAATTTAAAATAAAAATATATTATCATAGCTCACTTCCACGGCAATTATAACAATGTTAATGACAAGTCCGTCGAATTGTTTAGGTTACGCCAAATAAATAGACATATGCTTGAAAAACATTACATTTCCTTCCACAGTCGAGTAAAAAAAGCTTGGTGATTCAAATGTTTGCACACCCCGAAGTTGGGTGCTAAAACAGATACAGGGTTCTTGTTCATGTAATGTTTTAATTCTTGAATATATCCACAAAAAAAGTAATGTAAAAAGAGTGTCTACGGACCACGTGTCTATAGAGTTTAATTTATATAAAAAAAACCGTAACCGTAAAACATACAAAATAATATCATTTGCCCCGCAGCAAAGTACAAAAAATAAGAGAAACAGTGTGTGGTCCAAGGGTGCCGTACTTGTTATAGCCGTGCGGTAGGATTATTGTATTTTAGTTTGTTTATATTACGTGAATTATTTAAGTACAAATAATAAGCAACCTTGGAGAGACGTTTGTATAAAATCTTTTGTATAGTTAACTAGCCTATGTGACTCTCCGGTCCATAAACTAAATCTATGCCAAAAATCACGTCGATCCGTTGCTCCGTTACTGCGTGAAAGAAGGACAAACCAACAAATCAACAAACATACTTTCGCATTTATAATATTAGTAGGACTAGTAGGAAGTAGGACTAGCTTCTGCCCGCGGTTTTCATCCGCGTTCTACAGGAACCGTACATTATGTCCGGAAAAAAGTAATATCCTACTTCTAATCCTACTATCCTACTTCCTACTAATACTATTATAAATGCGAAAGTGTGTTTGTTGATTTGTCCTTCTTTCACGCAGTAACGGAGCAACGGATCGACGTGATTTTTGGCATAGATATAGTTTATGGACCGGAGAGTAACATAGGCTACTTTTATACCGGAAAAATGGACGGTTCCTGTGGAAAACACGGGGTAAACCGCGAGCAGAAGCTAGTATGTATATAACTTTTGTTACAAAGACTTGTTAATGTCGCAGTACGGTACCCTAAAACATCAAAAAAATACGAATTAATAACAGAAACATGCTAGAACACAATTCCCCGGCTACAAAAGGTCAATTCAGCAAGGGAAAATGTTTTTATACTTACAAAGTAAAAAATTGTGCCTTCGAGGTACGTCAAAGGGACATTTGAAAAGGGCTTAAGCCGTCCCTTCAGGACACAAGCGGTTTGCCAAGTCATTTTGTTAATTAGGCAAGTATGAAGAAGGTTTATAATGATCTCCAAATATTTGGACGTCGGTGGGCGAGGCGGTGATATCTCTCTCAAAATTTGATAATGTACTCTGAAAATAAGAAAAGAAAGAAAGCGGTTTCCATTATTTTTCAATAAATGTCATTATTTAAAGATATGCTTTCGAAAATATATACATCAGAAAAATTTCGCTTCCAACAGGATTCGAACCTGCGTCTTCTGGTTATCTAGATCAGATGATGCCTTAACCAACTATAGGCTATGGGAGCAATCGATTTTGACGAAAGAAAACATCATCTCAAGAATTTCGCAGTCAACATCGATTGCTCCCATAGCCTACTTGGTTAAGGCATCTGGTCTAGATAACCAGAAAACGCAGGTTTGAATCCTGTTGGAAGCTTAAATTTTTGTGATGTGATTATTTTCGTGAACATCCGCTAGTGTCGGTAAACACTATAAAATATATTTCATATGCTTTCGATTATATAAATATGAAAAAAGATCATGTTATTATCAGAAGGGCGTCAAAAACACAATTTTCGTTATTTATTAACAAAATCACAATTTGATCAGCACTTAGCTTAATTAAGCAACCCTTGAGAAACACTCCCTGTTAATTGAATTGGATTAGGGGTTTGTTTCTTGAAACGTCTCGATACGAAAATTTTCAAAATATTCTCTCTCATTTCATATTCCTCGAAATATACACAGATGTTAGAAAATAAGAAAAGGTCTACTTTTTTACTCTTACATCAACTGATCCCGCCACAAACTGAACCCGTGGGATGAGTTGACGAATTCATTATTTTAATTATTTTTCTGTACTCGAATGGACCCGTTTTTATATTGGGTAAAAAACCAGCTATATAATTTCAAATCTATGTACAGGCGTGTACAAAATCTTTACGACTTGTACAATTGGATAACGAAACGAGGCGGGCATTTGCCTGATGGTAACCACAACGCAAGCCCATAATAACTGCAGTATCAGAACTTTTAAGCATTGCCTGCGCGGCACTGCACTTGCTACCCTGAGACTTTACATATACATAAGCCCAATAATTTAACTGAATAATTTGTTCATCAAGCCAGAACACAGCTATGCTTGCACAGTACTGCTTGGCGGCAGACTTCGCGAGCAAAGCAGTGGTAACAACCCAGACGGACACTCGCAGAAGAGTTAGTCCTACCACTAACATGCCCTACATAACCTACCGTTTTAATATCAAAAAATAACAATCCAAGCTATAGCTATTTTAGAGGCGTATTTCGAGTAAGGAATTAATTAATAATTATTTAAATATATTTTTTTAATTATTGGTCTTTCCTTTTATCATTAAAATAAAGTTATTTTAGTTATCAAATATTAATCCGACAGTTAATCTGTCCTTAAAAAGGGTTTTTACATTTCCTACTCTTCATTTAAGCAAAGTCCCAAAAGTAACAATCAAGTTTAATTGTTTTCTTTAATCTGCTCCAACATTTCCCATCCAAGCACACCTTCCTAAAACTACGGCCATAAAGTGATTCCCATTACCTTAACGTCAGTCCCCTGTCCTCAGTAATTTAATTAAAGTGTAAAAAGAAAGTGTAACGAAAGACGGCGCCGTGACGAACGAGTTAATTACTTTGCCGTTTTTTTGTCTATAAAGGGCCACATTTAGAGATCCGTAACAGAGAGATAAAACGCTTTTGATGAGAGTGTCTCGCAATTCACCGATACTAATATTATAAATGCGAAAGTGTGTTTGTTGGTTTGTTGATTTGTTGGTTTGTTGGTTTGTCCTTCTTTCACGCAGTAACGAAGCAACGGATCGACGTGATTTTTGGCATAGATATAGTTTATGGACCGGATAGTAACATAGGCTACTTTTTATCCTGGAAAATGCACGGTTCCTGTGGGAACACGGGTGAAAACCGCGGGCAGAAGCTAGTATTTTCATAACTGCTCGAGTTTTAACCGAGTTAATTATTCTTAATACTGTTACTATTATTATTCCAGATCTCAGGCAGATACCACGTTTATTTAATCTTAGCGTATTCCTTTCGTTTTATGTTTTCATGTTTTTTTGTCGAATTATACTTCAGTGAACTTTGGTTTCTTCAATGTTTCATTACGTATTTTTCCGATAACATTTTCAATAAATTGCTATTCAATTTTAATTCCACAAAAATTTGTTGAAAAATAAATTAAAACAGAAATCAGAAAAATGTGACATAGTTTTAAGACAAAGTTCCAGTATTTACCAACATACCATTTCCTTTTTTGTAATAAAAAATTACATAAATTACTGTGGGAATATAAATTATAAATTAATAAATACTAAATAAAATTATAAAATAAAAATTTATAAAAACAATAAAATAAAGGGAATAAAAAATTATAAAAACATAGTAATACAGACTTTTTTTTGCTATACGGAACCTAAAGACTCGCATTATTTTATTTTGATCTATAAAGGGTCGCTTTTACTTTAGAGGTCCTTTTGTAAAGGGGTTGAAGGGGTATTAATACGCGATGGGAATTCGTAATTTGGTGATGGAAAGGTTCAGAGTGTTGTCGTGGTGAGGATCCAATTGATTTTGATTCTACTTTCCACAGATTAGTGGAGGGGTTGTCAAATTTCTAGTAGGTATTAATGTTGAAACAACAAAGTGGTTGGTTGGAACATTTCAATTATTTATGCCTACAAAGGCTTTGTGGATGATCTTGTTGTTTTTGTAGATCAGTAAAAGGTAATTAGCAGTAGTCTTTATTTAGTAAGTACAGTTTTTTTATATCCAATAGGTCACTTGTGGCAGTTTTGCAATAAGAGGACGGTAGCTAGCCAGGCGAGCATTATAAAATGGCCTACAACGAACCTGCATCACTATGTTTTCGTTCAAGCTAATTGTAGGACTCGAACCATCAAACTACAGATCGGCGCCCGACATCACTACCACTCAGCCATCAACGTTCCATTGTTAGTAGTTAGGTTGGCAATAAAAGCAAAACCGGAATGACGTTTTACAGTTATCATAACTTTTATCTAAACAACGCCGGCACATAACAATTGCAGTGCCACTTAAAACTTTGAAACACAAGAGTCTACGCGGCACTGCATTGCGATCGTTACTCTGAGAGATTCCTGAATTGATGTATTGATAAGGGATTGACACAATCTCCCAGCGGCGATTAACAAGCCGTCGAGTGTGTGGACGCTAGGTATAACTTTTATGGTGCCATAACTATATGACGTTACAGTCCGCCACATACGGCGTAGTCCGCCCCGACTGCCATTCCAATCTCACACGTGCTAAATAAAGTATAAATTACGAGTGGAGAGGTGCGAAAAGTAAATTAACTTTATGTAGTATATACTCGCTTGGAATGTGTATATACCATATAAGCAAGTGTAAATATACCATAGTGTAGTGGCAGTGTGTAAAGTCATGTAATTTTGGAATACGTTAGAGTTAATGAAAATGCATAGATTTAGAAGTTTCTAGCTTAATAAACACGTAACGCTGAATCTAGTCTCATACTATTTGACAAAATTATGTTACAGATTTCAATAAGAATTAAGGGATATCAATGTAAGTGTATCATTATATGTATTCAAAGTATATTATGGGCTAAGATTGAAAATAGATTAATATTACATATTTTACTGAATACCTACGTCTACACCGAAATCGTTTGCAGATTGTCTACTTCTATAATATTTTATTCTGTGTTCACACGAAAACACCAGTACACTGCAGTGCACAATAATTTATATGCAGAATCGAACGCAGCTGGATTTTAAATCTGTGTTATCGAGGGAGCGGCAAACTCGTTATTTTGCGTTCATTTTGTGTGAGATTATCTGGATCAGTCTATGCTGCATCGACGGACGACCGCTGCAGCGGCCGGTAGTATTCCATGAGTTAATTACTGTAATGCTACCTCATTTTGAGGAGGATTTGAGGTAACTGACTTGAACTGGGACTGGAATTGGGCTCGTTCTTGTCTCTTGTCTTAAGACGAGATAAACCTCTTTTGTTATTGTAAAATGCAAAGAGGTGAGTCTGTCTACAGGAAGTGGCCGTAAAATCTGTCATATTAAAGTTTTTTAGTCACCTAGTAAACCCAGTCACAGATTAGTATAGTACCTAGGGTGACCCAGTATACCTATGTGTAAGTACTTAAGTTAATGCTGACAGACATGAATTATTTTGTAACTATGTACCATTGAAAAGAGAAAACTTATTTGAAAATATGAAAGATCCACTTTAACCATCGTTTCTTTTATAGCTTTCTTGTATAGTACGTTTTAACTGATGATCACGGCTACATATATACAGTTTATCACATGCCATCTCCAGTGTTTCCTGTAAGTCTAAGTGGCATTAGATTGAAATTGAATGGGACTACAACCCTTATTGAATTGATTAAAATTAAGAAGCATTTATCTAATCGAACTGTCAACCCTTTACCCCGCTGGCAAAAATATCTTTCACTATAATTAACAGGAATAAATTTCTAAAACAAAAACCTTCGCCCATCCATTTAATCACATTTCTACCAAAAAGCTTTCTCATTTAAACGCGCAGCACCCGCGGGTGCTTTCATTTTATTTTAATTCATTAATTCAAACAAATTCGCTATATCCATTTCATGGGAATATTTCCGGCTATAATTAAGTGACCCCATCGGATCGGCACCTGCGAATTAAATGAACAATACAGCTGGCTCGTCTGATTATGGATTGAGGATTATACAATGTACAGAAATATACATTGGACGAGTTTATACAAATTTTACCATAGAACACTCTAGCTGCTGCCCCGCGATTTCACCCACGTGCAGATTTTAGATTACAGGGTTTTTATTTATTTGCGCGGAACCCTAATACTTTTTCTAAAATAAAAGTAGCCTAAGTTACTCCTTGTAACATCAGCTATCTGTCAGTGAACGTTCCGCCAAAATCGGTCCAGCCGTTTCGGAGATTACCCGGAACAAACAGACAGGCAGACAAAAATTTTAAAAATGCTTGTTTTGTTATAGGTACCGTATATACTTTCATATGCATTTAGTAAAAAGCTGTTATTTTGATATTACAAACAGACACTTCAACTTTATTTATTTGTATAGATTACTAGGTAGGTCTTGGCTCGAGCTTTGCCAGAGAACAATGAAACAGGGCAACTCGGTGCGGACCGTTTCAGAAGCACCTCGAATATACCATACTCATGAGTATGGCAGATTTTTCCTTACATCAGTCCGCTTTTTCAACAGTCAGTTTCTTCTCTACCGCCCAATCCCACTTGCAAGTGGGATTGAGTGGATCACGTTTGCAGGATGCACCCCAAGGAATAGGCACTCACCCATCATCACGAACTGGGTGATATCACCTGGATGAACAAAGTGTTCATTTCACCTATAACAATCATTTCACCCCGGGGTCAGATCGGCGGCACCACCATCAACTGGCATGATATCAGCTGGAGGTGACACTATGTTATTTGGTTAGAGGTGTCCTCCCCGTGACTAGTTATTTACCCACCTTAGTAACTGAGTTTTAACAAAGCATACTGACTTTCAGTTTGAAGGATTTCTTTAATTACCTGTAACAAAAATAAAGTTATGGTTATTACTCGTTCCTAAGAAAACACAATTAAAATCAATATAATTCATGGATTAAACCATGATTTTTATTGCTTTCTAAACACCCATTTAAATAATACCTTACAACCCTTATGCTTAACTATTTTTTTTTAAAGACCTAGCACCAGTCTCGGGAAGGTAATACGACACGACTTTTTCATCATTGCTTGGATTCCCCAAGTAATCATTATACAACAAAATGGATTTGAAGTAGTAATGGTTCCTCATCAGCCTTATTACGCTACCACGTATGGGATACCGGCCTTCTCTCAGAGAGAGAAATGCATATCATCAGACAAAAGACCCGTTCGTTTCGTTACTAGTATATAAAAAAACTCAGACATACAATTTGAATAATCATATAGTTAATGAAGGTACCTAGTGATTAATTAATCATTTTCAATATTTATCTAACTTTGTTCTAATTTTATTGTTTTATCGAGAAATAACTTCTCGTAATATATATTTCAAGCACAATTTAACAGTTTCTGAGATCCAATGAAAGATCCTATAGATGAATAACCATCTAATGTATCTTTCCAACAAACAAGCCCAGGATTATCAGTTTAGCTTCTGATATAACTTATTTGTTTACGGATTCGTTCACATGAGCTGATAGCCTCCGGCGAAACGCCGCCGGCCGACAGTCGCAAATCAAGAACACAATGAACATATCAAGCAATAATCGTGATCTGGATAAAAACTTTAGTATATAGGCATGTTTAGTAATATTATAACCAACGGACACACTGGAAGTGTGTCTTTTCCTACTTTTAACAGAAGCGCACGGGGTAATGGATCGACGAGATTTTTGCATAGAGATATAGCCGATGAGCGAGATACGCTACTTTCGCTATTTTCCACTTCCCGGAAGACTCAATAATTTGTTTTTGAAAAGTACAATTATTAATGTGTATGCTGCCTTTCAGACAGAATAGAAAAGACTACAACAGTAGAAAAGAAGACAATGGAAATCGAAGAGCGCGGTGTCCATTTCCCGGAAGATTCACTAGGTGGTAGAACTTACTCTTCTGATGTGTCTGGGTTGGTACCACCGCTTCACTCGTGAAGCCTGCCACCAAGCAGTAATATGCAAGCATTACTGTGTTCCGGATTGATGAGCAAAGTGGCCAGTGGAATTACTGGGCATATGAGACTTAATACCAAATGTCTCAAGGTAACGAGCGCACTGCAGCGCCGCGCAGGCCTTTGTGTTTCAAAGTTCTGAGTGGCACTGAATTTGTTGTGGGCCGGCGTTATGCTTAGTCAGGCAAACGTCCAGCTCGTCTCGTTATCAAATATTATAAAAAACAGATGCACGGTTCCCGTGGGTACTTACACGCAGGTAAAATCGCGGGCAGCAGTTAGTATAAAATAAAAGAACTGATACCTCAGGATAACTAGCGCGGTGCAGTGCCGGTCAAGACTTAGTCGTTCAAACCTCTAAGTGGTGCTGCGATTATTAGGAGTAATATACGTGCGCTTATCGACAAAAGACTTGATCGTCTCGCCTTTTATTCGTAAAAGAACCTTAAATTGAGTAACATTAAAAACCTAATTAAATAAAGCTATTCTTCAGTCCCAAAGTAAATAGAACTCATAAAAAACATCATTACAGTATCCAATCTCCGTCTTCCGCATGTCATCGACTAACCACCGACCAAACAGACTTGATCCTTCGCCGACCAATCTTGATACTTACAGAGAGCTAAAAACAACGTGACGTTAACGGTTACTGCTGCGGGAAAATGGCTGAGGAATTATTTTATCGCAAATTGAATTCCCCTGTCGCTTCTCGGAAGTCAGGGGCCTGAGGACAGGATATGGACACTTGTATAAGCAAACAGTATGTTATCTTTCTATCAGATAGTTGCTTGCCTTTTGTTTGACTTTTTGATAGGCTCTGTTTTACGGTTGAAGTCGACGACAACGTTCATCACAGAATCTGAATTCCTGGAAACAGGTAATCCTAATTAGATGTTAGGATCTATTTCTGAGATGAGATTTTTCGGGAACATTATAAGAGAAAATTGAATCGAATTTATTGTTATTAGAATAATGGGCATGGCGACAATGGTAAAAGTAATTAATAACTCAGTAGAAAATGATTTTAAATCCTATGACATACTATTTAGTCATATTTACATTATTTTTTCTAAACTGACTGAATAAAGTTATTCGACGTTTCAAAACCATTTCAATTACGTATAGTCTAAGTATAGTCTTTAATGTATAGCTAAATACTATTTTATTGCAAAATAAAGATATTTTAAAATTGAATTGAAAGTGTTTAACATAACAAAATGGCAGTCTGAAAGTGGCAGAAAAGTTGAAAGGGAATCGTTTGAGATTTGTTAAATTTAACTTACTTTTAGGTATATATATAACCATTTGCCTATATTGCAATGTAAATAGGTTTAATTATGTGATAAATGCTAAGGTGAAAAATTTGCTCAACTGCAGTATATGGATAGTATTAATGAATCTGAAATTAGATTAATTGAAACACTATTCAAAAAGTTCACGCGGTTTTCATGATATCTCGATTTTTACTACTGTTTGTTTTGTATATTGTGATGAGATTGCCATATTGGTTTTCCATCTATTTTTCCTATTTGCTTCTGAAACAAGTGGTTTTGCTTAATGTTCTGTTAATATTTAATAGTTCGACTGATTGTTTGTTTGAACATTGAATGCTCTCTTAGCTTTGGAACAACGTTTCAAATGTAAGGTGAGATTTGGGAGACTCGATGAATATTCAAGTGATTGAAGTGGAAATTATTGGAAGTGTTTTTGGACTTGATTGAACTTATTAAGATTGAAGATTTGACTTTGGAAAGTTTTAGTTTATGGAGATTTTTTTTTTTGTTTAGCATGTAAGCACAAAACAGAGTGCAAGCTAGTAAAAGTAAGATGTAGGTTCTATTCTGTCAAGCGGTGAATTTTTAGAAGACATGTTTAAGCTCGCACACTACTACTGCTAGGCAGCAGAATATAACAAACTAGTCACATCCAGCAGTTTCACCACAGTTTACGCGTTTTCCCCCGGGAACAGTGCTATCTTCCGAGATAAAAGTCCCCTTTGAGGTAATCCAACCTACTACCTGTCAGCATCTCAAATTTCTACATCATACATTCAATAGTTCAGGAGTAATAAAAACACAGTAGTGCAAATTATAAACATCTAAAGTTAATTTTTTAACCAACTCCAAAAAAAGGAGGACTTTATCAATTCGTTTGGTATTTTTTTATAGACATTATAATACGTAGTAGGTTAAAAAAAGTAGTGTAAGTAGCACAGCAGAACTTTGCCAGAACTTAGGATCATTACAACTACAGGTTTTTATCGGAATCCCCTTCAATATCACTTAGCCCAGGATCCTATATACTAAATCCCAGTCACAACGCAGAATCCAATTTGTCAGTTCGAATTTATCTGTGCCGCGCGCCAGATGAAGAGTGACAGAGTCTGGAAGTAGGGCTTTAAGGGGGGGGTGGGAGGAGGGAGTGCGGAGTGGGTCACCAAGGCATTTGATTTTTAAGGACATGATGTAGGGGCTATAAAGTTAACACTTGTGTACTAGCTCCAATAATGCTTGGGCAGGTCAGAAAAATATATTTAGGCATACATTATTTTTGTCACGATCAGTTTGGCGTTTGACTAATACCTCATCTGATTTGTGACGAAAATGGTGAGCGCGGTAAAGATAGAATAGAAGAATAGAAGATAGAATAGAATAAATAGAATTCGCTTTTAAATGCAAATACTGGACCATAACCCTGTGCTTGTGCAACCAAGCGATCACTATAAAATGCTGCTGTAGAATGCTTCTGCCCATTCCATGGGTATTTCCTTAGCTGGTTCTTGCGAAACCCACTGGAAGAGGTGGGTTAGTCCTATTCTTAGACGAGAATGACCTATAGGTATATTATATTCTACTGACCCATCATCTTCTAATTCAAATAGGTACATTAAATCCAGTGTTAGCGCCGAATTAGAAATAAGCTTGAAGAAATCTTTAAAAATTCGAGATTTTTTTATTTTCCATCAAAACATGGTCACTCCCATGTTAACCGAATGTATGGTGTTCAACTGAACACGGGAGACGAATGGTTCATTTAACGTAAGTGAATCAGTTATAATGAAGGGTGTTTCTAGGGAATTACTTTGCTGGGCATTTTATGCTCCCTCTCATGTATTTGCATGTATTCATTAGGACTCTTTAATGACACGTCAGTTTGGAAAAACATCTTAAAATTATCTCAACCTGTCGGGCTTGATAAAAGACACAGTTTCTGGCCCTAGTAGTGTAGATAGTGTTGGCTTTAAAACGAGCCAACTAGACTCATCTATGAGCACCCTCATCTGGATTCTGGACCACGTGAAATAAACTTTGATTCTGTATATTTTATTTTCTACAAGGCCTTGGATTAATATATACCATGTTGAAATTAACATCGTATGTTACTCGAAAATGGCAAAAAATTTCAAATTCCCTTTATCCGTTTTTTGTCAATTATTCCACTTGGCAGTGCAAATATTAAATAACAAGATTATCAGCTGACTATTATTTGTTAAACAACAGAGTAAAAACTGCTGACACTGAAAACGCGGACGAGGCAGAAACGGGAATAAAACGTTATAAAAAACGGCTATTCGATTATAACGGAAATCACTTTGATGGTGATAGTGTTTACAAAGTTGTTAATATAACTTTATTATAGTCTACAGTCTGCGCAGAGACGTGAGAACAACAGAAAGAGGGTCCGTGGTCCATGAGTGAATAGTTGAGCTTCGGTTCAAAATAGCTGTTGGACTCCAATCTGTGTATGTTTGTATTTAAGTATAACCTACCGTAACGCTTAATACTTATCCGGTTTGAATAAATGAGCTGTCGATCAATTCGTTATTACGGTCCGGGTGATACAGGCTTTACTCGAATAAAATCAATATGACACACGATACATCTACTAGGTGGTACAACTCTTCCGCGAGTGTCCGTCTGGGTTGGTACCACCGCTTTACTCGTGAAATCTGCCGCTAAGCAGTAATGTGCAAACGTTACTGTGTTCCGGTTTGATGAGCAGAGTAGCCAGTGAAATTACTGGGCTTATGAGACTATACCTAATGTCTCAGGGTAACGAGCGAAATGCAGTGCCGCGCAGGCCTTTGTGTTTCAAAGTTTTGAGTGGCACTGCAATTGTTATGGGCCAGCGTTATGATTACCATCAGGCAAACGATCTGCTCGTAACGTTATCAAAAAGTATAAAAAAAAATAGTGCTGGTTTTAAAATTTAATTATTTTGCAGCGCTCAGCTTTTTTAAATATGTATTCTGTACATAGTAGTGTGCAAGTGTGTGAGGTTGTCTACCACCTATTTATCTATCATCTCAATCCATTACTTCTCTCCCAAAACACTAAACGATCCCAGCGCGCCGCGACACGCCATGTAATTATAATTGATGGATGGTCGTCAAGACTACCTCGTGTGTTTTGATCTGATACATCATGTTCTTGTTATGTTCTGATACATTGTTCGTGTTCTGTGATGTGTCAACGTTTGTTGCGTTTAATGTCAAAAATGATTGATGGAAGTTGCTGGATGTTTGTTATTCGTATGTCTTCTTGGTAACGACTTGTTTCTAGTTAGATTAGAGATACCTAATGTGAAAGCCAAGCGATGGATCAGTGGTGGCCACTCGCCGATCTTGAAGTTCATTAGGTCGAATCTTATAAGGACTTTCAGGAAACATGATACCGCAACCATAAAATGGTAGTAGGTTCTACTAGCATTTTAGTAGAATAGCTAGCTACCATTCTCAAGTCAAAAATCTCGATAGGAACTTGAGGGTGGTAGCTACATAGAAGAGCACTAGAAAATGCCCTACCAACAAACTATGCTTGAAAAACATTGTTTAAGTATAGCTCAAAGTGGGATTCGAATCCTCAACCTACAGATCTCTAGGTGCCGTCATTACCACTGAACACCACCTCTTCAAAACTGCTTAGATAATACCACCTTACCTATCTACTTCCCTATAGCTGGGATATTTTTGGTTCCTCGTTTTTAGTAACTATTCGCACCTAATGCTCAATAACTTCATTCAAATCCATTTATCCTTGATTCAAATCTACCTCCTTTCTCATAACTAAGGATCCTCTCACTCCATTCATCCCGAATATGTTACTAGAACTTTCTCTCGTCGAGAGCTATTAACCCTAACGAGAATCACCAGCAATCTGTCCAACAAATGCTTAATTCCAACCCAATGATTCCAACTGACATTTTATGCGTAAATGTCCTAGACTCGATTAATGTTGAACAGTAATCGAGTCTAACAAGCCAATTTGAGCACTATCTCGGTGGATTAAGGTTTGCTTTTAATTGATTTTGTTTTGTGATTAGGTTGTCTTTTACATTTTGCTTGCGCATTGAAAATTCGATCTTGCGGTGATATGTTAAAGTTTATTATTGATTGGATTGGGTGTGTAGGATAACTGTGTGTTTAGTCAGATGCAGGACGGTTTCGAAGCTTGAATAATGTGTTTCCGATAATGACTGGTGTTATATAATTGAAGTTTTTATAATATTAATGGTTTCTAAAAATAATTACTTAAAAATGCTGTAGAACAAATTAACATGATAAAGGTAATATTTTATATTCAACTAAATGAGCCCCGCGGCTTCGCCCACGTATCCTAAATTACTCCTTGTAACATCAGCTATCTGCCAGTGAAAGCCCCGTCAAAATCGGTCCAGCCGTTTCGGAGATTACCCGGAACAAACAGACAGACAGACAGACAGACAGACAGACAAAAATTTAAAAAATGGGTGTTTTGTTGTAGGCCCCGTATATACTTTCATATGCATTTAGTAAAACGCTGTTATTTTTATATTACAAACAGACACTTCAATTTTATTTATTTGTATATAATGCTCACGTTTGATCGCAATCTCACCTGATGATAAGTAACGATGCGGTCGACGATGTATCACATTTACGTATTATTAAATAAATATGGTGTATTTTTTTTCTTTTCCGGCCATTTTGTTTTACTTTAAATGATAGCTCATTGGTTCCGAGGGTACGAATCCAACATTAAGCCTCAGCTTTGGTGAAATTGGAATTGGATAACGAGACGAGCTGGTCGCTTGCCTGAAAATAAGCGCAACACCAAGCCCATAACAATTGCAGTACCACTCCGAACTTCGAAACATATAGGGATATTTCTGACTTCTGACTTTAAATGCAGTAATTGCGTGGGAGAGTTACCTTAGAGCTTGTTTTAACATTCCGGACAAGGTTCGGTTGATGTCAAGTTGGGCAACCAACGAGGGCAATGCAGTGCCGCGCAGAACTTTGTGTTACAAAGTTCTGGATGGCACTAAAACGTTTACGGACTGACGTTATGCGTAACATCAGTCAAACAACCCGCTCTTCTCGTTATCAAAAAATATTTAAAAAAGTGACAGTTTTTTTTTATGTTATTTGGTAACGAGACGAGCTGGTCGTTTGCCTGATGGTAAGCATAACGCCGACCCATAACAATTGCAGTGCCACCCAGAACTTTGAAACACAAAGGCCTGCGCGGCACTGCAGTGCGCTCGTTACCCTGAGACATTAGGTATTAAGTCTCATAAGCCCAGTAATTTCACTGGATACTCTGCTCATCAAACCGGAATACAGTAATGCTTGCACACTACTGCTTGGCGGCAGACTTCACGAGCAAAGCGGTGGTAACAACCCAGACGGACACTCGCAGAAGAGTTAGTTCTCCCACTAACAAAACTTAAATCTAAACATTAAACATTGTCTTAAAACTTATTGAGAATAACAAACTAATATTGCAGACACCTACTCCAGTCCAAACAATGTGTCGTGTCCTTTCGGCAGGATGTGTCACAACGGACGCCACATCGATTCCGGCGACATGGCGCAGAAAGGAATTTCAAAAGAATTCGCGTTATTAAAGCTCTTGCAAGGGGAGCCATTTGCAGTGTCTGTGAGGGTTTTGATGGAGTCCTTTAAAGATGTTCGATGTTTTGTTATGATTCTGTTATAGGATTTAGTTATTTAATAATTGCGTTTATTTAAACGCTTTAGTTAAATTTTTGGTTTGTTTTACTACGTCATGACTTCAGTAAACAAACTAATAGGTCGTGCATAATTTATTCCGTGTCTAATAATTCTGGGGACATGATCTAGTTCTTGATTCTCTAGACAAAGGGAATCCTAGTCGAGTTATTTAAAAAAAACAGTGCTTATAATAAATGCGAAAGTGTGTTTGTTTGTTGTGTCCTTCTTTCACGCAGCAACGGAGCAATGTTATTTTTGACATAGATATAGTTTGTGGACGGGAAAGTAACAATAGGCATCAGAAGCCTCCTGGAGAATACTCTAATACTTAGACATACATTTCAAACGCGATTTGTAACATTAGAAACACTGTAAAACCGTACTTTTAATAAGAATGCCGACGCGTTTCTTCTTCTTGATCGGTCTATACCAATTTGGAACGGGCCCTTAGTCATTTATTTTATCTTTTAGGAGTGCTCTCTTGTGGCCCATGTAAATAAAGAATTTTGAATTTAAATTATCTCAACTGATGGTACGTGACGATGCGGTCGACGATGTAGTAAGCTTTCCTGCCGTGCTAACATGGGCGCCGTGACAAAAATTTGTCGATGCTTATATCGTGCATTTATCTCGTATTCGCATGAGAAAGAGCGAGACAAAACAGTAGACAAAATTTAGTCGTGCTGCACATGTTAGTATGGCTGGACTATTCACTGCTACTCACTCGTGACTTAAAGAAACTTAGGTTATAACGATCAGGAAACGCAAAATCGGGCAAAGAATTCCATTCCTTAGCGGTACCTACCCCAAATGAAATTAGAAGCAAAACGCTTCATGCGTAAAGAAGGTACTTTTCAAAGTACCTTCGTTTCTAAGAAAGCAAGCATATTTATCAAAAGTTGAAAAAAAAACACCTTTAGTACGTCGTCTTTAAAACTCTGAACTTTCGCCATAAGACTTCTTAACGTTGTATTTGCTGGAACTTCAACAATGTATTACTGCTACTTCCTTTAACGTACCCGTTTTACTCAAATTTAATGTTTTTACCTGAAAATTTATTATCTAATAAATGGGTCTAGAGTAACGTTATAATTTAACGCGCTAGTAAAAGTTTGATGTGTTTTTGATTGATTATGGATTTAATTGAATAATAACGTGGACTTTATGGTTAAATTATATTTTTATAACGCTAGTCATTGGTTGCTGCAAGTGAAGCGGTGACAGCTCAGCGGCAGTGATCGGCCACCGACTTGCATATCGGTGGTTCGAAACCTACAATGAGCGCTTGATCTTTCGATGAAGAAAAACTTTGTGGTGCAACTATAGGTTGGTCGTGTGGCATTTTCCAGTGTCCACCTGGCTAGCAACCACTCTCAAGTTTAAAAATCATGCTTTACGTCCCGTATTAATTTTATCAACCGTTGTCACCCTACAGCAGTCCCCGCATGGTGTCCCATAAACCCATGCGGTTCGCTCTTTCCGCTAAACTGTGACAAAGCGGGACGGCTGCGTACACTATGCTATTGATTATAAGATGAATAGATGTCCTCGTAGCCTGATTATCGGTTCTTCATACTTTTTCTATCCAAAGTCACTCCTTGATCCAAAATAAACGATAATGACTCAGAGCAAGTGACTCCATCAGTTGATTTTCCAAATCCTACAATGAGTTTAAGATTTCGGTGAAGGAAAAGAAGTTTAAAAAACTTGAGAGGTGATCAGGGTGATGAGTGTGTATACAGCTCCCATCTTTCTTTCTTTCAAAACTCTTGGCGGCATTGCAATTGATATGAGCAGGCGTAAAGTTTACCATCAAGTGAACGACCAATTAGTCACTTATCTAATACTAGCTGCTTTTCATCCGCGTGGAGATTCCGACAATAACATGTTTTTTTCCGGGATAAAAAGTGTCCTATGTTATACTTACTCACCGGCCTTTAAACTATATCTATATTATAAAAAAAAATGAGAATGGAGGATATAACAACAAACAAAAACATTAAGAAACATATTTTCACATTCATAATAGGATTATTAAGAGGTAAAGTTTGATTACTTGACGCTAACCTCTGGAATCTAACAATACATTATCACTGAGTGCTACGCAGGCTTCGTTTATTCTGTTTCTATACGTGGAAAGCCGCGGGAAAAGCTTACTTCATCAAACGTAACCTCACCCTTTTTGCTGAGGGTAAATAAATATTTCAACAACAAACAACATTTTCAAAAAGACGACAAATGTTGTCCCATGTCAAAAAGCATAAGTAATATTTATTCCTAGCCCCACAATAGGATAGTCCTAAGGAAAATCTCCATGTAATATATTTCCATAAGAATGTATGAATAATGAATGAGGACCCTAACTAGGGCGACCACTCTCGTGGCAGAGGTAAATCTAATTATCCTTTCTAGCTTGCTTTTCCCTGTACTTTATTTATTTGTACGGTTCTTTAGACGATCATTATTTTGCTGTACACTTTAGATGAGGGAGAGACCTTGTGGAACATAATTTAACACATCCCGTCTTACCACAGAAAATAACATAATAATAATAGATAGACGTGATAAACGTCTAAAATTATAAGCCAGCTTCTGCCAGCGGGTTTGCCCGCGTGTTATATTTATTATAGCTTGTGTGCTATTTCAGAACCTAAACTATCTACATTCCAAATATCATCAAAATCGGTTTAGTTGTTACGGAGATACGTAGTAACAAACATTCATACAAACTTTCGCATTTATATATTTATTTATACACCATCGATATAGGTTGTAGGTTGAGCATATTTTCAAATTCAAATTTTTTTATCCACATTTGGTCTCTCCCAGTTCTACTCATGAAAGTTAAATGACTCTAGATGCACGTTCCATAGAACAAGTATAGGCTCAAATCCTACACTGAGCTTGAATTTATCTACTGCTCAGTTCGTTCTAGAGTAAATATTTGCGCACTGGAATAAGTACAAATATTTGTTTCATGTCTGGGTATTGCGAGACCATTGTTCTTGTAGTTTCTGAATCCATAGACACACCACACCTAGTTAGAGGCTAACTACCCTCTCATCTCTTTACCCATAAAAAAAACTTGGTACTGCAGCTTAGTCGTAAGGAAGTCACACGCAGATATTCATGTTTTTATATTCATCATTTGAAAGTTTTCATTTTAATTTTATTCTATGGCCCAAGTCCTTTGATAAGCAATTGAAGCAAAGTCAAAGCTGAAGTGACCCTTTTTAGTTCCTTTGTAACTATCATTGGTCGGAAACCAGTGGTAAGATGGTCTATGTTTTTAAAAAGGTAATTACAATATATTTTTGCTCATACAACCAGTTTATTTTATGACCAACGGTTACTGGCCAAGATTTCGTTTAGTAAAAATGTTTGGGCAGATGTTTACTTGCCACCCACTGAAAGGACTCCGCGTAGCAGCCATCATTGTTGGCGACGGAAGGGGTCACGTTGGGGTGGATAGGTTGAGAGATATGCTAGAGCTACAGATTTACTTAACCTTTTGTATGCCGGAAGCCAGGATCCGCGCGACGAACAATATATTTCCTATGGTGTCTGGAATCTACTATCTAGGTGGAAAAAGTCCTAGCTATATAAAGCCTTCAGATCACGTTGGGGTGTAGAAATGAAACACCCTTGCAGATATCAGTAGAACTCTATTTCAAATTTGGCGCCACAAAACAGCCTTCAAAATTCGTGCGGCAAACGCTTGCGTGTATTAAGGCCGCACAACGCCATCTAGTTTATATACATTTAATATATTTGACTTACGTTAAACACTAGGCATACGAAAGGTTAAGGGCATTGACTTACAATTTACATCATTTTAATATAGTCTATTGTCTCAATAGTTATTTATATTGTACAATGTACATATTCAATTGTGAATTCTTGAAAGAACAAATTTCTCAAACTCTGACAAGCGAGCCCAACAATAATTAAAAGAAACCTGTAGAATGAAAAAACCCCATTCTGAAATACCTCGCAAATAAAATCTTCATTTCAGTGGAAATCCGCGTAACTTGAGATTGTTTCTTTAATCGTCGTTTTCTCTTTGCGAGAGGAGAGTAGGTACCAGGAAGTCGGCTTGACTTTTGTGAGCAGTAATTTTGTAATGATATTTGTCGGTTTTATTGTGATTCTTTATAAAAGTCCTGGTTCTTAATAATAAGTCTTATAAGAAGAACCACGTACGCATATCTTAGGTTGCTGTTATATGCTCCTGATAGGACAGAATTTTGCAATTTTGGCTTAAATAAACAACAAATAAATAAACGATTATACTCATACTCCGGCACTAGGATTCCCTGTGTCGCAGGTGACATGGACACACACAGATAAACATCCAAGATCCGAGAACAAACTTTATGCTAGCAAAATCTGGCCCGGCCGGGAATCGAAACCGGGACCCCTCGCTTTGCAGGCAGGGTTACTACCAACTTAGATAAGAAGCCGTCAGAATCTTGTCAAGGTAGTGTGATCCTTTTATAATACCAATAATAATTCCAGTTTTCTCGTCACTAGGTCAAAGATGGCACAAAAGAATGTTTCGTAGACGGCGCCAACTTACTTAACGAGACTTGAAACTTCAAAGTAAAATAACTAAGTCAAAAGACCCATTATCTCACGAGATAAGTTAGGAACTTAAAAGCCTCTGAACTTGGCTCGTGCAATAACGTGTTATAGAGTGATAACATGCAGAAGTGCGCCTTTGACAATCGCTACCAAAGTTTAAATTGGGCTGTTAAGGCTTGTCTGATTTTTAGTTTATGTGCTTGTTAGTACTTGTTGGCGAAATTGTATGTTTCGAATGTGTGTACATTGTAGAGGATATTTTCAGCAAAATAGTTTATACATTTTGTTGAAAATATAATTTGCTACTGCGACAGAGCAGTGGTCAGATGCTCTACAGCTTGTATTTTTTTTCTCTTGTGCTTTTATTAGGAATCGAATATAAAAAAGTACATTTCATATAGAATCTTATTAATTGCTTGTGTATTAATATAATAATAATATAAGAATGATGAATGAATGATGATGATATAAGAAAGGATGCAGGGATCAAAAATCACAGAGAAATGTTAATGAGAGGAAGAGAAGCACTTAAAACTTCCACTTTCATTTCAAATTAACGTAGGTACGTGTAATTTTATATATCGTTTGCTTTCATTAGCGATAACCACCTATAATCAGATAATCAGCGGCGAAACCAATCCTGAAAGTCCCCTCTCAGGCCTTTCTAAATGTACACTATTTCGACTTGTAAAACACAAAAACTTTTTCACAAATCTGAAACATAATTTCGAACAAAACTAAAAACATGTCCAAGCCTACCTTTCAAACTACAATACCAAAAACATTCAAATATCCACAATAAAGTAACCTCAATTCCTCTGGAGTATAGTATCACAATAACAAGTAGTTGGTTACCGTCACGTACCTCACGTGGTGAGAATGTAAACAGCGCACATTCGTCGCTGAGGTGAAGACATTGCCTTCTGCTAATTTATTGCGCTGTATATAAAATGTACCGGCATAAATATTTACTATTTGATATAAAGCTCAGACATGTCTCTTACGAATGAAGTGGTGCCCTATTTAAGTCGTGTTTAAGGCCCAAACCGAGTTATTTTTGAGAAACTATTTTCTTTACACACGTTTAAAATGTAAATGTTTATTTTTTTATACAGAATAAGGCTTGACCATTATCTCACCTATCTCACCTGCTGGTAAGCGACGATGCGGTCGAAGATGAACCACTCTTTCCTAGATGATACCTACACACTAGCGACTTGAAGCAGATAGGAAACTCATACTCAGGCAAGGAGCCTACTGAATCTCAAGCTAAAACTTTTACAAATTTATTTTACAAATAATTATAACATTGATCTGTTACTAAATAACAAAATGAGTCTACCTGTACATTTCTACTAAGTACGTGACGAAACAAATGAACCGAGTTTAAAACAATTCTGGTAAAGATTTTCCTTAAAGACAAAGAAAACAAAAGCTTAAGTAAGTCCTTTATATTTCGGAAAATTAAATAAACCCCGTGTTGCAAACTGCGCTGGTACAATACCAAACAAAGCAAAATAATTTCCAGAAACAAAACCTGTTAAGTATCACAACTTTTAACGAACACCACCTTAACGTATCTTGGGATAAACTTAGTAATCAACGGAGGGAAATAAACGAAGATGAAAAACATTAGCTAATGATATAAGAAGGCTTTGACTAACGAAAATGTGTTCTGACTTGTCACTCAGATGAAGTAAGTATTCGTTGTATATCATAACCAATACAACGGTTTGATCCTTGAATAATCCTGATGATGAGTGATTATCATCTCAGTGAGATAGTACTCTCTTCTGCGAGTGTCCGTCTGGGTTGTTACCACCGCTTTGCTCGTGAAGTCTGCCGCCAAACAGTAATGTGCAAGCATTACTGTGTTCCGGTTTGATAAGCAGAGTAGCCAGCGAAATTACTGGGCTTATGAGACTTAATACCTAATGTCTCAGGGTATCAAGCGCACTGCAGTGCCGCGCAGGTCTTTGTGTTTCAAAGTTCTGATTGGCACTGCAATTGTTATGGACCTGCGTTATGCTTAACATCAGGCAAACGACCAGCTCGTCTCGTTATCAAATAGCATAAAAAAAAGAATTAAAAAAAAATATTGTTGCGTGTTACTCAGAAGTCAGGAGTGCCTGTAGGCTGACCAGAGGATAGCAAATCATTATTCTGAGCGGCACTGGAATCGTTATGAGCGGGCGTGATACTTTTCTGCAAAACCGCCATTGTCATAGGAACCTGGGAAAACAATTGTGCTGTAATAGTACATTACGATATTAGTGCGTAAAGATGGTTATAACATGCGAGGCGGAATTTCAGCCCGAGCCGAAGGCGAGGGCGTAATTGAGCCGAGCATGTTATAACCAATACGCACGTATATCGTACGACGTTTTTTAACACACTTGCGAGTAAACAGGAAAAAAAAACATTTAAATAAACTCAATCTGTGAATGCACACTGTTGCTTTCCCGCCATTTTACCAGCGCGCTTGAATAGCAACAGCGCGCTGCTCACTAGCTGGAGTGGTGCGGCGGCGATCAGTTCCATATTTGAAATGGCAAATAATACTGTTATGGAATTTGTATGGACTATAACTTAACTATTTGCTTTGATAACACACGCGTTTTTTATGACCCGCTTTACATATTTAAAACCGGTGGAATTATATCAGCTTTACGAGAGAGGGTGTTAAAAAATACCTAAAGTCCGTAAAGTGATCATTTTGAGTCGAAACCATTGTCATTATAAAACCATTTTTTAGTAAAATTTTGGCTCGGATGGGTATAATTGTAAGTTAAATGATGACATTACATTCCCTGTGTTGCATGTGGCATGGGCGTTCGGATACAAAACCCGAGAACAAACTATGTAAATCACACAAAGTTTGCCTCAGTCGGAGACCGAACCCAGAGCGCTTTGCTACAAATTTAGCAACTATGCCGCCTCAAATCATCAACAAAATCATATTTCTTGCAAAGAATCCTTTACGATTCAGCAAAAAATACGCCAACTATAGAATAAGATATACCAACAATGCGAATAATAAGACGAAATCCATCTAAAAATCCGTAGAACATCTGAGGGTATTTTCACAGCGGTACTGGCAATACGTGTCTCAAATCCAAGATGGCGGTCGGGGAAACTAATTTGCAGTGCAGAAACTGAATTAAGTTTTTTATATAAGGAATAAATGTGTATCTGGAGGTGCCGGGGTCGAGCTTCAGATTAGATTTAACTTAAGATGGTTATAGCTTATGTGATAGCGGCCGTTACGTTTTTGATACGGGGAGTTTAAGCTGGTGGGGTAAAGTTTTTAAATATTTTAGAAAGAGTTTTGAATGCTCATGGAAGTCTCATAAGATATGCGAAAAGGTCAATAGATTTATTTATCACTTGAAAAAATTAATAACTCTACTCTGCATGTTGCACTGATGGTTTACCATAACAACATATATCCACCGATAATCTGGGGCAATGGCGTATGGGTAAATAAAGCTTTTATAGCCCAAAAAAGTCTATCTGTCTCCCAAAAAATCCCCTGCATTAAAGTCGCGAACTATTTCCAAAGATTCGTATTCTAACCTTACCTAGCATGTACATACACGAGATTTGAGTTTACGTCAAAAAAATTCTCAAAATTTAAGAACATACCGCTACAAGATTTTCTGAGAAACTTGTGCTTCCCAAGGTAATAAAAACACTTATTAATTTATTTCTTTTTATTTATTTATTTATTTATTTATTCGATTTAATCAAAACGGTTACATAAAAACAACCACTTACATTGATTAAATAAAGTCAAATACAAATTTAATTTAATTTAATGAAATCACTTTATAATTTTTTACACATTGCATGGCAACAAGTGAAAATGCTTTAAAAAAGTAACGAAACGACTTCAGTGACAAAATACTAAACAGATTTTGATGAAATTTCTATGGGACCAATCTGAAAGTATATCCGATGAAATAAAAAAATTATAAACCGATTTAAAACGGTTTAACCGGTTAAATGACGGAGATCTGAGGTAACAAACATAAAAAAAAATACAATTCTCCTTTTTATTTTTAACACATTTCGTGCTAACTACCTGTATCTTCAGAAAATAAAAATCTTGAATATAGAAAAAAAACCTACAATAACATAAATATCATTTACCGCCCGCCCGCCCTCGCCGCAAGCAAAAAAATATAATAATTGATCACGCCGTGACGTCACGCCATCAATCATATCGCCATTATCTGCTGCCATCGCGATTTCCCATCAAAATACCGTGAAATTACCCAATTTCTGGGGAATAAATCATTACATGTAAGTACCTACGTAAGTATACCAAGACATTACTTATGTATATGACTAAAATAAACATTTTGTATATAACAAATACATATTTATAAATTTTTATTTAGTTAGGTACTTGATTCATTCAAAAAGTAAATAAAGTAAGATTGGTTGCCAATCAGTGTTTTTCAGCAAGCACTACACTAGACGGCCAGTTCTTTCTAACATTCAACCTCGTCCTCACTCAAGATCAGTTCAAATAGCAAATATTAGTCAAGTGGTATCAGGAATAAAAAAAGACTTCATTTTATCTGGAACATAGTAAGTCTTCTTTACATTACTGCATTTCTGACATTACTGCTTGGCGGCAGACAACACGAGCAAACCCACCCAGCAGGGACACTCGCAGAAGCGTTAATTCTAACAACTGTTAAAACCTAGGACTATAAGTTTCTTGATCCATTGTGGATCTGGCCCGTAGATCTATTGATACTGAACGAAGTTACGCCTCTTTATTCCCATAAAAAGACTCCACATGAAGTTAGCTATAATAGAAGAAACATCTTATAAGTACGTCTGGTTTCCAGATCGTACATCACAATACAAAGGCAGTGGTAAGAAAAATACCGCTTTAGAAAATGGTGAACAAAACGTCTTCCAGTCGTTAGACTAGCGCACAGTATAAACAGTGGACTCACACAATGTGCTGGCTCAAACACGCATTCTCATTACTGTGTTTACCTTCTGCACGTTCTGTTTTAACTGTGCTTCATGACAATACAACTGAGAAACAGTAAGGACGCAGGCTGCAGCTTGTGGCTGCCGTTTAGGACTTCAAACAGAGATGCAGATAACACTGTAAAGTTTTTATACGGTTTTGGGTGGTTTTTGGTACTAAGTTGTCTACGAGTGTCCGTCTGGGTGGGTACCTTTCTCGAGTCTGCCACCAAGCATTACCGTGCAGCATTATTGAGTTCCGGGTTGATAACCAAAGTAGTCAGTAAAATTACTGGGCTTACTTAAGTCTCAGGTTAACGAGCGCTTTGCAGTGCCGCGTTGTGTATCAAAGTTCTGAGCGGCACTGCAATTGTTATGGGCTGGCGTTATCCTTACCATCAGGCAAACGATCAGTACGTCTCGTTATTCAATAGTAAATAAATTAACGCGGTATATCGTTAAAATCGATATAATCGTCCATTATCATTCATACGATGTGATTTAAGGTAATATTGTATTATAAGTTCTAAAAGTACGTTTTCGGAGAACCCATACTGTAAGTAGAATGGTTCCGTATTGCGTCTACTTTATACTGGAATTTATGCGTCTGGATGTCTGGGACGCTCTATGTGCAAATGCAATGTTTTTCTTGTGGCAGTGTGGGCGATACACACATAGGTACGATGTATTGATGTATTGTAAACATACATTTTTGTGGCAAATTGAGAGTGAATACGAATTGAAGTTGTCCGTGAAATTATTAAGCGTAAGAAACTTGATAGGTGACGTTTTAGAGTGACGATTGCGGAGCAGTGCCGTGCAGTGCTGTATGGACACATCGTTATGTGCTTGCAGATACAGTTTCAACTTTAGAGTGATTGTTACCTAGTCGACAGGATACTAAAAATGATAAACCACTATCGTAGTATTTTTATTCAATTTTAATTCAAAAAATTGTTTTCTCTCAGAATAGCGTTCTTATTCCAGTTTAGTTTGCTAGTTAATTCGCGTTTATATTAAATTTTCTCAAGATCTGACGATGCATGGGGAACCAATATAAAGAAATATTCGATGTTTTAACCGACTTCCTAAAAGAAGGTTCTCAATTCAGTTACATTTTTGTTACCTCATATCTCCGTCATTTATAAACTGATTTTGAAAATTCTTTTTTTATTTGAAAGGATATACTTTCCGACTGGCTCCATAGAATTTTTAACCCATTTTTTTGTATCAAAATTGGCTTACTAGTTTGTCACTTTTAAATCTTAATTCTGGACAAAGATCTGATATCTCATTATTATCTTCACGACGATACTCAAATCCAGATTACAGATATCAAACGTGTTTTGTGAAAAATCTTTAACGAAAATTGTCTACCCTTCACAAAGTGACTTTTGTTCTGACTTTCTGAGATAACGTAGAATATATGAGTTGTGAGGGCTGAAGGGCACGCGTGTGGCCGCGGGGCAGGTGCCTACTCGTAAGGGTGGGGGCAAATGTTCTGTGTATGTTGAAGGGTTGGATTAAGGGTAGTTAATATTTTAGTTCGCTGGCTTACATGGAGTACTTTGTAAGTGTGTTTAAGCAGAATATCCCGGATAGTCCTTTGTGTAGTAATAAATGTTATTAAATTATTAGTAAGTAACTATAATAATTAAATTATAATATCAAAAGCCGTGGCCACGGGATGCAAATTAGGCTAATAGCACAGGCTTACAATGAAAAGTAACACTAATTCAAATAAAAAAATATAGATAAGGATACTGAAAGAGCGCTCATAAAAGTTAAATAACTATTACCATCCGTTTTTTGTTTTTTAATTTCCTCTTTATACTACAGTGGAGGTCAGGAGCTGCTTGAGTAGTTTGCGTCTATCTAAGCGATCAGATATGAGTCATACCCCCGCACTAGGATTCCCTGTGTCGCAGGTGGCATGGTCACACACAGATACACAATACAGACATACAAGACACGAAAACAACCTTTACATGCTCTTCTCACCAAATCTTCCCCGGACAGGAATCGACCCGAAGCTCCTTGCTTTGCAGGCGGGGTACTACCAACTTATCTACGGAGCACACATTAGAATTACAGGAGAGCACTCATGAAAGTTTAATGACTCTAGGTGCCCCACAACTCAAACCACAAAATTGAGACAGAAGTTAAATGTCTCAAAGGGAAGTAGTTCTTCTAATTAGTCTAGATGTCTATTATACATTAGAGCACTGTCTCGGTTGGGCGGCTCGCCGGGGCGGGGTGATCATTGTTTTGTCTCTAATTATCGGAATCCACGCCCCGGTTAATTGGACGAGACGGCGCGACGTAGACGTCTGCCAAAGAAGAGTAATTAAATTAATGAGGTACAGAAGGTACGTCGAGAGGTCATAGTAGAACGCTGCGAATATATTTGGGAGAAAACAATTTAACATCAAACCAAGCTTTTATCTTTTTCTTGTAGCCTGAAATGCGTAGATTTTCTATTTTTGTAATAATTTTCACAAACACAGTAGTAGTATAATTATGTTAATTGGTATACAAGGTAGCTGTCATTTTGCTTTTTTCGTTTTGTATAAACTCATAACAATTGCAGTGCTACTCAGTACTTTGAAACACCAGGGTCTGCACAGCACTGCATTACGCTCGTTACACTAGACATGAATAGTAAACATCTTTTTCCCAGTATTCCCAGAATAAGAAACTACGAGGACCATCCCACAACACAATGATAAAAAAAATCAAATTACTACTTGCACTCTTTTTGTGCATAGTAAAATTTGTCCTGTTGATGGAATCGAACATCCTTTAGGCCCTTCAGAAATCCAGCCACCCATCTATCAGTCGATATTTATGGTATAGGTAGATAGATAGTTAAACCACAGGCCACTTATGCTCTCAAATCACTCTAAATAATATTGGTCATCAAGCTAGCCTGCCCGTAGGTAATACTTCAATCTACTGTCGCTTTTGCAGCACTTAATCTTTGTCCGTAGCTCCGTAGAGCCAGCTACGGCGTAGCCAGCCTACGGTAGACGTAGGATACGTGACGCTGCTATTTATCTGCGAGATTACGGTTGAACGTAGAACATTGATTGCCCGTGCGTTGCTCTACAGATTGCTGCGCTAGGTTATTGGGAGATATTATGGCTTCGTTTAGGGTGAGAGTTCGATGTGCCAAGTTGTTTGTACAAATTTTTGATGATGTGGAAATTATTGAAATTAGGAATGTGAATTGATTTTTTCGTATTCACGATAATTTAAGCATTCCTTAACCTTAAGTGTTGGTTAGGTGTTTTATCGACGTTGGCGAGCACTATTAAACATGAAAAACATTTTTTTTTTCGATAACAAATGAATGATTTAGGGTCTTACCACAAAAAAATTAAACACACTTTAAACCTGTGTTAATCACTGTTTAACGCCTATACATGCCTTAGTCGCACGATTAAATATGAGCAACCACAAATCCTGATTTAAGTAGTGTCTAAACATTGTCTAACACAATTCTGTTGTGACATTTCTAATCATTTTTGACATTTATCTTTAGACGCTTTCTAGCTAAACAGGTGACTAAAAATAGTTTTTTTTGTGGTAATATTATTAATGCTTAGTGATAGTTTAAAAAACCGTATAGCCACATCTCATCTTGTCTTATTTTAGTGTTCAAAACTTGATTTAGTTTAACCTAGAAAAGGCTACAAAAACCGCAACACGTATTTCAAATCATACTCATACTAACATCCATCGATATCACCTTCCCCTAATCCCCATTGTGGGCCGCAACATTAACAAAGTTCCTAATAGCACTATTCAAAAAACCTTGACTCACGCTTCCGAAGGATTAATAGCGGCGCACACCGCCACAAGATACATGGCCTGTACAGTAATAGCTGTGGCACTGTGGACGTCAGAAGGCAATGTACGGACAATGCACTGTCGTGAGATAGTTGGGGCTCGCGGGCGGCGGGGAGGGAGATCACAGATTCTAGTAATCGAGAAACACAGACGTCAGTAAAAGCAACTCCTGAGCTTTTTAAGTGTATGACTTGCACGTAAAGTTAACTACAGTGCAACACGACTAGTTTCTACTACTTGTTACTTGCTGTATTTCGTGTTTGTGTTAATCAAAGGCCAATTCAACACCTAGTTAGTGGTAGGAATAACTCTTCTGCGAGTGTCCGTCTGGGTTGTTACCACCGCTTTGCTCGTGTAGTCAGCCACCAAGCAGTAGTGTGCAAGCATTACTGTGCTCCGGTTTGATGAGCGGAGCAGCCAGTGAAATTACTGGGCTTATGAGACTTAATACCTAATGTATCAGGGTAACGAGCGCACTGCAGTGCCGCTCAGGCCTTTGTGTTTCAAAGTTCTGAGTGGCACTGCAATTGTTACAGGTCAGCGTTATGCTTACCATCAGGCAAACGACCAGCTCGTCCCGTTACCAAATAAAAATAATAAAAAAAACCTGTCGAAATTCAAACAGACGTCACGTTGATGGTTTCTGTTGTCAAACTGAAACTAAATAAAGCAGAAACGATCAACATTGTCTACTGCCTATAAGCCGCTTGTGACCGGGTATACAGAGTTAATACACGTTTGGTGCAAAGATATGCTAATCAACGCGTTATAGAGCCGGTCACGCGACCGAGCTCGGCCGAGTATCGCGCCGAGTGAGCGAGACTATTTATCAGTCTGAGGTAATTATGAAAGATTGATAAGGTGTTAAAAACGGCTCATTTTGTAACTAGAATAATTTTCTTTTTAAACAAGAAAATTATCTTTTTTTTTATGTTATTGGTAACGAGACGGGCTGGTCGTTTGCCTGATGGTAAGCATAGCGCCGGCCCATAACAATTACAGTGCCACTTAGAACTTTGAAACACAAAGGCCTGCGCGGCACTGCAGTGCGCTCGTTACCCTGACACATTAGGTATTAAGTCTCATAAGGCCAGTAATTTCACTGGCTACTTTGCTCATCAAACCGGAACACAGTAATGGTTACACATTACTGCTTGGCGGCAGACTTCACGAGCAAAGCGGTGGTACTAACCCAGACGGACACTCGCAAAAGGGTTAGTGCTCCCACTAACAAAATCTTTATTTATTTATTTAACATTTGACAGGTTGGTGTAGATGTACCCGTTACATCGATATGTTACATTCGATTTTTTTTTATTTTACCATTAACTGTGCCCGCAGCACCATAAACAGTACAAAGCTGTTATTTTGACATTACAAACAAACACTTCAATTTTATTTATTTGCATAGATATAGATAACCGTATACCATAATCATTTAACGTTGAAGATCTCACTCCTGAGACTCGTACAATTTCTTTTCTTTCTTTATCTAGAAAGACAAATGTCTCCACAAAAACTTAGTTCTAAAATTAAACCTCAATTTTTTTTATTTCAGCACATACTTATGATCACTCCTGAAGGCTTCAAGCGCAGTAACCGTTAAAAGCACTGTTCTAGAGTTCTACCACCTCGTCGTAAAGTATTGCAGAGTTAATTGCGGTGATACGCGCAGGTCGCGCAGTTTTATTGCCCGGCCGGTTTTAATCAAGCCATTTTGGTGAACGCTGGCCTTATATGCTGTGGTAAGGCGGTAGTACACGATAAAGAAGGCGTAGGTACACTATTTGTGCCGGTCTAGTCCCTATTGGCTGGTTTTGGTATAAGGTTTTTTCTATCCTAATTACATCAAATCATACATGTATTTGCAAGAGCACCGGATATTATTATATACTAGCTTCTAGTTTTACCCGTGTTTCCACGGGAACAGTGCATTTTACAGCGATAAAAAGAAACCAATGTTACTCTCCGATCCATAAACTATGCCAAAAATCAATCCGTTTGCTACGTTGCTGCGTGAAAGAAGGACTACCCAAAAAACTAACAAACCAACAAATATACAAACACACTTTCGCATTTATTATATAGTCGGGTATAGTACGGACAAGTACAAATATCAGCTGATATTCTCACAACCGGCTACTTACAAAACGAAGTTTAATAATCGCGTTTATCGCTTCATAATAGTAAAATTTTACTCCAGCGTCTTTTACTACCTAACGGTAGTAACAGATGGTCACGTCAATGGCAAAATTAGCCACACACATCACCACCCTCCCGCCACCCACACTGGAACCCTCCTGGCTCGTTTTAAACCCACCCACCTACCTGGACTACGGCGAGGCATCAGTAGCTGATCTTGTACGTTTCGCTGAATTTGGTTACTAACATACTTTCGTACTCACGCAATGTGAATAATATCTCGTCTAAGAACTAAATAAGTTGCACAACAATTTTTTTCAGACGATTATAATATTCTGTTATATAGAAATACTGCATTGGCAATTTCTGTATTAGCCCAAAAGCGTATGAGCTGTCTTTTTTTTTAACCTTTCGCTTTTTTTAAAGTAATTTTTTTTCTAGTGACTAATGTGGTCTTCAGTTGTTAAACCTAATAGCACTACTATATAGGTGGCATAGCTATAGTAATAGGACAAGCTCTCTACTGCAGCAGCCAACAGATAGATATTTGGGGATAGATCACCCAAAGCTATTTTTCCTTCAACAAAAGCTCAAGCTAATTTTAGGATCCGAACCCGCGACCCACGGATCACGGGAGTCTTCACTCACGATCAGCAGTCACCATCATTTCAACTTAAAAATATCTCCCTTCGTCCTCTACCTTGCTGCCCTTGTACCATTCTTACATTGGGTCGGCGCAGTACGTGTACAGACATACTACTTTTGGGGTTTGCAAAATTTACCGTGATCTACCACACGTGGCCAGCGAGGATGTCCTCGATTTTTTTTGTAATTATTGAACAAAATTAACATATGTCCCGACACATTTATAAAGATTAATTTTATTTTGGCACTAACGACCTCTAAATCCAATAAGCCATGCTATAAAACTGTTGTGACATTATACGGCAACTCTTGGCTCGTCATAAGTCAGTGGCCTGCATGGTGTCACAGTAATATCTGTTCTATTATTTTTAATTGTGTTATTTATTTATTTTTCTCTTCTCGTGTTACTAACGTAGTTACCAAGTTATATTGTTACTAATACCACTATAAAAATATTATTAGAAAAACGAGGTAGTATTAATTAATAAGAACCTTCAAGCTCTTCAAAAGCGTTGAACTCATATTTTGCACAGCGCACGCAGCTTCAACCTGTGTAGAGGCGCGAGAATGTGTGCGTGAGCCGTAGCAGCTATTTTCACGGCACTGACTCAGTGTGTTACACAGGCTCTACGGTTGCAGCCTGTCTGGCTCGACTAAAATAGCCTACTCCTGAACCGTGACTCCACGATTTTGCTTACCATTTTCAGATTTAACTTGCAGTTGGAAATATTACTACTTTTATTATTAACTAGTGATTATGTTTAAAATCGTAAAAGGTAAAATTAGCGTGTTTCCGGCAGAGACTTTTAAGAATCAGTTCAATTAGTAGGATAGATAATAGGTTTAGCGTATCCACAATCTTCTACCACATCGACACTCATCAGACGAGGAAGTGGTCAAACCAAAACTAAGCACCAAAAAAACCATCCGTTTTTAGGGTTTCGTACCTCAAAAGGTAGTTTTGAGAAACCCTTATGAACTCACTTCGTTGTCCGTATATACAGAGAAACCTTTGTACATCTGTAAAGACCGGGAAATACCTACCTATAGGGTATTTTCCACTGATGGTAAGAAGCAATGCAGGGAGCACAAGTAAAGGGAAAAACCGTAAATTTGTAGATAAAATACAAAAAAAAATTAAAGTTAATTATTTTGATAAATGTAGCTAATTACCTAACGATACCCGACTAACTATTTACATACCTACAAGTTTATACGAAACCCTCGGTGCGCGAAACTGACTCTCACTTGGCCGGTCTTTTGTAAATCATAGAAACATAAAAAATCTCTATCACAAAAACACTTACGACAACGCTTCCACCCTTTAAGTTATCTCTAAACAACGTAAAACAACAGGGGGTGGGGTTACCCTCGCACGCAATAATACGGTGACTGTGTAATAACACCGGGGAATGTGTTATGCCAGCGCTATACTCCACGAGGATTCATGACGAGAATTCTCGACGAGAATTGCGGGAATCGCAGTTCGGTGCTATTGCTTATCTATATCGTTTTCTTTGACAGGCGTGTATCGTTCGACTAAATTCCTATAGACCTATAGAATTGCATACCCAATTCATTACATCTGCATCTATACAAATAAATAAAATTGAAGTGTCTGTATGTAACATCAAAATAACAGCTTTTTACCAAATGCATATAAAAGTATATACGGTACCTATAACAAAACAATCATTTTTAAAATTTTTGTCTGTCTGTCTGTTCCGGGTAATCTCCAAAATGGCTGCACCGATTTTGACGGGACTTTCACTGGCAAATAGCTGCTGTTACAAGCAGTAACTAAGGCTACTTTTATTTTAATAATTAGGGTTCCGCACAGAAAAATAAAAACCATGAAATCCAATATCTCCGCGCGTGTGAAACCGCAGGCAGCAGCTAGTCTTTAATAATTATCTAACTCTTGTTAAAAGCCGATGTGGACAAAATTAAAATTAGTCTAAGATGGGGCTCAGGTTTAACTCGAGAACTATCTTGTTCTCGTCTTCTCTCGTTTCTTGGCGAGAATGTAGAGCCGCGCTATAAGAGTACTTAATGGCTCAAATGGGTTGCGGGCGGGGTTGTTTCCAGATTTATAGCAGCTCGGGTTAAATATGGCTGTTGTAAATTATGACTGAAAATTTGGTAGAACGGTCCTACGTTTCACGAACACAAATACAACCTTCACGTTACATCCTAATTATTTATTTAATTTGATTGCTTGCATTTATACCAGGTATGATAAGTCTACTACTATATAGTCAACTCTTCTACGAGTTTCCCTTTGGTTTGATCTTTACTCGTATAGTCTGCAGCCAAGCATGAAGTTAGTCAGTGATATTACTGGGCATACGAGACTTAATACCTGATATTTCAGGATAATGAGCACACTGCAGTCCGCGCAGTACTTTTTGTTTCAAAGTTCTGGGAGACTGCAACGGTGATTATAGACAGATGAAATTCTAACTATACGAGGCGTTGTATGTGTGTGTCATTACTTTGTAGCAAAGTATCTCGTTCTTTTGTTACTTTTTAACATGCTTTTATTAGGTTTACTTTTAACTGACTGATGGTATCAAAGGAAGTCCATTTTAACCTACTTATAATTGTCGTATCAAAATGAAACTTTGTATGTATATGTAGTTTGGATGACAATGCAATAATTTGGTGAAAGAACTGGTGGAGCCAGGATTTTTATAATGGAACTTTTCAGTGGCTACAAGTAAATCCCTCGAGTTTGGGCATATATGGGTTCATATAATTCTTTTTGACCAGTCCACTTGGTCTAATAATGAAGCCAGGAGATAAAAGCATGTTTTTTTATTTGGTATTTGATTAAGAGCAGATTGAGCGCTCATGAAGGTGGTAAGGTAGTGAACTTTCCAATAATGTTTTTACATTTTAATCCACTTTATTCTAGGAAGCAGTCTTCCCGAGCAAACCTTTGAAGTTCACATTCAGCTAACTTCTCCTGCACTTTGCAAGGAAACACGAATAATCAAAGCAAAGCATCCTCGGCTGCTTCGACAAAGGGAATTAAAGTTTCGGGAATTAAAGGGAGAGAGTGAAGGCAAAATTATTTATAGATGCACGTGAAACTAGCTCGTCGTAGATAGTGTACAGTGACTGTCATTACTGAATCACACAGGATTTTTGTCGTTATTGTCAATCCGATCATTTTTTTTAGTTGTTTAAATAATAAAAATAATAAATCATATATTATCCAAAAATGCATCTTAAGGTTACTTTAACAACAAAATAATTCATAAGTAAAATAATTATATAAATGGTTTTTTTTTTGATTATTTTTTTATACTATTGGATAACGAGACAAGCGCGTTGTCTATATGATGATAAGTGTAACGGCCCATAACAACTGCAGTGTATTTCAGAACTTGGAAATACAAAGACTTGCGCGGCACTGCTTTACGCTCTTTATCCTGAGACGTTATACCTAACGTTAAGTCTCATAAGCCCAGTAAACTGTCTAATTTGCTCATCAAAACGGAACACGGTAATGTCTGCACACTACTGCTTGGCGGCAGAATATGCGAGCAAAGCGGTCATACCCATCCAGACGGACACTCGCAGAACAGTTAGTCCTACCACCTGATATTTCATTGTTATCTGTGTGTTTATATGGCCATGTAGCCAGCAGTCAGCCGTGAGCAGTCATTAAGAACGCACGTATTTTGTTTCTATTTTAAAAGTTTGTAAATTTTCTTCATTCTTTCGTACTAAAATGAAGTGTGCATCGTGTGGAAATATGTTTAACGATGGAGTGCAGTGTGGTTCATGTAAGAAGCATATGGATTTTGGCTGTGCGTAAATAACAGAGGTCGGATGGAGGAAGCTAGGTACCGACAGGCGTGCCGCTTGGAAATGTAGTTCGTGCAGGTCGCTGTCGCCGGCGGCGTCACCTGCCAGTAGCGCGGAGCCTGCGACACTGGACAGTGTATTGAAGGAGATCCAGGACTTGAAATATCAGCTGTCGGGCTTGCCTACTCTGATTGTGGACGTTAAGACCATAAAACAGGAGATTTCCGAACTTAAGGCTTCTAGCGAATTCACCAACAACAAAGTCGTTGACCTTACAACCAAAGTAACCGGCTTAGAAACTAGAATCTCTGATGTGGAGCAGTGGGAGATGAGAATCAGCGCACTTAAAAGTGAAGTTGCAGTCCTTGGGTCTCAGATGTCCGCTGGTGATCAGAGATCTCGACTCAACAATGTCGAGATCAAAGGGGTTCCAGTTAAGAAAGAGGAAAACCTCTTCACCATTGTTGAGTCTATTAGTAAGAAGGTGAACTGCTGCTTCCCGAAAACTCAAATAAATTATGTCTACAGAGTCCCAATACACAACTCTAAAGAAAAGTCTATAATAGTGAGTTTTTTAAATCGCTACGTGAAAGAAGAGTTCGTAGCCTCTGCGCGAGCTTATAAAACCCTAACAGCAGCTGAAATAGGATTCCATGACTCTCAGCAGCGTGTCTTCGTCAACGATCACCTGACCGCTGAGTCGAAGAACTTGCTGACAAGAACCAAGTCGTTAGCTAAGGAAAAGAACTATAGCTACGTATGGGTGAAGTTCGCGAAAATTCATACTCGTAAGAATGACACATCGAAAATTCTTGTCATCACTCGAGAGAGCGATTTAAACAAAATGGCTTAAAATGGGACTATATCACTGTAATATATTATTATACAAACCCTGTAGCTTGTTGCGTAGTTGCTCTTAAAAAGTTAGCTTCTATTTTTATTGCAATGTACAACTCATTAAAAGTTATCCATCGGTCATTTATAAGCTTGTTATTGTCTAGTTTATTGGTAAATCATTATTTAATCTCTGTCTCAGCCGCTGTCCGGCGGGTCCGCTATTGTTCTAAGCAGGTAAAAACCTCTGGCTCTGCGCATTACTGCATTCATACCTATTCATTCATTCATTTAGTTGCTATCTTACTCGCACCCGTATACTATACCGATGCCTTTCACTTTTGCTATCCTCGTTGCGCCGCGTGCGCACAGACATACTATCATCTATATGCTATATTTTTTGCGCTTGTAATTATTTCCGCAACCTTTTTGTATAGCTGGCTTTGTCGCGCCTATGTACTTACCTGCGATACAAGTGATCAGCATTTTAAAGTTGTTATTAATTGGTATTTTTTACTTAAAAGCTTTTACTTTAGTGTAACGTCACTAACTCACTACATTATAACTTAGGAATTAATTATTTATACTGTTCTTTTTCTGTTATGTTTCTAGTACCTAATTATAAAAATGGATAATACAGCTAAAAATACTTTAAATATCTACTACCAAAATGTTCGGGGATTAAGGTCGAAAACATTAACTTTTTATCGTAATATCTGTCTCAATTCGTACGATGTTGTTATACTCACGGAAACGTGGCTTGTGGATAGTGTGTTGAGTTCGGAACTTTTTGACGACCGCTACATTGTGTGGCGGCGGGACAGAGATCTGGCACTAACCGGTCAGACGAAGGGGGGTGGTGTGCTTATAGCTTTACGTAGGGATATTGCTACTAGCGCCCGGCCAGAGTATCATTCCTCTGCAGAGGACCTATGGCTCACAATTACATTAAATCAATGGGATAATAGAATTCTTAAACTTAATTTTTGTGTTATCTACTTATGTAAACAGAGTCTTGGGTATACGTTTTCGCAACAATTAGATAATTTTTTGATTAAACTTAATGATTGCTTTTTAAATAATCCGAACGATAAATACCTAATAGTGGGTGACTTTAACTTAAGTTCTATCATATGGACACCTAGCGCTGACTTGTCAGCTATGTTACCGTCAAGTTTCTGTAGTAATGATGAGCAAAATTTTATTGATGATCTTAATTTATATAACTTACGCCAGTTCAATGGGGTCGTAAATAACCACGGGAGGATTCTCGACTTGGTTTTATCAAATGACGACACACTTGTCTCGGTCTGTGATGACCCTTTAGTGCCTATTGATCCGCATCACAAAGCACTGATAATAACGGCGCAGTATCTTGATATCCCGTGCTTAAAGCCTCAGTCATATATTAGGTACTTATATAAAAAAGGTGACTATGAATCTATTAATGAAAAAATCTCTGAAACTGATTGGAATGGTGAGTTTTGCAAGCGTAGTTTGGAGGATGCAGTTGGCTTTTTTTACACGTCAATTGATAATATAAAAAATAAATTCATACCGACTAGAAATGTTAGACAGGTGACTTACCCTGATTGGTATTCACCAGCACTAAAAAAGGCGCTTAAGGAAAAGTATAAATATCTCACAAAATATAAGCTATATGAGAATAAAACTAATCAACAAAGCTATATCTTACTTCGTGAGAGGACTAAATTATTAGAAAAATGTTGCTATACAAACTACATATCTACTGTTGAAAACTCAATCGGAAGGAACCCTAAACATTTCTGGTCATTTATTAAATCACGATCTAAATCAAATACCATTCCTAACACACTCAAATATCTCGATTCAGTTGCATCTACCGGTGAAGACATTTGTAACTTATTTTCAAATTTTTTTCAGTCTACTTTTCTTTCTCCGAATAATACTGCGTCACTACAGGATACTAATGATAACCTGCTAATTGCTTCTCAAATATCAAATATATCACAGCTAGATATAATTACCTGTAATATTTCTAAGCTTCTTCTAAAACTTGATCCTTCCAAGTCAGCAGGACCGGATCATATTAGTCCTCATTTTCTAATTAGTAGCGCTAAAACTATCGCAGTTCCTATTGCACTTCTTTTCCAGAAATCTCTGTCCGAATGCGTGTTTCCCCGGATTTGGAAGTCAGCTTTTATTACACCAGTACACAAAAAAGGGCCGAAAACTGATGTGGCTAACTATAGACCGATTTCTAAGCTCTGTATAATAGCCAAGGTTTTTGAAAGAGTGGTCTATGATCAGGTTTATGCAGCCCTAAAGAGCTCCTTCCATAGCTCGCAGCATGGTTTCCTTCGGGGCCGCTCTACTGTCTCTAACCTGATCCTGTTGAATGACTTTATCACCGAAGCCATGGATGCTGGTGCTCAGGTTGACGTAGTGTATACCGACTACAGTAAGGCATTTGACAGAATTGACCACGTGACTCTTTTGACGAAGCTGGACTGTATAGGTATTAGAGGAGACTTGCTCCGGTGGTTTTCTTCGTACATAGACAGAAGGACTCAGGCTGTAGTAGTCAGCAACTACATTTCTGGTTGGGTAACCATCCCTAGTGGGGTACCACAGGGATCGTTACTAGGACCTCTATTATTTACAATTTTTGTCAATGATATATCCACTTGTTTTAAACACTCTAATTTACTATGCTTTGCTGACGACATGAAGATTTTTTCCTCGATTAAATCAATCGAAGACGTGCACAATCTTCAAGCTGACTTGAGCCGTCTGGATAATTATTGCCAGATTAATAAGTTGGACCTAAATCCAACTAAGTGTGCTGTAGTTACATATTCTCGTAAAAAGACAACCATTCCTTCAGTCTATACCTTGAAAGACCAAGTTCTGACAATTAACACCGATATTCGGGATCTTGGAGTTGTTCACGACTCCAAATTACTATTTGATAAACATATAGATAGTATCGTGTCAAAGGCGTCTAAAACCCTAGGTTTTGTAATGAGGAGCTGTGCTCCTTTTGAAAATGCTAAAACTTTCAAAATTTTATATTGCACATTTGTTCGTAGTATCCTGGAATATGCCTCTCAAATATGGAATCCTAGGTATGATAAGTACGTTGTTCGAATTGAGCGGATCCAAAAGAAATTTATCAAATATTTATGTTACCGCCTAAAAATTCCCTATAAATCTAATAACTATTTAAATCTTTGTAAGAAGTTTCACCTACTTCCCCTTTCAAAAAGAAGAGAAATTGCTGATATCACATACCTCCTTAAGATTGCATCGAACCGAATTGACTGTCCTGACCTTTTATGTAAGCTTAAATTAAATACCCCTTTCAAACCATTGCGATCTGTTCCCCTAATTAATGTACCCTTAGTAAATACCAATTATAGACAAAATTCATATATTCGGAGAGCGAGTAAAAATTTTAATACAATTAATAAGCACTTAGATATCGACCTATTCTGTACCAGTATTGCATCTGCTAGACAGCTGTTGAGCAGAGACTTTTTTGACTAATTATCTTTTTGTTTTTGTTAAGTTTTGAGCGTTGAGATGTACCCTAAATGTGTGTTCATAGGATATGTTCATATTATTTTTTACATTGTTTTTAACCGTGAGGATCTTTAATTGGCTCACTGTTTTGTATCCTTTTTCTTATAAAATGTGTTTATAGCTGTTGATCTTCCTAATAAGTAAATAAATAAATAAATAAATAAATGTATGTTTTGACAACATTGATTATTGGAAAGTAGGTATGTTACACATCTGAACCACTACGGGCCATTTCATGTCATGAAAAAATACAACACTGTTTCAAATGTCTGACGACTCCGGAGCTATGTTGGTAGTAACCCTGCCTGCAAAGCGAAGGGTCCTGGGTTCGATTCCCAGCCTGGGCAGATTTTGTGTAAGCATAAAGTTTGTTCTCGGGTCTTGGATGTTTGTGATGTGTATCCGTGTATGTCTATGCCACCTGCGACACAGGGAATCCTAGTGCGGGGGTACGAGTGTGTATATAAAAAAAATCTGAACGAGTGCTTTTATATCCGAACTTATCCGGAAACATCGTCTCCCTACCCGGTGCACCCCGGACAAGGCAGTCAGGGCGGCGTCCCGGATTGAATTACCTGAAGCGGGAGTTTCTGTGATCGACTGTTCCGCGCCCGGTAAAAACGAGGTTTTTAGGTTAACTTTGTAAGTAAATTCTTGAGATAGTCGTTAGGGGATACTTAGACGCCTTTTATAATGAACGATTCTTATGATCTCAGTGGTTTATGGCGTCAGTGGAGCGTTTATATATGGCTTATTTTCAAAATATTAATTCAAAAGCAATCCTACTAATATTATAAATGTGAAAATTTGTGTCAATGTTTGTTACCACGTATCTGTGTGACAACTAAACCAATTTTTATGAAATTTGGAATGTACATAGTTTAGGTTCTTTATTCCAGAACCTACCTTCACACAAAAGCTATAAATGTACTACGCTAGCAGAAGCTAGTAATGCATAAATTAATTAAAAACAATTGCTTTTCAAAAAGCGGGAACAGACTTCGAGGAAAATATCGCAATTTTTTCACCCATAGGGGTGGTACTCTATAATAATATGACCACCCTTGAGATAAGATTATAATAATTTAAATCGGTTGAGCATTGACGGAGAAATCTAGTAACATTGCCGCCAAAAATACAGATGAATTGAGAACCTCCTCCTTTTTTGGAGGTCGGTTAAAACTAGACATAGAGTATTACTAAAATAAGGTAAAAATATTTATGTTTGTGGCCAAATGTGCGGTAGCACTTACGAGGTACAGAAACTATTGTTGTTTATGATGTAAACATTGTGAGATCGTTTAATTTATGCCTATCATATTTAACTATACCGATATGCATATATAATACAAATATACGCGTATTTGTATTATATACTAGCTGCTGCCCCGCGGTTCCACCCGCGTGGAGATTTTGGATTTCATGGCTTTTATTTTTTTGCGCGGAACCCTAATTCTTTTTCTAAAATTAAAGTAGCCTAAGTTACTCTTTGTAACATCAGCTATCCGCCAGTGAAAGTCCCGTCAAAATCGGTTCAGCCGTTTCGGAGATTACCCGGAACAAACACACAGACAGAAATTTTAAAAATGGTTGTTTTGTTATAGGTATCGTCTATACTTTCATATGCATTTGGTAAAAAGCTGTTATTTTGATATTAAAAACATATTATACTTCAATTTTATTTATTTGTATAGATATACGTATCGTTAAATACCCCGCCCCTCCACAGATATAACTAGATCGATAGCGATGCGTTCCGGACGACTCAGCAATAGACATGTCCCGAAATAACGGTTCTCGTTTTATGTTATTGTTCTCGAAAGATAGCGATAGTTTCCATCTGCTTAATAAGAACCCTTGACTTTTACTAGCCATATACGAGCTTGATATTGAACTTGTACTATTAAGTATTCTGTGGTATTGAAGACAAAATTGAAGTCAGAATAAAACAAAGATACGGAAAAGTCGTATGAGAACTTGTTGAGTGTTATTGGGACGGCATTTTTTATTTTTCTGTGTTAAATGCTTTGTTAGATATTACACTGGTTTTGAAGTGAAAAAGTGTGACAAGAGCTAGGAATCTTTTGATATCAGTGATTAAAATTTAAAATTTGAAGCATCAATGGATTACCGGTGAGGTTATACGCCGGTCGTTATGTAACGGTTCAAATTGTACAATGATATTGAGGGTAGGTTAGAGAAAACATCGCGCGAAGACAAGCTATTGTCTGTATTCGCGTGGCCGGCTACTGCGCTCAAATTAGCAATCTATCACCACAATTGTTTCGGTGTATTCCACCAACTGGACAACCAAACCCCATTCTAGGCTTATCTTGAAAACATCGTCATTTGGTATCAACTGAGACAATAATAAACACAGTATAATGATCTAGTTGTTTCCTTGGATGTCACCAGAACACTGTAAAAACCGCCAGTTTGTAATAAAACGCGTAAAATTATAATCTGTCGAATTATTATTTATCAAAATTCTACTACAGAACTTCCGGGCAGCACTTGAACTATGTTGAACTTTCTTAAATGATTACGTTGAATAGAAGAGACAAAAATTCCAGAAAATACCGCAAAAGAAGTGAATTTATTTTTTTGTTATGGAAATTTTGAATGACGTATTTCGAAGGGTGATTCTCTCAACTTGTCGACAACCATGGTCCTAATCACCCCCTTCCGGGATAACATGCCTACAAATTCAAACTCACCCTGTATATTAATCTTACTGATTTAGAAGCGTTCTATTGTTAACAAAATGGTCTGTTAGACAGTTCATAATTTTACGTGTTTTATTGTAAACTGACGGTTATTAGAATAATTCCATTACAGATACAAAATATTCCAAATTATCCCAAAGGCCAAAGTATAGATTTCAATTGAGGAAACTGTAATTTAAACTAAAAATTGTGAACAAGTTTTGGAGAAAACGTAATAATAATTGAGTAACATATTATATCCGTATATAAATCGTTATAATGGAGTCGTAACTTACTATTTTACAAGGAGCCTGTCTCCAGTGCGATCACAGACTCAATCTGCGGGACTTACCTGTAAACAAGAGAGTAAACATGTTATTTAATAAACAACACATCAGTAAAATAATATAAACGTCAATGTATCAAAATAAGTATCACTGAGCTAAAAAAACCTGTTTTGTGTTTCGAACAAATGAATAACTATCACTAATTTACTAAGTTTCTACAGTAGGACCAATAAATGCAAAAGTGTGTTTTTAATATTTACAGACATAATTTTACAAACATAATTAAGTTTGTCTTCTTTCATGGAATATCGCTGTGATTTTTTACAGACAGCTTATGGACCGGGTAGTGACATAAGCTAATTTTTATCTCCGTAAAACGCCCGGTTCATGTGAGAACTCTACGCGGGTGCAACCGCAGGCGGACTTATCTGTATATTTATCACTGCAAATGAGAAGCAAAAATATACAATGTTTTAATCCATTATACCAAACTACTTCATAAATAATATATTGCCGATTTGTCGCGCAGGCCTTTGTGTTTCAATGTTCTAAGTGGCATTGCAATTGTTATGGGCTGGAATTATGCATACCATCAGGAAAACGACCTGCTCGTCTTGTTATCAAAAACATATTAGGATATGTGCATTTAGACAAAAATGTTCAAGTTTCAGATTAAAAACTAACATAATTCGATTACCGGCCAAAAATTCACTGATATCAATAACATTTATCTCTAAATACATTTTAGAGATAGAATAGCATAGATTGAGTAAGTTCATCCAAAAAAATGCGAAACTGTTGCAAGAAAACTGGCAAACTGTGGGCGACCCTGTTTATAATAAAGACTCTGATTTCATAATAACCTAAAACAAGCCAATCTGGCCCCACTTCTAAAATATGCAGCCACATTCCACCCGGACTGAGTGCAGACCATCGGAAAACAAACAGTGATCAAAGAATCCGTACACACAAACAAAGCTATACATAGACATTCGCTGTTCGTCCGACGCGCGGTGGCGCCGATAGCACTGACAACAGTGCTTTACACAAAGCTGGTTACCTAGTACTCGATTGTCTGACAAAAGAACCCAATATGTAATCATTGGATTATTCAGGCAGAGTTGGAATTTAGATTAGGCATCTCGTTGGCCGTATCGTCCCAGCGTATGAATAGGTCCACCCCATAACTCTTCCCGTGGTGGGTGTAAGACCCGGCTAGAGGAATATTATAAAGAAATAAAGAAAGAAATAGAGCAACCCGCCTGTATTCAGGCTGATGATGATAATAATAATGTTATTGGTTAACGTTCTCTTACTAGATACTGATGATCGGACTTATATGAGAGTTCTTCCGAAAGGAATCTGCAGCCGAGCAATAGAGTACAGTGGAATTATTGGACAAATGAGATTGTCAGAGTGGCACTACTGCGCAAGATTCTGTCATTCAAAGCTCTGTGGTCCTGCGCACAGGAACCGTAAAACGTTGGTAAGCACTTAGACAGAGTCTAGCTGCATTACGCAACTAGCTTACTCTTGAAGCTTCTACAATCTAGCTTATTTGCTGCGTACGATACCAACGTACTCTACCAATCTCTACCGGTCTCTCCGTAGTTTCCACCGTCTTCATCATTATTAGATTTATAACGGAAGTTGGAAACGGCGCGACATGGCGCGGCCCTCGGTATATTGCCGGAGTTGTAACGCGTTATGTTATTGCTTCGTTCGTTGTTACTGTAGACGTATTGGTGTGTCGTGTCTCATATTGCTTTCAACCCTTATATGAAACGGGGGTGACAATAGTGCCGCTATGTTGACGAAAACGTTACAAAAATTTCGAACCAATGCGTGGATACGTTGTCTAGTTTAAAATGAATCTATTTAATCGGAGTGCAAGAAAATGATTGTATTATTGAAGTAGTAAAGTTTGTGAGTTTTATTCTTTGTTTGTTACTGCTAATCTTTTTTTTTACTCTTACACACATACCCTCGCACTAGGATTCCCTGTGTTGTAAGTGGCATGGACACACACAGATACACATCACAAACATCCAACAAACTTTATGCTTACACAAAATCTGCCCCGGCCGGGAATCGAACCCGGGACCCCTCGCTTTGCAGGCAGGGTTACTACCAACTTAGCTACAGAGCCGTCTACGTGGAGCTTTAGAACCGCTGATCAGATTCCAAAAATTCTTCCACAAATAAGAAGCTACATTATCCCTGAGATAAGCTACATTTTACTTTGATTCGACACATGCGAAGCCGCGGGCTGAAGCTAGTTGATAATATAACTATTATAATAGTTACTGTATAATTACTCTAATACTAGAACACTTACTACTACACTTTTCATAAAATAAATACATACCAAAAAAGAGCCTCATAAAAAAAATGTTTTTCCTTTGTTTTCTTTGGCTACACACATTTTTTTTCTTTCTATTAGTCTCCATAATAGACGTTAAAGTCAGTTGTCAATAAACAGCGAAAGCACGATATATGCTGGAAGTTTCCAGGACAGACAGACAGGCGATAACAAAGTTAAGAAAATATGAGCTCATATCCAACGTAATGAAACGTCAGAATATAGAGCGAATGTTCTCGACGGAACACGTCAACTGGTTTGTAGGACAGACGTATTGAGGACCGTCTTTTTGATAAGAAATAAAAAGTAAGGCAAGAAATATTTTTTATAGCTATTTTATTATTATTTAACCACTGAACTGTGATCGAACATTACTCTGCATACTAGTCTAAAATGCTTATCAAAAGCATCGCCATAACTTAGCGTAAGGGTCTGTTGTACACCATATAACAAAACCATACCCTTGCGCACAATAATTAAATAATTTAATTTCACCGCGAATCTACTCAACAATTATAGGTATTCTTGTATTATTTAATTATAATTGTCAGAAACCGCGGTTAGGCCGATTACAGAGACACGGCCGACCGCTGACACCTGTCGGTTACATCTGCCTTTTGAAGTGAGGCCGGCTGCAGACGTCGCGATTATGATTGGCATTATCAGGTCAAGCGATTACAGGCATTGATACGTAATAATTACCGCAATCTACAATTCTTGCAATTACAAACAACACACCATCTAAGAATTTTTTTCCGTCATAATTTTAGTATTGCAACTGTTGCGTGAGATAATTGCCAAAAAAAAGCTCAGCGTCATACTTTACAACTTTTTTTTTACTTATTTGGTAAAGAGACGAGCTGGTCGTTTCCCTGATGGCAAGCATAACGCCAGCCCATAACAATTGCAGTGCCACTCAGAACTTTGAAACACAAAGGCCTGCGCGGCACTGCAGTGCGCACGTTACCCTGAGACATTAGGTATTAAGTCTCATAAGCCCAGTAATTTCACTGGATACTCTGCTCATCAAACCGGAAAACAGTAATGCTTGCATATTACTGCTTGGCGGCAGACTTCACGAGCAAAGCGGTGGTAACAACCCAGATGGACACTCTCAGAAAAGTTAGTCCTACCACTAACGTTTAGAAACTAGACCACCTATTAAAATGAATGTACTTTGACGGCTACTTTCCGTATCCGCTGAACAATAATAGCCACTCCTCCATTATTTACAATCGGCTGGATTCGCTGGAAGTCCACATTACAAACCGCGGCGGCCGCCGACACCTCACGTCACTCTGCTGACTACAATGAGAGAGGTTACAGACGGTACGATTATACCTGGAGCGCCGACTTTTTTAAATAAGTGTATAAACTTATATAGATCGACTTTTGTGCCATCTTTTAGCTTGTTGGTGCAACTTTGAACTGTCTTTTAAGTACTGACCGTTTTAAGACCGGTGTCGCTCCCAAGTAGCGGAGTTCTGACACATTCATAAAAAAATAGTTAAATATCTCTACAGCAAACTTGATAACGCAACTACCTTTCTTGATTGTTCAAAATCAAACAATTATACACAACACTCAAAACAATAATTAAGATTCTCTGGAAGAGACCTATTAGCGATAAGTCCATCCGTTGTACCTATTTTAAAATATTTCTTTTGTATTGCTTTTTTTCTAGGTGTCAACAAAGTGTTTTTGTATTTATAATCGCGTGGTATTGCATGGTGTATCCAATGTAATATTTTAACATTGTCGTTCGTTTGTAACGCGCCTATACTTCTCAGTAGGTAGCGTATAGGTAGGTTCTCAGCGGGTTGTGGTATACGTTCAGTGGGTTGTCGTGAATTATTTACGACAGTAGCCCAAATCCCGCCCTTTGTTCCGTGCCGGGATCCCTTTGACGTCACGGAAAGTAATGGCCAGCACACAGTAGGCCCCGGCAATGTTGACGAAATAAGAATAAATAATAATTGGTCACTTAAAGAACAACTTCCTTTGAACGTATGTATGGGATAGGTAAGTGCCCGTGGGGTGACGAAAAAAGATTTCTTCTTCTGTTATCAGACAAGCAAATCGTAAGAGAGGTTGTACTATTGGTGGGTAATCCATACTTCCATACTAATATTATAAATGCGAAAGTGTGTTTGTTGGTTTGTTGATTTGTTGGTTTGTTGGTTTGTCCTTCTTTCACGCAGTAACGAAGCTACGGATCGACGTGATTTTTGGCATACATATAGTTTATGGACCGGAGAGTAACATAGGCTACTTTTTAATCCCGGAAAAACGCACGGTTCTTGTGGAAACGCGAGTGAAAACCGCGGGCAGCAGCTAGTACCTAATAAATCTCAAATTTCGCAATACTCATTTTAATTGTAACTCTACTATAAATCATTACTGTAGAGTAACTAATAGTAAATGCTGTAAAAGTAGTATTTTCCTATGTAAAAACTATCACGAGCATGTAGAGTCGTACACCATCAATCACGGCGGCACGTCAAGTAATCATTATCATAATAAGTACTCGCGTCGGAGTTATTACTAATTCAATAAAACTTTTTATTATTATTAGAGAATCGCGTGATGATTCAGTGTACAGTCAGATACATAAATTTATAACTGTTGAAGAGCTAATAAATGGTGTTTTATTTAAGGGAAATTCAATTTAGGTACAGACTAGCTTCTGCCCGCGGTATTCACCCGAGTTTCCCACAGGAACTGGGCATTTTTCCGGGATAAAAAGTAGCTTATGTTACTCTCCGGTCCATAAACTATATCTATGCCAAAAATCACGTCGATCCGTTGCTCCGTTACTGCGTGAAAGAAAGACAAATCAACAAACACACTTTCGCATTTATAATATTAGTAGGATTATCGTAGAGCCTTGGTGCAGTCTAAATTTAATATTTTATTTGCGAGTCGAAGGGAAGGTCGTACAATATAGACAAGCAATAGGGATGCTTATATACGATAATATCGATACTAGAGATTGGAGAGTAATTAATATCGACAACTTATGTGTTCGGGCATTATCATTCTTTTTAATATGCGGTCAGTCACAAACCGAAGATACCAACGAGCGATGGGCATTTGGGGGTAGTTTTGGAAAAACTCACTCGCCACCGGCCGCGGTGCATGACCGCTAGTACTCCATTGGCTGTGAAACGCGTTGGTTCGGTATATACTTGTGTTTTGTGCCTACACCCGGGTGTCTAGGGTTTGGACAGTGACGGAGTCCCGGCGCCGGAGTTCAGCGGTTTCAAGGTAAGTGGTTGGCTCATATTTGGGGGAACGGTAATCCTGAACAAATTCTAACCAGGGAAAGTCTGGAACCAGTGTGCTTGCTGGGCAATCGAAGGAAACATACGGTTTACACGAACATTATGTACCCACATTTTAAAGTAAAATGGATATTTAATTAATCGTCGCGAAGCTTGGCTGAAATGTGAACCTTCTCCTTTTTTGGAAGTCGGTTTAAAAGTCATTGACCTCTGCACTGATTTTCAGCACAAATCTTCGTTCTCTATCTTAAATAAGAAATGCTACTCGTTAATAAAGGAAACTAATTGTACTGGCTGGAATGAACTAGTTGTGACACAATTTTGAACCTTATGGTTGAGTTCATAAAGTGCAGACTCTTTTCTGTTTTGTAGACTGGAACTGCCACCTCGCAAAAACAGTAACTTTCTTCTCAACCTTACCTATATACCTAAGAAATCTTGAGAGATCAGCCAATTTCACGCAAGACTGCCTCGCCAGGATTGGTTTGCAAAGAAATAAAAAAATTAAGGAGTTATCGTATTTTAGTATTTTTTTCGGCAATAAGGTTCGAAGCTACACTAGTATTTATTTGTCGTAACACCGTTTTTGTAGTCATTCAGTTCGGATATTACCAGTTTGGAAGCTGCCAATAACATTACAAATCAAAACTTTGCTGTGCTATTTAGTTTTAATTTTTTTTTATTAGCTTATAACTTAACATGTAACTAACAATGTAATTAAATATTAGAAGTCAATTTTAAACTACTTCTAATCGAAATGAAACTTCGTATGTAGTTCGGATGACAAAACTATATCCTACTAATATTATAAATGCGAAAGTGTGTTTGTTGGTTTGTCCTTCTTTCACACAGTAATTTTTGGCCTAGATATAGTTTATGAACCGGAGAGTAGCATAGCGTATTTCGAGTATCACGAAATTCGCGCTTGAAGCAAGTGTTGCTATTCTGACAAGCAAACGTACGTTTGCATGAGCGTCTAGGCTGCCCCTAACAATTGCAGTGCCACTCAGAACTTTGAACCACATAGGCCTGCGCGGCACTGCAGTGCGCTCGTTACCCTGAGACATTAAGTCTCATAAGCCCAGTAATTTCCAGTAGTGTAAATAATGTTGTGATATTATTCGGTTTTTGCTCTTATTTTGTCTATTTTAAGCTTAACCTGTCTTATGTGTACAGTAATATATCACCATCGGTTGTAAATCTAATTCTGTGAGCTGTTAAATGAAAAATGTAATAAAACCGGTAAGCAGGCCGGTTTATGATCTACAGCTGTGTGATGTATGGGAGCACGTGATATATATGTGTGCGTGTGTAGGTACGTGATCTTTGGAAGGGTATCATTTATGTGGGAAGGGTACCTAAAGATGGAATTATACACTAGGTTATAAAAAACGTAACATGTTTATGGCATTAAGCTTTTTTGTCAGTCACTTTTTTCATCTATTCCCCAAAAATAGAACTGAAGTTTTCAATTTGATCTGTTTTTTTTATATTGCACAAGACATTTCTCCACCATCTGTTTTTAACCGACGTCGAAAAAGGAGGGCGAGGTTATATGTTCTGACTATGAACTGTATACGAATGTATGTACTGTTTATGTATGTTCACTGATTTCTCCGTTAATTGTGGGCCGATTTCGAAAATTCTTGTTTTTTTTTAAACGTTGTACTCTCGAGGTGGTCGAAGAATTTTATGAAAGAACTCCTAAAGGTGAAAAAAGGGAGTTGAATTTTCATGTATCATGATATATTCAGGAACCTACGTTCTGGCTTTTTAAACGTTTTTCGTGTGATATTTGGTTCGTTTGCCTGATAGCAAGATTAACGCCAGCTCATAACAATTGCAGTGCCACTCAGAACTGTGAGCCACAGCGCGGCACTGCAGTGCGCTCGTTACCCTTAGACATTAGGTATTATTAAGTCTCATAAGTCCATTAATTACACTGGATACTCTGCTCATCAAACCGGAACACAGTAATGCTTGCACATTCCTGCTTGGCGGCAGACTACACGAGCAAAGCGGTGGTACCAACCCAGACAGACCCTAGCAGAAGCCTTGGTCTTAGAAATTATTCAAAGTCTGATGATGGAGTTCGAGGATACAACTCTATAACCCGCTTTGTAAAAAGCAAACACTCGACAGCGATTGCGAAACCTAACTTAAGATTATGAGAGCAATACACAATATGAGCGAGTGTGGCCGAGCGGGAACTTGTGCGACTTTAAATCCGACGCATCATAGTTCTAATCTCGACTCGGCCCGCACCAATGACTTGTATCAAGTTATGTGCGGATTATTGACACTTGCTCTAAAACGGTGAAGGAAAACATCGTGAGGAAGTCGGCATGTTCAAGAACCACAAAATTCGAGAACATGTGACATCCACAAAGCCGCACTGGGCCCGCGTAGTGGATTATGGCACATACATCTCTCTGAAAGAAGGCCGGTATCCCAGCAGTACTCCTTACATCTTCTTACGCTCCGTAAGAGGCTGATAGTGATATTGAATACACAATATTAACAGCTTCTGTACTGTAGTTCAGATCCATTTCACTTAAATTTTTTCGAGTAAGTATTGCGAGTTCGTTTCCCTCAAAGGGTCAAAGTTAGTAAATACTATTTCCACCTACAGACAGCCCTACAAAGAACAAAAAAAAATGTTTAATAAACTGAGCTTAATCCAGCCGTCAAATGTTTTAAAAACCACACAACAGACGTGTTTAAAATGCCTCGTCGCGCCTCAACATTGTACAGAATCCTGCAAAAGAGAACGGCGACAGCCTCCGTGTGTATATGTGTGTGTACAATGCAACACCACCGTGTGCTAAATATAATTTGTACAGTCGCGCACACAAAGGCTTGCGGTTTGTTCATTCCAGGACTTGGCAAATTGGAGTTTTGCTAGATTAGATTTTAAGGTTAGGGCCCAATTTGGTAAGTTTTGAGTATGTACTTTCTAATGTGAGTGTTTCAAGTTTGTTTTTGCAAAATGAATTTAGAAGAAGCTACGGATCGCGGTTTCATTTGTGTGGTGATCCCGCAGGAATCGTGCCTTTGTCCGGGGTATAACTTTACCTTCCCGGCATATATACTATCTATACAGTCTGAGTTTAATTTGGTATACTATCCCGAAATGGGTCAATGTACTCCTGGAGGTCAACAACATTTGTTTTACGAGTTTTTGAATTACGGTATTTTTCATTGAAGAAAAGGCATTTTACGCCAAAAGGCTTCTAGAACTCTCTGGCAGCCCTCAGTTCAGATTCACTTGATATATGTTCGGTGCCTTAAGACTTTTTGATTACCTATCAGGAAGTCTACTCCGAAAATCGAACAACGATATATCGTTGCATTTTTCGTGTTGTACTCGACACTAAGTTTATTCTCGATGTCACTTTCGTATCGGCGATCGAACGATATCTCAGTCTGACAATTTAAAAACACTTGTCATAGGTACATCTGTTATAGTAGAACCGTACTAGTTAGATATATTCGGAGCAATATCGTATCGATGTCTTATCGTGACGATTATATCGTTATCGTTTTTGCGAGTAACCCCCAGATCTCCGACAACACGGCATGTCGTGGTGAGAGGCTTTGTGTCATCCTTTTGTAAAGATGAAGATTTAATGCTGCTTATCTGAGGAGTAGGTGAGACAAGGTGTTAAGACTGCGCAATGTAAGAAAGGTACTTAATTATGTATGGCGAGGGAATCGCACGCCTTTATGACTATTTAATGGCACAAGTGTAGACTTGAGATAACAGTGGAAATTAACACTTTAGTTCTACTTTTCTGAATATTTTATAATAGACGCTGCACGCACCGTCACCCTTGAGATTATATCCACACGAACCTTGCATTTTTTTTTGTTTTTGTAAGACTATGGTTCTCAAAGTTCTTATTCTGTATATACAGAGAAATGTAGTTTGTCAAGGGTCTATCATATCACGTATGCGGTAAATGGTCACGGCGCGTTATTTATTTATACTTGAACCTTTGCGTGGGAGCGAATACACATGCGTAGCTACATGACATCAATTTAAAAAACAACTAGCTACGGCCTACGGTTTCACCTATGAGAAGTTTCAAACAAGAATTGTGCATTTTCCCGGGATAAAAAGTAGCCTAACTCGATGCAGAAAATCACATCAATCCAACGCTCCGTTAATACGTGAAAGAAGGACAGAACAATAATTACACTTTCGCATTTAACATAAAAAAAATTAAGAATTATGTATTTGCCTGTAAATTACAATTTAGTAATCGTTGGTACAAGTCCAAATCATCAGGTCACAGAGCATCCTTGGACAGCTCTATAAGTCGTGCGACACAACTCAGCGGAGTGTAACACTTCTAATATTTGCATTAATAAATAACCTTTTATGTTCCAATTAAACTGAACGCTGTGTTGACATAGAGTTGTGTGCTTTATGGAACGGTTTAATAACTCTATCGTCGTCTACTTAATTTAATAGATTTCTCTGAATTAAATCAATAAATCAATAAATCTTACGGCAAGAGAACTGTGCCAAATTTCATATACATATACTTCTCCAAAACGTAGTAGTTGCTGAGAACATATCGTTACTACACCCCTCTGTGGCCCGTTACACATTTACAGAAGGACAGACATGACCATCTCAGTACAAGTTTTCTTTTTTATGTCTGTTTTTGATTACATCAAGACACGACACCAGCCGTTTACGTGAACCATAGCGCTTATATATAAGTTTCATTACCACCCAAAACTTTGAGGCAGATGCACAAACTACAGAGCTGATACGACGGCACTACACCTCTCCTCATGTACTCATTACACCCAGTATTTTAACTGGCTATAACATTCTATAATTCAAATTTCGCTGATCAGTGGCAAAATATACAGATCGATTACTGCAGCTAGTCCAGCAAAGAACTAATGTAGGCTGAGTAATCACAATCATCAAATGATAACGATCGCAGTAAGGTCATCCTCTGCCAACCATCTGCTTGTAAACCGGAGCCAAAAAATAAGCAGTACAGAATAAAATTGTGGCCTAAAAATCACTCGACTATCTTCCGTGACACCACTGCTTGGTACCTACTGCCAGTAGTGTCGTAGGAATTTCCTCTTTCCTACTACAATTCTCAATCACGTCATAAAGTGAATAAAATTGCATTAAAAAAACGACGAATCGACTTCAGTGACAAACTACTGAACCGATTTTGATGAAATTTCTATCAGACCAATCTGAAAGTATATCCATTTAAATGAAAAAAGAATCTTCCAAATCTGTTTATAAATGACGGATATATCTGAGGTAACAAACATAAAAAAAAAAAACCCACTGAATTGATAAACTTCTCCTTTTTTGGAAGTCGGTTAAAAAATAAGTATGACAAATTGTCCAATTGAGTTTTAATCCGTTCCTTGCACCCTTTCCTTAAAGGTGCGTGTGATTATTCGAAACTCGTTACAACGAACACGGCCCCAATCCGGCACGGGACGGAATTGTCTGGAAAATCTGACATGAGGACACCGTTGTGATACATTGAGTGGGTAAAGTTACACCATCTGTGTTTCGTGGGAAATATACGTGGCAATGCCATGACTGTTTATAGGATCCTAATAGAAAAATTGGTATCTCGAATCCTTATACTTAAACCTTTTTTTAGAGCCGATATTTCGTAATAGGTAAGATTATATACCTTTAACTTTACATTATATTTTTTTGTTATTTTACTGGTCTATTGATATAATTTGGCACAATTTGAAAAATTGTATAAATTAAATACCGAAATTTAAAAGCCAATTTAATTTTGGTATGCTTTTGATGGTTTATATTGAGAATATTTAACATTACTTTTATTCCCAACATTTATAGTAGGTAATTACTAGGTATTCGTAAACCAAACCATTTTCCATGAACACTACATGATATTAAAAATAAACTCCTTTCGCTCAAAGGATCAGCCTTGCCATCCAGTGCATGGGGCACCGCGGCCAGTATTTTAGGAACTCTACCTGATATTAAGAAACGCTTGAACTATCGTTAGACCATTTTGTTGTCTGATAGTTCAAACAATTTTTAATTATTTTCTTAGTTTTTTATTGACAGGAGTTATAGTTGTTTTAGTTTTTAATTTTTAGTCTGTGTAGTTATATTAAATAAACAATAAACATACATCGTTAAAAATAATGTAATTCAATAAGCTTCAAACCTGCGATGTCTCAGTAAATTGCAAACCATCAAAATCCAGTCTAATTACCAGTAAAATGACCTACTGCCCTCTGCTCTGTGGCGACGAAAACATTCCCGTAATTTTATGTGCATTTATTTACATCCCAGATTTATGTTTTAGCTTTTTTGTCGATTGTTTGTATGGAAATGATGTTTAAATAATTTGCACACTTCACAAGCGTGGCGGGTGTCGTGAGCACGGGCGGGTGTCGGATGTGACACGCTCGCTCTCTAATCATTTTTTAGGTTTTCACGATTTCATATTTATCTGAACAACTTTAAACGGATTGAAACATTGAGGACATTTTTTTATCATCTTGACTGGTTATCGTTTGACCACTAGCTCGTTTGACCATTTTGAATACGCTAAAACCAAAATAGGAAAGGCGCTCGCAAGTGCTGTCAAAACACACCTGTATGGCAAGCACGAATCACTTGCGAAAAAGTATTCTTACCGTTGACGTGGGTATTTTGGATGGCATTTGATCCCACGCTTCTATAAAACGTAACACGAACTAAATTCGGTACGAAGGCTTAAGGCTCAAAAAAGTTTGGCATCCTATTGTATCAAAACCACGAAAAAAAACTCGATAAATCAACAAAACGTTTAAACAAAAGTTCGTAATAGGTGTTTGGTGACGGAATTTCAACTTAAAGGTAGTAGTTAGCCAAACCAGCACAATAAAATGCCCTACCACGTTACCATGGTAGCATCACGGTGTTTTTGCCTTGACTGAAATCTCAAGCCATTGTATGATTTAAACTCTCGACCTACGGATTGGGTGACATCCTCCATTCCAGGAAAACCGAATTCTTTCGAGATGAGTTTAAAACTTTAAACCATTAACACTCGTCAGTTTGCATCTGGTTAGAGAAAGATTACAAAGGCAGACCGACTGAGTTAACTGACGCAAAGTTTTCTTTCCCCGAGCTCTTTCTACACCGCACCGTGGTACTTCGCGAACAATATCATTCTATAAAGATTATTCCTTAATAGATGTTCCAGCATCCCAGCCCACGTCCATAAAGCAGCCTTCTAACTACCGCTAGGTCTAGGGAACAATAAAACGCTACAATAATCGGATCGGCGCCTCTCGGGAGAGCCATTGTATGTAGAGCTTCATTAAGGAGTCATTACTGGACTCTAGAATAGGGATGTTGCGTGAAACACAAAATACATATTTACTGTTCTTATACAGGGTTCAGAACTTCACATTACATAATAAAAACGAAATGCACAAAAAAAAATATAATTTCCACAAAAATCTAAAGTTTCCCGAATTTAATGATTTTAATTTATTATCCAATGAGGAGCGTCTGTTCAAAAGGTATAGTAATTTAAATGATACCAAAAGAGTCTTTACATTGAACTGAATAAAAAAATGTATGCCAATTACGTACTTAAACGCAGTTTTTCACTTCCAAATTAACAAAATGGATGTCTTTCTTACAGCTTTACGACCCGCGTTGAACAAGTGACGTCAGATGTTCTACCCAATTTGTATGAGGCGTTTTAGTACTCGGTATAGATACGTAGGAAAAGTAACTCGATGCTCAAAAATATAACAAATCCGCCCTACGGCAAGTACGGAAGTCGGTTCGATAAATGTGTCGAACCGAAAAACTCGATAAATTTATCGAATGTTGCGAGTACCGAAGTCTGATCGTAAAGTATTGTAGTAGCTCTATATTCTCTTTGGATTCGACCTAGCTATTCGATAACTTTTGTCGATTTTATCGAGGTTCGATAAATTATATACAAAGTCGATAAAACCCATTTTATCGATTTTAAATGTCAATTTTATCAATCAACAAGATCCGTACTTGCGCCGCTGGTTTGACAGTTGGTGATTTATCTCGTAACCGACAACCTAATTGGTCCATGGCCGTGTACTACTCAGAAATGTGAAACTAGCAGCGCTTGTTCCGCTTAAAGTCAGATAATACTGGCTAGTGCCAAAATGCTTCATTTGTATGTAAAACTGGTTCTAACCGGCGAAAACTGGATTGTTATGAAAGCATTGCGCAAAAATGCTGCCACTACCGGTGAATATTTGAAAATGTGTTGCGCCACCCTACTGTACCTCGCTGCTCGCCACAGACCCTTTTGGAAATACCTTTTTACTTAATAATGCCGTTTTAAAAAGTATTTTTAGCGAGCCACTTTGGGCGCGTCAGCTTGAAATTGGTTCCTTTATTTTTCCTTTTTTTTGTGACGCGCGTTAATTTATTAATACTGCTTACATTACGCCCAACTCTTAAGGCCTAACTGTTGAAACTTCGTCCACGTTTTTATCTTTACTACGTGACAAGATTCTAGGACTTCTAGATTTAGCCTACCTATCTATTTACAACCTTTAAAGTCATCGTCATCTTTACCTACCTTTATTACCTAGTTTGACCAGATAGTGGTCAAACTAGATAGTAGTTCCCGGCATGGATCTCATGGATAGAGTTAAGCGAAGGCAAAAGATGAGGAAGGCTGACCCCATCACTATACGGGATTGATGTTAGGAAGAGAAATATAAATATTGATAAAAATATCCTGTCTTATACCAAAACTAAAACCACCTAAATAGCCAATCTTTTTAGTGTTCGAAACGAGCCAACCGAACAACTACAAAATTTTATATTCAAACTAGTATATAAACTACATCAACCACAAACTACCCTCATTTAACAATAAAACTACGAGGCGGCAACTTTAAAAGCTTCTAAAGTTGAAATTCGAATTCCGAACCTCGCGTGATCGCAAGTCCCCGGCTGAAGTCGCGATGCGATACAAAGCCGGTAGGAACTGGCTTGCAGTCGCAACTTGCAGCTGTGTACACAATGCAGTAAGTTTTGTAGTTTAAAAATCGATAATAGCATCTTTCTAGTTTCAATATGACTTTACGTTCTGGGATGGCATCTGTTACTTACCGGACAGACATGCTTTTCAGATCTCTTAAGATTGTTTGCGTAACATTTAAGGGCTATTGAGATTTAAACATAGTTTATCGAATTAAATAACCTGAGCGTGTTGTCGTGTATATCTTACTGTATTTTAATTTAGTTTTAAACAATTTTAATGTTGTTTTATTAATTTCTTAGGCCCCAGCAAATCATTAAAATATATTCTAATACAATTCATACAATGTGTAAAAGCAAACACCTAAGACATGTTCCAGTCTCTGAACATTGGATTCAGAATCAGGTAAAGAAAACTTTGAATTTGTCTGTTTGATATTTTAAGTTGTTTTCTCAACCTCGCTCGAAAATAGTTACCTATTCTCAGAAAACAATATGCCTTTATAAGCAACTAAAGAAATATAATACGGTATTATTATTACATAGTATTTATATAAATCAAACTCTTTCACAATACGATTCAAGACAGAGAGATTATCGTATAAGATTGAACGGCGTGGAGGCGGAGAGAAAGAGATAGGTTTTATTGTTTCTGGTTATAAAATAAGAGTAGGATAAGTGATTTTTTGTGCATTAAGATAAGCATTAAGATACGGGTAACTTAGCTTAAAACGGTATTCCTAATTTCGTAGGATTCTGTATATTTCTTTTCCGAAAATTGACTTATATCTTATGTTATGAACTTTACGCGACTTCACAATTGTATCTTATAAGTATGCACCCCTACCTCTACATCTTGCGCTATGGCCGTATCGAAATAAAAAATATAGATCAAAATGAAAATTGTAACACTGTTTGTAAATGTGTGGGTGTGAAGGTTTAAATATTAAGCAGTAATTAGTGTAGTGTATTGACTATATCCGGTGGTCGAGTCGATCTCTTAGCGAGTCGTGTCAAATGAGTCAATCTTATTCCGAGCGCCGAGCGGAGCGGTCGTGTGCACGTGTTGTTGCGTTTGTAGTGTTGGTGGGCTGAAAGTCAGGATTCTACAATTAGTAATGTCGTAATATGTTAGAAAATAGGTGATGCAAGGGTATCTAAAAATAAAGAGTTCCATATACAAAAGACCAAGTTCCTACCAATCAGCCACCGATCCCTTCCTAATGCATGAAGTTTGCTCGTTACTCCGTTACCGTTATAGCGCCGTTAAACGCGGATCCGTTGTAATCAATGTAATCGTAATCCTATCTGCTCCGATCAGTTCTCTTTCAGTCAAGTTTGATGGCAAGCCTCTTCAGTAATGGATTTGGATTTGCTGATTCGAACGCTTTTAAGTATTTGATTGTTCAATCTTTTTTACTTGTTTATCTGATTAAAAATGACATAAGCTTCTGCCCACAGCTTCGCACACGAGGATTCGCTATAAAATGTAGCTTCTTATAACTGAAAGAATTATTAAAATTGGACCAGTGATTCCAAATATTTCCAGTAAACCTCAGATTATCTTTTTATAATATTAGTACCTACTTAAATTGAAAAAACTTGTAGATAATTTATACATATTGTTACGAGCTATAGGGTAACGTTTTATAGAAAGAAGCCGTTAAGCAAACAGTTACTTTATTGAATTCAAAAGGAATCACTTGCAACACTATTCACTACAAAAATCACTAGAATATCACTTTGTCACAGATATCACAATCACTAGTATTTCACTTAGTCACAGATATCACAATCACTACTAGTCGCTTTGAACTCACTCCGATGTATATCCCTTGGTATCTCAATTGAAACTGTCCCTGGCCGCGTCTCGATCCGCTTATATATGCGCCGCAAATTGTACTACCAAGTTCCCGAATGATCTAGTTCAAGGTCAAATATGGACATCTCTCTCTTACGCATACAACCGTCCCTTGTACACACATCGAGGACTTTCCAGATGGTAGTAGATTATGTCCATCTCGTTCTATCATGCGTGTAGCTATCTCTCTCTCGCATTATTCTAGAACATTCGGTTAGGTAATAGGTACAATTGTTCCTCTCCTTTGCGCATATAGCCATCCTGCTCACACTTTCTTCTGGAAGTTTTGAGAGACATGATCGAGGCTAATCGTCTCTCTCTTTCACACGATAGGCTGTCCCTCTCACACACCTTCGAGAATGTTCCGCGGACCGGAGGGGTGTAACTTGGCCTGAAACGGCCTGAAAATGGGTTTTCAGGAAATGGTGCCATGTGATTACTCGTGTCCTGAAACGGACTGAAAACATGTTTCAGTCTGCTGAAAACGGCGTTAACTAGGAGTAATTTTTGATTAACTGATATGTGTTAGGCCTTCCTCCGAAACGACCCGAAAACATGTTTCAGCCTGCTGAAAACGCCTGTAAGTGTCCGAAAATTTAAAAAAATGTTTCTGCGAGTTTCCCTTTAACCCGTCTCCGTAACAATATTTCGAGCTGTTTGCAGAGTCCATAGCCACGGGGCAATGAGTAAGAAATGTCGGGACCAAAAATAATGTAAATAATATAATACGCGAAATAAACTGATTCAGTTTCGAAACATGTTCAAATTCACAAAGCTTAATCATTAATCATTCAAGAGTCTCTTCAAGGTTCCAGGCGACGTAATATTGAAATCCTATTACCATGACGATGTCGAGAAATTCCTATGTACGAAAAATTAAATTTAATATTCCAAAGACATTCTAATGAGCTCTAATCTGTTGTACAATTATAAAGAGACTAGCTTCTGCCCGCAGTTTTCACCCACGTTCCCACAGGAACCGTGCATTATTCAGGGATAAAAAGTAGCCTATGTTTCTTTCCGGTCCATAAACTATATCTATGCCAAAAATCACGTCGATCCGTTGCTCCGTTACTGCGTGAAAGAAGGACAAACCAACCAATCAACAAAGACACTTTCGCATTTATAATATTAGTACGATTTGTTTGTTTGCTATCGCTAATATCAAGAAACACCAGCCCCATTTTTGAAATTCTTTTAAGCTTATCTCTATCACTGCTCTACCACTAGCCACCAGCTGTACTTGAGAGTACCAAGTACCAAGTGAGTTCGAGCAGTGAGTTTCCACCGCACACCATAATATTCACCAGGACTAGAGGTACTGTTCACATTCCACTCAGACAATTTGTTTATGCGTCTAGACTCTGTAATAGCCCCATGCACGAACAGATTCTATAAAAAAACGGCTCTGCCTGGCTTTATGCCGAGAGACACCTTATATGCCGTTTTTGCCATATCGTATGCCCCTTTTTCGTAAATTGTATAAACGTATGGACAGACTAATGCACTCACTGGCTTTGATGAGTTGCACAAATGTGACGTTTGGCACTATTTTATCTCCTTTTATTTTGAACCACATAAACTTAGGTCAAGTTTCATATGTAAAAAAAGAAAAATGATAACAATAAATATGCTTTTGTTATGTTAGACTCAATCAGATGTCGTTATCATTTCATCGACAGATGTCGATAAACTGCAACAAATGTCAAAAAGAACTTTTCTTCTTGCTTTTATACGATTTTGTAAAATGTATCTATTTTTATTATAAGTAAGATCTATTTCCTAGGTACATTGTATACAGACTAGCCACTCACTTCAAAGTAACAAATTATAATCCCAAAAATAATTCATCAAGCCCCAAAGCTGCATCAATTTAATTAGCCCACCCTTAACATTGACCCAAAGAAACCAGTACAGTACGTAGAGTTCCTAGAGTCTCATCCGGCGGGGTGAACGACCTCGCCCCCACCCTCTATCGATCTCATTCATGCGTGAGATACCACGTGAATTGTTCAAGGTGTATTTTGGATTATTTTTTGAGGATTATCGGAGGGTTAAAACTTTGAGTGGTAGAGTTTGGAGGATTTGAGGATTTCCAGGAGTAATTTGGAAGGAAGCGTGTTTATAGTTTGTTTGAGATGTTATTATTTTGTAGGGGGAAATTTATATAACTTTTTAATAGACTTTTGATAGATAGATGCTTTTTAGGTATTTGGATGTTTGTTTCTCACTCTTGATAGGTCAGCGTTTAAAGACTTTCTCATATAATAATTCGCTGTGATTGTAGATAGTAAATCTAAATGGGAAAGTAAACTGGGTCGAACACACTGTTAGGTGCTTTATTTTCGTTTTGAAAGTGGTAGGTAGCCAAGCGAGAACTAGAACATCCCCTTAGGATATAAAATATCCTATAGCTAAAATGAACTAGTATTTACTGACATTATTTCAATGGAGGAGTAGAGACGACGTATCTACGCGGACGAAGTCGCGGGTACAGCTAGTCCGTATTATAATAAGTGCGAAGGTGCGTTTGTATGTTTGTTAGTTTGTTGGTTTGTCCTACTTTCACGCAGCAACAGAGCAACGGGTCGACGGGACTGGCATAGATATAGTTTATGGACCGGAGAGTAACATAGGCAACTTTTTATCCCAGAAAAATGCACGGTTCCTGTAGGAACGCGGGTGAAACTGCGGGCAGAAGCTAGTTATTAATATAATTGACGAGGTTTACCAGTAAAGGAGTATTTGAGTATTTGCTAAAGCTTATTATGGGATTCCAACCCTTGACCTACAGATGACCCGGCGACTTAACAACTTCCGGGTCATATCGCTTCTTAAATGTCTAGGCCGTAAGTGAGTTTCCTAAGTCACGGATTAACTTCAGTAATCCATAAGAATAAAGTCTTTCATTTACGATTACGAGAGTATCGCGTGTCGGGATCAATAAAGGTAAACAACACATGTACCTGGAGCTTAGTATAACTTAGTATTAACTTACTTGATGTAGATTTGACTTCTACCTCCGACTCTACCGTCGGTATAGTTACATGTTTGGCTTTGATGTGGGTATCTGGGCAATTAATCAGTTCGCTGATGAAATTTGTGGATACTTTTGAGACAAATGATAGGATCTAGAAAAGATTTGAACAAGGCAGCTCTGCTAAAGAGTGGCAGTTTCTCTAACCACGGAGCTAACACAATAGCATTTCGTCTAAAAACATTTTTTCCCATACGTGGTTTTCTTGTGGGTTGGTTTAGTTCTTATGTAACAACTTTGGTCATTCAAAAAGGTTGATAATGATGTATTGCGGTTTTTTCTAATCTACTTTATTTCAACGTCATGGCTAAAAGCCTCTTTTTTGTTCTGTTGCATAACAAGATGAGCGGGATTTTTGCCTGATAGTAAGTGTAGTGTATTAACTTTATCCGGTGGTCGAGTCGATCTCTTAACGAGTCGTGTCAAATGAGTCAGTATTATTCCGACCGCCGAGCGGAGCGGTCGTGTGCGCGTGTTGTAGTGTTGGTGGGCTGAAAGTCGGGATACTACAGTAAGCATAACGCCAGCCCATATAAGAATTGCAGTGCCACCAACAACTTTGAAACACAAACTAATAAAGATAGCATTAGTTTTAGTCTGTGATTCGGGTAGACGAACGTTACAGAGGTCCGTTGTTAGAGTCATTTATTTAACTTTCATAAGTGCTCCGTTGGGGCCTATATAAATAAAGCATTTTGTATTTGAATTTGAAAGGACTGCGTGGCACTGAGTTGCGCTCGTATACTTGAAACATTAGGTATTAAATATCATAAGCCTTGTTTTTATTTTCTTTTTGTTCTCTCTTTCTCTTTTTGTTTGCGCAGATACCTACATGTAAAATAATCACCCGTCGGTTCGCTTATCCCGGAGGCATTTGTAACTTAGTTTGTTTTGTTAGATTCCGTTTATTACGATCTCAATTTACCCTCCGTCATACAATACCTCAGCAATGTACCATTTTAATTACAAACACATAATCGTATGCTTACAACATTATCTATGTATTATGGCTTCATACTTCCGAGATATTTGACAAATGCAAGCCTTTTGAAAGTAAAACAAATTGTTTTCGAATTTTTTATATACTAATATGAATTGCCACTACAAAAACCGTTTTGTACGCTTCTTTCGTACATAAAGTGACCATAAAAATGTTGCTTAAAAGGAAAATGTTTAAAAAAGTATAAAAAAATTGCTAAAAATTATACCTTCTTTGCTATATACAGTCAGAATAAACAAAACTCACCTGATTCCGGACCTTGTCCTACAGAATGCAGGTCTTGCTGCGACCGTCTCCGCTGGCGATACTCCGCCCTGTAGTCCTGCCACCTCCCGTACTGAGCCGGATTGTTCAGGTACTCCTGGGACGAGAACCGGGACGCGCGGGGAGGGGAGAACCCCATCTGAGCATAGTAGTCCTGCCTGAACACCACATCAGGGTGGTTGATCCCACCAGGTACAATCTGACTGCCGTAATGGCTACGATGCCCTAAATACTCAGGTTTCATAGGACCAGGGCCGTCAGTCAGCTCGTGACCATGGATCGAGGTCGAGCGCTGAGGACCGTAGTCTCGCAATCGGTTGGAGAAGTCCATGCGGTGGGGGGAGTAGTCTAGACCGCGCGGACCCATCTCGAAGTGGCCGTGAGCTGGTCTGCTGCTACGATAGAAGTTAGGCGAGAAGGGATTCTTGCTTTCTTGGTTCACTGCCTGCTGCCTCGGGTTGTAAACTTCCTTAGCTCTTTCTTCCTTTGGTTTCTCTGGCTTCTCAGCCACATTCAAGGCTTCTTTCTTTGGGGCTTCGTTGCGTTTTAAAGGCGACTCGCTCACGTCCTGAGAGGCCCGCCGGTTGAACTCCTGGACCTTCTCTGGAACGAATCCTTGCTGTGGCACTTGCGACATTTTGCTTTCGCACTGGTTATAAACACTTCTAAAATCTACACAAAATGTTTTATATCAAACGTTTAAAATACAAAGTTCAAAGTTAGTATACGTTTATAAATTCACGATAAGTGCAGTAGTAGGATTTTGATCACAACCGAATAGACCAGCTAAAACTGAAATTAAGTTTTTCACTTGAACGGTCAGTCACTCACACACAAGTTTTACTGCCGCTGTGTAGAACAGTGGAGTGGTCCTTATATACTGGAAAACTATATCTATTTAAAAAAAAACTTGTAATAAGGTACACCCCATTGCATTTGAGTGCGTCTTTTGTTTTGGCCAAATTTTTATCAAAGTATTCTGAGATCTTAGTGGTGTTAGTATTAAAACAATAAATGATATATACGATATTATCAACTCGTTTCTTGAGAGTAACGGGCCCTAGCCACCAAAGGTCGCTATATGCCTAAAAGGGCTTCTGGTTTTTTTATAGTTATAAGGCCTTAGAGCCATAAAAACTAAATAAGGTAAAAAAGATGGTAAAAAATGGCATGGAGCCAAGAACACTCAACTGTATCGGGTATTGCCACAGTAGATTACAACGCAGTTTGATGGACATCATAGACGAAGATGAGGTTGGCCTGCTCAGGCTCGCAGAAGACAATTATGTACTCAGGCCGTAACAAAACTTGTTGCGCTGACTCCGCCGAACTAACACCCGAACTCAGCTAATTGAGATCAAACTTAAACAGCTGTGTGTTTACTCTGAAGAACATCTAGCATCGCAAACATACTCGTAAGTATCATTCTTGTTCAGACTTAAGTTGCTCCTTCTCGGCCCGCCTAAATAGAACGCAAAAATTACCTAAAGGCTTGTTGGTTCATCGAAGAAAAACAGGCACTACGGAAAAAGAGAGACAACGCCAGAGCCTTCGGTTGGCATTCTGAAAATTTTCAAATAAATTTCCAAAGAAAATTTCCGAAGACAATTAGTGCGCGGTAATTTCCTAAAACTTGTTCCAGAAAATACGTGTTTTTTAAAATGTCTTATATGTTTGTGACGGTGGCGTCCATGAGGATATTAGTCGACGAAAAAAAAAGAAAAAAAAGGTGTATCAGTAAAGAGTTTAACCGTGTTACAACAAAACACCAACTTTAGACGCCTGTTTAGCTAGACAGTGGTAAATATAAACGTTTTAAATTATTAGAAATGTCACAACAGAATTGAGTTAGACCACGGTTAAACACTACTAAGATCATATTTAAACATGAAACTACGAGCATAATTAGGAGTTAAACACTGTTTATCACAGGTGTAAAGTGTGTTTAATTGTTTTTGTGGTAAGACCGTAAGTATTTATCTATTATACTTAATTAAATTAATATTCTAATTAACATTTATTTATTAATTACTATACTTATAAAAATACTCTAAAGAGGTAACAGATGTGTTACTATCAGAGTTATAAATAAGAATATAGCTTCATAACGTGTAATTTTGCACGCCGCCACGAGGCCATGCTAAAAAACGTTAACGTAGTTAAAACGGTTTAATCAAACAATAATTCAATGTATACATTATGTAATTCAAACGTTTGTATTTAATTTGAATTAAACGATATCGCATCATAAAGTGGATTTTAGGTTTCCGTGAACGTCGACAGTCGGGCGCGAACACTTTACTGTCGATTGAACCGGCGCTCATCGGCCCACTGTGCACTGTGCTGGAACTAAAACGTTTAGGTACGCAGCGCTGCATAATGAACTAGCCATCCGGGAGGCATAAAGATGTATTCAATGCGAAAGAGGGTTTGATGTTACGCAGCAGGTTCTTGTCTAATATGGATCATGACGGGCGTATGCACTGAGCGCTAAAACGCCCCATACAAATTGGACAGAACATATGACATCACTTGTTCTACGCGGGCCGTAAACCTGTACTAAAAACATAAATTTTGTTGATTTGGCCGTGAAAAACTGTGTTTAAGTACATAGTTGTCATACATTTTTTTATTCATTACAATGTTAAGAATCTGATGGTATCATTTAAAGTACTAATGGATGATAAAAAATATTATTGAATTTGGGAAAATTTTAGACGCAGTAACGTTGTGGAATTTAATATTTTTTTTGTGAATTTCACTTTTATTGTGTTAATGTAATCTTCTTAAAACTGTATAACGACAGAATTACGTATTTTGTGTTTCATGCAACTTCCCTATTCCATAATGGTGTATTTATATTAGATCAAGATCATGCGATATATAGTTTTTGCAGATAAGTTTAAAGTATTCTACTCCCATTTTTCCAGCTTTCTTTTACTCTATTTTTTTGTCTCTGTTTTCAGTCTATTTTCTTGATTTATAAATTGTAATTGACAACCGTACCTGAGTGTTAGCAGCTCTCGTCGAGAGATTTACGCGAAACCCAAACAAAGCGTTAATCGGATTCTACCGGCTTTATCTACGAACATAGTTGTACATAGTACACCTATATCTTAAATAAGTACAGAAATTCTATTATCGAGATACTGAAGAACCGCTTTTATTTTTACTTTTTGAGATTACAACACATTGCATTTTTAATACACATTTTTAAGATAATTATTCTATTGCCAATGTTTTTAAAATTTAATTTCAGCGGTTGTGGATCTGTGACAAGGAGCTCGCCTGTCAAACCGTAACTTTCGAATCCTCCAATTAAGTCGATGAAGGAAAACTGGTGCAGCCATCATACACAACCATAATACATCAAATACCATAGTGTTAGGGGAATTTTTAGTGTCCACCTGGCTACCACCCTCAATTTGAAAATCTATCGCTTAGCATCTAGCAGTGTATTCCAGCAGCCGCACGAGCCAGTTTTATTGTAGACTAGCTTCTACCTGTGGTTTTCACCCGCGTTCCCACAGGACCCATGCATTTTTCCGGGATAAAAAGTAGCCTATGTTACTTTCCGGTCCATAAACTATATCTATGCCAAAAATCACGTCGATCCGTTGCTCCGTTACTGCGTGAAAGAAGGACAAACCAACAAACACACTTTCGCATTTATAATATTAGTAAGTATGGATGTAGCTTGTTCACTACCGTGGGTCACGTTTATTATTATTATTTGTTTATTATAAAAAAAGACAATTATTCTAACGCTAACCTATCCAGATAACAGAAGTACCTACCTCGTAGGCTTGACGTAACTCTTGCTACAAGAAGCTTCGACGAAGGCCGTTATTTTTAACAAAATAAAAGCATTCATTTAATACGACGAAGAGCAGATGTTCATTGGCTCCAAAATCATAATATTTGCATAGAAACGCCGACTCAACATAAAACCAACACGCAGTACGATGCTCCAGAAGTTTGCGCATAAATCCGCTCGCAGCGTGGTCGAACCTATAAATTGCGGGATTATCGCTTCATCTGCGACCGCGCCCGATTGCCAAATTTTGGCAACTTTTCGATTGCCCAAGTTGGCAACTTCTCGACTACCGGGCGGCAACTTCCACGGTGATGTTTGATCGTACTGTGTTATGGCGGTAATTTGGTAGCTTTCTGAAGATCTATTTTCCCGATTTCGGGAATGAAAGTTTGTGAGAAAGAAGTGGTTCCTTTGATGAATAAGTGTTGAAACGATGTAATGGATGTGGGAAGTGTTAGCAAGTGTTATTTGTTAAGTGTTCTTAGCAAGTAACAATTACGAGTAACCGGCTAAACCTAAAATAAAGCTAGCTCCCAAGTGTGGACTAATTTATTCATAAACTAGCTGTACCCCGTGACTTCGACCACGTAGTCTATGTTACTCCTTATAAAATCAGCTGCCAGTGAAAGTCCCGTTAAATCAGTCCAGCCATTTCGGAGATTACCCAGAAAAAACAGACAGACAGACAGACAAAAATTTTAAAAATGGTTGTTTTGTTATAGGTCCCGTATATACTTTCATATGCATGTGGTAAAAAGCTGTTATTTTGATATTACATCACTTCAATTTTTTTTATTTCTACAGATAACACCCGATGCTCCATGACTCACGCGTGAGTCTTACTTTTTTCAACCCACAATTTTAAACAAAGCTCTATTTTTACCGAGCGCACAAATAATCGAGTGCTCGCATCGATGATATCATCAATCATGTGCTGCAGCCGATTGAGCAACCAGCCTCGCCTTACATCATAATGCAGCAGGACTTGGCCGCGCGCCAGGCCGGCCACGGCCGCCACAGGAACCAGCATCCGTGGCGCTGCGCCGCGGCCTACTCATTGTGTCACTGACCTACGTTTATTCTAAGACAACTTCTTGACTTGAAAAATTATTTTTAAAAGCTGCTAAAATTATTTCGGGCGGTTTATTTTCAGGAAAAGTCTGATCTTACCGTCACTATTACCGCTTCAGTTTCAAGCTACACGTATGTAGTAAGGTTGGTAAATTGCGAAAAAAAATATTGCGAAACTTATTCTTCAAATATCGGTTAAAAACGCCTGCGTTTTGCTTTCAATCCTGGATAGAGCGTTTAGACACTTTTTACCATATGGTATTAGGCCAAACTCTTCTGCGAGTGTCCGTCTGGGCAAGTACCACTGCTTTGGTTGTGTAGTAGGCCGCCCAGCAGCAATAAGCACGATTTGGCAAAATGTAATAATATTGTGTGACAACTGACATCATGATCATTACGTAAACGTACTTTATGAGAATCTTCAAAAGAAAGCTTATGAGATAAATTGAAGAGAAAGGTATACATTCAACAAGAAGATAAGCAAAAGTGAAGACCAACTTTAGAGGATAAAATCCACAAAGGATGTAGACTTGCGGGGCAAAAGGGAAGAAGTCTGAAACTTCGGAGACAAAAATGGTCTTGTAACACTTCGTATACGCACACAAAAACATAATGACAAACTGTAAAAGAGGCTAGCAAAGATCAACAGAGAGCTGTAGCACCAAACAAATATTTGCGAAGATCTATAGTCCCTGATTGTTGCTGCTGCGGGCATCACTAATTGATCCATCATACTCAACAATTTGGCCACCATTTTACGAAAACAACTTAAATTTATAATTCAGCTTTTAAGCTCAAGTCTATGACAAATGTAACGGTTCTTTCCCACCATTAATCACACAAAATCCTCAAATAACTATAACCGTTTATCCAAATTAAAGCCTTCGCAAAGATACTGTCACTTTAGCAGTATATTTCACGAATCCGCTAACAAAATTTAAGTTATTCCAAAAATATTTTAACTCCGCTTGAGTACGCCATAACTTTGTTTTACCAAGTGGTGGTTACAGCGAATTTAGTCGTTGTGACACCGTGTTAAGGTTAGTTTTTGCGTGTGAGGTGAGGAGGAGGAAATTTGGTGAAATTGTGAAGGGCTTTCAACGGGTGGAGGCAAGAAAATGCACATTAGGAGAGTCGCAGATGCGCGCTGTAGGAGAGTAGCGTCGGCAAGTGCGCTACGCATGTTTGAATAAACAACGTGGTTAAAAAGTTACTTAAAGGTTTTGGAGTGAGAGTTTTGTAAAACTGCATCTCTTTGTTATGTTAAACTAGAAACTTGAATGTGTACAGCAAGGGGCGGGTGGGCTTTAGTTTTAGTTATTTTCAACTTTATACCCCGGTTAGTCAACAAGCCGTTTGAAAAGAACCGACTTCAGTACGAAACTACTGAACCGATTTTAATAAAATTTCTATGGGACCAATCTGAAAGTATATCCTTTCAAATAAAAAAAGAATTTTCCAAATCGGTTCATAAATGACAGAGAACTGAGGTAAGAAACATTAAAAAAATACCCACCGAATTGATAACCTCCTGCTTTTTTGGAAGTCGGTTAAAAAAAAGGTGTTGACAGTTTTTTTTTTAATTAAAAATATACATAGACGTACCATCATGAGGGAGATCATGAGCTAATAATAATGAATAACCGTGAAAGTTTAAATTGTTTCACACTTTTTTGTGAATATCTTGGGAAAAGTAGCTCCGTCACCAAAACCGCTCATCGTTTAGCCTATTCTGAACATGGTCTGGTGAACTCTGGTGCTGCTGTCGGTATCGATATCAAAGTCGTTTGTATTCTACCCGCGCGGCACTGACGTGGAACATCGGGCGCGCGGCTCGTTACGCAGCTACGTCGCGCGACTGTCGCGCGACGGTTGCCTACGAATCACTAACATAGTTTGAAGATTCACCTTGTGCTATGTCCTAGTACTACAGCAAAGGGTCCTTATTAAGGCGTATATAGCAGCTAATTATCTTCACTTAAAAAGGTTCATAGCGATATCAGGTGAGTTTCTGGCACTGGGAAAAATAAGTGCCATTATTTTTCATATTACCGATAATCTGGACGTGATCATAACAATTTTTTATAAAAATTACTTGATAAAAAAAATTACAGAGTTTCCTCTAAAGGCCTATAATGTTTGAAGTAGTTATGATGGATTTTTACTCAATCTCAATGGCTCACGCGGTCTTCCTTCTCTTTAACATCAACACAAACCGACAGTGTGTGCAAAGAGGACAGAATACTGAAGGCCGTTGCCTCGGGGACGCGCCTTAACGCTATGCCTAAAGTAGTGTAAACAAATGACAATTGACAAAACAATTCATTAAAGTCACGGTCAATTCACGTAATCAATACGAATAGGGGTTGATAACAAGGGAAGGCGAACCCAGTCAAAAATAAAAGGTGATAAATACTAAAAAATGAAATCACTAATTTCACATTTGCAAATGCAATATTAACACACCACTGTTGTTATAACAATACAGAATTAGACCTCAGAAAACGAGCATGTTCCTATTTCAGGGATTTTCCTTATAGCATATTGTATACCGAGTAACAAAACTTATATTTTTGCTACATTTTGCTCCGGGGAAAAGTGCCAAAAAATCCCCGCAATTCCTATTAACCGAAATAGAGGAACTCTTCAATGTATTCCGACATGTTACTATCTCCAGATATCGTAACCTTATATTATGTATAAAAAAGGAATAAGACAAAATAGATAATACGTTTTGCATTGATACACTACGTATCAATTTTTTGACCTACTTCCAAAAAAGAGGGTTCATTTCGATTCTCGCATTTTTTACAAGCTTTTGTTTCCTTGACTAGTTTGTATATATGCATTACGTCAACTGGGCCCGCGGGTTCAGTCTGAGTGGGATCAGTTGACGTAATAACCGTATGTTAGGATTTGTGGGTAAAATTATACAACTGAATTTTAAGACTCGAATAGGTTGAAATTGTACCTATATTCATGTGTAAAAATGGTGATAGTACGTAATTAGGTACTTATAAAAGCTTTTTTTTTAATTATTGACACTCAGACGATGAAGGCGTCGGATTACCGTTTATAAAAAGAGCATTTATTTACCTACCCTTGTCAAAATCTTTGGTCGATAATGCCAAATTACGGGGTTTAAATTCAAAAGTCTCTATCCGTTACGTAACGAGCTGGTCGTTTGCCTGATGGTAAGCCTAACGTCAGCCCATAACAATTGCTCTCACGCAGAGCTTTGAAACATAAAGGCCTGCGCGGCACTGCAATGCGCTTGTTACCCTGAGACATTAGTAGTAAGGTTCATAAGCCCAGTAAGTTCACTGCCTATTTTGCCCATGAAACCGGACACAGTAATGATTGCACACTACTGCTTGGCGGCAGACTACACGAGAAAAGCGGTGGTACCCACCCAGACAGACGGGCAGTTAGTCTTACGACCTTGTAAAACTCATATTAAATTTACTAATAATATTTAGCTGTTTTATTGTATTGTACGACACACAGCTAACCACAATGCCGGGAGCTCCACCGCTACAACCCCTTTATTGTAGATTGCAGTAATTAGCAATAATTATGTGGAATGAGCTTACAGCCGGATCGCATCAATTAACTGGCAGCGAGTCAATGAATCAGTGTTGCCAGGTGACTCTGTTTGACACTTTCCCTAAACTGTTTTAAATTAATTTAACTTTTTAATAATAATATTATGTTTTGATTTAATCATCTATAGTACAAATAAATAAAATTTAAGTGTCTGTTTGTAATGTTAAAATAACAGCTTTTTAATAAATGTATTTATGTAAATATACGGAACCAATAACAAAAAAAAAACAATTTTTAAAATGTATGTCTGTCTGTTTGTTCCGGCTAATCTCCGAAACGGCTGGACCGATTTTGATGGGACTTTCACTGGCGGGTAGCTGATGTTATAAGACATAACTTGGGCGAAGCCGCAGGGCCCAGCTAGTGTGCCAATATAGAGTTACTATATCTATGTACAATGTACATTCTTACAGACTTACGTAACTGAGAGAAATTAACCTGATCGAACAAATTTTGTGCACTGGTTCATAGCTATTTTATACCGTTCCTTTAACTTCTTCTCTGATATTGTTTAGTTTTAAAACCGGACTAATTGAGATAAAAACACAGGTTTTCTATTTACCTCAACGCCGACGTTTCGATCAATGCATTTATCGTGGACACAAGAAGAGTATCCACCCGAGCAAGCTTCGTGTCTCCATCGTGGACTGAATCGCAAGGTTTTAGTCTCACCCTGCGCGACACAGCACAGACACCCCAGTACACTGACTCTCAAAACTCACACGGTACATACGATACGACACCATCCAAAAACAAGTAATTGATTTGATTGTGTCTCGAAGGCTAGCAACACTATAAGGAGTGCAGTACACGATGTAAACATGAAGCTTGCTCGCGTGGCACGCCCACGTTGTTGGATGTTATGTAATAATGTTGAGAAGCCAGAGACAGTATGATAAGTCGGGGTATTAGGGTTTATAATGAGAAGGCGTTTAAGACAGATTTATCGTCTTAAAACACCAATAGCCGCTTTTGAGGCGGTTTTCAATCTAACCTGATGTGTTTCGTCTATAGTTGTATGACTGTGTTCGTGTTATTTTCTACTGGATGGTTATTTTGAGCGTTGTCACATTTGCAGTTATTTAAAGAAGGTGATTAAAACCGATTTTTTGAAGAGCAATTTTTGCTCCTAATTATCGATAGAGCAGCACCATCGGTGGGCACTTCACTACACATCGTGAACACCTGGTGAGATGATCGTGAAACGTTAACCTGTGATGCATAAAGAATATCAGTGGTCCCAAATTATTCGTAAATTTTATTTGCATTACGCTATTTCTCCATTGTTATAATCTGAGTATAATAACATGTTTTGATATATAAAAGACAAAGAGCAGTGGTCAATTAAATGAGCACAAAGCAGTCACAAGCCGCGGGGAAAATGTAATTATAAACAAGAAAAATCATCAAAGAGAAGTAAGACGATCTCCTCCGGTAGGTACTGAAGTCCATTACGGACAAAATAAAACACAAGTCGATCGACCTGCATAAAAGAAAAACAGTTTATACAACCTTTCTCTTTCACAATAAAACGGTGAAATGGGAACATAAAAAATTCAATAGAGGAAAAAATCAAAGTTTATATCGGACAGCTATAGACGGCCCTTGTCGCCGGCAGACGAACTTCCCGGGATATTATATTCTTCCGATACCGTGTCCCGGGCTAGAGATGTCATGTGCGATGTGTCGATATCGATAATGATGAGTTATAAAAGTTCTAGCTTGACACTTAAGATTGGGGTAAGATTTGGACATCCACCGTGGAAGATATTCGAAGTTAATTGGATACTGTCGCTGCTTCTTTCTGGATTTTTTAGAAAATGTTAATATTTCAAGGATAAACACTATCTCTCTCGCGGGTGCAAGCAACGATTGACACGTCGAAGACGTCATTACATCTAACTCAAACAAGATTTATTTATATTTTATTTCTTACTTATTTTAATTTATATTTTACAATTTGTTTTACATGCGTGTGCGCTGTAATTTTTAGAGAAAATGAAAAGTGAAGAGATTCAAATATAAAACGACATTATAAAAGACCGTATACACGGGCCTGACAAGTAAATACTATTCAGCCAACTATGGCTATTATTAACCAACTTCCAAAAAATGAGAAGGTTCTCGATTCAGTGTGTATTTTTTTAATATTTGTTACCGCAGATCTCCGTGATTGTTTATTTGAAAGGATATACTTTCAGATTGGCCCCATATAAATTTCTTAAAAATCGGTTTAGAAACAACATTGGAGTTGGTTTTTATAAAGCATTTTTTTTAATGTTAATTCTCAACACTAATTTCTCCGTCATCACTGCTGCTTAGATCCCATTGGCGCAAACAAGTTAGAAAACCACTTACACACTCTTAAAACCTAGTTTTCCTAGGTTTCCCTGTGTCGCATGAAATGGACACAAGCATCCAAGGTCCGATAACAAGCTTTGTGCACACAAAAAAATTTTGCACCATCCAGGAATTGAATCTTGGACACACCGCTTGTCAGGCAGGGGCAATTAGCCACAGGGTGACGCTTCAGTTGAAAAAACTTTAACCTTCAAAGTACTTATACCTCGACCTTGATAGACTATATTGGTTATTACTCGCTAAGTGCTATACTCAAGCGTCCTATACAATATTAGGGGGATGTATACAATGCCAAATCTCAAGGGTCTGGAATGACCTCTTATCCAGGCTAAAGCTAATCTGCCCGGGATTTTCTCGGGAAGGTAATGACTGTCCGAAAATCTGTCGTGTTCTTTTGGGGAGGTTTTCGTATGTAAGGGTTAATTTCCAAGGATAAGCTTAAATGATTTCTTAGTTAAATATTGTCAGGTGGTTTAGGTTGGTTTATTTAAGGCTACATGGGTTGTTTCCGTTGTAATAGCGTTTGAAATACAGTAACGGTACGACACGATACAATCAGGTTCTATCTACATTACACCTCTTAATTCGAGGCTTTCTTAGCTTTAAATAACAACTATTAGCAAATCGGAAAAATAACTACGCCTGAACCTGTCAATGTTTAGACTATCTCTTAGGTGAGCTAGCCATAATATGGTTAATGAATTGTAAGATGCAATGAACTGACTACGAATGACAGATCTTTTCCACAAGACCAACTTTTGAGCCGGCAGCGAAAAGTAGTTAGTAAAATTAGCATATGATACAGAGGTGATGTCTAATAGTGACGAGCGAGGTGCAGTGCCGCGCAGAACCTTGTTACTACAAAGTTTAGGGCGGTTATGAAATTTTTATGGCAGTGTTATAAGCAAAACAACAGATTCCTTGCTGTAATTGATGTTAAAGACATCAGTTGTTCATTCCTGCACCGACACAAGAGTTGCTGTTCAAGTGTGATTATCTCTCAGGTAATGATCTCATGACGTTTGTCGATGTAATTTCCAGGTCTTCAGTCCATCCCTACGTTATCTGCACGTTCCCCAGCTTGGAAGCGGTCCAGGCGACGCCAGGTCGATACATATGTATGAATCGGACATGTCATGTTTTATAAGGGCCGTCGATGTACGGCCTAGTCTGTTTCGGAAGGTAATGTTTATATTAATATCGGAGGATTTTCTGAACACGTTTCTCTTATTGTCTCTGGCACGGTTCCCGACAAGTACGATCATGGATGTTGATGTTTGTTAATATTTAAACTGTGGTCTTTAGTTAGGTTTTTTTTTTATATTATTAGGTAACGAGACGAGCTGGTCGTTTGCCTGATGGTAAGCATAACGCCGGCCCATAACGATTGCAGTGCCACCCAGAACTTTGAAACACAAATGCCTGCGCGGCAATGCAGTGCGCTCGTTACCCTGAGACATTAGGTATTAAGTCTCATAAGCCCAGTAATTTCACTGGATACTCTGCTCATCAAACCGGGACACAGTAATGCTTGCACACTACTGCTTGGCGGCAGACTTCACTCACCAAGCGGTGGTAACAACCCAGACGGACACTCGCACAAGAGTTAGTCCTACCACTAACATAATGTTAAGGTGCAGGATTATGTGTTTAAACGATCTTTAGTAAATTTTATTATTAACTAAATTAATTGTAACTAAAACTGAATAGCTTATGTAGGTGACGCCAAAAACGGAATAATTTACATCTTATTCGATTAAGAATGAGCAGAGCTCTCAGTCTGGGATACAGCTGGTAAAAATCCCTTTTGGCAGTTAGTCTGCCAGTTGATTACAGATTCATTTGATTACAGTTTGCACGAAAAAAACACAGTTAAGAGATGTTTACCTAGAAAGTATTTTTATAAACACAAGTTAGAAAAGCTCGTTCTCTTTTATAGCAGAGCCTGGAAACTCGTCAGAAAACTACAGAAATGTGAGATTAAAATCAATATTCTTCTCTCAGCCCCTTTTAAATTGAAAGTAGAAAATAATTCAATTACTAGAAGCTCCCACCGAAGGTTGTCGTTCGTTTTATTCATCGAATTAACTTAAGTCTAAAACAAGAGAACTAAAGTACAAGTAAGTCGGCCACTTCCGGTCCAACCAACCGTGTCCGGAGAAGTTTGCAGTAATTTAATTAAGCAAACCAATCTTTATCGATGCGTTTTCTAAAAGAATAAGGTAATGATTTTAGAACATTTTGACTTCAATAACTAACTTTCACACATGTGTAGTGCTTACAGTTACGCCATTTGCAGTGAGAGGAAAAATTCAAATCACATCACACATGCAATCACCATCATTTTCATCCTTCACAGTTTATTATCTCCCTAATTCTTGGTTTAGGCCTAGACTAAAATGATAAAATAGTGATCATATCACTAGCGATATGGCATTCTTTTCGCTCATCCTACTAATATTATAAATGTGAAAGTGTGTTTGTTGGATTGTTGGTTCTTTCACACAGTAACGGAGCAACGAATCGACGTGTTATTTGGCATAGATATAGTTTATGCACCGGAGAGTAACATAGGCTACTTTTTATCCCGGAAAAATGCATGGTTCCTGTGGGAAAGCGGGTGAAATCCGCGGGCAGAAGTTAGTGTACTAATAATTGTGTCTGTTTTGTGCCTTCAAGACTCATCAAACCTGCCATGTCAAACCGATTCTTAGTAGCCACAGATTCATGACCACGGCTGGCCATATACCTTTAAAAGAAGGAAAGATGTAACCACTAATAATTTATGAACTTATTCCAGCTACAATCATCTCGACGGGTCCGTGACAAAGTAGTCAGTGAAATTACTGGGATTATGAGACTTGTAATACTGTCTTAGGTTAACGAGCACAATGCAGTGCTATGCCGGTCTTTGTGTTCTGAGTGGCACTGCAATTGTTATGGAGTGGAGTTATGCAAACGACCACCTCGCTTCGTTATCATTTCCAATTAAAAAACCTCTTACCCACGTCTCGAACTTTCGTTTGACAAATTTCAACATTTTGTTTGTAACGGCTCAGTGAATTTGAATAGATGATAATTACAGATAGCGATGAAAGTCGTAGCGTGTACGCGTCGACCGCAGCCGCGGCCGCAGCGCGGGCTCTAATTAATAACCTGCCGGCGAGAATCGACTGTTTGTCGGTTTATATCGTTCAATTGTGTTCCTGGAAGGGAATATGGTTGGAAAATTAAGTGTGTTGTCCAGGAAACAAACTAAATAAGTAACTCATTTAAAATTTTCAATGTTTGGGTTTGACTTTTGTCAGTTAACATGTTTGTAAGTTCGCCGTAGCCTTTGAGTCTAGTGGCTCGCGTCCTAAGACAAGCTAAAGTTAACGTGTGAAAAAAAATTGCTTTTAAAAGCGACGAACCGACTACAATGACAAACTACTGAACCAATTTTGATTCAATTTTTATAGGACCAATCTGAAAGTATACCCTTTCAAATAAAAAACAACATAAAGCAGTTTATAAATGATGGAGTTCTGAGGTTCAACAAACATAAAAAAATGCAACCAAATTGCGAACCTCCTCCTTTTTTTGAAGATGGTTAAAAAAAGTATTACAAATTGTGTGTACTGCTCAATGTACGCGGCGATCGGTACTTAGGCTATTTTCAAAGGATTACTTCTAGAATCAAAGAGAACTTTTATTTTTGTGTTATTGTGAATAGCCAGAGAAATTGGAAACTTTTTCAACACTAAATGTAGTACGTACTTTAGTAATGTAAGATCTTTTTTATCTTTATTGATAGCTATCCGTCTGACACGGCACCAAGACTTGCGCGTTAGTTCAGACGAATTGACATCAGTTTCAATGAATCCCGCCGATGTCCCCGCCAGTGAGGCGGCGCCTACCAGATGGCACAATGTCGCAAAAATGTAAGATAAATGGAATGGAAGCAACATGCCTACAACGGACTATATGAACTTTGACAACAGCTTATTATTAGAGCCAAAGTTTACATGCGTTAACGTATAATTATTATCATCTATATATTCGACATTATTCACAAGCAGACGCAAACTTATTGAAACTAACAAAAAAACACCCTTATACGATCTTTTCGCTGTCTGTCTGTCAAGTACAAAGACAAGTCTGTACAATTACTGAACGATTCCCGTGATGGACGGACTATTTACATAGCTACAATTTTACACGGACCCTCGGTGCGCGAGTAACTCGCACTTGGCCGGTTTTTATTAAACCTCCTAAAGGAGTGATAGGAGGTATAAAAGATTAAAAAATACCACACAGGCGAAGTCGCGCGCGAAAGCTAGTTTGGTATAATTTTTAGGTTGTTAATAATATACACTAAGGCTAAGATTCAGAGACGATTCTAAGCGTAGAGTTTGGCTTCCATATGTCAAAACTGTATAGAATTTTGACGTATGGAAGCGTGAGTCCACGCTTAGATTCGTCTCTGAATCTCAGCCTTAGTAACGTATCACAAAACATGTCGTGTCATATTTAATGTAATTAAATATTAACTGTAATATATTGAATATGTTAAATAATATATTGGAAAATATTGAAATCAATATTCACTACCTTCAATGTATTCATATTCGTAACTGAACATGACCTGCAGAGCTTACAGAGTAGCCTGTTGTGAACTACTTCCCAATCTGCGTCCGACATCCCAGAGTTTAACGATTTATTTTATGGTTTCCTGCGCTCGTAATTATGCCATTCATTTGCCAATATTTATCAACTGCTGTGTAAACGCACGGCGATTCTGGAATACTCTCTCAATTCGAGTTCTGTTTGAGGTTGAGTGATGTTTTATCGTACGTTATTATCTTTCATCGACGTGCAGTGATGGATGGGGCATCGCACATTTGTTATTACTATTAATGGATGTTGATTCGTTGTTTTATAGGTGGATTGGAATGAAATGGAATTCATTTCGATCGTTTATTTCAACTATAATCGTATATATGATCGCATTTCATCATAATCGATCGCGAGTTGTGACTGTACTATGTAAAAACATATTTATTATTATAATTATAAATAACGGATATAATGAAATATATAGAGACCTGATAGTAATGGAACAGAAGAGATTATTTTTAATGAGCATTTTAAGTATGGTATAAATAAAAGTAATTATTTTCTACCAAATATTTAACTGTAATTATCTATTAGACTTTCTTTAGGAATGTTTAAAGATTATCGATAAAAATATCGCCGACCTGTCACAGCACTATCCATACTATAATAAATGCGAAAGTTTATTTGTATGTTTGTTGCTTTGTTTGTCGCAGCAACAGAGCAACGGATCGACGTGATTTTTGGTATAAATATAGTTTATGAACCGCAGAGTAACATAGGCTACTTTTTATCCCGGAAAATGCACGGTTTCTATGGGAAAGCGGGTGAAACCGCGGGCAGAAAGTAGTCCTAAAACATAGAGACATTCGTTTCAAAAGTTACGTATGAATTACCTGTATAAAATTGTAAATACTAATTATTATTGAAATTATAACATTATGAAGCAGTATACAATACACCTCTACAAAAAGCATACATAAGTGTTACAGAAATTCCGCTGTAACTATTTAATTATTTTACCGCAATTTACCGAAAATGACCTCGCTAATCAATTCCCTTCACTATTTACAGGCAATTAGAACAAGTAATTAAAATCCATAAAACAATACGACGCCAGAGCAACAAGTATTTGTTTTCCACCATTAACAACAACCTCACCATAGAATTACACAAATATTTTAATAAACAGAATATAAAAACAAATCTACAAAACATTCCACCCAAAGAAAATGAACAATACGAATTAGATAAAAGAAAATAGGGTCACAGTTGAGCTTAATCAGGGAAAAGAGAACACCGGACCCTGTCGCGCGGACCACTCACTGTTCTAACAATGTTCGTTGTATTTTCATCCACACACACCTTATACACTAAACTACATAATGATATGTTTGGTTTTAGGCCTCGTGATGCGGCCGGAGCCGGCGGAGCGTCTGGGCGGCGGAACGCGTGCGGACTGCGCCAGGGCGGCCGGCGACTGCCGTAGGGCGGGCGGGAACGATATAGGTTAACGATCACGCTTCCTTGTAGCGATAACGCGCCGCTTGATTTGTAACGGCAAGGTTAAGGCGCGCGTTAAAATGTGTCTACTGGTCATTATTAAAATCAGATAGTGGCGACCATGTTACCTGTATGACATATCTTGTCAATGTTTTTTTTTAATTCTTATGGAACGTTTTTTACCCGCTGTTTGGGGTTTATGCTCTCTTTACGCCACATCCTGTATAGGTAAGTAAATAATAGAATGTAAATTCAATTAAATATTTGTACGCTATGGACTGGCAAAGACAGAGTCTTGTACCGTGTTAGAAATACTGTAAGTAAATCTTAAAACTTTTACATTATGAATTTAAAACAAATTTGCCACAATTTAAAATTCATTTAAAGGGATTATTCGCATTTAACTGGAAATGTTTACCGTTGAATACATTCTTGTACCGTAAAATACTAATATTTTCCCTTATGCTCCAACATGTTTTCTCGTTACAGAACATTGCTCCACTATTTAATTTCATTAGCACCCCGCCCCCGAACCCGCCCCGGTGTGACCCGTAACTAAGAAGTGCAACAGCTAATAAACCATCTAGAGCCGCCTTGAGGTAGATAGAGCTTCTAAATGAAAGATCTTGTTCTTATTATATATATAGGTACAAATAAATTTATCTTATCTTATCTTATTGTCAGATGTAGCGATTCTACTGTCAGTCATGAATAATAATAGGCATAATCGAGTGAGTCATTGACATGGATTTAAATGTATCAATATAATAAGTCCACGATCATTGATTGATTCTTTGACATCCAAGAAACGTGAATTCTCAATCTACCCAAGCTCAAGGATATAAGCTCAAGGAGTGTTTATTATTTTTCTTGGTTAACTTAAAAATGCTTTTAATTTTTTATCAGCCTATCAAATTACTACAATGGAAGGTATAGATTTTGACACGATTGGCAAAACTACTCCACTGAATTGGTGTAATTTGGTAAGAATTGGTTTCGCCCTTAAGAGTTTCGTTAAACCAACAGGATCGCTGTGAATGTGTGTACTATTCAATAATAATAATAAATAATAATAGCTTGTGTAGGCCATTCTAATATTCACCGTTAATTCGTGAAGTTCTGTATTTATCAAGTCTCGTTATTTTTATCAGAAATATTTATCAGGTATGCAAAAATACTGATACGTAAGATTTGGGAGTTTACCTCCCGACCAACCCATAATCTAAAACTATTTAAAAACTTTCTATTAAAATAGCCTACAATATTAATACCTATATTGTATTTTCTTATGAAAATGTGATAGAAAGTCGTCTGATTGTAAATCAGTCCTACACTAGGAAGTCTAGGAACTAGCTCTATGATAGAGTTAAGTTTATATGTAACGTCTAAGAGTCTCGGTAGAGCTTTATTAAATTCTTCCATCGCGGAGGAAGTCTGGAGTCACACGGAAAATTAATTAATTCATTAGTATGCTTTGTGATACTCATGACATGAGTTGGTATGAGTTATTAAAATGTAGTGTAGAACTTGGAACTAGGTATGCAGTATTTTAAGCAAGTTCAGACTTACAAGGCTCTAACTTTTTGAATCGACAAAATTTTTGATTGAACAAGAAAATTACTCGAAAGAAAAATAAACCTCAAGTAAAAGTTTTAGGAAGTTAATATTTTAGTTGACTGAAATATAAAATGACTACGAAATGAGAAACTCGGAACAGTGTCTTGAAATTGTTTTTTTAACATTCAATGCCGTCTGTTTAAAACTTTTTCCTATTTGCCATTAATTAAAAATCTGTCACTAAAATAATTAATATGTCACAAAAATAACAACGGTAACAGTAGTTTTTGATATTGAAAAAAAAAGTGAGTGACGAAAATCTATTTTTATAACCCAAACTAAAATAATATTAAAACCTCATGCGATAGGTGAAACTTTTCCTCCTACGGTAGGATTAAATCTATTTTAGTGAGCAGTCAGTCGTATAACAAACAGTAATGAAAAATGGTAGTTTTGACCGTCGACCGTCGGCCGACGGTAATATTTGCTCGGGAGGGGCGGGCGGGGCTAGAGCTGGGGGGCGTGCGAGCATATAGATCGATGAAACGCGATGATAGAATTTTTTTTAATTATGGTCATGCTGAGTTTTCCTATTACTGTGCCGGTAAGTGTACCTTTTTGAAAATTATTTAATAGAATTACTTGAATGTGGTATGTTCGTAAACACATAAACAAATATAAAGCATAAAAAATGTAAATCATTCCCGTGCCCTTGGCGCTTGTAACAATGTCAAAATAATATCAAAAACAAGTAAGGCAGCCCATGCAAGTAATACATGATTAATGAATAAGTATCAATCACGGACCACGCGAAAACCATGAAAATCACGACCACCGCTTGACGCATATCGTACCGTCTATGCAGCTTAGTAGACATCTAGTCTGAGCACTAACTGTACCACGGTTCTAGGTAGTGAAAGAGATGAATCGCAGCCGCTTCTACGATCTCGACTCAAAAAAATAGTTACACAACCACTGCGTGTTCAGTGCCGAAGCCGCGGTAAATACACGGTGGTGCGCATGTGATGTATGTAGTGTAAAGCGGAGCAGTCGTGACTTATTGTTGTTCTTTCTATTTCGTGGATTTTTGATGGTTTTACTTCAAGCCGCGCTTGCTAAAAAATTAAGTAGTTATGAGGTATCAATTAATTTATAGGCCGTGGAATCGAATCCTAAAAATGCTCGAGCTTTCAGCGAGAGAAAATATCGTATTGAAACTATAACACGGTAGATTTTTTTTTCGAATCTTTTCAATTGTTCGTTAGGCTAGCTTCCACTATCAATTTACCAATCTGCCACTAAGCACTTACTAATGTGTTACCATTCTTAATAACATGTTTAGCATAATTCCCGCCATCGACCACATCGTCACATAATCAGGTTTGCAATAATCACTAAGGTTATAATATGCTGACTTATAAAAATTAAAAAAAAATGAAGTGGCAAAACTACATTAAAGTTATCGACAAAGTTAACACCTCAGCACTATAAGACAGGCAGCTCGTAGACGCCTACGACCCTCGCGCGTTTAGCTCTACGACCCTCCGTAGCGCGTATCCCCTCCGCAAACCTCACAGCCCCTACACAGCTACGAGCGTCTACGAGCTACGAGTGCTTGCGGCAGGGAATGTATTAATTAATGTTATTAATAAAGAGTATTGTTACGCATTAACTACCACTTGTGGCAATGTAATGGGTTCACGTTTAAACATTGTTATGTAGCGTACGTTAAGGGTTTATTTTATGACACAGCGTTGTGAAATATGGCACAATAAGGAAGTGCCTATGTGCCCAGTATAGGTAGATACCTACGACTTGGTAGTAGTCATAACTTTCTATCAGGTTCAATTATGTAACCAAAAGCGTATGGCAATAAGATTTAAATATAATTGAGAAGGGGTGAGATTTTCGTTATATTTAATTAGTAATAGAAGATAAACATAACTCACATAAACGCAATTTAAATATCTACTGTACTATATTATCGCTTCAAATCTCGTGACTTATAACGTGAAGTAGATAAAGAACGTTATAGAAGAAAGAAACATAATCAAACAATAACAGAGCGGATAATCTCTTTACCGTATTAAATTGAATATAGCCAATGTTGCCATCAACATAAATAGCTCGCCAGTGTTGCTAGCATCAAGAATGCATCTTCTTATAACTATCTAATCCGGACCATCCAATTTAGAACTTAACACCTTTTGTGTTACGATTCAATTTAGCTCTACGGCCTATTGCAATGAAATCTATATCAAGAGTTTGTGAAATTTGTACCTTATGGCAGTAGTTTTAGGATTGAAATTAGTATGTTGAAAAGTTAATAGAAGTAATACTTAACAGCCTTGGCTGCTCTAAAGGGAATATGAATCAATTTAACGCAGAGAAGTAGCGAAATTATGAATGCAGGGGAATTCCAGTGCCATCCATTCCGTAGCTACAATTTTCTCGAACGTATTGTTATTTTTCTTGAAGATGTTTGAATTAGATAATATGCTGAAAGGATTTTCATTTAAATAATAAAATTAATCTGGACAGCTATGTAATTTACGATATTATATTTTATTGTTTAGTTTGTTACGGGGCATATTATGAGACCTCCGAGGTAGGTCTACAAGAGCAAACGCGGTACAGTGTCCTTCAGAATGTTGTATTTATTATTTACAGGTCCCCAATAGCAATTGGCAGGGCATAGGTACTATCGAGGGAACGACCTGATCTTACCATCAACCAGTAAAAACGAAAACATATGCTACTTTGTCAACGACCTTATCCAAGTCTATGATTTAGATAACAATTGTGCATAAAAAAATTAAGTGTGAAATTTTACAAAAAAAAGGATTTTTGAGAATTAGTTACAAGGTAAAGAAGAGAGGAGAGGAATGGGTTTTCTCTCTCTTGTATACAATGCTGTGAAGGGCCCAACGGCTGTTATAATATCTTCCATAATACATCCTTAACAAAAACGTGACGTCACAAAGTTAACAAGCAGAAGGGCAGTGTGCAAGTATTTCACGAGCTAAAGTGTCGAAAGAGGTCTGCGAGGGAGCTGGAGGGAGGGGGTAGTAATGAGATTAAGGGGAAGATTGGTATATACGTGTGAGTAACGGATGTTCGCTTCGAGGTAGTTTTGATAAAGTTGTGGTATTTTGATGGGTGTTCAAACTACTACGCAACAACTATCATATCACTTTCTAAAATATTGATAAGATTGAGGCACAACATAGAGAGAGCAGAATGGAATGTTTCAAAAGACTCGCGACTGAACTCTTCAAACCATCTGATAATTCCTTGATGCGGGTGACGTAGGCTTACGTGACCATTTAGCACCACAAGTACTAAGCTATCACCCTGCTCTATCTCTATTTAGTGATAGAGATAATTTAATTTTTCAAAGTGCTTCCATTCTTTAAATACATAATGAAATACGACTACAAAGTCAATTGCTTTTTTCGGATCTAATAAGTATAACTTCCTAAAAAGGTTTTAGAGGAGTGTTGTCATGTTCTAAAAGATAAATCGTCCTTAAAATTGCGCCAATTCCGTCGGGCGCCGATCGCGTCGTCCGATCGAGACGTTATCCCCTCATTAATCTGGACAAATCGACTTATAAATTATTCTGCGTTTTACATTTTCCGCGCGCTGTTGAGCGCCTTTTTCTATTGTTTGAAATAGGGTTACCATACGCCCTGCTGTCTCTCTTCTGTGATTAAATTTTTGAGGCAACTCCGACGGTTTATTGGATTTTCAAACTTTAGACGTTTCGACAGAATCCTGATAATTACAAAATAAAAATGTGGTTTTATTCTAAATTAAGGACACTGATGGACAGCTGTACTGATTTTGGAAAGTTTTAGTCCTGAGTGTGTATACGTTGTTGTAGCTGAATATTTATATTATTATATCTATTCACATAAGATATTACATAATTGATTATCACTAGAAATTAACATTTGTACCTAGCGTAATGTAATTTGTGTTCAGTATACAACTGTTTCATTTTTCATAGATATATTCTGAGCAGTATAACAGAGCAGCATTCTCACGTGTTGAAGCTAGTCTTTTTTATCTTATCATAGGTAATTCTTAATGTTTACTTATAAATATTACCAAATCAAAGGTGTTTTAACTAGAAAATAATAATCAGAGAATAAATTATTTATCCTAACTCAACTATATATACAGGGTAAATCCAGGGCCGGTTTGTAAGGTAAGCTGTAATAGAGTAGTACAAAATTACATGGCAACCCTAGTCATGACGCCATTTTGTAGAGCTCTTTGAACCCGTTGAGTAGAGTCCGTTAATGAAGGTTTATTGTTGCCGAGAAAAGATTGATAATAACATTTAGTATCATTTCAACGCATTTATTAAGCTCTGCGAGAAGCGCGTCTTGTTTAGTTTGAAATTTATGTAAATGTCTTAATGAATATTGTGGTAGAAGATAATAGCTCAGCTTGCATATTTTTAGTATCTACGGAATATTACTCAAATTTTAACGTGTACTTTGACTGCAAATAAGTACCTAACTGTGAAATACAAAGCGAATATTGTGCGATTTATGTTTCCATTTATATGTTTTTCTAAAAAAACACGGCTTTAACGATTTCGAGAAAAATCGCGGGGTTTCAGTTGTTCTTTGAATATACGGAAAAAGCAGAAACTCGGGAAGTCTAGTCTCAAACACAAATGCTGTATTCATTTGCAAGGTCGTCCAGTAAAAATGTAGCTAAATGAAAATAAACAAAAATTAAAAAGTATACATCAGCTTGAGTCACAAATAAGGCCAAATTTAAGGAAGACCTTCTAACCTTAATGCACTATCACATACCTTTTCCGTGGAGTTGCTGTCTGTTCTCGGTGCCTTTGAGGCTCTCAGCCGTATGCAGGAGTTCATCCAGTTGAGGTTTCTTTTGCTCTAGTTCTCGAAGCACACCCTGGAAACAAAATAAATAAGTATATTTATTTACGTACTAGCTTCTGCACGCGGTTTCACCCGCGTTCCCACAGGAAACGTGTATTTTTTCTGGGATACAATCGTAGCACAGTGCAGATTCTGCGGCACTGCTACACAGAGTAAATAATAATCAGATGCATAAATAATCATAACAAAGGCAAAAATAACACAGGAATTTCATAGTACCCTAACTCACTTTCATTACACCGCACCATCATTTATTTCCAAATGTGACCTTTCGTAAAAAAAACCCAAAAGAGCAAATGATCGCTCGCGCCAGCTGAAAGGGTCCGCGACCCGGTGTGTCCCGGTGTGACCTTTCCGAATCATACAATAATCATGGCGTAGAATTATGTATGTGATTGACGTGCGGGTGCGTGCAGAGGTTGCCACACATCTGGTGGCAGGTTTACATGGGTTTATGTAATGCTGGACATACAATACCATACCACATTCTCCAAAACACACCATTAAGAAATACATTCCAAGTATTGCGTCACTTACAAGTCTAGTATCAAACTATGGTTGTTAAATAAAAACTGCTTAGAGGCAGGCTACATGAGCAAAGCGGATGGAACGCACCCAGATTGACGCTCGCACTAGATGCACTACCGCCAACCTATAGTTACATTAAGATAATTTCTTCACCGGAGGTTCAAGCTCATTGTAGGATTCGAACCTTCGACCTACAGATCAACGGCCAACGTCACTGTTTGATCTGGAAGCAGACCAACATATACCGCTGGTTTCCCGAGCTCCTGCTGCTGTACCGGCCTCACGCGCTATGGATGAGTGCAGCAGAGGATAACATAAAATACACAAAGTTATATGTATAGCCCTATGCTTACCCCAATTCTGCTCACTCAGCGTCACTGCACAATGGACACTTAGCACATCCAACCGATTTTTATGTCCATATCAAATTTTCTTTATATGATAGCCGCCTTGTTTTTCTTCACACCATTTTAAACCACAGATTACTATATATGTTTTAAACTTCAAAAACTCATTCCTTCAACCATAGTCTTGTCTTCTTTTTCCGCGGAGGTGCCACACTCGCGTGAATGAGGTTTTTATCCCAACCCCAAACGGTTACCAGAGGACATACTAATACCTACTCGTAAAATAAATTACATTTAATAATAATGTGTAATGAATGTGTGTAGTGATGTTTTGCTGTTATTATTATATACTTCGTAAATAATAAACAGTCACTACTAAGGAGCCATCATTGGCTCAAAGTTTTGTAACATTACTGCCACCTTATGAACCAGAATTTTTAGGCACTATGGTGTATTCATATTTTCCGGTTGGCCCCAGTTGACCGATAATTTCGTTTGTTTTAGTTGTCACTCTGTCCCACCCTGCCTGCCCCCGGGGATCCGTCACGAATGCTCACCCCAATATGAGATATTGTGACGTTTTTGCTAGGCGATACAATGTTGCCACATGTGTAATGAAACTGCGTTTTGTCTCTTTGGGTGTGTTTGGAGCTGCTGCTCCTTGATGTTGAAAAACGTCTTCTTTCGGTAAAAACAAACGTATTTACGTATAATTTTTGGATATTTCAATAAAACGATGTTGGTTTCGGTTAGTGAAAATAATGGATGTACTTCTTTTTTTTTTTTTACAAAATAGAGTTGTCAAAGTGACAAAAATGACAGATATGACAGATAGGACAGATAATATAAGCACAGTCGATTAATCGCTTGAACATGCCGGCCGCCTTGGAAGCGCCAAGCTTCCAAAAGTCAGTTAGTCGATGGAGCAGTTCCTCTAGCCGATGATACTTCAGGGAGTGGGCAGATCTTGGAACAGGCCCGTTTAATGATGCCGGTCGCTGTACGGAGCTCTGCAACTCTTGCTACACCATCTTTTCCCGGAAACAGACGAATAACTCTGCCCATTCTCCATTTAAATGGTGGTAGATTATCTTCTTTAACCAAAACTAGGCTGTCTTGGGCAATGTCTTCGCTGTCGACTCTCCACTTCGTTCTGCGCTGTAGCTCTGACACATATTCTTTTGACCAGCGCTGCCAGAAGTGTTGCCGCAGTTGCTCCACTCGATCATAACGCCCCAAACGCGTTGATGTTGCTGTCGTCAGGTCTTCGCAGGGCGGCGCAGTTAGTGGTCGGCCGATTATAAAATGAGAGGGTGTGAGAGGAAGGTAATCAGTCGGATCAGACGACAGTGGTGAAATGGGACGGGAGTTAAGGACTGCTTCGATTTGCGTCAATACCGTGGTGAACTCTTCGTACGTCAAGTGTGCATTACCAAGGACACGTCGGAGATGAAACTTGCAAGACCGTACTCCCGCCTCCCACAAACCGCCAAAATGAGGAGAATACGGGGGAATGAAGCTAAATTGAATTCCATTATTAGCGGCTAAATCATAGATCTCATGCGAATTTTTAAGGACTATTGAGATTTCTTTCTCTGCCCCTACAAAGTTTGTGCCATTATCTGAAAATATCTGTTTAGGCTTACCACGACGTGAAATAAATCGTTTAAATGCTAACAAGTAGTCCTGTGTCGATAGACCGCCAACCAATTCTAAATGTATCGCTCTGGTTGTGAAACATATGAACAAACAAATGTAGCATTTGATTAACTTGGCACCTCTGCCTTTGCGGTCTAACATGAAAAGAGGGCCAGCGTAGTCAACACCACAACACATGAAAGGAAAACTTGATTCTAAACGCTCAGACGGCAGGTTGCCCATTACTGGTGTTAAAGTTTGCCCTTTCATGCGTGTACATGTTACACACTTATGAACGATTTGCCTTGCCAAGTTCCTAGCGCCCAGCACCCACCAATTCTCACGCATGGTATACACTAGAAGTTGAGGTCCCGCATGTAATAACTGCTTATGCTTGTGTGTACATAAAAGCTGCGAAAACCGATGCTTACTTGACAGTAGCACCGGGTGCTTTTTATCGTAGGAAAAGTCAGGGGAATTGTCAAGTCTACCGCCTACTCGTATTATTTTCTTATCATCTAAGAAAATATTTAGACCTGATATTTTGTTTACGCCTTTATCATTTTTAAGTGTGACTGGTAAACCATTTTCGAGGTTATGGTATTCCATAGGGAATGATTGTCTTTGTGCTATACGTGACAATAACGTAAGCGACGAGTTAAGCTCATCCGCAGATAGCGGACCGGTTTTACGATCAAGGCCGCTAGATGGCGCTCTCATATTATATATAAACCGTAAGAAATACGCTCCTGTTCTTAGCATCCGATTATAAGATGAGAATCTTTCATAATCGAATAACTCGCATTCACCAACTGCAAGCAAGTTGACTGTTTTAATTTCCGGTAAATCGCTAGTACAAATTGTATTAGCAGTGTTATTTGGCCAAGTATGACTTGGTTCTAGCAGAAACATAGGACCACACCACCACTGACTGGCTTTACTGTATTTAAGCGTTTCTAGATTTGCTCCTCTAGTAATTAGATCAGCGGGGTTGTCCTTACTCCTTACGTGTCGCCAAAGAGCATCGCCAGTCAATTCGTTTATTTGCGTAACTCGATTCTGCACAAATGTCTTAAGAGAATGTGGAGGTGTACGAAGCCAAGCTTGAACTATGGTTGAGTCGGTCCAAAAATATACATTATCAATTGGAATTGACAGTGACTTCTTTATTTTGTCGTATAACTTTGCTCCAAGTAAGGCACCGCACAACTCCAGCCTAGGAATACTAACAGGTTTCACAGGTGCAACTCGACTTTTTGCACACAACAATTTCACTGTTACCTGTGATTTATCTCTATTGTCATGTGAACGAATATAGGCTGATGTTCCATATGCCATCTGAGATGCATCCACGAATATATGGATTTCCTTAAACTGTGCAGCGGCTCTAGTCACATGACGAGGTATCCTAATTTCGTGCAAACATTGCAAACTAGCAATAAAACATCGCCAAGTCGATGCGATGTCAATTGGAACCTCATCATCCCAGCCTAATTTACTTAGCCACAGTTTTTGTAGCAAAATCTTGGCTATGATTACTGTAGGAGACAAGAGACCTAACGGATCATACACCTGTGAAATAACTGACATCATTATGCGCTTTGTAATTACGGTCTCTTGTTGAGCCAATTTTGTGGTGAAGTGCAGTTCATCTCTTTTGTTAGACCACCCTAACCCTAATGTTTTCGACTGAGAATGTTCACCTATATTTAGATCAGTAGTATACTCATTACTCACATCAAAATTGAATGTCCATTTGCGTAATGGGAACCCACCGCTTAATAAAACCTTGTATATTTTATTACAAATATCTAACAGGGTCCTTTGGTCATCATGAGAGTATATTAGATCATCAACATAGAAGTGACCTAGAATGATATTAGCTGTCTGTTTATCATCACATTCTAGTGCCAACTGTTTGAGACAGCGCATACTAAGATACGGTGCTGATGCCGTACCGTAAGTCACGGTATTTAAACGATACAGTTGCAGAGGCAAATCTCGGTTCGCCCTCCACAAAATTAACTGCAAGTTACGCTGGTCAGGTTGAATAAGAATTTGCCTAAACATTTTCTCTATGTCAGCGCAGGCTACATATTGATACTGCCTAAATTTGATCAATATGGAGAAAATTTCATTTTGAAGTGGTGGACCTACAAATTGTATATCATTCAACGACTTTTTACTAGATGTGACTGCACTTCCATCATAGACCACCCTCAAACGCGACGTCTGGCTGTCCTCACGATATACTCCATGATGCGGCAAAATATAATACGGAGTTTTCAATTTGTTGACATCAACCTCTTGCAAGGGGGTCATATGACCTAACAACTCATATTCACTCATGAAATCACTGTACATTTTCTTATAATTCGGATTCTGGTCTAACTTGCGTTCTAAAGCTAAAAATCGATTTTTGGCCATAGTATATGAGTCACCCAAACTATCAGCTGATTCCTTGAGTGGCATCCTAACAGAGAATCGACCATTCTCGTCGCGTTCTGTAGTCTCAGAAAACAGAGTTTCACAAAAACATTCTTCATCGGAAATCGCACAAGGTAAGTCAGAGATTTCTTCTAATTCCCAAAACCTTTGTAGCTGAGTGTCAATTTGAACAAAGTTGCAATGAACTTTGTCAGGTTTGTAAGATTTCACATGTTTATTGTGAATTGGCCCGGATATTATCCAACCTACTTTCGAATCCTGTAAGTAGGGCCCAGCATTAAGCTTTATTTTATTTTCGATCAACAAGTCCCAAAAAACATCCGCACCTATTAGGATATCAATGTCAGATGGGACATTGAATGTGGGATCAGCAAGTTGGATGTGATCAGGTATGTGCAATGAACCTATGTTCACACTTATCGAAGGCAACTTTGATGTGATGTTTGGTAATACCAAGCAGTGTAAATCAATATTGAAATTGTTTACTTTTGAACGCATATTTATTTTACAGGTGTATGAGGCCTGAGATACGGACTGGCCTACACCAGAGATACGAATAGTGGACTGTATTTTAGGTATGTTTAAACGATTGCATAGCTTTTCAGTTATAAAACAATTTTGGCTTCCATTATCTAGAATTGCCCTAACCGTATGGACATTATTTTGCGAGTCCTTTATATCTATTAATGCAGTGGAAAGCAGAACTGGCTGCACCGGGGTGGCAGAATTGCTGGTGAGTACCTTTCTGTCATTGTCTACCTGGGCATCAGTTGCATTCAAAACTTGTGTAGGTATATCATTATGCAATAATGTGTTATGTTTTTGTTTGCATAATTTACATGCTCCGAATGAGCAGTCATTTGAGGTGTGCCCATCAGTACGCAAACAATTAGGACAAAGTTTGCTGTTGCTAACAAGCCTAATTCTATCTTGAACAGATAGGTTCAGAAACTTTACACATGAATAAAGGGGGTGATCAGCATTGCATGATACACAACCTCGTCTTTGTTTATTTTTCTGAGGACCTTGTGTGGACATATAAGTCTGCGTGTGAAGCTGTGAGTTTGATGGATACTGCTTTTTGTTTTGATAGGAATTATTATTAGACTGTCTTGAATCGTTGTTTGATTTGTAATATGATGTGCTTTTATTATTATTGTTATTTGGTTTAATCAAATCTAACATGTCAGCCCTATTTTTTAAAAATGTTAGTAAATCCTCTAACTTTACATTTTGTGTATCCCCTTGTAATGTAGAAAGAAGTGACCCTTTGTGTGATTCCCACTCTTTTTGTGTGGTACAGTCAAGCTTGGAAGCAACTAAGTACACAATTAAAGTGTCCCATGACTCGGTTGGCTCATTTAAAGATTTCAAAGCACGTAGGTTACGCAGTGTGGTATCTATTAGTTTCCTTAGTTGAGCTGGAGAATCATTGTTCAAAGATTGTGTTGAAAACAGTGATTTTACATGATTTTGGACTAATAGTCTATTATTATGAAACCTATTCTCAAGTAATTCCCATGCATGGATGTAGTTAGGGGCAGTAAACTCAAGTGCACTTATAACTTGGAAGGCTGAACCGCTCAATGATGATTTTAAATAGTGGAATTTTTGTATTTCATTTAGGTCTTTTCGATTATGAATCATTGTCATATATGAATTTCTGTACTCTAGCCATTGATCACATGTACCATCAAAGACAGGAAGTTTTACTTCAGGCAATCTAATTGACACAGGACTAGCTGTAGATCCAGGTGAGAAATTCACATTAGTACCTTCATTTAATATGCACTTCGCAGTAGCCATTAGAGAGTAATACTGTTCTTCAAATGTATCTCGGTATTCCAGATGGGAAAGTATATCTGTTTCATCTACTAACTGTTCAATTTGACCTTGAACATTGTTGAATGTTTGGAACAATGTGCAAGTTGTTTGAACACGCAACTCTAACTCAACTTTATGGCTTGACTTAAACTCTAAGTCACTAAATCTTGTCATATACTTATCAAACAAAGTGAGTCTGCCTTTGAGGACACTACGTTGCTTTCTCAGCTCAGCAAGACGAGTCTGAATGTGACTAGGACCAGATTGGTCTACATTTTTTGATTTTCCTAACATTTTATTACTTTCAGCGGGTTTGAACGTTTCTTCATCACTCATCCTGGCAGATTGTAAAAGGTAGGAGTACTCACAGTTTTTTCCAGATTACCCGCAGTCGCGCCGGCAACATTCACGAGTTACAATACGAATATAAAACATACACACAGCGGCGTCTCGGCGTCCGCTGTACGAAGGTCAGCTACACGGTATTAACGCAAGCCGGCAGCTGCAAGGAGACGGAGAGGAGAACGACGATCACACCCTCTGTCCCACAACGTCTTTTTCGGCTTCTTGTTTGTTCTCGTCCGGTTAGGAGGACCAATGTTTGGAGCTGCTGCTCCTTGATGTTGAAAAACGTCTTCTTTCGGTAAAAACAAACGTATTTACGTATAATTTTTGGATATTTCAATAAAACGATGTTGGTTTCGGTTAGTGAAAATAATGGATGTACTTCTTTTTTTTTTTTTACAAAATAGAGTTGTCAAAGTGACAAAAATGACAGATATGACAGATAGGACAGATAATATAAGCACAGTCGATTAATCGCTTGAACAGGGTGTATTTCGAGACTGAAACCTATTATTGTTAAAGTTATGACTGGACGCCTCTGTCTCTACTGCGGTAGGTCATTAAATTTACTTTTATCCCAGCCCAGATAATAACGTAATTAAAGTCCTTCACGCATTCCGTCGTTTTTACATGGGAAGTGAGGAAAATACCCAAAAAATCATAATCTTGACTTTTGACGGTAATGAGGCCTCTCGACTCAGAGCAAACATGATGGTGGGTACAGGTCGGGGTAAACTCTGAGGGCTTTACATCTGTTCTTGATATTATATTTTTTAATGAGTTTGATTAACATTTTGTTGGATAACTCCAAATAATACACATGAATCCACTTAAATCGTATATTGCGAGTCCTCAATTATATTTTCCTGATTATATCCATTTTTTTTTTATTGCAAGCGCCATGCTGGTGATCCCTATCAAAATGACAAGCCTCTGACAGTGACAAGTATCTGCCACAAGCTGTCAACGTCAATAGATACTCAGAGCCTAATACCGCCAATGAAATTACTGGACTTATGAGAGTAATGCCCGTTTTCGCCAACGATGAATTAGGCGATGCCTAACTAAGTAACTCCTAATCTAAGCTAAGTCCTAAATATTTAGGCATCCGATTTAGGCATGTCCTAGGGTTGATGAAAACGGGCATTAATACCTAATGTCTCAGGGTAAAGATCGCACTGCATAGTGCCGCGCAGGTCTTTGAGTTTCAAAGTACTGAGTGGCGCTGTATTTGTTGTGGACCGGCGTTATGCTTACCATCAGGTAAACGACCAGCTCGTTTAGTATCAAACATGATAAAAACCCTCCTCCTTTTTAGAAGCCGGTTAACTCAACATCGATCACCTTCTTATACTGTCCCAATAATAAACGACGTAAATAATTTCTCTTTGAGGCCGTAATCTGCTTTCCTCTAGCAAGGAAATAATTCTTAAATACATTATAATTATATTAAATACCTTATTCATGTAATTGAGGAAAATAATAACTTTCCTTTCATAAATATCGGCATAAAATAATGTTTGTCATTCGCAACTACTTATTTATGTATGACTAGCTTCCACTTGCGGCTTCACCCGCGTGGTATGATCTTTAAGTACTCTATATATAATTCTGATGTGTAAGATATATTACTGTTAAGTTTCAACAAAATTCGTTCAGTAATTTTTGCGTGAAAGCGTAACAAACATACATCCATCCTTACAAACTTTCGAGTTGTAGGATAACAATTCAAATATGACATATTTTATATATGTCGAATTGTCAGCTTTATTAAACAGGGCCCAGGAGACCTGAGCCTCGCTGGGATTTCTTCGTTAGCAATTCTTTCTACTTTTGGTTTAAATTTATTAACAGTGAATATTTATTATCAACTTGCTGCTGCCCGCGGTTTCACCCGCGTGGAGATTTTGTATTTCATGGGTTTTATTTTTTTACGCGGAACCCTAATTGTTTTCGAAAATTAAAGTAGTCTATGTTACTCCTTGTAACATCAGCAATCTGGCAGTGAAAGCCCCGTCGAAATCGATCCAGCCGTTTCGGAGATTACCCGGAACAAACGGACAGACAGACAGACAAACAAAAATTTTAATAATGGTTGTTTTGTTATAGGTACCGCATATACTTTCATATGCATTTAGTAAAAAGCTGTTATTTTGATGTAACAAACAGACACTTCAATTTTATTTATTTGTATAGATTCTTCATAGTTTAGTGTTTGACATCTGTCGTTTGCAGTTATGGTGTGATAGAAGATGATAATCAAACTAAATCTTGAATAGAACTGGCTTTCAGTTGCAGCTGGAACAAGTGACGGGTAGCCAGGGAAGTTTGACTACAAACTGCTTCGAACGCTTACATTTTTTATACTAATCCATAACTATGTGAGCGAGTCGTTTGTTTGATATTAGTGCACATAGTAGAATAAACCAGTTATGCATGCACATTACTACTTGTATAACTATCACTGAACGTAAAAATGAAATAAAGGAAAATGTAATAAAAACATATTTATCTGTTAAATTATGTGTGAAAATGCAAACCGATATATTTTGGTAGATGATAGATTATATCAAGAGATGGCGCTTTCTATAAATGATGAGCCGCGTCAGCGCGAGGCACGAATGCGCAAATGCTTAATTACTAGTCTTAGATGTCGTAAATCAATCAGCTTGATTGAGTGTCAACACAAGTACTGCCTCCTACCTGCTGAGTGAGTGCTTACGACGCTGTTTACAGGAATGAGTTGTGCTACATTGACTCCGATACTTTTCTCCGTATTAGGTACTGTTATAAATGCTAAAGTGTTTGTTAGTTCTTCCTTCTTTCGCGCAGCAACGGAGCAAATGATCGACGTGATTTTATATATTAAACATAGACCTAGATTATGGACCCGAGAGTGACTTGAACTACTTGTATCCCAGAAAAATGCAAGTTTCCTGTGGGAATCAGGGGTGATACCATGAGATGCTTTTGTTCGTCAACTTAGGTACGCGCTCAGCGCACGAAACAACTTGAATTTCGGCAACTATCAACTTTTTACAAGTTTTCATTTTGGTGTTCCTTTAATAAATTTTATGAAAGGATTAATGCCCATTTTCACCAACGACGAAAAAGGCGACGCTTAACTAACTCCTAACGTAAGCAAAGTCCCAACTCCCAAGTATACACCGTTAGAGCACTCCTAACGGTTGGTGAAACGTATTTTCCGGCATCCGATTTAGGCTTCTCCTAGGGTTGGTGAATACGGGCATAGGACACATAGTTTCGCTCCAGTCACTATTCGGTCGAATATTTTCCACGCCTACATAACATTATATAGAATCTTCTAGTACCTGGAATATGTAGTTATAGCTCTATAGATGTAGAGAGTCAGTCCGCCATTAACATAAGGGGTCATTAGCGCAACTCATTAAGATACCAAGTTACCGCGTCTTCGCTGCTCGCAGCTCTTATCTGAACACTTTTCATAATATTAGGAAGAAGTGTGGGTATACCCAAATATAGATTGCAGCCACAGTTTTCATCGTCTGACGTCAAACGTCAGCTAGCGTTTCATTAGTTTGCATTTTGGATTAGACTTGCAGCAAACTATACAGGAGCTAAGCGGTGGAGCCCACTCAGACGGACGCGAGCAGAATTACTGTAGTCCTACCACCTGATGCGTAACAAACAGTCTTGTTAATTTGTTAATATGCCTTTCTGTTAAATATGGAAATATATATCCTAACAGAAACATGAATAATATAGTGATGTGGAGTATTCAAACATATCAGCCTCGCGCAGTTGGAGAAGTTGCCCGTTTGGACGAGACGGTACGGAGCCCCCCAACTGAACACAGAACAGACAGCAGTTGCTACCGAACCTTCGACGTTTATCCAGGAAGTATAACAACTTCAACTAATATAAGCGTTGATCTTTGTAGTTGATTTTTGATAAGGCACTTCAGCGATAAAGATGTCGATTCTAGCGTCACATACTTACACCTATTTGTAGTTTCACTCTCTCACTTTCTAAATAAGAACATGAGAAAGGGATGGAATATATTATAGACCTGTCAGATTAATACACTTGCTTCTTCTTCAGATTATGGATTATGCCACCCGCTTGCTTGTATCTATAGTGTAAATTTAACAGCAATGAATTTAGTGACGTCTAATTTGTGAAGGATGATATTTGACAGCTGTAAAGCTAAATTCAGATCTGTCAGACATTTTTCATCATAATCATGTTGGTTATTGGAAAAAGAAAGCGAAACTAAAATTAGGTTTAGGAATGAGACGCCAGAATCGACACCAAGTTATTCCTGTGATCAAAGTTAGTAGCTGTGACCGTAGCCTGAACAGAATCTTTGAATGTGTAATATCTTATGTTTACGCTGAACATTACTTTGTTACTTCGTAGCCAGGATCACGAGCGCCTTTGGCAAGATTGGAATTTCACACCGCCAAATTCTTATTTTTAAGGAAGAGAAACGACACACTAACTTTGGAAGTTTATGAATATAAGCATCAAATAATATTTCTTAGTATTACGCCTGGCCAGCACCTAGCTACGACACTGGAAACTAAGTAACCTTTAATATTTTTTACTGTTTATATTTACTTTATTTTGTGCTATTGTGGCAACGAATATGGTTGTTAATTTCGCAGTGTAGGCTAACAGCTTAAGCGAATGGTGTGGATTCATTTCCATTGCAATCCTACATACTAGCAGTACTATTTATTAGTATTTTGTATACGTTCTAAACAAAATCGAAGCAATTTACTGTCTCAGATTACGAAGCCGATGTAGCTCTCCTATTAACAAGCAAACTAAATATTCATCGCCGCAAATTCAAGTCAAATCAGCTGAATTATAATTTCGCCAATTCAGCTTTCAACCGTCCAATTAAAGTTGGAAACAATTACGACAACATGAGACATCCGCCTCCAGCCGCGGACGGCGGCAGACTGAACGGAGAGACGTGTATTCGTACTTTGTAGTAGGATGTCGAGGGTGAGAAAACATCGATATTTTGCTGTCGATGATAAGAAAATATCGATGCTTTGATATCAATTACAAAATTATAGCTGTTATCAATATCACAAATCAAGTCTCTTTTTTATCCACGATAAATTATTAACATTCGCCGACACATTTATACCTTCTGAAAACAGCTGACTTTACATTATGAGTTTGTCTAGTACTCGTAAACGTATTAATCTCAAAAAATTCGCTGTCAACAGGATTCGAACCTGCGTCATCTGGTTATCTAGACCATGTGATTGATACTGTAACGTATCGTAATGGTTTAGGCAAACGCTATAAAGCGAGGTCTGCTAGATGAAGCTATGGCTTGTAATCTAAAAGAAATCATTATCTCAAGAATATCGCAGTCAACATCGATCGCTCTCATAACCTAGTTGGTTAAGGCGTCTGGTCTAGATAAACAGAAGACGTAAGTAGTTTTGAATTCTGTTGGCAGCGAAATTTCTGAGATGAATACATTTACGCATTGGCATCGCAAAATTAGGCGATGTTTGTTATAATTATCTTGATCTATATTTAGGCTGTAACTAAAATTCATAACTTTCGAAATAAATAATGTATGCTTAAATACGACTACACTCGGATATAATAGATATTAATACAAAATATCGATTTTAATTACTAATGTTAGTATCGATATGTACCCGCGCCGTCACCACACCCTCATCACTAAACGGAGGCGTCGCGACAATCTCCTCCCCCTATATCGATCTCCACCCCTCGTCTAGCTACCGTAACTAGACCTCCCACGTCCTTCCTTTTACTCACATTTCTAGACCATATAGGAACACAATGTTGTAAGTCGTTGGGTCTCTTTTAACTGGTATATTATTCTTAAGCAGGTGTACCAACTAATATAACTTGATCTCTCCCGTCTCTTACTTTACTTTATTTTTAAGGTTATTTAGTGTTAAAGTTAAAATTTGGCAGGTCTCGATCAATTGGTGGCTTCCTATTTTTATGGCAAGCCCGGGGTTTTATCTTAATAATTTGAGGTAATATTTACGGACAAAGCTTCGTTTACATTTCTACTGATTGGGATCCTATCTTGAAAGCGTTAATGAGGAATTGCTAATTATTTTGAAGGATTTGGTTTCCGACTTCTATATAAATAACTAGAGCTATTAGGTTACTTACGATTTGCGTAATGAAAAGCACGTCACCTTTCTCTTTTAAGATCATTGTATTTCTAAAAGTTTATCCACTATGTTCGTCCGTCTGTCTGTCCGTTTAAACATCCCTGTAAACAGTCGTAGCTTCTACGGTTACAAATTGAAATGTTCAATACGATGCAAAGGGATGCTTTAGATGAAGAAGACATTAAAGTGCAAATGCGAAGTGGCCGCACTAGGTCGCTTTTCGGCTTATATACATAGTTTTTCAAATATTACTATTTCTAAATATTCAAATACCTACCTAATTATTGTTATATTATTCGTACTTGTTCTTAGTAATTAACACTTTATACAGTTGAACAAGGGCTAGATCTCAGGCCTGTTTTGTAGTCATCAAAGAAATTTATGTTTTTATAAAAAACGCGGCCCCTCCCCGCGACATCTTTTCTAATCTGATCCTACCACCGAGCCACCATCCATTTAAAACTGTTGATCACTGTTAATCCAGTACAAGGCTGAACGGATAAAGTACCTTTCACTGTTTCTACCTTGTACATAAAGCCGGATGATCCGAGCACTGGAACACGGAATAATTGCTTAATCCTTAGAAATTTACGCTCATTTGAAAGTTTCGGGTTTCAGCTATCTTGGAATTAGTCGGAGTACTAAAAGGTTATAGGTTTATTTTATTATACAAAGTGTATACGTAAACAGTATCATATTTTAAGGAGGTGAATATACAGGTGAACTACGACACGAATAAATAGAAAAAAAAATTTTGTACCTCTATTATCATTAAAATATCCTTAATTATTACAAAGCAGAGTCACCACATCTGCCACAGGCTTGACGCGGGTGCGAGCTGCGCGGGAGGTATAGACACAGACAGCTGTGTCTGTGTCGTGCCATTGACAAACTACCGTTAGGGTGTCCATATTCTTGCAAAGTCTAATGGCATTTTAGTAGATGTTTTTATTGATAAGGATTTATAATTACTTCCTATATGTTTAAAGAACCTTATAAGATATTGTGTTCGAATATTGAGTTCCTTTACAATATACATCCTGTATTAGAAGATAGAGATGAGTTTTCGATGGCAGGGTAGTAAGGCCGAACTATGTTTTGCGTTTGTTGTTCTTTGACAATTTTATACTAAATCAAGAGAGACAAAACATAGTATAACTATTCAAACGTTTTACTCGTTTATAAATAAGTCTTTATGTATAGGTTTACGTGTAGATTATCTAACAGTTTTTGAAGTAAGTTAGATGTATCTAGTTAATAAACACATATTATGTAAGATTTCTTGATTTAGAACCATTATTTTATTCTTTCTGGCAAGTCTGATCTGATGTGTTATCGAAAACTAGAGATAAACAGCTCAAAAGGCGTCGATCCGTCAAACATACATGGACACTTGGCATTATGACATGACCTACTTGTAACTATTAAAAGGATGTTCATCAACCAGTATTTCCGACGGCAGTCTCCTGCGGCAGCTCCCGGTACACTGCCGCCACGCTCGCTCAAGGCCACGTGGTCGCGTACCGGCTTACGTTGCCTAGCAACCACACACCCTTGTGTAAGGGAAGGGGGAGTAAGGATGAGGTATGGGTCGAGAGATGGATATCGATAGTCCTTGATATCGATGAAAATAGTTGAATGACTTTTAAGCCTGATGATAAAATTTATATACCTATTTAGGTTTTTCACAATGATCAAAATAATAATGGCCGCCAAAAACGTCTACATTATATTTAATTTTACAATAATGGTGTGTTGCTTTATTTATTTGTCCTTCTTTCACATGGAAACAGAGTAACGGATTAACGTGAGTTTTGGAATAGATATAGTTAAGGAACTGAGAGTGACAAAAACGATTTTTTTATCCCGGTAACTGCTTGGTTCCTGTGGGAATCTCCACGCGGGTGCAACCACGGGTCGAAGATAGTAACTATATAAATTATGAAAGGTTAACGATAAATGACATCCGAATAGTCAGTGTGTATCTGTACTTATATCAGTTCAATACTGAACATCACTAAAAAATAATTTTGTTATGTCTAGAAATCCATTTCATCCAGTTGATATAGTTGTTAAACTCTAGCTAGTTCTTAAAAACTCGTTAACTTTAGACGGATTTTAGACGGCTCTCTGCCTACAAAGCGAGGGTCCCCGGATTCGATTCTCAGCCGGGACAGATTTTGTATGGTGAATATAAAGTTTGTTCTCGGTGCTTGGACCTGCGACACAGGGAATACCAGTGATCATGGTCCCTGTAGGAATGTGTAAATGTTTATGTTTACTTTTATAACATTTCGGTGTAAAATTGATCAGAAATGTGGTTTGTATACCTTCTATCTTTTGTGGCCTATTTCTAAAAAGGTCGTATAGATATGTTTTTTTAAGTTTGTGTTTCTAAAATATATGTATACTCAGAATAAAAATTTTTCAGTACCTATATACGAGTAAACATAACATTAATTATACTTTAGAAACATCAGCAAAATTAAAGAAATTCATCGACACTGTCTCCTCACTAAAACCACGCATGCGCTTAAAAACTCCTGCTCTGCTATAAAAACCGCAGCAGGAGGGGAAATGTGGCATTATTTTACGAAATTTGCTCTATAGTCAGTTGATATAAGCTAAAAAGAGAGATTTATTTTACTTGAAAAGTTATGTAGATAATATGATTTAAATACTAGAAAATAAAATTGTGGTACCCGGGTTCAGATTAAGTAAAACTAATAAATTATTTCTGGTGTCAGGTTCTACGGTAAAATTCCTAAACCAATAATTGAGTTTAAACTGTAAAGTTTAAACGTATAGTTAATTAAAAAAGCGTATTATGCATGGAGGCGAACAGCTCAGGTACTTCCTGGCGAGTGGCGACTACTCTAATATTAAGGCTTTAATTTTAAACATAATTGTTAGCCTTTCAAACACTGTAAAAACTATTTTTAAAAAGAATGCCGACGAGTTTCTTGCCCTTCTTCTTGATCGATCTATACCAATTTGGAACGGGCACTTAGTCTTTCATGAGCGCTCCAACCAACTTTCCAACGTCGTCGTCAATATACAACATATTCAGTTCACGCATCGGATTTAGGTTGACGTGTCTGTGTCATTTCTACCTTGTCTATAGTAATGTGTTCGATCGTATTAAATTCAATAAAATGACGAGACGAGCAGGTCATTCCTTTGATAGTAAGCGCCACGCCTGCCCATAAATATTGCAGTATTTCCCAAAGCTTTGAACGGTAATGACACCTCACTCCTGAGATAGTCAGTTCTAAGTCTACAATTAGTACTTTCAGATTTCACACTTCAATTCGGAACACCGTCTGTACATTACTGCTTGGCCGCACTTTCTTTAGTACGAGGAAAAGGTTAAATTACTTTATTTACAATAAATCAATTATTCAGATTATCCCATGATTTCAATGTCATCAATTTCTATTACTCCAATATATCCTTATTTCGGGTGTTCATAGAATTCCTCATTGTACCCGACTCGGGTACTAATTGACGGTATCCTTACGAGGCTAGCATACAAATATTGTACAAGCCATACGAAAATAGACCTTATTACAATGCACAAAAGTCTACCACAGCTGTTATACTACTACGCCTATCTAAAATCAACTCTATTTCGAAGGCGCTGGGTGTGTATTAGATTGAGGTAGTCTTATAGTACAAGAGACAACGTTCGCGACAATCGTAAATAAGAATGTGTCGAAACGGCCATAAAACGTGATGTGGAAATGAGAGCCTCTAAATGACTGTAATATTTTTCAGGCCTTATTAAAAAGAGGGAGGAATGAGAGAGATGTATTTTAACTGCGGCAATATCATTTTTAAGATGTTTTATACGTTTTAAAATTAGAAGGTAAAATAAAGCCAATTCAAAATATAAAATAATGTTACAATATCTTTTTTATAATAAACAACGTAAAGCAGTAAATTTAAGCATAGAATTTTACCTCACAATTTATAGGATATTAAAGTGTTAGGTCTTAGTTGAAGAGCTAAAACCAAGAAAATTCATAGAGATTTGTCTATAATATTATTTTTTGTTCAGTATAAGCTGACGTTTTTCTAGAAGATACTTTATATTCAATAGCGCTTTGGCGCAGCCCATTTTTTAAGCTTTTAAAAAGCATGAGTAATGTCTAATTAAATATTCAGCCTTAGCTACATTATTGAAAACAATTCTTATAACTTTTGAAAGACAAATAAATACGTACATGATAGTTTAAAAGAAACAATCAAACACGAGTTTTATCACCATAATATTACATTGTCACCAGGTTTAGAGATGAATACAGAGTGTCAGCCTATTCGAGTCACGAGAACTGATTTTAATTACAGTTGTAAAAATTGTTCCTAAACATTCTAACAAACAAACTAATGAAGTTAAATAAAACCTTATAAAAGTAAGAGTTACATATATAAACATTCTACAGAAATAAATTGATTAATTTTCTAAATGAATAAAAGTAGAGGCGGACTCCTCGCCTACAAACTATTGTCTACACCCCGCGCGCTTCAAACACCTTCTAGCTTCGAATTCGTTAATTCAACATCTTTGTTAGGGCCGACATACACCACAAACCACGACTTCAAAAATCCACTCTAATTAATTTCCGTAGAGTTGAATTTAGTTTGCGAAGGTTTATTTTAAAGTGATAAATCGAAATTCCACAGATTAAATGCATGTTTTAGGTTATTGCGCTATTGAAGGCGGGTTTTGTTTGGGGATCTTTGTTTAGGAACAATGAGAGAAGTGCTATCGATGGTTAAACAGGATAAATTGTAGGTAGTGGTGAAATCAACCACGTCTCATTGTGCTTTGTAGTTTTCAAAAATCTGAGTAAAGTAAAGCTGACAAATGAAATATATTCATATTCATATATTTATTGATAATATTCATTACACGTCACACAGTTATACAAAAAAATATCATAATAAAATTATGAGTAATTTTCAAATAATACAAAATTTTGTAATATTATCTATAGTATGTCTTATTTATATAAATTGACATGTCAATTCTTTATGTCCAAGAACTCCTTGTAACTACTCGTATAAAATGCATGTGTTATCAGCCACATCTTTAATTTATTCTTAAATGTCATGAGACTTGGAGCATCAATAACAGTTTTTGGTAATTTATTAAGTATATACATCAACGCCCATCACGTGGATTGTTTTTTCCATCTTTGCCAGTTTACGCGGAATGACGGAGAGTTTATGAATGTTTCGCGTGTTATATTTGTGACATTCGCCCCGTATGGAGTAAGACCCTAGGTTTTATATTGTGGGTTTTGTATATTCTGAAGTTATGAATCGTCAGTTACCTTCGTTTACTATAAGCTCGGCGCGCCGCGCGCCGCGGCCGCGGCGGACTAACAGAAAAAATCCTGACAGAAAAAGTACAGCCTGTATAGCAATATTGTTCAAAATATAATCTGTCTCAACGGACATGAACTGGTACTGAATTTCAGTTTTAAACTACAAGTCCTTATCTAGTTTAAACAATTACAAATATTAGGTATTAGATGATCAGATATCGCTGATATGAATTGGGGTCACATATTTGGTCAATTTATTTCGTTTACCATAAAATAATTAATATTGATTACTATATTAAACGCGGCGCGAATATACATCAATTACGTTTTTAAACTACATTTAAATTACGCGCACGCCCTCTCTGAATACTTTACCAAAACTTTAGTACCAAGATCTCTCGTCTGGCGCCACTGTTATTAGTTAGATTGTGTGCCGTGACCGAAACGCGCCAAAATTAACATGATCTTAGCAAAAACTAAACCATTTTGACGAATTTTGCTAGAAAATTGTTTATTGTTTATGTGAGGAAACCACAGACTTTATCTGTGGAGGAAACATACTATAAATAATTGAAATATCCGAAAATGTGTTACAAATTCACTGCAGTAAATTTATTTACTTAGTTGTAGTAACTTAGTTGATTTGAAAATGTCTGCAGGCCAAATTAGGCACGACATTTTAGATGAAAAATCACTTCATAACATTATAGACGATTACTAGTTATTACCATGGAAACTAAAGCCCGCTGGTGAATAACTAGAAAAACTAAGATAAACGTGCGGTGTTGCAGTTGGTCGGTGGCTGGAAACTTTGAAATAAACTATTTGAAATTAATAGCTTATAAGTTTTCGGCGAATACAAATATCGCCTCGCCGCAAACCTCAAGATTTGTAGTAATTGTGTATTCCGTCATTTGCACTTGAGATACAGATCCCGGAGAGAAAAAATTGTTAAAAAGAAGCTATGATGGCGCGCTTATAAAACCTTGATTTAGCAAAAAAAAATTATAAATCAAAATTTGTACGAAATTGATTTGAAAACATCACCGTAAGAAGTACAGTCAGCGATAAAATTGACTCAACATCTCTAACAATGTGATGGTGCTCGGACTCACCTTCTGCTTGTCGATTTGCATGAGGATGTCGTCGACGTCGCCCACGGCGACCGCCTGCGCACGCAGCATCTCCTGCTCCACCGACAGCCAGTCGCGGATCTGCACAAACCACCGCTCAGTTATAATCACTTAAAACAAAGATCGTATATTTGCTAGGTCACATCGTATTAAGTAACACACAATGAAAGTTACATGACAATAACAATGAGAAGCGCACTGGGACTCCAAAAAGGGCCATGGAGTTCCAGAATACTCGGAAGAGATCCTGAATCTAAACGTAACATTATAAACATTGCCACAGCAAGAAATGTTTAAACGGTCCTAGTATAAAATATCTTATTTTAAAAAAACGTATTTATTACAATATTAATGAGCATGTCAATGACTAAAAAGCAGGAACTGACTTACTCATTGTAAGGGTGGTATTTTTTTAAAATGTATACAAAGACTACCCTTGCGTTATACCTTACTCTTGAAATAAATTATGTTACAGTATTGAGTTTGAAGAGATTTTATGTATACACTTGTAGTAGCACGCATAATGTCGCCTTGTCTATGCACTAAGTTCAGAGAGAGAAAAAAAAAATATGTAGGTAGACCGCACAATTTCATTATTTCGTGCGGTCGGCTGGTTCTTCATTCACGTTGCAGTGCTCCGCCGCGTCGCACTACAAAGTTGGTTTTTCTAAGTTTCTCCGTGTTAACAAGTTTTTTCGTCAAAATCAAGATGCCGAAGAGGATACATAACGACGAGTGGGAATATTTGTAAGTAATTTGCACATTTACCGATTACTATCGATTGCATATGAGGTTTCACGTTCCAACGATTCGAGTTCTTACTTAACCTACTTTTTTACTCGAGTTCACGATGCAACGCCACGAGTTCATCTTACTCGCTGTATACCTATGCGTACTTAATACGCCATCCATATAGCAACCTGTTGAGGTTATCCTATAATAATAATATGAAACGACCCGAAAGGTAACATTCGAACTAATTAAATAATTTGCAATTTGTTCGGTCCACGTTTGAGTTGTCACTTACTGATAATAATGCATACGAGGTTTAACGTTCCAACGATTCGAGTTGTTACTTAACCTACTTTTTACTCGAGTTCATCTTACTCGCTGTATACCTATGCGTACCTAATACGCCATGCATATAGCAACCTGTTGAGGTTATTCTATAATAATAATATGAAACGACCCGAAAGGTAACATTTTAACTATTTAAGTTAAGTTCTAATGTTCACGTTTCAACGATTGGAGTTGTCACTTAACGATAATAATACATACACGGTTTAACGTTCCAACGATTCAAGTTGTTACTTAACCTACTCCTTACTCGAGTTCATTTTACTCGCTGTATAACTATGCGTACCTAATACGCCATTCATATAGCAACCTGTTGAGGTTATCTATAATAATAAAAAGATGAAACTACCCGAAAGGTAACATTTTAACTATTTAAGTAATTTGCAATTTCTTCGGTTCACGTTTGAGTTGTCACTTAAATACATACGATGTTTAACGTTCCAACGGCTCAAGTTGTTACTTAACCTATTTTTTACTCGAGTTCATCTTACTCGCTGTATACCTATGCGTACCTAATACGCCATGCATGTAGCAACCTGTTGAGGTTGTCCTATAATAATAATATGAAACGAACCGGAAGGTAACATTTTAACTATATAAGTTAAGTTCTAATGTTCACGTTTCAACAATTCGAGTTGCCACTTACCGATAATAATGTATACGAGGTTTCACGTTCCAACGATTCGAGTTGTTACTTAACCTATTTTTTACTCGAGTTCACGATGCAACGCCACGAGTTCATCTTACTCGCTGTATACCTATGCGTACCTAATACGCCATGCATATAGCAACTTGTTGAGGTTATCCTATGATAATAATATGAAGGTATACGTATAATTACGTATATTAGACATAAATTTGCAATTTGCTGTTAATGTTGAAAACGAAAATCAAGAGCTACGCGAACCAAGACCGTCGACTAGCGCGTTACACGCGAGTTCCGATCGTTCGCTGGATATAGCCAACGTGACAATACTGGAGGATGTATCTCCACTACCAGTGATTAAAGGTGCTTCCAGCAGTGAGGATGTTCCACGAACAGAACCAAGCTAAGGCAAAATTAGCAGCGGTATTGCTTGTCTTGACGAGCCTATAAGACTCTTCTTAGTAAGGATAATAAAGATCCAACTGTTCTAAAGCTGCTGATTGATGCTGGGCGCATCATCTGTGACACACAACTCAGTGAGTCAATAACGAGGCGAAATTTCATATTGGCTGTACTAAAGAAGGACTTGAAAGATCAGATGCTGCTCACGATAATAGATAGTTTTCTTGTAGCCAAGAACTAGCCAAAACTTTAAAGACCGCAAAAGCAATCAATAAAACAGGTCTGGATCTCAAAGCTTCCACCTCTAACAAGACTACTGCTACGAAACCAAAGCATCAAGTCGTTAACAGAAATTGAAACGGGAAGGCTCCGGTTCAAAACCACAGACAGCAGCCATCGCCGCCCTCAAAGATGAAGAGGAGTCTGCACCTCAGAGGCAACAGCACTCGCCATCATCGAGGACATCGCGACTGAACTTCAGTCGCGGCCGCCGCTAGACAATACGGTAAATTACGCCGGTAGACTATCTGTTTTTTACAACCAATGGTCACAAATAACCGCAGATAAAATAATTTTATCGTGGATACGTGGTTATGAAATTCCGTTCACTGAAACTCCATATCAGCATTGTATACCTCAACCCCGAAATTATGCACACTCAGAAAAACTTGAATTTGATCAAGCTATACATAATTTAATTTCTATAAGTGCTATACCTCACTGTGAGCCCTGTGAGGATATCCAATATCTTTTTACCCAAACCGAACAGAAAAGCACGCTTTATCCTAAATTTGAAAAAGCTAAACGAGTTCATTCAACATGTTCATTTGAATTAGAAGATTTTAGAATAATGATCAAACTAATCTCAAGATGTTGTCTCAAGTCAACTATTGATCTCAAAGACGCATATTATTAAGTGAAAGTTCATGATAACTCTAAAAAATATTCAAGATTTAGTTTGAACGGTAACTTGTATGAATTTAATGCCCTACCGTTTGGTGTCAATACGGCACCTTTTGTCTTCACAAAAATAATGAAAACAGTGGTCAGAATGCCACGCTGTGCTGATTATTATCGACAATATATCTTAACGATACCTGTCTAATATTACATAGCTATAGCGAATGTATGGATAACATTACAAAAATGAAAAGTACATGAATTTGCCTGTAAGTTTACAGTCAGATTTCGATTTGTGGATTAAATCTATCGAAAATCCAAAAAATCAAATTAAATTTGACGAATTCAGATGCTTCGACTATGGGGGGTTGGGGGATAGCCTGTGCGGGAAAAACGGCAAGCGGTAGCTGAAGTCGGGAAGAAAGAAAACTTCACATTCATAAGATTAAAAATTTGTCTAGAGGATTTATCCAATTGTCATATTATCTTGCGAATAGATAATACAACTGCGATTTTTTACATTAATCGTATGGGAGGAATGCAATTCCCCCATCTCACAAACTGACCAAAGAAATACGACAATGGTGTGAAGCGCGAATTCTATTTATAACAGCGCTATACATTCCATCTACAGAAAATACTATAGCAGATACTGAATCAAGGTGTATTCACCCGGATATTGAATGGGAACTATCTGATCTTGCCTTTCAGCAAATAATTAACAATTTCGGGCTACCAGAGATTGACATGATTGCTAGTTGAATAAATAAAAAATGTCCTGTATACATATCATGGCACAAAGACCCTGATGCTTGACGCTTTCTCTGTGAATTGGTCAAAATTGTATAAAAATACCATGAACCAGGAACCCGTAAAAACGGGTTCCCTTCCTTCTCAATAATTTAAAAAAAAACATTGATGAAAATTATTAGCGACAAAGCTAAGTGCATACTGGTCGGGCCAACATGGCCAGCTGAACCTTGGTATCCCCTATTTAACCAGTTTTTTACAAACTAAACCACTGGTTTTTTCAAACTTCTGAGGACCTAATAATCTCTCATTCCAGTTTCTGCCAGATCCAGCGGCAGATTACCCTGGATGCCGGAGTATTGTGCGGGAGTCTCTAATAAGAAAACTCCCTCCCGGGTCTTTAGACACATTAATAGCGTCTCTGTCAGATAATTAAATTAAGTAATATGATACTTACACATTCCAGTTATTATTCATGTTTTAACAGAGTTATTTCAATCGGGAGCGCTATACGGCACTCTAAATGGGTTTACATCTACACCTTCCTTAGTATTAGGAAGTCAGATAAGCACAGACGACTGTGTTTTAAGGGTATATTTAGGCTTCGCCCTCCCTTACCCAAGTATGAATCCACTGGGATACTACATTAGTAATTGAAACTCTAGCCACTTGGATTCCTAATTAATCTCATTCTTTAGAAAAAATCACTAAAGAAGCTAGTTACCCTGCTGGCGCTGGTAACAGCGCATAGAGTACAAACTATTTCAAAAATAGATATCCGAAATTTTCAAAATTGGCGGAATGATATTTCCATTAGGATCCCTGACTTAATAAAAACGTCAAGTGTAAACGCAACTCAGCCAACGCTGATGCTGCCAATTTTTCGAGACAGACCTGACATAGGTCCGGCTTAATTATTAACGGATTATTTAAAAGTAATGTAGCGGCATTACGTGATCATCACACCTCTATTTTTATTTCTATAAAAAACCATATAATAAAGTTTCTCCCCAAACACTTAGCAGATGGATAAAGAGTATACGTTGTGGGTCTGTGGAATAGATATCACACAGTACTCTGCACATAGTACTAGACACCTCAAAAGCTCATAAGCTCGGTGTGAATTTGGATGTTATCAGGAAGACTGCCGGTTGGTCCGGCGGCTCTACAATATTTGCCAAGTTTTATAACAGGCATATAACAGACAGCATATACAGAATCAAATCATTGTTTTGCTAGAAGTAAAATTGATTGATTTATGCTAAAATTTACTGTAGCTATTATGTTAATAGTTTATTTAAGAAACATTACCTTTTAATTGAGTGATTAAGTACATTTATTATGTCAATTATTGAAGAAATATTAAATATATTTACTTCTGTAATACTTTCAACTGAAATAGATATTTCACAACTTCTCTCAACATCTACAAGTGTATACATAAAATCTCTTCAAACTCAATACTGTAACATAATTTAATGATTAAACGAACTTACCTGTAAGTTAAGTTCTATCATAATTATGTGAAGTAGTGAGTTTGAAGAGATAGCATCCCGCCCACCCAGATTACCTATTTCATAGGTCCCGAATAGTGAAATATCTACTTGAACTGATAAGCTCTGAACTAAATGAAGAACCAGCCGACCGCACGAAATAATGAAATTGTGCGGTCTACCTACATATTTTTTTTCTCTCTCTGAACTTAGTGCATAGACAAGGCGACATTATGCGTGCTACTACAAGTGTATACATTAAATCTCTTCACACTCACTACTTCACATAATTATGATAGAACTTAACTTACAGGTAAGTTCGTTTAATCATTAAATAATTACCTATTTAAATCGATTGAGAATTGACGGAGAAATAGAGTAACATCGCCACAAAAAAAATACAGTCAAAGTGAGAACTTCTTTTTTGGAAGTCGGTTTAAAGTTTATGGGAGTAAACTGCGTCGAGCGTCTCCTGAGCAGTTGTTCTAAGGCGTTCGCAGGTACGCGGTTTGCGGTTTATTACCAAGATTATTCAATTGGCAACACATTGTGACTGCAACGCTACTTCCCTATTCCGTGCTACGATCGACGTGGATCTGTTCGCGCCTTATATACTCGTAGTAGGGGGTAGCAAACATTTAACAAACTGCCCTAAACTATTTTATATCTCGTAAATGCGAGCCTGTATAGAAAAACGGAAGACAGAAATTTACCACCCAATAAAAATCAACCCCATTTCATTTTCGCACCGATCACCTATCTAAATTACCTCGTATAAGACCCCGCAGTCCTCAGCTCGTCAACGGAATGTGGATATTACGCCTCAATGTTCGTAATAAAACACACAAAAAGCGTACATCGCACCGCCATCATCGAAAACCGATCAACTCCAAAAAACCCCTCTATCTACCGCTGCGGAACAATTCCATACTTCCCCTGAACACTAGCATTTTTTATACATCTTTCAGTAGAAAACCGATCCGGGTCCGGGTCATCTGTGACCGCAATTTCGGAGGGACCGTAACCTCGTAGTTGGAATACTGATTTACAGGCCTCACTGGCCTTAGTGTGGAAAACAAGGAAGTCTTTCCGTACGAAGACGCTGCTGTCAGTTGGAAGTGGCGTAGGGTACGGACAGTAATGCGTTTTCTATAATCTGGATGGCACGTCTGTACTTTATGCGAGGGGCCCTCGTCTGGCTTCTCTGGGCGCTCGCCAACATAGCTATGTTATTAGTATAAGTGCATTCTTATTGCTCCTGTAAATGTTCAAACTATTTCGCAATGTTATACCAGACGCTACGGCAGGTAACTAAGTATCCTCAACATTATTTATCGACTATGTCTCGATCGAAAGTTTTTTCTTTGGTTTTAAAGAAGGAAAACCATTATGGAACGTCCTAAAACATAAACTTAATCAAACAGAATTACATTATTCAAGATTTTAAAGTGAAATAAAGGCGCGCCGTTTCTTTCCGTAATTCGTTCCCTATATTTCTAAAACCTCGTTGTAAGCGTGCGGGTCGACGGAATCATTCCCTTGAATAGAAGTTGTTGAGAGGGGCTGGGATCGGACCGAGATTGAAAGAAAGCTTGCGATGAGAAATTGAGTACTTTCTAGAGAATCTTGAGACTTCTGCAAATTATCACATTGGCACAACTGTCCAGTCCAGCCATCAGAAAAAAAACCATTCAAATAAATGCATATCAAAGATCATCAACTATGCATTTTGTGTAGTGGTGGGATATTTTAACAATGCCTGCTTATTCTGAATTATGAGCATTTGGTACAATTTCGTGATTTGTACAAATGCACAGTTTGTTATAATTTTGACGATAAGATTTAGCAATTCTCTATAGCTAGCACTTATAGTTAGCGGGCAACTGCGCAGGCGGCTAGCCGCGGAAACCTCGAACACATCACCACTTATCGTCAGGTTCTAAAGCGATTAAACGCAAACCTATAAATAATTAAAAAGGAACTTATCAAAAATATAACAGAGTAACGAGAAAATGTAAAATATTCCTAAGTATTCAGAGCTATGCTTGTGAAAGTTTTATTTCCGCCTACTTTTAGAGACTGCTGGTTTACGTTTATTAACATTCTTCTAATGTTTGTTGCCTAAATTAAAAAAGGTCTTTAGGAGAATTCTAAGTTTCTTTCAGAAAAAATATGCTACTTTCTACACCGCAATTTTCAAAGCCTTCATTTTTAGTCCCCGTGCCTACTCTAGTAATATCAAGTTGTAAAATCTCGAGAAAACAGGATCGTTCCCTTGAAAGCGAGCTTATGCAGGTTCCACGGCCTCAAAAGAAGATTGAAAGAATACCGTCCCGGAAAGAAATATTAGAAAAGATTTTTCTTATAAAAATCTGTTTTACATCTTAAATAAAGTTACTTAAAATTCTCATTACACTTAGACAACCATTCGAGAGGAAGGAACTATATGTTTGAGGGTGGCCCGGCTGCTTCACCGCGACCGACACCACGGCAAGACTAGGTGGTAGGACTAGCTCTTATGCGAGTATCCGTCTGGGAGCGTGTTACGTGAGGCTGGTTTGGTCTGCCACCAAGCACTAATCAGTGAAATTACTGGGCTTATGAGACTGAATAACTGAATATCTCAGGGTAATGAGCGCACTGTTGTATCTTTATGTTACAGTTCTGAGTGGCTATGCATTTGTTTGGCTGGCGTAATGCTTACCATCAGTCAAATGACGCCCTCCCCTCGTTATCAAATAGTATAAAAAAGCAGTCTGTACGCAAGCTAGCTCCTACTCTCGGCAGCGTCGGATCCAAAGTCGAAAAGTAATTAAGTTTTTGCGGCGGGTACAAATAGGTACAAATCCCGGGATCGATCTGTTAAGGTTTTATGTTACTATTGTTACTCTTTGGACAGTATCTATAATAGTCTTTGGTGTGTGCGAACTCTCAATAAAATATGGTGGTTCTATAAATTCCGTTTTATTCAAATTATTATCGCCGGAGGCTTAACTCTTCATAATATAAAAGGTTATGGGCGAATAATTGTGGAAATTAAGCCAGATGGCTATAAATAAGATATAAATGGAAAAATAATATGTGAATTGAAAAAATAAATTTGTCAAAATAGGAAGAAGAAAATAAATGACTGCGGTCAATGAAAATTTTTTGACAAAACTATGAAAAAAGATATAGAACAATAAAATGGAAAGAAAATACGAAGCTTTGCCATACCTAAAGGAAGGGATAAATTTCAAGAACTGGAGATTTAGATTACAATTAATATTAGAAGAAAAAGGTGTATTTCAAGTTGTAAAGGAAGAAAAGCCTGACAAAGAAAAAGATGCAAAGGCAAGGTCGATGATCGTGCAGTGCTTATCTGATAAGTACCTATCATATGTACAAAAATGTTCAACATCGAAACAGATGATAACGGCTTTGGAAGAAATTTTCCAAAGAAAGTCAGTATTTAATAAATTGCAACTTAAAAGGAAATTAATGAATTTAAAATGTACAAAAAAGTTACAGGATCACTATTTAGAATTTGACAGTATTATTAATGATATTGAGAGCATCGGTGAAGAAATGAAGGAAACTGACAAGGTATGTCACTTGCTACTTACCTTACCAAATGAGTATGAAAATGTAATTACGTCTTTAGAGACGATGTCTACTGAAAAAGAACTCACTATCGACTTCGTTAAAGCGAGGCTATTAGATGCTGAATTAAAACTAAAAGGTACAAGTTCAAGGGATGAGACAAGTTTTACAACAGAAACTGTGAACTGTTTCAAGTGTGGCAAGCGAGGCCACAAATCATTTCAATGCTACAGCACCAGAGAGGGAATTTCAAGAAGGCCGTACCATAGAGGTAGAGGTCAAAGTAGAGGTCAGAGTAGAGGCCTGAGTAGAGGTCAGAGTAGAGGTCATTCAGCAAATACATTATTTGAAGCTGAACATGAGTCTAAAATAGGATTTACTGCATACACATCCGAAACGAGTGTAACAGATGGAAGAGATGAAATAAACTTCATAATAGATTCGGGGGCAACCGAACATTTAATACAGGAGAAATATGAGCATATGATTACTAACTTGACAGTACTCACAGAACCCATACAAATTAAGGTGGCAAACGGACAATATCTGACAGCTTATAAGAAGGGAACTTTAACGACTATATATGGAGATAAAAATATAACGATTGATATTGAAGCACTAGTGGTATCAGGGTTATCACAGAGTTTATTATCAGTAAATAAAATTATCGAAAAAGGATTTACAGTTATATTTAAAAATGGAATGATAAAAATATCTAAACAAAAATATAAAATTTATGGAGAAAAGTGTGGAAAATTGTATACTTTAAGAATGAAAATAAAACCAGTTGCAGATAATGGCTTATCAATGACAACAAATGATGACTCCAATATATTATGGCATAAGAGGCTAGGGCATTTGAATAGAAGAGGACTGAGGTCTATGAATTTGCCAAGTAGCAATCAACCGTGTGGTACTTGTATGGAGGCTAAATCAACTCGCCTACCATTTAGACCTGTACAAATGCCAAGATCAAAAAGAGTTTGCGAACTTTTACATACAGATATCGCAGGACCTGTAACTATACCTACTGAAAATGGACACAGATATTTTCAGGTAATTTTGGATGATTATACACATTTCGGAGTTATTTATTTATTGAAAAACAAAAGTGAGGCTACTGAAAAATTAATAGATTATATAAAATATATTGAGAGACAAACTGGAAACCAAGTGCAAAGAATAAGATGTGACAATGGAGGAGAATTTAAAAATAGACGAATTGAAGAATATGTTAACAAGACAGGAATAAATATGGAATATACACAGCCATATAGTCCGCAAATGAATGGAACAGCAGAAAGAATGAACAGAACCGTATATAATAAAGCAAGAGCATTAATGTTAGACTCAAATCTTCCAAAAAGTTTATGGGGAGAAGCGGTACGCTCTGCGATGTATATTATAAATAGATGCCCTTCAGCACCCATTAATTTCAGAACACCTGCAGAGATGTATTTTGGCAAAAATGACTTATCTAGGTTGAGAGTTTTCGGATCGAAAGCATGGGTTGTTGAGGTACCTAAGAAATCTAAATTTGAAAAAAGAGCAAAAGAAATGCGTTTTGTGGGTTACACACAAAATGGTTATAGATTATGGGATCCAGAAACAAACCAGATAGTTGTTTCTAGAGATGTACGTTTCGATGAGAAAAATGCGAGATACGAAGAAATAAAAACTGAAAGTGATAATGAAAGGTCAGTAATATACAAAGAAACACATGATGAAGAAAATATTCAACGAATAGAAAAAGATGTGAGAAGTAAAGCAAAAGATAGCGATGATGATAGTTATGATGATGCGCCTGAGCCAGAAGAAGAAATTAAATATACAAGAAGTGGAAGGCAAGTATGTAAACCAAAAGTGTTACAAGAATATGATACTTCATATTATGCATATTGTGCAAGTGTAGATGAAGATGTTCCTAAAAGTTATAATGAGGCAATAAAGAAAGGTTGGAGTGAAGCTATCGAGAAAGAATTGAATGCACTTGAAAAATTGAAAACATGGACAGTTACTGATTTACCAGATGGAAAAGAAGCAATTGATGCTAAATGGATTTTTGTGAAAAAGGAGAATAATATAAAGAAAGCGAGACTAGTAGCAAGGGGTTTTCTACAAAAAGATGATGGATTTACTGCAAACTATTCCCCTGTAGCTAGGATGAGTACTATACGTACATTTTTATCACATGCGGTAAATAATGATTACGATATTCATCAAATGGATATTCCAACTGCTTTTCTAAATGGTACATTAGAATCAGAAATTTACATGAAAATTCCCAAAGGAGTAAAATGTACAGGAAAGGAGAAAGTTTTAAAACTGAATAGAAGCTTATATGGGCTACGTGAAAGTCCAAAATGCTGGAATGAGAGACTGAATGAATTTATTACAAAGATTGGATTAGAAAGATCAAAATATGACTTCTGTTTGTATTACAAAAAAGAAAGTGTATGGATGATAGTATTTGTCGATGATATCTTAATAACAGGTCTTGAAAAAGAAATAAATTATGTGAAAAATGAGTTGAAGAAAGAATTTCAAGCCAAAGATTTTGGTGAAGTAAAAAAGTTTCTAGGAATGGAGATAAAAAGAGAAGGTGAAATTTTAAAGATAACGCAAGAAAACCAAATAAACAAAATGTTGGAAAAGTTTAATATGACAGAGGCAAATGGGACTAAGATTCCTATGACAAAAGGTTTCAAAGTTGATACTGAGGCTATAATAGTGGATGTACCCTATAGAGAATTGATAGGAGGATTGATGTTTCTAGCAACGGTATCTAGACCAGACATTGCCTATAGCACAACATTTTTAAGTCAATACCTAGATAAACCCAACAAAAATCTATGGACACAAGCTAAAAGAGTTTTACGCTATTTAAAAGAGACGAAAACATGTGGTTTAATCTATGCTAAAAATAACAAGAATAGTATTGAAACATTTTCAGATGCAAACTGGGCAGGAGATGAAGATCGGAAGAGTGTAAGTGGTTCGATCACATTTTACAATGGACATACTGTTGCGTGGTTCTCCCGCAAACAGAGTTGCATTGCAATGTCGACGGCTGAGGCAGAGTATGTTGCAGGTGCAATAAGTGCATCGGATCTTATTAACTTAAAAGGATTAAGTAAAGATTTCTGCAGTAGAGAAACACAGTGTATCTTAAATATAGATAACAGAGCCGCAATTGACATGACTAAAACATTTGAAAACAGCAAGAGAGCAAAACATATTGATATTAAGTATCATTTCATTAAAGATCTAGTGTCTAGGAAAGAAATTAAAATACAGTATGTAACTACAGCTGATAATGTAGCGGACATTTTCACTAAAATGTTAAGTGTTGAAAGATTTCAACAGCTTTGTTCACTATTGAATATAATTTAATAATACCCATATATAGGTAAACATTAATTCGTTTTCTGAATATAATTTTGTTTTGTTGAATAGGTAAAATACCAAGATGTTTATAATTATTGTTTAATTTTGTACCTACTCGATGTTCATTTAATAAGATGGCCAAGAGTTAGAAGTTTTTAATGTTTGCATTATAGATTTATTTGCAATGTACCATTAGTACTAGTAGGATGATGGTCATAAGTTTTAATAAGTATGTAATTTAGTAGGGTGGCCATAAATTTGTTATATTATTTTATTAAGAATAGGGTTGCCATGATAAATGTTTGCAAGATACTTATTGTATACCTTTTGTGAATGGTATAAGATTGTAAGCGATTAAAAGTGTTTTTCTCATTGTAAGAAATTAAAAACACTGTTAATCGAGGTGGGGTGTTAAGGTTTTATGTTACTATTGTTACTCTTTGGACAGTATCTATAATAGTCTTTGGTGTGTGCGCAACTCTCAATAAAATATGGTGGTTCTATAAATTCCGTTTTATTCAAATTATTATCGCCGGAGGCTTAACTCTTCATAATATAAAACGATCAAACTCGCCGGGGAGACGGCTAATTATCATTAACGAGTGACGCGGGAGGATCGCAGTGGAAACGTTACACCATATTATGGTGTACCTAGTAGGTATACCTAGCGGTATGTGCAACTACAGCTTTGTAACATGGGTGTAATTAAAATCTATAGCGCAACTTATTTTAGGTAGTTACAGACTTTGTAAACTTTTTTTTACAATCCGTCCAAGAAGTAGCTTCGTGCAAATATTAACCTTTTGCTTAAATATGGCTGTTTGGAAGCTATTTCGACCTTTTTTATATTGTTGGATTAACTTTTGCAGTGCTACTCAGAACTTTGAAACACAAAGGCCTGCGCGGCACCGCATTGCGCTCGTTACCTTGAGATATTAGGTGTATTAAGTCTCATAAGCCCAGTAATTTCACTGAATTCTTTGCTCTTTGCAGTAGATAACACGACATAAACTTTGTTTAAATCTTCATCGTTTTGCGTTTGACCACTATCTCTTTTGATCTTATGTGATTATGGTCTATAAGTGCTGAGCGCGCTTAACTTAGAACAGAACTGACAAAAGCTGATGAACACCCGATTATTTCTTGGTGACAGTACCTTTGCATTTTGAAGATAGTATTACAAAATGCTCTATCACCATGCTAAATGTTACTATGTATTATATATCTCAAAGATGTATAACATCGAAGGCTCGTCGTTTACAATTTATCGTAACATCTTTCACAAATAAAATAATAATAACAAATAAACACTACTGAAAAAGAACATTACCTACCACCGGCGGCATAACAATAAACTTTTATCACCGCCGGGATAGAAAAATGTATAAGATTGTTGATCGGCGGCGCGTACCTTAGCGTAATAAAATTTCATGTTTTCAAAAGGACAGAGCAAATTGCTCGGAAGAGATAAACACTGGAAGCAGTGCCATGGTCTTTGAGGTGGGGCTGCCAGGGCGGGATTTTTCGAGGAAATTTATGCGCGTTTTAAAATATTTGTAATAGAGTTTTTACATACATCATTTTTTAAGTTGACATGAGCCCTACTAAGTGCTAGTTTATAAATGCGAAAGTGTATTTGTTGGTCTGTCTTTCCACTAAGTGTTTATGAGCAACGGAAAGATGTGATAGTTTAGGGCCGAAGAGTGAATTTTATCTCGGAAAATGCACGAGGGAATAAATATCAGGGTGAAAACGCGCATCGAAAATTCTTGATAAACTTAAAAAAAAACTTAACGTAAAACGTTAAAACGTTAGACTCTTTACTAACCCCAGACACAAACACAGGGGTTTTAATAAGATTAACGTGTGTATATGTGTGTTCGTGTGTTCTATGTTGGTATCACCGTAATTCGTAGCTCCCAAATGGATAAGCTATTTCTTTTTGTTTTAATGATGAGTTGATCGTTGATTTTCTTTGCGATGAGTTCTAGAAATTCTGTTCGGCCATTTGAAGATCATCGACTCTTATAATCGGGTTTTTTCTAATTTATTTTTACACTCCACTGTCTGGCAACACTGTTTACGCGGCGCGCGATGGGGTGCAATTATGGACCAGCAATGGGAAAAATGTGACTGGTCCGCTGATGAATTATTTGGGAAATGGAACACAATCGTTATATTATAGTTCCGGGCTTCCCCTTTGTAGGAAATTTGAAACGATTTTAATTAAGTTTTCGGTAAGGGGTTTTTTGCTAATTTTAAAGAGGCAGTTTTTTAACGACTATACAACAGTGGATGTCTCATTGGGACCACAACTACTTCCTTAAGGTCCTAGTTTTGTCGGAAGTTTACATCCCTTCTGATGTTTACATTACCTGCGCCGAGGTCCAAAAGTACACCCCAACAAAAAGTGCAAAGAAAAGTACCACCCCAATTTTGCCGGCTGATGTTGATGATGGTTACCTGCTGCACGCTGGTGTCGAAGTGCGCCAGCAGCGCGGCCGGCGACTGCTGCGAGGAGCGCCGCCGCCCCGATAGCCGCACGCTCCAATCTGCAACAACACACACGTCTTGTGTCACACACTGCGACTGCACCATGCGCTCAGTGCTGGCGCTGAGCTTGAATGCAGTATAATGCAACAAATGCAGTGCCGCCAGCGAGAGAATGTACTCTTCACACTTGTCAGTTTTATTACTAAAAGATATTTTAGTTTTGAGGTTGACGTTAAAACAATTTTATTCAATTATGTATCAGTGCATGTAAATGATTAAAATCCACTTCAAAGTTACATTGACCGTCTGTTTATGAACTGTTAGGAACGCATTTTCTCAGCGGCTGAACTGCCAGGCTACCAACATGCTGACTGCTCTAGCAGCTGGATCACAATGTTACCTTCACCAAAATTACACAAGCTAAAAAAAACTAGATTACAATTTAATAAAACAAATGTTCTTTCAGCCCACGAAAAGCGTGGCTATACATTTCATCCACGCTTGTAATCCGTATAGCTCCTCTTAGCATAGTAATTTTACCCCTGAGTGTTTGCCAAAACAAGTGATCTGTCACTTCTAAAAATCAAATGAATGTGATTAAACATAAGATAGTGATCCTGCCAGTAAGAACGACATACAACATTATTTATTCCTGACTCTTGGAATTGATTGTCGTGATGATATTCCTTTATGCGGAAAATACAGCAGCAAGCACAAATAAATAGGAAAAAGTCCGGTTCGGGGAGGTAGATCCAACGGGTGGAAATATTTTCGTGTCGCATGACGCATCGAGAGCAGCGACGCCGGGCAGGAAACGAACCCGCGCTTAAATGTCGCAGAGCTGCACTGCAGCACGCATAAAAATGTAACGTACGTGGATACAAACAATAACATACGACTATTGTTATTTTTAATGTATATAATTGAGTCATATTTTCTATTTGCCACAGCCGAACTGGGTACCTATGTCCTTATGACATGATTAATTTATTTGATCGCACAGACATTTATGTAAGTAAAGTTGTGCACAAATAGTACAAATAAATAAACATCCCAAAACCCTCATGCGCTATAGGAATTGAGTCCATCAACAATCCCTGAAAGAATGAGAAGTCATTTATCTCTGCACCGGGAGCTGTCAAACTGCTACTTTTGTCGTTTATATTTCATAGTGGTACCCGATGCAGGTGACCGCCTATACTAGCTCAAAATAGAGGTGGGTTCCCAACCATCAGTCACACCAATCGAGTCACAGGGTCAACTACATTTTTGGTTGTTCATAAAAAAATAAAAATGAACGTTTAGCTCTAAGTACTTAAGTACACACGTAGCCACACATAAAATGTAAAATATCATTTTTTTATTAGTCAGGACTGGAAGGTGATTAAACCGCCCGCGCTCTTGCCTAAAATATTTTCAAGCGCGTTAAAAATTGGCTGGAAAGTTAAAAAGATTTGTGCTAAAACCAAATTGGGATCCAAAACTTTGTAAGTTCCGACGCCGCACGGAACGACTTTACATTTCGCTTGTTTGCGGCGCGATCTCGTAACTCACGCGCATTATTAGGAAACGTAATCAACTTTCAAATCGAGTTCCTTTTGATCGCTTTTACCCAACACCCACGCAACACTTTTTACCACAATTTTTGATCACAATTCCAGAAAAAAGTTACGTCCAAGACTGTGGTAAAATCATAACAAAGAGTTTGAAGACTTCTCCTCTGTACCTCCGATGGGACTTGGCTTGATCATAGGTAATACAACGACCAGCTTGTCCCGTTATAAATAGTGTAAAAAAATCTTTATCTACACCTAACCACGTATATTTACCCCCCTAGTCAACCACAACGTATAAACTCGCAGACAAAATATTCCCAAACTTTTTTCAGTTTATCTAAATTTATTTTCTCAAGTACAAAGTGCTTACAAACTTTTTAATCCTGCGATCCGCCAACTTCGAAAGTTGTTTAAAAAACATGATGTCGTCGGGATACTCCAGAGCTCGTCCGGCATTAGCCTCTAAAACGCGTCGGGTAGCTCCGGACCTCGGACAGGCAGTTTAATGAAGTTTCCGGACACGAATTTAGATACGGGCAACACAAAAACGCGACGTTTAATTTTCACTGAAGGCAATCTCTTTAAATTGGTCTAAAGTCGAAACTAGGGACCGCCCCGAGCTCGGAAGTAGATTAGTTTGTTATTTAAAACAACCTTTATAATGTAAATACGGGATTCTACGGCTGAGGCATTATAACAGCAAATGGTTTTGTTCTCGATTGGTTCGTGTTTAAGCTCTGTGTCAGTTGATAATAAGTAAAAATGGATAACTTATAGGTAGCCTAGAATTGGGACTAGCTTTTTATTGCGGCGCCGGGACAGACCCATTATAATGCAGTTATAATTATTACTACACAAAATCTGTCTCTTTTGGTGCAATAGGTTGGCACTACTATAGTACCTGAAACTATTTGCTTACACGTTATTTTGACAAATACGCGAGCGCCACAAAACACTTTTCATTCTAACTTAGCTGGTATCTTGTGCAGAAGCCTTAGATAATAAATAGGTATAGTTAAGCTAATTATAGTTCATTCATCCGACACGACACGACACAACGCAGGCGAATGGATTATGTTGTTTCTTTGTTCTTCTGTTTGTTTATTTTGTTATAAAGTTTGTCCGGCGGAACGACCGACGCGACGACCTAGCGAGCGATAATGCTGGAACCTAACGTAAATAAGCAGCTAGATAAAAACTTCCTGTCAATAAGGCGAAGACACCAATTTTCTACGGAGAAGATTTGATCGTTTAACCGTAAAAAAATTTGGACGCAGTTGAGGTTTGTTTTTCATCGAAAATAGACTCACTCTTGACTACAATCTAATCGATGAGATGATGCAGTCACTCATTGATAAATAATCTTACTAATATTATAAATGGGAAAGTGTGTTTGTTGGTTTGTCTTTCTTTCACGCAGTAACGGGGGTCGACGTGATTTTTGGCATAGGTATAGTTTATGGACCGGAGAGTAACATAAGCTACTTTTTATCCCGGAAAAATGCACGGTTCCTGTGGGAACGTGGGTGAAAACATAATGTGGGTGAATAACATAAAATGCATCATTACGGCGTGCGTGGGACAGCTCTTGATCTTGTAAATTCTTACTTGACGGGTAGACAGCAGAAGGTTGGCATCGATAGAGTAACATCTTGTGGTTCTTCAGTGAAGATAGGCGTGCCGCAGGGATCAATACTGGGCCCCTTTCTCTTTCTAGTATATATAAATGACTTACCCTTTATGACAGACCATATAGCATTGGACATAGTTTTGTTTGCTGATGATACTTCACTCATTTTTAAAACTGATAGGAAAGACAGTGAACTAAAGGAATTAAATGATAACCTTGACAAAATCTCAGAATGGTTTGCTGCTAATAATCTACTACTTAACGCTAGTAAAACTAAATGTATTAAATTTTCACTTCCCAACGTACCACACGTGGAATCTAAAGTGGAATTGGAAGGCAGCAAACTTGACCTGGTGAATAACACTGTATTCTTAGGATTAACTATTGACTCCAAAATGCAGTGGGGTCCTCACATCAATGCCCTATCGGGTCGTTTGAGTTCCGCTGCATTTGCAGTACGTAAAATTAGGCAGCTGACTGATGTGGCGACGGCAAGGTTGGTATATTTTGCATATTTTCATAGTTTGATGTCTTATGGCGTCCTACTTTGGGGATCTGCTGCCGATATAGATACCATTTTCATATTACAAAAGAGACCAGTACGCGCCATCTATGACATGGGTCCACGCGAATCTCTAAGAGACTTTTTTAAAGAAATAGGTATTCTAACCCTGCCTTCGCTATACATTTTGGAAAATATAATGTATGTACGGAAGAATATTACTAAATTTAACTTAAAAAGTGATGTACATGAGTTAAATACTAGAAGTAAACATAAAATTGTTGTACCCGGGTTCAGATTAAGTAAAACTAACAAATCGTTCCTGGCAAATGGTGTCAGATTCTACAACAAAATTCCTAAAGTATTAACTGAATTACCACAAGGAAAGTTTAAACGTATAGTCAAGAGTGTATTAATTAAAAAAGCGTATTATAAAATTAAGGATTATGTAGATGACAAGGATGCATGGAGGCAAACAGCTCAGGAGCCTCCTGGCGACTACTAAACTTTAAATTGTTAGTTGTTAGCATTAGAATCATTGTAAAAAACTACTTTTTTTAAAAAGAATGCCGTGACGAGTTTCTTGCCCTTCTTCTTGCTCGGCCTATACCAATTTGGAACGGGCACGGTGGGTTTCTGGAAGATTCGTTGACTTTGAGCACGGATTGGGTCTGTTGTTGTCTTTGTCATTTATTATGTTCTGATAAAGACAGCATTAGTTTTAGTCTGTGATTCGGGTAGATGAATGTTGCAGAGGCCGGCTGTTAGAGTCATTTTAACTTTCATAAGTGCTCCTTTGGGGCCTATTTGAATAAAGACTTTTGAATTTGAATTTGAATTTGAAAAAACCGCGGGCAGAAGTTAGTATATAATTACCTACGTTACTCAAAGTTCAATTTGTAAGTGTGTAAACGAAGCGGACAATCTCTCTTCTCGTCACAAAATTGCAGAAAAAATTAAGAGTCGGCTGAATAAGCAAGTAAACATGTTTATGAGATAGAAGCATGTTGCTTCGACAAGACAACGGCGACTATCACTCACTTGAGATGCAAATTGCCCCTGCTTCGCATGACACGAGGTACATAACGGTCGGGGCGAAGTAAAAATTCATTGTGTTCCTGTTGACACATGTTATGAACCGTGGTTCACAAAAGCAGCTTTAACTTGTTTGTTTTACAACAATAGTTTATTGGAGCTACATGCCTGTGGAACATTTCATAAAGGAACTCTCTTATTGGCAACTTTTCATAAAAGGTAAACAAATCACAGACTTTATCTGTGAAACAAATGATTATTAGAACACAAAAAGTAGTAAGTACGAATTACCGAAGTATTCTATTACATTTTTCATAATATATTTTATATATTTTGTCATCGGTGCACACTGAGCGTTTGAGTGGTCGCAACCCAGACAAAAACTGATGGCTGTGTACCCGGTCGCTACAATCTAGGCTTCTTAGAGGCGCGAGTGAATGGATAAATTTGTGTTCTAGACGAACGTGTTTCTTTGTCGACCTCTTTCTTCGCTTACCAGCAGGTGATGCCCACTGATCAAAATTACCTAGACTGATTATACTTCGAATTTTACACACTACACCTAGATTAGCATTATAGGAGATTTAGTATCATACATCGCTGATCGCGTTTGAATCTTCAAATACCTATATTAAATTTTGGTCGAAAGAGAAGGTAATTTTTTTCTCAAAGTAATAGAATAAGTTTAAGAAAAGTAAATTATCTTGGACCAGAGAAATGATTATACAGTGATATATTTTAGGGACGTAACTGTAAATAACCAAAATGAGCCAGCTAGTCCACCGGCTCGTGTGAAATGAGCCGAGGCGAGCCACTGCGGCGGAACACGCACTTGGCCGCACACCGCACGTGGCTAGGTATGTGCTAGGTATTGATACCTACGGATTGGTACGGATGTATATACAGGATGAAGCTTTGTGGGAGCGGTAATCCTTCCCAAGCTCCCTGGGATCCGCTTTGTCTTGAGAATTATCCGATTGTAGTATTATCGTTGGAAACATTTTATTTAGGTCTTCTAATCTGAGAGGGTAGATTCATTAATTCGACCTAAAACATGCGTTAGAAAGCCATTTAAATGATTTACTTTGCTTCTCTAATTTATAATTGTACTACGAACAAAGTCAGAATTAACGGGATATTTACCATGTTGTATTATTTGTTTTGAGTTCCCGATATTTCGGCGCTATTGCAAGCGCCATGATCACGGGAGAACGATATACATACATGGTAAATATCCCGTTAATTCTGACTTTGTTCGTAGTATTGATGACCATGACAGTTTAAAAACCTATAATTGTACTGTTATACGAGTACATAATAGTGAAATTAAAAAGCGTGAAGGATATCCAATAAACATTGATTAACATTTTTAAAATAAAATCTTTTCCAAAAGATTAGTCCCTGGACGAAAGTAAACTTGATAATAAACGTCTAAATGGAACGCTGGTTGAATTTAATCGAAATCTGGACTCTCGGGAGTCCCGAGTCTCGAGCCTCGGTCTCGGCCGGCCGCCGCGTGCCGCCGGATGTTGACTGTCGTGCTGCAGAATCTACCCGCCGCATTATCTGTGGCGGAATGCATTAAAGAGCTTTGGTACACTTTAAAGGACGCCAGATAATTTAGCTTGGAAAAACATCTTGAGAATTTATGAAAGGACGTAATTCATTTTTGAGTAGCGGAAAACCGCTCTATCTTTGAAATTTATCAAATCTTGACCAAATTTAATTACTAAGAGACTCTTTCATGTTTATTAAATTATCAAAATTTCTAAGAAATATTATTTGGAATAGAGTGGACTAGTAAAATAGAATAATTTAAAGAAATAGGTATTTTCGAAATTGGTTTGCATCCTACTAATCCTACTATCATAGTAGGATTAGTATAAGTAAGATTCCTACTAATATTATTAATGCGAAAGTGTGTTTGTTGATTTGTTGGTTGGTCCTTCTTTCACGCAGCAACGGAGCAACGGATCGACGTGATTTTTGGCACAGTTATAGTTTATGGACTGGAGAGTAACATAGGCTACTTTTTAGCCCAGAAAAATGCACGGTTCCTGTGGGAATGTTGGTGAAAACCACGGGTAGAAGCTAATTACCTAATATACCTACACAATCTAAACAAGTAAAGATAACTGTTCTTACGGAGATAACTTTTATAACGTCAACTGTATTTTATCAAATGTATGTTATTACATCATAAGCCTTAATAGTCTTATATCTTATCACAAAATCAATTATTACAAATTAGAACATCGGCAGAGGTGAGTCGGGAACTAAAGCCATCAGTGTCTGTGGTCATTACTTTGATGCTGTTACGATGTGTTGCCTTCCCTCCCTAAGTCAGCCAAATTTGCGGGCACTAAAACAACGTCGTTAATTCAAAATCATGTGCAAAGTTTCTTAGAGAGTGCCCACATAAATAGACAACTAATGTCCAGGGTAAACACACACAACCCCGACCTCTCCTACTGGATTATAATATTAACTGCACCTCTCCTCAACCGTCGTTAATCCGCTATAATGGCTGGATTAAGTCAGCGTTAACCGGTTATATTTAACCAAGGGTCATCATTAAGCGGTCATGTCGAACCAGGGGTCAGAGTGACCGGCGGCGCATAATGACGTTGAATATACAAAGCCTTTAAACGCCTCTTATCTGTCTGTTTGCATATTAGGTGGTGATCGTTGGTGACCATTCAACAATATTTTTTATCTATACAAATAAATAGAGCTTAAGTGTCTGTTTGTAACATCAAAATAAAGGCTTTTTACCAAATGCATATGAAAGTAAGTATATACGGTACCTATAACAAAACAACCATTTTGAAAATTTTTGTCTGTCTGTCTGTCTGTCTGTTCCAGGTAATCTCCGAAAAGGCTGGGCCGATTTTGACAGGACTTTCACTGACAGATAGCTGATGTTATAAGGAGTAACTTAGGCTACTTTTATTTTAGAAAAAGAATTAGGGTTCCGCGCTTAAAAATAACCATGAAATTCAATACCTATCTCCGTGCGGGTGAAACCGCGGGCAGCAGCTAGTCTTAACTATGTATATAGTAATAAATATTAATCAATAACAGTAGTAGGATAACTTAATAATAAGTTCCTAATATAAAAAAAATATAATAACAGAAATTCAATTGATGAAGCACAATAGTCTTTTTTATCAAACCACGTAGACGTATTTTTGTATAACAACACAATAGCTTATTCCATTAGTACCAAATAAATACAAAAATAAAGTAAAATCACTGTAATTCAGACTTTTTCTTCATATGTCCCGACATTGATGCCCGACATGGCCCGCATCAAGCGCTTTCAATTCGTATTTCTAGTCACGTACGTACTTTTGAAACGACAAAGTAGGGAGAGGGATTAATATCAATTGAAATTAAACCTTCTATCAAGCTAAATAGAATAGAAATTGAAGTGGCAATGGTAGATTTAAAAATAGGGACCTAAAAGCAAAATCAGACAGAAAGCAAGGAAATAGCTCTATTTGTCGTAACCAGGGATACGGAAGTCGATGTAATTTTAATATGAATCGCACTGAAACCTTTTACCTCAGGTACCATTACATAATGCCTCCCCCTTAGTGATGGTAGCGCAAGGAGTAACTATTGTCCCGGTTTTAGTCCCGGATAAAGTTCTGGTGGTGGAGAATTCGTCAAGAAATAGTTTTATTTCTAACGAAAGTTAAAATTATACATCATTAAGTTCATTCAAATTTAAATTATGTAAATAGATAAAAATATTCTACGCAGAAAGAAAAAGTTTTGTTGTTATTGTATAATTTTTACATTGTCTTGTAAAATATTTTGGGATGGGAGAATAAATGGAATGCTAATAATTTGTGAAAGTGGTAAAAACTTAATACAAATAATTTAAAATGAAGTAAAACCCAAACTGTTTTAGATCATAAGCTTACAATCCCTAATGAATAACACACCACTACACTTACGCGAACTATCATATTTGCCACTCAGTAAATTCACTGCACTTTATTGCGTCCATTTTGAGCCTGTTTCAAAAGCCAGACTAGAAGACATGTCTAGCTAGGTCTGTTCCTGTTTGCTTCATTAGTCTAACGAAAAGGCAAACGTTTTTTACAGCTTTTAGAAAGGAGATGCTCTTAAAAGCGTTAGTAAAGACTGACTTTCACTCTGCAGCTTAGAGCGTAGCTAAAATATCTTTTAAATTCCTTGCCGGCGTCCATATTTCCTGAAAACTACAATTTAAGAGTGTCCAAGACAAGAGTGAACAGGTTTTTTTTTCAAGCCAAGGTCTCAATTATTATTTGATGTTTTTTCTCATCTCTTAATTTATTATCTGGCTCCTGTCCAAATAACTTAATATTTAATAACTCCATAATGAGATGCAAATCATATCATCACTACGACCTATATTTAGTGGAACAACTGGCGTTGTTCGTGTAAATAGGGCCAGCACTAACGTGCGTATCAGGGTAGCGTCCGCTGTCGGACATTAGTGCGGGCGGAGGGTGTGACGTCACACCCGGCCGTCATTACCCGGGCGGCGGGTGCGATAGGTGTATTACGGGCCTAATGACGGGCTTAGCTCTGCCATTATGTCCCTATTAGTTTCAGGAAAATTTGTTTATCTTTTTATTGAAACAACTCGTCATGTCCGACATTATTGAGAATGATATATTTGAATATTTTAGGGAAAATGTCATTTCCGGTAAAGTTTCGCTTGATTTGACGTGCCTAATACTTTGAGGGCAATATTTTCAAGAATACCCAAACACCAACATAATTATATTCATAGGTAATACCAATTTGTCAGGTGGTCAGTCCTTTACTAACCTACTCCCTGGATCAACACTAAACATTTTTACAATGTCCATACTGTTTGCGCTCAGTAATGGCAGGAAACACAATAGTTGGGAAGGTCGCGCTCGGGAAAGGGCGAAATTTTGATATTTCACCGCTTTGTTACGTGCCCTACACAGAAGGGGGCGCCGGGCCCGCGGGCCGGCATAGCTGTCGCAATTATAGGTAGCTGTGTGGATGGAGCATAGATATTGTGCGATAGAACACAATGCCAAAATTACCTCGTCTCATAATAATAAGGAAGGCAATAACGCATGAATTACAAGCATATATTAACGCATGAAATTCGGCTGCTTCCCAGACTTCCTACTGTAACTTAGGTTAAAAAATAAAAATTGATAATACTGCTGTTTTGGGAGTTATAAAGTGAGTACTTACAGTAAAAATAAAGTATAGATATCGATAGAACATAAAGCAAGGTTACTCCTTTTTATTTAAAAAAAAATTATAATGTTGCTGGAATGGGAAAATAGAGCTTACCAGATTTTTTAGGGTGATTGAAAAATACTCACTGGAAAATTTTACTTGATGAAAAATTGTAGACTCATTCTTTTGAGTAATTCCAGGAGATTACTCCAAACGGTCTTCCATTGATATTGTTCCAGAAACGGCCCTTAATTCTCACTAAACGGCCCTTCATAATTCGAAAGGCCGGTACTTATTGTGTTAATCAATTTTATTTAGATCTTTGGACTTATTTTATATTAACCTTTCAGTAATATCCGTTCTGGCCGGTCAAAAAGAACAATCACATTTTAATGTTATCTAATACAAATAAATAAAATTGAAGTGTCTGTTTGTAATATCAAACATAACATAACATATAACAGCTTTTTACCAAATGCCTATGAAAGTTTATACGAAACCTAGAACAAAACAACCATTTTTTAAATTTTTGTCTGTCTGTCTGTTTCTTCCGGGTAATCTCCGAAACGGCTGGACCGATTTTGACGGGACTTTCACTGGCAGATAGCAGACGTTACAAGGAGTAACTTAGGCTACTTTTATTTTATATAAAGAATTAGGGTTCCGCGCAAAAAATAAAAACCTTGAAATCCAATATCTCCGCGCGGGTGAAACCGCAGGCAGCAGCTAGTAACTAACTATAAAAAATATATGACGGGGCGGCGAGTCCAGGGGTCTTTTTAAAAACGGTGACGTCACCACCGGTGACGTCAACATCTTCAGCATCATGGTGACCGCTCACCCCTCGTAGAAAGAAAACACGAAGTAGCTCCATTTTATCTCAACCATTTATTTCGGCAAGGTTATATGGGAGATCTGAACGGTCCGACGGTAGGCGCAACACTGCTTTTTCCAACAGTCGGTCGCTCGTATTTATAGCAAAACAGATTGTGACAAAGAATCTTTATAAAACTTGTTAGATCTTGTCATTCTACTTTAGATTTTAACCTTCAATTGAAATTCATTACTTTTTATTAACATGGGGCCCAGGAGAGCACTCGTGATAGTTAAAATAAATGACTCTAGGCGCCAGTTCCAAGTAATAGGCCGTACAAGAAGAACGGGCAAGAAACTTGCCGGCAATCTTTTAAAAAATTGTGTTTACAGTGAATTTGTTCAGTTTTAACAATTCAATGAGTAATTGATGGTTCACAAACATTAATTAGTTAATCAAAGTTTAAGTTAAATTATTAACAATCCAATGAGTAATTTATGGTTCTAAACGTTAATTAGTAAACCAAAGTTAACATGTTTTGATTGTTGTCAATTTACACCGTCCATGAAGCTCGCCTGTGACGTCGTTGCTCCGATACGGCCATTCTGATAGATGGTGCGTGCTCTGCACCAGTCCAGTTATGTTCTGAAACAATGAGACGTTTCCTTCTGAGTTTGGTATCTGTAAGCAACCACCGTTGCTAGCAGTTAAGTTTGCAAGAGTAACAGTTTGCATTCTTTAAGAGAAAAGAATTTTTTTTTTTTTTTTTGTTCTTTTTCTTTTCTTTTTCTTTTTCTTTTCCTTTTCTTTTCTTTTTGCTTTCTTTTCTTTGATCAATTATCTTTACAGTGAAGTTATCTTGTTTCGACAATCTAATGAGCAAACTATTTAGCTAACCAAAGTAGGTAAACATTTAGTTAATCAAAGTAGGTAAACATGTTATGTTTCCTATTGCCCTGCTCAACACTGTAGACGTAGCCCGCTTCGCGCCGACTCGGCCATTCTGACAGGTGGTGCGCGCCCTGCACCAGGCACGGTGTTTCTTAAAACTAGAAATTTGGTTTTGAGGTAGGTACCCGTACACCGGTACACTAGCTGTTAACTTTGTTTCTCATCACTGCATAAATTAAGCTGCATTGCTTATTTTTCAAATTGCGAAGATTTAATTTTATGTTAGAGTGAAACAATATTCACGTAACAAAATTATCAGCCAACTTTTAGTAGGTACTTTCTTAATAATATTCTGTAAACAACAGTTCACATGCAAACATTCATAGTCATAGTCATAGTCATAGTCAAACGTAAATAAATTTGCTGCACAAGGGAATGTGAACAGAGTGTGTATTTGTTTTTGCCAATGCTCCACGCATCATGGCATGAATAGATTTATTATAGGTTCAATGCAAATGCTCCACGCATCATTGCATGAATAGTTTTATTATAGGTTCAATGCAAATGCTCCACGCATCATTGCACGATTTTAAATTCTCGAAGACATGGAGACTGGGAGACAGGGATGTTGCTGTGGTCTGGGCGGTCTTGTACGCCGTGGTCCACAGAGGCTCTAAAGGAAATGGGATACAGGTCGATGCTGCGGTCTGGGCCTTATTGTTATGACCGTGGTCCGCAGAGGCTCTGAAAATGACGGGAATGGAGGGTACACAAGGAATAAAATAATTTTAAATGACGAAAATAAAGGGTACACAAGGAATAAAATAATTTGTACAGTCTTACAGATGATTCAAAACTATTACGTTTTATAATTCGGATCCCGAATTGTTAACCGAATATCACCACAAGATTCACAAAAATACCTCAAAGACAAATAATCAGCGATAATAATAATTAAGAATTGTGATGTCGATTAAAGACACTGCCATACTTGAAAAGATTTGGAGGCCTTTTTATTAAGTTGGGTTAGAATTACTAGGTATGGATTTTCGTAGATATCTCGTGGAAATCACGTGACAATCTCATCGGATATCTCCGGATATCTCGTCGGATATCTCGTCGGACATCTCACGGATCACTCGCGGCCATCTCTTGGACTAACTCGCGGCCACCTCTTTGGATTAACTCACGGCTATCTCTTTGGATTAACTCGCGGCTACCTCTTGGATTAACTCACGGCTATCACTTGGATTGACTCACGGATCACTCGCGGATTGCCCGGGATAACTCGTGGATACCTCGGGATAACTCGCGGACAGCACACGAATAACTCTTAGATTTTTGGTATTTGTGGGTATCTCGTGAAAAACTTTTAAAAATAAAACTCACGAAACTAAGAAATCTCATGAAAAATTAGAAGTAATCTCTTGGATTATTTGTAAGTTTTAAGTTGCGATGTGCATGCAAGTCTAGTTAAAATATGGTAGAAAAAGTTACGATTCACCTGTATTCTGATGTCATGTGTCCATCGCCTTTTTCTTGGTTTGGTTGCACGTGTTGGCCCGTTCGTGTAGATACCACGGACGCGGCTGGTGTGTCAGCATAATCTTCAGGAGTTGGTAGTTATGGGTCATCTCTCGCCAATACGGTGGTGTGTCAGCATAATCTTCAGAAGCTGGTAGTGATGGGTCATCTCTCGCCAATACGGTGGTGTGTCAGCATAATCTTCAGGAGCTGGTGTCTGATGTGGGGACCTCTGCTGCGACTGGGCTCGGCTGCATTGCCCATTTGTGCTGGTCCTTCAGGTGACAAGCGGGTGAGAAGGCTAGGATTGGAAAGCTAGGTTGTTCCGTTCCAATCCCACTTCTGATGACGGGGCGGCGAGTCCAGGGGTCTTTTTAAAAACGGTGACGTCACCACCGGTGACGTCAACATCTTCAGCATCATGGTGACCGCTCACCCCTCGTAGAAAGAAAACACGAAGTAGCTCCATTTTATCTCAACCATTTATTTCGGCAAGGTTATATGGGAGATCTGAACGGTCCGACGGTAGGCGCAACACTGCTTTTTCCAACAGTCGGTCGCTCGTATTTATAGCAAAACAGATTGTGACAAAGAATCTTTATAAAACTTGTTAGATCTTGTCATTCTACTTTAGATTTTAACCTTCAATTGAAATTCATTACTTTTTATTAACATGGGGCCCAGGAGAGCACTCGTGATAGTTAAAATAAATGACTCTAGGCGCCAGTTCCAAGTAATAGGCCGTACAAGAAGAACGGGCAAGAAACTTGCCGGCAATCTTTTAAAAAATTGTGTTTACAGTGAATTTGTTCAGTTTTAACAATTCAATGAGTAATTGATGGTTCACAAACATTAATTAGTTAATCAAAGTTTAAGTTAAATTATTAACAATCCAATGAGTAATTTATGGTTCTAAACGTTAATTAGTAAACCAAAGTTAACATGTTTTGATTGTTGTCATTTTACACCGTCCATGAAGCTCGCCTGTGACGTCGTTGCTCCGATATATAAATACTACCTATAAATATAATATAAAAGGTACTTGGACTACCGATGTTGAATCAAGATAATGTTTGAAGGCTGCTTGCTGTATTGTAAAGCTGAGTGCAAACGAAACAAGCCGGCAGAAGATAGCGGCTAGGGCTGGGAGCTGGCTCACCCGCGCGGAACACCGCTAGTGTGTCATAAGATAGCGATTGAAAACGAGCCGAGCCATGAGATAAATGCGGACTTTGAAGAATTCATAAAAACGTATTAAATGTAACATTTATTGGTATTAACGTTGTCATTGCCCTTTCATTTACATAATATATCTCCGTGAATATACACCACTATCTTACAATTCAACCCTGTACCTAAAACCACAAAAATTCGATGTCAAAAAATTACCCCAAAAAGGCAATTTTTGCTCAAGAGTTAACATTCATTTTTATACAACTTCGTCCGTGTCGCATAATTCCGTTATTCATTCATTAATCATGCGGCAAACTCGCATCTAACTCTACTACCCGCGCTCTCCCATGCGCCAGCGTTTCATTTACCCGAAGAGGAACGGGATGCCCTGCCTCACTAAAAAAATTAAAAGTTAGCGTTTTCATCAAAACGCTTCCGCTTGTAAGTTGCGCCACAGCTAATCCGCGCGGATTGACGTCTAAAGATCACCGGATCGCGGCCGCTGCTCGATCGTCATAAAGCTGCTAATGCGGCACAAGTCGCCCGAGCCGCCTCGGAGGTGATATTAATATGGGGAGCGGTGATATCAACTCTTTAATGCTATGTACCTACTTTACTGTATGCGAGGAGGATCAATCAAAAGTACTAATAAAAAGTATCTGTATAATATGTAGAAATTATCTACACCAAACCAAATTGTTTACCATAGACGAATGAAAACAAAACTATTTTATTACTGTTTTTGTTCAAAATAAACTCTCAAGACCGTTTTATTGAGGAGGACAGACGGAATGTCTGACGTGAGGAGGTACTTAAAGATATTTTTTCTGGTCGTCACGACACGAAAATTAAGAACGTCGGCAGCGCCGGCTGCGTTTCCCGGCACGTACCCCACAGTGCTAAATTCAGTTAGTCGCAGAATAAATAATAAATAACTCTCCGAACATGTACGATCCTAATAAATAAATAATGTTATTTAGTTTTCATGTTTCATAAAAGGATAGGTTACCTATAAAATTCAAGAAGGCTTTTTAGGGGACTGTATTACATTTTTTAATAACCATTTACAGTAAAGCGAGCACTTGAAACGGGCAGACAGACGATATTAAAATCATTAATAACGACGGCTAGTGCGCCAGTGTGTCCCGCGCCCAACTTTCAAATAAAATGTCGCACGTCTGCGCGCGCCTCAGAGACGCAGGTGTGCCTCCCGCCTTATATGTCAGGATTTAATACCACGTATCGATGGAATTGCTCGGATCTAAGTGAAGTGCAATGGAGAACAAGTCAGTGCGCTATGTAGATGGATTAGATTTATGTTGTCATTAGAAGGTAATGTACGTGTGTACCACGCGCAAACCATGGAAAAACCACGCGACACGCGTCAAGATATGTTTACCTCCTGGTCTCATCATCACCACGCCAATTCCTATGAAGCTTTAGTACTGCCCACACTACCAGAGTCCTGTAGATTTAGCAATATTTTGGAGCAGGTCTCGCGGAAGTTTATGATTTGTTGCATACAAGTGAAACGGTGCAATTACTCGTATAGTCTGTCATCCTCGTTTCGGTCTCGTCTGCGGTATGAAGGTGGTGGAGGAAGGCGAAGAAATTAGAAAAAAGAGTTTCCGCGAGGACGCGTCAATTGTCAAGTGAGGGACGAATACACAAGATAGTAACGAAATTAAAATTTAACCTTTTCATAAGCCCTTGTAAATAATTTTATTAAAACTCTTAACAAATTTTAGGCACGTCTACACCAAGCGCAGCAACAGTACCGAATGAAAAGTCACCGCTCGGGCAAGTAATAGTAAGTACCTATTGACAATTAAAGTTTTATAATTCATCTCACTTCAGCTCGAGAATACAGGCACCTACCCTATATAGGGTAGGAATACGGAGTAGGTAATCTCTCAACGCCAGGGTCGGCCACTTGGAATTCCTCTCATATTCCGTCTTGCGTTTCAAGGGCAGCTACGACCCACCCCCACCCTCCGCGAGGGTGGGTGTGGAGCGGCTGAGCTGTTTTGATACTAGCTATTTATTTGAGTGTAATCTTCGTTAAGCCCCGAACTCACCTGACGACCGATTACAAAGGAAGACTGCTGACCTCGTGAGCAAGTCGTGGATATAACAGAACCACACAATTCTTTTATTCCTATTTCTATATGTAGCTACTTACCTACCTACTCTACAGTCTAGTTAGCGTTTGACATTTGGGCACTGTTTCGCCTTGATGATTATGCATCAATGTCCGACCACGCGCAAACCGTGGAAACGATCACCGACGCTTCTACGATGTCTACTCAAAAAAATAGTTTCAAAACCACTTGTGCTCAGTGCAACGGTAGGTATATACGCGGTTTTGAGCTGGTGAGTGATGTATATCGCTTTGAGCCCAGGCAAGGCTTCGAGGGAGTGAAAGAGAGACTACTATCTGGCCGTATTGCTGTGCTTGTCTGTTTCATAGAATTCTGATGGTTTTACTGCAACCCGCGCGTGAGCGTGTAATACTTATACCAGCACGTAATCCGCGTTTGTTGCAAAACCATGTTATTTTGAAAGCAAAACGCAAACATGCAGTACCGTCTAGTGACAGCTTAGTAAACACATCAGCAGGCGTCACATTCCTGACATGTCCTCGACGACAACCGAACCCGCACCCGTCGCCGCGAGGGGGGCGAGTTTATTGTTTGCTTACTTTTGTCGCAAGAGCTAAATACCAAGCACACATTGCGTTGTATTAGGGATGATTTAGCAGGGGCTACCATTTTTCAGTAAGCATTTAGTGTTATAAAGTCAGTTAAGACAAAATTTACATCCTCAAAGAGTCTTAGTACCTACTGTTTTCTTTTCGAGTGTGTGATGTATTTGTGTAGCGGTGGATAGACACAAAGAGGTTGACTGCTGTTGCGTCAGAATCAGTTATGAATCTACAAAGGAAATTTCCTTACGTATTCGAAATTGTTGATTAGTAGGTACTAGATACGCTCGATTCGAATCATTCATTGAGCTTGGTTTTACTGTAAAGGAAAAACCAGTTAAGTTTAAAGGCACAGATTTGCGAATATTTCGCTATCCATAAAACTGTGGATGTCCACTTATCTCGTAAAAAAATAGGGCTCATAAAAACCTTTTACAAGGTCATTGCTCCTCGTCATCGTGTAAATGTCAAACCCCTATTTCTGTCGACGGTGTTGTTCCATCATGTGTATTTGGTTTCTTCGGGATAATATCTTCGTTCGTTTTTCGTTTTTTTTTGCCAGAACTTCACTACTTTTTCAAAACACAGGTAGACAGCCATGTATATAAAAAATCCGTACCACCATGCCAGAACTGTATCATAGTAACTCCCTTCAAAAAAACTCAAACTCATTGTGGGATTCGAACCCAATACTCTACCACCAATGTTCTACAGTAATATTGTGTTGTCAGAACCAATCACGTAGGTATTTACTTTCTTTTGATTTGTCCTTTATGCAGCATGACAATATTACATTCATATTAAATATCTACACACAATTTTTCCACAGACCCGACTTTGATATTGTATTTGCCAACTTAAATTCTTAGCTACATAATACCTATATCAATTCAAATTATAAGTGTCAAAACATTACATGTCACTTGAGCGGATAACTTGGGGACTCCTAGTTACTCGGATAAGTTCGCGAGTAGCCGCGGCAGTTCCCGAAGTTAGGCTAAGTTAGGTCCCGGGGGGGCGATCAGTTACCACCGTCGGCAGGTGAGGACGATAGCCGGGTGGCGGAGGACATGCACATCTCGAGCGGTGGAGCACGGGGATATATCACGGACCGTCCGGGGTGTGCTCGGGGCGTCCGGGGTCCCATCATAGGTACTTGCTTGAGACGTGTGCTGCTGTATTTTACGTTTGAGTTATTAATATGAGGTGTTCGGGCTAAGATTTTGCTGAGTAGACAGTAGAACATACGCGGTAGAAAATACAGAATAGAAATTTGAATGCAGTCGCTACACCTAAGCCACTTGGACCAAGTGCGGGTTGCTGTTCCCTAGTACCTAAAGTACGTAGTAACTTTTGAGCATATTAATTTATTTCTTCATTTCTTTTTTACTTACTCGTACCTTCCTCTACCGATAGAACATTCATAATTGTTTATTCGCACAATACAAAATATTTCAATCTCTCATTTTTTTAGGAAGTTAAGTTATTCAAATTTGCATCTGCGGCACCTTAAAACCGTTTCAAATGATGCTGGCCGACTCCTCTGCGTTTAAAACAGCAATTTAAATAAAAACAACGCGGACCCGATCAATTTGCGTAATACCCAGTTGATGTAAACCCCTCGGCGCGTCGCGGCGTTCACAGAACAATCTGATAGCAAAACAGCAAAGCTGTTTCAGTCTTGTTTGTACAACATTCCACACCTTTGATGTCTGTTTTCAACGTTAATTATACTTAGGAAGGTTATGGAAGGCTATTCCCCGCGAATATTACGAGAGAAGATATCTGTCCTAAAGAGGTTCAACCCATAGTCTTGTGTCTTGGCGTCTTGCTAATCATTTTTGTTAGGTATATAGTTTGTTATTTAAATATGTATCTATTGAGTTTGAAGCACGGCCATAGAATACCGAATAACGGTTCAGTACCTATATCAAACTGATTACAACAAAAATTTTGACTATACTTATTCATATTATATAGATTGATAGATTAATTCCTTATCTATATAAGGCGTATACTGCAGCTATATAGCTTCTTTATCAATTTTTTTTTACTATTTTATTTTTATTATTTTTTATCAAAATCAGTTGAGCTTCAGGCACGGGAAAAAATATGTCATTATTCTTCATATTATCGATAATCTTGTTGTAATCAATAGAATACAACAAAACTCGATAAAAAATAAATGACAAAGTTACCTCTTTTATAAATGTACCTATATCGAAAAAATTAACAAAACTTACGTACTTACGTAATTAAAAAAAACTTAGTTGAGATACATTTTCGATTAGGCATCTAATTTTGAAATAATCACGGTTTTTGTGGATTTTTACTCAGTTTTAACGCCCGCGCGATCTTTTATATGGTTAGTAGGTATATACATTTTTTCTCTATTACATCAATGCAAACCGACAGTGTGTAAAGAGGACAGAATGATAAATGTCATTGACTCGGGATAGCGCCTTAAACACCTAAGGGGCGGTCTCTTCTTTCAGACAATTATTTGTGTTTTTCGATTTTATAAATATTAGCTATCAATCTAAATAAATAATTAGAAATCACACGCATGGACAATACACTAGTCCAACTTGCCTCAAAAGTAATATCGCGTCCAGCAGCAAACACAATCCAAGCAGTTAGAGTCATAAAGCGGTCCTAGGCAGTCTAGGTAAAGCAATAAAGCACTAGAATGTACCTAAACGAAGCAATTTATAGCGCCAACCGGAGAGCTATTAAGCCTTCGTCGGCTGAATTAATTAAATATCTCAAAATCCCACCTCTATTCAATTGAACGGCATTAATTCGGCCGAGTTATAACGACTGATTGTCACAAACTGATAACCGTAATCCAATTGCGAGTTCGGACTTTGTCTGTCATGCCGACTTTACCCGGTCATTGTGCGAAGAGGCCGGGCAGAGCATAAATATTCATAAATTCTCAAAGGAGTAGACAACTCGTTTGGGCAAAATCGGCATTCCAATGTTTGGTGGAATTCGGAATATTGTTTTTTGTAAGCGTTTGGAGACAAGATTACATTTTAGTGATTTCGCGGCGGAATTAGAAATACAAAGCTTTCGGCTTCTTCGAGGCTCTTTGAATAAAACATCTGCGGATAGTATATAGATATTATAGATATACCTACTTAGGTACCTAGGTGTACGGGAAGGATCCGTGCCGAGTGCGGTAGATCCACACATTTTTACTAATTTCTTAAATTGTAGTGTAAAAGTTATTTAAGGGCCTTTATTTTTTTAATGATAGTCAATAAACCTACATGAAATATTTAGTTATGTGTTTTCTGTACGCAGGCAGGATTTAGAGACCAAGTAGGTACCTGCAGTAGGTACTTATAATGTTTCAGGACATGATCACATCACATCAGTGCAAGCGTATCACTAAGGAACTTGATAGATACTTATATCATTGTGAACAGACAAAAAACCTATCATGGTTTGAGTATTAGACCTGAAAAGCTTGACTTATATAAAAAGGTCAGGTAAGGTCAACTCTATATTTAGTTCGGCGGTTCTATCATAGTCTCAATAAAGTAGAGGCCTCCACATGACAGCACAATCCGCGCACAAATACCCACCGCGGGTCCGGTGACGTCACGCGCCCATTGCCAACTATCAGCTCATAAATTAGTTTTACGGTTAGCGGGCTCGGGGCGGCCTGACTCGACACTACAGCAGCATCAGCAGTAACTACGCTCTATAGCTACGAACACGAATTCGAGGGTACTCCTCAGATTATACTAATCAAAATCGAATTTTCTAAAGCATAAGCAGTAACTACGCTTTATAGCTACGAACACGAATTCGAGTGTAGATACTCCACCGATTAGATTAATCACAATCAAAATCGAATTTTCTAAAATATGATTTATTTTATTATATTACTCAGAAAACACGAACCCTAAAAAACATCGTGGCTTATAAGTCATAATATATTTACTAAGACACAAAATACCTATGTTAATTAGCCTCAACAAAAAAAAAAGTTTGTATATTTTTAAAACGCAAAAAAAAACACAAAAAATTAGATTAGTAACTGTTGCTTTACGGTATTCAAAAAAAGTTAAAATTCACCATTCTCTGACGCTTGTCCGCCCGTCCCGATCGATAGTCACAGTTGTGTTACTGCATGTGTATGTAAGGTGTGCCGCGCCTGACGTAGATAACGTAGGTAACTGTTCGCGGATTCAGGGATGAAGGTATTTCCGGGGCGGGCTGTAGCGGAGGCTCACGGCATTTTAACCCTTAGGACAGCTGCCAACGCTTTCACTAAATATTTTTATATCTTTAGGGTAAAGGACACTCTTAAATATAGTTATTTTAGCGATTCAAAAAGTTAATTTAATTGTATGAGGGGTTAATAAAGCAGTATTTTCAAGCGCAGGCCTTTTACCTTTATTATAGAGGGTAGTATATGCTAATTCCGTTTGCTAAAGGTCAATTTCATTATCTTATTTCGTTAGCACCATTTTGCTAAGGGGCACTACAGACGCTCAAGCAAATGTACGTTTGCTTGAGCGTCTAAGGTGCTCCTAAGGAGTGATTTGTATTCTTACACCTCTCTAACACTCGATCCTTGCGCAAATTCTTCCTCAAATACGTTAATATAGAAGGGATGGTTTTAATTTATCTGACAATATGTCAGAACATTAACAAATAATCCCTCGCGATGAATCTAATATGAGCCCGTCCTCATTCCAACCCGATAAAGTTAAACACAACCAACTCATCAGCCACCGTGACATCGTGCTAGGGTGGGTGGGTATATTAGACCCGTAATGAAGATACGGCGTCCCGCAGCACCGGCAAACAGACGGGTACACGCGGTGGGACATATTGTACCGCAGCGGTGACTCGTGGGGGACTGGGGGTGTCGAGTTGTGAGACCTCGAGACATGAGCAAATAGTAGACACCCCAAACGATTTGATAATACTCTATGATAGCCAGCTACGCCACCAAATAAATATTCTACCAACATTTTTTAATTGAATTGCACCAGAACTGACTATAAGTCAATCAATAGAAAACTTCTAACGGCATCAAAGAAAATACTAGATTACCTATTTCGATTGATTTTGGACTAAAGCTTTCTTCCGACAGGGGTTATTTTTGGTTTAACGAAAGGTATACAACACATATTTTAATATGGTATCGTTTACAAATCAAGGTATGTTATCGTTTGAAACTATATCAAGGACATCGCAAAAAATATTATTTGAACTACCACGGATTAGATTAAAAAGCACGTAAATAATGATGATGATGATGAAGTCCCAAGGATGTGGAGATCAATGAAGGGCTGGCGAGCTCCAGTCTATCTCCGTACATAATTAAGCACGCGCGCCTGTTTAGCCTTCACTCGAGCTGATGGAAGGGCTTGCAGCCACCGCACACTTGATGCGTTTGTGTAGGCGATGGGCAATTCGATGTTAAATCGCTGTTTGTATTATGCCTCTAAAAAATATATAGCAGAATCCTACTACGCTAGTATTTACTAGCGTAGTAGCGCATATCACTTGAATTTATATTTCTACTAGGACATATGTTTTTCTTCTCTTGACTTGGTGGTAGGACTCTCTTCTGCGAGTGTCCGTCTGGGTTGGTACCACCGCTTTGCTCGTGAACTCTGCCGCGAAACAGTAATGTGCGTGCATTACTGTGTTTCGGTTTGATGAGCAAAGTAGCCAGTGGAATTAGTGGGCTTACTTATGCAGACACTTAATGTCTCAGGGTAACGAGGGTACTGCAGTGCCGCGCATACCTTTGTGTTTCAAAGTTCCTAATGGCACTGTTATCGTTATGCGCTGACGTTATGCTATCAGGCAAATGAGCTCATCTCGTTATCAAATAGCAAAAAACCGTTGATAGAGTAACTGTACCAAATCAACTGCTAGTTCTATAGTAGTGCGGGACGAATTGAGATTCAGACTCGGTGTTCCATTTTAAAACTCGCACGAGTTACCTACTACTACTTCTGCCATGCTTGCTGCTAAAAAAACAGATGAATCGCCGCTTGTTGGTGTAAAAAGTGGCGAGTGTGCGCGCGGCCAAGCTTGTGTGGAACGTGATGGAATAGGGGTATCATTTCGGAATGTTTCGGGTTTATTTCGTTTTTATTACTCAAATTTAGGAGAGGTGGAGTGCGGCGGCGCACACCTCACACGAAAAAGATATTTGATATATCCGAGGCGGAAGCCAGCTTAACCTTGATCTGGCGTGCGGCGGGCTGGGCTCGCGGTTTATGGACTTTTTACTTCTGATATTTGGGAAAGAAATTCATAATGTGACTCGAGTGGAGACATTGCGAGTATTAACGAGGTATATGAAATGAGGTAGTTCAGTCTTGAAGTGTTGCGTGTGGAACATAATGGAATATATGCTTATATTTTGGAAACCAAAAGCACTGTTTCTAAGAAACAAGATATTGAAAGAATGTTCTACGGAACAGTCATACAACCAAGTTGAGTAGGTTTATAGATAGCTCGCTTTTACGATAAAAGTTGAATTTAACGACAAAGTAAATTTTGTACATAAAACCCACTTTGGGTTAACAAGGGTTTTTAGTCAAACAAAACTGAGTAGGTATATACAAATTATTTTTATTAAAACCTTTAAAAATACCTGTATATTTGTATTGTCTTAAATGTTTACATAGTATTTGTATTCTCTTTGATGTTTACATAGAAAGGTACCAAAGAGAATATAACCACTACGTTTAAAACACAGATTAAGTCTGTGGTTTAAAAGGTACTCAAAACTTTTTTCAGGAACCAGAGATGCAAATAGGTACGTAGTGATTTCAGGAAAATAACCGGGTCATGGTTAATGGAAGTGTCATTGGGATCCGCGTTCGCTTTCCATTCGACATGACAGCATCATTCATTACCATCTCCACGCAATGCGACGCGACGCGACGCTGCGTGAAACGGAACGTATTTGTCATTTATGTGAGTAGGTGTAATGCAAGTGTAATGGATGGACGTGCAGCTACATCGTCCCACTTCTAGGACTCCGGCTTTCTCAGATAAAGTCAAATGTATGATAATGATGGCTAAATTAATTGCTAGCAGGTACATTACGTATTCCAGCTGCCATATATCATTCGCAAATCAGAAGGCGTAGTTGTAATCTGTAACTACCAAGTCTCGCGACAATTTGTAATTTTTGTTTGACGGATGGTAAAATATTTGTTGGAAGGTTTTTTCATGTTTTGTTTGATGAGTGTTCTATTGCCTTTGCCTAACCCAAAAGGGGGTGTCTATAATAAATGCAGTACCTATGTTTATCGTCTAAGTAAATAAACGAAATCACATAAATGTCTGGCCAATATGATCAGACGGAGCCAGTGGGATGTAATCACCCCCCCACCCCCCCTCCGCACACAGGGTAGTGGTAATCAGCCGACAGACGTCCAGCCTTGACCTTCGTGAAGGAGTTCTAGTGAAGTGGGACACGAGGAGGTTGCTGATATCATTTATTAGTCCAACATCAAGCTCTTATTTGATTAACAATTAACGTGTACTACCTACCCTGGTTGCAAGCTATTTATTATTACTAACTCATGTGGTACTTTATGGCAATTTGCGTAAGTATTTTATATAAGAACTTAAAATTTGTTTGTAAATATTTATCCGTTCCAATGTCGTTGTTTATTACCGCGCACAACAAACTGTTTTTTTTTTTTTAAATCAGAATCAGCAAAATTCGTAATTGTTTGTAGCTGTTATTGTACTTTTTTTTTCACGACCTAAATTGGTTTTTTAACTCGCATACATCAACGGTAACAGTAACTACCTACATCTAACTAACAAAAACTGTTGGATAATACCAGATATTGTATAGCTAGGTACCTGTAGACAATACAAATGCCCGCTACTAGTTTTCAGTACGCAGCAGATTTTTCTCGTTATCTCTTTCTTTATTATGGACAGTACATCGTTCACGAAGCACGACCACAAATGCATATTAAATCAGAAGAAAATCGTCTGGTCGCAACCTCGAACTGCCACCGGTGAGGCGCCACCACCCGCCGCCACTACCAGGGGCACTATAGAGACCTATTGTGGCCCGGGCACTGACGTGACAGACAAACAGAACATAGCGCCTTCTGTGTTGCGGGGGTCGCCAGGTACACTCTATACCTCTATAGTGAGAATTAGGAGTGAAGCAATCCATTACCGGCTACAATCGAAACATAACTAACGTACGGTAAATCTATCACACTGCGCCGTGGTACATAACGTTTTGATTATAAAATTTATTGAAACAAGTTTCGATGCGTTGACGTGAAGAAGTATGTTTTAAGAACTTCGATCTATACAAATAAATAAAATTGAAGTGTCTGTTTGTAGTATCAAAATAATAGCATTTTACCAAATGCATACGAAAGAATATACGGCACCTATAAGAAAACAACCAATTTTAACATTTTTGTCTGTCTGTCTGTCTGTTTGTTCCGGGTAATCTCCGAAACGGCTGGGCCGATTTTGACGGGACTTTTACTGGCACATAGTTGATGTTACAAGGAGTAACTTAGGCTACTTTTATTTTAGAAAAAGAATTAGGGTTCCGCGCAAAAAAATAAAAAGCATGAAACCTAATATCTCCGCATGGGTGAAACCGCGAGCAGCAGCTAGTTTTTTATACTGTGGCAAGATACTCTTACTAGTTCTATGTTCTATAGGTATTTAGGTATGCGTAGCACCATGCAACTAACCAGCCTGGCTTGCAAATTTGAAGTGTTACTTGTAACAGAATGAAAATTTTAAACGGACAGTGAAATTACTGAGCTTGTGAAACTAATGTCTCAGTGTTACGAGCGAAATGCAGTGCCGCGCAGGCTTTATAATTCAAAGTTCTGAGTGGAACTGTAACTATTGTACTGTACTGTTATGGGCCGGACTAATCTTACCATCAGGCAAACGACAAGCTCATCTCGTTATCCATTAGGATAAAAAAACTAGGTATTGGACTGTACAGCATTAGCATTTACGTGTCGTGTCGTGTCGCGTCAGCTCTAATTCCGCCTCGTCATACACGACCCACGGCGACGGTCGCCGGACAAATCGCTGTTCCGGCTGAAAGGGCAGCGTCGTCAGCGTGATTACAGCGCTCCCTTTATGTAGTGAGCTGTTACGAATGATTCCACTGCGAACTATTGCTTAAGCTGTGCCAAAACTTATCGCAACTGACAAATGCATAGGTACATTTGACTATAAGCTTGAAATTAAAATAGAAAAAAAAACAGAGCGGTATTATAAATCGGAAGGGGGAAACACCGTGGCGCCGGACGTCCGCCAGTTCATCAAAATGACGGCACAACCAATAAATTAATCTTCATTTATATGTACGGAACACACAGATTTATTTAAATTCTTTACACCGGCGAGGGCGGAACGCAATTTATCCGTATCAAACGAAACAAAATCCATTACGTTTTATAACCTTATAATAAGCTTCCGTTACTTATTCCGCGAATCTAATAACTGAAGAGGGGCGAGTAGAGTCGAGAGAACGATAAATAATAAGATAATAGACAGCAGAGGGTAGGTGCAACCCTCGGGCGGCGCTCAAGGGGCGCCAGAGATCGAGGTGGTATTGGCAGCGAGCGATGGCGATATGTTATAGGCAGTTGTTTAGCATTGCCTGGCGGACGTTCGGGGAGCTGCGGACAGTCGGTGCGCGGTGCAGTCAGCTGCAGTGCGAGCTCGTTGTTATTCTGTGACAGTTTGAGGAAGCAGAACAATGCGCGACTAAAGTGAATGTGCGGACGAGCTACTCAAATATTTAACGAACCTCAGAAGTGCAAATAATTTTATCGTACTGTATAATGATTTACTGCGTATTTCGCAATCTGGTCACTTAATGATAAGGTGCATACTGAGTTATTAATTGTAGCCAGGATGAATAAAATATTTTTTCCAAAATAAAAATAGTTAATAACCGGTAATTTACCGGTTTACCGGTTAATAACCGGTAAACACAAAAAAAACATGAACATATGTTTACAAGAACTTCCCCTACAGTATTTAACATTATTTATTTTTATGCTGGGTAGATACGCTTCCAATTACTGGTAGTGGACTAGAAACATTTGGATTATCTGTAAGCCTACATTGGCTTGTAGATTATCCAACTGTTTTTGTGCCTAGCTAGGTTAGATGTAGTTTTTATTTATGTATTAGCTAGTTAATAATTTCTATTAGCAAGAATAAAATAAGATTTTTTTCCAGTTGATGTTTAACCACAGGTCAATTTATACTAATTGCTTATATAAAGTATGATAGGTATTATGTTTTGTTTTCAGAATCAGAATTTTTAAGCGAAAACGTGAAATATAAATGCAGTAACAAAGTTAGATTGTTCAATAATACAACCGATAACTCTTACTAAAAGTTTTAGAAACATAAAGTCGCATGAAACGGAAAGTAGCGTGTTTCCATCTAATCACGGAGCAGTTAACATCGACTAAACCTCAAACCAATACAGCAGTTGTAGCGCGCCGTCACACGGCCGGTCCCGAACATGTTTACTGTATTATATTTACATACAACAAAATATCGCAGCTTCAAACGCCGCCTCGCCACTGTAACATGTACGAGCTGGTGTACCTTCGCAGCGAGGCAGGTCCCACTGCAGGCTCACTATCACATCACGACACTGCACTATCAACACGATACTGTAACGACGCACGTGTTCTAACGCCGCTGCGGTAACGGCGCAACGTAACGGCGTGCTTGCACCGCAGCCGCCCAACTCGTACTGTCTACGCCGCCCGCCCAAACCCAAACGAGAGCGAAAACATCCCCTATTATCCCCCATCCCTTTCTGTCGTCCTTATATTGTATATTTTTGTTTCAGAATGACTTTTCCTGTAGTGAATGTGTCGGTTTCATTGACGCCTTTCCCTAATAAAGGAAGTGAGCGGATGCTTCGTTTCACGGGAGCCGGTGCCAGCCGGGTGCATAGGGGGTCGGTTAAGGGTTGGAGCTGAGATACTGCCGTGTGCAGGGGAGCTTTGGGGTGGAAAACGTGCGCTTTATAGAACAGTTCGGAAGTAAACTGGATATTCCGATACGTACAGAACGTTTGCAAATAGTAACACAAAGGCCGTTAAAGTTCTCGGGGTAAGCCTTAATTAGTTTGTTTAAACTCACGGGATTTTATATGTACACGTATGACTAACAGCTGTGCGACTGCAGAAATGCGTTTCTTTATAATGTAAACTTAGTAAAAAGGGAAGGAAGGGTTTATTTAGTTTTTATGAATATGGAATAAATCCTGTGTCTACAAAACACCTACAAACAAAAAATATATAAAACCAGTGATAGAAAACGCGCGAACATCACGCATTCATCATCAGCCCATAGAATAAACCCGTCACTGGAAGCGGCCGTCGTCTAAATCACGCAGCGCATTGTACCGCATTATTCACCGCGGGAAACGTGCCGTCACCGCGCCGCGCCCGTCCCGCTGCCGCGCCGGCCTGTCCCGATGCCGCGCCGCGCCGCCCCCGCTTCCTACATCACCATAAATCTCTTACCTGGGTGCTTTAATACCCATAAGCGTTCAACTGGAAACAGAATTCCCAAAGAATTGAATTTGCGCTGCTTTTTCCACGTTTTTAAACACGATCTGTGCGAAAACACAAAGGTTAAGTGGATTGACGACGATCCAATTTGACCGGCTGGAGGCGGCGGCGGGCCTCGCACGAATATCAAAGCAGATTGGCCTATGGAGTGGTGCCGGGCGCCGGGCGCGGGCTCCAGCGGGTTGTAGGACTTCCTCGACCGGTCCAAACCGACTTTGACTACCTCGCGGGCACGCGACGGCACCGCGGTTTATTTCTTTGACCCGGACATGATGCCGTGTTTTTGGAAGACAACGACTGAGCTCTATTTTATACAATTTTACGACGTGGGAGTGGTTGGATAATAGTCTTCCGCCTACGTCGCGATGCCTTTTGTAGACACGCCGTAAATATTGAGTCTCCTCGTTCAGCCCCATTCTATTGTGTAATAAAATGCTACGAGTATCTGTCCAACAAATTCAGTTTGCGATAAAGAAATATAAATTACGAGTGATATAAGTAGAGTAGAGACTAGGCTAGGGTGTAAGTATGAGTAAGTGGCGGTGCCTGCGACAGGCGGCGCTGGTCGAGGGTGCTCGACGCCTCTCGTGTTGTCTGAGGACCGGCTCGTTGCCGTTGATGTGGAAAGAAAATTACGCTATTTATGAAATTTAAAAAAATATCGGTGTTTACAGACATGAAGGAATGTCGCAAGTAAGGTTTGGTGAGACATTCGTTAGTTTTGTACTGTAAAGTTTAGTAAACATATTTTTGATTAAAATTAATTTTGCTAACGATTTAGGTTTCGTTAAAATATTTTGTTTAGATATCCTACTACAAAACGTACCAACACTATACAAAGCAGCTTAAACTTTATAACATCTATGAATATCTGAATAATGTCAAGCGCGTAATTAGTACAAAATAATGGTACTGAGGACGGATCCTAAACAACAATACGTCTCTATTGAACGTTCCATCAAGTTCACAAGTCGACCGCGCCAGGTAGAGCGTTCACCTCGCGCACTCGCGGCACCTCACGAGTCACGGCACAGACCAAGGGCTAGATCACCCATTAGCAATAGGTAGTATTATTACCAATTAAATTGTATTTTTACACGACTGCACAAAAAAGGAGTATAAAGTGTTTAGAGTTCATGTATGTACGTGAGTTTATTTATTCCACCATAACTTGCCTGAACAGATTTCAAAGCTGAACCCGCTTTGCTTATATAGTCTGCCGTCAAGCCATAGTGCAGGGCGTGCATTACTATGTTCCGGTTTGATGAGAAAAGTGGTCAGTGGAATTTAGTAGGTACCGGTATTAAAAACCAAAAACCATCCCCAGTAGAGACTGTCAAGTAGTGGAGTCGGTGGAGAAAGGAGTTGGTGTAGACACCGCGAGTCGAGCGCTGTTCAAAGGCGTCTAGCGTCCTTGTGTAGTGCTCGAGTCTCTAGCGTGCGGGCGATGGTTGTAACTCCAAAACAGTATAGAGCAGGGCGTAGTATGTGTGACACCCTCGCCTCGTCGTGATTTGCGTTATTGGAGACCTTGCAAATCAGCACCACTTGGCTATTATTACAGTAGGTACTATATTTTTTCCTTACTAAAACCTCGACCTCATTGTAGAATTAGAACTTTGGACCTGTCGTTGGGCGACCACGCTACCACTGAGCCATCGTCGCATCAAAAGCTTAGCTTTTAGCTCTGATTAAGGCTAAGGTAATACAAATTATCTTTTTTTCGTCCAAGTTTTCCAAATAAGTAGGTAATCGATATTGTATGATGAAATGGATTACATCTAATAATACAGAATATAAAACGTATACAACAGAATAATACAATTTATCAGACAGCACTAGCACTTGAATATTTCACGTCTCCCCCACGCGTGAGCATACTGTAGGTATACGATAACCCGCCGCGGTACACCCTGTACTCGGTGCATGTGAAGCACCCTGTGCGTGGAATCTAGTTTGCTTAATTAAGCAACATCAATTAGTATTCGTCTGTGGATGACGGTGTGCACGAGCGCGCAGTAACTGGACCAAATTGGCTACACTTTTGGATTGATAGGTGTCGTTGAACGCATCCCGGTTAATTGCTACGTCAAATTATTCGCGAGATATGTGTTAAGGTGAATCCTCTAGCAAATACATAGCAAAACCATTTCAACCTTGATGTTTAGAAGCTATCATCGCGTTATTTCAGGGAGATTAAAAACATAACAAATATCGTGTCAATCTCTAACATTTTCCCTACGTTTAATAGTAATCAACAAACATACAAACACAGTTTCGCATTACCTAATTATAATTAAAAGAGGTAGTTTGTTTGTTTGTTACCACTACACTCCGCAACCACGTTGTTCTGATTATTTCGTTAATTATAAGCTACATTATTCACTATAAGCTAGTTACTTTTTATCCTGATATATAAACGCTTCCTAAAGAATGCTTTTCTTAGCTGGCGCTATTCGTACGAGGCCGGTCCCACGGCGCGCGGCGCCGCCGCACATTCGGCGATATTAACCGGGGAGATTTATAATAAGGTCGTTTACACACAACGCGCGCGACGGCACCTCGCACGCAATACCGAACTAATTCATTGCGCTCCGTACAGTTAATAAGGCGGGAAATCGCAGGCTTTTTGATTATATTTGCAGGAGAATATTTAATGTAGGTGAAGGTTATCTATACAAATAAATACCTAAAATTTAAGTGTCTGTTTGGTTTTGAAAATGTTTGTCTGTCTGTCTGTTTGTTCCGGGTAATCTCCGAAACGGCTGGGCCGATTTTGACGGGACTTTCACTGGCAGATAGCTGATGTTACAAGGAGTAACTTAGGCTACGTGGGCGAATCCGCGGGGCACAGCTAGTTTAAAATATATGTAGTTTGAGACCGTTCACATTGCCTTATGAACTATTACACTATCACTGCTAATCCTACTGATATTTCTACAATTGATTTTCTAAGTATATATTTTGATGTTTTCTGTAGAATACTTAGCAATAGGTGCCTACCAGCACAATATTTTGGACTGCAAATGTTCCAAAAATAATATATTACAATTTAGAGAAATGTAGGTACTAACAAAATTTGAATGGTTTTCTGGGTTATTAGTATCATTTTCGTCCGTCCCAATACAAACAAATTGATGCTCCATCCAGTCTGGCGGAAGTAAATCCTGCAAACGTGAATAGGCATAAAAACATGCAGACGTCAAATTACCGGAACGGACCGGACCGCCCCGTCTGCACGACCGGAACCGGCTGCGAGCCTTTCAGCCGCTGCAGGACGCGCCGAATGGTAATCATCGACATGTCTCGGTCAGTGACGGTCATGTCCAGATCGGAACTACGTCTACCTATTCGTGTTATGCAAATTGAGATTGTGTTCAGTTTATAATGCGACAATCCTTATGAATGATCATGTAGGTACGTATGTTGGCAAGGCGATTACTACTCGTATAACGCCGTCTCCACGCGTTGGCCCCGACGTTGGCGCGAGCGTTAGCAGTGCTATTTTCTAGATCCACACGTTGGACGAGTGTCATTGGGGCGGACGTTGGGGCCAACATGAGGACATCTCCACGCGTTAGTGTCGCGGTAAAAAGGCCGAACGAATTGTTTCAGATATATTTGAATTCCAGAGTGGTGCAGTAAAGGCGCAGTAATGCGGCGCACAGCACTGCAATAAATAGTTTAGGTCGCGTGCGGGGGGCGGGCGGGCAGCGGCTGTGGGTGCCCGGGCTCTAATGACGACGCGCGACGGAGGCCCAACAAATAATTTATAACAACAATTTTGCTTTTAAAATGTATCCACGGTTCGTTTGCATATTTTGTTTAAAGGGGTTCCTAAACAGGTACAAGATTATCTATACTATTGTTTTCCTATTTATAAGTAGGAAAACAAGCCGCAAATAAGTACTTACTTTCTCAAAAAAGACATGCGAAAATAGGTAGGTACCTACTAAGATTTCTCTTTTAGGAGGTTCCGAAAATTATATTCACAGCCACCTAGTGGCACATTGCCTACGTGTCTACTTCTACATCCGGGTACAGCGAGGTGTGAGCGGGGCACTCCGACAGACAACGTGCGACACGCGGGAGGAGCCTGCGGGACGCGGGCTCCTTCATTTTTAACATTCGGTGTAAAGCGGCGCGCAGTCCCACAACAATTTGCTAAATATAACTGGTGCCTTTACGGAACCTGCTCCAGCCACCCTCCTCCCTGAACGGATATATTGCAGTACATCGCAGTGTACCACACACGTGGATGTACCGCAGTCCATAACCTGCATGCTCACAGCTGTTGTCTTGCACGATCTTGATCTACCCACATTCTCGAGTTGGTACTCGTATAGCCATCTCCAGCACGTGGTCGAGTCGCCACTTCTTATTTTTATATTATTTTATAATATGAAACTATAACTCGACCATTAGCGGCGATTACTACAGTCAGGGGGAAGTGTTTCAAAATGTAACATTTTGATTATAAAATAAAACCAAATGAAATAAAGAAAATAAATAACTAAAGATATCTTTATATATATTTTTTTCTTTAATGTATACCTAACAGTGCTAATAAACGACAGTAGCAAGCCTATTTTGGATAAAATTGTACCGACGACACAGCAAAGATATTATGCATTTAGGATTGTTATTAGGTATGCAATTGACACGCTCGAGATGACTACCAACTCACATTCGCAAACAGGAACAATGAAATTAATATTACGAATACGAAAAGTTCTGGAAGCCTTCTCCATCGACACAATTATCTGTAAAAAATGTGATTTCGTGTCTTCCTCCCAAACAACCCGCGGTTCGTTCGTGTAGGCCGTTCTACACGTACCTAAGTAGTAGTTTTTCTCTGCGCAGTAATCGAAACCCAGATTCCAAGATCCAAACAAAAGCTAACGAACGCCCGCAGTCTCAGCGGGTAGTGATTACTATTGCACCATTTTACTACTGCTACCAGTGAGGAAGCACGCGCCACAGCAAATTACGAATAGAACTTGCTGTCAATTTGCCAATAATTTCCCGTTGATTTCTGCCTGATTGATCCTTATTAAATTTTGAATGAATGAGAAATTCCGAGTTGCGATTTTTAGGATTTATTACTTCAGGAAAGTCACGACTGAATCTGCAATTGAGGGTCAAACAATCATTCAAGAATTAATCAACTACGGTAATTCAGCAGATTTTAGTATAATAGGTAATCGACTAGTAATAGACAGTAGCAGGAGCCCCGCGATACAAGCTCGCGCCGGGGGCCCTCTCGCCCCAGATCCCGCTTTGTGCACACTCGCCCCACCCCGCCTCGCCCCCCGCCGGCACAATGCCGACCACACACCATTGTTTGTTATTCCACTTTTCAGGGTTACGTGGTTTAGCGAAAAAAACGCAAATCTTTGGCAAATAGTATAAAGTTGTCGCTTAACATCAGGTGAGATCGCAGTCAAACGTAATGTACCTATACTATTTAAAGTAAAAAATGAGTATCCTACGTATCTAAGTTCTGATTAAAATTTAGAAGTCTTCTTAGCATCAACTTTGGTTTATTACCAACATCAAATAGCTGTTACATACACTACGATGTCTTTCTCTCGGTTCCGCCCTAGCTTAGCCGATTCAAAATGCTTTATTCACATAGGCCCCAACGGAGCCCCAGCGGATTGATATGGATATTTGTTTAATACATTCACATTTCACACCGATGATTTTTAAAATATTTGTTTAGCCCGAACTCCGGAAAAAAAACATCTAATATGTAGAGGTACATCTGTGGGAAAATATGGAAATAAGGAACCCAGAAAAAAAATCGATCCAAACTTAGGTCGGCTTTTCGCCTCGAGAATGTCAGAACGACAACTAGGTCGCCCTGCTACTCTCCCTACTTTAGGTGCGCGGACTTGAATGGGAGCCTCAGAGCTCCGACGAAACTTTGAAAAATATTCTCATTTTAAAACCTCTCAGAGAACAAGCGGCGCATCCAGCAGCACGCGCCCTCCGCGCGGCGGTCGTCGCAAACTCGCTAATAATGGAAAAATTTACCAGCTCTCTAAGAAAATCTCGTATGGTTCAAGTTGTAAAAGACCGTAATAGATGGTTTTAGATATCAACATTATTTTTTGTGGTGTTTCTAGTAGAAACACCACAAAAAATAATTTATTTATTAGACTCGTGCTACAGAACTTAAATTAAATATATAAATTAAAAGCAATTGTTCCATAACGAGCCCTCTATCGATTAGCCACAGTAGGTACAATAGTGGGCTACCAACAATGATCTTATGAAGAGGTGTTAAAAAAGAATAAGATACGACAATATTACCACCAGCCGCGCGAGGCGACAAAGTGGAATTACTGGGCTTATGAGACTTAATACCTAATGTCTCAGGGTAACGAGCGCATTGCAGTGCCGCGCAGGCCTTTGTGTTTCAAAGTTCTGGGTAGCACTACAATTGTTATGGGCCGGCGTTATGCTTACCATCAGGCAAACGACCAGCTCGTCTCGTTACCTAAGAACACAAAAAAAGAAAAAAAAAAAATGGCCTATTATTATGCTAATTTTATAGTTGAGATAATAACTGGGATTACAGTAAAAAAAATACTTTATTTTGTCTGGTGGTGGTAAGATCTCTTTTTCGGGCAAAAGATTCCAAAGGCCCGAATTTATCAGATCCCAGATCCATCGTCCGTCTATCACAAACGATATATATATAAAAAACGGGAAATCACAAAAAGCAGAATTGCAGCGTCAACGCGACGCGACAAAACGGCGCGACGCAACGCGACACGACGCGCGGTTGCGAGTGAAGGCGCGCAAGTGATTTGTTAGTACCTAGTCGCGAGTTTATTGTCGTCACGGGTGCACTTTATTGGTATAACCTTTGCGTGACACGTCGCAGCGCCGCGCCGATGTTCAAAAAGTGAAACAAATAATATTGCATTATAGTACAGACTATAACAGATATAAAAAATGCAATTAGTACTTAACAGATTCTTCCGAATTTTTAAACGGTAGTAAAATTTCTTTAAGAAAAATTGGAGAAAGTCAAGACAAATGAGGAGCGTCGTGTAGAGCGGCGCAGCACCAGCGTACCTAATGTGTGGCACTACAATAATTTTAGGTACAGGCACGAGGATTACCTAGTCACCGCCAATAACTAGCTTTTCTGGTCTCGAAAGATTAAAAAACTTTGATAAATAGCACAAAATAAACGTCATCAAAGCACTATGTCGTGAGTCAGTCGAACCGCGGCGGTAATAGATGCAAAAATGCGATAAAAGCAAGTCGTGAGCAGCCCCTCCCCCCCCCCCCCCCCCCCTCCGCACACACACTGTGTGTATGTCGTTCTTATGGTAGTAGATTACTATCATGAAACTCGAAGAGTTAATGAAAAAACTTGCGTCCGCCGGCTGCAGCGGGACATCTCGTACGCTGTTTACGGATATTGGATATTACCAAAGCATTGGTGGAAAATAATTGTTTGGTGCCTCTTTTTGATCCCAATTGCAATTCCTAACGTACTCGGGGCAATCTATTCGCATAGAATTTTATTCTTAGCTCGTTATTTGGAAAGGCTGAATGAGCTGTTAAAATATAAAAAAAAGTAAGTTCGTCCCAACTCTTGCAAGCGTACAAACGATTGTAAATAAAATTTCAAGTTATTTCTGTTATTATCTCCTGTGTGTTATTGGCTCGTAGACTGGCGCACAGGTGTCCATACTGCCGCGTGCGGTCGTGTAAAGCACGCCGCTCGTTATTTCGCGACGATTAACTTGATGAAAGGTCTCCCCCTCGTCACCTCTCCTCCCCCTCACACTGTGTCCCGCGCGGCTGGACAAAACGTTATATTACACATTTTAACTGTTTCCACGACATTACGGCGACAATTATACAAGAGTTTGGCGTAATACTGTTATACATATATCCTGAAAAGCTCAAAACAAAAAAAACTTACCTGTTGTACAAGTCCTACGTCGCTGGTGTCACGGACACTTTTTGTAAAGTATCAAATCAAGGTTAAAATTCAAATTATTATCTAAGCAAAACACGTACAAACGGAAATGCCCCAGCGTGCTGTTTGTTCATGAAGCCCGCAACCGAGACATACCTCTAAGGTTTAATGAAAGAAGCTTGCTATATTGAGGTTGTAATCACTAGATTGATAGTCTGTCGGCCCACAGGACGGAGGGCTTCAATTAGGGATCGTTTAGGGCGGCGACCACCGAGGGATAGCCCGGGCCGCCGCTCGGACAGCAGCACTCAGGATTTTTGATAGCTTAGGTTTTAACTATTGACGAAATTTATTCAACGTGTTATATTTCTGTCAAAGTTCTGGGTGGCACTGCAAATGTTAAGGGCCGGCGTTATGCTTACCATCAGGCAAACGAACAGCTCGTCTCGTTACCAAATAACATTAAAAAAAATTAAAGAAAAAAATCAGATCGAACCCTTTGTTAAAAATATAATAAATCTAAATTTTAAGTTTTCGATGGTGTCATCACTTAACATCACATGCGACCCGTCTGCAAATAGCAGTAGTTACGAGCAAGCGTTGTTGGTCATCAGAAATACGAGTTGCTTGTCTCGTTACCATAAACGAACCAGACATTGATGTACACCATAAAACTATTAATTAAATTTGGATTCAAGTAATAAACTAGTACGAAGCGTCGAGTTAGTGGCAGCTAATTACGAGATCTACGTTCAAACGTCGCGTCGGTTAGCGCTAGCTACAGTGCGCCGGCGCCGCCGGGCGCGGCACTGTTAGGAGTGAGCGCGGTGGCCACGCCGGCCGCGGCGCTCGGGACACGGCCGCCACGCGAGTCCGTGACCCGTGGACTTTACTTGCGTGTATTCTTATAAGAAGTGTCCCCGGGGCCGGCGGCGCCACCGAGTGATGTCTCTCACAGATTAGTGAATGAAACGAGCTGTTAGTATCACAAACCATTTATTGCAAACAAGGTGTTACTGTACATACAGGACGCCGCGCGACGCAAACGGATACGCAACGAACGGACACTCGTCGGGAAACTTTATCAGAGATCGAGATTTATTTAGTTAACCAAACTGTAAGGTTCTCATTTACGTATCCGTTTGCTTATTTACAATCACAACGTTCGAGGAGACAATGTCAGGATCACTATATAGATTCGATCATCGACAATATCTTTCCTTCATCGCTATAGAAGTGTATAGTCATTTACGAAGCTTCAACGGTTTTCAAATTCGCAATTTGTAAATTCGCTTTCCAAGTCAATAATACTAATAACCGTAATAATCTTGACATCGACTCGACGCGTTCCCCACCACCACAGCACCCAGTGACGTTCAAGTGACCGCCCCCCGGGGGCGGGCGCACTCACCGCTGGCCTGGCTGTCGGCGGAGCTGCGCCGCTCAGCGCTGGGGAGCTCGGCGGCGGGGGGCTCGGCGCTGAGGGGCTCGGCGGCGGAGGGCTCGTTGCCAGCGGCCGGCTCGGCACGCACAGCAGCGCGCAGCGCGGCCCAGTCGGCGCGCAGCCCGAGCACTCGGTCGCGCAGCTCGGGCGCGACGCTCTGCCGCGTGGCACTGCACTCGCGCTCCATGTTGTTGTAGTTCTCCAGAACCTCGCGCACCTCGGCGGCGCGCTCCGCCACGCCCGCCTGCAATCGGGCGCTCCGTCACACACGCTACACGCTGCGACCCACAAGTGAAGGCGAGCTCGGAGGAGCTTCTTCAGGTAGCTTTTAAGCAAGCGTGCTACACCTTCGACCGCATCCTCGCTTACCGTGAGATGAGATTGCGGCCAAACATGAGCCAGTAAATTTAAAAAAAAAATTGTTCATCTGAAAGCGCTCCTTGCATAAATATTGCATAGTTTTGTAGCATGTTACAGCAGGATTCACATTTACACATACATGTTGTTTTATAAGCGGAAACTATTTAGGCTTTTAAGTATCCATTACCTTGTAACTATTGTATTTATTGACAGCTGTTTGTTTTCCATATAGAATAAAATAAAATAAAATACGTGAAACGAGCCGGCGTCTACTCGAAACCGCTTTCGAGCATCTCGAATGTCAAAAGGGGTTTTTCAAGCGTTGATGACTTAGCGGTAGCGATATCGGCCGTTCAGTGGAGGTACGAATCCTACAATGAAAACATAGTGTTGCGACCCTACCGGTGGGACAGCATTTGAATGCTCGCTCGGTTAGCTCCTACCCTCAAATTAAATATCGGTGTCCAGGCGGGCCGTGTACCGGGCCGAGTACTCACCGCGACGTCCGCCCGCTGGGCGGGCGCGGCGGCGAGGCGCGCGCGCTCGGCGGCGGCCCAGGCGCGCGCGGCGTCCAGGCGGGCCGTGTACTTGTGCAGCGCCGCCAGCTTGCCGCCCACCAGCGCGCCGTGCGCCGACAGCTGAGACGCCGCCTGCGGACCGCCGGGCACGGTCAGGTTCGGTCGACGATTAAGGTTAAACCCAAAACGACATCGATCGATCCTTTCGACTTTTAAATAAAATGCAACTGCGACATAAATTAAAAAAGGATAAAAATTACTTTGCGTTATTTAAATAAATAAATTACGAAAATTACGACGTTTCTAGTCTAACACGGATATCACATAAAATATTATAGTATGTAATTCTCGAGTACCGACGAGTCTTCAGCAAAGATCGACCCACGGGTGCCAATCTTGATACAAAATATACTCGCCGTAGTGTCTATGGCTCACATATAGAAAATGACAGTCCATTGCCGCCATGTTTGATTTTTATGTCAAATCTTAATTTGTCAAACCTAAATAAGTAAATATCCGCCATTACAGTTTTAAGGTTGCTCGAGTGAAGTTTTGCGTCGATTTAATTCCGTACCTTACCTCTCAATTTGTGAAGCTGTAATACAAGTAGCATTATGTACAACAAGTGCTGTGTTGTGAATTGTGCTAGTAGACGAAAGGACGTCAATTTGCATAGATTTCCAAAAACTGAGATAAAGACTCCAAAAGTGGTTACAGTGTAATCAATTGTGAAAATTTAAGAAACTTGAGCTTCGAAGATCTTCACAAGCTGTTTGTATGTGAAAAGAATTTTGAATAAAGGCTTTTCACAAAAGCACTGCAGAGGTCTCGTCTGCGTATCCACGCCTATCCAACGTTATTCATTGATGAAGAGATAACTAATGGAGCTCTGTGATTGAGAACATTGTGATGTTATTTCTGAATGCATTATTGATATGAATCTGCGATTATCTTTTTTTAACTGGTGCAGTGTTATCAATAGAATATTAAAAGGCACAGATGTTTTTAGGTTAATAAATAAAAGTTTGCCTTGCATGCAAGAAAAACCATATAATAAATGTCAAACAAAATTGAAAAATAAAAAACTAGTGAATATACTATGTAGTTTTTTTTATATTCTAATCCTAATTAGGGATATTACTATATAGCCAGTAGGTACCTAACATGGCAAAAATACCTGAACCCAAAAAGAAAAAAAATGTAATTGCATAGGTAAAAGACTATGTACGGTCCTACGTACGGTTGAAAGTTCTGTCGTTAATGAAACTAATTAATTTAACTAATTTATATATTTAACTGATTTATGCTATATGATTTCTGATATATGATTTTTGATATAATATGATGAGCACGAGCGATCGAAGGCGCGATTACGAACGAACTCAACTGTCAATCCGCGGGTCGCGGGCGCGATCGGTATGAAAATGCTGATGATGTACAAAGTATAAAATAGCCAATATTACAAAAATGTACGATGGCTCGTACATGCTCCCGAACTGAGAAGACATGAGATGAAGATGATTTTACAAGGTGATGCCATTTTTAATTTCTTAACCTAAATGATGCGAGTCCATATTCTAACGAATCACTGATATAAACTAAAGTAAGACGGACAGACAATAAACGCACACATCTTATTTAAATACTATTGGGGACGAACACTTGTCAATACGCGCACTTTTTAATTGTATAATTGGGGAAGAACACTTGTCAATACGCGCACTTCTTAGTTCAACCATTTCGATATCACTATGCACTGATTGAGGAGCTGGGAGCTCCGATTGGTTCAATGATCGAGAAGCTAGAGCCGGGGGCTCCAGCTCACTGCAGGCTTCTACTGCTGCCGGCACCACTGTTGCTGGCTTCGCTGTTGGCGAATAACGTTTACGAAGATGCTGCCAGAGAAAAGCCACTCCTGTGACTCCTCCCACCACCAAAATGATATACAGAAGAGAGTATTGATGCACATCGTGAACTGATAGCTCCGTCGTTGTTGATGTTTGTTTCAATATATCGATACTTTCCTTTATCTTTTCCAACTCTCGTTCGTTACTGCTACTGATCTCGTCGTTGCTGACCTCGGTTGTCGGAACAATTACGCTTATGATGTTATTGATTGGATGTATTTCTAGAGGTTTCATATCGGCATGGACTTTAAGTAGGCTTTTGTGTGGGTTATGAGCATATATTGTGAAGTCATTACTTATGATAGAGCATCCAATATCAATGGCTATGATACCGCTTGCTGTTAGAGTTTGGAATTTCAAATCATCTTGGCAGATTATCTTTAAATTACATTCTTGATAACAGAAGAAAAAGTAGTTATTCGGTTTGCTTAGTTCTATCCATTTGTTTTGGCATGGCTTTTTCGTGAACTTGCATTTTTCAGGCTGTTCTCGCTCGCATAGGCTTTCATCTGATTTCATATGATACGTTGGTTTGGCTAGCTTGCATAAATAAATATCGTGAGGTATACACGATTCGAGTTCATTGATGCTCATAGGTAGATAAAATTCTTTTTCGATATTGATAGCAACATATTCTGATATCGGCGATGTAACGATGCAAATACTCGTATCACCGTTTCTTTGTGGGACTTCAATTATTTTGAAAATTTCATAAGTATCTCTGGTTATTAAGGGTAGTCGTATTTCAAATATTAAGTAATCTTGTAGAGTTCTGGTTTTCACTTTCAGTAGTTGATATATATTTCGAAGGTCAGCTTGTATATTCTCCACAGGTAGAGATAATTGTTTAGGTAACTGACTCGAAATAATACTAAGTTCTTGGCGAAGCTGTTCAGGCGTTATCAGATGTGGGTTTATGTTCCCATGATACATATCTGTGATGGTGTCTAGTAGAGTTTCTTGCAATTTTTCTAAGTCGCGTAACATGTTGCTGGTTAAAATAGCTGCTAGTGTAAAATCATTAATTACTGCAAGATTCTGGACATCTTTTTTATAAATACTTAATGTCTGCTGTAACCGTATAAAATGCTGATTAATTAGTTTCTGTTGTTTGTTCATAGTATCCTCCGTTCTCTTCAATAGATTATATTCGGCTTCAATAACAGAGGTTTGATTCTTCCATAAAGTACTCAGATGGTTTTGATTTATGTTTATAAGTTTAATATCTTGTCTATACTGTTCTGCGAATCGCTCGTCTAATACGCCGAACAAATTATTAGCTAGGTACCCGACACCGTCGATAAGGCCACGACGCTGTCTGGCATGCACTGGAGACTGCTGACATAAAAGATGGTTGTAGTACTCAAGTTCCGAGTACCCGTGACGTAGCTGATAAAGTAATGCGTCACACGGTGTCTCTTTCATAACTACACACATTTGTTCTAATTGTTTTACGTGTTTGTAATACGATGATATGCCTTGCCAGTAGGGTGTCATATCAAAATATACGACGATTTTCCATTCATCTCTCACTAATTGCATGTTCGTAACTTTGTCAAAGTAAAATCCTTGCTCTTCTCGTAACTGTGTATGATTTATAGCGCAATGGGTCGTCGTGAATAGACTCATCAAATAAAGCACGTATAATATCGATGATAATATGCTGAATGGTTTCGACTTTTTACAACTTGGCTTATGTTTTTGCTGACTTTCAGAATCGTTTGTTTGTCTTTGTTCTGTATTTTGTACAGGTAATATAGATAACTTCGTCACTGGTCGTTTCATGAATCCTGATTTGGTTTTTAAGGTAACAACTCTCACACACCCATCGTTTCCCGGGTGTAACTCAATCACTCTCCCAAGAGCCCATTTGCCAGCTGGCAAATTCGTCTCGTGGATTACTACGACGTCATTAAGTTTAATATTTTCTTTCTTCTGATGCCATTTGGATCTAGTTGTAAGCTGGTTTAAGTATTCTGATTGCCACCTCTTCCACACGTTTTCAAATATTTTTGCTGTAAGATACCATCTCGTTCTTCCATCTCGTTCCGATTCTAGTAAAGTAAGGTTAGGTCCTGATGATAGGAAACTAGATGGAGATAGATACTCCAAATCATCGGGATCCTCTGTAAGCGCGCACAGCGGCCTGGAATTTAGAACCGCTTCAATTTGCGACAACAGGGTTGTATATTCTTGGTATGTTAATTTTTCTTGTCCTATCACTCGTTTCAAATGGAATTTTAAGCTTTTTACTGCTGCTTCCCACAACCCTCCTGCCGAAGGCCATGACGGGGCGTTAAAATGCCACTCTATTTCCATGTCGATGATGTTGGAGGCAAGTTCCTCATTAATCATCTGTTGAACGTTCAAATATTCTGTTTGTAGTACCTTGCTGCTTCCTATAAAATTTGTCCCGTTATCGCTATAAAGATGTCGAGGCGTCCCTCGTCTGGCAGCCATTCTTCTCAGCGCTGCCAAGAAGGTGGACGATGTAAGGTCTGAGACCAGTTCTAGGTGCACGGCTTTAGTCGCCATACAGACGAAAACAGCAATATACCCCTTGCTTGTTTTCACACCACGTCCTTTGTTAGACTTCACTTCAACGAATCCTGTAAAATCTACCCCTGTATGATAGAATGGACGCGACATGTTACATCTAGATGAGGGTAAGTCTCCCATAATTTGTTTTTTATTTTCAGCCTTAAATTTTCTGCATGTCACGCATTTCCGTAGTTCCGTTTTTACCACTCGATTCCCTCCAACTATCCAGTATTTTTGGCGAATCGATGCTGATGTTACTCTTGCCCCTCCGTGTAGGGTAAGTTTATGATTATGCTGAATTATAAGTTTCGTTAATTGATTATCACCCGGTAAGATTGCAGGATGCGTCATCTCGAACTCCAGGTTAGCTTTGTTCAATCTTCCCCCCACTCGAAGAACTCCTTCTTCATCGAGGTAAGGATTTAAGTTAAGTATTTTGCTTTTTGTAGATAGTTGCCTATTTTGCTTTAAGTTTCCAATTTCTTCGCTAAATTCTTCTGCTTGTACATGCTTAACTAACATCGTTTTTGCTTGATTGATTTCTTTTAGTGTAAGTGTATTTTCTTGCTTTCTTTGCTTTTGTTTGCTTGATATGATAAATCGCTCAATCCACGCCAGTACTCTCGTTAATAGTGTGAACGAGCTATATTTTAATATTAATTGCTGTAGAATGCTTACGTCGCGGTTTTGCTTAACAGCAGTATTGACAATTTTCACAGACCTCATTTCTACGTTCGTTTCATAGTTTGTTTTTTGATTTGATAACTTTTTATCATCAATTGTTTGTAGCCAGGGTGGCCCTTGCCACCACAACGTGTTTTCTGATAGCTGCGTGACATTTGATCCTCTGCTCGCACTGTCCGCAGGATTTTCGCTCGATTTTACGTAATGCCAGCACTCAGGAGGCATTGTTTCTACTATCTGATTAACTCGATTTGCTATAAATGTTTTCCATTTATTCGGTTCGCCGTTTAACCAACCGAGGACGACCATTGAGTCTGTCCAGCCGTATATTTTTATGTTAAAGTTACTAAAACATTGTTTCACCTTATCTATTAACTTCGCTAATAATACAGCACCACATAGCTCCAGTCGTGGTAGGGAAACATCTTTACCCGCCGGCACTAGTCTCGTTTTGGCGCATAGTAACGTCACAGCTGTTTCATTACGTCTGCTTACTCTGCAATATATGACGCAAGCGAACGCATGGGTCGACGCATCACAATATCCATGTAATTGGATCTCTTCGTGTTCTTCTGTTTTTATCCATCGTTCGATTTTAAGTTTGTTTATGTTTTTGATATCATCCCTGATTTTATTCCATTCTTTAATAATCTCTGCGGGTAACTCTTCATCCCAATCGATATTTGATAGCCATGTGCTTTGAAATAAAAGTTTCAGTTTTGTGCACAAGGGTGAAAGCCAGCCCAATGGGTCAAAAAGCTTTGACACGTCTGATGATAACGATCTTTTTGTATGCTTTTTAGGTTCGGTGAATTCCAGTTGAAATGTAAAGATATCTTTCTCTGGGTTCCATTTCAGTCCTAATGTTTTCGTCGACTCAGCATATTTAAAATCAAAGTCGGCTGTTTTATTCGGTTCCTGAGTAAGTTCCGGTACGTTTGACGCCCATTTTCGCAAGTGAAATCCTCCTAATTTCAGTAAGTTAATCAATTCTTGTTTTAGCTTTTTTGCAGCATCGATAGAAAAAGTACCATGAACCAGGTCATCCATATAAAATGAATTTTCAAGCACATGTGCTGCTTCTGGATTTTTGTCTCTCTCGTCATGTGCTAAACGTTTCAGGGTCATCATAGCTAGGAACGGCGCTGCTTTGGTTCCGTACGTCACGGTTGCAAGTTGGTATTCCTGTAAAATGTGATCTCTGTTTTCTCTCCATATTATTTTGTGGTATTTTTGATCGTCTTCGTTTAGCCAGATTTGACGGAACATTTTTTCAATGTCCGCCGTGAAGGCATATGGGAATTGGCGCCACTTTAAAATCAGTGACTGCAGATCTTGTTGCAAGTTTGGACCTCTGTACATGAGGTCATTTAAACTGTTCCCTGTCGAGGTCCTTTGAGATGCGTTAAAGACCACTCGATGCTTTGTTGACGTAGAATCTAATCTTTGCACGCAATGATGTGGTAGGTAACGATCATTGGGCTGTTCATTAATAGCTACTTTCATGTGACCAAGGGCCATGTATTCGTGTATGAAATTTTTATATTCGATTTCAATCATTTTGTTTCGGCAAAACTTTCGTTCAAGTTGTAAAAACTGCGCTACGGCTCTTTGCTTCGATTCTCCTAAATTCTTTTCTAAATTCGGTTTCAGCGGGATCCTAACTTCGTATCTACCATCTTCGCATCGTTTCGTCGTTGTATTATAAAATTCTATACATTTTTGGTCTTCCGATGATAATGATGTTTGATCTATGATATCCTCTATTTCCCAAAACTTCTTTATCTCTTCTAAATCGTTTATGATTACATTGCACTGGAAACTAGTTTTTATGTTTCCGCACAATATCCATCCTAGTCGAGTTTGTTGCGCGACTGGATGGGATACCTGATCTGATCTACAAATACCTTCGAGAATGATAGTGGAGTATATATCAGCTCCAAATAAAATATCAACAGGTCGACTTCTGTTGAACTCCGGGTCTGCTAATTTAATATCGTTTAAAAATGGCCAGTTGGGCTCAGAAAATGATGTGCTTGGAAGGTTTGATATTAAATTGTTCATAATAAATACATCCGTGTTGAAAACAAAGTCTGACGTAGTTGATTTGCATTCTATATTGAGGAGTCCCTTACAGCTGGTTTCCTTCGTACCAACTCCTGATATAACACCGTGGCATCTACGGCGTGCCAACCCTAACGACTGTGCCGCTCTTTCTGTGATAAGGGAGGCCTGAGATCCTTGGTCGATAAGGGCACGCATCGTTATATAATTATTATTCATTCCTTTAACTTTAATAAGTGCGGTCGCTAAAAGTACTTCTGATAAGTTATTTCGCGTTGAAACATTCGCGTTTCCGCGGAAATGCTGATTCTGCTCGTACAAAGTGGGTCGGTTCAGTGCTCTATGCTGTGACGCAAACGCCTCATGCATAAGTGTATTGTGTTTAGCATTGCACTTTTTACATTTACTTTCCGAATAACAAATTTTACCTTTATGGTCGTAAAGACAATTACTGCACAAATTATTTTTACTTATAAAGTCCTTCTTCATTTGCGTCGTCATGTCATGAAACTGCTGACAGTAAAATAATCCGTGGTTTTTATTGCACAACGGACATAATAATAACATATTTTTTGTTGGATTTTGTTCTCTTTCTTTGAAAGGTTGCTCAATTTTATTCGAATAATTATTGCTGCGAAAATAGTTATTGTTGTTGGGCACGTGGTTTTTCGTTGGTTTAGGATTGGCATGATAAGGTTTCGGCTGATAATAAGGTTCCTGTCTTCTTCGATATGATTCCATTGCTATAAATTTGCCTTCAAGAAAATCTAAAAACTCCTGAAGGTTTGCCAACTCGCGGGGATTTTTCAATGATTCAGCGTAATCGTTGTGTGTATCGTTATCTAACTTCTGCGCTAAGATGTGGACCAGAAGTGGGTCCCACGTGGTGGTATCTACGCCTAGATTCTTTATGGCGTTGATTGATTCTTTCGTAGTGTCATGCATTCGTTTTAAATGATTAAGTGAGGGCTGCTGGGCTGTTGGTATATTAATTAATGAATTAATGTGAGAGGTAAAAATTGATTTCTTATTATTGAAACGGTGGTTTAATATGTCCCAGCAAACGACATAATTTTCCGCGCTTATTTCAAGATGTTGAATTAATTTTTCAGGATCACCCGTAACTTTCGTCTTAAGAAATTGCATCTTTTGTGCTTGTGAGAGTGATGGATTCATATGAATAGTCTCCATAAATAAGTTACGAAAAGGTACCCATTGCTTGTAACTGCCGGTGAATACGGGAACGTCTACCTTTGGAGTTGATTGATCTCGATGTACCATTGACCAGATTTTGCTGTTTATTTGCTTTTTCATGGTGTTGTACCTCTGTTCATATTCGGAAAAAGTTTTAACGTATTCAGCTTCCGTACCATCAAGCTCGCTATCTAACTCCCAGTGTAATTTATCAATTATGGACCAACGATTTTGGATAGTTTTCAAAATATCATCTAATTCCCACTTTTCGGAAATAAAAGCCAAATCTATGCTCGATAAAGTATGTTTAAAAGCCTTAAAATTGCTAGCCTGCCGTTTTAACATTTCGTCAACTTTACTGTTCACGCCTCGACTGACGAGCTCCTGCGCGGCTCGCGGCATCATCAGCGGCGTTGCTGGTTTGAGTAGAGGAGTAGAAGGTCTACTGGATTCCTCTCTGCCGTAGCTCTCCATAAATAATTTAATCTTTCCATATTTCTCTCTCACTACCTCATATTGATTCGTTGTAAAATATGGATGAGTTTGCACTCCAAACCCACACAATTTTTGATGGTTAATTTCAAATGTCGACCAATAACTGTCCAAAATGCCTACCTTGCGCTTTATGTAGTCGGCAGTCTTTCTATCGGCGCCATCCTTTTTAAAGTTTGTTAAAATAGTATCAATTGCTTCGATGAGTTGTTGTTGGTTGGCGAATATATCTTCCATTTTGATGACCAAGATAAAAGGAAAGATCTTACTTGAAAATCCTCCGGAAAGTTCTTCCACACTGTAATCCAATTGATATCTGATACTCTAAATGCCGCACTAATTTTTAAACGTTTTATAGAGTTAGTGGACTATATCACTGCACACGTGTCGCTAACTCGATCGATCCGGTTCGAAGGAGCTTTATGTACGGTCCTACGTACGGTTGAAAGTTCTGTCGTTAATGAAACTAATTAATTTAACTAATTTATATATTTAACTGATTTATGCTATATGATTTCTGATATATGATTTTTGATATAATATGATGAGCACGAGCGATCGAAGGCGCGATTACGAACGAACTCAACTGTCAATCCGCGGGTCGCGGGCGCGATCGGTATGAAAATGCTGATGATGTACAAAGTATAAAATAGCCAATATTACAAAAATGTACGATGGCTCGTACAGACTATATTCTCATTCATACAAAAAAAACGAAGCAGTTGTCAAAATCTATATGTGAGCCTCGTTACGGCGATTTTTTCTCTATGAAAGTCATCCGTCTGATCCTCTCAGTAGTCTGTGGATCGACCCTATCTTTTATCGAAAATCGATTCCGACCCTTTCTTAATAAGCCTCCGGTATGAGCTCCTTATTTACAACGAACGTCCGACGCAGAGCGTGTCGCGCCGTGACACGTCACAAGTACCGCGAGGAACTACCCGCGGGCTGTGACGCGTGTGTTGCCTAGTGTCGTGAGGCGGCGCGGCGGCTCTGCCCTGTTTATGTTCCTTGAAGTGGACATAAACTTTACGAGCTGTCTGATTCCTGCGTGTGACGGTCTTTCTTACGACTTCCGACTTACGACAAATTGATGATGCACGAGCGCAGTTAGTTTTCACGGAAATGCTATTTTCCTTTAACCGTCAAAATAAGTGGCTAGTTCATAACTATAGTAGTTGAGAGAAGAGAATCTCGACAAGCTGTAACGAAGGATTAATCTTAAGCCCTATAAGACTAGTGTATAGACCGTTGCTCGCCCGCGTCGCTCGTGTACCGCTAGCGGCCGCAGACGCGGTCGGATCAAATCGTCCAGAACCCGGTCAGTAATTCCAATAATTTCCCGATTTCGGCCAGCACGCCGCAGTCGTGCTGGTTTCCATGACGCACGTACCCTCCTCCTCACACCTGCGGAGCCCGGCACTCGGCCGGCCGGTACGTTATACACCCGCACTGTTACTGTGGACTCCGGTTATTTGTTCGGTTCGCGTCGAGTCTACGTTGAGACTAACACATCAGAGACGCCACCTTTTAAATAAGTCCTGCTGTACATACACGACACATACAAACAACTGAACCTTAGACGACTGTAATGCGAATTCTACTACCAAAATACACTAAAGATGTAAGTATTCAACGAAACAAACCCAGTGAAACTTCCTAGTTTCTCCGCGCCAACTAATATTAACTTTATCGCTCCAACCACTTCAAAGGATAGGGACAAGTCATTTCCGCGTTCATACATTTTAAGGTATTTTACTAACGGCTCAGTAGCACCACCAAAGATAGTAAGTATTTATGAATCACTGTGACTTAACCGTATCTTCAAAGTGTGTATAGTTCGGTGTCGGTCGAGACAGATGTTGTGTGGCGAGCGCAGGAAAACTTTATTTTTGGGTTTTGTGTGTAGTTTGTGAGTCCGTGCCATTTGCGATACGGAGAATTCTAGTGCAGTGCATTCTATGGTTTGCTCTTATAGACTACTAGCTTCTGCCCGTGTTTTTAACCCGCATTCCCACAGGAACCGTGCATTTTTCCAAGATAAAAAGGTAACCTATGTTACCTTTTTACCCATAAATTATAACTATGCCAAAAATCATGTCAATCCATTGCTCCGTTGCTTCGTGAAAGGAGGACAAATCAACAAACTAACAAACACACATTCACATTTATAATATTAGTGGGAAGTAGGATTGTGACACATTAGACGCAAATGTGCGACAGGTAAGCGAGCCCGCGGCGGTCCCAGCGGGCCCGGGGTCCGCGGCGTACAGAATAAATCGGCGTCACGTAGCTCGTTAGACCGCCCGCCACTCCCCGGGGACGCTCCCCAGAGTTGTCGCTTTTAAGATTCTTTCGCTGATAGAAACGGACTCGCGGCCGCATTTTAGAATTAAAACGCCCGATGCGACGCGGAAAGGAGGAGATTATTTCGAATCGAATGCTCGATGACAATAATAGCGCTGGTGACTTGAAGCGAAGGTGTCGCGCGTGCACCGCACGGCGGCGCTGCGCTTGCTCAGCACGCACTTGCGCCGGCGCGCGGCGCACTTGCAGCGGCCAGAGAGTAGTCACCTGGTCCAGGCGCGCGCGCAGCTCATGTGCGGCGGACGCGTCGCGCAGTGCGCCGCGGACCTGCTCCTCGCGCGCCTGCAACACACATACACACACACTGCACTGCACTGCACGCACACAACTACAACACGCGAAGTGTATGTACTACAATAAACTTAACACCAAAGCGACTCATCGCCTTGTTCACTTTGTTTTTTTTTGGATAGTCCTCGTTGGATTGTAAACTTTAACTTATGGCAAAAATGGACCGCTGATAGTGTGTCTTAACTAACAATAATACAATTTAAATTGGGGTATGTATCGATCATAAAATACATACCCACTACTTACATACCGATATATTTATTTTATCTAAGTATATATTATATTTTTGTATTTGTTGAACGCGGCGAAAAGGTCCCACAAGCCAAAAACTTTCCCGAAATAAAAGCCGTAATTCCGAGCCAATACGGTTTATTTTGTCGTACCAACTACTCTCTCAAAATGCATGCAGACAATAACTATGACGCTGTCAGATGTGCATGAAACGCCACCGCCTTCTATCTTTTCTAGTGGCGCCGTCTAGTTTCGATTGGGAGGCAATTACTTAACAAAATTGATTAGCAAAAACTATCTCAACAGTATTATTATATTTATCTATAAAATAGTAGCTACATAAACATACATTGCATGCTAAGATTAAAAACAAGATTATATTATTATTATCACCGACGGTAAGCGACGATGCGGTCGACGATGCAGCACGCTTGCCTAAGATATCTATTCGCTCTTGTCTTGAAGTCTCCCAAATTATTGTAGTATTCGGGAAGTACAAGCAACACCTCGCAAGCCACGCTTGTTGTACAACCAGGGTTGTTGTGACAGCACAACGGACACATGCCGCACACACACCACCGATCACATGTGCGCTAGTGAACAAGCTAGCTGTGAAGAAGCTAGCTATGAAGAAGCTAGCTGTGAAGAAGATAACTGTGGAGAAGCTAGCTGTGGAGAAGCTAGCTGTGAAGAAGATAACTGTGGAGAAGCTAGCTGGGAAGAAGATAGCTGTGCAGAAGCTAGCTGTGAATAAGCTAGCTAGGTATCAAACGAGAGAGACCCTGGCAGCGCGGCCTCGCGGGAGGTACGCGACGAGGCGGGTATTCCAAATGATGTGAAGGATCACAACACGAGCAAACAACAAATTTAAAAGAATTAATAAACAAGTCACTCGTAATGATTATTTGGTTAGAAGATATCAGCGCCGCAGCCGCGAGCGGCGCAACACGCTCTGTGCCACCGACGAACAACGAGGAATTATTTTTGTGTTCATAAATTAATAACGTTTGTTAATTTGAATTTAACAAAACAAAAACTTTCAAATAAACGGATAAATACGAACTAAATAAATGTAACACTCACGTGTCCTGGTGTTCAGCAGTGCCCGGAACACGCGATTAAATTAAATGAAAATTGTGAAATGCGCCCCGGACTGAATGCTGAGCGCATCCATAAATTGTGGAGAAGGAATATCCAAAATGGCACAACGAATGCACGCGAATCTGCAGCGGTAAATCACACCGCGCCGCACTAACGCAGCACAAACGCACGGGAGTCGCGCGGGAACAGTGCGCCGCACCGACACACACTCACGGAAATGACCGCCGAGACACTAACACCAACTATGCGCGAGGAGCACAATATTTCATTGCTACGCTATAATCCTAGAATATTACCTCATCCGATTCAATTTAACCTCTAAGTATGACGCGTATAAGATCGATATTAGAGCCCCAACTCGCGAGTCGATGAAACTTTTGGAAATTGGAATACAAACAAGAGATGGGACAGAAATATTTTCATAGATTCAAAAATAGATGTAAGCCGCGGCGAGCTGCGAAAGACGACCAGATTCAGTTTTGGATAGGACAGTTTCCTTACACGGGATAATTTGAACACTGCGTAATTGATTTAGACACGACACAAAACCTCCCGTGAACCTCCCAGCCTCACCGTTCAGTTAGAGGTTTCCATCGTGACCGTTGTTTTGTGCCTATTTTTTTTCAACTTACAAAATGAGTTAATAACTAGACAATTGTGTCGATTCTGCCATCTCATACCTCAACCTAATTTTAGTTCGAACTTCTCTCTTTCTAAATGAGAACAGAGACATGGAATATATTTTAAATCTCTCAAAATTCATCCTCGTGCCTAGTGTAAATTGAACGGCCATGAATTTAGTGGCGTCTAATTTATCAATGATGGAAGATATTTGACAACACTAAAACTAAATTTAGATCTCTTAAATATGTTCCATCTCTTTCTCGTTTTACGTATTGGAAAGAGAGTGAAACTTAGATTAGGTTTTCGTATAAAACCACAGAATCGACACCAGTGTTATCTTAAAACTAAATGAATTTAGAAAAATTTTACACGAAATTTATTACCAAATCTTAAATTTAATAATACAAAATCTCTTCCCCCTTCTCGACATAAAGACAACGAACTATTCGTAGATTTCCTTTGACGCGTCTCTGGAATCTCGCTCCAGCTCCCGCCGTATCAGCGAACATTTACGATAAACTTTGGAACTAAATAATTGCTTAGCTAATCACGCATTCAACAGAGATGTATTCAAATCGCAAGTTTATTTTATTGCGCTTGTTAGATACACAGATAGATCGATCAAAAATCAAAGTTACAATTGATGGACTCGTCATGTTGACTATTTGTTCACGTAAATTTATAAGTACATCTCTAAAATTTCGCTGCCCAAGGGATTCTAGCCCGAATCTTCAGGTTATCTATTAGACCACACGCTTTAATCTAAGCTATGGGAGCGATCGACGTTAGCACCGAAATTCTTGACACGACGATTTTCTTTCGGCTTAGAAACAGTGGCTCTAATTAAACGAACCTACAGCACACTAGAGATTTGTTCGCAAATTGTTAAGTATTCCATAGTAATAAAAAAGCGGAACTAATTTCCTCTCGAGGCGTGTTTCTGATTGAAATGTTTACAAACAGCCGCCAGTGCGAGTAACCCTAACGTTGTTTGTCGGCTCGCAACGGACGGCCGCCCTCTCGCTCGCACCCGCCCCGCGCGCGCCCTCCTCTCTCGCTCTCTCGACGGACTGATGAGAGACGAGCTCCTCACTCAACGAAGATGAAGGTGCGAGAGGTGTCGACGAAGCGTTTAGTTCACACTGACGGCGTGAAAGGATTGTTACGATTATCTCTAAGTTGCTCGTTCGTTAAGAAGCTTTTGAAGCGCGTTAAAAAGGACGCAACATCAAATAGGAACTATGAATGTCTAATTTATTCATTTGATCCAAATCAGGAGTTGTGTGCGAAGAGATCGAGGAATGTTGACGAAGCGGAAACACTATGAAACTTTTCAAAGTGTTCGGCGAGAGAAGAGTAGGATAGGTAGGGAGCATTTGGAAATTAAAAATCAAACTTACTACCTAAATTTGGTGCATGTAATAAGTCTGCTAACGATGTAACCGAGCTAGACCTTTTTAAGTTTTTAAAATAACTTTTTTATGCCAAAAGCGGGTCAATCCGCAGTTTACTTGTGTCTTAAAACGACGTAACCCAACCACAAAATAAAACATTACCTTTTGAGTAATGTAACAAGAGCGAATAGATTCCACCTCGGGTAATCCCTTGTTTACAGTTTGTGAGTAGATAGGGAATCTTTATGTTGCGATGAGATTATCGTTCAGATGACGAACAAATTGTATTGTTTACATTCCGCGGCTCAGGAGACAACAACCCGGAGCTATTTCAGCGCCGCGCCGGAATAGCACGCTATTAATACACAGGCGGCGCCAACACGCGCCCGCAACACAGATCCGCAACACGCGCCCGCAACACGCCTGCGTTCACTGCAACGACTTCTACCACATACGAAGACTTCTTTCGTCAGATCTTTGGTGACGATGAGGTCTGCCAAAGGGATTCGAATAAATAAATAAATAAATAAATAAATAAATAAATAAATAAATACGTGTCTTCTATGATAAGCTATGGGAGAGATCGATGTTTGCACCGAAATTCAAGGCTAGACGACTTTCTTTAGGCTTACAAGCCGTGGCTCTAGTTAAATGAACCTATAGAACACCAGACAATTGTTTTTTATGTTATTCGATAACGAGACGAGCTGGTCGTTTGCCTGATGGTAAGCATAACGCCGGCCCATAACAATTGCAGTGCCACGCAGAACTTTGAAACGCCTGCGCGGCATTGCAGTGCGCTCGTTACCCTGAGACATTCTCATAAGCCTAGTAATTTCTTTGGCTACTCCGCTCATCAAACCGGAACACAGCGGCTTGGCGGCAGACCACGAGCAAAGCGGTGGTAACAACCCAGACGGACACTCGCAGAAAAGAAGAAAAGAGGCTCAGCGAGCCGGGAGAGAACTAGGCGCCGCGCCACCACCAAAAGTTGCAATTTCAAGTTTTACTTCACCAACACTATAGCTCTTGGCTTAATATTGGCTTGAGCCATCGTCGCTTCGAAACAAATATACCAACATGAACGCGTACGTGTTTTTTTTTTTTTTTTTTTTTTTTTTATTGCGTGTGTTGCGTGTTTAAATATGAACAACCACAAACCTCGATATAAGAAGTGTCTGCTGGTCGTTGTCTAATTTCATTTTGTTGTTAGACCTTTATCTGTAGACTCTGTAGCTAAACAGGCGCTATAAATTTTTTTTTTTTTTTTGTTACAACAAGGTAGATATTTAACTAAAACAATAACATAATTATTTACTTCTTTCTACGTTACTTTTTAATTAATATACAATAGTGTGTGGGTGGGGGGGGCGCGGCGCTCGTACCTTGACGAGGCTGGTGCGGATGACGAGGCTGCTGCCGTCCGACGGGTTGGGGCTCGTGTGCTGCAGCAGCGCGCGCACCTGCCGCAGCGCCGCCTCCGCCTCCGCCTGCACCTCCGCCTGCACGTCCACCTCCGCCTCCGTCGGCACCTCCACCTCCGCCTGTTCCTGCTCCTCTACCTCCGCCTGTTCCTGCACCTCCGTCTCCACCGGGGCACTCTCCGACGCCGACTCCCTGGCAGAGGAGGAAACTTTCAGCCAGACCACCTTTGAAAACGAAAGCTGACGAGAGCTATTATTTTTGCGAAGCGGGCAGGATGCGATGTTCGTAGAACTTTTTTTTTATTTCTTTAACTTTTTATTTCTCTTAAAAAATACGACGTCGATAATAATAATATTAAATGATTCTGTTCGAGGGCCCCACGACCGGTAGCGCCCCGGGTTCGATCCCGGCCGGCGTTAATGATCAAACCTGCGCGCGCAGCAAGCTGTCCAGTGCCGCGCTCGTGTACTGACCTGCGGCGCCGGTGCTGCAGCGCGGCGGCGACGCGGTGCCAGCGCTCGTTGAGCTGGTCCATCTGGTCCTGCACGTCCCGTGCCAGCGCTGCACCGCACGCGCCCGCCACCGCCCGCGTGTGCCCGCGCGCGCCCGCCACGGCGCCCGCGCGCGCCGCCATCTGCAACCGCACCTGTACAGTCACGGCCACCAACACGTCGGCGCCGGCCCGCGAGACCACTTCGAACGACTTTACACGAACAAAGCTTCTTCGACGGTATACAAGTGATCCATCAGGAGGGGCCAGCGGGGAGACGTCGGAAACAATAAGGCCCGCTTGCACCGGGCTGAGTTATTTTACTTGATCTGAGTTAATAGCTAACGCGGGAATCTCCCCGCCGTCGCCGCCCTCGGCACGTGTCGGGTGACTCGGCGACCGGTCCGAATGCTGGTGCAGGAAGGCGTTCAGTTATCGGTTGCGGTATCGGATACCAAATTACAAGCAATAGACGCCGACCTCGCCGGCGAGGTCATGAAATCGCCATAAACTTCAAACAAAAATGGATCGAAACAAACGACCATACAGGCTACTGGATCGTATAAAACAATAGAAAATGCATAGAATAATGAAATGCAGCATTTTCTATCAATTTTAAACCGATGGTTCTTAGCAACGTTTGTTTGTTACCACTTAAATTATCGATTTTCGTAATAGAATTGTTGAAATAGTTCCCCCCTGCCCTAGGTGGTTCACCACGAGCACCCTGTTCCATCGGTACAGTGCGAGTGTCGTGCAGGCGCGCACCTGTGCGTCGAGGTCCCTGAGCGCGCGCTCCCGCTGGGCGGGCGGCGCGCGCGCGGCGGCGTGCAGCGCTTGCTCGGCGCCGTCCGCCCACGCTCCGCACTCGTCCAGCGCCGCGTACAGCGCCGCCCACACGGGCCGCGCCGCCGCCCAGCGCGCGCGGCGCCGCTCGTAGTGCGCCGTGAAGGCGGCCCACTCGGCGCGCAGCTTGTCGCGCAGGCGCGCCACCTGCGGCGCGCCCGCCGCCGCCGCCGCCGCGCCGCACTGCCGCTCCACCGCCTCCACCGCGCGCGCCGCCTCCGCCATGGACGCGCCCAGGCGCTGCAACCACCCACCGGCCACATCGCGATATACAAAAGTAGATGCATCTGCGGTACTATACAAACGAACGATTACAACCCCGCCAACTAACAAAAAATATGTACTAATAATTAGGAACGAAACGTAGTGTGATCTAAAAGAAGTGGTAAGATCATAGGGAACGTTTTGTTGTTAGTCGTTAGGTAGGTGGCGGCCCCGGGCCCGCCCGCGGCCCGCACTCACCGCCAGCGCGTCCTCCTGCAGCGGGAACTCGTCGTAGTCCTTCCCTCCGAGCGGCGGCGCGCGCAAGCCCGCGTGCAAGCGCGCCACAGCCTCGCGCGCGCGGTTGGCGCACGTCACCAGCTCGTTGCAGCGCGCCGCCGCGCCGTCCTGCGCAACGACCGACCGCTGTTTCAATTCACGTCCATTACTCGCATACATCATTAAAAGCGTCGTTCGTACCGTGTCGGCGGGGTGGTCGCGGCGCCTGCGCGCCCAGGCGGCCAGCAGGTCCTGCAGCGCCCTGTCTGCGCAGGCGGCGTGCTGCGCGCGCAGTGCCGCGCCCAGCTCCTGCGCGCGCTCCACGCCGCCCTCCAGCGCCGCCAGCTGTTCCGCCGGCGCGGCGCCCTGTCCACGCACAGCTATAATTATACTCCGTTCAACCGTTCACTTTACTTTTGACAGCTCGAGTTAGTGATGTCCTAATGCGTTATCGATTCGATTTCTTGGAACGATCGACATAAAAATAAATAAAAATCGATATTTTTTTTTGTTTTTGTCTACGGGTGACTATCAATAATTGTGGAACTTCGTAGATGTACATAACGTCAAAAGTAAAATAAATTGCTAAACGGAGTATAGATATGACACGTTCAAACGTTCACTAAAACAAACTTATGAAATAATGTAATAGACAGTTTCTGGTTCGTCGCGTCCACCTCCGGCGCGGTGGGAGCGCGGCGCCTCACCTGCGCATCCGCAGCGGGGAGGGCGTCGAGGGCGCTGCGCAAGCGCGGCAGCAGCGCGTCCAGCTCGCGCGCCTGGTCCTCGGCCTCCATGGCGAGGTTGCGCTTGCTCTCCACCTCGGACATCACCAGCGCCCACTTGTTGCGCAGCTTATCCTGCAACACGCGCGCGCGTGAGTCTCGCTCGGCGGGTGCCGTGGTCGCGGGTGGCGCGGTCGCACCTGCAGCTGCGCCTGCAGGTAGTCCGCCAGCAGCGGGCTGCGCTTGTGCGCGTCGTAGACGAGCGAGTCCCCGCGCGAGATGAGCACCGCGGCGTCCGGCGCCACCTGCCCCAGCTGGTTCTTCAGGATCTGCGACGGACGGATAGTTAGCGGCGCTGGACGTGCGGCACCGGGACCACACCGCGGTCGGCGCGCGCGTTACCTCCAGTCTCTTGGCGGGGTCCCGCTCGCAGCTGACGCCGCCCACCGTGAGCAGCGTGACGTCGAGGCGGCGCCACATGTGCCGCGCGGCGGCCTCGAACTGCAGCAGCTCGTCGCCGCACTCCGCGCCGAAGCGCGCGCGCAGCGCCGACGGGCTCGAGGGGGGCGCCGATGGGCTCGCGGGGGGCGCAGCCTGCGAGTGGGACAGTGTTGCGATACAACCGCACAGGACTGCGTGCGAGCTCGCCGCAGCTAGCGACACTGACCTGCGCATCCTCGGCGCGCTGGGACTCGTCCGCGGCGGCCGCCTTGGGCGACATGGCGACGACCTGCGCGCGCGGCGGCTCGCGCGGTGGCTCGCGCGACGGCTCGCGAGGCGGCTCGCGCAGCGGCGTCGACGCGCCCAGCGGCGCGCCCGGCTCCGGCGAGCGCGCCTGCGCAACACTCCGGTCACACGGCGCGGTGCTCGGGGACGTCATACAGAAAGGTGGCTCCGGCAGGCACCTACTCACCGCAGCGTTAGGGCTGCGTTACCGTCCCGTTCGTTCTCGCGGTCTAGTTGCGCCACGCGCGTGTCGATCCGGAGCCATCTTTCTGTATGCGTCTGTGTAGCGGGCCGCGGTGCCGACGGCCTAGATCCGTAGCGCGTACTACACGGCCGCGAGCGAGCGACTGTGTCTGTGAGCCGGCGACTCATTCGATACTGTTATATTTTATTGTGTAGCGTAACGAAGCGAGCGGGTCGTTTGACTGAAGGTAAGCATAACGCCGGCCCGTTACGGTTGTAGGTCCACTCAGAAATTCGAATCACAAAGGCGCGCGACGCTACAGTGCGCTAGTTACCCTGATCGTTAGATCACGTATATTCACGAATTATTTCATATTTGCAGTCTTTTATGATTCAAACTACAAAGACGGAGCGCGAAGCGTTTTAATTTATTTCTTCCACATCCAGTAAATAAAAACAAATTCTTTTAGTTTTTGTTTCCGTGACCAAAAAGAGTTTAGACTCTGCAGCCTGGCCTCAACCGATGAATCATTGCTAATGAGCCTCTTGGCACGCTTTCAATTGTCTCCAGCGCCTCAAACTGATACTTAGCTGTGCCGTCCCAGAGATGAGAACAATTAAATACTTCATATATAATCGTACTTGCGCTCGGTATAAGTTGAGCAGCTGTTCCGATGTGAAGTATTGTCTCACTTTGCTAGGATACCAAGCCTTTTGGCAACTCACTGCAAAAGACATGAACTGATAAAGACAGCATTAGTTTTAGTCTGTGATTCGGGTAGATGAATGTTGCAGAGGCCCGCTGTTAGAGTCATTTTAACTTTCATAAGTGCTCCTTTGGGGCCTATTTGAATAAAGACTTTTGAATTTGAATTTGAATAACTGAGCCGTAGACTCAATGTATGAGTCGAAATTGAGTGTCGAAGACAAAGAAACACCAAAAAGCTCTAGATGATCAGTTACTGGTACGGTTACATGTCTGAAAGGAGTCAGCTGAAATGCACTCCATTTCGCAGAGAACAGACACACCTGGATCTTAGTGGCATTTAATTTGACCAAGTTGGCATCACCCCAATCGGAGACTGCCTAAGGACAAGTTCAAGAGCTCGACCATGGCCCCCTTAGAGACTGGATTTGTGCCCCACCACTTGGTCCGTTAGATATAATTATAAATCTCTACGACCATGCTATCGTCTGCGTACCCAAAAGTACCGGGTTTAAGCTGGTTGTTGATGTGTAGCAGGAAAGAGTTGCAGAGAGTACTGACCCCAGGGGGACCCCGGCATTAATAGCTAACTGATCAAATGAGCAGCCGTCAATGGTTACTCGAAAAGATCGATCCCTCAGAAAGTCTAATATCTAATCACATCCAATAGGGGGCAAGCCAAAAGATGGAAGCTTGCTAATAAGACTGTCGTGCCACAAACCCTGTCAAGGACCTTCGAGATTTCAAGAGAGACGGCAAGCGCCGCACCATACTTCTCGATGGCTTCGCTCCAGCTATGCGTGGCATACGTTAGAAGATCCCCAGTAGACCGGTTTCAGCGAAAACCGTACTGTCGGTCACTAAGGAGATAATTTGCTTCTAGTAATGCCAGAAGTCTGTTGTTAAGAACACGCTCCTAGTGACCGAGCTGCGTCTGTAGTAGGCAGGGTCAGCATGACTGCCCTTCTTGGACACTGGTTGCACTTTAGCTAGCTACCAGGCCTTTGGTACAAACACATCTCCAATGAGAGGCGAAATAGTCGTGTCAAAATAGGAGAGAGCTCAGGCGCACGAGTTTTAAGTCCAAATGCTGGAATCCCATCTGAACCACTGGCCTTATTCACGTCTAGATATGTTAGCGTTTTCCGTACTTCGGTCTGACGGATGCAAATTTCCGACATAGAACAGTCTCGCATCCTGCTAGACCAGGAGGGATTTCACCAGAAGTTTCTAGACGTGAAGATTCCACGACTAGCGAAGCGAACAAGTTCGCTTTGTCTTCGGCTGTGTGTGCCAGTGCCATCGGGTTTCAGCAATGGACGAAGTGAGGGACGACAGAAGTTCGATTCAACGAACTTCGTAAGGGACCAAGACGCTTTACTACCCGCTGGGTATGAAGCTAGTTCGTTCCTAATCTGGCTGATTTGATTGAACCGTAACGCCGTAACGCCTTCTTGCAAAACTTGGCTTTATTATAGACTCTCTTCTTCTTGTGTGTGTGCTTTGCGGGTTCGAGAGCCGACCCATGCTAGGTGATAAACTAGGAAGATGCCCATTTGATGTTTAGTGGTTACCGTCGCCTATGATCATCTACAATACCAGAGGCGTTGGCAGCGCTTGCCTCACCTCTTAAAAATCACCATTTCACAGCAGGACGTTGCAGTAATCTTAGAAAAATGACAAGTAATTAAACGCTCCTCGCCGGATAACCTGTCCATATTAGCGATACGTGACAGCGCATTACGTTTCATACTGGAAGTAATAAATGGGTTGCCTTTGTGACCGGTCACACTGGAGACTACGCACGCGCCAGCATCAACTTTCGTTTATTTATATCGCTAGGATTATTACCTGCCGCGTGTCTTCGACTTCAGAATAGATAACCTCCTCGTCACTTCCCGGGCTCTCGGGCGAGTCGGTCTCGGAGGAGTCCACCTTTGCAGCGGGACCGTCAGTGGGAGGCCCATCGGTGGGGGTTTCATCGGTAGAAGATCCATCTGCGGTTGATTCGTCGGTGAGGGGTCCATCTGCGGGTGGTCCATCGATGAGAGGTACATCTGGGGGTGGTCCGTCGGTTGAAGGGCCACGTGCGGGCGGTCCGTCGGTGCAAGGTCCATCTGTGGGTTGTCCGTCGGTGGGAGGTTCGTCTGCGGGGTGTCCATCAGCAGGGGGCGCGTCGGCGGCCTCGGTGGCGGAGGGCTCGGGCAGCGCGGCCTGGTCGCGCGGCACCTCGTCCAGGATGAGGTATTCGTCGAGCTCGTCCCGTCGCAGGCTGCGGCGCGCCGCCAGGTCCTGCAGCAGCGGGCAGGGCTCCGGCGGGCAGGGCTCCGGCGGCCGCTCGGCGCCGCGCCGCTGCAGCACGCCCAGCGTGGGCCGCATGCGCTGCTCCAGCGTCTTCACCTCCACGACGAAGGTCTTCGGCTCGGAGCCCAGGTCGGGCGCGGCCCGCGGCGGCGAGCCGGCCGCCTCCACCACGCGCACGAGCGGGGCGCGCCGCGGCACGAACTCCACGGCGCAGTCGCTCTCTCCCTCTCCCTCGCCCTCGCTCTCGCTCACCGACGACTTCACGATCTCGTGCGCCTTCACGCTCACCACGTGCAGGCGCGGCGCCGCGCGCGGCGAAGGGGGGGGCGCGGGGCGCGGCGCGAGCGTATCGTTCGAAATCTGCGTGAACAGCTCGCTGTCCTGCAGCAGGTTGAAGGTGCTGCTCTCCTTGCGCGGGGAGCGCGGCGCGTCGGGGGAGGCGGGCGACTGGGGCGCGCGGCGGAGGGGCGCGGGGCTGTGGCGCGCGAGGGGGATGCGGGACTTCTTGCGGTCGGGCTTGTCCGCGTCGGGCCCCAGGCGGCGCTTGATCGTGTCGGTCACGGCCTCGTAGCCGGCAGCGGCGGGGGCGGCGCCCGCGGCGCGCTGCAACAGACGGCGCGTTAGTCGCCGCGGGCGCGCGCTGGCGCCGGGTTAGTGCCGCTCCGGAGGTGAGTGAGATGTCCCGGGCGCCGATGGCGGGTGATCGCAAGCATGATTCCGGTTCGATGAAACCTTCCCAGGCCGCGAGACGCAAAGCGGATGGTTCACACCGCACGTTAGCACCGACACCGAGTATTTACACGTTCGTATGTACAGCCGGCCGCGTGCGGGCGGGGGCGGCGCGGGGCCGGGCCGTCTCCCCGGGCCGACGCGGAGACGCGTCGCGAGCTCGCGCTCGAGCGGGTTACTCGCGGGTTAATTCCAAACCGGACGGGGATCCGTTCAACAACACCGTATGAATGCGCGTGCGCAACCGACCGATTTACCGTGCCGACAAGCTTTGCGTGATCGTGTATATAAACAGTGATACGAGAAAGCGCAACAACAACACACCCAGAATGGCAAACGAAATGATGGAAACGTGAACTCCACCCTCAGCAGATACTCACCGGGACCGTCGCTCCGGGAGGGTCGGTCGCGCCGGGGGGGTCGGTCGCGCCGGGCGGGTCGGGCGCGCCGGGTGGGTCGGGCGCGCCGGTGCGGCGCAGGCGCTCCCAGCGCGCGTTGACGGCGTCGACCTGCGCGCGCAGGCCGGCCAGCTGGCGCGGCTCGGCGCCGGCGGCGAAGGCGGCCAGGTTGGCGTTGAGCTTGTCGCGGGTGGCCTCCATGCGCGACATCTCCAGCTCCAGCCCCTGGCGGCCCAGCCGGCCCGGCCCGTCCAGCCGGCCCAGCCCGTCCAGCCAGCCGCTCAGCGCCGCCAGGTCGTTGTGCAGCTCGCGCGCCGTCAGCAGCGCGCTCTCCAGCCGCGCCTTGGCCTCCGTGATGGTGGCGCCCAGCCGGTTGTACAGCTCCTTGAGCGCGTCGATGCGCCGCGACAGCTCGGCCGGCTCGCCCGCGCCCCCGCCCGCGTCGCCCTCGCCCCCGCCGCGCTGCTCCGCCAGCCGCCGACCCGCCTTGATCACGGCCTCCACCTCCGCCTTCATCTCGCTCAGCATGCGGTAGTACCTCTGCGGGAGTACGCAACGGTTACATAACTTGAACGCGTGGCCGTCGCTGACAGACGTCCTTGTAATCGTTCGACAACGAGTATGTCACCTACCCCACATTGTATTCTATCCGCAAATAACTAGGACTCTTGTCGCCTGCATAATTTAAATAACTTACGATACATCTGTAGAGCGCGACACACGCTCCGAGGAACAAATACAGCAAGTCCCAGCTCATTGCGCACAACCTGCACCGAACGCAGTCGCCGGCGGTGCACTAGTATCGTTGTGAGTGCGCGCCGGAGTTGAGAACTGATGGAGGCGCTACCAATGATCGACTGATCAACTTTTTTTATAAAGATCTGAATACTAGGCTATACTGACATTATTAACCGCACAATCCTGCTAAATATTATATTATTTTATTGAAAACTTCACGTGAAAAAATAATAAATGTGCAATATTCACTAAAAAATTATTAAGTAGATAATTATTATATCATTTTTAAAAAACCAGAAAAATCTATCTTCCGAAAAGGCAAATGTACGTTTAGCTACTTTATTTAATCCGAAATTTATAACAGTATCCTCAAACAGCTGCGCCTCCTCCTCTTGCGGCGCCTGCGCACATCCACACAGACCCCCTTCCCCGGCGCGCCGCCCGCGCCGCCCGCGCCGTCGCACGCCACACAGTTGCATACATGCTAGTGTTGGTTCTCTGTACCACCCTCCCGTGCTCGCCTCCCGTCGGCTGGCCGGACATGATCTAACACAAGGTGTTGTTCACGCCGGCCGCGCCGCGTGTGTGTCACGTGCCGCGCACGGAAGGGAAGCGGCCGGCTGTTGTCAACACTACGATTACTTGATGTTTGCATGTTTATTTTCTTTTTAATTTGTATTCTGTATTTTATCAAAATATTAAAAAAACAATTTTTTCACTGTAGCTATGCTGCAAAATTCTATAATTTTTCGCGACTAATTTCTATCACCAAATTATCGAGCACCCAAACACTCCTAACAAATGGATGTACTGGGCGCCAACTAAAGCCCCGAGTTTGTATGAGATCGCCGCACGCCTCACGGTCATCGGTTTTGTGACATAACACAACAATCAGATAATCCGAATCAGAAGCCGCTTCCGGTTCCGGCGCGCGCGCCGACACGACCTGGTCGCGGGCGGACGCGCACACATAGATAAATTCTTTATTCTCTCACTAGCCGGGAAACCGGTTTATTATTTAAAAAAAAAGAATAACAGCAAAGTAACAAGCCGGCAATGCAAAACACGGCTTTAATGAGAATTGCTCTTTTTTCTCTTAAATATTATTTATATATATAAATTATTTTATAATTGGTAGAATTGGTATGTGGTAGAAAGGCAGGCGGCAAAGCTGCGGGCGGAAGCGTTTTATATAAGCGTTCTTTATAAAAGAAGAAGACAATATCGGCGGTATGTCGTCTGCGCGCAAGTGATTGCATTCTGTGGTGCTCAAGATTTGCGTTATAGGTTTGTATAAGTTGGTAACGTTTATTTGCGAAAGTAAAATGATATTAAAATCAATTTCGCAGGCGTTCAATTCTGTGAATATGAACAGCGTGTGAAGGACTCCAAATTGTGATGCAATAGTCTACGAGACATCGAACGTAACAATTGGGATGTTGACTGATTTTGGGAAAGTGTTTAAAACGATGCGTATGGGCCTAATATAACCCAAAATATTTAAATTTACTTTTTAAAACAACTAATATTTTAATTATCATGTATTTAAAATGCCGTTTTAAATTTTGCTCCAAAACGCCAGTGACGTCACGAGTTCAATTACCACAGAGTAATTTTCTATAACACTGTAAAGTGACAAGCAAAGAGAATATAACCACTACTACCTAGTCTGTGCTACGTTTAGTGACAAGTTCATTCGATGCTTTCTGTGTATGCTTTGGTTAATTAATACACTTTGGATCTTAGAATCTACGATTACTGTTATATATTCATTGTTGATTATAGAAATAATGATTTTTGGTATAATAAGTAGGTACCTACTTACACGGAGGTCTTCACATTTCTAAATTCAGCAGAGCAGAAATTATCGTTTGTCGAGAAGAAATTGACCACCGTAAAACAATCAATTCTCGGCAAATTGGAATTATTTGCCTTTATGAAGCCACTTTCCATCATGGGAGAATATTCAAGAGTCGAAATAAATTTAGAAAAATAGGCGCGGAATTCACAGCACAGATAAATAATCACAGAAATCACTCTAAAATACTAAGCAGTTAAGCGCAACGAGCTATATACTCATTGGAGTTTTGGCGGGAATGCGAAAATGTGCTGTTGTTGATTTTGTGTTATTTACTAAAACCTTTGTTTTATAGAGTGTTAATGTGTAATAATGGTGGATTATTTAACCATTAAGTGTTCGTAAACGTGCATGAGTGAAAGGCAAATAGTACAAAGACGAAAAACGTGTATTTTCGTATTCTATCCAAAACTCCATAGAAGCTTCAGTAAACTATCCACCAATTTACTGAAGCGTCACTTCGACTCGACCGCGCCTAGACTAAACTTTAACGTGACTTTGACGACTTTCATGTACCAAAACTAGAGATTTATTATATATTATTACTTATATAACTTGACACTAGTTAAATGCGCAAATCACGTGGAGCCAAAAACAAAACAAAAAAAAATATATACCCATTCCGATTGAAACAGTGACGTCACGGGCGTTTTAGGTCACGTGACTTCGGATTGATGTGATTACATTTTGATTATTTAATTTAAATTAAATTCCTTAAAAGTAAACAAAAATATTGTGTTTAATAGGATATCTGTCACAAAAACTACCGTTTCGCGGCAAAATTATATTTTTATTTGTATACAGTCAACAACCCAATTAAAAAGGCTACAAAGCTTGTCAGTCTAGCTCCCTTATGTCTACATGTAGTCTAAAATTCAATTTTTGATGTATGATCACATCTAGATCTCGCGTGAACGTTGTTCATCAAGCGGTGTATCATCAATAAAATAAATACATCATTTATACGTTTCTTCTTTTGGAGAATGTTAATGTGTAAACATTTGAATGTATTTAGGATCACTTTATTGATCCTGTGTTCGTACGTACGGGTTGTGTGCAGTGTGCAGTGTGCAGTGTGTAGTGTGCAGTTACCAGACAGGTCCTGAGCTGCGCGCGCACGGCGTCGGGCTCGGGCGCGGCCAGCGGGAGGCTGTCGCGGCAGGCACGCTGCACCGCCGCCAGCGCCGCTGCCGCCGCGTCCAGCCGTGCCAGCACGTCGCCGGTCGGCGCCGCCCCCACCCCCGCGCCCGCCCCCGCCCCCGCCTGCAGCCGCGCCAGCCGCTCCTCGGCCGCGGCCAGCTTGCTGCGCACGAGCTGCAGCTGGTCGCGCAGGCGCGCCGCCGCCTCCACGCGGCCGCCTGCCGAGTACGCCTCCGCCTGCCGCTCCACCTCCGCCACCGCCGCGCGCTGCGCCGGGAACTCCTCCGACAGCCGCTGCAGCTCCTCGGGCGCGGGGGGCGCGGCGGGCGCGGCGGGCGCGAGGCGCTCGTGCACGGCGGCCAGCCACTGCTGCAGGTTGTCGACGGAGACCTCGGAGCGCGCGGCTTCGCGCGCGGCGGCCTCCAGCAGGCGCGCGCGCGCGGCGGCCTCGGCGCGCAGCTGCTGCCAGCGCGAGCTGACGCCGTCCAGCTCGGCCTGGATCCAGCCCGGCATGATGTGCGCGTCGATCAGCTGCCGCCCGATGTCCTGGATGCGCGACAGGCGCTCGTCGCTGTGGTTCTGGACGTAGTTCTCCAGGTCCTGCGGTTCGGAGCGGAGGTTAGGAGTCTCGAACGCTTCCGCGTAAACGTCGCTCCGAAGCGGTCGTTACTCACGGAGAGCTCGTGCGCGATCTCCTCCGCGTCGGCGGGCGCCGTGGGCGAGCGGCGCAGGCGGCGCTGCAGTCCGTCCAGCCACGCCCCCTCCTGCGTCAGCCACGCGCGCAGCTCGCCCGACTCGTGCCACGCCTCCGCCAGCACCCTGCAGGAGCGAGCGAGACGGCGTCACTACGTGCGCGTGTCCACTACACGCCGCGGTCGTCGGGCGGCCGGGGCGCCACTCACTTGTATCTCTCGTACACGGCGTGCATGACGCTGCTCCAGCGCGCGTTCACGTGCGTGACGCGGCGCACCAGCGCGGCCGGCTGCTGCGCCTCCGCCGCCAGCAGGATGTCGTTGCCTGCGCCGACAGCAGAACGAGACTCACTCCAGAGATAACGAGATATTAGGCGACGCAAACTCGATATATTGTTGAAAAGTATTCAATTTTATTAATTGATCGGCTACCTTATAAGCTAACAATCTCGTGTTCGTTTTCAATACCAGACCGATTAAAACCAGCGGTCACTAGTCTTCGTGTGGAAGGAATAGTCTAGAATTTTCACTGGTTATTAAAGAAATAAGCTCTTACAAAACGAAAAGAAGCGAAAACTATTGACAACTCCTTCCACACGAAGACTAGTGACCGCTGGTTTTAATCGGTCTGGTATTGAAAACGAACACGACATTGTTAGCTGATAAGGCAGCGTGTCGCAAGCGGCGCTCACTGGCTTCGTTGAGGTTGCGGAAGTCCTGCGTGCGCTCGTCGCAGCGGTCCCGCAGCGCCTGGAAGCGCGCCTTCATCTGGTACAGCTCGGCCGAGTCGGCGATGCGGCACTGCTCGGCGGCCGGCAGCTGCGCCTCCAGCTCGCGCAGCCACGCCTCCGTGTCGTCGATGCGGCGCAGCACCGCGGCCGTGCGCTCGGCGGCGCGGCGCAGCTCCTCATTGCGGTGCCGCGCCGCGCCCGCGCCGGCCGCGAAGGCGCGCCGCAGCTCCGTCGTCTCGGAATGGAGCGATTTCGCGAGCGCGTCGTCGCAGTCCTCGAGAAGAGCCTCTTTGGCTTTTTCGATGCTCTCGAGCTTGCTCTCGTACGTTTGTTTTTCTTCTTCGTATTTCTAGAAAATTATTTAAGATTAACGGAATGCGTTCGTTTCGTCCGCAAACTCATTCGAATCGGCAGTTTTTTATCGTCGTTCACTCGATTCAAATCGCTACAACAGCGCGGTCCCGTCGGCGGCGGCGGCCGCGCACTCACGTTGCTGAGCAGCAGCAGCCGGTCGAGTCGCTCGGCGTCACCCGGCGGCGCGTCGCCCGTGTCCGCCACGAACCGCGCCACCGCCTGCAGCCACGCGCGCACCTCCCGCGACTCTTCCTCCACCTGCTGCAGGAGCTCCAAACCTGGGGGCGGATATGAGACCGGTTAGATGTCTTTTTTTATTTTTCTAAATCTCAGCATCCGATATTAGAGTTTCAGATTTCGCGCACCTTTTTCGAGCTTCGCAATCTTCGCGTCGAGAATGGTCCTGGAGTCGCCGAACCTGGTGACCAGGTTCTCGAGGCTGCTCCTGAAGTCCAGGTCGTCGGCGGCGGCGCGCTGGTCGCGCTCGCGGCGGCGCACGGCGGCGTCGTAGGCGGCCTGCAGCGCGTCGAACCGGTCGCGCAGTGCGCGCAGCGCCGCCAGCGTACGCGCCGCGTGCGCGCGGTCGCCCAGCAGCGCGTGCTCGGCCACCACGAGCGCCTCCAGCGAGCGCACGCGCGCCTGCACCTCAGCGAACTCGTCGTCGGCGGCGGCCGGCGCGCGCTCCAGCGCGGCCTTCGCGGCGGCCTCCCGCGCGGCCAGCCGGCCCGCGGCCGCCGCCAGCTCGTCGTTGGCCCGCGCGCACGCGGCCTCCGCGGCGGCGCGCGCCGGCGCGGCGGTCGCGGGTGCGGCCGCGGCGCGCAGCACGATGGCCTGCGCGTTCATGTCGTCGCGCTCGCGCTCGAGCTGACGCAGCAGGCGCAGCTTGTTCCGCAGGTGCAGCAGCTGGTTTGCGGAAGGCGGGTCGGCCTGCGTGCGCTGCTCCCAGTCGCGCAGGTCCCGCAAGCGCGCGAGCAGCGCGTCGGCGGCGGCCCGCAGGCGCTCGCTGGCGGCGCGCTGCTCGGCGACAGCGCGCTGCTCCGCGACAGCGCGCTCGATGCCCTCCCAGCGGCGCTGCAGCGAGCTGATGCTCTCCGCGTGTCGCGCCGCGTCCTCTGCGCACGGACAAGGGTGATGTAGAGCGATACTGCTCGTGACGTCACGTGACTAATGTTTTTTTTTTTTTTTATTGGTTCACTAAACTGGTTGGTACACACAAATTTATGGTAAATGAAAAAAAGAAAAAATAGTACACGACATTAGTGTACAACCTTCTTGAAGTGAACATATTCCTGTGCGAACATATCTGAAAGGAACTACAGGAAACTCGGGCCTGTGAGGCAGGCTGCTCTGCTTTGTCCCAGTTGTAAATCCAGCCAGCCTCAAGTGATTACCACTGACTCTTCGGTCACTCAGCCTGGATTATCTCCGAATGCTACCTTGGATCTAGTGCTGCAGGAACTGCGTGATGGGATTAGAGGTATCAACGTTCGCCTGGAGCAACTACCTACATTAGTACAAGAAGTTAAAGTTATCAAGGAAAAGTTCCATCATTTTGAGAATTCTATGCTCGATATTAAAAATGAAGTGAATGCCAACAAAGCTAAGACGTTAGAGATCGATTCTAGACTCACTAGCTTGGAATCTAGGCCCAGCGGCGGCGATGACTACCCCCAGCTTCAACTTAAACTAACTCAGTTGGCCGCTGATCTATCGTCGAAAGACCAAAGGGAGCGAAGTAACAACGTTGAAATCAAAGGGGTGCCCCTCAAGAAGAACGAAAACCTAATTTCTATTGTTCGTAAGCTCGGTGATGTAATTGGGCAGCCTGTTGAACTCTCAGATATTAATTTTGTTACTAGAGCCCGCTCTTCGTCGAATATTAAACCAATCATCGTTGGATTCCTTGGAAGGTACATGAAGGAGAATTTTGTTGCCTCTGCTAGATCTTACAAAAACCTGACGGCCGAGGACGTAGGCTTCACCGGAGCCGCCGCCAGAATCTTTGTCAATGATCACCTCACACGGGAGAACAAGCAGCTCCTGACTAGAGTCAAGAAGATGGCACTTGAGATGAACTACAAGTACACATGGGTCCAAAAATGCAAGATCTTAGTGAGAAAAAATGACACTTCGCCGATATTACATGTTCATAACGAGGATGACCTCGCTAAAATCAAGTGACTATTTATTAAGTGTCATCGCCGCATTTATCGTTCATTGTTATTTCCATGTATTTTCTTGTCTTATTTCGTGCCACGTAAACCTAACAAATATATACTCATATCGTACATAACTACTAATCTATTCTGTTTTTTAATTGTGTTAGTCGAACCTACAATAACCTACTTAATTTATTATTATTATTTATTCAAATTATACTTACAATATCGCACTCTAATAATAATTATCATACATAGATTGCCATCGTATTTACATATTTTACTATGGTATAAGGGTTTCAGTACGTTTTGCGCGCCGCCATTTCGCTTTACAACTAAATATAACCTCATCTCACTTACAAGCACTTTACATTTACTATACACTCCTGTCGGAACACATATTTTCTATATTACCTATTGGGCCGTGAAGTCTCGTCTTATAACACGCTTACTTTTAATCAGTTTTACTCGCACAGTGTTTTGTTCGCAAACAACTAACATCAATTACCCGTGTAACAATTGTACATCATTTAACGATGCACTTTCCAGCCAAGCACATACTTGGCTGGATTGTGATTATGATTCCTAACATTTATTATCAAAATGTTAGGGGTTTGCGAACGAAATCACTTCAATTTAAGAGGAACTTATTATTATGTAATTACGATATAATCGTGTTAACGGAGACGTGGCTTCTCGACGGAATAAAAACTGAGGAACTATTTAGTGATGTGTACACGGTATGGCGGCGCGACCGGGACTACGCGCTGCGCGGGCAGGCGCGCGGTGGGGGCGTTCTTATCGCCGCGCGCCGGGACCTGGCAGCGCTCGCGCGGCCCGACTGGCATTCCACAGCGGAGGACTTGTGGGTTTCTATTAAATTCAATGGGAATCGAACTGAACCGCCTGTAAACCTGCACATAGGTTGTATTTATCTCTGTCCACAACATCAAGGGTTATCTTTCTCGTCCCAACTTTCTAATTTTTGCGAAAAAGTACTTACAATTTCGGTTAACAATCCCAGTGATAAACTGCTAATTCTAGGCGATTTCAATTTGAGTGACATAACCTGGGCAGCTTCTTGTGACCATACTTTCTTGCAACCTACATGTAACAGTAGTAATAGTAATCATACTGAACTTTTAGATCTTTTAAACCTAATTAATTTGGGCCAGTTCAATAGCATTTTGAACCATCAAAACAATGTCCTTGATCTTGTTCTATGTAATGACGACGTATCTGTTTCTCGATGCTTGGATCCTTTGGTGCCGGAAGACAATTACCACCCGGCACTTGTCTGTAGACCACTTTTCGTACACATAACTTTTCTCACCCCTAGCCCTAGACCTAAGTTCTTTTATGCTAAAGGGGATTATTCGTCAATTTGCAGTGAGCTTGATGGTCAGGACTGGCTGACACTTCTTTCTTGTGGTAGCGTGGATGAAGCGGTAGACAAATTCAATAAAATACTGTCCGAATTGAGGGATAAATTTGTACCATCTAAATATGTTCTACCCAGCCAAAATCCTGTGTGGTATTCTCCTGCACTACTAAAAATTTTAAAAGAAAAAAATAAACATCATCGAAAGTATAAAATATATAATAATAAAAATGACCACAACGATTTTAGGGTTCTGCGTGAACGAGCTAAAAAAGTAGAAAGTGAATGCTATGATAGTTATATAAAAAGCGTAGAAAACTCAATTATTGCCGATCCTAATGCGTTCTGGTCATATATTCAGTCTAACAAACAGCACAATGCATATCCATCGACTATGTCTTACATGAACACCAATATTGTTTCCGGTATCAGTATTTGTAACGCCTTTTCAGACTTTTTTAACTCAAATTATTTATCAAGTACACCCTCTCAAGCTTCAGCTCTTCCTTCATCTTACTCAATGAATTTTAAACAGCCTGATACTACGGCTGATATAAATACTATTGAAATATTGGATTGCAAGGTTCTACATCTTTTAAAACATCTTGACTGTAAAAAATCAGCTGGACCGGATGGCCTTCACCCACACTTAATTGCTAGCTGCGCCAATAGTTTGGTATACCCCGTTATTTTGCTTTTTGAGCGCTCCATTAGTGAAGGCGTAATGCCCAAAGTATGGAAGACAGCAACTATCACACCAATTCATAAAAAAGGGTCAAAGCGTGATATATCTAACTATCGACCGATCTCTAAACTGTGTGTACTAGCTAAAATTTTTGAGAAGTTGATTCATGATCAATTATACGCCGTTCTTAAACATACTTTCTTACCGCAGCAGCATGGCTTCTTGAGAGGAAGATCGACTACAACCAACTTGATCACATTTACTAATTGTGTCACTGCTGGTATGGATGCGGGGGGTCAAGTTGACGCGGTCTATACTGATTACAGCAAGGCTTTTGATCGCATCGATCATGTAATCCTGCTTGCCAAACTCCATGCAGCTGGCATACGAGGTGACTTGCTAAGGTGGTTTACCTCTTATGTCAATAATCGTTGCCAAACTGTGGTCCTAAATGGATTTGCGTCAGCTTCTTCACCTATTCCATCTGGCGTGCCTCAAGGATCAATCCTTGGCCCTCTTCTCTTTATTCTGTTCATTAACGACATTGACTCATGCTTTCATCATTCTGATTTTCTCCTTTTTGCCGACGACATGAAAATTTTTAAAGTAATTCGTAACAGCAATGATCTGGAGTTGCTGCAAAGGGACCTTGATAATCTTCATACATATTGTACCTTAAACAAGCTTGATCTAAATGTACTGAAATGTTTTTGCATATCTTTTAGTAGATCTAATAGGACCCTACCTTTTAATTATAATATTAATGGTCAGTCCCTTACAAGAACTGATACTGTGGTTGACTTAGGGGTAACCCTCGATTCTAAACTTGTCTTTGATAAGCACATCGAGAATATCTCAACGAAAGCAATGAAAACTCTAGGTTTTTTATTTCGTGTCACTAAGGATTTCCATTCTGTAAAATCGCTAAAAATTCTATTTTGCTCCTTAGTTCGAAGTCAGCTTGAATATGCCTCGCAAGTCTGGAACCCTCGCTATGATAAGTATGTTAATATGTTGGAAAAACCGCAAAAGAAATTTCTACGATTCATCAATTTCAAGCATAAGATTCAAAGCCCGGATTATGCTGAGAGCTGTAAACGGCACCATTTGTTGCCTCTCTTAAAAAGAAGACAAGCGGCTGACCTCACTTTACTGCACAACATTACCTTAAATTTGATCGATTCTCCATCGTTACTGGCGCAGGTCAAGCTGTGCGCTCCGACAAGGCCGATCTGTCGCAGAAACTACCTTAAACTGTATGCTCCTCCCTGTCTCTCGAACTACCGACAAAATTCTTTCCTTATACGTACTGTCAATCTGTATAACTCAGAGTTCTCTGAAAATGTGGACCTATTTACGATGAAGCAGAATAAATTTAAAGCTATGTTTAATGATCAGTTCTTTACCAATTAAAATTTTACTTATAATATTATCCATTTCTTTACTCTAGCATTTATATTTCTTGGTTTTATGTGGCATTTGTTTTGTTTACCTTTTATTTACTCTTTACTTTTTATTCTCATTGTACCTACTACTATCTGTTGTATAATTATAATAACGATAGTTTTATAGTTTTGTAGCATGTTACAGCAGGATTCACATTTACACATACATATTGTTTCATAAGCGGAAACTATTTAGGCTTTTAAGTATCCATTACCTTGTAACTATTGTATTTATTGACAGCTGTTTGTTTTCCATGTAGAATAAAATAAAATAAAATAAAATAAAAATAAATAAAGTACGTAATTATAACAAAAATAAATATAATTGATTTCCTAAACACTGTTACTATAATTCTGGAAAGACAAATGTCTTTTAATTGAAACAACCGGTGCACTGAATATATCCAAGTCGTGGCACACCTTGTTGTAAGAAGAACACATCCGATAAATTGGCGAATGCTGTCCGAAAATGATGATAAAAATGCCCATCCGTCCGGTCCCCGACCGACACGATGCCACGTCCCGGGCTTTTTCGTCAGTTGGCGGGGCAGCCTTTCGTGAGTGGCTAGCTCGCTACTCGGGCCCCCTACTACTTGCGGCCGGCCGGCGGGCCCGTGCCCGGAGCCCGCTACCCGCCGCTAGTCCCTCGCGGCGGCTCGCTCGTGTGTCGGGCGCGGTGCCACCGCACGTCGCGCCGGCACACGACAGTCGCTAGGCGGTGGGTGGTCCTTAGCCTCGCCCGGAGCCTCCCACCAGTTTCATCTGATCGGCACCATCCGGGGGCCACGCGTAGGGTTTCATAATAAGTTATGCTTCTACGGACGCGGACAATGATGTCTTCAGTTCCAAAAATGAGTGAGTGTTTATAAGTTATGAGAGTGCACGTGTCGTGCGGTACCTTCGAGGCCGTCCTCCGCGGCGAGGCGGCGCTGGATCTCCTCCACGTTGGCGAAGTCCGCGCGCTGCGCTGCCAGCTCGCGCTCCAGCCGCGCCAGCGCCGCCGCCGACTGCGCCGACTGCGCCGACTGCGCCGACAACTGCGCACAGACACGAGCGAACGGTTACAACCGAGAAATATCATAAAGACTGTACTCATCGTAGACAACGTTAATCGCTCACGTTTTCAAGTGTCTTTTCGGCGTCGGCCGCCCAGTCTTCGAAGGCCTTGTACCCGAGCTGGAAGTCGGCGCTGGTGTCGCGCAGGCGCGGCTTCTTGGCGTGCGAGGCGGAGGTCGCGGTTGCTTTGGCCTTGGCCGCGGTGGCCGTGGCCGCGGTGGCCGTGGTCGCGGTGGCGGTGGCTGCGGGGGTCGCGGTCACCGCGGCGCTCTCCTGCTGCGCAGCGCTGCGGGTGTCGATGTCGAACTCGAACCCGAGCTCTTTGATCTACAAATTGCATTTTATAACTCTCAATAACTAATTTAGTTCTAAGATCCGTATCGAATAAAATGTGTATCGTATCGACGGACCCGGCTGGCCTGCACGTCGAGGATCATGTGCAGCGCGTCCAGCTTGTCCTGCAGCGCCTCCGCGCGCTCGGCGACGCCCCCGCCCGCGCCCTCGCCCCCGCCCCCGCCCGCGCCCACCGCCTGCGCGTGCGCCGCCAGCGCGGCCGCCGCCTGCGCCAGCGCGCGCTGCACGCGCTGCAGCGCGGCCGAGCGCTCCAGCACCGCGCCCACCTCCGACACGGGGTTGGCTTCCATCTGGAATCGGCGAACGCATCGTGTTACAGACTAAATCTATATCCTTACACACAACTATTTTAGAAGCAACAACAACCTAAATCACATTCGATGTTTACAAATGCCAGGCCGCGTCCCCGTCGTCGCGTGACTCACGCGCACGTCGCACGTATAGCTAGTGTTACAACGTCACACGTCGCAGAGTACGTGCGACGTACGTAGTAATTAATACTTCCAAATTAAATGTGATTCCTTAACTTTTATAAAGCTTGCTCGCGTAGTTTGTGCAGAATCTCACGCTATTTTCGATGGTTTTGGGACGCAAAATACAAGCAACGCTTCCGACGATGACGCGACGACCGAGCCGAGGTCGGCTAGTGATCAACGTTCAGACGTGTCGCTTGCGGTGCGCGCGGTACCTCTCCATTCTTCTTTCTTTTACAGTCGTCGCTTACACCTTATTCGACCCGAGTCGTAAAATTATGACGCTGGAACGGAGGTAGGAAGGAAGCGCGAGGGACGCGTCGTCAGCGGGCGAGGCGCTCCGTTACCTCCTTGAGCTGCATCTCTTGGTGGTCGAGCGTGCGGCGCAGCTCCTCGGAGGCGGCGCGCAGCGCGGCGCGGCACTGCTGGCGCTGCGTGAGGCGCTGCAGCCGCTGCGTGGTCCACTGGCACGTGTGCGCCCAGCGCTCGCTCAGCGCGCGCAGCTGGTCCTCGATCTCCGTCACACCTACAAACGTTTCGTATACAAGTATCGGTTCCTTTGTTATATTATACACGTCGTCAGTGGTGCGATGCTCACTGTTGTCGTGGTGGTCGTCGTCGACGACGATGACGCAGTCGGCGAGCGCGTCGACGCGCGGCTGCTGCGCGCGTAGGTCGTCGTGCAGCGCCTGCGCCGCCGCGCGCCGCGCCGCCAGCGCCTCGTCCGAGTCGGCCGCCTCCGCCGCCTCGTCCGCGCCCATGCGCGAGATGCGGTCTTCCGTCGCCGTCAGCCACTGCCTGCGGGCGTGTGCGGTGAGACTGGGCGCGGCACGAGCGCAAGCGCAAGCACAAGCGCGCACAGGCACTCACCGGAACAGGTCGAGGTCCCGCCGCTGCGTGCGCATGAGGTCGGCGTGCACCTGCGCCTGCGCGCGCAGCGCGGCGCGGCGCAGCGCCTCCCAGCGCTGGTTGAGCAGCCGCACCTGCAGCCGCACCTCGGCGGCCTCCTCGCGCGACAGCCCCGCCTCCAGGATCAGCCGCGTGCCCTCCTCCAGCACGCCGCCCACGCGCGCCTGGTGCTCCGACAGCTCCAGCAGGAACTTCTGCGCAACGCAAACGATCGAACCGGTCGCTCGCATCGAACGATCGAACCGGCAGAAAGAAACGCGATTACGACCTCGTGACTGTGGAAGTGCTCCTTGACCTTGTCGAGGTCCGCGCAGTCGGGCGGCGCGGCGGCCTGCAGCCGCTCCTCGGCCTCCAACAGCCACGCCAGCACCTCCTCGAAGGCCGCGTAGTACCCGCCCAGCTCCGCCGAGCCCGTGGTGGCCGTGGACAGCGGCCGCGACGCGCACACCTGGCGGGAGATCGTTCGGTCAGCGCGCGGCGGGCGGCGGGGGGGCGGCGTGGGGGGGGGGGGGGGGGGGGGGGGTCGCCTCACCTCAGCCGGCGCGCCGGGCTCCGAGGGCGAGCTCGGCACGGCCACGTCGTCCCCGGAGTGCGGCAGAGATTGGAACAGGCACATCACGTACATCATGATCGACTTCTTGTCCGGGTGCGGCGTGTTCACGTCTGCAACGGGTGAGAGAGGGGGTCAGTGCGTGCGGCTCCCGTGCGTGGGGAGGGGAGGGGGGGGCACTCACCCTCCGGGTCGAGCAGGCGGTCGATGTCGAGGTGCTGCTGCGCCAGCGCGAAGGCGTGGTCCAGCCGCGCGGCCGGCGCGCGCCGCGCCACGGCCGCGAAGTCGAACAGCTGCGGCCGCCAGCGGTGCAGCAGCGCGTTGAAGGCCAGCCCGTCCGCCCACGACGACGAGAAGTTCACCACGTCCACGCCCACGTAGTTCTGCAACACACCGACGTCTTACCGATGATACGCGACGCGGCCGACGACTTTGAAACCTGGCCCCTGCGCGACTCGATCCTCTGACATACATACCGGATGTTAACTATTACTCGATACGGGATGTATGTAACGCAACGAATGCTTGTTGTGTGTAGTACCTGCGTGTTGGTGCGGCACCAGGCCAGCAGCGTCTTCTCGAGGTTGGTCTGGTGCAGCTCCGTCATCAGGTCCTTGAGGTGGTAGTGCACCTGCCAGTGCAGGATGATGCTCCACACCAGACCTGGAACGAACAACCGGATACTCTGTACAATTCTCAGGCGACGTATCCAGCGGGAGCTACGCGATGCGGGCCGTGAGCGAATATAACAAGCAGACACGGGCTCCAAGAGCCCCTTTGGTAGTTTATATTTATGAAACTTACAGCTGTTGACAAACTCCTCCAACAAGTAATAGAATGTCAATCAAATCTCTTGTCATATTATTAAGATATCGTTTTTTTTATTTATTTAGTAATTGCAGCCGTGTAATCAAATCTTACACACCTAAGTATGCGCACTACACGTTTTGCTTCGTCCTTAATAGTACGCACTTCTAAGAAGTGAAATTCGTTGGCAGCGCCTATCGTAGGATCAAAACCTCCTAGGGACCTAAATCGCATCGATTCAAGTACCGCCCCTCCCCCCCGGGGCTGGCGTCTCGCTACTTGCGCGCTAGTCCCAGGCCGGCGGCGGCGCGGCGGTGGTTACCGAGGATGAGCTTGGGGTTCCCGTCGACGACGTCGTTGCTGCTGATGTTGACGAGCTTCACGCCGCTGCCGCCCAGCGCCCGCAGCGCCGTATTCACGTTGTTGATGTGGTGCACGCGCATGCGCCCGCGCTCGCGCTTCTGCGGAACAACAAGCGCAACCGCATTATATACCGTTGGAGGTATTGCTATACGTTCGTACAAATAAATAAAATGGCAGTGTCCGTTTGTAATGTCAACACACCAGTTTTCTACTAAATACATGTAAAAGTATATACGGAACTTAAACCGTTTTTAAATTTTTGTCTGTCTGTCTGTTTGTTTCTTCCGGCTAATCTCCGAAACCGCTGGACCGATTTTGACGGGACTTTCACTGGCAGATAGCTGATATGTTATTAAAGGAGTAATTTGGCTACTTTTATTTTAGTTTTTTTAATACGATTTGATAACGAGACGAGCTGGTCGTTTGACTGATGGTAAGCGTAACGCCGGCCCATAACAATAATTGTAGTGCCACTCGGAACTTCGAATCACAAACGCCTACGCGGCTCTGAAGTGCGCCCGTTACCCTAAAACGTTACGTGTGTGAAGCCCCGGGGCGCAGTTAGTTCTAATTGAGACCATGAAAAAGAGATAGAACATGTTTTAGATCTCCTACATCAATACACTTGCTTGCTGAATTATTTATTAAAAAGAGAGCGAAACTAAAATGATGTTTAGGTTTGTGCCCCCAAAGTGGAGGCGTGTGCGCTCACGTATTGCTGCGCGGTGAGGATCTCCAGCAGCGACAGCAGCACCTCCCCGTCCCGCAGGTCCAGGAACAGGTCCTCCACCAGCGGCTTGTCGTTCTGCAAGCGACAAGCGGCCGTTACTGCGCGGCTCACAGCTTGTTCGAGCGATGTAACACAGCCGTGTCACATCGCTCGACGCATCACCGTACTGTTTGGATTTGGATACTTTGGATTGTTTTGTTTACGAATAAGTTATGCAAATTATTACAATCCCAATTGTCAGCAAAACGTAGCACCTTAACGGACAACGTATCAAAGTTCTCTCGTTACCTTTCGCTGTTCGTCGTTCTCCCTATTGTGACAGCTTTATAGTTTGCTTATCGTATACAAAATCGTATCGATGATAGATACTCTTCTGCGGGATTTCAAACTTACCACACAACAAATACGAAGATACTAACAGAAGTTCGATAGAAAACGTTTCCCCGATTGGTTTATAATCCTTTACGATCTGTACTAGAGCATGTAAGCATGTCCATTGCGGCCCAGTCCGCCGAACTGCGCGTGTGAGTCAGCTCTTAATAAGCCGGCTAATTGCTGGTCCCGCCGCGTCCGGCGGCAGATCACGTTGCGGCCAAATCTAGCGCTAAGCCGAATCTAGCTTAACAAATGGGATCTTCACAAAAAGCAAAAGGTCGTTCGAAATGGTAAATCAAGGAAAAATAAAGAAACTTACTTTCACCAGCTGCGAGTTTATCCATTTTGCGAATGTTTTCTTTTGGACATCCTCCCGCTCATCTGCAACAAAATAATGATAAAAATATTAGTTTTACGGTTCAACTGGTTTTTCTACAGCGTGTTCCTTCCTGCCTTCAGATAAAACATGGTGTTTAAAATATCTTTCGAGAATCGTATAGCATTAGGTCAGCTGATAAGGATTTCCAACTCAGCCTCGCAAGTATAAAAGGAACGTCTCGCTGATTCAATGGCGATCCAGAACGCTCACAATGTTCACTTTTTCCATCGCAGGGACCGAATAGTGCCTCGCAAGTTTTCAGCAATGTTATCATTACAACACCACCCGTGAACTCCGGCGTCCTCGCTCCCTTCAGCTGATTCTGTTAGCGCTGAACGAACAGAACATCAATACTGAGCCGCTCTCGTCAGCGCGGGATAGGCGACGTCCCGTGGATTCGCATCGGTAAACATTATTGTCTCGTTGTTGATCTTGCATAACTTCAGACCGACTCGCTAGACGACCTTCGATCAAGTATGCACATATTATCGTAGAGCTCATATCTGAGCGTCATCACGAAACTACACCACAAATGGTATAGGAGTTATTCATAATCAACCTATAAGAAAGACCAAATGTAGGAGTTAAGCTCCGTATGGCAATTCTATATAAAATACATCTTTTCACACCAACTGCTCGACAATGACCAATTACATAATTTTCACGTAGTCTCAACGGTAAAGCAAGGCATTGCCTCCCTAGGGAGGGAAAGTTGTGTGAAAATCCCTAGGGAATTTCCGAGCAAAGAGGTTAAATTTGGAAGAAAACTCAGCATACGGGCTTTATTCGAAAATCGAACTGGCCACCATAGGCATAACCAAAAAAAAAAAGAACGCAGCTGCATGAAATTTAAAACGATAAATTATTTATGTACCTAGTCCTGGTTTTTTATTGCCTCGCAGAAAGTGTGAAAAGTACAGTGTTCACCTCTAGGATAAAGCCTGTCTTCGTCTTGGGCGGCTTGAACCCCTCGCTTCACTCAGGACCCTACGTAAGTCTGACGCTGCGCTCGAGTGTTAAGTTACAACTCCAGTTAGCTCTAGAGTCCATCGTTCCGCTCAGGGTCCAGTAAGCCGCCCGTGATGTAACATAAATCAATATAGTGTAATTAGGTATTCCGTGGCTTGGCTATACACCATAGAAGCAATAAGCGGCGAAGCTATCGTAGAGACAAAGTACGTACGTGAACCGACGCTAATTGACACCTCGATGCCTCAACGCATCTCACACTGCATAAAGCTCTCGATTTCAAAACGATGCTTACGTACAATGAGGTCATTGTAACGTTGACTATGACTAAGTTATTCTATCTACTGTTCAGTTGCCCAACGAGCAGTGTTGCTTAGATCATATATGCAGTGACAGCAACATCAGATACAAATACCCTACCACAAAGACGCCATCGACCTTCCCACACAGAGCTGCAAGGAGGTTCGGTTCCTCTTACTCCGCCGCCTCAGTAACGCAGCGCCCGGCCACTGCGTCATGCGTCAGTGCGCCGTGTCTTGTGCGCGTCCGTTATTTGGTGATATGCCTGATCAAGGTCAAGTTTTTGCACAACTTCTTAGCCACTGTATTTTTGTGTGAAGTCGTGAGAATATTTACTTTTTGCTCGTGATATGGGTTGGGTAAAAACTTAAGTTTTCGCTGGTAAGGCATGCCAGTCAACAAGTGGCATACCTACAACATGTAATATAATAATTTATTGGTATGATTAGCACGATTAGGTAACTTTATTTCGACAGCGTTTTTGATCCAAATGAACATATTTGTTCATTTGGATTAAAATTAAAAAAACACAGAAATATTTTGACCAATATACGGTCTATTTAATAACTAACCAATATTTGACTAATGAACATGGTTGTTGTATAGTCCGGCCTCCGGGTCAATGAGTGGTTGTTGGGTGTTACTGGTTTATAAATTTTAACATCACCCAAATGGCATCGTGATCCAGTGTCACTAATCACTTTACAACTTGAAACTCATTTACAATTCAAAATGACATTACTTTGAACTAGGTTTGCTTCGATATTGCATAAAATAAAACGCTTTCATTATATGCAAACGATGACAGATCATTAAATTAGCACTGTACAAGATGTGTTTCTGGAGAATGCGTCAAGTGTCGTTACAGGTAAGGCGACGACGGGTCACGGGAGGGCGGAGCGTGTCACTCAGTAACGTCAACTCCCTAATAACACAATTTGTATCGATAGGTAGTAGTTGTAACGGGACCGGTTCTGTTTACGTGTTCGAGTGTGCCTGACAACGTAACTAGCACTGTCACGACGCTGACAACTTCCTTCCTGCGGCGCCACTCCCACGGCAGGACTAAACGTTGTCAGCGGCGAGTGCCGCATACGAATGAGCCACATTCACGTCAGGTAACCTTCCCGACCGAACATGTAAGTTGGTTTGTTTGCCTCGCTCCCTGCCGCGCCGGGCGCCGGGCGCCGGGCGCGCGGCGCAGCAGGCTGCAGGCAGCGCCCGCCCGCCCGGTCTGCCCTCTCGTACGTAAACTTCCATATTTATGAAGTGCAACGTGTTGTCGTTTCTGTTATAATCTCGGATTATAAACAACATCATAATAAACATGCGTTGCGCTGTATTTTTACTACGCATGTCGTTGAACTTTTATCCATTTTAGGATGTTACGGACGCGGGTTAAATTTTATTATAGACTTTTAGGACAAAGAACGGTTTTTAAGCAATTTTTATAGTGAAGCTATGTAGACCCACGGAAAAGTACATAGCTCTTATACACCTACAATATTAGACCATGACCTTCATTAGAAGACTTAGCCGACAAACACTTGACACGATTATCAAGTAGCCTGAACGATTGCAATGGACCTGCCATCATAGCAGCTGCAGAAGCCGGCGCCGGCCGCGGCGCGCGGACGAGTGCGCACGCACAGGCCGACTGCCTCGTGTTGCTGTGACCCTGCGCACGCCGACTGACTCAGTGTGGGCGGCGCAGCACCCGTGCGCAGCCTCAACAGTAGAAAGTCACCTTTTACGACACAGTCGCATCATTATGAATGTTTATATGTTTTCTTCCATAGTTCTTTACGAATGAACTATAATAATTGTTCAAATAAAATATTTACATATAATTAATTATATTAACATGATACTATGTCGGCAAAAATCATCATATTTAGCCAGATGGCAAAACGTCGTCCCTGCTAGTTTGGTTGCCCGAAACATGACCGTGAGGTAAACATGGATGGGTACTGACGCGAGGTATCGAGGCAATAGTGACTCATAAAGTTTTCAACGCGTAATTAGCTGAGAATGTCAACATTGCAACTCAAGAGGGTACGCGACGGTTAATGTAGCAGTACTGTTATCTTAATTGTTCTTAATTACAGAGCGTATTACGTAATATAGTGGTGCGTGCTCAACAAAAAGTTGGTATTGTATTGCCAAACGTGAGGAACTAACGGCAGGTTCGGTCGAGATCGGAAGTGGCGGCAGGGCTGAGGCGCTCACCGAGAGATATTACGTCTTCACCACTCACGACTAAATATATCTTATCGACTAACTTCTCGAGCAGAAGTGTTCCAGATTGATAATAAAATATGTGTGCATGACATAGAAAAATTATCTATGGTGCATCGTCTGATTAACATCAAAGATGTAACACATCACCAGAATATGGAACTTTGTCTAGCAACAGAGTTTTAGTACTGTTGTCGGGGACGAAACAAAACCAAAACACCGTTTGGTGTAGAGGTTACTGCAATATAGTTTTTACAATCACGCCAAAATGTAAGAGCGTCGTAAACTATTCCGATTGAGAAATAAAATAATGCGTTATGCGATACATCAACTCTATGGAGCTAATCTACGAATAAAATAATGTAGGTAATTTTGTAAGATGCGTTAAACTGGGTCACAAATGAAAAAATCTCATCACCTGTACATTGCCCGCATCTTTTTTGACATATTTATAAGCCATCTGTGCGTTCGATTATCTTCGATAAACATTCACGACATCTCTTCATTTGACATGACGAGAAGAGTTCTTTGCGCTGCATGCTAGCACCGGTACACATAAAGAGAGATATATAATATGCCTACTAATATTAAAAATGCCGAAAGTGTGTTTGTTGAATTGTTGGTTTGTCCTTCTTTCACGCAGTAATGGAGCAACGGATCGACGTGATTTTTGGCTTAGATATATAGTTTATGGACCGGAGAGTAACATAGGCTACTTTTTATCCCGGACAAATGAACGGTTCCTGTGGGAACGCGGGTTAATACCGCGGCCGGAAGCTAGTATCAGTGTAGATTAATTGACAGTTGTCAAGTTCTGTCAATTATTGATCGATCGCTATGGATCGCAGTTCCATAGGTATCTACTCGCGCCACTGGTCCGCGAGTGAACGGCTGCGCACACGCACGCGGACGATGCCGCGACAATGCGCAGACGTCAAACATTCCAGCGCGATGCGATTACCGCGACTCACTAATTTCTCTTCATAGTGACATTTTTGAGTTCTCATGCATGCGATAGATGTCTTCGGCACCAGGAAATCTATGCCTATATTCAATACTAGCTGTGCCCCGCGGCTTCCCTCACGTCGCCTAACTTACTCCTTGTAACATCAGCTATCTGCCAGTGAAAGTCCCGTCAAAATCGGTCCAGCCGTTTAGGAGATTACCCGGAACAAACAGACAGGATAGTCAATATTTTAAAAATTGCTGTTTTGTTATTTTCACCGTAAGTATATACTTTCATATATGCATTTAGTAAAAATCTGTTAAATTGATATTACAAACAGACACTTCAATTTTATTTATTTGTATAGATGTATAGACTAGCTATCCGCCCCGGCCTCGTTTTAGTCTTTTTCGACATCCGTCGTGGATTCATTAAAATTTTTAATTTTGTTTTTTATTTTAATATTTTCAGAGAATTTCTTATTTACTGTCTATGACCCGACTTCACCTACTTCTAAGCAATCGCATACATGCTCTATGAGCAATCGTTTCAAAATTAAAAGCTCAAAGTGTCAGGCAGGCAAATAAACATTTTCTCGATATAAATGGTTCCTACTTAGTAATGATAAATAAACATTTTATTTTATTAAATTATTCACAATACATTATATTGTTATAGATACAAAAATTTTCGGTTTATTATATTTTTAATATTGGCTGTTTGTCGATTTTGTTCGCACCTTTGCTTTTACCTGCGCGCGCATCGTTGGCGCGGTGCGCGGGAAAATAATCTCGCGGCGCGCAATTTTCCGTAAAAAATAATAACAATACAAGTCTGTTTATTTCCTCGCATGTGTGTTGAATAACGTCGTACGAAACGCGTGTGCTATGTTGGTAATTCTGTCTTTCTTTCTTTCGATGCAGAAAACCGTATCTAAATTGGTCAAACCATTCTGGAGATACCTAAATGGGAAAATTCATGTAAGCGAACAATATTTTTTACAGCGCCCCCAGGCGAGTTTATGCCATACCATGTATCTAAGAACCATCGCCGATGAATCACAAACCCTATGCAGAAAACCGTACCTAAATCGGTCAAACCGATACACATCAAAAACATAAGGAAGGTTTCATTGCAACATTATTCGGAACAGTAATTAGTTTTTATGGTCAAAAAACAAAGCTGTTCTTTTAAATGTATGCATCGTAAACCTTGACATGGACTTTTCCAGAAGGAAAGTCATAACGTTGTTCTGTGTGCTGACTGCCGTTTAATGGCATCGCTATTTAATTTGTCCAAAGAAACCGATGACGATTTACTTGAGGAGAAACTAGCGCGCGCCCGTCCGCGCGTCCGCCTGCCCCGGTAAGGAAACTAGACGCTGACACGCGCCGCGGTACGTTCTGCCGCGCTCTCGGACACTACAGTCGGCTGTTATACGGCTGGATTCATTAGGGTCCAAGGAGTTCGACTCGGAAATCGCATCATTTCAAGCCTGGATATTATTTGTTCTCCGTGTCGAACCTTAGGACAGTCAGCCCGGACAAATATAGAGGCGGACCGTTAGACGATTATGAATAGTAATGGGACGCCCGCGAGCGCGCGCCATTGCCTCGCCATCGTCACCTGACGGGGACTATGGGGAACGCACCGTCACGTCGCGCGTAGCCAGTAATATTACACGCTCATTCTTGTTTTCGATTTTCTGATAAAATAACCGTAGTTTAGCAACAAACGCGGATTATGAAGTATTATACGCTCCGAGCACCGACTGCTCCGCTTTACGCTACATCACTGGTTCACCACCGATGTTAACCACGACTTCTGCACTGAACACGCAGTGGTTTTAAACCTATTATAGAGATCGTTGAAGCGGCTGCCGTTCCTCTCTTTCACTCCCTCGAATACCATATATATACGGGTGCCGCTCGGATCTAGATTTCCATCAAGCACCACATTAGGCGGTACAATATGCGTCAAGCGGTGATCGTGGGTTGTCGTGTACAACGTCTAGTCTTATGACAAATAAACTGATACAAATTGAATGTCCTAGCCGAGACCGTCGGCGGCGTCGGGCGCAAGTCACGTCACGAGCTATCGGGATCACCACATGAAGCATACTGTGCAACATGTATCTCACGGCATCGGCAGTCCGTGGTCGTAGACGTCAGTGCCGCGCCTCACGAGCGCGGCGCGCGGCGCGCCGGTGACATCACCGCGCCGCACATGTTAACCGTGTCAAAGGTCACGGGAATCTTATCAGTTTTCGACGCCTTCACTTTTGTTTTCAAACAAACATTTAATGATACCAAATAGTAACGAGCGAATCCTTCTTTAAACCTACATTACTAAATGATGAACTCTCGTGACCATCTTTTAACAGACCGAATGTCAAAAAACTTTTTGTAAGTACATTAGTTATGGACTTACGATGCATCGTTCAATAAGTCCGTAAAGTTTCCACTTGAGCGCCAATTTTTTTTTTCGTTAAAATGTGGCAGCAGAGGCTGCGATCTCCGAAAAGGTGTTAATTCAGCGGTGCCATGACAGTGACGCATACCACTCAATTTAACTCAATTTTACTGGAGCGCCTAGTTCGTATGGTCATACTAATGATTGACCACATTTGTTCCAGAATTAATAATTTAAGTGATACGAGACAGTTCGACGTTCCCCAACTGAAGATCGTAAAGCCATTTAAATAAGCGCCAGTTAGAGAGGAAGTCAATTGCAATAAACCAAATTTCCATCATGTCCCACATTATGATTATGACACATTATGAAGCCTCAGGTGCCAAGCACAGGGGAGTGCCAAAATCGCGCTTAGCTGTCAGGCAGCCCTCACACCTAATCCATGATTGATGGATAAGCATCCACACTGAATGACCATCAATTTGCATCAATCGCAGACCACGATAAAACAATGACAAACCACGATGCCGGCTTGACGTATTATTATATCGTATCGTCTATTGTGGTTATGGTTGGGGCTTGATGGAAATCTGGTCCAAGCACGTCACCCACTTCTACCTATGCTTCTACGACCTCTATTGAAAAAACGTTTCACAACCATTGCATGCTCACTGCAGATGCCGCGGTAAATAAACGGGTGGTGCGCAACTGATGTATGTAGCGTAAAGCGGGGCAGTCGTCGCTATGAGCCCAGGCAGGGCTTCGAGACAGTCGTCGTTGTGCAATCTTTAGTCTTCGTCCCCCCAGGAATTATTTTCATTTTCGTTAGTATCTCAAACGGATAATGTTGATGAGGCTCAGAAAATTACGGAAATTTAATTTGTAATTGTATTTGTAATTGGCCAATTTTTCTGTAAAATGATTGTTCCAAGAGCCCAAAGCAGCTGGCCATCTCTTGAATTGAGTTTGGATTATAGGTATGCTGGCAAGAGGCAGCTTCACAAGCAGTCAAACCGGTTCTATAAGAATATGATCTGCTAAAATACGAGCTCGGCTAAGATTTCATACAGCTTTCTTCAAGACAATTGGTGCATGACAGATACATGTGTTGCCACTTACCACCTGTTCATGCTCATGCAATACGCTCATGCCTCACTTGTTTCTTCAATTACCATTGACAATAATGTCTTGTCTTAATATTGTGTTGAGTGCTTGTGTTTACAGCTTTGTGGCTGACTATCTAATAGGTAGATTGCAAAATAGTATTTCATTGTAAAATATAAGATTCAATACCAACCATTGCACAAGGCATATTATTGGAAAAAATAGACTCAAAAATGTGTCTATTGTATACCAGCAATATTAACTAATTTTAGCTGTGTGGTGCTTTACAGCCAGTATATTTATTACTAGCTTCTGCACCCATTTTCACCCGCATTCCCACAGGAACCGTGTATTTTTCTGGGATAAAAAGTAGCCTATGTAACTCACCGGTCCATAAAATACATCTATGCCAAAAACCATGTCAATCCGTTGCTCCGTTATTGCATGAAATAAGGACAAATGTTTCCTTCTGTTCACTTTCGCATTTATAATATTATAGTATATATTTAGTAGGATATATATGTAGTAGGATATATATGTAGTAGGATTATATTTATTATTATGCCCAATAGAGCATAGAACAAAAATATCTTTTGTATTGCCATTTTTCTTTGTTTTTGTATGGTAAATAATTGTTTTGTACTTTGTTTTTGTGTTTAGAGCTACTTGATACAAAGAGAGCTGCTCTCTAGGTGAATATAGCAAGTGGTATCCAGTGCTATGCCAGTTAAATTGCTACTTTATTGCCTTGTAGATAGAGTTTTTATTACATGTCAAATCAAATACCAGCCTTCCCCGCAGACATTAAATCCTTCATACACATCATGTAGGTCCACTGTGTGTGTAAATAGATAATTGCAGCCTCACTAATTTACACTGTTATAAAAGAAAACTTGAAAAACACTTGAAGAACAACTTGAGAAACGAAAAAGTTAACTTCGAAATCTATAAATTACTTTATTAATTAAAGACAAAAAAATGTAAAATATGCCTTAGTATTGTAATATAAAAAAATTGCCGGACTAAAACTTTTAAACAAATAGCAAAATGGCTGATTTCATTAATTTCATTTTTGTTTAAACACTGGTCACTCATACAATTCTTTGTGTTGTTTTTGGAGTATAGTTTCAACTAATATAAAAAAGGCTAAAAGGCTGGTATTTGGAGCAGTCTGGTATTAGAGGTGTTCCCTTTAGAAGTCACTAGTTTCTGCCTGTGGTTTTGCACATGTGGAATCAGCATAAAAAGATTTTAGAGAAGAAATTTTTATGATTGCACCACTGCTGATCAACCACAAAACAAACGAAAAGAGCAATGTTACCGCTTCACATTATTACAATTGCAGTGTATTAACTAACTAATCTTGTCAAAAACTATAAATGCACTGTAGATGTGCTAATGAGATGTTCAGCGTTCCATTTAATGTAAAGTCATCCCTGATGCATATTATCACATATGATTATTGTTTAGGACCAGTTACTACTAAATAATAAATACCTACGTAATAAAATATTGATGGAATGCGAGAAGCATGTTATCAGTCGACAGCGGATAATCTCAGCAAGTGCGAGAGGAGAGTCGCGCCGCATAATCACCGAGTGTACACAGCGCGTAGCCAGATAAGATATCGCGAGGATGCCTAATAGCCTACCAGTGCCGGCAGGCAAGGCCTACCTTGTTACCTCTAGTTGCGCCGCCTGCAGAGGTTTCGCCACCCCTAGCACTTACCCACGTAGCTCGCCTCCATTTTTTCGGATAAACCCTTTACAGAAACTTTTCTTGATACATCACAGCGCGCACGCACCGCCTCTCCCGAATCGAAACTTTGTCCAAACTTTTCAAAACAAGGTTCGAGTGGCGCTAAGGTGGCGAGGGCCGCGAGCGCACGCGCCCAAACTGATTGCACAGTTTAAAACACTTATTTTACACTGTCACACACAAATAGCACTGTGGATCACGAAATAACTTTAAAAAGCGTAGAAAACATTGTCAATTTGTCATGAACAGACAGTGGCCATGGATAGCATCCGAAAACTATGAAGTTATGAACGAAATACGAATTTTACGATATCCGAAAATGACAGGTGAAGTGAGAGGACTGAGGAGGGGCGGGGCGAAATGACAATTGACAACTGACAAAGCCTGACAATGACAAGCAGGGCTGCCAATGCCAATTTATCAAATTCCCCAATAATAAGTAAGTCTGTCATATTAGCCAACGGAGAGAAAAATCAACTGATTCACCACAAATTCCCCTCAAAATTATTGTAAGAAATGAAACAAGTTTCAACTATTTCTTATATAAATATTTTTTATTATCTTCCAAAATAAAAAGAGTCCGGTACACTTTTTTCCATATATTTGTTGCAAGCATTTTGCTCAACGGGTTAAACTTCCGCCCAGTATTTTAATCCCTACCCATATTCTTAATTATATACTACTACAGTATCTGAAGTCGATTACTGTTTAGTATCTGAAGTCAACTGTGGTTTTCTGTCTTTAATGTTTTATGGGCACTAAATTGTCGCTCGACAGATGCGTCCGAGAACGACAGTACCAGCAATAATGCATCACAATCTTTATGTGTAGAACTATTGTCCGCACCATTTTTAAGGCGGAACACTTTACACCCCTGCCTCCCTGCCTGTAACATTTAGGCTAAGATTCAGAGAGGAATCTAAGCGTGTTCTTTTGTTTGCATAATATGTCAAAATGCATTATTTACGTTGAAATTTATTTTCAGAGATGTTTAGAACATTGATTGTATTGCTGTCTTTGTTACATTGCTATTCAATATACTTATTTGATAAAACCGGTAAACGTACCAGGAAAAAAATTAAAAACCTATCAGCCATAGATAACAGAGCGTAATCTTAGCTTAGAACGTACACGAACATTCGTTTCTGAATACTCCCTTAGTAGTTTGTGTTGAATATTGAATACGAATACGATTAAGCGGCTTAGCCGATGCATTGCCATGACTGTTCTTAGATTGTTTTTGATTGTTGTCTCTGAATCTTACCGTTAGCACTAATGTTATATTTTTTTATGTAAACCATTTGCAAACAAGCGAACAGCCCGCCTGATGGTAAGCAGTCACCGTCACCTAATTCTCCATGAAGTTTAAGCCTATGTTGATAAAAATCCAGCATATTGTGAGCTCACCACTTGTCATCTATTTTTTGCGATTTACCGCAGTTTGGGGAATTCCCCGCAAATTGGCAAACCCAAACGAGATAGAGACTCGCGGCGCAAGCCTTCAAATAATTACACACATCGGGATTTCTTCGCGACCCTAAAATGTCGCGCGATTGATGAGCAGCGCAAGTACGGATCTTTTCGGTCGATAAAATTCGATAAAATTGACAATTTTATCGAATTTTATCGACCCGAATAGATCCGTACTTGCGCCGCAGTATCGGAGAGAGCTCAGATGTACAACTTTTAAGGACTAGGGCTGGAATCCCGTCATGACCAATGGCTTTATTCACGTCTAGGCTTCTAGGCGGAAGCCGGATTGAGTCCCACATTATTTATCCATTGCACCCGGGGCGGGGGTGTGCGTAAACGCATTCCCGTCACGTTAAAAAAAACCTGAAACCCTAACGTGCTACATAATTCAAATTAATCGATCTGTTCAACTATGCTAGCTATGTAGTCGAGTAGGTAGGTACTTACTTTTGGTGTAGTTAAGATACGTCTCGTAGGGGGCGGCGGTGCACGGCGGCGCTGCCCCGACCTCCACGATCCACGTGACTCTCTGGCCTAGCAGAGGGGACTGGGATGATGACATCTTACGATGCATATATTTTATTTATGGTTCGGGAAAATAAACGAACGCAGCATCGCTAAAGTTAAAATATGGAAGTACATATTATCTACCTATGGAGGTGCATACATTTTTGTTAAAAACCTTTGAAAAAAATATTAACTTACATAGTAGCTATTCCAACCAGCCAGCTAGTGATCCTAAATAATAACTTTTTACATGACTGCACAAAAAAGGAGTGTAATATTTTTTTATAAATTAACTAAGTAGGTATTTATTTATTTCATTTTATAACTAATACGGTACAACCAGTTAGTTACATTATAGTTATGCGAGTTTAAAAAAATTTACAAGCTTAAAAAATAGACACCGACTTTCGAAAAATAAAAATACAACAAGAAGGGTTTACTTAATTATATATTTATTAATTTAGTCAGTGTAGTTAACACACAAATTAATCACAAAAACGTGCGAGTGTTGTGAATTTATCTAAAAAAATAAATAAAATAAAATAAACTTCACCAATTTTATAAATAATATTATTATTCTTTAGAATTTTAGGCTCCCAGACAGTTATGGTAACAGTACCTACCTAATATGGTGAAAAATGTGCCTAAGCATTTATAGCAAATTAACATAATTATGCGTAACGATATGTTTTCGAATAAGCAAAAGTATTCCAATGTAAATTAGTACATTACATTTTATGCGGAACAATTGTGGATCGATTTTAAAGTAGGTAAGTACCTTTTTTTGTACCTACCTAAGTACTTACCTAATGAAAGGCAGAGTAGGGCGATACATAGGCAGTTATTTTTATAGTAAATAATCGTATTAACCAGAGTTAATGTCACGTGAAAGAGACTTTAATTGATTACTATAGTAGGTAGGTACTAGGTGTGCACGCCGAGCGCAGCTTATTCGTTGCGGTTTGTTATCTCGGTTATTTTTAGGTGTAGGGCCTATGTGGTTCACCTTGACGGCTTTAAGGCATTCGCATTGAACTTGCAAATGATGAATTAGATGCAAGTATTTTTTAGTTTATAGAGCACGCAGCGTTATAGGTACCTACTATGGTTTACATTTTATACAAATCAACCTGTATTCATTGGTGGTGTCATTATTAATTTTACCTATACAATTTGCCGTATACCTACTTATAATGCGGTTAGATAAGACATTTCTTATCAACTATAATCAGCAAAATGATAACAATACGTCATTATCAAACAAAAAGCGTTATCCGTGAACTGCCGGTAGTGGACGCGCTGCATAATGTGAACAATAACGCGTTACAGTAACATTACAGTAGTACGATGTCACGCGTGGACGTCTTAATGAACGGTCGTCGACACCGGCGGCCGGCGCGCGGCGGCGGCCAGCTATACATCATTTACAATAAAATCGTACAGGCACGCTGCTCTATTGTAGGCTATTGAGTAGGTACCAACCAACGCTACTTTAGCATATCTTTTAAGTTCGCAGCTCTTAACAGCTCATTAATATTATTCCATATATCTCAAAACAAAACACATGGACTTAGTTTTATATACCTATAAAATTTATTATCGAAAAGATCCGTACTTGCGCTGCAGTTGCCAGTTGTGTCGCTATACTCTATCAGGGTCATATTATTATGTCTTCACTATTAACACAAAATCTCTCATTTCCCTATATTGTGCATATTATAATTGTAAGAAACTATTGAGTATTATATAATGTATAGGTACTGTATTAAGCACGTAATTATTTTAGATTATTTTTCAGATGTTTTATTATTGGCGTTGCTGCATCGATTGTTTGTCTATCATCCGCATAAAGAGTTTTGGGTGCACCGAACATAACATAACGTTTAGTGGCCCAACAGAATTTTTATATTAATAATAATAATAGAAGGGGATCATTTTGAGGTATAAGACCGGAATAGATAAATAAATAGATGAACATAATCACAGGCGCGGCCTACGAGAACGTTAGGTACTTACTGTAGCGCAACAGCACAATGCGAATTATTATATATTTTGTAATACTTAGTCATACCTAAGTTATATGTTTATTTCTCGTAAGTGATTTTGTAATCAATAAAGATCTTAAACCATAAACCTAATAACAACCTAATAACTTCTAACATAATGTTAGAAGTTTGTTAATAGAAATAATATCCTATAGAATTAGAGATCTATTTCACGCTCAAGAGAAAACTCTCAAACAAAGCGCAGAAAAAAAAATAGGTGTAAATATAAAATAACTAGATTTAGAACTCCTAAATAATATCCAAAGGCGATTTTTATAGACCAATAAAGACGCCAAAAAATAATGCAGTATCAAAACTGCGCTTCGAAGAAGGACTGCGCTATATTGGTCTGACATTTCGGTTTATTTTCATACCGTCGTCGATCTGAGCGCACTCGCCGAGACAACTACAACAGATAATAAGCATAGAAGTAAAATATAATCAAAGATAATAAGGTTCTCTTGACAGAAAATACACATTACTTTTATACTTACTACTAATTTAAAATTATTTGTTTTGTACTCTAAATAACATAGGTACCTTAGAAATCTCTTGTTTATTATACACATTTCTATTCTTATAGAATAGAATCATAATTTAATTGTTAAAGGTATGTATTCCTCATTAGTACGAATTGATTAATTTCATATCGTCCTTATTCGTCACGAATAAACAAAGTGATTCGGAGAAATTATTCCCATTTAGTATAAGTACCAAGGTTTGTCAAGTACTACCTATCATTTACTTGCGATGTTCTTTTACCTTTGTAATTAGGTACGAGTACCTGTGGTAGTTTTTCGTATTCGCAACGGTGTGTTTGAGAACCCCGCGTGTGATTAATATTTGTTAACTGATAAACATACAAATAGAAAGGACTATAATCAAAGCTGATAAAATGACTTGCTGGCTCCCTCTCGCTGAATTACATTTTTAAATATATTATCTCAATACGGGCCATGGCAAAGTTGGTACATCACTGGCTTCAAATATTAGTTTTATACTACTTTTATAGTAGATTTAAATTAAAAGCAATGGACGCAAAAAAAAAACGCAGTTATTATCAACGATACACTGCGTTTAAGTTTATGATAATCCTACTATAGGTCCTACTAATCCTACTTTTCCTAATATTCGAAAAGATCCGTACTTGCGCCGCAGGTAAGGATCTCTTCGGTCGATAAAATTAGATAAAATTGGCAGTTCAAATCGATAAATTGGGTTCTGTCGACTTTTTATATAATTTATCGAGCCTCGATACAATCGACAAGAGTTATCGAATGGCTAGGTCAAATCCAAAGAGAATATAGAGCTACTACAATACTTTACGATCAGCGGCGCGAGTACGGATCTTTTCGATAAATAAAATGCGATAAAATTGACAGTTAAAATCGATAAAGTGGGTATTATTCGATAAAATTGACAGTTAAAATCGATAAAGTTGGTTTTATCGATTTTAACTGTCAATTTTATCGAAAAGATCCGTACTCGCGCCGCAGATCTCGGTACTCGCAACATGCGATAAATTATCAGGTTTTTCGATTTTATCGAACAATTTTATCGAACCGACTTCCGTACTTGCGCCGCAGAACTGACAAAATTAGATACAAAGATAGAAAATTGTGGGCCAGAGGCAAACGTGTGGTACAGTGTAAACATCAACACTTAGTTCATTACATTTTTTTATAATTGCAGTTGCCAGTGCAATTTGCAATTGTAATGTTTATTTTAATGGTGACACAATATTTAGTATCTCTAAGTTTAGGTAGTTTTATCTAATCAAAAGACAGAAACACTGGCTGGCCTAGTTACTAAACGAAAGCGATACTAATAAATTTGTTTTATCACTGACACAGTGCACTATATCATGACTATTATTTGTTTCACTAAGTACGATCAATTGTTCATTTTAATAATTACGAGGATCGGAACGCATCGGGACGGTGCGTGGAGACGTGCTCGCGCGCGGTCATTCTACAATCTACTGTCAAAAAAGGCGGGAATCGATCGTAATCATATTTCCTGTAACACCACGCACTATCCACAGTCCACACCAACATTTTATGTTTATCTCCTTTGTAAATATCATCTAATTGCATGATTGTACCTACACGAAGTCAGTGTATACGATGAATGAATGATGCAGAATTTATTTTATGTTTTCCGAAAAGGAGTTCACAATATTGTGTTATTGACTGTAGTTTTTTTTTTATTTTTTATTGTATTGTATTCTAGAGGTCCACGTTTGGCCATCATCTCACCTGATGGTAAGCGACGCACGATGCGGTCGACGATTTGCCTAGAAAGTACCTGCAGCGCAAGTACGGATCTTTTCGATCGATAAAATCGACAGTTCAAATCGATATCTAGGTCGAATATAAAGCTACTACAATACTTTTCGATCAGACTTCGGTACTCGCAACATTCGATAAATTTATCAGTGTTTTCGACTCGACCAATTTATCGTTTAGACTTCCGTACTTGCGCCGCAGTTGCCTTTCGTTTTGAAGACTTCCAGATTGTATTTTTCGGAAAACAGGTGTTGATAGCGGCGGGGGGCAGTAGTTTGTGGCGGGGCACAGAGGACTAACGTGAAAATGAACGCTTAAAAATACGACAAAAGCATTGTTGTTGTGGAAACGCTATTCCACCAAAATAAAATTAAGAAGATACTTGAGGTGAAGTGGCACGAAAATAATCCTCACTAAAATTAGTTTCAAATTACTACTACAGAAAGCATGCTTCAGAAAACAGAAATGAACTAAGTACTAAACCTAAATTCAGTAAATTAGAAATACCAAAGATCGGAATTTAATACAGGTGCACTCCAGTTTTGGAGAATTATCAGGAAAACTTAGCCCTGTTGCCATCTTATCTCTGAGTAGTTTGAAGTTATACATATCAAGGCCCCATCCTCCTATGCCATAACAATTGCTGGTCGTGCTCTGCTGTTGCTAGCGCAGAATTCTGATATATAAACGCCGTGTTCTTCCACACCTTTCACAACATTAATTCCAGTTCGACTGACTGATGTTGAGAGCTATGTCGGTGACTTTCGTTCTCCTGCGGATCTCCTCGTTTCGCATTTCATCACGCAGGGAAACCCCGAGCATAGCCCTTTCCATAGCGCGTTGCGCGACTCTGAGCTTACTTATAAGGCCAATAGTAAGAGACCACGTCTCAAATAGTCTCAATGCTATTTAAGTCATCACTGGCATCACACACTGGTTGAAAACCTTGGGTTTCAGGATCTGCGGTATTGTGGACGAAAACATAAGGTCGAAGATTCCCGAACGCTGGCCAGCCGGTCGCACAGCGACCTTTGGAGAGGACTATGCTCAGTGTTTCCCTGCGTGATAACATCCGAAATGAGGATATCGCAGAAGAACTAAAGTTACCGACATAGCTCTCAAACTTAGCAAGTTGAAATGGCAATGGGCGGGCCACATCGCTCGCAGAACTAAGAACCGATGGGGAAGAAAGGTTCTCGAGTGGCGACCACGAACCGGAAGACGTAATGTAGGTAGGCCGGCCGCCCTCTGGGTGGACCGATGATCTTGTCAAAACCGCGGGGAATCGTTGGTTGCAAGAAGTATATAGCATCCAAGTAGCGTGTATGGGGAGGCCTATGTTCAGCATTGGACGTGTTCCAGCCGAAGATGAAGATGCCGATGATGATGTATAATCAGTGAGGCTGCGCCCGCGCCGACCCAGAGCAGTCGGGATTGTCATCTGTTCTCATCTACTTCTAACGACACTTGTCCTACGCGGGCCTTATTAGCCGTGAAAAACTAGATTTAAGTAGGTACATAATCGATATACATTCGTTTTTCATTTAAATGTAGTGAATGTTATAGTTTCATTTAATAATTTACAAAAATATTTTTATTTTCTCGTGAATAAAAGTGCGTTTTATTCACTGTTATCGATGAATAAAACTCAGATGCGGTATGTCTTTGTGGAAATTAAAATATATTATTTGTGAATTTCTTTTTAGTGTGTTAATATGATATACCTAGTATATATTTTGTGTTTTATGCAACCTCCCTAATATAATTGTGGTCCCATGATGCGACCACATCGACTGTCGATTACTTGTCGACACTTAGTTTTGGATCTAAATTATGTCTTGAGCAATGAAGAGCGTGTATATGTAAAACATTATTATTTATTATTAGTTAGTGACTCTATGCGTAATGTATGAGAAATGGTGCACGCGACATTTAAAGAAGTAGACTCATTATTATACCCCTGTAAACTCGCTAAATTTATATTTTTGTAAAAGTTTAGACACCTGCCGGCCGCTGCGTAAGTACATCAGTAGGCGTTAGTAGTTAGTAGACCTTTGTCTGCACGGAGCATGTTTCTCAGGCGCCGGGTAGGTGTCGCGTTTCTCAATTTTGCTTTAGTTTCACTAAACTAGGTATTAGATAATAATAATAATATACAGAATAGTCTATATATTAACTATACCTAAATTAAAACTCTAGCAACGTCTAATTGTTTTGTCACCTTTAATTTATAAATAAAAGTATTACGTACCTACTACATATATACTATTTATACTTACTAAGAAGGTAGGTACCTACTATCTTCCTCGTAGTGTTTTGTAGTAGATACCAATTACCAACATGTGCTGATGGAAGAACTTATCAATAACTAGGTAACATAGATTACATTTAGTATACAAAACAGGCATTGGACAATATATGCTGTTAGGTCGCATAATGTGTACGGAACTAAAGGTGTGTCAAGTGAAGAAGTCGGCTTGAGTATAGTGGGCAGGCGGGAGGTCACCCGGGGCGCGCGAGGTCGGGCCGGGGCGGGGGCGGAGGCTGCTGCCCCTGCTGGCTGTTGCGGAGACAGTGCGAGTATTGTATTCTCTTTGTTGTTATTTGGTTGGATTTGCTAGCCGTAGTGTGGTGTCCTACTACCAGCTAAGTCTGACTGTCGGTTTGATCGTCGGATTCAGATTCTGTTTTACCTATAGAATATAGTTGATGGAGACGATGATGGACGGTGATGGAGACTATTGAAAGACGAGCCGAAAGGCTCATTGGCAACGATACGCTGGTTGATGCCAGTCTCCAGAGCCTCGAGCACCGACGCAAGGTTGCTAGTCTTTCTGTATTCTTCAGGATACATTTTGGAGAGTGTGCAATGGTACCGCATCACTCGTTTCCCCCTTCCCCTTTCCATCATCGGACGAGCAGACGTACGGCAATTCGCCATCCACTTATGGTTGATATTCCTCCTATCTATAGTAAGCGTTTACAGCTAAAGAGTGGAACCCATTGCTGGCATCTGGATTTCCTGAAAACTGCAATCAGGGAGACTTCAAGAGACGAAATGAACAGGTATCTTCTGGGCAAGCGTGCTACGTCGTAGACCGCGTCGTCGCTTAACATCAGGTGAGATAACGGTCAAAAACAAGGCCAAAAAGTTAATGGCGAATAAAGTCAGTTCACGCGCGGAAGGAGCAAGCGCCCTAGCGTATGAGCGCTCGCGGCCGTAGCAGTCCATATCTACTCCCTCATCACTTCAGTCCAACTTGCAGCTTAGCCGCCGAGCCGCCACCTCGCTGTCAGCGCCGGCCCGCGCGGCGCCGGCGTCGTGGACTACTCGTATCTGACCCACCGCACCTTAGTTTTGCTTCCACCCAGAGAAGTCACAAGCTCACATTTTCACATAACTATGAGTCAAGTAGTCACAGAGTCCGCCTACTGACATGTATAATATGGCAATTGCAGAAGTGCGTGCCGTGATCATCCAAGTACAACTACGAAGTCATTTACTTGGCACATAACCGTAGTAAATAATAAGAATAGGTTACACTACATACTCGTATACTTAGATGATTGTACGTGAAGCGGTTTAAATTAAGAAGTGCACCAATTTCAACCTGGAATATGGATTTAGATTGCCGGCGTCACAGAATCCAATGATTGACAAATTTTCGCGTCACGGAACCATACAAGGAAAAGCCAGTGGATATAGTTAGTGTGGTGTGCCGTGTGACAAGCCTAGACTTTTATAACGCCAAATGTGGGTAGTTGTCACATTTTATTGATTCTGGCACCCCCATTTTTCAGTCTTCTCGTGACCACGATCAATGCAACTAGATCGAAATGTCGAGGTAAATAAAAACCTGTGTTTTACCGCAATTAAGTCCCGTTCTTATAAGGAAATAATATTAAGAAGTAGTTCGCCAGGTGATAAGTACCTACTGTACTCTCTGAAACTCAATGAAAAAAGCACGACTGTGACATTGAACTGGAGCAGCCGAGTGCCACCCTGGTGCAATACCTACTTCATTCAGTAAAAATTGCCAACATTAGTCGTGCCGTCGAAAGTGGTTCCTTAATCCCTGAGCATCTGTGGTGCTCGCATAGTGTGAGCCCCCAGCGAGGCCGCCGTCGCGCCGCCGCGCCGGCCGTGCCAGGCACCGGCGACCCGCGCGCCACCGCCCCTGCGCGCCGCGACGGTGAACCCGCGCTAGAGATACCGCCCTTGTGCAATAACAATTTATAATAAACTGGTGACACCACATTCACGGTTAAAACTACATTGTTCGCCCGTACAGTCCCTGGTTGTCCGTGCGACACCGTTCGCATCCACCGGCGGCGGCTGGCCAGTGTTCGGAGTACCATGTGAGCGCTCAAGCGCCCGAAGATGAATGGTGGCAGATCTGACGCGTCCACCTCCACGGATGATGTGAAGGTTAGTCCTACAAGTTAATATGTAAGCGCTGCATCAGCTCTTCTTATACCGAGCTGTTAGCGTGCTATCTGATATCTCTAAACTATGCAATAAAATCGGAAACGTGGGCGGAACGAATCTTTGTTTGTTGTGCGTCGAAGCGATGGGGCGAGAACTATAATATCGTGCGCCAAACAAAGAAAGGGTTCAATTTCACATCTTCGAATCGAAGCGACGTCGGCAGCTTATCTATAGGTCGATGGATCGAATCCTACAATCAGCTTGAGCGTTCACCGACCACATACCACTGTGTCCCGGCAGCTGCACTCGAGAGCCAGTTCTAAGCTAGGTTTAAAATATTATATCCTCGCTAAAGATCAGGCGAGATAGTGTTCAGTAAACGTTTAAAAATTGTGATTTACGCTGGATAGTTTAACGGCATGGCTGACCTGTCGTCCGCGGTAGCGACCGATCCCTGTTAGAGAGTGCATCGCTCGTCCGCAGGGCCGGCCGCTGTGCCTGTTCTACTTCACGCACCCGTTCGGCGTGCTGTCTCCGGAGCCGCCGACGCTGACCGCCGCGCCGCCGCACGTGGCGCGCGCCTTCCTCAACATGGAGCCCGTGTCGCCCTTCTTCTGGGCGTCCGCCGCGGCCGCGCCCTCGACCGCGACCGCGCACACCTCCGCCACCGACGACTCCTATCTCGATACCAGCGAGAGCACTGCGCTCAACTACGACATCGGCAACACCACCGTGCACGAGCACCCCGTGAGCGTGCTGAGCGTGACGCGCGCGCGGCGCTGCACGGTGGAGCTGGCAGCACGCCGCGAGTCCGTGTCCTCGTCGCTGTTCTCCAGCGACGTGTGGTTCAACTCCGGCTGCAGCTCCCGCGGCGCCGAGTTCCCGCGCCGCCTGGTGCCCTACAACCGCATCCTGCCGCCGCTGCGCCTGCCGAGCCCGCGCGACCTGTCCGACACCGGCTCGGACGACGTGTGGCCGCGCCGCAGCCGCCACCCGGAGAAGTTCTCGCTGCCACCGATCGAGTTGCCGGCGCTGGCGGCGGCGGCGGAGGCGGCGGCGGCGGCGGGCGCGGGCGAGGAGCGCCCCGGCGCGGGCGGCGCGGCGAGCGCGCGCGGGCGGGCGGCGCGCGGCCGGCGCCGGCTCGGCGTGGGCAAGCCGCGCCGCCGGCGCCGGCGCCGCCCCGCCGACCTGCGCCGCATGCTCGCCTGCCTCGTGCGCAGAGCTGTCAGAGGTGAGTCGCTCCTTCATGCACCGACGCGCGGACCGTCTGTACCTGCTCGGTTACAAACATTACAAAACATGTAAATCCAAAATCGTCTCCTAGCGAATTTTTGAATAATCTTTAGCTTAATCCTTCTAAGTTCTAGAGATACTTCCTAATCTGCTAATATTATAAACGCGAAATTTCGTGAGGATGGGCCGATGGCGGCGAGCTGCGACGGCGAGCGCATCAGGTGTCTGTGCTTTGTTACGCGAGGGCAAAGGGGCTACGTATTTATCTGATAATTATCATAACATATGCAAAAAAAATACATTTTTTACAACTTTCAAAAAGAAGAGAGATCGCGGACCTAACGTTTCTTTTGAAACTTACACGTAATATCATTGACTGTGCCGATCTAAAAATCGGTTAAAAAAGATCCAGTTAAAAATATTAGATTTAATCCCCCGTGTTCCCGTAGTCTCAACCAAAACAGGCAAAACTTTTTGGCCATTTATTTTAAGATTATTTTATGTATCTAGGTTTAATGTTGACGCTGTTGGCTTATGGAAATAAATAAAATAAAATAAAACTCATACTTATGGCGAGCGAGCGACAACTTTAATAAGCTGAGTAAACACACTGATCTTGACCTCTTTCATACCAGCACCTCCTCGGCGAGGATGTGACTGAGCAGGGGTGCTATGCCGGGGAACCTCCACGTGGTGGGTACCCGTCAGCAACATCTCCTGGTTGACCTTTCGGTCCCGGAGGGGTTGCTGACGGGTAGCTGATAACCCGGCGAGGTGGGCCTCTCCGCGTGTCCCTCTGAAGGGCACAGTGGATGGGGCGTATGGGCGGAGCGGAGCCCGAAGGCCGCAGTGAGGGACAGGCGTGTCGGGGTGCCGCGAGGCTCCCGACACGCAACACAGGACGTGACGAGATAGGGGCACGCTGGCTACCAGCGTGGGACCAGGGGGATACCTTATTGGGTATGAGAGCCCTCCTGCTCCCGATGGCAGCGCGCCAAAACCGGAGGTGACACAGTAGGAGAAGGGCCCCCACCCTGATTGGCCATATTCGGGGTGGGGGCAACACTGGATTCGACATCAGAGGGGGGTCTGTCACCCCCCTCTGTACCTGATTGAGACGAGGTGGAGCACGCGGCCGTGTTTTTGCGGCCGCGCGACATTGAGATGGCCCCCGCCCTAAGCGGCGCTTTGTAGCACGAGCGCCGTGGCAGGCGGGGGACACGACGGTGCTCTCATGAGCACGGAGACGGGGGCGCGGTCTAACCCCTCGGTCTCCTCCGGGCGGCCTGGGGCGTCGGATGTGGGGGCATCAGGCGTCCCTCACCTTTTATAGGTAAGGGCGCTCCCGAGGCGGGGGCGGTGCGCTGCGTGCGCGCACCGCCCGAGCCGAGCTAGGCTCCTCGCGAGGCGGGTCCGCCCCAGGGGGGCGGACGACGGCTGACGGGGTTCCGCGTGTAGTGCGAAAGTGGCACCGCAACCCCGTCCAGAAGCTGAGCCGTATAACGCCCCGGTGGTTTTTTGGTGGGTAGTCCGCTGCGCAGTGGGCGAGCGGGAAGCCCACACTCTCTCCGTGACCTCCCCCCGAGGCACGGAGGGGTAAGCTCATAAAGGTTTTCCACCGGGAAACAAAAAAAAAAAAAGGATGTGACTGAGCAGAGATTTCTTTTTGGCGCATTGGCGCAACATTAGCGTCCGTTTAATAACTGTTAATAATTTGTGTGACTATCGGACTACTGTTACAATTTTCTACACCACTATTATAAATTAGTTTCCACCTTGTATCTTTCTCTGTTACTATACTTACTATTCGTGAGAACCTATAATTGGCTTTCTAATGTTATGTTAGTTTTATAAGTTATTGTAATACAGCTGTTGGATTTCCTTAAAAATAAATAAATAAATACACTTCACACAGCGCCGGAACAGTCGCAGCTTGACAAAATTTGATAACATCCGAACAAGGAATGTATGTACCCAATCGAATTACAATTTGTTGCTCTATTACACGGTGCACGGGCGTAGAATATAATGTACTCTGTGGCAATATCGTGAGGTTTTTTTTCTAAATTCTGTCATTTAACTAGCATCTGTCAGATTTTATTTTATAAATATAAAAAAAAACTGTCATTCTTTGAAATGTTTATAATATTGTCCACAAGGAAGTTTTCCTCCTTGATTGTTCAAAAGAACCTTTGAACATTACGTGTACGACATAGTTCGGATCGGTAGGCGCGAGTGGCGAGTGGCGCGTACGCCGGCGGCCGGCGCGGCGCAAGCGCGTCTAGTGTCGGGCATGGGCTACGCGCTGGACAGCTGCCCCGCGCTGCACCGCTGCTGCGGCTGCGTGCCGCTGCGCAGCGGCGCCGTGTGCATCGCGCTGGCGGGGCTGTGCTGGGCCGCGCTGTACCTGGCGGCGTTCTTCGGCGCGGGCGCGGCGGGCGCGGCGGGCGCGCTGCGGCTGGCGCACGGCGCGTGCGGCGTGCTGCTGGCGGCGCTGCACGCGCTGCTGCTGGGCGCGGCGCTGGCCGGCAGCGAGGCGCTGTGCGAGCTGTACGTGTGGGCCACGGCGGCGCTGTGGCCGGCGCTGCTGGCGGCCGGCGGGGCCGCGGTGGCCGCCGCCGTGCTCGCGCGCAGCCTCGTCTTCGCGTTCTTGTACCTGGGCGCGATGCTCACGTCGCTGCTGGCCAGCGCTTACTTCACGGTAGTGGTCGCCAACTATAGGATGACTTTACCGTGACTGTGTGTGCGAAAAGTGTTCCTCTATAATGCAAAATAATGTTACAAGTCGTTCTCAGTGGTTTATTTTCTTGTACCGTTTCATACTTATCCATTCCGTAAACTGATTGATCCCGCGCATGTTTAATCCGGTAAGGTCCCTAATTTTTAGCCCCTATGAAATTACCGATGGTACGGGTAACGGGATCTATATGCAAATATAACGTAACGTGGCGAATGACACGCGCCCGCTGATGACTCGCGAGCTAGCGTTGCATGGGTTTGTACTTTCAAAGCTTCCGCATGTTCCATGGACTGTATTGGCAGGCTTTTTAAGGAAAGAAGATAATTTTGAAAGGTAATTATGTACGAAGCAAAAATATTGTGCCTCCTTATACGTTATGTCAATATTTGATGGCCGTCGTAGAGTTATAATGGCTGGACACAACGCAACCGGAGCTGGTTGGCGCGGCGCGACCGGTCCGGCGCGCGGCGCAGCGTGACCGACCTTCTGACGCGTCTGTAATTAGGTCACTTTACACTATCACAATAATATAACAGTGTACACATATGGAGTTTAATATTACCATACACACTTTGGTACGCTATTCTTATAACGAGGCAGATAAACGATCAAGAGCGATTTGAACTGCTTCTGCAAACTCACTTCTCTGATTGTAAATTAGAAGATGGGGACGGTTGGGAAACATAGACCCCTCAAATACCAAGCAAAAGAGACTGGGATTTTGCAAACTCTATAGTCACGGAGGAAGCTCTTCTACGGGCGATTAGCACCTTCCAACCTTTTGAGGCTGCGGGAACTGACGGCATTTTTCCAGCACTCCTTCACTGGAGCCTTAACAAGATCAAAACTCATCTGGCCACCATCTTCAGGGCTTGCCTTACTTGGAAATATATACCAAAGTCATGGAGGGAAGTCAAAGTAATATTTTTGCCTAAGCCGGGCAAATCTGGCTATACAAATCCAAAGTCGTTTAGGCCCATAAGCCTCAGTTCATTTTTTCTGAAAACACTAGAGAGACTTTGTGATAAATACATTCGTAGTGAACCGTTGATAGAAAAAACTATACACAAAACTCAGCATGCCTATCGATTAGGTCAATTCACAGACACAGCTCTTCACCAGGTGGTTCACAGGATTGAATCTGCTCTGATGAACACGCAGTCTTGTCTGGTTACCTTTATCGATATCGGGGAGGCTTTTGACAGGACGACGTTTCCTAGCATTGAAAACGGAATGAGGAAACAAGGCGTCGATGAAGGAGTGAGCAAATGGGTCACAACTATATCTCTGTGGTCACAACAATGCTGTCAAATAGAGCACCAAACATCGAAACCTTGAAGGCATCGCGCTGTGACGTTACGAGGGACTGCCCGCAGGGAAATTCAAAATGCGCTTAGAATAGTCGAAATATGGTGCAAAACACACAGATTATCTGTTAACCCGCAAAAGACAGAATGGTTCTATTCACTCGTAAATAAAATGTGGTAAATTAAGAAAGTTAATCTCAAACTTCCCTTACTGTTTGCACAAAAATTTTCACTCAGTAAGGAAGTTAAAGAGTTAGTATTTGGCAAGATAGCAAGCTTGCCCCAGAACATGCTGTGGGAGCCCACAATTCTTACAAAATTTACACAGATGGTGCTAAAAACAAGACAGGGGCAGGTTGTGGGTTCTACTCTAATGAACTAGGAATCACGAAATTGATTGCTCTAAATAAGACTGCTACAGTCCTACAAGCAGAGGGCATGGGCCCACTGTTAGCAGCTCGGGCAATCTCTACATCCACTTTGGATATACGTACACCCAGCTCAACGAGAGTCCACAAGGATACCATCACATTTATCACAGATAGTGCAGCTATCATACATGCACTCCAAAAACCTATGACACGATCTAGAGTACTATCAGAATGTCATCTGGCTCTCCAAGATCTGGCACCCAAGTATGAAGTCATAGTAAGGTGGACAAAGAGCCACGGCTCTTGTCCAGGCAACACTAAGGCAAATTCCGTCCGCAAGGATGGAGCTAAAATGCAAATTGATGGAGAAGCGGTGAGGCTCTGCAAACCCACCGTAATGGAGGTAAGGAATCTGCTTCGTCTCCACACAGAGAAGGAGCAACAAATTTCATGGGACAAGAGAATTGACTGTAGGCTAGCTAAATCTATGTTTCCGTCTCTAAACAATAAGGTCACAAACAATCTGCTGTAACTGACAAGGAAAGACCTGCGTCTAATAGTAGGTCTAATGACAGGTCATTGTAACCATAACTACCACCTGCATAAAACTGGAGCAACGGATAGTTCTCTTTGTCGAGGCTGCATGCAAGAACAAGAAAATGTGGACCATGTGCTACACTGTACGGCCACAGAAGATATCAGAGTAGCCACTGGCTTGCAACGCGGTGAAACACGGGAGAGGCTCGACCAGGATCGTACTCCAGAAAATGTTCACCACCTACAACTTCACTGGAACAGCTGTGCCAGCAACCCAGAGCAGTGCTCCGTTATGTAAAGGAGTTGGGATGGCTTGGGTAGATACTAGCAGGGGGAAATGCATAATACACCCCAAGCGGGACGTCAGTGCAGACCTTACCGCCCCCACTTGAATAAGAATAAGAACAGCTTTTTACTAAATGCATATATGAAAGTATACGAGTATACTCGTACAGTACATACTTATAATATAAAAGCAATTTAATAAATTGTTGTCTGTCTGTTTGTTCCGGATAATCTCCGAAACGGCTGGACCGATTTTTATGGGATTTTCAGTGGCAGATAGCTGATACTATAAAGAATGTCGAACGCCGCAAACCGCGAAGGAAACCGCGGACAGCAGCTAGTCCAGAATAAAATTTTTGTGGAAGAATATATTTTTCCCGACAAGCTTTCATAAAATACGTAATTGGTATGTACTGTCATCTTGTAACTTTGCCACCTTCCGACTCCATAATCAGGAACCTGGATATCCAGATTCAAGATTCCTGTGGCAGTCTTCCGGCTCCCCCATCAAACCACCTCTATGACATAAGTAATTATCATCGCATCGTTATCCGAATTACAATTATGTTTGTAAAATTTCGTTCAATCGAACACTATAGGAAGTGGGTCAAAAGCTTGCAAGATTTGACCCATAGTACTACCAATACAAGGCAAGTTAAATAAAAGATTGTAATGAACAATGCTTTTTGGTTTACAATTTATCTCCGTGACGATTGAGATACGTTTCCGCGTTGTAAACAGGAATTATCATCGCATTTAATAGACTTCAGTTGTGGTCTTCAGATACAAGGCAGTTGTTCAGCTTGGATGCGAAAAGTGTGATGTACATGTTTGAAAGCGGACGACCGGGGCTATTTACAGTAACAGCTTTCAAACACAAACACGACGAGCGAGGGCGGCGGCGGCGGCGGCGGCGGTGCTGGAGGTGAGCGGGTGCTCCTTCCGGCGCGCCGGGGTCGACAGGGTCGACGGGGTCGACGGGGCCGCCGCCGCCGCCGCCGGCCGCCTCCGCGCTCCGCACCACAGTGTCACTCGGCCGCGCTCGCCGGCCGCACGCGAAACGCACGCAGTTAGAGCCCCCATGGGCTGAACTGAAACGAGCGTTCCCACCACCTCCGCGAACGCCTTCGGGAGACTCGCTGTTCTCGCATAATCCCTTTGGGAGTCGAACGCGACATCTTCTGAGAAACACGGAACCTTACCCGTTACTAGACCTACTTACGAAGCTTCGTAAACGAGTGCTTACTTGTCGAAGCCGACCGCCCGCGGCAGTAGTGAGCCGCCAGCCGGTAAAGTGAGTTTGTATCGATTTTACCTTGTAGCCGCTGTACACTTGTACACGGTGTACATTCCAGCTTGATGCCCTCTGCACGCGCGCCGCGGCCTTTGTCTGTGGGCCGCTCGAGAACACTCGAGACACAGCGCCGGGCGCGCCGCGGGCCGCCGGCCACGATGGCCCGCCAAAGATAAGTTTCATCATCATCCTCAGCCGGAAGACGTCGACTGCTGAACATAGGCCTCCCGCATCTATGCGGATGAGTAGCCGACCCAAGTGGCGTTCTAACGCCACTTGGGTCGGCTACTCATCTCTTGCATCCAACGGTTCCCCGCTGTTTTGACCAGGTCGTCCCAGGTCGGCCCCAGTGGGAGACCGGCCTACACTACGTGCTTAGGTTCGTGGTCGCCACTCGAGAACCTTTCTTTCCCATCGGTTATCGGTTCTGCGAGCGGTGTGGCCTGCATCCTGCCATATCAACTTGCTAATTGTGAGAGCTATGTCGGTGACTATCGTTCGCCGGCGGATCATCTTATTCCGAATTTTATCACGCCGGGAAACCCCGAGCATAGCCCTCTCCATAGCTCGTTGTGCAACTTCGAGCTAAAGAGGCCAACGGTAAGAGACCACGTTTCAGTGCCACAAGTCATCACTGGCAACGCACACTGGTTGAAAACTTTTGTTTTCAGGCTCTGTGGTATTGTGGACGAAAAGCTCTCTGCCTAGCCGATACATACGAGAAATTTCGGCAAAAATAAACATTTTCCCAAAGAATACAGAATTATTCTTTAAATGAATCACGTTCAATATCGACAATTAGTGAAGCAAAGTTCATGGTTCTGTTTGCTGTTTCGATATGTCGAACTGTACAGATGTTCAGATACTGAACGTAAACTGTTATTGTATTGAGATTTCTATGAAGATGATAGTTTTTATAGAGCCATAGAGGAGAAAGCGAATAATCATAATATCGCATGTGGGCAGAACGTTAGCAAGCTCGCAGTAACGGTCCACCGAACTTGATACCGCTCCGAATGGGTTCGTTTTGTCAGGCTGACGAGGTCCTAATAATGTGGTTGGAAATGGGGACATTCGTAACCGACTTCAAAAAATTGAGGTTATTAATTCGACACGTAATCACGTATGTATGTCATATATTTATATATCTCACATATTTTTAATATATTAGGGCTTCCAAACAACCGTACAAAGTTGTATAGGTGTATGTATGTTGTCGACGCATCGGATTGTGACCGGTCTTTTTTAATTTGCTGATATTTACTCCAACTCAGTGAACAGCGTAAGTTACATACATATACCACCCCTGATGGTGGAAAACCGCAGGATGGAATTTCATTTCATTTCATCTTCAAGAAAAGACGCAAGCTTATTGAATATACAAAATGTATATGTGAAGGGGCTAACTACCTACTCGAACACAATGTCGCATTGGGTTCTTAAAAGATGTACGAATAATTATAATGAATATAGGAATAATTACAAGGAATGATTTTGATGGGACTTCCACAGATAGCTGATATTATAAGGAATAACATAGGCAACGTGGATGAAGTCGCGGGGTGCAGCTAGTTTTTAATACAAAACAAAATGCCTCAAGCAGTAATCATAAAATTGATCGGCCAAGACTTTTGACTCTAGAATAATTTCTTATATCACGTGACGTAGAACAAATAATGAGTACCAACGACGATATGCTTCCGATGGATAGGGGTGTGTGCCGTGCGCCGAGCTCGGCCACGGGCTCGCGGTAGCTTACGGCGACCCACGGCGGCCCACGACGCCCACGGCGGCTGCGAGGCGCGTGGCGGCCGCGCGCCGCGCCGGGCACACGGTCAACAATGCTAATCTAGCGTCAGACAATAATATGACGTAGATGTTCAAGGACTAATAAAGAGCACTCACCTCTAAAATAATAAACAACATGTAAGCACTAGGCACCAAGAACATTGGCGTGTTAGGTAGGTGCCGCAGACCAGCTTACAGGTATGTGCGTGTGCAGCCTCTCAACTTAAATAACACAATTCGCTTCATAACAAAACGGGACTACGTAAGTGATGAAAATGTAATTACCTTTACGCAGTGTCACACACTGCATTAACTATGAACAAACATGGTTGTCCACAGTTGGGAGCATCTCCCTTAGAAGCACGCCATTCCAAATTTAAAAAACAAACATTCAAGTCTGAAGTGCGTGGCATTTTCTGGATCTGTTTTAAGTCCCTTCTATTCAACATTAACATTTAACAAAGTTCAACATGATTCAAGTGAATTAACTGATCCAGTGCTACCCGGAAATGTTGTAATAGAATTTTGACGTAAACTTAAAATGCTATTTTAAAACTCGCAAAACAGATGTTGTTGACCCCAGGAGCAGATTGATCCCCTCTCGATAACACACTGGTTCAAACTCAGGCTGTATTTCATGAGTACACTGACAGGTGGGTGTGCTTCGAACTCGTCCGTTTTCCGGAGACCCTAAATCCCCTGATCGTTTATATTTTCATCGAAATCGTTAAAACTAGCTGTGGACAGGTTACAATGTACCTCCTTACTCTGACATATGTTTTAAGAGTCTTACTAATACACATACATACACAGTATAAACGGTGGTGATGTACTTACACAATGTTTTATATTTTTGTTCTTAGACAATTTTAAACTGAATCGAAAGAGAAAATCGTTGTGTAAGTATTCACCGCTAATCGTTATACAGTGTTTATTAGTAAGACTGTCAGAGAACTACTCGTGTGGCGGGGCGATGTGCCCGCATTGCGCCGTTGCCGGGCGCCGCGCGCCACAACACGCCGCCGCCCGCCACACACGTGTGACGTGACACGACACACACGTGACACGACACACACGTGACACAACACGCCACCACACTCGAGACACGAGATGCGACACACCGCTCGCCTCGTAACGTAATTACGAATTCGTCATTCGCGGTATCGCATCGCTGCAGGGGTGCTATTTATCATTCAAGATATTTCAATCACTTTGAACCGAGAATACAGCATTAGCTCGAACATATGTACAGTAAGTGTTTAGTTAGTGGCAGGACTAACTCTTCTGCGAGTTCTCGTCAAGCAGTAGTGTGCAAGCATTACTGTGTTCCGGTTCGATGAGCAGAGTATCCAGTGAAATTACTGGGCTTATGAGACTTAATACCTAATGTCTCAGGGTAACGAGCGCACTGCAGTGCCGCGCAGACCTTTGTGTATCAAAGTTCTGGGTGGCACTGCAATCGTTATGGGCCAGCGTTATGCTTACCATCAGGCAAACGACCAGCTCGTCTCGTTACCTAATAACATAAAAAAAATATATATAACAGTAGGTAAGAAGGTGCCCACTAAGTACTTAAGTACTAATGTTTCGTGTAGTAATGGACCGGAGCTTAGAAGTTAGAACCAATTAACGAACTAACTGCCTCCGAACTACTTCTTACAAAACTATTCTACAAGTCTAATGACTTGGGACGGGGAGCAGCTTCGTGGCCGGGCCCGGGCGCTACTAACTTCAAGGAACGAATAGAAATCACTGAGACTTGCAAAAGTTAGGAAGCCGGTTTAAATTGTATTTCTGGTTTAAGATTATTTGTTTCTCTAAAGAACATAGTTCATATAAAAGAAACTATTATTAACTTAATATCTATAAAAAATATCGATTTAAAACTAGTTTTCAGGAATATAGGCAAACGACTGATCTGTACCCTTATTCTCTCAGATTTTTTTGCCAGCAGAGCCCGACGTCCTGCTTCACTCGTCTTAGAGTAAGCTTTTTCGTCTATATGTTTTCAAACGAAGCACAGCTGCCACCGTCCCGACGGGGGCGCGGGTGCGGGCGCGGGCGCGGGCGCGGGCGGCTGCACTTGAGAGCCAGTTCTAGCACATTCACCATCTGCGACCACAGCGTCGAGCTAGTGCTCGAATGATAACATCTCGAGTAGGTATAAAAAAATAGTTTTTTATTAGATTTCTGAGGTCACAATACATGTCGGACGCCCGAGAACCACTTACCTCGAAGGCAAAGTGGTCGGCAATTACGAAAGTGAACCGAGTTCCTTCGAGTCTTCCGGAAAACATTAACGAATTGAATGCTTTTATGCACTCGAAGCGGGCGCCGCGCACCCTCGCAGCCGCGGCACAGAGTAAGACAAGTAACAGTACAACTCGAGACCCGGGGCTCCGCGCCTCGGCCTCGGGCCGCAGCTGTTGGTTGTGCTTTATTAAAATTAACCATACAGGAGGGCAGGCAGGAGGGCAGCTCGAAACATAATTATAAACTAAGGTTTCGAGTTATCTTTACAAAATTTCTTAGCTGCTGCCCGCGGTTTCACCCGCGCGGAGTTATTGGATTTAATGGGTTTTATTTTTTTGCGCGGAACCCTAATTCTTTTTCCAAAATAAAAGTAGCCTAAGTTACTCCTTATAACATCAGCTATCTGCCAGTGAAAGTTCTGTCAAAATCGGTCCATCCGTTTCGGAGATTACCCGGAACAAACAGACAGACAAAAGTTTTAAAAATTGTGTTTTTGTTGTAGGTACCGTATACACTTCTATATGCATTTAGTAAAAAACTGTTATTTTGATATTACAAACAGCCACTTCAATTTTATTTGTTTGTATAGATTGTGCACACATGCTACGCAAGTTTAAGTTTCAAGTGCTGCTGGTTGTAATAGCTTCGGTGCGCTCTATACAGCTGCCAAATATTAATTTCAGAAGTATAGGCTCTGCGAACAATCACAAATAGAACACCCGGCTGGTGACCTGGTATATACCAATACAGTAAGTTTAATGCGGTTGGGAGACAGTGTGGGTATCACGTGCAGAGGAAGCGATTACAACTCACAAACAGTGTCGACTGTGCTGTAGATGGCTAGTTATTTCCTTATAGGGCAGATGTAAATTGGTATGATGAGGTCACGCGCCACAGAGGACGTTACTATCGTGGCCGCAGCGCATCTGACGGCGCGCGGTGGCCGCTGGTCGTGGCCGCCACAGAGGACGTTACTATCGTGGCCGCAGCGCATCTGACGGCGCGCGGTGGCCGCTGGTCGTGGCCGCCACAGAGGACGTTACTATCGTGGCCGCAGCGCATCTGACGGCGCGCGGTGGCCGCTGGTCGCCGCGAGGTGCCTTTTGAAAAGGAATGCGTATCCGGCTTCTAAAATAACTTCTAGGGAATTTATATTATTTTGTGCTTAAATATCCTTGTTCGCAAAACAAGAAAAAATTTAAAAAAATCAGTCCGACTTTTTCATCATTGTCGTGTTTTACATCGCCGCGGCCGGCCTGTACTTAGTTGAGGACGGAAATACCCGATTGGCGTATTCTTTTTTTTATATAGGAGCGATTTCCGTTCTATTGGGAGAAGTTACATGGCTCGTTGCATGAAGGCATATTTAATACGTTGATAAAGATAGGTAGGTACATCTATTTGACTACTGTGTCTTCTCATTCTATAAAATTGTGTTGACACTTAACCGTGGCCGTGGTAACCGTGGGCGGACCTCTGTGCGTAAACAAGACGAGGCCACATCGGCGTCCTAGAGTGTAGTCGGGTGTCTCGTGTCTCGTGTGTCGTCTCCAGCTCTCGCGGTCGTGTTGCAGGCGGCGCGGAGGGCGGCCGCTCGCCGGCGCTGCGGCGCGCGCTCGACGTCATCCGCGGCGCGTGGGCGGAGCCCCGGACCCTCTGGGAACCCTGGTGAGTGCCCTCTATACCGTACAGCTCTACTGCCCTGGACCGTTCATCGCACCTATAGTATAAACGCTGTCCTGCGTTGTATGTTAAGTACCATGAAATGAATGTGAGGATGAATTAAAAAAATAAAATAACTATTTCTGAAGCGCAAAGTTGGGCTACTTTGTGCTTCGCTGGAGCATGGTCGATCGAGCAGGATTGCGGGGGAAGTTTTTAGAACTGTAATATCAGAAATCTTTTTTTTATTAGGTATGCCAACGTGTTTATTCTTACTATTTAAATAATGTAAGTAGCTATGTAAAGATATATGTACCAGCCCAATAACAGGCAAACACAGCATGACAATAATTAGGACATGTCCACAACTGTGCCCTAAATCAATCAAGCAAGTTACAGTAACCAAGCGAAGTTAACAAAAAAAACATTTTTAACAATATGCAACACTAAACAAGGGCTTCAGTCACCCTTCTTTCGTAAACTTGAACAGAGTTTACAAAAATGTCTATCCCGCTTTCTGACCATATTTTATTGCAAAGTCTTAGCATCCTTACAGTGTGGCCTATGCTTGCCCATTTCAGTTCTGTGCTGTGGAATTTATAGGAGTTTTTATCTATGGATAATAGTACTAAGACTGGTAGGTACAAGAAAGCCTTATATAGTTTCCACTAATATAGAATGACAGTGTTCACAACACTAAGAAATAATAAAAAACAAACTAACACAATTATGGAAGGAAGTTGCCAGTAATTTTCTACAATTTTTGAATTTTTAGCAATTTTATTTTTCTATTAGCCCACATCAATCTATTGTACTGTATCCGACTTAGTTAAATCTCTAATTTCTATAAGTAGTAAATTTATATAATTTCATTAAAAATAATTAAACAAGCATCATTTTTGAAAAAGTTTTGTCTCTCAGTATTTAATCTGAAATAAATGAATTATGTCTATAATTAGTCGCACGGGGATCAACATTAAGTTTAAGGTGTGTTTACATCATGAATATGCGGTGTTTATATCATGAATACCTACATGTTCTGGTCTGAGAGGCTGCGCGCAGCGAACACTGTTCTTGTTGCGCGGCGCTCGCGGCAGACAACAGCATGCCTTTTATGTCGCCGGAAGCCGCACCGATTGCATCGTGTTACGATTTGATGAGCTGATACAAAATAGTCTGTGTACCGCGGTCTCTACGTTCAACGTGTGAATGTACGGCGTACCTAGTGCAACTAGTGTTACCGAACAGTCCCACGACAGATATCGAGCACACAGAGAGAGAACGCTAGCACCACAGACCTCTACGGCTAGCACCAAACAGCGACGACGCGAGACGCCGCGCGCCGCGCCGCGCGCCGGCCAGCGAGCGCTCAGAGCCCGAGTGCCGCGCTCGGCGCTAATGCCCTAACTTATTTATTTATATAGGTACACTTACAGGTTGACACTCTAAACACAAAATACAATTACAACTATACACAACTTACTTGTGAATAATAATTGTAGACACAAAAAAAGAAGCAACAAAGAAAACGGAGTAGTTGTACTTAAATAATTTCTTGGTTGACTGAATGTTTAAAAAAATGACGGGAGACTAGACGAGAAAATATCTATAGCAGCGGTTCTCATTCTTTTTTGGTGACGGAACCCTTTTGGAAAGTGAAATACTTGACGGGGAACCCTACAATAAAACAATAGTTTTTATTAAAAGTGTATTCTTTAATAATCAGCATAATAATAGTAACATTATTTTTTTCTAAATTCTTGCGGAACCCCTACTGGGGTGCCGCGGAACCCTAGGGTTCCGCGGAACACACTTTGAGTATGGCTGATCTATAGCAACACATTTGGTGTTGTAAGTGTGACACATCCTAATTAAACGATTACTCCGAGAAACATTGTTATTGGTAATGTCCTGCACGGTTAATCAGGCGTAGTGCGGGGTGATCCTTGATACTGGACACTGATACGTTTTGAGCGATGCTCAATTAGATTACTTCGTTTTACTGTGGTTAGTAATTTGGTCATTTCCTACGTTCGGGCCGATATATATGTTTGCGAACGCAACACATCTGGAACTGTTCGTAACGAAAAAATGTTAGTCCGCGAGGAGCACGCGCCCACCGCGCCGCCCCGCGCCGCTCGCTTGTCAGTCACGAGTCACGATACGAGTCACGGTGCGGTGTGTCAATGCGCTTGAGTAGTCACAGTTATTCTTAGTTTGTGCGATACGAACGGATGTCGGCCAGTGTCGACCAGTGTCGGCCAGTGTCGGGGTGTCACAGTCAGTTGGAGGAAATATGGTCGCTGCACTAATATTAGGTTTTGTGTCACTCTGTATTCACATTCAAAATACTTAATTGAATGGGCCCGCAGTTTAGCCCTGCAGAGGTAAATTACCTGCTGCAAGCTACCCGCGAGGTGGTTTAGCCTCCTACTTTTATATACTAGCTTCTGCCCGCGGTTTTCACCCGCGTTCCCACAGGAACCGTGCATTTTTCCGGGGTAAAAAGTAGCCTATGTTGCTCTCCGGTCCATAAACTATATCTATGCCAAAAATCACGTCGATCGATTGTTGAAAAGGTGTACATACACATGTCTTAACAGCAACTTTTTCAAGCTGTACTTATATAAGGAACACCATTTCCCACGTTCATCATCGCATCACAAGTCACAACATCAAACGATAAACACTTGTTTACCTATTATTATAGGTAGTGATTTGAGAGACACGAAAGTGAAGTCTACACCGTAGTTTCTGATGGGTGCCTAAAGAAAAGTGTTTCAATCACGAGAAGACATTGCAGAAATTGCAATTCGCATCGACATAATAATAAAATAATATATCGTTACATTACCGTACCGATCTCAACGCCCTGCCTGTTAATGTGAAGCACCGCTAAGTATATACATGATCAATTGACACAAATACAGTAGATAATGTATGTAGGTATTTCTGATATCTCCTCGATAATTTCCCGCAGATTCCGATTAACGATGCACCATAACGGTTAGTAGCGCAGAAAGTGGCCGTCGAGAGTTCGCTGCGTCTCTACATTGCGCGCTCTGAAACTACAGCGTAAGTAAGTTACGAAGGTGGGCAGCAATGTGAGTAATTTCCATGAGAATGTAATTTCCACGGCGCGGCGGCGGGCGTCTCGCCTGAAATACGTGAAGCGCGCGCTCCGACTCTGAGTCTGCCGCCGCGCCGCCGGCTGCAGTCGGCTGCAGTCGCGCGCCAGCCGCCGCGCGCCTCGCCCACGCTGACTGCCCACTGTGCGGAGTTGCTGCGTGCGATCGCGACGCATGGCCTTATTTACATCTGACGACCGAACAAATGAAAACGATTACCACGATGGGTGTGGATCCGCTTTGTTTGTTCTGCACTGGAGCAGCCCGCCGGCGGCGGCGCCGGGTGGCAGGTGAGGATTCTACGAATTAACTTCTTCGCATAATTTACTCGTATGCGAAGAACTTAACGTAACTGTATACTTTATCTTATATCGTAAAACGAGAAATTCTTGCATATATAAATAATTATAAATTTATAAATAGACTATCTGTGCCCCGCGGCTTCACCCACGTAGCCTAAGTAACTCCTTATCACATCATCTGTCTGCCAATGAAAGTCCCGTCAAAATCGGTCTAGCCGTTCCGGGTATTAGCCGGAATAAACATACAGACAGAAATGTTTTAATTTTTTTTCATATGTTGGTACTGCATTTACTTTCTAATAATGGGAAAATACAAATTAGTCAATAAACTATCAAATATGTATGTCAAAATGAACATTTAGATAGGCAATAAAATTACTTATAACATTATTTTGCTAATTCCGAGACTGAATAAAAAGTGTTATGTAACGACATGCACCCGCACAACGCTCTGGGCCTCACTTCGGTAATCGAACATCGAAGTTGCGGCTGACGGGTCGCAGTTGTCCTACCATGAAAGACAAAAAGTAAAGGTAACGAGCGCACTCAACAGTGCCGCGCAGGACTTTTTGTTTCAAAGCTCGAGTTGCAACTGTTATCTGTATGAGCTGTGTGCTCTTGCGATGATGCTGTCGTGTGTCCACTTGGGTTCTTCTTTGTTTTTCTTTTTATCGATGCCAATATTAGTGCATCATTCAATTCTAGAAGTTAGGCCTCCATACAGATTGATGTTATGACTAGCTCGTGTAGCGCCAGCACGTATGCAGCTACGTCTCACAAGGGCCGAGCACCGAGCAGGGCTGGGCCACAGAATACATAATAGTTCTGTGCCTGCAGATGCTTGTCTAAAGTTAACCTCCCTGTGTGAGTGGCGGAGGGGGGGGGGGGGTCACGCACCGAGCGCGGATGCTGTGAGTCACCGCTCGAGTACGAGTTTATGTATCTGAGAACCTCAGCAGGTACCTGTGTGGCGTTGTATCAAAGCGCCGGTGTAGCAGTGTCGCGTCGTCGCGCGTATTCTGCGCCATTTTGCAACTCTAGATGATGTCTTTTGAATTTGTATGACTAACTTTTTATTATTAGCGCTGTCCTAAATTTTATTGTACCTATAGGCACTAAATTAACAAAAGTTACATAAAAAACATGACTGTACTAGCCCGTGTCACTCCAGATGACGTAGGTAAGGAATCTAACAATATCCCATACATCCAAATCTGTTCAAGCATTTAAAAGTTTTGGTGGAATCTCAGTGGAATAAAGAAACTCACGTACATATATGAATCCCAAAAACGTTATCGCGTTTTTATTGTGCAATAGTGTAAAAAACGAAACCACAACAGAACTAGGCCATAATTTCAGATGATGTCTATTGGGCAAAGCCAAATGATAAAACTAAAGATGGAGAATGACAGTATCGTTTCATCCAAGCCTAAGAGGGAGATTGAGAACTTCTATGGACATTGGACGGTAGACGCAACTCCGTTGCTAGCACTGCTCACTACGGACGGACTAACTTTGCGCACCAGAGCTATACCAGAGAGAAACAATGCTCTGCTATATATGCACACCCAAGACATCCCGGACTTTAAAAGGAGATTACATAGAATGGCTCTCAGACAGCTCTCAGGCAGGCGCCAGCTGAGAACGTAATTACAACCTAACTTTCTTGGGTTTATACCGCTAGGTATAAACTATATAACTTGTAGACTGTAGTCCTCCAGAAGATATTCAATTCCGTCGTCCTTGAAGGTACAACGCCAGAAACGTGGCAGAAGAGCGTAGAAAAGGCTTTAGCACTACTGACAACAATCGACGTGAAAACAATAATTACTTAGATCTCGTATAGTCCATAAAATATGAGAATACATTTTCAGTACAAAGGTGGGACGGTCGTCAGTTATAATAGGTCGGGGAAAAAGTTTCTTCGCATTTTATAAGAAAATTTAAAACATTTTTTAATATAGTTTATTTACATTTAACTAAAGTATGTAGGTACCCATTTTGTTCGATAACTTTTTGCCATCTTGTAGGTAGGGACATGATCCCATTGCTATAGAAATTTTGGGACTTCTGATCAAAATACCGCGACAAGTGGTTTTGGCAGTCCTCTCGTGATGTTAACCTGACACTGCCTAAAGAATTCTGAAGAGACCGAAACAGGTGGAAATCTGAAGGTGCAAGGTCAGGACTATACGGCGGATGCATTAACACCTCCCAGCCAAACTCTCTTAATTTTTTCTGAGTGGCTAAAGATGTGTGAGGTCTAGAGTTATAATGAAAAACCATGAAAATGAAAACTACACCCCTTCTGTTGATTAATTCCGGCCGTTTTCTCTCAACTTCTTGCTTTAATCTCATCAGTTGTTCGCAGTAGAGTTCAGAATCGATGGTCCTGCCTGGTGGCTCATAATGAATAATGCCCTTCCAATCCCACCACACACACAGCATCACCTTGTTGCGAGTTAACCCGGGTTTCGCCACAGTCTGTGAAGCCTGACCGGTCTTTGACCACGACGTTTTTCGCACGTTCTTGTCGTACGTGATTCACTTTTCATCACCAGTTATCAGCTTCTTCAAAAATGGTTCGGTTTCATTACGTTGTAGTAAAGAATCACAAATGAGTACACGGTTCATTAGGTTTCTTTCAGTGAGCTCGTGAGGTACCCAAATATCGAGCTTTTTTGTGTACCCAGTTTTTTTCAAATGCGCCAAAACTGTTTTGTGGTCAATTCCCAGTTCTTCAGCTACGTCGTAACTACTGATATGCCGACCTTGTTCCACTTTTTCAAAAATGGCATCCATTTTATCCGTAATAAGGCGACACAAGCGACGTGCATCTTTGAAATCAAAATTTCCGGATTGAAAACGCTTAAACCAAAGGACATGGTCAAAAGTGGTCCTTGGAAACCGACAGATACAATATATATGTCAGTCGAAAGCACGTTTATAAAGAGTTCTTAAAATAAATATTTAAATTTTTTTCGCACCACCATTTTTTAATAAAACAGGGTTTAAATAAATGGTATTAATGGATGCATTGCCTAAGGCCAAAACCTTGCGACGACAAAAAAAAAATACCACAGCCAATCAGAAACCAGATCGTTGGCCTGACGTCCGTTTGTACTCCTAGTAGTAGTCTATGAATAAAAGTTGTTTATGATAATCACAGCAGAATAAGGATGTGCCTACATGTTACAATTGTTTTCTTCTTATGAAGTAGAATCGATTGAGTACGATATCGATAAGCTTTTTATATCCGAAATCAATTCAAGATTATGGGGCGAATCAAAACGTATAGTTAAACATCATCTATTGGGCTATTGACTATCGAGTATCGATTATCACTGACTGTCAATCGATTAATGATATAAAATAAAGAGGTATATTTTATCAACTTATAGTAAATAAGGTCTTAATAAAATCTAAAATCTCTATAACTTGTCCGCATAGACTCTAGTTCAAACGAAACATCATGCAATTACATTTTTTTTAGTACCTATTACTGGGAGTTGCATTAGTGTTTACCCAAAAATGCTATCTTGAGGGTAACGTGAACTAAGGCTTTTGCTTGGTGGTAAGCAAAACGCTGACCCATAAAAATTGCAGTGCCACTCAGAACTTTAAAACACAAAGGCCTGCGCGGCACGGCACGGCATGCAGTGTGCTCGTTACCCAGAGACATTACGTATTAAGTCTCAATAGCCTAGTAATTTCACTGGCTACCTTGCTTATCAAACAGAAACACAGTAATGCTTGCACATTACTGCTTGGCGGCAGACTTCACTAGCAAAGCGGTGGTACCAACCTAGTGAGCATTGTTAAAGTAAATAATTAACCAAGTTAGTCTCTTTCGATTCGTCTAAAATTGTCACTGAACAAAACATAGTTTAACTAAACTACCGTTTGACATTGTTTCTTAATAAGTGTCTATGCGATTATATATTGTTTCTTAATAAGTGCCATTTGAGAAACGATTAAATTAGCTCAATATAATAATTTATTCTCTATATCAGATCCATCGGGATAATCGATTTTTTTATGATCAATACATCCCTAGGGTTAATCACCATGGGGCTGCCAAGCTTCAATTAGTGATGCCAGAACCATTTTCCTAATTTATACTATGGATTTTTTAAATTAATATAATTAATAAATGGCGGTGTCAAGAAATAATTCTTTGCGATAAATATTATCTGCAATTACTATACTACACATTAATTTAAGTTTTATTAATGTCGGTTTCCAAGGACCACCTTCCATACAAAACCATGCCATGTCCTTTGTGCTACTCTCACAGACACTGCACTAGGTCCATAAACATCGCAAATTTTTTTTCGCGGCTTGCGTTGCATTTTTACCTTTTTTGTAGTAAAATTTTAAAATGTATCGAATTTCTTCATTAGATTCACTCATTTTGACAGTACGAAAAACAAATGAAAATCACACATTTTCCTAATTTGAATTTGGAATTATGTTCTTTAAAATTTAAACTTTCAATGATACCAAAACCAGCCAGATACAAATAGTATAGCCAAAGAGATTTTATTACAAGTTCATACATACTATAATGCGAAAAGACTTTTTCCCCAACCTAATATTATATTTATAATGCACCCGAGTGCACCGAAGCGCGGGTCGCGGGTCGCGGGTGGCGGGTGCGGTGAGATCCGCGCCGTTGTTTCGCTCCACTTGGCGAACGCGCGCGCCGGCCGTAGGCGCGCCGGCCCGCAGGCGCGCCGGCTGCAGGTGCACCGGCCGCAGGCGCGACGCGCGGACCGCAGGCGCGCGGGAGAGAATACCTACCGCTCGACGACCAGCAGTAGCCAATAGGGATAGTGTGAGTATTATAATTAGCGAATTGTGAGCAGTTGGTAGGTACCTACCTACATTTTCTCAGTTTGTAAAGTTCTCAATTCGTTCACATTCGCTGTTCGTCCAATTCGCAGTTTTTGCAAATTATCATTTAGTTAAAGCTTTCGTTTTGTTCAAATTAGCCATTCGACAAATTCGCAATTCGTACAAAAGACTGTAAACCAGTTGCTTTTGTTGAAGATGTGACGAGATCCAGCTACACTAACGCACTACGTCAGAGTCGAGTCGCCTGCATCAGCTAGGAGCGAGCAGAACTCGCCGAGAGGCACACTCGTCGCTCGTCGCTCGTCTCGAGTGGCCGGTGAGCGCGGCTCCACGCGGCTCCACGCGGCGCCCGCGGTCAATCGCACACGAGTATCAAGTGATCGTCCGCCACGCTCTGGTTTATATATACACAACCTGATTCCAGCATCTCCATTTTTCCAACGGACGTCTAGAGGCACGGCACTGCGTCACCCATATATGGTTGATATCCCTCCTGTCCGTACCAAGCGTTTTGCTTCAACCTTCATTATACGTACGGCTAAGGAGTGGAATTCTTTGCCAGCCTCTGTGTTTCCCAATCTTCTAGGCAAGCGTGCTCCATCGTCGACCGCATCTTCGCTTAACATCAGGTGAGATTGTGGTCAAACGTTAGCCTATTTTGGATAAAAAAAAAAAAAAATACTCCCGCACGCGCTGAACAAGCTGAATTAATTCTTTTTCACTACACGTACATAGGTATTTTTTTTTTTTTATTAGGCTCATGAAACTGTTTATTACACCTATGTCATACTATTAACAAATAAAGTAATAAAATTTTAACAGGAAAGTGCACAACCTTCTCGAGATGAACACAACATGCAACAAAATAATAAATACGCGTTAAAAATTTACTACGCTAAATAAAAATTACTAATTATTTTAAAACTGTCTCTCGAACTACCGACCATATTCTTTCTTTATACGTACTGTCAATCTGTATGACTCAGCGTTCTCGGAAAATGTGACTAACTCTTCTGCGAGTGTCCGTCTGGGTTGTTACCACCGCTTTGTGAGTGAATTCTGCCGCCAAGCAGTAGTGTGCAAGCATTACTGTGTCGGTTTGATGAGCAGAGTCGCCAGTGAAATTACTAGGCTTATGAGACTTAATATCTAATGTCTCAGGGTAACGAGCGCACTGCAGTGCCGCGCAGGCAGGCAGGGTGGCACTGCAATTATTATGGGCCGGCGTTATGCGTAACATCAGGCAAACGACCAGCTCGTCTCGTTACCAAATAACATAAAAAAATAAATATATTTTTTGGTTTTATGTGGCATTTTTACTTTTTATTCTCTTTGTACCTACTACTATCTGTCTGTATTGACGATAATATTTTTAGCATATTACACTTACAGCAGGATTCACATTTACACATACATATTGTTTCATAAGCGGAAACTATTTAGGCTTTTAAAAATCCATTACCTTGTAACTATTGTATTTATTGACAGCTGTTTGTTTTCCATGTAGAATAAAATTAAATAAAAAGTAAAATAAAGTAGCAATTTACTTTTTTTTAATTTGCATCTCTTATGATTTAGTAGACACCCAGCACTGTCATAAAAGTTCGTCTACTCTCTCTCCTGGCCAAATATATGTATATAGAGAGCGGCGCATCTGCGTGGCGGGGTCATGCATCCACCAGAAGTCATCATCCGGCATCAGTGCTACTCGTGCAACGGAACGTTAAAATTTATTTATTTATTTTGTATTTTGTGTTCTTCCAGTCGAGCTCTGAGCCGCACTTACGAGCGCCCCCGCTGCGACGCGCTGCAGCACCGGGCAGACATGCCGGCGCGCGCCACGCCCCCCCGCGCGCCGTCGCCCCCGCCCCCGCCGCCCGACGCCTCGCCCGGCCTGCTGCGCCGCCGCTACTCCGTGCCCGAGACTATCATGAGAAAGTAAGCACCCGAACGCGAGACACCGCAGGCTCGCCGAGCGGCTGTCCTTTGATGCAAACAAACGATCGTTTCAGGTACCGCCTCGCGCAACAGCGCTCCGACTCAGAGGAGAGCGGGCCGGCGGCGCACCGGAGCGTGGCGAGCGCGGAGAGCGCGGCGAGCGCGGAGAGCGCGGCGAGCGCGGGGCCGTCGCCGCCGCGCGAGGCGAGCTGCTCGCCGTGCGACTCGCCGCACCGCTTCATGCGGCGCGACCGCGAGCTCATGCGCAAGTCGGCGCTGCTGCGGCGCATGTGGGCGCGCCCGTGCCGCGCGCCCGCCTGCTGCTGCTGCGCCGCGGACGCGCGCGAGACGCGCTCGCTGGACGGCAGCCGCTCCGAGCTGCGCCAGCCGGCCGGCAGCGCCGCGTCCTGGCGCCGCTCGCCCGCCCCGCGCCCCGGGCCCTGGGCCTCGCCCAAGCGCCAGCGGCTCGAGGCGCCCGACCGCACCGTCGCCGACCTCTCGGACTCCACGTTTCGATCGCACCGCGCTGACCGCGACCTCTCCTTCGTCGAGACGACGACCGACGCGTTCACGGACAGCGAGGCGTCACGATTCGGCTACGCCGGCGAGAGCCGCGCCTCGCCGCGCTCCTCGGAGCGCCTGTCGGAGCTCGCCACCGCCGAGCCCGAGTCCGTGGAGCCCTCGCCGCCCGACACGGACGCGCGCGCCGACGTCTCCTACGCTGACTCCGACACCTTCTCCGCATCCGCGTCCACCGCCAAGGAGACGAACGACTCCGCGCACGCGGCGCCGCTCGCCCGGGAGCACGGAGCGGTCGTCGTCGACGCCGGCGCCGCCGCGCCTCCGCCGCCCTACGAGCTGCTCGAGATCGTCGTGTCGGAGACCGTAGACGCCGCCGCGGCCGCGAAGGGCACCGCCGAGCCCAGCGGCGCGCCCGGCCTCGACACCGGATCCGCGCTGATGTTTAACAAACGCCGGCAGAACGTAAACATAGACGAGTACGTGTCGAATATTCTCGTCGAGAGTCTGAATTCGCTGACGGACCAGCTCGAATGCATGAACGCATCGATCGGCAGCGACCGAAAAATCAGCATCGTCGAGAAGGAAATAAAGGTGAAACTGCAGAACACCGGCGTCAACACGATAGTGCACCTGAGCCCCACCTCCAACAACCAGATAATTTTTGGCAACGAGGAGCTGTGCAACGACTCCCGCGACGAGTGCAACAACCCGCTGTCCATCCGCGACGAGCGCGAGCTCAGCGCCGAGTCCAACAACAACCTCGCGTCGGCGGACAGCGCCGCGCCCGCGCCCTCCTTCGAGCCGCCGCTGCAGCGCGACAACGTCAACCGCGCGGTGCTCCAGCAGATCCAGAAGCTGTTCCGCGACGAGCTGCGCAGCCTCGACGAGAGCGAGCGCGCCGACGCGACGCCCGGCGTCTCGCACGTGGAGGTCTCCAGCGTGGACGCGTACATGGAGCGGCACAGCGCGCCCGGCGCCGCGCGCGCGGAGCTGCGGATCGCGACGCGCGGCGACCTCATCGGCGGCGTCGGCGCCGGCAACTACTTCCGCGACGGCGACGACGTCGCGGTGCCCCGCTATTCCGCCTTCCCGCACACCGAGTCCATGGAGGTGAACACCTCCTCGTCGGAGGACGCCGAGGCGCTGTGCTCCGACTGCACGAGTCTGGTGGACAGCCTGGACGACCCGCACTCGCCGCGCGGGCCGCTGCTGCGCCGACGCACCACTGCGCAACTGACGCGTTCCGCCGTCGACGTTCTGGAGCTGATGCCGGAGCGAACGCCCGCCGACCCGCGCCCGGAGGCCTTCTTCATCCGCATCCGAGACGACGACCGCGGACGCGACGAGAGCGGCAAGGTCGCCGAGTGCATGCCGGAGAAGATAAAGCAGCGGCTGTACCGGCGACACCGCAAGAGGGAGCTGCGCATGGAGTGCGCGCGCCGCTCCAAGGTGAAGCAGCTGAAGAACGAGCTCGAGCGGCGCCGCCTCGACGAGCTGCAGCGCGTGCGCCGCCAGCTGCAGCGAGACTGCGCCGCCATCGTCGACGCGCTCGTCGACGACGTGCTGGCCAGCGTGGCTCAGGAAGAGTACAGGTGCATGCGCGTCAGACAGACAAACGGCAGACTGGCCGCAGCCAAGTCCGACGAGGATATCGTGAAACGCAACAGAAGAAGAGACCTCCGAGCGTTTAAAGAAGAAGATAATGCCAAAAATGCAATAAACGGGGGCTCTCAATACTCGGATACTCGATCGCCCCTTATGGAGAATCAGAAAACTGAGAGACATCAGATACACGGGAAACTGCTGGCGCGGCCTTCCTTGATGGCGACCTCTCACCGCCCGCCGCGTCGAATGTACCAGAAATCGGAGTTCCACGAAGGAGAGAAGTGCATAGAGATATTGGAGATCTTGGAGTACGTGAACGGATCGCAGAGTTCGCCCGAGACGACAAACTCGGACGAAAACCACAACCAAAGCGCAAGATGCAAAAAATCTCGAATTCCGATTCCCGTGTACGAAAGGATACAGAAGACGTCCAAGAGCGACATGCAAATGAGACTGACCGGGGGTGACGCGCGGGTGGGCGCGTCGCCGCCGCCCGCCGGCCAGCTGCTGGCCAGCATCCTGCTGGAGGCGCTGGCAGCCGAGCCGCCCGAGCCGCGCCTCACCGCGCCCGAGCCGCCCGAGCCGCGCTCGCGCTCCAACTCGTTGCGCTTCAAGCGCGTCTTCGACATCATCCCCGAGGAGCGCAGCAGCCACGGCTTCGACTCGTCGGCAGAGGAAGCGCGCGCGGCCGCCCCGCCCGCCTCCCCGCCCGCCGGCACGCCCGCCAGCACGCGCAGCGCCGGCACGTCCCCGCCCGCGGCCGCGCGCCGCCTGCGCTCGCAGACCACCATGACCTCTCCGTGCAGCAAGTCGGCGGCCACCAGCCCGCTGCGGCCCGCTCCAGCCGCGGCCCCCGCTCCAGCTGTGCCCTCCTCTCCGCCCGCGCTCCCTCGCCCCGCGCGGGAAGGTATCGTGTGCACACTTCGCCCGCCCGCGCCGCACCGCACCGCTTCCCTCGCCGTAAAGTAGCCGCGCCGCACCGCCGTTACTATGGCACCGCGCCTGTGCCGCGAGAGACCGCGTGCACCCGCCACCTCACGCTGACTCTCTCGTTAGTTAGCGCTCAAAGTAATCATGTTACTCGACGGATGCCGACGTTCTATCTTTTCAGATTAAGATATTCGTCGGAGTCGCGTCGAGTTCGATGATGTAGATATAGAAAACGCACCGATGTCGGCGCACACGTTTCGTTTTTAAGACGAGTCAACTTATCGAATACGCCCAAATAAATATGTTATACGGACCGAATTTTAAATATACTATTGAGAGTTTAGAGGTCGTTTCATTCACCCAAAGGTGGTAAAGACAGAATCGAAGAAGCGGAGACGCCGACATCGACGACGGGTGAGCGCTCCGTGCGCGAGGGGGGTGCCGCCCGGGCGCGTCCCGCCGCCGCCCCCGCTGCCCTCGCCGGCGACCGCGCTGGGGCGGGTCGCGCGGGGCGGGCGGCGCGGTCGGCGCCCGGCGGCAGCTCGTCCAGCGACAGCGGTGACTCGGGCGGCTCGCTGCTGTGTTCGCTGGCGCCGCGCTGGCTGGGCTCGCAGGCGCGCCAGCGCCGCCGCGCGCGCCGTGCCGCGCCGCTCGCCGCGCCGCCCGCCGCGCCGCTCACCGCCGACGCGCCGCCTCTTACCGATCGAGGGCCAGGTGATTCGATATCATAAAACAATTCGACCTATTCTACGACTGCGACTTGTCTACACGTACCCGAGTCCCAACTGCTGTTGGAAGAGCAAAGATACTCTACTGAGTTCTGAGATCGCTAACATCATCCGTCACAAAGTCTGAAACTTAGAACTTTATTTTTACTTTATTTAATTCAAATTCAAAATGATTCACATGGGCTCCAAGGGACCACTCATGGCCGTTAACATAAACTACACTAAGTCCCCGTTCCAAATTGATACAGATCGATCAAAAGAAGAAGAAAAAGAAACTCGTCGGCATTGTTTCCAAAAATATTTTTCGCAACGTTTCTAATGCTAACAACGCTGATTGTAATCCTCCTCGGCTAACAATCTTGTTTAGAATGTAAGTCTAAGTCATAGATATATAAAGATCTGTGGTCTAATTATTACAGTAGTCGCCAGGACAGGAGTCGCATGAGCGGTTTGTTTCCATGTAACTTTGTCATCTACATAATCCTTATTAATTTCATCATTTTTAAGTTAAATTTACTTATATTTCTCTGTATACACATTATATTTTCAAAACTATATAGCGAGGGTAAGGTTAAATGCCTATTTCTTTAAAAAAGTATCTAAGAGATTTGCGTGAACCCCTAACATACTCTCTCGTAACATACCGCTCTTGTAATATGAAAATGGTATATATATCAGCAGCAGATCCCCAAAGTAAGACACAGTAACATGTCGGGGCTACCTCGCTTCTGTAGTGCTTTAGAGATGTTTGTGCAGGCGCAGACTGGTACATTTCATGCCATAATTCGCAAAAAAACTGCATCTCTGATGAGAGAGTTCGGGACAGTCGTAGCACCGTTGATCAACAGTTACAGCGGCGGAGAGACTGTTGCGGACGCGCCGGCCGCGGAATGCGGCCGAGCCTCGCTTGAGAGATATGGTCCTCTTCTGCACAAAGTGTTCCCACCTTGTTAGTTTTTTGATTTAATTAATAGATAGTGTTATTTAATTTATTTTATTTTGAATGTCATTTACTAACAATTTAATTATGTATGTAATATAAATAACATTTTACTAACACTATGGATCTATGAATGATATCTATATCTATCTATACAAATAAATAAAATTGAAGTGTCTGTTTGTAATATCAAAATAACAGCTTTTTACTAAATGCATATGAAAGTATATACGGAACCTATACCAAAACAACAATTTTTAAAAATGTTTGTCTGTCTGTTTGTTCCGGGTAATCTCCGAAACGGTTGGACCGATTTTGACGGGACTTTCACTGGCAGATAGCTGATGTTACAAGGAGTAACAAAGGCTACTTCTATTTTAGAAAAAAAATTAGGGTACCGCACAATAAAATAAAAACCATGAAATCCAATACCTCCGCGCGTGTGTAACCGCGGGCAGCAGCTAGTCTGAAATAAAATCTTTTGCATTTTGAATAAGACATCAAACTATAAAAATATTTAAGTATTTATTATATTGTCATTGAAAAACTTCCAGCCTATTTACCAAGCACGGACGCGGACGTGCATGCGGGTTCGGCTTTATTAACTAGCGCAGTACACTCTACACTCTACAGTCTACACTCTACACTCTACACTAACGCAAATTGAAGTATGTAACATTTAGTGACAAGAAACCGAAAACAAAATAATACATTCAACGAAGATAATTACGACAATTGAAATTAACGAAGATGGAGATGATGGACCCAAAAACCAGAGAAGTCCGAAGCAGGTATCTTCTAGGCAAGCGTGCTACATCGTCGACCGCATCGTCGCTTACCATCAGGTGAGATTGCGGTCAAACACAAGTGTATCCAGTAGGTATAAGTAAAATAATCATACGCAGTTTGTTTGTAGGTATCTACGAATGGCTATTGAGAGTCATAATATGCCATCGCGCACTTTTTATAAACTTTTTAATAGGAACTAATGTACCATACGTTGTTTTCATGTAACTTACTGGAACCAGTGAGATTACTGAACCTAATGTCTCAGGGTAGCGGGCGCACTGCATCAGGAAAATGACCAGCCTGTCTCGCTAACAAATAACATAAAACGCACGCCACGGACACTCTCAGGTGGGACTATTGGTTCAGACTATCATACCGGTAGCTTATTTTCACAAAATGTTCAAAAATTGTAACCTTCTCAGATAATCTATCGGTCTATGAACATACAATACATAGGTACAGTAGGTAGCTTCCGAGATCAACCCAGACATACACGAACTCTCCACGGGGGAGGATTTGTTGATGATCAACTATATACAAGGTGCCCCTTCCCGGCCCGCCTCAGTAGAACGCCAAATTGGCCTAAAGGCTTGATGTTTTATCGAAGAAAACCAGACACTACGGGAAAAGACAACGCCCTCGGTTGGCGGTATGAAAAATTTGTAATTAAATTCCAAAGAAAATTTCCGAAGACAATTAGTGCGTGGTAATTTCCTAAAACTTGTTCCAGGAAATACGTTTTTGAAAATGCCTTACAAGTTTGTGAAAAAATGTTTGTTCCAAGAATCTCCTTTACATGTCCAAGGCTCCTATGGAAATGTTTTGTTTACTTTTACATTTATGAGAATATTGTGAACGGCCAAAGTCAAGGTAAAATTTGTTTAAAAAGGCTGTGTTTTTAAGGCTTGTTCAAGCTCAATTGTCAAACCCCAAGTGGCGTCATCACACATTTGTATCGAATGGAACTAGATGGCGCCACTAGAAAAGTTAACACGCGCAAGCGAGTTCTTACAAGCGAGTGTTGACACCAACCGTTATGTTCGAAAATAAAACCAGCCCAGAATGCGTTTACAAGGTGTTTTCTTAAACCTAGCCTTTACGTAATTCGTAATATGATCATAGGTCCTACGAGCTCGGATACGTACGCTCAGGCCACTTTAATTAGTTCAACGGTCTGAAGTTGACCGTACACCCCCTCCCCGCTCCCCCGTACTCGCAGTGGATTGCTGCAGCAAGAGTACGCGGCACTAGCTTCGGAAGCTATCATCCGCCACGCGGAGTTAGCAGCCAAGCAGTGGTGGAAGAACAGCTCTTGCTCAAACCAGCTCATCAGAGCAAGCTGGTGAGCAGAGTCAGCTCCAACTTGGTGATCGTCACCAGCGCGCTAAGGAAGCCACGCGTGACATCCTTTCCAGGATTTGGAACACATCAGTCGATCAGTCTGGGACTGACAGGAAATATTGATCAAGCATTCGTAAATGTGAAGTGTCGTAAGTGCCAGGACAAACTGTGAGTACATTTGAATATTATATCAAGCAATTTTGAACTTAAAGTGTTTGGTTAAATTAACTTAGAAGAATTTTGAAAATTTATGGACTTGTAAAATTTTTAACTTTATTTTGGACTTAGAATAATTTGCATGCATTCGTTTGGGACTTAGAATAATTTGTGTAAAACGTAACATACGGGGAACCTATGCCCGATTTCGGTCCGAAGTGCAAAACACTTGTAAAATTTTCGAGATTTTAACTTAGTAAAATTATTCTAAGTGTTTTTTTTTGGATAAAATTGTTCGAACAACAACTTGTAAATTATGGATAGAATAATGAACTTGCAATGTGAGATACAGAACGTAATAGAAAAAGGTTTTAGTAATTATAAGAAAAGTTCTAAAGATCGTATAACTGTTGAATATTTAGAGACAAGATTAGAAATATTAGAAAATAATTGGCAGTCATTTGTAGAAAATCATAAAAAGTTATATGAAAGCTGTAAATTGGAAGAGTTAAATTCATCTATTTATGTACATGCAGAAACTTATGATAAAACTGAGGACACATACATTGCCTATAAATCTCTTATGAAAACTGTTAAAAATAAATTGGTTTGTAAAGTTGAGAAGCCGCAACACCAGCCTTCCGCGACAACGTCTGACAAGCAGTCCACAGTTAAGTTACCTAGAATTTCAATACCTATCTTTTCGGGTCAGTATTTGGAATGGTCTACGTTCCGGGATTTGTTTTTATCGCTTGTTCACAGAAATGAATCTCTTGATAATGTGCAGAAACTACATTACCTGAAAGGTCATCTCAGTGGTGAGGCAGCTCAGCTCGTTAGACATACACCTGTAACTGATGCTAATTATGTCGAGTGTTGGTCTATATTAGAAAAGCGATATGATAATAAGAAATACCTGTCAAATTGTATATTGAAGCGATTGTTCAGTCAGCGTCGGATTAATTCTGAATCCGCATCAGCTTTAAAGGAATTGTTAGACACTACAGTAGATTGTTTATGTGCTTTAAATAATTTAGGCATCAATGTGAGTACCTGGGACATTATAGTTATCCATGTTGTCGCAGATAAATTAGATCCAGAAACTCGTAAGCAGTGGGAGTTGTTCATTTCGAGTGATGATTCTTTACCAACTATTGAGCAGTTCAAATCTTTTATTGAAACACGATTCAGGGCATTGGAATTTGTTGAACCACGTAGGTACACTCAGTACAATAAACCACATGTACAAAATACTAAAGTTATGCTAGCTACCAACACTTCTTCGATCAAGTGCGAGTATTGTTCACTTAATCACAAAATGTGTTTCTGCAAGAAGTTTTCACAGCAAACTGTTAGCCATAGACGGGAATTCGTTGCAAACAACAACATCTGTTTCAATTGTCTCGGCAGTAATCACATATCCTATGATTGCAAAAAGGCGTCCACCTGTAGGATATGTCAGAAAAGGCACCATACCCTATTGCACTTGAGCAACAATGAGCAACAGGACAAAGAGCGCGTTAGCAGCTCTCATCAAGAGCCGAGTGATGCTGCTCGTTCGGATTCTGAACAGCCAATAGTAGCTTGCCTTTCTACAGGTCAGGTTTCGAAACCCAAGCAGGTTTTATTAGCTACCGCGCTACTCAATGCTAAATCTCGAAATGGTGAACCTTTGTTAGTACGTGCATTAATAGATCAAGGCTCGCAGGCGTGCTTCATTACAGAGGCAATAGTTCAACATCTTCGACTTAAGAAGATTCCAGCGAATGGAATTATTTCAGGATTATCTAATAATAAAACCATGCGGGCTCAGTATAAAGTTCGAGTTCATTTACAATCACGTGTTGATCCAAACTTTAAGCTTGAAATAGAAGCTTATGTTTTAAGCAAGATCACGGCCTATCTTCCGGAGCAGAAGATAGACGTCATAAAGTGGGTAGAATTAGATCATCTGCAGTTAGCAGATCCGCAGTACAATGTACCTAATAAAATTGATATCTTGTTGGGTGCAGATGTTTATGGCACCATAATAAAGGAAGGAATGAAGAAGTGTTCTAATGGTTCACTAATTGCACAGAGCACCACTTTAGGGTGGATTCTTTCAGGTGCTATAAGCAAGGACAGAGAAAGAGCAGATGAAGACACAAGAAGAGTTAGCGTTATGCATGCTCACGTTGATGAAAATGAAATGTTGAAAAAGTTTTGGGAGATAGAAGAGAGCACATTTTATAGTGAGAAGAAAATCCTCACTAATGATGAACAAAGATGTGAAGAGATATATAAAAATACTACTAAAAGGACAGAAGAAGGACGATATGTAGTAAACTTACCATTTCGTGACGAGAATCCACTCTGCAAGGAAGGCGATTCCAGGGAAATATCTGTAAAAAGACTAAAAGCATTAGAAAGAAGATTAAACAAAGATTCTGATCTACAATTAAGATATAATAATGTTCTAAAGGAATACTTACTCTTGGGACATATGAGACCTGTGGGTAACAGTGATAATAAGAGTAAAGAAGCTGTCTACTTACCACATCATGCCGTTATCAGGGAAGATAAGTCTACCACACGAGTTAGAGTCGTGTTCAATGCGTCGGAACCGAACAAGCTTGGAGTGTCTCTCAACGATGCCTTGATGGTGGGACCAACTCTACAAGCAGATCTTCGACACATTGTGTTGCGTTGGAGAACATATCCCATCGCATTGGTCGCAGACATCGTTAAAATGTACCGCCAAGTGCTGGTTACCGAATCTGATGCCAACATGTATCAACGCATTGTGTGGAGAGAAGACCCTAAAGAGGAAATTAAGGATTATGAACTTCTTACCGTCACTTTCGGGACTGCAGCAGCTCCGTACTTGGCAGTTAGAACACTGCATCAGGTTGCATATGATGGTGAAGCTCAATATTCACTTGCTAAGGAACGCATCTTGAATTGCTTCTACATGGACGATCTGATGACAGGCTGTGCTACAGTTCAGGAAGGATTAGAAATCTTTAAACAGATGCAAGAATTATTAGGTCAAGGAGGATTCGAGTTACAGAAATGGAATAGCAATGATAAAGATCTTCTAAAGCAAATAGAAAGCACAACGGAAACTAGGACAAAAGAGATAAAAGAAGTTAAAAAGAACACACAAAGTGATGAAGTAGAAATCAAATTGGATAGTACGATTAAAGTTTTGGGACTTACCTGGAGCAGAAGCGGAGACTTTTTCAAATACGCAGTGCAGCTCTCCCCGACGACAGGACCTGAAACAAAAAGAAAAATAGTATCAGAAATTGCTAGACTTTTCGACCCGTTAGGCTGGGTCGCACCAAGCGTGGTTCTGGCCAAAATGTTTATTCAAAAGCTATGGTTGACAGGTGTAAGCTGGGATGAACCGATATCTGATGTATTAAAAGAAGAATGGAATACTTATCGTGCAGAATGGACGGAGTTTCCAAAGGTACAAATCCCACGCTGGCTTGGCACTAAGAACAACGATCATAATGTAGAACTGCATGGCTTCAGTGACGCCTCCCGCTGCGCGTTTTCAGCTGTAGTTTACATTCGCATCGTTGATGAGGAAGACTCTGTAAGAACTTCACTTGTGGTCGCTAAAACCAGAGTAGCACCCGTTAAGCAGGTAAGCATACCTCGTTTGGAGCTGTGTGGTGCTGTGTTGTTGACACGACTTTTAGCCGAAACAGCAGCGGTCTTAAATGTTCAAAAAGACAAGATACATGCCTGGACAGATTCGACAATTGTTTTAGCTTGGCTCAACAGCCATCCAAGCCGCTGGAAAACTTTCGTGGGCAATCGAGTGTCCGAAATTCTGACCACATTGGAATCATCTCACTGGTCCCATGTCTCCACTAAGCAAAACCCCGCCGATTGCGCCTCAAGAGGAGTCTCACCTGCGGAATTGGCTGAAAACGACTTGTGGTTTTCAGGACCGAGTTTTTTGAGAGAACCTGAAATTACTTACAATAGGCCAAAGGAATTACATACTCAGGAAGAGGAAGTAGTCAGAGTTCACTTCGAAGAAGTTTCAGAAGATAGCATTTTTATAAGATTTTCATCTTTGCAAAAACTCTTGAGAGTGGTTGCTTATTGCCGAAGATGGTTAAAAAAGAATATTAAGGACTCACGATATCTTTCTAAAGTAGAATTGGATGAATCAATGCAGTGTTGCATAAGAAAAGCACAGTTAGAACATTTTGCAGAAGAGTTTAAAGAACTAAAGGAAGGAAGACAAGTGTTAAGTAAAGGAAGCAAACTAAAAACTTTGTGCCCTTACCTGGATGTAAAGGACATAATAAGAGTATCAGGTCGACTAAAAAACTCAAATTTGGATGATCAAACTAAAAACCCAATCATCTTGGCACATGACTCTCCACTCACCAAGCTACTAGTGGCAGATGCTCATGACAAGACATTACACGGAGGTCAGCAGTTAATGCTCAACTATTTAAGGACAGGATATTGGATCATCGGTGTTAAAAGCCTCGTCAAACAGCATATTCATAGATGCGTTACGTGCGTAAGGAATCGTGCACCTACTCATAACCCATTTATGGGTTCGTTACCGTCTGTCAGATGCACTCCAGCAAGAGCATTTCTCAACAGCGGTGTAGATTATGCTGGCCCTATTAGCATCAGGACCACCAAAGGACGTGGCTATCGCTCTTATAAGGGATACATATGTCTATTTATATGTATGTCCACGAGAGCTATCCACTTAGAAGCCGTAAGCGACATGACCAGTCAAGCTTTCTTGGCAGCGTTCAGAAGATTTGTGGCTCGACGCGGTAAGTGCACCAACTTGTGGTCGGACAATGGTACTACGTTCGTCGGAGCAGCCAAGGAATTGACGGAATTAAGTTCTATTCAACCAGAAATTATCGAACATTTGGAGAAAAACGGAACAGAATGGCACTTTATTCCTCCACGCGCCCCCAATTTTGGAGGTCTTTGGGAGGCCGGAATAAAGGCGACCAAGTTTCATTTGAAGCGAGCTATTGGCGAGTTGACGCTTACCTACGAAGAGATGAGCACACTTCTAGCTCAAGTCGAAGCTTGCCTCAACTCTAGGCCAATGACTACAATTTACAGCGACGACCCCAATGAACCCCTACCACTGACCCCTGGTCACTTTTTAGTGGGTGAACCATTGGTCAATGTGCCAGATGTAAGTTATGCCTCATCGAACAACTTGAATTTACTGTCAAGGTGGCAGCTTGTTCAAAAAACTTTGCAGTGCTTTTGGAAACGTTGGTCGCAAGAGTATTTGGTAACGCTAATGCAACGTTATAAGTGGTCACGTCAAACTCCAGAGCCTATGTTAGGGGACATAGTTTTAATTAAAGAAGACGATCTCCCACCAGGTCAGTGGCTCCTTGGTCGCGTAATCCAGAAGCATCCTGGATCCGATAATGTTACCCGGGTAGTCACATTGCGCACTAAATCCTCCATTTTGAAAAGGCCAACCTCCAAATTATGTATTTTACCAGTAAATGATAACTAGATTTAAGCATTTATATTCAATAATTATATGTTCAGCTATCAGCACAATATGTTTTAAAGGACATTCTCACATAATGTCCTTGGTGGGCGATATGTTCAAGCTCAATTGTCAAACCCCAAGTGGCGTCATCACACATTTGTATCGAATGGAACTAGATGGCGCCACTAGAAAAGTTAACACGCGCAAGCGAGTTCTTACAAGCGAGTGTTGACACCAACCGTTATGTTCGAAAATAAAACCAGCCCAGAATGCGTTTACAAGGTGTTTTCTTAAACCTAGCCTTTACGTAATTCGTAATATGAACAAGGCTTTTACTGAATTGGATTATTAAAATTTTAAATTCTTTTTCCAGGAAAACCTAGATATGTTGCACAAGATACCTATCTGTTCAAAACACTCAAAGACAAAAATTGATACAACACTAATTACGTACGAGCGTTTGTATAGAAAGTATGGCGGGTTGGAACCTCTTTAAATAAATAAATAAATACATAAATCGTTTTGAGATGTTCTGAGGTTAATATACTAACTGAAATAGATGGTAAAGTTGGATATTTTTGTAATATTTAAAAAGACGACCGCCATCTTGTTGTGTCACTGCAACGTTCGACAAGTCGGTAGTCAAAATAATACATATGGTGGGCCTGCCTACAGGCTACACTGTAACGTACCCGATAATGAGTACAGATTCATACCACCGACGCGTGCGGAGCGTGCAATTGAGCTGATATTGGGCGCGACGGCAGGTGCGCGCTCGGGGCCGGGCGCGGGCGCGGGCGCGTGGTCGGTGACGGTGGCGGGCTCGTGCCGCGCCGCGCTGCCGGCCGACGTGGAGATGCGGCTGCGCTTCCCGCACGAGCGCGCCGCCGCGCCCGCCGCCGCGCCCGCCGCCGCGCACGCCGCCGCGCACGCCGCGCACGCCGCCGACATGTACCAGGTAAACTTTGCACCGTTTGTATCACCTCATAGTTCAATTTTTTTAATCACTCAATAGAGCCATATCAGTCAGTTTTCTCATTTTGGGACGGAGAGTAGTCTTGGAGTAGTCTTGAAAGTAAAAGTAAATCTATAGAATCCAACATTGAAATCCGTCCCCTTGCAGGAATTAATTTAGGAACGCTAAATGAAAACATCGATTCAAGACTAGCCCTCTCGCGAATGCACTCGAAGACCCAAATGATACCTATGCAACGTAATCTTCAATTATTTATAAAAATGTCTTATCTGCCAGTGAAATTCCCGTCAAAATCGGACTAGCCGTTTCGGAGATTACCCGGAACAGACAGACAAAAATTTAAAAAAATAGTTGATTTGTTGTAGGTACCGCATATACTTTCATATGCATCAAGGTACCTTACAATTACAGGTCTAGTAAATATTAGAGCTTAACTTGTATTTTGGTATAAGTACGCGAATTTTTACATGAGTTAGCTGACCTTTCCTATTTCTCCGAAAAAACTTCTTTTGGTTTAACAATAAATATTTATTGTCGTTACGTACATATTTGTATTTTTGCGTTGCCGATACGGATGATGGACGGCTACGGCTGATCCAATCGGCCATCGCGGCCATCGCGGCCGTTTTTGGCAATGAAAGTGTATTTGACAAGCCCCTTATGATCTTGGTTATACAATGGATCAAACGACAGATAAAAAAATTGAGGTTATAAGATATAATTACATATTATATGATTTCCGGTTTAACAATTATAAGCAGTAAATAACAAAAGAAACGCTTTATTGTGCGCATCGGGAAGAATAGCGGGACAAACATGAGATTAATATTATTACAATTAGTATATTGTTACGAGCTATAGGGTAACGTTTGATAGAAAGAAGCCGTTAAACGAACAGTTATTTTATTGAACTCAAAAGGAATCACTTGCAACACTATTCACTATAAAAATCACTAGTATTTCACTTTGTCACAGATATCACAATCACTAGTATTTCACTCAGTCACAGATATCACAATCACTACTAGTCGCTTTGAACTCACTCCGATGTGTATCGCTTGGTATCTCAATCGAAACTGTCCCTGGCTCAGAGCAAAAATAGGTAGAGCGCGTGTTACCAAGTGGGAACAGTATGCACGGGTGAGAACATCGCACTGTTCCTACCGCAAGCGTTAATAGTCATACGCTCACTAGCGGTGTGAGCGCACGTTGCGAGTTCCTGGCGAGCATTTGATTATTTAACTGCTAAAAATGGTAAAATGTGCAATAAAAACCTGTAAAAACGATACTCGGAAACACACTAAACAGAAATCTAGCATCACATTTCGCCGGTAAACCATTTTTTAATACTTTTAAGTAAATTAGAAGTCACGCTTCGCGGGGTGGAAGGAGACGCGGGACGCAAGGCTACATGCACCGCCCGCACCGCCCCGCAACCCCTCTTGGATTGCCAACTGGGACAGTGATGTGACGCGTTCGGCGCTTGAGTCGATACGGCGAGAAATAGTTTATAATACACCGGCGCGCTATGTGCGCTTGCGACAATTACTTTTCTTTAATACTTTAATTACTTTGTAAATGATTAGAGGCGGTGAGTGTGAAAGCGTTATAGCGTTTATAATATAAGTAAATAATTCAAAAATAAATAAGATATAAGTAACATATAATCCTGTTTTTATTTCTTTGTTTCTTTTAGTTTTTATCCTTTACATAAAGAGCGGGGAAATATAAAAATAAAAACGCATTTTGACTCAATTACAATAACGTAAATAACATAAATACGATATAAAAAACCATGTCATTTGAAAATAATTGTATTGTAAATTAAAACTACAATATATAAAATTATAACAATATCAGTTCATAGGTCATTAGGATTATATGCGAGACCTATAAATTCGTACCTTAAAATAAATAAGCAGATAATAATGTTTACTTATCAAAAACTCACCCATACATACTTCACATTATACATTAATTATACAACATAATATAACAATAGATCCCGTGCCGTTCAGCTGCTTTTATCGACAACTACGCTTGCAGCGCTCAATTGCCCATCCCTATCAGTCACTTACCTATCAATATAACTAGCTATAGTTCACTTGCCTACGCTGCGCATTAGGCGACCGGAGCGATGTTCGTACTCTACCTATTTTTGCTCTGAGGTCCCTGGCCTTATTTTTTTTTTTTTTTTTAAGTACCGTGCTGTTGGTCTTGCGACCTCTACAGCGTCACGGGACTGTTGGAGAGCGCAGAAGGCGCTCAGCCCGAAAAAAGTGTGTTTGTGGCGACTAGCGCAAGGGCACCGCGTGGGATCGAACCACGTCGGTACGACGGACCTCCGTGAGAAAGGGAGGATCGGGAGAGAATAGCCCCGGCCGCACGAGTGCAACCGTTTAAACTAGGCTCTAATCTAGCTAAAGCTACTTCTCGCGGGCCCGAGGTGGGCGCTCGCGGAATTTCGTGTATGTGTGTGAGGTGTGTATGACTCTAGTTGCCTCGTTCCAAAGCCTACACCATCGAGAAGAAGGGCAAGAAACTTGACGGCGGAGTGAAGCTCGGTCCCTACAACCTAAACTATCTGACGAAGAATCGTCCTCGCCGGCGAGGACGATGACTTCTAATTTGGTACCCAATACCAATACCGAAGACTGAAGGTCCACCTGCACCAGCATATGAACTGGTGCTAGGGTTTGAGAGCACGGGCGAACCCAGCGCGGCCGCGATGGATTCGTCCGGATCGCCCAAGATATTATGCCGAGGGCGGCGACGACGGAGCGTGTCCCTGGCCGCGTCCTGATCCGCTTATATATATTATGCGCCGCAAATTGTGCTACCAAGTTCCCGAATGATCTAGTTCAAGGTCAAATATGGACGTCTCTCTTTTACGCATACAACCGTCCCTTGTACACACATCGAGGACTTTCCAGATGGTAGTAGATTATGTCCATCTCGTTCTATCATCCGTGTAGCTATCTCTCTCGCATTATTCTAGAACATTCGGTTTGGTAATAGGTACAATTGTTCCTCTCTTTTGCACATATAGCCATCCTGCTCACACTTTCTTCTGGAAGTTTCGAGAGACATGATCGAGCCTAATCGTCTCTCTCTTTCACACGTATAGGCTGTCCCTCTCACACACCTTCGAGAATGTTCCGCGGACCGGAGGGGTGTAACTTGGCCTGAAACGGCCTGAAAATGGGTTTTCAGGAAATGGTGCCATGTGATTGCTTGTGTCTTGAAACGGACTGAAAACATGTTTCAGTCTGCTGAAAACGGCGTTAAGTAGGAGTAATTTTTGATTAACTGATATGTGTTAGGTCTTCCTCTGAAACGACCCGAAAACATGTTTCAGCCTGCTGAAAACGCCTATAAGTGGTGGAAAATTAAAAAAAATGTTTCTGCGAGTTCTCCTTTAACCCGTCTCCGTAACAATATTCTTGCAAGTAAATGTTCGATTTGGCTAAACTTTCCTTTGTGGACCGTCGATTTGGAAGTTCACGTTTTTATAGTAGTTAGTACTCTTAAATAGAAAGCTTTTTACAAATTTTGAAGTTGCGGAGATTCACGGTTTACGAGATATAATTTTTTAAAGTTTCGATATAAATTGGAAAATAATACGCCATTTGCAAGTTTTTTATGGATAAACTGTCATGGTAGACGTCAAAGTTGACATTTACGTTCCGTTGATGCTAGAGGTGTATTTCATTCAATTTTATTTCTTATATTTTCTAAGATATAATTTTATTTTCAATTATTAAATTTGGTGTGTAATTAATGTGCACAATAACCGTGCTTTATTACACAATTACATTGACTTTTTTTATACAAAAAAATAACGAATTTATGTTTATACTGCGGAATGGAACGTGAAGCGACGCCATTTTGTTTTGTAGCGTCTTTTTATCTGTTTCTGTTAGTTGTCAGTGTCAGTCATCGTTTATTGTTGTGTTTTATTCTCACTACATGAATATCCGAAAAATACCCAAAACCTAATCAGAGCACCCCACTTTCCACGTGGTCTTGTCTGCCCTACCCCTAGAAAGGCGATAAAAGAAAGAAGAAGAGAGAAGGCTATAAAAAGGCGGAGGCGCGGAGGGAAGTGACGAGTGACCGTGCTTCGGCACGCAAGGGCGGAAGGGCTGCTCTTCACGCAGCGCCGGAGCTAGGGCGGAGTCAAACTGTATTCTAACCTCAAAACTTTAATCATGGGTATCTTTATAACCATGGGGCTCCGCGGGGTGGGGATGGTACAGGGGGGGTAGCTCTCCTCCCCCTACCCCCTCCCTCCTCTCCCCGCCCCATAAATCGATGGATATTTATGGAAAAATGTAGTCTAACCTCAAAACTTTAACCATGGATATCTCCATAACCAAGGGGCTCCGCAGGGTGGGGATGGTACAGGGGGGTATCCCTCCTCCCTCCCCTCCCCCCCCTCCCCCCCAAAATCGACGGTCCACAAAGGAAAGTTTAACCTTCGATTTGATTAAATTTTAGGTTCTTTATATTATTTTCTCATTCCGCAGGAATGTACGTGCGTGCAGTGCGCGGCGTGCGCGGGAGCGGGCGGGGTTGGTAGCGGGCGCAGGGGCGGGGCGCGCGTGGCGCTGCCCCCCGCGCAACACGACGCTCGCTTCACGCTCACCATGAAGAAAGAGGCGCAAGGTACAGCTCAATAATGTACTAACTACCCACCAAATCCAGTTGTATAAGTAATATAAGGGCACCTACCGGAACTTCGCATCACAAACTATATTAAAGAGATACTGGTGCCAATTCTGTTGGCACAACTTAAACTAAACTAGACTAAAATTTAGTTTAGTTATGTCAAACCTGGTTTTCTATTCAGGAAAGACAAGATTAAACTAAAATTTAGTTTGACAGCACTATAATTAATTTAGTTACTTAATTTAGTCTAAGCGGTCATTTATCTATTCTGTTGTACCAAATTTTCGTCTAAAATTAGAGAAAATCCGACTAAGTTAGTTGGCATGAAAATGAACGTGGACTAAAATTAATTTAGTTATTTCACCGCTATTCATACGAAATTTTCGAGTAGTTTTATCGTCATACGTGTTTATGTTGCCTTGGAACAAGTAATTTTATATATTTTGTAATAAGTACCTACTCTACTACACATAATGGAGGAGTATATGATGGTTGTTGGTGGCTCTTGTAGATTCATCGGAAAGATAAACTTTCTCTTACATTTTCACTTCAACTCTTCAAGCGAAAAATTCCTTACTAGGTAGGTAGTTACAGATTATAATATGTACAACAAAATATTTTACTGAAAAGCAATGGTACATATTAAAAATACATGAACTTACTCTTCTTATAAACTATCAAGAACGAATTCGAATGGAAGGTTTGCGGCTTTGAGTTTGGATGAATACCAATCGAGTTGTTATCAAATTTTTTTTTCACAGGTAGGTATTTTTATAAGAAGTCTTTAGGCCAAGTTTCAAATTGCGAAAACAGATACTTATGGAGAAATAATTTTTCAAAAGTTGAAGTTAAAAAAATTATGTTATCTATGGACACAACCCTTCCGTTTTACCTGCTATAACACTCGTAATAAATTCGTATATCGTAAAAACCAACAAACGAGTACCGACGAGTATACTATGTTAATTAATTTGTGGTAGGTTTTAATAAAAGTAATGCTAAGATTTATTATTGATTCTGCCAATCCTGAATTAGGTTAATTACAGTCACATATTATATACACGAACGCTTAAAAAATTACACTCCTTTTTCGTTAAATCGTGTAAAAATGATCGGTCCGTCAAATCCATCAATTATAATGTATAGGTATTAATTAATATTCGACACACTGGCAACTCTAACAATTCAATTTAGTGTAAATTTGGTGATGTCAATACGGTGACTAAATTTAGTCAGACCGTTAATCAGAATAGCTTTTAGAACTCTCTAAACTAAATTAAGAAATTTTATAGTTTAGTTTAGTTTAGTCAGGTGAACAAGAGAATTGGCACCACTACCTGGCTTAAGCCACTTGACTATGATGGTGTGGAGAAATTGTTGGAAAGTTTGTATTTTTGATTCGGATCATACCAATCCATATACAACATTTACATAACATAAACACACACACACACATGCATGCACACACACGCACGCACACACACACACACACACACACACACACACACACACACACACACACAAACACGTATTTCACTGTAACTGTTATATGAAGGAAAAATATAGTTTTACTTTAATAATAATACTTATAAGTTTTTCAGAATTTTTAAAACAAAAACTTCGACATAATTATAATATTGTCTAAAGATGGGAGAAGCCACTGGTTGCTGAAACACAGTTTTTACTAGTTCGGCAGCCTATGGGTTCATTGATAATTTGTACAAAAAGTTATGTCAATAAATGATTTTTTACTTTTACTTTACTACGTTTCGCATTATAGTCGCAGCTAAAAAAAAGGTTTTTGTAATGCGTGAAATTGCAAAAAATGTTAGCTTAGACGGCGATAACCAGATAGCTCAGTCATTTTATTCGAATAAAATGATCTGGTTCCGGTGTATCAATAATAGGTACCATCCCGTGTGTTCCGGGAGGACCGGCCAAGAGAATATCAATCCAGGGAACGGGCAGCGGCGATCAGCAAGGCGCCTGCAACGCGTCATGCGTGTTATATTTTGGAAACTCGCCCTCCGGTACGGAGGTTCTGTAGAGAGATCTTCCATTTGAAATAAATATTGTAAATAATATGTATCGCTCGTTTCTGATGCAGACTCCTCGATTCTTGCATCCAAGAGTGTGAGGAAGTGTTCCGAGCAGCTGCCGGAGCTGGAGACGTACCGCGCCTCGCGCACCAAGCTCAGGAGCTCGGTCAAGGTAAGCTGTCGCTCTCACTCGCTCTATTACTCAAAACAACTTGGAACACAGAGTCGCTGCACTATATTACGGGGGCAATCGCGCAAGCTTTCCACGCGTCGCGTGCACCGTCAGACGCTCAACTATATTCCCCACTCTCTGTTGCGAGACACTGGTGCGTAACTCGCGGAGCCTTAACTTGTGGGTGCGGTGTATTTATACATTTATTTTATACTATTGGATGGCGAGACGAACTAGTCATTTGCCTGACGGTCAGCATGATGCCGGCCCATAACCATTGCAGTGCCATTCAGAACTTTAAAACACAACTTAGGCCTGCGCGGGACGGCATTGCGCTCATTACCCTGAGATATTAAGTAGTAAGTCTCATGAACCCAGTAATTTCACTGACTACTTTGCTTATCATACCGAAACACAGTAATGCTTCTACCTACATTACTGCTTGGCGGCAGACTACACGACCAAAGCGGTGGTACCCACCCAGATAAACTTACCAGTTGGTAAAAAATTAAATTTGTAAGTAAAGTAAAAAATGAAAAGCTCGTTCTAGTTTCAAAATTATATAAAAATTAATAACTGTATGTTAATTGTGTATCGACAGTTAGAGGTTGCATATAGAACGCGTCGCGGAATCGCGAAGGTGTCGCGCGCCTGGCGAGGTGGAGTCGCAGCGTCGTGGCGTATATTTACATCCAGAAGGCGGTTGTTTCAGACGCGGCGGGGGTACTCCCTGCACTGCTGGCTGCCCGCCGACGAGCCCGCGCCCATCAGGTACGCAACCCCGCCGGCGCACGCCCCCGCCGGCCGGCGCACGCCTCCGCCGGCCGGCGCACGCCTCCGCCGGCCGGCGCACGCCTCCGCCGGCCGGCGCATGCCCTCGCCTGCCGGCGCAGCACGGTCCTTGACGAGTGCGTGCTTCCAGGGTCAATAACGGACTGTCGGTGCTGGGGTGCGCCATTATACCGGAGTTGAAGCCGCGCGTGCCCACCATGAGCGAGCGTGACCTGACGCGCGTCTACACGCCGCGCCACTACCTGCGCTCGTGAGCCACTAGCGCCGCCCGCTGCGCCCCACGCTCCGCCCCGCCGCTGGCACTGCCGCCGCTCTGCCCGCGCCGCATACCAGCGGTGGACTGACATTCTGATACTTACGGATAGTAATTATACACTTATGTGATAATCGAACCCAATTTTGTTAAGTTTGAATTATAATAATATGTAGATGTTCTATACAAACGTATGTACTTTGATACCAGACACGATGTTTTATACTATCTTTAAATTTTAATGATGGATATAAATGATTATTTGCATTATGTATTTTCGGTTTTCCCATCCTTTATCGTTGTAGTAGCTATGTGCACTGTGCAGACAATGAGGTACACGCGGGGCACCCACGCAGCTCGTCCTACGGCCTCTGGAGCGCACTGCAGTGCCGCGCAGGCCTTTGTGTTTCAAAGTTCTGAGTGGCACTGCAATTGTTATGGGCGGCGTTATGCTTACCATCAGGCAAACGACCAGCTCGTCTCGTTACCAAATAGCATAAAAAACAACTCAAAATAACACACGACTTACCTCGTAAGTATATAGCTAAATGTTTACGAAACTCTGGAGTGTGTCAAATGAAAAGGTAAGAATTTTCGCGTTTACGAAAATGAGTGCTGTCTCTCGTCATCGCATTCGCGAAACTACTTGTAACGCCGTTCACTTTTTATTTACAACTAGCTGCTGCCCGGGGTTTCAGCCGCGTGGAGATATTGGATTTCATAGCTTTTATTTTTTTGCGCGGAACCCTACTTAATTTTCTAAAATAAAAGTAGGTAGCCTAAAGTTACTCCTTATAACATCAGCTATCTGCCAGTGAAAGTCCCGTTAAAATCGATCCAGCCGTTTCGGAGATTACCCGGAACCAACAGACAGACAAAAATTTTAAAAATGGTTGTTTTGTTATAGGATTATCATTTGTTTCATAGGATGAAGATGTATTATTTGGTGCGTACTACAGATACCTAATTATTAGTGTGCTTTATGTGATTCTGGTTCTGATAGGTGAACAATTATGCTTTTTGTAAGAGTAGTTTTAAGTATTTGTCATGTTATTGTGCGTGTAACATTACAGTGCCTACCTGCTCAACAAGCTGGCGCGTCTCGCGGACGCGATGAGGATCTAAGATCCTAACCTTTAGTATCAAGTTATATCGAGTTGAATTGTATAAAAGTAAAGCTCCTTGGTATACGAATTGATCGTGCTCCATCGCACTGCACTGCCAAGGTGAAGAGATCAGCAGGCCTACCAGCGTCTCTAAATGCAGCTCAGTTTAAGACTTGAAATGAAACGTTTTATAAATTCGTACTATGGTCTCTCCGTTTTATGACATAACGTTTTATATTCCGTTGTGTCAAAAGCAGAGCTGCTTGTAGTCTGCTAAGGAATTCGTTCATTCATTTTGTGATCATTTTCGTACTATCGTCTGTTAATTGACAGCTTCTCAACTTCTAGTTCGACAGTTAGCAGTCAAAGTTTGCGGTTCATAAAAAGTTACTCGCAGACATACTTTTTGTGAACCGTTTAGAGCAAAGAGTATATAATCACTACGTTTAGTTTAGAGTTTATTGCACAAACTACTAAGGGATACTACGTTTATTGTGTTTTGGAGAGTCCTAATCGAAAGTTAAAGTACCTATTTTGGAGTTTTTCGCATGCAAAGGTTTGCGCGCGCAATTGTATTCGATATTTAATTTTCATTCGATTATTATTATATTATTTTGTACAGTGCTTTCACATCTATTTACTTAGGCATATTACTATCTATACAGATAAATAAAATTGAAATGTTTGTTTGTAATGTCAAAATAACAGCTTTTTACTAAACTATGTAAGTACGGTACTATGAAAAAAACACAAGTTCCGGCTTAAAAAAAATTAGGATTCCACGCGAAAAAAAACATGAAATTGTATATCTCCACGCGGATAATACCGTGGGCAGCAGCTAGTCAGGGTAATTCACACAACCTCCTAAGATTTTTCACAAGCCTTCTTTTACATGCATAATCGACGCTACATTCCAAAGAGAATGTAATACCGGTATACATTCTTATTGTGAAATCGATTATGATATTCTATGCGTTCTAAAACCTTTTTAAATGTATCAACTTTGCATTGCAAACTTTTTACCACCAGTTTATATAATAATTATAATGTTACTGTTTTGTCATAATTAGACAACGATCGTTGTTTCGATAGTGAAAATATCAATCAAGCGTAATATTTTCATAATATATTTGAGAGTAAATTAGTTTCAATAAAACCATCGAAAATTAAGTTTTTGAACGAAGAAATCAAACACACCGTGCGAGCGAGTTAGCATTACGCACGCGATACATTTATCCCTTTCGCTCAGACGTATACAAGTCGTCGTGAGGATGTTTTAGTTCATTCATTCGGCTGAGAGTTAGTTTAAAGTCAGCGCTGCTTTAAACAGACAATAGTACGAAAAAAATGTGGTTCATTTTAAGAGCTGCTTTTGAACTGCTCTGCTTATGAATCGTTTGTTGTTTGACGCTGGTAGGCCTCCAGTTGTCCATCTTGAAACGGCGCGGGCGGCGCCGGTGCGGTGCTTACAGGCGCAGCACACACCCGCCGCCTTACGGCTGAGGACATGTTACATGCGGAGGGCACCCGCGGCGGCCGCTGGCTCGCAGACTGTGGCCGCCGACAACCCGCCCAACGATACCATCGACATCCAGTTTACTTGTTTACTATTGGGGTTGGGGTTGGGGTAGCTCAATGAAATAAAAACAACGACAGTATGTATGAAAAGTATGCGCCGCTGCCGATGTGACCTCTTCATTGCGGCTTGTTGCGCGCCGGCCGGCACGACGATCTGTTCCTAGTTAATACCCTTGGATAGACCGGTTTACCTCTTCGAAGGGATCAACTACTCAATGATACCTAATATAAGACACAAACAAAAACTCACAAAACATAACATTTTAAAAACATTTATCGTAAATTCAAATTGTACGGTCATGCTAAAAATACTAAAAGTAAAACGATGTAGAGTCACTGGATTTCTTAAGCAAAGGCTTTGTACAAAATAATATGCGCACGTTTGACTTCCGAGGGGATCGCATCGAGAGCGGCGGCGACTTTATTGCATCGTAATATTTACATGTGGCACAACCTGTACTTACAACATAAGACAATTTTACAAACTTGATTGTTCGATTACAGTGTACAGTGTACAGTGCACGCGACTAGAGCTGTAAGAAACAGTATGTATTCGTTACTGAGTAACGAGTACATCGCCAGATTCGAAGTACCGAATCGTTACTTACAAATTCAATTCGTTACTTCGGTATGTTTCGTATCATGTCAGCTTGATTCGTTATCCGTACGAATACAACGCACGATGCGTGAACTGAAACGGTTTGTCCAGCGATCGAATGAATGCGAGTGAGAAATAGCATCGTGGCTGCGTATTGTTCATATTTGTATCCAACTTCAAAATATGGAGCAGAAGGGTCCACAATTCACCTATATTTTTTTTGTGGAGATGTTACTCTTTATCTCCGCCATTTATCGACCGATTCGACTGATTTTCAAATTTTTTTATTTCATTATTTTACTAAGGATTTTTATGGTGTTACTTTGTGCCAATAATGTCATTAACTATATCTAAGCAAGACGAGAATAGTTCATACGTTAGACAATACGTATGTACCTACATTTATATATTAGTCATTTTACGAAGTCAGGTAATCGTAAGTTCGATACTCGATTGTATCAAAAGTAACGAGAAAAGTAACGATACGAAAGTAACGAGTACTAATGATTTCAATACCGAATACATACGAGTACTCGATTTCTCGTTACTTTTACAGCTCTACACGCGACACAGCGCCACTGGAGGCGGAGGACGCCCGCCGAGCCGCGACGTCGACTCGACTCACTTTACAAAATGTCAAACAATAAAAGTCGAGAGTAGTCGAGATCGAGGCGCGAGCTTGGAAGGCGCTCCGGCGACCGGCGAGCGCGTCACTCGGCGCGCGAGCCGAGCGTCGCCGAGCGACCCCGAGTGCGTCCGGGCGCTCGGCCGCGCTCGGCTTCGGTCGGAGCTGTCGCGACCCGCGCGCGAAGCGAGGCGCGCCGCCGTCGCTTCTACCGCTATATATAAAAAAATATAACTATAAAAATAAAATTATTGTAAAAATGAGTGAGTACATAACGAGTTCCCGAGCGAGAGAGCGCGCCCCCTCGCCCCCGCGCACACTCCGCGCCCCGCACCTTTGTACTTTGTATAGGTACAAAAACAATATACTAATCACAACGAGCATTCTGCAGGATTTGTTCTGAGTTAGTTCTTCCTGAGATTCTTTTATACTTAATTTTCTTATACAATATTAAACTACTGTTACACAAAGAGTGATCGCGAGAGTGCACCGTGACAGATCTTGTTAAATTTTAACTCGAGAAACTCCGCGCAGCGTCACAACGTGTACTCGCAGTTTTTTTGTCGAGTCTTATCTGTCTCTTCTGTCGAGTTAGAATTAACTAAAACGGTAAATGTTTCCTCACCAATTTTCGCGTCTACAGATTTTGCGTGCTACAACACAACGATCTAAATTTATTATTGCTATTATTAAAAAAGAAATAATAACGTTGAATTCAATTTCAGCAGGTAATTTAGATATTAGTGTCGTGCGATTATTTGAACATAATTGTGATCGCACCTCAGAGACGCAGCCAGCGGCCAGCGGCAGCGCCCCCGGGCGGCCGGGGGCGGTCATCGTCGTCAAAGGGCGTCAATACGCGAATTATCATCGCTCGCTAAGAATACAGAAGGTCGCTCGCTATCAATCGATTAGCGAACCAGAAACCCAAAAGACGCGAAGTTTACAAAACAATCGTCACGCGCGCCCGGTCGCCATCGTGTTGCAGGTGTACACGTGTGGCGGCGTGTCTCGGTGTTACAGGTGTACACGTGTAGCGGCGTGTCTCTCGGCCGGTCGCAGGCGTGCGCTCGGCCGCTAGCTGGCGCACTTGGTCTTCCCGTCGAGCAGCTTGCGCCAGAAGTCGAACTGCTCGTGGTAGCGCACCATGTGCACGGCCAGCCCGCGCTGGATGGCGCAGGGGTGCGCGGCCACCTTGCGGTTGTAGAACTCGGCGTGGTGGCGGCGCGCCAGGCCCAGCCGCGCGGCCAGCACGCCGGTCACGAACACGTCCTCCAGCCGCAGGTAGCGCTCGGCCGGCGCGGCGGCCAGCAGCGGCCGCACGCAGTCGGCCGTGAGCAGGTAGGCGGGCCCGGTGGCGAAGTCCGGGAACACCTTGCCCGGGAACTGCGCCGGCGACACGTAGTACTTGGACTTGGTGGTGCGCTTGGGCAGCGACTTGCGCACCACCTTGCCCCAGATCGTGCGCGAGGCGTTGGCGCGCGCGGCCGCGAAGGCCAGCAGGCGCGGCACGTTGATGAACATGTCGTCGTCCGTCTTGAGCAGGCGTGGCGCGCGCGGGCAGTACGTGTCGGCCCACTCCAGCATGGACAGCGTCTTCAGCGTCAGGTTGGAGTACGAGTCCACCCAGCGGCCCACCACCACGTCCCCGTACAGCGCGTCCTCGCGCTCCACCGCGGCCGCCAGCGCGGGTGGCGGCGCGCCCAGCACGAACGCCAGCGCCACGTCCGAGCGCGCCGCGTAGTGCCCCCACGTGAGGCGCACCGCGTCGCGCGCCGCCGCGTGCGCCGGCGCCGACGACACAAGGATCACGAGCCGCAGCCGCGCGCCCAGCGCCGGGCACAGCTCGGGGTGCGGGCGCGCGTGGCCCGCCACGTACACGTCGCCCGTGTACACGACGCGCGGGTCGCGCGGGCTGGGCTCCGACTCCACCTCGGGCGACGGCGGCGAGGGCGGCGGCGGCGGCGGCGAGGTGCGGTTGAGCGCGGGCGCGGGCGCCGCCAGCGCTCTCGGGCGCGGCGCGCGCGGCGGCGGCGGCGCGGGCAGGCGCGCCAGCAGCAGCAGCAGCAGCGCGCCGAGCGCCAGCAGCGCCGCGGCGTGCGAGCGCCGCAGCGCGCCCATGCCGCCTCACTCGCGCCGGCTCTGCAACACACCACGACACGCGTCACTACTCACTACACGAGTCACGGCGCGCGGCCGGGGTGCCACTTACTTCACCAACTCTCTCGGCGGCTCGGTTCGCGCCCTTCTAAATAATTCTTCCGATAGCATGGCAAAAACCTGAGTTTTGTACCTGCCGCTCGGACTCAACTAAGTGATAGGTATCGACTGTGGGTTTCGTTGAAGTTAGAAACTAAACATACATACATCCTATAATAAGGTGACGTGATGTAAGGCGCGCGTTTTGAATATTATTATTTCGATGCAACTTATACAAATTTGAATAACATGAATATTTATCGCGGATTTGCGCCGTAACCCGATGCAATCAAGAAATACATGTATAATGAATGACAAAGATTTAAGATTACAAAGACCAATATTCTGTGTGATAAACGGACTTAAATAATTTAATTATCGTAAACCTTGTTTTTTGTACGTGTACGTCAAGCGACGCCTTGTACGTAGTAGTGTAGGTACACGCACGTAGTAATGACGAGCACAAATTCAAGCATAATAGGTAAGTAGTCCGATTTAAAAAACTACTTAAGACCCTTCTACGCCCCAATGGCCTTGCTCGAATGGGTGGAGTCAATCCCAATTCACCCGCGCGGTCCACACTTCGTCTTTCAAGAATATCGCAAAACGTAACGTCATAGAATACGCGGATGCACGAACGCGCGTGCGAGTAGCGCGCACGGCATCTTCTTTGCCTATAATTCTTTGAATTCATTTAGTGAAAAGTTCTTCATTGAAAGTGAAGTTTGATCATCATTATCCATACTTCCATACTAAATATATCCTATATTCTACTCTATTATAAATGCTAAGCTGTGTTTGTTATTGGTTTGTTGATTTGTTGGTTTGTCCTTCTTTCACGCAGTAACGGAGCGACGGATCGACGTGATTTTTGGCATAGTAATAGTTTATGGACCGGAGAATAACATAGGCTACTTTTTATCCGGAAAAATGCATGTTTCCTGTGGGAACGCGGGTGAAAACCACGGGCAGAAGCTAGTTAAATTATAAATGCGAAAGTGTGTTTGTTGATTTGTTTGTTTGTCCTTCTTTAACACAATAAAGAATCAACGGATCGACGTGATTTTTGGCATAGATATATTTTATGGACTGGAGAATAACATAGGCTACTTTTTGTCCCGGAACAATAGACGGTTCCTGTGGGAACGTGGGTGAAAACCGCGGAGCTAGTTCGTAAATAAACGGGACGGACGCACATGAGATCATACAACGTTGAGATTTATCTCAAAACATCGCTCTGGACTATAATAAAAGTACAGACAGCCAATTTGCTCCGTAACGTTGAAATTTGTTACACCTTTTGACCCAAAAACGAATGTGTACGTAAATAAATGATTTCGGGCTTTTACTTTTGTAGTCGTGTTTTTTATATTGATGTCATTTACGGTATCGAATCATCTGCGAGTGTCCGTCTGGGTTTCCGTTTTGTTCATGAAGTCTGCCGGCAAACAGTAATGTGCAAGCATTACTGTGTTCCGGTTTGATGAGCAAAGTAGCCCGCGAAATTACTAAGCTTATGAGACTTAGTTATGAGCACACTGCAGTGCCGTGCAGGCCTTTGTGTTTCAAAGTTCTGAATGGCACTGCAATTTTTATGGGCCAGCATTATGACTCCCATCAGGAAAACGTCCGGCTCGTCTCGTTAACCAATACAATAGAAAAAATAGCCAAGTGCGGGTTGGACTCGCGCGCCGAGGGTTCCGTACAGACTTGTAAGCATGTAAATAGTTCGTTCAAGACTGGAATCGTTAGGTCCTTCTACATTATAAAAGAATTTTTCATTTTTGTACACAGCACCCCGAGAAATCTTGAAAATTACACCCATAGCATTTTATTGAAAAAAAAAATGTACGCTATGTTGGATTTTAAATCGTTGTCATTTTCGATATCAGCACCCCGAGAAACCTAGAAAATGGCACCCATATTATCGATTTCCTAAAAAAATCTCGAAAATGACACCCACACAATTTTATTGAAAAAAAAAATGTTATCATTTTCGATATCATTTTTACTGTAGACGGGCCTAATCGATTGGTGGTCCTTTGCCTGATGATAAGCATAACGCCGGCCCATAACAATTGGGATGTTGACTGATTTTAGGAAAGTGTTTAAAACGATGCGTATGGGCCTAATATAACCCAAAATATTTAAATTTACTTTTTAAAACAACTAATATTTTAATTTTCATGTATTTTAAATGCCGTTTTAAATTTCGCTCCAAAACGCCAATGACGTCACTTGTTCAATACCACAGAGTACTTTTCTATAGCACTGTAAAGTGACAAGCAAAGAGAATATAACCACTACTACCTAGTCTGTGCTACGTTTAGTGACAAGTTGATTCGATATTTTCTGTGTATGTATTGTTATGTATTAAAATAAAGTTTTTTGAGCTTACTGATTTATATATAGGTATGCTTTGGTTAATTAATACACTTTGAATCTATGATACTATTATATATTCATTGTTGGTTATAGAAATAATGATTTTTGGCATAATAAGTACTTACACGGAGGTCTTCACATTTCTAAATTCAGCAGAGCAGATATTATCGTTTGTCGAAAATAAATTGGCCACCGTAAAACAATAAATTCTCGGCAAATTGGAATTATTTACCTTTATGAAGCCACTTTCCATCATGGGAGAATATTCAAGAGTCGAAATAAATTTCGAAAAAGTGGCGCGGAATTCACGGCACAGATAAATAATCACAGAAATCACTCTAAAATACTAAGCACAACGAGCAATATACTCATTGGAGTTTTGGCTGGAATGCGAAAATGTGCTGTTGTTGATTTTGTGTTATTTACTAATACGCAAATCACGTGGAGCCAAAAGCAAAAAAATAATTAGCCTTAATTAGTTACTTAATTTAATATTTTTAAGCACCTAGCTGTTAGTTTTCCGAAGAAAATAAAATAAAATATATATTGAACAAGTGACGTCACGCGCGTTTTATGTCGCGTGACTTCCGAGTGATGTGATTACCTTTTGATTATTGAATTAAAATTAAATTCCTTAAAAATAAACAAAAATATTGTGTTTTATAGGATTTCTGTCACAAAAACTACCGTTTCGCGGCAAAATTATATTTTTATTTGAATACAGTCAACATCCCAATTGCAGTACCAATCAATACTTGGAAACAAAAAGATGCAGCACTGCATTGTGCTCGTATAAATAGTCCTAATAAAAAAAAGTAACTCAAAATATACTATAATAAATATAGCGTCCATGCCCACACACAATATAAATAGTTCCTATCTGATTTCCCTCTAGACGCTAGTCTTCAAACCCACACGAATAGAGAAATAATTGTGTCGATTGTCATTCACACACACAAATGCACGTAGTCGGCGGACAGCGCGAGCGGATCAACGAGTGACACAACCTCCCCGTCTGATAGCTAGCGCACGACTGCCGCGCGCGCCCGCGCAGAGCACCTCCAAGACTTGGACGTTTGGAAATAGATTTTTTGCTATTTTCTTTGAGAAAATGTTGCTTGATTTACAAAAGAAACACGTACTTTAAAGTAAATTTTCTTCCTTATTTTTTGGTGTAAAATTAATTCCAAACGTCTAAGTAATTTAGAAGTTTTAGGGAAAATAGTTTTAAAACAGCATGCTGTTAAATATTTTTTCAAGCCATAATTAATGGTAACACAAAAAAATCAATCAGTCAAATTAATGCCCTTGAATTGATCATTCAGGTAGTATTTTTTTCAAGTCGTTAAACCAAGCCGTGTGGGAGTTTTAGGAGGACAAAGTAGTCGTTTTGGCGATCCTAGCCCCTTAATTCGAAGTTGAAAGTGTAAAGCGGAGCCGTCGTCACTTTGAGCTCAGGCAGGGAATGAAAGAGACATCACTAGCCGGCCGTATTGTTAACCTTGTCTATTTCGTGTATTTTTGATGGTCATGCATCAAGCCGCGCTTGCGCGTGTATTATCTCGTAGTCCGCGCTTGTTGCAAGAGCATGGTCTTTTGACATAGGTACATCCACAAGCGTCTATATGCGGTCGTTATTCTGCTACGTACATCACTTGCGCACAACCGCGTATTTACCGCGGCTTCTGCACTGAACACGCAGCTGCGAGAGATTACCTACGCATCGTAATCTGTTTAAACTCATGTTCAAATTCTGATGAGAAATATCACTTGATCGAAACACTTAATCAAGAACCTTTGCGGATTTATAAGCAGTAACGGTAACAGCCGACAGAGCAACGAGCGTTATAACGGAAACAACCTCAACACAATGGCAACCCGATGCAAACGAATAACATAACCAGTCGCGACGAGCGACGACACGTAGGACGGAGGTACTCGTGTGTCGTCGGCGGTATCGCGTGTCGTCCTTGCAGCGGCTGACGACACACACAACAATATCACGCTCCATCGGTCCACGTCGACGACACGGCCGAGTCAGCGTGTAGCTGCAGCCAGCGGTGTGCGGTGTGCGGCGCGCCGTGCACTCACCCGGAGTGTGGTCCGAGCGAGCCGGGCCCACCCTGCACTCACTCGTAAGTCGTAGGTGATGGTACTGCTGCCTGCGGTCGATGGCGGCATGCGCCGGGCCGATGCAACAAATACGTGTTCGAACCAAATGTACGTAAGCTTGTCTATTGTAACGAGAGAGCCCTCCCGGGCGAGCGTCACTCGGCGCCCAGGCCGCGCCGGCCGCAGGCGGTCATAGAGCGTATACGTTTCTCGTTTCCGAAACACAATTGTAAGCTGATAAAAAGGTCAATACTTAACCTTTACGCGCTCCACGTGTCGTTTGATGTCTCTTTATAAATTGCTAAAACGCTATAAAGTTGTAAAAGGCGTGATGTACGAGCCCGTACCTACATAAAGGCGCACGTAAGGGCGAAGCGTACCGGAATACTCCTCGAAACGAAAGGTCCATTTGAGAGCTCGACTCATCTTTGAACCGCACTCGTGGTGGAAATTCTGTTGTTACCTTCAACAGTTATTTACAATGCACATGAAACTGCCTTCAAATTGAAATAAATGTAACAAGTGCGGAAAGTTATTTCTGCAGATCGGTGAGGTACCCCTCTCTAGTCACGGAGCAAATCAATCGGGTTCAAGCAATCGTGTACGGTCCTTTGTCGTAACAATTAATTAAAGACGACGCGATGCTTGTAGTAGTCTAGGTAATACAGAGTACGGAAGGTGAGTACTCCAGACGCATATTCGCAGCGGGTACTCGTTCAAGGTTGCAGATCCGTAAATAATTTCGAAAGGTACCTACGTGCTCGTATAAAGTAGGTACACTGCACATGACGTAAGGCCAATTTGAGTAAAACCCCCGAGTCACGAACGCCCTGACCAAATAGGCGGCGAAGGCCTCCGATGCGAACAAGCGTGATAATTGGACATCTCCGACTTTCCTTGCGCAAACAGCGCCTCTTAGTCGCAGACCTGCGCTAGCACCGCGCCGCTGGACGATGAGCAAAGTTGTGAACCGTAAAGCCTTGCAGTTTTCTGTCAAAATAACCATGGTTTTGCGACAAGCATTGCTTTTTTTTTCAAAAAGATATATCCTTTGTCACTCAGAATGATATAAGGATACCCATACATCCAAATATATTAATGCATTTAAAAGTTATGGTGGAATAACGAAATGGGTCGTCGTGTAAAATTAACAATGGTTTGTTGATGACCGCCATTGTCATTAGGCGACCATAGAAAAACGATTATGGTTTAAAATATCGAAAGTGCGTAGTGATCATTTTGCGACGAAAGTAACCATTGTCATTTTAAATAAACCATGATTCTGTAGCGTGTGTATTACAATTCCAGTTCAATTCCCGAACGGTTCGAATCATTCGAACCCTTTGTTTGCCTGTATTACACACACACACACACACACACACACGATGAAACAGTTAAAGGTACTTTTATAAAATTAATTTGGATGTGTCAAAAACCTAAATATTACAGCATTATGTTAATGATTCAGTACATACAACAATAATTAGCTACTTAGGTAATGAATGTCGTACTGAATCATTAACACTATTCTAGTAGTAATAAATTAGGTGTAATAGATACGCACAGGTACTAAATAACAGTTATTATGTGTAGGTATCTGTCACGAGCCCGGGGCGCGGCGTGTCATCTGTGTTGACATCAACAACTGTGGTCCGCGCGCGGTTGAATCTGCGTGATAATACCGTCTATTGCAATTGTAAACTTATCGATAAGAGGTTTAGTTCTCTGTTACGGTGCTCCTATTTGTTATTTAGTTAATAGCGGTTGCGCACTGCATCCGATCCGAATCCGTGTTCATATAATCTAGGACCGAATTCGGTATGTATTGCTTACCATCACAGTCCGGTCTAAGGGATCTAAGGGAGTGCAATTTTCCTCTTCCTTTCGCTTCGTTCTGGTACAGGCACGTGTCCAGCGCTGGTATCAGAATAAAGACTTCCGAACTTGACGAGTGTTGTGTCACGGCAACAACAGACCGACGACCAGCGCGCCTCCGAGTTACGACAGCGCTTAGTACTCAGTACCAGGTACAGAGCGGGCATATCACACGACACAAGGACAATGTATACTCAACGCTTAGACTGCGGCATCAAACGGTGAAGCCATCGCACTATGCACGATTGTACGTAGTAATCGTGTCAACACACACATCAACAGTAAGTACCTACACCGACACTGCTGTCACCTTACTTACTACAAATCATACAAATGAAGCGACTCTCACGCACGCCTCTGGCTAACTTTTACACCTGATGGCGGTGGCTGGTAGCTAGGTACCTACTTTTGTCCCAATCACAGGGATCTGTCCCAATGTTCCAGTTCCAACGTAAGTAGGTAACTATATAACTATAGAGCTTGCTCCAAAACTCCGAAGTTCCAGTGCAGGAAACAGTGTTCCAGTGCACATTTAGTATACCAATGTTTACATTTGGAAACGCCCGGATCATCTCGGTGGCTGCTTGCAGCGTGATCCAAGCGTTCGTCCTAATAGTGAGGAGCTGTTCTGTTCCGGAGGTCCAGTGTCACAAGCGTCGCTGTGTGGACCGCGCCAGGAACACGTACCTACACCAACATATTGTATGTACGGAGTCCGGCGGCGACGCGCGGCGGCGCGGGCGGCGGCTGTTTGCGCCAAATTGTGTAAATATTTGGCATCGATTGCACGCTTCACGAATTTATTTGCTAATTTAAAACAAAACAGGTCAAACACTCACCGGCCGCGGCCGCGCGCCCGAGCGACGCGCGACGTGGGCACGACCACCGCCTCAAGATCGAACTATATTTCATTTGCATCAGATAAAACAAAGGCTTTTAGCATTACTATAAATATACTTGTTTTTATCGATGATGCTAGAAATCTTTGTTGATGTATGATATAATTATGAAGCTCTACTTGTGTACTGTCTGGGTTTGGTAGGTGTAGTGCGCGGCGCCGGGCGCCGGAGGGCACTCCGCAACACAGCACCAGGCAGCCTCAATGACGTCGAAGCGAAATTAACTCGCACTAAATTGCAGGGATCCGAAAACAACAGTTAACGCAATAAAGATAAGTGCCTGCCGTAAAACAATTTAGACAAACTTCTGTTTGCTCGGGTATCTCTTGCAATCTGATAATGCTCACTGATCGCTCGTCAGTGATGTAATGCAATTAGTGTATTGTTCGTCGACTGCTGCGCAAGCGGTCTACAACATAAGCAACAAACATATTTTTGCTTGACATGTATGATTAGTCATTTTTTTAATTTCGATCGAGAGATCCAGATCCATCATGTTTGTGTTTTGCTGTTAAAATTACCATGATTTTGCAACGAGCACCTTCGGTCGTCTCTTTCACTACCTGTAACCGTAGTACGGTTAGCTCTCGGACTAGATTCCCACCAAGCACCGCCTTAGACGCTACGATATGCGTCAAGCGGGTCGTGGTTTTCCCATAGTTTGCGGGTGGTGATTGATGCTATCTATCAATCATGCATTGCGTCTAACGGGCCCTTATGAAACAGACAAGTACAGTAATAGGGCTGTCTCTTTCACTCTCTCGAAGACCTGCCTGGGCGCAGAATAGATAATAGTGCACGTAGCCCGGGCTCAAGGCGCCGATTGCTCCGGTTCAAGCTACGTGCTGTAGGTCCACTCGCGCAGCACTGCACCGTGCACCGCAAGTTTACCGCAGGTTCTGCTCTACACTGAACACGCAGTGGTTGTGGAACTATATATTGTTTTGAGTAGAGATCGCCTATAATTTGTTTTATACTGTTTGATAACGAGACGAGATGGTCGTTTGCCTGATGCCAAGTATAACGCCGGCCCATGACAAATTCAGTACCACTCAGAACTTTGAAATTGCGCGGCACTGCAATGCGCATCGTTACCCTGAGACATTAGGTATAAGTCTCATACGCCCAGTAATTTCACTGACTACTTTGCTCATCAAACCGGAGCACAGTAAGTACTGCTTGGCGGCCACAGAGATTTGTGTTGGCGGCACACTTCACTCGCAAAGCGGTGGTACCACCCCAGACGCCCAGACGGACTCTCGCAGCAGAGTTAGGGAGTCCTACCACCGAGTGGAAAAATAAATATTACGAAACATACATTTTATGAAAGAATTATACCTCCCTATATTGCGATATTTTAGACGAAGTCGGTTCCCGCTTTTTTTAAAAGCAAGTTTTTTTTGTCTCTTACAACTTTAATTTTTATGCACAACATTATTTCATTATTGTTTATTCATTTCTTATCTATATGTCATTGTACACAGCATGCAAACGCATGCAATTTGCGGTTTTAACGTGTATACTTTTAGTTTTGTTTATTTATTATTAACAGAGCTTAAATAAGGTAAACGATCGAGCAAGTAATAAAGGATGTCAAATAGTAACGTCATAAAGTGCAGATAACAAGCAGGAAGGTGACTCCTTGGTGTTATGTGGACTCACCTTCCTGCTGCGAAACGTTCCAAAGGGTAAACAGGGCGTGTTTTTATTTGATACAGGGCGCTGTTCCGCCTCTACGAGCGCGTACCGAGCGCTGAGTGCCGAGTGTCGAGTGCAGAGTGTCGAGTGCAGAGTGCCGAGTGCGCTGCGAGGGCAGACTCCGCCGAGTCGGCCGTGCCACGAGAGCCGGTCGGACTACTCCGCAGCATTGGCTTTACATTGCTGACTAATGCTGACGGACCTATCAAACATTTCACGAGAGCTTCACGGATACAGGTTTTAAACAATCAAAATGAATAGGACCGCAACAGTACCTGCCACCGACACAGTTGCACGTTGCGGTATGGGGTCGTTGCGTTAGTTGTCGGCCGTTTAGTGGTTGAACCGATGACCTTGAAACATTTACGAGACATACTTTAAAGTGCCTCGTTTCTACAAATAAGAATGAATGAAATCGATCGACGCGTTAAAGAATTACAACCATATATCTCTATGGTCACAACCGAGTTCCTATTTTGACTTTCATCGCAGAGGCGATGAAATTGGGAGAGCCCAAGGGCACCGTGCCCAACTTCGGGATGAACACTAGTATCCTATGTAACCTACCTCGTAGTATGAATTCGAAGCATGCCAAGTTTCATTTGAATCCATTCAATAGTTTCGGCGTGATGCGCGGCCAAATTACGTGCTACATCGTCGACCACATCGTCGCTTAGCATCAGGTGAGATCGTGGTAAAACGTAAGCCTATTTCAAAATTTAAAAAAAGGCAGGCTGGCAGACCGAAATGAAAAAAAGATCCAGTTTTGGCTCCAGTATCGTTAAGAGAGTGCTCTATACAAAGACAAATTTCAAAATATCTTCAATGCACAGAACTGTACCTGTTACCGTTGTGTTTTATTATACGTATTACTATTACGTATTCTGTGGTAATATGTAGTAACATCAAAGTAACATACAGCACCTACAGTACATTACATGACCATTTTATTTGTATAACGCGGCGGGTCGTATTGTACCCAAAGAACAATTGACTATCAATCATAATATAACAGAAGCTACGCGCAACAGGATCATTGCGGCGCAACGTGTAGCGTGCAACATTTCATTTTAACCTGCCTCATTTCCGAGGTAGTGGAATCAAAGTTCAAGGTCAATGGAAAAAATGTTGCACACAATGTGTACACTGCACACTGTACTGCACACGGTCGCCAGTCGGCAGGCGCCGCGTCGCCGACGGCGCGGTCCTTCACCTCTCGCGCAGTCCCGCGCAGTCCCGCGCACTCCCGCGCTGCGCCGCGAGCTGAATACAGATCGAGTGCAGGATAACTCATAAGGAAATCGAGACACTATTATCGAGACCTATTATTGGCTGTATTTCGAAACTTTATGTCTTTTAATGAATAAATAAAAAAAAATACAAAATTAAACATGTTGAAAATCCCACGACGGATGTAGAACTTGTAATTGAAAAAGAGCTAAATAATTTTATTAAAACCCCCGACTAAAAGGGAAAGTATCGGGCGCGGATACTACCGACATGCGACACGAAAACAAGTTACCTGTCGAGTGCCGCGCAGTGTTGCCAACTTTATTTTAACGTACCCACTAATTGTGGTGTCGTTACCCACCAGAAAACCACTAAATTTGGCGATCCCTCAAACCACCAGAAAACCACTAACATATTATGCCAGGCAGACATGCTTCAAAATATTATTCAAATTAAAATTCGGAAATAAAACATCAATTACCGGCTGTAATTTATACTATAAAATTATAGTTTATTTTTGTTAACAAAAATAAATCCTTATAGACATGGTCACACATTAAAGACTGTCATCATCGGAAGAATAGGCTTCTTCTACAATTTTTTGAAGAATAAACTTTATTCCCATATTTTTGTACAAACTACGATATTTGGTAATAATATGTAGTTATTGCAGCATCTTCCCTCGCGTTTTAAACTAGTACGGACTGTGAGAATTGAAGATAACAGCGGCGCAAGTACGGAAGTCAGTTCGATAAATTTGTCGAACCGAAAAACTCGATAAATTTATAGAATGTTGCGAATGTACCGAAGTCTGATCGTAAAGTATTGTAGTAGCTCTATATTCTCTTTGGATTCGACCTAGCTTTTCGATAACTTTTGTCGATTGTTTCGAAGCTCGATAAAACCCACTTTATCGATTTGAACTGTCAATTTTATCTAAATTTATCGACCGAAAAGATCCGTACTTGCGCCGCTGCGGCGCGAGTACTGAAGTCGGTTCGATAAATTTGTCGAACCGAAAAACTCGACAAATTTATCGAATCTTTCGAGTACCGAAGTCTGATCGTAAAGTATTGTAGTAGCTCTGTATTCTCTTTAGATTCGACCTAGCTTTTCGATAACTTTTGTCGATTGTTTCGAGGCTCGATAAATCCCACCTTATCGATTTGAACTGTCAATTTTATCGAATTTTATCGACCCGAATAGATCCGTACTTGCGCCGCAGATATAACTTCATTCGGTATCTGATAAATAATCACAAACACATCTTTTCAATTCAAACCAAACTTGACGCACGGCAGTATTCATACGAATAAAGTCCATAATCAAAATGATTCAAGAAATTGACAAACTGTTTTCGGGGAATCCCTCAAAACCACCACCTCAGTTCTGTGTTGCCTACACATCAAAAAATATACACATGTACTGTAATGTAAACGTTCAAGTACTTTCCTATATTTAATTTATGCTAGTGGTTAAAAGGGGTATCTTACCACTAACTGAAATAACCTAAGCCACTAAAAAAATCCACTAGCCACTAAAACCAAAATTTGCCCACTAAAAGGTAAGCCTAAACCACCAGATCTAGTGGAAAATCCACTGAGTTGGCAACACTGGTGCCGCGTGCCGGCCCAGCACGGAGAGTACCGAGCACCGAGCACCGAGCGCGCACCGCGCGAGCAAGATCACTCGTTATAGCGTTTACACCATAAAGAGGCGGCGCCCAGCCGGACGTCTCGTTGTGCACGAGAAAAGGGTGATGGGAGAATTAAGTGGTGGGAACTGGGATTTCGCGCTCCCGTTCTCCGTGGTATATTCTGTAAAACACTGATAGGCTTACAACTTCACGGTGCAGTTAAATAACTAACTTATAGTTAAATAACAATAAACTTGAACTATTTAATCATTGGTTTTCATTTCTGTGCCTTCTCGTTTGTTGTTTGAATTTATATAACTTTTAACCCTAACGTATTAAGTTCGTATGTACTAGATATTATTATTACTTTATTGACCTGTTAATTTTTATTATATATTTTTGTAAGCATGTATGATATCTCATTGTAATTATTATTATTACGTTTTGTTATCCATGATTTCTTTTTGAGCTCAGTTTTTGTAACTTTTTGTATAAGTTCTATAAATTAATAGCCTTGTTGCGACGTGTAAAATTAGTCGTTGGCCTTGAACGTACTGATTTTTATAAATAAATTCTCAATAGTCAATCAAACAACTATGATTGATGCATAATCATCAATCTATATTACCGTCTAATGGCACGCTAACGAAGACATATCAGGCAACATTCGATAGAACATCCTATCTAGGTAAATCTGTAAAGTGTACAAGTTGTACTTGACCTGTTAATGTCTATTCAAGAACTTGAGGTCTCTTTTTATTATTCAGTAATTAGTTAGTATACAGTTGATGGTACGTTTACCATGAAACATTTATTTCCGCCACGGGAGACCTTCAATGTGATGGTGAGGTCACGCTGGCGCACGAGCCCCCGAGGCCCGGCGCGCGGCGCGCGGCGGCGCCGACGTGTCGGTGCTCCGTGACGTCACGCGCCCTCAGTGTGGCATCCCTCCCAGAGCCCAGGTCATGTCAGAGCGAGTCTATTCTCTAGACACCTGTGTTCAATAGCCCAAAATGACCTAGCTGTTTAGTTCCTAGCGAGTTGTACTTACATTCATTTGAACCACAGATCTGTATGACTTGAACATATTATAATGTGTAGGTACATTTCAAGAAAAAACATTACTGTCTTTAGTACAAGAACTTTTTTGGAGTTCTTTAGCAAATCAGCTGACCTTTAAACCGTATGTATACTATAATAAATGCAAAAGTGTGTTTGTGTAGGTTTGTCCTTCTTTCACGCAGCAACACAGCACTGTTCCTGTGGGAATCACCACGCAGCTGTACTGGTGAAATCACAGGAACAAACTTATGAACATCATTAAGAAAGACCAGTCTTTCATCTGTCCATTTGTAACTGTGTAATTATAAGTTATAAATCAAAGTTAATTAAGTTTGGAATGAAGAAACTTTAGATGTAGGTGGATCTTGATTTTAAGAATTGATAAAATCTGTTGTTCCCGGCTATCTCTTACTATGTTGGGAATTGGTTTCTTTATTTGACATTTGGCGTATCATTAAACATCATACACAAGCACTCCACTCTACAATGTTCCACGAAACCATTCCAAAACATGTCTTTGTGAGTGGAATTTCAGATGGATTGAGTGGAGTGACGGGCCGCCATTAAGTGATCATACATGTTTCCATTTTGCTGTCAAAATAGCCATGGTTTTACAAATCAAATCAGATAGTCTATGTGCCAAAATACATGAAAATTTGGATCTTAAAATTAATTGTTGGTACACTGTATTTGTACTGCAAGCAGACATGCAAATGTTTTAAAGTAATATTTTAGAAAAACTCAAAAATCAATACCTTATCTAAATCCAAAATTTCACCCAAATCATTAGATGTCATTCGCGAAATGTATATTATCTATATACAAGAAGTGTCCATAATCATGTCAAATTATTATGGAGTGATATATGAACTTAATAAGTTGATTATTCCATTGATGGAATAATCAACTTATTAAGTACATAAATATTTGTCAAAAATGAAAGCCGCAAACCTGCAATACTACTTGGCACGTTGTAATGTTGCATTACATTGTAATGGTGTGCCATCACAATGTAACAAAACAAAGTAGAGCCTGCTTCCACCAGCGGCAACTAGCAGCTGGTCTCAATATTGCACAGTTTCACAATGCTAATCACTACATCATAAAACACATGTGCATATGAAGCAATAATGTGACATAACATATGTGCAGTTAATTTGGTCAAATATTTCAGTTGTGCAAACATTGAAACAAGTGTTGGGTCACACACTCCACACAAATGTCACTTGACAAGCATACCTCACCAGGAAAACATAACTGAATATTGAACAACTATGTCACTTGTACAGTTGGACATGCATAATTTATTAGGTACTTAAAATGTGAGGATAATTAGATTACACCAATTAATGTGTTTTCCATATCAACAGGGTAATATATTGTATCAGTTTCCCACTTTAATTTTTATCTATGCAGACTTTTGTGATTTGTTTATATATGTGCCAGCCCTTCTATAGAAAAATAATAGTTATTATCTAGGTACCAATTTTAAAGCTAATTTTTATCATGAGCTGCTCTACCTTGTAAATAGTATTTTTACTACACACAACACAACATACAACAAGTTTGCCTAATCATACTTGCGAAAATGATATCAAAGGCTCTGTTTGCGAAATTTTAATTATTATATATCAACATATTTTCAACATGTATCGATTCACCTCAGAAACTTCCACATAATTTTAATAGAAACACTAAGAAAACAACATTCAAATAGGGAAACCTGTCTGTAACGGTATAGGTAATTATTAATGTTTGAGTTCTTTGCACAAAGGTAAAGGTTTTTTTCTGTTTAAAAACTCCAGTACTCACCATATCTTCAGAGTGTGGAGTCAGGGCGGCGGGGCCCTGGCCAGGGGGCGCAGCAGGTCACACCTGCGATGATGGTGCTGTTGTGAACTGTCGACGTGCACCAGGCCACTGCCGCATCAGTGAGAAACTTCTCCGTGCAACCACTTCAGAGTTCTGTTGTAAATACGTATCACTTCAATCGACCCCCCACACACAGTGCCATTGGGCATTGACATGACATGACATGACTGATGACTGTGACTCCCGTACTCCCGACTAAATAGTGAGGCGCGCTTCGAATCGAATATATTTATATATACTGTCAATCGGCTTATGAATCGATTATTTTGTGTTTATCGATATTTCTCAATGGGAATTTTTTTATTAATAATTTATAAATAATTAGAAGCTGTTTATATAACGAAATGTATTAGTAGTCATAAACATCAAAGTCAAAGTTATTTATTTGCCAGAATGCAGGTATACATAGTATGATGGTAAAAATATAAAAAGACCCATATACATTCTACCACTACAAATTGTGTGCAAATATTTGATATAACAAATAATAATGATTCTAAACAATATGTATGTATTAAATTCAATTATATTTTCAATTACGAACATGCAAAATTCAGATCATTGATCATCACTATCTTGATAAAATCGCCGTCTAATAAACGTCGTCCGGGTGTTTCCTCGTGGCCTAACTATGTTTCCTAACTGCGGCGCGAGTACGGAAGTCGGTTCGATAAATTTGTCGAACCGAAAAACTCGACAAATTTATCGAATGTTGCGAGTACCGAAGTCTGATCGTAAAGTATTGTAGTAGCTCTATATTCTCTTTGGATTCGACCTAGCTTTTCGATAACTTTTGTCGATTGTTTCGAGGCTCGATAAATCCCACCTTATCGATTTGAACTGTCAATTTTATCGAATTTTATCGACCCGAATAGATCCGTACTTGCGCCGCTGATTAGGCTACGAGGAATAATTTTTCGTCGTGGTCACACTGCTTGTTAATACTCTATTGACTCAACCTGTATAAAGTACTGTCATGGGTTAATTACAGTTATAGGCACAGTAAAATCACAAATACTTAAAACTACTTCTACAAAAAGATATTCACTATTCACATATAATTTTTTTTTATCGGGTACATTTCGCCGAGTGTGTTTTGGAATTACACAACCTAATTCCCCCATCCCCCTTCCATCTTCGGACAACGCATCCTTACATGGTAGATATTCTGCAATTGGGATGTTGACTCAATTTTTTTATGATGCTAATCAATTCGTTTTCTCATGAACATCAAATGACTATAAGTATCGAAAAAACTGGAAATCGAATGCTAACAACGTCAAAAATGAGAGCCAAAGTCAGGCGGATCTATTGAGCGCTAAAACGCCCCATACTAACTTAACACGTGACGTCACATACTCAACGCGGCCCGTAAAGTTGTACTAAAACACACATTTTGTTGATTTTGGTCGTGAAAAACTTTGTTTAAGTACATTGTTGTCACACATTTGTTATTCATTATCATGTAAAGAATCGGTTAGTATAGTTTAAATTACTATTTGATGATAAAAAAAATAGTTGAATTCTGGAAAGTTTTAGATCCAGTACATATCTTTGTGGAAATTATATTTTTTTTTATGAATTTCATTTTTATTGTGTTAATGTGATGTTCTTAAACCAGTATAACCACAGTATTTATGTGTTTTGTATTTCATGCAAGTACCCAATTACGCACGAAGCGTTCCGCTTCTAAATTTATTTTGCGTACAATCAGACACTTCAATTTTATTTATTTTAATTGAGTATTGATAGAGTTGCTGACTACTAGAATTATAGTGCTCCTAAACCGAAATTACACAATTTTACCTGAACGGTATTATTTGGTACAGTCAGACTTAAAATCGATTTGTGCGAAATCGAATTATGTGCCCATCCCATATTTAGGAATGTTTTGACATACGCACAATTCAAAATCAGGACCACAGAGTGCAATAACAAAATATCGTGACACTGACAACTACGTTTTCGTTTAATTACTGCTGCATGCCCGTATAGAATAATGATTAGAATTTAGAACAGGGAAACTGCCACTCGCAAGTTTTTCTTTTCTGGCGATTTACGGAAAGTTGAGATTTTTTCAGTTTTGGCGGGAATGCGAAAATGTGCTGTTGTTGATTTTGTGTTATTTACTAAAACCTGTGTTTTATCGAGTGTTAATGTGTAATAATGGTGGATTATTAACCATTAAGTGTTCGTAAACGTGCATGAGTGAAAGGCAAATGGTACAAAGACGAAAAACGTGTATTTTCGTATTCTATCCAAAACTCCATAGAAGCTTCAGTAAAGTATCCACCGCTTTACTGAAGCATCACTTCGACTTGACCGCGCTTAGACTAAACTTTAACGTGACTTTGACGACTTTCATGCACCAAAACTAGAGACTTATTACATATTATTATTAATTATATAACTTGACACTGGCTAAATATGCTAATCGCGTGGAGCCAAAAAAAAAAAAAGTTGAGATTTTTAACTGACTTCAAAAAAAAGGAGGAGCTTTTCAATTCGTCTACTTTTTTTATAATTTACCATCATATTATCCACAGAGTACTTGTATATATATATACTGAAGTATTATCATCATCAGCCGAGATACGTCCGTCGTCCACTGCTGAACTATTTTAGCAATTTTATTAACTGAATCCCGGCTGGTTTGGTTTGGCATAAACCATGGCACTATGGTTGGCAGGCGTCATGAACATTTTATGAAGAAAATACATAGAAATTAGAGATTAGACTTATTATAAAAATTAGAGATTTAACTAGTCGGATACACAATGGATTGTTTTGGGCTAATACTAATATGAAATTGATAAAAATTCAAAAATTGTTAGAATATACTATCCAATTCCTTCAATAATTGTGTTAGGCAGTTTTTTATTATTTCTTATTGTTGTAAACACTGTCATTCTATTAGTGGGAACTAATAATTGTAGGTACCAGTCATAGTACTATAATCCTAGGTTAGAAGCTGTTTGTTTGTTTTGTTTTGTTTAGCAAAGTACATACCTACTAAGCCATTAGTAAGGTGGACAATCATGTAGCGGCTAATACCGTTAGGCCAAGGAGTTTACTACAAAGTCCTTGGGTTAGGTATTTTACTGCGTGGTGGTAGGCATATGTAGCGATCGTCTGGCTCGCTCTCACCCTCAAGTTGCAAGTGTGTCGGCAAGCTCCTGTCACTGTGGCCCGGCAGCTGCACTTGAGACCTTGTTCTAATCTAGGTTGAGCTAAATAGGTACATCATCTTCGATTCGAGCACATCGCCACGCTAACCTACCTATAGGTTCTTTTGTAAAAATAGTATTATTATATAGGCATTTTATACAGATTTGAGACAGAAATGCGTCACTGTGAAGCGTCTCACCGGTAGATATCGCCTTTCCATGAACCATAACTTACCGCACACAGCCGCATTTAAAACGGTTGAAGCAGAAAATTGTATCAACGGCGGCACACGCGCGGCCGCGCGCTGATTGAAACTGTATTGGATCCGTTATCGGGGCGTGACACTCCGCCACCCGGCCCGCCCGCCGGCCGGCGCAGATGTGCCCCGCGCGGGCTCCACCCGCCGCTCATTGCCGCCGGGAGCCGCGCGCTGCCAGCACGCACCATGCAGGAGGGGACCAACAACTGGAAGGTCGCTTTTGGCCTCATTTATTTTACCTTTTTTCTGGATAACGTATTGCTAACCGTTCTGGGTGAGTCGTTCCTTCCTATCTACCTATAAGTGAGAGTTTCGTTGTGCGGCGACTAAACGTAAGTTCATCTGACGAGGGTCGTTCTACCCCCCAGTGCCAATAATCCCGGACTGGATCCGCGGCGAGTCGTTGGCGCTGTGGGCGCAGCACGCCGCGCCACTGGCGCTGGCGCTCAACAGCACCGTGCGCCGCGCCGCGCTCGCCGCGCCCGCCGCGCCCGGTACGAACTGCGAACCCGCTCGGCACTGCGGCGAGGCCGTGTCATGGTCCGCAAGTACACGAGCGTTGCTCGACAGCCATGAAACGTCGCCACCTGCACCGAGCTGCGGACTGCAGTTTTCATACATTTTGTATAAGCTGACGCCTGTTGTGGCCGCTTCACGCCACAAAAAGCCGCTTCTCGCTTCGCGTAGGCGACGCCATAACGAGACATCAGATGAATAGCAAGAGTATTGCAGGTAGGCTCACGGAGCGCGTGTAGAGCCCCCATACACGAGCGTTCCAATGCACAACATTATTTTATTTTACTTTATTTTATTCAATCTCACAAGAGTGATAGGAATATTGGATATCTAAACTTTTCAAATCCAACGTTCCAACTCATCTTATGTGGCCGACATAACGATCCATTAGGCAGTACCTACTCGAGGATGCAGAATGACTGAAAAATAGAGCGCGGGGTGGCGCGCTGGGAATAGAGTGACTCGGAAATCTCGAAGTTGTTCCTCTCAATCCACAACGCGCTGAGCGATGGATGTGGAAATACCGTATTTTTTTTTAATATTGTTTAGGCTCACCTTTGACCTCTCACCTGATGGTAAGCGACGATGCGGTCGACGATGCAGCACGTTTACCTAGAAGATACCTGTTCACTCTCGTTTTGAATTAAGACTCCCAGATTATATCTGACGGGAAACACAGATGCTGGTCTGGAATTCACTCCTTACAGTGCGTAATATAGAGGACGAAGCAAAACGCTTAGTGCGAGTGACTTATAGGAGAGAAATAAAAAAGGGGTGATACATTGCCGAGCGCATTGCAGGAAATTCCATCGCACAATCTCCGAAATGTATCCGAGACTCTGAAGCCTGCCCGCTAAGTACCAACGTATCGTCTCCTATCTTTTTGGGTCGCTCGAATGGTGAACTTTACGTTTATTGATTAGTAATATTGATCCGTGGGGCAGGCGCGGGCGGGTCGCAGGCGTTGGTGGGCCTGGTGCTGGGCGCCAAGGCGCTGGCGCAGCTGGCGGCGGCGGGCCCGGCCGCGGCGGCCGTGTGCCGGCACGGGCCCGCGCGCGTGCTGCGCGCCGGCACCGGTCTGCTGCTGCTGGCCGCGCTGGGTGAGCTGCGCGTGCGCGCTGCGGCACTAACTCGGCGCGGTCCGTGACGTTGTTCCCTGGCGCAGTGTTCGCGGCGTGCAGCGGGCGCGGCGGCGGCGGCGCGGCGCTGGGCGCGGGCGCGGGGCGCGCGGCGCAGGGCGCGGGCGCGGCGCTGGCGGGCGTGGCGGGCCTGACGCTAGCGGCCGCCACCGCGCCGCCGCGCATGCTGGCAGTGCTGCTCGGCGCCGTGGCGCTCGGTAACTACACTCGCTGGCTCGCTCTAGCTCCACGACCTCGGCGGCGGCGGCGGCGGCGGCGCCGCTGCTGATGTGCTGCACTCAACAGAGAGGCGAGGCGTCGTTCTGACAGAATGGAGACGGCCGTCTGTTGAGAACTCCTACGTGAGTGTTATGTAGTTGTCATCGCTTGTTGCCGCTTCAGACGAGACGAACTATCCGCACTAGCAGACGTCGCATACTACCAATGTTAACGCCATCCAGATTTTTTTTGTCTTTTTTTATTAGTTTGCCAGTTTTTTCGTTACACAAATAATCATGATAAATAAAAAAAGAAAAAATAGTACCTACAGAACATCAGTGTATACGAAGTAATGCGCAAGAACTACCAAACAAAGTATTCAGTGAAATTACTGGGCTTATAAGAATAGGTATACCTAATGTCTCATGGTAACGTTTCAAAGTTCTGAGTGGCACAAAATAGTATAAATATTAAAAATATCTAGAACGGCTGATGCACTGAATATATCCAAGTCGTGGAAAACTTTGTTGTAAGAAAAGCACAATATCCAGTACCAATACATTGGTGAGTGCTGCCCGTAATTAGTACGCTAAGTTCGCACGATACGGCTAGCGGGTGCATGAACGAGGAATATCCAGTTCGAATTTTCACGTTACGGCTAGCGGATGCTTGAACGGGTAATATCCAGTTCGAATTTTGACGTTACGGCTTGCGGCTGCTTGAACCAGGAATATCCAGTTCGAATTTTCACGTTACGGCTAGCGGCTGCTTGAACGAGGAATATCCAGTTCCAACTTTCACGTTACGGCTAGCGGCTGCTTGAACAAGGAATATCCAGTTCGAACTTTCACGTTACGGCTAGCGGCTGCTTGAACCAGGAATATCCAGTTTGAATTTTCACGTTACGGCTAGCGGCTGCTTGAACGGGGAATATCCAGTTCGAATTTTCACGTTACGGCTAGCGGCTGCTTGAACGAGGAATATCCAGTTCGAATTTTCACGTTACGGCTAGCGGCTGCTTGAACGAGGAATATCCAGTTCGAACTTTCACGTTACGGCTAGCGGCTGCTTGGTGACGCGGCGTTGTTACAGGCGTGCTGGTGGGGTACCCGTTCGGCGGCGCCACGTACGCGCTGTGGAGCCCCCGGGCGCCGTTCCTGAGCGTCGCCGCGGCCCTGCTGGCCAACATAGGTAACTGCCCGCTGTGAGAGTCATATATTTCAACTTTCATAAGTGCTCCTTTGTGGCCTATTTGAATAAATCATTTTGAATTTGTACGACATGGACGGCCGGCGGCCGAACGACACAGTACACTTGCTCTGTGCACCGACCTGTTCGTGACACCCGAACTCCTGAGCCAGCACTTCACCTAAACCACGCGGCTCGTGGCGAGCGCGGGCCGCGTCAGTGTTCACTCAGCAGCGAGCGCGGGCGCATTATTATTATATTAGTATGTATATACACAGTGGAACCGTCTTTAGGTACATTCACCTCCACAACTCACTTGTGCGCGTACCGCACACGACCTATGTGAGATTCGCATACTTTTGCCGAGACGGGTTGCTTGCCCTTCTCGCTCGGCCTATACCGATGTGGAACGGGAACGGTGGGTTTCTGGAAGGTTCGTTGACTTTGAGCACGGTTTGGGTATGTTCATCTCTGCGATGCCCTCCGAAAAAATTTTTTAAAATATCTTCAATGATCAGAATTGGACTTGTTATAGTTTTATTATACATTGTGTATATAGCATCGCGTAGAGTTTGTCCTAATTCCGATTCCGTGTTCTGTTCAGCCTTGCAATACGTGTATTTGGATAAAGAAGAGTACAATCAAGTAAGTACAGCACGGATCGAGTACGATACTGCTGCATACTGCTACGGTAAGCGGGTAGAGTGACAGGAGTGCGCGCTTGTGTCGGCAGGGCCGCGCGGGGGCGGGGGCGGGCGGCGCGCGCGCGGCGCTGGCGGAGGCGCGCGTGGAGAGCGCAGGCGCGTGCGCCGGCGCCGTGCTGCTCACCACCAGCGTCATGGCGGCGCTGGAGCCCTGCCTGCCGCTGTGGATCATGGACAAGTTTCACCCGCAGGTGAGCCGCGCCCCGATGTAAGGGACGTGCGCGACACAAACGCTCCGTTGTAACGTTGACGATGCGGCGCAGCGGTGGGTGAGCGGCGCGGTGTTCGTGCCGGACAGCGCGGCCTACCTGGCGGCGGCGAGCCTGCTGGGCGGCGCGGCGCGCGCGCTGGGCGCCGAGCGCGTGGCGCTGGCGGGGCAGGCGTGCGTTGGCGGCGCAGCGCTGGCGCTGCCGCTGGCGCGCTCGGCGGCGGCGCTGGCGGGCCCGCACGCGGCGCTGGGCGCGGGGCTGGGCGCGCTGGACGCGGCGCTGGTGCCGGCGCTGCTGGCGCGGGCGGGCGCGCGCGCGCCCCAGCGCGCGGCGCTGCTGCAGGCGGCGGCGGCGGCGGCGTACGCGCTGGGCCCGGTGGCGGGCGGCGCGCTGGCGGCCGCCGCCGGCTTCGACACGGCCATGCGCGCGCTCGGCGTGGCCAACCTGCTCTACGCCGCCTACCTGTACCGCGCGCTCGCCCGGGACCCGCTCTCGCGACAGGTCAGACGCCGCCGCGCTCCTCGATCATCGCAAACGTTTCAAATTCTGAATGGCACTGAAATTGTTGTGCGAGCGTTACGCCTTCAAGTAAACGATTCGATCTCTCATCTCCTTATCTTGTAATAGGTACCTTAACAAAAAGTAATAGCCGTGACGTGACTCAAAAGCGCAACCATGACGTTGCTTTTGTAGGTCTGGCGGGCCAGTGCAGGTGTCCTATCAAACAACGAGCTATCCATCGGTGGCTATTTACTCAGATAAGAGATATTTTTCTTGTTGACAGCGTCCGTAGTAGGTACCTATATAAGTAATAATAATAGAGATATTAGTGTGTAAATAGTGGTTGCGACTTCGATTCTCACAGGTTGACAAACATACTATTTGTGAAATTATTGTGTAAAAATCAATGAACTTGGTAAAAACACGGTATTTGTTTCGCGTATGTAGGTTTCTCGACAGTGAAATACCTTGTTAGGCGCATGATAGTCGGCCGTTATTTTTTTATTAGAATTTTGACGACAATTGGCTGAAATATCCCCTGTACGGTGCGCAGTGGGGTGCGCGCACGCCGGAGCCGGCCGAGAGCGCGGCCGAGTGCGCGGTCGAGTGCGCGGCCGAGTGCGCGGCTGAGCTGACGCCGCTGCAGCACCGCGCCTGCCGGCCCTTCGACTAGTGATTACTTCATTGCATTACAAATATACACCAATTACACTAACGTAACTGTCTCTGTGTTTCTCATCCAAAGTGGCTAGATCCCACGATAAGATATCACCCACGAGGAGATATCATAAGTTATGATCGGTCGCGGCGGGAGTGCGTGTGAGAGCAGCCACGAGCCCCGCGCTGCGTCCGAGTAGATGCATGGTATTCCCAAGAATATATCACATGTATAGCAATTACTTATTGGTGATAGGTAACAAATAGATTGAATATAAAACTATCACAGACCAACGCTACAGGCAACATCCATCCTGACGCTAACTAGTAATATATATGCACCTATGTCCTATACCTTAGGTAGGTATAGGACATAGGTGCATATATATTGAGACATTTCCACTGACTACTTTGCTCTGGAACACATTACACAGTAATGCTTGCACATTACTGCTTGGCGGCAGACTACAAAAGCAAAGCGGTGGTACTACCCCAGACGGACACTCTCAGAAGAGTTAGTCCTCCCACTAACAAAACTTTCGCAGTTTTAAAATTAAGACACGTAGGTACCTACGGCGCGAGTACGGATCTTTTCGATAAATAAAATTTGATAAAATTGACAGTTAAAATTGATAAAACCCACTTTATCGATTTTAACTGTCAATTTTATCGAATTTTATTTATCGAAAAGATCCGTACTCGCGCCGCTGGTAGATAAGATTAGAGGAGTGGAGCGTGCTCATACTCGACCCAGCCGTAGGATTGCCCCTACGCCCCTATATATACGATATTATACTTTTGTTGGTGGAATTTCTAAAATGTCAGTTTTCCTGGGGGAAGGGGTAATCTGCGGGTCTGCGCGTGGAAGCGCCAACTACTTACCTACCTAATACCCTATATGTATAATTTGTGCTTACCTATAATTGGTGAATGTCGAGACGCATCCTCCTTTCGCGAGTCTATGACATGTGACGTTGACACGTTCGTTTGTTTTATAAACATCGCGACCGATCAAGTTTGTCAAAATTTCAGTTTACTAAATTTCTAAGTTGTGCAAATTTTACCAAAATTTTAGTGGATTTTCAACTGCTTCGAAATGTCCTGCAACAAACCGCTGGGTGAGTATATATTGATGTGTGAAGTGAGGGTATATTGATAGTTGAAATCCAACGAAACAGTAAACTGAAACCTATGCAACCTTTGTTCAATAAGATTGATTTATACCTACCATCCGAGCCACATACTTCTGTGACCCGACCTCTCGGTGGTAAACAACCTGGGAGTATATAATACTGGGCCGAAAACAGCTAAAGATGTTAGAGCCCACATACACGAGCACTCCAATCCACAACATGCCAATCCAACGTACAACGTTCCGAAAACCGCCCGTGTGTGGGGAGTTTCAGATAAGATTACGTGGAGCGATAGAAATATTAGATATTTAAACGCTCCAAATCCAACGTTCCAACTCATCTTTAGTAGCCGATACGACGATCCATTTCACACTCAGTTGGCAGTAGGTAGGTACAGAAGGACCGAAAAATAGAGCGATGGCGCGCTCGGAATGGAGTACCCGTAATTATAACAGTTCACTGTAATGTCCGAGTTGAGGCGCTCGGTAGTAGGTACTAGCCAGTACTAGGAGAAGCTATCCAGGTGTAAATAGGTAAAATCCTGCTTATCTACCTACGCTAGTATTTTTACGCCAATTAATATTTAGACCGGAAGGAGATGCTAATAGGTATAGTTCCGGCACCAGTCCGTTGGTCGTCGTCGTCCGCGTCGAAGATGCAACGATGCATTCACAACGTACTAGTACCTACACATGGACCAGCGAGCTGATGATCTCCAGCTCCACCCTGCGGCCGCAGCGCGAAGCCGGGTACGAGCCGTCCTCCCTTACGGTTGATGACGAGCGACGACGCGACCGGCAATGTTGAGCGTATCGGTCGAGTAACTCGCCCCTCGGGCCGCGGCAGGTCCCGGGCCGGGCGCGTATCGGCTGCCGACGACGTGCGGCCACCCGGGCCACGACCCGTCGCGCACGCGCGAGCCGATGTACTCGTTCGGCACCAACGCGGGCTTCCGCGTGAAGCCGCTGGGCCCCGGGCCCGCCTACCGCATCGAGCGCGTGACGCGCGACGGCACCACGTCGGCGCCCGCGTGGTCGTTCGGCGCGGCACTGCCGCCGCGCGGCACGCTGCGCACGCCGGGCCCCGGCGCGCACGCGCCCGAGCGCTGCCCGCCCATGCGCGAGCCGCGCGCGCCCGTGTACTCGATGGGCGCGCGCCTCGCCTTCCAGCTGAAGCGGCCCGGGCCCGCGTCCAACGCGTACGCCATCCGGCTCGGGCCCGGCACGCCCGCCTACACCATGGGCGCGCGCGCCGTCCTCAGCGCCAAGGCCAAGTCGCCCGGGCCCGCCGTCTACTTCCAGCGGGATACCAACGTCTACAGGAACAAGTAATCCACTTTCCGTTTTGATTTTTTGCCTCTGATGTGTCTACTTAATTATATAATAAAATAAAACTTCCATAACTAGGAATAAAAGCGATCTCCGAGATTACCTACCTATTAGCCGAAACAGAAACGAGCCGTCTCTATACCCTCGCGGCAACGACGGAGATGGAGTAACATTACTAGTATACACAGATTTGTAATATCTAGTATAATAGTATCAAGTCTAGTATTATGAAATAAGAACATATGACCACTTAGCAGTCTTAGAGCCCGCATACACGAGCACTCCAATCCGCAACATTCCAATCCAACGTTCCATAAACCGTTCATGTGGGTAATCTCAGATGGGGTGCCCGTCTGTGGGCTCGAAATTGGAGCATCGTTCCAGTTAATCCGCGCCGTGCATTAAGAACGCTCGTGTATGGTGTCTGGTTCAGTGTACCGGTGGGTGAGGTTTGAGGTAGTGTCGTGACTCGTGACGCGCGTGTGGTCGCAGGCAGCCGGTGTACTCGCTGGGCGCGCGGCTGGAGGGCGCGGGGAAGGCGACGCGTACGCCGGGCCCCGCCGCCTACCCGCCCCACCTCTACAACGTCAAGAAGGTACGCTCGCGCACTGACAGCTTGCATCACGGTTACGACCGGACGCTCTCTGTGCTGTCATACGTGATGCATGACCAAAGACTATAAATTCTAAAGGCTAAATAATCTGTGTGCATGACACATGACAAGTTACTTTTTAATTTTATCTTTTATTAAATTAGCCCGTGCGTATAATTATGATAATACACGCACGAGCACTCCACTCCACAATATTCCACGCAAACGTTCCAAAAACCGCTCGTGTGGGGAATCTAAGATGGATTAGTACCTACATGGAGTGATAGGAATATTGGATATCCAAATTCAACGATCCAACTCATCGTGTGTGGCCGACACAACGATCCATCTCGTGCTCAGTTGGGAGTACCTACCTTCTCCAGACGCAAAATGACCGAGTGGAGCGATGTGATGACGCGTTCGGAATGGAGTGACCGTCTGTCTGTGTGCTCGAAAATGTGATCATCACTCCATTCAATCCGCGACGCGCGGAGCGATGGAATCGAAGCGATCGTGAATGATGAACTTAACAAGTGCAGTGCCACTTAGATACCCTTAGAACTGTGGCACAGAGCGCGTTGGCTCGCATTGCCGCGCTCGGTGCCTGAGACATTAGGTATCTACCTATTAAACCTCATTGAGCGCAGTAATTTCCCTGCTCCTTTGCTCATCAAACTGGAACACAGCAATGCTTGCACAATAATTCTTGGCGACAACAATTAACTTGTTTTCTTTATTCAGAATCCGTACTCCTATTCGTTCGGCACGAAACACGCGGTGCACGCGTGTCCCATGATCATCAGAGAAGACACCATGGACTGTTTGTAACACAGCGCGGCGCTAGAGCGCTAGAGCACCCGGCCCGAGTGCCTCGCTCGCGGCAGCTCGTCACTTAGATTCGCGGCGCTAAAAAGGTTTACTTGCTATACATAATATAGGGAGTCAGATTGCGCCGTGACATTTGACAAGTGACATTTGACAAGTGACACTTGTCACTTGTGATCGGTCCAGGGTTACCAATTTGTGGGGAATTCCCCAAACTGCGGGGAATCTCAAGTTGATTGGGGATTCCGCAAAGTAACGCCTGAGTCCATCGAATATCTTAAAAAATAAATTGTATTGAAATACCTAGTTGAAACTTGTTCCATTTCTTAATATAATTGTGAGGGGAATTTGTGGGAAACCAGCAGATTTTTCTCCCCAAATTTGACTGGCATTGGCAACCCTGGATCGATCGTCGGATTCCCCTTGCATACTTCGATACTTCGGTCCTTCGCACATTATGATACATATCTTCGTAAAAAATAAAACAAATACTCATACAACTATATCCTAGCTTTACATGATTATTACTTACCTATATATGTACATAAGGGCTTATAATTATTCATAAACGGTGTTAAACGGTTGAATAGATTAAATATTATTTCTTTCCAGATTAAAATTGTCAAAGAACAAAAAAGACAAAACATAGTTTAACTAAACCACCGTTTAATACTGTTTATTATCAGAATCAGGGTCCGTGTTTTTGAGAGACTAATAATGTGAGAAAAAAAAACCGATATGGCGGATCACAAACCATTGACGCAGAGTATTCTCATCAAGATTTATGTCATTAGTTGCCATCCACATACTTAAATTTAAAAAAAAAAATTATCGTATTAAAATATAGCAACGACACTTGTCTCTAATGCTATATTATTTCGATCTTTTTAGGGTTCAGGAGCCCACATACACGAGCACAACATTCCAATCCAACGTTCCAAAAACGCCCGTGTGAATCTCAGATGGATGACCTGAAGTAGAGGATAAGAGAAATGTAGTAAGTTATAGATGTAAAAAATATAGTTGATGTCGCACCGCATGAGGGCGCGGCGCTGGGACACGAGACAGGAGACAGAACACGCACAAAATAAATACCTACTGATTTATTAACAACAACAATAATGTAAACATTATACGTGCATTATACTTAGCGCGACGGACCCGCGCCGGGAGCCGCGTCCGCCGGCGCTGGCGCGCGCGGCGCGGCGGGCGTGTGTCGTGTGACAAAATAGACTAATAAAGTCTATAAAAATATGATTTGTATTGGTTTCGTAACTGTTTTGTAACCGCTTTTGCATTTGTAACAAATAAAAGTTTAAAATTTCTACATCTTTTTATTTATTTACAATATCATTATAAACTAACATTAGGACATGGCGATTAGCTGTAGTCTATTTTTAAATAGCTTAGCATCTCAGCGAGTCTGTGGCATCTCAGGCAGCTGATCACAAAAAGATCCGAGGATCAATGGATATACACCGGCTGAGGGGTTCATTCTGTTTGTGTTTATATTTTGCTTTTGTAATTTTTAGCATTCACAAAATAAATACTAATTTCTGTCTGATATTAGCACTAGCTTCCTCACCGAGAACCAGTGCGAGAGTGCGAGCAGTGCGGCTAGCACACGAGTGAAACAGAGACAAAGCTTCGTGAGATGCGTGTGCATCTTATGTGTGAGGTGTGCATGATCGTCGCGCACGTAGAGAAACCGGTTCCTACCGGCTCGACCAGCAGTAGTCGGCTTTGTCTCTGTTTGTTTAGTGCCGCGGTGTTGTGTGTAGTGTGTTGTGTGGTGTGTGTGGTGTGTGTAGTGTGTTGTGTGGTGTGTGTAGTGTGTTGTGTGGTGTGTGTGGTGTGTGTAGTGTGTTGTGTGGTGTGTGTAGTGTGTTGTGTGGTGTGTGTAGTGTGTTGTGCGGTGTGTGCAGTCGCGGCGGCGCGCTAGAACTTCCTCATGGCGCGGATCTTGTTGTTGCGGCGCATGCCGGCGGCGCGCACGCGCAGCCAGTACTGCTTGGTGGCGGGGTCCAGCTCGTCCAGCGACGGCGCGCCGCCCGTGCGCACGCTCCACAGCCACTCAGGGTACGAGCTGTCCTCCTTTAACTGCAACATCGTTTACGTACAATCCCTAGCTCTACTATTATTTATGCGATAGTGTGTTTGTACATTCGTTGTTTTGTCCTTCTTTCACGGAGCAACGGATCGACGAGATTTTTGGCATAGATACGGTTTGTGGACCGGAGAGTAACATCTAGGCTATTTTTTATCCCGGAAAATCCGTGAGTGAAACCGCAGGCCGAACCTAGTATACGTATACAGGTGTAGCGTAAAGAATGGAGAACCAAAAGAAAGAATTGAAATGTCAAAGGTCTTTTTTTACATCAATGAAAGAAAAAAACACCTTTGATATTACACCGATCCGAGCTTGATAAGTCACACGGCTGTCAGTCAAGTATGACACAACGCAGAACATACAGTCAACGTCACTGTCAGTGACAGCTGTAATCGGTTCGTGACCTCTTATCAAACTAAAAATACAACAATTTTTATGTTTCTGTTGCCCAAATGTGTAAGAAGTGTTTGTGAAACTAATGTTCTGAGGTTTGTTAAGTAGCAATGCTACAGTATGTGCCTACAAGCATATAAATAAGAAGTTACAAGTAAGAAGTACTACACTACAATACTACACAATATCTATACAAATAAATAAAATTGAAGTGTCTGTTTGTAATATCAAAATAACAGCTTTTTACTAAATGCAAATGAAAGTATATATACGACACATACAACAAAACAACCATTTTTAAAATTTTTGTCTGTCTGTCTGTGTGTGTCTGTTTCTTCAGGGTAATCTCTGAAACGGCTGGACCGATTTTGACGGGACTTTCACTGGCAGATAACTGATTGTTACAAGGAGTAACCCAGGCTACTTTAATTTTAGATAAAGAATTAGGGTTCCGCAAAAAAAATAAAACCCATGAAATCCAATATCTCCGCGCGGGTGAAACTGCGGGCAGCAGCTAGTAATGTAATAAAATATCATTGCCCAGGCCCAAACTACTGATTGGATTATGGGTACCTGTAGTCTACTAGTGTGTAGTAGGACCACAGGCAGTGAACCGCCCGATGACAGCAGTCGGCATTACTTCAGAGCCAAAACCTGTTTCATTTTCTTGTTTTCATAAATTCTTATCAATTTCTATTGTGATCTCAACACGCCTACCAAACAAAGTATGATGTACAATGGCAAACCTCACATACGGGTGATTTAGTTAAAATAATAGAATAGATTGGCTGTGGACGTCTTTTGGGTCATAATGATGATAAAATAATATTGTTTGTATTCCCATTAAGTAGTTTTTAATTTAACTTGTATTTAAGGAATACCTAGTGGATTGAAAGCTGGAAATAGCATGTGTTATACCAATTTAGTTGTTTAGGCTGTTTGCCTGATGGTCAATTATGTTGCAAACAGCCAGCCAGCCCAGGTTGTGGTAATGGTGACACATTCGGATCATCTGTTATAAAATGATGAGATAAGACCTGTGATGCATGCTTCTCACATAATTCAGAAACAAACGAATACTTTCATATTTACCTGCATGTATGATAATCTTGTCTCATCTTACCTTGACATCCTCGCCTGTGATGTATATATTAGACCCGCACACATAATTAACTAGTTTCTGGGGATCTGTCTCCACTGGCATCTCTTTCTTCTCCATAGTACCGAGCTTCCCACCTTTCTTCTTACCCTTGCCCAGGCCCATCACACCTTGAACCATACACAACACAACATATTGAATACGGTCACTACTACACAATTACAATTTCTAAAGAACTCGTTTAAATTGAATCTGTTTATCTTAAAGATAGACAGCACGAACTAATCCTACTTCCTACTAATATTTAAATGCAAACATTTGTGAGTATGCATGTGAATGTTTGTTACCATTCATCTCCGTAACTACTAAACCAATTTAGATGAAATTTGGTATGTTTATAGTTTAGGTCCTGGAATAACACAGGCTAGAAAGATATATAGCATGCGGGCGAGAGTCAATATAAAATAAAGAGTTATCTGACAGGCACAAAGTGAAATTGCCCTTGATTGGCAACAACACTGTCAGTAATGTTATTTACAATTAACTACACTACAGACAACACAGCAAAGTTCATGGCTATTATTAAGATCCATTTATTCAGACTTGGTTGGATTCGCAAACGGTCAGATTCACATTTCATCAGAATAGTTATGAAAAAACTAGACTAAAAGGTTTTGCCCACTTGAAAATAAAAATAAAAATAACGAACGGTACTAAGTACTTTGTGCTATTATAGCATTTAAAACTTAGCCTGTTCTAGAAGTACCATGCGATCATAAAATAAAGGAGTGTCTCTGATTTTTTCTTACACTACCTCTTTCACATTTATGCTCACTTAGTACCATGCCCCGCATTGTGCCTAATAAACAGGTGTTCAATTTAGGGTTTAATCTAAGGGAGAGATATTTTTAAATCTACAATAGTAGCTAGTTGCGACCATGGGAAAAAAACCCAAGCTACTTGCAATTGCATGTAGGGTCCATAATGCTGAGTTATGTTCAAAATTCTAGAAAATTATGATTTAATTTTTTTGAATAGATCATAGTAATAGTCCTTTACTTTGAAAATGGGCTTGGTAGTATTGTTAGTCGTAAACGAAACTACTGCTAGTTCAGCTGGTAGTTTTGTTGCCAAGAAATGGTAATTACTGGGCTTATGAGAATTAATACCTAATGTCTCAGAGTAACAAGCACAATGCAGTGCCGCGCAGGCCCTTGTGTTTCAAAGTTCTGGGTAGCACTGCAAGTTCTGGGCTGGCGTTACGCTTACAATCAGGCAAACAACCTGCTCGTTTTGTTATCCAATAGTGTAAAAAGAGTTACTCTATACAATCTGTACTATAACAAGCGCGAAGGCGTGTTTGTGAGTTTGTCATTTTTCACATAGCAATGGCCCAGCAGATCGACGTAATTTTATCCATAGATTATAGTTTATGGACCAGACTGAAAGCTAGATCCTGTACTTTTAATACCGGAAAAATGTACTGTTCCTATGATAATCGCCACGCGGGTGAAACCAGAAGAAGTTAGTGAATGAAGCAGAAGTTAGTAGTGTATATCATTTATAGCTTTCATTTTTGAATCCATTATACAGAAAACACTAAAAATTTAGAAACTAGTACCGCCAGCTGCAGAAGTGGTCTTTTTAGCTGCGAACAAGACTGTGCCCGTGTGGAGGTTGGTTGATTGCATAGCGAGGACTTGTTGCAACTGTAACAAACTCTGCCTTAGAATGCCTCGATACATTTTTAAATCTTTTTAAAATATTATTTTAATACATTGCGTTAAAAAATATTTTAGGTTATTATTTTATTATATTATATCTAGTATCCAGCCACGAATCTGTCATCTGAGTGCACTCTGAGTGTAAACATTGACAGTTCAATTGTTGATGACTTTGACAGAAAGCAGATTTGATAAAGATTGTTGTTTTTTTAAATTCTATACGGAACCTTAGACCATATTTTCTTCTGCTGTCCTAAGTTATCATTTTCTCTTTATGATATCATAAGTTCTGACGTCCCTCGTCCTTTTAATTTTAAATTTCTTCTCTCATATGTCTTTACTCCATTTTTATATATTTTATGTAATTTTATTAAGTCTAATAATATTCGTTTATAAACAAATGTTATGTCTTTAAACCTTTTTTTCTATAATTATATTTCAATGTTCCATATTTTGTAACCGGGCAATTATTAATACCGTACACTGGCCTCACTTTGACACTGGCAGGAAAACTTCAAGCAACGTTTAAAAGCCATAATCTGAAGAAGAAGAAGAAGAAATTCTATACGTCATTAGTGTGATATTCCACTCGTTAGATCTTTGAAAAAAGGGCTGACACCGTCCAAAATTATATTTGTATAATTTGTGTATTTGATCCACAAACTACTAAGGGATACTACGTATCAGACGGTCATGTTACCTACATCGACGATGTATCGTTGCAATTTTAGAAGATGACAGTTGAGGCCGTGCTATATATATATATATATTTGTATATATTTTCATAGGTATGTTTATCGTACCTTGATATTTTCCTACTAGTTCTATTTGTAATATTATCTATTCTGTGCTAGTTCCTACTTCCTACACTATAGAATAGTAAATAAATATGGACATTGGTTAAGAAAAAAAGAAACAAGCAAATGACTCGGTATTTTTTTAATACACATAATAACGTCACTAAACAATGTTAGATATAGTGTTTATAGCACACAAACAGTACACATTTTGTTAGACGCTGTCCATTCAATCCATAAATAAAAGCTTTTTCACAGTTAACACATTTTAACCTCTGGTTCCGTTTTCACAAGAAATCGTATGTAATTTAACGCCCTGTCGTTGGCTATCACACTTAGGAACACAACCCTTACGATACATTTTGTTTTGCGGTGGTCAAGTCACGTTGTTACTGAATATTATGTGGATTAAAATGATTAATCGACGCAAACACGTGGGAAACACTTCGCATCGACACAAACACAAATCACAATATGGCCGCCGGCACCGAGCAGAGGCGGGAGCGACGGCAACCGCGGGGGTGAAGAAAGAGAAGAGACGAGACACTGACGTCATTTTCTAATCTTGCACCTCAATTCCCTACGGCTATAGATTTTACTAGGCAGATTAACAGGCGTGATTTGATCATAGAACTTGGATGACTTCATCAAACTTTGATTAAAATAAATGTATTAGTTGAATGTATGTATGCAATAAAAATAACTAAATAAATAACGACAATAGCAGCACATAATTATAAAGGACGAAATTCCTCCATTTTTCAAACTATGCAAAATGTACTAAGAAAATTCGGATAAAGATCTTAGATGAGTCGAATGGGTTTCTGTCAGAGAACTTTGATCAGATATTGGACACAGAACTTGGGAAAAATCTTTAACGAGTTGAGTATCAGTCTTAGTGATAGTTTGCACTTTTAAACTACTAGCTGCTGCCCGCGGATTCACGCGCGTGGAATCAGGATAAAAGATAGTGCTATTACGGACGACGACGGTTACTCAATTAACTCATCAAAATCTGTGTATATTAATATAATAAAGAGGTAAAGTTTGTTGTAAATGTGTTTGTTTGCATTTGTTTGTTACCGCTTACCTGAGGAACCGCTCGTCCGATTCTAAAAATTCTTTCATTAATAGGATGCCACATTATCCTTGAGTCCTATAGGCTATTTTTTATTCTGATTCCACGCGTGTGAAGCCGCGAGTAGACGCTAGTTCAATAATATTTACAGAGTTGAATCGCAACCAAATATAACACACAAGCATATTCGCAGGTGGAAGCTAGTGTTACAATAAAACATGACCCACGTGACTAAAAAAATAGCGTAGCTTTCTATCAGTGGAATAATTTTCTGGATCAGACTGAAGTTTTGGCTTTTGATTGATTATAGGATATTATGAGTAAAAAGCCTGGAGCAATGTAATGCATTTTAATATGTTTGATCCATGTATGAAAGTGTTTTTTGTGGTAACATGGTTTGTTTATCTATACCAAGATGAAATAGATAAACCTACCTATCTAGATATTAATAAGAAAGAGGTTAGCACTAGTCTAAAATCATAGACTTCTTGTATTGCAGTGGTGCGCCACAGATGTTGCATGTTAAAATCGTTTAAAAAGAGACAGATTTGTGTAATAGTTTACTAATGTTAACGTTGCTTATTTTACTATTATATAAGTAAGTCATGATTAAAAAAATATTTATCCAGCTACGCCTTAGCACGTGCGAATGTCAATATCTGAAGAGTTTTGGCGGGAATGCGAAAATGTGCTGTTGTTGATTTTGTGTTATTTACTAAAACCTGTGTTTTATCGAGTGTTAATGTGTAATAATGGTGGATTATTAACCATTAAGTGTTCGTAAACGTGCATGAGTGAAAGGCAAATAGTACAAAGACGAAAAACGTGTATTTTCGTATTTTATCCAACTCCATAGAAGGTTCAGTAAAGTATCCACCGCTTTACTGAAGCATCTCTACGTAGTATTATTTCCTCTGTGTCTTCGACTTGACCGCGCCTAGACTAAACTTTAACGCACAGACTTTAATATATATTACATATCTGTGCTTTAACGTGACTTTGACGAGTTTTATACACCAAAACTAGAGATTTTGACACTGGCTAACTACGCAAATCCCGTGGAGCCAAAAACAAAACAAAAAAAAAATATCTGAAAAATGGAAAGTTGTCAGTGCTGTCTGCTGTCACAGCGTCACAGCTGTTGTGTGTTGTCAAGCAGGGTAGGTTTTCAGTTTTGTAGTTTGTTGCATATTATGTTTAATTTTCAACATTTTGTGTTTGATAACAGTACGTAGACCATCGTTTGTCGTCTTCGTTCTGCTGTTTCATCCACTTTATAACTCTATACAGATAAGGAAGACAAGTTATAAATACTTAAATAGTGAGTGCTTATAGTTGAGTGTTGTGTCGTCGCATCCGCGTCGTCGCGAAAAACCCAGTTGGCCATTTGTGTCGGATTGTGATGAGTAATGGTTTCGCAATAATTTTGTATCTCACGTTCCGTTCTCGCAAATCGCAGCAGCCTGCCTGCGCCCTGCGGCCGTAGCGTAGTTTGCGAACGTCAGCCGCCCGCGTTGCACTGCGTCGCGTTTCTTGTGGTTCGGATAATTTGTTATCTTGCTATGTATAAGTCTGATGAATTCGAAATTGACGATTTCTTCAAGGTTGGTCGACGCTTATAATATTATCAGCATGAATCATTTCGCCCCTCCCCCAATCATTAATGTAGTGTTGTCTGTTGTGGTGAATACAAATGTAACATTGTGTTGTTCAGTTTCAAAATAATATTTGGGTGCCTCCCACGTACATAGAGTATCAAGGACTGGGGATTCCCTAGCACACTTTACTGTGCTGTTTGGAGTTGAAATACTAACAAATTGTTTAGTGTTACTGTTTGTGAGTACCTTTTACCTACCTTTACATTATGAAACATCATTAATTGCTGTTGCAATAACAGGAGTCACTGCTGCTTCTCTTACTAGTAGCCTCGTTGCATGCTCTTGGTACAACATTAGCACCTTCAATATCAATGTGCAGTGCCTACTAGAATGAGTTACTGATTTGGTACACTGTTATTGGGTTTGTTTAAATGACTAATGTCATTCGTTGTGGCCCGTGGGATGATAGTCCATACTCCGTTCTCACTTGTGATCATGAATGTGCTCTGTTTATGTTTTGAATATTTACCTTAAGTTGGACCTTGCCTTTGTTTGTGAACTTTTGATTGGCCTTACCCTGATAGAAGCTGTGATGGCGAGCACAGGGGCCTGCACTTCGTTATGCAATGCCCATTGGTGTTTCCTCACTCCACTATCAAGAGGGGCATTATCTGTCCCCTCTATCCCTCCCCCCTCCTCCTTGTGCTGCAGGTTAATAAAGCAATTATTTAATTAATACCTATCACATTATTTTACTTGTGACATAACATCAATTGGTAACTTGGTTATTAATATGTACTGTAATATTTCTAATAAAACACCAAATTAGGTAATTCATGTATTGAGCGAAGTAGCATAGAAATACAAGTGACAAATCAACAAGAGCAGGGTAGGAATGTTAACTAAGAAATATGTATGAGGGTAAGCTAAATTGACTCAATCAAATGCAAACTTATAACTAGCTGTATGTATATGTATACAATACAATACAATATACAATACAATATACAAATATGTACCCTATTTCTTATTGACTATATTTTATCCTAACATTGTTTTAGTTAGGTCAACATATACTTTACAGCTTTCAAATATTTATTTAGGGCCTGGCAAGTCCACCTGTACAATAATTGCTTCTTAACATTTAGTGGGTTCTTGACATTCATTGCACATTCCTTGTAGTTGGGCACTAAACAATGAGCTCTTTAAAAAATAAACTATAAAAAAAACATGAAAAAGAGGTTGACCCAAGTATATCAGTTAAAAGCTTTTAGTGTATACTGCTATTTTGACAACAAGTTTATTTGGTGGACAGAGGAAAGGGAATGCCACTTGACTGCATGCATGTCTATATATGTCCGCTGGTTGTGGAGCTACTCTTTACCTAACTACCCTCAGCACACACTATTGCTAGATTTTTGTTCAATAGCCCAGTAATAATGCCGCCGACACTCGGAGAGCAGCTTCTGTGCTTATCTGATTATGAGACTGGCTTCGTTATGTTATCAGCTTGTTCCTTATCTGTAGTAGTTTTATGATTACTGAATGTATTTTGTTGGATTACAAAGGCACAAATCACAATAGACTATTCATATTTAGCGTTTTATGATTTTTACATGGTTATACACATAAATACTTTTCTGTATTACCACAAAAACCATTTTTAGACGACTGTTTAGCTAGACAGTGTCTAAAGAGAAATGTCAAAAATGGTTAGAAATGTCACAACAGAATTGTGTTAAACTATGGTTAGATATTTAGTTAACTTAAATCACACTTTGTGGTTGCTCATATTTAAACATGCGATTAATTCATGTTTAGGAGGTAAACACTGTTTAACACAGGTCTAAATTGTGTATTCTCACAACCAATGTAACCCCATTGATTGTGAGAAAACTGATAAGTAGTAGGTATTACAGAAGTGTAGGTACGGTGGTAGTGATAGTTGCTCAATCAAAGTAAACATCAGAGATATCACACAGATCATAATTTTATGTAAACACCATCTTAGAGGAAATGAACATCTCATCTCATGTTTGTACATAACACTTGTGTGTGCAGTGTACCTGTTGTCATGGTGTGTGTGACACACTTGTAAATAGGGGCCAGTAATACATCAAATCCAAATTCTTAACTCACATGGGGCACAACACTTACTTTGACACTTAGTTTCCTCCCCCTATCCCTACATGAACCTATTCGTATCTACCCTTATAGCATATATATGTAGGTAAGTTGTGTTAATTATAATTAGTTAAAGACTTGTAATTAAAGGCTCATTATACCGGTTGCATTACAATAGGCGCGACGTGTTTAGGTAGACCTAAACACAGGCTCTCCCAAGCACAGAACTACCATTCCCTATCCTGCAGTCCCAAGTAGAGATAGAAGCCACCCGCGCTAATCTCTGAATGTTGCTGAGTGGAAGCCTCTACTTGTGGTGCATCTAACTTACAATCTACTGTGAACCAACAAATTGCAAAGTAACTTAAATTGCATAGGTAGGCGTGTCGTACCGGCTGGCTCCCAGTAGATCGTAGTTTGGATTGCACTATGAGTAGAGACTTTCATTAAGACTATATTAAACATTAGTCCCAGCCACGTGGCCAAACTACACAGCATGCAACATCCTCTTTGCACACACGGCATCTCGCTCGTTAGGGTGACGAGCGAGTGAGTTGCGGTGCGCCTCGCATGTATTCGTTTGGCGCGGTCGGCATTGGTTGCGCCGCGCCGGTGCTCTGTGCTGGTGGTATGTAACACTGGAGCGCGGGGGTGTTCCAGCGCCACGAGCACCACAGCTACCAGTGGAGCGAGATGATGGACGTGGTGGTGGGGCTGGCGTGCGTGGTGGGCGTGGCCGTGGTGCTGGCGCTGCTGTGCCGCTGCTGCCGCTCCACGAAGTACCGCGGCCGCGTGCTGCAGCGTAAGTACTCTTATACCGATATGTATGTTACAGGATGCAGCTTCACACATTTAGTGATGTGAAACTAAATAAACAACCACTTGTGGGATGTCTTCTGGTAACTGTAGTTCAGCTAGAGCCCGAGCCGCAGGCGTGCTACTGTTACCTTTCGACGTCTTTACAATTTGTGAATCGATTTCAAATATTAGTTTATTATCTAATACGAGTATCAGCTCAAACGGTAGATATCATTTGAATTTGGTCAATCTTATGACGCATGACGCACTTCGTAGATAAGCTGATGAAAGTGGTTTACATCAGCTCTTATAATAACCACACCGAGCACCCAGATACAGGCCTCGTGCTTCGTTTGGGGCTCACCGAACATTTTATGAATAATAAAATTTTCTGTTCTGTACACTTCACATAATATGTTAATGTAGCTAGAGCGCCTGCCCCTTTCACTGTAGCACAGGCCCGACGCTGTCGGTAGCTCCAGAGCCTCGCATTCGGGCGGCGCCGCGGGCGCGAGATAGCGGCCGAGTGTGTTGTAAGTTGTAACGTGTCGTGTGTTGCAGCGCCGCCGGACGCCGGCAGTGCCGCGCCGCCGGTGCCCCCGGGGCCCGCGCCCTACCCGCAGCAGCAGTACAGCACAGTCACCGGTGAGCCCACTGTCCAACTACTAATTTATTTAAATCAGGAACCCAATAACCTATCTTGACAGCGTGCTGGGTTGGAGACAGCGACTGCATATACGCGATCCATCAAAAGATCGATTTATTTGATGTGTGCGGTCGCGAGTCTCACTGTTACCGCACCGCTGATCATTCCTGACACATTTTTTATTTTTCTAAAACCCGTTTTAATTATTTTTTACCTCGAGTCCATGGTATAACGTGTGGCGCCAATATGACCTCCGAGCACTGTTTTGCGTGCAAGATAGATGTTTGCGTTGCACTTATACACCTCGCCAGCAAATAAGCAGAAGTCAAAGCACATTGTTTATGTTGTGAATTATATATCTGGGGTGTTTCTTTTGGCAATTGTATTCATTGAAATGTAAAGAATCTGATAGTGTCATTATTTTAAATTACTATTAGATGATGAAATGAAATTCTTGGTTCAGGTTAAAATATAAATTAATAATAATAATGATAATAATTCCTTTTTATAATCATAAAACAAAACCATACATAAATAATAATAATTAATTCTCGTCAATTTTCCTCGTCATCTTCAATGATGCCGCGATGCGTAAGAACCGGTCGACTCGGACATTACGCCGTTCAATATTGTATTGTATGAGTCATGCGGGCCGCGGTCGCAGTCGGCGTGGATCGTGGAACCATCCAATTGGCGATTCGTTAAAATAATCAGAGAAACCAGAATGTGTAAATAATAAAAATCATAATCTGGAGGATTTTCCGTCAGAAAATGCAGGAACTACGATGATTACGCAATTACGCCACAATACCTACGTCGTGCACAGGGGCGTATTTACCCTAGGGCCAAAATGTCCATGGCCCGGGGCGGCAGGCTGCTAGGGGCGGTCCAAGCAGAAGAAATTTAAAAAAGATTAGCTAACTAAGGAACAGTGTTAAACTGTGTTTTGTCACTTACGATTCAGTTTAAAATTGAAAAATAAGGGGTGGCGGGGCCTGCAGGCCCAGGGCGCTGAATTCTTAAATATGCCACTGGTCGTGCAACATCCCTACTTCCCTACTAATATTATAAATGCGAAAGTGTGTTTGTTGGTTTCTTGGTTTAGTGGTTTGTTGGTCTATTTTTCGATTAAATTGTAATTTTAATATTTGCTGTCTCGTTTCTTTGTACAGTAACTGCCCTTCCAGTGGGGCACGGCAGAGGGGCACCGTACCCGACCGGCGTTGCGGCATACCCCGCGGCCGGGGCCCCATACCCGGGCGCTGGGGGCCCCTACCCGGGCGCAGCGCCGTATCCAATGGCAGGGGCCCCGTACCCAGCGGTGGCCCCGTATCCACCTGCGGGGGCCTTCCCCGCCCACAGCATGCCGCAGCCCAGCGCTGCGCCCAGCGCGCCTGACGCTAGCGGTAGGTCTTTATTGCTTTGTCTATAATATGACATCAAGTATTAGATAATAAAGAACATTGACATTATTGACTACTAACACTACAATCTCATGATGGTAGCGTTACTGTGCTCAGGTTTGAAAGGCAAAGTAAGCTAACATTAATTACATACAAGTTTTGAAGCTTGATGTTTCAGTGTCCATGTGAATCATTCTGTAACCACAAGCTTACAATTATAACACAAGCAATACGTATCGCAGCGTACTGTCGGACCACACATCGTCAACACATTAAATGTAATATAGGTATATATACCTACGTATGTACTTAAGTTATGTGAATATTATTATTATATAAGAACGTTATCACGACTATCGACCGGATGAAGCGCGATAGTTCTGTTTAACTCATACATTGTTATAACAGATATCCGCTTGATTCAGTTGCCACATAACATACACGTTGCACATTTTTATCGCAATATCATTTAAATTACCCTTTACGTTGTACATAGTACTCTCTTAGGTTTTTGCGGTTAATGACACATTGAATAAAACAACTTTTGACGGTTCATTTAATACTAGCTGCTGCCCGCGGTTTCACCCGCGCGAAGGTATTGGGTTTCATGGTTTTTATTTTTTTGCGCGGAACCCTAATTATTTTTCTAAAATAAAAGTAGCCTAAGTTACACCTTATAACATCAGCTATCTGCCAGCGAAAGTCCCGTCAAATTCGGCCCAGCCGTTTCGGAGATTACCCGGAACAAACAAACAGACAGACAAACATTTTAAAAATGGTTGTTTTGTTTTAGGTGCCGTATATACTTTCATATGTATTTGGTAAAAAGCTGTTATTTTGATGTTACAAACTGACACTTTAATTTTATTTATTTGTATAAATTAAAATTAACACATTCCATTTCCATCATCATCATCATGATGATTTTGAATGATGTACTCTGTGCTGTCCTCCCACGCCGCGGCACTACGAACTCTGCAAAGAGTTCGAGACATTGGGAATTAAAATCGTGTAATTAAACGATCTACAACTAAAAATATAAATAAAATCTGGTCGAATTAAGATTTTGTTTTGGATACATTATAAAATAGGCTCGTAATACTTTCTAGTAATGAATATGATTTACCTTTATTTTGAACGAGCTGAATGTTTCTACCAACTATAGCAGCCCGGTACGTACACACTACCGCATGCAGCATAAAACAGCTAGTTTATAATATATAGATAATCGCTTAAGACAGGTCCCATGTTGTCCGCTCAATCCAGCATACTATGTTAATATTTGTGTGTAGTTCTCAGTTCTCACGCGCGAATGTTTTTTTTATTAGCTTTCATTGGGATAGCTCCGCCGGGCTGGCACGCGCAAGGTACAAATACCTATTTGTTTTAAATATATACGAGTAACTGTTATGGTATCTGATTTGGTTTTAAATTTAGCTGTTAATTTTTGCGTGTAGTCTACACTTGTAAAAATATTACAATAGAGTTATTGAATGGTGTGTGTGCTTCTGATCATGTATATATATTGTGTTGGTGTTCTTCTTACTAAGTAGATGAATTGTTGGTAATTATAACGTGTTTGGATGTAAATATGTTGAGTCAATAAACACGCGAAGTATTGCTAAGAATTAGCCTTATCGGAATTTATATTTGTTACATTTGAAACCAATTAGTTTATCTGATACGCCGGACGACGCACTCCAACTAGCATTGTTTTCTTCAGAAACGTCTCGCGAATCAAATTATTATTAATATTGCATTGTGTCTGAAAACATTGATACCAAGCGTCGCAGCGCGAACACAAATTGTTATTCATAATGTAGCAATAAGCATACGTCTGTCGTCTGGCGATTATCAGAACTAAGTGTATCAAATATGCGGCCGAGGCTCGCTGGACCTTCGTAGCTTTTTTAACTATAAAATTTTAATTTAAAAAGAAAATGCAGGTAGGTAGCTACCAAAAATAAGGGTAGAAAATTTAATATATAAATTTGTTTATTGATAGCTTGTTCTTGCTTCAAACTGTCTAGAACTAGTGGTACTTTTGCAGCGTGTGTGTAAGGTTTCCCGCAATGTAGTTTCACGAGCATGTTGCGAGTGCGACGTGCGTCCTGTTCTATGCATCATTAACGTATGTATTATGTACTCATGCACACATTGTATATTGTATATATATATATTGAAGTTAACAATTACACGTGATTAATGTTATCGATGTTGTCTGCTATGAGGAGATGTCTTCCAGCGCTCAGCGCTGTTTAGTTATCAACCGGTTAATTATTGTCTAAGTTGTGTACGGTATAAATTCATATCTCGTAAATTAAAACGGTGACTGTGTATTAAAAAGTTAGCAGTTGTTGAAACCAGGCACGGGTACCAAATGAAAGATGAATTATAACTATTACGAATAAACGCTTTACAGCAATCGTATATTGTACAAATTGCAAAATAATGTTTAGAGGAGTGCAAGAGTTCGCGTACTTGTAGGTACCTAGTCGAGTTTTCGTTTAGTTCTATTTGTTTTTATAAGTGTTTTTCTTTGAATTGTTCCAGCGCTACCCCCGTCGTACGACCAGGTGATGAGCAACGAAGCGAAACATCCCCCCTACAACCCCTACGCGCCGCACTAACCAGCCGTGACTGCGACGTGACTGCGCCGTGACTGTGACTCCGTCGTACTGGCGCGTCTCCTGCGCGACTCACGAGTGCCCGCGTTACATGAGATCGTACTCAAACTTGTTGTAAGCACGAATTTAGTATTTTTTCTAACTTAATTGTTATCGAACTACTTAAATAAATCCGATTTTTATTCGAATTGTAAATAAAAGTTATAAATGGCCACATTTTTGAAACGTTCGTGTTACTCGACAGTACACACGATATAAAAAATGTTTACTAAACAAAACATCTTAATCTAATTTCAAATGTCGCCCTCATTACAGTATCTTGTGCTAAGTTGTTGGCGGTCCTTGCCGAATACAAAGGGATGTACCTTTACAAGTGGCGCTATACAACTTGTACATCGTGTATAGCATATTGTGCATCCATCCCTTTTTATTTGTCTAATTACTCACGTGAGCTTTAAAAACAATGTAATATTGTATTGTATGAGGTGAAACGAATATGATGTGACGCGCTAGTCGCTCAATGCTAGTCGCTAGTCGCTCGACGCTAGTCGCTCGACGCTAGTCGCTCGACGCTCGTCGCTCGACGCTAGTCGCTTGACGCTAGTCGCTTGACGTTCGTCGCTCGACGCTAGTCGCTCGACCCTCGTCGCTCGTCGCTCGTCTGCAAGAATTGTCAACAAACTACCGCTCAGCTCCAAGTCCTGGAGGCGGACGCGACCGTGGCGGTGACTGTTGCACTAGGATTTCTTCTCTTTGTGTCATAAATAATATGCTAACAGAATTTTTATATTTATTGATTTACTTTAATTCGCATCAACAGTAACAGTAAAAATTGTGTATTACATTCTACTAAATTGAACAGTATGCAAAAATAAATTGAATGTTTCTACGTACATACATATGTAGACTGAATGAATTGAAACGCTTAAATCGCGATTATATCTACTTTGATTTAATTTAATTTTTCTCAAAATGACATTACATCTGGAAAGAACCATGAAATCCAGGAAGTGCCACGTTAAGTATAGTGCTATGAGACAGTCGCGTACCGTCGTAGCTCGTTTGTGGCGCTATTGTGTACTACAGTCTAGTTTCAAAGTAGTCAAATGTGAACAGGGAGGAATACTGATTGTATGGATTGCTCGCGAGATCTCATGTTGTATTTATTAACTAGCTTTTGCCCGGCTTCGCTCGCGTGGTCAGGATATACAGGGATAATGTATCTTCCTATTACTGAAATGTTTTTTTAGAATCGGACCAGTGATTCCAGAAATTATCAGGGTATCAAACAAACTTTACCTCTTTATAATATTGGTGTAATTATGCAAGGGCCCCTGCGTCTCTGGGGGCCCTGGTATTGCCATTCAGCGTGCGTATTCTAAACTCAATCCGACAGGTTTCCGTTCGGATCCACATTCTTCGTCTCTGTCATCTAAATTGGTTCATTTTTGTCGTTTTGTAAACATTTCTAAAATCAGTGCTGAGAGTAAATCTACCTCAGTATTGAGGTATCGAATTTCGAGAATCGTTGAGTGAAGAAGAATCGGTAGAGTGCCAGTGTACTGAACCACAGCCTTACTAGAGATAATGATAACGCGTGTTTGTACTGGACGCTCACAGGACGATTAATTTCAGAGTTACATACTATACATACCTCAAGTTCACGCGGGCTTTAGACAGCAAAAAAAAAACGTCTACAGATTTAACGATTTACACGTAAAAAATCCATCGAGGTTGCCGTTAGAGGTTGAGGCCGCCTGCGCACGTTAAGCCGCTTCGTGGAAGTCGCCGCGGTGCCAACTTTCATTGCATTTTATGATCGAGAGGCGTTCTATTTTTTATGGGAAAGATTTTAATATAGCGTCTTTATATATATGTCTTTGTCATTTATTATTATTATAAAGACAGCATTTGTTTTAGTCTGTGATTCGGGTAGACGAACGTTACAGAGACCCGCTGTTAGAGTCATTTATTGTAACCTTCATAAGTGCTCTCTTGGGGCCTATCTGAATAAAGCATTTTGAATTTGAATCGTAACTAGTCTGAGTTTACACTCAAACGTGAGGTCGAGATACTAATACGGGTTTTTTTAGAATCGTACCGAGCGAAGCGAGCGACGCATACAATGAGTGATTTATTCGTTGACACTTTATATATTTAGGATATTAATACTGGTTTTTTTTTAACTGTTTACTACAATACATATTCGTTATTTTCTTATATGAATGCATTTCTCTGTAATAATTTTAGTTTTTTTTTATTTATATTGACAATATGTAACTTTTCCATGCATTCTGAGTAATTAGTAATTTTTCAGGGTCCCTTATGTTAAATCGATCCGTGCAGGGTAGTGATGGAACGAGCTGATTAACCGCGAACTTTCGACTTTTAAGTCGCTGGAAATAGCACTAATCATGAGATTATAGTCGTTTCATTACTTTTTAAGAGTTTATTTTAGGTAAACATGAAAATATGAATAGCTCTTCTGCCAATACCAAATTATTTTAGATCTTAAGAATAAATGTTACGTATTATTTATTTATTTAACGAATTTACCGTTTTCTTATTTTATATGTAAGGAAAGTATTACTTACCGATCTATTCTTAATTATGTATCCATAAGGTAATTGTTATTTTTATGCAAACATACATAGTTATACCTATACGTATTATAATATAAACGCCAGAATGTGTAATTTTCATTGTATTATTAAATTTCAAAACACAGTATTGTATGAAACTTTGTAAAATAAAAGTAATGTGCTCATTTGTATGTAGATTCATGTGAATGAAACACTACCGCCGTGTCGTACGCCTCGTAACGAATTGTTATAATAATAAATGATTGTAATTGTTGTCGTGCTCTTGGACTTGATATACTGTACAATATTATTACGTAGTAACATTATTGGAGTTGAATATAGTTTACACGTGACGAGGACTCGGCTGAGCCGCTGCTGAGCCCTACTGAAGCCGATGAACTAGTTATACAGGACGTATTATAACTGGGTATCTTTATACTGGGTACTGCTAATTTTATTGATATGGAAATCCATATCAATAAAAAACATCTACTAAAATGTCATTAGACTTTGCAAGCTAATTACGAGATAACATGGACAATTGGACAGTCTGCCGGTAGTGGGCCATTGACGCGACAGCCAGCTGTGTCCCCGCCCGCGCAGCCCGCGCCCGCGCCGTGCGTGCGGCAGACTGGTGACTCTGCTTTGTAATAATTTAGGATATTTTGATGATATTAGAGGGAAAATATTTTTTCTTTCTATTGATTCGTGTCGTATATCACCTGTATAGTCACCTCTTTAAAAATTGATACCGTTTACGTATACACCTTGTATATGGAACCACCCAGTTATATATAGGACCATCCAGTTATATATGGGACCACCCAGTTATATATGGGACCACCCAGTTATACATGGGATCACCCAGTTATTTATGCCACCTTCTTTATGAAAATTGCTTTTAAAAAAGCGGAAACCGACTTCAATGGAAATATCGACACATGAAATTTCTTCTCCCATTTTTCCACCCTTAAAGGCGGTGTTCTTTCGTAAAACCATCCATTTATTAAAGGACCACCTTTCAGACCACCTAAAAAGTTAACAACGAGAACGACACAAGAAACAAACAGCCGAATTGAGAAAATCGACCTTTTTTGAAGGCGGTTATGAATGAAAAGTGAGTGCTAATAGGCGCAGTGTCAGGAGGTGTGTACACTGTACACTATACTCTGTACACGTACAGGGGTCACGGGTTGACTACAAATCGCTACAATATATACAAATTAAACTGAACCCGTCTGTAGGCGTTCACATTTTAAGATATATCAGTGGTGTCGATTCTGCCGTTTCATACCTAAACCTCATTTTAGTTTCGCTTTCTCTCTCTATCCATAACTTTTACATAACATCAGAAACAGACGGAAGATGTTTGGCAGATCTAAATATAGTTTTAGAGCTGTCAAATATCTTTCTCTCTTGGTAAATTAGACGTCACTACATTCATTGCCATTTTTACATTAGATACAAGCAAGTGGATTAATTTGACATGTCTAAAATATAGTCCATCTCTTTCTCATGTACTCATTTAGAAAGAGATGTTGAAACTAAAATTAGGTTTAGGTACGAGATGACACAATCGACACCAGTGTAGATAGACTTTATGTAGATATGAAAATATACATAACTGTAAGTCTGTAAGTTATAGTAATTAGTATGTTTAGTTTGCGAACCTTGTGACAGTAATACCTGTCTGGAAGCAATTATAATTTCAGCAAACGTTTTACTGCGATAAGGTTCCCCGTGATAGCATTAGATAGAACTTAGGAAAGATACGAGTCCCTATTGTAAGCCCCGCCCCGCGGCAAACAAGTAGCGAGGCGAGAGGCACCACGTGAACTGCGCACTAGCAACAATAATTACGGTAAATATCCAGTAAATGAATGAATAAAAAATATTCAAAACTGAACAAGTTTAAAGTAACCTTCGTATCATCATACCCATAAATAAAACTCAGGCGAAACTCGACTCGTTTACTCGACTCTACCTATGGATTTTGCATTGATTATTGTATTCCTAGTACGTAAGATATGATAGAGTCGGGCGGCACCGAGTCGAGTGTCGCTGGAGCTTCATTTACGGGCACGAAGGTAAACGTCAGAAGAGATCTGCAGACACGCCGCCGGCGCGGCGGCGGGGCGGTCGACAGGTCACGTGGTCACAAGCCGAGGTCAACTTGATTGCCAACTGCTGTGTTATTGTATATCCTGCAGGGGCTTGCTAAGTAAATTTTAAATTAAAACTATGTAAATTCTTTGTTTAAATTGTTTTAAGCAAGTAATTGAATGTGATACAATGTGCTGTACAAGTCTCAAATGAAAATATTCCAAAAATACTTAATGGCCATGTGTTATGGCGCGTTTTGGTAATGAAACACGTTAGGTTAAGTTTAATTATCTGGATTACATTTTTATAATGAATATACGATTATACGTATTGAAATTAAAGGGGAATTTTAGTTGTAAATACCTCCCCCCCCCCTGTGTGCAGTAGGTAGCTTCTACGTAGGTACCCGCTCATATAACGAGTGAAGAAGGATACAAAGACGGTGGTTTTTTAATGCTATTCAGCAACGAGACGAGCAAGTCGTTTGGCTGGTGGTAAGCATAATGCCGACTCACCGTTACTCAAACCCTGCGGGGCACTGCAGTGCAGTGCGCTCGTTACCCTGAGACATTAGCTAAAGTCTTGTAAACTGACTACTTTACAAAATACTTCGCTTACCTATAACGAGAAAGAAATAAATGTAATCTCGGCGATGAAATATGTTAGGTAGGTACTCTCCGGGCCTTTAACTGTATCTATGTCAAAAACACGTCGATCCGTTGCTCCGTTGCTGCGTGAAAGGAAGATAAACCAACAAACGTACACTATCGCATTTATAATATTAAAAATGAGTAGAATAAAGTAGAAAATTAAGCAGTAATAGAATTAGTATCGGCGGTCTTATTGTACCAGCTAGGTACTACAGAATAGATAATAGGTAGTACGTCCAAGTGCGTACCTACTCTCTCGCCGGCGAGCGACGTCATCCTCTGTTACCTGTCGGCGCGACGCGACGGCACGGGACAGTGCGGCGGCGGACACTGTCGATGTGCTCTGTGGCTCCTGCGGCCGGCTGTCAATCATCACTTCAGTGCGAGGAGAGCCGAGGGCCGCGGCCGCCCTGCCCCGCGCCTGCGCCCCCGTCGCCCTCCGGCGCCGCCGCGGCGAGCCGTCTTCAGGGCTGCTACGCTTCACGTAGCCACTAACCAGCTTTTCATACTACATGTACAAGGTAACGAGACGAGCAGCTGTTTACCTGATAGAAAGTATAATAGATAGATAGACTCGTAAAGTCAGTCCATAACAGTTGCAATTCTAAGTAGGTACTTAGAACTTAGATAGACCAAGGTGCGCAGGCCTACTGTGCGCTCGTTACCTACCCTAATAATTATTATGCCCAGTAATATCACCGACTGCTTTGCTCATCTAACTAGGCTGCGTTCACTGCCTAGTGCCTACCCACCGGCTGCAACCGAACGATTAGGTAAACAATGTTAATCGGTTTGAAAATTATCACTAGAAACGGGATATTTACCATGTATATTATTTGATTTGAGCGCCGAACTATCGCAACAGCGCCGAAATATCGGAAACTCAAATCAAATAATATACATGGTAAATATCCCGTTTCTAGTGATAATTTTCAAAGTGTTGATGACCATGACAGTTTAAAAACCTATAATGTTAATCGGTGGTTGATAATAATAGATATTTATTATAATTACTATTAATATTATTATATTTTGTTATTTTTGTGTTTATATTTCTAGAATTACTGAATTTTTTTATATTGTGTTGAAAATGTTATGTATTGTAAGAATAAAGGTAGAACATGGTGTAGTGCTACGCTATGAAATCAGCAGCTACACCGTGAAGTCAGTGCTACGCCGTAGTCGTCCCAGCGCTACGCAAAGGGACGACGCGGGGAAGGACGGCAGTCCTCATTGAACTACGAGTGAAAATACTCATGTGTCGATTATTCAAACCGAGTTGTCTCATTTCTGGACCCAACAGTATATTTATTAATGTAATTGCTTGTATCGTTTTAATTAAATTAAATAAGTCATAGATACATACCATAATATACAAATCCATCCATACTTCCATATCCTAGTTATGTAATGCGAAAGTGTGTTTGTACATTTGATGTTTTGTCTTTCTTGCAACAACGGAGCAACGGATCGACGTGATTTTTGGCATAGATATCCGGATCGGATATGGATCTTTTAACTTTTTATCCCGTAAAAATGCACTGTTCCTGTGGGAACGCGGGTGAAACCGCGGGCAGAAGCTATTATAATGGGTATATAATATTTGTTTATGATAGTATTGCGTAGAAAGTATTCTTCAATAATTGACTTATTCCGAGTCACACCCCTACATCCACTAACAGTGGCGCCGGAGTGTCGGCGACACTTGTTGCCGCGTCTCGCCTCCCCCTTGTTACCCCGCGTCCTGTAGGACAAGCACGCGGGGTTTCCAACAACCACACGACACACGAACACAGAAAACTCTGGAGATCAGTAAAGATTTCGAGAAAAATCTGTGTGAAAACCCACATTCAATACAGGGTTGTAATAAGAGTTCGCCGGGGGCAAAGGTATTTGCGTAAGCTATCGCGTTGTCGGTAGATGGCGTTGTGAAGAGACAACAAAGAACAAATTTATTAACAAATGCATTTTATAATTGGTAAGTAATTTAATATATACATAGGTAAGTATGTTACTTGACTTACTTGTTAGTACCAAAAAGTACTGTTTTTTACATGTCATAAAAACTTCTTGTTTTAATATTGAATATTTCATGACAGTTTAAAAATTCTATTTATAATAATTATTAACCCATAATATTTTACATGATTTTGAAATATAATGTTATCCAATTTAAAAACATAGATATCTGATCCTATCGCTGTTAAAAGATCAAAATTGATGCTTCTACTTACAGTGCAAGTGTGCTTAAATTTTATCATTCAGAAATGAAATAGTTTCCAAGTGTTACGATTAGAGGACCCTGATGCGATGGACTAAGTACAGTGTTATTCTCAAAGAGTTGTGAGAGGAGATCGCCCGATCACGATCCGACACAGTGTCGCACCGCGCCGCGCCCTGCGGGCTGTGTGTCGCGCCGTGGGAGTGAAGAGCTCAGAGAACCCGCCGCGCGCCGCCACACTGACAACCATGCCTCGGCCATGGAAGACGCTCGCGAGTCCTTTGTTATATCATTTATGATAATTTTGTATTTTTATAACAGATTTCATAAATCTAAATAAAAATGATTTTATATAAATTGTGATCGGGGAATCACAGACGAAGCCTATTGGTGGAGTTTCTCGTCATATTGGACATTATAGGTTCATAATTATCTATCTACAGTGATGCTGCGAGTGATTTAAGGATTCCTTCAGTTCAAGTAAGTGATGAAGTTGTTTTTTAATGTTTAAATAAATTATTTTTTATTGGTACAGCCTATATTAACCGTTTATGTTGCAATAAATAAGTAAATTTAAATTAGTTTTAGATAAATATTTTGGCTAATGGGTAGTAGTAATAATTGGTTAAATATAGATACAAGACTAGTTAGGTGTAGTGGTATGTCTCATTGAGTCCCCGTGGTCGCCAGCATGGGCGGCGGCGGCGTGCCGCGTGGGGGCCCGCCCAACCAGACGGCTTACTACGTGGCGCTCGTCAGCATCCTGTTTCTGTTGCTGCTGCTGTGCTGTTACTTCTGTTACTTCTTCATCACGAAGGTTAAAGGTAATCCCGGTTTTTGTATAACTTCACTATGTATTCTGCTAGATTATATTTGGATAAAATGAATAATTTTATGTAATAATTTGGTGAGGCTAGGTGGTTAAATGTTGCTAGACGTCGTATAAACTAGACGTAGTATCGTAAATTTTGATCGAATTCTTTACAATATTAGTAGGATAAACCTTCACCACGAGTACCACGACTTGGCCTTCTGTAGTTATTTATGCTTTATTGCACAAAGATGTACAAAAGAAGTACTTAATACTAAACGTATTTTCTACCAGTCATCAATTCAGGGTACATGAGAACGATGGTGTGGGCGTGCACAAAAATATGTATACTGTGTACCAGTGTACCTACTTATATCACGAGTATCCTGTTTTTCCTACATATACCTAGACCAGCCTTATTGCTTGCGGCTTCGCACGCCTGGAATCAGTATAAAATGTAGTCTACCATTCAGGGATATTGTAAAGTCCTGTTTGTGAAATATTTTTTAGAATCAGACCAGTGGTTCCAGGCATTAGAGTACTCGATCATATGAATTCTAACACAAATCGTTTTCAATCCCCAGAGTTGTCCGAACAAGAGACGCCTTCAATGATACCGTCGACTGCTCCACAGCGGCCGACAGCATATCCTGTGCAGCCAGGTACGTAGCTTGCTCTGTATCTTTCATTCAATACTTTAATATTTGTGATGTGCATATTATTACACATCTTTTAAAAGCTATTAGCCGGTTGAAAAACAACTTTTTAAATCGGTTGGTCAAACTCTAAACTTACTTTTTTAATGTTTTATTCCTAGGATTAGAACATTCTTTATCAAGGAGTTCTTCGCTTTCTTTAGAGCAAATTAAATAAGTACTTTCATTAAGAATCTTCATCTCCCTAATCTCAGTTCATGACACGATTATTTACTATTTTGAGTGGTGTCGTTCACAATTCCTGGAGCTATATAGTATATGTGGCCTATAAGCAAAATATCAAATGTTAGGCGATTTAGCTAATGGCGATTGGCTGTTATGTTGCCAACTCTTTAGAACTCTTTACAGCTGTAAGCTTTCATTTCATTTATTAGGTTTGCCCATAAACCCCCAGTGGAAGCATATTGTAGTATCACAAAGTTTTAACACTCGTTTGTCATTTTTTCCGTGCATGTAGTGGGTGATGAAGACTGCATTTATGTTTTCCCGCTGCTCTGCGAGGTACCAAGAGCCTCGGCTCTGGTATAAGAGCATAAGGTGAAGCCTAGAACGAAGTGTCTCGTACGTTTGCGTGCTGCCTCTCCAACCAAATGTTCGGTTGCCAATAGGCGATATGGTGGTGGTTAGTCAGACGTAGATAAATTAAAAAAAAGATTGAAACCCTCCAAAGTATGTAGCCCTTCATAATAACAACAAATAGGTAATTTCAAAAATTTCGCTGTTAAGGGGAGTTTGTTCAAAGCATTCGGTGATGAATATTATGTTATAGAATATTGTGATAATGTATCAGAAATGGATTATATTGCAGTGATCCGTGACAGCGCCACGGCAATGGCGGCGCTATGCAAGCAGCTGCCTCCGACGGCGCCGGCCGGCAAGGGCGACACGGTGTTCCCCGCGTCCACGTCGCCCGCCGTACGGCAGGCGCACACCGGCCGCGCGCCGCCGCCGCCCCCGTCCCCGCCGCCGCACGCGCGGGGCAAGCTGGCCCCGCCGCCGCCGCCGCCGGCTGCTGTGACGATTGACGTGGAAGCCGCGAGATAAACTCTTGCACAATAATAAAAATCAGTGGCTGGCATGCAGGCCCCACCACCCAACAAAAGGGATCGGATTGGAAAGTTAGTACAGAGTCAAATTCAAATTCAAATTTCTTTATTCAAATAGGCCCCAAAGGAGCACTTATGAAAGTTAAAGTAAATAGAGTAACATTCGAGTTCCCACAGAAACCATTTCTTATTGTATTTAGAAACTGTTGTTTATTCGGTGTTCATCTTTACCCTTTCCGCTCTCTTCGCTAGGCTAAAGCCGACGATATTTTATCGTGCAACAGTCACGTAAGCGTTTCTCTAGTCTCAGTCAAAATAAGGTGCGATTCTAAACTTCGACCACAACCTACGACCTTAGAATACCGCTCCACCACTGCACCAACTAAGAGCGTTCCAAAAACTGCCCGTGTGTGGGGAATCTCAGATGGATTACGTGGAGTGATAGAAATATTACAAATCCAATTCATCGTTAGAGGCTGATACGACGACCCATCTTGCGCTCAGTTGGTAATACTTACTCAAGACGCAGGATAACCGAAAAATGGAGCGATGAGCGCCTGGAATGGAGTGCTCGTCTGTGGGCTTGAAATTGGACCATAGTTCCGCTCAACCCACGATGCGCGGAGCGATAGATTAGGATTGCTCGTGTATGATGAACTTGAAGCTTTCCACTGTCGATATTTTTTTTTCTGTGGTAACTCGCTAATCCAGTAATAATAATATACTAACGCACGACTAGTCTCATAGTGCGAGATCTATCTTGCCAAGCGGAGAAACGAAGGAAATAAATAGAAAAATACGAGACGTTTTATGTTGAACAGTATGAATGCGTTGGTGAAGTTAAAAAGTATATGGTTTTATGGTGTTGTTAACATTTTGTGCTAACAGTAGCAGATGTTTTGTTATGTATGTGTCGGACATAGAATTACGTCGGAGTGATATTTGGCTCCTTCCATCTTCAGGAAGAACATTTTTCTAATTGTTGTTATGATGCGCCAAGTGAATAAACTGCAGGCATGTAAAAAGATGTGTGCATGGGGGGCTCGATTAATAAACGGGTTATTTACGATGAATATTTTAAATCGACATAATAACATGTTTTGTTGTAAATTACGAAAATCTATTACAATTGTTGTTTAAAAAAATGTTTAAATGTACATTGAGATTTGGGATCAGTCTCAAATAATTGTTTTGATTTGTCAAGTTACCTTGTACAAACACGGGCCGTCCTATAAGTTGTTTTGTAGCCGAGTTGTGACCAATTTAGAAGTATAATAATTATAAAATTAGATTTTAACTGAATATTGTTCGTGCTTTTGTATTCATATTAATCAAAGTTTTATAAAGTGTTTATAAAATTATACTACTATGCTTAACTGTAGGTACTTACCAGAGGGGCTACTTTAGTAGCTATACTACTGCCAAACAAACAAACAAACGTGCCAAAATTGTTTATTCAATGTACTTAAATGTAAGAAATTCAATGTCTATAATAATATCGCTTTTACGATGTTAAAGCTTTATCAATTTTATAAACGTCTATTTGTGAAATAAATGTAATATACCTATGTGGAAATTTATTTAATGTGTTTTATTTTTTCCTGATTGTGCTAATGTGGCTTAAAAATAATCCTGAGTAAATGACGAGCTGGTTGTGTGTGTTCCCATCGAGATCACTTCCTAATCAATGCTTTTGTCAATATTATTGCTCGTTTTTAGCGCCACCTATTTTTATAAATTGGAAACTCCTTTCCAGCACTACTTATCCCTCATCACTTTTAGATACGACAAGTAAATTTGGCACTAACTTAGGTTACAGCTTATAGTGCTCTTCAGTGTAATACTTGCTCGCTCGCTACTGATTATTTAATATTTTAGCAGAAGAACTATTTATATAGGTACTATAATAATAATTATATCTATACCTATTGATAGCTTACGATTCTTGTTTGACTCCTGCGGCGCCACTGTCGGCTGTTTGCCATCTTGATCACGAAGAATGGAGTAGTCTAAGTTCAACTAATGGGCAAGGAAAATTCAAGAAAACATTTAGAACAATACATTTATTACATTTAACTTTGACTAGACTATAGAGCTCTCGATACAATTTGTAAAGGAAAAGCATCTCAGCTTTGTTCAACGATTGCTTGGCAATAATTAATACGAGTAGTCCAAAAGAATAACAACTTTAATGTTCCAATACTAAAGGTATTTGTATCCTAGCAAGATTAGTAAATAGTCAAATATTTTATACACTGACTTACATTTAATTGACAGAACAAATGTGTTTAATGATTTAATACATAAGCTGCTATATAATGTATTATGGAAAGTAACACTAACAGTTATATCAAGTATCCAAATTGGTTAGATTAGGTAGTTAAAGAAGGTATTTCTTGAGATAAAATTGAGGACTCATAGCTTAGCAACTACAGTACCTACATAATGTAAATAACATGTGAACATATTTTCTATAACTTATCCACTAAGTGATTGTTTATTTCGATAAGAGTTTAATTGTATTGATCGGCGGCGTTCAAAAATTAGATTCCATGTAGATTAGTCTCCTTTCATCCTTCGTATCACAAAATACTTTCCGATCACATCTTTTATGTTAAAAAAGTAGTAAAATATAAAAAAATACTTCACGGTCTCTATTGTCAACTTTAGTTTTATGACAGTGAACTATGGTGTTGCTATAATCCATCCACTGATGCAATCTAAAACCTAATGTAGTAAAGTATTGTTCAGAACAGTTTGGAGTATAGGACAGACCAAAACGTAATATTGTTCCATTTTAAAGACTTGTTGCAGTCACAGTAGACGTTATACATCGTCACGTTCTGTAACATCACACTCTGGGAGAAGTCCTGGGAGAGCGTGCGATGGAATTGCACAACCGTTCTATCTGCGGACGACCGGACGCTCTCGATGCGTCACTTCTTTATGGTTGAAATCACTTCTATTCGCACTGAGCGTTTTGCTTCGTCCTCTATAATGCGCACTGCTAAGGAGTGGAATTCCCTACCAGCGTCTGTTTCCTGAAAAATGTAATCTAGGGGTCTTCAAAACGGGAGTGAACAGGTATCTTATAGGTAATAGAAAAGTATTTCATTTATAAAACAAGTTACAGACAATGAACTTCAGGTGACAACTTTTGCGCCACCCGGTACTACAGCTAATGTCTTGAATTTAATTAATGTTATTAATTTAATAATACTTAATCAACAGATTTGAAGAAAATAGACAAATTTTTATAATTTCTGTTACGAGAGTGTCGGAGGCACCCGGCCGCTATATAGCCGTCTCTTTCCGGTCGGCGGCGGCGTAGTGCTGCAGCTCTTCGTAGGGCGGCGGCCGCTCCTCGGGCTCCTCCAGCTCCAGCTCCAGGTCCAGGTCGCTCTCTGCAACACGGCAGGTTGAGGACATGAAACTACCTAATGTTAGATTTTCGTGTTTCTATAATTATGTGTAACGTGAGGCTGGGAATTGGCTAAGTGGTTAGCCAGTAAGCTACCTAAGCGAGCACTCAAAATGTCTATCACCAATTAATTCTGTATTCGGGACATTAGAAACGACCGACTCGCCGTTTACAACCGATCAAGTGAGAGGTGACGGACAAGAATCCTTCTAAGATTAGTAGACAGACACTTTTCACAATCCTTCTTTCCTGCTGTACATAAAGCTAAGAGGAAGCTGCCACATCGCTCTTACCTGAGAACGCCCCAGACTCAGGTCGTTGCGGGGGCGCTAGAATATCCCCATCGCTGGCGTGTCTCGCTCGCAGCGCCCCCGCGCCCAGGGGGGCGGCTGGGGGCGCCCGGTCGGCTGCGCCGCGCCCCCGCAGCTCCGACACGGAGCCTCTCTCCGCAAGGTAGCACGCGCCACCGTCGTAACCGACAGCTTCTGTTCATGCACAGTGCACACACGCTCACACCATGCGCGACAAGCTGTTACACTTACCAAACCCATTCATTAATTTTTGGACAGAAAACTGGAACATCTATTACAAGTGCACCTGCGACATTAGTTGATACGTTAGTCTTAATTTTTTCCAACATTCCAACCTATCCATGTTTGCAATCGTAAGATTTTGACTAGCTTCCAGGGTTCCTTCACGAAACACCACAACAGGCAGCAGGAGGTATACAAGAGAGCAAGCGATACACATTCAGAGTAGTATTTGTAAGAGTTAAAAAGTTGAAAAAGTTTGCACGTTGACGAACACGACAGCACTTATTGACTATTATATATGTTGGTAAATAAAACACTGAAGATTGGAAAGCGTTGGTTTGCGTTAGAAAAAATAAGTAGGTACAAGGTTGTACTCAGTGGCTAGCAAAGTAAACTTACCGACAGAAGGCGGAGGAAATACTGGTTTTGACAGGCTAATTCTGGACTCGATCGTGTGATGCATCGCTCCAGATCTATCTAACGACTCCAGTTGATCTATAACGTCATCCAAACAGAAACCGAACATCCTCGTCTGGTGCTCTTCCAAGGGTACTAACGTCTGCTTGGGACGTTCTTTAGACCTTATTGATTCATTAAAAGACTGCTTAGCTTCTTTGGCTTTGTAAATAGATTTAGTTTGCAGATGAGCATCTTCCCTGCGAGGAGAGTTTGAAATTGAACTAGGGGAGCATTCGCTATCACCGATGTAAAAACTGGACATTTCAGTAGCATCGCTGTCTTTATCGTCATCGGCTTCTCTTTCCTTCTTGGCTTTAGACGACTTGATGTTCGTGTGATGTTTCTTGCACGCGCGTCCTACGATCTGTTCGTCGGTCTTGTGGTCCTCGATAGAAGAAGACTCCGGCTCAGCGTGCGGGGGGTCGGGGCTACCGCTCGACGCAGACAACACTTCGCCTTCAGGTTTCAACGGAATGTATAACTCTCGGGTAGATCGCTCCCAGTCCCTCCGGTGCAGCACCTCGTCGATGACGCTGGGCGCGGAGTGGTAGCGAGCAGAGTCCTCGCGGCCGTCGTGGTTGGACTTGCGGCGCCCTATCTCTTCGTGGCTACGATGAGCAGACAGTGGTTCTTTCTTACTACCTGAAACCCAAAATGTACTAATTCTACGCTAAACTTATAAAACACAATGTCACGATATCACATGTTTAACTTCTGAAATGAAAACAGCAGTGTTGTTCTCCAAACTTTCCTAACGTTTTACTTAACCTTTCAAAGTATTTCCCGAATAGGAAATGCATTTTCATGACGTCACCATGCTATTGGCTCAATTCCAAACTCCCCGATGTATATAGGTCAAGGTAGTCTACGCACTATCCATGCAAAGTCGTATTATGGCCGTTCGCGCTACAACACAAAATTTTATTTTGTGTTGTAATGAAATATTCTAAGAAAATAAATAAAGAGTGGTGATGTGTAAGTAATACATAACGAAATATTATGAATTACTATTATAATCATAGAAAGTAATTGTGACGATGCATTGCCAATACATGCACCTTAAGTGCTGCTCATTTGTGGCGGGATTGGCCTTATGGCGTGTTATGGATTATGGCGTGATTTTCAAGTTAATAATAAGTTACCTGAAGTGCTCGGCAAATGTAGAGACACAGCACTACTCCCCATCCTGCGGCTGAAGAAGTCACTCGGTCGCCGGTGCGATCCTGAATCTGGAAAATACACAAGACTCAATTAATACAATGTGGTTAAAGGTTGTGAAACCTAGAATAGGTAGCTGGCTCTCAAGTACGCCTGCCGGAACAACGATGGGTGTTTGGCGAGCGCACTTGAAGCAGCAACAGCACTTGAAAATACCTGAGCACCATTCTGTGTTTGATGTTTTACTTCACCGAAAGTTCCACCTCATTATAATAAACGTTACACTATTTGTAGAATTCGAACTATCGCCATATGGGTTGCAGGGTTGCTGGATGACGTGTCTTGCACAGAGAGTTCATTGCTTTAAAATATTGGACGGAAAAATTAATTAACTTTTCTAATTTCGAAAGCTTGCATAATTCTAGCACTAAGTATTGACCTGACCTATAAGCCAACGACGTTGTTTGTACAATATGATCTGTTCAGTCACCTACCGTGCCCAAAAGCTCCTCGTCGACTGCCTTGTCTCTCTGAACTTGTGTCTGAAACATCGTAAATAATAATTGTTATACTTGACTTTTATTGGGAATTAGTTAAATGGATATTCTTATTATTTTTCATGTTATATGTACATGATAGTTGCACATTCATCATCATCATCAGGCGGTGGACGTCCACTGCTGAACATAGGCCGCCCCCATAGAACGCCACTTGGATCGGCTACTCGCCTCTTGCATCCAACTGTTTCCCGCGGTTGTGACAAAGTCATCGGTCCACCTAGTGGGGGCAGTTGGACTCACCTAATTGGATCGTTGCCATTAATAACTTACGATAGATTTTTTATTATATATTTGCAGTGCAGCAGTTACAAATATTTTTTATACGTAGGTACAGAGTGATCATTTATTTAAATTGAACGCTATCAAAGTCAAAATACGTATAAGTACTTAATAATCTTTAGAATGATTTTTAGTAGCCCTTGCATAGCACCTGAGTGCGGTCCTGTACCCTTACCAATATTTGCTGAATTTTGCTTACATAAATTAAATATGTACGTATCAAATAATCACTATTGTCATGTAGTAGTCAAAATAAACTAGTACCTAGTTATACCTGTAACATAAAAAATATTAAAATCATACTGAAAGAATTAAAGCTATAAATTACCTACATTATATATCTTATTTATAATGTACTTTTCCAAATTAACGCCTGATCCATAAACTATCATACTGAAATGTTACAGGTACCTCACACTTTTGTTAAGTACCTGCGTTCACCTAAACGAGTAAGACAGTATTTAGAGGTTTCTGTAATAATGTGAATAGTGTGGCGTCACCTGACTTAGCGTCCCCTGGCCAGCAGCAGAGGTAGTAGAGCAGCAGCGCCGGCGCCAGCCGCGCCGCCGCCGCGCCGTCCGTGGCAGAGTGCGCGACACCCATGGCGCCTGGCGACAGCAATACGTACTGTTCACAATATTTTGCGCGTAGGTAATAAACAATCAGGCGTTAAAAAGGTCATAAATTCGTACTAAGAGTACATAGTTTTTAGTGGTTTAATTTAATATTGTATAGTTTGAGGCGTTGCCTTTTGATTGCAAGTAGGTACCTACGATGATATTACCTTGAACTGAGAGCGGTCATGTGATTGGCTCAAAGGATTTTGTATCGGCTACATGTTCACAAACATCGCAATCTATTTCATTAATTCCAAGTGGGCAGCGTCTTGAACCTCAATTATTATTAAAGTCAACAGCCGCGGCCCGCGTCGCGTCGTGAGTAAAAAACGGGCGAATAATTTGCGAATATCTTTAGAACAGGCGCTTAAGTTAAACTCATCCAAATTCAACTAAACAGACCACCATCGTCACAGGCGATCATAGACAAACGAATGTGCTATAAGGTACCGAATGTGCATAAAGTGATCATTTTGCGACGAAACCATTCTCACTTTTAAACCACTTGTTTAATAGAATTGGGGCAGATCTTTGACTGACCTTATGACTGAGTCCGTTGCGGGGTACTCTCAACTTCTTCGAAAAGTTTTCTTCATCCTTCCAGCATAGTTGTCTTGGAATATCTTTACATTGCAGTACGGTATACTAAAACTATGAGTAAGAGTAATTATGATAGTGTAGTGGTTTTAGGTTTGGTTTAGTAGCTGTCGATCACAGTGGTGCGTGCTGCGAGTGCGGCGGCGAGGCGGTGCGGTCGCGGTCGGTGGTGACGGCGACGAGCGCGGCGCCGCGACTGGAAGATTTCCCAAAACTCCCCAAACGAGAGTAAAACAGTAGACCAGTGACGCACTGAGACACTTGCTTACAACCGGAGGGGGAAAGAAGGGTTGTTTACTTAATCGTACTCAAAGCTTAGACCGTGCCTAAAACCTAGGTTTTAGTTATTGACTAAGTCCGGTTTTGAATATGTAAGCAATGTTTCCGAATCGCGAAAGTTTAAAAGTTACAACTCACGGCATTACAAAGCATTACACCATCGCTTATTCAACGCTTGATGTAAAACCATTAAGCAGACAAGAACAGCAATATAGCTAGATAGTGTTCTCTTTTACTCCGAAGATCTGACGTGTACTACTATGTAGGTATTCTGTGCCCGCTGCTCGGGCTCTATGCCACTACAGTGCCATGGATAATGGATTCTAATACTGTGATAGTTATCATTTGCGCACTACCAGGCAGGTACCGCGTGTTCACCACGACTACTCCTCTGAACACGCAGTGGTTGTGAAACTATATTGTTTTCAGTTTCAACAAGTTATTTCTCTAACTGGTGTTATATAACGGTTAATGAAGCGAATACACAATAATTTCGAAACTAATGCAGTTTTACCACAAAAAAAATTAAACACACTTTAAACCTGTGATGGATACTGCTTAACTCCTAAACATTCCTTAGTCGTGTGTTTAAATATGAACATCCACAAATCCTGATTTAAGTAGTGCCTAACCGTTGTCTAACACAAGTCTGTTGTTACCTACATTTTGATGATTTTCTTTAGACATTATCTAGATAAACAAGCATCTAAAAGTGGTGTTTTGTGGTAACACGGTTGGTTTCTATCATACAACCGTCAAGTACCACCTTAGAGACGTCAGACGGTACGACATGTACGTAATGCGCTCGTGGTTTTCCCATGATTGGCGCGTGGTCCATGATTGATACTACTTTTTAATACTACACAGGTGACAGAATTGAAATGGTGGTTGACCCACAACTCGACCAACCGATGGGTCGAGTTATCCCGTAGCCCCAATCTCCCGGTGCGCCCCGGCCCGCCGGCAGGCGCCGGAGTGTCGCGCCGGCATCGACCCGTCCTCTCCCTCGCACGCTCCTATACATACACACAGACACACCTACCACAACTGGCTATATGTATGTAGACGCTAATGTTTTGTCCATCGGGATTCCAGGGCCGAGTAAGTGGGTTAATAGTGCCCTGGGAATTGATGGCGTAGATTTGTCGCGGGGAGACGCGAAACTCACATTATGCGGATGTCTCGGATGTCATTCAGTGATTCAGTATCATTACGGTAGTGGTGCTGCATGAGCTGTTCCGTCACTCACAGATCCCGTACTGTGACTACTGCAAGTAAGGTGTACTAGAAGTAATGTGTGGGTCATTGCTGTACCTAGCCACAGCTTAGCAGCTTGTACTATTATCTCTGAGATAGAAGTTCGTTGAACTCGCGTGATGGATGAGATGTAGGGAGGCATTAGAGGTATTATTATCTAAGGTTAATTTTTACTGAACATTCGAACATTTTTGAAGCAATGATGGTTCAGTGGTAGGACGGCGCCAGTCGGTGGTTTGAACCCTATAATGAGTTTGAGCTTTCGGAGAAGGAAAATATTGGTATCAGTGATGCGAGCAGAGCGAGGATGCAGGCTCGTGGGGCTCGACTCGATAGTCGATAGCTACGCAGTACCCCGGTCTCTTACAGTACCCTCAAGTAGAAATCTGTCGCCGAGCACCTGTCGACGTGTTCCAGGTCCAGCAATTGTATCTGAGGGCCAAGTCTATACTAGGAATTCTATATAAGGCACTGATAATCGATATGCAATCTTAAAACATATCCTTTCTAGCATCATTTGTACCATCGCCTAAGATACCTAAATTGGAAGATAGTGCTCGCTAGCATTATAAAGATCTATACAATAGCTATATAATAGGTGTACCTTTCAATTACAATATTTTGCCTTCACCTCACAAGGCCGGAATCGGAAGCTTCTTATCATTCGTAATCTACGTTCGCTATGCTAAGTAGTTCAATACTAAAATCATTCGCTTCCTCAAGTTTCAATATAGGTAGTACCTACTCCCGCCAAATAAGTAGTTATTGTGCAGTAAATGTTATTTTACCTATCAATCTACGAGTAAATAGTGAAGCAGGCTCGGCTGGCGCCCGTGCAGCACCCACCACCTGAAGCTCGCTGCAAGTGCAAACCAAACGCACTTAGGTGGTTTGTGCGTTTCGCGAGGTTTATCGGGGTAGGAGAGAATCGTGAAGTCGTAACATTTGCATAGTCGCGCATGCGCGCCGCCGCCCCGCCGGCACCCACAATCAATCCGCCGCGGCTCCTCCACAACAAAGCACGACAATAACCGATGATAGCGTTAACAACATCATTAGAACAGTGATCACTCCCTCGCGCCATCGGGGCGAGGTTGCGCGAATACTTCTATACGAATTGAACAATGGAGGCTGTTTCAGGTTCGCATTCAATGCGCTGATATCGATCGGCAGCGAGCGTGAGTGTTCCGTGCGGTGCCGCGGGGCTGCTCCGCCGTCGGCGACGACTCGCGGTGAGTAACTAGCTGAACTTGAATGAAAACCTGCACATGTTACGTAGTCGGTATATCTGTTGATGGTAGTTCATCAGCGCTACGCAATCTAGTGCTTGATTTATTGGCAACAACAACACTTTGAAGAACCAATACCTAATATCAAGACCTAAGTATATTCTGTGACAAAGAATATTACCAGGGCACGTACGAGTAGCTAAATTATTCACACTTCATATATTACAAATGTGTACAAAAGGTAGTAAGTTTCATTTATTATCTATCAGGTCATGGTCAATGATATGTTCAGCAGGACGTAGGTACTTATATTACCTATCTATTCTGTGGTAGAATGTAGAACTGAACCGCACTGCACTTGACATCCAATAAAATTGCAGTAGGACAAGATTCATTTGAGTGAATGAGATGCAAGAAGTGTCATGTAGTTTACATATGAAATTGTCGGTTCGAATTTTATATCAATTTTTAAAATAGGCTAATGTGAAATTGAGATTTTCATCTTACCCGAGATTACTCCGAGGGTGGTAGGTCCCCAAGGGCACTAGAAAATCAAATGTAAAACACTTAGTAAAAACGTAGAACGCTGGAGGAAGTTCGTCCTGCCGTGAAGGCCGCACGAGCACAGCGCGTTGCTTCCTCTATCTTGGAAACTGAAAAGTTAATGAACGTTCAACTATGCGACTCTACAATTGAACCATTACCTAATGTAGTCGGGACCTCGAGGTTGGTAACACGTCAGCTGGACCATAACACTGAGGGCTGTCTTTAGACCGATTGGTGCTTGGAAGAGATTTTTAAATTAAGTACCATTCACAGACCATTAAACCTAGTTTACTGGTCTGTGGTACCATTAAACCACTATATACTATATCGCTGCAAATGGGTTACCTACGTAAAATCAAAATGCCTTTATTTGTCACGGCAAGTTATAGGTACGTACTTCGCCACCGCGACACCTAGGTTAGGTTGGAATTGGGAATATTATAATATTGTCTAGCATTCGTTTTAATGTTTGTATTGGTATATATAGCAGTAGGAGACTTTGTACTATCCGACATAGAAAAATAATCTACAACAAAGTACTCAGCGCAACAGGCATCCATTCTGAAACAGGACCGTAAGTATTCGAACCATCCGTTATATTCAAGCTTTAGCAAATGTCTCACCTCTCAGTTCGTTAGGGGCAGCTTAGACACTCAAGCAAACGTACGTTTGCATGAGCGTCTACGCTGCCCCTTAGGGTGGTTAGGGCCACGTACATTGTCGCACGTGCGTTGCCCGCAGATGTCCCCGACGCTGCCCCCGTGGCTGACGGGCTGGCCGCGCGGCATGCGCGCGCAAGTCCACACGCTCGAGTATTACCGCGCGCTTGCCCGCGAGCACGCGCGCCAGCACCGCCTCGCCGTTTACTCCTACCAAAACGATCCCGAGCTCTTCAGGTAACACCTGCTCACCTGCACCGCCACGCCACCAACCAAAGCAGGAAACGCAGAGCGTAACTTACCCTTGTGCTAACAAGAACGCAGCCGAACGTAACATTTATTACCACTTTTTTTTAATTCTGAATTGCATCTAACCACTATTTCGAGGAGACGATCTACTAAGAGGTATAGACTAACGTGAATATGCTAAGCCTGGCATGACTGTAACTGCTGGAACACACCATAAGTATAATAGATACTTTACGACGATCAATTCGCGGTTTCACCGCGTTCCCACAGGGTTCGTGTATTTTTCCGGATAAAAAATAGCCTATGTGACTCTCTGGTCCATAAACTATATCTATACCAAAAATCACGTCGATCGGTTGCGTCGTTGCTTTGTGAAGAGGGACAAATCAACAAACGTACAAACACACTTTCACATATATAATGCATAGTACGGAAGTACGAATATATTTCACAGGTAAATATACTTCATAGGTAATGTAGGTTTATGATATTTTTCACGCACACAGCAAATTCGGGGGGCTGAGGCAGCGTATATAAAATCCTCCACTAACCTGTACTTAAGCATAGAAAAAAACCTCTGATTGTAGGATTCTCTAACCTATTGCTAAAATTAAAGGTTTTATTATCCATCAACTTAATTATCTCCTGTCGTATTCTTCTGGGTTGCTGAGTTTCCAACTTATACAGTTTGAATTGGTATGTTATCGCGGAAGGAAGTGATTAGGACCATGGTTGACCACAAGTTGTGAGGGAGGGAGGTTCCCTTAGAAATACGTCATTCCCCATAGAAAAAAAAAAGTTCAACTTCAAACGTGGAGTGATTGGCATTTTCCGGAGTAGTTTCTAAGTATTTTCTAATCAGCGTCATCATTTAACAGTTCAACATAGTTCAAGTGAACCAACTGAACTAGGGTTGCCCGGAGGTTCTACAGTAGAATTTTGACGTAAACTTAATATGTAATTTCCTCAATGAAAATGCCTTAATTTAAAAAAAAATCATAAAACAATTGTTGTTGACCTCCAGGAGTAGATTGCCCTCTTTCGGGATAACATACCAATTGAAACTCAGGATGTAATATATCACTGTAACATATTGAAAATTTTGAAATTTGTCTATTACCTTAACATTGTAGAAATGAAAAATGTGACTGGTTGCGACACCCGAACTGGGTATAATGTACGTACTTACTTGACTATTTTATCTGTCCACCAATGTACATTTATGCAAAATAAATTATGAATTATGAATTACTTGCAGGATACGCGAGTGGAACGGACGCATCGACTTAGCGATTGGAAGAGATCCGGTGGACTCCTTCGAGGTGGACTACTACCGGCGGCAACAACACGTCGAACACAGCCCTGAGGCGGTACGTCCTACGCCCCTGATGGAATCATTACTTAAACTGTGCATGTACAAATGGCATTCAATATAAAGTTTAAGTACGTAAAAATTCTACTACAGAACTTCCGAGCAGCCCTAGAGTAGCTGATTCATTTGAACTATGTTGTACTTTGATGAAATGATGATATTGATTAGAAGAGACCGAGAAACAATTCCAGAAAAAGCCGCGAAATTCATGTTTGAAGTAAATTTATTTTTTTGTATGGAAATTTTTAATGGCTGATTTCCAAGGGAGGTTGTAACATTTTAACGTAGTCGTTAACCATGGCCCTAATCACCCCCTTCCAGGATAACATACCAATTGAAATTCACTCTGTATGAAATGTGCAAGCATTACTGTGCTCCGGTTTCATGAGCGAAGCAGTCAGTAAAATTACTGGGCTTATGACACTTAACATCGAATGTCTCAGGTTAACGAACGCAACGCAGTGCCGCGCTGGCCTTTGTCTTTCAAAGTTCTTAATGGTACTGCAATTGTTATGGGTTGGCGTTATGCTTACTATCAGGCAAACGACCAAATCGTCTCGTTACTCGATATCCAAAAGATATATAAACTTAATGCGCGCCTAGTGCTTCAAAAATCACTGTAATGTATGGTCTGTAGTGACGAGTTCCCTCCGCAGACGGCGGCGGCGCACGGGCTGCCGTGGAGCGCGGCGCGCGTGTGGCTGTGCGGCACGGCCGTGCTGGTGCTCATCATCGTGCTGGTGCGGGTCGTCGAGAAGTGTATCAACTTAAAGCTGAAGAAATGTCAGTCCATCCGAACTATCGCCTTATCACATTCAATTAACTCACTAATAGACATGGCCTTAGTCGTCTAATACAGACGATTTAAACAGTGTCCAAGATATTCAATAGACACTTCTGCTGGTGGCAATACAAGTCATCACGGGAGTGACATCCGCGTTCATGACTTGTGCACAGACTTTTGTTGCGAGTTGCGACAAGTGATCCAGAATCCGTCGTCACTATAAAGCCAACATAACAGTTTTTATCACGTATACTTTACATTCGAGATACTTCGAATCGTTTGCAGTCTCCATGGTCATGGGTAGATTAGATGACAATTGTCCTTGCAAAAAAACATACGAAATTAGTCAATCTATAATATTACCGTCTAAGATTTTAATTGAAACGATTCCTATGATCTTGCTGAGTTGTGTTTATAAAGCTCGTCTTTCTTTTCCAGTGCGACCAAACTTGCGAGAATGGTCGGCGGCAAACGTCCACGCAACTTCTCGTAAGTCTTTACTACTATTAATTCGCCTAGCAATACCGAATAAATAATCACTGTTAAGCACACTGCGTTATCAACAAAATAACTTTTTTTATATCTTCTACTTACCTTTCAGGAGAGGTGGCAGCGGATAACGGCACAGTAATAATACCAGAGCTGGAGAATGTGGAGCCCTTACCAACGGATCTTAGTGATACGATGTCCTTGGACCTCCCGCCGCCCTACGCGGTGTGCGCCGCCAGCCCGGTGGCGCAGGAACCTACCTCGAGTTTCATGCACAGTAAAACAGTTTTCAATTTATTTGACGAAGAGCCACCTCCTCCTTACTCAGACACTTACGTCGAATTTTCAAACAAGGATGGAATACCCACTGTCCTAATATTTAGCTATAGACGGACTCCTCTCGTTAACCGACGTGAAATCGTTGATTCTGGAGTGGTCGCTGTAGGAGACGAAGTGACGACCACAGAGCAAAACACGGAAAACACCAATACAGAAATAGCTAACGAAGCTGCAAGAAACGCAGAGAGTGATGACCTTGTTGAAATGTACCGCCGTGATGTGTATGACAGCGTTGGTAACACACGCAGAAACTCAATCGATCCTGCAGTTGAGATCGATGAAAACGAGCGCACTCTTAAAGATAGTGTAGTGATAGTGTGATGGTGTGCGCCTAGAACCGCATATTACGGCACAACTTTCATGGGTAACCTAATAAATACAACAATGAAGGTAAAAGTGAATTAATATAATGTTATCTTCGTGTTTGGTACGTACAACTTTAGTCTAAAAGACAGTTTAACGAAGAAAGCCACCAGCTAATGGAATTATTCAAGATTTTTTTAAGAATTGAACTGATTGTAAAATGAGTACTAATTATAGAAAGGTCAGCGCAGTGTTTATAAAGGTAAGCCAGTTACAGAATATACTCGTATGAATGATGTGAAAGGTGAAGACACTTATCCAAAGAGTGATGACGTTTTCGTCGAAAAGAATGCTATCAAAGTATTACTATAGCTAATATATAAATATAGTTAGTAGATTTTTGTAAGTTTCTTAACAATTCTATTTTGCATTCACAATTTATTGCATAAATTTTTGTACGCTAAAGGTTGTGTTATATTAGAACTACGTCAACATGACAGATCTTATGTTCTTAGGCACTTACGTAGTTTTTAGTAAGTAGATACGCTTCAAGATCTCTCGAGATTTATATAATAGATTTTAAGATTTTTACTATTTTATCAGCATTCCATTTTATTTAGGATTGATCACGCGTAATATGAATCCAGTCAGTACTTACTTTATTATAATTTTCCAACCTAGAGATAAAATATATTTAATTTGTAGTCATTGTAATTTTGCTAGCTCTCTTATTTAACAAATTCTTAATAAATAGCTATACATTCCATTATGGATTTTATTTAAAAAAATTCTAGTTTCAATGCTTTATTAACTTAACAACTATTATAAATTAAATGTATGTATTTATTCATACTTATTATTTTCTATTTATAATTTCAGTATACTAAATATATTATTTTTAATTTATCAATAAATTAAATACTTATAAATGCAAATTGAGCGAGTATACATTTTCAATAGATTGTTTAAGCAATGCTACAATTACAGCAAGCTCATCTCTTATTTAGTAAATACTCGTATAAATCGTAAGAGATCTCAACGAACTTTTTATAAATACAGTTTTGGTATGACATACGCACCTACATTACAATTTTATTTTAAATAATTATAAATACAGTCTTAGAGTCACAACTTTGCCTTAGCACCAAATTCATTATTTTACAAATGCAGTTACACCTTAAAATTAAAAAATGTCATTTAAAATTGTAACAAATCGAGAATAATAATAATTACTATAATCAGTGCACGTTCACTGTTATCTCAAACGTAAAAGTCTATGAACGTTACCGTGTAACGAAAAACACCATCTTGTATAATCATGTAGGAGATAGATCACTTCAGTCGATCTACAAAAAGATTTTTGTCAAATCGATGTCTCGGTGTTTTGACAAGAAAATAGTCTATGTTTTCTGTAATTTCGCAGACGCATACTTAGATGATTCTATAGTTAGTAGCAAGAGATCTGCCGGGCCGCGCCCCGCGCTCGGTCCCTACAGCTCGTTGTTGTGGCGGCGGCGCACGTAGCGCGCGAAGTAGTCGGGCCGCCAGCACTTGCACGAGCCGGGCACCAGGAACCAGTCGTAGTACAGGCGCACCTGCAGGGAGGACATTGTTCTATAGGCGTTCTCTGACCTGTGTATACCCGGGCCTTTGGTGTTAATGGATCTGAATCTAGCCATAAGAGCTCTCTTTTTGTTGAATATTGTGGTGCTGGAAATGCTATGGGCTGGCGCCATGTTTATAGTCAGGCAATCGACCTGCTCGTCTCTTTATCCAAGAAATAGGAGTAAATAGGTCAGATAACTGAAGTGATAAACTAATGTGGAGATTTGTGTTAGTTTATTTTAGACCCCACCGTTAGTTTACAGATAAACATGAATACTGGCGTGACCGGTGGCGTATCTTTTGCAGCACTCTGAAAAATACCTAAGTACCTATTCGTTTCCAATGCAAAAAGGTGTCCTACAAACATCACACATAAAAATAATAGATGATGGGTAGGGAGGTACCTGGAAGCAGCCGAGCTCGTCGTGTCCGTCGCAATGCGGTGGTTTATCAGTACTGGGCTCCGCCTCGCCGCCGCGGTTCTGGAGGAACTGCTGATACTCCTGCGGTGGGGAGGGAAATCGTACGTAAAGCAATCAATAATTTACTTGACTATATTAGGATAACAATGCTAATGATAGTTTTAACATCTTTCAAATTCGTTATAAATAAAAGTAGCCAATTTCGTTGCTTGCTATAAATTAGGTGCACGAACGTTGCCATTATACGCTGTCTACAGGATGTTTACTGTAAATAATATACGGTGTCCCACCCGTACCTGTATGTTGGCGTTAGTGGTGGGGTAGTGCAGCTCGGCGACCAGCAGCGACACCCAGCGCGGGGAGCTCAGGCAGCCGCCCTCCAGGTAGTGGCAGCGGGACTGCATGCATCTGACCACAAAGGAAGTTCACTGCACATGTCACACTCCTGACTTCCCCTTAATACTTATTTGGTACACAGATAAAATCTTTATTAACACACCACAATACAGAAACTTTAAAAATAAATCAGTTCAACAATTATAAGACGCGTTACAATTGGCGGTTTCTAAGAAGAGAGGGTCACCGACCTGGTGACCTCGACAGTCTGCGTGAAGTAGCCCTCGTAGGGTATCTGCACGACGTAGCGCCACACGCCCTGGTAGTTGCGCGCGAATACCGGCGTGGCGTACTCCACGCGAGCGGGGCACGGGGTGGGGGGGCCCTGCGAGAGAGGGGGAATGATTTTTTTTTATTAAATAGTGAATGGGCTTGCATTTGTCCGCTAACGATGATGCTATTGACGATGTAGCATGCTTGCCCAGAAGATACCTGCATTGTACTCAAAGAAGGCATCAGGATTTGGCCTGCGTGCCTTTACGAGCTATGTCAAGTGCAATACTTACGATATATGTAACTGTATATACTCTGACCACTAACAAGGATTCCCTTTGTCTAGGGAATCAGGAATTACTAGAACCATAATGTTAAAGTATGTAAACACGTAGGTAATACCTATGTAATTATTTGCATTTTTTTTAATCAATCGGGTGAGATTTCATGATCAGGTTAAAACCTTATTATTCACGTTCATGAGCCCTAGGTATACCGCAATAGGGTACCTAATTAGGTACCCTATGTATCTACGACAAACTGTACAGCTTGCAGTACTATTAGCTATTCTGTGGTATTCTGGTATCTACTGAGACCAGAGTATAAGCAACACATCTGGAATGCTAAGCGCGTAGCTTGTAAACTCAGTATTTTGTTCTTTCTAACTTTGCATAGGTTTAATAAAACAAAAGTGATGCCTATCGCTCTTTCGGCACTTACCTCATATCTGTGTGGTTGTTGATGCGGCAGGGGCGCGGCGACGCCGGGGGTGAGTCCAGGATCCTCGCGTCTCTCTACGCTCGCTGGTTCATTGTTCCCGTTGAATGCGCGGTACAGCATGCAAAAGCTGAAAGAATATAATAAATAGTAAGTATGTAAGTAGCCAGTGGAGTCGAATGGGCAGCTAAGTTGGTTACACATTGGATCGGGTTGCATGTTGCATAAAACCGAGACACATCAAAACAGGTTCGTTTCAATTTAAAAAAAATGAAAACGCTTTGTCCAAAGACTCTAAAATTAAAAAAAAACTGAACGCAACGATTTTGACAAGAGCAATAGCAAAAAGCGTAGTCAAAATTAAAAAAAAAACCAAAAGCAAAGACGTTGACAACTGTGACAATTGACTAAGAAGATATTGTCAGTATTGACACAACAAGACTGATCACTGAAGACATTGACATTTATTATTTTTGCGAAACTGTTTGAGGTTAGAAGTTAGAATTTGTGTTTTGCAAAATTTTATATTACTATAAATGTATTCATTACGTTTGGAATTAAAATGTCTTCAGCTTTGGTGAGACAAGCTCTGGAGTTCGTAGACCCTGAAGGTAAGGATCACTCGAAGAATTTCAAATAATTGTTACGTAAAAATTGTAAACAAAAGAATATTTTTCAGAGAGTAGTGACAAGTGCAAGAAGCGTGGTGAGGTCCGGCCCCGAGGTTCCTTGGGTCAAGGTAAAATCTATATTATTAATGATAGATTGCGTCATTTTATAATATGCATAAAGTAGTATAGGTGGTATAATGCTTCAAGGAAGCAGTCGTGCTAATGTGAATAATTATATTTGACATCTTCCAGACGCGTTTCATGTAAAGATTTAGGTCCAAATTTGGTATTTAATGTTACTTAATTTTATTTAATCGTAGTATTGCTGTTTAATTATCAATTCCAAAATGCTAGGTCCACTCCTAGTAGGAAATATGTTTTTCTAAAATATTTTATTCTTAGTTTTGTAATGTTTATTAGTATGTATTTCCAGTTTTGTGGACATTCAATAAAAAAAAAAAATTAGTTTATAAAATATATTAAAATAACTAGGTGTTTTATGAAATTTCATGAAAATTACTCTACTTTGTTCTGTGGTGTTGTGAGAGCATATTATGGAATTTATTGTTTGAATAAGTAACTATGAATGTACTTTATTATTCACTATTTTTAATAATTCCTAAGAAATTCCAGCTAGGATACATGTATGAGTTTTTGTTGATACTTATTATTAGGTACCCACCCTGGTTTCACATGGGTAACAGCTTAAAACTCTCATATAGACTTACAATAGCCTTTAGATCCCCTTAATTCAGCCCTGTCACAAATCAATCAATCAATCAATGCTTTATTTACTAAAAATGTTACAATTTACTTTATGATAAGAAAGATGCTTATTCTAATTATGATGAAGAAGCTTACATGATCAATGTCGAATACAAACTCATTTTCAAGAATCCACAAACTCGCCACCACATTTCCTTCAGAGATCTCCGACTCCGAACTAAGTCCGTTCTTAGCTAATTCTTCCTACCGTAAAACTACCTACTTGCCAAATTGCAGTTTCATAATATGCCAAGTAGCTGTCATGTTTAGATAAGTGGTCTTTCGCTTTTATGTACATAGATTACCAGGGGTAGTACTCAGTATCAAATTTCCTTCAGACTCGAACCTTGTGCAAAAAAAGAACAAGAGATCCAAAAACACAAGCTTGAAAAAGAAGAAGAAAACAGAGAACAATCAAGCTACCCAGGAAGTGATTGCCAAACTACTGAAGCTTTCCAAACCCCCCCTGGATAAGAAGATTGCTAATAAAGTAAGTAGAATTTATTTTTTGTCTAATTATTGTTACCTGACTGCCAGTTCATGATTTAAGTCAATAATTGACTTGAATCATGTATCAATACAACTAAAGGATCTAATAATTAAAATAGGCAAGTAACTAATTACATTACAAGCCTCTTTAAGAAACCATATCTGTGATCCTTGAATAATTCAGCTGTATTGAATACAATCAATTTTCCATGTATCTGGGAGGGATCACCATTGTTATTTTATTATTTTTTACTTTTACTTCTGTATACAGTTGGTGTACAATAAAGAATATTATCATTTTATAATACACATTAATATCATTATTTTCTTATAAATAGAATGACAAAGACTAGACACAAGATTTCACAATGTAATTTATGATACTTCTGATAAGATAACATGGCAATGCCATTGTGTTATGTAATAATCAACAGATATGCTCTAAACAAGCGATTTAATCAAGTCGCATATACAAAAAATTAATAAAAGAAAATCATATTTTTTTAATTGTTTGTATCATTCTGATTATATTATGTATAAGCCGTATCAAGTAACCTACATTGCTGAGCACCGTTTCACAAAATAATACAACCCCATAAAACATATTTTAAAATTGTGTCCAACTGACTTGTGATTGTTATTTGCAGATAGTCAAGCGCGCTGTGACTGGCAAACCTGTTGCTGACAAAATCAAAGTCAAGAACGAGCCACAGAAGTCTATACTGTTCCCCGACGACGATTTCAAACAGTTTGAACGAGATCCATTCTGCAGATAATTTTGAACTGAACGGAGAGAGAGAATAAGGCTAGTTTGGTGTGAGGTTATGCAAATATATGGACATACCTGATGCTGTAGTGGGCAAGGTTATTTTGATTTCTACGGGAACACTGTTTCTTTTGTTGGCATTTTGGGTCAATACTTATCCTTTTATTGATGAAGGTGAGTGCAATGTTATATTACTTTCAAAGTAAGTAATTCCCGTCTGGTTTATTCTTGTTTTTATATTGGATCAACAACATTTGTTGATTGGCCACCTATTTTAGTGAACATGAAAGCTTGCTGTTTTTCATTTTTCGTTGTAAAATTATTTCCCATATTGGATATAGCAGACTCATGGCGAAAGAATACTGATCAAGATGCATGATAGAGTGCTGGTAGGTGGCAGATGTCCAACTAAACAGCAGATTCCAGAACACACAACTAGCGGCAATAAAAAAAAGCTGCAAATTGGAAGCTGCACTTGAGAGTCCATCCTGGACTTTGTTTATTACATTCACTATCTTCAATCACATTGTTGCCTAATCTCACGATAGTCAAACACTAACCACAAACTAATTATATGAAAAAACGTTTGTAAAATGTAATGTAATAACAATAGTTAATGTTTCCAAACACGGTAGTCTCCTGGTACGTGCCGGATCCAAAGTGGTTCTTGCTGGCCTGCGCAGTCTGGGGTCTGTTCTTCATCGGAGGCCTTATGTCCTTCACTCTCTACCACATCTACCCGCACTTGTGAGCACGCTCGTGTTTGCGGACTCAATCGTGGGCTCGGTCATGAGTGGTGGGAAGATGACATCTTTGCCTCGTGATGGGAGCGCTGCTTACAAGAGAGAGGAGTGGGTGGTTATTGGAATATCAGGTGAGGATTGGAAACTAGTAAATATGGGCAATAGTTTAAGTTGAGATAGATACATAACTCTTTTACTCTAGGGCTAAGATTCAGAGACGATTCTAAGCGTAGACTTTGGCTTCCATATGTCAAAACTGTATAGAATTTTGACGTATGGAAGTGTGAGTCCACGCTTAGATTCGTCTCTGAATCTCAGCCTAGGTAATTTATGCAATCATTGAACATACACAGAAACCGGATTGAATTTTTCTTATGGGCATGTGCTGCTAGTGTTAGAATTGTCAAACAATTTTAAAGATTTTTAATATAGTTTAATCACTGTTACAACAAAAACTAAAGCACCTTGTGTGGCCACCGCAGCATTTAGTTGTAATCACTACGTACTAAGTCACTTGTTTAAGTACTGACACTAGAAAATCTTGCTTAAATGTAATTTGGCTGGATACTGATGCATTAGGTATATTTATTTATTTATTTTATTATTTTTATTGTATGAAGAAAATCAAAACAAGTATAATTAAAATAATTAAAAACACAACTGCCCTAGTACAGTGTCATCGAGAAGACAAGGATGGCTTCACCACAGTGGAAAGAAGAAAAAAAGCACAAGGTTACCTTTAAAAAAGGCGACACCGACACACACACCGACATCAGTGACAAACTACTGAACCGAAATTTTGATGAAATTTCTACTATGGGACCGATCTGAAAGTATATTCTTTCAAACAAAAAAGAATTTTCCAAATCGGTTTAATAACCTCCTTTTTGGAAGTTGGGGAAAAAATAGAGTTGGTTGTCAACAACCAAGTTTTAGTTTATATACTAATAATTATTGTCTCATGTGTTCCAGGAGTAACGTGCGGCGGGAAGACGACCCTAGCGAACAGACTGAAGCAAGCCCTGCGTCCCGTGCACGTGTTCCACCAGGACAAATACTTCTACCCGGACGACAGTCCGCGCCACGTAACAGTGGCCGGGCTGCGCCACAACAACTACGACATCCTCGCCGCGCTGGACATGGCGGCCATGCGGGCGGACATCGACCGCACTATGAGGGTTAGCGGTTGAACACTATCTTTTTTTAATGTTATATTTGGTAACGAAACGAACTGGTCGTTTGCCTGATGGTAAGCATAACGCCGGCCCATAACAATTGCAGTGCCACTCAGAACTTTGAAACACAAAGGCCTGCGCGGCACTGCAGTGCGCTCGTTACCCTGAAACATTAGGTATTAAGTTTCATAAGCCCAGTAATTTCACTGGCTACTCTGCTCATCAAACCGGAACACAGTTATGCTACCCTACTGCTTAGCGGCAGACGACACCAGTAAAGTGATGGTACCCATCCAAAAACACACTCGTTGAAAAGTTAATCCTACCACCTGGTTTATTTGAATTATCTGCACAATTAAAGTATGTTTGCTATATTGTCCAATAATGTAAACGAACTCGGCGGATCACCGACCGATGTCATTGGTTCTCGATCACCGACCGATGTCATTGGTGGTCGATCACCGACCGATGTCATTGGTTGTCGATCACCGACCGATGTCATTGGTTGTCGATCACCGACCGATGTCATTGGTTCTCGATCACCGACCGATGTCATTGGTTGTCGATCACCGACCGATGTCATTGGTTGTCGATCACCCACCGATGTCATTGGTTGTCGATCACCCACAGATGTCATTGGTTGTCGATCACCGACCGATGTCATTGGTTCTCGTTCACCGACCGATGTCATTGGTTGTCGATCACCGACCGATGTCATTGGTTGTCGATCACCGACCGATGTCATTGGTTCTCGATCACCGACCGATGTCATTGGTTGTCGATCACCAACCGATGTCATTGGTTGCCATCCGTGGAGTTTGCTTACCTTATTGGACAAGTATACAAACAGACCTCTCTATAATAAACCTCCGTCGTGTAACCCAGGGGGAGGACCGCTCGCACGAGTCTCGACTGGACGGGGAGGGGCTGTCACTCCCCGGGAAGAAATTCCTGGTCATCGAGGGATTCACTGCACTCAACTACCCGCCCATTATGGACCTGTGCGACCTCAGGTTAGATTATGGACCTCTTAATATGCTTGACAACTCTGGGACTACTAACGTGACCGCTCGTGAAGTCTGCCGCCAAGCAGTAGTGTGCAAACATTACTGTGTTCCGGTTTGATGAGCAGAGTAGCCAGTGAAATTACTGGGCTTACGAGACTGAATACCTAATGTCTCAGGGTAACGAGCGCACTGCATTGCTGCGGTCCTTTGTGTTTCATAGTTCTGAGTGGTACTGCGATTATTATGGGCCGGCGTTATGCTTACCATCAGGCAAACGACCAGCTCGTCTCGTTACCAAATAACATAAAAAAAAAATAGTTGTGTGTAAACCAGCCGGTGTCACCCGGGATGACGCAAGGATTCCAACGGTACCCCACACATGCAAATGTGTTCAGGATCCTTCACCTCGAGTGCCCCTGGCGAGGGCGGCCGTGTTTTAATACTGGTCGTTTCCATTTGCCCACTCCGTCGCAGGTACTACCTGGTGCTGGAGTACGGCGAGTGCGTATCCCGGCGCGTGCTGCGCCTGTACGAACCTCCCGACGTGGACGGATACTTCGACGCGTGCGTGTGGCCCGAACATGTCAAGTATAGAGCAGAGGTACAGATCACATAATATCACAGCCGGTGCCCGCATGTTGTACACGATCTATTTAATTATTACTAGCTGCTCCCCCGCGGTTTCACCCGCGTGGAGGTATTGAATTTCATGGTTTTTATTTTTTTGCGCGGAACCCTAATTCTTTTTCTAAAATAAAAGTAGCCTTAGTTACTCTTTGTAACATCAGCTATCTGCCAGTGAAAGTCCCGTCGAAATCGGTCCAGCCGTTTCGGTGGTTACCCGTAACAAACAGACAGACAAAAATTTTAGAAATTTTTGTCTGTCTGTTATAGGTACCGTATATACTTTCATATGCATTTGGTAAAAAGCTGTTATTTTGATATTACAAACAGACACTTCAATTTTATTTGTTTGTATAGATTTTAATCCGCCGTTGTTGATCTCACTCCTGATTAGTTAATCTATCTTTTGGTGCAAGTGGGCAACCTCCACCACTACTCTATAACTTCATGGTATTTTTTTTTTCAATTTTTGTGTATTTTTTTTCGTTAGATCGAAAAAGATGGCCGCGCCACACTACTAGACGGCACGGAGCCCGACGCGTTTGAAACAGTCATGGCTGATATAAGAGCCAAGTACACGTAACACTACTACTGCGTACTACTGCGTACTACTGCGTACTACTGCTTCTGTCGGCAAGGTGGACTCTCACAGAAAGGTCCTATTATTTTAGAACAAGGGTAGATATATTCGCGCACTGATTAATATATTTTTATATGATGCTACTTTGTCCCACTGCTGGGCAAAGGTCTGACCTAAATTTCTAAAACATTTCGATCCCATTTCTGAGCAACAGAGACTTCGAAAGGTTTCTTGGTAATCACGGTCTTAGGAACCCAAATTCAAAGACTTTACTCGCGTGTGCCCCATATGAGCGCTCATGTAAGTTAAATGGCTGTAAGTGCCCGTTCCAATTATGCAACCAATTGAGACAACCAAGAAACTCGTCGGTATTGTGTTAATGAAGTTGAGCGGACATCTACACTTGACATAACGAATCGATAAGTCACGTGACTTAACGAATCCTTATGTCAACTAGGTACATACATTTTTAATTTTTTTTCGATCGACAAACAAATTGATCAGTCATTGGTGCGGGTGTAGGTATTGTAATTCTATGTTTATAGATAATATTTTACTAAACATGTTAAAGCTAGTTGTTACGTACTCGTCCATTGTATAACTTGTTACATTTGTTAATTCCTTAAGTTTAAGTTATCAAAATCGTATAGATTAAGAAGCACTGTATGTCCGTTGTTTGTGTTGTCGATAAATTCCACTCAAGTATGTATGTGATGTACATGTAATGTACTCGTAAGGAATGTGCGTCGATAATTTATTATTTTTCAAATAAATGGCTGCGAAGTATCAAGTTTTTTTTCTATATTTAAGTTATCCTGCACCCAAAAATTATGGTTCACAGTTTAGGAAACGAAAATATTGTTTAGGATTTTTCGAATCTAGCGGAAAATTTGTTATCTCGTAGAATTATATTGAGATAGTGTTGAAGAATATAGTGAATATGTATGTACAGAGTCCTACTAAATCTTCGACCGCATCGTCACTTCACATCAGGTGAGATTGTGATCAGTACGAATCAAATCAAATCAAAATTCTTTATTGTACACCAGTCTTAAGAGAATAAACACAGTAACAGATCTAAAAATTAAAGTACAATGGGCGGAATTATCGCTAAAAGCGATCTCTTCCAGTCAACCTTTGGATGGAAAGAGATTAATGGAGTGTGAGAGGTCGGTGGTGCAAATAGATATAATACTTATCGTAACAGATACACATTAGTACATACTATACTATATATTTATATTATACTACAATACATATTACATACACAATTCATAAATAAATAAATATATATATATATAGATATATAAAACTCCGAAGAAATAACAGTTGAAGGACCAAGGTAAAAGTTCTTGAGTCGAGTTTTAAAAACAGACAGTGACGGAGCCTCCCTGATGGATGCTGGAAGCGAATTCCAAATATGTACGGCTTTAACTGTAAAGGAGCCATTGTAAAATGTAGTATGGTGAACAGGTGTTTTCAGTTTTAGTTTTTCTGATGATCTAAAAACATGTTGCGTACCACTCTGAAGAAAGACAAATCTTTCTTTTAGATAGGGGGGAGTGAAAGGATTGAACAAAACATTGTATAGAAGAGAGAGAATGTGAGTATTCCGGCGAAGACGTATAGGCAGCCACTTGAGTTTAGCGCGAAATTGGGAGACATGGTCATATTTTCGAAGTCCGAAAATGAACCTTATACAAAAATTCTGGGGTCGCTCAAGTTTATTCAGATGGTCCTCCGTAAGCTCAAGGTAACAGGCATCGGCATAATCAAGAATAGGAAGAAGAAGACATTGAGCAAGCGTAACTTTAGTAGCTGTTGGAAGAAAGTTACGTAGTCTGTACGAAGTAAAACAAAAAGATAAATGTAGTAACTCTACAGCTTTGTTTTAGATTAATTGGTGTTCTTCGACTGTGTGAAGAGTAATATGTACCTGCTTGCGTGTGTGTGGGGCTTTCGTCGCCATGTGTGTGTAAGAAAGGTAGGTACTCACACTCCTCCCTCGTCGCAGAACTTGCGGCTCTCCCGGGGCGTGTCCCCTCCCAAGCCCCCGTCGCCCCCAACGCCCCCCGCTGCCCCCGCGCGGTGCTCCAGCGCCAGCTCGTGCGAGGGCAGGTCGTCCACGGAGCGCTTGCTGCGCTCCTCCAGTCTGTAATGTACACTGCGGTTGTAACAACATACAAGCTGATGCCACCTGTGAAGTTGTCAGGAATAAAATGTTCCTTTGTTGCCCCCGGCTTTTAAACTATATCTATGCAAAAAATCACGTCGATCCGTTCGACCGTTGCTGCGTAACAGAACGAACGAAGGACAAACCAACGCACACACTTGGGCTAGTACGGATGGATAGTACTCTTCCACACTCATACCTACCTCTGCACTAAGACCTGTCGTAGGTTGCGTGGACAGTGGACACTCAGATACACAACTCAAAGCAAACGTACAAGACCCGAGGACAAACCCGGGGCTTCTCGCTGCAGACCCGGCTTATAGGAGGCGATATAATAAGATGTTTAACCTAAGTCAGTCATGAAAAGTCTTAACCTTAAAGTCAGTCATGAATCACACTCAGGTCTTTCATTACGTCCCTCACGGCTAGCACTTTATGCGGCTACTACTTTAGTACTTAGCCACGGAGCTGTTAACTGTAATGGTTGAACAAGTCACAAAATTTCCAACTTCCTGACTAAGCTGTTCCTGTGAGTGTGGTGTGTGTTGCGTACCTGTTGTGAGTGTGTGGCGTACCTGTTGTGAGTGTGTGGCGTACCTGTTGTGAGTGTGTGGCGTACCTGTTGTGAGTGTGGTCGGGCGGCAGGCGCGCGACTCGCGGCACGGTGTCGTCGGCCTTCAGCACGGGTAGCGTGCGCGACAGGAAGCGCAGCGTGTGGTTGCGGAACAGCTCGCTGCAACCACAACCACGTCACACGCCGCACACTCCGCCACGAGTGCGCGACCAGCGGGGCACACCCGAGATCGAACTTATAGTGCTCTATATGACTTTTGTCATATACAGCCTCAGCTTGAAGTGGTATGTTATCCCGACAGGAGATCAATCTACTTCTGCCGGTAAACCAATTAGTTTAAGGACTTTTTGAAATTCGGATTTTGGATACGTCAAAATTCTGTTACAGAATTTCCGGGCAGCTCTAGGTCAGCTGATGCACTTAAACTATGTTGAATTGTAAAGGCATAGATGGTGTTGATTAGAAGAGTTACAAATAATCACAGAAAATGCCGCGCACTTCACGTTTGAAGTGGAATTAATGTTTTTGTATGGAAATTTGGAATAACGTATTTCCAAATGAGATTCTCACAACTTGTGGACAACCATGGACCTCATCACTCCCTCCCGGGATATCATACCAATTCATCCTTATGTCTGTACAGCCGGCGGGGATCGAACCCGGGGCTCCTTGCTTTGCAGGCAGGTTCCTACTACAGATTCAAATATGAAATATTAAAACCTTTTTACATACAAAATTTTTTCCCAGAATAGTTGAGTATTGCATTATCTCCAGGTTTACACATTTTAGCTTATATGAGTTACGGGAACTAGTTCAAAATTCAGATGCAAAATTTGACCCACACATTATTATGTGTATACCTACTGTATTAGTACTAATATGCAAACAAACTAGTGAACCTTGTAATAATAGATAGGTACTAAACTTTAAATTTAAACACTATTACTATTCTAAGACCAAAATGTATACTACTGCGCAAATCACGATGTTAAATATTCCTATTAACTCCTATAGGTAATGGTAAGGGTTGCTGATTCGATTCCCGAAGTAGGTAAATATTGAACTTGATCGAAAACCCCTGGTAGGTAGCAGATACCATTATAGGTAAGTCTAGGAATCTACTAGGTCGTAGACGGCGGTTTTTTGATGAGCGTTTTTGTTTGAGCGTGCTGGGGTCTTTGAAGTTCTTGATTCCGTTTATATTAAGAGGGACAGGCAATCAAGCGGTCTACATGTATAGCTGTACCTACATACGAATGACCATTGGACGTGAAGGTTGCTAAATCGTGACGTAAACTTACAAGGGATACGGCTCGCCGTTCGGGCGCTGCCCCATGGGGTTCCTGGGGATGGTTCCGCGGTTGAGGTCCCCGCACAGGTTGGAGGCCGACACGTGCGGCCGCGGGGACTCCGCCGACGGACACTCCGTCGCCACCTGCCGGTAGGGCGGCGGGCGCACTCTGCACGCACACAACATACTTTCATTTATAGTCAGTTATATTATCTACTGGCTTTATGAGACTTAGTACCTAATATAGGTTTTTAAACTGTCATGGTCATCAACACTTTGAAAATTATCACTAGAAACGGGATATTTACCATGTATATTATTTGATTTGAGTTTCCGATATTTCGGCGCTGTTGCAAACGCCATGATCACGGGAGAACTGAAGTACTGCGGGTAGATGGTGATTATGGGCAGACGTAGCGATCTACCCTCTTCCTCACTCGTTTATTACGCGTGCCACTACTATTGTCCTCACAACTATCTCGAACTGGATTCCGACACACAATACTGACCGTGTCAGCCCGCATACTCGTTAGTACCTAATGACTCAGGGTAACGAGCGCAATGCAGTGCCGCGCAGGCCTTTGTGCTTAAAAGTTTTGAGTAGCAATTGTTATGGGTCGGCGTTATGTTTATCAGGCTACTGCCATGCTCGTCAGTCGCCTAGTCTCGTTACCCAATAGAACAAAAAAAAAAAAAACAGATTGATCCGCGATATTATACTCCCGTCTTGAAGACTTGAGTTACCTATGGTCTCAACTTCTGTAGGGCGTGGCTGCAGATTCAATCTCCACAATGCTCAGATAACACAAATCAGTAATTAAACATTTGTTGGCACAACACAAGGTGCAAGTATATACTGAGACCTGTTCTATGGAGAGAACATAACAACTATCATAGAGAGAATATAGATACCTATACGTCTACAAATCACGAGACACTCACCTGGGCGGCGTGGCGTTGGGGGACTCCATAAAGGCGTAGTACCCCTCGGGGTTTTCCTCGGCGGGGTCGGGGCTCTCCGTGGAGGGGGCGGGGGACGTGGTGAGCGAGGGGGGCGTGGTTTGCGGGAGCACTGACGCCGCCAGCACCAGGAGATATGTCTGAAAACAAAACGACAAACCTTCACACAAAGTAGGTACATATTTCTCTTATAAACTAGTAGCTGCTGCCCACGGTTGCACTCGCATGGAGCACAGCCTGTTTTCGGGATAAAATGTAGCCTAGTATCATACTCCGTTTACGGCCCATAAACTATCTATGCAAAAAATGACGTCGATCCGTCGTTGCGTGAAAGAAAGACAAACGTACAAACACACTTTCACATTTATAGCAGTAGGTACGGATTACGGGATCACACACGATGATGACGGGGTGATAGAATAAAAAATGAGGGTATCCGTAGGAGAACGATAGTCACCGACGTACCTCTCAAAGTTAACAAGTTGAACTGCCAGCCACATCGCTCGCAGAACCGATAACCGATGGGGAAGAATGGTTCTCGAGTGGCGACCACGAACCGGAAGACGTAGTGTAGGACGGCCCCCCACTAGGTGGACCGATGACCTTGTCACAACCGCGGGGAACCGTTGGATGCAAGAGGCGAGTAGTCGATCCAAGTGGCGTTCTATGGGGGAGGCCTATGTTTAGCAGTGGACGTCTTCCGGCTGATGATGATGATGACACGATGATTATTGTGAAACATCAATGCGGCTTTAAAACAGTAAGTAATATTTTTCAGAATAAGCGTAGTCTACATTTGCGCAGAATGTCCACGACTCGCCATTTTAAAAACTCTTGCCACATTTACCATCTCTTTCAAAAAACAAAAAATAGTAAGTAAACAATTTCTTCACTTGTTTCACACTTAATACGCATGGCTGTGTAACAGTTGATCAAATGCTAGTGTAACGTTTAATACGGCATGAGACGTGAGTCGTGACTCGTGGAGCCCCGTTAGAGCTGACCCGGATTCCCCGCACGCGTTACGCACGCACACTCTAGAACACCATACTACTGTCTACGACTCTTGTACGTACGAACAATACATGCAAATCAACGAGATTAATTCAATAAAGTTTTTGAATTACAATGAATAAATAATACTGTATCTATGTATAGGACATCTCAAATAAAAATGTTTTTTCACACAATTTCATTGGCTCCTGGATATTTCTCATGAAAGTAAAAATAAACGAAGTGTCCGATCTAAGTTAATACTAGGACTTTAGGATTGTAAGTTCTTAGACCGATCGAGAAGAACGGGAACTCACCGGCATCGTGGAACGGATTTAGGTTTAGGCAATTTCCACTTTGCCAGCGGGCAAATAAGCAAGTATTTATAGCGAAGAATTCCCTGTTGACCTCATCTCACCTCACCTGGTGTGGACTGAGAATGTTATCGAAAGTGGTGACACTGTAAGCTCTCTCGCTAGAAGTTTTGATGACGCCGGCATGGCTTTCAAATTCAATTTGTTGTCTCTCTTTATTTTTGGGAGGAGCAGTGCTTACCTATACGTCTTTTTCTTTCAGTCCATACACGGTACCTACCTATTTAACCTGATACATACATCAAGCCGTTAATAAAATTACAGACCGACAGTCGGACAACAAAGATCCCAAGTCCCATTTTGGGGTACAGACTCCAAAAAGTTCAAAGTAAGCCAACGATCGTCCGGCCGTAAGACTTTCCTTCCTCTGAAGCGGGTCACCCGCGGGTCACCGCAACAATGAATGAACATCATTACCTACTGGATACTGTAATCACACACTGTAATTTTGATAATTGTAATTTCAATCTCATTGTTAGCCTCCTTACTTTAATTTGGGGTCAATTTTTTTTCCCCAATTGTTTCACTGTAGTCACAATTGTAATGAACCTACTTACTTTTTAGATACTACTCTTTTTTTACGTTTCCAATTCCATCCGCGCGTCGTGTATTGAGTGGAGTGATGCTCCAATCGAATTCGAGTCCACAGACAGTCACTCCATTCCGAACGCCATCGTCCATTTTTCGGTCATTCTGTGTCTCGAACTCTCGATTACTTTTACCAAATGACCACGAAATGGATCGCTCTAGCGGCCACACACGATGAGTTACTAGATGGTAGGACTAACTCTTCTACGAGTGTCCATCGTGATTGGTACTACCTCTTTGCTCGTGTACTAGAGAAGATAAGTTGATCGGTGTATCACCTACACCATGAAAGCTGACGGTCTAAAAAGTACATACTGTTTACTAAATAAAGCGTCTAGTTGGTACATTATATTCCCCTCAGAGTCTTAGTACATACTACAATTGGTTCAAATAGTACATCATTAGCGGCAGCATGTTATGAGACCTTTCGACAGGTCCTGCTAATCAGGCTGCAGCCACCTCGGACCACCTCCGTCACGCAGCCGCCGTCATTGGTGGCCCGTCGCCGCACCATTACCACTTACGACATGCTGATAACACTTACCACAACGAGATACGATCTAAATTGCGGTAGCACTTGTTGTTCACAGTGGGTGGTCATTAGATCTGCTTTGCGCAGAGCAATTTGCGAACGAGTGAATAAGATGGTGTCTCCATTTTGTCGCCACTTTTGTAAGAGATAAGAGGGCAATCTTGCTTTTTATTACGAAATCCGTCAATCTTGGTCAATCAGCTTCGGTGGTGATGTGTCATGTGCGCTACGTTTGCAATGAGCTTCAGCTTTCGGTGAAGCAAAATATGCTCGTGATGATACAACCATAACATAGTGGTAAGACATTTTCTAGGGCTCGCCAGGCTAGCTACCATCGTCATGATGAAAATGCACCTATCGCGATCCTTTTTGTTCATTGCCCGTGGTCCTACTGCATAGTCCAGTAGGACCACAGGTAATGGTAATTAGGACTACGGACTATTATTTTTGCTCGTCATCCTATCGTAGGACTACGGGCAATGAGAACGGCCCGTAGTTTCTAGGTTTAGCGTATTCGCAAGTGTGAAAAGAAATATTGTCGCCTCATGTCGACGACCGAAGAGCGACGACGCGACACTTTGCCCTTTCTCTCTCTCTGGCATCGCCTAAGGCAGCCGAACATCTAATTCATTGATCGCTAAGCATCAATCGCGGAACACGACAAAACCATGGAAAAACGACGATCCCCGCTTGACGCATACGTATCGTCTATTGTGGTTGTGGTTGGGGCTTGATGGAAATCTAGTCCGACCATGGCACCCTCTTCTACCTACGATTCTAAGACCTCTATTAAAAAGAAAATGTTTCACGACCACTACGTGCTCAGTGCGGATGCCGGCGGTAAATAAGCGGTGGTGCGCAAGTGATGTATGTAGCGTAAAGCGGAACAGTCGTCGCTTTGAGCCCAGACAGGGCTTAGAGACCATTGGCCGTATTGCCGTTCTTGTATATTTTGTGGTTTTTTGATGGTTTTGCATCAAGCCGCGCTTGAACGTGTATTATCTCGTAACCCGCGCTTGATGTAAAAACATGGTTATTTTGACAGCTAAACGCATACTTGCATAAGCGTCTACGGTCTGCATAAATGAATTGGTAGAGCCATAGAAACCATAGAAATCTGTGTACGGAACGTATTTCAATGGTCGTAGATTTGAAGCAGGAGCAGTCACTTCAAATTTGCGTTACCAACTCCTTTCAAAAATAAATTGTGTTTATACATGCCAGGTGTTTGACCTGTAGTCAGCTGGACAGGACACCCGTGGTACTGTGTTACGTATGTGTATCAGTTAGCACGCGAGTGCGAACACTCTCGGTACAGTAGGCACCTGCTGATGTGTTCTGCGACGAGTGCAGATGTGTGCGGAGTCCGTTACCGTACCAACCAGAGCACGAACACTTACTGCGGGTAACTGGCCGTGTGTGCGTACAAATAGACACAATTTTGATATCTATACTGTCGTACTAAGTAACTATAAAGGATGTAATTTTCAGAGCAGGCAGTAGGCACGGGTGGAAACCCTAACCTGCTCTATCAGACACCAGGTGAGGTTAGGGCAGTACCTACTGGAAATGTTAAAAATAGCTAAAGTACATAGTTCCTCATAACAATTATCTGAGTAATCGGTGGTAATGGTGTTGATTCTGTCATTTCGTACGTAAACTTAATTTAAGTTTCGCTCTCTTTCCAATAGATAACACGAGAAAGAGATAAAACATGTTAGACACATTGATATTTAGCTTTAAAGATATCAAATATCTTCCATCCTTGATAAATTAAGACGCCTCTTTTACTACCGCTAAATGTACACTAGACACAAGCAAGTGGATTAATTTGATGGGTCCAAAATATTGTCCATCTGACATTTCCTTCTATGATCTCATTAAGAAAGAGATAGAAACTACAATTAGGTTTAGGTATGAGATGACAGAATCGACACCAATGTAAACCTACCGACTGTAAACCTACTTTACACGCAAACCTTTCGCGCGAATTTGTTACTGATAGGAATGCGTACCTCAATGATGCCAGTGGGGCAGAGCAGCTGGCCGCCGCCGCCGGGCTACTTACACCATGTTTAGTATTCTAGGGTCTCATGTAGGTCCACATAAATACGGTATCTTGGTAATACGGTACCTTTGTCTTTATTTTTAACGTAATTGTTGTTAATATTAGAAACACTGTAAAAACATATTTAAAAAATAAATGCTGACATTTTTTTGACTTTTTTGACCAAATAGGTATACTTGGAACCGGCACCGCACTAACCATACGGTACTTTTTATCCCTGAAATGTGCCCGGTTCCTGCAGGAATTTCCACGCACATGAAACTGCGGCCACACAACAACAACTGCTAGCGATGAAATAAGTAACTAGTTGTGTAGCATGACTAGTGTAGCATGAGCTCCGCTTTTACACAATCGTTGAAGGTCCGTTTGAGTCACCGCAGCTCTAACTAACTGGAAATGATCCGTGTACTCCGGACGTAGCTGTGGCGCCCGCGATTAACCGCTACGAATCCTAAATAGAATTAGCTACAAAACAAGTTATTACCATAAAGGATTAGGCCGGAATGTGGCCGCAGCCAAGTGGCCAAGTGGCCGGGTTGTTGACCGCGGCGCCGCCGGCACTGGGTGAAGGTCAGCATAACGGGAGCCGTGACGTCATCGATGCTGGACAATGTTTTGATTTGAGAAGGAGTCACTTTTTTTTAGTTAACACTAGAAAAAAGAGGAAACTAAAACACATGGGACGGGTACCATGTGGACTTGTAGGCAAACCACTATTACATCTTTGAAACTTACATGCGTTACATCTAAACAATAAGGCTTCGAAGTAACCTACCTGCCTATTAGGGCAGGTCACTTGGTTGTACCTGTCTAGAACGTAAGTTTAATTCGTTTTAAACGTAAACAAAAATAGACTAACTATTAGACCTAACTATAGTAAGTACTTACTAAGTAGCTCTAAAGTATGATCAGCTCATGTGCCTATGGAACATAGACCGTATCGAAAAGTGGTCAAGTGCTTGCTTTAAAAAACCACGCTATACCTACATAACAAATTTTTATAATCGTTAAATGGTGATCGATTTCCTTTCAATTTGATTTGGCCAATAGATTGAGATTACGGTACCTTTAATGGCTCGTATCTTTTTCGTCAAGTATTTTTTGTTTTTAACCGACTTTGAAAAAGGAGGATAAGGTTATATGTACGACTGTATGTATTTTGTATGAGTTCTCCGATTTCTCCTTCAATTGTAGACCGGTTTTGATCATTCTTTTTTTAAAAAAGGGTAGGTATACTCTCGATCGGACCCTTATAAATTTGATGAAAGAATATCTAAAGGTAAAAAATGGGAGATGAATTTTCATCGAAGTCCGATCCCGCTTTTTTAAAAGCAGTATTCCTTTGTTCCCTCTGAAACTACTTATATGGGGGTACCTATACTCAAATACAAATGATAGCTTATATTAGTTGTGCACCCGAGGCTCTTTTAGTAGTTTACCCGTTTTCCTGCGGGTTCTGTACATGTTCACATATTCCAAGAGGAAACCCTAGATCCTTTGTGGTAATTAAAATTGTGTATAAATACATATGTATCTATCTCAATTCACTAGAAAATCAAAGGCTTTTAAAAACAACAGAGATATATTTAAAAATATCCTCCTTGCGTCGTATGACTCATGTCGTAACAAATATTTTCAAACATTCTACTTTCTCCACATTAATCACCGTTCCAATACCTTTTAATACTCCCAAAGTCGCATTTGGAAGTGGCCTTAATTCTTTGAAACATCATTATAATTTATAAAAATTGTTGAAATTAATTTTGACAATTAGGATTTTAAGATCTTACTAAAATTGTAAGCAAATCTCAAAGAGCCGCTCCGCACGCAGCACTTGGCAGTTTTCTGAGATTTTCTTCCGACTATAAAATAAAGGCTTCCTGTCTTCCAGATGAAATAAAAGTAGACCCAATAGTTTAGTCGCGTACCAATAGTAAACAAACAATCTTTTTTACCGGCGATCGATCACACTGCCCAGACTCCTAACTAGAATTCCCTGTGTTTAGGGAATCCGGAACTAGTCTACTATGAAGACTGTCGCATAGCATGCCCAATTGCCCAGAGATCGAATAATATCTGCGCTCATAAATATAAGTCCTGTGGCGCAAGTACGGAACTTTGCGATCGATAAAATGGACAGTTAAATAGTTAAAATTAGAAACAGTTTAGTCGTTGTTAATTTATTCGAAAACGAAACAGCCTTTTTCCTGAGAATGAAAACTAATCTCCGAAACTACTACGTATTTTGCGACGACGATAAGTTTTACTTGTAATCTGTTATCGATTGCATTTCCTACACAATGAAGTTCAATTTTCATTACATCGGCCGAATAACTAATTTCGCGAAGGAACCTGTGACTGTGAAGACAGTTGCGAACGACGATACAACTATTTTTATAATACTTAGTCTTCGAATTGTGAGATGCGAATATTCACTTCATATTGATGAAAGTAGACTCGGCTTCGTGTCGTTTTCGAAAAAATCAAGAACTACCTATCTCTAGTTAAAATTCTTAACATTCGAACTGTCAATTTTATTTATCGAAAAGATCGGTATCCACTTGCACAGTGCACTTGTGGGATTCGAAGCTGGTACCCGGTAGTTATCAGGTTACCACCTGAAGTCCACCAGTCCTACCGGACTGACTCTTATACGAGCGTCTATCTGGGTGGGCACCACCAGCGGCTGCCAACATTTTATATGTCATTCGATACTTAAATATTCGCAAACTAGTTGCACAAAAGGTATTTCCAAAAACAATAACCTACCGTGCGGCCGTGGGCGGGACTCGGTTGGAAAGTGTAACGGGCCGGTTTGGGCCCTCCTTTTGTGGTCGACAGTTGTTAGCCTGAATATGGAAATTGTACCGATACATTCCTTGGACTGCTGCCGAGTGATGACGGAAACAAGCTATTGATATTTATTACCATTAGACAATATCATCATCATAGGATTTGTTTTGTAGGCTTGGTGGGATGGTCACTTCGTCGTGAGTTAGCTCAAGTATATAAATATCATTTTGTATTGTATTGTATCGCCCAAAAATCACGATTTTGCTTGGTTATGGTGCATTCTCCAAATTCCTTGTATTTCGGTGTGTTTCGTCAGCCACACTTCAGTCAGTCCTATTGTAGGCATTTCTAACGTGACTTCCAAATTGGACTACATCATCAATTCGTTGCTGGCAAACTATGAAAATTAGAAAAGCTGCTGTCATCAGAACTTGTCCTGAGCGCGCTACCTCGGTCAAAGGGCACACCACGCACTCAACACTGAGATGTGTTACATTAGTTGAGTTGCCGGTGGCGTACAACTCGCTCCACTTTCTCGTTCCTTCGCATTTCACTTTTATTTTCGTCAACTGCTTTATTGTAATTCGGCAACTCGGTTCGCTGCCCGCCATTATCATAAGTAATTGTTTTGAAACTTATTTTAGCGGTTTTTTGTAGGAGTTGATCTAGTTTTCGCTTTTTAAAGCAAAAAGTTTAGGAAAGTGTTTTAAATGCTAAAACTGTACTGGTTTATATCGAAAACACAGAAATTATACAAACATAATGTAAAGAAATTATAAGCACCAACTTTAAACCTACTTGTGGTGGAAAATACGATGGAAGTTTGCACGCAATCTTTTTTTGTAAGAAGGTGGTTTCAATAGTAGTTTACCTGAGATTGGTATTTAATGATGGTAAACGACGATGTGAATACGTGAAGTGATAACACTAAGACTGGCCCTGACCGGTGGTGAGATTGTGTCTCAAGTGCGGCTGCCGGAACATGTACAAGAGCTTCGCCAAAGATTTACAACTGGAAGGTGACAGGTGGCGAGCACTATAATATGCTCTACCAAAATGCGAAAATTTTATATGGCAGTTCGGAATTTAGTGTTTACGCATATTGGATTGCAAGCAGTTAATGGAATGGTAATTGAATCAACCACAAATAACATCGCATGAAGAAGAAAACCTTCATTCTCTATATCCTTGCATATTTATTTCGCTTCATCAACATTAAAACACTATCGGTATGCACTTCCACCTCTATCAATCAGTTTATCCAAACAACAGTTATTCAGTTCGGCCGCACAGTGCACACCTCAACAAAGTATGCTTATCTACCGACAGCCTAGCTCACGACAGCGCAGCTGGTTTTGTGCCGGGGGCCTTACCGGCTAATAATCTTGTCGTCGTTTTCGATCCCAAACCGATTAAAAGCAGCGGTCTCAAGTCTTCGTGTGGAAGGAGTTGTCGTTTCTTTTCATTTTTTAACAACTTGTTTCCGTTCGTTCTAAAATGATAACCAGCGAAAATTCTAGATTATTCCTTCCAGCCGAAGACCTAGCGACCGATGGTCTTAATCGGGTTGGAGTCGAAAACGAACGCGAGATTGTTAGCCGGTAAGGCCCCTGTAGCCGGTAAGCCCGCTAGTTCCAACAACATGCGGTTCCAAGGCCGGCCCGCGGTGCGCACTCGCCACTCTGCAGGTCAGTGGAGCAGCGCCGCGCGTGGCGACGACCGACGCGCGACGTTGGGAACGTGCGTCAACTGTTAGGGACCATGTCGTTGTTGTTGATATTCTTTGAGTCAGTAATTGAAAGAGTCCACTTTAGCAATCTTCTGGTTGAAACATAGAAACAATCTTTACAAATAATGAAAAGAAAAGTAATTAGTTGTTTCGGCAGTTTCTGCATACGGAGACTAAATTATGACTGGTTTTCAAGGACAGTTCTCACAATACGTTGACAGGTGTTTGCCAAGGAGGATCACGTGTGGTCACAAACTGAAAGTAGACGAACTGTAAGAAATTTGTTCTGTATTGATGTAGGTGTAGCTGTGATGACTATAGTACAATATGTCCTTCATGGTTTTTTGTAATGTCTACTACTAGCACTTAGCAGGCATATATACACATGCGCGTCATGTACGTGAGAACAGTAGTTAGGGATGTGGGAAGAGCACCATCTTACTATACACACAAATATTTCTCTGCGATGCACGAACATGGCACTTTTATGGTGCAAAGTATTGACAGGTGCAGAGTAGGAAGTTATACAACTCTATCCGAGTCTATCCAATACGATGCTTCTTTCGTTTCGTTCTGTGCTTCCCTCGGTAACTTATGTATCCTCTTATCTACAGCCGACAGCCTATTTTGATAGCAGTTGAAAATCTTGGTTGCGACAAGGTTCCAAAGAGTACAGTCGCGGTCACCAGCGTGAGTGGCACCCATGCAATATTAATGCCGTAACGGGCCCGCGGCGGGCGGCGAGGCAGAACGGAGCCGGCACCGCGGCGCCGCCGCGCCGGTGCGTTATGAGAGGAGAGGATGTAAAGCATCCAATCGTTTAAATTTCCCAGGTGTATTCGAGATATTATCATTTTTTGAGCCCACCGACGGGCACTTCATTCCGGGCGCGCCATCGCTCCATTTTTCGGTCACTCTGCGTCTCAACTACCTACTGCCAACTGAGCGTGAAATGGATCGTCGTATCGGCTACTAACTAGGCCACTAGTTGGAACATGGTATTTGGAACGTTTGGATTTCTAACCTGAAGTGATAGAAATCTATCACTTCAGGTACATTCTGAGATGACCCCACACACGGGCGGTTTTTGAACATTGGCTTGGAATGTTGTGGATTGGAGTGCTCGTGTATCTGTGCATTTCATTTTCCACTGCGGGATATAGCCCTTTTCTGACAGAGAGAAAGAGAGTATGGGCCATAATCTACCATGCGCGGCCAGTGGGGCTTTGACAAAAGCCCCCTGGGCACAGTGAGGACAAAATTTGACGACATAATTTTGTGACTGGAACATGCGTGTTTTGTCTCATTTTTTCCTTTACCGCTTTAGAGCGAGAATTAAATTTACAAACTATATATTTTGTAGTGTTAAGTAAACAAGATCAACCGCTGAGTCTCGGCACCAGCCTCACTGCACACAATAGCCGGCGGCGGAATTTGGAGCAATTTTTGTACTCTTTGCGGCGAGTTTCTCTGCGGACGCGTCTTTATGCATCACTTTCTACAACGAGATCTGCTTCTTACAAACACATTCATTCATTCATTGATTTCATTTATCAATTTTATTTCGTTAATATAAAACATGTGTCCACAACACTGTGGACTCGGGACACCTTGTCTATATGAGTTCTATGACTAGGTACCTCTACCTGTGCTCTTTTTTGTTTTGTTGTGCGTTTAGATGCACGGTGCACCGCTCATTTGTCTACAGTTGGTCACTCTGGCGTGCTTGGTGGTGGGCTTTAGGGGCAGCTTAGACGCTCAAGCAAACGTACGTTACGTTTGCTTGAGCGTCTAAAAGGTGCCCCTTAGTGTTCGCCTGGCTAGTTAGTTATACTCTTTTTATCGCGGTAATAAAAACTTCTCGCGAAAAATCTGAAGAATTCCTATTTACTTTTGAAAAAAATATCTGCTTTATTAATATAGGTAAAATATATATCCAAATTGCTTGAATCACTTTAATAAAACCAATCGATTTAATAAAAAACACGATTGCCCTAGCCAGTGTGACCCGGGATGATGTAAGGATTCTAACTATACACATCCAAATCTGTTCCGGCATTTATAAGTTATGGTGGAATAAAGAAACTAACGTACATAATATTATACAAACATGTGAACCCTAATAATAAAAAAAAACATTACACTTATTTTTTGTGCAGTCGTGTAAAAATGGTGGTGGGTAATCGCTTTTTTACCAAAATCGAGTGTTGGCAGGACTCGATGTTGGAATTGAACATCACTTGTTGAGAGTTGAGACTCTCAACTCAAAGTGGTGTTTGTGGTTTTTTGAAGAAGAAAATAATTGTGTACATACTGTACTATTTTGTTTAATTTTGGAATTTCAGAAGTGCTTGGAATCTATATAGAAGTATTATTCATTTTCTATTACATATATGAAACAGCTTTAAGCTTGCTTTTACCTTAGTAAGACATTACCTAATTAATTTATTACAGCCGATTTATTACATGAAATTACAGAAAATCCAAACTTAGTACTTACCAAATAAACAAGTGAATGCCGCGCCATTTTCTCCGACACAACAATTTTAGAACACGCACAGGCCGAGTAGAAAGTTCACAAATCACTTGACCATTTAGAGAAAGAAATAATAAAAGTGTTTATTCTGAATTTAAAATCAAAACGCGCGTTTCCGTCTACTTTTTTTTGGCTGGCACAGGTCGTGGTCCGGTCGGCCAGTGCGTCCGTGAGGCACTGCGCGCTAGCGGGATCTAGAGTCTGTAGAGAGAACGGGAAACGGTGAGTATTCGGTGAAAGGACATCACATAGAGCTGTTGGTTGCTGAACGGCTAGAAGAAGTGGGTATGTGCGTGTCTTGCGTGCGTTCGACCTACTTTGATTTAATTTGCTAATGGAATTGTTACAATTTTTGAATGGAATTCTTTACAATTGGCTTTTTTGATCTTTGGTATAGGTATACATTAATCGATCTCCGATTAGAAAGTTGTTTCTGATATGTTACTCTACTACTCTACAACTCTAACCTACTACTATTCTACTACACTAAATAATCAAAATTGGTGCATCCATTTAGGAGCTACGATACCACAGACAGACATACAGATACACTCGTTAAACTTATAAAACCCTTTATTTTTTGCGTCGTGGGGTAGAATAGGAATCTAGCTTCCGCCCGCGTTGGCGGAATTGAAATATCTTTATAAATTGCAGTTTATGTGTTGACTTTTAATATTCATCAAAATTCGTTCAGAAGTTTTTGCGTGAAAAAGTAACAAACATCTATTCATCTACACAAACTTTAGCGTTAATAATATCAGTATGGTAGATTAAATGCAGCGGTCGTAACAGCTCTCTACACTTCGCAGTTGGTAGAGACCAATGAGAATGTGAACACTTGGTAGAGACAAGCGGGTCGCGACGAGCCGCACACCTCGGCTGGTCGGGCCGCCGCGCGCCGTCCGCCGCACGCCACAGACGCTCCTTTACCATTCGCCGTAGATGGAGGATTAGTACTTATATACTTCGTCTAAGCCATTCGCCCTTTATAATATGGCAACCATTTTGCATATTTCCATAAGCTTATTGTGATAAATAATTAAACACACACATCCAACGATGCCTAATATATGTTTGTAACATTCGATCGGTGTCACAGAGGCCTCTTCTGCTCCTATCAGAGGGCGAGAAGCCCACGGTACCTCACCTGGTTATCTGCTATCTGAGAACAATCTCCTGGGAATGCAGGTAAATCAAGAGGTTGCTGGCAGATACCCAGGGAGCACCACGAGGAGGTTACCTGGCATAGTACTCCTGGTTCCATTGCCCGATTTGAAGATGATTTTATCGAGATTATTGAAGTAATAAATAATTAAACAGAATGTATAATTATTTTAAACTCTGAATTATGACTTTAATTACTTATTTATTTTTTTTGTATTTTTTAATCTTTTAACTATATTTAGAATTAATTATTCCATTGAATTTCAATTACGGAGGTGCGGACTACAGAGATATGTCCAATTCCATTCAGCAAATACGATAGTGGTAAAAAGTAATTTGAAGATCCTACACATACCTACCTAATATAGTGAACAACATTGTGAATTAATAATTATATTTTAAGAAACTGGTTTCCAGGTCGCAGACAAATTGATTATAGGTACCTGTTAGCACTGTTGTGGATTTATAACAATTTGATAACGAACCTACACGAGCAATTAAAACCACTTATTGGTTATCCAAACGTTACAAAGGATCATTAGTGGCGGATACGACGATCCATTTCGCACTCAGTTGGCAGTACTCGAGTCGAGACACAGAATGACCGAAAAATAGAGCGATGGCGCGCTCGGAATGGAGTGCCCGTCTGTGGGCTCGAAATTGGACCATCGCGTTGTTCCATACAATCCACGACGCGCGGAGCGATGGATTTGGAACGCTCGTGTATGGGGGCTCTAGTGTCCGGTGTCAGAGTTTCAATCTCTCTCTATTCGGTAGGCTAGCACAGTTTTACAATATTAAACTGTGTCCACTGCAGGCACAAAATGAATCCGCGTATCAGTGGACAGATTCTTTATTCGTCACTCGAGAGTACTATATAGTGTAAAGTTCACCATACACGAGCGTTACAAATCCATCGCTCCGCGCGTCGTGGATTGTGTGGAACGATGGACTAATTTCGAGCTCACAGGCGGTCACTCCACTCCGGGCGCGCCATCGCTCCATTTTTCGGTCATTCTGCGTCTCGAGTACTGACAACTGAGTGCTAAATGGACCGTCGTATCTGCCATTAACGATGAGTTGGAGAACGTTGGATTTGGAACGTTTGGATTTCTAATATTTCTATCACTCCACGTAATCCATCTGAGATACCACAGTGGCGGTTTTTGGAACGTTGGATTGGAATGCTGTAGATTGCAGTGCTCGTGTATGTGAGCTCTTGTTAGTCATAAAAAAGCCGCGAAGTGTGTGACGCTAGATTACGCCTATTAACATCTGCTAGGGAAAACCCACGCAGTGTACATGCTGCGGTCTGTATCGGAAGATTATTCTTTTCATCTGAATTGATGCAGGAATTACATCGTCGGGACGGCAATGCTACTTCCACGACGACGAAAATCATGTACCACGGGACTTTATCTTGAAATGGGGTTTGCTATGATACTTTCGCAAATGTAAATAATTACGTACAAAGGCCACACGAAAATACATAATACATAATAATATAGAGTGTATGGACGGGGTAGTACGGGGAGGTACCCTAACCGTATGATGCATTAAAATAAATAAAATCTAAATTTTAGAGTCCATCATACGGTTAGGGTACCTCCCCGTATGATGGACTCTAAAATTTAGATTTTAGAGGTATTTTCACAGATTTTGGAAAAAACACAGTCAGCAAGAAAATGGGCATGTTTCACAGATTTTTTTTGATGCTAAACTATTTACCAGGTGGTAAATATAGGCGGTAACAGTGTCCGTCTGGGTGGGTACCACCGCTTTGCTCGTGTAGTCTGCCGCCACGCAGTAGTGTGCAAGCATTACTGTGTTCCGGTTTGATGAGCAAAGTAGTCAGTGAATTTACTGGGCTTATGAAACTTAATAACCTAATATCTCAGGGTAAGAGCGCAATGCAGTGCCGCGCTGGTACCGCAATTATTATGAGCAGGTGTTATGCTTACCTTTAGGCAAACGATCAGCTCGTCTCGTTATCCAATAGTATAAAAAAGATCCTGTTTCTTTTAGGGACCTAAACAATGTATTGGACCAACTGCGGTAATTAATTTTTTATGACTAATTGCTTATATTTTTTGTCGTTTTAATTTTTACGTTCAGAATCTCCCTTTCAAGTCGTGTATAATAAGACGCGGCACACGCAGGGCCGCCCAGTGCGCCGCGACTCGACAAGGAACATGTACGGAGTGGTGTGTCTGTGTGTGAGTGCACTGGTGGCGGCGGGGGCGGGGGCGGACGCGCGGGGGGAGGACTGTGGGCACGGGACACCAGGTATGGGACTTCCTTGTTGCTTAAAAGCTCAAAATGCATCTTTGAAAAAAATTAAGTACTTATCTCATTTCCTACTATATGGACTATATGCGGAACACACCGACGTTGCTTGGTGTCAGATTTTGGGTGGTAGCTGCCCGGAAATTTAGAAAAAAGCAGATCGATTTTTCTATTTGATTTTTGTAGGAACTGATGATCATAGACTCTTTATTAAAAGTCGTAAACGATGTCTGTTGGGTCAGCTATAAATAAATATGTACAGGAAGTACAAAACAATAACACAAAATTGATAGTCATATTTTTAGATAGATAATTCAGTAAGTAATTTCTCAAGTAGGTAGGTACTTATCGGGCATCCAATTTGTGCCCTATCGTTCAAGTTGGTCGTTAATCTCTCTGAAGATAGTAAGGGAAACTACCTATATTGATTACGAATGTAAACAAACAAAGTAACCATAGGCACTTAAAATTATTAGGTTTTTGTTATTTCACCAAATAAAAAAAATTGTTGCATATAAAACCTTCTCGGTGACGTGAGTAGGTTAATGAAACTACATAATAAGACGAGGCGGCATGATTTATTTAATCTAAATTGTATTAACCAGCACAACTTGCCGAATAAATATATTAAAAATGCTAAAAAAAAAAAGTGAATTATCTGTTATCGGTAGGTCCTCAAACGATCAAATACATTTTCCAACAAGAGCGAATTGGTCTGTTTTTTAATTTTCGAATATTATCATTTGATCAGTACCTCGCGACGACGTGGCCGAAGACGGTAAGTACGCTACACCTTGATTAGAGCTGGCCCTCAAGTGCAGTTGCCGGAACACAGCGACAGGTGGCTGGCCAATTGTCTCTATGAGCCCACATACACGAGCACTCAGATCCAGAACATTCCAATCCAACGTCCCAAAAACCACCCGTGTGTGGCGGATCTCAGATGGATTACGTGGAGTGATAGAAATATTAGAAATCCATCGTTCCAACTCATCGTTAGTGGCCGATACAACGATCCATTTCGCGCTCAGTTGGCCGCGAAAAATGGCCCGATGGCGCGCTCGAAATGGGGCGCCCGTCTGTGGACTCGAAATTGGACCATTGTTTCACTCAATCCACGACGAGCGGAGCGATGGATTTTTTTACGCTCGTGTATGTGGGCTTTATCAATTATTAGTTGTCCGTCAGCAGCCCCCAACCTGTCCGAGGAGCCTGTCACACGCGCCCCTAGCGGGGCCATCCGTGGCTCGTGGCTGAGCACGCGCCGCGGCCGCCCCCTGGAGGCCTACCGCGGGGTGCGGTATGCGGAGCCTCCGGTCGGGGACCTGAGGTTCCAGGTGAGGATTGTAATAGTTGAACCGTCTAGACTTGTTCATAATTCACAACTACTTGGGACTAAAGTGCCACCCTAACAACAAAATGACGTATTTTATAAGTCTCTGTTCAGGAGGGGACGTGTTCCAGCTGGTGATCATTCATGATGATATAAGATGTGTTAAACATCTCAAACGTAAATTCTAAGTCCAAGATCTATATAAAATTTGATGTCGTTTGCTCCAACTCCACAGATAAGCATTCACACCCCCTGAGTTTAGGTTGATGATCTATCTGATCAGAAGTTTTTATGCATGTAAGGTATAAAGTTGATCAATAATGCATAATACCTACGTCCTACATGTGTGCAACATCCAACATGATCTAAGACTGAGCAAAGTCTAAATCGGCGCATTACTAAATTGTTAAAGTCATTAATAAAAAAGTGGTTTTACTAAGTGGTAAGTATAGGACTAACTGTTCTGCGAGTGTCAATCTGGGTTGGTACCACCGCTTTGCTCGTTTAGTTTGCTGCAAAGCATTAATGTGCAAGCATTACTGAGTTCCGGTTTGATGAGCAGAGTAGCCAGTGAAATTACTGGGCTTATGTCTCAGGGTAACGAGCGCACTGCAGTGCCGCGCAGGCCTTTGTGTTTCAAAGTTCTGAGTAGCACTGCAATTGTTATGGGCCGGCGTTATGCTTACCATCAGGCAAACGACCAGCTCGACTCGTTATCTAATAAAATAAAAAAGAGTAAAAAAATGTTTAATGAAGGCTTATAACACTCCGCCGCCCCCAGCCCCCGCAACCAATTACCTCGTACTCGGAGGAAGTGAACGCCACGGCGGAGGGCCCGGCGTGCCCGCAGCCCACCATAGGGGACTACTACGTGCACGAGGACTGTCTGCGGCTCAACGTGTACTCCCCGGGACGGACCGGGTGAGGACCACTTGGATATTTGATAGTCCTTCCCTAACTCTCACCGAGGTGTCGTAACAGGCGACTAACGTACACTAGTACAAGCACGACGGTAGACGCCTTACACGCGTCAACGTCAACTGATAGAGGGCGATTAGCCGTACAACCATCTCAAGTTATACTCAACTATCTCAATATAACAGCATGCTAGTGACAGGAGGCAGCGTCTGCGGTGCAAATAGTTTCATACTTTTTTTATACTTTAAGTATAGGCTTGCGTTTGAGCACTATCTCACCTGATGGTAAGTGACGATGCGGTCGATGGTGTAGCACGCTTTCCTAAAAGATACCTGTTCACTCGTGACTTGAAGAAACCCAGGTTATAGCGATCAGAAACACAAACTCAGGGTTGTCTGTGTACCTACGCCAAATGAATGTGGGAGCAAAATGCTTCCGAATATTAACAATGTATAGATGTCACTTCGCCGTTTGTTTGGTTGTCTGATGATGGAAGAGGAAGGAGGAATTAAGTTTTGTAACGAGGACCTTTATGGCAGCAGGGAATCTAACTGTCAAATGCTATCTTATTCGATGGTTCAGTGGCTAAGTCGGTAGTAACTCTACCTCCAAAGCGAGAGGTCCCGATTGAATGCCCGATGTGGGTAAACTGACATTACTACTTTGTAATTATATTTAGCATAGTATTTACATCAGTTAATTCAATAATGTTATGTCAAAAAGTAATTTAACACAACATGGAAGCAGGAGTCCGTGCTTAGACTCGCCTCTGGATCTTAGGGTTAGAGTAAATAATCTTAATCTTTCATGAGCTGGGAGGAGCCCCCAGAAATGAGGCCCCTGTAAATAAAGAATTTTGAATGTAGTAAACTCCTCCCTGTGGTGGTGTTCTTCCACGCGGGCGGGTTCTACTCGCTGTCGGGGCGCAGCGACGTGGCGGGGCCCGACTACCTGCTGGACCACGACCTCGTGCTCGTCGCCGCCAACTACCGCCTCGCCTCCCTCGGTACGTACCACCACGTCCCACCGGTAAGAAAGAAAGAAAGAAAATACATTTATTTCTCTTTATACTTAGCTCTTTAGCTATTGATTAAAATTCACATTCATTTATTAATGGCGAATATGGGTACAATAATTGCTAATTGAATTGTATTAGAAAAACAATTATTAATAGTGAGATATAATTGAATTGAGTAATTATAAAAAAATTGCAATGATTTAAATTTAAATTGTGATTGTAGGAAGGTAATTTATACAAATTATGAATAAAAGTTGTCCAAGAACGCTTCCTTGCGGCACACCGAATTCAACTGTTCTATTCCGATACAAATACCAATTCTTTCTTTAATTTCGGACAGGTCTTGCTCGTTGATAATGTTCTTCTATTCACAGAACGACATTATCAACGAGCAAGGTTCAAGATTCAACGATCAACGTTCTGTGGAACGACATTATCATATTAAACGTGTTAGAGCTTCAGCTCTAAGAGTATGCAATCAAACGGGTCCAGACTGCAGATCCTTACATTATAACATTGTGAATGTTTCGTCACGCAGGGTTCCTGAGCACAGGAGACAAGCACGCACCCGGGAACAACGGGTTCAAGGACCAGGTGGTGGCGCTGCGGTGGGTGCAGAGAAACATTGAAGCATTTGGGGGAGACCCCAACAAAGTCACTATTACAGGGTACAGTGCGGGCTCCTTCAGTGTCATGCTGCACATGGTGTCGCCCATGTCCAAAGGTAGGGAACTAGTTTTAACGCTAAATAAAGAGAATGGTTTGAATGAGGGAGATTCTATGTAACATATTATTTTATCTCTCTGTGATATTTGTCTTCTATTACCAATAACGAAGAGGTACTTCTTGATATGATGATGATTCAGTGGTTAGGTTATCCACCTTAATGTATAAGTGTAGAGTTCGAATCCTAAAATGAGCTTGTGCTTTTAATGTAGGAAAATATCGTGTTGTAACTGTAGCATCCAAGTAGGTCAAATTCTAGCGTATGACTGACTAGCTACCACCTAACTTCTAAGATTAAAATAGTGATCAAACGTTAAACTATCAAAAGGGGAAAGTTATCGAAAACGTGATTTGCTGCTGAGCAACACATTGCAGCAACATGAAACAAAAAAATGAGTATATGTAAATTGTGTAACTCCATTCTGTTGTGATATTTCTAATCATTTTAGACGTTAATCTTTAGATATCGTCTAGCTAAACGGGCATCTAAAAGTTTTTTTTTGTGGTAACACGGTCTATCTTTATAAATACCCTTATGTCTCTCATTAACTTCCATCAAAAGGCATTGAAAAGACGTATACAGACTATAGATATAATCAAGGATTTATTCACTCTATCTCACTTCCAGGTCTGTTCCACCGCGCGATCTCAATGAGCGGCTCGCCCATCTCACAAGTAGTCCTTCCTCACCACCAGAAACACCTCGCCGTCAAACAGGCGGCACTGCTGGACTGCCCCACTGAATCATCCACCGCCATCCTGGACTGTTTGAAGACTAAAAGCTCGAAGGAGCTAGGAGACTCACTATATCAGTTCTTTGTAAGTAGTAATTGGGTGCTTTAGATGCATTTACCACTTTAACAATCTGAGAGTCTTTTTATATGAGTTATGAGATATCTTCTAGTTAAGCATTCTACACCGTCGACCGTACCTTCAATTTGGGCCGGCGTTGTGCTTACCGTTAAGCAAAATCCCACTCGTTTCGTTATTCAATAGTATATGAAAGTGGTAGGAGATTAGACAAAAAAAACCATTTTAACCTTTAACACGTTAGCTGCGGCACCAATTTTTGCAAACTTTCCGTTCCTGCGGCACGAGGTATTATCGGCCCGCACCGTGACCAGACGTTAGGGCGACACGCGGTCTATTAGACCCCACCTCCTTTAACAGACTAAAATCCATTTTCTGGCGCGAAATCAAAGATAAATTAAAATTTTGGTCCTTATCGATATAGACAGTGAATTGATGAACCCTAATGTACCGTCGCCCCGGGATCTGATAGCTAGTTTATTAATTATTGGCAAAACAAAATATGGGATATTATACACCTCGTAACGCACTGAAACAGGGTAAATTTTCGCTAAGATTAGTGATGAGAAAAATAATATCGACGCAACGACGTTTATCTATTTTTGTGTGAAAGTCTTAATGCGGTTCACAAAATAGAAAAAAAAGAAAACTAGAAAAGAAACTATCCTATTTATTCTGCCTCGGGCTTAATACTTACTAACACATAATTTCTGTACTTTTACCATCGTACAATAATATACCTACTCCGCCTGGTGCTCTCTTCCGACCACGTGACTGACACATGCTTACGTCATCATATATCGTGTAAAATTTACATAAGTCGAATCTAACACACTCAACAAACTTGGTGATTAAAAATAACCCTGTACATATTTTGTTGTTTTTAACGTTTTAGTATTGTTGTTATAGCGGCAACAGAAGTACCTACTTAACTTGAGAAAACTTCAACTATCTAGTTATCGCGATTCTTGAGATATCTGGTGACAGACAAACGGATAGACAGCGAAGTCCTAGTAATAGAGGGTCCTGTTTTTATCTTTCGATACGGAACCCTAAAAATCGTTAGGTAATCTTTATTTACTTTCAAAACCTAGACAAAGAACTACTGAATTATTAATTAATTACTTATCTGTTTTGTCAACGGCTGCTTTGCGTTTTTTGTGGAGTTTTTCACTACCTACAAAAATATCAATTAAAAAACTTACCTGTTTTGGTTCTGTTTCTGGGTTTTTTAAAATTAACTTCTTCCGACATCGTTTAGACATGTTCGGCGATGTAAAAGGACGTGCTCTCCAATCGACGTGATGCACAACACTAGTCACGGGAAGCTCGCGTTGGGTGCGGTACGAGGTCCGGGGGGATATGGGACGTTTTAGCCTCGTTCCGCACTGCATTAAAATTATATTAATTCAGTGCGGTACGAGGCCTAAGACATCCAGTACCAAGGTAGGTATACCACCGAGTCCGGGACCATTAGCGCGTCTCAAATATACATTTATCTCTTTTCTATACTGGACCAAACCAAAGCTATGCCCTTCGCACGACAGAGATGTTCACGTTTTTCCTTGCCGCACCACAAGGAAGTTGCATGAGGGGTGATTTAGGCCTCGTTTCGCACTTAACGTGTTAAATATGGTCATCAGAGTTGCTTTCATCAGCTTCTGCTTCTACTGTCTATAATTCTACAGTTTCTATAAGAAAGGTGTGATAATTGTGACTAGAAAATAGACAATATGAAAATAGATATGAAATTCTATTATGACATCCTTTCCTTTTTGCTATGTGCTAATTTAGTTTACACACTGAAAATCTGAACCTACAGTAGTACAAACTTTAAACTAACGATAGATTATTTTATATGTACTTATCTGGTAAAGCTGGTGTTTTCTATAGCTTTGTGTACTAAAATACTCTTGACTTTCACCTAATAGTTTTTTCATCAAAACGTGTCTACAATACTGACCTCCTTTGCAGGAGTTCGCTTGGGACCCAGTTCTGATCTGGGTGCCCATCATCGAGAATGATTTCGGCCAGGAGAGGTTCCTCACGGAACACCCCCTCACGAGCATCCGCGAGGGGAGGATGCACGCGGTCCCCTACATCGTCAGTCAGACGAGGGATGAGTTCTTCTGGAAGGCATTCAGTAAGTTTCTCCAAGTCTCCGAGTTGGTTCAGAGAGATTTCAAATTGCATAATTCTAGTTTTGGTCAACCAGACACAGTGTTTTAGTCAGTTACAGCCACAAGTTGCAGTATTCTAATAGTATTCCAAGTAGCAATAAGAGTGCCAGCAGACACTATATCAGCTTCAGTTCATAGGTCGAACACACATAAGTATAATAATTACTCTTGTGAAGAAAAAACTTTAATACACACACACACACACACAATAACTGTATGACAGGTATCAGGAGACACATAACATATAAATTCCACATTTTAGCTGTCATGCCATCTGATAGTACTATAGTGGAATGGGGACGAGGGAATAGATAATGTTACATCCACTAGAGATCTATGGTTACATCTCGCCATCACCCAAATGAATCCAGTAGGTAGAGGACTGAAAGTCCAGCAATTTTACTCAATCAATTTGTTTTATTCTGAACACTGAACTCTCTCTCAATAAATAACAACAGCAAATGCTTACACATTTATACCCCTGCATTAGGAGTCCCTGTGTCACATTACCTGCTATCCACCACGCCATGTCCCACGTGGCATGGACACACACAGATATACAGGACAATCATCCAAGATCCTTGAACAAACTTTATGCCCAATTGCAAACAAAGTCTGCTCCGACCGCGAATCGAACTCGGAGTTCTCGGTTTGCAAGCAGGTTTACTACCAACTTAGCAATGAAGCTGCACTAAACTTACTCACCGCAACAACAGACATTACATTTAACGTTCAAGAGCACTCTCTCGGGCTCATTTGAATATAGAAAATTGATGAAACTTGCAGCGGTCCTAGAAAACGAAACACTGACCACCCAGATGGACCGCGAGTGGGACCGCATCGCCCCCATCTCGTTCTACCTGGCGCCTCCCTCGGCCGCCCCCGCCGCCTCCCTCCGCGCCTACTACCTGCGCGCGCACCACGGCCGCCTGCGCAACGACAGTGTGACGGCAGACGGGCTGGGGAAACTGTACAGTGATGCTATCATAGGATTCGGGGTTCACACGTAAGTTACTTTTACCGTTGTTTTTGAAACAATGAATTGTAAATATGTCGGCCGCCTACCTAGAGATCGATATTTCGAATAACTACGAATACCTTTCGAGAAACTTGTGCTTTTGGTGAAGGAAAACGTCGTAAAGCCTTTTTAGTGTTCGCCTGGCTAGCTACCAAGTACCAAGACGACTAGAAAATGCCATAACTACCTGAATGAGATTTTCAAGTGCAAATTAAAAGAAATGTTACGATTATACAAATAAACCTCCCCAGGCTGGCCAACGCGGTGGCGGTGTACTCCACGCAGCCGCTCTATTACTACCAGTTCGCGTACGTCGGGAACAACAGCCACTACGTCGACCCCGCCACCAACAAACCAATAGGTATCCGTACAAATACATCTAAGCATGGAAATTATACTAAAAGCTGTGTCCGATTGGGGCGATGCCAATATTGTCAAATCCCATTCTTCAAAAACCCAGGCGTGTCTATTCTCTGTTAAACTGTTGTTAGTGGTAGGACTAACTCTTCTGCGAGTGTCCGTCTGGGGTTTTACCACTGCTTTGTGAGTGAAGTCTGCCGCCAAGCACTAATGTGCAAGCATTACTGTGTTCCGGTTTGATGAGCAGAGTAGCCAGTGAAATTACTGGGCTTATGAGACTTAAAAGGTACCTAATGTCTCAGGGTAACGAGCGCACTGCAGTGCCGCGCAGGCCTTTGCGTTTCAGGTCTGAATGGCACTGCAATTGTTATGGGCCGGCGTTATGCTTACCATCAGGCAAACGCCCAGCTCGTCTCGTTACCAAATAACATAAAAAAAACTAAGTCTATTCCATCTGACTCCCGCTTTCCAGGGTGTATCCTTGTTGATTACTGATCGTCTGAAGCTATTAGGTGTTACACTTAAATCTGGCCGCATCTTCGACTCCTATATTAAGTCAAACGTTAACTGCGTAAAAGCTTGGTATACTGACTCAAGTCCGATGATGCAATACTGTTCTCACCGGTGGGATGGTTCAGCCAAATACCAGCTTAAAGGCTTGGAAACTATTGAAAGACGAGCCATAAGGTTTATTGGCAACGATACGCTTCATAAACCACGCAGGGTTGCCAGTCTACCGGTCTTCTACAGGAAACATTTTGGAGGGTGTTCTATAGCTGATTTAATTACACCATCTCCATTTCAAGATTGTACGACAAGACTCACGAACTTTGCAATCAAAGGGAGACGGAAAGCCGTGAGTCCTTCTATCCGCACCAAGCGTTTTGATTCAACATTCATTTTGCGGACAGCGAAAAAATGGAATTCATTGCCGGCATCTATATTTCCTGAATACTACAATTTGGGAGTCTTCGAGACAAGAGTGGGCAGGTGTCTTCTTGGCAAGCGTGCTATATCGTCGACCGCATCATCAGGTGTGGTTGCGGTCAAACGCAAGTCCAACCTTTACTGTTTTTGCTAGTTCAATTTAAGTTATTCTCCTCAGTCAACAACATAATCGACTGTGATCATGCGACGCCTGCCAAGCGTGCTGTATTATGGTAAAATCCTTCCCCTCAAGGGGGAGGCCGATGTTCAACAGTGGACGGTATACGGCTGACATCGAGATATTAACGCCGAGAGATGAAATACTGTACTATCCGATCTCACGACAAGGTATTGATTTTGCTATAATTAATATCAGCACTCAGCCTATCACGCACGGGGAATCGGCGCGAGGCGTTGGCTTAGCCAATCAGCGCGCATTATGTCTGGGCAAAAATGGTGGAATGTCTTTCATGCAAACCAAACGTCACTGCACCTCTTGAGGTTAGTATCTCGATGACGGCTGATGATTATGGAGGCCCTCCCCGGGTCCGTCTACTACCCCCTCCCCTCCCCCTCAGGCGCGGTGCACCACGACGACCTCATCTACCTGTTCTCCCTCAACGCGTCGTTCCCTCTCATCGCGCCGTCTCGCTCGCACGACTCCCGACAAGTGGACCGCATGACCGCCCTGTGGCACAACTTTGCTACCTACGGGTGAGTTGACTTACATTACGAAATATATTTTATAGTGTTAACCGACACTAGCGGATGTTCACACAAATATATACATCACAAAAATTTCGCTTCCAACAGGATTTTTGTACGTTTGATAGATCGAACAGACAGACAGATAAATAACAGCAAATAAATAAAATTGAAGTGTCTGTTTGTAATATCAAACTAACAGCTTTTTACCAAATGCATGTAAAAGTATATATACAGTACATATAACAAAACAACCATTTTTAAAATTTTTGTCTGTCTGTTTGTTCCGGGTAATCTCCGAAACGGCTGGTCCGATTTTAACGGGACTTTCACTGGCAGATAGCTGATGTTACAAGGAGTAACGTAGGCTGCTTTTATTTTAGAAAAAGAATTAGGGATCCGCGCAAAAAAATGAAAAACCATGAAATCCAAAATCTCCACGCGGGTGAAACCGCGGGGCAGCAGCTAGTTTTACTATATTGTTCTCTTCTATTTCTTAATATTTTATTTATTGTATCATGTGACATTTCTTTTTTGTAACTATGGGTGCTAAAGACCTGAAATAAATGAAATTTGAATGTCTCTATTGTGTGCGTGTTGTTCCAGCGACCCCAACCCCTCTGGCGCCACCCCCGAGCTGACATACTCGTGGCCGCCGATGACCCACGAGCGCCGCGCGTACTTGCGGATTGGCAGAGAGTTCTCACTGCACGAGAAAATGTTCGAGGACCGCTTCCAAGTTTGGGAGAAACTGTACAGCCCTAAGAATTGCGAATATTGCACTTATTGAGATCAAAGGGAGAACATGTTACTATTTAGTTGTGTATTTTTAATTAAGAACAATCAAATGCAATCTTGTGTTAAGCGCTGGTTTAGTTAAACTATGTTTCGTCTCTTTTGATTCAGTTCAAATTTGTCAAAGAACAACAAAGACAAGGAATAACTAAACCACCGTTTAAGACTGTTTATTCGTGAACATTGTAATGTAACCATTAACCATATAACTGTTTTAAAATAAAGGTTTTTTTTTATATTTTTCAATATCATTTTTTTTTTGTTTATATACAAAATGAGTTTGAATTGGTTTGTTATCCCGGAAGGGGATGAATAGGAATGGTCATAATCATGGGGTTGACAACAAGATGTGAGAACCTCCCTTGGGAATAAGTCATTCCAAATTTACATACAAAAAAATTAACCCAATCTCAAATGTGAAGTGCGCGGCGTTTTCTGGAATTTTTCTAAGTCTGCTTTAATCAAGTGAATCAGCTGATCTAGGGCTGCCCGGAAATTATGTATAGTACAATACTGACGTAAATTTTAAAGTCGTATTCTTCAATGAAAAATTCCGAATTTAAAAAACTCGTAAAACAAAATGTTGTTGACCTCCAGGAGTACATTGACCCCCTTTTGTGATAACATACCAACTAAAACTCAGGTTGTATATTATAAATTGGCGTTGATAAGGTCCCTGATAGACTTATGCATTGGAAATAGGATCCGCTCTTTTCAATGTTTTATTTTAGAAATTGATAGTGCAGGTTGGAAAAACATAATTGCTATAGGGAACCCCCGCGTCTAAAATATTGTGCGTTTAATTTTTTTATACTAATGGGCGACCTCGTTCTCCATTTTTGTAGGGTTTACACTTTTTTTATAACAGAATACATACTAGTTTCTGCACACAGATTCGCACGCGTGGAATCGGAATAATTCCTCTTAGTGGAAGATTTTTAGAATCTGACTAGTGGTAGATTAGCGGTAATAACCAAACTTGTACCTCTAATTATAATATTAAACAGTATACGAGTAGATTCATAAAAATGTTCATGTTAAAATGACATAGATAATGTAGATACTTACAATGTACTAAAAGTTGAGGTGAAATTTTAATTCTGTGTCAACTGGACAATTCTCAGTGCTCGCGCATTACTCGTGTTCACACGCTTCATTTCACGTGAAATAATTGCATTTACCTCATAATTATTGTGTTTGCCATTTTACTCCTTCGTATATTTTTATGACCACATTGGAAGATAAATTCTAATGTTGTCATTCCAAACCATAGAAATAGAAAAGGATCATAGATATGATAGATATATTTTTATTGGAACACCACTTATACAAGATATATTAAAAACTTAAGATCTTAAAAACTGAGTAGGTACCTAACAGAGAAACTCACAGCGATCTGTTCCAGACAACCCACATACATGGTGCAGATGTGGAACTACTCGTATTTAAACTTGTTCTATGATTTATATTAAATGTATATATTGTTTTCGGAATATCTACTAACGTTAACCAAATATATTTTAGTGTTAAGTAACCGAATTTCTAGTAGCAGCAAGTCTGCCACTCTCAAGTTAAAATCTGTCGTCAAGCACCTACCTATCGTTGTGTTCAGAAAGCTCAGGTAGTTTAGCAAGGTCTCATGGCAAGTGATAAATCCAGTTTTTTCAAAATCTCATTCTAAGAATGACTCACGCAGCTTGACTTCGCCGCCATAACCTATGTAGAGATTGTAGAGGGAAACTTACGAGTAAATTTTCTTCTCGTGTTTCTTCTTTATTCAATGATCATTCAATTCTGAGAACTCGTATTGTAGTTAGGTAGGTAAATAGCAACCACTAAATAGTAGGTTTACCGTTTAGTCCTATTTGAACTTTATAGTCTCTCTTTTTATTAATTGAATAAAAATTACGAATTAACGGATTATTAACCTTCAGCTAAACGCATCGGCATTTTCCACCTATTTCAATACCAAAGAATTATATCTATAGGGGGGCAAGGATGATGTTAAAAAACAGGTCTTTATTTTCAGGTTTTCTAAGAAGGGATAAAGGCATTTCCCTGGGTTACCAAAACAGACCTCACCTTGAAGTCGATCGCAGTTGTGTCGAATTTGATTGTTGGACACAAAAAGTACCTATAGGTACCAATTTCGATCTCGCAGCAGCTAATTTCTCTCGAGGCGCGATTAAGTTTAGCGAGTACCATACCTAATTGAAAGAAAGATTAACCTGGACAATAAAGCAGCAGAAGTGAACCAGTTCATACGTACAGTTAGGTCATCTCGAATGATCATTAGGAAATTTTGAGGAAAACCGTCAATGGAAGGATTTCTTACTAGTCATCGGCCTGTGTCATTTTATATAGAATAATAGTGTTTTTTATGTAGTATAGGCTTGCGTTTGACCACTATCCCGCCAGCTGGTCAATGATGATGCGGTCGAAGATGAAGCACGCTTGCTTAGAAGATACCTACCTACTTATTCACTCGTGACTTGAAGAAACCCAGTCTCTAAAAAAACAAAATGTTACCTTCTATTGTCACACTCGTATGGGGCAGCTTAGACGCTCAAGCAAACGTACGTTGGCATGAGCGTCTAAGCTGCCCCTTAGTCATCAAATTATTGATCCGAGATACGCTTCACTTTCAAAAGATGTAAATAGGAAAATATCTAAGAGCCCCCATACACGAGCGTTCCAATTAGAGATCGCTGGTTCCAATCCATCGCTACGCGCGTCGTGGATTGAGTGGAACGATGATTTAATTTCGAGCACATAGACAGTCACTCCATTCCGGGCTTGCCATCGCTCCATTTTTCGGTCATTCTGCGTCTCGAAACTGAGCGCAAAATGGATCGTTGTATAATATATATCAATATAATCTTCTATACAAATAAATAAAATTGAAGTGTCTGTTTGTAATATCAAAATAACAGCTTTTTACCAAATGCATATGAAAATATATACGGTACCTATAACAAAAACAACCATTTTTTTAAATTTTTGTCTGTCTGTCTGTTTGTTCCGGGTAATCTCCGAAACGGCTGGGCCGATTTTGACGGGACTTTCACTGGCAGATAGCTGATGTTATAAGGATTAAATTAGGCTACTTTTATTTTAGAAAAAGAAGGAGGGTTCCGCCAAAAAAAATAAAAACCATGAAAGCCAATATCTCCGTGCGGGTGAAGCCGCGGGCAGCAGCTAGTTTTCTAACATATCATTATCTCGTACAGCGCCCGCGCATCGTCTTAATACCGACACTGGATGCTCCCACGCCTGCCTTTACTATGTTTTGTTCGGTTTTCCCTACGAGCAAAACAATTTCCTTATTGTGTCTAATGTCTGTTAATTCTAAACAAAACAGCCTGTTGTCTTGTAGATTTGTAGGCACAGCGCCTTCAAATATCTACCTACATATACACCTATATGAAACACTAATCTTCAAACATTAAAAAAGTATCTTTAATACCTTCTAATTATTTTACCAGGTGGAAAGACTAACTCTTCTGCGAGTGTGTGTCTGGGTGGGTACCACCGCTTTGCCCGTGTAGTCTCCTGCCAAGCAGTAATGTGCATGCATTACTCTGCTTTGAAGAACAAAGTACCTAGATCTATGACTTATGAGACTGAAATGAATGTCTCAGGCTCGCACACAACACAGAGCAGCGCAGGCCGATCTCTTTAAACAATTCTTAGGGGCAGTGTAGACGCTTATGCAAACGTACGTTTGCTTGTCAGAATAACAACGGTTTTATGTCAAGCGCGGATTAATACTCGAAATCCTACTTTCTACTACTATTATAAATGCGAGAGTGTTTGTTGGTTTGTCATTCACGCAGCAACAGAGCAACGGGTCGATGTGATTTTTAGCAGGAGAGCAACATAGGCTACTTTTTATCCAGGAAAAATGCACGGTTCCTGTGGGAACGCGGGCAGAAGCTAATAATGCCATATATGCGAAAATTTGTGTGTGTATGTTTGTTACTATTATACGTATCTCCGTAACAACTAAACCGATTTTGATGAAATTTGGAATGTTGATAGTTTTGGTTCTACATAACACATAGACTATAAATAAATATATCACGCAGGCGAAACCACGGGCAGAAGCTAGTAAATAATAAAACACGTATTTTTGCAAAACTACCCCTATTAGGGGTCGATACATTGCACAATTTATTATTTCGTCTGGACGGTCCTTTAGCTTGCATTCATGCACATCGATTTCCACGAGGGCGAAGCCGCGGGGCGCAGCGCAGCTAGTAGGTACATAGTTTTATAATGACAACAGCAACAATATATCAGTACCCGGTAATATTTTGTTTTGTTTCTGTACAAAAATGTTTCTCGTACGTCTCACGTTTTCCTTATCGCTTGTCCTTGAACTATGCAGTACATAATATATCGACGACCTTAACTTGTGCTTCTCCTGTGTGTGTGTTATGTGCATAAACAAGTATAACGACACAACACAATATAATAATCTAGTGAAGCTATGCAACTAAGCCAGTCTATTGTATATAGTAGACACTATTCAAATACATCATATTGTTTATAGTACAAGGAGTTCAAATACATTATATTGTTTATAATAGGTACACAGAAACATTGTTTCCTATTTCTTAATGAAAGTAAGTAGTCAAAAAAGTAGTAGCTGAGAAACCCGGACTGAAATAGGTAGGTACGTAAATTCGAGTTTGTTGGTTTGTCCTTCTTCCATGCAGCCACGGAGCCTCTTTTTATCCCGGTAGGTAAAATCCATAGATCAACCATGTGTGCGTATTCGCAGTGGAAAAGTATCCAATAGTTGGATAGATATTTAGTGTATGATCACCACACACATATATGAAGAGCATGAAGTTTGTTCTCGGGTCTCGTATATTTGTGTGTGAATCTGAACGTGTCCAAGTGCACGCCACCTGCGACGCAGGGAGTTCTAGTGCCGGGGTATCTAACAGGGGCGTATTTACCCTAGGGCCAAAAGGGCCATGGCCCGGGGCGACAGGCTGTGAGGGGCGGCGCAAACAGAAGAATTTATAAAACCCTATCTAACTCTTAAGGCTCTTATTAATAAACAGTACCTACCTAGAGCTCTTATCAATAAACAGTGTTAAACGGTTGAATACTTAGTTAAAATGTGTTTTGTCTCTTTCGATTCAGTTTAAAATTGTCAAATACCAATAAAGACAAAACATAGTTTAACTGAACCACCGTTTAACACTGTTTATTAATAACAGCCGAAATCTAGTAAGGTGGTCGTGGGTGTGCGGCAGGGCGGCGGGGCTTGCAGGCCCAGGGCGCTGAATCCTTAAATACGCCACTGGGTATCTCCCTAAATACGACCTGCCTTAGACGGCTTCACAATAGCGTGTTCCAAGACTCCGTCTATATTTTCCATTTCATCTATAAGGTATAGGTATGCATGCATTTTTATTTAAAGAACAAAATATATGGTATCAAAAGAAAACGCCCTCATTCTTTTTCCTCAATAATAATTGTTGAGGAAAAAACAAGTCGGAGATAATAAATTCGTAAGAATAACCTGTTTCATGTTTTCAGAAATAAATTGTTAATTATTGTTTTGAAAAAGTGGTTCTTTTTTATCCTAAAACGTAAATAAATGTAAGAAGTTCGAAAGAACTCTACACCTGTATGTTGACATGAAACCTGTTGTGCAGTTATATTATACCTATATACTTTTCCATTAATTATATACCTTATAATGCAAGGAAACATATTATAATTAAAAACTGAAGTTATTATTTGTGATTGAGCTGCTGACCCGCGGTTTCAACCGCGCGGAGATATTGGATTTCATGGTTATTATTTTTTGCGCGGAACCCTAATGATTTTTCCAAAATAAAAGCATTCCAAAATATCAGCTATCTTCCAGTGAAAGTCCGGTCAAAATCGGCCCAGCCGTTTCGGAGATTACCCGGAACAAACAGATACACAGACAGACAGACAAAAATTTTAAAAATGGCTGTTTTGGTGTAGGTCCCGTATATTATTTTCATATGCATTTAGTAAAAAGCTGTTATTTTGATATTACAAACAGACACTTAAATTTTATTTAGTTGTATAGATTTATAATCCCTACTTTTTTATATCCTATTATACAATAGGATTATATGGTGTGTTTGGTGGTTTGTTGGTGTATTCGTTTGTCCTTCTTTCAAGTAGCAAGGGAGCAACGTATCGACGTGTTTTTTTACATAAGTAGATACCTATAGTTTATTGATTGGAGAGTAACATTCCAGAAAATGCAGGGTTCCCGAGGGAAAACACACGTGGTTGAAACCGTAGGCAGAAGCTAGTCCTACTTATATGCGAAAGTGTGTTTGCACGTTTGTTGGTTTGTTTGACCTTCTTTCACGCCGCAACGTATAGACGTGATTGTATTGAATATACACAGTTTATAGATGGCCAAGCTACTTTTTCCAGGAAAAATGCGCAGTTCCTGTGGGAATCTCCAGGTGGAAGAAACGTGTTTGCTAGTGTAATATATCAAAGGTTGGAGTGTTGCAGAATACACCATCTCGTCTCCATATAAATAAGCTCACACGGAGGTAGTCATGAGTCAGTATCTATCTGCGTCCCTCAAGATGTGGGCCAGAACTGTGTGTCTGTGCGTCCTACTGGCCCTAGTGTACGGGAACGGTGACCACCATTACCACGACCATGACCACGACCGCGACCATGACCATAACCATGACCATGACCACGGACATACCCACGATGTGAATAACTGCCCTGCAGGTTTGAGAGTGTTTTATTATATCTCCGTAGAACTTTACTAAAAGCTGTTATGTATTTAACTTCACTAGTTTGTTTTTACATGTAGGACAAATTTTGCAAATGAATTTTGATATAGATCCCGTGACTCGAATCGCCTGAAATTTAGCCGCTAAACAACCAAAGATTGTTAAAATTGTAGGAACTTACCTGCCTAGTGCTAGGAGGAACGTAGGTAGGTTACCTATTAGTTTTTTAAAATAAATAACTGTTTGCGATTGTATTTCGTTGGCAAGTAGATATCATTTGCAGTTTTAGTAATAACAAAAAGATTCGAAAAAAAAACATTAATTATTTTTAATTAAAAAATGTATTTGTCCTTTTCAATTACTATCATAAAAATACAGATTAAATATTACCTATGGTTTTTTTTTCATAGGTATTTAGCGGGTTCGAGTCCCGAATATAATAGGAATACCTATGCTAAATGTAGATAAGAACTGACTGTCGTCGCTGTCGAGTGCCGGAACACACCGATAGGCGCTTGCTCCTTGGCGACACATTTTCAACTTGAAGCTGGTAGCTAGCTACCCAAACAAGCACTAGAAAATGCCCCACATCGCACACATCGTCAGCATATAGATCTATCGACCATGGATCTGTAATCGATATCTATTTGTAGCAAGTACTTTGTGTAAATAAAATGATTTTTTATCCGGCATTCTACCCTGCGTCATGGGTCGGAGACATTTTTTGGCTAAACAGTAAACACTGCTCTGCATGTTTAATTTTTATTTGTATATGTATGTATGTATTTTTCTATGTATACACACCTAGACTTTTCGTTCCTTGTTATTTACATTTTTTGTGAATAAATCTTTTATTGTTTTATTTTTAAAAATATGTTTTTATTTTTCTAATTTCTTTTTATAATTATGTCTTAGTTGAAGTCTATACTATAGTATCCTGATTAGAGTACCTCGTCCACAGCGGAGTCCTCCACGCCCGCGCCGGCCCCACCTGGCCCGGAGACCACGTCCCCCTCGGGCACGTTCCGCGGCTCGTGGATGACCACGAGGCGGGGGCGCCGCTTCCAGGCCTACAGGGGCATCTACTACGCGGAGGCACCCGTCGGGGAACTCAGGTTCCAGGTTAGTTTGGGAACTAGTTTGTAAAACACATTTCCATCTGCAATAAGTAAATAAATAAATATTTTTTGATAACGAGACGAGTGTGTCGTTTACCCCAGCCAATTGCAGGACAAATCAGAACTTGCTAAGACAAAGGCCTGCGCTGCACTGCAGTGTGCTCGTTACCCTGAGGCATTAGGCAGCCTTCACACCTAATTCATGTTTGATGGATAAGCGTCAATCGCGGACCACGAGAAAACCACGGAAAAACCACGGTCCCCGCTTGACGCATATCGTATCGTCTATTGTGGTTGTGGTTTGATGTAAATCTAGTTCAAGCATGACATCCGCTTCTGCTTCTACGACCTCTATTCAAAAAAATTGTTTAACAACCACTGCGTGGTCACTGCAGATGCCGCGGTAAATAGATAGAGCTTCGAGACAGCACTATCTGGCCGTATTACTGTTCTTGTCTATTTCGTGGTTTTTTATGTTTTTGCATCAAGCCGCGCTTGCGCGTGTATTATCTCGTAATCCGCGCTTGATGTACAAGCATTGTCATTTTGACAGCTAAACGCATACTTGCATAAGCGTCTACGGTCCAGTATTCAGAGGCGAATCTATGCGTGTACTAATGCTTCCATATGTCAACATTCTATACAGTTTTTATTTATGGAAGCAAATGCAGTCCACGCTTAGACTCATCTTTGAATCTTAGCCTAGGTCTCATACGCTCAGTAATTTGAATTTGTTGTTCCCAGCCGCCGAAACCTATCCTCAAGTACAAGGGCGTGGTGGACGCCAGCCAGGAGGGCCCGGCGTGCCCGCTGCCGGCGCCCGAGGACTACTTCGTGAGCGAGGACTGTCTCACCATCAACGTCTACACGCCTGACAACAAGAGGTGAGCCTTCACAGCTACTCAGTGCTAAGTATCTGATCAAAATCGTGCACCTAAGAATCAAATCATCGGTCTTACACGTCTGCGCCCGACCTTATTGAAGTATCAGCATCTATCTTTATCAGACTGATCAGTAGCAAGGTATTTTAGGGAAGCTGAGAGCAGTGACCACTACTCTATCGTTGCATACTGATTCAGCTTCATTCACTTTCATCAATCAGTTAGTGGACAAATCCAGACCCTTAAGAAATTGGTTTGCCTGCGTGCCGCTCTAATTATAATTGTCTCCTTCCCGTAGCAAGAAGCCTCTTCCCGTGATATTCTTCATCCACGCGGGCGGGTTCTACTCCATGACAGGTCGCAGCGACCTCGCCGGCCCGCACTACTTCCTGGACCGCGACGTGGTGCTCGTCACTATCAATTATAGACTTAGCTCGCTTGGTGAGTTATATGACATACACTTTGTAAGCAATTCTTTTTGTTAGATGTGGTTTGAGTACTATGTCACAGCCATTATGCTTTACCTCACGAGCTTCTTCCAACAAACTTTATCTTAACAGTAATAATAGTCCTTTTTTTTGAAAAAATATACCTAACATTTGGCTACCGTCTCTGTTAAATTTAATTTCACACACAGATAAGTGCGTGGCGACTAATTCGATTTGTTAGTTACCAACTCCATCTTAGACAGTTTTTATCAACTCTCCATCCATTCCTTAGGCTTCCTAAGCACTGGTGACAAGCTGGCTCCCGGCAACAACGGCATGAAGGACCAGGTGGTGGCGCTCCGCTGGGTGCAGCGGAACATCGCGGCCTTCGGCGGAGACCCCAACTTGGTCACTATCAGCGGCTGCAGCGCTGGATCCATCAGCGTCATGCTGCATATGATCTCACCAATGAGCAAAGGTTAGGGTACAACTTTTTATGGGGATAAACACCGACCACTTTTTTCAGTTACGGCCAAAGACTCGAAGCGAGAGCCATGCTCCTGACCTCAGTTTCATCAACTGATGTGCCTCTCCAATATACACCAGTACACCAGGACGTAGCGTAGGCTGTGCAGACCAATCTATTTTACAACAATTTTAAAGCTAATACTAACATATTGATGAATGATAACTAATTCAAAATACGTTCACAATCCAGGCCTCTTCCACCGCGGTATCTCAATGAGCGCGTCTCCGGTGTCCAAGGAGCCCACTCCTACCGACCAGAACAACCTGGCGGTGAGGCAGGCGCAGCTGCTGGACTGTCCCTTTGACAACAGCACCGTCATCTTGAACTGCCTCAAGACGAAGACCTGGCAGGAGATCGGGGACTGGCGAGGGTTCTATGTAAGGAAACTATTTATTTTTTTGTGTGTAAAAGTATGTGTAACCACATAGTTCATCGTTAGGATTATGTGATTATTAAATTTATTGATGACGTTTTGTGGAGAGATTGTATAAGTGAGGCACCTTGAGTATGTGTTCTCTCCTGAGTCCCGTATAAATACTGAATTTTTAGCTTGAAATTGGCACAAAGAAGGTGTCTGCAATCCGTTGCTCCTAAAGTTTTAGCTAATGTTACTTGTACGGAATAAATGTCAGATCCCTGGTTACATCTATATACGAAGACCACGCTCTCACAACAATAATCTGCTAAACATTGCTGCATAATATCTCAAAGTAAGAGTCGATGTCATAATTGTCCACTTATTATTATTATTATTGAATGCTTTACTGCACAAAAAATGTAAAAAAGGAGGACTTAATACCATAAGTAGTTTCACCGTAGAGCGGACTGACCCACTTATTTACACCACAGACCATAGTTATAATTTATGAGTTGACTTATGGGCCCGGTTTCAATTCAATTCTGACAAAAAGTACCCTATCAGGAGTTTGGCTACGACCCGACCGGCATCTGGACCCCGGTGGTGGAGCCCGACTTCGGCCAGGAACGGTTCCTGACGATACAGCCGCTGGAAGCCATCCAGCAGAAGAAGATGCACGACGTGCCTTACATCATCAGCCAGACTGAGGATGAGTTCTTCTGGCAGGCTTTCAGTAAGTGGTTAAACTTAACCTTTATAGGTCGATGTCGCTGTGTTTGTAACTTCATCATAACTTGTGGCTTAGTACCGTCAAAGTTTAGGCTAAGATTCAGAGACGAGTACGAGTATAAGGCCCATACTACACGAGCGTTTCACCGGCCGCGGATAACCGCTCAGGAAAGGGGGGGGGGGGGAGGGTCCCGTTTCCATTCCCGTCCTGGGCAAACTTTGTTTGATGAGCATATAAGTTGATTTTTGGGTTTCGGGTGTTGGATGTTGTTGTGTATTTCACCTTCGATACCCTAATACAGTGTTCTAGAGATAAGTGTTAAAAAGTATATTACCTCAAAGTATCAAACAATCGTTCAAAGCATAAAAAAGTTACCAATAGTAACGCCACATTTCTGCAGCGGTTCTCAACAACGAGACCCTCCGGAGAACAATGGACAAGGAGTGGCACCGCGTGGCGCCCATCTCCTTCGGCCTCCCGCGGCGCGGCTCCGAGGCGCAGAGCGACCGCCTGCGGGAGTTCTACCTCGGGGGGAAGGAGCTCAAGAACGACGATAAGACTGCTACAGGATTGGGGAAGTTGTATGCTGATGGTGTCGTTGGATTTGGTGTTCACAGGTGAGAGTAGCGGCTCGGTTGATATTGAAATTATATAGTTCAGTTTGTTTATTAGGCTGTGAGAACAGGCTTCCACTCTGACTTCGAAATTGATGCAGTTTAAAATATAGACCTTAAGGCGAAGCCATAACACTGCAGTGCGACGACGAACCGTACAAATGTACGACGTCGCACGACAAATCGTGGACATTTCCGATGCGATGCCGCATCGAACGGTCAAAGTTTTCTTAGGCAGCCTTCACATTTAATTCATGACTAGTGGATAAGCATCAATCGCGGACCACGAGAAAACCATGGAAAACCCACGATCACCGCTTGACGCATATCGTATCGTCATTGTTATTTTGGTTGGGGCTTGATGTAAATCTAGTCTGAGCCCGGCACCCGCTTCTACCTATGCTTCTAAGACCTATATTCAAAAAAATTGTTTCACATCATTGCGTGCTTAGTGTAGACGCCGCGGTAAATAAGCGGTGGTGCGCAAGTGATGTATTTAGCGTAAAGCGGAGCAGTCGTTTCGTTGAGCCCAGGAAGGGCTTCGAGACAGTACTACCTATACATATACGGCCGTATTGCCGTTCTTGTCTTTTTCGTAGTTTTTTTATGGATTTGCATCAAGCCGCGCTTGCGCGTGTATTATCTCGTAATCCGCGCTTGATGCAAAAGCATGGTTATTTTGACAGCAAAACGCACACTTGCATAAGCGTCTACTGTCTGCATTATACGATGCCATATGCGATGAAATTTTTACGTCGCGTCAACGCATCGCATTGCGGTGTGGCGTCGTTTCTGCGATGCGCCGCACCGCAGTGTTGTACTTGTGGCCTCGCCCTTAACTTGATTCCATAAAATAATGATATAATGTCCCGATAATTAAAGAAAAGGTACAGACATCAAAAGTGAAATTAGATAGGCTAGCCGTCAAAATGTTGTAATCATACAACATTCTCAAAACCTTTGCCCCAATATTTGTGGTCCAGGCTCGCCAACCTCATGTGCCGGTACTCTTCGCACCCCGTGTGGTACTACGAGTTCAGCTACATCGGCCGGCACAGCCACTACGAGGACCCCGTCACCGGGAAGCCGACAGGTAACTCTTAGTTCAAATGACATTTTGAACCATCTATTTTTATTCGTTATAGGCTTGCGTTTGACGACTATATCACGTGATGGTCACTACCATCGTCAACTACCAACGTCACTACGACGCAGTCGACGATGAAGCTGCTTACTTAGAAGATACCTACTCACTCGTGACTTGAAAAAAAACAGGTTGTAATGATCAGGAAACGCAACCTCGGGAAAGAGTTCCACTTCTTAGGTACGCATAATGATGGCTCGCCGCTCCTCTCTCAATTGGCTCCAACGCCTGAAGCTTGTACTTGGCCGAGCCATCCTAGAGATAAGAACCACATGTCTTTCAGAAAACAGATCTGTGTATTCTATTTCCAACTGAAAAAGCTTTCTGTGTCACAGTCTATCCTGACCAGAGGCCCAGTGTGAGTTTTTCTACATTGACCGCATTTACGAAGATTTCACAACGCACACTTGATCAAACATTGTTTCGTTTCAACGAGTCTCCCCCTCCCCAGGGGCGGCGCACCACGACGACCTGATCTACCAGTTCACGCTGTCGTACCGGTTCCCCACCATCGAGACCAGCAGCCCCGACTCGCACGTCGTGGACGAGTTGACGGCGCTCTTCTATAACTTCGCTAGATATGGGTAAGAATGGAAACAGCGATAGTCTTTTTTTATTTTATTGTTTATTGGTAACGAGACGAGCTGGTCGTTTGCCTGATCGTAAGCATGACGCCGGCCCATAACAATTGCAGTGCCACCTAGAACTTTGGAACACAAAGGCCTGCGCAGCACAGCAGTGCGCTCGTTTATACCCTGAGACATTAGGTACTAAGTTTCATAAGCCCAGTAATTTCACTGGCTACTCTGCTCATCAAACCGGAACACAGTAATGCTTGCACACTACTGCTTGGCGGCAGACTTCACACACAAAGCGGTGGTAACAACCCAGACGGACACTCGCAGAAGAGTTAGTCCTACCACTAGCATCTTTCAGTCTTATCTAAAGAGCGTATTATTGACTGATGGGAAACGACGATGCGGCGAAGGTGTAGCAGGCTTGCTCAATAGATCTGGTGCACTGTGCATTCATGTCTTGAACACATCCTGGTTGATAGATGGACAGACGCCGGGTGTATATGATAAAACATTTAGTACGTATTGATGATATTTCTACCATAAAAGGGTGACGCTCCGCCGAACATCTGGTAGACATTTGGTCAAAAAGCCGGGCATCTTATCTATAGAAATAAATAAAATTGAAGTGTCTGTTTGTAGTAGCAAAATAACAGCTTTTTACCAAATGCATACGGATGTATATGCTGTACAAATAACATACACAACCATTTTAAAAAATTTTGTCTGTCTCTGTCTGTCTGTTTGTTCCGGGTAATCTCCGAAAAGGCTGGACCGATTTTGACCGGACTTTCACTGGCAGATAGCTGATGTTACAAGGAGTAACTTAGCATTCTTTTATTTTAGAAAAAGAATTAGGGTTCCACGCAAAAAATAAAAACCATAAAATCCAATATCTCCACTCGGGTGAAACCGTGGGCAACAGCTAGTATTAATTAGTAAAATATACCATTTATATACATGTGGCTCTAAATTTCGTGAATTATCTCCTGGAACCTATATAAATAAATTTGAATTAAATTGTCCATCTCCATTTATACGAAAAATGGTTTATGTATCTGATTGTTACGTCATTCTTTATGTTTTCCCTCGCAGAGATCCGAACCCCAAAGGCGACACTCCCGAGCTGGGCGCCCTCTCGTGGCCCGCCATGAAGGCCTCCGAGCGCAAGTTCCTGCGCGTGGGAGACAAGCTCACCATCCACGAGAACATGAAGGAAGACCGGATGAAGGTGTGGGAGGAACTGTTCCCTATCAAGTATTAAATCAATGTCGTAGTAAAGTTTGAAGTTTAATAAAGATCTTTTAAATTAGTTTGGTTTTTTTTATCGACATTTTATTGTGACTACTGATAGTGGTGCTGACGTTCAATTGAAATTCCCAAATGCTCCGCTATGTAAATTAGTCGGTCCAATGTATAATGTATATTCCTAATACCAAGGTTAGTGTGGACGTTGGGAATATACCCCTGCAATGGCATCATAATTTGTAACCTGCCACGCCACAACACAGGTAACACGAGAGGTTTACTTTAATAACTTAAGAACATAGACACAGACACATGTACAAGTGCAGCTGCCGGACCATATCGGTAAATAATTGGCGATAGCTAGCCAGACGATGGTTAGAAAATGCCCTAGGACCATGATCTTTTCTTTCACTGAAATCTCAAGTTTTTTTTGTAGGATTCGATCTCGTACAGATCGGTGGTCAAATTCATTACCACAGAGTCATCTGTATTGCTTCAAAAAATGAATGTCGAGCAGTTGATTTGAACGACAATGATCGCTGTGGATGTTTTGCTAAGCTGCTCCGCCGGCATCGGATTCTATTGGTCATAAACGCTCCAATTGAGAACCTCTTAAGACCGTGCGGCCATAGCTTATATGCAAGTATGCGTTTTGCTATCAAAATGACCATGCATTTGCAACAAGCGCGGATTACGAGACAATATACCTATAGGTACTACGTGCAAGCGTGGCTTGGTAAAACCATCAAAAATCCACAAAATAGACAAGAACAATCTGTCACTATTTCACTCCTCAAAGTGACGATTGCTCCGCTTTACGCTACATACATCACTTGCGTCCAATCACGTATTTACCGTGGCTCCTGCACTGAACACGCAGTGGTTGTGAAACTATTTTTTTGAGTACACATCGTAGAAGCAGCTGCGGTTAGTCTCCTTCACTACCTCTAACCTGCGGGCGCAAGTACGGATCTTTTCGATAAATAAAATTCGATAAAATTGACAGTTAAAATCGATAAAACCCACTTTATCGATTTTAACTGTCAATTTTATCGAATAAAACCCACTTTATCGATTATAACTGTCAATTTTTCGAATTTTATTTATCGAAAAGATCCGTACTTGCGCCGCTGGTACGGTTACCGCTCGGACTACATTTCTACTAAGCTTCTTAGGCTGAGATTCAGAGACGAATCTAAGCGTGGACTCACGCTTCCATACGTCAAAATTCTATACAGTTTTGACATATGGAAGCCAAAGTCTACGCTTAGAATCGTCTCTGAATCTTAGCCTTAGACGGTACGATATGCGTCAAGCGGGGCTCGTAGTTTTTCCATGGTTTTCGCGTGGTCCGTGATTGATGCTTGTTCCTCAATCATGCATTAGGCCCATAACGGCTGCCTTAGCCTAAGTCGGTTTAAAATAATTTCAGAATGACCCAACTGCACATTAATATATTAATATAAACGCGTACACTCACACCAGCGCGTCAGTGCGGCTGCGGCCGAGACAAGGAAAATGTTTGAACAAAGCTTCCTTCACCTATGTGTACTGACGGCCGGCGTGCGCGTGCGCGCTAGCCGCGGGGGAAAACCGCGCCAACAACCATTCAGGTAAACTGTTTGTTTATTATTGTTACTGTCACGGGTAGAAATCTGTCTAAGAAAAACACTAGACACGAGAAACGTCACAGCAAAAAGACATATGACATTTTGCACCCCCCGCTCACTTCACTCCCCACCTCTTGACGTCATCTTTAGAGCCGCCGCTATATTTGTTACGATTTGAAGTCATTGTCGTCATCATAACACATTAAAATCTCTTTGCAGACCACTCATACTTATTGTCATTGTACTGTCATTATTAAATAAATTATATCTTAAATTTCAATATTACATATTGTTGTCGTTGTGTTGAGTGAATTGGTAGCTTTGCATCGATTAATTTTCGTCTATTTTCTTTTCCACATCTATAGCAATCAACTTGTTTGATTAATTTTTCGAAATGTATCACAAATGATGTGTACCGGGCTGCGTAAGCCCTCGAGATGCCTGTATTTTACACAAGTTACCCAAAAGCGAGGAAAGGTTCCAAAAGTGATTGGTTGCCATCAACTGCGATTCTTTGCGAGTGCGAAAGAGCTCACTGATCTACAAATGTGTCCCAAACATGTTGAGGCACGATTCGTGACATAAAATCATATCTACTGAGCAGTGCTTATCCTACTTTATTTATACAATCGGCAATTCGCAGTGGGATTTCATTATCTCTTGAAACTAATGGTAAGCTACCCACATTTCAGTTACGTTCCTAATAAATCATTCATATTATATTATACATTCAATTTTCGATTTATTAATCTTCGTTTTCCAGAACCCATGCACTAACTGATGACCATCAATACGCTGAGAAAAGGACTGTAATTCCAGCAATGCAAAGCAAAGCTCTGAATAAATATAAGAAAAAATTGAAAAAGAAAAATAAATGATTGAATACAAAAACGTTGTTTTACTGAATTTTAAAGAAGTAGGTTAGGTAATATTAAATAATGTAGTGAAGGCTGCTCTTTATTAGAATATTGCATTAGCTTAGGTAAACGTAAAATAAAAAATTAAAAAAATGTCATATATCTTTTTGCTTCAGCCAATCAGAGACGAGAGCTCGTGTCTAGCGACGGATGTAGGCGACATGTCTATCTGATACCCTATATAATTTGTGGTTACTGTCACTAGAACGCCCTGCGACTTCACTCTTCAGCTTTTTAACAGACCTTAAAGGAAAAGGTTCACTTTTATAGAGGCTTTTATTTTATTTGCTTTGTTTGGGTACCTGCAGGCTTACCAGCGTCTCTAAATGCAGCTCAGTTTAAGACTTGAAATGAAACGTTTTATAAATTCGTACTATGGTCTCTCCGTTTTATGACATAACGTTTTATATTCCGTTGTGTCAAAAGCAGAGCTGCTTGTAGTCTGCTAAGGAATTCGTTCATTCATTTTGTGATCATTTTCGTACTATCGTCTGTTAATTGACAGCTTCTCAACTTCTAGTTCGACAGTTAGCAGTCAAAGTTTGCGGTTCATAAAAAGTTACTCGCAGACATACTTTTTGTGAACCGTTTAGAGCAAAGAGTATATAATCACTACGTTTAGTTTAGAGTTTATTGCACAAACGACTAAGGGATACTACGTTTATTGTGTTTTGGAGAGTCCTAATCGAAAGTTAAAGTATTTTGGAGTTTTTCGCATGCAAAGGTTTGCGCGCGCAATTGTATTCGATATTTAATTTTCATTCGATTATTATTATATTATTTTGTACAGTGCTTTCACATCTATTTACTTAGGCATATTATATATACAGATAAATAAAATTGAAATGTTTGTTTGTAATGTCAAAATAACAGCTTTTTACTAAACTATGTAAGTACGGTACAATGAACAAAACACAAGTTCCGGCTTAAAAAAAATTAGGATTCCACGCAAAAAAAACATGAAATTGTATATCTCCACGCGGATAAAACCGTGGGCAGCAGCTAGTCAGGGTAATTCACACAACCTCCTAAGATTTTTCACAAGCCTTCTTTTACATGCATAATCGACGCTACATTCCAAAGAGAATGTAATATCGGTATACATTCTTATCGTGAAATCGATTCTATTCTATGCGTTCTAAAACCTTTTTAAATGTTTCAACTTTGCATTGCAAACTTTTTACCACCAGTTTATATAATTATAATGTTACTGTTTTGTCATAATTAGACAACGATCCTTGTTTCGATAGTGAAAATATCAATCAAGCGTAATATTTTCATAATATATTTGAGAGTAAATTAGTTTCAATAAAACCATCGAAAACGCTAATTTATAGGTCCAATAGCAGCGTAATTAAGTTTTTGAACGAAGAAATCAAACACACCGTGCGAGCGAGTTAGCATTACGCACGCGATACATTTATCCCTTTCGCTCAGACGTATACAAGTCGTCGTGAGGATGTTTTAGTTCATTCATTCGGCTGAGAGTTAGTTTAAAGTCAGCGCTGCTTTAAACAGACAATAGTACGAAAAAAATGTGGTTCATTTTAAGAGCTGCTTTTGAACTGCTCTGCTTATGAATCGTTTGTTGTTTGACGCTGGTAGGCCTGCTGTACTATTATCTATTACTAGCTTCTGCCCGCGGTTTTCACCCGCGTTCCCACAGGAACCGTGCATTTTCCGGGATTAAAATTAGCCTATGTTACTCTCCGGTCCTTGCCAAAAATGACGTCGATCCGTTGCTTCGTTACTGCGTGAAAGAAGGACAAATAAAATTATAATTTTTAGTTTAAATTAAATTAAATAAACAAACACTTTCGCATTTTTAATATTAGTAGGAAGAAGGATGTGGTGCCTTGCAAGCCACATCAATTTTCCATTGTCCGATTGAACTGAGAAGATTTACTACTGAGATTATTTAGATTTAGTATATTTTATGTAAAAAAATTTTTGTGGGGGCCGGGAGCTCATAATATTTTCAAAATTTTGTCAGAGCGTTTGATTGATGCGACGCGTAACCAAAATGCTGGTAACTATTTGGCTCAACGGATCAGCATTGCGGTTCAACGTGGCAATGCCGCCAGCATGCTGGGTACGCTTCCTACTGGTAGTGGGCTAGAACATTTGGATTATCTATAGGCCTACTAGGGCTTGTAGATTATCCAACTGTTTTTGTAGCTAGTTAGGTTAGATGTAGTGTTTATTTATGTATTAGCTAGTTAATAAAGGCATTTAGCCAGTAAAAAAATTTTTTATGTAAATCGGATGACAATACAATACTTATAATGATCTCACCGAGCTGGTCTGATGATGGCACTGGAAGGTAGCCACGAGATTACAATATCAATTACGTATTTTATAAAAGGTTGTCTGGAAAAATATATTTTTTAACAAAATAACTTACTAAACCAATATTGTTTAGTAGAATTAGCAGATACTTTGTTCGATAACGTTATAAGTAGGTATCTAGGATATATCTTCAAAAACTAAACGAATAAAAAACCTAACTAATAACAAAACAGACAGTAATTACAAAACATGTTTTAATAAAAATAATATACCTACTTATTTTGTCAGAAGCAAATGAAACAACTGTTATCGTCCAATTAAGGTTGGTGATAGGGTGATGAATAGTTTTAGGTACCTACATTAAGTACTTTAATTAAAAATATAGCAGACGAGACACATTCAAAATAAAAAAGGCTATTTTATTTAAAATAAACAAGACTTTTATGAAGATAACAATGTCACAGTGTTACATGGATTGTAATACTAATAGGTATGTTCTGTGTATATTCTTCTCATGTATGCTTTTCTATGTTTACATTGTGTGTGCTGAATAAATGTTTTTCTATTCTATTCTTATGTTTTCTAATACGAATAATGACACCTCGTGTGTAATGAAAAACATAGCACACTTGTATCATAATGTACTATTATTAATAACGTGCATGGCCACCTGAACTTATACTTTTAGAGAGGGGAATGAATATAGTACGCTTGGCGTCTCCCATCCTTTTTACAAAAAAATAGAAACAGAGGGCGCTGTAATAAGCGAAAAATATTTTTTACTGCGCCTCCTGGCAAGTTTATGCCATAACACGTATCTAAGAACCATCGCCAATGAATCACAAACCCTATGCAGAAAAACGTATCTAAATTGTTTGAACTGTTCTGGAGATAAATGGGAACATTCATGTGCACACAGTAACAAGCAAACAAACAATCTCTCACCCTAAACGCATATACCTCCTCCGTTCCGTCGTGGGTAAAAATGGAGACAACATCCCTATCAAGATCAGATGTGAATCTTATCTGAATCAAACTATAGGTATAACAAATCCTTCTTCCATCAGATTCAGCATGCACCACAGACGGTGGCGGTCCAGTGACGGTGTCTCCTGCAGGCTGCTTCCGAGGGTCCTGGATGGAGACGCGCCGCGGCCGGCCCTTCCAGGCGTACCGGGGCATCAAGTACGCGGAGCCACCGATAGGGGATCTGAGGTTTCAGGTAGGTTGCCTACTTCACCGTTAAGACGCTGACAACAGACAGGTTTTGCTATAAAAGGTTTGATGTCAAGCTTATTTGTCGCTATTTAACTATAGTCAGCGTCGTGGATTCTGTTGTTACACACCTAAACGTAACTTTAGTTTCACTATCTCTCTATCCAAATAAGAACATTAGAAAGGGATGAGAGAACATTGTACATCTGTCAAATTAATCCACTCGCTTGTAACTGTAACTTAACACGACCGTGAACTTAGTGGCGTCTAATTTCTAGTCTGCGATCTACGTCGATAAACATGTAGACCTCTTGACTTGAAGTAAATGTATAATTTTTAATTTCGTATCAATTAATATTGTAGTACCAATTATTGCTTTGTATAAAAACAACATAGGTACCTAACCACTGGTACCTATACAATATTTCTAAACATCGGTCTGAAAGACAGTTATTTAAAGTAAGGATTTTTAAACAATCACAGGTGATATATTTTGTAAGAACCTACTATCGTTAAACACCATACGAGACGAACCGGTCGTTTGCCTGATGGTGAGCATAACAATTGCAGTGCCACTCAGGACTTTGAAACACTGCAGTTGGCTCATTACCTGGCCTTGATACATTAGGTATTAAGTCTCATAAGCGCAGTAATTTCACTGACTACTTTGCTGATAAAATCGGAACACAGTAATGCTTGCACATTACTGCTTGGCGATAAAGCAATGGTACCCAACCAGACGGACACTCGCAGAAGAGTTAGACTTACCACCTGGCACCTAGTAATTCTATTGTACCTGTGGTTACAGAGGTGACGTAACTGATATCATCATCAGCCGGAAGACGTCCACTGCTAAACATAGGCCTCCCCCATAGAACGCCACTTGGATCGACTACTCGCCTCTTGCATCCAACGGTTCCCCACGGTTTTGACAAGGTCGTCGGTCCACCTAGTGGGGGGCCGTCCTACACTACGTCTTCCGGTTCGTGGTCGCCATTCGAGAACCTTTCCTCCCCATCCGTTATCCGTTCTGCGAGCGATGTGTCCTACCCATTGCCATTTCAACTTTGAGAGCTTTGTCGTTCCTTCGAACCATTCCGTTGAACTTTCATTCTCCTGCGGATCTCCTCGTTTCGGATTTATCACGCAGGGAAACCCCGAGCATAGCCCTCTCCATAGCTCGTTGTACGACTTTGAGCTTGCTGATGAGGCCAACAGTAACTGATACAGCTAGTCCCTCGCAGCCTCCGCAGCCGATCCTGCACTACGCGTCCACGGTGGACGCCTCCGAGGACGGCCCGGCGTGTCCGCAGCCGGCCAGCAACGGCTCCTACGTGGACGAAGACTGCCTCACTGTCAATGTTTATACGCCAACTAACAATAGGTAAGCTTTTTCCGTGTGATCTCGAAGAATAGTAGCACTCCATCTCTTTCCGTAGGAGTAAAGGAGCTGGCTATGGTAGTATCCAAGGAATGGCCAGCAGTATTCTCCTCGGTTGACATCATAATCTACTGCTTTCACCCTGACACTTGGTAAGCGTGATTGATTTTGGCCAAATACCCCCTTAATGGGGAGGCCGATGTTCAGCAGTGGACGTTTTCCTGCTGATGATGATGGTGACGATGAAATTTTGTCAACAGGCTAAATACCCTTATCAAACTAGCTAATGTAACAGCAACAGTACTGATAAATACTTCTCTAACTTAGCTGCCATAACAATGGGACAATTTACAAGCCATTGCACGTCTACAGATACCTAGTGCAAAACGTTCTAGCCCACTATCAGTTGGCAGCATACCCAGTCTGCTGGCGGCATTGCTTCATTGGATTGCAATGCTGATTCGCTGAGTCAGATACGTCCGTTGCCATCTTCAACGGTCTTCACCACACATCAGGTGAGGTCTACTGTGCCAGAGCGCACTGCAGTGCCGTAAGCCTTTGTGTTTCAAAGTTCTGAAAGGCACTGCAATTATTATAGGTTGGCGTTATGCTTGCTATCAGGCAAACGACCCGCTCGTCTCGTTACCCAATAGTAGAGCAATAAAAAGTTTACTATATTCAATTATTCAACAGTATTTCAGTAAAACACATTGGATAAACCACCACATTAACCAAAACTACTACCGAAACTGCCGAAGCATCTAATCTTACCAACACCACAAAATAATAAGCCTCATCACGTGACCTGTTCCAGTGAAGCCTGCCTCCCGGTCATCGTGTTCCTCCACCCGGGCGGGTTCTACTCCATGTCCAGCCGCAGCATCATCGCCGGCCCGCACTACCTGCTGGACCGACACGTCGTGCTTGTCACCATGAATTACAGAATTGGATCGTTAGGTCAGACTAATTTATGAAATATAAATTTGCTTATTTTCACCAGTAATCTGTCTGTACCACAGACTCTGTGGTAAATTTAAAAGTCACTTAAAAATCGTAATAACTGCTATGATTGTGTGTAAATTAGTTTGAAATTAACAATATATAACCATCAGAAATTTCCAAACATCTAAACATCAGAATTAATAGACTTTTTGTTTTGAACACTGTTTTCCATAGTCCAAAGATATAAGTTTACTGTACTGAGTGGACTGGAAGTATAGTGGACTTTTCGACTACTATAAAATTCGTATCTTCCTAATTGCTGCTCTTGACAAACTATCAGGATAAAAGTAGACTTTTATTTTGTAAACCAAAACATCAAATATTTAAAAGTAGCCAGGTTTATTTCTTAGGATGCTACATATTCATCCTTTATTTCTTTCAGGATTCCTCGCTCTAGGAACAGTCGACGCCCCCGGCAACAATGGCTTCAAAGATCAGGTGGTGGCACTCCGCTGGGTTCAACGCAACATCGCCTCCTTTGGTGGAGACCCCAATCTGGTGACGATAAGTGGCACCAGCGCCGGATCCATAAGTGTCATGTGCCACATGATATCACCTATGAGTAAAGGTAAGCCGTTCGATGGTGTAAGGATATTACATCCGACTTACATCCAAAATATGTTTCCTTTAAGAGGCATTATATTTTCCAGGTTTATTCCACCGAGCCATATCCATGAGCGGCTCTCCAACCTCTAAGGTCCCGAGTCCTACAAGCCGCATGGACCTGGCCATCAAACAGGCCAACATCGTCAACTGCCCTACAACCAGCCCCCAGGAGATATACAAATGTCTCAAGACGAAAACTTGGAGGGAGCTCGCTGGATCTTTGCTCGGGTTCTTTGTGAGCTAGATTAATTTTTTATATACTCGATTGGTTAACATCTGATCTTAAGTGACGATGTGATCGAAGCTGATGAATGAAAATGAAAGAAAGAAAGAAAAGAAACAAAAAAAACTCAAGAAACCCTGGTACTTGGTTAGTGATACAGTCATGTACCGTGGCCCCTGAGTACCACTGGTAGTGTAACTTAGTCGTTCATACATTGGAGATGGAGACAGACCAATCCTAAAATCCAATTTTAAACCTGTCTGGTTTAAAATTACTGTAAAAGTTAGAATCATAAAGTTAAACCTTCTTTTTACTTTTAGGAGTTTAGTTACGATCCCTTGGCTCTCTTTCGGCCGGTGGTGGAACTTGACTTCGGCCAAGAGCGATTCCTGCCCATAGAACCCATGGACGCGATTCGAGAAGGCAAGATGCACAGCGTGCCTTACATCATCAGCCAGACTAGGGACGAGTTCTTCTGGAAGGCTTTTAGTGAGTATTCCTAATGCTTGTCCAGAGTGAGGAGCTAGCGTGGTGGCGACTGCGGGTTCAAAACTTATCAAACAATTGATTATGGTTGTAGGGCTTTTCTATTGCTCCTTTGGCTAGTTACCGTCGCCATGTCGGAAATTACCCATATGTTGCCTGCAACGTTTGTAGCAGGTAACAGCCGCAGGGAGTCAGCTCGGGGCTTAGCGCCTTTCCATCTATCACCACAACATCACTTATAAAAAAAAGGTGGAGAGAAATGTTGTTAAATGCAGACCGTAAAAGAAAAAGAATCGAAGAAACCCTATTTTCTACTTTAGTCGGTTTTGTCCATTTTGGGCCATGAGAGTCCAAACCCAATAATCCAGCACTACAGATACCTACCTGCCAACCAGCTAATATTAGTTTATATACCTACAGCTATCCTCAGCAACGACACCCTCCGAACGACCATGGACCAGGAGTGGGAGCGCATCGCCCCGATCTCGTTCATCCTCCCGCGGGAGGACGCCAGCGGACCAGCGAAGAGGCTACGAGACGCGTACCTGGAAGACAAGAGTCTCGTCAACGACGCCTGGACGGCCGACCGGCTGGGGAAGCTGTATGGAGATGCTATCACCGGGTTTCCAGTGCATAGGTACACAATGCGGGGTATTCTTTAAATATTTTCTACGGGTTTGCTTTTGATACTTTCTCACATGATCTTTAGTGACGATGTGGTCGAACGATAAGCACGTTCAACGTCAAGAACGGGGCTTCACGCGCAGCTGCCGGGACACTCCATACTCCTCAATGATTACGACCTCGATGATACTAGTTCACCAATAGAACCACTGGTAGGCTAAAAGCATTAGTTTCAAAATTGTTAGTATAGGTAATAAACGTTAAATAACTATCTTAATAATATGTTTAAGTATGTACCGGAATATTAATGGTGAGGGCGGACTGTAACAGAGAGAACCCAATAGAAATGATCTATCTCGTGCTGTGTGAACCAATCTCGTGCCGTCGTCGGTAGCGGGCAGCTGGTGGCCGTGCTACCACGGCAGACACTGCAGGAATTAGGCCTAATCATTGTTTATTCTTAAAATGATTCCAGGCTGGCGAACCTCATGTGTAGACACTCCAAGCACCCGGTGTGGTACTACGAGCTGGACTACATCGGCGACCACAGTTGGTACGAGGACAGCGTTACGAACAAACCTGTAGGTGAGAATCAAAATTATTATCAGCCGGAAGATGTCCACTGCTGAACATAGAATACTACTCCTGCATAGAACACCATAACCTAGGGACGGATTTGTCATAATACCTACACAACGCTTGGCACTTTGGCAGGCGTCTTCGTAAGAATAATGCACACTATAACTTTTAGACTCAGATTACAGAAAGGACCTTTTAGATATCAATAAATGTTAATGTTTTACTGGTGAAATGGAGAAAAATATCGTATCACTTACTAGAGCAGTTACGTAATACATTTCAAAAATTTTCCCTGCCAACGGGGTTCCAACCCACGTCTTCTGGTTATCTAGACCAGACGCTTTAATTACCTAAGCTGTGGGAGCGATCGACGTTTGCGCTGAAATTCTTGAGATGAAGACTTTTTTTCGCCTTACAAACCACGGTTCAATCTAGCAGTTCCGTATTTGCGTTGCAACGATTGCCTACTCAATTTGTGTTCTAGGTACCTATTTGTGTTTCTACATTTCAGTACCAAAAATCGATTCAATAGCGAGATATGTCGCCTTATTTAATTTTTATTGTAGTTTAGTTAATACTAGCTGCTGCCCGCGGTTTCAACCGCGCGGAGATATTGGGTTTAACCCTAATTCTTTTTATAAAATAAAAGTAGCCTGAGTTACTCCTTATAACATCAACTATCTGCCAGTGAAAGTCCCGTCAAAATCGGCCCAGCCGTTTCGGAGATTACCCGGAACAAACAGACAGACAGAGAGACAAAAATTTTAAAAATGGTTTTTTTGCTATAGGTACCGTATATACTTTCATATGCATTTGGTAAACAGCTGTTATTTTGATATTACAAACAGATACTTCAATTTTATTTATTTTGTATGTATAGTTTTAAAGTGTTAACTAGAGGAGTTTCCAGCTGCCCTAGCTAGCTTCCATCCTCAAGTTGAAAATCGTCGCTGAATTGTGTGAGAAAGATGGCATGATAGAAAGAGATGGACATATATCACTATACTTCGGAAAGTTCTCGATCTGTGTACAAGGGACGGCTGTATGCATAAGAGATGTTCATAATCATATGTTTGACCTTGAACTAGAACATAAGACGAGATGGAGGTCAAACGCTGACCTACAAAACGTTAACAAATTATTGATATTAGCGCCATCTTTTGTTTCCAGGTGTAGCTCACCACGACGACATGCTCTACCTGTTCACGTTAAGTTTCCGCTTCCCCACGATAGAGGTCAGCGACAGCGAAGACTCCAAGATGGTGGACAAAATGACAGCGATTTGGTATAATTTCGCTCGATACGGGTAGGTAGTACCTGAGCATCTAGTACCTAGTTATCTAAGGTCCCGAATACAAAAAGAACTAGTAAGGTCCACGTTTAAAAAAAAATCTAAAAGGTTATAAAGTATTTTATCTTAAATTTTATGGTCATCATGAGCCTGTTACGCTCCCACTGCGGGGATACCGGCCATATCTCAGGAGAGAGAGTATGCCGTAATGGATTACGCGTGACCCTCTTTTGCGTGTGGTGATACGTGGATTTTTATTATATATTCCTATAATTGTTTGTAAATTTGTCCACTTCCAGAGACCCCAACCCTAGGCCCGACACGCCGGAGCTGTCGTCCCTGCGCTGGCCGGCCATGACGCCCCCCAGGCGGCAGTACCTCAAGCTCGGCCGGCGGTTCTCCGTCGACGAGGACTTGTTCGAAGACCGGTTCAAACTGTGGGACGAGATCTATCCTATACAGTATTAAGGATTATTGAGATTTGTTTTTAGTATGTATATCTACCTAAGGGTTGTGTTTTATACCTACTTGTCAAAAATATTAACAAAAATGGCGGATCACCAATCAATGACATAATTACGTAGATAGAAATCCCAACTAGAATCATGTCACTGGTTGGCATCGTTGGTAGATTTGATTTTTTGTTTGTTTAATAATGTAAGCAAAAGGATTTATTTATAATAAAAATTAATGATTTAATGTTTATATTAAATGTATTACAGTTATACACTAATCCTTTTTTATTTATACAGCCTGAGTTTGAACTGCGACAGGCGGTCAATCTACTAAAGTTCACGTTTGAAGTTCAAGTTATTTTTTTGTATTGAAATTTGAAATGACGTATTTCCAAGGGAGGTTCTCACAACTTGTGGACAACCATGTCCAAATCACCCCCTTCCGAGATAACATACAAACTCCCTCTGTGTAAGGTAAATACATAGGTCTGTATGCCTCGACTCCCGAATAATACAAATAGCTGCCGAAGGGCTAATTATAATGAAAGTAAATAGAGTAGAGAGTAAGTATGTTTATAAATTCTACGTGACGATTGATTTAGATTTTTTCAATGCAACGGGCAAAAGCCTTTATAATAACTAGCTACTAAGTACATCTAACCTATATAGTTACCTAGCTAGCTACATAATGAGTTGGATAATAATCTACAAATCGTTGAAATTAAAATAGTTGTTGAAAAAATAGTTAGGAAGTAACAATTTAACATTTTTCCTTCTAAAGTCTGCCAAAGAATAATTAAGTGCATTCCAATATTGGGAAATATTTTTTAGTAAATTATATTAATATAAGTAGGTACCTACCTACCTGCACATAGGTATTAGGTATTTTCAAGGTACAGTCAGCAACAAACAACCTATTATTTTTCTACAGACGAGACGATGAGATGTGATGACGTTTACAAAATAGATGACACTTGACACACAGTGCAGGGTTCGCGACTACTCACTGACATATCGATGATGACTCACAACAATCGACTACTTAATGTGTACCTTATCTCCACTAGTTAAAACTTGCTATCGATTGGCCACCTGTGAGGATGGAGACGAACATAAATTTCAAAATGTTCGTCTCCATTACTAGTACTTTAACGCTTTAGTTTAAGGTTTAATTTGGTTTGTATAAAATTACAGGTTCAAGACACATTTGAACCTCTTTTGCGCATGCTCTATATCCTCACGTTTCTCCACTTAAAAATAGTGATGTTCATAATCATTGCATGTTTCGATATTGTAACTTTTTACTTATTGTATTGTATTTATAGAAAATTATTCTTTTACTTATTAAACTGCTGAAAAATTAATAAGTAGGTAAGCTTGTTTTTTCAATTTAATTTCAATTTGTCGGCGATGGGGTATTGTCCCTACTTTTAAAATTAAATCTTTGTATGTAAATCGTATCCTGAGCTATATTGTGATACTAGGCTCCCTCTTAGTTTGGAGTTTGTTGTTTGTTTAATCTCTAGAAAATTAAATATTTGTTGCATGCTTTTTGTACAACTAACCAGTTCTATGTATTTTTCAAAATAAATATTATTCTATTCTATTCTTCTACTCATGTATTGTATAATTATACTATCATCATTCATTGTTCTTTGCGTATAGACTCGTCATTCGTATCTCAAAAAGAGACTAACAATTTCATACAAGACTTCAAAACAAGCAACATTCATCCGCTCAGAAACAATCATCAGGATATCGCACACACATTAATACCCGTACGTGTAAGCGGAACCTCAATACGGCGACAATCGCCATAAGTCGTAGAACATAGAACACATGCCTGTACGCGAAACATCGACAATTCGACACTGCGAGTCGCATCACTGGCTCGCCGCCATGTCCGCCATGATACCCCATCAAGCGCGCACTCGGCGCTGCCGCGTACCAAAATAAAACTTTTAAAATTCACACTGGACGACACAACCTTTAATTTTTATGTGAGTATTTTTATTTTACCGTTAATTTAATATTTACTTTCGAAAGTCAAGATTTTATTGAATCAGTGTTGTTCGTCGTATGAAGCGGGATCTAGTGATGTAACTTGATGTAAGTTAATCGAGTGGAAGCATACCTTGTGGTCGAATGTAGAACGGGTCATATATTTATGACCTTATTCTTGTCGTGATTTTATTTTAGGGCCACGCTTACTTTTTATAGCAAATTAAACAAAAAAAAAATACCTACGTGGCTATAAAATAATATGTTTATTTCAATATTTTCGCTTGGTAGTACTTACTTAATTTTTTCTATAATTTTGTAGCCTCCAGTGGGTATCATTAGCTGGGAAGACATTCAGCTGAACATAGATTTCTCTCATAATTTTACTATGCCTGACAAACAAATTCATAGGTACAGTCGGCTGCAAAATATGTATAGGTACACTTTCAGATTTTCAAATGTATGTAACTACCAGGTGGTAGTTACAGTGAAATTACAGTGCTACTCAATATCTAGTGTCTCAGGATAACGAGTGCACTGCAGTGCCGCGCAGGCCTTTGTTTTTCAAAGCTCTGAGTGCTACTCTGTATCTTAATTTACCCACACATGAAGGTATAAGACCTTCACACACAGACCTTTACTCACACACCTCTTTGCTTCGTCAGGCTCTTATGAGACTGTTACTGGCAGAAGAGGCGTATGCACACCCTCACACACCTTCTCACGCACACTAGTAACACAAACCTAATTTTATTTTGTATGTTATATTTATTTATATATTTTTTTGAATTTTGTTTCTGTACCTTCATTTTTTTTTTTATATTTCGGTTCTGGAATATTTTTTATTACCTACTGTCTGCTGAGGAATTTCAATTGTTATTGTTTTTTCGGACTGGCTCTCTCGATACAGGCTTGCCTAGTGAGAGAACCGACGGGCAATTATTTTTAACCATAAACATGTCAACAAAAATATATAACGTGTCAATTTTCTTTAGATATTAAGTTACTGGTAGGATACGTCCTGCTATATACCTGTACAATATGTATTTTTTGTTGTAATAAACGTTTTTTCATTTCATTTTCATTTTCATTTCATTTTCATTTCATTTCATTTCTACTGCAATTGTTATGGGCCGGCGTTATGCTTACCATCAGGCAGACTTCCCGCTCGTCTTGTTATCTTTTTTTTTATGTTATTTGGTAACGTATCCAATAGTATAAAAGAACTCTTAGCTCCAGTAAGGATAAGCAGATATCATCTTTATTTTTCTGAAAAATTATCAAGATTAAGATACTGTTTGCGGGACATCGCGTCTTTTAAATTTCAAATGTGTGTTTTTGCGTGGTGTCGCAACACAAACTCCGATCTCGAAGTTATTATTCTAATGAATGATTCATCATGTTCCAGCGGAGGTGACCGACGGGATCGAATTGAAAATGGCGATGTGGTGGAAGGAGCCCGACATGGGAGGTCATTTACATTTTATTTCTTATACTTATTTTATAGTAAACTTATACCTTACATAGTACCTTATACAGTATAGATGATAACTTTTAGCGAGATGATAGTGCTCTTTACTGTCCACGTACATACGAAGAAGAGGCAACGAACAATCTATCTGATTTATATCACCTGATGCAGAGTGACAATGTTGTCAAACGATACGCTAGATCTTAATTAAGACTGGCTTTCAAGTGCAGCTGCCGGAACACGCCGTGACACCGATATGTGCTCGGCAAGAGATTTTTAACGTGAGAGTGGTAGCTAGTCAGGCGAGCGTAAGAAAATGCTCTATACCCTACCATACATCAGTACTAGTAAACGTTGATTTCTTCTTATGCAGGAAGTTGAAGTGGCATCTCTTTTTGTCTTTGGAGCACGTCGTCAGATTTTGAGCATACATTTGTCGCCTTTCAGATGTTAACCATAAAATTAGATATCAATTAATAGAAAAGAACTGGTATAGGGGATAGTTTCATTTCAATTTTTATCAAACGGTCAGGTATTTTTAATAATTGACGAGTTGTTCTTGTTGGAAATTGTAGGAACCTGATGTAGTTCTGAGGTAATGTGTGTGTGATGAAACACACATGCATACAACAGACAACAATGTCTACTACTTAGTGTCCATTTGTGCTGGTTTGAGGTTGCACCATGGTACCTACGGACCGCAGCATCCAACGTATGAGGAACGGCCAATTATCGTAAATTATCACCGACACTATGAGTACAATTCCTGAGGGCTGAGGCTCATGGTCATGACTTACAAATGGCAATGTGGAGCTAATGAACTGATATAAGTATCACATTGTCAATTTATTACTTTTGATCCCGTAGCTTGTGAAAGGTGTTGTGTTAGGGGAAAACTGGAAACCAGCCTCGGTCAGACCTTCCGACTTATAACAACATTTGATAATAGGGGTTGAAAATATAGATAGTTTTAAAGTTATGTCCAATTTGTTGGTAAAGTCTCTTTCTGATCCTGTATCAGTATAAGAGCACGTTCCAGAAGTTGCCTTTTCATATCTTCTATAAGGTGAGCTTCTCATAACTTCGACAACATTTACATGACGTCAGTGAAATTTACTATTCTGAAGAACTGTTTCAAATTGCGTTTCGGGCGCCGCTCCAGTGCCGGCGGGCGAGCCGCAGGGCTGCGCCGCGGCGCGCATGTGGCGCAGCGCGTGCGGCTCGCTGTGCGCGCCCGACGCCGACGCCGCGTGGCGGCAGATCGTGCGCGCGTCGCCGCCCGACGAGATATGGCACTCCTTGAAGAACTGCATCGCTTATCAGGTAGCCAGTGTTACAGCACAGTCTATTTGCTAAATATATATAAATGCCAGTGCACAGTGCACATGAGACGAGTCAGACGGCAGTAGATCAGGCCGGGCTGCGTGTGCCGTGTTGCAGGCGGGCGTGTGGCAGGCGCTGACGGCGGGCGCGGCGGCGGTGGTGCAGCCGGCGGCGTTCAAGCTGGCCGTGGTACTGCGCCACACGCCGCCCGAGCTGGCAGCGCGCCTGCTGGCGGACCTGCTGCGCCTGCACCCGCAGAGCGTGAGAAATTTACATTATTAATTTTATTTTATTTCACTGTTTACATTTATTGAACCGCACACGGTCATACGTCCCTTTCGGAAAAACTCAAGTACTCTAACAATAATTTTGACCATCCATCCGCGAACAGATCACGACCGGTGTTAATAAATCAATTTTTATTTTGAGAGCTGTCTCAAGTAACACTTCAGGCTTGTAGGAATAGCTTAGAGTGTTGTGTGTCGCCAGACTGATGATATCGAAGCGATCTTCTGCTGGGTCTGTTATAAAAGGATGAGGGTGGGATTAGGTAAAACACATCATCAATCTACCTATCACGATCAGTAAGCGTGGTTTATGCATAGCATGCTCTCTCTGCTGATATTATAAGAGCGGCCTATGTTCAGCATTAGAGGTCTTGCGACAGACGATGATGAATTAGTATGAGATCTGCTTTGTCACAGCAAGACCTGACCTCGTACGTGCTGGCGCTCCTCACCGACGACGAAGCGACGTCCAATTTCTACAACCCCCCTTGCACCGGCGCGGGCGCAGATAGTGAGTCCCCCTCCCCGCCGCCCGGGCCCGCGCCCCTCCGGGACCTGCAGCTGTTCGCGGACTGCGAGCTGGCCGTGCTGGCGGCCGCCAGGGACGAGTACGACGCGCACGCCAACTTAGTACGGGCTGAGTACGCGAATATGTCGCAGACGAGCTATATGGAGCTGAGGATTAAGGTGAGGGTTTCCGTTGTTTTGGTGGAGTTGATCAATGCTGTCCATGTAAAAAATGTCGGGAAATAACATAAGTCAGATAACGTCCAACCTAGAAATCCCTATCAGAAATTTCGAGACATTTTTAAACTACAAAGTATGAGACGAGCAGGTGATTTGTCTGATGGTAAGCATGACGCCTGTTCATTAACAATTATTGTAGTGCCTCTTTGAACTTTGAAACATTCAAAAGCTTGCGCGGCAGACAGTACCTACGACTTCGACACTGGTGTCTCAGACTTCAGGCTCAGGTCTCAGAAACGGAGTAATGTTATCGACTAATTTGCTCATCAAATCGCTCATAGTGATGCATGCGCACTACTGCCTTGTGCCACAAGAGTACACTACACGGGTACAACGATGGAAGGTCTGGAAGAGTTATGAATAAGGCATTGTGTCTACCCTCTTTTTAATTATTAATTTAAAGTGATCTAGATGTTTGATAAATTTTTCAGGAATGCTTTGACTTATTTGCAAATAATCACGATAAACGCGAGGCACGAACCCCGATAAAATTACTGGACTTACAATTAACCTTGTTTATGAATACTTACTGAAATACCTTTGAATATTCTTCATACATGGAACCGAAAAAGAATTCCTAAAATAACTTCGCCGCTAACTTGTAACTAATGACCAAGTATTGTACGTTTCAGGTGTTAAACCAATTCTCGAAAATACCTAAGCTTTACCACACACCGGAGTTTGAGCCTCTCGAGTCATCCGCCCGGGAGAACATCGAGCGGGAGATCAGCTCGCTCCGGGAACATCTGCGGGCCGCCGCGCCGCCCGCCCCGGGGCACTGAGCACTGCACACGACACAATAGTACGAGCCGCTCGAGGCACCGCCCGGTACACACGACACAATAGTACGAGCCGCTCGAGGCACCGCCCGGTACACACGACACAATAGTACGATCCGCTCGAGGCACCGCCCGGTACACACGACACAATAGTACGAGCCGCTCGAGGCACCGCCCGGTACACACGACACAATAGTACGAGCCGCTCGAGGCACCGCCCGGTACACACGACACAATAGTACGAGCCGCTCGAGGCACCGCCCGGTGCAAACGACACAATAGTACGAGCCGCTCGAGGCACCGCCCGGTAAAAAGCGCTCGTTAGAAGACTTAGAAGTAACGTTAAATGTAGTAACGGGCTGGGCGCTGAGGATAGTGATAAGGATTCAGAGACGAGTCTAAGGGTGGACTTCTGCATCCACATGTCAAAACTGTATAGAGTTTTGACATTACGGAAACATGAGTCCACGCAGAGTCCAATCCGACCTACAATTTGATTACAATTCGATAAACCTCGTGAGCGTGTAATACCTTGTAATTAGCTCTTTTTGCAATACCATGTTGATTTTGTCAGCAAAACGAAAACATGCATTAGCATCTAATGCTGCTATACAGACAAATTCTAAGTCGCATTGGATACCAGTAGGTATAGTGGTGTTTACTCGACATCAACAGTCAACAGTCTCCGAGCAATCGGCTCGGAGACTGTCAATAATCGATTGATCAACCGAATACCGATGTTCGAGCGTACAACAAAACGTGTGATTTTGGCTTGATGTATATATTGTACGCATCATTGCACGCGTAAAAACTTCTCGTAAGTTTTGCATGAATTTTCTTTCACTTAGAATGAGATTGAGATTGACAATTCCTGTCAAGTTTAATCAAAGCCGCAGATCATTGATTTATCGAACTTGATGAATACATATTATAGAGCGAAAGATTCTGGACTAGATTAGCTTTGCTTAGTAGGTAGCAAATATTATAGTAATTACGCTAGATGAGAACTAAATTCCATATTCTTTTTTAAATGTAAGGAGCTAGGTAACCAAATTGCGAATTGGGGGCTCATGGAAGGTCTCGCTGGCCGAGTTCAGAATCGTAGGGTTTCGGAGCAAGCAAGAAGGTGCTCAATCTAGCAAAGAATTGTATGACTTTTGTGGACTGCGCTGTGGAGCCAGAAATGCGCTGATCTCAAGTTTCTGCAATTATTTTTTTACGTAACTTGTACTTAATTAACTCAAGATAGTTTCTGGAGAGCAAGCCGCTGTGAGCTTACTTTTTGAAAAGGAACTGAAGATTTTATAATTAAAGCTACATAGGCAGCCTCTACACCTAATGCATGACTGATGGATAAGCATCAATCACGGACCACGCGAAAACCAAGGAAAACCCCACGATCACCGCTTGATGCATATCGTACCGTCTAAGATGGAGCTTGGTAGAAATCGCCACGGTTAGAGTACAAAACAGAGAGAGAGAGAGAGAGAGAGAGAGAGAGAGAGTACCGCAGCCGCTTCTACAATGTCTACTCAAAAAATAGTTTCACAACCACTGCGTGCTCAGTACAGAAGCCGAGGTAAATACGCGGTGGTGCGCAAGTGATGTATGTAGCTTAAAGAGGAACCGTCGTCACTTTGAGCCCAGGCAGTGAATGAAAGAAACAGCACTATCTGACTGTATTGCTGTTGTTGTCTATTACGTGGGTTTTTGATGGTTTTACATCAAGCCACGCTTACGCGTAATCTGCACGTGTTGCAAAATCTGCTGAATAATTTAAAACCATAAGCTGTTTATAGGGAAAAAATATTCTGACAGATAGGTAAATACTCTATGCATTATATTTATAGTCTATAGATACGCCACCAAAAAATCAACATAAAACAAAAGGTAAAATTAATAAAAATAAAACGATTTTCTCAATGAAAAGTTTATTATCAATCAGTACTTAGCTACTGAAATACCCAAATATTAACAAAATCATGGTTATTGTGACAGCAATACGCAAACATGCATATAAGCGTGTATGGTCAGCCCTTTGAGTACATATATAAATGTAGTTCTATGTGTCGGCCATAGGCTACAGCTACGCGGCTTACCGTTAAAAAATGCAAATCCTTGGAGCGTTTCTTCCTTTTCATTCGCACTCGCTGTAAGCACGTGTCTTGTCTTTTTCATCAACACACACGTCACTGTTACAATCTAAAAAAATTAATGACTACACGAGTCCAAAAAGAGGCTCCCTACAATCTACATGTCAAAGACACTACATTGAGGGCTATGTTTATGTGCTTGTAATAGTTCAATATTTGACCAGCTAGAATTGTAATTAACTAAATTGTGCATTTTTATGTCGTACCTTTAATAATTCATGTATAATGACTGCTGGTAGGTAGATACCTACATATTAAGATTAATATGTTGATATATTTGATTATTGTACGTCACAGTCGTGTTAACATTACATATAATGTTTTCTTATATTTGTATTTTTGTATGTACACATATGTTATTTCTCCATACAAATTTTACTTATCCAATAACTATGATCTGCACTACCTTTTAAAATCACCACATTACACCGAGGTTAACTGGAAGATAATGCTTTATAGCATTAAGTTCGCCTATGTACCTTCAACTATGATTGTGCAATAAAGAATTTTCTATCTATCTATCTATAATGTCACATGAAAAGATTCTGTAATTCATTTGAACATGTATGGCTGAACATTTGTGGCTTTTATCAAATTATACAATAAAGTACGACATTATCTTGCGTACATTTAGACCGTAAAAATACGGAACTTGAGGCTTATGATGACAGGTGACAGCAGCTGCCCCTCATTCAAGCTATGCCTGAGTACCAAATAAGGATTTTATAATATCAACAAATTAACAAAGTATTATAGCAAATCGATTGATCGATTTGGAATTGTACTTCGAAATAGCAAACTCTAAGTTGGTAATGTATACTTACATAGGTAATTGATAAAATCATCAACCTACCTTTGAATTTAAATTTGAATTTGAACGGTCAGCAAAAAGATTTATTTTAATTGTTTTTGCACTTGCCTGTACCCATATGTTAGGGTCTAGAACATTATTTTGATCGGTTTAATAAAATATTTTATTATTTTCTGCGCTCTTTTATTTAACCCGAGTTTCTTTTGTTTCTACAAGCTTTAATTTGTGCGGTGAACATACAATAGTTTGTTCTCGGGTCTTGGTCCTTTCCTTGGATGTTTGTGTTGTACCAAAAAAATTCTTATACTTCAAGGTTGTACCTACTGTATAGTATCTGTGTGTCCAATGTCCATGCCACCCGAGGCCAAAGAGATTTTACTTTCTTTAATCATTGCCTGAGGTGCAGGAGTACCTATAGAAGGCTCTTAGTTAATCGGTAGTTTAGTTCAACTATGTTTTTTATCTGTGTCTGTTTTTTTGTGCCCGCATCAAATCAAAACTACTGAGATAATTTAAAGGAATTGGAAGTAGCTCATAGGCCATATATTGAGGTAACATTTAGTCTGTATTTCAATAAAATTGGTCCATATTTCCAAAAGATATTACAATTTAAAGCCTACTAGTTACCTAGTTAATAGTAACTTCGCTAACAAGCTAACAAGTAACACATTGTATTACTCAGTCAGTAGCAGTACTCTGTGGTCAGTAGCACTATGATTGTTATATGCAATTATGCAGAGTGCAAACCAATATATAGAGTCCACGCTACGAAAGAAGTCCCGCGGAATAAAGAGGAACTAAAATCGCCCACTTCGCCTTCATTCATAATTAAATCTTGAGATTACGAAATACGTTAGCTAAATATACTTTAAAAGCATTCTGCTTTTGAATAAATACGTGGAAGATAAAATCGGAAATATCGTTGGCCTCATATTTCTGAGCTACAACAGCGCCCCGTCTACGGGACTTCTTTCGTGGCGCGGACTCTAAAATGACTCGCTTTATTCTTTGAATAGATTTTATCTATGCCTCTTTTATTTTGACGTTTATTACTTTTTTTGTTTTTGGCTCCACGTGATTTGCGTATTTAGCCAGTGTCAAGTTATTTAATAAATCTCTAGTTTTGGTGCATGATAGTCTTTAAAGTCACTTTAAAGTTTAGTTTAGGGGCGTCCGAGTCAAAGTGATGCTTAATTAAAGCGGTGGATACTTTACTGAATGCTTCTATGGAGTTTTGGATAGAATACGAAAATACACGTTATTCGTCTTTATACTGTTTGCCTTTCACTCATGCACGTTTACGAACACTTAATGGTTAATAATCCACCATTATTGCACATTAACACTCGATAAAACATAGGTTTTTAGTTAAATAACATAAAATCAACAACAGCACATTTTCGCATTCCCGCCAAAAACTCACGGAACAAAGGTTATTACTTGTTCCTTTATGAAAGAGAATATAACGCTACCTTTTTGTATACAAAATAAAATAAATGTAGATTTTAAATATTATAAAATATGTAACAACGATTACATTTATAATATTAATAATTGGTGACGAGAGTAAATAAAAAGAAACGCAAAACAAGTTCGCTGAAATTAAAAGGCAATTCTACAGCTTTTATAGAGCACCATTTTTTAAGTAATAAAGAACATAGTTACCTAATATCACTATAAGTTGCTGCGTGAAAGAAGGACAAACCAACAAACGTACAAAGAGACTTTCACATTTATAATATAAGTAGGAAGTAGGAATATGCAAGAAAAAATGTTTACAGAATTAATTACTTAGATAGAACTAGCTGCTGCCCCGCGGTTTCACCCGCGTGGAGATTTTGGATTACATGGTTTTTATTTTTTTGCGCGGGACCCTAATTATTTTTCTAAAATTAAAGTAGCCTATGTTACTCCTTGTAACATCAGCTATCTGCCAGTGAAAGTCCCGTCAAAATCGGACCAGCCGTTTCGGAGATTACCCGGAACAAACAGACAGACAGACAAAAATTTTAAAAATGGTTGTTTTGTTATAGGTACCGTATATACTTTCATATGCATTTAGTAAAAAGCTGTTATTTTGATTTTACAAACAGACACTTCAATTTTATTTATCTGTATATGGATAAGATGATTAGAATTGGGATGTTGACTGATTTTGAGAAAGTATTTAAAACGATGCGTATGGGCCTAATATAACCCAAGATATTGAAATTTACTTTTTAAAACAAGTAATATTTTAATTTTCATGTATTTTAAATGCCGTTTTAAATTTCACTCCAAAACGCCAATGACGTCACTTGTTCAATACCACAGAGTATGTACTTTTCTATAACACTGTAAAATGACAAGCAAAGATAATATAACCACTACTATCTAGTCTGTGCTACGTTTAGTGACAAGTTGATTCGATATTTTCTGTGTATGTATTGTTATGTATTAAAATAAAGTTTTTTGAGCTTACTGATCTATATACATATATGCTTTGGTTAATTAATACACTTTGGATCTTAGAATCTATGATTACTATTATATATTGATTGTTGGTTATAGAAATAATGATTTTTGGTATAATAAGTACTTACACGGAGGTCTTCACATTTCTAAATTCAGCAGAGCAGAAATTATCGTTTGTCGAGAAGAAATTGGCCACCGTAAAACAATCAATTCTCGGCAAATTGTAATAATTTTCCTTTATGAAGCCACTTTCCATCGTGGGAGAAATATTCAATTCAAGATTAATATTCAAAAGTCGAAATAATATTCGATAAAATGGCGCGGAATTCACGGCACAGACAAATAATCACAGAAATCACTCTAAAATACTAAGCACAACGAGCAATATACTCATTGGAGTTTTGGCGGGAATGCGAAAATGTGCTGTTGTTGATTTTGTGTTATTTACTAATACGCAAATACCGTGGAGCCAAAAGAAAAAAAAAATTGAACAAGTGACGTCACGCGCATTTTATGTCACGTGACTTCGGAGTGATGTGATTACATTTTGATTATTGAATTGAAATTAAATTCCTTAAAAATAAACAAAATATTGTGTTTTATAGGATTTCTGTCACAAAAACTACCGTTTCGCGGCAAAATTATATTTTTGTTTGAATACAGTCAACATCCCAATTCCATAATAATTAATAATTGTTAGTGTGTTTTTCGGATCTTTCATTTTGAAATTAATGGACCGTTAGCTAAATAAGGTAACTTATTTCTTTAGAATGCCATATTTATGTACATCGGTCTTCACCCCAGACTTAGATGATTCAGGGAATTATCTAACAGGACGTTATCTGACTATTGAAAGATCACCCTTTATCATAATTATTTCATCCTTAATAATGATTAGTCTGAGTTTCATACATTAAACCATTACTTTTATATGGAAATAAAAAATGGTCATTTGTATAATATTAAAGAATCGAACAAAGTATTATATACTTTCAAATCGATTTCGATTTTTTTTGTATGGAAACCCTAACAATTGAAAAAGTAAAAACTGAGAAAAAAAAAGAAAAAATGGCGTCATTCAAGTGATTGTGATGGCTGTGAATTTATATTGATTTTCAACGTTTTTTCAAAAACATCCGAGGTTGTCTAGTTTATAGCGCTTTGTTTACTAGTTCATCGATAATTACAAGGCAGTGACTACAGCAGGTAAACAACGGGCGCGAAGGGTTCATTGACATCATTAGCATCGCAGGTTTCAACCGACCGAGGAGAACGGAACAACGCAGTGGTATGTGAGTGGACGTTTCATCGTTCCGGGTGTTCGCAGGCGCGATGTCTTGGCGTCGCGACGAGCGTCCCACGCGATGGGGCGAGCACCAGAGCCGCTGGAGCGGCGGCGGTGGCGGTGGCGGTAGCGGCGGTGACGCGCGGCCGCGGTCGCCTGTTTGGGACATGCGACGTAGCACCAGCCCTGATCGTCGCTCTCCGCAGCGTGACCGCTACCGCGATCGCTACGACCGCGACCGTCAGCGTGACGACCGCTACCGCCGCGACCGCTACGATCGCCGTGACCGTCGAGACTTTCATCGCTCCCCCAAACGAGATGGAGACGACGGAGACGATGAGGAGGTCCCTGCGCCTCCCTCCCCGCCTAAAATCAGCAGCAGCAGCAATGATTTCAGTAGGTCTATGTCACGAAGTCGATCAACGAGTTGGGACCCAGATGACGATCAGAAATATGATCATAGAGATAGAGAGAAGCAAGATGAAAATCAGGCTATCAACGCCTCCCCAGGGGATTGGTTCTGTAAATGCGGCCTTTACAATTTCAAACGGAGACAGATCTGCTACAGACGTAACTGTAATGGAAAGAGGTCGGATGGTGTAGTTTATGGAGGTGACGAAAGAAATATCCCAGAGAACTCTGGCATTACAAAGAGGCTACTATTTCGGCGTTTAGATGCATTGACTACTGAGGAAAATATATTAGAAGGCATCAAAGAAAGATGCTCAAAATCAGTTTTAGATTCTATTGCAGGAATAACCATAGGTAGAGAAACACTAACTGGGGCTTCTAAATGCCTTGCTTATATAAATTTCAATTCCATTGCCGACTCTACTGCAGCTCATACAGAATTGATGAATCTGCAGCCATCATTAAACATTGATGGACGCGATGTACTTGTAAGTTTCTATAATGAGCCCAAAAAGCTTCAAAAGCCGCAGCAATCAGCTGATTATACAGCTTACTATGCTCAAATGTCTCAATATAATCAAGCACAACAGCAAGCATTATCAGAGGCTGACCGGGTCAACGCGGCAGCTGCAGTAGCGCAGTCTGCGATTGCTTCTGCTCAAGCGAGACACCAGTCCTGGACTCCAGTCTCAGCTCCTACTTTTGTTTCTTCCACTGCCCAAATAGCTCCTGCAGTTACCGCCCCCACTGGTGATGGAAAAACTAAATATAGCGCGCCAGATATGACTACCTTCATGTATGATGAAACTTCTGGTTACTATTATGATCCAGCAACAGGGTTGTACTATGATTACAATACTCAATATTTCTATAATAACTCAACTAGCCAGTACATGTACTGGGACTCTGGCACTAGCACATACATAGCAGCAACACATACTCAGCAGAACACTGAGCAACCTAAGCTGCCAAGACCTCCACAAGTAACTACAGAAAACACTATTGTGAAAGAACCTGAAGAAAAGAAGAAAAAAGACAAGGAAGACAAAGTAAAAGTTGCAAAGAAAATAGCCAAAGATATGGAAAGATGGGCACGCACACTTAACCAAAAGAAAGAAAATGCTAAGAGCAACATTGTTATGGAACAAATCTTAGATACATCGGCTAGCAAAGGATCGGCTGATATTGGGTTTACTGTCCTTGGAGCTGGGCCATCTGTTCCATTACAACCCAATCATGTTAGAGAGCTGTCACCGCCACCTACCACCGACGACTTTTTAGTAAAGAAAGTGGCTGACTCACAGGTAATTGAAAATGATGACGGGATCATTGACTGGGTGAAACTGTCCTGTTTGCTATGCAAGCGCAAGTTCCCTTCCATTGAAATTCTAACAAAACACAAAACTCTATCCGATTTACATAAGCTGAACTTGGTAGAGTTCCGCAAGAAAAATGAGCTGCTACCACAAACAAACGGTTACAGAGACCGCGCTGCAGAGAGGAGAATGAAGTTCGGAGAGGATGAGGTGCCAGTTAGAAAGCGTTTCGAAGTATCTACCACCAACTTACCACCACCAGTACTACATCATCCACCTCCAAATGTAGTTGACACAATTGGTGGCAAAATGCTGCAAAAAATGGGTTGGTCTGAAGGAACTGGGTTAGGCAAATCTGGGCAAGGGAGAATAGCTCCTATAGAGGCCGAGCAAAGACCAAGTCTTGCTGGTCTTGGGCAGAAACGTGGTATTTACACACCAACCCCTGGAGAGACATACCGTGACACAGTGAAGAAGCTCATGATAGCGAGATATAAGGAGGTTGTGGGACAGGAAGATGGGAAATAGGTGGGTCCCTTTCTTTAATTATTTACTGATTGGTCTGTTCACAGGTCATGGATTTGGAGGTCAGTATGTTTTATTGTGGATTGGATAGGGCTGCAGTTTTAGCGAAAGAAGTTTTCAATGTAAGTAGGTACTTTATAGGCTACTTTTTAGCCCTAAGGCTTTCTTTCCTATAATCATACATTTTTATATCAACTACTTTATTTATGATTGCGTTATCTGTGTTGTGGACTACTTTAATATTTTGTAAGATTATTAATTATTATTATGAAATATGTACTACAGACTAGTTTTGAGCTGAATTACCACATTTCCTAAAGATTATTCAGTTGAAACATTCATAGATTGCAAGATTATGGTTCAACGACATTTGACATTTCCTAAAGATTTCTACCCAGTTATTCAAACATCTACAAGATTATGGTCCAACGAAATTTACTTTTGACCTAGAAATGAAGAAGGAGTGAGCTTGACCTAAAAACACAGAAAAAAGGATGTGGTCCAGTGATAAAAAAAAATTTTTTCTAATGGTTTGATTCTGGTTTCACTACAATAGATGTCGCAGTCAATGCGTGCTGACAATCATCGCCCACAGAGTTGAACTTCTTTCACGTGGTGAGTATGTTAAAAAAAAGACTTAAACATATTTACTTGTAATTGTTTTTTTAACAGCTTGGACAGGTAATAGTATTGATCTTCGAAAATAAGATAACTAGTTCTTTGGAAAAGGTTGCCAACAAGGATCACCAGTGACAACTACGGGCTATGGCAAGCAAAAAATGGGTATAGGTATTTTCTGTTTTGCAGCATTTTTTCAGAGTGATCTTTATCCTTCCCTTATTTAGAATTTTGCAATGCTTATGTTAAATTTTTAGCATTGAATTTTGCCATTTACCGACAATGTTGGACTACTGGCAGAAAATTACTGCATGCCAATAGTGTGTAAAGTATTTGGAAAACTGAGGTGCAACTTTTTAATTTTATAAGAGTAAAGAATTTAACGTTATCTAGAAGCAGGGTTAGAAATATATTGAGACCGCGTATCATACTAAGTAGTAAGTGCTAAATATTTGACATAAGCAACCTTTTAGCAATTTTGGCGTAACTACAAGACGGAAGATATTCGGACAAAACCAAAGACTATTTTTTTGGAACTCGAACTGTGATAGAACTGTGATAACTAGTGTTGTGCAGAAACGGTGACGTGAAAAACGATATTTTTCTGATAAAAATGATCATTTACGTTACAGAGTCACGCCAGGTGCCGGACTTCGTGCCAAAAGCATAGTTAATTGTTAAAATTATGTATACTTACTCATAGATTTAAGATATATTTGAAAAGAAAATGTACAAAGTAGGCAAGGAGCTAAACCATGGATTGTGAACTATTACAATCAAATATTTAACTTAACTATAAATACCTATTTAACTATAAGCAAATATTTGAAATATATATGCGGAGAAATTAAAATAATTTGATTATTCTAATGTTGTAGCAGTCTACAAATTTATTTAGCATAGTATTATAAATTCAGTTGCCAACATAGCAAATAGTTCTAGGACTCTACAGCTATCAGTGTTATTCAGTGCTTAGCTGATTCCTAAAAAGATAATATTCTTATTTCTTAGAAATAAATATATTGTGTACTTCTTAAAAACCGAACTTTATTGTTAAGTTTAAAGATATATAACGTAAATATTGAGCAATAATAAACTACAACAAGCTTAGATAGAAGCATTTAGAACTAAATCCTCTTACCTACATACAATTTTAAAGACTTAAATTTGTATATTATTAGCTACTGCACTGTACTCAAAACTGTGGTTTGCGTGTGTGTCTGGTCCAGAAGAATTACTTAGGTCAGAGCCGTCGGAGTAAATACGCAAACCGTCACTTTGAATCCATGGCTAAGTAATTTTAATATTTTACTGTAAAATCTTTATTATTCCAGTCTTGTTATGTCTTATTCATGGTGTTGTCAAAATACATTAAGTATACATATTTCTTATGACTTTTTCAAAAAATCAAAAAAAATCAAAATGTTTTTTATTTCTGTAACCAAAAATGTATATACATACAAACAAGGTGGGGACCTTCTTTTTTGAACAACTAATTCAAAGTTTTAATTGAAATTTCACATAATATTTTCTTAAATAGCTTGTTTCATTAATGTATAGGTATTAGTTACAGTAATTACTTACGTTTTGTGAAATATAGCGGTTTTACAAAATTTTTGTTAGTGTTTTTTTCTGTTTGATATAATTTATCATTTGATAGTTAAACTGAGCAGCGCCTTATTAGAACAATTATCTGAAATTCAAGAGCAATCCCATTAATAATTAAGGATATTTTGTATCAATTTTTTACAGTCATCATATAATATAAGCTAAACCTCCAAAAATTTATAAATGTATAAAACAATTTTGGTAGAATAACTTTTTTTTATTAATGTAATTTAAATTATAGTTTATTTCCCTTTTGCAGTTTAATATTATTTATAATTGCCAAATGGTACGTAGTTACGTACCTATTATTAGGTTGCTCCATTAGTATTTAAGTTTTCTATTGAAGATTCCAATATATTGTTTGTAATTATAAATCATTGTATGATTTATCACCTTTATACCAAGATCATCCCGTTGCGGGACTAGAAACTACTAAGTAACTGAATTGTAGTGTAATAGGCATAGAAATTAAAGGTAATAGAGTAAGGTAGGTACTACATACATAACTGATGATGAATCATGAATAGGTTTAGCTAAAATCGCTTTTATTACAATAATATACATTCTAAATACATAAACACATAATTTTTGAGGTTAATTTATTGAACCTAATATTAAAAAAAATAACTCGTGGTGGTACCTACTAAAATTTAAAAGGTATTTTTTTTACAAACGTGCAGGTAATTTTCTCTAATAAGAGGATTGATCCACGGGCGAGCAAGTCGATGCTTGTGTAATACTTTCACACACACAGAAGCAGACGTAGTGTGCGTAGATTTGGCGCGTATTCTCTCACTGGCCGTGAATAACCACTTTGATTTGGCCTCTGAATTCGGCCGGACAAGTACTTGTGTAGCTTTATACCTAAACTGTGTTGTGCGTGCGCCTGCGGCGCAAGTACGGAAGTCGGTTCGATAAATTTGTCGAATCGAAAAGCCCGATAAATTTATCGAATGTTGCGACTATCGAAGTCTGATCGTAAAGTATTGTAGTAGCTCTATATTCTCTTTGGATTCGACCTAGCTTTTCGATAACTTTTGTCGATTGTTTCGAGGCTCGATAAAACCCACTTTATCGATTTGAACTGCCAATTTTATCGAATATTATCCACCGAAAAGATCCGTACTTGCGCCGCTGCGGCGAGAGTACGGAAGTTGGTTTGATAAATTTGTCGAACCGAAAAACTCGATAAATTTATCGAATGTTGCGAGTACCGAAGTCTGATCGTAAAGTATTGTAGTAGCTCTATATTCTCTTTGGATTCGACCTAGCTTTTCGATAACTTTTGTCGATTGTTTCTAGGCTCGATAAAACCCACTTTATCGATTTGAACTGCCAATTTTATCGAATATTATCCACCGAAAAGATCCGTACTTGCGCCGCTGCGGCGAGAGTACGGAAGTTGGTTCGATAAATTTGTCGAACCGAAAAACTCGATAAATTTATCGAATGTTGCGAGTACCGAAGTCTGATCGTAAAGTATTGTAGTAGCTCTATATTCTCTTTGGATTCGACCTAGCTTTTCGATAACTTTTGTCAATTGTTTCGAGGCTCGATAAAACCCACTTTATCGATTAAAAATGTCAATTTTATCGAATTTTATCCACCGAAAAGATCCGTACTAGCGCCGCTGCGGCGAGAGTACGGAAGTCGGTTCGATAAATTTGTCGAACCGAAAAACTCGACAAATTTATCGAATGTTGCGAGTACCGAAGTCTGATCGTAATGTATTGTAGTAGCTCTATATTCTCTTTGGATTCGACCAAGCTATTCGATAAGTTTTGTCCATTGTATCGAGCGGCGCAAGTACGGATCTTTTCGGTCGATAATATTCGATAAAATTCGATAAAATTGACAGTTCAAATCGATAAAGTGGGTTTTATCGAGCCTCGAAACAATCGACAAAAGTTATCGAAAAACTAGGTCGAATCCAAAGAGAATATAGAGCTACTACAATACTTTACGATCAGACTTCGGTACTCGCAACATTCGATAAATTTATCGAATTTTTCGAACCGACTTCGGTACTCCTGCCGCAGCGGCGCAAGTACGGATCTTTTCGGTCGATAATATTCGATAAAATTGACAGTTCAAATCGTTAAAGTGGGTTTTATCGAGCCTAGAAACAATCGACAAAAGTTATCGAAAAGCTAGGTCGAATCCAAAGAGAATATAGATAGAGCTACTGCAATACTTTACGATCAGACTTCGGTACTCGCAACATTCGATAAATTTATCGAGTTTTTCGGTTCGACAAATTTATCGAACCAACTTCCGTACTCTCGTCGCAGCTGCGCAAGTACGTATCTTTTCGGTGGATAATATTCGATAAAATTGGCAGTTCAAATCGATAAAGTGGGTTTTATCGAGCCTAGAAACAATCGACAAAAGTTATCGAAAAGCTAGGTCGAATCCAAAGAGAATATAGAGCTACTGCAATACTTTACGATCAGACTTCGGTACTCGCAACATTCGATAAATTTATCGAGTTTTTCGGTTCGACAAATTTATCGAACCAACTTCCGTACTCTCGTCGCAGCTGCGCAAGTACGTATCTTTTCGGTGGATAATATTCGATAACATTGGCAGTTCAAATCGATAAAGTGGGTTTTATCGAGCCTAGGAACAATCGACAAAAGTTATCGAAAAGCTAGGTCGAATCCAAAGAGAATATAGAGCTACTACAATACTTTACGATCAGACTTCGGTACTCGCAACATTCGATAAATTTATCGAGTTTACGGTTCGACAAATTTATCGAACCCTCGCCGCAGCGGCGCAAGTACGGATCTTTTCGGTCGATAATATTCAATAAAAATCGATAAATTTGTCGAAACAAAAACTCGATAAATTTATCGAATGTTACGAGTACCGAAGTCTGATCGTAAAGTATTGTAGTAGCTCTATATTCTCTTTGGATTCGACCTAGCTTTTCGATAACTTTTGTCGATTGTTTCGAGGCTCGATAAAACCCACTTTATCGATTTGAACTGTCAATTTTATCGAATTTTATAGACCGAAAAGATCCGTACTTGCACCGCTTTTGTTCGATACATTTTATAACAAGTCGATAAAACCCACTTTATCGATTTGAACTGTCAATTTTATCGATCAAAAAGATCCGTACTTGCGAAGCAGGCAAATGGTAGAACTAATATCAAAATAACAGCTTTTTACTAAATGCATATGAAAGTATATACGGTACCTACCTATAACTAAAACACTGTTTGAAAAATTTTTGTCCGTCCGTCCATAACTATATCTATGCCAAAATCACGTCGATCCGTTGCTCCGTTGCTGCGTCAAAGAATAAAGACGATGAAGAAACCAACAAACAAACAGACAAACATTCGCATTTATAATATGAAATACCTAATTAGTGGGATTACTTCTGAAACATAATTTATTGTCACTCTGAATAACAACAAAAACAAATCAGTAGTCAAAAATAATAGTACAATTTTATACTTAGCAAAGTGCTAAGGTTTTTGGTCACTCAGTAAACATGCCATATTCTCGTAAGCACGGCTTACGTCAGGCGGAGCGCCGAGCGACATGACCACTCGCTGGAAGGCCTCGCGGCAGACTGATTTGAGTTGATTTGCGCGCAGACTTTTATACCATGTTTTATAGTAGTTTTCAAATATTTATAGAAAAATTATAAAGCTAAATTAATTAAAATCTTAAATTTTATATTTTAGAAAAGATCCTCTTCTATTATAGGAAGGTATTTTTATATTAAATTAAGTAGAATATACCGGTGAAAATAATGATTTTATTCGGCTATATTTTCCTAATCTTTTCGATTGGTTTGGATTTTATTTTCGTATGTAAATAATCAAAATCGGAAAATATTTTTCCGTAACTATTTTCCTGAGGATCTTTGCAATTGGCTATATTTTTTTGTTTATTAGGTTTGTCAGTAATTTGAGATATTTTTAGCTTGGAAATTGACACTGAAAGTGAAATTAAGAGAATCTCCGTTCAGTTATCTCGTCATATTTCACAAACGCTTTGCCAATTATAAAATTTTCTCCCGTAACTATATCAACAACAAAATGTCCTAAATTTATTGGTAATTAACGTCTTTGTAAGACAAATAGTTATGGATATTTTCAAATCCGAAAAGTACGGTATTTTAGCCAAACGGCGCGGAAAACGTATACACCCTCATAAGTAAAATCTGTACTACTTATCCATTATTTTATCAGACACATTTAAAAGTACCTACTTGTAATGTAAGCACATGACCTTTATTGTTGTTTGGACCAGACCTAATTTTTTTTTATTTGTCTGCTGAAAACTATATCGATTTATAACTAATTTTCGTGCGAGAAGATAGCCCAAAGGTACAGAACATAATATAATAATACTAGTAACTACATATAATAGGTACGCATTCAATAATAGTAAGCATCTACTATTTCTATTGAGCTACTCTGAACTCTGATGATTTAGATAGGCACAGGCAGAATCCAATGATAAAAATATTAAAAAAAATGCAAATGAAAGTAGAGGTACACTAGCCGAATTTGGCATGTTTTTTCGTCTCCTTGGGCAGTCTGGTCTGGTCGTCTAGATGGTGCCAGGGTCTGATGATGAATTGGTCAGTAGGAACTCCTGAATGATACACATCCATTTCATATTTGGCTACATGATGAGAGGAAGATTCTATGTTCTAAGATAATTTCTAGATTTATTCTATTATTAATTATTATCTTATGTTCGACTGGTCCAGACCAAAACAGTAGGTGGGGTTTAGGCTTTAGCTTCCTCTGTACGTGGTGTATCCGTAGGGACTGAGCAGCAAGGGTATGTGGTAATGCTGATCTTCTTCGGTTTTGAATATTATCTGAAACGAGAAAAACTTTTGGGTAGAGACTTACTAATTAGTCATTGTAACATTCCTCACCATAAAGGACTTATTACACCACGCGTTATTGTTATTAAGACAGTCGTTACCGTCAGGCGTTTGTCTGTGAGAGTATTCAAAAATTGCTACCTAACCTATCACAAATAACTGCTAGGTAAGTAACTATACCTATGCTGTGATAATATCTTCAGGATGGTCGCCTCCCTGTACCTACAGCAAAAACCACGCAGAATTTCTATAAGTGTGTGGGTAGGTAGGTACCAAAAATTGCTACCTTCGTACGTACATTCGATAAGGAAATATCTTGAAATAGGTTATAGTGAGGTTTCAAATTTGTCCTATACTATTGTATAATAATATAATATATACCTACCTAGTATATGATTATTGTGATTATTTGCAACTTTTTATTTTTCCTCATCTTAAAATAAAACTGGTTTCTTATGTGAACGCCACAAACAACATGAAGGTCAACTAGCTGAGCCACATCTCTGTTGTTTTGAAGTTATCTAGTAACTTTCTATAAACCTGTTGTCTGCACTCTGCATGCAAACGGCCAAGTGCGTGTCGGGCCACGCATATGAGAGATTGTTGCGGGCGGATTTTATGATACTTATTAATGCTAAAGTAGTCAACTGTATAGGAAGCAATTTACCTATAACTTAGACTAATAATATATAGGTACTACCTATGCCTAATTACCTATAGTGTTTTCCTCTACCTACTCTCATGTTTAATTAAAAATTATAGACCCCTGAAATTTTGATTAGGTACCTAGCTGAGGTATTACCCGTGGTCCAACTGGTCCATTATGGTGGCTCCACGGGTAATTTTTATTCCCCGTTGTCCCACTGCACTAGAGATTGAATTTTGATTAGTTCCAGTGGGTCTACGAGCTTTTTATCCGTGAACCCATTAGGTACTTAGCTTTGTGGCCCATATTTTGTAACGATAACAATTATTGTCAATACGTACCTCTACAGACGGATAAATCGTTTCCTTCTCACTCGCTTTATAATAATGTTCCACATTAAACACAAGCTTGTAAGTGCCTGCGGCCATCGAGTCCTTGGTGAAAGGGAACACTATCCTCCCGTCAGCGTTCGTGGCTGTATTGTGCCAGAGCATCCAGCTGTCCTCCTTGTTCTTATACAGCTGCACGAAGAGGCCGGCAGCGGGCCTTCCAGTGGACGTATCGAGGACGTGCGATGAGAGAACTGTACTGGACATCGTGGAATAAGCAAAGGGAATTAGCACTTGAATGAATTGGAAATAAATTAATACGCGCATTACGGAGCGCGTCTATAGACAGATTGTTTGTGAGAAGCTTCCGAGGTCACTAGACTAAACTGTTTATGATAATTTTATCAGCGTGCGGTTGAGATACGGTGTGCGGTCTGGTTTGTTACTTCTCGGTAAACAGCACAGACTCTAATATATGTAAACAGCAACATAGATTGTGATTCAATTTAGTTAATTTAGTGGCAGGTACCTACCTATATGTTCCACTCAAAGATCTTTGTCCAAGTTGCATTTGATCAAAGAACATTGGATGACCATCAAAGTTGTAGGTACCTACATCACAGATTATTTCAACGGTATTAGCAGCACAAGGTCGAAATTCCTCTATTTTTTCAAATCATGCAAAATTTACTAAGAAAACTTGAACAGAGATCTTGGACGAGTGGAATGGGCTTCTGTAAAGAACTTTGATCAAATAAATAAGGGTCACAGAACTTGGATAAATATATCTTTGATAGTGGAATATCGGCTTGGTAGGTATAGGTAGCATTATTTTTGGCATGGTTCCACGCTATTTGCATATATTTAGCCAGTGTCAATTTAATAAAACTTCGAGTTTTATTCCATTATAGCTAACATATATAGGTTCCTATAATACCTGTTTGTCGAAGTCTAGTCAAAGGCACGCGCCATTACTTACCTAAAATAACATAGGAGATAAAAATGTTATGTAAGTTGGTACATAAAACTGGCCAAAATGAAGAAAGTTCCTTCAATCATTACTTCATTACCAACCATCGTTAAGTTGAAATCTGTTGGCATTTGCCAAACCAGCCACTAATTAACTTATGCGATTACCACCCCCAACTAAATCTTTACTTATAATCTGGTGGTTTGCTTATATGTATCAAACGGTTAAAATTTATCTACCTATCGAAAAAATAAGATCTAAGAGTTGGAAAACGCCTGATAATTTTGTCTTGTCGATCTTTCTACTTAGGCATTGCAAAGATTTTTTTACTAGGTGATGACGAGTAAATTTTTCACAAAGGTTTACTCGTCACTCGTCACTGAGATATCAGCTCAGCTCTCACGCCCAGTTACTTTATTGGCGCAGGTTTATTGCTACACCGGTATCTAACTCATGCACGAAAACATTCGTACCGACAATGAACGTTTAGATAGGTACTAAGAAAGTTATGACCGGATAGCTGTAGGCATATATCCGAAATTTTGACACGTCAAAAAATACTTAGTTCAATCACCATTCACAAACGCTCCAACAACCGTTCATGTGTTAGATGGATTAGGTATGTGAAGTAATATAAATTTCGGATTTCCAAACGTTTTAAATCCGATGTTCCACAACATTCCAACTCATCTTGTGTGGCCGATACAACGATCCATATCGCGCTCAGTTGGCAGTAGGTAATCGAGATGCAGAATGGCCGAGAAAAATGGAGCGATGACGCGCCTGGAATGTAGTGACCGTCTGTCTGTATGGTCGAAAATTGGATCATCAATCCACGACGCGCAGAGCGCTGGAATTGGAGTGATCGTGAAAGGTACCTACTGCGTCCTTATAATTTTCTTTTTGAAAGTATACACGTCCTACATAATTATGCGACGTGCGTGTAAATAGTGCTTCTACATCTTCAACCACACTCGCTTGACATCAGGTGCATGAGCCTGATGTGGTCAAGTGCGGTCCTAGTCTGATGTAAAAAATAGCAGCCTGTACAGTGTACAGGCGTTTGTAGATTAGAATTGACCTATTATTTGATGATTATGGCAAATACAGTCAAAACTTCCTTTGTGAATGTCGTACTCTTTGATAAATAATTTATCAAAGGCCATCCTAGACTGACGTAGCCATAATAGGACAATCCATAGTCCATAGTAAAACTGTGATACATAATACTATTATCTATTCTGTGGTATAAGCATATATTCGTGGGAACGCGAACGTAAGGAACCGATATTTTTGCAATGATAAAAGCTATACAATACTATACATATATGTAAACTGAATTTTTGTTAAAATATCAACGTATATTAATTAGTACTTGCTAATAGCCTAAGTTTAAAACAAATTAAACACTATAAGGAAAAAATCAAGTCTTTTAATAATAACAATCTAACCCGTTGACATTATTACTACACTAAAGTTATTCTATGGTGTCGGAATTAGGATCTTTAACATTCTTCCTCGGATAGTTCTTCTTAATATACACATCAGGATGCAGAACGTCTCTTCTCGCTGCGTGTTCCAGAAGGTTCTCATCCACGATGACATTCGGACCTGTCTTTATAATTTTCCCTTTCAGGCTATCAGAATTATACTCAAACATGTTAAGGCTCGGCTCCCCGTGCTTCATGTAGTCTATCCTCCACACGGGAGGGTCGGAGGGGTCGCCGTGGTAGTTGAAATGCTTTCTCTTGATACCGGTGCTTTGCTCGCGGGGAGTTTCAACAGACATGGAGAGTTTCTCATCGGAGTAGTCAGTGAAATCTCGCTTCTCGTTCTTGTCTTTGTATTTTATTTTGTGCGGATAAAACTTCCGCATCTGCTTCCGGCCGATTGCAGTCGATTTATTCCGCCGTTCGTGGGACCAATAGTTTTTTTCTTGTGCGGTCTTCTTTTGCTTCTTGCGAGTCTTTTTCTGTTTGAAGAATCCCGTGTTGCTGACTTGCAAAAAGTTCGACAGGTCTTCGCTGTTGATCACGGGAAATATGGTCAGCTGGTAGTTAGGCGCAGATGTCGACCTTTCCAGAGTCATTTTCTTGTATTTGATTTGCTGAATCGATTTTTCGATTAGGTTTCTAAGCGTGCTGTCTTTTGTAATGAGGTCGCAGGGTATCGAAGGAAAGTTTTTGCACAAAACGTTTTGCATCAAAGACATAACATGCGCGTGGTTTCCTTCTTGGAAAACATCACGATTTCCTTTGTCTTCTTGGTCCATGACCCTGTTGTCTCTATTCCTGTCCCTCTCTCTTTCGCGGTCCCTGCTTCTGTCCCGATCCGTTTCACTGTCTCTGCCTTGTTCACCGTCGCTGGTTCTGAGCTCAAGACGTGGCTCCCTGTTTTCTTTGACTTGAAACTGGGAGACCATTTTGGACATCAGAGCGTTGTTTCTCATGATCATGGAATCAGTGTTAGCTAGGAATACCATGGACAGCAATGTTAGTGGGAATATTCTGCCCATTTTAGGCATCTGAAACAATTCAAAAAGCCGTATATTCAAAAACCAGCTAGGTATAATAAATTCAATAGTATTGAACGCGACTGATTTCTAAAACAAAACATGTCGTCCCAGGGTCACGTTGTGTTACGGTATCATGGGAATGGTCTCGCGAGAATTCTACGGCGAACAAACCTCTCCATCGAAGCTTTTCCTCCCGAAGCTTCGATTACAAATTAATCCATTACGAGTTTCCCTCAAGTGGAATCATGTAAAACGCCACAGTTGCCTTAAAAATGGGAAATAGAACTTACGTTTTGAATCTAGTTTCATGAACAAGATTAGAACCTATATCTAGCTCGCTCATTTATTCTACAAGTGCCGCTTCGTTGAAGGAAGGAAGTGGACTGACGCGTTGGAGAATGTTTTGTAAAACGTTAAAGAAGTGTTTGTAAACAAGATGAAATGTTATGGGACAACGTCCGCCGCTCGGCGTCGGTACCCACCTCCTATTGTTATGGTTTCTACGCGTGACATAAGCTATATTTTCCTATATGTAAAAAGTAAGAACGAGTCTTGAAAATCAGACAGTTTAACCGAGTAATTTTTGATCGGATTGGAGAATGACAGGCGGCCGGCTATAAATAAAATTGCCAAATTCCTAAATAGTATATTTATAGTCTAGGTATGTCTGTAAAGAAGTACTGCGCCGACCCCATGTAAAATCGGACAAAGGCAGGAAGGAGTCGAGTTTTTATCTAGTCGACGTTGGTGGGCGGTAGTGGTGGCTCGGACAAGGTGCAAACATCTAAATGTTCATGACGTGGTTTCAAATCCCAGTAGCGGCGAAAATTCTTCTCGAAAAAAATATCTCGTAAGGTTAACACTTTGAAATCTGTCACGCGATATAATTAAGATCTAGATCTTTAGGTATTTACCTATTTGCTAGGTGGTAGGGCATTTTCTAGCGATCGATTTTGTCTGTGTTTGTTTGTTCCGGGTAATCTCCAAACGGCTTGACCGATTTTGACGGGACTTTCACTGGCAGATAGCTTGATGGTACAAGGAGTAACTTAGGCTACGTGGGCGAAGCCGCGGAGCACAGCTAGTTAACGGACTTATATTATTACTTCCATGTAGGTATATCTATGCAAAATCGTAGGTAATAAGTAGATGCATAATTTCTTGCAATTTATAAACACTCTTCTTTCTTCTAATTACCTTAACCCGGTGGTTAACTCTTATTTGTATTAAGACAAAAACGGGTCTTTTCGCGCACAAATAAACTATAATTTTGACTAACCTCGACGTTTCGATCAAGTTGCATTGATCGTTTTTGTCTTAATACAATGAATCCAATTCGCGAAAGTTTAAAAAGTACTAACTCTTATTTTTCCGTATTCAAACAAGAACTGAAAAAAATGAGTAGACCAACACCTGACTCTTCTACAAATAAATGTGCATATATGTACCTAGATTTGTTTATTATAAGGCGTTTCATTTGACCACAGCTATACTAGTAGGTACCGGAATTCCGCAGAAAAGTCATTTCCTATTCATATCTTTTTATAGCGCCATCTATAGTATCTTTTTTGCATCTGTTCGGCTGACATCTGACATCTAGCGTCGAGAAACAGAATCAAATGAAGCATCAGTAAGTCAATTATGATAAAGTAATGCTACTCGCCATTAGATGGCACCACTGGAAAATGTAAAATTAGTTTTAAATGTTTTTATTTATACTTCTCAATAACGATTAACGAGACAAGCTGGTCTTTTGCCTGATTGTTAGCATAACGTACCCATAACGATTGCAGTGCCACACATTTGAACTTGGAAACATAAATGTCTACGCGGCACTGCAGTGCGCTCGTAACCCTGAAACATTAGATATTAACAGTGTTACCACAAAAAAACATTTTTAGTCGCCTGTTTAGCTAGAGAGCGTCTAAAGATAAATGTCAAAAATAATTAGAAATGTCACAACAGAATTGTGTTAGACAACGGTTAGACACTATACTTAAATCATGATTTGTGGTTGCTCATATTTAATCGCGCGACTAAGGTATGACAGTGATTAACACAGGTTTAACGTATGTTTAATTTTTTTGTAGTAAGACCCTAAGTCTCAGTAATTTCATTAACTACCTACCTACTTTGCTCATCAAACCGGAACACAGGAATGCTTGCACATTCAGAGTATAGAGCAAAGTGGGGGTACCAACCCAGACGGACACTCGCATAGCAGAGTTATTCCTTATGCCACTTAATAATAGGTATAGTAGTTAAATATGGTATTTAAAGTAGGTACAATAATCATTTTAAAATACCTTTAATGATCAACTAAATGCTAGCATATTTACATATTTATTTTTCTGAGGATTTGCCATTTGTAGAATTATAATTAGGTTATAACCCAATTATAATTCTATAAATGACAAATCCTCAGAATTACTTACATATTCCTTTTACGACTCATACTATACCATTTTGAGAATTATTCATTCTGCGCCTGTACACCCTCTACGTCTATGCGTAAAAAGTTTAGAGTAAAAACTAAACAAATTCTAAACCGGCCGTCAAAAGTTCGGCACGCGAGCACTCAGCACAAAAACCCTTGAGTCCAGCGCAAAGGGTAAGCGCAGCGGCTGCGGGACGTGGCGGCCCTCCATCAACCTCACGCGCAGTCGCGGAGACAAACGACCGTCGACCAGTTCCGAGTTGTTTTTGTTGGTCAGCGGAACTAGCGGTGGCGGAAATATATGGACATGACGGAATGGTACCGTCTATATTTTATAACCTACTAATATGGTTAATAATAAGTTATAATAATAAGTTTTGTGTAGGTACATGAAATTGAAACCTCGTTTCCTTCTACCTTTTATCTTTTTTTTTACCCGGCTGCTGAATTAAAAGGAAAGGAGGGCAAGGTTTTTCGAGCAAATGTATGTAGGTATAACTTTTTTGCCTTAAGGATAAGTAATATTAAAATTGTAATATTGTATATAATATTGTAGTAACATTGTAATTGTTATATATAGTAAGTACTAAGTAAAACTGTGAATCTTAGATAAATAAATAAATAAATAAAAATAAATAAATAGCATGGCACGCTCTGTAGCATAAATGTTTTGACTGTACCTACATTACATTTACGAGTTTCTTTCTTGCCTTTCTTCTTGCTCGGCCTATACTTAGGTATCAGTTTGGAACGGGCACTTAGAGTCATTTAATTTAACCTTCATGAGTTCTCCCTTGGGGCCCACATGAATAAAGCATTTTGAATTTGAAGTTGAAAAAGTAAAATGTTTTTGTGGAAAAATATATTTTTCCAAACCAGCTTTTATACCTAAATCAAATCGTTTACATATATTTGCTAGAATAGGTAGGTAAATGTTAGCGTAAGGTCTTATAATTTTAATCAATGTATTCAACCTCTGCTCTTTGACATCATTAATATTGTCATACGATTTATATAGGTAAATGTATGTAGGTATGTAAAATTTCGGCTCAATCGAACACCCGGAAGTCGGTCAAATTTAGCTTGCAAGATTTGGTACAAACATTGCAAGTTAAAAAAGCTGGTAAAAATAAGTCAAATGGCAGTCGTATCCCTAGCCAGCTGTCCTCGCACAATCCGCACGGTCAGCACGGCCGCTGATAAATGTCGCTGCGGTCGAGTCGTTTGTTTCACAGCCGACGGCGACGCCGACGCTTCACTTAGGAAACGGGTTTTATTGACAAAAACTGAACATTGGCAGCAGGGTAGCTCGCTTTGTAGAGAAGAAAAATATTAGACAGTTAATATAGGTACCTATAGGTAGGTAGGCATACCTACGTCTAATGGGGGCCCTTTTGTGCTAATACTTCAGCGTTAGGTACATATATTACTTACCTACTAGCGTCTGCCCGTGGCTTCGCATGCGTTGAATCAGAATAAAATGTAACCTGTAGCACTCAGTGATAATGTAAGTACTAGGTAGCTTCCTAACATCAGTAAAATAATTTTTAGAATCGGACCAGCGCGACCAGAGATTAGCGGTGACAAACAAACAAAGAAACCAACTTACAAAATTTAGTGCTTTATATCATTATCAGCCTCTTACGCTCCCACTGCTGGGATACTGGCCTTCTCTCAGAGAGAGAGGTAATATGGGCCATAATCCACCTCGCGGGCCCAGTGTGGCTTGGTGGATGTCACATGTCCTCGAATTTTGTGGTTCTTGAACATGCGGGTTTCCTCACAATGTTTTCCTTCACCGTTTTAGAGCGAGTGTCAATAATCCGCACATAACTTGATAGATAGGTACCTATACCAAGTCATTGGTGCGGGCCCAGTCGAGATTAGAACTATGGTACGTTGGATTGAAAGTCCCACAAGTTTCCGCTCAGCCACTCTCGCTCTTAGTTAGACGCTGTTTAACACGTGTTTACAGTGTATTTAACTTTTTTTTGAACATGGAATATGTCGGCATCGCTTATAACAGAATTCAAAGTAGGTACCTACCTGTTATATTGAGTAAGTATTGTAAGCATCACTGAATTACGATTTGAAGGGAGAAGAAGTCAGAGAAATTATAATACGTTGATTTGTCCCAGGTAGCCTAGAGCAGTGAAGCTTTGTGAAATGAAAATCTTTTATGCTCTCTTTATTACCTACCGAAAAAAAATCTTAAAAAGTATTGATATTTTTCTTTTTGAAATAGGAACATTTAGTGACACTAAACTTTAGGCATAAAACCTTATTGGAGCCGAGTCTCAACGGGCCGCTCTTGTTTCATCGCAAGCCCACATCGCTACAAGTAACAAAACGACGACATTTGGACCAATGAGCGAGCTCGCGAGTGCTCGCTACAGTATCCAGCGGCGCTATTGGTGGAGGCTACAGTTGCAGATGGTGGGCGGGAACACTTCATTAGCGCGACGTTTTTCAGGAAACTCGGGGGTGGGTCTGTAGGGCACATAGGAGGCTTTAAATACGCTTGAAGTTAAATGCCGCACTGCCTACATAGGTCGGACATAATCATTTGTCTCAATGTAAGCAGGTACTTAAGTATCGATTATAATGATTGCAATAGCTTTTTTATATTCATCAATAGGTTGTCCCGCCTGATCATGTGGTTGAATAATATGCTAAACTTCGTAAAAGACGCCGTGACTAAGTTGGTAGTAACCCTTCCTGCAAAGCGAGGGGCCCGGTTCGAACCCCGGCTGGGATAAAACCTTGTGCGGTGACATAAAGTTTGGCCTTGGATGTTTGTGTGTATATTTGCGTATGTCCATTTGGACTAGGATTCTGCCACCTGCGACATGCGTGTATAAAAAAAAGGAAAAGAAAAGAAGGTGAATATGTGCTGTTGCCGGAACCCATAACAGGTGCTTGGCGATTGATTTATCAACTAGCTAACCAGGCGAGTAATAGACAGTGCCCACCACAATGTCATAGTTGTACAAAGATAGTTTCCTTCACCGAGAGCTCACTCTCATTGTAGAATTCGAACCATGCGCGTTCAGATCGCGATGAATACTTACCCAATGAATGTAGAAGCAAAACGCTTCGTAAGGAAACCCTTAAAGCCTTCGTTAATAAAGCCTTATCACGCTGGCCCAGCGGGCTGTGAATGTATCGTAGGAGTTTGTATCTGCAGTCTTCTTTACTGGTGATATTTGCGAAGCAACTACGCAGAAATTACAAAACTTTTCCTCGCTGTAATGAGGTGAAATTCAAATTCAAAATACTTTATTCATAAATAGCCCCAACGTAGCACTTATGAAGGTTAAAATAAATGACTCTAACAGCGGGTCTCTGCAACGTTCGTCTACCCGAATCAGAGACTAAAACTAATGCTGTTATCAGAACATAATAAACGACAAAGACCCAATCCGTGCTCAAAGTCAACGAACCTTCCAGAAACCCACCGTGCCGTACCAAATTGGTATAGGCCGAGCAAGAAGAAGGGCAAGAAACTCATCTCGGCATTGAAAAATTGTGTGTTTCACTCGTCAGCAAAGTCTTACTGTACTTTGCATCTCGTACTTTTGAAAGCCTTACTACGCTCAGGATTTTATTTTTAGGTATATCCTAGAGCCCTTCGCTTCCTCGGTTTTCAATACGCGCCAACCAACTCGCGCCAAGGAACAACTTTGCAGCTTTCCATAACAAATAACTATTTCTTTTCTAGTGTTATGCCAGAATTAGTTTCGAATACCTAAACAAAACAAAAGAAGAACGACGATAAACCCAGAATACTAAGCTAAAGCGACTGTGGCAGTGATAGGTCGTTGTAACACGAGTGCATTGAGGACTGCTTGCAATTTCTTTAGCACTAAACATTTTTTTGTAAGTTTCTTAGTGTAATATCTAAAGTACCTAATAGGTAGGTACTTAAATTGCAGTCAAATGCTAAAATATTAAAAGTTATGTAAGGTTAAGGTATAAAAGGTTGTGTATCTCTCTGCGTGTGTCTCGACAGAGAATCTTAGTGCTTCGGATGAGTGTCTTATTTGTTTGCTATACCTAATTCTAGAAACTTTTTCAATTCACATACCTACCTAGCTCTACTCAGTATAATTTTTTTATTTTATTTTATTTGGTAACGAGACGAGCTGGTCGTTTGCCTGATGGTAAGCATAACGCCGGCCCATAACATAAAATATCTTTTAATACGTTTTGTAATCTTATGTTTATTTATTCAGTCAATTGGATTACTACGCATTTATAAATAACCATTAGGTATAACAAGTACGTGCTTCACGACAAATCATCAAAACCCCATTACAACGAAGGTACGGATATACGGCAAGAGAACAGCCGTATACGGTAAGTATACGGCTATACAATTATACGGCGTGTGTCTTCGAATTACTCGTATACCGTATATCCCGGATACGGCCGTATGTCTGTGGGCTTGAGAACGTAACTTGGGACGCTTGGAGATGCGGGTGAAAGTATTTTTTTTAGTTCAATATGATCCACGCATTTGACTGCTATCTCACCTGATGGGAAGTGACGATGCGGTCGAAAATATCACACGTTTGCTCAGTAAATACCTACTACATCTTGACTTGGAGACACCCAAATATTGAGAAGCTTGGCATATAAATCTGAAAAAAAAATCGTGTAGGTTTAAAGCAGTACCTACTGTGCACAAATCACTGACCCGTGTCCGGTTTAAAGGATAAAATATACCTACCTATACAGTTAATCAAGTAAATTACATAAGGTTCCTTACGTTTACCTTAATTTTACATCTGTTACTGAGGTTAATTTCTTAAGACTGTACCTACAATAAAGAATTTTAGTAGTTACGGAGATACGTGGTAACAAACATTCACACACACATACACACACACACAACATTCGTATTTATAATAATATTATATAGTAGAATAGGGTTTTCATCAACACCCGCTAGTGTACGTTTTAACTTTAAAATTAAATTATTTAATTTACCTACATATACCTAGTTTTTTTATGAACAACTACTGACTTATTGTCAAGTTTATAATTTCAATTAAGGTTACGTTCTGCATCCCCCAACCACCCGGGCCGGGCGGGGGCGGGGGTGGAACAGAACGATATTCAAATTGCGAACATTTCATTTTAACGCTTGCGAAGATATTTGCTCGCTCCCACGCTTTGTTAGAGATGGGGTAGTGTAGTCGATGGATTAAATGTTTTTATCGTGGACTTCGAAGGAGACGTGAGATTAGTTCTTGCGTACCTAACAAGTAACTATATTACCTAAATGTTTTTTAAAGAATAATAATTAAACGCTTATAAACGTACAGACAGTGGTTATGTTATATACATGTTTATGTAGTTTACTAATAAAAACCGTAGATAACTGCATATACCAATAGACTACCTATTTAATAATTATGCTTTGACTACTTCACTACTATCTCAAATAAAGTTACGATAAAGTGTACCTACGGCGGATAGAAAATTTTTTTGGACCGTGTTTTGTGGGTATCCACTAATAATGCTTGACCAAGTAACGGGCGCCTTGCATTTGAGAGTTTTTACAAGTTGTTATAAGAACATTTTGTCTATAAGCAATAGGTACTTATTGTGTTTTAATGTGTAAAGAGTTAGAGTTCATTTTTGCCTGTGGCCAGAGTGCACTAATTGTAATAGCTTCCAGACATAAGATCAATTTATATTACATCATACCACAAGTCGAGCATTGAGAACCTACCTACATCGAGAACTTTTGAAATAAAAACATACTATAACGTTATTTTTGAAACGTCTTAACGTCCACGTACGTGTACTGCTCTCCCAAACTCCGAACTATGGTAGCAAGTAGCAAACTCTAGACTACGACTTAGCTCTAACGCAACTTTGACGGTTTTAACACAATAAACATAACTTGAACTTTACGATATTCTCACTGACTAAATACGCAAATCGCGTGACGCCAAATAGAAGTATCGATATAAAACCCTACGTAGATAATCTCTAGCTCAAGTTGAGACGTTTGCGCAATGTGAACATTTCGCGCGTTGATCGCTCCACTGCGGAATTCTCATTTACTTCTCCCCTACTCTACCGCGGGTATACCCCCACTCCACCCTCACACCTGTATCTGTTAGTCTTTGGAGATTGGAGGAGTGGGGCTGGTTTTTTTAAAGTTGGTTTTAGTGTTATGATTTTTCATTTGTCCTTTTTCGTTTAGTTTTAATTTAGTTGTAGTATAAGTGACTTTTTAGCTTATCTGATTTACTTATTTTACTTTAAATAGGCTGACGTACGTTAGAACCCGATTTCACTTGATGTTAAACGACGATGCGGTCGACGTTGTAGCAAGTTTGCCTAGAAACCTATTCACTCTATTGAAAACTCCCTGATTATAGGCCCATTGGGAAACACAGAAGCTAGCAAAGAATTCCAGTCCTTTAAGCCATCAGTAAAATGAAGGTAGAAGCAAAACGCTTGGTACTACTGCTACTTTATCATCCGGTCTCCACTTTGGGATAGGCAGAGAAAGAAAGAAGACCATATAATAACCGTACATAGATCGTGCACAGATCAGCAGATATTGTAGTCAAAAGCTCTCTAAGAAGGTAACAACAAAAAATCAGTTCCAGAAAGAAAACACCGTCGTCGTAGGTTAGAAATCCTTCCACACGAACTATGTTTATACACGATCGGCTGTGCTTCGGATATCTGCAATATTCAGATATACAATAATAATTATCCCCCTTCAGCTCACCCCCTCGCCCCCGCCCGTCGTCGCTCGCCTCTCATTGTAGGTAATTTAAATCGAATTCCCGGCGACAAGTAAATTGAAATATTTCAATTCGAGCCCACCTTCCGTTCGAGACGAATTTAATTAAATTAAGATGGCGTCGGTTTTGTATCTTATTTTCAAATTGAAGCTTGGGATCGAGAGGCTGGTTTAAATATTTGTTTGGATGTATTTGGTTAGTGATCAATCTTGGCTATGGATCAAATGTCTGGTCAGGGATCACGGGTTAGAAATATAGTCAGGGATCAGGGATCACAAAAATCGATATGTAAAACAACCAGAAGAATGTTATTGGGTTTAGTCTCGTTAGCTAGCAGTAAAAAGGGAGAAATTAATGTTAAATGATTACAAAAAACGTGCTGACAAATAATATACTCGGTCAATATTAATAAATAAAGAATGAATAAGAGTGAATATCTCAAGATGTTCACAAGAGACAACGTCTCAAAAGCTCACGCGTCATGTTGGATTAAACCGAAAAATAGCCCTCACGTCGAAATCGATAGTTAAGATCTCATTATAAACACTCTCCAACGATTGAACAAAACTGTCTAAACAATAAACGGACAAAGTTGAATAAATCCCGAACGTTAAACAAAAAGAGCGGAATACGCGATGCGAATAACAAACATAATTGTGTTTTTTGTACTTCATTCAATAGCAGCTTTGTCCGGTAACACAAAAACGAGTTCTCAAAAAAGTCACCTTTATAAATTAAGTTTCAGCATCCGAGTGGCCAATCACAGCGCAGAGGCGGAGACTGTGCGGCTCGCGATTGGATCACTCGATCCTCTGATCTTACAACATTTTATATAACCCGATGATACAACATATACAGTTAACACTGCGTGCGAACGAGATGCAGCTACAGCTGTAATACAGTGTGTCGTTTCGCACTCGTGCCATCTCGTTCTGTCGAGCCGCCCCGGTAACTGTGTGCCGAAACTGAAGCAACAGTGTTGTTAAAATCTTCAAGCGGAACGCTTCGCTTTAAGCTCGCGCGTTACACTTCACGTCTAGGTTTTGTGAGATGTTGTAATTAGTGTTTTTGGTAGTTTAGCCGTTTGAGGGTTGTTTTTGGGACTTAGTGGTGGGATATAATGGAGATGTCTCTCCCGAACGGTGTTGATGTGTCCCAGTTGGTGCAGCATCCCGTGCTGGCCGCGCTGCCGCCGTTCTTCCTGCGCGCCTCGGAGCGATATCAGGTATTCAAATTAGTTAGTATTCCGTGGACGATTTTAGTACTATTTAGATATTAGCTTAAGAAAAGTTTTGTGTTTTTTAAATGTGCTGGTTGTTTTACGATATTATAATGTTGTTTGATCGCCGATTAAGTATAAAATGTACCCACACTTTTACTGATATTTGAGAGGTAGAGTATATCTTAAGAAGTAGAGTACCTATAGTAAAAATCTACAGTAGGTAACAAAATATATTATTACAGTTACAGTTCTTACACTTATTTTTACAATTTTCCAAGTATAGTTAAATTAAACATTTTACAGTTTATAGGCATATAAAATAATCATCTTCTTTTTAAAATAAAATTGTGCAGTGAAGTGAAATCGTTAAAAAACGCAAGTTTTAATATTATTCTAGGGTTTTTCTGATTTCAAACTGGATCAGATTTATTTTGTAGAAAGTAGAAACACGAATGTGTTCATCCCAAGTTTTTATTAAATAAATATGTCCAGTAGAACTCTACATGATTTCAAGATTCGTTTATTTGGCTCTAGCACCATCAATACTTTTTGTCGATAAAATAATTACCTACGTAGGTATATTAGGAATGGTCGAGATATTAATTGAACAATTCATTTTTTTTTGTTGTGCATGGAAATAATTATTTCTGAAACCCATCGTCAAGTGGTTTTCAGATACCTAAACAAACCCACCCTGTAGCGATAGTTGGTAGATCAGAGAGTGGTTGTCCTTTTTTCTGGTGAAATGTCAGTGTCAAATCTTCATGATGGTGAAACTTTAGGCAACTCTACAATTATTGTCGTACAATTACAGCTATTGTTGTACGAATGTTGCTTTGATTACGTTCCGAATTATTACGTTCCGTTTTATTATTTACTCATGAAAGTTATTCTACCTACTTCTAGTAGAATAATTTCATGAGTTACCACGAATATTAATCACGTATTAGAAATGGGATATTTACCATGAAACATTGCAAATGGATAAAGTTTTTTAGCCGACTTCCAAAAAACGAAGTGGTTCTATTTTCAGTTTTTTTTATGTTTGTTACCTCAGATTCCCATCATTTATAAACCGATTTGAAAAATTCTTGGAAATTTCGTCGCTTTATTAAAGCAATTTTTGTTTTTTATAATTTAAATGCTGTGGCCCGCGGTTTCACCCGCCTTGAGTTTCCCTTAGGTGTTTTTTCGCAGTCCTATCCCTAGGTACCTATGCAGTTAGTCTCCGGTCCATAAACTACCTACCTATATACAAAAAAATCATGTCGATCCGTTGCGCTGTTCCGTGAAAGAGCGGCAAACAAACAAACAAACACATATTAGCATTTAGTTAGGTAGAAGACGTATAATATCAATATTAGTACTTACTTAACTGTTGTTAGTTAAGTAAGTATTAATATCAATATGACAAGGGACAATCAGATACGAAATGAAAGATATCACAACAGAAAAAAATTTGTCTAATATCAGTCACAAGCTTTTTGAAATATCAAATAACAGTAGTTGTATTATAATTTTATAAAAAGAAATACGAAACCATAACACACCTATTCTCTGACATAGTAAAATTACCTTGTATCAAATACAATTCATAATAATAAACAAGCGGGCTCCAGTGTCACTTCCTTCATACAATTATAATTATATTATTACCACCATAATTACCATCGGAATTACATTTACAATGTTGTAATTCATAATTACAATTACAAAGGGTCGTCGTGTAATCGACCCTTATTTTAGGGTGTGTAACAAAAAAGTTTATGTTATTACTAGCTGTTGCCCGCGATTTCACCCGCGCGGAGATATTGGATTTGTGGGTTTTATTTTTTTGCGCAGAATCCTAATTCTTTTTCTAAAATAAAAGTAGCTTAATTTTCTCCTTATAAAATCAGCTATCTGCCAGTGAAAGTCCCTTCCAAATCGGTCCAGCCGTTTCGGAGATTACCCGGAACAAACAGACAGACAGACAAACATTTTAAAAATTGTGTTATTTGTACCGTATATACTTTCATATGCATTTAGTAAAAAGCTTTTATTTTGATATTACAAACAGACACTTCAATTTTATTTATTTGTATAGAGTAAAGATGAGTGATTTTCATAAAAACAACTGTAACTGTAGGTATAATAACTGTATCATCAGGCTACCATCACAATCCGATTTTCTCTTACACTGCATTTTTCACGTTTACGCTTAACAGACACTTCAATTAGGTATATTTATTTGTATACATAAAGAGGTAAAGTTTGTTTGTTTGTAAATCTCTGGAATCGCTGGTCGGGTTCTAAAAATTCTTTAACTAATTAATATAGGAAGTTACATTATCCCTCATGCGTGGCTACTTTTTATCCTAATTCATCGTGTGCGAAGCCAGAGACACAAACTAGTGCCTACCTATTGTTATTATAAATGTAAAAGTAACTGTCTGATACCTTTTCACGCCTAAACTACTGAACAGATTTCGATAAAATTTGGGGAGGAGATAGATTGAATCGTGAGGCAAGACATCGTCTAGGTTTTGTTTCAAAAATCCGTGTTATTTTCTGCATGGTCATAGGGCATCCTTTTGCTTGATATAGGTCATTATTTGGTGCTGACTGGCTAGCTACCACCCTTAAGTTGTAAATCTGTCACCGTGCTCATATCAGTGTGTTTCGGCAGCTGAAATTGAGAGCCAGTCTTAATCTATGTTTACCACATTCACCATCTTATTCTACACTACACAAGTACACATACTCCTATACACACACCTGCTCTTAGGCAGCCCATACACCTAATGCATGATTGATGGATAAGCATCAATCATGGATTATGCGAAAACCTTGGTGGAAAAGTGGAACGTGGTAGAAATCTAATCTATACGGTTAGTGCTCCGACTAGATTTCTACTGTCTGTCAAAATAACCATGCTTTTGCGACGAGCACGGATTACGAGACAATATAGGTACGTGCAAGCGCGGCTTGAAGTAAAACCTTCAAACAACCGCAATATAGACAAGAACAGCAATACGGTTTCATACTCCCTGCCTGGGCTCAAAGTGTCTATACTGCTCCGCTTTACGCTACGTACATCACTTGCGCAGCACCGCGTATTTACTACAGCTTCTGCACTGAACACGCAGTGGTTGTGAAACTATTTTTTTGAGGAGAGATCGCAGAAGCGGCTGCGGTGTGTCTCTTTGACTACCTCTGACCGTGGTGTTAGCGCTCGGACTAGATTTCTAACGATCTCCATAGACGGTACGATATGCGTCAAGCGGTGATCGTGGCTTTTCCTCCATACTTTTCTTGTGATCCGTGATTGATTCTTATCCATCAATCTTGCATTAGGAGTACGGGCTGCATATAAATTACTACATATATAGGTTGATTCGAAATATGACACATTCCTTGCTAGGAGTTAAAGTAGAGCATATTTGCAACTATAATTTAGCTGCAAATATGCATGATCATTTTGCGACGAAATCATGTTGTCATTTTAAACCATTTGTACAATTGGGTTGCGGTGGCACTTTAAGTCGATTGGCAGTTGATTGTTTTTCAGTCTTGTTTTCAGTCGTGCCTCACATGTCGTTTTGTTTGTTACAGCGTACACCAAAGTGTGCACGATGTCGCAACCACGGCGTGGTGTCCGCCCTCAAGGGACACAAGCGGTACTGTCGGTGGCGGGATTGTGTCTGCGCTAAATGCACGCTCATAGCGGAGAGGCAGCGGGTCATGGCGGCCCAGGTGAGTGTCACCCGCTTGTACGACGCGAGTAGACACGGAGTGCTTGTCGTGACGCGACATACACTGCTGCACTCGGCGATAGGAGTGACTGTCTGTGCTAAATGTACAGACAATGTTAGAAATTAGTCTTTGTGTGAGTGATAAACAAACGCTTTTTTTTATTGAATGACCATGCTTTTTGTCTTACAACCTTTACAGCGTCACCGAACGGCGGGAGAGTTTCACCCTCCATGCACTAGTCCCTGTGTCGCAGATCGCAAGTGACACGGACGCACACAGATAGGACACAAACATCCAAGATCTGAGAATAAACTTTACATAAAAGTTAACCCCGAGGATAGAACCTGCGGCCGGTACCTATCCGTTCCCTTTATCAGATTGGTACCTACCTATCACCATCAGCTGAGAGACGTCCACTGTTGAGCATACATAAGCCTTTCTGCCGCTTCTTCCCGCCGACTGCTTGCCGTTCGCATCCTACGGCTCGCCACGGTCATGACCATGGTCACCGGTATCCCTATACCTAATGAGGTCCCGACCGATTTTGGCCATGGCGACTGCAATCAGCTCCTTATTAATATTCCCTTTCATGTTGCCTTTACCTATAGATTGTTTTAAAAGTGCAGTTCCTTGGTCCCCAGGTGGCGCTCCGCCGGCAGCAGGCGCAGGAGGAGAACGAGGCGCGGGAGCTGAACCTGCTATACGCCGGGCAGACCGCCGCACCGCACCACTACGCCGACATGCCCGACGACTCGCCGGGTACGTACCTACATCAAACACAAAAAACCAACCCTGTGGCTTTCTTTTATAACACGAAATGTTTCTAACACGAAAATAACTTTTATCCCTACTAATATTATAAATGCGAAAGTGTGTTTGTTGGTTTGTCCTTCTTTCACGCAGTAATGGAGCAACGCATCGACGTGATTTTTGACAAAGATATAGTTTATGGACCGGAGAGTAACATAGGTTAATTTTTATACCGGAAAAATGCACGGTTCCACTGTGGGAACGCGGGTGAAAACCGCTGGCAGGAGCTAGAAATTAATATTATGAACTTTGTAAAATTCTTAAATAGATAATATACCTACCTACTACACTAACAGAAATCTTAAAATAAGCGACTAGACATTAAAAATTTTTTATTTCCCCAAGAAAACAAACATTCTTTTTGCATGGTTGCCAATTAAAACCAATACAAAGTGGAAAAGTGTCGCCACTCGCGCTAACAACCGGCCAGCCAGCGGGAACCTTACAAACCGAGTAAAAAAGCTGTTAAAAATGGATAAAAGTACAAACTGGGTACAAAACGGAGAAACCGGATAAAAAGTATACACCTGGTAGAAATGGCGCGACGCGACTGTTATTGTTCGAGGGTAGATTCGGCTGTGTTTTTGAAAAAACTGGGTTTTAGTATACCTACTGATGAAATTCGGGAACAGCTTTAGGCTTTCAGCGCGACTCATATCCCTTATGTATTGTATATATTCTGTGGCCAAGCGGTAATGTACCAGCGTTGGTATATAAAGAGCAATCAAATTATTATATCTGACGTCTACAGGAGACCAGAGCTTAAAAGGAGGTCAAACGGAGAATAAAAATCTATCAGGATAGTTCCTCCAACATCTCTTTGATCTTAAATTTATATTTCATGAAAACAACTGTAACTGAATAATAACTGTATCAGGAGTACCATCAGGCTATAATCACAATCCGATTTTCTCTTACACTGCCTTTTTCACGTTTACGCTCTCCTAGTACATGTGCCTCGTTATGTGCCTATAATAAACTGATGTTTAATTATGGTTTTAATTTATTCATAGTTTTAGGAGATCTAAGAGGAAAACCGAAATGAGGGTCCAAATAGGGGGTTCAAGAGGAAAGCACATGGTACCTAGTAACTAGCGTTAAATGTAGAGAATTAACGTAAATTTTTGTATCTTGAATGTTTGTGTTCGTTCTGTGTGTGTACATGCCATCTGCGACATAGGGAACCCTAGCAAAGATAAGAGAATTATTAATTATAAAAAAACTGATGAACTTGTTCTTCTATTGTAGGTAAAGTATAAAAATCTACGTTACTTTAGAAACTGTATATGATAAGGGTGTAAAAAATCTACCCCCGCGACTACGTCCACTCCACTCGCAACAGTTCCTTCGTAATTAAGGCGCCGAGAACTGTAGGGGTGGTTTTCTTATACCTGCACAACATGCAGGTATAAGAAAACCTTTTAGCTTTGAATTACTAACACGAGATGAAAAGTTAAATCCAAATTAAAAATGTACCTATTGCCTCTCTTTGCCTTTTTTTGAAGCGATGTATAAAAGCGCCTATAATCTAAATAGCCCAGAAGACACAGGCTCGAATTCCGTTGGCAGAAAATATTTGTCATGTACCTACCTAAGTATACGTACCTATATTTACGCGAACGCGCCTTTTATTGCGTGGTTTAGCCTAACCAGTTTTTTTTACACAGATAAAAAACCTGCCACTAATTAACAGATAATAAACTTGCCACTAATTTAACCCTCTCCACAAATTTTCGTTTCGGCACAAAATCGACATTCATCGCAAGCTCATGAAAAGCCAGAAATTAAAAATTTATTACGTTTCCCATTTCCCACTCGCGTTAGTTGATGGCTGCTTTGAAAGGTTTCTTTTACATTTGCGATTCGCCTTCGTTGAGTTTCATTTGTGAAACATCAAAGTGTGAGGTCCTACTCCTGGCTGCAAAAAATAGAATCTGGGCTAAGCGTATTGCATCGTCGATGTTACCATTTATTTTACCGGATCTATAACCATTAGTTTAAAATGAGTTAAAAAAAACTCTTAATTTTTCATTAATTTAGAAAAAACACCTTGTAGTGCTTGTAAGCCGGAAAGAAAAACATCATATCAAGAATTTCGCAGTCAACATCGATTGCTCCCATAGCCTAGTTGGTTACGGCCTCTGGTCTAGACAAACAGAAGACGCAGGTTCGAAACCTTTTGGAAGCGAAATTTTTGTGATGTATATATTAGTAGGAAAACACCTATAATGTTAAACACTGTTTTAAACTTTCACGGTTATTTACCCGTGGTATTCCCGTGAACATGATGCTTGCAACAGCGTCGAAATATCGGGTGCTCATCGTTCAATAATAATCACGGTAAATATCCCGTTACAATGTCTCAACCTATAATGTTACCTATGATGTATACCTATGCAAAGTGCCGAAACTTATATTTGAAACCAAATTTCAAATTCAAAATACTTTATTCGATTAGCTTCAAGAAGATCTAGAAGTTTGATTTAAATTACTTCCGACCTAAATATCGGCTAGACTGTAATAAAAATAGGTTGTCGCACTAAGACGAAACCTAGACTAGGACAAAAACTTACTCATGTGCCCCAAGAGAACGGTCATGAAGATTAGCATAATCTATACATATAAATAAAATTGAAGTGTCTGTTTGTAATATCAAAATAATAGCTTTTTACTAAATGCATATGAAAGTACATACGGTACCTTATAACAAAACAACAATTTTAAAAATTTTTTTCTTTCTGTCTGTTTGTTCCGGGCAATCTACGTAACGGCTGGGCCGATTTTGACGGGACTTTCACTGGCAGATAGCTGATGTTATAAGGAGTAACATAGGCTACTTTTATTTTAGAAAAATAATTGAGGTTTCACGCAAACAAATAAAAACCATGAAATGCAATATATCCGCGAGGGTGGATCTGCGGGCAGCAGCTAGTATAATATAAGTTTTATAGAACCGTTCAAGAAGAAGGACAATATCTTCCAGTACTGCAAGATGCCCCGTAGTACCACCCTCAGCTTGTGACTATGAAAAGCGGCAGTGTGAAGTGGCCTTGCAGAATTAATGTTAATGCTACTGTACCTATGAGTCAATGAAACTAGCTTTTGCGCCGAGGACGGTGGGGAGCGGGGGTTGATCTGGCAACTTGACTATAGTTTTTTTTATACTTTTTGATAATGAGACGAGTGGGTCGCTTGCCTGATGGTAAGCCCATTGCAGTACTACCACTCAGAACTTTGAAATACAAAGAAAGACCTGCGCGATATGCTGCTTGCAGACCAAATACATTGTACCAACAATTAATTTTAAGATCCTAATTTTCATGTATTTTGGCAAATAAATTATTTGATTTGATTTGATTTGATACTGTATTGCATTTGCGCTCGTTACTCTGAGACACAGGGCCGGATTATCCATAAGGCAAAGTAGGCAACTGACTAGGGGCCCAGCACCGATTCGGGGCCCAGCATCTCGGGAAAAAAAATTAAAATGTTTTTTCGAGTGAAAATTAATGATGATTTGTATGTAACAAACCCTCAACGACAATATTATTAATATTGCGTTGTTTTTTTATATTATATCGTCATATATTTCAGAACGCATTTCAAATTATTACCTACCTATAGCATAATATTATTATGGTTAGAAAAGGGGCCCCGAGACATGAACTGCCAACGGGCCCCGCCATGGTTAATCCGGCCCTGCTGAGACATTATAGGTAGGTATTAAGTCTCATAAGCCCAGTAACTTCACCTAGTATACTGTACGGTGTTTAACTTAGTTTCTATCCAACTTTGGAGCATTATTCCGGAACAAATATCCCGAAACATGGTTGACGCGGGTGCAACCGCTGGCAGCAGCTAGAGAACAAATAAAGCAATGAGCGTTCCTATTGTATGTCCATAAAGTGCATTTTATTGTACGCTTTTTTAATTAAAAACGTTCTAAACAAGGATCACCACAAACGGTTTACTAGCGGTGATAAAATTTAATCTCTATTTCTTCGGCTTTTTTACTAAGGATTTTTCGAACACAGCAGCAGCCAAAATACAGTGACTATAGTTCATAACATATGTATGTAGAAACTGGACATGTTAAAATATTGTAGCTTGAAGTTTCCTATTAGTAATCGGACCATTGTTGGTTCTATATAGAGATTGGCGGTAACAAACAAACAAACTAACCTCTTGATTGTATTTTTGCAAATAAACGATTGATTGATTGATCATACAAGACAATGTGTCATAGAGATCTAATAGATTCAAAGTTTTTTGCTTGGGGTGGAGAGAGTACGCCGTTACGCCTGGGACGGCGTAGTCCGCCACATGCCCCTGAAAAGAGATTCCCTTGCGGTGAAGGGAGCCGGCAACATAACAATATAATATCTTTATCGCGGGATATGAGACGACTCATAAAACGCCAACATTTCGCGCCTTGCATACCGCTCGGGGTCTGGCGGCGGCGCGAGTTACAAGAGAAAGCGATACGGTTTATCTAGAAAACTTTAAAATTTAAACATAAAACGCTTGCACACTCATAACCCTGCACTATGAGATTCCCTGTGTCACACGTGGTATAGACACACACAGATACACCACTCAAACATCCAAGATCCGAGAACAAGCTATGCTCACCACACTAACTCTGCCTCGGCAGGGAATCGAACCAGGCCCCCTATCTGTCCAGGGATAATTACTACCAAATTAGCTATATTATTTGTTTGATGTGTGTGCACGTACGATTCCTAAACAGAACAGCTGATGTATTCGTTCGTTCCGGCAGAATTCATAGTGTAAGTAAGTGTAACACTCGCTGCAATCATTGTTTAGATGGGCTACCACTGGGTGGTATTTACAACTGAGCACTACCGTGTGTTAGTCCGGCACAGCAGTCTCTTTTGTGGTCGTACGACAATAGTCACTAAGCAAGAAGCCTAGCAAATAAGAATGGCTTAAAATTCTGACACCAATGCTGGACACATGCCGATACGAGAAGGAAGGTCCAAAACACGAAAATATCTCCGCTCGTCTTAGGCCGGGTACAGACCAAGCAAACAAAATTGAGTGAATGTTAATGAACAAAATCAAACGAACCGTTGAAGACGTCACGTTGAAAGCAAGCGAACACAAACGAGGAACGTCATTCGTCTTTGGCCGTGCTCCGCCTACATCAAAGAAAAAATTACTAGAATAAACGTGAAGAATCCCACGCTTTTACCTCGTTCCCTCTCGCTCGCTTGGTCTGTACTGTACCCAGCAATTATGATGGGTGCAGACTGCAGACGTTCATAAACCACCATACCATACTATAGTTCGTTTCCGTTCGTATGTCTTCGCTAACTCTCTTATGGAGACCGTAGACGCTTATGCAAACGTGCGTATGCTTGTCAGAATAACAAAGCTTTTGCGTCAAGCGCGGATTTCGAGTATCTCGTAATCGAAGCTTGATGTAAAAGCGTTGTTATTTTGACAAGCAAACGCACGTTTGCATAAGCGTCTACGGTCTACATTACGCTTGGTCTGCGCTCTGTACCCGGCAACAATTAATCGCGTTAAGAGTCAGACTACCCGCTCCCGCTGCCTCCTCTAACTCGCAGCTCCATGTCGCTACGATATTGCGGGACGCGTCGGCATGCGCTGCCTTCATATTGCGGTTACAGTATATTGCGTCTCACATATTTTCTTTCATGGACATAGTTATATACGGATAACCCCTGTGGTGTAGTTGTCAAGATGGATTAACTGCGCGTAAGGATTCCAGGTTCAATTCCCGCCACAGGTTAGAGTAATATGTAGGAAAGCGTACTCTGTGTCAAAAAATTGTGCAGATAAACATAGAAGCACATAAAGAAGAGCAATAGTAGTCATATTAGTCTTTTGATTATTGACACGTGATATCAGAATTTGAGCCATATGCCGATAAAGATTTAAACACAGTTTTACAATCCATGGTACAAGTTTATCTATAGCCTATATCATCATATCTTTTATCTTCTATTACGAGGTTGAACCTTTCTTTGACTGGACTACAAGTGTTTGTTCCGTGTGTTGTCGTAGGAATAAGAATAATCGTCTAGAACTCAGAGCAGCTTTTTTTCTGTTGATAGTAAAATTCGACGATATGGCACGTTAGCCCAGAAGATACCTGTACAGTTGTACACTCTTTTCTTAAATACTCCCAGGTTGTAGTGTTCAGAAAAAAACAGATGTCGACAATAAGTTCGATTCTTTAGCATCTTTCATTTAGCATCCTTTTTCTGCACGACTACCCGAAAAAGGAGTGTAATTTTCAGGGTTCATGTATATGTGAATGTCTTTAATATATGAGGTATTGTTAGAATCCTTACATCATCCCTGTGTGTGTGAGTGACACTGGCTAGGGCAGTCGTGTTTTTTATTTTTTTTAAATTAAGTATACTTGTTTGAAAATAATGCCGACAAGTTTCTTCTTCTACCTATACCTATTTGGAATTGCCCGTTCTTATAGTCGTTTATTTTAACTTTCATGAATGCTCGCCTGGGGATCATGTGAATAATGAATCTTTAATTTTAACCCAGTCAGTGTAGCCGCTGCAGAGATTGGTAGGGTAGCAAACAAACAAACAAAAAATAACAAACTTACCTTTTTATAATATCAGTGCAGATATATTAAGCAAGCCCGTAGGTATAGCCAAACTTCAAAGCAGCGTACAACACCCCCACAAAACAACCCCAAACCACAGAATAAATAATAGTACATACAAGAAAAAATTTAATTTCAAACAACCCCTAAAAACTAAACCTGGCACACAGTGAGCGTTTTTAAATACTCAATTACACACTCGCATTGTCGAGCTCGGAATCGAACACAATCAATCGAGGAATTATAAATGATTCCACCCCGTAGTGCACCCCACGGCGGGGGTGTATGGCGACTGCATACTGGCGTCAAACAAATAGGGATTGGTTAAACTTGTATTTCTGTTATCGATTTGAAGTGAGATCACATCGATGATTACTTTCTGTACGAGTATTAAGTCTCTGCCAAGTAATTTCACTGACTAATTAGCTCATCAAACCGGAACACAGCACTGCTGGCGCAATATTGCTTGGCGAATAGACTATACGAGCAAATTATGTCGACTTGATGAGATATCACGATTGATATCTCATTAAGATTTTAATAGACTATAGTTTAATAAAAATGATAGACTCATGGTTTAGTTGGTAATAAACATGCCTGCAAAGTGAGGGATGCGGATTCGATCGCCAGGCCGGAATTTTTTTTTTGCTGTGCATAATATTTGTTGTCAGGTCTTGGGTATTCGTGTTGTGTATCTGTGTGTGTCTATGCCACCTGCGACACAGGGAATCATAATGCGGGGCTTTGGACTTTGTGTTTAAAAGTTCTGAGTGGCACTGCAATTGTTATGGGCCGGCGTTATGCTTACCAAACGACCAGCTCGTCTCGTTACCAAATAAAATAAAAAATGTTACTATTGCAACAAAAGAAACCGCACAAAAATAATTGAAACAAATGCACAATAATCTAATTACGTATCATGATGCGGCAGAAGGAGAAATGCACCCGCCCGCCCCGCGAGATTAAATTGAACGTGCTTTGACACGTGACACCGAGCGACACCCGCCGAGCCACTGCGACTCATTTTCAGCTGGAGTTATCTTAACCTTTGCTCAGGATTAAATTAAAACATGGTATAATAGTAACGGACTATTTCACTAGACGCAGACGGCTCAGGGCTTCCTGAATCTTAATCGCCAGGAGCTTTCCTGGCGATTAAGAAAATTCATATTTTTATTTGAAAATAATTCCGTATGACGAAATTATTGGCCTTATGCTTGACCGGTCTATCAATACCCAAATACAAAGTCCCGTCAAAATCGGCCCAGCCGTTTCGGAGATTACCCGGAACAAACAGACAGACAAACATTTTAAAAATGGTTGTTTTGTTATAGGTACCGTATATACTTTCGTATGCATTTGGTAATAAGCTGTTATTTTGATATTACACACAGACACTTCAATTTTATTTATTTGTATAGATAGATAATAGACATAGATGTATAGATAATAAGTAACAAAATATGTACGTGTCCCAAATGTCACCAATATCGGGTGTCTCCAAATGTTTGAACAATGCCCGCCGCTGCCGGGACACGCGATGTAATCTTATCCAGTAATCACTGTTTGTCCCGCACTGACCGCATTTTCGTAGAAATGTACGGAAAAAGCATAAAATGATAGTTTTAAATGGGACACACATGTAATAGGAAAGTAAGTATCCCTGTGTGAGTGAGCAGCGCCTGCTTACATCCAGGGCCGGATTATCCATAAGGCTAAGTAGGCAACTGCCTGGGGGCCCAGCACCGACTAGGGATCCCGGACCCCGGGAAAAAAAATTGAAAATGTTTCTTCGAGTGAAAATTAAATTTGAAGATTTATATGTAACAAACCCTCAATGAGAATATTATGAATATTGCGTTGTTTTTTATATTATATCGTCATATTTCAAAACGCATTTCAAATTATTATAGCATAATAGTATTATGGTTAGACTAGGGGGCCCGAGACGTAAATTGCCTAGGGGCCCCGACATGGTTAATCCGGCCCTGCTTACATCACACGCACACACACAAGTGTGACTTTCAGTGAAATCCCGATACAGAAGTTTTCGTTGACAATAGGTACATTTTATCATCCATGCATCGTCTAGATAGATAGATAACACTTTATTGCACAATAAGGGAAAAAAATAATAATTACAAAACCTCTTACAAATTAGTACAATCGGCGGCCTTATCACTAAGCAGCGATCTCTTCCAGGCAACCGTAGGATGTTTAGAGACGTGTGATTTTAAAAAGGTAGTGTGCAGATACAAATTACATAAATAATAAAATAAGGACTTAGATCAGAATATATTATTAATTAAAATAAATAACATAACATAACATAACATAAACGCTTACACACTCATACCCCCGCACTAGGATTCCCTGTGTTGCAGGTGGCATGGACATACACAGATACACATTACAAACATCCAAGACCCGAGAACAAACTTTATGCTTACACAAAATCTGCCCCGGCCGGGAATCGAACCCGGGACCCCTCGCCTTGCAGGCAGGGTTACTACCAACTTAGCTACAGAGCCGTCAATAGACTACATATTAATATAAATAGATAGACAGAAATAGATAATATAATATTAATAATACATATAGTTCTGTATAATATATGGAGGTTATGTACTTAAATAAATAAAAATATAATACGTATGTTTATTAAACACAATAAACTAATATACAATACATATTGTAAGGTAATAATACATAATATTCATGACATTAAATAGCAGTGTCAGCAAAACTTAGCATTTGGATAAGTAAAACTTTCTAACCTGATCTTTAAACATATGAAGTGAAGTTGCTTTCTTTATAGTGACTGGTAAGGAATTCCACAGAAGGACGGCTTGTACAGAGAAAGATTTATGATTATCGTCTACTGTAACTTTGCTAAGAAAATATTGACCGACCCCACCTGCGCGCATTGCGACTCCTTTTATTCTATAGTCGAAAGTTAAACTTGACGTTGCCTGCGACACCCGGGCTCACCGACTGATTTTCAATACTAAGATGGTAGCTAGCCAGGTGGAAACTAGAAAATGCCCTTTTACCGTGCCTTGGTTGCATCACGATGTTTTTTGTTTGTAAGTAGTTTTCTTGGATTTTATAAGTAGACTAGCTTCTGCCCGCGGTTTTCACCCGCAATCCCACAGGAACCGTCAAACCGATCTGTCTTGTCACCATTATAAAACTTTACTGACAGCTGTCAATGTCAATTTGATGTCAAACTAACTTCTGCCCGCAGTTTTCACCCCCTTTCCCACAGGAACCGTGCCTTTTTCCAGGATAAAAAGTAGCGTATGTTACTCTCCGGTCCATAAACTATGTCTAAGTATGCCAAAAATCACGTCAATCCGTTGCTTCGTTACTGCGTGAAAGAAGGACAAACCAACAAACCAACAAATCAACAAACCAACACACCAACAAACACACTTTCGCATTTATAATACTAGTATGGAAGTATGGATAGTATGGAAGTATGGATACCGGTTATGATAAGCTCATGTCAAAAGGATGGAATAACTTCAAATAATCACTTTCAATGGTTAACATTTTTCATGTAGTTTTATAATGGGCTAAGTATAAAATATTTTTCATAAAACTCTACAAAGGTCATAACTCAGGCCTTCACTAAACTTACTCGAGCGCATTTCGCAAATATCCACTTACTCTTTCTATTACTTACAAAATTACTATCCCCGTCCTTTTCAGAATCCGATACCTTTTATATTTCAAGCACCACTCAGCAGATATCGCTGTCTCGTTTCTATTTGCTCGGTAGGGGTATCGCTATTTCGCGTCCACTCGAGGTCAGTGCGGGATGCAACGTGAGTTTTCATTGTATAAAATGGTATAATGAGAGCGGGTTTTCAATTTGTTGAAGGGTTCTTTTGAACCGGTTTTCAGCGGATATTTTCCGGACGTTTTTGCCACTGAGGAGATAGCTAGTTATAATACGTGGCTTGATATACAGCCTGGTATGTTATCGTGAAAGGGTGACAATCAACTCCTGGAGGTCAACAACATTTGTTTTACGAGTTTTTCAAATTCGGAACTTTTCATTGAAGAAAAGGCATTTAAACGTCAAAAATGTACTATAGAACTTCCGGGCAACCCTAGAGCAGCTGATTTTCTTGAACTATGTTGAACTTTCTTATTCTTCGCTCATTAAACCGGAACACAAAAATGCGCATTACTGCTTGGCGGCAGAGCAAAGCGGTGGTACCCACCCAGACGGAACATGCAGATACCCGGTTAATGTTTTATCACAATGGACGTTAGTAGGTACCACACAATAAGCTAACCGGATTTGTTCTTCAATATTTAAATTTGAACAAAATCTAGTGTTAGGACTTAGAAATGGGGCCACGGGTTGATATTCTTACTGCTCGTTGTATAACTCAACTTTTAGATTTTGTGATATTTAAATAAGGAATCACACCTAGCTTCCTGACCTTAATGCATCAGACATGATCGAAACCGGGAAATGAAATATTACGCAGTTTATGCCCGAAGCGATTTCCTTCTACATTCATTTGGCGTATCGCTAAGGTGTGTGTGTGGAACTCGCTTAGTCGGTGTTTCCTCATCGGTAAAACCTGGGTTTTTGCAAGTCCCGAGTAAATAGGTGTCTTCTAGGTAAGTGTGCTTCATTGTCGACCGCATCATCACTTAGCAGCAGGTAAGATAATCGTACACTTAAACCTCATAAAAAAGATATCGACTTTACATGAGTAACGGATTAGTAGGTATTAGCGTTTCATGTCTGATGTAGAGAACAGATAGAGAAAAAAAAAACAGCTGGAAAGACACAATAATTATTAATTTTGCTGGAAATTTGAGACATAGGCACATCTAAACTCAGAGAGTTAGTGATCAGTTCAGCCATTTTACTAAAATTTCACTCGTAACAGTTATAGGTATATGACAACATTTCGTTGTAAAGATTTATGTTGTTTTTGTTTTAGTGTAAAAATGAAATAGGTGTTCGTCTTTGCACTAAAGTCACTTTGGTAATATCTACAGCCACCAATCTATTTTTACAAAATTCGATAATACTATCAACCGTCCAATTTGAGTCAAGAAAACAAACCTATTGAATTACCTTGTTAAAAAGTTTCATAATGAGTGCTTACCTCACGCGGGTCCTTCAACTCCACCACTGACCAGTTATTGAAACCTTTTATCGAGAAAAACACGCAATTGGGATCTGTTCAAACCGAAAAACATCTATCTCCAATCCCACTCGGAAATATACCTTAACATCATAAATTTAAAGTTTAAAGTAACTTTGATTTTTTTTTATCTTTAACAGTAATATATGCACGTGATTTTGAATCGTATCTAGTTGAGATAGGGTGTGTATTTGTGTGTGTCAGTGTTGTCTATTTAACTGAAGAGCCCTACAGTGCAGTGTTAGGGGCAAGGGTAATGGTTCAGTAATCGGCAGACGCCGAGGGTTCTGTCTGCGAGTGTGCGTTTGATATGTTTGATTTGAGTTAGAAACCCTGGAATGGGTATTGATCACTTTATTTATTAGTCCAGAAAGGTGAAAAAATTATAATTTGAAAGAAAGAAAGAAAGAAAGAAGACAATTTATTCCAAGGAACTGTACACCACAGAATAACAAACAGACAGAATACATTTATCATAACTAAAAACTAGACAATATTAAAAACAGTAATATAAAAAACAGTAATATAATATAAAAACAGTAATATTTCAGAGCACGACGACGATATCGCAGTGAGTTTTTTGAATCCTCGTAGTTTTAAAGCCAACATAATAAGGTTTAAAATTTACGCAAGCCAACTAAAACAAAAACTAAAATTTAGAGACGACCATCTCATAAAATCCATCCATACTAACATTATAAATGCGAAAGTGTGTTTGTTGGTTTGTCCTTCTTTCACGCAGTAACGAAGCAACGGATCGCCGTGGTTTTTAGCATAGATATAGTTTATGGACCGGAGAGTAACAAGGGCTACTTTTTGTCCTGGAAAAATTTACGGTTCCTGTGGGAACGCGGGTGAAAACAGCGTGCAGAAGTTAGTGTGACATAAAATTGACATTGATACCTAGCTGTCAATAAAGTTTTATAGTGTTGACAAGTTGATTTAATTGGACAGATCGGTTTGACGGTTCCTGTGGGAACGCGGGTCAAAACCGCGGGCAGAAGCTAGTATAATTATAAACATTAAAAATGTCTAGTACATATTTAAAAATCTGTGCAATCAAGCAATCCATGCAAATATTCCTGCAAATATGTATTCAAAAGTCCTTGGAACGATTACGACGCACATTGAAATATGCGCATTTTGACCAATGATGGCTACGGTCATGAATACGCGAAATAACCAATCGTTAAATGACCCACACATAAAACGCATTTTTATCGATCCATTCGCATGTAATTTCATTTCTATCGTAAGCTACGCTTCCATCAGCACCTATACTACGCTCCCTACCGGTTCCATTCACTCATCGTCTCCAGATTTTTTCCCTTTTTATTCGCGAGTCTAGTGAAACTGATACACGTTGTTCGAGATTGATTTATATTTGTCAGTCGGTGACTAGTGATGGGACGAATCCGCCGTCTTGGCTGGTCTTGGTCTAATAAATTTACTTCTCTGTTGGAGAACTGACAAGAATTGTTTTTTTTGCCATGACTTTTTCGGCAAGGATATAAAGGATTGTTTTCAATGACATTGTGATCAATCGTGAGCGTATTTACTAATCTATACCAATAATTATAAAATTGTAAAGTTAAAAATGGTTAGTTTTTTTGTAAACGATAATCAGCATTAGTCCTATTTGATAAATTCTTTCAATAAATCGAAGCTACGCTACCCTAAGTGCTAAAGGCTATGTTTTATCCAAAATCCTAGCGTGTGACGCCGCGAGTATAAGCTGGTTTTCTATAAAAAGAGATATGCGGAAGACAGCCTTCCTATTTTTGAAACTTCCTCGTTCTCCAAGACTCGTGTCTCCTCCCTACCACCTGCGTATCTCGAGTAACGCAATATCAACAGTTTGCTGGCTTCTTAAGTCGATTTTTTATTAAATTTTCCGCGAGAATCGGCACGGTCTGTTTTTTTTATTGCAATGTTGAAATGATTAAACGGTGTCGGGTGAAGAAGTGTTATTTTATTGGCGGAGAAGTCTTATGTGGGTTTATTATTTATTGTTTGTTTTGAAACATAAGACGAGTCATGCGTCAATCAATTTTTTTTATGTTATTTGGTAACGAGACGAGTTGGTCGTTTGCCTGATGGTAAGCATAACGACGGCCCATAACAATTGCAGTGCCACCCATGCAGAACTTTGAAACACAAGGCCTGCACGGCACTGCAGTGTGCTCGTTACCCTGAGACAATTAGGTAATTAAGTCTCATAAGTCCAGTAATTTCACTGGCTACTCTGCTCATCAAACCGGAACACAGTAATGCTTGCACATTACTGTTTGGCGGCAGACTTCACTCACAAAGCGGTGGTAACTACCCAGACGCACACTCGCAGAAGAGTTAGTCCTACCACTAACAAAATTCTAGTATAAATGCAATAACAAACTTCATTCATACTTGATAGTCTGTACGGGCATCGCTTGTAGTACTTACATTGTTATCAACCCTCTCCGAGATAATGTAAACTAATTAACCATCCAGCTCGAGTGGCGTGTTTTGGTCACTATCGCTCCACTATGGGGTGGCTGTTTAGGGGTAGTTCTAATTGATTTGTATCGGATGCTTGTAAAACAGCTGATTACAACCCTTTATTGACATCGAGAACTAATTACATAGATTTGCCTTTTACTGCTTGTTTGCTAATGGCTTGTTGGCTCAGAGGCAGGCCGCCGATTCGTAGGTCAGAGGTTCGAACTGCACAACGGCTTACAGTTTCGAACAAGTAACTCATCGTGATGTCACCACAGGCGGCAGGTATTTTCTCGTGCTCTCCTGTGTCTAGATAATATATACATTCTTAAGTAAGTAAAAACTTATCTATGGACTAGCTGCTTCCCGCGTTACACCCGCGCGATATTGGATTTCATGGTTTTTATTTTTTTGCGCGGAACCCTAATTTTTTTTCTAACATGAAAGTAACTTAAGTTACTCCTTATAACATCAGCTATCTGGCAGTGAAAATCCCTTCAAAATCGGCCCAGACGTTTCGGATATTACCCGGAACAAACAACAAGACTTACAAAAATTGAAAAAATTGTTGTTTTGTTATACTTAGGTACCGTATATACTTTCATGTGCATTTGGTAAAAAGCTGTTATTTTGATATTACAAATAGACACTCAGTTTTATTTATTTGTAATAGATATTAGAAAACAAATTGCAAATTTTAATTAAATCCATGGACCGAACTAGCTGAAACTACGTTTCAGGAACCATTTGTGTTGTGTTTGTGTGAGTGTGTCTTAACGCTGTCGTGATGGTGGTGCCCACCGTGGCGGAAACTTGCATAGTCCTACCTCCTGGTAAAAAAACACGCAAAATGAAATTAATTATAGAACACGTGAAATTTCATCTCATTTATTTCATTAATTCGACGGCCACAGCCAATTACCTACACAAATTAATAGATGTAAGTATAGTAAATTACACCAGCATTACATTATTGTTATTAACTTAGGTATACACATTATTAATCAACAGCAAAAATAACTCACAATACAAAACCAATACAAAATAATTCAAAAATTCTATTAAGTAATTAGGAAACGGTAATCATAATAAAATGTCAAAAAAGATTAATAAGATACGTCAGATTTAACACTTAAAAAAAAACTTATGTCAAATGTAAAAACAAAATAATAGTAATCAATATGGAATTTTATCACAGTTATTAATTTAATTTAAATATGTTGTGAAGAACAAATTGCTCTCGCAATAAATGGAAACGGTCAAAACAACATGAATAAAATTTACAAAGCAGATCGTCAAACGGTGACTCCGCATATTAAAATAAGAAGTTCATAAAATAAAACGGAAAGTTAATGAAATAAAACGAAAGTTCATAATTAAGTAATAATGACGAGGGAGGGTCGCGGGCAATTAGCCGGTTTTTTCAAGAAGTTTTATTGTTTTCGTTTGTTTTTTTGAAGCTGTAGAGTTACTGTGGGAGTGGAAAGGACACTCCCCTATGTTGCTTAGGGGATGGTGTTGTGGCCCGCTAAGTTTTTATTTAATTAACTTTCTATTTTTATTAATATTTTACACATTCCTGTTTCTGTTTGACAATGATGATTTTGGAGATCACTTATGTACGGTGGTACATAAGTGATCCCCAGAATCATCCTTGTCATACACCTAATTTTAAGAAAGTTTGTTCGAACATTTTTTTAAGAGAAATTTATCTTTGTTATTTTTTTTGTAGACACCTAAAAGCAGGCTTTTTTGAAAGTTTTTTAATTTGAAGAAGATGTCGTTCGTCTGATAGTAGGTATATAAGCACTCACAGCAGTACCCATAGATTCAGATCTCAAAGTTCAACTTTTTTATTTTACGTTTGATAGGAATTGGCCATTGATTTGACCGCTATCCAACCTGATTATAAGAGGTTAAATATGTTAAAAACGCTAATTTTATAGATCTGGCTCTCAAAAGCAGGTGCCGAAACTCAGCGATAGATGATTTTCATCTTGCAGGTGGTAGCTATGCAGTCGAGCACAATAAATGCTCTACCACTGCACCTTGTCACTGCAAGGCAAAGTGGCAATTGTATTTAGAGCATTAGAGACGTTTTTGGCAAACGACTAGAGTCAATTGGTTGTAAAAGAACTAAAAATACCGCTATGTCGTTTCTAATACCAATTCCCAAAAAGGCATATTTTCAAAACCAAAAATAGCTTGAAAGCAAATATTTGAGTTTTAAATTACTTCCACTCGCGCGGTCAAAAGCAAAGGGTTGAGCGCAAAAAGAAATACATCCAGGGGCGGGTGGTCAAAGCGGGCGATCTAGTTTTTTTTGTTGAAAATGATTTTTAGAGAAAAAAAATGAGATTTTTACGTGGCTTAGTTTGTTTAGGGTTTTTAGTCTGGGTAGGTAAACTGTACTTAAATCAGTTGGAATAAATGTTAGTAAAATTAATAATTTATAACTTACTGTTTTTTTAATCTTTGAAGCCAACTAAGCTTAATGCTGAAGTACATTCTACCAGTCGTAGTCTAAAAATTTAGATAAATTATGAAACATAATTTAATTTAATTTAATTTTCCTACTGGTAGCGGATTATTAGATTAAGATTGTAAATAAATTAGTGTGTATTTTATTTAGTTATTTTAGTTTATGTTGTTTATTTTTTCTGTTATTAAATAAAGAAGCTATATGTTTCTATGAAGAGTAAAAAAAAAAAAAAAAAAATTTACACTTAATAATTACATTTTTTGGATAAGTATAAGAATTTGTTTAGCATCTGTTTTGGGAATTGAACCTGTAACCCTTATGCACTATAAAAGTTAAGTCCACCGACTTCTTACGCAGTTGGATGGTTGATTACAAAACAACACAATCTAGAACATATCTTTCAAGTATTGCAATTTTCACCAAGACCCGCTTAGAAGTATTATTATGTCCATAAATGTTGTAATATTGTTTTAATTTTCGTTCTTGTGCTGACAAATAAAATATATTGCTTAGACAAAAAAACTTTTCTAATCTATTTAAACTTCCGCGAATCGACTGACTTTTGTCATAGTACTTACTCCTAAAAAAGCACGGCTAGTTTAGTATTATTAAATTATTTTTGTAATATATAAAAATAAGACCGGTTTATAATTTAATAAACTCCGCTAGCATCACTAATACACTTCAAATTACTCCAAATATTAATAAAACCCACCCTCCTTCATGACCCCTGACTTGCCTACTTGCCCCTCTGTCCATTCTCAAGTGATTACCGATTCTATGACAATGCGGTACACTACCGATTGTTTGTGACACCTACAATTTAGAACTAGACGCGTATATACAATTTTAGACTTTATTACTTTACAGTTAAGATTCAAATTGGTACTAAACGACACGAAGTTTCAATAATTATTGTAAACTTTAAAGCTGACTCTACCGTACATTGGAATGTCAGCTTTAGTTGTCAAGATATAGAGTAGAATTTTCATTGGATAAAAGGTTTTCAGAAAGGAGTAACTTTAGAACGACGGGTGGTAACAATAAAACCAATTGTTAGGTCGTTCTATTATTAAAAATTGCTAATTGAATTAAAGTTTTATATCAAAGCATTTAAGGCTGACTTTTAATTGAGGAATCGAGAGCCAGCTTCGCATTTGATCGAGGAATTAGTATTCTATTGCAATGCAATCATTCGGTGGCTTGTTTATAGGGTTGTCAACTAAATTTTTCTTAAATTTTAGTTTTTTCTTGAGATCGAATTTTGTTTTTATTTTAGAGGATAATGGGCGTTCCTTCTCACAAGTTTGAAAAAAAATCAAAACTGGGTGCGGTCGAATTGGCGTGAATAAAAATTTGATAGTAACTTTTAAACTTTCGCGATTCGAAAACATTGTTTATCACGAGAAGACGAAGAGTCTTCTCGTGACCACGTTCAATGCAACTTGATCGAAACGTCGAGGTAAATATAAACCTGTGTTTTTATCGCGATTAAGTCCCGTGCTTAAATAAAAAAATTTGATACCCGGTTGTTTGTCTGTTTGTAAGCATAACGCCAGCCAATTACAATTGTTTAGTTGGCTTTTTGTTTCCTCGCAAGTTAGAGAGCAATTAACGGCAACGTTTAGTTCAAAAAGATGCGGTGGACGCATCGCCCTTTTAAAATAACTTCGAAAGGACTCTACTTCGCTTCGTTCTTCTAATATTTCCTGGCAGTCAACTACTTTATTTCCAGTCTCGATAGTAATATACTATTCAAGTATCGTCTCGTAATCAAGTAAAATAAATAAATAAATAGTAAAATAAAAAAAAAAACTTTCGAAATGAATCAGTGCCAACCCTGACAAACAGCACGTTTGAACCGAAATGAAATTACGCATCTGTACAAGGCGTCCATTGTCGACGGATTACACGATGTAAATAAATATCATTCGGCAATACAGACTGCAGCCCGCGGGGAGCGCTGGCGTAGCATTATTAAACCATACCGTACCGGATCAATTAGGGAGGTAAACTAGTGATTTTATATTATCAGGTGAAACTTTTGAAGCGTTAGTGATTGGTTAGCGAGGACTCAAAACTGTAGTTTTTGTATTCTTTTAATAATGACATGAAAGCTAGTTAGTGATAGGACAAAACATAGGACAGCTCAAATAAACTATTAAACTCTTCTGCGAGTGTCCGTCAGGGTTGTTACCACCGCTTTGCTCGCGAAGTCTGCCGCCAAGCAGTAGTGTGCAAGCATTACTGTGTTCCGGTTTGATGAGCAGAGTAGCCAGTGAAATTACTTATGAGACTTAATACCTAATGTCTCAGGGTAACGAGTGCACTGCAGTGCCGCGCAGGCCTTTGTGTTTTGAAATCTGGGTGGCACTGTAATTGTTATGGCCCGGCGTTATGCTTACCATTAGGCAAACGACCAGGTCGTCTCGTTACCAAATAACAAAAAATAATTTTCAGTGTTGTAAAGATAAATCAATAATCAATTTCCTCCACAAATAACAATGCACATTGCGCAGTGCGACCGAAACGCATTGTCCAGTGATGATTAACGGCCTTGTTTATAACACTGGCCGGGCGCGGGAACAATAGCGGTAATGTATTGTGTATTGTGCGATTGCATTGTGCACATTAGGTATGGAAACTACAGTAAATTTTGAGTGAATAATATGGTCCGGTGTTTACTGAAGGAGTGACGAATAGAGCGAGAGAATCATTTAACTTTCATGAGTGCTCGTTTAGGACACATGTAGCTAAGGTATTTGAATAGCTAAGCTGTTTTTTAGTGGACTTGACGGCGGGTATCTGTCGTAGTTCGATGGTCCGAATCTTATCATGAGTTTTTTTAGTTTCCATCAACATAATAAAAAAGTGAGGTTTATGGTATTAGGTGATTAACTGGTTAAAAGAGAGTAATTGTAACGCCGGCCCATAAAAATTAGCAGTGCCACTCAGAACTTTGAAACACAAAGGCCTGTGCGGCACTGCAGCACGCTCACTACCTTGAGACATTAGATATTAAGGCTCGTAAGACCAGTAATTTCACTGACTACTTTGCTCATCAAACTGGAACACTGTAGTAATGCTTGCACATTACTGCTTCGTGGCTGACTACACGACCCCATGCACCCAGACCCCAGACGGACACTCGCAGAAGACTAAGGCTGAGATTCAGAGACGAATCTAAGCGTGGACTCACGCTTCCATACGTCAAAATTCATTTAATACAGTTTTGATATATGGAAGCCAAAGTCTACGCTTAGAATCGTCTCTGAATCTTAGCCTTAGTTCTACCACCTGGTATTATCCATATACCTACAATTACACTCTACGTAACGTGGTCCATAATATTCCTTTATAATCAATCTGAATCATTTTTAAATGTCATGTTTAAAGTGTATTTGAATTGAAGTACAGTCACGTTCAAAAGCTAGTTTCCATTTATTTTGTACAACACTGACTACCGTCCGCGTCAGACACAGTGCTCAGTAAATCAGTTTGACAAAGCGCGCGGCCGCGGCGACTGTTCAGCCGCTCTGATTTACTGCGCGAATACTGTGTGGCATTACCAAGTTGGGAGTAGAAGGCTTAATTATTTTAACTGTGGTATAATGTGTCTGTTTTTTTGGATGAGCTGCTTATTGGTAGATCTATTTTAATTTAGTAAAGTGGTACCTAACTGAGGCGACTGAATTAAAGTGTTCCGTACATGAAAAAGAAAAAACCCTTAAATTCTCCGTTCGTTATGCGTCTGTCAAGACCGGGAATAAAAACCTATAGGCTACTTCACCAAAGGTCAGCGTGGCACTGCATTTTGCTCGTTACCCTGTAATAATATTAAGCCTCATAAGCCGAGTAATTAAGTAACAGCAAATAAGTGACGTTCTATGAGGAAGGCCTATGTTCAACAGTGGACGTCTTCCGGCTGATGATGATGATGATGATAACAAAATATGTAGGATATAGACAAGAATTTACTATGGTCATTGTGAAAGTTGTGAGACTATGACTCGTATTATATTTCCCGTATATAATAGTATATAATGTATATAATCATAGTTACATAATATGTAATTATTCCAAGTATTTAAGGAAAAATTATCTATTGTTTTGTTTATGGGGTATGTATTACATAATATATGTATTACACAATAGCCAAATGCAAAGCCCAATGCTGTTTGCACAAATGCAAAAGCGTCATAATATACAAACAGCTGTCTTATCTACCCAACTCTTTTCATACGTACATCTCTTTCATTCTTATACAATCAACTATTTACATCTCTCTCTATTTAAACATAATCATAATGACATTCAAAATGGCCAGTATTTATTTCTTCACAAATTGAAAAGTCTGTTTATTTTAAAATTGGATTTTTTTCTTTACCTATTGCTTAAGTGCTCGAGGGAGTTGAAAAAAGGATATTCTTTGTGGTTTTCTCGCTTTGTACTCGTACGTTATATTGAGGTTTGTGTCCTAAGAATTGGTGTTCACTCGATGTTCATTCAATGTAATCTTTTCATTCCTTTTTTATTGAAATTCATCCTGTTATAGGTCGTTTTTAAATTTTAATCGTTTTTAAATTTCTTAATGTACAAATTGTTTGAATTATTGCAAAGACATTTATTGAGTTATTTGATTAATAAAACTGTTGGACAAAAAATAACAAAGCAAATTATGACACGCTTGATTTCTTCGATTCGAACTTGTTACATTAACTTTTTGACAAATAATAAAGTTTTTTGATTATAATATTATTATAATAATTACTAAGTAAGAACAGCTATGCACAGTAGACGGCGCAAGAAGTACAATTGCGCGCACAGCTCATTGTGATCGCAATTAGAGCGGGCGCAGTCGCGTGCGCGAATTTAATGGCCGATGTTATTGTTTTTAACGCCCCGTATTGCAGGGCTGGCCCAAATTACTATTGATGCATGTTTACAAACAGTAAAATAAGCATATAATTTGTTTTGCATATGTGCATCTTTTAATATGGTCTCTCATTTACAAAAGTGTATATAAACTAAGTAACAGATGAAGTTTATTAATAAGAAAATGTGTCTTAACTAGCTTTGGCCCGCGGTTTTCACCCGCGTTCCAATACCATGCATTTTCCGGGATAAAAAGTAGCCTATGTTACTCTCCGGTCCATAAACTATATCTATGCCAAAAATCACGTCGATCCGTTGCTCCGCTACTGCGTGAAAGAAGGACAAACCAACAAATACACTTTCGCATTTATAATATTAGTAGGACATAGTTAGCGTAAAGTTTTGTTGCAGTCCAGTGAAAATTTGAACACTAAACAATAAACGTGGCATGGAGTCGTGCTAATACATAACACAAACACCCAAGAACCGACACAAAACTGTATGTTCACCACATAGTTTGCCCCACATAAGTTTAGAAAGAATTAGCTTCCGCACGAGGCGTCACAAGCGTGGTATGTATAATTGTATATATCTTTATAAATTGTAGTCTATGTGTTATTCTGATGTATAAACTATATTACAGTAAAGTTGCATCAAAATCCGTTCAGTAGTTTTGGCGTGAAAGAGTAATAAACATCCATCCTCACAAACTTTCGCGTTTACAATATTAGTCGGAAGCAGTGGTAACCCTAAAGAGTAGAGTATCCGAGGGAGAGCCAGACGTAGAACAAGTCAAGCGGATTCGATTACAGTTCGATCGGAACTCGAGCCTCGAGTTGGAAGTCAGACCCGAATATTTAATGACGTAGAAAGCTAGAGCTAACTCAGTGTTAAAGGTAAAAATCCTTACTGTAGAGTTATAGCATTTAGATACTTCACACCATTTCTATATTCATTTTACGAACTCTATATTCTATTTTACCAGGTGGTAGGACTAAATCTTCTGCGAGTGTCTGTCTAGGTGGGCACCACTGCTTTACTCGTGTAGTCTGCCGCCAAGCAGTAATGTGCAAGCATTACTGCGTTTTGGTTTAGTGAGTAAAGTCTGTAAAATTAGTAGTTACTGAAATTACTGGGCTTACACTTAATACATAATGGATATTGAACGCAACTCAGTGCCGCGCAGGTCTTTATTTTTAAAGTTCTGACTGGTGGCACTGCGATTGTTATGGGCTGTAATTTAAAATATTATATATAATATACGAAATAACTGAAACAAAAACGCTAAAACAGTTGTTTTCAGCTAATTTTTAGAAATTGTAAAAGAAGTACTTAGTACGAAACCTGAGAAATATATTCCGCAACATTTATACAACCCTGCACATACACAATTATGACTACAACAACACCAGCCTCTGTGAGGTCACAAAATAAAACAATTACGAGAAGTACAAACAGCTCAACCCCCTCCACTCAAGACTCGCACGACCGCGCGCCTTTTTGTTCCTCCACTGTTTGCACTTTTGTTCTCGACTGTATTCTTGTGCCAAGCTGTATACTTTGGAATGAATGTTCTTTGGTACTTTTGCTGTTTTTATATTTTCTTTGATATTTTAAAAGGGAATTGTGTCCTTTGTGGTTTATAAAATATGTTCGTTAGTAAATACGTTTTATGTATGAATTGTGGTCGTTTTTAATGGAACGTGATGTTTAAATATGGGTTTAATTAATCTCAGAGTTTTACTTTTTTATTTGTTTATAGAACATTTATAATCTGTAAATGAGAGTGAACGAGGTACGCTAATTTAATCATTTGCAAGACACATGCATGCGACGTTAATAAAGTTGTGTTAGGTTTCGAACTAGAAATAGAAAGATTAACACCACAAGATATTCTGGACTAGAGTTACCTCCTCGTTGCTCCGTTACACAAATATAATTATTACAAGCCAAACTCAAACACATCTCGAATGAAGCCATATATATAAATAAACTAAAAAATAAAATAAACGCTTACACACTCATACCCCAGCACTAGGATTCCCTGTGTCGCAGGTGGCATGGACACATACAGATACACATCACAAACATCCAAGACCCGAGAACAAACTTTATGATTACACAAAATCTGCCCCGGCCGGGAATCGAACCCGGGACCCCTCGCTTTGCAGGCAGGGTTACTACCAACTTAGCTACGGAGCCGTCAAATAAAGTCAAGTCTTTTGATTTTCCTGTTCTAAAATCGTGTTCTGCGCAACTACAATACAAGTTAACCTTTGCCACTGACAAAAATCGAAATATGTTTCTCTTACTCGGTCTAACCTATTATTCTCTCTTGTCCGCAGTACAAAAACGCGCTCGCATCACCGAAGTCTGCTCCAGCCCTTCGTCCCAAAACGACCAGCCTTCAGACTCAAAGACCCCCGCCAACTCCCCGCCCCTCAACACCCCACCCCCTCGCTCGCCCTCCGACCACGAACTCAACGTCGAAGAAGAACTGGAAGAAACAGAACCGTCATTGACCCCGGAGAACCTGTCGATGAAAGAGACAAGAGATGACGTCGCAGTAAAAAAAGAGGAAGACGATAAGTGGGATAATGAATACAAATACAAAATGTTCCGAAGGAAAGAGACGCCTGAAAGCAGCAACGAGGAGGCTCCATACCAAAAGTCCCCAATAGACGTCCTGATCAAAGTCTTTCCGAGACGCAGTCGACTGGAAATCGAAGCGATGCTGACGCGATGCAAAGGCGACGTGGTTGCTGCCATGGACATGATGATCAATGGCTCAGAACCCACTCCAGCGGCGTACAATATGACTCAGGAGTCACCTCCGTATATGCAGAACTATCAATCTAAATCTGCGTTCTCTCCACTTTCAAACCAAAGCTTCAAATTCTCTCCTTCTCGAAGGTTTTTGACTCCTCCGTACAGCGGGACTGGATATCTCCCAACGGTGATAAGACCGCCTCCAGAGTACCTGTCTTCCTTCATGCCTCCTACAGAGCTGATGTACGGGAGACAGCTCCAGGTCCCGTCTCCTGGAACTTCCCCTACTTCTGATAACACTAACAATGAAGGTTTTTCTGATTAGGCCTCTTTATGTCCTTGAGTGTGGAGAGGTGACGTACAATTTAGGAAAGATTTAATTACGTATTAGCTGGATTGATTAAGTATATCCCGTAGCGGGACCAGACACATTTAAATTATATTGTGTCTGTTCTAGTAACTAGAGACGAAATAAAAAAAATCGTATTATCTTGGTACCTACACTTTGTACTCAAAGTAATTTGTGATGTATAAAAATATATTAGAAATGAATTAAAACATCGTAATTTATGTATCAGTAATATTCTTTACACATATTTTTTAATAAAAGTAATGTTTTCGTCTTAAACTTAAGATTAGAAGTTAGTACCTAAAGTATTAAGTCATTAATACTGTAAATATGTGTATTCACTTAAATACCTGCAGTATACGTACTTAAATTAGTATTTTTCTCCCTTCTATGCCATGTTATAGTAATAAATAGAATAGGTTTACCCATAATTGTATAACTATAAATATAACTATATATAAAGAATATTCAATTTCTAATATGACAAAATAGCGTTAGACGCTGTTCATGTAAATATTAGGTAATTAAAGATTTTCATCAGTTTAAATGTTGTTGTTCAATAGATTTCGGAATCATTCTATAATAAAAATTTACTAATCAAAAATAACAATTATATAGATACAGTTTTTGGTCTATAAAAAGGTTTCATTGAAATTACGAATTATTTCTTTATTAAGTATATCATTGTACTGTAAAATATTCCAAAAATATAAATAGATAGTATTTTAGTGTTCAGTAGGCTCTTAAAATTAGAAGTTTACAAAAATTATGTATTTAATTGGAAATAGCGTACTGTAAATATTTGCAATAAATGTAAGTGTGTGTAACCGAACATAGAGATTATAGAATTGTAATGTAAAATATTATTATAGTAAATAAATATACGTGCTCAATAAAATTGTGTTGTTTTTGAGGGCAGACTCTTGCACTATAATTTACATGTTTTACATGTCTCCCTGACTAGTGATTTCCCAGTGGCACCGAGGATGGGATCCGAACCCACGCTTGCTCAGCGCAAGAAGGGACGTATTTAGGGTACGTTTTGTTAAAGAATATAATGGATGTCTAACCATCAAAAGTTGAAGCAATAAAAAAAACCTTAATACATTTCTGAAGCTCAATTCTAGTCCTAGATAACTTTTTCTCAAAATTCGTTACAAATTTCAGTCTCCGGTTAGTGTGTATTAAAAGCACTCGGTGGCAGGACTTCTGCGAGTGTCCGTCTGGATTGGTACCACCGCTTTGCTCATGAAATCTGCCACCAAGCAGTAATGTGCAAGTTACGGTTGATTAGCACAGTAGCCCGTGAAATTACTGGGCTGATGAGACTTAATATGTATACCTCAGGGCCACGAGCGCACTGCGTTGCCGCGCAGGCCTTTGTTATTATTGCAATTGTTATGGGCCAGCGTTATGCTTACCATCAAGCAAACGATCAGCTCGTCTCGTTATCAAATATAATTAAAAAAAAGGAAAAGTACACTTTCGCATTTACACAATAGTAGGGATGTCTAGTCCTAATTTAGGCAGCCCCCACAACTGCGACAGCAATCCCCCTAGACGTCCGTCTGTCGCGGCGCCAGCGTGCAGAGCCGTGCCGCTCGGTGTCCGCTCGCTTTGTCCGCCCTGTCCACTTCACTTGTCAGACGCCCGTATGTCTGCGCGGCATGATGACCGTGTGTAGGACACGACCATTTGTTTATTAGACAGCGCTAGAATGCGCAATGAAGAAAATCACTACAGTTTTTTAACACCCTTTGTAATAAAATCTTAGAAGTTCAATTTTAACTTTTTTCAAATTGTCGTATCAATATGAAACTTTGGTATATGTAGTTCAGATGACAAAACTATGATTTGGTATCATGGAGCCAGGAGGTGGATGATGGAACTCTTCAGTGGGTACAAGTAAACCCTTTGAGTTTGGGCGCATGTGATTCATTTTGGCGAGTTCTATAGATTGCACTTGATGTCGAGGTATTAATAATGGAGCCAGGAGGTGGAAGTATGTTTTTTAGTTTCTTTAAACTAAAAACAGGCCTTATCAGTGCAGCATCTCTTTCAAGCAGCCGTGGTCTGAATAGAGACGCGTGAGAGAGATAATGTGTTACATAGACGTTAAATGCTGCGACTTTGATGACTGGAAATCTATGATTCCATTTTATGCTCGAAATAAACTAATCAGACAAACTTGTATAACCAATGTCAATTTTTACATTGATTGCTCCCATAGCCTAGTTGGTTAAGGCGTCTGGTCTAGATAACCAGAAGATGCAGGTTCGAATCCTGTCGGAAGTGGAATTTTTGTGATGTATATATTTGCGTGGACATCCGCTAGTATAGGTAAACACTAGAAAATACATTTCATCAATGTCATATTTTCCACCATGATTCATTGTCTACATTGTAAGCGAATAAAAATATTCTTTTGTATTCTATTCTCGATATTTCTCGTGGAATCACAGATTTAGTCTTTTTCCTTGCTACGAATCACTTTTGAATGAGATACCCGTTTCATATTTTATTATTTACTGTCATGTTGTCATTTAACTTTCATAAGCGCTCTCCTTGGGCCTGTATGAAAAGTGAATTTTATAAATTTAATATTAGGGCTTGAAAGTTCAACCCTTAAACCCTTAACTACATCCCTTCCAACCTGCCCCAATCTCAGCCTTCAAGCCCCTATACGTCACTTCATAGACTAGGAGGTGACGTCACATCGAGCCTGTTATCTATGGTCTAGGAGCTGACGGCGAGCGCTGTTATCTCGCTACGTACGTGCTCTCGAGCAGGCTATTGTCTGACCTATAATTGGACAGGATCGAATGTAGTGGACAATTACTGATTGGCTTGTTATATAGGGTGTTAGGGATTGACATTTGCTTGTTAGTTTTTTACTCGACTGGCGAAGGAAAGTTAATGTTTTTCGAGCGTATTTATGTAGATAGGTACTATGTCTATTTCTTTGGCACGCTCTGTAATCTAAATGGTTTGAGGGATTATAACATATAAGTGTCATTGGGTCCATTTTAATTGTATAATTGATAATACTTACTATACGTAACAAGACTGATCGCTATTCATTATTGCATCTAATTTGATCATAAAAATCTAAAATTAAGTAGAACTACAAAATAACCAATAAAACTTATTTCACTAAACAAGTTTTAACAGTTTATATAGCGTATATTTTGATACATATTTTAATCAACGACGTTTCTAATACAGCGTTAGTGGTTAAAAAAATATTAAAATTATGTACTTCGAATCATTACGTATGATTGTCAAAATGACAAAGTGAAAAGTATGATACAAATTACACATTCAAATCGGTCATGCAAATTAAATTCGGTCAAAACTTAAATGTCACAGCTAATCAACAACCAGAAGATCAAGTTTATTGAAACCGCATCAGATCAGCTGTGGCACGCGGCCGCCGCGTGGCGCGTGGCTTCGTGGCAAACATGGCCGCCGTAGTTATTTCAGTTTAACCGATTTTTAAACTATTGTTTGATGGTTTTTAAACTTTCGCGAATTAAAATCATGGTATTGTTTGGTGTTTTTAAACTGGGATTAGGGAGGGTCATTTAAATGCGATGAAATTGCGTGGGAATGATAGAATTGTTTGATTGGCGAGTGAGGATTTTCTTTAATCTCCTTTCATATTTAACGGTTTGTCATTGAATTATTAAGTTTTTTAACTCGATATGTTAGAATTTGACCTGTATATCACCTGATCTGTGACGATGTGGTCGAACTAGATTTGAATTAGCTTCCAAGCGCAGCTGCCGGAAGACATTGATAGATGCGTGACGACAGATTTTTAACTTGAGGGTGATAACTAGTAATGAGAGCACTATACAATGCCCTATCACTATGTACAAATTAATACATGTAGTAAAGTAAAAATACGAGTGTACGACATTAAAAAAGTAAAGCTACGAAGTTCAGATCGTAGCAGACGTCTACGTCGTAGACGTACGCTTGCGTTGAACTCTTTTACAGTCTATTGGACCAAATCGTAACTGAAAATTATAGAAGTGATTAAACTCTAAATGCACACAGTAAAATTAGGCATTTAAAATATAAAACGAAACTTCAGATAATCGGAAAACATCGGTAAAATAATTATAGCTTAACAATGTTCTCCGATTTCGAACGAATATAAAATATTTTTTGACTATTGCAGAATGAGACGAGCATGTCGTTACCAATAGGTAAGCATAACGCAAGCCCATAACAGTTTCAGTACCACCCAGAACTTTGAAACACTAAAGTCTGCGCTACGCGGCACTGCAGCGCAGTTTTACGTCTCATAAGCCCAGTATTTTCACTCACTACTTTGTTCATTAAACCGAAACACAGTAATGCTTGCACATTACCGTTTGATGGCAGATTACATGAGTAAAGCGGTGGTACCTCAGAGGACACTCGCAGAAGAGTCGGTCCTACCACCTTACTAGCAGATTTCACTAGGTGGTAGGACTAATTCTTCTGCGAGTTGTCCGTCTGGGTTGGTACCACCGCTTTGTTCGTGAAGTCTGCCGCCAAGCAGTAATGTGCAAGCATTACTGTGTTCCGGTTTGATGAGCAATATAGCCAGTGAAATTACTGGGCTTATGAGACTTAACACATAACGTCTTAGGGTAACGAGCGCACTGCAGTACCAGGCAGGCCTTTATGTTTCAAAGTTCTGAGTGGCACTGCAATTATTATGCTTACCATAAGACAAACAACTGGCTCGTGTAGTTATCAAATAGAATTAAAAACAACCTGGTACAGACTATCTATAATGTATTAGTGGAAGACAGGTATCTCACGCGAACAGATCTGACGACCTAAACTGGCACTAATGTAGACATTGGTGGAGGGAGCTAATGTCTACATTAGCTCCCTCCACAGGGAGGAAGGCAGTAAATCTCCAGAAGGCTACAGAGCGAACAGGTACAGTTCCCGCGTGAACAAAGGGCGAGTGTAGATAATTGTGCAAGTTTGTGTATAACTCACGGCGTGCCGGACCTTTTACACCCGACCGGCGGCGGTGCGCGGCGGGGAAGCAGCCAGTTATAACAAGCTATTATTTAACTTCAGTTCTGTTCTACATGTATCAGAAAGATCTGGCCATGGACTTTACGTCCATTTCTAAATACTGGTGTCCCAATGAAGGAGAGATTCTGTCATAATAAGGCACGCTTGACAGGCATCGCCGTGATTGCAGTAGGTTATAATATTGACAGAGGAGAAAACTGCTGTCCATTGCCTGGATTCTCCTTTAAGCCGGCCATACACGCTACGGTCTGCCGAACAGGTCTACCTGTGTGTCCTGCGCAGGTAGACTGGAGAGTGTGTTGAGTAAGACCTGCACAGGTCTGTATACATAGTCCAGTCTACCTGCGCAGGCACACCTGCCCCTCTCCGGCTGAACGTAGCGTCACACTAATTATCTTTTCTATTCATAATGTAACCTCATACTGTTATTTATTTACAATGCTATTGGATTTCACTTATTTCTTTTTCTATATAATTTATTAGCTCCACGAGAGCACTCATAAAGTTGAATGACTCTAGACGCCCGTTTCACTTAAACTTACAATAAAAAATTCGAGAAAAATCGAGTATGTCGATAGTTTTTTTTTCCATAAATTGTGTTGCATTTACTATTTTGCAACAAATAAATAGTAAGAATTCTTAGAAAATATTGTAAATTATTGCTTGGTGAATCTTGCATGAGACCATCCATTTAACCCCGCCATAATTCAATACTTTCTTCTCACTTCGCTACCTACCACTATTACAAAAGTAGCGTAGAGCGGGACAGCAACACCACCGATGCCGTTAGCTAGAGAGAGTCAAAGCAGCTTTTGTGCAAAGTTTCAGCCTTTGAAAGTGGAATCCGAAGCAAATTGTAAAATTTCCAAGTTTTGCCTTCGATTTATCGCCAAATCACGACATCTATAAGGATTTTTATGTCTATATAGGCTGGGAAATCGTCTCATATTATGTCAGTACTCCGATAAGGTAAAATCTGTCGCCAATCACATCGTTATTTATAGACTGTGGTGATGGGCTTCACCTTGATGTTGGAAGCTAGCCTGTCGAGTATTGAAAATAGCCTGACGCCATGCTGTGCTTGTGCTTTTCCTTAGATGAAACCTTGAGCTCATTTTAGGAGTCAAACTATGGACCTATATATAATCCATACAGATAAATAAAATTGAAGTGTTTGTTTGTAATATCAAAGTAACAGCTTTTTACTAAATGCATATGAAAGTATATACGGTAAATATAAAAAAACAACCATTTTTAAAATTTTGTCTGTCTGTCTGTCTGTTTGTTCCGGGTAATCTCCGACACGGCTGGACCGATTTTGACGGGACTTTCACTGGCAGATAGCTGATGTTACAAGGCTACTTTAATTTTAGAAAAATAATTAGGGTTCCGCGCAAACATAAAACATAAAAACATAAAAACCATGTAATCCAAAATCTCCCCGCGGGTGAAACCGCGGGGCAGTAGCTAGTATACTATATAAAATATACTTTCAAAATTTACGAGTAGCTAAAGATGTACACTTTTATTATATCAGTCAACAGTTTACTCGTACATATACTCTGGTAGAGAATTAAAATGAGGCCACACAAACTCAAAATTAATTTAATACCCAATCAAATCGCTTCAATGTCGAGTGTGTCCGACTGGGGGCGTAATAAATAAAATAAAATAAAAATATTAAAAACAAATACAAGCGGTCGGCGGAGGGAGGGAGGGAGGGTTCAATAATAAAAATAATTACCGGGAGTGTGGCCCTGACAGCCGGGACGGGTGCGACACTGTGGAGGCGGCTTGTGGGAAAAATTATATATAAAAATAAATTTAAATAGGGCAGATAAATACATCATATATTTTACATAAATCATAACTCCTAACGATTACATTATAACTATGCTACACTATGCTATAAACAACACAAAAATCTTTTCCCGGCGGTGCACGTACCTGTGGATAACTCCACCAAAGCAAAACCTCAGGCAGCAGCTAGTCAATTCCTTTTCCTTCCTGTCCTTGCCTTATTTATGCATACTTATAAGCCCTACCTTTATATGCATACTTATAAGCTTATGCAATTTTTTACAGCCGGTCGCCTGCCACCAAGTTTCCTTCAGAATTTTGAGAGTATAGATTATAGGCCATAATCCACTGTCATAATCCACGCGGGCCTTGTGTGCGTGTTGTGTGTTAATGCGGCTTGGTGGATGTCACACGTTCTCAATTTTTTTTTGTTTCTTGGACATGCGTTTTTCTTCATGATGTTTTCTTTCACCGTTCTTAGAGTAAGCAGCTGCAGCTAGTTCCATCCGTACTATAAATGCGAAAGTGTGTTTGTTGGTTTGTCCTTCATTCACGCAGCAACGGCGCAACGGATCGACGTGATGTTTTGCATAGATATACTTTATAAGCCAGAGTATATAGGCTACTTTTTATCCCGGACAAATGCACGATTCCCGTGGAAATCTCCACGCAGGTGTAACTGCGTGCCGCAGCTAGTACAGTATAAAGAGCTCTCTCCATTCTGGCCGGCCGCATCCGCTCGCGAGCACAATGTTCAGGCCACAAGTATAGCGAATTAATCGAAACACAAACACCACCACGCCGCAGACCAACCCTTTACTGCGGGGGTTGGTTTCAGATTGTGGACGTTACCAATCATGTATTTAGAGTTATAATTCAGAATAATATAATTTGGTTAAAGAATGATTTTTTGAGCAGACCCTAACTAAGCTTCAAATCACGAATTAATATGAGTGAAGCTTTTATAAGGTGTTCTACAATAGGCCGGCGTTATGCTTACTATCAGGGAAACGACCGGCTCGTCTCATTATTAAAAAGTATATAAAAAAGAAGTGTGCTCCATCGTCAACCGCATCATGTTTTGCATACTGAAAACGATTTGAGCTGGTCGTTTGTCTGATGGTAAGTATAACACAGTGACACTCAGAACTTTGTGAAACACAAAAGCCTGTGCGGCACTCGAGTACGCTCGGCGCCCTAAGAAATTATAGATTAGACAGGTATTAAGTTTCATAAGCCCAGTAATTTCATTGACTATTTTGATCATCAAACCGGAAAAATGAACAATGCAGTACTGCTTGCACATTATTGCTTGGTGGCAGACTTCACGAGCAAAGCGGTGGTCCCAAATCAGACGGACACTCGCAAAATAGTTAGCAAAAAGTTATTTTTCGCGTAAATAAGGGTAAATCCCCGTAATTTAAATTTCAAACTACCCACATATTGGAAAGTGTGGCGTTTAGACGAGCCAGACCTATTCAAATTTTTACGTGTTCAACTTGATCTTAAGTGACTATATCATCACTTAAGATCAGCTGGTATCGTAGTCAAACCCTATCCAATCGAAAATGTTAAAAATAAAATGTTTTTTTCACTCTTATTCTCATTCGTATTGTACCTGTGTCAATAAACTCGCTCAAAAAACCCACAATCCTTCCAAACACTTGTTACAATCAGCCAGGAATCAAACCCGCTACCCACTATACTTGATACGATAACAGATCAAAAGTATCAATATCCTATCAACCCTAAACCAAAAAAGCGTTTAAAAACCATCTACAATTCAAACAAACAATTTGAACAGTGCCTACGTAAAGAACAAAACGGACCAAGGAGGAAAGACGTAAGTTACACAAAAAAGTATTTAAACCTAAATCCTTTTTGACTATAGCATTAACAAAACGCAGTCCGTCTATGGAGTAGACTTTGCGCACCAAGAGTTCCGTACTCGTGAATAAAATGAACTCATAAACTGAATTCATATGTAATTCACACATTGTAACGGGATATTTACCGTGATTATTATTGAGCCATGAGCCGAAATTTCGACGCTGTTGCAAGCATCATGTTCACGGGAATACTGATTCATATGTAATTGTAATACCTACTTACTTAATTTATTTAAATAATTTGATATCTGTACGCCTCTATTAGGCAGAATTTTGATAGAAACAATACTGTAACAAAAAACTCCAAATAACCTCATACTAGCTTGCGCCCGTGGCTTCGCCCGCGTGTTATATATCTTTATAGCCTATGTGTTATTCCATAACCTAAGCTATCTACAGTACAAGTTTTATTATAATCAGTTTAGTAGTTAGGGAGATACGTGATAACAAACATTCAAACAAACTTTCACATTTACAATATTAGTAGGATAACCTAATTTAATTTTGAAGTCATTGTTTATAATCCCTAAGCATATTTAAATACGTACGTAGGATTGTAGAGCTAATCAGTCTCACAATAACGTTCCTTTTTATCTTTCAACTGCGAAACCCTAAAATGTATACAAACGTACAAAAATTCCATCGTTTTCTGACTATCAGTGCGAATAGACCCACAATAGACCAAACAATACACCGTGAGACTGCCCTGGGGGATGATACACCTGCAAGGTGGCAACCCTATTATAGTCCTGCGTGGGAGAGATTGTGGTTACTGATATACCTACTTACAAGTACAATAGCGACTGGGTTACTCAAAGGGACGATACTTTCTAAAAGGAATAAAGGTTTTAGAAAGCTTTTCTTGTGTCTGTCAAGCGTGTTGGTGATATGACTATGAGGTTAATGTAACCATCTCTTCCCGTGCGTGCCGTTAGAGCAGGCTAAGAGAATATCTATGGAATGTGCAGCAGCCAAGGAGGATCACAACAAGCACTCTCCTTGGTCAATATCATCTGATCCCCGTGCCGCCTGCCAAGAGTGCAGTATTATGGAACAAGTCGATGGAACAAAAGTAACATAAAAAAACACGACTGCCCTAGCCAATGTCACTCGGGACGATGTAAGGATAGGTGGCCACTGTCGAGCCTTCCAACCGACCAAATGGCGTGACTGCATTGCAAAATTTGTCAGTGAATGTCGAAAACGGATGCTGTTTTTAAAACGGCGTCCGAGTTTGGATTTTCAAATTGATTGAAATCCAGCCCGCCACGCCATCTGGTCGTACTCCAAACATTCCGTGAATGTGCAAAACTGCGTCCATTTTTATTTCAGCCTACGCAGAACGACTGAAAACTGAAGCGATGGATAGGTAAGACAGAAGCAGGTTGAAAGTCTTGTTGAAACTAGCACCTAGGACGTCTGCCATGTGGGCTATATAAATGAACGTCGTCCATTTATATAGCTTAAAGGATGGATCCAATTGGACGGTGTCTATTTGGAAGTATCGTCAGTGCCGGTATTAACGATACCCCACACATCTAAATCTGTTCAGGCATTTAAAAGTTATGGTGGAATAAAGAAACTCACATACAAACATACGTAAACCAGAAAACATTACACTCCTTTTTTAACTGACTTTCAAAAAAGGAGAAGGTTATCAATTCAGGGGGTATTTTTTATATATTTGTTACTTCACATCTCTGTCATTTATAAACTGATTTGGAAAATTCTTTTTTATATGAAATGATATACTTTCGGATTGGTCCCATAGAAATTTCATCAAAATTGGTTCAGTAGTTTGTCACTGAAGTCGGTTAGTCGCTTTTTTAAAGCAGTTGTTTTTATGCCATCGCGTAATAAGTGCCCGAATCTCTCACTAGAAAAACCTATATCGAGAGCCTACCTTAGTTGATCTCTAATCTCAGAATCAATATAAGAATTGCCATAATGAAAAAACACCCAAAAAGCCAAGACGACTAAATTTCGCTATTATTAAAGCGTCCATTATATTTTAACACTCTTAATTCCGATACAAATCCTAGAAATATAATCTATTTTGACACTTAATACCGAGCAGTGCAAAAACACCCATTGAACGTTAAGGCTGTTTGCACAATTTGCGATTTTCCGCTCGCCCGCGCAAATCGGCCAGCGAGGTTTCGCTTTAAACATATTAATGTATTTGTTCACGACTCGCTGGGTGTTAGATTTGTTGCCTTTGTTATTGGATTGACAGGTTTTTACAAACGGAAGCCCTATATTGGAAGTACGATGGACTGGCAAACATATTTTTGTAAATTCTATTATGGTGACTTCACATTTGTAACTATTTCCTTTTTTTGTCTTGATAGGTTACCGTTTGACTTCTAATATTGCAATTTTAAATAATTCGAGGTCCAAATTATGGTCTACACGTAGAATGTACAAAACATAGAATGGTCATATACCTACGCATGACAGAAAGTTCAAAACCCGGAGTTTTCAATACGCAAAACGTTAATGAAATAACCAATATTTCCCTGTACCTATACAGCGGTAGCAAATAATGCCTTAGTCTGAACAGGACTTAACACTTCGGACCAAATGATAATTAGTTTGAGAAGAAAAAATAGTTTTAAATGAGTAGAATTAGCACTAGCGATAGTGATGCGATATTTTCAACGCAACCAAAGACCGGAAGCAGATAGAGAACTTGATTTTTAAGGGTGATTGTAAACGAATGTTTTAACTTTAGTAGATTCCACCCGCGGCTTTGCATGCTTGGTATTTATCTTAATTGTTTATGTTATTCCAGAATCTAAACTATCTTCATTCCAAATTTCATCAAAATCGGTTTAGTAGTTACGGAGATACGTGGTAAGGAACATTCACACAAACTTTCGAATTTATAATATTAGTATGATTATCACAAATCATTTTTAATAAATCACCTTTTAAAATTTCATCAGATCTTCGGCTATCAGACTGCAGCATCATATGCAGTCCGAAGATATGGCGAAGGAATTAAATTTTCTGTTGTTTTGAAACCGCAATTATTTTATAACAATGTCTAGTAAGTACTAAATCTTTCTCCACATTTTGTGATTTATTAAAAAACATACTATTTACTTTCATCATTCACCTTGATTTACAGAAAGATAAGTTTCTTCTTTCATAAAAAGAAAAAGGCATTTTCGTTTGTCTATGTTTCCTTGATCAGCTCTCCCAAGAGAAAAGGGTTGATTTTTTCAAACTATCTAACAAAGATACTGTCATCCAATACTCGAAATACGCAGATGTGGGTATTTAAACCACAATTTAGTTTTAATTGTACAAAAAATATAATAAAAACGTTATAAAAGCAGGTAAAATAAAATGTTCTATACCAACCACTATCTCTAGACCCATGCGTTCAATGTAACTTTAAAAATATGCGAACAGTTTTGTCTCATAAAAGACATAGATAGGTCTTTGTAAAGTGGTCTTTGGTTATTCGAAACCAGTGAAGTACTATCGATTACACATTGTTAGAGAATCATTGCAGAATCGATTGAACAAAAACGTTTTGAATACAACCTTTTTACTGAATTATTTTATTTCCAACTTATGGATATCTACAAATGAAATTGTTCTTTATTTCCAACGTATAGAGTTTAAAATCGTTTAATTAGAGATACTAAGTACTTAGTAATTTTGTTTGAGGTTTCGCTTTTTTTGATAGGCAAATGTTTATTTTTTTGTTTCTTTTATGGCATTGTAAGACACGTGATTGACTGACAGACTGTTTTGCTTATGTTGAATTTAAAATATGTAATCCTTTTTAAAGCATACCCTCATCGTATTTTGCTGTACTTACCTACCTAATAGTTTATGTATATTTAATGACATATTTCCAACGGAGGTTCTCACAACTTGTAGACACTGGACAACCATGGTCCTAATCACCCCCTTCTGGGATAACATATCAATTCAAACACACCCTGTATAAGCCAAAGCCGGAGCGACACGCACGTCCACATCCTGCGCAGACGTGTGTTGCTGCAGCTGCTCTAGGTTGCCTGGGTCTTTTCTCAGCAACAGTCCGGAACGAGGCTTCATCATGAAGTTTTTGAAAGGTCAAAAAGTTGAAAAAGGTGCTAGATTTCCATCGCACTCTGTCCCCTGTGAGCTTATCCATTATTATACAACGAACCGATCATACTTCGTCAACCGCTTAATTTTCTTTCCCCAATCGCGAACAGTTGGCGTCCTATTGTGCATTATCCACACCAGTTATTATATCAACTAAATTTACTAAATTAGGGCGGCAGCCCCGCCCTTGCTACGTAGAAGACATTTCTAAATAAGTTATCGATAGATTAGCATTTGTTTTTTTATTTGAAATCTATAGGCTTACGTGTGAGCGCGATTTCACCTGATGTTAAGTGATGATGCGCTTAACGATATAGCACTCTAGCCAAGAAGAAACCTATTCATTCTCGTCTTTGAAAACTACACAATTATAGCTATGGGGAAACCCAGAGGCTGGCAATTGCACAGGGCATATCTACACAAATAATTGTAGTGCACATGCTAAACCTACAACCGAGGCTCACTCTCAAGTAGGTACAGCAGCCGGAACATATTGATAGTGGATTTGCGACACATAGAGGTCACTAGCCAGGCGAGCACAGCAAAATATCCTACCAGCATACTGTCGTTGCATCATGATGTCGCGATGAAGGCTTCAAACTCATTCCATCGACCATGCATTTGACTTACAGACATTAATGCCGGTGATACTACGCCGCTAATCCATCATTGCTTCCTGTTACTTCATTATAAATTAGGTGCGTAGAGTTACAAAAAGCTTTGAACAAAGAATGAAGCTTAAATTTACATTTGTTTTTTCATACTATTTGATTACGAGACGAGCTGGTCGTTTGTATGATGGTATAAGCATAACGCCGGCCCGTGACAATTGCAAAGCTACTCAGAACTTTGAAACACAAAGGCATACGCAGCACTGCAGTGCGCTCGTAATAAGTGGTAAATATGTACTGGGACTCTGTAAAAAGTTATGCTTAGGCACAAATAAAAAAATAGTAACGGGTCTCACGACAGACAAAAAAACCGAAAGTATTTTAGTTGGTTTGTTCTTGTTTACCGAAGCAACAGCTACCTCCACAATTGGGTTGTTGACTGTATTCAAATAAAAATATAATTTTGCCGCGAAACGGTAGTTTTTGTGACAGAAATCCTATTAAACACAATATTTTTGTTTATTTTTAAGGAATTTAATTTAAATTAAATAATCAAAATGTAATCACATCAATCCGAAGTCACGTGACCTAAAACGCCCGTGACGTCACTGTTTCAGTCGGAATGGGTATATATTTTTTTTTTGTTTTGTTTTTGGCTCCACGTGATTTGCGCATTTAACTAGTGTCAAGTTATATAAGTAATAATATATAATAAATCTCTAGTTTTGGTGCATGAAAGTCGTCAAAGCCTTTCACTCATGCAAGTTTACGAACACTTAATGGTTAATAATCCACTATTATTACACATTAACACTCTTTTAAACCAAAGGTTTTAGTAAATAACACAAAATCAACAACAGCACATTTTCGCATTCCCGCCAAAACTCTAATGAGTATATAGCTCGTTGCGCTTAACTGCTTAGTATTTTAGAGTGATTTCTGTGATTATTTATCTGTGCTGTGAATTCCGCGCCTATTTTTCTAAATTTATTTCGACTCTTGAATATTCTCCCACGATGGAAAGTGGCTTCATAAAGGCAAATAATTCCAATTTGCCGAGAATTGATTGTTTTACGGTGGCCAATTTCTTCTCGACAAACGATAATTTCTGCTCTGCTGAATTTAGAAATGTGAAGACCTCCGTGTAAGTACCTACTTATTATACCAAAAATCATTATTTCTATAACCAACAATGAATATATAACAGTAATCGTAGATTCTAAGATCCAAAGTGTATTAATTAACCAAAGCATATATATAAATCAATAAGCTCAAAAAACTTAGAACTCATATTTTAATACATAACAATATATACACAGAAAGCATCGAATGAACTTGTCACTAAACGTAGCACAGACTAGGTAGTAGTGGTTATATTCTCTTTGCTTGTCACTTTACAGTGTTATAGAAAATTACTCTGTGGTAATTGAACACGTGACGTCACTGCCGTTTTGGAGCAAAATTTAAAACGGCATTTTAAATACATGATAATTAAAATATTAGTTGTTTTAAAAAGTAAATTTAAATATTTTGGGTTATATTAGGCCCATACGCATCGTTTTAAACACTTTCCCAAAATTAGTCAACATCCCAATTGGAAGGGGGAGAGAGTTACCATAATACAGCACGCTTGTCGCTTGACAGGCGTCTGGTGATCGCCACAGATGTAATATTTGTTTTTTTATGTTATTAGGTAACGAGACGAGCTGGTCGTTTGCCTGATGGTAAGCATAACGCCGGCCCATAACAATTGCAGTGCCACCCAGAACTTTGAAACACAAAGGCCTGCGCGGCACTGCAATGCTCTCGTTACCCTGAGACATGAGGTATTAAGTCTCATAAGCCCAGTAATTTCACTGGATACTCTGCTCATCAAACCAGAACACAGTAATGCTTTCACACTACTGCTTGGCGGCAGACTTCACGAGCAAAGCGGTGGTAACAACCCAGACGGACACTCGCAGAAGAGTTAGTCCTCCCACTAACAAAATAATTGCACTAGATTTGTATGTAGACCAAGTAGGAGAATGTTGCTGTCCTTTCCCCGGATATTTTCTTAGCCGTCTTTACGGGATCTACGGAAGATGGGGCGGTACTATTGATACGCCCGGGACCACACGGCAGGCCGCTAGTTTACAATAAATCAATTGGAGTTCAGAGTTGAGCCACGCCCTTGAACTCAAAGCCACTAATTACACTCACAGTGAAACACTCAATGCCACAGTACGCCACAATGGAACAAAGCTCGCGAATTAACAACACTATCGCCACACGATACCCATTGACTCAGCAACTCACCTCACTTACCTTTGTGCCGGTGAGTGAGTTTGAGAACCACTGTACTAATTGTTTGTATTGTTTTCTTTAGTTATTCGAGTTTTGTGGGGCGTGTATTAGTAATTGTCGTTCTATTGGCGCTTGAAAGTTTAAAGTTTGGTTGTTAATGGTCTGTTATGTTTATTGGGGATTATACTCGTATTACCATTGTGTCTGAACGCGGTTAACGTGATTACTATTATTAAGTTTATTTTCTATTTTCGATAAGTACTTCAGTGTTTGACTGATACTATATCACCCAATGTTATAACTGACGCAGGCCTGACACGCTACGCATAGTTAGAATGAGTTATACAAAGATACATCATCCCCAGCCGGACATAGGCCTCCCTTATAGAACGCTACTTGGATCGGCTACTCTCCTCGCGCATACAACGGCTCTCGTCGGTCTACTTACACACTCTTGGTGACGTATTCTGCGGGGCTACAGTGCAAGAACGGATCTTTTCGATCGATAAATTGACAGTTCAAATCGATAAAGTGGTTTTTATCGATTTTTTATATAATTTACCGCGCCTTGGCACAATCGACAAAAGTTATCGAATAGCTAGGTCGAATCCAAAGAGAATATAAAGCTACTACAATACTTTACGATCAGACTTCGGTACTCGCAACATTTGATAAATTTATCAGTTTTTTCGATTCGATAATTTTATCGCTTGGACTTCCGTACTTGCGCCGCTGCTCGCCATAACGATATAAGGAACGACATCGATACAAAATTGCTAAGAATGTAATTATAATTACCTATATATCGATCTATCCTTATTATAACAAGTGTTCCTATACGACAATACTTTTTTGATTATCCAACTGATATCATTCGTTCGATCGCCGACACGGCAGTGAGTTCAATGAAACTTAGTGAAGGGAACAATTCAACGATACTATACCGTTCATCGATTTTGCGAGATAGATAATAGCTGGATTCTACTAGCACTAGATACTAGCATCGTGTCGGTAATTGTTGGGAAGAGAAAATCTCTAATCTATCACCATGGGGGCAGTATATGGTATACCTACCTATTGGCAGGGTCAAAATAATGCTAGTACTGTCGCGTCGCGTCGGCGGCTAGTACAGAAGGAGTGTGGAGAGCGGCCGAGGGCCAGAACACGCTCTGTGAAGAGCTACAGTAGGGACGCAGAGATCTACTAAGGGCATTACACCGACTGAACATTACAGGTCTTGATTTAGTATGGTCTAAGGTCTTTTATAAATAGGCTAGCACAAGGATGGCAAACAATAGGCACCCGTGCCAATGGCACGTGTTCAAATAATTCGGGCACGCCATTCTAAACAAATAAATAAAATTGAAGTGTCTGTTTGTAATGTCAAAATAACAGCTTTTTACCAAATGCATATGAAAGTATGTACCTATAACAAAACGGCCATTTTAAAATTTTTTTTCTGTCTGTCTGTTTGTTCCGGGTAATCTCCGAAACGGTTGGACCGATTTTGACTGATTGGCAGATAGCTGATTTTACAAGGTTTAACTTAGGGTACTTTTATTTTAGAAAAAGTGTTAGGGTTCCGCGCAAATAAATAAAAATCATGAAATCCAATATCTCCGCGCGGGTGAAACCGCGGGCAGCAGCTAGTAATAAAATAAAGTGAGCAAAAGTTACAGAAATCCGCGGTTAAAGTAATTTATTTTAACTTTCATGATTGCTCCCGTGGAGTGTATATGAATTTGAACGAATCTTATATATTCGTTTTGAGGAGTCCAATACGTTGGGAAGCGCTTTTTATTAACTCCATAGTATATTTGTGCCATCGCAGCAATCCGATCCCTTGAATCCGTCCCTGCAATACCACCGTGCCAGTATTTTGTTAGTCGGCAGCTTTGTCGCATCTTGCGCATTTCTTACATCTCCCCACCCTTTCCCTCCCTACCGGTCAGACAGAGACTGCTGCGTCACGGGACACTGGTCATGTCCAGTGTCAAATATTGAATCACTTATTGGCTACAATGGGCAGGCTGGCTGTTTGTACACTTGACATTTTTTACTTCGGCCTTTTTAACTGTTGAACTTGCTTATTGGTTTAAGAGAAGCAGGTTTTTGGATGGAAGAAATGTTGACTGTACGTTGTTATTGGATAACGAGACGAGCATTTGACTGATGATACGCATTACACCGGCCCATAACAATTGCAGTGCCACTCAGAACTTTGATCCATTAAGGGCCGCGCGGCACTGCATTGCGCTCGTTACCCTATGTCTCATAAGATCGTAATTTCACTATTTTGCTTACCAAACCGGAACACAGCAATGCTTGCACACTATTGCTTGGCGACAGACAATACGAGCAAAACCAAACAGACGGACACTAGCAGAACAGTTAGACCTACCATCTGCACGATCATCATTATCAGCCACTGCTGGGATACCGGCCTTCTCTCAGAGAGAGAGGTATGGGCCATAATCCACCACGCGGGCCCAGTGCGGCTTGGTATGGATGTCGCATGTCCTCGAATTTTGTGGATCTTGAACATGCCGGTTTCTTCACACTACATGAAACACACCGATGGCGCGTCAATATTCCACTCGAAGGTGGTAGCTAGCCGAGCACTATAAAATGCTACCAGCATGCTCAAATGTTAACTTATTGAAAATATAAAATCCCCGAATAAAAGTTATTATTCGCAATAACAATAGCCCTCTACAATATTTCCAAAAGAGTATAAATATAATCAATTAGTCAATAATTAATATTTGTATATTAAATCCCATAAAGCAATTAATAATTAATCAACAACATCGTGATATTTGTTTTATTTTAGTCAAATACGTGCGGTCTCGTATAACCGATCCAAAGAAGGCTGAAACCTTGTACTAACTTCAAGCAAGAACTGTCATAATCCAGCGCAAATATAAACCGACGTGAGCAAAATTTTCAAGCGAAGCTATGATCGCTCGGAGGTAGTGCAACATAGTCGGTCCGATCAACTTTGTTGCATCAAGAGGTTTTCTTTCTAAAGCTCATTGTTGTAATACAATTATCAACCTACAGATCAACGGTCGACGTCACTACCAATCGCATCAAAATAAAAAATACAGGATTTTTAAAACAGTCTTAAGTAGGTTCTTTCTTCCAACATATATACCCATCGATTTAATCGTTATTTGTCTACTTTAATTAAACAATGATTTATAAGATTCACTCCAAGGCTGATTAATAGAAGCCTCGGACGTGGAGCAATGTTGACTGAGCAATGCAAGACTCTAGAGTTGCCTCTCTAGGCTTTAATTAAAATTGATAGAGATAGCAAATTTGACTAAGTGGTTAAATATAATAATAATTGTTGTTTAAAAAAAATAGCCTGTTTGTCTAAAAAGACAGTTAAGTACCTATCTTAAGAGACAATGTGGTCTTCTTTTTATATTAATTGCTTGATCAGCTGTGTGTAAAGTAAGTAACGGAGCACTCAAAAAATCCCTTTTATTTTATGGAACCCCGCATCAAATTATTACAAATGAGAGGTGAGAGAGATTACAATGCTTTTCTTTACGCTATACCAAAATAATAGTTATAATTTTGTTAGTACTAATATTTACTTACTAGCTGCTGCCCGCGGTTTCACACGCGTGGAGATATTGGATGTTAAGGTTTTTATGTCTTTGCGCGGAACCCTAATTCTTTTTCTAAAATAAAAGTAGCCTAAGTTACTCCTTATAACATCAGCTATTTGCCAGTGAAAGTCCCGTCAAAATCAGTCCAGCCGTTTCAGAGATTACCTGGAACACACAGACAGACAGACAGACCGACAGACAAAAATTTTAAAAATGGTTGTTTTGTTATATATAACACAAACGCCTGCGCGGCACTTCAGTGCGCTCCTTCCCATGAAAGGGGTAGTATCCACCCAGACGGACACTCAACACAAACATAAAGGCCGGCGCTGCACTGCAGGGCAGTGCGCTCTTTACTTTGAGGCATTAGGTATTAAGTAGATTAATTGTCCCTACTTGACCTAATTGTGTATCGAACTTTTTTGCTGCCGCTACCAACTAAAATCCACTCGAGAAGAACATTAATATGTCCAAAACTGGAAATTACATTATGCTGTCGGACCCACACATGCACAGGTTGGCAAACACACATACACATTGTGTTATTCTTACGAGTGACGCAATTATAATCTGTGGTTTACTTAATTCTGATGTTTGTTCGCTATTAACCCGTTTCAAAGACACTAAATTGAGTACAGACAATGTGAAAAGCATTAGGTAAGTGTAATTACGTGCGAGCAGGAATCAAAAAATATGTGACTTTATCTTATCTCTCTTTTCTACCTATAATACTCTCTCTGTTTTGTGCTTTAGCAGGTCGCAGGTTCCTAAAACCCAAAGGTCTACAAAGAGAACCCACACCACAGTCTATAAATTCATTCAGCAGTATGAGCTTATTTTATAAACTGTGACCCGACATAATCAAGTTTCTATTACTGCTACTATCATCCCACCAAGTTCTTTTTCCCATATTTTTTATCATGTATTTCTATTTCTTACCCTTCTTCAGTAAATATCTGATCTTAGACTGCGAGATTCGCCTAAGGTCTTTACTCTGCCTCGACATCTAAGTCTAGATATAATTCCGGTTAATTTACCTACACAAGTTTAGGTGTAGCTTACTTTCCAATTTGCAATATCCTTTTTAGCGAAATCCATTCTTGTATTGCTCTGCCATGCAAACGAGTTTTAAATAATATGTTACTTACCTATCACTACATCCAGCGATGTAGAGGCTTCGCGCTGTCGCGTCGCTTGCCAGTTCGCTAGATAGATGGCGCTAGACGTCTCGTCCAACTGACACGCAGCTCAGAGAGGACAGGGTAGAGTTCTGAACGCGCAGCGTGACAGATTTATGTTTTTCAAACTCGGTGCTGAAGTGGGATATTTTTATTTGTCAGTGGTAGAGCGAGGAATTATTCCTCGCTCTACACATATTGTGATTGGTTGGTTTGGAGGCAGTTTTAGCTGGGACTGTTCTTTTAGTACTAAAGTCGCTACTAGTCGTACTAAATACGCTTTAGACTAATTTCAGCACTTTGAAATTGTTTTTTACCACTAGGTAAAGAGACAAATAGGTATTTTGCCTGATGGTAAATATAACGCCTGGGCACTCAGAACTTTGAAACACAATAAATACGTCCGCGTTATTACAATGCGCTCGTTACCTTTAGACATTTCTATAGTTTCGATTTTGTTTTTTTTATCAGTATAAAAAACACGAAGATTTCACGTAAGCTTTAACAAGATAACGTTTAAGAATTAATAACCAGACGGAAAAAAGAATTCAGAGTCCCCACTATTCTGGATGTAAAATTCGTCATATTGCTTTTGTTTGCGCTATGCCACCCAGAACAAAAAAATACCGAAAAAACGAATCGTTTGACACCTCTTTAATCGAAATAGGATGAGTACTTTAGGCTCTACGGTGGAACATACGTAAACACAAACATACATAGACTGCAGCTAAAAACATAACCCATACAGGTTTTGCCATAGTCGGTTAAAAAGTATAAAAAAACGTGACGGGATGATGTAAGATGATTCTAACGATATCCCATACATCCAAATGTGTTCTGGCATTTTAACGTTAAGATGGAATAAAGATACTCGCACATACATGAACCCTGAAAACATTACACTACTTTTTTGCGCAGTCGTGTAAAAAGCAGGTCTCTGGCTGAATAGTCGTCGGCACTTGTGTGCCCGCCAGTCCGCCGGTAACGCGATCGTGTTTGCGCCCACTGTTGGTCTCCGCGGCCGACAACGACACTTGGTGTTTGCGCACTTTACAGACTTGAATCTCCAATTTTTGGAAGCGGTTTGTTAAAATTGGGAGACTAGAGGTTCGTACCTGGTTTGGTCTGCTTCGATTTGTGACGCCCAACAATACCCAGGACCCAGGAATCAGTAGTAGTAATATAAGTAGTGTAAGCAGTAATGTGCAAGCATTACTGTGTTCTGGTTGCAAACGACCAACTCGATTCGTTATAACATAGTATAAAAAACTACTTGACCTTCGTAATTATAAGTAGCATGCAACTATAGGCGTATCTAATGCTCGCTAGTGACACTCTCAAGATGAAAATCTATCGCTAAGCACCTAACGAGGTGCTCTGTCAGCTAAGATAGAAATCAAACGCTAACTTATCAAATACAAAGCAAAGTACAAACAAACTTACTGATTATAAATATTACTATAGTTTTTAATCTTCATGTCTCTTTCAAATTTAAACTTAATAGCCAACGAAATAAAATCCACAAATATTATTCAAATCTGGTTTTTGTAGTCTCTGGTATGCGCAAACACAAATGTAATATTATAATGGATACCCACCTTAAAGTAAATACTTCTTAGTAAGTCTAAAGAGTTTGAATGTACCTACGGCCAACTTTGTGATTATGACATTATTTTTATATTTTTAACGTAGAGATGTTTTTGAAACGCGTTTAGAATATTAACTTGATATTAACTGTACATTTTAAAGTACATACTAGTGGTGGAGTCTTTTTATTAATGTCTTATGTATTAATAATCAAAGATGAAAGTAGATATTAGTCGAGTACTTAGTTGCGAAAGAGGAAAACCCTGAATTTTAAATACATTCATATTTGATGGAGCGGTTGTAGTGGAGTTAGCCTTGTGCCAATATTGGGACTGGTCAGTATATGGATGGGTTATCGCTAGTGGTATTTGAGCGCTTCATTGTTATTCTGCCCTTGGCAGAATAAGTCTTCAGTCCCTGTTGTTATTGAAGAAAAAAGCACTTTGTTTTTGTTATGTAACTTTTTAATAATCTACTTGCTAATTTTGGTTCAATTTATTGAACTCTACATTTTTTATCATTGAACCTTATACTGTCGTCTTTGTCATTAATATATCTCTCTCCTGTTTCTCAGCAATAAAAGGAATTGAATGATTTTTTAACTTTACAATATAGTTTACCTACAGTAACGATACACAACAAACTAATAAGTGGTACCCCTATTAAATATTCACGCACTAATGCTTGTTATTTGCAAAATATTATTATAACTTAAAAACTTAACAATACATAGAAATAAAATAAGCAAACCTACCCTATCTGTCTCACCCTCAATTGCATACAAAAGTATAGAGTTTCTGTCCAATTGTTCGGATAAAAAACATGTTTTTATATTTTTTGTGGTCCAAATGTTATTGAATGGGGGTTTATTCTATTATAATGATATTTGATTTCTTGTGTGTGGTTTGAATGAGAAAGGACCGATACGTACTTGAAGAGGTTGGTTTGCTATAGAGTTTGTATGAAGTGGGCGGTGGAGGTACGCAGTAGTAATCTGTTAAGACTTACTCAGCGAAAATACATCAAGGTTCAGAAACGCGTCTACATGCCGCACTCAGATTCGTTTAATGGTTACTTAAGCGAGTCCTTAGTGTCGACTCTGAGTGCGACAGGAAGCGTGGACTTTTACTTCCGTATGTCAAAACTGTATAGGTAGTGTTTGAATATATGGATACGATACTAGGGCATTTACAGATGTTCTCTTGGATAGCTATAAAAATTTACACTGGAATAAAATCTCTGTCTTACATACATCGAAGAGGGAATTTCACGACTTATTTTTCCTTTTTTTTCTTTTGTTTATGATTAACATAACAAAACCGTTCGTATTATAATTTATTCTGGAGTATCTTTTTCTTAGAGACAATAAGATATACACATTCTAAGATCGATCTATAGAAGTTTAGATTAAATTTAAACTACTGTCTCCCAAGAGCAGCCACCGCAATATGCATCTTTATCTCAAATCCTTATAAGAATTAGGTAAGGCATAAACAAATAATTTCCCCATTGAGCGTGGCTAAACAAATATCGAGCAATCATAAAAAGTCCAAGTGGCGATTTCCTCGGAAGAAAGTCTTCTCGTGACGTGAAGTGGTTGCAAATTAGGGTCCCGCGGGCTGCGGGTGCGAACCCTTCCTTTATAGCGGTTTTTATTTTGGCATTGCATTTTATTACTTTTTTATTTCTTTTTAACTGCCGTGGGGTCAGATATTGATATTATGCCAGTAGGGGTGGCGCGCAATGCTTTTGGAAGGAATTTTAATATTTATTGTATGTGTGTGTTTTGTAATTTCGATTTCGGTAAGTTTCACAACAAGTTTCATAACATATTGTTTATTAACCTTGCTGAAAAGTATAAAAATACAATCATGTTCACAATGAAATAAGTACCATAAGCAGAATATTTTTTTTATAAATTATTATTAATATTATATTTATTAACTAAAGCTCTTATTCATAAACGTTCCGTAACTTACTTACTTAATAGAAAGTGTTTTGTCTCGTTTTCACGCGTAACAGCTTCCATCAACGAGAAGTTGACAGAGCAGCTTCCTTATCAGCTAACAATCTCGTGTTCGTTTTCAATACCAGATCGATTAAAACCAGCGGTCACTAGTCTTCGTGTAGAAGGAATAGTCCAAAATTTTCTGGTTATTAAATAAATAAGCTCTTACAAAACGAAAAGAACCGAAAACTATTGACAACTCCTTCCACACGAAGACTAGTGATCGCTGCTTTTAATCGGTCTGGTATTGAAAACGAACACGAGATTGTTAGCTGATAAGGCAGCAGTTTGAAGCATAGATTATCTTATTGAGCTTTTATGAATAAGGGGATAAATTTGCAAATAATTGTAATTAATTTTGTCCGCCATGTTTATTGTACCATAATAAATTATTGTACCTAAATAACGATCAGTGTAAAGTAAACAACAGTAAGTAAACCTCAAAAAACTAACCAAAACAATAATGAAATACCAATTCGTAAATCTTAATTTTACACGTCGTATATAATTTCCCTACGCGGAGACAGCCCTGCTAGTTAAGAAGCGCTAGAGAGCATTTGTCACGCTCGGGACATCCCTCTATCGCAAGGAATGCAATACAAAATGATATTATTCGCAGGAATATATTGTATCTTAGCAGGAAAAGGATGAAAGGGACCAGTTTTTTATAACTAGTCACTTTTACGCCTTTTTTTATCGATGGACCACAATTTCGCCTGATCTTAAGCGATGATGCAAAGATGGAGAGCATTCTGAACCTAGCCTAACTTGAGAGCGAGTACACTAGGTAGTAACTAGTAAGTTACTGAAGTACTCGCTCTCAAGTGAAGCTGTCAGCACAGATAGGTGCTTAGTGACTCTTTTATTTGTTCTAAATTAGCTTCAGCTTTGGTTCCTCCAACGGCAACGGGAAAAATATTTATGCACTAAAAAGCACAAGGATTTGTTTTGTACTGTTGTGGGATCCCTCGTATTTACTTATTTCCTAGAATAAGAGAATCTTAGTTAGGGATTAGCTTTATTTCTAAAACCTATATATAACTTTCAAGCTATAATAATAAGAAAAAATGGGCACATGTTAAACTCTTGTTTAATCTGTGCCTCTGTATCCTACCAACAGAGCTATTAAAACGAACAACATTTAACATAAAGCACAAACTCAAAAAACAAATCAAAAGAAAACCTCAACCTACGACATTGAGCGGAAATCTTCAAATTGGATTCCCAAAGAACTTACGACAGAGACAGCATTACACGACACCGTGTGTTAGAGAGGGACGGATGCATATCACAGGCCACAAAGCCAAGTAATTGTAGACAATAGGAGCTGAAAAAGACGTCTCTTTAACAAGATTTCAATCTACGAGTGTTTTGCCTTAGGACTTGCTTACAGAAATCTATTTACCATCCGAAACCTGTCACACCAGCTTTATTTTTAACGTAATACAGTTCAAATTGCACTGAAACTCTTTATTTGGGTTGAAAAGTAAACTTTGTGAAGTTTAAGAGACTTTGTGAACGCACGTCTACCGTAAAACAAGGTTCCGGCAGAGAGTAATTTTATACCAGTATTATTTGACCTTTGGTTTTGTAGATGGTGGTGTCGTGAGAGGGTCTGATTGTAATGGGTGTGGTTTCGTTTGATAAGTGTACGTAGCTTGCCTGTTTGTTACTTGAGAGATATTTCCCGCATTCTCGACTGGTGAATGTTCATCTAGAGTCCAAAGTAATTACAAAATGACTACATAATTATGAACTATAAATCTGATTGTCTATCTGCTGCCAAATACTTAGTTTTCATACTTACTTTTGAACCTCCTCGGGTGATGTTTGAAAATATAGAACTTTTCAATTTCATTTAGCGTTTGACGACTGGAAGAAGTTTTACCAGGTGGTAAGACCAACAGTCCTTCTGAGAGTTACCAGTTTGGGTACCATCGGTTTGTTAGAATATTCTTCCGCCAAGCAGTAATGTGCCAGCGTTACTTTGAGCAACATAGTCAGTGAAATTCTAGCCAAGCGAGCATTTTATAAAGCCTTACTAATACTTATTAACATGTTATCACCTACTAAATATATTATAGGTACTTTATATCTTAGTGTTAGCATAGAAAGGATCGTAAATAGTATATAATTTAGCAAACTATGTCACCCTCCACCCCGAGGTGACTTATTCCTCCGCTTAGACAAAGGATCTTTCGGCAATCGAAGTAAAGTTACTCAGTCTTAACAAATGTTTGTTACGCTTATTATCTTTATTGAAAGTGGCGTTCTATGAGGGAGGCCTAGGTATGTTCAGCAGTTGATGTCTTCCAGCTGATGATGATGATGATATTGGTAACGAATCCTTAGGAATATCTATCAATTCCGTACATTGTTAAATTTTCTACTGTCTTGTCGATAACGAGTGTAAAAAGTGTCTTTTTCTAGACTCACTGATCAGTGGCACAAATTTAGTCGAAGTTGGCAAACACGCTAAAATACACCTAGTATCGAATAGGTTCTGGTTCTTGACAATACTTTTTTACTTCACATAAATATATATATCACAAAAATTTCGCCTCAAACTTTTTTTTACTTGCTGATGGTAGCTAGCCACACGAGCGCTAGAAAATGGTATAACCACCACGCTTATATGATCGCATCACGATGGTTGTTCTTCCACCGAGAAAGCTCATTGCAGGCTATTTATATTAGGTAGGTATTGCTCTATTTCCGCCACATATAATTTCCCATCGCAAATAATACAGTAATTTGGAATCCATCAAGTCAATAAGCCATCAAACGGGCTTAAACAAGATTTGAACACCTCACAATTAACTGCAACACCCTCCCGTCACCACCAGAGATCGGAATTTAAAAACCACCCCCGCGCAATTGTGCTACAATCCACCCGAGTCGACCCTGTGACGTTTTGAAAAAGTTAAGCCGTGTTGTTGAAATTTGGTATCACTGGCTGTAGAAATAAGGTGCAGCGAGTGCAGCGAAGTTTTGCTGTCAAAAAGAGATGAGGTGCATTTGGTTTGCCGATAGCCGGATACAGGCCGCAGGAATAAATTTACGTATTTTACACAAACAAAGCGAAACAAATTTCTATAGCAAATAACTAGTACCCTGACTATATCATTTAATTTCCTTATAGAATTTAGACATGGACCTAGCTACGGGTCCAAAACCTAACCTAAGACCTAGGACTTAAGGGACGTAAGGGTACAAATATTAAGCCAACAACGTATCAGACATCGCTTATCAGTTCCTACTAAGATATATCTAATAACGTATTAACTGCACCCACAATAATTATGCCTTAACTTTTTCTTTGTCATATAAAAATTTTTAGATCCGTTAGTCAAAGGCTTTTATTAAAATCTTAGGATTTAGGTATGCTATCTGGTTTATCATAATTTATAATGATGATGAGATCACCGCCGTACCACTATGTTCAACTCGGTAGCCCTCTTCTGTTCTTTCATATGCTTAATTAAAATAAAGTGGCCGGAAACACCTTCATATCCGTCTAATCAGTTCTTAACTCTAAAACTTACCCCTAACAATTCTAATATTAGATTCTTTCTGTATCTTCACGGCGACGCGTGTCGGGGATTAGCAGAGATGTTAATTAATATTGTGACGGAAGGGTTGGTTGTCGGCCAAATTGAGTGTGACTGAACTCTAATTTTAGTTTTATTATAACCAAGTATATATAATACAATTAATTACGTCTTTGTGGTACCTAATATTATAAAGAAACTTAAAAAACACGACTGCCCTAACCAATGTCCTTCAGGGATGTAAGAATAGTAACGGTACTTCATAGGTAAGTACCTATATACAAATCTGTTCAGGCATTTTAAAGTTATGGTGGAATAAAGAAACTCACATACCTACATGAACCCTGAAAACATTACACTCCTTTTTTGGGCAGTCATGTAAAAAGACAATGAATGAATCTTTGTATTGCAATATAAGAATCTATGCTCGGATGGCGATACCCGCAGAAACAGTGCATTTTCCTAGGATAATGTTATAAGTAGGTAGCCCATAAACTTTAAATATCTATGCGAAAAATCACGTTGATCCTTTGCGCCGTTGCTGCGTGAAAAAAGGACAAACCAACACAACCTACAAACACATTTTCGCATTTATTAAAGTACGGATACGGATTACGGAGTAATACGACATCTAGCGTTGAGTGGAAAAATCTTTTAGTTCCACCATTTATTGTGGAGTAGTTTAATAACTTGACAAACAAACTTAACATATTTATAGCTAACAAACTTTCAACGTAGTTTATGAAACTATCACTAGATGGCGTAATACAAAAACATTGAATTTCAAGCTTATAAAGAAAATTTATTTTCCGTCTAACTGTGCACCGCGGCTTTGATCACGTAGCCTATTATATCATCAGTTTCCGCCAGTGAAAGTCCCGTCAAAATAGGTCTAGCCGTGTCGGAGATTAGCAGGAACAAACAGACAGACAGACCTAATTTTAAAATTGTTATTTTTTTTAAGTACCGTATATATACTTTTAAAATATTATGCATGTAGGAAAACGCTGTTATTTTACACAGACACTTCAATTTTTAGATGTAGGTATATAGATATTGCTCATTCACGAATTTGCATTTAGGAACTTTACAAAAATGTATATATACTTACTAATAATTTCGTTCACATAAATTTATAAACATGTCCCTTTCACACGTCTACATTAATGTCACGAGGTCCCTGACCACACAGACTCACTGCTAGATAACTTTATTTAGCTCTGCCAACGTTATCTTGACGAATCGATGAAAAATTCCGAAGTACCTAGTACCTACGTTTTATTTTAAAACAGCAAACTAAGATTAACATAGTTTTTTTTCCCGATAGATTCTTGAGATTTAGTCGGAACAACGCATATAATAATCTCGAACTTAAAAATATCTTTTATGCCTAGGTACCTTAGGCACCATAAAATTATAATTACTAAGGTTTATAATCAAAGTTAGGCACATTAGTGCTTGGCGGCAGACTTCACGAGCAATGCGGTGGTACTAACCCAGACGGATACTCGCAGAAGATAACTCTTCTGCGAGTAGGATTAACATCCTACCATTAACAATTTCTTTCCTCAATGTATGTTTCTAAATATTATATTACCACACAAATTCATCGACCCTATGATAATAGCTGACAAATTATCCGGAGAGGAGGCAAAGTGACCCGTCACGACGTCGCGCGTCGCGTCGCCAGCGGCGGCTACTTGCTGTATTGTGTGGATACTATTACGTGAACTGATGGACAATGATATCCAGCTTAGAAATAAGAAATATTTACTACTAGTATATCTTTCCAGTTATTCCAGTGTTATTCCAGAACCTTTATCTACATTACAAATTTTATCAAAATCGGTTTAGTGGTAACAACATTCACACACACGCACGCACACATGAACACATGCGCGCACACACGCACTCACACAAGCATACAAACTTTCGTATATTTGTTAGTGGGAGGACTAACTCCTCTGCGAGTGTCCGTCTGGGTTGTTACCACCGCTTTGTGAGTGAAGTCAGCCGCCAAGCAGTAGTGTGTAATCATTACTGTGTTCCGGTTTGATGAGCAAAGTAGCCAGTGAAATTACTAGGCTTATGAAACTTAATACCTAATGTCTCAGGGCAACGAGCGCACTGCAGTGCCGCGCAGGCCTTTGTGTTTCAAAGTTCTGAGTGGCACTGCAATTGTTATGGGCCGGCGTTATGCTTACCATCAGGCAAACGACCAGCTCGTCTCGTTACCAATAACATAAAAAAAAACTTTTGAAGTAGGTATTGTATACCTACACTAGCACAAAACAGAGTTGTGACAATTATTACATGAATACGTCAAAGGGTTTGACATGGACTTCCAGATTCGTCAATGGCGTTTGCCGTAGGCAGACATATCAACTGAGGACTGCTGCTTCATTTCGCTCCATTTCTTCTGAGAGTTCTTGAGTCCTCTTTCGTCGTTGGGTCATAAGAGTTCGGACCCAACAGCATGGACAGTTTCCACCAACCCGTTGTTCAACTCTTCCACTGTGCCGCAGTCAGCTAGGCACTGGAAGTAATTTTGAAGTTCGAACTGAAAGCCTTCGGGATTTGGACGGAGTTTAGACTTCACCAGATGTCAGCAGGCAGGTCGTGCAGCGTGCGTTCATACATAACAAATATCCTCCGTTTTTTAATCGGTTAAAAACTGGCATTGCATTTTCTTTCTTCTAATTCCTTATGGATACAATAAATTCTGTGAATGCAAGTTCAACTTGCCCAAAAGTGTATGCCAAGACTGCCAAGAGGTTATCACAATATACATGTGATCGTTGCAAATATTACCTTAATATTATTTTAAATGCAGCTGACGAAATTAAAGTAAAAAGTAACTAACAATATTCCAAGAATCGGTTGTTTGCAACATCTTCTAATGTTACCCAGCCATTGTTTAGTCATAGCCATTGAGATGAATCTCCTTCCCGTTATCTGTCTAGATCTCTATTATCAGATAGTAGCTCGGTTTATTTGTCAGTGCGGCCGTCTGTCTGTCAGTTCAGCGCGGGCTGCGGCAGTGTGTGGTGACATTTAGTGTTTTTTTGAGGTAAGCGTTTAAAAATTCGAGAGTGAGATTGTTGACACTTTTGATGGGATTGTTAGTATGATTTTATTTTATTTATTAAAAAATAATAAATATGTTGAGGCGTCGATTATATTGACACTGGCTGAATGGAATAATAATGTGTAGCTATAACAGCAGTATTAATATATTTTTTTTTATTATAAAATAGATTGGTAGGTATCCTTTTTCATTTAAGTACTTTAATTTATAAAAATTGTTAGCAACCAATACAATGAATTTTGTTTTGGTATGCAATTGAAGTGTTATTATCCTCTCTGCCTACCTCGAAAGTGACCTGGCGTGATGATAGTATTGTAGTAAGTACACACCTGGTAGTGTAGAACCTGCATTTACTTACTATGTTGTTGTTTGGAAGAGACTTAGAACCAAATGCAGAAAATGCACTTCACATTTGAAGTAGTTTTTTTTCGGAAATTTTGAATAATTTTTTTTCCAAAGGAGGTTTTCACAACTTGTCTTCACAATTTGTCAACAACCATGGTCCTAATCACCCTCTTCCGGAATAACATACCAATTCAAACTCATCCTATAAAAGTAAGCAGTTCTCAGAGGTTAAACAAAATAGTCTAAAATAATCTAATCAGGAAAACCAGTTGATTAAAATACAAGCAGTTCCTCTACGAGTAATTTTTAAACATTTGACGAATCCCCTACATAAATAGGTATGAATCTTGTTATCACTGATAGAAATTTCACGACTTTTAATTATTTTTGCTGTAGCTAATATGTAATACTATATTGTTAGCTATTATAGACTTTGGTTATAAGTATAAAGCAGAGTTGAACAGGCGTAGTCACCGGCATTGCCGGCAATCATGTGATGGTGTATAGTACCACCAAGCCACCGCGGCGTGGCGCCACTTGTAGTATTGTAGGTTTTGTGACGGGTCTGCAAGTTTATTTATTATGATAGGAATTAGGATCTCCGCAAATACATGAGTCATAAAAATAGAAGTTGGATGTTTTGTACAAATTGAGTTTTTTCCATAAGAGGAGACAAAGTACAGTAGGTACCTATGCAAAAAATTAATAATAAAAGGTAGGCTTCTTCTAGGCAAACGTGCTACATCGTCGACCGCATCATCACTTAGGATCATGTGAGATAGCGGTTAAATTAAAAAAAAATCATAATGGAAACAATTAGGGTACTAATTAATATGACAGTAGCCAGTAAACAGAATTAAAGTGCCACCTTGTACTATTATCTATTCTGTGGTGCCACTGAGAACTTTGAGCCACAAAGGCCGCGTGGCACTGCAGTCGTGGTGCAACCTGGTGGGAGGGTATTTTCTAGGGCTCGTCTGGCTAGCTGACCCTCTATTACAACTAGGTTTTAAGCGCAGCTGTCGGAACACACCGATAGGGGCTTGGGACAGATTTTCAATTTGAGGGTGGTAGCTAGCCATTGGAGTACGAAGAATGTCCTATCATCAAGCTAAGGTTGCGTCACGTTGTTTTCCTTCACCGAAAGTTCAAGTTCATTGTATATAGGATTCGAACCATAGACCCCACATATTGGCGGCCGACGTCACTACCTCCGAGCCATCATCACTTCAAACCTCACTACTCGTCACCATTCAGCTTACCTACCTGCTTTTGTTTTCTGTTTTGAATGATCCACTGCCCCTATAATAGATACCTACAGTCCTACATAATTCTGCTCTTTTTTAACCGACTTCAAAAAGGGAGGAGATTCTCGATTCGTCAGTGTTTTTAATTTTTTTTTATGTTATTTGGTAACGAGACGAGCTGGTCGTTTGCCTGATGGTAAGCATACCGCCGGCCCATAACAGTTGCAGTGCCACCGAGAACTTTCAAACACAAAGGCCTGCGCGGCACTGCAGTGCGCTCGTTACCCTGAGACATTAGGTATTAATAATAATAATAATAATGTATTTATTAGAATCAAAGTAAACAGGCAAACTTAACCTATTAACAATATTTTATTTATTTCTAAATAAAACCTAAGTATTAAGTCTCATAAGCCCAGTAATTTCACTGGATACTCTGCTCATCAAACCGGAACACAGTAATGCTTGCACACTACTGCTTGGCGGCAGACTTCACGACTTCAGTATTTTATTAAGCGATTTTTTATTTCATGAGTGCTGTATGTTTCAAGGGCGGTCCTTTAATAAATTTGATAAGCGAATATCGCCGCTAAGGATGCAAAAATAGGGGATGAAAGTTCATACATTGCGATATTTTAGTCGAAGTCAGTTCTCGCTTTTGTTTTGTTTAATTTTGTTCTATGTTGTGATTGCTTTCAATCAAACAGACAGGATGTCTTTATTTATTAAATGTATTGAGTTGAGACACAAAGCCACGTCGGGTTCCTGACTGTTCATTGGCCGGTCGTTGGTCGATCGGGTCAATAATGTAATGGTTTAGGTAGCTGATAACGTAATTACCTGTTTATTTATTGATGCTTGGAGTTATTTATAGAAATGATATTTATGTTGTAGCGGGCTTACTAGGCGAGAACTTAACATTTTGGAAAGTAAAACGTGGACTAGAAGCAGGGCCTTTGTCTTAGGCTTTGACTACCTCGCCGCTCAGGATTCTTAAAAATCTATTCAAAGTCTAAACTTAGCTCTAGAACTCTTCGTAACGCTCGTATTTCAAGATGCGCCCGTGACTATAAGACACTCATGTGTTATCTCCTTGATGCATCATCTACTATTATTTAAAAATATCTGAGAGGTACTGCAATTGTTATGGGTCGGCGTTGTGCTTACCATCAGGCAAACGACCAGCTCGTCTCATTATCCAATAGAATAAACAAGATTTTGGTATAGGTATTGTTACTGGCGCGGATTTAAAGCGCGAGTGTAGTGCAAATGCAGTGGGGATAGCTGCGCATTGGTACAGTTGGGCATTGAATCACCTACTATTGTCTGACAATTTCTTGAAAGCTAAAATTGTTTTCTTCTCCACAGATAAGCAATTAACATGGCAGACCAAACGTACCTCGAGCCGGGCAAGGTCGTCCGCCCAATCATCGACAACGAAGGAGTCAAACTCCTCGTCGAGCGCCTCTACGGCATCTCGGTCCTAGAGCTGGTCGAGCTAAACGGATACGATGACAAGAACTATAAGATACTCGAAGACCCCAACGTGAAGAACCCTCTGATTACGAACCACTGCGAGCATGGATATGTGCTGAAGATTATGAACAGTATGGATACGCAGAATCCGGCGGTTGTTGAAGCGCAGAATGAGATTATGAACTTTTGTAGTTAGTATGCCAAGGTTTATTTTTAACTGACTTCAAAAAAGGTATCCTAGGCCGCGGGTTCAATCCCCGGCAGGGGCAAATTTTGTGTGCTGAGCATAACATTTGTTCACGGGTCTTGGGTGATTGGGTTTCAGGTGTCGGGTGTTGGTTTTGTGCAGGTCTCTGTGTGGCCGTGCCACCTGTGATACAGATAATTCTATAGTGCAAGGTTATGTTATTCTAATGTATATAAATAATCTCTACAGATGCCCGCTCAATAACCTGCCCCAAACCCATCCGTAACGTGTACGGCCACTTGTACTCCACGGAAACTATATCCGGGAAGCAGCACGCCGTGCGGCTGCTGGAGTACGTCCCGGGGGAGCGGCTCAGTGACGTGCCACGGAGTGAGTCGCTGCTGTACCAGCTGGGGGAGTTCACCGCCAACCTGGACAACAAGCTGCAGGTATGATGTAACAGACTTCCCCAACTTTTAGTAGGTAATATAATATGTTCATTACCACAACCAACATGTAACATTATCAATAGATAGATACTATTTGGTATACAGTAAAAAGTAAACCTACCTGTCTACCTAACTCTCTATTTTGAACTTCTTTTTGTAAATCTTTACAACCCAACTAACGTCGCGTCATACAAATTATAACTGAAGGCTTAACAACATGACCCAAAAACCAGGTCAATTGACAACAATGACAAAGATTCTATTATTAGTAATTTGACTCACTGACAAATTGACAATAGTTACAGCTACTCCTAGACACGCTTCGTTAAACCGACACATATGTCATACAAAATATGTTACGAGTCGGTCAGTACCACAAGAAGGACTACCGCACACTCTATACTTTTAGAATCGTTTTACGATACACTTCATTTAAGCAACGATACCCTCTTGCCTTCAGTTGTAATTTTCAAGAAACACAGATCCCGCCAAAGAGGTCCACTCTTTAGCCGACCGCATGATTCTACACTATCATTGTGTGACATGGGACACGTATTGGTCTCCGAATTGGATTTAAATGAGATTTGGTTTGTATATAGTTTAAACATTGGAGTGATATATTTTATTTTGATACGGTGCGAAACCGCGGGCAAAAACTAGTAGACCAAAAAGTATATAAATATGTATCTAAACAGATTGCATAACACAAATAAACACAAATTCAAGGCTTGAACTATTGTAATAACAGTTGAGAGTTACTATGTTTCGTGACATTTTCAGTGATGTTAGTAAATTGCCTTTTGTTGGATTGTGTGTCATGGAAAATTAACTTTTGAGCAGCCTAGTTTTTGAATTTTAAAATTCAGGATTCATTCTAAAGAGTTTAATATTGCCAAACACGAATTCTTAAAATTGTCTCGATAGAAAAAAATCGCAGAGTTACCTCTAACGCGAACAATACCTAGACCGCTAGTAATCAATAAATACTTTAAATTAGATCTGACAACTTCGCATTTTAACTAAACTATGTATAAGGTAGAGTTTATATGACCTGCATTTTAAAAGAACTGTAATAGGAAATTACCTGAAGTATCACGCGTTAGAAACATGTTCATTGAGGTCTCCTCTGCTGACCACCCCCCGGCCGGGGGACAGAGAAGGCATAGAGAGGCGAGGAGCCGGGTGCAAAACTCGGATTCGAGCTGACGTTATATTGACTCTTAAGTACGTGATGACCTTAAAAAAATGGATATTAAGTACCTATAAAAGGTAATATACCGAAGCTGTCGCAGCTATAGCCAACGTTATTTACACATACATAGGTATAGTGTTTAAACACTGGCTCCTTGTGTCATTGTTTTTAACTTCATAATAACGATGAATTACAATTTTGGCGGAATGCGTTATAAAACAAGGGACAATCGGATGAAAGAGAAGTGATCACACAGCTAGAAAATTATAGTCAGTGAAATTAAGCTCACTGTAGTGCCACATAGGCCTTTGCGTTGAAAGCTCTGGGTGGCACTCCAATGTTATGGGCAGTCGTTATGCTTACCATCAGGCAAAAAACCTGCTCATCTCATTACCTTAAACTTAGTATAAAAAAATGATACCGGCCTACCAGAGGAATCATCACCAAGTTTAGTTAGATCTAAATCCCATGGGTTCTAAAGCACTCTTATTTACTTCCCCAATGAAGGAGGCTCCAAGAGAAAGACCATCTCTTACTATAATGTTTATGTTTGCAGCACTTCAACCACTCCGGGCTGCTGGACCGCAAGCACATCTGGATGCTGACGATGGTGCCGGAGCTTGAGAAGTTCAAGTACGTCATCAAGGACGCTGATAAACTAGACTTGGCTGAAGAGGTATGACTGTTTTGAGCTCTAATACAACCTTTTTACTACTGTTGTTAATGCCAACCTTTTTGTCCGTGTGAATATAGTCACCAGTCTTATTATGGCTCCCATCTGGGGTCAGGAATCAAAGGGGTGTACGGTAGTTTTGAAAATATTTTAAAACTTAGTCCCAATCATTGCTTCAAAATGTACAATTGTACATTATTATATTGTATCGATGTTTCTTCTTCCCAATTCCCGTCAATTTTTTTTAAAGCCTTTCTTAGCTGTTCTAACTTTACGAACCCCTCCGCCCATTTCCAGGTAATAGAAGAGTACAAGTACGCCGTCGTGCCCCGATTGGACGAGCTGGAGAAGGGAGTCATCCACGGAGACGTCAACGAAATGAACGTCATCGTCAGCCTCAAGCCTGGCGGCAGGTAAGGACCACTGGAGCTTTTTTTTCCATAATATGTCATAAAGTCGATGCAAGAGCCGAGAGGAGAGAGTGAGAGTGTCAAAACATACGGCACAAACGGACGTATCTTTTGATTGCTTAATTTCAACTTGACACCTCCACGCGTTTCTGAGTAAAAGGGCCTTGACAAACAGACAGACAGAAATATGGACTACGAAGTGATCTTAAACGGATTCCTTTTTTCGTTTTGAGTCACGGAACCCTAACAAATATTACAAATACCTTTGTCTTCTAAGATCAATAGATATAATATTGTCTAGAACAAAATTCACATTTTATAACAACAGTATCCAACCAGTGCAACGCTCTGACACCTTATCAAAGATAAAGATTGTTTATTTTGCTGTGATGAAACTCGTCAAGATAACATAAACATGTTTGCAACAGTGCGTCCCGTGACACGGCGTCGTGTCTCCACGGAACACATCAGTCACGAACACATGAAATCATGTCACGATTTGAAAGACGATAATCAAATAAATCACTCTAACGTTTTGCTTTTGTTTTTGTTAGTGGAAATTTTGAGAAAGCGGTATAAAGATAAATGAAAAAGATTAATAACTTTGTCGTATTGTTATACTACAAAGATAGAACTTATCTAAATAGTATTTTAGCATCGGTGAGGATATTGGCACAATAACGAAAACGAATAGTATCAACCGATTCATAGAGAATTCAAAGCGTTCGGTAGCGTTTGATATCCCGATCTTAGAAGACGGTGTGCTAGAAGCACAAATCTCTTGCTAAAGGTAATAGTAGTATGGGAACAGGATATGGATCTCAAGAGTGGCTGGCGGAACACACCGCGCGATAGGTGCTTAGACCTAGGTTCCCTTCTTGCCAATCTTGCCATGCCACAAGAGCACCAGAAAATATGTTTGGAGTGGGAAATCTTCTGACACCCGGCACACGCCTGACATCAGGAGCAGCTGGATTATGTGGGATTTGTACCCACTAATATACAGGCTGGTGGTCTGCTCGGTGCTTTATATAAAAGAGGGCCTCCGAGGGTCTCCCAAGTTATTATACCGCTGTCTCCCAGTGCTACGCCTTTCCTTGCCTCCATCCTTCGACAGCCTGGGCCACAACGAGCTGCCATCCTTCCAGGACTTGCTTGGGTGAGTGGCCAGAACCCCATCTCCAACCACCCACATAGGCGAAAGGTCCCCTTATAGTCGCCTTTTATGGTAGGTCAGGGGTACTGTAGCCTTATTCTTTACTTTTACTGGGACTACTGAGACTACTGGGTTGTTCAGAGACTGTCCTACCACCACGATAATTACAGTTGCATCACGATGATTTCCTTCACTAAGAGCGTAATACGTCATATTCATAAATTAATTAGTGTTCCTAATGACCTAGGGCCCTAAAAACGTCAGTGTTGAGGACCTGTCGTCGCATCCTAGACGGCGTCTTGCTGAGGTAAGCCAAGTTTTATTTAGCTTCAAACTTGGCTTACCTCAAATCTTCTCTTTTCTTACTTTTATAAATTTAACATTTCAATGCTATTTCCAGCCAGTGTGATAATTTTGGTGGGCACGGGTGTATATTAATCGCGCAAAGTATTGAGGTGATTAATTGTCTGTGAAATAAGTTTTACGTTTTAGGTACTAAACGTTCTTGTGATGAATCACTGCGCTGTACTGCGTTCAGCGTTATGTCATTGTTATCACATCAAGTCTCATCTACTCGTAACTTTCACTGGTCAGAGTCTCCTCCAAAATGAAACATAGTCCCAACATTCAGTTGTTTAGTCGATTTCCAAAATTTACCAGTCTTTAGTCTTTACCAAAGTCTTTAAGACCAGTAATTTCATTGTTTTAAGGCTTTTTTCAAAACACATCCATTTTATTCATTAAATGAATTTATGACAAAATGCTGGACTGTAGAAATGTTCAATTTCTAATCTGCTATAAGAGACTAAAAACAATTTGAATAATGTAAATGTAATAATTTAGAACGATGAAAATTAATTGCTGACAGTGTATAATGTATTATGACGTACCTAATATAACGTACTATGTTATAGTGTGGTCAATTGAATAAATAAATAAATTGTCATGATTTGTTCTTCCAGCAAATCTGACTACCGCGTGAGTGGCATCATCGACTTCGGTGACATCCAGTACTCGTACTACGTGTTCGAGCTGGCCATCGCCATGACGTACATGATCCTGACGACCGGGGACGTGCGCGCGGGCGGGCTGGTGCTGGCGGGGTACACCGTCAACAGGCGCCTGCCGGACCACGAGTACAGGCTGCTGAAGGTCAGTCCGTCACTTCTTTCTGCATTTTTTTTATCTATATGGACTCACGCTTGACCTAAATCTCCAACTGCAGCAACATCACCGGGACATCTGTGCCAGTGATATATATAAGGAGTGTGAATGGCTTGGGTAGATACTGAGATGAGGAACGAAAATACCAACGTCTAACCATTTGTAGGAATCAAACAGTCGATGCCTATATAAACCTATCTTATCTTCCAGACCCTGATCTCATCTCGCTTGGTCCAAAGCCTGATCCTGGGCGCGTACACCCTGGAGCAGGACCCCAAAAATACCTACGTTATCTCCACGGAGAAGGCCAACGGCTGGGAGATACTGAGGAAGATCCGCAAGAGCAAGCCCACGGAAGATGGAGACGACACCAACTGGAAGGTCATCGCCAATGAGTACTTGACTAGGAGCTAGACTTACTTATACCTAATTTAATTTCACTCTCTCATTCCAAATAAGAACATGAGTAAGGGATGGAATATGACGGGATGTGATTCCGAAATGTAAACGATCAAGGCTGTCGCTTCCGACACGGATATCATTCCGAGTGAATTAAAATAACCCTGCTGTTGTCATCGTACTCAGCACAACAATGGTGTTTATGACAGTTTATAGGTATATACGTTGTAAAAAATAATTTTAATATCAAACTATTGCGATTATAATAGATTATAAAATTTCGTGATTAGAAACATTGTTTACTTTAAAATAAGGGAATTAATCGAAAGAAAATTAAAGATGTAATGCTGTAATAATTTTCTGTAACAAAAAACATTAAAAAGTAGTTTTAAGCTGCGTAGCTGTAAGTGTAATTATTAGTATGTCGTTATTACTGTAATGCGTAAAGAATTGTAAATTATTTATCAATAAAGTCCTACAGACTTGCATTAAATTATATAACGCAATAAAGTTTTTTTTTATCACAAAAGCACTTTCGAATAAGGCACGGGACGCCCGCGCCACGGCCAGCGATGCACGTCGACCAAATTTTATTTGACACACCCAAACTGTCGCTAAGTGAGCTAGCTACCACACGCTTCAATAGAAATTGGTTGGATAATAATATGTACGATACTCAGTAGTCTGTGATATGTACCTTTAGATTCTGGCCACGTCAGCACGTGGCGTCCCGGTGAGGTAGGGTCCTAATTAGGACACGGGCGGCGAGGCACGCCACCATTTGGAATTTCATACTAGTGAAATAACTGTCTAAAATATAATATACTAGCTGTTGCTCGCGGTTTCCTATAGGGACCGTGCATTTTCCGGGATAAAAGTAGGTATCCTATGTTACTCTCATGCTAAAAATCACGTCAATCCGTTGCAGCGTGTAAGAAGGCCAAACCAACACATCTTTCGGATTTAAAATATTACCGATTACCTAGTATAATTAATGATCAAACGAACTTACCTGTACGTGAAGTTCGATCATAATTATATGATCAGCATCATTCTTAGCGATTTTGTTTACATTCTGTAGTCAGGTCCCCACGTCACAGCCTTGCACGGTATGTTTAAAGATTATTTTTCTCGAAACGACAACTCTGTCAACCAACTTGTACGACAAGCCCGGGCGGCCATCTTAGGCTCATTTTGTTTGTAGAATATGAAAAAAGAAAAAATAAACTTAGTTCTGGGTCGGGCTATACCTATATATAAATATACAAAAATATTATTCAAGGGAGGGTAAGTATAAATCGCTAAGAATGATGCTGATCATATAATTATGATCGAACTTCACGTACAGGTAAGTTCGTTTGATCATTAATTATATTTTTCAGCATCATTCTTAGCGATTTTGTTTACATTCTGTAGGATGTTTAGAGACATAAATTAAAAAATAAGATAAATTTAATTCTTATTTGTTCAGTTGTGTTTTTTTTTTTTTTTTTGTTATATAATTTCACAAAAAGAAATAGACCGTATGTACGGTTTATTTATTATTAGATGAAATAAATTAATGAAATTTAATCGAGTCATTTTCAATTACATCTTGTATACCGTAACATGTCTATACTAAAGCCAAGCCTACTACTATAGCTGCAGAAGTAGCCGCATGCCGACTACTACCTGTACGAGCACTAAAAATTGATAATATTTACTCTGAAAAGCGATACATAATGCTTGTACTGTGCGCCGTTACTAACGCTAAAAAACAAAAAGTTTTGATCCAATGATAAGTCATATTTTGGGGCTATAGGTGTGAATACTTTTACATGTTCATCATTTAATAACTTTTCAAAACAGTTGTTAATAAAGTAACAATCGTTGAACAGCCACTTCTAAATAATTAAAATTATTTTCATTGCAATAATTAAACCAAGATTTACTGCTACAACCGTACTGCTTATACTGAACTTATCACTGAACTTGGTATCATAGACTTCTTTAATAAAGCTTAGCGATGACTTCACCGCAACCAAAGTGAGATTATTGTTGTAATTTGTAGGATACTCTGAAAGCAATTTAAGCAATTTATATCCGTATACCACTACTATACCTACTGGTTTATCATCATTCGACCACGAAACTGTAAAGGCATCTATCTACAGTCCATGACACATAGATACACTCGACATTTTACGACACTTGCACTCGCACCATTCTTACATTCTTCTAGATATTCAAATGGGGTACTGAACGATCCCATTCTGTTAGGTAATGCATGATATAGCAGTGACGTATATTATAACCAATTTGCATCAAAATATCATATGTAGCGAAAACCTTCAATGTGAAAAAACTCAATTTAGTTGTAAAGTTGATAGATTTTTGATGGATTAAAGTGTTTACCCACACTAACGGAAAATTTAAATAAATATACATAGTACCTCTCAAAAATCATCATCATCATCTCAAAAATTTCGCGTTCAAAGAGGTTCGAACCCGCGTCTTCTGGTAATGAAACCTTTGTGTTCATGTTGGTTTTTATTATAAGTACAAAAAGACATTGAACTAAATGGAATTGTTTACCCTTCTATAGTAATTCTAAGATGATAGGAACATCGGTAATTTGTCGCCTACTGGAAATAAAGTGGCTAAATTCAGTATCTCCTATTGGACATCGTGGCTAGCGCTCGCTCTGCAATCTCCCGCTGTTGATAGTTAGTTGCTCCTTGTAAATTGCCGAGTTGCTGGACGAGGATTTCCTGCATCTTTAAAAGCCAAGTCCTTAAAAATTACTTTCCCAAATTGGGATGTTGACTGTATTAAAATAAAAATATAATTTTGCCCCGAAACGGTAGTTCTTGTGACAGAAATCCTATAAAACACAATATTTTTGTTTATTTTTAAGGAATATAATTTTAATTTAATAATCAAAATGTAATCACATCACTCCGAAGTCACGTGACATAAAACGCGCGTGACGTCACTTTCTCAATCGGAATGAGTATATTGCTCTTTCTGCCTAGTATTTTAGAGTGATTTCTGTGAATATAGTTATCTGTGCCAGGAATCGTGACGTCACATCGATCACGTGACGAGTATTGGCGTTTTGGAGCGAAACTTGAAATGGCATTTAAAATACATGAAAATTAAAGTATTAGCTGTATTAAAAAAGTAATTTTAAATATTTTGGGTTATATTAGGCCCATTCGCATCGTTTTAAACACTTTCCCAAAATCATTCAACATCCCAATTGAGTCTCTGGCTTAGGTTCGTTACCAAGTAGCGATAATATTTCGTCATCTAGCTCAGGGTCAACAATATTCATCATATTTGATGTTCAAGGACCCGCACCCTCGGTAGTAAGCGAATCTGGTGAGACCGAGACGGAATCGACTGACCACGTGAAGTGAAACTGGTCAAGATGGATCTGGTTCATCGACTATGGTGAAAACCGACGTCGAAGGCTCAACAACGAGTTCTGTAACGTTCTGTTTTACAAACTATTTTGAAGGTAGGATGAGGCTATTGGACTTACGCTCTGATTTAATGTGACAGAGATAACACATCTGGTATCTCGCTCTTTTAAAAACATATTTTACGAAGAAATATATCGTGACAGTAACAACCCCTCATGGTAGTACGCATCACATTTCCTCATACTTTTACCTATTAATAAACCATAATGTAACGAAATATATTGTGAACCGTAACAACCCTTCATGGTAGTACGCATCACCTTTTCTAATAGTTTTACCTAGTAATAACATTTTGTGAAAAAATACATTGTGACAGTAACAACCCTTCATGGTAGTACGCATCACACTTCCTCATAGTTTTACCACTAACATTTTGTGAAGAAATATAGCGTGACAGTAACAACCCTTCATGGTAGTACGCATCAAACCTCCTCATAGTTTTACCACTAACATTTTGTGAAGAAATATATCGTGACAGTAACAACCCCTCATGGTAGTACGCATCACACTTCCTCATAGTTTTACCACTAATATTTTGTGAAGAAATATATCGTGACAGTAACAACCCCTCATGGTAGTACGCATCACACTTCCTCATACGTTTATCACTAACATCTTGTGAAGAAATACATTGTGACAGTAACAACCCCTCATGGTAGTACGCATCACACTTCCTCATAGTTTTACCACCAATATTTTGTGAAGAAATATATCGTGACAGTAACAACCCCTCATGGTAGTACGCATCACACTTCCTCATACGTTTATCACTAACATCTTGTGAAGAAATACATTGTGACAGTAACAACCCCTCATGGTAGTACGCATCACATTTCCTCATAGATGTAACTATTATTTAGGTACATACTAACCTTCTGATTCACTCTCGCAGAACGTAGATATGATCCGATGTTGGCGTTATTTCAATTCTACTTGCAATTTACTAATTTTCAAACGATCTTCTTTCTCGTTTCGTTTTCTTTTATTAGCAAGTACATTATGTTTTTTTTTTTTTTTTTTTGACGGTAGTTTTTTGTAGGCTAGGCGCGTGCGAAGGCTATGAGCACGGAAACACGAATGAGCCTAAGATGGCCGCCCGGGCTTGTCGTACAAGTTGGTTGACAGAGTTGTCGTTTCGAGAAAAATAATCTTTAAACATACCGTGCAAGGCTGTGACGTGGGGACCTGACTACAGAATGTAAACAAAATCGCTAAGAATGATGCTGAAAAATATAATTGTGGACGGATTACACAATGAATACATTAGTAAACAACTTAGAGCAACATCCGTTAACTGCTAGGGCAGCTAAGGCTATTATAGGTTTCATAAGGCTAGGCTTCATTGTAAGGCTCTCAAATCTCAATCTAAACATAACAATTTATTTTCACGACATCTATGTCCTGCTCGCGGTACTTTGTGCGACCTTCTCTTGTCTGAAACGGTTATGTTGTCAGGTGTTATGGTGTCATAGTTATTGTATCTGCAATAGCCTAGATGGCGCTGTACATAAAAGGTCCACAAAAGATCTAGCCAAACTATTTGTACAAAATGGAGTAGGTGCCTGCTACATTGAGAAACTATTCATCTCCAGCTAGAGTAAGAGCTCCAATGCTCGGACAGCTATGGAATTGTTAAATTTTAAAAATAAAACGCGTTTTCCGGGTCCCGTATAGAACAACTACATAGCTTGCAGCTGGACACATGGTATATCTATTAGGATATGAACTTCTAGAAGCTGACCGCGGTTTCACCCACGTGGAAATTCCCACAGGATCCGCGCATTTTCCGGGAAAAATAGTAGCTGTTGTCACTTTCCCGCTACGTTGTTTCGTGATGGAAAGACAAATCATTTGCAATTTTAATATTATAAAAAACACATAGTCAAGTTCTATTTTATCATTAGCTGATTGACCTTTACTTTCGCATAAACGATTCAGTCAGACATAATATATAGGTAGGTACTAGGTACAGATTGATAGACATCCTGTTTGTATAAGCCGTTATTAAAAATTAGCTAAGGATAACTTTTTAACAATCTAGCGTGTCCGCCGTCACTCGGGTCAAAAGCCCCTTCTAAACGAATTAGTTTCTCGTCAATCAAATTTATACGAGACAGGAGAAACAGCATCAATCTATGTTTTGACGCGCCATACGTTACACAGTTACATTCGGTTAATCAAATTACAATCGAGTAAGTCTATCTTCCTCCCGCGACTTCGCAAGTCTCAAGTTTCCACCTAGCATACCTACTGTGTTTGTACGTTTGTTAGTTCTCCTTTTTTCACGCAGCAATGGAGAATCGACGTGATTTTTGGCATAGATATATTTTATGAACCGGAGAGTAACATAGGTTACTTTTTATCTCGGAAAAATGCGCAGTCCTCCTGGGAACGAGGGTGAAACCGTGGGCAGAAGCTAGTTTTTTATACTCAATAGGTCAGGATTTGACCACTTTCTCACCTGAGCGACGATGTGGTCGAAGAATGGTGAATATATGCTAAGACCTAGATTTGTACTGGCTCTCAAGTGCAACTGCCAGAACACAGATAAGTGCGTGCCGACAAACCAACATTCAAACTTCCGCTTAGTATAAAAAGATGTACACCTTAACAATATCATAGATTTTTTATCTGTACAAATAAATAAAATTGATGTGTCTGTTTGTAATATCAAAATAACAGCTTTTTACCAAATGCATATGAAACTTTATACGGCACCTATAACAAAACAAAAATTTTTTCAAACCATTTTTTGTGTTTCATAGTTCTGAGTGGCGCTGCGATTGTTTTGGGCCGGCGTTATGCTTACCATCAGGCAAACGACCAGCTCGTCTCGTTACCAAATAACATAAAAAAATGCAATTATTAAGTTATGGACGTTATGTTTACCATCAGAGTAGCGACCTTCTTATCTCGTTAGGCATTTAGGGGTACGCATAAAAAAGGAGCCCCTAGTTTCCAATTAGTAATATCCAACGCGTCCATATCTCCACGTCTCCGATTGAATCATAAAGCAGTATTCTACAACATAGCTCGCACATAAGGTTATCATTAAAAATAATTACTGCATCGTATCGTTATTAATTTATACTTTAATTAAAGCTAACTTAACGAGGCTTATAATTGTGTTACTTTCACTGTACCTACTTTCTTGTGGTTATTTCTCTGACTAATAAAAATAATAATCCTAATTAACTATTCCTAAATGATTATAGAGTTTTGTACAATTATTTATTAATCTTTGCATTTATCTAATTTATAATTTTCGATAAAAAAAGAGGTCAATCGCTAATCTTATGCTCTAACTTAGGTTAGTATACTGATAGTCGCTGAAGACTAGTAGACGAGCTATATATATAGGATTCTCAGATACTTCAGAATGCAGCTACCGGAGCACACCGACATGTGCAACAACAGGCGCTTCTGTGCTTGAAACTTGGGTGTATTCAAGTCAAGAGTGAATTAGTAGGTATTTACTAACCAGCCGTGGCCATACTTCGACCGCTTCATCACTTTCCATCAGATGAGAGGTAGCACCGTTCTTAGCTTTTCTATATTTACACCTACAACGCATCTGTTCAGTTGCACTGTGCACCGTGCCATCTATAAAACAAAATTTGGCATTGTCACTCACTCTTTATCCGAAGTTAACAAGGTTCGCCGTTGACGTATAAGTTAGGAGGAGCTCATCATCATCAAGTGTCAAAAAGGTGAGATCGCAGTCGATTGTTGCATCAGTGCGAAATTAAAAAATAAAACGACTACAAATAATCACCGTTCACGATCCGCCACAGTGGTCAAAAGACCCACGCACTGTCACAAAAGATGATTGTACAGATATTAAAAAATGGTTCTAAATATCTACGGTTACAAGATCTACACAGGTCTAGATATGTGAGAGTCGCCCACACGGCTGATTACATCCAATTATATCCCTGGGGTTGTTAGAGCTCGAATAGGCAATACTTGTACGGTTAAGCTGTGTTACGCACTGAGACGAGAAAACGCAGCGAGTGTCACAGTTTACACAATGTTTTGTACTAATGTATAGTGAGACGAGCGGGTCGTTTGCCTGATGGTAAGCATAACGCCAGTCCAAAACAATTGCTGTGGACACTAAGAAGTTTGAAACACAATGCCTGCGCGGCACTGCAGGGCGATCGTTACCTTGTGGTTCTATACGACCTTTGAAATATGCGACTGCCACGTTTAAGCAGTGGTTAAATAAACTTACTCTTCCGGCAGGCGAACGCAAAGGTTTTTTTGTTATTCTATACTCTGCAATTTCCAGGACTCGCACCGTAGACATCGAATAACAAAACTATACTCTGAAAGCCAATGATAAATATACTAGCTTTTGGCCGCGGCTTCGCCCGCGTGGTACCTATATATGTTTATAAAATGTAGTCTATGTGTTATTCTAACGTATAAGCTAAATTACTGTAACGTTACATAAAAATCCATTCAGTAGTTTTTGCGTGAAAGGGTTACAAACTACATCCTCACAAACTTTCGCATTTATTATTGGACAGGATAGTAGGATATATACATATACAGGATATATAGATATACGTGGAGATGTTTTACTTAGTCCAGAGTTACGATAGGATTTTTTAGTTTGTCCAAACAATTAGGTCACGCCCCCAGTTTATAGAAAAACATGTAGGGGTGAATTTACATCAAAAAACAAAAATATATGCGCAGGATAACTTGTTTTAGCTTTGTAAGTTTGTATAGACACAAAGGGCTTTACGAAAATCGAAAGCAGTTGACAAAAACGCAACGTTTCTCCAACCTAGTGCGTAGCAAGCCACCAGATTACCATACAATGGTGACAGGCGGTCAGACAAGGAGACCTACTACCGGACCACAATTACACTTGTTATAACAACTGTGTAACAACTGTTGTGTGTTTAAAGTGAATTTATTATTATTATTATTATCAGCTTCTTACGCTCCCACTGCTGGGATACCGGCCTTCTCTCAGAGACAGAGATATATGGGCCATAGTCCACCACGCGGGCGCAGTGCGGCTTGGTGGATGTCACATGTCCTCGAATTTTGTGGTTCTTGAACATGCCGGTTTCCTCACGATGTTTTCCTTCACCGTTTTAGAGCGAGTGTGAACCCGCACATAACTTGATATAAGTCATCGGTGCGGGCCGAGTCGAGATTCGAACTATGGTGCGTCGGATTGAAAGTCGCATAATGCGAATACTCAGTTTAAATTCGCAAATCGTGTGTTTTTTTGCTCGTGCATGGTATAGATCCGGGTTCTAATGTAGGTCGTTAATACAGATAGGCTGGAGGTACGTGTATGTCATTGGGTTTTACATCGATTAAGTCTTACAGACCTCATGTATTGTATTTCTTTGTTACAAATCTCATTTGCAGACTTTTTATTTCACTAAGGTAGCGAGACGAGCAGGTCGTTCGCCTGCGGATAGTATAGGTGAGTGCTTGTAACGATTGCAGTGCCACCCGGAACTTTCAACCACAAAGCCTTGCGCGGCACTGCAGTGCGCTCATAGCGAAATTACTGTGCTTATGAGACTAAATACCTAGTACCTGAGGGTAAATATAGCGCAATGCAGTGCTGCGCAGACCTTTGTGTTTCAAAGTTCTGAGTGGCACTGAAATTGTTATCGGCTGGTGTTATGCTTATCAGGCAAACGATCAGCTCGTCTCGATAGCTAATCTATAATTATTTATACATAAATAAAATTGAAGTGTCTGTTTGTAATATCAAAATAACAGCTTTTTACTAAATACACATGAAAGTACCTATATACGCGACGTATAACAAAACAACCATTTTTAAATTTTTTGTCTGTCTGTCTTTTTGTTCCGGGTAATCTCCGAAACGGCTGGACCGATTTTGACGGGACTTTCAATGGTAGATAGCTGATTTCACAAGGAGTAACTTAGGCTACGTGGGCTAAGCCGCGGGGCACAGCTAGTAGTTTATAAAAAGAAAGATCAGTAGTGGTGAGTTCGGATAGTATATACATTATTATGGTTTTTAGGTCAGCCTCACTGGCCCCATATTGTTTGGACCCCAAAACGCTCAAAATTGTTATTCGTCTCTTGAGTTTCTCGGCTAAAAACCTCTTAAAAAAACTTGACCAGAATTCATCCAAAGATTGCATTGTTGTAAGATACTTTTTATGGTCATCTATGTCCAGCTTCAAAATGATAATCTGAACTTATATGAGTCTCTGAGGCTGAGATTCAGAGACGAATCTAAGGCTAAGATTCAGAGACGATTCTAAGCGTAGACTTTGGCTTCCATATGTCAAAACTGTATAGAATTTTGACGTATGGAAGCGTGAGTCCACGTCTCGTCTCTGAATCTCAGCCTAAGCGTGGACTCACGCTTCCATACGTCAAAATTCTATACAGTTTTGACATATGGAAGCCAAAGTCTACGCTTAGAATCGTCTCTGAATCTTAACCTAAGTTAAGCATGCCTAGTTTGACCACGGATTTGGTGGGATTGCGGTCAAATGTTAACTAATAAAATAGTTATATTAAATCTAATTACTCATTACGGCTATCCATCGCTGATACCTTCAGTGACGGCGAGTCGTGAAACTTCGGTCACGTCTTGTATGTACACTCGAATCAAGATATTTCTGCTGTATATTGTTTATCATCCTAATACCAGGCCGTCCAGTTATACTTCCCATTACGGCAAAGCCAGAATGAACAAAGTCAGTATCGACAAGTAAACTTGGTTTGTGTTCTTATTACTTATGTTTGTTTTCTCGCTATCGGAGGTTTATAGACTACTATAGACCAGGTATATTGGTACCTACTAAGCTAGGCTTTTATTTATGTTATTTGGTAAAGAGACGAGCTGGTCGTTTACCTGATGGTAATCATAACGCCGGCCCATAAAAATTGCAGTGCCACCCAGAACTTTGAAAGACAAAGGCCTGCGCGGCACTGCAGTGCGCTCGTTACCCTGAGACATTAGGTATTAAGTCTTATAAGCCCAGTAATTTCACTGGCTACATCTGCTAATCAAACCGGAACACAGTAATACTTGCACACTACTGCTTGGCGGCAGACTTCACGAGCAAAGCGGTGGTGACAACCCAGACGGACACTCGCAGAAGAACAACAAAAGAACTAACAAAATAAATCTATAAATCAGACGGACTTTATCGAACAGTTATCGAGAATTGAAGCGCTATCGAGCGTTTATGAATAGGTAATTCTTTTCGAGAATTTTACTATAACTTATTACGAATAAGACCGTAAGTCTCATAAGCCCAGTAATTTCATTGACTGTAAGTGTAAATTCCTCGAGCCGAGTGTACCCACGTGTTACAATCAGTCCGCGCGTCAACTCACGAGGCTCTTACCCGGGACCTATCACGAGCGCGACGTAATTAATTAACTCAAGAGACCGTTATTGGACGGCTATCTGAGTTTACATCAGGTGATGGACTAGTTAAATTATACACAATATGTACAGTAATAACTACAAATACAAAAAAGATGCGTGGAGACAAACCTCTCAATAGCTTCCTGGCGGCTACTCAAACATAATCAGCATTATAAAATTAGTGATTTTTTTTCAAAAATAAATAAAAGTATTGCTGACGGTCTACCGTCCTCCTCTATCAACATAAGTAGTTGAAACGAGCATCCAGGATCATTTAACTTTCATGAGCGCTCTCCTGGGGCCCCATGCAATGTAAATATTTTAATTTGAACTATTTATTTACCTCGACGTTTCGTAAACAAGTTTTTGAATCGCAAAAGTTTAAATGTACTTCTTTTACAAGTAGTTACATCTCCATCTGAGTCCATCTTGAGGAGCTGACGATGATGTACCAGTGGTATTAAACTATGAATCCGTAGGTCGATGGTGGCTGCTGGTAAGCGTAACGCCAATCCATAACAACTGCAGTGCCACACAGAACTTTGAAACACAAAGGCTTGCGCAGCACTGCATTACGGTCGGTACCCTGAGACATTAGGTATTAAGTCTCATAAGCCCAGTAATTGTTGTGTCACATTAAAGTTGTCACAGTTACAGTTGTCTCATTTTCTCGACAGTTAGCTATTAAAAATCTTTGTCAGACTATCATAGACTAAAAATTACGCTCATCATAATTAAAGTATGTGTACTAATATGTATTACTTACGTAATACAAAAACACGCTAATAATGATATTTGTAACGCTTGCCGCCTCTTGTCCTGTCTTGAAGTCCCGCGTGTAATGAACGCTTTAATTATGAACGTGACAGCTGACAAATACCTGGCGATCACTGGTGCAGTTTGACAGATTGGTCGCGCTAGGGATGGGACGATGATCGATGTTTGTATAGAGAATGGTAACGGGTTTGAAAGAGTAGCGAGCTAGGGTTTATGGCCGTGGGATCTCGGCTATATGAATAGTACCAGCCCATCTCTTCCCGTGGATGCCGAAAGAGCCGGCTCAGGGAATATCCACGGAATGGGCAGTAGCATTTCCGTCGATAAAAATCGTTATCAACTGCGAACACCAAGACGCCTGCCGAGCGTGTTGTACTATGGGAAAATCGTTCCATTATGCGGAAGGACGAGGTTCAGCAGTGGACTTTTTTGGCTTATGATAATTTGGATTGGGGACTGAGAGACGGACAAAAAAAATGTATCTAACATAATATCTATCCGTATTCTATATTTCTATACTATATTATTATTGTAGCTGCATGCACTGACCCAAGAAGAATGCGCACATCAAATAATATGTGGAATATCGCTTTTATAAATATAAGTATCCATATACTACAATAAAAGCGAAAGTGTGTTTGTTTGTTTGTCCTTCTTTCAAGCAGCAACAGAACAACGGATCTACGTGATTTTTGGCATAGAGATAGTCTATGGACCGGAGAGTAACATAGGCTACGTTTATTCCGGAACAATACGCAGTTCCAGAAGGAACGCAGTTGAAACAGCGGGCAGAAGCGAGTAGGTAACAGACTATAACTTTTTTAGGCCGAGATAATAAGTCACTAGCAACAATAATATACAACGCAATATATAACTGAATTCTAAATACGTAATTTCACCCGAAAAGCTATCAAACATGTCGATATGGATAGAACTTGTTTCGCATCACTATCAAACTGATGTCACTCGCGGTACATTTGATTTCTATAAAGCAGTGACGTGACACTATCGATAATTTAAATCCTCTTAGTTTAATTAAAAACTCTTGAGTGACATTTTTACATGAGATTTACATTACGTATGCGCCATGAGATATTTAATAAATATTTACATAATTAAGTTAGTTTCGGTGTAGGTTACAGTTATAATACTTGTGTTTCTTATGCTTTAATGCAAATAGAATTGTCATTAATTGTTTCTGGACACATGTTGTTACTGTAATGAAATTACAATGACATAAAAAAGTTTTAACTCTTTTATTCTTGACTAGCTGCTGCCCCGCGGTTTCACGCGCGTGGAGATTTTGGGATACTTACATGGTTTTTATTTTTTTGCGCCGAACCCTAATTCCTTTTCTAAAATTAAAGTAGCCTTAGTTACTCCTTTTAACATCAGCTATCCTGCCAGTGAAAGTCACGTCATACTTTTTTATTTTTTATTTTATTTGTTACCGAGACGAGGTGGTCGTTTGCCTGATGGTAAGCATAACGCCGGCCCATAACAATTGCAGTGGCACCCAGAACTTTGAAACACAAAGGCGTGCGCAGCACTGCAGTGCGCTCGTTACCCTGAAACATTAGGTATTAAGTCTTATAAGCCCAGTAATTTCACTGGATACTCTGCTCATCAAACCGGAACACAGTAATGCTTGCACGCTACTGTTTGGCGGCAGACTTCACGAGCAAAGCGGTGGTAACAACCCAGACGGACACTCGCAGAAGAGTTAGTCCTCCCACTAACAATCATAACTTCAATCATCACTTTCATATGCATTTAGTAAAAAGCTGTTATTTTGATATTACAAACAGACACTTCAATTTTATTTATTTGTATAGAATATAGATGACTTTCGTGATAATAAGTTAAAACGTGATGTTTTATTACGTTATTTTTTTTTATCGTTGTTTAAATTTATGATCTGATCTTATATGACGATACCCATGGTCAAGATAAAAAAGTAAACTTAAGATTGGAACTGGTGCTAAAAAGCAGCTACAAGAACACACTGACAGGTGCTTGGCTACAGGTTTTCATCTTAAAGGTGGTAGCTAGCCCTAACTAGGTAAGGACAAGGCGGGTAAGGACAACAGGCCTGCCACCAAGCTGGTTCAGTGACGGTGTTGTTCATCATCGAAGCTCAAGCGTATTGTTGACTTGAACCCTCGAACTGTGGACTAGTGTTGCACATAAATATCACTAAGCAGTCTCATTTAAAAAAAAGAAGTGAAAAAGTGTTAGCGATTTAAAAACTTTGTTTACCTCGTCGTGAAGTCTGTCGCCAGGCATGGAAGCATTACTGTGTTCCTGATTGATGAGCAAATTACTCAGCGAAATATGAAATTACTGGGCTTATGAGATTTATTACCTAATGTCTCAGGGTAACGAGTGCACTGCAGTGCCGCGCAGGCCTTTGTATTTCAAAGTTCTGAGTGGCACAGCAATTGTTATGAGCCGGCGTTATGCTTACCATCAGGCAAACGACCGCCTCGTATCCAAGTATCCGTATCCGTTACCAAATATGGTATAAAAAAATTTTTGTACTTATATGTTGTTTTAACTGACTTCAAAACAAGGATCGCTATAAAGCAGTTTTACTATTGGACCAGAAAATTAATCATTCATCAAGGTTCCTATGGGAATTACTACGCGGGTAAAACCGCAGGCTGAAACACTGTTACACTTAACAAATAAAACATACATAATATACTTAATACATTTTAATATGGAACCATGTTGAACTCGGGAATCCCGCAGTATAAACAGAAGGGCAATTGGGCCGAAATGTGACTTCTTAATAAAAAAGTGTTTAATACAATCATTACTGCTAAGTGGTTGTTCGTAAAACGATTGTACAAATTGATACGAAGAGATAAAGAATAATGACATGTTACCTTCCATATATAGTATTGGCACTAACATATTGGTCAAACGCTCACTGATATAAAGTAAAAACAAGCATTGAATTAATTTATGTTATTTTAGATGTGCGATGTGCTGACAGATACTTAGATAGATTAACTCTTACCACAAATACAAAACTTATTTACTGCCGAAAAATATACGTTTTATGTCTCCTTGTAACAGTTTGTTTGTTATTTTTTTACTTAACTCCTGATTTTTGAAACCTTTTAGTTAATTACAATATTTTTCAAAGTTATTGTAAACAACAATCATGCGCCACCATTGAAGAAATTGATACAAAAAGGCATTCAGAGCAGTGCGCTCGTTACCATGTGACATAAAAAAATATCACATACTTACAGCCCTAAAATAGGATTCCCCGTGTCGCAGGTGGTATGGCCACACCATTGGGATAACCCAGTGAGTGTGTCCATTCCAGAGCGGCCGGGGATCGATTCCAGGTCTTTGTAGGCAGCCAACTTAGCCGCGGAGCCGTTATCAACCATTATAATATCTAAGCCCAGTAAAGTCACTGATTAATTTGTTCATCAAACCGGAACACAGTAACACACGTTACATAACGGCAGAATACACGAGCAAAGCGGTAGTACAAGAGACGGATACTCGCAGAAGTGTTATAGCTCTGGTAGCACCTGGTATGTATTATACTAACTTCTGCCCGCGGATTTCACCCGCGTTCCCACAGGAACCGTGCATTTTTCCGGGATAAAAAGTAACCTATGTTACTCTCCCATAACCTATATCTATGCCAAAAATCACGTGGATCCGTTGCTCCGCTACTTCGTGAAACAAGGACAAACCAACAAATCAACAAAAACACACTTTCGCATTTATAATATTAAGTATGAAGTAAGTATGGAGTATGGATAGTAGGATTTACAAGCTTCATGCGACTGGCTCAGGCTGTCTCAAGCTCAGTCATCAAACCTCGTGGTTGTCAACGTAATTATGCCCAAATGAACACACGAAAATAAATACGTTGAAAAAATACTTAATCCATGTAGTCACATCAAGTACTTCCACCTTATTGACTTCCGCTACTAATGAATGGATCATTAACCATTCTGTGGTCAACAGTCAACAACTCAACACATCATCGTCACATGTTGACCACATTTATTAATAAACTTCTTTTGGTCAACCTTGTGGGGAGCTCTTGGAGTACAAAAAATATGTTCATTAACTCATTTGCGTAATCCGGGTCAGATATGTAAGTTTGCCTATTTGTATTGTAGGTGCTGGTTATTAAGAATGGCTGATTAACTTACTCTTCTGCAAGAGTATCTTACTTTCTGCCGTCAAGCAGTAATGTGCAAGCGTTCCGGTTTGATGAGCAAAGTCGTTAGTGAAATTACTTATGAGACCTTAATCCCGCCCTATCGGCCGTCCGTGTTATTTGTCCGGCTTTTGTCATTCAAAAGTCTGAGTGTCTTCAATCTGAAACACGTGATATCAGGAGATAAACTTACTATTGACCTCTTCTGTTCATGCCTTTTATTCAGTCTAAACAAATTATTTGTGTCTTAGATCAAAAGTAGCCACGTCCACTGCCCCATCCGTGACCTACTTTAGGTCCCTAATGAACATTTGCTGGGGCAGGAAGGGTTCGACAACTATGGGCCATAGTCTGTATTGGAGCACCACATTCGTACTGGATGCACTCATTGGAAGTAAAGCTCTATTTATGCACCTGTGCTCGTAGCCATTATTTTTGTATTAAATAAGCATATACAGTTAGTTATATTAAAATAGGTTAATTCACTCACGGGGGTAAGTAAAACCTAATCAACTTGTGATAAAATCAATTAATTCTTAATTCCTAATAAATAAATAAAGATTTAAAAACAAACAATGTTTGTAGACGGTTTAGTGACAATATTAAAAACACTCAAATTTTATATCAAAATCTAAAGTTGTAGAACAAAGAGCACGCGGTTCGAAAAACATTGTTTCGAATGAAAAATAAAATCACTTCTAGGTATATTTTTTAGCTCTGTGCAGTCTTCAAAATTTGCATGTTTATATTATAAAACCTTCAAGGCCTCAGTCAATTTGAAAGGATGTTCGATTTTTTGATCATATTCAAAAATTTTATTCAACCGGTCAGCGAGCTATACGTAAAATTTATTACTGGCATTATTGTTTATTTAGTACTTAGTACAAGTAGCAATAACTTTTTACACATAAAGAGATATTTTCATATTTATCATAACCTCAAAAATGTTCGTTGATTTCTTTCAGCTCTCCGTCCCAAACAAAACCTTTAAAATTACCCTTTCTTACATTGTAAAGGGATATTTGCCGTGATTATAATTGAGCGGTGAGCACCCGATGTTTCAGTTTTATTAAACTTTAAATTTTCTATTTGCATACAAAGAAAATTTTAACAAAGAAAATATTATAATTTTAACAAAGAAAATTATAACTCTATGTTCACGCTCTGCAAAACGCGACGGCCAATGCACGCCCTAACCTGTTTACCATCTAATTTTTTAAACTCCTTTACTAGACTTATTCTTGACCTTGAAGCAATTAACTTTTATTCTAGCAATTAACAATTTCAACACCATATATTTTATATAAATAATGAGTTAATTACGGGCCACGCCGCGGGCGACAGCTGGTCTATGTAAATAGTGACGAGTGGTTATCAATTTTTGAGAGACTTAACCTTTCGTTGATAATGTTTTACGCAGCTAAGTCAATGTTGTGTACACTGCGCGCTGTCTTCGGAATATTAAATAAGTTTAAGCAAGTTGACGTGTAATAGGCAGGGTACATAGCTCAAATTGACAGTTCCTGGAAAACATGGTGATCATTGACTGGAAGACCAAAACTAGTATTAACCTCCTACCATGGTCCCACTGCCAGGATACAGGACTTCTCTCAGAGAGGATATGGGCCATAATCCAGCACACGGGCCCAGTGCGACTTAGATGGATGTCACATGTCCTTCCTGGAGTTTTGTGGTACTTGATCATGCGGTTTTCCTCCTGATGTTGACTTTTTAGAGCGACTGTGGTAAACACACACATAACTTGATATAAGCCATTGGTGCGGGGCCGAGCCGGGATTCACTTCGAAGGTACTAAGCTCAGGTGCATTAGATTGAAAGTGCACAAGTTCCCGCTCGGCCACACTCGGTAGCGTAGCGTAGTTTCGTTCCCTCTCAATAGGAAGCAAGTGAACTGATCACTGACTCACTGGTCACTGACGAGTCAACATTTCAATGAACGGAAGCGATCACTTGTAAACGCTATAATCAGGCGGTCACACGTCTAAATACAGTTTGCACAATTGATCTAAGCCTATGTTAAAATAGCTACGGATATGATCTACCTCTATGATAGGATCTCTGTCATTCGTTAAATTTAGTATTAATTGCTGTACTCTACGGCTTCAAGTTATTCCTTATAATATCAGCTATCTGCTAGTGAAAGTCCCGTCAAAATCGGTCCAGCCGTTTCGGAGATTAGCCGGAACAAACAGACAGATATAATATTTAAAAATAGTTTTTTTTTTGCTAAACGTATCGTATATAACGTAATGTCGTAGCGAACTTCTGTCGGCCCTCACTGCCTCCACTACTGAAACCTGATGGATCGCTGGCCCATTCTGCTGAAGAGAAAGCGAACTTGTTCGCTTCTCTTTTTGCGGAATCTTCGTGTTTAGATGCTGGTAACGCCTCACCTCCAAGTCTGCCTGGATGTGGAACGGTAATGCCGGAAATTCACATTCGTCAGTCGGAGGTACGTAGGGCGTTACGCAATCTGGACGTGAATAAAGCCAGTGGTCCTGATGGTATACCAGCCATAGTTCTGAGGATCTGTGCGCCTGAGTTGACTCCTGTCCTGACACGTCTTTTTCGCCTCTCTTTGGAGACTCATCAAGTGCCGAAATCTTGGAAGCAAGCTAACGTGCAACCAGTGCCCAAAAAAGGCAGTCGTGCCGACCCTGCCAACTACAGGCCCATCTCAGTCACTTCCATACTCTGCAAGACTATGGAACGTGTTCTGAATAGCAGGCTCCTGGCATACTTAGAAGCGAATGATCTCCTCAGTGACCGACAGTACGGATTTCGGCGAAACCGGTCTACTGGGGATCTTCTAGCGTATGCCACACACGTCTGGAGTGAGGCCATTGAGAAGCATGGGGAAGCGATTGCCGTTTCTCTTGACGTCTCGAAGGCCTTCGACAGGGTCTGGCATGACAGTCTTATTAGCAAGCTCCCATCATTTGGCTTGCCTACTGACCTATGTGAATGGATATCGGACTTCCTGAGAGACCGATCGATTCGAGTAGTCATTGATGGCTGCTCGTCCGATCAATTGGCTATTAATGCCAGGGTCCCTCAGGGGTCATTGCTCTCTGCAACGCTATTCCTGCTTCATATTAATGACCTTCTGGCTCCCGGTACCTTTGGGTATGCTGATGATAGCACGGTTGTAGAGAGCTACATATCCAATGCACGAACCAGTGGTGCGGAGATCCAGTCTCTTAGAGAGGCCATGGTCAAGCGCTTGAACTTGTCCTTAGAGGCAGTCTCCGTTTGGGGCGATGCCAATCTGGTCAAGTTCAATGCCACTAAGACGCAGGCGTGTCTGTTCTCCGCCAAACGGAGTCAATTCTCTCTCTCTCCTACTTTCCGAGGTGTACCCGTGCCGATAACTGACCAGCTTGAGCTTCTTGGCGTCACTCTGACATCGACTCTTAATTTCGGCTCCTATATTGAGTCTAAAGCTCAATTGGCTGCGAAGAAGCTGGGTATCCTAGCGAAGGTGAGGCAGTATTTCACACCGGAACAGTTGCTCAACCTATATCAAGCACAGGTTCGGTCGTGTATGGAGTACTGTTCTCATCTCTGGGATGGCTCGGCCAAGTATCAGCTTGAGGCGTTGGAGTCGATTGAGAGGCGAGCCAAGAGACGCATCCGCAATGACTCGCTGGTAGAAGCTAGGCTGCAGAGCCTTGAACATCGGCGTAGAGTTGCTTGCTTATCGGTATTCTATCGGTTGCATTTCGGAGAGTGTGCCTCGGAATTGCATAACTTGATTCCTCCTTCCCCCTTCCATCATCAGACGACAAGACAAACGGCAAGACGGCATCGATACCTTGTTGATATTCCTCCTTTACGCACGAAGCGTTTTGCTTCCACATTCATTTGGCGTACCGCGAAGGAGTGGAATGCCTTGCCTGAGTCTGTGTTCCCTGATCGCTATAACCTGGGTGTCTTTAAGTCACGAGTGAATAGGTATCTTCTAGGTAAGCGTGCTCGATCTTCGACCGCATCGTCACTTACCATCAGGTGAGATAGTGGTCAAACGCAAGCCTATAGAATATTAAAAAAAAAAAAAAAAAAATATAGATACTTTTCTATGCATTTAGTAAAAATCTGTGTTATTATAATATTACAAACAGACACTTCAATTTTATTTATTTGTGTAGTTATAGATTATTTTTCTGGCATATGTTTGGATTGGCGCAATTGGATCTCATATTTAGCGCGTGATGAGGCTTCGAGGTGGCGTGCGCTGTAATCCCGTCTAACTAAAGCGGACAGGAAACAGGTCTATCGAGGACCAACGCTGTCAGAACCACAAATGAATGCGAAAATGTACCCCTAGTGCTAACAATCGGCGTTCAAGAGAAAAACCACGTTTTAGTCGGTGGGAGTCCAGTCTCCACCATAACCTCTCTGTTCGCCCCTTCGTCGGATATCTAAGGATTTCTCCCCGAAAAAAAGGTCTATTGCATTTAATTTTGCAACCCCAAAATGAGTTAACCAACCGTTTAACGGCTGAGGCTCGAGCGACTGTTATCATATCACTTACCATTCCAACTTTGCTCCACATGCCCAAAGCTTATGTTAGTTGTTCGGTCACACACACGCGGGACGATCGTGTGTATACTACGATATGTGAAATAGGACCTTAACGTTTGTGACAGTGGGTCGATATTTGAGTGACATAGTGTGATGTGACGGATTTAAAAAGTGAAGCGTTGACATAGGCAATAACAATTACACTATTAAAAAAATTAACCCTTAGTTTACCCTAGTTTTCTGCTAGCAGTTACATTTTTTAAGTTTCACTTTCATTGATTTCCTGATGATTAAAATCAAATTTTGAGGTTATCTATAAAAACCATCAGTTTAAAAAAAAGTGGAAAACTGGTTTTCAGCGTTATATACCTTAGAAATAGACCTTATAGGTCATGATTTTGAACCAAAATTTATAATAGATTGGTCTGTACCATTTAATAAAAAAATAACAATTATGTCCTTACATCGCAAAGTGATTATTTATCAATTATACATATACATCAAACATTAAAAAAATCTAAAATCCCATCGAGGTGCCAAATTTACTCTGGTTGATTGATCTTAATATATCAGTCAGTAAATATTGATAAAACAAAAAAGTGGGTCAATTATATAATATAACCTTTTTGGAAGCAATGCAAAGCAAAACATTTAAGGGCAAGGATTAAAAAAAACAATGAGAAAAATGACAAATGACGTGAGTTACAGCCGTTTTTTTAACAAATTAGAATGTGTGATACTCACGAAAATTTTAATAGTATAATGAGACCTTATTAAAAAATACACGAAACATAAATGGTAACTAAGGAAAACAAAACAAACCTCAAATCAAATAAAAATGTTGTGCAAATTTAGCATAGTACCCTCATTTTAAAAGCATAGTACACTCTTTTATTTTATTGATAGGTTATTTGACCACTATCTCAACTGATCTTCATGATCTTAAGTGAAGAATGTGATTGAAGGTGAGCTCAGAGTACCTAGATTGAGGTGGCTCTTCAATGCAGCTGACAGAACCCACCCATAGGACTGATCAGTGATCAGTTGATCACAGTGCTTAGTGAACGAATTTGCGTATACACCGCTAAGGAGTTGAATTCCTTGCCCGAGTCGGTGTTCCTTGATCGCTATAACCTGGGTTTCTTCAAGTCATGGGTGATTAGATATCTTCTGGGTAAGCGTGATTCACTTCGCATCATCTGTTGCTATAATAGTATAAACATTTGTTTTTAGAACAAGTTTTTTGTTGAAAGCTATTTTTTCCAAATAAGTTTTTTTTAAATACGTACTTAATTAGTAGTGTAATCTTGTGGCTACCATCCAACTCCATCATCAGGACCTGGAAATCATCTAGGGTCAGAGTAGTTGAAAAGGCGAATCAAATGAGCTCAAATTCGATGGGGTTACGTCATTTCGTTACAGAGTGCCTATGGCCACCTTCGGGCTCCATCATCAAAACAGCTCTGTGACATCATTATATTGCATTTTCATCCAATTTATGTATGTAAAATTTCGAATCAATTGAACTACGGGAATTGGGTCAAATTTAGCTTGCAAGTTGACCTAAACAAACATACATACAAACAAACACTGCAAGTTAAATAAAAGCTCGTAATAATAAAAAGGCGGAAGCGACTTCCATCGTCTACTTTTGGCATAGATATAGGTACATAGTCCAGGAAAATGCACGGTTCCTGTGGGAACACGGGCGAAGCCGCGGTCAGAAGTTAGATATTGTTTTAAGATAACCGGTTAGTACAATTTGAAGATTCATTGTAGGTACATATTAATAAGTTTAATAAAACATGTTAACATCTGTCTTGTATTATTACCCAAATATTATCATAACTAGAATTAAAAGAGTGTCGAACTGGAATATATTACCTATTTGTATTCACATTTTATTTATTGAGTCTAGCGATTAGGTTCAGTTCTGCTCTTTCGCTTTTTAACACCGACGCAAAACCCTTATGGTAAAAAAACTGGTTGTGAAATCTCAAACTATAGATATAGGTAAAATCTATAAGGAAGTACAATATATTAAAGTATTTTTTATTCTTGACAGATTTTATTAATGTCAGTCACATCACATTTTATAGTGACGATGTTTTCATGTTGTTTATTTTTTTAAGGATTGGTGGATTGGTATATAAAAAAACGGCCTTTAACAAAATTATATTATTATTGCCCAATGATATGTATTTTATATATTTTTTTATGGTATTTGGTAACGAGACGACCTGGTCGTTTGCCTGATGATAAGCATAACGCCGGCCCATAAAAATTGCAGTGCCACTCAGAACTTCGAAACACAACGGCCTGCACGGCACTGCAGTGCGCTCGTTACCCTGAGACATTAGGTATTAAGTCTCATAAGCCCAGTAATTTTACTGGCTACTCTGCTCATCAGACCGGAATACAGTAATGCTTGCACACTAGGTACTGCTTGGCGGCAGACTTCACTCACAAAGCGGTGGTAACAACCCAGACGGACACTCGCAGAAGAGTTAGTCCTCCCACTAACAAATGTGTGAATTAGTAAATAACCGTGAACCGTGTTTGTTAAATTGTTCTCCTGGGGCTTGTTTCATAAAAAATATTAGTCTAATATTATGAGCTTTTTTTTTCTTTTTTCCATATAAAATATGACGCTAATACTCATAATAATACACTAATATTTTTTATGAAACAGGCCCCAGGGCCCAATTCTACGAAAGAAATTAGTGAATGGTTTAAAAATGACAATGGTTTCGTCGCAAAATGATCACTTTGATGAAGACCATACGGAAACGGAAGAGCGAGTGTGTCCGAGCGGGAACTTGTGCGACTTTCAATCCCATATTCAATTTCATTTCATATTCAATTCGAATCTCGACTCGGCCCGCACCAATGACTTACATCAAGCTATGTGCGGATTATTGACACTCGCTCTAAAAGGGCGAAGGAAAACATCGTGAGGAAACCCGCATGTTCAAGAACCACACAATTCGAGGACATGTGACATCCACCAAGCCGCACTGGGCCCGCGTGGTAGATTATGGCCCATACCTCTCTCTCTGAGAGAAGGCCGGTACTTATCCCAGCAGTGGGAGCGTAAAAAGCTGATAATGATAAAAATTATCAATGGTTTTTTAAAACTGCCATCGTCATAGGCGATCACAGAAAAACGGTTTTGCTATAAAGTACGGAAAGTTCATAAAGTGATCATTTTGCGACAAAGCCATTATCATTTTTAAACCATTTGTTTAGTAAAATTGTGGGCCACATAATTAAAAAGTTGCGGAATAAAGAACAGCCAAACACCACCAATTGCAGTCAATAATTGAATAAAACGTATCTTGCACGTAATAAAGGTAGTTTCTCTTACCTATCTAGTTTTATAGTCGAAACAACATAAATTATAAAATTACACAAACTGTTGCGTATAATTGGGAGCGGAATCTTGCGCTTTCTAAACTTTATATCTACTGGTACATAATAATTCTAATTTATTATCATTACTTCATTTGAAACCGTGGACTGCTGTACGGTTGAGGATCAGCAAAAAAATTGGACATCATTTTATTTGTTAATATTGTTATAAAATTACGTATTAGTCAATGATGTATATGAACGCTGAACAGATAATTGCTGCGAAGATGTTGCGAAATTTCATCCTCCATTTTTCCAACCTTAGGGATGGTATTCTTTCATAAAATTTATTAATAACCTACCACCTTTGGTACCTTACCTTGATATATACTCTACCCATGAAAAAAATATATATTTAAAATCGGTTGACAATTAGCGGAGAAATCGAGCAAATAAACATACACAAAAAAATTCAGACAATTGAGAACCTCCTCCTATTTCGAAGTCGGTTAAAAAGTTATACTCAACGCACTCACAAACAACGCAACTCCACTTGCATTTATTTTTTTCCCCGGGAAAATTACTTTTTCCTTCTAATGAAGTCCTACGTTGACTAACACCTACTTTTCGTTCATACAAAAGACATCAACGCAATCCTCTTATATATTTGAATTATTTATTGTTGACCACTCGCAATGTCAGTGAAATTTCAGTTTGATTTTCAGTGACGTAAGGACTTTATTTGTCTAAAGTTAACAGCGCAGCTCAGGACTTTATATTATTTCAAACTCTGGGTGATATTGTTATTAGGCAACTATGCGCTTTCTATCAGGTGAACGACCAGCTCTTCTCGCATACAAAAATCATAAACGGAACCAGTATCAGAAGCCCCCATCGACATAGGTAACTAGTACAACGCCCACGAGTCGTATTTTGATTACATTTATCGAATAGAAATCGATCAAGATTACAACTTTGTTTAAAGAGAACATGAATTAAGTGGCTTACTCATAAACCAGTCAAATGGCGTAATTTTTTTTAACTATTTGCTAATATTTGGCTTGTACTAGTAGCGTGGTTTCATCACTGGGTACACAAATCTACCGCACCTTTTGGGAATGTGTTTTGATTTATGTAAATAAATAATTACTTATGCGTGACGATGTAAGACAGGTCTCTTGGAATCTTATTCCCTGGCAGTCGGTCACTAGTGTGGGATGCTACTTGCGTCGACAATCAAGCGGCGCAACTATGCTAACATCGGGAATGGTTACACAGAGATAATACAGTCGAAATCAATAAATTCAACTTCAAACATGAAGTGCACGGCATTTTACGGAATTATTTCCAAATGTCTTCTAATCAACATTATTATTTAACAAAGGTCAGCAATAGTTCAAGTTAATCAGCTGATATAGTGCTGCCCAAAAACTCTGTAGTAGAATATAAACGGAAACTTTAAAATGTCATTTCTTCAATGAAAAATTCCGAATTTCTTAACCTCGTAACACAAACGTTATTGACCTCCAGGAGTACATTGACCCCCTTTCGGGATTACTTATCAACTCGACCTGTATGGTATACCGTGCGGTTCCACCATTTTTAATGATTTTTCTTTCTAGAAGAAACAATGGTGTAAATTAGATAATATTCAGCAGTAAACTAAGAGTGTAAAAGTAAAAAAAATGGCGACAATTAATTGTGAAATGACTGACAAAAGTTGTAAAAAGTCAACAAGTAATAACAATAGTGACTTAAACAATTCGAATGGTGATATAAAAGATGGCAGCACCGTCGTTAACGTAAACAAAATAGACAGCTGTCAAAACGGCAGTGACAGTGAAAGTGGCGCGAAAAGTTCCGACGACGAAAAACTAGGAAATGGACAAGTGGAAAATGAAAATCCTAACGGGAGTAAAGAAACAGACGGTTCTAAAGAAACTAACGGTTCTAAAGAAACAAACGGTTCTAAAACTTCAAATGAGATGTTGGCTATTCCTTTGCCCAAATGTAACAGAATGTCGCTTATGGAAGAAGAAAGTGCAAAAGAAAAGCTACGGCTGACACTTCTGAAGCAGTGCGCCGCCATCTTGAAACAAGGGGACCAGAGGTATACCAAGGAATCGTTGCACCGAGCCTTTCAGGATCAGGTGAGTTCTGAGATACTTTCGTTTGGATTTAAAATAAAAATGGCTTTCTAGGTTCCGTACTTCGAAGACAAAAATGTGCTATCATACTTCTAAGGAACGAGCATTTAATTTTGACAGTTCTTTACCTATATCAAAAAAATTAGCAATTAAGTTGATAAATTTTTTTTATTACAAATATCTAGGCATATGTAGAAGTAAATACGGCCTTGCCTAGTATCCAAAATGAATATAAATAATTATGCCAATATCCTCAAATGTACCGCGCACCGACTTTGTCAACAAACAAAAAATAAAACTACAGTTATAGGTACGCCAACTTTTTATTCGCATACGTTTTGAACTATTTATTTATAAATATAATGAAAAAGCTTTTGACGTTGTGTTTAGCATATGCTATTATTATAGTTATATACTTACAATTACATTCATAATTAAAGGTGTAATAAACGTGATAACCTAAGAAAACACAACTAAGTACATATTTATAAAATTAAGGACAGTTAATCTAGGTCAAAATTACCAATTAAGGCTTTTGAGAACGCATAAAACGATCCAATAAACCTTAATTGTTATTATTATCAAAACATCGTAAAATAAAAAAATAAAATTACGGAATCGAATGCTATGTGGCCTCCTTCGATAGAAAGCTCGCAGTTTCTTTGTGGCCATGAAATTCGCGAATGTCATTATGTGCCATCTATTGTATAACATGGTATTCAATGGTTAAAGCACTGGCCACACTGCCGCGTCTGATACATGCGACTCGTACCAGTTTACTTTATTCTTTTTTTGTTTTTGGCTCCATGCAATTAACCTTTTTAGCCAGTGTCAAGTTATAATAAATCTCTAGTTTTGGTGCATGCTTTTTTCTTTATAGCAGTCAAGTCATTCTTTTCAGCTCGATTTTTTATGACAATCGACTTTATTTATAATAATAATAATAATCCTTTATTTTCAGGCATAAAAACCCATACAATTCTTACAAATAGAATAAAATAGAAATAAAAATAAAATAAAATAAAATAAAAATTACAATAGGTACCTACAACTTAAAAAATAATACAATACATAGAAATGCATGTACCCATATGTCAAGTTATTTGCGGTTCTCATTCTGGTGAACAGACGCCCAATGTCTAAAAATAGGACAACACAGGTTATCTGACAGACATTGTAAAATAGTATTGTGCGATCTACGTATCGAATCCCAAAAGGTAGCGATACGAGACCGCACCATAGCAAAGAAATCGGGAACCCGTGCATCAGAGAACATGCCCGACGCGCTGCAAAATCGTGGCTTTTTCATAAGGATGCGAAATGCGTCATTATATTGCACCCTTATGGTACTATAGGATTTACGCGTATACTTTATCCAAAGCTGACATGTATACAAGGATATACAGTAGGCTCTGAACAAAGTTACCTTAACCTCTTCTTCTTTTATGATGAAGTTTTAATCAATTTAACACATCATCACATAAGAACCCAACGATTCACTGTAACACAATAATATTGAAGTATTTTAAGTAGTTGTTTTATTTGATACAACTTTTTCAATATTTAACTTTTATTCCTTATCTTATTGAGCATCTTATAAAGCATTATATACATTATACACCCCTCTTCAAAAGTTTAACGCAATTCAAAATTCATGAAATGTGTAACATTTTTTTTTGGAATATGGCCTTTTTAATCTTCCTTACATAATCTGTGGATAAATATTGATACGCTAAAGAGCGCGTCGTTTAGCATTGTTACTTTTACAACATTTTTTCAATTTCAGGTTTATTAGAGGGTTTTTATAGGTAAAATTCAACAGTTATGTAACTTTTTTTACAAATCGATTATAACTTTTATCAGATAGAGATGCTGGTATTTAGGCTGCACGCCAGGGCCATTTGCTTTTTGCAGGGACGTTTTGTCACTTGAGATGTGATTTGATGCGAAGTAACAACGCGATGTTTCCTTGTCGCTGGCGACCTGAGGCCCCAGTGTGAATCTAGCCTTACATTACCTCTGATGATTCGATGCAGTCTATTTATTATTTCGCGAACTAAAAGTAAAAGTGAAGTGTGTAATTTGTCTTATAGCGTAACAAGTTCTGCCCGTGGTTTTACGCTCTAGGTATTGAAGTATAGACGGCTTTTGTGTGTCTTTAGTAGACCAAACAAAAACTACTCAAGGATGATAAAGTAAAGAGTATTTATATGTAACCAGCGGACGTGTTTGAAAAAATTGGTCAGGCAAAGTATTGTTTTTAAGTTCCGAGTAAATGTTATTGTTTTCAACCCACGCCGATGAAAACAGAGATAATATCAGAGGGGTGTTATAGGTTTTTTTGTTAAGAGGCTGATCATGTATGTATGTTATAAGTTTAACGTATGTAACTATGTACGTATGTATCTGTCAGTTAATTTGGAAGATAGCCCAAGGGGGCTATCTTCCAAATTAACTCATTTTTCTTTTTTTATGTTTGACATATGCGAGAGTTTTCTTAACTGTGATTCAATAATATCTGTTCAGCGGTTTTCAGGTGCTTTTTTCAGGGAATTTAAAATTATTTAATTTAAAGTTATAATTTAGTTAATTACGTAAACTAGACGAGAAAATGGGATGATTAATAAATTGGAGAAGTTTTTTTAATACGATCAAAAAGCGTGAACCGAATCTATCGTAATAATGAACACAGCCGTGATATCGCTTTTTCAGCTATTTTCTGTACGTAAATATATTTTAATTTTCATTCTTTCCAATAGCCACTTTTATAAGTTCGACCTTTTGTAACATGTGAACTTTTATTCTATGCATGTGAAGACAAAAAACAAGTTGTGTATTTGTACTGTGTGCAGAACATGACAAAAACATAGTCTTCCAGGCATACTGTTAACACATCAGTCGGTGTAATCACCAACAGCCGAAAAACATCCGTTCTGGCATTTGTGGCGAGCCACACACGCGGCCGTCGCCTCAGTTTGTGGCTCGGTCCGGGCGCGGCCACTCAAACGCTTAGTGTGCGCCATACAATAAAATGTCATATAAAATGTATGAAAAATCTTGTCCGCATGTAGTGGCCGCGTCCGGAGGCCCACTGTGCGGTAGCTCTAAGGGTTTACCTTACAAATACCTACCTACTATTACAAACAGTTCTACACATCTATAACTAATCAGGTCACCGGTAGCCAATGATAGCTCACGGTGTAATGTCATGTGACCAATCACTGCGTCTCGCCAGTCAGAATTTTTTCTAGATTACATCAAAGGTGAGAACGGACTAGCTATGAATAGACTAGTGTACATAAATATTTCAATGCCAAGCGCAAAGCTCGTGATCAATATTGGCACATATTAGGATTGTAAGCGCGTGTCACAGGTGCGAGCGGCGCGTGCAGCGGGTCGAGAAGCGGCGCGTGTAGCGGTGGTAAGCGATAGCGACCTATGGTAACAACTGCTCTTTAATTATTTAATGAAAAAGTCAGATTCTTCAAATTGTGAAATTGTGAATCGTCCTCTGCAGTTCCTGGATTTCTGGCCCTCTGGCTCTTGGAGCAGGAATATATCTCTCCGCGACAGTACTATCATCTGCATACCCAACAATACCTGACAAGTATAAAAAACCTAGTTACATCTCAACTATTTCACTTCAAAATTTTCGATTTTTCAACTAGCTAACCATCGAGATAATACTGTAATCAATGTAGCTAATCTACTTAATGGAACCGTTATTTTCGTCTCCAAGAGTATGTTAAAGCTTTTTAACTCTGTAATCAGCATAACTATGAAAAATCTCGGCCCTGAAACACTGACGCAAGTAAGTACCTACATAAAATGTTACGACGTGATTGGATCAGATGGTTCGAAGTTAGCTTAAGGTCAAATACTAGGTGACCTAGATTAAGGATATTACGTTCGTGTAGGTTACATGAAAGGTCACATTAGTAAAGGTGTTACTGTTACTTAGATACCGGAGGTTAGAAACTATTAATTATAAAGATTGGATGTTTATTATAATTATAAGCTTATATGGTTATTATTAATTATAAGCTAAGAATAGATACGCGTAGATAGATAGCTTAGAGTGAGGCCACACAATACTGCGGCGTCACGACGCATCGCAAAAATGATGCCAGAGCGCAATGCGATGTATTAAGACCCTTCTACGGGCCAATGGCCTTGCTCGAATGGGTGGAGTCAATCCCACTTCACCCGCGCGGTCCACACTTCGTCTTTCAAGAACATCGCAAAACCTAACGTCATAGAATACGCGGATGAACGAACGCGCGTGCGAGTAGCGCGCACGGCATCTTCTTTGCCTATAATTCTTTGAATTTATTTAGTGGAAAGTTCTTCATTGAAAGTGAAGTTTGATCATCATTATCCATACTATCCATACTTCCATACTAAATATATCCTATATCCTACTCTATTATAAATGCGAAAGTTTGTTTGTTGGTTTGTTAATTTGTTGGTTTGTCCTTCTTTCACGCAGTAACGGAGCGACGGATCGACGTGATTTTTGGCATAGTAATAGTTTATGGACCGGAGAGTAACATAGGGTTCTTTGTATCCGGAAAATGCATGTTTCCTGTGGGAACGCGGGTGAAAACCGCGGGCAGAAGCTAGTTATATTATTAATGCGAAAGTGTGTTTGTTGATTTGTTGGTTTGTCCTTCTTTCACGCAGTAACGAATCAACGGATCGACGTGGTTTTTGGCATAGATATAGTTTATGGACCGGAGAATAACATAAGCTACTTTTTGTCCCGGAACAATGCACGGTTCCTATGGGAACGTGGGTGAAAACCGCGGGCAGAAGCTAGTTCGTAAATAAACGGGACGGACGCACATGAGATCATACAACGTTGAGATTTATCTCAAAACATCGCTGTGGACTATAATAAAAGTACAGACAGCCAATGTGCTCCGTAACGTTGAAATTTGTTACACCTTTTGACCCAAAAACGAACGTGTACGTAAATAAATGATTTTCGGGTTATTTTTTATTTTTTACTTTTGTAGTCATGTTTTTTATATTGATGTCATTTACGAGGTATCGAGTCATCTGCGAGTGTCCGTCTGGGTTTCCGTTTTGTTCATGAAGTCTGCCGGCAAACAGTAATGTGCAAGCATTATTGTGTTCCGGTTTGTTGAGCAAAGTAGCCAGCGAAATTACTAAGATATGAGACTTAGTTATGAGCACACTGCGGTGCCGCGCAGGCTTTTGTGTTTCAAAGTTCTGAATGGCACTGCAATTTTTATGGGCCGGCATTATGACTCCTATCAGGCAAACGTCCAGCTCGTCTCGTTAACCAATACAATAGAAAAAATAGACAAGTGTGGGTTGGACTCGCGCGCCGAGGATTCCGAAAAGACTTGTAAGCATGTAAATAGTTCGTTCAAGACTGGAATCGTTAGGTCCTTTTACAGCTACATTCAACAAAATAATTAACCCTAAAAAATTGTACACAATACACTCATTGATAATGTGCGTGTGTGTGAGTGCGTGCGTGCGTGCATGCGTGCTTGCTTGCGTGCGTGCTTGCTTGTGTGCGTGCTTGCTTGTGTGCGTGCTTGCTTGTGTGCGTGCTTGCTTGCGTACGTGCGTGCGTGCGTGCGTGCTTGCTTGCGTACGTGCGTGCGTTTGCGCGTGTGCACGTGTGCGCGTGTGCGAGCGTGTGCGTGAGCATGTGTGTGCATGCGTGCGTGCGTGCGCTTGCGCGAGCGTGTGCATGCGCGTGCGCGTGTGTGTGTTATACATAATTAGTTTTCGGATTTTTCGCTTTACTTGTGGTATAAGACAATACTTCTTGCCAAATTTAATGATTCTAGTCTCTTGGTCTATTGCTCTAGGTCTCCGTGAACCACCCTATAGGTCTTGAATGGATTTTAAATCGTTATCATTTTCGATATCAGCACCCCGAAAACCTAGAAAATGGCACCCATATTATAGATTTCCTAAAAAAATTTCCGCCATCTTGGATTTAAAAATGGTTGTCATTTCCGTAATCAGCACCCCTAGAAATCTCGAAAATGACACCCATACCATTTAATTGAAAAAAAAACGTGTCCGCCATCTTGGATTTTAAAATCGTTGTCATTTTCATTATCAGTACCCTGAGAAACCTCGAAAAAGACACCCATATCCTTTTACTAAAATAATTTGTCCGCCATCTTGGATTTTAAAATAGTAGTCATTTTCAAAATCAGCACCCTGAGAAACCTCCAACACGACACCCATATCATTTTACAAAAGAATTGTCCACCATCTTGGATTATAAAAGAATTTTTCATTTTTGTACACAGTACCCCGAGAAATCTCGAAACTTACACCCATAGCATTTTATTGAAAAAAAAATATTGTCCGCTATGTAGGATTTTAAATCGTTGTCATTTTCGATATCAGCACCCCGAGAAACCTAGAAAATGGCACCCATATTATCGATTTCCTAAAAAAATGTCATCTTGAATTTAAAAATGGTTGTCATTTCTGTAATCAGCACCCCGAGAAATCTCGAAAATGATACCCATACCATTTTATTGAAAAATAAAAATGTCCGATATCTTGGATTTTAAAATTGTTATCATTTTCGATATCATTTTTACTGTAGATGGCCCTGATCGTTTGGTGGTCGTTTGCCTGATGATAAAGATAACGCCGGCCCATAACAATTGCAGTGCCAATAAATACTTTGAAACAAAAAGATGCAGTACCGCATTGTGCTCGTTAACCTGAGTAATTTTACTTTTCAATTTCATTTCCAGTCTTTCTTAAACAGTTCTAAACCTCCCGATATTCCTGTAGCTGCCGCTAATAATTTGTTTACCAATACATATATTTTCCACTCGTAAAAATGATGTAAGTACGTAAACAAGAAATTGTAATCAAAAATGTAACCCATTCAATATGTATACGAGGAGCGTCCACGCGCAAATCACGGAATGAATCACATTTCACCGCTCTAGACGCTACTCTTTGAGCAAGCTTCAAACCCACACGAAAACAAATACTTGTATTGTATATCATTCACGCACACAAATATGTAACGTCGGCGGACAGCGTTTGCAGAGCAACGAGCGACACAACCTCCCCGTCTGAATGCCAGTGCATGACTGCCGCGCGCGCCCGCGCAGAGCACCTCTGAGACTTGTACATTTGGAATTCAGTTTTTTGATCATTTCTTTGCGAAATATTGCTCTATGCACAAATGAAACGGCCAGTTTATAGAAAATTTTCTTCCTTATTTTTTGGTGTAAAATTAATCCCAAACGTCTAATTCATTTAGAAGTTTTAGGGAAAATCGTTTTAAAACAGCATGCTGTTAAATATTTTTTCAAGCCATAAGTAATGGTAACACAAAAAAATCAATCAGTGAAATTAATGCCCTTGAATTGATCATTCAGGTAGTATTTTTTTCAAGTCGTTAAACCAAGCCGTGTGGGAGTTTTAGGAAGAGAAAGTAGTCGTTTTGGCGATCCTAGCCCCTTAACGCAACGTATAAATTTTACCGCATAGGTACGGGTATAGTATTAGTAAGAGAAGAGAAAACTGCGTTGTGCGATGCCGCATCGCATTGTTGTGGCCTTGTCTTGTAAATGACGCTAATATTTTCAGATATATTCATAATCTTTGCCTTTTTCTACTGTCAGGAATTTCTCGAACAGTGTACCGCTCAATTTGGATTACGCCCATCTCTGTCGCTCATACTAAATATGAAGGAGACGGGGGATTTGTATGAATTTATGTATGAAACTAGTCTCGCCGCTAATGATGTGGTTTCTGTCAATGATGTATGGGTGTTGGGTGGTGGGGGTGACCATCAAATACCAAGAACTGATAATGAAACATTTAATTCAAATCAAAATTATCACATAATTTAATGATTAAACGAACTTACCTGTAAGTTAAGTTCTATCATAATTTTTTTTTCTCTCTCTGAACTTAGTGCATAGACAAGGCGACATTGTGCGTGCTACTACAAGTGTATACATAAAATCTCTTCAAACTCACTACTTCACATAATTATGTGAAGTAGTGAGTTTGAAGAGATTTTATGTATACACTTGTAGTAGCACGCACAATGTCGCCTTGTCTATGCACTAAGTTCAGAGAGAGAAAAAAAAAATATGTAGGTAGACCACACAATTTCATTATTTCGTGCGGTCGGCTGGTTCTTCATTTAGTTCAGAGCTTATCAGTTCAAGTAGATATTTCACTATTCGGGACCTATGAAATAGGTAATCTGGGTGGGCGGGATGCTATCTCTTCAAACTCACTACTTCACATAATTATGATAGAACTTAACTTACAGGTAAGTTCGTTTAATCATTAAATTATGTTACAGTATTGAGTTTGAAGAGATTTTATGTATACACTTGTAGATGTTGAGAGAAGTTGTGAAATATCTATTTCAGTTGAAAGTATTACAGAAGTAAATATATTTAATATTTCTTCAATAATTGACGTAATAAATGTACTTAATCACTCAATTAAAAGGTAATGTTTCTTAAATAAACTATTAACATAATAGCTACAGTAATTTTTTGCATAAATCAATCAATTTTACTTCTAGCAAAACAATGATTTGATTCTGTATATGCTGTCTGTTATATATGCCTGTTATAAAACTTGGCAAATATTGTAGAGCCGCCGGACCAACCGGCAGTCTTCCTGATAACATCCAAATTCACACCGAGCTTATGAGCTTTTGAGGTGTCTAGTACTATGTGCAGAGTACTGTGTGATATCTATTCCACAGACCCACAACGTATACTCTTTATCCATCTGCTAAGTGTTTGGGGAGAAACTTTATTATATGGTTTTTTATAGAAATAAAAATAGAGGTGTGATGATCACGTAATGCCGCTACATTACTTTTGGATAATCCGTTAATAATTAAGCCGGACCTATGTCAGGTCTGTCTCGAAAAATTGGCAGCATCAGCGTTGGCTGAGTTGCGTTTACACTTGACGTTTTTATTAAGTCAGGGATCCTAATGGAAATATCATTCCGCCAATTTTGAAAATTTTGGATATCTATTTTTGAAATAGTTTGTACTCTATGCGCTGTTACCAGCGCCAGCAGGGTAACTAGCTTCTTTAGTGATTTTTTCTAAAGAATGAGATTAATTAGGAATCCAAGTGGCTAGAGTTTCAATTACTAATGTAGTATCCCAGTGGATTCATACTTGGGTAAGGGAGGGCGAAGCCTAAATATACCCTTAAAACACAGTCGTCTGTGCTTATCTGACTTCCTAATACTAAGGAAGGTGTAGATCTAAACCCATTTAGAATGCCGTATAGCGCTCCCGATTGAAATAACTCTGTTAAAACATGAATAATAACTGGAATGTGTAAGTATCATATTACTTAATTTAATTCTCTGACAGAGACGCTATTAATGTGTCTAAAGACCTGGGAGGGAGTTTTCTTATTAGAGACTCCCGCACAATACTCCTCCTGGAATAAGAGATTATTAGGTCCTCAGAAGTTTGAAAAAACCAGTGGTTTAGTTTGTAAAAAACTGGTTAAATAAGGGATACCAAGGTTCAGCTGGCCATGTTGGCCCGACCAGTATGCACTTAACTTTGTCGCTAATAATTTTCATTATTGAGAAGGAAGGGAACCCGTTTTTACGGGTTCCTGGTTCATGGTATTTTTATATAATTTTGACCAATTCACAGAGAAAGCGTCAAGCATCAGGGTCTTTGTGCCATGATATGTATACAGGACATTTTTTATTTATTCAACTAGCAATCATGTCAATCTCTGGTAGCCCGAAATTGTTAATTATTTGCTGAAAGGCAAGATCAGATAGTTCCCATTCAATATCCGGGTGAATACACCTTGATTCAGTATCTGCTATAGTATTTTCTGTAGATGGAATGTATAGCGCTGTTATAAATAGAATTCGCGCTTCACACCATTGTCGTATTTCTTTGGTCAGTTTGTGAGATGGGGGAATTGCATTCCTCCCATACGATTAATGTAAAAAATCGCAGTTGTATTATCTATTCGCAAGATAATATGACAATTGGATAAATCCTCTAGACAAATTTTTAATCTTATGAATGTGAAGTTTTCTTTCTTCCCGACTTCAGCTACCGCTTGCCGTTTTTCCCGCACAGGCTATCCCCCAACCCCCCATAGTCGAAGCATCTGAATTCGTCAAATTTAATTTGATTTTTTGGATTTTCGATAGATTTAATCCACAAATCGAAATCTGACTGTAAACTTACAGGCAAATTCATGTACTTTTCATTTTTGTAATGTTATCCATACATTCGCTATAGCTATGTAATATTAGACAGGTATCGTTAAGATATATTGTCGATAATAATCAGCACAGCGTGGCATTCTGACCACCGTTTTCATTATTTTTGTGAAGACAAAAGGTGCCGTATTGACACCAAACGGTAGGGCATTAAATTCATACAAGTTACCGTTCAAACTAAATCTTGAATATTTTTTAGAGTTATCATGAACTTTCACTTAATAATATGCGTCTTTGAGATCAATAGTTGACTTGAGACAACATCTTGAGATTAGTTTGATCATTATTCTAAAATCTTCTAATTCAAATGAACATGTTGAATGAACTCGTTTAGCTTTTTCAAATTTAGGATAAAGCGTGCTTTTCCGTTCGGTTTGGGTAAAAAGATATTGGATATCCTCACAGGGCTCACAGTGAGGTATAGCACTTATAGAAATTAAATTATGTATAGCTTGATCAAATTCAAGTTTTTCTGAGTGTGCATAATTTCGGGGTTGAGGTATACAATGCTGATATGGAGTTTCAGTGAACGGAATTTCATAACCACGTATCCACGATAAAATTATTTTATCTGCGGTTATTTGTGACCATTGGTTGTAAAAAACAGATAGTCTACCGGCGTAATTTACCGTATTGTCTAGCGGCGGCCGCGACTGAAGTTCAGTCGCGATGTCCTCGATGATGGCGAGTGCTGTTGCCTCTGAGGTGCAGACTCCTTCATCTTTGAGGGCGCCGATGGCTGCTGTCTGTGGTTTTGAACCGGAGCCTTCCCGTTTCAATTTCTGTTAACGACTTGATGCTTTGGTTTTGTAGCAGTAGTCTTGTTAGAGGTGGAAGCTTTGAGATCCAGACCTGTTTTATTGATCGCTTTTGCGGTCTTTAAAGTTTCGGCTAGTTCTTGGCTACAAGAAAACTATCTATTATCGTGAGCAGCATCTGATCTTTCAAGTCCTTCTTTAGTACAGCCAATATGAAATTTCGCCTCGTTATTGACTCACTGAGTTGTGTGTCACAGATGATGCGCCCAGCATCAATCAGCAGCTTTAGAACAGTTGGATCTTTATTATCCTTACTAAGAAGAGTCTTATAGGCTCGTCAAGACAAGCAATACCGCTGCTAATTTTGCCTTAGCTTGGTTCTGTTCGTGGAACATCCTCACTGCTGGAAGCACCTTTAATCACTGGTGGTGGAGATACATCCTCCAGTATTATCACGTTGGCTATATCCAGCGAACGATCGGAACTCGCGTGTAACGCGCTAGTCGACGGTCTTGGTTCGCGTAGCTCTTGATTTTCGTTTTCAACATTAACAGCAAATTGCAAATTTGTGTCTAATATACGTAATTATACGTATACCTTCATATTATTATCATAGGATAACCTCAACAAGTTGCTATATGCATGGCGTATTAGGTACGCATAGGTATACAGCGAGTAAGATGAACTCGTGGCGTTGCATCGTGAACTCGAGTAAAAAATAGGTTAAGTAACAACTCGAATCGTTGGAACGTGAAACCTTTTATACATTATTATCGGTAAGTGGCAACTCGAATTGTTGAAACGTGAAAATTAGAACTTAACTTATATAGTTAAAATGTTACCTTCCGGTTCGTTTCATATTATTATTATAGGACAACCTCAACAGGTTGCTACATGCATGGCGTATTAGGTACGCATAGGTATACAGCGAGTAAGATGAACTCGAGTAAAAAATAGGTTAAGTAACAACTTGAACCGTTGGAACGTTAAACATCGTATGTATTTAAGTGACAACTCAAACATGAACCGAAGAAATTGCAAATTACTTAAATAGTTAAAATGTTACCTTTCGGGTCGTTTCATCTTTTTATTATTATAGATAACCTCAACAGGTTGCTATATGAATGGCGTATTAGGTACGCATAGTTATACAGCGAGTAAAATGAACTCGAGTAAGAAGTAGGTTAAGTAACAACTTGAATCGTTGGAACGTTAAACCTCGTATGCATTATTATCGTTAAGTGACAACTCCAATCGTTGAAACGTGAACATTAGAACTTAACTTAAATAGTTAAAATGTTACGTTTCGGGTCGTTTCATATTATTATTATAGAATAACCTAAACAGGTTGCTATATGCATGGCGTATTAGGTACGCATAGGTATACAGCGAGTAAGATGAACTCGAGTAAAAAGTAGGTTAAGTAACAACTCGAATCGTTGGAACGTTAAACCTCGTATGCATTATTATCAGTAAGTGACAACTCAAACGTGGACCGAACAAATTGCAAATTACTAAATTAGTTAGAATGTTACCTTTCGGGTCGTTTCATTTTATTATTATAGGATAACCTCAACAGGTTGCTATATGGATGGCGTATTAAGTACGCATAGGTATACAGCGAGTAAGATGAACTCGTGGCGTTGCATCGTGAACTCGAGTAAAAAAGTAGGTTAAGTAAGAACTCGAATCGTTGGAACGTGAAACCTCATATGCAATCGATAGTTATCGGTAAATGTGCAATTTACTTACAAATATTCCCACTCCTCGTTATGTTTCCTCTTCGGCATCTTGATTTTGACGAAAAAACTTGTTAACACGGAGAAACTTAGAAAAACCAACTTTGTAGTGCGACGCGGCGGAGCACTGCAACGTGAATGTAGAACCAGCCGACCGCACGAAATAATGAAATTGTGTGGTCTACCTACATATTTTTTTTTTCTCTCTCTGAACTTAGTGCATAGACAAGGCGACATTGTGCGTGCTACTACAAGTGTATACATAAAATCTCTTCAAACTCAATACTGTAACATAATTATTATTGGGGCTCCCAAAGGAGCACTATGAAAGTTAATAAAAAGATAGATTTAGATAAATGAAACGTATACCGTAGGTATACCATCAAAACTATTTTACAACACCTATAATATCCTAAGAATTATTCCAGTCCTTATTCTATCCCCGTTTCTATATCTATTTCTATCCCTATGTCACGTTACTGAGATATAGGGGAGAAAATGAAAATAAGAACAATTTGATTTAAAAAAAAGCCGATCCAAAGTTAAACAGTAAGCTATCTTTAACTTAGGCAAAGTGTATTTTTTTTTAATTCCTTTTGATAACGAAACGAGCTGGTCGTTTTCCTGATGGTAAGCTTGCCACTTGGAACGTTGAAACACAAAGGCCTGCGCGGCACTGCATCTCGCTCGTTACCTTGGGACATGAGGTGTTAATTCTCATAAGACCAGTAATTTCACTGATTGCTCTTCTCATCAAACCAGAACACAGTAATGCTCGCCCATTACTGCTTGGCGACAGACTTCACTCACAAAGCGGTGGTACCCACCCAGACGGACACTCGCAGTTAGTCCTACCACCGGCTAAAACGTGTGGTAAACCTACAGGAATACTCAAAGTTTAGACCGCGCAAAGATTCTCTTAACGGTAGCATTTTCAGCGCGTTTCGTATACAATCCCATTTGTTTTGGATGCTGAATCGACTCATACATATTCCCATTTCCATAAAAGGAGTTTTGCTACACTATACTATGTTGAGACTTGAATTTCTAGAATGCTTTCAATATTGACCATTCTAACTTGGTGATGGTGAACCACGTGTCATTGCAATTTGAGGTTACGTGTTGTGGACTTAAGGTTCACAAAGTTACGGTATTGTGAATTATATACGCTATTGAAATGCCATGTCTGCATTATGATCGGTTTTGGGTCTAGCTATGGGATTCTATGGTAAGATTTCAAACAATTTGAAGAGCTCGGGGTTTTATGTGTTTACTTTTGCATACATTTTGGGAGTTATATTATCCATACTATCCCTACTAATAAATGCGAAAGTGTGTTTGTTGGTTTGTTGATTTGTTGGTTTATTGGTTTGTTGGTTTGTCCTTCTTTCACGCAGTAATGAAGCAACGGATCGACGTGATTTTTGGCATAGATATAGTTTATGGACCGGAGAGTAACATGGTCGACTTTTTATCTAGGGAAAATGCACAGTTCCTGTGGGAACGCGGGTGAAAACCGCGGGCAGAAGTTAATGTGACATGAAATTGACATTGACATCTGTCAATTATTGACAGATGTCAATAAAGTTTTATAATGTTGACAAGTTGATTTAATTTGACAGATCGGTTTGACGGTTCCTATGGGAACGCGGGGGAAAACCGCAGGCAGAAGCTAGTATTCAATAAGGCTAATCTCTTATCGCTGTGTTCCACCAGCTGCAGTTAAGAGCTCATCGTAGTTTAGGTCGATTAAGATCAGGTGAAATAAAAGTCAAATATTAAACTAAGTATTAGAGTAAAATGTAAGCTTGTTTGTGGAAAAATGTAGTTTCTCCACAAATAATAGTTGAAATACCATGTATATAATAGTTAAACTGAGGAACTTACAAACCCTACAATGTACATTGATCGAGTATAAATTGTAAGCAGCACAATGTCAAAGTCTTTCGAACAGCTAATCTAAACATAAACTAAGACACTTTTTGACAGGTATAATACTAGAGCGAGCTAAGGCACTATAAATCAAAGTTCACACCTGAAAAGGCTCGTTTAATTAACGTCACACGCGCTACACTGTCCTGTCTGTCTGTGCGACTATACGTAGCGTCGATGTGCACACAATGACAGGTCCGGTGGTATATGGGGAGCGCTCTAGATGTGGTGCTGTTCTTGTATAAAGATTTGAGTATCAGAAGTCAGAACCTGCCCTTTGAAAAATGTAAGTTGAATTGTAAAGCTAACGCACACTTTCGCTTTAGTAGGACTAACTCTTTTGCGAATGTCCGTCTGGGGTGTTACCACAGCTTTGCCCGTGAAGTCTGCCGCCAAGTAGTAATATGCAAACATTAACTGTATTCCGGTTTGATGAGCAGAGTAGCCAGTGGAATTGAACGTTGGATCCGAAGCACTTTCATAGTAGGAAAACTGCGATCCGTTAACCGAAGCTTCGACGTTCGATTTACGGAGTAAGGTCCCACCAGGATCCACAATATTCGAGAAATCGTGTGACATACACTCGAAAAGAATACAGACGAATTGACAACCACCTCCTTTTTTGAAGTCTTTTAATACAATCTGCAGCTTCCATTCAACAAACAAATTAAATTCAACAAGTGAAATAAATTAAACTTGCATCTATTCCTGGTATCTTATTTATGAATCATAACTTCATACGTATATTTAGTCACGATGATAGGAAAACCTGCAAATAGAACAAAATCCAAGAACCTTGTTGTACCTACTTCTCACGTCTGTGCTCCTGGTATTTTAATATGCATATCTTGGAAAATCCATATTTAGTTAGTCATACTCCTTAACCATACTCTTGATACGCATATGAATGCGGTCCATATCTACCCCTGACCGCTTACCATCAAGCGGGCTTCTAATAATTACGTCGGCAAAAAATTGAGATTTATCATGAAGCTGTCGATTTGCCTACCTTATACAGGTAATGGCATACCGCGCGTCTTCACTGGACTTGTGGGGGATCATTAGACCACATTGTATAGATGAGGTGGAAAAAACATTGCACCTGATACTGTATCTTTTTGATTGCTTCGTGGCTAAGTTGGCTAAGCCCTGCCTGCAAAGCGAGGGGCTCTGGGTTGGATTCCCTGTCGGAGCAGATTTTCTGTGGTGAACATGGAGTTTTGTTCTCTGGTGTTGGATGTGTGTGTTGAGTATGTGTGTGTCTGTGCCACCTGCGATGCAGGGAAGAAGAAAGGTTCTCCAGTGGCGATCAGGAACTGGAAGACAGCGTAGGCACACTAGGTGGACCGATGACTTTGTTAAAACTGCGGAAAATATGAATGCGCGAGGCGAGTAGCCGATTGAAGTGGCCTACTACTGAGGAGACCTTCAGCAAAGGACGTCTTCCGGCTAGTGCCGATAACATGATGAAAGTTCTCAAAAATTACGAAATAGGTACCACACAAGGAACCCACCAACAAAATCGCTGAATACCCATTCTCGGAAAGAGTACCACATTTTTCCCATAAAATATTTCTCCACAACAGGAATCGATCTCGCATCTAACAGTTAATAGCCCCAAAGCTACATATTCATAAATGTTAATGTCAGATCCTAAAGACGCCGTCTGCAGCCGATGTCTAATTAAAATCAACTCTGCACGTAATTAAGAGCATTTCCACCCCAGGCGGTCTCGGTTAAAAACCTTGTTTTACAATTGACAGTTAAAATCTATACGGCAGATAACTTAGGTTGATGGATTGAAATACAGAGCTATCACAAACAGCACTTCTACGAATGTCCACCCATACGGACACTCGTAGAAGTGCTGGGTACAAGTTTTGTTCGTATAGTCGACCACCAAGCAGCAGTGTGCAATCATTACTGTGTTACAGACTGATGAGCAAACTAGCCAATGAAATTACTGTACCCTGTCTCAGGGTAACGAGCACAATGCAGTACCGCGCAGAGCTTTGTGTTTTAAGGTTCTGAGTGACACTGCAATTTTTATTGTTATGTGCTGACGTTATGCTTACCATCTTTTAAACAACCGGCTCGTCTCTATTAAAATATTTGAAAATAATATTATTAATATTATAGTTATTTTAGTTAATTTTGAATTTTTTTTTTATGTTATTGGGTAACGAGACGAGCTGGTCGTTTGCCTGATGGTAAGCATAACGCCGGCCCATAACGATTGCAGTGCCACCCAGAACTTTGAAACACAAAGGCCTGCGCGGCACTGCAGTGCGCTCGTTACCCTGAGACATTAGATATTAAGTCTCATAAGCCCAGTAATTTCACTGGAAACTCTGCTCATCAAACCGGAACACAGTAATGCTTGCACAATACTGCTTGGCGGCAGACTTCACGAGCAAAGCGGCAAATAAAAATAATATCATGTAATCGTTTCAATTATATGATGGGACAATTTAGAGTTTAGACACATGCTTTGTCTCTAAGAAGCAGACATATAAAAACTTCGTAGTACCTATTTCTCTTTAAGCTGGCTTTTTGCTTCTTTTAGCTACTAGCGTTCTTTAGTTTACAGATTTTACGGCAATCTAAAAATTATATAGCTCAAGGTAAGTTAAATGTAAAGCTATGAAAATAGTTTACAATACACATTGACGGGGTGCGGCAATAATACAAATTAAAATATCTCTACATAGTCTACATATCTCTAAAAACATTAAAATAAAACATAAAAACCGTAAAGGAGCTCAATTAAGAACTACGTTCAAATCTAAAAGTCATTTCAACAACGAACGTGGGTGACCATAGTAAATAATTAAGAAATAACAAGTATCGTTCACATAAACAAACATGGTAAAACCGGCCCTTCAAAACACAAACATTACAAAGCGCCCTACACATAACGTCAAGTTTTTCAAATCAAAATAAGGATGCCAATTACGCGTCCATAAATACAGAAATCGGGCGACTTTTTGTCGCATATCTAAAAAGGCACTAATTACGATTTCCTGCCGGCCACGGGGCACGCCAGACGCGCGACTAAAAAGTCGCCGAGGTGTGCGCGGTACGTCGCCGCGCGATATTATGTCGATGTTGGGATACTTTTGTGTAGGGATGGCAGTGCGCGGTTTATTTAAGAATCAGAAAATTATTTGTCGTCAAAGCACTGCACAGGAGATGTCACCTAAATAAGTTTATTTAACTGCTTCATCAGACTTTCATTTTATTACTGTTTAAATGTGCTCTCGGGTCTTTGCTCGGACCTTTGATAGAGGCCCTTTTATACTAAAATTATAGAAAATTATGAGTTCGGGAGGTAGTAATGATATGGACTATTGTAAGATGTGAGTAAAAAACCTGGAATATTATAATGAATGTTTGATGACTTTAAATCGGTCTATGAAGTGAGACTTCAGCACCATGCCAATTCCGCCTCATTTCAAAATATGTAGGCAGGTTGACTCGCCACGAATTGAACGGGCCTCCCAATAAAAAGGCCGCCAGTATATTTATTACTGTTATTATGAATAAACCTATACCTATATTTAATTATGAATACCTTGCTAAGATATTGTAAATCTTTTTTTATATGGATTAAAAAAAACAATCAAGTCACACAATACCATTTCAAGTTAATTTGAATGTTCTACTTATTTACACCACCCCTAAAACATAACTCTTATACCTGCTGCGCAACGTCTCTAGTGGTAAATGTCCATACGCACACGTTTCCGTTTCTAATTTCTTGATCAAAATTACATCGAACAGCGCTATTTAAATTGCAGTCATCATAGATAACGAGCTACTTCACCCACTTACATACTCACATTTAATAGGAAAATTGTCGAAGTGTCAACCCTGAATATACGAGCAATAAATAACTCGCTCTCATTGGCCGCGCTGTCACGTACCCGTGTGCAGAGTAGTGTGGAGTAGAGCTCTCCTGAGTTTTTTAGATTAAAATGTATCGTAATATGCAATGATCATGATAATCTTGAAGCGATGATAGCTCAATGTTAGTGAGATCTGCCAAACGATGGATCGAATGCTATAATGACGTTGAGCTTTCTGTGAAGAACCATCGTGATGAAAAAATAGCATGATGGCACTTTATAGTGCTTTGAAAGTGGTAGGTGGCCTGGCTAGCAAAAATTTAAATGAAAAATCTGTCGCCAAGCCATGCTTCAGACTTACCACTGTGTAGGTACCTATAGAATCTCGGGGTAACGAGCGCCCTTCAGTGCCACGTAGATCTTTGTGTTTTAAGGTTCAGGGTGGCACTGCAATTGATATAGGACGAGGTTATGTTAGCCATCAATCAAACGACTCGCGCGTTTCGTTATCTAATAGCAAAAAAATTAATTTAAATCCATCGGCATGCCGATCAAAAATATCTCTGTAGCTTCATTACTCTGCGCATAAAGATGTTACACAAAACCATTTATGCTTATCTATTAATCTAATAGTGACACAACTGTAACTGAAACTCCGACCCTACATCCCTTAAAATAAGATTTAGTATCGCTTAACCATAGACACTGACTTTTTAATACTCTAGAGGTGGGTATTGAATGCTGTCGAATCGATTAAAATCGATACCAAGAAGGAAATCAACTTCCGTTTTGGGTATAATTGACATATTTATTCAATGTTTTGTTAAATTTACATATTCCTATTAACATGTGTTGAATGTAACACTCAGAAAAAACTAAGTAGGTGATGTAAAAAGATATCAGTTTTAATTGAGAAGACAAGTTATCTTTAATTAGCAATTACATACTTATTAATTGATTATTAACTTCCATAACCTCTTATCTAATTATTACGTTTCTTTCTCACGGCTCATCATCTTATGTGTTTATAATTCATCATGAGATCGTAGTTGGTAATATTTTAAAATTACAAGTGAAAATATGAGCGAGTCACTAGTGGTGGTAACAACCCAGATCCCTTGTAGAAGAGTTAGCCCTACCACTTAGGAAATAAAAATCACTGAAGTGTGCGGCATTTTCTGGAATTGTTTCTAATGCCCGTTTTCACCAACAACGAATAAGACAAAGCCTAACTAAGTAATTTCTAATGTAAGTAAATTCCTAAGTATAAACCGTTAGGACATTCCTAAAGGTTGGTGAAACGTTTTTTTTTTGCTCTAGGAAACTCCTAAATATTTAGGCGTCTGATTTTGGTGTCCCCTAGGGTTGGTGAAAACGGGCATAAGTTTCTTCTAATCAACATCACTATTTAACAAAGATCAACATATTTCAAGTGAATTAGCTGATCTAGGGCTGCCCGGAAGTTCTGTAGTAGATTTTTGTAGTAAACTTTAACCGTGTTACCACAAAAAAACCCTTTTAAATGCCTGTTTAGCCAGACAGTGTTTAAAGACAAACGTCTAAAATGATTATAAATGTCACAACAGAATTGAGTGAACATTATGTTCACATACACAAAAATTTCCCCGGCTGGTGATCGAACTCGAGGCCCCTTGCTTACCACCGATATAGCCACGGATCCGTTATTACTTAGAACATTATAAATATACCGGTAACATAGAAACATCGAGATACTAACCTTAAGAGGTGCAATAACGTTTGGTTTCCACGAAATAAATTCCACCAGCGGCGCAAGTATGGAAATCGGTTCGATAAATTTCTCGAACCGAAAAACTCGATAAACTTATCAAATGTTGCGAGTACCGAAGTCTGATCGTAAAGTATTGCAGTAGCTCTATATTCTCTTTGGATTCGACCTAGCTTTTCGATAACTTTTGTCGATTGTTTCGAGGCTCGATAAAACCCACTTTATCGATTTGAACTGTCAATTTTATCGAATATTATCGAATTTTATCGACCGAAAAGATCCGTACTTGCACCGCAGTTTTGCCTAGACATAATGCGCTCTGATTGACTAAGCCACCGCCTCGCGTCGATTCCCCGTGCGCTAATATACGCTGAGCGCTGGTATAAGTTATAGCAAAATCAATACACTGTTGTGAGATCGGATAGTAGTGTATTTCATCTTTCGAGGTTAGTATCTCGATGCATAGAAAACACTGCTTGTTACATGATATTATAACCTTCAAGCGAAGAGCCGTCTCCACCACCACAAATTAAAAAGTTGCAAAAAAATGCGGCATGGTGTCGGGGTGCTGTCAAAATACATCAATCGATCATAATCTCGTATCGAGTGATATAATTACCGCAGCCCAGTCACGACCGAATGATCGATTAGTGATTCGATTGAGTCGGGAGCGGATCGATTATAATCGAATGGGTTTGGGGCGGGCGCTGATGATATTGATAAGTTTGGGAGTCGCAAGTGATTTTAATAGCTTTTTTTAGAAAGGACTAGGTCAGGGTTGTGATGACTGCATTCTTACGTGAAGGAAAGTGGTTTTTAATCCTACAAAAGTAAGTAGCTCTTAAATGTGGCAGCGGAAGCACACTGAAACTTAAAAGATAAAATCCAAATGCCTACTAAGGCTGACTCAAGTTGTTTTCTTCACCGGAAGTTCGTTTACATTTTAGCTAATTAGCTATCATTAGGTGGTAGGACTAACTCTTGCGAGTGTCCTTCTGGGTAAGAAACCACCGCTTTGCCACAGTCTGCTGCCATACAAATTACTGTGTTTCGGTTTTAGTTAGTCAATGAAGTTACGGGACTTATGAGATTTAATACAGATAGTGTTACCACAAAAAAACCATTTTTAGTCGCCTGTTTAGCTAGACAGCGTTAAAATAATACCTATGTCGCAGTAAAGTTATGGGACTTCACTAAATCATGACGCGAGTTTCTTAGAATTCAAATTCAAATTCAAATTGCTTTATTCAAATAGGCCCCAAAGGAGCACTTATGAAAGTTAAAATAAATTACTCTAACAGCGGGCCTCCGCAACATTCGTCTACCCGATTCACAGACTAAAACTGATGCTGTCTTTATCAGAACATAAGAAATGACAAAGACACCAACAAACCCGATCCGTGCTCAAAGTCAACGAACCTTCCAGAAAACATGAATCCTAATTGTTTTCACAATTTTATTTTATTCTTTGGCCACACTAACTTTCAGCTTGCAATGCTCATTATCGCGATAAAAACGACTTTCAAATATTCCACAAAATAACGTTATAAACAGTTATACTACTGATAAACATAACCCTTCCTCTTGGATTTGCTGTATTCGGGCAAAAATAACTGTTAATTGGCAATTAAGTATCATACTATTAATTTTAAATCCAGTCGATTACTAAACATAAACTAACTAAATCTACTTATTAAAAGTTAAATGCATTAAGAACCAATTTAAATAGTATCACTTGATTTACAATCGCGCCGCTCATATGCATTAAAACTCAATTAATCTGATTTGTAATCGATTCAATGCCAACAATCGTAATCGAAAGTTGATCGATAAAATCGCTGGAATCGATTACAGTTGCAATCGCGACACTGTGACACTAATGCTTGTATGAGTTGTAAGTTGTAAGCAATCTAATATTTATTGAGTTGCTTTTGTCCCTGGAATGGATTTGAATTTTTAGCCAACCTAAAAAAGGAGGAGTTTTGTCTTTTGAAATTTGTCTGCATTTTTTTGTGGCGATGTTACTCGATTTCTTCGCCAATTGTTCATGAGTAAGGTTTATAACAAGGATGTTTCTTTCATAAATTTTATGAAAGAATACCACACCCCTATGGATGAAAATAGGGAGTAGGGGGGGGATGAAATTTGTCGAGATTGGTTCCGGCTTTTTAAATTTTTCCTTATGTAATTGAATGGACATTTAAAGTCATTTATACACATCTTCAGAAACGACGACTTGATGATGAAATATTTTTTGCCCTAGGCGTCTCCTAAATGCTTAGGCATCCAATTTAGGCATCTCCTAGGATTGGTGAAAACGGGCATAAGTCTCATAGCCCAGTAATTTTACTTTGCATATTTTTCACTTTAAGATGTTCTTACATAAAGCTCTTCCCATGTAAGGGAGCAAAGAAACAAACAAAAAAAGAATTTTCAAAATTCAAAGTCAAGATTGACGGGGAAATTGTGGAACATAAAAGAATGCATATAGTCGAACATAATATAACCTCCTCCTCATTTTTGGAAATCGGTTAAAAACTCTGTAATTTTTAACAATGCTCAACAATGTTCAATGCTTATTAGCGATATCTGCCAGACAAAAACGCTAAAGCAAAAATTGCTTTAGCGTTTTCAGTTTTCAGTTTTTCAATGACAAACTACTGAACCGATTTTGATGAAATTTCTATTTATTTATTTATTTATTTATTTATTTATTTAGATAGTAAGCTTACAGTTTACACCAAAACACGAACTATCTTAGATTAAAACTTAAATATAATTTTAAGCTAGTCACAATGGCATGCATATTATCAGCAAATAAATCAACCTGTTGGATCTTATGCGTAAAAGAATTCAATAATGATAACGCTCGCCGTGTAGGAGCGTTACCAGCGTGCTGAGTTCGAGGCGCGGGACAAGCGAACAACTGATGCTGACGACGCCCGGCACGGGTATAGTTACTGGGGACAAATAGCGCGAGTGCATCCAGCACAATCGGATTGTTTACCCTATTGCGAAGTATGTGACAGTAATGAATGGCTAGCAGTAATTTGCGCCTATACTCCAGCGTATCCACTCCAATCATTCCTGATACGAACAAGGATGGAAAGAGGTACGGGTAATAGCCGTACAGACGCTTGTAGATGTACCTTGCAAATTTGCGCTGCAGTCTTTCTATCATCAAAGTGTATTTAAGTTCACGTGGATCCCACACAACAGCATCAAATTCAAGTTTGCTACGGACGAAAGCGTAATATAGCATGAATGCAACAGTGACGTCCTGGAACTGCGAAGCCGTTCTCATTATAAACCCCAACGTCCTGTTGGCACCCTTACAGACAGACATAATATGCTCGCGGAAATCAAGATGGTTGTCTAAAATAATACCCAGATCTTTAATACTGTTCACTCTTTCTAGAGTGGAGCCATCTAAGACGTATGAAGATGTAATAGGGTTGGGTGACCTAGTGAAGGAGACTACTTTACATTTCGCTGTGTTAAATGCTAGTCTATTCAATCGGCTCCACCTCTCCACAGACTCCATATCCTGCTGCAGCATCAAACAGTCAGTAGCTTGACTTACTGGCTGGTAGACTTTGAGGTCATCAGCGAACATTAAGCACTGCGTCGTGCTGAGAACACTGGGGAGATCATTGACCATGACTAAGAAGAGAGTAGGTCCCAGAGTGCTACCCTGACTTACTCCTGACCTGGTGTAGAATTCATCAGACTTATACATTTGCAACTGCACGTACTGCCTACGATCTCTCAGATAATCGGCGAAAAATCTCAATAGCTTAGGCGAAGACCCCAACGCAGATAGCTTTACCAACAAGATGTCATTGTCCACGACGTCGAATACTACTACTACTATACTACTACTACTACTATACTATGGGACTAATCTAAAAGTATATCCTTTCAAACAAAAAAACAATTTTGCAAATCGGTTTATAAATGACGGAGATCTGAGGTAGGTAACAAATATTTAAAAAAAAAACCCACCGAATTGATAACCATCTCCTTTTTTTGAAGTCGGTTAAAAACAAAAGAGTTTATTTACTCCATCTAAGTTCATCCGCCATAAAACACGTAGAATAATGTTCATAACAAGTACTTATCACGCATCAGATTGGCCATAACTCAGACCCAGTACGGACTAACTCGAAGCATTGAGTTTTTACTTATTAATTAAAGTTTTGTTGAATGCGAAGTAGACACGTTGATTGATGTGTGGTACACGCTGTTATAGGAAACTTGGTCTGGTTTAGATTGTTGTGATAAATGGTAGTGTTGACAGCTGGTGCGGTCGACGCGGGAGGAAGTGGGTTTGATATCCGTTGTGGACTAGATTGTTTGGCAAGAATATTTTTATGAGATGACGTATAATAAGATAATGGTCCCAAGTTCATGAACCTGATAGTATTTTTAACCGACTTAAAAAAGGAGGTAATCGGTTTGACACGTATTTACGTGAGGAAAAACAGATGCACTGCAGTGCGCTCGTTACCCTGAGACATTATTACGTCTCATAAGCCCTGTAATTCCACTAAACAGGAACACAGTAATTCTTGCATATATCTGCTTGGCCGCAAACTACACTAGTAAACCTGTGATGTTACCCACCTAAAAGGACAAAATCAAAAAAGTGTTTAAGTGGTAAAATCTCTCCTTAATGGAGAGGGTGAGGGGAGGGGGTCGGTGATGTTCAGCAGTGGACGTATTGTGGCTGATGATAATGATGAAGATTGAATATTATAGGTACCTACTTTGCTTCTTTCTTTTATGTCCAGATATTGCACTTTTTTTTTTTTTTTTTTTTTTTTTTTTTTTTTTTTAATTTTGTTACATTACACTCTATGGACACGTGGTCCATACTCTTATAAGATTAGGTCATATATTAATAGAAATTAACGATATAAAGAAAGAAAAAAACATCAAGACGGGAACTATGGTCTTAAACTAAATTAAAGTAGAACTAAATTACAAGACAACAGAAGGATTACAATTGGAGTTGACCAGACACCACAAGCGGCACCCGTTCACGAGTATGACCCATGTGCCAGCCATCGCTCTCCTCAACCATTACCGAGGGAAGAGGGCGACCCGCCACACGATGCCGCCGCGAGCAGAATCCTTTTCGTGAGCATGACAACTCCAGTTGCTTACATAGATGAACATAGTTTTATATACATAGGTACCTATATACTAGGGGATTGCAGGGTGATCGGTGACTGGGGATTATCGGCCGTGGATCCCGCATTTCCTAACCTCATAAGCGCTTGAACCACTTCTTCATTACGGTGTTGTATGGCTTTTCGGAGGTTGTAGTCCACGATCATCTGTGGTGTCGCAATCATAGCCCGCTTCACAAATCTGCCTATCGCGTCATCACTGTCATCGGTGTAGTAAACACAGCTGACAGTGTGTCGTGATACTGCTACTACTGCGTGTGGAACGCTATCGTGAAGCTGTAACTTTTTCGATCTTGTTTGAAGGACGATAACCGACTCGTAAGTAAGTCCCTGAGCTTCGTGTATAGTTAGAATGCGTGACCCTTCACCACTTCCATATCCCTTGCTGGTCAGGGATTCCTTTTCTTCCTGGGTGTTAACCAGAAACAGGGTGTTTGGAAGAGAGATGGATATTTGGGCATCCTTATACATATTTAGCTTCAGGGAGCGCACCTGAGGTCTTGAGGAGTATATACCGGAGTATATCTCACTAAGGGCGTACGCTACATCCATTGGATTCCGATGCGTGCACAACAACTCCTGGCTGATGGTTGCAACCAGGCTTGGGCGATTGTACCTTAGCTCGAACAGGTTTTCTCTGTCGATATAAGGCAATTGGTTGAGATCTCCGACGAGGACAACTTTATTAGCACCTGACAGTCGAGTCGCCATGACTATGGCCCCAAAGTGGTTCATAAGAGCCTCATCAACCATTAAACGGTTGCATTTGTCCGGCTCCTTAAACCCATTTACTAAAATTGAGGCCATAGTCCGCACCTTAGTTTTTACAGCGTCTCCAATGCGGTGTGCGAGCTTCTCTCTTAGATCTTTAGCTGCCTCAGTTGTAGTGGTGACTATTACATCATTGTCTACGTCGAAGTTCCCAACTAGCCATGTTGTTTTGCCGCATCCAGGAACCCCATTTACCCAATTGATTTCCGGTACTGCCCAGTTTTCCAATGCTGGTCCAGAATCAAGCGTCTTTGAGATGACATCGGCCATCTTCAGGATCTTGTCATCCAGCATTATCCTCGTACACCGGGCTGTAACTACTATGGGATCATTTGAATGGACGTTAAAGCGTAGTCGTCCTGTCCGTTTCAGCTCTACCTCGTCCAGAGCCACAAAGCCACTTGTTGCATTGTATCCAGCCATATACTGTCCTGTCATTGTTCCCATTATGAGCTGGGATGTTTCATTATTGTATATGGCCGCTTCCGCCTCCTCGAGTCTAGTCTTCAACATGCAGTCCTTCTGCTGGAAGGACTTCATGATGTTCCGGCAGGTGATAAGATTAACCTCCTTGGTTGCTCTTATGATAGCCTGAAACTCAAGAAAAGCGTTGATTGCGTGGTCTAAGGGCGTCGACGCTGGTCTGAGATTGGGTGGACTGACCTCTCCCTTGTCAGCTCTCGTCCGGGTGTCTTGGGGCTGTTTAGGACCAGAGGAGGGATTCCTCAAAAACTCAACCAAAGCGGCTGCCTGTCTTTCCAGTGGTTGAATATTTCGTGATCTCGTTCCCTGTGTCGCTATGCTGATTACGTTCAGAAAACCCCTAAATCTCCTTTCCCGGTTCCTCTCTTCATGAATGCCTCTTTGCTGTTCTGAGGCTTTCTCAACTGCTACTTTCTGTTGTAAGCGTTCTGAGCCACTCTGAGTAGTCGAGTTCATCGCCGCTGTGTCGTGTTTCGGTACTTTGAGGAAGCTCAAGTCTTCCCCTCTGTTCTCGTACACGACCACCTCATGATTTACAGAGGCTTTAATGCAGCAGATGTGGTCAGCGACTTCGCCTTTTTCATACTCGACTATCATTGCGTCTACGCTCAATTTGCGGGGTGTGTTGACCGTACCTGGTTCAGCCTCTCCGAGTTTTGTGAGCACTGAGCTTGCCTGAGCAAAAGGAGTCTTCTCACCCCATTCGAATAGTGCGATCGTCTTGTTTCTGAATCGCACTAATCGACATCGGTGGTCTCCTATTTCCGTTACAGGTAACGCGTTATATGTTTTACGTTTCATGCTCATTCGGGTGGTGCTTCCGTTCAGCAGAGAGGCTAAGCCTGGTGATATTGCAACATGTTTCCGTACCCCCGCATTGCAGAAGCTTATGCCGAGTCTCTCAGTGCAGTCGTCCATGAAGAGTGCTACGCTTCGAAGTCTAACACCTGGATTGCCCCTCTCTCCGCACGCCAAGAGGTGATGTATCGCGCTGCGACGCGGGGCGGGTATTTGTTGGGTCAGCTGTTGTGTTGCGCTTGTTAATGGTTCGGTTGGGGGTAAAGTGGAGGGATTGGGTGGGTGTTGTGGGTCAGCAAGAGTACTGTTTCTCCGAGTTGCTATGCGGAAGATGTTCTCCACGTAGGTCAGGAAAAAAGGTCTACTCTCACTGTCAGCAAGGATTTTATTAAGATTGGTCAGTTCCAGGTTCTGGTCAATTTTCGTTTCTAGGTCATTTCGAGCTGCTAGGAAGCGCGGACATTCGAGGATTATATGCCACACCGTTTCACTGACATCGGCATCACATTCGCATCCGGGGCTGTCTTTGAGTTTAAATCTATACAGATACTCGGCTATTCCTCCGTGTCCTGTCAAAGCTTGCACCACAAGAGGCGAAAACTTAGTTGCCCTCACTGTCCGGTATGCCTTGTCGACATTGCACGTTGTCTATGCTAGTTTCAAGTAAAACGTGTTACTTTTTTCCTGTATGCACATAGCCTAAAACCTATCACTATAAACAACATCAGATTCTATATCACCACGTGACACGTCACTGTCACCAGCCTTGCATTCACCTGTCACGCGATTGGTCGATCTGTGTCAACCGTGACAGCTGAGGTCAGGAGCGACCAATCAAAGCGCGAGGTTCTTATTGGATCAGTATTTAAATAATTGGGTGGATTACATTTTTAAAGTACTATTGATACATCAGCTATTGCGCTATTGGATAAATCTCATTTATCTAATCGACATTTTCATAAGCCTCATCATCATCATCAGAAGACATCCATTTTTGAACATAAGCCTTCTCTATAAAGACGGGTTTGGCATAATACAGCACGCTTGGAAGGCGTCTTGGCGATCGCCACAGATCATTGAAACAAGGAGATGTGGTAAGGCGTACGAGCGGGTGCGAACGCATCAGGCCCAAATCATTTAATCGAATTCACTTTGACGTCTTTGCTGTCCCGTTTTTTTGCCTGTGGACTATTAATAAGTTTATTTGTGTGGCTGTAAGTAGTGTACATAAAAAATGAGTAGGTGTGACGTACTGGTAGGTACGTTCCTGTGACGATTAGGTTTTTTGTCCTTTAATATTGGTCTTACAGGCTCTTCACTTTTCATACAGTAAATAATTGTAAGGCTACGCTTTTGGAGTATGAAAGTGCTATTCACATTTCACTTGCAATGTTTGTTATGTTAGTGTGGTGAATTTTACTCGCTTTCCGGTATTCGATTGAGCTGAAACTTTACATACATACTACCATCTCACACCCCTAACACTAGGATTCCCAATGTCACAGATAGCGGACACACAACAATCCAAGGAAAAACTTATGTGGACTCATCGAAATACTATACTATACTATACTACTTCTGGGTTCAAATTCAATATGCTTTATTCGTATAGGCCCCAATGGAACACTATGCGGGTTTACTATAAGTATTACTTTTGGGACCTCTACTACTGCTGGGGTTAGTATCTGACCAAGTTTTTTGGGGATCGAAACCGCTCTTCACAGACAGGTTTAGTGCTGTCGAACTCGGCCACTAACGTGACTACAAGCTGCGGGCAAGATTTTTATACAATTTGTATGACATCGCGGCGGCGCACACTAAGCGTTCGAATGACCACGACCGAGCCGATGAGGCGGTGCCTGCGTTTGTGGCTCGCTTCTTGCGCACACTCGATCACAAGCGCTGGCTTCTCCCGCCCGGGTTCGGTGCCCAATATGCGCCAGCCACTTACTAGATACCCTTGGCGGGAGAACTTACTACTGAAGCTACAGAGCTGTTCACAGCGACCCTCACCCTCAAGCCAGCACGTCACTCAATATATCGGCACTCGCTCCATAATTACCCGCGACCGAGCGTCGACCTAGTCATTACTCTTATGCAAATGAAGGCGCGGAGGTGTGGTACATTTAGATCAGATAGCATTGAGAAACAATTATAGCACTCGCCAATTCAAATGCGCCTTAGGAAAAGTTTTACTTGTAGCGTGATCAGGTAATTATATTAAAAAATCAGTTTAAATGATAAGACTGGTCTTTTTTACTCTTATACGAGCCCCGATGCAAAATAGTTCGTCTAGTGTGAAATTTTCTCTGTGAGATTTTTTCTAACTTCATTATTTTTGTATATCTATATAAAATATTAAGCTGTTCTACTATAACATGTCGCGTTGCTTATGCCATTTTTTAATTATGAATCAATAAACTATTTTAGCCTTTTAAATTTATATATATCCTGTTTTAAATTCGATGAAGTTATAAGCAAAATAGTTCGTCTAATTGTTAATCGATGCAAAAGAGTTCGTCTATCGGTGAGTTAAATAAGATTATTCCTGTTTGTACAATTATGTTGCATAATTTTAATTTGTAAAAGTAATTCTGTGTTATTTGTCAAGTGAGACAGTATAAATTCTGAAAATTTCAGTTTTTTTCATTAGTTTTCAAATAACAATGGGTCGTGGCAAACCCGTGTGTGAAGAGCTTCGAAAATGAATAGTTTGTGGGGTCGATGCTGGCAAATCAAGTTACCAAATAGCTAAAGACTTGATACTTCCCAGGTCTACAGTCCAATCTATCATTCAGCACTATAAAAAGAATAGAACGACTTCTTGTTTGAAGAAAACTGGTCGACCACGCATCACAAGTGCAGTAGAAAACAGAATCCTGAAGAAAATTATCAAAAATAATCGTCGTGCTCGAGCTGAAGAATTCACGGTGAATTGGAAGGACATGATTCACAAAGACGTCTCAGTTGATACTTGCAAAATAGTCTTAAAAAGAATGGGTTACGAATTTTACACCGCTAAGGAGAAACCACTGTTGACTGCTGTACAAAAGAAAAAGAGGTTGAAGTTTGCTCGTGATCATTTAAATTGGACTTCCGATCAGTGGCGTAGTATCATTTGGAGTGACGAGTCCAAATTTGAAGTGGCAGTCGGCGATGAAAGCAAAAAAGTGATTCGGAACAAAAATGATGCATTTCATACTGATTGTCTCAAACGCAAAGTGAAGTTTCCGGCGTCTCTTATGATATGGGGCTGCATGTCTGCACAAGGTGTTGGTGGTATGCAGTTTGTGGATGGTTCTATCAATGCTGCAAGGTATCAAAACCTTTTGGAAGAGAATTTACTGCCCTCTATTCCGTCACTTAGCATCACGATTCCTTCATTTTTCAACAGGATGGTGCTTCCTGCCATTCTGCAAGGACAACAAAGACGTGGCTACCGGTGAAAAGCATCTCTACAATCGAATGGCCATCTAACAGCCCGTACTTGTCGCCGATCGAAACCCTATGTTGGAAAATGAAAAAAGTTCTCCGTAAAAATCCATCAAGATCGAAGAGCGACTTAAAGGCTAAACTCTTGACTGTCTGGGAGTCAATTACGCCTGAGGAGTGTGCAGCGTTGGTTGCAACCATGCCTCTTCGCATTAAAGCTGTCATTGAGAGCAAAAGCGACACAACTAAGTGGTAGACGAACTATTTTGCGTGAGTGACAAGGGTAGACGAATACTTTTGCGTTATGTTTTTTAGAATATTTTTTAAATTTTTTATGTTATGTAAAGTCCTGAAAGAATTTCAGTTATGTTAAAATAAACATTAAAATGTTCCTCAAATTGTGGTTTACTTTTTATTAAACGTTCTTAATTATTTTACCAATATTTACTTTCTATATTTTACGCTTTGCACTACTTTCCATACTAGACGAAATATTTTGCATCGGGGCTCGTATAAGTGATCTTTTGTGTTTTTATCTCGACTTTGGTGCATAATTATCAGCGTCTTTACCAGCGGGTTTTTTGTTAAAAGAAGAATTAAGAGATACCTACTTAATTACCTATAACTTATTTCTACGACATATCTTTTTACATATAAATATATTTTAATTTAGGTACAAAAACAGTTAGTTTATCTATAAGCCATTGTAGGCCTGTAGGTATGTCTTTAATAATGTTAGTCAGTATGCGTTTCTTTGTTTTTTTTTCTTTTCTGTCATGTTCAACGTCAAGGTGTAACTGTGTTTAGCGGAAGGAAGTAGCAGATGTAGTAGACATATTAATTATATTTGTATACCATTCAATACCGTTTTTTTGTTATGTGTATTGTGTATACTTTCATATGCATTTAATAAAAAAGTTGTTATTTTGATATTACAAACAGACACTTCAATTTTATTTATGTGTATAGAAGATAATACACAATTAATGTAATTCAAATCTTTTGACATATTAATAATATCTACGTTTCTGTTTGTGTGTATATACCGGAAAAAATAACATCCCTGTTCATAATTCCAAGTTACGTTTCAAAATAGGTACACTTTAAGTTTGGTGCGTACCAGTTACTAGTTTATATTAATTTCATGTTTTGCTAAGCTTGAACACATAGCCTTTGGGTGTACACTTGAAACCTAACTTTAGAATAGACTAGTATAGACCGTAGACCAATATACCTTCAGACTTTTACTATGTAAAACTGTGCTTTTATCAAGCAATCTGTGGTGCGATTTCGTAGGTATTAAATCTAAATACGAGTATGCTGGCAGGATTGTTAAAATGGTTTTTTTTCTATCTATACAGGATGAGTTTGAATTGGTGCAATTGGTTGCCATGATGCACTTTAAAGTTAAGATGATGGAAAGGTTGTGTCACGGTCCTCTTCAAACTAATATGGGCATAACATTTATCTCCCAGAAAGGACATCCTTCCATACTACTAACAACTGTCTGTACAAACTAGAAAATAACCCCAGATTAAGCTGTCCACTGCAATTTACAGCATACGAGTTGGAACCAGCTGTTCCCAGGAAACCTAGCAATTACTTACAATGTAGGCTGCTACAGATCTGTTAGGGCCTTAACTAGGCTATATATCTTGAGACCTAGACTTTAACGGCTTTGGTATCTATACGTACTGACCCTACATATATCAATTTCGATTTTAAGGAAGGGAAATACTGGATTTTTAATGATGATGACATTGATGTTGCCTGCCGATAAAATAGGTACTACTTAATTAATGTAAGGCTTAAAAATTCTGGCTCCAGGTCTGGTCAAATCTACCATTCGCCCAGTGTGATATTGACTAGCTAACTAGCAGATTGTGTGTCTTCATCATCGTCAATCGTCCTAACTGACTAGCCGGTTTCTGAACTCGCCGCCTAGTGGCTAGTAAACTCACTCAATGTGACCGAGCCTTACGACATGAGAGTCTTAGGTTGACCAGCGCAGGGCAGCGCCATGCAGGGTTTGCTGGCACTGCAATTTTCTTTGGCAGGCGTGACGTCTTACAAAATAATACCACACAAATGCATATACTCGCCCTAGGACTGCAGAGGAACGGACAGATAAACAACACAAACAACCAAGATCCAAGAGCAAACCTTCTACTAAGTTGGCATCGACTGGAAATCTAAACCGGACACCTCTCGCTTTACAACCAGCAACTTCACCACGTAGCCATCAAAGAACACCAGACTTTCAACCTCGTCTCGTCTCCTAAAATAACTAAAACTACGTTTTTAAACTTGTTACCCCACCTGCTTTAAAGCCTCAAGCAGCCTGGATTCCCGCCCATCAAATAACAAAGCAGTTACACAACATGCAATAACATACATCATACAATCAGTCATTCATTCATTACCATATGAATGATGCGAATATAGTTCTGACAAATGGCCTGAGATTACTGCGTGCCTCTCGTAAGTAGCTGGTAAATGACACCTCGCGATTGTGAAATGGAGATACCTAATTAGAACAGCATGGTCCATGGATTAAAAAAAAGCTGATGCAATTTCTGTGATGAAATCGTGGGTACTTTCAAGTGTTATCCCTGGCTAGTCTGAAGTTGAAAATCTACTATCAAGGATCTTCCGCAGCTGCACATGAAAGCCAGTATTTAGCGCTTTCCCCGTCAGGCTTATGAGACTCTCAATTCACCAGATTCGGAACTCCCTGAATTCTCAACTCCTGGTGAGTTGTCCTCAACTCAATAGTTTCTTAGTTTCCTCTCTCTGGTTTCGTCTACAGAGTTTGCACAGTTCAATAAAGAAATGTATCGTCGCTTAAGATCATGAGGTTATGGTTAAACGCGAAATCATGAAGCGATGGCTAAGTGGTCGTGCGGCCGCCGATTTGTATGCCAATGGTTCGATTCCCACAACGAGCTGGAGCTTTCGGTGAACGAAAACATCGTGATGTAACGTGTATGTTGGTTGGGTATTTTCTAGTGCCCAACTGGCTAGCTACCACTCTCGACATGAAATTTTATAGTCAAGCTGTGTTCTGGCAGTTGCACGTGAGAGCCATTTCTAATCTAAGCATATTCACCTGCATCTTCGACCAGACGATCAGGAGATATATGGTCAAATGATAACCTAACGAGTATAAAAAATACCAGCACAGATCATCTGTCAAAGAATTAATTGAGATGACCAAAGATAGACTACAGGATTTATAGGGCACAACTTGAACTCCTATATTATTTTCGAGTGGTTATTAATCATTGTGATCCGGATCTCATCAGCTACAATTATCATTTTAAAACAATAAATGAATGAGAAAGTCTGATCCCAATCGACAGACAATAACTCATGTATCGAGTACTTCTAGGTAGTACTGTATTGTGCCGATTACATTTTGATGTATGACCTGTTGTAATCCAATCAGAGATTGGAGAGGTACAATTATAGTTATTGTAATGTTCCTGCCTGGGACGTTTGAATCTCACCTTGTGAGTTATGATAGGTGATGATCTGAAGGTAGTAACAAATTACTTCAAATGGGGCCCGTTATGTAAGGATAAAAATCCTCATACCAGTTGGTATCGTACCCAGCGTACTGGAAACGTTGTATAAGCAGCAGCGCAAGTACGGATCTTTTCGATCGAAAAAAATTCGATAAAATTGACAATTCAATTCGATAAAGTGGGTATTATCGACTTTTTATATAATTTATCGAACCTCGATTCAATCGACAAAAGTTATCGAATAGCTAGGTCGAATCCAAAGAGAATAAAGAGCTACTACAATACCTTACGATCAGACTTCGGTACTCGCAACATTCGATAAATTTATCATTTTTTTCGATTCGACATATTATCGAACCGACGTCCGTACTTGCGCCGCAGGCACTTCCAAATCAAAATAACTCCTATCGCATAGGTACCTATGTGTTAAAGTCCTTAGAATATAATATAGTCTAGTTTTACAGTTCCCTCACAAAAGGCAATATCTGAGATCGAGCACGAGTGAAGTGTCACAACTCGCAATACGTTGAGACGTGCTCCATTTGTAATGGGGTTGTGACTATGAACTAAGCAGGCGTGCGACAAAACGACGGTTCATTTTATTTTATACAACAAAGTAACGTGGAGGTTTACCTGTACTTGTACTATTATCTATTCTGTGCTGATTGCAGTGCCACCTAGAACTTTGCAACAAAGGTCGAAGGGTTGAAGTTTACCTTCATGCTGGGAGTGATGGTACCATAAATAAATATTTTGCAATTTTTAAATGTAAATTGTCTCTGCTGGTATCCGTACTTCCTAAGAACTTGCATATAATCTGGGAACACAAGTGAACTGTTGACCCCTGGACACACATCAGACTCTGAGTAAGTGTGAGATCGTCGATTAATATCAGGTGGAATAGCGGTCAAACGCAAACCAATAATATGTTTAGTAATAAAAAGAGAAGGGACATTTATGTCAGAACAAATAATTGGACAAGAAATTTTGGTTTGTAACCGTAGAATTTATGACAGACTGGACAGACGAACAGACTGAATGATCTTATATTGAGCGTTCTTTATTTTCTTCCAGCACAAATTAGTCCAAATAAACTTTACACCAAGAAGTACAAGTAACAAAAATTCGCAAGTCTACAACCGATTTGATAGACAATACCTAATACCTAATCTCCACGTCACGACGTTCGCATTAAGACAGACGCGCGACTTTTATACCTTGCGCAAGACTAGATGTGATATCACGAGGGCTGCTCGTACCGGCATCAAGGAGAATAGGGATTATACTGAGATATATCGTCATAGAACACTGCATCTGGTATACAAGCGATGAGAAGAAAGAACGCATAGTTAGTATGTCGACACCAAGTGCAAATGATCTATTGCACTTGTCAAAACGAATCATTTGATCCCAAACTAGAAGGGTTTACTTGTAGCTATTGAAGAATTCCATAATCAGTTCAGCTTCATGATATCGAATTATTGTCAGAGCGTTTGATTGATGCGACGCGTAACCAAAATGCTGGTACTTATTTGGCTCAACGAATCAGCATTGCGGTTCAACGAGGCAATGCCGCCAGCACGCTTCCAACTGGTTGTGGGCTAGAACATTTGGATTATCTATAGGCGTACTTGGGCTTGTAGATATCCAACTGTTTTTGTAGCTATCTAGGTTAGGTTAGTCGCTCTCCAGTCCCTAAACTGGTCTGTTTCTTCGTGAAAGAAGGACAAACAGACAAACCCACTTTGCCATTTGTAATAGTATGGATAAGGTTGTGTTTGAACGCAACGCAATCTTACCTTCCAATGGTTCGAACTCTACAATGGGCTTGAGATTTCTATCTATACAAATAAATAAAGCTTCTGTTTGTAATATCAAAATAACAGCTTTTTACTAAGTAGGTACATATGAAAGTATACGCGGTACTTATATCAGTTATAACACTGTTTGTTCTGGCTAATCTCCGATATGGCTTGAGCGATTTTGACGGGACTTTCATTTCCAGATAACTGATGTTATAAGGTGTAACTTAGGCTACCTGGGCGAAGCCGCGGGGCACACTACGGGGTACACTAGTAAATAATAACATCGTGAATCGTAATGCAACCACAGCATGGTGATTGGTGGTAGAACATTTTCTAGGGCTCGCCAGTCTAGCTTCTCCTTTTATGACTAGGTATAGTCTCTGTGTTCAGGCTGAACACCTATCTTCCTTCACCTTATGAGAATTTAATAGCAATCGATTATTTAGTGTATTTTAATACTCTAATTGTAGGAGAGTGCTTGTCACAAGGTAGCTGTCATTACTTGCCTTTTTTGCGCTCTCACGGCAACATCAGTTTTTCTATATTTTAATATCTATATTTTAAGAAAGAAGCAACTGCATGGAGAATTTACTCAAAACTTACTTCAGTTTAGTTCCACCAGATGCTTTATCCTTTCCATTTTTGTCCAGCGTTTGTGCCACCTTGCATCATGCTTGCGCGACACCTCGATTAACCATGTTCCCATGTAGATGTGTCATTATCTCTCATTTCCAGCATAATTACGCTATTACTAGTCGTACGTGTTTATATGGATTAAACATTGGGTATAAACAAAAACAAGTACGACTTAATTAAGTAGGTGCGTTTCGCATAGCCCTATAGGCCACTTTTTTCTTTTATTTTTATGAAAATTTTCCTTTTTTGGTATAAAACTAACGTGTCTTTCTTTGATTGTGCAAAGGCCTCAGCATTTGGTCGAGTATCATTGACACTCGGCTTTGCTTTTAATTTTTGTTAAAGACCATATTATTGGCTAGGTAAATAACAGCGCAGAAGATGCTCATCAGGCCTCTGAAGATTCTCTTCAGCTCTTAATGTAACATGCCATGTATTCACAATAATATTAATTATTAATAAAATCACATATAAGCAAATATTTGCTTTAATGGATAGGATAGTATCTCACAAAAACAAAATATAAGATCAAACTGGTACTAGTCAGCACAAAAACCAGTATAATTAATTATTTGTAACAAACAGTGAATGACTTTATAATTTAATTCTGGACATCTTTAGAATTAAAAAAAAGAGATATTCTGATGCATACATTATACCTACCTACGGTCAGTTAACGAGGGTTCCTTACCTAATTTTAAATTCGGCAACCATTTGTTTTCTAACGCTATTTAAGTGCTTTTCTATTCTTTTGGGTAATGTCGACCGAGTCGTTTGCCTGATGGTAAACATAATTTTAAAAAGGCCTGCGCGGCACTGCACTCGATAATTAACCTGATTGAGTAACTGATTAGGTATAAAGTTTCATAAGCCTAATAATTTTACTACTTTGAGACTGGAACTTTTACTTTTTTAATAAGTGACGCAGTTTACTGAGTTTGGAAATAAGGAAACCTGCATATCGACAGTCGTTTAATGTATTAGTTTTCATAGTGACACGATATAACTGCTTATAACAAACGTGACTATATTTTCAGCTTAAAACTCACTATTCAAACTATTGAAAAATGATCGAAATTTTAATCCAAAAGAAACTTGGTGGCAAGAATTGCATAATAATTTTTCTGTTTTATGTACGGAACTCTAAAAACGGACCAATAGTAAATGATTTCCTCTCAAAACAATTAATACTAACACTAAAATGGATAATTTAGCAATGTGATATTTTACAGTATATTTATTATTTTCGTAGTATAATTAAATTTTGTTGCTTTGTTTAATTCAGTTTTTAGATTTGAATACCGCTTGCAGCTGCACTTCATTCTAATCTTTATGTTTGCGTTTTTCCTTCTTGTACCTATAAAGAAGTTATGGGTGACACCAGCACAAGCAGGAGAGACATTTGAACATAGATATAAACACTTTCACACTCCCCCTGCGCTAGGATTCTCTATATCGCAACTAGCATAGACACAGATACACAAAACAAACATACACGACCCAAGAACAAATTTTTTTGTTCACCACACAAACTTTGCCCCAGTTTTGCCCCGGCCGTGATCGAACCTATAGCCCCTCGCCTCGCAGGCAGGGTTACTACAGACTTAGCCACGGAGCCATCAGATTTTAAGAACTTCTACATCACAATTTGGAAAAAATAAGCGACGGAAATAAACTACAAAATAAGTAATAGCTAATGAAACGTACATCCGCCTAGCCCTTGGCTACAATTATAATAATTTTAATATTACATGTTCCAAATAACCGTTCTCACGCATTTTACAACCTATGATGAAGTGGTACAAGTTACTACTTAGTAATACATGATACGAGGTTAGGACACACGGTCGGAGAGTTTGGGGCGCTTGTTGGCAAGCAGATTTTTTACTATACCGAACTGTAGAAGAGCGCAGAAGAGACGCTTCGCCGGGTCGAGTCGGGAGAGAATAGCTCCATGCGGCGCACAAATGCGCACAAAGGCCCACGCCTTAGGGGCAGCTTAGACGCTCAAGCAAACGTACGTTTGCGTGTCAGAATAACAACACTTTTGCGTCAAGCGCGCATTTCGTGATACTTGAAATCCACGCTTGACGCAAAAGCGTTGTTAATCTGACAAGCAAACGTACGTTTGCTTGAGCGTCTAAGCTGCCCCTTAATCTAACTAAAGCTACTTTTTGCGGGCCCGAGGAGTGCGGAAGTTGTAGTGAGTCTAGTTGCCTCGTTATAAGCTTACACCATCGAGTAGAAGTTCAAGAAACTCCACGACGGAGTGGAGCTCATGCTGCAGTCCCTTAAAATGTAACTTATCTAACAAAGAATCGACCTCACCGGCGAGGTCTATATCTTTTGCTTCTAATTTAGTATCCGATTCCACAAACAAGAACTGAACGCCTTCCTGCACCAGCATTAGGGCTGATGCTAGGAATTAACTGATCAGGCGAACCCATCGTGGCCGATACAACGACCGTGATCGGATCGCCCGGATCATTGGGCACCCAGAAAAATGGTAGCACCACTTCGCTCGTGTATTCTGCCGACAAGCAGTAATGTGCTAGCATTACTGTGTTCCGGTTTGATGAGCAAAGTAGTCAGTGAAATTACTGTTCTTATGAGACGTGATACCTAATGTCTCAGAGTAACGAGCGCATTGTAGTGCCACCCAGGCCTTTGCCATGTTCATCTTTAGCATATTCTGAATAGCTCTGCATTTTTTATGGACTGGTGTTATGCTTAGCATCAGGTAAACGACCCGCCTCTTTATCCATTAGATTAATAAAAAAATATTGCAGTCAAAGCCGAACGTATCTTCAATATGAAATACTCTTCATTCTCCAAGGCCGTGTACCCCGCTGCCCTTTCGCAAGCCAGCTTAATAGCGATTATGTTAATGACTATCTCCACCGATTACAAGTTGATACGTAATTAGACGGTGCCGGGCGAGACTTATCGCTTCAGGATAGGTGGATAGACCACAACGCCGCTTAAGAGAAATCTCACCTTACTTTCGTACGCTAACGTCGCTACGTTCAACGTTGATCTAGGTATTCGTACTATCCGTATTACTATACAGGATGTATATGTAAACAGGCGCAATATTCGAACAAATTGTCGTATTGGGTTCTTAAAAGTATAGGAAGTAATTATAAATCAATACCAAAATAAAAACATCTATAAAATTGTCATTAGAATCTGCAAGGTAATTACGAGGAGCGCCCCGCGGGCGGGGAAGGGATGGCGGGGGGAGCGCGCAATAGACTTGAGTGAGTAATAATTCCTACCAAGGGAGCGCTGGACCAGGTAGGTTGACGCGGTGACTTTGCTTTGTAATAATTAAGGATACATTGACGACACTCAAAAAAAATAATTGTTTTTTGTATTTTTTCGTTTCGTATTTCAGCTATATTCACCTACTTAAAAGTTGATACCGTTTACATAAACACCTTGTATAATAAACGCGAAAGTGTGTTTGTAGGTTTGTTGGTCAGTTGGTTTCACGCAGCAACTGAGCAACAGATAGACGTGATTTTTGGCACAGGTATAGTTTATGGACCGTAGAGTAACATATTAGGCTACTTTTTATTCCGGAAAATTGCACAGCCCTGAGGAAATCTCCACGCGGGCTATTATCTATTCTGTGAGGCAGGTGACAGTGTATCCGTGGAGAAGCTAGTCGTATATAAATTTACATTCTTTTTCAGAATTCATTTAAAAATCATTAAAATTAAAAATCATTAAAATTGTAATTTTAATTGATCCTTTTTTATTTCTTTATAGGGTAGCGTTTGCGGGTAGTGGCGAAAGTGCTGACCACGTTGGACCTAAAATGGGGCTGGTTCTGAAGTGTACCTTACCGATAGGTGTCTGGTGACAGACTTACAACTTTAGGATCGTAACTAGCCAAGTGTGCACCAACGCTCTACCACTGCATGATGTTTTCCTTCACCCAAAACTCAAGCCCATTTTCGTTTTTTTAGTCTAGCGTCAATAAAAATTTGGTGAGATAGCAGACAAACGCTATCCTGTTTGTAATATCATGTATCTGTTTGTAATATCAAAATAACAGCTTTTTACTAAATGCATATGAAAGTTTATACGGTACCTAGAACAAAACAACCATTTTTTAATTTTTTGTCTGTCTCTTTGTTCCGGGTAATCTCCGAAACGACTGTACCGATTTTGACGGGACTTTCACTGGCAGATAGCTGATATTACAAGGAGTAACTTAGGCTACATTTATTTTAGAAAAAGAATTGTGGTTCCGCCCAAAAAAATAAAACCCATGAAATCCAATATCTCCACGCGGGTGAAACCGCGGGCAACAGCTAGTTAAACATAGAAAATAATCTTATCATAGTAATCACTTACGATTAACGAGCGGGCCTGACCCTAAGGCAAGTGTCAGACGATTTACAGCACGTAAACAGTGGTTAGCCGTGGTCGCGCGTGCGCTAGGCATTAACCACGCCTTATCCGTGACTTAGGTGTTGTTTATAACATGCCTATCGGGCTGTCATATTTATTTTACTGATAAATAATCTATGATTGGCCTTATTTCATTTATACTATGTGGTAGGATTAATTCTTCTGCGAGTCCGTCTGGGTGGGTCCCATAGCTTCGCTCGTGTATTCTGCCGCCAAGCAGTAATGTGCAAGCATTATTATGTTCCAGTTTGATGAGTAAAGTAGGTAGTGAAATTACTGGGCTTGTGAGATTTAATACCTAATGTCTCAGGGTAACGAGCGCATTGCAGTACCGCGCAGATCTTTTTGCTTCAAAGTTCTGAGTGTCACTGCAATTTTTACGCGTTGGCTAATTCCAGTGCGTATCGTAATGCCAAAGGACGTGTACCTACTGCGTTTATTTACCAAATAGAATAAAAAAAAAATGATGCGATGAAGCCTTAGTGGTAGTTGGTGAAGGAAAATATCAATACGCAATAAAAAAAAAACCCTTACTACCCCTGCACTATGATTCCCTATGTCGCACGTGGCACGGACACACACAGAACAAACTTTATACCACACAAAGTTTGCCCCGACCGGGGATCGAACCCGGGACTCTTGACTTAGCCACGGAGCCGTCGTATCTCATAGCATGACATGGTGACTGGTATTTTCTAGTGCTCGCTTTACTATTCTTGATATTCGTAATATTATTTGTTATTCTTTTACTATTCTTGTAATGATAAAACGGTCGCCAGACATCAGGGTGAGTTTTGGTGGCCGCTCTTGAGAGCTGATTCCCGTCTGTGGCTTAATATTCTATTTCTAAACACTGAACTCCCACACTATCAACGTTATCACTTCATCTCAGACAGCACCTGTCAAACGTCCCACCTCTGACAGCTAAATGACAGTCGGTGCGCGGGCGACGACTTTAATATCTCATTAGAATTTATCTAGATGCTGATTAAAAATAATTAATTGAGATCTCTTTAGAAGTCAGCAAAAAATGTATGTTCTAGGCACGCAGGACACAATGAGAGGAGAATGTCTAAGTACCTAGGTACATTTTTCTTTAAAAAAAACACAGAGTCAGAGAGCTATAATTGGTTCATTTCGTGAAGATAGCCCAACTTTAACCATAGGTGTTTTAACAAGTTAGTGGTAGGACTAACTCTTCTGCGAGTGTCCGTCTGGGTTGTTACCATCGCTTTGTGAGTGAAGTCTGCCGCCAAGCATGCAAGCATTACTGTGTTCCGGTTTGATGACCAGAGTAGCCAGTGAAATTACTGGGCTTATGAGACTTAGTATCTAATGTCTCAGGGTAACGAGCGCACTGTAGTGCCGCGCAGGCCTTTGTGTTTCAAAGTTCTGGGTGGCACTGCAATTGTTATATGCTTACCATCAGGCAAACGACCAGCTCGTCTCGTTACCAAATAGCATAAAAAAGGCAAACGAACTAATCGTGAATAGAAAAGATACGTCCATCTTTTCGCTAATCGAGTCACGTAGATTCTTCATTTACTAGCAACTAAGAGAAGTGGCGTCGGCTAGCACGGTCTATTTGAGGTCTTTGGAACTTATCTGAGAATATGAATATTAAATAACATTAATTATGTAACTATATAAGCCAATTTTGAAAGACTAAACAACAAGCAACACTCAAACTAGATATGTAAATATGTCTACTAGAGTCTGTCTAATGAAAGTAGAGATTGAAAAAGCGCGGCAAATTTAAAAAATATCAATAGGGCAACCCCATTATTAGAAGAATACTTAGAACAACCTAATTTGATACTTTATATTTTTAAATTTCTTGATGTAAAAATACAAGGAGTGCAAGAGTGGTACTATAAGATACTAGCAGGGACTAGTGTCTGCGAGAAAGAGTAACAAACGCCCATCCATCCATCCTCACAAACTGTCGTGTTTATTAGAAGGATATGTAGGAAGGAAGAAAGGAAGGTTTAGTAGGAAATTGTTACATCCTCCAGAGATTAAGACAAACCAGACGTCACGCAAAAAAATCGGCCTATCCAATTAGTCTGCAATAGGTACCATAGGAAAATACATACAAACATTACTTTCCTTGGACAGTTGGGTAAAAAGTATATACCTAATTGTTTACAAAAAGTGTTTTGAATAGCAATCTGTATAAAGAAAACCAGGTTACTTAATAAAGTTATAATTTATTCACTATAATCAAACTCAGAATATAAAAATTCTACTTCTAGAGATTTGTCAGTCACTGTCGTTTCCCACATTAATTATAAAACTCTGCAAATTATTTTCCGTAATTCTATCTCTTTAAGAAGATATTTCTTCCAGGTACTGCTCCTGAGTTTTTATTTTATCTTTTTCTTCTAAATCAGTTAGCCTTTTAATTGTTTGCAATATTTCACTAACTCCTGCTACATCTTCGAAATTTTCTGAAAAGGAACACACATTTGAATTAAAATGCAACCAATACGTAATCCCACAATACTGTGAATAATAGGTACGTTTTGCTATATCATGTCATTTAAAACGAACGTGGAACCAAATAAAACAATAGGAAATGAGAGTTGAGACAAATTCAGAATCAAAGTATCAAAATATTTGTATCAACTAACCTAAGAAATCTACGACGACACGTAAGTAATCCTGTTTCTGTTGGAATTCAGAATACTTTTTCTGCTGCTTCTCTTTTAATTTAGATATCATTCTAAATAATAACTCTCGTACTCCACTCTTAATAGTTTTGTTCATTGTAGCACTCGAAAATCCAACAAATATATCTCAACTCAACTACAACAAAACAAAGATATGCCGCCATCTTGTAAACATTAAATATTAGTGATCCCATTGACTGATTTTTATTCTCCCCGTTTTTTGGGAAAATCCCCTGAATTTATATATTTTTTGCTTATTTCCTCGAAACATTTTATGTATAATAGAGTTTTAAATTTTGTGTATATTTACTAGCATTTAGTAGTATGTATATAACAAACGGTTTTTTTCTCAATCTTACTGTTTATTAATACTAATAAATTACATATCGTGCACAATCTCAAAGACGCTATGCCTAATTGATAAAACAAAATGGTAATGGTTTAATCAGGTAGAATAGTTGCGTTTCATTATTACTTTTTCTATACTTTAACTACTAAAAATACCCTAATATCAAAGGAAAATTACTGAACGTTGGAACACTTAAGTATTGCCCTGTAAAAAGTTTGCTAATAAATCCAGTATCAACTTTCATTAGACAGACTCTATAAGATATTAAAATATACTTAATTTTTAATTATTCAGATCAGCCAAATTTTTTAGAAATTCCTTTTTCTGAAACTGTTAAGTAATATTTGTTGCGATTGTCTTAAAAATAATAAAACAGTAACCAATGTATAAATATGCACCATGTCACATTTAACAGTTTAAATACAAAAATAAGTACAAAATAAAATAAAATGAAATGAATGAGAATCATTTGAGTATATTTTCCAAAGTATTATTGAGTTTATATCTATACAAATAAATAAAATTGAAGTGTCTGTTTGTAATATCAAAATAACATCTTTTTACCAAATGCATAATGAAAGTATATACGGTACCTATAACAAATAACAATTTTTAACATTTTTGTCTGTCTGTCTGTTTGATCCGGGTAAACTCCGAAACGGCTGGGCCAATTTTGACGGGACTTTCACTGGCTGATAGCTGATGTTATAAGGAGTAACTTAGGCTAATTTTATTTTAGAAAAAGATTTAGGGTTCCGCGCAAAAAACTAAAAAACATAAAATCCAATATCTCCGCGCGGGTGAAACCGCGGGCAGCAGCTAGTTTGCAATGTAATTGATCTATATTATCAACACGTTTGATGTTAAATGATTCTAAAAACATTTTTTATCGCAAACCTGTGTTATTCTATAACTTAATATTCTTAACTATTTTTAAATTTATGTCTAGACTGGTTGACTTGCAGCACTGGTTTTGAAATTGTTTTGCAAGTTTGTCTTGAATTGGATTGTAAAACATCTTTTTATTGTTGCAGGACCTCTTGGAAAGGATATTTCGTCTGTTTGACACAGACAACGAAGAGCGTCTGGTGCAAGCAGACTGGTTGGAGTTCTTGAAGCAGAGGATCACGTGAGTTATACAAATAATAGTTATATAGCGCACTTCGTCTTCGAAATTGGTAACGTTAGTAATAAGACAGTGTAGTTACACATAAACATATAGAATTAGATAATGTAGCCACCACTGCACAACGAAGTGCTAGCATAATTATGATAGAACTTCACTTTAGGTAAATTCGTTTAATCATTAATCCTACTAATATTATAAATGCGAAAGTGTGTTTGTTGGTTTGTTAGTTTGTCCTTCTTTCACGCAGTAACGGAGCAACGGATCGATGTGATTTTTGGCATAGATATAGTTTATAGACCGGAGAGTAACATAGGCTACTTTTATCCCGGAAAAATGCACGGTTCCTGTGGAAACGCGGGTGAAAACCGCGAACAGAAGCTAGTTATAGTATAAAAATAAAAGGCTATTTTTTTATACCGACTTACAAGCTGAAAGAAATGCTTAATTCCACATATCATTGTGCTTGGTGTAGTTTAGAACTGGTTTTTAAGTGCAGCTGCTTAAGCATACCGACAGGTGCTTGGCTACATGTTTTCGGCTTTACGGCGGTAACTAGCTAGCCAGGCTAGAAGTGGAAAATTCTAGTGCATTTTTAGGTGGATGTCTCTTCGATTTTTTTTGTCACACGTCTCTTCGAATTCTTTTGTGATTCTGTGATGCTGGTTTCCTTTCCCATTTTTATAACTTGACTAGCTGCTGTCCGCGGTTTCACCCGCGCGGAGATATTGGATTTCATGGTTTTCATTTATTTGCACGGAACCCTAATTCTTTTTCAAATATATAATTAGCCTAAGTTACTCCTTGTAACATAAGCTATCTGGCAGTGAAAGTCCCGTCAAAATCGGCCCAGCCGTTTCGGAGATAACCCATAACGAACAGACAGACAAACAACTTAAAAATGGTTGTTTTGGTATAGGTACTGTATATACTTTCATATGCATTTGGTAAAAAGCTGTTATTTTTATGTTACAAACAGACACTTCAATTTTACTTATTTGTATAGATATAAGTCGTTGGTCGGGATTTGAATTCTGGTACGTCAGATTGAACGTCGTATAAGTTCCCGCTCAGCCACAACCGCACAATCTACTATTTACCTATATAATAATATTTAACTTTCCAGGAACGACAAGCAGATAGACTTCGTGGAGCAAGTGGAAAGCGTGGCGTATGTCCTGCGTGGAAATAATGACATCACTCTGGATGTGTTCCAGCTCATACTACAGAATAAAGTCGTAAGTACCTACCATTCTCTCAGACCGTTTCCGAATGCTACTACAGCGTTCTCTTACTGGTAGGACAACGAGGGATATTTTTTTTATGGTAATTGATAACGAGACGAGCTGGTCGTTTGCCTGATGCTAAGCATAACGCCGGCCCATAACAATTGCAGCGCCACTCAGAACTTTGAAACACAAAGGCCTGCACGGCACTGCAGTGCGCTCGTTACCCTGAGACATTAGGTATTAAGTCTCATAAGCCCAGTAATTTCACTGGCTACGTTTCTCATCAAACCGGAACACAGTAATGCTTGCACACTACTGCTTGGTGGCAGACTTCACTCACAAAGCGGTGGTAACAAACCAGACGGACACTCGCAGAAGAGTTAGTCCTACCACTAACAAAATGACCTGATACACCTATTGCGATTAGTGCATTCTCATCATCAGCAGGAAAACATCTGCTGCTGAACATTTCTCGTAATAATACAGCACGCTTGAAAGGCGTCGCCGTGATCACAGTAGATCATGACATTCTGTATATTCCTTTAGCAGGCTCTTATGGCACGCAAAAATTAAAAAAAAAGAGAAGACATGGGGTGGTAGTATTCTCAGCCGGGTCCACACGGACCATAGTCGATAGCACCCGCGATAACATGGTTTAACGTTACAGGTGACGAAGGTTCTGTTCCGAGTGTTAGACACAGATGGTGATAGCTACATCACAGCAGATGAGATCATGGATTTCATATCAGCTATCTCTAGTAACAGGTAAGCAAAAACAGAAATTTTCATAAATATTGCTTATTATAAACAAAACTGCTTTTTAGTGTATTTTTTCATAGCTGATTTTTCGTCGTCGGTCAAAGTCGGTTTTTTTATATAACTTTTTATGTCTCAGAATTACTTACAATAAAAAAACTGCTAATGTTTATAATTTAGTAACATTAACATGGTATTTATGTGTGTGCGTGTGTGTTTTAAATATTTGATTTATTACGCATTTTTTCTTTCAACTTGTATAATTTTCAGACCACGCGTTGGTTTCGACAAGAGCAGCGTGGACCGGCTGGAGCAACTCTTCAAGAAGACAGTGGGAAATGAGAAGGAGATCACCAAGGAACAGTTCGAGAAGATCATGGAGTCCAAGAATGTGAGCCACTTCTATCCTACATCGTAATAAAAGCAGATTAACCAGTTTTATCTTTTAACAAGAAAACTTTAAACAACCTATGATTTAAATGTGTCTGCCAATCTTCAACAGAATGTGTTCACAGGTGAAAATTCAATGGTTGAATTATCAATCATCCCCTTTTTATCCTCATCCTAAGGAGTCTTTTTTAATTTAAAGTCTCTTTCTAGTACATATACTTCTACTACTACTTTTTCAACCCTATTCAATGAAAAAATAATCATCAAAATCGGACTACTCCGTTAAAATTCATGATGACACACATACATTTTGTAAAAAAAACATATATAGGTACCCGTTGACTTTTTTCGTTTTAGCGTCGGCTCCATACCTACTAACATACTTATAAACAAAGAAACGCATTCAGAGACTAGTCTAAGCGTGGAATTTTGCTTCCGTATGTCAAAACTGTATAGAATTTTGACATATTGAAGCATGAGTCCACGCTTAGATTCGTCTCTGAATATTAGCCTAAGCCTTAGACACTTGTACTCCAGCACTAGGATTCCCTGTCCGACAGGTGGCATAGATACATACAGATACACACAACTAAAACCTGAGAAACCACCATACAAAGTTTGCCCTACAACCATAAAAACTTTACCGCTTTATTTAATTGGTATAGGAATCAATTGACGGATGTTGTATCCAAAAAAGGGGATCTCTGACATTGTTCTTTCCTTACTCCAGTTAAATATTTTGCGTTATTTGTTATTTCCACAGCCTTTCTTCACGGAGCGAGTGTTCCAAATCTTCGATGTGGACAACAGTGGTGCAATCTCCCTCCAGGAGTTCATAGACGCGGTGCAGGAGTTTGCGGGACAGACGCCGGAGCACAAAATACGGTTCCTGTTTAAGGTTTACGACATGGATAGTAAGTTTCCCATGCCAACTAGGAACTTGTTAATATACATCTCAAAAATCTACGTCAACGGAATTTGAATCTGCATCTTCTGTTTATCTAGAACTGACGCCTTAACCTACTAGGCTTTGGGAGCGATCGATGAGGATTCTGAAATCCTCAAGGATTTCAGAATCCTCATCGATTTATTTATTTAATTTAATAACTAGTACGGTACAACCAGTTACATTAGTTACGCAAGTTTAAAAATTGTAGAAACTTACTTTTTACACTGATTTTCAGTCGGAACCCATCATGACGTCATTTTATTTTCTCATTACCAAAACAATAAGTATCTCCTTGACCATAGCATCCTGCTGATATCCAAATGATTTCCAGATGACGGCCTCATCCAGCACCGCGAGCTCCAGCACGTGATGCGAGTGTGTATGGAGGAGAGTGGAATGCATTTCAGTGACTCCCAACTCCTCGAACTGACTGAGGCCATGTTTGAAGACGCCGACACACAGAGACGAGGAGCCATCACATACGAGGCCTTCAGGAAGATGCTGGACATGCAGGGGGGGCTGCTGGAGAGTATCACTATCAGGTCAGTTCTTGCTTTATTGTGAAAGATTCTGCTTTAACCACATTTCTTTTTTCATTTTTTACATTACACTCTACGGACACTTGGTACATACTCTTATAAGATTATGTCATATATTAATAGAAATTAACGATATAAATATAATAAAAAAACATCAAGACGGAAAGTATAGTCTAAAACAAAATAAAAATTATCGTTAGAACTAAATTACAAGACGACAGGATACAACTGGAGTTGAGCAAACACCACAAGCGGCACCACCACATATTAACCATTTTAAAATGACTGTAATTTTCGCCTTGATCGCGTTTATAGATCCTGACACTTACTAGAATTCTCTCTTTCTAGGAAATTAAAGAATACGAGGACCGTGGTCTCACAACCCCATGAAAGCCAAATAAAAACACTTTAACTTGCTTTAATTGATTTCTTTTAAAAACAAAATTTAATATTTGTGGTCCTAAAAAGGTATTTAAAAAGTTTTCACCACGCTACGATTGAATCTTGATGTTTTCCATCATCATTAGCTCAAACTCGTAGAAGGATTCGAACCATCGGTAACGTCACATTACTAATTCATACATTGTAACGGGATATTTACTGTGATTATTATTGAGCGATGAGCACCCGATATTTCGACGCTGTTGCAAGCATCATGTTCACGGGAATACTGACGAGACTGCGGGTGGTTTGTAGATGAAAATTACGAGCAGACAAATATTATGTCTACTTGCTTTCCTGAGAAAGCGAGTAGACATAATATTTGTCTGCTGTGAGTTGCGGTGGTGCGCGTAATAAACGACTGATCGTTTATTACGCGCACCACCGCAACTCACTCGAAAATCACGACAAACCACACTCACGATATCACTGTTAGGGTTTTGAGAGTCATTGAAAGGCTGAGATTTATTTTTAAGTACTTTTTTAATTACTACATTCCACGCACTGGACAACTTAAAACCATCTCCCCGATTGAAGGTTTTATGTTGAGATATTTCTATCGTTGACCATTCTCGGTATATAATAGCGTTCAGTCGACAGAATACGTGGATGTGGAACTCAATCCAGTGATTAAGACCTGAATCTGGCAGACGTTCCGCTATAGCAGACTTGTTAATATCGTTGTTTTTCACAGCATAGACCGCTGGCTGGTCCCCCCGACCGTGTACCAGAAGCCCACCAGCCTCCTCCAAATGATCAATAAGCTGAAGCCCTACCAGCTCTCTTGGCATTACGTCAAGAACAACCTCGTCTTCCTGTCATACCTCGCAGTGTTCTTCACTGTTAACATCGTACTATTCGTGACGAGGTGCATAGAATACTGGGATCAAAATGGGTTTACTATTGTGGCTAGGGGATGTGGTAAGTAAAATGCTGATTTTCTAAAAACTGCCACGTCTTTTTCGAGAAGTGGCTTGTCGTCTGCAAACATACATTTTGCTTACCATCTGATGAACGATGTGCTCATCTCGTTAACTAGTAAAAGAAAAATTAATCAAATAGATCATTTAAGTGACACTTTTAAGCATAAAATACTTTTATGTATGTGAGACAAAGCGTAGGCCCTAAGGTACTCCCTTGTGACACAGTGTACACTACGCTATTAGTTATTTTTCTTAGCAAACTCGATTCTTACCCGTTGTGATTTACCAGTTAAAAATTCCAAGTACCTATTTTAAACTTTCACGGTTATTTACTAATTCACACATTATAACGGGATATTTACCGCGATTATTATTGAGCGATGAGCACCCGATATTTCGACGCTAATGCAAGCATCATGTTCACAGTGCTCATCGCTCAATAATAATCACGGTAAATATCCCGTTATAATGTGTGAAGTAGTACCTAGTTTCATTTCATTTTTATCAAGGTCTTGCGATGTAAACAAAAAAGAATCTCAATGAAGTTTATTTACGAAAATATTTTTGAAGCTATACTTTCTAGGTAGTTGTAAGGTCTATCGCCGATCAGAAGGTAGAGGTTTAAATCCTATAATTAGGCTGAGCTTTATATGAAGTTTAGGAAATTGTGCCCTAAGGTAATATTGTAAATGGGAGAATTTTTAAAGGTTTTTACATGTATAAAAATCACGCAAACGTGGGTTAACACTTTCCTGTTTACCTACTTCACGATAATATTGTATCTCGAACCAGCTGCCATACCGGCTAACTACAATTAAATAGTGTTCGTTTACGACTCCAAAAGTCCAAACCTATTAAAACCAGCGGTCACTAGACTTCGGCTGGACGGAACAGTCTAGAATTTTAGTTAGTTTTCGGTTTATAACAACTTGTTTTCTTAAAAACGTTCGTTATGCTTACCATTGACCAGATCGTCTCGTTACCAAAAGGCCCCTGTTCCGTGAAATCTGTTATAGAGTAAATCGGTCCCCATTTCAGGGCAGTGCCTGAACTTCAACTGCTCATGGATCCTGGTGCTGATGCTGCGGCACTGCATCACGCAGCTGCGCGTGCGCGGGCTGGGCGCCGCGCTGCCGCTCGACCACCACATCTACCTGCACAAGCTCACGGGCGTGCTCGTCGTGCTGTTCGCGCTGGTGCACACTATTGCACACTTGTGTAACTTCAGTGAGTACCTACCGCCTGATCTCTACAGTGGCCAATAAACTGCGCAAAATCTTGACGATATAATACCATTTCTCCTTCTAGGCATAATAGTGGTAAACCATCCAACGATAAACCGCGACAACTACACCCTCTACGAGTGGCTCCTCACCGCATTGCCAGGGAAATACGGGCTCGTAGGGGGCTGGGCCAACCCCACCGGGTTTGCGCTCGTAGCTGTACTGGCCATCCTGTTCGTGTGCAGCCAGCCTTTTATTAGAAGAGCGGGGAGGTTTAAGGTGAGATCCTTTCTTTTAAGATGGAGATGGGACTCGGACCCCCCAGGCAAGCCCTGGAACACGCCAGCTAGTTGAGGCGTGGAGGACTGTCGTAGACTGACGGTTGATGTGAAAGGGCACAGATCCGATCAGGCACCGATGTAGGCCGTTGGAAAAGAAATAGGTAAAGAATACCAACAGAATGACTACACATAAAATCTCGATAGTCACATTTTAAACAAAGCTCATTTTTTTGTTTACCACAGGCCCAGATGTCCTAAATTCACCGCGTATTTATTATTATCAGCTGGAAGACTTCCACTGCTGAAGGCCTCTCGCATAGATCGCCACTTGAATAGGCTACTCGCCCTTTGCATCCAACGGTTCCCCGGTTTTGACAAGTTCATCAGTCCACCGAGTGTATGTTAACCACCAACATGGCATTATATTCCAGATATTCTACTGGACCCACCTGCTGTACATCCCATTCTGGACTCTACTGATATTCCACGGACCCAACTTCATCAAGTGGTTCGCAGTCCCCGGAGCGATCTACCTCACAGAAAGGGTGCTGCGGCTCGTATGGATGATGTGAGTTACCATCCACATTTGAACAGGACCTAAATAACATAGGTTAGGCTAAGGCTAATAACATAGGTTGCAGATGATAATCTGCAACGGTTCAGAGGTTTTGGATGGTTGACGGCATTAGCATTTACGACCATCATCATCAGCCGGAACAGTCCACGACCACTGCTGAACATCACCCCATACTTTCAGTTATCTTACTTTAGCTTTTGGGTTATCCGAACGATAAGCCCGTTGTGACGCATAGTTTTTAAGATTTTAGTTTATAGATTATCTGTGTAATGTGGTGTTTCCATAAAAAGTTTATTTATCTATACGTCTATCGTGGCACACTTCAAAATTTGTACGCCTATTGGGGCAAAACATGTTGACCGCAATATTTTATTTTAAAACCTGCATGCATGATTAATTGTATTTATTGATGATGTATGTAACCTACACGTGGTTTTTCAAATAAAATATCTTACCTCACCTCACCTCACATCACCTCACCTCACCTCACAGCACCTCACCTCACCTCACCTCACCTCACCTCAACTCACCTCACCTCACCTCACCTCACCTCACCTCGCCTTACCTCACCGTACGTCACGTTCCCCCAGGTCGGCGCGCAGCAAGACGTACATCTCGTCGGGCGTGCTGCTGCCGTCGCGCGTGACGCACCTGGTGGTCCGCCGGCCGCGCCACTTCGAGTTCCACGCGGGCGACTACGTGTTCGTCAACATCCCCTCCATCGCCTTCTACGAGTGGCATCCCTTCACCATCAGCAGCGCGCCCGAACTAGAAGGTCGCATTGTTACCAGGTTTAGGACAAACTCTTAGAATATCGACGAATTACTTGCCCTTCTCTATCTTTTGTAGATATACCTACTTGGAACGAGTCTTTTAACTTTCATGTGCGCTCTCCTGGGACAGAAGAAATTTTAATTTGCTTCTATGATGGTTTTTTTGGGTACCGTACCTGGGAACAGAAAAAAAAACTCCATGCAATTAATAAAAAATATCTACTACCACCACGTAGACCTCTGTCCTCTGTATATAATTGTGGTAGTTACAAATTTTACGCTCGCGCTGAAACCACTGGTCCAATTCTAAAAAGTCTTTTTCTAATAAGGTACTACTACCTCGAGTACTATAGACTACTTTTTATCCTGATACCACGCAGAAGAAGCCGCGGGCAGAAGCTTGTCTACTATAAAACATCTCGTTTCTATAACAGGCTACCTGTGGCTGCACATCCGTGGCGTGGGGGAGTGGACCAACCGCCTGTATGAGAGATTCGAACGCGAACAAGTCAAACTACTGGGGCCGCGCCCCACTGCTGACTCGCACGAGTGAGTGACTTCATAGCGTGAACTAAACAGCTGTTAACTCTGTGTTGCAAACTTACAACCGTAGCATGGTGATAGGGGGTTTTCTAACGCTCGCTTGGCGTGCTACTACCCTCAAATTGAAAATCTGTCACCAAAAACCTATCGCTATTTTCCGCTGCACTTGAGAACAACTTCTAAGCAATTTAGGATGTTCTCTGCTTCCACATCATCACATAAAATCAGGTGAGTTATTGGTCACGCGCTTACATTTAATATGGTTATTTCAGGCTGCTATCGCGAAAGAGCTCGACCCAAAGTAAAAAGAGTGACAAAGGCAAAGAAAAAAAGTTCGACTCTCTGAGGAAACCCAAGAAGGTATCCATCGACGTCACTTCTCCTAAATACATTAACGAAGAGGAAGAAAGCTTCAATGCACACTTTGAGGGTAAGTACTAACCTAGGTCTCAGGTGATCTCTTACTTTTGGCCTCATGAGTAAACTCAGGGATCGTTCTCTCTATAGAGAAGGCTATGCTTGGGATTTCCTTGCGTGATAAAATCCCGAACGTGGGAATCCGAAGAAGGACAAAAGTCATCGACTGTCGACATAGTTCTCAAACTTAGCAAGTTGAAATGGTGATGGGAATGCCATATGTGATGAACTGATAACAGATGGGGAAGAAAGGTTCTCAAATGGCGACCAGGAACCTGAAGATATGGAGTACTTACTGAGGATGGAGTGGATGTACCGACAACTGCACAATTTCAAATTCAAAATGCTTTATTCATATACGCCCCAAGAACGCACTCATGAAGGTTAAAATAAATGACTCTAAGAGCGGGTCTCTGTAACGTTCGTCTACCCGAACCACAGACTAAAACTAATGCTGTCTTTATCAGACCATAATAAATGACAAAGACATCAACAGACCCAAACCGTACTAAAAGTCAACGACCCTTCCAGAAGCCCACCGTGCCCGTTCCAAATTGGTATAAGCCGAGCAAGAAGGGCAAGAAACTCGTCTCAGCATATCGGTGAAGCGTTGGATGCAAGAGGCGAGTAGCCGATCCAAGTGGCATCCTATGGGGAGGCCTATGTTCAGTAGTGGACGTCTTCTGGCTGATGATGATGATGACTAATCTAGCTGACACTTCGTCATGCAAAAACATAAAATGAGGCAAAACTCTTATAGAGTTCTTGTGAATCTAATATAATTATTTGAAATTCTTAAATCACACTTAGCAGGGTGTTGCGTAAATATGTTTGTGTTGTGTATCTGTGTGGGTCATCTGGGATCTAAGTGCAGATGTATGACTTGAGTGTGTAGGTTCTGTTTTTTTTGTGTCAGTGTCACAGAGGATGAGAGTTAGAGGATGTTTAGCCAGAAGACACCAATTAAATGTCATTATTTTTGTCGTAGCATTGAGTCCAACACCAACAAAGGCTTCACCAGAGGCGATCTCTCCACAGCGACTGCTAGAGAAGTCTCGATCGGTGCCGGATGGACTTCTACTGGAGAGAAAGAAAATATTGTGAGTACCACATTAAAGGCTGGCGCCCACTAACGAGTCGTCGAGGCACGTCGTGGAATGCTGAGGATTCTTCGGCATGCCACGGAATGCCGTAGTATGCCAAGGCATCCCGTGGCATGCCAAATAAATCCACAAGACTGTACCGTTGACGGGCCCAATTCTGCCGCGAAAATGCCAAAACCAATCGCAGATGCCATGGATTGACATATCCTGCTGCGGTCGCCTTGTGACGGTATCAACGACATGTGAGCGATTAAAGTGTTAAAATAAGATTCAAAATCATTTTCTCTTCCAAAAATCCTTTTTTGCCGCTAGTGTGCGCTTGAGTTTTTAGATTAACCATGAATGTACCTATTAAAATATCACGTGATTATGTATAAAAGAGGAAAGTAATATCCAAAATTGACCTCGTACGTCATGGAGAAGAACTATGCCTTAAGTTCATACCCATTGGCTTCTACTTCTATCTCGGTCAATCTTGAGTCGTGGCCGTGACACACAAGGGTATCTATTAGCAACATTAGGAGAGCCTATTTTTCAGCCAGATTCGTTGTGCTTAAAAGAATATCTTTTCAGAATTAGCCTTTTATCTCAAACACTGTTGAGCGATGACTGATTGTATAACCTACGAACATTGTCGTTGTTGTAGGCTCCGCGACTTCCTCCGCTCGGAGTCGGAGCACACTATCGAGCACCGGGACCCGCGGTTGCAGCACGTGTCGACTGCGCACAGCCACCCGCAGTACCGCGCGCTGGAGCACAGCTACCGGTACATGCGCAACAAGCCCGCAATCATCGCCTTCAAGACGCCCAGCTTCGAGGACTGCGAGAGGAGGCGCAGCAACGAGAGCATTATTACTCTTGGTGAGACTCTTTTATGTTGTTGAATGTTCTTTTTTAGGTATTTTTTTTAGTGCTTTTGATTTCGAGTCGAGGTGGTCGCGTACCTGATGGTAAGCATAACGCCGGCCCATAATAATTGCAGTACCTCTAAAAGCTTTAAAACACGCTTGCGCGGCCCTGTAGTGCGCTCGTTACCCTGAGACAGGTATTGAGTCTCATAAGCCCAGTAACTTCACTGGCTACTTTGCTCATCAAACCGGAACATAGTAATGCTTGCACATTACTGTTTGGCTTGACTTCATGAGCAATGCGTGCTACCAACCCAGATGCACACTCGGAGAAGAGTTAGTCCTGCCTAGTGTTTTCTTATTTTCTTTCTTTTCTTTTGTATCTTTATTGGAAAATACATATCTTGAATGATATCATTTACTTCAAAGAATTTGATATAAATGTGGTTTCAGTCAGTATAATAACTACATAGTATGATATATAATATGTTATTTTATTCATAGTTGCCGTCATTTTCATTCTTTAAAGCTCTAAATTCTATGACATTGTTTCAGCCAGAAGACGGCTCTCCAAGAGTATATCGCCCGACAAAGACCCAGAGACTCCAAAAGACGAGAACAGCATAGAGATTAAGGAAATTGGGGATCGGTATGACCCTGAAACAGTTCTGTTGAACCTTCCAGTTGGAAAGCCTTTAGAGGTAGGTATAATACGAAAAGAAAATTTAGCGTGGTTAGAATAGAATGTGCCTAATTACGTCATTAACTGGTATACTTTCCTTATTTAACTTTTATCAATGCACTCTTAGATTATATCTATCAATGTATATCTTGGATAAATGGTATTCTATCACGTGGGTTGAATCTTCCTTTGATTTGAGTATACTATTGTTTATTAAACCATTACCAGTGTTTAGGAACATAGAATAAGGTTTACCTATACTGTGATTAGGAAGTAATCCTTGAATACCTTTACACTTTGCAGACATAATGAGTCATGTGGTCTGTAGTCCGTACAATTATTTAATTAGATCATAAAATTAAGAGAATTAAAATACGTAAATCCATACTTGTAAAATAAATTTGAAAGTGTGTTTGTACGTTTTGGTCCAAGAAAGCACTTATGAAGGTTAAAATAACAGAGATTACAGAGTCGATGCCTCAAAGGCATATTTTACGCCACACTCCGATCCATGGACCGAAACTATCCCAGTCCTTGAACAAAACGCGTAAGCGCCGTGAAATTAGCGGCGCTTACGGCCTTTTGGTCGCGAGAAAACTACACCTTAGACGCAATCTAGCGCTACATGTGTTATTTGTTTGGTTAGACGACATAATTATGGTATTAGCGCTGCAGCGGACTTTAGCAAATGGAACAAGACTTTTGTTTCACATAGCTCCTCTTACGTTGGAGTTGGAACATATTTGATGGAATCAGGCGTTACTTTGCGGTAGTCCATTTTAAATAAGATTATCTAATGTGGAAAATTTATAGTTTTAATTCCGCGATGAAGAATGTCTAATGGCCTAAGTTCGATCTATACTGAATTTAACCAAACGTAAAGCGCGACGCGGGACAACGAAACTTGAGTTAGTTTGTTATAAACTAAAAAACTTTCTTAGGTCGCAACTATGGACTGGAAAACCAACAATTTATAATTTTTAGTTAGTTAAAACACTTGGTTGGAATATGTGAACCACCTCTGGCTCGGCTGAACTCATAACGCAGAACTCAAAAGTTAGTTAATTTGTTAGTAAAAAATGTTAAGGGGCTAGGACCGCCAAAACGACTACTTTCTCCTCCTAAAACACCCACACGGCTTGGTTTAACGACTTGAAAAAAATACTACCTGAATGATCAATTCAAGGGCTTTAATTTCACTGATTGATTTTTTTGTGTTACCATTACTTATGGCTTGAAAAAATATTTAACAGCATGATGTTTTAAAACTATTTTCCCTAAAACTTCTAAATTACTTAGACGTTTGGAATTAATTTTACACCAAAAAATAAGGAAGAAAATTTACTTTAAACTGGGTGTTTCTTTTGTAAATCAAGCAACATTTTCTCAAAGAAAATAGCAAAAAATCTATTTCCAAACGTCCAAGTCTTGGAGGTGCTCTGCGCGGGCGCGCGCGGCAGTCGTGCGCTAGCTATCAGACGGGGAGGTTGTGTCACTCGTTGATCCGCTCGCGCTGTCCGCCGACTACGTGCATTTGTGTGTGTGAATGACAATCGACACAAGTATTTGTCTATTCGTGTGGGTTTGAAGACTAGCGTCTAGAGGGAAATCAGATAGGAACTATTTATATTGTGTGTGCGCGTGGACGCTATATTTATTATAGTATATTTTGAGTTACTTTTTTTTTATTAGGACTATTTATATTGTGTGTGCGCGTGGACGCTATATTTATTATAGTATATTTTGAGTTACTTTTTTTTATTAGGACTATTTATATTGTGTGTGCGCGTGGACGCTATATTTATTATAGTATATTTTGAGTTACTTTTTTTTATTAGGACTATTTATATTGTGTGTGCGCGTGGACGCTATATTTATTATAGTATATTTTGAGTTACTTTTTTTTATTAGGACTATTTATATTGTGTGTGCGCGTGGACGCTATATTTATTATAGTATATTTTGAGTTACTTTTTTTTATTAGGACTATTTATATTGTGTGTGCGCGTGGACGCTATATTTATTATAGTATATTTTGAGTTACTTTTTTTTTAGTTGATTACAATTTCTTCTTGCGTGCATCTCGTGTGTTACGTGTTAGGTACGTGAAAATGCCGCGGGTAAACTGGAAGATGAAAAATGCAAAACAAAGAGCAATACACATGAATATGGTGGCTAAACTTTCCTTTGTGGACCGTCGATTTGGAAGTTCACGTTTTTATAGTAGTCAGTACTCTTAGATAGAAAGCTTTTTTACAAATTTTGAAGTTGCGGAGATTCACGGTTTACGAGATATAATTTTTTAAAGTTTCGATATAAATTGGAAAATAATACGCCATTTGCTAATTTTTTATGGATAAATTGTCATGGTAGACGTCAAAGTTGACATTTACGTTCCGTTGATGCTAGAGGTGTATTTCATTAAATTTTATTTCTTATATTTTCTAAGATATAATTTTATTTTCAATTATTAAATTTGGTGTGTAATTAATGTGCACAATAACCGTGCTTTATTACACAATTACATTGATTTTTTTAATACAAAAAAATAACGAATTTATGTTTATACTGCGGAATGGAACGTGAAGCGACGCCATTTTGTTTTGTAGCGTCTTTTTATCTGTTTCTGTTAGTTGTCAGTGTCAGTCATCGTTTGTTGTTGTGTTTTATTCTCACTACATGAATATCCGAAAAATACCCAAAACCGAATCAGAGCACCCCACTTTCCACGTGGTCTTGTCTGCCCTACCCCTAGAGTGTATATAAAAAGGCGGAAGGGCTGCTCTTCCCGCAGCGCCGAAGCTAGGGCAGAGTCAAACTGTATTCAAAACCGAATCAGAGCACCCCACTTTCCACGTGGTCTTGTCTGCCCTACCCCTAGAGTGTATATAAAAAGGCGGAGGCGCGGAGGGAAGAGCAGCCCTCGCCCGCCGTGACGAAGCACGGGAACCGTGCGAGGTGGAGTGGCTGAGGCTGGTCGCCGAAGGCGACCAAAGCCGAAGCTGCGGAGCCGAGCACGAGTGACCGTGCTTCGGCACGCAAGGGCGGAAGGGCTGCTCTTCACGCAGCGCCGAAGCTAGGGCGGAGTCAAACTGTATTCTAACCTCAAAACTTTAATCATGGGTATCTTTATAACCATGGGGCTCCGCGTGGTGGGGATGGTACAGGGGGGTAGCTCTCCTCCCCCTACCCCCTCCCTCCTCTCCCCGCCCCATAAATCGATGTATATTTATGGAAAAATGTAGTCTAACCTCAAAACTTTAACCATGGATATCTCCATAACCATGGGGCTCCGCAGGGTGGGGATGGTACAGGGGGGTATCCCTCCTCCCTCCCCTCCTTCCTCTCCCCCCCTCCCCCCCAAAATAGACGGTCCACAAAGGAAAGTTTAACCAATATGGTAATCTAAGTACCTTCCTCTTTTTATTTGTATACTTGGAACGGGCGTATAAAGAACTTTAACTTTCATCAGCGCTCTCCTGGGCCCCATGTGAATCATCAGCCGGAAAATGTTCGCTGCTGAACATCAGCCTCCCCCGTGAACGGGATATTTAGCCATAATACAACACGCTCGGCAAGGGTCTTGGTGATCGCAGCAGATTATGATATTGTTGTTGAGCCGGCAAACTGCTGCCCATTCACTGGATATTCCCATAGCTGGGTCTTACGGTACCCACGGGAAGAGATGGGGTGATACAGTTCTTAGCCTGGCTATTGAACGATCAATGAATAAATATTTAAAATTGAAATACTATCGAAGAATTTGTAATAGTGTACCTACGTACCTCTAAAATGTAAAATAACCATTGCACGCATTGTAAGTAGGTACCTACTATCTAGGTGAATACTGAATACTATTTTAATTTTGCATTACAATAACTAAAATGTAAAATAACCATGGTACGCTAAGTACTACGCTACGTTACGTACGTACGTTCTATCTAGGCGATTGATATTTTAGCGTTTTCTAGGTACTTTCCTACTATCCGATTAGTAGGTAATAATAACTTACATGAAAATTAAAGTATTAGCTGTATTCAAAAAGTAATTTTAAATATATTAGGGTTATATTAGGCCCATTCGCATAGTTTTAAACCCTTCCAAAATCAGTCAACATCCCAATTGTAGGCAAAAATGCTGTGCTTGAGCGGGTTCTTCTGTGCTTCCGGGTGTTCTATGACGTTTGGTTGTACGATGTCGTGGAAAGGGGATGCGCGGACCGCGCGGGTGAAGTGCGCTTGTCTCCGCCCATTCGAGCAAGGTCCTTGGGGCAATATCCTTCGTTAGTATGGTTAGTGACGCGACATCGTGATAGTGAGCCGAACTCAATCCGACCTTCGACACGCGTTTCGCCTCTACACGAGGCATCCTCAGGATGTTGACTCGCGAATCGCTGCAACGAGAGTGAAGTTACAACAGCAATGCCCGCCTTTCATACGTTACGCCTTTTGTTTACGTTAATACATATAACCTGGACGGTTCCCCTCCCCCGCAGATCTACATCGACGGCCCCTACGGCGCGCCGTCGTCGCACATCTTCCAGGCGCAGCACGCGGTGCTGGTGGCGGCCGGCATCGGCGTGACGCCCTTCGCGTCTATCCTGCAGGCCATCATGTACCGCTACTGGCGCGCGCGCAGCGAGTGCCCGCGCTGCCACCACACCTGGACCAACCGGCTGGACAGCTGTAACATGAAGCTGAGGAAGGTAACTATCATCATCATCATCATCAGCCGGAAGACCATGTTCATCTTTCTTAAGACCAACCTGTTGGGAAACTCTACTGAGGTCCGTTGAGCATGGTACCGAGATCCTCAAGCGACTCCGCCATTATGACTATATCATCGGCAAAACGAAGGTTAGTGATGTACTCGCCATTTATGTTGATGCCTGATCCTTTCCAGTCCAAGAGCTTAAAAACATCCTCCAACGCGTTTGTGAACAGTTTCGGAGAAATAACGTCTCCCTGTCTCACGCCTCTTTGCAATGAGATTTGTTTCGTGCTCTGGTCCTGTAGTCGGACAGCCATTGTGGCGTTGCTGTACAAACACTTCAACACTTCGATATACCTATAGTCAATTTGGCATCGCTACAAGGACCGCAGTACCGCCCAAGTCTCGATTGAATCGAAGACTTTCTCATAGTCCACAAACGCCAGACATAGCGGCCGATTATACTCCTCAGTTTTCTGTATAATCTGGCGTAGAGTATGGATGTGGTCTATGGTGCTAAAGCCTCTCCGGAAACCGGCTTGTTCGGGAGGCTGGAATTCATCAAACCTGCGTGCGAGACGGTTCGCAATGACTCTCGAAAACAGCTTGTACACGTGGCTCAAGAGCGAGATGGGCCTATAATTCTTCAATAAGGTTTTATCACCTTTTAATGAAGAAAAAGCACCACCACGCTCTTGGACCACGCTTCTGGCGTTGTACCTTCAAGGACGACGGAATTGAATAACTTCTGGAGTATCGGTAACAAGTACCGGTCTACCACCCGCTCTCAGAAGTTCAGTCATAATTCCGTCCTCGCCTGGCGCCTTGTTGTTTTTAAGCTGTTTGAGAGCCATTCTAATCTCGTACAGGCTGATGTCCGGGATGTCTTCGGTATAGTGTCGGACTAACTTGGATCTGGTGTTCTGAGCTGTGCTAGTAAAGGGTTTATTTGTCGAGGTGTATAGCTGCCCATAGAAGTTCTCAATCTCTCTCAGAATCTCAGGCTTGGATGAAATGATGCTACCGTTCTCGGTCTTCATTTTTGTCATTTGGCTTTGCCCAATAGACGAATTTTTAGCGAACACTTTGGAGCCTTGGTTCCGCTCAATTGCGGCCTTAATACGTGCAGTATTAAAAGCACGCAAGTCCCGTCGCATGGATTTCCAAATTCGTCTATTGAGTTGGCCGTAGGCCGACATATCAACTGAAGACTGCAGCCTCATTTCACTCCGCTCTGCCATTAGGTCCAGAGTTTCTTCTGAGAGTTTTTGAGTCCTCTTTTGGCGTTTGGTCTTAAAGATGTCGGACCCAACCGCTTGGACAGTTTCCACTAACCCGTTGTTCAACTCGTCCACTGTGTCGCAATCAGCTAGGCACTCGAAGCGATTTTGAAGTTCAAGTTGATGAAACCCTCCGGGGTTTTGGATTTGGGCAGGACTTGGACGGAGCGTAGACTTCACCAGACGTGACCTTTCAAGCTAACTATAAGGTTTCAAGGTAACTATATTTGGTAACTATATTGTAACAAGGTAATTATATTCGATTCGTTTTCTTATGAGAATCAAATGTCTATATCGCAAAACCTGGAAATCGAACGCTAGTAACGGCAAAAATGCGAGTCAAAGTCGGGAAGTATCTACTGAGCGCTAAAACGCCCCATTCAAATTGAACAGAACTTCTGAAGTCACTAGTTCTATGCGGGCCGTAAAACTGTACTATAAAAACATGCATTTTGTTATTTGGCCGTGAAAAACTGCGTTTAAGTACATAGTTGTCATAAATTTTTTTATTCATTAAAATGTAAAGAATGTTTTGTTGTCATTTAAATTACTAATGGATGATAAAAAAATGTTGAATTCGGGAAACTTTTAGGTGCAGTATCTTTGTGGAAATTGTATTTTTTTAAATTTCGTTTTTATTGTGTTAATGTGATCATCTTAAAACTGTATAACGACAGAAATGATGTATATTGTGTTTCATGCAACATCCCAGTTTTGAAATTTTTATTCCTAAACATGTGATTGAAACTGGTCGTGTATTCCAGGTGGATTTTTTCTGGATCAACCGCGAACAGCGCTCATTCGAGTGGTTCGTCAGCCTCCTCTCGCAGCTGGAGATCAAACAGGCTGAGCTGGCGGAGGCCATGGGGGGCGCGGGGAGCGCGGGGGGCGCGGGGGGCGCGGGAGGTGCGGGGGGCGTGGGGGAGGCGGAGCGCTTCCTCGAGATGCACATGTACATCACGAGCGCGCTGAAGAGAAACGATATGAAAGCCGTCGGGTTGCAGCTGGCACTCGATATGCTACACAAAAAGGTAGCTTAGCCACCTTGTTATAAGAACTATTTTATTGACATCTGAAAATTAATCCGCACCAGCCATGATTATGCTAATCCTATATTACAACTGGCTCTCAAGTGCAGTTCCTGACGCGATAAGTCCTCGGCGACCGATTTTCAATTCAAAGGTGATAGCTAGCCAGGCGAGCACTACAATCTGCCAACCAAGCTAACGATGCTATACCATACTTTCCTTCAAAGCACCAGCTCATTATATCTCTACTACTTCATCATAACTCTTACATCCATGTTGATTTATTAGTGGTCTTATTAAACTGGACATTACCTTCCAATCCTCTTCGTTTTAGGAAAAGCGTGACCTCATCACCGGGCTAAAGACCCGCACCAACGCTGGCCGCCCGAACTGGGACAAGGTGTTCAAGAAGTTAGAGGAACAGAAAAAGGTAACTTACTACACGCCTACTACTGTCTACGTCTCATCTGGATAAGGTATAAATTTAATAAGCACAAGCCTTGGGCTTAGGCCTAGGACTAGGGCCCTAGTGAATAAAGACTTAAATAATGTGTTGTTGGGAATAAAAGATTTTGTAGGGTTTCGTACCTCGACGGAAAAAAGAAGCCCTTATAGTTTCACTTCGTTTTCCATCTGTCTATTATTCTATCAGTCTGTCCCTCTGTCTGCCTATCTGTCTGTCAAGACCGGAATCAAAACCTATAGGGTACACTTTTCGTTGGCCCAGAATCATGAAATTTGGCAAGAAGTAATGTAAAATTATAAAAAACAAATTAATTATTTTGGTGAATGTAGCTCTACAATTATTATCTACCAAACGATTCAAGTGATGGGCGAACTATTTACGCAATTATGTTGTACAAGTTGGTGCGGAACCCGCGACGCGCGAGTTCAACTCGCACTTTTTTTATTGATAATGAGACGAGCTGGGGCCTAAGCACACTAAACCACAATGGTCAAAATAGTAATGGTTTGCGACCATTGTGACGACAACTGACACTTTTGGTAACGCGCTAGCCACAATCGTGTCTAGCCATCACCATTACACTAATTTGGTAGTTTGGTAAATCATTATGATATCAATTTGAGACATCTGATTCTCATGAGAAAACAAATTAATTGATTTCATAAAAAAAATTCAGTCAACATCCCCATTTGCAGTTTTGTGTTTTTTAATTTGTTTGTAACATTTCGTTCCAGGGCGAAGTGACCGTGTTCTACTGCGGCCCGGCGCAGCTGGCGCGCACGCTCAAGTACAAGTGCACCCAGTACGGGTTCGAGTTCCGGAAGGAGTCGTTCTAGTCACAAAACAGAGAGAGGGAGAGAGAGAGAGAGAGAGAGAGAGCGCTGGAGCGACGCTCAGTACTTGGCGTGAGTCTGCGTTGACTACGTCAACAAAATATCAAACGTGAACTCTGCCGCCAAGCAGCAATGTGCAAGCATTACTGTTGATGAGCAAAGTAGCCAGTGAAATTACTGGGCTTATGAGACATAATACCTAATGTATCAGTGTAACGAGCGTACTGCAGTGTCGCGCAAGCCTTTGTGTTTCAAAGTTCTGAGTGGCACTGCAATTGATATGGGATAGCGTTATGTTTACAGGCAAACGACCAGCTTGTCTCTCTAACAAATAGCATAAAAAATTTAAAAAAAAAGAGCGAGTTTTTTAAAACCGCTTGATATATTCCTTGACGCGAGTGACGTAGTTTCACGTAACTCTATAATGTGTTCTGTTTCAGTTCCCTCACGGTCTGGACTAATAGGAACATGATCCTACTATATTCGAACACGGGACAGTTAAGTGTTTATTCTTTTGCGGAAATCGACCGCAACTTTACAGAAGTTATGGACCTATTGACTTTACCACTGGAGCTGTCTCAATTTGACTAAATCTTTTATCTCTTTCTATCTTCCTGGTTATATATCCTACATGGTATTGAGATCAGCCATCCTAATATTTTTCCCTCTACTTGGCTCTGTCTTCGACATCATGTTACTAGGTTATAATTCAATGAATAATTTTAGTAGTGTCGATCACTTCATAAACATTTTCTACGCTTTTTCGAGTTGTGTTGTTAAAATTAACATGTATTGGAAAATCGAAAATTGTTAGCCCACACCACAGACCAGTAAACATAGAGGCCGCATAATCCAAGTTTTTCATGAGAACACAATTGTCAAATGTTGGCGGGAACGAGGGAAGACGGCGTGTTGTGATTGGTTCGGCTGGGCAGTAGGGTTACCCGGCTAATCGGAGTCTATAGGTTTATTGGTCTGTGGCCCACACTAAAAGAATATAGGTATGTGTTTATGTAATTTATAGTTCTACTAGGTGGAGCCAAATGTTGTAAGCAGAAAGAAAAGTCATCATCTTTTTGTACAAATAATATTTGGTTAGAACATGAAACACTAAATATTTCTGCACTATACACAATATAAATAATATAGGTAATTATATTATTAAGTTAATTCTGATTTTAGTGAAAGTTTAAACTTTAAAGCCTATAGGATAAGATAATATATAAATAATTGTATTTTTAATTTAAATAAATGAGTTACCTACTGCCATTACTTTAGTTAAACGTAAATTAGTTTAATTATCGATAAGGTTAGGAATAAATGTGGATAATTATTATAAATAAATACAATGAGTTTTACAATATTGGTTTAATTTACCTGCCGTGCAAAAATGATTTCAACATTATCCGTGTTACCACATAAAACACTTTTAGACGCCAACATGATTGCAAATGTCACAACAGAATTGAGTTGGACACCGCTTAGACACTACTTAAATCAGGATTCGTAGTTGCTCAGATTTAAACACGCGACTAAAGCATGTTTATGAGCTAAACAATGTTTAACACTGGTTCAAACTTCAAAGTGTGTAAGTTTTTTGTGGTAAAAACAAAAAAAATATACATACACTCTAAATACATGTACCTACCCCAAAACATGCCTTAGTCGCGTATAAATTATTAGCAACCACAATTCTGCTTTAAATAGTGTCTAACGATTGTCTAGGGTCCTCCAACGTCATTCTGTTGTGACATTTCTTATCTATTTCTTTATGCTATTTGGTAACGAGACGAGCTGGCCCATAACAATTGCAGTGCCACTCAGAACTTTGGCGCTCCGGCGCAGCAAATCGGACGCAACAAGAGGAGTTAGACCCCCTGACTGGCTTGTCCAGCTGTCACTTGGGGTCTCCCAGCGAGGGACCAGGCAGCCTTCTGCTCCCGCTGGCAGCGCGCCAATCAACAACCGGATGTGACACAGGAGGAGAAAAACCTCACTCTGACCGATGGCACCTTGGCGTGGGGATTAAATTGGGCAGGGGTCCTGGGACCAAAGGAGTGTCAGTGGAGGCGGGGGCGCAGTGATCCCCTCTGTCTCCTCCGGGAGTGCCTGGGGCGTCGGATGCGAGGGCATCCGGTGCCCCGTACCTTTCTTAGGTAGAATCCTCCCGAGGCAGAGGCGATGCGCTTGCGTTTCGGTGCATCTCCTGGGCCGTGCGGGGAGAGGCTTTCTACGCGAGGCGAGTCCGGACGACGGCTGACGAGGTCCTGCGCGTCATGCGTGAGCGGGACCGTGACCCCGTTCCAGAGCTAAGCCGTACGGAAATGTCCCAGTGGTTTTTTAGTGGGTGCAGTGGGCAAGCGGGAGCTCCACACTCGCGCCCCGGACGGGGGGCGACGGAGAGGTAAGCTCGCAAAGGAGTTGATCAATGGAAAACAAAAAAAAAGCGGGCCTTTGTGAAACATTTTTAGCTTGAGTGCCAAGTGTTCACTAGAACATGCCTGAGCAACATGCTGGAGACGAGTCCTGTTAATAGAGCAACAAAAACAAACTGCTATCAATTGTAATAACAATTGATAGCAGTTTGCTTTTGTTGCTCTTAAGATTCTTAACAGCTCTGATGATGTGTCTAATAAGACTCATCATCATCAGAGCTGTCAAGAATCTTCAGTCTAATAAGACTCATCATCAGAGCTGTTAACATAGATAGGAAACCGATTATTAATAATAACAATGTCTACAAACATTAATATCCATCGCACAGAATAAAAGGTACCTACTTAAAATAGTAGGTATATATAATTTATTTCTTGACCTGGATACATAGTCCTTAAGTCGCAATATTAGAAACAATTTTCGAGTCGAAGTGACGCTTCAGTAAAGCGGTGGATACATTACTGAAGCTTCTATGGAGTTTTGGATAGAATACGAAAATACACGTTTTTCGCCTTTGTACTATTTGCCTTTCACTCATGCACGTTTAGGAACACTTAATGGTTAATAATCCACCATTATTACACATTAACACTCGAAGAAACATAGGTTTTAGTAAATAACACAAAATCAACAACAGCACATTTTCGCATTCCCGCCAAAACTCCAAATAGTAGGTAGTATAATAGTATTGCTAGCGCTATAAAGTAAAAGTACACAACATAGCTAAAGGTATAGATAAAGTACCACGTATATATTATACACTTCCGCATTTGCCGCGCAAAAATCGTCATTCAACGTCACACCACAGATTAAACACTAACCACAGACACTACGTAATAATCATAATATCACACGTCATACGCTAATAATACATGCGGAAAATAATCGCGGACCTTGCGCTTCCAAGTGTAAGGTCGCCGTCCAAGGTTGACCTTGCTCCAACCTTGCGAACAAGGACTTACCTTGGACGCGAGGCCGCGTCCTCAGTCGCCGAGGTCGGGAATTGATCGCGAAAATTTTGCAAGGTAATAACCTAGAGTAAAGCGCGTACGTCATAGAAATCCTTGACAGAAAAATGGCAATGGAATATAGCAATATTTTTCAGTTATCTTTTTGCATGGCCTTGGGTCAAGGACTTGTCCTTTGCAAAGGCCGTTTGTTTTGTTTCAAGGCAATATTTTTCGATAACTTCAGGAAGTGATTTTAGTTTTATTGATTAAAAATGTATCTTCCTATATTTTTTTAATATAAAATTAATTGTTTAGTTTTTAAATGTTAATTCTGATTAAAAAATTAACACACATAAGTGCTTATTAATAATAATACCTATGTTTCAAAGCTTCCAACAAGAATCATTGAAAAACAAAATTGTTGGTAAAGTACAACTGTATTACTTTATTCATATTGCAATACTTTTTAAGGCATATTTAAAATAGCGCCATCTGTGGATAACTTCTTGAAGTACTAGGTTACAAGTTTTCACTGAACAACTTTCATTCATGAATTATTACTAGTGCATACAAACAGTGCAGCTGTTGTTGAGTAGCTGTGATAGATGGCGATAAAAATTAACATTTGGAACGTTACGTGTGGATTAGTTTTCTCGGTTTTTTAAATCCCGATTCGAAATTTGCTCAATTTTTTTTTTATGTTATTCGGTAACGAGACGAGCTGGTCGTTTACCTGATGGTAAGCATAACGCCGGCCCATAACAATTGCAGTGCCACCCAGAACTATGAAACACAAAGGTCTGCGCGGCACTGCAGTGCGCTCGTTACCCTGAGACATTAGGTATTAAGTCTCATAAGCCCAGTAATTTTACTGGATACTCTGCTCATCAAACCGGAACACAGACTTCACGAGCAAAGCGGTGGTAACAACCCAGACGGATACTCGCAGAAGAGTTAGTCCTTCCACTAACAAACGTAAGTTAGGTACTTACTGTACTTCCTACTTAGCTACTGCCTTAGCTGTCAATCCGGCGCAGCCGTGACTTGATTCAAAGCTATATAAATTAAAGATTCAGCATTGTTAGTATGTAACCTAATAACAGCATCAAAAATTTAGTAACTAGTAGGTAGGAAGAAAATTTTAAGAGTTTTAGACCATAATCAAGGAAGATCACAAGTCAGTGACCACAATACAGACCCAAAAGAAGAGTAGGATAATAAAATATATAGGGGAAGTAGGGGCTTCGGTCAGTACGACACAAACAAGTGCACTAATCTCATCATCATCATCATCATACGGCATACATATTGCGTGCCCATTGCGGTAAGCACCACATATCGTCGCCTCGCGGCTAAAGTCAGCTGTAACACAGAATAGATAGTACAAGTGTAGGAAAAAGACATAGAAATAGGAAATAAAAATGGTTGCTTCCTTTGATTATAAACCTTTACTTCTATGGTTGCTTCTTTGAGCAATATTTTTCAACCAACACAGCTCGTGTTTGGTTTGCGTGGTGGCTGTGAGGCTGCAGGACAATCGGTTCGTAGTCTTGAGAATCAAAATTGTTTCAATTTTAAAATTTTTGTCCGTTACGATAATAAAAATAAGCATATGATAGGTACATCTTAAACTTGGGATAATATTTTATTGACTAGGGGACCGATTTTTGAATGTCACCGAGTGACTAAATATCATCGATATGACCGATAGTCATCGATTTACAAAGTCGTATTTTTTAATCTCAGCGGGTGACTAAAATTGTCATACCTATGATATCGTTTACGAGTGGGGGTACCCATTCGTAAACAATATCATAGATATGAGTAGGTATTTAGTGCCAATTTTGGCTTAAAACTATTTCCAACTTAAAAAATAAAATTGAATGGAACACAATCATAAGTTTGTCTATGATTAAAGCTGAGAAATAGTTGCATGTTGGTAAACAGGGTATGACTTTCAAAAATACGACTTTTGCAAATTAGTGATTTCAAAGTTATCGCTGAGAATTTTGTCACCGCTGATATCGAAATCACTCGTGACTTTAAAAAATCGGTCCCTAGATACTTTTATGTAGGTACTTTTAACAAAAATATAATTATCAGCAAAACATCAACGCCGTACATTGAGTGAGTGTTCATAGAAATATAATATCAATTGGTGATAAGTGATAAGGTTATTATCAAGCGAGATTGTCTTAGAGTTAGTGATGGGACAAATGTACGTGCAGCTCAATCTACGAGCCATATCCTATTATTTATTGTCTTTTTGAGACGATTTATTTTGAAAAACTCGCATTATTATATTTGCTAAATTGGATGAGAAAACACAAAAATATAAGTAAATCCTTTTAATTCATATCGATTTAATATAGGTATAACTATGAAAAGTAACAAGTCAAACCGATTGTGTCGCACATTGGAGAACATTTAAATTTTTGCGATTAGTTATGTACGATACCTAAGTTTTTATCAAACCAATTTTTGTAGTTAGCTTTATAATGTAAATATTTTTCCTTGTTTCAAAGAATGATTTAAGTCTTCCTTGTTTCTGTTTAAGTGCCCTAAAAAATATTGATGTCGCAGACAGGGAAAACTGCCGTTTTATGCATATTTTATTATTGTTTAAACTAAGGTGGATCATCAGGTGAATGGAAACGTCTTAACAAAGAGGTCTGGTACTACATATTGTAATAAGATAAAGTTATCTGCATGTTCCTTGATTTATCTAAGGCATTTGACACTGTTTCTGTTCCCATCCTTCTCCAGAGATTAGAGGACATTGGCATTCGTGGACTTGCTTTGCAAATTTTTCGGAATTACCTCTCAGACAGAAGGCAATGTGTCAAGATAGACAAATTCATCAGTTCTGATGAAATCATAACTTACGGGGTGCCACAGGGTAGTGTGCTAGGCCCGACCTTGTTTATAATCTATATTAACAGTTTATGTGGCCTGCCATTACCAAACTGTAGAATATTTGCGTATGCCGATGACACAGCACTGCTTGTTAATGGTAGGGATTGGGTATCGACTCAAAAACGGGCTGAGGACGTCCTTCGGTCAGTAATGGCATGGCTAATTGAAAACGTGCTAACTTTAAATGTTGATAAGACGAAATACATAGCCTTTTCTCCGACCGCTTCCTCGCAGCCTGCGATCTCAGATACCAATATTATAGCCCACACATGCAGTAGTGCAGATCTTACTGAAGATTGCACGTGTCTGTCCATTACACGTACTAGTAACTTTAAGTACCTGGGCGTGTATGTGGACTGCACTCTGAGCTGGACCTTTCAATTACAGGCGTTAGTACCTAGAATAAGGAAACTAATTTTTGTATTTAGGAAGCTTAGAACAGCGGCTCCATCTGATATCCTAAAGATGGTATACAGTGCACTGGCCCAGTCGGTACTCACCTATTGTATCACGGCCTGGGGAGGTACTTTTGCGACCAATATGCTACGATTGGAAAGGGCGCAAAGGATGGTACTAAAGGTTATGACGTGTAAACCTCTCAGATACCCTACAGTAAAATTGTACAAAGAGTGCTCAGTACTCAGTGTGAGGCAACTTTTCGTGATGCAGGTTGTACTACGTAAACATAGGCTCCTTCCTTATGACCCTAACCTTAATAAAGGGAAACGTAGAAAAGACCGAGTGTGTGTGGTTGAAATCCACAGAACATCCCTAGCTGGGAGACACTTCAACGTAATTAGCTCTCGGTTATATAATGCAGCAAACAAAGCTTTAAGTATCTACCCACTACCTGCCAAAAAGTGTAAGGAGGCCTTGATTATTTGGCTGAAAAGCTTGTCTTATAAAGAAACTGAGGATATTTTTAAAATTATAAAATGACCAACATTTGTTTTTTTTCTCTTCTTATTATTTAATTTTTATTAATGCAAATTTACACTTACACACACAACATCCACAGAACACAAATACACACAGTACACACACACACACACACACACACATACACAAATACTAGCGCGCGTGCGCGCAGACTCTCTTACTAACATTATTCAGGTATTTACAAGACTGTGACAAAAGCAATTTAATTATATAAATTAATCGTATTAAGTTTAGTAATTACTGTATTCATGTTTGATTGTTTCCGTGAATTTTGATATGCAAAAATTTATAAATGTTTATTATTAAGTACATCTATTTAGAATTTTTTAATGTTTTTTAAGTTTAAACAAATTGTATGCACGTTATTATGCTCCTATTTGGGAAAGCACTTGCTGCTAAAACACAGGCCTCAACGCCTAGTTTAGTGGTTTGAGCTAAATATTTAATGTAATGTGTTTGAGAGTAATAAATAAACATTATTATATTATTAATATTATTATTATTATTATAAGCATGCACTTCTGTTTTATCGTGCTAATATCCGATTTGTAAAATAGTTCAAGTGTTAGCTTTAGTATTTCCATTAGACTTTACTAAATGTGTGTTTCGACTTGATTTATCTACGTATATATAGCAATGATGAAACCATACCATGGTTGTAGGGCATCTTCTAGTGCTAGTGTGGCTAGCTAAAACTCTGAAGTTGAGATTTGTCGCCAAGTATTTATCGGTGTATTCCATTAGCTATATTTGGCAGCTAGTCCTCTGGCCTCTGGGTACCGAAATCCGGTCCGTATACTATATCTATGTAAAAAAACAACGTCGATCTGTTGGTCTGCGTAAAAAAACGACCAACAAACAAGCACACTGAACTGTTTACTGAGCCGAAATATCGACTCAAAACAAATAAATTCAGATAACACGTTACAAAAGACAATATTCGTCTCATAAAAGTTGAGTCAACTTTGAGTCATCATCACTCACCACACAAAACTTCAAGCCCACATGTCCCAACACTATGGAACATTCGCGGGCCGAATCACGCCAGTATTAAACAAGAGAGCAAGCTCAGCGCGCGCGCATCGTTTTTTATAGAATTTATTAATACATTTTGTGTAGTGATTTGACATGTTGAAGTGGTAAACATGAAGACATTTTGGATTATTGCGTTCTTCCTCGCATCTTTCGGTGTTTACGCTAAAGGTATTTACGCTTTGTACTAATTTATGCCCACTCCATGTGACAATTGTCTTGTTTATCATGTTGTCTATTACGCATTTCTGTTGTATTCGTATAGGTAAGGTACCTGAAAATAGAATATTAATGATGAAAATATTGAAAATGTGCTGAAATTAGTTGTTTTCGTGTATTGGTGTGACTCATTTTCAATAAAAAGTATTAGCTTGGCATGTAAAGATAATCTTATCTTTATCACAAGTCTGTATGTAGTCTATAGGTAGGTACCTATGGAGTAGGTACCTATAATATTATATTATTGGTAGGTACCTATGGCTTAGGTAGGTACTCGTACTTACTATATAATTTTAGTACACAATATCTAGGTGATATACTATATTATAGTATCAGCTGAGATAATCGGTAGGTGGTTCATAATTTCATTAAATTAAGGAATTCATTACAATAACAATGTCAGTAGATACTATTATGCCCATCAGCGTAATAAACTTTGACAGCGCCTAAGTCGACACTTATCTCTGTAGGAGGTACCTACCTACTTAGGAACTCAAAATGCGTTCCACTAATCTTAGGTGATTCCTAACTCAAACAAAACTGTCATGTTAAATAATTAAAATTCGCGCATGCGTGATTCGATTCGGTAAATAATAACTATACTAGTTTGTGGATACGATTTTCATTTCCTTTTACTTACGAAGTTGTAGGAGTATCTTAGCGTAAACTGGTTGGTGCAGAAGTTGGTGTTTAAGTCAAGACTTATTTTAAGACTTCCCTATATGTATAAGATTTATCTTAGTTAACTTTAGTGCAGACGGACATTAAATACCTAAGTAGTAGTATATTAGGTACCTACCTACTATAATATACTAGGTGATCTAGGCACCTAGACGTCATGGAAAGTCGCAATTTAGGAGATGGCTTTGGTTTAATCATATAGGTATGTTCTGTGGTAGAATACCAATTGATTTAATGGGTGGGAGGGGAGAGGGGACCGAGCGAAAAAAGGCTGAGGGGAGAGGGCCCGCTAAGCGGGCTTTTTTAGGTTATGTTCATAAAACGTGAGAAAGGACATTAGTTGGTACTTATTTGATACGCTGATTTCTCCCTTTTTGAAGAACTGGGTGCAGAGAATGGTAAATTGAGACATATTTTCTTCTCTACTTATAGCATAATTGTTTTTGTTCTGCACAGTGTTTCAAAAATCGGAACAAATGTTGGTAGAGCGGTACTCCTCCCTGAAACGGGGAGTTGAAGAAACTACCCCCGTTTCGCAGATATGATGTTTTTTAAATTCTATCTTCCGTTATGTGTAAAATCTCTATCCCTACTAATATTATGCGAAAATGTGTTTGTTGGTTTGTCCTTCTTCCACGCAGCAACGGAGCAACGGAGCAACGGATCGACGTGAAATTTGGCATTGATGTAGTTTATGGACCGGAGAGTAACATAGGCTGCTTTTTATCTCGGAAAAATTCACGGTTCCTGTGGGAACGCGGGGAGAAACCGCGGGCAGAAGCTAGTTTGATAAAAAGGAAGGAATTATTTTCCTGTATAAGTAGGTACCCCATTAGTCTTCAAATTAAAAAAGCATACAAATTAAACAAATGTAGGTAGGTGTACGTACGTGTTCAAAAGGAAGTCAAAACCATAAAAATGTAGATCGTATGTAGATAGAAGAGTAGGTAGGTAATACAGTTTGTGGTCAACAAGAACTTACAAGGAAAAACTTTGTTTACAAAACGATAACTTGAACGTAGGGAGGTATCAACCAATGTATAAACTTACTTGGACATAATATACATAGCTAGTTTAAGTTGGCTTGGGTGATTTTTAAAGCTATCCTCAAGTAGAAAATCTGTCCCAGGCATCTGGTCACTTGGTGTGTTCCGCTGCATTCGAGACCCAGATGTATTCTAGCATGTTCCCAGTTCACCACCTCCGAACACCATATATCATCACTTTTTAGGTTTTCCATGAAATAGAAAATTACAATTACTTACTGTTTTTTAAATTAGACATTTTAAAAATGTTCTCCAGCAACAATCATGTACTATCTGTTATCTATGCTGTGCTATCATCAAGAATAGTGAGAAATACGTACGATACGCGAGTACAGCAGCCAGACAAATGAGAGCAAAATTGGCCAGTTAAACTGGCAAAATTTTGCTGCCACTGCTTTGGCCAATTGGCCAATTTTGCTTTCATTTGTGAGCGAAGTCTGCAACAACTGGCCAGTGGTTCCAAAGATTTAAGAAGAATAAACTGGTTAAATGAGCTACAAAAACATACAATTGGATAATCTACCTACAGGTTACAAGTCATTGTGTAGGTCTATAAATAATCCAAATATTTGCTACTTATCATTTTACTTGCATTTCATTTCTTTCTTTCATAATAACTAATAACACACTGTATAATCATTTATTCACGTTCTTTCTAAAGAATTGAAAGTAATTGATAAGGGAACAAAGGAAATTATTGTTTTTGTGTGTATTTGCTATCGGTCTATTCATTTATCGACATTCCTTTTATCTGTACCATGTAGATAAGTCCACGCTAAGCACGAATGTCGTACGGTCAGTAATTATGGTTCCTCAAAGCGTACTGTCTATATTATTTTTGAGTTTCCGGAGACATATCATATATTATGAACATTGCACGCCTGTACGGCACTGCAGTGTGCTTGTTCGTTACCAAGCCCAGTAATTTTACTGAATACTGCGCTTATCAAACTGGAACACGCAGTAATGCTTGCATATTACTGCTTGGCGGCAGAAATCGTCACACCCAGAGCAAACCCAGACAGACACTCGCAGAAGAGATAGTCCTATCACCTAGTTAATAAACATCACTGAAGATCAACTGAAATAGTAATCAAACACTAAGTTGTGAAATAGAAAAGTCAAAAGTGTAATTTATTACCAACTAGCTGCTGCCCTCGGTTTCACCCGTGTGGATATTCATACGGGGACCGTGTATTTTCCGGGATAAAAAATAGCCTATGACGTTACTCTGGCCTACAAACTATCTCTATGAAAAAATCACACATACGTTGCTCCGTTGCTGCGTGAAAGAACGATAAACCAACCAACACTCCAACTAACTAGTATTTAAGGATAGTACGGATTTTAATAGCTATCAGTTACCCTGCGCCTTGTAAATAGGTATTTTCAGAATTATTCAAAATTAATGCAATAATTTCGTATTATGTGTAAGGAATGAGGTTACAAATGTTTATATTACGACCAGAAGTGCAAATTCCGCGTGTAATGAATTCTGCTGACGAATAAAACAGGTACAAGGTGCAAATATGCGCGTACTAGCTATTATGTTAATTTTGACCACGGGTTTCCACCCGAACTTTACATGTTTTCCGCCCAATCTATTTTTTTTTCAAAATATATGAATGCAGGTGTGACGGTGAACATGTACTTTTAGAAATTAAAAGTCAGTCCGAATAACGTTTTCTTCTGTAATTTGTCTGTATTAACTTCTGTAATTTTCGATGAAATATAATCATGACACACGTTTTTTTAAATTTCTAGTTACTCAAACCCTAGTTGCTCTGTTAGAGTATTTTGATCCTATAACAAGATCGATTGGCATCAAAAAGAGTTTTTATATAAATGGCCCATTTTCTGGCTAAAGTTAGAGTTTTTCCAATATCTGAGAATGCGGATCTAAATGTCTTAAAATATAGAAGACTACCTTTTAAGAATGTTTTCCTGTAGATACAACGGTTAACGTACTTAGTGCCGCGTTACAAAAATACAAATTTAAGAATTCTTATTATTTTTGCCGTTATTAACTAACTAGCTGCAGCCCGCGGTTTCACCTGCGTTCCCGCAGGAACCGTGCATTTTTCCGGGATAAAAAGTAACCTATGTTACTCTCCGGTCCATAAACTACATCTATGCCAAAAATCACGTCAATCCGTTGCTCCGTTACTGTGTGAAAGAAGGACAAACCAACAAACCAAAAAACACATTTTCGGATTTATAATATTAGTAGGATTAACAGGGATAGACGTGCAGGTCATTCAATGGATGGTAAGTGTCAAACCGGCACCTAATAATTAGAGAGCGAATGAGACATCTTTTGAAAAGAAAATTTGGGTCAAACTGAGAACCATTAAACATTAAAATATTATATTTTATCCTGAACTGATAGAATCATTTCATTTTCAGAGTGCGCTAAATTCTTGGCTATGACATCTTCGCCATAAAGTTACGGAACTTCCTACCTTGGCTGGTGTAAAATAGAGTCGTAAATACCGTAATAACTTTTAAAGTAAACAATTCAGTGCATGCAGTATAAATAAACTTGGACACGGCGACGTAGTAACGTTCGTAAAATCACAGTTTTTACAATCCATGAATTGTAGAACTGGTAGCTTGCTTCACTTAACAGTTTCGAGTTTTTTTATGCTATTTGGTAACGAGATGAGCTGGTCGTTTGCCTGATGGTAAGCATAACGCCGGCCCATAACAATTGTAGTCCCACTCAGAACTTTGAAACACAAAGGCCTGCGCAGCACTGCAGTGCGTTTATTACCCTGAGACATTAGGTATTAAGCAGTAATGCTTGCACATTACTGCTTGGCAGCAGACTTCACGAACAAAGCGGTGGTTACAACCCAGACGGACACTCGCAGAAGAGTTAGTCCTACCACTAACAAAAGTTTCGAGTGCCGTGTCTAATAACCAAATACTCTATTTTTATTTAACTTGCAATGTTTGTACGTACATAATATGTATTATGTTCGTTGGTTTAGGTCAAATCTTACAAGCTAAGATTGACTCAATTCCCGGAGTTCGATTGAGCCAAAATTTTACTTACCTAAGTACATAGGTATGTAAATCGGATGATGATCTATTGCTATCACCACGACGCCTGCCAAGCGTGCTGTACAAAATCCTCCCCTCTAGGAGGACGTCGTCATTCGTTTTTTGATGATGGTCACCCATCCGTATACTGACCGATGCGAATGTTGCTTAACTTCTCGATGAGATCTAAAATAAACCTATATAAACTATTCTTGTTAAACCAGTTGTTTAGAAATAGTCTTTGTTTTAAAAATACGATATTTATTATCGCTATTTCTTATCGATTACGATCGAGTTCTCTCCGATAGTAATTCGTGCGATTAAATAAGCTTATCTGAAGAAAACAGGTTTAATATTGAATAAAATAATGTCAGGAATATTATTATGATAGTGATATTTTTAACTTGTTTCTTTTTAATAATATCCTATACTCGCCGTAATTTCAAATCACAAAATTTGTGTTCTAATCTTAGACTAAGTGGAATAGAGATTAAACTTTTACCTATCGACCATAAAAAAGATCAATAGGTATGTAGGTAATGCCGGTTTTATTTGTAAGGTTTTCTTTATGTTTAGTTCATTTGTATAATTGTATAGGCAGTTTTAATTAATTTAGTTTTTGTGTGTTTTGTTTTTCTAATTACTTAATATAATAGTAGAACATACTATATAATCATTGGGTACTATATTATAAACCCGTTATTACGGTACCCTTTAGGTACTTACTACAAATTGTTTGTTAGTTTGTCCTTCTTCCACGCAGCATCGGAGCAACGGATCAACATGATTTTTGGCATAGATATAGTTTATGGACCGGAGAGTAACATAGGCTACTTTATTCCGGAAAAATGTCCGGTTTCTGTTGGAATCGCCACGCGGGTGAAACCGCAGGCAGGAGCTAGTGTAATCATAATAGACATTACTATATTTTCTAGTTCGTTTGATGTGACGATGGCTTAGTGGTAGTGAGTTAGACTGTATCTGTTGGTCGACGGTTCAAATCCTACAATGAGTTTTAGCTTACAGTGAAGGAAAACATCGTTATGTAACCACAGCATGGTGGTAAGGCATTTTCTAGTGCTAGGCTGAACTTAAGAGCAAGTCCCAATCTAGTTCTAGCGTATTCTTCTTGACAGCTGACACTGTGACAGCTTCAATAATGTTAAAATAATTAAAAATGACCTAATAACAATCAAATAAATATGTTTTCCTGTGGCCAGATTTGCGGTTAAACTTCTAATAAAAGTAATTGCTAGTAATAATATGACTAAGATATTTGCCAGAAGGAAAGCCGCAAGGAGGAATTATTTACATTGTTATTAATATAAACATGTATTCTATTAATAACAATGTGGTAAGCATCACAGTTGCAGCTAGCTCTATTCACCATTTTTTAACTATCGGTTAAGTTAAGCAACGCTTACTGCGGTCAGTATTTGGATGGGTGACCGCACCTTGAGTGATGCCGGGGCGTATATAACAGCAAAATAGCTTCATTTAAAAGATTGTTTAACAAAATTCGATGAGATTGGGAAAAATATACTTAAGTATGTCATTATTCATCATATTACCAATAATCTTAATGTAATTAAAACACGTTTTTTCAATATTTAAATATGAGTCATACTTACGAAAGTTTTAATCAAGAAACCGTTTTTTTAATATCCGGCCTAGGAGAAAGTCTACTTTGTCTGTACTTTATTGTTGGCCTTTATAGTATTAATATCACCTTTAAGCTGAAGTTCTGCCACGACTCCCACGAGCCACCTACCAGTATGTTGCAGTGGCCGTAAGTTCTTGTTCAGCTCTACATCCCATCACGTATTTTAAATAGGTTTTTACAGACTGTGATTTATTTTTGCCTTAAATAAATAAGCTGCAGTTACATATTAACATCACCTAAGGAAGACGTATACACCACAAGTGGGGTTTCTATCTAAAAGGAATTAGAAATAATAATATTCACAGAAAACTATAATAGGAAAACTTTACTTGTTTCTAAAGCTCTACTTTTTCTTCGTAAATGTAATTTCATTTTTACTTTTCTTTTTATTTCAGCACAAGACTCAGTTGACTACGATGACTACTATAATTACGATAACTTTGAAGACATAGAAAAGAAACTCGATGAAGAAATTAGCAAACTTAACGAAAAGACTGACATTGATAATGACCTGAAGGTTGAAGAAGAGATACAGCAGTTTAGAGAGTCTGATAAGAATGCTTTCGATGCTGTAGATGAGCCTATAGAAACAATTGATAATGTAGAAGATGGTTATCAGGAAGATAAGAAAGAAATTGTTTCAGATAATGACGGTAGTTTGGAAAACAATGGTGAGAAACTAAAGAAACCTGCTAACGAGCTAGAAAATAGGCCAGATGAAGAAAGTGCTTTTAATCACAATAAAGATTACGCATTATTATGGGGTGATGATAGTGTAGCTCCTTTACCTGTGCCAGAAATATCTGAAAATGACGAAAACAAAGATATAATAGAAGAAACCCAAAAAATTTTAGAAGAAGATGCCGATAATTTTGAAGAAGAGATCAAAAAAGAAATAGGTGATCTTGAATTAAAAAGTGATGACCAACCTAACTTGGGACAAATAGTTGATGAGACCAGAAAACTTTTGTCAGAAAGTGATGACTCTTTCAGTGATGATACATTAAATAAGAAAAATGAAGCCGCTAGGTTCGAGAATGTTAACAAAGACAATAATGATCAGGACGTTGTTGAAAAGAAAGATGACGCTGATGAAGACACCGTAGATAAAGCTTATGCGGACTTGAACGCAGATTTGGATAAACTTTTTGAAACTCTAGATAAACTCAAAGATGATGGCTCTGAAAATGACAGCCACGGTGATGATTTTGAAAAAGCCTTGGATGAAGCTGATAAACTATTTGAAGACAACAAAAATGATCTTGACAATACTAACGTGGAAGGTTCTGAAGAACTAACAGATGACAACAATGATGATGATACCGTAGATTTAGATAAGCTTCTGGAAGATATTTTAAGTGAAAATGATATGAAACCAGAAGACTCAGCTGCTGAAGATTTAACACTACTTATCAATGATGCACTAAACGAACCCAACCCAGATGACGCTTTCGTGAAAGACGTCGAATCTTTGGATGCCAAATTAAAGCCCATTCTTTATTTAAATGATGCTTTAGTCGACGAATCAAAAGACGCCGAGACTGGAGAAAACAAAGCTGAAGATAATGACAGCAAAGAAAACGCAAATGCATCAGTTGAAAAAGAACCTGAAGTGAAAACAGCGTTAGTAGACGACCTAGCCAGTGCTGAAATGGAGGATCTTGTGTCTCAATTTTCAGTACTACACAGTGAAGATCTTGATGTCCGTTCTGGAACTTTTGATAAGAACGTAGCTCCAGTGCATCTTACCTTAAAATTAGAAGAACCTACGATAATCACGTCCCCGGACCATCCCAATCCTTACCCAACTAACAACATCGTAGATTGGATCATTGAAGGAGAGGGCATGGGGATTGAGCTTAATATCACAGAGTTTGCAGTCAACGGTGCTTTAGGAGACTATCTACTTATAAAACCTGGTAAGGAAGACAATCTTTATAATGCTTAACGATGTAAGTAGAAAAATATGGCACCAATTTGTAAATAATAAGTTTTCCTAGGTGTCACGTTATTCTATGTTTGTAGATAAAATATTAACTGCACAGTATTTGCTACTTTATTACTTTTGTATCTAAGAAGGCACTTTTAATTTAACTTTAGGTGCCTTCTGTATGTAAGCGTAATCATCAGCTGGAAGACGTCTTGCAGGACCTAGGTGCCCCTCCTAGGGAACGGATTGCCACAATGGATTGCAGGCGTTTTGGTGATCCCAGAAGATTTTGATGTTAACTGAGGAGAAAGCTGCAGGGCATTCCCTGGGCCGGCTCTTACGGCACCCTCGGGAATAAATGGAGGTGTTCCTATTCATACACAGGGGCCATGCGGGAAGTTTGGAAGCGAAATTAATTAATTTTAAACGAAATTCATAAAAGGGCATATTAATCGATTCCTCCGCCAATTCGGATCCAATTTATATGATCCTTTTTTCATGAGTAGAGAATATAAAATTTTAAGGGTCGTCCTTTTAGAAATTTGGGTGGGAAAATGAGGGAATGAAACTTCATTTGTCACGATAATTCCGTCGAAATCAGTTCACGCTTTTTTAATAGCAATTTTACTATTGATAGTGCTATCTGCCCCAGGTGGTATCGACGACTCCGGCCACGAAGGGCTTCTGTTCACGTACCGGCTGACCTCCGAGCGTCGGTACCGGTTCACGGACGTCGACCGGCTCTTCATGCGGTTCGAGAGCAAGCTCGGCATGCAGTTCTTCAGAGGATTCGTGATCAGCGCTAAAATGATCGGTGAGTCACTCTATGTCACAACTTATGATGATAACAATGCAAGGGATCATTGTTGATGGTTGGTTTTTTAATGTTGGTTTCTTAAGTTCTATGTCAAAAATTTATCTTCCTTTTTTGGTCTACTTTGTCTAGTCTGTTTTTCTGGCCTTATATCAGAGAGGCTTCAGGTGATTACATCTGGTAATTAATTTCAACTTGTTTTTGAAACATTAAGACGCGACCGAGAGATTACTGAACCAAATTTGATATGATTGTGGAATTAGGACGAAATTATTGTACTCATCCGAAGAACTGCGTTGATTGTCACCCCCATTACGACTCACTACAACCCAGTGTAGAGAAATCCTTCTCTTTGGTTTGGGCAAAGCCCACTAAACAGAAATTCTTAAACAATCATTTTACAAACGTGACAGGGACTAATTAGAAATAAAATTTCCTTTCTAGAATTTAAGACGATGTGTAAAAAAATTACATAGGCTACTTTTTTCGGTTACTATAGAAATCTCCGACCCGTCTGAAACAGCAGCAAATACATAATGATCTCTTGTTCCAGCTCCTCTCCGTGGTGAACCAGAGCCTGTGCCGGAGCCGGAAGCAGTAGTCCTCCCCCCTTACGCTACCACTACCTTGTATCTGGCGGTTCCAGTCCACTCATTCAGGGAAATCAGGGAAGACTTCCGTCAGATCCTGGTGGACATGACTTCGGACTATATCATCGAGCAACAACTGACTAGCGCTGCGTTAGACCTCGTGTGAGTACTCTATGAACACACACTCATACCCCTGGTCTAAGATTCCCTGTGTCGCAACTGGCATAGACAAGATACACAACATAAACATGCAATACCTCAGAACGAACGTTATCACCACACTAGCTGCTGCCTGCGGTTTCACCCGAGGTGAGTTATGGATTTAATGGGTTTGAATTTTTTTGCCTAATTATTTTCAAAATCGGTCCAGATGCTAAGGAGATTAGGCGGAAAAAACAGACAGACAGATAAAATTTTTAAAAATTGCTGTATTGTTATAAGTACTGTATATACAGAAACACAAACAACAGAAACACCAATTCTATTTATAAGTATATGTACAGATAATATTACCTACGGTTTTATATTCCAGCTACGTTGGTAATACTTGGCAGTACCCCCCAAACCTTGTTTTGATTCCCAGATCAAATTATCGGACGCGTAAACAAACAAACTTGGTAAAACCCGAAGACAATATTTTCAATTGACAGTGTTTGCCTGCCGCAGCTGTTGATCGTCAATATTCGATTGCACTAACTTTGTTCGAAGCTTGATTATTAGAGATGTTGAAATGTATACTAAAGTTAGTATAAAAAAACGCTATATATTGCTCTGTTTAGAGCCGATGTACGCCTTAGCGCTCGCGTGACATCCTATTTCCAGCATTAAATTAAAATTATAAATAATTGCGACAGAGTTCCAGGAGCCTTGGACTTTTAATTGGAAATTTCCTACTCTATAAGGATTTTTTCAGAAGTCCGCTGTCACAGCGTTTGACCTGTCGCCAAGAAACTGGACCCTTAATGAACTCTTAATGAACCACATACCACAATCAGCACCTATACTTTTTGGTTATTATGTCTCACATTGGGCGCGTTCTTGGTTAGACATTTTAAACCAAAATTTAAAAAGAAGTATTCCATACAGAGCGAGTGTGTCCGAGCGGGAATTTGTGCGACTTTCAATCCGCCGCACCATAGTACGAACCTCGACTCGGCCCGCACCGATGACTTATATCAAGTTATGTGCGGATTGTTCACACTCACTCTAAAAACGGTGAAGGAAAACATCGTGAGGAAACCCGCATGTTCAAGAACCTCAATATTCGAGGACATGTGACATCCACCAAGCCGCACTGGGCCCGCGTGGTGGATTATGGCCCATAACTCTCTCTCTCTCTCTCTCTCTCAGAGAAGGCCGGTATCCCAGCAGTGGAAGCGTAAGAGGCTGATATTGTATTCCATACTACATACTTAAAACTACACTAGGTACATACTTAACCTACATACTTAACGATTAATGAGAGCTATTTATTATAAACACGTCTCTTTATCTTATAAGATGTAAAAGGGTTAATATTCTCTTTAAGTTTAGTTTGAAATCAGAATTATACCCACTATAGAGAATTATAGAAAAATTACCTACCTACATTATTATTCATTCTCTTGGAAAAATCCGTTCCAGAATACAGGAGAAATAACATCTGATTTATATTCAATCTACGACGAAGCCAAAGACGCTATCCTCTGAGATTCTCGCATTATGAATAAAAAATAGTACCAATGTTATTGCAAGACCCCTACGATCCATTCAAAGCACAACGTGTTTTTTTATTTGTTTACTACTATACTTTGTCACATGACGAGCTTGTTTGATGAAAAAAACATTAAACACACCGTAAACCTGTGTTAAGCAAAGTTTAACTGTTAAACATGCTTTAGTTGCGTGTTTAAATATGAGCAACCACAAATCTTGATTTACCTAAGTAGTGTCTAACCGTTGTCTAACTCCATTCTGTTGTGACATTTCTAATCATTTTTGCCGTTTATCTTTAGACGCTGTCTAGCGTTGTTAGTGGGAGGACTAACTCTTCTGCGAGTGTCCGTCTGGGTTATTACCACCGCTTTGCTCGTGAAGTCTGCCACCAAGCAGTACTTAGTGTGCAAGCATTACTGTGTTCCGGTTTGATGAGCAGAGTATCCAGTGAAATTACTGGGCTTATGAGACTTAATACCTAATGTCTCAGGGTAACGAGCGCACTGCAGTGCCGCGCAGGCCTTTGTGTTTCAAAGTTCTGGGTGGCACTTCAATCGTTATGGGCCGGCGTTATGCTTACCATCAGGCAAACGACCGGCTCGTCTCGTTACCTAAAAACATAAAAAAAAAGCTAAACAGGCGACTAAAAATGTTTTTTTTTGTGGTAACACTGTTAATGTCTAGCAGATTAAACTGAAATCACAGGTTACAAAATGCACACTATTTCATAATATTATGTCAGTTTTATTAGTCACAAACCGCAATAAATGAGTTGTTGGTGACATTATTATATGTCTGTAGTCATAAACTGATAAACTACTAACAAAATATTCTAATATACATTTAGTATTATTCCATTTACTTTAAAAGATAACTATGATCATGTTTTAAACAAACTATCAATACATGTACTTTTTTTAAACCTATGATAGCTCAGTGGTACTGACGTCAGTCACCGATCTGTAGGTCGAAGGTTCGAATCTTTTAATGAACTAACTATTTCGCAAAATTTTTTTCTATATTCTCAGCCATTTCTATAAAATATCTTATAGATAAGTATTTTCTATAAACACTTCGCTATACTACTGCATATTTTCCTGGTAATAACGAACATTGATTTGTGCGTCGAAAAACAAGACGTTTTGATTCAGACTGCAGCGCCAGAGATAGCCTGCTGGCTCTCAAGTGCAGCCTGTAGGGCTAACATGCGCACCGTGACAAAATTTTGTCGATGCTTATGTCGTGCATTTGTCTCGTGTTGGCGAGAGAAAGAGCGAGATAAAACAGTAGACAAAATTTTGTCGTGGCGCGCATGTTAGCCCTACTGGACACACCGATAAGTGCTTGACAACAGATTTTCAACTTGGTTGTGGTAGCTAGCCTGGTGAGCTATAGAAAATGCTCCAATTAAGACGCTCTGCGCATTTAAAAATAAATTATTATTTTATGCTAATAATAATTTATAGGAACATTTGAGTGATGTCATTCAGGACATGATAAATTGAATGAAGTCATTGGACATAAATAGTTATTATGAAAATACATATGTACCTATATTTATTAAAGTACTTAAATTATTTTAGTACGATCGCGTGCACTTAAGTGTCACGATTCTATATTTTCTATAGAAAATCCTATAAGAAAAGAAAAGAAAAATAATAGAAAAGAAAGTTCAAAAAGCTAAAAGAAAATTCTATAGAAAATCCTTGAAATCCAGAAAAAACCTTGTCTCACTTGTATACAAGTGAGACAAGGTTTTTTCTGAGATGTCTATTATATGAAATACATTTTATAGTGTTAACCGACACTAGCGGATGTTCACACAAATATATACATCACATGTCTATTATAGTCCAAATTTAAAATAATTTATTGCAGAAATCAACCTTTACTTAGATTTTCTTACAACTATTCTTAACTTTTAAAGATATTTTCACTTGTATTGACATAATAAGTTGAAAATGAAGTCAGCAAGATAGGCAATTTATACAAAAACTTTTTTGATGTTCTTTCTTGTTGACTATTTTTTTGTAAAATCTGTTGATGTCTCCCTAGAACGTCTTCAAGGTAACTATGATGGACCTACCGTATCCGGCCGTCTCAGAAATACTTCCTGTGATAGCTTCCCTTCCTTTTGTGTGATTTATTCCCTGGGCTAAAGAACGCAATGCAGTCTTTCCCATGGCGTAACATTTACGCCACTGCGTAATTTACGCATGGCGTCGTGGTTGAGCAGATAAGCCTGCATGGAGCGGGATCGATATCGGATCGCGGTGGGGAAATTAGGACAAATGAAAGATTTGCTATTTTGGATCTTTTGTAGCTAAGTAAGCTCTTTGTTGTAGACATTTGTAGCTGTTTTGTGAATTCAAATTAGAATTAAAATGTGTGTAAGTTTCGATAACTTCACTTCAGAGTCAGTGCTGGGGTTGTGCGTGTTCAACGAATCAACACCTTCGTTCTCATGTTCACATAAGATCAGAAAAATAAAAAAAACTGAAAAATAATAATTTTAGCTAGCTGCAGCCCACGGTTTCACCCGCGCGGAGTTATTGTATTTCATGGTTTATTTCTTTGCGCGGAACCCTTATTCTTTTTCTAAAATAAAAATAGCCTAAGTTACTTCTTGTAACATCAGCTATCTGCCAGTGAAAGTCCCGTCAAAATCGGCCTAGCCGTTTCGGAGATTACCCAGAACAAACAGACAGACAAGAAAGTTAAAAATGGTTGTTTTGTTGTAGGCGTATATACTTTCATATGCATTTAGTAAAAAGCTGTTATCTTGATATTACAAACAGACACTTCAATTTTATTTATTTGTATAGATTACCGTTTCTTACTCGACATTATTGTGATTGAAAGAACGCGTAATCATTATCAAAATACGTGTCGCGAAGCAGGTACATGCCACATTAAACCGATCTTATCAACGACCTACTACTTTTCGGTTGTTGTAATACCTCAAAGAACACGTATTTTGATTATTGCTTCACCTTAGGGGTACCTCTGAAGTAAATTGAGGCACTATGACTATCATAACGCTTAACATGAGACAAATTACTCTCTGATCTCATTGTTAAATGGTACAAAGTATGTACAAGTATATACTCGTAACTTGTGACACAGTAATGCTTGCACATTACTGCTTGGCGGCAGACTACACGAGCAAGCGGTGGTACCCACCCAGACGACACTCGCAGAAGAATTAGTCCTACCACCAGGAGACTCACTCACACCACTCGCAAGCTCGAGGTCGGACGCAAGTTATAAATATAAGCTTTTAGAATTGACGCGTGACCAAAATGCTGGCTTCTATCTCGCTCAAAGGATCAGAGGCGCAAGTACGGATCTTTTCTACAAATAAAATTCGATAAAATTGACAGTTAAAATCGATAAAACCCACTTTATCGATTTTAACTGTCAATTTTATCGAAAAGATCCGTACTTGCGCCGCAGCTTTGCCATCCAGCGGGGCAACGCGGCCAGCATTTTGGGAACTTTGCCTGACATTTGTACTATTTTTAGACCATTTTGTTGTCTCATAGTTCAAACGATTTTTAATTATATTCTTAGTTTTTTATTGATTTAGGAGTTAGAGTTTTAGTTTTTAGTCTCTATTAAAGCTAATACTCGTATATGTATTTATTTACTAACGTGATGTAGGTAACGGCAAAACACAAACTATTTTCTGTTATTATGCATAATACACCTAACGTTATCTCTCCGATTACAAAGTAATCTTCGACAAACATAATATTCACTTATTGCTATCTGCCGTGTATTAGTTGGAAATAGAAACAACCACTTACATAACTATTAAAAAATATCGTATAGTCATCACTTATTGCTAAATTTTCTTTAAACATGCAGTATTTTTTCTATACCTAGATAAATGCATATGAAAGTATAAACGATACTTTGCTTTGATGTTTGATGCTCATCAAACCGGAAAACAGATGCTTGCACATTACAGCTTGGTGAGCAGAGCGGTGGTAGGTACCCACCCAAACGTATCACCTAGCAACTCCATTCTAGCTTTAACTCATCGACGATAAAAACATCATGATATCAAGAATTCACTCTACATACAATAAATACATCTCCCATTGACCAACAAATCGGCTCTATTATAAAACTACCTGCTCCCGCGGTGTCACCTGCATGGAGATTTTGGATTTCATGGTTTTTCTTTTTTTGAGCGGAACCCTAATTCTTTTTCTAAAATTAAAGTAGTCTAAGTTACTCCTTGTAACATCGGCTATCTGCCAGTGAAAGTCCCGTCAAAATCGGTCCAGCCATTTCGGAGATTACCCGGAACAAACAGACAGACAAACATTGTAAAAATGGTTGTTTTGTTATAGTTACTGTATATACTTACATAATATCCATTTAGTAAAAAGCTGTTATTTTGATGTTACAAACAGACACTTCAATTTTATTTATTTGTATAGATAACAAGACGCACTCTACATCTCTACACTGACTGAACATACCTCTACTCATGTTTATTTGCGTTCACGTGACCTAAATTCGTTTCGCGTAACACATAGGTACATACGCATACATGCGCGTATAAATATGACCGCGTAAACAATTGAATAATGCAATCAGTGCGTTTATTTATAACTAGACTAGCTTCTGCCCGCGGTTTTCACCAACGTTCCCGCAGGGACCATGCATTTTTCTGGTGATAAAAAGTAGCCTATATTACTCTCCGATTCATAAACTATATCTATGCCAAAAATCACGTCGATCCGTTGCTCCGTTACTGCGTGAAAGATGGATAAACCAACAAAGCAACAAACTCACTTTCGCATTTATAAATCAGTAGGATGTAAAGTAACAGAGACACAGACCCGTTACTGTTCCACGTTCTCTATATTTCTACTTCTACAAAAAGAGTTAAAGCGAGAGGCATCCTCAACTTATGTATAAAAACTTAAGGTATAAAAAATATAGCTTTATTGACGGCTAAGTTGGTAGTAGGTTACTCTGTCAGCAAAGCGAGGAGCTCCGGGTTCGGTTCGGCTGGGGTAAACTTAGTGTGATGAGCGTCTAAGGTGCCCCTTAAGTTTGGGCTCGGGTCTAGAATTTTTGAGTTGTATATGTGTGTGTGTACATGCCACCTGCAAAGCAGGGAATCCCATAGTGCAGAAGTGTGTATGCGATAATCTTTGTCTTATGTTATCTATAGTAACGATCGTACAAATTATAAGATCATTGTTCTAATCATGTCAATGATCTCTCAGTGCCATTCATTCTCGCCAATCTATTGAGTTCTCGTCAGGAACATCTCTCACTCGACCATAATCAATGCTCAACGATGATCACTGACGTGGAACGGTACTACATCGAAATTATTATCGTTTATATCAGGAAGAGCGCATGCGCGAGCTTTGCCCCTCCATGCGGAGTGGCAGACTTATAGACAGTGACGGAGCTTGCAATCTTTGCCTCATACTATGACTATAGTTGAAATATTTATTTTTTTTGAAATATTTATATTTAATACTTGCTAGCGGTATCAATCACTTGGGAATTTTCATACAAATCGTGCTTTTTCCGCGACTAAAATCCACGTTAATAAGCAAAATCAGTTCGATCCGTTATTTTGTTGTTGCGTGAAAGAAGGACAAACCAACAAACAATCTTTCGCATTTATTAACCGACTTCCAAAAAAGGAAAAGGTTATCAATTCGGCCGGTATTTTTTTATTTTTTTTTGTCTCAGGGTAACGAGAGCAATGTAGTGCCGCGCAAGCCATTGTGTTTCAAAGTTCTGAGTGGCACTGCAATTGTTATGGGCCGGCGTTATGCTTAACGTCAGGCAAATGACCGGCTCGCCCTCGTTATCAAATATTATTAGAAAAACTATTAACAATACAAAAACTCTTCATGTAATTCTCCGCTATTAGACAAATATCAAACAACATATTATTTGCGTTTAACATAATCAGGGAAGCGTTTTAAGGATAAGATTAAAATTACTTCGTGCTTTGAGATCCTTATTTTTTATCTTAGCATTAAACAATTGAAAGAATTTTACATTGTAACTAAAATAATCTGAATTCACGTGACTACTTAACTATGTGTGCGTTAACTAAAGTCATCAACTGTATAAAACTTCTATACTGACTATATATTGTACATGCGCGTTGAAAACGTCAAATCTATTTCAGTCAAAGCTTGCTGCCGAAGCGAGCTTACGGGATTTAAAAACCGCAGTAAACCAAAAAAATACCCAATAATAAACAAATGACTACCTAAAAACACGTGTTCTCAAACCAAATATGCATCAACTAAAATAAGATGTAACAAAAGGGTGTTGTGAAAGTAAAATGCGTCAATGCGGTACCAAATCGATGTACGCTAAGCCAAATTGAAACTGTGTCAAAATTCAAAACATGGAGCCGCTGATAGACCGGAACAACTTCGCCATAAGTGCGATGGTGACAGTAGCCATGCAGATACTGTTTTTCACCATCGCATCTCTATCGCAGAGCGACAAAGTGACGGACTTCACTGGAGGTGCCAACTTCATAAGCATCGCTTTGCTCACGTTCTTTCTCGGGCAAGGAGGTAATACTTTGAAAAGCTATGATAGCAGACAGCTGATGGTCACTGCTTTCGTTTGCGTGTGGGGGATGCGCCTATCTGGATACCTGATATACAGGATATATCACATAGGAAGGGACAAGCAGTTCGAAGATCGGAAGAGCAATACTCTTAGATTTGCTGTTTTCTACACATTCCAAGCTGTTTGGGTTTACATTGTAAGCTTACCAGTTATAATTATAAATTCTCCTCATCACTCGTATCCGAAATCTCCGAAAACAATGACGACTTTAGACTCGGCTGGAGCAGGGTTCTTTGTCGTTGGATTGCTTATTGAAACTTACGCGGATCTGCAAAAGTTCGCGTTCAGACAAGAACCGTCGAATCAAGGAAAGTGGTGTAATGATGGACTCTGGGGCCTCTCCAGGCATCCGAACTATTTCGGTGAGATTGTGCTCTGGTGGGGCTTGTTCATCATTTCTCTGAACATAATCGAAGGTGTCGAATGGATAGCGATCCTATCTCCTTTATTTACAACGGCGATAATACTTTTCTTATCTGGTATACCTTTGCTGGAACGATCAGCGGATGAAAAATACAGAGATAACCCGGATTACTTGTATTATAAGCTATCGACGTCAGTGCTGATACCGATCCCACCAGCTATCTACGTGGAGGTACCGAGGTTTCTGAAGTGCGTGCTTTGCTGCGAGTACCCAATCTACGATTCAACCAACGACGACTTCCCTGCGCCTACAATCGTCACCGAGACCACCAGCATATCCATCGTGCAGTCGCAGACATAGCTATTAAACGCCGCGAGCAAACACGCCGCGGCCAACCATGACCTATCAAGAAGTAACTCTAAACAATTGTGATATTCGACCGATAGACCCCAACTGAAATTGCCAAACTCTTTACCTCTAAAGCACAGCAACACAGAAGCCATGAACATGCATAACGCTTATATGGAAAACTTGAGAAAGAGTAAGAGATTAGCTTTAGGTATCATCGACGATGCGAAAGACGTATTCGACGATTTAGATGTAGACTATGATGTTCAAATAGATGTTGGGGATCTAAACGCAGTGCCAAGTACGAGTAGAGATAAGCACAAAAGACCTGCAGAGATTGTAAAGTATGGAAAAATTACTTTTAATACTACTGCTATACTGCATCATTACCCTCAATTAAATATAGTTAACGAATGCGAGAATCAGCCAGTTGAAGTAGCTACTAAGAAATCAGATTTAAATTTACCCATAGAGGAGAAAAGTGAGAATAACAATGGAATTAGAGATAAAGTAAAAGAGAATACTGCCGAAGTGAAGAAGAAGGACACCTTTAATAATAATGCGATCCCTAAAATTTGCGATGATTTGAAAACTGAGAAAGCTGAAGTATTGAATAAACCGTTGAAGTTTACCGAAGAGAAGCTTGTTTGAAAAAATACATAGTATATAATACAGCTTGATTTAAGAAATATGGAACCAATGTTTAAACTGCTTAACCAAAACATATCGCGGAAATTACTGTAAATATATTTAACAAGACTGCTGTTATTGCGAGATATCAAGATTTTATTGAAAAGAATATTAAAATAAATAAATGAATATAATAATTTAACAATCGATGAAAGATTCAAAAATTGTTGCTGAGTTTTAGCTATCTGACAATTTAATTAAAACTTTATCCTATATATAAATAGCGAAATATATAGCATGGAATCCGTCTCAGTATAGTGTATCTAATATAGTATAATAGTATATGTTAGGAGAAACATAGTAATTAGGTGACCTGTAATTAGGTGAGTTTTAAAATAAAGTATTATTATAGTGAATGCTTTGTTTTTATGTATTAATTTGCCCGTTCGTGTTGAATGAAGTAGTTAAAATTCTTGATATTTAAACGCATACACGCACTCTCATACCCTTGCACTAGGATTGAGACTAAACTGTGTGCGTACCATACACAGAATGCATAATAGCTCAGTGGTAGTGATGTCGGCAGCAGATCTGTAGGTTGATGGTTCGAATCCTACAATGAGCTTGGGTTTTCGGTGAAGGAGAATATTCTGATCAGTCACAGCATGGTGGTAGAGCATGTTTGTTCACCTGGCTATCTCTACCACCCTCAAGTTCAAAAATTGTCCCCAAGAATCGAGACCAACTTCCGGCAGCTGTACTTGAGAGCAGTTCTAATCTAGATAGTATATTCATCATCTTCCACCACATCGTTGTGATATGTCAAATGCTAACCAACCGAAGTTAAAAGAGTATTTGAAGCGTCTACGGCTATGCAAGGCAGTTTTTCGGTTTTTGTGGAACAATAATAATATGTATTAATTTCTGCTATTCTATGTTTATTTATATAAAGTTTAGCTACGATAGTCAGACACCACTCTGTCGATTGGTTCATGTCAATGTACCTAATTCTTTTTAATAGTGTTAGATTGCATGCACGCTAATCTTGTGCTAAGTCGAATGATTTATTTATTCGTATTCTTTCTATTTACTTATTCCTATTATCTTTTATTTATAAACTACTTTTGAATGATTTTATCCAGATTTTATATTATTTGTCACTTGGTATGAAAGCTCATTAGGACAATAGATTGTAGGTAATTCAAATGGAAACCGCGTTGTATGATAAAAACATATTTTTACCTTGAAACAGACATTAATTTCTGGGCAAAGAGTAAACGCTTATTCCATATACATGTATGTACATACGTAGCTGTGTATTATTGTTATTTACTTCTTATATCTAATTTTGGTAAATATATCTATCTAAATTATTAAAAACTAGCTGCTGCCCCGCGGTTTCACCCACGCGGAGATATTGGATTTCATGGTTTTTATTTTTTGCGCGGAACCCTAATTCTTTTTCCAAAATAAAAGTAGCCTATGTTACTCCTTGTAACATCAACTATTTGCCAGTGAAAGTCCGGTCAAAATCGGCCCAGCCGTTTCGGAGATTACCCGGAACAAACAGACAGACAGACAGACAAAAATTTAAAAAATAGCTGTTTTGGTGTAGGTCCCGTATATACTTTCATATGCATTTAGTAAAAAGCTGTTATTTTGATATTACAAACAGACACTTCAATTTTATTTAGTTGTATAGATAGGCCAATTTCCACCGAAGTATCCGTACCTAGATATCGAAAACATTCAGAAAATCATTTCAACAACAAGCTTTTTCTCCACAATATTGCTTTATCACCTACATTATACATATATGTATGTACATTAATACTAAATTTCAACTTATTCAAACCATTCACACTGATTCAGAATTCTGTTGAAAAATTTTACCTACATATTCTAACAAACTAATTGAAGTTAAATAAAAGCTCGCAAAAAGAAAGCCAAGAAATTCTCTCGAATTATTTTTTTCAAACTAAATTGTTATTCACGATGTTTACAATACAGATAACAAAATTTTTAACAATATAAAATATTGTCTCATCTAAGCCATGTCCTTCAGCGAGATTAAGAACGCGGCCCCTCCACACTGCGACACAAAGAACTTGACTTTGATCCATCACAGAGATGACGTCTAACGAACGCTCGTGTGTAAACAAGCCTTTATTTTTAGCACTGCTTCATGAAACTGTTGTCAGAACTGAGACATAGTCTCAGCAAAAAATACAAAATTCTTGTTCACCAATAGACGCTTCAATTCTTAGCAATCGCCTATCTATATCAAAATTCCATACATATAGTGTGAGAAATGAGACCCCCAAGTTGTTCCTCCTAAATAAATGGGAAAGTGTGTTTATTGGTTTGTCCTTTTTCAGAAAAGAAGCAACGGATCGACTTGATTTCACTACTGTTAGTATAAAAGTAAAACTAATAATAAGCATATAGTACTAAATTAATAAAAAAAAAAAATTGTAAATACTAACTGCCGCCCGCGGTGTCACGTGCGTAGAGATTCCCACAGGAGCCTGATTTTTCTGGGATAAATAGTGGCCTGTGATAGTATATTATAGTGATAATACCTATAGAAGAAATGGCAAATCAACTAAATCACTCTGTTGCATTTAGTGACATTATTGGTCTTATGAGAACTCTTCTCGAGTGTCCGTCTGGGTTGTTACCACCGCTTTGCTCGTGAAGTCTGCCGCCAAGCAGTAGTGTGCAAGCATGACTGTGTTCCGGTTTGATGAGCAAGGTAGCCAGTGAAATTAATGGCTTATGAGACTTTACCATCCGGCAAACGACCGGCTCATCACGATATGGAATAGATTAAAAAAAATATATAAGGAAGGGATGCCAAGCCAAACGGGCGAAGAACCGCAGCACTGTCTACGCAACAGGGTCCGCATTGCGTTGTTTGCAGTGCTCAATAAATTCCCTCTGGATTATGTGAAGTTTAGAATCAAAGCTTCGTTGCGTAGATTGTGAAATGAGATAAACGTGAAGTTATTAAATGTTAGTTTGAGTTGTACTTAAAGTTTCATAAGATTGAAGTTATACGATTTGTGTCGTGTGACCTCACGCAATTTGGCATTGAAACGAATGGAATTAAATGCAATTGTTTCTGGAGTAGGTACATCCAATCATTCAAAATGTTGTAATAACCTATCCAGTGCCCAAATTAATAACTACTTTTGAATTATCCGGATATTATACTAATATTGTCTTTTTTTCGTGATTTAATTTCCATCATCATCAGCCTGTTCCATCCACTGAAGCCTTTCCTAAAAGATAATTATAGTATGAATCATAATCCACCACGCGGGGCCAGTGGAGCTTGGTGGATGATACATGTCCTCGAATTTTGTTGTTTTTATACAAGCGGATTTTCTGATCTTTACCATGTTTTCATTCACCGTTTTAGAGCGTGTGTGATATTTCAATGTATATACGCGCCGTTAATAATTAAGAAGTGATAATATTTCATTTTTGTAGCAGAATTTATTTATCTCACTGTGACAGTGTGACTCTTTGAATACACTTCTGCAAATATTAAACTAATGAGACTTATTTTTTCTAAATAGAATTGGCGCTTAGTCGTTAGACCTGGGGCATAAGTGAATAAAGAATCTTGAATTTTAAAGCCAAGAAGTAAACGCCATGTACGTAGTTAAAATAGTGCAGTAGAAAGGGTTGTTCTATACAAGTAACAAATGTCCTTCCAATGCGATGTCGACGGGGAGCAGTAAATATTGTTTTAAAAGTTCTCGGCCGCTGGAGTGGCTGGCGCTGCTCCAATTTGGTATTTTAGTGGAATTTCGTTTCCATATTGTAAAATTTCACGTTCAGCAATCGAATTAATAGTATGTGGTCTAATTAGAAGATCTCTTATTTGAAACGAGTTTATTTTGTGATGACACCTCCACATCTTGTATGGCTTCAGTTTTATTTAGCTGAAGATAAAATATCATATAATACATCCACAGTATTTAGTTCATGTTAATACAAGTAATGATAGTAAAATTACAGCGGCTAAAGGTAAGACGGCTGAGTCGGCAGTAACTCTGCCTGCGAGGTGCCCCGGGTTCGATTCCCGGCTGGAGCAGACTTTGTGTTGTGAGCGTAAAGTTTGGTCTCGTGTCTTGGGTGTGTTGTGTATCCGTGTCCATGCCAGATACGACATAGGCAATCTTAGTGCAGTAGTATGTAAGAGTGTGGAAGCGTTTATATTATGACTGTTGTGTTAGATATCATAAATACATTTTGTTTCTTAATGTTAGATTTTATGAACGCAATTTTAAGGGCCGTGCGAATAACGCAATTAAAATGGTAGGTCCAACAGTAACATTTAAAATCTTCTATTTCCAGATCGAATATAACTCAGATAACGGGCGTAGATCTCTGCCCCATGTCCTGGCCTCATTATGAGGGCTGCAGCGCCGTCACCTTCGGGGTCACCGCGGTGGTAATGATCGATGATGATGACAAAGACCTGAAGTTGGACGAAGATGACCTCCAGGATATGTGGGACACGTTCTCACGTAGAGATCCTTATGCGCTGCGTTTGAGTCGGATGGGAATTTCTGTGAGTAGCTTTTTTAATTCTCTATCTATATAGGTTAGCGTTTGACTACAATCTCACCTGATCTTAAACGATGATGTCAAAGATGATATTGATTCTAAGCCTCCTGATGCGGCTGCCAAAACACACCGATAGGTGATTGGCAACAGACTTTCAACTTGAAGGTGGTAGCTAGTACGGAGAGCACTAGAAAATCTAACTCTGCAGAGTATGATGGTAATGCTCTGCAGAGTAACAAGGTGAGCAGTTTTGTCTGATGGTGGATATAATTCAAAAGATTGAGTGAAGCTTACGTTCAGCAATGGACGTGTTTTGGTGTATGATGATGATGATAGTATATAAATATTGTACTACTTCAGTTTTTTTAACTATTGACGAGCGGGTCGTTTGCCTGATGATAAGCACAACGCCAGCCATAATCATCAACCACCCAGAACTGAAATACAAATGATTGCACGGCACTGCAATGCGTTCGTTACCCTGTGACATTTATAGGTATCAATTCTCATAAGCCTAGTAATTTCACTGAGTAGGTACTTTGCTCATCAAACCGGAACACAGTAATGCTTGCACTATTTGGCGGCTGCTTGTGTAAGCAAGGCGGTAGTATGCCCACCCAGATCGGCACTCACAGAGAAATCAGTCCTACCACCTAGTTGAACGTATAGTAATAACAAATACGCTTCTAATTTTCTAGGAATTCGACCCCCCGAGCAGCGCGGCGCTGACGGCGTGGCTGGTGATAGCTGCCGGAGTGGTCATCTCCATGGCAATGCTGGCGCTAGTGCTGTGGCGGTACAGCTGCTTCGAAGACTACACCAGGTGAGCACTTAATATACCCCCACCTTTACTTAATTACCTACCCACACGTTTATTAGAGTAGAAAAATCTTGGCTAATCAAGTTCAAAATTTGCTTGATTGGAAAAAAAAATGAATAAAACAATCAAAAAAGTATCAGAAATAATAAACGACCATTATTTGAGACAATAAAGTTAAAATGATCGAATATCTAACAAGTTGAACATGTTCAATATTAATATCCTACTTGTTTATTTCGCGCACTTGATATTTTTGATCAAGTTGTATTATCGATGCTATAATTTTCAATTTATTAATTTAATAATCGCATTAATTATTTTTATAAAGAAACATATTTGAATTTATAAACAAAAATATATTAATTAATCAACATCTTATTTCATTGAAATATGGAACTTTATTGTTACGAACGCACCGTTGTATGATTAGCTTATGTAAGTAATCTAGTTAAACAAGTCTGCGAAAAAAAAAGCAAACCGTGGTGGGGTTTAGCTGGGTATGTTTTTTCTCTTTCTTTAAAATAAATATTAGTGATATGTGATGCGGCGGGGGTGCCGGTCGCGCGCACGCGTTTATGTCAAAACAAGTCGAATCCTGTCTCCAACTCCAACGTCCATTTTTTTAAACGTCTTTTAAACGTAAACGTAGTGGTTTATAATTATGTGAAATGTGGCTGTTGTTATATAAGGTTTTTTGATCTCTTAAGATAGAGTATGTCATAAAAGTGGATTTAATTAATGAATAACTTTTAATTATCATATTTGTTAATTACCCCTAAAGAAGTATGTTTAATAGTTTAATAAATAACTTATTACCTTCCTAACTAATGTTTTTTTTTCTCAGGGTATAGTCAGGACCAGATATGATGAGCAATTCAAATTTCTAAATAATTGAACGCATTCAAAGTATGTAACTCTAATATCTATAAAGATACAACATAAAGGTTGAAACTACTTAGGTACTATTTTTTTTAGGTAAGTACCAAGAATGCATACAATTATTTAGACTTCTGAATTACTCAACTGTATCTAAAGCTGACTTTACGGCTCCTAAACCTATAATTTAGTACCTACTAAATAAATAACTAAAATGATTGGACTAAATATGTGACTTGTTAATCTAAATTAGAATACTTTATTGCTTTAAACAAGAACATATTTTGATTCTGATATCGAACATCATCAAATCAATCAAGTTACTTATATAAAGGAATGAGGTGCTTTGTTAACGAAATATATTAATTTATTAATATTAAACAAGTGGCATACTAGAACCAATAAAATACTTGTTAACCATTATAAAGATATTTGTAACATCTATAAAGCAGCACATTATGGGCAAAATAACCTGACTTGATACAGTTGACAAATACTTAGTTGGTTTTAATAAGATTGCTTGTTAGATTTCTTAATCAACGTAACTTTATAGCTGAAATCATGTTACTTTATGCGCTCGTATATAAACAAGTTCCTTGATAGTCTTAAACATTTTTTTTATAAATTTGAACAAGTATTTTTCTCAGTGTATAACCACACCAGCAGGATGATATTTTTTTATAATTGATTGGTAAGAGTTCTACTTATACCTCACGTGATCTGTTATGACAATGGTGAATACGCCAAACGCAAAAGAAAAAGCCGAGCGCAAAAGCAACAACAGAACCTTTCTACGGCTGGGTTTCCTTTTTACGCTCATTTTACAGGGCTCATATCTGTTATGCCGAAGCATATGCCTCACACGTACCCCAGATATGCAACTTTACTCTGTTTGACGGTTTTCAAAAGCTTGCGTTTCTGGCTAATCCAGCATAGAACTTCCTCGTTGGTTACATTCTGAGTAGGTACGTTTATGATCTATATTTCGAAAGTTTTTATGTTTCCTGAGAACTTGCTCTCGCATCCGTATAGAAATATAGGCCAGATATAGCACTAGAGAAGATGGATTCGGAACGGGATCCTGAGATTTTAACTGCACTATTTCATTTTTCCAAAGCCACTGCGCGCGTTTTCAATACAAGAGTTGATTTCTACATCGCTATTCCAGTTTAGTGTAAGCCAGACTGTGTATAATCCAGCATAATTCTCTAATTTCCAGGATGAAAACTTACTCGGACACGGACAGCCTGCACAACGAGAAGCGCAACCTGGACTTGTACCCCACGCCGCACCAGACGCTCCCGCCGCTCTACGCGCAGAACGAGTACAAGTGGCAGGAGGATGACGCCACGAGAGGTGAGGGCTAGAGGACGACCATCGATGATGATGACTATCATCGATGGTAGTCATGATTACCACCAGATGGAACGAAAGTGATGAGAGTGCGAACAGAAAGTATCGATTTGAAATTCATTAAACAACTAAAAGAAATTTTGGTACATAAAAGCTCTGATAAAATTGAAGAATATTTAAATGATAAATTGTAATGATAAATAAAGTTATAAAATTGCATTATATTAAAAAATAGGTAATAAAGTAATCTAATAAAAATTATGACAACGAAAGGCATCCTCCTACCTTCTAGTTGCTGTGTCCTACAGGGTCTATTGAACAGTTATGTAATTCTAATTTTGACACCTATTGTAACATTTTAATGCATCAAAAAATTGAACTGAATGATCATCAGCCGGAATTTTAGAGGACTGTAATAAGTAGGATGATAGCCACGACAATGATAACCGCGTGTCATGCCGTGAGATTCCAGCTAAAAATAATACCAGCCCATCTCATCCCGTATATTCCGTAAGAGCTAGCTAAAGGAATATCCAGGGAATGTGCATCAACATTCTCTTCAATCAACATCATAGTCTACTGCGATCACCAAGATGTATTATGGCAAAATCCCCCACACGGGGGAAGCTGATGTTCAGCAGTAAACGTTTTTCGGCTGATGGTGTCATATCGTGGAGGTCTAGGCGATGATTAACGGATTGTAAGGCTAGGATTTAGAGAGGAGTTTGGGCGTGGTCCGGCGCTTCCAGATGACAAATTTCCTTGAAATTTTAAGGTGTAGATGCAATGTGTTCGCGCTTGGTTCGTCTGTAAACATTAAGCGTTAATAGTCAAACGTAACGTCTTCTATGCTGAATAGGAAAACAAACTTTAGAATATGTTCTATTACATGTTACTATGTTTCAGTGGATATGGGAGGGTTCGCCAATCGCAGCTACGCGCAAGAAAACATGTACGACTTCGAGTCGGACGAGGAGGTCGTCACCGCGCGTGACAGGTAAATAATAAACCATTTATTTTACCATCAACAACGTCGTCATCCTCTTGCCCTTATCCCATTTTTATTTGGGGTTGGCGCTGTATGTCTTTTCTTCTACTCTTCCCTGACAGACGTCAGCGCTTCTTGCACTTCATATTTATTCATAACTAATGAACCAATTAACATAATGAACCATCTGAAAGTCGCTGTAGGGCCTGTATGACCTTCTGTAGGCAGTTGGTAGTGTATCCACCATTCTGATGGCATTTCCTCAATGAAATACCACCGTTATGGCGCCACATCTACCAGGCATTCCCATAATATTTTAAATACTGTAATCTCCCGGCCCCCATAGACCTATGTGTATCAGCGCCAAATACCTAACCACCGATTAGTATATTTGCGCCGCTTGAACTGTTCAACCGAGGTAGCCGCGGCTTCAGACCTAGTTTTTTATCTCTGGTTCAGTACTCTTTTATTGTTTATCTGTATCCCTTTATATTTTTGTATCTGTATACTTGTAAGTAGGTACTGGTCTTGTTAATTTGTTTGTAATTCTTTGTTATAGTTTTGTTTTACAATAATAATAATAGTATACTAATCCATAATAACACCAATTATGTCTTCTTCATCTGTTTTTTGTTTTATTTGACTAATACTTTTGTGTTTACTTTCTAATCCATTCTTTAGAATGTTTCTTCTAAGGCTTCCCTCAGACTAACAATTTATACTTCCAGGTACACAGACGTGTAGCCGGCTTAAATGTTGAGTTTTATAACGCTGGTTGTCATGGTACGATTTTTTTTTAATTTGTTTTTTTGTGTTTTATTGTGTACTTAACAAATATTTTAGTTGTTTACTTACTTTAATTGCACTAATCTATATCAATACAAATAAGTAAATAAAATTGAAGCGTCTGTCTGTAATATAAAAATAACAGCTTTTTACTAAATGCATATGAAAGTATATACGGTACCTAAATTTTTGTCTGTCTGTTTCTTCCGGGTAATCTCCGAAATGCGTGGACCGATTTTGACGGGACTTTCACTGGCAGATAGTTGATGTTATGAGGAGTAACTTAGGCTACGTGGGCGAAGCCGCGGGGTACAGCTATTCTGTACTAAAACTAGATATCAAGTTTGTTGTATGTTTGTTTGTTGCCGCTGATTTCTGAAATCACTGGTCCGTTTATAAAAGTTCTTTCACTATTAGGAAGTTCCATCATCCCCGAGCGCTAGTAAATACTTTTCATTACGAGCTTTTATTTACCTTCCAATGTTTGTATGTGTATATATTTAACTGTAAAATGTTACAGTTATTAACCTCGTCATTTACCTTCCTTAGATGTACAAAACCAATCTTGAGTTAGTTTACTTTTGATGAAGTTTCTTTTATTATTCTATAACGGATATTGTAAATTGAATGAAACGAAAATGGCTGGTACCTCTGCCAATGTAGAATGGAAGAAAAAGACGAAGGTACTTCACCAAACCCCCAAATGAAATGACAAAGGGCAATGGGCAATTTGTTAGTGGTAGGGCTAACTCTTCTGCGAGTGTCCGTCTGGGTTGTTACCACCGCTTTGTGAGGGAAATCTGCAGCCAAGCAGTACTGTGCAAGCATTACTGTGTTCTGGTTTGATGAGCAGAGTAGCCAGTGAAATTACTGGGCTTATGAGACTTAATACGTAATGTCGCAGGGTAATGAGCGAACTGCAGTGTCACGCAGGCATTTGTTTCAAAGTTCTGAGTGACACTGCAATTGTTATGGGCCGGCGTTATGCTTACCATCAGGCAAACGACCAGCTCGTCTCGCTACCAAAATAACATAAAAAATGAGATGATGATTCTCAAAAGGGTAGTGTTTGACCACTTTCCGAAAAACTAATAGGTGCTTATCGATATTTTTAACATTACTGTGGTAGCTAGCTAGGCGATCACTAGATAGATAATGCTCTACCTGTGCTATGATAGCATCAGGAAGTGTTCAGAAATCGAAAGCCCTTTCACAAAAAAGAACTGAAGTCTTTCACTTATATATTAGGGTTTTAGGCGAGCGACTTCTCAAGCACTGATCCATCGTCGTTTTTTTTTCTATTATCTACGTAAAATACAATAGTATATCAATGTCTGTACCCTTGGGAAATGAGTTGTAATCAATTAAGCATAGAATTATTCTTTTCAGGAATGGCGTAAGTCCTGCCAACGACCACAACTGCAGCGACGTATAAAATAATCACGTTAAAACTATAATTATAAGAATTATAAGTCAAAACAAAAGTTCCCAATACTTGCCAAATATATTATAAGCATATATGCTATAAATATTATATAAGTACATACTCGATTTGGCTGTTGCAAGTGCAAAAAAAATGTTAGTAAAGTTTAATTTAGAAAAATCGTGTAAAATTCGCAGTACAAATTATATACCTGCAACCTTGATGCTTGATGCTTACAGTAGGTACCAAATAACCAACTATTATCAAAGATGGTTGATTTTTTATATTTTGTATATTTTGGACCGTACGTCTCGAACTGCAAATTTCTTCAACTGTAACAGATGTTGCAAAACGCACACGCAAGCTTCACCTACAAACACACAAACAAATTAAGGCTAATATATATATCAGAGTGTAACACGAAATCACCATAAAAATATCATTTATTTGTGTGCTATTATAGGTGTAGCCATGTGTGCGCGTTTTGGAACATCTATTACTCGTAGAAGTTTTGTTCGTTTCTCGACAACTGCTGCAGACAAACATTAACCATGCTATGCGATACGATAAGACGTAAAAAAGAATTTTCAGAAAAAAATGCTCAATTTCAACAGTTAGATTAGTAACAAAGAATACAAGAGTGCATATTTCCTATAGTATATTTAGATATTAAATGTTGTACACTAAAAAGTGCTATCGAAAGCACTTTTGGTTAGATGTCGCCAACTTGTTGTGATTTAAAAAAAAAACTTTAACTTCTGTTGTAAATTATTTTTAATATTTTTTGATATTTGTTTTAGTTTCTTGTAATAAAAGGTTATTTTTTATTTTCGTTTTGTTTATTTTTTCCTTAGAATTATCAGCATTTCATAACCTGTTGTAAGGATAATATTTTCATCTATTTTTTTTTATTGACATGAAGGTACGTTTTACTAAAACATGGCTGTTTTTTAGGTTTACATGCTATGAGCGTCTATTCACTTATCTGTTGGTAGCTTGTTTAGTAATTTAAACACCAATTATAAGAACAATAAATTATATTTTTATAATTTTAAAATGTATGCCATTTAAAAATGTTTGCTGCTAAAAGATGCAACATAAAAACTTATATTATTAATACTTCTAGGTAAGCATAGGTACTTAGTAACTTTATATATTTATGCCAAAAAAACTATCCTAACTATTATTGTATTAATAACTACGATCATAATACTTAAAATTATGGTCATATTTAAAAATAGATATACTATAGTAAAATTATATACTTACCTGTACATTACACCAAATAATAGTGAAATAGAAAAGTATCTAATAATACATTCATGGCATTATATTATAGGCGTTAGTGGTAGGACTAACTCTTCTGCCTGTGTCCGTCTGGGTTCTTAACATCGCTTTGCTCGTGAAGTCTGCCGCCAAGCAGTAGTGTGCAAGCATTACTGTGTTCCGGTTTGATGAGCAGAGTAGCCAGTGAAATTACTGGACTTATGAGACTTAATACCTAATGTCTCAGGGTAACGAGCGCACTGCAGTGCCGCGCAGGCCTTTGTGTTTCAAAGTTCTGAGTGGCACTGCAATTGTTATGGGCCGGCGTTATGCTTACCATCAGGCAAACGACCAGCTCGTCTCGTTACCAAATAGCATAAAAAAAAGATATATATATATGATAAGTCATAACATAATAACTTAATGTACATTTTGAAGTCACATTGATACCTGATATTGTAAGACATTTTAAGCCGAACGAATAAATCAAAATTATTAATTAATATTTTAAATTAAAAAAATAAGTGTTTTATTGACGTAGCTTCGACGATGAAGTCAAAGATGGTACGGAAGGTAAGTAAGGCTGAAATATGAACTGTCTCTTATGTGCGCGTGTGTTTGGCTTGTTAACTTGAGTGCGCCAGCTAGCTAGGTGGCCGCTAGGAAATGCCTTTCCATCATGTTAAGGATTCCCATCATGATGTTTCTCTCCACTAAAATATCAAATAAAAGGTGGTTTGACTTATTATAAACGCTAATCTTACCTAAAACAATTGTAGTGGCACTTATAGAGTCTTTTAGACTGAAAGAACGCTATGTTATTATGCAGCTATTTTTTCATAGATTACGTGTTATTAACAAATACAAGTACGTGACTACTCAATGTGAACAATTTTAAGCTTTTCATTATTTACTGTATTAAAATAAACCAACTCTATTTTTTATTATTTAAATTTCTTAGGCCGCGCCATCAATAGCGCTGAGCGTTTAATAGAGTCACTTGTAGAGCGTTAGACGTTGGTAGCTATGTCACTGGAATGCAACATCTGCTAATTACCACGGCTTTATATCACAAACGATGCAACAAATTATTTGTTCACCAATTGCTGATAGACGCTAGTAGCTGTCACGATTGATGGTTTAGGTGGCGCTTTAGCAAACAAATAGCTGGAAAACATTCACATACATTCCAGCGTCCCGCTCAGCGCTAACTGCTCAGCTTTATGCCTTTAATCGAACGTGCATCCTTAGTATTTTTATATAGTTACTGTTTGCTTAAGTAAGGAGTGGAGATAAGAGGTATCTCGGCATCTATAATTACGCCATTAGTATCTTTTTTCAAAAATCATACGTAGTTTATAAGTGCCTGCTAAAATTTGTTATAATAAAGGGAGGAATAAGGAATTAGGAGGATCATGCCCAAAGCTTAGACATAATAATTTCACTTTTCTATTTTGTGCTTTAACATTTTTTGCCGTGGGAACGAATATGCTAAAGTGGTAAAGTCTACGCACGTAATTACTACAGTACGTGGATATATCTCATAGATAATGTACGTATGTACATACTAGTACCAAACGCAGTTCAAGTTGGCTGGAGTCACTGGAGTTAGCGACAGGTGGCTTCTACTGCACTCACTGAGTGTAGTGAGTGTTTGAGTGTTGATCACTCATCAACTAACGCTCGGATAGCCTTTCAGATTGTACTTGCATAACTCATATTCATACTCATTGCAGGACGGTCACTACAGTGGGCTCGATGAGGCATTATAATTATATTTTCAACGTCTAAAATATTGTATAATATAATATAGCTGTAGTGTCTCCAATGACCCATAATAACCTTAAAGGATAAATTTTCCTCTAAGCCCATAACACTCGTAAAATTATAAACGTAAATACAGCTTATTATGTCTGTTATATAACGAACATAATGATTCAAATTGTGCGCTTCAAAGCGACGCGTCGAGAGTAAGACCGTGCGGGGTATTCTATGACTAGAAAGAAAGAACAAACACGACATTCCTATTTTGTGCAGTCGTGTAATTAATAATTGATCTGTAGGTGAGTGTGTACCAAGATGAAGCGACGATGGCTCCGTGGTGGTGACGTAGGGTCAATATTTCAAAGTTGAGCTTTTTGAAGGAAATCATGATCAACGTGATGTTAAGTATAATTTATTTCATAATATATAATACGTATAATCCAATGCTAAGTAGCTAACCTTTCGAGTATAAAATCAAAATCTTCGAAAACTTAAGCACCAAATCTGTAAATTACACGAAACACTATTTTTTTATAAAATGAACACAATTGGAATCGGCTGCATTTCCCCAAAGCAAGATACCGTATGACATTATAATGCGTATAGAATGAAAGTAAGGGAAATAAACATGTTTTAATATTTATCTATGTATTGGATTGCGTAAGCAGAATAGGCCAATTTTCCCGACGATTGATCTATGTCCATTGCGAGTATTTTACTTTACGATGTTCCGTCGCCACTAACCTGCAGTGCAGAATCCCCCACCGTGATCTGCTGAAGGTCGGCTGGCTTTACTCGTCTCCACAATTATCGCAGATAAGAGATAGCGCTGATTGCTGATAACAATGGCTGTTATTGTGAAGCATCTTTCTCGTCATGAACGAAGAAATCGTGTTAATTTGCAGTGTTGTGTGAAATTAGTGAACTTATTAGCGAAAAAAGGTTACTTAGTTTGTTTATAAGGAGAAAGGAGAGAAAAGAGGTGTTAATTTGATTAATTGATTTTTATACAGTAGAGTGGTATGTACTTGAAGAGGTATTATTTCGTGTTTTAATGTTTGCGGATTCTACTTTTAAGTCTGTATTTTTTATTCCAAAAATACCATAAGTTTATGTAGGTTATTACATTTATAGGTAGGAGGACTATATGTACTAAAATATTAAGTCTAATTATAGTAAGACTACTATTAGTCTATTACTAAGCTTTAGCAAAACCTGGTTCCTCATTTTCTTGCGCCAAACATTAGCCTAAGCATGAGCTAAGAAGTATAACTTTTGAATTAACAAGGCAAACGATCTTCTTCATGACTCAAAATTAGGATTCATCACATTCATCAGTACTCTCTTGGCCCGGGTGCCAACCGGTCTTCTCCATCTTCATAGTAGGTACATCATAAACTTATTGCAATGTTAATATTATTATGACATACCAGTAATAGGACAAATTAAAAAATACGCGGAAAAATAAAATCTACGATGAAAAATTATGTGTATGTAATATTTAATGTGATCTGATAAGAATCAGATACCAAATCTGACTAATGTTTGGACATTTTTAGTGATTATTGGTGCAGTAAAAGTGTTTTATGAAGCTGTAATGACGCAAAATGGATTTTAAATAATTTCATGTATAGTTGTAACAGCGCAGAAGAATATAGAACTTTAGTAGAGTGAGTAAATAAACATAATAATAGACGTTGAGATAATTATGAAGGATAATAAGTATTACGAAACAGTTTAGAATTCACAATATCACAACAAGATCTGCGTATCGATTTATTAAATAAAAAAATCTGTTAAATAAATTAATACAAAATGGATGAATACGCTATAATAAAGAAGCAAATTTCTGAAATTGAAGAACTCGATGAAGAACAAGAACTCATTGAAGAAAAACTGCTAAACGATTTAATACATTATGAGCCAGAAGAAATACAACTACTGCCAAAAAACATCGAATCCAACAAAATGAATGAACTTTACGATGAATGTCTTAATTATTTAAAAGAGGAAAACATACTTGATTACAAAACAACTGAGTCTATTGATCCTGATTATGAAAGCATTATAGATAAACACGAGTTTGAAGCAAACGATGAAGATCCAAGTAAGTGTGAAAAAGATGAAGTTAGTGAAGAAATTCTTAAACCAAAAACGGTTTATAAGATAGAAAACGAATTAAAATCAACCGAAAGTATAAATTCAGCTGCTTCTGAGCCTAGATCTGAAAGGTTGAGGAAATTCTCTCAGCAATTACCTAAAATTATTATAACACAAAGTAATACTAGTCTCAATGTAAGAAGACATGATGATGTAGTAGTAAGGAGTCACTGGGATTTGAAATTAAATGATATAAAAGTAAAAAAGTATAATCATGTTAACCAAGAAGAAAAAATTGAGACACCTAATGGAAAGAAAAAGTCTGCTTCTGGAAATAATTAGTGAGTAATGATACATTTCTCTATTTAGATATAATTGATCATAGCTGACTAGTCTGTCAATTACACAATTCTCCTGTGAAGGATAATCCAGTGCAAATGACGTTACCACCTTGGTGTTATCAAACGAGGTTAATATTGAAATCTAGAGCATCAACTAGTTTGTTTGTTGTGGTTTAGAAAAAGCTTCTGGGATTATGATGATTAGTATAAAATCAGTCAACACACTGCTAGATATAGCTCCGTGATTCATCGTGGAATTTTTGGCGCAATATTTTATATACATAGACTTCATCGGGGTTTTCAAATACCACACTCACGTAAGACGTTTTTGTGTAATTATACTATCCTAATGGTATATGCAAGTGCACTGGCTGATCATTAAAGGTCATTGTTACGTTTTTTATTTCTCGACAGGAAAGTGTTACCAGAACACTCCGGAAGGTATTTGGCGATAGATTTGCAACTTGGCGGTGGTAGAAGGTTAGGTGACACTTGAAAATGCCCTACTACCAATGTATAGTTGTATCACGATGGGTTCACCACATGCTCATTGCAGGATTCGAATTACTGACCTAGCGATTGGTGGTCGATCTCACTCCTACAGAGCTATCACTACTTCTAATTTCACCATTTCTTCCCTTAGCCAACACAAAAAGACGCGGTTACCGTTCGGTTTATATCGCTCCAGGCCTGGTTACGGCGACTTCCCCAAGCGCCTGGTCTCCAAGCGAGGCATTGAGAACATTGCCCTGATATCAAACGTTCCTTTCGAGAAGATCAGGCTGCTGAATGATACTTTCCATACTTTGGTGAGTTTTTAGTTCTTAGTTGTCTTTTCTTTCTAAATTGTTTTTACATTTCGTGGGAGATTGTTGTATTTTAAAATGCTTTTATTATTTTCACTTGTAGCTATGTTATACAATCTTGGAAGTCAATTAATTGTCGTATCGAAATGAAACATTGTTGAAATAAGTAGTTTGGATGACAATACAGTAATTTGGTCATCCTGATCTGATGATGGAGGCAGGAGGTAGATATTGAAACTCTTCAGTTGTTACAAGTAAATTATTCGAGTTTGAGCTCATATGATTCGTTTTGATGAGTCTCGTACCACCGTTTTGCGCGTTTGCACCGGGCAGAATTTGACGTCAGTCGATTGAGTGCAGACAAAAAATACTTAAGAGCCAAAAAATATCTGATGTAGCCAAAACATCCTACATTTTGTCCTTTTAATTTAAAGGGACAAGACAATTTAGACAACTTTATTACGGTAACTAAGGGAAGTTGTAAAAAGTAGTCTCGTATGGTTAACATCCTGTCTGGACAGTCAGTTGTGCGTGCAACCAGACACCTATTATAATGTAGTGGTGTAATGAGCTGCCACTTTCGAGCAATTTTCCCATCAAACGGACGAGACATGACTAATGTAACTGCTAAAATGCGGTTAGTAATAGAATTTTTGCGAGAAAGATAGTCCATAAGAAATCAAAATTCAAATTTACAAAAACTAACAAAGCTACATAACATAAAATTAAATTATATAATTAAAACTACCTATATACTACTACATGTATGGAAACAATTTAAAAAGAAAAAAACTACTATAAGATACAAAATAAATTTAACTCCTATACATTACAATTATTTATTTTAAACTTTTTATGTGCGCAGATCTTTGTTTTTTAAACTAGAGGTTATCTAACCAATCTCTCGCCTAACGCGATGATGTGGTCGGACTTGGTGCGACTGGCAATCAAGTGCAGCTTAGTCCCTCCTCTATTTCGTTAACTAAGTTCTTCTTTCTTCCTATCCAAATCCTGTACCAGCTTCTGTAATTGTCATAAGAATTAAAGTTATTAAAATAACTTTAATTCTCAAGAAATCTCCCTCCATTCATGCTTTCACTTTTTCTCTTCATAAACATTAATTAATCGATGTTTCTGTAAATCACTTTTCTGGTATGCTGATCTGGTAGCAATCATAATTTGACATTTAAGAATCGTTCTTTTCCTTTCAGATAAACCTCCGTTGGCGCTGGATAGTGACCGGCACCATCGTGGTCCACTTCGCCATCTGGCTGATTTTCGCCGTGTTCTGGTACATAACCGCACTGGCCCACTACGACTTCGAGCCGGACCCTCCCAAGCGATCCTGCGTCACCGGCGGACATGACTTCTTGACGATCTTCCTCGCTAGTGTCGAAGCCCAGGTTTGCGTTTACGCTCTATGGTTTTCATACAAACTTTCAAGTCCTTACGACGATGAATCGAATGAACCGATTCCAGTGAAACTTATATGAATAAGTAGAATATATAGTATGAAATAGTTAGAAGAGAAAATTTTCGATAAAGAAAATTAAAACTAAATTAGATCAATTTTAAAACATTTCTAAAATGGAAAACTTATTCCATTTTAAAAATGTTCTCTGTTTACATAATATTTAGATCTATGTATTTTGCTTATCTACATAAAGTTTAATTATAATCGGTTCATTCATTTTGGAACATGAGGGCTTGAACTACGGACCGTAAAACTTAAAATGGAGACTAGTGAAACACACCGATAGGTCCTTGAAGAGTTACAATAAACGTGAAATATAACTGAGCAACGGTCACTTTGCCATCAATTGAAAATATACCTAAATTGTTTTTTTATAATTTATATAAGGCTTGCGTTTGACTATAATATCTCCTGTTGGTTTTGATGAGATACGAGTAACCTAGTCGAACGATATTGGTAAGCTAGAAGATACAAAGGTTATAGCGATTAGGAAACAGTCTCAGACGAGGAGTTCCACTCCCTCGCGGTATGTATAATAATGTTACTCTCATGAATAGCCCCAATGGTCACGTACCAGCCACAAATCAAAATGATCTCTCGTCGTGACACGAAGCGTGCTGGAGATAGGATAATAGCTCAATAACGCACGCTTTGTTGTCAAATGGACATCATTGTAGTTCTAGTGAGATAGGTCCAGCATATAGCCAGAATAAAATGATACAGTCAGCAGGATGATTCGTTTTAATGATCTTTATTATACTGCGTTTGACTGCTTTCTATTTTTTATATAAAACGAGACGATTGGATCATTTGCCTGATGGTAAGCTTAACGTTAGCCCATAACAATTGCAGTGTCACTCAGAACTTTGAAATATAAAGGCCTGCATGGCACTGCGCTCGTTGCCCAAATACGTTTTTTTTTAACTCTAAATGGAACGTTAGATATTAAGTCTCATAAGCCTAGAAATTTCACTGACTAACCGGAACACAGTAATACTTGTAGTTTACTGCTTGGTGGCAGACTAAACAAAGCGCAAAAGAGCAAAGCTGTCTGCTAAACAAAGCCCAACCAGACGGACACTCGCAGAACAGTTAGTCCTAAATGGAGCTGGTTTACTGGACGATATGGTTGACGATGACGATACGCTAAATTAAACCAAAAGTAGAACTGACTCTCAAATGCGACTGCTGAAACACATCATTAGGTGGTTTTCAACAGAAGTAAGGCGGTAGCTTACCGAGCAAGTAGTAAATGCACTAATGCAAAAAATCCTGAAATCTTGATCCATGTAGGATGTAAATCACCATAAAATGAGTCCACCTCTTCCACACAATTCAGCGCCAATTTTGTAATCCGTCGGCACGTTTGTCAATTTCCTAAACGAGGAAGTGCTATAAGTCCTTGATTCCTGCAATTTTGTTTCGACAAACTCATAGAATAAGCATACTCGGATAACTGATTCACAAGTAAGAAAAAAGTGAGTTTATTTACTAAATAGGGAAGTTACATGACACATAAATAAAATACATAGGTAATTACTGTCGTTATACTGGTTAAAGAACATCACGTTAATACAGTAAAAATGAAATTCACAAATACATCTAAAAGTTTCCCGAATTCAAGTATTTTTTATCATCCATTGGTAATTTAAATTATACCAACAGATTCTTTTCATTTCAATGAATAAAACAATTTAGGTATGGTAACTTTGTACTTAAATGCAGTTTTTCACGGCTAAAATCGCCAAAATGCATGGTTTTGTACAACTTTACTGTCCGCGTAGAACAAGTGACGTCAGATATTCTGTCCAATTTGTATGGGCGTTTCAGCGCTCAGTAGATACGCCCGACTTTGACTCCTATTTTGACGTTTCTAGGGTTCAATTTCCATTTTTTTCGATATAGACATTTGATTGTAATGAGAAAACGAATTGATTGTCATCATAGAAAATGAAGTCAGTTTCCTTTGGTTAGACGACCAGCTACAAACATTTTGGTTCACAACGACCTAGTCACATGATAAAGCATTCACTTAGTTCTTTGGGATAACATCAAGTCACTAAACTGTAACCCTTGTTTTTATTATCTGTGGTATTTTTGTAATGCTAGGAGAATGTTAGCTTTTTTTTAGTTTCATACATCGTATTCGTACGTCAGCGTCAATTGTCACATTGACATTTACTTCAAAATTGACTTTGACAGATCTCCTCAGTGTGGCCTGCATAGTTCTTTGACCCTGAGATACGGGAATTATTAAACAAACTACGTGTTATTTTCTTGTGGACACTCAGGAAACATTACTTAATTGGTGAAACCTTCGGTAGAAAATGCCGGAGAAATAGTTAATGTTCGTTTCCCTCGGTCTCCGAGATCTTACGGCCCGTGGTTCGGGTCGTACGAACAGTCGTGTTGTTAAGTTTTTTTACCTCCTCAATGAGGATATTTGTGTTGAGAAAGTGGCCATCGGAACCGGCAAAGCCGAATTTCAATCCGGACTTTACCGCCTTTTCCATTTCGCTGCGGGGTCAAGAGCGGTCGCTCGGAACATCCTCCCACCAATCCCGCCACGACGCCTTGCGGAGAAGTGCCCTCAGGACCCCGGCGCCTTCGAAAAGCGAACCATCCGACCGACCACCATCGGATCGCCACCCGGTCGCCGTCTGGCCACCCACTGTCTTCACCTGTGCGGTTGAGAGAATCTCCGCCACGTGTTTGGAAACCCCCTACGGGTGAGTTGAACTTTAGTCTAGTTGAAGGTTAGGAAGACGTGGCTCACGCAAGTGTTCTTTTGCTAACCTAGAACTGTCCTTCGACAGGGTTTCTTTTTAAGATACGGTATCGGCTCGCCTCTTCAGCGAGGTCCGGGCGCATCGGCGCGCAGTAGGCTCCGCCTATCAACCATCTGGAGGTCGATGGGACTCAACCCGTCTCTACAGCCGGGCCACTTAGTCCCGACCTACCAGCCCTCACCTTACTAGCGGCGGCGCTCCTCCCTGCCTTCGGGGCGAGCTCCCGCTCTGCCGAGTCTCTGCGCTGACCGGCCTCAACCTATACTACACATCACTATACAAGCGGTACCACATGACCTGACCGGGCCGTGTGCTTTACTTACTTTTGTACCGTCCAAACTAACTTAACTTAATTTAATATACGGTAAATCTATATCTAGTAGACTTTGGTCGCAAGGCAGCATTTTGGATGGTGTTCAGGCAGAATCCGCCACCACTCCCTGAGATTGTATACCTTTAATCTTATCTGTAACTTGTAACTATAGAGAGCATTCATAATAGAACAACTTAAGATAACCTTCTTCAACATACAGGATTTATAACCCGAAATAAATGTTTGAACTCTGATTGGTGTCTCAATGTGCTCTCCCAACCATACCTGTAGTTCCAAAAACGTTACAGTGGCGCCCACGTGATTTATTCCATGTCTTGCGACTAAATTTTACATGATTTTACATATTTTTAAGTGTCTACCTTACCCGTTGTTAGTGACTAACCTTAAAGTAACAATTGAATAACTTGAAACTTTAATTGTGGTTGTTTTACTATATTCCCTTAATTATAAGTATAAGGTAAGTGAGCTGATGTACCTTAATAATATTTTATTTCTATCTTGTGATTTTTTTGTGCAAATATAGTGCTAGCTACCTTACAACTTTAAACTTATTGGGAAATTATCTCATTGACAAGTAAACTTTGTGCTTTTATTAAGAAATAATGAATATATTGATATATAGATTGTATTAGTAAAATAATTGGAACTTGTACTGTGATACTATCTTATAACTTTAATCTTTTTGGTAAATTATCGCTACAATCTAATTAATCTTTGAAATTGTTATTTTACTAAGAAATTAGAGTACATATGACTTATAGACTACAATAATAGTAAAAATATTCATTTGTGAGCTGCTCTGCGACCATTTTTTCTTTATAGTGAACTTTAAAACCTATTTTGATCTAACTTTTGAGTTTCTTAAAACATTACTTGTCTATACACTAAACAACATACACATATTGGGAAACATAAGTTGTGCAGTAGTAAATACTAGGGAAAGCTACTTAGTTCATATATTGAGTTCCTTGTGAAACATTATTTGGTTTTTGTTTCTTTATCTTTTAATTTTGTTGGTAATATTGTAGTTTTCAACTATATCCTAAACAAACTAAAATCATGGCAAGGCAGATGAATGCTTACCTGCTAAACAAAGATGAGTTAGAATATGAGGTTAAGATCAGGGGTGGTGAACCAGCCTCCAAGGTCAGTTTACTTAGGGCACAAGTTTCTAAATTATTAAAAGAGAACCCTGTTCAGGCATCCTTGCCTACAACTTGGGATTTAGCAGGTGAACTACCAATTTTACAGGATAAAACTGATACTTTATTGGAGACTGTTTTAGCACTGCCGGAGCATAAACCTAAGCAATCCTTATTGGAGAGGCTTCATACAGTTGCCTTACACTTACATTATCGTGCAGAGAGGCTTTCATTTGATTCAGACAGGGAAATTGAATTGAATAAAATAAAAAGGGATTTATTGGTAATATTTGACAAACTTACAACATATGGCACTAGGAGTGATTCAGATTCGAGCAGTGAGGAGTCGGATCCCTCTGATCCTGGCCCTAGTAACATACATAGGGAGAAATCTGATCAAAGTAAGGTGAAGGTGGAGCACGGTGATGATCACACAGAAAACACTAAGAAACACTGCTATCATAGCATAACTTATGTTCATCCAACCAACATACACTCACTGAATTTAAAATATAATGGCACTTCTTGTATATTATCTTTCTTGGAACGTTTAGATGAGTTGGTTCGGTCTCGCTCACTTAGTTACCTGCAGGTGTATCGGTCGGCGGCTGAACTATTTACAGGTTCAGCATTGTTGTGGTACAGAGGGATTTGTAACTCTGTTGAATCATGGGAGGACTTGAAGCAGGAGTTGTTGGATGAGTTCTTGCCTCCTGACTTTGATGATAGGTTGTTGGAAGAACTTAAGGCACGTACACAAGGCATTGGTGAAAAATTTTCCACGTACTACTCAGTGATGTTAAACTTCTTCAATAGGCTTCGCACACCTCTGAGAGAGGAAGAAAGGCTAAAATTTCCATTATGGGCCGTCGATTTGGAAGTTCACTTTTTTACTGTAGATAGTACTTTTAAATAGAAAGCTTTTTACAAATATCTCAATGTGCGCAAATTCACGGTTTACGAGATATAATTTTTAAAGTTTCGATATAAATTGGAAAATAACACGCCATTTGCAAATTTTTATGGATAAACTGTAATGGTAGACGTCAAAGTTGACATTTCACGTTCCGTTGGTGGTAGACGTGTATTTTATTAAATATTATGTTTTCGTTTTTCTTAAATATAATTTTATTTTATTTTCAATTATTAAATAGTGTGTAATTAATGTGTACAATAACCCGTGCTGTATTATACAATTACATTGACTTTTGTGAATTTATGTTTATACTGTGGAATGGAACGTGAAGCGACGCCATTTTGTTTTATAGCGTCTTTTTATCTGTTAGCTGTCAGTGTCAGTCATCGTTTGTTGCCCGAATAATAATATACAATATACTGGCTCCGAACACTAGGTTAGGTTAGAACAGTGAAAATGCAAAAAAAAATACTGTTACACAATATACTGGCTCCGAACACTAGGTTAGGTTATGTTAGAACAGTGAATATACAAAAAAATACTGTAACACAATAATACTGGCTCCGAACACTAGGTTAGGTTATGTTAGAACAGTAAAAATACAAAAAAAATACTGTAACACAATATACTGGCTCCGAACACTAGGTTAGGTTATGTTAGAACAGTGAATATACAAAAAAAATACTGTAACACAATAATACTGGCTCCGAACACTAGGTTAGGTTATGTTAGAACAGTAAAAATACAAAAAAAATACTGTAACACAATATACTGGCTCCGAACACTAGGTTAGGTTATGTTAGAACAGTGAAAATACAAAAAAAATACTGTAACACAATATACTGGCTCCGAACACTAGGTTAGGTTACGTTAGAACAGTGAAAATACAAAAAAAAATACTGTAACACAATATACTGGCTCCGAACACTAGGTTAGGTTAGGTTAGAACAGTGAAAATACAAAAAAAAAATACTGTAACAATATACTGGCTCCGAACACTAGGTTAGGTTATGTTAGAACAGTAAAAATACAAAAAAAATACTGTAACACAATATACTGGCTCCGAACACTAGGTTAGGTTATGTTAGAACAGTGAAAATACAAAAAAAATACTGTAACACAATATACTGGCTCCGAACACTAGGTTAGGTTATGTTAGAACAGTGAAAATACAAAAAAAAAATACTGTAACACAATATACTGGCTCTGAACACTAGGTTAGGTTAGGTTAGAACAGTGAAAATACAAAAAAAAATACTGTAACACAATATACTGGCTCCGAACACTAGGTTAGGTTATGTTAGAACAGTAAAAATACAAAAAAAAATACTGTAACACAATATACTGCCTCTGAACACTACGCTAGGTTAGGTTAGAACAGTGAAAATACAAAATAAAATACTGTAACACAATATACTGGCGGAGGGGGGGGGGGGGGGTAGCCCTACTCCCTCCCTCCTCTCCCCGCCCCATAAATCGATGGATATTTATGGAAAAAGGTATTCTAACCTCAAAACTTTAACCATGGATATCTCCATAACCATGGGGTTGCGCGGGGTGGGGATGGTACAGGGGGGTATACTTCCTCCCCCCCTCCCCCTCCCGCCCCCCGCCCCCCCCTGAATCGACGGCCCATAATGGAAATTTTAACCGGAAGAAAAGTTAAGGATCTTGAGGCGGAACATACGTCCAGATTTCGCGGATCGCTTAGTTCTGTTTCCGATTCTTTCATTGTCGGACTTCAAGTATAAATGTAGGGAGCTTGAACGACAACGTATCAGCGCACAGTATTTTGTTGAACCTCCTAAAGCCACCCAACAGACGCTCGCGGTAGATCTTGCCTATCAAAGTAGTGTCCCAACAGTAGCAGCTGCCTCTACAGCTCATCCATCTTCAGAGGCAAAACAATTTTGTCCGCGTTGTCGAGTGAATACCCATTCTTTTCAAAATTGTACTGCACCGAGAACTTTGGTTTGTTTTCGTTGTGGATTGAAAGGTTTTACATCTCGAAATTGTAAAAATTGTGTAAAACGTTATGCTAGTACTAGTGAGGGGACACGTAAAGTCGACACATGCGCTAATTGTCAAAAGGGCACCTCGACTTCAAAAAACTAATACGGCAGGACCGCGTCGTTTCTCCAAATCTCAGCGCTGAAGAATGGACCGACTGGCTACAAACAGTTAAACTTTTCTTTAATTCCTGGCACGTAGGTGCGGTCCGCGAATCCGGGTTTGACCAACGTCCTTTTCTTACTGTTGACATTTACGGTCAACAGGTACATGGACTACTGGACTCTGGATCCAGTATATCCATATTAGGTGGTAACTCCCATAAGCAGTTTTTGGATTTAGGTGCTACCCTTGCTCCATGCGCCGACATCTGCAAAATCCAGTCTGTAAATGGAGTTACCTCAAACGTTTTGGGGTTCCTACAACTCCCTGTGATCTTTCGAGATCAACTTAAGATTATTAAGTTTTATGTTATCCCTGACGTAAATACTTCATGTATATTCGGCTGGGATTTCTGGAAGTATTTTAATTTGGCCCCGGAAATATTGAGCTCGCTTCCGTGGGTACCAAACGAGCACTCTTTTCCTGTGGCTGAAATCAATCGCCTACATCCTCTTGACGCCTTGACTATGGAGCAACGTCGTTTGGCAGACGAGGCTATAGATAACTTCGAGGCTATCGCTTTTGAGAAGGTAGGACTGGGGAAAACCGATCTAATTACACATACTATTGACACGGGCGACGCCAAACCAATAAAACAGCGATATTATCCAATGTCTCCGGAGAAATTGAAAGAGTTACATCGTGAGCTCGATAATATGCTGGAGCTTGGGGTGGTGGAACCCAGTACTAGCGCATGGAACAACCCCACCCTGTTGACTCCCAAGTCGTCCGGAGAGCTGCGGTTTTGTCTGGATAGCAGGAAACTCAACGCGGTCTCCAAGCACGACGCGTACCCCTTACCGTATATATCTCATATCCTAGATCGACTTAGGGACGCAAAATACCTATCTTCTATTGATTTGAGTTCCGCCTTCTGGCAAATAGGGTTAGACCCAACCTCGAGGGAGAAGACTGCCTTCACAGTTCCCGGTCGGGGATTGTTCCAATTCACCAGAATGTGTTTTGGGTTAACTGGTGCCCCAGCGACGCAACAAAGACTCATGGATCTCCTATTTGGTCACGACGGCTTCGACAATCATGTTTTTGTATACTTAGATGATATAGTGATCTGCCATGATACATTCCTAGGTCATCTGAATCTGCTTCGAAAGGTATTCGAACGCCTAAAGCAGGCGGGACTAACTATAAACGCTTCTAAGTGCAATTTCTTTAGACGAGAGCTCAGATACCTAGGGTATATCGTAAACGAGAAAGGCTTACACACGGACCCAGCAAAAGTACAGAGTATCCTTGAATTCCCACCTCCGACCACGCGGAAGGAAGTGAAGATGTTTTTAGGAACGGCCTCGTACTACAGACGCTTCATTAAAAACTTTAGCATTCTGGCGGCTCCTTTAAACAGATTAACCAGCTCCGGGAAAAAGGCCCCTCCCTTTAAGTGGACTCCGGAGGCAGAGGAATCATTCCATACGCTAAAACAAGCTCTGGTGTCGGCTCCCATTCTCGCCTGCCCCGATTTTTCTAAACCCTTCTCGCTACATTGTGATGCGTCCGCTTACGGGATCGCGGGAATGCTGGCTCAGGAAGTAGACGGAGTAGAACATCCCATCGCGTACGCGAGTAAATCTCTAACCAAGTGCGAGACGAACTATTCCGCTACCGAGCGGGAGGCTTTGGCGGTTGTATTTGCGGTGGAACATTTTAGGCCATATCTAGAAGGCAATAAATCATTTAAGATCATAACTGACCACGCCAGCCTAAAATGGTTCCTGAATCTCACGAATCCAACCGGCAGACTAGCTCGCTGGGGTTGTAGACTGTCTCCCTATAACTTTGTTATAGAACACCGCGCTGGTAAATTAAACGTGGTTCCAGACGCACTTTCCAGATTCGTACCCTGTGTCGCAGCCACGACAACGAACGATACATTTACTCCTACCGGAGACGCTTGGTACGATGGCTTATATAGGAAGTGTTTGGCTAAACCACTATCTTGTCGGAATTTCATGATTAGAGATGGCAGATTGTTTCGAAACACGAAATCCAATAATAATTTAGTCCGTGATTTTCAGTGGAAAGAAGTAGTTCCAGAATCAGGCAGGAAATCTATAATGGAGGAAAACCACTGCCTACCTACTTCCGCCCATTTGGGAATCCAAAAGACCTTTAAAAAAAATCTCCTTGACGTATTATTGGCCTAGTTTATTCAAGGAAGTAACGAACTTCGTGCGTAACTGTGAAACATGTTTATCTCATAAAATTCCCGCACAGACTACTCCAGGCCTGATGGGCAGTCCTAAAAAGTGCTGTAGACCATTCCAGACCCTTAGCATGGATCTGGTAGGTCCTTTTCCGGTTTCTAAAAACCACTTCGTTCACTTATTGGTAGTAATGTGCTGCTTTACTAAGTATGTCATGCTTTTCCCTTTGCGTCGCGCAACGGCAGCTACCATAGTTAAACATTTGGAGAATGATGTCTTTATGAAACATGGGATCCCTCAAACAGTGATTTCTGACAATGGAACGCAGTTCACTGGATACGAGATTCGATCCTTGTTTGATAAATACAGTATCCCCCAGGTTCATTTAGGGCCCAGATATTGCCCGCAGGTCAATCCTGTGGAAAGGCAGAATCGTACTATAGTCACTGCGATCTCCACTCTTATAAAGGACGATCACCGTGAGTGGGATATACACTTGCCACATATCCAATTTGCCATCAACACTTCAGTCAGTGAGGCAACGGGGTTTTCGCCGTTTCTCCTGGTACACGGTCGGGAGGCAGTAGTGTCCGGATCAATCTACGACGCAGCTCCATTGGATCTCTCGGATCTTTCTTTCCCACGGCGCGAAGACTATGCACGTAATCTAGGTGAACTATCCGTTATCTTTCGGAAGGTTCGTGAAGAACTGGTTAAGGCACATGCCAAAAACACTCACTATTATAACCTCCGGAGGCGTCACGTTGAACTGAACGTTGGTCAAACCGTATGGAAACGATCTTTCCCACTCAGTGTCAAGGATAAGTTTTTTTCTGCAAAGCTAGCGCCTAAATTCACCAAATGTACCATTGTTGCCAAGAAGTCCCCTTTAGTGTATCAACTGGTTGATGAGATCGGGAGAGATGCTGGTGTTTGGCATATAAAGGATCTAAAAACTTCAAACTAGGCTTAACTATTGCTTGTTTGGAGTAACTGCTTCTTCTATTTGCTTGTAGACAGCCATACTTGGCTGTTCAACCTGTTTACCTGACTTATATCGCTGGAGGCCCTACACCTCTGCGAATTCTGGTCTCGTTTAAAATAGATTTTAGGCGGACTACTTTTATTTTTCTGCTACCGTAGCTAAGCGGTCTTAGTAGAAAAATCTCTTCGGGAGAATAGCAGGTACTGGTAGCTGTTGCTACTTCTATGGTCTTTAATGTAATTAGATAGGTAATACAGCCTTAGTTCCCACCCCACTAGGCTGTAGAAATCCCTGGACCGCGGGTTGGCCGCGAAATTTATGTCCCGGGGGAAGGTTTTTTTTGGATTGCTTTACTGAAGGTACAGATAGTTTTTACTCGTTGGTAGGTGTAGTTCCGACTTGGCTTGAGTCGAGTGGTTAACATGTTGGTCCCACCGCCTCTGCACGGACTACACCATGGTTTGGTTTGTTTTTTTTATCTTTTTTTGTTTTTATTTAGCTATATTTTACTGTAGTCTGTAAGTCGTTTTTTTTCTAGAGTTAGTGGTCCCTCATCCTTGGACCGCAGTTTGGCTGCGTAATTTTTGTCCCGGGGGACGGTTTTTTTTGGGTTTGGTTTACTAAAGGAACAGATAGATTTTACTCGTTGGTAGATGTAGTTCTGGGTTGGCTTGAGTCGTGTGGTTAACATGCTAGTCCCACCGCCTCTGCAGTCGGCACAGACTACACCATGGTTTGATTTTTTTTTTTTGTTTTTGCTTTATGCTTACTTAACTTTTTTTTGTTTTTATTTAGCTTTATTTTTTTTAGTCGTTTCTTTCTGAGTTCGAATGTTAGGGTGTATTATTTTTTTTACTACTTTGGAGAGTTTTTTTTTGAGTACTACCTACCTACTATAATTTAACTTATGTAGTCTATTAACTAAATTTATTTTATTTTATGAAAGTTTATAAATTTCACAGTAGGAGCGGTTCGTAACTCCCTTCAAAAATAAGCCATCCGACGATAGGGAGCGGTTCGTGACTCTTAAAATAAGCCTAGTTCGTTAATATCATGCTGAGCGGTTTTGCCAACTCGTTAAATAAGCCTTTGGTAGGGTAATATTTATATATTTAGCTATTGGGAATTTTCTGGGGTCTTGGTTTTGTCAGTTGTACTCTCGGTTTTTGGTCCAGTCAACTTTCAATTTCTTTCAGGGGTCTTGGTTTTGTCAGTTGTACTCTCGGTTTTTGGTCCAGTCAACTTTCAATTCCCTCCTAGGGGTCTAGTACGTCTGAGATGGAATGCTTGCGGTGTTGTGAAAGATCTGGAAGGACTAAGCTTATAGAAGATGAAGTATGACTGGAACGTATGAATGTGTGGGTTTGCTAGAATAAACGAGTAGGGACTTAATAGTATTATATGAATATTGGGGAATAGGGGTTTGTGATAACTTAGCTTTTATATTGACATTATTAGATAGCGTAGTAGTGGTGTACTCAACTTTTCTCCGAAATAACTAGTTACTTATTTACTACTTACTAAGATATTTTTTTTATTTTGCATAATATTGTTAGCTAAAGCTAGTTGGTGTTTATTTTCCTAACAGTTTTTTAGCTAGAAATTTTTTTTTGAGCCTGATTTGCTTTTTGGTCTTTTTATTATATTCTTTAGTCTTTGCTTGAACCTAACTCATAGAGGGAGTTAGGGGTTGTTTGTTTTACGGCTGAGGGCAGCCGCGAATTCCCTAAGGTGAATTCTGCGTGGTTAGAGGGGTATTGTAACCCTTGTTTTTATTATCTGTGGTATTTTTGTAATGCTAGGAGAATGTTAGCTTTTTTTTAGTTTCATACATCGTATTCGTACGTCAGCGTCAATTGTCACATTGACATTTACTTCAAAATTGACTTTGACAGATCTCCTCAGTGTGGCCTGCATAGTTCTTTGACCCTGAGATACGGGAATTATTAAACAAACTACGTGTTATTTTCTTGTGGACACTCAGGAAACATTACTTAATTGGTGAAACCTTCGGTAGAAAATGCCGGAGAAATAGTTAATGTTCGTTTCCCTCGGTCTCCGAGATCTTACGGCCCGTGGTTCGGGTCGTACGAACAGTCGTGTTGTTAAGTTTTTTTACCTCCTCAATGAGGATATTTGTGTTGAGAAAGTGGCCATCGGAACCGGCAAAGCCGAATTTCAATCCGGACTTTACCGCCTTTTCCATTTCGCTGCGGGGTCAAGAGCGGTCGCTCGGAACATCCTCCCACCAATCCCGCCACGACGCCTTGCGGAGAAGTGCCCTCAGGACCCCGGCGCCTTCGAAAAGCGAACCATCCGACCGACCACCATCGGATCGCCACCCGGTCGCCGTCTGGCCACCCACTGTCTTCACCTGTGCGGTTGAGAGAATCTCCGCCACGTGTTTGGAAACCCCCTACGGGTGAGTTGAACTTTAGTCTAGTTGAAGGTTAGGAAGACGTGGCTCACGCAAGTGTTCTTTTGCTAACCTAGAACTGTCCTTCGACAGGGTTTCTTTTTAAGATACGGTATCGGCTCGCCTCTTCAGCGAGGTCCGGGCGCATCGGCGCGCAGTAGGCTCCGCCTATCAACCATCTGGAGGTCGATGGGACTCAACCCGTCTCTACAGCCGGGCCACTTAGTCCCGACCTACCAGCCCTCACCTTACTAGCGGCGGCGCTCCTCCCTGCCTTCGGGGCGAGCTCCCGCTCTGCCGAGTCTCTGCGCTGACCGGCCTCAACCTATACTACACATCACTATACAAGCGGTACCACATGACCTGACCGGGCCGTGTGCTTTACTTACTTTTGTACCGTCCAAACTAACTTAACTTAATTTAATATACGGTAAATCTATATCTAGTAGACTTTGGTCGCAAGGCAGCATTTTGGATGGTGTTCAGGCAGAATCCGCCACCACTCCCTGAGATTGTATACCTTTAATCTTATCTGTAACTTGTAACTATAGAGAGCATTCATAATAGAACAACTTAAGATAACCTTCTTCAACATACAGGATTTATAACCCGAAATAAATGTTTGAACTCTGATTGGTGTCTCAATGTGCTCTCCCAACCATACCTGTAGTTCCAAAAACGTTACAAAACTTAAAGTGGCATTTGAGTACGAGATAATAAACATCAACCTAGATGTAAATGCAGCTCACGCACACAACTAACATAAAATGTCGTCATTTGAAAGTCATGTTCCGAACTAACCTTCTATGCATATCTACTCTAAGGATAAACGACATTACTCGAATCCTGTTTTTAGATTATTGAATAAGTGCACTAAATTGGCTTGTTTAGGTGATTTTCCATACCACCAGGGACATTTGTAATCACAATTACTATTCAAGTTCATTTTCCAATTAAACTACGCGTTGTGTTTCGACCTTTATCATGATGGCATAGGAGTTGACCAGCTCTTTGCTAAAAGGTTTCTTAAATAACTATGAAAAACCTGCCTGCTATTATAGCAGGCAGGTTTTTCATAGTTATAGTCATCAAAGAAAAAAGGCCTATATTCTATATACTTAGGTTCGCCTTTGACTATACTAGATATCTCGCCTGATCTAAAGCAACGATGTGGTCGAAGATGATGAATATGTAAAACCTAGACTAGAAGCATGGTAAAAGGAGAAGAGAAAAGTAACTCCATAGAAACGGCCCGATTTCGCTATACATAGGTACCTTAACACGCGCTCCATACAATCCGAGCTACAGCTTAGTGGATCTCGGTACAGTTCTTTTGTCGCCAATCAGAGCTGCCTTGCACTCCGTGACAGACGTGTATCGCGAATGCTAGCATGCTGATAAGCATGGTTAGCATGGTTCGAGGAATATGAGCATGTGTGTCCGTGCGACAGCTTTAATCGCTTCGAAGCGAACGCCTGCATTTCTCTCGGCACTCTTCGACGTTGTAGTCGAATGTCCTATCAATAAGTAGTTAAAAATAAAACAATATCAATAAATGGAAGCTCAAATCGTCGTTAGTCGGGACGTAAAACATCTAATTTAATTTATTCGATTCTCCGATGGTCGTAAGTACCTAGAACCTACCTATCATTATGTTACCAAATAATGTTACGTTGGACGCCCGATCTGGCTGAACTGTAAAATGACCTAATGTGCAATAACACCTCGCATACATTGTGTATTACAGTTATCAAATAAATTATTATTCTATTCTATTCCTTATCGTATGCAAAGTGCCTAACAAATGTGTGGTGATATTATTATTCCAGACGACAATCGGTTTCGGCGACCGCGCCATCGACGAGGAGTGTCCAGAATCGATATTCCTGTTCGTCATGCAGGTGAGGATCTTCATTATCAAGTTTTGGGTATGCTTGTGGGACTTCGTCGTTACTGCTATGAGAGATGGATGCTCTGACTCAACTTGAGTCAGAAGTTTAAGTAAGGAGTCTTAACACAAAACAACTGCCCAAACAAAAATAGATCTTAAGGTGACCTTTTCTTACTATGACTATACCTACATTGCAATATGCTGCATGTTAATGATATGCATGAATGAATTACCTACTCGTATGCCTACGTAAAGAACGTAAAGTCAACGACAAAGCTCTCAAAATTAGCAAGTTGAAATGGAAATGGACAGACCACATCGTTTGCAGAACCGACTACCGATGCCCGATGGGGCAGAAAGGTTCTCGAGTGGTGATCACGAACCGGATGACCTAGTGAAGGCCCCTCACTAGTTAAAACCGCGGGGAACCATTGGATGCCCGAGGCGATCCAAGTGGCATTCTTTGGGGGAGCTCTATGTTCAGCAGTGGACATCTTCCATTGATGGTGTAAATATATCACCGTGGTGAAGTTTCTTGGCGTAGGTGTACGAGTGCTGTTTGATTTCGTTTAGTGCCACTACAATTTTTATTTTACTGCATGTTTTTTTAGTATTCAATATAACACATTGGGAAACTGTAACCTATTCTGATTTCCAGCTAATACTCGGCACGGGGCTGTCAGGAGTGCTGACATGCGTGGTGTACGCCAAACTGACGCGACCTGAGAAGTTATCCAGGGATGGTGTGGGGTTCAGCAAGAAGGCTGTGGTAAAATTACACAAAATTGACAGAAGAAACGGGTTTCTAAAGGTGGACGCCAAGATGACGAAAATATAAACGTTATAGATCATGCTGTCTCATGTGTAGAGGAAGAACAAAGAAAGTGTGGATTACGTAATGTGTAATAAAGTAGTGAATGAGAGAGAGAATGTGAGATGACTGCGAATAGAAAGTTTTGGAAGATAAAAACATTTTGAACCGAGCGACCCCGTTATTAATTTTATTTATTTATCTCAGATTTACAGCTTTACATATGCTAGCTTTTATATAACAATTTACGTTATAGTAGGATAAGGATGGAAAGATGATGATAAATGAAGTCCCCTACAAAATTTATCAGAGCTAGTAACTAAAAATATTATTACGTAAAATCATTGATTACGCAAGTAAATTATAATAATAGAAGACAAGAAATTGTCGACACCATCTTCTCCATGCTGCTCTCACGAGCTGGTATAATTAATTATTACGCTGTCTGTAGTAGAACTTTGACGTAAACTTTAATTGCCTTTTATTCAGTTAAACATTAAGTTAAACCAACAAACGTTGTTGACCTCCAGGAGTAGATTGGCCCCATTTAGGGATAACATACCAATTTAAACTCAAGTTGTATATTCCCATAATGACATTGCTATTTTTCTTTTGTATGACACACAATACTAAACAAAACTCAGTTTGAAAATGTTATCTTTCTTCGACATTTGTAACCTAGTCTACAACTGTTGGTTCAGATCAGCATGCGCGACGGGCGGCTGTGCCTCATGGTGCGCGCCTGGGACCTCAACTACGACCACATCATCTGCTCAGAGTTCAACGCACACTTCGTTCACACACACCGGTAGGTAATCTATATTATGGAGAATAACAATTAAAAAAAGCGACGAACTGACTTCAGTGACAAACTATTCAACTGATTTTGATAAAATTTATATGGGACCAATCTGAAAATATACCTATCAAATAAAAAAAATATTTTCCAAATCGGTTTATAAATGACGGAGGACTGAGGTAACAAATATAAAAAATACACACTGAATTGAGAACCTTATCCTTTTTTGGAAGTCGGTTAACATTTATTTAGAAACATTATCACTATCAGTGAAATTTTTCCGTGAAATATAATGCAAAATGTAAATTATTATAAAAATATTATGATGCAGCTACACAATTATTAAAGTAACTACTCATTTTTCTAACACAGTACTCGCTGCTCACCGCCATTTAATTTCATTTTAGTTGAAAATTGTGTTTCTCTTGTGAAAGTATATTCTTCGGAGAAATACATTCTTAAAGCATCACATAAATTCCTCTACTCCAACTCCAGGAGCAAAGAGGGCGAGATACTGCGGTACTACGCACAGAGCCTGCCGCTGCAGCAGCGCCAGTTCCTGCTGTGGCCCGTCACGCTCGTGCACGTCATCGACGCCGCCAGCCCGCTCTACAAGTACGGACCCGAGCATGTCGCGGGGAACAAGTAAGACTCTAGTCTCTTACTCTCTCTCGACTCTACTCGCTTCCTTGCTTTTATTCATATTTATTTATTCAGCACACAAAAGTACATAGAAAAGTATAAAGAAATTAATACATATGATACAAAACTATATACTACGCTAATATGAATTATATCCACTAGCTTTTCTATGTAGGAACCGCGGCGCGAGCATTTGCCAATCACTGGTTTCCATGTTGCAGATAATCTAAATCCATCTTCCCGGTAGAAATTGGGGTACTTCTCTTTTGCAACCTGTGTTTTTATCGCGACTAAGTCCCGTTATCTACTAAACCTACTAATATTATAAATGCGAAAGTGTGTTTGTTGGTTTGTCCTTCTTTCACGCAGCAACGGAAAAACAGATCGACGTGATTTTTGGCATAGATATAGTTTAGGGACCGGAGAGTAACATAGGCTACTTTTTATCTCGGAAAATGCAAGGTTCCTGTGGGAACGCGGATGAAAACCGCGGGCAGAAGCTAGTTAGAGGTATAAACTTTATAAGTATCGTTGATCATTACTTAGTTTATTTTAACATGTAACAACACAAAACCTTTTTATCGTTTCAGTTATGAGATCACAGTCAGCCTGAAAGGAGCGTCCGCTTCGATGGGCACCTTCACCCAGAGCCAGACCTCATATCTGCCCAAGGAGGTCGTTTGGGGACATCGGTTCCCATCCGTCGTCAAGTTAGTAAATGGGCTTATAGAACTTTATTATTTTCAAAATGTAATGTAGTTTTTTGACCGCTATCCCTGATGGCGAGTGACGTTGCGGTCGACGATGAAGCACGCTTCTTGGGCAAGACCACACCACTTACGGTATACGACAAGCACCGCAATGCGATGCGTTGATACAACGGAAAAAATTCATCGCATACAGCATCGTACGAGATAACTCTAACTGATCGTTGCGGCACCGCATCCACGATGTCAAAATTTCAACGATGCGTTGTGCGACATCGTAAATTATTATAGTGCGTCGTCGCACCGTAGAGTCGTTGCCTCGCCCTTATGCAAGCGTGCTTCATCATCAGATACATAATCAGTCGTCTTAGAAGCTCAAGTACTTAGCTGACTCAACGAATCAGCATTGCAATTTATCGGGGTCAGCCTGCGCATGACGCTGTCAGCTGGTAGTGGTATAAGACATTTGGATTATATTTTAGTATTATATTAAATTAAAATATCTAATTAGAAATTAAAATCCTAATTAAAATATCAACCGTAGCCCCATTGCCCTTATTTATTTTATAATAAGAAACCATACATCATACCGAGTGACACTGGTTAGGGCAGTCGTATTTTTTTTAATTATACTTTTTACTAGAAAGGAATAGTGAATGATTTAATTTTATCTAAGATTCAGGTAAAACCACATTTTATCATCATAAATTCGTTCACAGATACAACGGGCACAAGCAGAAGTATATGATAGAGTACAAGAAGCTGGATGTGACCGAGCCAGTTGACACACCTTTCTGCAGTGCTGAGGAAGTTTATCAGTAAGGGCAAATATCATCATGATCATCATAATTAGCTTGTATCAGTTCACTGCTGGACATAATAGGTCTCTCCGCAAGGCATGCATATCAAAAACAAATGACAAGTGCTTCAAACTGCTTGGCCAATTCAGTTTATAGACGGCAACATGATTCTGGCTCTGGTTTTTTAATCTTTGCGTGGTATTGCAGTCCACTCGTTACCCTGAGTTATTATATAAGTATAAAGATTCATAACCCCAGAAATTTCAATGTCTACTTTGCTCATCAAACCGGAACACAGCATAGCTAGCACATTACTGCTTGGCGGCAGACTACACGAGCAAAGCGGTGACCCACCCAGACGGACACTGGCAGAAGAGTTAGTCCCACCAACTGCTGAATATCCATCAATATTTCATGCAAATAAAAAATCTATTCTATTCACAAAAACCTGGCAATCAGATGAAATAAAATTTGTCCATATCTTAATTCTAGTACACCACAAGAGAGACCAGAGCCCCTCCTCAGTCCCAGGACTCCGAGCAGCTTCAACGAGAAGATATCCTCCTTCCAACTTGGAAGATCGTCCTCGTTCAGAAAGAAGACTTATACAAAAGGGTGATGAGAATATCCTATGGATACTGCAGCAAGATAAACATTTCATCATAGAAATCATTTTACAAGACAGTTTTCTGAAACCACCTTAAAGGTGTCAAATTATCTTTGTAGAATCACACAGTTTCGCAGTCACACAGTCTTTGCTCATGCCTTCTAGCCATTATATTTTGCGTGAACCAGTTTGATAGAATAAAGTAATCAACGGCATAATACAAAATAGACAGTTCATAACATTACAGATCGTAACGTTACAGAAGAGAAAGATCTTTCGGAACTTTATTATTTTAAATTTTGTTTGATTAATTTTCTATCGATGTGTTATAGTTTTACTAATAGTAGTTTTGACCGTTGCCAAAGCTGGTATTTTATCTATAAAGACTCAAGAGTGGCTTCTTATTGAAAGTATAAGGGAGCTGCCACTTATTTTCTCTAAGGTTTTTAGGAGTCTGAAATATTTCGTTTGAAAATGTACACAAACAGTACAGTTCCAAATGCTTTCATATGTGTGTGAAGTCTTTATCAACATTATTGATAACAGGTCGTAACTCCCATCTCTGTATAAGTTAGTTTTTGATAATAAACTATAGGTATCAATATTTATTTGTTTTATTTTCCTTTTCTCCAGATAGAAAGGTGATGTTGTCAGAGATAGACATCTTAAAACAAAATCTACCAGGACATGAATTGTTCTTGATGATTTATCTGACACACATAATAATACGTTTAGATAGCCATCAGACAATTCGACAAACCCTGTGCAAACACACACAACAGCAGACACGTACAAATATTTAAGCGCACATATTGTTCCACGGTCGTGTGCTACAGAGCTTGATTCTCGCAGTTCAATGTTCTTACATAATCACGGCTCAGATTTATATTTTGTAAACTGGGAGATACTTATTTTAAAAAAACATACAATTACTGCTCTGCATATATGTTCTTTATATATTAATCTATCTGTAACGAACATTGCTAAGAGACGGAAAATTCGGGAGTTTTAATGATTTTAAATCAATGTGCAACAGTGGCAAAACCGTTAGACGTTTCTGGTTTGGAATTATATTTGTAATCTTTGAAGCATGTCAACGGACTAGCAGTTCTAGGCCACGATTCGATCACAACAATATGTTTAAATATATTTATTGTTCTTATCTTAAAGGTGCGGATCTTATCTAAAAGATAAGTTATTGTCGCTGAGACATGTGCACTTATAGGACGTATGTGTTCTTTAAAATTTAAGAAAATACTACACATAACTGTGGTCAGAAAGTCTTAGTAAATTGTAGTTAATAATAAACTAAGTGATAAACATATAGTGGGACGGCTAGACATTTCCGAGATATTAAAATACGAATAACAAAAGACATACTAAAAGTGCTTAGTAATTGAACTTATGGAAACGACGTAAAGGAAGAAGGCACAACCATTAAAAACCTCATAGAAAATGAAATGCTATGATCTTAAATTATGAAGATGATACATCGATAAGTTTTAAATATTTCTCAGAGTCAAACAAAGCCATGATGGTAACAAACAACAGAACAAAAAAGTAACAATCTATATGCGTTTTACATAAAAGCATAATATTTGAGAACGAAAACTATTGAGCCATAACAATGAACAACCAATACGAATCGGAAAGCCGACGAGGCAGTCGAAGCCGGGCTCTGGAAAGATCTCTCAGCTATTCTGAAGCCATAGGCAATGGGTCAGGAAGATCCTCCATCGAAATACCAAGAATCTTCAACACAGACGTGTACGCCAACGAAGAACTAAAGAAACACTATAGAATCAGCCAAACTTATGTTGAAGGTAATGAAATAGCTTTCAATACTATAATGGGCAATACTGATAGCAATTTCAAAAGTACAGTGCAAAATGTCGATGGTATAACCACAGATGCATCACAATACTCAAGTGAAGACGACATGGTTTATGGTGGCTTAACGATGACAATAGACGTAGATCAAGAGAGTCCTAAAACTGAAGGGACGTACCATACCTCAGAGATGTCAACACGAGTGATGGTCAGTGAGAATAATAATGATATTTATGACAGGATTGAAATGGTTGATTTTGATGATACGATGACCATTGGGCCGTCGGCACATGCTTACGGTACTCCTTATAGTAAAAGAAAGAGGAAGGGTTCCAAGCATAGGTAAGTGTATTTTATATAGGCTAAACGATCCGTTGCAATTTCATTCAATGTATTACTCACCTACCACTGATAGTACAAATCACTGACACTAATGTTTAAAAGACATAACGGCTCCGTGCTTTAGTTATATAGCGATGGTTTCGTGGCTTGGTCGTGCAACTAACAACAGATCTACAGAGTGGCAAATAGCGTCGATCCCCAGTCGGGGCAAACTTTGTGTGGAGCGCATACAGTTTGCTCTCGGTGCTTGGATGTTTATATCTTTATAAGTCCATGCCACCTGTGGCACTGGGAATCTTAGCGTAAGGGTATGAGTTTGAAAGCATTTTTAAACAATTTATGCGTAAATCTAAACTAAAAAAGATCGGTTTGAGTGAAGGAAAGCTTTTATACTAAATGGATGACTAAAAAAAGAAAGTTAAATTCAATTATATCTTCTTGACAAGAGACTCGATTTTCGACCGCATCGTCATGTAACGTTTGTAATAAAAGGACGTAAATGAGCTGATGGTGATGATGATGAGTGAGAAATTTCCGAAAACACAGTTAACTAAACACCTATCGATAAAAATGCAAGTTATCACAAACATGTCCAACCTGATTCACGTCTTTTCCGATACGATAACAATTTCTTGAATTCCGATAAGATAATAAAATAGAACGTAAAAAATAAATAAGCATCATTTTGCGCATAACAAGAGGGACCTCGCATATTTTACTTAATGATTGTATAGGTACTATGGAGAATAATATATAACGCCATATGCCATAAATAATACCATTTTTTATAAATACAAGCTTGTGTTTAACTTGCAATGTTTATTTGTTTGTAAGTATGTTTGTTTGTTTTGTACAGGCGGTTTTTGGAACATTTGCGTGGAATGTTGTGGAGTGAAATGCCATGTATTGGGGCTTTAATACTCACCGCACGAGGTATGCCCCATCTGGATCGAATATAGGGCCGCTCGGTTCGCAAGAAGAATTACTATAAATTTAGCCACGGAGCTATCAAATATTATGAAGGGTAAAATTATCAGATAATATGTAACACAACACTGCTATACATGATCTCAGTAACAAGCTTTGGAAGAGGCAGTACCTATATTGATTATTAAAACAGGCTTAGTGATGCTTGATGATGATGATAATGACTATCTTGCAGACGAAGACACGGGCGCCCGACGCGGTCCCGCCGAGTGGTGCTGAAGGATGGCGAGGAGAACGTCCCGGTGAGGAGCAACATCCCCGCCAAGTCCCTCAAGTACATGCGGGACATTGTTAACACTGTGGTTAGTAGCTCCTTCCTTTTCAGAGTCAGAGGTGGTTTGTGAGGACACATAAAGCCAGCAAAAAATTTACTTCATTTCTTCGCTCATTACACTGCGCATTAGACTGAAACTTTTGAATTATTAATGACCAGGCTACCGCAGACGATAAATAGTCCACTGCTTTTGTAAATTAGCTAGGGTGTAAAGTATAACATTAAGCTGTTTTGGTATGTAGAAGTTACATGGACTATAACGTTAGTAAAGGATTCTTCGCGTATCACCAAGGCCTTCAAAAGCATGCCTTTTATATTTCCAGATAAATAGCAAATGGCGCTTCCTAATCCTTCTAATATTCGTCTCCCACTTCGTCTTCTGGCTGATATTTGCTGCCATCTGGTACGCCGTCGCGACGTCGTATGCCGACGACATCGGAGATGGCAAGGAGCACTGCGTGACGGGTACATCTTCATTCGCTGGACTGCTGATGATGTCTGTGGAGACACAGGTATGTCTTTAGAGGTACTAGGAAGTATGTGTAAAAAAGACCAGTGTGAACTGTGTCCAAGAAAATTCATTTGAGGGAAATTTTATTGTTTTCTGTTAATATTATAAGAGACTGTGGCCCTCATTATACTTTAATTATTTCAACCTTTTACTATGAGCTATTTTTGAGATAAAGTAAGACTGGCTAGGGGACAGACAGAAGGACCAAGAATAAATCCTATAAGGTCCCGATGTTTTTCTAAAACTTCGAAGCACGTAATTAAATTCAATTTACAAGGTTTGTTTTGAAATTTTCAGATGACCATTGGTTACGGAGTCCGATATCCAAACGAGGAATGTCCAGAGGCCATCATCATCATGGTGTTTGAGGTAAGTGTCTTATTAGTCTGATGCTGAACTTGGACGCACTTACACCCATGATCGCATGTGGTAGAGCACACTAAAGTATTTGCCTTACTAGTGACTTCCAGTATAAAAGTTGTCACTGAACACGTCCCATTGGTATGCTTTGGCATGCATTGACTTCCCATTTTGCAGCTGCACTTAGGTGGAAGACCTCATTCTAGCCTTAGTGTAATGACACACCATGTCTATCTTACGTGACGTAATTAGTTCCAGCAGTGTTAAAAGCATTTCCTTTCAAACATAAAGCCAAAATTTTGTCGCGTTTTATAATGCTGAACTTCGGTTGGGTGGAGGTTCGCTCATATGCCTAACTATTAAGTTTCCTAGGCTCCTTGATTACATCGTCATGTAGCTCCTGGCATGATGATGTAATTACAGTCAAACAAGGCACTGTGATGACAGTGAACGATGACGATTGTAAAAGAAGCTTTTATATTCAGTATGTCATGTGTATACTTAAGAGAATCATTTTCAAATTCTAGATCGTAGCGGGCACAGCTTTGTCTGGTGGACTGACGTCTCTACTGTTTACAAAGCTGATAAGACCGAACCGACACATATCCTCAGTGGGGTTCAGCAGGAAAGCTACAGTGAGTTTTATTCTATTAGAAAAGAAGTATGGAAAAGCATAGAATATTAAGGGAATATCAGAGTAGCAGAATTCTCTTCGGTCAAAATCTGCTGCGATTACTTAAATGCCTGTGAAGTGTGGAGTAATTTGGCAACGTCTAGGCTTAGCAGTGAACATCCTCTGGTTGACGGGGATAATATTGAATGCCGTTCAATAGATCAATGGTTCAAATCCTCCGTTGAGCTCGAGGAAAATATTGTGATGCGCCACCATCACCCCAAGATTAAAATCTGCCAAACACCTATCGGCGAGTTCCACTTATTGGTGGCAACCACTTTTGAGAACCAGTTCTCATTCTAAATTTAGCGACCATAATATCATCACAATAGAATGGGCAAATACTGAACTGTAAAACCAAATAAGTCGATGTAACAAAAGTTACTTATTTTATATAAACTGACTTCATATAAAATTTTGGTCCATATCTTGAAAATACAGAACCAATTTTGATGAAAGTCTAACTTCACTAAGTATTGTGTGAACACAAAGCTCACCAGTAAAATTAATTCCAGTTTATCTTTGATCTACATCCACATGTGTTTTAGGTCTGTCTTCGTGATGGCCAGCTGTGTCTCCAGTTCAGAGTATGGGACCTTATGCATCTTCACATCATTGGCAGCAGCATTACAGCTTACATTCTGAAGCCAATCAGGTAGATTATATAATTATAAGAATTTCTGCAAAGCTAAGGTTTACTTCACCAACTTCTCCAGCAGATATTTGATCAGAAATGGCACAGCCCAGAATGATTAAAATTGGTTTGTGCTCAATAACGTCGCTAGAGTTATCAAATCAGATTCGAAATAGCTAATCTTTTTCTGCTTCTTACTTTAAGCTTTTTCTTGTACTCATCTTACAGAACTTTAGAGGGCGAACTGGTAAAGAACTACATCCAGCAGCTGTCCCTAAAGGAATCCCGAGCGTTCCTGCTGTGGCCAATCACAGTGGTGCACGTCATCGATGCGCAGAGTCCGCTCTTCGACTTCTCTGCTCAAGATATGATGGACTACAGGTACGAATTAATGAAAAGACGGCTGTAAGTCTTACTGTTGGATTGCTATAAGTTTTGGTTAAGGTAAACCTATTCAAACCACAAACACGATTAAAAAAGTATTTTATGCGCGTGCAGAATATCTACATCAAAATTCAGAACCATGAATGCGATAGCCCTACCCTGCAAAGTGGCCTCACGTAACTTTTAAAGTGCCTTAGATACATTTTTTGACTTGTTCTACATTTCATAATTGCAGATTTGAAATCGTGGTCTGCCTCACCGGTTCCTCGAAGAACATGGGAACAGTGACGCAAAGCCGAACCTCTTACCTGTCCAAGGAGATCATCTGGGGAGGCAGATTCAAGAACGTGCTGCAGTAAGTTAAGCTATAATTCTTTACTAATATTATAAATAGGTAAAACCGATCTCTGGAACCACTGGCACGGCTACATTATGTCTAAATGCGCTAGGCCATCCTGAATCCTAGCGAGCGAACCAAAAATCTGTTGAGGCCAGGTCATCGACGTAAAAGTCGATAGTCTATTATAAATGTTATTCTATATACCACTAACACTTCACAGAATGTGCTCAAGGATTACACAATTTAATTCCATCATTACCTTATTAGCATCAAACAACAAGAAAAACCAGTACACGTCACCCGTAGTTCATACATCGTGGACTTACCTTCTATTCGCTCATAGCGTTTTGATTCATAGTTTATTTTGATCCATGTTTTATTTGCAAAACCCTTACTTTTATAATACGCTTTTCTAAGAAGTAATGCTACTTTTAATTAATAAAATCTAGCTAAAACCATAGCCCTAAACTTTATCTATTATTCTTATTCTAGGTTGGGGTGATAAGGCCTGCACTGATCCTGCTTAGATATTTACTGCGCACATTCCCCCCTGCCAGCATTTTCTCCCAAAGGCAGCCCAACTCTTTTAAGTAGCGGAGTGCAGCATTGCCTCGCTGGCAAAGCTGCTCCAGTAGCATAGATATTGTACCCTGTTTCATAAAAAATACTTCCTTTTCCGCAGCTACAACAAGGAGGAAGAAGCCTACGAAATCGACACCGAAAACCTTAACACAACAGAACAAGTAGAGACCCCTCTCTGCAGCGCCAGCCGGCTCAAAGAATTCGAAGTGGACATGAAACTCTCCACCAACATCCTCTGCACTCCCTCCATGTCTCCTACCACTATGTCTATAAGTCAGGAAGACTCGATAATTACCAAGACTGGAGAGTCTATACCTTCTAGTCCTAGTTTGAACCGGATGGCAGGTACTCAGAGAAGCTTCGGTTGGAATTTCAGAAGATTCCAGCCTGAGAAATATGTGAATACTGGTGAAGCGCCGGTAGAAGGGAAACGCCAGTAGCATCACTACACATTGTCCACCCGTGTCCTATCCACTCCAAACCAACTATATTTTTTTCGCCCGATAAGTGGCCACGTCCGCTGCCTGTCTGTATATAGGGAAAAGGGCGTAAATGAGCCATCTTCTGCGTTGGAGCTCCTAATTCCTTCCTTTTTTCTCATTTAGGCATCATGTGGCAAGCTCTGGGGTCAGCAACTATTGCGTCATAGAGGGTTCGAGCGTGAAAAACGAAGAAAAAAAACTGATTTTCGTTAAAATACATAATACAATGAAGTTTTAAAATAAAGTATGATAAATAAGATTATATAAATTACTTACTAACTTTATATAATCTTATTTAAAATGGATTTCCACAAAGTAAAGCCTGATTCCATCAAATAAAGTATGATAAGTTATTCCTCTTAATTTTATCAATACTAGTTATTAAATTTAAACCCAGACGTACTTAGATCGAAAACCTAGTTTAAGAGGTAACTGTAGGTTTTTTCTATGGAGTAAATTTTGTGATAACGTGTATTGGAAACAATGAGCCTTTCAGAAATACGATAAGGATATTTTCCGCCGCCGCAAAATGGATAAATATAAATAGATTTTGCTATAAACGGTTTTAAGTCTAGACTATTTGCCTTAGTTGACTGTTGACAGGTGCTACACAATCAAAGATTCCTTATACCACTTATACATACAAAATTACCTTATCCTTATAATACCTATCAGAAGCATTAAAGTCAACGTTTTAAAATAATGTAACGAACGCATAAGACCTTTGGATGATATTTCTGGAAACGACATTATTTAAAACATGTATACCATTAACATAGACATAGGTAAAGATTTAGCTATCTAATAATTACACTTCTTGTAGGCACTTTTAATAAGAAGTAGTAAGTTATGTGAATATTGTGATAAAAGCATATTTTAGATTTAAATATATTAGTAAGTAAGAAAGGTAGCATGCTATTTTTAATAAGAAAAAACACTATTAAACACTGTAATGATTTAAAAAGTTTGTATATTTCGTACCAGTTGCCACACTTCTTCTTGCACATTCTTCATACCTCTAGAATCTATCCCACAGGACTTTTATATTTTTTCACCTGATCTTTATTTTTATATTTGACGACGAGACGGGCTCGTCTCGCAAACGACCGGCTGGTCGTTTGCCTGATGGTAACTCCAGCCCGTACAAATTGCAGTGCCACACAGACCTTTGAAACACGAAGGCCTGCGCGACACTGCAGTGCGCTCGGACAACCCAGTACCCAGACGGAAACTTGCAGAATAGTTAGTCCTACCTGATAAAATCGACGACGACGACGACGACTGCAACTGCCAGAACACACCGATACATGTTTAGAGACAAATTTTCAACTTGAGCGTGGTAGCTAGCCAGGCAAACACTAGACAATGACCTACCACTATAATATGGTTGCATGATTTTTACTTCAAGGAGAGTTTGAGCTAACTGTAAGATCCGAACCAACGACCTATGAATTTGAGTTTGTATTATCATCATCACTTCAAAATATTCCACTTTCCTGCTTATAGACCATCCGGGGGTCTTATAATCCCATAGATTTAAAACTAGGTCATAATTCCGCTATAATTTATCAGAATCCCCACATATGGAAGGTATAATAATAAAAACAATAATAAACGTTGAACTAGCAAACATGGCTGGAACAAGCACCATGTGCAAGTTGAATGACCTACTGAATACATCGTCACGGTGGTTTGTATGTTTTGGTAACCTTTGTTAACTAGCCTTATGCCCGCAGCTTTGCCTATGAGTCGTCAATTGTTTTTTTCTATTTTCTATTTGTTATCATATTTTGACCATCTTATTAGATGCGAGATATGCTTATGTGGTCTAAACCATGCTATATCTATAATAGGACTAGCTACCAATTGCTGGCGGAACAAAGATAAAGATTCAGTCAGTTAAGATCAATTTAATTGATCTTAACTGACTGAATCTTCTGTTTCACAGCCTTCAAATGATTATCATCAGCCAGAAGACGTCCATTGCAGACTTAGGCCTCCCCCATATGGGTGGTGGGTCTATCAAGAGCAACAAAATGCTACCGAGAGTGGTTTTAGAACTTCTTTCATCAAAATAGCATTATTTATAGTGAAATAAAAATACAATCTAAAACAAGTACGAGAGGAAGTACTTACACCATTTCCTGAACTACTTTCAGGTACTGAATTTCGTAGTTAGTTATCGGAGTTGTTCACCTTGACACTTAGCAAATGTCCCAGTTTTCGATTACGAAAATTCTACTATATTTTAATTCCCTGCAAAATTGTCAAAGTATGAAGTTGTTATCAGAATGAACGTTCAGAGAAGCCACAGAAAAATAGGTATGTAATCTCTGCGAATCATTAACTTAGTTTGTGAAGTTCGTGCCTTTTCTTTTTGTCAAAAATTAATAGTCCACCTATTGGACTTGACTTACCCTTCTGCGAATGTCCTGGGTAGGCACTTCTGTTTTCCTTGTGTAGCCTGCCGATGCCGCCAAGAAATAATGTGTTAGAATTATACTGTGTATTATTTTTTGACGAGCAAAGTACCTAGTGAACATTTATATAAGACAATACCTGATATCTCATGGAGCGACCGCACTTTTGTATTTCAATGTTCTGGGTGGAACTGCAACTGTTAGATCAAGCATTGCGCTTACTATCAGACAAACGATCTGCTCGTCTTGTTACTTAACAAACTTTTGAAGACTTCATCCAGATATAGGCTATGAGATTCATTTTAACCGACGAATCAACACACGAGGTTCTGAAGTCGACCCGTATATTTTAACGGGTAACATCATAAACTATAACAAATAATGACATAACATTACGATAATGTTTTTTTTAATTCAGGCATGGTTCCATCTTCACAACACCATCCACTCTACTATAAACGAATTTAAACCAAAATCAACCTTGTGTCGAAGGATTAAGATTTATTTTGACAGCAAACGCAAGTTTGTTTCGTGAATTGGTGACAATTGGCTCGATGAGAAAATTTAATAACGTGTGCAATGGTACAGTTAGTTAGTACCTACAATAATAATTATCATCATATTTATGAGGAAGGAAGGTCCACAGACCTACTTTAGGTATCCTTTTATACTACGCTACAACTACTACTTTCAAGATTCTGTATTCACATGGGCCCCAATAGAGCGATATGAAAGTTTGACTCTAAGTGCCCGTTCCAAGCATACAACCGATCGAGCAGGGCAAGAAACTCGTTGGCATTATTTTTCCCTTCATCATCAGCCTCTTACGCTCCCACTGCTGGGATACCGGCCTTCTCTCAGAGAAAGAGGTAGGTATGGGCCATAATCCAGCACGCTGGCCCAGTGCGGCTTGGTGGGTGTCAAATGTCCTCGAATTTTGTAGTTATTGATCATGCCGGTTTCCTCACGATGTTTTCCTTCACCGTTTTAGAGCGAGTGTGAATAATCCGCACATAACTTGATATAATAAGTAATTGGTGCGGGCCGACTCGAGATTCGAACTATCGTATATTTCTAAAATCGGCGACATAGTTTCTTAGAACAAAGTTCTCCTTCTCTTATAGTTTCCGACTTCCCCATACTATTAACTGATGGATCACCCTGAATCTTAAATCTATGTGTAGGTTTTATTTCATCCTACTAATCCTCTAGTCCTATCCTGCTAATGTTATAATTTTTTTTATTTTTTTATTTGATAACGAGACGAGCTGGTCGTTTGCCTGATGGTAAGCATAACGCCGGCCCATAACAATTGCAGTGCCACCCAGAACTTTGAAACACAAAGACCTGCGCGGCACTGCAGTGCGCTCGTTACCCTGAGACATTAGGTATTAAGTCTCATAAACCCAGTAATTTCACTGGATACTCTGCTCATCAAACCGGAACACAGTAATGCTTGCACACTACTGCTTGGTGGCAGACTCCACGAGCAAAAGTGTGTTTGTTGGTTTGTCCTTCTTTCACGCAGTAACTAATCAACGGATCGACGTGTCTTTGGAGACCGCAAGCATGAGTTATTTAGTACTAGCTTCTGCCCGCGGTTTTCATCTGCGCTGCGTTCCCACAGGAATCGTGCATTTTTCCGGGATAAAAGTAGTGTATGTTACTCTCCGGTCTATGAACTATATCTATGCCAAAAGTCACGTCAATCTGTTGCTCCGTTGCTGCGTCAACAAAGGACAAACCAACAAACCTATAAAACGCATTTTTTATAGTACGGATTGACAATTTGTAATTTCAATAAATAAATGAGATAATAGGTTTGTGTGTATAATGTGTAGTTATTTAAATTTATTTAGATCCTTAGGAAATAAAAGATAGGTATCTTACTCCTATGTGATTCCTATTTGTAACTAAGTATATGGTTTGTAATGAATTGATTATAGTTATACGTCGGTAAGTACATATTATTTATATGAATTCCCCACAGGATACAATGTAGTATGTGACGTAACGAACGCGACATTCAGCGATTCTCAGAAAAATGTCACTCAAACAAACAAACATTTCGCTGACATCGTGTTTTGGGCGTCGTTTTACACATTGAACTTTGTCTTCACCTCGTCTGCTTTATTAAAAAGTACAAGACTACCAGATAAACAAAACAATTGTACATTATACGCATTCGTTTGACCAATATATCACTAGGGGGTCTATACTCACAACAACGTGCAAATACCTAACGTTATAATCGTGACGATACGACATCGATCCGCATATATCTAACAAATCTGGATGAAATACTTCTACGACAAGTCTTTTTTATTCGTCAAAGTGATATTGGTCGTCCGAACACTGATACGACAGTGAAATCGATTAATCTTAGAGTACTTACTCTAAGATTAATCGATTACGACACAGAAAATACAACAAAAATTATATCGTTCATAGTTCGTGCAAAAGCACGTGGACTCTCAGATACGCTGCGGTCGACAAAACCTAGCAGTCCTCGGGTTCAGTTGGGATAATCTCGAACCTAGCAATCTGTAAAAGTCCGTTTGGGATCTGCGCAGTTATTGTGTTTGTTCCAGTATCAGCCATCAGAGCTTCATCCAGTTCCAATTCATGAATATCCGCCTTTACATAATCCATCCATCTTTTCTTTGGACTTCCTCTTCCCTTTCATCCCTTAACATTTATCTTCATCCCTCTTTTAGTAATGTTTTACGAATTAGACATTCTGTGCCTAAACGATGGTCTATTCCACATAGGCGACACTTTACTTTCCTTTGATCTCCCGTGAATATAATGGTAGGTGACCATCAACTACTGCGTTTCATTCCTGCTATAACATGCCCAAACCAAGTCAAACGATTCCCTTTCAACTTCTATATCACTGGTGCTACTTTCAGACTCCCTCTAATTTACTTTACATCCTCCTACCAAAAGCAGTTCTCGCCAGACAACAAGTGCATTTGAACTTTTAAATGGCACACGGAAACAAATCAACGGATGAATCAGCCGGTGTGACCAATCGATCGTGTCGATGTGATCTCGCTTCCTGTATATGTAAGCCGATTAGCTGGACCTTGGCAGCTGTACGGCTGCAGTTTATACTTACTTTTACTTTTATAGTCTTTTTAGTGTGTGCCTGAGGTACCTGAGCGGCACAGGAGGAGCGTGCGGGGTGCGAGATAGACGGGACGCGCGGCGATCTACGGCAGACTGAATCAGCTTATGCAGACCGTAGACGTTTATGCAAGTATGCTTTTTGCCATCAAAATAACCATCAAGCGCGGATTACGAGATAATACACGCGCAAGCGCGGCTTGATGCAAAACCATCAAAAAACCACGAAATAGACCAGAACGGCAATACGGCCAGATACGGTCTCGAAGCCCTGCCTGGGCTCAAAGCGACTACTGTTCTGCTTTACGCTACATATGTCACTTGCGCACCACCGCTAATTTACCGCGGCACCTGCACTGAGCACGCAGTGGCTATGAAACATTTTTTTTTTTAATAGAGGTCGTAGAAGCGAATTTAGAAGCGGGTGCCATGCTCGGACTAGATTTCCATCAATTACGACACCACAGTAGACGATGCGATATGCGTCAAGCGAGGATCGTGGTTCATGAATTAGATGTAAGGGCTACCATACGCTTTCCATCAGGCAACCAGCTCGTCTCGTTATCAAATAATATTTAAAAAGAACTGTAAAGCCGCGCGTCGCACTCCGTCTCACCATATCTCGAACGAACTTGATGGACATAAAATAGCTATATCCCAAACCGGCAGTGGTAAATACTGTTTAACATTCACAAAAGAAAGTAAGATCGGAACCACAGAACACGTGTTTAATGGCTGGACATTAGCATAAGAACAGATCGATCAGCTATTTTCTCCGCGGCACGTAGAGATTAACATAATACCATAGGGTTGTCGATTACTACTACAACTCAGACACAAAATAAGGAGCTAATCTTAAGGCCAGACCTGTGTATAGGTATTATGATGTCAATTTTGTGGAAATAAAACGATTTCAATTCAGTAATTTTTAAAGATATTTATTTGGTAGTGTTTTATCTTCTGTGGTTCTTAGATAGCCAAGTATCAATAAAGGAAAGCAATTATGACCAAAGAGTGTAATAACTATCCTTATTACGACTATAAGGCAACGAATAGGTATAACTAGTTCAGTGAGCTCAATGTGTGGATTTTGAGAAACAGCACTATCTTTTATGAAACTTGGCCAAATAAGCTTTCTACTTTATTATATTTTTAAATTTTTTTGACACATATATATTTTTTTTAAGTTTTTCAATGAAAACCACTCGAAAACCTGCTTTTATCGACATTTTCGATCGCGAATATCTCGATTAATATCGTTCTGTCGAAAAAACTTTAGACTACAAGTTTCGCTTAAAATTCATTTGACTCTAGATTTCTGCGATAATTCTAATTATAAAAAATAAAAATTCCACCAACGAGAAGGTGTGGTATTCACACCCCCCCTCCCCCCCTTTTGCTTAAGAATACATTTGGAGCTGTTTCTTAGAATCGACAGCTAGAATGCTCTGGTTACTGGAATATAAGGGATTCAGAGTAGAAAAATCGGCATTTGAATAGATTTTTTTTTGTACTTTTTGATAAAGCGGGTTGTTTCTTGATGGTAAGCATGATGCAAGCCCACAACAATTGCAGTGCAACCCAGAGCTTTGAAACACAAAAGCCTGTGTACGTAGCACTGGAGGCCGCTCGTTACACAGGGACATCAGGTTTTACTTTTTACTTTAATTTCTAAAGAAAGTGATTCGACAACCCTATGGTAGGTAAGGACACGTTTGTTGTGTTTTAACATTCGTCGTAAACACCTTTTGAAAGCACGTCCTATAAGGCAAGATGACAATAGATGATTTAGTAAGAAAGTGTAACACAAAGTACTATACTAAAATACTACCTTTTGTTTTGTTTACGACAAGTGACACGGCGTTTCGTCTACCATTTATGGTTGACATACCTTCTATCCGCACCAAGCGTTTTTCTTCAACATTTATAATGCGGACAGCGAAAGAATGGAATGATTTGCCGGCATCTGTATTTCCTAAGTAGGTACTATAATTAGAGAGTATTCAAGACAAGAGTGGTCTTCTAGGCAAGCGTGCTACATCGTCGACCGCATCGTCGCTTACCAACAGATGAGATTGCGGTCAAACGAAAGCTTATTCAGTATAAAAAAATTGTACCAACCCCCACTCCCTTCTATGGTTCTATGTGGGGTCTATGTGCAGTAGTGGATGCTTATCGTCGAAGGGCATGATCTCACCTCTCCCAGATCTGCAACTACCCTACTTCAACATTTTTTTAACACACAAATATTTTACGTAAAATGGTATTACAAATTACCTTCGGGGCTTGTAAAGCCTTGCCCGAATTATAATATTACCCATTTACAAATCGTGAAATGGTCACGTAAAGGGAATTCATAATGTGACTCCGTGCCGAATCATTTCAATGATTGATCTATGGTATTGACAGTTTTTATGAAAATTTATGAAAAGGTCTACCAGAAGAATCTTATGAAGTTACTCATCTACGAATACCTTATGATTTAAGAAATGGATCTAATAATGACCATAATTATATATTCGTGCAGTGTGGCCTTTCTAGCCCCGCTGGTCTCAAAAATGATTCGACTATTCCTTTTTTTGCACAATTCATTTACTTATGTAATAAAGTTTAAGCTGTTAATTATGTACCTACCTACTAGAATTAAATAAAGTTATAAAGATTACTGTAATAAATTTTACTTTACCTAAATTACAGTCAATCAGGGTAACATTGACAGGTTTCGAGCACATTTTTGCTTGTATGATTTTGGTAAAAAGTATAAGACGTAAGTTGTTAAGTATATTTGTGTTCTGAGATCGTGAAGAATATAATTCTAAAATTATCCGACTTTTATTAATAGAAATTATAAAAGAAAATTACAAAAATATGGTATGGCAAAGTTACCCCCCCTTTCTGGGTAACTTTGACAGTAATTATGGTTTTCACTAAAATCGCTTTTTATTTGTGTTTTGAAGATTCTGGGTATCTTTGATCAACGTTTATACGTTCTGGGTAGCCATAGTGAAAAATAAAACCAGAACAAAATAGACAAATAGTTATATTTTATTCTTAAATTGCAACAAAATTGAGATCCAATCAACTTGACATTGAGCTTCGAATTATTACCGATACAATAAAGAATGTCAACCAAAAAATAATTATCTCTTCAATTTTATAGTTACACTTATCCATACAATTTATTAAAACTGGAATTTGAAAATAATTATCTGTATAAATATCTGTATTTTTTTCATATTTTCTATCTATTAAGAAAACTATTACAAAAAGTTAATATTTGCAATTTTCAACAAATAATAGGCCTAGGATAGAAAAAGAAAATAGTTTTTTATAATTAAAGTCAACTTGCATGAAAATCAGAGTATTTCACCTCAAAAAATTACTCGCCACATTACTGCGGTTTTCATTTTGAAATAATAGATGAATTAAGTTTGACACTTAACTTTTTTTTGTGAAGATTGTTTATGGAGATGGCAAAGAATAGATTTGTTTTTGAATTTGGTTGTGGTTTTGTTAGTTTCTATAGTAAAAAAATAAAGAATCATGATAGATCAAAAGTGCCAAAGTTACCCAGATTGTCAAAGTTACCCTGATTGACTGTAAATGAATAAACTTTTTTCTTAGGTTCATAATCAAAGACTATAAATCCAGGCTAAATAATCTGTGTTCATAATGAATGTGTCAAGTAAGACAATTTGATCTAAGAGTTCCATGCATATACTACAAAAAGTAATAAATAAAACTACCGCTTATAATTATGTTGACACCATAGCGACCGGTGTAACTAGAGATCTCATCAAAAGCGTATACCTAGCAAAGAGAACTCAGACTAGGCTGGACAGAGAATCCACGAGGTCACCTGTGCTCCTTCCATGGACGACCACGAGCCCGGAGTTTTATCCTCAATCTGCTGGCAGAGGGCACGAGCCAGGGAGTGGTGTCTCCCTCTCGCACCACAGGAGGTGGTGTGGTGGAGACGGGATAGGAGACCACCTCTGGCGTCCTGGATGTGACGGCTCTTCCGCTGGCCGGAGGGGAGGGAACGCCATCCGGTTTCTGGAGGTGGTCCGCCCCTTACTCGTACGGCAGGCTCAGCGAGAGCAAGAGAGCCTCACCTTCCTACTAACGCAGGTCTTCTCAGAGCATGGTTGCTTCGTGAGGTACCTGTGTATTTTAACGTGGCGAGAAGGTAGGCCACCCCGTCATGAAATCCCAGCACTTATTAGGGCCATGCCCAGGGAGAGACGGACCGCGACGAGCGCTAGTCACGTTCGTCGCAGCGGACCTCTCGTAGCCGACTAGTACCAATCAAACTCATATGCAAAATGAAAATCGTTTCAGTTTCACCCATCTCAAATATGTACTTACCCTGTTTAATAACCTGTAAGTACTTACGTAACAGTACGCTGCAGCCCGCGGTTACACCCGCGTGGAAATACCCACAGAAAAATGTAATACCATTATTGGCTTTAGGTAACAGATATAAACAATGTTAAGATTATTTTAAGAGCTGTGGTTTTTATGAATAAATAAATAAATAAATCATATATTTTTTCGAAACAAAATGTCTTGTTTCACTAACTCTCCTGCCCTTAAAATATCTATGCCAAAAATCACGTCTATCCGTTGCTCCGTTGCTGCGTGAAAGAAGAACAAACCAACAAACACACTTTAGCATTTATAATTAGTAGGATTATATAACATAAAAAAACGGTCATGAAAATCAACATCGAAATCCTGACTAAGTTATAAAAAAAGTACAAAGTAAAGTAATTTCAATAGAGCCTCACGTAAATAATAAATGTCACCTCTAAAGTTCTATATAGACTACAATAAAACACTCTGTATACAAGTACAGCAATCAATGGATTCGAAGCAAGTGCAACTACCTATTACTTGTCTTTTTCACAACTACCTGATATACTATATCTGGCGAATACTAGAAGTGGTAGAACTAGCAGTTATAAAATTTGTTTGTTTGCCACGTATATATATGTTTTTATTTTACAAAAGAAATATACTTATATAAAGTCCAGAAAAAATGAAATGTATAATGTCACATTTGTGATATGTACTACAGTCATGGATGTCATTAATTGATCTTTAACTGAATTATAATTATATATATGTCAAGAAAAATAATGTAAATAAAGTCAGTATAAAATATTAAATAATGAAACAATGTCAGGAGTCGGGACCATCCAGAACAAAATTAAAATTTACTTTACATCTTTTTTCCAGTTGAAAAACTCATGCACAGAGTAAAAGCACTTTTCGATTAACCATTTTTGTAGTTTGAATTTGAACACGTTGAAGGTCAAGTCTTTCATGTCTTCTAGAAGACTAATTGCCATAAGTTGATCTGTTTTTTTAAGGGAAAGTTTACAAACTGTTTAAAACATTGTATAAGTATAAACATATTATAATGGGCACGGCACAACTTATCACATGTAACTTCGCCTCTGGTATCGCAATTATTTTGCTAAATACTATATTGATTCGCAAAATGTATTAACCGTATAAATCGCAATTTACAAATTAAGTAAGTAAGTAACTAATCTTTTTCCTTCATAAACATTAAAACTTGATTTTAACTAAGATTATAACACTGCTTCGTAATAGGTTCATCATAAAACTTATGTTCGAAAAAGAATCATGTTATTACTTAATAAATTATTTCTCGCTATAATATTCATCAAAAGTTGGCGAAACACGGTCGTAAAGCTTAATCTTTGCTTGCGGTTCACAATGAAACCTCTATAGTAAAATATCACTGGCCACTGATAGTATTTAACTCGCTTATAAGAGAACCGCACGTATGCGCCGCGCTTAAAAACATACGCGAATTGGCGCGAAAACTCTCGCGCTTTTTGCTGCCACGCAAATGTCAAAGTTTACTTTAAAAAAAGTATTTTTCGGGACAGTATTATTTTTTGTTGTTACAATTTTTTTTTTAGTTTAAAATGAAATCGTTTTTATTTCTTCTTTTGGCTGGATATGCGGTGAGATGCGACGAAAATAAGTAAGTTTTTAGTATTTTAGATTTGGTTAACTACTTAATTAAATATCGGTTTAAGATTTTATTTACTTTATAAAGAAAATAAATATTGTTCTTTAATTACATGTCCTGTAAATTGAATTCGATCGCTTGGTTCTTTATTATATTTTTTACAAATTTATTTAGGCCAAAGCTCTGAAACAACTTTTATTAACAGTTTTCTTTTTGTTGTTTTAAACATGAAACAAGTGAATGTTAAATAATGTAGATCTACAAAGTAGGAAGATATAATTTTAAAGTGGCGTTTAGAACATTTTCCTTTGTGTTTTCTTGGCACTACAGCACAAAATATATTTACAACAATGTCAACGACTCCGATGACTCTGATTAGTTATTTCATTGCCAAAATAATTTTAAAAAAACTGATAATTTTAGGAACACAAAATTTACTTATTATGTAGGTAGGTACTTAAATATCGAAAAATCTCGAAATAATGTAAAAATATTTAAATTTTTTACCCTCAAAACTGTTTGATATTGTACCGCAACTGCATACCATCACGGATTAAAAATACTACAGGAACATGCAGCATTAATGAACATGATCAAGGCGAATTTCATTAAAACACTATATCAATTAGTCTTACATAACAATTATTATTATATACATTTACGTAATATGTCACGTTAAGTTTACAAACAACATTGAAGCCATTTACTCGGTATTCGCAAACTCTGCAAACAGTAACATACTTATTGTACTTCCGCGCAGTTTAGGTATTTTAGCAACGGATACTGGAAAAAAACTTGGACAAACAACCATATTCCATACATTTACATCAACCATCCAGATAACAATTAGTAGTTTAGCAGCTTAGAGATACGTCTATTAAAATGTTAATTAAGTTATGCTTTTTTTTATTTGAAATTGGCACAAATACCAAACCATGTCTGGCTAGAAAAAATAAAAAAGTTATTCTTTTTTTGTTGGGTACATACTTTTTTCTTTTTTGGCGCCATTCAATCTGTGTCATCATTATAATTATGTTTGTAAAATCATTCTTAATTGGGTTGTTGACTGTATTCAAATAAAAATATAATTTTGCCGCGAAACGGTAGTTTTTGTGACAGAAATCCTATTAAACACAATATTTTTGTTTATTTTTAAGGAATTTAATTTAAATTAAATAATCAAAATGTAATCACATCAATCCGAAGTCACGTGACCTAAAACGCCCGTGACGTCACTGTTTCAATCGGATGTGTATATATTTTTTTTTGTTTTGTTTTTGGCTCCACGTGATTTGCGCATTTAACTAGTGTCAAGTTATATAAGTAATAATATATAATAAATCTCTAGTTTTGGTGCATGAAAGTCGTCAAAGTCACGTTAAAGTTTAGTCTAGGCGTATATTACATATCTGTGGTCTAGGCGCGGTCGAGTCGAAGTAACGCTTCAGTAAATTGGTGGATAGTTTACTGAAGCTTCTATGGAGTTTTGGATAGAATACGAAAATACACGTTTTTCGTCTTTGTACTATTTGCCTTTCACTCATGCAAGTTTACGAACACTTAATGGTTAATAATCCACTATTATTACACATTAACACTCTATAAAACAAAGGTTTTAGTAAATAATACAAAATCAACAACAGCACATTTTCGCATTCCCGCCAAAACTCCAATGAGTATATAGCTCGTTGCGCTTAACTGCTTAGTATTTTAGAGTGATTTCTGTGATTATTTATCTGTGCTGTGAATTCCGCGCCTATTTTTCTAAATTTATTTCGACTCTTGAATATTCTCCCATGATGGAAAGTGGCTTCATAAAGGCAAATAATTCCAATTTGCCGAGAATTGATTGTTTTACGGTGGCCGATTTCTTCTCGACAAACGATAATTTCTGCTCTGCTGAATTTAGAAATGTGAAGACCTCCGTGTAAGTACCTACTTATTATACCAAAAATCATTATTTCTATAACCAACAATGAATATATAACAGTAATCGTAGGTTCTAAGATCCAAAGTGTATTAATTAACCAAAGCATATATATAAATCAATAAGCTCAAAAAACTTAGAACTTATATTTTAATACATAACAATACATACAGAGAAAGCATCGAATCAACTTGTCACTAAACGTAGCACAGACTAGGTAGTAGTGGTTATATTCTCTTTGCTTGTCACTTTACAGTGTTATAGAAAATTACTCTGTGGTAATTGAACACGTGACGTCACTGCCGTTTTGGAGCAAAATTTAAAACGGCATTTTAAATACATGATAATTAAAATATTAGTTGTTTTAAAAAGTAAATTTAAATATTTTGGGTTATATTAGGCCCATACGCATCGTTTTAAACACTTTCCCAAAATCAGTCAACATCCCTATTGGGACTACGAGTATACTCGTATAATTATAAGGCTTAAAACTTTGAGGATTTAATCCCTATAAAACATGTAAGTACTTCGTTACCTACTCATAAACTTGACACTAGCCAACCACATATATAGAGGCAAACTAAAATTTTATAAATATAAACGCTGTCAAAATAACCATGGTATTGCAACAAGCGCGGTATTACACGCTCACGCTCGATACTTGAAGTAAATCCATGAAACTGACAAGAACAGCAATAAGGCCATATAGTGATGTCCCTTTCACTCCCTCGAAGCCTTGCCTGGGCGCAAAGTGATGACTACTCCATTTTATGCTACATACAACACTTGCGTGTATATTTACCGCGGGTTCTGTACTAAACACGCAGTGTTTATGAAAGTATTTTTTTAGTAGAAGTCGTTGAAGACTTGCAGCGGCTGCCGCGCATCTCTTCCACTCCAGCTAAATAACTGTACTCTTCCGCGTATACATTTTTAACAAAGAAATTATATTCTGTGACCTAATTTTGAATGAGTTTTAAATATTCAAATTACGATCTACCTACTTGCGAAAATTCTCATTTGAAATTCAAACTCTCTGCAAAGTTATTTAAATTCAAATCGCTGCTTCGAACGTTTTTTGCTCATTCATTTTTCATTTCCTTATTTATATTTTATATACCTATCATATTAGATTTTCCCGCGTCTATGCTCGCGTATATCAGGATACTTATATAATTATAGCCTATAACACTCAGGAATAATGTAGCTTCCTATAGAGTTTTAAGAATCAGGTCAGAGGTTCCCATGATAAGTGTCAAAGCTACATAAGTTAGTGGTAGGGCTAACTCTTCTGCGAGTGTCCGTGTGGGTTGTTACCACCGATTGTGAGTGAAGTCTGCCACCAAGCAGTAGAGTGCAAGCATTACTGTGTTCCGGTTTGATGAGGAGAGTAGCCAGTGAAATTACTGGGCTTATGAGACTTAATTACTTAATGTCTCAGGGTAACGAGCGCACTGAAGTGCCGCGCCGGCCTTTGTATTTCAAAATTCTGAGTGGCACTGCAATTGTTATGGGCCGGCGTTATGCTTACCATTAGGCAAACGACCAGCTCCTCTCGTTGCCAAATATGGTAATGAGAGGAGCTACTTTTTTTAATGCTCTTGCATAAAAAATATGTCGTCAAATTTAGTGGTCTTTGAACATGCGGGTTTCCTTCATAGGTATAAAACCAGTGTGGTAAATTGTAACATGTAGTTTAAAAAAAATGAGAAATAACCGCACGTATTGTTTGGTTTATTATGATAAAATGTTATGGATGTCCTGCACGTCTCAAGATTCAATATTTCCTATTGTTTATTTTGTAAATGACAAATACGTGAGAGCGAGTGTTTTCCCATGTTTGATATTAGTAGAGTTACCAGATGTATAACTGCGAAATTGTGTCAAAAAACCTGATTTCTATAAAAAAATATCCGACGTTTTAGCTGCGAGCGCGCGTCCTTACCACAAAACAGAGAGAGAGCGCAGAAGCGACACTTAGTACTTGGTGCGCTGTACAGAGTCACGTAAGCCTACTTTACTAATGTCAAAGAAATATCAGACGGTTTCAAAGAAAGTCTTCTAAAGCAGCCCGTACACCTAACGCATGATTGATGGATAAGCATCAGTCTCGGACCACGCGAAAACCATGTAAAAACCACGATCACCGCGCTTGACGTATATCGTACCGTCTAAGGTGGAGCTTAGAGAAATCTAGCTCAAACGCTTACCGTACCACTATTAGAGGAGGTAGATAAAGAGCAGCCGCTTTTACGACCTCTACTACTAAAAAAAAGTAGTTTAACAACCACTGCGTGTTGAGTGCAGAAGCCACGGTAAACATGAAGTGGTGAGCAAGTGATGTATGTAGCGTAAAGCGAAGCAGTTGTCGCTTTGATGGGAGTGAAAGAGGTAGCACTATCTAGCTGCATTGCTGTTCTTGTCTATTTCATGGATTTTTGATAGTTTTACTTCTAGCCGCGCTTGCACGTGTGAAAACTCATAATCCGCGCTAGTTGCAAAGCCACGGTTGAAGAACAGGGGCTGAGCGGCGCCCGAAGTCCGCACAGAAGGACTATAGGCACTGCATTGAATACACTGCACGTTGCTAGGCAACCACACGTGTATAACTCTTCTGTAAAACTAGAACAACCTTCCGCTATCCCAATTTACATTCTATCTCGATAACATAAAGTTTATTTTTATTTGGAATGAATTTTAATTTCATTGTTGTCAGAAAAAGTTAAATAAAACAAGAAAGTTCAATAACGTGTCGGGAGAAACTGGATTTGTTTTGATTGGTTGAGATTTATTTATAGAATATACAAAACACTTTTGAGTAGTGAGTAGGTATACCTACTGTAAGTAGGTATTTACTTATACTAATCTATAGCATCTATAGCTTTTGTAGGTACGTGCTAAATGGTGCGCGATATACAGTCTGTCTTACAGTCTCATGCATGTTAGTGTTTTAGTGTCAAAATAAACTTGGTTTTGCTGCAAGCGCGGATTACGAAGCATTACACGCTCAAAAGTTTGATCAAAAGATCCACGAGACAGACAAGTACAGCAATAATGCTATCTCTTTCACTCCCTCGAAGTCCTGCCTGAGCTCAAAGCGCCAACTGCTCCGCTTTACGCTGCATAGAACACTTGCGCACCACCGCCGCACCGTATAATGCCGAGCAGTACTATGCAAGCATTACCGTGTTCCGGTTTGTTGAGCAAAGTAGATATTCAGTGGTAACATTATTGGGTTTATAGTATCAAGGTAACAGCACTGCACACACTGCAGTGCCACGCAGGCCTTTGCATGTTTTAAAGTTCTGTGTAGCACTGTAATTGTTATCGGCTGGCGTTATGATTATTACCATCAGGCCATTGATCCGCTCGTCTTGTTACCTAATAGTATAAAAAAAGAAAAAAAAAGCTCTACAAAGTATACCACAGACTGCCACAATATAGACTACATAACTAATGGTAATAATGTCCAAGGCCATAAATTGCCGCAGTAAAAAAACAGACAAAACCACTACGAATCTACAAAGGCGTCCAAAAGCAAATGGAGATTGATGAATGCTGATAACGACACTGTGGCATACAATTTCGCGTGCTGTCGGCTAGTTTAATTCTAGTAATTGAGGAATAAATCCGTCTGGTTTGGCTCTTAATCTCGAACCTTCAACATAAAGGAGATAAGTTATTGATCGAATCAGGCGTTACTTTGCGGAAGTCCATTTTAAATAAGATATATAATGTGCGTAATTTATAGTTTTAATTCCGCAATAAAGTCTAACGGCCTAAGTTCGATCTATACTGAATTTAACCAAACGTAACGCGCGACGCTGGACAACAAACCTGGGTTAGTTTGTTGTAAAATAAAAAACTTTATTGAGCTCGCAACGATGGTCTGTAAAACCACCAGTTAGTATTATTTAGTCAGTTAAGAACTCTTGGTTCCCCGATTCGCCTGCAACTTACAACGCGCGACTCAAAAAGTTAGCCAATTTGTTAGTAAACAATGGTTACTTACTACTACTTATTACACGCGAGACCGAACTGCAATTTCACTTGTCAGTATGGTTAGTGACGCGACCTTTCTCAGCACGGACCGAACTCAAGCAGAGATACGTTTTCATCGAATGATGGCTAAGCCCTAAAAATGGTGTGTAGTGACTATGAAGAATAAAATGTATTGGTGAACCACGCAGTAAACTTTGGCTTGGGCCATCGTCACCAATCAACTTCGTATCAAAGTTCCTTATTTATTTATTGAACGTTACTACAAAAGCACAAGATAACAAACAGTGCCAATCAGACCATATTTAGATAGGCTTCGTAACGCAGGCTTCTCGCAATGGACTCAGCTTTCTTTACTTCACAACAGGTCTTTCGAGCAGGTCGTTAGCCTGATGGTAAGCATAACGCCTGTTTTGAAACAAAAAGGCTTACCCTGTAGTGCTATCTTTACCCTGAGGCACCAGATAGTAGACTATTATGCTCAATACTTCTACTACTTTAACAAACCACAGTAGGTAATGTATGCATAATAGACAATCGCGGAGGAGTTGGTCCTGCCAACAAAATTCACAGGTCATCATTTCACAGTTTGTTCCTTAATCCTTATCTCTCTTTTTCTTGCCCTTATCCCTTATTGTATGGGGTAGGCGCAGTAGGTCTTTACAAACATTGGTACTGCTTTTTAGGTTTTGGTAATTTTTTCTTACTTGACACCAACCGTTCTTGTGAATTCTGTGAGTTTGGGTCATAGCCCATAATTCACCACGCGAGCCCAATGTAGCAAATTGGTGGATATTACAATGACGTGTCATCGAATTTTGTGATTCTTGAACATAAGTTTCCTCACGATGTTTCCATTCACTGTCCGTTCCTTATCATACTATGGAACAATAAAAACCACACATGGTAATAAAGCAAAAAGCATGATAAATCACCGCTAGATGTCTTTTTATTTGTCTGTCCTACATACTTACATGGCCAAGGTTGCGCGGCCAGACAGCGTGGAACGCTCTACCTACCTATGCATGTTCAAGGAGTATGTTACGTCATAGAAACCCATCGACGATGCTAACATACATTCCTACATTATTTGTAATGGATTTCTCAAAATATTATAATTAATTTTTCACGATAAGTTCGTCTTAAACTAGTAGGTATCAGAAGTATTAGAGCGATTTGTGGCTGAAGATCGAGAGCGTGGTGGTTTTTAAGTATCATCATTTTTAAGTAAGTTATTAGTAATTTTAGAAGTACCTAACTATTAATTAGTTTTTTTGTACTTGTGGCTTGGCTGTTTTTGTATCTAGATTAGATGTAGTGTTTATTTAATAGCCAGTTAAGCCAATAAAGTCTTTTAACAAGTTACAAAAAGTATTTATGTTCTTCTATTGTAGGTACTATATTTTTCTATGTATTTACTTAGTTGTGTGTGCTGAATAAATGTTTTTCTATTTTAAACTTCTAGAGTAGAACTGTCTTTGTTCGTAGCTCTCGGATAACACCGATATGAAAATCTGAGACAGCTTGGAAGAGAGTTTTAGAGAGAGATAGACGTAAGAACCGGCAAGGAATGGGGCAACAGCATTATCAAATCAAAATGAATTTTTTTGTTGCCAGCAATCTCAGCGAATGCTATTCTTCGAAATGATTGTTTATCTTCATAAATGATGAGGTGCGCGAGCGATATAGCGGCGCGGGCGCGCCGTTGTCTCTTAGGGGCAGTGTAGACGCTTATGCAAACGTACGTTTTCTTGTCAGAATAACAACGCTTTTGCGTCAAGCGCGGATTTCGTGATACTCGAAATGCGCACTTGACGTAAAAGCGTTGTTATTCTGACAAGCAAACGTACGTTTGCATAAGCGTCTGCGGTCTGCATAATACAAATCTAAAAACCTTAGTCCCTGACTTCGTGGTAAACCCTATTTTAGCAACTAACTCAGATTAATTAAGATAACTTGGGCTGTTGCAAGCGGGCCTAATAAAGTATTTTTTTCGTAGATTGTGAAAATGATAGCGGGACTTATCTAAAAAGTTTTGGCTAAGATAAATCAGAATGGAGCTAAAATTATTTACAGCATAAGTGAGTAACGTTGTTACTTGTAATTACACCCATTATTTCTAAAAGGGTAAACCCTCCTTAGACAAATGATCTAATAAACCCTCTTTAATTTTATAATGTTTACCCACCTGATTAGATTGTGCATCGAGCAAACATGCGCGCTCGGTCAACAAAGAATAGAAATCAAACGCGTAAACCGAATTGCTTTCAATGCTTATCTACATAAAAAAACCTAAGTACCTATAATTCCTACAGAAGTTGTTTTTTTTTTGCTTTTTCCTAACTTTAGACCATTTTGTTGTCTGATAGTTCAACGATTTTTAATTATTTTCTTAGTTTTTTATTGATCTAGTTATAAACGCCTGTTTATACCTCAACCCACTGTAAATCTGCCTAAATAAAAAACAAACAACAAATATTCTGCTAAGCGGCAGCCATTTTGGTCTTTTTTTATGTATAAAGTCTTTTTCACAAGCTCTTGCTTCCGATGAATATTTAATTATGGAAATAAAAAGCGAATAACAATCTTCAAGAAAGTGGTTCGCGTAAATAAATGACTGGTTATAAAAAACTGGAGGCATAAATCTGTGGTTTCAAGATGAGCTTGACTCCGGCACTGCCACGTTGGGTTTTGCAATGTAGTATTTGGTTAGTACTGCCTTTTTAATGTGTATAAAACTTTGTTTTATTCACAACAATAAACAACAACTTCAATCATAAAAGCCCGCGAGTGTTGACCGTGCAACGAGAGACGCTCGGAGACAGCTCGGTGCCGACTTGGCCCGGGCCCGATCCACCTGTCACCTAACTAATCCCATAGCAGCAAGGTGTGGCGCCGCGTCACACCAAATCGGGTAGCATGGGTTAGGCCTTTTATATATCGTCTTGAAAAATCCTCATGGATATCACCCGCCGCGGGGGCAGCAGATATTTTGGACTCCAGCTACTGAGGCCGACCAACCATCTAAAAACAGACAGTACCTATTCGTCATTATGCCGGGTCTACGAGTCCATAATCCCAACTCCTTTGGCCTGACAGTGAGAATTACAAGCACGGAATCCACTCGAACCGTGCACCAGCCGAAGCTCGACTCGGTAAGACCACGTTGTAGTGCGAATTTAAAAAAAAACTTGGTAGACATTAAAATTACGTAGTCCAGGATTAATACTAAACCGTACTAGAGGCAAGAAGTGAAAAATACGATTAAAAAATATAAAGCTCAACTTTGTACTGTTACTTATTCTGTGGCTCAACGCTAAGGTGGGAAACGAACAATACGGTGTAAATCAAAGCGTCGCATTTCAAGATAAGGCGCCGCGAAAGTAAACAACCTATCGACACATGGCTCTGTCAATATTTACTTACGACGGTATCGATTCTAGTTAAATAGCTGACCTAAATAGGTCAGGTGACTGCACTGCTGGCTGCTGGTTGCTGGTGAGATACATAAAATCTTTTTTAATCTTGTTAATGAAGAATATTGTTTAGTGAGTACCGAGTACCTAAATAAGGCATACCCGTTCAGTAACGACGAATAAGGCTACGCCTAACTCCTAATATAAGCAAAGTCCTTAACACTTCGTTATTTAAGTCGTTAGACCACTCCTACAGGTTGGTGAAACGATTTTTTGTCCTAGGTAACTGCTAAAAGGCAAGGCAAGTTTAGGAGTTAAACACTGTTTAACACAAATTTAAAGTGTGTTTATTTTTTGTTGTGGTAAGAACGTCACATTTCCAAACAAAATCAACCTTGTAAAGACGCCAGCCTTCACTATAATTATGTAGTTACTACTAGGACAGTAGGTTTAAAGATGAGCAATTGATCATTATAACAAAACTAGTTTTTGCCCACGAATTTACACGCGTGGTTTTTTTACAAGGCCGCCCAAAAAGGGAGTGTAATGTTTTCAGGGTTCTTGTAGGAATGTATGGAAGTTTATGCCAATCCCTGAACAGATTTCGATGTATGGGGACGGGGTATTGTTAGAATTCTTACACCATCCTGAGAGACATTAGCTAGGTGTTTTCTTTTTTTTATATATACATTTTTTTTCTTCTTTCTTGGCCAGACACGGTTTGTGTATTTTGCCAATTTCAAGTTTAATAATATAGGGTAAAACACCCAATTATCAGCACTTTAAGAGGTTGTCTCATTTCAAATTGGTTTTTTAAATTAAAAGCAACTTATATCAGCTAAATTGTTGCGATTATTAAACATCTTGTTTATTAATCTTTATATTTGTATAACTTTTGAAACGATAATGTTAACAATACGAGAGAATATTAAAAGAGATTGAAAAGTGATCGTATCTCCATTTATTGGCATGCTTGTTGCCAGTTATTGGCACGAAATTACCCAATTATCAGCACCAAGATTGGAGCAAATAAAATTCTTCTACAAATAGAGTTGTAAGGCTTTTATTATAATATAGGCCATTTAGAATTAGACCTAGGTATTCCAAGAAAATATATCCGTTACAAGTTACAGTTAAAACTCTTTTTATTTCAGTTATTTTTAATAATTTACTTTTGTCTTACTAATCTTTGTCACTTTTTGCTTCTTTTCTTGTTTTTGTAATCGAATTATTGCGCGAAAAGAGAGCTCAAGTTAGAAATCGGGTTCAGGTGAATCCAATTCATCATCATCATCATCAGCATGATGAATCGTTATCATCATCAGCCGGAAGACGTCCACTGCTGAACATAGGCCTCCCGCATAGAACGCCGCTTGGATCGGCTACTCGCCTCTTGCATCCAACGGTCCCCCATGGTTTTGACAAGGTCATCCGTCCACCTAGTGGGGGGCCGTCCTACACTACGTGTTCCGGTTCGTGGTCGCCACTCGAGAACCTTTCTTCCCCATCGGTTATCGGTTCTACGAGCGATGTAGCCTGCCCATTGCCATTTCAACCTGCTAACTTTGAGAGTTATGTCGGTGACTTTCGTTCCCCTGCGGATTTCCTCGTTTCTCATTCTATCACGCAGGGAAACCCCGAGCATAGCCCCATAGCTCGTTGTGCAACTTTGAGCTTGTTAATGAGCCAACAGTAAAAAAATCCAGTTATTGGCACAGAATTAAAACAACTATGAACACTATGCTGATAAATGGTAAATGTGGTTTCAGCATGGTGCCATCATTTGGAGAACGATCATTTATTCAAAAAATACCCTACACAAAGCATTTATTCAAAAAATAAGTTAAAAAATACCCTTATTCCATAATACCAAAAAAGGTAACTATTGAAAAACAACCAAATTAGTTTACACACATTAAGGTGCCGCTTCATGACCTGCCCAACGCAAAAATCCTAGAACGCAAAAATGGCCTAAAGGCTTTTTTGTTCATCGAAGAAAAACAGGCATTACGGAAAAAGGAGAGACAACGCCAGAGGCTTCGGTTTGCATTCTGAAAATTTTGAAATAAATTTCCAAAGAAAATTTCCGAAGACAATTAGTGCGTGGTAATTTCCTAACCTTTTCCAGGAAATACGTGTAAAAACACGCACACTTGTAAGGCATTATCAAAAGAAAATGCCTTACAAGTTTGTAAAATAAATGTTTGTTATTTAGAATCTCCATTACATCTCCAAGGATTATATGGAAGTGTTTTGTTGAATTTTACATTTATGAGAACACTGAACGGCTAAAGTCAAGGTAAAATTTGTCCAAAAAAGCTGATTTTTGAAGGCTTGTGCTGAGTTGGAATCTCAAAATTTTAAATTGTTGCTCCCACGGAATCCTAGATATAGAGTACATGATACCTATTTGCTCAAAACTTCTAAAGAAACATTTTTTAGGACACTATAATCGCGTACGAGCGTTTATATGGAAAGTATGGCGAGCTGTAGCCTCTTAAACCCACATATCAACATGGGTGCTGATAAATTAGAAAATCTAAAAACATTGTACCCAATTGTTGGCATCCTCTTTTTAGCAATTAGTTAACGGAAAGCTTTAAATGTTTTATTCTAAAAAGGGTCTTCATACTTATAAAACACTTAATAAATACAATTTCATTAAAATCATCTAATCACTACAAATATAATGTTAATTTTAAGCAGGTAAGATCTTACCGTCGTTCAATCAAAATGGCCGCAAAATTACAATAACTGCAGAACGACTTCTTTGAATCACTTTGTTGGCGCCATTTTTAGCCTTTTCGTATTAAAAACTTTGCTATTGTTAAAAAGATGAATTCTGCCGTATTTTTTTCCAATTGGCAATGTAAGAACCATACACAGTAATAAATGGTTTGCACTTTTTCGCCAAGGTGCCGTTATTTGGTGCAGTGCTGACGTTTGGAACCTACATTATTAAACTTACACTCTAGTTATTTTTAAAAAACGAATAAATACGCTTCTCTATTATTTTAATTTGCTTGGTCTATTATTTTCTTTTGTGACCTTCCTCCGTTTTTTCATTTAGAAACATGATTCAGTTCAGAATAGTCACAATTTTTTTAATTAGTAATATTCTTTGTACAATAAAACTTTTTGCACTACACATCCACATCACAATGTAGCTGCTGGCCTTACCACCCACAGCCCCTGACATTGTCCGCATGAGTACGTACCTACCACATACTCGTTCAAACTGCGCGGTTCATTGGACCCAGTCACAGTGATGTAATGGTTGAAGTATGACTCCACATGACACGCGAAACGTGGTGGACTTTGGAGTTATTACAATATTTTTACTTTTTTTAGATCAATCGACTTTTTTTTTCTCCACGCGATTTGCGTATTTAGCCAGTGTCAAGTTATAATAAATCTCTAGTTTTGGTGCATGCAAGTCGTCAAAGTCACGTTAAAGTTTCGTCTAGGCGCGGCAGAGTGAAAGTGACGCGTCAGTAGCGTAGACGCTTTTTGTTAGTGCGAGGACTAACTCTTCTGCGAGTGTCCGTCTGGGTTGTTACCACCGCTTTGCTTGTGAAGTCTGCCGCCAAGCAGTAGTGTGCAAGCATTACTGTGTTCCGGTTTGATGAGTAGAGCATCCAGTGAAATTACTGGGCTTATGAGACTTAATACCTAATGTCTCAGGGTAACGAGCGCACTGCAGTGCCGCGCAGGCCTTTGTGTTTCAAAGTTTTGGGTGGCACTGCAAATGTTATGGGCCGGCGTTATGCTTACCATCAGGCAAACGACCAGCTCGTCTCGTTACCATATAACATAAAAAAGTAAAGCGGTGGGTACCTTACTGAATGCTTCTATGGAGTTTTGTATAGAATACGAAAATACACGTTTTTCTTCTTTGTACTATTTGCCTTTCACTCAATCACGTTTACGAATATCTAATGGTTAATCATCCGCCATTATTACATATACTCGATAAAACATAGGTTTTTAGTAAATAACACGAAATCAAAAACAGCACATTTTCGAATTCCCGCCAAAACTCCGGTATCAATCGACTTCGAAACAATTGACAAACCTGTCAACACTTTCGCATTTCACACGGCAACGACTTATCGTTCGATGACTTGATTGTATAGAATCTATACAATCAAGTATCATCTATACTATAGATAGAGAACATAATCATATTATACGCTTAGTGCAGTGTCTCCACCGGTGACGCTGTAATCTATGTAGATAACACAAAAGCACGAAAAACTGTATCTCTATATTTAATTTTGATCACATCAGCACTATCATCATCAACGAGTGAATATCTAGGTGTCTACTAGGCAAGCGTGCTTCGTCATGGACTGCATCGTCACTTACCAACAGGTGAGATGGTAGTCAACTGCAAGTCTGTATTTAAAAAAAACAATAACATGTTTAAAAAGCAACTAAACCTTTCAAAATTCGCAGAGCACCTTTCGATGGTGTTTGGCAGCCGCTCTTCAGATGAGAGCATCTGGTTTTGTTTTGTTGTACCTTCCGACACTTTAAGATGCTGTTAAACAAAAATTTAAATTATAAGTATACCACCGCCCTGCCACTATCATCATCTCTTATGACATCATCACTTTATCAGTCATCATTGTGTAATAAGTATTTTAATTACAAAATAAAAATTCTTACTGACAAAGAAACAATTAGCACTCATACAATATAGATATTGCAGATTACGTTTAATTGTCCTATAAATTACCTACTAATTAAATATTTATTGTTATTGCCTATTTGTAAGTAATAAAATAACGGCATTAGTCAATCGTTATTCACATAATATTATGTTTCTTAAAGATTTCTATTTATTATCAGAATAGTAATGTAATTCACATGACACTACCTACATTTTTTGCAACAGCTATATTATTTCTAAACTGCAATATAAACAATTTTTTTTCTTTATTTCCAGTTACTACGTAATAGAGATACCGGATGACGACACACCTCTTCGAGTGGAAAAGCCGTTCAAAGTGTATTGGAACGTTCCCACAATGCAATGCACATCCAAGAAAGTATACTTTGATAACCTGTTTGATAATTTTGGCATTATACAAAATAACAATGACCAATTTAAAGGAGAAAAAATTACGATTCTCTATGACCCAGGCCTGTTTCCCGCGCTTTTTAAGAACGAAACGAGCGGGAAATTTCGGTTTAGAAATGGCGGCGTTCCGCAAGAAGGCAACTTGACTTTGCATTTGGATGCGTTTAAGGAAGATTTGGATAGCAGTATTCCTGCAACGAATTATAGTGGTGAGTACGTAAGCTATGCTTTTAACTAAAGGTTTTGGTTATACATATGGTTTAGTTGAATACATGAGCTAAAATTGAAAATAGAAATAAAAACCAAGTTTCATAGTTTGTTCACAGTTTTATTAAGTGTGTTTGGTATGTTAGGTGGGTTAAAATTGAGAATATTTGCTACAGTTTTGAGCCATCGGTAGCAAATGAAATAAAACGATGGCACAGAACATATATTAATACTACGTATGTATGTACTTCTACATCTTTTCGTATAAGTACTTAATCCCGAAAACATAAGGCAAAAAAATATGAATGGAAAATTGCAAATAAGTATCGGTCCTTTGATTATAAACCTTTCTATGTATCGGTCAATTGGTCAATCAATTTTTTACTCACGAAAAAGGTTAAGTATCTACTTAAGGTTTTTTAAGATCGGTGTTTAGGCTGTTTCTAATTATTATAATAAAGATAAAGAAGCTAACATCATTATTATTCATGAAAGAGATTTTTATTTATGTAGGTTAGGTCAAGTAAGTGTGAAATATTTAAATTATTATACGTAAATCATTTAGTTTCGGTACTTCAGAAAATAAGCCTAAATTAGAAACGTCTGGAGTAGGTATAGCGAGAAATTCGAAGAAAAACTCTACTATTATGTTAGAGAAAATTTGGTTGTACATAAATCCTAAAATCTGTGAAAGCAGATCAAAATGTATTCAAAAATTAGATCTTCTAAGAACATGTTCCCTTAGCTCCAATGGTTAAAGTACTACCTACCTTTACTGCCCCGTCTATAAAATACACCCTGCATAAGTGCATATTGTAACTACTTACTAACAATGTTTGCACACAAAATGTAATGTAATGCAAAAATAAAAAATAGGCCGCAAATTCTATTAGAGTAGGTATAGATTTATGAAAGAATCTGTTATTCGTGTTTCGCAACTCGAGTAGGTACTTATCAATACTACTTCCTTTGAGTCACTCGTTCATTTGATACTATTTATTTACTCGATAGCAGAATTAAGATGAGTAGGTATACTCAGTACTTTTGCTAGGCATTTATTGGGGTTTCGGTCATAGGTCATCTACACTGAGCTTAAACTGGAGTCCGCGCCACCACTAGAGTCCGATAGGCGCGGCGCTGTAGTAGCTTACAATTATATGACCACCGACTATTTCCGATATTCCCTACCACGTATTTATTAAAAGCAGAGCGCTTTTACATAAAAGAAACTTCTTTATCACTTGGCACTAGCTAAATACATATTTAGCTAGTACCAAGTGTTAAAGAAGTAATCTCATCAGACACATGAATAAATGTGAAGACAGGGTGGTTTTAATTCCTCTTTATTCCGCGGGACTTCAGTCGTGGCGCGGACTCTACAAGATAGTAGAAACAATAGAGCAGAACAAGGCTTGTAGGTATGTTGCTGAAATTCATAGTCAGGATATAGAAAAGCTAAATATTTATCTCTAGTAAATATTGACTACTGTTCACCATTTTGTCTTCACATGCACATGACAATGGAAATCCACTTATGTTATAGTTATTATCGAACAAGTGCAATTGCAATACACAATTTTAATGCTCATCTGGCTATCTCCCTCTAATAGTTGAAAATGCGTCATCAAGCCCATATCAGAGTAGTTCAGGCAGCTCAGAGCTCGGCTCAGTTCTTATTATAGTTCCCGGTTCTCACCTTAGGAACCGTCTTCGCCAGTGACATTTTTTTATGTCATCGAGTGGCAAACTAGCGTACGGCCCGCCTGGCGGTCGGTGGTGGTCGGTCGCCTATATAAGGACATTTGCAACACGGGTGGTTGCCAATGCGTTGCCGACCCATGAGAACTCCTTTGACACCCATCTTGAAGGGCTGCTCCGCGGTATTTGAAACATCCCCCCAATTTAGAATCTTTATGGTTATGGTATTCTTTCATAACGGGATATAGGTACACTACTCATGAAAATAGAAGAATTAAAATCGGTTGACGATTGGTGGAATAATACAGCAAAATTACTGACGAATTGACAACCTCTTTTTTTAAGTCGGTTAAAAATCACAATATCTGTTACTGTTAAATCAAAACCAGGTTGCCAATAAAATTAGCATCAATACCTCAATAACAAACCTACTTCGTCACAATTGGAAAACCACTTAAACCATCATCAAATAACTACTTAACCATTGCGCACTCTTCTACAACAGCTAATTAGCGATGTCTTAACACGGTTTTAATATGTGCTAAATAATCATTTTAGCCCTAATTCAATTACGATTGAAGTGCTAAGTCAACCTCATACCCAAGGCACAGTTTCACTATCCATACCCAAGGTTAGACTCATCTGTTACCTCAAATCAGATGTTAGTGGTAGGACTAACTCTTCTGCGAGTGGTCGTCTGGGTTGTTACCACCTCTTTGCTCGTGGAGTCTGCCGCGTGCAAGCATTACTGTGTTCCGGTTCGATGAGCAGAGTAGCCAGTGAAATTACTGGGCTTATGAGACTTAATACCTAAAGTCTCAAGGTAACGAGCGCACTGCAGTGCCGCGCAGGCCTTTGTGTTTCAATGTTCTGGGTGGTACTGCAATTGTTATACGCTGGTGTTATGCTTTCCATCAGGCAAACGACCAGCTCGTCTCGTTACCAAAAAACATAAAATAGGTAAAAGTTGAGCTAATCCTAAGTTCCTATTTATACCTTAGAGTGTTATACCATCAATTATAATAGTCAAGCTAAACAGTGCATATAACCTAGCTACAAAAACAATTGTTTAAGCAACAAGCCAATATAGGCCTATAGTTACTTAGAATCCAAATGTTCTGGCCCACTACTGTTGGCAGCTACTCAATGTATCTATCCGTAGCGTAAGCTTTATCGAAATCGGTTCAGTAGACATGAAGTCGGTGTATATTTATGTAACTTTTATTACATCGACTTGTTTAATATACATAGTGAATTTTAATTGGTATGTTATCCTGGAAGGGGTCGATTAGGGCCATGGTTGTCGGATAAGTTGTGAGAATTTCCGTTAGAAAAGCGTCATTCAAAATTTCCAAAAAAAAAAAGAAAAATTTCATGCCGGGATTGCGCAACATTTTCTGGATTTTTTTAAAGTTTCTTTAATCAACATTATAATTTGACAAAGTTCAACATAGTTCAAGTGAATCAGCTGATCTAGGGCTGTCCGGAAGTTCTGTAGTAGAATTTTGACGTTACCTTTAAATGCTCTTTCATCAATGAAAAATTCTTAATTTCAAAAACTCGTAAAATAAATGTTGTTGATCTCCAGGAGTACATTGACCCCCTTTCAGGATAACATACCAATTGAAACTCAGGTTGTATAAACTGTATGGCAGTCTAAAAATGTGCTGAGTAGATGTGATATTTGCGGGCTCTATACCTTTTAGTTAACAGCTATTTGTGGCTGGTAGATAATTAATTCCATTAACAGCAAGGTCGGTGACACAGTTAGAGCAATGATAGCAATGACGGACTTAAATAGGAATTAATTATTTAATTCTACAAATAAACTAGGTGTTCCATGCGATGTCCAGCCATGATAATCACACTACCTGCGGCTCCTGGTTTTACCCGGAAGGAGATTCCTTCAAGAGACATTCGAATTGATAATCGGACAAATCGCGAAACAGCCGGATTTGTAAGGATCAGCCTTTACATCCAGCGGGGCAACGCGGCCAGCATTTTGGGAACTCTGCCTCACAAGATCGTTTGAAGTATTTTTAGACCATTTCGTTGTGATAGTTCAAACGATTTTTAATTATATTCTTAAGTATTTTTTTTATTTAGAGTTAGAGTTCTGTTTTAGTTTTTGATTTTTATTCTGTATATATTTAATTGTTACCTATTACTTCATTTGAAAATCCAATATTCTATCACTACGTAATCCATCTGGAATTCCCCACACGTGGACGGTTTTTGGGACGTTTGCGTGGAATGTTGTGGAGTGGTGGTCGTGTATGTGCGCTTCTATAGTGCATTCGCGAACACATTAAAATCTATGGAAAATGTTGCATGTGATGTTGCATTACATGTGTTGCAAATAGTCTGGAAGAACCTTTATACATCTATCCATCCAACCACCTGCGACATAGGGAATCCTAGTGCACGGATAAATGTGTAAGCGTTATGCCTACAAATATGCCATGTGCGAGCTACTTTCACAGTTTGCTACTTAGGTGATCTTGATGAAGTCTACCCGCACATGCATGACCTAGTTTTATTCTAGTCTAGATTTATGGGTTCAATATCATAAAGACACGGCCGCCCGCATTGTTCAATACTTTTGTAACAAAAACAACTGTATTTTCAATGTTTTATTCATGAAGGTTAACTCTACGTAATTATTGACAGGGAATTCATTCAAATTAAAATTTCTTTATTCACATGGACCCCATGAGAGCGCTCTTCAAAGTTAAATAAGTCTAGGTGTTGGTTCGAAGTACATAACCAATCGAGAAGAAAGGCAAGGTACCTACACGTCTATGGAACTTTATCGCATTGATAGAATACGTGCGAGCCGATAATGACTCGTTGACCTTGATGCATGACTGCACTCGCAACAGAAGACGAATGCTCATGTGATCTAAGATGACCTTAAGAGCCAGCCCTATTTTAAGCTGTCTCTCAAGTGACACCGATAGGCGCTCACCGAAAGATTTGCAATCTAAGGGTGGTAACTAGCTGGCCAGGCGACAAGTAGAAAATACCCTTTCTAGGGTGAAACGTGATGCAGTGGTTCTCCACTGCATCACTTTTCATTCACTGAAAACTCATGCTTATAGTAAGATTCGACCCTTCAACCTATAGATTCGGCAACCACCACAAAGTCAACAAGAACGAGTATTAAAAAAAACAAAAATCGATCTTCACAATAAACACTAAAAAGTGACCTGTCTGTGAGTCTGTCACTCCCACATTTAAAATCAATCTAATGACCCCTCATATTATTTTGTTAAAAATTGCTTTAAAAAAGCGACGAACTGACTTCAGTGACAAACTACTGAACCGATTTTGATGAAATTGATATGGGACAATCTGAAAGTATATTCTTTCAAATAAAAAAGAATTTTCCAAATCAGTTCATAAATGACAGAGATCTGAGATAACAAACATAAAAAAATTAATAAAAAAATACCCACCGAATTGATAACCTCCTTTTTTGGAAGTCGGTTAAAAATAGATCAAACCGTTTAGGCTGCAGAGCGTGGCAAAGAAATATACATACATATACGATTATACGCTCAAAACATTCTCACCTCCTTTAAATCGGCAATCGAGTAAAATTGTGAGAAACTGTTGGCACATCACCTCACGAGAAAACAGCTTAACTGCTTAAGAAGTATTTATTTATGTATGTGACTGTTTGGCTCTCGGGCGTCCTAAGCCTAAGACCATTGGCCGTTAAAACAAAGAAATTCTAATTCGGACACACTTCACATTTTAATCGATCTGGCGAATCGATACCAGGTGCAGATTGCGCTTTCTGCACTCCAATGATTCATTGTGTTGTAAACACGGGTGAAACCAACCATATTTATTTACAAGATGAAAATAATCTCTGGCGCAGGTGATTGACTCGATTGGACAAAGGAGATGAGTGAAAGTCTGCGGTAGAGATAAGTTATCAATCTATTCTTATTATTATACCTACCTTCACCAGGTGGGAGTCACTCTTTTGCGAGTGTCAGTCTGGGTGACCACTGCTTGGTCGTGTAGCCTGCCGCCAAGCAGTAATGTGCGAGCTGTGTTCCGGTTTGATGAGCAAAGTAGTCAGTGATATTACTGGGCTAATGAGTGTATCAGGGTCAAGAGCGCAAAGCAATGCCTGCAAATCATATTTAGTAAAAGAAAACAGTAGTTTAATTGCGAATATAACCTTATTTATTTTAATTTTTCATATGGGCTTCAATTCCAATGTTATTTTCGCTAATAAGCCAATGTTTGTATTTTATTTATTTTGTAGTGGTTTTGTGTTGGTTCTTGTTATTTATTTCCGGTTACGTTATAATTGTCCCGCGCGAGAGCAAAGCCGGGTGAAATAGAAACAAAAATATCTTGCTCAAGCGAAAAATGTTTTGGGCAACTGACATGTCACTTTGACAGTGACTTTTCGTGATATTTCCACAGGATATTTCTTTGTTTTCAAAAAATATCTAAGGTTATGGAACAGGGTATAGGTAACCGTTCTCCCCGTCTGCGTTCCAGGTGTGGGCATAATAGACTTCGAGTCATGGAGGCCGATCTTTCGCCAGAACTTCGGTTCGCTGGTGCCGTACAAGAACGTGTCCATCCAGATAGAGAAGAGGCTGCACTGGTGGTGGCGGAAGACCTGGATTGAAACCGAGGTAAGGAGTAAACGCATGCGGTGATGGGAACGGGCACTTAGAGTCATTTATTTTAACTTACACGAGTGCTCCTTTGGGGCTCATTTGAATAAATTTTGAATTGGGAAATTTTAAATATTTAAGAGCGTTTATGCCTTACTGCTTTTCATGCAAACTCTCAAGTCCTTAATCTTAAAAATGGATGAACTGATTTCAATTAAACTTCTCTTAGTGGAAATCATTCTAAAAAGATCATTAGGTACAACTAAATTACAGCAATTTTAAGTTTTCCATACAAAATTACAATTACGTACCTAGAATTTCGTATGAAGTTAGTCCGTTAGTGGTAGGACTAACTCTTCTGCGAGTGTCCGTCTGGGTTGTTACCACCGTTTTGTGAGTGAAGTCTGCCACCAAGCAATAGTGTGCAAGCCTAAATCTGTGGTGCAAACATTACTGTGTTCCGGTTTGATGAGCAGAGTATCCAGTGAAATTACTGGGCTTATGAGACTTAATACCTAATGTCTCAGGGTAACGAGCGCAGTCCAGTGCCGCGCAGACCTTTGTGTTTCAAAGTTCTGCGTGGCACTGTAATTGTTATGGGCCGGCGTTATGCTTACCATCGGGCAAACGACCAGCTCGTCTCGTTATCAAATAAAATAAAATAAAAATTCGTATGAAAAGCCGTAAAGCATACATAACATTGATTCTTTTTATTTTGACAAATATTTGACCATACACCTAATCTTAAAATCGAAGATGGTAAATATTATGTTGAGCCTATAATTATCTAAAATGTAAGGCTCTTATTAATAAACAGTGTTAACCGGTGGTTTAGTACCATGCTTTGTCTCTTTTGATTCAGTTTAAAACTATCAAGAAACAACAAAGACAAAACATAGCTTAACTAAATACGGCGCACCACTATCTTGCTATCGAATGCTATTTTTCATAATTATATTAAGTTAATTGTTTTTCTTCAAAAACGTTGACATGTGCGAGCGAGATAGCGGCGCACCCTATCCCCTAAATACTGACCCGTAAATTTCGGGTTTGACACGGATTTTAGCCGTGAATTTTTAATAATTTGCGGTTAGTCCAATAGATCATTTTGATCCTTACCTACAAGAAACAGGATCATTAGACATAAAAAGGTTTTTATGTGAACTGCCCATTTTTTTGCTGACTACATTTTTAGCTACAATGGTTAGGTACGCCTTACTGTCCCCTATTTAAATTTTAACCTGCGTAATATATAAACTTGTATTATCCATACTTAATATTATAAATGCGAAAGTGTGTTTGTTGGTTTGTCCTTCTTTCACGCAGTAACAGAGCAACGGATCGAAGTGATTTTTGGCATAGATATAGTTTATGGACCGGAGAGTATGTAACATAGATTACTTTTTATCCCGGAAAAATGCACGGTCCTGTGGGAACGCGGGTGAAAACCCCGGGCAGAAGCTAGTTATGATATAAATTTAAAAAGAAAAGTATGTACAAGTGGAATTTGCACCCAATAAAAATCCAAAAGTGCTACAACCATTTCTTCAGTTTTCCCAAGAGCATTGCACTTTGTTTGCATGACAACTAAAAAACGCTATCATTTAAAAAATCACGATGAGAATTGCAGTGTTATATAACCGGAGAAGCTAAAGTACTTAAATACACTAATAAAGCAAAACCGTAAAAACTACAATATAAAAAATTATGAAGAAAAGAAAGTACTTAATCTATTAATTAGTTAAAGAGAAAAAATGTATACCAAAAGCCTTAGAGATAACACCTTGGTAAATATATCAGTAAAACTTAATCTGGCTGAGTGCATTATGAACATTAAAATTAACAAGGCTATAAAAATTAAAAATATAGATAGGATAATTACAGCTACTTATAAAAACTCTTCAAATATTTGACTGCATCTTAGCATTATGCAGAGTAAGATAAATAGTTATTTTATTTACATTATTGCTTTATTATATTATGTTATTCTTTATTATATTTAAGATTAAATGCTTTCACTTGGCCGGCTATATGATTAAGAATTTGTTACTTATAACATTTTTTTTAGTTGACATGCAAGTGAACAGTGAAGTAATATAGACTACTTTTTATCTCGGAAAAATGCAAGGTCCTGTGGGAACGCGGGTGAAAACCGCGGGTAGAAGCTAGTTCATCTATAAACATGCAAATCCTACAACTTATGCTGCAATTTCTCTTTATGAGATGTTTTTGCATAATTAAGTCTACCTCTGAATGAAATTAGTATTGTAAGTGGAATTATTGTTTAGGGAACGATGGGGCTGGCATACCTTTGTTAGGTAAAAGCCACAAAATAAATAAGAAAAAAAAAATCTATAAACATAAAGTTGCTATGTCCTATTCATTGCCCTAGCAAGTAGAGCGGTGGCCTATTTAGCGAGATAAACCACACAGATAATGTTGGGCAACAAATACGGATGGTGTTACGTCATCTGCCTAGAGGCCGGGATTTATCTTTACTTTGTCAGCTGGTGAAATTAACTGGCCGGTGCGTAATTGCATTTAGTCAATCAAGACACTGCAAACCAGTTATGTAGGGCAGAGTGTTCCGCATGCTGCAATCTATTTACATTCGTACAAATAAACTTCGTGAATACAGATGTAATGTGTTCCATTAATGTTATGTTCAGTGTTAAAAATACTTATTATTTTATTGTTGTTATGACTGGGAGTCGAAGAGTTACAGATTTTTATGAAAAGCGTTGTTTTCCACGAGATTTGTGAAATTCCTTGGCCTAGACGACTTAATGTAACTGCGTTGCGCTCGTTACACGTTTCAGTGTAACGAGCGCAGTGCAGTGCCGCGCTGGCTTTTGTGTTTGAAAGTTCTGAGTGGCACTGCAATAGTTATGGCTGGCGTTAGGCTTACCATCGGGCAAACGACTCGCTCTCTCGTTATCCAGTAAGTAGTATAAAAAAATACTCTTGACCGTTTTTTCTTTACCTATATATTGTCTAGCTTCTGCCAGCGGTTTCATCCGCGTGTAAATTCAAATAGGTACCGTGCATTTTTCGGAATAAAAAGTAGCCTATGCTATTCTCCGGTCCAGAAGCTATCTCTATACAAAAAATCAGTCGATCCGTTGCTCCGGTGCTGCACGACAGAATGACAAACCAATACATTTTCACATTTACAATAGTAGAAACAGATTACACAATGCAACAGACGGGGGATCGAACAGAAACCAATTTAATAGAATAAAATAAACTAAATTATTACAAGTTTCTCAGCAAGCCGATATGAGGATGACGATAGGTTGACAAATTACCTACTTTTATGCAGCTGCTGGGTTGTGAAATCTGATGTGACCACTCACCATTGTGTTTCACACAGAGAAACAAAAACCATTACGGTCTTACCACAAAAAAAATAAAACATTCTTTAAACCTGTGTTAAACAGTGTTTAACGCCTAAACATGTCTTTGTCGCGCGATTCAATATGAGCAACCACAAATTCTGATTTAAGTAGTATCTAACCGTTGTCTAACACAATTCTGTTGTGACATTTTTTTTTTGTGGTAACACTATAAGTATTAAGTCTCATAAGCCCAGTAATTTCTCGCACGTAAAACTCCTCGTCTAAGCAAGGGCTGACGTCCATCGTGTCTCCATTCCAGGCTAAGCGCCGTTTCGAAGAGGCCGCGCGGACCTTCATGCAGACGACCCTGGCCGTGGCCAAGCAGCTGCGGCCGCGGGCACTGTGGGGGTTCTACGGCTTCCCCTACTGCTTCAACATGGCCAGCAATAATATGGTGGAACAGTGTGCTAGCAATGTCCCGGAAGAGAATGATGAGTTAGTATCATACCTTTTCTTTATGAACTTCTAGCTTCTGCCCGCGGTTTTCGTGGATTGTTATAAAAATTAGCCTATGATATTCTCGAATCCATAAACTATATGTGTGCTGAAAATCACGTCGATCCGTTGCGCCGTTGCTGCGTGAAAGGACAAACCAACAAACATACAAACACACTACGGATACGGATTGGATAATGGCTGGGTCATTTGCCTGCATAACGCCGGCCCATAATAATTGCGTTGCCAGCCAGGACATTAGAACTCAAGACCAGCGCGGCACTGCAGTGCGCTCGTTACCCTGAGACATTCGGTGTTAAAGTCTCATAAGCCCCAGTAATTTCACTGACTACTTTACTCATCAAACTAGATCAGAGTAATACTTGCACATTACTGCTTGGTGGCAGACTACACGATCAAACCGGTGGTACCCACCCAGACGGACACTCGCAGAAGAGTTAGTACTACCACTATCTCGCTTGGTTTTAAGCAACGGATGTGATCGAAGATTGGTGAATACGCCCATAATTATACGCTCGACGACATTGAGCAATTTTACTGGCATCTAGCCGACGGATTTAGTCAGTCAACAAGCAACAAATCCAAAATTCTTTATTCACGGCCTAACTGGTTTCTCAAACCAGTTTGGCTATGAGGAACATACCCACATGGCCCCAGGAGAGCGATTATGAAACGCAAACATAATATATGTTAGCAGTAAATGACTCTTACTCTAAGATTCAGAGACGAGGCTGAGCGTGGACTTTTGCTTCCATATGTCAAAAGTGTATAGAGTTTTGAACAAGTGACGTAAGATGCTCCATGCAATTTGTATGGGGCGTTTCAGCGCTCAGTAGATACGCTCGACTTTAACTGACATTTTTGATGCTTCTAGAGTTCGATTTCTAGTTTTTTCGATATAGACATTTCATTCTCACATCATAAAAAAATGGAGTTAACATCCCTATTAAGTCACCTCATTTCATTCCAGGATCGACTGGCTCTGGTCTGAGTCCACAGCGCTCTACCCTTCAGTATACAGTTCCGTGGACCTGTCAACTTCGCAGATGGAATCCCTGATCCGCGGGAGGGTCCGGGAAGCGTCACGATGTGCCAACGCAAACACCACAAGTGGAACGGACGAAATACTCCCTTACTTCTGGTTCCGGTATCGAGATGCGGGGTACTTGAGTGAGGTAAGGTGTAGTAAGAATAGGGGCAACTGTATCACCACCTGCGGGGGTTTAGGGGCAACTGTATCATCAGCTGCGGGGGTTTAGCTGTCAAACAGTGCAGAGCTCATCTCGTTTCCACCCTCGATATAAAGATATTTTGCCAAGCACTTATCGTGGCGCTTACCATCGGAAGTACAACCGATGTGTTGTCAAATAATTAAAAACATTCATACTTTCCAGGGTATAGGAACCAATACCAGGTTGTATCCGTGTAATCGCCCAGCAACCGTTAAAACTTAACCTTGCCACAAAAACCTCACACCTCTCACTAAAAGTAAACAAAAATGCTTTTGTTGTTAATGCTCATTCGCTAAATAAATATGCAAACAGAAAATGCACAAAGAAATGCTGCCGAAGGTTGTAAAGCTAATTTTAGAAACATTGATTTATTGCTTAACTTAGATATAAAAACAGATAATCTATAAGCCAATGTAGGCTTATAGATAATCGATATGTTCTAACAGACTACCAGTTTGAAGCGTATCCACAGCATGCTGGTGGCATTATCGTTGAATCACAATGCTGATCCGTTGAGCCAGATGAGTACCAGACTTTGGTTAGGCGTCGCAACAATTAAATACTATGGCTCCTGGTCCTGAGGTTAGCATGTTTGCGGCGCTTGAGACGCTTAGCAGAAGGAGCCGTGGCGCAAGCCCTAATTTGTGTCTCAGAAATAACCATATCCATATATTGATAACAAAGTCATTTTTACTATAGCTTATATTATAAAATATCTGATAGAAGATTTTTTCTTTTTACAGACAGACCTAACCATGGCTTTAGCTACGCTGTACCAGTCAAACGCAACAGGAATGATAATATGGGGTAGCTCTAATGACGTAAACACAGTCGAGAAATGCGACAACCTCCTTAACTATGTTGAGACAGTCCTAGGACCCGCTATAGCTAATTATACTATTCCAGTGAATAGATTTGAAGATGAAAGCGATGTAACAAGTACTACGAGTAACACTGATGAAACCACAGAAAGTACTACAATTAACGATAGCACAAAATTATACTTCAATTCAGAGAATGACAGTGAAGAATATCAAACTAATTTATATGAACCAATAAATAGGAAATTTAGCCAAAATATTACATCCAATCTTAGTGAGAATACAGTATTACAGAATAATAGCGTACTTATAGATTTGGTACTTAATCCAGTACTTAATAATGTAGATAACACAACTAGTACTGATACTCTTAAGACTAAAATCGATAAAAAAAATCAATCAGATTATTTAGATTTAATAAGTACAACAACAGAAATAAACGTCAAAGTAGATAGTACCGAAACTAGTCAAATATCAAGTAGCATAGTCACAAATAATCCTTTGCCTAGTGAAATTAACAATACAAGTCCACAAGTGGAATCGCAACTTGATACAACAAGTACAGAATTTTCAAAATCCATTAGGACTATCACAACGACAGAGAAAACAGTTGTTCAAACTGCAGATACAGATATTAGTAGCAATAGTTCACAAATAGAATTAGCATCAACTGAATCTGTAACTACAGCATCCAAAGAGAAAAAGATCTACGACACCACAGACAATTATAATGATACTACATCAGACAGTGAAGATGACTATTTCTTAAATGTTGACACGTTTATTAAAACTTTTTCAACATTAAATACTGATCATACAACTGACTCGATAGATACTAATTTATCCAAAAATAATAAGAAAGAACTTAACATACCAACAAAACAATTCAATGAAGAAACAGAAACATCTACAAATGATAGTGTTGATCTGAATAAAGCAATGGTTACCGAAAATACTAACGAATCAAGTACACATGTAATTTCTATCGAAACAATACGTACAACTGAAGCGATAACTTCTTCAAAAACTTTATTAGACGAAGAAAACGTGATATTTGAAACTAGTACACATAACGATGGAATAGCTACCATACAAAGTTACCAAACCGATTTAAATAGTTCAACAACACACGATTTGGATAATAAAACAGCCTTAACAAATTTACAAGAATCAGGAACAACAAAAAGTACAAACCTCACAGAGGTGTCAAACAATCTAGATATTAGTACAACTACAGAAAAATCAAGAAATCTAGAAGAGAATATTGATGCAGCTTCAGGAGGACCAAATGCGACGAATATTACAGAAGAGGCAACATCAATAGTGCCTACTTCTACTGAGCAGGTTGTCAACTAATGAGATATATGTTCGACGTTAACACTTGCACTAATGTTTGTTTTAGCACTTAGCACTGTTTGATTTCACTTTTATTTATATAATAACTGTTGCATTTTTAACTATTTAATAACTGCTAGCATGTTGTAATCATGAATCATACAAAATAATTAATGTTAAACCTTCTTATCTAATTATGTTACTTGCAGTGTCTTTACAGCATGTCAAATGTCTTCAACAACTTGTAAGATTATTGTGTTTATAATTTGATATCTAATTTAAACTAAACTGTTCCTAATTTTTGCTTTGAGTGTTATCGTCGTCTAAATTTAACCGCATTCCATAATTTAGTTTAGTAATTGCACATTGTTATGCACTTATTTATTTTTAATTTCCTATCTAACATGTTATAACAAGGTGTTGTGTTTATCTTCTTTCTCTTTATTCTTTTCGTTTTATTGTATTTTATTCTGTTTAGGGTTCTGGATAAGTGGTTTCATCTATTTCATCGCTTCCCATCAGATGAATATTTTTCAAACTTATCCAATGTCAATGTCTTATTATCTTCAAAAACTTTAAAAAGTGAATGCCGCCAGAAACTTCCAAGTGGTATTTAAATGTCAGCAGCCGATATGAATGTTGATGGTTCGAACCCCACATAGAGCTTTCGGTGAAGGAAAACTTCGTGACGCAACCACAACATGTTGGTAGGACACTTTGGTGCTCACTAGCTTGCTACCACGTTGAAAGTCGCCAGGCCCATATGGGGTGTTTCAGCAACTGCACTTGAGAGTCAGTTCTAATCTCTAAAGATCAGGCGAGATAGTGGTCCGATAAAATGCTTTCTATCGAAAAAAAGGCCAAACTACTTGTAAATAGACGCGTTAAAAAATAACATATTTATTTTATTTCATTTATTAACCGACGAGCCGACCTGATTCCCAATTTACCCTGGATTCTATAAACATTCTGGCGCCATTTATTTTATTTAAATGTTTTATGTTTGTGGTGTCCTAAAACTATTTGTTTCTCTAGGTGTCCGGGTCAGCTTCACGTCTCAAAAGGTCACAATATCTTTTCTGCCTCCTATTCTATTTCTATTCTATATCAACATGTCTGTGTTCATTATTTGGGCTGTGCCCTTAGTGGCACTTCTGTGACTAATTTTATGATCTGTGATATATTTAGAGTTACAATATGATTGTAAATGTTATGTAATTGTAAAAATTAAGTATTTTAGTAAAGAGCTTGTAAATGTCTATAAAGGAAAACTATGTTGTTTAATTTATTGGTAAATCTAATATGTATATACCAGGGCCACAGATCTATCTGGACCTTAAGGCACTTGGTCAAAGATTAAATGATTCTAGATGCCCATTCCACTTATATAACTATTCAAGATAAAGGGCAAGAATCTTGCCAGCATTGCTGGTAACACAATGTTTCCAATGTTTAAATTTAAGCCAAAGTATTAGAGCTCAGAGTTGCGCAACGAGGGATGCTTGCCAAGTAGAACAGCCCTTCACTGCGTGATAAAATCCGAAATGGGGAGATACACAGGAGAAAGAAAGTCACTGACGTAGCTTTTAAAATTAGCATTGTGAAATGGCAATGAGTATGCCTCATTGCTCGCAGAACTGACAACCGATGGAGGAGAAATGTTCTCGACTGGCGACCACGAACCGGAAAACGAATAATAGGATAGACAGCCTGACCAAAACCGCGGGAAACCGTTGGATGCAAGAGGCGATCCAAGTGGCGTTCTATGGGGGAGGCCTACGTACAGTAGTGGACGTCTTCCGGCTGATGATGATGATTAGAGTTTCTTTGGCTTGGTTAGAATAGAATTAAGCTATTAATAAGTCCTAAAACTATAACAACAACAAAGGTTAGCAATATGCCTGCTGTTAGTAAGATTCTTGAGATCCATTAATGTCATTGTCGATACGCATTAGGTTGTGGGTTAGATGTTTCTTTATTGGTATTTATTGGTAATTTATTATTTATTATATTATTATAGACTGTAAAGGAGAGACATTATTCAACTCATTTATTCAAACCATTAAAACCAAATCAACAACCTAAAACAACAGCAACACAATAATTCTTAAATAACAACGGCATCTCATCATCAGATATGAAATTCCTATCCGGTCTAACGCTGGCAAAGCTGTTGAACCCGGCTTCTGATACCAGCTTGAAGTCCATCTCGGCAACTTCTCTGATCCTCGCTACGTCTTTGCGAAGCTCGTTGAGGGTGTACGAGGTCACAATGAAGGGTTGTTTCAACTTGAGGATGCTGTTGATAGTGGCTGGCCAAGGGTCTTTGCCGTTGTAGATGGAGGAGCGTTGTATGCTCGGGTTGAATGCACATACTGGAAACAACTGGTAGTCATTACGCGATGTTCGGTCAGAGGATATTTTAAATATATATTGGTACCAAACTACCTACTGATAATGTAATAGATATAAATATATAATATTTATAAGAAAACATAGATTTATTATAACTAAACATTAGTGTCGATTCTGTCATTTCACACCTAAACCTAATTTAAGTTTCAATCTCTCTTTCTAAATGAGAACATGACAAAGAGATAGAAAATATTTTAGAGCTGTCAAATTAATGAAGTTGCTTGTGTCTAGTATAAATTTAACGACCATGTTTTTAGGGACATCTAATTTATCAAGGATTGAATATATTTGACAGCTCTAAAACTAAATTCAGATCGGTCAAACATCTTCCATCTCTTTCTCATGTTATGTATTGAAAAGAGAGATAGCGAAACTAAAATTAGGTTTAGATATGAAACGACAGTATCGACATTGTCCAATCTACACACAGGCTCAGTCCAATGTAGAGTATGTTGAAGGATTGAACTCCTGTAATGATCCATTGGGATATATTTATAATCCTTTCTTATTATGACCTCCGCATACATTGTGTCACAAAGCTAAAGGTGTAACAGCGATACTTTGATTTAGAAATATGTATTGAGTGACTAAAAACATTGTTCAATAAAAGGACCGAAGGCAATATACAAAATAATAGTAGAAATAGTATCAAAACTTACTAATATCAGGATTAATGAAGTCTTCACTGGACCTGTACTCAAAGTAATGTTTGTTGTCTTCGAATTTGAACACTACGCGACGCTTGTTCTGATGGCAGTCGTCACATAATCTGTAAATATCATATTAATAAATTAAACTAACAATGATCCAATAGTCGCAAATCAATTAGGTAAATAACTGAATAAGCTCCTTTAATGCTGCTTCTGTGTGCAACAATATCAAATCAAAATAGAGACCTTATAGGGGCTAATGATATTCAAGTTTATTTACCCCAGCGCAGAGTTGAAAAATCTCGATAACTCGATAAGATTGCCAGTACCCGTAGTCGAATTTTGGTAATTTACAAACGTTTTGTTTTCTTTCATTTCCTAGCAGCGCCCCTAGCGGAATCTTTGGTGAACTATAATCGATTAATGCTAAACCATTGAGCTTACGCAACTTTTAAGCTCTTACTAGAGGTACTTGGTCACAATACGTGTTACCACAAAAAACAACTTTTACGCACATCTTTAGCTAGACAATGTCTAAAGATAAACGCCTAAAATTACTAGAAAAGTCATAGCAGAATGGAGTTAGACAACGATTAGACACTACTTAAATCAATTTGTAGATGTTTATATTTAAACACGTGACTAAGGCATGTTTATGAGTTAGACGCTGTTAAACAGCATCGGCTCATGTTTAAACAGCGTTTAACTTCTAAACATGCCTTAGTTGCGTGTTTGAATAGGAGCAACCACAAATCTTGATTTAAGTCGTGTCTAACCGTTGTCTAACTTCATTCTGTTGTGACAATTCGTTTCTAATAATTTTAGACGTTTTTCTTTAGACACTGTCTAGCTAAACAGGCGTCTAAAAATTGATTTTTGTTGTAACACGGTTCGTGTTTAAAAGATTGGCGATTTAACTGTAAGAAACAATTTCCCAACAATACGTGATATACCTACATCAGCATCAAAATACGACATCCACATACTATGTATATGTAAGAACAAGGCTGAACCAAATGATGAACCCTGAGGCACTCAACTATATTTTTAGCTGTGCCTATTATCTATTCTGTGGCTAATGTTACCTTGTTTTTCTGCCATAATTGATTGCCAATTCAATTTGATATTAATTAATTGATTGACAATTCATTGGCATAAGTCATAGACATATGGCTGATTGGCACTATCAAACGCTTCTCGCATTCCTATATCGGTTAAGAAAAACAGGAAGTACATTGAGATTGTGAGTTGTGACACCGTTGTGTTTATAATCATAATTCTTGCGTTCACATGGCAACCGATTTTTAGTTTTTACAGGACTGCACAAAAAAGGAGTGTATGTGTGTTTTTTGTTTTATAACTCTTGAATGCCTGAACAGATTTGGATATATGGTACCCCATAACGTTAGATTCACTACATCATCCCGAGTGACACTGGCTAGGGCGTGTTAATTTTCAGTTTTACAATTTGATATAAGTCCTAAATAAAATCGTATAAGACATCAAAACTTACTTATAGTCCTTTTGTATATGTACCTATTAATTATTTTTAGGTTACTTATTCTTTCCTCTCTTCAAATACACCGAAACTTTGGCAATATACAGATTATACGAAATTGTAAGCATTACTCTGTAGAAATGAAACAAGTATAAGATAACCTACTTGATCCTTCCAAGTAAGTTCAAAGGCAGATTCCCAGGGTTAAGCATCGAGCTAATGAGGACCACCTTCAATTCTTCTACGTCAGGTTGCAGATGGAGAAAAAACACCTCCCATTTGTTCAGAGCATCGGCTTCGAATTGGAGTTCCGCGCCTACCACGTGAATTGTGAAGGTTTGCTTCTGTAAAGATGACAGAGTTTAAAGCAGACAAATTTAATTAACCGAATAGTCTCGCCGCCTGTTAAAAAAATGATAACGAGACAAGCTGGTCGTTTGCCTGATGGTAAGCTTAACGCCAGCCCATAACAATTGTTACCCTGAAACATTAGGTATTAATGTCTCATCATCAAGCCCAGTAATTTCACTGATTACTCTGCTCAACAAACCGGAACACAGTAATGCTTGCACACAATGCTTGGCGGCCCGAGCAAAGCGGTGGTGCCAACTCAGACGGATACTCGAAGAAGAGTTTGTCATACCTCTGTTAAATAAACGCGCAAAAGTACTAGACAATTGTCTTGGCCCTGCTGGGATAAAAAACTATATTTGGACGGTTGGGATCTAAATAGGATATAGGGATAGGGCCGCAATATTTTACTCTCCTAACATCCTTCTTTTGTGAGCACAAAACCAAGACAGAAAACGGTAATTGCAACGATGGAAGATCTTGTGTACCTTATAAGCGCCGTTGGTGATACTGGCCCCAATCCGATTCAGTTGCAGACAATGTGCTGCCGTGAGCGGAGCTGTGGCGAGCTGGGTTAGAGCTGCGTATTGGATGTCATTCATATCTATGACAAAAAGGAAAGGTAAGATAGCGAAAAATTATAAGTAATTTTAAACTACAGTTTGAATCTGAAGTACTAATTTAATATTATCAATAAGCTGCTAAAAACAAAATAGGAGGAAGCTGCTTTAAATTCGTATGGATCGTGATCACCACCGCAGCGTGTCCTTACCTTGAATATCTATCATTTATCTATTCCTAGGAAAAGCATAGGTTTGCTTTGAACACTTGAATTTCTTCGTATACGCAAGAAACATTAGTTTAGCCAAAACAGCTATTTAACTTAGCTTTGTGGAAAAAGATATTTTCAAATAAGAGTAGTTCTCATATTTATTTCTTTGAAAAACATTTTTTTAAAGCAAGCCTGTTGTTTATGTTTACAGATAGAGATGTTTTATGTTTGTAAAAAACAATCTATCAAAATCTATTGCAAAAAAAACTCACCAATTTTCTCTTCATACATTGCCGCTAGAACGTCATTCATCTTCCCTGACATCTTATAGTGCTTCATCACTTTAGTCGGCAACCGCGGCTCTAGACGACCCTTAGTCTGTTGATAGCTTACCAGCTTCTGGTACAGGGAGTAGGACTTGCACCAGCGTGCGTGGGACTTGGGAAGGTGCTCTGGGTGGTCAGCGCAGTAGGAAAGCTGGAAAAAATAGAAATAAGTTTTGAAATGGAGTTCATTTACGGTAGGTACCTACGGTATCAGCAGGCGAGTCGTGAGGAGAGAAAGGTGTTCGAAATGCACGGGAGGAAGTTTATGGCAGGATACCTTACTTCTAAGTTTCTTGGCTACATAATTTAGGTTTATCATATCAAAATAAAACATCATATAACTCCGAAATGTTTACCTGGCCACAACCACTGCAATCCTTTAACTTTCCTTGCCGCCATTCTCTGCAAGACACCTCAGCACATAGCCTCGGGTACAGCATGGCCTCCTGTAGAAAATAAAGTTGGTTGGAGGAAAATTTTGCAATATTTTTTTGTTTTCACAAATCTCCATTGAAATGTTTTTTACTCGGTTGGTTGGCAATTTGATTCCTATTTCGCCTGACATTAAGCGACGATATGGTCGAATATAATGAATTTGTTAAACATAGAATAAAACTATCTCTCAAGTGCCGGAATACAACGACAGAAGCTTAGCAACGCGTTTGAAACTCAAGGGTGGTATCTAGCTACTCGAGCACCAGAAAGTGCCCTACCACCATTTGTATAATATATGTTCAACATACCACCATTATGTTTAGATTCTAAGTTAGGTTTTACTTAGAAGTCACCTGTTCCCAAGGTATCAATCTCCGTTTCAGCACTTTCTCACAGGATACTATCATCTGCATGCGAAGCAAGCGGTAGTCCTGCCCTGTCGCGTTCTGGGCATCGGCGTATATGTGTTTTTGATCTGGACATAGAAATCAAATTGAAATATATTTGTAACTACCGTTCAAATGACACCAAGCCTATTTGATAACTTAATATTTAATAATAAGTATAATGAAATTAAATTAAACTTCATCCATCGACCTCATGATGATGATGATTATCATGTCATATGTAACATGATCATCATCTTCATGACGTTATGACATCAAGTGATACTGGTAATCACAAAAAATATCGTAGTAATAGAAGTAGAGATTACAAAAATAAAAATTCCTCTACCAACCGTGCTACATCTAAAATCAATTGTAATTATTAAAGGTTATTTTTTCTTTTTTGACATTGAATTAACAAAACATATTATTTTGCTAAAGAATAAAAGATCAATATTTATTAAGACATAATAAGAATACCTTTCACATGAGCCAGTGTGGATACTGCGAAGCATAATGCCTGGTGTAGAGGCCAATTCTCATCCTTATGCTTTGTCCCGCAGTAGAACACCAAGTTACAAAAACCACATGGAACCCGCACTTGATTCAGATCTTTGTTGCAAACATGACAAGAACTTTGCAGGAAAACTTTACGAAAACTGTACTTGTACACGTATTCTTCATTATCATTTGTTACTTTAGAATATGATTCTTTTACAGATTTATCCGAGTTCCTTCTAGTTTTTTTACTATCCGTCTGAGATTCTTTAGATTGCTTTTTAGCTTCAATATCTATTGAATCTTTTATTTTAACTCTTGCTTGACGTGCATTTGGTGTTTTATTCTTCTCTTTTTTGTAGTCAGTTCTATTCGATTGTACAGGAATATCGTTCTGGCCTAATAAGTTTTTTGGCTGCGAAACTGGGTTTACTTTTTCATTTTTATTTGTATCTGTATCATCTGTTGCTTCCGTTATATTGATTTCGGGTTTATTGGCACCTAATTTCTTTTGGAATTCAATATCTTCGTCATCAGCATCTTTGGCAATCGTTTCGAAAGTTTTATTTACATCGTCGATACTTGACGTTAGTGCATCTTCAAAATGTTCAATAGGTTCAAAATCACTTTGTTCTGTGCTATCGGGCATCAATTCTAAGTTTGTAGGGTTTTCAATGTCAATGTCTTTTGCCTTATTAGTATTATCACTGTCATTTGCTGATGCAGATTGCTGCTTACCTTTTTCTTGCGTAGAGTCAGACTTTTGTTCAGATTTCTGGTCTGATTTTTCGTGTTGCTCCTCTTTTAAATTTTCCTTAGATTGAGATGTAGTCGATTCACTAGAGGCCGTCGTAGCTGGAGCGGTTTCTGATTTTCCTTTTTTCTTAGATTTACTTTTGCCTTTGTTATCTTTTCTAGATGGACAAACTGGGGGTGTTTCAGTAGGTTTAAATACTTCTACTGGTGAAAATAGACTTAGTTTCTCAGGCTCATTAGTATCTGCTTCCACAGGAATGTGTTCTTGAATTTCTGGTGTTTTTATAGCTTCTTTTACTTTTGTAGCTTTATTTTCACTATCTGCGAAGGGAGATTTGTCTTTTTTCAGTGAAATTTTAGTATCAAATTTCATTTCTGACTCATGTTCGCACTTTTCTAGAGCTGTGAATTCAGCCAAAGACCGTTCAATAGATAGTCGTAGCTCCTCCATATCTTGATTTACTTCTATCATTTTAGATTTAATGTCCGTTTTCTCTTCAGTAGATTTTAAGGCCTCAAACTCGGTCATTCTAATACCAGAAGTTACTAGCTCTGGTGTCCGTGGTTTTTCTCCCGAACCTTCAACAAAAGGTATTAATAATGGGTCATTTAACTTTATTTCTTCAACATTCAAAACTTCTTGTATAATGGTATTATTGTTACTATCGGGGAATTGCTGACTAGGAGATCTCATAAAAAGAACATCAGAACCTGCATCACAACTAGAAGTTTCAGAATTCGTCCGAACACTTCGCACTTCTAGATCAGCTGAAAAAGCTACATTTAAAGGCAATTCAATCTTTTCTTCAATAGTCTGCTTGGGTGTTTCTTGATTAACTTCAGTCTTTTGAACAACAGGAGTAAGAAAAGATTCTTTTATTTCAGTGGCTTCTTCTACTTGTGGAACTTTAGGCGTTTTCTTTTTCTTTTTACTTGATTTTGTTTCAAATCCATCATTGTCTTTTTTAATATCAGGGGTAAGAGGGCATTCAAGTAATTTAGATTCTGTCATGTCAATTTTCTGCTCTTTTTGTGGCTTTAACATGTCTTCGGTTATTGTTTCAGATACGTTTACTGGTATTTCTGTTGGCATATTACTTGCCATAATTTGGGCCGGTTTTAAATCATCGATTTTGGCAGGTTCTTTTATTTCAGATATTATTTCTGACTGTATTTTTGGTGGTAGCCCTTCAATATGTTCTTTAAAATTATCAGCTTCTTTATGTTTAGGTGGTTTAGGTGACTTTTTCCTCTTTTTTCCCATGGTGCTGTCAGAAGGGACATTTATATTTTCAATTGTTTTTGGAATGACTATTGATTCCTGTGTTGTTTGATCAGAGATTAGTGACTCCATTATATTCACGGTTGTAATTTCTTCTAATTGTATTTTGGGTTCTTTGGACAGCTCTACGGCCTTGTTTTCTTCCATTACGATTTCTGAACTTTCAATATTTGATAAACTTTCAGACGATTGTTCGTGTGGTTTACCTTTTCGTTTTTTTTCTACTGGTTTTGCAATTTTAGCCTTAGGTTTAGGACTGGGTTCTTTTTCTATTTTAGAATCTAATGGTATTTTTACCGATTCTTTTACATCCTGTTTGGTTTCCCCAAAAGGAATTTTTTGTGTTATCACGTCATCTACTATAACGGGATTTTCTTGAGGAATAACTGATTTTAATTCTTCAGTCACTTCTTTTTGTGTCTGTTTTTGGTCTTTTTTATTTTTTACCAATTCTTTCACATCCTGTTTGGTTTCCCCAAAAGGAATTTTTTGTGTTATCGTGTCATCTACTAGAACGGGGTTTTCTTGAGGAACAATTGGTTTTAATTCTTCAGTCACTTCTTTTTGAGTCTGTTTTTGGTCCTTTTTATTTATTGCCGATTCTTTTACATCCTGTTTGGTTTCCCCAAAAGGACCTTTTTGTGTTATCACGTCATCTACTATAACAGGATTTTCTTTTTCTTGAGGTTTTAATTCTTCAGTCACTTCTTTTTGTGCCTGTTTTTGGTCTTTTTTATTTTTCTTTTTTCCTTTACTTTCATCTTTTGAAACCACTTTGATTTCTTGAGATTCAACTTTTCTCAATTGTTTTATTTCATGAGATGGCTGAGTTTGAATGATGGTTTGTTGCTTTTTTTCACCTTCAGTTTCCAATGGAATATTTGCTAAGAGCTGACTTTCAGTCATGATATGAGTTTGTTCTGGTTTTGGTGTTTCATTGTCTACCAATAATTTTTGGAAGGCTGAAGTACATGATACAAAGTTGTCTGATTTGTCAGACCTCTCAGAATCTGTACGATTTTTCTTTTTATTTTTTTTCTTCTTAGGATCACATTTAGTTATTTCCAAATTTGAGGATAATAATTCCTTAGTTTCTGAATCATCTTTTTCGGTGGCTTCCGCTATATACTCTATAGGTACCGGTATATAAGCTTCATCTGGTACGTTTGGTTTTTCTGTCAGTTTGTCTTGTGATTTCTTTTTGTTTTTCTTTTTGCGAGCACTTGGTACTACACTAATCTCATCTAACGGGTCATTTTTTTCTTCAATCTTTTCATCCTCAGCTACAATCTCCTGAACAGCATCTTCAACTTTAGTATTAAGTTCAATTTGTACTTCTTGTGGTTTTTGTTGTAAATTTTCCGTAAGCTCTTCCTCTTGTTTTTTCTTCTTACCTTTATTTCTCTTGGGTTTCTTGGGGGTTTCACTTTCTGTTTCTTTAACGTCACTCACAGGTGTTTCCACAATTTCACAAGAAGCATCCAGTGCCGAAACTTTTTCTTCTTTCACTTCACATTCTAGCTGAATATTTTCAATATTTTCTTCAGATCTTGATGTGTTTTCCAAACTTTGAGGTGGGTTTGGAATAGGAAACTTGTTAGCCTTTTTATTTTTCTTTTTTGCATTCATTATTTTAATAGAAAATGACTAATTTTTAATATTTCACCAAACTACAGGACTAACGACTGGCCAAATCTAAATTCAGAGCAAGTCTGACCGACTTGTGTCTAGGAGCGCATTATTCAGAGCTGAAAACGTTCGCGTGTAGTATTACTACTAAATGTCACGGCTTCTTTGCCAAGGAATTTTAATCTTTGTTTTTGAGAGTCTAGAGATAATTTTGGCAAGTGAGTTGACACAGTTGCGGTACGCTCGTGGACATAAGGAAGAGCCCGTTGCCAAAGTGCATAGTTACGTGTACTCTCTAAATATAAATCGATCGCAATAATTTAGTTTCCAATGAACGAAAGGTAAGAGCTGTCATGACTGTAAAAAGTCTTATTCTTATAGACATTAATGTAATAAAGTAAGTACCTATATTTAACTCGTTAAATAATTTGAAATCAATAGTTATTTTGTAAATCTACCTATTTGATATTACAGACATATAACTATTTACGTTGTATGTAAGTGACTGTGAGTGTACCTACATAGTTATTTATATAGTATTATTGTGATGTTATTTATTTGAATTCGACCAGCTCGTCTCGTTACCAAATAACATTAAAAAAAAAAAAAAAAAACTGGTTCAGGGAAAACACACGAAGAGAAAACACCTGTCTGAATTCCAATTGTGTTGCTTCGTAAACATGTTTTATTAATTTTTTCTGCCTTTTATTATATCGATGTCATTGTGAATGAAGTTTATAGTCACAAATTAAGTACATACCTATATAGAATATCTAAATAATAAATAAATATTTTTTATATTATTGGTAAAGAGACGAGCTGGTCGTTTGCCTGATGGTAAGCATAACGCCGGCCCATAACAATTGCAGTGCCACCCAGAACTTTCAAACACAAAGGCCGGCGCGGCACTGCAGTGCGCTCGTTAGCCTGAGGCAATAGGTTTTAAGTCTCACAAGCCCAGAATTTCACTGGCTACTCTGCTCATCAAACCGGAACACAGTAACGCTTGCACAGTACTGCTTGGAAATTAAATTTGGAATGTCCCAAATTTACATGAATACCCGCGGGCAATATATAAATCTACCACGGTCCTGTGATCAGTCAAAAAACTGGTACTGACATGCCAATGAAAGGGTTCAAACACCAATTTAGAACTACTCTCCCTTGTACAATTTATAAACCCTATTTCAAAAGCAATAAAGGTTATTTATTTATTTTGAAGAACGATTCTTAAATTATTTACTATATTGAAATCAAAGGGATATGATAAGCCAAACGTTTTGCGTATCGGAAGTGATAATCTCGATCTTAGTGCTATTATAAAAAGGACGATTTCTAATAATTGAAACGGTAAAAACGGGTTGGTTTTAAAATGGAGTGGTTCATAATATTGTTAACTAGAGAGGGTTGGACACCCTAAAATATTAGGTCAGGAGTCAGTACCTATTGTTATTGTTAAAGTTTTGTGCAAGAGACATGACAAATGTATTATTTTGTGAATTACACCAACACACGAGAATTATGAATTAAACCTGTATTAAGTATAATGCGAAAGTGTTTTTGTTGTTTTGTCCTTCTTTCACGCAGCAATGGTACAACAGATTGACGATCGACTAGGTACTATCGATAGCAGTATAATAATAATAATATAACCAAGTTTAGTGGGGTTTACATAAAGTATTGTAAAACGTGATTGCGGCCAATAGGAATTTCAATTCCCAACGTCCTCACAGGTGGGAAAGTTATGCGGGGACTTTGGGGTTTGGGAATATTATACTTATTTAAAAATATCCAATTATAAGTCAAAAATGTGAAAGTGACTCAAGTCACCATGGCTACTATTGTAACCACCTCAATTTTGTACAGTCTTGACATGGCTGTAGAATTAGAATAGTTTCGAAGCGCATGCCATTTGTTTAGACTTCTACAGGTCTGTTGTCACATGGCTGCCACGCTAACCACAAAAGAATATTTTAATTTTTCTGATGTCTATATCTCTCCGCCTATCATCCGCGATTCTGACCGCTCAGCCGCGAGTCACCCGGTGGCGGTGGCGGTGGCGGATGGTCAGGGGTGAAAACTTAATTACTCATGCACTCAAGCATTCGCGGGGTTTTCATATGCGTCTGTACGTTTTTAATCATGACGATAGCCCGAGGTTGTTTTAGCAGAGTGGGCTAGCGATACGTTCGGCTTTGCGATCATCATTGCATCATTCATCATTCTTCATTAATTAGCTTCTTCTCTTTTAGTATAGCTATTAGTGAAAATCCAAAATAGTTTTCCGAAATCTGACCACCGGTCACGAGGGGTAGTCCCCTACATTTATTATAGGGGATTAAAGGGGAGAAATCCTAATAATGTGCACTCAGGCGTGCGCGCGTGGCGATTTGATAAGGTAAAGTGCGTTTTATATCTTTTAGATACGTGTATAGGGTTTGATTACTACTGCATATTATTTATAGATATTCAAATAAATAAAATTGAAGTGTCTGTTTGTAATATCAAAATAACAGCTTTTTCCTACATTCATATGAAAGTAGGTATAAAAGGTAAATATAAAAAAAACATTATTAAAATTTTTGTCTGTCTGTTTGTTCCGGGTAATCTCCGAAACGGCTGGGCCGATTTTGACGGGACTTTCACTAGCAGGTAGCTGAGGTCACAAGGAGTAACTTAGGCTACATTAATTTTAGAAAAAGAGTCAGGGTTCCGCGCAAAAAAACACCATGAAATCCAATATCTCCGCGCAGGTGAAACCGCGGGCAGCAGCTAGTTTTTTATACAACTGGGTAACGCGCGTCAGCGGTGTGTAGTGTATATATGAAATATATATAGGTATACCCGATAGTTTAGTATTTCATCACTATTTATAATTGGCCTGATCTTAAGCGATAATGTGGTCGAAGATGGTGAATAGGTACTATATGTAGGTTTAGCCCTAAATTACAAAATGCTCATAAAACTACTTTGCGAAATATTTTCAACTTGATGTTGGTAGCTAGTACAGCGAGCTCTAGTACCATGCAACTGCACGTGACCTACGGTCTGCTGCTCCCAGTTGTGATTTTCAACGGCAAGCGCCCATGCGTGCCAAATATAATGTAGGTAGATAAGTCTCTAACACAGACCATTAAACCTATAGACTCCGCTTAGCCAGGCACCCCTGCTCGTCAAGGTTAAGCATTATCACTGGTTAACGCCGCCCAGCCGAGCCAATCACAACGCGCCGTTTCACTCGTCTGATGTATGAGTTTTAGACTGACCAATCACAACACGCCGTCTCCCCTCGTCCCCCGCCAGCATTTGACGATTGTGTTCTCATGTAAAACTTGGATTAAACGGCGTCTAGGTTTACTGGTTTGTGGTCTCTAAGGAGCCTGTGACATAAACACAGTATAATTCCACGCCAGCGATGCGTGACGCGTAACAACAATCCGCACATGTCATGTGGCGCAGGCCGGCTCGTGCCGAGAGCCTCCCTCGCGTGTGCATGTAGAGTAGTTAGGTATAGAGAATTCAATTCCTCACAAAATAATTACACACTTAACACTCGGATATTCACAAAAGAGTTAGTTGGTCATCTTGGAGGTTTACACAAAACAATTTAATATTTAACCGCAAGTAGGTTATTAGTTCGACATGCCTGTGTGTAATATTATTGGAACTGCGGCTTCCAAACAAATATGCAAAATGTTATGTGTATGTATGTAGGTATGTTTGTCCACGTATTTCTTCAAAACTCTTAATCGGATTAGGACCAGTTTTTTATATTGGGTTACATTCACGGAACAGCGCAAAGTTCATCAAAATCGGTTTTGTAAACTTTATGTTTAGCAAAAAAATTTGGCCCTGGCCGAGGATCAAACAGATTACTCTACCAACTTAGCCAGGGAGGTGTCGAAAAAGATTTCATCATCGTCGTCATCATCAGCCGGAAGACTTCCACTGCTGTACATCTGCCTCCTCCAGCATGAACTTTGCCATAGTACAACTCGCTTGGCAGGTGTCACAGATGTTGTCCGAGAAGAATGCTGCTGCCCATTTCCTGGATATTCCCTTAGCATGTTCTTACAACACTCGCAGTAAGGCAAGAGGTGGTACCATTCTTAGTCATGCCGACACGGCACAATAAAGATTTAAAAAAATGTTGTCTCTATCCTCCCCTACAAGACCCCGGACTATGCAAATGTCCATAACGTAATATTTCATGTCCTGTTGAATAATTCTGCCCAGCATTTAATAAAACTTTCCACAGGGGGTGGCAACCTGAGGGTGAGTTCCTCCCTTTGAAACAAAAGGGCTTTTAGGCGAAGGTAAAAAAAGGAAATCTTGTTAGCATACCTTTTAGGAGAGAATTGATTACCTGCAGATAGGGGAATGGGTTCTATTTGAAGTCGGTCTTGTCATTTCTCGTTTTTACCAAGCAAACAATACACAACTTGCATTTATTGTTCTGTTGGCAGTTGCTTGGCGTCAGACTACACGTCACACGAGCAAGTCCCGCCCGACGGACATTCGCAGGAGTTCGTCCTACCAACAGACCAGTAAACCTAGACGCCGTATAATCCAACTTTTGCATGAGAACACAATCGTAAAATGTTGGCGGGAGACGAGGGAAAACAGCGTGTTGTGATTGGTCAGTTTAAAACTCATACATCAGACGAGGGAAGACGGCGTGTTCTGATTCGTTTACCAAATTTGCGCAGTGATGATGCATAACCTTGGGGGTGTCCGGCTATATATAGGTTTAATGATCTGTGATGGGACCATTTGGGTGATGGTTATTGATGATGTGGTCGAAGACAACACGAATAGTTATAATAGGTACTAGCTATCAAATATCTGCAGAATCACGCCGATTGATTTTATTATTTACACCTCAGTTACATACCTAATTAATTATCTGACAAGCCTCTTTGTCCTCAATAGACGTTCCTCATTGTCTCTGAAGCAACCTACCTACTTCCTTATTAGACCACAGAACACCCATTTAGCCGCATTCACAGCCACATCCCTTAGAACTGGCTACCTCAAAACATCAAGTCTTGAAGATAAACAGTTATTACGACATTACTAGCGGTGGAGTGTCGTTGACCCGGATACGGCGGTGGCGGTCGATAGAGCGGGGGGTGGTTTCTACCCTGATTGCGTTTGGACTGTTCGCGTTGTTGTTTGATACGGGAACTGTGTACCGGTTGGCCTACACCAATTTGGAACGGGCACGGTGAGTTTCTGGAAGGTTCGTTGACTTTGAGCACGGATTGGATCTGTTGATGTCTTTGTCATTTATTATGTTCTGATAAAGACAGCATTAGTTTTAGTCTGTGATTCAGGTAGACGAACGTTACAAAGACCCGCTATTAGAGTAATTTATTTTAACCTTCGTAAGTGCTCCGTTGGGGCCTATATGAATAAAGCATTTTGAATTTGAATTTGAAGGGAAAAGTAATCAAAATCAGATGAAGCGATAAACATATTATATACTACTTATATTATTTATTATATAGGTGGTAGGACTAACTCTTCTACCGAGTGTCCGTCTGGAAGTTACCACCGCTTTGAAGTCTGCCGCTAATCAGTAATGCGGGTAATTCTTGCACATTATGTGTATATGTGTTCCGGTTTGATGAACAACGTAGGCAGTGAAATTACTGAGCTTATGAGACTTAATACCTAATGTCTCTAGAGCGCACTGCAATGCTGCGCAAGCCTTTGTGTTTCCAACTTCTGAGTGCCACTGCAATTGTAATCAGCCGGCGTTGTGCTTATCATCAGATAGACAACCAGCTCGTCTTATTATCAAATTAACTGTTTTTGATTGTAAAGTATAAATTATATATTTAAAGTTTTATATTTAATATAGTTATATAAAGTTTAAAACTTTAATTATATTTATCGCTGTAAAAAATGTGTACTAGAAAAGACATTACAATATAAAGAGTTTCGTCGCTAATGTCGATCGCTTCCATAGTATAGTTCAAAGCCTATGGATTCAAAATTTAAAAATGTATTAAAATACCTACCAGAAAATACGAGGAAGTTAACGTGTACCTATTCTATTTATATCCAAGACAATGGAAATGCGCTGCCACCCTCAGTCGTGACTGAAAATGTACAGCAGTTTGCTACCCCCTAATAAAGGTATTCACACTCAAATTTAAACCTTACCATTCACGAGAGTGAGTCTAGAACTGTCTGATTAATATCAAAACCTTTATGGAATAAAGTTCTCTTTACTGTCATGAAAAATGTTCTTTGCAACTTTGAGGCTAGAGTTGAAATTCGATTGAGTACGAGAAATAAATTGCTAATATTTCAAAGTTAGATTCTTCAAGCGGAGTAGAACTTTATAATCATATGTGTAGAGTTTATTTTCAAGTGTACATCGTTTAAGTACACCATAAACTTTCTCTCTAGGGCAGGCTTTCGCAAAATACGACAGAGCTGGTTTATCTTTTTTGCGAAAACGTTTCGTTTTTTCCAACACAACTGTTTTCTTTGTGAGGAACAGGGAAATTGGATTTTAGATGGAATCAAAGGATGCGAGGATCGTTCGGAAACCCTGGGAAAGTCCTTAAGAAGCTATTGGAAGGTTGATGAACCTTCGAGATATAATTTATATACTATTTGATCACGAGATGAGCTGGTCGTTTGCCTGATGGTAAGTATAGCGCCGGCCCACTACAATTGCAGTGCCACTCAAAACTTTGAAACACATTAACACAAAGGCCTGCGCGGCAATGCAGTGCGCTCGTTACTGACACATTAGGTGTCTTATTAGCACAGTAATTTCACTGACTACTTTGCTCATCAAACCGGAACACTTGCTTGCACATTACTGCTTGGCGGCAGACTTCACGAGCAAAGCGGTGGTACCAACCCAGGCCAACACTCGTATAAGATTTATTCAATTCAACTTAAACTTCAAAACGGCAATTAAGCTTGTAACCTGCCAAGTGGAAATACTTTTCCGCATACTATTTTGAAGAAAAATCAAGTAAAAATGGATGATTCTCAGAAATATTACTGTTTATTACCAAGTCTGGGGTGCTATTTTTTAATGTCACCGAGTGGCTAGATATCAGGGATATGACCTATAGTCACCGATTTAAGAAAAGTTGTATTTTTGAAAGTCATTCCCTGTATTACCAATGTAACGGACCTAGCTATCTTAACTACATATCCTGGTTAAAGGCACCACTTTGTACTGCTCCCTAACTAAAGATCTTAAGCAAATATATAAAATAAATAGAGAGATACTGAGATACATAAAAAACATAGATACATAAGTACATAGATCCTAACATTACACATCCTGGTTTACGGCATTAAATTGTGATGGTTGCCTAGTTAATTGGTTATAGATATAAATAGCTAGATATGTAATAATAATATGGAAGATAGAATATTTTGGCCATCCGCATCGTCCGTCCGTGTCGTTTCGTCTAATGGTAGAACCCTTTTACGTTGTGTTTCCATAATAACCCTTCTTTTCAGCCGCGTTTTGAAACAGTTCCTAACTAAACCTAATTTCCTACTTGCAATAGTTACTATGAAGATTTCCTATACCTATCTAATCACTAATGAAATAATCCTATCTTACGAATATGAGTGATATTACAGAATACTTATTACTTGGTCTATCTTGGTGATTACCTAATTTAGTATAAAATCTAGATCTTGATGAAATTTATAAATTGAATTTACTTTTAGTATGTACTCAAATTAAGTTAAACTTTGCGGCATAGAATCGAAGCCCCACTCCCGCTTCAATTGGTGATTTTCGACTTCCAAACTGGATAATCTCCCCCGCATTTCAGATGATAATGAAGATCATCATAGGGAATTTTCATCTATCTTACTACTAGTTAATTCAGTTCGTTGGTAATGTTAATTTGTCAAATAACAAGAGATAAGAGGACTTTATCTTTTAGCAAAGGTAAGTTTGTTTGTTTGTCTAATCCATTCAAGGTATCTCTACTTTAAAATTATAATCAAAGCTAATCTTCATACTACTCAGTCAGAATAACAAACTAAGTAAAGAGCGCTGGTCACTCTCTCCCGTCTATCGTTCCAATCTGAGTTTCCATCCTTCATCTCAACACTGCCTGGTTATGCCCGAATCTAGTCCATACTTTATCTAGTATAGATAAGATTCTAATGTAATCCGTTTGCCTACTACTCTACCTAGCCCTATAATTCAAAAGCCTACGTAAATTCCTACAAGACCATAACAATAGAATTCCTTCCTAACCCTTCATTTTAGTATTGAACTAATTACTCGTTTTCACGTAATTATAATTTGTAATTCCCTACATATTAGTAATCTTATTTTATTATAAGGACCAATATTTTCACGTAAATATGATATTAGGATTCACTATTAGTAACCCTATTTTAACGTAGAGATGAGACTGATTGCTTCATCGTAATTATATAATCTCCCTATAGATTCCTTGTTAGTAATCTCGTTTGAAAATACTGTTACTACTTAGTTAGTTAGTAATGAAATTTCATTATAGATTTATTTGTAACGATTTCGTGCTTTTTATAAGTACTAGATATTTTTAATCTTATTTTGTTTCGTTTATTCGAAGTACTAATTTTCCTTTATTTAGAGTTTTATATTTCTTTACTACTTATAGTTTATTAGTTGGTACCAACGTTTTATAGTTTAACTCTTTATTAACAAGTTTTGTTCAACCTTCGTGTCATTACAGATTTACAGAAAGACTCTACTTTGGAAGTCTAGGATAAATAATAAAGTTAGAAGTCTTTAATTGCTTCTTGGTAAATAATAAGAAGTTTAGTCTTTATTAGACTTAGGTAGAATTAGTTTGTGACCAATATGGATTCTCCTACGGTATTCGTATAGATAACCAATGACTGCTTTTATTGCTCATCAAGCCTCAACCCAATTGTACTCTTAGTAATTAAGACCAACTTATGAAGTTACTTATTTTAAATGAATATAAACCTCCTCATAGGATTCCATCATATAAATCTATGACACTTAAGCCAAACCCTGACCTATCTTATTTAGTTTAATAAGCTTTTGAACTCTGTTTTGAATCAAGAAATATTATTTAATAAAGGTTTTGTTAATAAAGAATTTAATCTTTATTTAGTTTAGTAAATATTTACTAATGCAAGTCCTAACTATTCCTATCAAAGGTTTGTTTATTTATTAGTTTGAACTAGCCTAAATTACATATGATTTAACCCAAGTTTGATTCTAACTTTTTATTATTCCTAACAAATTCAACCTACTAACTTCAACTATAGAGTTGTGTCTTTACCCAACTTAATACTCAAAGTGTACCTAGGTTTCCTATCATTTCTGCCCTAAAAAGGTTCCTATTCGATCTAGTTTTCCTAAGTAATAAACAAAGCTAGGGAAACCGATCCCACATTTACATTTAAACGTGTTGGTTTTTCACGGTGTAATGAAAAACCCCCTAAAGAAGACCTACACCTTAGCAAAGGCTTGGTCACCTGACTAATCTGCTACGGGATCGAGGGAGCAACCTCTCCTACAACCTAACAACTCGTGTGCTTTAGCCCCCCACGTTCGAGACCGCAGTCTATGGATGAACGTAGTAGCTGGGAAAGACAATAAACAGGGAATATATAAATATATAGATAGAGACCGAATCAATCTGTACGAGGCATTTTCCATTGGTTCCCAAAGGAGCGGATTCACTTCGACGAGCCCTCCAACTTCCAATGCAACGCACAAAAAGACCGGGAGACGCTAAACTGAACTCCAATTGCTTGAAGATACAGCTACTTAGCCCGTCTCATTGCTAAGCCATAGCTAAAATCAAGTAAACAAACTCTTTAAACCACAATCCGCGAAAAACTCACAAAATCACTAAAGAAAACTCCAATACGTAGCCATGATTATATACAAAGCGCGATAAATCACAAGGTAAATTAATCTAAAACACTCCGAAACCCCGCTTAAACTGCTTAAAATTCCCTTTAAACAACTATAAAACAAATCTAAATTTCCCCATAAAATTATAAGTTTTCACCACAAAACACACTATAAAAATTAAAATATTATCTAACAAACATGGCACCGCACGAAATAATCGATAGTAATTAATTTATCTACAAAAACGCGAGATGTTTACTCAATAGAAGCGAAAACTAACAATTATTCCAACCTCACACCACAAGAGTAAAGTCAAAAAATCCACTTCACACTACAAAAGAGCGAAAGCCGAAATCTCAACCTCACACTATAAGGATAAAATCGAAATGCCCCTTAACCCTAGTAACGCGCCACTATTTATACCTTCTGTCCTGCGCTTCATAAGACCTCTAAGATCCCGGCAACAAAAGCGCTTGGTGAAACATTGAGAACCTGTGACTTTCGTGCGACACGGGAGACTCCAGAGCCATCGGCTACAAATGCAACTTCACACAGATATGTTCCCTCCTTACATAGTTATAACGTTGATTTTGGTTTGAACTAATTTTCCCTTGTTACTTTTTGATTCTCGCCTACATCGCTCTGTTTTTACTAAACCTACATTCCTTCAACTTTTGTATTAAGTACTAATCTTAGTTATCAATTATTGTATGATAATTTTAGCCTCAGAATGAGTTTATCTAATTTGTTCTGATGTTAATACTGTATGTTTACTATTTAAATTTATATTTTTAGACTAAAATAACTTCTGCAAGTTATTTCAAAAGTATCTAATAATTAATTTAGCCTAAATGAAGTTTTCATACTTTTACAAGTATTACTTGTACTTCCATGTCTTTGCTCATGCAGCGATAGAATTCCCTCAACATTTTGGGTTATAATTTAAAATACAGTATGTTTCTCTATTCCTTTTATTCCTAATATGTTTATTAAAGTTTAATTACATTATGTGTATTTCCCTTTTCTCTTCATCTATCTGTGAACATGATGGACTTGGCTACCTAATCAATTCCTTCTCATTATGCAGTAATAGGATTCCCTCGATATTTTTGGTTTATAATTCAAACTACAGTATGATGCTCTATTCCTTTTATTCTTAATAAGTTTATTTAAGTTTGTTAACATCATATATGTATTTTTCCTTCTCTTCATTTATTTGTGAACATGATGGACTTGGCTACCAATGCCAGTTCCGTCACATCCAACCCCCAAATTAATTGATGGTGTTTTTCTATAAAACCCGAGATTAATTTCCGCTCTACACAGCAAATGCCTGTTCACAAATAAATAGTATGTACTATTTTGAATATAAATTAATGAATTTAACTAAATAAATGTATATACCTATATTATATTATTAAACAAGATGTGTTTCCCATTTAAATCTCTATTAATATCCCAATTATTCTTACTTTAATTCTTTCTAAAACACAATTAAACAACTATAACTTAATTAAATAAATTTCAATTTGTTGTCAATAATTTCAAATTTGTTCATGTAAGTGAGATGAGTAGATATGAGGTGTGTCTTTAAACCATAATGAATTCAACCAATATAAGATTAAGTTTCTAGGCTTTCTAGTATACCATTATGAACAGAGTATAACCTCCGCAAGGATAATTTTGACTCAGATAAGGTGCTGGGTTGTGAATCCAGTATACTCTAGCCGTACTATACAGAGCATGACAGCTGATACTTTGAAGACTTTAATTGCTTCGTCTTCAGTCTGAAATTCCCCGTATATCCCCCAAAGAAAAAACTCTCCCTATAGACAAAAGCTACATCTCCCCACAATGAATATACCCCACCTAGATTCTGTCCTCCCATAGAAGTTTGTTCGTTCTGGAAAATGTGAAGTGTGCTTAGTCAGAGCCTAACTTGTGCAGTATAGAGAATTTCATGGCTCCAGTCAATGGGAAATCTGTCATTTCGACTTTAACCTAACACCTGATTATTCCCATAAAATCCTCCTTCTTGTATGGTGTAATGTATTTGAAACCAATCGACAACAAATTTATTTCCAGTCCCAGATCTAACAAACTCTCTGAGCCCTCTCTAGTAAAACTTTACTCTCACCACTATCAAACTGCCTGCATAATCTTCCTTACATACTATTTACTAATAATAATTCATACAATTTCTAACATCCTTTCCGCTACCTCAGTTCCTCGCTGCTAAAAAAATTTGTCAGACCTATCAGACTAGAAATCATAAAAACTGGCCGTAACTATTATATATATCTAACCCATAACATAAAATATTAATAATATCAATCTAACACCAACCTTCTTTTACTGAAAATTAATAATCCAAATTTGTAAGCCCTCTCTTTAAGTTATATTTATAAGTCAACAAGCATTCACCATAAATAAAGCAAATGAAAATTCTATAATTCAAATAATCTACTTCAAAATCTGAATTAAATAATGTAGTTCAAAGTATAAACCAATACCAAGTTGTCTACTTTTTTGGTTTATAAAGATCTATCTATCCATTAATCTTTAGATAAGAATCTAATTTTGTACATAATAAATGCGAATTACCAATCACGTATATCAATTTTAATTGCTTTTCATACTATATTATCTGGAATGGACCCCTTTAAATACTTTATTTTATTTATGACTGGATAACATTTATTATCGTTATCATTACCCACTTTATATATAGTTTTGTATACGATAAAAGTACAAGAACCTGTTAAACTTATTTGCATTTAATTATGGTTTAATCAAAGTAAATGATTTCGAACCTTCGAAGAATCGTTATTTCTAAACTAATACTCTATTTCCCATCGAATTTAATCCTCAATATAAGATATACTCATTTAATACCTAGAAAATTTGTATTCTTTATTTACCTGGTTATATCACGTTCGCAATTTTTTTTAACCTCCTTTTTCACTTATATCGTTAGTCTCCATGATAAAAACAATCCGCACAGCTTATAACCATTGAAATTAGCACTTATTTCCTAATTTATTATGTATTTCAAACTGTTTTTGACTATTCAATTTCACTTTTAAAGTTCATGTTTTGTTTACAAAATTTTCCTAAATTTACCTCCAGGACTTTAAATATTGACAGCTGCGTTCCACAGACTCTCTTACCTATGGGCAACATTCTGAATTTAAAATCATAGACTAATAAAGATTGTCTACTTGCCGTAATACCACACTAATCGTGAACTTCCTTTATCAAAATTAAATTATTATTAAATTATTTTAATATAAACCATGAGTATATTTATTTGAAATAATTCTACATAACCTCTTTTAATTTTACTTAAACAGCATAATATTTATAATGTTCCTTAACCTGCGCAGTCTATTCTTTTTTGAAATTAAACCCTCCTTTGACTCGCCCAATAAAGTTATTTTTACTGCTTAAAACCATATTTCCATTTTCTACTTTTCCCGCCTTTCTATTGCATTTTCTTTACTTTGACGCGTCATATACAAAGAAAATGCCGAGCTTCGATTCGCTGATTGTAAATTATCCCTGCCTCTGGGACCCCTCGGACTTCAATTTTAACGACCGCGTTATAAAACAAAAGTGTGTCACTAATCTACTGTCTGAATCCAACAAAATTTCTACCGTCCTCCTTACCACGTCGGACATCAAGCGCAAGATCCGGGCTTTTCAGGCCAAAATTCGTCGTCGTAAACCCAAAGTAAGTACTAACCACTGATTCGTATTTCCACATTCATCCTAGCTACCTCTTCTGCCTACAATATACTCAATTAATTTCTCTACTTATATCCTCACGTATGTACCCACTATCAATTAATTCCCTTCAACCCTAATTTTGTTTTTCTTTTACAGTCTCCCCGCCCTACATCCCAGTCCCACTCCGTCGTTAGTCAGCCCCCGGACTCCGCATCAGCCTCAACTCCCATTCCTACCCCTCCTATAGATCCACATTTGCCCCACGTAAGTATCACCCACCCTATTTTTTTTTTGTTAACAAAATTTTCTTTGCCTATAATTTACTAAAATGTATTTTCCTTTTCCCATTTCAGAGTTCCCCATTCAATCCCTTTGAATCCTTGGAGGAAATTGACGAGCTCCTTCCCTATTTATTCCCTGTTCCTCTTTAACCGTAAGTATTTACGTCCTAAATCGAATTTTTGTCTTATACTCTTATCTAATTTTAATCTTAACCCACTCCCCCTTTTCTTCAATAAAACCTTGTGTCGATTAATATTCTTTTATTATTATGTCCTTAATTCAAAAGTTGTCCTTCCCACACATAACCTAAATTTGCTTTCTTCCCTATTTGCTAATTTCCAAATTTTCTTTTGTTTTCAGTTCCCAGCCTTCTCTCCAACATCCGCTTCCTGTTCCTTCCTTTTTTTTCCATTTAGTTCCTTTTTTTTTTATTTTTATTAATATATTTCGTTCACAAACATTTTTTGTTTTTATTTGAAAGGCCGCCTCTCACCCCTCCATCTAGACTTACTAGAGGTATAAAATATATAATAGAAACACAGATATGTAATAAGTCTGTGAATAGAAAGAATAATTTAATGAATGTTTAAAATTTGTTTACCGTTTAATGTTCTTCTTTTTTTTTTTTTTTTTTTTTTAATATGAATAGACAAGTAACCTCCGATAAATCTAGATGGGCCTTTCCCTTACCCACATACATCGTTTTTTTTTTTTTTTTATACAAATCAACATTTTAACAACTCAAAGCTATAGTTAAGTACATATTTGTTTACTTATGATAGTAGATAAATCTTTCTTACAATCTCAATTATTCCTTGACATCCACAACTAAAACTTTTAACACATATTTTGAACATTAAGTCTATTATTATTATATCTAGGTTACTACAATAAAATTATTAAATTAACAAACTAAACAATACTTCAAACTAAATTTTGTTAAACTCTATCTTAGGTCTGCATTAAATCTAAAACGAATTAATAAAATATGCTTTTCTACTTGTTTTGTTCCCGAATCAGCTCTCGTAAAGGTTTTCCACACACATATTTACTATTTCTATTTAAAATATTTTGAAAGATGTATTGTATTAAATTTTCCTCTTACTTGGTTGGTACTAGGGTCAATTAAAATATAGACGTTCCTATAAGGATTTGCTGCTATGACATAGGGTCCTTCATACAATGCCTCAAACTTTTTTGTTATCTTTTTATTTGCATCCGATTTATTTAACCTCTTTATTTTCACTAAATCCCCTATTTGAAACTGTATAAGCCGGAATTTCCGATTAAATTTTGCTTGCCGCTTCTCCCCAACTTCCCTTAAATTGTTCCTAACCTCTTTTCTTATTTGTTCCACATCCATTTTATCTCCTATGTCTTTTAGCTCTCTATCAAAAGTTAATCGTGTGGTCTCTCCATACATAATCTCACTAGGCGTGTATTTCGTACTTTCATGAAATGTGTTGTTATACAATAGCTCTAATTTAGGTAGCATAGTCGTCCAACTTCTATGATTAGCTCTACAATATGTTCTAAATAATCGACCCAACTCTTTGTTTACCCTTTCTGTTGTGTTAGGACGTGGATTCCTAACCGTAGTATATATAACCTTTATACCCTCTTGTCTCATACTCTCCTTCCATACCTTGCTAGCAAATTGCGATCCGTTGTCAGACATTATAATCTTAGGTTTTATTATATCAAAGAACTTCTTCATCTTTCCTACTACTGCTCTACTCGTAGCCTTCCTTAATTCGTAAAATTTCACAAACTTACTAAACGAATCTTGAATCACTAAAATATACTGCATTCCGAAAACACCTGATGGTAATGGTCCGTACAAATCTACCATAACTAATTCACCAATATCACTAGTAATTATTGAACAACACGGTCCCACTTGATTCACTGTATCACTTTTAGTCAATTGACACTCATGACAAATTCTAATCACTTGTTTCACTAATTTAGCAATTCCTATCCAATAAAATCTGTCCTTAATATATTTTATCACCTTGAAAGCTCCCTGATGTCCCATTTCAATATGAACTTGTTTGATTATCTCTACTCTCAAAACTTCAGGTATATAAATAACCTTTTTCGTAATTGTGTTTTTCCCCATGCTGAAATATAATAACCCTTCTTCAATTGAACATTTCTTAGCTATCCGATCTAGTTTACTCTCTAACTCTTTTCCTTTTTCTATATTTTCTATAATTAATTTAATTTCGCCATCTTCCCTTTGTAAATTTCTCATATTCTTTATTTTTGCTATTAATTCTTTATTTGTCTTTACTTCTGTGTATAATATTCCTGGCATTTTAACTCTATCTTCTTGCAACAGTTCTCCTTCTGGTGGATATCTAGACAATATATCTGCTACTACATTTTCCTTTCCACTTATGTGCTGTACTTCATACTGAAAGTGTTCTAAATAATTAATCCATCTAGTTACTCTAGCGTTGTACAATTTCCAATTTTTAACAAACGTTAAGGCTTTATGGTCTGTTCTTATTATTATTTTAGCCCCTCTCAAATACGTTTCAAACTTTTCTAAACAACAAATGACAGCATAAAACTCCTGTTCTGTCACCGTCCAATTCAATTGTGCTCCTTTCAATGCTTTACTATGAAATCCTAATATCCTCTTCTCTCCTTCTTCATCTAACTGATATAAATATCCTGCCATTCCTACTCCTGAACTGTCTGTTTGTAGATAGTATGGTTTCTTAAAATCTGGATGATGTAAAAGTATAGTTTCTATAAACAATCCTTTTATTTCTTCAAATGCTTTTTGTTCTATCTCCCCCCAACTCCATTCTCGTTCCTTTTTTAATAACTCACACAAAGGCTGAATATGTTGACTATAGTTCCGTATAAACCTCCTGTAAAAGTTACACAACCCTAAAAAAGCTCTAACTTGTTTCAATCTTTTGGGTACGGGGAAATCTTTTATTGCCTTTAATTTGTCAGGATCAGTCCTAAGTCCCTCTGTTGATATTATGTATCCTAGCATTTTGACTTCCTTGCAAAGAAACTCACATTTTTTTATATTACACGTCATCCCTGCTTTATTTAGTTTCCCTAATACCGTATCTAAGTGCTCTAAATGTTCGTCTAGCGTACCCGTAGTTATTATGGCTAGGTCATCCAAATAATTAACGCAATAATCCCTAACCTCATGACCTAGTATGACATCCATAGCTCTACTAAAACTCCCTACAGAAGTCTTTAATCCTTGAGGAAGAACGTTATAAACATATGATTTTCCATTAAATGTAAATCCAGTGTACTTCTTACTTGCTTCTGATATAGGTACTTGAAAATATGCATTATTTAAGTCAATTATACTTATAAAATTAGCTCCATGAAATGAATTCATTACTTCTATTTGTATTGGTGGTTTTTCAGTTTCAGGAATCATATACTTATTTATTTCGCGGGCGTCTAAAAGCACTCGAATAGAACCATCTCTCTTTAAAGTGAAAGTTAAAGGGCTACAATACGGTGTTGACGATCTACTAATTATATTTTGTTCTTCCATCTCTCTTAATTTCTCCTCTACTTTCCGTCTATATGCATAAGGCACAGGATACGTTTTCTTAATTATGGGTACATGGCTTTCCATGGTAATTGTATGCTCATAGCAGTTTGCTCTACCTAACTTAGATGAAAATAAATCTCTATATTTCTCTAATAATCCTCCTAGTTTCTCCTTATCTCTTTCATCCAACTTAACTCCAAAATCTAAATCCTGTATCTTTATTCTCCCTTCTTCATCCATAACTCTACACTTTCCTTCATTATTCTCCACACATACTTCAATCTCTCGCTCATAAAATTGTATCAATTGTTTTTCCTCATTAGGTCCTATCAAAATTCCTTTCCCATTTTTGTTTAAATTTATTGTTATTTCATTCTGTTTCATCCAATCGAAACCTAATATTACTTGGCTCGTTAAACCAGGTACTATCAAAAATCCTGTATCAATCGTTAATGGTCCTATTGTCAAAGGTAAAAGAACAATAAAACGTATTTCAGCACTTTTATGTCCTACCGCTGTCCTAATTTGTAAAGGTTTTATTGGCATTAACGGTATAGATGGGTTTTCGCGTTTTAATTCTAACCAAAATTCTTCTGATATACAAGTTATATCACTTCCCGTGTCTAATAAACCTATTACTGCAGTATCGTAAATCTGTACTTCTAATTCTGATTTATAATCTACTCTATCACTTTCTTCTACTTCATTATCCTCAAATACCGAAGTTACTATCCCACCTAAACTATTATTATCTATAGAAGATTGTTCAATTTTTAATTTTAAAGTTTCTATTATATTTCCTGGTATTTCTATTTCTCTAAAACTCTTTGATCTATATCCAAATCCTTCAGTTTTCTCACGTTCTAAAATTCTCCCTACGATCGGTACCTTAAGTCCTCTGTTATTTATACCTAAAGTTTGACCCGGTTTCCAACCCATGCCTAACATAATATGCAGTGGTATGTTCCCTATTAAAGAAGCTGACTCGGGAACCAAACTCTCAGCTTCCTTTAGTTTAAATCTACTAATACATTAGACGAATTTTCTCTTTCCGCATTTTCTGTTTGTAAATTGTTTACTGCCTTCCTTTGAACTACTTCCGGCTTCTTCCAATTTTTATATTGCTGTTGAAAATTCTTCCTTCTATTAATGAATCCTTGCTGTTGGTCCGTTGAAGGATAAACGTGAACCTCTTGTTTATCTACGTCATCTAAATTCCTCAAAAATTCTGCTGTCTCTATTATTGTGCTTAATTTAGTGGTTACCCATATTTGTTGGACACGTTTTGGGTAGTGTCTGATTATGTCAGCTATCAACTGCTTTTCCGGTAAATTATAGGATAGCATTTGGGCTCTACCAACCAGATGTAGAAAATAATTTAACATCGATGGGCACTTCTGTCGATCCCAACAACCCTGAACCAGACTACGCCTAAGTTCACTTTGTTCGCTCTCTCCCCAGTATGTCGCTAAAAAGTCCATCTTAAAGTCTTCTAAACCTGTCCATCTTCCTTTATAAATTCTAGCCCAATCTCTAGCTTCCCCTATTAAGCAATCCTGTATCAAATCTATTTCTTTTCCTTCTTTAGATGCCCTTTTCAAATAATTTTCTAAATCTTCTAAAAATGTAACTGGATGTATATTTGTCCCTCCTCCATATTTCGGTTTCTCTAAATTTACGCTTCTCACATTGTAAATTATATTCTTGTATTCTTCGTTCGATAGTTTCTTTCCTTGTTCTGTGACTGATCCACAAGATGACTCTTGACCTTTACTACTTATTATCTGTTCATCAGAACTCTCCATAGGTGAACTCTGTTCATCTCGTACCTCTATTTCATTACTATTAATTTGAGGACTGCCTACAGTCGTTTTAGTTACCTTCACTTCTTCACTCAATTCATTTATCTTGCTAGATAACGTTCCTATAGCTCTTCTCATCATTCGGTAGACTACTCCTAATCCTTTTACTGGTTTTTCCTTAGGTTTTGATTTTAGCACTGTTAATTTTTGACGTTTGGATGTTATGTTTAAGTCTTCTTCTTGTTCCGTTTCTCCATCTATCATATTTCTATCTTCCATGTTTATTATTACTTCCTGATCTGCGTATTTTGCCGGTATCCTTCGTTTGCGACTTGATTTGCTTCGTTCCATTGTCCTTTTGTTTTAATTTTTGTTCTACTATTTAGCCTTTTAATTTTATTAATTAAATCCTGGAACCACTTTAAATTTCTATCTTTTATAAAACTCAAAACTCTATATTACTATAATTCTCCTTATTTATTCCGTGTATACGATTCTATCTTTTTTTATGATAATTATATTTATTGTAATGTTTGTTAATTGCTATACACTATATTAAATAAATAACCGAACTAAAATTTCAATTTTAATACCGTTATTTATTATATTTGTGAAATATTTTTCCCAAATAAACTAGTTTCTAAACTTCCCAATCCAAATATCTTATAAATCCTAACATACCCTTTTCTTTGTCGCAACTAACTCTTAATAATTTTCTTATTAAAATTATACGAAATCGTTTACGCCCTTTAAACAGAATTGCGCAAATAACGTGGAGCCAGAACATAAAAAACTCTAGATGTCTCTGACAGTCGTCTGTTTGACTACTCTGTGCTCAATGCTCATGCCTATTGCTACTTTTATTTCATTGAAAACGTAACCAGTGTTTAATGTTTATTAGCATTCTAATTAAAAGTAATTTATATATCCAGGTTAAAATTTTATATACCTAGTTTTATTTTTCTACTTTTACAAGATCTATTTCTACTTTGAGTGACCGGCTATCAGAACTTCTATACAGCTCCAGCGAAAGTAAACAATCGTTTTACAGAATTCAAAGTCTAAAGAAAGGACGCCACTTGCTTCAACCCCCAATAGACAAAACCAAACACTTCAACATGAAACCTTTCTCAAATGTAAGTAACCGTTTAATATGCTTTAATTTTAATCTAACTCGTAACCTTTCTTTGAACCCGTAATTATTTTAAGCTCTCTACTAACCTATCAACTTTAACTGTTCTATCTAAATTCATTTAAATAAAACTCAATTGTTTTTATTGTTTATTATAGTGGTTATATCATAACCGCTTATATACATAACCTAACTTTATACTGTAAAGACTCGAATTCTACCTAGTTCAAGTTTAATCCTAGTAAATGATTCACTAAAATTTCAAATTACTTTACACACTTAAAAGAATGAAGAAGAATGTTAATCTATCACAATCCTAAATTAAATAATCATGTCATTATATTTGGCAGGTACCACGAAGTTCTCTGGATCAATCAACAACCAACCAAACAACCATGCCCGCTACGACCTTTCACTTCAACGTCCCAGACTCTAGGTAAATAATACTTTTATTCCTACCTCTAATATTCTATCCAACCCCCCGTGTAAACAACTATACATTAATTAATTAACTGTTAATCTAATTGTTACTTTTAGTTTTATTTAAATTGATTTTCCCTAACTATTAGATAAGATGATCTCTCAATTGTACTAAAGTAAATGAAACCTTTTATTCTCAACCCCCCGTTTATAGAACTAAATATTAATCAATTGTTTAGTCTAGTTTAACCCACTACTGGTTAATCTAACATTAAGATGAAACATACAGAAACATTCTTTAGATTTTATTACTTCCTAGTCATACAAAATCTAAAATAAATTCTATAATGTTAACCGGCACTATTTTAACACAACACTGATTGTGTATGTTCTGTTGTGTATAATAAATGATGTATATTCTATATACATACAGTTCCTATTTCAACCCCCCGTTTTTAAAACTAAATAATATTATTTGTCAGAACTTTAGTTCAACAATCAAATTACACCCGTTCCTGCCATGTTACTACAAACTTATGACCAACCTTTCCATAAGTACAAAGTTTTAGATAATTTAAGCTTTACCAACTCAATCTAATTGTTTTCAATTATGCTTTAACCTACAAATATCTTTGTTTCAGTATGCAACAACCCAGTTACAAGAATCTACGATCGGCGCCATCTATCTACTCCAGCTAAAACTATCAAGACACTGAACCAATCCATAATTCAATTGCTTTTCTACCTATCCTTTTGTTCCGCTTTTCTATTTATTAATTTTACCACTAGGGGCGCTTATTTACTAAGTCTTATGTTTATTTGATTTTAAAGTTTCTATTATTCGACTGTATTTACTGTAATAAATGTTCATTTTTCTTGTGTTTCAATTATCAAATTACCTAGGTTAACTACTCAGTTTTAACACTAATATTAAAACAAACTTTTAATTTACTATAGACTAAATAGGTATTCTCTAAACGCTCTACATACACTCATTTTTAAATTTTAAGTTAAAATCATTCATGTTAAACCTAGATGAAGACTATTTGTAATTTACAACTGTTTCAAAACTGACTGTCCGTTTTCACAAACAACAAATTGTGATAGCTTAGCTATCACTTGATAATATAGATATAATAAATAAAGAGATATAGTACATATATATAATAATGATAAATATTAATTAAACTAATCAATCCATTCTACCTAGCCGTCTTAGCTATCTTGTATCCTAATGATCTAAACTGTAACTAACTTCACCTAAAAATCCTATAGCCGTAGTAGTCTAGATTCGAATCCTGGTTTATGGCACCTATATTGTAATGGGTACCTAGGTAAACTCTTAATCTAATCCTAGCTATAATCTAAACTGTAACACGCTATTTCTAACTACCACTTACTAATTAAACTGGATCCTGGTCACGTTAACTAAATTGTACCGATACCTAGCTAATACCTGTATGTTCTATTAATCTCAATCTCAATCTCTTGTTAATTACCCTAACCTTAACTGTTATCCTGGTCTACGGAAACCAAAATGTACCGACCCCTACCTAGCTATCTTAACTACATATCCTGGTTAAAGGCACCACTTTGTACTGCTCCCTAACTAAAGATCTTAAGCAAATATATAAAATAAATAGAGAGATACTGAGATACATAAAAAACATAGATACATAAGTACATAGATCCTAACATTACACATCCTGGTTTACGGCATTAAATTGTGATGGTTGCCTAGTTAATTGGTTATAGATATAAATAGCTAGATATGTAATAATAATATGGAAGATAGAATATTTTGGCCATCCGCATCGTCCGTCCGTGTCGTTTCGTCTAATGGTAGAACCCTTTTACGTTGTGTTTCCATAATAACCCTTCTTTTCAGCCGCGTTTTGAAACAGTTCCTAACTAAACCTAATTTCCTACTTGCAATAGTTACTATGAAGATTTCCTATACCTATCTAATCACTAATGAAATAATCCTATCTTACGAATATGAGTGATATTACAGAATACTTATTACTTGGTCTATCTTGGTGATTACCTAATTTAGTATAAAATCTAGATCTTGATGAAATTTATAAATTGAATTTACTTTTAGTATGTACTCAAATTAAGTTAAACTTTGCGGCATAGAATCGAAGCCCCACTCCCGCTTCAATTGGTGATTTTCGACTTCCAAACTGGATAATCTCCCCCGCATTTCAGATGATAATGAAGATCATCATAGGGAATTTTCATCTATCTTACTACTAGTTAATTCAGTTCGTTGGTAATGTTAATTTGTCAAATAACAAGAGATAAGAGGACTTTATCTTTTAGCAAAGGTAAGTTTGTTTGTTTGTCTAATCCATTCAAGGTATCTCTACTTTAAAATTATAATCAAAGCTAATCTTCATACTACTCAGTCAGAATAACAAACTAAGTAAAGAGCGCTGGTCACTCTCTCCCGTCTATCGTTCCAATCTGAGTTTCCATCCTTCATCTCAACACTGCCTGGTTATGCCCGAATCTAGTCCATACTTTATCTAGTATAGATAAGATTCTAATGTAATCCGTTTGCCTACTACTCTACCTAGCCCTATAATTCAAAAGCCTACGTAAATTCCTACAAGACCATAACAATAGAATTCCTTCCTAACCCTTCATTTTAGTATTGAACTAATTACTCGTTTTCACGTAATTATAATTTGTAATTCCCTACATATTAGTAATCTTATTTTATTATAAGGACCAATATTTTCACGTAAATATGATATTAGGATTCACTATTAGTAACCCTATTTTAACGTAGAGATGAGACTGATTGCTTCATCGTAATTATATAATCTCCCTATAGATTCCTTGTTAGTAATCTCGTTTGAAAATACTGTTACTACTTAGTTAGTTAGTAATGAAATTTCATTATAGATTTATTTGTAACGATTTCGTGCTTTTTATAAGTACTAGATATTTTTAATCTTATTTTGTTTCGTTTATTCGAAGTACTAATTTTCCTTTATTTAGAGTTTTATATTTCTTTACTACTTATAGTTTATTAGTTGGTACCAACGTTTTATAGTTTAACTCTTTATTAACAAGTTTTGTTCAACCTTCGTGTCATTACAGATTTACAGAAAGACTCTACTTTGGAAGTCTAGGATAAATAATAAAGTTAGAAGTCTTTAATTGCTTCTTGGTAAATAATAAGAAGTTTAGTCTTTATTAGACTTAGGTAGAATTAGTTTGTGACCAATATGGATTCTCCTACGGTATTCGTATAGATAACCAATGACTGCTTTTATTGCTCATCAAGCCTCAACCCAATTGTACTCTTAGTAATTAAGACCAACTTATGAAGTTACTTATTTTAAATGAATATAAACCTCCTCATAGGATTCCATCATATAAATCTATGACACTTAAGCCAAACCCTGACCTATCTTATTTAGTTTAATAAGCTTTTGAACTCTGTTTTGAATCAAGAAATATTATTTAATAAAGGTTTTGTTAATAAAGAATTTAATCTTTATTTAGTTTAGTAAATATTTACTAATGCAAGTCCTAACTATTCCTATCAAAGGTTTGTTTATTTATTAGTTTGAACTAGCCTAAATTACATATGATTTAACCCAAGTTTGATTCTAACTTTTTATTATTCCTAACAAATTCAACCTACTAACTTCAACTATAGAGTTGTGTCTTTACCCAACTTAATACTCAAAGTGTACCTAGGTTTCCTATCATTTCTGCCCTAAAAAGGTTCCTATTCGATCTAGTTTTCCTAAGTAATAAACAAAGCTAGGGAAACCGATCCCACATTTACATTTAAACGTGTTGGTTTTTCACGGTGTAATGAAAAACCCCCTAAAGAAGACCTACACCTTAGCAAAGGCTTGGTCACCTGACTAATCTGCTACGGGATCGAGGGAGCAACCTCTCCTACAACCTAACAACTCGTGTGCTTTAGCCCCCCACGTTCGAGACCGCAGTCTATGGATGAACGTAGTAGCTGGGAAAGACAATAAACAGGGAATATATAAATATATAGATAGAGACCGAATCAATCTGTACGAGGCATTTTCCATTGGTTCCCAAAGGAGCGGATTCACTTCGACGAGCCCTCCAACTTCCAATGCAACGCACAAAAAGACCGGGAGACGCTAAACTGAACTCCAATTGCTTGAAGATACAGCTACTTAGCCCGTCTCATTGCTAAGCCATAGCTAAAATCAAGTAAACAAACTCTTTAAACCACAATCCGCGAAAAACTCACAAAATCACTAAAGAAAACTCCAATACGTAGCCATGATTATATACAAAGCGCGATAAATCACAAGGTAAATTAATCTAAAACACTCCGAAACCCCGCTTAAACTGCTTAAAATTCCCTTTAAACAACTATAAAACAAATCTAAATTTCCCCATAAAATTATAAGTTTTCACCACAAAACACACTATAAAAATTAAAATATTATCTAACAAACATGGCACCGCACGAAATAATCGATAGTAATTAATTTATCTACAAAAACGCGAGATGTTTACTCAATAGAAGCGAAAACTAACAATTATTCCAACCTCACACCACAAGAGTAAAGTCAAAAAATCCACTTCACACTACAAAAGAGCGAAAGCCGAAATCTCAACCTCACACTATAAGGATAAAATCGAAATGCCCCTTAACCCTAGTAACGCGCCACTATTTATACCTTCTGTCCTGCGCTTCATAAGACCTCTAAGATCCCGGCAACAAAAGCGCTTGGTGAAACATTGAGAACCTGTGACTTTCGTGCGACACGGGAGACTCCAGAGCCATCGGCTACAAATGCAACTTCACACAGATATGTTCCCTCCTTACATAGTTATAACGTTGATTTTGGTTTGAACTAATTTTCCCTTGTTACTTTTTGATTCTCGCCTACATCGCTCTGTTTTTACTAAACCTACATTCCTTCAACTTTTGTATTAAGTACTAATCTTAGTTATCAATTATTGTATGATAATTTTAGCCTCAGAATGAGTTTATCTAATTTGTTCTGATGTTAATACTGTATGTTTACGATTTAAATTTATATTTTTAGACTAAAATAACTTCTGCAAGTTATTTCAAAAGTATCTAATAATTAATTTAGCCTAAATGAAGTTTTCATACTTTTACAAGTATTACTTGTACTTCCATGTCTTTGCTCATGCAGCGATAGAATTCCCTCAACATTTTGGGTTATAATTTAAAATACAGTATGTTTCTCTATTCCTTTTATTCCTAATATGTTTATTAAAGTTTAATTACATTATGTGTATTTCCCTTTTCTCTTCATCTATCTGTGAACATGATGGACTTGGCTACCTAATCAATTCCTTCTCATTATGCAGTAATAGGATTCCCTCGATATTTTTGGTTTATAATTCAAACTACAGTATGATGCTCTATTCCTTTTATTCTTAATAAGTTTATTTAAGTTTGTTAACATCATATATGTATTTTTCCTTCTCTTCATTTATTTGTGAACATGATGGACTTGGCTACCAATGCCAGTTCCGTCACACCAAAATGCAACTATTTCTCAGCTTTGATCATAGATAAACTAATCTAATCTATCTATTCAATTTTAATTTTTAGTTGGTAATTGTTTTAAGGTCAAAATTGGCATTAAATATACTCATACCTATGATATCGTTTACCCATTCGTAAACGATATCGTTTACCCATTTGTAAACGATATCAGAGGTGCGATAATTTTAGTCACCCGCTGAGATTCAAACATACGACTTTCTGTTAATCGGTGACTATAGGACATATCGCTGATATTTAGTCTCTCGGTGACATTCAAAAATTGCATCCCAGATCGACATTTTTTTTCCACACAGGTATTTTAAAGGCCAGAGAATAATATAGGACTTTTTATCCCGTTTCCTGTTGGAATCTCGACGCGGAAGAAACCGCGGGCGGTTAAAATAAATTTTCTCCGAAAGACACCCAATCTCAAAAGAGGCCACAGGACTCCAATAACCATTACCTTTGATATTCTTCACAGTAGAAGCATTAGGATATAAAACTTGATAAATTATTTCCGGGAAAATCTCGCAATTTCTCGTTTCTGTGCCGTCCCTGTATAAAATACCTGAGAAAATTGGAGAAGCCATTTTACCTGTAAAAGTGTGGGGTAATGCGACCACTACACCTGTGAAGTTAGCAATTGTGTAACTATAGGTGATTTACTTTCAGGTCATCAGCTGTTATAGTCTATTTCTAGAACGGGCGGAAACACGGTCAGTGACCTTTACGTCACCCACAGTGGTAACCAACTTTTGTAGGTGTTGTTCTATAAAATTCAGAGTCAGTCGTATCGTCAATATCAGCAATAAAAAAGGACATTTCACGGTTTCACCCCCCTTCCCACAGGGATCGTGCATTTTTTCGGGATAAAAGTAACCTATATTATTCTCCGATCCATAAACTGTACCTATGACAAAAATCACGTCGATCCGTTGCTCCGTTACTGAACCAAGGGCAAACCAACTGACCAACAAATTAACAAACATACAAACAGAATTTCGCAGATACAACCTGAGTATAAAGTCGTATGTTATACCGAAAGGCGGTCAATGTACTCCTGGAGGTCAACAAAACTTACGAGTTTTTAAAATTCAGAATTATTCATTGAAAAAAATTATTTGAAGTTTACGTCAAAATTCTACTACAGAACCTCCAGGCAGCCCTAGGTCAGCTGATTCACTTGAACTATGTTGAACTTAAAAAACATGACTTAATGAATGATTTTAGAACCGCCTCCTTTTTTGAACTTCCTCCTCTTTTTCAATTAATATTTTGATTACAATTATATTACAATTGATATTTAGCAGGAGTTCCCACTCTACGTAGAGTAACCGTCCTTGGGTGGCGCAGCCTTTGTTCTCTTCTCCCTCGTTACCTGTGAGCTACGATTTTCGCTCGCAGTGACGCCTCTGTGGAATGGGTGGCTCTATCGTTGCCTACTTTACATTTTTTGAGTCTTTTAACATAATTACTTTTAAAAAAGCGAATTATTTTACAAAATATTTTTACATTTTGATGGCTACGTGGCTAAGTTGGTAGTAACCCTGCCTGCAAAGGAAAAGATTACTTAGATTACGCATACTTGGTATTAAAAAATATAAAAATTATAATTTCCATACCATTTACATACAATAGGGATGTTGCATGAAACACAAAATACAAAATTACTATCTTTATTCAAGTTTAAGAACATCACATTAACATAATAAAACTTAAATTCACAAAAAAATATATAATTGTCACAAAGATACTGCATCTAAAACTTTCACGAATTCAACTTTTTTTTATCATTCAATAGTAATTTAAATGATATACGAGTACTAAGATTATTTACATTCCAATGAATAAAAAAATGTATGACAACTATGTACTTAAACGCGTAAAAACTTCACGGTCAAAATCAACAAAATGCATGTTTTTAGTACAACTTTACGGCATGCTTAGAACAAGTGACGTCAGATGTTCTGCCCAATTTGTATGGGGCGTTTTAGCGCTGAGTAGATAAGCCCGACTTTAACGCTATTTTTTGACGTTTCGAATGTACGATTTACAGTTTTTTCGTTATAGACATTTAATTCTCACGAGAAAACGAATAGATTGACATCATAAAAAAATGGAGTCATCATCCCTATTATAAATTACCGTTCAAGCTAGTTGTAATTACCATACATGTTGTCAATCTATTTTGTAGATAGGTAAATGGTTTAATTTTTTTGGTTTAACAAAGCAAAATAAATGTTTAAGTAGTTATACTAAGATTACGAATTAACATTCGTAATCTTAGTATAACTACAAAACTGTTTCACTACTTAAACACTGTTTCATAATAAAAGTATGCAATTACGTTGATATCATTATTATTCAAAAACTGTAATTACACTAATTGTAATTACGATTTATTGCAGTAGCAATTATGCATTATTTATAATTTTACAAGGGTTTAACAATAGGGTTTTAAAAATAGAACTTCAAAAAGGAATGCTCATATAGCATCATCACAAAGGGCTCTTCATCGAGATCAAACTGGACACTGGCAAGGGGTGGAAGTAAAAAGGGTGCACCCCCATCACTAGAGTTAATTTGAAACCCCTTTTGTGTGTCCCATGAGATTATTGTTTGCGATTTGGATTTTGCATATTTTGAACAGACCGAATCGCTAATATTGGAGAAAATAAAAGATGCCAGAGGATCTCACAAATAAAACTGAAAATATTGAGTTATTTTTAATATTTTGAAAAATGTTAATAGAGTATTTAAAAGTATAAACGTCTACTATTTTGTTGTATAAAAAACAAGAAGTTTATAGTACCTAGTACAATGGGCGGCTTTATCAAGCGACAGAACTTACCTAGGAAGCAGAATCCATGAAGTTCTATAATAATACTTATTCCTTAGTAGGTTTAGTATTTACTATCAGTAGGTACTATTATTATTGTACTATAAGTATTATTTTATAAATATAAAGCATAATTATAAGAAACTATTCAAAAGTAAACTTGATTTTTAGACATTCTAACTAACATAGTATTTTTTAGATAAGAATTAGTAGTAAAATACCGTGTATCAACAGTCTACGTTCGTAAAAATAATTCTGTGCCTTCACGGGTTTACAAAAGAGTCTTTAAAGGTCGGCAACATATCAGTAATTCTCCGAGTATTGCAGATATCCATAGGCGACGGTAACTGCTTACCATCAGGCGGGCCGTCTGCATGTTTGCCAAATATGGCATGAAAAAAAATTGACCTACTTAAGAACCTGGTTCTTATTTGTATGAGCATGCTAGCACTACGAAATAAATAAATAAATTTTATAGTGTGAAATGTTCCAGATAAAATTAAAGCCTTTTTAACTATTTTCATTTTAAAATAGCTTTCTAGAACATTTTTATTCTAAAAATAACTGTTACTTACTTAACAAGTCAAACTGCCAAAGACCCGCTTTGATCAAATATTGATGAAAAACGCTTTCCTAGAATTGGAGACAAAGGAAATGTAGCCTGCGGGCGTTGCCCCTAGCCACTGACTAACAGATACTATTGAAAATTAATTCAAAAACTCAGCTCAAAGAACAGTCGATAAAATGTAAGTTTATAATTATGTTTAATGAAATAAAACTTATGATTTAATTAAAATAGGTCAGGTTCTTTCACCTAATAAATTTTCGCAATTTTTTTTACTATTTCATTTCAGCAGCAAAATTTGCAACAGTTCTTTCAAGTTTCAAGCGCCTCTCTGAAATGTAATCGTTGCTTAGTAACCCCAATTACGAAGCATTACGCGAATCTGTGCGAGCGTTGTCCCCGTAACAGCGGCGCGAGTAGCAAGTGCAGCGAGCTCTGGCCGGGGGCCGATCGATGGAGGGTGGATCTGGTTTTTTCGGACACTATACCACCGGGGGGTGAACGAACCACGTTATGTAAGCTCGGTCGATACGCGCGGACATGCGCCGGGGTGCGCGCCCCGAGCAACCCTCAATCCGGGTCCCGCGCGCCTCACGTACGGACGTGCGTTTTCTTTTACCGCGTTTTTCGTTTCCCTTTCGTTCGTTTCCGTTTATGATTTAAGCCACCATGTCGAAAGGCGACAGCGAACAACAGAATGGCTCCGGCGAGGAGTCCAAGACTAACCTGATCATCAACTACCTGCCGCAAAGCATGACGCAGGAGGAGATCAGGAGCCTGTTCTCGAGTATCGGTGAGGTGGAATCCTGCAAACTGATCCGGAACAAGGGCGCGGCTTTCCCAGACGCGCTCAACCACGCGCTGCACGGCGGTGGCCAGAGCCTCGGCTACGCCTTCGTCAACTACCACCGCCCCGAGGATGCGGAGAAGGCCATCGGCACGCTCAACGGCCTCCGGCTGCAGAACAAGACGATCAAAGTGTCCTACGCGCGCCCCAGCAGCGAAGCAATCAAAGGCGCCAATTTGTACGTTTCGGGACTGCCAAAAACGATGACACAGGCTGAATTAGAGCGCTTATTCAGCCCCTACGGAAGGATAATCACTTCGAGAATTTTATGCGAGAATTCCGGCGGAAGACCGTTCAACGGAGGAGAGCAAGGCCTGTCAAAGGGCGTAGGATTCATCCGCTTCGACCAGCGCGTGGAAGCCGAGAGGGCGATCCAGGAGCTGAACGGGACGGTGCCCAAGGGAGCGACGGAGCCGATCACAGTGAAGTTCGCGAACAATCCAAGCAACAATGGCAAGGCGCTGGCACCGCTGGCGGCGTACCTGCCTGCGGCTCTGCGTTTCCCGGCGCCACTCGGCAGATTCAGCTCAGGCAAGTCACTGTTAGCTATAAATAAGGGTCTGCAGCGCTACAGCCCTCTGGCAGGAGAATTATTGGGCGGCGTGCTTCCAGGCGCCGTCGGCTCGGAGTGGTGCATCTTCGTATATAACCTGGCGCCCGAGACCGAAGAAAACGTGCTCTGGCAGCTGTTCGGCCCGTTCGGCGCCGTGCAGAGCGTCAAAGTGATCCGCGACCTGCAGACCAACAAATGCAAGGGCTACGGGTTCATCACGATGACCAACTATGACGAGGCCGTGGTGGCCATCCAGTCGCTCAACGGGTACACACTCGGCAACCGAGTGCTGCAAGTCAGTTTCAAGACTAACAAGATCAAGACCATCTAAGGGATCGGAGGAATCGGCCTAGCTGGTAGCTAGGACGGCACAGCAGGCGCGCACCCATACATGCCAACTCTAACGCGGACCGTCGAAGCCGCGATTTCGCAACCAAAATTGTAGTGACCATTTTGGCTGTGAAGTGACACTCGGACCTGACAGACTGTCTTCCCGGCGGCTCGCCATTCGGGCGGGCGTTTTGTATTAATTGTAATCTAGAATGTCAAATAGCTCTTTGCGCGGTGCTCCTTTGTTCTGCTCCGCCATCTTTACCCGGCTATATCGTTACTGACGCGAAATTGGGTTAAGTGGAGGAGAATACCAAAATGGCGGATTTCCGTGTGCTCCGCGCATGTCCGGATAAGATGGCGGCGGGAAACGAGCGGCACCGTCGAGCGTGCAATAATACTTTAAGAGCATTTAATGCTTACTCTGGCCAGACTTGAACCATACATATTGGTATATAGTCAATAACAAAATAATGATATTAAACTTCGCTTATGAACGGTTGTGGTTATCGAGAAATAGTTTTCGAATATAATAAAAAAATAATATTAGCAATAATAGCCTAAATGCTATGCTCCAATTTTGTATGCGATCATATCGTATAAGTACTATGTCGTACGTACGTTAACGTTACGGTAAGGACCGGTGTTAATTAACGGATCAATCAATATAATGCCAAATGTATCGAAGTATTCATCTGTCTCGCTCACACCATTAGCTAGGACCGGCATGAGCCTGACGGCCTCACATCCGAAGTAAAATAGTGTTATATTGTTAAAGATTCGAAGATATATATTATCTATACGTATATTTTAATCATTATATTAAACTTAAGGATGAAAACTAGTCAAAAACTGTGATAGGTTTTGATAAAATTTTAAAAATGGCGAAACAGCGCGTTACGGTGGCTTCCCGCCGACGGAGTGGTACTTAGGTTAGAAATTTTTGAGATAAATTTTGAAGATGTAATACGCTTAATGATTAACTCATTCATATTATGTCGTATGTGGATTTGACACACGAGCGGGCTAAAGGACTCCGAAGGGGGGGAAAATCGATGCAGCTAGCTCCTGGGCTAGGCCGAGCGCGCCCTCTCGCTTGCACGCGCCGCGCGAGAACGAGATAGAAGACGTCGAGGTCACAGGAGTGTAACGGTAGTCCGTTCGCGGAACCATGGTGCATGCATAACTAGAGTTACGTCGTGTCAGAAGTCAAACATATGATCGGTACCTGCTAACATAACTTATGTATGGATGCGAACCTGCGTCTATTCGAAATAGGCTTTAATTGTCTTAGTCTAAATGGAAATTTGTATATAAAAAAGTTGATTAATTTTAATAAAACAAATATTGCCGCGTTGAAACACGCAACATCAGCCACATTATATCATAAATACCCAACATGACCTATTTTAAACATCGAACTTGAATAGATATAATATTGTGCCGTCCTAACGACCCAAAACGAGTTTTGTAAATAAATATATACTTATATGTAAAACAGTTTTGTAACATTTCAAATATTAATAGGCTCATACTTAACAAAGATGGGAAAAATTAAAATTTACAAGTATTTATATATTTATTATAAATGTAAAACGTGCAATAACTAATAGTGGATAATTTAATAGAAATATATTAAATGAATGGCTCGAAGAGGCGATTTGTGCGACAAAATGTCGCAGTAGTAGAGATCGGTACGTAAGGCGCCGAGTGCGTTTACTATTTATTGTAAACTTTGTTTATCCGCGCGAGATCACGTATTTTCTTCTTTTAAACTGAAAAAAGAACAAAAAACTTTTTTGCTTTATTCAGATGCTAAAATATATGCTTAAATACCATTTTTAGTCATTATTATTAGATGTATTTCATTTAGTCGAATTCGTGAGTTACCCTGTCGTTTCGCTCGTAAATGTCATTTCGACGTGTCATTTACGAGTCAAATGTTATTTTTAATTTAATTGTAATTACAATAATTGTAATTAGGGGAAGGATGAAACGGGATGTGAAGCACAATGCTTAGTTTTATTCTATACTATTGTAGTAGATATCTTAGGTTAATAATAGTTGTTGTATTGTGTTGTTTTTAATTCAGCATGAAAATTTCAATTTAGTCGTCCGTACTAACGGGATTATTTACTAAACAAAATATTTAATATTTCTAATGTAACAATATAATAAATAACTTTTACAATTGATAATTTTCATGCATTATGTGTTAGATTTATTCTTCTTAATTTAGTGTACTTACGTGCAATTAATTGTATAATTTAATGTCTATTTATACTTATAGGTGTGGTTTAACTTATTCAACTAATTATTATCATTGGTGTATTAATTTGTAATTTAACTTTAATTAATTTTTTAGGGAAATTTATTGGACGGAGATAAGATCGACAGAAAGGATTTTTCTAAACATTAATTAAACTCTCTGATTTTTTTTAATAGTATCATAAATAAGGTCAGTAATTTGTATACAAATTAGACAAAAAAATTTGATCGAAAACAACTTATATCAGCGCTTTAAAACTCAAAACTGCGTAGTCTAAAAGATTCTAAATGGCCAAGGGTTTCAAATGATTTACTGTAGAAGGTGGTGGAAGAAAGAGTTACAGATAAATACTGTCAAAGTCCCGCCTTAGAGAAGCAATAAATTACAATAATATTTGAACAGACAGAATATCTACTTCGCGCAGTTAGCGTGCTTTGCTTAGTGGGTCGAACACAGGCCGCACTTTACCTACAGAATTTGTATAAAACAAAACGTAAAACGCTATTCTATTTTAAAAAATATGTTCAGAACATGACTTCATTAGCACTGACTTTATTTTATATACTAACGTTAATTAACCCACGTAGTCCCAATTAGTTTCGATTCTGATCGTTTCAAACGTTGCGTTCGAATAATTTTGTGTGAAAGAATGTTGAAAAAATACGTCGTTTGAATCGAAACAAAAACACCAAATAATATTAACTCATCGACTTTTTAGATAATAAATAATGTTAAATGCAAAAAGATATTTTGGAGTGGCAACGGTTTCGTCGGTTAGATAGAGTAATGTCACTTACACTTTGGTAGAGCGTTTTGCGCGTTACGCCTCTTCTTTCGGTAATAATTATTAAAAATAATAAAAAATAAATTTAATAATAGTGCTCAATAGATTAGTGGGCGTCCGCCCTATTTTAGAATCGTAACGGGAGAAGCAATAATAAATATTTGTGAATTTTTAAAATAATCCATTATGTCGCGGGTAATAACTTAACTTAATATTTTTATATGTATTTTAAAAGTATACTGTAACTCATATCTTCATAGTTGTAAGTGGAGTGCGCGCAAAATGTTTTACTGAAATAGTGATTAAATTTTTAATAGCTTTCAAATAGATATTAATAAAAATATCTTTAGTAGTATTTCAATTATGTCTTTTAAATTCTATAAATAGTATCTATAGAAGATATTGTTTGGCTCTAGCTAAAATAACACAACTGCGCTTTTTTTCTAATAAATTATTAATATATTTGAGTTTGTTAAAAGGAGAAGTTATTGGTAATTAAAAGCTAATAAAAGTTTAATCAAGTTGACTTGTATCTGCAAGTTTGTTAAAAATAAGGTTGCGGATACAGTGGTCATGAAAAACGAACCCCAGTAAGTGGCAAGGGAAATCAGATCTATTATCAATAGCATACGGCTACTTTTTGAACGGTGTTTTGACGCATTTTTATGAAAATTTAAATAAAGTAAATATTTAAATAAATATAAAAAAACTAAACTAATTGGCAACTCACAAACAATACTCTAAATACGCATAGGCTAATTGACAATGTGGCTGTGAAATTAGCAAAATAAATGTCACGCATTGTGACGTTGTATGATTTTAATTAATAAATTAACGATTAAGCCGAATCACGGAACAGAGAAACGTCCAAAAGTGTTAAGAATGAGAATTACGTGTTAAATACCAACACTTATTTCATGCGTTGAGCATCAGAAAAATTGTAATTGCCACAGCAAAAATGCGTCACATAGCGTAATTGCCAATGCAAAAAAAAAACAGAAAACCGTTTCTCTGTTCTAGGGTTGAAATCATGCACTCATTCGTACAAACGTTCTTGACCCAAAACTAAATTGAAAATATGTCAATGCTTCTAATCAAAACATGAGGGTAGTCCAGAGAGCGGTGATAAATAGATGTATGGGTGAAAGCATGGAGCATGTTTTCTGCAGCTGAATGTAAAGTACGCTTGGAATGGCCTGCTCGGTCACAGCACAAAGCTAAAACCGTGGCCGAACATTCGCGATTCTGATAGGTAAGACACAAAAGAAATCTTCCATAGGAAATAAATACGTAAGTTTAAAACTTCTGCCGCGTGAAAATATTTCAAAACGTCGGTGTTTCTGCACTTCGCGTCTAGTCAAATGCTCAATTATTTTAGCGTCTAGTGTCGGCGCCTGGGTCAATGAACATCGGATATAGGGTTGAAATATTTTTAACGTCGCGGACGACTCGAGACATCGACTAAATGTGTTACTATTACTTCAAATAGTCGAATTCCCGGTGATTCCATATGCACAGAACCTTTTCTTCTCTGCTAGGCTGTACTTATAAAATTCTCGGAAGACTTCAATGCATTTGCTCATTCAGTACTTCCTCTTCTACTTTTTGAAATCCTTTCTTGTCTAGACTTAGCCTAATGAAGGTTTTTCAAGAGTTTTATGATGTGCAGTCAGTCTTTCCAGCGCCTTGTCGCCTACCTATATGCACGATCATCGTCATAGATTTCTACATACGATGCTGTTTTGTCAAACCAAAAAGGTTGAATATAATTGTTTCTGAAAGCTTTTGAAGATTTGATTTTCTGGAAATGAGACTAACTTTCCATGTTACCAGCTGAGAAATGACATCGTATAATGAAATCTCTAATTCATCATAGACAGTGAAAGAAGCCCAAGCAGAATCGTAAAATACGAATACCAACTATTAAAAAAGAGAACCTCAAAATCATTATCATTACCTATAACATAGTTTCACGCGATCATCGGGTAAATAATAGGTTGCAATAAATATGTAAATAAACATCAAGAGGCAATGTCCAGCTTCGGATAAGCGAATTATTAAAAAAATATATTATATACCCATAGTTTCGAATTTAAAAATTAAATAAAGTAATATCATATAATATCAATTTCACTGTCTATTTATTATTAGCATTCGTTTTCGGTGTTGATTCCTCTTACTGCTTCAAAGTTTGTCCCCATTACGTCTGGATACCGTGGCGAAATCGGTTTTAGAGTTTCCCATGATCCAAACATACACTTTAACTACTTTTGGTAGCTATTTTTGCTGAAAATATCTTGTACTCCAATCGTAAATATCGAGTAAGCTTATTGGTCGGCGTTAGGGTTGTATCAGCTCTTCAAAATCAACGCAGTGGGGACGAACGAAACGCAGAGTTGAATGTGATACTCCTAGACATAATGTTAGTCAATCATATACCATACTCGTACCTTTCGGCCGCGGACGGTGTCAGCACTCTTCGTGGTCTCTCCTAAAACAACCTATAACTTCCGAATATTCGAGTGTAAGCCTAGAAAATAAATTAGACAATGTGCATCGTAAGATAAGAAAATCTCAAAAATAAAGTATTGAATAAGTATTTTACCAACTTCAAAGTTAAGGTGTACTTAGACAATGAAAGCAATGATATTTATAATGATAATAAAATGAAATTATGATATTCGGTCAGCCATTTTTCTTGTTCATACTAGCTGACTTCAATTTGATACAAAATACGTATTTTATAAAATCGAAAAAAAATCTAAAAAAAGTTTAAAAAACAATGATCTTCCGGTTTAAAATAAAGAAAAAAAATTCAATGTTGAAATAAATTTAATTTTTGTCTTTTTATTAATTATTGTAATAAAATTAAGAGTAGTTGTCTGTGTTGATCGTAACCGATTTAGTTGGTATTGTACCTAAAAGTTAGGTATTTCTATATTATACTTATTGTGAATTAAATAATTATTACCTCTATAGCTTTTGTGAGAAAACTTTTAAGTTGCACAAGAAATAGTAGTGAAAATAAGGTCGCATTATTGAACTCGGACATCAACTTCTCCGTATTTCAAACGGAACAAAAATGATTCGTGAAAGATGATGAAAAAATACCATTTCATGTTGAGTGTGAAATACGAGAGAAAATGTTAGAAGTCCATGGATGAAGTTATACCAATGTCAAAAGGATGAAACCTACGGATGGACGTAGACACGAATGATGGCAATTGGTATAGCTTCTATAGGCGTCCTTTTAACAGTTTTAGTGTCGTCTGTAGACTTAAATGTTGTTCCCGATAATTTGTAAGATCGTGGTTTATGTCAAATTTTTCAAAGCTGAGTTGCACGGACAAACCGCGGGAGGCGGAGTTTTGAAAAATTTCAACACACCATTTTCGTTCGAATAGAAATTTAAAAGAATACTCTTTCCTAAATTATAAGGCAATTATTATAACCAGTATTTACACCCGTAGTCGTTACTTGGCTGTTTTTAAGTAATTTATTCATTACTATTTTCACGTAATTTATGTGTCTATAATTAATTAATTTATTGGAATTAATTATAATTGAAATAATAAAAAAGATGAAAATTTAAAACCTTTCTTCTCTTATACAATAGTTTTTACAATATGATATTTAATATCTCAATGGTTGTAACTATACATTTCTTGTTCTAAATATATTAAAACCCGACTTTTAGTTTATTTATTGACCCAGTCTTGTTCAAACCGATCCCATAATTGTCCCGATCACAATTCCACTATTACTTTATTGTCATCGATTGCAATTTAAGCAATTATTGGGCTATTTAATATTTTTCAAGTTGAAAAGTTACAACTATAGGTAGGTGCTATTATTAATTTAGTTATAATAAGTAGTTAAGGCACACAATCAAACAGATCTATAGGAGCACACTGCGACTGCAGTACAAAACATATCAAGACTGAATAGTAATTGATTGATTGTTTTGATCGATTTGTTTCGCATACTTATAGGTATTTTGCTGGACGAAAATAATGGCGGACAGGGAGGTGCTTATACACGCAGAAACAAGTGTAAAAAAGACAAATAATAATTCAGGAGGCTTTTTAACAATTTGTTCTCCATTTAAGCAAATTACGGTCACAGTACTCGACATGATGCAAGACTAATATTTTTTTTTACTAAAATCAAATCAACAATATTATATGTATTAATAATATTACTTATGTCTATATTATAGACATAAGTAACAAAACAACCAGTTATTTTAGGAACTGTTTAAAACATTTCCCGTTCGCATCTCTATTATTTTTAACTGCAGAAAATAGGACAAAAACAAGCAACACGTGTTCATGTTCACCCACTTTTTACAGTTTTTTTTAAAAGGAAAAAGTGGCAAATATGACACAAGAACAAGTGCCAAGTCACCCTCTTCAACATGACGTGTCACCCCTGCGTGTAAAAATGAGGGTGCGAGGGGAGGTTATCATTCATTTAATGATCGACTTGTGACATCAAACACTTATACTACTTTGTGTGTGAAAACTCACAAATGCTTTTGTTTTTGATAGGAAATTAAAAAAAACTTACGTTTTTTTTTGCGTCACTACTCTTTTCTTTCGCTTTTCTTCGATTGCTAAAGAGCAATCGAAAAAAACTTATAATAAAATAGCTGTGCCCCGCAGCTTCGCTCACGTAGCCTAAGTTACTCCTTATAACATAAACTATCTGCCAGTGAAAGTCCCGTCAAAACCGGTCCAGCCGTTTCGGAGATTACCCGGAACAAACAGACAGACAAACGTTGTGTTTTTGTTATATGTACCGTATATACTTTTCCCCACAGAGCTGGAAAGATAGACCATTTATACCATTCCAACCAAGTTTATTGACTCCGATGCGTAAAACCTATTTTAATACACTTCGTACGTCAATCCTGGATATCCAATGGTACTTCTGACCGTGGCTGATCACAGTCTCACGCCATTCTAGACTGTTCTAGAGTATCAACTAAGACAGGTCCCTCTCCCCTTTTCCAGGTTATCACCCGTCTCCGCTTCACTGGACCCCTGGATATGCCCCACGAGGAATGAGGCCGTCAATGTTGGATAGATACAATAGCTATAATGTAAATGTGTAGCGCAGCGAATACAGTTTTGAATCTCTTCGAATTATTTGCCTTTCAAGCGCACTCTACTTGGTATGTATCTGTTGCTTCGGCATTTATTGAAACCGCTTGTTCAGTGACATTTGAACTTTGTTCAAACACTTTTTCACAATGTTCTCGTTTGCCCTATTGAGACTTTTAACTTGATATACGTACAGTTGTTAACGTATGTAAAACGGCAAAACAGTTTAGACAAATATTAACGAAAAAAAATTAAAAATGAAAAGAGCACTGCAGTGCAGATCAGAGGCAATGTGGTACACACATACGCAACGGCCGTCCTCTGACATGTCTCTACATGACGTGTGTCAAGTGGGCAAGGTTATGATGGTTCACTATTGAGCGCATACCAAAACTAAGATGGGATAGAGGCGAACTAAATTTATTCCCCAGCTTTGCGTTCCACTGGCATCTAGCTCTGGCAAAGGGATTAAGTTCCCTAGACCTTCATCCATGCTAAAGAAGGTGATGGAAGAACTAAATTGACATGTTGAAAGACTTGGAAAAAGGGCAGTGGGGCAGTATAGTATAAGAATGACAAAAAAAGTTACAGAACTTTTTTGTGAGGTATCAATAAATGTTGCGTAGCCGAATACAACCTATTTAGGCGTTACTTTGCAGGATTCTATAGATAGTGAACATTTAATTAAATAATAAACTACCTAACCATAACCTGCCTACATAATCCATACCTATCTATTAAAAATTTCGCAATTTTTTCGCTATAAATATCTAATGACTTTACTTTTTCTATGATAAGATTTTAGAAAGCGTCAAAATGGGGGAACACGTCATTGTTTTCAGTGAATCAAATGCGATCAAAGATGGTAAAACATTATAGGAAACTTCGTGAAACTCCTGAAAAGGAAGAATTACAAAACATTGGTTGTCATGGACCAGGATAGGTACTGGTTATACTGGACGGCTCCCACTGTTGGACACGTTTTGGGGCGGTTTGATATAAGGCGTTTCACCGTTTGTGTGACGGTGTGATCACAGGGGATAGGCCGCCTGGGACGCCAGGTGGGACACACTGATAAACTGCATTTTTTTAATATATAGACAGCTTGTCAAGCACCATACTTGCAGCCAGAGAGAAGACTGTTTTCTGACTCGTTTCTGCTTGTTTAGTTATTTGTAATAGGTAAATCACTGTGGTGATAGGTAAACAAAAAAAAATCTTTCAATATGTTTTCCTTCACCGGGAGCACAAGCTTGTACGATACAAATTGTCGACCTACGGATCTTTGGGCATCGTACTATCATAGTTAATCATTGACGTTTCGAAAGATTTTACTAAATACAGTTTAGTAAGTTCTAAATGTTTGTCTCATAATTTTGTCAGCGCCTTATTGATAGAATAAAAGACTGCAGAGATAAAAATGTCTACATGGTAACGCACCGTACCATGCTTTTGTAATTGCACCTGCGGCGCGAGTACGGATCTTTTCGATAAATAAAATTTGATAAAATTGACAGTTAAAATCGATAAAGTGGGTTTTAACTGTCAATTTTATCGAATTTTATTTATCGAAAAGATCCGTACTCGCGCCGCTGGTTTGGTATGAGAGCGGCATAGTTCCTGTATGCGTGGAGCCGGGATTGCTGTCTGCGGAGTGGAGCTACGATCCTTCTCTTTTTATACAGATTTTCAGTTCATCACTATCTCACCAGCGCCGCAAGTACGGAAGTTCAAACGATATATTTGTCGAATCGAAAAAAACTGATAAATTTATCGAATGTTGCAAGTACCGAAGTCTGATCGTAAAGTATTGTAGTAGCTTTATATTCTCTTTGGATTCGACCTAGCTATTCGATAACTTGTCGGTTGTATCAAGGCTCGATAAATTATATAAAAAGATCGATAAAACCCACTTTATCGATCTGAACTGTCAATTTTATCGATCGAAAAGATCCGTATTTGCGCTGTTGCTGGAAAAAGACGTTGCGAGCGACGATGAAGCACAAACAGACCTATGCAGGTCTATATCTGTATCTAATAATACTGCGGTCTACCTGCGCAGGCACACCTTCACAGGCTAACCTCTCCGGTAGAACGTAGCGTATATGGCCGGCTTTAGCGGTTACCCGATAACTACACGTGAATATACTCAGTTGAAAATTAGAAAAAAAATGTTACTGCGCACACATGGTCCAAATTACATATGGACCCATTTCAATCACGTATTTGCAGACCCTCTGCTGTATACGTTTACCCCAAAAATAATAACAGACCGTGACGTAAGCAGGGGTGAGGTTATTGACCCAAGGGACCCAGGATGTAAATATTCGGGTGAATGACCTCGAGGTTTGGGGTCGGTTTTTTTGGTATGACGAAATTTTGTTTCCCTCGTGACGTCTCCCTAAGGGTCCTGGAATTGAAGATATCGATTTCGGGATACAATATTGGCTATTAGATACTAGGTATTCTTTTTTTTTATTTGGTAACGAGACGACCTGGTCTTTTGCCTGATGGTAAGCATAACGCCGGCCCATAACAATTGCAGTGCCACCCAGACCTATGAAACACAAAGGCCTGCGCGGGACTTTTATGAAAAAATACCCCATTAAGGCCCCAAAGGGTGAAAAAAACGGGGGTTGACTTTCATATTATAGCGATGTCTTCACCGACAGTGAGCATCGGCACCAATGAACGCATCTCGAATGTTCTGCCAAACCTTACAAGGTTTTTATCAAGGAATTGTTTTGTTGTCAGTCTGCCTTTCTCTCAATATTCTTTATCCTACCCCTTCGTTTCGCATCAGCATGACTTATAGCGGACTACTTCGCAAGGACCTACGATAATGAAAGTTTCTTTTTTCCTCGGGTTGTGTTCGGTTTGAGGATTTGGCGTCGCACATCTTGTGCTTTATAATATAATAGTAATAGAAATACATATATGGTGGAAAAGATTTCCAATACTGTAGTGTAGGTAGTTACTTTTTCGTATAACGAAATATACAAGAAGCACCACATGCGCACAGACTACTTATTAGTCCAAGCATAGATTAACTATATTATACTAGCTGCTGCCCCGCGGTTTCACCCGCGTGGAGATGATTTTGGATTTCATGGTTTTAATTTTTTTGCGCGGAACCATAATAGAATTTGCAATAAAATAATATTGCAGCTATAAATTGAGATGTAAGCTATCCTATCTTTTAAGTTAGATCAAACTGCACACTGTGTGCAAATTTGATTAAAATCGGTTAAGTAGTTTAGGAGTCCATCGCGGACAAACAACGTGACACGTAATTTATATATATTAAGACTAGTTAGTCTATGATACAGTCATCGAGGGCGCTTCGTTACATAGCTACACAAAACCACCAATAACTCAACGAAATCTAGCAACCGTAACATCAAAGGGATGGGGTGGAAAAGGACAACATACACATAGGTACAATAATAGACGGAATCCGATATGTTTGGAGCACGGCCTGATGACCACAGACGTCCAGCACTGTCGCATTCAATACGTACGGGTAGGGACATGTATAAACAGTATGGGAAATTCCTCCGCTATAATGGCTTTGCAATAATTATTACGGGTTATGCATTTAGGACTATTTGAATCCGAAAATTATCAGGATATTAAAAAAACATCAAAGAAAGTAGCAGGTACAACAGTGGAGTCCCACGAGCCCTAAGTTTGTACTATACTCTCTAACCCTCTATACATTTTGATAACGCGACAGTGAAACTTTTTTTATGAAAATAGGCTTAAAACCTGTGAGTGGGGCCGAGCGGAAACTTGTGCAACTTTCAATTTGACGTATCAATGTTCGAATCTCGGTTCTGGCCTGCACCAATGACATAAATCAAGTTATGAGCTGATTTAACACGTAACATAAAATAAATAAATATATTATTATATGCAACATCTATATGTAGATAAATATATCCTCATTGTATCCATGCCCGTTATCCAAGGATTTTTGTATTATACATGTTTTATTTCAGGCGAGATTAGGGTTTTACTTTCAGTATAAAGACTGCATTTACATCCGTGCACTGAATGCGACCACTATTTTCTGAACAACCCTTACTGTTTATATACCAAGGACGAGTTAATCCATGCCGAAAGGGACGTCAAAACAAATAGCTGCGAGATCAAAGAGTCCAATTAGCGTAATACTCGATCCCATTTGTCTGGAGGGTATGATTTATGAACGCACAGGGATAGGGCTAATGTACCTACGTATTTTCTAATACATGGTTTGCCTGGGAGTCATTAAGTCAAATAGCTATGTATAGTGAAATTAGTCAATAAAATTACTGGACGTCTCAAGGTCCTCAGCGTAGGGTAAACGCTGGTAATGTCGTCAATGTCCCAATACTCGTCAGATTGTAAAAAAAGGCCAGTTACTTATTTCAAACGAGAGCTTAATAAAAGATTTTTATAGCAATATATTTAAAATAATATACTTCATAATTAAAATGGCACCATTTAGTTATATCTATAATGGTTCCGGAGAAATGAGCTATCAAAGTTAGCGATTTTGAAATTTGTGTTTTTTGGCAAGTTTAGTAACTGAAAGTGTAGCCCTGCGCACCACTTTTGTTTTCAAGTTTCACAGGACCAGGAGGCCATTTTGGTAAGTGTGATATTTTAGTGAAACGCTCAAGTTAATTTTCTAACGATATAACCTATAAAATTGTGCTATTTTTATTATTAGCTTCTTATTTATGCGTATGACAGGTATTCGTACTTAAAATACCCTATCTGACCCAATACCCGTCAGTATTTATATTATTTTGACGGTAACTGGGACATGATTAACAAAATGCGCGTAATATCGTCATTGAGTATATTTTGAACCTTATTGTGCAGTGATACGGTTTACGGTTTTATTATAGGGGGGCGGTGGCGGTCAGATTTTTATTTGAGTATATTAATTGAGGGTTCGCAAAACTATTACTTTTATTTTATTTAAAGATAATTACCTCTATAATCAAGTTTGGAATTACGGTTACCGATAAGACGGCCTCTATTTTTTTTCTATAAAATTATAGTTATAATAAGTACATACAATAAAAAGTTTTCGGTTTTTATTTTTTGTATATTTTGTAGGGGCATGCGTTGCAGGTTGATATTTTGCAAGCGAGGTAATACGCGCAATTTGGCGCTAGTCGTACCACCACCTTGCAACCACGTGCCCGTACGGCAGCGCTTATTCGTATGTTTTGTATGGCGTAGTTAAAGCAATATATGACGTAACTCCGTGCGTATGACTTTCCCTGCCCAGTAGACTGAGCCCAAATATAGGACACTTAGATCGACCACTAAAATTTACATGTACTTCCCTGACCCATCATTAGTATTTTATTAAGTAAAGTAATATTTAAACAATAGTAATGAATATGTAATATCAAATTATTTTATAAAATATTATACATATCAAATTACTTTATAGCTAATGATGAAAATTACTGTTTTCCATATTTATTTTTAGGTTATTTAAGTAATTAACATTTCCAAAACTAAATATATCCCTTTTACAATCAATAAATCTACACAACCTAGACAATCTCTTGAGCTAAAAATGCATCATGCTACGTGCAATGAGCCCAACTTGTGTAAATGTGCAAACTTAACGACAACTACAGCGATCAGATATTTAGGAGTAATGTTAGACATAAACTTATCATGGAGCGAACATCTGAAAAAACTCTCGGGACGTATAAGAAAACTAATGTTCATCTTCAAGCAACTTCGACATGTACTGAACCTTGATGCATTGATCTTAGTATACTACGCCCTTGCACAATCCATCCTGGCATACTGCATCCCAGTTTGGGGCTCCGCTGCTCAAACCCACTTGTTACAAGTAGAAAGATCACAAAGAGCACTATTAAAATTAATGACATTTAAGCCTAGGCCCCATCCCACTGTGAAATTGTACAGGGAATGCGCAGTACTTTCAGTTAGGCAGCTATTTGTTAAAGCCGTAGTGGGTAGGCAGCATTCCCTAGCTAATGAAAATGTGCTGGAAGAGGTCGCTTTTAAACGAAGAAGAGATATGGTGTTCAAAACACAGAACATGAAAACTAAATTTGGGACAAAATGTTTGACGAATCTCGGCCCTTTATTATACAACCGCATTAGCAAAGAAATCGAATTAGTCAAAACAACGCGATATACATGCAAACAACTAATAACTAACTATTTACTAGGTCTTGATTATGCTGATACTGAAAGATTGGTAGCATCGATTGAATAAAAGTAATATCATATAAGAAAATAATGAGTAAGGTTTGTAATCACACACAAAATCAAAGATATACACACACTGCTATTCAAATATACTTCACACAATCAAACACACATGCACGCGCGCGCACACACACACACACACACACACACACACACACACACACACACACACACACACATACACTTACATATACATTTTTTCATCTGTTTAAAATCAATACTTAAGATAATAAGTGCACTATTATAAAGTTACAAGGTAACTTGCCAGATAATGACCGGAAAGGGTGGCTGTAGTCCTGCCATACAGGCTCTGAAGAGACCTAGTGCAGGGTACAGAGACTCACAAGGGTACTAGTCTTAGTTTTAGTTGCTTTATAATGTAGAAACCCTAAATTGTACCTACACCAGAATTTTTGAGCAAATAAACAATTTATTTATTATTTATTATTATTATTATAATACATATAATATTCAATATCATGGACGACTGCGCCGAGAGACTCGGCATAAGCTTCTGCAATGCGGGAGCACGGAAATATGTTGCAATATCGCCAAGCTTAGCCTCTCTTTTGAACGGAAGCACCATCCGAACGAGCATGAAACGTAAAATGTATAACGCGCTACCTGTGACGGAAATAGCAGACCACCAATATCGATTAATGCGGTCAAGAAACGACGATCGCACTATTCGAATAGGGTGAGAAGACTCCTTTTGCTCAGGTATCTCTCAAAACTCACTCTAACTCAAATCTCTCAAAGCTCTCAAAACTCGGAGAGGCCGAACCAGCGGCGCGAGTACGGATCTTTTCGATAAATAAAATTCGATAAAATTGACAGTTAAAATCGATAAAGTGGGTTTTATTCGATAAAATTGTCAGTTAAAATCGATAAAGTGGGTTTTATCGATTTTAACTGTCAGTTTTATCGAATTTTATTTATCGAAAAGATCCGTACTCGCGCCGCAGGTACGGTCAACACACCCACAAAGTGAGACTACTCTCACCGTGTGTTGACCGTCTACACGCAATGACAGTCGAGTACGAAAAAGGCGAAGTCGCTGACCACATCAGCCGCATTAAAGCGTCCATAAATCATGAGGTGGACGTGTACGAGAACAGGAGGGAAAACCTAAGCTTTTGCGCTGAAAACATTTCGCAGAATTGTCAAAAGACAAAGAACTGCCACCGGAACCGTTCAACAAGGCGGGAAATCGGTATCCTTTTGGGGCGGTATAATGATTGGTGCTAGAACGACATTGATCCCGTATCGTGGCTGGATGACTGCAGCTTTGTACCAAACCATTGCTATTGATGGAATTGTCAGGTCATTTAGAATAAATCATGGTCCTCGATTCGTATTGGTTGACGATAATGCACCCAGCACATCGAGCTCAACTAATCAACGCTACTCTGCGTGAATACGACATTACCAGAATAGACTGGCCTGCCGGCTCGCCTGACTTAAACCCGATAGAACACGCGTGGGATGCTGTCAAGCGAGCTGCTTGGAACCGTCAGCCACCTCCCCAGACAGTGCCAGAGATCAGGGAAGCCGTTATTCAAGAATGGGACAGGTTACCGCAAGAAATGCTGAATAACTTAATTCTCAGCATGCCAAGAAGGATTGCCGCATGTGTTCGAGCCAGGGGAGGAGTTATGTTATACTAAATAAAAACAATTGAATAATAAATGTTGATAATATTTAGTTAAATCCTCTTTTTCTTTCGTATTTTTCTTTTTCTATAGTAGTCAAAATTGCACTAGGACTTTTAAATTCAATTTTAGTTAATAAAAAATAATTTAATTTTTTTTTTCAACAAGTGTATCTTTTTATAAAAATATGTTACGTAAGCAACATTCTTTTAAAAAAGCAAAATTAAAAAAGAAACATCTTTTGCTAGTGATCTCAAACTTTATTTGACGTGTGTATGTAAATCGGATTACAATGCAATATAATTATATCACCGAGTTGGACTGATAACAGAGCCGGAAGGTTAGTAACGTATAGTATAGTAACGTTGTAACGTAATGACATAACCCCATTGAGTATTTACTTCAACTTCAACTTCTTCTTAATGGCTTCTGCAGGGTTGCCGCAATTTCGCCAATGTCGCGTGGATAGATCGGGGAATAAACGAAGATTGAGTATTTACAAGAATCAAACGAACCTTAGGCGATATTTAGGATGCCGATGATGGAGCCGGAAGGTGGCTACGAGACTACAGAATCCATTACGTATTTTACAAAAAGCTTTTCTGGAAAAATATATTTCAATATTTATTGATATTTTTTCACAAAAAAACTTGTTAATACAAAAACAGCTTGATTAAATTGGTTTCATTTGGTGCAATAAATAATATTCTTTAATCTTTTTTTATCCTAGGCATTCGACGCGTTTGGTTATTCTGGGTATATTTTTGCCCTATATTTTTAATTTTAGGGTTATATCGCCAAAAAACAATTTAATAATGAACCTTAATACCAAGGTTACAGAGTTCAAAATAGTGGTAAAAATTGACGAGTTCTGGGACAATTTGACGAAAATTAGGACAAATCTGACGGATACTGGTACAATTCACTTATTTTTCAGTTTTTCAATTATTTTAATAACTTGTGGTTTTTTTATCGTACTAAAAATATGTTTACCGAAAAGAGTTATAAATAAGTAATCACGTCAAAAAATTTGATATTTCTAAGTTAACAAACAGAGACGAGGCAAAGCTGCAAAGACAGCTAAATTCAGAAACTGACGAGTAATGGGACGTTTACCCTACTGCAGTGTTGCGCAGGCCTTTGTGATTAAAAGTGTTGGTGGCACTGCAATTGTTATGGGCTGTCGTTATGCTTACCATTAGGGAAACGACCTGCACGTCTCGTTATCGATAAGTATAAAAAATCATAAAATATATCTTTTTTCTAAATGTTGATTGAAGCACCCAAAACTTAAGAACATGAAGGCCTGCGCGACACTGCACTCGTTACTCTGAGACATTAGGTATTCTCATAAGCCCAGTAATTTCACGGGCTACTCTGCTCATCAAATCGGAAAACAGTAATGCAGGCACATTACTGCTTGGCGGCAGAATACACGAGGAATACTAGTTTAAAACGGTGAAATTAAAGATTATTTTTTAATGTTTAAAATATATTTATCTCTAATTTTAACATAAAAATCACTTACAGCAAATGTTTATTGATAACTTGACTACACACATCACATTTGAACACTTCCTTACCTGTAAAAGAAAACAATATTAATCTTCAAAAAGGTTGTCTGGAAGATATACCGCTATAGCAAAAAGGGAGATTAGCTGTGACTGTATTCAAAACTAGCTGCTGTCCGCGATTTCACCCGCGCGGAGATATTGGATTTCTTGGGTTTTATTTTTTTGCGCGGAACCCTGTCATGTGTCAGTGAAAGTCCCGTCAAAATCGGCCCAGCCGTTTCGGAGATTACCCGGAACAGACAGACAGACAGAAGAACACAAATTTTAAACATTTTGTTTTTTTTATAGGTACCGTAAAGTATATACTTTCATATGCATTTAGTAAAAAGCTGCTATTTTGATATTACAAACAGACACTTTAATTTATTTGTATAGATAAGTTGTTTTTCCAACTTTTATTTAATTTGCAATGTTTGTTTGTGTCCAGGGTCCTGATGATGGAGCCGGAAGGTGGCCACGAGATTACCGTACCAATTACTTATTTGATAAAAGCTTGTTTAGAAAAATATATTTAAAACTGTTATGGTCACCAACACTTTGAATATTATCGCTAGAAACGAGATTTTTACCATGTATATTATTTACACGACTGTACACAAAAGGAGTGTTTTTTTATTTTATTTTATTTGGTAACAAGACGAGCTGTTCCTTTGCCTGATGTTAAGCATAACGCCGGCCTATAACAATTGCAGTGCCACCCAGAACTTTGAAACACAAAGGCTTGCGCGGCACTGCAGTGCGCTCGTTACCCTGAGACATTAGGTATTAAGTCTCATAAGCCCAGTAATTTCACTGGATACTCTGCTCATCAAACCGGAACACAGTAATGCTTGCACACTACTGCTTGGGGCAGACTTCACGAGCAAGCACGAGTGTATATGTGTTTAGGATTCATTTATGTATGACGTATGTATGTTGGTTTCTTTACTCCACCATAACTTGTAAATGCCTGAACCGATGTATGGGGTATCGTTAGAATACACTGGCTAGGGCAGTCGTGTTTTTTATTCAAATTCAAAATGCTTTATTCATATTCCAAGGGGGCACTCATGAAGGTTAAAATAACTGACTCTAACAGCGGGTCTCTGCAACATTCGTCTACCCGAATCACAGACTAAAACTAATGCTGTCTTTATCAGAACATCATAAATGACAAAGACATCAATGTAACTTTCGTTATAATAACTTGTTTGATTTGAGTTTCCGATAAATCTGCGGTACTGCCGTCAGAAATCGTGGTAAATATCCCGTTACTAGTAATAATTTTCAAAAGATATTTTTCCACAAAAACTTATTTTAAAAGACACGATAGCTGATCAACTCTCATTTTGGATCTTATTTTTTATACTTACAAACTCTATTGATATAAACTGATACTCACTCTGGTGTTCAATGGTATGCCTTCTCAACATCTTGATACTATCGAACTGTTTGCGGCAAACGCGGCATTTGTAGTGGTAGCCAACGACCTGAAAGGAAATTAAGGGTAATATCCAGACACAACAGCATAGAACGATCTAAGAACTGTCTTAGCAAAGCATCGGCTAAGCCGCTCAATCAAATTCGTATTCTGAAATAAAAGTTCATGTCCGGTCTAAGCTAAGATTACACTCTGTTATCTATGGCTGTTAAGTTTTTAATTTTTTCACTGGAACGTTTATCGGTTTTATCACTTATGTATGAAAAGCCATACAACAAAGATAGCGATATACAAAATGTCACTGGAGTGAGTGAAACAACAATATTAATGGTATAAATCTATTTTGATATTATAATAAATGAAACATTTTAGTTTTGAAGTTTGACATTTCAATGTTTGGTTACTATGGTTACTACCGTTATCATTTGGTGGCGCCACTTCTGTTTTGAGAGCGGCTCAAGTAGTCGATATTGCCTACTCAGGCTTTGCTTAGCATGCGCTTAGTTTAAGCAGTGTTCCAAATGTCTCTGAATACAAATTAGAGCGTAAGCACTACTTTTTGACATAAGGAAGACAAAGTCCACGCTTAGACTCGTCTCTGAATATCAGCCTTAGTGTTTGCCATTAGATGCGTTATCAGTTGAACACTACCTCGCCTGGTTTGAAGCGACGATTTGATGCGAAGAAGGCGGATAAGCTAAACACAGATCAGCAGGGTTATTTTAATTCAGTCGGAGTGACATCCGTGTCGGAAGCGACAGTCTTGATCGTTTATATTTCGGAATAGCATCCCGTCAGAGAAACCCGTTTAGATTCGACCACTCAATTGCTTAGACACGGATATAATCCCGAGAATATTTCTCTGTCGGGATGCGATTCAGAGATATAAACGATTAAAAACAGTCGCTTCCGAAACGGGTATCATTCAAAAAAACATTCCACTACTTTTTGTGCAGTCGTGTAAATATACTCACATCAGCCAATATTTGCGATATAATCTTCTTGTACCGATGGATGTCTGTAGCGGAGTGCATCTTGAAATGAGACAGCAGGTTGTATACTGTCACATACGTGCGCGCGCAGATTGGGCACACCACAGACTCTGCGGACGAAAAGATATTCATTTACTGTTTTTTTATACTATTGGGTAATGGGATGAGCGGGTTGCTTCCCTGATGGTAAGCATGAAACCAGCCCTTAACATTTCCATTTCTACCTAGAACTTAAAAACACCGGCACTGCAGCACCCTGAGACATTAGGTATTAAGTCTCATAAGCCCAGTAACTGAAGAGAGAGTTCAGGACGGAGTCCCTACTAACTCTTCAGTGAGCTTTGTAATGTCACTGGGTACTCTGCTCATCAAAGCGGAACACATTAATGCTTGCACATGACTGCTTCGTAGCGGACTACAGAAGCAAAGTGGCGCCAACCCGTACGGACACTCGCAGAAGAGTTAGTCCCACCACATCGTTAATCATGTAATTATTAGGTAACCTTAGTCCAATAACACTGCTACCCTTATTATTAGGTATCGGCAAACTAATCTACCTGCTGGGACTTAGATAATGTGTAAATCAACTTGTTATTGAAATAAGGAGACTTGACAAAGAGACAACAAAGTTATCCTATGGGGTTCCGTTTTTTCATCTTGTGCAAGGAACCCTAAAAACATTTCTTTAGGTATTTTTACAGACCAGACTGGTCTGTGGGTATTTTAAAAAAAAAGACATGTCCCGGTTAATGGTGATTACTGATTAGGTATTAGGTACCCTTTGTATACTCACTCTTCTTGTACTTGTGCACTCCTCTCCAGGAGGTCTGGAAGCAAGGGATGCACACCTTGCAGGCCGCCAGCTCCTGGAGAAACATCCTGGAGTCTTCCTCACGCGAGGAGCTCGCAGGCTTGTCTTGGTCTTCTTGCTTCTTGCTGGCAGTAGGAGAGATTAACAGATGTTTAAATGCTTTATTAAAACACTAAATTACAAGATAGAGCATAGGTGGTGCTACAAAGAGTGAGACAAATGAAAGCCCCTTCACAGAGGCATTAGTACTCCTTAGTGATGCTGATAAAAGGTGGTTAAAAAAATTGCCATAAGATGTACTGCTCCACTAACGGCAAAGGAGGAGTTTCCTTAGCATGTTTATCCAACAACATAAAAACTGACTGAAAAAACTCCTTTATTTGTGATAACATCACCGAAAAGAATGAGCAATGGTGTCAATTGTTTAAAATAATTTACAAATTTTCCAAAATTCGAAAACCATGCTACTGTTACTAAACACAATTTATTAATTTTCTGTACAGCTCTACCGCACTTACTCTACTCTTTACCACACTCGCTTGTAAAGGAATATCCACTCTTTATGCCACATCCTGTAGTATAGATTTCCAAAGATGTTTTTATATATATATACCGTTTATCAATCAATCCATAAACCGCCGACAAAGCTTCTTTCGGCTTGTACACCACAAGAGCTTCGCCATCCTTGTGGTTTTCCTGAAAAATAATTTTCAAATTGACTTATTTCAATAAAGTCATAGAAATTTATGCCACAACCACATGCAATGGGTAAAACTTATTAGGATTTTTGAATTTGATATTTAAAGTGTTCCTTATCACCATTACCAGGTGCAAGGTGGTTGAACATCTATACTAATATCTTCTATACAAATAAATAAAATTGTCTGTTTGTAATATCAAAATAACAACTTTATACTAAATGCATATGAAAGTATGTAGGTACTTATACTAACAAAAAAAGACATTTTTTAAAATTTTTGTCTGTCTGTCTGTTTGTTCCAGGTAATCTCTGAATCGGCTACACCGATTTTGACAGGACTTTCACTGGCAGATAGCTGATTTTACAAGGAGTAACTTAGGCAATGTGGGCGAAGCCGCTAGGCACAGCTATATATAAATAAATATGAAAGTGTGAATGTGGTTTGTCCTTCTCTCAACGTAACATATCAACAAGTTAATGCAATTTTTTGCAGACAGTTCATGGGCCACATTGACAATGGCTACATTTTATACTGAAATAATGCATACTGCCTGTAGGAATGTCAGCACGGGTGAAATAGTAGATAGCAGCAATTGATAAATATGGGAAACCCGGAAGAATATTCATCTTACCTTACTCAAAATAACTTCGTTAATTGTCCTAATAGTTGGTTGATGTCGAGCATTTCCCAATGTGTAATTGCCTAGTACTTTTTTCTCCTTGTAGCGAGGCAAAACACATTGGAAAATCTCTGATTTCTTATCTCCATCTTTGTTTTCCACACATGTCTTACTCCATATTGTGGTTTCAGCAGTACCTGTTTAAAATGTTCATTTATTTATTTATTTTCGTGGTGTTATAATATAAATTGTAACAATTGAAACAAAAATAATTTTATTCAATTACTATCAATTGATGGTGAAGCACACTAACTGCCCAGAAGACACCTCATGTCAACACAAATACATACATCACAAAAATTTCGCTTCCAACAGGATTCGAACCTCCGCTAGTGTCGGTTAACACTATAAAATATATTTCATAAACCTCATGTCAAGTCATGTCAAACCAGACGCATGTCTAGAGGACTTCTATATAGACTAACATATACTTTTATAAATATTTAATATAGATAATATTATGTATGTACCCTATTATTAATTATATATTATTATTATTTGTTCTGTCTCGTGAAAGTCCTATTTGTTTCAGATAAACTCAGATGCAAGATTGGTCCATCTTTTAATGATTTAATTTTTCTTTTTTCTTTTTTTCTCTTTCCCACCGATCAACCTCCTTCGTTTATTCCCCGATCTATCCACGCGACATTTGCGAAATTGCGGCAACCCTGCAGAAGCCATTAAGAAGAAGTTGAAGTTGAAGTAGGATAATATATACATAGTACCTACTGAAGATTGTGCATAATAAGTAGTTTTTGGATTATTTTATATGGTTTGAACATATCCATACCTGTTTGTTTGTTCACAACATTTCTGAACACAGCGGTTCTCATAGAACGCTTTGTCTCACCAATCTCAGGCTTCAGAAATGTATCACAATGTTTGAAATGTTCCAAACAAACATTGTTCCAATTGTCCAACCTCTTCTTATCACTTTCTTCTGCTTTTATTGCTCTTACAGGCAAACAGAGTGGATCGTCGTAGTCGGGAATACGAATATTATACTTTTTCCGACTTAATAACTGCTCTCTGCCGCTCGAACTGTGAAATTCTTTCGCTTTGTTTTTCAAAGGAACATTAGAAACATTAACAGATGCTACACTTTGGTTTGTCTTTACTTTTTCTTTTTTTAAAGGCTTTATCACTTTCCTTTTGCGAACGGGCGGGCTTGGTGGACTAGGTGGCATATTGTCTTCACTAGGATCATATTCTGAGTCGTCTTCGACTTCCTTTTTTTTCTTTCGCTTTTTTACTGGGGGACGTTCAACTAACAATGAAGCTTGAGGCCGGGGTGCTTTAGTGACACCTATTGGACTGGCGACGGCGCTGTGCAGGGATAACTGGACACATTGTTGCACGATTTCAGCGTCTTCTTCTAAGTATTCTATTTCATCATCTGACTGAGCCATTCTTACTTAAAACTTATGGGTATGGGTACTCCAATTCAATTCAAATCTTCTTTCTTTATTTACTGGCTTCCACAAATTATATACTGTCTTCTGAAATCTTTTCGTAAATTGAAATTGTAAATTGACTTTTTTAAATTTTTTTTTCTTTTTGGATCCACGTTTTTTGCGTATTTAGCCAGTGTCAACTGTCAAGTTATAATAAATCTCTAGTTTTTAGTGCATGAAAGTCGTCAAAGTCACGGTAAAGTTTAGTTTAGGCGCGGTCATCTGAAGAAGAAGAAGAGTCGAAGTGACGCTTTAGTAAAGCGGTGGATACTTCACAGAATGCTTCTATGGAGTTTGGGATAGAATACGAAAATACACGTTTTTCATCTTTGTACTGTTTGCCTTTCACTCATGCATGTTTATGAACACTTAATGGTTAATAATCCACCATTATTACACATTAACACTCGATAAAACATAGGTTTTAGTAAAAAACACAAAATCAACAACAGTACATTTTCGCATTCCCGCCAAAACTCACGTCCCGGATAGATGTTTGTTACTTATTTTTCCAGTCCCAGTTTTTATTATAATATGATTAGTATTGTTGGTCTATGGCTTTGTCTATGACTCTATTATTGTACATAGATTTCATAGACTCACTTATATACTATACTACTCTATGCTTTAGTTTTAGTTATGGTTTTAGTCTTTGATATTGTATTATTTTTGACAACATGTCGGACAAGTTCGTATTTTTGTACTTTTACATAATTTTTAATGTATTTCAGTTGCAATTGCATTGAATTCTGCTTCATAATTCATCAAACCCATTACATTAAAATTGAGTGTACAATATGTATGTTTCAGTGCTTTTAGCTCGAGTGACGTATGTGAAAGACGAAGTCATGCACGCGTTCTACATTGATCTTCCTAAAAGTTACGTTATTTTTTTTTAGTGAAGACTTGCTTGGTGACGATTTAGGAGACCAGAGCCTCGCTGACTACAACCTTGGTAATGAGGAAGAGGAGCAGCTTTTGGCAGACGATTACGAAAGTGGCCCTCAGAATGTACCTGTATCTATAGCTGATGAGTTCATAGAGGCTGAAATGGTCCCATCTGAGTATCCGCGTCATGCGCTGGAATACGTGCCTCCGGTAAGCCCCTAACACTATTGATATAGTGTATAATGCGACCTTCAAATTCTGCAATCATAACATTTATATAGACGACAATATGTTTAAGAGATTAACAATTTTATTTTTAAAGACTTAAAACATTTCTAAATCCAGTATCCAATCGTAAGAATGTGCCTTGTCTCCGTTTTGCAAAAAAGTACTAATTTTTGTACACTTTTGGTTTGGGAAATGTTAAAACTTAAATTTTTTAGCAAATACACATATACCCTGTTCCAGAATCTTAGATCTTTTTTGTAAACAAAGAAATGTGTCACGAAAAGTCACTGTCAAAGTGACATGCCAGTTGCCCAAAACATTTATATTTATAAATTATTATTGTTTCTATTTCCCCAGCTTTGCTCTCGCGCAGCACAATTATAACTTAACAAGAAACAAATAACAAGGACCAACAACAAAAACTGAAACTAAACCACTACAAAATAACAAGATCTTTAACAACAACACATACACAGCAAGATTAGACTCGAGTTCGGTAATTGGAACAGATCAGACAAAAAAAGAAAATGGTGGCGATTGCACCAAATGTTTCAAATCTCTGCTGTGTTCCCAGTCTAAGAAAAATAACTGCACAAAAAAAACTTCCTTTCATTTTAGTATTGTTTAAAATAACAATCTTGCAAAAACAATCCATTCATGGCTTTTCAATAATTAAAGTGTATCATGTTATAATTTAAAATCAATTAATAATAATGTTTATCGTCTAATTATGGATTGCACAGTTTTCTATCAATTTTTTCATTCTGTCAGCACCTTTGTTAACATAAAATATCTAAGATTTTGGAACAGGGTATAGTAATTATACTCAAGTTAAATGTTTTAGTAAATACTGTAGTAATTAGGCAGTCAACATAGTTCTCAGGACTTAATCATCCATACCATTATAAATCCGAGTGATGCTTGGTTTGGCTCCATACAAACTCCTGAAAAATTTCATTTGTCTCGAAATGCTCAAATTTTGAGTGACATGTATCATATTTTTGGTAACCAAAAGAAAGTAAATTTAATGATCTAAAGAAGAGATATTCTTTTTCTTAATTAAATAAAAACTACAAAATAATGTTCAACTAAAAGAAAATGCATTGCCAAATTTAACCTTATGCTTTACAAAAAGATCACAGGCCATTAGGCCACTTAGGTATTATCTAATATTTAAAACTAAATTTTACACAATCCTAATAAATTTCATCAACAATATGTCAAAGCATTTCAAAATGTCTCCACAGCAGATGCAGTACCAGCCCATATTGGAAACAGAGTGTGTAGTACCGAACATAACAGTAGAAGTTCCCAACATATCACATGCATACGCTCCAGTAGAACCTCGCCATTACGAGGTAGAACATGCCGTACCTCCTGCTATTGTAAGTATTAATACTATATAGCATGTAGGCACATGCGATTGCATTGCATGCCATTGCATGTCAGACAAATAGGTGTCAAACAAAAAGTATAAAAGCAGAAGTTGAAATAAACTCAAGGCCTACATTCAAAGATAAGACATATTTTTAAGTCATCTCAAACCATGCTAAAATGTAACATGTGTTTTTTATTTTCAAAGCGAAAGATTTCTTTGTAATGAATGTTTTGTTTCAGCCGGCAGGACCAATTGAATCCCCACAAATTGTACCTTCCGAAATCAATGTTCCTGTATCAAGTATGTATACTAAACGTTTCTTTTTTAACAATCATAACCTTTTTTCAATAATGAACAAGTCATTGAGCCGTGATTTTTTTTCTTGTCTGTCACATTAGGGCATGTCAATGTGCAGTAATAAATTGACTAGACTAATTCCTCACAGAACAATGTTCTTGATCAATATGATGTGGTCTCATACCATGTAAGATTGGGAAAATTGTGGTCACCTTTCCACAAAGGCTGTTTACCAAGAGTTGAAATTGAACACTATGCTTAAGTGCCGATGTGGATGTTGCTTCCTCATTCGCTTATAATATAGACATCAGCTAATGTGTTTTCCACAACACCCAGATACTGCTTAAAACGTCAATCAGGACTTAAGATAGACAGTCCATGTAGTGGAGACACAAGTATAATTTTTTTTAATTTCCCGTCTAGTCATCCCATCATAAAGTGCTGAAAATATTGTTTTCTAACTTTAGATGCATAAGGTTTAGTAACACAGACTTCCCATCATAAAGTGCTGAAAATATTGTTATCTAACTTTAGATGCATTAGGTTTAGTAACACAGACCTCCCACCATAAAGTGCTGAAAATATTGTTTTCTAACTTTAGATGCATTAAGTTTAGTAACAATTTGTTTATGAATGTTTTGGCTTGTTCTGCAGATGGCGAGGGCCGCGAGCGGTTCGTGGCTGAGCGGCCGGCGGGCGCACAGCGGATGCCACAAGTCCGGGACATACCCGACAGCTTAGGTGAGGCATAATTTATTTTTCTACTATCCTAGACTTACTTAATTTTACAGCTAACCATTAATCATTTTAATTGACAGGTGTAGACAGTGGTGTCTTTACTTCGCAGCTAAATCTCGGATCCTGGGTGCTTCAGGCTATAAAATAAGAGTCCAGATAACTGGATATCTGTATAACAGGTGTTAGGTTAATAGTGGTTCTACTATAATTAAATCTTAATAAGTGTGTTTTGTTCCAGATAAGGTAGTGATACCGCGCGGCTTCCCCCGCGGCCGCGCGTCGTGGCGCAGCACTCACTTCAATGCGAGGTTCCAGCATCCATACCGAAGGAACAACATGCACCGAGTGAGTGTACCTTTTATTTATTCTTGTAGTTAACGAGACGAAGGGGTTGTTTGCCCGATGGTAAGCATAATGCTGGCTCATAACATAAATTGTAGCACTGCTCAGAATTTTGAACCACAAAGGCCTGCGCTGCAATGCTCTCGTTACCCTGAGGCATTAGGTATTAAGTCTCAAGCCCTGTAATATTACTGATTACTTTGCTCATTCACTAGTACACTATGTACATAGGTTTATTGCTAGAGACCATTGTCCTCTTTGTTATTATTTTTATTCTTATTTCCTAATATACACCTTTTTTACAGGGTAACTTCAGTCAAAGAAACTCGTTTCCACCCCCGCAACAAGTTATACGCCCTAACATTCCGCCTCAGATCATTCGGCAGGAGATTCGACCGGACATGATCAGGAAGGAAATACGATCAGACATGATCAGACCGGAAATGCGACCACAGATGAACAGACAGGAAATGCGACCACAGATGATCAGACAGGAAATGCGACCACAGATGATCAGACAGGAAATGCGACCACAGATGATCAGACAGGAAATGCGACCACAGATGATTAGACAGGAAGCACGACCAGAGATGGTCCGACAAGAAATTCGCCCGGAGATGATCAGACAGGAAATGATTCGACCGGAAATACGTCCGGATATGATCCGACCGGATGTACCAGGAGAATTAATGATCCGACCGGAAATGCATCCTGATATACTACGCCAAGAAATTCGTCCGGATTTACCACCGAACTTGCCGCAAATGGGACCGGAGATATCGCCTGAAAGGCCGATCTTGCCGGATATGTCTTTCCGGCCTTCTTTAGAACGGCCACAATTCCAACCATTCCCACGCTTCCAATTCCGTCCGGAAGAGCGGCCTATGTTTCCGATGCGGCCTAACTTTGAGCGGCCGATGTATCCGTTTCCGCGCCACTTCCACCCTCGCTTCGCGCCCCCTATGAGGGAGATTATCGCGAACAGCGGTCATATGCCCCAGATGACGGTCCGGCAAGTTCCGGAGAAGATGCCGGGTAAAGAGCCGGAGGTCAGGATGCTGCCTGTACCGCTTCCGCCTCATATCCCTGGCGGTTTGGCCGGAAAGAAAGTGCTGATTAATCCGCATTTCAAAGGGAATTTCCAGACTCCTGTTGAAGGTAAGACAAATTTTTCCATTATAATTTCGAGGCAATGGTATGAGAAACGTCCTCTAGCTATTTTGCAGTTACAGGTTCTAATGCAGCCAAATGCATACATAGTTACAAACATAGCAATTTAAGTAGTCCATTAATTTTTTTTCGGATGGGTTTTGAAGTAATGATTGCTGTGGTAGAAGGTCGATCCGTGAGTCGATAGTTCGAATCCTACAAAGAGCTCGTGGTGAACGAAAACATTGTAATAACATTGATCGCTTGGTAGAATATTTTGTAGTGCTCGCCTTGCTAGCTACCGTCCTCAAGTTGAAAATCGCCAACCACCTATAGGTGTGTTCTGGTACCGACACTTGAGAGCCAGTCCTTTTCTATGTGTAGTGGTCACCACCTCTTTCGACATAGTCACTTAAATTCAAATTCAAATTCAAAAGTCTTTATTCAAATAGGCCCCAAAGGAGCACTTATGAAAGTTAAAATGACTCTAACAGCCGGCCTCTGCAACATTCATCTACCCGAATCACAGACTAAAACTAATGCTGTCTTTATCAGAACATAATAAATGACAAAGACACCACTTAAATCGGTGAGTTTACGGTCATGCTAATCCATTACGCGAATAAAAATAAATGAAGACTGTGGGGATTAGAATGCAATCTACAACTCCAATGTTTTTTTCTTTCTTAACAAATTTAAAAAAAAATGTAGTTATTGTTGTTAATGTAACTGTTTTAAGAGCGTTTACGCCCTACGGCTTTCCATACAAACGTTCAAGTCATTAATCTCCGAAATTAATGAATCGATTTGCATGAAACTATACACATAAGGAAGATATGATCTATATAGTTATTATTAGAATTTGGTATAGTAAAGAACAATTTTAATTGTAATTTTTACAATAATTATATTTCAATGTTTCAAATTTTCTTGTAACCGGGCAATTATTAATACCGTACACTGGCCTCACTTTGACACTGGCAGAAAAACGTCATGCAACGTTTAAAAGCCATATTCCGAAGAAGAAGTAAATTGCTCTAATTTAGTTTTAATGTTGTTTTTTTGAAAATGTTCTCTATAGTATACCTATTGTAGAATCGAGCAACAGACCCTACATCTATGTTATCTGCTAATGCCAATCTTTCAATTGCAGCGTTATTGAGCTGATTGCTATTGAACCGACAAGTTTCATTGATCCGTTACCTGCTTGTCATTTTTTTTCGGGTCTTTCAATACGAAATTAACGGACCGTTAGCTACCTAAGGTTTATTTCTTTAGAATGGCAACAATTCATTTACGTCTGCCAAGAAAAGTTTTTTTTTGGCATTATATTGTTGGCATCCTTTTCTTATTTGCAATAAATACATATAGCCATCCTGTAATCAAACGAGCGAGGCGGCCCGGAACATATCTGGATAACGTCGTTTTTATGTCACTTCTACGTGTTATTTGCATTGCGACCGCTTCTCCTTGGTTACTTGTTGTTTTTTTAAGTTTTTTCATTGGATTCAATTGGATTTAAAATAACTGTTAACTTTTATAACCTTACTAGCTTCTGCCAGCGGTTTTCACCCGCGTTAAAATTAATAAACAGACAAACACACTTAGGATACGGTAGTTTGGCATTGACATGACGAGTTAACGAGATAATAATAACCATATCTGGCCATAAAACAGTCCGATAGAGTTATACCTCCAATACGTGTTTTATTCCTTCGTTAACTCGTAACTGTCACTTGAAAGATTCAAATTTCTTGTATCAGAGCCTTATGGCTTAAGTCTTATGACTTATGTCTTACCTGATTCTTTAACGCTAGAATAAGGACGTTATCTCACTCTTGAAAGATCCGCCCTTAATAAACTATTATATGTTGTATAGATTTAAATGAAGGTTTATAAGTTTTTAAACTTTCATGGTCACTAACAAAAGAATTAATTTTATTAACGGGATGTTTATATTTGTGTATGATATTTTGTTTTGAGCACTCTATGTTTCGGCACTCGTGAACATTTCGCTGGACAATGCTGAAATGAAATGAAATGAAAATGGAATGATTCCGTGTAGGAATCTGTTTCTGATTGTTTATATTTCGGAATCGCAACAGAGAAATTTCGTCATGATTATATCCATGTTTATGCAGCTGAGTTGTCGAATCTACACGGGGAATAGCTCGTGTAATCTGCTGCCAAGCAGTAATGTGCTAGAATTACTGTTCCGGTTTGATGAGCTAAATAGTCAGTGAAATTACTGGACTTACGATGCTTAATATCTAACGTCTCAGGGTAAAGACGCAGTGCCGCGCACGCCTTTGTGTCTCAAATTTCTGAGTGGCACTGCAGTTGTTATGTTGCGGCGTTATACTTACCATCAGACAAATGACCACCTCGTCTCGTTACCCAATAATGTGAAAAAAAAATATAACAGTCGCTTCCGACAGGGAATCATTCCGTGTGAATTAGAATAACTCTGCTAAAGCGTTTTTAATGGAATAAATAACAAATTAAAATGTCCCAGGGTTGCCGGCGTACATACCGACAAGGATTCAAAAATCGCCTCCTCTCAGCCCTTCAAACAAATTCGGTAATAATTACGTCTATGTGTGTGTTTGCTTGAGTATTTAGCATGCTATGCACTATTGTAGAATTGTAGATGTATGTAGATATTTTGTGTATTGGGTTTTCCTATACAATAACAACAAAAGGTTATATAAAATAACATTAAAGGTAATGCTAGTGAAACTGTAATAACAGGAAACAACATTAATATAGGTAACAGTAGGTATTTATGTAGATGTAGATATACCTAATATATGTATTTATATTATGTAGTTATGTGAATTGACATAACCCTAGAAACTATAAATATCATGACGTATATATGTTAGTAAATTTTATATGGCGGTATAATTTTTTTTACTAGCTGCACATTGAGGAATCTATTCAGCTTACCTAACCCACTAAAGTTTTAGTATAATAATTATTAATATAACCTCTAATATAATAATAATTCTTATTATATCTATTGACAGAGTTTTTTTTCTTTGTATTACTTTAGTCACGTTGTACCTATAGTATTTATTTCTACATACATTCATGTTATTTTCTTAGATTTATTCTAAGAAAAAGAAAGTATTTTAATAATATTGTATGTTGTCTGGTTTATTTATAACTGGATTTTGTTAGTATGCATGTTATTTCCACTCTGGCATGCGCTTATCACGAAGAAAGTAAACCTGTTTTCCTAAACGAGTACTTAGGATGTGTTTTCTTTCTTTCGCGCTAAAGTCAAATACGACGCGCGAAAACGAGACAAAACACGTTTTAATTTGTTCTAACACAGATCCCGCGGTACAGCCACAAAACGCCACCACACTAAGCGAGAAGTGTTGTCTTGTGGCGTGCAGCGATCAGCGATCGAGCAAAATGTATGAAAACAGCAGACTGCAGCTCGGTGGCGGTGTTTTTGTGGCTGTAACGTGAGGCCCGGGTGCGAGCAGAGTTACGTGGTCTTACCACAAAAAATTTAAGCACACTTTAAACTTGCATTAAAAAGTGTCCTTAACTTGCGTTAGACGTTTATCTCCTAAACTTGCCTTAGTCGCGTGTTTAGATATGAGTCCACAAAATAGTGAGAAATCCTGATTTAAGTATGTCTAACCGGTGTCTAATTCTATTGTGACATTTCTAATCATTGTGGACATTTATCTTTAGATACTGTCTAGCTGAACAGACGTCTAAAATAGTTTTTTTTTTATGGTAACAAGGATGATATTTATCTGACGTGTATGTAATGTGTACGTCAAGTCATTAGTAGTAAGCTAGTAAAAAAAAAATGTTCCTAAAATACAACACAACCTGCCGAGTACACTGCCAACTGGTAGTGGGCTAGAAAATATTGTATTATCTATAGATCTACAATGTCTTGTAAATTATCCAACTGTTTTTGTAGCTAGATTAGATGTAGTGTTTATGTAGTAGCTAGTTACACAATATTACACTAGTAAAATATAATATTTTTTATTTATACTTGAAATTACAAAATTATGCAAACCGTGTCTGACCAGAGAAGAAAAATTTTTTTTTTCATTTAATTGTTTAGGGGCAGAATACGGCGCGCCGCTATCTCGCTCGCTCATCTTAATATTTTTGATGATAAAGAACAACTTGATGTAATTATGAAAAAGGTTGAGATGCGCGAGTGAGATAGCGGTGCGCCGTATTCTATCCCTTAATTCATAATGTACCCGTCAGGCCCGGGCACGGAGCTGGACGCGGCGGCGGAGCGGTTCATCGCAGAACAGCGCAGCGCTTTGGCGCGGGCCGCCGCCAGGGCCGCGCCCCGGAGAGAACCGCAGAGGTCAGTTTTACAGACTTATTATTTACTAGCTTTGCCCCGCGGCTTCGTCCACGTAGCCTAAGTTATCAGCTAACTGCCAGTGAAAGTCCTGTCAAAATCGGTCTAACCGTTTTGGAGATTACCCCGGAACAAACAGACAGACGGATAGACAATAATTTAAAAAATGGTCGTTTTGTTATGGTACCGTATATACTTTCAAATGCACTCAGCAAAAAGTTATTATTTTGATATTACAAACTGACACTTAAATTTGATTTATTTGTATAGATGTCATTCATTCATTACAAAAGTAAATGTTACCTACCACCTGTGCGTACTTCTGATAAATAACATAGTTATTAAGTTTTATTTTTCTTACTACCAAATGTGTTGTCCAATATGTTATAATCAAATCAATCCAATATGACCAATATGTTGTCTGAATAAATAAATATTATTATGTAAAAGATTTTTCAAATTTTCTTTTGCTGTGTTTCTTCGATTTCTCCATCAACCCTCTACCGATTTAAATGATTCTTATATAAAATGTATTTAAAGAATATCACCCTTAACGGTGGAAAAATGGGAAATGAAATTTCAAATACCGCGATCTTTTTGTAGAAGTCGTTTCCCGCTTTTTTAAAAGTATTTTTTTTTCATTATATCCCATTGCTGGGCAAAGATTAGATAGGAAATACAACCACAGGCAATCAGGCAGGAAGTACGACTGGGCTCAGGAGATTTTCCGACAAGAGATACGCCAGGATATGATCAGAGTAAATATACGTCCGGATTTGATTCGTTCGGAAATACGTCCGGATATGATCCTACCGGAACTACCAGGGCAGATGATTCAACCAGAAATACATCAAGAAATTCGACCACCACCTAACTTGCCGCAAATGAGGCCGGGCGAGCCGGTTGTTTGCCTGATGGTAAGCATAACGCCGGTCCATAACGATAGACATGTTGACTCAATTTTTTTTTCTCGTGTGAATCAAATGTCTATATCGAAAAAATTGGAAATCGAACGCTAGACACATCAAAAATGGGAGTTCAAGTCGGGCGTATCTATTGAGCGCTAAAACGCCCCTGCATACAAATTGGACAGAACATCAAATCAAATCGTTTATTTGCTAGAATACATGTTAGCCTAAGGCCTTAAATTATAATTTTGCTCAATGTATTCAACCTGCAGGCAGGTGTGCAAATATTGTTATACATTTTAATTCCAGTGCATGTCATAATCAGTCATTAAAATTAAGTTATTAATCAGTTGACGTCACTTCTGAGTTAAGTTATTATCTGATTAAGTTATTATTCATCTGACGTCACTTGTTCAGTGCGGTCCGTAAAGCTGTACTAAAAACATGCATTTTGTTTATTTGACCGTGAAAAACTGTGTTGAATTAAATAGTTGCCATAACTTTTTTTCATTAAATTTTAAAGAATATGATTGTATCTTTTGATAATTTAAATGTGGTATAATCATCATTTACATATCATTTAATAATTTAAATAGTAATCTATTGGATGATAAAAAAAAATTCATTGAAATTGGGAAATGTTTGATGCAGTATCTTTGTGGAAATTATATGTTTTTTGTGAATTTAATTTGCATTGCGTTAATGTGATGTTCATCTGTACGACGACAGTAATTATGTATTTTGAGTTTGATGCAATTACCCCATTGCAGATACATAGAGGACACGACCATAGAGATAGAGAACGAGCTGGCGCAGCGGCCGGCGCCGCGCCGCGACCACCGCGCGGACGGCGACGACGACCTGCTGCGCCGCCAGGAGGAGTTCATCAGCGCCAACCGCGCCGGCCTGCGCCGCAGGTACGGGCCGCGCCCACGGCGGGCTCGAGATATCACTTACTGTGCGCGTTAAAGATAACAGAAACGGTCAACATTTATAGAATTGGGGATGAAAGTTCATATCGCGATCAACGAATTGATATCGCGAATATCACGAAGATATTCGCGAATATCACGAAGATATTCGCGATATCACGACGATATTCACAATATCACGAAGATATTCACAATATCACGAAGATATCCGAGATATCACAAAGATATTTGCGATATAGAATTGTAGATCGTTAGTCTATTACGTAGAATTTTAATATATTTAACTATCATCGTTTGAGTTTTTAATTATTTTGATTGTAATTTTACTTTTGATTTTTATTTAATTTGATTATAGATTTCATTATATATTTCAGACAAAATGTAAACATTGTTAGTGAATAAATTATATGATATAATTATATAAATAATGTTGCCAATTTTTTCTAGAATCTTTTTTGTGTCACAGGATGCGCTCACCCCCACTGCCGCCGCGCCGCTCCCCCTCCCCGCGCCGCGCCCGCCCTGACCCCCCGCGCCCGCACGACGAGGTATGATGAGATGAAAAATTGTTGCCAAAAAAATATTAACATATTTATTTGTAGGGTGCAAAACAAAAATTACAATACTCATCGTATGAGCCCAAACTCCGAAGGCTTTACTTATAACCACAGAAGAGTTACACTATTCACCTCCTGGCTCCATCATCCGACCGGTTCCATGATACCAAATTATTGTATTGTCATCCAAATTACATATACATACAAATTGTTGTAGAACATTCTAAAAACTATTTTTAAAAAGAATGCTGATGAGTTTCTTGCCTTTATCCTGGGTCGGCCTATACCAATTTAGAACGGACACGGTGGATTTCTAGAAAGTTCATTGACTTTGAGCATGGATTGGATCTGTGGACGACTTTGTCTTTTATTATGTTCTAGATAAGGGCAGCATTAGTTTTAGTCTGTGATTGGAATAAACAAACGTTAGAGATACCCGCTGTTTGAGTAATTTATTTGAACTTTCATGAGTGCTCCCTTGGGCCCATGCGAATGAATAATTTTCAAAGTGTTGATGACCATGACAGTTTAAAAAAGAATAATTTTGACTTTGAAAGTGAACGCGGGTGAAAACCGCGGGCAGAAGCTAGTACTATAATAAAATGTTATTTATTTGCATTTATAGCAGGAAACAGACTACAAGCGACGTCTGCGCGAACAAGAAAGTCTCCGCGAGAGAGTTTTGCGCGCGAAGGAAGTGCGCAGGCGCAAGAACGCGGTCGCTCTGCACAAACAGATGCAAGACAAGTGAGGGGCTTATACTCTTTATACGTTAGCGTTTGAACACTATTTCATCTGATCTTTAGTGGTTAACTGGCTCTCAAGGGTGGCAACACACTGGTTTAATTAAGAAACAGTGAAAGGGACAAAACATAGCTAAATCATGTTTTGTTTCTTTCGATCAAAGGAAAATACAGACAAAACATAGTCTAACTAAAGCGCCGTTTAACACTGTTCATTAATAAGAACCGCAGAGATTGGTGCCGAGTGGCAGATTTTCCTCTTGCATGTGGTAACTAGCCAGATATCAGCAGCAAATTATACATTTGAGTATCACTACATTTTGTGTACGTACCACGCGTGCGAAGCCCTAGAAAAAGCTATTAATATATTTTTTTATTTAATTGAATTCTTCAGAGAACGCGAAAACCAAGAGAAGAGCCAATCAAAAGACCAAGAGAACCTCCTCACAACCACCAAAGAAATAGAACCGCTTGACAACCAAGAACCGGCCACCACAACCAGCGCTGAGGTAACCAAACCGGACACCACGAGGAAAACACCCGAGAGGAAGTCAGCGGGGGAGGAGCAGGATATACAGGGGAAGTCGGATAAAGACTTGAAGGAGAGAGCGAGAGAGAGGTCGCCCGTGAAAGCGAAAGATGATGAAGTTAATTCTACTTGCGGTAAGTTTTAATTAAATATTACTTTTCACCCGACTGCCTTAGGAAAGGAGGTTAATGTTTTTCGAGCATTTGCATGTCTACTTCTGTGGCACACTCTGCAGCCTAAACGGTTTGACAGATTTTAACATATTACGAGTAGATTCGTTTTAGCTGTGGGAGAGACATAGGGTATGATTTATTTACAGTTTTTAACTGACCGATTTTCAAACGGCTGAACAGATTTTCTTGAAACATAGCTAAGAAGAATTTCGCTCAGGTCTCTTTTCAAACAAACAACAAAATCAAGGAAATACATAAAAAAGAGTAGAAGATGTATTTGCTTAAAATACATAATGTGGTTATACAGGTTTAAGAATATCAAATTAACGCAATAAAAATTAATTTAATAATGTTAATTTTTTAAATTTATAATTTCTGAAAAGATATTGGACCTAAAAGTTTCCTCAATTCGAAGTTTTTTTACTATCATCCAATAGTAATTTAAATTATACTATCAGATTCTTTACATTTCCACGAATAAAAAATGAATGACAATTATGTACTTAGTTTTTCACGGCCAAAATCAACAAAATGCTGGTTTTTAGTACAGCTTTATGGCCTGCGCATGGCATGTGACGTCACATGCCATGATATATTTGTATACAGTGTTTTAGCGCTTAGAAGATACGCTCGACATAAAAAAATGGAGTCAACATCCCTAGTGTCTTATTAACAGAGCCGCTGACTCCTCCCCCCCGCTCCCCCGCGCGCACGCCCCCGTGGCCCGAGGAGGACGACCTGGATGTGATCCTGGGGGACATTGACTGCATCCTGTCTGATGATGAGGACAGCGGCCGGTTCAAGGACAAGCCAGCCAAGTGAGAGTCACCACATTTTACAAGTTTTTCTTTGCTAGTTTAGAGTTTGCCCACTGTTTCAACACAACTGAAACACAAGGGCCTGCGTGGCACTGCAGTGCGCTCGTTACCCTGAGACACTAGGTATTAAGTCTCATAAGCCCAGTAATTTCACTGGATACTCTGCTCATCAAACCGTAACACAGTAATGCTTGCACACTAATGCTTGGCGGCAGACTTCACTCACAAAGCGGTGGTAACAACCCTGACTGGCACTCGCAGAAGCGTTAGTCCTCCCACTAACAAAATATATGTGATGTTTCAGAACGTCCCCTCCTCAATCCAAGCCTCTTGCTGACCTGCGTTCCAAGCTGCCTCCCAAGCCCAGCGCAGAAGTATCCAAATACCAGCGGCAGAAGATTGTATTCGCTGAAGAGAAGGAGGAGCGGAAGAAGAAAGGTGAGATTTTTTTTAAATCAAATCATAAATCCTTTGTAACACGTTAAATATCCTGTTTCTAGTGAAAATTTTTAAAATGTTGATGACCATGACAGTTTTAAAACATATGTTTATTTGCAAGAACACATAATATTACAAATTTAAGATGTTCCAAAAAAAATGTCATAGTATTGGACCTGCAAGCAGGCGTGCAAATATATATAGTCATATTAATGATATTAATGTACTGGGTGGTATTTTTGCGATTTGGTAACGAGACGAGCTGGTCGTTTGCCTGATGGTAAGCGTAACGCCGGCCCATAACAATTGCAGTGCCACATAGAACTTTGAAATAGAAAGGCACTGCAGTGCGCTCGTTACCCTGAGGCATTAGGTAATTCTCATAAGCCCAGTAAAAGTAAAGTGGCTACTCTGTGATTTGTGTGATTCTTCTTTTTAACCGATTTCCAAAAAGGGAGGAGATTCTCAATTTGCCTGTTTTTTGGCGATGTTTCCCTATCTCCTTGAATTAGGGTATATGTCAAGGGAGGTCGTTGTAAATTTTATTAAAGAAAGATCAATTTTATAAGAACCTATTAATTCTATTAAGGGTGGAAAAACGCCGGATGAAATTTCAAATGTTGCGATAATTTTCGAAACTTTAACGTAATACCGCTGTAAGAGATGATGGTAGGACTCCTGATGTTAAGCGATGATGCGCTCGAAAATGGCGGATAAGCTATACCTAGATTAGAACTGGCTCTCAAGTGCAGCTGCCGGTACACCGATTGGCGACTGATTTTCAACTTGAGAATGGTAGCTAGCCAGACAAGAAATTACCTACCGTACTATGACTGAAAGCACAAGCTCACTGTAGGGTTCGAACCATTACTGACCAGCGGCCGACGTCACAACCACCGAGCCATCGCATCGTCGTCAAAAACGAACTAATTTAATTGATGGAATCAGACTTACTTTGCGGATGTCCATTTCATCATCATCGTTATTCTATCATTATTTTTATTTATTTTACTTACTAATATTATACAATTGCAGAGAAAACTCCCCCGCGCCGCGCCCTCGTCAGCTCCACTAAACTAGACGACGCTAGCAATGCTGAGAGGAAATCTGTAAAGGTGAATAATTGTACTGGTTTGTCTTTTTTAACCGATTTCCAAAAAAGAAGGTTCTCAATTCGGTGGATATATAGTTTTTTAATATTTGTTACTTCAGATCTCCGTCATTTATAAACCGATTTGGATTTTATTTTATTTGAAAGGATATACTTTCAGATTTGTCCCATAGAAATATCATCAAAATCGGTTCAGTAGTTTGTCACTGAAGTCGGTTCGTCGCTTTTTTAATGCATTGTTTTTAATAATATTTGATAATGAGGCGAGCTTGTCGTTAACTGATTGTAAGCATAACGCCGGTCCATAACAATTGCAGTGCTACTTTGAACTTTGAAATGCAAAGGCCTGCGCGGCACTGCATTGCAATCGTTACCCTGAGATATTAGGTATTAACTCTCATAAGCTCAGTAACTTTATTGACTACTTTACTCATCAAACCGGAACACAGTAATGCTCGCACATTACTGCTTGGCGGCAGACTTCACTCACAAAGCGGTGGTACCCACCCAGACGGACACTCGCAGAAGAGTTAGTCCTACCACTTAGTAGTGAGTTACTAACATTATGTCGACTCAGCAGTGCAAGTACTGATCTTTTCGATAAATAAAATTCACAGTTCGAATCGTTAAAATTTTTAATTAGAGACAGATAGTTCTTGATTTTTCCGAAAATAAAACTAAGTCGAATCTACTTTCCTCAGTATCAAGTGAATATTCGCATCTGACAATTTGTAGACTGGTTTATGGAACGAAGACTATTTTAACATAAATGGCATATCAAAAAAAAATTGTATTTTTACTGCCCAAAAAAGGGATGTAATGTTTTCATGGTTCATGTATATAAATGTGAGTTTCTTTATTATTGTTATTTTCAGATGAAACCGAAGGCAGATCTATTGACAAACAAATCCAGGCAGAGGATAACGTTCGGTAACAAAGAGAAAGAGGTAAGAATTTTTTCCTGTCCCTTGGGGCCTATATTAATAAAAATAATAATGTATAGTATAATAATATATGAATAATAAGAAGAAATTTGAAATTGAGGATAGTGTCTTATTGCGTTCAGATTACATCGTAGTATCAGTACGTACATTAGCTTCGAAATATGAGTTGGTAATTTAAAAAATAGTACCTAATAGTAATTGTATTCAAAATTCTTCCATGTGGGGTTCATGAAAGTAATTTTTTTTATGCTAGTTGTTGACGAGACGAGCTAGTCGTTTGCCTAATGGTAAGCATAACGCCGGCCCTTAACAATTGCAGTGCCACTCAGAACTTTGAAACACAAAGGTCTGCGCGGCACTTCACTGCGCTCGTTACCTGAGGCATTAGGTATTAAGTCTCATAAGCCCAGTAATTTCACTGGCTACTTTGCTCATCAAGCCGGAATACAGTAATGCTTGCACGCTACTGCTTGGCGGCAGACTACACGAGCAAAGCGGCGGTCCCAACCCAGACGGACACTCGCTGAAGAGTTAGTCCTACCAACTAGTAGAAAAATAGGTAAACGTGCTACATCGTCGACCGTTACTTACCATCAGTTGAGATAACGCTCAAACGCAAGCCTTTAACGCATAAAAAAATAAAACCTAAGGAGAAAACCTGGTGGCTCCGTAGCTAAATTGGTGTAACCCTGCCTGCAATGCGCGGGGTCCCGGGTTCGATTTCCGGCCGGGGCAGATTTTGTGTGAGAATAAAGTTTGTTCTCGGGTCTTGGATGTTTGTGATGTGTATCTGTGTGTGTCCATGCCACCTGCGACACAGGGAATCCTACTGTGGGGGTATGAGTGTAAAAAAAATAAAAATAAATGAAAGTTTCACTAACCACAGATAGAAAAGCAGAAAGACGCGCAAGAGAAAACGCCGCCTTTCAGCAACCGTCGCGTCATACTACAACGGAAAGTAACTAAAGACAAGTCCGTGTTCTCGCGAATGGAATCGAACGCGCAACCCCACCCGGGTATATTCAGCCGTGCGGTCCGCACCGCCATTGGAGACGCGAAGCCATACCGGGAGCCTCAGATAGAGTATGAGTCAGAGTCAGATGTGGATGAAGACAGGCTACTGGAGGACGAGCCGGGCAACCTGGCGCTCGTCCACAACCTGCCGCACGGCATGACTGACACGCGCCTCAGGACGCTGGCGGGGGCCGACGTGCAGGTAACTGTGTGGCGCGGCAAGGGTGGGGGTGTTTCGGGTGACGGCTTGAGGGTGTTGAAGTTGGGTGTGTTTTGAAATTAGGTGTTTTTTGAAGTTGAAAATACATCATTTTAAATTGGAAGCGTTATGAAGTTGGGTAGGTTTTTGACGCTAGGTTGGTGCCTTATGGAGTTGAGTGTCTTTTGAAGTTGGATGGATGTATTTTAAATTGGAAGTCTTATGAAGTTGGGTAGGCTTTTGAAGCTGGGTAGGTGTCTTATGAAGTTGGATGTGTTTTAAATTGGAATTATTATGAAGTTAGGTAGGTTTTTGAAGCTATGTAGGTGTCTTATGAAGTTGGGTGTCTTGAAATTGGATAGGTTTTTCAAGTTAGGTGCCTTTTGAAGCTGGGGTGTTTTTTTTAATTTGAGTAGGTTTTTGAAGCTAGGTTTAATTTAAAGATGGGTGTTTTGTTTTAAGTTGAGGTGTTTTATAATTAGGTGGTTTTTGAAGTTAGGGCTGCAAAGTTTTATTTTTAGGAGGACCTGAGACAGACTTAAAATATTCGTTTAGGTGTTCAAAGAGACACAAGAACAACTTGCAGACTTAAGAACAAGCTGTTACAAGCTTATAGTATAAAGCCTGATTGAGCCAACCATTAGTTGGAAGTACACCTAGTATATTTTATTCTTTACTAGCATCTACCCGTGGTTTCCCCCGCGTGGATATTTCCATAGGAACCATGCATTTTTCCGGGATTAAAAATCTTTGTTACTCTCTGGTCCATAAACTATATCTATGCAAAAATCACGTCGATCCATTGCTTCGTTAAAGGACATACCAACAAACACACTTTCGCATTTATAATAGTACGGATTCACTATACAGCCTGAGTTTGAATGGATATGCTATCCTGAAAGGGGGTCAATGTACTTCTGGAGGTCAACAACATTTGTTTTACGAGTTTTTGAAATTCGGAATTTTTCATTGTAGAAAAGGCATTTATAGTTTACGTCAAAATTCTACTACAGAACTTCCGGGCAGCCCTAGATCAGCTGATTCACTTAAACTACGTTGAACTTTGTTAAATGATGATATTGATTAGAAGAGACTTAGTAACAGTTCCAGAAAATAGCGTGAACTTTTTTTTTACATGGATATTATGAATTACGTATTTCCAGGTATTTCACAAAACAGGTGTGTAATGTTTTTATGGTTTATGTATGTATGTGAGTTTATTTATTCCACCATATTTTGAAAAGTCTGAACGGATATGGATGTATGGGATATCGTTAGAATCCTTACATCATCTCGAGTGATACTAGATTAGGGTAGTTCTTTTTTATTTAACTTTTTAATCGACTTGTTACACGTATGGGCGTTATTGTACTGAGCTGATGAGTGAGTGAATGAGATTTTACATTTATATGTAGAATCGGTCAGAAACCGCACCCGAAACACCAACCAGTCGATATCAAACTATGTGATACGATAATCGGATATTTATTCATGCAAATATTTTATATATTCTTATACACTCGTATATTACACGATAAGTACATATCTAATGAAGATGTTTTTTTCTAAATGTAACACTGCCAAAGATACACCACTAGTATTGAAAATCCAAAAAGACTTCAAGAGATCATAATAATAATGAAATTATGCATTAAAATGTGATTATGGAAATTAAAAAAATAATGTTCTTTAGCAATGTTACTGATGATATCATACAAGATCTTTTTTAACGTCAACAAAGAAATCTGAATATGCGTAAACGTCGTTAAAAATGCCAATGAGACTGATCATTTATTTGATTATTCGTTTGGAAAGGAAAATTAACACAATAAAGTGGAAAACAGATGGTTGTACCAAATATATTGTTTTACAAAAATATTTTTTCAAGACAATAGGTACCAATTTTTAAGTTTATACTCGCATAATAATTGTATTTCTATGTCCAGTCTGTCATATACAGTTTCTTTTGATTCTTAATTATTGGAGGAAATAATACTGTTACAAAATTAAATGTTTAAAATATAACAACATGGCTAAAGTCATACAATCTTATTTGATTTCATACAAAAAATACCAGTACCACGTAGGGGTTTGTTGATTTCATTTCATACTGAAAAATACCAGTACCACGTAGGGGTTTGTTGATTTCATTTCATACTGAAAAATACCAGTACCACGTAGGGGTTTGTTGATTTCATTTCATACTGAAAAATACCAGTACCACGTAGGGGTTTTTTTATTTCATTTCATACTGAAAAATACCTGTAACACATAGGGTTTGTTGATTTAATTCTTTAATTTGATTGAAAAATACCAGTACCACGTAGGGGTTTGTTGATTTCATTTCATACTGAAAAATACCAGTACCACGTAGGGGTTTGTTGATTTCATTTCATACTGAAAAATACCAGTACCACGTAGGGGTTTTTTTATTTCATTTCATACTGAAAAATACCTGTAACACATAGGGTTTGTTGATTTAATTCTTTAATTTGATTGAAAAATACCAGTACCACGTAGGGGTTTGTTGATTTAATTTCATACTGAAAAATACCAGTACCACGTAGGGGTTTGTTGATTTCATTTCATACTGAAAAGTACCAGTACCACATAGGGGTTTGTTGATTTCATTTCATACTGAAAAATACCTGTACCACGTAGGGGTTTGTTGATTTCATTTCATACCGAAAATTACCAGTACCACGTACGGGTTTGTTGATTTCATTTCATACTGAAAAATACCAGTACCACATAGGGGTTTGTTGATTTCATTTCATACTGAAAAATACCAGTACCACAGGCGTTTGTTGGTTATAAATCAATCTTAATGTTTTTTGAAGACGTAAAAGTAATCTTGTATGATAATGATTATAATAGATTAAGACTGATATTTCTGTGACGGATATTGTCACGGTTACTTACTATTTATTTTAGTTTAAGATTATTTTGCTAAGACATTTTATACACTTTTATTATTTTGATATGATTTTTTATTACTCTTTTTGATACAATTTTATAATCTCTTTCAAATATGTCTTTGACATTATTGTAGTTGTGTAACAAAGACAGGTATAGTTCTGATGCAAACTTTACAAAGACCGATGTGTATGATAGAATCATTATTGTGAAATTTAAATTTTACTGCATACAAATTAACAGTGCACGTATTGATATTGTACGTAAACGAATTAAAATATCATGTACATGTACCATTAACTATATGAATATTAGACATTTGTATACATACTCAATACTCATGCATGAATACGCATGATATTATATTTGTATATTAAATGATTATGCAATTTCAATGTGATAGTGTAACTATTACTTAGATGTCTGAATAATTCATATGAATGTTTTGTGTTAAGAATTTTTATTTTATCATGTTGAGGTTGTATGAAACATTGTGAGGCTTAGTAATTTTCTAGTCAAATATTGTCAAAGAAAACTGCTCATTATAATATGTTCCTAAAAGTTGGTTTTTTGGCATGCCTAATTGATTTTAAATATATGATTGAATGAAATGAAAAAAATATCAACAGGCAATATTCTAATTCTAAGCCATTGATTCTTGCCATATATGGATTATGTTATGTGCTTGGCTATCATGTAAATTGATGCAGTTTGTGATGATTTCATATGAAGACTTCTTTCGGCTTGAAGCATGAATTTAGTCCAAGATTATTTTAGTGAATTTCCTTAAAGGAATTGATAAACTTCGCACATTTTCTTAACCATAATGTATCTGACAATTTAAACTTCGTTATAAGGATCGTCTAGTCTAAACCTAGTCCTAACTTATAAGCTATATTCTAAGTTAAGTTGTAGATAAAAATATTTTGAAAAAAAAACCATCGGAATGTTCCAGAATTTGGTATTGGACAGAGAAGAGCGCACCGCGAAAATAACGTTCAAAACAACAGTCGGAGCCGAAATATTCAAGAAAAAGTTCAACAGTAAGATGGTCGCTGCCAGCCGCCTGACGGTCACGTTGCAATAAACGCATCCATACATACAAACTTCATACAACAAATCAATACATACAACGATATTTAAGTTCCTTAAGGGGCAGAATATGGCACGCCGCTATCTCGCTCGCGCATCTCAACATTTTTGAAGATAAACAACCGCTTAATATAATTATGAAAAATCGCATTCGGTGAAGTTACTGACAATAACATTACAAAGGTTAAACAAAAACTTGATTTTGTAATATTCAAGTTCTCAAACCTAAAAATGGGATTTTATGTTTTGCCCATTTTCATGTATAAAAACTTGATCGGATCAAAATGATACTTTTGCCGTACCTTTGTAATGTTATTGCCAGCAACTTCACCGAATGCGATTTTTCATAATTATATTAAGTAAGACTATTTATCTTCAAAAATGTTGAGATGCGCGAGCGAGATAGCGGCGCGCCGTATTCTGCCCCTTAAACTACTGCCTATAGTCCGTATTTGTATACTTGTCTAATAATATAAACAAATTCGTTGGATCGCCAACCAATTATATAGATAGAAATCCTAACTAAATCATGTCATTGGTTTGCATCCGCCGAATTGGTTTCCATTATTAGACAAGTATAAAAATGGACCTTACATGTGTTTTATTGTACTAGATGTGAGCGTGCTTAATGGGAGCGCTTTAATTTGTTACTTACAAATAATGTTTGATGGTAATTACTTTGATTTTAAAGTATGTAAACTTCGGGGAAATAACTAAGTACAGGTGTGAATTGGACATCAATATATCAATTTATTCGCGTAATCAGACAGTCTATATGTGAAATATCACTAAAATATACACCGTAATGTTTCACTGATCTCATATGTCACTTTTCTAGAAACTCGATGTCAATCGACTAATCTCTCAAAATAAGTTAACTAAATAATTCGTGCCTCTATTTAACTGTTTCCTCGTTGACGTTAAAGTCAAAAACAAGAACAACATACACAGTGTTTATATTCCTTATAACCTATTAATTTTTGGTTACTATAATGATAATTATAATTATAATTATGTCTTCATCAATATATCTAAACCTAACTCAGTGTTTTCTGCATCTTGCTATTTATACACAATTTTTTGACATTGTATCAGTCACTTACGCGAGGTTTGAAGTTTGAACGTAATAGTCTTTTATTATCCTATTTGAGTCATAATTAGATATGTTTGTTGTGTGTAAGATTTTAGTTTTTAGTTGTGTATTCTGAGCAGTAGGTTTTTGATGTACGGCTCGTAATAATTTCAACATTAATGTTAACTGAGTATACAAGATGTTGAATGTACAAGAGTGAATTTTTAGATTTAAGATGTGGATTTTTAGTAAGATGGTTAATTTTTAAAAGAGACGTAACAATAAGTTTTATTTGGAAGTTTTTTAAATGTAAAATTGTCACGCCGAAATTTTGTAGAAATGCTTTTACAAATCAAATAGAATTAAAAAAAAACAGCAAACTCCTTTGATTTTTAGTTATTGCTCGTAGTTGCGGATTTGTCCATTTAAACCGGGGTAAAATTTGAGTGCTTATATAATTAAAAAAAAACATAGTCGGAAAATATATAGAACGGGATTTCATTAAACGTAGTTTAAAGATGCACCTAATTATTTAAGTATAATATTATGTAGAAAATAAATGACTTATGTCATAACAATTTTAAAGTCTAATATTAAAAAGATAACATAATTATTGTAATTTTCTGTTTGTACGGGAAACTTAAAATCGCTGTAATGTTAACTCTTTTTCAAAGATATGTTCCGTACTAACTATATAGAGTATAGACCTACGTATCCTGCTTGTGGATATAAGGTTTCATTAAAATAGGTTCAATAATTTTGTGTATTGGCCTCGAAAGCTTGCAAGAAAAGCCGTAAGGCGTAAACACTGTTAAAATGTGAAAGAAAGTAGACGTGGAAGTCTTGTATTGTACAATAGAAATGGCTTACGTCATTTTTCCAATAGTATCTTAGTATATATTTTCTTCTATTGTTTATTATTATAGTACATTTTATAGACAAAGTTGCACTCTATCAGAAGAAGTGTAGTGCTAGCCGTTCTAAAAAAACGCTGTAGTTTGCGTTATCTACAGCCTGAGTTGATATTGGTATGTTATCTGGGGTCAATGTACTCCTGGAGGTCAACAAACTTTTTTTTTACGAGTTATTGAAATTTAGAATTTTTCATTGAAGAAAAGGCATTTAAAGTTTACGTCAAAATTCTACTACAGAACCGGGCAGCCCTTGATTAGCTGATTCACTTGACAATGTTGAACTTTGATCAATAATAATGTTGATTAGAAGAGACTTAAAACATGCAGAAATAGCCGCGCGCTTTCGGTATTTTTTCTCTTTTTTTGGAAATTTTGAATGACGTTTTTCCAAGGGAGGTTCTTACAACTTGCCGATAACCATGGTCCTAATCACCCCCTTCTGGAATAACATACCAATTTAAAACTCACCCTGTATATATGCGGCAACGAAAATCGTTGCAAAATTTTGTATCGTAGCCACATTAACGCACTTACAGTCGGCTACAATAATATGTATACACTCAGTTTTTAAAATATATGCAATTAAATTATTTTGCAGAAATAAGCACCGCGTTACGTTTTCAAAATACGGAATATGTAAATTATTGTGTCATCGTCTCTCTGTCATTGTGTGCGGTCTGTTTTTCATTAGTTGTTAGCTACAGTTGTTAGGGGAATAGGCCTGGAAAGGGTAGGCTAGAGGAATAGGCTGTCTCGTTCGCTCATTAGGTATAGAATGAGAGACAATAAGAAACTATTTGTCTTTCATTTTCTTCATTCATTTAAATTTAGTGTACCTATGTATAAAGAAGTAAATATATACTTGTTCATCATTTTCATCCAATTTGTCGTCTTGTTCTCAATCGGATTTTCCTTCAATTTATTGAATGTATATAAAAACCAATTGTCGTAATGTGCTCTGAGCGGCACTGCAAACGACCATCAGTCAAATGACACGTTCGACTCGTTATCCTAAACTATAAAAAAAATGAAGTTTTGTCTTTAAATTACTACTTCAACCCTTACACTAATGTATTTCATACTATGACTATATTTATACTTAAATATTAGGTTTAAGGTTTACTTATTGTAATGGGTTAGGAATTGGATGATGCAAAAAATTATGTTAAAAATAAAATTAGAAGACGAGAAATGCTTTCAGTCGGTAATTTTATAATAAGAAGCCTAGTGTTAAGTCTGCCGTACACTATACGAATTATTACTGTATGGGTAGGAAAAATAGACTTACGAGTAGGAGTATGCTGATACTGGACAATATTTTGAAAGATTTGTATCAAAACTTTGTAATTTTTGGTAGAATAATCTGATTTAGCCGCTCGGCCAATAGAAATAATGCAACCTACCGCCACAAGCGGCCGTTTGGGGTACTAAAAAAATGTTTGTGTTCAGAATTAAAATTTATTGTAATATAGAACTATATAAAATAACCTTTTTTTCCATAACTATAATTTATTTATAAACATCATAGACTACATATACGTAATTATCTATCTAAAGATTACAATAAACACCTGAATTTAAATTAATTAAAACTAGCTTCTGCCCGCGGTTTTCACCCGCATTCCCACAGCAACCGTGCATTTTCCGGGATAAAAAGTAGCCTATGTTACTCTCCAATCCATAAACAATAACATATAAATAATTATTTATTTACCGTAAAATATTTTTCAATTTAAATTGTAGTCGATTAGGATTTCGCGATTGTTACTTAATTATAATATATATTATATTAAAAACATGGAAACTATAACTTGCATAAGGCAAAAAAACCTTATTAAAATATATGAAATTCAATAGAAGAGAAAATAAATATAAAAAGTACTAGTCTTTGTGAATCCAAAGTTTTTTTTATTAGTTTTCAAGCTAAGAATCTATCTTCTTACTGGGAGAAAGTATGACAGAAGATATATAAAGTAAAAAAAAAAATATTGCATAACTTTACAGCTTTCAAAATATAGTTCAGTATTATTTTCGGTTTAACGGATTGTTAATTTCATTTTAAATGTGTTTTATTTTGGTTAGATTTAGTAGTTAGGCTGCGTAAATGTAGGTAATTTTAGGGGTTTTAATGTTACCTGTTTCAAAGTTGGGTATATTCTTACCGTTTAATTAAACTAAGGTGCTTTGGGCTATGTTAGAAATCTTTGTTTTACTCGTGTCTAATAATTATAGACCCTATTTATATCAAGAGCTCATAAAACTGAGGCTTATTTTGATAGACCTAAAGTCCAGTTTGAAACTGCACTTGTGATTTTAACCACTCTAGTATTATTACACGTTCTGTGCCATTGTTCAGTGCCACAGGTAAATACTATTTCGAAAAAAAAAGTTGTGATTTTAGACATTAACAATAAATTTGTATGCAAAATCTCTCGCCATTTGATTGGTACTGTAACGTATCACAATGGAGTAGGCAATCGCTACAAAGCGGGTCTGCTAGATGGAGCTACGGCTTGTAAGCCGGAAAGAAATAAATCATATTAAAAATAAATGTCTCGAATTAATCAACTAATTTATGCAACACTCAAACCTATTAACACTGCCTTGAGGTCGAGGTTTGCTTTAACATTTTATATTTTTTTAACATTAAAATTAGAAAGTCGACGACTGCGAACTGAAAACTCCATTGTCGATTAGTAACTTAGCACATCTGTTACTCTTTTTAAATAAGTCAAGGTTTATGGTTTTCAAGAGTATTCCTTTATTATATTTTATCAGTTTTAACTTGTACTGCATATATATTTAGAAACGAACTCGAATATAATTATTTATTGTCCGGTGAAATAGGACTACTTTGATTTTAACATCTTTTATTTTATTGCAGTACTGAAAACTACCTATCAGATGCGAGTAATACAAAGATTTATATATTTTTTATTAAATAATAGAATATGAAAGTAGTATTTAATTTTGCATTTAAATAAGATAACGGGCTTTTTAGAGATCGAAATTGAATTGTTAAACGTAACAGTTGCCTTGTAGAAGTTGCATTTTTGTCTTAGAACGGGACAGATTTTTTGTCAGAATAGAAACTATCTCGGTTTGATTTTTATCTTGGAATATACATACTTATCAGGATATCCAGTATTTTTAATTTTTTATATTAGTTGTAACAAGAGATCTATTTCTTGAAAATTTTGTAGTAGTGTCTGCCGTTCTAAATAGGAGTACTGCATAATTGGATGTGTGATAATTATTGTGGAACTATTATTTAAGACAGCAGCAGCGTTAAGACGGTCATACACGCTCCGGTAGACTAGCGTGTAAGGCCGGCTTTAGTGGTCGATTCCTAGCTTATTGGTAATTTATCAGTCGCCATGACAGATCACTTTGATCCACTAATAACAGAAAAGCAACCTACCGCCACTTCCGGTCATATGAGGAACTAAAAAAAAACGTTCCTGTTTAAAAATTGAACTTTGCAAATAAAGGACTGGTTGACAGAGTTGAAAACATTGTAAAGTTCCAACTATTTCCAAGCTATGTCTTCAGTATATACAGCGTAGCAAAGTAGGTAACATTTTGTTATTTAAGCTAATAAAAACTAGATGTAAAAACGAAAACGGTTTATTATTTTTAACCATTTTAGGTAAATGTGATATTTTATACAGATCTCAGGAATTAAATGCGAAAAGTTTCTAAAATTTAAATTGTGTTTTAATTCATATGAATATTTGTATTATCCCTTTGTGTATATTTAATTTAGATTTAAGAGTTTCGAGGAACCACAGACTAGATAACAGTAGGGTTAATTTGACAGTAATTGTATCTGTCGCAGTAATAGAGGTCTCAATTGTGTTGCATGTCAAAATGGAGCGACAATTGTGTCGTTCTGTACAAAATCGAATCTTGAACATATTTGGATACAATAGTGACACCGTAATGTTATAATTGTTAGTAAAATTGAGTCACTGTATAAAGTCCACTATTTATTGTCTATTATTTGGACAGTTTGAATAATATAATTTTGTTATTTATTTTGTGATATTTACACCAAACTTAGTTTTCAATATGATTATAAGGTTCACACGTTTAAAGGCTGATTTTCTATGGAAATAAAACAACTTTCTTACATAAAATCTGTGTTTTATTTATAAAAAATGTATACAACTATATTCCTGATTACTTAAAACTACTAATACAAAACAATAAGATTAGGACAAAGTTTTTGGTAGAATAATGTTGATTTACTGGGTTAAATAGAAGTCAGTCGATACAAATGGCATACAATGGGAAGGCACAGGCAAAACTAATCTCAGATGGCGCCACTATCGCTGGTGCTTGTTATCGATGTTTACTTTGGAGTAGTGGGTATAATGAATTAATGGCCGAAATTAATAAGGGATCCTAATCCGTTTTTGGCTGTATAACTGTCAAAAACAATCCAATTTCTAAGTTTTACTTGTTAATAACACATCCACGGTTCGAGATTGGCATCTAAAAATACGTCGAATCTTTCGGAGGTCGGGATCACAACTTTGGATTGTCCTCTGTTCGTAAATGACAGTTTATTTCAGTTGGAGCATGTCAGTAACCATATCTGTAGTTTGACGTTTCGTCGAATCAAATTGTGTTATTAACACGCGGATTGGAGATCGACCCGTTGGTAGTAGACGACCCGGGTTTGATTTTAATCTCGACTGGAAGATATATTATTAATTTCGGGCATAAACGAACCAGTAAATTTGCTCGCGTCATAAAAATCATTAGATTTGAAATGGTCACTACATAAGGAAGAATTTGGTGTCTAATAATATTTGTTGCAATATGCTTTGACCACTGTTTCCGTTTTTTCTCGTCAGAAGGGAACAGTCTTTATTTTTACACTGAAATGCACTTCACAGGGGCCTACTTTATTGCAGAGAAAATATTTTGTTTACCTACTAAAATATCATTTTAAGTTTGACAGCGACACAACACCAGCGATAATACGCCACCTAGCGGGAGAAATGGCAGTCTGTCTCCCTATTCGTTTAAAACTATCTCTGAATCTTAGCTAAAGTTGTTCGATTAAATTGTAATATGTATTCTTCTATAAAATCATCAAAAAGCGGTTTCAGTACAATACTAAAAACTATAAGTAGTGAAAGACATTGAATAATCTTTGGATTGCAATAAGGATAGATTGGGTACTATATAGCATTTGGCTGTATTTCGAAAACTATAACAACCACAATTAAAACCTAATATGGATTTTATGATAGCGTTTGATCCCTATCTCGCCCGATCGTGGTGGAAAGGGAACTAACTCCAAAATAAGCTCAGCGATACAATTATAAGTTGAAAGCTATTCACAAACTATCCAGATTATTTATGGGCTGTATTGGGTTCACTTTCGACTGAACGTTTCGTTATTCGTAACAATTCGTTTATTTGGTTTTTACTGCATCAAGATTAATGAATGAACAATGAAGTGAGTACAATGTCACAGCGCCATTTAGTGTTTTTATTACCTGTGACGCATACGGAAGGTATTAAAGTTTAACTTGCGTCGTTTATCTGTGGCAAATGTGGTATAGATGATTCCAAGCGGATGAACCGATTTTGATTTATTGATCGAGAATTTCCTAAGCTATTATTCAATAAAATTTGTTCAGACGTTTGTAGGTCTCTTTTTCTATTTTTTCTTGTTCAAACGTTTCAAAACACGTAGTTATGCCGGAAGCTGAGGAATGTGGCAATGTTGTAGTACTTGGGCACTGCGTCAAGGAGCCGCTTGTATCCGTCCGTGAAGTCCTCCGGGTGGTGGATCCGGTGCGCGTGGTGGGACACCTGCATTATGGGCTGCGACTGCATGGCCAGCGGGACCTGTGATGGAAATACTTATGTTCAGCAGACTTACGGCTGACGTTTACTTTACACGACTGTACATTGTACAACGATGTCAACTAGAAAATAATCCTACAACAATGATGGTTTAAACAAAAGAAGCAAAATATACTCACAATAAAACTGAGTGTGAACTCAAAAGGGCGCGCGGTCTCGTTGTAAGTAGCCAAAGAGTGCACGATGACGTAGACGGGGCGCCCCTGCAGGCGGAGCCCCTCCCGCGGCGGGGACGACAGCGACCACGCGGACAGCGTCGCGTTGGGGTACGGCCACACTGTCAGCGTGTTGTGCGCCGGCCCTGGGTAGGTCACAATAGGGATATTGACTCCATTTTTTTATGATGTCAATCAATTCGTTTTCTCATGAGAATGAAATGTGTATATCGAAAAAAGTAGAAATCGAACGTTAGAAACATTAAAAATGAGAGTCAAAGTCGGGCGTATCTACTGAGCGCTAAAACGCCCCATAAAAATTGGACAACATCTGACGTCACTTGCTCTACGCGGCCCGTAAAGCTGTACTAAAAACATGCATGATTTGTTCGTGAAAAACTGCGTTTAAGTACATATTTGTGATAAAATTTTTTATTCATTAAAATATAAAGAATCTGTTGGTATCGTTTTTAATTACTTATGGATGATAAAAAAAATGTTGTATTTGGAAAACTTTTAGATGCAGTATCTTTGTGGATATTATCTATTTTTTGTTAATTTCATTTTTATTGTGTTAATCTGATTTCTTAAAACTGTTCTTGCTAGTTATAATAAATTAATTTTGTGCATTTTATTCTCGCTCTTTCTCAGGAGAACACGAGACATGCACGTCGATAAAATTGTATAGGTACCTACTTAGTCTAGTTTGTGCACAGATTATTTAGCCTGTTGATAGCTCATAAACACAATTCCTCATACAAACATATCTCACCGGCGCGGGCAGGGGGCGAGGTAATATTCTATGCTTGCAATTGGCCGATCATTTGGATGACGTAATTTAGTGATGTGGTACGACTACTACTGAACAGAATAATATCGATAAAATTGAATAGGTAGTTAGCATCGCATTCTTGATTCCCTGACATATACGATTAATAATAAATTATTATATGGAAAACCTAGACAATACATACTTACTTTATAAATTAATCTATAATACTACTTATAATAAAACTCCAGGTCACATTTTTTTTGGATGGCACTCCTATTTATACTGAAGCCAAAACTGTATTTTTATTTTTGTCTGTCTGTCTGTATTTTGGCCACGCATCACGTCGAAGCTACTGAATGGATTCCATGACTTGCGATGTATGGAACCAATTCTCTTTTTGAGTCGCTTCTATCCACTTTTCCTTTATTTCTGGGATGTCTGGAAATCTAACAACAAAAGCAGAAATACTTTAAAAAAACCGGGAACCTACTTCGATGAAAATATCGCGATATATGAAAATTCAAGTACCATTTTTTCATCTTTAGATGTTCTTCCATAAAATGTATATGGGACCATCTTGAGATGATACACTTTCAAACAACAAAAATAATTTTCAAAATCGGTCCGCAATTGACGGAGAAATCAGTTAAAATACTTAAAAAAATACATACAGTCGAACATTTAACCTCCTCCTCTTTTTTCGAAGTCGGTTAACAAATCCAAACGAAAGGTTATTATTTTTCCAAAATAATTAATAATAGTATATATATTAATTGTAAAGTATACATTGAATATCGATAAGTTATAAGTCTGCACTCGTACTCGCAGTGGCGAGTAGTGCATTTAAATATGTCGTTTTCGCATGAGGGGAAGTTGTATCATTAGTCAACAGGATTTATAGTCTTTGAGTTTGTGGTACATACCAGTCATCACAAAGCGGTATGTGCAGGCCTCCCCCGCACAAGACCGACTCATCACCAGTGACGGGGCGGGGGTGAAGGGGGCGGGGCCCGCCATGTTTATCAGAAGGGCTTCCGGTCTGGAACATAGTATGAAATGTGATCCGTCAAAATGACTTAGGAATGGTAAAATTTTTGTGACCATTTTTTTTCAATATGGCTTCACACTGGATGAACAACAAATACATATTTAATTTACATATGATAATTGTGTACAAGGAAATATTTGAAGCCCCGCCTGCTGCTTAGAGTAAACTGTGTAACAAAAGGAATCTTTTTTAATGCATTCAGTAAAAAGCTGTAATTTTGATATTACAAACAGACATATTTATTTGTATAGATAATGATTATGCTTTTCTATACTTATCTAATAACGGAAATAAACTAGTAAATTGTCCAGTGAATGAGTAAGAAGCATGCACTTACAGCATCCTGGCGAACCCGGTGCGGTAGAGCGGCAGGTCGCAGTAGACGCGGTCGGCGCAGTGCGGACTGCGCGCTGCAGTCAGCTGCAGTCCGCCGGCCGCCAGCGCCGGGACCACGTGGCTGATCGTGTTGGCGTCCAGCTTGTTGACCACCACGCCGGTCGTGGTCTCTATTGGAACTTTGTTCTGGTCGTACGTCACTATTTCTGAATGCTGGAAAACATACACTTACCTATTTATTTATTACTACGCGCGGTTTTACCCGCGCGGAAATTTTGGTTTTATTTTTTTGCGCGGGACCCTAATTCGTTTTCAAAAACAAAAGTTACTCCTTATAACATCAGCTATCTGCCAGTAAAAGTCCCGTCAAAATCGGTTCAGCCGTTTCGGAGATTACCCGGAACAGACAGACAAAAATTTTAAAAATTGTGTTTTTGTTATAGGTACCGTATATACTTTCATATGCATTTAGTAAAAAGCTGTTATTTTGATGTAACAAACAGACACTTCAATTTTATTTATTTGTATAGATGTATAGATTTTGAACACCAAAACGATGTACTTTGAAACAAGCAATATAAAAGAAACACTGAACAGATAAAAGATAAACGACATCGCAGTTATAGGCGAAGACTGCATGCTTAGCCAAACAAACAAGTAACAGAATTGTAAAAATATTACGACATTGATAAAACATATAATAAAATAATAGAACAATGAGAATAATAAATTAATTAACTTAATAATTTAGGATTGTCAGCATTTAAATGCAATAAAATCGAGTAAAACAGCTCATGCGGATTCAATTGACATTCTAAACAACAATAGAATTAATGATAATAATAAATTGATTAAAATAACGATTACTACATTACTTTTGGTTACTATATGTATGCTTGTTGCTAGTATAACACGTATACTTACAAACCAGTAATGCCTCATGGTGGCGGGTCCGTCGTCCCGGTAAGGTGCGAAAGGGATGAAGAATAGGACGAAGCTTACAGCCCCCACCACCGAGAGGGACAGCCACAGGCGCCGCCGCGAGAACAGGAGCTCTATGCCCGACTGGGGGCGGAGGGGGGGGAATAGAAATAAATTATTTCGCAAAATTGATACATACGAAATATACACGAAATTATGATAATAGTTTAGAAAAAGGGGTCCTCCTGAAACGGTTGGCTAAGTTTTTAATACTTTTTATTTATTTTAACCCCATATCGGTAAAATTTTAATTTTATTTTCGTTTCAAAGAACTAAAGCATTAAGAGAAACCTAATTGTTTTGTATTATAACTAATCACAAGACACTTCACGGAGTATTCACATTTTTTTTACTAATTTTAATTATGCTCTGCAAACTCCAGGGCTCGCACCCTTTATTTGTTATGTAAATTATTTTATACACAATATAACAATTCCTTACTAATATCATCCCTTCCTTCTTGAGTATTCACTTTAAACTATATGAAGCTAAACTTAGGAACTTCGGTCCAAAGCGGTTGGTGAACTCCTAGCTTCCAAACGTACCACAGTGCAAGAGACCAGTATGGCCAGTCCCACGTTGATGAGCGCCACAGTGGCGTCCGGCAGGCTGGCGGGCGAGCGGCCCATTATGGGCAGCATCATGGCGTCCAGGCGGAGGGCCAGCGTCAGCGTGAACATCACTGACGGCAGGGACAGGGCTATCTCCAGCCACAGGTGTTGCCAGGCTAGGAACAATAATAGCCATTTTCATTCATTACACCATTGCGCAAAAATTAGAACGGGCGGGACAAAAACAGTTGTTCCGTTTTGGTACTAACATTTAACCTGGCTATCATTATTATTTATCATTATATGTTTTTTTGCAATAAGCTCTCAAACTCTAGATATTCTGAAATGAAATTACAATTTTATAGGCCTGCGATTTCCTGAAAATACACAAAGTTTTGTTTGTACGTAACGTGAAACGGAACGCAATTTCTCTAAACGGAACGGTTTTTTCAGCTTCTTTTTGGCTGAATACAAGCAAAAACAATAAAAATCAATTTTATAGAACAGATGACAATACAGCTTATTATTTGTCAAAAATGACGAGACGATGACGCCATACTTTTACAATGTTGCTGCTTTATGGATATTTTTAGGAACGCAGTGTTGCCGTTAATTAATTTTGCACTTCTACTACGCTGTTCTTTAAAACCACCTTTTTGTAAATATAAATTTGACTTTAATGGACATAGGACTACAGTAGAAAACTAAAATTTAACAGATAATAATAATTTAACGTTAGATATTTTACTATAAAATAATACGTTTTGGAGTTTTATTTATATTATATGACCCTGTAAACTACAAATCGTGTAACAAATTTAGCACAATCTTTAGAGGACATTTTTTAGGTATATCCTGTATTTTTTGTATGACCGTTATTTAATGGTGAAAACCTAAATAAAATGATTTAGCAAACTACTTTTCTCCGCTTCGCCTTCGATGCCTCACCTTAAACTACTAAACCGATTTTGATGAAACTTACGCTGTTCCCTAAGTTGAAGTAAATGTAAGCCAATAAAAAAAGAACAGTCACAATCTGATTAAAAGCTTCAGAGAAATGCGTGATCAAATATAGATACACATCAAATTTTATATATTTGTTTGGAAGACCTAACAGATTACAAGTCAATATATTGCAGTTTCAATAGTAATGTACTTGTTGAATTGATAATCTTTTTTTGAAGTCGGTTAAATACTATGATTACCTTGCAGCCTGATATATCTGACGACGGTCAGCGAGACCAGAGACATCAGCGCCATAATGAACAGCGGCACACTGAGCAGGTACCGCGCGGAGCCCAGCGCTGGGACGCAGAGCAGGACTACGAGCACGACGGCGAGCGCCAGCCGCGTGGCCGCCTGCGCCTGCAGCGTGCGGATGGACCGGTTGAGGCCGCTCTGAGGACGGAACGAGCGTTACTATTTATTATTTAATTATTTATTCGATTTAATCAAAACGGTTACATAAAACCAACCACTTACATTAAAATACCAACAAAATGTCAAGAATATTAATAATAAATACAAATTAAACGATACAATTTAGAATAATAATATAATATCGTACTGGTAGATCGGTCCCAAAGCCGGGCAGTGCTCGTTGACATCACCGTTCCCCATGACGAGAACCTCGTGGAGGCCGAGAAGGACAAGCTCAGCAAGTACCTTGACTTGGCTCACGAGGTAACCGCCATGTGGAATGTTGATTCAACGATCATTGTACCGATAGTTGTTTCGGCGAACGGCCTTGTAGCGAAGAGCCTCGACCAACATCTCAAGAGGCTCTCGCTAGACGGTTGGATCAAGGGTCGTATGCAGAAGGCAGTGCTCCTTGACACGGCACGTATTGTCAGGAGGTTCCTCACTCTGCAGCCCTAACCACCGGTAGCTTGGGCCCTGCCCCGCTGCCGGCGGCACTCTAGGTTTAGGTTTTTTGTAATATTTTGTGTTTTTATAGAAATATTGTAAAAAAACTTAGACTTAAGACTAGAAATATATAAAGTGAATAATAATAATACAATAATAAGGTAGCAACACAAAAAAATATCGATGTAAAATGAACAACGTAACAATGGAGACGTTTTTCATTTCGAATTTTTGCTGATTACCGAGCCTTAAATATGCGAGTCAGTCTAACCTGCGCCATAGGCAGGTAGGTTGGCGGTTGACAATAAACGCTTACCTAGTTAAGTGCTAAGTATTCGTTTCATGTGTACCCCTAGACACCTTTGATAGCAGCATTTAATTCGGAAACATACTTACTAGGACTCGCTCACTAGGATTCCCTGTATCGCAGTTAGTATGAACACAAACATACAAAACGCTAGAACAAATGAATGGTCACAGCGCAGTTTGCCTCGACCGGGGATTCAACCCGGGGACCACAATGTGGAGGTAAGGTTACCAACTTAGTTACTAAGCCATCTAATTATGAATTTGTGGGGGACAATGGGGAGAATTCTCACCGTTTATCCCGCTTGGTGGTGCTGCTGTAAATGAAGACCGTGACATGTCATCCGTGACAATTTTTAGATCTACTGAAATTGGGGACAATTCTCGCTATTTATCCCGCTTGATGGCGCTGTTGTCAACTGATGACCATTTTTAGAACTACTGAAATTAGCTCCCAGTTGGACATTGGTTACCTTTTTAACTCTCCACGCGTCGAAGGCCTGCGAGGCCGCCACCGCTCCGATCAAATACGGAATCCAGAACAACGGCACCACTAACCACAGCTCTGACAAATATCTAAAAAAAAATTAATTTCTTTTACATATTATTATAGGCTTAAGTGACAAAATGGATATAATGTGGTCTGTATGATGGTAGTGACACTCTAAACCTTGAAAAGCGATTTTTTTTCAAGTAACGTACGGGTGATGAAATAAAACTTCTACTCATAAAATATATAAGTAAAAAAAAGGAAGATTGTGTACGAGCTCCACAACGTGGACCGCAAAAATCAGGCCCATAGACATAATTTGTCCTGTCACAATCAGACCGGCGTTTGTGTATGACGTTACGAACTCACATAATATTTTTTCGTAATAAATATTAAATAAGCAGATTGCTGCTGCTTGTTTATTGTCTACATTGCACTAGATTGAATTGAATATATAGAATTATAAAATTTATTTTATACTTTTATAAACGGAAACAAACATTTATCGACTAGGTCCTTATTAATAGTACTACCTTATTTCAAGCTACTTTTGTTCTATTTTGTTGTAATCGTAAGTTTCCATTGAAAATAATTTTTTGGACAATAAACATATTAAAGTGTCTTTCTATAGATGTGTGGCCGGTTAACGCCAGGATAAAGGCCTGGATTAATTATAGAGTTCCAGCCTCACGGGCGAGCACAGATCACACTAGCCCTGTGTCAGCTCCGCGGCCCTTTCGTGAACGTGCCTCTTGCGGAACGAAAACCGCAAAATAATGTATCGAAGTTGCATTTGTACTACCAAAACGTCCGTGGTTTAAAAACTAAACTAGGCACTTGGAGAAGAAACTTATTAGTGTTGGAACATAATTTGGTCGCTGCTACGGAAACATTTCTTGATGGTTCTGTCAATAACTCGGAGGTTATTGATGGTGATTGGAGCGTGCTGCGGCGTGATAGAGGCACACCATGCGGAGGATCACTTCTTGCTGCGCGCGCGCCTATCACGCTGCGCCGCCACACAGAATGGGAAACTGCTAATGGTGAGGACTTGTGGGTGAGTTTCACGTGGCACGGTCGCAGTGTTTTCGTATGCGTTGTGTACATTAAACCGAAAGCTAGTGATGACGAATATATGCAGTGGTTCTGTAAAACGGAAAGCTTCATCCATAGTTTAAAGGGAATTGTATTAATTTGTGGTGACATAAACCTTAATAGTGCGTCACTAAATGTAAATAATTATTATCATTATTTTTTATCATATTGTAATTTTTGTGAAAAGAATACTGTATTGAACTCTCATGGAGGTATACTTGATATTGTGCTAGTCCAGGAGGGTATGGATGCTAAGGTGAGTAGAGTTGACATAACGAACGCAATTGTGAATCTCGACGCTTATCACCCACCCCTTGATATAACTATTAGTGCTATCACTTCTCCTAAGTCAAATCGTATTGAGCCTAGCAACATTGATTCTAGTAGGGACTGGAATTTCAATAAATGTGATTTCACCCTGTTGAATGACATGTTTTCTCAGGTGTCTTGGGAAGAGCTCTACGGAATTGAGGACGCTAGTGTTGGTGCCCAATTTTTGTATGATACTTTGTACCACATATTTGATTCCTGCATTCCTAAGAAACACCGTTCCAGGTCAGTTGGTTCACGGTACCCGGTTTGGTTCACCAAAGACATAATTGATGACATAATACTTAAAAATATACTTCATGGTACTTGGAAACGTACAGTTGCTAGTGTAGACTATAAGCGATTCTCCGACTTGAGATCAGGGTTGAAGGCACGTATGTCGCAGGCCTATGAGTTATACTTGGCCACCATTGAGCAGAACATCAAAATTAACCCTCGCCAATTTTGGAAACACATTTCGGGCTTGCGGGCCAAAGGGGGTTTCGAGCCAAATGTTGTATTTCAGGGTGAGACTCTGAGCGGAGTCCGTGCGTCAGAGGCTTTTGCAAAATACTTCGCCAGTGTTTTCTTGTCTGAATCGCCAAAGCTCGATGCTGATAACATTAAGAGCCAAAACACGTTCTTATGTGGAACTTATGTCAATGTATTGGAAATTAGTCGTAGTGATGTAGTTGCAGGGATACTAAAACTTAAAACAAGTAGTTCATCAATAGGCCCTGACTGTATTCCTCCGTGGCTTATTAAACAGGGAAAATCATTTCTGATTGACCCGCTGACTCACATCTTTAATCTCGCTCTTCGAACTTCCATCTACCCTTCGCAATGGAAATTATCTCGAGTCACTCCCATTCCTAAGAGCTCCAACAGGACGTCTGTTGAGGAATATCGTCCAATCGCCATACTCCCAACACTTGCCAAGGTTTTTGAACATATTTTACACGCAAAAATCTACAGACAGGTTGAACCCTTCCTGTGTGACGAGCAACATGGCTTTAGAAGGAGGAGATCGGTAAATACCAATCTGCTGACTTGTGTGGAGTACATTTCGGGTAAACTCGACCGTGGGGGACAAGTAGATGTTCTTTATTTTGACTTCCGGAAGGCGTTTGATAGGGTCAACAATGACATATTGCTGGAGAAACTCAACGCTATTGGCCTTGCGCCGAGTCTTCTCCGTTTCATCGCTGACTACCTTCGCGACAGACAGCAATATGTGCGGCTTGGACTGTACGAGTCCCGACCCTATCACACGCGTTCCGGAGTAAGTCAGGGATCGATACTGGGACCTCTTTTGTTCATTTTAATGATAAATGATCTCCCCGCGGTCGTCAAGCATGCGAAGTGTCTGCTATACGCGGATGACTTAAAGCTGTTTCTTGAGATTAAGACAGTAGAGGATTGCATTTCGTTGCAGCGCGATATTGATGCTGTGTATCAATGGAGTGTTGACAGCGGAATGGAATTCAACCCTTCTAAATGCCTTGAAGTGACTTTTGGCCGAATGCGACAGCCAATTGAGTTTCATTACAAGTTGGACTGCAATTTAATATCACGATCAACGCATGTTAAAGACTTGGGTGTCGCATTCGACCAAAAACTTACTTTCCACGCCCACATTACGGCCGTCGCTAAGGAATCATACCAACGGTTGGGATTTGTGCTCCGTAACACCCGTGATTTTCACAACATTGACGTGATAAAACTTATCTTTAGTGCCCTGGTCCGCAGCAAGCTTGAAGCCAGTGCTTGCGTATGGCACCCATATGAGAGCACCTATGCACTGTTGTTGGAGAAAGTACAGAAAGCCTTTCTAAGGTATCTGTACAAACGACAACACGGGTATTATCCATATATGTACCCCACACAATTTCTCTTGGGCTCTTTAGGGTATAATTCATTAGAGGTCAGGCGGTCAAACGGTCAGTTGGTATTTATGTGCAAAATTCTTCGGGGAGAAGTGGACGCCTCAGACCTCAGCAACGCGTTATGTCGCTTTTTTGCGCCCAACAACTACCTTCGAAGTAGGAGATCAAAATTGTTTGCGGTCCCGACATGCCGTACTGTATCGCGTCAAAGATCACCTATACCCCGAACCCTGAGAGCATTGAATGCCCTCCTGGACGCTAAACCTGACATTGATTTGTTTGCGGATGGCTGGAAGGAGATATTGTTTGAATGCCTGAAATACTGCGAGACGAAGTATGATTGACTTTTTGGTTTATTTTTATTAATTTAATTTAGTGTCTGACCTGTTTACTGTTTTGATTATTGTTTATTTACTTGATCTTATGTAATTTATTTTGACTCTGTATTGTAATTACCCACTGACATCCTAACATAATTTAATTTTGTCAGGCTATTTTCTTTTCATTAATTGATGTAACTGGATCTGTCCGTTTCAATTAAAAAAAAATAAATAAATAAATAAAATAAAATAAATAAATAAATTATTATATTATTAATAATAGTGAGGTTCATACCTCAGTTGCACAGTGGTGGCTATAGTGAGTGTGGCGCACACCGCCGTGAGGGCTATACCGGCCGCCGCGGCCGCCAGCCGACCCAATACGGCGAACAGTAACTCTGTCACTACAGACATACCTGGAATAAAATCAATATATAGTATATAAAGGGTGTTTGAATTGGTATGTTTATGTTATGAAGGAGGGGATTGGGATCATGGTTTTAGACAAGTTGTGAGAACCTCCCTTGGGAAAACGTCATTCAAAATTTACAAAAAAAGAAAATAAATTTCAAACGGGAACTGCGGGGCATTTTCTAAGTATCTTCTGATAAACATTCATCATTATCATTATCAGTCTCTTACGCTCCCACAGCTGGGATACCAGCCTTCTCTCAGAAAGAGAGGTGTGGGCCATAATCCGGCACGCGGGCCCAGTGCGGCTTGGTGGATGTCACATGTCCTCGAATTTTGTGATTCTTTGTGAATTTGTGATTCTTGAACATGCGGATTTCCTCACGATGTTTTCCTTCACCGTTTTAGAGCGAGTGTCAATAATCCGCACATAACTTGATATAAGGCATTGGTGCGGGCCGAGTCGTGAATCGAACTATGGTGCGTCGGATTGAAAGCCGCACAAGTTTCCTATTGGCCACACTCCCAATAAACTTCATCATTTAACAAAGTTCAACATAGTTCGAGTGATTCAGGTAATATAGGGCTGCCCGGAAGTTCTAGTAGAATTTTGACATAAACTTAAGTTTTTATCATTGAAAAGAGGTGTAAACTATAATAGTAAATTCACCAATATTCTACCACAGCATGAAAACTTAATTTCAAAATACATCAGTCAATAAATAAATATTTTAACAAATTAATAATTATTAATTTACATTTATAAATATTTGTTGTCAATTCAACAACAAAATAATTATAATAATATCAAATCATCATAAAATAAGTATACTCACGAGGTCCAACCAGCCACACGTAGTAGGCCACGGAGGCCAGCGCGAAGGCCGCGTAGAAGCTGTCTATGGCGTAAGCCGCGGGAATAGAGTACGACACTAGGAACACGTTTAAGAAATCGTAGTATATCGCAGTCGACGGCTCTACCTGGAATACAGAGCTCGTCTCAAATCAAATTCCTTTTTAACCTACTTCAAACAAAAGGAGAAGGTTCTCAATTCGGTTGGTATTTTTTTATGTTTGTTACCTCATTACTCCGTCACTTATGAACCGATTTAGAAAATTCTTCCTCTATTGGAAAGGATATACTTTCAGATTGGTCCCATAATAATTTTATCAAAATCAGTTCAGTAGTTTGGTTTTTAAATCAAAATAACTGAAAAAATTATGTCGTCCAAGTAAACAAAGTTGCTTATTTACTTTTTAGTGCATTTTTTCATAGCTGATGTTTCGAAGTCAGTTTTTATTTTGTAAAAAATTTCTTTGCTTGTTTTTTTATAAATTCTCTTTAAATTGTCTTTCACCAAACGGGCCTAGAGCCTAGTGTAGGGCCGCGGTAATGATAATTGAATAATCCGAACCAATTTTGTTGTTTCACTCTGTATTGTCTTTATGTGGTGGTCGACTCGATCTCTTTAATGAGTCGAGCCGAATGAGTCAGTCTTATTCCGACCGCCATGATGTAGCGTTGTTGGACTGAAAGTAGGGATTCTACAAATGCTAAATTTCTAATCGTAAGTTTCCTTTTGTGTACAATTTTTGAGACAAATAAGATATTATTACTATTAGATAACAAAATGACAAGGTCCATTTGCTCATCAATAGCATAGTCTCAAAACAGGAACATAACAGCCAGAAATAACGTGAAAAATCTGATTGGCCGGACATTTCTAATCCTTACACCTGGATTAGAAATGTCCGAACAATCAGATTTTCAGGCCATTATGTAATGTCTCACGTCGGTTCAGCAGCACCACATTTATTTGTACCTTAGTATCCAGTGCCTCCATATCCGCCAGCTCTGATAGCAGTGCTATGATCATATTCCCCGCGTTTTGTATAACGCCTGGTTTAATAAGGTCCGGGTGGTCATATCTCGTGTGATACACATGACCCCATTTCGAGAAAGCTATGTCTATGCCTGTAATCAAACATTGATGATATAATGTCGATTCCTTCGAACCAATTTTTTTATATGACATTGGGTAACGAGTCAAGCGGTTCGTTTGCCTGATGGTAAGCATAACGCCAGCCTATAACAATTGCAGTGCCACTCAGAACTTTGAAGCAAAGGCCTGCACGGCACTGCAGCGTACTCTTTACCCTCTATACCCTGTCTCATAAGCCCAATCATTTCACTGACTACTCTGCTCATGAAACCGGAACACAGTAATGCTTGCACATTACTGCTTGGCGGCAGACTTCACTCACAAAGCGGTGGTAACAACCCAGACGGACACTAGCAGAAGAGTTAGTCCTACCACCTAGTAAAATTTTACACTACAGACAAGCAAGTGGCTTAATTTGACAGGTCTAAAATATATTCCACCCTTTCTACTGTTCTCATTTAGAAAGAGAAGGTGAGACTAAAATTAAATTTAAAACAAAGATTAGATTTAGAAATGCTCAATGGCAGACGGTCACGTACTAAGAAGGATTTTTACCAGTTATGTTTCCAAAGTCCCGGAATATCCTGAAGTCAGTATCGGAGGGTATGATCCCGGAAGAGAACAGGAACTCCCCCATCCCCTGCGCGTTGGGGCGCGGCACTGAGCTACGGAACGCATTTAGAACACGGGGGTCGGTCACCTGCGCACAAAAAAGAATAAAAAAACCAGACGAATAGAGATGTTGCATGAAAAACAAAAAAATGAAATTCAAAAAGATTTCCGAATTCAAACATTTGTTTTTATCATCCAATAACCTTAAATGATACTAAGTATCACGTTCTTTACATTTAAATGAAAAAAAAATGATTACTATGTACTTAAACATTTTCACGGCCAAATCAACTAAATGCGTTTTAGTGCAGTTTTACGGGCCGCGTAGAACATGACGTCATATTGTTACGGAGATGGGTTAAAGGAGAACTCGCAGAAACATTTTTTTAATTTTCCACCACTTCTAAGCGTTTTCAGCAGGCTGAAACAGGTTTTCGGGCCGTTTCGGAGGAAGGCCTAAAACATATCAGTTAATCAAAAATTACTCCTAGTTAACGCCGTTTTCAGCAGACTGAAACATGTTTTCAGTCCGTTTCAGGACACAAGCAATTACATGGCACCATTTCCTGAAAACCCATTTTCAGGCCGTTTCAGGCCAAGTTACACCCCTCCGGTCCGCGGAACATTCTCGAAGGTGTGTGAGAGGGACAGCCTATCGTGTGAAAGAGAGAGACGATTAGCCTCGATCATGTCTCTCAAAACTTCCAGAAGAGAGTGTGAGCAGGATGGCTATAGGCGCAAAAGAGAGGTACAATTGTACCTATTACCTAACCGAATGTTCTAGAATAATGCGAGAGAGAGATAGCTACACGCATGATAGAACGAGATGGACATAATCTACTACCATCTGGAAAGTCCTCGATGTGTGTACAAGGGACGGTTGTATGCGTAAGAGAGAGATGTCCATATTTGACCTTGAACTAGATCATTCGGGAACTTGGTAGCACAATTTGCGGCGCATATATAAGCGGATCGGGACGCGGCCAGGGACAGTTTCAATTGAGATACCAAGCGATACACATCGGAGTGAGTTCAAAGCGACTAGTGATTGTGATATCTGTGACAAAGTGATATACTAGTGATTTTTGTAGTGAATAGTGTTGCAAGTGATTCCTTTTGAATTCAATAAAGTAACTGTTTGTTTCACGGCTTCTTTCTATCAAACGTTACCCTATAGCTCGTAACATTTTGGTGTCAGAAGCGGGATAGAAAGATGCCTGTTACACCGAGGGACGATCAAGAGGAGTCTGGAGCTGGAGGAGAAACACCGGGGATGCAGACACGAGCACAAGCAGCGCGTGACGCCGCTCGCCGTCAAAGTTTTGATGCCAACCGCACTATGGGCGAAAGTCAGGATCCTTCCAACCTATTACTGACTTTGCAACGCATGATGGAGGAGCAAGCCCGCCGGCAAGAGGAACAGACTCGTAGTCTGTTGGAAGAACAAGCTCGAAGTCTGTTGGAGGAACAGGCTCGCCATCAAGAGGAGCAGGCTCGCCGTCAAGAGGAGCAGGCTCGCCGTCAAGAGGAGCAGGCTCGCCGTCAAGAGGAGCAGACACGTGGTCTGTTGGAAGAACAAGCTCGCGGTCTGTTGGAGGAACAAGCTCGCCGTCAAGAGGAGCAGGCTCGCCGTCAAGAGGAGCAGACGTGCCGTATCGAGGAACGTTTGGAGGTGATAGGCGTGCAGTTCAAGGAAAAACTAGAGAAGTTGAAATTAGAAGTGGAGGATCACGATGACAGGCTTTCCAAGCACGACAAGCAAATACTTGGAATAGAAAAGGAGGTAAAATCTTTGAAAATTAATAGAGTAGTGACATCTAGTGCTCCAGCAGGTAAACTAAAAGCACCTCCATTCGACGGTACTTCCTCCTGGGGAGCTTATAAACTTCAGTTTGAGACCGTATCAAAGGCGAACGGTTGGACCGATGAACAGGCAGTAACTGCCCTTATGTTAGGGCTACGGGATCAAGCCTTGAGCGTATTAGACACCATGGCGGGAGAGGTCACCCTAGAACAACTCAAGAATGCCCTGGAGTCTCGTTATGGTGACTCACACCTGGAACACGTTTACAGGGCTCAATTAAAGGACAGAGTGCAGCTAGCTAGTGAGAGCCTGCAACAGTGGTGCCTTGAAATTGAAAAACTTGTTAGAAAAGCTTACTTATCCTCACCATCTCTGGTTGACAGCATGTTGGTGCAAGCATTTATAGATGGGATTAGAGATCGGGAAGTCAAGACAACCGTTAGCCTCGGTCATCACAAGATCCTAAAGGATGCTCTAGCCCACGCGTTGGAAGTGGAGGCAGTTCGCAGAGATCCTCGGTCTTACCGCGTCCGAGCGGTGACAGACAAATTAAAATCTAGAGGCGGACCCACATGTTACGCGTGTGGTGAAATAGGGCATATGAGATTTTCATGCCCTAAGCGAGATTCAAGGAGTAATGTGGAGATTCGGCGCCGAGAGTTGGAAGCAACAGATGTTGTAACGGGCGCTGCCGCAGAACAGCGGCAGGGAAACGAGTAAACGCCAGGACCGCGGGGCGGGTGCTGGCCGGTAATGTGAGGAAGGCCCCAAAAGTCATGATCTCTCAGACTCAAGACGGGAATACCTTAGTCATTGACGGGGAAGTCAATGGGACTAAATGTGAGTTAACTTTGGACACTGGAGCTTCACGCACGGTAATCAGGTACCAGCTTCTGAAGGATTTTGATGAGAGATATTCACGCTCACGTGGCCATATTCAGCTCCTGACAGCTACTGGCCAGCACATAACCGTCCGGGGAGAGGGTGTCGTTGAGTTCAAAGTTGGTGAAAGTTCCTACCGGCATAAAGTTGTTATTGCAGATATAGTAGATGACTGCATCATCGGGTTGGACTTCATGAAGAACCATAACTGCAAAATTGATTTAGAAAGCGGCATCTTCATATGTGGCGTAGAGAAAGTCTTTCTTAAAGGTAGTTTGCCCAGAGGTATCTATGATTTCCATAGAACAATTGTCTCAGGAAGCTCACAGACACATGACAGTGGCAAACAGCAAGTGGTAGAAAAAGTAGATAACTCCAAACCTTGGATTTTAACCCAAGCATTACTTGAAGGATGTAAAGAGACCTTATCAACAGAAGAGTTGTCAAAGGCAAAGAAATTGTTACGGCAATTTTCAGACATCTTCGCCACAAATGATGAAGACCTAGAAAGGACTGGCATAGTTAAACATAAAATTGAGACTGGTACAGAAACGCCGATACGCCTGCGACCACGCAGAGTTCCTGTGGCATACGAAGGTGAAATAGAGAAAATGGTCTCGGAAATGGAAAGAAACAATGTCATTGAACCGTCATCCAGCCCTTGGTGCTCTCCTGTTGTTTTAGTAAAGAAAAAGGATGGCAGTCTGAGGTTTTGTGTTGACTACCGCCGTCTAAACGACGTTACAAAAAAGGACAGCTACCCACTGCCAAGGATCGACGATACTTTGGATACACTAAGTGGAACAAAATGGTTTACCACGTTAGATTTAAAAAGTGGTTACTGGCAGGTGGAAATAGATCCTAGCCACAAAGAGAAGACGGCATTTTCCACGGGTAAAGGACTTTGGCAGTTTAAAGTTATGCCATTTGGACTTTGTAATGCGCCTGCCACTTTCGAAAGGTTAATGGAAAGAGTGCTGTCAGGACTAATTGGAGAAGCCTGTCTAGTATATTTGGACGACGTGGTCATTATTGGAAGGGATTTTGATGATCATATCCGGAATCTGCAACGGGTGCTTACTAGATTACGCACGGCTAACCTCAAACTAAGTCCAAAGAAGTGTTCGTTCTTCAAGAAGGAAGTTAATTACTTAGGCCACCTTATATCTGAAAATGGAGTTCGAACTGATCCGGAGAAGATAGTTGCTGTTAAAGATTGGCCAGTACCTAAAGATAAAAGCCAAGTACGCGCCTTCTTAGGATTGTGCTCCTATTACCGAAGATTTGTGAAGAACTTCGCTGATATTGCGAAACCTTTGCACAGACTTACCGAAGAGAAAAGACAGTTCCTGTGGGACGAAGACTGTGAAGATGCATTTAAAGAGCTTAAGAACCGCCTGTGTGAAACTCCGATTCTAGGCTACCCTGACCAAGAGTGCGAGTTCATAGTTGATACAGATGCCAGTGGAACTGGCATTGGAGGAGTACTATCCCAAGTTAAAGGCGAACATGAGGAAGTCATAGCCTACTTCAGTAAGTCATTGTCAAAACCGGAACGTAACTACTGTGTTACTCGGAGGGAACTACTGGCTGTTGTAAAGACGCTACAACACTTTAGCAAATACCTGCTTGGACGTAAGTTCCGTCTCAGAACTGATCACGCTGCACTGAAGTGGTTACTTCAGTTCAAGAACCCGGAAGGACAAGTGGCTCGATGGATTGAACAACTGCAAGAGTACGACTTTACAATTGAACATCGCAAAGGCAGATCCCATGGAAACGCAGACGCTTTATCCAGAAGGCCTTGTCTTGACGAATGCAAATATTGCACGAGGCAGGAGGGAAAAGAGCTCGCTCACGTGAGGCTACTTAGGACAGACACCATTAGTCCAGATTGGTGTGGGAAAGCGATTCAAGAAGCACAACAACAAGATAGCGACATCAAGCCCATCTTGGATTGGATGAAATCTTCTGATACTAAGCCACGGTGGAGTGAAATCGCTTCCACAAGCACCACAACCAAGAGTTATTGGGCTCAATGGGATAGTTTAGTTCTCCACAACGAAGTGTTATGTCGAAAATGGGAAAATGCTCGTGGTGACATATCTCATTTACAACTAGTTGTACCAAGATCCAAGATCCGCGATGTATTGGAAATGTTTCACGATGGTTCATCGGGTGGACATTTGGGAGTAAAAAGAACCCTAATGAAGATCAAAGAAAGATTTTACTGGATACACTGTCGGGAGGATGTAGAAGACTGGTGCCGGAAATGTACAGCTTGTGCAGCTGTGAAAGGACCGCAGACCAGGAGTAGAGCTGGAATGAAACAATATAACGTCGGAGCTCCGTGGGAAAGAATTGCAGTTGATATAGCTGGACCTTTTCCATTAACAGAAAAAGGAAATAAGTACATAATGGTGGTGATGGACTATTTTACAAAGTGGCCTGAAGTATTCGCCATTCCTAATCAGGAAGCAATTACGGTAGCAGAAGTACTAGTGAACGAGGTATTCTGTAGAGTTGGGGTGCCCCTAGAGATACACAGTGATCAAGGAAGAAATTTTGAATCCCAACTATTTCAAGAAATGTGTCAAATAATGGGAACCCACAAAACTAGAACTACGCCTTACCACCCACAGTCAGATGGAATGGTCGAACGGTTTAATCAAACTTTGGAAAGACACCTGGCTAAATTAGTGGATAGTCATCAAAAGGACTGGGACAAGTATATCCCATTATTTCTATTGTCATATCGATCTGCGGTTCACGAGAGCTCGAATGTAACACCTGCCCTTGCCATGTTCGGTAGGCAGCTTCGTTTGCCTGCAGATATCATCACTGGTCGGCCCCCAGATCCACCAGTGAGTATAACAGAATATGCCGCAGAATTAAGGGAAAAATTGCATGAGATCCACGAACATGTTAGAACATCTGAAAATAAAATGAGTGAAAGAACGAAAACTCGATATGACAGGAAGATGCACCATGTAGACTTTGAAGAAGGTTCACTAGTCTGGCTTCATAATCCAGTAAGACGTAAAGGAAAATCTCCGAAACTTCAAGCTGATTGGGATGGTCCTTACACAGTGATTACGAAGATTAATGACGTAACATATCGCATAAAGAAGATGGGTAGTGCCAGGAACCAGCCTAAAATTGTGCATGTGAATCGATTGGCACGTTACAATGGATCTAATGATGCTCGGGACGAGCATGTCTAAGGAGGGGGCAGTGTTACGGAGATGGGTTAAAGGAGAACTCGCAGAAACATTTTTTTAATTTTCCACCACTTCTAAGCGTTTTCAGCAGGCTGAAACAGGTTTTCGGGCCGTTTCGGAGGAAGGCCTAACACATATCAGTTAATCAAAAATTACTCCTAGTTAACGCCGTTTTCAGCAGACTGAAACATGTTTTCAGTCCGTTTCAGGACACAAGCAATTACATGGCACCATTTCCTGAAAACCCATTTTCAGGCCGTTTCAGGCCAAGTTACACCCCTCCGGTCCGCGGAACATTCTCGAAGGTGTGTGAGAGGGACAGCCTATCGTGTGAAAGAGAGAGACGATTAGCCTCGATCATGTCTCTCAAAACTTCCAGAAGAGAGTGTGAGCAGGATGGCTATAGGCGCAAAAGAGAGGTACAATTGTACCTATTACCTAACCGAATGTTCTAGAATAATGCGAGAGAGAGATAGCTACACGCATGATAGAACGAGATGGACATAATCTACTACCATCTGGAAAGTCCTCGATGTGTGTACAAGGGACGGTTGTATGCGTAAGAGAGAGATGTCCATATTTGACCTTGAACTAGATCATTCGGGAACTTGGTAGCACAATTTGCGGCGCATATATAAGCGGATCGGGACGCGGCCAGGGACAGTTTCAATTGAGATACCAAGCGATACACATCGGAGTGAGTTCAAAGCGACTAGTGATTGTGATATCTGTGACAAAGTGATATACTAGTGATTTTTGTAGTGAATAGTGTTGCAAGTGATTCCTTTTGAATTCAATAAAGTAACTGTTTGTTTCACGGCTTCTTTCTATCAAACGTTACCCTATAGCTCGTAACAATATGTTCTGTCCAATTTGTGTGGGTGTTTTAGCGCTCAGTAAATACGCCCGACTTAGACTCTCATTTTTAACGTTTCTAGCGTTCGATTTCCAGTTTTTTCGGTATAGACATTTGATTCTCACGAGAAAGCGAATTGATCGTTATACTATTTGATAATGACTTAATACCTAATGTCTCAGGGTAGCGAGCGCACTGCAGTGCCGCGCAGGCCTGTTTCAGTTCTGAGTGGCTTTGCAATTGTTATGGGTCGGTGTTATGCTTACCATCAGGCAAACGACCAGCTCGTCTATAAAAAATAATAATTGTGTCGTCAGTGGTGGGTGTTACCTGGAACACGGCGGGCTTCCCGTTCATCCCGGCGGCGTCCAGGTTCACGACGGCCCGCGCGCCGCGCGCCCAAGGGTGCTGCAGGAACGCGTGGCTCGCCTGGAATACACGCTCACATTCACATTTGTATCTTTAAAACCTAAGGGGTCGTCCATAACTTACGTGAGGTTTTAGGAGGGAGGGGGTCAAGACGAATCTCACCAAATCTCACGTGGGAAAGAGGGGGGTGCCAGCAAATATCACGTAATTTTTTTTCAGTGTAAAACTGCAATAAATTATTTAAATTAAGTAATTTTTAGACAAAAATTGCCAAAACATTAAAGTAGTAATATGTCTGTAAAGACGTACTGCGCCGACCCCGTGTAAAAAATGGGACAAGGGCAGCAAGAAAAGAAATTCAGACAAAAATTCGTAAATATTACATAAATAACGAAGGCACGGTTGGTATACTTTGTATGATGTATGACATTTAGCTACGAAAATATTCATCATTCGTATGACATACGGTGTCTTACTATGGGGATATGCCAAAGACGCCTTCACAATTTGAAAAATCTTTTATATATTTAAGTAGTCAAAAACTCTAACCACTTTACCAGAGACAAGTTATATACCTGAAGTCCATTTTCTTCAGCCCCATTGAAAAGAAATATAATATTATGTTTTAGCTTTTGGGAGCGCTTCGAGAGCCTGCTGAGCGTCTCCGCCATAACCGCGCAGAATAATGCGTTGTCAGACGCGCCTGGAACCAAAATATTGGATAGGTCAGCGTTTGACCACTACCGCGATAAAATCACTATGAAGGATGAAAAATAAAACGGCTGTTTAAAAAAGAATAATTAAAATCCATATCAAACAAGATATTATAGCAAAAAATATTGTAATTTGAGTAATATAGGAGGTATGTATTAACAAAAATTAAGTAGGTAACTATTTATTACTAGTATTGAAAGGTAATCGTTTGACTTGTGTATGGGCGTGTTATGCGCAGGGATGAAACGCATATTACTAAGAAAGGGATGAATGAACACGAATGTTGAGGCATGTAAGGGTGGGTAAAGAAAGACCAAAGAAAATACAGATGGATTGTGTAAAGTCGGATATGAATGAATTGTAAGTGCAAGGAGCGCTGACGGCTGATAGGAGAGAGTGGAAGAAAAAGACTTACTATGTGACCCCATATGAAAGATAAATGGAGATGATGATGATTATCAAATAAGTGTAATATCCCCAATAGCTCACCCATGGCGAAAGGCACGGAGTCATAGTGGCAGTTGACAAGTATGGAGCTTCCGATGGTCCCGTTGGCGTGGAAGCCACTTTCGCCCTCCAACAACGCTATGACGTTGGATGCGTCTTCGTATACATTCACGAACGGAGCTGCAGACTGGTGGTAGTAGTCTCCTGGAAATTGAGGATTAAATGTATGAACTCTTGGTGAAAATTACCTTTATAGTGACGCCGGTGTGGTCAGCCAAAAAATGTGTTGTGGCGACTAACTAAAGGGTTTTTAAATTCTATTAGATGACGAGACGAGTGGGACAGTTTGCCTTGGTAAGTTAAACAGCCCATAACAATTGCAGTGCTACTCAGAACTTTGAAACAAAAAGGCATTACGGTATTAAGTCTAATACTCAAAAAGGTATTAAGTCTAATACTCTCAGTAATTTCACTGACTACTTTGCTCATCAAACCGGAACACAGCAGTGGTTGGACATTACTGCTTCGCTGCAGTCTATACGAGCAAAGCGGTGGTGTACCCACCCACGACTTGCTATTGGACCGTCATTGGAATCCGAGGGTCAGAAAAGAATAGTCCAACGCACGAATGTGTCTGTTTGAAATGGACCGTAACCTAGCTATGCCATTTCACATGGATCCACATGTTGTGCTTAAGAAAGTACTAAAACGATATAGAAAAATCGGCGTCTATCACCAAATCACGTCATTGATTTTCTGTCCTATCTATCTTAAGTCTGGTAAGAATTTTTACCAAACACAACCTCAGTTCAGGTGATAAAAGTTGGCATTTTATTTACTGGATAGGTTAGACTTGGACAGCTATCTTACCTGATCTTAAGTGATGATGAGATCGAAGGTCGTGAGCACCCGAAAACTTGAATGGAAATTGGTTCTGGACACTATTTGCTACATACATAAACTCCGCAAATTTGCCAGTTGGCTTGGCTAACTTACCACTTTGGATCTGCCAGTCGGTCCTGACGGGCACATTGGCTTGCACGGCAATGCTGTCGACGATCGCCTTCATATCCCGCGTCTTGTTTAGGTGATAGACTGTCCCGGACACGCGCGGCTCCGAGCCCAGGATGTCGTGGAGATACCTCCAGGCTGACTCCTCGCTGAACTCGTTGTGGATCTGTTACAAAGAGTTTGCAATGTATTCTAAAAAGCAACACGTATTTTCACGCGAAAAGTGCTGGCAGAGTATGATTCTTGTGCGAGAATCCTGGATGTACCACCGCTATTTTTGGCAGAAACACATCGGTTTAATATGGGTATTGCATTTGATAGCTCCGTGCGCGGAGGCGTTACCGTTGTTCTCGGAACAGGACAAATATTTCTGGCCTTTTTGTTTCAAAGTTCTGGGTTCTTGCAATTGTTATGGGCTGGCGTTATGCTTATCACCAGACAAGCGACCAACTCGTCTCATTACAAAGTAGGTACCTAGTATAAAAATAAACAACAGTCAAGTTCAAAGCAAAAGTATATCAGAATCCTTCGGTCCGGTCGGCTAAAAATTCTGACAACAGGGCTGGCTACTTGTCTAAACGAGAAGGAAGTCGGATTCCCAGGTTCTTCGGGCACTTAGTTAACATTCACGAGTGCTCTCCTGGGGCTCATATGAATAAGGAATTTAAAACATGAATTTCAACTTACAAATCCGAACTTAAACGCTAAGTTACTTACGTCCCTCGCTATTTCAACATCGTTGACGACACTCGGCATGCCGTCCTCCACCAGCTGCGTCAAGTAGCCGAGCAGGAGATACCCTGCCAGCACCAGCACCAAGAACGTGCTCGGCAGCTAAGGAAGGCACATGTTAATGCGGATCTATAACTATAAGTTTAAAGTACATGCAATGTTTCCGAGTCATTCGTCGGCGCGTGTCTTGTCGCTGTCTCCTTCGTTCGTTAGGTGAAAGTCTTACATTCATTGCGCATCTATAACAAAGGTTGCGATAAAAAAGGTTTTGATATAAACAACATCGACCTCTTCTCTTGTCAAGCACCTATGGGTGTGCTCTGCAGCTGCAGTTGAGAGCCAGTCATATGCTAGGTGTGGCGTGTTCACAACATCATCACATGGTGAGATAGTGGTAGCTTTATAAACACGCTCTCAAGTGCACAACTGCTGCCGGAGAACATCGATGTGCTTAGCGAATTATTTTTAACTTTAAATTGCTTTGGTATCTTGGAAAATAATATCACTTAACATCAGGTGAACTTCTTGTTGCCATGTGTGTCGGCAGGCTTTGAGGGAAATCAGAACTTTCTTCTAAATTTAAAAAATCTTTGTATTGCCAGTATAGATTGACAGTTTGTAGTGTTTTGTTTGGACCTATTTAATTGTAGTCACGCCCATCGATTGCCTATCATTCCAGTGACAAATAAACCAATGTCTAAATGATTACTTACATTCTATTTAAAGTAGGTGAAAGCCGTACGAGCTAGAAATACGCGAACTAAGAGCCTGTACTCACAGTCCCATCCGCCTTACAATTTGGCGATACAATTCAGTACGAGCTAGAGAAATTGAGTAAGTAAGCGTGTTATACACGTTGTTACATTACAATTTTCTGGCTCACACAATAGATTGTAAAGACAAATTGTAAATTTAATCGCACTGTGAGTTTTACCGGCTTTTAAACATATATTGTATTATATATATAGTATTAAACATATCACCGACAAACAGCGGTTATAAAGTTTGCAAGCTTAGGTTGGCTGCCACAATACCTATACACCACGTACTTCTCTCACCGCTTTAAATTATTCTTTTAGTGTTAGTCTGTGTCATTTACCTTATTCCGCCTGTGATGGCCGCCACGGATGTTGCTCCTGGTCACGGGCAGGGTTAAAACCATGATCAAGCAAAATGTGAACTGATTACTGACAATGATGTTTGACGAACACATGCACATGGACTAGTAATACCTACTTGGCGTTTAAAATACGCAGATACATATACAGTAAACAGAAAACCATTTCTTCCAACAAGATTGAACACAACAACACAGACAAATAGAAAAATAGAACTTAATATAAATCAGTGAATAAAGAGAAAGGTACGTATCGTATTTTGTGTACACAAAAATAAATTAATATTTTGTATCACGGACTGTTTTGTACGATTCACTGTGAAATGTTCTACACATTAAACCAAAAACAGACGAATCGACAGAGTTCAGAAAAGTGGCGTGTAAGCAATAAGTACTAACCAGATTGTAAAGGTATGTATTTCATTCGTGGACGTAGTTAGAATCCAATTTCAGAGGGGGGAGGGAAACGAATTGAGCGATGTCATGAATTGATATTGAAATAATAAGCATTCAAAGGACTTTTCTGTTTATCGTATGTCAAAATCTGATGATGAACTCTGAAAGTAGTGAAAATCAACATGTTTCGCACTTTAATTTTCAATATATTATTATATTTGCATTTTGACAATGATTTAATTAATGTAAATGGTGTTCATTTGCCGTGTTAATTAAATAAATAAAATAAAATAAATATACTTTTTTATCCAACGGTTTTTATAATTAATAAATGAATTGACCATTGGGATCTTAAGATAAGTACTTTCTGTAAATTGCTAATAGTTTGTGGTCTTGGAAATTTAAATTCCTCCCTTGTTTCACCCACTTATTTTGCCTCAAGCCCCCAAACACGTGTCCAATCCTAACTACGTCCAAGAATATGTATACCTACCTAAAGCAAAAGAAGAACTGACCCAAATTACAACTGACTATCTACCGTGAGTGCAATGCATTTACAAAGAAATTTTTGGTGTTCCCAGAAGCTGACAGAGGGACAACAATTTGGAGTATCAGATCAGAGTAAAGATGGCAAAAAGAAGATTGAAGGCTGGTCTGCGAACGCTTCAAACTTACCCAATTATTTTTAAGCATAATTAATTATTATTAAATGATTATCATAATTAATTCATTATTATTAATTTATCTCTTTTAATGAAGTGACTGAGGCTACAGTTCGCAAACTTCATTGACGATGCGTCTAGGAATGTGTACAGACGATAGGAAGGTTATCAGTAGGTACAAACGATTCTTTGAGAATTGTTCTGCTCACTGCATTTTTTTGCCACCCAAAAATGGGAAACATAGGGTAAACTAGATTCTCATACATATTAAAACAGGATGGTGTAACAGTCGGTCTCGATTATGACGTCACACACGTCATAAACTAAATAAATCGGTTAGCTATTAGCGGTGAAATCGAGTAATATCATCACAAAAAAAATACAGACTTGAGAACCTCCTCCTTTTCGGAAGTCGGTTAAAAGTGATAGCCATTTGAGAATGCATGAAGTCTGCAGTAGCTGAGTTTGCAGTGACATGACGTAATCTCTATTTTAACTAATTGTTTATTGTTCGTCGGGTTGTTATTGTTGTGCATTCTTCTATGCGGCTTAGATCATAATGATCCATCACGCTTTATCAAGAGCTTGGCATCGTAGTTGCACAACCTATATTACGATTAGGTACATTTTCATTTTCTCACGACTCGTTTAAGTACCTAGAAGATACTGTTTAATCTGGTTTTGAAAGCTGCCAGATTGAAATAACTGCGTAACGCAGATGCTGGCAAAGATATGAATAAATAATTTTATGACTTTTGACTACCTATTTATTTGTATTTCTATTTTCAAAGTATCTCCATAAAGATCTTAATTTGTTAGTGCCGTAGGGGAAAACCTACGTTAAATATGTATTAAAATTATTGTTGTTTAAGGGGCAGAATATGGCGCGCCGTTGTCTCGCTCGCGCATCTCAAAATTTTTGAAGATAAACAATCATTTAATTTAATTACGAAAAATTGCATTCGGTGAAGATGTTGGCAATAACATTACAAAAGTTAAACAAAAATGTCATTGTCATCCAAGTTACTCATCAAGTTTTCAAACCTAAAAATGGGATTGAATGTATTGCCTATTTTCATGTATGAAAACTTGATCGGATCAAAATGATACTTTTGCCGTACCTTTGTAATGTTATTGCCAGCAACTTCACTGAAAGCTATTTTTCACAATTATATGAAGTGTTTTTTTATGTTCAAAAACGTTGAAATACGAGATCAAGATGAATTCCAAGCTATGCAAATAGGCGGCGTAAGTCACAACTTCCTATTTACCGGACCTTTGAACTAGAGAGAATTTAATTTTTTTAAAGTAGGTAATTTAAGGCAGCCGAAATAAGACGCCGAAGATCACAGTTGGTTGAGCAAATGAACTGTGTGCCAAGACTCGTACTACGGTTCAAATCCTTCTTGATGCCGTTCCGAAAGTTACGCGACATCGTAAATAGACAAACAATCCTAATTTCTAGTAAGCGGTCAATATTCCACGTAATATCCTAATACCACGTGTTTGTTAAAAACGGTCAACGATTTCTCAGTAACAACAGGTGGTATTTACAACACATAGATATAATCAAACGAGCCCAGTTCCCTTCTGAGATTAAACACTATCTATAGATAAACTGTCCGTCGCGTAGTATCGATACCACTGAAGTCATGTTATGAATTTGCAGTTTTCGATTCATAAATGTGTAATCTGTTGTACGGGAGTATGTTCAGGATGAAACATTAGCTACATTGATGTTTTTCTGTACAAAATTAAGACGGTAAATAGATTGTATAAATGACTCATTTATATACCTATATTTCACGATAAATTTAAATTAATTAATACGCCATTGCGGCTGATGATGATGAATACGCCATGGCAGTTCTTATGTCTCTGGATTTTAGGACCTAAAGAAACACACGCTGCAGAGAAAAAGAAAAGGCCAGTTTGGAAGAGTTCGGAAGAGTTTAAGCACGTTTTGGAAGAGCTCAATAATTAAGTATAGATGAGCTTTTTTGCGAGCGATTATAAAAACGTCATCTATTGATCGAAGTTCCTTAGAGTAGCCGTACATTGGGCCACAGAACGCGGCCACTAGACGCAGCCACCAAAGGCTGGATGGAGAGACCAGAAGGTGCGCTCGGGCGCTTCTTGACGGCCTTAATTGCCCAAGCGCCCCTTCTTTTCTCTCTCTATTCTGTGCGGGCCGCACAGAAGTCGCAACGATTGTGTTCGAGTGTGCACCGCCTCAGCTTTTGGCTAGGTCGCAGCCACTCAACCGTTCAATGTGCGCCAATGCCATATGAAATGTATGAAAAATCTTGTCCGCAGATTGTGGTCGCCTTAGTGGCCGGGTTCGGTGACCCAATGTGCGACTGCACTTTGAAGATTTCCTACTGTCAAAGCGGAAAAAGATTAATTCGATCCTTATCTTTACAGGGTCTTGTTCGGACCAACAACCTTTCTGGAAGCTCTAAGCTTTATCGAGAGACGAACAGCTGAACTTTATGCGTGGGTGCTCCATAATAAATATGAGAGAAGTACCTACTCCAGGTGACATACAACTTGTAGGTACATTGTAAAAGCAAAATACTAACTTGCCCCTCGCATGCATACATACATGCACAACGGAAACTCTGATTTAGAATTTTAAATCAAGTAACACATACTAAATAAACAATTACACACCATGTACTTCCCAAAATACTACACAACATTTCACAAGCACAGAAAAATAGACAGTAAGCTTTTCCCAAGGAAACACTTCTTTTACGTTTTTACATAAAAGACAAATAGTCCCAATACAATGTTCATACATTGAGAGCCTTTTTAAAACTTACAGACTGAACTGGTTCATATAAATGTTTCCCTTTCTTAGTCATCTGGTATACAACCTATTACAAGGAAAAGAAAAAAAATGAAAATCTACAAATTTCAAAAACTTAACGTAAACAACTTAAACAAACGCAAATTAGTTTGGAAACAACAAAAGACCAAATACTAAATACATTGAAGTAAAAGAAAGGTAGAATTAAAAAATAAAATGAGGTTTAATAGCTCAGTTAGTAAGCACAAGTATTGTTTATAACTGATGAAACTTTTCAAGTATTTTGAAAGTATATGAATACATAGAATGGAACCAAACTGAAGTACTGTTCCAAGCAAGTGAAGTAACTTTGATGGAAAATGATAACTACATCTAAGTGTTAACTGAAAATGTGTATGTACAAACTACAACAATTTTTGTTTAAGAGATGGCTTAATGCTGAATGGCAGAATTTACTGTATTCTGTTGGCAGAAATTTCGGTAATGACTTTGTCAAGTTTGTAAATGTGTGATAAATGAAAATACTAGGAGCATAAGACTAAGACTCAGAAACAAGTCTAAGCGTGGACTTTTGCGTTTGTATGTCAGAACTGAATATAATTTTGACATATGGTTCACATTTAGATTTTTCTTTGAATCTTAGCCTAAGACTTCAGAGCTGATAGATCTTAGAATGATGAGCGCAGTGCAGTGCTGCGCTTTACTTTGATTTTTTTAATATGTGTTAAATACAATATCAACTGTATTTGTGTGTGTGTGTGATAATTAAAATGAGCATTAACCCGTTGCCAGGGCTTTTCGTCGCGGCCATTGTCGTATTCGTTGGTCGGGACTCCGGTGTATGTGAGTTCCTGGAAACAGTAAGATTAATATCAGTAGCAAATATTATCAGCACAACAATATGTTAGTGGTAGGACTAACTCTTCTGCGAGTGTCGGTCTGGGTTCTTACCACCGCTTTGTGAGTGAAGTCTGCCACCAAGCAGTAATGTGCAAGCACTTACTGTGCAATATTTAGCAAGTTACTGTGTTCCAGTTTGATGAGCAGAGTAGCCAGTGAAATTATTGGGCTTATGAGACTTAATACCTAATGTCTCAGGGTAATGAGCGCACTGCAGTGCCGAGCATCAGCCAAGCATTCCTCCTTCTGGGACATGCTTTCTCTCAAAGTCAGCATTGCATACCTTGTACTACTATTTCATAGGACGCAAATTCCAATTGCATTTTTAATTTTTTTAATAATAATATAATTATTTCATACAAATACATGTTTACAAAAGTACTACTTAATAATCACACAATAGAAGTAAAATAAAAGCTGTAAGCTTGCGTTAGCATTGCATACCTTGTACTAATTATTTCATAGAACATGTGTACCTACTCGCACCAGTTTACATACATTGATTCGACTTTGCTGTAGGTCAAAATATACAACAAATTCAACAAGCATAGCAACATCACTTGAACCAATAAAATCATTATCACATTTGATAAAGTTTGATTAAAAGGTAGTCGAATAAATATGGATTTTAAAACCATAAAGTAATAAATATATTTGCTACGTGGGACATTAACTTTTATGACATTGGTATTTTTTTATCTTCACATACCCCTCATGATATCCTTATTGCCAGGGATACATTATACCCTTTGAAGCAATATTTGGGAAGTTTAATGTTGTTTTGTTCAAGATTATTTTTCATAAACTCATAGATTAATAAAAGAGATGTAATAATATATACAATGCAAAATTAAACAAGTTAGCATGTATTCTGGAAAGTATGTTGAACACACATAATAAATCCCTAAAGTTTATAATCCTTACATGTGTTGTAAGTAAAGGCAGTTGAAACAGGCACTCAAACAAAACCACAGATTTGCTGCTGCTTAAAATACTATATAGCCATGGCTAGTATATTTATGAAGTACAACTGCAGTATGAATAACTGCTTCAGAATCACCAGACAAAAAAGTACAGCTATTACTTTTTGTTGCTACTTTCAAGTTTTGTCTAATATAGCTATAGGCCTTTTTATATAACACAACATAGATCTAGGTATGCAGTCTCTGAGTTAGCAATATTTTATTTTAATATATGTATGAGATGCTTGTATTTATGGTTTGTGTACTTTTTCTTTTCCTTTAAACATATGTGGGTAATTAATTACCACTTCTTATCAACTTTTAATGTTACCACCATGAGTTTCGAGATTCATGGTTAATATTATTAGTTTTACAGTGAAGTAATTGCTTATAAAATTAATTAATACGTTAAAAGTTAACACTACTTTTTTTATATGAAGCGAAGTTGTGAAAAGTTTTAAAATGTATTGCTATTGGAAATATGGAGTTTATAGGTAACATTTAAGTGTTCTAAATCGATTCTTGCCGTACCCGGCTATCTGCTAATCTGAAAGCAGAACTTTTCATTATCTTTACTTCGTAAGATAGGGATACTTTTGATTTTATTGTTTCACTTACCATTGCAACTCCTTTGGGCCTAAGCCCATCCTGTTCATCGATATTAGCAGACATTATAAAGTTTCTCTTGATTTCATTTAAACAATTCGTTGCAAAGTATAATTTCACTAAACTAGAAACGCTCGCCGGCGTAACAAACAACAGCGTTTCCCGAAGCCAAGAAACTGAAACTAAATTCTGAAATTGTCTGTCTGACAGCTGACACCGACAGTCTGACGGAATGAAAATGTCAGTGAGCTGTGACACTTGACGTCCACTTTGATTGACAGTTTTTCTGAGAACTTGCTATCTGCCAGATAAAAGTATTGCTAGATTGGTAATAAAATCCCCACTGTTTTTTGTGAAAGCAGGTTATTTATGAATTAGGTAATTAACTATTAGTTCAGTTTCAAAATTTCCTTTCCACTGAGATAAAAAGGATCCCTACGGTCCGATTACGCATCCCGCAATGTAAAATTTAAGTAAAGAAATTTGGCCCTAAATGTCTGCAGATTCATATCGGTGTAGCCAAGAGAGTTAAATTATTTAGTGAAAATTAGTTACTCGTTTGTCGTTGTATTTCGGAAACTGCACTTGAGAATTAGTCTCTAATTAGACAACCATACTAGTAATGGATATTCACTTATCCAATTTCCGGTTAACGGTTAGGAAGAAAATAAAAACATTTTAGTTAAGTTTTTTTAAAATTATTATTATGCTCACAATCTAAGTACAGTGTTTTAGACTACTGAATAAATTAACATTCTGTAATCTCTATCAAAGATTAGCAAGTAACCTACATCACCAGCTTTTACATCAATACCATGTCGACAATACACATTCGAAAGTAGTTTTAATTATATACAGCCATAATAACTTTGTTTTAAACTATACAATCAGGCATTCAAATTTATTTCAATGTGTATATACAGGAAATCAAATAATAAATATGTATAAAAGTGTTAATTAATTATACATAAAATCACCATTTCAATTACTCTATAATAATGTAATGTTTTTATCTATCCTATATTAATAATTACATAATATTCTATTTTACAAAGTTATTTACAGGATAAGCTTATGTACACTATTATAATTTAACAGATCTTGATTAACAAAATATAAAATAAAAATAAGTTGGTATTTATGTAAAATAAAGTTAAGTTTAAACCAATAAAAACTAATGGTAAACATCACAAAGTACAACTACTACCTACCATTCTCGGGATTACAAAAGCATGACCCGATCAAAATTTTAGTAATGTTACGAGGATACTAAGAATTAAGAAAAATGAAATTACATAGTTATACACTGTTTTAGACTTTCACGGTTATTAACTAATTCACACATTATAACGGGATATTTACCGTGATTATTCCCGTGAGTATTCAGTATTCCCGTGAACATGATGCTTGCAACAGCGTCGAAATATCGGGTGCTCATCGTTCAATAATAATCACGGTAAATATCCCGTTATAATGTGTGAATTACATAGTTATGTTGACTTTTAAGAAGAGATTTGATCTATCCCATATAAACACTGGCCTATGTTCATAACAAATGTATTTAGGGACACTATTTACTTGTAAATTAATTTATTTGAAGCTAAATAAAATGTTTTATTCATATCTATAATCACATTTTTCACTTCAGTTACATAAAGAGTACAAGGGCAAAACATGAAATAAAAGGACAAATTATTACAATTATTTATCATGTTCTATAATATTATTCTAATTTTATCGAATACGATTTGCATAATTGAAAAATTGATAGTTAAATTTATAGTATAGTTTAATTATAATTATCCTTGCAAATCGAGCTTCCTTGAAATATGCGCACGTTTCATATTTTGCCCTTACACTTATGCCTCCGTATAAATGAAATCGAACATATCTTAGATTTAATTTATAGTGAAACACTTAAATTCAAGTCTCTTTGCATTACTTCAAAAGATGCTCGAGTCAATTGTTTATCCAGTGGCCTTCAGTATTGAAGGCATTAAGAGAGGCAGCACTAGGGTGACGGCGGCAGGCTGTCATCGCTCTCGAGGTAGGTGACGTAGTTGTCTTCACCAGGGACGTGCGGCGGCCGCGGCGGGGGGAGGGATGGGACGTCATAGCCGTGCATCTGGAAGAAAAACAACTATGAATATTATGTTTGGTATTCCTTTCCCACGGATGAAACAAAAATAACAGATAAATGAACAAAAAATAAGAGAATGAATTAAATATCCGAGCGAAACCAGCTGCGTTAGCGTTGCCAACGATAAGAGGGTAAAACAAATACCCAAGTGCGAGTCGGACTCGCGCACCGAACCAACTTGTAGGTATGTAAATAGATGATTCATCACGGGAGTCGGTAGGTACAGCTACATTCACGAAAATAATTAATTTAAATAATAATTGTGGTGTGACCAAGTATAACAGTTTACGGCCTTTTTTCTTTTTTTTGCTTTAAAACATTGCTTCTTGATTCTAGGTCAACGGAGAGTTTTTGATTCCTTGCGAAAGTCAAAATATGCAGCATAAATGGCTGTATCTTTTGACAGCATTGACTTTCGCAAAGTTTGATTTTTTCACTGCTCTAAAGGAGTAATTGATATTAATTTCAACATGATCCCTCTACGCATTCCTATTAAAAATGGTTTTGAAGGACAGATAGACGACGAGGTGAGACTAAAAGGTTTCATTTTTTCCTATTGAGGTACGGAACCCTAAAAATCATAGGCGTGTAAAATGTTTATTTGCAAAGTCAGTACAATCCCATACCATCACAAATGAAACAGATGAATTTTCTGATAGTAAAATATGACTTGTGCGTTGTTTGATACAGTGACGTGTATAAGATACGTACCTGATTAACTAATTGTTGGAAAGCCGCACTGTGATGCGGCGCTCGGTCTAAATCAGCATGAAGGGCGAAATCCGACAATGCTTTCCATGGCGGCTGGTATGCAGTCACCTCTAACGCGAGCGAGTTAGCCTCGTGCCGCACCGGTGAGCCCGCTACTAGTGGTACACCCATAGACATGTATCCGAGTCGACGGCCTTCCTGTTGGAAATTTGATTATTAAGCTAACATAACAAACAAAATTAAATAAAGTAAAAATTTTAAGCGGATCGACTTCCGTTAAAATTATTAATGTTAGGTGTTTGTTGGAAACCAAACTATTACTTCGCGTAATTAATAAAATTGAACATAAGCCAAACCACTCAGAGCACGTCAAAATTTTAAACTTTATGGAAGTCGAAAGTCGTATTATAAATGATTAGGTATGATTAGGAAGGAAAGACATCATCTACATTATATCTGTTTTAAGTCAGCACTAAGTTAACAAAAATAAACGCTACTAAAATATTAAATATATTTTCTAACCTGATAATCATATGAAAACTGTTAAGAAAACAATAGTGTTACTTGAGAAATTAAAATTTATACATGTTTTAGTTAATCTAACTTGAAAATGATATCCACAAGAATCATGAGATTGTTTAGTAGGTAGGTACTTAGATCTGTACAATAGTTAATAACCTTAAACTCGGTATAATAATAATCAGCTTGCTCAATATGATTACACATGATAACCACCTTCTCCTGTTGCATCTGCATCTTCAACTGAATGGTCTTCTTCTTGTCTTTGCACCGCTTGTTCTGGAACCAGACCCTGATGACTCTTGGGCTAAGGCCGGTCATCTCTACAAGTTGTTCCTTCATTAGGGCATCAGGACGAGGGTTTGCTGCGTAGCAGGTCCTGAAACACCGTGGAAATAATTTTAATTATTTTCAAATAAAATCATTAAAATATATTTTTTGAAATAATAACAAAACCAGTTTTTTGCTTTCGTAAAAATATTTTAGAACAATGCATCTGCAGTCTACAGAAATGCTCAATGCATATGATTTTTTATAAACTAGGTACAAAATATACCTACAGTTTCTTAAATAACTGGGAATCGCAAGTATAGTAAAAGAGAAAAAAGTCCTTCAGTTCTATGCAATCGTTTTTATACACCTACAACAAGAAATCAAACATCAGGTTTTACCCAGCTACGGGGTAAATTTATTTAGCTAACCACACCGTTATTTTTTTGTTACCTTTGCTTTTTTCTAGACAGTTAACTTTATGGCAAAGGCACTAAAATTTATTAATCTTGTAAATTAATTTTTGTGAATAAAATTGTGTTTTAAAATATGTAATTCTGCTGACCTGAGAGTATGAAGCTGCTTCTCATTGAGGACAGTCCTGACTCTCGTTGGTTTACCGTCAGCTGCTGCGGAAGTGCGAGCGCGACCGCTTTTGTGGGAACCGGATTCACTGCCCGAATCTGAAAGAGGAGAAGCAACGTAATGAGCACTATTTTTTTACAAATATTGTATAATATACTAACGTAACAAGTCGATGTAACAACTGTTACATAAAAAAAACACGACTGCCCTAGCCAGTGTCACTAGATTTATAATAATACTACGAGTAGTACGGAATAAACAAAGATAATACAAATACTTGGGAATAATAGGTAAAGGCATGCATAGTTTGAGGAGGCGCTAAGCACTCTTCTGTCAGTGTGCACTATGGTAAGTTCTCTTCGGTTTATCTTTACTTTTGTTATTTTTAAACAGTGCACAGTGCATAGTACCATAGACAGTAGGCTAGCGTAGGATAATTGCATGAAACACAAAATACATAATTACTGTGGTTATACAGGTTTAAGACAATCACATTAACACAGTAAAAATGAAATTCACAAAAAAATATAATTTCCACAAAGGTACTGGATCTAAAATTTTCCAATAGTAATTGAAATGATACTATCAGCTTTACCTACCTTTCAATTAATAAAAAAATGTAAACATTTAAGTAGGTACTACGCAGTTTTTCACGACTAAAATCAACACCATGTTTCTAGTAGAGCTTTACGGCCCGCGCATGTCATGTGACGTCACATGACGTGAGAAATTTGTATGGAGCGTTACTCTCTTTTTTGACGTTTCTATCGTTCGATTTGTGGATACAGTGATTATTAGTTTCTCGATGTCATAAAGATAAATTATAAACAAAAAAATACTTTTTACTTAGCGAGCGGTACCCCTATTATTAATCACTGTACAGCGCCATCGTCATCACTCTACAAAGGGGTGGAATGATGAAAGCTAACGGCCGTTGTGCGGCTAATCTCACTTCACACCTCTCATAATCCACGGCTTTCCTATGAATAAGCTTTTATTATTTGGTTAAAAACGGAAACGCCAAAATCAGTAATTAATATTAACGCGGCTAAATATTAACTAACATTTACTATGCCTATACAGCTATTCAAATTCAAATTGCTTTATTCAAATAGGAACACTTATGAAAGTTAAAATAAAAGACTCTAACAGAGGGCCCTGAAACATTCGACTACCCGAATCACAGACTAAAACTAATGCTGTATTTATCAGTACGGAGTGGATATCCTTGCCTGACTTTGTGTTCCCCTTTCGCTACAACCTGGGCTGTTTCAAGACGCGAGTGAATAGGTATTTTCTAAATAAGATATTATATAATGTGGGTAATTCATAGTTGTTCATAGTAGCTTGCCTAGAAAATACCTCGCAGAATTAATTCCGCCAGGTATTTTCTAGGCAAGCGTGCTTCATCGTCTACCTTATCGTCACTTATCCAAGAGGCTTATGACCATCTCTTAGAGGAGTTTGCTTTAACCTTGCAATTAAAATTGTAGTACGAATTTTCAATGTAAGGTTAAAATTTTCAATGCAAGGTTAAAGTCTAAATTCTATGAGATGGTGGTAGGCCTCCTGGTGAGGTAAGTAGTGGTCAAACGTATGTCCATATTTATAGTGAACTAGCTCATAGTGCGCTAGAAGTTCATGGTACTTATTTAACATCTTTAGGCTCAAAACGGCTACAATATAGGTACCTATTTATATGTAGCTTCCTTCCCTTTGGCATGAATAAGTGGCTAGACCGGCAGGGTTATTTTAATTCACTCGGAATGATATCCGTGTCGGAAACGACAGTTTTAATAGATTATATTTCGGAATAGCATCCCGTCAGAGAAATTTGCCCTTTAGATTCGACAACTCAGCTACATAAACACGGATATAATCCCGACACTATTTCTCTGTTGGGATGCGTTTTCGAGATATTATCGATCAATAAAGCCGCTTCCGACACGGATATCATTCCGAGTAAATTAAAATCACCATACTGGCGTCTGCTTCTAAAGGCCACCAATTATTGCGTAACCGTAGGCTTAACATAGCTTCCGAAGCGAAGCTCCTAGCTCTCACCTAACCAAGTACTAACCTCTCAGAACGTTACCTAACGTATCTAGCCAATCAACTAAGAGACTAATCCACTGATCTCCAACCCTTCCCGTTTCAACCCCGTTGTAACAAACTATGACGTCACATCTCTGACCGGTGTCCATCTAATCCCACTTCGCGCCTCTGTAATCCTGGCCGATATTAGTGCAATCATGATTAGTGATTACAGTTGGCTTTGTGAATTTGTGATCAGAGATGAGTGAAGGCCAGAGCACACCGTATTCGAAGCCGTGGACATGCATGTATATACGTACAGCTGTGTGCCATGTCTCATACAGTTCCATTAAAAAAGCGCAGTGTGGTACGAGCACATTCTGCGTGTACGGATCAGCTGGCCGCCTAGACAAAACCCCTTTCCGTAAGCGTTCACGCTTGCGGAAAAGAAAAAAATTATGAGAATGATGAATGCCATTGACTGGGGATACCACCAGTTCATATTGTAAACGTATACATATTTAATTTAATACCTTCGACCCCATTTTGGAATAGTGGTCAAAATGATAAACTAAAGTATATATAATTACTTTAACAAAGCAGGTATCGACTTCAATGACAAACTACTAAACCGATTTTGAACAAGTTTCTTGTGGATATTTGGATAGTGGTTGAAGTAATAAACAAAAAAAATCAGACGATTTGAGAACCACCTTTTATAGAAGTCGGTTAAAAATTAAAATCGTTCTTTTTATTGTCTATGGAGCAAAAAAATCTAAACTCAGAGGGAGTTTAAATTATTTTATAAAATCAAGGTGGTTTTGGCCATAGCTGAAATTTGACAAGACCCATTGCAAAGAATTACAATTATACTCAAAGTTCGTAATATCTTTTTTTTACTTCCCCAGCTGCAATTTGTGTCGACTATATTGGCGGATACGAGTTTAATATCAACCTCAAATCAGATCAGTATTAGCTCAGCTTATCGGAAACACGAGCGATTACGGCTTATTATCTATCGATACACATCCCTACATTCGTGTCTCGATTGTAATCGATCCGCGATGCAGTGATTACTCGATAACGCGCTTTGAAGTGCGCCGACAAAGCTACGCCGCCTTTGAACAAGCCGCGCTGGTGTCAATCGTTGTTGTTTTTTATCGCTTAATTAAAGTTTTTCGGCAATTTGTTAGTTGGTTATTCCTAGTAAACTGAGGTTTGCCTTAATTGTAGTATCATATTTTGTCTACGATCGACATTGATTAGGAAGTAACTCGATGTCGATCGATAATAAATAGGTAATCATGTTAGGTGCGATGTCACAATCCGCATTGCTTAGTGCTCTTCTCACTCCTGGCTCTACCTCCTTGTTGAATATGCAAAAATTTGTAAAGGATTTTGCTGAGAGTTAATAAAGCGTTGTTGCTCTCCACATTATTCTGGAAATGCCATAGTGTAAGATTTATCTGTGAACTGACTCACCGGACATAGAGCCGAGTTCGTGCGGATGGTGCGAATTGTTGTTACTGAGGGTTGTGTTGTTGTTGCTCTCGGCATTGCCACTGCTGTTCCCGCTCGTGTTTGCACTCTGGAAATGTTATGGTTTTCATTGATTTTTTAGATTCATAGGTATCTAATATTTTTCATATATCATTAGTTAATTTACTTGTGTGATGTTTAGGAAATACTTACTTTTTCTAATACATCATGGTCTTCTCTACAATATAAAGCACCCCCTTCTCGTAACGCGAATTCGTCTCCTGTAAAGAAAACAGATGTTTTTCTCACTTCGGTTTTTATATATACGACGTGATTTTCTTCAAAGTGTATCTATGTATTTGCAGGCTAGTGAGCTGCATGAAAGTTAAATTACTCTAGCAGCTTTCACAAAGTAGGCTCGTATGCCGACTATAAACGCTTAAGCAAGTATGCGTTTTGCTGTCAAAATAACCATGCTTTGCAACAAGCGCGGATTACGACATAATCATAATCATGAATTGAGTGTATGGACTGCCATAATCCGGGATCACACGGCCAAAGCAAGCATTAGGTATGTTTATATTTACCAGGTATGAGTTGCCTAGCGCACGCACAACACCGGAAGCAGTCTATGTGGTAGATCTTCGTTTTGGCTCGCATTACGAAGTCGTTCTTACTGAAGGAGGACCCACACTTGTCGCATTTCGTTCCAAATAACCTGAGGACAAAATAATTACTGTATTAATAATGTACGATGATATTTACTAGATGGTAGAATTAAACTTTGTGTCCATCTGAGTGGGTCACCTCTTTGCTCATGAAGTCTGCCGACCCAACGTGCGATGTATAAGCTATAATATATAACTATACTGTAAAGTTTCATCAAAATCCGTTCTGTGGTTTTTGCGTGAACCAGAAACAAACATCCATCTATCATTCGTCATCAACTTTTGCTTTTATAATATTAGTAGTAGGTACTCCCTATCTATACAAATAAATAAAATTGAAGTGTCTGTTTGTACGTAATATCAAAATACCAGCTTTTTACTATATGCATATAAAAGTATATACGTTACTTATAACACAACAACCATTTTTTAAATGTTCGTCTATGTGTCTGTTTCTTCCGGGCTACTTATCTCCAAAACGGCAAGTTCCGATTTTGACGGGACTTTCACTGGCAGATAGATGAAGTTACAAGGAGTACTTAACTTTTTTTTAATGTTATTTGGTAACGAGACGAGCTGGTCGTTTGCCTGATGGTAAGCATAACGCCGGCCCATAACAATTGCAGTTCCACCCAGAACTTTGAAACACAAAGGCCTGCGTGGCAATGCAGTGCGCTCGTTACCCTGAGACATTAGGTATTAAGTCTCATAAGCCCAGTAATTTCACTGGATACTCTGCTCATCAAACCGGAACACAGTAATGCTTGCACACTACTGCTTGGTGGCAGACTTCACGAGCAAAGCGGTGGTAACAACCCAGACGGACACTCGCAGAAGAGTTAGTCCTCCCACGAACTTAGGCTATGTAAGCGAAACCGCGGAGCACAGTTAGTTTTAAGTAAAACAATTTGTGTTGGTAAATGTATCTATCATTGTTTACCTGAATCACCCCAGTCCCCCACCTAAAGCTAAAACTCCTAATCCAACCATCCCCTATACCTACATCGCTACTCTACAACCCTATAGCGAATGCTTTTAGCGATATTGCTCGGGGCGGTTTCATCCCCCGGGCGCGGTCGATGACCCGGGGAGGCTTTTACGGACTATTTTGGGCGTTGAAATGATTAATGCTTTCGATTTTTACGTTTGAATTAGGGTTTATGAATACTACTATATTTTGCAGTTTAAGAGCGCTAATAAGTGATTCATTATTCTACTATTCTCATATATACTTATACGTTCATGCCAAGTCCCTTTTGGGATGGGCAGAGAGTAAGGGAAACTATTATAGTACTTCACTCTATCTTATTGCGTACTTTTTTAGTTTAAGCAGATCTGAATTTAACGTCTATGTCGCCGCGAGTACCTACCTAGGTTAGGATTCGATGTCAAGTACCTACAGCGGCCGAAAGGTGCTTAGTGACTTTTGGTAGCAAGCCTGGCTAGCTACCGTCAGGTTTTTGTTTTTTTATTGTAAGAAACTATTATAAGCTACTCTACAAATAAGTATTATATAATAATGAAGTAGGTTACGATACCAATTAGTTTGAGAGAAAACTTTGCGGAAGAGGTAGGTACGCAGTCCGCGGGGGGAGATTATATGAAACGGCCAATTATTTAAAGCGTTTGTCAACGATGTTGGTGCCTCATAAATCACAATCTTGACAAAATTAGTTTAAAATTATTTTGCAATTAAGCTAATGGAAAATACATATAGTACGCGATGACAAGTGCTAAAAGTTGAATGAAAACTCATTTGTAAATAACAATATCTTTTAGAAATACAAGCGGCGCCTGCAAAGGCTTGATACAACATAAACACCGCTCTATAGCAGATATTAATTAAATAAACCTGTCAAGAGCGAGTAGAACTCGCGCGCTGAGGTTTCCGTACAATTTCCTTTATTTCACGATAGGAGCGCGTTGCAGACACTGCAACGCCGCACAGACCTTTGTGTTTTAAATTTCTGAGTGGCACTGAAATTACTATGGATAGGGCTTATGCTTACGATCAGGTAAACGATCTACTAATGTCGTTACCTTGTAAGATAAAAAAGGTAAGCGCTTGACCATTATAATATCATTTGATAACTGCAGGTAAGTGATGATTTTGAAACATGACTCTAGAACTACTTTTTATCATTCGCTAGTAGGTATTATTATTCATTGAAATCATGGTAATAAACAACTTTAACGACAATTAAAGTAAAAGGCTAAATAAATACTGTTTAACTTGTTTAGTTTCAATTTTTTAAGTTTCCACTTCATCCTAAATTACGGAACCCGAAAATCTGTGTGTCTAGCTCTAGACTATATCTTATCTCATCTACATCAAGATACGCAATCAATGTCCAGCGATACCGCGATAAATAACTAGGTATTGGGAGCTTTGATATTTGCCGACACATCAATAATTTTCTGAAAAAACACTTCCGTGGCGACATGAGTTATTACTTGTAGTATAATACCTATAAATATAGATTTGTAGATCAAAACAAACAAACTCTTTTTTATAGTACTGGATAACGATACGAGCGGATCGTTTTATTGATAGTAAGCATAATGCCCGCCAATAATAATTGCAGTGCCATCAAGAATATTGAAACACAAAGGCCTGCGCGCGACACTACATTGCACTCTGAGTCATTCAGGTATTTTCACTGACTACTTTGCTCATCAAACTGGAACACAGTAATGCTTGCACATTACTGCTTGGTGGACTTCGCGAGCAGAGTGGTGGTACCCACCCAGACGGACACTCGCAAAAGAGTTAGTCCTAACACTCTGGTGCAGCTTATATCAGGAAACAGATTACTTATATGTAATACACAACACAAACATCAAAGATCAGAGAATAAACGTTCTGCATTCTTACTATTAAAATTTTTGCGAGTATCACATATATTAAATTGTTAAAAACCGGCTATAACTCACGTCATTTGTCGATATTTTCGACCTAGGTTTCGAGCGTGTCCGACGCTCTTCCTCAGGGAGTGCATGCGGCGAGATCGCAACGACCACTGCACGCCCCGGCCAGGGACCAAACCCGAGATTCCTCGCTTTGCAGGCTACTACCAATTTATCCACTAAGCCGTCAACTAAGTATATGAGTGTCATAGCTACATTTTATCCCGGACTAATACCCACTGCGTTTTTACTAGGTGGAAAGAGTAGTGTCTCTTCAGCTAGTGTCCGTCAGGGAACAGATACCAACTACCACCGATTTGCTCGTGCAGTCTGCCGGCAAGCAATTACCGCAAGCAATATTGTGTTTCGGTTTGATGAGCAATACACTCAGTGCTCAGTCAGCGCTTGCAATATAGTCAGGGCTTATGAGACCTAAACAGATCGAATGTCTTAGGGTAACGTGCGCAATTCACTGACGCGAAGTGCCGCTTTCAAAATTTGAAGTGACACTGCAATTGTTATGGGTCCTGGTAATGCTTACCACCAAACGACCCACTCGTCTCCTTATCCAACAATATATACTTAACAAAAACTCCACGCGTATGATACCGCCAGCCGTAGTCAATCCATACTAATATTATAAATGCGAAAGTGTGTTTGTTGATTTGTCCTTCTTTCACGCAGTAACGAAGCAACGGATCGACGTGATTTTTGGCATAGATATAGTTTATGGACCGGAGAGTAACATAGGCTTCTTTTTATCCTGGAAGAATGCACGGTTCCTGTGGGAAGGTGGGTGAAAACCGCGAGCAGAAGTTAGTGTGACATAAAATTGATATTGACAGCTCTCAATGAAGTTTTATAATGTTGACAAGTTTATTTAATTTGACAGATCGGTTTGACGGTTCCTGTGGGCACGCGAGTGAAAACTGCGGGCAGAAGCTAGTTACGAATATGTGGATATGCTGTAGTATTAGGTAGATATACAGATAGGGTAAAGCGTATTTACATATCCATCCGCAAATAGCCGTCCCTGCCGGAGGGAACCCGATACGACACGCCGGTGTAGAGTTCCGCTAATTGACGAGCGGGGTCGCAGAAGCCGCCACCTACTCAGTACTTTATGATGCCTATATGTCTCTACAGGTATTGTGTGTCCAGGATGTATCAGTTTTAGTTCAGCTCTCGCAACGGACCTAGGTCTACTGAAAGTCGGAACCAAGAGCGTATGTCCCTAATCTCTATAACATTTCATTTGACAAGCTGGAACAATGTTATGCACATCATCTCTTAAAGCAGTATCCACAATTTTCAAAGTAAGGTTAAAGTAATACTGCTCTAAGAGATGGTGGTAGGACTCCTGACCTCACTTAATTTTGTCATTTTATAGTAACATTAATTGAATTATTAGTAACCAACGATTACCAAATCCGTATGCCGATTCCATAGATTTTCAACTTCTCTGCTAACATCAGCTACTGTAGAAAATGACTTTGTCTAGGCTATCCCGTGAGCTCCCTTATAGATAACGAAATTTTCCCTGAAACTATTTATTTTAGAGCGATGATAGCGAACAAGTAGGTCGTCGCAAGTGGTATTGATATCGGCATTGACATCTGTAGGTCACTGGTTCGAATCCTACAATAAGCTATAGCTTTTGGTGAAAGAAAACTTCGTGGTGTAGCTATAGCATGGTGGTAGAGCATTGTCTTGTACTCGACTGGTTCATATAAGTAAAATGTGCATGTGTCATCTTGTCTATACTGTGGCACAGATTAGGTAACAGTTACTCCTATAACTTGGTATGATTACAATAATTCTCATACTGGTTTTAACCCTTTTCAAAGAAGTTCAACTCTAACGCGTACTGTTTACCCGCGCTACCGCCATGCAGCAGCGCGCCGACTGATATTTCTAAATAAGCAATAGATACTATTTATAGATTATCTTATTGTTCACAATAGAGTGGTCATTTATAGGAAGTGATAGTGTAAATAAAGGAAATTGTCTTGGAAGTTGACTTCCGAGGGATGTTTTTTGTAAACAGTTCTGTAAAAGTTTAGTTTGTTTTTGTTCGGATCGGAAATCAGATAATTAGGAAAAGGAGCGTGTTTATTTATTTATTTATATATTCATAAAAACCACAGCTCTTAAAAATCTTAACATTACTTATATATATTACCTAAAGCCAATAATGGTTTTACATTTTATAAGTGTTGTTTAGATAGTAATTTAAAAACGACGATATTCAATTATATCAATTTATGTATCCGTGGTTATGGATACTATACCTACTTGCAAAACTTAAATGTATCTTTTCTACAAAATTCTATTTACTTATAGGTAGGTACCTATGACCGTGGAAGCCATGAAAATGGCAACGGTGTAAAAACCAGTTCCTATAAAGTGTGTTTAGCAGTTTATGTTTTCACCTAATACATCTATTAAACCTAGGCGTCTATACCTACCCAAGTAAATAACTAGAGTAGTCCTTATTTATACAGAAGTCTTGGAATTTGGAACGTAAGGTGAGATAAGTGAATGTCTCACACCACAAACATTTAGAAAAGCATTACACGCCCAAAGTTGATTAGTACATCGCCGCCAACAAATTTCACAACGTTTGCCCAAACTAAAATAGAAAAAATAAAAATTGTAATCGAAAACCCGCTTATCCGGGCCGGTGTAAATGGGAACAAACATACCATAGACATATCGGGTTGCCGCCGCCCGCCGCGCTGTCAAAGTGACGTTTGTTTTGGCGCCAAAATACATAATGCTCAGTCAAACTCAGTTTGTTTTCTCTTCGGCACATCACAGTATAGAGTTGACAAACATAGTTTACAGCTGCTACACTCAATTCTAGCCTTAAATCATCCAACTTTAAGTCTTATTTCATCGGTATCAAGGGCCGTAGAGCTTATACGTTTACAGTAAGATAGTAAAGGCATATTTGCGTTGGTGTAATTCTATATTTTGGCCGCGAGAAATGGAAGGGTGAAAAGGTAAACATATGCGCGTTATTTTAGTGAATTCATCTTTGGTGTCTGTGTGTATAAAAAGTGGCGCCGAGATGCGCGATGGTGATTGACGCTTGGTTATGCATTTTTCTTTTTTTCCAGTGGTGAATTTGGAGTTGTGTAAGCAAGTAGGTTAATATTAGAGTTATTGAACTCTATGGTGTAAAGTAAAAGGTGTTTGTTTATGGGATTATTAGTAAATAAAGGGAGCTTGGTTGTAAGTAGTTATACCTAGTACTTGAAACCTAAGCTCGTCAGAGTTTACAGTAACTGTAGAGTAAAAAGAAGCTTTTACATTAGGTACTCATATTGCTTTCTGTTTCCAAAACAAAAAGAGAGACAGGCCTTTTCTACCGGTCATTCACTCATTGAACAAGAGAGAGAGATGTAGGTGTGCATCAGAACATGGAACTTTCATTTCATACCATTTTGATTTCAATAAGTACTTGGTTGTTGTGATTTCGTGAAGTCACTACCAAGGTGTTTTAATTTATTTTTGAATCAGAGTGGTATGATTTCGTATTTTAATGAAATGTTAATTTAATGTTGCATTAAAATAATAAATCATTTCACGTAAACAAAATTCTGGACTTATCTGCCTCAACGGATCAGTTTAGCGCTTCGATTCAACGAGGCAATGCCGCCAGCATGCTGAATACCAATTGGAAGTGTCTACACAGTTCCAACTGGTTTCCAACTGGAAGTGGGCTAAACATTAGTATTATCTATAGACCTCTTACCTAGTATAATAGACCTCTTACCTAGTATAATCTCTTTTGCAATACGTCTTGCCGTCCCTAACGAAGCACGTGCAGGATTCGTCGAGGTACTGCCGACACTCCTGGCACTTGAGGCAGGCGGCGTGCCACTCCAGGTCCGGCGCCACCCTGAGGATGTACTGGTCATGGATCTGGCCGCCGCAGCCCACGCAGAGGGATAGCCGGAGCTTTTCTGTGGAGAAATGGGAATGTTAACTGGATCAATTCGATCGTAGGTATTAGGTTGTCTTCTTATAAGAGGTTAACTGCATGATGGTAGGCCATGCTAGCTGAAAACTACCCACAAATTGAAAATCTCCAATCACTTATCGGTGCGTTCCAAATTGAACTGCCTGGTATACCCTTTCAAGCAATCTTACGTACCCCTAGATAACTTCGACTGCATCCTCGGTTTTATAATCAGGTGATGATATGTTCAAGCGCTAACCTACACAAGTATACCAGGTGGTAGGACTCTTGGAAGTGTCCATCTGGGTGGGTACCACCGCTTTGCTCGTGAGTCTGCCACCAAGCAGTAATGCAGTTGCAAATACAGGCTTATGAGACTTAAAACGTCTTAGGGTAACGAGCGCAATGCAGTGCCGCGTAGGCCTTTGTGTTTCTGAGTGGCACTGAAAATGTTATGAGCCAGCGTTATGCTTATCATCAGGCAAACGTCCCGCTCCTCTCATTATTCAATAGTATAAACAAAGAAGAAAAATTATAAAAAAATTATATTTTTTCCCAGTCTTAGGTATATTTAGTAGGCTAGATCCAGTTTGTATTGGTTTCAACTTTATGTCAACTGTGGGCCTAATTCTGATTGATTTCCGTATATCTTTTTTATTTTGGATGGATTATCATCTGATCACCATCGAACTGCTTGATAAGATATTATTATAAATGGTTTTTTATTTATAAGCGAAGATGTGGTCGATTATGGCGAATACGCTAAAATTAGATTTGAGGGTGGTAACTAGCTATGCGAGTACTATAAAATGCCCAAACTGCTATGGTTGCATCACGATGTTTTCATGAGTCACGACCACTTCAAAATTCAATCAAAGATATATTAATGAATAGTTTCTATATTTGATACTTTGAAAGTGCACTTTGGATAGGTACACATACTGGATAGTACGCACTATTACCTTATGACTTACTACCTAAGTCTGACCGAAACTAAACTTTCACTTAACATCAGTTAGGGGGTTTTCTTTTGTTGTTGGCGATAGATTTTCGTCTTCAGGGTGGTTGCTAACCAGGTAAGCAATAGTAAATGCCTTACCACCATCCGAACACTACGATCAGATGGGATATATTGTAGCTAACCTATCTTCCATAAAAAAGCTGTAAAATATAAGTACTCGGCCTAGACTTCAAGTTAAAACCTAAGAACAAAATGCGCATCTCGCGACATTAATTCCCAAGTTTAAAGTCCTCCCAGCACCGGCCGTACGGTCATAATAGCACAAAATATGAATAAATCATTCTTGGCGGAATCGATAGAGGGCGTGGCGGCACACCTTGCTCGACGGCACTGAGGTGGCATAGCCGTCTCTGTCGGGGAGTGTGTCTCTTTCTGGCATGTCGTGTTTGTTGTTTATTATAAGCTAGCTACATAAATACTATGTTACTGCTAAACACACCTTGCAATGAAAACTGTTGGAAATATGCGTCGTTTAAATGTTCTTCTTAATACCAGTTGGTAATGTTGGCTTCCGTCGTATTACAATGTTAATGGTAAGATAAATTAATTGTTCAAATCCAAATTGAAAATCATTTCTGCACATATGCCCCAAGAGAGCGCTCATGAAAGATAAATGGCTCATAAGTGCCCGTTCCAAGTATATTACAATCGATCGAGAAGAAAGGCAAGCAAGTCGTGGGCATTACTCAGCTAGCTCAGACCTCATGTATCTAGACTTATCTAGTAGACTCACGTGGTACAGGACGTCCTCTGGTCAGAAGGTATGATGCTGCGCAAGGTACGTCGAAGATATAGTTTATCTGCCCTAATGCTGCAATCCAGCCATACCATAATTTAATTTTGCAGGTTTACCATAATTCAATTTTGGAATTACTCACCATCTTCGACCAAAGTTCAGGCGAGATAGTGGTCAAGTGGTCAAATCTATCGACTATAAAAATGTCTTCAAAATCACGTGAAAAAGAGGTCCACAACCTCATAATAAAAATTAAAAACAGGAGTTAATAACAATTCGTTATCAGCCTATCAGGTGATCATCTGCATTGTGCAGCGCGCGCGCCGCGTGACGGACGGCCGCATGAGAGAGGGTGGCGCCAGCTGGACAATCATTATATTTATGACTTTTTTTTAGTTGTCTTTAATTGTTATATGCATGTAAGTAGTGGATATTAAATTACCTATACAGAGGTTGTTAGATTGGTCCAGTCCGTCCCAAAAAATTTTTTTCACTTAGAGAACATAGATTTTATTTCTGACTGCTTATATTAATAAGAATTATATTATTAAGATTTTATCCTGAATCAAATGGTAATGCTAGTTGTTAGATATGCTTAGTGTTTTATAAACAAGTGTGTAAACTGCTTTTAATTTTTTCTATATACGATGAAATCAATGTTACTATAACTACTTATCTTCACGCTACATAAATATTACTACAAAATAAAAAATAATATAAAACAGCGATGGCTTAGTGGTAGTGAGGTGAAGGCCACGCCAAAGGCTCGGATTTGTAGGTTGAAGTGTGACGTACTACAATGAATTTAAGCTCTAGATGAATGAAAACATCTTGAATCAAACATAAGCAAGGTTACCCCTACGCGCTAAGCTACCTGTACCTTGTACCCTGCTGCACATCTGTATCATTTTCTATTGCTATAGATTTCGCAGATCTCAGATCTGTGAAATCGTGTATGTGTGTGTGACTCTAGCGTTCCCTCGTTCCAAAGCCTACACCATCGAGAAGGCAAGAAATTCGACGGCGGAGTGAAGCTCGGTCGACCTACGCTTATCTAACTGACGAAGAATTGTCCTCGCCGGCGAGGACGATGTCTTCTAACTTGGTACCCAATACCAATTCCGGAGACTGAAGGTCCAGCACCAGCATACGAACTGGTGCTAAGAGTTGATGCTCGGGCGAGCCCAGCACGGCCGATACAACGGCCGCGATGGAATCGTCCGGATCGCCCAAGATATGCGACCACGGGGCTCGGCAACCGCAACGCATAGAGCCACTCCACAGTTGTTACAATTGGCAACCGGTAAAAAGTTGATAGTTGCCGAAAGTCAAGTTGCTTTGTATGCTGAGCACGTAAGAAAATAGGTACCTACTTCTTTAGATACTAGCTGCTGCCCGCGGTTTCACCCCGCGGGGATATTGGATTAAAAGACTTTTATTTTTTTGCGCGAAACCCTAATTCTTTTTCTAAAATAAAATTAGCCTAAGTTATAACATTAGCTATCTGCAAGTGAAAGTCGAGTGCGAGTCAAAATCGGTCCAGCCGTTTCAGAGATTCCCCGGAACAAATAGACACTTCAATTTTATTTATTTGTATGACTAATTTTAAAATACTATAAAACCACTTACCTAAAGAAATACATCACTATCAGTTATTCTCTCTCAATCAGACAATTAAGTACTTACATTTACCGTAAAAACCGCTACACAGAATCAAAATCTTTATAAAACAATGGAACGCAAAGCGATTGTACCTTTCACATCCATTAACTAATAAAAATGATTAACTGTCCAAAATAAATGCACAAAGTATACCTCATCGTAAAAATAATTATAATACGATTTCTTACTCGTGGATGTTTGATTGCATTTGCGGTTTTTAGTGAAAATTAACATTCAATTTAAAATGCTGTTCAGGAAACCTTAATATAGGTAATGGAAATAGCTTACAGTTCTCATACGTATTGTTTCAAACACTATTAGTGTTACCCCAAAAAAACATTTTTAGTCGTCTGTTTAGCTAGACAGCGGCGTCTAAAGATGCACGTCAAAAATGATTAGAAATGTCACAACAGAATTGTGTTAGACAACGGTTAGACACTACTTAAATCAGGATTTGTGGTTGCTCATATTTAATCGCGCGACTAAGGCATGTTCAGGCGTTTAACAGTTTAACGTGTGTTTAATTTTTATGTGGTAAGACCCTATGTTTTATATTTCACAATTTCATAATTCCTTGAATTTGCAATACTTTCCTAATGGAAATGAATTTATCCTTGTAATTTACCTTGTTGACAGATATCATAAAAGTTTGTTGTTCTCATTTAGCGGGTTCAAGTCCAGCCTTATGCAAGCGAGTTAAAAAAATCCTTGAATGCACAGTACTACTTTAAAAAATAAACACAAGTCTCAATTAAGAAAAACTTCATAATCTCATGTATCTCATGATATATAAAGTACATATCCAAATACCAAGGCCGTGGGACACACAGTATTATCGTAAAGTTGAGTTTCAAAGGTAAAAACAATAATTAGGTTTAATGGCTTCATCTTGCACGCAGCCGTCCATTAGGTCGTAAACCACGGTACCGTAACAGGATTGCATCGTATTTGCAAAAACAAAAACGTTATTAAACCCGCTGGCTGAGATGAGTTATACATAGACTGCCCGTAGTATAGTGGTTATGTCGATAGATCTAGTTTGTGTTGGTTCAATTTCTGCTACGGGATATCTTTATGTGTTTTACCTATGCGTATTGTGACATTGTGAGAGAATGTTGTTTGTGTTTTACTTTTCTAGATTTAGGAATTGTTAGGGGCACCTTAGATGCTCAAGCATACGTACGTTTGCTTGTCAGAATAACAACGCTTTTGCGTCAAGCGCGCATTTCGAGTAAGTATCACGAAATCCGCGATTTACGCAAAAGCTTTGTTATTCTGACAAGCAAACGTACGTTTGCTTGAGCGTCTAAGGTGCCCCTTAGAGAGGGTCTGCATATGTAATCGTTCATCAGTGATGATGATCATCATCATGTGATCATTGGGTGTTTTTCAGGGTTCGTGTATGTATGTTTCTTTATTCCACCATAACTTTCAAATGCCTGAAACGATTCAGATGTATGGGGTATCGTTAGAATCCTTACATCCTCCCGAGTGACATTGACTAAGGCAGTCGTGTTTTTTAATGACTAGGATCAGAAAATAATTTCACTGATTCTTTCATTATATTTTTTAAAGATATCTCCGCCATTTACGGATGTATCTAACTAATATTTCTATTTTTTTTATCTAAACGTTTTTTCCATTTACATAATTAGTCAAGATCTGGTGATGGAATCCGAAGATAAGGCGACAGGAATCGGTTTCCGCTTTTACTACTAATTAATTAAAGGAAACCAAACCACAGACATGTCAATCGAGTTGTTCTTGTCAATAGGGACTTTTTAATTATTAGTTTGGTTTTTAATTTTTTTCGACCTCTACTTAGCGAATCAAGCATTGCCTCAAGGTGGCAATGCTGCCAGCATTTTGAGAACTCTGCCTATTATTGGTAGCGGATTATTAAATCAAGATTGTAAATCAAGTGATTTGTGTTTATTTTTATTAATTTGTTAATTTAGTTTAGCGTATGTTGTGAATATGTAACTTGCATTTAATTATGTGTACATATAGGTAGGAATTTATGGATTTAAACATTTACTTATCCAAAAGAACACATATATAATGTTAAAAAAGTACCGCTAGCAAAAACGCATAAAATGCTAATTTGTAATTAATGATGTCATGAAAGAGTAATTAGTCGGCGTATTAAAAGCTGAGTGCACTCAAGAGCGTAATAAAATTAATACTGAGACGCTGAGAGAGGTGCAGTGGCTTCTTTGCTGTCGGTTGGAGACTGCAAGACTCATTACAGGTCACAAATTAAAAAAATAATCCACAATGCAAAAAATCACTATCAACGACTTCCGTGCCTACCTCAACCAATATAAAAGTATAGTTCTATATTATTTATATACGCTTACATACTGGTACCCCTTCACGAGGATTCCCTTTCTCGGAGGTGGCATGACACACGCAGATATACAAAATATAATATATATAATACAAATAAAGCCCCTAAAACATGTTTTATGCACTATTAAAGTGTGCCCTGTCTGGGAATCGAACCTATGGCACCTCTTTGCAGGCAGGGTTACTATCAAATTAACCACGGAGCCGTAAAAGCCGTCGTTAAACACAGTTGCGTCACTCATCGAAAACTCAAGAATTCGAATTATCAACAAAAAAAACAAACTTAAAATTTTTACTGCTTTATAATATTCCTATAGACAAGTTCTAAATTATTAATCCAATAACCGTCTTCTGTAAATAGCCTCCAGCAGACGCTATTATTTATTTCTTATTAACACTCCGATAAATATTTATTACTAGCGTCTGCCCGCGACTTCGCACGCGTGGAATCAAGATAAAATGTAGTCTATAATTGCAATCAGGGACAATGTAGCTATCCTATTAGGGAAATAATTTTTAGAATCCACCACGCGACCCCAGTGCGGCTTGGTGGATGTCACATGTCCTCGAATTTTGTAGTTCTTGAACATGCGGGTTTCCTCACGACGCGATGTTTTCGTTCACCGTTTTAGAGCGAGTGTGAATAATCCGCACAAAACTTAAGTCATTGCACATTGGTGCGAGCCGAGTCGAGATTCGAACTATGGTGCCTCGGATTGAAAGTCGCACAAGTTCTCGCTCACACACATACTTTACTGCTTCATAATATTAGTACCTATAGACTAACTTTTTATCACGGCTTCACACGCCTGACATAGATAGGCAGGCAGGTACAACCAAACTTTTTGTACCATGAAAAAATTGGGACGTGTGATCCCGGCTAGAAATAGTACCACCCCATCTTTTCTCGTGGGTGTCGTAAGAGCCGGCTAAAGGAATATCCAGGGAATGGGCAGCAGCGTTCTCCTCCGTCAATATCATAATCTTATGTGATCACCAAGACCTTGGAAACGATCACAAACTGTAAACGAATTCCTAAGCAGCTCTGCTTTTGTATGTCAAAACTTTTGACATAACATGTACGAATTTGTTAACAGTAAGGTACGAAGCTATAGTCGTAAACTAGGGTCTTACTCCGTAAATCGAACGTAGAAGCTTCGGCTGACGGATCACAGTTTCCCTACTATGAAAGTGTTTCGGATCCAATGTTCAATTCGATATTTGCACTTGACATTTTGTCTTTCATAGTAGGAAAATGCCGATCCGTCAGCCGAAGCTTCGACGTTCGTTTTACGCACAGACTTTGTGGTTTTACGGAGTAAGGCCCCTGAACCGCATTTTGAGAGACACTGCAGCGCTGGAACGCTCTCTGCAGTTTCAGAGATTACCAACAAACAAACCACTTGACCCTTTTACAATCTTGGTATGGATTATAAAAATATAACACATTCTTTTTATATACTTAAGTAATTCAATCAAACAGACTGGCCGGCCTTGGCATATTAATAACGTTACATAAAAAACCAAACATAAAAATAGCTTATTAAGAAGTACATTAATTATTATACTGTAGGTAAGTTTATGAGCGGCATTTTGAGAGGAAATAACTACATTTTTTATACTACTGGATAACGAGACAAGCGGGTCTTTTGACTGATGGTAAGCATAACATCAGCCATAACTATTGCAGTTCCACGCAATACTTTGGAACACCGAGGCCTGTGTGACCTAAATTTTTAGGGCTCTTATTATTATAATAAACATTGTTAAACGGTGGTTTAGTTCAACTATGGTTTGTCTTTATTGTTCTTTGAAAATTTTAAACCGCATCGAAAGAAACAAAACATAGTTATTATTGTTAACATAAACTTTACTACACAACATACATTTCATTATTAATTATTACCTGACTAATGTTTATTTTTAGATTTTCTTTTCATGTACTAATCTTTAATTATTGTAAGAGGTATAACATGCCGTTTAAACTAAAGTAAAATTAATTAACAGTTCAACTAATCAACCGTTTTTGTTAACACTGTTTATTAATAAGAAGCTAGGTGTTAAGTATCATAAGCCCAGTAATTTCACTGACTACTTTGCTCATCACTCCTCAATTTACACAAAGTCGGTAATAGAAAATACTTACTAAATTATAATTAGAATAACCACGAGTTTCTTGCCCTTATTAATATCTCCTAGTGGAATGCAATTGGAACGGATAATGAAAGTAATTGTGAACAATAAGATATTTGAAAATGTTTGGTTAGCGTTTTCACAAAGTAACCTACGTGTTAAATACGCTAAATAAAGCCACACTTGAGAGCTAGGTTAAATAAGACTGGCTTTCAACTGCAACTTCCGCAACACACCGATAGGTTCCCGGCGACCGATTTTCAACTTCAGGGTGGTAGCTAGCCAAGCGAGTGCTAGAAAATGCTCAACCACCATGTCCACTCTGCTATCGTTGCATATCGATATTTTCCCTCACCGAAAATCCAAGCTCATTTTGGAACTCGAACCACCGACCTATGGGTCGCCGGGTCTTTACTATACTGAACCATCGCTTAGAATAATCATTTACAAATTTTTCTACACTTTTTCTAAACACGGGATTCAAACCGAAAACCCTTCAACTGACATCCAATTAGACTACTCACAGCACTATATGAGATACTTAACGTTTATTCATTTGTCACTTATCCCGGAAATCGTCACTTATACATCATTAAATGATCAGAATCGTGTGTGTGTGGGTGTACAAGTTGTGTATGTGTGTGTGTTGAGGCTGGTTTTAAAAATGCGTGCGTTAGAATTTATTGTGTCAATAATGGACTGGCCCTGCCGCCGTGGAAGGCAGGGTTGTCGCGTCGCTAAAGGGTTGACTGACACCATATTTATTATTGGTAAAAAAAACCCTGCTACTAGACGTATAGGCCGGCCCCCTACTAAGTGTACCAACGACCAAACCAGGGCGAGTCGTTGGATGTAGCCGTTCATGAAAGCGTTACGATGGATGGTCTATTATCAGCATTGGAAGTCTTCCAGCTGATGATGACGTGCCACAATCGTCTGCCTATGAAGTCCATGGGGTGATGAGCAGTAATCACTGATGCACGCCACTCGCCTCTTGCATTGCAATCAAACAACCCAACATGCATTGCAAACCCTGGGTCAGCAGGCTCAGACTGTGATCACCTTTGACCACATCATAACTTATGATCAGGTAACAGTAATTAAACGAAATCCTATCGAGAGTAAAAAAGTCGATGTAACAAAAATTACATAAATAAAAAACACGACCTCTCTAGCCAGTGTCACTTGGGATGGTGTAAATATTCTAATACTTAGACCCAATATATCCAAATCTGTTCAGACATTTAAAAGTTATTGTAGAATAAAGAAACTCACATACATATTTTGTGCAATAGAGATGTTGCATGAAACACAAAATACATAATTATTGTCATTATACAAAAACATCAAATTATCACAAAAAAATTATACACAAAAAATATATAATTACCACAAAGATACTGCATCGCATCTTAAAGTTCCCGATTTCAACTTTTTTTTTATTATTATTCAATAGTAATTTACATGATACAATGAGATTCTTTACATTTTAATGAATAAAAAATTGTATGGCAACTATGTAATTACTCGCAGGTTTTCACGGTCAAATCAACAAAATGCATGTTTTAGTACAGCTTTACGGCCCGCATTGAACAAGCGACATCAGATATTCTTTCCAATTTGTATGGGTCGATTTAGCGCTTAGTATAGATACACCCGACTTTGACCCTCATTTTTCATGTTTCTAGTTTTTGCGTTCGATTAAAGATTAGATTCTCGTGAAAAAACGAATATGCGATCATAAAACAAATAGTCAACATCCCTATCGTGTAAATAGGGAAAAAATATCCTTTCATTTCAACATCTTAAAATAAATTGCCTCATTGCCTGGCTGTTGGTTCTTGTAAACGAGAATGATTTTCACGGGCAAGCATTATGCTGATTATCTACCGACGACCTTAGTCTAGTTACCTTGGACTTAAAATCTCTAATTAGTGAACCAAGGTGGCACCCCTGTAGCTAATAACAAAGTCAGAGGCGGCGCGGGACAAAGGCGCCGCTACACGCAGCGCGGCTTATCGATACAGAGGGCAGGAGATACTGCACCGCGGACGCAGCTAAATGTACAGACCTAAAGGATAAAGGATATTACTTTTGTCTTGATCACCAACACAGCCTCCGTGGTGAGGTTGTTCAAAGGACTTCTGTAGCGCGTAAAAGCAGGTCATTTCCCAATTAAGGGGCGTTTATTTGTGTAGGATAATTCTGGGTGTTCTGGGACCATGGTTGCCAGCAACTTCACCCAATGCGATTTTTCATAATTATATTAAGTGATATTTTATCTTCAAAAATGGTGAGAATGGCGAGCGAGTTAGCAGCAGGCCATATAAGTCAGGTATAACTACTAGAAAATGCACCACCACGCTGCAGTTCAACTACATCATCAGAGCGAGTGTGTCCGAGCGGGAACTTGTGCGACTTTCAATCCGACGCACCATAGATAATGAAATTGACCGAGGATAATGCTGCTGCCCATTCCCTGGATATTCCCTTGGCCGACTCTTACGGCACCCCGGGAAAACATTGGGGCTGTACTATTTTTAGCCGTGACAACACGGTGTTGCAGTTGCATCAAGATTTTTTCAGCTCAGGCGTATTGTAGGATTCGATCCATCGACCCACAATATGGATCAGCAAAAGAATTCACATGTCGAGTCTCCATAGTTTCAAAATAATTCACTCTCATTCATTCCTCCTCAGCGTGGAAGGCGGAGATAATGCATGGGATAATAGAATTGGTTACGTAGTAGTACTTTAGTAAAAGTAACAACTTAAAGTTATCTCAAACAATTTTTTTTTTGTAGTTGTAGTCCAAATGAAGAGAAATTGAGAGAAGTACCAGAGTGAAGAGAAATTGGTGGTGTAAATAAATAAAACTCAAACTAATTTTAATTTCGCTCTATGACTAGACTCCATAGGCTAGACAGTAAAATCGCTTTACTTGTATTCTTGTATTTTTGCTGACACTAGTAAAATATATACGTGCTCTTGAGTAAGCAGGTTTATTTTTTACTCGAGTGTATGGTACCGCCAAAGAGGCCGCGAGCGGGAACTCCTAGCCCGATGTTTGCACAACTTTAGAGAAATAAAACGTGCGGCTCCTAGGTCCCAATTGTTGACCTTGGAAACGACATAAAAAATAATATATTACTCTAAAAGTTTGACCAAATTACTCCAAAGGCTGCTTTCCCTATTCAAATTCCGACCGTCAATTTATAATTTCCCAAGGGCACTGGGATGAAAAGTGTCCGCTTAAATCGAAACTATTACGTCAACTAAGTTCAGTGCTCAAAGTTCTGACTGGCATTTCAATGGTTATCCATCCATAATTCCTCAATACCTAGCGTTAAATTGGTAATTTTATGCTAAGAATGTTTTTTTACACTAAATAGTAACGAGATGAGCTGGCCTGATGGTAAGCAACGGCGGCCCATAGCAATTGCAGTGCTACGCAGAACTTTGACACACAAAAGCGCGTGGCACTGCAGAGTGCTCGTTACCTTGAGATTAGGTATACTAAGATAAGCCCAGTAGTTTCACTGGCTATTTTGCTCATCAAACCGGAACACAGTAATGCTTGCACATTACTGCTTGGCGACAGACTTCATGAGCCGAACTGTGGTACTAACCTAGACGGATAGTCGCAGACCTTACCACCTACCAAAAAGTTTTTATGGCATTGGGATCAAATATTTGTTTCTTAAAATAGGTACGTCAACTATTATCAAAAGTGTTATGTGTGGTTATAAATAAATAATCAGGTTCTTTGGCTTTTTATTTTTTCGAGCGCACAAACACTTTTTAACCAAAGGCGTTTAACCCTTCCTTTATGCATAATCCTTCACCCTTCAAATTCAAGGAAAATATTGCACGAAACTGTAAAATTAACGCACGGACCCTAACACTGAAGATAAAACATTGAAATCTGACCTCTAACCACACGACAAACATATTTTCTTTACCTCCACCAATTTTTAACGCCCATATTCCCGTACACGCATCTTCAAAACTGCATAAACTTTAACTGTCAAAAAGGTTAAAAATGCAAGGGAATATGGCTTGTAAGGTGCATCTTGTTGATTTTAACCATTATTTGTAAAGGACGGAGGTTTAAAATTAGCGACTACTACCGCGGCGAGGTTTTAAAGACGGCGAGGGTAATGTTAAGAGTAAATACGGGCAATAACCAAATAGTGGTCAAAACTGATTGTTGGTCGCGACGGTTGGCTGTTTGCTGGTAGTTAGCAGGACGAGAATTTGTCAGCAATCAGGGTGAATGAGACTGGCGCCGTGGTGATGGGAGGTGAGACCTGGGGCCTTACCGGCTAACAATGTCGCCTTCGTTTTCCATTCCAAACTGATTAAAACCAGCGGTCACTAGTCTTCGTGTGGAAGGAGTTGTGTAGTTTTCGCTTCTTTTCGTTTTATAACAACTTGTTTCGTTAATAACATTCGTTCTAAAATGATTATCAGCCAAGATTCAAGACTATTCCTTCCAGCCGAAGACCTAGCGACTGCTAGTATTAATCGGGTTGGAGTTGAAAACGAACATGAGATGGCCCCTGGACTAGGATTGAAAGAATGATCCCAAAGATTTCGCTGCCAACAGTATTTGAACCTGCGTCTTCTGGTTATCTAGTCACTAGTGTCAGAAAGCACTTTAAAATAAATTTAATAAAAAAAGTGCTTTTAAAAAAGGACGGTGACGAACCGATTTTGATGAAATTTCTATGGAACCAACCGGAAAGTACATCCATAAAAAAAAATCTAAACCGGTTTATAAATGACGAAGATGTAATGTAACAAACATAAACAATAAAAATATACACATACAAACCTCCTCCTTTTCGAAATCGGTTAAAAATATTATATTTTTTTCATACTAATGGGGTGGGTCCGCATCAGCATGCTGCATGCTGGATCATTTTTGCTCACCTTGCTAACTACTCTCAAACAGATAAATAATCTGTTGGCAAGTAGATGCCTATCGGTGTGTTCCACCAGCTGCACTAGAGAGTCAGTTCTGGCATGCTCTACTCGTACACCCGTCGACCACACGTCATTATCAGGTGAGTTAGGGGTCAAACGAATAAAGAAAGCAAATTGTAAAAGGCAATAAATATACTGGTAACAAGGCTTGCTGTCCCGTATCCTCTAAATTAGTGCAATGCTGACGTCCTGTTTGAAAGTGGATGATTAGCTTTGACAAAAACGCATTTTTGGGGCTCTAGGCAACAATATTTATGGTTTTATTGGATTGGAGAAAGCTTTGACCTTCTTTAATTTAAATCCGGTTTTTTCAAAACCAAAAAAATAAAAGTTGTAGTAGCTGTCTGTGGAGTTGGTCGTATAACTTATTGTAACGGTAAAAAAAATAAAATTTATTTCGCATTACGAGTAGTTGTATCCAACGGTTTGTAGTTTACCCAATTCCTCTCACAAACAGTGCAGTTTTCCGATATGAAAAGGACCCTAGATTATGCTGCCCCATACAATGTGCAGTAGCTGATACAATTACATGTATGTAATAAGTAATGATACTATTACATGTGCAGTAGTGATCCGTACTATCTTTCACGCAGCAACGGAGCAACGGACCGACGTAATTTTTGGCATAGTTTATAGACCGGAAAGTAACATAGAATACTTTTTATCCTGGAAAATGTAGGTTTCCTGTGGGAACGCGGGTGATATACGCGGGCAGAAGCTAGTATTGTATAAATTCTAAATATGTACGAAGGTAAATAGGTCAGGAGCCCCCTGGCGGCTACTCTAATATTTAGACTTTTTGAAAAAAAAAGAACGCTGCCGTGTTTCCTACGCCTTCAGGATCCATGTGAAAAATAATTTGAATTCAATAAATAATTACTTTATGTACTAAATGTAAATAAACTTTTGCTTTTAATATATTAGTAGTCATATTGGTCGTTCTGTTCTGAGTGTAGGTACAGTCATATCGTGGGAATGGAAATTAATACAAGTCATTAAGAATGTTATCAATCGATCGCACAGTGCACCATTACACGATTACAGTGCTACTGTGCTATGTGGGGCCATCAAATGCGCGTAGAGGTAATGTGGAGTGTGTTTTATATCACTTTATATTCTGACTATCTATTGGATGAGATGTCATGTAGTTGACATAAAATTATGTAGAAATAATGATATTAAAATAACATTATTTTAAGGAAAACGAAAATAATAATGTCGTCGTGGTATTTTTTGATCGTAAAACCAATATTTAGTCTATCAATTGCAGCTTATGTAGCAAATAGATAGCTTCTAAATCTTGACAATTTCCATGAGTTCTGACTGTAATAAATTGTATTTTATTAATTTGTTTATAGGCAAGGCCAAGCACTACGAAATGTCCTAAAATTAACTTAAATTAAACAGATTATTTTATTACAAAACATAAAAAATAAACCATTTAAACTTTCACACTTATGCACTACTAGCTGTGCCCCGCAGCTTCGCCCATGTAGGCTAAGTTACCCCTTATAACATCAGCTATCTGCCAGTGAAAGTCCCGTCAAAATCGGTACAGCCGTTTTGGAGATTACCCGGAACAAACAGACAGAAAAACAGACAGAAGGACAAAAATTCAAAAAAAATAGTTGTTTTGTTATCGGTACCGTATATACTTTCATATGCATTTAGTAAAAAGCTGTTATTTTGATATTACAAACAGACACTTCAATTTTATTTATTTGTATGTATAGATTTCATACATTGCACTATTCCGTACTTTGTAAGTACCTATTGTTGAGTACTCCAGTGAAATGAGTACTTGCAAGTGTCAAAATATCGGGTGCTCTTCGCTCAATAATAATCACGGTAAATATCCCGTTACAATGTATGAATTATTAACCATTATTTATTTTGAAGTATGGAGAGCTCGTTGATGTCTTTCACAGGCGCAATTTTTGCTTCCATTCAAACACTAAATTTTAAATTTGTTAGTGGGAGGACTAACTCTTTTGCGAGTGTCCGTCTGGGTTGTTACCACCGCTTTGCTCGTGAAGTCTGCCGCCAAGCAGTAGTGTGCAAGCATTACTGTGTTCCGGTTTGATGAGCAGAGTATCCAGTGAAATTACTGGGCTTATGAGACCTAATACCTAATGTCTCAGGGTAACGAGCGCACTGCAGTGCCGCGCAGGCCTTTGTGTTTGAAAGTTCTGGGTGGCACTGCAAATGTTATGGGCCGGCGTTATGCTTACCATCAGGCGAACGACCAGCTCGTCTCGTTACCAAATAGCATAAAAAAAAAAAAAAAAAGATTTGACGAAAAGTTTTTCAAGCATTACACTTATATCAAGGACTTTGAGGATGTATAGTCCTTGACATGATTATATGAGTAGCGACTGCAATGCACGCCTCCAGAATTTAGAATTGAGATCGTCACGCAGAGAGATATTTTTTTAAATTCTATTTGATTACGAGACAAGCTGGTCTGCTTGATGTTAAGCATAACACCAGCCCATAAAAATTGCAGTGCCAATCAAAACTTTGAAAATTGAAACACAGAGGCCTGCGCGGCACTGCAGTGCGCTCGTTACCCTGAACCATTTGGTATTTAGTCTCATATGCCCAATTGCCCAGTAATTGAAACATAGTATTTCTACAAGCAAAGCACATGGAAGCGATGGTACACAACCCAGACAGACACTCGTAGAAGAATTGAAAAGAATCCTACCACCTAGTGAGATCCACGAAAACAGCGTTACGTTCTAACCGCTTTCGTTTATGCTACATCTAAATTCATGGCCTTAGAGGCAAAGATGAAGATTTAAATCACTTTGCCTTCATTTGACGTCTATATTCAGTTATCGGGCGCCATCTTGAAATTGGGAAAATAAAATAAAACGCGGCGAATGTCAAACGGTTACAGATTGAGATTTTATTGTTATCGATGGAGCCTAATTTCGGTCGAGATATACGTGCGGCTATGAGAGAGGGGGAAGGCGAGTTAGTAAGATTTTTGCTTTGCTCATATATTCTGCTAGACATTCTGTTAGAACAGCAAAGTAGGGACTGAAATTACCAGACGTACATATGACTTGAAATCTCAAGTTGACGAGCGCAATGCAGTACCTTGCATGATTTGGTTATTGTGTACCTATTAATAATCAAAGCTTGCACGAATTTGTTATTTAAAGTTCTGGGAGTTACTGTTTTTGAAAGGCCTCGTTACTTTGTATGAAAATTAGACGTGCAGGGATAATATAACCCTCAGAGCGAGTTAGACGAATAATAACTTGTTGAGAATTCCATTCGTATTAGATTTCTCTCTACCTACTGGCAAACTGCGAACCTATTATTTTTTAATAAAAAATTCTGACGTTCATAATCTCTTCTTTAACACCCAAAAAACCAAGCATTAAATGTCAGCTACCTACAATAATTAGGTAGGCAGCACACCAAGTTCAAGTTACAGTTTTTTGTCGGATCATTGTCACTGTCATAAACCCTACGGCACGGTAGCCCGGGATCTGTCAAAACTTAAACTTTTTTATTGTTGTTTTTTTTTAATTATTGGTTGGGTTAGGTTTAGGGTATACTGAGTGGAAAACATATTAAGTGAGAATTTTGGTGTTTATTAAGCTGTAGTATTTATTGCAGTTTTGCTATTTCATAAAAAAAGGAAATTAATAAAAATAATGTTCTGATCGAATGGACGACGATGATCAGTTGCATTTCTTGGTAACTAAATCCAAGATTTCGTTACGCATTTAGTAATTGGAGAATGTGAGATTCTTTGCCTTTACTATTTACTTGTACCTGCACTTTTTTTATTAATTTCATAAAAATTACGTCAAAAATTTGATTTACTTCATGAACTACTTTACTCAAGAACTTTAGGGTATCAATTTGCTGGCATAGGTACTACGTTTGTATAAGTAGTATTGTAGTATAAGAGAAGTTGGCCAGTTAATACAAATCTCAGTGCACCACCAACCTTAATCCCATGCGCTCGGTAATCCGACAAGCGACGTTATTAAATATCTTTATTGGACAACACCTGAATACCTGGTTAACCACTTGTCTGATCTTAAAGATGGACTCTGTTTTGGCATAACTTGCACAGTTTTGAAGCAATAATAGCTACATTTATTTGGCACTCATAAATAACAAACATTAACTACAAAGTAATTAAATTGAACGGATTTATCTCAACGTAAAGTCAGTGGACAAGTGAGATCGGGCGCTAACCTATATAGAATGGGAACTCTCAAGAGCGGCTACTGAAACACAGCGATAGTTTAGCTACAGATTTTCAACTTGCGCGTGGTAGCTAGCCAAGCGAGTACTAGAAAATGCCCTACCGAAATGCTATATTTGCATCACAATATTTTCTTTCACGCTCTTGATTGGCGGCCGATGTCCCTAACAACCATAACGCGCTTTCATGCACATCATTGTGATTTTATAGAGATACACAAGGCTACAGAGTTGTTATTTGACGCGATTAGGTACCTACTTGTATTTAAACCCGAGAAGGCGGCTTTTAAGATTGAGAAAATAGAACCCTGAGCGTAGTGAAGGTTTCAAAGATACGAGACACAAAATAACCTTAGGTACTGCCGAGCTAAAACACAATTTTTCAACGCACTACAGCGAGGAAAGATTTTGCTTATCATTCGAAGACTGCATACAAAAGTGCTTTTTCCTGCTCTGTGGCTGTCATTAGATGACACGATCACAGAGTATATAGAATACCTATAGCTCTACTTTAGCCTCCGTTTCATTGAAACGTCAACCTCAAACTAAAACAAATAACTGCCAGACGAATTAGATGACCTAATTCCCTCTTCTATTTGGTTAACATTGACAAGGTTCGCCTGCCAGTCACGTATCTCGCCGTGTGAAGGTATTTGTACGAAAACAAATATTTTCACATTATTAAATTGATTGAACCGCTATGTGGACACACTGGGAGTGTTATAGACAAGATATTACATTCTTCATTTAATTAGACTGGCTTGTGGCCCAGTGGTTTTTTCATACTATTGGATGACAAGACGTGCTTGTCGTTTGCCTGATGGTAAGAAAGCCCACACAAATTTTAGGGTCACTTATGACTCAGAACTTTGAAACACAAAGGCTTGCGCGGCACGGCATTGCGCTCGTTACCCTGAGGCATTAGGTTTTGTAAGTCTAATAAGGCCATAGTTGCATTGACCACTTCGCTAATCATTCATTACACACGAACAGTGAACACGGTACTTAAGGTTTGCTATTACTTGGTTGGTTCTAAGATAGATTTGGATTTGAAACATTTATTAGAGTAAAAAAAACAAATTAGGCGCCACATATTGAAATGACATTTGCACGATCAAAAAAAGAATTCCGTAAAAAAACAACAACACAGGCCTAAAACCGTCAAGACAGAAGCGGTTAGCCGTAAATCATTAGGGTACCGAGACATATTTTAACTCTGTGGCCGATGAACAGAAAAAAAAAGTTTTTTCTTTTTTTCATTCACGTACCGGATATCATCGGCGCGACATTTCGATGGCGACAAAGGTCCGGCGCCTGTTTTTTTTTTGTTTTAATTTCATCCTTAAACTAAGGAGCGTATAGTAAAATTTTTTGTGTCAAGTATAGTGAGAGGGTATAGCTCTAAGAGACGAAAAAGAAAGGTTGTTTTGAAAATATTTGCAAATTACGCCTTCTTTATTTTGATGTTATTAACAATTTCGAAATTACATTTTTCAGCTTTACTTATTGAATGATTACGGTAACATGTATGATCTATACCTATTGTATCAGTAGTAGTAGGAATCAAAAATTCCTGGTCTTCAATTTGCCTTTTAAAGTAGGTATCCGTAGGTATCTATAAATAAAACAATATAAAAAAATAAAATTATACCTACAGCGCACCTTAGTATAACATTTAACCATCATCACTTTCTAATCTAGGTGGTGTACCGTTGATAAGAATTTGAAAAATATTTCGCACCTGTCATCAAAACAAACAAAAAAATAGGCATTACGCATAGCCCTATCCCTTTTGAGTCTGCACCAAAATATTTTGGCGATTCGTCACCACTCTCAACACATTTTTACCTCGCCTTTACTCCACAAAGGATTTTGCAAAAAATGCATTTCAACTGGCCAACATAGATGTTAGAAGAAAAAAATGGCAGCAATAAAGATGTGAGTTTAATATGACAGCTGTCAAGTGGGCGTTGTTTGGCAAATGATGATGGACGTTTTTGGATTAGTTACTAAAATATTTTGAGTTTTGTGGTTTATCAGTTTGGCGTATCATTTTGTACCTGTTTGGGGTGGGACTTAAAAATGCTCTTTATAAACTTTATAATTACTAGATAACGTTTGGGTTGGCATAGAGAGTTTATATTTCATATTTCTACTCGTATTTAATATCACCTTAATTCCTACTACTAAACAACATTAAGTTCATGCACGTCAATTGTACGCTGAACTCTTGATGGCCTATGGACACTTCTTTTTTACTTCAGTCCAAAAACTGATAAAACATTTTGACGTGGAAATAGATGCTGAAAACTTATCTAACACACACGCAAGCGCAAGTTTTATGTAAAGTTACGCATGTAATGTTAATGACGCAAGGACTTACATTATTTTTAAATGCCATATTTCATGCCGGCTTTCTAATTACAAATGCCAAGTCTGCTCAAAGCCAATAAAAAAGTAACGGCCTCCAAGCTGTCAACCATTTTTAAACCTGAATACAAATTTAAACTACAAAATTGATTAATCTCAAACAAAAGCAATCACAGATTAAAAACTGGTACGGCTAAATAACCATAATCCCTACGTTATCATGCGCCCCCATAAAAGTCTAAGACGACATCGCATAGAAAAAGGAACAAAAGAGAATCCTAAACTTGGCCGTTATCTGTGCCCGGCGCCAGTCAGTGGCACGACTTTTTTTTCTTTTTTTTTTTTAATTTTTTTTTCGATGCAAGAAACCTTCGGCCCCACTCGGTAATTGACAGAATTTACGCCTTAGATAAGAGGAGGCTGTACGTTAACCGGTTCGGAGACGATGTTGGGTTTAGCTTTCGATTTCTTTTCTGATATCCTCTGTTGGAGTTTTGGAGATATCTTAAGCCTAGTTATTAAAGCGACAAAAAGGCGAACTCAAGCCTTCAATGTGCACCGTTTGTCAGTAGTCTGGCTTTTCTTTAAAACTATGCTGGGATATAAAATAAGTTCAGGCTTCTCTGAAGAACGGCAAGCGAACGAACAAACAGTTTTTATATTAGACATAATTCTACTAGATATAATTTTCGGAGAAAAATTTTATAAGTTCAAAGTAGTAAGTACCTAAAGTTTACTTTTTAATGTTACAGATTTTGGTAAAAAATAAGCGACCTCTAAATAAAATAAATAATTTTTAACTACATACATACCTATTTAAACATTATTTTCAATTTCTTTCACACTGATTTTGGCTTAGATTGAGCCTGAAACTAGCCTGAAACCAAAGTGATGTGAAGCATTGATGTAGGTATTCTGATTTGAATTGCCAAAGGCAGTGAAATTAATGATATGTGTTCACTACACTTTTTTCTAACAAGAAAATATATTTAGAGGAAATGTTTTTCTAGGTGTATAGAAGAAGTAGTTTACATTTCACAGTAAGAAGTATTTACTGGGAAAGCTTATTATAGTCTAAGACCATATAGCCATAAAATAAAGTGGCTCAAAGAAAGAGAAGGTCAGTTGAAAGCGATTTCAAATACAATTCAAAGGAGAAATCTTACTAAAATAGAATGTAGTTATAAAGAGGTAGGTTTCAAACTAAATTTTACCCAGTTCCAAACATCGCAATAACTTCAAATCGAAACGATAAGTTTAGATAGACTTATATTGTTTCATATTTATGAACCTTTTTTAGTATAACAAAACTAAGTAAAATAATTCTTCAATATCCAACACGTCGCTTTAAAAAAAGGAAAGCACGGATCCAAAAAAGCGCGTTCTCTTAATCCCAAAGCCCATACATTAAGCACGCAGCATCTTTGATCTGCCGCCGCTTATCTCACGATCTCGATGACTTCCGAATCACTTGGAGGCGCTAAGTTCTTTACACGTTTTTTTAATGTTTTTTTAATGCACTTATTAAAATGTTTGCGCGTAGAGTTATGCTGGAACCATTGTTTTATAAAACTTGGAAAAAAAGTATATAAAACAACTGTATTATACAATTATACATCATATTCATAAAACGAAGGGTAAAAAATATATCTGATAAATTTTACTGCTAACGGGATTTGAACTCGTGTATTACCAAGGAGTAGAAATTATGCCAAGGGACATCAAATACATTGTTTATAAGCCTATTTTGTTTAAGAGGAAAGTTATTGCATTTCCTGAGGATAGAAACATGAATACTTCTATCGCTTCGTCGATATTTTCATGTATTTTCGCCGTTTATGTACTTTACCGTTCTACGTTTTATTTCGACTTTCTCGCTTTTTGCTCATTCTCTCATTCAACATGTTCAGTGTTTTCTTATAATAGTGACATTTTCACTAATTTCCATAACGCAAATCACTCCGTTGCGAATTCGGTCAGTAAGGGCTTCGTCGCACATTTTTCTAAGAGACCATATTTCTACTGCGTTCACTTGACTTTCATAGCTTTTATTTAATTAGGCACTTTTACCTACCTATTATTCAAATTTATAGTTTTTAGTGAAATAAGTTAGCATAGATGCATAATTTTAATATGATTTGACAAATTTATGTAGCAGGCTAGCTGGTACAGACATTATCATGTCAGAGGCATTAAAAATTGTATGATAAAATTAAACAAGCCTTCAACGAAACAACGGTAAAACAACAGGATTTTAAGTAAAACAGTCGGTAAAATAAATTCCAACAAATGTATGCATCGACTGCATGTCAATTACATAATGCATTTCAATATATTCCACCTGGTTGTCGAGATTTTATAGAGGAATAAATAAAATAACTCACATTACATTTGGCGACGTAAATGGTGCTCATTACCCTAATGGCATCAGTTCCAGTATCCCAGCCGGTGTCATTACCAGCGCCGATATGCAGTATTATACTAATTTTATGCGAAATGTTAGTAGGTAATTTTTTTCGGTGCACTACATCTTGCCTGCGGTCGTGCCCTTACTGGAAATCGTAGATTTTATACGTGCAAATAAAAGGTTTCACTCTCTTTTAAAAAGTAGAGAAGGCTCTATGTTCCACTGTATGTAGTTATTTTTTTATGTATGTTCACAAATTATATAGGGTATGTATGTTCACCGATTTTTCCGTCTTTATATAATTTGTAGACCGATTTTAATTTCTTTTTTTTTTTAATGTGAATACCCTTTCAAAAACTTCACTCGATACTTGCGAGGTGGTCCCTTATAAATTTTATACAAGAATCCTACTAATATTATAAATACGAAAGTGTGTTTGTTGATTTATTGGTTTGTCCTTTTACGCAGTAACGGAGCAACCAATCGACGTGATTTCATAGATATAGTTTATGAACAGGAGAGTAACATGGGCTACTTTTTATCCCGGAAAATGCACGGTTCCTGTGGGAACGCGGGTGGAAACCGCGTGCAGAAGCTAGTACCACATCAAGCTGGAAAATAGCGGATGAAATTACAGCCGTTTTCCGCGTTTTTAAAAGCTATTTTACTTGTATGTTACACTAATGTCTCTACGCGAAAAATCGTTACGCAGCTCTTTTGATATGTGAAAGATGAAGAAAATAACATACTTTTGGATTTCAAATTCCTAACTACTACAATAAGGGATGTGATGATGATTTTGTAATAGTGCATTTGCAAGTCCGTCCACACATAGATCACGGTTGACATCAACATCTGGAAAATGTCGACTGTTGAACATAGGCCTCCCTCATAGAGGGAGGTATACACAATAAAATATTTTTTTATAGGAGTGCTTAGGAACCTTACCAATCACAATTTCCATATCCCCTTATTCCTAGTTCAAAAATTAGTACATTTGAATATTGTCAAGACTGGAAACTGACCAAATATCAAGGCATATCAGCTGCAAAAGTCTGAAATATGAAAAAAAAGCAATCACAAAAATTTTTGTACCACAGTTGAGAATTCCAACACAGACAGACTAGTAACTACTTTAGGAATATACAAATTTATATACCTAGTATGTCGTGCAGTTGATGGTGATGCCTAGTATAAGGAAATAGGAATATTTGAAAGGTTCCAATGAGTAAGATGCACTAGAGACGCGAATGGTCATTTCGACTCAGTACGATAATAATGTGTTAAAATGGATTATCGATAAGAAATGACTGGAGATGAGAGTTTTATCTGGCTGGAGGATGAATCTTATCACTAGTTGGTGAATATACTAAAACTTGTGTACTTTAGATAGGGAAGTTGCATGAAACAAGTAAGGTTACCTAATTGCTAATGGTTATGTACAGGTTTAAGAACATTAACACAATAAAAATTAAATTCACAAAAATATATAAATTCGACAAAGATACTGGATTTAAAAGTTTCCCGAATTCAACGATTCTTTTTAACATTCAATAATAATTTAAATGATACTATCAGATTTTTTACATTTCAATTAAAAAAAAGTGTACAACTATGTACTTAAACGCTGTTTTTGACGGTTAGAATCAACAAAATGCACGTTTTTAGTACAGTTTTACGGTCCAAGCATGGTCTGTGACGATAACATGAGATATTTATATGGAGCATTTTAGCGCTCAATAGATACGTTGTACTTTGACTTTCATTTTTGATGTTCGATTTCCAGTTTTTTCAATGTAGGCACTTTTGATTCTCATGAGAAAACGGATTAATTGACATAAAAAATGGAGTGACATCCTTATTATATCTACTAGGACACCCAGAAGAATACGGCCTTTTACTGTAAGTATATCTAATAATATAAAAAACCGTTTAATATGATTATGTTTGTAGTCAAAACTGGCTATATTTCCAAAACACATGTTCACTTAAGCACAAGATAAGTTATCTACAGAACCTATCTACTTATATTCAAACCCCACCGGTGGTTGTGAAGACGTATGCTAATCCGTTATCTATAATATAACATTTGCATGTTCATGCAATATGTTCAACTATTAAATGTAAATATGTTGGTCGGTTAAAATGTTGTATGGTATGGTATGGTATAGTGAGTGTGGCCGAGCGGGAACTTGTGCGGCTTTCAATCCGACGCACCATAGTTCGAATCTCGACTCGGCCCGCACCAATTTCTTATATCAAATTATGTGCGGATTATTCACACTCGCTCTAAAACGGTGAAAGAAAACATCGTGAGGAAACACGCATGTTCAAGAACCACAAAATTCAAGGACATGTGACATCCACCAAGCCGCACTGCGCCCGCGTGGTGGATTATGGCCCATACCTCTCTGAGAGAAGGCCGGTATCCCAGCAGTGATAGTAAGAGGCTGATAATGATATTGAAGGTATGGTTTGGTTGTTTGATGGACTGAACCATGTAGTCCCGGCTACGAATAGTACTCGTATAGCCAGGAATAAAGATAAAGGTAAAGTTATTTTTAGTTGTGAAGCATGTGTGGCGTACAGGTATTAATTGAATTACTATATAGTTGCAACCTGTTTTGCCCATCAGCTGGCGTTCAAATATTGTGAGGTGACAGTCACTGAAAAGTGACAGTTCATATTATCAAAAACTGAAATTATACATAATTAAAATTACAATTTAAGTTATCCAGTAAAATATTATTAGAAACAAACAGGGGAAAAAATTAGCAATACATGCATGTCATTTACTATAAAATTCGTCATTAAAAAAATCACGTATATTATAACAGCATTTAGTCAATAAAACAGTCTTAACTTAATTTTAATTTTATATAGACTAGTACTATGTTCTCGAAGCTCTTCGGTAACCTATTATACATTTTTTGACCCATGAAAAATATACTTTTACGCGAAATTGACTTTTTTAGTGAGATCAGTTTTAGTCTGTTTATGTCACGTCTGTTTCTGTACAGTGTCCACTAGATGTGCGCTTCTGAACAATAGAATTGTTTAGTAGAATTGGGGCTCTGATGAGATAGAAGTCAAACACTTATTATAAAAAATGACGATAAGTTTTTTTTAATTCTATAGGTTAGCATTTGACCGCAAGCGATGATGCGGTCGAAGATGAATAATAAACCTAGATTAAAGCAAGCTCTCAAGTACAGCTGCTGGAACACATCAATGGACACGGGGACACATTTTCAATTTGAGAGTGGTAGCTAGCCAGGCGAGTACTACAGCTCCTACCATCAAGGTATGGTAGCATCAAGATGCTTTCCTTCACCGGAAGATCAAGCCCCTACATCGGTTTGGGTTTATATCTATCTGGTCCCAAAACGCAGGACTGCTCCGACCCAGTTTATGGTTACACGGACCACCGGGGCTGGTTTATTGCGGTGCGAAGTCGGTAGCCGGCGCGGAACTATTTATGGTACGCCACTGGTCCATACAAAAAAATGGTATTTCGGTTATTGTGAGATAACAAAATGATAATGTGAAATTTCGACGGTCGGTTCGATAACCGCGGCGGAAAAGTATTTTTACCTATTATGTATTACGGACGTTACATCCATAGGTCGTCAGTTCAGATCCGGCTCCAAGGGCCAAAGTGTACGATACCAATTACGTATTACGGACTGTACGTACAGTGTACAATGTACATCCATAAGTCATCAATTCCGGTTCGGCTCGAAGGATCAAAATGTGCGTTACTAATTACGTATTACGGACTGTACAGTGCACATTCATAAGTCATCAATTCCGGTTCGGCTCGAAGGATCAAAATGTACGTTACCAATTACGTATTACGGACTGTACAGTCTACATTCATAAGTCATCAATTCAGGTTCGGCTCGAAGGACCAAAATTTACGTTACCTACTACGTATTATGGACTGTACATCCATAAGTCGTCAATTCAGGTTCGGCTCGAAGGACCAAAATGTACGTTACCTATTATGTATTACGGACTGTACATATCCATAGGTCGTCAGTTCAGATCCGGCTCGAAGATACTTGTTTCTCACTTGACACTTGCTTTACATATAGGTAATCCACGTTTTTAAACTATTAAAATAAAATTCACTTTGCGCACACGATGTGGGTTGCTTGGAGTCTTCAACGAAAGAGAGAGAGAATACTTAGTATATGTGTATATATGAATACTAAACAGTAAATTTCTATTTTTGTTAACCACCATAATTTGTTAGTATTTGCAGTATAGTACAGTAGTTATTATTGTATTAGCCAACTGTATTATAACTATGAATTGTATGTTTATCTAGTATAAGATGTTCAATGTCAGGGTGTTCTGGGACAGAGTAATTTAATTTACATGAGCTCTCTCCTACAACCCATCTGATTATTTTGAATCTGATTGATCCTCAATTGTTTCCAACAAATATTTTGACACCTAAAACCTCATGTCTCTGTCCGGACCGTGTCCACAACAATAGAGGGCGCACGTGTCCTCTCCTATGATCACCGCATTACCAATTTACGGCGTTTTACTGCGCGTATAAACTTGCGTTTATTACTGCGCGTATAAACAGTTTTTTTAACCGGTAAAGCGTCTTTTACCGCCGCGCCGTGCGCGGGATTCATTAGGAAGTGTGGGTGGTGGAATTTGACAGATTATTTTTGAACTAGCTTCACGCCGCGGGTTTGTGTGCAGTTGACTCGTTTTGCTAAGGGAATTGTGAGTTATATGTTTGGAAAGGATTTCGACTTAGATCTCTGTACATGAAACTGGGTAATACGCCTTTTAGATATATTTGCCATTAGGAATTAATAATTTAAAAAAACAAAAAGCGCGAAATAACTTTCTATTGTAACCGACTGAAATATCAACGTCGTAATTTTCGTGCCTAAATTCTCCATTCCTGAGTAGTAGATGTTGCCACAAACTTATCCTTATTACAGGTACCTATGAAGTTAGAATTTTTATATAATGGGGACGCCACCTAATATTATTGATATGTCTCAGTTCTCAAAACTTACTGTCTAACCATTTAACTTTCAAGAGCGCTCTTGAGTCTCATCTAAGTAAAATATTTTCGATTTGAAGCTAAATTTTTTTATACAAAATAGTCTTTCGTTTGGCCCTCTCTCAGACGAAGCGATCGACGATGTACCTATAGGTACTATAGGTACGATTACCCAGAGACAAGTTTACTTCGTGTCTTTGAAGACTTACAAATTGTAGTGTTCAGTGTACATATTTTCACTGCGTCGTGTATTTTTATTTCTTGCCAAAGTATTCGTCTAATTTACAAACAAATTAATTTTAAAGACAACACGACAGCCTCTACGGCTTACGTAATCGGCTAACACTAACGTACTAACTACTAACTAGCTTGCGTCGACATATTGACTAAACAGATTTGCAGTTGATATCAACCGCTATATTTAGTGATTCCGCTGATTCTACGCGTATTTACGTATTTTACTAGCGTATTTAGCACTTGCGTATTATGTTACGTCGCTATTACGTTTGATAACAGGACATTGCCTTTTTAAAAAGTTTTTTAAAAAACTTGTTCCGTTTTGGTACTAAAATTGAACCAGGCTATCAGTTGGTTTTTTGCAATGAGCTCTCAAAATCTAGATATTCTGAAATGAAATCACAATTTTATATGCCTGCGATTTCATGAAAATACATAGGTAAAGTTTTTTTAGTATGTAACGTGAAACGGAACGCAATTTCACGAAACGGAACGGTTTTTTCAGCTTCTTTTTAGCTGAATGGGATAACGTGCATAGACAGTAAAAAAAATTGACAGAACATGTGACAACACAGCTTATTATTTGTCAAAACTGTCAAAAATGACGTGACGATGACGCCATACTTTTATAACCTTGTTGCCTTTTTGCATATTTTTAGGAACGCAATGTTGCTCTTAATTAATTTTGCATTTCTGCTGCGCTTTTTTTTAAACTAGACTTAAAAAAAACACAGGCCTCAAATTTTTTTAATTATCCTGCTAGGTTCTATATTTTAGGCATATATCTAGAAAAATAATTTGGGGCTAGTTCATTTTTTCTGGGAATAAAGTACCAAGCTCCATACAAATGTAGTACAAGTCCTTTTAAGACCTATTTCATATCGAAGATAGCGAATATGTTAGACCTAGATTAGGACTGGCGTTCAAGTACAGCTGCAGGAACGCGCCTGTAGGTGCTTGGCAAATTGATTTTCAACTTGAGGGTGGCAGTTAGCCAAGCGAGCAGCCTACATTATAGTGGGCCCGATGTTTGATTGTATTAGGAGTTATTCTAAGTAAAGACATCAACGCGCTCAATACTAAAAACAGACAATTAAGTATTATCATAATCTTCAGTCCGCAGATTGTTGTCGCGCTATAGAGGCAAAAGATCCACTCTTTGCGTTATCCAATAGTAGATTAAAAACTGGCGATGAAAAGATCTCACTGAACCACTTCAATGAAAATCTACACAACCCGATACATATACATGTGTATTGTGTAATATGCATATCCTATATACATATACATATGTATATTGTCTTTTGTCGACACTCGATGTTCGATATTTTTATCGATATATTTTGTCTGATAGGTATAACAAAAAAAATTCGATAAAAAGTAGGATATGTTAGCTATCTCAAACCCAAGATTAACACTCAAATTTGATACTAGAGTTATTTTTATCTTCTTAGCTAGGTAGCCTTTCAAGCTTTCAAACGACATTACTTTGAAGAAAATACACCCTTTACATAAAAAGAAACAATAATAAAACAACCGATGAGATTTTAATTAAAAAAATATTTAAAGCGTTAGCGTAAAAAAAGTTTTTTGAGAACTCATCCAACTTTTTTTTTTCGGATTTTTATCGATACTTTTTATCTAATATCCACAAAATTTCGACAATGTATATATATATATGTTGTATGTATATTAAAATGCAGCAATGTAACCAGGCCAAAACCTTTGCCAATTTGTCAAGCAAACAATTAGAAACAATGTTTTAAGGGTCGACTTGTGGCATTTTCTACTGTAGCTCAACAATACCTTTTAAACCGTTGTCTAACACTAAAATACTCACAATATGCCCAACAGCAACATTTTCCAGCCAAACCAGTCCACTGTTTGCCTCTTAGCGTGCGCCTCGCATGTTTATTGCCTGCGTAGGGCCCGTGCTAATACACTGGCAAATTATTACGAGGAGCGTTTGAGGGATGGGTAGCTCATCTCAAAGCTGTAAACGGTTACAGCTCAGGATAACCTAGGATCTGGTTCACAGATTAGCTCAAACATTTTATAAGGCAGCGATTTTTGAGTTGCTGGGAGTTGATAGCGTCCTGAATTGGAATATATTTTTATACTATTGGACAACATCATAAAAATTGCAGTGCCACTCAGAAATACAAAGACTTGTGCGGTACTGCATTGCGCTCGTTACCATGAGACATGAGGTAACTATACTTTGCTCATGAAACTGGAACGCAGAAATGCTTGCAGATTACAGCTGCTTGGCGGTAAACTTCACTAGCGAAGCGGTGGTATGGTTACCAAACCACCCAAAGGCGGACAGTAGCAGAATCGCTTTGCATGTTGGCATTGTTTTTTTTTATTATAGAGCTCTTCTAGCTAGCTAACTATTTTGAGTTGAAAACCTCATGTCACAAGACTCGCAACTCACAAAGCACCTTTTTGGTGTTTTTTAACAGCTGCACTTGGAATCAGTCATTTTCTATATTTAGCGTGTTCATCACATTCGATCAGGTGAGATAATTATATTTTTACTCGGTAGATAACCGTTAGACAGTAGTTCAAATAAAAACACAAAATAACACTGAATTAACGTTACTGTTTGACTCACCAATCTATGAAGTAAAATGTTACAATACTATTGTAAGCTAAAGGTGAAAAAACAGGGCACAGTGAACCGAAAACAAACAAGCTCTTAGCAAGCTCAAACTCAGTTTCAAGCTCAATTTGAGCTGCATTATGGAACTCAGCTCGAAGCTGGTTCGTTTTGAGCTGTCGTCTTACAGTTACCACCTCATTCACTCAGGCATGGAATTTAGACAAAGTGTGTAGTGAGCTTTTGTGAAAAGTACAAAGCTCTAACATAAGTAATTAGTTGAAGCTTAACAAGTGCGGATGCAGTTATCGAGCCCTTTAAATCTACGGTAGGTAGGTACTAGGTACATAACTGCTATGAGCATTGTTTGCCTGTTTGTCATAGGAACGAATGTAGAGCTAACGATTTTTCGACAACTTTCATAAAGAAGTTTTCACAGCTGAATAATTCAGAGACGTTTGGTTGTAAAGACAGTATATATCTTGCTAGCACATTACTGCTTGGCGGCAGATTTCACGAGCAAAGTGGTGGTACCAACCCAGACGGACGCTCGCAGAAGAATCAAAACAATCCTTAACTAGCCCGTTAAAAAAAAGACCTTTATTTTGAAAATAATCATAGCATTGGAAGTACATACCTACTCGGTTTTTTTATTACTTAGCTAGTCTTCAAACTTCTAAAGTCATGTAAATTTAAAACACAATAACAATAATCCTTATCTACGTTTTTGATATTAATAAAACATTATTCAATTAGTTTATCGGTTAGTTGATTAACATTGACACATCTTATATTTTAATAATTATCAGAAATCATGTACATCATGTTAGAATGTACTTTGAATGAGCTACATTATATAGCACAGAGCCTTTACCAAGACTTTCGTATAATTAAATCAAATTAAATTAACGAAAGATTAATTTATGATTAACAAAAATTTACCTGCACATTTAGCCAAAAACAAACATTTTTAAAAGCATCAAGGAAACGTGTTAGACGCATTTCTGCCATAAATTTAACCCAACCCTCTGATAGTCGAGTCCCGCTTGCATTAGCAGAAATAATACCCGGGTGCAGCACACCCCTGTTTTATAAATCAATCCGACTAACTGCCCCCTCGTTCCTTATTTATGCGTTACTCACGATAGATTGGATTGATTTTGATTTTATTTGATTAGTGTTTGGTATTTTAGTTGTGCGTTTTAGGACGTTGGAGAATATGACAACAAAAGCGGTTGTGGGTAAAAGGTGGCCGTTTTAATTTATTTATTTATATTTAATAAAATCCACAGATCTTAAAGAAAAAAAACATAATTAAACACAACTTATAAGACTAACACCCAATTACGGATTTACTTTATATAGATAAAGCAGGTGTACGTGTGTGTGTGTGTGTGTGTGTGTGTGTGTGGGTGTGTGTGTGTGGGTGTGTGGGTGTGGGTGTGTGGGTGTGTGTGTGTGGGTGTGTGGTATAGGGATGTGTAAGTGTAGTGTATGTATGTACAGTAGCAATATTAAGAGCCTTTTATAATAATGTTTAAAACAGAACTCCTGAAACGTGATTTATGACGTGATATATTTAATTTTTTATATTCGTTCCTGAATATCTATACTTGTACTAGAAGTAGGCACCTACAGTCCTACAGTGATTACAAGTATCTATCATTGCAAAAGAAGGATGTGTAGGTATTAAATTGATCCATTCACATTTTTGGTGCTCTTCTACCAGTTGAGTACCTAAGTAGGTATTTTTCTTGCCATCCTATCCCTTTGTTTTTGTTTTACGTTTTAGTTTAAACACCATTTATATGAATAAGTAAATGTACATTTTTAGTGTAGGTACTTATACAAATGTTTGACATAAACTTCTCGGATGCTTTTAAATCGATTTAGGGCCGATTTTTCAAAAGTCAGATAGCGTCCTGTTAGATAATTCCCTGAATCATCTAAGGGGCACCTTAGACGCTCAAGCAAACGTACGTTTGCTTGAGCGCCTAACGTGCCCCATAGTCTGTTCTGAATAGATATTCATTTTAGTATTAATTTTGCGAATATGATTTTTTGACTCAGAAATGAATAGTGTGGAAAGTTTCTTTATGTATCTAAGCATTCATTTTAAAGACATAATTAAAGTTAAAATATTCCAGCACTGGTTGATTATTCTAAACATTGATTTTAAGTTATTTAATAAGGCAATAAAAATGCAAAAGAATTAATTTTATTTAATTTGCATTCTTTAATTTCAATAGAAGTAGATCCAGAGTCAAATAAATATCTAACGAAGTGTGGGCAGTAAAAATGTCGTCCGATAACAAAAAAAAACTAATCTAAAATGTAAAATCTTATAGTTTCATGTTTAAATATTATTTTTGGGTATAAATAAAATTGTTCCCTACCAAATGGTATTTGTAGTATTAGAAAAATAATCTTGTTAATACCTCATTTAATTGCTTATAAATATTTATTGAAAACAACTTTGGGCTATAAAGTATGACCAAAGAGCTGGCTAAAAACAATAGGTAAATTATTGTAATTGCTGCTTGTTTCAAATAATAATGTTGGAGTTAGTGGGAGGACTAACTCTTCTGCGAGTGTCCGTCTGGGTTGTTACCACAGCTTTGTGAGTGAAGTCTGCCGCCCAGCAGTAGTGTGCAAGCATTACTGTGTTGCGGTTTGATGAGCAGAGTATCCAGTGAAATTACTGGGACTTAATACCTAATGTCTCAGGGTAACCAGCGCACTGCAGTGCCGCGCAGGCCTTTGTGTTTAAAAGTTCTGGGTAGCACTGCAATTGTTATGGGCCAGCGTTATGCTTACCATCAGGCAAACGAACAGCTCGTCTCGTTACCAAATAACAAGAAAAAAGAAATATACCGACATCCAAACATGCTGCAATTTGTAGGTAAGTAGGTACAGATGTTTGGCTCTAAAGACAATAAAATAAAGTACAAAGAATTTTTTTAGCCTTTGAACCATCGAAATGGTTATTAGTACTAAGTATTTTAATTAACACGTTGACGGCTCTGACCACGAACGTATTACCATCAAAATACTATTTGGTCTCATTCAACTTTCCAATTAAAATGAGTACCGTAAAGTGTTTAAAATACCGGAAACCGGTAAATTGCAACGGAACTGTACCGTTTCGCGTTATCAGAAAACATAATTTATAATATCTTATTCTTTTTGATCGTCGTCTTGACGCGTATCTTTGTGTTATCAACAAAGAAAAGTATTTCTTTGTGTCTCTTATTGTGATTCAGTCGTAGGACTAACTCTCCTGCGAGTTTCCGTAGATAGGTACCTACCTACCACCGCTATGCTCGCGTAGTCTGCCACCAAACAGTAACGTGCGAGTATTACTGTGTTCCGTTTGATGAGCAATGTATATACTTAATGAAATTACTGGAAATAATATTAGATTTAATAGGCCTGTGATGTTCCAGTTTTTTTTTTATTTATTTTTTTATGTTATTTGGTAACGAGAGGAGCTGGTCGTTTGCCTGATGGTAAGCATAACGCCGGCCCATAACAATTGCAGTCCCACCCAGAACTTTGAAATATAAAAGCCTGTGCGGCACTGCAGTGGCACTCGTTACCCTGAGACATCAGTAGTTTCACTGGCTGGGTAACGCCTAATGGCCGTGCTATGGAGGCCTTTTTGTCAAATTTTTGTGTAACACTGCAATGAACTTGGTCAGAATGTGTGCTTATCATCGGGGATATATACGTCCAGTTATTTAGTCGTATTAAAAAAAGTGATTTTGGAGAAAGTGGCAAATTTTTAATTACCATCGTCAACGCCTATAAAAAGTTGCCTTGAGAAAAATTCAATGGTAGGTACCTAGTGATGGGACACAAACCTATGGAGAGTAAGATAAAAAAAAGTTTAACCCATAAATTGGGCAAAAATTTACCCTCAGTTAGTTTTGTTTGTTATTTTGATTAGTTTGGTAATTTTGGTATTTGTATCTGAAGACACCATAATATAAACAATAAAAATAACAATTAATACCGTATGTTTATTTTTTTAAATCTTAAAATCTTGGCATATTATAAGGTATATATACGTCCGGATTAATTTTTGTGAAAGTTTAGTAATATTAATCGTTATGAATCAAATCATCAAGAAAAATATACAGTAAAAACTATCCTTTATTTTCAATAGTTGAGTCCCTATACGATGCAAATGTCCGTATTTATTCCGAAGAATATTTTAAACTAGGTTATTAGCTATTTAAATCTTGTATCGATGTAAACAAAATACACCTATAGGAAATGTTGATTACGTTGTTAAAAAATTAATATGACTTACTCGGCATCATCTCGACGTGAGACGAGGTGTCCATAATATTGTGGTGATGCAGCATCTCTGGTGGGGACTGCACGAGCCCACCACCGCCTCCGCTGGCCATCACCATCACTGACGGTATACCTTCGCTGATGGTTACCGTTTACACTGATACCGTACCAACGGAACCGCCAGCTGTTTACGGGTTAACTTTTTATATCTGCTATTTTTTTATTCGTCAGGTTTATTACGTTATTTACAGTTATGACTTCACTTTTAAAGATTAAACATTAATGCACTCAAATGACACTGTTCTGTACACAACGCACTACAATTTGTTATTAAAAGTAGGTTATTTCACTAAGAGTCCGTAGGCACTTCGTCATTTTTTTTTTCTTAAAAAATTTAAAATCGTTTGACATACACGTCGCTTCGCGGCAGAGGCCAAGCCCACACTGCCGTACTATAGCTATTTTTCTGTGGATCGACTCGAAAGCGCATGAGCAGGCCAACCTTGGCTGTTATTGGCGTGATACAAGAACGCCTTTTCAAAACGGCCGCGTCGATTGGCCGACACGTTCCCATTTTCCCGCCCTAATCGACGGTACCCTTACAAAATGGCGCTCCCCTATAGCCTTTTGATGCTTTTTTGAGCATTTTATTCGGTAAAAAATAATCCGGTTCGGATATAATGAGCATGATTTATGGTTTTGATCCGTGAGCTCCTTTTTGACTTTTTTTTAATCTGGGTATGTTAATCTTTGGTGTTTTACGTGGTTTGTTTTTGATTAATCGCAGCTCGATATTTGTTTGATCTGCAGCCGTGTGTACTGTTTATAAAGGTTATGTGTGTGTAAGTGTAGCTTGTAGCTGTCCGGGACTGCCATTTAGCTTTTGTGTTATTTGATTGTAAAGATTTTGAGGAAAGGATTCATGGGCTCTTTATGCCTTTGACGAAGGTTTTATGCTTTGTGTATTCCGTTGGATCGGTATTAATTTGCCTAAGTGCTTTACATAGAGCTCTATAGATTTTGTTATTGCTCAAATAATGTTAAGGATTTAAGTTTCAGTTAGTTAAGTACTATTAAGATATCCACCTACACACAGGTAGATGAAGAATACAATTTAGATAAAGTAGGTACCTAATTGACGAACCGATTTTACAATATAAAAATTAAACATCGTGCACTAAAACAAAATATCTAAGTACTCCCTTATAAATAAATTTTACGTAGATAAAAAATGAATGAATACCTATATACCTACCTAATTAATAACATCCTAGCACTTTTATTAAAAATGTAGATGTACCGAAGTTTAGATTGTAAACATTTAGGTAAGTAGAGCTTTTCATTTTATATTGTAGAGTCTATCTGCACTAAAAAATGTTAAGTCGGTAAATAATTCCTATTACTTACTACACCACAGAAAAACTGAATTGTGGACAAAACAAAACCATAATCTATTTTGAAAATAATTAGAAATTATTCATCAACAAGAAATTATTAAGTACTATAGTAGGTATAGGTTGCGCATAGTCTGATAGAATTATTATTAGGTAAGTATTAAGTACTAGCTAGGTAATAATTTGATAAATGATTTTAGTACCACACACTTAGGGTAAAACCCGGATAGTTGCCTCAGTGGGATACTTGCCGCAGTGTCTAATACACTATGTTAGGGATGTTGGGGGTGTTAGTACTTTACTATAATTAGAAGCCCTTCTACCACAGGCCTCGGTGCCATGTAAATCGTCGGAATAGACGTACGCGTCTTGTCCGTGTGAGCAAAAAACTTCCGCGCCGAAACTTTGACGGGCGTCAAAATTATTTTGGTCAGTAATTTTCATTGAATATTTTTTTAACTGACTGTGGTTTCAGTCAAGGTTTTGTTTATTTGCATGCATTACAGTTTAAATTACACTGTTTATTACGTTTTATTGTTATATAGTTTTTATTTATTTCGCAAATAAAAAGGGCAAGTATTCGTATCAAAAAGGATAGTTGCCCTATTTACCTTTGCGGATAGTCGCCCTTGGGGCAACTATCCGCAATTACAAATTCTTTAATAAAGCAAAGACTTTTTATTTAGGTGAAATTCAGTAGGCGACGTTCCCAAAATTACTGGCAGCATTGCCACGTTGAATGGCAATGCTTTATCTTTGACCTAAGTACAAGCCAGCATTTGGAGGTTCTTTTAATTGTATTTTTATTTTATAGTTTAAAGCATTAAAACTGAAATACTTACTATTTAATAATGTTAATTAATATTTGATTAGTAGATACTTAATAAAGGATCGATAAACAATAAAGACGGATTACTTAAATTGATTTTAAATTTGTTTCTATCTAATAAAATCATAGTGTGGCGTCTATAGCCCTGCATGAGGCAAGTATCCCCGGAAGCATTTTTTCCGTTAGGCTACTATCCGCCACGGTAGGCAACTATCCCTTTTTTGAGAGGTCTAATAAAACAGGATTTACTCGAAAACCATATTAATTATGTTTACAAAAATAGGCTCCTATTAAAGATCAAAGACCTATGTTTTGACATACATGTTGTATTAATCGCAGTAAGTACATAATTTTGAATGATAGAGCCTTTTTGAAAAGTACGGCAACTATCCGGCTTTTACCCTAATAGCTTTTCACATCAATTTATTCATCAGACAAAAATCTAAGTAGCTATTTACTACTTTCATTATTTTCGTGTCAAGAATTAATAATTATCCACTCTAATTAGCCTAACGATGTGTGAGACTTGTTAAAAAAACAAAAAGGTTTGGCGCCAAATGTTCGCGCCAAATGTCATTAAGTTTGCGGACCATAGATAAAATGTCCCCATAGATAAACACGACGCTAGAGCAGATGTTTGGACTATTTCGAGTAAAAGGTTTAATTTAGCATCTATTTCGAGAGGTGTACGGTTGAGATGAATGAAAGTGCGCTTAAGTGCTTTATTTTAAGATAAAGAAAGGAAGTAAGTACCAAAAATTCTTGGGTAAAAAATTAAAGGCTTGTTACTTGGAGATAGTCATTTTTGCGTCGAATTTTTGAAATATTTATTTACGTAGTTACTCTTTGTCCAAGTAGATTGTAGTACTATTCGGTTCCGGCTCTATACAAACAACGCTTATACAGAAGAGTTTGAATTACTGGTATGTTACCCCGGAAGGGGTTGATGAGGACCATGGTTAACCACAAGTTACAAGAACCCCCTGAAAATACATCATTCCAAATTTCCATACTAAAAAATAAGTTCAACTTCAATATGTAGTGCGCGGCGTTTCCTGGAATTAACTCTAAGTCAATTCTAATCAACATCATTTAATAAGTTCAACATAATTCAAGTGAATCAGCTGATGTAGGGCTGTCCGGAAATTCTTTAGTACAATTATGACGTTTTAAATACCATTTCTTCCATGAAAAATTCCGAATTTCATAAAGCCGTAAAACAAATGTTGTTTACCTTAGGAGTAGATTGACCCCTTTCGGGAATTATCCCGAAATAAAATATTGTAATATTATTTTTACAGCCAGAGTTTGAATTGCTACTGGTATTAACTATAACGCTAAAATGTAAAAATAATTAAAATTTCAGAAAAAAATTAGACACTTAGGACACACCAATATCTACTAGAAGTATTGGTGTATAAATGGCAGATTTTCAACATCTGGGGTGGTTGCTAGCAAGGCGAGCACTAGAAGCACCACCACGTTTCCCTTCACCGAAAGCTCAATTTCGTAGAATTCAAACCCTCAACCTATGGACCGGGAATCTCTAACACCGAGCCATCATCGCTTCAAATATATAATCAACCCAAACTCCTACAATTTTACTTGAAATTGGTAAAATACACAAACCATATTTGGACAGAACTGAAGAAAAAAACTAACAAAAACAGTGCATATGACAACGTTTTCTACCCACTCAACCATAGACAACTTCCACGTTTTATTCGTAGGCGTTCAAACTCGAAACCATAAACATTATCTACCACTACAATACCCCCTCATTTTCCAATCCAAGCCATTCCCATTAAGTATCCCGACAAATATATTAATTTCCCCCGGGCTTCCGGAAGCGTGCTCGCCGGAAGCGGAAACGGACGGATACCGCTGACCGGACGGATGCGACGTCTGGATGCCGATTGCGACTAATTCATTTCGGTATTGGTATTTGTCAGTTGAGGAGTTGAGATTTTAGTGGAAAAATTTGGTCGTCGATTGATCTAATAGGTGACCTAAAACCTAATCCTACTAATATCCTACTTCCTACTAATATTATAAATGCGAACGTGTGTTTGTTGGTTTGTCCTTCTTTCACGCAGTAACGGAGCAACGGATTGGCGTGATTTTTGGCAAAGATATAGTTTATGGACCGGAGAGTAACATAGGCTACTTTTTATCCCGGAAAAATGCACGGTACCCGTGAGAACGCGGGTGAAAACCGCAGGCAGAAGCTATAGTTGTTAATTTTGTTAATATCAAATACTAATAATTTTTTTGGTAGTTGACAGCTGTTGCTTTTTGAAAAAAGTCAAACCTACTTAAACTGAGTTTCAACATGGGCTGTCGGATTGCTCAGAGCAATTTCTTCCAGGCAACCTAATAATATTTAGGTAATGTTTAATTATTTAAGTATGTACGATTATTGTTAATTTGTAGGTACAATGAAAATTATCACAAAATCTACCTCCATATACCTGTATATGAACTACGTACAAACTATTTTAGTCATAAAACTCATACATTTTATTATTAGATATAAAATTACTACCTACTATGAATCATTTCACATAATCTCTACTTTATCTTATCAGTTTAAGGGCCCTCACACTACTCACGTTTAGTCGCGTCGCAGGCGCCGGCCGCCACGTGTGCGGCGACCCTTAGTTTTTGCTCGTAAAGCATTCCTTCGTTGACAACCCTAATTAGTCGCTTCAGGAATTTGGATAGAATCTGCGAATGTAAGATTTCTTGTTTTTTTTTTTAAATATTATTGGAATAACGTTGAGGTTAATAAAAACCGGTGTTTTTATCGCGATTAAGTCCCGTTCTTATTCCATTGTGCACTGCAAAGTGCACTGCAGTGCCGCGTCAGGCCTTTGCCTGTTTCAAAGTACTGTGTGGTATAGGCTGGCTATGCTTACCATCAGACAATCGGACCGCTCGCCTCGTTGGTCAATAATATAAAAAATGTTTTCCTTGGAAAACAATTTTAAAAATTGTTTTCAAATTGTAAAAAATAAATAAGATTATATAATGTGGGTAATTTATAGTTATAATTCCGCGATAAACATAGTTTTTGTAAAAAATAGTTTAAAAATTGAAATTTTGATAATTATTCCACTCCACATTAGTTTTTTATTTCATTATTATTTTTACTTATCTATATCTACATATACATTTATATAAATAAATAAAATTGAAGTGTCTGTTTATAATATCAAAATAACAGCTTTTTACTAAATTTAATGAAAGTATATACTACGATACCTTATTATAGGTAACGTATATTTGTTTTGTTATCAAACAACCATTTTTAAATTTTTCGGCTGTCTGTTTGTTCCGGGTAATCTCCGAAACGGCTGGACTGATTTTGACGCCACTTTCACTGGCTGATAGCTGATGTTACAAGAAGTAACTTAGGCTATGTGAGCGAAGCTACGGGGCACAGATAGTAAATTATATAAATTGCACTTGGCAAAATATACAAACAGTGTCTGGCCAAAAAAGAAGAAAAAAGCAGTAGGTAAATGTAGGCGACGCGCCTCTTTGGCGCTTCAAACCGGTAGCGCGCCTCCTTTTGGCCGGATTTAAATATTATAATTTTTGAATTTTTGACGTTTTTACCTTTTGATTGTTAATTGTTACTTGGAAAAATATACTGCACAAAATTACACGTACCTCACGAACTTTTAATTATTTTCACGAAATAATATCCTGTCCTGAACCCACGTAGCTTACATTGGTCCTTCGAGCCGGATCGAAGGACCAATGTAAGCTACGTGGGTTCAGGACAGGATATTATTTCGTGAAAATAATTAAAAGTTCGTGAGGTACGTGTAATTTTGTGCAGTATATTTTTCCAAGTAACAATTAACAATCAAAAGGTAAAAACGTCAAAAATTCAAAAATTATAATATTTAAATCCGGCCAAAAGGAGGCGCGCTACCGGTTTCAAGCGCCAAAGAGGCGCGTCGCCTACAGTACCTCTAGGTAGCTTTTAACACTTTTAACACTTTTTTTCTGTTACATCACTAATAAGGCGTTTTCCATAATGACGTCCACGGAAAAGCCAACTCACACATATACAGTGAGAGCAGCCGGTCCGTTTGTCTATACGACACTTGTTTGTAGTAGGCACTAACTGAATTAGGACGTTGTTACAGGCCGAGAGAGATGTTATGATTTAAGGATACCGCGGGATGGATGGAAACATGATTTGAAAAAGTGCGAAAGTGTTATAGTATTAGCTGCTGTACGCGGTTTCACCCTTCGAATTCATGGTTTTTATTTTTTTGCGCGGAACCCTCATTCAAATCAAATCAAACAATTTATTAATGTATTAATTCATAAGAAATTTAATATATTCATTCATAAGAACAATAGATTTTGGAGGGAGCTATTAGCCGTGGACCCACGGGTAATTTTTATTCCCCGTAGTCCCACTGCACTAGAGATTAAATTTTGGTCAGTTTCATTGGGTCCACGAGCTTTTTGTCCGTGGACCCATTACTTAGTTTTATAGCCAGCGTAAATTTTTTGTAATGATAACAATTATAATCTATTACTATTTATTTTAATCGCAATCTTAATCTGATCAAAAATTTGTACATTGGTACTAGGCGAGCATAAGTGTATAAGGAATAAGAAACCTACTTTACAGAGGTTATCAAAATATAGAAACCCACTTAATGTTGTCATTATTTAATCTGTTATTAGAAAAAGTAAACGTGTTCGATTCGTAGCCTGTACTCCATGTATTTAAAACAGTGAAGATAAATAAATTAGTGTGTCTTTTATTTAGTTATTTTAGTTTATGTTGTTTACTTTTTCTGTTATTATAATAAAAGTCTTGTTAGTTTATTTTGAAATGTTTTACAAACTATTCTAATTTATATTTTTAAAACAGTTGATTAATAAATAAGTTTTGAGTATGAATTTTCACGGAACCATTGTACACTCTCCTTGCTCTAACTTAACCAATATTACTTAAAACAGCGATAATTAACCGAACAAGTGTGTCTGGTCCATATTAAATGAGTTGGCCCAAAGATCGTGATCAACAAAGGAATGACTTCGTAATTAGGACCTTTTAGAGATTGTCTTAGTAATTTCTTTATGACTTTTGTTTTAGGGAATGGTTTTTACAGCCAATTTGGTGTTCGACTAAAACATCAGCTAGCGTCCAGGTCTACTTACCGATATAGGTATGCAACATAAAATAATATAACATAACAATTTATAGTTCATCAAAATAATAGATAGATAAATGCAAACTCGTTGGATACAATACCTATTTGCACACTAGCGACAATGAAAAATACCACATCACAAAGGGAACTACTAATAATTATTGAAGATGACTTGACAGCTCATATTATTTACCATTGCAGGTGGTAGGACTAACTCTTCTGCGAGTGTGCGTCTAGGTTGGTACCACCACTTTGCTAGCGCAGTCTGCCGCCAAGCAGTAATGTGCAAACATTATTGTGTTCCGGTTTGATGAGCAAAGTATTCAGTGAAATTTCTGGACTTATGAGACGTATGGGATAATGATAAGTTAGCTAGTAAGTAGGTATCTCTACCTAGTATCTACCCAAAGAAGTGTAGGTACATCAGCATCACACATCTCGACAATTTCAGTTAGGTAGTCCGTAGATAAATATTAGGCACAGTTTAAAAAAAACAATTAAAAATGTTGCTTCTCTCATATGCGTAGGTATATTTTTTGACGTCTGAAAGGGACAGCTCTATATCTGAATAGTTCAAGATAGTACAACAGAGTTTCACTCATTGTTTGTACTAACGCGTTAAAAAGGATCTCTAATTCTGCTCTAACACACAACAAAAGCTTCAAATAGTATATCAAAAATACAGTGTTGGATATAAACCGACAAAAGAGCATAGGAACGCCGGCAGAATGACAAACCACTTTAGAAAAAAAAGTAAAAGTAAGGAGATTATAGTCAAATCTCTTTTGTCAAAATATAGGGCGATTGGCGCCATTAGTTGTCATTTTCTGTATCGATTTTTGTATTGATTCGATACCTATAGAATTTTTTGCGATGTTTTCTTTGTGTTGAAAGATAAATCTTTTTTGGAGATGAGCCAGAAATGGAGGGCGTTTTTAGTAAGTACATTCTGTTTTTTTTTAAATTCCTATGCAAAAAAATTTAATCTAGTGATCGCGTACCAAATAATTATGCAAGTATTATTTTTTACCTATTATTTGGAAGTGGTATACTGTCAGTTTTCTTATAATTTCATAAGGTTATTAATTAATTATTAATGAGGGTATAGAAAATATGAAATGTAATAATATAATTTAAAGCGAGTGAAGCCACCGGTGATAACTACTAGCCTGTTACATAACTGACTGACTGATTTACTTAAAAAGTGCATACATGAAAGTATGATATTAAATTGAGAAATAATTGCATAAATATTTTGAAATATAAATTTAAAATGTTACTAATTGATAAATTACGCCATTTCTGAGTTTATTTACGACAAGAAGAATACATAAATATTGTAAATCTGATACCTACTAATTGCAAATAAATTTAATATCTGATATTTCGTTTAACATTTAAGTTTTCGCAATATATATTGTAATAACAATAAATTTTGTACACTTTGCAATTTAAATATGGAGATGAGTACAATTGACCACACCTATTATACCCGAGAATGTGTGTTAATCACGTTTATGCAAAAATAGTTAAACTATCATCTAACTTAGATACAAAAACACTTTGATATTACAAGCCATTATAAAAAGCCTACAGATCTAAATACTATAGCCCATCACCAGTTAACAGTGACAACAGTCAGAAATATCATTACAAAATCATCAGTACCTACAATATTATAGCCTTACTCCGTAAATCGAGCGTCGAAGCTTCGGTAGACGGATCGCAGTTTACCTACTTAGTACTTAGCCGAAGCCTCGACGTTCGATTTATGGAGTAGGGCCCCTGGTTCGGATGAAAATGAGCAAATTCGAAATACAAATTTAAATATTCGAATAAATAAGTTTTGAACACGCTTATGAGAGCGATGACTCCACATGCCCGATAACCGTTTGAGATTGGCATAAATCGTCGTTATTTTTCTGATCTTTCTGTTATCCTACATATAGTATTCGGTAACCAAAAATTATCATGAACGTGGTATGATATTTTCTAGAACTCATCATGGTGGACTCCATAATACCACCTATCGGTGTTTTCCGGTAGCTGCATCTATGATGATATTGAATGTATACCTATTACATACCAAATGGTGAGGTGAGATAGCGGCGAAACGCTTTCTAATAAAGAAATTTTTGTTTATTGCTATTGAATAACGAGACGATCGTGTAGTTTGTCTTTTTGTTCATGGTAAGCATAACGCCAGTTCGTAGCAATTGCAGTGCCACACAGAACTTTGCGCTGTAATTAAAAAAATGTCCATACAATAAAATTCTAAATTTTTTATTAGCCTTCTCTAACCACATTAAGCTCAATTCTAAGTCCGGTCCACGCACAGCATTAAGGCCCCTGCACACTGCGGATTTAACGCCGCCCCGCTTGATACGATTACCGCCAAATACGATCCCGACTTTGCCGCGGTGTCGAGTTGCCAGCACAAAAAAATAATGTTTGTTTATTGTCCGGAGTATTTGTTGACCGTTCCACAGTCTCGCTTCGGTGGTTAAAGATGGTCTTTTCGTTACATTAAATGGTTTGCGTTCAAAGGCTTTTTCAGCTTCACGGCGAATTGCAACACACTACAAATCGGGAAAAAACTGCTAAACTTTAAAATGTGACGTATTTTGCGTTGTCAAATAACGTACCCAAGTAAACAGCGCTCAAAAATAAACAAATACATTTATTGAATGAAATAAGCTAATTACTGGTTTATATTCCTATTGTTACTGTTTTTAGAAGAATCACTCACATGTTTGCCCTCTCAAGGTGCGTCAATAACTAAGCTATTTACCTCTAGTACGGTTGCAGTGCAGTCACAGAACATATAATAATTGCAGTCCGCGCGGATGATACGATACGAAACAAGCAACAATAACGTTCTGACAGAACTATGTTAATCCACTGTACCAAGCAATAATAGTACTTCTGAAAAATAAGTTATTATAAATAGCACAAACTAAATCTTCAGTAAGAAAAGAGCATCATTTTGTCACCCGCCTCCGTCTACAGGCCAGGCTCGAAGCGTCATACGGCACGTTAGAAGGTTGTCACATTGATTCGTCAAGTTGCCAGCGTGCTTAAGCCGGTTAGCGCGGCGTGGACGCGCCTTTATATACGCACAGGGTCTGTGAAACTCAACAAAACACTGAAGTTTTAGTAACCAAATCCTACTAATGTTAGAAACGCGAAAGTTTGTGAGGATAAGTGGATGTTTGTTACACTTTCACGCAAATAGCACGAACGGATTTTGATGAAACTTTACAGTAATATAGATTATACATCAGAATAATATATAGACTACAATTATGTATAAAGACATATACCAGGTGGACGACGTGGAAGCTAGTCTATATATACTTCTATAGAAATGAGAGTTTTTGTTTGTTTGTTTGTTACCGTTAATCTCGGGAACCACTGTTTAAAAAAAATCTTTTACTAATAGGAAGCTATATTATCTCTGAGTGCTGGATACGTTTTATTAAGATACCACGCGTTTTAGTACAGTATATGCGGTCTTAAAAAGCGTGCCCACTAAAAATATATTTCATTGACTCAAAAAGGAATTATAAATAAAAAATTCTGGTCATTACTGACAGTATCTTTTCGTCTTCAATACATTTACATGACAAGTTGTTTATATTTTCGACCACAAACGTTAATTATCGTCAGATGAGATTGCTTTTAAACGTTACTATTTCAAAAAAACCTTTACTGCAGTGTTTCCATCTACACATAACTAAACAAATAACTAAAAGACAGAAAGGCAGTTTGCAGTGAAGCCAATGATAAGAAATGCCTAAAATCGCGCGCAGTGACATTCCCCTGGAGAGGTTTAGATACAGTAGTGGGTAAATTAACTATGACGATTGAAATAATAAGACTAAGAATTCGTTTCACGTGTATATGTTATGTGACCATAGACCTCATAGTTCCCTAGATACAGATATAATAATATAGTTAATTTAAAAAAACTGCTGCGTTCTAAAAACCTAGTCAGTACGCGCATTCCATCAAAAGATTAGGCCCATCATCTCATTGTATCCCTGGCTGTAATCACAGCTCCCCGCTCGCCTTTGTCGTGAATACGTGCGTGAAATGTCTTATGACATCTTCAGCTCCCGAAGCGCAGCGTTTTTAAGGCGTTATGTAAAGAGTATAAGGTCCTTAATGTGGCGTGAGTAAGCTTTCTATATGGGTATGGAATGTTGGTTTGTTTGCTGTGTAATATGTGTGTATGGGACAGTCTTTGTAGCATTGTTGAGGAAAGAATATTTTCTTATCCTAAAAGACTTTATGAAAAGAAAAATTTGGATGTTGCCGTACAATTATTGTAGGTATATTATTTTAAAACAATGATAATTACTTTGGTTTAGATGAACTATGTGTTGTCTTCATTGTTTTTTGTCAATTTGAAAGTGAATTGAAAGTGACAAAACATAGTTTATATAAACCACTTTTTAACAATGTTTATTAATAAGAGCCTTTGTCTTCAGAAAGTAAAGGAAATTATTGCTTTGATACTCTAATTTAGATTTTCCATGCTTTTCAGAAAAGTAAAGTGAAATGTTAAGATCGTAATCGTCAATCGTCATGCAGAAAATCTGTTACTGAATTATGATATAGTATCGGTGTAGCTACTGTACCTACTTGAGAGCCAGTCTTATTAGGTTTAACGTGTTCACCTCCTTCGACCACATCAATTAATATCTGGTGAGAGTGTGGTAAACTGTGAAGAATAAACAAGTCGATGTAACAAAAGTTACAAACATAAAAAACACGACCGCCCTAGCCAGTGTCACTCGGGATGATGTAAGGAGGATGATGAGGGAGGATGACGATCGGGATTCTAATACCCCATACATCCAAATCTGTTCAGGCATTTAAAAGTTATAGTTGAATAAAAAAAACTAACATACATAGACCCTAAAAACATTGCACTCCTTTTTTTGTAGTCGTGTAAAAAATAAGAGAAATTGTAATAGGCAGGCGTATGTATGTAATGAACATCAAGTGAACGACCCGCACTTGGCTCGTTACTTTACTACAAAAATTGCTTTTGTAAAACCGGGAACCTATTTTAACAAAAACATCGTGATTTTTGAAATTTCATTCCCTATTACCAACCTTAGGGGTGTATTCTTTAATAAAATTAAAGGACCACTCTTGAGATACAATATAGAAGTGAAGTAGAAACTGGGCAACATAGTCACAAAAAAATACAGACGAATTAAGAACCTCCTCTTTTTTGGAAGTCGGTTTAAATTATAATAAAAAAATTAATCAAGGGTTCTTTTACTAATCTTCCAATATTTAAATGCCAACCAAGGATTGAATGTTTGTTGAATCCTTTATCACGTCGAAATAGGTGAACGTTTTAAACTGAAATTAGTTACACAGATTAAAAATTAATTTTGCACATTACCTTTTATCCCTAATAATGCAAAGTTCAGGAAAAAGAACGGCTAAACAACGTGAAACAGCTGGAGCGCAAAAAGGATCAAAGTTATGACTTCCTTAGAATGTTCCAGCGCAGACCCTTCGTAACAGTCTCAACAGCAAACGGTCCTGACATTCCTGACAAGAGCAGCCGTTCATAGCCAAGACAGCATATTTCAACCCTATCTAGCCCTATAAAAGTCGAGCTTCATGCCCCCTCCACGGCATAAATTAGGGCGTCTCCACACAGGAACTTAAAGCACTCGACTCGTAAAGATAACGCTATGTTTACAAAACGATCCAACCCGGCTATCTCAGTGTGCACCGGCCGTTATCATCGATCATTGACAGTGTGTACTCGGCTTTATCAACCTGATATCTCACTACCAACTTAAAGTGAAAATTTTCGCGGAAAATTACACTTTATGACTATGAAAATAGAATAGGTCCGATGTGTAATATATTTGTATCGAATGTGGTCGGAATTGTATAGCAAATAGGATGGAATTACTTTATACAGACAAGTATGTTAGTAGAATTGTTGAAATACTTGTTAAAGATATGAGTATCGAATATTGATGTTGGTTAACCTTTAAGAGGTTGCCAGCTTTTTATGCGGAACTGGTATTCCTTGCGACTGAATACGTCTGATATCTTTTGATGCAGATATCCTATTTTACCAACCTGTTAGTGAGAATCACCTGCCAATCGATACGTCGCGTCAGTTTGAACATAACGAAACAAAACGGATTGCTTCGATAGGGAACACTAAAACTGTAATACAGAGTCCCGCAGATATTATATTTACTAGCTTCTGGCCGCATCTTGACAAACGTGGAATTAAATATTATAGCCTATAGCATTCAGGGAAAACATAGCTTCCTTATACTGAAAGAATTTTTAGAATTGGACCAGATATTCCCGAGATTTATAACAGTAAAAAACTTTACCTACCTCTTATAAATCTTATAATACTCATTAGTATAATAAACTCATAAGTAAATATTAATTTCTCAGGCTAACGAGCGCAATGCAGTGCCATGCAGGCCTTTGTGTATGTATCAAAGTTCTGAGTGCACTGCAATTGTTATGGGCCGGCGTTATGCTTACCAACAAGCAAACGACAAGCTTTTCTCGTTATCCAATAGTTTAAAAAAAGACTCAAGTCTCTCAAGTGCAAATGCCGGAACAGAATAGTTGCTTTGATTTTTAACTTGAGGGTGGTAGCGAACCAGGTACAGAATAAGTAATAGTACAGCCAGGTATAGTGTAAAAATGCCCTATCACTATGCTATGTTCGCAACACAATCTTTCCTTTGCTGAAAGATGAAGTTGTTTTAGGAATCGAACCATCGACATATTCGTATTGTCACCAACAATGAGCCATTAGTTATCACTAAAAAAACAAGAACAACTCGACAGTTATAAAAAGAAACAAAAACCCGTCTGCTTAATTATAACTGAAATGAAATTGTGAAAGTGACATAAGGATGTCACTTCCACAATTAAAACAAACCTAATGATTTTATTTATTTTATTTTATTTTACAAACATAAACATACAGTGATATACCTCATATATCAAAATCCATCAAACCGTTGCCAAAGAAATAGACATAGGTACATGATACTCGTCATCCAGACATACGTCGGAAAAACATAAATCTCCTTCGGCAGTCGGGTAAACAGACCTAGCTGTGTGCTGAGTGGTTGACCGACCTCATAACTTCTCACGAAACTTGTAACTATCTAATCAAAGTACTGCCCCAGAGCCATCAGTAAATCATTATTCAACATGTGGAATATCAAACGCACAGTAGTTCATTATACTAACTTCAAGTATCAAAACAGAGTGCTTGCCCGATAGACCAAATATGGATATCCGATAGACCAAATTGGATATGAATAAGGACGAATAAAAGGTTGAAACTTAATTAATCGTACCAGAATGAACATAAATAAACTAAATAACCAAGGGATAACGTACCAATTTGAACTCAGACTGTGTATAGTGTGATGAGCTGGATCGTTGGAGCCGGATGGGTTCGTTGGATGTACCTAATAGTAATTTTATTGAACTACAAAAGAATTACGTATGACACTATTAACTTTAAAAATATTACCTCATTATCAGCCTTTTACGCTCCCACTACTGGGATATGGGCCTTCTCTCGGAGAGAGAGGTATGGGCCATAATCCACCACGCGGGCCCAGTGCGGCTTGGTGGATGTCACATGTCCTCGAATTTTGTGTTTCTGGAACATACGGGTTTCCTCACGATGTTTTCCTTCACTGTCTTAGAGCGAGTGTCAATAATCCGCAATTGGTGCGGGCCGAGTCGAGATTCGAACTATGGTGCGTCGGATTGAAAGTAGCACAAGTTCCCGCTCGGACACACTCACTCTATAAAAATACCTACTATTGGATAATGAGACGAGCGGCTCGTTTGACATCAGGTAACGCCAGTCCATATTAATTGCATTGCCACTCAGAATTATTGAAACACAATGGCCTGCGCGGCACTGTAGTGCGCACGTTACCCTGAGACAATAAGTCTCATAAGCCCAGTAGTTTCCCAGGCTACTTTTCTCATCAAACTGGAACAGTAATGCTTGCACATTACTGCTTGGCAGTAGACTACACGAGCAAAGCGATAGTACCCCTCTTGACGGACCCACACAGAAGAGTTAGTCCTAAGTCGTAACACCTCTACCACCTGGTATGCGTCGTACCTATTAACAAAAATCTCTCAATCTTGCACAATATTATCCTCTTGAGACCTCGAATCTGGATTCACAAAAACAAAGAGCCACCTATCTTGAAACTGACAAGGTCCACGGTCCACGGTCCTCCACAATTTATTTCCGCGATAAGTGTGTCGCCGGCGCGGAATGTCGTCGTCCGTCCGTCCGACCGTTTTTATTATTAGTACCTGTCTGATATTTTAATACCTATTTGTTGATAGGATACTGGATTGGAACGAACTGAGACGACGATAAAGAGGTTACAGAGGCTTGCTCTATCTGCCTAGCGGTAGTGTAGAGAGGCTTTTTATGTTAAAAAATCATAGAAGAATGCTTTTTTATACTATTGAATAACGAGACGAGCGGGCCGTTTCCCTGATGGTAAACATAACGCCGGCCCATAAATGCCCTGCAAAGGCCTTTTGTACCTACATAAATAAACACTACATCTGACCTAGCTACAAAAACAGTTGGATAATCTACAAGTCAAAGTAGGCCTGCCTATAGGTAATCCAAATGTTCTAGCCCACTTCCAGTTGGAAGCGTACCCAGCATGCTGGCGGCATTGCCTCGTTGAACCGCAATACTGATCCGTTGAGCCAAGTCATTTTGCATCAATCAACGCTCTGACAAATTTTTGAAAATATTAACTATTGTAGTGCCACTCAGAACTTTCAAACACAAAGGCCTGCGCGGCACTGAATTGCGCTTGTTACCCTGAAACAAAGAGTCTCATAAGCCTATTAATTTCACGGACTACTTCGCTCATCAAACCGGAACACAGCTAAATGGTTTTTTTGGTGTTGAAAGAAGGCCGTAAGTTTTCCCCAGTCTGTCTTGTTTCCTCATAGTTACGACCTATATGTCTTCAAGCCTAGAGACAATAGGCTAGATCCATGTGCTCCATTGCATCTTCGGCCACGAGTGGCACGACTTTTGACAAATTTAATTATATCTTGGTAATTCGTCAAATCGTCTTTTCGTCAAATCGTGAAATTTGACAAATACTACGAGTATTTGCCAAATAAGTACAGTCGATAACAAAATACGCATTCAGGACATAGCGTTTCGAACCCGAAAGCGATTGAGGCATTATACAATTTGCTGACAAGGAATTCTTTTATTTTGTTGACCGACGCACTGAACATGTCCAATTCTTCTATCACAATACTTATAATTATATTGAGACCACCTGGAGAGTACATTACCCTTTCAAACAAAATCGGTTTGCATAAATAAAAAAATACATATACTCGAACATAGAACCTCTTTCTATTTTGAAGTCGGTTACAAAGCGTGCTACCTGCATCGTCGACCGCATCATCACGAGATTTTATAGCCAAGTCTGTAATACAATAAAAATGAATTCATGCTTATTTTCGCGTGAGATATTGTTGAAAATCCCGTGCTCTTCACACTACTGTACGAGAATTTCAAATTTTAAAGTCTGTGGGACAGCTACACAAAATAGAAAAAGGAACGTCGTGTGCGTTGTCGCGTGTCGTAAGATTTATTGTTTTATCTTTGGCGCGAGGAATGGGGGAAAAAATTGACGACATTCTTGTGTCTGTGTGTCGTGACACATATCGGGCTAACTAGATTCTTGTTTTTTTGAGTAAAAACCTATATAACTAGCTTCTGCACGCGGTTTTCACCCGCGTTCCCACAGGAACCGTTAATTTTTTCGGGATAAAAAGTAGCCTATGTTACTCTCCGGTCCATGAACTATATCTATGCCAAAAATCACGTCGATCCGTTGCTCCGTTACTGCGTGAACGAAGGACAAACCAACAAACCAACAAATACACTTTCGTTTTCGCATTTATAATATTAGTAGGATAGTACACAGACTATATTACAAATCTGTGGGATAGTAGGATATTAGTAGGATTAGCAGGAAGTAGGATTAAGGACCGTTTGGATTATATCAAATCAAATCAAATCAAATCAAATAATTTATTTGCCAAAATATATATATATCTTTAGACCATTTTGCTGTCTGATATTTCAAACGATTTTTAATTATTTTCTTAGTTTTTTATTGATAGGAGCTGGAGTTCTGTTTTAGTTTTTAATTTTTATACAAAATTTTATTTACTACATAAATAAGTTAATCTACCTTGAAAGTGGCATATGGAATTTGACTACGCACTTGTCACCTACCAGCGAGTGTCGAGTGCCACCCCATATGTCGGGATTAGGTAGCCAGATACGGTAATGTATGGCGTCACACTGTTTACATACATCTCATACATTTCGTGCATTTGATAGCGACAAACGAATTATCGTGATAGCGATAACTGTGTTTTTATTTAGTTTTATTACTTTGATGGTATATATGATGGAGAATGACTTTGGATTTCTTTTTTGTTTGTGATAAATTGTTATTATTAATGATTTGTACGTTTTTTTTTAATGTAATATATACATTTATTAAAAAGCGGTTATTTTGACCGTACATACATAAACTTCAATTTTATTTATTTGTATAGATGTTCTGATGGGACAGGTCAGACAGTTATTTGCACAAATGCAACGTTATAAAAGCGTCTAAACTAACTCATAACTAGCTGTGCCCCGCAGCTTCGCCCAGTAGCCTAAGTTACTCCTAACATCAGCTATCTGCCAGTGAATGTCCTGTCAAAATCGGTCCAGCCGTTTCGGAGATTACCCGGAACAAACAGACAGGACAGACATGACAAAAATTAAAAAATGGTTAATTTGTGGTTTGAAGGTAGGTACCGTATATTCTTTCATATGCATTTAGTAAATAACTGTTATTTTGATACTACAAACAGACACTTCAATTTTATTTATCAACCGACTTCCAAAAAAGTAGAAGGTTATCAATTCGGTGGGTATTTTTTTTTATGTTTGTTACCTCAAATCTCTGTCATTTATAAACCGATTTGAATTTTTTTTATATGAAATGGTATACTTTCAGGTTGGTCCCATAGAAATTTCATCAAAATCGGTTCAGTAGTTTGTCACTGAAGTCGGTTCGTCGCTTTTTTAAAGCAATTTTTTTTATAGATTTAAATGTTGGTAGCTCTTTAAATTCAACATCAGTATATCCCCCTGTTTATAGTTAATGGCTAAAAAATACTCGAACGATGATTCTCAAATTCGTAACTAGATCAGACATCATTTATAATCATATAACACTGAGCTTTTTAGCAATAAGCGCACATGTGTCGTGACTTTGCATTTTTACATTATTTTAAAGAGGTAGATCTAGTTTTTTTATAATATTCGGTAACGGGACGAGCAGGTGGTTTACCTGATGGTAAGCATAACGTAAGCCCATAACAAATAGTGCTACTTAGAACTTGCAACACTTAGCTTAGAACTAGCACACAAAGGCCTGCGCGCAGGCGGTCCTGTACCAAGGTAGAGCAAGATATATTATACTTTTAGTTTTGGTATACATATCGAATAGTAATAAGTAGGTTAGGTTACTACTAATTAATAAACAAAATAATGACAAGTTTTAAAATTCCAATTTTGATCGAAACTGAATCTGAAATGGTAACGACTTCGGTCTGGTACTGCCTACGTGGCATTGCAGTGCGCTGCCATGAAACATTACCAGTCTTACCACAAAAAAAAACATATCTTAAACGCGTGTTAAACAGTGTTACCTCCTAAACGTGCCTTAGCCGCGTGTAACCGTTTTTGGCTATTTCTATTGTGTTGTGACATTTCTAATAATTTTAGACGTTTATCTTTAGACAATGTAGACGTAGACACTGAAGACGCCTGTTTATCTAGAGCTAAACAGGCGTCTAAAAGTATTATTTATGGTAACATGGTAAGTCTCATAAGCCCAATGTTATAAAGTTTGGTCACTAGCTCTCCTAATCTAGAGTGACAATGTGGTCCTTTTATTAGTGAGTGTTGAAATGATAGTATTTTATGTTTAATTATTTATTTATTAATTTTATTGCATACATACATTCAACTTGTGGGAGGACTAACTCTTCTGCGAGTGTCCGTCTGGGTTGTTACCACCGCTTTGCTCGTGAGGTCTGCCGCCAAGCAGTAGTGTGCAAGCATTACTGTGTTCCGGTTTGATGAGCAGAGTATCCAGTGAAATTACTGGGCTTATGAGACTTAATACCTAATGTCTCAGGGTAACGAGCGCACTGCAGTGCCGCGCAGGCCTTTGTGTTTCAAAGTTCTGGGTGGCACTGCAAATGTTATGGGCCGGCGTTATGCTTACCATCAGGCAAACGACCAGCTCGTCTCGTTACCAATAAAATAAAAAATAAAATAAAAAAACTTATACATTATTCTTAAGCTAATGTAATTACTATATTTTAAAAAAGGTTATTATTAAACCATTACAAACGAAAAAAAAATACGGTCGGCTAAGGAATGGAGTACTTTGCCGGCCTCTGTGTTTCGCAGTAGCTGTAATCTGGGAATTTTCAAGACGAGAGTGATTAGGTTTCTTCTCGGCAAGAGTGCTATACTATCGTTGATAAAGTTGCTCATAGTCGCGTCGCTCGATGTATATAAGTCTATTTCAAATTTAAAAAACAAGTATTTAGAAATAATAATGTTAATACTTTGTAACAACACAATTATTACAAAAACGTTTAGGGCAATGTGCCCTAAACATTTTTAAAATTAACCCTGAAAAAAAATGCACAATTCAAATCAAATGGCGGACATATTTCGTGAATTATAATATAATATTATAATGAAATGAATACTCCATTTGATAATTAATGTATTCATGATTCGTTGAAAATATTTTCTTTTAGTTGTCAGTCAAGCCACCCCCGGTGCGTGCGAGATGGAAGGATGGGGTGGACGTACCGTGACGCGCGAATTTGATACTTGGTAGCATGACATTGTTCGTAATGCAATGAATAGGTAATCCTTACATACATCCATATAAATGTGAAACATGCGAAGGTGTGTTCGGTGGTGTGTTGTTTTGTTAGTTTGTCCTTCTTTCACGCGGCAATGGAGCAACGAATCGACGTGGTTTGCCATATCAATGTAGTTAATGGACGCGAGAGTAACATAGGTCACATAGTCATCACTATAATAGTCACCGGGAAGCTCCTGATCTATTTGCGTCCATGTATCTTTGTTATTTACATAATCCTTAATTTTATAAAGAAATATTAATAAACACATGGAGAAACCTTTTTACATTTGTTTTGAATTATTTGTTTTAGGAATTTTATCATAGGTAGAATCTAACACCGTTAGCCACAAACGATTTATTGTTTTTAACTAATCTGATCCAGGTAGAAAGTACAATTTTCTGTTACATAATTTTTAGTAGATATTTAAACTAACTTTTAATATACAAGTCTACTTTTCTACTTTAAATAAAAGAAATTTTATCTGTTTATTTATATTGCGTAATATATTTTAATTTCCCGACGCGACGTTTCGAACCTTTTGCAGTGTTCGTGGTCACGGCGTACACTAGTAAACGGTATACTTTTCTACTTTACAAATGTACCTTCTACTCTACGAGTGTAAAGTATCAAACACACCCGTTCCCTACCAATCCCGAGCTCGGCATATGGCCCACTAGCGGGGACTTAGCGCGGCCCATTGCGTCCATTGTGCGTCGCACTTTATTGAATTGCACTTCATTATTGTACTGCAATGTTTTTGATCTCGGGAGTAGCTGAGGAATGAGCTTTATGAGCGTGCTGGTTACTTTTATAAGTGATGGCTCAGTGGTAAGGTCAGCCGCCGATCTGTTGGTCACTGGTTCGAATCTCACTCTAGCTTGAGCTTTCGGTGAATGATACTGACACTGTACTATGGCGTTTTCTAGAGCTAGAATCAAGTTCTCTCAAGTAAAAAATCGGTCATTAAAAATTTATTGGCATGTTCAGTTGTGTTCCAATATTTGGCGATGTCTTGATAGTAACCTATTCTAGGTCAAGCATGTTCATCATCTTCGACCACAGCTTTACTGAAAATCACGTGGGATACTGGTCAAATGAGTCCACTCGGAGCTTTGATTGGCAATGTCTTGCGTGACACCACAGGCATTCGTTATTCTGAACCGTCAGTATGTAATTTAGTAATTGTACTGATTACTTTGTCAAAACGGAACACAACAATGCTAATGCTGTGCATTGATTAGGAAAAGTTCTCGACGATGCGGTGGCAGAATAAATTATGGTACCCACCGATTAGGTAAATGTAAGTAAATTTTGAACTACGTTAGATTACTATTTTTCACCAAATTCTCTTTGCAATTAAAGACCACCGGACTTTATCATTTATTTGATAATTGTAATTCCCATAAAAATACAAACATCATAATCACCCCTGAATCAAAATTAATCACAAAAGTCATCACCACGTATCGTCCAAATCACTTCCCTAAATCAGTGTAATTATTGACACAAATAATTTCAGGACAGGCGTTTGATGCAATCGCACGCGTCCTGACCACACAAAACTATATATTTTTATTATTTTTCCTAACATTTTTGTGTTTTTTCATTATCATTATGGGAAAGCAATGTTCCCCTATTTGTTTGGATTTCACACCCACGGTTTTTTGATTAAAACTCGCGTTAATGCATTGGGGTGCCGCAAGGGTGCATCTTTGGCCGCTTCCTTTCCATTGTGCTGGTGGTTCTGGAAATATTTCCTGGACTGTAATTAATATAGACTGAGTGATTCGGCTGTTATTTGTTGATTTGGAATGATATAGATTCTGGTTCGGAAAGAGCTGAAAAGTCAAATGAAGTTGCCCCCTACTATTTTAGATCGAAAATTCTTTACACCAACAAGAAATAGTTGCAAGAGAAGAAATAATAGTATTTATACAGGAAATAGTAACAAACAGTAAATAACTTAATAACAAATAGTACAATTGGTGGTGTTAGTACTCTAAAGCGATCTACGCAACCGTACAAACAACACATTTTTTAAGGCGATCGATACAATTTTTTCAAGGCTGATTGACTAGTTTACATAATTTTAACTCACAGCAAAGAACATGTTATACACACAAAGAGCAAGATACCCATGACCCATAAGATTATTATTCTCATTGCCATTTCAATCAGCAAAACCCCAAAGAAAACACTACCCGATAATTGGTTAGGGTTGCCACCACCAACTACCTAATCTTAATGCAGTGGTGCATTTATAATCCGACATATTTGCTGCGTGACCGCCCTGTACCCATTTTAGGAATAAAGTGGTAAAGTAATCCTATTATATTGTTTATGGTTTCCAAATCTAAAGTATTAGGGATGTCCTTTTAGAATATTTGGTACCTATCTATATATATTTTATCAGGTGGTAGGACTAACTATTCTCATCTGGATACCACTATTTTGCTCGTGTAGTCTGCCAGTAATCTGCAAGCATTATTGTATTCCAGTTTAATGAGCGAAGTATAATGATATTACTAGGCTTATGTGACTTAATACCTAATGTCTCAGGGTAACGAGGGCACTGTAGTGCCGCGCAGGCCTGGGTGTTTCAAAATTATGTGTGGCACTGCAATTCTGCAAGCTGGTCGTTTGCCTGATGGTAAGCATAACGCCGGCCCATAACAATTGCAGGTCCACTCAGAACTTCGGCACTGCAGCAGTGTACTTTTTGGTAACAACCCAGACGAACAATCGCTGAAGAGTTAGTCCAACCACCTAGTATACGTTTGGTTACAGAGTTGCTATGGCCGCCTTCCGGCTTCATCATCGGACCAACTCTATGACATCATTTAGGTATATATTTTTTTATTATTTTTATATTGCATTGTCATCTGATTTACATATAGTATAATTATGTAAAGTTTCGGCTTGTTCGAACACCGGGAAGTGGGTCAAATTTAACTTGCAAGATTTGACCTAAACAAACATACTTACACATACAAACGTTGCAAGTTAAATAAAAGCTTGTAATGTAATAAAAAAAAACTCAGAATGTTTATTTATTTAATTATTTATTTATTTATGTTAAGACTCTCGTCACACAAGCTCCAAGCGTTCTTGCTCCAACCCTGTTTTCCTTACAACCAATTACCCTGGTGCACCCCACTTCGCCACCGCAGCACGGTTTTCCACCGCCACCGCCGATACAACACATGAAATATTTATAAGTTAGGTTATTATCCGAATTGATAGTATTGGATACAGTCATACCTGATGGCTCAAAGAAAAATAAAAGTAAAAATAATATATATAGAAACGGTTTTTTTATAAATTAATATGTAACAAGACTTAATTAATATTTTTCTTTGTTGGGATGAGATTGGTTATGTATTTATGATGATTTGTTTGTAGTTCAACCTTTGATACAGATACGTGTAAGTAGTTATTAATAAATAAATAAACATCTTCCACATCTGATTTTGGACCACTCAATAAAGGTCTATTAAAAGTCGATTAAAAATATAGATGTAATCAATAATGCAATTCTTTTTTAGGTAAATAAACTTTATTTCTAAACAGACTAAAACAATCGCAATCTCTGATGTGCCAAGCAAAAGCCGCATTTTGATAACATTTTGCAGGTACTAATCATCAATACTAACTAACGTACCTATCAACCATTTAGAACATCTGCGGAAATACTTCAAATTGATTTTTTCTGTGGAATTATTGCTTGAGTTTTGTTAGGCAACACCTACTGCAAAACAGTAAGAATCCTTGCGATAATCACATTTATTGTGCTATTTTGGTGTCAAATTTAAGTAATCCTGTGTAACACACATTGTTGTAATGCCAATAAATATTTCTGTTCTATCGTAAATTAAAAAAGTCGCTGATAAATGCTTGCCTCTCTGTTGCATGCCGCTGTAATAACTTCAACAAGCGTATTATGCAATACATGACATTAACACGTTAGCTGCGGCACCAATTTTTGCAAACTTTCCGTTCCTGCGGCACGAGGTGTTATCGGCCCGCACCGTGACCAGACGTTAGGGCGACACGCGGTCTATTAGACCCCACCTCTTTTAACAGACTAAAATCCATTTTCTGGCGCGAAATCAAAGATAAATGAAAATTTTAGTCCTTATCGATATAGACAGTGAATTGATCAACCCTAATGTACCGTCGCCCCGGGATCTGATAGCTAGTTTATTAATTATTGGCAAAACAAAATATGGGATCTTATACACCTCGTAACGCACTGAAAAAGGGTAAATTTTCGCTAAGATTAGTGATGAGAAAAATAATATCGACGCAACGACGTTTATCTATTTTTGTGTGAAAGTCTTAATGCGGTTCACAGAATAGAAAAAAAAGAATGTTGTTTTCGCGGCTTGCGTTGCATTTTTACCTTTTTTGTAGTAAAATTTTAAAATGTATCGAATTTCTTCATTAGATTCACTCATTTTGACAGTACGAAAAACAAATACAAATCACACATTTTCCTAATTTGAATTTGGAATTATGTTCTTTAAAATTTAAACTTTCAATGATACCAAAACCAGCCAGATACAAATAGTATAGCCAAAGAGATTTTATTACAAGTTCATACATACTATAATGCGAAAAGACTTTTTCCCCTACCAACATCTTTCGATACGGAACCCTAAAAATCGTTAGGTAATCTTTATTTACTTTCAAAACCTAGACAAAGAACTACTGAATTATTAATTAATTACTTACCTGTTTTGTCAACGGCTGCTTTGCGTTTTTGTGGAGATTTCACTACCTACAAAAATATCAATTAAAAAACTTACCTGTTTTGGTTCTGTTTCTGGGTTTTTTAAAATTAACTTCTTCCGACATCGTTTAGACATGTTCGGCGATGTAAAAGGACGTGCTCTCCAATCGACGTGATGCACAACACTAGTCGCGGGAAGCTCGCGTTGGGTGCGGTACGAGGTCCGGGAGGATATGGGACGTTTTAGCCTCGTTCCGCACTGCATTAAAATTATATTAATTCAGTGCGGTACGAGGCCTAAAACATCCGGTACCAAGGTAGGTATACCACCGAGTCCGGGACCATTAGCGCATCTCAAATATACATTTATCTCTTTTCTATACTGGACCAAACCAAAGCTATGCCCTTCGCACGACAGAGATGTTCACGTTTTTCCTTGCCGCACCACAAGGAAGTTGCATGAGGGGTGATTTAGGCCTCGTTTCGCACTTAACGTGTTAATGCCCGGCGGGTGGCGACACACCGAGTGATAATCCAAAGCCCCTGTCCCGTTGTTTGCCACAAAATTACAGATGGAGATTTACTTTAGGAGTTATTAGTTAGGTAGTTAGGTAGGAAATTAGTACGATCCAGGCTAAACTGCTTACAGGCTCTCTAAGCGTTTGAAAGCAACAGTGAAAGCAAATCATGCAGATGAATTCCTGAGCTCGCATTATACATAAGCTATTTGTTTCTGTACGAGTACTATCTTTTTTATTATATTGGTTAACGAGCCGCGCGGGTCGTTTGCTTGATGGTAAGTATACTGCCATTGCCACTCAGAGATTTAAAACTCAAAGGCCTACGCGGCACTGCAATGCGCTCTTACCCTGAGACATTCGGTTGAAATTAGCTCAGTAATTTCGCTGACCACTTTATCTTGCATTTAAGTCTGCAGTTAAGTACTTATTATTTTGATTTGATATTCTCCCAGCGTCGTCTCTAACCTCAATTTATCCTAAAAGGAAATCCGATCAAAAATCTTCTTCCGTCATAAACATCAATCTCCATATTCCTATCCCCTCCATTAGCACCGGAAGTGGAAGTATTAGCGGAACGATTTATCATAGGAAAAAACAACCGCGAAAATCCGCCATCTTGATAATGGCGGTCGTTCCCGCCAATTTCAATGCAATATGGCGGGATGGCGCGTGCCGATAAAAAATAATTATTGTGTTTAGTGAAACGCATGTTCACATTACTATAAAATTATTATGTCCCCACTTACATCGAAGTCAAAACGCAATTGGCGACTACTCTAATACTTACTACCTTATTTATAATTATGCTCAATAAGATAATAATCTATGCTTTATATAAACTGCTCTGTCCACTACTCGTTGACGAAAGGTGGTACGCGTGAAAACTAGACAAAACACTTTCTAGTAGTAGTAGGGTTACTGTACGTTTATGAATAAGGAGGTCAGACTTAAACATGGCTTACCTACAAGCAGACTTCCTTGCTGGAAACCAGAGCACGAAAGACTTTTCTCGAGAACGAAATTACCTGTTTCCTTACATGTTCGCGGTTATTATAGGTACACTGCTTTTGCACGGTGTGGACTGTGGTACCAGGAGGCAAGATACAACGTTCGGGGATAATGTATAGCTTCTTATTAGATTTTCTAGAATTGGGCCCAAAGTTCCAGAGACTAACAATAACCAACAAATATTCAATACGCAAGTTTTTTTTTTTATGTTATTAGGTAACGAGACGAGCTGGTCGTTTGCCTGATGGTAAGCATAACGCCGGCCCATAACAATTGCAGTGCCACCCAGAACTTTGAAACACAAAGGCCTGCGCGGCACTGCAATGCGTTCGTTACCCTGAGACATTAGGTATTAAGTCTCATAAGCCCAGTAATTTCACTGGATACTCTGCTCATCAAACCGGAACACAGTAATGCTTGCACACTACTGCTTGGCGGCAGACTTCACGAGCAAAGCGGTGGTAACAATCCAGACGGACACTCGCAGAAGAGTTAGTCCTCCCACTAACGAAAAGTTTACTGACGCGGCGAGGTTAAAGCCAGCTAGGCAACTGGCAGTTAGTGCAAGTGATCTAGTGTCATCATCAGGTAGGACCGACTCTTCTGCGAGTGTCCGTCTGGGTTGGTACAACCGCTTTGATCGTGAAGTCTGCCGGCATGCAGTAGGTAATGTGCAAGCATTACTGTGTTCCGGTATAACCAGTGAAATTACTGGGCTTATGAGACTTAGTAGGTACATAATTTCTCAGGGGAACGGGCGCACTGCAGTCCCGTGCAAGCCTTTGTGTTTCAAAGTTCTGAGTTGCACAGCAATTGTTATGAGCCGGCGTTATGCTTACCATCAGACAAACGACCAGCTCGTCTCGTTATCAAATAGAATTTTAAAAAAAATCGCCGTCTCGTGGCTCAATGTCATCGAGCCGCTACCACATCCACAGAATAGATAATAGTACATATCCATAATAACCAAAAGGTACATTAATCTAATCAACACAACGCACGGTAATGGCGGCGGCCGCTCGCCGCCCGCCGCGTGGCGCACGCGTGCTGCCAAATTGGTACTATTGTTTCGGACGCGCGGCTAACGCGTTTGGGGAGTAACAGTTTTCAGTTTAAATTGTCTAATGCTGTGTAGAATATATTTTGGAAATGAACAGAGTTAGAGTATACGCGTTTGATATTAAAGTAGGGTTCGTGAAGGCCATAGTTATGAACCGGGAGCGACCCATCCTCATCACAATACTAATTTACCGATTACCGATACAACACTAACACTACCATAATAATCAACGTAATCCTATTTCAAAGAAGCTGTGGCCCGCGGCTTCGCCCCTGTAATGTAGCCTAAGTTACTCCTTATAACATCAGCTATCTGCCAGTGAAAGTCCCGTCAAAACCGGTTCAGCCGTTTCGGAGATTAGCCGGAACAAACTCGAGAGACTAAAATTAAAAAAAATTGTTTTAATTTTCCTACCTACTGTATATCCTTTCATATATGCATTTAGTAAAAAGCAGTCCTTTTGACATTACAGACACACTCCAATTTATTTTATATGTATAGATAAAAATCTAGATTCTAATACGGTAAAAGAAATGTCACAACAGAATAAAAGACAATGGTTAGATTCTACTTAAATCAAGATTCGTGGAGGTTCATATTTATATAGGCGACTAAGACATGTTTTAGAATTAGATGCTGTTTAAGTTTTGTGGTAAGACCATTACCCTGTTACAACAAAAAACGCTTTTAGACGCTTGCTTAGCTAGACTTTGTCTAAAGATAAACATCTAATATGATTAGATATGTCACAAAAGAATGGATTAAGACAACGGTTAGACACTACTTTAATCAAGATTTGTGGTTGTTCATATAGGCGACCAAGACATATTTAGGAGTTAGGCGCTGTTTAAGACGTGTTTAGAGTGTTATTCTGTAACCCCGGAGGGCAATCGCGTTAAAAATTATCAACCAAACCGCTACTAAGCCACAATCGCATGACAGCTTTTTGACCGTTTCGTATCGCGCTAATAGTTTTACCAAAAGTTGAGACGTATCTAGTCAACAACTGACAGTTAACGCTGTCAAATGAACGGCAATATCGAATTCCACACGCCTGAACCGAAACTAAACTACAGTAGGAATCAAACCACAACTAAACCATAATTGTACGCTGTCATTTCAAATTAGCGCGATCGGGGCCCTGTATTGCCGTTCATTTGACAGCGTTAACTGTCAGTTGTTGTCGAGAAACGTCTCAACTTTTGGTAAAACTATTAGCGCGATACGAAACGGTCAAAAAGCTTGCGGTCGTGGTTTAGTAGCGGGTTGGTTGATAATTTTTAACGCGATTGCCCTCATGGTGACGTAACCTCCCGTGACCATTTAGCGTGCCATTTACTCTCTCTGTTTTGTGACTCTGACCTTTATATGACTAAATATTGAAGCATTTAGCCCTAAACGTCAAATTATTGCAAGTCACGATACGCTGAACAGAATAAGCGGTCTTCATTATATACAAGCAATATTAAAACCACTACTTTATTTATAGGTACCTATAATAAAAGTCAGGACAAAAAATGGGTTCTTATAAAGACAGCATTAGTTTTAGTCTGTGATTCGGGTAGACGAATGTTGCAGAGGCCCGCTGTTACAGTCATTTATTTTAACTTTCATAAGTGCTCTTTTGGGGCCTATTTGAATAAAACAATTTGAATTTGAATTTGGTTTTGGAAAGACTAATCTACTGCAAGCGTCCGTCTGCTGGGTACACGTAGCGTAATTACTTCAAAATTAGATTTCTTATTAAAAATGTATCACAACCAAGTTTTTTGTTATTATATAACACGTAAGTGTTGTTAACGCTTGCGTCTTGTCGACGCTTTACTTGTGTACCAATCAGTAATGTGTAAGCACTACTGTGTTCCGATATGATAAGAAAAAGAGTCAGTGAAATTACTACGCGTATGAGATGTAGGTATACCCATTTTCATCTAGGAGATGCCTAAACATTTAGGAGTTTCCTAGGGTAAAAAAACTTTTCACCAATCTTAAGGAGTGTTCTAACGGTTTATAGTTTAGGACTTTGCTTACATTAGGAGTTACTTAGTTAGGCGTCGCTTTATACGTCGTTGGTGAAAACGGGCATAGATACCTGCAGGGCTAACATGCGCGCCGCGACAAAATTTTGTCTACTGTTTTGTCTCGCTCTTTCTCTCGCGAACATGAGACAAATGCACGACATAAGCATCGAGAAAATTTTGTCACGGTGCGCATGTTAGCCCTACTGGGCTGGCTGGCGTTATGGTTACTACCAGGTAAACGAACCGTTTCTCTCGTTAGTATAAAACATATAGAAAAAATAGCGTCCCAATAACATGCAAGTTAGTGTACAGCACAGGCAAAGTGACGCACCCACCTTAGACAATTTCCTTAAAAGCCCGCCCGACGCCACGCCGCGCCACTAGTAGTACATACAAATTGAATAATAACTATGTACCTACCCTACCTTCAACTGTACCTAATACAATTATGAAGACAATGTACCAATGCTTCTTGTTCTATATGAACGATAAATAGCTTTTGGGATGTTGCATGAAACACAAAATACAAAATTACTGTCTTTATACAAGTTTAGAAACACAATAATAAATTAATTTCACAAAAAATATATAATTTCCGCAAAGAAACTGCTGAAAGTTTCACGAATTCAACGATTTTTTTTATCATCCAGTAGTAATTTAAATGATACCATCAGATTCTGTACATTTCAATGAATACGAGAATGTATCACAACTACTTACGCAGCTTTTTCACGACCAAATCAACATAATCCATATTTTTAGTACAGATTTACGGCCCGCGTTGAATAAGTGACGTCATATGTTCTGTCCAATTTGTATGTGGCGTTTTAGCGCTCAGTAGATACGCTCGGCTTTGACTCTCATTTTTGACGATTCAAGCGTTCGATATCCAGTTTATTCGAAATAGACATTTGATTCTCGTGAGAAAACGAATTGATTGAGATCATGAAAAATGGAGTCAACATCCCGATTGAAAGACTGTCAAATTGTGGTTATATTTGACTACTCTAATAATGAAAATTTACATTAAATGCTAGCATTAGAAACACTAAAAACCTTTTATAAAAGAAAGAATGCCAATGAGTTTCTTCAATTCTTCAATTTTCAACTTTAAAGGTGGTGGCAGCTTGATTATATTATTTAATGTTCTTACTACTCCATAAGTTAGGGCTTGATCACTACCTCACATGATCTTACGTGATGTTTTAGTCGAAGAAGCTTAACTTGGACATGTGCGACTACGGGAATGCACAGATAGGTTCTTGTCTACTTTCAACTCGAGGATGATATAGCTAGAGCCCAGCAAGCACTACTATACCACGCCACGGTTCAAGTTTATAGGCGAGGTCACAACATAGTGGTGCGACGACGTGTCGTAAAAACCTATGACGTCGCACAACTCGCCTACGGAATTTCCGATGGGCATCTGATCATTCGGTGCGAATGGTCAGTTTTCTCGTACGATGTGGTTTGCAATGAAATTTTTGCGATGCGTCGTTGCTTCGCTCTATAGTTCCAAAATCGATTCAGCAATTCACACCATCAGTTCATCAGAGGTTCATTAGCACGTACGGCGCGGCACCGGAACGACACGCGACCGGGAGCGATCCGACACGGGAGGAGTTCGCACGCCTCCCGTGTTGCGATCCGACACGGTGGCGGTGCGGGACGGAGAGATGTATGCTCTACTTGAGACTTGGCTATAATAATACTTGTTAATTATTCAAAAGACACAACTTAATTATTTCATTGAATTTTAATTAATCATTTTTAATAATTTGAATATAAAAAGACTTGCGCTTTTTCATGTTCAACGAAAAATATAAAACAAAACAAAAGTTTCACAAAGTAGACGTGTTTATTAATAACTAATAACTGTAAAAACACTAAAGATGAGCATATCAAAAGACGTCTTTAGAGGAGTTACCTATCATCAAAGAAATATTATAAGCATACCTGGGTACTCCCAGGTACGTATTGGTAATCGGTTTTCACTTATTTTGATTTGTTAAAGAAGTATTCAATAACGCTCTATTATTATTCTTATTTTATTTATTTCGTGGTTTCATGTTTATTTTGTGTTTTTGAAGTAATTTACCTAATCTAGGTTTTGGTTTTTTATAAAATAGCCGCTAGCAGCAGGGCACAACGACGGCCCATGCTACCGGCGCGGTGGTTAGGGCTGTAGAGTGAGGAACTTCCTACCAACACGCGCCCTGTTAAGTAGTACCTTTACCGCTTTCTGCATTATTATTAATACTTAATGGGAACTGGAAAGTTAAAAGTTTTTATCACGAATCCCTTAGTAGAGCGACATTCCATTCGTAACGTCCCGCTAGTGCTGGGGCGCCACACAATATGGTTTATAATGAAGTTCTCACGAACTCTTGATCCTCCGTTCTTTTAGTGCATTACTTGAAGAGTAACTATTTTAAATATATAATATACTTTTAAAAGTTTGAAAATTACGTGTCCAAAACATCTGAAAGCTTTAATCTAACAAGCAATAAGTACTTATAGGACCTAGGCATGTTTTATAAAATTAGGATTTTTTGTGGTTTACTTTATTAGTTATGAAACAAGTAAGTAGATACATGCTTTACTGTGTTTCTGTTTGGTGTGCCAAGTACGTTCCAAGGGAAATTAGTGGGCATATGTGACTAGCGCATTGCGCTACATTTAGCGTAATGCAGTGCCGCGCAAGTTTCTGTTTTTCTAAGTTATGTGTGTGCAAGCAAGCAGTTAAGCAATTGTTACGGGCAAGTGTTATACTTAGGTACCATCTAACTAACGACCTGCTTTCTTCTTGTTACCATATACTCGACACTCGTACCTATAGTACAAAAAAGCTTGCTCTTCAATTATCACGTTACACCCGTATCTGTTTACATATCCTACTGGGTTGGTAGCTACCTGGGTAACCACTAGAAGATGTCATACCACCATTTTTTAATCTATGATGGCTTAGTGGTAGTAGCATCAGCTGCCGATGTGTAGATCGATGGTTCGAATCTTACAATGAGCTTTATGTTCAGGTGAAGGAAAACTTCGTGATACAACCATAACTTGATGGTAGCAATAGACAATATTTGTCTATCAGCCAGACAATATCCACTGCTGAACATCAGCCCCCAATGAATGGCAGATTTTGCCAAAACACGCCACACTTGGCCGACGTCTTGGTGATAACAGTAACTTGTAATGTTGACCGAGAATAAAAATGCTGCTGTCCATTCCCTGGATATTCCCTTAGCCGTCTCTTACTGCACTCACGGGAAGAGATGGAGTGGTACTATTTTAGCCGAGTACACGGACAATTCTTCACCGATATTACTCATTGTAAGATTCGAACAGACGACCTACGAATCGAGGTAAGCTTCTCTGAACCATCACGCGCTTCAAACGTTGAAGTTTCTTAATTTGCGGGTGTCCGTGCCATGTCATGACGATTGCATAATATAGGATGCACTTGAGGTTTCGTTTTTTACAAAAAAAAAGCTTTTAACTCGACGCGTGGAACCCTAAAAATTGCCTGTCAAAATATTGTCGGCGACATCAAGGGTGGATCGAAGTACTGTCAGTTGTAGATATACCAGTAGGTAACGATCGATTTTTTATAACTACCTATAGATTAAAACATTTTACAAAACCTCATCACGATTACATTGTGTATACTTATTAATAGTAAAATTTTCAAAGAATTTTAAAAGTAGAATCAATAGACAAATACCCAGTGCCGCACGCTCTCCTATGCCAAGACAGCAAACTACGTTAGCGACCAAAAGAATAATTATTTGTGAACAATTTAACTTTTACGATAGCCTGGTGGATCTACGTGAATAACTTATTTGAAATTTTAAAGAATTCGAATTAGAAAATCCTTTCAAAAGAAATAAGGGAAACTCATCAGAATTTTGTGTTTCCAACTGTACCTATAGTACTTTAAAATTGGCCGCATTTCCTTCGGAGGGTGATGCGGCAGAAAAAGCTTTTAGTCCCGCACAATACGTACTATTCTAAATTGGACCAATTTTTATGTAATGGCTAATTTGGGAACATCAAAATAAAGTCCCATATTAGTTGAAACTATCTATTGGCTTTTCTTGGTATTGTAAATTATCTACTTTTATACCTTCTGTTCTACTTCCCTAAATTTTTTTTTTCTTGTTATCCTTCTATCTCATCTGATCTTAAGTAACAACGTTGTACAATTGAATATGTTTTTGGGATAAAAAAATGTTTTTTTTCCAGGCAAGCTTTTTAAAAATACGTAAGTAACCCTTTGTAACCAGGTCATGAAATAAATTAAAAAAAAAACGTAAGTAACCACGAAACTTCAAATAAATACTCGGCGGAATAATGCTTACGTCTGAATAGTCCTTTTGGCGAGGTTCGAATCACCAAACGAATGATCTAGTATCTACGCTTGCGTATAAACTCTATTAGAAATAAATATTCGTACTCTGAAGCAATACGGCCTTCTACAGACGACAGTAAGCTGATCAAATATAAAGATACCAGACGAAAACAATAGCAATTCAATTCTAAAAAGAAAACATTCTAAGTTCAAAGCTACCGCCGCCGTGATTGGCCGACAGGCTACAACAATGGCGGCATTCGAAACGTCAGATTTGACAGTTGATAACGAAAACTTTTAAATAGCATTTCGTAGGACAATAGAATGTTATAAACGCTGTTTTGTTTTTAATTTATGCTTGATTCTATCTTATAATTCTTAGTTTTGTACTAATAAATAACTATACAAAAGTAAATGTTTTCTGTTTGAATGTGTGTCTTTGATTCTTCCATCTGGGTGGATACCACCGCTTTGCTCGTGTAGGCTGCCGCCAAGCAGTAAAGTGCAAGCACTACTGTGCTCCCGTTTGATGAAGAAAGTAATATGAAAGTAGTGCATCTCAGGGTAACGAGCACAATGCAGTGCCGCGCCGGCCTTTGTGTTTCAAAGTTCCAAGTGGCACTGCCTATAATTATTATGGGCTGGCTCGGGGTTATCCTTACCATCTGGCCTACGATCCGCTCTTCTCGTTATTACTCAGTATAATAAAAAAACCTATACTTACCTATACAAATATTCTCTTGCGGGATCACACCAAACCCACAGTAGAAATTAGCACCTAGGCATTATTGCCACTACACCACAGGAGCTGTATGTATTATCATAACCATCTATAAATATGTAATAACATAGGTAATGTCATACAATCATGGCAGCCAATTTCAAATCCATAAAGGTAAATGGTAAGAAAATGATAGGGAGTAAACTGATAATTTTGTAATTTGAAACAAGACGGATCCTAAAACCATAAAAAACGTTTTTTAAAAGCAAGTCATGCTATTTTGGTCCGTAAGGAGGTTGGTTTAAGGTTTGTGGTTTATTTAGTGACGGCCTCTCATCGTGACTTGCACAAGCAAAAATATTTGGACGTATCTTTGATTCCTCAACTTATGATACGAGTTTTTACATAAGTACAATAGTGCTGGGCTTGTAGATACGAAGGAGATCCTTTTGTTATAAGTAGATTTTTTCATAAGTTTACCATGTTGCCTACCACCAAGAGTTAGTCCTAACTAACTCTTCTGCGAGTATCCATCTGGGTGGGCACCACCGCTTTGCTGATTAGTCTGCTTTCTTACTCATATTAATTATAATCTCAAGAATAACGCAACTGAATTTAACACGCCTAAATGATTTTCTAACTAGAGAAACTAGAATCGTGGGTACAAATGGTTAAGCGCTAAAATAACAATTTTCAGTAGACACGCTGAAACTTCTACTAATGGCACAGAATAGATAATTTTATTAACCATTAGTACAAGTACTAATGGTTAATAAAATTAATAAGAAAACATGTTTATTTAAGAAATAAAAAAATATTATTAATAAATTCCACTAAATAGGTGCACGACAAGGTATTAACTTAATTTGTCGTTTATATTTTAGCTTCTGTAGTAGTCCAACATTCAAAATTAACCTATTTTAGTCTTTCTAAATATAAACTGGACAGCACTACTCCAACTGCAATTTAAAACTTGAACCACGCCTTTCCCAGCATGGTGGGCGTCGAGCTCTCTCATTGGTCAACACAACCAGCGCAAGCGCATCTTCCAAATTCATAAATAGAAGCTAATTTGGTTTACAATCTTGTTTATGCCTTGTAAATATTTCAGCGCGTGTTATTAGATAAAAATAAAAATAATTGTCTATAGTTTTGACAAGATGGATTCCTTTACGTAGATCTTTCATCGGATTTCCATTATCGACGTATAGAACCAAAATTATTTTAAAAAGTTATTTGACAAGGCTACTATCGTAAAATATAGATTCTATAAATAAGAATGCATTAGAGAAGTCAAGGGGCAGGAGAAGCATCAAAATAACAAACGAACATTTCTTATTTATGAAAACACTTAAGGTAAACGTAACAGAAGCTTTTAAACCGGAAATATATCTACTTATTATAACTTTTACGATTGGTGAAGGCTTATAGAGGAGGAATAGGTATCATTCATTCATGACCAAATCGCATTTTGTTTGATAAGATAAATAAATAATAAACAACGATAAATGTCATATTAGACTATAAAAAGAACATTTGATCGTTACTAAAACTGTTGAAATAGGTATAGGTACTAAGTAAAATATAAACAACTACCTAATCGTGCCTCGTGGTTCTACCCGCATAGTCCTTGAAGGAACTGTGCATCTACCCAGGATAAAAATACCCTATGCTGCAAAGTTCTGATTACCTACTTGTATTGCATTTTCTGCTAAAAAATCTCACTCCAAACACCTATTGCCGCGTTCTCTATGATTTTGAAAATCCTTTCCTAAAAGTTGGCTGGTAGAAATAGCTTTTAGCGAAAAGGCGCTCATTGTAGCACTTATTATACGTGTTTTTATATTTGTTTCTATTTTTAACCAACTTCCAAAAAAGGAGGTTTTCAATTCGTCTGTGTATTTTTTTTTGTTTGTTGCTTCGGAACTCCGTCATTAATAAACCGATTTGTTAAATTATTTATTTGAAATGGTTTATAACTTTATGTAACACTTTCAGATTGGTCTCATAGAAATTTCATCAAAATCGGTTCAGTAATTTGCCATTGAGATCTGTTCCCGCTTTTTATAGCAATTTTACTTGTCTTCGGTGTGTACAATAAAGCGTTTATCTAACATACTAGGCACTGACTGGTATGACTAACTCTTCTGTTGTGGTGGGTACTACCGCTTTGCTCTTGAAGTCTGCCACCAAGCAGTAATGTGCAAGCATCACTGAGTTCTGTCTTTGTGGGTGATGGGTAGGTACCACCGTTTCCCTCGTGAAATTTGCCGCCGAGCAATAATATACAAGCATTAAGTAGGTACTGTGTTCCGATTTGATGAGCAAAGGATTCAGTGAAATTACTTACGAGACTTAAATACCTGAATGTCTCAGATTTATGAGCTCAATAAAGTGCCGCGCAGGCTTTTATATTTCAAAGTTCTGGGCGGCACTGAATTTGTACTTGTACTGTATAGGCTTGCGTTATTCTTACCATCAGGAAAACGACAGTCTTTTCGTTATCCAATAGTATAAAAAAACAGCTATAACGGTGAGATCATAAAAACCTGATAGCCTAGAAAAAAAGCTTGATCTACCACTGACAGGCATCAAGCAAGCCTGAGACTGACCGCGCCTCGTCAGATTAAATACGGCTCCAATCCACTCTCACGCATTCCCACGTCTGGCACATCAAAGAGCAGCACCGGCGCCATCTACAGACGCCGACAGATAACACTGGCATTAGGGATGGGACGTGCCGCGTGTGTGAGGGTTTCATGATCAAAAAAGGATACAAAAAAGTTTGATAGTAGTGAAAGTATTAAGTTAGGCCAAAATATGTATGAGTCGGAAACGCTAAACTGTTTTAGTATAACTAAGAAAATAAATAAAAATAATACTTAGTAGTAGCTGAAACTGGCGTTTATAGATTGAAAAACAGATATTACTGTGACTACTGACTACGCACCTACACTTCGGGCGCTTGTTTTACTGAATGAGTTCACGTACGAGTGCCAACATGTTGACATATTTCATGACAGTGTACGTAGTATTTGTAGTTATCTTAAAGTGTATTTGAGTTATAATAATTAAAATAGTTAGCGCTTTGGTAACAACTGTAAGCTACCTATTAAGATTAAATAAATAAATATTAGAACAAGCCACTTAACATAGGTACACAAAACGGAAACAGACAAATTACTCTTTATGCAGCTATAAAATAAGCTTCTAATAGTCTTAATAATAAAGAAAGGGTTGAAGTGGCTCTGATATCTTCCTCTATCTATAGAGAGACTAACTATAGAGTATCTATAGAGAAAGAGATATTCGAACGAGCCTTTCATTATTAGTAAAAAGCTTATTTAGCTGCATAAATAGGAATTTCTCTGTTTCCATTTTATAGGTGTTTTACTAGCCTCGTTGATTTATGCTGCTAGGCTGAGGCAGATCAAATGCATACTTTTTTTCACAACGTTAACTATAGGCTTTTTTTTAAGGACCGTCGTAAGGATCAGACATATCTAGGTATTTAGGGTAAAACCCGGATAGTTGCCTCAGTGGGATACTTGCCGCAGTGTCTAATACACTATGTTAGGGATGTTGGGGGTGTTAGTACTTTACTATAATTAGAAGCCCTTCTACCACAGGCATCGGTGCTATGTAAATCGTCTGAATAGACGTACGCGTCTTGTCCGTGTGAGCAAAAAACTTCCGCGCCGAAACTTTGACGGGCTTCAAAATTATATTGGTCAGTAATTTCCATTGAATATTTTTTTAACTGACTGTGGTTTCAGTCAACTTTTTATTTATTTGCATGCATTACAGTTTAAATTACACTGTTCATTACGTTTTATTGTTAAATAGTTTTTATTTATTTCGCAAATAAAAATGGCAAGTATCCGTATCAAAAAGGATAGTTGCCCTATTTACCTTTGCGGATAGTCGCCCTTGGGGCAACTATCCGCAATTACAAATTCTTTAATAAAGCAAATACTTTTTCTTTAGGTGAAATTCAGTAGGCGACGTTCCCAAAATACTGGCAGCATTGCCACGTTGAATGGCAATGCTTTATCTTTGACCTAAGTACAGGCCAGCATTTGGAGGCTTTTTATTGTATTTTTATTTTATAGTTTAAAACATTAAAACTGAAATACTTACTATTTAATAATGTTAATTAATATTTTATTAGTAGATACTTAATAAAGGATCGATAAACAATAAAGACGGATTACTTAAATTGATATTAAATTTGTTTCTATCTAATAAAATCATAGTGTGGCGTCTATAGCCCGCACGAGGCAAGTATCCCCGGAAGCATTTTTTCCGTTAGGCTACTATCCGCCACGGTAGGCAACTATCCCTTTTTTGAGAGGTCTAATAAAACAGGATTTACTCGAAAACCATATTAATTATGTTTACAAAAATAGGCTCCTGTTAAAGATTAAAGACCTATGTTTTGACATACATGTTATATTAATCGCAGTAAGTACATATTTTTGAATAATAGAGCCTTTACGAAAAGTGCGGCAACTATCCGGCTTTTATCCTAATCGAAATTGGCGGATGTCAGAAGCATTGATTTATCCTAGCGGATAATAAGAGAGACTTTCCTACCGGGTTTTGGAGCATTCTCAATATATTTTAAGCAAGATACAGGATTTAAAAGTTTCCAGTCCCACTCTCACCAGCCCCCAAAGTCCAAGACTGTTTCCCATCACTAGCTGTCAAGTGGCTACCCAGTCGAGTGCTGCCCAAATAGCTCGAGTATTTTTAACTCCTGGTTTCTGCCGGTAAGTGCAGCGGCACCTTTATGGGGACCAGCTGCTTCGATGCCGGATCTTCGAGGGTTTTTATACGATAAGTCAAATAGACACCGACGTACCGGATTTCTGATGGTATAATAGGTATAGTTAAACAATGTTTTTGTCTGGTGTGAATATTGGTTGAATTTTGTGCAGTATTGCTATAAGGGCTTGTGTAGACGAGGCGTTTGTTGCGCGCAACCGTCGCGCGATTGTAAGATACTAGAATCTTATACATATCGTCTACATGCAATTGCAAGTTTTGCCGCTCGAAATTCAAACTCGAATTCGAATGCGCGTCTCGACTCGCGTGTAAAACGATTCATCTGGAAAAGCTCTAAAAGGGGCGCAGTGTGATACTCAAATCAGCCAAAAAGATCGGTGGTAAATGGTATACCTACCTATAGAAAAGTGTTTGGACATATCGGTGAAAATAGTTTAAATTTTGAACCTATCAGCCTACCATTAAGATGGGTCCTAAAGTGTGCACGTGTATCACCTACCTACTTAATAAACGCTATAAAAGTCTACGACCACTTGCTGTGGAATTAACAAAATACTGGTATCCAATTTAATGCTTGTTTAGATACTTAATAATGCATATAAAATCTTGTTTACTGTCCTATCAATCTATCTAATTGACTACAGATAAGTAAATGTAAGTATCTCAGTTTCCGGTGCGCTTATTACATTTGACTTATTTATTTCAAAAAAAGAAGTTGTAAAATGTTACTATCTATTCAAACTAGCTGTGCCCTGCGACTTCGCCCACGTAGCCTAATAAGTTACTCCTTGTAAAATCAGTTATATTCCAGTGATAGAATAAAATAAAATAAAAAAATCAGCCCAGCTGTTTCGTAGATTACCCGGAACAAACAGTCAGACAGAGAAAATAAAAAAAAATAGTTGTGGTGTTATAGTTACCGTACGTATAAACTTTCATATGCATTTAGTAAAAAGCTGTTATTTTGATATTACAAACAGACACTTCAATTTTATTTATTTGTAGTAAGAATAAGATATAGATAAATTTTAATGGTTATTATATTGGTATTTTACAGACAGCTGAGATGTAAGAAATATTTGAACATTGTATTTAAGTTTGACACTGATGGACACTATTCGTGATGTAATTTAGATATCTTACCATGCATTTTTTCATAAATTGACCACGACTTCGCCTGCTGGTAAGCGACATGGGTCGCTTCACGACCTCTCGCAAATACTACAAATACGAACTCTCGCAAAAGTGTGCGCCCTCTAGTATACTGCATTGCAGGTTATTACATTACCTCGTACTCTACACAAAGTGAATACATTCAAATAAACAATTAGGTTTAGAACTTAATTTCATCCCCAACACGAAACCTATAGAACAAACAGTGAAAGCTCGTTAAAATGCAAAGCACCGCCCGACGCGGAGGCTCAGCGCTCGGCACATCCGCTGCCGCAGGATATGAGCCCGATTTGAATGTTATTGCACATCGAGTGTTTGACACTTGGCACTTCACCACTCCACTGTCGAGCGTTAGGATATTGCGACGGTTAGGACTCTGTAGCCAGAATTTGGACTATATTAAGATTGGGTAATGAATTTTAAAGTTTTATTTTACTTTCAGATATTTTGCGGATTTTAGTGGTACAACTGAAGAGTGGTTCGGCGTGACTAAAGATGCACGTCGGGGTGGTTACTCATACAAACTGAAAATAAGATAGCTATACAGTGAGTTTGTCAAATCAAATCAAATTGACTAGGTACAAATGAAATGTGATACTAGCTATAATACTTAATTATACTAGGTACTCTTAACTGTTCAACAGAAACAGCTCGACTATCTAGAGGCCGTTTTTCCGAGGCCTCAAATAATCAAAATATTCTAGCCCTTTCCAATAGGCAAGCTTGCCGTTGCTCAGCCTGACCTACAATTTTCTGGAATTTCATTAGACTAACTAAATTTAAAACTTCTCTGTAGTCAAAATACCAAGGAAACTCGTAAGTTTTCCTTCAGTTTTTCATGTTCAGACGAGACGTGTTCCGTCTGAAGCCTGTGATTGAAGAGGTATAGCCAGAACAAAAACAAGGGGCAAGACGGCACTTGTGCGGGACAGGAGACGCCATAGAATCGCAGGTACAAGCAACAAAAATGTGTAAATAATATACAAACAACAATTTCCATAAAAAATAACAATTAGGCTGTGCAAAGCATGACACAGGCAACCTGGGCAGAGGTTTTTAAAAAAAATTCTTTATTTATTATTCAATCGGTTTTTTTTTTCTAATTTTTCTCGTTTAATCTATTATGTGAATTATAAAAATAAATCAGTGTGTATAAATCAGACTACAATGAAGTACAACTTTAATTAAAATTAAAATTTAGAAGAGAAAATAATATATATTAATTTTAGATTAAACAAAATTAAAATCGTTTCATACCTGCGCGAACGTGTAGTAAATTATAACTTTTCCGCCTAATTTACTCATATTCCCGAGAAATATTCACCTTTCAGACTTCTCTATGGTTTTTATATCCTCTTTCAACCCCCGTTCCATTAAGAGGATTAAAAGCCCGTCGTGCACCGTCGCCGGTACACCTCGCCTTACATAAATATCTTCACGCCTAACCTGTGAAGAGGTATGCAGCAAAAGAACTATTGCTTCTTAATCTTTAGAGAATAGACTTGGTAATTGGTATGGAACTAAAAGAACACGGTCTGCATAAAAAAATCTGTTGTAGTTCTTTTAAACTATTTGATAACGAGACGAGCTGGTATTTTGCCTGATGGTAAGCATAATGCCGGCCCATAACAATTGCAGTGCCACTCTGTAGTTGTGTGAAGGTCTGTGGGGCACTGCACTGCCCTCTTTAAAGACAAATTTCGGTCTTACCACAAAAAAATTAAACTCACTTTAAACCTTTGTTAAATTTAACTATCTAACCATTGACTAACTCAATTCTGTTGTGACATTTCTAATCATTTTAGACGTTTTTTGACACTGTCTAGCTAAACAGGCGTATATAAGTATTTTTTGTAGTAACACGGATTAAGTCTCATAAGTCCAGAAATTTCACTGACTACTACAGAGTTAAGAAACCTTTTAGTTTTGTAAAAGTAACAATTACTAGTCCGCGACGGACGGACGGACGTACACGAACGCATTAGTATATTCCATTTAGTCGGCGATTGTGTTGTTTGTTACTTTAAATGTGGTGTTGTTTGGAAAGTTGGTAATTACAGTCCGTCGACTTCGTTCGCGATACGCATATTGACGTAAGAAGGCCTTACTGTACAATTTTTTTGTTGACGGGTCTTTGCTTAACTCGTTTTCAGTAACCCTGCCTGCAAAGCTCCGGCTGCGATTCTTGGTCCGGTAGATTTTATGTGAACATTAAGTTTGTTGAAATGAAAGCAGTGGACGTCTTCCGGCTGATGATGAGATAGAAAGCTTTGCATGAAATTGAGATAGCGATTAATCACTATCGGTGATAGAGTGTTTGTGTTTGCCTGGCGAGCGATAGAAAATGCTGTAGCACCATGCTAGTTAACATGATATTTTCTCTCTCCGAAAGCTCAAAACTGTATCCATACAATGAGTTCGAAGCATCGGCTTACGGATCGGTGGACCATTATAGCAACTAAGGCATCGTATCAAAATATATTTCTCTAAACCATTGTCTCAATTTGCGACCAATCACGGATGGCTCCATCGCAAATTGAATGGGTTTCTACAATAGGGTATTCGTCAGCGTGGATGATGTTCGACAACGTGAAACAACGCGTAGCAGCTCCGTTTGTGTTTGGTGTTGTACAATATGAAGCAGCATCCTAATCGACGATTAGGGTTTTTATCGTCTTCTACCAAAATTGCTAGCTTTCATCCCAATAGATATCGGCTGATAGGTATAATGCTTGTTATCAGGTAAATGACCCAGTCGTCTCGTTTTTTTATAATTATTTTAAAAAACGTAACTTTAAATCCGAAGGTCCAGTGAATCTACCAAAAGTAAAGTTTTGTCATTTAAATTACTGGACATAATATGAGACTTACTGTTTCAATGTAACGTGCGCATTGCAGTGCCGCACATGCTTTTGTATTTCAAAGTTCTGAGTGGTAGTATGCTTACCATCAGGCAAAGGACTCGCTTGTCTCGTCTTATTTTTCTCATATTGTAGTATAAAAAAGAGTTTAATGTTGTTCTATTGTATGAAGCAAGATGACTGTAGGATGGTGTTATACAACACAAAGCTAGCAGTTAGAGGATTGCGTTCGAGAATATTCGCCATTGTATGCGATGATACGACGATTTTGATTTGATGCGACATCTAGCGACAGGTCATTGTGAATGTTCATTGGAGGTAGAGTCCGCGACGTTTACCTTGATTAGGAACGATATTGGTTGTGTGGGAAACTGAAGGGTTCTTATTATTTACTGCCTCAGTTCAGTGTAAGAATATGTTTTATAATAATAGGGTAGTTGACTTCATTTTTTTATGTTTTAGGTATTTCTTGTTAGTTTAGCGATTTCTATTTCACCTGATCTTAAATTAAGATGGGATTCAAAGTGGTAAGTTTGACATAGGAAAAGTGAATTAAGTGAACAACCGGAGTGGCCATGGCCACTGGAATGACCCTGCTGCAGCGGCGTCGTGTGGCGGGTCGCCCTCTTCCCTCGAAAATGGTTGAGGAGAGCGATGGCTGGCACATGCGTCACACTCGTGAACGGGTGCTGCTAGTGGGATCTCGTCCGCTCCGATTGTGCACTTCATTAACTACTCTTGATAAACTAGCAATAACTTACACTAGTAATATTTATATAAATGTAATAATAGTATGTAGTATGTATAATGTAATAATAATAATAGTATGTTAATTTAATAATATGTATGTATAATATGTGACACTTTAGTTAGGCCTTCAGAGTAGGTATACTTTTGTTAAGTAATAATATATTAAGAAATTATAATGTAAAAATAACTTATACAGCAAAAAAAGGGTGCGAGCCCTGGAGCTTGCAGAGTATAATAATTAAATAAAAAAAAAAAAAAAAAAAAAGTGGTAAGTATGTGAAACCTAGAATGGAACTGGTTCTCAAGAGCGACTGCTGAACATCCAATAGGTTCTTGGTAATATTCTTTTATCTTGAGAGAGCCAGGGGAGCAGCCGTACCTCTATGCATAATCCGAAGCCGCCCACCAAATTCTTCCTGGTTGTTTGTAAAAAATTGCTCTCAGCGCTACGACTGCTCCTTGTTATTTTATGCTACTAAGTATTTTTATTGTATCGCTCAACTTTTGGTAAGCTGGTAAAGCGGAGAAAAATTATATACGTATACACTATACACACATATTAAAGGTGATCCTTCCTGCCTATCTCAAAAGAAACTTCGCTTGAAGCTGGTAGTAACTGCTCATTAACCAGCCCGAGCGTCGCGTCATCCCCTCGCATGACCATCCCCTAATTACCGCCGTAACACGTAATATCACGTAATGCGGCAGTTGTCCGCGCAGTGGTGCGTGCATCGCCATCTGGCGGTGGCACGCGACTGATTAGCTTTGGCGTTTGTTGCTGTTTTTTTTAGTTTTGGCTTCGTATGTTTTCTGTTTAGTTTCGTAGTATTCCACTGTCGACTAAGTTCGTGATGTCTCTACCATTATCGTTTTAAATAGATTCAGTCGTTACGCATTTTTTAGTATTGTTCTTTTACCAATAAGATCCCTAACCACTCATCGTAAAGAATCCTGATTACCCTTCCCAATGTCAGCAGTAATGAATTCCGCGCAGTATTTATATTGACACTATCACGCTCGGCCTGTTGTGGGGTGGGCACTGACGCGTGCGGTTCGGGCGCATTAGTGGTGATGAGTACTTTCTCGTTGATTTCTTGTATTTTTTTTGCTTGGGAGTAGGACATTTTTTTACATTTTGCCTGCTAAGATTGAATGTTTAAACTTGATAGTACATGGTAAATAAAAAAAACTATTGGATATAAACCTTTTTCATAAATAAGCCTGTATTATTGAGGTAAAATATAAAACTTGCCAAAATTGAGGTAGGTACATAATATTGTAGTGAGATGTTTACCAGCCATGAACAAACAGTGTATAATTTATTATATATCTATGTCTGTATTGAAGCCCTGCATTTTTTTATGAAGTTTGTCTGCCTCCGGCCTTTGTTCTGTTCATTATGTTAGAAGCGTTAAAGGGTTAAGTTAAGCCAAGCTCGGGGCACAAACAGCATGATGAATGTTGTATTGTTTCGTACGAGGATTAAGTTGCAATTAAGTGATTGCCTGGTTACCGTTTCTCTTTGGCTACGAAGATACACTTTGCGAGGACAACAACGGTTATGTTTTGATGCTTTATTATTCGTGATTACGTTCATAGTTTTACTAAACCCAGTTTTACGTGGTGGTAGGACTAATTCTTCTGCGAGTGTCCGTCTGGGTGGGTACCACCGGTTTGCTCGTGTAGTCTGCCGCCAAGCAGTAATGTGTAAGCATTACTATGTTCAGTTTGATAAGCAGAGTAGTCAGTTAAATTACTGGACTGCGCAGGCCTTTATGTTTTAAAGTTCTGAGTGGCACTGCAATGTTTATGGGCTGGCAATACGCTTACCAGCAGGCAAACGACCCGCTCGTCTCGTTTCCAAGAGGATAAAAGAACCAACCACCTGTGGTTTTATGATAATTACAAGCCGATCATGACATCTACAGCTGAACATAGGCTTCCTCTATTAAGGGGAGGTTTACCATAATACATTAAACTTGACAGTAGATGGCTTGGAAATCCAGTACATTATGATGTTAACCAAAGATGATGCTGCTGTCCATTACCTGGAGGCTATTCCTTTGCCAGCTCTTACAGATGTGAGAGAGATGCATGGAGTGAACTGACCACTCGGCACCCACGGAAAGAGATGGAGGCCAAGCAAAATGTAATAAGGTTAAAAGCAATTATAGCAGTTTGTTAATATTCATTAACAAAAATGTAAAAATTTTGAAACATAAAAAAGTTAAAAATCGCCGTTCCAGAAATTTGTTAGGGATTTGGAGCGTTCATGGTGGGTAGCCAATTTGTCGAGGGACAATTCCGACCTCAAATTTTCAATGAACAAAAATGTCGTGGTGCAACCAAAGGATTGTGATAGGACATTTTCTTGTGCTCTTCTGATGGCTAACTATCCATCCTCAAGGCAAAAATCTGCTCTTACACTTGAGATGCAGTTCTATTCTAGGTTGGGCGTGCTCATGTCAACCACATCATCACTTAGGATCAGGAAAAACACTGGTCAAACGAACCAACCAAGTGAAAAAAAATGTAGTCGAGATGTTCTCATAGTAATTATAGGCTACGTACAACACGTCAATACATCAATAGCCCGTCTATCTGTCAGTTGATATTAATGATGTAACCATAATTATATGAATATTCAATATTGCGGGTCGAATGGTGCTTGACATTCTAGTAATTTCGTCAGGATTAATGATGTTGTGTCTATTTTTGACATAATATACGTTGCCGTTCAGTAAAATAATGTGATGTTTTTGGTTTGGCAATTAATTAATTGATTTCGAAGTGAGCTTGTGTTACTGGTTTGTTTTCTCAACGAGTAACACCCTTAACTGTTACATTGTTACTCGAAATTAATTTTTATTAAAAAATTCCCAACTAGTCACTCCGTTACTCGATGTGACATTTATGTTATTCCCAACGTTAACATTCACAGTCATGAAGTCTGGAAGAAGGAAGACAGACAACGAATGGAAAATCTGCTGCCTTTTCCATGCCAGCGTAGAAAAGAACTTTTGCACGCAGATTTGAATGATCAACAAGACCTTTCCGAGCATGTGAGGTGAAAAATTATGTTTCGCTCGGCAGTAAAGTTATTTTGTATCTCGTACTTTTGATTTCAATAGAAGTAGGTACTCGCGCCAAATAACAACTAAGTATGCAGTGTTGCATAACAAATAGGAAGTTAAATATTTTGTTTCACGTGAGAGCCAACTCCTAATCTAAATAGCTTTACGATATCAAAATTTTAAGTCTTTAAAACCTCAACTTTTTTTTATCAAGATGTATTTTGCGAAAACTTTAGTTCAATGGTAAGATTTACTCAACAGGTTTTTTTAATACTCCATAGGTTATCGTTTGATCACTTTCTCGCTGTGATCTAAGATGGCAGATACACTATACCTACCTCGCTAGGACCCGGACGGGCTCTCGAGTGCAGCTGCCGAGTGCTGGTACACACCGATAAGTGCTTGGCGACATATCTATACAAATAAATAAAATTGATGTGTCTGTTTGTAATTTCAAAATAACAGCTTTTTACTAAATGCATATGAAAGTATATAGGGTACCTATTACAAAAAAAACATTTTTTTAATTTTTGTCTGTCTGTCTGTTTGTTCCGGGTAATCTCCGAAACAGCTGGACCGATTTTGACGGCACTTTCACTGGCATATAGCTGATGTTACAAGGAGTAACTTAGGCTACTTTAATTGTAGAAAAATAATTAGGGTTCCGCGCAGAAAAATAAAAACCATGAAATCCAAAATCTCCAAGCGGGTGAAACCGCGGGGCAGCAGCTAGTTTTCAATACAGGATGGACAAATCGAAGCCAGTCTTTTCTATTTCCATATATAGAGGTACTAAGAACACAAATTATATTACAACTCTCCACGTCTACTACCTACATTTCCCTTCGCCATTAGATACGTAAGACTCATTACAAAAACACAAATGTAAATCCTCTCGAGTACCAAAATCCTCGGAGTCCAAAAATTCATGCCGCCCCACGTCCCTTACATTTAGGTACATTTGCACCCTTACAGGGGTAAGGGATGGAGAGGGGAGGTAAAAGCATATTTATGTTAGTTTCTGATTGACGATGATGGCTTCCCTTTGGTTACAACCAGGGAGGGTTAGCTGCGTTGAATCTTAAGTAAACATTGAAATTTGAAAGTTTGGTTATTTGTTGGTGTCTTTAGAATGATACACGAAAGGCTGAATCGAAAAAGGTGTTTATATACACATATAGGTGTATATATACTGATCTAGGTAGTTTCTCGTGAGAACATTAGAAAACTGAACAGATTTACCTAATGTCTAAAAATATTGTATCAAAAAATAATTTTGTGTACACGGATTAAATGTATAAACAAAAATGTCTAATAAGCGGTATTACAGACAAAAATAAAAACAATAATCAATGCATTATCAAGATTTCGTTTAAAATTAAAAAAAACCAAGTTTAGTTTTTTCACCGCTCTACCTAAATGCCCGCTAAAACATCATAAATTAAAAACTAAATTTTGTTGAGCCTATGTACAAGTCTGAGTGCTTAATTTCTACCAAATAAAATTTTGTTTAACAACAACAAAACAAAATAAAGCCTATATTATATAGGTCACGTAACTTAGCACTTACTATAACCAAAACTCAATAATATACAGTCATAATATACAGCCTGAGTTTGAATTGGTATAATCTAACCAATAACAATACATGTAATAGACTAACTTCAAAAATCTTTTAATTATTTTCAGTGGGATTCGGCGTAGCAAGACGGTCCGCTACGCACTTAACGCACTCCGTCCTCTACAGATTTCATCCGGCGACGTAGCACACGACGCTCTACAACTACAAGGAGAGCTCTACCTTCAGTAGTAAAGAAAGGGATAATAGGTACTTTTTAAAATTAGTATAATGAAGAAAAAAAAATAACACCACTGGCCTAGTGTAGTGACAGTAGCTAGGGCAGTCGTTATGATGTAAGGATTCTAACAATACCCCATACATCTAAATCGGTTCTGGTATTTCAAAGTTATGGTGGAGTAAAGAAACTCACATACATACTTAAATTCTGAAATCATTACACTCTTTTTTGGGTAGTAGAATTTAATCGTTACAAATATTATGATCCTGTGGTTCCGATTAAGAGTAGTACCACACCACACCATCTCACCTCATGGGTGCCGTAAGAATCGGCTAAAGGAATATCCAGGGACTGGGCAGCATTCTCCTCGATCAACATCATAATCTGCTATCACCAAAGCGCCTGTCAAGCGTGATGTACCTATGGCAAAATCTCGCCAACACGGAAGAGGCCGATTAATGTTCACTACACAGAGTTTGCCCCGGCCGGGGATCCGGGCTTTGCAGGCAGAGTTACTACCAACTTAGCCACAAAAACATTAGCAACGAGTAGCTTGACCAAGAACTTGCAAATTCGTCAGCTATTTATACTATTCTCCTACTCCTTCTTACCCCTAGATAAAGTTGCCGGACTGTAACTAAAATCAATGAAGTCGATTAAAAAGTCAACCACCTAAATCACTGCACCATTCATTCCCGACCACACCTCGTTATACAACACTATAATTAGGGGTAGGATCGCGTTTTAAGTTAATCTTCATATAATTGCGATGTCCGTCCGTCTGTGCGCGATGACGTCATGCTCACGCCAGGTGGTGGGGTGGGAAATGAGCTGGAAGGATGGCGAGCAAAATGTTTGGGAACAAGGTGACTGATAGAACAGGACTATAATTATTTTAAGGATTAATTGTTCTTTTAGCATTGTTAATTTGAATATAGTTACAAGTGACAGTCAAACCTAATCTTATAAGAGATTGGACCACTTGTCCGTAGAGTGTGTTGTGCAATAAAAAAAGTTATAGTAAAGTACCTACATTACAGGCATTATACAATGTATTTGGTACGTCAAGACGACATGAGCCATTACTTACTATTTTTAGGGTTTCGTACCTCAAACGGAAACCTTGTAGGATCACTTCGTTGCGTCTGCCTGTCAAGACCCTTTGAGTCCTAAAATTCCTGAGACAAATCTTAGGAACGCATAGACGTATCAAGTTGAAATTAATATTAAATACTCAGGTATGTAATCAAAGGATTCGTACGACCGCTTATGCCACATATACCGGAAAACCCCGAAAACCATAAATTTACAGAGAGAGTGAGAGCAGAAAGGACGCTTAATACTTAGCGCGCTAAGCGGTCACGTGAGCCTACGTCACCCGTGTCAAGGTAATCAGGTTTCAGACGACTGTCCCTTTGAATCCGGCTGATATTTCCTGTGAATCAGTGACGCGTGGCCCACGTGACCGCGTAGCGCGTCACTTCAGCTGTATCTATATCTTGAGCTTCAGCGCTCTCTGTTTGTGGCTAAGCGTTGTCAATTGTTCTGCGTCCATTCCGACCGTGTGTCGCATTCATCGCCACCTCACACAGGGTGTGTTTATTCTCCGCGCATGACACACGACCCGAATTCGTTCGTGAAATATACAGTTACTGTTTGCACCCGGGCTCGCCCGCGTTCTGTTTCTGTTTGCGCAGATGATGTAGTGTTTGGTTAATGGGAGGGCTCGGGCAGCTGCTTGCGACATCCTGAGAACAAAGAGATAGCTGAGGACGTGAAAGGTTGTCTGGAACGGACGCGTTTGTGAAAACCTAACCCGCAACAATAGTACACGTAGTACCTACCAAGTAGGTAATCGAAAATTAACGAAAATATTAATGAGTTTTGAATTTTGATCTATAGGTTCCCTCTCAGCCTATCCCAAAATTGTCTTAGTGTGATGATAGTAGTTTTTATAAACTATTGGATACAAACTATACTATAATAAATAAGTTATCTGCAGTTATGACATGAACATGCAGACTACGTGATTAAAAAACCTTCTAAGATTTTATTACATTGTTTGTTAGTTAGTTACAAGTCAAGCTAATAAAAGTGTGTTAAAAAGGTCAAGTCGATCTGCTCTCTGTTCTTGCAGATATGTATTTATTAGTTTTAATAAATGCTAAATAAAAATAACCTTTACAATTCTTAATACTTAAGTACTACCGATTTGATAATAACTAGCGTAGTTTGTAAACAAAGAGCAGCTTTATCGCTTAGACGGACTGGTCTGTGCTTAGACTTAAAAGATGCTGAAAAAAAATGTAAGTAGGTACTTACAGTAAAAGAAAATTTTAATTTTAAGTTTTTTTTTATTTTAAGTCTATATTATCTCTTCAGTGCTAACATGCACCGCAAAGAACTCGTCTCGTTATGTCAAATGAAGAGTTCTCGTGAATGATTTGCGTATGGACTTTTGTCGACAAACGCTACAATGCACATTTATTCTATTTCGAATTTTAACTATCCTATTCCGGCCTTTTCGAGTCACGGAAAGTGGTGCAAAAATTGACCCACACATTCTAATTTCCAACTAATATAACAAACAAACCAGCTAGTGAAGTTAGATAAAAGTTTATAAAATTCTGTTGTTTTCACTCCCCTTGTGTTACCATACGCAAATGGACAATACCCGTAACAGGGCAGCGTGTCGTCCATCAGCTAATTGGATGGGGTGGTGGTCGCGCTGCTTACCATCCGTGGTCGTGCCTGCGGAGTCAATCGATGGATGCACGCCGATTGACTTATAATAGTCCGTGACTAAGCGTGCTGGCAATTACCTATGCAAGCTGCAGTCGTTCCAAACTATTTACAGTCCTTAACATTTTTTTCTGGACAGGTTCATATTTATGTCACTATATCTTATTTTTGGTTACTGGAATGGTGAACATACCTCGGTATATAACAGTCAAAAGTATTAGGTATAAGTATTTGCTGTTCAGCGAAGAAATGTCGCTAGCTTTTTGGGCACCCTAGAAGGTGATTTACTATCTGTTTCTTTACATGTATATTGTATAGGTACCTAATTGTTTTTTTCGATATTATGATTAAGTAGGTCTATGTAACTTGTAGGTACCTAACTTTAATTTATCATCATCTACCGAATGACCGTCCCCAGCTGAAAATCTCGCTTTCTCCCTCTCACTCTCTATGTACAATTTTCTTTGATTGAGAGACAATTATCTTAACATTAAAATTAAAAAAATCAAAATCACAAGATACAAGAAATCAACTAAAACAAAATAAATATACACAGAAAATATAAAACATAATTTGGTTCAAAAGCCATTTCAACGAGACCCTGCTTTCCACCAAACTCTTCCAGAATTCAAGCTCAATCAATACCAGTCACTACCATCCAAACGAAGAAGATCTGTCCTTGCAAACAGTTGATATAAAATACGAGGTCTCACACGTTGGGTGTTTTATCTACCCTTGAAATCTTTACACGCCATGTGTGTCACTGATAAGTATCTACAGTAATTAGATGACACAGTAATAAAATCATTGTAGGTGCAGGGTAATCTTTCATCTTTTAATGTACGGCTAATCATTGGTCGCATGTTGTGGAACACTGGAAGCGAAATTTTCTTTGAAGACTTTTTTTAAAATGTTTAATTGCTTTTTCAGTTACGCACTGAATACAATAGTCACAGTTGTCAGCGGGAATAGTGCGTTTTTCCGAAGTAATGCATTACATGTTAACTAAATCGGTTCACTAGTTTCAGCGCGATTGTGGAACAAACTCGCAAACTTGGGGGTAGGTACTAGTTTTTTTTTTAATTTGAAGGCTTAGGCGATCTCACTTGCAGCTACTAAGTGACGATATTAATCGCCAGGCTCCGGAGCTGTTTGCCTCCATACACCTTGGGCATAATGCTTTGTCAGTTAAGAGCCAGAACTCAAACTCTAACCGAAAGTAACAAGCAAAATTATTATAAACAAAACCAAATACCCACCTACGTAATAGAAACTCAAAAGAAAGAATAATATTATACCCATCTCTACCTACATACATTAGCTACGCTCGAAAACATTACCCAGCTTCCCCGGCAGTCGGTGAAAATAGGTTTCCAACTGACCTATCTATATTCCTTCCATTTTAACAGCGCGCGTGCTTCCATAACTATCTCTCAGATAAGCGTTATCTACTACATTTTGTCCGTGCGCGCTATCTACGCAAATAGATATAAAATTAACGACGCGTGCGCCTGTTTGTACTAAGTAGAGGGAATAGAGATGTAGGGAGAGTGAATTTGTAGATTTTATCTTTGGATTTGGTGTTGAATAGATTAGCTCCAGTGTAAATTGACGGCATTTATTGGGTATTTTTTATTGTTTAATAGATAGATGAGTTCTTTATTGAAACATTGCACAGCTAAACTAAAATTTTAAATATTGAGTGTTACAACGGGCGGACTTAACGCGCATAGCGACCTCTGCCAGACAACTCAACAACAAACACGTAAACAATTAAGTGTGAGATGGTGGATTTCTGTTTGAATTCTACCAACAAAGATCTTGGTCTAAGCACAGATAATTACTAGGGCTAAAACACGAGACAACGCCATAGAAGATACTTAGATAAATCAATCGGGAATTGTAGAAACCCAGGCTATATAGCGAGTGGGAAACAGACTCAACAAGTCAACATAGAAGTCCCGCATAAACAAAACAGCGTCCTTGTATATACTTTCAAAACCAAATGTATGAAGCGTATCATAAAGCCATTTCCTCTGTTCTATAAATAAAACTAAAACAATAATATAAATAGATATAAACACGGTGCGTACGTCACTCCGACTGAAAGCTTTTAGCGCACCTACGGACCGCGGTGTGCGAGACTGAAGCAATTTAGTATATTATATTTTTTGTTCTGCTTACTGGACACGCTGCTATTTAGCAATGGGTAGCAGAATTCTACTGCCAATATTTCGGGTATATGATTTCGAAACCCATAGCATCCGATTGGTGGCGGATAACACTATCCAATAGGACAATGTTCACATAAACAGGCGTCTGGTTTTTTTTCTTATCTTACATCATACTTACCCAGAAAAAGTAGAAAGATAATTACTCCCCTTTTTTTAAACACACCTTGATTTATATGAGACCAAAAATATTTTTTAATGAAGTTACTTAACATTCCTACGCATACGTATACATAGTTAATTCTAATAAGCATATCGGCAAGGATATTGGAGACAGTATGACACATAATAACCAAATAAATAAATATGAATTGTTCTCGGCTGCATGTCCTGGTCGCCGTTGTACAAGGCCGCATCATGCCGACACGCCGACACCACCATTGCCCGCGATCGAACAAAAAACTAAGGAGACTTCAGCTTCACGAATAATACTTATAAATGGCACTGGAAAAAAAAATAGTCGTACTGCCGCACAGACTTTAAAGTAAAACCGACCAAACATTAAGTATTGAATAGCGGGACAAGTACGCACACATATATATGTCATTTAGACAGGGCCGCGTTAAGGATCCTTGTAGTTAACCGATATTAGATGAGTGCTTCCTTGGGTGGATTAGATTATTGGTTATCTCTGTGAAAATTATATTTTCTCATACAGAGCATAGTTTTGCTCTCTGGTTTGACGTAAAACCAAAAGCACCTCTTTTGTGCGAGTTAAGTGAAAAATGGTTGACTTCCATGTTGAAAAATGCTTTGCGCACAGCACACTAGCCAAACTGGGTTGCCCAGGATTGGCAGGAGTTTTATGTTTTTCATCCAGTCTTTCTTAATACTTTCATTCGTAGGAAATCTGGAACAAAAATTATTTGTGAATCAGTAAATACCTACTAACTGAATGAAAAGTACAGATGAAACAGGAATAAAAAAAATTACATAGCTTCCACAAGCAATGTATTTTTGTTATTTATTTATTTTCCTAAATTTAATACTTTTATTTGCTACTAGCTGCTGCCCCGCGGTTTCACCCGCGTGGAGATTTTGGATTACATGGTTTTTATTGTTTTGCGCGGAACCCCAATTATTTTTCTATAATTAAAATAGCCTATGTTACTCCTTGTAACATCAGCTATCTGCCAGTGAAAATCCCGTCAAAATCGGTCCAGCCGTTTCGGAGATTACCCGGAACAAACAGACAGACAGCCAGACAAAATTTTTAAAAATAGTTGTTTTGTTATAGGTACCGTATATACTTTCATATGCATTTAGTAAAAAGCTGTTATTTTGATATTACAAACAGACACTTCAATTTTATTTATTTGTATAGATAGTGGCATATTGAAAATGTAAATAATATTTACGTTATTCAAGGTTAAGATTTGACACAGACAAATAAAGTAAAAATGGAATATTCGTCTTTGTTGCTAATTTTATTCCTAGATTCTTAATGCGCTCCCTGTTATTGTATCAAGTACTTGAGCTGTCAAATTTTGGCCCTTGCTAACAAATTCTACATAATACTCTCCGATTACTCTAGTTCAAGGCTAAAAGCATTAACAAATAGCGTCTAAGATAGATTATCGACGTAAAAAACTGGTTGGCATGAACAAAATATTTGAATTCACTTGTAGAAATCACAATGAAATTCTAAACGCAAGATAGTGACCATTATACTTACCGATGAAAGAGAATCCGATGGATAATTTGCTGTGGGTAGCATTTTCACACCGGTATGTACTGCACTTCACCATTTTCACAGATTTTATTATCAAATTAACCAAAAAAAGCTATATTTTCAAATTAAAATGAATAACAAAAATCTGACTGGTCGTTGACGTAACGTGACATGCAATATCAATGTGGCGGCATGGAACGCTTCCGGTCTGCTGTTTACGTGCGAGTCAATGTTGCAACACATAAATGAACGAGATACCACTAATGACGTTTCAATGGGAAAGAAAAGGATAAAATGATTTTGTCGTTGCGTAAATATACAACTATGATTAATGTTTGGTCTGTTTTACTTTAAAGTCTGTGTACTGCCGCCAACCGCCGATCTGTAGGTCCGAATCCTACAATGAGCTTGAGCTTGCGGTGAAGGCAACATCGTGATGCAGCCAAAGGTTGGTGGCAGAGCATTTACTAGAGCTCGCCTGCTAGCTACCACCCAAAAGTAAAAGCTAAATAAATTATGTTTAAGATGATTTTTATTAAATACAATAATTAAAAGTCAGAATGAAATTAATGTCAGATATTTTATAAATACCTAGGTATATAATTAAATAGGTATGTTACTATTGGGTCGAAATAATATTTAGTCTTTTACTGAGTAAGTAGCTACCTATTCTAAAGAGCATTTACCCAATAAGGAACTCAAGCAAACATAAAGCAGTTGACATATCTGAGTTTACCAAAATTATCTTAGGTTAATATGCTGATAATGTGATAGTAAGTTAGTGAACTCTCCATGCAACTCCTAGTCTCCATTACCTACCATCGGATTGACGTATCACGCAGTTACCGTCGCACGGTAGTCCACGAGCCGAACGCAGACCAATATGAATATTGTTGGATTTGTTCCTCAGCTTCCTCTACCAACAAGAATACGGTTGGATATTCTAAAAACACTCCTTAAAAGAAGAGAAGTGCATAGCAATTCATTTTATTGTTGCTTTATCCATATTCGAAAGAAGGAGAGACGGACTGTCGTCCGATCAGTGGTGAAACAAGGATCGCTTAAAATATCCTTATTGAGTTTCTTGTTTTACAACATACTCCTAAAAAGCATGTTTTTTTCCGTTTGGCTAACGACTCCTTACATTTATTCAGTTCATTTGTAGCGTAACATTACAGAGGTACCAAAGCATTATAAAAAATGTCATTGTGTTTAAACACTGACGCGGTGTTAGGTTGGAACAATGTGAACACCCTGATGGGTTCGGAAGATTTTCAACTTGAAGGTGATATAAAATGCCGGACCACAAAACAAAAATGCATTCCATTGTTAGAAAATCTGTAGAAATTAATTTTTGAAATACAATTCCTCAATCACCCACCAACGTATTTTTTTTTTCTAAATTTCCATCGAATTACGTACACACGGCCGCACAGCGACCGAACAATGACTAAACATTGTAAATTCGTAGGAAAACCAAATAATCGCGGGCGATGGGACGGAAAATCACTTCCGATTGAGGGCTCCTATCGGATTTTAAGGGTGCCATTGTGGAAGCTAGAAAATATGCTTGAGAATTATAAAATGCATTTTCCGAGTTAAAAATTTTTGATTTTTTTGTTACTTCTTTTGTAGAGTATGATGTTGACAACCTTCGACTACACAAACTAATGACTCGGTACTCGTTTAATGCTGCAAAGAAGGAGACGATCGGACGAGGCAACGCAAAAATTGTTTGTGTTGTTATAAACGCACACAAATACAATTTTCAACACTAGGTAACCTACATTTACGCACGTCCATGTCACCTAAGTCAACTTTCTTAAAACGGTGTTCCCATTAATTTATCTTATACCTTGGCAGAGGAGTATACTCAAGAGGTTAGGCCCTAGGATATCTTCGTCAAAGCTTGTACCTTATACAACTATTCAATACTGATCTCAAGTAATGATGTAGTCGAAAGTAAATGTATCTTCAGGGCGATAAACTAAAAACTTGATCGCAAGAGGCTTTATATCAGATGTGATAGTAGTAGAACACAAAGAGCATATCAGTAAAACACTTAATTATTTATTGAAAATTAAAGTAAAATAGGCGTGATTGATGTTCGACTCTGTTCCACCATTGGCACAGCTTGGTGGGGCAAAGTCATCAAGATACTGTATCTCGACGAGCAAAGTGGAAATACCCACAAATTTGCGTATGTAATATGTTTTAGTATAGTATGAGGGCAAACTTAAGCGCAATGAGCAAGAACCGGCTACCGATTTTAGTTAAAATCAAAATTTAAAATTTCTTATTCACATGAGCTCCAAGAGAGCACTCATGAATGTTATAATTACTTCAAGTGCACGCTCCATGTATAAAGCCGTTCGAGAAGAAGACTTTTTTATTCCGCCTCGACTTGTATTCAACTTGTTGCTGGATTTGAGGCAAAGGTTAAATATAATTGGTCAAATTGTTTAAATAAAGAATATTGTATTAAAACAACGATAAATTGTTACACAAATGTTTATTCGCCACTTACACAAAAATACACAATGAAAGTTACACGCAAGTTATAAACGCTAAATAAAAGAAATCACAGATTCAATACATTAGTCGACTAAATACTGCGTACATGACTAATTACAAAAAAACTTTTAAAAATATTACGTTTTAAGCAGAACTTTATATTAGAAAAAAATATAAAATCACAGTTATAGCAAAAGTCGAAATTATCACATAACTAAATTAAAACTGGAAAAAACTTAAGCTGCCGATCTGAGATCAGCGAAAGCTTTCGACGTTAAGTCACGTTAGTAACTTGTTAAATTTTGTTACAAAAAAGTTATTTTTATAATTTCCTACGTCTCGCCTTATCTATCACAGTTTTCATAACGTTTTTTAATCTTAAAATACGTTAAAATATTGACCTCCGACATTTTACAAGAGAGTGTCCCGCAAGGCACACTTCTAGCACTCCTTTTATTCCTAGTTTTTACTCGGTAACTTTTTTGCTGGAAATAATGATTTTAATTAAAAATAATGGCAGCATATGAAAACTAAATGAACACAAATCATACTGGCATAGTACAACAAATGAGTAACGAAGACATGTATCTACCTACTCACACAGATTTATACTTTAGTTCTTACATGGACACCGATTAGTATTGTGTTTAATAAGTTTCTACGAAATATTATAATTATGTTTTTTATCAGATTTTGGAAGCAAGATACGTTTTTAAATGAATTAGCTCACGCTAGCAAAAAACCACTAAGAAAGAAAAAAACGAACACAAGTTTTGTTACGTGTTATTTTTCCTTTCAAGTAGTTAAATAAGTTTTTGTGATTTTAATTCACACAATTTTGAAAACTATTGGACAGCTTATCCAAAGCAAAGTTTGCGTTTCATCGGAGTAATAGAACAGAAAGAGAGCAAGACCTTCCGCAAAGAAATGAACTATGCCTTGACTTTGATGGAAGGGGAGGTCATGTTAAATTAAATCCCATCAGATCTCATCAGGGAAGACTGTCACATAATATTGAGATTCTTGTCCAATAATCAAAACATACAAGAACAGAATAATAAAATGTAATCCCAATTGGATCTCAAATGCGTTAAATCTCAGCAAATATCACGAATCTGTACAAGATAAAAAAGAACCTTGTTATATGCAAAAGTTTGGACGTTTTTCACACACCTCCAAACTACTGAACGGAATTGGACGAAATTTGGCACAGAGATAAATTGTACATTTTTTTAATACCTACAATACTTTTTATCCGAAACAATGAACAACTGTAGGTATAGCATAGGGATACAGCTAGCAATAGACATTCTCGGTCTCTCCACAAAAAATTAAACGCTCCACGCTGTGGTAAACAGCGTTTAATTCCTAAATATGCATTTCAACAAGCCGGTTTCCGAAAAGGCTTTAGCACCGTAGACCACATCCATATGCTACGCCAGATTATACAGAAGACCGAAGAGTATAATCGACCACTATGTTTAACGTTTGTGGACTATGAGAAAGCCTTTCGATTCAATCGAGATTTGGGCGGTACTGTAGTATTTGCAGCGATGCCAAATTGACTAAAGGTACATCGAAGTGTTGAAGTGTTTGTACAGCAACGCCACTATGTCAGTTCGACTACAGGACCAGAACACAAAGCAAATACCATCGCAGATGTTTGAGACAGGGCGACGTTATTTATCCGAAACTGTTCAAGAACGCATTGGAGGATGTTTTTAATTTTTTGGTCAACATAAATGGCGAGTACATCACTAACCTTCGTTTTGCCAATGATATAGTCATAATAGCGGAGTCGCTCGAGGACCTCGGTGACATACTCAACGACCGCAGTATTGTTTCCCAAATGGTTGGTCTTAAGATGAACATGGACAGGACGAAAATTATGTCCAATGTTCATGTTTCAACTGTACCGGTATTAGTTGGGAACAATACTCTCGAAGTTGTTGACGAGTATGTTTACCTAGGACAGACTGTCCAATTTGGTAAGTCCAACTTCAAAGAGGTCGCACGAAGAATCCAACTCGACTGGGCAACGTTCGGAAAGCTTCGACATATCTTTTTGTCCACAATACCGCAGAGGCTGAAAACCAAGGTTTTCAACCAGTGTGTGTTGCCAGTGATCACTTATGGCACTGAAACGTGGTCTCTTACTATTTGCCTCATGAGAGAGCTATGCTTGAGGTTTCCCTGCGTGATAAAATCCGGAGGAGATCCGCAGGAGAAAGAAAGTCACCGACATAGCTCTAAATGTTAGTAAGTTGAAATGGCAATGGGCAGGCCACATCGCTCGCAGAACCGATGGGGAAGGTTCTCGAGTGGCGACTACGAACCGGAAGACGTAGTGTAGGACGACCCCCCACTAGGTGGACCGATGACCTTGTCAAAACCGTGGGAAATTGTTGGATGCATGAGGCGAGTAGTCGATCCAAGTGGCATCCTATGGGGAGGCCAATGTTCGGCAGTGGCCGTCTTCCGGCTGATGATGATGATGATCTTGCTTCTAATACCTAATGTTTAATTAATTTCAAACGTGGATTATAATATCTAATATCGAAGCTATATAATATAACTAAGGTAATCTGTAAAGTATGTAACTATAAACCAATTGGTATTTGGATATCTCATACAAAAACGTATGTAAAATTTTAAGAAAATATTAACTTTTTATTATTTGAATTAGTAATTTAAATATTTTTAAGCATTTAAGTGAAATAGTGAAGGAAGACAACATTAAATTGAAATATTTAGAGGAATAAAAAGACATGACTAAATAATTAATGCTAAACATTCAAAACAGAACAGAAAACAATACAGGAGAATTGAGAACCTCCTCCTTTTTTAAGTCGGTTAAAAAAGAGCGAGCAACGTGATGATGAGCTATATAGGAAGGAAATAGGAGGAAGACTTATTGTACCGACCACACACAGTGGTATAACGGTAACATGTCATGTTAATACCAAAATATATAGGCGCGTGAATGAAATCTCGTATCGTTCAAGTCTAAACTGTGGAAATTTATAACTCATTTTAATGCTCTAAAGTAATCATTGTTTTCAAGTAGGAATAAGATCGAGAATCTAATGAAAACCTAGATGAACAAAATTAAGAAGCTATGAAGAAAATGTTACTTTGTGGCTATATCTTCACTAGTATTATTTTCTGAAAGAACAATTATGCCAGTTTGTACCCGATAATAGTGTTTATCTGTGTTTATAATTATATTATACTAAAATTACACGAAACATATTGAAAAATACTACTACTACAAGAAACGCTAGTTATTCTAAAAATGTATGTAACTAAAACAGACTAGTATTTAATTCTTTGTGTGAGATCTCCAAATACCAACATTTAATCCAAGAAGCATTATTATACTAGTGTAATAATTTCTACCATAGAAAAATATACAATAGATTTTACAGTTAAAAAGTGTATAGTTTCACAACTACTAGGTATAATATAATATCTAACATCGATAATAACATATAGTGTCATTATTTACATTAATTTAATAATAAAATGCAACTCTTAATAAATACTATCTGCTGGATAAGTTTGAGGAGTCATTTAATAATAATTATCGAACACTCGTTGCCCAACATCTGTTAATTTGAAAGTTTAAAGGAAGACATCGGTTAGACAATAGATGCAAGGTATTTTTTGACCAAACAATTTAATGTTTTTTTTTTTTTACATAAGTGGCTCAACTAACACGAACTAAAGAAAATGTAAGTAAAAATTGGAATATATTTATAAAAAAATATACTTTATTTGTATGTATTTAAGGATCCAGTGCAATATTATTTTAAAATGCTAGAAGAAAGATACTGTGTTTACCAAATTATTTTTAATTATGTATTTATATTTATCCATTCAAAATACTATTATCCAACAGATAGTTATTACCTAGATGGTGCATAACAGGGTATTAAAGTGATAATTTCAATTTTCAGTTACGAAGAGAGCTGCAGTCAAAAATGCAATATTAAATCGCTTATGCCCAATAATTTACATTTAAATGTTTTGTTAAAAATAAAGAAATATAATGAACTCAAAATTTTAATAATAACAATAGAAAATATATAGTACTAATTCTACGTGTACTTTCAGGTAAACATCAAAAGATTTACCTCTTAGCGGGCTATTGCACCAACTGTACTTTGCATGAAACGGACTGCATGCAGTCGACCAACTCGATTCCGTAGCTAATTGCAGTCAATCGCAGTTGAATTAGTGAACTGCAAGCATGGGTGAGAACGTATTAATAGAACAAATTTAAGACCGCAAACGATCGCGTTGAACTGAAATCAGTCAAGTTGGTCAAGAGCGCTAGTAAAAAAATAATCTGGACAAATACGTTACTGAACATAAACGATTCGCTTTATAATAAGACTTGAGTAGGTATGTTTACATTTCAGTATAAAACACCCCTATTCATGGTTAAGAATTATATTGATGTTTCTCAAAACAGCTCGCACGAAATAAATGCCCTCGAAATCAACAAAAAAGAAAACCATTGAAGAGCTATCTCTAGTCTTATTAGTAGCAAAACGCAAGAATCGGTCTCCTTTTCATAAGATTTGTGACTTTATTAGAAAAGCTTTAGGGGAGTTCACTAACCATTTTGAATCGAAGTTCAACTATGGTCTAGGTTTAGCTCGTGAACAGATGGTTCACTTCGAATTATTTGAAAGAGAATTTGACATCTGATTATGTAAATCTGTGACACATTTGTAAAGGAAAATGGAATCGGGCCGTTTACAATTATGCAGTTCTCAAAGTCTTTACTAGACATAAATTGAAGGTACAACGATAACTGAGAAGATACTAAACAGGCCCTTAATGTCGTAAATCCTAAATACCCTATTCAAAAGAATGAATTGATTGATCATCAACTTAAGTACAGTCACAATGGCTACAGATGACTGAGATGTTACTTGTTCAATTTGTAACGTTTCTCTAAGTTCAGTACTCGACAAACTCAATAACGCCGACGGCCAAATTTCTCAAACCTTCTCGGTTTGAGAAAAAATTAAGTTCAAATTCAGAATTCTTTATTCAAATGAGAGCGCTTATGAATTAAATGACTATATGCCGGTTCCAATCAAGAAATTTGCTGGCATTCTTCATTTTCTGTTTTACGCAACGACAACATACTTTAAGGCGCGTTCATGTAGGTAACGAGTACAGTTACATAGTTCAAACTCGATAAAAACAGATGGCGTTGTCTGCACCGAGATTTCAGTTATATCGTCAAAAGATGCTATCAAAAGGCAGTAGACCTCATTACCACTTAGTGGCTTAGTTGAAGCTTCATAACATAATTATCGACTGTTCTCTAGCCACATTTTAGTCGACAGTCGATGTTTCTAAGAACTGCTTTCAACCCACCCGAAAGTATTAAAATACAAATCCATGTACATGTACATGTAGGAATGCTTGAATGTAGGGAAGCTTGCAATTGCTAGAATGCATTGTTTGCAGCTTCAGTCATCAAAACCCTCCTTCATTTAAAATCACTCTTAGTTACAATCATAGCGTGTAATAAGATATACCAAACTACTTCTCTTCATTTAAAAACATGCTATAATACCCCGACGTAAGGTCTTATTTAAATAAACATTATATATTTGGACTAAAGATGTATCAAAAATGTTACACTAAGAAATAACAGATGGAAATATATAAACCTACTACGCCGACCCCGTATAAAAATGGGACAAGGACAGTAAGGAGGCGAAGAAGGACGCAATAACTTGTATCAGATATTTTTGTTTTAGTTGAAGATTCAAAAATCAAAAGGCACAGATTTTACGATTGTTTTCACAAATACGCATTCTTATAAATGTAACATATATTATAATTCAAGACAGTAATTTGCCTACATTTCCGATTAAGTCCACAGTAATAAACATTATTTCAAGGTATCAACGCATGATTTTAAACTTACATTTCGTCTACTATACTTCTCCAATGTTACAATACATCATCATTTTCAACTCAAAAATTGTCAACCGTTTGAATCATGTTTAGTCTTTGTCTTAAACTTCATCATCTATACTTTCAGTATCAGATTCATCTGCTCCGTTCTCTTCACGTTTAACGTTGATCTGTACAGCCTCAGCTATACCATTAACGTAATCAGCATTAGCTGTTTGTTTATCAACATCTCCGTTCACTAGTTCGTTGATATCGTCTAGGTTGTCTTTGGCCGCGTCCTTCTGTTGTTTCTTACCTTGCAGTTGTTTCTCTTTCTTCGCTGCTTTGTCTCTGCCCGCTTTTAGTACTTGGATCAGTTTTATTTTCTGCCCCTCCGGGCTGTTCATGTACCCTTCGAGCATCTGACGAAGAAAATAGATATCTTTAGTGAACAATACTTACTGTTATCACGGTAAAGTGATTTTGGGAAAGTTGAAGTTCCTCCATTTAGGTTTTTTCAAAGACGATTCTTTGCATTATGTACTTTGATTTTCAAAAAATTTAATCTAATATTAATTTTATTAATAACGCAAAATCTCAGCTTAGTTAGGTAGGTGGTATAGAGTATATAGACTGTTTTGTTGTGTTCGCTTCGCATGGCTTGTTTCAATTAGACAGTGTCAAGGAATACAGTAAAACAAGTTATAAAATGTCAAGGCAGCATGAAGGTCTTCAGCTAAAAGCTTAGCCTAATATACCTGCTGTCTTAGTAAAGTTTTAGGTCCTTAATAAACTTCAAGCAAGGTTCTAGGGAAAACATTTGGGTTAATAATTATATTACAACGTTGTTTCATTTTCCTCCACTATGTATTATATTTTTTCATTATGCACGTCCACGAACACTCAACGCATAAGAAACATATTTATTAACACAAATAACATAAACATAACACTGAATCATGATCGAAGATGACCTTTAACTTTCGTTTCCGCTGAAAATTCCCAAAAAACACCGCTCCACCCGGCAGCATATGAATTTCAAACTAGGAGAACTGCTTCTGATTGCACTTTCAAGAATCCAGCACTACATTTTAATAAAGTAAAAGTTAAAACGCCACCTGATGGCCTCGAACAGTAACAAAGAAACACTGCTTCCCAACTTGACATTAACGTTCGCATTAGCCAAGTTTAGCTGAGTTTAGCTAATAAAAGGCTGAGAGTCACCTGCGTCCTGTTAACTTGGTCGCGCTCTCTCATCAAATATTCAGAGAGCAAAATTGGTTTTATGTTTTGTCACAGTTGGCGTGGACAGTGTTTTAGGGCTGGTTAATATTCTTTTAGCTACGCTAAGTTTTCGCTGTATATTTACTATTAAGTTACAAATAAGAGCGAGTGTGTCCGAGCGGGAACTTGTGTGACTTTTAATCCGACGCACCGTAGGTAGTTCTCGACCCGGCCCGCACCGATGACTTATATCAAGTTATGTGCGGATTATTGACACTCGCTCTAAAACGGTGAAGGAAAACATCGTGAGGAAACCGGCATGTTCAAGAACCATATAATTCGAGGACATGTCATCTACATGACATCCACCAAGCACTAGGCCCGCGTGTAGGAGTATGGCCCATGCCTCTCTGGGAGAAGCCGGTATCCCAGCAGTGGGAGCGTAAGACGCTGATAGTGTAAATTACAAATGCAAAGACCGTTTAATACAATGTGCCACTAGTGCAGCTATTCCAGACAAGAACTTTCAACTTATTCCTTCACTAACGCTCTTCCTACAGAAGCATTATTTTGGTAGGAGCTTACCTTGATGCTGAGTTCAGTGAAGATGACCTTCGCAGTTTCTGTCCTGTCGGCCAGCACCACGAGCGTGGGCAGCAGCGAGTGGCAGTGGTACTCCGACACCAGCCAGTTGGCCGGCAGAGTGCACAGAGTCTTAATCACGCCCCAGTTCTCGCAGATCGTGTCCTGGATTACGATTAATTTTAATAAACCCCCTTTCTTAATCGTACAGCAATTCGCTCTCGAGAAGACTCATTTCGCGAATATGCTCCTTCACAGTATGTCACCAGTTGCGCAAGTACGGATCTTTACGATCCATATCGATCGATAAATTGACAGTTCATTATGATAAATTAGAAATAGTACGTTGTTGATTTATGTCAAAAACTAAACACAACCTTTTTCCCGAGAACGAAAACTAATCTTCGAAACTAGTTTTGCGACGACGACCAGTTTTACTTGTAATCTGTTATCGATTTTATTTCGTACACAATGAAGTTCAATTTTCATTGCATTGACCGAATAACTAATTTCGCGAAGTGATTTTCGTTTGAAAACCGTGACGAACTACGATAATAAAATAATCTTCGTTCCATAAACCAGTCTTCGAATTGTGAGATGCGAATATTCACTTCATATTGAAGAAAGTAGATTCGCCTTCGTTTCGTTTTGGAAAAAATCAAGAACTACCTATCTCTAATTTAAATTTTTATCGATTCTGTCAATTCTACTTATCGAAAAGTTCTGTACTTGCTCCACTGATGTTACATAAGCGATGTTGCCAAGGCTGACAATACGCTAATCTACGCATAGTCCTGAACATGACTCACAAGTGCCGAAACACGACGCTTCGAACAGATTTTTAACTAAAGGATGGCTGCTAGACATGCCAGCTTCAACTGACCTGCTGTCGTGTTAAGCTAGCTACTATTATTGCATTATAATGTTTCGCTATTTTACAAAATTCCTTTACACTTTCACCAAAACCTCAACCTACGTTGGTTGACTTCCCTACCACGGAGCTATCATCGCTTCACCTCTGCCCAACAACTAAAACCAACCCACCCTTATGTGTACCTACCTACCTTAAAAAGTCATCAAATCAATTATGAAACAGGTCCCGTATTAACAATTTACTTTAATGCTCACCCACCCTCAGCGTACATAATAGTATACAAAGAGGGTGCTAGCAAGGCGCCTTGCGGATGTCAAAATGGCCAGTCCAAGTGGCCGGATGCGCACCTGCGCCCGTGGGAAACTTAACACTCTGACGTCTTGGACTGTCATATGTAAATAGGCGAGAAAGTTCACCTTAGATAATGTTTGAAGGCGTGTTTTAAGTGCAATGGGTTACAACAAAGCGACTACATTGTTTTGTAAACTACCTCGTTTGTTAACGACCAAAATGGAATTAAATATTAATACATCCTTATTGGGTGAGAGTTACAGTCTTGCACTACGACCTGTTTTGTTCCCTATTATGAAAAATATATTAAATAAAAATAAATAACGTCCAACGACCATGTACCTACTTCCATAGACCCTAACTAGGATTTTCTGTAATCAGGGAATCAGATATTTATAAATCGGAAAACAAAAAAAATCGATCTTACACTTAGATAAGTAAAAAATTCAATACATTAAAAGATAAATTGAAAGAAACTATCGCAAACTTAGTATGTGGTTCTATTTTCTAAAGCTCGGACTTAATTCAAAAATACTTTTTTCACACGGGTCTCAAACGAGCGTTCATTCAAATTCAAAATGCATCTAATTCACATGGGTCCGAGGAGAGCACTCATGAAAGATAAAATAAATGACTCTAAGTGCTCGTTCGGATTCAAAAATATGTATAGACACATCGAGAAGGTCAAGAAAGTCATCGGCTTCCTTTTCAAACCTCATGAAGCCCAAAAGACTCTAGAAGTCCGTCGTCTGCTTACACAACGCTCGCTTGGCTAACTTGGGGTTATACAAAAATCTGTCGCAATGCACTTCCACTGCACTGGGTTCCGACAACTATACTCCAGAGCCACTCCCGATTTCAGCGATTTGTCACCTTCGCCACTTAACATCAGGCGATAAGCTGCCATTAGACGGTAATACATGTTTACGTTTGCTGTCAAAATAACCATGGTTTTGCCAATGCGGATTAAGAGGTATTACACGCTCACTCACAGGCTTGGCTTGAAGTAAATCCATGAAACAGACCAGAACGGCAATACGGCCAAAGAGTGCTGTCTCTTTCACTCCCTCGCAGCCATGCCTTGGCGTAAACGGACGATTGCTCCGCTACATACATCACTTACGCATCCACCGCGTATTTACCGCGGCTTCTGCACTGAATACTCAGTGGTTGTGAAACTATATTTTTGAATAGTGGTCGTAGAAGCGGAGATGATCGCGGTTTTTCCATGGTTTGCGCGTGGTAACCATCAGTGATGCATTACCGTCTAATGGCATCAACACAGTAATTAAACGCTAACTGCAATGTAGTAGAAAGAAACAAATAGAAAGAGACGTTAGTCACCTATAATGACAAAACGTCCGCCGGTACAGTTGACACGTGTCGCGCAGGTGCGGCCCGCATGGGAAGAAACGGACGAAGAACGGTCGACCTACTGCTATTTTTTCGACGTAAAATTATACAGATGCATGTCAACGGACGTTGTGGGTTCCTTAGTTTTAATTGAAAGATAATTATGTGTTTCAATCGATTGTGTTTACGTTTATTATCTGATATAAGTAAAGCGTACACTCGATATGAAATAAGAAGTGCCATCCAGCGGCGTTGAAGACACAGATTAATGTGATCTTAACCATAGTAATTGTGTGTTTTGTGTTGTTCATGCAACATCTCAATTGCCATACCAAACGACCAGCTCATCTTATTATCAAATAGTATAAAAAAAAACTCACGTGAAGCTGCGGGTTGTTGACGACCACGAATCCGACCAGAACGATGAGGTCCAGCACCATCTGCTCCGACAGAGTCAGGTCCAACCGACGGTTGCTGAGATCTGCGCCACAAAATACTTATAGATAGAACAAAGTGCACACTCTATTAAGTGGCACCAACCCGCCATGTTTTCCATACAAACTCTTGTACATGATTATAGTGTCGTATCATTTTTTTTCTTTAGGTGTTTTGAACAAATAAGTATCTTGTGCATTATATCATATATATTATATATATGGTTTTTATTGAACCAAAAATTTAAAATTTTGTACCATCCAATTAAGTGAAAGCCTTAAAAAACAGCCTTTTTAAAACACATTTTACCTTGACTTGGCCGTTCACAATATTCTCATAAATGTAAAAGTAAACAAAACACTTCCATAGGAACCTTGTGCATGTAATGGCGATTCTATATAACAAACATTTTTTTCAAAAACACGTATATCCGGGAACAGGCTTTAGGATATTACCACCCACGCGATGATCGCGAGAAAACTACACCTTAAACGCAATCTAGCGCTACATGTTTTATTTGTTTAGTTAGACGACATATATAATTATGGTATTAGCGCTGCAGCGGACTTTAGCTTAAACAAAAGAAATGGAAAAAGACTTTTGTTTGACATAGCTCCTCTAGTACGTTAGTACATGTTACCTCGATGTCTCTACGTACGAATCTAAACTCACGTATACCGTCTGCGGTGCGGGGCGCTTCCTTGTCGTTGGGCGCGTGCTGCGACAACAGACGCGCCACAGCCGCGCGGAACTCCAACGGCCAGCCGCCCTCGCCAAACGCATCCTGGGAGAAATACGTCGAGAATACTCAAGAGAACTTATTTGGCTCAACGGATCAGCATTGATGTTCAACGAGGCAATGCCGCCAGCACGCTGGTTACGCTTCCAACTGGTTGTGGGCTAGAACATTTGGATTATCTATAGGCCTCCTTTGGCTTGTAGCTTATCGAACTCTTTTTGTAACTAGGTTAGATGTAGTGTTTATTTATGTATTAGCTGGTTAATAGGGTTTTAAGCCCGCTGAAATTAAAGTTAAGCACAACCAATGTGCCCACAATGAAGAACACATCACGCCGTCTTTTATTACATCTCTCAAGTCTCCTCCACATGAAAACACATCTACCATCAATAAGACTCCGGTAAAAGCTACAAAACCACCGCTAGATCAGCCGAGCGCAACTCCACAGGGGTACTTAATAGGGGATGACCGGAAACAAATCTCGAGTGAATCCGTGCGTCGCGTTAGTATGTGGGATCACGGAATGAGGATGTGATTGCGTTACTGACCAGCTGGGGTACTGCGAAAGAGCGACGAAGTCGTATGTCTCACCAAAACAATATCTAGTTCTCGAATTCTCGAGGAGTGTTAAATGAATAAATAATAGTACTGGAAAAAGACTTTCTTTAAGGGTAGGTATCGTGATTATTACACATTGAGAGTTGTTTTAGTGTTAATCGCGTACAAATATATCAATTTTTGGCGTTTCGAACGTTCTGCAAAGGGTTCGGTAAAAATTGGTTGATTCCGTGTTAGAAATGGTAATCTTTGAAAAATAAAAATTACAATGAAGTTTGACTGCGTAATAATTGGCGCAAGTTTACGTAGCTAACGTCACTACCACTAAACAATGAGACGTGTAAACTATTGACCTAACCATCCATTAATTGTCTAATATAAAATCTCATAGAAAATACATATTTTATTGTACCTATCTGTTCGTTTTAATCATAATGTCTTGCTAAAACAGAGAGATAAAAACTGGACGCCAAATCGTGTCTTTGTTCTCATATAACCATGAAAATTAACCTACTATCAGAATATAAACCTAAACAGCAAGAAACTTGCTATGTTTAACCGTACGTAGCGATACCTCAGTTTCATTTCACAGTAGCACTCGTCTTGGTAGAAATCTGGGGTCAAGTGAGTTAGATGTTCCGCGGACACGCGATGCCGGGTCAAATGTGATTTATTAGCCCAGAGTCGGTGCCGGCTTTCAACGGAGCTACGTAACTGACGTAACACACTGACAGCGCCGTAGCGTGTTGTGTGTGCTTAAGGAAGTCCAGTGAGAGGACGGCGAATGACCGAGAGGTTTAATATCATTAGCATGACCCGCTGATTTTAGGCCTCTTTTTGGACTGATGATTACGGGTATTGGATATCTATACGGTAAGTACACATAAAAGCAAAGCTGGGCTAAGTTATTACTTAGAGGTCCGTGGGTAAGGTCTATAGATGGAGTTATCTATACAAATAAATAAAATTGAAGTGTCTGTTTGTAATATCAAAATAACAGCTTTTTACTAAATGCACATGAAAGTAAATACGGTACCTATAACAAAACAACTATTTTAAAAATTTTTGACTGTCCGTCTGTCTGTTTGTTCCGGGTAATCTCCGAAACGGCTGGACCGATTTTGACGGGATTTTCACTGACAGATAGCTGAAGTTACAAGGAGTAACTTAGGCTACGTGGGCGAAGCCGCGGAGCACAGCTAGTACCTAATGAAATAAGTAACAATAACATCATATAAAAAAGTCAGTATAAATTCAGATTTTCAAAATAATTTGCAATTAATGCAATACAATTGTTCATATTTTTTTATGTTTGCCACAAAATTTAAGTAATGACGTGAATCCGAAGGCGAACATACATGACTAAAATTGTTTAAAGTGCGTGTAATCGTGCGACAAATTGATCTATTTTTAAATTTGAGAGGTTGGTAACAAGCGTGTGAAGCACTACAAAATGCTCTACCACCGTACTACCACTTCACAATATGTTCCTTCGCCGAAACATCAAGCCCTTTGTGAACGTTGTGGGTTCCTTAAGAATCGGCAGACGACTCTACCACGCCGCCGTCATCGCTTCAACTAGCTCCTGTGTTAATGAGCACCGATCAAACAAGTGATCGTACCACTTACCGCACAATACAATCAGCCCATGATAATGACGCGCGACCCCTTCTGCAAACGGCACGCATCTGCGAGCGCGGCTAATAAACGAGTAATTTTATTTATTATCTATTACGGAACACCATCAAACGTGCTCTCGCTGCCGACGTGGAACTGCGCGACAGTGACTAAGCTTCGTATTTCATAAGCTTCCATCAACCCTCAAAAGGTCTTTGCACTTAAGCTAATCGATTTATATGATGGCTTTGTGTCGAATTAAAATTGGAAATTAACGCCACGTAGATAAAACCAATGATATAAAAAAATGGTAATCCGGTCCTATATCAAATCATTGGTTCTTAATTAAGACTGGACATAAACCCTCTAAAGCTATCTGTCTATCGTTACAACCTGGTTAAAAAGAGATAACGAGTTGTTATATATGTAACCCTGTTTATCATTGACCGCATCGCCGCTTACTTGCAGGCGATTTACAAAATGGAACCTACAATGTACCAAAACCGTAAATAAAAAGTTTACTAAGGTATAAAATTATTTTCTTATTATGCCAACACACATAAAAAATAATAATTACATTAATACACCATCGTCGTGTACCCTATCTGAATTTCTCTCCATCCAAAGGTTGTCTGGAAGAGATCGCTATTTAGCGATAAGACCGCCCGTTGTACTTAATATACCTTATTTAGTTATTTTCACTTTTTTATTATGTTGGTGTACAATAAAGAGTTATCTATCTATCTATAACATGCACGAGCTCATAAACGACGACAGACCTGAATCACACCGCTTGTGATAAGCTCAGTAACTGACCCGATCTCCACAGCGCACCCACACCATCCCTAGGGTATAAGAAAACGGGAGTATGCAGACGTCAAAGTTTCTGCCCATCAGGGAATACCCATCAGAGAATACGCATCAGATACGCTGGGGATACATGATACGGTGGCCGAATGTGGGCATGTGATTTTTTTGAAGTGTTTGTTTTAGTTTCGAGCTGCGGTGGGTTGTGGCACGTGTCTGTGACCGTTGGAATCACATTGCAGTCTGCATTTTTTTATTATCTGTGTATCAATTTTATTTTTAAACTTACGCGATTCATAATTTCTTCCGTCTGCAAGCAGCATCGAAATAGAGGACTGTCTAACCTATCTATACCTATCTGTGCACCTGTTTTGTGCAAATAGTAGTTAAACTCAAGACCTCTGCCGTTAAAGTACTTCGTATTCCTTTTACTAAAAACAGGTACTTGAAGCAATACAAGTGTACATATAAATAAATGTGCAAATACACTACCCATATCTTTAGCCACGCACAGTTACTGGCATCGGCAAACAGCTACCGGCCACAGTGTAACAGGGTCGTCAGCGGCAGTAGCGCAAATACTAGCGAGAACGACGGTAATATGTTTGTCCACTGTTCAAACACAGTGCTGGGGTAAGGGTCGATGGTTTTGACGTTTTCAAGATATACAAATAATATTATTGCTATTATTCTCAAGTGGAAATGTCAAATCGAAAAAAGGGAAACCGGACATAGATATGTATTCAATAATAATAAAACAGCATTATCTGTTTTATTATTAAATTGAAACAAAATAAAGAATTTTTTGTTCTCATTCTAGGCTCAGCATGTTCACCATATAATTTTTGGTGTCCTGAAACGGCCTAAAAACATGTTTTAGCCTGCTGAAAACGGTGTTATCTTGGAATAATTTCCAATTCACTACCATGCGTTAGGCCTTCCTCTGGAACGGCCTAAAAACATGTTTCAGCCTACTCAAACTCCTGAATTGTCGCCGCTTTTACGGAATAAAAAGCAGCCTCTATCACTTTTCTGTTCATGAACTATCGTTCTGCAAAAAATGACGTGGATCCGTTTCTCCGCCCCGTGAAAGAAGGACCAACCAAGCAACACACTTTCGCATTTAAAATATTAGTAGGGATTGAAGTCTCGATACTTTATCGACGTTCCATTAGCCATCTCTATTGCTAAGATAAATTGGCTCTCCAACGAATAGCGATTCCAAATTGATTGACCTTTTGCCGTCTCCGCCCGCCGCTGGTTCCATTCACTCGCGACTCAGCGTGTTTCAATTTGCGAATAGGTAGACTTGAGCGAGAGGTTTCTTAGGTAACTAGGTAATTGAACTGTAACTATAGGATTAATTGAAACTGCTGGGCAAAACTAGGTTTAATTGGTCTGTAGTGTAGCAGTGATATAAATATTATGAGACTTGAAAACTGATGTCCCAGAATTAGGAGCGCAGTCGCGGAACATGTTTTGTGTTTCAAGTCATTTCAAGATTTCAGTATGAACATTGAACGTTTTTGCATGGTTTTAGCGATCAGTATTAAATTTTCTGGACGCTTCCGCCTTACAATAACTACTGTTCCTATAAAATCTGATAATAGTAAGGCTTGCACATACAAAGACAAACTCGCACTAAAGTGTACCTTTATCCTATCACCACTAATCAGACTCATCGCCGTCTACGATGCGCATTTTTTCTTTTTTTCATTTTTCATTTTTTCTTAGAGCACATTCCGTAACTAAATTTTTATGAATACTTCAATCATTATTGCTGGGCTAAATTTAAATTAACTTGATGGTATCAGATGCAGGTAACTTTACGATCTTGTAAGGGTAAACTTTGTAATACGTAATCCGAAAAATAAAAACAGTTTTTATTTAAAAAAAAATTTAAGTTTGCGTTTGAACACACTTCCTTTGATGAAAAGCGAGAATGAGGCTGAAGGCGGTACGATCATACTACCTATTTACTTTCGACTTAACAACACCTAAACTCTAGACATCTGGACTGGGTTAAAAACACCATTCTGCTTGATTTCCAAAACAATAAGGCGGCAAGAGAGCCCTCCCCAGCCGTGTAGATACCCAATCCATTAGCGGTCGTTGCAGGATCGATTACACGGCGAGGGACCGAGCCATTGTGTCCGCTCGTGTGCTATTTCTGAGGCCTGTTGTCATAAGTTCTTGATTTAAAGTGCAAATCCAGAACCTGTGACAAGTGGCTTTGGAGTATATTTCATTGCAGGTAAAGTATTGCAAACTTAAAAACGGCACAAGTAACCGATGATATTTTCATCGTAGAGAAGTCTGCCAATGTAATACAGATTGTGTACTGTATACCTAACAGCGAGTGTGTCCGAGCGGGAACTTGTGCGACTTGCAATCCTACGCACCATAGTTCTAGTCACGGCTCGGCCCGCACCAATGACTTATATCAAGTTATGTGCGGATTGTTTACACTCGCTCTAAAACGGTGAAGGAAAACATCCTGAGGAAATCCGCATGTTCAAGAACAACAAAATTCGAGGACATGTGACACACACCAAGCCGCACTGGGCCCGCGTGGTGAATTATAGCGCATACCTCTCTCTCTGAGAGAAGTCAGAAGGCCGGTATCCTAGCAGTGGGCTAATAATGACCGTTATACCTTAACCATGTAAGGCTTAGTGCTGACCTGATGACCCATCTGGACTAGTCAACTCTTCTGCAGGCCAGCATTAGCTCCCAGTAGCAAAGTAGTCAGTCTGCATTCGTCCTTTGACCTGAGCGGTTGCCTAAAGATATCTTTCCCGCTATATATAAAATTAAAGTAACGAAATAAAGTCGCGAATGGAAAATAGTTTTCCCGCCAAATGTTATAAGGCTTTTGGATTTAGGATTTAAAAAAACTATTACCGGTCCGTAAACACCGAATTAGCAATGAGACGATACAAAGGTTAGTTACGTCAAAGACATCCCAATAGACATCGCCCTATCATATTAATATTGACACGAAGAAACCGAACACACAAGGAAGCTGGATGCATCGTACAAACAAACAGCCAACCCCTGACGAGTACCGCGGTACATAAATTGGTTGATATTGTAAACTTTAGGGGATTGAGATGTGTGGAATGATGTGTCAATAGTGTATATGTATTTGTAGTTCTTCATTAGCTGCGCAGAGTTTGCTTGGTCACGCAAATTATACCCTTTTTGTTCACGAAGGAACGGATGCCAATAGTATATTTCGTTTTAGAGTTCCGTGCCTCGAAATGAAAAACAAAACAAAACGGAATGTTTATTATGATGAACGATTACTACGTTGTCGTGTCTGTCAATGTGTTTTCCTTGACATAAAATCGACTAGAGGTATTAAATATGCTGCAGGTCTACTAAAAAATTACATCGCAAAATTTTAGTGTTTAGTTCATCGCAAAAAAGATACGGGTTGCCAAAGTTTAGTTTAATGCTCACTGCCATCACTATAACCACTGTAAGCACTTTAAATTAGCATTTGAATTGTTTTATCCACGACTGGGAGGCCATATAGTATTATTACAAGGAAAAGAAACATCAGAAACTGATATGATTGATATCATATCATTTATTCATTCGTTCGTCGGGCGGTATAACAATTTTGACGCCAGGACTAGCCACATGCATATACGTTAAGAGGATTCTATTCAACAGAAACTCTCTCTGGTAACTCTTTATCATCGAAAACCATCGTCATACTTTGCCTCTGCAAAGGAACCTTTTCTTTTTATGTAAGAAATGATCACATCATTGTTTCGTTTTTTGTATGCATTGCTTGTTTTGCTAAAGATCGTAAGTGGATATATAATGGTAGCTAAACTTGAAGACAATTATAAGCAGACTTGCACTGTTTGTTAGTAAAACTCTATCATAACTATAACATAACTATAAAACAGAATATACAACCCTGCGCGTGCTTCATCCTAATACTATTCAAGAAACGAAATGGACATCTTAAAAGATTTCCATTACCTATAATACTTACTTATACAAGTTTAGCTCAACTTTAATAATGCGACATGAATACTCCTGACAACATAAAGGTCACTTCTTAACATAAAGAAAACATCTAACAAAAATGTTATTCAGGTGGTTTCAGGTGCATGTATATACCCGGGTAGGAATCTCACCAGCTCCAGCCAAATGCTCGTCAAAACTTAGCAGTTAGTCCAGCTGGTAGCGGCCCCCTGTGAACAGACTCACCTGCACGATGGCGTGGTCCAGCTCGGCCAGCTGGCGCAGCAGGTGCGTGGTGCGCGCGGCGCGCACGAAGTGCTGGCTGCGGGACAAGGAGGCGCCCTCCGCGAACAGCATGCAGAACTCGGCGCGGGAGCCCATGAGGCCGGTGCCCAGCGCGCCGCGGAAGGCCTGCAGGGCGGCCGCGCGCTCCGGACCCTGGGGTATTTTTATTTAAGAGCAAGATACTCCGCACCGCTTTCTCGCTCGCGCATCTCAACATTTTTGATGATAAACAATCACTTAATATAATTATGAAAAATCGCATTCGGTGATTTTGCTGGCGATAACATTACAAAGGTACGGCAAAAGTATAATTTTGATCCGATCAGGTTTTCATACATGAAAATGGGCAAAACATAAAATCCCATTCTTAGGTCTGAAAACTTAAGGATCAAAATGAAATTTTTGTTAAATTTTTAACCAGCTGCTCTCTTCAGAAGGTTTCTTCTTCTACTTCCCCTCGACAACAAAAAAAAAAAGAAAATGTAGAAGATATCTTGGAAGGGTCTTGGATGTTTGTTTTGTATATCTGTGATTGTCCATGCTACCTATAATCGTAGCGCGCGGGGGAGGGGGGGGGAGTGTGTTTGTGTTTAAGATAAAACTTACAGCATCAGTCGGGTGCGCCTGGCATAGATCGGCGCAGAGCGTGACCAGCGTCTGGACCCTCTCGCGCGCTTCGCCAGAGAATTCCGCGCGGGCGATGCAGCCCGACAGGCAGAGGTAGCTGCAACAACGGATGACGGCTCACTTTCTGTTGTCGAGTTGTTTTCAGTGACGAAGTATTTACGCAAGTCGATTCCCTTATAACCCGTTCCTTTTGAAGAAACCTCGGTACGTAGATTCAACATTAAATTAAGTAACACTAATTATTATTCCTGAGTGCTATAGGATACTTTCTATCGACCACTACGCGTGCCAAGTCATGGTCAGTATAAGGGTGATGTTAATCCACCGGAATAATATCAGCGTCGGAAGCGACTTTCTCGATCGTTTATATCTCGGAAAGACATCCCGACAGAGCGATATTTTCAGGATTATATCCGTGTTTATGAAGCTAAGTTATCGAATCTAAACGGGAAATTTCTCTGACGGGATGTGATTCCGAAATATAAACGATCAAGACTGTCGCTTCCGACACGGATATCATTCCGAGTGAATTAAAATAACCCTGCTGATTTTTATATTAATTACGATATGTCTGTTTTTCCGTCGGGCTTAGATACAGATCTTACTTTCCACTAGATTAAAAAACAGACGAAACAATATTAGCTTTATTAGTTAAACCGGGGCTGGTCTCATCCCAACCCGTTAAGTGGGCGCACGCAAATCCGGATGGAACACAAACAGCGTGTGTTGACTCTGTCCGAAGCACCGAGACAGAGCTTCGGGCTGTTTTGTCTCGCCTCTTTGCTATTATAAACTGCTATTATGGTTATAGCTTAATCGTATGAGAGATGTGTCTTTATAACGGACAAACAAATAATTTCTAAAAATAAGACAGACTTCTTTTACAGCTTTTACTTAACTTGCAATGTTTGTTTGTTTAGGTCAAATGCTACAAACTAAATTTTACCCACTTCCCGATGTTTGAATGAGCTGTAATTTTATATAAATGTGTAAATCAGATGATAATGCAATATTATGATGTCATAGAACTGGTTTGATGATGGAGCCAGAAAGTAAACCTGAAACGACAACGATATGGTTCAACTTCGATTACATCGTTACTGAATATCATTGAGATTGCATTGAAATCATAACCGATATACGAAAAAAATAAAATGGTAGAACAAATTTATCCCTAAAAAGAAATCGGACTAAGAATTTTCTACAACAACCTCGCATTCTACTAAAGCATCCAATTATTAATAAGGGAAAATAATTGCAAAAATATCAGCAAATTAAAAAAATACTGCCGGCGCAGCGTCTTCGCCGCACCGCACCGCGCAGCCAATTATATCTTGTGTCAATATTTGCTACGACTGTACCGAGGCACAGTGGAGTTGTGAGGTTCTCAAACTTTTAACTACATGCCCTTAAGCCGAAACCGAGCGAAGGGCTTGATAAGTTACAGAAAACATTGCTTCTCCTAATTCGATACTTAGTTTAATTTAGTTGGGTAAATAGGCCGTGAAGTAGAGTTCCTATCTCAGTTCATCGCCATCTGTGGCTTTTTATCGCTTCCGAGCATTCACGGAGCCAGTGTTCAGGCCGGCCTTGCTTGCGCTGCAAGTACTGAAAATACTTCTTTACCTAAGACGCCACAATGTAAGTATATCTATATTAAAATACTAACTGCTGCCAACGGTTTCACCTATGCACGCGGAGATATTGGATTTCATGGTTTTTATTTTTTTGCGCGGAACCCTAATTATTTTTCTAAAATTAAAGTAGCCTAAGTTACTCCTTAGAACATCAGCTATCTTCCAGTGAAAGTCCCATCAAAATTGGCCCAGCCGTTTCGGAGATTACACGGAACTAACAGACAGACACAAAAATTAAAAAAATGGCTGTTTTGTTATATATATGTGCCGTATATAATTTCATATGCATTAAGTAAAAAGCTGTTATTTTGATATTAAAAAAAGAAACTTCAATTTTATTTATTTGTATGGATGTATGTAACGAAGTGACGACAACAATTATGTCTTCTTATGGCACCACGAGTGTCACACGTGACACGTTTGCAATGAAACATATACTTACATGACACGATAAGAAAAGTAAATGTAAAGCATTCAACTTTCCAACTCGATAAATAAGATTTTATATCAATACATTCTTATAACATAAAACTGACTGTTTCATTAAAACCCCGCTTATTTATATGCATCTATTTTGATATGTGATAAAATTAAATCACTACAAGGAATTCTCCGCAAAAGAATAAATCACTACGGCAAATGTTTTTAAACGCATAGATAGGTTAACATAGAAAATTGACCCAAATATTTGGCATCACAAAAAAAACATCAATAAATTCAACTGAAACGGAATGTATTGAACACCAAAATAAATACATTTGGCACATATTTCGATAGGCAATTAACGGCACTAATTACATACAAAATGGATATTTTATTGTTTGTTTGCACTTAGAGGTAAAGTGGCACCGCATAATGAGCAATTAGAGGGGAATTTCAATAGCAACCAGCCATTTGTCTAACTGTTAAGATTGGTAGAATTACACAAATAAAACAATGCATATAATTTAGACTGGTGCTTTCTAAAACCTTTTACTTGCGCGAACAGGAATACACTGATAAGTATTACAAAGAACTTAAGCTTGTTTGTGACAGCTAATCTCTTAGATCACTACTTTTAAAATAATAAAAATCCCAATTTTTATTTTAAAACTAGTAAAAAATCCACATTGCGGCTAGAATCTTCCTGGTTTTTTTCGAACATCAAAATTGTTATGGGCTGACGATAAGTTTACCATCAGGGAAACGACTTACATCATAGTATAAAAGAAAGAGAGCCAAACCCCAAGTTTGAAAACCACTGTTACTATCAAATCTCGAGAGGGTTGCTTCGGTTTGAATAAGAGGATTTAAGCTGTCATGGATTTAATATTTTATGTAAGCATTGTTACGCAAGAAAATTGGGTACATATTAAGATGGTGTAGCGCAAAATGTATTTTTACTATACCATCGCAAGTGTTTTACAAAAATAATGTTATCCAAACCAAGTCTATATAGATATGTACCACGCAAGCGAAGCCGCGGGAAGAAGCTATATTTGATAAAATTAGATTATAATCCTTTATAATAATAATAATATTAATCCTTTATTTTCAGGCATAAAATACCCAAACCTTTCTTAAAAATCTGAAATAGAAATTACATTAGGTAAACTAACTAAACTAGGTATATTACAACTTAAAAAGAATGATACTTACAATACATTAAAATGCATGTACCTATGTCAACTTATTTGACTTTTGAGGTTTGCCCGCGCCTTCGCACGCGTGGAATCTGGACATCAGAATGTAGGCTATATTACTCAGGGACAATTTAGCTTTCTATTACTGAAAGAATTTTTAGAAATAAACCAGTTTTTCTAGAGATTAGCTGTAACAAACAAACATTTCCTCTTTATAATATTTGTATAGATTAAAACAGATCTAATACAATTTTAGGTAACATTCTCGATATCAAAAAAAAATGTTTCATTCATTGCGATCAATATTTTGTAATTAAAAGTTCCGCGATTACAATGAAGGTTGCAGTCTATTTCGAAAATGCACTGCGTCATTTCAAATATTATGGATATTGATACTTATTGAAATTAATCTAGATATAATGTTTTATTAGAGTAATTAAAAAAGCAACCTGTATTATTAAACATAATTATGTTAACGAAAATAACTCTGAACCAGTAGTCAAGCAGTATTTCCTTATGTTTTATCATCAGCTAAAGACGTCCACTGCTGAACATAGGTCTCCCGCGTAGATTGCCACTTTAAGGCGACACCCTGAGCCAATGCCATTCATCATTCTGTCCTCTTTGCACACACTGCCGGTTTGCTTTGATGTAAAAGAGAAGGAAGTCCGCGCGGGTCACTAAGATTGCGTAAAAATCCAAAAAAGTAATTACTTCAAAAAGATACCTAATCCAAAATGTATGACAACCAAGTTTTTTGTCATTATATAACACGTAAGTCTTGTTAATTTTATCAATATACATTTATAAATAACAGATTCATTGCACACTTATTTTTTGCAAAACCTTGCTATCGTATCAAGATTATCAGTAATATGATGGATAATGACATATATTTTTTCCAGTGACAGAAGCTCATCTAAATTTGCTTAAAAACCTTTTAAAGTAAAGCTATATATCTGCTATATACGCCTTAAGCAGCTATCTCGTCTTGCATTCAACGGCACTGTGTGGTTTTAACCAGGTCTTCGGCGTCAGTCCTATTCCATATTTAAAATAATAATAGTATTTACACAAAGACAGGTCTATTCGCGCACGAATTAATTCCAAAATGTCGTTTTGAGCAAGTTACATTGCTAGTGGTCGTGAGAAGACCACCTTAATTATACTATGGATCAAATTCGCAAAAACTTAAAAAGTACTGTATTTAAAAGAAGCTCCAAAACTGTTTACGGCATGAAGCCCTTTTTGTATATTCGCCTCATTTTCGGATTTTATTTCGATTTCAATTTTAAATTATACCATCACCTTATTCAGTTATACTGTTACATATTGTGCTTATTTATTATGTTTGCAACATCATTCTACAATTACTTATTTACAGTTTGCTTAGAATACAGCATCTACTTCTTCATTTGTGTACTGTTGAACGAGAGACATTTTATAGAGTTCTTTAACGTCATTCCCGAGATTGACGGTTTGAATAATGCGAGTCGCTTGTACAAAAAAATCTCTATAATACTGTACAGCACGTATGTGGTCCTTGGTTTGGTGAGGATTGTGCTATTATGTCTTCTTTATAATGTTACACTTAAAATTGATTTAATTGTATTAGTTCATTTGTTTTATTGGGTAGCTATCGATGCGGGACGCTTGACTCTTGCGTTCATTTTTGCGTTGCTTTATTGTCGTATGCGTATAATTAGAATGACTTTGGAAAAGCACGGCTTTGAGAATTCCCCTGCGAACCGATACACGCCGAGGAAATATATTCAGATGATCGAAACGCTTCTGGATTCCTTTGAGAAGGTTGCTTTTCCTGTTCAAATTCTGGTAATTATTTACTAATATTGTAAATGCTATAGTGTCGTTGGTTTGTCCTTCTCTGACGCAGCAACGGAGCAATCAACCTGATTTTTTTTACGTAGAAATTGTTTATAGACCGAAGAAACATATAGGCTATGTTTTCTCGGAAAATATATGGTTTTTATGCGAATCTCGACGCGAGTAAAATCACGGTTATCACGTTGATCCGTTGCTGTGTGAAAGAAAGACAAACCAACAAACACACGTTCGCATTTAAAATAATAGGATGATACCAAATTGTAATCTTATTATTTTAAATGACACCAAAGTGTAGCCTAACTATTTTAAATGCTGACGTGTGTTTGAACTTGCAAACAGTATTTTTCCATGAACGCTATTTGTTTTCTGAGTATTCATTTCAGATGACAACTTTTTTTGTTGGATTTATGTTCGAAGGACTAGACTCTACAATAAGGAACATGTTGTACATCAAACAAAACGTAAGTGAAAATTTATTTTACCTTGAGACAAGGCTTAAACAATGTATTCATATAATTTCTTAAACTGTGTATTTGCCAAAAACTGCTCAAACAATGTATTCATATAATTTCTTAAACTGTGTATTTGCCAAAAACTATCTCAATGTAAAAAATCTCGTGGATCCGTTGCATCGTTACTGCGTGAAAAACCGACAAATCGGCACACTTTTTCATTTATAACATTAATAGGATTATTATAGTACATAATATGAGTTGTATATATATTATCACTAGCTCTCGGTAACTATGACCTAGTTGACTCAAAATGCGGCCGGAAAATATCACTTTGCCTCCCGAGGGATGAAATGTAAAAATCTAACTAGTCCCATCATGTAAAAAAATACCTATGAGCTTACTTTTTTCTTTTCTTCTACCGTGTAGGTCCGTACTATGTCAGAAACATAGAAGCATCATCATATAGTTATATAGTTTTTGGTGTGCAATAAATTGTTATTGTATTTTGTAAATAGACTAGTTTTATAGTAAAATGTCTCGTTATTGTAGCTAATTTGTAGATCGTACCTACATTTATAAAGTCATTCCTTTCAGGGCATAGAAGCCGAACACATGATTACATTGTTTTGTTCTGTTGTCCAGACCACCCTTACTGTCCTACTAACCGCTGCTTTTATTGACAAAACTACAGATGAAATTGAGGAATTAAGGATGATTTCAGTTGATAAGCTCACTGTATGCACCAGTGAGTATTCTTTTTGTTAACTTTTGAGATATGTATAATAATACATAGTAACTTGCGTTTGCTGTAGTTTTGTACGGGCATTTTTTAACACTCGCCTCGCCTGGCCTGCTACCACTCTCAAGAGAGAAAATCTGTCGCTATGTCTTATTTATTACCTTAGTTGAGTATTCATCATCTAACAATGCTACAGCTGAAACACTATGTTTCAGACCATCGGCATCGGCAGCGCCAGAGCAGGCCATCAGTGCTACGCCTGGCCTCTTTTTTATGTTATTTGGTAACGAGACGAGCTGGTCGTTTGCCTGATGGTAAGCATAACACCGGCCCACAGCAATTGCAGTGCCACCCAGAATTTTGAAACACAAAGGCCTGCGCGGCACTGCAGTACGCTCGTTACCCTGTAGGTATCATAAACGCTCTCTACGCTATTGCCAATCGTAGCTTACCAAGGGTAGGCAACCGAGCCGTATGTAGCACAACGCTGATTCAAACGAGGGGCAGCGCGTGCTCAGACCGCAAGAACTATACAAAGAGTGCCTTGGACAAAGTTACTTTCTAAAATCGTTGTTGATATTGTTAACAATTGATATAAGGATTCGTTAATATCAAGTGACGTGTAGATAGTAACTTTGCAGAAGCACTCTAGTCTCTACGATATAGCCATTGTAGCTTGCTAACGCCGTAGCATGAACATTATGTTACAGACGAGCGGCAGCGCTACGAGATCGGGCTACTAGTGCTGGTGCTACGCCACCGTAGACTGCAGTATTCTCTGTGGCGCGTAGTGCCGGTGAACGTTCGCTCGATGCTGACTTTCACATCTTTCTGCGTCACCACTATTATCGCCGTGCTGCAGGTTAAAGATTACACTTTGGACTCGGAGTAAATCTCGTTTTGAGGTTATTTCATTATTTGGTTAAAAATTCGCTGGTGTAATACACGACTATATGAGATACACCGTGGTTGTTTTATTAGTAAGTAGTGTCTGTATTTGAATCACAATTCACTTTTCACGAATTTAGTTAAAAAGTAATAAAATATTCTTAATAAAACATTTCAATATTTATCAATTTGTATTTTTTTCTTTTAAGAATTCACCTCAAAGTAAAACATAACATACGTATCTAAAGAACGTAGATGAATTTATAAACGATACCAAAGATTCTTAAAATGCTTCAAGAAAGAATACAAATAAACCACTCCTCCTAATGTATCCGGAAGTCGGCCAATTCCAAAGAGAAACCACAATCCACATAATAGACATATTAAAATACTTCAACAACATAAAAATTCGATTGGAACAATTAATTACAAACTATAAAAAATACAACTGTTGCCAGCGCAGTAGAAAAATAAAAGTTAGAAAAAAGATGGCGTCAGCGGAACGCGAAGAATTCAAAATTGGAATTCGTATAACCGATTCCCGATTGGTCGGTCAAGCGTCGCGTATTCTTTTTAGTTTTCATTTGGCTTTTAACTTTGAGCTTTGTTTATGAAGACTTAAGGTGGAATTTATAAGCATTTTTATAATGGTTTATGTAAATTTTTCGATAATGCCAGAGCACCGCTCAAGGCAAAGGGTTAAGATAACATAATCTTAAATATTTGTGGCGTCAAGCTTCAAAAGGTCAGTTTAGTTGTTTCGATTACATGTACAATAAAGGTTGCAGGCGGCATTCCGTGGAAGTTTTTATAACCAAAGAAAATACAAGTACTCGTTACATAGGTACTGGTTCTAAGCTGTAAGAACACCAGTAGAGTGGACCGCCTCGCTTGGTTAAGCAAATAATTTAAATATGACCACATAGGACGAAATTTAAACAAATAATCTATATAATATAAAATAAAATCTAAGTGTCTGTTTGTAATATCAAAATAACATATTTTTACTAAATACGAGTGTGCGTCGGAATTACACCAATTAATTCCCCCCTCTCCTTTCCATCATCTGACAACTAGACAAACGGCGAAGCGACATCGATACATAGTTGACATTCCTCCTTTACGCACGAAGCGTTATGCTTCTACGTTTATTTGGCGTACCGCTAAGGAGTGGAACTCTTTGCCCGAGTCCGTGTTTCCTGATAATTATAATCTGGGTCTCTTCAAGTCACGAGTGAACAGGTATCTAGGTAAGCGTGATACATCGTCGACCGCATCGTCACTTACCACCAGGTGAGATAGTGGTCAAACGCAAGCCTATTAATATATAAAAAAAAAAATAAAAAAAAAAAAAAATGTATATGAAAGTCGTACTTATATTAACAAAACAACTTTTTTTTTTAATTTTGTCGTATATGTATATGTCATAATATACCTACTCGTATACTTTCATATGCATTTAGTTAAAAGCTGTTATTTTGATATTACAAACAGACACTTCAATTTTATTTATTTGTATAGATTATTGGTAGTGTGTAGTCTAGGTATAATTGTAATGGCACTCAGTTTGTATCAAAACCTTGTTCCAATATGTATTGTAACAGTGTAACTACATTATGTTGATGTTAAGACTGTTGTGATATAAATGTATTGTACTCATGTGTTTTCTAGATATAGATGAATAAAAGCATGCCTCCGTTTCATCTCAATCGTGTTCCGTACACACGGATGATGGATACGTACAGAGCGTCACAATTCACAGGCGGCTGTAAATTAAAGAACTAGTTATTTCCAGTTCGATTATACAGGACGTTGCTTTTGGTATGATTTATTAGGGGAGCTACGACCAGTATTATATATCTCTCCGACTTGTCATAGACGATGGGACATTCTCACATTGAAACACATAGACAATATCTTAATTGATAGTACCAAGATTTCAATTGTGGAAATCCATATTCATGAAAAAAACAATTCTTTTGTTTATTTAATTCACAGGAATGTTAACCATTAATTATTACTTATTGATTTTATTATTTTCTGTCATCTTTCTTCTTCATCACATTATTTCATTATGACACTTTTGCACGCGTAAATAGCAAAATATTGTCTGTAATCTTGATTTACTTACTAATATTGAGCGTATAGTAAGATGTTATACTCGTAGCTATCAGGAAAAAAGCGACCGACACATTGATGGATTTCTGGGTTTCCTTGTTTTATTACGGAACACAGTATTTACTTGCTAATTTTTAATGAACAGTGATTTGGTTGCCGTTCCCGAGGGGGATTACGATTGACCAATAGCGGTAATCAATGACGAAGCAATAACCCCCAAACAATATCTTAGATGGGTTTCCGTTACGGAACAAAACAAACAACTTTCCGCGCCTATATAGGTATTGATATATTCTCTTTATTTATTATCTGACAAGGTTTTTTTAATAAACCAAACGTCTCTACCAAATCAATAAACAACGAAACAACACCATCGCCTTTTAAAAATTTCCCTAAAAACCCAATCTCCGACATTCCACACCCTGTATACTATCTGTGGTAGGCGCCAATGATTCATGGCCCGCGTCGGCCAATCACGAACAGTTCTATATTCAAACGCGCTAATGGAAGGCAAGCTTACGAGAGGCGCCTGTGCATTTATTTCGTTGTGAGTTGCCATGTATGGATGAAGTGCACATTAAAATAGTAGCGCTAGTCTATGGAGGCCTTGTAGTGTAGCTACAAATAATCATCATGTAATTTTTTGGGAGTTAAAGTTGTCTCCATAGACTTCTGTGGTTATTTAGAACATACACATTAATGAAAATGTATGCTTTAGTTTATATTAGCTTCTGCCCGCGGTTTCACTCGCGTTCCCACAAGAACCGTGCATTTTTCGGGGATAAAAACTAGCCTTTGTTGCTTTCCAGTCCACAAACTATATCGACTTGTGCCAAAAATCATGTCGATCCGTTGCTGCGTAAAATAATGACAAACTAACAAACGTACAAACACACTTTCGCATTTATTACTACGGATTACGGAATACGGATTTAATACTGTTATTTTAGGCTGCTAATACAAAGAAATTTAACTTCTAAACCAAATTTTCCATACAATTATGTCAAAGTCAACCACCTGACAACATCACAGCCAGACCAAAACACAAACACAATCCTGACAAATGGATAAAAACTGAAACTCAAATTCATTTCGTGCAATAAAAATGGGACTTTTTTGCTGTAAAATTTCAAATATACACAATAGCAAGTAGAGTTTTTAACACTAGATATGATACGTAGGTATTGTTTTTCTCTGTCAATTTAACACATTCTGGCACAACGCAAAAAAAATCTTTCTACTCTAAACGTGGTGCTGCCAAAACTCTTAAATAACATCACGAAAAATAAAACTAGGAAGATTTCCTCACAGCAGCTGGTAACACCAAAAGAAAGCACTCTGCCGACCAAAGAAAAATTTATGGCTCGTTTAAAATGTTTTCGTTCTTAATTTCAGTTAGATTAACTGCGCGGACGCATTTCGGCGCCTTTTACATCCTAATATACGCATGCCCATTAACGACTTTGTGACTAAAACGTCCAGTTTAACAAAACCTTTCATACCAATGTATACTTCGTTTTAATGTTGAACGTTTGTATGACTAGAAAGAGGCGGAGAAGGTCTTCGTTAAACGGTCGTTCCTTAAAACGTCCAGTCCGGGAAGACCTGCCGTAATTTGAAGATTTCTTTTAAATGTTGAATAGTTACTTTCGGGAAAACGGGCGGGAGAGATCTTACATGAATGGTGGCGAGTTTAAAACTGGTGTACATTTTAAGTGTGTGTGGTATGTTAATATGCTGGATTTATTTTAATTGCGTGGAAGCGGGAAACGAAAGGGAATGTTTTTGAACTGTGAACTTCAATTTGGATGTTTTGATGTGGAAGTTTTTTTAGCCGTGAGTTTGAGTGGTTGCTATATCGAGACGCGGTTGTATTATGTTTGGTTGTGTTCGTGCAATCTCATTAATGACATAGGTACACGACGTATATAACCTACATATATAAACCAAAAAATATTCTAAATGCATGAACCGGTTTTATTGAAACTTTATATGCGTAAAGCAGGGCCCCGATCGCGCTAATTTGAAATGACAGCGTACAGTTATGGTTTGATTGTGGTTTGATACCAACTGTTGTTTAGTTTCGGTTCAGGCGTGTGGAATTCGATATTGCCGTTCATTTGACAGCGTTAACTGTCAGTTGTTGTCGAGAAACGTCTCAACTTTTGGTAAAACTATTAGCGCGATACGAAACGGTCAAAAAGCTGTGATGCGTCGTGGTTTAGTAGCGGTTTGGTTGATAATTTTTAACGCGATTGCCCTCCAGGATACAAAGGTCTAAATAGATAATAGAGAACATTTTCAAACAATAAGTATTAAAACTAAATTAAATAATAAAAGAGCCTGTCAGGGTCAAATCAGACTATCGATTTTTCGATCACTTTCCGATATCCAATTATGTTGAAATTTTGCTCAGACCTTTGCTTTGACTACGCACTATAGAAAAAGTCTTGCGTCAATTTTTTTTTATAACAGTGACATGTATATTGATCAAACATTTATTTACCTAATTAATGAAGCGGTAACCGGCTTTGGCGAAAATATCGTGATATTTGATTTTATCCCCCAGTTTTCCACCCTTAGGGGTGGTATTCTTTAGTAAAATTTATAAAAGGACCACCCTTGAGAAATATAATAAGCATTAAAAAAAATCATTTAAATTGACTGATCGCTGAGATTTGACTGAAAAGTATTAAAAAACGCCGCCAAACAATACAAACAATTTGAAAACCTCTTTTTTTAGGAAGTGGATAAAAAAACCTACTTAATAGCACACTATTCTAGCTTTAGTTAGCTCATCACCATGGACTAATCAATTCGAGACTTCGCTCAATATCAGAATAGACAGTAGTCCAACGGTAACCTACTTATATCACGTTAAAAAACAGTTTAAAAATAACCAATTTGTAAAGAAACTACTCATTTACATTACGATTAAAATAAGTATATCACGGGCTATCGGCTAACTTCACTTCAATGTCAGTTCATAGTTCAACAAAATTGTACAGTAAAACTGACATGGAAGTGAAGTTAGCTGAGAGTCCGTCCTATTCTTATTTAAATCGCATTATAGCTTCAAATATTTCTCATCTATACTTTAGCAGTATGGACTGAAACTCGTGCCCAAACCATTTCATTAAATCATTGCTAACTATACCATTTATAAGTCAATAAATCACATCGAATTATGCTACAACTGTGAGCATAACAGGTGTCGAGAACATAAAATGTAACCCACAATAATCCCGTCTGTTTGTCAAGGCGTGCGTGACAGTACACTTATAATTTAGTACTTACTTAAATGTAAGCAGTACGGATGCTTTGCAAAATACTTACATATTAGGAGTTATTACAAATAAGCTAGACAGTTTATTTACATAAACTAAACTAAAGAGGACTACTAGAGGACCTAGGGACAAAACAAACCTGTACGGTGCTGGTGGTAAATCATTAATTGTAATTAAATGTAAGCAAATAAATAAAATAATAAAGTAAAAATAAATAGATGCTTACGTAATAAATTTAGAAGCTATAATCTATGCATCTAAGTTATTATTTGTTGCACAGTAAATAATAATCACTGAACTAATTTTCGTTTATAAAGTAAAGTCTAATGGATATCACCTAAAACACTCCGCTACGATTGATAAGCTAGCTTATAAACTCCTGATCAGAGATGAGATGATTAAAGGCATTGTGCTATTATTGAAGTTTTTTAATCTAATATAATGTTTATGATAACGTGGTCGAGAGATAGTACCAGTGCGCTAAGCACTGGGGATTTTCAAGCCCAGCTGCAAGCAGATTTCGAACTTGAAGTTATTTTTATAAAACCACAAACTATTTCAAGATAGATTTTTTTTTATCACGCAGTAGGTGCTGTACGGATTGTATGAACATGTATTACTACAACATTTTCTGTATAGTGCTTACGTTATAGTGCGTATGTTATATTGAGACATCAAATTTATTTCATTTTAATACACGCAAATATAATTCAAATGCAGTTTGAACAGACTGAAGCGTGGCCCTTTTTGTTTAGTATACGTAAAGAGGGTTTAGTTAGGCGTGAGCCACTATTGCAAAATTGAGGGTTCAGTTAATTTTTTATGTTTAACTATTAGTTGGCAAGTGTTATTTTAACTTCTTATTATTGGCCTTTTTTATTTTTGTAATAACAATTTACATTTTTATAATAAACAATTTTTTTTAAAACGAGCATTTTATCAACTAAGCCAACAACAAACTAAAGTTCTGTACAATATTTAAGCATGATTGGACATCGAAAAACATTTGCTTTACGACAACGTAACAAAAAGAAAACGAAAAACACTGATTTTCCTTCGATGTGAATTCTAAAGGAACTCCAAACAACTATTTACATAGCGGGGGCGGGGTGAGTCGGGGTAATCCCGATAAGTAATTCCCTTCGAGTAAGTAATGCGTTGATAAATGAAATTAAATCGCACAAACAAGTGCTGGCTGCGTTGCCCCGGGCTCCCCTTTCGTGGCTGCTGCCGAAATGGGGTAGGGATGGGAAAAATTGGAATTTTATCGAACTTTACAAAGTAGTACGTAAGTACTTGCTTTGTTTGAACATATCGAGAGAGAATAACTAAAAAGATGTTAGTGTGAAAGTTTGTGATTAAGATGAAATGAAATGAAATTATAGTTTATTAGTGAGAATTTTGGGTACAGTATAAGCAATGGTGTAACAGCAGGATGTTTCCATCAAAATTCTGCCTGCAGAGGCGTACAAATATCAAATCATGGAAATAAACTAAGAATGATAATTATCACTTTTACGAAATACTACAATCATAAATCAAAACCATTAATAAAAAAAAATATGTCATAAATGTCATTAAGTTTGTATTAAAAGTTGTCATAAAATTTGTATTAAAGAAGGCATTAAAAATACATACATATGATGTATTTTTATAATGTCAGAATTATTGTGAATTTTAAACGTTATCAAAATTAAATAATCAATGAATTATTAAGTTATAAAAAGTATTAGACATGTGCGTCCCGTCAATTTCAAGCATCACGATGTGTTTTTACCGTAGTTTAATTGGCTAACGTGTCACAGGGATTGTCGACCGAACTTTCGTTGAAATCATGACTCATAAAATGCAACAGTAAAAAAACCTGCCATGTACATAATAAGCAATCCCATATCAAATATCACGATGTGACAAACTGGACCGACAATGCGGACCTATAGATGAATAGGGCGATTTTATAAAAACTCCTTGCTTTAATAGAAAACTTTTAAAAAATCAGCTGAAATGTATACAAAATAATCAATTCTATCGACAATCCACTTTCTCGTCCCTAACGCAAACTTAGCAAAAAGAACATCGCAACGCGACATGTGCGCGCCAATCTGTCGCTGAAACGCCACTACAATCGAGCACATTTGCTGTCCCTCTCACACCACCCTGTTACTATATACATGTATCTCTATCCTACACCCTAACATGTCACACTACTAAAGAAAGAACAGCGTAAGTTCCTTTACAAAGTCTGTCATCTAGCGGAAAAATATCGTATGTTATTTGGGAATACATGAAGTTGCGTCGTTCTTCTATGAGGGACTATAGTTAGGGTTGTCGCAACTACTTAGCGATGGCGGAGCTATAATAGCATGATTGTGTATTGGATTGCTTAGTATCTGTCCGATTAGATTATTCGGTCAAAAAACAATATATAGAGTTGCAAGTAGAATTAATTTAAGTATAGAATTACGTTATAAACAAATTGTCAGAGGCAGGGGAAGTAAAACTTTTGTAATAATAATAGTACATCAGTTCAATGTATTCAATATTTTTTAATACTTTTGGTGACGAGACGAGCTGGTCGTTTGCTTAATGGTAAGCATAACACCGGCCCATAACAATTGCAGTGCCACTCAGAACTTTGAAACACAAAGACCTGCGTCGCACTTCAGTGCGCTCGTTACCCTGAGACATTAGGTATTAGGTCTAATAAGCCCAGTAATTTCACTGGATACTCTGCTCATCAAACCGGAACACAGTAATGCTTGCTACTGGCCGCTTAACTACTGCTTGGCGGCAGACTTCACGAGCAAAGCGGTGGTACTAACCCAGACGGACACTCGCTGAAAAGTCCTACCACCTAGTAGTCAATATTTTTTTAGTATTTCATTATCGTTTTATTATTGACATATCTACCTATGACCACGAACGCTGTAAGTTTTTGAAACGGGACTGATTAAAGTAATGTAATACACCCGATTAATAACTATTAAAAGTTTATATACAACTTTAGACGGCTCCGTAGCTAAGTTGGTAGTAACCCTGTCTGCAAAGCGAGGGGGTCCCGGGTTCGATTCCCGGCTGGAGCATATTTTGTGTAAGCATAGAGTTTGTTCTCGGGTCTTGGCTGTTTGTGATATGTATATGTGTGTGTCCATGCCACGTGCGACACAGGGAATCCTAGTGCGGGGATGAGTGGTAAGCGTTTATATACTATCTGGCCAAGTCTCTCTAGGGGTAGGTAAGGAAAAGTCATTGACTCTAATCTCTTTCCTTCCATATCTACTTCCCTTCATTAGCATACAATCTTTTCACGCACTTTTGATTGAACTTAACAATAAAAACATAATAATCGCCTCGCAGCTGACCACAATGGCCCATCATGCCTCAATCGAGAGTAATTCAGTGGGCACAACAGCGCAGCGGGACGTCCACGGACCCTGTTGGCTATACAACTCAATTAGATGCGGGAGTAGGCGTGGAGATTGTTTTATTACGTTGTCATTTTTGGTTTAAATTTAGGTGCTCTATTCGAACAACATTGTTACATGACTTCAATTTTTATTACACGAAAATATCTACTTGAGGTTTTAGCGAAAATAATACTGAAGAAGTTTTTTGTTTCTCCACCTTTAAAAAAAACAATTTCTAAAAGTTTCTGGACCATATAGTAACCGGTTTATATCTCATAAATTTTCGTCAAAAATCCATATTGCTGAAAGGAATCAGGAAGCGTGATGTGCATCATCATTAGCATTACATACAACTAGTATTACAAATTGATGAAATATTTTGTCATATATATAAAACAGTAGCAGACGAAGCATGTTCTTAACCTTTAGAATCCTGCTTCGCGCTGCGTCGGGTTTTTAAAAACGTCTAATTTAACTAACTTTTTATACACACTCTACGGGGCTCAAATTCTTAATTTTCCACCAGCCTGCGTCCCAAGCAGCTTTCGCTGCCCCCCTGCAATCGCATCCTCAATCTCGTAGGGGTCCCTGCATCCGTTAAGTGCCGTGCGAATCGCCAGGTGCACTTCACGCGGTCTGCAGTGCTATCGGATAGCTTGGAGACGAGAGAGACATGGGGTACGGTGACAGCTGTGTAACACTCGCTGCGTTTAAATAGGTAGAAGATAAAGAGGTCATCTTTCTTGCCAGACTTTAAACGACAATGATTACAGATTGTAATGATGGATGATAAAAATGAAATGATGATACAGATTGTAGCCATTGTCTCAAACAGAAGGTAGCAATGAATTCCTTCATCGTCTTTTTTTCATACACTTTCTTAACTGATGTTTCTTTAATGCCCGTCTGCACAAAAGTCAACTAAGACTTCCTCTGCTCCAACCAGTTTACGTTAAGATCCTCCTACAAATGACGTTTCGTAAGTAAGGGAATGAAATGAAAGTGTGATACATTTCTATGTATTACTCTGTGGTTTAGTTGGTTTTGACATTGAAAATCGAATTGAGCATGCGCAAATTTTAAACAATTGACATGACAGTTTTGTTTGACTCTGTCACTTGTAAAGCGCCTGCTTAGCGTTAGAACTTGCAAAATTGGTGTCATAAGGATCACCTAAGATAAGTGCAACGCGTTAGCATTTCTAAGTAACTCCTAGAGAGGTAAGTGTCGACTTAGGTGCTGTCAAACTTTAATCATGGGACGGGAATAAGTGTTTTAATTTGGATGTCGTCATCATAATGAAGTAGTATTATATGTTCTGTGACAATGAGCAGCCTGCCTGCAGCCCCGAATATATCCACCGTGAGACAAGTCACACTTGTTCCGCAGCTCGAGGGTGAAACAGCTCTGTAACGAGTGTACCGTTGCTGCCGAGGATTGGCTGTAGTAAGACGATGGGGTTTAATCAGCTGTGCAGTTAGTTTTGATTTGGGGGTTGAATTGTTTGTTATTCATCGTCAAGTGATGGGAACTCACAGCACGTGGATCAGCATCGATAATTTTCAAACATTTACTTCTACAAAATATTAGTATGAGAATTGTATATTAGTTATGTATCTTAGTGAAATTTTCAGAATCGGTGGTGTCTATAATCCTACTAATATTCGTATTATAAATGCGAAAGTGGGTTTGTTCGTTTGTTAATTTGTTGGTTTGTTGGTTTATCGTTCTTTCACGCAGTAACGAAGCAACGGATCGACGTGATTTTTGGCATAGATATAGTTTATGGACCGGAGAGTAACATAGGCTACTTTTTATCCCGGAAAAATGCACGGTTCCTGTGGGAACGCGGGTGAAAACCGCGAGCAGAAGCTAGTATTATATAGAAATAATATTCATAAAGGTAGATTTAAAAAAAAAGGTTGAGCAGCGAACCTCCGTTTTATGAGTCACTTAAAAAACTGTGATAATAATTTCGCAAATTGACCACGGTTCTCAATAAAGCCCGTACAGTAGGCACAGCATCCCAGCGGGCCTCCGTGACCACCCACTGCGAGCCGCGGGAGGCCCAGCGTGAGAGACGTCGTGGAGAGGCGTAGTAATGGTAATATGTACATTTGCCAATTAAAGCAGACTTGTTTTATTTAGTTTTGATCAGTGGGCGAATTAATCAGTCAAATATGTTAAAGTGTAGAAATTTAGGGGCGATTTTTATGCAATTCTTTGTAACCCTTGTTTTTTATTATCTGTGGTATTTTTGTTATCATAGGAGATAGTTAGCTTTTTTTATTTTGAAACGTCGTATTCATACGTCAGCGTCAATTGTCACATTGACATTTACTTCAAAATTGACTTTGACAGATCTCCTCAGTGTGGCCTGCATAGTTCTTTGACCCTGAGATACGGGAATTATTAAACAAATTACGTGTTATTTTCTTGTGGACACTCAGGAAACATTACTAAATTGGTGAAAATGTATTGTAGAAAATGCCGGAGAAATAGTTACTCTTCGTTTCCCTCGGTCTCCGAGATCTTACGGCCCGTGGTTCGGGTCGTACGAACAGTCGTGTTGTTAAGTTTTTTTACCTCCTCAATGAGGATATTTGTGTTGAGAAAGTGGCCATCGGAACCGGCAAAGCCGAATTTCAATCCGGACTTTACCGCCTTTTTTCCATTTCGCTGCGGGGTCAAGAGCGGTCGCTCGGAACATCCTCCCACCAATCCCGCCACGACGCCTTGCGGAGAAGTGCCCTCAGGACCCCGGCGCCTTCGAAAAGCGAACCATCCGACCGACCACCATCGGATCGCCACCCGGTCGCCGTCTGGCCACCCACTGTCTTCACCTGTGCGGTTGAGAGACCCTCCGCCACGTGTTTGGAAACCCCCTACGGGTGAGTTGAACTTTAGTCTAGTTGAAGGTTAGGAAGACGTGGCTCACGCAAGTGTTCTTTTGCTAACCTAGAACTGTCCTTGACAGGGTTTTTTACGGTACCGGCTCGCCTCTTCAGCGAGGTCCGGGCGCATCGGCGCGCAGTAGGCTCCGCCTATCAACCATCTGGAGGTCGATGGGACTCAACCCGTCTCTACAGCCGGGCCACTTAGTCCCGACCTACCAGCCCTCACCTTACTAGCGGCGGCGCTCCTCCCTGCCTTCGGGGCGAGCTCCCGCTCTGCCGAGTCTCTGCGCTGACCGGCCTCAACCTATACTACACATCACTATACAAGCGGTACCACATGACCTGACCGGGCCGTGTGCTTTACTTACTTTTGTACCGTCCAAACTAACTTAACTTAATTTAATATACGGTAAATCTATATCTAGTAGACTTTGGTCGCAAGGCAGCATTTTGGATGGTGTTCAGGCAGAATCCGCCACCACTCCCTGAGATTGTATACCTTTAATCTTATCTGTAACTTGTAACTATAGAGAGCATTCATAATATAACAACTTAAGATAACCTTCTTCAAGAAATAAATGTTTGAACTCTGATTGGTGTCTCAATGTGCTCTCCCAACCATACCTGTAGTTATAAAAACGTTACATCTTTTTAATTCGATTGTCGGTTAGCAGCACTAGTGAGAATAATTCTAAAAACAGCTCATCCTAGTAGCCTAGATTTAATGTCTGTTCAGACCTAAGCGATATTCGCTAGTGCCTGTGGCAGAGAAAACCGACTGGGCATGAAACTTCAATACGAGCGATATTTCCTTCTATCCACATGCAGCGGTAGCGATTCACGTCTTAGGTCTGAATAGGCCTTTACTTTTTTTATAACACGATTCGTTATTACAGTTCGTCATTAGAGACTTGAACATCGAGGATAGAGTGCTAAACTATCGAATACATTTGGATGGGTGTGCCAAGGCACTTTCAATCATGGTATTCTCAAGAATACCATGATTAAAATTCAATGCCCATACCCATGACCCCATCATCAGACAATCAGATAAGTAAACTGCAATTCTATTGGTAGATATTCCATTTTTAAGCAAGGAAGTGTTTGCTGGGGATTATTGGTACATTCGTCATACGTCAACCTATCGATCGGGTTGGTATTCTAAAATGAGCTTGCGCTTCCGAAATATTTTTTTTAATAATAAATTTTAATTAAATTTAAATAAAATTTAAATAATAAAATTTATATAATAAAAAATGTAACATTTTATTTCTCAGTCCAAATTTAAAAAAAAATAACAATTCATAACCTCCACCGATTTAAAACGTGAAGTGAGGCAAACCAGCAACATCTGACATCGACCCTTGAACCCCAAAATTAACTATATCATAGCGGAGTGACAGACAGACGTCGCAGGGGACACATCCCCGGTGGTTACAAAGAAACCACATTTGCGGCACGCGACGCTGTCAGAGCGAAATCAACTTCTCAGTTTTAGGGTACTATTAAACCACACCCTTTGTCCTGGAAACTGGATAAGTTTTCGGATCGCAAGTTTTAAAGCTATGATGGTTCTGTGTTATTCGGCCTACAACACACACACACACCGATAGGCTTCGCGATAGATAGTGCCAGCTAGCTAGCCAGAGGAATAAAAAGTTGTATATAAATAGAATTGGCATATATGCACTACTACGGAACACAGTAGGTACATACTACAACAAATGCCGACTAAGAGTTACACTATTTTGCTGTGCTAATGATGAAGGCCGAAGCAAAACCCTTAGTGCGGACAAGAGGAATTTAAAACCATAAATGGATGACGAATAGCCGTACGTCTGGTAGTCCGATTATAAAATGAGGATGGGAGAACCAAGTTACGCAGGACCAACTACCATTGCACATTTAAGAAGTCTCATTATCAGCCTCTTACGCTCCCACTGCTGGGATACCGGCCTTATATAAGGCTCACGATGTTTTCCTTCACCGTTTTAGAGCGAGTGTGTTAAATCCGCACAAACTTGATATAAGTGATTGGTGCGGGCCGAGTCGAGATTCGATCTATGGTGCGTCGGATTGAAAGTCGCACAAGTTCCCGCTCGATCACACTCGCATAAGAAGCCTATTGAGTGTTAAAAAGTACGATAATATACCAGTACTTATACGAGTGAGCCCGAATTTTTGATCGATGTTTTGATTTGATTACACAGCGCAGTGACCGTCGCATATGGCGATGCGTTCTGATATTAAATGTAATTGTCAATGTGCAGTAGAGGTAATCAGGTGGAAGACTTGATCAGTTGTCGTTAGTACAACATGTGTGTTTATGGGGACTCGCGTCAAAACGGTGAAATAAAGATTAGTGAAGGAAGTTTGAAGCGGTGGCGGGTGGTAGTGAGAAAGATGATCAGACAAAGATGTACGGAAGCAAACAGCTCAAGAAAAAAAAAAGTGCTTTAAAAAAGCGACGAACCGACTTCAGTGACAAACTACTAAACCGATTTTGATGAAATTTGGATGGGACCAATCTGAAAGTATATCCTTACAAATAAAAAAGAATCGGTTTATAAATGACAGAGATCTGAGGTAACAAACATAAAAAAAATACCCACCGAATTGATAACCTCATTTTTTGGAAGTCGGTTAACAAGAGGCTTCTAGCCTGGAGAATATTCTAAGTAAGACTGTTGAAGAATAAGAATGTTGAACATAATATTAATACTTATAAGAATATTTTTTTACATTGCTCTATACGGTTTTTTTTCGGTGAAGGAAAACATCGTGTGGAAACCGGCATGTTCAAGAACCACACAATTCGAGGACATGTTACATCCTTCTTGTAAATTCTTACTTGACGGGTAGACAGCAGAAGGTTGGCATCGATAGAGTAACATCTTGTGGTTCTTCAGTGAAGATAGGCGTACCGCAGGGATCAATACTGGGCCCCTTTCTCTTTCTAGTATATATAAATGACTTACCCTTTATGACAGACCATATAGCATTGGACATAGTTTTGTTTGCTGATGATACTTCCCTCATTTTTAAAACTGATAGGAAAGACAGTGAACTAAAGGAATTAAATGATAACCTTGACAAAATCTCAGAATGGTTTGCTGCTAATAATCTACTACTTAACGCTAGTAAAACTAAATGTATTAAATTTTCCCTTCCCAACGTACCACACGTGGAATCTAAAGTGGAATTGGAAGGCAGCAAACTTGACCTGGTGAATAACACTGTATTCTTAGGATTAACTATTGACTCCAAAATGCAGTGGGGTCCTCACATCAATGCCCTATCGGGTCGTTTGAGTCCGCTGCATTTGCAGTACGTAAAATTAGGCAGATGACTGATGTGGCGACGGCAAGGTTGGTATATTTTGCATATTTTCATAGTTTGATGTCTTATGGCGTCCTACTTTGGGGATCTGCTGCCGATATAGATACCATTTTCATATTACAAAAGAGAGCAGTACGCGCCATCTATGACATGGGTCCACGCGAATCTCTAAGAGACTTTTTTAAAGAAATAGGTATTCTAACCCTGCCTTCGCTATACATTTTGGAAAATAGAATGTATGTACGGAAGAATATTACTAAATTTAACTTAAAAAGTGATGTACATGAGTTAAATACTAGAAGTAAACATAAAATTGTTGTACCCGGGTTCAGATTAAGTAAAACTAACAAATCGTTCCTAGCAAATGGTGTCAGATTCTACAACAAAATTTCTAAAGTATTAACTGAATTACCACAAGGAAAGTTTAAACGTATAGTCAAGAGTGTATTAATTAAAAAAGCGTATTATAAAATTAAGGATTATGTAGATGACAAGGATGCATGGAGGCAAACAGCTCAGGAGCCTCCTGGCGACTACTAAACTTTAAATTGTTAGTTGTTAGCATTAGAATCATTGTAAAAAACTACTTTTTTTAAAAAGAATGCCGTGACGTGTTTCTTGCCCTTCTTCTTGCTCGGCCTATACCAATTTGGAACGGGCACGGTGGGTTTCTGGAAGATTCGTTGACTTTGAGCACGGATTGGGTCTGTTGGTGTCTTTGTCATTTATTATGTTCTGATAAAGACAGCATTAGTTTTAGTCTGTGATTCGGGTAGATGAATGTTGCAGAGGCCGGCTGTTAGAGTCATTTTAACTTTCATAAGTGCTCCTTCGGGGCCTATTTGAATAAAGACTTTTGAATTTGAATTTGAATCCACCAAGCCGCACTGGGCCCGCGTGGTGGATTATGACCCATACCTCTCTCTCTGAGAAAAGGCCGGTATCCCAGCAGTAGGAGCGTAAGAGGCTGATAATATATTAAAAATACGTTTTTGAAAAAAAGGTTGAGTTTCCCGCCTTGTTTCTCGATCGGTACAATTGGAACTGGTACCTAGAGCAATTTAACTTTCATGAGCGCTCTCTTAGGGGGTTAAATTTTAAGTGTGGTCGCCTCCTGGTGTGATAATGGCTCCATTCTTACAGTGAGCTTAAGCACCACAAAGCATCATGATATAACCATAGCAATGTGGTAGATATTTTCTAGTGCTCCAATAATAGTGTTGTATTGGTATAAAATTTTATTATCTAAGCCCAAAATTCTCACGCCATCCAGCGCGATTACCTATAATTAAATAATAACCGAATATAATACCTTGGGGTGCAATGGTCGCGTGCCGCAAATGCGGTTCCTATGTATGCACAGGGGAACGGGTTCGATCACCGTGCAGTTCCCTAGTGACATACAACTAACCGTGTCTCGTGTGGTATACGTATATTGATACCAATACTATAAATATTGCGAAGTCGTGAAAATCTACAAAGATTCGTTAGGTACATAAGGTTTTTAACTGACTTCCAAAAAAGGAGAAGGTGCTCAATTCGGTGTGTATTCTTTTTTATGTTTGTTCAAGAGCCACACAATTCGAAGACATGTGACATCCACCAAGACGCACTGGACCCGCGTGGTGGATTATGGCCCTGACCTCTTTCCCTGAGAGAAGGCTGGTATCCCAGCAGCGGGGGCGTAAAAGGCTGATAATGATAATAAAAAAGCTATGGATGGCATTGTTATGGAAAAACGTGACGCTTAACCACATGCGAAAAATCCGGACGTTTCGTCACCTAAACTTAATATTTGTGAGTAGGTACCAATAAAATAATGCCCGGCTACAATTTCCAATGTGTCCAAAAACTCATAAAACTCACTCACCCAAGCCATCACTTAGAGGGTGCGGCTCAAATGGACCCGCGCTAATAAATGACATTACATTTTTTATTCGAGTATGTTTTCATTCGATTACACAGCACATCGATTCTCGCATATGGCCGCTGTGCGCGGACTACGAATGTTTTGTCGTTGTGAAGTGGGATCGTCGTGTCACACTTGGATCGAAATTCTTGAAACAAGAGTAATCTGATTGCATATTTATTCTTGTTTAAATTCACTACCCCTATGCTAGGCGTGAATCTGAGTTGTATTTTGGGAAGGAAAAATGCGAGACCAGAAATCCGTTAAATAAAATGTGTGATTGCCTTTTTGACAGATTTTGCCGACTACACTACTACTGAGCTTTAATCGCTTCAAATGATTTATAATTTAAGACTGGTGCTGTAATATCTGATGCTCTTTATCATGGTGTTCTCACAACGAAGCCGCGGCGGAGCCCTAAAAGCCTTAAAATCGTATCAAGGGGATTAAGCACAATATCTTCCATTTGGCTTTCGATGGTCAAAGTAGGTAAGGATTACGGTAGATACAGATTTCTTGTTTCAAACCAGAATTTATCAATAGTTACAAGCGAACAGAAGAATTATAGACGTAAAAAAATAGTCTGGTCCACATTAACAAATGCACAATCACGTCACAGCACTTCATGGCGTGCGTCACGGCCGTCCAGAAAACTGTCACGACTCTTCAAATTACACAATTCCCTATGATATCTATTGAAATCCCTAGCGTAAACTGGAACAGAAACTATGCACTACTGGTATTTGCATGCTTTGAATGACTCATATTCCTTGAGCTATAAAAGTAAAAGTGCTGTGACATTTTTCAAACAGTGACAAACTCACATAATTATATCAACATCCTTCATAGTAGTTATAGGCCACGTGGCATACATTTTAGCATACATGAGTAGCTATAGTTCTTAAAGACATTGACATAAGGGGGATAATTGGATGACATTTTCTTCATATAATTTTAGTGCAGTTCAGTAAACCATTAGTTCTTAAGGTCTTAAACTTACGGGTGATAGTCGCGTGGTATTTTCTTAACATAATTTTGGCGTAGTTCGGGCACGTGTAAAGAAATTGCGGGTAATTGTTACCATTTGGATAATTTGATTACGGGTAAACTTTCGAGGTTATAATTTGTTTTTGGGAAGTAGGAAAGGACAGAGATGAATGCCCAAAAAAACAGAATTTATATTTTAAATCGCTTTTCATCATTTAAAGTAAGATAAAATATACTTTAGTTTCCAGTCGTCCTAAGAATAAGATTCGTATGGAAATTTAATTCGATCGCAAAAGTGAGGAACATTTAGATTTTGGAGGCGGCATTACTAAAAGCCTATTAGCGATACCCCAAAAAAACATTTTTAGTCGCCTGTTTAGCTACAGCGTTTAAAGATAAACGTCCAAAATGATTAGAAATGTCACATCAGAATTGTGTTAGACAACAGTTAGGCACTACTTAAATCAGGATTTGTGGGTGCTCATATTTAATCGCGCGACTAAGGCATGTTTAAGAACACAGGTTTAACGTGTGTTTAATTTTTTTGTGGTAAGACCCTATATGTCTGTATGATGCTGTACCTACAAGAAAAATATGGAATCAAAACATCAAAATAGCTCGTTCAAAAGCATTCTAATAAAAACAGACTTCCCTCCGTGAACAATCACTCTGCGTCTAAAAGGACCCGGACAATTGTTTTAGCGGACAAAAGCGTAAACGTCACCTGTGATTAAATCGAGCGCGCATCATTGCCGGCGCTCGAATGCAGCGCGACCCCACGTTAGGGATGTCGCCCCATAACGGGGACGCGTGGGCCACTCGATAAATATTGTAAGGGTTTGTTTGTGTAAAAAAAACACGTGACAGAAGTGAGACAATTCGGACGTGTAGCGAGTATTTTGATTGTTATTATGTCAGTTCATTTGTATTTATATCCATTAATAAAAAAGGCTAAAACTTTATGATGAAGCCTGGGTCCGGAGTCTTGCTGAGAATAGAGCCAGACAACATAACAGCGGCTCTAGACCAAAGATGGACTAAAGATGGATCGATTCTTTTAATTTTGTTTCACGGTAATTTTGTACATAATAAAATAATTAAACCATAGCGCACAAATATGTTATGGTTAACAATTTCTTAGGCTCATGATTACTTAGGTATGTGTATAACCTGACTTAAAGTAATAACATCTTTTTTTTTAATTATAGCCGAGTATGTAAAACCTTCCAACTAATCTTATAAATTTAATGTGAGAGTTTGCGTACCGATTTTAATAAAATTTGTAATGTGGATAGTTTAGGTTCTAGAATAACAAATAGTCTCTAAAGATAAATACCAAGCGGGCGAAGCCGCGGCTGGAAGCGAGTATACAATAATATGCACCTATTTTTGAAGAAATAAGTACATAGATTAATTTACAATTTAAACTTACTACTAAGCTTTGAAAATGCAACTTTCTCAAACCAACAAGCAACTTTTTAAACTTACGAATGCAAGTATACTACATAAACCTATATTTATTGAATACCATGTGAACAAAGAAAATACGTCACACACATGATATGTCAATAGCTTAGAACTCAAGTCCGGCCAGATGTATGAAACCATCGTCAGTAATAAAAAGCAAATATTGACATTGAATATTATGGCAAATAATCAACGGGAGACCCCGCTTTTTAATAAACTAAAAATGTCCTCGACAAATTATAGGGATGGGGTTGGGGTCGCGCTGTTAGCTGTTATAGCGGGCAAATAAAAATTCAAAATTCTTCAGTCATGAAAGCGCTTATGAAAGTTAAAATAAATGGCTCTAAGTGACCATGTTCCAAATATACAACCGATCGAAAAAAAGTCAGTCTTTTTTTAAAATGTTTTCATATCAAACAAAAATTGTAGATGAGAATTCCTTTTTTTTATACTTTTTTATAACCAGACGTGATGGCCATTTGCCTGATGGTAATCATAACACCTGCCTATTAAAATTGCAGTGCCACCCAGAACTTTGAACGATAACGGCCTGCGCGGCACTGCAGTGTGCTCGTTGAGAAGTTAGGTATTACGTCTCATAAGCCCGGTGATTTCACTAGTCATCAAACCAGAACACAGTTTGCTAATTACTGCTTGGCGGCTGACTTCACGAGCAAAGCGGTGGTACCAACCCAGACGGACACTCGCAGAAGAGTTAGTCATACTACCTGGTATTCCTCTAAGACAAACGCCGTAACCTTCTTAATTTGCATTTCGAAATGTTTACAACTTTTACATTTCGCTACCATTGCCAATTACACAAGCACTGCATATTATAATAGGTACACGAAGAAAACCAGTTTCTTAATTTTGATACCGTAGCGTTTCGTAACTTTCCAATTCCGCTGTCAATGCCGCCCCACCCTCACCACTTACACCACGGGGCACTGGCCATTTTCATTTTCGAATTAAGAACGCGACTTTTTAATTTTCGTATCTGTGGGCGGAGCGGACATGCCGTCTAATTATAAAGCTGGCTTTACATGTCAAGCGGGGCAGGGACATCGGGGGACCAGGCTCGAATTGATTTGGTTTGATGGAAGTCAATAGGATGAAAATAGAAGGCAGTTTAGTACGTTATCAGTTGCAAAAATAAGTTTTTGATGTATTTGAAATTTTAAATGCACTAAATCAAGATTCTTCGGCATCACACATTGTTTTCACTGCCTGTTTTTGATATTTTTTTTAAATACCCATTGGCTTTTTTCTTTTCTTTTGTACATATCATTTGATTCTTATATAATATTTCCAAAGAATAACAAAAGTCGCACAAGTTCCCGCTCGGCCATACTCGCTCGGCTCGCCTGTTACTATGCTACTCGAGAGTAACATAGGCTACTTATTATCCTGGGGAAATGCACGGTTCCTAAAGAAAATTACACGCGGGTGAAACTGTTTGCAGCAACTAGTACTAAAACAAAAATAGATTCAATACAATTTGCAGCGGCTTCACCACCCACCCAGAAGAGAAAAGAATCTCAACTCGTTCAAAGATCTCAAAAGCGCAATCCAATCAAGCACTCCGGCTTCGAGTATCGAGTACATAATTACTTTATCGAGTAGTACTCGCGCGTTCCAGTAAGGGTTGAAGCCGAGTGTTTAATTCGGACAGAGTAACGATTACATCCCTGAGGGTGCTCGTGGAGGGCACTTTTTAGGGCACTACGTAGGAATATAAACGTCTCTAGTATTCCGGAACACTTATAGATATAATCAATTATTTCATTACAACTTATACGACGTAATAATAGCTCAGCATAGTGTAAGTTTCGCAGTTAAAACCCACTAACGCCACGACCGCGTCGCGAAAAGCATGAGTGGTGATAGTTCATAAACGCTGTGCTAGGGGCGCTGTACACGTTTTCATACAAAATCTGCGTAAACGCGGTCACTGTGGTATCTGTTAACTTATTGCAAAACTTACTAGACCGATTATAGTTCGAATTCTACAATGAGTTTGAGGTTTCGTTAGCATGGACGCAGGCATTTTTAGTACTCTCCTGTCTAGTTCTATTGATGCAAGTCCTTTGCAGTAAATAATTGTAACTCCATCGGGGACGTACTTACAAGACCAATACAATTAATGAAATGTATTTGATTTAATAACAAATATTACACTAAGCCTTGCCAACACAGTAGCGGATCACCCTTTCGGCAAGTAATCGTATTGGCCCGGATTAAATCGATTATCACTTGTAATCGAGAGCATGTGGCACCCCGTCGCAGCGTCATTTGTGAGGGTGTAATGGAGACATCACTGATTTACTTGTAATTGTAGTTTCTGTGCATATGGACTCATTTTGGCTGGAAGTTTTGACTTTACTATCTTGCGTATTAGTTCTGTCTTGTGGTGGTAAAGCCTCGTAGTTCCTTATCACAAAAACAATAAAAATTTCTTCAAACATGTTTTGAATTTTAGGGTTAATCAAAAAACATGCCTTAAGTCAGTAGTATTATTTATTAAATGTACCTAGTTTTTATGGATTATTATTCTGAAATAACTGGATCTTTTTCGAAGAGACGAGTCGCTACCAAAAATCTAGTCGATTATGTCAACTCTGTTTGGTATAAATACAAAAACAACTGAGGGAAAATAAATTGAGTTATACGCCCTCTTTCTTTTTGGTATTCAATTATTATTTATTTATTTATTACTTAAATTAAACAATGTAATTTCACTTTTCTACTCTACGCAAAATAAAAAGCACTTAAGGGGCTAGGTTACCCAAAAACGACTACTTTCTGCTCCTAAAACTCCCACACGGCTTGGTTTAACGACTTGGAAAAAATACTACCTGAATGATCAATTCAAGGGCATTAATTTGTAATGATTTATTTTTTTGTATTACCATTACTTATGGCTTGAAAAAATATTTAACAGCATGCTATTTTAAAACTATTTTCCCTAAAACTTCTAAATGACTTAGACGTTTGGGATTAATTTTACACCAAAAAATAAGGAAGAAAATTTTCTATACATCGTATTGATTAAATTTGTGCAAAGAGCAATATTTCGCAAAGAAATTATCAAAAAACTGAATTCCAAATGTACAAGTCTCAGAGGTGCTCTGCGCGGGCGCGCGCGGCAGTCATGCACTGGCATTCAGACGGGGAGGTTGTGTCGCTCGTTGCTCTGCTCACGCTGTCCGCCGACGTTACATATTTGTGTGCGTGAATGATATACAATACAAGTATTTGTTTTCGTGTGGGTTTGAAGCTTGCTCAAAGAGTAGCGTCTAGAGCGGTGAAATCTGATTCATTCCGTGATTTGCGCGTGGACACTCCTCGCATACATATCTGATTACAATTTCTTGTTTACGTACATCATTTTTACGAGTGGAAAATATATGTATTGGTTAACAAAGGAATATCGGGAGGTTGAGAACCGTTTTAGAAAATACTGGAAATGAAATTGAAAAGTAAAATTACTGGCCTTATAAGACTTAATACCTAATGTCTCAGGTTAACGAGCACAATGCAGTGCTGCATATTTTTGTTTTAAAGTATTGATTGGCACTGCAATTGTTATGGGCCGGCGTTATCCGAAAACTGTAAATATGTTGTAATTGCAGTGCCATTCACAACTTTGAAACACAAAGGCCTGCAGGGCACCGCAGTGTGCTCATCATAATGCTGGCCCATAACAATTGCAATGCTTCACAGAACTTTGAAACACAAAGGCCTGCGCGGCATTGCTCTGTACTCGTAACTAAGTCTCATAAGCTCAGTAATTTCGCTGGCTACTTTGCTCATCAAACCGGAACATAGTAATGCTTGCACATCTGCCGGCAAGCATATAATGTTGTTCCGGGAGAAATCAAGGACCTACCTTGGACACGGTTTTGGCAAAAATTGAAATGTTGGTTGCATGAAAAATATTACTATACTATAGCTGAAGTTTTAAAGTAATTTATTTGACCACTGAATTTCTAGAATTCTATTTAAATTATTGGTTTTATTTTTTGACACTTTAGTATAATTAATAAGAAAAATAATAACATTTGACAATATAAATAAGTACCTATAGGAAATGAAATATGAATTGTATTACGATTATTGTGTCATTAGTTTTTTGTAATATTTTAAATTCAATGATAGTTAATTATTCTAATATTTGCATGCCACAATGTGGTAAAATGTTTATGATACTTTATATTTTCTATACCTGTGACCCGACACTATTGTTGTCACCAACATTTTTAGCAAATAAATTATTATGATTAGGCTTCATGAACAAAGTGGAAACCCAGACGGACACTCGCAGATGACTCGGTACCTCGTAAATGACACCAAAATAAAAAACACGACTACAAAAGTAAAAATAAAAACAACCCGAAAATCATTTATTTACGTACACGTTAATTTTTGGGTCAAAATGTGTAACAAATTTCAACTTTACGGAACAAATTGGCTGTGTGTACTTTTATTTTAGTCCAGAGCGATATTTTGAGATCAATCTCAACGTTGGATAATCTCATGTGCGTCCGTACCGTTTATTTACGAATAATGATGATCACTTCAACACTTCATTTCAATGAAGAACTTTCCACTAAATGAATTCAAAGAATTATAGGCAAAGATGCCGTGCGCGCGTGCGGGTACCGCTTCGTAGCGGTTCATCCGCGTGTTCTATGACGTTAGGTTTTGCGATGTTCTTGAAAGACGTAGTGTGGACCGCGCGGGTGAAGTGCGCTTGACTCCACCCATTCGAGCAAGGTCCTTGGCCCGTATAACGTCCTTAATTCATTGCCAAAACATCTTACATAAAATAAAGCACCAACAATGAACTACATGACGATCACTTGAAACTATGTCTCACTACAAAACTCATCAATAGCTTTGAAACTAAAAGCAATGTTACAGTTTTATACTTTGACACAGTTCTAAAACTAACAACGTCGTCCCAGTAAAACGTAGTGAGTGACAAGTCACGATCGCTTTAGCACCTTGTCTCGCAAAATAATCTGACAGCCATCGTCCCAATTCAAAAGCCACGTCAGCTTTCCTCATTGCGACAAGGTGGTGCAGTGACGGCCGTACAAACTGTCGTGTTCATTCAAGCGGTCACAAAGAGCATGTGCGAGCAGTGACAGGCTGCATTGTGTCCATATGGGACGGCACTTGTCCCGGGTTACTCTTGAAAATGGGAAATTGGGACATTTCAAACAAGGTTTTTTATGCTATTGTGTGACAGGTCGAGCAGGTTGTTCGCTTGATTGCAAGCGATACACTTGCACGTAACGATAATGAAGTGACACTTGGATATTTCTACAAAAAATTATGTCTCTGTAATGATGCATGTGACGCTGGGACTATTCGTGAACTTTGTGGTCCGTGCGCTAACATCAAAGAAGCAACTGGAGTTGTCATGCTCACGAAAAGGATTCTGCTCGCGGCGGCATCGTGTGGCGGGTCGCCCTCTTCCCTCGGTAATGGTTGAGGAGAGCGATGGCTGGCACATGGGTCATACTCGTGAACGGGTGCCGCTTGTGGTGTCTGGTCAACTCCAATTGTAATCCTTCTGTTGTCTTGTAATTTAGTTCTACTTTAATTTAGTTTAAGACCATAGTTCCCGTCTTGATGTTTTTTCTTTCTTTATATCGTTAATTTCTATTAATATATGACCTAATCTTATAAGAGTATGGACCACGTGTCCATAGAGTGTAAAGTAACAAAATTAAAAAAAAAAAAAAAAAAAAAAAAAAACATCAAAGAAGCTAAAGTGGTCCCTGATCACAAAAAGGTTGCTATAATTGCCAAACAGGAAAGGCACTTGTGAAAAGAAACCAGACGTGACGCTGTAAACTACATTTTGACGTACAGCACGGGTCCTTTAAATCAAAAAGCGGGCATGTTTCTTAATTAAAATGTACGTTCGAATCACAACCCCAACATAGGCATTGATAGCAATGAGCGTCACGCCTGGTTAGTATTGTTTTACACGTTGACGTTTTAATGTTATGACAGGTTGGCGAGGGAGGTGCTAGTCAACATTGTGCGTTAGCTCGACGATTTCGTGAAAATATTAAATGAGATAGACAATTAGTGGATTCAATTTAGCATTTAAAGACTAAAAGCGTAGTACAAAATACATTTTTTTTTAATTAAGCTTTTTTTAATGTACAATCTTTTGGCTTTTATAGTAATGGGATAACTCTAGGGCTAGTTCTTGATGTTATTGACCCCGAGGAAAACCCACTCGGAACATAACTCAATGGCCCTCTTTCACCGTTTTTTCTCCTCTGGGGCGGACGAGTAGCAAACGCATTAAACAAATTAAATTACCCTCGCTCCTAACTAAATAAACCTCACCGACTCGCGCCTTCGGCTCCTTTTACCGTGGTTAATAATGTTTTACGTCACTTGCGTTTGTCGCTTGAATCTATACATATTTACTAATACAGCTGCGTCTTTTAAACACGCTTCTTAGGATGGGCAGAGAAGAGGGAACCACGTGGTAGGACTATAGCCCCGTGGGCTTTTAATCCACCAACTTGGCCCAGTGACATACAACGGTCAACATAATATTATACTTGGTTTTAACAATAAAACAGTTCTAATTTGATGACGTTGTGAGCCTTAACCTATAAAGCACTCATTATAGACTAATAAACAATATTTTCTGTCTTGCTACACATGTATACTTACATGTTTTTTTTTTACTATAAACTTCTAAAAATTTGTTTACTTATTATTTTTGTATAAATACCGAAAACGTGCTGCAAGCACAGTTTTTAAAATAGCACCTAATTATCTTGTATATAATATTTCAGTAGTTATTTAAATAAAATTAATACAGGCGTCTGCTATAAAACTTAATTCTAGACCCAAACCATTTTAATGATAATAAACCTTCGTATACGACGTTAAGATTGCTTTTGGCATGTTGTAATTTAAATGCATCAACATTTTTCAAACCACACGGCTCGAAGGACCACATGTGTTGACTGGTACGATACGCTGGTTTCTCCTACAAAACAGTACTAACCTGATAAGGTTGTGAGCTCGGGCGCGGATGGCACTCATGGCTAGCTTTTCAGTGCCGACATACTCTTTCAGGCGAGACTCGCAGAGAGCCGAGTCCAGGGACACCGATATGAGATCTGACAGTTGCTTCGTTAGCTCCATTTCCTTAGGATCCGATAGGTCTTTACCCTGGGAACAAATAAATGATTAATTATTGCATTAGATGCATTTTTAATACGTTAAGGGCATACAATCCTACTTCCTACTAATCCTACTAATATTATAAATGCGAAAGTGTGTTTGTTGGTTTGTCCTTCTTTTACGGAGCAACGGATCGACGTGATTTTTGGCATAGATATAGTTTATGGACTGGAGAGTAACATAGGCTACTTCTTATCCCGGAAAAATGCACCGTTTTTTTGTGGGAACGCGGGTGAAAACGGCTAGCTAGTATACAATATTTTTGGATAGTCAAAGTATGAAGACAATCCGGAATATTTCATTTTGATTCCATGTTGGCTCGGCGGTAGTTTGGTTGCGGGCTGATTCGTAGTACGCGATTTGGAATCCAATAATACAACAATACGCGCTTTCAGTTAACAAAAATAGCTTGATGCAACCTTAACGGCATAAAGTAATGCCTGATAGGTTAGCTACGATACTTAAGGTGGTTCCATTTTCTTACTAACGTATTTTTCCATTTATAAGAATAAGAAGAATAATTTTATTGCCTAAAAGTTAACAAAATTAACACATTTGTATGGTACATAACAGAATTTCTAAATTTATGGGCGAAAAGAGTATAATTTTACATTGAAATGATTGTTGTTGGCTTTTATATATAGGTATTTATTTGCGGCAAATCATATTTAGTTGAAGAAAACAGTGGTTTAATAGCACCTTAAGTTGAAAATCTATCACCGAGGTACTTTCGGTATGTTCCGGCATTAGGGGAACCCGCGCCCATTTTAGATAGAGCGTACTTCAAACTTCGACCACATCGTCACTTATCACTTACCTATACAAGATAGTGCTGAAACGAAAACCATAGTAACAGTAAAAAAACTAGCTGAAAGCTGAATTACGACATTATTTTTAATAACAACAATGTACATTCTAGGTAAAGTAACTTTATATTTTCATTATCAAAACATCCCTAGGTGTAAAAATATAATAAAGTAGCAAACTACATTACACTACATTACTGAGGAGTAGTGCGCGACATCAAGGCTCGGCGCCATTAGAGGCTCGTTCGTCGGGGAGAGTTACTGGAAGTATAACTCCTTCATAAAATGTACAGAAATTAGTTCAAAATATGCAAGTAGCTAAATAAACTGCTACGGAGAAGTTGTGTACTAAATCAGAGATGAGGTTTGTTTATAGGGCGCGTTACTTTTTTTTTTTAATTATTTTTATACTCTATAGCTTAGCGTTTGACATCTATGTATCTCGCCTGAGAGTTTATTTATTTATTTTTTTAGTACTCATAACTCATAAGAGCCAGGAAACTCATGAATGACAGTGCCGGGCAGGACTGACTTAAAAATGTGACCGGTGTAGCATTTTACCAATCTTATCATCAAAATTTGCATACAAAATCCGTATCATATATTGAACCTTCACCGAGTAAACAAAATTAAGAACGAAACCACCACCAAATCTCAATACCGCGAATCACGTCTTATCCCGCACCATTTTATTATTTCCCTTTCTCTAAATTACCCGCAATTACAATACCATTTATTGAATCGTACACGATCGGCGGCGAGTTGGACGCCGCTATCTGTGACACCATCTCGGACGGGACACAAAAAACGGATTCGGTGTGGTTTTTATCTCGTAAATCTAGTTGTTTATTAGGGTATGGACGCTACATTGTACATGTTATGTCTTCGGGTTCGCATATGGGTTCGAGTTAAAGATGGATAAAAAGCCGATACAGAGTTATAATATACTAGTTCACGATGTTTGAGTTCGAATGTTAGAATAATTGTTGTTTTTGCGCTAGCCGTTTGCAGTATGTACATTGTACCCGTATAAGTAAGAAAAAGTTGGAGGATTCGCAATACTGAACCTTATGTTAGTGGGAGGACTAACTCTTCTGCGAGCGTCCTTCTGGGTTATTACCACCGCTTTGAGAGTGGAGTCTGCCGCCAAGCAGTAGTGTGCAAGCATTACTGTGTTCCGGTTTGATGAGCAGACTAGCCAGTGAAATTACTGGGCTTATGAGACTTAATACCTGTCTCAGGGTAACGAGCGTACTGCACGCGCAGGCCTTTGTGTTTCAAAGTGCTGGGTGGCACATTGTTATGGGCCCGCGTTATACTCACCATCAGGCAAACGACCAGCTCGTCTCGTTACCAAGTAACATAAAAAAAATACATTTTCGTCGAAATCTGTCGGTGATTGAATGAACTGATTTTGATATAATCATCATTCCTACATTGTTACTACTGTCATAAAACTATACTGGAAACAATAAAAAATCGTCTTTCAAAACTTCGTTACTGTAGAGTTCGTAAATACAAGATAGACCGGTCACCTAGAATTTGCAGATGACAGAGAAACAAGCTATTTGTAAAAAAATACAAAATGAACCGATGAATATAAGAAGCGCTTTACCCGTAAACAACTCCGTTCACCGGCCCGGTAGGATGCGAATTCAAACCATTTCCGCATGAGCCAGTTATTTTTTAATTAACAATTTCTGTACGCACCATAAAAATAATACGGATTTCGCTACCGCGTAATAAAACCTCCGAAAAATTCGCATCGTAAGCCTTTATTGTGAGTTGTAAAAAAGAGGAAATAAAGTTACCTCTAATTAGGACTTAACCGACTCTTTGAGACAAATTCTTGGGTCATTACAAAAATAAGAAAAAATAGCAATTTTATTCGTCGTCCTTCGTTTATCAGTGCGATACTGCGGATGCGGTATGAGATACCTACGCGGAATTAGAGGTACTAAATTAGACGTTGGGCGACCGCCGGTTTTTTTTTTTCGTACTGATATCTTCTAAATACAAATAAATATGATTGAAGTGTCTGTTTGTAATATCGAAATAGCAGCTTCTTACCAAATGCATGTGAAAGTATATACGGTACCAATAACAAAACAACCATTTTTTAAATTTTTGTCTGTCTGTTCCGAAACGGCTAGGCCGATTTTGACGGGATTTCCAGGTTTTTCGATATAGACATTTGATTCATCTGAGAAAACGAATTGATTGACATAAAAAAAAATTGAGTCAACATCCCCATGAGATACCTTAAATAAGATGGCAGTACAGCTCTTCACAATGTTCTGTAAATCAGATCGTCAGAAATAATTTTGCTCTTCATAAAACGAGCTCACCGGACCACAAAACTAAAGGATTAACTTCGCGAGTTAACAGACCATATCGCGAATAATCCTCGCTATAAAATAAACTAATAAAATGCGATCGGTACGTGAACGCAGTTCAATAAATTTTGGTATTTTAATCCCGTGCAAGTTCCGCAAAATGCGATCCGCGAACGCGTTGTATATCCTTTATTACTCTTACTCATTCTCAAATCCGATATTATTTTACTGAAATTTTATCTCGTTTTAATAACAAATTATAACACATAACGGGGGATTCTAAGCATATTCATTTATAAAACGGTATATTACGAATAATTATTTTTTTATGTATATTTTTGGTATCGATTTTACCCGCTATCTATAGATATAAATAAAATTGAACTGTTTGTTTGTAATATCAAAACAACAGCTTTTTACCCAATGCATATGAAATTATATGCGCTATGCGGTACCTATAACAAAACAACCATTTTTAAAGGTTTTGTCTGTCTGTCTGTTTGTTCCAGGTAATCACCGAAACGGCTGGGCCAATTTTGACGGGACTTCCACTGGCAGATAGCTGATGTTATAAGGAGTAACTTAGGCTACTTTTATTTTAGAAAAAGTATTAGGGTTCCGCGCAAAAAAAATAATAACCATGAAATCCAATATCACCGCGCGGGTGAAACCACGGGCAGCAGCTAGAAAATAATAACTTTATGTTTTACAATGTTTACGACACTTGTTAATTGAAAAGTAAGTATTTTTTACTATCCCTTTGCCCCGCTATTCCAGTAACCCGTGCGAGTTCACTAGGCAGTGTCAACGCGCGTAGATGCATTAACGTCGCTTTTAGGGCGCCCACCCACTTACAGCGCTACCGGCGCGGCCGTAGCTCACAGGGTTGTCACAACTACTCGCGAGCCGCAACCTAAATGGAGTTCTGTGAGACATAATATATTGCACTCTCTGTGATGCAACTGTGTGGAATACAGAATTAAAATATTTTTTCAATTATAGTAGTTAAAATAATTCGATGATTTTTGAAGACAGACTCATTCCTAATTTTTCGAAAATAGCAGTTTGATACAATTTTGTACGGCAATAGAAAATAGACTTTTTAAAGTCATATTTCTTTGTTAGGTTAAACTAAATTTAATGTTGATTTTGTACAGCCTGTCAGGTCTTGGTAAACTTTTATATCTAATTTCATTCCCGTTAAATTTACACTAGACACAAGCAAGTGGATTAATTTGACATGTCTAAAATATTCTCATTTAGAAAGAGGCATTGAAACTAAAATTAGGTTTAGGTACGAGACGACGGAATCGACATCATTGTCATTTATCATTATTTTGCTATAGATTCAAGTGGCCGTTTCCATAGATAGAGCTCTTTACCATGGTTATCAAATATTGCACACTTACAAATCATCATTACAGGACAGATAACGAAGCGTCGCATTGTACCTGGCGGCGCGCCAACCCTACCGGGTACATTTGTCGGGAGCGTGTACGGCCGACACTATAACTCTTTATGTCACCGCTACATAATACATTATTGTTTATTTGCATCGCATATTTCATATTTCACGTGTGTAGAGAGCCTTAGGTGAGTAGACGATCGATGGAGTAGAAACAACGAATAGTGTTGTTTGAAATAGTGATAGTTTCAATAGGCGTGTTACATAAAACACAAAATACCAAAATTACCAGATTTAAGAACATCAATTTTATTTTGTAAGTATACTGTACAGATAGCGTTTACACACAAACAGTAAAACACATCAAACCAGTTACGGCTTCAAACTTTCCTGCCTTTCCCTACTGTCGTAAACCTAATTTACCATACATTACAGAATTGGACAACTCCAGTTAGCATACCCGAAGGTTGACGGCGACTGATCGAATAAAACACATCAAAACAAACAGCCGGAAAAAATGCTGCCTACCCCTTTCTCGCAAATAGAAAAAGTTGGGGTAAAACGTTGTTTTTTTTTACCTATAAGGTGGGTTAATTTTGTTTATGGGTGGTAAAAGTAAATTCAGCGTTTTACTACTGCAATACAAAAAGAAGATGGACGGTGTAAATTTGTATGATAATATTGGTTTATCAGTTATTAACTGATTCTGTCAGTCAGGTTTACAATGTGTCGTTTAGATGTTTTTTTTTAAATTATATTAGCAAAGCAAGCTTTCAAAGTTTTGAGTGAATCAAACTGCATGACGTTGACAGGTGCGGCTTACAATCTTGTAAACAGCTTGCTGAACACACAGAAGCAATTGTATTCAAAGAAATTGAAATATTGCTGAAAATATTGATTGTTTATACAAATAACTACAATATCAGTGCCGAATTTCAAGACTATAGATTTTATCTTTAAAGAATTACTTTATCTTTAGAGAACTCATGTCAAATCATGTATTTTTGTGACCGTTTACCTGGTTTCTATATAAAAAACTAGGTTTGTCAAAGTCCTCTTTTTCTAATAAACTAGCCAAGTATTACAGCGCCATCTAGTGGTCATGAAACAAAAAGGGTTGCCTTCGTAAAAGCTATTGCGATGGAAAATAGTGTTAGTTCGGTGGTCGTTCGCTAGATGGGTCTATATTAAGTAAAAAGTAAAAAAAGATCGTGCGTTTAGAAACTTTTGTTTTCTATCCTCCCTTTCACTTACTAGCTGATAGTTAAGCAGGCTGATGGTATGCAATGCAGCGGATATGCTGAAGAAATAAAGCGATGTCTTCTTGCACGCGCTTATGATGCGTTTGGTGACCACCACCGCCATCGTTAGACATCTGCGGACAAAATACTAATCTCAATACGCAGCAAAGGTTACCTGGCAGAAATAGCTTGAAGCTATAATATCACTTTTGATTGCGGCGTATCAAAAAAATGTCTGGTATAAATTGCTATTAGTGGTAAAGTCGCATATAACACCATCGTACAATTGATCCACGAATACCTAGATGTGTTATTATCTTGTAATCTAAAACTCATCTAAGACATTTCTATCGAACTGGAAACAATTTAACTTAGCATATTCAGTAAAATTGTACAGATACATCATGAATATACAAAAGTACTTTAATTATTGTAAAAATGGAATGGGCAACCAGAGTAATTCAAAGTTTTACAAGGACTCTCGAGATATAAAACATATACAAAACTCTAAAAAATTACTTTCTCTGCGCCAACGCATTTTTCTTTTCCATAAATATAACATTCGAAAAGTTGAGACCGGTGGTTTGATCGTCTGAATTATCAAAGCCTATCAATCGCTAAACATAATATGTATATGGGTTCCACAATACAGACAAACCTAATTAGGAGTTATTCTATAATATATTTAGTTACATCAAGCAAACTACGAAGAAATAGTGGTTCTAACACTGTAGGATTTATTTTCAGACAGATTTCATCGTGCGCTATCACTTTAGTTCTACATATACAAATATACACACAGATGTAGGGGTGATGAACGAAAGCGGACCTCATACAAAAATAGAAAAAAGTAAGTTCTTTTGTCTAATATAGGTTTTTAAACTGTCATGGTCATCAACACTTTGAAAATTATCACTAGAAACGGGATATTTACCATGTATATTATTTGATTTGAGTTTATATATTATTGTGTGTCGGAATCCAGTTCGAGATAGTAGTGAGGACAATAGTAGTGGCACGCGTAATAAACGAGTGAGGAAGAGGGTAGATCGCTACGTCTGCCCATAATAACCATCTACCCGCAGTACTTCAGTTCTCCCGTGATCATGGCGTTTGCAACAGCGCCGAAATATCGGAAACTCAAATCAAATAATATACATGGTAAATATCCCGTTTCTAGTGATAATTCTTTTGTCTATGTCACATTATTTTTTTTAAATATGTAAAGTCAAAAAGTGTGTTTTAATTGAATAGTAGCTTTTAGTAATAAAGGCTTTTAGAAGTAATTTTATATGTAAGTACCATGTTTATACGGTTTTTTTTATATGTTTATGAGACAATCTAATTTCTTTAACTAAAATAAAATTAGAAAGAAAGAAAGAAGAAAGAAATGTGTTTATTCGCAGCAGCAAGTATACCTACATAATACAAAAATAATAACACAATAAAAGCGTATCTCTATCCCACAATCAGGAGCCGTATCGAGAAAAGAGACAAATAAGTAGGTACTCATAGTATGCTACGAACCGGTCCCAACTCAGCGTGAAATATATAAATAAATAAATTAGGAAAATAAATATAAAATAAATATAAAATAAATATATAAATATAAATAAATATAATATAAATATAATAAATTAGGAATTCAGACTTAACAGAAAGCCCGGTTTCGCACACTCCTCAACCATCATCATAGTCATGCCATATTTCACTTAAAGTTTTCTAAAATTTAATGAATTATTGACCCGATTTTAGAAATAGGTTTAATTTTTTTTCCCTTTTCAGCCTGTGCCGAATGGTTCGTCACTAAACTGCAATTTGATTTCGAAACCACTTCGAGTTTTGCTAGGTGGTAGGACTAACTCTTCTGCGAGTGTCCGTCTGGGTTGGTACCAACATTACCAACGCTTTGCTCGTGAATTCTGCCGCCAAGCAGTAATGTGCAAGCATTACTGTGTTCCGATTTGTATAGCAGAGTAGCCAATGAAATTACTGGGCTTATGAGACTTAATACCTAATATCTCAGGGTAATGAGCGCACTGCAGTGCCATGCAGGCATTTGTTTCAAAGTTCTGAGTGGTAATGCAATTGTTATGGGCCGGCGTTATACGTACCATCAGGTAAACGACCAGCTCGTCTCATCAAATGGTATAAAACAAGAGTGTTACTGAATACAATTGATGCTGACTCACAAATCCCGAAAATAATCTGTCTGTACACTTGTACAGTCCAATAATAAAATCTGTGAGCTATCAGTGTGTTTCGGGAGCTGCGAACCAAATTCAATACTGAGAGAAAGCTATTGTAACAAATGCAATGGTATAATAAAAAAAGTTAAAAGCATAGACAATAACAGAACAATAGAGTTTTGTCAATAAATCTTAAATCACAGACAGAATAGATGAAATCTGGCAACAGACACACAGAAAAGAACTAGTCGTTTTAGATCTATTTACTAAAGATAGATAAATACTATACAAATAATACACTCTAATAATCTAATTCAACAAAATTAACTTTTTTTTAAGCTTGGCAGTTAAGAGTTGCCTTGCTAACGAGAAATACAACACGCTGACCCGAGGCCAAAACATTTCAAGTACTGAATGACAGGGAAAATTTTTTCATAAGACTCGTGTATATTTATTAACATAGACACATAGAATACATATTTATTACCATAGACATAGATAGTACGAAACAAGCTACATTGAAGGTCTAACAGCAAATCTGTGCACCACCGCATGCGACACTTGTACGAGTACAGGCGACCAGCACGAATACACTGTTTCATTCAATACACAATAACCTAAACAAGATCTGATTGGACTCATGCGGTTCGTAAAACAAATATGTAATTAATACTTTCGACTGTAATTGAAATAATCTAAAACCATCATAATTTTATCTTCTAAAAATTTTATAACGTGCCAAAGAAACGATCTTGATTTGATTTCTAATATTTTCTAAAAGAAAGAGCTCTAGTCTCTGAACTACATTCTAATAAGCATAACCGAAAATTCGAACCGAGCTGAAGACTTGCACAAGTACACTTGTTGACCTTTCTGAATGCTAATTCAAATTCAATTTATTTATCAGAATATTGTGCTATTGACACCTTTGTGAGGATCGCGACACACATTCAAATTCAAATTGCTTTATTCATATATAGGCCCCAACGGAGCACTTATGAAGGTAAAGACGAAGTTCAAAACACAAAATGCTAAACGTTCGTTTAGAAACAACGACATTACAATGTTTTTGTTGCATATATACGAAAAAAATAATCCAGTTTTTGTTTCTCAATAAGTTCAAACTGATAAAAACCGAGAAATAAATTTCAGACGGGAGATCAAAACTAGATACATCCGGCCCAACACGTATGGTAACCCTAGTCATGTCAGAACATAAAATCAATCGTTTTTGACATTGACATTTATGGCACTTTTGACATTGATAGAAATCTCGCACACCGCGGTATAATAACTATGTTCCAGTAGGTGGAACGTAACACTCATGAGTCGAGTCAGTCGCGTTTATACTTACTCCAAGCTTATTCCATCAAAATCTGGATCCGAGTGCTTGCTAGAAAGAAAATTAGGCGATGTTCAGGAGACCTAGTTACTATTTTACCCACGTGTACTACTGTCACTTTACTATTGTGAGTTTCGCTTTAATCAGTTTTTACGAAGTGATGTCTTGAATTGTATTTCTGCGAAGTAATTACTCTAGAAACAGATATACATTGAATTGAAAGCATAAATTGAACTTGGACGCCATTGGTCGGATCTTTATCTAGCTTTGTCCGATCTTTTAACTCTTTTAATGATTGATTTATGGACTCAAGGACAGCGACGGTCTTACTTCAAAAAACTTAAGCACAACCCGTGTTTAAATAGCGTCTAACTCCTAAACATGCCTATCGCGTGTTTAAATACCAATAAACGCAAATCTTGATTCAAGTATTGTCTATGTCTAACCCACGTTGTCTAGCCCCATTCTGTTGACATTTCATCATTTTATGGGTCTTACCACAAAAATCTTAATCACACGTTAAACTTGTGTTAAACACCGTTTAACGCCTAAACGTGCCTTAGTCGCGCGATTAAATAAGAAAACCACAAATCCTGCTTTAAGTAGTGTCTAACCGTTATCTAACACAATTCTGTTTTGACATTTCTAATCATTTTTGACGTTTATCTTTAGACGCTGTCTAGCTAAAAAGGCGACTAAAAATGGTTTCTTTGTGGTACCACATGTTTATCTTTAAACCAAAGACTATAAATCCTGTTGACTAATGATACAACTTCCCCTCATACGAAAACGACATATTTAAATGCACTACTCGCCACTGCGAGTACGAGTGCAGACTTATAACTTATCGATATTCAATGTATACTTTACAATTAATATATATACTATTATTAATTATTTTGTAAAAATAATAACCTTTCGTTTGGATTTGTTAACCGACTTCGAAAAAAGAGGAGGAGGTTAAATGTTCGACTGTATGTATTTTTTTAAGTATTTTAACTGATTTCTCCGTCAATTATGGACCGATTTTGAAAATTATTTTTGTTGTTTGAAAGTGTATCATCTCAAGGTGGTCCCATATACATTTTATGAAAGAACATCTAAAGATGAAAAAATGGTACTTGAATTTTCATATATCGCGATATTTTCATCGAAGTAGGTTCCCGGTTTTTTAAAGTATTTCTGCTTTTTGTTGTTAGATTTCCAGACATCCCAGAAATAAAGGAAAGCGAGTGGATAGAAGCGACTCAAAAAGAGAATTGGTTCCATACATCGCAAGTCATGGAATCCATTCAGTAGCTTCGACGTGATGCGTGGCCAAAATACAGACAGACAGACAAAAATAAAAATATAATTTTGGCTTCAGTATAGATAGGAGTGCCATCCAAAAAAAATGTGACCTGGAGTTTTATTATAAGTAGTATTATAGATTAATTTATAAAGTAAGTATGTATTGTAGGTTTTCCATATAATAATTTATTATTAATCGTATATGCCAGGGAATCAAGAATGCGATGCTAACTACCTATTCAATTTTATCGATATTATTCTGTTCAGTAGTAGTCGTACCACATCACTAAATTACGTCATCCAAATGATCGGCCAATTGCAAGCATAGAATATTACCTCGCCCCCTGCCCGCGCCGGTGAGATATGTTTGTATGAGGAATTGTGTTTATGAGCTATCAACAGGCTAAATAATCTGTGCTTTAAACACTGTCTATATAAAAAGGATTAGGTCCGCTTAACTCAAACTATACTCACTTGACAAAAGCGTACAATTTTTACTTTGATACCTTAATTGAACTTCCAACACTACAATTTATACTATACTTACTAAGTTATTAATGTATAGTACACGCCAAACTTAAACGCGCATCAGAACGCACATAGAATTGTACTAACTTTCAGATTTAATCAGATTTTCAACAAAATCACATATTCACACTGAAATATAGCAATTAAACTTGATCGAAAAATCGAGGTACGAAATTAAAATTAAAAATATATTTTGTTATCAAAATAAAATTACAGTTTGATATTAATTTGTGCAAGTAGTTAACGCGAAACAGAGAGAGAATTCACATAAATGACGTCTCAAACATGTATTTCGAAATAATAAGTCTTATCGATACTAAACTGAACTGACTAAAAACTAAGCCGCTTTGAGCCGCGCTTTTTCGCAGTACAGTAACACAGCAGTCAAACTTCAATCGGAACGCGTTTAAGTTTGGCTGGCACGCACAGCAATGTTAGTAATGTAATCTACTAAACGTATCCGCCTTAAATGTGAAAGCATTAAGGCACAGAACCCGGTGCGCCGCTATCTCGCTCGCGAACCTCAACATTTTTGAAGATAAACAATCCCTTAACATAATTATGAAAAATCGCATTCAGTGAAATTGCTGACAATAAGATTAAAAAGGTTAAACAAAAATTTCATTTTAATCCGTTCAAGTTCTGAAACCTAAAAATGGGATTGATCGGATCAAAATGATGGTTTTATCGTGCCTTTGTAATGTTATTTCCAGCAACTTCACCGAATGCGATGTTTCATAAACATATTATTAAGTATTTATTTATCTTCAAAAATTTTGTGCGCCGCTACCGTATTGTGCGCCTTAACAAACTACAATTATGCTCATCAACGTCATCACCAGCTACCATTCTAGAGAGTAGATAAGTAACCGTGTGTGTTTCCGTCGCGGGTCGGTAGCTAGCCCGCGTTTACGGTGACTTACTTGAGAGAGATTTGAGAGAGAAGATCTTCCCTCTCGGCTAGTATCGAGAACAGATCACCGAGAGTCTTGATAGCTACCAGCTTGTTATAGATGGGCATTTCTGGTACTTTCGACTTTGGTTTGAACTGAAACAGTACAAAAATTACCCTTGTAGCATCATAGGTAAACATAGATGGACTTTTATTAGGGTCTTACCACAAAAAATTAAACACACTTTAAACCTGTGTTAAACAGTGTTTAACTCCTAAATATGCCTTAGTCGCGCTTTTAAATGTGAGCAACCACAAATCCTGACGTCACAACAGAATTGAGTTAGACAACGTTTAGACACTACTTAAACCAGGATTAAAAACTCAACTAAGGCATGTTTATAAGTTAAATGCTGTTTAACACGGGTATAGGTATAGAGTTTAGAATATTAGCAAGAAATAAACATACAAACTTACATTATCATTATAGTCCTTAAAACTGGACATTCTATACATCTCTCCAATTAGCTTCTCGAAAAGCGGTATATCCAACGGTAGCCTAGGTCTCTCGCACTTAGCACTGGCCTTGCTCGTATCGCTTACAGAACTACAGATCGAGTTAGACTTGAGTCTGTATGTTTCATTCGATTGATTCTTATTCTTCTGCGTATCGTTCTTCTTTTGTGTATCGTTTATTTGGACATCCTTTTGTGCGTTGTCTGCTACATTATCGTCGTTTCTTTTCCTATGTGTATCGTTATTTTGCGTATCGTTCGCTTCGTTGTCTTTTTGTGCATTTTCAACTTTATCTTTGATTTGTGCTTCGTCCGATTCGTTACTTCTTTGCGTATCGTCTACATTCTTATTCTGCTGAGCGTCTTGATTGTTGTTGCTCTTTTCATTGCTTTGACCCTTCTTCGAGTCCTTTCCTTTATTATTTTGCGTATCCCCGTTCTTATTCTTCTGCGTATCATTCGATTTTTGATTGGACTTCTTTTTTAGCGCTTCAGCCTTTTCTTGAGCTTTCTTCTTCTTTTTCTTCTTGCCCATATTGTCTTCAAAGTCATATTTGAACTGTACATCGTTGTTTTCGATCGGTTCGGGTGCCTTGTTCTTGCGAGGCTTGTGCCCGTCTACTTCAGCCGAGGGCTTGAAGTCGGGGTTGACTAGGGGTGTGATGAGGTTTGAGAGGTGGTTGACGACGCGATGCATTTTACACGAGGCGGGGTTGACGAAGGGTTGAAGCGGCTGGTGTTTGACTAGGTTGATTACTTGGCTCCTGAAATTAGAAGTTTTTGTGACTTTGGGTTCTATATTAAAGTTTAAACCCAGCATCCTAAACATGGTATAAAAAATATAAATACTTACGAAGTGAGTATTTTCTGTTTGAGTTTCCTCGCCTTCTTCCTCATCAACTTCTGTTTCTCGCGTTCTTTCTTCTCCTGTTCCAGTCTTAATGCTACTTCGTCTTGCTCTTTAATCGGCTCTTTCGTTGTATGGTCTTGGCTCTCCGATGTTGTCTGTAATAATTATACACGAGATAGTATTAATATGTATATCACCTTCGAAATGTTCCATAAACGAAAACTTTGTACAGCATTTTCTAACACCGATTAGTTGTCTTATAATCACTTAGGTGAACGGTCGGTGTAAGCAAAGTTGAATTGTCATACAATGTTTTCTTTCTTGTTCTTTGACAATTTCGAAAAAGACAAATAAACTGTGTGACTATTCAACCGTTATACAGTGTTTATTAGTAGGGATGTTAATGTATAGGTGTTGTTTGTTTTCCATTTAAAAATCTTCTAATTAATAAGCAGCTGTATGTTTTCCATGTTAAATAAAATAATTAATTTTCTTATTGATAATGATGTGTGTGCATGTTATGTGTGCGTGTGCGTGTGTACTGACGGGCGGGCGCGGCGCGGTGGCCTTCTCCCGGATGGCCTGCAGGCGCGACTCGAGGCGCTGCTGGCTGGCGTCCTGCTTGTGTCGTATGCGCGAGCGCAGCGCGCACGTCTCCAGCTCCGCCGCCGCCGCCAGCGCCGACAGGCGGGACTTCACGCCCTCCGCCTGAGGAAAAAACCTACAATTTCAAACAAAAGAAACACATTGCACTAACGTGGAAACAAACAAACATACGATACCTTTATGTTGCATAAGTTTGTCCCGGCCATCCCGGCCGAATTTACCACCGATTTAGCTACGGCGCACGTAAGAAACTCAATGAAGATTAATTCGTTATCTAACAAAATTAAATTAAATTAGAGTGCACTTATCCAAAACTAATATAGGAATTTAGCACTAGTTAGCTACTCCATCTTCCTAAAAACCTAAAAGACATAAGAGTATCAGGAACAGCTCACAAAATGCTCGAGTAAATCTGACTAATAGATTCTAAAAAGTCAAGATTGGAAATTTTTGTAATGCACCACATGACATAACGTTTGGGGTACCACAGGGACCCATACTTGGACCCTTGTTGTTTCTCATATCTATATAAACTCCATACAAGAGACGAAACTGCAGGGAAATATATATGTATATCATTCTAAGCAGACGAAATTGCAGGGAAATATATATATCGTTCTAAGCAGACGAAACTTATCTATGTTATTCCGGGACATCTGTATCAGATATGACAGGTCAAGCACAGGAAGATCTGGACAATTTAGATCACTGGTTTCAGAGTAATTTACTCAAGTTTAATGCTTATAAATATTTCTATGTAATACAAATCTAATCAGAAATGAATATTCTTTGACCAGATATTGCACTACAAATCACGGTCCTTGGCTACCTACGACTGACCTTCTCCCTCGCGGCATCGTCTCGCTCTTGTTTCTTCTGTTCCTTGAGTTCCTCCCGTCTCGCGTCCCGCTCCTTCCTCTTCTCCAGAAGAGTCTCGACGTGTAGTTTCCTAGCGGCCTCTAAGGCTTGTCGTCTCGCTCCTACTGCGGCTTCACGTGCCGCCTTTTGTTCCTAGAAAAATTAATGTATGACATTAATAAGAATGAAGAACTGGGAATAGAAGTAATCCTGCCGCTTGTAAAACTCTGTAGGACATATACTGTTTCAGTCATTCAACATTTCTGTATTTTACTATTTCCAACCAGTCATTTAACTGAAATTGATCTGTCTTTCGATCCTTGTATGTGTGTGTGACTCTTTATATGAGTGTGCTCTCTAATATGGCAACGAAAAACACTTACAAGGCAAAGACTACATTTAAGACACATAGGACCATGAAAAAAATATGTTTGATTTTTAGCACAAATATTTCTTATAGGACCCTAGAGGTATCTCTTCGAAAATTCCCAACCTTCAAGTTCGAACTAATTGTAGAAATCAAGCGTTCGACCTACGGATTAAAGAGCGACTACACTATCACTGAATCATCGTTTCGAAATGTAACCAGTCCTTACCAGCGTCTGGTAAAGATTACCAGAAGACGCGGGTTCGAATCCCGTATCGTAATTTTTGAGATGTATCGTAATATATTTCGATCCCTACCAGTTTGTCCAGCCTCTCCCGGCGCATCTCCCGTAGCCTGGTTGTGAAGGAGCGGCACTGCTCGAGGAACTCGTGCCTCCTGTTCTCGGCCTCCAGTTGTTTAATGAAAGCAATCTCTCGCAGCTTCTCTTCTTCATCGTGGGCCTTGCGGACTATGTCCTGGGGAAGAAATAGAGGTATGTATACCCAGAGGTTTAGAATAGAAATACATTTATGCAACGTTCGTTTATTCTTCGTTTGACTATCTTCGCGTTTGATCTTAAGCTACGATGTGGTCGAAGAAACGGTCGATGATGGTATCGCAAATGTTTGAATGTTTCGAAAATTAACAGGATCCTATTAGAGTATTCTGTGATCTCTCGAAAGCATTTGATTGTGTGGACCGCAAAACGCTTATTCATAAAATGCATCGCTACAGCGTGCGTGGAACATCCCTTGATTTTGTAAATTCTTACTTGATGGATAAACAGCAAAAGATAGGCACATATTGTAACCTCATGTGGGTCATTTGTGGAGATAGGAGTGCCCACAGGGATCAATTCCTGGGCCCATTTTTATTTTTAGTATGGCTAAATTATGTACTCAAATTAACATCAAAATTGCACGTTAATACTGTTTAACGCGTAATTTTGATGTTAATTTGAGTACCAGGAACCGGGTATTAGTATGCTAACCTTCAAATGTTGGTCACGATTTTCGGCAGCTTTCTGCAGACGTCTTTCCATTCTATTCCTTTTCTCCTCAATAAGTTGATTTTTTGCCATCTGTAAAACAAAAATAAATATTGGTGTCTCAGGTCTAACTAATTTGAAATTATTAAGCGAACATTTGTAAAAAAAGTCGTTAGCATTAAATCACACCTGTCTATGAAAAATAATTACATGCAGAATTTTTTACTTCAGAATGTAAGTATCTTTTTCACCAGTTGCGTAAGTCTTTTCTGATACTAACTTGATTAACTTTTTTATATTGAAAATGAGCTTGGGTTTGTCCGCAATCTGATGTGAAGTACTTGCAGAGCCATCTTTTATTAAGTAAACTGCCTCATCGCTAGGGATAGCTTGCAACGGCGCGCCGCTATCTCGCTCGCGCGTCTTAACATTTTTGAAGATAAATAATCACATAATACAATTATGAAAAATTGCATTCGGTGAAGTTGCTGGCAACTTAGATAGCGGCGCGTCGGATTCTGCCCCTTAAAATCAAGAGTTGTTACCTTAACTTCTTCAACTCTGGCAAGCAGCTGGTGTATCCTCTTCGCTCGCTCAGTGTGCAGAGCCATCCGTTGCTTCTCCGCGCGCGCTTGCTTCGCTTGCAGCCTCCTCAGCACGTCCTGCAGGCTGCCCCTGCGTCTGATCCCCTGAGAGAGCTTCGCGTGAAGTTGCTGCGCGCGACCTTGGATCACAAATTTGATAGCCTCTGCAGATGATTTTATAAACTGTCTAGATTCCGGCACCACAATTATTAATTTAAATTTTTATAAGGAGTTTGGAGATCGGAAATCAATATGTAAGGGTCCATCTTTATTGTGTTGTTATACATCAAAAATCCTACTTCGTACACATTATAACGATAATGTGTAGCAGAATTGGGGACCTGCAGTGTGTTTTTAATTCACTCGGAATGATATCCGTGTCGAAAGCGACTTTCTTGATCGTTTATATCTCGGAAACGCATCCCAACAGAGAAATATTGTCGGGATTATATCCGTGTTTATGCAGCTGAGTTGTCGAAACTACACGGGAAATTTCTCTGTCGATCAAGACTGTCGCTTACGACACGGATATCGTTCTGAGTGAATTAAAATAACCCTGCTGGTGATATTTTGAAAGACAATGTCCCTATTCAAGGCGTCATTGGTATTTTAAGAGTAAATTGATATTTGATGGAATCTGGGGCCTGTTTCATAAAAAATATTACATAGTCTAATATTATAAGCTTTTTTTTTATATTTGATGGAATCAGGCGTTACTTTGCGGAAGTCCATTTTAAATAAGATTATCTAATGTGGGTAATTTATAGTTTTAATTCCGCGATAAAGAATGTCTAATGGCCTAATTTCGATCTATACTGAATTTAACGTAACGCGCGACGCTGGACAACGAAACCTGGGTTTATACCACTGAAACTTCTATATCCATATAATACATAACATATATTTTCAGTGGCTTAATAGTATTACGGTAGCCTCTACATATCTACAATAACACCAACACTAAAGCCCCTTCATGTCTTTAGCATTGCTATATTATACCACTGAACCTATATCCATATAATACACAATCTATATTTCTTCAGTGGCTTAAACCCAATTTGTTGTTATAAAAAATGTTATGAAATAAATAATTTTTTAATTATAAAATATATTTTCAGTGATTCAATAGTATTACGGTAGCCTCGGTAGCTTTTTTTTTTCTTTTCTCCATACAAAATATGAGACTAATACTCATAATATTAGACTAATATTTTTTATGAAATAGGCCCCAGGAGTTACTTTGCGGAAGTCCATTTTAAATAAGATTATATAAAGTGAGTAATTTACAGTTTCAATTCCGCGATAAAGAATGTCTAATGGCCTAAGTTCGATCTATACTGAATGCGACGCTGGACAACGACACCTTTTTTTTTCACCTCCAGCCGTCCCGGAGGTGGTTCACATATTCCAACCAAGGATTTTTAATTAAAGGGGTGTGTTCGAAGTAGGACTTTTGTTGTATAACAACTGCACTGTTCCGAATTTTGCAGTTCACCGCCAAACCAACATTGCAAATTTTGTAGGAAGAGATCATTAAAATTCCGCGATTTTGAGACAGCTTCTGCGTGACTACGATGGAATAATGAGTGCACAGTGTACTTTTTTTAATCTGATATAGCCTAAAGCGAGTTTTCAAAGCATAAATTAATATTGAAGTAATGGATGCGTGTCCGTTTGTATGTTTGGGCAGGTCTGGCGCTCTCCATATTTTTATGTGTGTTATTAGCGGAGGGGCCCTCTACATTTGTATTAATAAGTATTTTGTGCTTTAGGGTAGTCCATATATTTACTGTTGGCTTATTGAATTCAGTTTCAAATTCGATATACGTCAATGTGAAAATCCCGTCAACACTAGCAAAATAATCATAATTTCTTTAAGTTACAATTGAAAACAAAGTTCCACTGAAATCAGTCCCAATCATGCGCTGGTGTTACTTTCAAGAGTACCAAACTGCACGATTGCGATCCTTATTCAAATTTACAATTGGAATCGAATATCAACAGTAAGCCCGCTGAACCTTTGAAGTCTTTCGCTGGTTAGTAGCTTAAACTTTCTGGACCACAGGATTGTGTAAAATATTACTTAACTTTCCCGCACGCGAATTCACGTGATACACATATCCCATTTACAAAATTCCACTCTAGTTCGAGAAATAAATTGTAGATGCACTTACCCAAAGCTTTTACTAAAACTTCCATAGAGATGTCTAAGGAACGTCATACCAAGTGTTAGTAAAAATATATTTACAAAACTATTTGTTAGGATCATGGCACAAGATGAATTTTTGCGACGGTATAGTACTTTCATGTAGGTAATCTGAACTTGATTAAAACTTTCGTAAGTATTACTCAAGTAATCTGAACTGTCGAAGAATGTGATTCGCTTCATTAGGCTACTTGCAAATCAATAGCAGCGATATTAAATCGTGATACTGCGACCGCATTGACCAAAACGCAAAATTGCGTCAAAAAAAGAATGAATTCGGGTGATTCCTTCAAAATTACCAGTGGCAATTACTGGGTTTATGAGACTAATGTCTCAGGGTAACGAGCGCACTGCAGTGCCGCGCAAGCCTTTGGCTTTCAGAGTTCTAAGTGGCACTGCAATCGTTACGAGCCGGCGTTATGCTTATTATCAGGCAAACAACCAGCTTGTCTCATTATCCAATAGTCACTAAAAAAACATAATTTTAAGTTGATTATCTGACTAAAATGTTTGCATATGTACTTATACATTTCATTGTGTGCTCAATAAATTTATTGTTCTATTCTACATAACATAATAATAAATTATGCAAAAAATTCAAATTCTTTTATTTGCATAAATAGGGGTTAGTAGGTTAACAAATTATCATATGATCGTCATATTCACCGTTAGGTGTGCAAATATTTAGTCGTTATTCATTAAATTATGTATTATTCACATTTCAAATTGTCAATTACTGAATATTAATTACTTTTTAACACCCTCTCTCGTAAAGCTGATATAATTCCACCGGTTTTAAATATGTAAAGCGGGTCATAAAAAACGCGTGTGTTATCAAAGCAAATAGTTAAGTTATAGTCCATACAAATTCCATAACAGTATTATTTGCCATTTCAAATATGGAACTGATCGCCGCCGCACCACTCCAGCTAGTGAGCAGCGCGCTGTTGCTATTCAAGCGCGCTGGTAAAATGGCGGGAAAGCAACAGTGTGCATTCACAGATTGAGTTTATTTAAATGTTTTTTTTTCCTGTTTACTCGCAAGTGTGTTAAAAAACGTCGTACGATATACGTGCGTATTGGTTATAACATTGCTCGGCTCAATTACGCCCTCGCCTTCGGCTCGGGCTGAAATTCCGCCTCGCATGTTATAACCATCTTTACGCACTAATATCGTAATGTACTATAGTTACACGACAGTTTTTTTATTTCACAACGCATATATATAAAATCGAAATGAACATTTACCAACCAGCATGCCGTACTCTCTCTCATGCACCCCACAACCATCGAAACCAAAACGACAATCAAAGTAAACTATACACTTAGGGATTGCAATCCGGAAAACCGGATCCGGTAATCCGGCGGATCCGGCATTAATTTACACTTACCGGATCCGGTACTAATACACCGGATCCGGTGACCGGGTCCGGTATTACATATTTTGGCGAAATAACCACGCTGCTGCATGAGTAGTGCTACTTTAAACGCGTGGTGCTTGTACGTGCAAGTCGCTGTGGTGAAACTGTCTAAAATTTCGCCCACTAAATATGATATATATCTACAGAAGTACGTAAAAGAAGATATGGGTAAAGAAATAAGCCCTATTTTGGATTGCTGCATGCGTTGGAATAGACTTCTGGCTTTGATAGAAAGATTTTATTAACTGCAAGTGCGTATTTAATATCTTGAATGGTCGAAAATAAAATAAATGAAAGGGATTCGACCTTATTAACTGCTGAAACAACAATGAAATTTGTGTTAGAGAAGTTGCTCACTTATGACTTATGACACGGCGTTACGCACTAATTTATCCGAAGCACTAAGTTCGTGAATTAAAGGACGTCGCACCTTAGTAACAGGAATATTGATATACTGACAGAATCCAAAAAAATATCAAAAATATTCAAACCGAGCTGAAAATACATTTACTATGCAAAAGAAAAAAGACATGCGACTAGAAATGAAAAGTCTTGGAAAAACTTAACCCAGATAATAACTCTAATCGTGGAAGAAATAGTAGAGAAGAACTTAGATTCACAATCACTGAAAAAAGATTTGACATTACAGGAAGAATTACAATTTCAGATCCAGCAAGAAGTGGCGTGTCTATACAAACTAAATAAAAGAAGGATTTTGAAATAACTGCATTTGAAAGTGAAGGAGTTTAAGGAGTATACTTGTCTGCTATTCATGATTATTTGGTGTCAATTAAGCTGACAAGTGCAGAAGCGGAGAGATCCTTCTCGGCCGAAGGCTACGTTTGTAGCTCTATTAGAAGTCGATTGGCAGTCAACACAATTTTTTTCCTAAGATCGTTTTACCAAACCAAAAATTCATTATTTGTTTAAAAACTAAAGAGTTAAAATATTATAAAGAACAGTTATTGTGATTGTTGTGTTGGCTGTGCTATTCATTAGATAGATACGTATCGGTTTTTTTTAAACTTCATTAACGGTCCATGTTGGAAAGAAAAAGGAAAGTTAAGTTATCATGGTTAGATCAATCCGGCCGGATCCGTCCGGACCCGGCCGGATTGATGAAAATCCGGTCGGATCCGGCCGGATTGAAAATGAGTCCGGATTGCAATCCCTATATACACTGTTCCATAATCTTAGATATTTTTTGTAAACAAAGAAATGTCACGAAAAGTCACTGTCAAAGTGACATGCCAGTTGCTCAAAACATTTTTCACTTGTGAAAAATATTTTTCTTCTGTTTCCCCCGGCTTTAAAAAGAAACAAATAACAAGACCCAACTACAAAAGCTTAAACAAAACCACTACAAAATGACAAGATCTTTAACAACAACACATACGCAGCAAGATACACACTCGAGTTCGGAGATTGGAACAGCTGCCTTATCAGCTAACAATCTCGTGTTCGTTTTCAATACCAGACCGATTAAAACCAGCGGTCACTAGTCTTCGTGTGGAAGGAATAGTCTAGAATTTTCGCTGGTTATTAAAGAAATAAGCTCTTACAAAACGAAAAGAAGCGAAAACTATTGACTCCTTCCACACGAAGACTAGTGACCGCTGGTTTTACTCGGTCTGGTATTGAAAACGAACACGAGATTGTTAGCTGATAAGGCAGCTGATCAACAGACAGAAAAATAAAATGGCGGCGATTCCACTTAATGTTTCAAATATTTGCTGATAAATAACTGTACGAAAAAATCTTCCTTTTATTATAGTTTTGTTTAAAATAAATCTTGCAAAAATTATCCATTCAAATTTTTTTAATAATTCAAGTTTATCATGTCATAATTTAAAATCAATTAATAATAATGTCTATCATCAAATTATGGATTGCACAGTTTTCTATCAATTTTTTCGTCCTGTCAACCCCTTTGTTTACATAAAATATCTAAGATTTTGGAACAGGGCATATAATAAATAGTATGTGTCATACCTGGGTCCCTGGCCACCAGTTCTTCCAACACGCCCATCATATCGATCCTCTCTGCCCAGGACATGCCTTCAAGCACGGACTCGTAGTGTCGCTCGAGGCAGGACGCGAGCTCGCGGTAGATCTTACTGTTTTCCTCTCGAGACGGTATTGCTATGGCTGCGTCTTCGCAGAGGATTTCTGCGTCCGTCTGTAGTTTTTTTATAGGTTAGCGGTTGACCTTTTTTAATGCTATTTGGTAACGAGACGAGCTGGTCGTTTGCCTGATGGTAATCATAACGCCGGCCCATAACAATTGCAGTGCCACTCAGAAACAAAAAGTTAACAAGTCAATGTAACAAGTTACATAAATAAAGATCACGACTGCCGTAGCCAGTTTCACTTGGGATGATGTAAGGAAATGTTGAATTAACTATAACTTAAATGTGCATTTTACGTCTGTGCATTCTGCTAGTTTGTACATTTTGCCTAGTTTGTACATTTTGCGTGTGGTTACCATTTTGCGTGTTGTACATTATAAGCCGAAGACAAATTGAACAAGTAGTTTACTAGCTATGATGCAACATCTACATAAACTTTTTAGCCGTTTGCTTTGTTCATATTCTGTAAACTTCGAAGTTGTGGCTATGGCTAACCATAGTTCGGCATCTATCATGCATAGTTATATTTGTGCTATAAAATATATTTTATGGTTCTTACCTCAGTGTCATCGGTCTCCGTGTCAAGATCGATATCAGAAACCTGCTGTAGCTCCATGATCTGCCTGTTCAGGAGATCCTCTTCTTGGCAAAGCTTCTTCTGATCAGCTTCCGACTGGAAATCCAACGCCAGGCTGATCTTGCGCTCGTTTTCTTCTATCTGTGACGTCATCTCCGCTATCTCCGACATCTCGGACGGATCCGCCGTCTTCAATATCTCGTTATGGTTCGTCATTTGATCGTCCTCATCTAAGTATTTGAAGGTAGTAAAGAATTCGGACTTCCATTTGTCGAAATCAAATGCGTCTTCTTCGGTGCTCTCTTGAGACCGCGCCAGGCCTGTAGTCAGACTTTCCAAGGATGAATGGAGTCTGTTTTTTGTCAGCTCGGAATCTTTTTTATCTCTATTCTTGTCCTTTTTAATCGCTTTGTTGCGTGAAGAGCGCGTTCTTAACCCTGTCACGTCAGATTTCTGTCGGATCATAGACGTGTTTTTATCTTTAGGCTCTTTATTAGCCGTCACTTTGAGCACTTTTTCAGGCGTGTTCTGAGGTTGCTCAGATTGGGCTCGATCCGATTTTGATTCCACGATTGGGTTCGTTTCAGATTTTGGTGATTCAAGCATATTGAGGGTAGGCAGACTAGTTGTAGCGGATGGCTGGTGGAATCTATTTGCCCAGTGGCACTTTGACTTCTTTGATTCTCGACTCAAGCGGCGCGATTTAACAGTGAGCCACCCTTCATTATCTGTTTTGTCTCCATCAATGTTCAAAACTTCAATAGAATTAGCTACATCATATCCATCTGGTACGATAGTCTTGAGACTCTCGCTAGATTCAATCCTTGACGTGTCAATTTTAGCGACTACAGTATCCGAACTACTATACTCGTCGCAATCTTTGCTTTTTTCGAATCCAGGGTCTATTTTTTCATGTTTGTCTCCTTGTTCATTTATGTTCAGTGAATCCGGTCGAGGAGGTAGAGTTTTGAGATCCGGTTTGATATTGTTTCTTGTGTCGCCTGATGCTAGTTGGGGTCGACTAGGCGGTCTTTTCGTAGCTATGACTTTAGGAGTTCCAGGAGTGTCAAAGAGGCTTGTCCTTCCGGTAGTTAAATTGAACGGGTAGCTACATTTGCTCTTTTGATTTCTATTAAGGAACGGCCTCAGTTGGCGATTCGATGCGGACGTTGGACGGATTTCCACAGCAGTTTTGCTCCGGTATAAAGTAGTTTTAGTGGCGGTCTTCATTTCAGCTTTAGCTGTGACCAGTTTAGGTTTTGCCGCGGCTTGCGAATAGGCAGGTCTGCCGGTAAGTTTAGAGTCAGTTGGTTTTGCTTCAGTTTTTTTAGAATCCTTATCTTCTTTCTTGCTTTCTTTAGCATCGGCAGTATTCAGTTCAGGTGATTTTGATTCCAGCTTTTTTTCGTCTTCCTTTTTTTCATCTTGGTTTACAATATTTTTTTTATCTTTGTTTTCATTCAATTCTATCTCGCAGTGTTCCGCCCAGTTCATTTTTTGTTCATAATTTTTTTCTTTGGGTGTATGTTCTTTCTTGAGTGATTCTACCATGGTTTCTTTGGGTACTTTTTTATTAGATTCCGGTTTTGTGTCTTTTGTTTCGATGGTTTTAGTCTCGTTTGGAGTTATTTCTTTAACTATCCTTGAAGCTGAATCTTTTTTAGCTACAGAAATAGCAGCGTCTTTTTTCTTTATTGTTAAGTTTTTTGTTTTATTTGCAGCAGTAGGTGTTATATTAGTATCAATAGTCAGTGTCATTTCGTCGGTTTCAGTAGACACAGCAGATTTTTCAGTGCTAGATACATTAACATCACTAGCTAGTTTTGACTCATCAGTGTCAGTAGAAAGAGCAGGTTTTTCGTCACTGGATTTGGTACTTTCAATGGATATGTCACCAAAGTTATCTTCAGACTTAGCTGGAGACTCAATTGTCACACTATCTTTATCAGTTGAGTCTGTTACTACAGGTTCATTCGACATCTCTGTTGAATTTGTAGTTTTGTCATTTTCAGTCTGTTGGTTTAGAATATTTTCATTTTTAGCTGCATTATCAGTCAACTGCTTGGCTAGAAACTCATTTTCCATTGCATCTAGTGTAGCAATAGTAGTTTTAGCTTGATCAGAAAGCTCAGTATCCGAAGAGGTTTTTATCTCTTCTATTGCTGGTTTACCCCGCTTCGGCGTTTTAATCACGACGTATTTTGGTGCTACGTTAGGGTATTCCTTTGCTTTTCCGATTTCCACTACTTGCTTAGTCTGTGCTTTGACTTCTTTTTCTTTCAGCACATCTCCTTTATCTACAATATTTTCATTTTCAATTGCAGTTACCTCCCTCTCCTTGATATCTGAGAGCCGACTTTCTTTAGGAAGTTTACTCTCGGGTTTAATAGCAATTTTGGACGCAATTTTGTTGCTGAAAAATTCAACGCTGCCTTTAGGACTAGTGCTTGAATATCCAGGTATTCTCGGACTAATCTTACCGCTGCCAGGACTAGATTTACCACCTAAGTTGGGGCTATTTTTGCCACTTGGGGTGTTATGTCCAGAAAGGCAAGGGCTATTTTTGCCTGAAACAGATGGTGAACTTTTGACTGAGTGAGTTCGTCGCGACTCAGGTCGTACAAAGTCAGTCTTTCTGATCTCCCAGGCAAGGCTCTGCGGTCTCTGCGGAGGGGGAGTGTTGTCGTACTCCCATTTCAGTCTGAACCATTCGACTAAAGCTTTGAAATCTCGCGTGTAATTTTCCAGTACTAGTATCACTTCTTGGCACTCGTTTTGGTTTTCGTGAGCTTCTACTGTGTTGTAAATCTCACCGACCTGTAATAGAAACAGTACTAGTTTTACTAAATGACATTCGTTACCTGAAATTGGGGCCTTTCGGTGTATTTCGATTTTTGTAGCAACAGTTCCGTCCCAACTATTTTTATTTCAAATATGTTAGTTACTGACGGCTTTTTATCGCGTACGTCCGCACTTTATTTACGAACCCGTGAATAAACTGTTTCAAATATGTTTAGTTACAGATGCTTTTATTTTAAAGGTCCTTTTTAGCCACTTTTACTTGGATTATAAAATCGAGCACAAGTTATAAGCTTAACAGTATATGGGAGTGAACCGTACGACGTGCGAGTCTATAAAAACCGACGCTTGCGTCTTGCATTACGTCAATACACCGGCTTCGCGGAACCTTGAACTAAAAACAGGCTAAGGGTGGAGTGGAAAATTTTCTCGTAACAATTTAACGATGAATTGTTCATGACCACAACGTGACGCTATCGTTAGGGTTAATGTAAATAGTTGCAATGTTACTTCCACAACTTAAATTTTATTTTACAGCACATCTGATTTTTTAAACTCAAAAGTCAAAATAGATCGAAAAATTGCTACTAAAGCAGATAAAATCGGTATCAACCGTGATCATTCGCTTTACGAAAGCATTGTACGCAAATCTTTTTTTTAAATTTCTCTTTACAGTGATATGATCAATACTATCTAAAGGGTGGGTACTTTTTTAACAATGATAAATAAAGTGTAAACCATAATTTAAGGGAAAACATCAACGCTAAAACTAAAAGACCAGAACTATAAGATTAAATATACGTTAAACAAAAAGATTACAACTGTAGCTGGTAGACCCCACAAATGGCTGTATCATAATTGTGGAGAATGTAATTTTCAAAATCTACAGACAAAGTCACAATAAACGGGAATATTTATTATTTGCTTTGAGTTTCTGATATTTCGGTTCTGTTGCAAGCGTCATGATCACAGCAAAACTGAAGAACAGGATGATAACAATGTATTGATTATATTAATTATGGGCAGAAATAGCAATCTACCCTCTATCTCACTTGTTTAGTACTTGTAACATAATAACATTACAACTGTCCACACCGGTACTATACTAGCCTGCAGTTCACGATACTAACGGTGTCAGCTCGCGTAACCGGAACAGTGCTATTACATAACCGAAATGAAACTCCAAACACATAATATACATGGTAGATATCACGTTAATTGTGACTTTGTTCAGTAGATTATGGAATTAGTAGTGTTGACGTCCCTAACAGTTTATAAATCCATAATCTATATTTTACTCACAGCCCTCTGCAGGTCGCCGAACAGTAGCGCCCAGTACCTCGCACGGAGCTCGGAGCGCTTATCCCGGCCGGCGGAGGCCGAGCGGAGCCGCGAGGCCGTCCGCGGCGCGAGGCGGCGCGGGGGCGGAGCACCAGCACGGGGCGGCTTTCGGGCCACTCGGGCTGAGGACAAGTCACAGAGAAAATGTATTCAATTCATCAAATTATAAGCAAAGATGTGGTAACGGAAGGATTCTAATGATACCGCACTCATCTACTCTTAAATTAATATGGTGGAATAAAAAAACTATCATGTGTACATCTAGCGACAGGAACTATAAATAAACAATATTTTAAATCATCCAGAATCCCAAGATTCTGTGAGGAAAAATTATTATTAGACCTACCATCAGGCGAAGGTTGTGCCTTGTCAGTTTCACCAGATTATTTGTAACCTTATTGTTAAGACATAGCTTTTGTATGCTTACAGTCAGTTCTCTTGTCCTATGGTTGCACACATCATATAGTTATCACAATGTTTTCCTTCACTGAAAGCACAAGCTTGTAGTGAGATTCGAACCACTAAGTAATGTATAGATTGTCATAATATCTCTACCACTGGCCAACATTGCTGAAAATTATAGGTTCTTTTCTCTTTTATAGTCTTACCTTACCTATTTGGAGATATAAAAACAAGGTTGATGATCCAAAAGTCTTAATATGCTAAACCTTGTAGCACAATCAAATTTATGAAACAATAGCTAACAGACATTGCTTTTAGAAATAAACAGTGATGGTGGTAACTGAACAGGTGGTAGGTGTTAAGTATAAATGCACCCTTAGTTTGCTGGCTTTATATTGTTTATAGATTAGTCTAGTTTTGTCTGTGACCCGGAAGCTTATGGTCACTTCCGTTTTCGCTGTCACGTTCACTGTGTGTGTAACTTTGCTAATAATCGTAATAAAAGACTTTTGTTGTAATTAACACTTTTAATTACCAACTAAACCATAAACCTCTACAGGTTATGGGCCCAGGATTATGCGATTGTGATAGCAGTTAGTGTAAAGTCGTTATTGGAAAAGTTCTTAGTCGTTCGTTTGTCGAAACACGTGCATCCAGTTAGTGCGGTTACGACGCAATTTAAAGCGCACCCAAGATGGAGAGTTTGGGCGCTTTGAATCTCGCCAAACGATTTGGTGGAGAGGGATATCGACAATGGAAATTCCAAATACGCTGTGCTCTTGCGGCGAGAGGACTAGGTGACCATATCACGCTTAGTCGGTCGACCGCAGAAGACACGAAAAAAGATGGCGACAAGTGGAGTCAAGATGACGCAAAAGCAATGTTCATCATTAGCTCGGGAATGGAGTTGACACAAATTACTTTGGTGGAAACGTGTACAACTGCCAAAGAAATGATGGATACGCTCGACTCGATCTATGAGCAAAGAAGCGAAAATAGTAAAATGTTATTGTTTGAAAAATTTCACACAGCCAAATTTCATGGGAGCAACATGTCAGAGCATATTTCAACAATAGTAAATATAGCTCAGCAACTGCGAGATGCAGGTGAAACAATATCGGAGCTTGCAGTAGTAACTAGGATAATTGGATCGTTACCAGAAAAGTACAGAGTGGTTCGACAGGCCTGGTTGTCGCTCGATATTAGTAAACAAACAGTATCAAACCTAACCGCTCGTTTGTTAGACGAAGAAAGTCAACAACCTACCGAGGAGTCTGCATTGACTACTGAAAAACCGAAACCTAAGAATGGAAAGAAAGTGTTCAGATGTTTTAAGTGCTCGAAGAAAGGCCATTTCGCTCGTGACTGCCGACAAAAAGTCAACGAATCAGGCGCCGACACGTCGAAAAATGTGAAAGACAAAGACTGTGCATTTACGGCTCAAGTCGAACTCGATGATGCAACTTGGATTATGGACAGTGGTGCGTCTGCCCATATGACTTACCAGCGAGAATTCTTATATGACTTTCAACCTCGGTCAAGTCTTGTACGTCTTGGAGACAAAAGTGAACTTACCGTCCAAGGGGTGGGTACTGTGAAAGTAAAGAAACTGATTGGAGGACAGTGGTATAACTCCACGATCAACCAAGTGCTTTATGTACCAGAACTGAAAAGAAATTTATTCTCAGAAGGAGTGGTTACGTCTAAAGGTTTCAGTATCTTAAAGAACAATGATTACGCTACAATCATAGATAATAAAAACCATGTGATGGCTACAGCTAAAAAACAATCGAACAATCTATATCATCTAATGTTTAAAACAGTGTGTGTATACAATGAATGTCAGCACGTTAACATTGTGAGCCTGAAACAGTGGCATGAAAGGCTTGGTCATGTGAATATTCAGACATTGCGTGAAATGGTTAAAAATGGACATCTACCACATGTCAGTGACCTCAGTGACTTCTTCTGCGAAGCTTGTGTGCTAGGAAAGCAACATAGAGTGCCATTTAAAAGAAGTTCTGCAGACTCGGTGAAGGAAAAGGTGTACAGTGACTTGTGTGGTCCTATGCCCTGCACTTCCGTTGGTGGTGCAAGATACTTCATTACATTTATTGATGCAGCAACAGGTTTTGTCACTGTGTACTTTCTAAAACAAAAGAGTGAGGCACTTGATGCGTTCAAAAGATATATTCTACTACTAGAGAATAAATTCAGCAAGAAAGTGAGAGTACTGCATAGTGACAATGGCAAAGAGTATAACAATGAAGAGTTTAAAAGATATGCAATAGAGAAAGGCATTGAGTTGGAGTACACTGCCCCGTACACTCCACAACAAAATGGGAGATGTGAGAGAGCCAATAGAACTATAATGGAGGGTGTTCGTTCTATGCTGTATGCTAAACAACTGCCACTTTATTTATGGGCTGAGGCTGTACAGACTGCAGTGTATCTCATGAACAGAAGGTCAAACAATGACAAGACACCATATGAGCAATGGACAAACTCAAAGCCTTCATTAACTCATATAAAAACATTTGGTTGCACTGCTTATGTGCATGTACCAAAGGAGAAGAGGAACAAGCTGGATTCTAAGAGCAAGAAGCTGCTCATGATAGGGTATGATGGATATTCAGACAACTACAGATTGTATGATCCAGTAACAAGGAAAGTGATGGTATCAAGAGATGTAATTTTCAATGAGGAATGTAAATCATCTGTTTCTGAAGCTGAACAGACGTCAGAGAAAGCTTCCGAGTATATATTATCCCTTGACGGAGATGATGAGTCATCATATGACTACGAAGCGTTTGAAAACTTCTATCAGAAAACAATTGAACAGGTGTCCCTAGAAAAAGCTGATACATCTCACCAATCTGAACAACCCGAAACAATAAGAGGTTCATCTGGAGAAAACATTGTAAAAGGACAGAGATATAATCTCAGATCTAGAGAGAGTACAAGAGAAGAAGCTAATTTGACTGAGATTTTTGAACCAGATACATACGAAGAAGCTGTAGAATGTATGGAGAAGGATATGTGGCAGAAAGCTATAAATGAAGAACTAGAGTCCCATAGGGTTAGTAACACGTGGGAGCTGGTCGAACGACCATCGGACAAGAAATTTGTAGGAAGCAAATGGGTATTTAAAGTCAAACAGAATGCTGACAACACTATCCGCTACAAGGCTAGATTATGTGCCAAAGGATTTACACAGGAGAAAGGTGTGGACTATCGAGAAACTTTCTCACCCACTGTGAGATTTGATACAGTGAGAATAATGTTGTCCTTAGCAGCTAGAGAGAACCTAAAGATGACCCAGTTTGATGTGAAGTCTGCATTCCTATATGGTACACTAGAGGAAGAAGTGTACATGAATCCGCCAGCAGGTTTAGACACTAATGGATTGGTATGTAAGTTAAAGAAGTCATTATATGGCCTTAAGCAATCCCCTAGGTGCTGGAATAGTAAATTTGATTTATTTTTAATTGAATATGGGTTTATGAAATATATTTTATAGTGTTAACCGACACTAGCGGATGTTCACATAAATATATACATCACAAAAATTTCGCTTCCAACAGGATTCGAACCTGCGTCTTCTGGCTTGCCGGGCCAGACGCCTTAACCACTAGGCCATGGGAGCAATCACTATTGACTGCGAAATTCTTGATATGATGTATTTCTTTTTCGGCTTACAAGCCGTAGCTCCATCTAGCAGACCCGCTTTATAGCGATGCCTACTCCATTGTGATACGTTACAGTACCAATCAAATGGCGAGAGATTTTGCATTATTTAAACTTTATGAAATATATTTTATAGTGTTAACCGACACTAGCGGATGTTCACATAAATATATACATCACAAAAATTTCGCTTCCAACAGGATTCGAACCTGCGTCTTCTGGCTTGCCGGGCCAGACGCCTTAACCACTAGGCCATGGGAGCAATCACTATTGACTGCGAAATTCTTGATATGATGTATTTCTTTTTCGGCTTACAAGCCGTAGCTCCATCTAGCAGACCCGCTTTATAGCGATGCCTACTCCATTGTGATACGTTACAGTACCAATCAAATGGCGAGAGATTTTGCATTATTTAAACTTTATGAAATATATTTTATAGTGTTAACCGACACTAGCGGATGTTCACATAAATATATACATCACAAAAATTTCGCTTCCAACAGGATTCGAACCTGCGTCTTCTGGCTTGCCGGGCCGCGGGAAGCGAAATTTTTGTGATGTATATATTTATGTGAACATCCGCTAGTGTCGGTTAACACTATAAAATATATTTCATAAAGTTTAAATAATGCAAAATCTCTCGCCATTTGATTGGTACTGTAACGTATCACAATGGAGTAGGCATCGCTATAAAGCGGGTCTGCTAGATGGAGCTACGGCTTGTAAGCCGAAAAAGAAATACATCATATCAAGAATTTCGCAGTCAATAGTGATTGCTCCCATGGCCTAGTGGTTAAGGCGTCTGGCCCGGCAAGCCAGAAGACGCAGGTTCGAATCCTGTTGGAAGCGAAATTTTTGTGATGTATATATTTATGTGAACATCCGCTAGTGTCGGTTAACACTATAAAATATATTTCATAAAGTTTAAATAATGCAAAATCTCTCGCCATTTGATTGGTACTGTAACGTATCACAATGGAGTAGGCATCGCTATAAAGCGGGTCTGCTAGATGGAGCTACGGCTTGTAAGCCGAAAAAGAAATACATCATATCAAGAATTTCGCAGTCAATAGTGATTGCTCCCATGGCCTAGTGGTTAAGGCGTCTGGCCCGGCAAGCCAGAAGACGCAGGTTCGAATCCTGTTGGAAGCGAAATTTTTGTGATGTATATATTTATGTGAATATGGGTTTGTAAACTCAGAATCAGACAGATGCCTTTATGTACTAAATAATAATGATTCTCCACTATACTTACTTTTATATGTAGACGACGGCTTGTTATTATGTAAAAATAACCTATTAATTGACAAGTTTGTAAAAGTATTGAAGCAAAACTTTGAGATTACTTTGATGAGTCCTAAACAGTTTGTTGGTTTAGAGATTGAGATTAATGATGATAAATCTATTTTTGTACACCAAAGTAGATATATTTCTAAGATTATTCATAAGTTTAATATGCAGCAATCCAACTCAAGTTCTGTAACCTTGTGATCCAAATGTAAGGTTGAATAATTGTCTAGGTATTGATAACATGAGAGATGTTCCCTATAGAGAAGCTGTAGGTTCCCTGATGTTTGCAGCTATTGGTAGTAGACCTGATATTTATTTTGCTGTATGTACTTTGAGTAAATATCTACATAATTATAACAATGTTCATTGGGGAGCAGTTAAGAAATTATTTAAATACTTAGTTGGGACTACAGAGTTAGGTATTTTGTACAAACCTGGTGATAGCAATTACACTATGTACTGTGATGCTGATTTTGCTAATTGTGTAGAGACAAGGAGATCAATAACAGGATATGTGTTCTTAATGAATGGGGGTGCTGTCACTTGGAATAGTAAAGCTCAAAAATGTGTAACTTTATCTACAACCGAGGCTGAGTATTTGGCAGCATGTGCAGCAACGAAGGAGCTCAGTTGGATCAAACAAGTTTTGATAGTAACTGGTCAGAGTGTACCAACCATACAATTAATGATAGACAATAAGAGTGCTATTGAGCTCATACGGTGCCAAAATACATTTCATAAAAGGACTAAACATGTAGATATCCAATATCATTATGTAAAAGAGAAGTTTGTAGATGGAATGTTTACTGTGAAACATTGTGAAACTAAAGAACAACTGACAGATATGTTTACAAAGGCCCTGCCTAAGTCGCAGTTTCAATATTTAAGGAATAAGTTAGGAATGTAAAAATGTATGGTAGACTAAGTGAGCATTTAGTGGGAGTGTTAAGTATAAATGCACCCTTAGTTTGCTGGCTTTATATTGTTTATAGATTAGTCTAGTTTTGTCTGTGACCCGGAAGCTTATGGTCACTTCCGTTTTCGCTGTCACGTTCACTGTGTGTGTAACTTTGCTAATAATCGTAATAAAAGACTTTTGTTGTAATTAACACTTTTAATTACCAACTAAACCATAAACCTCAACAGTAGGCAACACTCAAGAGGTAATTTTCTTCTCTTACAGATTTTTTTTCAGGTAATTAGACAATCAACATAGACCTGGCCTTGACTGGAAGACATTGAAAGTGTACTTATATGTAGATACTTTACAATAATCTACAGACATCTTAACTATTAACTTTCTTAAACCACACTTAAAAAGTGTGTGTACTCAGGTACCAACCTCCATCTTGAAAGATTGTTTATAAAAAACTAGCTTCTGCCCACAGTTTTCACCAGCATTCCCAAAGGATCTGTGCATTTTTCCAGGATAAAAGTAGCCTATCTATGTTACTCTCCGGTCCATTCACATTTATAATATATAAGGAAGGGAGGGAGGGAGGAGCGAGGGGGAGGAAAAGAGAAGCGAGGGAGGGCAGAGCGCAGGGAGAAGGAAGGGAGGGAGGGAGGAGGGCTAGTAGTCTCGCCCCAAAAAGGAGGGGTGTGAAAACCCCCATTATATTTGAATTCCATTTTTAACTATTTGAGGTTATATTCTTACAACTTAGAATTTGCAACGGCTGCCATGCTGGGGGAAGTGCAGCCCCTTCACCTTTGCATTACAAAGCACAGGCTCCTGTGCCTGCACTTTGGTACGTTGGATAGGGGTTGCACTCCATCCGTGCCTCCAGCTTTTTATATGGTCTTGTCAATTTCACTCCTAGAGTGAATGTGGAAATTGGGGTGGGCAGATTAGGTTCTGTGACTAACTAACTTAATCTATCCTGCAAATTCGGTTCTGAAATGTCGTGAAATACAGTAGGCGCTCGATAATCCGGCGCTCGCCAATCCGGCACGCTCAGTAGTCCGGCATTTTGGGACTCAGGTAGCCCGCTCTATAATCCGGCATTTTACACAACTGAACGCCGGACTACTGAGCGGGTTCGAGTAGTTTCTCTCGGTCGGCAGTCCAGTACCTACATATGTGTTTTTTATTTTTATAATAAATTCACATAAGCATATTAAAATAGTCTTTTACTGTGAATCTATGATATGTAGACTTTATTTTACATTGTACATGTGTAAAAAGCTTTTACTTCCTATACACATTCGATAATCCGGCAGTTCCGACAATCCAGCATAGAGGGAAAAAATCGGGTGCCGGATTATCGAGCGCCTACTGTATAATGATTGACAAATATACTTCAATAAGAAAACATTACATTTTTTTACTTTGGCCACTTTTCTTTTAGCCTAAATTGAAATAGTGTTGCCGTTTTTGCAAAAAAAAAAACAAGATTAGATCAAGACAGTTTGTATGAAAATTAAAAACTTTGAAAATTATTTTCTCAAAAACTATTACCTCTGCACTTTGTGCTTTTGGTATTTGACTGCTTATATTTAAGGCTTTCTGCAAAAAAATGAATCTGCAAGCTTATCAGGAAAATACGACTGCTGCTTGCAAAGCTGAGCCAAGTAAACAGTTTGTTTCAAGTTTTGTTTCATGAATAGAGCATGATAGTCCATGTTTTTTTTCAATGCTAATTAATATCTTCTTAAGTAATAACTGTACATAATCGCCTACATATTTACTGACTTAGGTCTCCTTAGAAAAGATTGTTTTGTGTTATAGTAAGAAATAAGATTTTGAATACTGAAGTAAACAATTAAATAGGTAGGTATTATGTTTGTTTTAGTTTAAGCAAGAAATATGTTTAACATAATAATATATAAAAAAAACCAAACTAGGGCTTAGAATAGTTGCGTGAAGTATCAAAATTGTTATCGAATACCTACTTATACCACCAACCGCCCACAAGCAAAAATAAAAAAAACAAATTGCGAATTTGTATGAAGTTACAAGTTATATTTACTCACTTGGCATGTCAACTGCCACATGGAAGGCGACGAGGTTCCGGGCCTCTCGGCCTTCTTCCTGCACCTGCTGCCTCACTTCTTCCATTTCGAATCACCCAGAAACATTCAATATTTGCCCATGACAATGGTTTAGGACTGATCTCGTCCCTGTCTCAATCTCATAAATTAAAACGAAACTATACTCTCTTTTCATAACATAAATACTATAAATTTAACAAAATTAACAACTCGAACTAAAAATAACGCGAAAAACTAACTTTATTTGGCGAAAACGCAAAAAATTAGCATTGACGACTATTTTTCATAACAATTCGCCGTTTGACAGTAGCGTCCTAAATTGCAAGGTGAGAAAATTAAAACAGAAGGGTTTTATCGATTTTGAAAACCACTGTAGAAGTCAGGGATTATATTCTCTTTGGTAGAAGTGGTAGAAATGGTAGAAAGGAGACGAGTTTTGGGCTTGCGTGGACAGAGCGAATAAAAAAAAATCATGCAATTTATTTCGTCAATTCTTATCTTAATTCTTGGCTATCTCTCTGGAAACAAATTAAATTCATCCAATCCATTTAATTTTTTGGTGACCATTGCTTTTAGAGTTACCAGACAACAAAGTTCTTGTCACTAGTTTTGGTATCGAAAAAATAAATGGATAATATATACAATCTAAAATAAAAAAAAAATACATTTCTACGACCTAAACCGTATTAGTATTTTGTGTTTTGGTAGTTTCACGACAAAAATATGATTTATTTGGTTTTTAAAACACTAGACCTTACATAATTTATAAAGTGGTGGCCATCGAGCATTGACTCGTTGATAGAATCATAGTAAAAGTACAATAGTAAATTGTCTCGAGCAGCGAGCACTGCCCGTGAAATAAATACTAATATAAATATAATCTACGATCTAGCTAGATACTCAAGAGTCTAGAGTCTACAACTCTACAGTAGTCTAAGTAGAGTCTATGACCAGTAGGGCTAATATGCGCACCGTGACAAAATTTTCTCAATGCTTATGTCGTGCATTTGTCTCATGTTCGCGAGAGAAAGAGCGAGACAAAACAGTAGACAAAATTTTGTCGTGGCGCGCATGTTAGCCCTACAGGCGAAACCGCAAGAGTGAGAAGGTGGTCAAAGGCTAACCTATCCAGTTTGAAAAATGCCACTGACTCTTGAAAAAGAATTAAGAATTCGACATATTATGATGCTGTTACCGAATAAAATACTACCAAGACTCTAGACAATCAAGTGGTAGAAATATTTGATTTCGGAAGCTTTTAGTTCCTTTTGTATTTGGCAACATTGGTTAGTTCTTTTCGTTATCAAGCAAGATGGCGGACCAGGTACGTGCCGATTTTATTGAAAAAATAATAGAAAATATGTGTGTGTTACTTCAAATTTTATTGGAAAGTGTTGAAATATAATCCGTAAGCGACGACATGTTCGTTTCTTGTGAATTTTTAAAGTGTAAACAAGTGAAAATGTGGTCACAAGTTGGCGCACGTGGAGGTTTGGTTTTACCGCAATGAATCTCTAAAACTGCTAAAATATACTCATTATTCATTAATTTGAAATCCTTGCACCAAATCTGAAAGATTATATTTATGCGCCCTGTGAAGTTTCAATTTTAAATACCTATGAATTTCAAATTAGATGGATCCCTACGATAGGTTAGTTTTCGAACTTGGAAATGCAAAATCAATTTGCCAAGAGCCCGTGTCTTTTACGCTGTTTTATATATTATTTTAAAAAGCATTTTGTTTTCAAAGGTTTACCACATCTCGTGAATTGAAGCCCTAATAGTTTATATTGGAAAGAAATATTAATGCATGTTGTATAGAATGCTGTTCGACTGTAAAATGATGAAATCCACACGACGGTCTTCTGAATTACTAAATGAAGAAGACAAGTGTTTTCTAACCCAAACTCTGATTGCAGTCTAACCACCAAGATTAGTTGTGTGTGCCTCCAAATATACAGCAATAATAACTGATAGGATCTCTCAAATGGAGTTCCTTCTGCAGCAGTTGATGATTATTATTTTAATACATTTATGAGGGGATGTAATATTAAAGTTCTGGTTTTATGCTTTAGTAGAAAAAATAGTTGCATAATTTCGTAGTTAGAACAAACACTAATACTCTTTGAAATTGCAGACAGAACGTTCATTCCAAAAGCAACCGACTGTATTCCTCAACCGTAAGAAGGGAATTGGCGTCAAGCGTAGTCGTAAACCATTGAGGTACCACAAAGATGTGGGCCTCGGGTTCAAGACTCCGAGAGAGGTAACGCATGGTGTGGTCTAATGTTTTTCTTTTTTGTTTCGTAGACAGAGAAAGCGTTTCAGAAACAGGCGACTATCTTCCTTAACAAGAAGGGAGTTATGAAGCGGAAGGACATGCGGCATCATAAGAATGTCGGTCTAGGTTTCAAGACTCCAAGAGAGGTCGGTTTTACAGCTGTTGTTATCGGGCTGGTGATGGGTCACTGTCGGTGCTGGCAGCTATGATGTCATTAATAATGGACTGTGTGATCAAGAAGTCTTTCAATTGTAATAATTGTCTGTTGAGTTAGCAATTGCACTATAACAGTCTTACCACAAAAAAAAAATAAACCCACTTTAAACCTGTGTTAAACAATGTTAAACCACTAAACATGCCTTAGTTGCATGTTTAGATATCAACAACCACAAAAATCTTGATTTAAGTAATGTAACCATTACCTAACTCCATTCTGTTGTCACCCTGTTAATAATTTTAGATGTTTATATTTAGACACCTGTCTAAATGACAAATCAAGATTTGTGGTTGCTCATATTTAAACATGCAACTAAGGCAAGTTTAGCAGTTAAAGGCTGTTTACACAGGTTTAGGATGTGTTTAAAGTTTTTGTGGTAAGAACATAACGGTATTAAAACAAAAATTTGCCCAGTTGCTTATCCAAATTTATGGTTTATTTATCCATACGATGTGCACAACTGGCTGAGATAGTAAATTCATTGCATCTAATATTTTCAAGATATCTGTAGTATTTCTTTTGAGTTATTACTATCTATAACAAATTTATTTTACTGGTATAATATTCACTTGAATATGCAGAAGCTTAATTAAAATTCCTAATTCATTATTCTAGAACTAGAGTTTTGAATCTAGAACTAGTTTTATGAGAATTCTTTTCCCTTGTCACATAGTCCATTGCTTGAACAAATGTTCTCACAATTCTGAGGGCTTGAAGATCAATATGCATGGCAGAAGATACCTATTTCGGTTTGCATTAGAACAGAATTCCTGTGAATTTTATTGGTTAAAATAAATAATTTTTACAAATTTTTGGTAAACCAATTATAATAAGTTTGTAATGTGATTAGACTGGTCGGATTAAAATATAAGTAATTTTCAAAGATGACCTGACACAACTGTAATATGTACCCTTTGTTAACTTTAGTCATGATAATCTTCTGATAGTTAAAAAAATAGTTTATTTTTTTAAGAAAATTCTGTTCTAATGCTTTTCATAGGTGATGGTTCATCAACGTTTTTTGTTAAAAGAACTTATTAATATCACAAAACACAACTGACAACAAGGAAAACGATTAGTGTTTTAAAAATTTAAATGAAATTACAATAAAATTGGTATTGGTAAGATTTTTTAAAATGTTTGATGGGTTTGTTTTTGGCACCATCTAAATTATCTAGTAAGTTCTTTTAACCATAAAGGTTTTCTACGGAAATCCTGAAAAGCTCATCAGCTTCCGCTACAAGGTATGTATATTATTGCATGTTAAATTATGTCACTAAACTTGAAGCAACTGGTAAGTTTTGCTACATTATAAATATTGTACTAAACCCTGGATTTGTAAATAATTTGCAAATCGGCTTGATGTTATTTACTGCTTGATAAATTACAGAGGGAACTTATTTTAAAGGGTAAGGAAGGTGTGTATGTTCCCATTGTTCTTACTTGAGGTCAATCTAGAATATTTAAATTTTAGTTAAATTAAAAAAAATATTTTAATAGATTTACAATGAATTTATGTTTAAACTAAATGATCATTAATTTATTTATTGTCTGAAGCTATTTTTGTGACTAGTCACATTTTCTTTTTCTGGATCATGATTCAGTCAGCAGCTTTTGCTAGTTTGATTCTCAGAGTAAATTAGACTAGTGGGAATAAGTGGGTAATATTTGTTAGATAATAAATCTCTAATTCTATGTACAAATGTTATCTTGTAAAATATGATGGTGGTGGAGACATGGATTTTGTGTTAACATTGCACTGCCCCAGACTTACTGCTAAAGATATTTTTAGATTCTGACTGTAATATGATGATATCCACACGACGGTCTTCTGACTTACAAAATGAAGAAGACAGAGTGTTTTCTAACCCAAACTCTGATTTCAGTCAAATCTATTATGTAGATACCTATCTGTTTTTTAAATAATACCTGTTGTTGCTTACAACAGATAAAGGTAGGCCACTAAACAAGACAGTAGCATATCTTGAACTGGCCCAAAGAGTGAAAACTAACAGAAATGCATCTCAATACATATTTCAGACCAGAGACTAATTATTTGCATACTGTATTGATAAATACCTACAACAATTTGAATAGTTACAGATACTCTCTATAATACTAGTACTGGCACAGGAAAATTCATTTGCGATGAGCTTGGGCTAAAATAGCAGCAACGCAAGCTCCGCATTAATGGATGTATCCAAACTTCAAAGGGGAAATATAAATTTTATTGTATTCTTTGCACAACCACCGCTCATGCTGCAGGCTAATGAAGTTCCCAGTTTGCCCAAATTGAGACCTTCTACTAATTTATTTCACATGTTGGGGTTACAGATGAGTTTCCAAATCAACATCTGTTAAAAATATCCTCACTGAAACGTTCCAGGCCATCGAAGGAACATACATCGACAAGAAGTGTCCGTTCACCGGCAACGTGTCCATCCGCGGCCGCATCCTCACCGGAGTGGTCCAGAAGCTGAAGATGCAGCGCACCGTCGTCATCAGACGCGACTACCTCCACTACCTGCCCAAGTACAACAGATTCGAGAAGAGGCACAGGAATATGTCTGTACATTTGTCGCCTTGCTTCAGGTGAGAATATGCCTGTGCTTATATAAATTCATCCAACACTAGTGGATACTAAGCATAGTATTGACTTGTTAATATGTGCAGCTAATGTAGATACAATATACAAATTGAAAACTTACTCACTTTGAAGATGGAAAATTGAAGAATCTACTAATGATTGTGTCTACACACTGAAATATTGATAATACTTATAAGAGAGTTGATATAGAAAGCGCCAGCGCGCGCGCGGGCCGTATTCGAGACAAAATGTAACGAAATAATAGCATGCGCAATGAGCACACCTTACGCCATACATTTGTCTTGAACGCGGTACGGACGCGCGGGATTTCTATATCAACTTCTTTTTTTTCTATAATGTTCGACTGTTATTGACACGACGAGTAATAACTGTTTGCATTAGTATTTTGGTAACCATTATGTCTGCCTTGATGGCTTAGGTTCTAAATGATGATACTCACACGACGGTCTTCCGAATACCAATTGACGAAGGACGTGTTTTCTAACCCAAATACTGATCGAATCCTGCTAAAAACCCTTCTCTGTGCTTGAAATAACTAGTTCTTAATTCAAAATGCTTGTTTTTCAGGGACGTTGAACTAGGTGATATCGTGACCATCGGAGAATGCCGACCCCTATCCAAGACAGTCAGATTCAACGTATTGAAGGTTTCCAAAGGCAAGGGCTCGAAGAAAGCTTTCAAGAAGTTCTAAATAAACTTATATTTTAAGTACGTTGATATTTTATTTTCATAAACAATAGATTCTGGCATGCGTTTAAAACTAAAATTTATAAAATGGGGAACGGCTACACAATTCGAATGTATCTTTTTTCATGTCAGAGCGAAAATGATGTTCTCCTTGGTAAAATGATGAAGTTTTTAAATTCAAGCCAGAATTGCACCCAATATCATCTAAGATTGTTCAAGGCACTATAAATAACTATTTTAAATTCCTTTAATTTCGGGCATAGAGTAATAGGGATCTTCGAGCGAGAGGTCTGACCGCTGACGTATTTCCTACCTCCATGGGCTCTGACTCTGCTAAACCGTACTTGGTGTTAAATATCCGGACACGTAAAAGTACATATAGTACTTACAAACAGCACAGGATGCCTACTCTACTGCCCAACGTTTGTTTAGATTACGAGCCCCGATGCAAAATAGTTCGTCTAGTGTGAAATTTTCTCTGTGAGATTTTTTCTAACTTCATTATTTTTGTATATCGATATAAAATATTAAGCTGTTCTACTATTACATGACGCGTTACTTATGCCATTTTTTATTTATGAACCAATAAACTATTTTTGCATTTTAAATTTATACATATCCTGTTTTAAATTCGAAGACGTTATAAGCAAAATAGTTCGTCTAATTGTTAATCGATGCAAAAGAGTTCGTCTATCGGTGAGTTAAATAAGATTATTCCGCTTTGCTCAATTATGTTGCATAATTTAAATTTGTAAAAGTAATTCTCTATCATTTGTCCAATGAGACAGTATAAATTCTGAAAATTTCAGTTTTTTCATTAATTTCCAAATAACAATGGGTCGTGGCAAACCCGTGTGTGAAGAGCTTCGAAAGCGAATAGTTTTTGGGGTCGATGCTGGCAAATCATGTTACCAAATATCTAAAGACTTGATACTTCCCAGGTCTACAGTCCAATCTATCATTCAGCACTATAAAAAGAATAGAACGACTTCTTGTTTGTCGAAAACTGGTCGACCACGCATCACAACTGCAGTAGAAAACATAATCCTGAAGAAAATTATCAAAAATAATCGTCGTGCTCGAGCTGGAGAACTCACGGTGCAATGTTAGGACATGATTCACAAAGACGTCTCAGTTGATACTTGCAAAAGAGTCCTAAAAAGAATGGGTTACGGATTTTACACCGCTAAGGAGAAACCAGTTGACTGCTGTACAAAAGAAAAAGAGGTTGAAGTTTGCTCGTGATCATTTAAATTGGACTTCCGATCAGTGGCGTAGTATCATTTGGAGTGACGAGTCCGTGACAGTCGGCGATGAAAGGAAAAAAGTGATTCGGAACAAAAATGAGGCATTTCATACTGATTGTCTCAAACGCAAAGTGAAGTTTCCGGCGTTTCTTATGATATAGGGCTGCATGTCTGCACAAGGTGTTGGTGGTATGCAGTTTGTGGATGGTTCTATCAATGATGCAAGGTATCAAAACCTTTTGGAAGAGAATTTACTGACCTGTATTCCGTCACTTAAGCATTAAGATTCATTCATTTTTCAACAGGATGGTGCTTCCTGCCATACTGCAAGGACAACAAAGACGTGGCTACTGGCGAAAAGCATCCCTACAATCGAATGGCCATCTAACAGCCCGGACTTGTCGCCGATCGAAACCCTATGGTGGAAAATGAAAAAAGTTCTCCGTAAAAATCTATCAAGATCGAAGAGCGACTTAAAGGCTAAACTCTTGGCTGTCTGGGAGTCAATTACGCCTGAGGAGTGTGCACTAGTGTGCAGCGTCGGTTGCAATCATGCCTCTTCGCATTAAAGCTGTCATTGAGAGCAAAGGCGACACAACTAAGTGATAGACGAACTATTTTGCGTGAGTGACAAGGGTAGACGAATACTTTTGCGTTATGTTTTTTAGAATATTTTTTAATTTTTTTATGTTATGTAAAGTCATGAAAGAATATCAGTTATGTTAAAATAAACTTTAAAATGTTCTTCAAATTGTGGTTTACTTTTTATTAAACGTTCTTAATTATTTTACCAATATTTACTTTCTATATTTTACGCTTAGCACTACTTTTCATACTAGACGAACTATTTTGCATCGGGGCTCGTAGTATCTGCTTCTACCTATATACCTATTATAATAAAACAATTTTTAACTAAGAAATATTTTATTCAACCGTTACAACTACAAAAGATATGAGCAAAAACTAAAAGTAACTTTTAACTAAAACCTCCATTAATTTAGTACTACATTCTATTTATAATTCCATTTGATACTAAAACAATAGTGAATAATATTTGTATATTAAAATAGGAATAAAATGAAATAATTTATAATCATTTTACAAAGTACATTAATGATTACTTAGATATTGGAATTTATGCAACACATAAACATTGTGGTAATTTTGTTTAGTTATTTGATTGGCAAGATTAGAAATATAGTAAAATTATGAAACAATAAAATCTGCTATTACAATCAATTTTTTTTATTATATTTTATGCAGTGTTATGTATTGAATTAGTATACAGAATGTATATGTAAACAGGCTCAATATTCGAACACAGTGTGGGTTGGATTCATAAAAAGTATAGGAGTAATTATAAATCAATATCAATAAAATGTCACAGACTGCAAGGCAAGGAGAGAATATGGACACCTTAACGGTAGTCGGGTCAATGACACGCGATCCAGCAGCCATGTCTATACCTTCCGCGCAAAGACTATTTAAATATCTGTGCTTCCGCGCGTCTAGCCTGCGGCGGACGTGGTGACTCTGTTTTGTAATAATTAAGGATATTATGACGATAATAGAGGGAATAAAAATCTATTGATTCGTGTCGTACATCACCTGTATATTATATTCAACTTAAAAATATTGATAGCGTTTACGTATACACGTTGTTTGGGGTTTTTGGGAAGGAGTAATTATTATGTATGTGCTCTGTGCGGTTCTTAATAAGATGCTATTCTATAGTTACACATTCGAAAATATTAAATTACATCAGTTTTTACACCTTGATTAAACCTGTTGTAATTCACAAATAAACACAGACTAAACACCATATTCGACAACAACATATATTTCTGTAAATAAAAAATATTATTTGTGTTCATTTCAATCACCAAAAACAGAAACATCATCCAAATAGCAAATCAGTCTTTACCCACGTTACTACTACTTGCTTTTATTGTTCCCTTGCCCTCAGTTGCCACTCCATTCAGCAGACCTGCACATTTCCTCCAAGAGCTGATCGAATTCTATCACAGAGCTCTCGTGCACAGCAAGATCTTTCGACAAATCTTCACTGGCCAGTTCCACTTCTTCTTTTATAGACTCAGCGCTTCTATTTGATCTTTCCATGTTGTCTGTGAGCTTCAAATGCGGCGCATTAAAGAAATCCTTATAAAACTCCGCCAGCTCTCTAATAGGGTGGTTGTCCGCGAAAGGAAAGTGCAGCAGCTTCAAAGGCGGCTCATTTTCGTGTCTGAATCCAGCGAACTTCCTCGGAGGCATTTCGTTCAATGATGTCGGGCTCTTTGAAATAACCGTGATGTCCAAATCCTGTGTGCTTTTAGTTTGTATGCACACTTCTTTGACTGGACTTATGGGACGGAATCTGCATTTAGGTACCGGCAGCTTCTCATAGAATTCATCAAACGCTTGCTTGACGACTAGCTCGTCGACAAATGCTGCTAAACGTAGCGGCATGTTTAAGTCCACCGGTTTTAAAGGTTTTACTTCTTTTTCCTTTTCCTCTTTCTTCTTTTTGGATTCAAATATCACATGCTTGGGGCTCAGTTCGAAGTGATCACTTTTTAGTAGGAGGACTTTGTTTTTGTCCGTTCTGTTAGGCGATATCGAGAAATTAGTTCTGTATGCAACCGAAAAACATATCCCTCCCAGTGGAGTTTTCAACAAGCCCGCTTGTATCTTTTTCACTGATTCTCCTAGAGCTTTAAGTTTCGGTTCGCCGTTATACACCCTGTAGAATATTGTAAATGATTCCGTCCTCTGCTTTCTCGACAAATGATATGCTGGTGTTATTCTAGTGATAGTGATGAGTGATTTTAAAAGTATTCCCATTCGGAAGTAGACTGTGTTCATAGCTTTCAGCGACGTATCAAATTGTGTTTCATCAAGTTCCAGTGTCCATAATTCGAGTACCATTTCATCTCCATCTTCTGTTTGTACCGATATCTCTACATGCAGCTGCGATTTTATAGTTTCCAGTACTCTATCGGATGGTAGAGCATTTTTAGTGGCTTGATTGACCTCCGAAGAGTCCGGTATTTGTAAGTTGAACCAGTCAGTGTCTGATGTTTTGGCTTTGCTGTAAGGTTCGATTTTAACTCCTTTCCGCGATTCGACAATGACTTGCACGCCTTTGTACGCTAGGAACTTTGTAAATTTGGTGAATTCATTTTTGTCACTTATGTTGGAAAACGCAACTTCAGGTGCCATAGTCACCGGCATTAAATCGTTTGTTAATGTTTATTCTTCGTCCGCGATACAGTTTTCGACCAGATTCCTCAGATTGGGATTCTCCATCGCTGCCGCAATACGCTCTTTGTCATTGATTTGTTTGTTGACTGAAACATACAGAATATTCATTTAATGATACACAGGTACGGGCGACTGGCGACTGACGTTTTCATCAATATTAAATCAGTCAATAGTTTTCTAGAGGCGTCTGATGTTTTCCTCAATAGAATTGGTCTTGTGTGTCTACTACATTAAGTATACTGATATTTTATTTTCATGGATATAGTTTACGGACCGGAGAGTAACATAGGCTACTTTTTATCTCGAAAAATCATGGTACCTCTGGGAACGCGGGTAAAACCGCGTGCAGAAGCTAGTCCATAAAAGGCAGAACGGAATTACAAACTCAAATCAAAGAAACTCGAGACACTTATTAAAATTCAGTTGAAAATTCTATTATTGTTTGGCTTAGTAACAAAGTAATGCCTTATGCGATAAACACACTCTTAAACAAACATGTACATAATGATGTAATAGTATAACAAAAAAACTGGTTTTCTATAGTAAACAAGTTATTACACACATCTAATTTAAGCAGGAATGATCATCGTCTTTGTTTTTGATTCCAAACCGATTAAAACCAGGGCTGGAAGTTTTCTAGTTTTTGCTTCTTTTCGTATGATAACAACTTGTTTCCTTAATAATGTTTATTGTAAAATGAAATCCAGCTGACATTCTAGGCTATTCCTTCCAGCTGAAGACAGTGACCGTTGGTCTTAATCAGGTTGGAATCGAAAATTAACACTATTTTGTTAGGCCCTTGATAATCCGGATAAAATTAAGTGTTTAAAATTAAAGTTACATAATCATCATCAACATAATATACAATGTTTTGTAACTATTAACACAAAAGATTCACTAGAAGTATACATCTAAGGATGGTATAACACTCAACTTTGTTTCTACAATGTACATTTGATCAAAGATTATGATAGCAGCACATAAGGTCTGAGTTCCACCATTTTTTCAAACTACGCAAAATACTGTGCAAAATATACTAGGAAATCTTGGACAGATATTGGTTGAGTGGAATAGGCATCTGCCAAAGAAATTTTGCTATTGGTAACGAGACAAACTGGTCATATGCCTCATGATAAGCATAACACCGGCCCATAACAATTGCTGTACCACTCAGAATTTTGAAACACAAAAGCCTGAGTGGCGCTGCAGTGTGCTTGTTACTCTGAGACATTAGGTATAGTCTCATAAGTCCAGTAATTTCACTGGCTACTCTGCTCATCAAACTGGAACACGGTAATGCTTGTACATTACTGCTTGGCAGCAAACTTCACGAGGAATCAAATATATGGACATAGAAATTGGATGAAGATATTTGATGAGTGGAATACCACCCTTAGGTACATTATTACTTACAATCAGCTGAAATAGGCAATAATGTCCATAATTTTTGGCATATTGCTAATGGTATCACTAGACAAACAAACATAGAGAACTAATAACAATATTTTTTAATATCTCCTACAAATACTACATTATCCTTTGTTAACAGTAGCTTGATGTAGATAGCAAAAAGTGGACATACAGGATTTTTTTTTCAGTAAATTGAAGCTGCTCACAATTACGTAAACCGTAGTCGCATATTTTTGATAACAACTTGAATAATAAAACTTACTTTCATCTTCAGTAGTATGTGCTCCTTTCTTGATATAAATATCGAGTTTGACTGGGTGATGTATCGACCGCTGGATTTTAATCCGTATACAAAGTCCAATAAGCGTCGCGAGGGAGCAGTGGGGCACTGTAGGATTATATTCCACTCTGACCACTGGAACTTTGTCAGCAGTAGGCTCTTTCACAAAGATACCTTCCTCGTAAACCACCTTTAGATCTTCGAGCGTACTCGGCTTTTCCGGATCCCGTATGGTCCGCAAATAGTCTAAAACACACCACGACACACGTTAAAACGCAAAACAGTTCACAAATAGTCCAAAAAAAGCCCAATATTTCGTCAAAACAAACCGTAGATCGTCTCCCTCAGGTCATTCTCATCGTTGTACCCGAGCTCTTGTAACGTAGCACTTTTGTCCATATAAGCTGGCTGGGCTTCCAAAGGAGGCTTCTGAGTGTTATTTAATGAAAGTTTTGAGAAAAATGATATCATATCGTTGGGAAATTGTTTGGTAATATATCCACGGATTCACAATAATCACAATCACAATTGAATCACAAGTCGGACATGTTTGTTTTGCTCATTTTGCTCATTGCTATCAAATTGCTATTTTGATTCCTATTGACTTGGTTTTGAGCTCTGCACTTCCGGTAGGAGTATTATTGGTCTGTGGTTTTGACGATTACTTGGAGATTTTCCATTATGGTCTATGGTTCAGGTGCGATCAAAATAAAATATTTGTCAACATAGGTATAAGAAACAGTTTTCGAAGCAATGTATTTCACAATTTTGACGATTCACTGAAATTGGCAAAATACACAAACCGTGTACACGAAAGAAGAAAAAAAAATTCAATTCAAAAAGTGTGAACTACATATATAGTAATCTGTGGTGTCAAATTATCAATTGGGATTTGGGATGTTGACTGATTTTGGGAAAGTGTTTAAAACGATGCGTATGGGCCTAATATAACCCAAAATATTTAAATTTACTTTTTAAAACAACTAATATTTTAATTTTCATGTATTTTAAATGCCGTTTTAAATTTCACTCCAAAACGCCAGTGACGTCACTTGTTCAAATATCAATACCACAGAGTACTTTTCTATAACACTGTAAAGTGACAAACAAAGAGAATATAACCACTACTACCTAGTCTGTGCTACGTTTAGTAACAAGTTGATTCGATGTTTTCTACATGTATTGTTATGTATTAAAATATGAGTTGTAAATTTTTCAAGCGTTGTGCGGTGTCTCAGTGTTTAAGCAGTACAGTTCAAACACCAGAAAAGTAGTTTATCTATGATTACTATTATATATTCATTGTTGGTTATATAAATAATGTTTTTTGGTATAATAAGTACATACATTGAGGTTTTCACATTTCTAAATTCAGCAGAGCAGAAATTATCGTATGTCGAGAAGAAATTGGCCACCGTAAAACAATCAATTCTCGGCAAATTGGAATTATTTGCCTTTATGAAGCCACTTTCCATCATGGGAGAAATATTCAATTCAAGATTAATATTCAAGAGCCGAAATAAATTTCGAAAAAATGGCGCGAAATTCACGGCACAGACAAATAATCACAGAAATCACTCTAAAATACTAAGCACAAGGAGCAATATACTCATTGGAGTTTTGGCGGGAATGCGAAAATGTGCTGTTGTTGATTTTGTGTTATTTACTAATACGCAAATCACGTGGAGCTAAATGCAAATATTATATATATACTCCTTCCGATTGAACAAGTGACGTCACGCGCGTTTTATGTCACGTGACTTCGGAGTGATGTTATTACATTTTGATTATTAAATTAAAATTATATTCCTTAAAAATAAACAAAAATATTGTGTTTTATAGGATTTCTGTCACAAAAACTACCGTTTCGTGGCAAAATTATATTTTTATTTGAATCCAAATGAGACCCAACATCCCAATTGAGATTGACAGAGTTTTGGCGGGAAATGCGAAAATGTGCTGTTGTTGATTTTGTGTTATTTACTAAAACCTATGTTTCTTCGAGTGTTAATGTGTAATAATGGTGGATTATTAACCATTAAGTGTTCGTAAACGTGCATGAGTGAAAGGCAAATAGTACAAAGGCGAAAAACGTGTATTTTCGTATTCTATCCAAAACTCCATATAAGCTTCAGTAAAGTATCCACTGCTTTACTGAAGCATCACTTCGACTCGAAAATGGTTTCTAATATTGCGACTTAAGGACTATGTATCCAGGTCAAGAAAAAAATTATTAAAAAAAATTGAGATTGACAATTCTTTGTGTTGTGCACAAACTATATATGGTGTTGTGCACGGGTAGAAATCTGTCTAAGAAAAACACTAGACACGAGAAACGTCACAGCAAAAAGACATATGACATTTAGCACCCCCCGCTCACTTCACTCCCCACCTCTTGACGTCATCTTTAGAGCCGCCGCCATATTTGTTACGATTTGAAGTCATTGTCGTCGTCATAACACATTAAAATCTCTTTGCAGACCACTCATACTTATTGTCATTGTACTGTCATTATTAAATAAATTATATCTTAAATTTCAATATTACATATTGTTGTCGTTGTGTTGAGTGAATTGGTAGCTGTGCATCGATTAATTTTCGTCTATTTCTTTTCCACATCTATAGCATCAACTTGTTTGATTAATTTTTCGAAATGTATCACAAATGATGTGTACCGGGCTGCGTAAGCCCTCGAGATGCCTGTATTTTACACAAGTTACCCAAAAGCGAGGAAAGGTTCCAAAAGTGATTGGTTGCCATCAACTGCGATTCTTTGCGAGTGCGAAAGAGCTCACTGATCTACAAATGTGTCCCAAACATGTTGAGGCACGATTCGTGACATAAAATCATATCTACTGAGCAGTGCTTATCCTACTTTATTTATACAATCGGCAATTCGCAGTGGGATTTCATTATCTCTTGAAACTAATGGTAAGCTACCCACATTTCAGTTACGTTCCTAATAAATCATTCATATTATATTATACATTCAATTTTCGATTTATTAATCTTCGTTTTCCAGAACCCATGCACTAACTGATGACCATCAATACGCTGAGAAAAGGACTGTAATTCCAGCAATGCAAAGCAAAGCTCTGAATAAATATAAGAAAAAATTGAAAAAGAAAAATAAATGATTGAATACAAAAACGTTGTTTTACTGAATTTTAAAGAAGTAGGTTAGGTAATATTAAATAATGTAGTGAAGGCTGCTTTTTATTAGAATATTGCATTAGCTTAGGTAAACGTAAAATAAAAAATTAAAAAAATGTCATATATCTTTTTGCTTCAGCCAATCAGAGACGAGAGCTCGTGTCTAGCGACTGATGTAGGCGACATGTCTATCTGATACCCACGGTCGGTAATCTCAGATCAAAAAAATCCTACCTTATTGTCTACGGTGCAACTAAGCGAAATGACTTCTTTGTTCATTCTCATAGTTCGTTCGTGTCCTGCTATAATCTGTGTTCAGCTGTTCATGTTATATTGACGTATCTGTCGAAACAAAACAATCAAACCGCGGTCCGCCATTTTGCTCATTAATATTACAGATTACAGTTTCAAAGTTGGCGAGTGAAATTCTACGTTGATTAATTTCCGTAACTTATCCTCTCAATTCTTGAAGCTGTGATACGATCTTGCAGATACTTGCAATATGTTCCACAAGTGTTGTGGTGTGAACTGTGACAGTAGACGAGAAGACGTTAAGTTGCACAAGTTTCCAAAAACTGAGATAGGACTCCAAAAGTGGTTAGATTGTGTTAACTGTGATAGATTGCGAAGTCTGAGCTACGAACAGGTTCGCAAGCACTATGTGTGTCGAAAGCATTTTGAGAAAAGGTTCCTAGGCGCAAGTCGTGAGAGAGCTCGTCTTCGTTTGGACGCCTACCCAACGTTATTGACTGAAAGTGAGATAGCTAGCGGTAGTCCTGGAACCAGTAAGTACAGCTGTACAGTATTGTGAAAAATGCATGAAAATTATAACTAATGTTCATTGAAATTTTTTTTTTTAATACATTCTGTTCAACCGATGTGAAAATCAATTAATTCAAGTAAATGTATTTTCAGAAAGTAACAACCTCATGGAAACTGTTGCTGTTCCCAAGAAAAGACCACATTGTGATCATAGTTACTATAAAGTAGAAAATGTAAAGAAACTCAAAAGGATTCAAACTGGTAAGTCAAATGTTATATTTATTAGAGTACTAGTCACACTCTAAGTGTAATATATGTTGTTTGGGATCCTATCCTATTCAAGGACATACAAATCTGTTATAAGGCCTCTAAGCATCCACCTAATCACAGGATGCGGTTACCATTGTGGCTAACTGGGTGAAAGCTATCTTTAGCCACAACAGGAAATGAGGTTGATAAACAGTTGTGATATATGTTTTGATCAACCTATTTACAAGATGGATGTAGAAGAAGTTGCTGCTATTTATTATATTTACACTTGTTGTATTAAGAAAAAGAAAAACAGGAAAGGATTCATACTGGGCGCATCCTTATTTGCAAACACAAGATGAGGGCAAGCATTTTTAAATATGCTGTTTCTTTTTTCTATTTTGCTACCCAGGTAGTACTATTAGTGTAATCTGTATCATGTAATGTAGCAACCATCCCGCTGGCCATCAGTCGGGCCATAGCACTCCCAGTGATCGGAGCAATTGCACGGCAGGCACATTGCAGTGCAAATAAAAACTTTTCTTCTACACATTTTTGGTTGCGGTCAGCTGACTGCACTTTGGCTAACTGCAAAGTACTGAGGTACCCTTAGGGTGCTTAGTGATAAGGATAACAAACAAACACTCTCATTTACAATATTACTAGCTGCTGCTCGTGGTTTCACCTGAGTGGAGATATTGGATTTTATGGGTTTTATTTTTTTGCGCGGAACCATTTTAAATGAGATTATATAATGTTGGCAATTCCGCGATAAGGAAAGTCTAATGGCCTAAGTTCGATCTATACTGATTTTAATCAAACGTAACGCGCGACGCTGGACAACCAACATTTCTCAGCGTGAACCGAACTCAACCCGACCCGACCTTCGACACGTGTTTCGCCTCTACACGAGGCATCCTCAGGAGGTTGACTCGCCGACCGCTGGAACGAGAGAGAGTACTCACTCTCGGTATAGATCGAACTTAGGCCTTTAGATATTCTTTATCGCGGAATTAAAACTATAAATTACCAATATTATATAATCTTATTTAGTATTATAGAACATATTAACGGCATTATTTTAATTTATTTACTATTAATACTATGTTATTAATTACATTTATTTCATATTACTTGCAGCTCATTATAGTGATGGAAAAGAAGTAAGTCCGGCGCTCAAAAATACAGCGGAAGTGGTGTCATTTTTTGACGACTTGTTCGACTCTGTCAACGGAACCAGCATTCACCACAAAAAATCCAAGGAGAAGCCCCTTAGAGCTGCAGTGACTCAAACATCACCACATCACGAATTTTGGAATGATGCTATAAAAAAGCTCAATAATATTAAGTTTATTGATAATGACGGAAAAGAAATATTTGTACCTTCATTGAAAAACTGGATTACAACTCTTAAAAGCTATCAAAGGGTGTGGCAATACTTAAGCAAATGTAATATTAATATTATGCGCCCGCGATACATGAATTCAGATCCAATTGAAAACTTTTTTGGTCAAGTACGAGCATACAATTTCAGAAACAACAATCCAAATTGCCACACCTTCAAAAGCACCTTTAGATCACTGCTTATAACGCGATTTATTCAATTTCACTCGGAAAGCTATAACTGTGAAGAGGATTCAGGTGAACAACTGCTAAAATGAAATTCTTTATTTAAAAAAAAACAAGAAAAGAACAATGTTGAAGAAATCTGTTCACCGGAGTCTTCTAAGCTTCCGAGTTTGCTTGGAAATCAGAGTATTGAGACATCAGCAATACAAGAACGGCTTAAAATACATTCGCGTGCCTATACTACCGGGTGGGTCATAAGAAAACTTAAAATCAATTGTCTTATTATCAATTCAATCAAACTTAAAATGCAAAGAAAATCTTACAAGTAGGGAATCCAATTTTCAAAACGAATCTATCAATAATTGGATTTCCTACAAAGAGTATAAAAGCTTGAAGCAAAATAAATTTATCTACCCTTCAGAGCAAGCCGTTCGAATGTTTGGAGTAATAACTCAAGAAGGAAACAAATATTTGGAAAGTATACCCCATGAAAAAAATATTATAAAAAATATACAAAAAGATATAAAATCCAAATATTTGTTTGAGTTTCTTGACTGCATAAGGATGCTGTGTCGGAATGCTTTTACTCATTGACGTTAAGATTAACAGTCTTCAATTGGTGCAATATTATCAACAAAATTTTAAAACGTCCAGATGTGTCTAGGATAAATGATAAAGACCTACCCCAAATGCAACTTAAGGCAAACGTTTTGGGAACGTTGCCTACTGGTAGCGGATTATTAGATTAAGATTGTAAATAAATTAGTGTGTATTTTATTTAGTTATTTTAGTTTATGTAGTTTACTTTTTCTGTTATTATAATAAAAAACAGTGTTTAAACTTAAGGCATTAAATAAATATAAAAGTAAAATGAAGAATAAAAAGATATAAAATAATAAAGTTGTTTTTTTCCCTTTGAGGTTAGAACCAACAAGAAATTATGAATATTATAATATAGGTATAAAATTGTGGCTAAATGCCAAAGAGCCTATGCAATCAAGCTAAGAAAAAAAAAATATATGTAGGTATATGCTGTGGTAGACTGATGGATAGATATATGAATAGTTGCGTTCGTTCTTGGATAACGTCCATTATTCTTACTAGGAAGTCGTTCGTCTGTACGTAGTACACTACCTAGTCTGTGCTGATACCCTATATAATTTGTGGTGTTGTGTTAGTTGTGTTGAGTGTTTTAGTTGTATTTCGTCAATTTACCTATAAAAAACAAAATGCAAAGCACTATTAACATGTTGTGAAAGAGGCTCAAATCTTTAATTTTACTACGAATCGCATACATCAGCCGAATCTAATAAGCTTTGAGAACCTAACCTCAAAGGTGGTAAACAAGCGTCGGACGGTAAACATGTTTTCAATTTGTCGCCAAACACACCCGGCGACGGGTATTGAGCACGCCGTCAGCTCCTACTTCTTCAATAATGAAGACATGTGTCTGGTTACGGCCGGCGCAAACATTGTCAAAGTTTTTAGACTATTGCCGGAAGGGCACACGAAAGAAGTCAATGCCGGTAAGATTTTAGTACATATTGTTTCTCTATTTAGGAGCTAACACAGAATCTAGCCAACTAATTCTCAAGTTATTTAAAATAATAATAGTTCATTCAAATATGTAGTAAAAATAAAAACAAGTTTTCATAAATAATTTTGGTATGTATAATACTTTGTATATTTCCAGCTGGCCAGCCTATTCCGCCAAAGATGAAATTGGAATGCCTCGCATCTTACACACTATGGGGTAATGTGATGTCTATGGCTTCTGTAAAATGTCCCAGCGCTGGACGGGATCTCCTGCTGGTCTCATTTAAGGAAGCCAAGCTGTCAGTGTTGCAGTATGATCCACATACAAATAACTTGATTACGCTGAGCATGCATTATTTTGAAGAAGATGATATGAAAGTAAGTTTTTAAATATAACAATCATATACAACATATATTAACACAATCCCCATGTAGGCCTTGGTAAAGTTAGTAGACTTATCTTCTGGAATATGGGAGGTTGAGGTTTGTTTACTGAAACAGAACATAATGTATATTTATTATAGCACTAAAAATGTGTAAATATTTTTGGATATGGCCATACTAATGTATGTGAGCACAGGAAAGCCAGAGATGTCGAGATGTATAAAGTTAAAATATATAAGATTCCAACGCTAACCAAACATTAATTGAATTTGAATTTGAATTTCTATCTATGTCATTGGTTGGTGCACTGTCAAGTTTGTTCATATTATTGGACTTGTAAGAATATCTCCACCATAGCAAATTATCTCTCAAGAAAACAATGTATTTTATAAGTTAACTGCTAGATCTCTAACAGACTAATTCTGTTATTTTCAGGGTGGCTGGACCATCCACCCACACATACCTTGGATCAGAGTGGACCCGGAAGGTCGCTGTGCTGTCATGTTACTCTATGGCAAGAAGCTTGCCGTGCTGCCTTTTAGGAAAGATCAGACATCTGAGGAAAGTGACCCGTTAGATGCAAAGCCATTTGCTGATAATAAGAAAAATGTGAGTCTTTGGAATAGGGTAGTTGACAGTAAGAAATTAATTGGGAAATTTTGGTTTTTTATTCTACTTTTAGGTCTAAAAATGTAAAATATTTATTGTATTGATTAAAATATTAAGAACTTATTAAAATTTAAAAATAAAAAATGTGATATTGTTGCCATTAGTAAAGTGGCATTGAACACCAAGCAGATGTTGTGATGTCAAAGTTTGCAATACAAAACAACTCCAGTTCCTATACTCTATGCTTAGCACCTCTAACCTCAACTACACAGATGTTGGTTTGTGCAAACTGTGACATCATCCGAGACACCATGATAGTTTAGTGTGTTACATCGCATAGCCTCCTGTGCATACTACACCAACCAGAATCTCAACTTATAACCATTTCTACTATTCCAGCAACCCACTCATCAAATAACTCGTGCGCCAACTCTAGCATCTTATGTAATAGTGCTAAAGGATCTAGATGAGAAAATAGATAATATACTGGACATACAGTTCCTTCACGGATACTATGAGCCTACATTGCTGCTATTATACGAGCCTGTTAGGACTTTTCCCGGGTGAGTTATACTAGAGTTAATAAGTTTTTCAAGTAAGGAAAATTGTGGTGATATTCAAAGGAGATTGGCAAGGCACCTTAGGAGTTTGGGCCTGTCGTAGACAAGGGTAAATCTTGTGGTTACAATCAGCTAAACAGTTTAAAATTTGTCATAAATTCATCCTCAGGCGCACGGCCGTCCGGAGCGACACGTGCGCGATGGCGGGCGTGTCTCTCAACATGAGCGCACGTGTGCACCCCGTCATCTGGCAGACGGCCGGCCTGCCCTTCGACTGTCTGCAGGCCGTGCCCATACAGAAGCCGTTGGGTGAGTTATTGAAACAACATGAGTGTGTGTGCACCCCGTCATCTGGCAGACGGCCCGCCTGCCCTTCGAAATTGCCATACATCTATGCTATTATTGGTGTAGCACGTTTTCTTCCTCTCTTGCTCAAGTTCATTGTAGAATTCAATATACAAACAAATAAACACATTTAAATTAAAAAAGATTAATTCAAATAATAATAGAAATGATTTCAATAATATGCATACTATTTTTCAGGTGGCTGTCTTATAATGGCCGTGAACTCCCTGATTTACCTCAACCAGTCGGTACCTCCTTATGGAGTTTCACTCAACAGCATTGCTACACACACTACCAACTTTCCGTTGAGTAAGTAATACTAACTATTATTGATATACTAGCTTCTGCTCGCGGTTTCAGCTGCGTGGCAGTTCTCACAGGAACCGTGCATTTTTCCGGGATAAAAAGTAGTTTATGTTGTTCTCCGGTCCATAAAATATATCAATGCAAATAATCTTGGCCATCCATTGCGCCGTAGCTTCGTGAAAGAAGGACAAACCAACAAATGACGGCTCCGTAGCTAAGTTGGTAGTAACTCTGCCTGCAAGGCGAGGGGTCCCGGGTTCGATTCCCGGCCGGGGCAGATTTTGTGTAAGCATAAAGTTTGTTCTCGGGTCTTGGATGTTTGTGATGTGTATCTGTGTATGTCCATGCCACCTGCGACACAGGGAATCCTAGTGCGGGGGTATGAGTGTGTAAGCGTTTGTTGTTTTTTTTTTTTTTTAAATAGTCCAAATTAATTTTGACTCTCATTTTTGACCTTTCTAGCTTTAGATATACACATTTGATTGTTATGAGAAACCGAATTCATTGAAATCATAAAAAAATGGAGTCAACTCTATTGTGCTTATATCAAAAGTAAAATAAATGTCTGGACATACTGTAATCAGAGTATATAATTATGCAGGGATCCAAGAAGGCGTGTGTGTGACGCTGGACGGCGCTTGCGTGGCGGCGCTGGCGGAGGGCCGGCTGGCGCTGTCGCTGCGCGGCGGACAGCTGTACGTGCTGACGCTGCTGGCGGACTCCGTGCGCTCGGTGCGCAGCTTCCACCTGGACCGCGCCGCCGCCTCCGTGCTCACCACATGCGTGAGTTGAAACCTAATTTTAGTGTCGCTCTCTCTTTCTAATACATATCATGAGACCATCTCTTTCTCATGTTATGTATTGAAAGATGTTTAACAGATTTAAGGTTAGTATTAGAGCTGTCAAACATTTACCATCCTTTATAAATGATCACACAGACAAGCAAATGGATTAATTTGACATGTCTAAAATATATTCCACCTCTTTCTCATGTTCTCATTTAGAAAGAGAGATTGAAACTAAAATTAGGATTAGGTATGAAATGACACAATCAACCTCAATATCATGGTAGGTCAGTGTTTAGAGCTTGCCTAGCTATCACCTTCAAATTGAAAATAATAGCTTTTATTATGTCCTGGCAACTGCACTCTTGATCCGATCCCCAAACTAGGTTTGAAGCATTCCCTCTAAGAGTCTAAGGTGTAATAGACAACTGACCAAGCTAAAACAATACTAGTTTAAGCGAACATTACTTTCATCTTTCCAAACGTCTCTTCCTCAGATGTGCGTAATAGAAGAGGATTTCTTGTTCCTTGGCTCCCGCCTTGGCAACTCTCTTCTTCTGCGCGTCACGGAGAGGGAGAATAGGATGCTGTTCTCAGTCGACAAACCTTTGGAGGCTACTGTGGACCTCACCGTTGCAGAGTCAGGTTAGTTGTAATTATTTTTATATTATATACTTGGAATGGGAACCTAAAGTCATATTTAACTTTCATATGGAAAAGATAATTTGGAATTTAATTAAAGAATTTTGAACTTGAATCTGCGGAACACTTATCTACGAATTTACCAGAATATAAAATATACAATATAAACGTCTTTGTACTAATTTATCTTTATGTATAAATCCTGAGTATCCCTCTATTCTAAATAAATCATGCAAAGTGAACAATTTATAACGAGCGCATTGCAGTGCCGCGCAGGTTTTAGTGTTTCAAAGTTCTGAGTGGCACTGCAATTAGTATGGACCGGCGTTATGCTTACCATCAGGCAAACGACCAGCTCGTCTCGTTATCTATACAAATAAATACAATTGAAGTGTCTGTTTATAATATCAAAATAACAGCTTTTTACTAAATGCATATGAAAGTATACACAGTACCTATAACAAAACAATCATTTTTAGAATGTTTGTCTGTCTGTCTGTTTGTTCCCGGTAATGTCCGTAACGGCTGGTCCGATTTTGATAGGGCTTTCCCCGGCAGATAGTTGATGTTGCAAGGAGTAACTTAGGCTACTTCATTCATTTCATGGAAAATGAATAACAAATTATTTAATAACAGAAAAAGTAACCAACATAAACTAAAATAACTAAATAAAATACACACTAATTTATTTAATTTTAGAAAAATAATTAAACCCATAAATCCAATATCTCTACGCGGTTGAAACCGCGGGCAGCAGCTAGTCAGATATATTAAAAAAATTAACCTATTTGTCCACAGATCAACTACAAAATAAGGAACAGCAAAAGGACACAGATCCGGCGTCTAAGAAACGTCGTATGGACACACTCAATGATTGTGTCGCATCCAGTGTGGTGGAGATCAGTGATCGGGACGAGCTGGAGGTCTACGGAAGCGACATTAGGACCTCTACTCAACTCACTAGCTACGTGTTTGAGGTCTGTCGCATGCTCACTAATTTTTTTTTTAGTTTTTTAACATAATGTTTGTAGCTATGTAATGATATATATATCAGCCTGATAATAGGCAAACACAGCATGACAATAATTTGTACAAGTCCACAACTTTGCCATAAATCAATCAAGCAAGATATAGTAACCAAACGAAGTTAACAAAAAAAAAAACCAATGTTAACACTATGCAACACTAAACACGGGCTTCAGTCACCCTTCTTTAGTGAACTTGAAGAGTTTACATAAATGTCTATCCCGCTTTCTGACCATATTTTATTGCAAAGCCTTAGCATCCTTAACAGTGGCCTATGCTTGCCCATTTCAGTTCTGTGCTGTGGAATTGATAGGAGTTTATAATTACGAGGACGGTAGCCAGAACGCGGGATGACGAATTTTATTAAAGCTAAGATTTGAGGAATATTTGTGCCCATATTTATGAGGGAGGCCAATGTTCAGCAGTAGATGTTTTCTGTTCTGGCGATGATCGTCATTATTATTTCCAATGGGCAGGTCTGCGACTCCCTGCTAAACATATGCCCCATCGGCTCAGTATCGATGGGCGAGCCGCAGTTGGGTGGCGGTGGCGGAAACAGTGGCGGTGGCTCCCCCCGCGTGGAGCTGGTGGCGTGCAGCGGCCGCGGCAAGAATGGAGCCCTGACCGTGCTGCAGAGGAGCATCGCGCCGCAACTCATCACAGCCTTCGATTTACCTGGTCAGAGACAATACCCTCGATTTTGATGTCACAAACCTAAAACTAATTTAAGTTTCGCTCTGTCTATTCAATCAATTACATGAAAATAAGGTGGAAGATATTTGACAATTTCGTTTTAGAGCTGTCCAATATCTTTCATCTTTGATAAATTAGACACTTTATTTCTAAAGATCTCCAATCTATAGATAGATGTCCAGAGTATAGATACCCACAGTAAAGATGTCGGCAGAATAGATGTCCACAGTATAGATGTCCACAAAGTACAGAGCCACACAAAGTACAGGTCCCCACGGAGTACAGATCCCCACAAAGTACAGGTCCCCATGGAGTACAGATACCCACAAAGTACAGATCCTCATGGAGTACAAGTCCCCACAGAGTATAGACCCCTCAGAGTACAGATCCCACAGTGTACAGATTCCCAGAGAGTATAGACACCCACAGAGTATAGATCCCCACAGAGCACAGATCCCCACAGAATATAGATCCGCATATAGTACACATTCCCACAGAGTATAGATCCCCACAGAGTACAGATCCCACAGTGTACAGATCCCCACAGACTATAGATTCCCACAGACTATACATTCCCACAGAGTACAGATCCCCATAGTGTACAGATCTCCATAGTGTACAGATCCCCACAGAGTATAACAGTGTCCCCTCCCCTCAGGCTGCGTGGACATGTGGACGGTGTACGGGGAGGGTGCGGAGGGGGCGCGGGACGCGGAGGGGACCCACGCATACCTGCTCCTTACACAGGAGGACTCCACTATGGTACGTTACTAGAGATACTGCTCATATGAGCCCGTTATTTCCTCTTGAGGGGTATAGAAACAAAGGTCTCCACTTTATTCCAGAACTTGACTAATAATGCAATCTAGTTGTAACGGTTAAAGGCTTGTGATCAGTCAAAATATCATTGTCAAATACGTTTTTATCCTCTAGAAATCTATGGTTGAAAAATACCAATTAAAACAGATATCTATGTCCACTGAAGATTGTCACTTCTGCGGCGCAAGTACGGATCTTTTCGGTCGATAAAATTCGATAAAATTGACAGTTAAAATCGATAAAACCCACTTTATCGATTTTAACTGTCAATTTTATCTAATAAAACCCACTTTATCGATTTTAACTGTCAATTTTATTGAATATTATCGAATTTTATCGACCCGAATAGATCCGTACTTGCGCCGCTGTTTTGACAAGTTCTAAAATTCAAACAGTAAATACAAACAAGCAGTAGTGTTAGTGTGCATCCAGTACTGTGTTTCGGTTTGATGAGTAGTCAGTGAAATTACTCGGCATATGAGACATAATATCTATTGTCTCAAGGTAACGAGCGCACTGCAGTGTCACGCAAGATAATAAATATAATACTTGTGGGTCTACGTCTCCAAATATAATACTTGTCTACGTCTCCCGCGGGAAGGAAACGGTAAGGAACGGGAAATCGCGTCAAGGAAATATCAGACGGTTTCAAAAGGCCCTCTCTCAAACCATTTGATATTTCCCTTAAGTCCCTTCTCCCCTCTCTCGGTTTTGTAGTTATGGGCAAGCGTCTTTATGCTTACAATCAGGACGATTTGTTCGTCTCTTTACTGTTGCTGTATAAAAAAACCAATAAATGATGATGATGATTCTCAGGTGCTCCAGACGGGGCAGGAGATCAACGAGGTAGACAACAGTGGATTCGCGGCCGGTGCGCCCACCATCTTCGCAGGGAATCTCGGCGGGAACAAGTTTATGGTGCAGGTCACCACCACCGGGATACGGCTGGTCAAGAGTAAGCATCATATTTATGTGCTCCTTATTAACTTAAGTTATACAGCTGAGTTTCGCGACGTTCCCTGGACCGGTTGTCTTTGTATTGGGTACCTCTTCATTACCGAGTTACACGCGTGGACTCCGACCGGTAACCGCGCATGTACTGGTTGGTGGACGCGGTAGTACATCATTTAAAAGAAAGAAAGAAATAGATTTTCCGCAGAACTGTAGGGTTATTTTAATTCACTCGGAATGATTCCGTGTCGAAAGCGACAGTTTCTAATCGTTTATATTTCAGAATCGCATCCCGTCAAAGAAATTTTACTCAACAACTCAGCTGCATACACACGGATATAATCTTGACAATATTTCTGTCTGTTAATATATCTAAATAAAAAAATGTGTTATATAAAAAAAGTAGTCAGTTACAATTTGGACACAGAAAAATCTATTGAAATAAAAAATCAAAAATGTTAAAATAATTGCAGATGGCACTCAGTTGCAGTCCATTCAGTTGGAGTGGACGGCCGTGTACGCGCACACGGCGGACCCCTACCTGTGCGTGGTGTCCAGCTGTGGGAAGGTGCTGGTGCTAGCGCTCAGGGAGTTCCGAGGGAAGGACGGGATGGTGAGTGGGTTGGAGAAAAGAACTGCCCAAAATTTAAAGGAGTGTTTGCCACGCTCATGGAATATCGTGTATACAAAAAACTTAGCTTTAGATGCTTTGCAATATCAAAACAAAAAGGCCTTAGAAGTTCCTTTTTTTGCCAGGCTTTTTTGGCATAAACTTGACTGCCAGCAACTTCACCGAAAAGCGATTCTTCATTATTGTATTAAATGATTATTTATCTTCAAAAATGTTAAGATGTGCGAGTCGTTGCGAATTTCCCTGGATGAAAATATGTTATTTTATCTCCGCTCTGGTACGTTACAAAGACGAACTTTTTGAGCAAGAGGAGTGATAACTTTTTCTGTTTGTATTTTTTATTGTGTATGCGTGTAGCCGTCACATAATTATTGAAAATAAAAAACTTTTTGCTTTATGAGTCGAAGACTTTTTATTCCACTGACAACTACCGTCTACTTTTTGAAAATTCACTACAGCGCCGGTGTGAATGCGCGCGCCGCGGCGCTGACAATATTTTAAGTCCGTCATGACAGTTAGAAAGCACTTTCGATGATCCGACACGATTTTCGGATCGCGTGCGTTTCTTTAAGCCGTACGACAAAATGGAAATAATTAAATTTGTAAATGTTGCCTACATTAAATATGACAATGCCGCATGTGTAAGCAGTATATGTGTGCCCCCAGTCCGGGCGGCTGGCGCCGACGCGGCAGGGCGTGGCGGCGCGGCCGGCGCTGCTGCGCGCCACGCCCTTCAAGGACACCGGCGGCCTGTTCGCGCCCGACGGCGAGCTCGTGCAGGTGAGACGCGACTGTGGCGCGAGTACGGAACTCGGTTCGATAAATTTGTCGAACCGAAAAACTCGATAATTTTATCGAAGGTTGCGAGTACTGAAGTCTGATCGTAAAGTATTGTAGTAGCTCTATATTCTCTTTGGATTCGACCTAGCTTTTCGATAACTTTTGTCGATTGTTTCGAGGCTCGATAAATCCCACCTTATCGATTTGAACTGTCAATTTTATAGAATTTTATTATCGAACCGACTTCCGTACTCGCGCCGCTGCTACGGACTACGGTCGCGGTTACAATCTTACAAAGAGCTTCCACGCAAGAGCTACGGATACGCGTTACGCGCTACGGTTGCGGTTACAATATAACAGAGCTTCCTCGCAAGTGCTACGGACTACGTGCTACGGTCGCGGTTACAATCTTGTAAAGAGCTTTTGATGCGACGCCACAGATAAAGTAAGTGCTACGGTCGGATCGCACGCCGTTGTGTAGGCCGCGACCACTCTGAATCTTAGCCTAACTTTTGCATATTTAATTATTTACCGACGCCATCATCAATTATTTTTAAGATCAAGACAGAAAGAGGTCCAACGTTAACCTATCAAGGGAAAAATATCACAAAATTAGAGCGTGAGTTCTTATTACTATTGATTGGAGCTAGGCCGTCCGCCTGATGTTAAGCGTTTCTGCCCATAAAAGTCCCACAGAGCCACCCAGAGATTTGAATGATCCGCACTACTGCGACATCAGATCTCATATAATTTATATCTCACACCATACGACCGCTGAACTAACTTTACTTCACACAAAACCACACGCACTCATAACACAAGCGCACACGCAGTACCATTAATAAGTGTCGTTCTGCCATGGTTTCTTCCCTTGTCAGGTGAAGGGTGAGTTCTCCGGTAAAACGAAGGGTGCGCGTGTGAAGGCCGAGGGTTTTCAGCCCGACACTGTGTACGAGCTCAATGATGAGGACGAGCTGCTGTACGGAGGAGACCAGACCCCGGCCTCCATGGCCAGCGTGAGTACACACTGCATGAAACTTTACATAACATTCCTTAGCACGTAATTGTGATGTTGACTCCATTTTTTATGATGTCAATCAATTCGTTTCTCATGAGAATCTATATCATCTATATAAAAAAAACTGGAAATCGAACGCTAGAAACGTCAAAAATGAGAGTCATTTGACAGAACATCTGACATCACTTGTTCAACGCGGCCCGTAAAACTGTACTAAATACATGCATTTTGTCGGTTTTGGCCGTGAAAAACTGCTTAAGTTGTCATATATTTTTTTATTCATTGAAATGTAAAGAATCTGGTGGTGTCATTCAAATTACTATTGGATGATAAAAAAAAATCTAGGGAAACTTTTAGATGCAGTATCTTTGTGGAAATAATATTTTTTTCTATGAATTTCATTCTTATTGTGTTAATGTGTTGTTCTTTAACCTATATAACGACAGTAATTATGTATATTTTGTGTTTCATGCAACATCCCAATTGTCAAGTTTTCAAATTTCATAAGGCAGTGAAATTCAAAAACCATTTCGAGATATTGCGACGCTGATCGTAATACATATTTTTCCAAAATTTTTATTGCTGTAACTACAAAGAAATTAAGTAATAACTGGCAACCTCAGAGTTCGGTGGAATAATAAAAATTCAGTTGCATAAAACGTAAAAAAAAAAAGACAGTTGACACTTACACGTTGATGCGTTCCGTTTTGGTTCATGTCGAGCATACGCTAACGTAATTAACGCTATTCGCGTAGTTTTAATCGAAGTGTATTTGCCACAGATAATGTTAGCGGAGCAGTCGAAGAACCCGGGCGTCCCGCGGCGCATGTCCCGCTGGTGGAGGAAGCACCTGGCGGAGGTGAAGCCTTCATACTGGCTGTTCGTGCTGCGCTGCAACGGGAACCTGGAGCTGTACTCGCTGCCGGAGATGAAGCTCTGCATGCTGGTGCGGGACGCGGCCAGCGGCGCCCGGGTGCGTGCACGAGCGACGGGGCTGCAGGGCTCGGATACATGTACCCGAGCCTTGGAATGTATGTTGTGCGTGCGTGCGTGCGTGTGTGTGTGTGTAAATGTGTAATGTATGCATAAGTGTAAAAAGTAGATTTAGATCTGTTAAACATTTTCCATCTCTTTCTCATTTTCTTTATTGGAAAGAGAAAGAGAGAGAGCGATACTAAAATTGGGCTTAGGTATGGATCGACAGAATCGACACCAATGTTTTGTCTCTTTCGATACAGTTTAAAATTGTCAAAGAACAACAAAGACAAAACACTGTGCAACTTGGTATAGTTAACGTCTATCAGTTTCTAGACGTTAAATGCATATTCGCGGTGTAAGCGACGATTTGCAAAACATATTCGTAAATCACAATCATTCTGAAAAATTGGGATGTTGACTGATTTTGGGAAAGTGTTTAAAACCATGCCTAATATAACCCAAAATATTTAAAATTACTTTTTGAATACATCTAATTAATTTAATTTAATACTTTAATTTTCATGTATTTTAAATGACATTTCAAGTTTCGCTCCAAAACGTCAATACTGGTCACGTGGTCGATGTGACGTCACGCGCTTAATACAATTCATGGCACAGATAACTAATTCACAGAAATTACTCTAAAATACTAGGCAGAAAGAGCAATGTACTCATTCCGATTGAGCGAGTAACGTCACGCGCGTTTTATGTCTCGTGACTTCGGATTGATGTGATGATTTGACTATTAAATTAAAATTAAATTCCTTAAAAATAAACAAAAATATTGCGACAAAATTATATTTTTATTTGAATACAGTCAACATCCCAATTCGTAAAACGAAGAGATTGCATATTACGAAATTACTACAATGTAACATTTCGTTTCCAGGTGCTAACAGACAGTTTGGAAACGATGCCAGTGCTGCCAACACCGGAGGAAGAATCGGAAACGGAAGCGAGTAAACCAAACCCTAATTCTGCCAACGTACGAGAGATCCTAGTCGCCGGCCTAGGACATAAGGGAGGGACGGTTTTACTCATCATGGCTACTGACCAGGAGCTTATGTTATACCAGGTAAGGAAGCTTAACCTTATCCTTCGTGTTTTAGTGTCAAGCATTTCATGCAATAATCTATACAAATAAATAAAATTGAAGTGTCTGTTTGTAATATCAAAATAACAGCTTTTTACTAAATGCATATGAAACTATATACGGTACCTACACCAAAACAACTATTTTTAAAATTTTTGTCTGTCTGTCTGTATGTTTGTTCCGGGTAATCTCTGAAACGGCTGGACCGATTTTGACGGGACTTTCACTGGCAGATAGCTGATGTTACAAGGAGTAAATTAGCCTACTTTAATTTTAGAAAAATAATTAGGGTTCCGTGCAAAAAAATAAAAACCATGTAATCCTACATCTCCACGCGGGTGAAACCGCGGGGCAGCATCTAGTAATTAGAATAAAATAGTTTTAAAGCGTGAATTTTCATAAAATAAGTGTACAAGAACTAAATATAACAGTTGTATAATTCATGGACCCACAAGCTCCCAATCTCGTAAATTTTGGTCCTTCTTGCTGGATAAAAAAAAACAAACAAAAAAACAATACATACAAAATTTTATTGGGGCAGTAGGGGTAAACTCAGCATTTGCGGCGCACACATGTTCAAGGATCGAGATTTCCGTTCGGTACCCGTGTATATTTTTTAAATTTATTTCTTGACCTAAATTGGTACCCGTGTATGACTGTATGTATGTATGTGTCGGCAGGCGTACCGCTTCCCCCGCGGCAACCTGAAGGTCCGTTTCTCCCGCGTGTCGGTGACGTTCCCGTTCGGGTACAGCGCGGCGGCGCGCAGCCTCGCCAACAACTACGAGCTGGACTCCGTGCGCCAGCTGCGGTACTTCGGTGAGCCGACTTACAATACGTACTTCTATACCATTATTATAAAGAGGTAAAGTTTGTTGTGAATCTGGTTTTGATTTTTTGTTTTAGTCTTCCCTTGACCACGATCTCACCTGCCTAGAACCTCTTCACTCTCTTTATGAACTAACGCCATCTGCTTGCAGGCGTGGAACTATTTTGACGTTGCATACTTAAAAAATGTCAAAGTTAAAATAGTTACCATGGCAACCGATCACTTGATATATACAAAAGAGCGCACTCTATTCCTTTTATTATAGTACTACTCTATGCGGCCGCCAAAAAGTTTGCATGGAGTTTTGGCGGGAATGCGAAAATGTGCTGTTGTTGATTTTGTGCTATTTATTAAAACCTATGTTTTATCGAGTGTTAATGTGTAATAATGGTGGATTATTAACCATTAAATGTTCGTAACCGTGCACGACTGAAAGGCAAATAGTACAAAGACGAGAAACGTGTATTTTCGTATTCTATCAAAAAACTCCATAGAATCATTCAGTAAAGTATCCACCGCGTTAGTGAAGCATCATTTCGACTCGATCGTGCCTAGACTAAACTATAACGTGACTTTGACAACTTTCATGCACCAAAACTAGAGATTTATTATAACTTGACACTGGCTAAATACGCAAATCGCGTGGAGACAAAAAGAAAAAAAAGTTAGCACTGGCAACACTGTTCCGTAGCCAACGTGGGCGGGTACAGCGGCGTGTTCGTGTGCGGCGCCACGCCGTACCTGCTGTGCGTGTCGTCCCGCGGCGAGCTGCGCACGCACCCGCTGCGCTGCGAGCTGCCGCCCGCCTACGCGTTTGCCCCCTTCAACAACACCAACTGCGCGCACGGGTTCCTGTACTTCAACGCGAAGGTGAGTCACGGATCCAACTCGGCTGGGAGCTTCGATCTATCTTTCCGTCCGCCTGAGACGACCGAAGACGACCGGGAAATTGTACGAAATTCAATCCGACACCCCATAGTTCGAATCTCGACTCGACCCGCACCGATGACTTATATCAAGCTACGTGCGGATTATAGACACTCGCTCTAAAACGGTGAAGGAAAACATCGTGTGGAAACCCGCATGTTCAAAAACCACAACATTCGAGGACATGTGACATCTACCAAGCCGCACTGGGCCCGCGTGGTGGATTATGGCCCATAACTCTCTCTCTGAGAGAAGGCCGGTATCCCAGCAGTGGGAGCGTAAGAGGCTGATAATGATTCGAGAACATTGTTTACTTTTAAGAACGAGACTTAATCGCGACAAAATCAGGTTTTTATTTACCTCGACGTTTCGATCAAGTTGCATTGATCGTGATCAACTGAAGACTGGAGAATGCGGTTGTCAGCATCAATAAAATGTGAGTGTTGTCACCAACTACCCACATTTGGCGTTATAAAAGTCTTATAAAACCTGTGTTTTTTTTTAAATTTAAATATGGTTTTACGCATTGTATCTTAAGGCCGAGCTCCGTATCTGCTCGATGGCCGCCCACCTGTCCTACGACGCCCCGTGGGCGGTGCGCAAGGTCCCCATCCGGATGACGCCCCACTTTGTGACGTACCACGTGGAGTCCCGCACGTACTGCCTGGTGGCGTCCACCGCGCAGCCCTCCGCCACCTACTACAAGTTCAACGGGGAGGACAAGGAGCGCGCCACCGAGAGCAAAGGCGACCGGTCAGTGCACTTGTTATAATCAGCTAAAAGACGACCGACGACGACATTAAGAACTTTTGGTAGTCGAATGTTGCAGAGGCCCGCTGTTAGAGTCTTTTATTTTAACTTTCATAAGTGCTCCATTGGGGCCTATTTGAATAAAACATTAAGCATTTGAATTTTGAATTTGATTTACATGGATCCTAGGAGAGCGCTCATCAAAGTTAAATGACTGGGACCTCGCAGGCGAGGTCGATATCCGCTTCTAACTTGATATCCGATACCGCAACCAAAAACAGCAGGCCTTTTCTGAACTCAAGCCGACAGGTTTCCTTTCGGATCCAGATTCTTCGTGTCTGTCATGCTGAATGTAGATGACTGAGATATATAATGTGGATCCAACGTAAACCTAGCGGATTGAGTTGTGAATATGCCTGCTGAACGCCTTTCAGCACCAGCTTTCGGACCCAATCCGTCAGGATCACCCAAGATGAGCCGAGGGCGGCGAAGATGGAGTGGTTTAAGATTCCAAAAATATGCAAATATAAACTAGTTTTTGGATCTGGATCAGTATCAATCTGCACTTTCGGCAACTAATTGACACAAAAGTAATTATTCCGCAATTTTTTTTTCACATATGCTAAATTCATGGGCGGACCCCCTGAACCCCCTCCCTTATATACCGCCCATGACGATAGGTTTCGTACTCGGGCCTACATTCAGATAGATACAAAAAGATGCGTGTCATCTATAAACGCTTTGCTTAGATGCCGTCAGCAAATGTATTCATTTAGGATTTACGAGGAGTAAAGAATGTCCATATCTCCCGCAGCTTCCCGTATCCGATGCAGGACCGCTTCTCAGTGATGCTGTTCTCACCAGTGTCGTGGGAGATCATCCCCAACACCAAGATCGACCTTGAGGAGTGGGAGCACGTCACCTGCCTCAAGAATGTCTCGCTCTCCTACGAGGGCACCACGTAAGTCCATCATCAGCTCATCATCATCACCAACACCAAGATCGACTTTGAGGAGTGGGAGCACGTCACCTGCCTCAAGAATGTCTCGCTCTTCTACGAGGGCACCACGTAAGTCCATCATCAGCTCATCATCATCACCAACACCAAAATCGACTTTGAGGAGTGGGAGCACGTCACCTGCCTCAAGAATGTCTCGCTCTCCTACGAGGGCACCACGTAAGTCCATCATCAGCTCATCATCATCACCAACACCAAGATCGACCTTGAGGAGTGGAGCACGTCACCTGCCTCAAGAATGTCTCGCTCTCCTACGAGGGCACCACGTAAGTCCATCATCAGCTCATCATCATCACCAACACCAAGATCGACCATGAGGAGTGGGAGCACGTCACCTGCCTCAAGAATGTCTCGCTCTCCTACGAGGGCACCACGTAAGTCCATCATCAGCTCATCATCATCACCAACACCAAGATCAACCTTGAGGAGTGGGAGCACGTCACCTGCCTCAAGAATGTCTCGCTCTCCTACGAGGGCACCACGTAAGTCCATCATCAGCTCATCATCATCACCAACACCAAGATCGACCTTGAGGAGTGGGAGCACGTCACCTGCCTCAAGAACGTCTCGCTCTCCTACGAGGGCACCACGTGAGTCCATCCTCAGCTCATCATCATCACCAACACCAAGGTCGACCTCGAAGAGCTCATCCTTATAGTACATAATTAAAATTACGATATTATGCTTGTTTCAGATCCGGTCTAAGAGGGTACATTGCCATAGGAACGAATTATAACTACAGTGAAGACATCACTTCAAGAGGCAGGGTAAGCTTCTAATGTTTATTTATTTATCATTAGAAAACTTGAACCTATTTATTACAGTAAATTACGACAAATAATTATAATTGTTCTGAATGTGAGTTTTCGACGTTTATCTTTAAACGCTATCTAGCCAGGCGTCCAAAAGTTGTTTTGTTGTGGTAAGACGGTAAATGTTGTGCAGATAATAATCTACGACATAATCGACGTGGTGCCGGAGCCGGGGCAGCCGCTCACCAAGAACCGGTTCAAGGAGCTGTACGCCAAGGAGCAGAAGGGACCCGTGTCCGCGCTCACTCAGGTCTTGGGATACCTTATTTCGGCTGTCGGGCAGAAGGTAAGGGCTGTTGTGATTCTAATAGGGATGTTGACCCCATTTTTTATGATATCAATAAACTCCTTATGAGAATCAAATGTCTAAATCGAAAAAAATGGAAAACGAACGATAGAAACGTCAAAAATGAGAGCCAAAGTCGGGCGTATCTACTGAGCACTAAAACGCTCCATACAAACTGGACGGAACATCTGACGTCACTTGTTCTACGCGGGCCGTACATTGTACGAAAACTGCATTTTGTTGATTTGGCCGTGAAAAACTGCGTTTAAGTTGTCATATTTTTTTATTAAATGTAAAGAATCTGTTAGTATCATTTATATTACTATTGGATAATAAAAAAATAGTAGAAATTGGGACCTTAGGTGCAGTATCTTTGTGTAAATTATATATTTTTTGTGAATTTCTTTATTATTATGTTAATACGAAGTTTCTGAAACCTTTAAAAACACTGTATTTATGTATGTACTTTAACATGCAACTTCCCTACCACCAATTTGTATAGTGAAGCCTGTAGGAATTTAAATTCCTAACATCCTAACTGCTGGGGAGGTTAGTGACACTGTTGTTAATGTACCTACAAGTGCGGTGTATGTATTTTAGGCAACCTGCCAATATATTGGAGAAGCTAGAGTCCTTATTCATCAGCGGAATTCTTCCGAATTTGATTGCTAAATATTATAATATATGTACTACGTAATACGTACAAGACAATAATAAGTATACGTTATTCCCGTCAGATCTACATCTGGCAACTCAAAGACAACGACCTAGTGGGCATCGCGTTCATAGACACGGGCATCTACGTGCACCGGCTGCTGGCCGTCAAGAACCTCATCGTGGTGTGCGACGTGTACAAGTCAGTGTCGCTGCTGCGCTACCAGCCCACGCACCGCACGCTGTCGCTGGTGTCGCGGGACCTGAGGAACGCGCAGGTGGGTGCTACATATACAGCTGCGCTACCAGCCCACGCACCGCACGCTGTCGCTGGTGTCGCGGGACCTGAGGAACGCGCAGGTGGGTGCTACATATACAGCTGCGCTACCAGCCCACGCACCGCACGCTGTCGCTGGTGTCGCGGGACCTGAGGAACGCGCAGGTGGGTGCTACATATACAGCTGCGCTACCAGCCCACGCACCGCACGCTGTCGCTGGTGTCGCGGGACCTGAGGAACGCGCAGGTGGGTGCTACATATACAGCTGCGCTACCAGCCCACGCACCGCACGCTGTCGCTGGTGTCGCGGGACCTGAGGAACGCGCAGGTGGGTGCTACATATACAGCTGCGCTACCAGCCCACGCACCGCACGCTGTCGCTGGTGTCGCGGGACCTGAGGAACGCGCAGGTGGGTGCTACATATACAGCTGCGCTACCAGCCCACGCACCGCACGCTGTCGCTGGTGTCGCGGGACCTGAGGAACGCGCAGGTGGGTGCTACATATACAGCTGCGCTACCAGCCCACGCACCGCACGCTGTCGCTGGTGTCGCGGGACCTGAGGAACGCGCAGGTGGGTGCTACATATACAGCTGCGCTACCAGCCCACGCACCGCACGCTGTCGCTGGTGTCGCGGGACCTGAGGAACGCGCAGGTGGGTGCTACATATACAGCTGCGCTACCAGCCCACGCACCGCACGCTGTCGCTGGTGTCGCGGGACCTGAGGAACGCGCAGGTGGGTGCTACATATACAGCTGCGCTACCAGCCCACGCACCGCACGCTGTCGCTGGTGTCGCGGGACCTGAGGAACGCGCAGGTGGGTGCTACATATACAGCTGCGCTACCAGCCCACGCACCGCACGCTGTCGCTGGTGTCGCGGGACCTGAGGAACGCGCAGGTGGGTGCTACATATACAGCTGCGCTACCAGCCCACGCACCGCACGCTGTCGCTGGTGTCGCGGGACCTGAGGAACGCGCAGGTGGGTGCTACATATACAGCTGCGCTACCAGCCCACGCACCGCACGCTGTCGCTGGTGTCGCGGGACCTGAGGAACGCGCAGGTGGGTGCTACATATACAGCTGCGCTACCAGCCCACGCACCGCACGCTGTCGCTGGTGTCGCGGGACCTGAGGAACGCGCAGGTGGGTGCTACATATACAGCTGCGCTACCAGCCCAGGCACCGCACGCTGTCGCTGGTGTCGCGGGACCTGAGGAACGCGCAGGTGGGTGCTGTTGGATAGAGCGGGCAGTGGGACTCACCACCTGCCCACTGCACAGGGTCCTAATCATTAAAAACTACCTTGACACTCCTGCCGGCTTAGCCATAGGCAGGCCCTTTTAGTCGACTTAGCCATAGGACGAGGTCGCAGGCCGTTTTAGTCAGCTTAGCCATAGGACGGGGTCGCAGGCCCTTTTAGTCAGCTTAGCCATAGGACGGGGTAGCAGGCCCTTTTAGTCAGCTTAGCCATAGGACGGGGTCGCAGGCCCTTTTAGTCAGCTTAGCCATAGGACGGGGTCGCAGGCCCTTTTAGGCGGCTTAGCCATAGGATGGGGTCGCAGACCCTTTCACATACTCCACGCGACCCCGTCAGCCATCCCCTGGAACGGACCCGCTTTAGGGGGGAGATCACAACCCCGCACGTTTCAGACAATGCCCCAAAACATTCACCTCTTCCCATAGAGGGCTCTACCTTTGTTAGGAGCGGGAGAGTGGAAGAACCTCTCTATATTTCTTTCTGACGCTCCTCGGCCTCGCTCTGCAAAAACACCGTGTCACGGAATGAGACCACAGTCTCCCATGACCCCTCGTTGTCGAAAAACTTTCCTAACACACCAGACAATGGGGGGACCACACGACCTCGACTAGAACTCGTCGCGGTCCGGGCTTGCTTTCAATGCGATAATGATACGAGCGGGTTGTTTGCTAATAGTAAGTATAACGCCGGCATATAATTACCGTTGTACTCGACACCCCCCTTGATCGCATATTCCATGATGTCCAGCCCACAGCCTCGTGTGAGGACCTCCAGTAAATAAATCTATTACATATTTACGAGTAAATATATTTAAAAATGTATTCCAGATATACGACATAGAATTCATGGTGGACAACACAAGCTTGGGTTTTCTAGTGAGCGAAGCAGAAGGAAACTTTGCTTTGTTCATGTACCAGCCGCAGGCCAGGGAGAGTTACGGAGGTGAGAAGCTCACCGCTTGATGATTTTTGTTACAGTCAACTATAACTAAACGACATAAAGGATCACGTAAATGTTGTATACTTTCGCGGTCAACGAACCACACACTTTAACCTTCCAACTATGGGAGTGATGGATGTTAGCATCGAAATTCCTCAGATGATGGCTTTCTCCTGGCTCGCAAGCTGTGGCTCTATCTAGCGGATACAAGCAATTCAGCCAAAAAAAACTCTTTCGAATCATTCACAGAAAAAACCGCAATAAAGTTCCTTAAATTGGGCCCACGGGATTCAAACTACACTAGCCGATTTCTTGTTCGACGTTCTTTTTTATAGCAAAGAGGCTTCCATTTTTTGTCATTGGGCCCGCAAAGTTTAGTTAAATATGTAACCGCATATCAAACAACACCATTTTTTGACATACTTAATATAAAGTCGATAAATGACTAATTCCAGGCCAGCGGCTGATAAAGAAATGTGACTACCACCTCGGGCAGCAAGTCAACGCAATGTTCCGCATCGCCGCGCGCGCCGTGCCTGACGCCAACCACCGGCGACACGTCACTATGTTCAGTGAGTGTACATGTCAACGGCTGGACCGAATTTGACGGGACATTTACTACGAAGGCTGTGAAGCCACGGGACACAGCTATATCATAAAAAGGGTTTTAAGAAAAGTGGTCTGAAGTGGGTTTTATAATCATGCATTACATAATACTTGGCTGTTTCTTTAGTGCAGTGCCTGAACATAACAAAGCGTGTTTGTATTCCAGCGACGCTAGATGGCGGGCTGGGCTACATCCTGCCTCTGTCCGAGAAGATGTACCGGCGGCTGCTGATGCTGCAGAATGTCATGAACAACTACTGCTGCCACACCGCCGGGCTCAACCCCAGGGCGCATCGGTATGTTACTTTTGTTTTAAGGGTTGAAAAAAAGTGTAACCCTTGTTTTTATAATCGCGATATGCTAGCATTTTTTAGGTAATAGTGTCATGGCTAGCATTTTCTTTGCCAAGAAGTTACAGCTATTACAGAAGCTGAAAAATCCCAGCACTATTTTGGGTCTTTTTTTCCAGCTTCTGTAATAGCTGTAACCTCGTGGCAGAAAAAGAAACCAGCCATGATACTTGCGGTTACTTCCGAGGGCTCGTATATTTGCCATAACTATTAACCGTGTATACACGTATTGTTTCAGGACGTATAAGAGCTCGCGGCGACAGATGGGTAGTGCCGCCGCTCGCGGGATGTTAGATGGAGACCTGGTGGCGCTCTACACGTGCATGCCCGTCGCAGAGCGGCAGGACGTGAGTACAGGGGGGAGGGGAGTGGCACTGCCGCCGCTCGCGGGATGTGAGATGGAGACCTGGTGGCGCTCTACACGTGCATGCCCGTCGCAGAGCGGCAGGACGTGAGTACAGGGGGGAGGGGAGTGGCACTGCCGCCGCTCGCGGGATGTTAGATGGAGACCTGGTGGCACTCTACACGTGCATGCCCGTCGCAGAGCGGCAGGACGTGAGTACAAGGGGGAGGGGAGTGGCAGCGCCGCCGCTCGCGGGATGTTAGATGGAGACCTGGTGGCGCTCTACACGTGCATGCCCGTCGCAGAGCGGCAGGACGTGAGTACAGGGGGGAGGGGAGTGGCACTGCCGCCGCTAGCGGGATGTTAGATGGAGACCTGGTGGCGCTCTACACGTGCATGCCCGTCGCAGAGCGGCAGGACGTGAGTACAGGGGGGAGGGGAGTGGCACTGCCGCCGCTCGCGGGATGTTAGATGGAGACCTGGTGGCGCTCTACACGTGCATGCCCGTCGCAGAGCGGCAGGACGTGAGTACAGGGGGGAGGGGAGTGGCACTGCCGCCGCTCGCGGGATGTTAAATGGAGACCTGGTGGCGCTCTACACGTGCATGCCCGTCGCAGAGCGGCAGGACGTGAGTACAGGGGGGAGGGGAGTGGCAGCGCCGCCGCTCGCGGGATGTTAGATGGAGACCTGGTGGCGCTCTACACGTGCATGCCCGTCGCAGAGTGGCAGGACCTGAGTACAGGGGGGAGGGGAGTGGCACTGCCGCCGCTCGCGGGATGTTAGATGGAGACCTGGTGGCGCTCTACACGTGCATGCCCGTCGCAGAGCGGCAGGACGTGAGTACAAGGGGGAGGGGAGTGGCAGCGCCGCCGCTCGCGGGATGTTAGATGGAGACCTGGTGGCGCTCTACACGTGCATGCCCGTCGCAGAGCGGCAGGACGTGAGTACAGGGGGGAGGGGAGTGGCACTGCCGCCGCTCGCGGGATGTTAAATGGAGACCTGGTGGCGCTCTACACGTGCATGCCCGTCGCAGAGCGGCAGGACGTGAGTACAGGGGGGAGGGGAGTGGCACTGCCGCCGCTCGCGGGATGTGAGATGGAGACCTGGTGGCGCTCTACACGTGCATGCCCGTCGCAGAGTGGCAGGACCTGAGTACAGGGGGGAGGGGAGTGGCACTGCCGCCGCTCGCGGGATGTTAGATGGAGACCTGGTGGCGCTCTACACGTGCATGCCCGTCGCAGAGCGGCAGGACGTGAGTACAAGGGGGAGGGGAGTGGCAGCGCCGCCGCTCGCGGGATGTTAGATGGAGACCTGGTGGCGCTCTACACGTGCATGCCCGTCGCAGAGTTTGCGCGGACTTTTACCATCATGCTATGGTTGAAAATTGTATAAAACGCTTGTATATTTGATACACGTAATTTCGCTCACGGTTCGAATTCGATTCGTCAAATTATTCGTGATAGGTCTACAGAGGTCAAAAGACCCTACAACTGAGCCATCGCAAACACATAACAACATTTTTACATACATACATACTTTATTGTTTCAGATTGCAAAAAAAATTGGCTCAAAAGTTGAAGAAATCCTAGCTGACCTCTACGAAATAGACAGACTGACTGCGCACTTCTAAACACTGAAACAAAAGTTCGTTGGATTGCTAGCTCGGCTACTTTGGGAATGTAGCAACAGGCTTGAGACTGAGATTAATAAATTAATCAAAGACGTGGCTACCTATATAAATTTTCTAACAGATTGGTTATAAGGTTCGGCCGTAAACCCTATTATTATTATTTTGTAAATATTAAAAATAAAGTATTGATAAATGATAATTACTTTTTTATTTCTAACTACCCACCAATATATGCGTTATGCTTAACATCAAGCTAACGAGCAGCTCGTTTCGTTATCCAATAGTTTGAAAAAAAAAATTCCAATTTGTGGCGCACATAAATGTCATTGATTGACATTTGTGACATTATATCTTTGTTGAATACGGCTCTTGTATGTGTAGAGATTCACCCAATTATAGGTGTTAGGTTGCTATGTTGTGTTAAACTAAAGCGATGTTGTCAGAGCGACTGTTCATTGCCGAATAACTTATAGATCTACACAAATAAATAAAATTGAAGCGTCTGTTTGTAATATCAAAATAACAGCTTTTTACTAAATGCATATGGAAGCACCTATATGACAAAAACACAATTGTTAAAATGTTTTGTGTCTGTTTTTTCCGGGTAATCTCCAATACGGCTGGACCGATTTTGATGGGACTTTCACTGGCGGATAACTGATGTTACAAGGAGTTACGTGAGTGAAGCCGCGGGGCACAGCTAGTACTTAAATATTAAGAGAGTTATCCCGTAAACATCACTCCAGAGTGACTGAGCACTACATTCTCGGTTTTAAAGCAATAATATCCTGCGGAAGCCCTCGCCGCACAGTGGGCTGAAAATCGAGTTTCATAGACATAGGCCTCTTTTATTATAAACATTTTCTTGTTGCAAACCAACACAGAACCTTATCAGGAGCCCTAACTATATCATATTTATGCACCTATCACGATTATGACGCAGTAATGATTTTTCGAAGAAAAATTTGTATGGAGACAAACATGAAAATCGATATTTTTCGGCCCCCGAGAGAGTGCCCGTTATTTCCTCTGGTATGATTAATATTGTACTTATTTTTTACTATTTTTTGACATATCGCACACACCGCGCACTCGATGGACTTTGGGTGAAAAAAAAAAATAAAAAAAAAAAAAATACAGCGCATTTTACTTAATATTTGTAGTGCATTAACCTCTATAATTAATATATCGACACTCACCTAATCATTGTTACAGTTTTCATGCAGTATTCAGATACTATCTTTACAATTTACCTGTTATTACCGTATTTTATGGTGGTTTTATGATATTAACCATTAATGCCAATACACGCTGTTTACATGTAAATTTACAATGGGTCATTAAGATACTCGACATTATCATTGTTACAAAAATAACTGTAGAGGCTTACCTACCTACTTATCTTTAACTACCTGTTAAACCGTCACTAACGATCGAGTCCATTGTATTCTAAAGAGCTATTTATTTATTTATTTTGGTTATTCTGGTTTATTGCATTCTTTAAAAAATATGTTGTAGTTAATTACTTAGTTTGATTAGTTAATTACTTACTTATCACATGTCATTGTCTTGTTCTACCTAATTTAATAATTAGTAGTCGGTAGCAGGTATGAATTTAGTATAAATTAAGATGGTACTAAATATTATTTTTAGTTAAATTATAACTTTTCTACGTGTAACGTGTGCGAATTTGCGAAAAATAAAATTGATGAAAATGGAGAGATACAGTGTGAAAACCAATCTGGAACTATTTGTGATTCTAGGTAAGCCTCTACAGTTATTTTTGTAACAATGATAATGTCGAGTATCTTAATGACCCATTGTAGATAGAGGCAGTAATTTCACACAAGAGCTTTAAAGTCAGTAGGTACCACAATCTCAGAATCCAAACATGTTTGACATCGCACAGAATGGATATTGGATGGCAATCAAATCAGCGACAAATCAAACAGCAGAGATTACAGCCTGGCGGAAAATATATATATATTATTATGTATATCATATCGGGGCAACGCGCGGCTCAAATTAATTACTCTATGAATATTAATAGGCCTGCCGTGCCTACCGGCGGTTTGGGGCAAGTTATAAGCTGTACTCTAATTGAAGTTGAAAAAGGAAAATATTTATTGACATTTAAAAGGTGTTGGAAAATAACTGTTTAATTGAGACCCGAAAAAATCCTTACTAAAAGAGTTATGGTGAAAGTATGTAATAATGATACTTATAGGTAGGTTATGTTATTTTTTTAATTAGAGATAGTTTATAAAGTGGAGGTGTGTCTTCTGGGAAACTCCACGCGTGCATGGTACCATGGGTAACAGCTAATAGTATATAATATTATTTTTCATATAATATTGTAAAACAAAACAAAAAGATTAAGACTTGCGTTAGGTAGGTACCTACAGCTGTCAGACTACGCCTACGAATAAAGAAATGGAAGTAAAACGCAAGATAAACAAAACGTAAAAGCACGAGTAATACAATCATAAAACTCTTTTGCGACGGCTCTGTGGTTATGCTGGTAGTAAGTCTGCTTGCAAAGCGAGGGTCTCCGGGTGCGATTCCCGGCTGGGGCAGATTTTATATGGTGAAAATAACATAACGTAGGGTAACGAGCGCACTGCAGTGCCGCGCAGGCCTTTGTGTTTCAAAGTTCTAGTCGGTACTACAATTATTGTTATGGGCCGGAGATAATAAAAATAAATAAATAAATAAACGCTTACATACTCATACCCCCGCACTAGGATTCCCTGTGTCGCAGGTGGCATGGACACACACAGATACACATCACAAACATCCAAGACCCGAGAACAAATTTTATGTTTACACAAAATCTGCCCCGGCCGGGAATCGAACCCGGGACCCCTCGCTTTGCAGGCAGGGTTACTACCAACTTAGCTACGGAGCCGTCGAACATATGCTTACCATCATGCAAGCAAACAACCAGCTCGTCTCGTTATCAAATAGCACAAAAACACAAAATTACCGATGGCATAGTAATTATAATATGTGTGCCAAGTTTCACAGAATCAGTTAACAGGTAAAAATTCAGTGAGTGAATAATCAATCAATCATTCCCATTTTTCTATCCGTAGAAGTATTTTTTTCTTCAAATTTACGAGTAATTAATAGCACAAACTTCGATGTATACCTACGTCTATCCAATTAAAAAAGGATAATAATAATCGGACTAATCTGTAAAATTTTAGGCGTGACTAATGATCATGTATAAAATATTAATATTATAATAAAAAAATATAACGGGTGGACTTGAGAACGTCCTCCGTTTTTTGTCGGCTAAAACTAATTACCAACCCCGCTATCGCTTATAACTCGCTCAAAGCCAAAATGTGAATATTGATGTAACGCGTAATTAGTAGGCGGGCGGAGGGACGTGTTTTTAAACGCATGTTTTGTGGCCCGCCGCGGTTCCATTGACTTACTCAACCAATGAGTGCAAATACGATAATGATTTTAATAATATTTACGTTACATATCGAGGTAAACCGGTTTTTATCGCTTTATAACCCATTTATATGGTAGGTACGAACCAGTGAATAAAATCTCAGTATTTTTTTTCAATTGATCCGTAAATGCCGAATTGGGACTTATCCTTTATATCTCGATAAGTTATCGTTTGACCAACATAAGTATTACATTTTTATACTATTTGAGAACGAGATGAGCTGGTCGTTCGACTGATAGTAACCATAAGGCCGGCCCATAACAATTACCATCTTAATGACGATAAGGTTAATTATGGCTCATTCTCTCTGAGAGAAGGCTGTTATTCCAGCAGTGGGAGCATAACAAGACTGCTGGCTGATGATGAAGGTACAATGGGAGCGTAACAAACAAGGCTGATGATGATGGTTGAAGATTGGAAATACAGCAAATCGAGAATTGGAACACTAGCTGTCTCAAATACACCTACCAAAGCATAAAAAGGTGCTTAGCTACAAACTTTCATCTTGAATTATCTTGTAGCTACGGGAAGAATTAGAAAATGGTTGCATCTATCTATAGTCTTATCATCGTCCTTCATGATGTTTTCGTTCACCAAAAGACGACCTTTTTAAAGGTAATTCATTCTAGCATAACGTGTTTCATCATCGTCTACATAACTATTGATGTCGAGTCTGTCGTCTCATACCTAAACCTAATTTTATTTAATAGCATGAGAAAGGGATGGAATATATTTTAGACCTGTATAATTAATCCACTTATTTGTGTCTAGTGGCATCTAATTTTTCAGTTTGAAGATATTTGAGTTGATAAATATCAAACGTCAATATGTCCTTGGTAAGTGAAAAGAAGATAGACCAATATAATTGTTTGCAGATGCAAACGACATTGTTTTGGCGATTTTAACGTTTAATTTAGCTTATTTTGACAATGTTTATCCCCGACTACGTAGAAATATAACGAATTACGTTCAAACATCCTCAAAATCCTTAAAACTGGTTGGACATATTGGATTTTGAACTAAATCAATGGACATATTTGTTTTTGAAAAAAAGTCATGACCGGACATAACAGAATTTGATTAAAAACACTGTGACGAAATAATGGCGCCACGGCTAAGGGTTGCCACCGAAGACATACTGGGGATTTAAATTACTACAGTTAGGTATTAAATAATAAAATAAAAACTATTTTGTCATAAGTTTAATTATTTAAATGGCTAAAACCTCAAAGATAAATTCAAATTCAAAATGCTTTATTATAAAAGCCCCAAGAGAGCACTTATGAAGGTTCAAATAAATTACTCTAACAGCGGCCTCTGTAACGCTCGTCTACCAGACAAGCTTTTATAAAATATGTAATGGTACTGTAATCTTGTGGCCAACTTCCGGCTCCAATATCAGGTCCCTGGACCTCATCTAGGATCAGAGACTTGTAAAGACAAATCAAACGAGCCCAATCTCGATGGGGTTATGTCTGTTTCATTACATAGTTTCTATGACTGCCTTCCGGCTCTATCATCAAACCAGCTCTGTGCCATCATTATATTGCATTGTTATCCGATTCACAAATATATGTAAAATTTCAGCTCAATCAAAACACCGAGAAGTGGGTCAAATTTAGCTTGCAAGATTTGTCCTAAACAAACAAAAAAATGTTTACATACATACGTATGTAACATACAAATTAAATCAAAGCTTGTAAATAATACAATAAAGATAGTTATGTATTCAAAATTTATAGTAGTTTACTTAGTGAGGATATCAAAATGCCATTGTGGTGGGCTGGTGGCAGCCCTGCGACTAGTTTAACTTTAGCTAAAGTAATAACAATTTGACTTATAATTTTCGCTTTTCCTCTGCTTTCTTTTGCTGCGTCTTTATATTACTTCTTTTCCTGGCTTTATCAGGGTCAACACTTTTAACATTTGAGTCCATTTTCACTAATATAAACTAATTAACATTGTACAACATCGGGTACGCACTTTCCTATCAATAAAACTAGGATCAATCTGTAAGCCGTGTATTACTTTATTTATAAATACAAAAACCTATCCCTTCCTGTCCTCGCCAAAATTTTAAATTTGCGCGCGGACCTCCGTTCGCTGCAACGAAACGCTTGCGCGATTCAGAATTTATTTGCATGCGACACTAATGCCATCTATCGTCAGACCTTACAACTAGTGAAGCAAATCGATACCTTAAACATTCCGCCCACCAAGGACGAATTTACTTTGTCCTTTCATCCATGCCGCCCACCGTGGCGATTGTGCACAAAGTAGGAACCGGCAGACATTTGTCCTTAGTGGTCGCTTTACATAACAAACAAAACATGTGGACTGTATAACATTTTCAAAAAACAATACTTAACCAAAAATGAACTTGCAAATTATTTGCACAAACAAAACTTAAATACCTATGTTCATTCGGCTACAGGAAGTACACATAATTTCGATGTAGGCCGTTTGATGATACCATTTTGTGTACGTAGCGTGACTACGCGTGTTACATTATCAGGACCTGGATGCTTGGTAACCACCCGACCAAGAAGCCATCTACAAGGAGGTAAGTCATTTTCTTTTACTAACACTACATCTCCTATTTTAGGTTCAGGAGTTTGGTAAGACCACTTATAGCGATGCAGAAAATTTGACAAATACTCCTGGGACCAGCGTCTCCAAAAGGTTTGTAACATTTTTTGAGTTAACTGCCATCTACGTAAACTAGTCACATTTGAAGCTTCAAAATTGTGGTCTGGAGCAGTGATAAGTGGCTCTCCAACCAGAAAATGTCCCGGCGTTAACACATCAACTGCATCAGACTCGGACTCGAGCCGCGACATTGGTCTTGAATTTAGGCAGGCCTCAATCTGCGCTAACACTGTTGACAATTCTTCGTACGTCAACGTGGATTCCCCTATGGATCTTTTGAGATGAAATTTGGTGGACTTTATTCCTGCCTCCCATAGCCCTCCGAAATTAGGCGAATGAGGAGGAATAAAGTGCCAAGTAGTTCCGTTAGAAGCTAATGCTTGAGCAACGTCTTCTAAAAACCCAGCATTCTCAGAAGCAAACAAACTCTGCAACTCGCGGGAAGCACCAACAAAGTTTTTACCGTTGTCGCTCCAAATGTCTGTGCATTGACCTCTACGAGCGACAAATCGTTTGAAGGCAGCCAGAAATCCCGGAGTGGTTAGATCACTGACGACTTCAATATGCACGGCTCTCGTAGCCATGCACACGAATAGGCAGATATAGCCCTTATAAGAGTGGTGACCTCGGCCCTTTGACGTTCTTATGTTGATTGGGCCGGCGTAATCAACACCACTACATTTGAAAGCTCTATTGGGTGTGACACGAGCAGCCGGCAACTGTCCCATCAGTTGAGCAGATGTTTCTGCCTTCAGTCGAACGCATTTGATGCATTTGCGGACGTATCCCTTAACCCTCAATTTCATACCCAAAATGTAGTACTTAGTACTCAAATAACTCATCATGAGCTGGATGCCACCGTGTAGCGTTTTCGCATGGGCATCAGCAATAACTAAATCTGTGAGTGCAGACTTCTTAGGCAGCAATATGGGATGCTTCCTACCTTCACTAAAAGGCGACCTTTCCAAGCGTCCTCCTACTCGTAACACACCCTCATCATCAATGAAAGGATTCAAGGACCTGAGGGGTCCTTTTATCCGTGCTAAATTGGCGTCTCTCCTGATAGCTACCAATTGTTCTCCAAAATGTTCCTCCTGACATTGTTTGATACAACATTTTAACGACTCCGTCAATTCTATTGACGTGAGATAATTCGGAAACTGCTTTTTAACGACTGATTTTCTCAGTTTCAGAAATCGTCGACAATATGCTACGACTCTTATCAACTTCGCGAGCGATGAGTATCGGTTCCAAATTACGGTTTCTGCTACTGCAACATGAGTCTTCACTTCCTCCAGCTCTGTCTCAACATTTGGTTTGTTATAAGGAACAACCTTGCGCTTTAAAAACTCTGGACCACTGAACCACAGAGTTTTTTCGAGAAGTTCTGCCGGTGTTATGCCTCTCGAAGCACAGTCAGCAGGATTATTTCCAGACGATACGTGTGCCCACTGACACGTATCTAAGGTCGTCAATATTTCAGACACCCTATTCGCGACGAACGTTTGCCAGCGACTAGGGTGACTTAACAGTCACCCTAACATCCAAGCTAGCATCCAGTTAATCCAAGGATTAACATCCAAGCTAGGACCACAGTAGAATCCGTCCACGCCCGAATATTTGACTTTGGTATCGCTAAAGTTTCCGCTACTTCTACTAGCAATCTAGTTACGAGAACTGCGCCGCATAATTCCAATCTAGGAATGGAGACCTGCTTTATAGGTGCCACTTTGGTCTTGGCTGTAACCAAATTGACATGAATGTTACCTACCACATCAACCCTACGAAGATAAACCGCTGCCGAAAACGCCAACTTAGACGCATCAGAGAACCCGTGTAGTTCCACGAGTGAATCATTCGTATTTGTACCAAGCCATCGAGGTATGTTTATTTGAATCAACATAGACAAATTTTCGCGGTAAGTATTCCATTCATCTAACAACCTTGCAGTAACTTCCTCATCCCATCCCAATCCAGATATCCATAGCTTCTGAATGAATATTTTTGCTACTATCACACAAGGCGATACCCAACCCAATGGATCATATAACCGCGCTATATGTGAAATAATTTTTCTTTTTGTTACAGGTCCCGTTTCCAGAGGCAGTATCACCGAGTACCGGAACTCGTCAGTTTTTCTATTCCAGGTAAGTCCCAGTAACTTTACTACTTCGTCCATTTTTTATTTAAGCTCTTCTTGCACATCCTCCTGTCTTTCTTCCATTTGCTTAATTGCTTCCAATAATTCATCGCTATTGCTCATCCACTTCTGTAGCTCAAACCCTCCACTTTTCAGCAACGCTTTCATTTCTTTATAGATAGTCATTCCTTGTTTCACAGAGTCGCATCCTGTAAGTAGATCATCCATATAAAATTCAGTTTTAACCTTTTCAGCTGCTACTGGATACTTCTCTCCTTCATCTTGAGCTACTTGTTGCAGACTCTTCACGGCGAGATAAGGTGCTGTTGCCGTACCGAAAGTAACTCTGAGTAATCTATAATCTTCTGCTTTTGCTTCCAGATCTTCTTTCCACAACAGCCTTTGATAGTTGATATCTTCCTCCGACACCTTCACCTGACAGTACATTTTGATAATATCAGCTGCTAAACATATTGAATGCGTTCTCCAACGCATTAACAAGTGCCTTAGTTCCGGTTGTAGTGTCGGCCCAGTCATCAGAGTATCGTTCAATGAGACTCCATTTCTATTTTTACAGGAAGCATCGTACACAACCCTGACCCTTGTCGTATCCTTGTCATTTCTAACAACTGGGTGGTGAGGTATGTATACTGTCTTTTCAATCTTCCTTTCTGTTTCAGGAACCTTTTCCATAAAGCCCAGACGTAAGTATTCTTCTATTACTTCCTTATATTTAACTTTCAAAGTTTCATCTTTCTTGAATCGTAAGTATAGCCCGTTCAGTCTTTTTTCTGCTATAGCTCTGGAGTCACCATCAACGCATTCTGGTTTGTCCGTTTTGAAAGGAAGTTTCACGATATATCTTCCATCGATATCTCTTTTCGTTGTTTCAGCAAATATACGTTCGCAGGAAACTTCTTCTTCGGTCATAATTCTTTTCTGCGAATTGGGATCAGATTCTATCTCCCAGAATCTCTTCAACATTTCATCGTCAGCGCACACGTGCATAGCGACAACGTTTGATGCGGAAGACTGTGTCCTTTGACTCGTTCCGGATATGATCCATCCCAGTGACGTGGCTTGTACCAAAGGGTATCCTTCAGGCCCCTTTTTTACACCCTCTTGGATTATTTGACCATAAACTTCGGCTCCTAACAGTACATCAATTCTGTTAGGTGTATGATATTGTGGATCAGCTAGACACACATCGTTTAGCCATGTTACCTCCTCCATCCTAGTATTTGGCAGAAACGTAGTTATCGATTTTGATACGTACGCTTGTACTGAGATCATGACATTGTAATGAATTCTGGAATGAAGTTTCAGTTCGACCGTATACTTAGCAAGAGTTGTCTGATTGCCTTCTAAACCCGATATTATACTTTTTACGGGATGTTTTTTAAGACCAAGGAACTGGACCGTGGCTTCTGAAACGAAGGACGCCTGTGAGCCTTGATCCAGTAACGCCCTGATGTAATGATTCGTTCCCCTTTTAGACTCTGCGAGAACAACAGCTGTGGCTAGAAAGACCTGCCGTTTTACGGGCAGTTGACCGAAACAAGAGACCAACGCCGCCGCCTCTCCCGTGCTGGAGTTTGCCGCTGATTTCCCAGCGGATGAGCTACTTAAACCACTTCCAGACGTTGAAGCGCTATTATTTAAGTCTTGTGGCTTACCAACTCCACCTGAACTGTTCGAATGTAGCAACGAATGATGCTTAGATTTACACACACGACACGTCGACTTACTCGGACAGAACCTAGCCGCGTGGTTACCACCCAAGCAGTTGAAACACAATCGTTTACCAAATATAAATTCACGTCGCGTGATTACATCATCTTTCGCGAATTTCTTACATGTAAAGAGCTTGTGATCTTCACCACAATATTCACAAACTACATTTGTGGTATGCAAAACCTTATGTTTAATTGGAAGTGTGGAATTTGAGGCTCTGGGTTTAGGATTGGGTTCAATCGATTCAAGAGCTCTAAATCTTGACTGCAAAAACGCCCGAAACTGAGTGAATGTAGGCAATTCATCCGAGTTTCCTTCCGAGACCCTCAATTCCCACTGTTTTCTTGTTTCAGTATCCAATTTGTTTGCTATCACATGAATAACAATAACATCCCACGTATCTACATTTACCCCTATATTTCTTAACCCGTGTAAACAATCCGCTGTGGTATCAGCGAGTTCCTTAATTGCTGCAGATGACTCGGAACTGGCAGTCTTTTGCCCTAATAGCCTTTTTAATATGCAATTTGCTAAATAAACCTTGTTATTATATCTGGCCTCTAACTGACTCCAACATTCAGTATAATTCGCTGCGGTAATAGGCAATTGGCGTATGAGCTGTTCCGCTTCACCTGTCAGCAGACTTTTCAAATAATGAAGACGTTGCACGTCATCTAAAGATGTATTTGAATGCACTAAGGAAACGAATAAATCTCTAAACGTCACCCATTCAGAGTACTTCCCAGAGAAGGGCGGAATAGTTATCCTAGGCAACTTCAACGGGGTATGCGTACTAACATTACTACTAATTTGAACAGAACTCTTTTGAACTACGTATTGAGACTGAGTTTTTAATAAATCGGCTTTATAATTTATGTAAGCGTCTTCTGCTTTATCATAATAGTTTTCTTTCATGTAAGTAGTCGCTTGCAACTTCTCCCACTCTTCTGACTCGTCAACAATCTCTTGATGTACCTTTGTAAATCTATTCCACAATTCTTCTAATACAGTTAACCTAGTTTGAACATAATATTCAGACAAGCGATCCTTAGATGTTTTCTTGAAGTTAACATGAGCCTTACAAATCTTGTCCAAAGCATCTCTTTGCGTATTGAATTTAGCCGCCATTATGCAAAGGACACCAATAATTTTGAAGTGAAAACAAATCTGAACAGCCAACAAAATTCAAAGTAAGTTGAAGAAACTAAAAATTTTACAAGTCCAAAATATCAAAAACTTTTCTAAGTCCCGTAATAAAATAAAACTAAGTTGAAGAAACTAAAAATTTTTACAAGTCCAAAATATCAAAAACTTTTCTAAGTCCCGTAATAAAATATTGAAATTTTTACAAGTGTTTGAGAAATAAACACTTCAATAATTTTTTGGGCATAGGTTCCCCGTCTCAACCAAATTTTACAAATTATTCTAAGTCTAAAATTATCACTGAATTTAACTAAGTTAATTTACTCTAATACTTAAAGTTCCAAATTGCTTGATTTTACTTGAAAAGATCCAAAATTTAATTCTTGATTTTAAAGTTCAAAATTGCACAAATAAACAATTTAACAGTACTCACGATTTTTCACGACTCACACTTGACCGAAATCCTGACGTCACTGGGAACATCCGCCAGATGGCGTTGGCACCACCTCCTCGTGATGCATGGACTCCTCACCAGCTCCCAGCTCCGTCTGCAGAATTCCTTGGATCCTGCTGCTCCTCTCCTCTTCACACCCTGGGCTTCCTAAGACGCTTAGGGTCTTCTCCCTAGCGTCCAACCTCGAGTTGATCACCGGTGATCGGTCTTGATCAACTCGCCACAGTGAGACCAGCCTCACTGGTGTTCGCCCCGAGCAGCGATCCACTGCCCCTAGGTGCGAAGCGTAGTCACGTGGGACTACTGAGCCAATTAAATGGCATCAAAATTAATCCGGCTCGATTGGACCAAAAACTTGTACAACATCGGGTACGCACTTTCCTATCAATAAAACTAGGATCAATCTGTAAGCCATGTATTACTTTATTTATAAATACAAAAACCTATCCCTTCCTGTCCTCGCCAAAATTTTAAATTTGCGCGCGGACCTCCGTTCGCTGCAACGAAACGCTTGCGCGATTCAGAATTTATTTGCATGCGACACTAATGCCATCTATCGTCAGACCTTACAACTAGTGAAGCAAATCGATACCTTAAACAAACATTAATTTAAATCACAGAGCTACGCCGAGTTAGCCATTAACGCAAACACTAATTCCCGCCATCATAGCGAAACGGATTGATTTGATTGGACGGTTGGGACATATTGGTTTCTGTTACGAATGCCTTTATGGACTTAATGTATTTTGAAACAAACCGAGGTTTTCACTCGCGGTTTTCACAGCAAATAAGTGGACATATGTGTAATTTTAAAATTCCAGAATGATTAGTTTTTATTTTACTATATGTTAGTATAAAAAAACAGTTTTTTGTCCATAGTGGACATATTGACGTTTGATATTTATCAACTCATTTGACAGCTCTAAAGCTAAATTAAAATCAGTCTAACATCTTCCATCTCTTTCTCATGTTATGTATTGAAAAGAGAGAAAGCGAAACGAAAATTAGGATTAGGTATGAAATGGCAGAATCGAGACCAATACAATAAGATCAGAGATAGAGGTCAAACGGTAATCTACCAATAGCACAAAAACAGAGAAAAATTGTATAATTTTGCTACATTCAATTCCAAAACACAAAAAATAACAATACAACGACCGTCGTCCAAAGCTATTTATGCCATGAAATTGTGTTTAATTGGGTAGAATACGAGAATCATTTCGTTGAAGACCTTCTCGCCTTTTGCGGCCTTGCTTTGAGAATTAAGAAGGCATTTAATAACCGTGTAATAAAAAATTGCCTTAAAAAACGGGAATTTCTTCGGCGAAGAAATCGCGATATATATGAAATTTCACCCCCCATTTTTCACAATTGGGGGTGGTATTCTTTAGTAAATGTTACTAAAGAAATGAAATTAAAACAATAGAATTATTTATACTAATTTAATTTTCAAACTTTAAACCGTATTTTTCAACATAACATAAGACAACTATAAAAAGTAGAAACAGTAAGTAACTACCCACAAAAACAATTAAAGGACTGGAAGAAAAATCTGTCCATTACGGACTTTGTTAATAAATGGATAAGCAGGTACCTTATATTCTCAATTCAATCGGACATGTTTCCATTCGGATTCACATTCTTCGTCTCTGTTTCCTGAATGTTGCTGACTGAGTCGGATAATGTGGATCCGAAAGGAAACCTGTCGGATTGAGTTGTGAATATGCCTACAGCTCCACATCACCTATTTGCTTAGTTTTTCATTTCTAAATGGATAAACATAAATATATCACAGTTATTACACCCACGATATTGATTTATCGCGTGTCAGAACCTACTGTTTACTATTATCTACGTTATTATTATCTAAAGCTGTAACTGAATTGTAACTTTTAAACTTTCGCGATTCGAAAACATTGTTTACTTTTAAGAACGGGACTTAATCGCGATAAAAACTCAGGTTTATATTTACCTCGACGAGAAGACACGTGACCACGATCAATGCAACTTGATCGAAACGTCGAGGTAAATATAAACCTGAGTTTTTAACTGAATTACCACAAGGAAAGAAGAATGTATTTATTAAAAAAGCGTATTATAAAATTAAGGATTACGTAGATGACAAAGCTGCATGGAGGCAAACAGCTCAGGACTACGGTAATACTTAGACTTAAATTTTAATCATTATTGTCAGCATTATAAATGATCATTGTAAAAACTATTTTTAAACAGAATGCCGAGACGAGTTTTTTATCTTGCTCGTAACACGGCTAGTGCTGATTATTTTTTTAAATACTAAATAGAAAACCGGTTCAAAATGCTTCGCATCCGTATTCCGTCACATGGACTATGATTAACATAATTACTATCTATACATATTATATACAGATAAATAAAATTGAAGTGTCAGTTTGTACAGTTTTTTTTACTAAATGCATTTGAAAGTATATAAAGCACATAAAGCAAAAAAGCAATTTTTTAAATTTTGGTCTGTCTGTCTGTTCCGATGTCTGGCTGGACCGATTTTTACAGGACTTTCAATAACAGATAGCTGATGTTATAAGGAGTATCTTAGGCTACTTTTATTTAACAAAAATAATTATGGTTCGGCACAAACAAATAGGTACGACATATGAAACGCAATATCTCCGCGCGGCTGAAACCGCGGACAGCAGCTAGACAATAAATATGGTTATGTTAATGATTAACTAACCGATTATAAATGTCATCAGCAAAAAGTTTTAAGGTCAGTATACGAGTGCATCGTGATTCTTTCAGTGCTGGTTTACAATGAAAGTGTACATATTCGTTTGCCTATTTTATATAAGTGAGTAATTTCAATGGACTAACCTTCGTTTTGCCGATGATATAGCCATAATGGCGGAATCGCTTGAGGATCTCGGTACCATGCTCAACGACCTCAGTAGAGTTTCCCAACAGGTTGGTCTTAAGATGAACATGGACAAGATGAAAATCATGTCCAATTTCCATGTTCCACCTATACCGGTAATTGTTGGGAACGATACTCTCGAAGTTGTTGACGAATATGACCTAGGACACTGTCCAATTGGCAATTAGGTAGGTCCAACTTCGACAAAGGGCAGCTGGGCAGCGTAGGGGAAGCTTCGACATATCTTTTCGTCAACAATACCGCAGAGCTTCAAAACCAAGGTTTTCAACCAGTGTTTGTCGCCAGTAATGACTTTGGCACTGAGAAGTGGTGTCTTACTGTTGGCATCATCAGCAAGCTCATAGTTGCACAACGAGCTATGGAGAGGCCTATGTCCGGCAGTGGACGTTTTCCGGATGATGATGATAAGAATGTTGATTAGAATAGACTTAGAAACAATTCCAGAAAATGACACTCATTTCACTTTTGAAGAGATTTTTTTTATGGAAATTTGGAATGATGTATTTTCAAGGGAGATTCTCACAACTTGTAGACAACCATGGTTCTCATGTCCTATTATTTCCTATATAACGTTTTATTTCTTCTAAGTTAGTCATTAATTATTATGTTTAAGATCTCATACTTGTATCATAGTAAAATAAGTCCTTTTACTATGCTAGTATGTATAGGTAAGTGGTTTTCTGTGTCACGGTGCTATTTACGTAGTCAATAAAATACAATTTAGTTTAGTGCTTTTGAGATTATTAAGTATTTGCTCATGCTTAATTTTTTTTTTTATCAAATGCATTGATATCATTTTAGGCATCTCTTATCAAACCGATAACTTCTACATCTCTTTACATTGTAATATAAAAAAACATCACGTCTTTTTAACTCAACCATCATATACAGGTAGTTGTTGTACTTGTTTTTTTGTATCTATCTTAGGTTTATTTAATGTGTAAAGTTATTTTAGTAAATGCTTCGCCAAGAAATTCTTCAGACGTGGTACAAAATGGAAGACGGAGCAAGAGTATACCAGCAGTAGACAGTCTCATCGAGAAGCTGAAACATGAACAGTGGAAACCTGATGATGAGGCGTGTCATCAAGCCAACCTGGACATACTTAAGGGGGTGAAGAATGACAAGCTTTGGGCGACTTGGAGTAAGTTACCCTTCGAATGTTTGCTTTATTTGACTTTCAATTCAAACCTCGCGGTGTAGCTGGTAGGTCGGTGGACATTTACATTTCTTGGTACTTTTTTGTCATAGTCGTCACGAACATAGTCAATCATAGTAAAAGGGTTATTGTTTGTCATAGTCGTCACAAACATAGTCAATCATAGTAAAAGGGTTATTGTTTGTCATAGCGTCCGCGTCCGCGCGTCATAGCGTGAGGTTGTTGTGCGGAACGTAATTGTAATAGTGCGAGATGTCGTGTGACGTAGTGAAATGCAATCACTGCAAAATTGTGATAAATGAGGCGTTAGCATTTATCCAAAATAAGGCTGACGTGATGGATGAGGAAGGAATCGTTCGTTTGTGTTCCACTTCTTTCTCGACGCAAGAAATTGAAAATGCGAAAAATTTGTTATTTGATTCGTTACAAACTAAGAAGCGTAAAATAACAAGTAGGAAGGGAGGTAAAATAGACCATGATCTGTACGACGTTATATCCCTATGTAAAGAAGAAGATCCTGAAAATATGCCTATTTTTGTAGCTCGCGATCTCGAAAAACTACCTCCAATTTGCTACGATCACATAGATATGACCAAATTGTTAAAAGATTTACTGGTTTTACAAAATGAAATGAAGATTATTAAGGAAGATTATGTTACTAAGAAGCAGTTTGAACAATTACAAAATAATATGCCGACTCCGGACAAAAAATCTGTATCTTGTTTAAATTATGTCAACACAACAAGGGGAGCTTGTGTGATTTCACCACCACCACGGGATTCGATGTCTTCCGAGGAATGTTTAACGCCGCAATCTGTATTATCCGTTATACCTATGCATAAAACCTGTTCTGTCCAGGTGCATCATAACAATGAGCGCTCGGAGGTCAATGACTTGCCGTTATCTGTAGGCGCCGGTGGTGCGAGATTATGCAATACGACAGCGCAGCAATGTAAATCAGTATCAAAAACATTACCGAAGGAGAAATCTTTTGTTGAGATTGCAAAGGAGGAGGGTGAATGGAAGCAATTAGAACCTACTGAAGAGTGGAAAATAGTGCAGAGAAAGAGATTGAGAAATCGTTTTGTAGGTTTACGGGGAGGTGCTATAATAGAACCTGATGCCAAGTTCAGGGCAGCGGAGTCCGCTAAAATTCCACTTCTTATTTACAATGTGAATAAAGAAACCTTGCCCCAGGATATTAGTAGGAATAGTAGTATACCTATGGAATAAAACGAAGGTGGAAGTAAATATTGAAAAATTAAATATGAAGAAAGATAAGAGATACAACTCCTTTAAATTGCTAGTCCCTAAACATAACCTGCAAATGTTCATGGACACTAAATTATGGCCTGACGGAATTTCTTTTCGACGGTTTGTCGATTTTAAATACAAAAATAAGTCAGGGGAAGAGGTAACTAAAAAACCAAATAATAATGGATAAAGATTGTGTTTTTGTAAGCTTTAATTGCAGATCGGTTATTCGATCTGTCGACTGTATTAAGTCGCTGTGTGAACGTGCCGATGTTATAGCTCTTCAAGAGACGTGGCTGATGCCTCATGATCTGCCGTTTCTGGGCACAATATATACCAGCTTTAGCTACACGGGAACATCAGCGGTGGATACATCAGCGGGAATGCTAAGTGGGAGGCCTTACGGTGGTGTCGCTGTACTCTGGAGGAAGAGCCTATTTCAGCAGGTTACAGTGATCAACTGTAATAATGTGCGTCTTGCGGCAGTTAAAATCTCACTTGCCGACCAGCGGTCATTGCTGATTATCTCTGTGTATATGCCTACTGACTGTGCTGATAACTTAGCAGAATTTACGGATTGTCTTAGTGAAATTTGTGCTATAAGTGAGAGTTGTGATACGGAAGCAGTGTATATATTAGGGGATTTTAATGCCCATCCAGACGAAAATGTTGGGAAAGAACTTTTAAGATTTTGTGGTGAGCAGCGCTGGGTGTGTGCGGATAGATAGATAGATAGATAAACTCTTTATTGAAACACCACAGTACAGGAATATTTAAAGCTAAACGAAAAGAAACTAAGTGTCACAATGGGCGGTCTTATCGCTCATAGCGATCTCTTCCAGACAACCCAAAGGCTAAAGAAAATCATAAAAAGTAGGAAGGGATGGTGGCTCTCAGTTATTAGATACTTATAAACCAATATGAATTTAAATTAACACAAATATATATATATAATATTATAATATACCTACATATATACAAATAATTATACTAAACATACATATATAACTACATAAACTACAGAAAACACAAACCAATATACCTACCTTAATAATTATGTTAAACTAAATAGATAAGTACAAAGGCAGCTAGCGTGAAAGATATAATGCGTTAACCCTATTTTTAAATATGTTTAACGAGGGTGCACGTTTTACATCTAGGGGCAATGCATTCCACAAGCGTACAGCTTCAACACTGAAGGATTTGTGATAAAAAGATGAAGAGTGTAAAGGTGTTTTAAGCAAAAGATTCTCTGATGACCGCAACGAACGAGGGTTTGAGGTTTCAAGAAATTCAAAACGATCCTGAAGGTAGCGCGGGGAAGAAGGAAGAAACAGAGTACGGTAAAGAAGAGATAGTATATGAGCATTCCGACGAAGCCGTATTGGAAGCCACTTGAGTTTAGAACGAAATTCGGAAACATGGTCATATTTGCGTAATCCAAATATGAACCTAATACAGAAATTTTGGAGACGCTCAAGTTTATTCAGCTGGTCCTCTGTGAGATCAAGATAGCAGACATCAGCGTAGTCAAGAATGGGGAGTAAGAGAGACTGTGCAAGCGCAATCTTGGTGGTAGTTGGGAGAAAGTTACGAAGTCTACGTAATGAGCCAGCGGAAGCAAACATCTTACGGCTGGTTAGTGACAGTTGAGGACTCCAAGTTAAGCACCGATCAATAGTTATGCCCAGATTCTTGACAGTCTCACTATACGGTATAATAATTCCATCAAATGACACTCGAGGTATTAAACTCCAGTCAACCTTGCAAATCGTTCGCGAGCTACCTACAACAATCACTTGCGTTTTCGTGGGGTTTACTGCTAGGCCATAAGCTTTGCTCCACACCGATATACGTCGCAAATCCTGATTCGTTGTTTGCACGGCTTCAGACAGCTGGTTAAGTGGAGCTTGGCAATATAATTGGAGGTCATTGGAGGATATTGAACGGCTCGGCATAGAATCAGATTCCTACACATATGTGAGTGATGCACATGGTAGTACTCGTTGGTTAGATCATTGTGTAGTGACTGAGACAGCTTCTCGTACCATTCAGCATATTTATGCTGATCATGATATATATTGGTCAGATCATTTTCCTTTGTTTATTTGCTGTAATATCAATTTAATTAAACCTAAATTAGTAATAAATAATAATAAATGCAATAAAATAGTCTGGGGGAAACGGGATCTATCTCAAATAGAAACTTATAGTCAGTTTTGTAATAATTTACTTAAAGATTTGAATTTGCCTACGGAATGTATTGATTGTAATGGAAAAATGTGTAAAAGTGAGAACCACAAGCAAACAATAAATAATTTGTACAAATCCATTGTTAATATTTTGAGTCAGGGGGCTGTATCGAGTTTTAATGACCATAAAATGTGTAAGCGGCGAGCCCAAGTAGCTGGCTGGAACAAACACGTCCGTCATGCTCACGGGGAGGCACGTCTTGCTTTTCAAATGTGGTTGCTATTTGGTAAGCCCACTAGTGGGCCTTACTATTTAAGTATGCGAGACACAAAAAAAAGTTTTTAAGAGTAAGTTGAAATGGTGTCAAAATAACCAGCAGCAAATAAAGATGGACATATTAGCTTCACTTCATACTGCAAAAGATTTTAGTAATTTTTGGAAACATACTAATAAACAAAATCCAGGAACTAGTCTTCCCGTTAGCGTGAACGGTGTGTGTGACCACCAGGAAATTGCTAATTTATTCATGGAAAATTTTAAAGTTAATCCTTTGTTAAGTAAGGATCAGTGGGTGCCCTGTACTAATGCTCATATGCCCGATTTACATGTGCATGTAAGTGCAGATGAAGTATCGGCATTAATTAAAAATATGAAGAAAGACAAATCTCCTGGGCACGATGGGCTTAGTATAGAGCATCTGCTTTGCGCTGGAGAGCACTTACCTACAGTGTTGGCAATGTTTTAGAACTTGTGTATTGGGCATTCATATCTGCCGCAAGATCTGATGCAGACAGTTGTGGTTCCCATTATAAAGAACAGAACAGGAGATGCCTCTGACGGGTCTAATTACAGGCCTATTTCATTGGCCACTATTATCGCTAAAGTACTGGACAGTCTGCTAGACAAACATCTAAGTCAGCATTTGGAGTTAAATGACGCGCAGTTTGGGTTTCAGCCCGGACTTTCTACTGAAGCCGCTATTTTATGCCTAAAACATACTGTCCAATACTACACGAGCAGAAAAACACCGATTTACGCTTGCTTTTTGGACTTGTCAAAGGCGTTTGACCTTGTGTCATACGACATTTTGTGGGGAAAGCTGCTGTCTGATACGAACATACCTAAAGATGTAGTACATTTATTTAAGTACTGGTATGAAAACCAGAATAATACTGTAAGGTGGGCGGACTCGCACTCAAGGGAATATAGGATGAGCTGTGGGGTGAGACAGGGGGGGATAACTTCACCTAAGCTGTTCAACCTTTATATGAATAGATTGATGGATGAACTAAGCAAAACTAAAGTTGGATGCTCGATCGCTGGCAATAGTGCAAACAATATAAGTTACGCGGACGACATGGTTTTGCTCAGTCCATCAATCAATGCTTTAAGGCGACTTCTTAGTGTATGTGAGTCTTATGCCGAATCTCATGGGCTCAGGTATAATGCGAAAAAGAGCGAGCTGATGCTGTTCAAGGCGGGAAGCAAAACATATCCACCTTTACCAGTAATGCTCGGCGGAGCTCCCCTTACTTGGGTTAAGCAGTTTAAGTACCTGGGCCACTGGGTAACGGATGACATGTCTGATGACGTAGACATGGAAAAGGAACGTAGGGCGCTGTCGGTAAGGTGTAATATGCTGGCTCGTAGGTTTTCACGCTGTACGGCATCTGTGAAAGTCACACTTTTCCGGGCATATTGCCAATCTTTCTATGCGTGTAGCCTGTGGACCAGATATACACAGAAATCCTACAACGCCCTACGTGTCCAATACAACAACGGATTCAGGGCACTGTTGGGGCTGCCACGTTATTGTAGCGCATCAGGGATGTTCGCAGATGCGCGAATTGACGATTTTCATGCCATCATGCGAAAAAGGTCCGCTTCCCTGATGCGTCGCGTTCGTGGCAGCCCGAACATTATGTTGACCGTTGTTGCGGAGGATTATTGCTGTGACATTATGCGGCAATTCTTGGCGCGTCATAAGCCAGTGGCCTGCAATGGTGTCACAGTAATATCTTTGAATTGTATTATTCTGTTCTTCTTTTTTCTCGAGTTACTAACATAGTTTCTAAGTTATTTTGTTACTAATACCGCTATGGACTCTTTGGTCTGCAATAAAAATATTATTATTATTATTATAGTCGTCACGAACATAGTCAATCATAGTAAAAGGGTTATTGTTTGTATGAGCCGTATAGTCACAGCGTTTAAATAGCATAATTTATTCAATATTTGTTCAGGGAATAAGCAGCAGCTCCTCCTCAGCGAACATTAAAAATTTATTACGATCATTGAGATGTGGTTTACTATGGCAAACTTCCTTCATATTATAGAGGAGGCTTATGTTCTGCAGTGGATATACTTTGGCTGCTAGTGATTGAGGTTTCGATATAAACGAGTAAGGAAAAGAGTAGACAGCTATGTTTGCGCATATATATGATTCACTTGCAGTACTTGAGTTCCGCTAGTGATCATGGCGCTTGAAACAGCGGTGAAGTATCAAAAACTCAATGCAAATAATATACGTGGTAAACATAAACATGGTCATTATGTTCGTAGTGATTTATTTTTAAAATCACCCGGGAAAATCGTCTAATAAAAGACTATAGCAACAATGAATTATTCAAGACTTTTATTTCTTAACACGTTATCAATCGTCGCGAAGCTCGGCTGTACCACGTAAGTGAATCCGGTTAAATACATATAAATTTAATGATTAACGTTTAATAACATTGAACAATGGCGCGTCTACATGCCACAATTGTTACGAGATATTTAATATTAGCTATGCACTTCCTGTGCTTTTTTTCTTCATTCGTTCGAGTCGTGCGAACATAAGTGGTATTAGTGTAAGTATATACAATTTATTTTTTAATATTGTACATGACGGGGCGGCGAGTCCAGGGGTCTTTTTAAAAACGGTGACGTCACCACCGGTGACGTCAACATCTTCAGCATCATGGTGACCGCTCACCCCTCGTAGAAAGAAAACTCGTAGAATCTCGATTTATCTCAACCATTTATTTCGGCAAGGTTATATGGGAGATCTGAACGGTCCGACGGTAGGCGCAATACTGGTCTCTCCAACAGTCGGTCGCTCGTATTTATAGCAAAACAGATTGTGACAAAGAATCTTTATAAAACTTGTTAGATCTTGTCATTCTACTTTAGATTTTAATCTTCAATTGAAATTCATTACTTTTTATTAACATGGGGCCCAGGAGAGCACTCATGATAGTTAAAATAAATGACTCTAGGCGCCCATTCCAAGTAATAGGCCGTACAAGAAGAATGGGCAAGAAACTTGTCGGCAATCTTTTAAAAAATTGTGTTTACAGTGAATTTGTTCAGTTTTACAATCATTTGTCTAGTTTTAACAATTCAATGAGTAATTAATGGTTCACAAACATTCATTAGTTAATCAAAGTTTAAGTGAAATTATTAACAATCCAATGAGTAATTTATGGTTCTAAACGTTAATTAGTAAACCAAAGTTAACATGTTTTGATTGTTGTCATTTTACACCGTCCATGAAGCTCGCCTGTAACGTCGTTGCTCCGATATACATAATATATGTTTATTAATTTTTTCCCAGTATGGGATTCGATGCAACCACCAATGGGAACTCTCTATGGCTTGCGTGACCATGTTGGGAACTACGACCAGTGTCTCAAAGCACCCTGGTCTTCCGCAGTCCCTGCCCTGCGGACCCAGTACTGCATCGTAGATGTTAAGAGCGAGGGTTTCGAGGAAACCAAATATTTTGGCCCGTTTGATAGTGCTGAAGAGTACTTTCGCGTAAGTTTTACTCACTTTTCTCTCATCTCAAAGTTTTTGCAGTCGCATCAAAAAAGTGACAATAATACAAAATATTCATAATCATTTCGTTCCTCCACTGTTACTTAAGTTTTTAGTGTCATTTAGTCAGTTATACCCATTGATTAGGATGGTTATACTCGATGGTTATATCTGACTACTACTAGGAAAATAACGGTGTCTGTTCATATACATTTACCCATACAGAGTTTCACATAGAAGTTCTCCCACCTGATAAAACAAAACTGCTCCTCAGGAAGAAATCCCTTGTGGTGTCCCCGTACATTCTTTATCATAACTTCTTGCAGACACCAACGAAAGACAGCCGGCTGTTCAACGAGCAACACATCGGCGTCTGCTTTCCTGCCGTCTGCCGTCCATCCGCAGTCGCCAAAATATACCGCCTAATGCACCAATTGACGCATTTACCGGACGGTGACGTGTATGTGGACCCTAGAGATTGTCTTAAGGCTGGTGAGGTCTTGGAGTATTCGTGGGGCTTTTATATCTTTTGGTAAGTTCATTTTGATTAAATTACAGCTGTATATAAGGCTCAATCAGAGGGCCAATCATATTGCCAGGCGAAATGAATACAGCTGAAATATAGACAGTACTTACTACGACTCAAACACTACTATGTATTATATACCTATGGTTTAATCGTTAAATTGTTTTTTTATTCTGAAGTTTATTCACTATTTCAGTTTATTAATTGATAATAGTGCTACACAAAAGATTTCATTTATCTATAATTAATCTACTCACTCATAGAGTTTTACATATAAACATACCTGTTATATACTCTTTGTAAACATACTTTGATTGAGCAACACTGAATAGCTTATAAACAAAGATCGAACTATAGACTTGTGACGCAGCAACGTGTTCCATTATTTTGAGGTTTCATTACAAGCTGTGGCAAATGAAATGCTCGTTTTAGATTATGGATTTAAAAGTTGTACAAATATGTTTATAGATATGAGAATCCACACTATTCTTGTATGACCAGAGTATCGATCAAATATAGATCAAATTATATTAAAAAAACATTTGACACAAACATTGTAGATACTTAACCATGTACGAGTGGTGTACGAGCACGAAGGTAGGTACGTCTGACAACTCTTGCTAGAAAACCCACGCAAATACCGGGCATACATGTTTTTCTAGCAAGCGTCGTCATGTCACACTGAAAGACTATCATGGCAAATAATGAAAGGTAGATTTGATAGATTTCACAACCCTGTGGCTTTGTTCTATACTATGTTCTGAAACATTACCCACGACTGTTCGAAGACCTTAGTGTGCGATGAAAGGAAATGTCGTGATGCATCCTTGCCATGGTTAATGGGCATTTTCTAATACTATTACTGACCTCTATCTGATCACCTGACGGTGCTGGACCACGCACCGTTGCAGTTGCTTTACTCAGTTTACCGCACTATCCTAGATCAAGTGAGATAGGGTCAAACGAGACAACCAAAATAGCGAGAGTAAAAAAATCATTATATTTCCAGGACTTTGGTGGGGGTACTCTTTGCAACTGCAGTGTTTTCAACATTGTTTAATTACGACGAAAGGAAACAATCATTTTTAAGTAAGTCAAAAACGTTTATAGTTACTTTAAAGTTGATAGCTTAGATATGTTTGTCCTAATACGTGTGGCCGTAGGTCGTGTGGTATCGATGTATGAATCACCACCTCATCTATTCTCGTGGATGCCGCAAGAGCCAGCTAAGGGAATATTGGGCATAATACAGCACTCTCCTCGGTCAATATCATAATCTACTGTGATGATTGAGAAGCGTGTCAAGGATGGAGTGTTATGGAATTCCGCCCCCAATTATGCTGGAGGTATAGGTTCTGCAACGGACGTCATCTGGTTTGACGCTGTTTTTATCAATTCATGTCCTATATAAATCATTTATGCCTGCGCATAACGATTTTTCTAGAAGGAACTCGCAGAAGAGTTAGTGGTAGGATTAACTCTTCTGCGAGTATCCGTCTGGGTTGGTACCACCGTTTTCATGAAGTCTGCCGCCAAGCAGTAACGTGCAAGCATTAGTGTGTTGTTTCGGTCTTGTTATTAAAGTCTCGGGTAACAAGCGCAAAGCAGTACCGCGAAAGCCATTGTGTCTCAAATTTCTGAGTGGCACTGCAATTGTTATGGGTCGGCGTTATGCTTACTATCAAGTAAACGACCGCTCGCCTCAATAGTATAAAATAAGAATGACCTGTTGACGAAGATATACATTTTGCGCTTTATTAACATTGATCTTTTTTCCGTAGAGACGATAACAAAATCATTCTGCATAAAGAGGAACTACAGCTCTTTGTTCTCGGTGAATATAGATGAAATACATGTCATGAATGGGATGAGATCTATAACGGCGGTTATTATAGTCTTCCTTCACGAAGCGTTCTACACTATAGTTTGGCCTGTTATCAACAGTTTGGACATAGATAAGGTAATTATAGTATGTACCAAAAGTGTATATAAAAACAATGCTATTTGACTATTTTTATTACAAGTTTTTATTTAGCTTTCTCCCGCATACTTGACGGGGAGCCCATAAAGTTTTTCCAGGTTTATTCTGCAGCGCTACAAAATGCAGTCCTTCAACGCATTGGCAACGCCCCCAGTGCAGTGTTGCAAATGTCCAAAGGCGGCGATAGCCGCTTACCATCAGGTGGGCCGTCTGCTTTTTGCCACTGGTGTACATAAAAAAAAACATTAAGTTGCAATGTTTGTATGCATGTTGGTTTGTTTGTTTAAGTCAAATCTTGCAAGCTAAATTTGACCCACTTCCCGGTGTTGTTCTAGTTCTTTCTTATTTTTTTGGTGATAGAGCATAAACTAGTGGATGAATTTTGGTATATCAGAATTTTGTTATTCTGGTAAGTGACATCTTACTTCCTACTTCCTACTAATCCTACTATCCTACTAATATTATAAATGCGAAAGTGTGTTTGTTGGTTTGTTGATTTGGCCTTCTTTCACGCAGTAACGGGGCAACGGATTGAGGTGATTTTTAGCATAGATATAGTTTATTGACTGGTGGAGAGTAACATAGGCTACTTTTTATTCCGTAAAAAATGCTATGTTACTCTCCGGTCCATTAGTTAGTGGGAGGACTAACTCTTCCTCTTCTGCGAGTGTCCGTCTGGGTTGTTACCACCGCTTTGCTCGTGAAGTCTGCCGCCAAGCAGTAGCGTGCAAGCATTACTGTGTTCCGGTTTGATGAGTAGAGTATCCAGTGAAATTACTGGGCTTATGAGACTTAATACCTAATGTCTCAGGGTAACGAGCGCACTGCAGTGCCGCGCAGACCTGTGTGTTTCAAAGTTCTGGGTGGCACTGCAATCGTTATGGGCCGGCGTTATGCTTACCATCAGGCAAACGACCAGCTCGTCTCGTTACCAAATAACATTGTATAATAAAATATAATAAAATATAATAAATATAATAAATATAATAAATTGCATAATAAAATTGTAGGATTTCAAGAAAACCAATATGGCGATTGTAAATCGTGATAAAGTTTTATACATCTTTTAACAGAAGCAGTAGTTAATGAGTCTTTGTTTTAAAATAATCTGCTTCTGACAGTATTGGGATGTAAAAAACTCTGTATTTAGTGTTATCACCTGTTGGTGTGAAATCTGGCTCAAAAATGCATCTGGCTGAACATACGGTTTATTAAATCACCAATAAAACTTTCTGATATTAGATTTTATTTTTCTCTTCTACAAATGCGTTGTTGAGTGGTCTTAAATTACTTAGATAGTCCTGGATTTTTCCAATGCACTTGTCTTTCCAGTCTTTTTTCTATTCTACTTTTTCTCTTTTTTATTTTATATTTATGAAGACCGACATCTTGCGTTAAAAAAAAGATTTTCCAGTGTGTCCTGTTTCTAACAATTGTTTAATCTTCTCGAGGAAACCTGAATTATAATTGGTAACAAGTAAAACAAAATGTACCTATTGCATATGTAAATTTAGAAAATATCAAAATTAAACATTGTTGCGAGTCTATATATCTTTGTTCTAAATCTTTCAATATTTCTATTTTACAAAAAATAATGTAAAATACTGCGTTTCTAAGCAAAATAATTCTTTTAAATAGTAAATCAATTAGTCTGCTTACTGAAGATATGATAGATGCATCTTGCTCTTTTCCACTTGACGAGTACTGTACGATCCAATGCATCGTACAGAGTGTCGAGGCAGCATTTTACTCAATTACGACGAATACAGTCAGTGCGCTTCAATACCGCGACTCGTTAGCACCTTCCATTAAAATCATACGTAATAAGTAAATGTATCAATAAACCGTGTGTCAGTACATCTTCAATCTATCATTTTCAAACTCAAAAGGTGTCTCGTACATCTTTTTGGTCCTTCGAGAAAAGGCCTACTTACAGTGGACTGTAATAGTGTTCGCGTAAGTGGTGACTAGCATTTGGATTGCAGTGCATAAGGAGGAAGAATATCACGGTAGGATACACCTACGCCGGAAAACTGCAAAAACACGCAAGTAAGATCTTTCCTTTTACTCGCATTTATCAACATCTTTATCACTCTAACCATGTCGACCATGGAGGATCTCCTTGCGACCCAAAATCAACTAATGGAGGCAATGAGCTCCCTCTTCAGTAACTTCAAGAAAGACGGGTCCGATCGCAAGACGCAGGCATACATCAAAAAGCGATTGAGCACGTTGGAAGGTTACTGGCAGGAATTTCAATGCAATCATATTAAACTATGTGAGTGTGATGATAAATCGCATGAATATTTTATTAGCAATGCCTATAAAAGAACATCTGAATTTTACAATGACACACGAGCGCCTCTGCAAAAAACAACACGGCATATTTAATTGCACACAATTTCTGAAAATGAAACCTATGGAACGTCGCGATACAATTGCGAAATTGAAATTATGCATTAATTGCTTATACGATCACTTCGGTAAAAAGTGCCTATCCGAGTCACACTGCCGTCAGTGCAGTGGTCGGCACAATACTTTGATACATGAAGCGTTTGTCGAGCCATCCACTGAGAATGGACAAAAGAATGTTAGCCACGTGTCTCAGGATGACATTACTGAAACTTTATTGGCAACAGCTATGGTGAATGTAAAGTCAGCTGACGGGACATATATCAAATTGAGAGCTTTGATTGACCAGGGATCACAAACCTCTCTTATCACCGAAAATGCAGTACAGATGTTAAAATTACCTAGACAGAGGTGCAAAGGCGTTGTCTTTGGGGTAGGAGCCAAAGAAAATAACTGTAATGGGGCCCTGAATATCATTTGCTCTTCTACTTACAATGATTATCAATTTGACACAGATGTTTATATTATGAAACACTTGGTAAACAATTTACCTAATCATACATTTAAAAAACCTACTTGGTCACTCTTGGAGGGTATTCAGCTAGCTGATCCCGAATTTAACATCAACCGAGCAGTGGATTTACTATTAGGAGCCGACGTCTACTCTTACATCATTTTGAGTGGAATCATTTCATCCGACAAATCAATGCCAGTCGCTCAACAAACACGGCTTGGTTGGGTTTTATGTGGAAACGTAAAATCTTTCCAATGTAACGTTATCATAAATAACGTGGAAGATATTCAACGCTTCTGGGAAATAGAAGATATTCCTTATGACACTTCTTTATCTCAAGAGGACGCTGGGTGCTTGCAAAATTTTAAGGACACCACGACTCGGCAGACCGATGGAAGATACGTCGTCAGGTTACCGATGATATCCGGCTCGAAGGACCAAAAAGATGTACGAGACACCTTTTGAGTTTGAAAATGATAGATTGAAGATGTACTGACACACGGTTTATTGATACATTTACTTATTACGTATGATTTTAATGGAAGGTGCTAACGAGTCGCGGTATTGAAGCGCACTGACTGTATTCGTCGTAATTGAGTAAAATGCTGCCTCGACACTCTGTACGATGCATTGGATCGTACAAGTACAATTTTTGCATTTTTTGATAATGCAGCAAGTATGGCATTGTTGACGTGTATTTCGTTGGATGTTCAAACGACGTCTGACACCTAGTTGCATTTTGGTGGGCTACGGCGGACGACGAGCATTGAGCGCTGACACGAGATCCTCTACTTCCTAATCACTGGATGCAATGCACAAATTATATATTTAATGCATCCATAGCTTGGTGGAAGGTATAGACAATCACTTGTTTAAAGTATGGTCACAGAACATATAATAATACTAGTATGGAATACATGACTTTTGTACAATTTAAACAGACATTGAATAATGCAGTTGGAATATCGATGCCACATTTGGAAGTAGTCGTTGACACCTTCTTCGCCATGTCTGGTCTACTCTTAATCAGGGGTTTGATGCTGGGAAAACAGAGAAATGTTTTATATAACCTGGTGAAGAGGTACATCAGGTAAGATTGAAAACTGATTGTCATCATCATTTAAATCAATTTACTTCCAGTGCTTTACTCCCTACTGCTGGATGCTATCTATTTTATTTTATTTAGTCTATACACCATTCACAATGTTTTCGCATATTGTATATTAAAACAAGTATTAACTTGTTTGCCTACTTCAATTTATTACTATATACTCGTAATATTGTTTATTTACTTAATTATTAATACTATACCATGCCAAACCATTTCCTTAACTTATGAAAAAAGGAGTTTTGTCTGTAATTTGTAGAACTGCGGGGTACTTATAATAAAACTGTAACAGGTCCAATTCAAGATATTTTAAAAATTATTTTTGGAGGGCACTCTACAATGGATACTGAAGCCAACACTGTAATTTTTTCATTTTCTCTTCTGTCTGTAGAAACTTGGGATGATTTGAGTTCATACTACTTTGGCGCCGCACTTACGTATAAAGCGGATGATAGTGAGCGCTGATTATGTCTCGTCTAACTTTCGTGTCGATGTGTGTGACTATAATAATAAAGTTCATTGACACTGAATCTATTTTATTTCAATACATACTACGGTTATTTTACAAGGTTACATTTACAACAATTTTGTGGCCAAACATGGGCACGCGGATACACGAGGCAGGTAAAGGGACGACTGGTAGCTAGCTACATATATAGTAATCTGTGGACTGGCGTCGCGCCGTTGTATATGTGATGATACAAGCATTTGTGCATTGACTGTGTCACCACACTACGAGGTAGGACACAAAGAGAATATAATCCCGGACATAGGATATCTCTATGACATAGGATAGGGTATGGATATCTAGAACACAATATTTCCATAGATAATTATGCCCACTCTATCTATATATTGGAATCTCTTTGGTCCGTCCGCGCGCTTCCGCTGGCTTCGCAATATAGGTACTGCGCCTCGGTGCGAATAAACTGTATGCTAATAATCAACGCCCAAATTCTGCCCCAGCTGGGCTCGAACCCGCGGCACCTCGCTTTGCAGGCATTGTTACTGCCACGGCGTGTACCTAGTCAATATATTCGAAAGACAAGTTATATTTTGAATGTTGTATCGTAATTTTCAGACTTATTGGCCCTTTTGCATTATGCACGCTGTACCTGGCAACAGCAGTCATGGACACGGGTGATGGTCCTTTGTGGACGAGAGCCAATAGAAACGAGACTGATATCTGCGCGGATTACTGGTGGAAGAGCTTGCTCATGATTAATAGTGATGCCGAAACTCTTGTAAGTACCTACATACTTTTATTCTTAATTGATTCTTCTTGTTCAAGGACACTTATCAAGAGAGGCAGATTTTGCACCGATTACATATGTAAAAGCAAGTATCTATTAACCATCGAAGATTTATAGTATTACAAGCCAGTTGAATTAAATGCATTTTTACAATTACAATAGTATATATATATATAGATAGATAGATAAACTCTTTATTTGCACACTACAATGAGAAATACAAAAATAAATAAAAATAAACATATTAAAGTTTAAAATAAACATATAAAAGTTTAGGTATAAAAGTTTTTTGCAACGGTCTAGCATAATAAAAGAAGAATAGTAATTTAACTCCATAGAAACAGCCCGATTTCACTTTATCCAGAGCGTAGACGCTTATGCAAGTATGCGTTTTGCTTACAGATTTGTAATATATTAGCAGATGAAACATTAATCATAGTTGTATATTTACGCATAGACATAATCATTTTATCCTTTTCTTTCCCATTGAAACGTCATTAGTGGTATCTCGTTCATTTATGTGTTGCAACATTGACTCACACATAAACAACAGACCCCAAGCGTTCCATGCCGCCACGTTTATATTATATGTCAACGTGCATGTCACTTTACGTCAATGTCCAGTCAGATTGTTGATATTTATTTTCATTTGAAAATATAGCTTTTTTGGTTAATTTGATAATAAAATCTGTGAAAATGGTGAAGTGCAGTACATACCGGTGTGAAAATGCTACCCACAGCAAATTATCCATCGGATTCTCTTTCATCGGTAAGTATAATGGTCACTATCTTGCGTTTAGAATTTCATTGTGATTTCTACAAGTGAATTCAGATATTTTGTTCATGCCAACCAGTTTTTTACGTCGATAATCTATCTTAGACGCTATTTGTTAATGCTTTTAGCCTTGAACTAGAGTAATCGGAGAGTATTATGTAGAATTTGTTAGCAAGGGCCAAAATTTGACAGCTCAAGTACTTGATACAATAACAGGGAGCGCATTAAGAATCTAGGAATAAAATTAGCAACAAAGACGAATATTCCATTTTTACTTTATTTGTCTGTGTCAAATCTTAACCTTGAATAACGTAAATATTATTTACATTTTCAATATGCCACTATCTATACAGATAAATAAAATTGAAGTGTCTGTTTGTAATATCAAAAAAACAGCTTTTTACTAAATGCATATGAAAGTATATACGGTACCTATAACAAAACAACCATTTTTAAAATTTTTGTCTGTCTGTCTGTCTGTTTGTTCCGGGTAATCTCCGAAACGGCTGGACCGATTTTGACGGGATTTTCACTGGCAGATAGCTGATGTTACAAGGAGTAACATAGGCTATTTTAATTATAGAAAAATAATTAGAGTTCCGCGCAAAACAATAAAAACCATGTAATCCAAAATCTCCACGCGGGTGAAACCGCGGGGCAGCAGCTAGTAGCAAATAAAAGTATTAAATTTAGGAAAATAAATAAATAACAAAAATACATTGCTTGTGGAAGCTATGTAATTTTTCTTATTCCCATTTCATCTGTAGTACTTTTCATTCAGTTAGTAGGTATTTACTGATTCACAAATAATTTTTGTTCCAGATTTCCTACGAATGAAAGTATTAAGAAAGACTGGATCAAAAACATAAAACTCCTGCCAATCCTGGGCAACCCAGTTTGGCTAGTGTGCTGTGCGCAAAGCATTTTTCAACATGGAAGTCAACCATTTTTCACTTAACTCGCACAAAAGAGGTGCTTTTGGTTTTACGTCAAACCAGAGAGCAAAACTATGCTCTGTATGAGAAAATATAATTTTCACAGAGATAACCAATAATCTAATCCACCCAAGGAATCACTCATCTAATATCGGTTAACTACAAGGATCCTTAACGCGGCCCTGTCTAAATGACATATATATGTGTGCGTACTTGTCCCGCTATTCAATACCTAATGTTTGGTCTGTTAAGTCTGTGTTTGCTGTCAAAATAACCATGCTTTTGCATCAAGCGCGGATTACGAGATAACACACGCGAAAGCGCGGCTTGATGCAAAATCATCAAAAAAACAGGAAATAGACAAGTGCGGAAATACGGCCAGCCCCCCTATTCGCTAACTTTTACATTTCTAGTGATCAACCGAGTCTGGTTGTACACCGACAATTGATGTCAACTGATTTATCATAACTTTGGTATTGCGTATCACATTGAGTGGATAACTGGTTATAGTGACTAACGGTCTTTCAGGACTTCACTAGCGCAACACTATTTGTTATCGACTATTATACGACTAAGTTGTTTAATGCTTTTTGAGGGTTATGCGTGTAAAATTTTGAGGACATTTCATTTTAGACGGTATACTTAATATAAAGTGGCGGTAAAATAAAATTACAGACTATACTATAAGTATGTATGGTAAAATATATGTAAACTCTTTGGGTAAAATTCATAGTAATTCATTACGTAATCTTCATTCGAGCACCATTCTATTAATTACCTACTGTTAAAAGTTAATCAAGTCAAATCAAATCAAAGCGTTTATTTGCTAGTATACATGTTATCGTTTTTGATCTATGTATTCAACCTGCAGGCAGGTGTGCAAATATTGTTAGTACCTACAATATTAGAAATTTGGTGATAGTAAATAAAGTAAGTAGGTTATGATACCAAATTAATAAAGGAGGCAAATTCAAAATCTATAGAAATAAATAAAATTCAAGTGTCTGTATGTAATATCAAAATAACAGCTTTTTACTAAATGCATATGGAATTATATACGGTACCTACAACAAATGAACCATATTTAAATTTTTTGTCTGTCTGTCTGTCTGTTTGTTCCGGTTAATCTCCGAAACGGCAGGACCGATTTTGACGGGACTTTTACTGGCAGATAGCTGATGTCAGGGGCACCTTAGATGCTCAAGCAAACGTACGTTTCCTTGAGCGTCTAAGGTGCCCCTTACAAGGAGTAACTTAGGCTACGTGGGTGAAGCCGCGGGGCATAGCTAGTATTATCTAAAATTATTCTTTATACTATTGGATAACGAGACGAGCGGGTCCTTTGCCTGATGGTAAGCATAACGCCGGCCCATAACAATTACAGTGTCACTCAGAACTTTGAAACACAAAGACCTGCGCAGCACTACAGTACACTCGTTACCCTGAGACATTAGGTATTAATTCTCAGCATAAGCCACTGAATTTCACTGGCTACTTGGTTCATCAAAAGGGACCACAGTAATGCTCGCACATTACTGCTTGGTGGCAGACTTCACGAGCATAGTAGTGGTATACCAACCCAGACGGACACTCGCAGACTCCCATCTAATCATAAAATATATAGCAATAAACACTCCAGCATCACAATCACAACATAATCGTGGTCGATCAACGGTGTCAATCACTCGAATTTATAAAACACTGCTTTTGGGTAGTGTCTTTCACAAACCTCGGTGATTATCAAATTTGATGTCCACTATGCTTACATAATCGCAATTTTAAACTATCGATACAGAAACATCTGTCAAAATGAGTTATGGTGACTAACAAGTGACTAACCGCGAAACTCGGTGCTAATGTCGTCATCCAAGTTGGTAACTGAGGTTAGCCAATACGAAACTAGCTATTTGACAGTTCATCGTTGTACACTTTGCCAAGTGATCATCACTATGGGTTGTCAACCGAGATACGGAATAGCCCTGCAGATAGTGCTGTATCGAAGCTCTGCCTGGGCTCGAAGAAACGACTGCTCTGCATAAGGTGCCCCTTACGCTACATCACTTGTGCACCATCACTTATATACCGCTGCGTCTGCACGGAGTACAGAGTGAGTTGTAATGGAGTAAGAAGCGAGTGCCGTGCTCGGACTAAATTTCCGTCAAGCCGCAGCCACAACCACATTTAGTTAAATTTCGATTGTTAGATTGTAAATAAAAATGTCGTATACTTTTAGAACTTAGGGTGAGCAAATTGGGCAGCTGTAAAGCCCACCTATAGGTACGTTCTTATAAATAAATAAATGGTCAGTATACTTGTTTTATGCATATGGTGAACTTACGCGTGTCCAGTATCAGCGCGACAATAATGATATTAAACTCCTTCAGTGTTTTATTTTTCTAGTGCCACGCCGTGACCTGGTACGTGTCGTGTGACTTCCAACTGGCAATCCTAGCCACATTCCTGTTTTATTTATTCAAGAAGAATAGAAAACTTGGCATCAGTGCCTTTGTGGCGGTTTCTGTGGCAGTCACATTGCAGCTAGGGCTCACTGTTTACTGGAAGAAATTGGATATTTTACCTTTCGGTTTGAAGTAAGTAATGTGCGGAAATAATGATTTGCGAAGTTGCAAAATTCCAATCTCTCTGTTAACTATCGTGTTGAATTATTGAGTAAGTGTGTAACATTGAAAAAGTGCATTTGATAATGTGGAAACCAGAACGCTTATTCAGAAAATTCATCATTAGGTACGGCGTGCGTGAAACAGTTCTTGATCTTGTAATTTCTTACTTGACAGGTAGACAGCCGAAGGTTGTATTTATATCATGTAGGTCACCTCTATAGATGGGCGTACCGTAGAGATCATTAATGGCTCGTATTTTTGTACACATAAACGACTTAGCCTTTATGACAGACCACTTAACATTGGACATAGTTTTGCTAATGAAGACACTTGACTCATTTTTGCGTCTGATGCCTGGCGTCCTACTTTGTGGATCTTTTGCTTACCATTTTCATATTACAAAAGAGAGTAGTACGCGCCATTTTCTTATAACCTCTATAGGTAGGTTATAATGTTTTTTTATCAACTTTCTACTCTGACTGCTTATTTTTACATGACTGCACAAAAAAGGATCGTAATGTTTTTAAGATACATGTACCTATGTATGTTTGTGAGTTTCTTATTCCACCTTAACTTTTAAATGCATTCGATGAACAGATTTCGATGTATGGGATATCTTTAGAAACTTTACATCATTCCTAGTGACACTGGCTAGGGCAGTTGTTTTTTTTTAATGTAAGTTTTTAATCTTAGAGCAATGCAAATTAACAAAATTAGCGGCAGAGGTAGTCTGTGTAGAATCTAAAGTTGATACAAATAACCAAAACCCATCGACTCAGTCAAAGTAGGCTAGAGTTAGCGTTATAGGGTACGGAGTTTATACTTACATATCTGTATCTTACAGATCTATAAATCACTGTTAGCATTAGAAAAATTGTGTACTTAACTGTTTTTTAAAAATAATGCCTTCGAGTTTCTAGCCCTTCTTTTTGACCGGTTTACACCAATTTTGAACAGGCACTTAGAGTCATTTATTTTAACTTTCATGGCTGACCTTGGGGCCCATGTGAATAAAAAAAAATAATTTGAAAACTCGTAGCCAATGGTTTTGTCCATCAAATAATTCTTTCCATTATAATCATAAAATGGATGTGAAATTAGTTTGGCTACCTTTATCAGGGGGATAATATATCCATACAACAACTCGAAAACTGAGAAACCATTATTTTTGCAGGGCTATCTTCTGGTTTAGAACCTACCAACTTCTAAACTACACCTACTTCAAAAGCCACAGTCGCGCCGGGTCCTACCTTGTTGGCATGCTCATGGGCTATATTGTCGCTACTTACAAGCCTAATGATCATAGGAACGCAATAAGTAAGGTAAGACTCCAAAGACAGACATTGGCTACTTTCCTCATGCATCCTGCACGTCTTTGTACCCTCTTGCAAAAACTGACAATCCTTATAAACTGATTGTACCTCTTGTGTTACAGAAATGGTCAGTGGTCACCACTATTGCTTCTGTAGCGACCATGACAGTAGTGGTATTCATTGGCAGTCTTATGATTGGAAGACCGTACGACCCCTTGGAAGCGGCCGTGGTGGTCGCCACCAACAGAATATTCTGGGCTGTCGCTGTTTGCTGTATAATTGGAGCTTGTGAATATGGTTGTGTGCGTGAGTATGTATTTTACTTCCAATTAAAAAACTAATTATTACATAGATTAAAAATGTAAATATGATTTGGATAAGTACAATAAATAGCTGTGTCTTTCATTTGTAATCACTTGATAAGAGGTTCCTTATAATAAATAGTAGATTACACCACAATTGAAAAAAGGAACTTAACTCGAGGGACTAGGTTGAATCCCGAGAGCAGTAAAGGATTCTAGAGTAAAAATCTTGAGCGAAGCGAGCTTGTTTCAAATTCAAAATCTTTTTATTCTCTTGTGAGTAAAAGTGAGTTTTATTCACTGTTATCTATGATTGAAACGCCCGAATGGCAATTTCGAGCGGCAAATGACAATGTTAAAAATGTATTTACCTTTTTTTTGAGGTTAAGTGAAAAAAAATCTTGAAAGTCTAAGAACCGCTGGGATACATAATCATCCACATTCTGTGATCCACATGATCATTTCGTTAGTGGTAGGACTAACTCTTCTGCGAGTGTCCGTCTGGGTTGTTACCACCGCTTTGTGAGTGAAGTGTGCCGCCAAGCAGTAATATGTAAGCATTACTGTGTTCCGGTTTGATGAGCAGAGTAGCCAATGAAATTACTGGGCATACGAGACTTAATACCTAATGTCTCAGGGCAACAAGGGCACTGCAGTGCCGCGCAGGCCTTTATGTTTGTTGGAGTGGCAGTGCCATTGTTATAGGCTGGCGTTATGCTTACCATCAGGCAAAAGACCAGCTCGTCTCGTTCATAAAAAAATATTTCTTCAACCTTTTTTGAGTTCGTTAAAATTGTTCGTATCTTATAGATCAAGGATTGCCGGCGGCTAAAGTAATCTTATCTAAATTATCGAACTAATTTGGAAGTTTCTATTTTACAGCACTCGTCAGTAACCTGCTGAGCTGGGCAGGCTTCGTGCCGCTGAGTAAGCTCTCCTACGGCCTGTATCTACTCCACCCTCTTATTTTAGAAAGGCAGAAGTACTCAGGGAGAAACGCAGCGACATATGGGTTATTTGCAATGGTAATTTATTACACTAATCTACCTCAATATGCTATTGCATATTACATAATTTTTGCACACCTGAATCGCCCTACTTTTATATCATATTGTATGTATTTCATCCACCTGAGTATGTATCAGGTGGATGACTTGCAGAAAATACTTACGGTACTAAGTCCTCAAGAAGACATAAAAGACGAAAACGGGGACGCCGTCACTCTGGTAGCCCACTTGGCAACACTGATAAATACACTCATAGATTTTAAAGTATCTACCAGAGACATACATAAGTACTGTTTTAGTTCAAATTTAGTTTAGTTGGTCCAAATTTAGTTCCACTCAGTTATCCCAGGTAAAGATCTTCCAGTGTTTAAAAATGCACGCTTCTCGTAAAGGTAACCTGGTCAATGTCATTGGTCAATAAGTTACTTGCTAGACACGAGATAGGAGCACCAAATAAACCTTTAACACACTTACTTGTATTAGCTTGACTTGTAACTAACAATGTAACAATACCTTAGAAGTTAATTTTAAGCTACTTCTAAATGTCGGGCCGAAATGAAACTTTGTATGTATATGTAGTTCTGATGACAAAACCATAATTAAGTGTCATGGAGCTGATCTGATAATGGAGCCAGGAGGTAGAAGTGTGTTTTTTGTTTAAACTACATAATTATATTGTTTTAGAGTAGAAGATCTCTACGTATCGCGTTGATGTATATAAGAAATTACCAAAAACTGTTGTTGATGCTCCAAGTCTCATGACATTTAAGAATAAATTAAAGATATGGCTGATAACACATGCATTTTATAGTTACAAGGAGTTCTTGAACATAATGAATTGACATGTCAATTTATATAAATAAGATATACTATAGATAATATTACTTTTGTATTATTGGAAAATTACTCATAATTTTACTATGTTATTTTATTTCTATTGTATATCTGTGGGACGTGTAATGAATATTATCAATAAATATATGAATATCGTTCAGGCTGTGGAAGACATTAAAGATTATTTATTTTCAGACTGTAAATGCACTTGGTGTGATAGTGGTTGGATATGCTGCAAGCTTGATATTATTCTTAATACTCGAAGCGCCATTCATCAATATATCGAACGCATTATTCATTGTAAAGTAAGTGTCCATCCAAATACTAGCATAGTTCCTAAATTTTGTTGTTACTATCATCCTAATTATTTTCGTCTACAACACCGCAAAACCTGAGAACATAGGTTTTCAACCAGTGTGTGTTGCCAGTGGTGATTTATGGCACTGAGACGTGGTCTCTTACTGTTGGCCTCATTACCAAGTTTAACATTGCGCAGCGAGCTATGGAGAGGGCTATGCTCGGGGTTTCCCTGCGTGATAAAAGCCGGAATGAGGGATCTCCTCAATCCAACCGCTTTGCTCGTGAAGTCTGCCACCAAGCAGTAGTGTGCAAGCATTACTGTGTTCCGGTTTGATGAGCAGAGTATCCAGTGAAATTACTGGGCTTATGAGACTTAATACCTAATGTCTCAGGGTAACGAGCGCACTGCAGTGCCGCGCAGACCTATGTGTTTCAAAGTTCTGGGTGGCACTGCAATTGTTATGGGCCGTCGTTATGCTTACCATCAGGCAAACGACCGGCTCGTCTCGTTACCAAACAACATAAAAAAAAAACACAAACAACCATGACCCAAGAACAAGCTTTAATTCAAATTCAAAAGTCTTTATTCAAATAGGCCCCAAAGGAGCACTTATGAAAGTTAAAATGACTCTAACAGCCGGCCTCTGCAATATTCATCTACCCGAATCACAGACTAAAACTAATGCTGTCTTTATCAGAACATAATAAATGACAAAGACACCAACAGACCCAATCCGTGCTCAAAGTCAACGAATCTTCCAGAAACCCACCGTGCCCGTTCCAAATTGGTATAGGCCGAGCAAGAAGAAGGGCAAGAAACTCGTCACGGCATTCTTTTTAAAAAAAGTAGTTTTTTACAATGATTCTAATGCTAACAACTAACAATTTAAAGTTTAGTAGTCGCCAGGAGGCTCCTGAGCTGTTTGCCTCCATGCATCGTTGTCATCTACATAATCCTTAATTTTATAATACGCTTTTTTAATTAATACACTCTTGACTATACGTTTAAACTTTCCTTGTGGTAATTCAGTTAATACTTTAGGAATTTTGTTGTAGAATCTGACACCATTTGCCAGGTACGATTTGTTAGTTTTACTTAATCCGAACCCGGGTACAACAATTTTATGTTTACTTCTAGTGTTTAACTCATGTACATCACTTTTTAAGTTAAATTTAGTAATATTCTTCCGTACATACATTATATTTTCCAAAATGTATAGCGAAGGCAGGGTTAGAATACCTATTTCTTTATTTATTTTATGTTCAGAACATTTTCCCTAGATATTATATAAAATTTAAAGTAGCAGTTATTACATAGTCCTATTTTTCCAGGCCAGAACCTTTGCAACATAATGGTGTGACAAAATTTACCGAACACAATGGCAATGGTGTGGTTACCCATCAAAATGGGAACAAAGAAAATAAAGCGAAAACATCTTAACCTCATCGAAAGACGCTACCGTCTTCTCGGCTTTTATTCTAGAGTACCTACTAAAACTAGTTTTTAGTAGCCAAAGAACGAAAACTTTTCTACACTGATCTTAATTTTAAATTAAAAACATTTTTTGACACGGGGCTTAGAAGAGCGCTCGTGAATGTTAAATGACTCTAGTTTTTTGGTATTGGGGTTTTTGTATTGTATCTATATTTCACGAAGGAAAAGATAGATACTTTCTATTTATTGTGCTATTTGTCTATAGATATACTAACATGTAATTAAATCAACGCATGTAATTTTCTTCAAGTTCAAAATACAACTTTTTGAAGAACTGACATTTTGAACTCTGACATATGGGAGTAAAAATGTGACTTACTTCAGATAAGTTTTGTTAAAAAAAACAAATCTAACAGAATTTTGCAATGTTAAACAAAACTGCATTATTTCTAAGAGTTTACAAGCATACAATATTACTTAAATATATATATATATATATATATATATATGTTATGGGTAATAAACATAAACACAACAATATTTTATGTTTTTAAGAATATAATATATAGTTAGGTTTAAGATTGGATATAAGGTTTAGAGTGTTAGGTAGGTAGGTACCTACTTAAACGTATCTTTATTAGTGTTGATAAGAGCCTACTTGATTTCTTAACTGTTAATAAAAACAAAAAAACACGTGCTTTTTGATTTTATAATACCTACTGCCAACGGAGGCCAAAAGTGTGTGAAATTGCCTTCAATGACATTGTTCTCCACCGAAAGCTTCTGACGGGGAGTCTATTTCTCTTTCACGTACTTAGTTAGTTACTCCTGACGAGTTGACGACGTCATTGCTCTAACATTATAGAAACAGACAAGAAAGCTTCGACGTTCGATTTACGGAGTGAGGCCCTGGGGCCTCACTCCGTAAATCGAACGTCGAAGCTTCGGCTGACGGATTTGCATTTTCCTACTATGAACGACAAAATGTCAAGAGCGAACATCGAATTGAACGTTGGATCCGAAACACTTTCGTGCGTAGTAGGAAAACTGCGATCCGTCAGACGAAGCTTCGACTTTCGATTTACGGAGTAGGTAAGGCCCCAGCACATTCATATCAATTCAATAGTAATTGTGGACTATGTGACATATTATGTTTTTATGTCGTATTTTTGTACTGCCCAATAGTCATTTAACAATCTATATACTACTTCGAATTTCGTACATGGATTGTTATCATCTTAAGTTTTTTTTTTATGTTATTTGGTAACGAGACGAGCTGTTCGTTTGCCTGATGGTAAGCATAAAGCCGGCCCATAACAATTGCAGTGCCACCCAGAACTTTGAAACACAAAGGCCTGCGCGGCACTGCAGTGCGCTCGTTACCCTGAGACATTAGGTATTAAGTCTCATAAGCCCAGTAATTTCACTGGATACTCTGCTCATCAAACCGGAACACAGTAATGCTTGCACACTACTGCTTCGCGGCAGACTTCACGAGAATAGCGGTGGTAACAACCCAGATGGACACTCGCAGAAGAGTTAGTCCTCCCACTAACTATAATATTATTAGAATGACCTGTAACAGTCGCATTTATATGGTGAGTAATTTCACTGACTACTTTGCTCATCAAACCGGAACTCATTGGCACTACATGAGGTGAGCAGTGATACCCACCTTAAACTATTATATACAATAGGGATGTTGACTGCATTTTTTATGATGATAATCAATTCTGAAATGTAAACGATCAGAACCAGTCGCTTCCAAAACGGAAGCATTCAGAGTGAAATAAAATCACCCTGCAGAAGCACCTGGGGCCTACAAACAGATGACCAGTAAAACTAGGACGGCCTGTATAAACGCCCCGAACGCCCCTTTTGTTCTTTCTATTTTGTGGCTACTATAGTGACTTGGATTGGACGCTGTACCCAGCCACTGGTGGCCCGCATCTAGTGGGTGCGTCTAGTGACCACGTTCAGTGGCCAATGTGCCACACTAAAGTGCTTGGTGGTAGGGCATTTTCTAGTGCTAGCCTGGTTTGCTACTCCCTTCAATTTCAATATCTGTTACTAAGCAAATTTCGGTGTATATAAGAATTAATGGATATTCAATTTTTATTATTAATAAAAACCTGCAATCGTTAAGAAAACTAAGTCACGAAACCGTTCTTGGTATCTAAAAAAATAAAAACAGAAAAAAAAAACATATTTGACTTGCTCGTACGCAGCATAACGTGTAAACGGCCTAAATCCTGTCCTACTAATATTGTAACTTCGAAAGTTTGTGTGTGAATGTTTGTTACCACGTAGGTATTCCAGTTCTAGATTTAGCGTATTTGACCACATCGTAACTTTAAATGTAAAATAGTAATCAAATGCTTTATTCTCATAATGTTATTCTCATTAATTATATTGTTGTTTAGGGTGTCAATTGAACCCGCATGACATTTCAATCGATTTTATTGCATTTAAATTTTAACGCTATGCTGACAATCCTAAATTATTAATTTAATTTATTTAATATTCTCATTAAATTCTATTATTTTATTATATTTTTGTATATGTCGTAATATTTTAACATAAATCTGATTATTTTTACAATTCTGTTAATTGTTTGTTTGCATGCAGGCTTTACCTATAACTGCGATGTCGTTTATCTTTTATGTGTACAGTGTTTCTTTTATATTGCTTGTTTCAAAGTATATCGTGTTGGTGTTCAATATAATAAATAAATATATTATAAATGTGAAAGTGCGTTTGTTTGTTTCCATTCCGTTTCCGTTTCCGTTGTTTGTTGTTCATACACGCAGAAACGGAGCAGCGGATCGGATCGCATTTTTTTTGCATAGAGATAGGTAGTTTATGTGTCAGAGTCGGACATGGGCCACTTTTTATCCTGCATAAATGTACGGTTCCCGTAGGAATTTCGGGTGAAACCGCGCGCAGAAGCAAGTAATGTTGTTAATAACCGTGAAAGTTTAAAACAGTATATGTCAAATGATTCTTACTGTACTTATTTTATTCCTATAATCGCGAGGGTTGTAAGTAGCCATAACGTAGCCCATGAGCACGCCAACCAGGTAGGGGCCAGCTCGGCTGGAGCTCTTCAGGTACACGTAGTTCAGAACTGTATCGTTCCAGAAATCGAAGAAAACCCTGAAAGGAAGAGGGAATAGTGGCTTCTAAATTTATCAGAAAAAGGTAACAATAAAAGCGTATAGGAGCACATGGTTACCACAGTAAAATCTTATAAGTAAGAAAAAAATAGTAGTAATAATTACAAATGTGCAGTTTTTTGATTTTTAAGTGTGGTCGTGAATCTGTGTGTGATATTAGGCCCCATTTATAAAAATATTTAAACAAACCAATCGAGGTTTATAAAACAAGTTTTTTAATTTCGATCATAGCTTTGAATTTTTTTTGTTTTTGATTGTTCCGGCTCATAAAGCCGCAGCACTTGCACATTACTGCTTGACGGCAGGCTACACGAGCGAAGTACTGGTACCCACCCAGGTGGACACCTCACTGCAGAAGAGTTAGTTCTACCACCTGATAAACATACGTAAAGCACAAACATATATAGCTTTAGGTTTTACTAACTTACTTCCCATTAGAGGGTAGAATATCCAGCTTTAACCAGTAAACAATCGCACCCAGGTACAGCGTGACTCCTAAAAAAACCGCCACGAAGGCTGCGACGCCAAGTCTCCTGTTCCTCCTGAATATGTAAAAGAGGAAGGTGCTCAGAATGGCCAGCTGGAAGTCACTCGACACGTACCAGGACACAATGTGACACTGAAATAAATAATCGCTTTCAATACACAGAATGGCACTGTTGACTGGCGTGAATCTAGCCAGTGGAATCTTTATCTTTTTTTTTTTTTTTTTTTTTTTTAGTTTAATTTATTTTGCTCTGCAAGCTCCAGGGCTCGCACCTTTTGTTTGATATTTTTACATTAATATACTTGAAAAATTACTTACTTATCATCTATTTAACAAAAGTAACTTACTTCGAAAGCCTAACTAAGTGTCATACACATAACATATATAATATATATATAGTTTTATATCAATACAAGTATTACAAACTAGAATGCTGAATTGAGTACACAATCGGAGCGGACGAGATCCCACAAGCAGCACCCGTTCACGAGTTTGACGCATGTGCCAGCCATCGCTCTCCTCAACCATTTCAGAGGGAAGAGGGCGACCCGCCACACGACGCCACTGCAAGCAAGATCATTCCAGTGGCCATGGCCACTCCGGTTGTTCACCCAATTTATTTAACCTATGTTACTTGGTAACCTATATTAATTACTTCCCGTCGCCGCCCCACTCCGTTCGAACTCTGCGATGGCCTCCGCCACCACATTGTTCCCGTCTCTGATGGCCATTTTAAGGTTATAATCAATGATCCTTTTAGCAGAAACCGCCTTAACCCTCATCACGAAGCGGCCTATCGCATCGTCGCTATCATCGGTGTAGTATATACAGCTATTTCGATGACGCGACAATGCCACCACCGCATGTGGGACGCTGTCGTGCAGCTTCAGCTTTTGTCCTTTGGTTTGCATGACGATCACCGACTCGTACGTCAGTCCCTGAGCTTCGTGAATGGTCAAGATGCGTGACCCAGTGCCTCCCCCGTATCCCTTGGTGATCAGGGATTCTTTCTCTTCCTGTGTGTGTACTAGGAAGAGAGTGTCGGGAAGGGTAACGGGTATTAGTGCACCTGTAAACCGCTTCAGCTTCAGAGAATGAACTTTGGATGCCGATGAGTAAATGCCGGAGTACACCTCCCGAAGGGCGTAGGCGACATCCATAGGGTTCCGATGCGTACACAACAGTTCCTGAGTGATTGTTGTTACCAGGTTTGGACGACAGTACCTTAGGACAAAGAGGTTCTCCCTGTCAATGAAAGGTAACTGGTTGACGTCTCCAATGAGAAGAAGTTCGTTAGCACCACCCAGCCGACTTGCCATGACTATGGCCCCGAAATGGTTTAAAAGTGCCTCATCAACCAAAAGACGTTTGCACTTATGGGATGCTTTAAAACCATTCACTAAGACAGAGGCCATAGTGCGCACCCTGGTTTTGACCAGGTCGCCTATTCGTTGCGCTAGTTTTTCTCGCAAGTCTTTGGCTGCTTCCGTCGTTGTGGTGATGATAACGTCCTCCTCCCCATTGAAGTTGCCAACAATCCATGTTGTTTTTCCGCTTCCCGGAACCCCGTTTACCCATTCGATCTTAGGCATCACCCAGTCGTCCCAAGATGCTTCGGCTTCAGAGATTCCCAAGACGGATTTCGCCGTCTCAAGTATCCTGTCGTCTAGCATCGTCCGAGTTCGCCGAGCAACGACCAAAATCGGATCGTCATGCGGGGCAGAGAATTTGATTGGACCAGTACGCTCCGTCCCCTCCTTTACCAGAGCCACAAAGCCACTTGTTGCATTAAAAGCTGCCATATAACTTCCCGCCATCTGACCCCGTAGGATTAGGCTGTCGTTGTTGTTGTATATAGCAGCTTCTTCCTCCTCGAGGTACGCCTTCAGCAGATTTTCGTTGATGGCGCCACCCAGCTGATAGCACTGCAGGATCTTCTTGCAGATCATAGTGTCGACCACTATGCTTGCTTTAGTTATAGCTAGGTACTCGATGAAGGCGTTTATTACGTGGTCTCGCGGCCCCGTCGCTGGTCTGAGGCGAGGCGGACTGACTTCTCCCATGTCGGCTCTCGTTTGGGCTGGTTTTGGTTTTACCTGACTCTGCCGTATCGTTTCCTCTTTTCTTTTGGGCAATGATGGTTTCAGCCTTAGGAGGTTTTGTGCTGCACAACTGAAGGCATCCACGAACGCTCTGATGCGACCTGATGACTTACGCTTCGGGCTCTGCTGTATGGCAGCGTTTTTGGCGAATGATTCCGCCTTCTGCTGCATGCGCTGGGAGCCACTGATGGTGCTCGGGTCCGGTACAGGGTGTCCCCAACTGTCGGTTGCGTCTTGCCTTTTGAGGTAACTGAGATTTTCACCTCTATCCTCATACACCACAATCTCGTGGTATTTTGAGGCTTTTATGCAACCCAACCGATCGGTGACTTCACCCCTCTCGTGCCCAACCACCATTGCGTCTACGCTAATTATGCGGGCGATGGTATCCGCTTCTTCTGCAAGCGTAGTCAACATCGTACATGCCTGAGAAAAGGAAGTCTCGTCCGCCCCTTCGAAAAGTGCAATCGTCTTGTTTCGCGATCGTACCAGTCGACATTGGCTTCCCGACACCCTCGTCACCGGCATGGCATCATAGGTCTTGCGTTTCATGGAGATATTGAAGTTGCTGCCGTTCAGAAGCAACCCCAATCCTGGAGAGATGGTAATGTATTTATGTCCCCTAGGTTTGCAGAAGCTGATGCCTAGGCGTTCCTTGGCATCGTCCATGAAGAGGGGCACACCTCTCAATCTGATCCTCGGCACTCCAGTTTCTCCACTCGCCAAAAGGTTGGATGTGGCAGTGGTGCGCAGGGCGATTGGCCGCTGGGTACTGGTGGTGTGTGCGGTGCTTTGGATCTGATCTTGAGGCGTCTGTCTGGGTTGAGGTGGGGGAAGGTTACTGTTTCGTTTTGCTGCAATGAGGAAAATTTTCTCGGAGAAGGAAAGGAATGCCGACCTGCTCTTTGGATCCGCTAGGATGTTATGGAGATCCGACTGCTCTAGCTTTCTTTCCATCTCGAACTCCAGGTCAAGTCGCGCAGCCGAGAAACGGGGGCACTCTAGCAGTATGTGCCAAACGGTCTCGTTCACACCGGGATCGCACTCGCAAGCGGGGCTATCCTTCAGTCTAAACCTGTAGAGATACTCGGCAATCCCTCCGTGTCCTGTCAAGATCTGCACATGCGTGGGCGTCAACTTTGTTGTTCTTGTCATCCGGTATGCCTTGTTGACGTCCGGGAGAAACATTTTTGTGACGGCTCCTGTGCTTGAGGTATCATATCGATCCTGCCATTTGCGGACCGATTCCTCGCGGATCTTTTTCTTGACGTAGGACAGCGGGATTTTGTCGTAGTCGAGGGCCGTATTTGCGAGTGCTGCTGACTTTGCGAGCTCATCGGCTCTTTCATTACCAGCAGTCCCGACATGCGCCCTCAACCAGAGCATCCGAATCTCTCTTCCCTGCGCTCTGATTTCTCCAATACAGTTCTTTATACTTCCTGCCAGGGGGTGACTTGTTTTCGGGTTACGTAGCAGTTCGAGTGAGGATCTTGAGTCACTCAGGATACTGACGGTTGGGTCGCTGCTACTTCTCACCATTTGAGTCGCCCTGTAGAGAGCATAAAGCTCCGATTGGAACACAGTGCAGGACGGGTGAAGCCTGAAGGTGGAAGAGTGGAGCTCCTTACCCTTATCCCACCAAGTTAGTGCAGCACCTACACGACCCTCTATCTTACTACCGTCGGTGTAGATTTGAGGTCCGGTAACTTGGTGGGCCTCCTCATTCAGTAACTCGTAGTCGGTGGTTATTATTTTGGACGGATGTTTTTGGTCCAGGTAACCGATGTTAAGTTCGAGTTCCTTTCCTGCTGGGAGGTAATCACGGGTAAGGTTTTTCTTGGCTTTATACAGGAGAGATGCTTCCTGTATCCTCAGGTCCAGGGGGAGGAGACCCGCAAGCACTAGCGCCGATGTTAACGAGACAGTTCGATACGATTTGCATACTTTTTGAGCGAAACCTCTCTGGAGCGTGTTTAGCTGGTCTTTTACTAGCTGTAGTTCTACTGCCTGGGACCATGCGCTCGAAGCGTACAGCATGATTGGCTCTACCACTGCGACGTAGATAGTTCTAATTATCTCGCTGTTAAGACCCCAAGTCACCTTTGCGACACGCGCTAGCTGTTTATATACGTCCGCGCATTTTTTGCATAAGGCGGTTACGTGTGCTTTGAAGGCGAGCTTGTTGTCGATCACAAGACCAAGGAGCTTTATCTCGTCGACGAGACATAGCGTTGTGCCGGCCATAGTCAGATTGGGGATGTCGTATTTCAGCTTCTTTGTCAGCAGCATAGCATTGGTTTTGTGTGCGGCAAAGTTTAGCTTGTTTCGACATCCCCAATCCACAACCATTTCCAGCGTGGCATTGGCTGTCTGCTCTAGGGTGGTGGATGATTGGTCTGTGAAAACGAGAACTACGTCATCTGCAAACGCTTGACAGTATACTCCCTCTGCTTCCAGTTTGTGCAGCAATGAGTCTAGTATAACGTTCCAAAAGGTTGGGCCACCAATGGATCCCTGGACACAACCCTTTGTAGTCTCCTTCTCATATGCTGCTCTGGCGTAGTTGACCTTGATCTTTCGGTCGTTGAGGTACGAGCCTACCATAGCGTACAGATTTCTCGGGCAGTTTTTCGCCCGAAGTTGGTGTTTTAAGGCGGGCCACCATGCATTATCGAAGGCTCCCTCTATGTCCAGAGATATTAGGAGAACAGTCTTTTTACTATTTACTCCTTCTTTCACGTGGTTCACCAGGTCATAGAGGGCGTCTTCGGTGCTTCGTTGCGGCATGAAGCCGTATTGGCGCTTATTTAGGGTGGGGAAGATGTGCCATTGGAGTCTGCGGACCAGAAGCTTCTCCACTATCTTACCGAGCACTGACAGAAGGCCGATCGGTCTATACGATTTTGGATGGGTATAGTCGGCCTTACCGGGCTTTGGAATTACCACCACATGTGCTGTTTTCCATTGCTTGGGGAAGTATGCTAGCGATAGACACTTATTAGCTATCGCCATGAATACCTCCCTTTCGCATCGGATCGCAGCTTCGCATATGTCAGAAGTTAACCCGTCAGGCCCGGGGGCCTTTTTGGGATTTTGTGATTGAAGTACAACTTCCAACTCTGCAAGTGTGAATGGGGGATCATCTTCTCTTAGTGCCTCGGTTTCATAGTTGCTTGTCAGTGCACGTAATTGGGCGTGGCACGGTTGGTCGGTGCTTTCTGCGTCGTCGGGGTAGAAAGTTCTGGCCAGGAGCTCTGCAGACTTTTGTGGGGTTAGGGTGTTGCCTTCGGCATTCCTGAGGAGCTGATCTTCTTTTCTCCCCGAGGCTTTCCTGATCACCCTGTATATCATGTCCCACATGCTCTCTTTGGTTTGTGTCGTGCAGTACTCCTTCCAGCTTTCCGTTCTGGCATTTTCGGCCTCATTGGCGTACTTCTCCTTGGCTTTCCTGTACTCGTTTATGCAGTAGTCGACACGGGAGGGGCATGCGTTCCTGATCCTACGCTTTTTCCTTAGGACGTCACACTGCAACTCATCCAGTTCCTTGGTCCATCCTGGTGGTTTGGCTAAACCTTGCCAGGTTCCTGCTGCAGGAATGGTCTTTTCGCAGACTTCGTGGATAGCTTCAGTGTAAGATGTTATTATGTCCTCAAGCTCGTTAGTGGATCCAGAATCTCCTACGGAAGCAGAAGTAATGTTCCTTTCGTTCAGGGAGATTTTTAGGAGTGAGACAAACTCTGACCATTTTGCCTTCCTAGTATTGTATTTGCGCGTTGTGATTGGCCTTAGTGGTTTTAAGACTTTCTCCAACCGCAATGTGAAGGTTATAGCGTTATGGTCTGAGATTGTAAGATCTCGGTTCACTCTCCAGCCCTCAATTTTACTCAGGAGCGGCATGCTGCAAGCGGTGACATCTACTATGCTCGTGCAGGCTTTGCCGCCCCTGAATACCTCAAAGGTCGGTACGTCTCCCACGTTGAGAATCTGGAAGTCCATTTCGTTCAGGAACGCATTATAGGCTGCCCCTCTCGGGTTCTCGGCTACGCTTCCCCACCAAGGGCTCCAGGCGTTCACGTCTCCTGCAATTAAAAGATTTCGCGTGCCCAGCTTCTCGCACATTGCTTTCGTTCGGACCAAGTTCGATTCAATGTCTTGGTCCCCCTCAAAGTAAACGGATATAACTCCCAACCGTAGGCTTTCGCCTACCAGCAAGACGGCCGCCTCAGTCTCTGTTACCAGCTGCGGGTCGTGTATTACCTCCAGCCGGTCCCCGAAAATGATTACGGCTGCCTTAACCGGTTTTTGACGATCGAGGGTGCATTGGATAACTCGTGTTCCTGGATATTGTTTTAGGACGCCGCTTTTACCCACATAAGGTTCCTGTACGAGGGCGACCGAAACACCAGTATCTTTTGCGACCCGAAGCAGTTCGGTCGTTGCTAGTTTGGAGTGATGCAGGTTTACTTGGATGAAATGCAAACCTGGTCCACCTGATCTCTGAGGGGGTGAGCTTATGGTTACTGACGTGCCCTTAGCAATAGGATATGCGAGACCTCGCTATCGAGTCCCACTTCTCCCTTTCCGGGCATTCGTCGCTGAATGCATTATGTCTGATTTCTTGACCCGTTCGATGGGTGGCTAGGCAGTTTTTACATTTAGCTGCAATTCCTTCCCTTCGCGGCCCGCACTTCTCCCAAGAGTGGCCCCCCCCGCAATGGCTGCATTGGTCCTCGGACTCCCGGCACACCTTTCTCGTGTGCCCGAAGCCCAGGCACTTGGCGCACTGTACGAGAGGCGACTGGTCCATTACAGGTCTCCACTGGATACCTATGTAGACTTTTTTTGCCTCCACTAGGCGCTTATGCAGCTGTGGGGAAACCTCAAACACGGGGTGGCACTCATGCGGGTTTCTGGCCTTTTTGCGGTACCTCACTCTCACTGTTGTCTCTTTGAGGTCGACGCCTTGCAGAAGATGGTTGTTCTGCTTTAAGAGGTTCGCCACTAGTTGTGCGTCGGTGTGGACCGATAGGACGTCCCTCACTACAACCAGAGGGTTACCGGCTTTTGCCACCTCCGCCCTCAAGTCCTTATCGCGCTGAACTTGACCATGAACAAGGTTGAGGTCCTCCTTTGAGGGGCAACTCAGGACCACCCTTTTATTCCTGGCTTTTCGCACCCTGTTAACCTTTGCTCCTGTGGTAGAAGTGTCCAGCGCTACCCTGATTCTTTCTATGACGTTATCCGCGGTGTTATTTGGATTAGTCGACGAGATAATCAGGGTATGGTTGGGCTTGGGGGCGGGTGGTGGTCTAGCGGCAACCTTTGCATAAGTAGGCTTTACACCTTCCACCAGTGCGAGCTCTGCCTGCAGGCTTCTAGTCGGCGGTGGCGATCTCATCTTTTCCGCCCTGATTGTGCGGAGCTCTGACGAGACCGCCTCCAGGCGCTCGGTTATCGGTTGTAGGTGCTCGCCTAGGTCAAGTTGTGGCGTCGGTAGAGGCAAAGGCGCTGTGATCTTATCCGCGGCCATTGTTGTTAACGTTTCTCTCATTGCAGCTAGCTCTCGCTGCACTCCAGGATCCGGTTCGGCGCTCGCTAGCGGCCTCGACTCCAGCTGAGACAGGAATTTTGAGCTCTCCCCTAGGAGTTCAGCTGTGCGTTCCTGATTCTTGTGCAGATCTCTTCTCATCCCATCAAGTTGGGAGGAGAGGGACTCAACTCCGGCTTTCACCGAGGCGTAGTCTCTCCTCAAGGGCTCTATGTCGTTTTTGCCCTCTTTCGAGATGATTTCTTGAAGAGATCCCAACTTGGTGTCAAGACCCCTTGCTAACTGGTGCGTTTCAGCAACCATTCTGTGAGGCTCCCGGGTCTCGTAGCCCAGCCAGTCCCGTATCGCCTTGGTCTCGTTGAGATCGGCAGTGATATCGGTCCTAGCCAAACTAAGCTCCCCTGTGAGCCCCTTTGTCAGGTCACTGATTGCCTTCGAATGAGCCCTTTCCACCCGGACCAGCTCCGTTGCGTGTCTCGTGCGCTCCCTTTCAAGGTTATTTATGTGTCTGAACCTTGAGTCCGAGAGGGATAGCACGGTCTCGTAGAGTGTCTGGAGTGCCTCGAGGGCTTTTGCTTTCAAGTCTTTCCTCATATTTCCCGCGGTCTCGATGGCGTCCTTCCCCCTAAGCAGCATGTCGTTTGCGAGTCTTGTCGCCATGTCCATCTGGACGCCCGTGCGCTTCCCTGAGGGTGCCGTCAGCATGCTGGGGCGTCCTCGACTCGGGGCACAAAAGTCATCGGCATCGAAGGCGGACACATCGGAGTCCTCATCCGACTCTACAGCCTTGGGGGGCGAGATCCCGCAATGCTCCCAGTTAATCACCCTCTCTATTACTGACGGCGTCGGTCCCTGCACGGCCGGAGGGGACGAGGCAGCCATGACGCTGGCCGCGGCCGAGTCTGTGGCCTTCAACGGCCGTCTCCTTCTCTCCGGGACAGCTGGTGGTGGCATCTCAGCTACCGCACCCTCAGAGGCTGCTTTTGCTGTTCTCTGTGGGTTCGTGACTAGTGTTGGGGGCAGCAGCTTTTCGGATGTCACCGACTTTGCCGTGGCCTTTCTCAAAACTTTCTCCCGCATCGTTCGCGTCTGCTTCGAGGCGGGAGTGGGGTGTAAGCTAGTACTGGGTTGGGCGGAGGCGGGGGCTAAGGCTGAGGAAGACATTTTTTTTTCCCTTTCTATTAATTAAACCTAGGTATTAATTGTAAAAAAAAAAAAAAAAGCAATATTAAAAAAAACTAAGAAAATAAAATAATAAAAATAAAACTATACAATATATAAATGAACAGAAATTAGCTAACGTATAAAATATAAATTACAAACACTTAACCACGGTCTTCGAAGTACGCCTTCTGTAGCGCGAATCTTTATCTTAGTATTATATATACCTATTTGTTCGAATAAAAACATTGTATTACTTTTACAAATGCTTTATATAATACAAATCAAAATAGACAGCCCGTCACACAGAACGGAACTCGTGTTCCTTTTTTAATACTAAGTAAAGAGTTTACATGTCTTGTACTCTAAAGAGTATCAATACACTACATTCCTCCCTAACTAAATCAAAACTAGGATCTATAGTTAACGTCCAAATTCCTGGTCTGTCTAATAGGATTCCGGCGAATAAGTTGTCGCTCTGGTGTTGATTCAGGACAAGGCAAAACATCGGAAGACGCATCTAAAAATTCGTCACCTGAGCTCGCGCCTCTTTCCTCCCCCTCTGCAATCAAACTAGGTTCTGCAGAGCCAGCAACGGCATTCGTTTCCAAACCTGCAATCGACTCCGGAATTGTGTAATCTCCGAAACAACTTATATCATCTTTTTTATTTTAGTTTTATTTTAAGGTTCACCTTGTATTTATTAAACCTGCCTAACTCATCGCTGAAAAGCTCTGAATACTTTTCTAGTACACGCTGACCTTCGTCTTCTCCGGTACTCAAATTATGACAGTTCACACTACTAACTTGCAAGTGAAACAGTTTCATAAAATCGCGGCCTAATAACGGTGATCGCCTCACTTGAGTTGCTAAAACAAAAAACTTAATTTGCACAGTGCGTTCCTCAAATGTTACCGGCAAACACAAACAACCTTCGGGTACAATTTTAACTCCCGTATAAAAATTAAATACTTCACTGCAAGGTTGCAAGCGATGGTTCTTACCCTCAAATAATTGTCGATAAATCGCTGCCGGTAAAATAGAAACAGCGCTACCACAATCGATTTCACACAAAATTTGTTTACCGCCTAACGAGACACTCCGCAATATCGGCCCATCTTTGTTGGATTCTGCGATGTTAAATAAACTATAAATACCTTCCAAATTATTGTCAACATCCGCTCCCACAAAATTGCTATTTTGGACCTTAATTTTGCACATCCTTTTCAAATGACCCTTCTGGTTACATCTTTGGCACGAATAATTAACGAAACGACACGTATCTTTACCGTGACCTTTATATCCGCACACTTCACATCGCTTCAATATTTGCGTAGTACTCGCAGCACCGCTACCGCCTCTTGTGGCTTGAACAGAGAACACGGGCAACGATACAACGCCAACCGCATCGCCGGCTGCTCGTGCCGACTGCAACGCCACCCGCGCACAGTGCACACTTTGTGCTAACTCCAAAGCTCTATTTAATGTTAAGGTTTCAATGTCTTCAGCGAAAAGCTTCTCCTTTTCTTTTACATTTTCCAGCCCCAAAACAAAACGGTCTCGCAGAGCCGTCTCCAACTCAGAATTAAAACTGCAAAACTGAGCCAAGCTACGTACTCGCGCTGCCCACTCGGCTAAACTTTCTCCCGAACGTTGCTCTGCCTTATAAAAAACATATCTTTCCGCGAAACTACTTTTCTTAGGCGAAAAATGTTTACTCAATTTCGCAACTAACGACAAGTAATCTATGTTTTCCAATTTTTCAGGAAACACTAAATCTCTTGCTGTTCGGTAGCTATCTTCCACTAACGCCGTGAGTAATAAAGCACGCCGCTTCAATCCAACCTTGTCGCTGTCGCTAGTTATGTCATTTGCCACGCAAAACTGTAAAAATCTGCTATAAAAAATGTTCCATTCCTGGGAACGATGGTCAAAAGTGAGATTATCTCCAAACATTTTAGAGCCCATTTTCTCTAAATCACACACTCTACTTCACACGTAGGTTTTATTATCCTCGTCGCCAATTATTATATATACCTATTTGTTCGAATAAAAACATTGTATTACTTTTACAAATGCTTTATATTATAATACAAATCAAAATAGACAGCCCGTCACACAGAACGGAACTCGTGTTCCTTTTTTAATACTAAGTAAAGAGTTTACATGTCTTGTACTCTAAAGAGTATCAATACACTACACTTAGGAATATGCAAAACATAGATTGCCATTACAAATTAACTCTCATAATCCCAATAAATTCACTGTTTTGTTCATCAAATCGGAATACAGTAATGCTTGCATAATACTGCTTGGCGGCAGACTACACGAGAAAAGCTTTTAAACTATTTCTACTTATGCTAAAAATCACGTCGATCCGTTGCTTCATGGCTGCCTGAAAGAAGAACAAACCACACACCCACATCACCCAACAAACAGACACCAACAAATACAACTTCGTACCTATCTATCTATACAAATAAATAAAATTGAAGTGTCTATTTGTAATTTATAATAAGATGGATATAGATTGTACGGATATGCTACTAAATCCTTGACACTTGACACTTAAAAACTCAATAGTAGAATGTTGTAGTGCTAGTTCTAGTATAATGTTTGTGTAAACACTAAATTATGTGAATGCTGTTTTTATTAGCTGTGTTTGTCTACTTTAATAGACAAAAACAGCACGTCATTATTCAGCAAAATAATATAAAGTTGTTAATTTGAAATGACTTGTTTCTACCATAAAAAAAAGTTAATGCAACACAAACTTCAACAAAATCAAAGTAAATTTGAGTGTTAAATTTACATATAAATAATAATTTTCTTTTAGTTTTTTTTTAACGGGCTTAATACCTTTATTAACTAGCTAATACATAAATAAACACTACATCTAACCTAGCTAGCTACAAAAACAGTTCGATAATCTACAAGTGGATACAAATACAAATCTTTTAGTTGTTTAAAAAAAAATGTCTGATAGGCACTATATCTATACAAATAAATAAGTATAAAATTGAAGTGTCTTTTTGTAATATCAAAATAACAGCTTTTTACTAAATGCATATGAAAATTTATACGGTACCTATTATAGCAAAAACACAATTTTTAAAACTTTTGTTTGTTTGTCTGTCTGTTTGTTCCGGGTAATCTCCGCAACGGCTGGACCGATTTTGACGGGACTTTCACTGGCAGATTAGCTGATGTTATAAGGAGTAACTCAGGCTACTTTTATTTCAGAAAAATAATTAGGGTTCCACGCAAAAAAATAAAACCCATGAAATCCGAAATCTCCACGCGGGTGAAACCGCGGGCAGCAGCTAGTTAACCCTAAAAATAGGTTGAAAATAAATTGAATCAACCGCTTTAGTTTTTCAGTGTAGAAAAACAAACTTACCAGTGTCTCCACGTCGTTGTTGACCAAGAGCACATTTCTCCACCAGTTCCGTGCGCACACTTCGACTTCAGTCCTGGCAGCCTTCATCCAGAACGGTCCGTCGCCCGCGTACATTACTGCACTAGTTACAAAGAAGGTCGACGCCATGAGCGGTCCTATGACCCTGAAAATGACAGTGATAGACATGGCAATGAGATTAGAAAAAAATATCGGTTCTTGATGTAAGACAATATATTTTTTTAGAGTACCTATTGGATAACGAAACAAGCAGATCATTTGCAAGATGGTAAGCATAACGCCGGCCCAAAGCAAAGCAAATATTAGGTACTACTATAAGCAACATCTAAGTCTTATTTGAAGTAAATCTTTAGCACCGGTTAGATTTTTTTTTGTCTTAATCATATCAACCTACATTTATTAAGTACTAGCTTCCGCCCGCGGTTGTCACCTGCGTTCCTACAGGAGCCGTGCATTTTTTCGGGATAAAAAGTAGCCCATGTTACTCTCCATTCCATAAAGTATATCTATGCCAAAAATCACGTCGATCTGTTGCTTCGTTATTGCGTGAAAGAAGGACAAACCAACAAAACCAACAAATCAACAAACCAACAAACATACTTTCGCATTTATAATATTAGTAGGGACAAGTAGGGATTGTGATACATACTTTTTAAAAAAAATATTTACCTGATGTATCGTTTGACCAGCGCACCCGCGAAGTTTTTCGTCTTTCCCAATATCAAACCTCTGATGAGGAGCAGTCCTGACATTGCGAAGAAAGTGTCCACGACTACGTCCATGTGCGACATTGTTTGTCCTACTTTGGTATGCATCGAAACCTGTGAATATTTCCTTATACATTATTCTATATTTTTTTCAACGGGCCGGAAACCTTTATTACCTAATAGCTACTACATTGGCTGTAGCACCTAAGCTAGCCTAGCTACCAAAACAGTTAGATAATCCACAAGCCAATGTAGGCCTATAGATAATATAAATGTATCTAGCCGACTACCAGTTGGCAGCGAACCCAATGTCTCGTTCTATAACTACATCAAACCCGTCAAAATTTTTATTTTATTATACCTATAACTCTCAATATAAGTTAGCGATAGGGGCAGCTTAGACGCTCAAGCAAACGTACGTTTGCTTGTCAGAATAACAACGCTTTTGCGTCAAGTGCGGATTTCGTGATACTCGACTACTACGTAATACTACGTTTGCATGAGCGTCTAAGCTGCCCCTTAGCGGGACATCAACCAAGCTGCACTGGACCCACGTGGTGGATTATGGCTCTAACATAACATAACGTGCGGGTTTCCTCACGAAGTTTTCCTTCACCGGTTTTAGAGCGAGTGTGATAAATCCGCACATAGCTTGAAATAAGTAGGTAATTGGTACCGGGACGAGCTGAAATTCGAACTACTTATGGTGCATGGGAATGAAAGTAGCAAAATATGTTCCCACTCGGTCACACTCGCTCTATAACAACAAAAGAATACGCAGTTACAAATAACAAGACACACAGTTCTAAACAAAATATACCTATACCTTGATGAGACGCCGAAAAGTATTTAGCTCAATATAAAAACCGAGTCAAGAAAACACTCGACGCTGAAGTTGAGGCATTAGGTACCGGTTTATTACATCAAATTAATCCACAAAAGCAGTTTAATCATCTGCAGCTTATGTTTTTGCAGTATTTTAATCACGCATTAGTCCACCAGGCATACCAAATATTATTCCGGACCCCTGGGGCTGCCACGGTGAATTCAAATCAAATCGTTTATTTGCTAGAATTCGAACCCGTGGCACCCCCAGGCCAATTAGTGCTTGCTATTGAAATGAACATACTCGTAAATAATCTTTTCTTACCTTATCTAACTCTAAACCATTCACAATAGGACAAAAGAGCTTATAGAATCCATTATGCAAAAGAACTACTAAAGCAGCACTTATAAATCGCATCCCATTCATAGCTTTAATTTCATCCTTATTAACTTTAGACAAGGCATTAAAGTTTCTTCTCAAGCAAAATGATTTCTTGATAATGTCTGCAAACGAAAATACTTTGATATAAATTTACAAAAAAATAAGTATACACAAGTAAAATTTGTTGACAACTTAACCTGAACTAATTTTGACGAAAGTTCTATGGGACCATACAAAATTATTACAAACACACTGTAGGACACTTATAACTATAACATAGAAGGTACAAAATACAATGGTGAGATATGGAAGCAAAAGTGTGCGCTTAGACTCGTCTCTAAATTTTAGCCTAATATTTTTTTTATTGGCTAAATGCCTTTATTAATTAGCTAATACATAAATAAACACTACATCTAACCTAGCTAGCTACAAAAACAGTTGGATAATCTACAAACCCTAGTAGGCCTATAGATAATCCAAATGTTCTAGCCCACTACCAGTAGGAAGCGTACCCAGCATGCTGGCGGCATTGCCACGTTGAACCGCAATGCTGATCCGTTGAGCCAAATAGTTACCAGCATTTTGGTTACGCGTCGCATCAATCAAACGCTCTGACAAAATTTTGAAAATATTATGAGCTCCCGGCCCCCACGGACCCAATGTTTCAACACCAAACGGCTCAAATATGTAACCGCTCCCGAGGTTAGCATATTTGCGCCGCTTGAGTCGCTCAGCCGAAGAAGCCGCGGCGCCAGCCCTAATTTGTGTCTCGGAAATATGAGACGGTGCCAAAGTGTCGACACAAGTAGCGTCCCACACTAGGGGCCGCCCCAATTTCCAAGGAACGAGCGTCATTCCGTCAGGCCTTTTACCATCGTCACGCATAAGACCATTCGGTTCGAGAATGGCTGCTACATTGGCGCTGGTAAAAGCCCGGCGGATGATGTCATTAAGACTGGCGTGACGGGAAATTCGACCGGCACTTCTGGAACAAGAGAGGCCGTGATGACCGAGCTGATCGACAGCAGTACCACACTGGCAGCGATGGGTATTAATCATTGAATATAAACTAACGTCCAGGGGACCGCTTTTTTAATATCACGAGTGAGTTCGAAATCATCAACAAAATTCTCAGCGATGACTTTGAAATCACTAATTTGCAATCAGATTATGTTCTATTCAATTTAATTTTTAAGTTGGAAATTATTTTTAAATCAAAATTGGCACTAAATACTCATACCTATGATATCGTTTACGAGTGGGGATACCCATTCTATGATCATTAGATATGATCATTTTAGTCACCCACTGAGATAAAAAAATACGACTATTTGTAAATCGGCGACTATCGGATATATCGCTGATATTTAGTCACTCGGTGACATTCAAAAATTGCACCCCAGGTTCGTCTTACCTAAAGATGAATGTTTTGAATCTCCGTTATTGAAGTATGTTGAAAGAGCAACTGTTGCAAAAAGCATTCCCACCACTGTCCTGAAATTTTTTTCCACAAGTTATGTAAAATAAATTCAAGAAGGATCAACAGTCGTAGCTAGGAACAGTATCAATATCTATACTAGTGATCTAAAGCCGTGCTCCGCTACGTAACAGAGTTGGGGTGGCTTAGGTAGGCACTGCCCACTGGCAAGGAAAAAATGCAGAAAATAACCCAAGCGCCCAGAGTAAGATTAGTCGTAGCTAAGTCAATAGTCGAGCCGACAACGTTGTCTTTGTCGCAAGTATCTATAAGCGACAGCAACCGCTTATATGATGACATAACTTGTGACAATCTGTAATTAAATTACCATATACGAAAGAAAATTTCAGTTCCATAACTCATTTTTAGTGCAATGGAGGTATTCAAGTCATATGACGATAGGAATGTAAATTAAAAAAAAAATGCTTTAAAAAAGCTACGAACTGACTTCAGTGACAAACTACTGAACCGATTTTGATGAAATTTCTATGGGACCAATCTGAAAGTATTACTTTCAAATAAAAAAGATTTTTTCAAATCGGTTTATAAATGACAGAGATATGAGGCAACAAACATAAAAAAACCTACCGAATTGATAACCTTCTCCTTTTTTGGAAGTCAGTTAAAAAACATTAAAAGAACAAATCGATTAAGACCAGCGGTCACTAGGTCTTCGGCTGGAAGGAATTGTCTAGAATTTTCGCTGGTTATCATTTTAGAACGAACGTTATTAAGGAAACAAGTTCTTACAAAAAGAACAGAAGTGAAAACTTTAGACAACTCCTTCCACACGAAGACTAGTGACCATTGGATTTAATTGGTTTGGAATTGAAAACGAACACGAGATTGCTAGCCGGTAAGGCCCCTGCTCACTTTTTCTTTTCTCACATTACAGGCTTGTACGTTGAGCTACTCTTCCATGCTACTTACCAAAAAACGTAGTAACCCATCGAGTACTCCATTGCCTCGCCAGCTTTCTGACAGTCTCTGTAGTCCGCAAACACTTCTCCGTCAGGCAGATGCGTCAGCTGAAGCATGTGTCGGGTGATACTAGCGACGGCTGAAGGACCGCACACTGCCGGGAGGCAGACGCCGAAGAACTGCTTGTTGAAGTAGCGGCCATCTTTTGTTGGTGTCTGGAGAAAAGGCAATATTTCTCGTAGACAACTTTAAAATAGCAATAAAAATCATTTAGATTTATAGCTTGCTGCTGCCCGCGGTTTCACCCGCGTGGAGATATTGGATTTCATGGTTTTTATTTTTTAGCGAGGAACCCTAATTCTTTTTCTAAAATAAAAGTAGCCTGAGTTACTCCTTATAACATCAGCTATCTGCCAGTGAAATTCCCATCAAAATCGGCCCAGATAGTTATACATATAGTTGTGAATCCATAGCCTAGCATAGAAATAGTATACACTGTGTGTTAGGAGTCAGTATAGTGGCTTCTTTTATTTAACAGCTATTATATTTTTATGTCATGAATGAATTACATACAGTAATTTACAATAACAGCTAATTCATAATAATGAATGAAGTAATGTAAGCTATTATTCTCTCGTCACGATTTTAAAGAGCCGAAACTCTAATGGACATTTTAGTAATCTTTTCAGATGATCTGTTATGGGGACCGATTTTTGAAAGTCACGAGTGATTTCGATATCAGCGGTGATAAAATTCTCAGCGATAACTTTGAAATCACTAATTTGCAAAAGTCGTATTTTTGAAAGTCATTCCCTGTTTACCAACATGCAACTATTTCTCAGCTTTAATCATAGACAAACTTATGATTGTGTTCCATTCAATTTTATTTTTTAAGTTGGAAATTGTTTTAAGCCAAAATTGGCACTAAATACCTACTCATATATATGATATTGTTTACGAATGGGTACCCCCACTCGTAAACGATATCACAGGTATGACAATTTTAGTCACCCGCTGAGATTCAAAAATACGACTTTGTAAATCGATGACTATCCGTCATATCGCTGATATTTAGTCACTCGGTGACATTCAAAAATCGGTCCCATGATCACTGTTTATGTGATAAGTTAAGATTTTTGTTTCAATGATTAACTAATCGAACTCGTCAGGCGAGTTGGTCGTCAAAAGTAGATCTAGTCGTATTTAAGAAAAAAGAGTTACCCTAGCGACGTCATATGACGTTTTGTTACTTACTTGAAAATACTCATCGGCACTATCAAAAGCGTCCAGTTCTTTGGTTTCCGCTACAGCTTTGCTCTTCACAGCAGCGATGCAGTACTGGGTACGAAGATCAGGGTAGGTAGAAGACCAGGGTGCCTGTAGACACTGCTCGTAGTTTCCAATGTGATATTGGTTGGCGTAGAAAGTCCCCACTGGTGGTTGCATTGAGTCCCATACTGATTAAGCAAAAATCATTACTTAGCTAATTTTCTGGTTTAAGATTATTTATTTCTCTAAAAAACATACATAGTTCACTTATAAGAGAATTAACTTATTAACTAAGATAAATGTTTGCCTTTGAGCCTGCAGGCGAATTTTATCACAAATAAAAAAGTAGTAAGTATGTAGATTGTAGGTAGGTAAAAAAAACAAAATAATAAACATGTTGCGCACAAACTAGTCAAAGAGTATGAAGTTCACAGAAGTAATGAAAGGTCATTTAGAATGTGGTCTGTAAGTAGTTTTTTAAATTTGTTTTGTGATTTTGTTTCTTTTATAGTTTTCGGTAATTTATTGTATAGCTGTGCTCCTTCATACATAATTGTTTAATTTTATAGATTTGTGTATACATATCATTATACATTTTATCATAAATGTATGATAGTAATGTAAAATAATGTAAGCAAACTCGGTGTATGCCAACCAAAGACATGTATAGTGAACTGAACGTCAACCATATTGACATGATGCGAATTCGGATTTCTATCTATGCCATTGGATGGAGATATGCCGATTATTTTTTACATTGTTGACTATGTTATTGACAAATAATAGGTACCCATATAATTATGTTTCATGACTGAATGTTAAGCCCTAATTTTTATGTTCGTACCCGTACCGTAATAAATGCAAAAGTGTGCTTGTATATTTGTTCTTTCGACGTGATTTTTTGTATAGATATAGTTAATGAGCCGGAGAGTAATCCTGCCTAAAACCTTGACAAGATTTATTAAATGTTTTACAAAATGTATGACTTCATATTTCATTTTACAAAAACGTCTGATATGCAAACAATGAGTTAAGGTGTGAGATTTGTGTTTCTTTTATTTTAATTTAATGGACACTCAGATTTTTTACAATCCTGTAAACGCTTACGTTTGACCTAGTGGTTACCTCAACTCAATAACTCCATAAAAAGCCGTTCACAAGTATGATTAAAGAAGTAAATCGATCGAGTGAACTGTAATAAGGATATCGATTAAAAATTAAAGTTCAAGTGCGAGTTAAGCTTAATTTAAATTCAGGTTTACTTTCTTTTATGAGTAATAAAAGCAATAAACTTAAGTTCACACATTATAACGAGATATTTACCGTGATTATTATTGAACAATGAGCACCCGATATTTCGACGCTGTTGCAAGCATCATGTTCACGGGAATCCTAAAACAACACGGGAATACCCGCTTTGCTCGTGAAGTCTGCCGCCAAGCAGTAATGTGCAAGCATTACTGTGTTCCGATTTGATGAGCAGAGTATCCAGTGAAATTACTGGGCTTATGAGACTTAATAGCTAATGTCTCAGGGTAACGAGCGCACTGCAGTGCCGCGCAGGCCTTTGTGTTTCAAAGTTCTGGGTGGCACTGCAATTGTTATGGGCCGACGTTATGCTTACCATTAGGCAAACGAACAGCTCGTCTCGTTACCAAATAACATAAAAAAAAAATAATAAACTTAAGTTTATTATGTACCTAAACCATATTTTTTGTACTTTATTATAAAGTTTTGAATTACTAAGTGATACATGGTGTATTTTTATTATTAGTACCCTACTCTTACGGACCCTAACCGTGGGAGCTAATCGAAATTGTTTTTAGAAGATCGATTCTTACTTTTGAAGATATTTTGATCTGCATTTACAGATTTTGGAAAATAGTAGGTACAGTCAGTCTGAAAACGGGCCGTGTATGCCAGTCGATACTGTTATTTATATACACAAAAAAGTTACATAAGAAACATGACTGCCCTAGCCAGTGTTACTCGGGATGATGTAAGGATTCTAACGATACTCCACAAATCAAATCAAACAATTTATTAGTCAGAATACACTAAAATATCATGGTCATAATAATTAAAATATAGGGTCTGTGTATTCAGCCTGCAAGCAGACGTGCACATCTACTACATGTCCAAATCTATAAGTGGTGGAATAAAGAAACTTACATACAGACATACAAACATGGACCCTAATAAAACATTACACTCCTTTTTTGTGCAGTCGTGTAAAAATAACGTCTCGACTTGAGACACAGTTTTCCGTCGGTTAATATGATAACCTATACAAATAAATAAAATTGAAGTGTCTTTTTGTAATAACAAAATAACAGCTTTTGACTAAATGCATATGAAAGTATATACGGTACCTACAACAAAACAACCATTTTAAAAATTTTTGTCTGTCTATTTGTTCCGGGTAATCTCCAAAACGGCTGGACCGATTTTGACGGGACTTTCACTGGCAGATAGGTGATGTTACTAGAGTAACTTAGGCTACGTGGGCGAAGCCGCGGGGCACAGCTAGATATTAATGTAAATAATATAGTCACTGTTAAGTTTTCTACATGGTTTCGGTGATTTGATAGGAAAAGTGAGGATGCATAGGTTACGTAAACTGGTGGATCTAGACGAGTTCCTTAAATGAGGTGGGCACTAAAAAGTGTTTGTGCGCTACGCCAAAGAAGAAAGCCTAGAAATAAAATGTGACTTACCCCAAGTCGCCCACAGCGTATTATTTAACACCCCCTTCAGCATGTCTAAGGTTATTCGAAGACATGGCTCATCTGCGTCTCTCCATCTTTCACCCTCCAACTTATATATAAGACGCTCCACAGCTGGTATACTCTTGATATTTCCTCCATTTGATACAATACTTCGGGAAGACTTTAACGACAAGGCATTCGCTAAAAGAAGTTGGAAAGGAAATTGTTTTATTTGAAAACTATTTTGTGTGTCCAAAACAGACACCTTAAATCCCGCATTAAAAACCAAAAAAAATTAACAACAAAACAAAAAGTAAAACTGTAAAAAATATGATCAATTTAATTACATATGTTTTTTTATTTTGTGTTTCAGTGTTCTGAGTGGCACTGCAATTGTTAAGGGCCACGTTATAATTATCATCAGGCAAACGACCAGCTCGTCTCGTCAACAAAATGTTATAAAACAACTGACTATAAACTGTTTTTTATTGATTTGTTAATGAATTTATATTAAACACTAATTATAACACCACTCCATTAAAACTTACGTAAATGAAACAAGAGACAAAACACATAAAGCGTTTTCATCGTAAACAATATCTCAATCTGAAATCACAATTTAAACTGAGAGATATTTCGGACGTCGCATATAAATATCTCGACGATTTCATTGCCTCAAAAAAGGCGCCACTGACAGACTCACCCTTCAGAGATGGTCCATGACATGGCTACAGGGCCAGGGTCATGTTCATTATATAAAACAGATATAAATAATTATGTAAGTGTCAGAGATAAAACGGATACCTTATTAGGGTGCCAAGAACAATGACAAATTACATAGTTTTTGGAAAAAGGTTCGACCGCATAAATATACTTAAGACCTAATTTTTCATGTTTTTAATAATAACAATGAAGGATTTCTCGCAATAAGATAAATATCTACTGTGTGCTGTGATCTATACAGGGTCCGTAGTGTTATTTATTTACACTTTGGGGATCTATGGATGCCATTTTCATATTAGGTACAAAGATTGCAGGAGGCCTACCACTATCTCTTAGAACAGTTTTACTTTAATCTTACATTGAAAATTTGTACTACAATTTTCAATGTAAGGTTAAAGTAATACTCCTCTAAGGGGCAGCTTAGACGCTCAAGCAAACGTACGTTTGTTTGGCAGAATAACAACACTTTTGCGTCAAGCGCGCATTTCGGGTATCACTAAATCCGCGCTTGACGCAAAAGCGCAACAAACAAAAAACAAAACAAAAAGCAGACGTACGTTTGCTTGAGTGTCTAAGCTGCCCCTAACAGATGGTGGTAAGCCTCCTGTTTTCTTTGTAGGGGAGACCAGGGATGAACCTAACAATTTTCAATTTCCTCGTAATATCTCACAGAGCTTTTTACATTGAAAATTGTAGTACGAATTTTCAATGTAAGGTTAAAGTAATACTGCTCTAAGAGGTGGTGGTAGGCCTCCAGTACGCGCTATCTACGACATGGGTCCAAGCGAATCTCTTAGATACGTTTTTTTTAAGGCAATAGGCATTTCTAATCTTGCCATGACTTTATATTTTGGAAAATATTATAATGTATGTACCGAAAAATATTAGTAAATTAAACTTAAAAGTGATGCAATACATGAGTTTATAATATATTATTTTAGAAATAAATATAGAATTGTGGTATCCGGGTTCAGATTAAGTGAAACTAATAAATCGTTCCTGGCTAATGGTGCCAGATACTACAGTAAAAATCCTAAAGCTTTAACTGAATGACCACAAAGAAAGAACGTAAAGTTACGAATGTATTTATTAAAAAAGTGTATTATAAAATTAAGGATTATGTCGATGACAAAGCTGCATGGAGGCAAACAGCTCAGGACTACGGGAATACTTGGTATTAAATTTTAATCATGAGTGTCAGCATTAGAATCATTGTACCTATAACTATTTTTAACGAGAATGCCGAGACGAGTTTTTTTGCGTTTCTTCTTGCTTGTAACACGGCTGGTGCAGTCTATGTTTTTAAATGCTAAATAGAAAACCGGTTCAAAATGCATCGCATCCATGTCCTGTCAGATGGACTATAATTATTATAAATAAAATTGAAGTGTCTGTTTGTAATGTCAAAATTGTTTTTACTAAATGCATTTGAAAGTATATACAGCACATAAAGCAAAAAAGAAATTATTAAAATATTTGTCTGTCTGTCTGTTCGTTCCGGCTAATCTCCGAAACGGCTGGACCGATTTTTACGGGACTTTCAATGACAGATAGCTGATGTTATAAGGAGCATCTTTTATATTACAAAAATAATTATGGTTCAGCACAAAAAATACGACACATGAAATCCAATATCTGCGCGCGGCTGAAACCGCGGGCAGCAGCTAGACATTAAATATGATTATGTTAATGATTAACTAACCGATTATAAATGTTATCAGCAAAAAGTTTTAAGGTCAGTATACGAGTGATTCTTTCAGTGCTGGATTACAATGAAAGTGTACATATTCTTTTGTCTATTTTATATAAGTGAGTAATTTCAATGGACTAACCTTCGTTTTGCCGATGATATAGCCATAATGGCGGAATCGCTTGAGGATCTCGGTACCATGCTCAACGACCTCAGTAGAGTTTCCCAACAGGTGGACAAGATGAAAATCATGTCAAATGTCCATGTTCCACCTATACCGGTAATTGTTGGGAACGATACTCTCGAAGTTGTTGACGAATATGTCTACCTAGGACAGACTGTCCAATTAGGTATGTCCAACTTCGGCAAAGAGGTCGCACGAAGAATCCAACTCGGCTGGGCAGCGTTCGGAAAGCTTCGACCTATATTTTCGTCCACAGTTATACCGCAGAGCTTCAAAACCAAGGTTTTCAACCAGTGTGTGTTGCCAGTGATGACATAGTTTTGGCACTGAGACGTGGTCTCTTACGGTTGGCCTCATCAGCAACCTCAAAGTTGCACAACGAGCTATGGAGAGGGCTATGCTCGGGGTTTCCCTGCGTGATTAAATCCGAAACGAGGAGATCCGCAGGAGAACGTAAGTTACCGACATAGCTCTCAAAGTTAGGAAGTTGAAATGGAAGTGGGCAGGCCACATCGCTCGCAGAACCGATAACCGATGGGGAAGGAAGGTTCTCGAGTGGTGACCACGAACCGGAAGACGTAGTGTAGGACGGCCCCCCACTAGGTGGACGGATGACCTTGTCAAAACCGCGGGGAACCGTTGGATGCACGCGGCGGGTAGTCTATCCAAGTGGCGTTCTATGGGGTAGGCCTATGTTCGGCAGTGGAGTTATTCCGGCTGATGATGATGATGAAGATAATGTTAATTAGAAAAGACTTAGAAACAATTCCAGAAAATGCCAATCACTTCACTTTTGAAGTGATTTTTTTATGGAAATTTTGAATGATGTGTTTTCAAGGGAGATTCTCACAACTTGTAGACTACCATTGTCCTAATGTCCTCTTGTTTCCTATATAACGTTTTATTTCTTCTATGTTAGTCATTAATATGTTTATGATCTCATACTATGTAGTAGCATAGTAAAAGAAGTCCTTTTACTATGCTAGTATGTAGTATAGGTAAGTTGTTTTCTGTGTCACGGTGCTATTTAGGTAGTAAATAAAATAAAATTTTGTTTAGTGGTTTTGAGAGTATTAAGTATTTGCTCATACTTAATTTTTTTTATCAAATGCTTTCATGTCATCTTAGGCATCTCTTATCAAACCGATAACTTCTACATCTCTTTACATTGCAATATTAAAAAGATCACGTCTTTTTAACTCAACAATCATAATATACAGGTAGTTCTTGTACTTGTTTTTTTTGTATATCTATCTTAGGTTTATTAAATGTGTAAAGTTATTTTAGCTAATGCTTCGCCAAGAAATTCTTCAGATGTGGTACAAAATGGAGGACGGAGCAAGAGTATACCAGCAGTAGACAGTCTCATCGAGAAGCTGAAACATGAACAGTGGAAACCTGATGATGAGGCGTGTCATCAAGCCACCCTGGACATACTTAAGGGGGTGAAGAATGACAAGCTTTGGGCGACTTGGAGTAAGTTACCCTTCGAATGTTTGCTTTATTTGACTTTCAATTCAAACCTCGCGGTGTAGTTGGTAGGTCGGAGGACTTAACTGTTACATTTCTTGGTACTTTTTTGTCATAGTCGTCACGAACATAGTCAATCATAGTAAAAGGGTTATTGTTTGTATGAGCCGTATAGTCACAGCGTTTGAATAGGATAATTTATTCAATATTTGTTCAGGGAATGAACAGCAGCTCCTCCTCAGAGCACATTAAAAAATTATTACGATCACTGAAAAGTGGTTTACTATGGCAAACTTCCTTCATATTATAGAGGAGGCTTATGTTCAGCAGTGGAAATACTTTGGCTGCTAGTGATTGAGGTTTCGATATAAACGAGTAAGGAAAAGAGTAGACAGCTATGTTTGCGCATAAATAATAGGTCGGGGAAAAAGTTCCTTCGCATTTTTTAAGAAAATTCAAAACATTTTTTAATATAGTTTATTTATATTTAACTAAAGTATGTAGGTACCATTTTGTTCGATAACTTTTTGCCATCTTGTAGGTAGGGACATGATCCCATTGCTATATAAATTTTGGGACTTCTGATCAAAATACCGCGACAAGTGGTTTTGGCAGTCCTCTCGTGATGTTAACCTGACACTGCCTAAAGAATTCTGAAGAGACCGAAACAGGTGGAAATCTGAAGGTGCAAGGTCAGGACTATACGGCGGATGCATTAACACCTCCCAGCGAAACTCTCTTAATTTTTTCTGAGTGGCTAAAGATGTGTGAGGTCTAGCGTTATCATGAAAAACCATGAAAATGAAAACCACACCCCTTTTGTTGATTAATTCCGGCCGCTTTCTCTCAACTTCTTGCTTTAATCTCATCAGTTGTTCGCAGTAGAGTTCAGAATCGATGGTCCTGCCTGGTGGTAACAGCTCATAATGAATAATGGCCTTCCAATCCAACCACACACACAGCATCACCTTGTTGCGAGTTAACCCGGGTTTCGCCACAGTCTGTGAAGCCTGACCGGTCTTTGACCACGACCTTTTTCGCACGTTCTTGTCGTACGTGATTCACTTTTCATCATCAGTTATCAGCTTCTTCAAAAATGGTTCGGTTTCATTACGTTGTAGTAAAGAATCACAAATGAGTACACGGTTCATTAGGTTTCTTTCAGTGAGCTCGTGAGGTACCCAAATATCGAGCTTTTTTGTGTACCCAGTTTTTTTCAAATGCGCCAAAACTGTTTTGTGGTCAATTCCCAGTTCTTCAGCTACGTCGTAACTACTGATATGCCGATCTTGTTCCACTTTTTCAAAAATGGCATCCATTTTATCCGTAATAGGGTGACCAGAGCGACGTGCATCTTTGAAATCAAAATTTCTGGATTGAAAACGCTTAAACCAAATTTGTGCTACTCTCACAGACACTGCACTAGGTCCATAAACATCGCAAATTTTTTTCGCGGCTTGCGTTGCATTTTTACCTTTTTTGTAGTAAAATTTTAAAATGTATCGAATTTCTTCATTAGATTCACTCATTTTGACAGTACGAAAAACAAATGAAAATCACACATTTTCCTAATTTGAATTTGGAATTATGTTCTTTAAAATTTAAACTTTCATATGATACCAAAACCAGCCAGATACAAATAGTATAGCCAAAGAGATTTTATTACAAGTTCATACATACTATAATGCGAAAAGACTTTTTCCCCAACCTAATATGATTCACTTGCAGTACTTGAGTTCCGCTAGTGATCATGGCGCTTGAAATAGCGGTGAAGTATCAAAAACTCAATGCACATAATATAAACAACGTGGTAAACATAAACATGGTCATTATGTTCGTAGTGATTTATTTTAAAATCACCCGGGAAAATCGTCTAATAAAAGACTATAGAAACAATGAATTATAAAGAGTTTTATTTCTTAACACGTTATCAATTAAATTTAACATTGAACAATGGCGCGTCTGCATGCCACAATTATTACGAGATATTTAATATTAGGTATGCACTTCCTGTGCTTTTTTCTTCGTTCGTTCGAGTCGTTCGAACATAAGTGGTATCCGTGTAAGTATATACTATTTATTTTTTAATATTGTACAGAATATATGTTTATTTATTTTTTCCCAGTATGGGATTCGATGCAGCCACCAATGGGAACTCTCTATGGCTTGTGTGACCATGTTGGGAACTACGACCAGTGTCTCAAAGCACCCTGGTCTTCCGCAGTCCCTGCCCTGCGGACCCAGTACTGCATCGTAGATGTTAAGAGCGAGGTTTTCGAGGAAACCAAAGATTTTGGCCCGTTTGATAGTGCTGAAGAGTACTTTCGCGTAAGTTTTACTCACTTTTTTCTCATCTCAAAGTTTTGGCAGTCGCATCAAAAAAGTGACAATAATACAAAATATTCATAACCATTTCGTTCCTCCACTATTACTTAAGTTTTTAGTGTCATTTAGTCAGTTATACCCATTGATTAGGAAGTCTCGATGGTTATACCTGACTACTACTAGGAAAATAACGGTGTCTGTTCATATACATTTACCCATACAGAGTTTCACATAGAAGTTCTCCCACCTGATAAAATAAAACTGCTCCTCAGGAAGAAATCCCTTGTGGTGTCCCCGTACATTCTTTATTAAAACTTCTTGCAGACACCAACGAAAAACAGCCGGCTGTTCAACGAGCAACACATCGGCGTCTGCCTTCCTGCCGTCTGCCGTCCATCCGCAGTCGCCAAAATATACCGCCTAATGCACCAATTGACGCATTTACCTGACGGTGACGTTTATGTGGACCCTAGAGATTGTCTTAAGGCTGGTGAGGTCTTGGAGTATTCATGGGGCTTTTACATCTTTTGGCAAGTTCATTTTGTTAAATTACAGCTGTATATAAGGCTCAATCAGAGGGCGAATCACATTGCCAAGCGAAATGATTACAGCTAAAATTAGACAGTAGGTACTTACTACGACTCAAACACTACTGTTCACAAACTTCTATTCACAAATTATATAGTTACTATTTATTATATATCTCATAGTTTTATCATTAAATTGTTTTTTAATTCTGAAGTTTATTCACTAAGTATTTCACTTTATTCATTGTTTAAGGTGCTACAAAATACAAGCTGTGGCAAATGAAATGCTCGTTTTAGATTATGGATTTTAAAGTTGTGCAAATATGTTTATAGATATGAGCATATAATTTATGGATATGAGAGTCCACAGTGTTCTTGTATGACCAGAGTATCGATCAAATAATATTAAAAAAACATTTGACAAAAACATTGCAGATACATAACCATGTATGAGTGGAGTATGGACACTTAGGTAGGCACGTGTGACAACACTTCAAATTCAAATTAAAAAGTCTTTATTCAAATAGGCCCCAAAGGAGCACTTATGAAAGTTAAAATGACTCTAACAGCGGGCCTCTGCAACATTCATCTACCCGAATCACAGACTAAAACTAATGCTGTCTTTATCAGAACATAATAAATGACAAAGACACCAACAGACCCAATCCGTGCTCAAAGTCAACGAACCTTCCAGAAACCCACCGTGCCCGTTCCAAATTGGTATATGCCGAGCAAGAAGAAGGGCAAGAAACTCGTCACGGCATTCTTTTAAAAAAAATTAGTTTTTTAAAATGATTCTAATGCTAACAACTAACAATTTAAAGTTTAGTAGTCGCCAGGAGGCTCCTGAGCTGTTTGCCTCCATGCATCCTTGTCATCTACAATATTCAATCTAGTCAATATTAAAAAACATTTGACAAAAACATTGCAGATACATAACCATGTATGAGTGGAGTACGGACGTCGGACACTTAGGTAGGCACGTGTGACAACGCTTGCTAGAAAACCCAGGCAGATACTTGGCACATATTTTTTTCTAGTAAGCGTCGTCATGTCACACCGAAAGACTATCATGGCGAACAATGAAAGGTAGATTTGATAGATTTCACAACCCTGTGACTTTTTTCGAAACCATTGCTCTGAAAATTTACTCGTGTCTCCTCAAATATCTTTATTGTCTTATCTTTCGATTAAAGGAAACATGATGCAACCTTGCCATAGTTAATGAGCATTTTCTAGTACTATTATTGGCATCTATCTAATCACCTTACGGTGTGTTTCAATCCAGCAGCCCTTGCCATTCTCAGTTCACTGCACCATCATAGATCAAGTGAGATAGGGTCAAACGAGACAACCAAAATAGCGAGAGTAAAAAAAACTCATTACTTTCCAGGGCTTTGGTGGGGCTACTCTTTGCAACTGCAGTGTTTTCAACATTGTTTAATTACGATGAAAGGAAACAATCATTTTTAAGTAAGTCAAAATCGTTTATACTTACTTTAAAGTTGATAGCTTAGATGTGTTTGTCCTAAGACGTGTGGCCGTTAGTCGTGTAGTATCGATGTATGAGTCTATTCTCGTGGGTGCCGTAAGAACCAGCTAAGGGAACAATGATGAAGATATACATTTTGCGCTTTACTAATATTGATATTTTTTCCGTAGAGACGATAACAAAATCATTCTGCATGAAGAGGAACTACAACTCTTTGTTCTCGGTGAATAAAGATGAAATAAAGGTTATGAATGGGATTAGATCTTTAACGGCAGTTATTCTAGTCTTCGTTCACGAAGCTTTGTATACTGTGGTATTCCCTGTTATAAACAGTTTGGTCATAGATAAGGTAATTATAGTAAAAATAGCGTTGGACACAATGCTATTTGACTATGTTTATTACAAGCTTTTATTTAATTCGCAATGTTTGTATGTATGGTGATTTGTTTGCTTATGTCAAATCTTGTAATATTTTGAGGCGCATATGCGATGCATCCACAGGGATAGATATCTGTGAATGCATCCGTAGCGTGGGGGTAGGCATAGCCTACATTAAACACGTGATGTGTTTAAAGTATGGTTTAAATAATATATGTTTTGTACAATTTAAACAGATATCGAGTAATGCAGTTGGAATATTGATAACACGTTTGGAAGTAATCGTTGACACCTACTTCGCCATGTCTGGTCTACTCTTAATCAGGGGTTTGATGCTGAGAAGACAGAGAAACGTCGTATACACCCTGGCGAAGAGGTACATCAGGTAAGATTGAAAACTGATTATCATCATCATTTAAATCAATTTACTTCCACTTCTTTACTTCCTACTGCTGGATAAGTATGACATCGATACTGATAATAAAACTGTAACGGATCAAATTCTGTACATTGAAGATATTTTGAAAATTATTTTTGGAGGGCATTCTGCAATCGATACTGAAGCCAAAACTGTATTTTTTTCGTTTTTGTCTGTGTGTCTGTATCTTGGATTTATTCCTTGGTTCGATTCATTCAAACCTCGGTACAAAACGGTAGTGTAGAGTAGGGTAGAGTAGCGTAGAGTAGTGTAGAGTAGGGTAGAGTAGCGTAGAGTAGGGCAGAGTAGCGTAGAGTAGGGTAGGGTAGAGTAGGGTAAAGTAGCGTAGAGTAGGGTAGAGTATGGTAGAGTAGTGTCGAGAAGGATAGAGCACGGTAGAGCACGGTGGAGTAGGGTACAGTAGGATAGAGGAGAATAATATTTTATTAGATAACTACAAAATACCATTTATGCGAGGTGTTTGCTTGATGCAAAAGCATGGTTATTTTGACAGTAAAACGCATACCTATTTGCATAAGCGTCTACGGCCTGCATATGCTCATCCTCGTCGCACAAATTCTGCCCCAGCCGGGATCGAACCAGTGGCACCTCGCTTTGCAGACATGGTAAAGAGCCACGTTGTCGTCAATATATTGGAAAGACAAGTTATATTTTGAATGTTATGAAGTATCATAATTTTCAGACTCATTGGCCCTTTTGCACTATGCACGCTGTACTTGACAACAGCAGTCATGGACACGGGCGATGGTCCTTTGTGGAGCAGAGCCAACAGAAACGAGACTGATATCTGCGCGGATCACTGGTGGAAGAACTTGCTCATGATTAATAGTGACTCCGAAACTCTTGTAAGTACATACTTATATGATTAAAAAATTTATTCATTTTCTTCGCGTACCCTTATCAGAGAGGCAGAAGTTGCACCGATTACGTATGCAAAGGAAGCTGTTAATAATTTCCGAAGATTTGTGGCATTACAAGCCAGTTAAACTAAATGGATTTTCTAAGCTAGTGTATAGTGAAAGGTTTTTTTTGCAACGGACTAGTAACCGTTAGACCGCCATATCACCTGATGTGAAGTGACGATTTGGTCGAAGGCATACCGTATAGCACGCTGCCCCAGTAGATACCCATTCATTGTAGTCATTGGTACTTTTTCCTTACACTTGGCCATGAGTCAGATTAGTACACATGGTGTGGCGTAAAGAGGGGATAACCCTTTACCAGCGGGTTGAAGACATCATGACTGTTTAGAAAATCAAAAATTATGTTAGGCACATCCGTTCCAGTGATGTTGAAAGTACATGTAAAAAACGTTATGTGTATATAACGTTGGTTACAAGCCTACTAAAAGTCAAAGATCTTGCCGTTGTAACTTTAGTAGGTTGTTTGTGATATTCCTGTTTAGGGCCGGGAAAACGGTTCTTGCATGTTTGCAATCCGTTCTCTTCTCCCACAGACTTTGTTGTTCTTTTTCAGAGTGACGACGCAGTAATTCTTGCACTTCCATTGCCGATGGCTTGCATAGCTGTCTTACGTCATCACTGATTTTTTTCAGAATTCCTTGTTTAGCGATGTAATCCGCCCTGGTGTTCTCCAAACAAGGACCATGGCTCGTAGTCCGTCTAATTGTTAGTTTACATCTATCCGACAGGTTTTGTAACACCGAGTGGCACTCAGCTATGACCCCTGACCTAGTGACTGGTCTTCTGAGTGCATAGATAAGTGCCGCACTGTCTAAACTAAACTCCTTTAGTGTTTTATTTTTCTAGTGCCACGCCGTGACCTGGTACGTGTCGTGTGACTTCCAATTAGCTATCCTGGCCACGTTCCTGTTTTATTTATTCAAGAAGAATAGAAAACTTGGCGTCACTGCTTTTGGGGCGGTTTCTGTGGCAGTCACATTGCATCTAGGGCTCACTGTTTACTGGAAAAAGTTGGATATTTTACCTGTCGGTTTGAAGTAAGTAATGGCACAGAATAGATAATACAAGGTTTTACGGTCCATCGTAGCGAGCTCAAGAAAGTTTTTTATTTTATAACAAACTAACCCAGGTTTCGTTGTCCAGCGTCACGCGTTACGTTACGTTAAATTCAGTATAGATCGAACTTAGACCATTAGACATTCTTTATCGTGGAATTGAAACTATAAATTACTCAATTTATATAATCTTATTTAAAATGGATTTCCGCAAAGTAACGCCTGATTCCATCAAGTGTGTAAGACTTACACCTAATGGTTTTGACTGCCAAATAACTCTGTCTTATCATAAAATGGATATGAAATTGGTTTGGCTACCTTTATTGGCGAAATACCTTTATCGATTTAACCAGATAACAACTTGAAAACTGAAGAACCTTTATTTTTGCAGGGCTATCTTCCAGCATCGAAGCTACGAACTTCTAAACTACACCTACTTCAAAATTAAAGCCACAGTCGCGCCGGCTCCTACCTTGTTGGCATGCTCATGGGCTACATTGTCGCTACTTACAAGCCTAATGATCATAGGAACGCTATAAGTCAGGTAAGACTAACGTCAGTGGTTGGATTAACCCTTCTGCGAGTATCCGTCTGGGTTGCTACCACCGTTTTGCTCGTGAAGTCAGCCGCCAAGCAGTAATGTGCAAGCATTACCGTGTTCCGGTTTGATGACCAGAGTAGCCAGTAAAATTACAGGGCTTATGAAACTTAATACCTAATGTCTCAGGGTAACGAGCGCACTGCAGTGCCGCGCACGCCTTTGTGTTTCAAAGTTCTGAGTGGCACTGCAATTGTAATGGGCCGGCGTTATGCTTACCACCAGTCAAACGACCAGCTCGTCTCGTTATTAAATAGCATAAAAAAGACTCCGTAAAGCTTATAGAGAACAACTATGATGTATAAAGTCCGTCAACTACGCTCGCTATGCACAGTAGATTTTATGTATACCTAGTCATGGTAAGAATACCTTCGTCAGTTTCCAAAAATCAACAAGACTCACTTATTATATATGTCAAAAAACTTAGTTGAGGTACATTTTCGATTTGGCATCTAATTTTGAAGTAATCATGCTTTTTGTGGATATTTACTCAATTTTAACGCGTGCGTGATCTCTTTTCTCTTTTACATCAATGCAAACCGACAGTATGTGTCAAGAGGACAGAATTATAAATGTCATTGACTCGGGATTTACACCAAGCGGAGCTCGATTATCTAGATAGATAATTCATTATCTATAATTATTACAGGCATTTATTATCTACATAATTATAAATCATTATCTAGCCGGCTAGACAATGAATTATCTAGATAAACGGGGTATCTCTAAAACTCGGTGAAAAACTACACCCATATATTCTACTACTAACCTATGTTGTACACTTGACTTTACAACCTTAGTGGCCTCCAGGAACGCGTTTTCATCATGATCATAACCAGCCAGAAGACGTCCACTGCTGAACATAGGCCTCTCCTATTGAACGACACTTGCGATCGGCTACTTTCCTTTTGCATCCTGCTCGTCTTTGTAACCTCTTGCAAAAACTGACAATCCTTTTAAAATGACTGTACCTCTTGTATTACAGAAATGGTCAGTGGTCACCACTATTGCTTCTGTAGCGACCATGACAGTAGTGTTATGCATAGGCATTCTTATGATTGGAAGACCGTACGACCCTCTGGAAGCGGCCGTGGTGGTCGCCACTAATAGAGTCTTCTGGGCTTTTGCCATTTGCGGTATAATTGGAGCTTGTGAATATGGTTGTGTGCGTGAGTATGTATTTAACTTTCAATTAAAAACACGTTAATATTCGGCCCTAATTAAATATGATATAGGTTAAAAATTCAAATATTATTTGGAAAAGCACAGAAGTGCATTGCTTTATCTTTCATCTGTAATCATTTGATGAGGGGCTCCATTTAATAAAATTAATTTACCTGTTTGAGCGTTCCGTTACCTTAAATTTTGGAACCGTTAGCGGTTCCAACATGTATCCTAAGATACATGATTATGCATCCCCATGATCCGAATCTTTAATATAGGTTATATTTGTCTATTAGCTGTTAAATTTGCTTACATTATCAGCCTCCTACGCTCCCAGTGCTGGGATACCGGCCTTCTCTCAGAGAGTGGTATGGCCATAATGGGCCCAGTGCGGCTTGGTGGATGTCACATGTTCTCGAATTTTGTGGTTGTTGAACATGCCGGTTTCCGCACGATGTTTTCCTTCACCGTTTTAGAGCGAATGTGAATAATCCGCACATAACTTGACATAAGTCATTGGTGCGGTCGAGTCGAGATTTGAACTATGGTGCGTCGGATTGAAAGTCGCACCCCGATCGGCCACACTCGCACAAAATTTTTAAATTTGTTTATAAGTTGCATATTAGCGGGTGACGTCAGTCATTATTACTTCACATAAATATACATTACAAAAATTTCACTTCTAACAGGAACAGGAACAGGAGGAAAAAAATTTTTTGTGATGTATATATTTATGTGAACATCCGCTAGTGTGGGTTAACACTATAAAATATATTTTATATCATTACTTCAGTTTCCTTCAGTTCCTTTTCTTCAGTTCCTTAAAATTGTCTGTATCTTATAAGCCAAGTATTACCGTCTAAAGTGATCTAAAGGGAAGCAAATGCTGCGCAAAACCATTTTCACCCTGATGTTTAGAAGCAATAAAAGCATTATATCAAGGACGTTAAAAAAATAAAAATTAAAAAATCACTCGTTTAAAATATTTTTTGTAGTAATTATTATCGATCTGAAATCAGCTTCTAAAGAACTATTCACTATCGACTTAATATGGGTGTTTCTATTACCCAGCACTCGTCACTGACCTGTTGAGCTGGGCAGGCTTCGTGCCGCTGAGCAAGCTCTCCTACGGCCTATATCTACTGCATTCTCTTATTTTGCAAAGGCAGAAGTTCTCAGGGAGGAACGCAGCAACATTTGGGTTGTTTACAATGGTAAATTACTAAACTACCTATGCTATTATTATTGTCACCATTCTCTAGTACATAGTCTGGTGGAAGACATGAAGAAGATATTTACCTCTAGTATACCGTCCAAAACGAAATTGGGGACGCCCTCACTCTGGTCCCACTTGGCTTGACATACACTCATATATAGATTTTAAAGTAACCTAGACAGTTATACCTATACATGCTATTATTAGCCTTAGAGGCGGGAGAATTTGTATTATTAGTAATTTAGTTCCACTCTGTTATCGCAGATGGAGATATTCCGGTCTTCAAAAATGTACGCCTCTCGTGAATCTTGCATTAAATTTAAACCACTTCCCGGTGTTTGATAGAGCCAAATTTTTACATAGATATATATATAATAATATGTAAATCGGATGACAATGCAATGTGATGATGTCACGGAGCTGGCCTGATGATGGAGCTGAAAGATGGCCATAAGAAGTCTGTAACGAAATGACGTAACTCCATCGAGTTTGGGCTTGTTTGATTTGTCTTTACATGTACTCTCATCCTAGATGATGTCTAGTACCAATTACTTATGTTACGCATTTGTTACAAGACCAAGGTAGATTCAATAAAACTCCGAAGTATTCACTCTTTTTCTATACTTTAGTTAAGACGTCTACACTTTGCTAAAGCCAAAACTCAACTGTACTAAAATAACGCCTATGTTTCCAAGTCGAGTTCCCTGTCGGTCCATCTGACACGTACAACGTAAAAGTGTCAGTCCGTTTTGCAACTTTTAATAAATCCGGAAAAGGATACAGACTCAAATATACCGTCTATCACCTATACGTCAGTACTGCGCAGTGGAAGTCAAATGGACTACCGTAATAAATGAGTAACGGAAGTAGTTGCCGACTTGGAAACACATTTACAATAATGGCTTAAAATATTGGTTCATTAATGATTAAAATAATAATAAACGCTACATAAACTACTAAAATAATAAAAAGCTAACACATTTTATAAAAGCTTGTCTGGAAAAATGTATTTTTTTTTCAAAAAACTTATTTCAGATAGTAAATGCACTTGGTGTGATAGTGGTTGGATATGCTGCAAGCTTGATATTGTTCTTAATACTCGAAGCGCCATTCATAAATATATCGAACGCAATATTCACTGTAAAGTAAGTATACATTCATGTAAGTAGGTGTCAATACCTAATTTAACACAGTTCCTATATTTTGTTGTTATTAACGTACTAATTCTTTTCTTCCACAATACCACAGAGCATGCAAACAAAGGTTTTCAACCAGTATGTGTTACCAGCTCAGAGCAAAAATAGGTAGAGCGCGAACATCGCTCCGGTCGCCTAATGCGCAGCGTAGGCAAGTGAACTATAGCTAGTTATATTGATAGGTAAGTGACTGATAGGGATGGGCAATTGAGCGCTGCAAGCGTAGTTGTCGATAAAAGCAGCTGAACGGCACGGGACCTATTGTTATATTATGTTGTATAATTAATGTATAATGTGAAGTATATATGGGTGAGTTTTTGATAAGTAAACATTATTATTTGCTTATTTATTTTAAAGTACGAATTTATAGGTCTCGGCCTATGACCTATGAATTTATATTGTTATAATTTTATTTTATATATTGTACTTTTAATTTACAATAAAATTATGTTCAAATTACATGTTTTTTTATATCGTATTTATAGAATCATTAACGTTATTGTAATTGAGTCAAAATGCGTTTTTATTTTTATATTTCCCCGCTCTTTATGTAAAGGATAAAAACTAAAAGAAACAAAGAAATAAAAAAACAGGATGATATGTTATATCTTATTTATTTTTTAATTTTATTAACAAGCAAAAATATAATAATAACCAAAATAAAATACGCGTCAATATGACTTTGAAAAAAAAGGTGCTTCAGGTTACATCCACTAGACAAGCGAGCATCAAGAAAATCTATGGGGAAGTCATTTTTTATTTATTTATTTAATACTTTATTGCACAAAAGAAATGTACAAAGGGAGGACTTAATACTATTAGTATTTTCTACCAGTCATCCACACAAAGTAGAAGAAAAGAAGGAAGTCATTATTGTTTTCTGTACTTTTTTTTTAAATAAAGTTGTTACAATTAAGAAACACATGCGGGCAACATGAAACGCCTTATAACCACTCTAAATAACTATTCATATCTAAATCATTTACAAAGTAATTCTCGCAAGCGCACATAGCGCGCCGGTGTATTATAAACTATTTCTCGCCGTATCGACTCAAGCGCCGAACGCGTCACATCACTATCCCAGTAGGCAATCCAAGAGGGGTTGCGGGGCGGTGCGGGCGGTGCATGTAGCCTTGCGTCCCGCGTCTCCATCCACCCCGCGAAGCGTGATTTCTAATTTACTTAAAAGTATTAAAAAATGGTTTACCGGTGAAATGTGATGCTAGATTTCTGTTTAGTGTGTTTCCGAGTATCGTTTTTACATGCTTTTATTGCACATTTTACCATTTTTAGCAGTTAAATAATCAAATGCTCGCTAGGAACTCGCAACGTGCGCTCACACCGCTAGTGAGCGTATGACTACGGTAGGAACAGTGCGATGTTCTCACCCGTGCATACTGTTCCCACTTGGTAACACGCGCTCTACCTATTTTTGCTCTGAGGTTACCAGTGATGATACTGAGACGTGGTCTCTTACTGTTGGCCTGATCAGCAAGCTCAAAGTTGCACAACGTGCTATGTAGAGGGCTATGCTCGGGGTTTCCTTGTGTAATTAAATCCGGAACGAGGAGATCCATTGGAGAACAAAAGTCACCGACACAGCTCTCAAAATTAGGAAGCGGAAATAGCAATGGGCAGGCCACACTGGTTGAAAACCTTGGTTTTCAAACTCTGCGGTATTGTGGACGAAAAGGTAGGTCGAAGATTCCCGAACGCTGCCCAGCCGAGTTGGATCCTTCGTGCGACCTCTTTGTCGTAGTTGGACCTACCTAATTGGACAGTCTGTCCTAGGTAGACATACTCATCAACAACTTCGAGAGTATCGTTCCCAACAATTACTGGTATAGGTGGAACATGGACGTTGGACATGATTTTCATCTTGTCCATGTTCATCTTAAGAACAACCTGTTGGGAAACTCTACTGAGTTGTCCTTTACAATATCTATATTTGTATAAATAAATAACACTTATAGTCTTGCAATATAACTCCCTGTGTCGCAATGTCCACAGCATAAGAATCCATGACCCGGGAACAGACTTTACTTTCATATTCATATTCATTTATTTTGCATAACTAAGTGTATGTTCAGAACATAAAGTTTCCAATGATATATAAAATTTAATGTAGTCATTAACTATTATTATATTCTTAGGTTTTTATTGATAGGAGTTAGAGTTCTGTTTTAGTTTTTAATTTTTATTCTGTATATACTATTCAATCCAATTATTTATTAATAAGATAAATCTTACATGTCAGTCTTATAAATAATAGCCATACTTATTTAAACAATTTAAGTGTTATTGATCTTTATTTTCGGATCAGCATTGCGATTCAACGAGGCAATGCCGCCAGCATGCTGGGTACGTAGTGGGCTTAGATGTAGTGTTTATTTATGTATTAGTTAGTTAATAAAGGAATTCAGCACGTTAAAAAAAAAAGTGTGAATACATATTTTATTCACTCTTAATAAATTAAGTTTGGATCAGTGATCATTTTATCCTCGAAGCATTCACTGCCACTATAGTATGCTTTGCGAACAACGCGTGAACGTGCTGTGATTATGTGCGTCAGTTATCGTCTTAGGTAGGTTGTTATAGATTTTAGCACCTATGTAACCTACTTGTGTTTGAGACTTACTATTGCATAACAAAGTGTATGTACAAAAGTCTTATTCCACTTATAAGAGATCTTATGACTTAGTTGCCCTTTTCAGGCATTGCAAAGACGGTTATAGCGACAGCTAAGGCTTAAAAATTAAATTTAAAATAAATGTCACATATAACTTTAAAAATTAATTCTTTAAAAAAAATTAAGGAAAGTTAAATGCTAATCTTATGAATAGAAACACTTTACAATTAGGATTTTTTAAGTTTATTATTAAATGCGTTAAATATTGTTTCATTATTTATATCAACAGTTTTATATCAACAAATATATAATAAAATACCAACAGGTATTTTATTATATATTTTAAGTGGAAGTTATTACATAATCCTATTTTTCCAGGCCAGAACCTTTGCAACATAATGGTGTGACAAAGTTTACCGAACTCTATGGCAATGGTGTGGTTACACATCAAAATGGGAACAAAGAAAATAAACCGAAAACATCTTAACTTCATCGAAAGATGCTAGCGTCTTCTCGGCTTCTACTCTTGGCAGTTTTTAGTAGCCAAGAAAGTAAAACTTTTCTACACTGATCTTACCTTTAAATTAAAAATATTTTTTGACACGGGGCTTAGAAGAGCGCCCGTGAATGTTTGAACATTTAGTCATTTATGACTCTATTTTTTTGGTATGTTTTTGTAATGTATCTCTCTAAGAAAATGTTACATCATTTCTATTTATTATGCTATTTGTCTCTATATATACTAAAATGTAATTAAATCAACGCATGTAATTTTATTAAAATTCAAAATACAACTTTTTGTAAAACTGCCATTTTGAACTCTGACTTATGTGAGTAAAAATGTGACTTTTATCTATAAGCTTTGTTAAAAAAAAAAAATCTAAGAGAATTTTCCAATGTTAAACAAAACTGCATTATTTCTAAGAGTTTACAAGCATACAATATTACTTAAATTAAGGAAATTCTTAATATCATACAATATTGTTGTGTTTATGTTTATTACCCATAATATATATATATATATAGTTAGGTTTAACTTTGGATATAAGGTTTAGAGTGTTAGGTAGGTACTAGGTACCTACTTAAACGTATCTTTATTAGTGTTGATAAGAGCCTACTTGATTTCTATAACTGTTAATAAAAACAAAAAAAAACACGTGCTTTTTGATTTTTTAATACCTACTGCCAATGGAGGCCAAACGTGTGTGAAATTGTCTTCAATGACATTGTTCTCCACCGAAAGCTTCTGACGGGGAGTCTATTTCTCTTTCACGTACTTAGTTAGTTACTCCTGACGAGTTGACGACGTCATTGCTCTAACATTATAGAAACAGGGGCCTCACTCCGTAAATCGAACGTCGAAGCTTCGGCTGACGGATCTGCATTTTCCTACTATGAACGACAAAATGTCAAGAGCGAACATCGAATTGAACGTTGTATCCGAAACACTTTCATAGTAGGAAAACTGCGATCCGTCAGACGAAGCTTCGACTTTCGATTTACGGAGTATACTGTAAGGCCCCAGCACATTCATATCAATTCAATAGTAATCGTGGACTATATGACATATTATGTTTTTAAGTCGTATTTTTGTACTGCACCATAATCAATTAACAATCTATATACTACTTCGAATTTCGTACATGGATTGTTATCATCTTAAGTTTTTTTTATGTTATTTGGTAACGAGACGAGCTGGTCGTTTGCCTGATGGTAAGCATAAAGCCGGCCTATAACAATTGCAGTGCCACCCAGAACTTTGAAACACAAAGACCTGCGCGGCACTGCAGTGCGCTCGTTACCCTGAGACATTAGGTATTAAGTCCCATAAGCCCAGTAATTTCACTGGATACTCTGCTCATCAGACCGGAACACAGTAATGCTTGCACATTACTGCTTGGCGGCAGACTTCACTCACAAAGTGGTGGTAACAACCCATACGGACGCTCGCAGAAGAGTAAGTCCTCCCACTAACTATAACATTATTAGAATGACCTGTAACAGTCGCATTTATATGGTGAGTAATTTCACTGACTACTTTGCTCATCAAACCGGAACTCATTGGAACTACATGAGGTGAGCGGTGATACCCACCTAGACGAATACTCGCAAAAGAGTCCTACCACCTCTTTGTTATGCAAGTATGTCTCCACAATTATGCAAACACACAGACAAACAAAACTGCACTAGATTACTTGTGACGTAACGATTGACGAGTGCACCTTTTACCGGAAGGCTATTGTAGTTATTGAGGGAAGCCATGTGCTTGGTAATTAGTGAGACAATCTGAACTATTATAAAAGCGAAAGCGTGTTTGTTGGTTTGTCCTTCATCCGCGCAGCAACGGAGTAATTACTTTAGTGAGGTAGCCCGTACACCTAATGCATGAATGATGATGAAGCTTAAAGATTGAAGCCTAATGAAGCATAAAGTGTAGCAGTCGTCACTTTGAGCTCAGGTAGACAGCGAAAGAGACAACGATAACGTTGTCGAAACAAGCCAATTATCTGGCTTGTTTTTGTCTATTTCATGGATTTTTGATGGTTTTACAACAAGCCGAGCTTGCGTGCATATCGTAAACGTAATCCGCGCTTGTTGCAAAAGCATGGTTATTTTGACAGCAAAATGCAAAAATGCTTAAGCGTGTATGTCCAGCCTGATAGTCAATGGGCTGGAGACGGGAGAGTCACATAGGCTGCTTTTTATTGATCTGTATATTTTTTTACGCCAAATATCTCTAAGGAACTCTTTAATTAAGGAAACGACGTAACCCCATCGAGTTTGGGCTTGTTAGATTTATCTTTAAAAGTACTCTGATCCTAGATGATGTCCAGGGTCCTGATGATGGAGCCGGAAGGTGGCCACAAGATTACATTACGTATTTTATAAAAGCTTATCTGAAAAAGTATATTTTTCACAAATAACTTTTCCTCAGAAAAGTGTACGGTTTCCGTGAACACTTCCACGCGGGTGAAGCTACGGGTAGCAGCTAGTATTGTGTAATAGTCTTGTAAAGTAAGGCTCACTGGTAGACTAGTCGACCCTCAATCTGTAGGTTAATTGTTTCTATGGAGAGCTTCAGCTTTCGAGTGAAAACATTATAATGCAATCATATTATTGTAGTAGAGCATTTTCTAGCACTTGTTTGACTCTACTCCTTCAAGATGAAAATCTTTCCGTAAACCCGGAAAAGTGGTTGGCGACAGACTCTAGTTCAGCTCACACCTCATACCGGTGTATTGCGGTACCTGAATATGAGAATCAGTTCTTATTCTATAGCTATCATGTTCAACATTGCTAACATCGTGGTTAATATAGATCAGAGACAAGATATGTCATTCACATAAAAAATAAAAAGGCGGTGCCATAAAAATTGGTCCGAAATCAGCGCAAGAAAATAAAAACTCTTAGAATCAGTTTTGGCGCAATTGCGTTTGCAAGACATGGTCACACTACATCGCTGCGGTCCGATTTAATAGCATTCTTTGTTCACACTATTATCTCTGAGACAATGTGAGCAATTACTGAGCAATCTGATTTGGTCCACTCCCTGTGCATCGTCCGCACCACGGCATGCACAGTGCACACACAGCACACAATGACTTCCTTGGGTTACTTGGCGAACTTAGCGTGGACGTACCAAATGCAACACTCCAGTTTAAAAAAATTGAAACTACTACAATACATAAAATTTTGTATGGAAAAATATTTTCTCCTAAAACTTAATATTATTTACTACCTAATAAGGTACAATTTTATTCATTTCGAGGGTTGTAACTCTAAAAAGCGGTTTGAATTTGAGGTCTGCACATTTAAAGAAAAAACAATTGCTTATTGATATGTAACAGACCTAAAATTACGCATCCTATATCTATTAGTGTTACCACAAAAAAAACATTTTTAGTCGACAGCTTCTAAAGATAAACGTCAAAAATGATTAGAAATGTCACAACAGAATTGTGGTAGACACTACTTAAATCAGGATTTGTGGTTGCTCATGTTTAATCGCGCGACTAAGGCATGTTTAGGCGTTAAACAGTGATTAACACAGGTTTAACGTGTGTTTAATTTTTTTTGTGGTCAGAACCTATTTGTTTTACAGCAAGTTAAAAAAACGGACTATCCGTTCTAAAACTTCTAAAGAAAGCGACAGACTTCAAAATCTCCCTTTACGTCTGGGTGTAATTAATATACTGAAGTACGAGGCTAATTATAGTCTTTATTGGGATCGAAACCTGATCAGGGTATCGAGTTTGGTGGTTATCGTTATAGTCGCGTGATAGTTATTAAATATGATCATTACAGCTCCTGGTCTTGTTGCTAATTGGGGTTAGATAGTTAGGGGATGAAATCTGGTGGTTCATGAATAAATAATAATTGAAGAAGCGGTGATTGTTCAGTGGGAGTGAGGTTGATTGCTATAATCCATGGGTCGAAATATGCAATTTAACTAGTTGATAACGTGACGAACCTTTCGTTTGCCTGTTGGTAGCGTTAAAAAAACACTACGAGGTGGTGAATTGTAAAACAACTAAACTAACTAGACTATAAAATAAATAAAAAACGTAGTAATCTGATTACCTATTACATTACGTTGTTAGAAAGCTAGACTAATGCCTCTTCCTCACCTGCACGGCGAAGTTTTGGTTATTTGTCGCGTTATGTTCAATGTTATTGCGATATAGGCGTGATCCCACTACTGCGTCACGAAATTCCCACTCAATTATAGCGGCCTCTGCGGCTAAACTCCTTTGATGTTCACGTAAATATAATGTCTCAAAAATAGACCTTTTAATCACATAAGCTCCATTCAAATTGATTGATTGATTTGATGTATTTATGAACCGCCATGCGCCAGTCCAGGTTATTATGTTGCGACTATCGTCACGCAGTCCGATAATTCATAACGATAATGCACGACGATAATGCACTCCTACACCTGCGTTTATCGCGACAATAGACGAAGACAGTTGTCGCATGAGAAAAGTAGTCAGTGAAATTAGTGGGCTTTTGATACTTAATACGTCTCAGGTTAGCGAAAGCTGGGGCCCAAGCACACTAAACCACAATGGTTAAAATAGTAATTTGCGATCATTGTGACGACAACTGACACTTATGGTAACGCACTACCCACAATGGTGGCCGGCCATCACCGTTACGCTAATTTGGCAGTTTGGTAAATCATTATGATATCAATTTCTCTCCGGCAATAACAATGACAGACATGACATTACCGGGAGTCACAATTGCAGTTGTGATAGATAATGGCGTCATTGCCATCGCATTTTCAGTTATTTAGCGTGCTTGGCCCCCAGGTCTTTGAATTTCAAAGTTCTGGGTGACATTGTGACTGTTATGGGCTGGCGTTGCGCTTACTATCGGGCAAACGAACCGATCGTGTCGTCATCCAATAATACAAAAAAACACAGTCAGAATTCCTTTACTTGACAATCCTACTAATATTATAATCCTATTTCCAACTAATATTATAAATACGAAAGTTTCCACGTTGTTACCACGTATCTCCATAACAACGCAACCTATTTTGATGAAATTCGATATGTAGATAGTTTAGGTTCTGGAACACATAGGCTATATATACCACACGGACGAAGTCGCGGGCAGAAGCTAGTTACATAATTATAAAACGTTAAGCTAGTTGTAATTTAAGATCCTAAAGAACAACGAAAATGAATCCGGGTGTCAAAGGCTTATGTCATAGGTATTACATATTATACAACGTTAAATGTAGGCTACAATATCTCATATCTTTTTTCCCAACGGAGCCTTTCTCGGTACGACCTACAATAGTCTCATTCAATTGCATTGTCGAGTGATCAAAAAATGAATAAAATGAGTACCAATTCTGTCGTGGTATTCGACTAGGACTTGTCTAGTTTGGTATACATTGCGGCATATTCACTTACGATTACACTAGATAGTCATCGCAGTACGTAACAGTTGATAAGTAACGAGACAAACACAATTAAAAAAGCACAAATTGAATATTTCGACATAGAAATGAAACTTAAACGTGCTAAGTATTGTTATTGCGTTGCAAGTGAAGTCCTCAGTACCTCTAGTTAATTTTTAACACCGCACTATAATGAATGTGAACGTGTGTTTGTATGTTTGGTATTAAGTTCCAATACAATCGAGAAAACAAAATGAAAAGAAAATACATAGGTAATCATTAATTTATACAATAATATAATCAGGAGCATAAAAAGTTGTTTTATAAAATAAAAACATTTGTTTAAACCAGCAATGTATGCGAACCAATAAACTGAACTCGACATTATTAACGTAGATAGTAAAAGTAGGCTTCAGTGATATAACATACCACATTAGAAAGACCTGTCTGGTGGAATAAAAGTAGAGTATCGTGAGGCCAGTGTTCGTTGGTGATTGATGTAGAGCAAAAATAAACGATTGGTTTCGGATAGGTACTTGGAATGTAATCTTCTTGCAACTTTGTAAGGTTCCGTACAGATAAATTATTTTATACATAACCGTATTTTTTATATTATTGGAAAACGAGACGAGCTGGTCGTTTGCCTGATGGTCATCATTACGCCAGCCAATAATAATTCCAGTGCCACTCAGAGCTTGAAAAAACAAAGGACTGCGTGGCACTGCATTTCGTTGCTATCCTGTGACATTAAGTATTAAGTCACATAAGCTCAGTAATTTCACTGACTACAATACAATACAGTACCTATAATAACACTTTATTGCACAGCAAATTAGTACGAGTAGATAAAAAAAAAAACAAACAATATTTCTATAGAAAAAACCATTGTAGTACATTGGGCGGAATACTTTGCTCATCATTTTGTTAGTGGTAGGGCTAACTCTTCTCTTGTGTCCGTCTGAGTTGATACCACCGCTTTGCTCGTGAAGTCAGCCACCAAGCAGTAATGTGCAAGCATTACTGTGTTCCGGTTTGATGAGCAGAGTAGCCAGTGAAATTACTGGGCTTATGAGACTTAATACATAATGTCTCAGAGTAACGAGCGCACTGCAGTGCCGCGCAGGCCTTTGTGTTTCAAAGTTCTGGAGTGGTACTGCAATTGCTATGGACCGGCGTTATGCTTACCATCAGGCAAACGACCAGCTCGTCTCGTTACCAATAAGCATAAAAAAAAACAAACCGGAATACAGTTATGCTTGCAATTGACCGTCCAGACAGGTATTTCACAGACAGACCGGTATTTCACAGCTTATATAAAAATCAAGCTTCGCGTACATAACTTTCCTTTTTAGTAATGTATATTAGTTTTTCAACGAATGTTTTTTAGTGTAAGTTTCTTTACAACAACGTTTTCTAGTAACTCCCACGGAACCTTAAAGCACCACAGTGCATCACTCGGCCCTGTCACTTGAGTATAAAACCGCTTGTAAACCTATTGTGACATCACTAGTAACTGTGAACCGCATCGAAATGTGTTCAGTAATATCTTATGTGAGTGTTTGTGTGTTACACATATTTATTTTTATTAGGAGTGTGTATTTTGGTTCGTTCTTTCACGCAGCAACGGAGCAATGGTTGGACGTGATTTTTTGCGTAGGGATAGTTTACGGGATATAGGGCATTTTTATCCCGCTAAAATGGACGGTCCTTTGGGAATCTCATAGTGAAACCACGGGACGCTGCTAGTTTCGGAATAGTTATAATTTATAACAATGATATTAGTGACTTTTGTGTTACGACCAGTGAAATTAAGGCCCAGAATAGTCAATATTGCCACCCATATTGTGTCGTTCCTGCTTACTGTATAGTATTGATATTTTAATACGTTATACTCGAGGATATAAATGACTAATCGACCGGGTTAAAAACACGAATTAAGGTAAAAGTCTCGATAAAAAAAAATGTCAAACGCAACCCTGAAAATTAAGTTATTCCCTTGTATATCCTAAACACGAAAGTGTATCGGTCTTATATTTCACTTAAATATTCTCCAAATAATAAGAAAACAATCGACCGAGCTACTTTTTTGATTAATTGTTTTATTTTTACATAATATGGATTTTTAGAAATGTCGCTTACGTTTTTAATTTCGAGCAGCGGCAACATCGTGGCGCTCTCTTTTCTCTTGTTACTCGCGTGTTTTGCTTCACGCTCTATCTCATTCCGCGGCGATCCGCGCTGCTAGACGGAACTGTGTCACTTTTCTCCAGGACATTTACACAAATAAAACTCTCATATTTATGGGTAAACAATCTTATAAAAAAATGTACATTAGGCGAATTTGTTTTATCAATCTTTGAGAAATGATTTGACATTAAAACTGTGATACATATCCGTTTTCTAATTTGTAAATAAAAAACAAGTTCTGTTACCAATTTCGCCCGCATAGATTGCGTGTCGTCAAAGGCGTACGATTGCACTTAGCTCCATATATCGAATCTCAGCAAGGGCTCTTTTTGCACAATTTTTTTTTTTGTGTTTTCTGGTCTTTGTTCAAACTTTGACGTTCCTAGATGATTTGATGAAGTCATCCAAGTTCTTCGATCAAAGGCAACTTGGTCAAAGATCTTTGACGGGTGGAATATTAGCCTTAGGTACGGGAGAAGTAAGTAGGTATTACCTACCTCCTATAATAATGGATATAGGTGTTGGTTCGAATCCCACCAATTTGTCCTATATATATATATAGGTTCAATATAGTTAGCAATTTTATTATTTTATTAGTTCAAGCTATTTTGAACCTTATCACAACTGAATAAGGGCTAACTGTTTTTTTTTGCCGCCGGACCGACGTGGTTCCGGCCGACATTTGAGGGGTTATATATATATTTATATAATATAATATAATATAATATAATATACTACATATAATACGTCAACACGTAATTAACTGTAACTGATCGAAAATATTCGAAATAAAATAATTCAAGTAGTTTGAGAATCAAGTTACCATATTTTATCAGAGTGAAAATTTGTGGTCCGATGAAAAAATGTATCATAAAATTGCTGTAACTGTAAATCAAACTGTGAATAACTAATTGATTTATCAAGCTTGTGGGTAAGCTGAGAAATGAGTTGACATTGTAACTACGATGATACAATTCCGTTTTGTAATTTGGAAACAAAATACAAGTACTAGTAATATGTTACTAATTTCGACCTAACACATAGCTGTCGTGTTGGTTTAGTGGTCGAAGCGTTCGGTCCGAAGGCGTACGATTGCACTTAGCACCATATATCGAATCTCATCAAAGGTCACTTTTTGCACAATTTTATTTTTTGTGTTTTCATCGTCGCACTTGTTATTATGAACCCCGATTTTGTCTCATCTCGTTATTCAGGTAGTTTATTTGAAAAAATTATCAAATCTGTCCTACAACCGGGTCATGAAATCAACAAAAACAAAATATTTAAAACGAACTGGAGTACCTACTTACTTATTTAAGTTTTTATCTATACAAATAAATAAAATTGAAGTGTCTGTTTGTAATATCAAAATATCAGCTTTTTACCAAATGCATACGAAAGTATTACGGTACCTATAACAAAACAACCATTTTAAAATTTTTGTCTGTCCGTCTGTTTGTTTGTTCCGGCTAATCTCCGAAACGGCTGGGCCGATTTTGACGGGACTTTCACTGGCAGATAGCTGATGTTACAATGAGAAACTAAGGCTACTTTAATTTTAGAAAAAAAAATTAGGGTTCCGCGCAAAAAAATAAAAACCGTAAAATCCAATATATCCGCGCGGGTGAAACCGCGGCCAGCAGCTAGTTTTACTATATAATCTTACACTTCATAACACACCTTCTGGCCAGTTTTGTCTTTTTATTTTGTGTAGGTAACGAAATATAAATATTTTTACCTTTTTTCTTTATATTTTATTCTCGACTATAATGCCGTATTAGACGGAGATTTCTAAATTAAACGATTGTTCAGACATATTGTTATCGATATTATTAAAACCACAATCTAATTCCGCGTTATCTACAATTTATAAGCAATTTTCTTTTTTTGTCAGGGTTGTCACTTTCGCACATCCGGATGCTTATAGTGTTTTTATCCGGATCAAATTTTTTTTTTATTTACATGGGACTCCAGGCCTGTCCCAAGTAGGTAAGTATACACTAATCAAAATAAAGAGACAGAAACTCGCTGACATTATTTTAAAATAAATAGTGATTAGTGATGGAGTGCCTATTTCTTTAAAAAATGTGTCTAATAGATTCGCGTGTACCCATGTTGTAGAGGCAAGTACCTACTCTTTCTTTTGTAATTATAATTATAATTGTGAAAATAGCGCTAGGTGTTGCAGTGGTACATTTTGTTGCGGGGAAGTGGGGGTCAAAACTGAAATCCGTGCGACGGAGATCTGGCCCTTAAAGCGTTGTTTAAATACAGGATACGTTTTACAGCGTGCTTTTAAATACAATATAAATTTAATAATTCATATTTTATTTGCTTTGCTTAGGGCTTTACTCTAATGTCAATAACACTACGTCGGGATAAAAAATAAAAGTAGGTTAAAAGAACTAATAAATACGCTTTCCAATCTATTGGACTTGGCAAAACGAAACACGTGCCAAACTAGAGGGACTTATAGCAACTGAAGTGTTCCACTATCCACCTCCTGGCTCCATCATTAGATCAGCTCCATGATACAAAACTATTGTATTGTCATATAGACTACATAGCACCTACACATACTACTAGTATTATAAACTAGCTGTACCCCGCGGCTTCGCTCACGTAGCCTAAGTTATTCCTTATAACATCAGCTATCTGCCAGTGAAAGTCCCGTCAAAATCCGTCCAGCCGTTTCGGAGATTAGCCGAAACAAACAGACAGACTGAAATCAAAAATGTAAACAATTGTGTTTTTGTTATAGGTACCGTATATAGGTACCTACTTTCATATGCATTCAGTAAAAACCTGTTTGTTTTTACAGACAGCGTTCTGTTATTACAGACACTTTAATTATATTGTAACTTCAACTTTTTCATAGATGCAAAAGTTTGTGTGAATGTTTGTTACCACGTATCTCCGTAACAAGCCGATTTTGATGAAATTTGGAATGAAGATAGTTTAGGTTCTGGAATAACATACAGGCTTAGGTTTATGTACCACACGGGCGAAGCCGTGGATGGAACCTAGTTATACATAGATTTCATTTCGATACGATACCTTAGAGGAACGCCTGTTATAAAGTAGTGTTACTCTGTATAATTTATTTACGTACCGAATCTTATTAAATCTATTGAATCGTTACGAAGTGAGTGAGTGAAGTGGTACCAATCAAAACGTGAACGATATAAGCGGAAAAATGGGTGCGGAATTGCTGATACAACTCAAAAATAAACTACAAAGCTTCTTGCAGTAGTTGACTATTAAAATTGGCGTAGAAATGGTTACATAATCTGTACCGTTCATTCTCTAGTTGCGGACTTTTTTCATGGTTCTTTTGCCGTTCACCGAAACTAAATGTTTTGTTTCATTTATTTCCGTGGTGCACAGATGTGACTTTATATAGACGGCGCGTGGTTCCGAGTAAATCATACGGACTTACATTAAACCAGTTCAAGTGCTGCGATTGAGTTAATTATTAGATGCGTTCGGTTTTGGCTCAGATTCCAACAATGAATAAATAATTGTGCGCTTAAGGGCAGGATACTCCATGCCGCTTTCTCGCTCGCGCATCTCAACATTTTTAAGAAAGAAATAATCATAATTAAGAAATAGGCTTATTTTACCATTATCTAACCCTAGAAGATAGGTATCTTCTAGAGTAAAAAGGAACTCACTCGAGCCTTGTAAAAGCCTAGGTCTTAACAAACCGGAAAAACAGATAAGGAGTACTTCTTAGTTAATGCATTTTTAGCTTATTGACCACTAAAAGTAGCTTAGTCTCGCTTTATAGAGTGATACTTTTGATGTGTGTGTGCCAAAAGGTTAAATGGTATTTTTTGCTGTGCTGGCTTACTATATTTGCTTCACAAGTCAGCTCAAAGCGCTGTCTACGTTTTTCTTTAAGTCTACGCCGCCGTGCATTTGTTACGTATAATCAACGTAGCTGCGTTTTAAATAAGCAAGTATTTTTTGCCTTATTTGTGTTCGTAACAACTGAAACGAAAATAAGAAAAAAAACGATTTTTTATGTACATGTCTGTATTTTTACGGACTTTCAAAGAGAAGGTGCAAAGAAAATAAGGCACAAACTGCTTTGCACTGTTTGTTATTGAAATGTGATTAGTTTTTCGGGTACCGTACCGTACGGTGACATGAAATGAACCATTTTACAGAACCTCTTTGTTCTCCGTTTGTCTGTTTTGTAGCCGACTATACGGCAAAGCCAAGAGGTCAATGAAGGTCGAATGAGTGTGGGCAGTCATTCGTATTTAAATTTGAACCAGATCTGGTAAATTAATCTGTAAAGTTACCCTTTTTAAACAGGAACAACAGTTAATCTCATTTAAATGTAAAATATAACCGTCTATCCCATACTTTCAAGATGCGCGTTTTTTGACTGGTACGGTACCTAATGTAACAACACAATCTTTTTGCCATTTTAGTTATAGGTATCTAGTAAAAACACTCATGACTATTTTCTGTTGTGATACAATTTTTTGTGGCTTCTTCAAAAATTTCACTTTCTTTTCTTGTTTCAAAATGTTGAAACTACCATTCTTTATCGATTTTCTCCTACAAAGTGCCTCTGGGTCAATTCTATTTGGTTATTTATGATTTCTGTCCAGAAAAAAACATTCAAAAGCCAACCCATAAAAACCGTAACTCCTCAACAATATTGCGAGCAAATAACATTTATCATGTTGCGGCAACACTACCGTTACTCAAAAATATAGCCACTGTAGTGGCAGCAGGGTGACCATAGCTAAAGTCATTTTGGGGAATTTGTTTTTGGTTTTATTCTCCACCAATTAAAGAATATAATTAATCTCCACCTAAAGCAATCTTTCTTGGTTCCCCACTACTTCGTTTACTTACTACAACACGTTGCTAAGTTAAAAATTAATAATAATAAATTGAAAGCCACCTTACCATGTTATTCTTCTCCATGCACGGTTGTCTAGAGATTTCTTTGAGCGATAAGATCGCCACTTACTAGTGAGATATTAACTGCCAAATAATCTACTTCATGTTCCTACACAGTGGGCTCCATTGTAGTCACATCCAAGAATATATGAAAAATGGACTTGAAGATAAATGCGCTTGTCTCGAGCGAGGAATGATAAACGATTTTAAAATCCTTTACATAGGATTTACCTACCTATTTTATTTTAAATCTTCATCTACTTCAAAACTTGAAAGTTTTTTTTTATGTTAGTTGGTAACGAGACGAGCTCGTTAGCCTGATGGTAAGCATAACGCCGGCCCATAACAATTGCAGTGCCACCCATAACTTCGAAACACAAAGGCCTGCGTGGCACTGCAGATCGTTCGTTACCCTGAGACATTAGGTATTAAGTCTCATAAGCCCAGTAATTTCACTGGATACTCTGCTCATCAAACCGGAACACAGTAATGCTTGCACACTACTGCTTGGCGGCAGACTTCGCGAGCAAAGCGGTGGTAACAACCCAGACGGACACTCGCAGAAGAGTTAGTCCTCCCACTAACAAACTATTTGGCTATTTGTAGATTTTGAAGCTATTTTTCAGCGTCTGCACCCACAGATCTCTAATCCAATTGACTAGAGATCTGTGGGTGCAGACGCTATCATTGGGTTTAAATTTTATAATTATCTGTAATAATAATAATAAGTGGTGGGACTAACTCTTCTGCGAGTGTCTATCTGGGTACCATAGCTGTGCTCGTGTGGTGTGCCGCCAAGCAAGTGATACTGTGTTCCAGTTTGATGAGCAAAGTAGTCAGTGAACTTACTGGGCATAATACCAATTACTTACTCACTCTATCTATTACACTTAAAAATATTATCCGAAAGAGATGAGATACAAAAATACTTTATCAACAGACAATTTCCCTCAGTTTACTAACTAGGTACTGATTAAACTCAACTAAATAAGCTACTAAACCTTTAATCAATATAAAAGATAAGATAATAAATATTAACGATCAGTGATCAAGCATTACTGATGTGTCATGGGGCGACACTGAAAAAGGCGTAAAAGTCGCTAGACCAGCGTCACAGTCCTTATAAAAAGTAATTTGTATTGTAAGTGAATAAGTTTGAATAAAAATCTAAAAGCTAAGCAGAATATTATTATAGATTTGATGATATGACTAAGATTCATGTAGGAAAATAGATCGGAAACGTCCTGGCGATTACTCTAATCTTACTTAATTTTAAACATAGTTGTCAGTAATAGAAATATTGTAAAAACATTGTTGAAAAGAAAATGTCGTAGAATTTCTTGCTCTTCTTCTCGATCGGATATAATATTCATACTGGGAATGGGCACTTAGAATAATTTAACATTCATGAGCGCTCTCCTGGGCCACATACGAATAAAGACTTTTTGAATTTGATTTTTTTACGAATACCTCATCTGATGTAGTCATAAAGCGACATGAGAGTGGGTCTTAAGTGATGCTTTGTGTTGCTCTCGGTATTCGGTAGGTTATTGTAACAAAATTAAAAAAATGCCCACACCCTTTACCAAAATATCAAGCTCATTCAATTTGAACCACTGACCTACAGATCGTCAGCCGACGTCACAACACTGAGTCATCATCGCTTCATGATTGCCATAAATTATTTTTACTATATTAGTTATATACGTACAGTATATTTTAGGCAAGCGTGCTACATCTGGTGAGGTTGCTGTCCAAAGCAAGCCTACTCAATATAAACAAAGTATAGTACCAAAAAAAATAAACTAATGGTGCCTCCACACGTAACGGTCCACATAGTCGACACTTATTTAACGGGTAGCGTTATCAGCTCGACACATGGCTGGGCGGGGTCACTCTACCCCTGATTGAAGGGCGCTGTAACTGTTAGGGGTAATAGTGTATGCTGACAGTTGTGATAGGACAGGGTGCTAATGAAACTTTTTGTACGAGGTTTGTAAAAGGAGAGATATTTTTATATCCAAGGTAACTTAACTCGGTGGTTGGACTAACTTTTCTGCGAATGTATCGTCCGTCTGGGTTGGTACCTACCTCCGCTTTGCTCGTGAAGTCTGCCATGAATCAGTAATGTGCAAGCAATGTGTCCGGTTTGATAAGAAGTCAGTAAAATTACTGGGCTTCTACCAGGACCAGGACACAATAATGCTTGCACATTAATGTTTGGCGGCAGAACACTTTAGCAAAGCTGTGGTACCACCCAGCGGACACTCGCGGAAGAGTTAGCCCTATCACACCTAAGATTTCTTGTGTCCAGGGAGTCACAAACTATTGTGCTTGTACTCCGGTAATTGTGGTTCCACAACACTAATAAAACCAGAACGGAAATTATGATCTAACAGGTATAACGGTCTCTTTCGATTCAGTTTCAAATTGACAAAGGACAACAAAGACAAAATAGTGTGTAACTATCCAAACGTTATACATGTTCTCAAAGGTACAAAGTAGGTACCTATATAAACATATCAGTGTCTTTACCTTTCGATTAATTATGTGTTTAATTCGTTTCCAGTTGTTGCCCGCGCTCTTCATCGCAGCGACAGCAGCACAACAGGCGCAGCAACAACAATGGACCCCCTACATGAACTTCCAGAACTTCCAGACCTTCCAGGGGGTGAACACGAACGACTACGGACAGGACCAAGAGGTACCTAACTGCTCAAAGATATATATTTTTTAAATTAAATTGATATTTGTCCGTAACACAAAAATGCCTGTTTTGTTGAGATTTCTGTGACGGAAAACATGAACTATGGTGCATCGGATTGCCAGTTGCACTAGTTCCCGCTCGGCCACACTCGCTCTACCATAATGCCATAGTTTTATTGTATCACAATGTTTTCCTGTACCTTAGTGTCAAGCTTAGGATTTGAACCTGTGAACCGGTGGCCGAGACCTTACCACTCAGCCGTCATCGCTTCAATTATGATGAAGATTTAGACAAACATTTGTGTTTTCATTTGATTTGATTCGTATGTAGAATTGGAAATAATTACATTGCGACATATAAAAAAGTAAAATCGGTCTTCCTACTCGAAACGTAACAAATTTAATATCAAGTCTTACGGCGCATACATTCTCCGGTGAAAAAAATCTTTTGTATATCGGTATATTAAAAAATTCAGACGACATAAATAGGGAGCTCCCTTGCCGAATGTGATATGAAACAGTGGGCGGAACGGAGACACAGTGCGAGGAACTGGGTTCCGAACAAAATTATAACTTGAGAAAATTTAATATAAAAATTACAAAAACACATTTTGCTCTGAAAACGGCGAGGAAAACATCGCGAGGAAACGCTCACGTTCAATAATCACAAAAAAAGTTGAGGACATCGTGACATCCACCAAGCCGCATTGGGCCCGCGTGGTTATTATGGTCTATACTTTCAGAATTCCTAAGGAGGGATGGTGTCAGGCAGGCGGCTGGCTGTAAAAAATTGACAAAACCTAAAAGTAGTATTTCTGGAAAGAAGAACTGCGCTGAACCCTTACAAAATGAGACCAGTAAAAACAGTTAGGCTATAAGTAAGAGATAACAGACAGATCTAGACATTATAATTTTTATACTATTTGGTAACGAGACGAGCCGGCCGTTTGCCTGATGGTAAGCATAACGCCGACTCATACCAATTGCAGTGCCACTCCGAACTTTGAAACACAAAGGCCTGCGCGGCACTGCATTGCACTGAGACGTTAGGTATTAAGTCTCATACGCCCAGTAATTTCACTGGTTTCTCTGCTCATCAAACCGGAACACAGTAATGCTTGCACATTACTGCTTGTGGGAGACACCTCGAGCAAAGTTGTGGTACCAACCCAGACGGACAGTCGTAGAATAGTTAGTCCTACCACCTAGTAAATGAATGATAAAAACGTGCGAAGCCGAAAAAAACTAGATTAAAAAGTATTCACTCCAATCTTTTATGGTCCAGAAACTAAACAAAGAAAACTACAAACTAGTTCATAAACTAGGTTCACTTAACATGTCTAGTCTAGGCCTATTAAGAATATTTGCTAAGAATAACAATTAGTCTTAACTTAAAACGAATTTAAGTGTTAAGTCACTGAGCAATGCAAATTAAGTTCGATAAAACTTATCTTAAAGTTTGGTATTCATTAGAAACTAAATAAAATATTGGATCTTATACTTCTTAAATATAAATAGAAGAGCTATTGTTATTTACTCATATTCTCAAAATAATGAAGTTATGTAATAACTAACCAGGATAGGATAGGAAGGAAGGATTAGTAAGATTACTATTATAAATGCAAAAGTTTGTGTGTGTGAATGTTTGTAACCACGTATCTCCGTAACTACTGGACTGATTTTGATGAAATTTGGAATGTAGATAATATAGATCGTGGAAAAACACATAGGTTATAAAAATACACCACGGGCGAAGCCGCGGCCGGAAGCTAGCGTCTCGTAATAACGAGCGCACTGCTGTGCCGCGCAGACCTTTGTGTTTCAGAGATTTTTTCTATTGTAAAACTGTGATCTTGGGTCCTAAGTGTCTTGCGTTAGGGTTGATATTAGTGTAACAACCCACTCGTCCCGTTAAAAATCATCACTGATCAACAAATTATACATATGCTTAACTATCGAGTGTACAAAGTATTGTAAAATAAAACGGTCCAGCCGTCCCGTAGTCCTACGAACGATCTCCAAGCACTAAAAACGTAATGTTTTTTCGCTAACACAAAATATAATGCGCAGTAAAATAAGGTTACGACTCCATCTTTATTGTGCCCTGAACTACCCTGGGAGAATGCAGGTGGCTCCAAATCCTGATATACTGTTATTTGAACGGAACTGCTTCTACTTTGTAAGATTTTACTGTGAACCAGATGTGTCCTCACTAAAGAAATCTAGTTTTGAAAATCCTACTATCCTACTACTATTATAAATGCGAAAGTGTGATTGTTGGTTTGCCCTTCTTTCACGCAATAACGGAGCAACGGATTGACGAGATTTTTGGCATAGATGTAGTTTATGGACCGGAGAGTAGCATAGGCAAATTTTTATCCCGGAATAATGCACGGTTCCAGTGGGAACGCGGGCGAAAACTACGGGCAAAAGCTAGTACATATATAATTTCGCGTCTAAGGGATTCGAATCTGCATCTTTTGAAAATCCGAGTCGCGCGCTTTTACCAACTAAGCTAGGTATTGGATACAAAGGCGAGTGACGAAATTGTTGAGAGTGGAAATGCCAGATCCCATCGATCAGCGCTTCCTTTCCTCCCATCGATCCCTTTTATTACACACTCATACTCTTGCACAGGATACTCTGTGTCGCAGATGGAATAGACACACAACGTAAACATCCAAGACACGAGGACACAATTTATGCTCAAACACAAAATCTGCCTTGAATGGGAATCGAACCTAGGGCCCTTCGCTTTCCAAGCAGGGCTACAACCAACTAAACTATGGGAACGAATGATGATATTCTTAAAATGCTCGACATTTTTTTTCAGACCTAAGGAACTGGTTTTAAATTTTTGTTATTCCCCGTATTACCTACATACTCGTAGTTATTCAACGTTATTTTTAGGTGAAAGCAATGAAATAAAAAGTATTCTTTAAAATAAATAATTTCAAGACACAACTTTTTGTACAGCTGTCATCAAAACAATTTTTCAGCAATTTCTCAGAATGAATTTAGAATTCGTTAGAAGAGAGTTTTTTATAACTGTCAACGGGATTTTCTTACAGATGTTTTTTGAAGAGACATGTAGTTAGTAATATTGTTATTATATTTAAAGAGCGGCGATTGCAGTTTTCTAGTTAGGGTTCCTTTGTTATTAAATAAAGCTATACATACTAATTCTACTCTATATAATATTATAAACGCGAAATTTTGTGAGGATGGAAGTATGGATATTTGTTGATCTTACAAGCAAAAACTACTCAACGGATTTTGATAATATTTTACAGGAATATATAGCTTACACATCAGAATAGCACACGTACTCCAATTTATAAAGATATAATTATATACCAGGCGAAGCTGCAGGTGGAAATTAGTATAATATAAAATCCGTCCACAGGTAACTGCTATACTATTCCTATTTATGTTCTCAACAGACAAAATTATGACAGACCAAACGCTTTTCACCTCGCGCCAATTTTACGTAACAATGCCAAGCATGGCTATGACGAAATAAGAAATTTAAAATAAGCCATTTGATCACATTGCCCGGTTACTGAATCTGTTATCTATTTTTCTTTATTTTCACACCGGCCAGTATTATTATATTATTGCCAAACCGCGAACCGAAACTTGAAAAAGAAGAAAACAGACGCTTGTTCTGTTATGTATTTGTTATCTGTATTATTTATCTATATCTATATTATTTCATTCGTGTCAATAGGTTTTTTGGTATATATTAAGGTGTAGGAGCCTGCTAGAAAAGTCTCCGAACTAGAATCATTTTGCCAAAGTACCAAATATATAGATTTAACCTAAATAGCGTAGTCTTGAAGCCAACCCTAACCTATCTTTTTTTATCCACAGTTCCAAGCAAGCGACTATAACTCTGGCGGCCATGATTTCGGTGGATACGAAGAAAGTGGAGGTGGACACGACTTTGGCGGCCAGGGAGGCCACGACTTTGGCGGTCACGGAGGTCACGACCTCAAAGCCCACGTGTACCCAGTCCACCAACACATCCACGAAGACACTCCTGAACCCATCAAACACTATAAAGAGGTCGTGGTCCCTATCCCTAAGAACATAGAATTCAAAATCAATCAACCCATACTCATACCTGTACCCCAACCCGTCCCTATTCAAATTCCTGTACCCAGAGCAGTAGTCATTCCGATCATTAAAGAGGTTTCCATCCCTGTTGAGAAGTCGGTACCTTATCCGGTATCTAGGGATGTACACGTTCCTAAAATCAAGGAAGTACCGTTTGAAGTGGTGAAGCACGTCATTGTGCCCGTTGAAAAACCGTTCCCGTTTAAAGTGCCGGTTCACGAAACCATTATTCATACTAAGAAGGGCTCCCATAAGATATAATTTGTTTTTCTATTAATAATGCAGCTTTTGTGGAACAAAAATTTAAAAAGACGAAAAACAATGGGAAAAGAATACCGCTGTGGCACATCCCTAAAATTTGTACTACAATTTGTAACTTCTCTATTTATTTCTCTACCTAAACTGTTTGTTGTAAAACTTGTAGTTAATGTTGTTAAGCGTTAAGTTTTGTGTTGTTTGTTGTGTGATTGAGTGGGTGCTATGTAAATATTGTTGTTTAGTTTGTAAGGTAATAAAGACTTTCTTTTTAATGTTTTCTTTTTAATTCTTCACTTTCTTCTTTTCTGTCATCCTGAATGTACATGACAGATACGAAGAATGCGGATCCGAACGGAAACCTGTCGGATTGACTCTAGAATACGTCTGCAGCTCTGTGATATCACCATATTGCATTGTCATTCGATTACATAGATATGTGTAAAATTTCGACTCAATCGAACACCGGGAAGTGAATCAAATTTAGCTTGCAAGATATACATAAACAAACATACGCACATACGTACAATGTATATGCATAAATACGAACATTGCAAGTTAAATAAATGCTTATAAAACAGCTGAACTGAGAACCCCTTTTTTGGAAGTAAGTTAAAAAATGCAAATTAAACATAGGTAGGTAGAGTGTATTAGCGAAAGAATAAAATCTCTCTGATGTGTACCTAAAGGCTATATGTTTTTTTTATGTTATTTGGTAACGAGACGAGCTGGTCGTTTGCCTGATGGTAAGCACAACGCCGGCCCATAACAATTGCAGTGCCACCCAGAACTTTGAAACACAAAGGCCTGCGCGGCACTGCAGTGCGCTCGTTACCCTGAGACATTAGGTATTAAGTCTCAAAAGCCCAGTAATTTCACTGGATAACTAATTACTATATCGAAATCGTAATGACCTACGTCAAATCGTTATTGTGTATAAAGTGTCTTACCGCTGATCTTCATCGTTAATTAGTTTCTAGTATAAGTCAATGCCCTTAACAAGGATCGCCTGTTCCCAAGTTATTTGAAACTACGAGGACGGTGTTTCAACACTCAAACACAGAGACAAAGTTTCAGGTTTATGTATAGCAAAATAACACTGTGGAACTGCTAGATTGATATGAAATTTAAGCCAGGCAACTTCTCTTTATAGTGTTGAAGTTTTGCCTTTCAAAGTTTCAGTGCACTATCGCAAGTCACTTTGGTATACGCACTTCAATGAGTCTGATAGATATAATAATCATTATTAACATTATCAGCCTTACGTTCCCATTGCTGGGATACCGGCCTTCTATCAGAGAGAGAGGTATGGGCCATAATCCACCACGCGGGCTTATTGCGGCTTGGTAGATGTCACAGGTCCTCGAATTTTGTGGTTCTTGAACACGCCGGTTTCCTCACGATGAGAGAGAGTAGAGAGAGTGTCAATAATCCGCACATAACTTGATATACCTAAGTAAGTAATTGGTGTGGGCCGAGTCGAGATTAGAATAATGGTGCGTCGGATTGAAAGTCGCACAAGTTCCCGCTCGGACACACTCGCTCTAACTTATGTAATAATGGTTCTTTTATACTATTTGATAACAAGAACAACAGGTCTTTTGCCTGATGATAAGCACAATATGCCAACCCCTAATCATTGTAGTGCGGCTCAGAACTTTGAAACACAAAGGCCTGTGTGGCACTGCAGTGCGTTCATTACCCTGAGACATTAGGTATTAAGTCTCGTAAGCCCAGTAATTTTACTGACTACTCTGCTCATCTAACCGGAAGACAGTAATGCTTGCGCAGTACAGCTTGGCGGCAGACCGATAGGCGATTGTTATGGAGTAGCCTAATGCTTCAACAGGCAAACCCAATAGTACCTATAAAAAAATAACTATGATTCTCGATTGTGGATCGGAGGCTGTCTTCTTCTACTGAAGCTATATCGCTTGATTTTAAATTTTATTTCCTTCTACATACTTAGCAATTTTATCACGAACGCCACGACCCAAGAATGCTGCAAATAGATTATTTTTATTAAACATCAACAATAAATCGATTATCGATTTAACAATGGCCATGCGTTTGTCACCGTCTGATCACCTATTGTCTTATGCCACTTTCCATATTTAGCTCTCATAATGTTCTATAGAAACCCCATGACGATGATGCTGACTGCTTTTAGTATTGCATTAGTTTACGTACCAACAACATCTGCTAGTCAAAATAGTGTTTCGTTGTGCATGAAGATAAAACTCGCTAAGTGTTTGAGTGTGTCGTATCTGAAAATGGTTTGAATTATCTCTCAGAAACGTTATCTTCTGGCAATTTGTAGAAAGAGTTTCTACTTTTACATTGAGCAGAGAGAAGAGAACAGACACCACTTCACAATACCCATAAATTATTCTTATTGGAGTGTAATAAAAATCCTATCATCAGCTTAGGTATAAGAGCATGATACAAGAACTGTGTTTCAGTTTAGATCACTTTTATAATTACTAATGCTCCAATTATTATAATTCTAATATTTGCACAGAAGTATTTCAAGTGCCTATCTACTTTACATAGTGAAAAGTGTGAAAATCATGACAAGGTACTAAAATTTAACCTAAATACTCTAGCATAAAAACGTAACGAAAGGATAATATAAAATCCTAACATTCAAACCGAAAATGAAGATTTCTTTAATGAAATTGACAATCAGGCTGTTAATACTGATGATATTTTTTGCGTTATTATTTCTAATACTAGCAGTATTATATAGCTCAAGATACTGGCCAGATGTGTACAACTACATAAACGCAAATATAACCATAAAAAGGATACCTACTATATTATCAGAACTCAATCCAATTGTTATCGAGATCGATGTCACTACAGAGTATTATACTACATTTGATGATTATACAGAAGCTTCAACTGTCGAAGGATTCGACGTTGATATAAACGATTTCACAAATTCGATAGATGAAATGCAAATATCGAAACGAAGCAAAAGATTTGCACTAGAAGATTTTGGTAAAGATTACAGTGACCTTCCAAAAAGAAATGTTGTTATTGACTATTTGTTTCTAGAAGACGCAACGACAGTACACGAAGATTTATTTGTGACTAAGATTGTGAGGGATTTGATAAATGATAGTAAACTGGTTCCGAAGAGCTATGGTGATGTTGAAATCATGGACAATCTTAATGAAGTGGATTCACAGAAACTAGTAAGTATTAGCAAATTAAAGTTCCAATAACATTACAAGAAAGAAAAACAAAGCTAATTGTGTATTTCATGAAATCGAAATTAAATAGTTTTGTATAATACACTACTATATATTTTATGATTGATAGTAAGCAGGATATTTGAACATTTCACAATACAAAAATGTTTCTTCGAATAGAGAAAATTTTCTCTATTTTGAAGCAATTGCTTCACCCGTTCATGGTTGATATCCCTTTGACCCCGTTTTGCTTCTTTATTATGCGTCCTATACTGCTCAGTGGAATTGATTGTCAGCATCTGTGTTTCCTGATCACTATAATTTGAGAGTCTTTAAAACGATAGTAAACATTATTATCCTTTCCAGGGAAGTGTGTTACTTATGCATCTTCGCTTACCATAACGTAAAATTGTGATCAAACGCGAACTATATACTCAATAAAAAAAGACAAAAGATCTGATGTAGACCTTCATAAATTTATGTTCGTAATGTAAGAGTACAGAAGAAAATAAAATATAATTTTATCATATCAATTCTCAGTTGTACAGAATAGATAGCTCGCCATCGTCTTCATTCATAACCTACTATATGATGACCTTTCGTCCTATTCGTCTCAATCCGTTCCATTCAGATTCAACCCACGATATATTTAATTAAAACATATTCATAAAAACCCTGAAATGTTATAAGAGAGACCCCTAATAAATCCCCAAGGATATTGATATGATTCTGAAACGTAAAACCTTTCATAATTCTAGTATAGAACGTATATTTGACCTAAAAAGGAAAAGAAATAGAACCAAACCTCACTCACGGTATTAAATTCTGAAATAGATTTCTGTAACCTTTTGTTGCTATTCGTGTAATAAAATAGAAATGTGGTAGAAATCGGTTTGGCCGGATACGTAACCACAGATGCCCGCAAGTTTGTCGCAGCTCGAAGCAGATTTTCAAGGTTAATACTACTTCAGATGGCTTCGGAGTGCTTTGGATGATCGGTTGTTAATAATATTTAGCAATGACGAGTGAAAAGAGATCGTGAGGGACATAGTATGGTGGAATGCTCACATCATAAAAGGTCAAAAACGTCTTGACCAAGCCTGGTTTTACTGAGAATAGATCCAGACAACACAACAGCCACTCTAGACCACCTATAAACAACACACGTCTGCACAGGATGTCGACGTACATGTCGTCCCCGCATTGGCTTTATTTGTTACTATGCAATTGGAATTTAGCGTTTGACTACTATCTCACTTAGTTGAATAACTACGTCAAACCTAGTAATAGAGCAGACTCTCAAATGCAGGTGCTTTTGTGAAAAGTTAGGGTAAATCGGAACTGATATTAAAAAACTGTCCGGGAAAATACCGCATCACTAACATACATAGAACCACAGTGAATATAAAACATACAACGCAACCTGAGAATAAAAACCAGTTTCAAAACAATAAAAGATAATTATCTCACATCTTATCACTAATTAAGAATATTTTTATATCATTAGCATACTTCATAACCGCTCTTAATGACGAAATGGGGTTTTAAGATGAATTTTAACAGTTTCATTAACCAAACAAATAACATAAGTAGAGTCATAGTAATTTTTTTATTGGCGAGTTTATGTTTTCCGGTAAATAAGGAAGTTAAATTGTTTCTTCATTCACTTTTGAAACGTTTTTTGCACGGTATTCTAGCTCCGCAATAGTATGTACCTACAAGTAAACAACAATAGTATAAACCTGAAGATATCAGTTCACTCGTCTCTTGAAGACTCCCAGATTCTAGAGTTCACGAAAAACAGATGACGGCAATGAGTTACACTCTTTAGCTGTCCGCATTGATGAAGGTCGAATGAACTACAAATCAATCAATTACTGGGCTTATACCTAATGTCTCTATATACCTAATGGTAGCGAGCGCACTGCAGTGCCACGCAGGCGTTTGGGTTTGAAGTTCTGAGTGGCACTGCAATTATTATGGGCCGGCGTTATGCTTACAATCAGGCAAGCGACCAGCTCGTCTCGTTATAAAATAGCATAAAAAAGATGGTGGCCAAAAGAAGAAAATTACTTTAAAAGAGGGAACCAACTTTGATGTAAATATCGCGATATATGAAATTTCATCCCCCACGTTTCAACCTGAAGATTTTTTCATAACATTTATATGAGACTAAATTAACCTACACACCCTTTATAACAAAAAATGAATTTTCAAGATCGGTCCACAATTGACTGAGAAATCGGTGAATATACATTAAAATATACATACCGACGCCGAACATAAAACCTCCTTTTCTGTCGATTAGTAATAAAAGCAAAAGTTATTTCTAATATGTTATGTTTAATGTTACATACAAGCCGTTACAAAGTTAAAGAATATAACTAAATTCTTGCTAATGTAAATGTAATGTATACAGTCATTGACTCTATGGTATAACCACATACAATATATTTAATTGGTACACGAAACATCAATTATCTGTTCTTCTTGTCAAAGCTTCACTAAAGCTTTGATGTCTATTAGCTATAATTGTGATCATTCTTCAAAGTCAGCTACACCACGAATTTTCAAGGTAAAACCATTAAGTTACCTAAGAAAATCAACTTTGAAACTGGGACAGTCAATTTTGAATCTTAACTATACACGGATACAATTCAAAGTTACATTTGTTAAGTGTGTTAATTGTACAAGATTCTTAACAGACATGCATTTATCTGCGAACACACAAGCAGTACTCACGTTTTAAAAATGTATAAGAATTGCGTATTTTTTATATGTGTTTTGTTTGTTTTAGAAGCAAAAAGTGATTGTGATGGTTATTTCGAGTGTTTTAACAGTTTTTTCAGTAATTTCTTTGTTAACAGTGGAACTAATGTAGAATACATAAATGCTACATCAAAAAACTTACCCGAGAACTTTGTTGAAGTAAAAAACGTTGGTGTAAACGAGTTGAATAAAGTGTTGTCTGAGATATCAAGTTTTATACAACAAGATATAACGGATCAACTAAAAACGCAATCAGATGCAGCCGTGTTTACAAATGTGAATCCTAATACTAAAGTTTACGTTAAAACTTTTAATTACAATAATCCTGGGTTCTTTCCTAATTTAGAAACTATTAATTTAAAAGGAGATAAAGCTGTAGAAGATAACAAAGAACAAGTTAGGGTTGATGACATATCAGCTATCTTTTCGCCAACTCCTCAAACTACTACAAAGAGTTATGAAACAAAAGTAATTGAAAACCAAAAGGATGTAAGCGAAAATGAAATCCAAACAGACGATATTGTTTCTTATTACGATTCTGCAGAAGACAATGCAACAGACTATCCTGTAATAGATTATGTAGATTTATATAAAGATACTACGAATGAGGAAAATATATACGTGCCTACAGAAGTGCCTGGGGTTGATGTAAGGGACGAAATTCAGGAGAGTCTAGTTGAATATGTTGATGGAATGGAGAAGTTTATTTGGGATATTAATAATAACGTAAGTACATACAACGTTAAGGATAAGAGTTGTTTATTCAAGCTTCCTGATTTCTAGAAGGTTCTCATGTCCACCCCTATATTATTCTATTATTGTAATAATATTTTATGTTTGATCAGTGATCATGTTAAACTTTTTACAAAGTAGTCCGATTTTGACGATTCTTTTTTCATACTTTGAAGTTACTCCCATTTTTTTAAAAAGGGGATAAGAGTATTCGTAGCTTTCTGGAAAAAAATCAGGTCGATCTGTTGCTCCGTTGCTTCGTGAAAGAAGGAAGGAAATAGAAGGAATGTTGTTATTATTTCCAGACGCTCTAAAACTATTACAATAGAATAACAAAGAATAGCTGAAATCATTCCAAATTAGTATATACGCTTGTGTTTTTGAAAATCCCTATCTATTTGAACAATATGCGTTTTCAACCAAAGAATCCACGCACAGCTGTAGTTCACTATGAAATGCTGGTGTTAAATAAAATAAAATCACGTGAATCCGTGCATAAAACTGCGCGTTTTCAATAGAAAATTGTTTTTTCGAATACTTTTTCCGTATTTTCGCTTTAGAATGATTGATTCGAAAGCCCAACCTGTCCGCATTGACATAACGGGCAAGTGACATACTGTTTTTGCAGTTGGCTATCCTATTCATATTATAAATGCGAAAGTGTGTCTATAGGTTTGTCATTCTTTCGAAGGAACGAAGCAAAGCTGATTTTTAAGAAGGAAGAACCAACTATGAAGATATTGAGTATTTCATTCCCCATTTTTTCTTAGTATTTATTATTTAATAACACTTATTAAAAGACCACTCTAGAGATAATATATCCTACTCCTTAAAAAAATAATCATTTAAATAGGTTGAGAATTGACGGAGAAATCTAATAACATCGCCAGATAAAACAAGTTTTGTGTGGGAAAATATATTTTTCCAGATTAACTTTTATAAAATACGTAATTGGTTTTGTAATCTTGTGGCCACCCTCCGGCTACATCAAAACTCTGGACATCATCTAAAATCCAAGTATTTGTAAAGACAAATCAAACGAGCCCAAACTCGATGGGGTTACGTCGTTTCGTTACGGGGTTCCTATGACCTCCTTCCGGCTCCATCATCAGACCAGTTCTGAGTGGCGTTATACTTACCATCAGGCAAACGACCCGCTCGTCTCGTTAACCAACAATAATAAATAGATAAAAAACTTTATAAAATTAGCGAATACCATACCTAGGAACAGTCACCGTAGAACTTTTGTCGTTTTTCAAGAATACAAGCTCGTTTAGAAACCATTGTCAATTTTAAACCATTTTATTAGAATTGGGTCCAGTTTATCAAACCTAAACATACCTGAACATACCGAAACACCATATTCTATCAATTTATTAAATTTATCATCTCTTAAAATTATTTTAAGTAAATAGAAAAGCATTCTATTTTATTGGACCGTATGTCAGAACCTTCAACGTTTATAAAATAAAGCTGTTATTATTTCAGCCGCCATCGTATTATTCTGTCCAGATTCGGAAACGTTACGTTGTTTTGAGTATTGTTTCAAGTGTTATGAAGGGCGCATTACGTTTTGATATACAAACAAGATTTTTTAGGGTTCTTTAATAAACAGGAAACCACTTTCAAATCATTTAACCCATCCATCCCTATATATCAATTGTCACAGCATTAAATTTCGATTAATTTAATTCACAGGCACTTGTAAAATTACTGAGCTTATGAGACTTAATACCTCAGGGTGACGAGCGCAGTGCAGTGCCGCACAGGCCTGTGTGTTTCAAAGTTCTGAGTGGCACTGCAATTGTTATGAGCCGGCGTTATGCTTACCATCAGGCAAACGACCAGCTCGTCTCGTTACCAAATAGCATAAAAAAAAAAATTTTGACGGTTCAAAGACTTCAGACATTTAAGAAAAGCAAGTTTGACAGAGTATCTATGTTGGGGCTATTTCTCTAGAGTATGAGTTATAGGTATGGAAATAAACACAACCTGCAAGTCCTCAAGGACACGAAATTAAGTCTTTGAAGCGTATATAGTGTCCCATTGACCTAAAATATTGAAATTTGGCATAAAAGAAGCAAAAATAATTGATTTCCATTTTTATTTGCTTTACATTATCAGCCTCTTACGCTCCTACTGCTGGGATACCGGTGTTCTCTCTTATTTGAATACATAATTTTGAAATTTCCATCGTATCCTGTAGTCTTTTAACTCGCTTTCAGCGAGAGCTCAACCTATGCTACTTAGTTATGAGAATATCGACATGTCAGGAGACGTCTTGGAGAATATGTCACTGTCAGAGAGAGAAATTTTCACTTGATGAATTTTTTTGCAGATGTGCCGTCGGCGTTTGGCCCTCAAATTTCAAAAAGTCTCAAAAAGTCTTGTTAGAGGAAATTCCAAATGAAAATTATTTTCTACCTTTTACCTTATACTTTGTCAATATTATTATAGGTACCTTTACCAATAATAGTAAATATAAATTTGTCACCTACCTGATCTGATAGCGTTGATCACAGAAAACTACGGAACCATTAACTTTGCGTGGTCTAACTTGAACTTGGCTACTTTTCATCTCCGTGCGGATACGGAAACATTATCTTATTTTTCACAGCTGAGCAAACTTTTTTACCTTTGATACTTTTAGCGTTGGATCTAGAATTATGGATTAACCTTCTGGAACACGCTATTGATTTGGCGCTAAGTTTTAGTTCTAGATCACTACAAAATGCCCTACCGCAAATAGAAATTTTACCTATCACAAATTGTGGTGAACATTCCATAGAAGCCAGGAAATAAAGAGTTGAAGTTACTTTCTGATATTTATATTTTATTCTTTTATATTGTATGTTTATTCTGATTTATATAATACAATAGCTTGCACGTGTTATCTTTATAGCCTATGCGTTATTCCAGAACCTAAACTATCTACATTACAAATTTCATTAAAATCGGTTTAGTAGTTACGGAGACACGTGTCAACAAACACTCACACAAACTTTCACATTTATAATATTAGTAGGATGTTTATGGCTATATTTTGTTGCATTACCTACAATGATATTAATAAAATATCATTGAGGGTAATCATTGATGTTTTACCATTTTATACAAATAGCTGAATACCTACCACTAACCGTTTTTTTAACTATTTTACATGATCTCACAATATGCCAATGTCACGTACTATGATAGGCGATCAAAGTGGGAAAAGTATAAGATCAGCAGATGGTTCATTGACAATGACCCTTCATGAACAGAGCCCTAAATGAAGCAATCTATAGAAAAACAGTATGTACCTATCGTGAATTTATCCCAAAAATCAGACAAAAACATACGTAAACAACGCACTAATTGCGCAGATCGACGTGCGATGGCGGAATAAATAGTTTTTTTCTACAATTACACAACCTTCAGGTCTCGAGAGAGAACCATTATTGTGAGCCGACCGAGGAGGTGGGCGCAGTGGATGCGGCAATTCGGTGAGATGGGATTTTTATAATAAGCTTAAACTTTTATTTAAAATGGTATGAGTGTTTATTTGCTAATTATATCGTTACCAACTTCTGCCCGCGGTTTTCAAACGCGTTCTCACAGGAACCATGCATTTTTTCCAGGAAAATATAGCCTATGTTACTCTCCGGTCCAAAAACTATATCTATGCCAAAATCACGTCGATCTGGCGCTTCGTGGTTGCGTGAAAGAAGGACAAAGCAACAAACGTACAAACGCACAACCTTTTGACTTTATTATAACCCATAACTTTTAATTGCCTGAACAGATGTGGATGTATGGGGTATCGTTAGAAGCCTTACGTCATCCCGAGTGACACCGGCTAAAATTTTTATTTGAACTGTTAATGTCCATGACTTTCTTAGTTTAGTTGGGAGAGCGTCAGGCCTACAATGTGGAAGACGCGGATTTGAGTCTCGTTGACGTAACTGGCTACTCTGCGAACTACTAGTTAGTAGTAGTTCGCAGAGTAGCCAGTGAAATTACCGGGCTTATGAGACTTAATACCAAATGACCCAGGGTAACAAGCCCACTGCAGTGCCACACAGGCCTTTGTGTTTCAAAATTCTGGGTGGCACTGCAGTTGTTATGGGCCAGCGTTATGGTTACCATCAGGCAAACGACCAGCTCGTCTCGTTACCAAATAGGATAAAAAAGTAGTATTGATGACCATGACAGTTTAAAAACCTATATTTTTTTTCACATTCGTCTAACCCGGGCAATACCACATCCGCATGTATAATTGATTCGTACCTCACGGCCGCCGTCCTTTTGTACCGGTTGATGGATGGGGCGGTATCGCGTGATAACCGCTATCAAGTCTCGACGCTACAATTCATTACTGTCTCTGGTATAGGGTAGGTATAGTATAGAATGTGCCGAACCCAAAAACCATATCTATTAATTTGGACAGCTTGCTGAAGCCACGTTTTAGGATGATACGTCTGTCTCTATCTATTTTTTTGCATAATATGCTTGGTTTCCGTGAGTATCTACACGCGGACAAAACCACCAGCCAGTAATGAATAATTAAATATAAATTGTTACAGTTTTTTAAATTTATTCATTTTTTTTGAAGTCAGTTAATAAGGTTATCCTCGTCCCAGTTATGTTTTACAATAAGAAGGGAAACAAATTAACTACCTACTCTCTTCTCCCAGCAATAACGTCGGTCAAATATTTGAGAAAGGCTAAGTAATTGAGTACCTAGTGAGTAATAAAGTTTCAGAATATAATATGAGGTCTTGATCTCGGCGAGATTATTTGCCCATAGTATTTGTTTAATGTGCTTCATAGCTACCTAGTTATGAAGCTTAAAAACGAACACCCTCGTGGATACCTATCCACGAGAGGGGAAAAAGAAGTTCTGAGTGACATTTCAATAGTTTTGTACTGGCGTTATAGTTACCTTTGGCAAACGACCAATTCTATAGAATAAAAAAAACATTGTTATATATTTTTCTTTGCACTACAGAGCATAGAACTCGCTCTTGATCTGTACAAATATATAGTTTATACGATTGAAATATATACAACATAATAATATATATACAACATAATAATATACATACAACACCTATTTTTATATATTTTTATTACTGGAGTTCCGGTATTAACGTGGGTTTACTCACTGGTTGATAACACGTCTAATTTAAGATTGTTTCTTTGCACTTTCTCCACACGGGATCACTCTAAATATACTGGTAAATACGGCCTTTAACCGCGCCTGTATTTAACAGCGTCTACGCGTTGTAACCACGCCGTTAAATATTATTTACGGCCGTAAACGACGATGCAAAACGGAGGAGCGGCGAAAATTTTAATTTTTAATTGTTTATGTGTTTTTGTAGAATGTATGTATTTTACTTTTTTCTGGGCGAGACTATTTAAGTAAATCTATATGCCTGTGATGATAGAGCGAGTGTGGCCGAGCGGGAACTTGTGCGACTTTCAATCCGACGCACCATAGTTTGAATCTCGACTCGGCCCGCACCAATGACTTATATCAAGTTATGTGCGGCTTATTCACACTCACTCTAAAACGGTGAAGGAAAACATCGTGAGGAAACCGGCATGTTCAAGAACCACATAATTCGAGGACATGTGACATCCACCAAGCCGCACTGGGTTCGCGTGGTTGATTATGGTCCACACCCTTCTCTGAGAGAAGGCCGGTATCCCAGCAGTGGGAGCGTATGAGGCTGATAATGATATGCCTACCTTTTTTTGGTAACCCGGGGGAATGCCTTTATGCCCATCTCCGCAATCTGCATCTACATAAGTGAATGGCGAATTCTTGTACATCTAGTCGTTTGACGATAGAATAAGTAAAGAGTACCATTGCACACTTTCCAAAATGTCCTGTAGAAGACAGAAAGATTAGCAACCTTGCGTCGATGCTCGAGGTTCTGGAGCCTGGCGTCAACCGGCATATCGTCACCAAAGCGCCTCTTGGCTCGTCTTTCAATGGTTCTCCAATATCTCAAGCTAGTATTTGGCTGAACCATCCCATAGGTGAGAACAGTACTCCATATACGACCAGACTTGCGCTTTACCCATATCACAGACTTCTTGCATGAAGAGTAGCGTTTGACCAGTCTTCCTTGATCTTAGATATCCATCATTGTAAAGCAGAATGTAACATTGATCACGACCTGTCTGGCTCTGACCTACATTTTCCTCTTTCCCTTTATCTATAATAATATATCCAATTGTGATAAACTATAACCCCATAAGCCTTTCCATTATGTCTACAAAACCCAATTCATCCATGGATTTGTTTTGGGATTCCATACAATAAAAATAAACAAAACGGAACCCTATAGCAATACTAAATCCGTCTAACAATAGGCTTTCCTTATCGCATGGTTCAGCTTGTATAGGAATATTTAGAATGTCCGACGGAATTGGGAGACTTGAACTACAAAATATTTTTTATTTTATTTCTCAAATGCCTATGATCCTCAAATAACATTACCAAGCCAGGTATGTGCAACCTTTGGAAAGTTCCAAAACGACCAACCTAGACGACTAGGTTGTCACCACCGCTTGTGAAGTCTGCCGCTAAGCAGTAATGTGCAAGCATTACTGCATGTGTTCTGGTTTGATGAGCAAAGTATCCAGTGAACTTAACGGACTTAATACCTAATATAGCAGGTAACGAGCGCACAGCAGTTCCGCGTAGGCAGTTTCAAAGTTCTGAGTGGCGTTATGCTTGCAATCAGGCAAACGACCAGCTCGCCTCGTTATCAAATAGTATAAAAACCCTAAAAGTCATAAATACGTATTTATACGTAAGGAACCCGACTTATCTAAGAAACATTCCAACTTAACGAACTCGCTTTATTTTCCAGACGGATCCTGCTGACAACGCCACAAACGTCTCTAGTATACTTCCGTGGATTTCGACAATTTTCCTGAAAAACGACACGAAGAGCAATCAATTCGAGTACTACTGCGACGGAGCCCTGTTGAACGAGCAACTTCTGATTACCGGTGAGTAGTAACGTTATAACGTTATAACGAAACCGATAATAAACCAATATTATGATAAACATTTTTTATTATAAAAAAAAGTTGACAGATGGAACGCTGGAGGACGAAAGAAGTTATAGATGAGTTGTGTGAAAAACACGTTACACAGATAAAAAATATTTAGGTTATGATGTTTGCACCAAGTTGCTGGGCTGGGTTTAGTTATAATTATTGTTTTTTATAACGTGTACGTGTCTAGTTTTTAACGACTTGGATTGGGCGCATTGGGAAACTGTAATGCTCACTCTGAGGTTATGAATAATAAATGAATAAATGAATAATAATAAAATAAATAAATAATGCTTCATTTACACACAATAAACGTTTTCATCTTAAATGAATTAGTTCAATTGAATTTAAATCGGAAAATGAAATCGTATAAGCTTCCAGGTGGTAGGAATAACTCTTCTCTGAGTATCCAACCGTGTGGATACCACCGCACTGCTGGTGTAGTCTGCCATTCAGTAGTTTGAATTGTAGGTCGTCTACAATTCAAACTACTGAACAGTGACATTACTGTTATAGGAGTCTGATGTCTCAGAGTAAAGAGCACACTGCAGTGCTGCAGGCTTTAATATTTTAAAGTTATGCATGGCACTGCAATTGTTTTAGACAGGCATTAATCTTACCATCAGGCAAAAGACAAATTCGTTCAAAGATTCCAGACAAAAACGATTTTTAAAAAGTTTGCTTTTTATAACACGTTACGTTGTAAAATCTTGTTACTCCAAACTTTACTTCTAAGAAGGATCGTTAAACGTGATTTCTGATCGATTTAGTAAGTTGATGTGTTTGAGGAGTTTGAGACAGGGAGTTTTAAGCACGCTGGAGCCATTTCTTTGAGTTCTTTGAATTACTTGAGTTATTGAATTGAAGTGTATGAAATTATATTTGAGAGAGAAAAGTGTCTTGTATTTTTACAATATTATACTGAATAAATAAACTTATAGAATCCTGCAGAAGAGAGTGAAGTAGAGTAAAGTTCCGTCCTCTCATCCTTCCCCGAAGAAACTACTTAGTGGTATTAGAATAAATCTTGCGAATCACCTTACTATAACACCTTGAACTAATGATCTAAGGTTAGCGCTATTAAATTATGGACAGGCGCATCAACAAGATAGTAATATAGATCATAGATTAAATAAAAAAGTAATGTAGCGTCATGATCATGCATAAGCCTATTATTTAAAAAGGCATGAGGTCTTTACAACCACAACCTGGACTGATTTAAGGGGCAGCTTAGACGCTCAAGCAAACGTACGTTTGCTTGCCAGAATAACAACGCTTTTGCATCAAGCGCGCATTTCGAGTATCACGAAATCCGCGCTTGACGCATTTGATATTGTTATTGTTACAAGCAAACGTACATGCGTTGGAGGCAATGCAACGAGGCATGCGCCTCTAAGCTGCCCCTATGAGAAGGCTCTCTCAGTGATAGGTAGTTAATGCGCTGACAATGTCTCTGGTGTTTAGTAACTATAAAAACCAATTAAAGTATGTTTTTAAAATAGAGTAAATAGGTAAGAGAATAGCTAGCCAACTGACGATGCCAGCCTTAGATTTTTTTTTGTAAAATGCCTTTTTTATGCTGAACGAGACGAGAACATCTCAGCCCCCTTCGGGCACGGAGATAGTGTGGAATTTCAAGAATGGATCGCGGGGAGAGAAAACTTCCCGCACTTCCCTTCCACCGATCCATCATCGCAACAGCTTGAGAACCTTTAAATTAAGCAAGCACACTTATTTCTGTCATTTGTTAGGAGTAACTTAAGTTCAAAGATGTCAGGCACAGGATCATCTAACGTTCATTAAATTCCTGGAAAACATCCGGAAGAGCAATCAATTCGAGTGGGACTTCTGAATACCGCTGAGGGGACTTCATTAAAACTGCTTTTTGAAGGTGTATAAACTTTCCAGTTGTTTTTGTTTGTGCATCGAGTAATGTACAAATGAATAGAGGTTAATTAAGGTGGTGTTTTATACTACAAGGAAATTTTTTATACTATTGGATAAGCTATAGAAGTGTAAATTACTGAACACAACAAACACAATACCTATGTCATGGTATCGAGCGCACTGCAGTGCCGCGTATTATAGGCTTTCAAAAGCGTATAGGTGTTTCAAAGTTCTAGGAGGCATTGTAATAATTGTTGTATTATGGGCGGGGGTTATGATTACCATCAAATGAATTGCTCAAGATCTTTGACCTCCTACTAGTCATGGCAGCAGAGGCGTGGACACTCACGACACGACTAGTCCACTAATTTAAATTTGCTCAGCTATGTAAAGAGTTATATGCTCGGTATATATTTGAGGGATCGAATCCAAGGTTATTCGTCATCGTACTAAGGCTACCGACATAGTTTAACAGATTAGTAAGCTGAAGTGGCAGTGTGTTGGTCATAATGTCGAAGAACCAATGGTAGATCGAGTAGACGGGTTCTTGAGTGGAGACCGCGAATTGGCAAACATGGCGTGGGACGTTGCGACTAGGTGGAGCGAGGATATACGTAGGGTTGCTGGATGCGACTGCAGAAGAGGAACTGATGATCGAGCGCAGTGGCACGACCTTGGAGAGGCCTATGTCCAGCAGCGGACTGATGTAGTCTATGATGATGATGATTGCTCATCTCCATTCACTAGTTAGTAGTGTCCAGTGTCGGGTAAGATAGTGTAAAAATAGTGTAGTTCTTTTTAAATGTTCTTAGCCAGGAATACACCGCCAGTATATTTGGTAAAGAAGCGAAATACTTAGCAGCACTGAAACGCTCTCTAGGCCATATTGGCCCGGTAATGAAATCAATGAAGATAAAAAGATTGGTTTGAAGCCAGGCAGTAATCTGATTAGGCGCCCGCCCCGGCCAGGTAGTTGCAATGATTGTATATATAGGAGCAAGGTTGATAATCGTATTACCTCTCGTCGTCTGTAGGCTAGGAGACAAGTAGTATGTTGGTAGTTGCAATAAAGATAGAGTTCCGTATAAAATACTATACAAATAACAAAAACTGTTTATTTAGGAAGATGAGAGTGTCTGTCTGTGTGGGTACTATCACTTGGGTGCCGCCAAGAAGTAATGTGCAAGCATTACTGCTTGGCGGCAGGCAAAACGAGCAAAGTGGTGGTACCGACCCAGACGGACACTCTCGGAAAAGTTAGTTCTTCCTCAATAAAGAGTTTTTCATTAAAGCAGTAATGTGCAAGCACTACTGCGTTCCGGTTTGATGAGCGAAATTTTACGTGAAATTACTGTCTGACTTTTCTTCTGTCATTGTATGTTTCATATATTGGTATGCAATAAAGAGTTTTTGTATTGTATTGTGTGATCGAGTGAATTTGGTACAAACGTATTTTGATCACAACAAGATTGTAATGTAAGAGTGTTATGTTAAGATGAATAATGACGTAATATTTATTTCAGTGCCAGAAGCTCATCTGAATTTGTAAAAATCTTTTAAGTGAAGCTATTTAGCAGCTAAATAGCTGCTATAGACGCCTTAAATAAAGATAATAAAACTAATAAAAGAAAAACATCATCCTCCTTTCTTTACAGAATTGAGTAAAAAGAATGAACTTTACGGTACCTAAAAAAATCTGCACTCTTTCGAACGTCACTTTAATTTCTTCGCCTCTGTTTTCAAAGTACAATCTCCGTTGAAAGGTTGTTCAAAAACGATTGTTTCCGTGCATTTTTTTACCACCCCTTTGTTTTAGCGTTTTACAGCCACCCCTTGGTATTGTTATAAGTCTGGGTCGGCGGTTTGAGCTTTAGTACGATAAAGGGGTCGTTTTTATATGTAAAACGTTTTTTGTGATAATCTTTTGTCCTACTAAGTGATGAGATGTCGTTCCCCTGTGGTGAGCGGCAGACCAGACAGACATTCGCATAATTAGACCTGCCACCTGATAGTACGTATTTACCACCAAACGTCTTCGACCAAATCATCACTGATCAATCACCGATGATCATCAATGATCGTCACCGTCAGTTGCACATCTCCAAATGAGGTAGATTGTATGGAACACATTATGTGTTACCATCTTTTTTTTCTACCTACATTCTTTGCAATAAATTATTTTCAATTTGAATCAGGTGAAATAGTGGTCAGACGATAACCTGTGTTTATAAAATGCAATATTGGCTTTAGTTCATTATGTTTTTTCTTTTACAGCGGCCAGGTGTGTTACTTTGGGTAACGCCACGGTTGACGCCGACAGTCTTCTGGTGATTCTTGGGAAGAGATCCTTGCTAGCTATGGTCGGAAAAGAACAAGTGGTTAAGGTAGATTTTTAATACTATTTGTAAAAAGACGAGGAGGTCGTCAGCCTGATGGGAAGTATAAATCATGTCTATAACAATTGCAGTTTCATCATTAACTTTGAAAGGCTACACTTCACATATACATTCCTTTTATATCAGCAGACAATGATAATAACTAAAATAACTTTAAAATCGCTTGACTTAACTTAAGCCGACTTGCCCTTATACATTCAACACAAAAAGCAATACGAACTTTTACGTAATCTCCATAATAAGAGAAATAAGAATACATTTCCTTTTCTTAACAGATAAAAATGATCATAACCCACGAGAACTTTACGAACGAAAACGGAAAGATCGAACACGACCTCGCCCTGCTTGTGCTTGAAAACCCCGTGGTCTTCAACGAGATCATTCAGCCAGCCAGCATCGGCAACGACACTGAAGAGGTGGACACATCATTCGTAAGTAAACTATAAACTACAAACGCGTGGCTTGTAAAAGTATACATGTACTGTCATGTTTTGATTTTTTTGTGTATGACATGTGACGTATGTGTATTACCTACACCGTTAATGATCATTAATTAAAATAATTTCTTCTATTATTCCAGACCACAGCATGGAATTTACAAGGTGATATAGTACCAGTGTCTCTCGAAAATGAGGGGAAAAAAGCTTGCAATAGTAAGAGTGCCGGAGAAAACATGTTTTGTGCTGCGTACGGGCGTGGTAAGTATTACTTTACGAAAAGTTCTTATTTAAGTCAAACTTTACATTAAACACACAAAATTAAATAACTACATCAATCTACTTAAATATAACATTTTATTACTTAACTGTTAGTGTTAATGTAATGTATTAGGTCCTTACATATGAAATTGGCATTTGATATAGAAAAAACAAAACGAAAAAAAAAACTATGAAATTAAATATTTAATCAATTAAAGTATTCCATGCACTTTGTCACGGCATAGGCAGTCTCATAGGCAGGTCTGAAGACATTGGAACGACAAGGACCCGACACGGTCTAGCGTGAGTCATCCTTTATAAGAAAGAAAGAAAATACACTTTCTATACAATACAAATAAATAAAATTGAAGTGTCTGTTTGTAATATAAAAATAACAGCTTTTTACCAAATGCATTTGAAAGTATATACGGTACCTATAACAAAACAACCATTTTATAAATATTTGTCTGTCTGTCTGTTTGTTCCGGGTAATCTCCGTAATGGCTGGGCCGATTTTGACGGGACTTTCACTGGCAGATAGCTGATGTTATAAGGAGTAACTTAGGCTACTTTTATTTTGGAAAAAGAATTAGGGTTCTGCGCAAAAAATAAAAACTAATATCTCCACGCGGGTGAGACCGCGGGCGGCAGCTAGTCTTATTAAAAAGTATAGAAATTATTTTTTCTATGTCGCAGATGTAGCTCTTTGCCCAAGCTACGGAGGCATCTTCGCCGGACAACAAGCTGGCCGCTGGCAGCTGTACGGTATTCGATCCGGGGACACCACGGACCGGGGGCTGTGCTTCGATAAGAACGTGTGGTTCACAGACTTGAGAGCTTACGAGGACTGGATAATGGAGTTTGAATAAACGTTATTTTAAAGTTGAGCTTTTATTCATTTTACATCGACTTTAAAAAAAAAATTAAGGTAGCCGTTTCCTTTTCATCGTTTCGTTAGTGGGAGGACTAACTCTTCTGCGAGTGTCCGTCTGGGTTGTTACCACCTCTTTACTCGTGAAGTCTGCCGCCAAGCAGTAGTGTTCAAGCATTACTGTGTTCCGGTTTGATGAGCAGAGTATCCAGTGAAATTACTGGGCTTATGAGACTTAATACCTAATGTCTCAGGGTAACGAGCGCACTGCAGTGCCGCGCAGGCCTTTGTGTTTCAAAGTTCTGGGTGCAATGGCACTGCAATTGTTATGGGCCGGCGTTATGCTTACCATCAGGCAAACGAACAGCTCGTCTCGTTACCAAATAACATTAAAAAAAAAAATAGTCTAACTCTTCAACCGTCTAACTCAAATCTTTAACCATTGAGCAACCGGCGATCAGGTCATTTCGTAAATAATATAGATTTAAGATTGATCAAAATTCTGGCAATGACAATGGCGCAATGCAGCGCCACCCACACATTTATGTTTCAAAGTTCTGTTATAGGCTGGCGCGGGATATGCTTATCATCAGGCAATTGACCCGCTTTAGTTATCAAAAATTAAAAAGAAATTAAGTGAAGAACGAGTTTGATCGAGCGGGAATGATGAGGTAATTATCGTGAGGAAACCGACACTTTCAAGAACCACACAATTCGAGGACATGTGACATCCACCAAGCCGCACTGGGCCCGCGTGGTGGATTATGGTCCATACCTCGCTCTCTGAGAAAAGGCCGGTATCCCAGCAGTGGGAGCGTAAGAGGCTGATAATGTAATGTAAAAATAAACTCCTGAAAAACTTTAATTACATAACAGTTTTGCTGTTAATAAGTACTCCGAACTCCCAAGAACGCCAATTGTTTTACAGTAATTTGTTAATTATTCCTATGCTCATTGTATGGTATTTTGTATGGTAGGTATGTAGTTTAGACTGTATGACATTCATTCATGTATTGGTATACAATTGAGAGTTTTTAATGTATTATACTCATAGGGGAAATAGAAAGACGAAAATATACACATATTTAGGTTTTATTTACAAATTGTATATAATTAAGGATTCCGTTTAGTACATTACACTTTAATACGATTAATATAACAATTTAAATTAGTACGTAAATGAGCCAAGTTTGTGGATTAAATACAATAATAATTTATAATTAATAAAAAGGTCACTGGTCACTACATCCAAAACAAAAGTGTATAGACATTTAATACTGTGTGTGTTTTATGGACCATGCTTCTCAGCCGGAATTGTGGCCAGAAACAAGTTTCAAACATTTGTTCATTACATAATAAATAGATTCAAACGGGGTCAATGTGTTTTTGACCTTTACCTTATTAATGGAACTAATTAGTATAATTATTTTACTTCTGAGGCGCCTGTGGGTTCCTTGCGAGGAAGTCCAGAGCTTTCAAAATCAGCGGCGGGATTGGAGGTGGAGTGGGGATGGAATCACCTTGAGCTTGGTATCCGTTTTCATCAGCAGTGTAAGTAATGCCAATAGGCTGACCTTCAGGAGATGTCCAGCTGAATGAGCCTTGAGAAACCACGGGAACGACGGGAGGGTTTCCTCCAAAGCTCTTCGGAGTGCCCCGGGCTTGAGCGCTGATGCCATTGTCAGTTTCAAATGCGTAGTTATAGCTTCCATCAGGGAAGATATCGTTTTCGTATCTGACTATGTTGGCAGTTTGGTCGTTGGTGGCTGGACGGACGACATAGGGCGACACTGAAGGGCTGATTGGTGATGGCAGAGGTCTGTACACCTGAGGTGGGAACTGCGCTGATGCAGCCAACAGAACTGCGGCGAAAACTAAAGCAAACTTCATGTTTGGTGCTTTGACAACTGATGCTTTGCGATGTTTTTTTTTTGTCTTTTATATACAGTTTCGTCTACATTTTTACGCAAGATGACATTGACGGTGTCGATATTTGCATCTTTATAGTATTAATTAGTATTGATTGTTGCCATTTTAAATGTCAACAGAAAGGATCTAGATAGTTTATAGATAAGGTTAGCTCTGATTGACCATATGATTTTATACGACGGTTTATCATTTTTGGCCGTGATTTGACTGTAGGAGTATACGGTGTATGGTGGGGTCTGGGTTTCTAATACAAAAATAATGTCTTCAATGTGTTGCTTCCCAAATTCCGATTATTAAATTATTTTTATTCTATGAGACTTTTTATATTATGTACCTACTAGCATCTGCCCGCGGTCATCGACCGCGTTCCCACATGAACCATGCATTTTTCCGGGATAAAAAGTATAGCTTATGTTACTCTCCGGGCCATAAACTATATCTTTGCCAAAAATCATTTTGATCCGTTGCTCCGTTGCTGCGTGAAAGAAGGACAAACCAACAAAGGTCTCAAAGGTCAAAGAAGAAAGGCCTCTATGGTTTACGTCAAACTTCTACTACAGAACTTCCAGGCAGCCTTAGATCAGCTGATTAACTTGAATTATGTTAAATGATGATGCTGACTAGAAGAGACTTAGAATCAATTCCAGAAAAACCCTGTAGGTATACTTATTTCTGCAGAACTATTAAATAAACAAGTAGACATGGGCAGGGAGCCACAATATTTCACATAGCTTATACTTCCGCTCTTTCTCCGTACAGTCGTACAAAACTATAGAAATTCCATCTGTATGTTAATTCCAAGGGCGCGTTACTACGCTGTGGCGGACTAACGTGGGTCGCATATTGGATTGTGTATGACTGACTTAATCAAACCATCTATAAGCTGCGCCAGTTATTGTATTATTGTAGGTACTTATGTAGCGTTAGATATACATTTTATAGGCAATTTGGATGTGGCGTTTTATTATGGAATATTTTTATTATTTATGCTAGTAATATATGGGACGAGTCGGTCCGACTGTCTTTTTATTTTATATTTTTTTTATATTATTTGGTAACGAGACGAGCTGGTCGTTTGTCTGATGGTAAGCATAACGCCGGCCCATAACAATTGCAGTGCCACTCAGAACTTTGAAACACAAAGGCCTGCGCGGCACTGCAGTGCGCTCGTTACCCTGAGACATTAGGTATTGAGTCTCATAAGCCCAATAATTTCATTAGATACTCTGCTCATCAAACCGGAACACAGTAATGCTTGCACATTACTGCTTGGCGGCAGACATCACGAGCAAAGCGGTGCTAACAAAAATACTGGATAAGTTAGCATTTGACTACATCTCGCCTGATCGTAGTCGAAGTTGATGAACATGCTACACCTAGATTAGAACTGGCTCTCAAGTGCAACTGCTGGAATACACCGATAGATGCTAAACAGTACTAAGACAATGCCCTATACCAGGATTTTTAAAAATTCTGTTTGACAATGAAACGAGCTGGTCGTTTGCCTGTTGGTAGACATAACGCCGGCCCATAACAGCAGTGGCATTTAGAAATTTGAAACACAAAGGCCGGCGCGTCACTGCAGAGCGCTCGTTACTCTAAGACACTTCACTGGCTATGCTCGTCAAACCGGAATATAGAAATGGTTGCACATTGCTTGGCGACAGACTTCACTCACAAAGCGGCGGTACCAACCCAGACGGACACTCGCAGGAGAGTTACTCCTACCACCTAGCTATGATAGCATCACGATTTTTTCCTCCATCTAAAGCCTTTTGAAACACAGAACACCGCTATCGTCTCATCTTTAGGAATACGTACTAATAGGGGACAAAGAGACGATAGTGCGGACTGGTATGTCCGAGGCACATATCTGCATACGAATGGCCAGGCACCATGCCTCATGCTGAATGGTGAGTGAGACGTCAATAGAACGGGGCGCGCAGACGGGCGACAATTGGTTGCAACTGTTGTAGATGTTGCAGTCAAGAAAAGGTCTAACACCTCGTGATTTATTGCATTGATGAAGGAATAAAAATTAAACACATTATTATAATAAAGTGTCTTTATTCTTTAAAAAAAAATTAATGACGACCAACGATTGATAAATATCGATCATATAAATCTTGATCCCATGCACCGTATCATAATACTGAGACACAAAAAAAAATACTTGAGCTTTTTTGCGGTACAAAGTATTACCGGACGACGTACCGGACGAACTGGAAGATGTAGTGTATAGGCTGAGCCCCCACTAGGTGGACCTACAACCTGGCCAAAACCGCGGGGAATCGTTGGATGCAAAAGGCGAGTAGCCAATCCAAGTGAGATGGTGGAGGCATATATTCAGCAGTAGAGGTCTTCCGGCTGATCATGATGACAAGATATTAGAATGTTATTAAGCTCCTTGTGAAGTGTGAACTCACACAGATGGACACTCGCAGGAGAGTTAGTCCTACGGTGGTAGTTAGATCGTTTTTAAAAGTCGCAAAATCTAGCGACGAGTCGCTCGTATATGTAGCTCACAGTCTTAACAAAGCAATCGAAGACCATTACGTCTGCGTTCGATTTAAAAACAATAGCGATTAACACGCCGTCGGGAGCAGTGCGCGCTTGTACAGTCGATAGTAAACTACTTCATACAATTTCATACATTTTGAAATCTCGTCCAAGATGGCGTATCTTGGTTTCGGAAGGTGTTTAATTGGGGTTGGTTATTACAGCGGGAGAATTTGAAAGTCTATGATATTCTTCTTACGGATCATGGTTTATATTATCAAGAAGAACAATTCATACAAAACTTTTGGTATACTTACATATATTAAAGCAACAGTGTCGTCAATTCAAAACAATCATACAAATTTGTAAGTCTTTCAAGCGAATGGTATCTACCAATTTGTATAGTGACATCGACAAAAACCGACAGAACAGTCACCGTAGAAAAACGAGTTTATAAAAATGTGGTGGAGATTCCTCATCTTCTGTGTACTGGTGACCTTGGTCCTCTTCGTGGTTCTAAGCTGCATCCACGGTCGTCCAGTTCTACACCTATTTTTCCACCGCTGTTGTGAAGAAAACATAGAAAACGATCAAGTAATCTTCGAAAATTTTGGCAACAATTTCCTAAGAGAAAGACTAGTTGGCGCAGACGTCATAGAAGTGGACAACGGAACTCTATTCCCTGAAGAAGACGTTGATGGCATGATTGAGACGTTACGCAAAGTTATGATGAACGCTCATGATCCAAAGCATAGGAACGAGACTGATAATTTAGACACTTAGAGCAGATTTGGTGCTGATACTAAAGTAGTGAATCCTATTGATCAGTCCTAAACAGATCGGTTGTCTGTACAGGGGCTGTTGACATTTAAAAAGAAGCATTTCCCTGCTTCGGAAGCGTGTTAAGCAATTACAAACTAAGTGGAAAGCGCATGAACCCATACCCAGTTAATGCTAAACACTGTCTCTGTTATCATGGGTAATAGCCATGGTTTTGTGACTTGGAAACTTTAGTAACAAATACAAGAAGGGAGGAGTGCTGTGTGACCAGTGTACAGTAATGTATAGACTTACTGTAGTTAAATATACATGTAAGGAGATTATGCAAATACTCGTATGTACCCAGTGAGATCATAGACACTAGTGACCTAGTGATGTCAGGAATAAGCACGTTGACGTTGAACTTAGAACAGTGTTTTGTTATAAAGTGCCATGTAATTGTTAAAATATTTATTTTATCATATCTTGTATGTAAAGAGTGAATTAATATGTTACTAAAACATCTTATAAAATAAATATTTATAAATGTTTTATGGCTTAATGTGTAGGAAAGATAAGAATTATTACCAAAAGAGAAATCTATACAAATAAATAAAATTGAAGTGTCTGTTTGTGATATCAAAATAACAGCTTTTACTAAATGCTTATTAAAGTAGATACGGAAACTGTAACAATACAACCATTTTTTAATTTTTGTCTGTCTGTTTGTTCCGGGCAATCTCCGAAACGGCTGGACTGATTGTGAAGGGACTTTCTGAATGAATGGCTGATGAAAAATAATCTATAAAGGTTCTTGCAAGCATTAACTAGCTGCAGTAACTAATTGAGTGCAATAAAGGTCATTGTTCCATGCAGCTGCTATAATCCTTTGGTTAGTAGTAAATTATCTAAGGCTCTAGCCATGTTCGTCACGCAAGATCCTACGTGATTAGTGTAATGTTTTCCTTGTTTTGCATGCTTGCAATTAAATTATAGTAGTAATAGAGTTTAGGTATAGAATAGCACTTTTAACCGACTTCAAAATAAGATGTTCTATATTCGACTTTATATATTTTTTTATGCACGATTTTAGAAATTCTTTTTTTGCTTGAAAGGCATCGATTTTCTAATCACTGTTGAAAGGGATACCTGCTCTCGAGGCGGTCCCATTTGAATTTTACCCCTAAAGGTGGGAAAATGGGGGTTAAATTTCATAGGTCACAAAGTTTTTTAATTGAAATTGGTACCCGCTTTTATAAAAGCTATTTTACTAGGAGGTAAGACTAACTCTTCTGCGAGTGTCCGTCTGGGTTGGTACCACCGCTTTGTTCGTGAAGTCTGCCGCCAAACAGTAATGTGCAAGCATTACTGTGTTCCGGTTTGATGAGTAAAGTAGCCAGTGAAATTACTGGGCTTACTGGGCTTATTATAATATCTAATGTCTCAGGGTAACGAGAGCACAGCAGTGCCGCGCAAGCTTATGTGTTTCAAAGATCTGAGTGGCACTGCAATTATTATGGGCCTACGTTATGATTACCATTTGGCAAAGGAACCGCTCTTGTCATAATCCAAATATTGTTTACTTTTAAGAACGGGACTTAATCGCGATAAAAACACAGGTTTATATTTATCGCGATTAAGTCCCGTTCTTAAAAGTAAACAATGTTTTCGAATCGCGAAAGTTTAAAAGTTACTATAATCCTAATAGTATAAAAAAAACCTTACATTCGTGACCACTTGTACTGATTGGCATACTCCGTCGCGCTTTATCCAAACTTGGTTTCGAAGCTTGAAAATGAACTTTCCGTAGGTACCAATACCAAAACTTTTTAGACCTACAAAGTACATCCCCTAATTTTCCAACTCCCAACCAAAGGTAATAACAAAACCGGTTATTTGCTCTGACGAGTACTTACAACAACAAAATTAATTTTAAACAGGCGGTTCATTGTACTGAATTGATTAAAATTTTGGGAAAGCTTTTGTGTAGGATAATGTAGAACAGAGTTTGGTTTGTAAGGGTGCTAGTACACACACCGCAGTGGTTACAGCCGGAATGAGGAAATCAGCAGGAGAACGAAAGTCACCGACATAGCTCTCAAATATAGCTAGTTGAAATGGCAAAGGGCAGGCTACGTCACTCGAAGAACCGATTGCTGATGGGGAAGAAAGGTTCTCGAGCGGCGACCACGACGTAGACAAGTGTATAGGCCCTCAGGTGGATTGACCTGGTCAAAATCGCGAAGAACCGTTGGATGCAAGACGTGAGTAGCCGATACATGTGGTGTTCTATAGCCTATATTCAGCAGTGGAAGTCTTCCAGCTGACGACGATGATAGTTACAGCACGGAACTGATAGGCCTACTTGGCCGTTGATAATCTCAACTGTGCTAAGCTTAACTTTCCCTGTAGAGCACGTAGAGATAGAATTCATTGCCGACCCTCCATTTATTTTGCTGAAAAACATGGTTAAGGTACATAGCGGTAGATTTTCGTCTTGATTGTTGCAACTAGCAAGAATGCAAGATGAGCGCTAGAAAATATCATCATCACGATGCATCACGATGCATTCCTTCAGCTTGAGCTGATTCATATCCTGAACCTCCAGCCGATATCTGTACCTGATATGCTGGCAGGCCGTCGGACATTCAGTCGTCCCAGTATCTACTCTATTTTTTTTATCAATTTCTAAATTTACCATCCCACCATTATTTACAGTTACCTACTAGGAACTTGACTGTTCACCCTATCTACGTGACCTAAGCCCAATATGGGTACCTACGAGGAAGCTGTTATGAGCAGCGGATGTGCGTCTTGATGAATAACAATCAGTGCCTGCTTCGTGTGCCCAAACTGTTGACATGGAAAGGAAAGGGCCTTGGCATACGTCAGTGACTTTTTGGGACGACTGACGCATGCTTCGTGAACATGATGAACTGTCTTAAAAGAACCGGTTCAATTATAGAGATCCATTTTATATCTTGTAGGTTAATTATGGTTACCAACTTCGACAGCATTGTCAAAGATCTGAAAATCAGTGCCGATAGGGTAGTTTACCTTAATTGTGTGCTGAGTCGGGGCTCATTCCTGATATCACAACATTAAATTGTTAATTATTATATTTCTAAATGTAAAAGTAAACAACATAAACTAAAATAACTAAATAAAATACACACTAATTTATTTACAATCTTAATCTAATAATCCGCTACCAGTAGGCAACGTTCCCAAAATGCTGGCCGCATTGCCACGTTGAATGGCAATGCTTAATCTTTGAACTAAGTAGAGGCCAGCATTTTGGTCACGTGTGGCTTCGACCAGACGCCCTGAAAGATCTTTAAAAATTCTATGAGCTCCAGGTCCCCACGGTCCAAGTGTCTCAACCCCAAAAGGCTCAAATATGTAACTGCTATCAAGACTACTATATTTGCGCCTTTTGAGGTTCTCAAAATTTCTAAATTGTGTTGTATATTGTTATGTAAAGTCTTTAGGTCACCGGCTGGAACGAATTGTCTAGAATTTTCGCTGGTTTTCATTTTAGAACAACTTTGTTATAGAACGAAAACTAGCGAAAACTCTAGACAATTTTCTTCCAGCCGAAGACTAAGTGTCCGCTGGTTTTAATCGGTTTGTAATTGAAAACGAAGACGATTGTCGTTAATTAAGGGAAATGGCCGCGACGAGTGGCTGCCTTTAGTGGCCACGTTCGGTGGCCCGCAATATGCGGCACCATTTAAGGCTACAGCTAGATTATGGTGTCCAATTTCAGTCATTCTACCAACAATTCGATGTACAATTGTGTCTCACGTACGTTATTATTGAATTGACGATCTGCATTCTCTTCGGACAACATTACAATCTACAGCAATCAAGACGCCTTCCTCTCTCTTATGCAGCCCTTCCTGGGGTAGGCTGATGTCCAGCAGTGGATATTTTCTGGCTGAAGATATCAACCGGACAAACGACGAAGACAACGGCGACACCGTTACATTGTGGATATTCCTTCTTTACGCACGACGTGTTTCGCTTTCATTATCATCATGCTTATTGACAGGAGAATTTACTGAGAGAGTGGAACTCCCTGCATGGGTCTGTATTTCCCGATCGCTGTAACCTAAGTTTCATCAAGTTACGAGTGCATAGGTATCTTCAAGGTAAGCTTACTTCATCGTCGACTTACCAACATTTGAGAATATAGTCAACCGCAAGCCTGTGCTTAAAAAAACTGCGACGTCTTCAAAAACTTCTTAGCAAATACGTTTGGTTGTATATTATTAGACGACTGCAAGTAAACTTAGCTCGTTACTTCAATTAGTGTGTTTTTTCAATTACCTAGATTAATGAACATAGCGTAGTTTGTTGATTCGAATTATTCTAATGAATAGAATTGTTTGAGCTTTCGAACATCGTGGTGCAATTACAGCAATGATAAAGCATATTTTAGTGCTCGCCTGACTGGTTTCCTGATACTGAAAATCAGACTTCAAGCACCTATAATCAGTGTGCTCCAAGCAGAGACACTAGAGAGACACATATATGATACAGTGTTCAATTTTATTAATATTAATAAAATAGTGGTGTTATTAATAAAATATGAATACTATTTTATTAATATTAATAAAATATGAACACTGTATCATTTGTGTCTCTCTAGTGTCTCTGCTTGGAGCACACTGATAGGTGTTTGAAGACTGAATGTTAATTAATATTAATAAAATATGAACACTGTTAAAAATTGGCAATGCCTGCTGGTAGTGGGCTAGAACTTTTGGATTATCGATAGGCCTACGTTGGCTTGTATATTATCTAACTGTTTTTGTACCTAGGTTAGATGCAGTGTTTATGTAGTAGCTTAGCCCGTAGGCTTTTAGCCTGTTGAAAAATAAATGTTTAAAATTTAAGCTTAAATATTATTAGAGTGGTCGCCCGGAGGCTCTGAAGCAGCTTACCTGCATGTGTCATTTATTATTGCTATTTAAAATTGCCAGTAAGTTAAAATCTTCAAAGCGTATTAAATTTAATACTTCATTTCGATTGTCCTTGTTATTATCGTAATGCTTAATTTTGTAACGCGCTTTTTTTTAAATTTAATCACATAAATATTTGAACACAACCTAAACATCTGTTGAACTCTCGCAATAAATAATAGAAATTTTATCATTCAATTATCTTGAAAAACCAATAAGTAGATAGCTTTTAAAGTTGACCAATTGGCTGATTCAGTCACCTTAAATATGAACAATCACAAACCTTCAATTAAGGAGTATTTATTCATTTAAGGATTATCTAACCGTTCTTTAACTCAATTCTGTTGTGACATTTCTAATCGTTTTAGACGTTTATCTTTAGACATTGTTTAGCTAAACAGGTGTTTAAACGTTTTTGTGGTGACAAGGTTAAAGTTTCCAGCATTTTAATCAAGCACTATTACTTATTCTGTGATATAAGTTTAGGGGAAATTGATTTATATTTTTGTCACCAATAAGCCACGACTTTCATAGAGGGCAATACAAAAAGGTAGGTAACTATATAATATTCCACAAAGCCCAGATTTATTACCTTACAAACTCGCAGTATTGTATATATAATCTAAACAAATAAACAGTTGAAAGCACTAGGATTCCTAGCTTCACTAGCTTCATTGTTATTAGATTCCTACGTCTGTTCTGCAGGCTTCGTCTGTAATATTGCCTTTCTTGTTACGGAATGTCGCGCTGTCTGGGAGGTATTATTGTGAACATTTACCATGAAATAATATACATTATTGTTTTATTTTGATCTTTTTGTAATGTACCTGCGAATTTATTAACTACTAGCTGCTGCCCCGCGGTTTCACCCGCGTGGAGATTTTGGGTTACATGGTTTTTATTTATTTGCGCGGAACCCTAATTATTTTTTTAAAATTAAAGTAGCCTATGTTACTCCTTGTAACATCAGCTATCTGCCAGTGAAAGTCCCGTCAAAATCGGTCCAGCCGTTTCGGAGATTACCCGGAACAAACAGACAGACAGACAGACAAAAATTTTAAAAATGGTTGTTTTGTTGTAGGTACCGTATATACTTTCATATGCATTTAGTAAAAAGCTGTTATTTTATATTACAAACAGACACTTCAATTTTATTTATCTGTATGGATAACTACGTATGTACTTAAAAGAGGTATTAATATTTTACTAGCTTCTGCCTGCGGTTTTCTACCCGCGTGTACTTAAATTCAGAAACCGTGCATTTTTCCGAGTATACTTAATACGTATGTTACTCTCCGGTTCATTAACTATATATCTATGCAGAATGCAGAAAATCACGTTAATCCGTTGCACCGTTGCTGCGTGAAAGAAGGATAAACCAACAAACATACTTTCGCATTTATATAATCATAATAATAACAACTAGCTTCTGCCCGCGGTTTTCACCCACATTACTTCACGAGCAAACCGGTGGTACCAACCCAGACGGACACTCTCAGAAGAGTTAATCCTACAACACTGGAAAATAATATAGTTCGACAATAAGCTGGGGCTTCCGGAAAAAAATGTTAATATTATTTAAAAAACTTAGTTCGTGTGAGTTACATTATCTCTACTATCTTCACATCAAAGATGAATCCCTCTCTTTACAAAGTCGGTTAAACCGCATAAAGACTCCAGGAAACAAATAAAGCTGCTGCTCCACATCTGAGCGTGGAGAGATCCATTTAGATCTTAGCACGCAGGCTTATTAGGGATGGGACTTTAGGGGTGGAGATGGGTCCTGGACTTGCTTCATTAAAAAGGACTACAAGAAATTAAAACTCTATAAGAACAAGTACCTACAATTGCTTTGAAAAATGCCGACTTTGGATGAAAATATCGCGGTGTATGAAATTTCGTCTTCCAGTTTTCCACAAACATGAGTGGTGTTCTTCTAACAAAATTATATACACCACGAGAATAATACCCATTTTAACAAAAGAGTCTTATAAATTTTACCCCCTCATGTTTCCACCTTTTGGGGTTGCATTCTTTCGCAAAGGAGTGATTTTGCCATAATACGTATAATGTGTATTACCTATACATATTGCATGCTTGGCAGGACATCGAGATACAAACCCCAAGAGATGATATTCTGTACTATGCCATCTCACAACAATGCATTGATTTTGCAATAACTAATATCAGCGCTCAGCGTATCGCGCACGGGGAATCGGGGCGAGGCGGTGGCTTAGCCAATCAGAGCGCATTATGTCTAGGCAAAAATGGTGGAATTAATTTCGTGCACACCAAACGTCACTGCACCTCTTGAGGTTAGTATCTCGATGACTGAGGAGAAAGCTGCTGCCGTTCGCTGAATATTCTCTTAGCCGGCTCTTATAGCATCCACGGGAAAAGATTGTGTAGAACTATTCTAATCCAGAAGCACGAGTGTCTCCGAGCGGGAACTTGTGCGATTTTCAATCCGACGCACCATAGTTCGAATCTCGACTCGGCCGCACCAATGACTTATATCAAGTTATGTGCAGATTATTGACACTCGCTCTAAAACGGTGAAGGAAAACATTGTGAGGAAACCAGCATGTTCAAGAACCACAAAATTCCAGGACATGTGACATCCACCACGCCGCACTGGGCCCGCGTGGTGGACTATGGCCCATTCACTCTGAGAGAAGGCTGGTATACTAGCAGTGAGAGTGTAAGAGGCTGATAATGATGATTCTAAGCCAGGGCCACACGGCCAACAGCAACTCGGTGTCTGTCAATTAAACAAACAATTTAATTTAGCATTTGATAACTCATAAATCATTTATAAAATTTGGTATGCAAAACAAATCGTTCACGATTAAATTTAACATTAATTAAACAGCAAATTCGGTGTAATAAAATCTTCATTTATAAAGATTATTAACCTCTTTTAATGAAATTATATTTTTGAATAAATTTACATAACTTGACGTTTGTGTTCCATGCATAATAATATGTTATTAACTGAGTGTAAATGAACAGCTTCTATACAAATAAATAAAGTTGAAGTGTCTGTTTGTAATATCAAAATAACAGCTTTTTACCGAATGCATATGAAAGTATATACGGTACATATAACAAAACAACGATTTTTAAAATTTTTGTCTGTAGTCTGTTTGTTCCGGAACATTTCTGAAACGGCTGGACCGCTTTTGACGGGACTTTCACTGGCAGATAGCTGACGGTACAAGTAGTAATTTAGGCTACGTGAGCGAAGCCGCGGGACACAGCTAATTCGGAATAAATTAATGTACAAATATTTTTTAGCATTACAATACAATGAGATAATCAATCATTTAATTAGGTCTTTTATAAATGCCGATTAGCTTATGATTGTCTATATTATTGATTATTTTCAATACTTTTCTTAATTTATAGAATTTTTGTAGTACATGTTCGACAAAAATTCGACAATATTTTTTTTTAAAAAAAGAATGCCGTGACGAGTTTCTTGCCCTTCTTCTTGCTCGGCCTATACCAATTTGGAACGGGCACGGTGGGTTTCTGGAAGGTTCGTTGACTTTGAGCACGGATTGGGTCTGTTGGTGTCTTTGTCATTTATTATGTTCTGATAAAGACGGCATTAGTTTTAGTCTGTGATTCGGGTAGATGAATGTTGCAGAGGCCGGCTGTTAGAGTCATTTTAACTTTCATAAGTGCTCCTTTGGGGCCTATTTGAATAAAGACTTTTGAATTTGAATTTGAATTTGAACAATATAAAATCAAGTCTCGAAAGCAAGTCTCTACTTGCCCTCTCACTATTCTATTGAATCCCAAGGCACTAAAACCAGCCTTTTTTAGCTGCCTGCCAAAGGAATGGGGCTTTTGCATTTAAATTGGCGGAAAGGGGCTGAGTAGACGAGACATTGGGATCGGAGGCACGTCTGCCGTTTCGGTACTGATTTCTGGTATAAAACCCTTTTAATGGATCACTCTGCCTTTAGCAAAGTTTCATAAAAAACTCTCGATTACATTTTAACGTTTACTTATCAATTTTTTTTTATATTTTTATACTCATAATTTTTATTCGTCTCAGGAGAGCGCTCATGAAAACTAAAGGTATCACATCCAAGTATACAACCTATTGAGAATTAGGGCAAGGAACTCGTCAGCATTATTTTTTGAGAAAATGTGTTTTTCATAATGTTTAACATATAAATACCTACTAGCCTTCTTACCACGAAACACAACTTTTAAACGTCTGTTCAACGAAACAGTGTCTAAAGATAAAAGTCTAAAATAATTAGAAATGTCACAACGGAATTGAGTTAGACAACGATTTCAATTCTGTTGAGCCATTTCTGATGATTTTAAACGTTTATCATGTTTATCTGCTCTTTACCTATATGAATTAAAATTTGAAGTACTATGTCTATCACCAAAAGCTAAATTGAAAAAATCAGTAGTGCACATGCATTGTACTTAAGATGTACTGCATAGTATCCTACTAAGATTATAAATGCCAAAGTGTGTTTGTTGGTTTGTCCTTCTTTCACGCAGCGACGGAACAAAGCATCGACGTGATTTTTGGCATAGATATAGTTTATGGACCGGAGAGTAACATAGGCTACTTTTTATCCCGGAAAAATGCACGGTTCCTGTGGGAACGCGGGTGAAAACCGCGGGCAGAAGCTAGTATATGATAGGTTCTAAGACTTTCTCATCTTGTATCTTTTAAAATACAGACTCGAGTTCCGCTATCCATAATATTGGAATATTCTCATAATCTTTTATAACCCCTATTTACTACCAATATGATACTTTATTTCTAGAGATAACTTAAGCAGCTTAGAGTTCATATGCGTAGAAGGTTTTTCTCTAACAGCTTATTCATATATTTTGAAGTCAGTGCGCGTGTTTATCTCATGCTTATGGAAAAATTGATTTTAATTCCGAGGGCGATCTTAAGTAGATTCCATTGATAGTTATAGAGTAAATGTAAAACAAAACTTCTAAACAATACTGTAACTGTATATATGCTACAAACTTGTCCTTTTATTCACCGAAATTACAAAGTTTACAAGTATTCAGTACGAGAATGTTTCATGTAAAAAAGCAAAAACGCAACAAGAAAACATTTCAACTAAAATTGCTTTAAAAAGCGACGAACCGACTTAAGTGACCAACTGAACCAATTTTGATGAAATTGCTATGGGACCAATCAGGAAAGTATATCGTTTGAAATAAAAATAACAATTTTTTTCAAATCGGTCTATAAATGACGGAGGCCTGAGGTAGGAAATAAAAAAAATATACAACCGGATTGAGAATTTCTTCCTTTTTTGGAAGTCAGTTAAATAATTAAACCGACGACATAATAATGTGTGCCAAGTTTGAACAAAATCGGTTCAAAGGTGGAAATTAAATGGGTGAACAATCAAATATCGCCTTTTTTCTACTAATAGGAGTCGATTTTCAATTTTACATGGGACGAACCGAAGTTCGTTTCTTTCACATTGGAAAAATTGGGTATACATCGAAAAGTATACCCAATTTTTCCAATGCAATAGAAACATTAAAATCGGAATGTTCTTTAAAAAGTTATGCGTGATTATGATTATACACGTAAAAAGAATATACGATTCGACATGAGAACTTTCTTCGTTTTTTGTCGTTATAAGCGAAAAAAGAGATGTGAAAAACGCTTTCTTTTATGATAGCTAAAAACACTGTTGTTAACAAACTGAGTTAAGATATTGCTCCCAGGTATGATAGATTTGTTACTATAGACTTTAGTAACAGTTTTACATCCATAAGTATTAACTTTAATTATGTGATCTCAAATATTTCCCCCCAAAAACGAAATAAATGCGTTTCGGTTGGTCTTTTCAATCTTACCAATTTTGGTTGGGTATTTTCAGCCACACTTTTGACCACGAGTTTAATTTCTATTCGAATTTATTCTACGTCAGATACGTTATGAAGTCTGCTACTCTGAATTCTGAGCTTTTCCTAGACTATATTAGGTAAATAAGCTGACTTGATATCACATCTTATGTTTGGAAAGTTCCTATTGGTTCTGCGTATTCGTCATAATCCAATCAAATAGACCTATGCAATCAAATATGTATATAGAGAGTTAGTGTGGTCGAACGGGAACTTGTGCGACTTTGAATTCGCCCGAGCAGCACTGCAGTGCACTACTTTTCTCATCAAAACGGAACACAGTAATACTTGCACATTACTGCTTGGTGGTAGTCAGTGAAGATCAAGTAAAATAATGGTAATAACCTTTGATTTATTAAAGTGTTAAACTCTGCCATATCGAGAATAAAATGGCCCCAAGCGGTACAGACCAAAACAAATAACCAGAAATATACCCTGCAGTATACTACGCAATGCTCGCGGTTGAATCGACGCCATATTTATTAACCCCGCTTCCGTTTCCGGTACGGGTGGTTGATTTAAACGCACACTTCCGGTGTATCACTTGACTGACTTCCGGTGAGCGTTTATTATATTAATAAATAGTGCAGCGCCGCAGTTTCTCATAGGTTATGGGTAGATTTTCCGGTGTAACAAACGTGCCCTTTATAGTTACCGGACACGTATTGGGTAGTATGTTGGTTTCCTAAAAGTTCTCATAATAACCTTACCCTGACGCATAACTAGTACCTATTTTCACTGACAGTATTGTACATGATCCGGTTTATGAGCGAAGTAGTCAGTTTTTTTTGTGTTATTTGTTAACGAGACGAGCTGGTCGATTGCCTGATGGTAAGCATAACGCCGGCCCATAACAATTGCAGTACCACTCAGAACTTTGAAACACAAAGGCCTACGCGGCACTGCAGTGCGCTCGTTACCCTGAGACATTAGGTATTAAGTCTCATAAGCCCAGTAATTTCACTGGCTACTCTGCTCATCACAACGGAATGCGTAATGCTTGCACATTTTTGCTTGGCGGCAGACTTCACGAGCAAAGTGGTAGTAACAACCCAGACGGACACTCGCAGAAGAGTTAGTCCTACCACTAACAAAAGTGGTATTAAAAAAAGTTATTGCACAATATTATTCTTCCATTCCTATTTGGATCATCATTCATCAGGCATACACTGCAGAACGTAGGGCTATTTGGACGCATTTCGAAAACCCAAGCTCATTCTAAATCTCAAACTCCCAAATCGGCGGGATATCTCACAGAGACCCATCGCGTCAAAACAAATAAATTTTAAAAACTACCCCTACAATTTTAAACTCGGAAATATGGAACTCCTGCTCATAATATATCTAAGACATTCGTTTTGTCGGACCATATGATACGAACCATATACCTTTATGAAAATAAAAATACAGGAAACTCTCGCGCAGTTGATGCATTTCCCCATTCAGATGTGCTTGCAGACAAATAGTGGGGCATCTGTTTTCTTAGTAAACCTGCTGGTATAAGAGGGGTAATATGGGGTGTATTTTTAAGTAACAAATTACTTAAACGTAAGAAGCCAATATACATTATACAAGACAAGTGAAATTGCTTTAAAAAAGCGACGAACAGATTTCAGACTTCAGTGACAAACTACTGAACCGATTTTGAATATGCAACTTTGTTTTATTTTGGTTAGCAATATGACTAGTGTATAATAACATTTAAATTATATACTTATATATATAATAACAATAAAATAACTTATAGTAGATTATGCACCAAGAGCATAAAGCAGTGTCTTACGTCACGAGCGGTTTATTAAGACCCTGAGCGTAACGAAGGACCCTAGAGTTGTGGTCTAGAGTTATGAGTGATTCGAGGGGTTCAAGCCACCCTAGACGGAGACTGGCTTTATCCTAGAGGTGAATACTCTACTTTTCACACCTTCAGCGAAACAATAAAAAAACAGGTCTACATAAATAGTTTATGGAAGATATTTGATAGCTCTAAAACTAAATTTAGATCTGTGAAACATCTTCCATAAATTTCTCATGTTATGTTTTGAAAAGAGAGAGAGCGAAACTAAAATTAGTTTTAGGCATGAAACATCGACATCATTGTCTCATAAAACCAGTAATTTAACTTGTGTTCACAGTTCACATTTTTGAACAATATAATTATGAAATTTTTAATCTACAATGGGCAATCATATTTTTAACGTTCATGGTTATTCCTTATGTCGGAATAATATATTTAACGTGATTATTATTAAAATAGTATTATTGAGTAGGTACTTATTCCCTATTCCCTTGGACATGATGCTTGCAATAGCGTCGAAATATCACGCATTCATCGCTTATTAATTACGGTTTACGTATTTACGTACAGTTACATTTTACGAATTCAATCTATTTAATAATATTTGGCATAAGTAGCTATTTTCTATCAGTGATCTGTATTTTGTATTTTTTTTACTTTTCATCTCCGAACAGTGACAATATTTCAGAATCATCATCAGGTTCAGACGTCTGCGCATCTTCTTTTTCATACTTGACTGTACCATACTCACAGGTACCTTTACTAGTGTACTTCTTCAGCACGTTCAAAATTTCAATTTGGGCATCTATTTTCTTATCTATAGGCACTATTTTTAGCATTGGTACAATAGATAACGCGAAATTGGTGTCAGCGTCTGTATCAAACGTTTTTGACATGGACTCTACTTGCACTACATCTTCTGTTCTATTCTTAAACGCTAATTCTTCTTTAAGCTTATTAATTGAATATTGAACATATTTCTCAACATCTCTTTTTCTTTCTTCTTTCATCTTTGAGTGTTTGTCTTTGGTTTTCTTATTTCTTGTTTCTTTAGATCTTTCAGGTACAGGACTATGATCATAAAACGGAGTTGATTCATCTTCAAATTTGTCCAAGGATGAATTGGCTTTAGTGAATACAATATTTGCATCTGCGTCGTGAAAATTTGAAGAGTTTTCGTCTAGTAGAAACATTAGTTTGTTAAAATATACGTATTTGCGGCGCTTATGCTGTAAGGGGTCTTTCATAATTTTTAGTTCTCTGGAGAAACATGTTCGTAGGTTGTTCCAACGTTTCACTACCTCCAAACCTGAAAATAAAATAAAGTCTCATAAGCCCAGTAATTTCACTGGCTACTCTACTTATCAAACGGGAATACAATAATGCTTGCACATTAGTGCATGCGGCAGACTTCATTTCATTTACAATTTATAAAGATACAAGCCACGCGGGCAAAGCCGCGGGCGGAAGCTAGTAGTTATATCTGTGCAAAAATCACGCAACAACCAAAAACACATTTTTGCATAGCATTGATTAGGAGGAATACTTCTGGTATGAAAAAAAAGGATTTTCTGTGTCGCAATTCGCATGAACATAGATTAGACTAACAAGTCGATGTAACAAAAGTTACAAAAAAAAACACGACTGCCCTAGCCAGTGTCACTCGGAATGGATGGTGTAAGGATTCTAACGATACCCCATACACCCAAATCTGTTTAGTTAAAAGTTCATTTAAAATTTGTGGTGGAATAAAGAAACTCAGATACATATTTTAAATACGTCCAATATACATGAACCCTAGATAAAAACATTGCACACCTTTTTTGTGCAGTCGTATAAAAATAATTGAATCTGATAAAAAATCGCATCACAGCCGCGCAGATAATTTATTTATCTGTGGCTATTCTCTAAATAGGTATTGTACAATCACGCATAGCTATCATAAGTCTCTAGCTCAAACATCCAAAAATAAACCTTATCAACAAAGATCAATAACTCACAACGGCTCATAACAAAATTAAGTCATTAAGGCTCAAATTCACGTACCTCGAACTTCCTTTTGTGTATCAGACATTTCATGCCAAGAATCGGGGTACAATTTTGCATGGATTTCTTCCCACATCGTCTTTTTGAATACTATATCGTTGTATTCTTTCAAACTTCTATCGTACAACGCAGGTCTGGCTTTGACTTCCTCTATTAAAACATCGTTGTCGATGTCTCTGCTATAGGAGTTGTACGCCGCCATTTTGAAACCGAGCGAAAATCGGCAGCGCGTCCACTCCGATTGCGATTTCCCGCGCCACTGATACTGATAGTTGTATGATAAAAAGTCGGAAAGCGGCGTTGCCGTTCGGAGCACGTGTAACCTAGTTTTAATGCGCTGTTGCCAGCTCGATAGGTCGGTGACGATGTTTCCGTGCGACAGCGTCGGCCGATGTTTTATCGAGTGAACATTGTTATGATAAAATATTATAGGTAGGTACCACCTACCTAATGTTTGTGTAAAGGGTAAATACGATATTTTCAATGTTTTTCTTTATAGAAAGTTAATGGTTAACAACCTTTGGTTTTTAGGTTTAACCTTTGACGTTCGGATGGGCAGACGACCTCACTACTAATGAGCTACCAATACTACCAATAGTAGGTACCTTCCAATAGTAGGTACATAAAAATATGCTCTACTAGTTGGCTATTGAGAACTTGTCAAATTCAAATTCAACATGCTTTATTCATATAGGTCCCAAGGGAGCACTTATGAAGGTTAAAATAAATGACTCTAACAGCGGGTCTCTGTAAAGTTCGTCACCACGAAACCCGAATCACAGACTAAATAGTTTTAGTCTGTGATGCTGTCTATAACTTCACGTCACTTGTTGCTAGACACGTGTCGGTATTTTATTAAATTTTAATTATTATGATGACAAATATACCTACCCAGACAGATTCAAAACAGTCCACCTGGTAAAATTAATATTCAAATTAATAACAGTGTCTTAATCAAACAACGAGTTCTAAATCCGAAGCCGTTTGATTAATTAAGCATTTGGCGCGAATTTATGAATTTCATTAGGGGTTGTAAGATATCTGTTACCAATTTTGTTAGTCAACCTGATTGTGTTTGTAATGAACTGAAGTTATAGGAAGACGATAATAACTTTGGAAATGAATCGATTATCAGGTAGGCCGTAGGACTGACCTTCGTATCTTTTTAAATGTTGTCTTGCTCCAGCTCTACTCACCCCAATATACTGTTTACATGATGCAAAATAATACAACCTGCACCACTGCATCCACACGCATGCTACCCATAGACTAGCATAGTATTACCCGCGCCGTGTACATACTTAGGTACACCATTACCAACGATGGCCTCGATCCAAGGATATCCTCTAACAAAGTCCAACCACAAAACATTGTCTATTTTATTTCTTAAGCCGTAAGTGGCCATTATTTTCGCAATATTGCTGTAACAGTAAATCAGGGGTTGGGGCGATTCCACTGTTTAAAGTTATGATGCGCCATAAAAATAGCTCGGCTCTACGTCTCTGTACGACAAAAAAGAAATCGTTATATTGTGCAGCTGCCGGAATACATAGCCCACAGCCATAGCTTGGTGTATAGGGTATTTTATAGCGCTCGCATGGCTAGTTACCACAATCACTCTGAAATTCTATCACCAAGCACGTGCCGGCCCACTATTGCTTCAAAATTTAAAGGCTTTGAATTTTTAGTTAAATCCATACTTATCCATACTTTAATTTGTTGTGTGTTTGTTGGTTTGTTGATTTGTTGATTTGTTGGTTTGTCCTTCTTTCACACAGTAACGAAGTAACGGATCGACGTGATTTTTGGCACAGATATAGTTTTTGGACCGGAGAGTAACATAGGCTGCTTATTATCCCGCAAAAATGCACGGTTCCTGTGGGAACGCGGGTGAAAACCGCGGGCAGAAACTAGTTTAATATAAATGGTATTCCGAAAAAAACATATTTTTAATTTAGGATGGTAGCTAGCACGAACACTATCAATTAACCTTCTACAAGCTTCTACGAGAATGTATTTTATTTAACCGAATAGTCTGCGAATTTCGCTCAATCCCGTATTTATACCTTCAAAACGCCTTCCAGGAACGACAGCGGTTGCAGGAGAGACTCCAGTACAAGATATACAGTACAGTCACAGTGAGTACATAAGGTCACCACTTTTATTCACATGTAATCATTAGTCATCGGGCGTTATAGGTAAATATGCAGCATGGCAATAATTTTAGGTGGGTACTTTGCTTATAACTGATAATATCAGCTTTGCCCTTATCCTATTTTATTTGGGGTCGGCGCAGTAAGTCTTTTTCTTCCACTCTCCCCAGTCAGCCTTGAACATTTCGTGCACTTCCAATTCATTCATATCCAACTTTACACAATCCATCCATCTTTTCTTTGGTCTACCCTTCTATTCCTCAATATTAATATTCATCATTCTTTTAGTAATATGCGTTTCATAACATGCCAAAACCAAGTCATTCTTTTTACATCTGAAACTAATTATACTGTACTAGCTGTTTTTTTGCGCGGAACCTTAATTATTTTTCTAAAATAAAAGTAGCCTAAGTTACTCCTTGTAACATTAGCTATCTGCTAGTGAAAGTCCTGTCAAAATCAGTCCAGCCGTTTCGGAGATTACCTGGAAGAAACAGACAGAAAGACAGACAAAATTAAAAAAAATGGTTGTTTCATTATAGGTGTCGTAATATACTTTCATATCCATTTAATAAAAAGCTGTTATTTTGATATTACAAACAGACACTTCAATTTTATTTATTTGCATAGATGTATTACTGTCTTATACTGTGAGCGAGTGCCGGTGCACTCGAATGTAATGCAATCGGACATTCCGGAAAGTTATTCGGTGACTTTTCGGCTTCGAATGAAATGCGGAGACTTTGTGGCTTGTGAGGGATAGTGGATATCACTTACAATTCACATTTTGAGTGCTATGGGAGCAAAAGATACGCAAGACAGTAAACATTCAATAAACAATATTTCTGAAATACAGGTTTTGTAAATTATTTTTTTATGTTGTTTGATAGCGGGACGAGCTGGCCGTTTGATGGTAAGCATAACAATTGCAGTGCCACTCAGAACTTTGAAACACAAAGGCCTGCGCGGCACGGCAGTTTGCTCGTTACCCTGAGACATTAGGTAGGTATTAAGTATCATAAGCCTGTAATTTCCCTGGCTACTCTGCTCATTAAACCGGAACACAGTAATACTGAGCGAGTGTGTCCGAGCGAGAACTTGTGTGACTTTCGCACCATTGACCACCGCGCCAATGACTACGCACAAGTTATGTGCGGATTATTCGCACTCGCTCTAAAACGGTGAAGGAAAACATCGCGAGGAAACCGACATGTTCAAGAACCACAAAATTCGAGGACATGTGACATCCACCAAGCCGCACTGGGCCCGCGTGGTGGATTATGACCCATACCTCTCTCTGAGAGGAGGCCGGTATCCCAGCAGACCCGTAAGAGACTGATAATGACAGTAATACTTGCGCATTACTGCTTGGTGACAGACTACACGAGCAAAGCGGTGGTACCAGCCCAGACGGAGACAACGAAGACTAGTGACCGCTGGTTTTAATCGGTTTGGAATCGAAAACCAACACGAGATTGTTAGCCGGTAAGGCAGTATAGTTCTAGAGATTAGCGATAACAAACAAAAAGCTACTCTTTATAATATATTACGTTATAGATAGTATAGATTAATGTACCCTATAATAGTAAACTCGTGAATTATGATAATTTTGTTTGTTGTGGACATTTTGACCCACATATTATATAGCTGTAATTTATCTCTAAGCCCATTTGACTTCCTCTAGCCAAGGTCATTCGCACGCTGGTTTACACGCCTCACTAATTAATGGATAGGGTATAATTCATATTAAAGTACCTACTTACTGTAAAGTTTCTAGTATTTTGATACAAAAGCAATAGAGCAGCGGGTCAACGTGATTATTTTTGCATAGAGAGTAACATACATTACTAAAATGTATGGTTCCTATGGAAATCCTATACCGGTGAAACCGGCAGACGCTATAGTAAGTATTTTATAAACAAAACAAAATCTAGGAACTAACAAAAGTAACTAAAAAGTTTACTTCACATACAATAAGTAAATATTGATTATTTATCTTATTTTTAAGTTTCCAAATTACAAGGATCCTCTAATTTTTTGTATTATGTCTAATGGAGTATCTATGGATATCTTTAAATTTTGGTTTCCACGACACGGGCCTTGAGCCTAGTGTGGGGCCGCTGCTGTATCTGATTATTGGAAAAAAAATTAACTACTTTTTCTCGTTGATTGTACTTTTAAGTTTCCTTTGTAATGTAATTATGGTTAGTAAACATATTATTATTATTATTAAGTACACTTCCACACATACACAGTACGTACACGTAGTACACGTACACAGGACTTGCATCTAAAATCTAAAACAAAAGTTACCACAAGCAACTACAACACAGTACTACAACTTGAGTCCCCACGAATCAAGCACCAACTCTCGAAATGAAATACAGCCCAAAGTTTGCACGTCTGATCTAGACAAATGAGCACACATCTAGTGCCAACGTTGCCGCGTCCAAAGTGGCTTAGGTTATCCCTCAACGTCGGTTGCTATGGATACTAGCAGAGAGGGTACTGGAAAGTCTTGGCAGTACGTAATCTTGTTTGATATTTAGAGAAGCTTTGGGAAGGTTTCAGTTTTTCAGATTGACGAATATAATGGCTAAAATGTCCCCACCCTTCAACAGATTTGGAAAATATTAGATGCTTAGATGCATCTTATATTTTTCAATCCAAATTACAGGTAAAACCCGGTAATATTCGAAGAATGTTGCCATAGTAAAAAAATATTTCAATACATACTGACAATCGAGACATTGAATGAGATATCTGTCAAATCTGTTGCAGGATAGAGACGCTTGTTCACACTGTCCAAAATTTTTTTAAATCGAAATTCTCTTTATACTCCACCTGTTAGAAGAATGTCACCATGGTACTTTTATATTCTTTAATTAAAGAATATACTAAGAATAGACGAGCTGGACGATCGATTTTATATCTAAAGGTGGTAGCTCACCAGGCTACGACTTAAAAACGCCATGTCACCATGCTATAGTTATATAATATAAAGGTGCTTTTGAATCAATGTGTGTGACCTCACTGCCAATTACTGTAATCGCATAAAAAAGTTGTTTATAGATTGCCAAGTTAGCTAGCTGTATACCTGCAGTAACAGCGCACAGTAGTAAAATTATGTTGAAAACTTTTTAAATATCTAAGTGTTGCCTTGAAGTAACACCAATTTGTTGTTAACGTCTACGTTAGTGTGAGTGAGATTCAAGCTGCGATTGTTTGAACATTATGTACTGCTCTGTATAGTACATAACGCTGAGCGAGCGGAAAGGGATGCGACAAAATTCAACGTTGCGTATATTATTAACATGCGCAATTGGGATGATGCATGAAACACAAAATACATAATTTCTGTCGTTGTACAGTTTTAAGAAGATCACATTAACACAATACAAATGAAATTCACAAAAAATATATACCTAATATCCACAAAGATCCACTGATCTTTGTGGATGCATTCATCTAAAAATTTACCAAGCTGAAACTCATTGTAACATTTAAAACATCGATCCGGGCCCTGATTCTGGCTTTCACCACGTAGTACTAAATAAATGGTATAATAGGTCGATATATAACAAAAATTACATAAAAAGAAACAAGACTGCCCTAGCCAGTATCACACGGGGGATGTAAGGATGTAAGGATTCTAACTATCATACATCGAAAAATGTTCAGGCATTTAAAAGTTATGGTCGAATAAAGAAACTCATATACCTACATATAAAAACTTACATACATGGATCCTAAAAACATATACACTCCTTTTTTGTGTAGTCGTGTAACAATGACAATGGTATCATCTCAAAACGACCACTGATGAAGAGCAAACGTAAATTAATAATGGTTTATTGATGACAGCCATTGTCATAATAGGCGACCATAGAAAAACGATTGTGCTGTAATACCGAATGCAAATTCAAATTCAAAATTCCTAAAGTGATCATTTTGTGAAGAAACCATTGTCATTTAAAAACATACATAGTAGAATTGGGGCATTTAATACGTGGTGTATAGCTCGCGCCAAAACAATTAATTAGTTATTATGGATAAAAATTATTTATTTGCATTTTTACTAAAAAAAATAGCACAGAAAGTAGAAGATTTATATATTTTTCCCTTCATATTTACGAGATTTTAGCCCGCGATATATTGCCGCCATAATTTTATCCCGTGGCGAACTTTAATAAAGCATCCCTCACCTACCCCGTTTTATAGAGGGGTTCATTAATGCCATCAGTGTTATGTACTAAAAGTAACAAGTTTGAGTTTTACTAGCAGTAGGTAATGTGCAAGGTAAATGACATTACCTGGTATTTGTTTATTTATTTATACTATAAGATGGAATATGGAAACAATGAAATCTTGGGCAAATTCAAATTCGAAATACTTTATTAAGATGGTCCCCAGGACAGTGCTCATGAAAGTTAAATCACTCAGTTTCCTTTTCTATATACAACCATTTAAAAAGGGCAAAGAAAACGTAAGCCTTCTTTTACAAATATTTATTTTTCATAATTTTCTAATATATAATCCGTATAATGAATGCAAAAGTGTGCTTGTATGTTTGGTGGTTTGTCCTTCTTTCATGCAGTAACGGAGCAACGGATTGGCGTGATTTTTATCAAAGGTGTAGTTTATGGACCGGAGAGTAACATAGGCTACTTTTTATCACAGAAAGATGCATGGTTCCTGTGGGAGCGGGTGAAACCGCGGGCAGAAGCTAGTACATTATAATTATGTTTGAAATTTAGGTAAGCCTAAGTATTAAGAGTATCCTCTTATGCCTTCCTTTTTATAGGCCTAATTTTCGAAATAGTACAAATTTGATGTTATTGTTCTAAAAGGTTCCGCTCGATTTAATCAAAAGACAATTTTTGTACCGATAAAAGGTCGCAGAACTAAATGGAGTAGCTAAAATGAGCACCGCAGGCGAAGGACTCAAATGTAATTCGCAACGTTAGGCTCGACATAATTGTACAATACAAAACAAGGATGGACTGAAAACTATAGCACTTTAACGATATTAACCGGTACTATACCGTAAACCTCGGCCCGCACCAATGACTTATATCAAGTTATGTGCGGGCTATTCACACTCGCTCTAAAACGGTGAAGGAAAACATCGTGTGGAAACCCGCATGTTCAAAAACCACAAAATTCGAGGACCTGTGACATCCACCAAGCCGCACTGGGCCCGCGTGGTGGATTATAGCCCATACCTCTCTCTCTGAGAGAAGGCTGGTATCCCAGCAGTAGGAGGCTTATAATGATACTGTATAGCAGGAGTAACTCTTCCGCGAGTATCCATCTGGATGGGTACAACCGCTGTTCTCGTGTATTCTGCTGGCAAGCAGTAATTTGCAAGCATTATCGTTAACACGATCATTGGGTCAACTACAGCTATCAGGAACTAGTGTTTCTGAACTATTGAAGCCTTTAAACTTCCTGAATCCATTGTTGTAAATAGTTATTCAAATTCACAAGTCGTTTTTATGTAATTGTTTTTATCGGTTCCACTCTTAATTAAAGATACCGGATATTTAGGTTATTAGGTCTTTTCATAGAGTCATGATAATTCTGGAACTCAAAGGAACCGAGTTGAAATGAGAGGCGCGAAGTTGTTTCGACTCTACAATTACTCGGTTGAGACGCTCAAACTAGCGGAAGGAACTTTTCATCGCCTCCCTAATTTGGTTATCTTTGATCTGTTGACGTTTAGTTGGTACATTTATGCGGTATTTTGTGGCAATTCAAACTTATTAGTGTGTCTGAAGTTCTTGTTACTGTAATTGTTAAGTAGTTGACTTTTAAGAATAAGAATAAGAATAAAAAACATTTATTGCCAAATATAACATACCTACATACACAATTTTGAACACAGTGTTAAACACTTATCTACGGGATACAAAGTTAATAAGTAAATAAACTGTAAAGGAGTTCCTCACATCGTGAGGAAACTATAGCATGTTCAAGAACCACAAAACTCGAGGACATAAGACATCCTTGAAGATCCTCTAACTGCTATCTTAATATCTTCTCTTTCTCAGTTAAAAGGCCCAAAACCGCAGCAGTGGACGCGTTTGTGATGAGGAAGTAAGTAGTGTAGCGCAGGTTAAGGGACAGTTTAAAAATATGTAGGTAAAGTGGTTTTACTACGCGGATAATGGGACTACGATAGGTTAGCACTCCACCATCTCATCTGAGTGACGATATTTGATCTAAAGACGTGAACACACTAAACATAGAATAAGTGGTTCGTGCAGATTTTCATCTAAAACGTAGTAGCTAGCAAAGCGAGCACTAGTAAATGCCCCACCAAATTTGCACCACGATCTATTTCTTCACCAATAATTCGAAGTCATAGTAAAACTTGACCCATACATATATACGGATCAGCAGTTAACGTCACCATCACTACTAGGTTGTGGTACACGCGCAGCTACCACTCGGAGCACCTGCGTGTAGCGCCGTTGATGAAGAGGTACTGAATACCTCAATACCGCTCGGGCAATTGTCGCAAATAAAAACAGTATAAATAATGTCAGTTAAAAAGTTGCAGTGCCAACCAATAATAATTGGCAACTTGGCAATTCGCAATTGATTACTCGGCATTGCTTGGCATCGCGCTCAATACCCGGAGCTATCTCAAGACAGCTCATGGATCATTTGCCTACTAATTACATTTATTATTTTGTCCTTCGAACCGAAACAAACTAAAAACCATTATAATCGCTAGACAGTTGAATATTTGGGCAGAACTGTGGCACCGAGACAGGGTCTTGTAAACAGACTCTTGGAAAATCGAATATTTTAGGTAGGTAAGCTACACCTGCCTTCTTTTCAGATATAGCTTTTGAAGTTTTTTGAAGTTGTTTGTAATTTTTTTACCTTAGCTGTGTCTTTGGATCTTTTAAATTCAAATCTGGTTACGATGAGTATGACCTTTCGGTAAAGATGGTGAGAAATTTTCTAGCTTCTAGTTCACGTCTATCTAGCTACCACACTCGAATTCAAAATATGTTGACAAGCACCTTACAGTGTGCTTGAAGGCTAGTCAATAATAAGATGAGATAGTGTTGAAACCCTAATCTATGTATACAAATAAATAAAATTTAAGTGTCTGTTTGTAATATCAAAATAACATCTTTTTACTAAATGCATATGCATATACGGTACTTATAACAAAACAACCATTTTTAAAATTTTTGTCTGTCTGTTTGTTCTGGGTAATCTCCGACACAGCTGGACCGATTTTGACGAGACTTTCACTGGCAGATAGCTGATGTTACAAGGAGTAACTTCAGCTACGTGGGCGAAGCCGCGGGGTAAAGCTAGACTACAATAAAAAATATTACTTACAAAGTGATATAATGCGAAAATAATGTGTAAAAGAAATATGTATTTTTTAGGTATTTCTAACTATAAATATAGCAATAGCACAATTTATAATAAAAAAAATATCATAGGTAGGTTAATAAACACAACAAGAACCTTGACTTTGAGTGAAGTTTGGCTAAATATTCTTTGACCGATTCTATTCTTATTTTAATCCCAATGTACCTACGCATTTTTGCAAAGATTATTTTGCAGTGAAACAAAAACATAATTTTTGTTATTTATTCAATAATAATAATTTTTGCAATAAAATATACAACCATATATTTGCAGTCACATAAAACCGTTTACCAGCATTTATTTTATGTGTCTGTATATATACTTTATCTGTTCCAAATAATGCATAAAACACAAAACCCTAAACAACTCACGGTCCATAAAACGTAGACCAAATTCAATGAACCAAGAAAGTATGAGATTGTCTCCGAAAATGCCTTCGAAGCGTCTAGCCAAGCAACTAAGTTATGTTTTTTATTTCTAAGTAGTAAACAGACAAGCTAAACATGCATTTTGTAAACATTACTTAACTATTCATGTAGTTTAATACTTATACAGGCGTTGTGAACTTGTTAACCATATTTAGGGGCAGCGTAGACACTTATGGAAACGTACGTTTGCTGGTCAGAATAACAACGCTTTTGCGTCAAGCGCCGGATTTCGTGATACTTGAAATGCTCGCTTGACGCAAAAGCGTTGTTATTCTGACAAGCAAACGTACGTTTGCACAAGCGTCTACGCTGCCCCTTTCTTGTTATCTTGTTTCCAAACCCTCTTCCACTAGTATCATGAGTGGAACTGAGTGGGTATCAACGTTATTCCGTGGGTTTGATCGTGTACTCTGCACGCATTTTTGATGTTCCGCGTTTGATGAGCAAAGTAGTCCGGGAAATTAATAAGCATATGAGACCAGGTGGATCGACTAGATGTTAATTTTTTATCCAGTAGGAAGGACTAACTCTTCTGGGTGGGAACCATCGCTTTGCTCGTGTAGCAGACTACATGCTTGATGGCTGACCATCAAGCAGTAACGTGCAAGCATTACTGTTTCGGTTTGATGAAGAAAGTAGCTGGTAAAATTACGATTTATATTTTATGAGACTTAATATCTAATGTGTCATGGTAACGAGCGCACTGCAATGCCGGGAGGCCTTTGTGTTTCAAAGTTCTGAAGAGCAAATTCTGAATAGTCAATTTTTATGGCGTTATGCTTACCATCAAGTAAACGACCCGCTCGTGCCATTATAAACAGTAAAGAAAGACTTTCCATCCGTTGATTGCCACCATCGATGCTTCTTACATCAAGTAGCTATCATCGCTAGACCGTGTTTTAGTGATTAATATTTCCCCATCATTCATTCTTAATCACCCCATCGCTAACTCATAAAATAGGTAGATCAATAAAATTAACGCTCCTCTCATGGATTTAATTACGGACGTTTTTCGCAGAACTTATATCATCACTCTTCTTTCTAGATCCTGAGATAGCGGTCATTTTAAGTGAGTTGTTTTAATTGTCTAGGTATACACAGCATACGAAGGGGTGAAGTTTCTTTTTTATTATTACATTGGATAACGAGACGAGCTGGTCGTTTGCCTGATGGTAAGACTAACGCCGGCCCATAACAATTTCAGTATCACTCAGAACTTTAAAACACAAAAGTCTGCGCGGCACTGCATGCGCTCGTTACCCTGATACATTAGGTATCAAGGTCTCATAAGCCCACTAATTTCACTGGCTACTCTCATCAAACCGGATCACAGTAATTCTTGCACATTAAACTGCTTGGCGGCAGACTTCACTCACAAAGCGGTGGTAACAACCCAGACGGACACTCACAGAGGAGTTAGTCCTACCACCTAGTAAAACTACCACTTGCTTCTCCACTTTGAAACACTGCACTGACGTGTTTTTTTATCCATACTAATATCATAAAGCGGTAAAGTTTGTTTGTTACCGTTAATCTTTGGAACATAGTCCGATTCTAGGAATATTTCTCTAATAGATACCTACATTATCCCTGAGTGCTATAGGTTGCACTTTATTCTGATGCCTCTCATGCAAAGCCGCGAGCGAAAGCTAGTTGTAAATATAGTACAGCGATGTGTAGTAATTACCGATAATTAATTTAAAGAACATCCATTGCCCCATTTTGAATGAGAGGTTGATGATGCTTCATCAGTTCATCAGTAAAATACCAATGAGTAATACAACTCCTTACTTAAAATAACCGCTTTCTCCCAAACCACAGTCCTCTTGTGAACCAGTAATGAAATCCGAAAGTTCCGGCTAACTTCCTACAGGTAGCTCTTATTAATTGTTGGAAGTTCGCCTTGTTACAACAACGTTGTTTTTGTTTTATTTATAAGTTTGCTTGCTGGATATAAGAGATTTATTTCGCTGTTGCGGATTAGACATATTGTGCGGTAAGCTCCTGGTCTCTGAGTCGTCTTTTAAATACTGCTTTATATAATTTGAATCAGTATTAGAACTGGCTGCAACTTGTGAGCTTAAGAAAATTTCTTAGTATATGACGAAATATTTTAAGAAAAACCAACAGCTATGTTACATAAATTTGATATAATTATATTAGGAGTTTTTCTTCACTGGAAGATCTGGTCCATTAAAAGATTCGAACTCTCAGTCTACAGATAAGCGAACGATTTCACCATCAACGAGCCATTGTCGCTTCAAAAACGTCTTTACCAAGCTACATAGGCACTACAATATTTGAAAGTAAATACTCCAATGGCATTGAACCCACTTAGAAACAGCTCATACAATTTCCCTTCAAGTTTCAAACTTAAACTTCGACTTCTTAACCTAGCGTGAAACAATTAAGCACAAAAGGAAACAAAAGACAAACAAAAATTTACATAAGTTCTTAGAAAAGCAAGTGCTGACAGAAGATACCTCTTTGAGGACTTTCATTACCAGCCCTTCTTAAGCTTTGTTACTATCTCCCAACTTACAACTACCCTCCTTTTGAACCTTATCCCTTCCACTTACAGCTCGTTTTCCTACTCTTCGAACTGCATCAGTGTTTTGGTATTTCCCTTTGATGAAAACCTCGGCAAATCTAACTATGCGGTAGGAAAAGCTTTTATTGTAAAGTGTATAAGGGTTATTTTCGATTATGGAGGTGCGATTGGAGTTGGTGACATGAGTGGGCTAGATTAGGACTTAGAGCCTAGAAGAGTAGCGGTAATTACTAACCATGTAATATATGAGCACGGTATTGCAGTATTTATTATTGTCTTGTTGTATTTAGGTCAAGATGTAGATACTCGTTTATTACGGGGTCTTTCCTGAAATTGTATTTCTTTGAAGTAAAACTAGTAAAGCATTTTATAATTTAACTCTATCCCTTTTTAATTATAAATGTCTGTAAAACTCTATTGCTAAAAAATGACGTGAGATTTTAAAAGAAAAGTATAGATTTCGTTTTCTTTTTCCTATGGCCGTGCATGTCTAATGCACGGTTTGTCTATTGTTCGTGCAATTCATTGTGACTTTATCATGTAGAGACTTCTAAACCACTGTTGTATTTTTATCTAAATATATTTATTCTATATAATTCAGTCTAATAAAGTACAGACTAGCTGTGCCCCGCAGTTTCAGCTACTTCGTTATAACATCAGCTATCTGTCAGTTAAAGTCACGTCAAAATCGGTACAGCCGTTTTGGAGATTAGCTGGAACAAACAGAAAGACAAAAATTTTAAAAATTGTGTTTGTGTTTTAAGTACTATAATACTTTCCTTCGTATGGCCGAGCAATTGTCTGATCAAGCGAAGATGTGGACGGAAATGGTGAACACCATAAACTAAACCATTGTGTATCAGACTTTATACAAGGTTGACTTTTTGCGTGTTTAATTTTGTGCATTTTTGACTTTCTGCGTGTTTTACGTAATGCGTTTTTTTTACTTTCTTTGTGCGTTTTTAACTTTATGCGTCTTTAACTTTCTGCGCGTTTGACGTTCTGCGTGTTTTATTTTATGAGTTTGTGACTTTGTGCGTGTTTGACTTTATGCATATAATCCATATAGTCAAGTCATCGTCCTAGCCTAGTTATATAGTAATAGCACCTCACTATTAAACCTTTACTATTATAACATTTGAATCTCTAGTTAGATAACTATACTATAATTGTTATTATTTCGTTACAATAATACATTGCAACTTCACCGAATTAGTTTCCGAATTGTGTAAATTTTATCCGGAAATACAATCGACATGGCTTTTCTGAAAACAACTGTAAAACCATCTAAGCTATGGCCGGAATTAGATGCTAATGCATGTTTGCGTTTTGCTGTTAAAATAACCATGGTTTTGCAATAAGCGTGGATTACGAGATATTACATGCGCACGCTCGGCTTGAAGAAAAACCATCAAACATCCACGAAACAGACAAGAACAGCAGTACGGCCAGATAGTGCTGTCTCGAAGCTCTGCATAGGCTCAAAACGACGACTGGTTCACGCTACCATATATTCTGTGACGCTGCACACATCACGCACCACCATGCTTTTGCGCGTGGTCCGTGATTGATGCATAAACACCAATCATGCATTGGATTTCCTTAGTGGGGGTAGCCTTATTTTTACTTTTCCTGTATTATCTTTCTTTCACAAGCTACTTTTACTTTTGCTAAAACGTTTGCTCGATTAATTGTCACCACGACTAGTAGCGATTGATAGTCTTGTTAGGGGTCAGGAGCTTTACTCTGAAAATAGAACTTTAGCTTCTTAGCTTTATTAGCTTCTGCCTGCGGTTTCAACTGCGTTCCCACAGGAACCATGATTTTTCTGGAATAAAAAACCTGTGTTATTCTTCGGTCTATGAACTATATATTTTATGCCAAAATCACGTTGATCCGTAGCTCCGTCCGACCAACAAACGTAATAATATACTTTCACATCTATTATAGTATGGATTTCTGATAGCTAAGTCGGTCATATTCCCGGACAGCTCTCGTACAAACATATAATAACGTTGTACACAGGAAATATCAGTCCGTTCATTTGCATATAATTTGAATTTCATTGACCTTTCATCCGGTAACCAAATATAACCATTATGATTTAGTTTTGCGTTAGAACATTCGGACGTCTGTTTCGTTAGTTTTTTTTTCTTACTTCGTCCCGCCAACTCTCACCGTTTCTCCGCCAAGAATAAAAACTACCTTCACTCTTATGTTTTCTTTTTTAATAAACCCTTGACCACTAAAATGTTGCTGGCGCACAAAATAGTTTTTACTTACTACTCTATGGTTGGAAATCGCACAGATTCGCGACATAAAAAGCTAAAAATATAAAATATAATAAATAAAAATATCATAAACGGTTGCCCAAATAGTTTTGCGCGACTTATAATCTTTGTATTCATAATTGGTGGCGGTGAATGGGACAAAACGGGGTTCCTCACACGCCACTACCTCACCTGTTATACCTTCAATAATTCAAGGAGGGTGGAATGCTCTTTAAGCCCGTATGGGCTGGCGATTACACCGTAATGTGCAAGGTATACCTATTCGCCTGCAATAATTGAACACAGATATCAGAACTTTCAATAATTGTCGTCTCTTGTAAAAGTTTTTGTTTGATAATTTATTATAGGTCACTAAATTTAAAGAAAATAATTAAATAATGCCCAACATTAACTAATAATTCTAAAATTATTAACAAAATTGAAAATAATAATATAGAGCTTGTGCTTTCAGTGAAGGAAAAAAAATTGTTCTACAAAAGCGACGAACCGACTTCAGTGACAAACTACTGAACCGATTTTAATGAAATTTATATGGGAACAATCTGAATGTATATTCTTTCAAATAAAAAATTCCAAATCGGTTCATAAATGACAGAGATCTGAGGTAAAAAACATTAAAAAAAATACCCACCGAATTGATAACCTCCTTTTTTGGAAGTTGGTTAAAAACACAAACATGTCTTGGAAAGTAAGGCAATTTGTAGATGACTAGAACAGAATGCTGAAGGTTGTTAGCTCGGGGAGGTGCTTTAAAAAACTATCGGCAAACACCTATCAGTCTGATCTGGCAGCAGCACTTGAATGCCATTCCTATTTTAGTTTGTGACAATATGAAAGACCGCTCCTCGTTGTACATTTGTGCAAAGTAAAACTATTCAGGTCTGTACAAGATTGGCTGTTACACCACTGTTAAAAAATTTGAAATCAGCAATTTTGTCGTAAACCCACCTCAAACGCTGTAAGGAAAAAACAACTGTTTAGTTTGTTTAACTAAACTATTAGATAAACTTACGCTAATTTTACCTTGACTTGCACAAGATATGGAAGTGTATTAATCTCCTTTTTTAGCTTATAATATAGTGATCAGCTGATGTACCTTACACAGAACCCGGATACAGATTGAACCGTCTGCAATAGACGATTACGGCCATGTATAATATATAATTTTTCTTTGAAGTGGGTTTAACCAATCCGGTGTGACAGAAGGCCAGCTTTCCAGGTTTAAGCCCAGTTTTCGAGCGCGCACTAATCCGCGGTCGGTACTCGAGATCCGTCGATTTATTATCGGATATCCGCGTATGTGTACCGTGCTTCAATTACCGGCGTTTATCGCCCTCATTAGCTGGGTAATGGAGTGTTAGGGGTTAGTGTTAGGGGTTAGTATGAATACAGCTTACTGTTTCAATTCGTAGAACGCTCTTATTGGCAGGTTCATCAAGCAGGTGTTTCGAATTAAAAATATTTACTAGGTAGTAGGATTAACTCTCTTCTAAGAGACAATAATCACGTTTTTTCACTTTCATCATCACTTTGCGGTCAAATTAAAAAAAAACATAATAAAAACAAAATCCATCGAGGTACTAGTCTCAAGAGGTGCAGTGACGTTTGGTTTGCACGAAATAAATTCCACCATTTTTGTCTAGACATAATGAGCTCTGATTGGCTAAGCCACCGCCTCGCGCCGATTCCCCGTTGATACGCAGAGTGCTGATATTAGTTATAGCAAATTCAATACATTGTTGTGAGATCGGATAGTACAGTATTTCATCTCTCGGTGAGAAATTTTGATGCTGACTGAGGAGAATGCTGCTGCCTATATCCCGAATGTTCCCTTAACCAGTTCTTGTGGCAATCACTAAAACTGATGGGATGACCACATCGCTGGAACCACATGGCGTCACTACTTCCAAATTACTTAAGAAGTAGCCTTGTACTTTTAAATGATCCATTTAGGTATAAAAAATCCAATTATTTTAGAAATTTTCTCGTTCTACAAGCACACGTCTCAGGGTTTAGGCTAAACGAAGCTTTTCACACCCTGAATGCACTTTTCAGAAGGCTGTTTTGTGAAAATTCGCGAAACAGAAGGTTTAAAGTATGCAAGCGTGCCGCTATGGATCCTCTCAGCGAGGTTTTCATGAATAGGACGAGTATAATTTAGTAAATGTTGAGACACGCTACATTCATTTACACAAAGTACGAAACGAAGACTAAGGCTAAGATTCAGAGACGAAACTTAGCGTGGACTCGTGCTTCCATATGTCAACATTCTATACAGTTTTGATATATGAAAGCAACAGTCCACGCTTAGATTCGTCTGAATATTAGCCTTAATGCTAAGGTATTTTCTACAAGTCATCGACTGATTTTACAAGAGAGATCGTAAATTCGTTTTCAGAAACATTACTTTTTTAAATATCACTGGATAAAAAGATGAGCAGGTCTTTTGCCTGATGGTAAGCATAACTTTTTTTTATGCTATTTATTAAGCTAAGCTAGTGTTTTGTAATAATTATAGTTGTAAACACAACCAAATATGCCTAAATATCGGTATATTATAATAATAACTATATTTATTACATTATCATTATATTTTAAGTACCTACCAACAAATACTTTCCCATACATAAACTCCAAACCAGGTCAAAGTTTTGTTCCATTCCGTCACACAATACGATTATACGAATTAATACGTTAATATGAAATCAAATTGTTGTTCCTATTCTTAGAACGACTTCAAAATTATATAATTAGAAATATCGGAAAACCAAATCAACGAAATCCAATTAAATGTTCCAGTTCCTACGGGTAATTTAATTATCAGTTTACAAATAAGTCTTTGATCAACAATTCTAATTATAGAGAAATACTTAGCTAACGGAAATTGTGGTAACCCTACCAGGGATCTTTTTAGAAATACGTTTTGTAAAATGTATTTTATTCTTTGCGGTTCTCACGTCTCTAGTATCTATTTCTAAAAGCATCTGGTAAGGAGATTGGTTTCTCCACAAGCTTTTATTTTATAAACCGACTTCCAAAAAAGGAGGAGGTTCTTAATTCGATTCGTATTTGTTATGTTTGTTACCTCAGATCTCCGTCATTTATAAACCGACTAGCTTCTGCCCGCGGTTTTCACCCGCGGTCCCACAGGATCTGTGCTTTTTTCTGGGATAAAAAGTAGCCTATGTTACTCTCCGGTACATAAATTATATCTATGCCAAAAACCACGTCGATCCGTTGCTCCGTTACTGCGTGAAAGAAGGACAAACAAACCAACAAACACACTTTCGCATTTATAATATTAGTAGGGTAGTAGGATTTGGAATTTTTTTTTTTATTTCAAATGTATACTTTCAGATTGGTCCCAGAAACAAATGGGTTCAGTAGTTCATCATTGAAGTCGGTTAATTACTATTTAAAGCATTTTTTTTGTTTGGGGCTGAGTTGGTAGTAACTTAACTATTAGTAACTGCAAAACGACGCACCCGGGATCAATCCCGAGCCGGGTTAAATTTTTTATATATTCTGAACTAACAAACACACTTTCGTATTTATTACGGATAGTACCTAAGGATGGATTTATATTTTTATATATTGAGATAGAAGGATAAATGTCAAATCAGACTTTTTTAAACTCGATTCACGTTAACCTTTACTCAACGATAAATAAACTTATCTCATGAGCTAGGCGTTCTGCCTAGCACTGCTTATTTAGCTACGAAATCCTGGACATTTTTCACTGTTTGATATTAGAGATAAGACAGTTACTAGTCGTATTTATCGATAAGTGAAACTGGAATCGTCGAAAGTCCTGCTTTATTTTTTTCTACAAGTTATGTTTTTTGGAATAATTTTCGGTGTATAGTAAATTGCTGTTTAATTAATTTTTATTGCCTGTCCAATCTATAGTTCTTTTCGTTCTGCACAACTTATACGTATTAAATGCTAGAAATAAACACGAAAAAGGAACGTCATACTTACTAATAGGTATTCTTCTTTCAGAAACCTACGGCTCAACGGATAGACCTGATTTTTTGCATAGAGAATCTCAACGCACGAGTGAAACCACGGAACGTATAACAATACAATTTCAGCGTTATTAGCATTACCAAATATTAGGTGAGATAGTGGTTAAACGCTTAACTGCTATAAAAAATCTATTAATATTATCGATATATTCTATGGTGAAATTTTATCCCTAGCTTTTATTTACATGCGTATAGGATCGCATAAATATCCTGATTCCAATCTATTGGCAACTGATCGCATAGACAGATTTCGTGCCTTATCCTTTCAATTGCCAGGTATCGAGTAAAAAACCCTTTTGGTTAGTGATAGCGAATAGGATAGATTTTTAGAGTGGAAAAGTTAATTTTTTTGCCAACTTTCTGAGTGGATTTTCCAATAACGTTTCTATCAATTGCTTCTTGGCTGGATCTCACATTTTTTTCTTTTTTACAAACAAGAACAACCCTTCAATTATAATAAAAAAAAACTTACCAGCTTTAAAAAAACTAGAAACTATATACCCTTTATTTTACATATCACTTCCACAATAATTAAAACGAATCTAATGACACCCCATTATGTTAAAATCAGTCAAACCTTCAACTATAGAGAAATAGACAAACATACATACGCTCAAAAAACATTACCCTCCTTTCTTTCGGTAGTCGGTTAAAAAAAACAATATTATACATCCTAATAATAAATGGTAATAGTAGGTAATGGTTCCAGCCAAACACTAAAAACGTTTAGCAATCAGTTTCAAGTACCTAAACGAATGATAGAACGGCAATTAAAACGGTTAATAAACGATCGACATCGAGTGAACGAAACCGAGGAACGAATGAATGTACAAGTGATCTGGATATACCTAGGGTTGATTAACTGCCACAACGGCATCGCCGCTCGGATCCTGCGAGTTTCGCCATGTTCTGTTTAGTAGTGGGTAGGTTGAGGCACATCTTTGTGATAGAGCTAAAAAACAATAGAAATGACAACCAAACCAATATACCTACTTCATACTCTAATTCATAACATTTTATTTAAAAAATCCTCGGAGTGCATATAATCAAAATTGACATGAGTCCTTGGTTATTAGTAATTATTTTCAGATATAAATCACATTTTTTGATATCATTACTTATGTGATGATTAGCTGATGATCAGCTGTGCATATCTTTTCAGAGTTCTCTGTATAAGATAGGTACGCGTATACGTGCTGGCTCAAGTTATAATAGCTAATTAATTATTTAGCACACTTTTAAAACGGGAGTTTCTTAATTCAATTTGATTCAGGTACACAGGAAAGCCTGAGCAGACAACAAAAAAAAATCCATTGCATTTTTTTTATTTTGTTTTAATTGTAATCAGCCACCTCTATTAATTTTTAACTCTAAAGCGTACTAAATTACTTGTGAAGCGGTAGTGTATACGGCATTTAGGGCGGCGTAAAATCGCCGTATCCGCCTGAGCATTACTCAAGGAGGAAAAGGGCTGAAAGGGCTACATAATACATAGTTGAAAACTAGGTATTTAGCTACCTTCCAATGTTATGTACACCCAGCAAGATCAACTTTTCAAACATTACATTACATTGTTTTGTCAGTGAAATTACTGGGCTTATGTGACTAATAGTGTTACCACAAAAAAACATTTTTATTTGCCTGTTTAGCTAGACAGCGTCTAAAGATAAACGTCACAACCGAATTGTGTTAGACAACGGTTAGACGCTACTTAAATCAGGATTTGTGGTTGCTCATATTTAATCGCGCGACTAAGGCATGTTTAGCGTTAAACAGTGATTAACACAGGTTTAACGTGTGTTTAATTTTTTTGTGGTCAGACCCAAATTATTAAAACATGGTATCAGTACTTATAAGGAGGTAAGGTTTGTTTGTTTGTTACCACTAACCTCCGGAAACCCTGGTTCAATTTTAAAAATTATTTTACTAACAGGAAGTTCGTATCTCGTATCGTTATCAAATAGTATAAAAAAAAACGAATCGTCGTGGTTTTTATCGCACGGTTCCAGTAAGATTCTCTACGCCGTGAAACTGTGGTCCGCTAGCTATATAACCTAACAGTGACAATTAATTCCATTACCACCGGAGGTCAACAGCTGCCGAACGGTCGTTGATAGTTGTTGATTGTTGACATTGTTGTCGACTGATTGAGTTGCTCCGACAACATGACAGTTTACATTCTGTATTAATTTCCTGTGACACAACAGTTCCGTAAACAGGGAGTTGTAGGGCTGGTTTTATTGGTCTGTATCAAAGGCACAAAGATGGGATTATTCTTGAACAGACTAATTATTCAGTGGTTGAACCCTTCAAATTTTTGTCATCGTGCGCAGACCATTTATGTCGCCCAGCTTAACCAATCACAAGACGACATCTTTACTCGTCTGATGTATGAGTTTTAAACTAACCAATCACAACACGCCGTCTTGTCTCTTCGCCCGCCAATAGTTAACGATAAGTTAACGATGTCTTCTCATGCAAAACTTGGATTAAGTGGCGTCTAGATTTTAGTGGTCTGTGAGACATTCCATTAACGAGATGTTGACAGAGTAGTTTACAGCATAGATTATTTTATTGAGCATTTTTGAGCAAGAGGTAGGTAGGTATATAGACAGTAGGTACTACTGTCTTTTGCTTGCAAAACTTGTTAAAGCATCGATAATGTAAAGACTGTGTTTCAATCACATATCATAGAAACAAGGAGATGTAGTAAGGCGTACGTAGCGGTCTTTCTGTCCCATTTTTTTGTCTGTGGACTATTTATTAATAAGTTTATTTGTGTGGCTGTAACTCTCTTAGTGTGCATAAAAAATGAGTAGGTGTGCCGTACTTACAGATTTTGCATTAAGCGGTTTAGCGGAATGGTGAAAATAAATGTATGAAAACGGAGACATATTTTGAACGCGAACGGCCCTCCCTTAGAAACATGGCTTCAACGCCTACGCATCGGGACACAGCCTTTACATTTATATAGAACGAACATTGAGATAGACTTTACTTTAGAACTCTAACTTCACAATGCTACCTTGAATATAATCTAAAGTTACGTGGTCATAGTCTGAAACCATTCAGAGAGAACCCGTGAATCCTTTACAAAGGCACAAATAAGCTAAATTCACAATGAATTTACACCGTATTCAAAGTAGTCAAACTTTGTACTACAAGCTAGAGCTGCTGCCTTATCAGCTAACAATATCGTGTAAAACCAGACCGATTAAAACCAGCGGTCACTAGTCTTCGTGTGGAAGGAGTTGTCAATTGTTTTCGCTTCTTTTCGTTTTGTAAGAGCTTATTTCTTTAATAACCAGCGAAAATTCTAGACTATTCCTTCCACACGAAGACTAGTGATCGCTGGTTTTAATCGGTCTGGTATTGAAAACGAACACGAGATTGTTAGCTGATAAGGCAGCTGGACTGGAGCTACAGCTACAAGCTGCGTCTGGTTAAAAAAGCTTTGGGAAGTGTAATGTGACAAGGTACTAATATAGCTTCGGTAGATATAACAGAAGGCTGCTGTGGTTGGCTTCTAAGTAAACAATGGCGTTCGGGCCCCGAATTCAGATGTAAATCACCCAAAAGTAGAATGGACATCCAATAATTACACCGAAGCTATTACGAACTTAACTAGTGTTTAATTATTATATTAACTGGCCATACTAAACATAAACATAAACGCTTACACACTCATACCCCCGCACTAGGATTCCCTGTGTCGCAGGTGGCATGGACATACACAGATACACATCACAAACATCCAAGACCCGAGAACAAACTTTATGCTTACACAGTCTCCCCCGGCCGGGAATCGAACCCGGGACCCCTCGCTTTGCAGGCAGGGTTACTACCAACTTAGCTACGGAGCCGTCCCACTACATGACTTATCATCGTCTCCCTGCCCGTTACCCATATCTATACATCTATGAATAAAATTGAAGTGTCTGTTTGTAATATCAAAAATAACAGCTTTTTACCAAATGCATATGAAAGTCTATAGGTACGGTACCTATAACAAAACAACCATTTTTAAATTTTTTGTCTGTCTTTCTGTCTGTTTGTTCCGGGTAATCGCCGAAACGGCTAGCCCAATTTTGACGGGACTTTCACTGCAGTTAGCTGATGTAATAAGGAGTAACTTAGGCTACTTTTATTTTAGTAAAAGAATTAGGGTTCCGCGTAAAAAATAAAAACCATGAAATCCAATATCTACCCGTGAAACCGCGGGCAGCAGCTAGTTATAAGTATAGAGTGTTGTTTCCCTTTCATTATTTATTTATTTATAAAAAGTAGTAAGGCCAATTACACTAATTTTACATGTCACAAGGGTATTTGTTAGAACTTGTTCCGAACGTGAACCGTTCAGCTAAAAAGCTGGTGTCGCAGCTTTTTTTGTATCTTGTTTTTCGTCTTACCGTTTCTAGTAGGTAAACTATCAGATACGGTAGCAGGTAAACTGGATAAGTATATTGAAGTGTTTCAAACGAATAGGCGTCCTGTTCTGTTATTGTGACCCTCTTTTATCAATAAAACAACATTTGGGACACAGACATATTTTATTTTTATATTCATGTACCTCATCATTGTAGGAAAAAGAACTGAGTTGATATTCTACCTGACGATGATACCTGGCTGAGTGGCTTAAGACCAAATCCGTGGTCGTGTAGCTGGATAAAATCTTGATAAAAGAAAATGTAAATATATACATCACAAAAATTTCGCTTCCAACACTTCGCTTGTAAGCCGAAAAGAAATACATCATATCAAGAACTTCGCAGTCAACAGTGATTGCTCCCATGGCCTAGTGGTTAAAGCGTCTGGCCCGGCAAGCCAGAAGAGGCAGGTTCGAATCCTGTTGGAAGCGAAATTTTTGTGATGTATATATTTATGTGAACATCCGCTAGTGTCGGTTAACACTATAAAATATATTTCATAAAGAAAATGTACGGCTTATCTTCAATTGAAAATTTATAAAATGCAACAACTTATAGTACTCTTGTACCATTTTTAGACGATTATGTACTTCAAATGTCCCGTTGTATATTTTCTTGTGAATTTCGTTTTTATTGTGTTAATTCGATTTTCTTAAACCTGTATAACGACAGAAATTATGTATTTTGTGTTTCATGCAATAACCTATTAGGTATGGTGTAAGACGCGGCACCAAACTTCGATCGAACAAAAGCCTCACCACACAAACGTCACAGAACGCCTACTGTGTAAACGTTTTGTATTGACCAACTCAAGATAATACTGTATCCAAGCCCGTGTTCCACACTCAATGAGGACGTGGAACAAAGACAAACTAGAATCGTTGGAGCTGACGGGTTTAGTAATGATTCAAGTTGGGGATCGCTAGATTAGTACTGCTTGCGTAACTATCTGCATTAAAACCTTTGTTTATACTTTTGGATAACGAGGTGAACGTGTCGTTTGCCTCATGGTAAACTTATCGCCTGTTCAAAAGAATAGCGGTGCTACCTAGATCTTTCAAACGCAAAGGTCTGCGTGGCACTGCATTGCGCTGGTTACCGTGAGAGAGTATCTCCAGTCAATGATATTCATCATTCTATCCTCTTGGCACATACTGTCGATTGTGCGTTGGTATAAAAGAGAAGGAAGACCACGCGGGCCACTAAAATCGAGTCAAAATAAAAAAAAGCGTAATTACTTCAAAATTAGATGCCTAATCGAAAATAAAGTTTTTTATTATTATATAATATTAGTAAGTATTGTTAATTCTAACAATATACATTTTTAAATAACAGAGATATTTCATTTCAAACTTATTTTTAGAGGTAGCTTTGACATTTTTTTGATCGAGTAATTTTGTTAAAACTTGTTTTGATCAAAACAAGATAATATTGTGAGTAACGACATTATATTGTTTCCAGTGCCAGAAGCTCATCTGATTTTGTTAAAAACCCTTTTAGTTGAAGCTATTTAGCTCAAAAGCTCAGTCATTTCACTGACTGTATACGTTGCTCATCAAATCGTTACACAGTAATGCTTGCACATGCTACTTGGCGGCACAGTATACACGAGGAAAGCGAAGGTATCCAACCAAATGTAGGACTTCTGCTTGTGTCCCGCAGAAGTTTTACATGTGGTTTCACCCGCATTGAAATTCTCAGTGCAACCGTGATTTTGCCGAGAAAAAAGTAGCCTTAGACTCTTGGGCCCATAAATTACGATATTATTGCTACGCAAAAAATCGCGTCGATCCATTTCTCCTTTGCTGCATGTAAGAAGGATCAATAGGTACACTTGCACATTTATTATATTAGTAGGGAAAGCTCTTAATATTGGCTTTAGAAAATCCTCTTTTACGGCCTATTTGAAAATTCAAAGAAGCTCTACCGGGCGGGTCCATTGAGTCCAGGCGGCATTACAAACGGTTTAATAACAACAAAGGGATGAAAATTGGATTAAACGTATCGAAAGACGATTAGAGGGCGGGTTCTCGGGTTTTAATGTTTTTTAAGCTGAGATAAGTAATTTCTGAAGTTTCGGGAGTGGATTGTTTTGAAGAAGTGGAAATGGAGTTGTAAAATTATTGAGTATTTATGTCTTTTTTATACCTAATACTGAGTAATGAGTCGAGTGGATCGTTTGCATGATGGTAAGCATAACCCATCCCATAACAATTGCAGTGCCACTCAGAACTTTGAAACACAAAGGCCTGCGCGGCACTGCGCTCGTTACTCTATGACATTAGGTACTATGATAATTCCACTGGCTACTTTACCCATCAAACCGGAACAAAGCTTGCAAATAGGGATGTTGCATGAAACACAAAATACATGATTACTGTCGCTAGGTATACAGGTTTAAGAACATCCCATTAACACAATAAAAATGAAATTCACAAAAAAATTATAATTTCCACGAAGATACTGCATCTAAAAATTTTCCGAACCCTTTTTCCCGATTTTTTTTTAACATCCAATACTAAATTAAATGACACTATAAGATTCTTCATATTTTAATTAATAAAAAATGTATGACAACTATGTACTTAAACGCAGTTATTCACGGCCAAATCAATGAAATGCTTATTTTTAGCACAGCTTTTAGGCCCGCGTTGAACAAGTGACGTCATATGTTCTGTCAAATTTGTATCGGGCGTTTTAGCGCTCAGTAGATACGCCCGACTTTGATCCTCATTTTTTACTTTTCTAGCGTTCGAATTCTAGTTTTTTTTTGATATAGTCATTTTATTCTCATGAGAAAATGAATTGATTAACATCATAAAAAATGGAGTCAACATCAATATTGCCGCTATTCGCAATTTTAGTTTTTCTCAGTGGTCAGGGTATGTAATTGCTTAACATCTACGCCCTTATTCATAAAAGCTCAATAAGATAGTCTATGCTTTAAACTGTTCTGTCAACTTCTCGTTGACGGAAGCTGTTGCGCGAGAAAACGAAACAAAACACTTTCAGTAATTAAGTAAGTTACGGAACGTTTAATAATAGGGGCTATAGTAAGAAAAAAAATTGCTGAGAAAGACACTTATAAATCTGCCACGTAGGGTCTATGGTATACCAGTTTCCTGGCAATGTTCTCCCACCATCTAGACCGACCGTATTCTGAAGTTAAATCATTGTCAGAGTGAAACTCCAATTTGGCAATTCCCCTGATGTGGCAACATTATCAAGGTAAATGCTAATTCCTTAATCAAAGGCCCTGTGTGGTTGGTAACGCAATTTTTCAAAAAGTTGACTTTCTAATTCAGATTTCGAGAAGTTTAGCCCTTGGGGATACCTCCACCTATAGGTATTATATTTTAATGTTTTGTCGATTTAAGTGGAAATTATTCATGGAATGATACGCGTTGAATTTAGTTTGAAGCTAAACTCGTTTAATCCTACTAATCCTACTAATATTATAAATGCGAAAGTGTGTTTGTTGGTTTGTCCTTCTTTCACGGAGCAACGGATCGACGTGATTTTTGGCATAGATATAGTTTATGGACCGGAGAGTAACATAGGCTACTTTTTATCCCGGAAAAATGCAAGATTCCTTTGGGAACGTGGGTGAAAACCGCGGGCAGAAGCTAGTAATATATAAAGCCATTTTATTACTATGCCAGTTAAATTACTGATCATAGGAAATCTCAGAGTGGCAAACGTACTGCAGTGCCAAGGATGCCATGATGATCAACATGGTTAAACTATGAATTACATTCATTATACAAAAAGTTTTTTAAAAACAACAAAATTCTTTACACATTCTCATTTTAAAACGCGATTCAAACTTCACACAATTTTCTGTACGGACAGACAGAATATGGACAGTATAAAAACCCCATTATTCTTAAGACACTGAATAATCGACGTACATGCTATAGGAGCAGTTACTAAGATTATCGGAGATAGGGAACTTATTTGGCTTAATTCCGGATCATTAGTATGCAATTTGCTTAAGCCATTCGCTAAGCGATCTCTCGTATGGAGAATTTGACCTTTATTCGGGTGTAATGTAATTTTGTACGAGAGAGGTACACTTGATAATTAATACAAGCAGGAGCAAGAATTTTGAACAATTGGCTTTCGAAATGTAGTTCAACACCATACAATTATTTACAAAAGGGGGTACCTATATCATTGTTCTCTAGGTATATATTATTCAGGGTTGAGACGTTGAGAGGGCAGCTCATATTTCGATTTTATGGGATTGACTGGTTGGACACATGATCAAAATCATGGTACTGATAAGGTTCAAAAAATTAATCTATACAAATAAATAAAATTGAAGTGTCTGTTTGTAATATCAAAATAACAGCTTTTTACCAAATGCATATGAAAGTATATACGGTACCAATAACAAAACAACCATTTTTTAAATGTTTTCTGTCTGTCTGTTTGTTCCGGGTAATCTCCGAAACGGTTGGGCCGATTTTGACAGGACTTTCACTGGAAGATAGCTGATGTTATAGGGAGTAACTAAGGCTATTTTTATTTTAGAAAAATAATTAGGGTTCCGCGCAAAAAAATAAAAACAATGAAATCCACTATCTCCGCTCAGATAAAACCGCGGGCAGCAGCTAGTATTGCAATAAAATGGAGCAACGCTGCCAGCACGTTGGGTATGCTGCCAATTACAATTACTGCGTAGGTTGTAACAATTGGAATAATTGTGTAGGCCTATAATATTTTATAGTCTAACTGTTTGGTAGATTAGGCATTTTGAATAGTATATCCGACAAACTATAGCTTTGCTAAACCGCAAATTCAACCATATTATAGGTTTCGAAATCCACGGAACCATAATCAATTCAAAAGAAACATAAAATGAAATTCCAAAAATGTAATCTCAACACATTTTGAAGTAATAAATCTGACCCATTTAGTGGCAGCACGGTCTTTTTACTGTTCTAAACTTGTTGTTTATGAGCTGAGTTTTGTTTTTGGGGTAAATGAGGGTATTCCAAGTTTTAATTTAGATTTAAAACTGAAGTCTGTTGGGATCCGTTCATATGTTACAGTGGCTTGTTTTAATTTGCTTGGTGTAATATTTACCGAAGCGTGGAATTGAGTGAACATTTTCGTAAAGGCCGTGCACTTTATGATAAAAATTAATGAATAATAACTTAATAATGCTTTTTCGAGCGAGTATGGCCGAGCGGGAAATTGTGCGACTTTCAATCCGACGCACCATAGTTCGAATCTCGACTCGGCCCGCACCAATGACTTATTTATTTATTTATTTCTTGCATACATACATTTAATACAATGGATTAGGTACCTACTTTTGTATAAATCTATGCACCCTGTTAGGGCGTAGCAAACTTATAGTAACTAATAAAACTATGTTAGATTATGATAACTAACATAAATAAATATATAAATACATAACAATAAATAACTTATTTCACGTTACGTGTGGATTATTCACACTCGCTCTAAAACGGTGAAGGAAAACATCGTGAGGAAACATGCATGTTCTAGAACCACAAAATTCGAGGACATGTCATGTGTTCATGGACATCCACCAAGCCGCACTGGGCCCGCGTGGTTGATTATGGCCCATAACTCTCTTTCTGAGAGAAGGCCACTATTCCAGCAGTGGGAGCGTAAGAGTCTGATAATGTAATGCTTTTTTCAACGGGCTAGTTAAAGTCTTTGTTGTCTAACTAGCACGTGAACGAACAATCGTTAATCTATAAGCCAATGTAATCCTAATAGAATCTATAAAATATTTGTTCGCTAAACACCTATCAATGTGTTTTGGCAGCTGACTAGTCCTATTTAATCACATTCTATAGTTAGTGTGTTTAGAGGGCCTATAGTGTGAGTTTTGCAACAAGTTAACGCGTTCTACAGTGAACGCGTTTACAAAGATTTTGTGTGAGAAAATGTACAGCGCGCCTAGCAGCGCGTTTATGAAATATCATCGCATGCTTTTAGTATTGCGTTTACTCGACAAACGCGGTCGTCGCATAAATAGATTTTAACTGCGTATATCACACTCAACATACAGGTGACATAGTGGTGGAACGGTAACCTAAGCAGGGTTAAAACATAACTGTATTTTCTATTAACGTTTAGCTATGAAAAAAAAGATCTAATATACTTATTACAGCCCTTGAGCTTAGAAAAACAGTACCCATCCTAAAGACACACAGTATAATGATCTATATGCCGTAACAAAAGGATTTTAATGAATTCGGCCATCTCAATTAATTAACAGTCATGAATTTATACGAACGATGTATGAAAAGGGTTTTAGATGTGTTAAAACGCATGAAAAAAGTTTCGAGGGAATGCTATTACGGTGTTAAAAAGTATTGGAACCTTGAAGATGTAAAGGTAGACGTGACGTCTCCGTAGTTATGTTGTTATTAACCCTGCCTGCTATGCGAGAGCCCCAAAAAACTTTCTGTAATGAGGATAAAGTTTTTTCTTGTGTCTTGGATGTTTATATATGTATGAGTCTATGTGTGTGGCCATGCTACATGGACTCTAGTAGGAGTGAGTGTGTTAGCGTTTGTTTTGCTGTTTGTATGTACGTGTAGACACAACTCTAACTATAATGTTGGGGGTTTCCCCGTGGATCCACTGGTGGGACTACGGGGATATTGTTTCCACGCTAAAGATGGAATTAAAAAACACAGTTTATATAATTTACAGTGGCTACAAGTAATTCCTTCGAGTTTGGACTCATATGATTTGAAGATACCAATGGCTTGCACTTGGTATCGAGGGTCTTATGATGGAGCAAGGAGGTGGAACTGTGGTTTTTAGTTTATTTAAACTACATATAATTCTATAACATACATAAATACTGCCATAAATACTGCTAAGGTAACTAATACCTTTCTAGTACTAGTAGGTTTAGTGCCTAGTAACATTCTAAAGTAACATTAATTTATATTAGCAAAATCGCTAGTAAATACTGCTTACCACAATGATTTAACCGATTGACCAACTTTGATATATTGAGTGCCGCGCACATTTATCAAATGGTTGTGGTAAGAGTCAGGGGTAGACAACCTCGGAGTTTAATAATACATTTTACATACCTACCTAAGTAGGTACTATTTATTATGTTGATTTTATCGTTTTTACTTTGAAACCGCGGGGAACCGTTGGATGCAAGAGGCGAGTAGCCGATCCAAGTGGCGTTCTATGAGGGAGGCCTATGTTATGTTCAGCAGTGGACGTCTTCCGGCTGATGATGATGATGATGATGACTTTGAAACTGTTGTAATTCGCTAGAACTAAGCACGGTCCCTCAAAAGTTTTAAACTAATAACGAGACGGCTTCGGTCAGTAGAATCTTGAAACACAAAGGCCTGCGCAGCACTGCAGTGCGCTCATTACCCATTATTAATTATTCATTAGGTATTAAGTCTCATAAGCCCAGTAATTTCACTGGCTACTTTGCTCATCAAACCGGAACATAGTAATGTTTGCACGTTACTGCTTGGCGGTAGACTTCACCAGTAAAGAAATGATACTAACCCAGACGGACACTCGCAAAAGAGTTAGTCCTGCCACCTAGTAAAGTAAAGTAATTTATCTTAAAACTAGTTGCTTAATCAAAAATAGTAAAGTATGATAAGTTTTTTTTTTAAATTTTATCAACACACGTAGATCGCTAACGATGTTTATGAGGTAACTTTCGAATTGTTTGTTTTCAGTATTTTTTGTGAAAACGTGGTTTGGGAACAATATGACTTTCAGAGATACGATTAAGATTACTTAACATTTTTTTTCGCTGCCACGCGAGTCAAGGTCCTATTTGACTGTTGGATTAGGCAATATGATGGTCGCATCCTGGTTGCACTACTTACCTGGTTTTCTAAACGTTATTCTAAATTTGGAAGCACATTTAAGTCTGGCGAGCCCTTGTCTCGTTGTCAAGATGTTCTTCCAGCAGTTACTTTTCTCGCAGAACCTTTTTATTAAATGTTCATTTGTTTACGCAAACAAATTGTTTTTCTAATGAACAGATGTCCGTCACAGCTAGTAATTTCAATATAGGGGTAGGACACAGAAGGGATAAAATAAATCCATACTTATATAATAAACTCATACATTATTTTATACTAGTTTTGCCCGCGGAAAACTGCGGAAAAATGTGACAGAAGTGGGGCAGAAGGTAGTACAATAATATCTAACAAGGATAATTAAACAAATTAAAAAACACCACTGCCGTAGCCAGTGTCACTCGGGATGATGTAAAAATTTTAAAGCGGCCCATTCCTGTAATACATGCTTCATGGATAAGCATCAATCACGGACCACGCGAAAACAATGGAAAAACCACAATGACCGCTTGACTTGACGCATATCATACCTCTCGAAACCCAGATAACTAACTTTTGTTATTGGTAGGACTAACTCTTCTGCGAATGTCCGTCTGGGTTGTTGCCACCGATTTGCTCGTGAAGTCTGCCACCAAGCAGTAATATACAAGCATTATTGTGTTCCGGTTTGATGAGCAGAATAGCCAGTGAAATTACTGGGCTTATGAGACTTAGAGAAACTAATGTCTCAGGGTAACGAGCGCACTGCAGTGCCGCGCTGCCTTTCAAAGTTCTGAGTGGCACAGCAATTGTTATGGGCTGGTATTGTGCTTACCATCAGGCAAACAATCAGCTCGTTCGTTACCAAATTGTATAAAAAAACAATAATTGAATCAATGACACCCAAAGAAGAGTAATTTCCTCCAGGGAAAGCGCAAGCTCAGGAGGACTGGAACAGTCGATCTACGGATTGGTGCTGACCTCTTTACCACTAATGCATCATCATTTCAAATATTTGTCACCATTTAAATATTATTTGTAAGTGTATTCCTAAATTTGTATGACTGTGCCCCAACCCTAAAATCCTTCCCACTCCTTGAATGATATTCCAGAACGGTCCCATTTTATTTTTTCATTCTTGTGTTTTTGATGTAATAGGCTGTTTTCTCCAAAGGCTTAATTAGGATGATTTTAGAGGAACCGAGGAAAGCGGGTCTAACCTATTACCTATGTTATTAGGTGCTTGGCGATAAATGAACTTGATCGGTGGGTAAATTTTTTGTTGGGTTTGCCTTTGAGTCTTCAGGTAGCCAGTGACGAGTAACTATCTCCTGCAGAATACTGAAGTCAGGAGAGAATAATCGGCACACGAATACATCCGTTTGAAGGGGGCCCTAATTTAGTTAATGGTACTTCGCATGGCACTGATGGGGAGCTCATAAATGTTGTAGTGACTGCATAGTTCAAAAATCCACACATCGACCGGGCAAGAAACCCGACAGTGAAGAGTTTGCTTCACATCATCGCTCCGCAAGGCGAACGACATTGTCTCATGTATTGTCTTATAACTAAACTTTAAAACAAATTAAAAAGCCTTTCCACATGCTCTAAATTTTCTCTGAACACTTCCAAACACTTACCTCTTATAACCCCCCAGATAAAAAACATTTAAGACGAACCCAATCCTTTCTCAAAATATAGTGGTCAATAAAGATCTTATCAACAAACTAACGGTGACACGCGAGTTTCAAAGAAGCGTCGAAGCTGGAAGTAGTTATGTAAGGGTGCGACCGGAAGTGAGCTTGGTGGCCGCGTCACTTCCGGTGATTAACGACCCTAACCCAATTTCCTTTAAACTCTGAGGAAAATATTGGTCGTGGATCAAGATAGAAGTTGCTCGAAGTTTTTTGGAGTTAGTTTTTGTTGCAGCTTAAGTGGGAGATAACCTTAATGGGATTGGATGATCTTTTCGGTAACTTTTTTGACATGATAGTTTCATCTTTGTCTTGCAGACCTTGTTAGGGTTCCGTACCTCAAAAGGAAAAAAGGGACCCTTATAGGAACACTTCGTTGCCCGTCTGCCTATCTGTCTGTCTATCAAGACCCTTTTGCCTCAGGAACGTCTGGAGGACTAAGTTGAAATTAATATCAAATACTCAAGTTGGCAATCTCTTGGAGCTTCGAAAAAAATCAAACTTCTAAGCCAACCAAAAGATACGGCCATTTATTATGCCGCACATTTTGACACTCGCAAGGGAATCAAAACCTATAGGGAATCATGAAATTTGGCAAGAAGAAATATTTTACAGCACAAGTCAAGGCTAAAATCCGAAAGCCGTAGTAATGTGTCATTGTTATTTTTTGTCAATATGCTCATCTGGGTGGACAAAGTGGACATTAAAGTGTCTTCATTTCACCTGGGAATTATCGCACCTAGATGTTCACCAAGATAATTCATTCAAGATAATTGGTGACATTTATTGACCGGCTCGTCTCGTTTTCAAATAATATTTTAAAAAAACCTCGGAATTAAATCACCCAGAGACACCCAGATGCAACCTTTTTTATTATTCTTGTGGAATTTAATCACCCGTATACGACATTGATGTAAATTTAGATTTGATTAAATAGATAAATTATCTAGATAAATTAAGTAGATTGATTACTTATTTAATCACCGCTATAGAGAGCTACGAAGCTCTCTATAGCGATACGAATATAAGAGACGATACGAATATAAGAGACTAGCTTCTGCCCGCGGTTTTCACCCACGTTCACCCAGGCCCAGAAACCATGCATTTTTCCGGGATAAAAAGTAGCCTATGTTATTCTCCGGTCCATAAACTACGTCTAGTACCTATGCCAAAAATCACGTCAATCCGTTGTTTCGTTGCTGCGTGAAAGAAGGACAAACCAACAAACCAATAAACAAACAAACCAACAAACACACTTTCGCATTTATAATATTAGTAGGAAGTAGGATATAGTAGGATATAATATTAGTTGGAAGTAGGGTAATAGTAGTAGGATATAAGAGATACGAATCTCTTGTAACTTGAACCAAAGCAATGACTCATAGAACGCCTCCGCAATTGATATGATTTATTAGCTAGAAATAGATCTTACACTTCTGTTCGCGATTTCGTAAGAAAATGGTTGGTCTATTGTTAGATGTTATCAATGGTTATCTTTGATGAATAGTTTGGGGCTTTTACAAGAAGTTTCTATGCTGTATGCACATTGGGCCATTGAATGTGGCTATTAGACGCAGCCACTGGTATTTAGAAAATAGAGAGAGCAGAAAGGGCATTCGGGCTCTTTTTCACGACCTAGGTAAGCCCCCAAGCGCCCCCTTCTGTTTTCTCTATCTTGTGCGGGCGGTGAGAAGCCGGCATTTGTGGTCGAGTGAGCGCGGTAGGCGAGCCACAAACGCGGTCACCGCCTCAGTTCGTGGCTTGGTAGTCTCCACTCAATCGTTCAGTGTGCACCGAAGTCATACAAAATGTATGAAAAATCTTGTCTGCAGGTTGTGGTCACGTTAGTGGACGCGTTGGGTGACCCAATGTGCGGTTGCACTAACTTATTTAGTTCAAATTCAAAATGCTTTATTCACATGGGCTCCAAGGGAGCAATCATGAAAGTTAAAATAAATGACTCCAAGTGCCCATCCAGAAGAAGAAGGGAAAGAAACTCGACGGCATTCTTTTTAAGAATAGTTTTACAACCCTCGAGTTGAAAATTGTGTATCTGCAGCTACAATTGAGAGATTTTGCGACAGATTTTAATCTGATTTTGGTAACTAGCCAGATGAGGACTAGAGAATGACCTGTACTATGATTGCATCTGTGGATTGCATCAAAATGTTTTCCTACACCAAAAATTGATGTTCAATGTTCATGATAAGATTCCTTCGACTGGCAGGTGATCTTTACTATCGCTCATAGTCAAAAATATATTATCGCTTGAATATGAGAAGATAACCAAGCCAGTCAGCTGGTAGCAAGCTCCATAACAACTAAACTGCATTAGTAATAGTTACTAGTAAATTTTATCACATTTAATAAAATCACAAAATGTGACAAGGAAAGCAACTCATTCGCCTGATAGCAAACACCATAACAAACAACTGTAGAGATTACAAAAGATTCGGTTTCAACATTTTACTAACTAAAATGATATAAAAGGAGACTATTACAAACCGAAAAGTCTATTTAAACTGAGATGAAAATCGAGATTGCGTCGATACCGTAATCTCGAAACCCGAGCGACAGAACATTTTAATTAGTACAAGTGGTACCTAAATATTACACTGCGATTATAACAGACAGAGTGATTGCTACGGAAAATGATATGACAATCATCATATCATTCGTACCTATTTCCAGAAAGCAATCGCTTTCTGGAAAAACTGTTGTTTTTGAGTTTGTCTCCCAGATCTGTCTCCCCAGGAGGACAAACAGGAAAAACGAGTTCGATTTCTCTCCCTGTTAAGGATGAGGGGACAAATCGAACTAATTATTTCCAGGTACATGGGGTCGGCGCAGTACCAAACATACTGGCTACGGACATACTGTGTGCAAACATACAGTGCTTCAGTTTTTGGGATTTTTTTTACAACCAGCTACCTGCATGTCTCCTATTTTCCTTGCGAATAAAAAAATATTCAACTCTCGGTACAAAAATAACTAAATACAAAATTAAACCGATCAAGAAGCGACAGTAAGCTCCACAGAGTACTTATATAGGAGTAAGCTTAAAGTAGCCCGGTAGGTACTGAACACGTGCGTCGGTCCCCGGAAGCCTTGCGGCTCGAAGAGACCTGACATGCCTCGATTCACGATTCCCGTGAAATGTCCGCAATAATGTACAGTGCAGAGCAAAATTTAGCTCATTTGTTACTAATATAGTATTGTTTTTTAACGCGAGTGTGGCCGAGTGGGAACTAGAGCGAGTGTGGCCGATTGGGAACTTGTGCGGCTTTCAATCCGATGCACCATAGTTCGAATCTCGACTCGGCCCGCACCAATGACTTATATCAAGAATAATAATAAGTCTAGAATTTTCGCTGGTTATTAAAGAAATAAGCTCTTACAAAACGAAAAGAAGCGAAAACTATTGACAACTCATTCCACACGAAGACTAGTGACCGCTGGTTTTAATCGGTCTGGTATTGAAAACGAACACGAGATTGTTAGATGATAAGGCAGCTGGACAGTAATATACTATTTCCAATGTGATATGTTCATTGGCCGATGTTGTACTTCTCATTGTCGCCTACCTGCAAACCGCAAAATGACCATCGCATTCTATGGACTCCCTAACCTACTGTCGTACAATTACCACACATACACAATACACATACATACAAAAGCTCTAAAGACGTGGGTCCGACCGCATTTACTCGCTTGATTTGGCAATTCACGGTTAGATGATTGAAAATCACTGATGTGTTACCATAATGGATGGGTCTGCACTAAATTGAATTTAGTAAAAATCACTATCTCAGAAAGTTTTTTTAACGGACAAAATCTCTTTATTACTTTTTTATGTTATTTGATAGCGAGACGAGCTGGTCGTTTGCCTGATGGTAAGCATAACGCCGGCCCATAACAATTATGTTCGTAGCAAAATCAGGATTAATAAAATATACGCATGAATCCCATATACTTGGGTGCGCGTTAACTTAAGTAAAATACCTTAAATTTTCCACAAACCGGTCTCAACTCAGCGTGCCACACAGAACTTTGAAACACAAAGTCCTGCGCGGCACTGCAGTCCGCCCGCTACTCTGAGACATTAGGTATTAAGTCTCATAAGCCCAGTAATTTCACTGGCTACTCTGCTCATCAAACCGGAACACAGTAATGCTTGCACACTACTGCTTGGCGGCAGACTTCACGAGCAAAGCGGTGGTAAAAACCCAGACGGACACTCGCAGAAGAGTTAGTCCTACCACTAACAAATTATCTTGAACTTTTGGTGAAGAAAAACATTGTGATATAACCATAGCATGATGGTAGGGCATTTTCTATTTTTCACCTGGCTAGCTACCATCTTCAAGTTGAAAATCTGTCGACAAACACTCGAGAGCTAGTTCTAATCTAAGCCATAATGCACCAAAGTGATTTGTTGGATGTCACATGTCCTCGAATTTTTCTACCGTTTTTAGGGCGAGCATGGTAAATCAGACAGTAGTAACTCGGATTGAAAGACGCACAAGTTCCCGTTCGGTCACCCTCGCTCTCGAAAAAACTAGTCTACATAATAAGGTACCTATAGATACAGCCTAAAAGGACATGGGTCTGACCGCATTCACGCCTGATTGCGCGAGCCGTCCGACGTTTTGTTTGGATTTGACATGACCAGGTGGCTGAGCTCTGGAAGGTAAATCAATAACGTAACAGCCTTTTGGTCATGATTTTAGTAGTTTTAGATGCTTTGGGACGGTAGAAAACAAAAGGAGCTGTCAGCGTCAATCAGAGACTTAACGGCGTAAGCACCAGGATCACAATGGAACCATTTTCAATCTAGCACTGAAACAAATACATCTATAGGTACATACATATAGACTATACATAATTTATACTATACAAATAAATAAATAAAAATTGCTTTAAAAAAGCGAAGAACCGACTTCAGTGACAAACTACTGATCCGATTTTGATGACATTTCTATGGGACCAATCTGAAAGTACATACCCTTTCAAATAAAAAAATAATTCTCCAATCGGTTTATAAATGACCGAGATCTGAGGTAACAAACATAAAAAAAAAAAAATACCCGACGAATTGATAACCTCATCCTTTTTTGGAAGTCGGTTAAAAATAGAAGTGTCTGTTTAATATCAAATTAACAGCGTTTTTACTAAATGCATGTGAAAGTATATACGGTACATATAACAAAACAACCATTTTTAAAATTTTTGTTTGTCATGTCTGTCTGTTTGTTCCGGGTAATCTGCGAAGTAGCTCAGGACTTTTTCTGGCAGATAGCTGATGTTATAAGGAGTAACTTGGGTTACTTTTATTTTAGAAAAATAATAAAATAAAACCCATGAAATACAATATCTCCGCGCGGGTGAAACCGCGGGCAGCAGCTAGTTACAAGTAATGAATATAAAAATATGCAATTTTCCAGTACGGCGATGACAAGAGCCAATGGGGTAATTGTGGGCATTTACCCGACCATGAAATTAAAGGAACGCAATTGTTAGGTTTCGAGTTCAATTAGATCAACTTTAAATAAATGTCACTGTCAAATACTCCATATAAAAATGAGTGAACGAATTGAACGTGAGTTGAAGGGACAGCTAGTGACAGTGAATGATTTTTGGTCGGCATTGTGGGGAGATCGACATTCTGGCGGGAGCAAGCATCGAAGCTGGACGAGCGTTGGTATTTTCTAAGAGTTGTGTTGGGAGTTGGAATAAATTGGTGCCTGGAATAATATGTAAGTACTTAATTACTTGAATACACATTGGTTGTATCTGAAATATGAGTTTTATTATATTTCAGAAGTGGGATAAGCCCATGTTATGCTTAACGGTCAACGACGAGTCTAATTAAAGTAATTATTGAAGTTATTAAGATTTTTGTGCTAATACGCTTAATATCTAAGATCCTTATTTTCTGATCAAATACTTTAACGGTTAATACTTAGGGGTATCAGGTGCGTGTAATAAATACGCATTGCAATCTTTCTGACCGACTATTTGAACTTCAACGACTAAACCATTTAGCAACTGTAAAATCTGATAATTTTGTCCAGTTTAGTGCATGTGACATAGAAAGTAGCTTTGAAGTTTAGTTTGCCGTGGTGAATCGAATCACAGATTTGTAACGTGGGTTCCACGGGATGTTAAAAACTTGTTGTTTTTGAGCTAAGAAGCTTTCTTTTTGAAATACCCACATATTTTTGACAACCTGCAGTTAGAATATGTACATAGATTTTCTTTTGTGTTTCGAGGTACAGAACAATGCCGCGTGGCGAGGAATCTCCTCCGCGACGCCGGCTCTCGACGCCCGACCGACAGGGACCCGGTCCAAGTCGAGAATCAAGGAGCCGTCTCCGTCAAGAGGTGGGTGTCTACCGAAGCCGTAGCCGCCTGCGCAGCATCGACCACGAGCTTCGAGAACAAGAACGAAGCCAAAGTAGAAGAAACCTAGAACGTGAACTCGAACGTGAACGTGCCCGTGCACGTATGTTGGAAGACGAAGTACGAAGAGGGCGCAGTCGATCGCGGCGAAGTGCTATCGTTGAGGAACGGTTGCGTCGCCGCGATGGAAGCGTTCGTCGTCGCGATGGAAGCGTTCGTCGTCCTCGCAGTCCAGAAGCAGGAAGGCCAGCTGCTACACGGGGCGGCGAAGACAACCAACGAGCACCACGGAATAATAGGTCAGAGAGTCCTACTTTTAGTTCTAAAGATATAGTTAATTTAATTAAGTCGATAGGTCAGTCTAAATCTCAACCGTCGACTTTAGCGACCTCCTTACCAACTAGCAGCATGAATCACAAAAATATATTGCCGGATTTTGACCCATCTTCGAAAACACAGCGAATTAATATTTGGCTTAAGAAGGTCAACGAGTGCGCTACTGTTTACGGTTGGGATGAGAAGATAACTATACATTTCGCAATGCAAAAGCTTCAAGGATTGGCGAAAATTTGGTATGAGAGTTTAAATACTATCCTGTTTTCGTGGGCCGAATGGCAGCAAAAATTGTTGGATGCATTCCCATATGAGCAGAACTTTGGCCAATCCTTGGAGGACATGCTTAAGAGGAAAAGTAGGGCAAATGAACCTCTGGAAGTCTATTATTACGAAAAGTTAGCGTTGTTAAATCAATGTGATATCGAGGGCAAGCGTGCAGTCGACTGTATCATTCATGGATTAAGCGACAAGACGATGAAATCTAGTGCTAATGCGTTACGTTGTACCCAACCTGATCAGTTATTACAGTTTCTGATGTGCAATAAAGAAACACCTCAGTTTTTCGATCGTATGCAGCCTAGATTTAGACCGCCACCCGTTGAAAATAATTCCGCTACTAAATTTAATAAGGCTAGTGTGAGCAGTAGTCAGATATTTTGCTTTAATTGTAAAGAGCGCGGACACCCTTACTCTAAATGTTCCAAACCGATAATTCAATGCTCGAAGTGCCGTAGATTTGGTCATAAGATAGAAAATTGCATGGTTAGAGTAGAAAATGTTGACAACAAATCTAATGATGTTTCGAAGACGATGCGTATAACAACTTCAGGTACGAATGCAAAATTTATTAAAGAAGGCATATTGAATGGTGTCCCTGTAAAATCCTTTGTCGATTTTGGCAGTGAGGTATCGCTGATTACTCATTCTACAGCTTCATCGTTAGGATTGAAAAGTGACAATGTTTCGACACCCATGAAGGGATTCGGGAACAACGTTGTTAACTCTTCCGGCGGAGTTATTGCAGATTTGAATATTGATGGTGTCTGTGCTAGAGTTCCTTGTCAAGTAGTTGACGATAACCTGCTCGATGTTCCAATACTGTTAGGACAGACTTTTACCGAACAGCCGCACATTATCGTTTACAAAAATGCTAAGGAGTTACAGTTCTATAATATTAATAACGAATTGCCCTCGATGGATGATGTTCAAGAAGAGGAAACGTCGGTGAAGGTTTTCGTAACTGCAGATGTCAGGGTTTTCGGCCCAGCGTCGATTAGGTGTCATGTAGAAGCAGCAAGTGATGGGCAAGTTCTAGTGAGTGGCAAGATCGTAGGAAAACCAAATCGGCAATTCATAATCAGTGGAGGTATCTATCAGGTAAAAGATAGTTTGGTCAATGTTGATATCACACCGCTTTCAGGGCAATGTCAGTTTCAGGAAGGAATGGTTATAGGTAGATGTATACAAATACAAACGGTTCACCGTATTGAAGCGTTGGCTTCAGATGAACTGCCAGAGCATAGCAAAATAGACGAGACCAAGGTTAACGTTTCTCAAACGATAGGTGAGCCTCATAAGGAAAAGTTATTAGATCTTCTAAACAGATTCAAACATTGTTTTGCGTCATCTTTAAAGGAACTTGGCTGTACAAATATAGCCGAAATGAATATCGAGCTAAATAATAAGCGACCCATTGTGTATCGTCCCTATAGGTTGTCGCATAAAGAACGAGAACAAGTTAGAGAGATGATAGGAGAGATGATGGATGCAGGTGTAGTCAGAGAGTCGGTGTCAGAGTATGCAAGTCCTATAATCTTAGTACGTAAAAAGGACGGCAACTTAAGGCTGTGTGTCGATTATAGGCAGCTGAACTCAGTTACGGTTAAAGAGCGATATCCAATGCCGGTTATTGATGATGAAATCGCCAGACTCTCTGGACAGGCATACTTTGTCACACTGGACCTGGCATCTGGCTATTACCAGGTGCCAATTTCAGAGACCTCCAAGCCGTTGACGTCATTTGTTACCCCGGACGGTCAATACGAATTTAACCGTATGCCGTTCGGGCTAGCAAATGCGCCGGCGATATTCCAAAGGATGATGAATAAAATTCTAGGTTCAGCAAGGTTTTCAGAAGCCACGGCATATATAGATGACGTGCTCATATACGGGAATAGCGTAGATCAATGTTTGGAGAGATTAGAGAGAGTATTACGACTACTCGACAAAGCAAATCTTACACTGAACTTGTCAAAATGTAATTTTCTGCAAGAAAGCATAAATTATTTGGGTTATGATATCAGCGCGGCTGGGGTACGTCCCGGTAGCAAAAAGATTCAGTCTGTTCAGGACTTCCCCTGTCCAACCAATCCACATTCAGTTCGTCAATTCCTCGGATTGGTAGGATACTTTCGAAAATTTATACGAAACTTTGCAGCCATAGCGCATCCATTAAATAGACTGCTAAAGAAGGACGTAACTTGGGAATGGACGACAGAACAGAATGAGTCTTTTAAATCACTTAAGCATAAACTTATGGATAGACCAATACTCGCTATTTACGACCCGGTTGCTGAGACTGAACTGCATACTGACGCTAGCAAGATCGGGGTCGGAGGTATTTTATTGCAGCGTCATCATGGTAGTAGTTCTTTTCAGCCTGTAGCATATTACAGTCGACAAACCTCTCCAGAGGAGAAGAATTTTCATGCGTTTGAGCTTGAGACGTTGGCCGTGGTATGCTCTCTTAAGAAATTCCGAGTTTACCTATTAGGGCAGAATTTTAAAATTATTACTGACTGCAGTGCACTACGATCTACGTTTTCTAAACGTGACCTAATTCCACGCATAGCTCGCTGGTGGTTACTCCTACAGGAATTTCAGTGTATCGTAGAGTATCGCTCTGGTACAAAGATGTCACACGTAGATGCCTTATCGCGAAATCCGATACCAACTCCCGATAGTACGATCGATCCGGAACAATACCCGAGCGTAATGACGATTAGCAGCGTTTGCAACCAGTCGCAAACGCTGCAGGTAGGAGATACTGAGATATGCCGAATTCGGGATATATTAACTACTGATATCGATGCTGAAGGTCTGAAGTATATTAGAGACAATTACCTAATTAAGGAGGATAGGGTTTATAAGTGCATAGGCGGCGATAAATCTGAACTACGCTGGGTAGTGCCAAAAGGCGCCAGGTGGCAAATTTGTCGCCTAAATCACGACGAAATGGGCCACTTTGGCTTGGAGAAGACCTTAGAGCGAATAAGGAGAACATATTGGTTTCCAAAATTGTCAAGATTTGTAAAAAAGTATGTTCAGGCGTGTATGGAATGTGCGTACTCCAAGAAAGTTACTTCAAAAGAAGGTCATCTACACACGATACCTAAAATTGAGGTTCCTTTCCATACATTACATGTCGACCATTTGGGACCGTTTGTGCGATCAAAAAGGGGTAACTGTTATCTCTTGGTGATCGTAGATGCGTTTACTAAATTTGCTTTCGTTCGACCAGTGCGCAATACTAAAACTCAAACAGCCTTACGAGTTTTAGAAGATATATTTTATACCTTCCGCAATCCAGACCGCGTGATCACTGACCGTGGTACGTGTTTTACGTCGCACGCGTTTAAACGTTTTTGTCTAGACAAAGGCATTAGGCATGTCTTAAACGCAGTTGCCAGTCCACGTTCAAACGGGCAGGTGGAAAGATATAACCGCACGATTCTTAACTCGCTGACCGCCCAGAACCTAAATTACGACGAGAAGGACTGGGACGACAAAGTAGGTAGGGTTCAGTGGGGAATGAATAATACTCGGCAAAAGACAACGGGAAGGACTCCGGCAGAGGTGATGTTTGGGCCACAAATAAACTCGGAAATCAATCCTAAAATGAATGAAATAGTTTATGAAACACAAGAAGCTTATGATTTAGAAACTATACGTGAAGAAGTTAAAGATAGAATTGACGAAGAACAGGAAAAACAAAAGCTATATTACAATAAAAACCGGCGTCCTGCCCGTATATATAATGAGGGTGAGTTAGTTAAAATTACCAAAACATCTTTCAATAATGATGGGAAAAGTAAGAAGTTATTGCCGGCATACATAGGTCCATATAGAATAGTTGAGGTATTGGGTAACGATAGGTACCGTTTATCTGCGATTCCAGGGTTGAGTACAACCAAAAATAAGCGTAAAACCACCGTCGCAGTTGACCGCATGCTGCCTTGGGTACATGTAGCTGCCCTGAATGTAAATGATGTAGACGATGATAATGATGAGGTTGACAATGTCAATGAGGATGTTGATAGTAGTGATCATGAATTGTAATTGTGTTATGGTTTATTGAATGTAAATATTGGAAATGTATTGCGATATTTGTGAGAAGGAAGGGTTCACAGATATCAATAGAATAAGTAGAAGTAGTTGATGTTTGTGAGAAGGAAGGGTTCACAGATATCAATAGAATTAGTTGGTGTTTGTGAGAAGGAAGGGTTCACAAACTCCAATAGATTAATTAGAAATAGTTGATGTTTGTGAGAAGGAAGGGTTCACAAATATCACTAGAATAAGTAGAAGTAGTTGATATTTGTGAGAAGGAAGGGTTCACAGATATCAATAGAATTAGTTGGTGTTTGTGAGAAGGAAGGGTTCACAAACTCCAATAGGCTAAGTAGAAATAGTTGATGTTTGTGAGAAGGAAGGGTTCACAAATATCAATAGAATTAGTTGGTGTTTGTGAGAAGGAAGGGTTCACAAACTCCAATAGGCTAAGTAGAAATAGTTGATGTTTGTGAGAAGGAAGGGTTCACAGATATCAATAGAATTAGTTGGTGTTTGTGAGAAGGAAGGGTTCACAAACTCCAATAGGCTAAGTAGAAATAGTAGATGTTTGTGAGAAGGAAGGGTTCACAAATATCACTAGAATAAGTAGAAATTGTTAATTTTTGTGAGAAGGAAGGGTTCACAAAAATATTAATTACATATCAGTACAATAAGTAGAAGTAAATTATGTTCGTGATAAGCCAGGGTTCAAAAATGTCTTACAATTTAATACGTGTTCTTTGTGAAAGGGAAGGCGTTACAATTATTGATGTGTATCTGACGGATAATATGTATAATATTTTTTTTATCTTTCATTGTGAATCCTGGTTCGATGCTGGCGACAGATTGTCTCGATATTATAGCCGAGTGTTAGGTTTATGAAAACTGCTCTGTTTGCGTGCATGAGGACATGCACGAGGTCAGGATGGTCGAGTGTTAGGTTTCGAGTTCAATTAGATCAACTTTAAATAAATGTCACTGTCAAATACTCCATATAAAAATGAGTGAACGAATTGAACGTGAGTTGAAGGGACAGCTAGTGACAGTGAATGATTTTTGGTCGGCATTGTGGGGAGATCGACATTCTGGCGGGAGCAAGCATCGAAGCTGGACGAGCGTTGGTATTTTCTAAGAGTTGTGTTGGGAGTTGGAATAAATTGGTGCCTGGAATAATATGTAAGTACTTAATTACTTGAATACACATTGGTTGTATCTGAAATATGAGTTTTATTATACAATGAAATAAAAGGCGAGAGGTGCAAATAAAGTTGATCAAAGGAAAATATATTTTGTGATTGAGAAATCGCGTTCGGAATTGTAATAAGAAAATAAATGAACAGTTCTTGCCATCCTTAGGAGCTAATGTTTACTAGGTGGTAGGACTGATTTATCCACGAGTATTGTTCTGGGCCGTCGTCATCCACCAAGCCGCACTGGGCCTGCGTGGTGGCCATTATGGCCCATACCTCTCTCTCTGAGAGAAGGCCGGTCTCCCAGCAGTGGGAGAGTAAGAGGCTGATAATGTATTGTTCTGGGTCATTTTAAAGTGCCGTAATAACATAACTGAACGGTGTGAAAGTGCAGATGGCGCTCAGATCTCAAAATAATGTGGCGACTAGCTCATGGGCACCACGTGGTGTGAACCACGCCGTACGAACCTTGGGTTGGGTCGTTCCCGGAAAATAGGGTTCAGGTGAGAATTTCACTTGCTCGAGTTCCAAACTCAAATTGTGCTGTGATGTGTTAGTGCCTTGTAAACGAGGCGGGTTATTTGAACGAGGTGGTACATTGAAATTGGAAAAGTTTGATGGGATTTCTATGAATTTTTATCAATGTTTATAATTTACTTTGATACATTTACTTAGTTTTTAAATCGACTTATATAAATATATATTTGTAAAAAGGTATCGAGGACATATTAGCTTTTTAGGCGATAAGTAATTCATTGTTTAAATTGAGACCGAAGCACGTCTATGGAGCGGACTGCAAACTTTTTGGAACTCTTTTAATAATAAGTTATGTACAGGCCGGTTAAAGAAAAAAGGAAGTGTCAAACTGCTGTAATATTACGTTAGATTTTTTAAGGTCGTCTAAGTTAAGGACCAAATGCTTTACCTTCAGATTATTATTTGATTAAATCTATAATGAAAATAAAACTATGAAGTACCTACACAGATGCTTTAATTCAAATTCAAATTCAAAATGCTTTATTCAAATAGGCCCCAAAGGAGCACTTATGAAAGTTAAAATAACTGACTCTAACAGCGGGCCTCTGCAACAGTCGTCTACCCGAATCACAGACTAAAACTAATGCTGCCTTTATCAGAAAATAATAAATGACAAAGACATCAACAGACCCAATCCATGCTCAAAGTCACCGAACCTTCCAGACACCCACCTTGCCCGTTCCAAATTGGTATAGGCCGTAGGGTATTCCGGGAGGGCCTGGGCCGTCGGATGCGGGGGCATTCGGCGTCCCGCACCTTTTTATAGGTAGGGTCCTCCCGAGGCGGAGGCGATGCGCTTGCGTTGGGCGCACATCGCCTGGCTGTGCGGGGGAGAGGTTCTCTCCCCGCGAGGCGGGTCCGCCCTGGGGGGCGGACGACGGCTGACGGGGTTCCGCGTGTAGTGCGAAAGTGGCACCGCAACCCCGTCCAGAAGCTGAGCCGTATAACGCCCCGGTGGTTTTTTGGTGGGTAGTCCGCTGCGTAGTGGGCGAGCGGGAAGCCCACACTCTCTGCGTGACCTCTCCCGAGGCACGGAGGGGTAAGCTCATAAAGGAGTTTTTCCACCGGGAACAAAAAAAAAAAGGCCGTAGGGTATTAATTTTATTTCATTCTGAACTAGAAATAGATTCCAAAAACTCCATTTGCATTTTTTGTTCGCATATAAATCTTCAAGTATCAAAATAACTCAGCCCAACTTTACGAAAGGCTTTGAAATTTGTTTTGAAAAAGTAGGCTATGAAAAAGTACATGTTACAACTGTCAAATCAAACTCCACTAAAAATCCAAGCTTGCAATAATTGACAATTAAAAAGTCTAGCCGCCAACCTGGCATTCCCCAAATTCGTCTGAAAAGTACGATTGCCCGGCGCTCGGTGTCGTTCAATTCCGCGCCTTTTTGTGTTGTAGGGGAAAATGGGATCGAGAGGTATTGCCGTAAAAAACGGACTTTTGAAAGTATTTTGTGAGTTCGCAACGTGTATTTCAAAAATGAGGGAATGGAGAACAAAGAATTGAGTTGGACAAGGCTTTGATTCATATGACGATACTTTTGTTTATAACAAAACAAGGTAACGAGACGAACAGGAGGGCAATCGCGTTAAAAATTATCAACCAAACCGCTACTAAACCACGACCGCATCACAGCTTTTTGACCGTTTCGTATCGCGCTAATAGTTTTACCAAAAGTTGAGACGTTTCTCGACAACAACTGACAGTTAACGCTGTCAAATGAACGGCAATATCGAATTCCACACGCCTGAACGGAAACTAAACAACAGTTGGTATCAAACCACAACCAAACCATAACTGTACGCTGTCATTTCAAATTAGCGCGATCGGGGCCCAGGTCGTCTTCTGCCTGATGGTAATGACTTCATAATTAGGTATATTAAACTTTTGCACTTATCTAAAGAGATCTTAGAGCGAAAGTGGCCGAGCGGAAACTTGTGCGACTTTCAATCCGACGCACCATAGTTCGAATCTGGACTCAGCCCGCATCAATGACTTATATCAAGTTATGTGCGGATTATTCACACTCGCTCTTAAACGGTGAAGGAAAACATCGTGAGGAAACCGGCATGTTCAAGAACCATAAAATTCGAGGACATGTGACATCCACCAAGCCGCACTGGGCCCGCGTGGTGGATTATACTTCGGGTCTCAACCGAAGACGATTACATTATTTACTTGCAGCAGTACATGGAATGTGCTGTCTTCGTCACACTTTTAGATACCCACTAGCTACTAAAAACAACCAAACTTGTTTTTCTGTCTCACCCCCCCACCGACGCCGGCCGGGGGTCGCCTGCAACTTGTCATTACGTGTTTTTGTGTTGTCGGAGTCACACCGATTTTTAAAGTGCTCCCGATTATATTTATTAATATAATTTATATTGTATTTATTAATATAATGGGGAACAATAAATATTATTATTATTTCAACATTTATAAGATAGTGATAAACTCGAGTGTAAACTTAAAAAATATAGACCTAGTAATTCGTCGTCGTCGACCGACCGTTCCTGTGATCGCGATGTATCCCTTTATTACGATTCTAGAAGTGATGGTAGTGAACATCGAGATACCCCAGGTATGTACTTACATTACTTAATCGCTTATGTTTATCTTGAGCGACATATCGTGTTTTCATTCTACGTGTTTTCCTTATACCAGTTCATTTGTAACTACCCTCTTTCTTAATGATATTGGAACAGTTGCAAATTTAATTACATAACCTTATCTAAATTGATATACGTTTTCTGAATCATTCACGTGTTACCTACATATTGTGTTAAAGTTAGTGATAGGTATAATCTTCTACATAAGAAGCATTAAGGTTTGAGGTAGGCTATTCTCCACGTAGACCGTGTTGAGGCAAATATATTACCTTCACGTAAATCGTGTAAAGGTAGCAAATATTCTCCACGTAAATCGTGTACTGAGAAAATATCTTTTTCTTTCTCCGCGTTTAATATGTTGAGATATTATTGTTAAGGCAAATATATCACCTTCACGTAAATCGTGTAAAGGCAACAAATATTCTCCACGTAAATCGTGTATTGAGACAGTATTTTATTTTTCTTTCTCCGCGTAAATCGCGTTGAGATATTATTGTTGAGGCAAATATATCACCTTCACGTAAATCGTGTAAAGGCAACAAATATTCTCCACGTAAATCGTGTATTGAGACAATATTTTTATTTTTCTTTCTCCGCGTTAATCGCGTTGAGATATTATTGTTGAGGCAAATATATCACCTTCACGTAAATCGTGTAAAGGTAACAAATATTCTCCACAAAAATCGTGTATTGAGACAACATTTTTATTTTTCTTTCTCCGCGTTAATCGCGTTGAGACATTATTGTTGAGGCAAATATTCACGTAAATCGTTAAAGGCAACAAATATTCTCCACGTAAATCGTGTATCGAGACAATATTTTTATTTTTCTTTCTCCGCGTTAATCGCGTCAAGATATTATTGTTGAGGCAAATATATCACCTTCACGTAAATCGTGTAAAGGCAACAAACATTCTCCACGTAAATTGTGTATTTAGACAATTTTATTATTTTTCTTTCTCCGCGTTAATCGCGTTGAGGCAAATATATCACCCTCACATAAATCGTGTAAAGGCAACATTCAATTCTCCACGCAGATCGTGTATTGAGACAATATTTTTATTTTTCTTTCTCCGCGTTAATTGCGTTGAGATATTATAGTCGAATAATGTTACTTAGTTACTCCGCGTTAATCGTGTTGAGTTATTGTATACATGTCTGTCGTTTACAAGCGAGGAGACACCTCTGAACGAGGCGGCACCAAAGGATGTAACAGTATTTTCAGAACGGAGGTCTTACTAATACTAGGGGATGACCCTACAACCCAAAAAGACTATACGGTGAGGATCTCCATGAATATATTGCTGCTAGGTGGTCACATAAATTAATGTAATGGACTGGCAAAAGAAAGCAAGTCAGACTTAATGAAGTCGTACTCTCCGGCCAAGAACTGTGGTAATATGAGAGCACCTAGGCTCAGTTCGGACATAAATGCTAAGAAAGATCTGTTTAGCCAAAGCAAACAGAACTAATTATCTAGCTGTTTAGCAGCAATCGGAAGGGTCCTAAATTAGGTTTTATCGCACGATATAATTAAACCACTGAATGGCCGGATGCTTACTTAGTGACTGTCGTTATGGAAGGCGATATGCGAATTTTAACAATCTTAATAAGCAGACTCGAAGGATCGTTAAAAATACAAAGATCGATGACTTATTCGGCGCAAGTTTAGCTGAGCATCTCAAATCCTCAAAGGCCATCTCAAGGTCAGGCTTTTAAACGAAAGGTACAGGCGAAGTACGAGGCGATACAGCGCACTCCGTTCAAGCTACCACCACCTAAAGGCTGTGTCTGAGTCAAAGAGGTGCTTTAAACGTGAGGGAAATGTCACGAGCAGCCTTCGAGCCGCGTCAGGAGGCCGGCATCAGCGTCACGGGATCGTCACCCGGAACAGTACCGCAATAGTACCGCCGGAACAATACTGCGCGTCAGAGGCCCGCGAGGCTGTGACGCTCACATTGCAGTAAACAAATGGTGTAATCTGACAAATGACCCTATAGTACTATCCTGGATACGAGGATACACCATGTAATGATCAGTCTTTATCGCCTAGATTCACTATACAGAAATGTAATGGCGATCACCGCTTTATTTTTAACCTCAAAAGTGTAAATAAATTCATTCAATTAGAGCATTTCTAGATGGAAGATTTTAGAACTGTAACTAAATCATTAGATAAAAACTATTTCATGAACACTAAGTGTGAAGGACGCATATTTCTTAGTTTCTGTGAATTAACATAAAAGAAGAAGAAGCAATAAAAAGAAGCTTCGCTTCATGTGGAGGCCACAACTGTACCATAGACATGACTATCTACTTTGAGAGAGAAAAAACGTCACATAGACGATAAAACAGTAGAACTGTTAAGGGTTAACAAAGGTTCAATTAGATATTTTGCCAAATTCATAGGTATCCTAACTTCCTCATGTCCTGCAGTAAGATACGGATGGATGTATAATAAATTGTTTGAACGGGAAAAAGTTTGGCCTTAGGTAATTCTGATAACTATAATAAAAATATGGTTATACCAAATTCAGTCAGACAAGACTTAGAATGGTGGAAACTTAATATTATGATTCATAGTATTGATTACTGTCTCGAAATCTACATTGACGCATCGAGTTCAGGGTGGGGATAACTTGTAATAACCAAAGTTCCCACGGCAATTAGACCGAATCCGAACTCAAGATGCATGCATAGTGCATACCAATATTTTGGAATTGAAAGCCGCATTTTATCGGCGAGAACTATTACTGTTGAGGGTCGATAACACTACAGCCATTTACTATATAAATCGGATGGGGGTGTACAACATATTTGAATGAACTAGCTCGTAATATTTGACAATGGTGTGAGCTTAGGAATACTTATGTATTTGCATCACACATAAAATCTTCTGATAACTGTGTTGCAGATTATGAATTTTGAAAAATTAATATAGACGTTGTATGGGAGTTTGCAGATTACGCATTTATAGAAATAACAAATAAACTCGGTATACCCGATTTTGACCTATTTGCTAGCTCGCAAGACTATTAATGTCAACGATACGCATCATGGAAGCTTGATCCTGACGTAGAAATCGTAGAATCTTTCACGTTCAACTGGGAAAAATCTGTTTTTCCTATGTGCATCTGTTTGTATCTGTCTAGCATTATAACTAAGGTTCTACAAAAGATAATATGAGATAAGGCAGAAGGCATTTTAGTGGTACCTTACTGGCGGTCGCAGCCCTATTACCCACTTTGGACTAAGTTAACAGTCTCTGTAAAAATATTCTTTGGACCTGATAAAACACTTGTTGTATTCACCTTTTCAGAACGTACCACCCGCACACACACAGGCCTTATCCTAGTGGCAGCGAGATTATCGCAGGCATTCGATGTTAAACCAAGATATACCAGAGGCCTCGTTAGTATTGCCATGGCATCATTTGCAGTACAATCTTTAAATCAATACAATTCTGTGCTAAAATCTTGGTGGACATTTAGTCAGGACAATAAACATAATAATAATCTTCAATAATAAATATCTTCAATGCGACTCATACACAAGTAATTTCATTCTTAACAACAAAATTTGAAGAAGGGGCCAGTTATAGTTGATAAACACACATAGATCGGCTATTTTAATAATCTTAGGAACAAAGATTACGTTTGATGTTAGGGTCAAGATATTTATAAAGGTGTATTATAAGTTACAACCTCCTACACCAAAATATAACGCTACTTGGGACACAAATAAGGTTTTAACATATCTCTCAAGGTGTTACCCGTATACGGATGTTACCTTTGATAATTTGTCTCGTAAAGCTATTTATTACCTTACTCACAATTCCTTCGGCACAGAGAAAGCAAACTATAGTTTGATCAAGTTAAAAATATCTGTGTCTAGTTAAAAAGGTCCTACAAGACCGTGGTATTGACATATCGATATACGGAGCGCAAAGCACTCGGATATGCCTCTACATCAGCCGCACATAGACGAGCTGTAAACCTGAAAGTGTGTTTTTAAAATATTATAATCGGGAAGTTACCAATCCTGATAACAGTGGATTCGCTAATGCTATATTTGATTTTTTTTATCGTGATAATTAATCGTGCATACTTAATTGTTAACAAATAACGTTAAATTACGTAGATGACAATAATGAGATACACTTATCATATTGACTATATTGTTAATCTGTAATAAATGTTACATGACTATTGAATGCATAAAACAATATGAATTTGATTAGTTGATTGTAACAATCAAAAGGAAGAAATATACATTGTTTGTTTCCCTTTCCTTTTTCTTTCTTTTAATAAGAGAAGTCTCTAAACATCTGCAAGTAAATAATGTAATCGTCTTCGGTTGAGACCCGAAGTATAATTAAGAATCAAACGAACTTACCTTGTGAAGTTTGATTCCAATTATGCGAGGGTCTTAACCGAAGACGATTACACTCCCTCCCGCCCAAACATAAACCCTTTAGGAAACAGAATAGAAAGGCAACAATGTATATTAGCATTACCTAAATATATGTATTATCTAAAATTAATGACAAGTTGCAGGCGACCCCCGGCCGGCGTCGGTGGGGGGAGTGAGACAGTAAAACAAGTTTGGTTGTTTTTAGTAGCTAGTGGGTATCTAAAAGTGTGACGAAGACAGCACATTCCATGTACTGCTGCAAGTAAATAATGTAATCGTCTTCGGTTGAGACCCTCGCATAATTGGAATCAAACTTCACAAGGTAAGTTCGTTTGATTCTTAATTATGGCTCATACCTCTATCTCTGAGAGAAGGTCGGTATCCCAGCTGTGGGAGTGTAAACTAGCGGATAAGCATGTTACATTTAAAGAAAAGCTGAAACTAAAATAGATGCTATTACAACACATAGAATAACTTCAAGAACATTTCATACTCTAAATAAGTAAGTACTTGACAACTACTTTATAACCACGTGTGGTCAAACCGAGAAGTGAATTCGATAAAGTAAGTAAGCCAGCCCGGACTTTTCCCATCTATATGTAAATTGAACTTGGCCCGATTTTATAGACTTTTCAGAAAACATCTCGCGTACCCCCAGGGGTAGTTGTGCCGTAATTACGTGGGAAATAGTTGTGCCTATCCGTTTTTTAAGATAGGTAGTTTCCAGGTTGTTTTTGGATACGAATTGCTATAAAAAGATGGAGGCTTTTTTCTATTATAGTTAGTACAAAAAAGTGTTAAGGCGCTCAGCACACTTAGTAACTTGAGTTTTCATTCACGGTTGTCAATTGCAGCAACAAAAGGCCCAGTTTACAGTTACGATTTTACACTTATATAATATTATAAAATCGAGTAGGTAGGTAAACAAGATGAGTTTGAATTGGTATGTTATTCTGTAAGGGGGTGATTAGGATCATGATTGTCCACAAGTTGTGAAAACCTCAGAAATAAAGAGATCTGCGCGGCACTACAGAAGTAACCCCTTGTAACTTCATTGATCGATGCGAACTATCAACCTACCTACTAACCTTTCGTTAGTGGGAGGACTAACTCTTCTGCGAGTGTCTGTCTAGGCTGTTACCATCGCTTTGCTCGTGAAGTCTGCCGCCAAGCAGTAATGTGCAAGCATTACTGTGTTCTGGTTTGATGAGCAGAGTAGCCAGTAAATTACTGGGCTCTAATGTCTCAGGGTAACGAGCGCACTGCAGTGCCGCGCAGGCCATTGTGTTTCAAAGTTCTGGGTGGCACTGCAATTATTATGGGCCGGCGTTATGTTTACCATCAGGCAAACGACCAGCTCGTCTCATTACCAAATAACATAAAAAAAACATCGTCAGTCGACTTTACTACTAGGTACTGAAACATCATCGCTTCAAAGCCTCATTCATCCCCATTCATCTCATCCATTAAAACCCTGTCAACAAAACTCTGAACGCTTCACAACTGAATAATACACACAACGCAAAGTACTTCAAAGCGATTTATAAATAACAAATCACACTTCTCATCCGGATTTCTCAAACAAAGTTAAAGGTCGTAAATATCCACAGTATCCTTTCAATAGTATTACATTGTCTATTATTCTCAAAGGTTTAAACTCATAATAAATGCGGAACATGAGGAACAAAACACTTCAAACACTGCCTATTTCTTCCTTTCGTAACAAGATATGGTTCCACAACTTTGTAGGCTACTACTTGTTTGCTTCTCACTTTATTATCACTTGAAATTGAAACAGGATTTTGTTAATGTCGAGTTGAACAATCGAGAATCAAGAGATTTCAAATTGATTTGATTTTACATAGGCTTCGAGTAATTCAGTCCTAATTTAAAAATAAAAATACTTTGTATAAATTTGTTGTATTTTCCAAGTCCTAATCAAAAACAGAACATAATAAAATTTCACCAGGCTAAACCGAGCAGGTGCTCGTCTCGTTATCCAATAGAATAAAAAAAACATATTCGAGAACAAGTAGTAGACCCCTCGTTGCGGCGGGGCTCTTCACGATCGCAGTAGCTAACGATCACTTGAAGGCCGTCGTATTGTGCGCGAACGAATGTCAACCACTGTTGTGGTTATGTCGTGATGTCTAGGAGTAGGAATATTGTCTGAAAATAGGGCTGATTTTAATTTGTTTTCATGTCTTGAAAACTGTTGCCTTAAAATGCAATTAAAATAAGAATATAACGGGCTCTCGGCTAACTTCACTTCAATGTCACAGTTCAACAAAATTGTACAGTAAACACAGAAAAACATTGAACTTTGAACAGACTTTGAAGTGAAGTTAGCCTAGAGTTTGTTTTTAGTTTCAATTTCAATATGTATACTTATGTCAGTAAATATCAACAGTAAAAAAATATTGACTAGTGTGTCGGCGGGTACGCGGAAATGTGAATTAAATGTCGAGTAATGTAATCGAGTATAATGAGTAAGCACGCTGATTTTTTTTTCAGTTTTTTTGGTAACGAGACGAGCTGTTCTTTTGCCTGATGGTAAGCATAACGCTGGCCCATAACAATTGCAGTGCCACCCAGAACTTTGAAACACAAAGTCCTACGTGGCACTGCAGTGCACTCGTTACCCTGATACATTAGGTGTTAAGTCTCATAAGCCCAGTAATTTCACAGGCTACTCTGCTCATCAAACCGGAACACAGTAATGCTTGCACACTACTGCTTGGCGGGAGACTGCACTAGCAAAGCGGTGGTAACAACCCAGACGGACACTTGCAGAAGAGTTAGTCCTACAACTAACAAGTCTAAAATTATTGCCAATAATTTCACTGACTGTTTTGATCATCAAACTAGAACAGAATAATGCATGCACACCATTGCCTGGTGGCAGACTGCGTGGTCATAGCGGTGATACCACTGCTACAGAAGGATACTCGCAGACGAGTGACACTGCAATTGTTACGAGCATTATGCTTACCATCAGGCAAACGACCAGCTCGTCTCGTTTTCCAATAAAATAAATACTAAATACATGAAGTGAGCGAAAAGGCAAAGTTACATAAATTACTTAGGAGGAACGCAGCTATCTTACACAGTCGAGTGGGTCCACATTAATGAAGTGGCCACACTGGGGCCAATTGGTAAGATGATATTCAGGGAGCATAACGCTGGGTTTTTCCTCGTACCCTGGATTAGTTTGCGTTACATTGCTAACGAGACGGCTCAAGTTGTAAACTACAAGCGGATTTTTTAAATTAATATTTTATAATCTTAGAAAAGATTTTTTGACCCTTTATTTTTAGAGCTGTACTAATCATAGATTGAGTTTATAATACATGTACTACAGGTGGAGCTTTATCATAAAAATAGCATATATAAAAAATGCTTACGCACTCTAATTCCCGGTGTCGCAAGTGCCATGGAATATCCAAGAATTGAGTACAAAATTAACGCAAGTATAAAGATGTTAACCATACCAATATGTTCTAAAAATACAAAGGATGCAAAAAAAATATTGTCCTATGTATAAAGTTTGTCCAAGGATTTTTTAAAAGACAGTTAGCAACTTTGCCAGCACGCTCGTGATATTGCCTTATTGGAATGCAATGCCGATTCACTTGATTACTTCGCACTCTTAATTAAACACCGACCTAACTCAAAATTTGGCCAAAATGAGTTAAAGTGAAATAGTGACCTAAAAAAGCAAGTCCGATAACCTAGTCTAATAAAAACAACCCTAATTTTGTTTGTAATAAGGTAGAAAATTAGAAGAGTCTATGTTTTCCTTTCCCCGTGCCCATGCTACATCTGTCGAATAGTGGCCGAATTAGTCTTACGCCGGCGGGTGTATGTGGTGAGTTTATTGAACAGTGACCGATTTTGAGCTGCGTCGTTATTTCGATAAAAATTAAGGTAAGTTCATTATAAACTTTTTCTACAATAACAACCGATTTTGTGATAGGTCTTTGTTCGACAAAGTATCCAAGTAGCCTGGTTGACTCATTTTGTATTGAGTCAGTATTTTTTTAAAACTTAGAACAGGTTAATTGACCAATTTAGAGTTATGTCTGTGTAGTTTTGAAAATCGTAAATTTAATTTGTACGATATCAAAATAGGTCACTGTAGTTTCAAAAATAAAATTATTCCTTTGGCGCATTTATAGTTAAGTCTTTGTTATGTAAAAAATATAGGTAGAACGGCGGTGTATCTAAAAATAAGTCTTTGTATCATGTAAATTTTAATATTTTTTTTGGATTAATTCAAAATACCGTTGAGAAACAACTATTTATTTTCTATTCTAGATCTCGCTTTACGTCATGAAGAATCAGCGTATGAAGGAGATATTAAAGTATCGTGTAATTTATTTATTTTTTGGTTTAATACAAAATATAATATTTTATTAAAACTGAAATAAGTGGTTTATTTTCTATTTTAGATCGTGTTTTTCATCATGAAGAAACAGCGTATGAAGGAGATATTCAAAAACCTGAATTAAAATGAAAAGTTTGTTACAGAAAGTAAAGCAATGTCATACACTGACAAACATTTCGGAGATAAAAAAGAGTTTGCTGTAAGCTAGTTTTTGACACAGATCTATACAATTCAATTGTGAAAATGGTTGCAGCTTTTATGAGTAATCCTACTTATCCTACATTATTATCCACTATCCACTAGTTTACTTCTACTAATAATTATTATTATAAATGCGAAAGTGTGTTTGTTGGTTTGTGCTTCTTTCACGCAGCAACGGAGTAACGGATCGACGTGATTTTTAGCATAGATATAGATTTATGGACCGGAGAGTAACATAGGATACTTTCTATCCCAGAAAATGCATGGTGCTTGTGGGAACTCAGGTGAAAACCGCGGGCAGAATCTAGTAATCCTACTATCCTACTAATATTATAAATGCGAAAGTGTCTTTCTTGGTTTGTTGGTTTGTCCTTCTTTCACGCAGTAACGGAGCAACGGATCGAAGTGATTTTTGGCATACATATAGTTTATGGACCGGAAAGTAACGTAGGCTACTTTATATCCCGGAAAATACATGGTTCCTGTTGGAAAGTGGGTGAAAACCGCAGGCAGAAGCTAGTAATTAATATAACACAACCGCACGTTTCCTAAAAACAAAGGTTTTTCTCAAGAGAATTCTCTGTTATATCCAGGTGATAAACTCTCAGTTGATAAAATTTTACCTACAACTGAATACGATTATATTACTCTGCATACTATACACAACAAAAGCGTAAAATTGCTTGAAAAAATAACCAAATAAGTTCTTTGCAAACACTTGCCACTACTACATCTCCGATACCTGAACAAGACTCAAGAATGTTCTAAGCAATTACTCTTACCTATCTGCCGCTAAAATGTAAGCCAACGTATATGCTACCTATTCTAGGTGGGGGCGATAAGGCCTGCACTGACGTGTATTGTGCATTTCCCCCTGCCAGCGTTTACCCTAGCCAGCCCAACTCCGTAACGGAGTGCGGCCTTGGGGCGCTGGCAAAACTGCTCCAGTAACGTTAATGTTGTCGTTGTACTATATGTCTGAACGTTAGTCGTCTGCTGTTGTTGCGTCAGCTGCTCACGCATTCCGGTAGTTATTCTTATTTCTTCCGTGGCCTCGCATTGCCACATCACGTGTTCCACAGTCTCATTTTCCAGCAAGCAGCCCCGACATAGAGGACTGTCTGTCACTCCAATCTTATGTAGATGATAGTTTATGTCGCAGTGGCCTGTGATGAGCCCTACTAAAAGTCGAAGATCGTGCCGTTGTAACTTTAGTAGGTTGTTTGTGATGTTCCTGTTTAGGGCTGGGAAAACGGTTCTTGTTGAGCTACCTAACAAAATGGCACCTCCGTAATATTTCTTGTGATAATATACACAACAAAACTCGCATCACCTGTACAAGAATATGAACAAAATACGGCCCAATGTAGTTCGTTACTAAAGCAGAAACATCTTTTTTAATTGGATTGGAAGAGGAACGTCCATATTATGACGTATTTGTTCCAATAACCACTCAGGATTTACCATTGACAAAATAATCTGAAAACCATTTATGAAAGGCGTTTCCTCCTACCCCAATTTCTATAATATTATGTGGTATATTATTTCAAGACCGAAAAATCATTCATCTTTAAAATTTATTAATCTAACCATTTCGCAATAAAAAGTAAACTTAGTATCACGTCCGTACGCCAAAAACGACCAGCCATTGAAATAAATGACTCCCTTCTATTGAATTTGACGAAAATAAAGATACACCGTAATTCTGGCGAAAGTAATCCGGATCTCACATAGTGTATTTCAGATATGACATAATGGAAAGTGCCCATAAACGGCCAGCGCCACTATTTTTAAGGTATCCTTCTCGTCGAAGCATAAGTCTTACGTCTTCATCGTCGTCACCACCTGAAAGTTTGGCTGTTGATCGAACAACACCAGAGTGCTAAACCAGCTATTTTTCCGGCTAGTAAAATCGTCTTGGTTTTCGACTCAAACCCGATTAAAACCAGTGGTCGCTAGCTAGTCTTCGGCTGGAAGGAATTGTCTAGATTTCTCGGTAGATTTTCTTTTGGAACAACTTGTTCCCTTAGTATCGTTCGTTCTAGAACTAAAACTAACGAAAACTCTACAGAATTCCTTCCGGCAGAAGAAAAGTGACCGCTAATTTTAATCGGATTGGAATCGAAGACGATTTTATTAGTCGATAAGGTCACAGAAAATGAAAGCACGATCCTGATACTTAGTCTTATGGCGAGACTAATGGTCAAGAAACTTCAGTTAGAATTGCAACTTGCGTTTTGAATTTATTAAAAGGTAGTTAATAAACAGTTTGTTAATAAATTGCCACAATTTATATGTATGCGTTGACAGTTGACTCTATACAAAAATATATGAACTGTACCCACAAGTACTTAATTAAGGGATATACACAAAATGAAAAGAACAACGCGCAGACTCGCAGAGGTAATAATTGAAAATGAAATTAAGAAATATTTAAAAGCAGGCACAATATAAAATTCTCCAGACCAATATTTCTCCCATCAAAAGTGCCAAAAAAATAGAAAAAATCCAAGTTTCACATTTGAAGATTTAGTAAATGTAAAAAATTACAAATAAATGGGGTTTGGTATCTTTGTAGAGTTTAACTCATTTTTATAGATATTTTATTGTTGTGCCAAATTATATTAGTATAGAAATTACCTAGGTAATTTGTAGTGTAAAGTTTTTAACTATTTTTGTATAAGAATTTATTTCCATTCTATCGGTAAGACCTGTCACTTTTTTATGTACTTACTGATTATTTGATTAATATGCAGATTGGGCATTGTTAAGGTTAATTCTAATATAATTATTATTATTGTTTTTTAAAGAGTTTATTTCTGTCTAATTTTATGCTATTACCTACCCATTATGTTTGAACTTTAAATAAAGATGTAATTTTGAATGTTAATACTTACTTGCTAGTATTTGCTAGTTTTTGATATTTTTTATTATTCGCTTGCTAAGGTTTAACTATACCCTGTTGCGTTACAATTTGCGGATCAAAGTCATTTGATTACTTATCGATTTTGTTTATTATGTTGGTTTTCTTTAAATCCATTCATTTAATTCCATTCTCTTAATTTGCCTATGGAGCAATTTATTTTATGTTACGCTTTTTATTAGATGAGTCACACAAAGTAGTTAGATATTTTATCGAAAAGTGACTTATTTCTTTATAAGTCACATTATTTTATACTCACTTAAAAGAATAGCGACTTAATTTAAAAATGGTCAGAGTTTTATTAGAAGTATTGAATAAAACATAGACCTAATTTCAGTTAGGTCAACAATTTCCTATCTCTTGTTTGTAAAATAATGACTCAATTGTGTTGGGTTTAATTAACATTCCTTTTTTTAATTAATCAACAAGAAAATCTTTAAATTTTTTGCTCCATCTGAAAAGTAATATTCTTAAGATAATGTCCGTGTTTTTAGTTTTTTCTTACGATACTTAGTTGTAATTCTACAGCAATTTAAAAAAAAACGCTAGTTACACTAAAACTTTAAACTTCAATTGCCAAAAGTTAGTGATTTTGGATTAGGTCAGTATTTAATTAAGAGTGCGACTTATTTGGTCGGTTTATTTTTTTGTTTATTTATTCTTTTTTGTATAGTTTTGTGTATGTATTCAATAGAAAGTCTAAGATATATATTTTAGTTAGCGACTCTTTTTCTCAATTCAGATAATAAGATATATTTCCTATGTTTGTCAGGCGACGGTAGACCACCATCTATCGCAGCAATAAACTGCACAAATGTGCATGTTGCTCTCGTGTTGGCTTAGAGGTGGTCCAGATGATGCGTTATACACGCGAGCTGAGTCACACGTCCGAATTTCAATAGAGCAACGAAATGCGCGGTTGTATGTGGACAGAATATATTTTTTAGCATTTGGCTTACCATCTTACAAACGTGCAATCGGTTATCCGCGACTCAACTAGCGCTTAAAACTCCTCATCTGGACAAGGTCTTACTTAGGTGAGAAATATGGAAATATCGCTTCGAAAATAACTTTCTATGTTAATTTAACGCCACGCCTCTAATTTTGTACCACACACCATCGTCGCTTATGTAATCAGAGCGGGCAGTGTGAAGGCAGAGCTCAGCTAAATTGTCAATTTACCGATGTTGCCACAACGCTGCGGTGGCTGCAATAGTTGCCGATCCGGCCGATACGTCGGACATCCTGGACTAAGCCTGGCCGATATTGACTGGATTTGTATGTAGAGCCCAGGTTTCAGCAGAGTTAATATTGCTTCGCAACCTAGATATATGGCTATGCAATTTAGTCGGTGTCATTGTAGAGTGAGGCTGGTTTGGAGGTAGTACATAACGTTTGGCAGGTGTCTGTTTGGAGGTAGTACATAACGTTTGGCAGGTGTCTGTTTGGAGGTAGTACATTACGTTTGGCAGGTGTCTGTTTGGAGGTAGTACATTACGTTTGGCAGGTGTCTGTTTGGAGGTAGTACATTACGTTTGGCAGGTGTCTGTTTGGAGGTAGTACATTACGTTTGGCAGGTGTCGTCGTGATCGCTGTTCATTGTAATGCAGACCGAGTTCTGTTGCTGCTGCTTATTCCCTCAGCCAGCTCCTACAGCACCCGCGCGGAGAGCTGCAGTGGTTTTATTAGTATATCGAGGCAGGGCCGGATTAACCATGTCGAGGACCCTAGGCAATGCACGTCTCGGGCCCCCTTTTCTAACCATAGTAATATTATGCTATTATAATTTGAAATACGTTCCGATATGTACTAAAATATGATCATAATAGTATAAAAAATAACGCAATATTAACAACATTGTCATTGTGGGCTTGTTACATACAAATCTTCAAATTTATTTTTCATTTGAACAAACATTTACAATTTTTTTTCCGGTATGAGGGAGCCACTTTTCGGTGCTGGGCCTCTAGGCAGTTGCCTTCTTTGCCTTATGGATAGTCCGGCCTGTGCCGAGGCCAAATAGCGTGTATTGTTATTTGTTTTTAAGATGCTGAACTAGGAGATAATGTATTTATTAACCAACTGCTACCGTTAAACGCTTAATAATGACCACCTACTCAAGAAACTCGGGTTTGCTCACGGACTGCTGGAATTTACTGCTGACTACCTCAAACACCGGCAACAGTTTGTGAGATTGTGTGTGTATGACTCCATGCCTTATCAGTTATCGCACACGATATGGGGTCAGCTAGGGATTTATACTAGGACCTTTTCTTTTCATTCTTCCCGCTGTAGTTATAGGCATTCCAAATGCCTTTAATATGCGGACGACATGAGTTTGATCAATAGGCTGTGGAACTGCCTAGACCTCCTGGATGTGGACGCTGTTTGCCAATGGCTGCGTGGCAAATAAAATGTAGTTTACAGAAGTGAATCTCTCGAATTTGGGTTATGACGAGTCCTACAGATTGCACTTGGTGTTGAGGCTCTAATTATGGAGAGATAGCGAAAACCCTTACGCGATTTTAGATTTTAATACTATTGTTATAACAAAATAAATTAAGACTGTTTTACACATCCAAGAACCAAAATCCGCAAAGAAAGACGAAAGGTAACATGAAAGTCTTACCGGGAAACGCGTAGAAAGGGTTTCCCTTCGTTTATATTTAAACTATCCAAGTCAAGTCACGTATCCTGAGTCTCTCTAACTAATACTGAAGAATTACCTATTTCTCTCTTTTCCTGGTGCCTCTTATATAAAGTTCTCGTATCGTGTTTAGTAACTATGGCAAAGTATGATAAAAGTCCTGATAGCTCCCATGATGGAGTTTGGATCGATTGGCGTAATAGCGTAACAGAATAATATTTACGAAGCAAAGAACATAAAAAGATGGTTTGTGAAATTAGTACAAGGCACCTACGGGCTGAGAAGAACATGTTGGTCAAAGCTCTCTTTAAAATAAAAGAATAAAAAATTAGACGATGAAGAAATGACTTTAAAAACATGACCAAAATATAAGGCTAGTAATAATAGGTTAAACTACTAAGATGAACCCTAAAATAGGTCAATGATGAAACCTTAAATAGATTGACTGACAATGACTGACAATCGAACCTGATCGTCTTAGCGGCACTTAAAAGCTGCCGATGTCCAATAAACAAGGATTTACAAACAGACTGTTTGTAATAACGCTTAAGCCAATGCGATGTAGAACTGGTTAGAATGGCTTACTGGCCGATAGCTGTTTACGAGTTGGATTATAGACAGAGTACAGGAAACTTGGTCACTTGGGATCGCTTTTAGATTGTTAGATTGAACTATTAAAAGCTAGTTCAATCGGAACCAAAATGCAGATACTTATTTGACTCAACGGATCAGAATTGCGGTTCAACGAGGCAATGCCGCCAGCACGCTGCTGACGCTTCCAACTGGTAGTGGGCTAGAACATTTGGATTATCTAGGCCTACTTTGGCTTGTAGATTATCGAACTACTTATAGTTTAGGCTTATCCCGTGGAAAAAAATTTAAAGCTTGGAAGTAGATTAAAATTTTTTCAACGGGCTAAATGCCTATGAATATTGTTTTCTCACCTATATTACCTATATTATAGTATTATACAATTCTATTGTATCAATATTTATATTAGGTATTGTTAGTTATCATTATTACATAATTATAATATATGTTGGTCTTCTTTAAATGTATGTATTTTAACACATATTCGCTTACCATCAGGCGAGTTGGAGGTCAAACACTTAAAATTACATTTATTTACATTTAAAAAAACTTTTGCTGAAAGCATGTTTCTACGGCTCTTGCGTCAACTGATCCCGCCACAAACTGAGCCCGCGGGATGACTTGGTCCGTGACTTCATGAACCACAAATATAGTTGATTAATTTGAATATTATTGAAACATCATCATTTTATTTTGACTTTGATTTGATTTAATTTGATTGTAATTTAACTTTTATTTCATTTTTGTTTTGATTTTGATTTAATGTGATTATAGATTTAAGTATGTAGTAACTATTTCAGACACAATGTAAAAATTGTTAATGAATAAATGATACGAAGTTTTCCTTCACCCAAAGTTCAAGCTGTATTTATCTTCATTTTTCCCGGGCGACGTCTTTATCAGTTACAAAGTTGTGTCATGGATGTATGACCTCCAACTTTCATGAAGTCCAAGTGGTGTACAAAGTTAGTGCTTCACAAATAATGCCCAGTGGTAGTTTACAAAACTAAATTAAAAGTTTTCCGTCGTGAGTTCATTTTAGAGACGCGGTGAGGTTTTTTTGGCCGGATTTAGGCCGGGTGTTGTCTGTTTAGCTAAAGTTTGTAGCGTTAACTGCTGGCCGGTTTCACCCGCGTGGAGGTTGCCAGCGTGATTGAAACCGCCAAAAAAGTCTTTGTCAGTCTCCGGATCATTAAAAATCTGTATACAAAATCATCGCAATCCGTTGCTGCGTTGGTGCGTGTGAGAAGGCCAAACTAACAAACACATTATCGCATTTGCTTATGCTTGCACATTACTGTTTGGCAGCAGACTTCACGAGCAAAGCGGTGGTACCAACCCAGACGGACACTCGCAGAAGAGTTAGTCCTACCACTAACAGTCGGACGAGTTGCCGGTTATCCAGTCCCCTCTCTAATCTTAATGTAACTTTTCACGATAGTGGAGTTGCAACTGTATCTAATTTTTTAATTCTAATAGACGAATTTCGTCTTATTGGTTTAGAGCTAAATTTTTCCAAATGCGAACTTTTTGTTTGCGATTCTTGTTCGGATAAGGATTCGGTTTTTGAAAAATTTAATAGTCTGGCTCCTAATATCAAATCGGTAGATAAGTGTTCCCTTCGTCTTTTGGGTTCACCGATTTTAGATGAAGCTTTTTCATCTTTCGTTGACGAAAAAATTCAAAATTTTATGAACACTTCCGACAGATTGCTCAAAATTAACGCCCATATGGCTTTTACAATAATTAGATTTTGTCTTTTCGTTCCTAAATTTACCTACGTCTTACGATGTTGTCAGCTGTGGAAACACAGTGAGCTCCTTACGAGCTTGGACAATATTGTAAAACAAACTTTAGAGTCGGTTTTGAATATTGACATGGATGACAGGGCGTGGTCGCAAGCTTCTCTACCTGTGAGGTTTGGAGGACTAGGGATACGCAAAATTTCGAGTGTTGCTCTACCGGCGTTCTTGTCCTCTGTCCATGGTACGTATAAATTAATAGAAAAAATATTAGCACCATCATTAGATTCTTTAGGTCATTTTGAAGTAGCTCACTTGACGGAGGCCAAGAATGCCTGGGGGATGGCTTGCCCGAATACTGATCTCCCTATGGTTTTGTCCTCACAGAAGTTGTGGGATCGACCGATCTGCGACCTAGCACGGAAAGGTCTTTTAGATACGTGCCTTAGTGTCGCAGATCGTGCTCGTCTTCTTGCAGTTTCTGTGTGGGAATCAGGGCTTTGGTTGCAGGCCGTCCCTTCTTTTAATACAGGTAACCTATTAGATCCATCCGCTTTTCGTCTTGCTGTTTGCTTACGTTTGGGTGCGAGGTGCTATGTTGCCCATCGCTGCCAGTGTGGTACTGCTGTCGATCAGCTCGGTCATCACGGCCTCTCTTGTTCCAGAAGTGCCGGTCGAATTTCCCGTCACGCCAGTCTTAATGACATCATCCGCCGGGCTTTTACCAGCGCCAATGTAGCAGCCATTCTCGAACCGAATGGTCTTATGCGTGACGATGGTAAACGGCCTGACGGAATGACGCTCGTTCCTTGGAAATTGGGGCGGCCCCTAGTGTGGGACGCTACTTGTGTCGACACTTTGGCACCGTCTCATATTTCCGAGACACAAATTAGGGCTGGCGCCGCGGCTTCTTCGGCTGAGCGACTCAAGCGGCGCAAATATGCTAACCTCGGGAGCGGTTACATATTTGAGCCGTTTGGTGTTGAAACATTGGGTCCGTGGGGGCCGGGAGCTCATAATATTTTCAAAATTTTGTCAGGGCGTTTGATTGATGCGACGCGTAACCAAAATGCTGGTAACTATTTGGCTCAACGGATCAGCATTGCGGTTCAACGTGGCAATGCCGCCAGCATGCTGGGTACGCTTCCTACTGGTAGTGGGCTAGAACATTTGGATTATCTATAGGCCTACTAGGGCTTGTAGATTATCCAACTGTTTTTGTAGCTAGCTAGTTTAGATGTAGTGTTTATTTATGTATTAGCTAATTAATAGGTTAAGTATTTGTACTTATTCAATTGAATCAACTTGAATAAAGAATCTTTCCCCTTGTTGATAGAGCTACTCAAAATGTGTAAGAATTGAATATAAAAGCCTTTGCTTTTATAAAAGCGTGTACTCTTGCTAATTTTATGTCATTTTTTTTCCTATAATATAATTATCAAGGTCTGAAATATTTTTTTAAAATAAGTATCTACATCAATAGTCGGAAAAAGTCTACAGCAACCTCATCTCCAGGAGAGAGGGCTACAATGTGTTGGTATAATCATTGTGTACTATGTTAAAATTAATCATTTCGTTTTTTTTATTTATTTAGTGCCGCTTTGCTTGTATAGTCTGCCGCTAAACTGTGTTCCGGCTTGATGAGAAAAGTAGTCATGCAGTGAAATTACTGTGCTTATGAGACTTAAAACCTAATGTCTCAGGGTAACGAGCGCACTGCAGTGCCACGCACGCATCAAAAAATTCTCAAAATTATTTCACTTGTTATGAGCCGTACGACCAGCTCGTCTCATTATTCAATAGAATAAAAAAAGCCATTAAATTTTCTTACCTATGACCATTTTTAGTGTAGAATAAATTTTATCCTATTCAATATTCCTGTAGAAGCGAACTAGAAATGGATAGCTTTTATAGAGATCTTGAAATAGTGAAGTTCACATAAAGTGCACTTAGGGATGCCACAGAAACATCCAAACTAATCCATCAGTGCGGGTTTAACTAAATTATGGGGGTCTGGGGTTCCATTATCGGCTTAACTTGTGATTTTCCTTCGTTACATCGCGTGATCAAACTCTTTTGATAGACTAGGAGATAGAAACGGATTTATTACAAACCTCTCCAATTTTTTTTTAAATTTTATTGTATTTGTAAGTTTAATTTTTTTTTAAAAGTTTGCGTTTGTCTGTTGCTCTTATTCTACTAAATAAATGGTTTAAAAATGACAAGAGTTTCTCGTAAAATAGTCAGGCATTTTCATAGGAGGAGAATGCTGCTCATTCCCTTAGCTGTATCTTACAGCATCTACGGGAAGAGATGGGATGGTACTTATTCTTAGCACGCGGCCAGTTATGGCAGCAGAAAACTTTGGCATCATTTAAATAATAATTATTGTATAGATAGTTATAAGCAGAAAATTTGCCGCATTGCATTATTATTTAGGTCAAAATAATTGCAAATATTTCTGCTGACTGTAACTAATTAGCTTATTAAATAACGACTTAAATTCACTAATTTTCAAACGCATCATAAATTGGTATATTTATTATAGATACAGCTATTATAATTAGTTTTGGTTTGACACAATTACGAGTATTTGTTACAATTACCTGCATTTGATTAGGCATTGTCTCCTAGCCTTATTATACAGGATGTTCAAGGATACAGATCACGTATCTTGCCAGAACACAACATATTGAATTTTGGTCACGTAAAATCTTTGTATTTTCTACCATTCCTGTCTCTTTTTTTAGGGATCCGTGGCGGATGTCTAATTTAATTTAGTTTAACAGAAGTTAGTTGGTGACAACTGACAACAGTTGTGGTAACGTTACCTTTTTAAGTCTGGTGACATTTTTTTTTGTTAGATAGAACTTGATGTTTTTCGATGACGATCGTGATACCACTGGTGTCAATGTTATTACAATGATTTGAGTTGTTGTATTTACCATTTAATAGATTAGTGTTTGAAAACTATCTCACCTGATCTTAAGCTACAATCGAAGATGGCGGATATGCCAAGCCTAGATTGGGGCTGGATCTCAAGTGCAGCTGCCATATAATATACCGATAGGCGACTTTAGGATGATAGCTAGCTTGACAAGCACCAGAAAATGTTCTAACATGCAAACTTGTAACTCTAACCTCAAAACGTGCAAATTATTTGTTATCGTCTCAATTCAATGCAACGAAACGTTTCACTACTCTGAGTTAACTTTTCATTAATTATTCATGCAGTACTTACGCCTGGTTTTGGTACATAAATTAGCATAAAGCGGCCCCTACACTGCATGAAGCGGCTACGGTTCGTCTCTTTCACTGCCTCTAATCGTGGTACGGTTAGCGCTTGGACTAGACCAGCAAGCACCACCTTAGACAGTACGATACGCGTCAAGCGAAGATAGTGGTTTTCCAGGGTTTTCGCGTGGTCCGTGATTGATGATTATCCATCAATCAAGCATTGCGTCTAATGTGCACTTTACTCTCCGGTCCATAAACTATGTATATTTATGCAAAAAATCACGTCCGTACTTGGGTCGTTGCTACGAGAAAGAACAACAACCGATCAAACCAACAAAAGAAAACAAATTGTCGCGTTTATTTAGTGCGGATATAATAAAAAAATAATGATGATGCTACGGAACCTCAACAAACTTATGTAATTCAACCTTGTCTATCCGTTTACTTATCAGAGCTGGAACTTTCAAGGGTCTCAGTAATAGAGATCCCTAAACAAAATTAGGTATAAAAGGACCTCTGGTCAACGCACTTGGCTCAAATAATGATCTACACTTATAGAGGTATAGAACAACTTTAAAAATGGTATTAAACCCCTGAAAGACTTCTACGCCGTACATAACGAAGAAGTCGTAGCGTAGAAGTCTTTTTCTATGCTACAATTTAATGAGACGAGCTGGTCGTTTGCCTGTTGGTAAGCATTACACCGGCCCACAACTATTACATTGCCACTAAGAACTTTGAAACACAATGGCTTGCGCGGCACTGCAATGCGCTCGCAACCCTGAGGCATTAGGTATTAAGCCCCATAAGCCAAGTAATTTCACTGACTACTTTGCTCATCAAAAAGAAACACGGTTATGCCTGCACATTACTGCTTGGTGGTGGACGTTACGAGCAAAGCAGTGGTACCCACCCAGATGGACACGCAATTGCTGCTGCAACACGCGATTTTGACTTAACCGCGACAAAGGCGATATATAATAATAGGTAGGTACTATCAAAGGGCTACGTAACAGCACTGTGACGCACCTCTTGTTCGACGTGGTTTTTTGCATAAGGGGCAATGTAGACGCTTATGCAAACGTACGTTTGCTTGTCAGAATAGCAACGCTTTCGCGTCAAGCGCGAATTTCGTGATACTCGAAATGCGCGCTTGACGTAAAGGCGTTGTTATTCTGACAAGGAAACATACGTTTGCATAAGCGTCTATGGTCTGCATAAAGATAGTTTATGGACCGGGGAGTAACATAGGCTACTTTTTATCCCGGAAAAATGCACGGTTTCTTTGTGAATTTCCACGTGGATGAAACCGCAGTCAACAGATAGTAATTTAAAACCGACAAAAACTTTTTTTTATTTCGATAAAAATCTCGTAAACTAAACTAAACCATCTCCATATTTTCGTCCAGCAGACTTCAATATTGAACATTCAGATATTGTCTGAAAATCCAACAACTAACAGCGAAAGGCGTAGGTAATTTAGGAGAGCTCCCAGACCTGATTGCTCAAACGGTTGTACCGTGGAAGCAATGTGCGAATTTCCTAGAGCTGCATATTCTAGCACGCCCAATTACTGGAACTGAACTCAGTCAATATCGCAGTACTTTAGACACAGGATAAGAAGGAGCAAATTTTGAAGATTGTAAGACAACAAGTATAATTTAAAAACACTCATTTTTACCAAATGTATATGAAAGTATATACGGTACATACAACAAATCAACCATTTTTAAAAATTTTGTCTGTCTGTTTGTTCCGGTTAATCTCCGAAACGACTGGATCGATTTTGACGGGACTTTCACTGGTAGATAGCTGATGTTACAAGGACTAACTCATGCTACTTTTGTTTTAGAAATAAAATTAGGGTTCCGCGCAAAAAAATTAAAACCATGAAAACCGTTATCTCCGCGCGGGTTAAACCGCGGGCAGCAGCTAGTCAATCCTAAAAACTAGAGCATCCTTTATAAGTATTTTCACCAATAGAGATGGTCAACTACGTTCTCAATATATCTGAACTGGCTAGCTATACGGCTGGCGTGACGGAAGTCGTGTACCTAACACGTTTCTTGCATTCCACATTGCTTTGCGCGCTTTCACCGCTCAGCAAGCTTTTTCAAACTCAAACCGCTGAGCTCGAATAGCTTAGTGTAATCATAGATCTCTTTACAAAGATAAAACTCAAAAGGGATCGCTGTTGCACCAACATAAAACATATAACAAGCTTCACATCTGGTTACTTTTCCATTTGCACGGGTGGCCGCGCGAATGTTTTCACCCGTGATCCTGGGCCAGCTGGAGCGAATAATGTAAGGACCGGGCTGCTCCTGCTCGCTTCGCTCGAAAAAATCGGTAAATTGTGGAGTTATTAAAGTTTACCAATTTTTAGTGTACAATTCTGAAAGATGAACAGAAAACTGCGTTGAACTGCGTTGTAAATTCAGTTGATTGTTGTAATTTTGGCCTAAGTTATTTCGACCTAGCTTCTGCCAGCGGTTTTCACCCGAGTGCTTACAGGAACCGTGCATTTTTCCGGAATAAAAGGTAGCCTAAGTTACTCTCCGGTCCATAAACTATATCTAAGCCAAAAATCAAGTCGATCCGTTGCTCCGTTACTAAAGGACAAACCAACAAACTAACAAACTTTCGCATTTATAATAGTATAGTAGGAAGTAGGATAGAAGTTGGATTAATAGGAAGTAGGAAGTAGGATTAGATTTTGAGTTTCGTAAACTGTTTGGAAATTAATGTAGTGTAAAATATTATACTCCTTATACGTAGGACGTTCTCTGACTAAGTGGTAAGATTATACGTTGCTGGAAGTGTCTGACAAAGAAAAGCAGAAGATTGGGCTTAATCGTGCGCTTTTATGTTTAGCAATGGACCGATACGGGCTAATTATTACTGTATTCAAATTTCTTTATTCACATAAGCCCCAAGAGAGCACTCATGAAAATTTAAATAAATGACTCTAAGTGCCCGTTCCAAATTGGTATAGATCGATCAAGAAGAAGGGAAAGAAACTCGTCGGCATTATTTTTAAAAATAGTTTTCACAATATTTCTAATGCTTACAATCATGTTTAAAATTTAAGTCTAAGTATTAGGGTAGGTAGTCGCCAGGAGGCTTCTGAGCTGGTTTGTCATGCATCTTTGTCATCTACATTGTTTATGCCTTTTGGTAACGGGACGAGCTGGTCGTTTGCCTGATAGTAATCGTAACGTCGGCCTATAAACATGATTGCAGTGCCACTATAAAGCTAATCACGCTTTATGCACTGATACACCTTCTCTTGAGTCGCAGGTGGCATTGAAAGATACAGATACACCAGACAAACATCCAAAAAGAATCCAAAATTTAAAATCTATGCTCACCACACAAAGTTTGCCACCACAGGGATCAAACCCAGGCCCCTTTGTAGGAACAGGGCCGGATTATCCATAAGGCAAAGAAGGCAACTGCCTAGGGGCCCAGCACAGACTAGGGGCCTCGCACCCCGGGAAAAAACATTGAAAATGTTTCTTCGAGTGAAAATTAAATTTGAAGTGTTGTTTGTGCGAGTTGTATTGATTGTGCTGTTTTTTATATTACATCGTCATATTTCAGTACATTTCAGAACGCATTTCAAATGATTATAGCATAATATTATTATGTTTAGAAAAGGGGGCCCGAGACGTGCATTGCGTAGGGGCCCCAACATGGTTAATCCGGCCCTGTGTAGGAAGGGTTACTCCAGTTGTTACCAACAGCCACGAAGCCGTATTGTCTGAAGTAACCTTTGAAGCCAGTTTAATCTAGATAAATATTGGCTACGGTAAAAGGTTCCCATCTGTTTACTTTGCTATTTGTACGGGTGGTCGCGCGAGTTGTCCGCCGAGCTCCCGAAGCAGGCAGAGCGAGTAATGTAAAGCTGGTATCTCCATGCACGTTTGCTTGGACAGAAATGAGAAATCGAGAAATATTTCTATTGGAAAATAAAGCGCCGTTAGTTAGTTGGTGTATTGATAGTTCTGAGCTCGTTACCCTGAGACGTTAGGTATTAAAGTCTCATAAACCCAGTAATTTCACTGACTACTCTGTCCATCTAGCCGGAACACAGTAATGCTTGCACATTACTGCTTGGCGGCAGACTACACGAGACAGACGGACACTCGTGAAGTTAATCCTACCATCAAGTAAAATTTGAACTACTTGCTTAGTTTATTTGAAGAACTTAGTTAAAATTGAAACTAAGACGTTCGGTGTTTGATCGCAAATCTCGATAAAGATATCGGATTTGGAGGATCAGCCTCCTGGGACGACCACATTATTTATATTTTAAAACCAAGTCTTACATTTCTTGCGGTCCATAATTTATTCCCTTCCGGTAGCAACCCTCAGACAGACCACAGTCGATCATATGCTTGAGCGATCTGGTATGTATGGGCCGTGTGAGATAGGGACGAGGTATCGGAAATATATATATGTTGGTATCGATATTTTCCCAGGTGGTTGGACTAACTCTTCTACGAGTGTCAGTCTAGGTGGGTACCACTGCTGTGCTCGTGTATTCTGCTGCCAAGTAGCAATGTGAAAACTATACGTACCGTCTTGATGAGAAAAGTAGTCAGTGAAATTACTGGGCTTATAAGACTTACGAGCGAGTGTGGCCGAGCGGGAACTTGTGCGACTCTCAATCCGATGCACCATAGTTCGAAACTCGACTCGGCTGCACCAATGACTTATATTAAGTTATGTTATGTTAGTGGGAGGACTAACTCTTCTGCGAGTGTCCGTCTGGGTTGTTACCACCGCTTTGCTCTTGAAGTCTGTCGCCAAGCAGTAGTGTGCAAGCATTACTGTGTTCCGGTTTGATGAGCAGAGTATCCAGTGAAATTACTGGGCTTATGAGACTTAATACCTAATGTCTCAGGGTAACGAGCGCACTGCAGTGCCGCGCAGGCCTTTGTGTTTCAAAGTTCTGGGTGGCACTGCAATCGTTATGGGCCGGCGTTATGCTTACCATCAGGCAAACGACCAGCTCGTCTGGTTACCTAATAACATTTAAAAAAAAATTGCGGTTTATTCACACTCGTTCTAAAACGGTGAAGGAAAACATCGTGAGGAAATCCGCATGTTCAAGAACCACAACATTCGTGGACATGTGACATCCACCAAGCCGAACTGGGCCCGCGTGTTGGATTTATACCTCTCTCTCTCTGAGAGAATGCCGGATTCCTGGCATTGGGAGCGTAAGAGGCTGATAATGATAAGACTTAATACTTAATGTCTCAGGGCATCGAGCGCACTGCAGTGCCGCGCAGGCTCTTGTGTTTCAAAGTTCTAAGTTACACTGCACTTGTTATGGGATGGCGTTATACTTACCATCAGGCAAATGGCCGGGTCGAATTTTTAACCAATATAAAAAAAAGGAGTCTAGTCCGAAACAAAAAGTTTGTACACCACCAGACCTGTGTCGTCAATATACTTTCATAGTAATTCTGTGCTTTCATATCATTTTGCCTGTTGTAAAAATATTTTTCCTGTAGCGAGAATTCTATTGACCTCGCGACTTTCCCACGCTCCAAACGTAAAGTCTTTGAACTAAGCAACCTCGTTAAAATGCGAAAAAATAGATTTTCCCATATTCAAAGAGTTTATTATAACTTTAATCATCTCTCATTTAAATCTTGGTATAATTTTGCTCTACGAATCCGCCACACGCTATTAATAAATTCTCAAACGTATCCATTTTCGTACGATTTTCGTATTTAATATTACCATGACAGTGTCGATAGACAGATTCACAAGCGGACGTTGACCGCGTACCATTAGGGTAAAATCCACAACGTTTAAATTATATCGATGCTTAAGGTAGAGATGGGGTATATTAATTATTTCAAAACACTAGAGGAATAACAAACAGGAGTACAGTAATTTTCAGCCTCTTACGCTCACATTGCTGGGATACCGGCCTTCTGTCAGAGAGAGAGGGTATGGGCCATAATCCACCACGCGGGCCCAGTGCGGCTTGGTGGATGTCACATGTCCTCGAATTTTGTGGTTCTTGAACATGCCAGTTTCCTCACGATGTTTCCTTCACCGTTTTAGAGCGAGTGTGAATAATCCGCACATAACTATTGGTGTGGGCTGAGTCGAGATTCGAACTATGGTGCGTTATAACGCACTTTTGCATTATCGATGCAAAATTGTGTTTGTTGGTTTGTCCTTCTTTCGCGCAGTAACGGAGTAACGGATCGACGTGATTTTTGGCATAGATATAGTTTATGGACCGGAGAGTAACATAGGCTTCTTTTTACGCAGGAAAGTTGCACGGTTCGTGTGGGAGCGCGGGTGAAAACCGCGGGCAGAAGCTAGTTATTCATAATAAAATGTTTCTTTTGAAGATTGGAAAAAATTCAAATGATCCTATACCTACTTATTGTCAGATATATCAATATGTACTACTATAATCGGTGTAGGTAGTACTTACTCAGATCCTAGCTATTCTTTTCTAAAATCAAAATAAACAGAGATAAAAAATCTTTTAGCAAAATAGAATAATTATAATAAGTCTTTACTTACGTAGTTCTACAGGCTCTTTAAGCACTTGTATTTGAAATAGAACATTAGTATAAGATACAAACCTCTTTAAGTACACCATTGATGTAGGTACCTACGTATCTTGAAATAAAGTTTTATCGATATTATTCTCTTAACGAGAACTATTTACTCAACGAGAACTATTCTCTCAACGAGAGTTATTCTCTCAATGTCCTTACTCTCGGTCTTATGTTGGACATTAAAGGTATTGTCTTCTAAAAATAGTAATAATCTTCTCCAAAGATAGTTGAAGCCCACACAAGGTCCCTTTTTAATGTGTTACTTTGTATAATATTTTGTACTAGCTTCCGCCTGCGGCTTCGCCCACGTGGTATATATCTTTGTAATTTATACTCTATGTGTTATTCCGTTGTATAAGCTATATTACTGTAAAGTTTCATCAAAATCCGTTCAGTAATTTTTGCGTGAAAGAGGAACAAACATCCATCCATCCTCACAAACTTTCGCGTTTAATATATTTGTAGGACTAACCGTGCCCCGCGGCTGCGCCCACATAAAATAAAAGTAGCCTAGGTTACTCCTTTTAACACTGTCTAATCCGGCTAATCTCCGAAACGGCTGGACCGATTTAGACGGGACTTTTACTGGCAGATCGCTGATATTATGATTTAGGCTACGTAGGCGAAGCCGCGACAGCTAGTCGAGAATAAAAAAATTGAAACTATCGATAGTTTCAATTTACGGTATCGAGATGGGACGGTATCGATACCGTCCCATCTCTAGTGAATTCAACCGCAAATGTACGAAACTCTTTTGCCACACGCGGCAGAGAGCACAGTGGGGAATATGCGTCAAACCGTAGATCACATATTTGTATAGGACGGGTTTGTCGAGCGTTTATCAGATAAATCGCTGTCTTAATTCTATCACGGTACCTATTACCAGGTGGTAGGACTAACTCTTCTGCGAGTGTCCGTCTGGGTTGTTACCACCGCTTTGCTCGTGAAGTCAGCCGCCAAGCAGTAGTGTGTAAGCATTACTGTGTTCCGGTTTGATGAGCAGAGAAGCCAGTGAAATTACTGGGCTTATGAGACTTAATAGCTAATGTCTTAGGGTAACGAGCGCACTGCAGTGCCGCGCAGGCCTTTTTGTTTCAAAGTTCTGAGTGGCACTGCAATTGTTATGGGCCGGCGTTATGTTTACCATCAGGCAAACGGCCAGCTCGTCTCTTTACCAAATAGCATAAAAATAGAAATATAATCAAATCGACATTAGGTATTGCTCATCAAACCGGAACACATTGCAGTTACGTTTGCGCGTTACTGTTTGTTTATTGGAAACATTTCGAGCTTTCACTGAAGGAAAATATCGTGGTGCAACCATATTCAACCCGTAGACGCTTATGCAAGTATGCGTTTTGTTGTCAAAGTAAGTAAAGCAAAGAAAAGCTATTGCATCAAGCGCGGATTACGAGATAATACACGCGCAAGCGCTGCTTGATTTAAATCCATCACAAAACCACGAAATATACAAGAACGGCCTGATAGTCCTGTTTTGAAACCCTGCCTGGGCTCAAAGCGACGACTGCTCCGCTTTACGCTACATAGATCATTTGCGCACCACCGCCTATTTACCGCGGCATCTGCACTGAGCACGCAGTGGTTGTGAAACATTTTTTTTAATAAAGGTCTTTGAAGCATATTATGTTGAAGCTGGTGCCGTGCTCGGACTAGATTTCCATCAAAACCCAACCACAACCACAATAGACAATACGATATGCGTCAAGCGGGGATCGTGGTTTTTGCACGATTTTCTGGTGGTCCGCACTTGACGCTTATCGATCAATCATGAATTAGATGTGATGTGTGGGGCTGCTATAGGCTCCTATCGATGTGTTTCGATAGCCGCACTTGACAGCCAGTTCTAATCTAGGTTTATCATAATACATGCATCATCTTAGACCACATCGTGGCTTAAGATCAGGTGAGATAGTGGTCAAAGGCTAGTATAAAAAAACTAAACTTGGGCTTCGCTTTTTTTCATTTTGAAGTAGAAAATGAAAAATCTCAGCAAACTGTCGCAGCCTCCAAAATCTGCATCCTTTTGACCTCAGTCGCGCTAACCATCCAAGCTAGGCTTCAAAGGATTAAAATCTAGTTAAGAAATAACAGGATTACGGATTCGAATATAGAGTACCGGTAGAGACGTGGATCTGACAGGGGTGGATTCAGATGCTTAGGTGGGGGGAGTTATTCAGTATTTCTTCAGGTACGTTGCATAGTACATGGAAGACATGGAAGAAATGGCTTTTCTAGTACTAGCCTAGCTAATTCCCACTTGCATGTCCGGGTTAGAGGAGCCTAGTTTTTAAAGCTAGCTAGCCGTAACAGCAAGCTATAAGCTAGGTATACCCCTGGCTCTGAATGGTACTGCAATTGTTATGAGCCTGCGTTGTACTTATACCATCCTACTTCCTACTTCCTACTAATATTATAAATGCGAAAATGTGTTTGTTGGTTTGTCCTTCTTTCACGCAGTAACAGAGCAACGGATCGACGTGATTTTTGGCATAGATATAGTTTATGGACCGGAGAGTAACATAGGCTACTTTTCATTCCGCAAAAATGCACGATATATAAAAAAAAAGGTTCGAAATATCAAGCATTAATACAAAACTCATATTAATAACACCAAAATGTACAATGGAAAAAAAACACATACGTGATTAAACCCGTGAAAAACGTTTCATTCGACGAGTCATTAATTTACCCCTTCTAGATAAGATCCTGAGTAAGTCCATCCGTAAAAGCGAATTCAAACGTCCTGAAGTGGAACTTCAAAAGGTTTTTCGTGTGTGTTCAGCCTTAAATATGTAGGTATTGGACTCGGAAGGGTAGTAAAGCGTGATTTAAATATTCTGAGGGGTAGGCTTAAAATCAAATAATGTTATTCAGTCAAGTTTCAGTCTCCAGTAATAGATTAAGATTTAGATTATATCTAGGCAATAGAGATCTCCATGTTTTTATAATGTCAATCATCAGTTTGTTTTCTAATAAGACGTACGTACGACGTCTGTTACGAAACGACGTAACCCCATCCAGTTTGGGCTTTTTTGAATTGTCTTTACAAGTACTCTGATGTCCAGGTCTCAGATGATGTCCAGGGTCCTGATGGTGGAGTTGGTTAGAAGGAAGCTTGCCTGGAAAAATATATTTTTCTGCAAAAAACTTATTTTTTGTTATGTTATTAGGTAACGAGACGAGCTGGTCGTTTACCTGATGCTAAGCATAACGCCGGCCCATAACGATTGCAGTGCCACCCAGAACTTTGAAACACAAAGGCCTGCGCGGCATTGCAGTGCGCTCGTTACCCTGAGACATTAGGTATTAAGTCTCATAAGCCCAGTAATTTCACTGGATACTCTGCTCATCAAACCGGAACACAGTAATGCTTGCACACTACTGCTTGGCGGCAGACTTCACGAGCAAAGCTTTGGTAACAACCCAGACGGACACTCGCAGAAGAGTTAGTCCTCCCACTAACGAATTTACTTATGTTCTATCGATTGTGACAATAGCTTCGAAGCAAATGGATTTTTCTAGGGCCTTCTAGCCTAGAATAGTTCTGGCTTTTATGTGCAACTGCCAAAACACACTGATATGTAGTCGGCAACCGAATTTCAACTTAAGGGTAGTCGCTAGCCAGAGAGGCACTAGAAAATGCCGTATCTCTATGAAAAATAGTAATAGAAATTGGAGTTTCCTAACGCTAGCAGACGTGATAAAAATGCTGGTTAGACTCTGCTAATACATTTGCTTGAAAGTGTCCTTCTCAGACGTAGTACTGAAGATTGTATATTGCCTATCTATATGCTAAATATGTGTATATTGTATATGCTAAGATATGCGTGCTCGTGTTTATATTAAGCGACACTGAGACGGTGCAGTTATTAGATGCCCCGCTCCAGTTCCTGGGCGCTCAGTAACCCGTATCTATAGGCGGATTATGGTAAGATTCAGAGACGAGTCTAAGCTTGGACTTTTGCTTACATATGACAAAACTGTATAGAACTGTTTTAGACTTTCACGGTTATTCACTACTTTATACATTGTAACGGGATATTTACCGTGATTATTATAAGCTGGTGAGCTCCCGATATTTCGACGCTGTTGCAAGCATCATGTTCACGGGAATACTGGCGAAACTGCGGGTGGATTGTAGAAATTATGAGCAGACAAATCTGTCTACCCGCTTTCTTTGTCTTTTACGCGTACTACTAGAACTCACTCGAAAGTCACGACAAAACACGCTCACGATATCACTGCGTTTTTGAGAGTCCCTAAATGGCTGTGAATTATTTTTTAGAACACTGATCACCGGATATAGCAATAGAAATATCAAAATACAAAAACTTCAATCGGGAAAACGGCTTTAAATTGTCCAGTGCGTGGAATCCGGTGATCAGTGTTCTAAAAAATAATTCACAGCCATTTAGGGACTCTCAAAAACGCAGTGATATCGTGAGCGTGTTTTGTCGTGACTTTCGAGTGAGTTCTAGTAGTACGCGTAAAAGACAAAGAAAGCGGGTAGACAGATTTGTCTGCTCATAATTTCTACAATCCACCCGCAGTTTCGCCAGTATTCCCGTGAACATGATGCTTGCAACAGCGTCGAAATATCGGGAGCTCACCAGCTTATAATAATCACGGTAAATATCCCGTTACAATGTATAAAGTAACTGTATAGAATGTTGACATATGGAAATTTTAGTCAACGCTTAGATTCATCTTTGAGTCATAGCCTTAGAAAACAAAACTAGAGTAAAATTAATCATATCTACCTTCGACTTTTCAATTTACCTTCGACTTACATCGAATAATTTAATTGATGAGACTTATCTAATTATTATATTATATTATTTTTATATACTATATATTATTATATATATTATATTAATTTGTGGCTTATGTTACTTGATTCTGCCTGATGATTAGCAATTTTATTTGTTTTTCTGCTCAGTGTTTATTCTTTTTTATTTACTATTTGATAACGATACGAGCTGGTCGCTTGCCGGATGGTAAGCATCGCCAGTCGATACCAATTGCAGTGCCACTCAGGCCTTTGTATTTCAAAGTTCTGCGCACACACATTGCACTCGTTACCCTGAGACATTAGGTATTAAGTCTCATAAGCCCAGTGATTTCACTGGCTACTCTTCTCATCAAACCGAACTGTGTTCTGTATGTATTACACGAAACACAGTAAAGCTTGCTCATTACTGCTTGACGGCAGACATTACGAGCAAAGCGGTGGTATCAACCCAGACGAACAATCGCAGAAGAGTTAGTCCTACCACCTAGTAAAGTGTTGTCTGAATAAATGTTTTCTTTCTTTCTGATTAGGAAAATACTTATTTAATACTACTAAGTATAATATATACTTTTGTGGCGTCACACGTCACACCGGTCCGTGTGTGGACCCGCCTAAACGTTTGATGTACACGTCAAGCTTTACTCTTTAATAGCCCAGTAAGTTACTGCACACTTAGGTATGTTTCTCGAGTACGTAAATATTATTATTCGTAGTGTTATAAGTTATCTTAAACCAGAAACTTGAAAGCGGGTTCAAACTCAAACTCCGCCTATAAATACGGGCCTCTTAGTTATGCAAGGAATCCCAGAAACTGGGACAAAGCATTTTTCATCTCTCGCGAACTTCAACCAAATGAAATTTCCCCCTCTGGTGCCCGATGGGGCTCCTAGTGGCATTTATTAGTTTTAGTACTTTTTGTCTAACGACGGATCGATGCTGACGTAATAATGTCATTACATTGATTAAACTACCTCCACACCTCATTTAACTCGCTAAGCAGTGGACAATGGATACCATAAATTAATAATCTCTTTGACAGAGTTGGCAACTCGGTTTCAGGGTTTGCGGCTAAATCTAAGATCTTCCCAAACATAACAAATAAGGGCTCTAGATCTGCTAAACAATGACCAAAATGGGCTTTATTGGGCAAAAGGGATTATCGGTACGATACAAACAAAATATACCTACAAATAAACTTTATCTCTTTTTAATATAAATTGATTTAATGCTCACGTCTTAAAACATTTTCTTGCTTGGTGTCTTGTTGGGGTCGCCATGTTCATGGAAACATTAATTGCTTTTAAGATAAAACATTTTACTTTCAAAGTGGAAGATAAATGTTTTAAAGAGAATTTGTTGCATTATTTATTTTCTAGATTTTGTTGCATTCTCCCACATCAGCTGCGTTTTATAAATCGTTAAATAAGAACTCGTAAGAATCTAATCAGCCCAAATAGCACTAATCTGCCACAAATGGTCACGCTGGAAGGACAGACGATACAAAAGATTCAGTCATAATCATTTGGTCTTTGTTTCTTGTTGTTTTACGGTTTTGCGATGGTTGAACCTCTTAAACAGTGCATAGCTAAACCACTGTTTAAACAACAGTTTATGCAGTTTTTGTTAATAAGAGCCAATAACAATACAAGTCTGTTTATTTCCTTGCAAGTGTGTTGAAAAACTTCAACACACATGTATGTAATAATAAGTATTTGTATGTATACACACACATTAAAACAGCCTACGAAAGTTTGAACACCAACACAAACCTTGGCAGGTTTATATGATGTAATACTAACTGCAAACTGTATTATACTTCTAACAAAATAAAACAATATATTATAGTTAGTCTCATAGGCCCAGTAATTTCACTGACTACTTTGATAATCAAACTTGAACTCAGTATACTTCTTATCACGAAATAATGCACGGTTGTTGTGTCAATATTTATGCAAGTGGAACCGGGTACCTCCGCTAGTACTGAATGTATTTAAGTTTCAAATTTTATTATTTAACGTACTAACCAAATTCGAGATTTTGGTTTGATTAAACGTTAGTAAAAAGTCCGATATCGTAGGGATATTTGTATACATTCATTTGTCCAAAATCACTCGACATTTGGGCTGTTATCGGTTTTTTTATCAACGGTTTTTAATTGGACTGTTTTGCATTATCGTACACCTTTACTAGAGTTCAGTAGACAAAGTAACGGACCGTTTTAACATCGTATAGTTTGTCTAGCAATTGTAATACGTGCCACCGTGCGTCCTGTACGTTGTGACGTCATCAGTGCAGGTGCAACACTTCTTTCATTGCTAGAGGATGGGCATTCTAGGGCCATATAAAACCGCAATCTTCACCTTCAAAGTGACGGCCTTTCGCCTGGTAGCCATCAAGACCCTCGAAGCTTCCAGCAGTTCTTCCTCCTCTTCAAAGGGGTCAGCTACTTGTATGCTAGCAGGCCGACTGGAAAAGCGTCTTCCGCTTAACCAGACTCCTGCCAAATAGTTGACTCCGACAAAAGGACACTTAGACAGTCACAAACCACTCGATTTCACACGTCACAAAGGGTTTAGAAGTAAAACCACTATTTCATAACGCAAGGCTCCGCAGACCAAAGACAAAAAATAATTCAAATTAATGTATAGGTATAATTTTCAAAATTTTGTCAGAGCGTTTGATTGATGCGACGCTTAACCAAAATGCTGGTAACTATTTGGCTCAACGGATCAGCATTGCGGTTCAACGAGGCAATGCCGCCAGCATGCTGGGTACGCTTCCTACTGGTAGTGGGCTAGAACATTTGGATTATCTATAGGCCTACTAGGGCTTGTAGATTATCCAACTGTTTTTGTAGCTAGCTAGGTTAGATGTAGTGTTTATTTATGTATTAGCTAGTTAATAAAGGCATTTAGCCAGTTTAAAAAAAAATGTATAGGTTGGGTTAACACATTTAATATGGGTGTCGTGCAAATCATTGGCCTCGTTTATTTAAAAAGGAACTAGCACTTGACTTCGCGTTCATTTCAACACTTGCACTTTCCTTCGTGGTCTCTTACTGTTGGCCTCATCAGCAAGCTCAAAGTAGCACAACGAGCTATGCTCGGAGTTTCCCTGCATGATAAAATCCGGAACGAGGAGATCCGCAGGAGAACGAAAGTTACCAACATAGCTCTCAAAGCTAGCAAGTTGAAATGGCAGTGGGCAGGCCACATCGCTCCCAGAACCGATAACTGATGGGGAAGAAAGGTTCTCAAGTGGCGACCACGAACCGGAAGACGTAGTGTAGGACGACCCCCCACTAGGTGGACCGACGACCTTGTCAAAACCACGGGAAACCGTTGGATGCAAGAGGCGGGTAGTCGATCCAAGTGGCGTTCTATGGATGAGGCCTATGTTCAGCTGTGGACGTCTTCCGGCTAAAGATCATGATGATGACTTTCCTTCGTCCTTCTAAATGTACTCAGTCAACATTGCTTTATATCTCAGTAGTTACGTGGCTGGACACTTGAACAGTATACTTTCTATATTATTAAAGTCATTTTGTCCGTCAGAAAAAGGCGTTGATTATACCGATTTTAGGAAAAAAATGTACCTATACGTACGTCAGTTCCGAATGTGTTCTGTTTTATGCTTGACTGTTTTTTTTAAATATAACAAATGCCGTTCATTAACAATACAATAAATCACTTCGATTTTCCTTATATCCATGATGTGATTACAGTTAACACACACGAATTATAGTGAGAACATAAATATGGATTCAGAGGATATAGTCGTACGGATAGTTATAATTTCTGAAATTATTGGAATAATCGTGACATTGGCGGGTTCTATACTTTTGGCGAGCGTTTGGTGTTACTGGCCACAAACAAGAACTTTACAAAACTACATCTATGGGAATCAAATCGCATTTGGAACATTGCATATTTACGGCACTATCGCTACTTCGTTCACAAGATACAATTATTACATGCAACAACGGATAACCTCTTACTTGTTTGCGTCGACGATATGCTGGTCCATGAGCAAAGCGCTGTTTATCTTAAACTCAAGGAAGATACAATTTGAGAAGAGGATTGTGAGCATTTTGACATATGGAACATTAGTGACTGTGATCGCTTATTCCGAAATTATTCGTAACGCGGACTATACTGAAGATTATGATCATTATTTATTTCTTTGTAGACTCGATTTATTATTTTGTCTCATTATGACTTTCTCAATAATATCGCATTTGAAATTAGTCATATTAACAATAGCGTCGAATTTTGGAAAGAAAATATCGCTGAAGCGTTTTATATTTCAATACGTTACATCACTCGAAACTATATCTGCTTACGTTGATATTTTTAGTGTGTTATATATTGTCTGCATTAGTAATATTGAGTTTAAATTTACTTTATTATCTCTAATGGATGTTTATAATTATAATTCAAAGAGGGTAGAACGAGTTTTAGACTTCTGTTTCTTTTGTCGGTTTATTCCATTCATAATTTTAATTGTACTGCGAAGGTCTACAATGGAACCAGAAGATTATTATAGAAGAAGGAACCGTGCTGTACTTTATCGTACTACACAAGTGTGAATTTCAAAATTATCGATGTATAACGTTAGTGGGGACTGGGGACGTCGATCATATCTCCATCAATTTTCCCACTAGTGGGGCAGAATGGAGTTCAAATTCCCAGCATCGCCACTAAGCTCGCTTGAGTGGCTGTAGTATGTAGGTACAGTCACAAATAGAGGCAGAAAAGATGTGAGAGTCGCATCTTTAAAGACGTGCTAAACGGTTATCATTTCAAAATACTCTATATTTCATATTTATATCTAGTATATTTTTAAATCATGTAAGTAATTAAGTATATTAAATATTTTTTACGCTTAATTCACTAATATTTTTTCATTGGTACAGTAAAATTTCAAAAATATATAGCAATGATTTCGGAGATTGAAATAAATAATTTTACTTATTTTCTATCTTTCTTTCTTTTTATACGACTGCTCAAAATGGAGTGTAATGCTTTTTTCATGTGTATCGGGTTCATGTATGCATGTAGTTTCTTGATTTCACCATAACTAGGATGCTGGGTACGCTTCCAACTGGTAGTGGGCTAGGACATTAGGATTATCTATCTATAGGCCTATACTTGGGCTTGTAGATTATCCAACTGTTTTTGTAGCTAGCTAGGTTAGATGTAGTGTTTATTTATGTATTAGCCAGTTAATAAACGTATTTAGCGCCGTTAAAACAATATTACATACCACATTAAAGTAAATTACGCAAGTTTGCCTTGATACTAATGAAATCCATTGCCGCTCTCTGAAAGTAACAAACAAAAAACCTTACAATATAATAATAGATGATAATATTAGTAAGTATAGATATATATGTAACTTTTGTTACATCGACTAACCTACGTCGACTAATTTTGTTTCGGTTAAAAATGTCTTGACATTTCAATATGACGTCTTCAATCTAACCCAAAACTCCACTTTCCATGACAGTAGACAAGCAAAAAAGGATGAAAAAAAAGCGACGGCTCAACAAAAACGTCTACTAATGAATTAAAGCACGATAACCCTCCCAGATTTGAGACAAAAAACTGTTGGTTTTCCTCCCGTTGGGGGTCATTTATCATTTGGACAAATGTTCAGCGCTCTCAGCGCGTTAATACGTGAAACTGAAAGTTTTTTTTGAAAGCGGCGAGCTTGATAACTGTGATTAACTAACATATGCACGGTTGAAGTACTTGTGTAAAATAAACCAATAGGAAAAACTGCCGCACGGATGCACACTTCGCGTCGCTAGCGCTTTGTTTTGTAATTTTTGTTTTTGTCAAAGATTTAAATATTTTGACTCATTTTGCAGTTGTGAATAACGTGTTTATTTTACAGTTTTTTCGTCGAGTCCTTCCATGATACTTTAGTATACAGGGTGAGTTTGAATTGGTATGTTATCCCGGAAGGGGGTCATTATGACCATGGTTGTCGATAAGTTGTGAGAACCTAGCTAGGAAATATCATTCATAAGTTCCATACAAAAAATAAATCCAACATCAAACGTGAAGTGCGTGGCTTTTTTTCTATTTCTAAATCTATTCTAATCATCATCATTTAACAAAGTTCAACATAGTTGAAGTGAGTCAGCTGATCAAGGGCTGTCCGGAAGTTCTGTATAGTACAATTGTCACTTAAACATTAAATGCCTTTTATTCAATGAAAAATTCTGAATTTCAAAAACTCGTAAAACAAATGTTATTGACCTCCAGAAGTAGATTGACCCCTTTTCGTGATAACGTACCATTTCAAACTCAGGTTGTATAATGACTCACCTGTGACTAGTCAGTTGTGCACGTTCACGCGTAAGCTCACAACGCAACAGCTGCTCAACAAAGCATAATTATTAAAATGTCGATGAATATTTCGATGACAAAAAGGTCTTTGATCCAAACTTAGTATCTATACAAATAAGTAAAATTGAAGTGTCTGTTTGTAATATCAAAATAACAGCTTTTTACTAAATGCATATGAAAGTATATTACGGTACCTATAATAAAATAACCATTTTTAAAATGTTTGTGTATCTGTCTGTTTGTTCCGAGTAATCTCTGAAACGGCTAGACCGATTTTGACGGGACTTTCACTGGCAGATAGCTGATGTTACAAGGAGTAACTTAGTTTAACTTTCGTACTTTAACGTTCCGCGCAAAAAAATAAAACCCATGTAAACGAATATCTCCACGCCGGTGAAACCGCGGGCAGCAGCTAGTCATAGGCATCTCACAGTTCAAAATGAGTTAAATAAAAGTCCCAAAGAATAAAAGTTTTGATAGCTTTTGCACCTCCCTCTTTGCCCGCAAGTATGTATATTGTATACCTATACTGTTTTTAAGCGAAAAAGAACCCAAACCCCGCTGGACAACCATTAATGCTTAACACGTTAAGTGCGAAACGAGGCCTAAATCACCCCTCATGCAACTTCCTTGTGGTGCGGCAAGGAAAAACGTGAACATCTCTGTCGTGCGAAGGGCATAGCTTTGGTTTGGTCCAGTATAGAAAAGAGATAAATGTATATTTGAGATGCGCTAATGATTCCGGACTCGGTGGTATACCTACCTTGGTACCGGATGTTTTAGGCCTCGTACCGCACTGAATTAATATAATTTTAATGCAGTGCGGAACGAGGCTAAAACGTCCCATATCCTCCCGGACCTCGTACCGCACCCAACGCGAGCTTCCCGCGACTAGTGTTGTGCATCACGTCGATTGGAGAGCACGTCCTTTTACATCGCCGAACATGTCTAAACGATGTCGGAAGAAGTTAATTTTAAAAAACCCAGAAACAGAACCAAAACAGGTAAGTTTTTTAATTGATATTTTTGTAGGTAGTGAAAAACTCCACAAAAACGCAAAGCAGCCGTTGACAAAACAGGTAAGTAATTAATTAATAATTCATTAGTTCTTTGTCTAGGTTTTGAAAGTAAATAAAGATTACCTAACGATTTTTAGGGTTCCGTATCGAAAGATAAAAACAGGACCCTCTATTACTAAGACTTCGCTGTCTTTCCGTTTGTCTGTCACCAAATATCTCAAGAATCACGATAACTAGATAGTTGAAGTTTTCTCAAATTAAGTAGGTACTTCTGTTGCCGCTATAACAACAATACTAAAACGTTAAAAACAACAAAATATGTACAGGGTTATTTTTAATCACCAAGTTTGTTGAGTGTGTTAGATTCGACTTATGTAAATTTTACACGATATATGATGACGTAAGCATGTGTCAGTCACGTGGTCGGAAGAGAGCACCAGGCGGAGTAGGTATATTATTGTATGATGGTAAAAGTACAGAAATTATGTGTAAGTAAGTATTAAGCCCGAGGCAGAATATAATAGGATAGTTTCTTTTCTACTTCTGGTTTTCTTTTTTTTCTATTCTGTGAACCGCATTAAGACTTTCACACAAAAATAGATAAACGTCGTTGCGTCGATATTATTTTTCTCATCACTAATCTTAGCGAAAATTTACCCTATTTCAGTGCGTTACGAGGTGTATAAGATCCCATATTTTGTTTTGCCAATAATTAATAAACTAGCTATCAGATCCCGGGGCGACGGTACATTAGGGTTCATCAATTCACTGTCTATATCGATAAGGACCAAAATTTTCATTTATCTTTGATTTCGCGCCAGAAAATGGATTTTAGTCTGTTAAAGAAGGTGGGGTCTAATAGACCGCGTGTCGCCCTAACGTCTGGTCACGGTGCGGGCCGATAATACCTCGTACCGCAGGAACGGAAAGTTTGCAAAAATTGGTGCCGCAGCTAACGTGTTAACCTCCATTTCCTAATCTGGTTAAAGGGCCAATACTAGTATGAATTACGTGCATATTTCTAAGGAAACAGTTTCCCTTAAGAATTTTTAGAGTTGGAACACTGCTTGTTTTGTGGCCGGAAAAAGTAGTCGATTAATGAATCCGGCTAAAGTTCAATATTAATTTTAATACAAGAAAATTATCGTAGCATTTGAATTTTTTTAAAAAGTAACTAACCATGATATATAAGACGGGCAATTTATTTATCACAAAAATGTTTCCAGTTACCTTCCATTTTACATATTCCAATCCCAATGCCAATCAAAAGGTGTTAAATGTAAGCAACTAGAAATTAATAAGTTGCTTATAATTCCCTTAATGTAACATAAAGTATGATACAACATAAAAGAAAAAGCGTGTGTCAAAATTAAAATTGCCAGTTTTATTTGTGAATTTTGGCATCAATTCCAGACTGTTAAACGTTCACTCTCTCTTTTTAAATAAAAACAAAAGAAAGGGGTGGAATACTTAGACCTGTCAAATTAATCCACTTGCTTCTATCTAGTGTAAAAGCGGCCATGAATTTAATAGCGTCTACTTTGTCAAAGATATATGGCGGCCATAAACTTAAATTTAAACAGGTCAAACATCTTCCATCCCTTTTTAATGCTTTTTATTGGAAAGAGAGAGTCAAACTAAAATTAGGTTTCGGTTAGATGGCAGAATCCAGATCATTGTGCACTTTTCTAGGACAGAAAGTACGCTTTTATTTGTTTTTAAAACGTCATGACCATCAACACTTTGAAAATTATCACTAGAATCGGGGTTTTTACCATTTGATTTAAGTTCTGCAACAGCGTCGCAACATCGGAAAATCAAATAAAATTATGGAGAGGGTAAATATACGGTTTCGAGTGACAATATTTAAAAGTTTTCAAAATAGTATGTACCTATGTTTTTATCCGAAATATTCTTGATAAGAATAATATTGTGTTCTTTGTGACATTTCTCTCAGATCAGTAACGGTAACATCTCTAAAAGTTACCAAAGGGACCGGTGAACGGAAATCCGCAAAATAATATATTTGTGGCCGGGCCTTTTTGTCGGCCCTTTTATTTCCTTTATTGCTTGCTTTTGCAGTTTTTGGGGAAGTTTTTTTAGGTTACTCCAAGGTTACCCAGAAAATAGCAAAGGCGGTCATGTTGAGTTAAATTCGTGTTTGAGAATTTTCAAGCGCGTTTGGCCAGTATTTGCATAGATCTCTCTTCTCTCTTCTTCCTGTCCGTGTACCATTTTTCATGGGGTTGCCACATTCATAGTATTTGCATAGATAATACATGCAAATAAAGTAAAAACAAAAGTATGGAACTTACTATATTACATATCTGTGGGAACTTATGATATACAGTTACTCCATACTTTTCGGTGTCATGATGGACTGAAAATCAGTGACTGTAAGATCGTTAACGTTATAGATGCTAACCTTATAGGAGCTAACCTTATAGGTGCTAACCTCATAGGTGCTAACCTTATAGGTGCTAACCTCATAGGTGCTAACCTTATAGGTGCTAACCGCGTAGTTTTTTTCTTGTCCGGGAGCAGTGTGTCCCGGCCCGCGAGCTAGCCTATCTCTGACATAGTCAGAGGTCTGTCTACTGGGTAATAAGTTTTTCAGTGGAGGAGTTATTTATTTTCTGTTTCCTATTCTCTGGTTGTGTTCCTAATTCTTTATTAAAACTTCTTACATTTTTATGCTTACTTTCTACTTTACTTAATTTTAGTCTTACTAAATTATACTGATAGATTTTTACACTTTCAAATGTTTTATAATTTATGCTAAGTTTTACGCTTCCCCGCCAGTCACTGTCTCTTAAGAGCCAGGCAGGCGGGAAAGCGCATGGGGTTTCCTATATAATTTTTAACATTGGTGAGCCTTATTACTATTTGTATTGTTAAACAGCTAGTAATTACACGAAAGAAGTTTTATATTCTTATCGCGAATTCAGTTTTTGACTACCGCGCCTCTCCTGCCAGGTAGCATTCTCTTAAGAGAATGGCAAGACAGGAGAGACGCATCGAGTCAAATTAAATTGTTTACTAGGGTGTTACATTTCCTGAGTCTACGTTGTATTTATACAATTCAAAATTTTCAGTCTCACACTATCTTTTCTTCTATTTTTTACATCTTTTCTTACTGTTATGCTGTTATATATATATATATTTTCAACATTAGGTATTTATCTTATTCCTCTTTATGACTCTACTTGCTATTTCCTTACAGTAATCAAGGAAAGTGTCACGACTTTCGTCATCCATCATTATCTTGTGAAAGTTTTCGACTTCGATACCTATTCCGATTTTTTGCTCTATGTTGTGTCTCTCTAGTCCGAATACCAGACAATTAGTCAGAATGTGAGGCACGTTTTCTATTTCACACGGGTCACATATACAGGATGGGTTCTCCTTACACTTGAATCGGTTCAAGTATTCGGAGAACCCACCATGCCCTGTCATGACCTGGGTTAGTATGGCTGTTGGTCTTATCTTTTTTATTGTTCTGTGAGCCTGAACTGCATCTGGGAAAAACAGTTTTGTAATAGCTCCCGTCTCGTTTGACCTGTACCTCCGGTTCCATTTGCCAAGCGTGGTGAGACGTATCTGACGCTTGGCAAATGAAACCGGGCGGTGCTAACCCTAATATAGGTGCTAACCTTAATATAGGTGCTAACCTTATAGGTGCTAACCTCATAGGTGCTAACCTTATAGGTGCTAACCTCATAGGTGATAACCTTATAGGTGCTAACCTCATAGGTGCTAACCTTATAAGTGATAACCTTATAGATTTTCAACATGAGCGTGCTAGCTATCCAGGCAATCACGAAAAACTGCCCTACCATCAAGATAATATAAGTAATAGTTTTAACCAGAGCTGTGAACGAATAATTCCTACATGGTATCGTTTATTTAAACTGACCATAAATTAAATTGTTTCCCGATAGATTTAGAGTTTGATCATCACATTTGATGCTAGGTGTCGGTGCGGTTGAAAATGGTGAACCATGCTTTTTCCAAAACAGGATTGGTTTTATATGCCAGGTGCCAAGACAGCATATAAATAGTTATGGGGAATTGCACGAGGTCAATGTTCACTATCAAACGGCTAAGCACATTTTTCTACTAAATCAGCATTTATTTTTACAAAATCGTTCCTTACCTTGCAGATTTCATCCCCTCACGTGAAGTGAGTGAGCAACCAGTTTTTCCTCTACAGACCTCAAGACTAAGTAAGGAGAGGCTCCCACCCGTATGGAAAAATAAATTGGTGTAACATTTCATCTGCATTCTCCGTGATTCCATTATAGACTGAGAGTCAAGAGCTTTTGAAGCGGTAAAGGCAAAGTGGTAGTCAGATTTTTTTCTACCATTTTTAAAAAGAGGTATAAATTTTTTTTTTGTTTGTTCGATAATACCTGGAAACATTGGTCCGGTTCTAAAAATTCTTAGCAGAGCTACAATAGGTATAATGCTATAATAGTAGGCTACATTTTACACTGAGTGCAAGCGTGTGGAGCCGTTTTTAAATAAATTATAATAATAATTATAGTTACTACATCTTAACATTTGCACGCGCCTGTTTGCTAATTCAAATACCTGATTTAGTTTGTAATAAAATGTATATTAATATTAAATATATTCCTTTTGTGTACTTGCAAATAAATGATTGATTTCATAATTTGATTTTATTTCAAGGTTAGTGGGAGGACTAACTCATCTGCGAGTGTCCGTCTGGGTTGTTACCACCGCTTTGCTCGTGAAGTCTGCCGCCAAGCAGTAGTGTGCAAGCATTACTGTGTTCCGGTTTGATGAGCAGAGTATCCAGTGAAATTACTGGGCTTATGAGACTTAATGTTTGACTTAATGTTTCAGGGTAACTAGCGCACTGCAGTGCCGCGCAGGCCTTTGTGTTTCAAAGTTCTGGGTGGCACTGCAATCGTTATGGGCCGGCGTTATGCTTACCATCAGGCAAACGACCAGCTCGTCTCGTTACCTAATAACATAAAAAAAGCAAATTGCATAAAAAACCAAAATCGCCTTACTTTCCTAAATACTATCAAAACTATCCATAAATGTTAAAAAATGAGCTTTTTAGTATTAAAAATTAGTGCAGTGACTAACACTATTGCAAATAAAATAATGAGGCTATTGAATAAGGATCTACTATTTATATTTGGAAAGCTATCTACTTAATATATTAGTGGGTAACATATATTCCACAAAAAATTACCATAGCCCAATCGACTACTAGCTCTCAGTCTAAAAGGGTCTGACGGGACCCATATAACAGATTTCCGGATCTTAGCCCTGTGAGTCGGAAAAACTCAGTTTTGGAGTTACTTGTGTTTACAAAGGTACCTTGAAAGGAAGGACGGAACGTTCAGGCGGGGTTTATAATAAATGCAGTGTAGACTTTTAAATACAAAGACGTGGTAAAGCTTGTGTTCTTTTTTATACTATTGGATAACAAGACGGGTCATTTGTCTGATGGTCACGCTAGCCCATAACAATTGCAGTGCCACTCAGAACTTTGAAACACAAAGGCCTGTGCGGCACTGCAGTGCGCTCGTTACCTCGAGACAATAGCTATTAAGTCTCATAAGACTCATTTTACTTGCTCATCAAACCGAAACCCAGTAATACTTGCAAATTACTGCTTGGCGGTAGACTACACGAGCAAAGCGGTGGTAGCAACTCAGACGGACACTTGCAGAAGAGTCCTACCACCTGGTAAAATCAAACTTCCTAGTAGATGCAAACTTATAAAATACTAGCTGTGTCCTGTGGCTTCGCCCACGTAGCCTAAGTTACTCCTTGTAACATCAGCTATCGGCCAATGAAAATCCCGTCAAAATCGATCCAGCCGTTCTGGAGATTACCTGGAACAAAGAGGCAGACAAAATTTAAAAAAAATGGTTGTTTCGTTATAAGTTCCGAATATACTTTCATATGCATTGGGTAAAAAGCTGTTATTTTGATATTACAAACACACACTTGAATTTTATTTATTTGTATAGATTGCACTTAGCCTAAGAAAAAAATATCAAAGGAATTATCATAGCAAAACACGCATACGATACAACCTTGACCTCAAAAAACAGAGCAAACAAAAGCGCACCCTACTTCCGCTTTCGCCAAGAAAAATAATTAACCCTTTCAAACAAAACAGAGTGTTAAATAAAGGACCGTCTCGGTTTTATGGGCTTAACACAAATTTTAATAACTGTTTAAAAGTGTTGCAAATAGTCGTTTCGGATTAAACCGAATTTTCGGGATTTAATTTGGTTATATGTCCCAAATACTGTCTTTAGTAATAGTAATGATATATTGAATAAGTAGCAATAAATAACATTGTTAGGCTAATAACAGAAAGATAAAATTTAAACACTAATTATGATCATAATAAAATATATTACCAACATTCGTCAAAAGTAATATAGAATTTTAAGTTAAAAAAAATTGCTTTAAAAAAGCGACAAACCGACTTCAGTGACAAACTACTGAACTGATTTTGATGAAATTTCTATGGGACCAATCTAAAAGTATATGCTATCAAACAAAAAATATTTTTCCAAATCAGTTTTTATATGATGGAGATCTGAGGTAACAAACATAAAAAATACAAACCGAATTGAGAAACTTCTCCTTTTTTGGAAGTCGATTATAAGAAAAACGATTAATCTAGCCAGTATAACTCAGAACGATGTATGGATCCTAACGATGCCTCATACATCTAAATCTGTTCAGGCACTTCAAAGTTAGGGTTTAATAAGGAAACTCACAAACATAAATGAACCCTAAAACATTTTACTCCTTTCTTGTGCAGTTGTGTAAAAAGAAATTTGATAACGGAACCAATATATTGGTTGTTTTTTAAATAATTAGTTAAGTACGTAAGTACAAATAAAAATATGAAGCAATTTATATTTAAACCTGTCTAATAACATTACTTAATTCTATCACTCTAACTGAGCTATCCACGTCCTATTTAAAGTGTTAACATTAACGTGTTATGTTCATATTATAGTAAAAAAGAAATACATACAATTAAGCCGAAAATTTAACGCCGAAAGTCGTTAACATCCCTACAAAAGAGTCGTTCTGAAAAGGTGCCGCGACACGGCACCAAGAGGGCCCTTAAATGGAGTTTTTAAAAATAAGCACAATTATAATTACAGAAGAGCTACTTTTATTTAATTTTCGTATTAGTAGGACTGTTTATGAAGAGTAACGCTCTTGTAAAATGACTTGACTTTTGAGTTGTAAAAACGATGTTAGCTTTGCGTTTGATTGAGAGCAGAGTTTATCTTTTTTTACAGTATTATTACAAGCTCTTATTTTTTATTAACGGGCTAAATGCCTTTATTGACTTTATTAACTAACTAGCTGCTGCCCGCGGTTACACCCGCGCGGTGATATTGAATTTCATGTTTTTTTTTTTGCAGAACCCTAATTCTTTTTCTAAAATAAAAGTAGCCTAAGTTACTTCTTGTACATCAGCTATCTGCCAGTGAAAGTCCCGTCAAAATCGGCCCAGCCGTTTTGAAGATTACTCGGAACAAATAGACAGACAGACAAAAATTAAAAAAAATAATTGTTGTTTTGTTATAGGTACCGTATATACTTTCGTATGCATTTGGCAAAAAGCTGTTATTTTGATATCACAAACAGACACTTCAATTTTGTTTATTTGTATAGATAAACAATCCTGTAATACTTAGAAGAATTAAATTAATAAATGTACCATCTTATAAACGCCTTGCTACTCTATATTTTATTACTCTTTTAATAAAATATGTACATATCACGCTTCTGTCAGTTTTCAGTCAAAAATTAATCTGTGATACAATATTATAGGTATACAGTTGTATCATGTAACTTGGAATATTTTATGACGAGGTTTTCTGTAAATTGGACGAAACGAGCGGGCCTATGCCATAAATCATGCTGAAGTTGAGATAAGTATAGTGGCTAAGGTATAGGAGGTAGCGGGAGCGGGACAAAGTTTATATTATTATTATATAAGTACGTTATTTTATATTCAAGTACCAAAAACGCTAAAGCAGTACGCTAAAGAGTGGAATGCCTTGCCTGAGGCTGTGTTCCCTGATCGCTATAACCTGGGTATCTTCAAGTCACGAGTGAATAGGTATCTTCTAGTTAAGCGTGCTCCATCTTCAAGCCTATAGAATACTAAAAAACTTAACCAAGCTGAAATTATATTTGACACCTATTTCGCTTGATCTTAAGCAACGAGGTGATTGAAGATCACTATCAATACTATGTTAAACTTAGACACAATAATATGGTAAACTTAGATTAGAACTGGCTGTCATATGCAGCTGCTGTCTGAAAATTTCTACAGGTAATCACCTGTCAGATTGAGTGAATCCCATTTACATAACTAATTCCCGCGATTCTCCTATATCTTAGCTCATGTATTAACAAGCGTCGTAGACCTTGGGGATAGAGTTAGGCGATACGCCGCCTCGTCGGGTTAAATTCCACGGGATTTCGATGCATGACTATATTTTGGATACAAGGTTTATAGTTAACTAGCTTTTACCTGCTGTTCCACCCTAGTTATCACAGGAACTGTGCATTTTCCGGGATAAAACTAGCCTTTGCCACTCTCCGTCTCCAAGTCTTCGCCCAAAAACTGTCTACAGATTAAAACCCACGTTGATTCATAACTTCGTTGCTGCGTGAAAGAAGGACAAACCCGCAAACACACTTTTGCATTTATAATAGTAGGGATACTATTATAAACTATAAACCTTTATAGTCTAGAGTTTATAGTATGTGAGCAACACCAAATAACATAAAAAAGCGACCTGCTCTTCTCGTTACTGTATAAAGACCTAAATAGCTTTGTTTCCTACTCCTTCAATTTGTGTTAAATCAATTGACCTAGAAAACCAACCAACAAAGACTTGTTTTCCTTAGAATTCTAAGCCAGATAAAACTGAATTCGTGACTTGGATTTATACTTCTAGCCTACTTTATGGGCCAAAATACGCATGCCCTATTTAGGAGAAGTGTTTACCAAGTAATTATCTAATACGGCTATAGGAGTACACGAAAACTACAGTACGTAAACGCACACCAAGGAGTATAGTCAGAGACACACACAGATAGCCTTGATCGTCTATTACAGATGCTTCAAAACAGCACCTGAAATCTGAGGAAGACACTTCCGCTGATGACTACAATGTCAACACGGAAGTGACATTCACGACCATATTTTTCACATAATCATCATCATCCCTTGCTGAATAAAGGCCTCCTTAATATATTCGAACAGGGATTTGCTATATTGCGCCATGCTTGGCAGGTGTCTTGGGGTTTCTTGCACCTTCCTTTAGCTGGCATTTACGACACCCAGTGTAAGAGATGGGGTGTTCCTAATCAAACGCTAGGACACGTCTTTCAGCTGATAACGATAAGCAATAGTCGAAGAGCAAGTTTTCTAGTTTAACGCAATCGACTTGAATTCTATTGTGTTTAAGTTCTGTAACTTTCTACAAAACAGTCTGTACCATTGTACCGACCTTGGTATCAGAATCTGAACCACAGCTTTGGAAAATATATTCAGCAGCTTGCCTCCTAAATTATATCCCTAATCTGAAAAACCAGGCTAAGCTGAGCGACGCTATAAATAAAATGTCAACTGTATAGAGAGAGTTAAATCTTTGGAGGCTACATACGGATGGTTAATCGGGACGGAACCGTGTCTACAAAGAGTCGGTTTCCATCGTGCTCTAAAGTCTTGCCTTGGTCTCTTGATCAGATACAATGCTGCGGTATGCGGTGTCGGACACGTAGGAAATCTATGAGAAACGTGATCATATAGAATGGTCTTTTGTTCCATCGCAGTAGGTATGTGTCAGCGGTGAGGGGCAAATGTGTTCGACATCGAATACAGCAGTATTAGGCATTCCGCCTAAGTGACCATGGAGACAGCCATCTGTCTCCATGGTCACTTAGGCGGAATAGGATGTTTCTTAAATAGGTTTTTTAACCACTGTACTGTTTTCTTATTTGAACGATGTTTAATAATTTCACCTGATGTTTTATAACTATGTGGTCAAAGGTACATTGATAGTGCATGATTGGGAACTATTTTCCAATTTCTTATGTCTCGCTGATCTTCAAGGTACCTTTGTAAACACAAGTAACTCCAAAACTGAGTTTTTCCGACTTTATTAACCACGTTCGATGGCCCACTGTGCGGCTGTCATGCTTTGAGTGAAAAATTAGTGTTTGAGTGTCTTCGGCAAATTTAGGAACAATCGTAAAAAAATGCTTGGCGACAGATTTTCAACTTACAGGTGGTTACCCAGCTGAGCACTAATAATTAGCAATTAGACCAAATTGTATCCAAAATATAGAGGGTCATTTAAAGTGATCGAGGTTCTTGATGATAGTTACTTGTTAAGGGCCTTAGACTCTAAGCGAACCTACAAATACACTCATGATCGCTTACGAAAAATGCTTGAAGGTTAAGTTGTGGTAGAACAATTTAATGATAACGTGGTAGACGATGCTTTTGAGTTTAGGGAGTCAATACGTTGCTTAGTATGCTCGATGGAGACAAGCGTTTGGTGACTCTGTTTTGATGTTGCAAAATAGACCTTCAGCCATTTTTGAACTTGTGAACTGTTAGTGTTGTAATAGATTGTCACTAGTAGTAGAGTGACTACTGTTAGTTACCGTTAGGGTCAGTCGGTAGATTAACTCGATAGAGTTGGTAGCTATAACGAGAGTCAAATTTTAGAAAACATTCTAGTTGTTAGATCAGTGGCGAGCGATTCTGTAGTAGCTTCATGATCAACTAGTTGTAATTAGACTATGTGGAGTATGTAGGATCTCCGATAGTGACGATTGTGTTACAGTAGCCTTCCCTTTGTGGCTAGTTAGTGCTAAATGATTTAGTGGTTAAGTGGTAGTTGCAGAGTGCTTGTTAAGCACTATAGTGTTCGTTTGTAATTCATAGTGGCAATTTTGTGTGGTATGAGTAATGAGTGGTAGAGACAAATGATTTGATTTTCAGCCAAAAGTTTTAGGAAACATTTTAGATGTTAAATCATTTGGTGAGCGTTATGTTAAGGGCGTATCAAGTACCTATCGACGATGTTAATGAAAATAAATCTGTGATTGATGAAGTTGAAGCGTAAATTGTGGCGGAAAACTCGAGTAAGGGGACTCTAGTGGTCAAAGTTGTGTGCGACTGAAGTAGTGGTTGTTTCGTAGTCGTAGCCCGGTAGAAATCGGTGTCTCTTGAGGTAACTCAAGTAGTCCGTGGGTGCGCGGTGTGCGTTCAACTCTAGTGGAGGTCGGGGTCTGTAGAGACTATTCGTGTAGATACCAGGGGGTGACTGACACGGGAGATCCAAGAGGGATCTGATCCATGCGCTGGATGAGTTTGTGAGAGCAATGCGATTGCTGGTCGGCTTGGATAGCCGGGACGCTAGATGTCTTACTCGAGAGTTTCTAGAGTTTTGATTTGACTAACGTTGCTTTGATGTGAGAATATTTGGTTTTCTGAAAATAATCGTTCGATGGTACTTGGACTCTGAGCTTTTTAGTTTGATGCGCGGTACCTTCCAGTACTTGGACCGTGAAGTTTTTAGTTTGACGCGTGGTAATTTGCAGTACTTGAACTCTGAGGTTTTTAGTCTGACGTGTGGTATCTTGTGATACAGTCGAATCTTTGCGTTCCTGTAGAGAAGCGCGTGTGTAGCAATTGTATTTGCTGTAGCTATAGCAATAGCTGTTGAAGACGAATGATGTAGCTGGGGTTTTGTTTAACTAAAATTATTTTGATGTGAAACTTATTTTGTTCTTTAAAGATAATCAATGGTACTTGAGTTCGGAAGTTTTTAGTTTCATGTGTGATATGGTAACACAGCTGCTGCTGTGACTGAGGTAGTTTATACTCTGTTTTCCACGTTGTGGTGCAATTGGATCTTATAGCTAAGACCATAGTCAGGTTTAGCCGAGCGGAAACTGTGCTGTGTTTTCATGTTTTTCATATTAACACACGAGGACGTGTGTCATCGCAGGATGGCCGTGTCGTAGACAGCCATATTTAGATAGTCTGTGGTAGTAGTTGGTTGTCTATTAATTTAATGAAATGGCAACTCAGTGACATTAGAGAGTAAATGTCATGTTAGCTAGCTGTCAGAAGCGATCTGTTATGTTTACAAGCTGTCTTAGTTGCGAGGTATATAGTCGGTGGCGTTATGGTGTCGAGCTCTCTTGGCACTCGGTTCTCAAGCTGAGCGGACCTCTCCTACAACTGCTCTTAGCACTCGGCTCTCAAGCCGAACAGACCTCTCCTATAGCTGGAGGTATTTGGTAATATTGTGTTGTCTTGAGTTGGCTCTTTAGTGCAACGGACGTCTCCTGCTGTGCTGGCCGCTATGCTGCGCGGTTAGTCCCCCGTGATGGAGTGCTGGGATCTGCTGGGCGAGAGGCGCGTGGAGCGCCGCGAGCTGCGTGTTCCCTGTTCGGTGTGGTTGTGGAAGAGACGAGGCGACGAGGGTGTCGCTGCTAAGTATAACCTTTCATTTACTTTCAGCTGTTGACCAAGCCCATTAGGCGAGGTTTGTGGAGGCTTGGGCAGGACTATAAGGGGAGTTGGGAGGTCCTGTGGGCGAGTGCCCAAAAACCTGTAGTGGCGATGGATTGTGATTGAGTGATTGCGTACACGAACGAAGTTAAGAGTAGACTACTAAGTAATGAAAGTACACTTTGGTTGTAACCGACATTTCCCATGGTAACGCCCACGTGGAATTGCTTGGCTATGTCTGATGATAATGGATAAAATGAATCTACCCACTTCTTGTTAATTATTGTTTTATGCAGGTTTGAGGTACCCCCGACGTGTGTGTGTGTGTCTATATCCGACAAGTATAATCCCAGACCATAACAACTGCAGTCCTGCATAGAACTTTAGAACACAAAGGCCTACGCGGCATTGCAGTGCGCTCGTTACTCTGAGACATTAGGTATTAAGTCTCATAAGCCCAGTAATTTCACTGGCTACTCTGCTCATCAAATCCGAACACAGTAATGCTTGCATACTACTGCTTGGCAGCAGACTTCAGGAGCAAAACGGTGGTAACAATCCAGACGGACACTCGCAGAAGAGTTTGTCCTACCACTAACAGTTACCCTCAGACATCAGGTATTAGCGTGCCATTACACGGTAATGCATGATTCATAAGTTCAGCATCACAGGCAAGCCGTGGGAAATCACGATCACAGACGACACTAAAACACCTACTCAAAAAAAAATTTCACTGCATGTTCAGTACCGAAGCCGCAGTAAATACGGGATGCTGCGCAAGTGATGTATGTAGCGGAGCAGTCATCGCTTTGAGCCCAGGCAGGGCTTCGAAGGAGTGAAAGATAACAGTACTATCTAGCCGTATTGCTGTTCTTGTCTGTTTCTTGGTATTAGGTACTTCAAGCCGAGAGTGAGTGTGTAATCCGCGCTTGTTGCAAAATCATGGTTATTTTGACAGCAAAACGCAAACATCCATTAGCGTCTTATAACGCCCTTAAGTCTTACATATCCAGCAGTATTTTTTCTACCTATAAAAAAACATGGCTCCATCTGGCATTACAGACTAATGAAGAACTTAACAAAATATTTGCACTAATCAACCAATCTGTCAGTTTCCATTTTACACCAGACTTATTTAGTTGTTAACGAAATAACTTACTGCGAAAAAGATTAATGGCCAATTTACTAACCGAAAAAATCCACCAAATTTACTTTGAAACATCCATCTGGATCTAATTCCCTTTGTTATGAAAAGAGATTGTCTATAACTAGCTGTTGCTCTTGGTTTCACCCGTGGTGATTCTTACAAGAACTACCAATACCAATACTGCATTAGTAATATTTTTATACTATGACTAGGTACTGCCAGTGGTTTCAAATGAACCGTACCTTTTTCAGGGATTAAAAGTAGCCTATGTTACTCTCCGGTCTATAAACTATATCTATGCCAAAAATCACGTCGGTCCGTTGCTCGGTTGCTGCGTGAAAGAAGGACAAACCAATAAACGTACGAACGCACTTTCGCATTTATTGCGGACTAGCTTCTGCCCACGGTTTTCACCAGCGTTCCCACAGGAACTGTGCATTTTTCCGGGATAAAAAGTAGCCTATATTACTCTCCCGTCCATAAACTATATATATGCCAAAAATCACGTCAATCCGTTGCTCCATTATTGCGTGAAAGAAGGACAAACCAACAAACCTAGTAGTATATGATTGGATAACGAGGCGAACGGTTTGCCTGGTGGCATTACGCCAGCTCCGGGTGAAACTGCACACCCGGAACTTTGAAACAAAAAGGCTTTCATGGTACTCTAGTGCGGTCATCCTGAGACATTAGGTATTAAATCTCATAGGCCCAGTAATTTCAGCTTATGTTAATCTCCGGCCCATACACTCCAATCACCTCGATCCTTGCTCCGTTTCAGCTTGAAAGAAAAATAAACCAACAAACGCTTTCATAGGTATAATATGAAGTAGGAAAGTAGGGACGCTAATTGGTGATTTTTCTCTTGATAAAAATGTTGTTCTTTGAAGTTTGAACGGGTGGTAACCCATCAAGTTCATTAGCAGTACGTACTTATTGGGCAGTCCCAATAAGTACGTACATCAAAATGAGTTCCAGCGGTCGAAAGTACCGTAGTATTGGCGCACGCCAACAGTCCAAACACATTCTTCACAATTTAACGGATTTTATTTCACTTTCTACAATTTTCACTAACTAATGTATCACTATTATAACATAACACTATTAACCGCTAATATTCGCAAACATTTGGTAGGTACACGTTGCCTCTTCGCTGGTTGTCGACGGACTGCCGTAGCCTCTCGCCATCCCGTCGAGCGATCCAATATGGCGGGAGGCGGACCGGAAACCGTCACACACCAGCGAAATAAACGAATTTTAAATAATTCTTAAACAATCAAATAATAAATCTAAAAATTAATGATTAATTAAAATGTTTTTTTTTTTAACAAAAATAATTCCTATTTTTTTTAAATTTTATCTAGTGGTTGCGACAAAATCTCAAATCAGCAACTCTTAAATAATATTGACGTTTCGAAAGGAAGTTGATTATTTGTAGCTGTTTAAAATAAATTAACATTATTACCTCAATAATCAAGAATAATCGTAACTCATAAATTTTAACATAAATTACCCTAACAGTAGTTGATATCGATAAGTTGCTTGGGGACAGTAGATGACCAGCCAGGCAGCATTAGAAATTGCACTTGCCTAGAAGATACCCATTCACTTCTTGAAACAATTTGATAGTATCCTACTTCTTAAAATTTTGTAATTAATATCTTGAACCCAAAACACTGACCTGACTATAAATATATCCCTGATGAGTTTCATTAACATTAATCCATCATCGTAAGGGGTGAACACGACGTTTGCAAAATTACATAATCAGCTTAGCAATTATCAAAGTGTGTTAAGGCGAAGCCTGTTATATTTGTAAAAACAACAATTATTAGAGATACGTACCTCTTATGTAAAAAAGAAAACTATAAAAGAAAGATGACGAATGACAATGATGTTCTTGTACTTTTTTCCGAACGGTTAAATAAGGAGATATATTAGCATCTCGAGTCATTAGCCCCCGGCACAAATAATGAAATAATTTAAAACATGAAATTAAATAATCATAAAGTAGATTAATTATTTAACAGGATATTTTACTCGTCCGTGATTAAAGTTTTTGTGACATCAATGGTTATTGTAATGCGGTTATCCTCAAGTAAGATCTAAATTGAATTGTAAGTGTCGTCATTAAAGACTTCTTTTTTGGTCACGTATCTTACAAACAAGTTAAATATCTTTTACCAAAAATTCACCCCTACATCTCCCTAACAGCTCTGAGAAAATTAAAATAAATCATAGCATTATCAGCCAGATAACCCCAGAGTGGGCCAAGGGCTAATTACGTCAGTGTTTATCGAAGACCAACAGGTCAGTATAGACGCCGCATTGTTAATTTGTATATAAATGGTTACATATTAGTACTGCCGAGTTTCACGATGTCTCTTAGTATTTGTAAAATGTTGACTTTCAGCCCACTAACACTACAACCACTACAACACGCGCACACGACCGCTCCGCTCGGCGGTCGGAATAAGACTGCCTCATTTGACACGACTCGTTAAGAGATCGACTCGACCACCGGATATAGTCAATACACTACAGTATTCTTTACCTCTTCATCATGAAGCTACTAGCGCGCGCTCCGACTGGTTGCCACGCATGCACTGGCATAAAACAGGACGCAGTTTTGTTTCCGTAATACGACGTAAAACTAAAAAATAGTTACTTACGACTTGCAGGGTACCAGAATAATTAATAATACAAGTAGCACAGTGTAGGTACACGATGGGTTTACATAAAAGTATCCCAGCAACTGTAAATAGGTTCAATTAGATTCAGCCATAGCTTCTAATATATTTTTACTCATGGTATTTATTGACTGTCTCCTCTATTCAGGACTAACATTATTTTTCTGTTGTATATTGCATGCCGAAAGGTTGAATATGGCGTTCTGTATTTTTTTCTTATACCACCGCTAGCAATTATTGTACCCATATTCGCAATGAATAAATGAATTTGAATTTGACTCTTAATGATCGACTTAAATCAATGAAAATTTCCTTTTAGATAATTACTTATGCAAATAAAAAAATGTATTTATAACCTGGTTTTAAAAATAAAAAATCTGTAAAATGTATTAATTACAAACGAAATAACAAGACACTAATTAATCTCGAAAACTACAAGATATTGAAATTATAACTTAAAGCAAATATATTTTTTTTTGTCTTCTAGGATTGATGTTATAGTTAATTGCACATCTTCAGTGAAAAATCACTGTTCAAAGCTCAAATAACACAGTACGCGCGGTGTCCAATGAGTTTTTACTCTTCGGTCATTATCAAGTCATCATAAATCGGAGTAGATACGTAAGTACGTGACGGTAAAGGTGCGGGTCATTAACCTGCTTTATGAAGGTCTAACGATCACAATTGGAGGGTAAGTCGGGTTTATAGCCAGAAAAATGGTTTTGGTAAGTTTATTGGAAGATAACGTTAGGAAACAGAGAAGTTGAATGGTCCTCGATTCCTTTAGCAAACGAATTGATTCAATAGACGTTTTTTAATATTTTTTATTGTCATAGGCTTTCTTTTAATACCTTTTTATAAGATACTAGCTGCTGCCCGCGGTTTCACCCGCGCGGTGTTATTGGACTTCATGGTTTTTATTTGTTTGGGCGGAATCCTAATTCTTATTCTAAAATAAAAGTAGCCTTAGTTACTCCTTATAACATCAGCTATCTGTCAGTGAAACTTCTGTAAAAATCGGCCCAGCCGTTTCGAAGATAACCTGGAACAAACAGACAGACAAAAATTTTAAAAATGGTTGTTTTGTTATAGGTGCCGTATATATACTTTCATATGCATCTAGGAAAAAGCTGTTATTTTTAACCGACTTTCAAAAAAAGAGGAAGTTATCAATTCGTCGGGTATTTTTTATGTTTGTTACCTCATATCTTGGTCATTTATAAACCGATTTGAAAAATTCTTTTTTTATTTGAAAGGATATACTTTCAGATTGGTCTCATAGAAATTTAATCATAATCGGTTCAGTAGTTTGTCACTGAAGTCGGTTCGTAGCTTTTTTAAAGCAATTTTTTTATATTACATACAGACACTACAATTTAATTTATTTGTATAGATATCTTTTTATAAGATTTTTACTTAGTTATAAGATAATGCAGATGTTGGTGATAAATTCCCTTGAAATTTTCATACCATTTTCTCTCCCTAGAGAGGCAATGCCTTGCTTTACGTTGAGACTACGTGATATGTAATTGGTCATTGTCGAGCAGTTGGTGTGAAAACATTTATTGCATAACTGTTAGTATGTACATAACTACATATACAAGTAGAAATGTAAAACATTAAGTAACAGTTTATCCATATCGGGCAATATTTAACTAATTAACACAACGATAAAATTTATATCCTAAATTCATTAAAATTATTATATAAGCTTAGTTTAGCGGCGTGCACACATCTAAATATACAAGTGTTATGTTTTTGCATAATAATAACACAGGGGTGGCTTTGTGGCGAGCCGTTGATGAGTGGCGACACCGTGTAACCCGACTGTCTGGAGCTAAATGAGACCCCTGCTATATATCCTACTAATCCTACTAATATTATAAATGCGAAAGTGTGTTTTCTGGCCTGTTGGTTTGTCCTTCTTTCACGCAATAACGGAGCAACGGATCGACGTGTTTTTTTGACATAGATATAGTTTATGGACCGAAGATTAACATAGGCTACTTTTTGACCGGAAAAAATGCACGGTTCCTGTGGGAACGCGGTTGAAAACCGCAGGCAGAAGCTAGTATATTATAAATACTACTCTCACTCAAACATTTTGGTACACTCAGGGTTTTAGATTTAGATACTTTTGCACATTATAAAATACTAAAATAAATTTTTCCTTTCCCTACCACCCTCTACCCTTAAGCCACGTGTTCGCTTCATTACCCGCCACCGTTTGTACAAAACAAGCGGCGTCATGTTCACAACTTTTTGCCGGAAAAATGTTCAAGTTTTAAACTTTAATGAAACGAGCATTTTGTTTCCGTATTCATGATGACATAATGAATAAAAACCGGCCAAGAGCCGGTCTCGCGCACCAAGGGTTCCGTCCAGACTTGTAGGTATGTAAATAGGTCATCTATTAAGGGAATCATTAGGCACAATTACATTCAAAATTTGTTTATTTGCGGTTTTTGGATTTTCCCCTTTACTTGTGCTATAAGACGTACATATATAGGTAAATAGGAAGTACCCTTTCATTCCCTTGAGATTGTCAAAATATGCGGTACTAACGGCCGTGTCTTTTGATTGCGTTGACTTAGAAGTTTGCTAAGTTCACAGCTTGAAGGAATTGCAGACTTAAGCATTTAATATTAATTTCAACTTGATATCTCCACGCGTTCCTGAGAAAAAGGGTCTTAACAAACACACGTGATTACAAAGACGTGATCGTATAAAGGTTCCTTTTTCCTTTTGAGGTGCGGAACCCTAAAAATAATAATTTTGATTTAATTGAAAGTCAAAGTAACACATGATTTACTTAGTTTCAATAAGTTTGATTTTTTAATGGCTTATTGGTAGTGTTGCCGGTCTGTAGGTCGGTGGTTCGATTCCTCCAATGATCTTTAGCTTTCCTGATGAACGCGGCGTGAAGCTATTCAAGTATAAAATGATCGCCAAAGATTTTTAAAAAATGCCTGTTATTTTTATATCTCATACGAATGCGATTAGCGTTTCTTATTTTTTTCCCGAATGATGCGTTATTGCTTTTCACCCGGAGAGATTATAGACGGAGAGCTAGCGACTAATTCGAGCACTTAACGTTTCTGTGCTCAGATATACAAAATCAATTATTATTTTAATCTTCGTTTCATTATATATTAAAGTTATGGTGGAATAAAGAAACTCACATATTATACTACAAGAACGCTGAAAACATTACTTTCACATTTTTTTTAATTTCTCTGATAACATATTGATAATAACGCAAAATGCGACAGATAGGAATATGCAATTGATAGTTGGCAACATCTTTTATACTAGCCGCTGTCCACGGTTTCACCCGCATAGAGTTTCCAGTAACCGTGTATTTAACGAAGAACAAAAGTAAGATTAGTATGGTTTGTGGCCACCAATGTGGTTTAGCATTGAAATATATATACAGTGATACAGTTTGCAAGAGCTTATAACATTGGAACAGCAATATCGTCTACAGCTTCATTTATAAATTTTTAGATTTGTGTTCAAAACATTGTAACTAAGTTTTCAGCTAGCTCCTACTCTATATCGCCTTAGGAGATAAGTAGGTATTTCGCGTCGCTCCAACAAGATACCATCATATGTTATATTATATGTACATTTATTATGTATTTTGTATTATGTTAAAAGAAAATATTACAAAAAATAAAAAATAGAATCAAAAATACGAAAAGCATTCAGACTACGTGGCCAAAGAAAGTTTTTGTATAAGCTTTTATTTGTAGAATCTTACACTATTAGCCAGGAATGATTTATTTATTAGTTTTATTTAATCTGAACCAATAATTTTATGTGTATCTTTAGTATCTAATGAAACCTTTGATTTATAAAACTGTGTATTCATTTTAAAACACCCTATCGTTTACGGCATCGTACGATTTGTACAAAGGGTGCACTAAAAGTTTCCGGAACTGGCCACTTACATAAACAATATTTAAAAAGTAATTACTACAACATTTGAAAATGGAACTTTGCGGCTGTAGTTTGTTTCATCTGACTGTCAGTTTTCTTTACATTGTAGCGTCATTTTTGAAATTGCGAGTCTACATCACCATGGATTTAACTCGTGAAAATTTTCGTCGAATGATTTTCTACTATTTTAAGTGTAATTTGAAAGCTCAGCACAGTCATTTATTTAGTCATTTTTTTCTTATTCATTCCAGAATCTTTTAGTACGCCCCTATAAGCTGTAGGATATAGGTTGTCGATAAATTGTGAGAACATCTAGAAATATTTCCTGGAATTGTTTTCAAGTCTCTTCTGACCAATATCATCATTTAAGAAAGTTCAACATAGTTCAAGTGAATCAGCTGATCTAGGGTTGCCCGGAAGTTCTGTACGTCTAAATTCTACAATATTGATGTAAACTTTAAATGCATTCAATGAAAAATTCCAAATTTCGAAAACTCGTAAAACATGTTGTTGACCTCCAGGAATCTCTCAAACTCAGGTTGTATAGCTTACAAGCTGTACAAAGCTACGTAGCTGTCTACGTCACCTGCGTCCTTATCTATGTAGTAATGGCTCACGAAGTAAACCACATTGAGCCAACCTGAGAACAATTTATTATTCCCACCTCGAAATCAGTGATGTCACATTCGAAAAAGGTTTAGAATACCAAACCGAAAAAAGCCGCAAACAAACATAGCAACTTATTATCGGTATCTTGAAAGATTAATCCCTTTTGCGGGTAGAAACAAGCGAAGTAAACGATGCGTACGTGTGACAGGTGGGACGGTATTAGGGAGGGATAAGGTATCGACTATCTTGTATCGATACTTCAATTATTGGCAGTTAGTTTCTAGTTCCTGTGTAATAGCGACTTTAATTGGCAGTCAGTTTCTATAGGTTTTAGTTCCTATGAAATGTCAATTAGTTTACTTATAGTAAAAGTTTAAAGATTCTCATAAATTTTCGAAAAATATCAATTCAAAAACTATCCCGCCTAATTGAAACATTTCCCGCGCTTTTTATGTCATTGATGTTCGTTCCGTTCCACAAAATGTACCTATGCGCAAATTTTTATTATTACGATTTGTTTTTTTACGTTAAGGCCCAGAATAGTCAATATTGCCACCCATATTGTGTCGTTCCTGCTTACTGTATAGTATTGATATTTTAATACGTTATACTCGAGGATATAAATGACTAATCGACCGGGTTAAAAACACGAATTAAGGTAAAAGTCTCGATAAAAAAAAATGTCAAACGCAACCCTGAAAATTAAGTTATTCCCTTGTATATCCTAAACACGAAAGTGTATCGGTCTTATATTTCACTTAAATATTCTCCAAATAATAAGAAAACAATCGACCGAGCTACTTTTTTGATTAATTGTTTTATTTTTACATAATATGGATTTTTAGAAATGTCGCTTACGTTTTTAATTTCGAGCAGCGGCAACATCGTGGCGCTCTCTTTTCTCTTGTTACTCGCGTGTTTTGCTTCACGCTCTATCTCATTCCGCGGCGATCCGCGCTGCTAGACGGACCTGTGTCACTTTTCTCCAGGACATTTACACAAATAAAACTCTCATATTTATGGGTAAACAATCTTATAAAAAAATGTACATTAGGCGAATTTGTTTTATCAATCTTTGAGAAATGATTTGACATTAAAACTGTGATACATATCGGTTTCCTAATTTGTAAATAAAAAACAAGTTCTGTTACCAATTTCGACCGCATAGATTGCGTGTCGTCAAAGGCGTACGATTGCACTTAGCTCCATATATCGAATCTCAGCAAGGGCTCTTTTTGCACAATTTTTTTTTTGTGTTTTCTGGTCTTTGTTCAAACTTTGACGTTCCTAGATGATTTGATGAAGTCATCCAAGTTCTTCGATCAAAGGCAACTTGGTCAAAGATCTTTGACGGGTGGAATATTAGCCTTAGGTACGGGAGAAGTAAGTAGGTATTACCTACCTCCTATAATAATGGATATAGGTGTTGGTTCGAATCCCACCAATTTGTCGGTTTTAGTTATATATATATATACCACCATATATATATATATACATACCCATCCAGTGTCGAGGGTCCCAAAGGAGCTGGCGCGGGGGAAAAATACCTGTTTCCCCCACCTTAGCAATTTTAATAGTAATTTTATTATAGGTCAACCTATTTTGAACCTTATCACCACTGAATAAGGTCTAACTGTTTTTTTTTATCGCCGGACCGACGTGGTTCCGGCCGACATTTGAGGGGTTATATATATATTTATATAATATAATATACTACATATAATACGTCAACACGTAATTAACTGTAACTGATCGAAAATATTCGAAATAAAATAATTCAAGTAGTTTGAGAATCAAGTTACCATATTTTATCAGAGTGAAAATTTGTGGTCCGATGAAAAAATGTATCATAAAATTGCTGTAACTGTAAATCAAACTGTGAATAACTAATTGATTTATCTAGCTTGTGGGTAAGCTGAGAAATGAGTTGACATTGTAACTACGATGATACAATTCCGTTTTGTAATTTGGAAACAAAATACAAGTACTAGTAATATGTTACTAATTTCGACCTAACACATAGCTGTCGTGTTGGTTTAGTGGTCGAAGCGTTCGGTCTCGAAGGCGTACGATTGCACTTAGCACCATATATCGAATCTCATCAAAGGTCACTTTTTGCACAATTTTATTTTTTGTGTTTTCATCGTCGCACTTGTTATTATGAACCCCGATTTTGTCTCATCTCGTTATTCAGGTAGTTTATTTGAAAAAATTATCAAATCTGTCCTACAACCGGGTCATGAAATCAACAAAAACAAAATATTTAAAACGAACTGGAGTACCTACTTACTTATTTAAGTTTTTATCTATACAAATAAATAAAATTGAAGTGTCTGTTTGTAATATCAAAATATCAGCTTTTTACCAAATGCATACGAAAGTATTACGGTACCTATAACAAAACAACCATTTTAAAATTTTTGTCTGTCCGTCTGTTTGTTTGTTCCGGCTAATCTCCGAAACGGCTGGGCCGATTTTGACGGGACTTTCACTGGCAGATAGCTGATGTTACAATGAGAAACTAAGGCTACTTTAATTTTAGAAAAAAAAAATTAGGGTTCCGCGCAAAAAAATAAAAACCGTAAAATCCAATATATCCGCGCGGGTGAAACCGCGGCCAGCAGCTAGTTTTACTATATAATCTTACACTTCATAACATACCTTCTGGCCAGTTTTGTCTTTTTATTTTGTGTAGGTAACGAAATATAAATATTTTTACCTTTTTTCTTTATATTTTATTCTCGACTATAATGCCGTATTAGACGGAGATTTCTAAATTAAACGATTGTTTAGACATATTCTTATCGATATTATTAAAACCACAATCTAATTCCGCGTTATCTACAATTTATAAGCAATTTTCTTTTTTTGTCAGGGTTGTCACTTTCGCACATCCGGATGCTTATAGTGTTTTTATCCGGATCAATTTTTTTTTTATTTACATGGGACTCCAGGCCTGTCCCAAGTAGGTAAGTATACACTAATCAAAATAAAGAGACAGAAACTCGCCGACATTATTTTAAAATAAATAGTGATTAGTGATGGAGTGCCTATTTCTTTAAAAAATGTGTCTAATAGATTCGCGTGTACCCATGTTGTAGAGGCAAGTACCTACTCTTTCTTTTGTAATAATTATAGAAATTACATCGATGACAGCAGCTAAAAAACAGGGTCAAAGAGTTATTGTTAGATACAAATTTAATCGTAGTCATTCAGAATGAAGATTCTGAATGACTACATTTTCATCATCAGGGTCATCTGGAGTAATAAATAAAATATTTTGTTCAACAACAGGTTTCAATAAATATACTGCTTCAGCTGATAATGGGATCTTTTTATTTTCTTCTTTCTTTCGGCCATTTTAAAGTCGGAAATGAAAGAGCGAGAAATACCTTCGACGAAAATGTCGCGATATAGGTATGAAATTTCATCCCCCATTTTTCCACCCTTAGATAAAAGAATACCACCCGTAGTTTTTTATAAAATTAGTAAATTTGTGTAATTAATACCTTTTATTGAAGACGGTTAAATTATTTGACGTTCATTTCGTATAAAATATTAACAATAAAAATGCATAATTATGTCAAAAGAATATTTTCAGGTGAGACGGTGTCACCCCCCTGGACCCGGATTAGTCTGGATATAACATTAATTGCTGATAACTTCTAGATACGGCGGAATTAGATTGCGGTTTTAATATTATCGATAAAAATATGTCTAAACAATCGCTTAGTTTTGAAATCTCAGTTTAATACGGCGTCATAGCCGAAAGAAAAAAATATTAAGAAAAAGGATAAAAATATTTATATTTCGATATCTACACAAAGTAAAAAGACAAAAACTGATCAGGTGTGTTATGAAGTGTATGATTATCTAATATAATAAAATAAAAACTCAAATAAGTCCTCCAGCAGCGCAAGTACATCTTTTCGATCGATGAAATTGACAGTTCAACTCGTTAAATTGGGTTTTATTGATTTTTTATATAATTTATCGAGCCTTGAAAAACCTATAAAAGTTATCGAATTGCTAGGTCGAATCCAAATCCAAAGAGAATATAAAGCTACTATAATATTTTACGATCAGACTTCGGTACTCGCAACATTCGATAAATTTATCAGTATTTTCGATTCGACAAATTTATCGTTAGGACATCCGTACTTGCGCCGCAGTTCTTTTTAAATATTTTTTTGTGTTAATTTCATGACCCGATTGTAGGGCAACTTTGATAATTTAAAAAAAAAAAACTACTTGTCGTGTCCTTGTTATTCTAGAGATTAATTTACTAAAACTATTGATACCTATTTGTAAAAAAAACGAGACGAGACAAAATTGGGGTTCATAATATACTATGCAACTTCGTACCGTGCGGCGTTGCGCGCGCCACGCTATATAAAATCAGTGGATATAATGTACTTCTGCACGCAGATTTCGAATGATAAACAATACCTTTCTGAGCTTGCGAGGTGAAAAACTATTTTTATACTTATTAGTATAAATATACCTACTACACTCGCAAGCAAAAATAAAGGGTCTTAAAGTTAACTCCAAATAACATAAAAACCACACAGGCTAACTCTTTAGATTAAAATGAATGAATAATTAAAGGAAATTTAATTTCGCATAAAATAAACTACTATGACTAATTCCTGACTGATTTTGTGTCATTCCATTTTTACTGCAAAACCTAATAGTTTTAATTAAATAAAATGCAAGAGTAAAACTCCCAGGTATCAAAGGTATCTAGTTCCAGAAATATGATTTTTTGAAAATCGTCCCGATTTGATCCGGATAACCGCAAAAATAAATATATAATATCATAAAATACTATATACTATTATATACTCTACATATACTATATACTATTCATATACTCCTACCTATAAACTACCTACCTGCCATATTCCACTTGTCAATAATTAATAAAAAAATAAAAAAAACAAAGTATCATTCCTGTAACCGAGTAAACCGGACATACAATGTTTTACAATACTATATTAGTAATTAGTAACAATAATATATTAGTCGGGGATTTCTAAATTAAACGATTGTTTAGGCATCCGTTTATCGATATTATTAAAACCAAAAACTAATTCCGCGTTATCTAGAAGTTATCAGCAATTAATGTTATATCCAGATTAATCCGGGTCCAGGGTCATCACCTTCTCATCTGAAAATATTCTCTTGAGATAATTATGGTTTTTTGTTGTTCATATTTCATACGAAACAAACTACTAATATTTTAACCAACTTCAATTAAAGGAGGAGGTTCAGTTATCTGTAGTTTTTTTGGTGACTTAATTTGATTTATCTGCCAATTGTCAACTGATTTAAATGATTATTGTTTTAAGTAGGCAGGGCACCACCCTATATTAATTACACAAATTTACTAATTTCATGAAGGAATACCAACCCTAAGGGTGGAAAATTGGGGGATGAAAGTGCATACCTATATTGCGACATTTTCATCGAAGTCGTTTCCCGCTTATTTAAAAGCAATTTATTATAAATATAACATATTTGTACGTGAACATCCGCTACTGTCGGTAAATATATTTAATACTAGCTGCTGCCCGCGGTTTAACCCGCACGGAGATATTGGATTTCATGGGTTTTATTTTTTGGCGCGGAACCCTAATTCTTTTACTAAATTAAAAGTAGCCTTAGTTACTACTTATAACGTCAGTTATCTGCCAGTGAAACTCCTGTCAAAATCAGTCCATCCGTTTCGGAAATTATCCGGATCAAACAGAGAGACAGACAGAAAAACACCATTTTAAAAATTGTGTTTTTGTTATAGGTACCGTATATAATTTCATATATATTTAGTAAAAATCTGTAATTTTGTTCTTACAAACAGACACTTCAATTTTATTTATTTGTATAGAAGAGAGAGTAGGGACATGCATCTACAACATGGGTTCACGCGAATCTATTACACCTTTTTTAAAGAAAATAGAAATAGGCACTCTAAACTTGCCATCACTAATCACTATTTATTTTAAAATAATGTCGACGAGTTTCTGGGTCTTGATTTTGATTAGTGTTACATCTTTGGGACGGGCCTGGAGCCCCATCTGAATAAAGAAATTTGAATTGATCCGGATAAAAATACCATAAGCATCCGGATGTGCGTACGTGACAACCCTGACAAAAATGAAAAAATTGCTGATAACTTCTAGATAACGCGGAATTAGTTTATGGTTTTAATAATATCGATAAACTGATACCTATTACGGCATTATAGTCGAGAAAAAAAATATAAAGAAAGAGGATAAAAATATTCATATTTCGTTATCTACACAAAGTAAAATGACAAAATCTAGTCAGAAGGTGTTTTATGAAGTATATGATTATATAATAAAATAAAAACTCAAATAAGTCCTCCAGTTCTTTTTATATATATATTTTTTGTTAATGTCATGACCCGGTTGTATGGCAACTTTGATATTTTTTTTTAAATAAAATGCATGTCGTATCCATGCGGGAGTTTTACTCTACAGCTTACATTTATTAAAAATATTGATATTTGTTAAGAAACGAAATGAGTCAAAATCGGGGTTCATAATACACTATGCGTGTATGTACTATCATTTACTGTCGCAAACTGGCTATATCATTCACAGCTAGTTCTTGTATGAAAATACAGATGGCGTGTGGCGTGTGCGTATTGAAACGTAGTCCCAGCAGTCCTAATCAGATGGCGCTAATACATACTTGGAAGTGTTTGGTTCCGCAAATTTATAATTGTGAAAATGGCGCTAGGTGTTGCAGGGGTACATTTTGTTCCGGGGAAGTGGGGGTGAAAACTGAAATCCGTGCGGCCGAATTCTGGCTCTTAATATAATTCAAACCTAATAAATAATATGTAGTTAATTAAAAAATATAAAACTACAATAAAAAACAATCAATCATCAAAATCATCTACCAAATTGTTAATGTAGAGGCAAAAAATTATTATACTCGTATATTATAAAGAGTAACTTTTAGGTTACTTTTATTACGTGGGCGAAGCCGCGGGGCACAGCTAGTCTATTGTTATAATATCTATTGTTCTTTATAATACGCATTTTGACACGCATTCTATATATTTTACAGTGAATGATATTAATATGTCACTCAAATATCGCTATTGTACCTACCTATTTACCTATTTACAAAAAACGTTCATTTTAACATGTAAGAAGTAAATTAAATCACTATTATCATAGAAAAAGGTTTCAATTTTATACGATAAAATTATCTATATCGTGAAAATGTATCGATAACTCCACTACTATTATAACAGATACTTAAAGTATGCGAGCGTAGATGCCCTCTCTCATTTGTAACACGTCAGTCCCAAAGTACAAAATACACCTTGCCAATATCGTACCTTGTCACAATAAAGCCTCCATATATCCTTCACTAATGCACAAAGAGAATTCATTTTTCTCACTTTGAGATGGATGCTAAATATGCGCGTTAGTTGATTGTATGTAGATGGGATTTCTCGCTATTTCTCACTGTCGCGAAGTGAATTGAATGATTTAACCATATTTTTTACTTTGGCGAATTAGGTTATTGTTTATTCAGTAGACTGTACAGATAGACTATTTGAATGAGTTCACATGTTTAAATAACTTCATTTTTATACAATTGGATAACGGAATGAGCTGGTCGTTAGCGTGATGGTAAGTATAATGTCTGCGTATAATTCACTAAATTTAGGTTAGAGATGTCCAATATCGTCCATATTCAAATTAGATGCTAAATTACGTGACCGTTAAAATTGTCCATAGCATGGTTGTTAGCCTATGTGTTTTTGCAGAACCTAAACTATCTACATTCCAAATTTTATCAAAATCGGTTCATTAGTTACGGAGATACCTACGTGTTATTAAACATTCACACACACAAACTTCCGTATTTCTATTATTAAGTAGGAGTAATAAGTACTAAGCAATAGTAGGAAAGATTGGAAGTAAGTAGTAAAGTAGGAAGTAAGATAGGATAAGATTCAATGCAAATGCATGTGGATTAATTTGGTCTAATTATAGTTATTTGTTACGCAAGGCTGCAAAAATGTTATTTGGCGCGTGTCCCTGTATTGAAACCCGAGGAAGCGAAGGATTCCAAGATTTAAACACGAGCAAAGCGTTCAAAAATAGAATCCTGAGGTAAGCGAGGGATTTAAAGGTACGAGGCGCAAAATAACTTTTTTTCACCTCACTACAGCGAGGAAAGATTTTGTTTATCACTCGAATTTCTGCGTGCAAAATAGCTTTTTCCACGCTAGAGTGTAAAAGGCAGCGACCTTTCCGAGCTAGCGAGGTGAAAAATACATTTCATACCAGGTTCATTAAAAGAGTCAACTACAACTAGTTTTAGGTTTGAAACGGCATGAATCGACTCGATATCAAAATTGGAACTTTTTTAATAACAAAAGTTGGCAAAAACAAAGCGCCACCAATCTCTCCGAGTAGCTGGACGAGCGATCGGTGATTAACAATTTTATTCATTGAAAACTGTCGCCTGACTCAGTTGACGGATTTATTCGTTTTATTTGTTCCGTTAATTGCTTATTCCCATTTTAGCCCGTTAACCGTTAAATTACGAACACTCATTTCCGTCTTGGAGATTGATTGGGGCCTGTAATGGGATTGGGAGTTTTATTTTGTTTGTCAAGATGTCGGGGTTTTTTGGGCTGTTTTTTTTATGTTATTTGGTAACGAGACGAGCTGGTTGTTTGCCTGATGGTAAGCATAACGCCGGCCCATAACAATTGCAGTGCCACCCAGAACTTTGAAACACAAAGGCCTGCGCGGCACTGCAGTGCGCTCGTTACCCTGAGACATTAGGTAATAAGTCTCATAAGCCCAGTAATTTCACTGGATACTCTGCTCATCAAACCGGAACACAGTAGTGCTTGCACACTAATGCTTGGCGGCAGACTTCACGAGCAACGAGTTTTTGTGATAGTTGAAGTTTTTTTTTTCATGTTCGAAATAATTAGTTGCTGGGTGTTTAGTCTTACATTATTTTAGTCGTACTACAATATTACCTATATACAATAGTGCTATATTATAATTGGCTACATTTTATTACGATATCATGCCGCGAGCAAATGCTTACAGGGTGAGTTTAAATTGGTATGTTATCATGGTTGTTGAAATGTCGTGAGAACCTCCCTTGTAAATACGTCATCCAAAATAGCCTTCCATAGATTAGACATATAGATTTAAGTAAAGAGTCTTAACACAAAACAACAACTGCGCAAGCAAAACTAGATCTTAAGATAACGAACCTTTTCTTACCATGACTATACCTATTTAGATTATGCTTTCTAAATGTGTTATGTATCATATACTTAGTTCAGTTTATCACATAAATAAACACCAGTGAAGTTAAATTAGAGCTAGGTAACAAGTCGATGCAATGTAAGAAAGCTACATAAAAAACACGACTGCTCTAGCCAGTGTTACTCCACCCCAAATTTGTTCAGGCATTTAAAAGTTATGAATAAAGAAACTCAAACATCAAACATACATAGATAGATACATGAACCCAATGAACATTAAACTCCTTTTTTGAACAGTCGTATAATAAAGACAAAAAAATTGCGTTGAAAAAGCGACGAACCGACTTCAGTGACAAACTACTGAACCGATTTTGATGAAATGTCTATGGGACTAATATGAAAGTATACACTTTCAAATAAAAAATATTTTCCAAATCGGTTAATAAATGAGAGAGACCTGAGCTAACAAACATAAAAAAATACCCACCGAATTGATAACCTTCTCCTTTTTTGGATGTCTGTTAAAATCATCATAATTCGTGGTGAGACGCGTCGTGTGACCACTCACCGCAACCACGGTCGGTCTCGACTCATTTGGGATTACAATTATTGCAATAACGTGTTCATTGCCACCGATATTTAACACTGCGGTTCGAGAAATTATTATTAAATTTATTGGGAAATTCTCGCTAGAAATTCGGATGTTGCATGACACACAATATACATAATTTCTTGTCGTTATACAGTTTTAAGATCACATTAACACAAAAAATATATTATTTCCATAAAGATACTGCATCTAAAGTTTCCCAAATTCACAATTTTTTTTAACATTTGGAACCGCGGAATGAATTTGCTTGTTTTTAATTATTATAGTTTTTAATCGCCAGTAACATTACATCATTAATTTTTATTTAATTATTGTTTTGTTTAAATGTTTGTACGCCTAACTAGGCAGAATTTTGATAGATGTTGTTACGGAGACTGGTTAAAGGACTCGCATGAAACCGTTTTTTTTTCTCCCACTTACAGGTGCAAGTGTTTTCAGGCCGTTTCAGAGGAAGACCTAATGCATATTAGTAAATCAGAAATGCTCCTAGCTAACACAGTTTTAAGTAGGCTGAAACCCATTTTCAGGCCGTTTCAGTCCTAGTTATACCTCTGCGGTCCCCGGTACATTCTCGAAGGTGTGTGAGGAGGATAGCCTATACATGTGAAAGAGAGAGACAATTAGACTCGACCATGTCTCTGAAAACGTTCAGAAGAAGGTGTGAGCAGGATGGCTAGGTGCGATTGAGTGAAGTGATTTTTATAGTGTTACAAATTATTCCTTTTGAGTTCAATAAAATAACTGTTACATTAACGGCTATGTTTTATCCAACCCTACAGCACGTATAACAATATTCATATGCTATGATGATATTTATGCAAACATTGAATACAAAATTATGATAAATAATTATGTATTAGCTAGACAAAAAAGTAAAAAAAAAATAAAAAATTTGACATAAACATGTTGATAAATATATTTTCATGTCATTACCTTTACTTTGTATGTATCGCCACCTTCGCCAAAACTCATTTCCCACGTAGAATCTTTTATAGTATAAGTTAACAAACCCCTTTTACACAGATATACCTCCTTTCCCAGATATTCTCCACAGATTTCATCCTATAAATCGACACCTAATTTATTAGTTTAAACAGCGAAACGCTTTAATCTCTGCGGAGGCCGAAACGGCCCAAATGGACCGATAGAGTCCGCTTGATTTATTTGGACTGGACCAATAAAGGCTTTTTAAGTTCAGGGCGGGGAATCGGTCTTGGTTTAGGGAGTTTTGACGAAGGTGAAGGAATCGCGATTATTTGATTAAACTTTTTCTTTTTGTGACTTTAGGAAATTAGATTTGAAAGTTTTTACCGTCGATTTATAAAGGAACTTTTTCTGTAGTTTTTTTTGCTATATTGAGCTTTTTCTCATTTTAGCTAGGTAGCGTATGACCAATGACTATATTGTTCATAAGTGACGATTTGGTAGTGAATACGCTAAGTATATATTATAACTAGCTTTCACCCGCGGCTTTGACCGCGTGGTGTATATATTTATAGCCGACTAGCTTCTGCCCGCGGTTTTCACCCGCGCTCCCACAGGAACCGTGCATTTTTCCGGGATAAAAAGTAACCTATGTTACTCTCCGGTCCATAAACTATATCTATGCCAAAAATCACGTCGATCTGTTACTCCGTTACTGCGTGAAAGAAGGACAAACCAACAAATCAACAAACCAACAAACGCAATTTCACAATTATAATATTAGTAGGGATGTATTATTCCAGAACCTAAACTATTTACATTCATTTCATCATAATTGGTTTAGTATAGTCGAAGAGATACGTGGTAACAAGAATTCGCACACACACAGACACATAAATACCGAGCTGGTCGTTTGCCTGATGGTAAGCATAATGCCGGCCCATAACAATTGCAATTATGCATATGTGACACAAAATCGCTAAGTAACTATCAAAACCTAAAAGTAGTTGGTAAGTAAGTCTGTACAAACCCCTTGTAAAAAAGAGACAAGGGACAAGAGGAGAGGGGTTACAAAAAGAATTAAAACAATAGAATTAACGATTCAGGAAAAGAAAAAAAAAACAAAATTTTGCAAAACGGGACTAAAGACTGAGTCTTGATACAGTTACAGTACCAACATATCTCCTTCCTACTAACTTAATTGCTCCCAATCAAGACCGTCAATTTGTCAAGACCGAATTATAACAATAGTTTTTTTTGTTTCAGGAAAAGAAAAGAAAATAACAAAATTTTGCAAAACGGGACTGAAGACTGAGTCTTGATACAGTTACAGTACCAACATATCTCCTCCCTACTAACTTAATTGCTCCCAATCAAGACCGTCAATTTTTCCTTCAAACTCAACCAAGTAACTATCCCAGCGCAAACTAATCCTGGACACCCTAAACCAACAGGAGTTAGATTTGAGGAAGTTTGTTATGTAAATGAACTGAATAAATTATAATTTCTGTGTTAATTCCGAAACATAGCTAGGCTTTAACGAATCTGCAGATTTGCCATGTTGGTTTTAACTTTCAATTAAAGTTTAGTAGTTAATTTTTTTATAATACAAATGTAAGTTGATGCTGTGGCAAATCATTAAAATCAGTTAACAATAATTGGCGGAGAAATTGAGAAATAATCTGTAGAAATAAATAAAATTAAAGTTTCTGTTTATTATATCAAAATAACAGCTTTTTACTAAATGCATATGAAAGTATATACGGTACCTATAATTAGCAAAGACACAATTTTTAAAATTTTTGCCTGCCTGTCTGTCAGTCTATTTGTCTGTTTGTTCCGGGTAATCTCCGAAACGGCTGGACCGATTTTGACGGAACTTTCACTGGCAGATAGCTGATGTTATAAGAAGTAAAATAGAAATGTAAAATGGTGGATTTAATATTATATATCACGGTTAAAAGCAAATATCTAATTAAATTAATAATAATATTCTTGTATTATATTTTTTTTAAATATTTCATTGTTTCTAAAACAATACGCTCATGAAATCGAGCACAATTTAACGTCACTTCTTACCGAAAACAAAACAATTTAAACTCCAAATACAACATTTCCACAAACAAGTTAATTTGACTCATAAATCTCACCGAAACAATCTCACAATAAAATCCGCCAATACTCTAATTCGCCAAATAGAATTTCACCCGTAAATAAACCAATAAACCGGCAAGGAGTGATTAGAGCTTCAATATAAATCACAGAGAACAAATAAAACTCTGGACTTCACCATCCATGGAGATAATATTGTTTTTTTCTTAAGGAACTAGATGATAAGTTTTTCTGGGAAAAAGGTATGTTTCTAGATACAAGGCCGCACTATATTTTAGTTTACAGTACGTCAGTTTAATCGATTATAATTTCACGAATAATATTATTATTCGAGCGAGTATGGCTAAGCCTTAGAGGAAAAATCTACATTTATCCTCTAAGGGCTAAGCGAGAACTTATAATTATTAGGCCCACGTGGTGGATTATGTCCCATACTCTATCTCTGAGAGAAGGCCCTATCCCAGCATTCCAGCAGTGCGAGCGTGATAAGGCTAACGCACACTACATCATGTGAGAAAGGCCCCATCCCAGCATCCCAGCAGTGGGAGCGTGATAAGGCTAACGTACACTACACCATGGAAGAACCATGTGAAAGTTGCGCGGTTGGGATATTTCTATTCGCGGAAAGTTAGCTTATAGCAAATAATTGTCTATGGATCGTCGTAATATTGATTGGTGAGTCAGCTCGATACCACTTGTTTTAACCAAATTTAATAAAAAAAACCTTAAAAGTTTCACGAAAAATACCTTTTTTTCTTAGCTTAATGAATTTACAAGAAATTGCAGAAGCCGCATAGTGCAAATAGACCTAGTGTAAATCGCCAATAAACGTTGCATGCACAAAACAGACTTTTGTGTTCACATAGGTCACTGCTTCTGATGTGTATAGTAAGCCCCTAAAAGTCGTTGATACCTAAGTGGTCGGACTTAGCTACCTACATAAATACCTGGTTATGTTACTGTTGGAAGATTTTTGTTTTACTTAGAAAAACTTACTTTTGCGTAGTAACAAGATAAAGTAAGATAAGGAAGTTTTCGTAGTACATTGTATCTTTGTTGATATTATAAATATTTTCCTTAAACTTGTTTGCTACCATTATCTTGATCTATAATAGCTTAGCTTTTCATACTATTTGTTAACGAGACGAGAGGGTCGTTAGCCTCTTGAATAATGGTAGACATAGTATAGCCGGTCCATAACAATTGCAGTAATTTTACTAACTACTTTGCTTATCTTTTTTTTATTTATATTATTTGGTAACGAGATGAGCTGGTCGTTTGCCTGATGGTAAACATAAAAATAAAAATTGCAGTGTCACTCAGAACTACTGCAAGCATTACTGTGTTCCGGTTTGATGAGCAGAGTAGCCAGTGAAATTACTGGGCTTATGAGACTTAATACCTAATGTCTCAGGGTAACGAGCGCTGCACTGCAGTGCCGAGCAGGCCTTTGTGTTTCAAAGTTCTGGGTGGCACTTCAATTGTTATGGGCCGGCGTTATGCTTACCATCAGGCAAACGACCAGCTCGTCTCGTTACCTAACAACAATAAAAAAAAAATAAAAAAAAACTCTGGAACACAAAGCACTGCGCGGCACTGCAGTGCAGCGCTCGTTACCCTGAGACATTAGGTATTAAGTCTCATAAGCCCAGTAATTTCACTGGCTACTCTGCTCATCAAACTGGAACACAGTAATGCTTGCACACTACTGCTTGGCGGCAGACTTCACGAGCAAAGCGGTGGTAACAGCCCAGACGGACACTCGCAGAAGAGTTAGTCCTACCACTAACAATTAATGTGTGTCGTGTATGGGGGCTCTTAGTGGACCCAATTTTTCTAAACCATGAGGACTATAATTATTGAGGTGTTCAATAAGACTCCAAGAACAATCAGGGATCGCCCAAAGTATTTAACTTTAGATTAAAAAAAATGGTTATTTGAATCAAAGAATTCTTTAATTATTTTAAATCTTATTGCATGTGAATTGTGAATGGCTATAATTAATTAATTTTGTACGAGTATATAATATAAATATTAATGATTGATTATTTGGGCTAGCGATAACTGTTATTCAATGACATATATTATTATAAATTATTGTTATTGCACGCCATGCTTATGGTAGTATGTTCTGAAATTTTATGCATAAATTGGTCACCAATATGTACAACATTCTCGCAATAAATTATTTTTGACATTTTTATTTTTGACTTTTGATAAAATAAAACGTCAACTGACAGGCAGTAATAGCGTTACGTCCTTTGTCTGCGAAAATTGCGAAATTTTTATGAATAAATAAATAAATAAAAAAATTTGTCAAATGCTAATCTAAATAGTTGATCGTTTGTCTCTGTTTGACATGCTTACTCAAACAACGAGTTTGATGGAAATGTGAATAATTGATCGTTTACTGCTGGTACAATGTAAGCACCTCTTTATGGTATACCCATGACAGGGTATACCGTATTTTATAGCTTCACTTCTAACTAATTATGGAATCAAATATTGGAAGTTCATTATTAACTTACTTCTAACTGTCGTGCCGAAATGAAATTTTGTATCTATTTGTAGTGTAGACAATACAATAATTTGGTATCTGAGTTGACCTGATGATGGAGATGAAAATTTAAATTCATAATTCACATTCATTTATTGCAGTAAACGTGGATAGTTCAAACGATTTTTAATTATTTCCTTAATTTTTTATTGATAGGAGTTGTAGTTCTGTTTTAGTTTTTAATTTTTATTCTGTATATCCTACTAATATTATAAATGCAAAAATGTGTTTGTCTGTTTGTTGATGTGTTGGTTTGTCCTTCTTTCACGCAGCAACGGAACAACGGATCGACGTGATTTTTGGTATACGTATAGGATATGAACCGGAGAGTAACATAGGCTACTTTTTATACTGGAAAAACGCACGGTTCCTGTGGGAACGCGGGTGAAAACCACGGGCAGAAGTTAGTATTAAATAAACATTACTACATTTTATTCTTTTTTATGATATAAGCACAAGACGTTATCTATCGATCTATATTTCAATAGAATCCTGTAACATCTATTTGCTAAGCACCTTATACCCTGACGTTTCCAGCGTACAGCCAAAATGTACATTGCGTATTTTTTATTCCCTGGTCCAATTTCCGGTTGGTTGCTCGTTTAATATATGTAAGTGACGGCTAAATATGAATGCGAGACGGTATGTTTGGGCTCACAAGCATAAGGTGTATAGATGAGACAAGCATTTCTTTGTAAGTGCTGGCCTTGGGTAGGTAAGTTTATCGGCGTACGCGTTCATTTTTTTGCTAGGTTATCGCTGATCTTATTTGATCGTAAGTAACACGTTGTTGATTTTTTTTATTGAATAACGAGACGAGCGAGTCGTGTGCCTGATGGTAAGCATAACGCCAGCATAATAATTGCAGTGCCAACCAGAACTTTGAAACACAAAGGCCTGCAAACTGGAACACAGTAATTCTGCGATGACCAAGGCGTGTGCCAAGCGTGGTTTTTTTTAGCAACCGCCTGTATTTATGAGGGGGCCTATGTTCTGTAGTGGACGTGCTCTGGCTGGTGATGATGATGACTTTATCATCAAAGGTCTGCTTATACTGTAAAACTTTAACTTACCAAAAGAAAATAGGCATAACAACTATAACAACTCTTTATTTAAACGATACAGAAACCTTAAAACTAAAACATTGCCAGTTTTATCGCTTGGCGATCTCTTTCAGACAAACGTGCATGAAGAATAAGAATGTTAGGTCCGTGTTTTTATACTTGTCTAATATTGTAAACCAATTTGGCGGATGCCAACCAATGATATAGATAGTGATGTGAGCGATGATTCGACTTTGGATTTCTGTCTTCATTGGTTGGTGATCCATTATATTTATTTATGTTATTAGACAAGTATGAAAAATACGGACCTCATATAAAATACATGGAGTATAGTAAATAGTGAAATTAGATACTATCAAGGTAGAAAGCGGTATCTATTCTCTCTAAGATCCGTGTTCGAGTGTAATGTAGGTCGCTAGAACTTTCTGAACGTTTGAAGTGGATGTGATAATCAAGTTCAGCCATGGTGGAAATGGAAGTAATTTTTGTCAAAGCCTTTATTAAACGGGCCCACTTCAATCCCAAATTGAAACATTTGGACAATATCGGCCGTGATGAAGTAAATAGCCGAAATAACCTCCAAATGCTGGTGCCATTGTTTTGTTCAAATTGAAAGAAATTGTTTGGGTTTAAACTGCTTTTAGCCTAACTGTTTTTTTGGGAATGTTTTTTATATTTGAATTTTTAACTTTATTTTTACTTTGCAAAGCTAGGCGTATTGTAGAGCAAAAATTGCTAACCAGAACTTTAAAAACTAAGGTCTGGGCGGCGCTCGTTACTTTGAGACATCAGGTAGGTAAAGTCTCATAAGCCCAATTATTTCACTGAGTACTTAGCTCAATCAACCGTGATGAAGTAGTTACTTGCTAACTATTTTTTTGGTTTGATTGCCTATTTTAGTAAAATTATAGACAAGAGCAAATAATTACGGAAATCTTTAAAGCTATACACATAAAAGCATTTCGTTGGAAAACGCATCACTTGAGAGCGGCTGGACCGTTTGGGGCATTTTCTTTAACATTTCGAACAAGGCCTTTGTGAAACAAAAATTGAAAAAGTTTTTCGGAAAATTAGGGTATTCGGGAGAACTGAAAGTGCTTTTTTCCTATGCGATTTTTGTACGACTTCAAGACCATAACAATTTTTTTAAACTTGAATTGGGCAACGTGTATCGGTTTGAAAATCATCATCATCATAATCATCATCACCCGGAAGACCAGTGCTGAACGTATAGGCCTCCGCTTTAGTACGCCAATTGGATCACCTACTCGACTCATCCATCCAAAGGCTCCCGCGGTTTTGACAAGGTCGTTGGTCTACCTAGTAGATATCAAATCAAATCAAATCGTTTATCTGTTAGAATACATGTTAGCTTAAACTTATCTTAACAGATTACATGTCTTATTCGGTTATTAAAATTATTTTAGAAAAATAAAATTACTGTCAATCATTATATTATTTAAAGTTAAGGTATTCATTTACACTATTAAAACAATTTTCCATTAACCACCTATGTAGATGTGACTGAAATTTATTACCCTGCATTAATTTAATCTTTTCTGGTAAATTATTATACACACACATTTTTATAATAAATCTCTTTAGGGCACGTTGGTTGGTAGAGCAATTTTCAAATTTTGCTGTTGTTTGTCTTAAAATAACCTCACCACGATACGTGGCTAATATAAAATAGAATCTAAAAAACTATTCTGTTTAGTGATATCGAATTAAAAGGATCCTAAATACGTCTAGACGTCTTTCCGAAGGTCATTTCTTACACGCGCGCTCTTAATTCTTAGAATAACAAAACCAAAGCAACCCAAAAAGGTCTACTTCAGCGCATGATAATTAAATCAATAGGGGCGTCTGGCCGCCTCGATAAACATATATGTTCGTAATATGATTACTTAGTAGGTATACCCTAAAATGGTTAGTATACTCTTTTAACCCTTTGAAATGTTAGCTACCTTTACTTAACTAACTTATTTAAAATATTGAAATGTGTTGTCGGACGGCTCTGAGGCCAAATTGATACTGCAAAGGCAAAATTATAGTGAGAATGAAATTGGTTATTGTGTATGTTTAGTTGTTTACCTGTATATCTCTAGATAGAAAAAAAGAAATAGAAAGAAAGAAATTATTTATTTTGAAACTGTCTACACACAGCTTGAGCAATTAACATTACAAACAAAGAGAACAAAAACATTTTTACATATAAGATAGATAACTTTTTATTATACATCAACATAATACAAAGTGAACATAACTAAATAAGGTATGGTAAGTACAATGGGTGGTTTTATAGCTTAATAGCGATCTCTTCCAGAACTCTTCCTCTGTATAGGTATGTCTATGACACCGATACAGAAAATAGTGTAAGGGCATGAGTAGATATGGGTTTAATTTTTAGATATCCTTTCGTCAATCCGTCCGTCGTTCGGCGTCATCCGTTGCACGTTCGTAGCTTATATGTAGTTTGAATGATAATACTACACAACAACACGACACCACTCTACTGTGCCGCGCAGGCCTTTATGTTTTAGTACTTTGAAACACACCGTGGCTTTGCCAGTGTTATGAGCTGGGCTAGCGTTAAGACAGCCTTAGACGCTAACGCATGTTTGTGTTTTACTGTCAAAATAACCATAGTTTTGCACCTTGTACCACCAGCCAAACGATCCACTTGTATCGTAGTATAACAAAAAGTCCAACCAAATCCAACAGAATAATATGAGCTCCTGGCCTCCACCCTCCGGCCACTTGGATCCACAACCAGGCTCCACCGTTGGAGCCAAAGCTAATTTTTTCTGATCTTGAATCCACCAGTGGTTCAAAATTTTCTTTGCCTCTCTCCACAGATCAAATATCTACTTCAACAGCTATCGGCTCAAATATGTAACCAACCAAAACCGAGGTTAGCACATTTGAGCCGCTTCAGCCGCTCTACTAACTCTGACTCCGCCAATCAGTATCCCAATCAGCTCTACATTTGAGTTTACCGTACGTGTAAGTTAAACTAATCTAATAGTTGCACAGTTGCAAAGTTCACTCGTTTAACTCTATTGTGTAGTAGTTACCTATTGGTTGTTATCGTAGCTTGGATGTTCTGTAACGTTTGTTTCAACTGCAACAAACTTATGAAATGGACAACATTTGAACTGCCTATTGCAAAAAGTTTTCAAGTAAGCCTTAAAGCAGTGGAATTTGTCATGGTGATACAGCATTATCTACATGGTGATCGGGAATCTTCTGTATAGTGGTAGTGTGGTGGTGTAGGTAGGTGGTTTTTAAAGGGGTACGACCTTTTCTGGTGCACGCCTGACTAACTACCGCCCTTGAAATGAAATATCGTCAAGTACCTATCGGTATATTTCGGCAGTTGCATTTCAGAGCCATTTTCATAGCATATTCATCCTCCTCGACCACATCGTCTCTTGAGATCATGCGAGATAGTATCAAATGCTAATCTATCAAGTATAAAAATGGATAAAAAAAAGATTCACATAGAAAAATGTTCACCTAATTAGGTTGATTGATTGTATATCAATCAATAATAATTTACCTAATGAAATTAAGATCTTGGACGGTAACAAATTTAAAAAATCATTGACTGAATGGCTTCTTACAAGTTGTTTTTATAGTCTGAAGGAATATATGGAATTTGTGACTAGTATTATTTATAAAACATTTGCACGTCTGCTTGCAGACCAAATACACTGTACTAACAATTAATTTTAAGATCCTAATTTTCATGTATTTTGGCAAATAAATTATTTTATTTGATTTGAAATTGGAAATGATAGGTCATTTATAATATTAGGAACTAAGCCATTATAAGTCATACATTTGCGTCATCTTAAATCTCAATTAAGCAATCTAATCCTTGATGATGTCCAGGATCATGTATTACAGTACCAATTACAAATTTTATAAAACCTTGTCTGGAAAAATATATATTTCCACAAAAAACTTTTCATTTGCTAAAGAATCCTGCAATCATCGGCAAATGCTAGGATACCTTACAGCATCCAGACATCACGAAATTGGAATATCGGGCACCCGTTCCATTTATTTGTCGTATCTCTGGATTGATGTATTGCACAATTTGTCCGACACTATATTTAAATTCATTAATTATTGAGCTGATTGGCAGACAATTTATTTTGACACGCTGAATATTTTATCCTCCAGTTGTTTTGTTAATATTGTCATTATTTTACCGTACGTATCATTACAACAGGTTTTGTGGTTTGGTTATTATATTGTTACGCGGAATATATATCGCGTAATAATGGATAGTAATCCACTACTCCAAAATAAACAGGTATAATAATTGGTACCTAAATAATATAAAATTGTCAACAGCACATCTCTAATTTTCTCTGCTTTCAAAACTCGCCTAGTATTGAAAAATGTGGCGAAAACTAGCTTTTGCAACCTTTTTTAACCTAAAAATCTAATTTCTGTAAGCCTTCTGCAACCTGATTTCCATACTTTTCATCAAACTTTTTGTTGCACTCATCGCCAAAAAATTACTTCCTCCTTTGCTCAAAATAACAACAGGTAATACAAACTTTACGACAACGTGTTACGGTTTAAATTAACTTGACCGTTTCTATGCTTGACAGAGTAAATTCATAGAGTTTTAATCAAAATTCTGATGGGATCGTGGACATACATTTGAGGGCTATGTGTTGAAGTCATAATGAAATTCCGGACCTTTTTGACATTGTCTGAGATATAATATGGCGGAGGGTTTATCCCGGACAAAAATGACAAGTCAATAAATTTGTACAATATGTAACGGAAATAAAATGAGACCCTACTTAAATTATAAAGTTATATGCGTTATATTCTATTAGGATTTAAATTTATGAATGAAACAAAGAAAACTACTAGCCACTGCCCGCGGTTTCACCCGCGCGGAGATATTGGATTTCATGGATTTTATTTTTTAGCGCGGACCCTAATTCATTTTCTAAAATTAAAGTAGCCTAAGTTACCCCTTGGAACATCAGATATCTGCCAGTGAAAGTCCCATGAAAATCGGTTCAGCCGTTTCAGAGATTACCCGGAACAAACAGATAGACAGACTGACAAAAAATTTAAAAATGGTTGTATCGTTATTGGTTCCATATACTTTCATATGCATTTAGTAAAGAGCTGTTATTTTGATATTACAAACAGACACTTAAATTGTATTTATTTGTATAGATATATTATATACTAGGTATCGAGAGAGATACGTAACGAGACGAGCCAATCGTTTACCTGATGTTAAGTATAAAACTTGGCGATAAAAAATTCTGTGCTATTCAGAACTTTGAACACAAAGGCCTGTGCTACAAAGCAGTCCACGCGATACCTTGGTCTCTTATAACCAGTACCATAATTTTATTGACAACTTTGGCACATCAAACCGGAATACAGTAATGCGTGCTGGACTCTACTGCTTAGATACAATAAGAGCGTTGGTTCCCATCAAAACTGACGACACTATTATAGCAAGTCGCAGCAATAGCTGTCAAGTATGGACACTCGCAGAAGAGTTATTTCTTCTGGTAAAGCTTCTTTTGCAACTAAAACTAACAACTGCAACTAGGCATCTCAGGGAGCTCTTTGTAAATATCCGAATGGAAACAAACAACCGTAACTCGCTCACTATTGTGAATATCAAACTTCTCCTGCTCATGTCGTCAAACTAGCTTCAAGGCTTCAAGAGAAATCTCGCAAAGTAAAACAAAAAGCACGTATAAATATAAGAAGGTAGGGAGACAAGGGACGGGGAAATGATCACGGCGCGCTAACAACTTCGTCAGCTCGCGAACAGGACAAGAGATGCAGTGGAGTCGACATTATATCTGTTTCTTTTTTCAGAATTAAAAGATCCTTTAACCTTATCACATCGTCACATCACTCGTCACATCACAACAAGTGAGATTAGAGATCAGCTTCTAATTGGTCAAACGTGGTAGTGTGCAAGCATTACTGTGTTCCGGTTTGATGAGCAGAGTATCCAGTGAAATTACTGGGCTTATGAGACGTAATACCTAATGTCTCAGGGTAACGAGCGCACTGCAGTGCCGCGCAGGCCTTTGTGTTTCAAAGTTCTGGGTGGCACTGCAATTGTTATGGGCAGGCGTTATGCTTACCATCAGGCAAACGACCAGCTCGTCTCGTTACCAAATAACATAAAAAATATATATATATATTTCTAGAAGAATTTGTGGCGTTTCGTGTACTACGCGTGTGTGTGGTTGCTTTGTTAATAACCAAATAATAATATGTAATACTTTATTTTCAGGCATAATCATCATCATTCATTATATAAAACCCATAAATTAGTAAAAGCCTAATATTCGTTTTAGTTTATTTTTAATCTGTATTGACACTACTCCTGGCACAGTCTTCATTGGATTAACAAACTAGTATACGTCTGAAACTATTTTTCAAAATTCCTTGTTCAACGATCTGATAATCTTAAATAATAGAAACTGGAGGAATGTCAAAAAAAAAATCACTAAGGGCTGATCTTTCAATAGTCAGTTAACGTCCTGTTAGATAATTCCCTGAATCATCTAAGTCTGTGGTGTAGACAGACGTAAATAAATAATATGCCATTCTAAAGAAATAAACCTTAGTTAGCTAACGGTCCATTAATTTCAAAATGAAACGCCCGAAAAACACGACAATTTATTGATTCAATAGCAATCAATTCGTTAACGTGCAATTGAAATATCAGCCGAAATGTCGACGCAAAACACTAATCAAACTAACATGCCAGTTAGAATTTGTTCATGAAAATTTGTTTCAGTCTGGTAAAATGAGCAAAGTAAACGAAGAAGTTTAGTACATTTTGAAACTGGTAAAAACTGGTGAAAAGTATAAAAACGTCTAAAAACAAGAATCAGGCAAGGTTTAGCAAAATAAAATGAAAGCTCGACATTTTTACCATCGTGTTTAAATGAATTTTCATTATTTTCCATTATAATCTTTTTTGTTCGAATTTGAAGGCTAAGAAAATTTCTTGTGAATTCGCCCAAAGCTGACATTGGTAAAAATATAGGCTCATTAAAAACTTTGAAATGTGTCTGGAAGATCCATTATCAAATTATATTTACCAATAGGTATCTGGTATAATACCGGACGTACTTTTTCTAGACGCACGCCTGAGGCCTTTAAAAGATACGAAAATTTACCGAGGGAATCTCTATCTAAAGGTTATTCACCCCTCACCCGTACGTGTTTGAAATCCAAAAATACCCGTACATAATCAGTTCCTTCGTACTAATTGTACTATTAGCATGTTATGGTACTGGGTACCTTAACTTCTACCTGCTCTTGGAAAATCAAGTGCGTTTGTAACCGTCTTAGCGTAAACATTGAAATATATGCGTTTCCAAACTGTAGAAATGTTCAATTACATCCAATATCTAGCAGTTGATTCTAGCTTGGTAGCTACCCAGGTGGGCATGTGAAAATGCACTGGAGCTACTTCTATTCTAGGTGTAACTTGCTCCTCATTTTCCACCACATCGTTAAGCTCATGTGAGATAGAAAACGCTATCCAATCGAGAAAAAGAAAATGTTTGTGCCGTTACAATAAAGTAAAAATAAAATTGAACACCGGACAAAGTCGTAATTCAATGAGTCTTTCATTTGAGTGTAGAAGTGAAACAGCGTCGTCGGCACAATGTATAGTTTTGTCTAAGTCACCGTCGCCAAAGGCGCTTGCAGTAATTACGAAGGCGAGAACAGGGGATGAATAGAGTAGACTTTTTAAAATTTTAAGATAAAAACGGTATATTACAGGTATAGTAATAAGCGAGTGTATCCGAGCGGGAACTTGTGCTTTTCACACCAGACATCAAATCCCAATCCCGTATCAATGACCTAAATCAAGTTATGTGAGGATTTTATCACACCCGCTTTAGAAACGGTGAAGGAAAACATTGTGAGGAATATTCAAGAATTGCAAAAAACCAACAAGGGGTGGAAGGGGGCAATAAGTTGTCACTTTTAGTGTAGAACTAAATAGAATTTAGAGTTACATAATGGGAGAAGACCTTGGCTCCTGGAACACTGTTGTTACCAGCTCTGGAGCCTATGAATTCATTAAAATTTGTGATAATTAATTATGGGTTTATAGATAACTAGATTTCTTAAAATTAGGTACACTGTTACACTTTACCATGTGTGTTAATTATAAACTATGGGTATCGCCTAAGATGGACCCAAAGAGATCATGAAAGTTAAATTACTCTAGTTGCCCATTCCGTTTATACTCGTTGGTATTCTCTATTAAAAACAAGGTTATTTAAAAAAAACAATATTTTGTTAATATATTTTGTTTATGAGATGCTTGTATAATACCTACTATTCTACAATACCTATCTATCAAAAAATTTGAACTAAAAAGGAAACTGTGTTTTTCAGTCAAACAAGATGTGAAACATCATCCACACAATATAGTTTTCTGTAACACACGACGTCTGTGGCGCAGACTGAATGCGAGGCTTGCAGCAATTACAACAAAAACCGGAATAGAGATATCATGGAGCCGAATTTTCGTAAAGCTTTTTTGTTATTAAAACCCTGGGAAGGTTTGCTGTAGGATAAAGGTATAATATTTATTCGGATTAATAAAGAGGTATTAATAGAGAGAATTAATTAAGAGGTAATTGATCGAAAATCCGTCGCAACAAGATTTTTTTTGTCGATGTCACCCTTTGCAAACTCATTCATAAACGATTTCCGAAGAGGCACCGATTGAAAAGTCGAACAAACACTTCAAACGTATTGCGAGCTCCATAATACTTGCTTAGGTACCTAAATACGTTTCATTTCCGTTCATCTATAGATATAAAGTCGTTATTTCAATAGTCATTATGGTTGCTTTTGACATGTTTGTACCACGGTCTATTGATTCAAACACTCTGTAGACGCGACCGATTTTAAACGAGGAAATTATCAGTCTAATTACACTCAAACTATCAAGCCCTATACTAACTCCAGATTGGTTCATGAGTTTGCCATCTCTTTCATGCAATTACTTACATTAAATCTCAATCCCAAAGGTCAGATCTCCACAAGGGCCCTAGTCACAACTCGTCTGGCTGTAAAGCTCGCTCCGTATAAATATAGCGTGATATTTGAAGTGGGACCCTCAGTATATTATATAGGATTACTCTGTCACAGGATCCTGGAACCCGAACCTTGAGACGTTGGCGTAGTGAGACACTGGCTGATAGATTGAACAGCTAAAGTTGTTGGAAAGGCTGGCGCTGGAGTGACTTTCTACGAATACACACACTAAACTACTATACTTCGTAATCCGCGCTTTGTGCAAAACCATTGTTATTTTAACAGAAAAACATAAACATGCATTAGCGTCTAATGTGCTCTTTAAACTCCTCTCTGCATCCCAACACAAAAAGCTAAGTTTTAAGTTTACCAGGTGGTAGGACTAACTCTTCTGTGAGTGTCCATTTGGGTTGTACCACCGCTTCGCTCGTGAAGTCTGCCGCCAAGCAGTAATCTGCTAGCATTGCTGTGTTGCGGTTTGATGAGCAAAGTAGCCAGTGAAATTACTGGGCTTATGACACTTAATACCTCAATTGTCTCAGTCTAACGAGTGCAATACAGTGCCGCACAGGTGTTTCAAAGTTCTGAGTGGCACTGCAATTGTTATGGGCCGTCGTCATGCCTTCACTGTGTGTAGTAAATACTGCCGAGTGCCAAGGTCTCTCATCTGAGTTTGCCGAACAACTCTACCGTATGCAAGCCATTTCAAAAGGGTTTAGTACGTTTCTCTATTCAGGTGGATTTGGGTGTATATTAATTAACCGTTGGTGTTTACTAAATAACCTTAAAACGGGATGAGCTGTAGCGTAGCTTGTGGGACAGGAGAATTAATTGTTTCATCTAAAAACATCATACAAATATCTTAATCATAATTATTTTACGCGGTTTGAAAGGATAGCATAGCTACCAAGTAGTAGCAGTAAATAACAGCAGCCTCAGTGATCGCAAAATGTCTATTCTGGGTTTGGTTTTTCTATTTCTATACATCAAAGTATCTTTGACACAACTTTTGTTAGTGGGAGGACTAACTCTTCTGCGAGTGTCCGTCTGGGTTGGTACCACCGCTTTGCTCGTGAAGTCTGCCGCTTAGCAGTAATGTGCAAGCACTACTGTGTTCCGGTTTCATGAGCAAAGTAGCCAGTGAAATTACTGGGCTTATGAGACTTAATACCTAATGCCTCAGGGTAACGAGCGCACTGCAGTGCCGCGCAAGCCTTTGTGTTTCAAAGTTCTGAGTGGCACTGCAATTGTTATGGGAAGGCGTTATGCTTACCATCAAGCAAACGACGAGCTCGCCTCGTTACCGATAACATAAAAAAAAACAACGCGCGGTGCGAAATAGCTCGCCTGGCGTCTCCTGTACCTACTTACTGTTAACAGAAACCACGGTAAACACTGAAAGTGTTGCCACATACGTGGTGAGCCTCCAACCCTAGCAACCCCAGATTGACAGCGCCACGCCGCCTAACAATTAACGAAGTTACAAATTACCCAGTGGAGGCCCGAGTCAGCCCAAACGATAGTGCCGTTGAGACCCTCAAGTTTGGCAGCACACTATACAAACATTGACAGAGACATAGCTCCACACACAAGGTATTCTGGGGAGGATAACAGTTAACGCTGTTACAAGTCTAGTAATCGTGAGTGTAGTGACTGAATGTAGTAGGTACCTAATGAGTGTAGTAGTGAGTGTAGTAATCGTGACTCGATATGTGTGCCAAATATTTTTTAATGACTGATAATCATCGAGATACCAGAAAAAATAAACAAAATAAGTTTTTTTTTACTTTTTTGCCTACCGAATTAAGCAAAATTTGACAGATTTTGTCAATATTTAATTTAATATTTTAAATGTTTTGTCAGTTACCTAAATGTTGTTTAATTTTAAAATACTTATCAGTTTAATGCTAGTATTTTTTCGATCGGTTGGTATTCGATATATTGAGAACAAACGAGTTATTTAAAAGTGCCGCAACAGTGTGCGTCGCAACAACGTTCTTTAAAACAACGTAGGACACTCATCAATTGCCGTATTGGTAGACAGAAAATCTGATCAAAATAAGATCAATTTTTCAATTTCAAGTTTGTCAAATAATTATAAACTTCATGATATCACTTTACATTTAATTGCATCATCGCTGTGGTAATGTTGATTAGATACATAATAATGATAGTTTTAAATCACAACTTTAAATATTGGAGATGTATCAACTAACATAACACATACACAAGTGAAAGCAATTGAATGTCAACTTAACTTCGTGTAGGTAAGTATACAGTACCAATTTACCTAGACTTATTTTTAGGTATGGTGGGTGTAGTTAACCAGTATGACGCTATATTATTTAGAATTCAAGCCATTTTTTTTACTGTTTTCCATATTGACAGTACGTTCAGGCAAAACAATTACCTAATCTATGTTTTTGTGCGAATTTGACAAAAACATTGCTTATTATGGTTTCACTTTCACTTTAGGTTAAAAAACTAATAACAAATTAATTAATTATACCTAATGTAACTGAAAATCCAATTTTGTTATACTAAACGCGTGTGTCTCAACATTCAGCTATAAGCTACTGTTTGCAAGTATACTATACCCACCTAATGTATCTTAACTTAAACTTGGAAACGCAGGTTTAATATTCAAACATGAGCCTAGTTTAAAATTTAGCCAGTTTTGGAACTTGACTTAAGCCTACGCGGATTTGAGATATTGCTCAAGTTTTTTATTCTGCAAGATAAAATACATAATAACTTTGAAACGTGATGGTTTCTTTTCACCAGGTGGTAGGACTAATTCGGAGTGTTCATTTGGGTGGTGCCACCGTGAATTTGTCCCGATTAGAGGAGCAAAGTGGTCAGTGAAATGATTGGGCATATGAGACTTATGCCCGTCTGCACTGAAGTTTGATAGCGCCTAAGTTGATACTTATTTCTCTAGAAGGTAGTTAAGAATACAAAATTCGTAGCACCAATCTTAGGCGGTATCTTAAATGCTTAAGACATGTTCTAACTTTATGACACCGAAATTGCAAGTCCTTAGCGCTATAAGCAGGCGCTTAGCAAGTGACTGCAGAGTCAAACAAAACTGTTATGTGAATTGGTTATAATTCGTGCTTGCGCAATTTTGATTTTCAGTGATAAAACCAATGAGAGGGCGGTAGCTAGCCAGGTGAGCACTAGAAAACCTATTTGCTTATGATTTTAGGTTTCGAATTGTGGACACCTTAAGAAATCGGTAGTCATCTTAAAGAATCGTTTTATCGTTTTTTTTAAATGAAAGTTTTTTCCCACTATGTACAATAAGATGTATAAAGAGAACCATCGTTTAGTTAACTTATAAACACACAATAGCACGAAAATTAATTGTTAAATTTCAACCCTTACCTATTCCCTAAAATTGGTCGCAATGAGATCCTTGTGAACGTCCGCTTCGGTTAAAAACACCTTGACCCAAATAGCTCATTTTATTTGACCTTCCAACTTAAGACCACTTCACACTAATCCTAAGTTCTCAACTAGTTGCCCACACAAATAAAGTATAACCTTCAAACCCGGATAAATACTCCTAATAAGATACACCCGGATAAAATGGCTCTGAAATACACTAAAGGCTTTGGCAGACCAAACGTGATTCAGCTAGCAGCGCGGGTCGAAGGCAGACCCACGGCCGCAGCGCCTGGCCTGCAATGCCAGCCGATAAACAGCGCGGTGCCGCGTGGATCAGCAGGGTTATTTTAATTCACTCGGAATGATATCCGTGTCGGAAACAACTGTCTTGATCGGTATTTCAGAATCGCATCCCGTCAGAGAAATTTTCCGTGTATATTCGACAACTCATGTGCATAAACATGGATATACCTCCGACAATATTTCTCTGTCGCGATACGATTCCGAAATATAAATGATTAGAAAAGGTCGCATCCTACTCGGAATCATTCCGAGTGCATTAAAATAACCCTGCACGTGTGGGGCGGTCCCAGCGCGGGCACGGGTGCGCTATTTTGTGTTAGTATGGCTACTTGTACTATTATGTATTCTATGATATGGCCGACATATAAGGGGTTTATTACACCACGCGTTATTCAGAGTGTCTTACTAAGACTCTCTTACAGTCTACTTTTTACTATGACCGAATAACAGGCTAAATCTTATTACACTACACCATTTTACGGACAGTCTTAGTAAGACGGTCAAATATCACGTAGAGTAAAAGTTCTTTATTATGTAGTGTTAAGTCCAGAAATGATACAACTTAGTTTCAATAGTCGACACACGTGTATTTTCAATGATAGTTCAATGAGGACTGCCGTCCATCCCCGCGTCTTCCCCTTACGTAGCGCTGGGAAGACTACGGCGTAGCGCTGACTTCACGGCGTAGCTGTTGACGTCATAGCGTAGCACCACAACATCCCCATGTTCTACCTTTATTCTTACACTAGATATAGTGGCCAGCGCACATGTTCACTATGCGTTTCTAAAGCGGGTCCGCCCTCAAAACGGACTGCTACTGAAACGCGTTTTCTGTTACGTCTACTGCACTGCTGCTACGCTGCTCACGCCCCACACCGCTACTGACACGTGTTTGTTGTGTACGGGCCTTAATACTTACTGACGCGAATCACGTACAGCTCTCTGAAGACATTTAGACTTTGCGTTGTATGGTGCCGAATGGCAAACGCGTTCTTGTCTGGTTCTGATGTATCAACGCGGTTTTACGAACGACTTGTTTGTTACAATCTTGAGAAACACTGTTTTAGTGATTTCACGTTATTTGCAACAGTTTACTGGAAGAAGAAAATAGTAACTAAATTCTTTGTTGAAACACCACAATGCGAGTGCATTACGAGTAGGTACTATTACTAGAAAAGGGATATTTATCATGTATATTATTATTTCTACTGTGATCATGGGGTTTGCAAAGCGCCGTAATATCGGAAAACAGTATTGAATAATTACCATTTGATTTACAATTTACTTTTTATCTCACAAGCTCGGAAAGGTTTTGTTTATCATTCGAAATCCGCGTACAAAAGTGCTTTTTATTCGCTAGCGTGGGAAAGGTTGGCACGCGCGCCGCCGGCCGCGTCGCCGCAGCACCGCTCGGCGCTCTGTCCGCAGTTTTGCAAGCAGAAATTCGAATTACACACAAAATATTTTCTCGCTGTAGTGAGGTGAAGCCATAGAATCCTTCCCTTTCTCGAGTTTCAATAGAAGTAGGTACATGTGCACTGTGCAGGCCTAAACATTACCTATAGTCCTGCACTAAGATTTCTTGAGTTGCAGGTGACAACGACATACACAGATACACAACACAAACATCCGAGTACATACTGTATGCTCACCACAGAATTTGCCTCAGTCAGGGATCATACCTGGCGCCTCTTTGTTTGCACTTTACATGCAAGGTTATTACCAAATGCCAACTTAGCCAAGGCGCTGTCAAGTGACAGTTTTTTCAATTAATTACTTAGCCACCCTCAAATCTCTGAATTGTAGCTAAGCGCCAGCGTTATAAGCAACTATTCGGGAGAGTTTACTAAAAGTCAACATCTTTAGTTAAAGTAGGGCCTAGGCTCTTTGTTGATCGAACTAATTGGGTTATCGCAGCCCTCGTGAACTCTTCAGGTAGGTACGTATTTGCTCAAGAAACTTTTGCTAGAGAACACTCTATTTATTTTACGAAGTTACCAACCACTTTTTATTGCTTCATTTTCGCCAGAACGTAATAAAATTTTAGATCGGCAAAAGCCCGCATTGAATACCAGCATGTAAAGACTTTTCCACGAACACATCTTAATATCTACGCCTATTACAACCGGTATTAGGACAGATCATTAAATTAATGGGATAAAGGTCCCTCCACACAATCACATCCGGATAGTAATCTCCCGGATAATACGCAATAACATCAAATATTATTTCCGTTCAGAAATCGGTTTTGCCGGACTATTCGGGTTTAAGTAATTGGAGTTCTGATACCGCCAGGTAAATAACCGTACCTATCATTTGGACGTGAGTGAAAAGCGTGTACCTACCGCGATTACACGGGACCAAGTTATGTTTGAATAGTTCGAGGCACAGGTTTATTTTGGCATGCCGCCATAGTAGGTATAGAGTTGAAGAGTTCATTGGCTTACGTACCTAGGTTTCAATGGTAGCGCGTATGATTACTGGTATGATTTGCTAAGCGGGACAAAAATGTATGCATTTTGATTAAGCCCTATTTGTTTTCTATTAAAGCATTGTGAACCAGGGAGGCAATAGGATTGTAGTATTTTTTAAATCAGGGTCTTTGTAGTAGGTACCTATATGATCGTTATATGTTAAATTTAGTTTCATTTTTATCATCTATTTTATATGACGGTCCCTATAAAGTTATATTTTCTTATTTGTTTTCTCAGGATAACATTTCATCCCAAAGATGTTCTTTCAAATATATTCAGGTTAGAGCTTTAAATGCGAAGCTTAAGACTTAGAATGACCGGAAATGGGCCACGCCATTCTCGTTAAGAGCGTTTGAAGAAGGCACCGTGAGCCGGGTTGTTCTTGAAATAGCAATCTAAGGAATTTAATATACCAGCCACAGAAGTTAGCGCTTTTAATGAATTGAGCGGGCAGGTAAAGTCCTAGAGCAGCTAAAATATATATTTTAAGCTTTGTCCAGTTTCGAGTAAAATCTACGGTAAAACAAGTTACTTATATTGAATCTAGGACAGCATTACTGCCATCAACTAAAAGCTTACCTATTTATATAGTCCTCACCTTTGGTGTAGAAATTTAATAAAACATTCGTAAGACTTCATCATCATCATCATCATCAGTCGAAAGTCCACTGCTGAAAAAGCGTAATTTATAATGTTAAGGACTATGTAGAAACATTGTAAAAACTACGAATCTCTTGTCCATCTTCTTGATCTGCCTGTACTAATATTTGGAACGTGTGGGACCCACCTCGGGGAGAGCGATGTGGTCTGTCTATTTCAATTTGCTGATTTTCTTTAGACTTAGTCAGCCCTAACTTAATAATGAACTCACTCTTTCCAAGCTTGCCCTCAGGGCTGCGTAGTATTGCTGTTTAGCCTTATCAACAATGCCTAGCTACTTTTAAATATCAGTCAGAACCTATTGTAAGCTTCTCTATTTTATTTGAGATAAATAATATATAGGAGATTTACATGGCTCTATACCTAACTGCTATTGTTTCAAAGGGCGGTAGTCTCGTTCTACAATATAGCTTTGAAACGTCGCAATCTCCTACTATTTTCCTGTAAAAAACCCCGCATTACCCGCTGTTTTATCTAAAATATACAAGCTTTGACAACGAATGTCGAATTTACTTATTCGTGTCAAACAACATTTTACTACAGAATATCACACATCATTATTCTGTGCACGCTTCGTGAATTTTACGCATCGGAAAATGCGTATAAAAAATGCGAAGAGCACTGCTCCTCTATTGTCAATGTAAATCAAAGTTACGGCCTGTTCCGGATACAAGTGCGAACAAACAAACACAAGTGCTATCCAGGAGTACGTACTCGTTCTTTGTAGTTAAGTTAGCAGTGCGTATGTTATAAAACTTCACTCATATAAAAGTTTTTTTATGACACGTTATTTTTTTCGTAGCTTCACTTGCTATTTCTTACTGTTAGAGTAAAAGCGATTATATGGACCACTCCTGTAATATGGGCCACCGGCGTTTCTCAAAGAGCATACGTTGTATCATGTCATCCGTCAACGCCTACGAAGCCTCACCTTTTATTTCCCGCGGCCCGCCAGCCGTTTCCCATGAGACAGCACGCATCTACACGTATTCACGAGAGCATTTTCGTCATCTCGCGGTGTCATTTATAGCCAACTGTGCAAGTTCATCATCATTAAATATTACTCGATGTGAAAATGGATATCAGGGTTAAGGTGAGTTATTTTTCAATTTAAATTAAGTTATTATAATTTTCTGAATAATAATCTTAACCTGTGTGTGGGTTGTTACCACCGCTTTGCTCGTGAAGTTTGCCGCCACGCAGTAATGTTTTTTTAATGTTATTTGATAACGAGACGAGCTCGTCTCGTTATCAAATAACATTAAAAAAACACCAGGCAAACGACCAGCTGGTCGTTTGCCTGATGGTAAGCATAACGCCGGCCCATAACAATTGCAGTGCCACCCAGAACATTGAAACACAAAGGCCTGCGCAGCACTGTAGTGCGCTCGTTACTCTGAGACATTAGGTATTAAGTCTCATAAGCCCAGTAATTTCACTGGCTACTCTGCTCATCAAACCGGAACACAGTAATGCTTGCACACTACTGCTTGGCGGCAGACTTCACGAGCAAAGCGGTGGTAACAACCCAGACGGACACTTGCAGAAGAGTTAGTCCTCCCTCAAACAAATAACTGCAATTAGTATCGGCCGGCGTTATGCTTACCATCAGGCAAACGACCGGCTCGTCTCTTTACCAAATAGCATTAAAAAATCCAAGCTTATAAACAGGTCTCGTATACGATTGATAGCAAACCACTAAATTAAATCATTTACGAAATTAATTTACGTACTAATAGGGGTACCTATTAGATTAAATACCTATTACCTACACCCCTACACTCACTGCTGAACTGTTTAGTGACTTAATTAATACCTATCTACATTTTCATAACGTATGTATGGGTACTAATAGTTTCAATACCCACCTATCTACGGTCCCGTTATTTTTACGTATTATGTAAAATACATTGTTTTTTTCATTACGTAGGTACCTTGAAACATATTAAAAGATTATTCCTGGAACTCGTAAAATAGGAGGTAGGTATTCGTCTATTTTCGCGATCAGATACACAAAATTCGGCGCCATTTTTATCCGGATTAGCGCAGTGTGAATACACCTTAAGATCAGCCGGATGTAATCCAGCTTTTCGGCTTAAGCCAAGGTCAAATGGATGGATGTTTACTTTCACGGGATTTTTGGATTTAGCTCTCGGCGGAGCAATAATTTTTAGTAGCTAGGTACAGTCGAGTGAAAAATATATTATAACCCTTTTATTTAAGCCCTAAGTACGTACTACTTGTAGACGTAGGTATACAGACAAAGTTCAACCTAGTTCCAAGTGAATCAGCTGATCTAGGACTGCCCGGAAGTTTTGTAGTTGAATTTTGATGTCAACTTTCAATGCAATTTCTTCATTGAAAAATTCCGGATTTCAAAAACTCATAAAACAAATGTTGTTGATCTCCCGGAGTAGATTGACCCGAGACGAACTGGACGTTTTCCTGATGGTAGGTACAACGCCAGCCCATAACAATCGCAGTGCTATTCAGAACTTTTAAACACAAAGGCCTGAGCGGCACTGCAGCATTGCGCTCGTTACTGAGACATGAGGAATACCTCATGTCTCAGGGTAAAGAAGTAGTCAGTGAAATTACTTGGCTTAAGAGATTCGTAATGTTGGTTTGAATATCGATGCTTGCCTGAGGTTCGAAAAGCACATTACTTACTTGTGCATTTGACTGTACCTTTCAAGGAAAAGTGAAGCTTTATTAGGATTATGGAAATTATTTAAAATTGAAGATTAAGGAAAGGTAAAAGAAGTCAAATAATGTCTATCTATAGCTTTCATCATAGCAAGGTTTAATAGTAGATTGTTACAAAAGGGATGCAAGTGATCTTTTACACACGAGATACTTAGGTGCTAATAGTTTGAGGGTGTAATTACTTGCATGTGTAATTTATCTACTTTTCATCACTACTATAAGGCAAGACAAAACCAATCTTGAGAAAAACCAGTTTAGTATTAGTATATTCCCCAACTTTTAGCTCGTAAAGTATTTAAAATACCAAATGAAAAAATAATTGAATGTTATAGATTAAAAAAAGTTTTAATGTTACTGATTATTATAAAAATTGTTTTTATAGTGTTAAATAATTTTTAGATTTTTAAATTTAATTGTATGTTAAATCTTAACCATTTTACCACAAAAAACCACTTATAGACGCCTGTTTAGTTAGACAGTGTTGAAAGATAAACATCTAAACTAGCCTTATCATTATTGGTGATAAAAATAAATATTTTTTTTCTTCATTATGTATTGTATATTATGACATATAATCATTCAAATGCACATGATGTAAAAAAGTTTATTAGGTGTATTTTTAAAACAATTTTAAAGATGCGATAACTGTATGGTTGTTTTTTTACTTTACATACTAAAACTGTACAATATTAAAGACATTCCAGGGATTGCTTGTAAGTCTTACATGCACCACCAACTACTGTGAATGCTCTCTCAGTTTTATTTTTAGTTTATCCAGTATTTCTGGCAAATCTGATAGATTATAACCATTTATCAGAATCTTATATCGCATGTTTTTCAAACTTTTTAATATATGACTCCTTTACAAGAAAAAAAAAACAGCACCCCCAGATTCATACTTCAAACCCCCCTGTTCCGAAATACAACTGCATATTTATGTATTTACACAACATAACACAAATCATTAGATTTCAAACATATTTAGAGATTGATCGAATAATTTAGATAATTTTGGATTCTTTGCAATTTTTAATAAACTTGCTCTTTATTTTTACCTGGCTTGCAAACACTTTGAAAGATAATGTTCTTCGATACTTCAATGAGACCCACAGTTTGAAAAACACTGCTCTATCTCTTCTTACATTATTAAGGTGCAAGCTAATTTTAAACAACCCCTTGTTTATTGAAAATGAGCTTACAAATCTGTGTATTTAATCGTGTCCTCCTTTCCATTTTCAAAGATTGTATTATCAATTGTCTCTTTATTTTTACTTATCCTTATCACCTTGCCCTGCATGTTTCTCGGTATACCATGTTTAACCAACATGTGCCTTCGGACAGTTTTTGCCATGGCATATGTAACATTACAGACTTTACATAAGAACACATAAACTCTGTCATGTATGTTGTTTGTGTGAGATAGCATTTCACTGCGCCGATAAAACTTACGCGGACAATAATCGCATGAGATTGTCTTCTCGCCATGTGATTTTAAGTGGTTTCTGTAGATTGCTTTTCGACGGAATGTTAAGCCACATTTTTCACAGGTAAACGGGCGTTCTCCAGTATGTAACCGTATGTGTTCAATTAGGTCATTACGTCTCACTGCCTTGAAGGAACATTGGTCGCATTCCAAGGTGGACCCTATTCCATGGCGGTACACTTGGTGTTGTGTCAACTCGGCTAATACAGGAAAACTTTTGCCGCACTGATCACATACATATCGGCAGATTCCATGTCTTTCCATGTGGTGCTTGTACGTTGCTGCATTTGCTAGAACTCGCTTGCACAAATTACAAGTAAAATCTTGTTTTGGAACTTTCTTCACCCTCAAATCTTTTTTTGGTATTATCTCATTTTTGGTTTTAGTTAAATCTTCAATTTTTGTAGTGATTAGTTTTTCTATTGAGTACAGAAATATGTCTACATTGTCTGAATCACTTGGAGGTAAGTTTTCAAGGCTCTTATTAATGTCTACTGCAACATCATCATTATCACTATCAGCAGATATTTGCTGCACATCAACCTCAACTTTGATATTTTGATATTTTGCATCCGTCTTTGTTGAATGTTTTTCTGAGAATGTATGAATATCTTTGTCATAATGAAAGGTACTTGCCTGGCTGGAACTTGGTTTGGAATCTTCTGGAAAATTCTGACTAAACAGAGAGTATTGATGAACCACTTCTTTGACCATATCGGTATCCAAATCCTGTTTTAAACTAAACCCGATCAGTTTAGCCAATTTCCTGTCGCTCACCTCGCTTGTAATCATAAATGTTGCAACTGTTTCAAGAGATTTCTTGCATTTGTGGCATATTTTCATTGGCAAATAGTTGTTTTGCTTTACGGATATTTTAGTCAGTTTTTCATATGATATTCCGTAGGGGCTCAGTCCGTTTTCATCGGCATCATCAGTTAGAGAAATCATTTTTTCGACTTTACCATGACATAGACACACTCGGCATATTGTATTGAAAGATTTTTCATGATTTTCCATTGCAAAACTGTGTAATATAAGCAAAAATAAACTGAAATTGATCAATCATCAAAGACTCAAAAATAATTAATCAGTAATATTAAATTAAATATTTATTCTTCTTCTTCTTCTTTCTTTATTTCCTGGCTTCTGTGGTATGTTCGCCACAATTTCGCCAATGTCAAGTAGGTACTATGATAGACGATCAAACAAAGGAGATTCAGTGCTTGGAGAGAATAATTTGGTCGGTGAATATGAAAACTAGGGATGAATTTTACATCTGAAACAAAATACACAACAAATATGAATATATTTATGGCTATGCTAGAAATAATTGTTTTGCTTTGTTATTGTCAGAATGTCAGATGTCACAACTCATGACAACTCACAAGTGTGTCAAGTTGTCAAGTGTCACAACTCAGTTGATTTTTTTTTGTTTGTCCTATTGCGCTGGCTACAGGTTGTATTTGTTTGTTCCGAATTCTTCATTATCCGAATCAATTTTTTACCATATTCAGTCGTGAGGCAGTAGGTGCCGCTTTTTAAAAATCCTCATGAATATCCACCTGCCTTGGTGCAGCGCGTTACCCCCGCGGTGGTCCCTTCTGGACCCCACTTCCCGGCGCACAAAATACACAATTTTTTTATATTTGTTACCGAGACGAGCTGGTCGTTTGCCTGATGTTAAGCATAAACGCCGGCTCATAACAATGGGGAGCCACACTGCTTACTTATCCCGCTAGGTGGCGCATTATCGCTGGTACTGTTTCACTATGAAACTTCATTATAATATTTAGTAAATCAACAAAAATCGTCTTTGTAACAAAGTATGCCTCTGTAAAGTGCAATTCAGTGTAAAATTAAGGTACACACGTTTCTCTTCTGACGAGAAAAAACGGAAATTGTGGATCCAAAGCATTGCTCACCAAAAATGATTGGAAACCAATTATTCTTCTAGGATATGTAGTGACCATTTCAAATCTAATGATTTCTAAGACGGACGCGAGCATGTTTACTGGTTATAGTTTAATTCATTAACCCTCAAACCTCAAACTAACCATCAATGACAAGCACCAGCGGAGGTGGCGCCATCTGAGATTAGCTTTGCCTGTGCCTCCCCATTGCAGTGCCACCCAGAACTTTCAAAGACAAAGCCCTGCGCGGCACTGCAGTGCGCTCGTTACCCTGAGACATTAGGTATTAAGTCTCATAAGCCCAGTAATTTTACTGGATACTCTGCTCATCAAACCGGAACACAGTAATGCTTGCACACTACTGCTTGGCGGCAGACTTCACGAGCAAAGTCGCAACCCAGATGGACACTCGCAGAAGAGTTAGTCCTCCCACTAACACAGATTCAAATTGATCAAATTCAAATTCAAAAATTACCTAGTTCGATTGCACTTGTTCTATAATTGGTCACATACTAGGTTCATGTTCAACAAAAAAAGGGGAAACTCTGGTAAGGATATAAAATATTGCCTATTTAACTGTCACACGTGTGTAGAGCCTGTTAATAATACACTATAATTTAACAGACAGTAAGACAGTATGAATATTACGTAGTGTAATAAGTCTTTATGCCAAATGCCATTTGCCAAGTTGCCACTTTGCCAGTGTTAATGTCATTGTCATTGTCTAACGTCAACTAATTGTCAAACAAATTCAGATTCAGACTATTCGAATTTCGTTTAAAGTGAGGCTTCAAAAAGTAATTATAAATTATAATACTGACACAAACTAAATAGGAACTGAATACGGAATATGTAACCGAACATAATACAAAACGAAAGAAATCATCGATAGATCGTGAATTCGTGAAACGTGAAATTACAAAAAAAACATTAAAAGACGACAGTTTGTTTTACTTCACAATGGGAAATTACGATAAAACGTTCAACACAATATGCCGTATATGTTTACAACACGATAAAACCGAAAAGATGGTTCCTTTAACTGATGAATCGGGCGAAAAGGGGCTCAGTATTTACGGCGAATCTTTCGAAAAATTGACCAGGACTCCTGTGATACAAAATGATTATTTGCCATCGAAAATATGCAAGACATGCGCGAAATCTCTAGAAGAATTCACTGTGTTTCTGTTACGTTGTGAAGCAAGCGACCTTAAGTTATCGAAGCTGATTACTTTTAGTTTAAAACAAGATTTGAGTGGTGAGCTAGTGAAGGAAGTAGTATGTCAGTACACATTGTTTTGTCAATATTTTCCTGATGAGGCAATATCCAGTGAAGCCAACACCTGTCGCTTTGAACAAGATATGAAGTCACTCACTGAACATGCTTCTGACGATGAGAATGTAGCCAAAAGAGAAGGCAGTTCAAAGAAAGTTAAAATGGAAATTGATGCACCACGGAGACCACAAAGTCCATATGATAGTGATGAAGATATTTATCAAAACATCATCAAAAGCCAAGATAATGCAGCTCACAGTGATTCTGATAATGTTGACATATTTTTAGACTCAATTGAGAAATTAGTTTCAACAAAAATGAAGCATGATAATCAACGTAGGAAAATTAAAAAAGAATCAAATAGAGGCAGGAAAGTGAAAGCTCCAATACTTACTTTAACCTGTAATATTTGCCACAAAACTCTAGCTAACCCAGCAACATATGACTACCACATGCAAAGACATGGTGTCTGCCGTTATATATGTGATCAATGTGGCAAAGGTTTTCCTGTGTTATCGGAGATGACCCAGCACCAAATAAACCGCCATGGCATTGGCTCATGCCTTGAGTGTGACCACTGTTCCTTCAAAGCAGGCAAACGGCTAGAACTAATCGAGCACATTCGTATACATACTGGAGAACGGCCTTTTACATGTGACAAGTGCGGTCTAAACTTTCGTAGAAACGCTATTTACCAAAATCATTTAAAGTGTCATATGGAAAAGAGTATTCGGTGCAATTATTGTCCTAGGTTATTCTTCCGTCGTAGCGAAATGCTGGCTCATTCAAACAATGTGCACGACAGAATGTACCTCTACCTATGCCGGGTATGTAATGTTACATATGCAAAGGCGCAGACAGTTCGAAAACACATGCTCATAAAGCATGGCATTCAAAGAGAGATGCAAGGTAAAATTATGAGGGTAAATAAGAATACAAATAATTTATTATTCGGAGAGATTAAGACTGGAGAGTAAGAGTTTAGTTTGTAAGTGTATTATTATTAACGCAATGTTGGTCACAATCTCTATATTGACAAAATTACTGCAACCATTAAAAAATAATTAGCAGTTATAGTGTAAAAATAATGTCCTAGTTCAGGAAAAAAACTTCTGTGCTCAGGAATAAACATATTAAATGAGTATATTAATTGTTGTAGGTAAAAGTAGTACTTTTCAGTTCTAACCTGTTTAATATTTCATGTAATTTTTTTTCATTGCTACATTTTATTACTCAAAAAGTAGCAACACCAACCTGTCATCTTGTAACAAATTAAAAAGTTGGCAGCATTATGCCAACTACATGAATGAACTTTAAAAATATGTTTAGGCAACTGTACTGGTATGTACTGATATTATGCTGCTAATGTATTATTATCAAATGAGGTAGTATTGGATGTTTTTCTCTTTGGAATTAGCACAAATTGATTTATATTCCCGATTTTTTAAAATTAAACCGGCAAATACTTTTAGTTTGTATGACAAATCAAAAACATTAAAAATATTTTCTTGAAAACTATTAGTCTCCGCACTTTGTGCTTTTGGAATCTGACTGCTTATATTCTAGGCTATCTCTGAAAAAAAAAACCGAATGTCCAAGCTTACCGGAAAAATACTAAAGCTGAGCCAGTATTCCTTGACATATCACATTTTGTGTGTTTTCTCACACTGCTGCTATAGCCATTGGTGGTTGGACATTGCCTTGCTGCCAGTAGACTCTTAGGTTTACTTTTTTGTAATATCTTTGTTTTTATATTTCTTTCGAAAAGTGTTATAAAAATCTTAACCTAAGAAAGAAGGCTGCCCATTATGATATTATTTGATTTGTTATATTATTACTTGTACATCTCAAAGTGCAATAGTTTTGGTAGTGTAGTGTAGGTACTTACTTATGTACAGTCACGGTAAGAATACCTTTGTCACTAGAAATTATTTCCTTTATCACGTAAGGATAGGTAAGGACGCTTAGTACCTTTTGATCTTACGGCAGTTTACAGATTACTGTATTGAATACTATTATTTAAGTTATAACAATGGTTAAAATGGCATTCACCTTTGACCAAAGACTAATTTACATTTTTTTATGTATTCTGTTTCGTTACATGACGTGCCAGAGTTTTGCCTGATGGTAAGCATAACGCTGGTCCATAACAATTGCAGTGCCATTCAGAAATTTGAAACAAAAAGTTCAGCGTGTCAGTGCACTGCGCTCATTACACTGAGACATTAGGTATTAAGTTTCATAAGCCTAGTAATTTCACTGGCTACTTTGCTCATCAAACCGGAACAGGTGGAGCACAGTAATGCTTGCACACTATTGCTTGGCCCCAGCCTTCACGAGCAAAACCGTGGTACCAACACAGACGGATACTCGCAGAAGAGTTAGTCCTACAACCTAGTGATTATGAAGGGTTTTTTAGTGATTATGAAGTGAAGGGCTTATGACATCAACATAAAACCTTAATGGCCTGGCTATTTAGAAAAATAAATCAAATTTGTTTTATTTAATTGTCATAGTCTGTCAGCGTCATTTTTTCTTGGTTTCCGATTACTTACCTACATCAAAATCACAACTTACTATTTTTTATATTATAAAAATCGTTGTCACGGTAACGCTATACTGGAAAAGACTAGTCAAATACGTTTAAGACTCCTTAGTGTTAACACAAAACAACTACCTACTGCGCAAACAAAAATAGACCAAATGACGAACCTTTTCTTACGGCGACTGTACTTTAAAATAATTTTAAGTTGTCACACATTTTTTATCTGTGTTTGTTGACTCGTAGAAAATTCATTAGCAAACATTTGTACTTACTCTCTATTATACTGCAATAAAGTATTTAATAAATAAATATTCAGTTTTTTACGTTTTTTTATTATGAAGTAATGTTAGTCTTACTTGTAAATAAGTTTTTTTTATACTATTGGAAAACGAGAAACGAGCGGGTTGTTTGCCTACTACATAACTGCAACGGTCCAACGTTCAATTCGATGTTCGCTCTTGACATTTTGTCTTTCATAGTAGGAAAACTGCGATCCGTCAACCGAAGCTTCGACGTTCGATTTACAGAGTAAGGTCCCTGATGCGTTCGTACCCGCTACGTACCTACGCCTTACCACATCTTGTTTCTATGATCTGTGGTAAGACCCCTGGTAAAAAATATTGAATGTAAATATTAAAGAAGTTTGAATCACAGACTACTGAGTATCGTTTGAATGCCTTAAAAAATTATAAATAAGTAAGTACAAAATTTTGCAAGCCTACCCAGCAATTCCTCCCTAAATTCTCCTTCTAAAGTAAAAGCAAGCCCGTCATAACTCATCAACTAAAACGTGAATGTACAATTTAGGGAACGCGACCCTTGTACAATTCTGTACAGTAATTTGATGTTGATATTTGCCTCTAAAAGGGGCTGAATGACCTTAAGGGTATTAGTGTGCCGTAAACTTACCTTTACGTCATTTAAATTAAGGGCTTCTGGTTGCCAACTGCTGTCAAAGGTTTAAATGTAAATACTGTGCGCCTACTTGCTACACGATTTGTTAGTTTCGTATTGTACTACAGTTTTTTTACATAAGGTTGTTATTGGTTTCGTATAATCATTTTTTATTAGGGGGTAATTCCCATTTGTCACTCCCTTTGTCCCCGGGGATGTAAACAGGGAACTGTTTTTAACCGACTTCTAAAAAGGAGGAGGGGGTAATGTTCGACGTATGTATTTTTTATGCATGTTCACCGATTTCTCCGTAAATTGTAGATCGATTTTGAAAATTATTTTTTTGTTTGAATGGGTGTAAGGTACCACCAGGCAAACTACCAGCTCGTCTCGTTATGAAATAGTATAAAAAAACTTTTATTATAATTTTATTTTGTCGAATTAAAATAAATAATTTAAAGTTCTTTACTTATTAAGTACGTACACATTTCGTTTCAAAAGCAAAATATTAAAATAGCGCAGTAAAAAGGAAACAAATTCGCTATGAGCATTAACGTTTAGAAGTGATGATGATAGGTCGGTGGTAGTGACGGCGGCCATCGATCTATGTAGCTCGATGGTTCGAATTATATCTCTATGGTTCGAATCCTACAATTATAGCTTTCGGTGAAGGATTAAACACCTTAATTGTTACGATCATACATGCAATTTATATGGTAGGCATTTTATAGGGCACGGCAATATAGCTACCACCCTGAGTTGAAAATTTTCCCCCAAGGAACTATCGGTGTGTTTTAGTAACTGCTCTTGAGAGCAGGTTTTATTCCGGGCTTAACATAAAGATTCAACATCAGATATTGGTAAACTACTATAAACTATCGAGTTAAAAAATGCGTTACTTTTGGCTTCAGTAGGTATGTACCTACCACAAAAACTAAACAGGTAGGTTCCTACAGGCTAATTTAAGAACCCTTTGGAAGCCTGTAAGAAAAGCCCCAAACCTCCTTATCTCCACTCAATAATATACATACAAAACAAAAAAACCTCTTGAACTGAAAGACAGAAAGCAACAGTTAAAGTGATTACTTACAAACAATGACCTACTAATCTCACGAGGCCAAATGACTTAGATTTAAATATATCAGACTAAATGTCACCAAAACATCCATTCGCAGACATACCTATGACAAAAAGCAATTTGGATCCCTCCAGGGCCAAAACAAGACACGCATCACGCAAAAACACCGGTAGGTCAAGTCGAGCGAACATTTGGTCCGAACCTGTCAGGGACCGTTCAGGTCGACTGCCCAGGGACTTACTACGATAAGAAAGGGTAAAAGATATAAGGTACTTAATTTCAACAAAAACAATAGAGATGTTGCTTAAACCACAATATAACTTTAACACAAAAAATATATAACTTCAACAAGTATAAGTACCTGCTTACTGCATCGAAAAACGTTTTTTTTTATCATCCATTATCACTTAATTTAAATCATAATATCATATTCTTTACATATCAATGAATAAAAAAATGTCATACAAATATGTAACTATTGCCAAAATCATGCATGTTTTCAGTACCTATAACTTTACGGCCCGCGTAAAATTCAAAATGCTTTATTCATATAGGCCCCAAAGAGCACTCATGAAAGTTATAATAAATTACTAAAGTTAAAGTAAGTGCTAGTTATAAATTGATTGATTAATAAACCGATCAAGAATAATGGCAAGAAACTCGTCGGTATTCTTTTTGAAAATAGTTTTTACAATTTTTCTAATGCTAAGAATCATGTTTAAAAAGTCTAAGTAGGTATTAGAGTAGTCGCCGCGAGGCTCCTGAGCTGTTTGCCTCCATGCATCTTTGTTATCTACATGATCCTCCATAGTGTTGTAGATGGCATGGCATGGTATAGGGTACCTACGTTCTAATCACTAGAATCTGCCTGGCTAACACCCTCTGCCTCTGCTAGTTGAAAATGGGTCGGCAAGCACTTATCGGTGTGTTTGTTGAAAGCCAACCCTATTCTAGGGTATACCTATTAACCTACGTGCAGCAAACGGTGTCGATTCTCTCATCTCGTACCTAAATCTAATTTTAGTTTCAATCTCTCATTCTAAATGAAAACTTAAAAAAGAGTCAAATTAATCTTGCTTTCGTCTAGTGTAAATTTAAAGGCAATGAATTATTCAAAACGTCTAATTTATCAAGGATGGAATATATTTGTCAGCTCTAAAACTAAATATAGATCCAGATATAGATCCATCTCTTTCTCGTGTTATGTATTGGAAAGAGAGAGCGAAACTAAAATTAGGGTTAGGTATTAAATGACAGAATCGACACCAATTAATATAAATCAAGAATAAAAACAAACGTAAGAAGTCGTCACTGCCATTCACGATCGTCTAGTGCTCTTCCCCAAATGGTGCTCTAACCCTAAACGCCACGAATTACTTCAAACGCCGGTGTGTAGGAAGTCGAGATCGGCATTACCCCTAACATCCATCGCCCAACCCTCCTGGAGCACATTTAACCCTGTCCTAACAGGGATCGTTCAGGTACGCTGCCCACGAGAGTTAGGGGTGGGCAGGTGCAAGTGAAAATGTTGAAGCGAGAAATACGTGCGTATTTCTTGCGATATTTTATTTAAGCTTTAAGTAAGTTTTATAGTGTTTGTCTAGATAGCTACCACCCTCAAGTTGAAAATATGCTGTCAAAAACTTATCGACGTGTTCCAACAGCTGCACCTGAGAGCCAGTTCTAATCTAGGCGTAGCATATTCATCATCTTCGACCGTAAGATAAGGCGAATTAGCTGTCAAGTACTGACCTGTCGAGAATAAAAAAGAGAACTTTTAGACGTGTTCCCCTTCACTGGAACAGCTATGCTAGCGACTCAAGACCGTGAAGGAATTGGGATGGCTTGAGTAGATACTGGCAGGGAGAGATGCAAAAAACACCCCAAACGGAACGTCAGTGCTGGCCTTACCAGGCCCACATAGATTAAGTTTTTTTAGTACTACATGGAGAAGGAGACGAGCGGGTTATTTGCCTGATGGTAAGCGTAAGGACAGCCCGTAATAATTGATGTATCACCAAGAAGAAAACACAAGGGCCTGCAGCGCTTGTTACACTAAGACATAAACTATTAAGTCTCATAAGGCCAGTATTTCACTGACTACTTACTTTGCTCATCAAAAACCGGAATACAGTAATGCTTGCACATTACTGCTTGGCGGCAGACTACCCGAGCAAAGAAACTCGCAGAGGAGATTCCTACCACCTGGCGAATAAGAAATTCTTCCGCTTCAGCATCTGACTTCCACCTTAGCAAACAGCAGATGTTCAAAAGGAAATTATTTAAGATCCGCTGCTCGCAGACAGATTTTTTGTAGTCATCGTCTGACGTGATAGCTCGGAAGGAACGGTTAATGTGGCCGAAGGGCGAATTAGGGCGTTTTTTCCCGGTACGCTGCACAGTGCTTTTTAGGGCAGTGACGGGAAGCTTTGACAGTGGTTATGTTGTTTGTAAAGTTGGTTTACACATACACTTGCAAGATTAGATAGGGTTGAGCTATGTCAGCCATGCCATTTTAGTTCAAGCGTATCTTTGACCGAGTTAAAAAAAGAGATTATCAATTTGATATTTATTTATGTATGTTATATTATTGGAACTACAATAATTATATTCACATGATAATCTATTAGGGCTTCTAATCAAATATACAAAACTTTTATGTGTAAGTAAGTTTTTCCACGCATTTCTCCGAAACTATTAATCGGATTGTGACCGTTCTTTTTTTATTGGCTTACATTTACTTCAGCTTAGGAAACAGCGTAAGTTTCATCAAAATCGGCTCAGTAGTTCGAAAGATATGGAGTAAAATGTTGTATGAAGTCGGTTTATTTTAATGTAACTTTTGTTACATCGACTTGATAACCTTATAATCATTACTTAGTCGCTTTCGTAGTTCGTGGTAACCCTGCCGGCAATTGAGGAGCTTTAGATTCACAGCATTACAGCCAGATAGGGCTATCTCTTTCACTCTTTGCCTGGGCTCAAAGCGACCACTGCTCTGCTTTACGCTACATAGGTATGAATAGCTTGCGCACCACCGCGTATTTACCGCGGCTTTTGCACTGAACACGCAGTGGTTGTAAAACAATTTTTTTGAGTAGAGATCGTAGAAGTGGTAGCGGTGCTCTGTTTCACTACCTCTAACCGTGGTAGAGTCAGCGCTCGGACTACCAAGTCTACCAAGTTTCACCTTAGGCGAAATGATATGCGTCAAGCGGTGATCGTGGTTTTTCCATGGTTTTCGCGTGGTCTGTTTGTTCTGGGATATTTGTGTTCTGTATCTGTGTGTGTTCACACCAGAGATATTGGATATTCTAGTGGAGTATGGTTACTTTGAGGGTTGTATGCATGCATTATGTTTGTGGTTTGATAAACGTATTATCAAGAGAACGATGTGGGTACGCGTTTAATTACTACCTCATTAAAAATAACTGGTTAATTACGCCTTAGAGATTTAAAAAAAGGATAAAGTTGATTGGGCAGAGCGGTCGCTTGAAACTGGATCGCTTTAATCCTACCACAAAGAGGAAAAAAACGGCTCACAATTCAAAATAAAAAACTCACGGCACGTACGTTCCTATTTCCAATTATCTTCAAATGGAACTCCCTTGATTAAACGGAAAGATCAGTGGGAGTTGTCGAAAGACGTAAATAAATATAAGTTGGGTTAATTATCTTGAAATCTTTATTTACATATCCTTTCGTATATATAGACAAGGCACACAGCGTGCCCTAGTTAAGGCTAAATAAATAATGCCCGTAGTCATATTTACTTCGCTAATTAAAAATTCTATTTATCTTAGAAGTTAAGACTGAGAGTTACGGCTTTAAATTAGAGATCTACAACGTTAAATGATGTTACGGAAAAACTAACCGTGTTAGAAAGATGTATGCCACGCGGGCGACGCCGCGGGTGGAGCTAGTGTTGTGTAAAATGAGGTGTCCTGACTGATCTATGGACGTTATAACTTAGGTACACGTACGGGCTACGACACGTGTAAGTCATAAGTCATACGTCACAATGTCAGTTTCTCTGAAATGACATAACGGACAATAAGTTAGTATTTAGACTATAATTGTGTGAGGGCCCGTTTGGCACACGACCAAAATGGTGGTACCACGCTTTACTCGTGTAGTCCGCCGCCAAGCAGTAATGTGCATTACTGTATTCCGGTTTGACGAGTAAGGAAGTTAGTGAAATTACTGTGCTTATGAGCTTATAATACCTAATGTATCAGGGTAACGAGCGCAATGCAATGCCGCGCAGGCCTTTGTATTTCAAAGTTCTGGGTGGCACTGCAATTGTCATTGCAATTGTAATTGTCGTTATGCTTACCATCAGGAAAATTACCAGCTCGTCTCGTTACCATTAGTACCTATAAAAACAAAACACCAACCAGGTCTTCATAACGACGCTTTGTGTTTTTGAGTAGGTAGTACATAAGTATTAAAACAAGGAAAATTTTTTGATCCTTATATACACCGCGGTCGAAATCGCGGGCAGCAACTAGTTATTTAATAGAGGCAGTTTATCTGCATTTAAAATGCATATTATTTACAAACAAAACACATTTCTCCACAATTATATTAATTAAAAGCAGAAATTTCAACTCGCAGTCAGTTAATTAGTGAACTCAACGAAACTGACCATCGCTTCCGTTTCCGGTCTCGTCGGTCTTCGCCCACTTCCGGTTTCCGTTTTTTCTTTCCCCCAAAAGCATATATTAATTTAGCTCACATTTCTGCTCGCTGCTTAATTAAAAAGATATTTAGATGTTTGTTTGCTCATTTTATGGTGGTAAAAGGTGACTTGATTTTGTTTTTAATATAAACTTTTTCTTGAAAATTTTTCTTTAGGCTTATTACGAAAAAGGAAGAACTCAAATCGTTGTCAGCTCTTCATATACTATAATAAAGTAAAATTAAAGAAATTAAAAAACTAGACTGCTCTTGACAGTTTCCTTAGGGATGATGTAAAAGGATAGTACCAATAAGTAATAAATTATTTTATAATTTGATTTTAAATTAAAGAAATAAAAGCCTTTTTTTATTTCACAAAATTCGAGAACATTTATAATCCACCAAGCCGTATTGGGCCCGCGTGGTGGATTATGATTTATCTCTCTCTCTCTCTCTCTCTCTCTCTGAGAAGGATGGTATCCCAGCAGTGGGAGCGTAATATGCTAATGACGATGAACAGATAAAATAGGGTCAACCGCTAACCTCATGAAAAAAGACCGGCTTACTTTACCTATCACTTATAATATTATAAAAATTAATGTTTGTTACAAAAACATCTCGTATTCTAAAAATAACAGTAGGTATCCTGTTTCTACAGGAACCCTTAAAAATGATTTTGCGAACGAAATGAAGGTAAACCCTTTGTATGTTTCATTAGAATATTACAAGCTTCTGTCCCCGGTTTCACCTGCGCTAGCTGCGTGGAAATTCCTACAACAACAATATGATTTTATGAGTAAGTCTGCCCCTGGTATGTCACTCTGAAGCTCTATAGTTTTGCAAACAAACAAAACAAAAAAACTTCTACTGCTTTTTTTTTCAAATGTAAATGTGATAAACTTCAAAGTTTACCGCTTTCAATGAAAAAAGAATCGTCAAAATCGGATTAATCTGTAAATAGTTATGCGTGATCAATTGATCTATACATACATACATAATATATACTAATAAATAAAATTGAAGTGTCTGTATGTAATATCAAAATAACTTTTTACTAAATGCATATGAAAGAATATACGGTACCTATAACAAAATCACAATTTTTCAGAATTTTGTGTCTGTGTCTGTCTGTTTGTTCCGCGTAATCTCCGAAATGGCTGGACCGATTTTGACGGGACTTTCACGTGCAGATAGCTGATGTTACAAGGAGTAACTTAGGCTACGTGCGCGAAGCCGCATGGCACAGCTAGTCTAACATATAATTTAAAATATATACGTCTTGATTTGAGTCTTATATTCGTCGGTTTAACAATCTCGTCGATCCGCCGCTCCGTCGCTGCATGAAAGGACAAACAAACAAAATGATACACTTGCATTTATAATGTGAGTAGAGCAGAGAGATTTGAAATACAATATTTAATTTGCTTACATTTATGTTAAAAAAACAACGTCAGAAACATAAATTGTACCCGCCGGCTTTTTATGTAACTGGTTTATTGTATTATAGAAAAACGTGGATGCCTTATTATAGGAATCGATACATAAAGTATTGTTTTTCTGTTATCAGAAAGGATTAATCTTGATTCTTGACAGAACTAAATAAATCCTTTTTTGCATTTTTACTCTCTACTAGCTGCTGCCCGCGGTTTCACCCGCGCGGAGATATTGGAATTTATGGTTTTTATTTTTTTGCGTGGAACCCTAATTCTTTTCCTAAAATAAAAGTAGCCTAAGTTACTCCGTGTATCATCAGCTATCTGCCAGTCAAAGTCCCGTCAACATCGGCCCAGCCGCATCGGAGATTACCCGGAACAAACAGACAGACAGACCAAAATTTAAAACATGGTTGTTTTGTTATAGGCACCGTATATACTTTCATATGCATTTGGTAAAAAGCTGTTATTTTGATATTACAAACAGACACTTCAATTGTAATTATTTGTATAGTTAGGTAACCGTTGTTCTATGTGGGCCATGGACAAAACCACGGGGAGCTGTTGTGTTCAAGAGGCGAGTAGCCGATCCAAGTGATAATTTTACCTGTTTAATCAAGATTTTTCTAGACAAGCATTTATAAAATAAGCAATTGATACTGTACTAATCTTGTGACCACCTTCCCGCTTCATTATATATTAATTATCTTTATATTATTAGAGTAGGTACTACTTGTAAAGACAAATCAAACGAGACCAAACTTGATGGGGTTACGTCGTTTCGTTACGGGGTTCCTAAGACCTCCTTCCTGCTCCATCATCAGACCAGATCTGTGACATTATATTGCATTGTCATTCGACAATTTCATTTTATGTACGTTTGTAAAATTCAAACATCGGAGGGTCGGTCAAATTTAGCTTGCAAGATTTGATAAACATTGCAAATTAAATAAAAGGTTGTAAAAAGTCTCTCAGAAATAATATTGCTTCTTATTAGTGAAAGAATATGAAATCCCCACGTCTATGGGGGATTTCCTGAACAAACCAACCCGATCAGTGTTCAACTTCGCTATCAACTGACACATCACTAATTTCCTTTTAGAGTATAAAGTTAAACTTCACAAGTGCTCTTCAAAAGCAAATAAGTATAGATAGATGAACAGCATCCCTGCCCCAACTCAGACGACCCATGAGTGGATACTCACTTAACCTAATATCATCTTGTTTACATAAGAGAACCTATAAGTAGGCTAAGCGGATATGTTTATCTTACAAACAGTAGTTTGGCCCAAACTATACCTTCAACTCAGTGACTGAGGTTGGCCGCATCATCAAGAAACAAGTGAAGCCTAAGAGATGAAAAAAAATTTCTGAAAAAAAAAAATGGCCATTGTCACTCTCCCGTTCATAAACTATTCCTATGCAAAATATCTCATCCGTTGCTCTGGTACTACATGAAACAAAGACACTACTATTAACTAGTCTTAATAGATAATACTTAGGCCTTCGGAGTATACTTTTGTTAACATCATGAGGTCTACAGCAAGAAATTGTGATAAAAATCAAATTAATTTAATTACCAAAAAAGGGTGCCGGGCCCTGGAGCTTGCAGAGTACAGAAGTTATACAAATAAATAAAATTGAAGTTTCTGTTTGTAATATCAAAATAACAGCTTTTTACTAATTGCATATGAAAGTATATACGGTACCTATAACAAAACAACCATTTTCAAAAATTTTCTGTCTGTCTCTTGATTCCGGGTAATCTCCTGGAACGATTTTGATGGGACTTTCACTGGCAGATAGCTGATGTTACAAGGAGTAACTTAGGCGTGAGCGAAGAAACGTGAGCGAAGCCGAGGGGCACAGCTAGTCAAGAATAAAAAAAAGCTATAATGCAGCCTAAGGCTTAGCACGCTTAGGGGAAGCAGGGGTAACACCGCTCACTGGGTAATGCCGCTCACACCTATAACTCAGAATACACAATGCGTAGAAACACGGGACGCAGTGCGAAGCGTGGGGGGTGTGACGCGCGAGCAGGTAGTGACATCTTTTTCCATTCCTGTAGCAGTGACAGAAAGTAAATCACTCATGTTTGTTTTCGATCGCACTCATATAATTTTTGGCCTAATCTTTTTGTCGGTAAGTCCAAAATTTCGATACTTTTCTGTAATTACTATTATTCATTTAGGTAGTTATCTATTGTGTTTAGCAACAGTGTAAAGATTTGTGATAAATTTTAACCCATTGACGTAAAATTTTAATCCAAAAGCATAACGGTCGTTTGGGGTTATACCGCTCACAGTGATCGCCATTACCCTAAGGTGATTTTTTTTCACATATGCCCGAAAATTGGTCCAGAACCACCCCAAAAGCGGCTAGGAGTGAATAAAACCTGCTCAATGCAAAAACTAAAGTTGAAAAGGGAATGTCAAAAACAGAAACAGCTAAAACACACAACATCATGCTTACCACATTGAGAGATAGGCTGAAAAATGAAAATATGAGCAGTGCACAACTAGGACGTAAACCAATTATTAATCAACAACAAGAACGAGATGTAGCTGGACAATGTAATCTTCTGGAATCGCTATACAAGGGCTGACCATAGCAGATTTACGCAAGCTTGTTCTACAAATACGCTGAGCTTAATAATATAAAACTAACTTTGATACAAGCATCAAAACAACTGATTGTGGCAAAAATTGATGGGGTGCAACGCTTGAGAATACAAAGACAAAGCCAGAATTGAAGTTATTAGTTTTTTTCATACACACAGGATTGAGCGTTATAACCCATAGCCAGGGGTAATGGCGCTCAAACCTGTTTTTTTATAAATGCTTAATTACTCATTATTACTGAAAGTTTCATAAGTTTTGTGTCAAAGTGCTGATTACTGAATAAATGAACCTTACTTATTGCGCCCTAATTTTAAAATATAGTTAAAAATATAGCAAATATAAAGATTCTTCCTTAAGTGAACGGCATTCCCCCTGCTTCCCCTACCCATGACGTGCCTTTACGCATAATATACATTACACGTCGCTGGAGACACAGATGCTAGTAGACCATTCCACTCCTTAGCAATTCGAATAACAAAAGAGTTTATTCGATAAAGAACTTAAAATCGTACCCAACTTACAAAAAAAGCTTACGTACTGTTTCCCATCTACAGCGACACGGTCAAAGAAGATATTGCAATAGCACTCCCCATTATAGATGTAGATATTTGCCCAAGATTGTTTGTGTTACCTATTATGCCTCTATCCTATTTACTGGATTAACGAATAAAAGTAATTAATCTGACCTACTTGCTAGCAAGTTTCGATAGATAAGTGACGAGTAACTTATGCCTATTGTGGAGATGAATAATAATGATAAATAAAAATAAATAATGATAAATAAATAAATAATGATAAATACTACGCGTGTGAGTTCGTAACCTAGGGTGGGGAAATGATCATGATCATTTAGTGCTTATACTAGCTTCCAGCGTCAAGCTACAAAATATATCATTAAGCTATCATTAATACATATATCATTAAGGGTTCCGGCAGTTGTACTCGAGAATATGAGAAACAGTTATTTTGGATTTAGCATTTATTTTTTTAATGTTTTTTTGGTAACGAGACGAGCTGGCCGTTTGCCTGATGGTAAGAATAACGTGGGCCCATAACAATTGCAGTGCCACCCAGAACTTTGAAACACAAAGGCCAGCGCGGCACTGCAGTGCGCTCGTTTCCCTGAGTCATTAGGTATTAAGTCATGTACCTAAGTGACATTTAGTCTTAAATGAGAAATAAAGATTCTTTAAACTGAAGTCTCATTAGCCCACTAATTTCACTGGCTACTCTGCTCATCAAACCGGAACACAGTAATGCTTGCACATTACTGCTTGGCGGTAGACTTCACGAGCAAAGCGGTGGTAACAATCCAGACGGATACTCGCAGAAGAGTTAGTCCTACCACTAACAAAAAATACTTAGGTGGATGTTGACAAACAGGAATCGTTCAGACCAAATGTTCTCAAAAGCGGCTGCCTAAAACATATTGGTGACAGATTTTCAGTCTGGTGTAGCTAGCCAGGCGTGTATTAGAAAATGTCTTATGAGTATTCATGGTATTTATAAAGAATATTTGAAAAAATTGAAAACTTGTAAAAAGTTGATACTCGTAGTTACCGAAAATCAAGGTGCTTCGCGTACTGACCACGTAAATGTCGCAATCGATTCTCGATTACCTACGAGTTTTTTTTTCCAAAAATGACCCATGCCCTTGTACTTACGACTGATTCTACTTTTCTCACAAGAAATATCGTCCGATAACATTATCCTATTCTCCTTTATTAATAGATTTTCCCTGTACTGGCGCAAAATAACAAACTGGGAGAAAACTGAGAACGACGCTTTCCTTTTATCCGAGGAATGCATTGTGGTGAGAATTCGGCCACCGACCGGGCATTTTTGTGTGGCAAATTAGTTTTTGATGAACCCGATAAAGTGGGAGGAAGTAGTTACTCTGAGATGCTAGTAATGAAGTTATATAGATTTATGGGATTCAAAGTCCCATCTTGGACTGCAGTGCGATGGTGAATGAAACTGCTGTTTGTAAACTATTATGTGTAATGTCTTTCACAAGTCACAATTAGAGTAGGTACTAAAGATATATTCTCAGGTAATGCTCAGTTACGCCTATGTCGGTGGTGGAGTGAAACACCGATCTTAACACCAGGAAAAGCACTTCTAATTAATAAGGCAAGTTAATGGAAAACTGGTGAAAAAGTGGCAGCTCTACCACAGATAACGTACTACTAACGAGTGACGTTTGAAAACATATCCCAACGCCACAGATTATATAGAAAGGCAATGTGGGTTTTTGGAAAGTTCATTGACCTTGAGCACGGATTGGGTCTATTGACATCTTTGTGTTGTCATGTTCTAGATAAGGACATAACTAATCTGTGATTAAGGTAAACAAACGTTACAGAAACATGCTGTTACAGTAATTTAAGTTAACTTTCATGAGTGTTCCTTTGGGGCCTATATGAATAATGAATTTTGAATTTAAATTTTATCACACTCGCGCTAAAAATGGCGATGGAAAACAGCGTGAGGCATCCCGCGTGTTCAATAACCACAAAACTCAAGGACATGTGATATACACCAAGCCGCCATAAGCCCGCGGATAATGTCCATACTCTCCGAGAGACGGCTGGTAGCCCAGCAGCGCGAGAGGCTGATAAAGATAATTAATTAAGAGTCAGGATTTTTTTATACTCTGTAGTTTCTTATTTGACCACTATCTCGCCTGATATTAAAAGACGATGTGGTCTAAGATGGTGAATACGACAAACCTCGATTAGAGCTGGCTCTCAAGTGCATCAGGCGCCGGAACACACCGATAGGCGCTTGGTGACAGATTTTCAACTCGAGAGTGGTAGCTAGCCAGGGGAGCACTAGTAAATGCTATACCACATGCTATGGTTGCATCATGATTTAATCCTTCACCGAAAGTACAACCTTATAATGGTGGTAGGACTAACTCTCCTGCGAGTGTCCATCTGGGTTGGTACCACCGCTTTGCTCGTGAAGTCTGCCGCCAAGCAGTTATGTGCAAGCATTACTATAGTCAGGTTTGATGAGCAGAGCACCAGGTGAAATGACTGGGCTTATGAGACTTAATACCTAATGTCTCAGGGTACGAGCGCACTGCAGTGCCGCGTAGGCCTTTGTGTTTCAAAGGCAAACGACCAGCTCGTCTCGTTACAAAATAGCATAAAAAAAATTAAAAAAAGTTTACAACCACTGAGCTTTAGATCAGCTGACGTTAATACGACTGAGCCCTCATCCCTTAAAACCATTTAATTAATTGACTAATAATTATACATATTATGAACAATAAACTCAGTATCTAGGTACTCACAGACTTCCACTAAGAAGCTCCATTGCTAAACTAATTTTGGTGCTCTTATAAGGCTTGATTTAATTACAAAGTCAGTGTAATTGTAATCAACAAGTACATACCCACGTCTCATCATTTAATTCATTAAAATTAACTGCTTTATTATTACAACGTACCTAGGTATAATCTTTTCTTAACAACACATTTCTAATTAAATAGATTAAAATTAACCTAAGTTTCTTTAATACCTCAGTAGAACATAATCGTTCTCATCTTGTCTCCATCTTTTGGGGTAGTTTAAACCTTAAATCTGTGGTGTTAAAGGTGTAAGTGCGTTGTTAGGGTAGTGAGATTCTCCTTTGCCATCCGACCCCATGGAAATTACCGTTAAATATAATGACTTTTCCACCGAGATGCCTGGAGTCACAGTGCGAGGTTAGCAGAAGGTCGTATAAAAACAAAAATCAACAGTTATTAAATGCAGTACTTAGGTACTTACTTAATTATAGGAAACAAACCAAACGCCAGACCTTTGTCTTTACAACGGCGGAGGATGAAAGAAACATAAAAAAATAGTTATAAACGAGATATATTGAATAACGTAGTGTGGCATTGTAAATTCGTTGCATTTTGGCAGACCAAAAATTAAAGTATTGGTTCTCCATTTTACTCCTTGAAGTACTCCAACGAGTAAAATGTGAATGCCTGCTACATACCTACATAACCGTCATAAGCAGGTATGTCTTTATCACTGTGAGGTTGAATTATAAAGTTTTAACCGTCTTCCGAAAAAGGACGAGGTTCTGAAGTCGTTTTTTTATTCAAGAAAATCTATCTCATAGTAGGATTCAACACATCAATGTATATACCTCGCAGATAAGCGGGTAGCATTACCCGACGCGGTCACAATTGCTCCAAAATTTAACTAGCTTGGACTGTAAAAACTATTTAATAACGCTGAGTGAACTGTTTTTAATTTACCTTATTTAGTTAGTGTCATTTTTAATTTTAAAGCTGTATTTGTAAACCAATTAAAATATTTTTCTTTATTTCTTTGCATTTAAAAGTTGACCTACTACAGTCAGTTCTATTACACTGTGTCACAGACCCGAGCCAGAGATGTGACGTGACGAGCTTTTCAGATAAGTCAGATCAATAAAGTCTCCTACAGATTCTAAGTTATGAATATTAAGCTATATTTCGCATTAGCATAGGCCGCTGGCAGAATTCATATTGATATTTCAGTCCCCAGGGGTCTTTTATTAAATAAAGTATTTTAAATTCTCGCATATTAAATGAGACGACCTTTTTAAACTAGGTACAATATTTAAGCCAACATGATTTTAGGTATAATTTGGGATCAAATGATCCACCCAACTTTCAACACAAAAGTAATGTTAAGAGTTAAGGTTGAAGCTTGATTCTGTCTGTGTGCCTGTTGCACGCTGTGATAATTTCAGATTTAGCCGTTTTTAACCAACTTCAAAAATTAAAAAAAAGAGGAGGTTTTGTGTTCGACTGTATGTATTTTTTATGTTAGTTCACAGATTACTCAGTCAATTGCGGACTGATTTTAAAAAATCTTTTTTATTTTTGAAAGGATAAATATACTCAAATAGATAGGTATATATGTTCCTATACAGTCTGAGTTTGAATTGGTATATTAGCCTAAAAGGGGGTCAATGTACTCCTGGAGGTCAACAACTTTTGTTTTACGAGTTTTCGAAATTCAGAATTTTTCATTGAAGAAAATGCATTTAAAGTTTACGTCAAAATTCTACTACAGAACTTACGGGCAGCCCTAGATCAGCTGATTCAATTGAACTAGGAACCTGCAGCTAGGAGGAGCGACCATACCTATATGCAGGATTGCTGGCAGCGACTGGAGAAGAAAAGCTGAGTATCGGGCTCAGTGGGCGTCTTAGGAGAAGCCCAGCATTATACTTATATGGGATGATTATGATGCCATAAATACATTATACACATCATGCGCGTTTGAATCTTGGGTTAGGTTTCAAACCAATAACTTATATCAAATTACGTGCGGATTTCAATCGCTCTAAAACGGTGAAGGCAAACGTCGTGAGGAAGTGGAAGTGGAAAAAGCCGGTATCCCAGCAGTGGGAGCGTAAAAGGCTGTTGATGATACATTATATATATACAGCACTAGTGGTAAGCAACGTATAGGGCAAGGTAAAATAAGTAAGCTGAACAATAACTGAACATGAAAATCAAAAAATATTCGAGTATCATTATCCGTAGTTTCATAATGCTAGTAAATTGAAACAAAGAGAAAATTTTCGACTAGTTTGCTTTATTCTGGAGTATTAGTCGGTGAGATGCGGGCCAATTAGCTAACAAATAGCAATTAGCAAAGGGTAAAAATTACTCATGTAAGCAAAAAAATAAGTTAGCTTTACAGTCTTTTAGGGTTCTGTATTTCGCAATAAAAAATAAAAATACACGACTGCTCTAGCCAGTGTCACTCTGGTGACTTAATACGTAATATCTCAGGGTAATGAGCACAATACAGTGCCGCGCACGCCTGTGTATGTCAAAGTTTTTAGTGGCATTGCAATAATTGCTATGGGCTTAGTGTGAGGCAGACGACCCACTCGTCTCGTTATCCAATAGTAAAAAAAAACTACGAAATGTAGTTAAAGTAAAAAAAAACATGTCTTTCTATTAAGTCTGCTCGTGAAGTCTGCCGCCAAGCAGTAGTGTGCAAGCATTACTGGTGTCCCGGATTGATGAGCAGAGTAGCCAGTGAAATTACTGGGCTTATGAGACTTAATACCTAATGTCTCAGGGTAACGAGCGCATTGCAGTGCCGCGCAGGCCTTTGTGTTTCAAAGTTCTGGGTGGCACTGCAATTGTTATAGGCCGGCGTTATGCTTACCATCAGGCAAATGACCAGCTCATCTAGTAACCAAATAAAAAAAACATGTAAGCGCATAATATACATTTTTTTTTAATCATTTCACCCCGCTGATGGACTTCTTTACCGCACAACCATCATAGCCTCAAATATGGTGTAACTATATTCACTCGCAGCTCCCCGACTACTTCCATTGTGAACACATTACAGGTATTGATGCTAATCCAAACAGGCTTTTAGCTAATGAACAATGTATGTGTACCGTTGTGTTTCCGTTTGAAATGTTGGACTTGGTCAGTTTTGCTCTTTGTGCCCATTAGAGTACGCAGAATGTTCAGTATTAAATTCATTGTTGTTCGTTAGTTTTATTAGCATTCAACTTGACAGCAAAAAGACTAGTGAGTTTACAAACATTCTCGACTGTAATAAATGTTTTTGAGTCATAATTAGATACAGTTTATCTTTCATTCATTATTCACTAAAAAAGGAAGTCTTCAACGCGTCTGTATTTTTTTGTTTGTATGTTACCTGATTTCTCGGAAACAGCTTAACCGATTTGAATGGTTTAAACTCTATTCTATTAAGGACGTTATACGGGCCAAGGACCTTGCTCGAATGGGTGGAGTCAAGCGCACTTCACCCGCGCGGTCCACACTACGTCTTTCAAGAACATCGCAAAACCTAACGTCATAGAACACGCGGATGAACCGCTACGAAGCGGTACCCGCACGCGCGCACGGCATCTTTGCCTATAATTCTTTGAATTCATTTAGTGGAAAGTTCTTCATTGAAATGAAGTGTTGAAGTGATCATCATTATTCGTAAATAAACGGTACGGACGCACATGAGATTATCCAACGTTGAGATTGATCTCAAAATATCGCTCTGGACTAAAATAAAAGTACACACAGCCAATTTGCTCCGTAAAGTTGAAATTTGTTACACATTTTGACCCAAAAATTAACGTGTACGTAAATAAATGACTTTCGGGTTGTTTTTATTTTTACTTTTGTAGTCGTGTTTTTTATTTTGGTGTCATTTACGAGGTATCGAGTCATCTGCGAGTGTCCGTCTGGGTTTCCACTTTGTTCATGAAGCCTAATCATAATAATTTATTTGCTAAAAATGTTGGTGACAACAATAGTTTCGGGTCACAGGTATAGAAAATATAAAGTATCATAAACATTTTACCACATTGTGGCATGCAAATATTAGAATAATTAACTATCATTGAATTTAAAATATTACAAAAAACTAATGACACAATAATCGTAATACAATTCATATTTCATTTCCTATAGGTACTTATTTATATTATCAAATGTTATTATTTTTCTTATTAATTATACTAAAGTGTCAAAAAATAAAACCAATAATTTAAATAGAATTCTAGAAATTCAGTGGTCAAATAAATTACTTTAAAACTTCAGCTATAGTATAGTAATATTTTTCATGCAACCAACATTTCAATTTTTGCCAAAACCGTGTCCAAGGTAGGTCCTTGATTTCTCCCGGAACAGCATTATATGCTTGCCGGCAGATGTGCAAGCATTACTATGTTCCGGTTTGATGAGCAAAGTAGCCAGCGAAATTACTGAGCTTATGAGACTTAGTTACGAGTACAGAGCAATGCCGCGCAGGCCTTTGTGTTTCAAAGTTCTGTGAAGCATTGCAATTGTTATGGGCCAGCATTATGATGAGCACACTGCGGTGCCCTGCAGGCCTTTGTGTTTCAAAGTTGTGAATGGCACTGCAATTACAACATATTTACAGTTTTCGGATAACGCCGGCCCATAACAATTGCAGTGCCAATCAATACTTTAAAACAAAAATATGCAGCACTGCATTGTGCTCGTTAACCTGAGACATTAGGTATTAAGTCTTATAAGGCCAGTAATTTTACTTTTCAATTTCATTTCCAGTATTTTCTAAAACGGTTCTCAACCTCCCGATATTCCTTTGTTTACCAATACATATATTTGCCACTCGTAAAAATGATGTACGTAAACAAGAAATTGTAGTCAGAAATGTAACCCACTCAATATGTATGCGAGGAGTGTCCACGCGCAAATCACGGAATGAATCAGATTTCACCGCTCTAGACGCTACTCTTTGAGCAAGCTTCAAACCCACACGAAAACAAATACTTGTATTGTATATCATTCACGCACACAAATATGTAACGTCGGCGGACAGCGTGAGCAGAGCAACGAGCGACACAACCTCCCCGTCTGAATGCCAGTGCATGACTGCCGCGCGCGCCCGCGCAGAGCACCTCTGAGACTTGTACATTTGGAATTCAGTTTTTTGATAATTTCTTTGCGAAATATTGCTCTATGCACAAATTTAATCAATACGATGTATAGAAAATTTTCTTCCTTATTTTTTGGTGTAAAATTAATCCCAAACGTCTAAGTCATTTAGAAGTTTTAGGGAAAATAGTTTTAAAATAGCATGCTGTTAAATATTTTTTCAAGCCATAAGTAATGGTAATACAAAAAAATCAATCATACAAATTAATGCCCTTGAATTGATCATTCAGGTAGTATTTTTTTCAAGTCGTTAAACCAAGCCGTGTGGGAGTTTTAGGAGCAGAAAGTAGTCGTTTTTGGGTAACCTAGCCCCTTAAGGTAGATTCCGAGGTAGTCCCATTTATTTTTTGTCAAGATCGGATGATGTACTCTGAAGCTAGACGATTGAAGTCAGTTCCAGCTGTTTTTAAAGTTATTTTTATTTATTGATTGACAAGTCAAATCAAGACTTGTAGGTTTAGAGTTAGTTTTTATATCCTCTTTTAAAAGCTATCATTTATGGATGATAATCGAAACAAAAACTTCTAATTTAAAGTCTCATACACACGAAAACGAACCTTTGTCCATTATGGCGATAAACGCAGGTGATAAGGGCATTATCATAATGCGTTATCAACTATCGGACTGCGTGATGAATTGACGTTAGATGCAAAGCCAGAGGACTGGTGGTATTTAAACCCGAAACTAGACGCGGCCATCAGAACAGAAGGGTCGCTCGGACGGTTAAGCCGTCCTTACGCACCCAAAGGTCCCTTCTGTTCTGTCTATATTTTGTGTGGGCGGAGAGAAGCCAGCCGTGGCGTTTGTCGTCGAGTGTGAGCGGGAGGCGCCTCACCGCCTCAGCTTGTGGCTCGGTTACGACCACTCGAACGCTCAGTTTGCACCAATGCCATACAAAATGTATGAAAAATCTTGTCCACTCGGGATATGCTCACACACATACACATGCTATCACGCATGTACATAGACCTATAATAGTTATTGACTAAAACCTATATTTTGCTATGGAATAAATACTTAAATAAAACAACAATATGAACAGTAATTTTATATTTATACGTCTTATGACTTAAAACTATCGTATATTATATTATTATTTACAAAATAACAATGACATCCCATGAGCTTTCATTTCTTTATCCATATCACAATAACTCTAATGTTTATATACAATGTTTTTGTTTAAAGTGAATTGTTCACTATAGAGGTAAAACAATAATCAACTTCTGCACCAATTTAATTAATCACAATAAGTTCTTAAACCAAAACCATAAGCATATTTTTAGATTTTCGTGATATTAGGTAAAATAAATAGGGAATGTTAATCTATCTTAGACGTAATACATTTAAATGATTTACATTTTACTCTTTTACATAAGAACATTAGAAAGGGATGGAAAATATTTTGAAAGTGCCTAAGTGATAATTTTGCGATCAAACAAACCATAGTGATTTTTAAATTATTTGTTTCGTAAAATTGGGACTCTTTCCGTCAGTTTGCATTAAAATAAAACAAGAGAATCTTACAAAAAACTTTTCAACTTTTACATTTATTTTGTCATTTTTCAGTCTGATAAAAATATTTATAATAACATTTTCAGTTTTTCTCAGTGTTGAATTTGATACAATGTATTTGTAAAAATGATTTAATTATACTTACTTACATACAACTTTACAATTACTTAGTTACTTAATTAATGATCATACAAAACATGCGTCACCTTTCACACAACTTTATAACTTAAAGTATAAGTTACGGTATGTAAACAGACGATATTTGCGTGACAAGAAAATATTGCTAAAAATACAACCACTTTTTTATTAATTTTATTCTCGATAAAAAATAATACTTTTTTCTAATTACCACCACATACCCATAACCACATTAAGATATTTTATTTAGTAATTTTTACGCAAATTAAAAAATATTCTCAAAAAAAAAAATCGTAGGTAATGTGGTTAAAATCACGAAAAAGTATTTTTTTTTTCAAATTTCCCGCCATTTCTTGGACTTTGTAGAGATAAAAAATCTAGCTTCGTTATTGGTTTCTCTGAAAATGAACCTATGACGTCATCACGTTTAGATTGCTTATATTGTTATTATGTTCTGATAAAGACAGCATTAGTTTTAGTCTGTGATTCGGGTAGACGGATGTTGCAGAGGCCCGCTGTTAGGGGCACCCTAGACGCTCAAGCAAACGCACGTTTGCTTGAGCGTCGAGGGTGCCCCTTAGAGTCGTTTATTTTAACTTTCATAAGTGCTCCTTTGGGGCCTATTTGAATAAAGCATTTTGAATTTGAATTTGAATTTTTTATTAACTCGTATAATATTCGAAAAACATAAATGATTTTATGACTCATCCAATGGGTTGATTGTTTTTTTTACTCTTGATAGGTTAAAGTTTGACAAACTTAGTGACGAGTGAAGATATTGGATAAATTTAAAATATTTTCTATCCTTTTCTCGTGTTTTTAATTGGAAGGAGACACGTAGTAGATAGGTATTAAACATAATTAGGATCATGTTTTCATAGAATCGAAGCCGTTTTAAATAGAAACATTTATTCAAAATTATTATACTTCAACGAATTTGCAAATTAATTTATATTCTACTCGTAATAAAATTCGTGAAAAAATTAAGAAGCCCATTTCATTATAATAAGCTTTTCGTTTATTTCGCGATGAAACAGAATAAATTACAAATCGAAAAAAGGAAATTTCTTTAAGAGAGTACTGAGTGCTGAGTGTGAGTTTCGCCGTTAAAATCCGTTTACGCGAACAACCGCGTTTGTCGAGTAAACTCCGTACTAAAAGCATGCGCGACGATAGTTCACAAACGCGGCGATAGGGGCGGGGCGTTGTACATTTTTTTCATACAAAATCTTCGTAAACGCTGTCACTGTAGATTGCGTTAACTTGTTGAAAAACTCACACTAGGCCCTCTGTTTCGTTGTAAAATAAATAAATGTAATATATGGTATCGTATGGTATACAGGATGATCCATCAGGAGGGGCAGTGGAGGAAGTCTGAAACTATAAGATCTAGCATCGCTTTATATTCTCCTCTTGGCTATAAAATATTTACTAGGTGTTAGGGCTAACTTTTCTGCGAGTGTCCGTCTGGGTTGGTACCACCGCTTTGCTCGTGAAGTCTCTCGCCAAGCAGTAATGTTAGGTTAGGTTAGCATTACTGTGTTCCGGTTTGATAAGCAGAGTCGCCAGTGAAATTACTGGGCTTATGAGAATACCTAATGTCTCAGGGTAACGAGCGCACTGCAGTGCCGCGCAGGTCTTTGTGATTCATAATTCTGAGCGGCACTATAATTATTATGGGATAGGCTAACATCAGATAAATGCCCATATTATAAGAAAGTCCATTTTTCACGTTCGTATACTTTCTTCCTCAGTTATAACAATCTTTCCGCTATTCAGAGAATATACTCTAAAGAACATGTAATCTGCGAAAATTCATATTCATTTACTTAAAGACTTCTTACAAACATTATACCCAAGTCTTTAAGACCTCACATTGTCCTAAAAGCCTCCGAATTTAAACCCAAGACACATTCAACATACGAAAACCTGCTGCAGTCAACGATTCCATACAAAGCTGGTGTATTAAAATAATCCTCATGTCAAAATGGGCATATCTTAAGAATATCACGTTCTTGCCACGCAAAACTCGTTTGTGTTTCTTAGGGTTTAGGGTACGTTTTTGGGTGGGGGTGTTAAAGCTAGGTGGTTAGTGGAACGACTGTCACCGTAGTAAGATGTTGAGTGTTAGTACTGGGAGTAAGTAACTGTTGATTGTGTAGCTATAGCGCGGTGATGAGGACTGCATGGCCGCTGGGTTCTCGCCTGTGGACAAAAAAGGTTTTAATATTATTTATTATACCAGTTTTTTTATATTCTTGGCTAAAGAAACGAGCGCTTCGTTTGCCTGGTGGTAAGCATAACGCCAAAAAAAAGCGAAGAAAGAAAGTGAAGCGAGTGTGGCCGAGCGGGAACTTGTGCGACTTTCAATGCGACGCACCATAGTTCGAATCTCGACTCGGCCCGCATCAATTACTTATCAAGTTATGTGCGGATTACTCACACTCGCGTTAAAACGGTAAACAAAAAAGGAAAACATCGTGAGGAAATCCGCATGTTCTAAAACCACAAAATTCGAGGACATATGACATTCACCAAGCCGCACTGGGCTCGCGTGGTGGATTATGAACCATACCTCTCTCTTTGAGAGGAGGCCGGTATCTCAGTAGTGGGAGCGTAAGAGGCTGATACTGAAGCACAACGCCAGCCTATAACAGTTGCAGTGCCACTCAGAACTACACACAAAGGCCTGCGCTGCATTTCAGGGTTGTATAATTGAATGTCTCAAGGTAACGAGCGCACTGCAGTGCTGCGCAGTCCTTTGTATTTTAAACTTCTGAGTGGCAAAATCTCCTGTATAAATATCCTGTTACTATGTAGCATTGACGACAGTTTAAAAAGCTATATTTGATATTGTAGTCATGTACTTGAAGTTATTCACATGTACTTAGGAACTCCTAAACAGACTTATCTCCTAAAACAGGCAACCGTACCCTCCACCTCCCTAAGCTCTTATAATTTGGCTTCAGAAAACATCCACGGCGTCAGAACGGCACAAATGAAAGATATTGAGAGGCCCGGCTCAAAGGATCGAGTCAATCAGGGGCCTATTCAGATGCGAATACTTTAAACATTTCTGGGATTGTGTACGCACTGGATTTTTGGGCGCTGCGTTTATTTTGCGAGAAAAGAAATTAAATATCTTTAATTTTTTTATGCTATTGGACCACTAAGTACGTGGTAACTGGTAAGTGTAATGCCAGCCCATAACAATTACAGTGCCACTCAGAACTTTGAAACAAAGACCTGTGCGGCTCTGCAGTGCGCTCGTTACACTAAACATTGGGTATTAAGTGTCAAAAGCCCAGAGTTTCCCTAAGTAATTTGATAGATCTGTTGTGTCTTACAAATCAACCAGGACACGCTACGCTGCTTTTTGCATTACTTTCATCAATGAAGATAGTTGGTCGATCAAGCAAAGAAACCAAATAGAGGTCCCTTATTTTTTGTGGTTGACTGTACCGTAATAACGTAACTAGTGGTAATGTATGGAAAGACTGAAAAAATGTTGCAATGAAGCATCAACAGATTTATTACTAAAAATTTGAATAAAGTCTACTGAAACTGACTGATACTGAAATCTAATAGATAAACTAGACTAATTCGTACATCTATATTTTCGTCGAAAGAATATATTTTTTTATATTATTAGCTTGCGTTTGACCCCCTATCTCACTTGGAGGTAAGTGACGATGCGGTCGACGATATTGCACGCTTACCTAGAAGATACCTGTTCACTCAAACTTTATGATGTCTATCCGAAAGCTTTTAGAGTTAGGAAAGGTAAGAGCAACGGTTTCCCAACCGAGTGCGTACAAAATCTCACTTTGATTTTTCATAATATTCCGATTTGCCGTCAAAAGGGTCCTTTCTTATCGGCCCAGGGTTTTATTATGTCACTTTATATTGCTTTTCAATAGCCGACTGAAGAAATATTATTTTGAAGAAAGTAGATCGCACTTGGTTGTTTTGTTGTTTGTTAAATAACTTCGTTTTTGCTTATCTGTGCCAGTTTTTTTTGTTTGGGTAAACGGTTTTTTTGGAACTGACTGTACCAAGTTTCAAGTATTTTATAGAGGTTTTCTTGTTTGGGAAAATTCGAAATTGACTTTTTGTTGAGTGACATTTTTTATTTGTTATACAAAGCTTTTACAACGTGTATTCATATTTGATAACAGCTTCTGCCCGCGGTTTCACCCACGCGGAGATTTTGTATTGTATGGGTTTTATTTTTTTGAGCGGAACCCTAATTCTTTTTCTAAAATAAAAGTAGCCTAAGTTACTCCTTACAACATCAGCTATCTGCTAGTGAATGTGCCGTCAAAATCGGTCTAGCCGTTTTGCAGATTACCCGGAACAAACTGACAGACAGAAAGACAAAAATTTAAAAATTTGTGTTTTTGCTATAGGTACCGTATATACTTTCATAAGCATTTATAAGTTATTATTTTGATATCACAAACAGACACTTCAATTTTATTTATTTGTACAGATGTATAGATTTCATAAGATTTTATTCATATTTGATGGTAGAACGATCTCTCTGCTATCAAGTTCATTAGATTTCCAAAATGTATTATTTGCTTTGACAAAAATTCTAAACTTATGTAAAGTCATATTATTAATCTACGTGTATATTATTATCGTTTTTCAGGAAATTGTAAAAAACATAGTTTCTATGCTGTCAGCATTCCCACACATAATATCCCCTCAAAGAATGGCAAGATTTAATTGTGGAGATGAAAACATGTTTGTTGATTTGTCAATTTGTTTGTTTGTCCGTCTCTAACGCAGCAACGGAGCAACGGAACCACGTGATTTTTTGCATAGTTTATGGACCGAAGAGTAACATAGGCTATTTTTTATTCAGGAATAATGTATGTTTACCTACTGTCGAAATATCCACGCAGGTAAATGTATCCAGGTGGGCAGATGCATGTGCCTCATAATAAAATTGACTCCGTTCGGAAAGTAAAAAAGTAGTGTGCAATAGATACAGTTTTCATGTTACAAAAAACTACAGAAAATAAAACTGAAAATAAAACTTAAAATAAAGCAGCATCCTAAAAGGTTCTTCTCTTTACTTTGGAACACGTTTGGACACTGTCAAAGTGTTTTTTTTATTTGGATAAAGAAACGAGCGAGTCATTTACTTGATGGTAAGCATAACGCCAGCCCATAACAATTGCAGTGACACTCAGGGCCTGCGTGGCACTGCACTGAAACTGCACTCTTTGCCTGAGGCATTGTTAGTCTCTAACTGCCCCAGTCCCAGTAATTACACTGATTACTTTGCTCTTCAAACCGGAACACAGTAATGCTTGCACATTACTGCTTGTCGGCAGACTACACGAGCAAAGCGGTGTTACCCACCCAGACTGACGCTCGCTAAAGAATTAGACCTAGCAGTCGAATTAATTCTATGTCAAGGCTATGTTAATATTCCTCGTTAACAGTTCTTAGTCTTAACTCTCTCCAGAACGGCACTACTCTGTATAACAACGTTCTCTCGTGTCTAATTGCCAAACCAACTGCAAACAAAGATAAGCCTTTATAACAACATGCACAAATGGCATAATAGACGAACATACGTCTCATCCTCGGATTACAGAAACTGTGGAGACGTTGAGGCGGATGGAGGAATTGTATTTGCTGACTCAGTTTCATTGAAGTGAGCAATGAACTGAGGAGGGACACAAGTATCTGTCAAATAGGATATATAAATAGTTCATACATAGTAACGGGATATTAAGCATTATGTTCATGGGAATACTGGCAGTATTCCCGTGAAATGATGCTTGCAAATGCGTCGAAATATCGGGTGCTCATCGCTTAATTATAATCACGGTAAATATCCCATTACAATGTATGAATTAGTAAATAACCGTGAAAGTTTAAAACAGTGTTAAATAAATAGTTTTGCAATATGTGTTAAATAGCCATTAGATTTTACTAGGTGGTAGGTCTGCGAGTGTCCGTCTAGGTAGGTACCACCGCTTGGCTCGTGAAGTCAGCCGCCAAGCAGTAATGTGCGAGCATTATATGATAACGAGACAAACTGTCGTTTACCTGACGGTAAGCATAACGCCGGCCCATAAAAATTGCAGTAGGTATCACTCGGAACTTTGAAACATAAAGGCCAGAGCGGCACTGCAGTGCGCTCGTTACCCTGAGACATTAGGTTTTACGTATCGTAAGCCCAGTAATTTCACTGGCTACTTTGCTCATTAAAGCGCAAAAATCCAGACGGACACTCGCAGAAGAGTTAGTCCTACGACCAAGTTCTTGTTAAACAACGATATAGCACATTTATTATTAACAAAAAAGATTATTGTCCTATAATGTAACTGAGATTGAACAAACTTCCTTGTTTCTACACTCAGAGACGTAGTCTAAATATACCGCAGTAGATAATTTGCAGACATTATCTTGCAATGTACATTAGATAGGTATACACTATAAATATGAGCAAGCTTGCTTGGACACAGCTGCTGTTTATTATCTTGATACTTGTGCCAACACTACTGGGTAATTTTATAATGTTCATTGTACAAAATTAAATTTGAAATTTAAAACCTATGGTACGGTACCCACGGTAATGTTTTTGAGTCTTTTTGCAGTAGGTTTTTCGTTTTGTATTCTCGACAGAAGTCGAGAAGTCTGCCGCCAAGTAATACTGTGTTCCGGTTTGATGAGAATAGTAGGTACCCAGCAGTGTAATTACTGGGCTTACGATTCTTAATACCTAATGTTTCAGGGTAGCGAGCGTACTGCAGTACCGCGCAGGCCTTCGTGTTTCAAAGTTCTGAGTGGCACTGCAATCGGCTCGTCTCGTTATCAAATAATATAAAAAAGGGAATGCTTTTACCTGAGACTTCACATACGTGGAAACAGGATACAACGTAGCCTAAAGCACTTAAGGATAGAGGAATACAATTTCTGACTAGGTATTAGGACTGGGTTGTGTACCACCGCTTTGCTCTTGTAGTATTTCGCCAAGCAGTAATGTAGAAGCAGTTTACTGTTCCGGTTTCATGAGCAAAATAGTGAAGTTACTGGGCTTCAGGCACCTAATGTCTGCAGCGCACTGCAGTGCCACGAAGGCCTTTGTGTTTCAAAGTTCCGAGTGGCACTCCAATTGTTATAAATGGGCTGGCCGTCAGGGTTCTACCACCTTCTCTTAAATTATACAACAATTTTCAATGTAAGGTCATAGTAATACTTTTCTAAGAGATGATAGTAGGGCTCCTGTTCTTATGCTTAAGCTTATGCATTTAATCAGACAAATGACCCGCTCGTCTCGTTATCAAATAGAGTAAAAAAATCTTACAGCTGATACCAGTTTTAGCATTGTTTTTGCTCATTAAGCCACAAAGCTTATCTTAGTCTATGTTTCTGAAATAAATTAGGACTATTTTTATAAGGCAGACACACATGAGCCTCTGTAGATAAATCTAGTCTAGCCAGATGTCTAGGCCGAAACTATTGCTACAACATATTATTGTACGGTAATGTGTTATAATAACGTTCAGATAATCCAAAGCGATTTGAGATGTTTGTCAGTCTGTAAGTCGAGGGTTTGAATCCTACAATGAAAACTTCGTGTTGCAACTATATAATAGTGATAGAGCATTTTCTATTGCTAGCCTGGCTAGCAACTAACCTGGCTAGCAACGAATTTTGAAAATCGCTATACAATTGACGCAGAAATCAGTGAACATACTTAAAAATAACCACATACAGTCAAACATAGAACTTCCTCTTTTTTTAAATCCATTTTTATGTTCTTATTTATAAAGAGAGAGTGAAACTAAAATGAGTTTTCGATTTGAGATGCCAGAATCGACACCATTTATGAGAAGTAATAAACCTAACATCAATGTCAACACACTAATGACGTCCCCCGTCCAAATGTAAACAAAATTCAATCACTCGTTGTAATCAAAGGGTCTCCAAATTTGGCAATCAGCCAAAGTTAATTTATAGTATGTGTCCAGTATCTCACGAAATAAAGGTCAGAGAAATAGACTAATAAAGCTCAATAGACGGCGCACTTGATACCTGCTGTGAAGCCTTCAACTTAAGCCAGCTCATTTTAAAACACATGACATATTTTTACTAATAGTAAACTGCTATTTCTACTTAAGAAATTCATATCAAGTTCTGTGTAGGTTGTACATTTATGTATAGTTAAAAATGAATGGTTAAATTGAAATCCGTTTGTTTTTTAATAAAAATCTACGTAAGTAATGCCTCAGGGTAATACGTATAGTTAACCCCTAACTAAAATTATAGTGCTTGGAAACTCAGGAACAACCTAATTATTACTATTTGTAAACACTATAAAAATATTTTAATAAAAATAATTGAATAGTAATAGAGATATCCGTCCCAAATTTTTGTGCTCAATCGTCAACCGCATCATCACTTACCAATAGGAAATAGTGGTCAAAAGCAAGCCTATTGTCGATAAAAAAGTTTTTGTTTAAAATAACACATTTTTAAAACCTTCACATTTTTAAATGCAATCCGGCTTACTTTGACAGTTATACTAGCCTGTTTGGAGCGCCGTCCAATTGTTTTTCTTAACATATGGTAACAAGGCCCTGCCAACCAATCCCATCATTGCTGGTTAGCCACAGTTATTACGAAGTTTGCTATGTAAAGGACAAGTTTGAAAGTCCGTATCAGTTAAGTCTCTTAGCAAAGATACCTACTTACTTAATTGATTTTTTATACCATTGGATGATCAAGATGAGCGTGTCAACGTAAATCACATAACTATTGCAATGCCATACATAAGTTGTAAAAACAAAGGCCTGCGCGGCACTGAATTGCGCTTACCTTGAGACATTAGGCGTTAAGTGTCATGAGCCCAGTAATTTAACTGACTACTTTGCTCATCAAACCGGAACACAGTTATGCTTGTATAATAAATACTGTTTAGCGATAGGATCATTTATATTATTATTGAGAGATGAGTTAAATATATATTACCTTACGTAATCCACTCTTGTTTACCAGATGTTTTTAAGTGCTGATCAGATGGAAATGCCCCGTTTTATTGCTCAATAAGAGAGAATAGGCCCGGGTCGAACGGTCTTCATGTAATGAATTGATTTCCAATGGAGTTTTTGTCTCTTTTGTCATAGATAGTGTATTGATTGAGAAAAAATATGTTATTATATTTTTTGGTACTTGATAGATTACCTATCTCCAGACTACGTGGTCAAAGAGGGTGAATATGCTAAACCGATAGATAAATGAAAATATTGAGAAAGATTACTTGAAACATTACTGCTTTTAAGTTGGTAGTAACCCTGTCAGCAAACCATCTGGTCCATAAACTTACTATGCAAAAAATCATGTCGATCTGTTCGTCCGTTACTGCGTGAAAAGGACAAACTAACAAACACGGTATACGCATTTAGAGTACGGGTAGTCTTGATTGCCACAGCTGGCAATGCTACCCGGTGGTATAGGACTAACTCTTGTGCGGGTGTCCGTCTGTGTGCTCGTGTATAGCCTGTCGCTAAACAGTAATATACAAGCATAATAGTAATATACAAGCATAATTACTGTTCCAATTTGATGAGCAAAGTAGTCAGTTAAATGACTGGGCTTATAAGACTTAACACCTCATGTGTCAAAGTAACGAGCGCAATGCAGTTCCACGCTGGTCTTTTTGTTTCAAAGTTCTGAGTGGCACTGCAATTGTTATGGGACGGCGTTAGGGGCAGCGTATACGCTTATGCAAACGTACGTTTGCTTGTCAGAATAATAACGCTTTTGCGTCAAGCGCGGATTTCGCAAAGCAAACGTATGTTTGCATAAGCGCCTATGGTCTGCATTATGCTAACAGGCAAATGACCAGCTCGTCTCGTTATTCGATAGTATAAAAAAATCTGCTATAGGTATGAGGATAGGAGGTATGACAACGGTAAATTATTATTTTTCTACTGATATTTATCTTACCATTAAAAATATGGACGTATATACTAGCAGGTACTGCGTTATTTGGAACGCAGGTATAGTTCCCCGCGTGGGACACGCTGGCGGCGGGTATCAGCAGGTCTGACAGACGGAGTGCGGGGTCGGTTGTGACGTTGATGCCTCTCTCGGCATCGTAGTTGATCATTCTGCTGTTGTGGTACCTGCAGCAAGGGAAAATTACATTAAAAACTATTATAAAAACCAAAACCCATTTTAAACCCTTGCTTGTGACACTCGGGATGATGTAAAAATTCTAACGATTCCCCATACATCCAAATCTGTTCAGGCATTTGAAAGTTATGGTGGGATAAAGAAACTCACATTTATATTGTATACATGGACCCTGAAAACTCTGCGTTTTTGGGCAGTCGTGTAACAAAAGGTTTCCAAAAAGGTTTTATGCCATAGACATCCATACGATAGCATTTGAAGCAACTTGCCCTTTTTGAAACTCGCTTCTGCCCGCGGTTGCACCCACCCTGAAAGTTCGGCAGGAACCGTGAATTTTGCTGAGCTTTTTTATACTATTTGATAACGAGATGAGCTGGTCAGTTGCCTGATGGTAAGCATAACGCCGGCGCATAACAATTGCAGTGCCACTCAGAGCTCTGAAAAACAGAAGCCTACGCGGCGCTGCAGTGCGCTCGTTACACTGCATAAGCCCAGGATTTTCACTGGCTACTTTTCTCATCAATATGGAACACAGTAATGCTAGCACATTACTGCTTGGTGGCAGATTTCACGAGCAAAGCGGTGGTACCAATCCAGATGGACACTCGCAGAAGAGTTACTCCTACCACCTAGTAAATAATAAAAAGTAATATATAATAAAAAAGTAACCTATGTTACTCTCCGGTTCATAACATATATTTGTGCAAAAAAAAATCGACCTGTTGCTGAGTTTCTGTGTGAAAGAAGGACAGACCAACAAACATGCTTTCGCATTTATAATAGTACGGATTTTACCTCAAATTTATTTACTTACATGGGCTCCAAAAGAGCGCTTATCAAAGTTAAATGACTCTATGCAACTTCACATACAATCAATATTTATAATCTATGTAGAAGGAGGACAAAAAACTCAATGGAATTCTTTTTACATACTTTTAAGTTATCTGGCCAATTATAAAATCGACCTAGTATATACGAAAATATATGACTTCCGATATAATCAAGCATTTTCATTGTCTCATTTTTACTGTTTTACTTCAACAAATATTAAATAGTAAATACTCAATTATAATAAAAAGTAAATCCATTTCACTATTTTACGATTTATATACCTCTTGATTTCAAGGTAACATATTTCCAAGAAGGTGGAGATTCCCAAATAACTCGTAAAATATGTGACATTGATATGTAACGTCGTAAGTTTTCCTTCGTTGATCGAATAAGAAAATTCTTTATTAAATGATAGAGGCCAGACTTTATAGTCCAATATAAATTTGATCCAAATCTGATAATAATATTACGAAAGAAAAAACTGTTCATTTCAGGAAACAAAAAATAGAGAAATAATTTTTGTAGCTTTTATGTTTATGTTGGTACCACCGTAGTGGTGCTACGATATTGCGTAGCACTTGCGTAGCAAATAGCTACGCCACGTATGCTGTAAGTATTGTATCGATGTCATTTGGCTTAAACCTCTGTAATGATGAAATTCTAAGTAGGTAATTTTATTTTATCAGCGTAAATGGCGTTCAGCCTCCTCAAGACCACTGCGTGAGGTGAACTACGCAGTATGAGTCTTGGGCCGTCGCCAAGATACGGGGGTGGGCAGAGACTATTCTTGGTACACGAATACGTCCGTTTGAAGTGGGATGTAATCTAGCTAACTTCTCGAGGACCAGAGGTGGGCGCTCGCGGATTTTGTAGTGACTGTAGTTACCACTTTACAAAGCCTACACCATCAAGAAGAAGGGCAAGAAAATCGGTGGCGGAGCTATCAAGGACTTAATTATAAGAAGTGATGAGACCAAGGTTGGAGACATGTGGAATTAAAACTAACTCTTACTTCCGTACCCCATAACGCCAACTACCTCAACTCAGTTGAAGGACTTTGGTCATTTTATTAACCTTCGAGTCTACAAATTTTTGACTTGAAAGTGGTAGCTAACCAAGCCAGCACTAAAAAATGTCCTACCATTTAAAACTATTTCGCTAAAGAACTATCAGTTATTCTACATTCACCACCCTTGTTCATTTACCACCCTAATCGGCTGGTGTAACAAGATAAAGCTTCCGATCCATCAGTGCAGCCAGATAATCTCTAAACGTGATTTGTCATAACACAACCTCTCTGTCATATTATGACTTTATCTTATGTCAAGCGAGAAATATCTCGCGCAGTTACAAGAAATAATATTAAGGGATATTCTTGTACTGTACTTGTACAAAAAAATATTCTTTTAATCTCAATGCAGTCCTTTGTTAATGTTTTCGATTCTTGTAATACGAGTAAGCTTGGAAAAGAGAATTCTTTGTTTGTACAGCGAAAAATACAATATAAAAATATGAAATATATTTCTATAGTATTAACCGACACTAGCGGATGTTGACACAAATATATACATTATACATCACAAAAATTTCGCTTCCAACAGGATTCGAACCTGCGTCTTCTGGCTATCCAGGCCAGATTAAACATTTAGTTTTCCTCAAACAAATGAAACTCAAAAGTTAAACAAAGAAGTTTGAAGTTGAATCACTTATCATTTCTCACGGGAAGCATGTCAAGCGGTACACAAGTCACGAACTAAGACGTTTCTAAACCTAAAGGCTGGACTACCCTTAAATATCGGTAATTGAAATCGGTAGTTATTAATAATAAAGTGAAATTTGAGTGTAAAATTCCTTGTCAATCGAATGTGACAAAAAACGCCTGCTGTATAGTAAATTTGCCGCTGCATAGCCGGAGAAAATAACATGCATTTTAAAACACAGGTGCGCCGCTATTTTTTTCATAATTTACTACTATGCCTATGGTAGTAAATTATGAAAGTTGAGAGTGTGTTACTCACGTGAAGCTCATGTTGGCAGCTAAAACTGTTGAGATATTTATATTTACAAAGGTTTCCTATTTACAATGCTTACCATCAGGCAAACGACCAGCTCGTCTCACTTTTCGAAAGTAAAAATATATCCTAAACTTGGTTATTATCACTTATTCACTACAAATTATTTAGGTAACCGGTATTCCATTTTTATACCGAATCAATACCGGTTCACAAAAACTGAAAACAGTCCTTAGCACAAAAGTCTCAAAACTAAAACGTTTCGAAACTCTCGAAACTTAGCGCTAGTTTTGAACTAGAACGTTGATAGAAATCAAAAAGCGTCCACAAAGTCGGTAAAATTGAGAAATTTATATAAAACAGTTTGGTATACTGTCGATAAGGAATAAAAATTTTTATTTTCTCGACAGTGAAATAGCGTTGGTGTAACCGGTTGGTTAAGTAATGTAGCATTACTATGTTCTGGTTTAATGAGCACAGTAGTCAGTGAAATCGCGGTACCTACCTAATTGTCTCAGGGTATCAATTGTTATGGGTCGGCGTTATGCTTACCATTAGCCAAACGACCAGCTCGTCTCGTTAATCAAAAGTGTTTAAAATATCTGCTAACCAAAGTGGACTCGCTTCTAAGAGTCTTACTAATAAACATTGTACAACGGCTAAATAGTTACACAATGTTTTGTCTCTTTCGATTCATTTTAAATATACAAAAAACAACAAAGATAAAACATTGTATAACTATACTGTTATACACTGTTTATTAGTAAGACCCTAAAAGTAACTTGCTAACACCCTCTATAAAATATAATAGAAAAAGGAAGATATCAAACATTATTCATCAACTTTTTCCAAACAACTGTTTCCAAACTCCTCAGTTAATGTTATTTCAAAAAATAGTCTAACAGAACACTCCAAAGTTGAAAGTCCACGACCCGAATGTCAAAAGAGTCACTTTTCCAATAGAACGTACGACTCTACCGACTCAGTCGAGTTTGTAGAACGGACGGAGTTAGGATGTAATTTCAGGTTCTAAAAAGGCGAAGGACAATGTTACGATGAAATCAGTATGATGGAATGAGCTGGAATCAGCACCGATCTGTAGTTCCATGGTTTGAATCCTACAATAAGCTTGAACATTTTTGATGAAGGAACACATCGTGATTCTAATTCGAAATGCTGTATTCATATAGGCCCCAAGGGAGCACTCATGAAAGTTAAAATAAATGACTCTAACGGCGGGTCTGTAACTCAGTACCATGTATTGGAGAAGACGAACGGTAACGGTCGTCTCACGCAACCATAACATGGTAGTAGGGCATTTTCTAGCGTTCCCCTGGCTAGTTCCAATAGACAATCAGTCACCAAGGGTAGGGTGCAATCAGTCACCAAGCGTAGGGTGCAATCAGTCACCAAGGGTAGGGTGCAATCAGTCACCAAGGGTAGGGTGCAATCAGTCACCAAGGGTAGGGTGCATTGCAGGTTATTTGAGAGCTATTTCTAGTCTAATTTTAGTATTCACCACTTTCGAAAGAATTACACTTAAGATCAGGAGGGATGCTGAGATCAATTGCTAACCTAACGACTCACTCGCCTCGTTATCCAATAGCATGACAAAAATATAAAAAAATCTTCCATTCCTGTTTGTCAGTTTGTCAGGAAAAAATCTAATACTTCTTCATGTTCAATTATGCTGAATTTTTTCGCAGACGTTTCGTTCTGATTATAATATAATATTACAGCTTAAAAAACTGTTTACTCGACTGTCGAAAGAAAGAAGGATAAAGTTTTTCGAGCGTAATATATTTATGTCTATTTCTTCGGCACGCTCAGTAGGTGTCCTAAATTGTTTGACTGATGGCTCATAATATGACGTGTCATTCGATTATATATTTTTAATCGTGGGATATAAATATTAGGGTAATGTTTATTTTAATTTTTTATCACGCAGGCGGGTTTTTTTTTCTTTCTTTGATAATTGACGGGTTACTCTTGTTATTTATGTGGGTAAATGAGTTGAACCCCTAAAGTTCCCCTGTGATACGTCCATGGTTTGTTGAGATGTTTTCGTATATTTTTAGTTTTACTTTGTGAAAAACCTGTCATTGTTCTATTTAGAGAAAGAAAGTGAGTGTGGTTAAAGCTTTTGATAAGAATAGAAACTTTGTTTTGTTTTGACAAGAAATACATTTTTCGATATTTAAAGAAAATAGATTTTCTTAAGCTAATAGTATTTTGAGACAAAATAGAAAGCGGTAGGTCATCAACACTACGAAAAATTTAGAAAATGTATGGTCTGGTTTTTATACTTGTCCAGTAATGTAAACAAACTAGGCGGGTGCCAACCAATGACAGTAATAGGGATTCGATCGCTAACTGATGACATGATTTGAATTTAAATTCTATCTATGTGATTGGTTTATGAGCCGTCAAATTTGTTTACATTATTTGGACAGCTAAGAAAATCTCCACCAGTAGTATGATAATGGTATTAAGTTTCAATTAAATTTAATTTACTGTAATAACTGTCACAAAAGTTGTCTAAAGTCAAACGTCCCTTTCGAATGTCAGCGCGATGTTACCAGCTCGTGTAATTTTATATACTTATATTTTTTTTTATTGGTATGTAGACGAGTCGGTCATTTGCCTGATGGCAAACGGGCAATTGGCAAAGCTCGACCACAAATAATTTCCACATAGATAAAACCAAATTAATTCAAGTGGGCTAATTTCTAAATGAAATGATTAGCCAACGCAAGGTGTGAATGAACTGAGAAAATTGAAAATTTGGTGTATAACGTAAATGTTTTGCTTTTGCTTAATCAAATTAATTGATTAGATCTTGAAACCATTTGCCATATCGTCTGCTTGCTGAAAAAACAGATGAATGCACAATTATATAAAATCTAGTTGCAAAAGCGGTAGATTTAAAACAAAGATTCCAACCAAAACTTCATGGACTTCGTCTCACTAATATCCGTTTCCACACGTATTGTACCAGCAAAAAATACAAAAATGTAGGCAAGTGTTTAAAGAAAATACGTATCTATAAGATATTGTAAAGAAATGGTCCAGAATTAAGGAAAAATAATCGCGAAAAAGAACCCGGAAATTTTCTTTTGTCTCTATATTTTGGGCGACAATTACTATATAGTTATTATATATAACTACGTATTTGTTCGAATAAAACATTGTATTACTTTTACAAATGCTTTATATAATCACAGATTTGTAAATATATAATACTTATCAAAAATGACAGCACCGTCACACAGAAAGGAACTCGTGTTTTTTTTTTTTTTTTTTTTGGCTCCACGTGATTAGCGTATTTAGCCAGTGTCAAGTTTTAATAATAATATGTAATAAGTCTCTAGTTTTGGTGCATGAAAGTCGTCAAAGTCACGTTAAAGTTTAGTCTAAGCGCGGTGAAGTCGAAGTGATGCTTCAGTAAAGCGGTGGATACTTTACTGAAGCTTCTATGGAGTTTTGGATAGAATACGAAAATACACGTTTTTCGTCTTTGTACCATTTGCCTTTCACTCATGCACGTTTACGAACACTTAATGGTTAATAATCCACCATTATTACACATTAACACTCGATAAAACACAGGTTTTAGTAAATAACACAAAATCAACAACAGCACATTTTCGCATTCCCGCCAAAACTCGGAACTCGTGTTCCTTTTTAATACTAACTAAAGAGTTTACATATGTCTTGTACTCTAAAGAGTATCAATACACTACAATAGTATGTATGTATTTACATACTCGTATAATACGTAAATAATAACATGTATGTATATATATGTAAGCCTGTGGTCAGCAGTGGACAATTCGTGGCTGATAATGACATAAAGATTTAACCTTCAATCAATTTAATCTTTTTTATAAAGATGCCACAGATTAATTTCTTAAACTTGGTCAATAAACAGCTGACTAAATAGAAAAAAATAGAGCCGTTGATGATTAAATTGAAATTTGTAAGACTACAAAAACGAATTGCATTTATACTTTGAACGAAATAAAAAAGGTTTTATTCGATTGGACCCTCAAATCTCATCATGGCTCTTTGGGTTATCGCCGCTTCACGGATTTCATTATTTCAATACACTGGACTTTGTGTATTGAACCCACTATCTTATCTGAATCTTTTTTTAATTTTATTTACTGTATTTAAGGATTTTTAAATTTGGTTCATTTTACGATTAATTTAAAAATCAAAATGTTCTTAAAAAATGTGGCTCTATATATTTCTTGGTAAAATACATTTACATCGGTTGGAATTAAATCACAAACACTAAAAGGTTTAAACAAATGTACAAGCATGTACATTTAAATCAGTACTCACCAGAAGACAAAGGCTGGTGCTTCAGTAGTCTGTACAACTGAACACTGCAACCGCAACGTCGACCCCGGCTTCAGATACTTTTCCGTTGGGCCAGATATCTGAGCTCTCGCCTCTGTGAACAAAAAGCATTGTTAAGGGCAGAGCACACCGGACCCGTATAAAGGCCGAATACGTTGGCACGTGCGTAGTGACGCGCATGAACCCCTAACACGCTGGGTTACGCATGCGTCCATGCTTACGCTGAAACGTATGTACTTTGTTAGTGGGAGGACTAACTCTTCTGCGAGTGTCCATCTGGGTTGTTACCACCGCTTTGCTCGTGAAGTCTGCCGCCAAGCAGTAGTGTGCAAGCATTACTGTGTTCCGGTTTGATGAGCAGAGTATCCAGTGAAATTACTGGGCTTATGAGACTTAATACCTAATGTCTCAGGATAACGAGCGATCTGCAGTGCCGCGCAGGCCTTTGTGTTTCAAAGTTCTGGGTGGCACTGCAATTGTTATGGGCCGGCGTTATGCTTACCATCAGGCAAACGACCAGCTCGTCTCGTTACCAAACAACATAAAAAAAAAACTTACTACGCAATGCAACACGTAGCACATAAGTGTAACTTCCTAACATAACATACACCTTCCTAACGTAACATAAGTGTTCTTCTTTATTATGCAGACCGTAGACGCTTATGAATGTATGAGTTTTGCTGTCAAAATAACCAAGCTTTGGCATCAAGCGCGGATTACGACATAATACACGCGCAAGCGACGACTGCTTCGCTTTACGCTACATACTGGCGCACCACATTTACCGCGGCGTCTGCACTGAGCACGCAGTGGGTGTGAAACGATTTTTTTTAAAATAGGTCGTAGAAGTGAATGCCGTGCTTGGACTAGATTCCCATCAAGCTATAACCACAATAGATGATACGATATGCGTCAAGCGGGGATCGTGGTTTTTCCATGATTTTCGCGTGGTCCGCGATTGATGCTTGTCCATCAATCATGAATTAGGTGTGAGGGCTGCCTTACGTCTACGAGCAAGTACCCGTCATGGAAGCGGTGAGCCACGTCGTATATTTACGTACATTACAACACAGAGGTACTTGCACCATGTCTCATACAGTTTCATACATTACAACGCAGTGGTACATGCACTTGCACGACTACGTGTGTGGGTCCGGTGTGCTCAGGCCTTTAGTTCGACCGTTTTTATTAGTATGATTAAATTATTACCCCAGGCAGGAAATAGAGCTATTGACGGCCGAGCAATATTGGAAGGAGGCGAAGCCCCAGGTGGTTCGATTTCCATACAAACATATTTTTCCATTTATAGGCGAAGAGAGTATAATTTTACACTGGAATTATTGTTGTTGGCTTTTATATTGGTCTTTATTTGCTGAAAATCGTATTTAGTTTAAGAAAACAGTGGTTTAATAGCAGAAATACCATTTTTCTTATTAGTTTAGACTAAAATTTCAATGTTGTTTTCGCTATTAAACCATATTCAAACACAACTTCGCATTTATTATAGACGTATTTAAATAAAATAAAAGAATTGTATTATTAGAAGTTCTTCTGTCTGAAATTCTATTTTGCCGGTTCAAAGGCATGTTATAATTTAAGGGTGGTTTTAATACTTTTAATTATTTCGGGTTCGCCGCTGGCCATTGTGAACGGTAACGTAGTGTCCGAGCAAGGGTTGTAATGCTACCCTTTCCGTGAATTTGGTAAATTAGTAGTTTATTTCGGTTCTATTTTTTTGTTTGATGTAATAATGATATTTTTACACGACTGTTGAATAAAGGAGTGTGATGTTTTTAGTGTTCATGTATGTGAGTTTCTATATGCCATCATAACTTTTTAATGCCTGAGCTTTTAATTTAGAATCCTTACATCATCCTGAATGACCAGAATCCTGGCTAGGGCAGTCGTGTTTTTGTATGTACTTAATTTTTTAATTAGGTTTAAAACAATGGCTCAGAACGGTTTAATTTGGGGAAGATGAGCCTGTGGTCTTACCGTCTAGTAACACTGTTCTTCAGTTCTTACTAGTTTTCATTCTAGAACGAGTCGAGTGCAAAACATCCCAATTGGTGCTTGTACAGATTTTTTACTTGTAGGCGCTAGGCGGTATAGTTAACCAAGCAAGCAATAGGAGTAATGAAGTCTGTGAATATTGTAAGGAAACTTTTTTATTTTTATACAGACTACCTTCCGCCCGCGGTTTTCACCCACGTTCCCACAGGAACCGTGCATTTTTCCGAAATAAACTGTTACTATTATATAGTAACATAGTTTATTTTTTTATATGCCTATGTTACTCTCCGGTCCATAAACTATATCTATGCCAAAAATCACGTCCATCCATTGCTCAGTTACTGCATGAAAGAAGGACAAAACAACAAACACACTTTCGCATTTATAATATTTGTAGGATTTGGGAGTCTTTAAGACAAGAGTGAACAGGTATGTTCTAGGTAAGCGTGCTACATCGTCGACCGCTTCGTCACTTACCATCAGGTGAGATTGCGGTCAAACGCAAGCCTAGTAAGTATAAAAAAAATGTTTTATCCTGCACTGCACTGCAGTGCGCTCGTTACCCTGAAACATTAGGTAAAGTCTCATAAGCCCAGTCATTACACTATTTTGCTCATCAAACCAAAACCACTTGTACTATTATCTATTCGGTGCCGGAACACAGTAATACTTTGATATGACTGGTTGGTGGCAGACGGACTTTCGCAGAAGAATTATTCCAACTACCTGGTGAAAATCCAGGATCCGTTCTGACCACATAACTATAAGATAAAAAGATGGTAACCCAAAAGTTTCCTTATCATTTCTACAGACATCATTTTACCTATTAGCCAACAAGAGGGGTTATATTTGGACAATAACGTAGATTTTCACTCCACCTTTCGGATTACCGCGGCCCAGGGTCAAAGGGCCATTGTAAACAGTTATTACTCGCCCGCGGGGTCAACCCCCATTTGCATATAAATATGTTATTTAAGAAAACACTACCTTTAAAAGGGTATACCTAAGCGACCTGCGCAAATGCGAATCGAATGCCGGTATTGACTGATGAGGATTTTTGAACCTCGATGCAAAAAGTGTCATTTTAAATAATTTTCCAAATCGGTTTATAAATGACGGAGATATGAGGTAAAAAATATTAAATACGATCTGAATTTAGAACGTTCTCCTTTTTTGTAAGTCTGTTAAAAAAAGCAAACAGTCTCCTTCTTTCGACACCTAATTTCCTCCGCTTCGCCCCCACGTCTCGTTCAGGTTAGTCCGGACTTTAAAAATAATGCCCGAAAATGCCTTAAAATTTGGTTTAAAAGTAAATAAGGGTAACAGTAATGAAGATTAAGTCCTGTTTAATTTTGTGAACTCAACCCTTCTCGGCGAGCGCTTAATTTTGTTTTGGGGGTGGATAAATATAGGTGCTGTACGCGGGGTGTAACGAAACTGTAGCCCTAACCGTGTTGGAATTCGAATAGCTCTGTTTCCGTTCTGGGGGATGTTTCTGAGATTTTCAAACTTAATTAACTTTCAGAGTGAAGGGTGAGGTTTGTTCGCCAAAAATCTCAGATTAAATATCAATCCTTACATATGTCGGCCTGCAGTTAAGGACAGCACCTGACAAAATAAAATTTGCAGTTTTTTTACCGGTTGGCAGGACTAACACTTCTGCTCGTGTAGTCTGCCGCCAAGCAGTAATGTGCAAGTATTACTGTGTTTCGGTTTGATGAGCAGAGTTATGTTTTTTCGAAACACATCCATGTTATTTGCTGAATCAAACGATATGCTATACTAATATTAACATAATTTAACATACTGAGTTTTTCAGTATTGTTTGTTTATTAGTTTATTCTTGTTTCACGCAGCAACGGAGCGACGTGATATTTTTTGCATAGAGATTTTAAGGGCCGGATAGTAACATAGGCCAACTTTTTATCCCAGAAACATGCACGGTTCCTGAGGGAATCATGCGGCTGAAACCGCGGGCTGCACCTTGTCAGATATATACTCTAAAGGAGACGGGTGTCTAAGGTATATAAATGCTTACCAACTACATCTAGCCGTAGGAAGATGCTTGTGGGCGGATGTGACGATACCTGACACTCGTAGACGCCTGCGTCTCGCTTCTGCACGAAGCGCACCTTAAGCGTCCAGTCCTGAAAAAAAACCTGTTTTAATAGCAAGTCTCATCATCATCCGAAAGACGTCCATTGAAGAACCTAGGCCTCCCTCTATAATCGGAGGCGAGTTGCCATAAGGAGTTCATTAGACACTAATGCATGATTGATGGTTATTAACTGACCACGCGCAAAACATAGAAAAACCACGATCACAGCCGCTTCTACTCGATCAGAATACTTTGTAAAAACAAATCAGACGAGCTCAAACTCGATGGGGTTACGTCGTTTCGTTACAAGGTTCCTGTGGCCACCTTCCGGCTCCATCATCAAACCAGCTTTGTGACATTATGTTTATTTATGACATTATATTTTGGGTCAAATTTAGCTCGCAAGATTTAACCTAAACAAACCAACATATACAGACAAACATTGCAAGATAAACAAAAGCTCGCAAAAAGAAAGATTCCATTACTTACATTGTCATTCACATGTCAAATTTTAAGATAAATTTCCGGTTAAGAACTAATTGCAAAGACTAACTGAAAATTTAAATACCAAGAACTCGTCGTTTGGCAGAAAAAGCAATTTGGCGAAGTGCCAATTGGAGTTGGCGGCATTTTTCAAACGGTCCAAAGGTTTTGTTTTCCAACTGAAAAGCCACACCAAATAAAGAAAACTAGCTTGCAAATGGACCAATCAGGACGGGTAACGGTTATATGAAAAAACAGTAACTTTAACAGCGGCTTGTGTGGATAAAAGCAAGGGTAAGTACACACACCAGTAATACATTGTCAAAATTCTTAAAAATGGGAACTTAAAAAAGTTTACGAGTTGGAGCGAGGATGGTGCAATGGTAAGCATGGTTTTAGAGCATTTTCTATTGCTCACCAGGCTAATTAGAACCCTAGAACGGTCAGCACTAGGTTATAGATTAATATTCATAACTTAAAATCTATGGGAGACTTTATTGATCTGACTTATCTGAAAACTTCGTCACGTCACATCCCTGGCTCGGGTCTGTGACACAGTGTAATATAACTTACTGTAGTAGGGCAACATTTAGATACAAACAAAAAAAGAAAAAGGTTATATTTTGGTTTACAAATACAGCTTGAAAAATGAAAATGACACGAGTCGATGTAACAAAAGATACATAAAAAACACGACTGCCCTTAGCCAGTGTCACTCGGGATGATGTATGTTACTCTAACGATACTCTTTACATCCAAATCTGTTCAGACATTTAAAAGTTACCGAGAAATAAACAATCTCACATACATACATACATAAACCCTGAAAAAATTACACTCCTTGTTTAGGTAGTCATGTAAAAAGGGGGGTTATATATCTACCCCTACAGCTCTTTTAACTAAATTCATCTAACTATGATTCATGCAACAGCAAGAGTAAAGTGACCCAGTAAGTTTATTCAAACGTTCCAAAGGATTCTCGAATAGAAAACTGAGTTTACAAAACTCAACTCTGTCGACTTTACTGCTATGTTTTATGGAGATTGCTGGCTGACTGCGACTTGGCTGCATTTTGATTTTGTTTAGCAGTCTTTTGTTACCTATTTTATGTTTGATAACCTCTCGAGTTTGTTGTTTCTGTTGTCGAGCTCAAAGCAAAAGTTTAAACGGGAAGACACACTGCCGCTAGGTGGCACATTATCGCTATTTTAGTACCTAAGTAGGAAAAAATTATCTCTGCAGTAGTGTGTAGTGCATTTCAATGTAAAAATTAAGATACAACATGTTTCCTTTCAATTAGAAAAAACGAAAACATTGCGCATCAAAAGTTATTGGAAACCAAATTCTTCTTCTAGGTTATGTAGTGACCATTTTAAATCGTATGATTTTTATGACGCGAGCAAGTTTACCGGTTACTTTAATTAACCAAAATAAACATCAAAGACAAGCACCGGCGGTGGTGGTGCCATCTGAGATTATTTTTACCTGTGCCATTAAAGAAACAGACAAGATAACGAAACAACAAAAACAACATAAACGGAAAAACGAAAATGGAATTTGACATAATGAATAATGAATTTAATATAATAATAAGTAGTAATAAGGCTGAAGTTCAGCAGTGACATTTTCTGGCTAATGATGATGATGAAGTCTACCAGAGACCAGGAAGTCCTCCTGTTATGATGATATATAGTGAGTGTCACACGCTAACCGGTTAAGAGTAACAACATTACCTCTGAATGCTGTAAATGTATGGCTTGAAACCTCTGGTCTGAACTGTAGGTAGTGAGTCCGACTGTCAGGAGGTGGTAGTCTTTTCTTCTGATCCATGAGACCTGCGAACAAAACAAAAGGTCATTTACAACATAGTTTAGTGTAAAAACTTAAAAAAACTCCTTTAATTATTTTACTTAGGTGGTAGCACTAACTCTTCTATGATGAGTGTCGATATCATTGCTTTGCTAGTAAAGTCTCTCGCCAAGCAGTAATGTGCAAGCATTACTGCGCTCCGGTTTGATGAGCAAAGTAGTCAGTGAATTCACTGGGCTTATGGTCTCATACCTAATGTCTCAGGATAAAGAACGCATGCAGTGCCGCGCACTCCCACGCAAGAGTGACTTGAAAAATCGGGAAGAGAGTTTTAATTTACCTGGCAGCCCATTGCCTGGCGTTAATTTGGATGAGACAAAAAACGGTGTTGTGTAACACAATATGTGACTTCACAATCATTTATAGTTTGCCATAGTAATGGTTATTCACAACTATAACTAAACTGTACCAACCGACCCTTAGAGTGAATAGACCAGGTATGGATGAGCTTTAGCGCGCTCTAGCTTCACCTTCAACCGCATCGTCACTTCCCATCAGGTGAAATTGAGGTCACTCTCCTAGGTCCGTAATGAAAAAAGAAATGCGTTTGCGCGTATCGCAAAATAATAGTAGAATTTAATAGATTACAACCATTATCGAATCGATAGTGCATTGTGGCATCAATAAGTAATCTCTCATCAATCTCTTTAACTTTGTCACACACAAAATCTGTCCCAATCGGAAATAACCTTGTAACTGTTAGTATAATTAGGTACCAATATTATAAATCCTAGAATGTGCAACCACATGTGTTTGTTTGTTCTTTTCTCACTCAGCGACGGAGCAACGGATCAACGTGGTTTGCACAGATATAACATAGCGTGCTTTTTTGGCGCCACTCTCTTCTCAATAGAGCGGATGCGTGCGAATTTATTGATAGTGAGCGCTGATGCTATTAGGTCTTCTATCTTACGTGTCTGGGTGTGTGAGGGATTGCAATAATAAAGTTTGTTCACACTGAAGCTAATTTATTTCTATGTTCCAATAATTATACAAGTTACATTTATGACAATTTCGTGGCCGAGCATGGGCACGTGGATACTCGAGGGAGGTAAAGGGACGACTGGCGCCGCTCCGTTGAATGTGCTGATACGGGCATTTTTGTATGCACTGTGTCACCACACTTTTTTCTCTCGGAAAAATGTTCAGTTACTATGAGAATTTCCATGCGTGTGATAACGTGGGCAGGAGGTAGTACATAATTATAAGTGACTTACGTAGAATTGGCCTTGTTTTTGGGAAAGTTTAATGTACACAGACTTGACAGACAGATATACTATTAAATTCTTTACACTTTTCTATCTGAAATATACAAAAACTTTACAATATTTATACGAAACAGTAGAGTTCAATTTGTAAGTTTGAGGTTCAAAAGTTTTTAAAAGTTGTCAACAGATTTAAATCTATTTTACGTCTCAGATAGTTCAATTTAATTGGTTTAAGTTAAAGTAATTGTAAGTTGGAAGTAGTCATTGAATTCGATGGTCCTGAATGTAATTGCGAATGGAACCAATTAAGAAGTTACTAACTTTAGGAATCTATATTTATTGACAGAAGCTGTGTAGGCGTGTAGTTGCTCATGTAGTCTACCATTAAGCAAGCAAGCATATCTGTATTCCATTTTGATGAGCTAAGTATAGTCAGTGAGTTTACTGGGCTTATGAGACCTCATGTTTCATAGTACCGACCGCAATGAGTGCCACGCAGGCCGTTGTGTTTTAAAATTCCGCGTGGCACTATAGTTGTTATTATGGGCTTACCATCAGGCAAACGACTTGCTCGACGCATTATCCAATAGTATAAAAAGGTGTGTTTGCATTTTAATCGCTGACGGCTCATTGGTATTGAAAGGCAAGTCTGCGGGTTCTGCGTCACAAATTGGGTCCCTCAGTGCAGTAAATTAAATTAAATTAATTTCTTTCAGGCCTTTAGCAGTGTTCAGTGCAGAAACAGCGGTAAATACGCGGTGGTACGCACGTGATGTTTGTAGTGGTGCAATCATTGCTTTGAGCCCAGGCAGGGCTTCGAGAGTGTGAAAGAGACACTGTCTGACCGTTATTGCTGTTCTTGTCGTACTTCTGCTGTTAGCTGTGCGTACGAGCGCTTGTTGTGGGTTTTATATGGTTATCTACGTAAACATGCATTAGCGTCTAATGCCGCCGTAAGTAGTGATGGGAGGGAAGACTTCAAATCCTTCAAACGAGATTGGATGAATGCATCTAGACTAGGGATTGAGACTCTCGGAAGGATGCCGCAGACCTTTGCCCAGCAGTAGGTTATTTAAAAAAGGTAAATGTCTATTTTATAGGCTTAGCGTGTTCAACACTTTCAACAAAACTGTCAAATTATGTTCTAGTGATATAGTGGTCAAGTCAAACATGTCACGCATAATAAAGATTTGGTTACTGTTTTCAAAATTTTTGAGTTTTTTTTTAAATTTAGTATCCATGCAAGCACACCGCATATAGGTATATAATATTATATGTTGCCTTCATAAATACAGATGAATATTATACAACAAACGAAATAAATTCGCAGTTCATCGCAACCAACGCATTGCAGTGTGCGTATAATTCACAGCAAAACTGCTGTTTTAATGACACCACACTTCCCATAACGTTGGCTTACTGCCCGATCAAAAATAAAGTATTTCAATAATAACACTTTTGTGGCAACCTGCGTATACTTTTTTCGACACTGTAGGTTTTTTTAATGCTATTTGGTAACGAGACGAGCTGCTCGCTGGCATGATGGCCATAACTCCGGCCCATAACAATTGCAGTGCCACCCAGAACTTTGAAACACAAAGGCCTGCGCGGCAATGCAGAGCGCTCGTTACCCTGAGACATTAGGTATTAAGTCTCATAAGACGAGTAATTTTACTGAATACTTTGCTCTTCATACCGAAACACAATAATGCTTGCACATTACTGCTTAGTGGCAGACTACATGAGCAAAGACGTGGTACCCACTCACTTACCTACCATCTGCAGGTAAGATGTCTCGCCTGATCATAAGTGTCGATATAGCCGATGATGGTAAATACGCATAACCCTAAATTAAGTAACTGCCGGAGCACATCCCATAGTTGCTTGACAGATTTTCAATTTGAAGGTGGTAGCTAGCAACGTAGGATGAACTCTTCTGCGAGTGTCCTGTCTGGGTTGATACCACCGCTTTGCTCGTGTAAATTGGTAAAAACTTGTTTTGATCACATCAAGATTATCCTACTAATATTATAAATGCGAAAGTGTGTTTGTTGATTTGTTGGTTTGTCTTTCTTTCCCGCAGTAACAGAGCAACGGATCGACGTGATTTTTGGCATAGACAAACCTAGTTTATGGACCGGAGAGTAACATAGGCTACTTTTTATCCCGGAAAAATGCACGGTTCCTGTGGGAACATGGGTAAAAACCGCGGGCAGAAGCTAGTCAGAAATATGATGAATAATGACATATATTGTTTCCATTGCCAGGTCATCTGTTTTTGCTAAAAAAACGTTTTAAGTGAAGCTATTTAGCTCCCAATTATTAACGTTGGCATTGCTAGTCATATTTCGAAACGGGCGCTGAACAAAATTTCATCCACATTTCCAATCACCTGAGCAAAGTTTGATAGGTCAGATTGTAATAAACTACGCAGAAAAAATTACACAATATACCCGATCTATAATACAAACGGCTGGCAGAGCAGCGGAACAATAAAAAAGTTATATTGACTTTTTTTCGCACCCGGTTCACCATTTGTTCAAAACATTGTTATTTTTCGAGTTTTTCCCGTGTCGATACATTGTATATCCCACCTCGTTTGGAAAGTTTGAAGAGGTTGATAGGAAAAAAATTGGGCGATCAATTACGTCTTGAGAAACTGTACTGCGATCGATTTTGTAATAAAATATTACTTTGTATTACGATTTTTATAGCCACCGTGTAGGTGATTGATCAATCGGTTTTTTATAAGGTAAGGTATTGAACAATGACATGAGCCGGTGGTTTGCCTGATGTTAGGCACGATGCCCCAAAACAATTGCAGTACCAACAAAGGTTTCCGCGGCACTGCATTGCGCTCGTTACCGTGAGACATTAGGTATTTAAGTCTCATAAGCCAAGTAATTTCACTGGCTACTCTGCTCATCGAACCGGAACACAGTAATGCTTGCACATTACTGCTTGGCGGCAGACTTCACTCACAAAGCGGTGGTAACAACCCAGACGGACACTCGCAGAAGAGTTAGTCCTACCACTTACGTTTAATTAACGTTTTAGTATAACGTAAATTAAACTTTTTAAAATTCACAAGAAATAAAAAAGCAGCATGGCGCTTACAACCAGGTAACCAACCAGCTCGCGTGCTATTTTTATAGTACAAACAACAATCAAGTAACTCAACTCTGAAAATAAGAACGTTCATAATGAAAAACAAATACCGCTCCTTAATATAAAACAAACAATAAAATAGGCCCGCCTAGAACGTAAACAGCACCCCCCACTCATAATAAGTACAATATAAAGCGCTGAACATAAATACCCCTAAGGGGTGACTTTAACCCTTATTAATTGCGCGCGCTTTAGCGGCAACGGGCGGACTAACTAACGGGTTTATAGTTGCCGTTAATTCTCGTACATCACATGCTTGTATATTAGTCATGGTGATAGAGAGAGCTCATAAAATATAGTGCCTTGATGATGGCGTTAAAATGATGTTAATTATGTTTGGTACAGGTAAAAGAAAGCCTTTTCATTGCAATCCTCTTGCTCCCATAGTTGGATGGAACCTGGTGGAAGAGATCAGAAGAGTCAATGAAATTACTGGGCTTATGAGACTGAATACGTAATGTTTCAGGATAACGGCGACGCCACTCCAAGAGCTCAAGTGTAATATGATTATCAGCCTCTCACGCTCCCACTGCTGGGACACCGGCCTTCTCTCAGAGATAGAGAGGTATGGGTCATAATCCACCACGTGGGCCCAGTTCGGCTTGCTGGAAGTCACATGTCCTCGAATTTTGTGGTTCTTGAAAATGCCGGTTTCCTCATGATGTTTTCCTTCACTGTTTTAGAGCAATTGTGAATAATCCGCACATAACTTGATATAAGTCATTGGTGCAGGCCGAGTCGAGATTCGAACTATGGTGCGTCGGATTGAAAGTCGAACAAGTTTCCGCTCGGCCACACTCGCTCTAGTATAATATACTTACATCACTTAAATTTTAATTACATCTAATGTCACATGTCGACATATATTCTCTCTCTTCTTCTCGATCAGGTATAATATATGACGGAATGAGCATATAGAGTAAAGAAAAGTAGAGTAATTAAATTTCATAAGCGCTTTCCTAAGCCCCATCTGAATATTAAATTTTCTTCCATTCATTAATAGGTTCATCCATTTTGAAATTATATCCCTTTTTCCTAAATGTCCTAGATAAACCTTAAAAGCTTCCAAGATTAAATTCCTCTATTTTTCGGGGATTTTAAAATTATGGACTCGAATAAAATTTATCAAACCTTTTATCGAAACCCTAATTAGCAATTCAGAAACTGAAATTCTAATCTAAATAGCTTTTATAAGTGTTTAATTCAATAATAAGTAATTTATACTGACGATGGATAAGTGCCGTCTCTGTAGGCAATAACCCATGCTCGACTGAACCCTATATCCAGAGATAGGTATTCTAAATGGGTCAGAGATATAAGTTTTTACGACTATAGCCTAGTAATAGAGTTACGTTGACTTTGGGGGCAGTATTTGATGTTTAGATTTTGTTATTACTTTATTAAAAAAGTACTTATAGGTATATCTGGCAGTTAGGACTTGATATTTTAACGACTATTTAAGTGACTAGTTTTTTTTAAAGATTAATGGTTATATTTTTAACTGCCTTCAAAAAAGGAGGAAGATCTCAATTTGTATGTAGTTTTTTTGTCTATGCTACTCGATTTTCCCGCCAATTGTCAAGCGATTTAAATGTTGTTTTTTTTCATGAGTAGGGTATATGTCAAGAGTGGTCTCGTGGCTCATAACAATTGCACTGACACTCAGAACCGAGAATTTCTCACAGAATTTCCAAAGTGTTACCAAGCAGTAAGCAACTCTGTGTTTAAGTTTAAAGAGCTAAGTAGTTACAGTCATAAAAAAATAAAGGCCACGGGCAATGCCTCGCAAAGTATTAAACGACTGTAATTAATATGGGCACGTGGTTATGCTTACCAGTAGTCAAATGACCTTTTCGTCTCTTTGACTTCTACGCCAATAAATAATATTTACAATGTAAACATGTTGGGCGTAGTCGAGAGACCTAAAAACAATTAAATAGAAAATACCATCTCGATGTTTTTTTTTTGTTCTACAGCTTAACGAGACAAGCGGTCGTTTGCATGATGGTAAGCATAACGCCGGCCCATAACAATAGCAGTGCCATCCAGAACTTTGAAACACATAGGCCTGCGCGGCACTGCATTGCGCTCATTTATACCCTGAGACATTAGGTATTAAGTCTCGTAAGCACAGACCAAACCAATAATCGTTTACTTTCCAAACGGTTACTAGATTCAAATAGTCCTATAAATAGAATCGTGCAAAGTATTGTCGTCTAGTGTAAATTATAGTGTATATATAGTGTATTGTCGTGTAGTGTAAAGTATTATCGTGAGACATCAGGTATTAAATCTCATAAGCCCAGAAATTTCACTGACTACTTTGCCTCAAAATGGAACACACTAATGCTTTCATATTACTGTTTGGCGACAGACATCAAGAGCAAAGCGGTAGAAAAGGTAGTAACACCACGTGAGGGGAAGAGCTGGAGTGGCATTTATATACAGGGTCCGTGTCTTTTCCCCAATTCTTATAGCCAGGCTGGGTGGCTGATTCTCGTAATGATGGTGATACGAAACAATCATCGCTGCAGTTAGTCAAAGCTTCAAGAACAATGATGCCAGGAATATGCTCTATGTAGGTGATTCAGTCCCCCCTAGGTGCCCCCCACTGGGTGGACCGATAACCTTGTCAAAACCGCGGGGAACCGTTGAATACAAGAGGCGAGTAGTCAATCCAAGTGGCGCTCTTTGGATGAGGCCTATGTTCAGCAATGGACGTCTTCTGGCTGATGATGATGAGGTGATTCAGTCGCGTTTCTGAGCGTCAATTCGATGGGTTTGGCAATTTCTTTAATCAAATTCGTGGAAAGTGTTGGCTTACGTACTGCGCTCCACAGTTTTATAGCACTATATCTAAAATTCAGAAAACAAACTTTGAGAGTAATAAAATCTTTGCCTTCTCCATTCTGAGAATTCATGTTTTATACTGTGTATCAGTTTGTGCCAACAAGCGCGCTTGAGAGACAGTTTTTGTCCGCACCGTCACTTAAGATTAGGTAAGATAGTGATTAAACGCTAAGCAATCTAGAATCTCTCTTTCATGCTCTTGTCACATTTTTACATGGAGTCGGCACAGTATTTCTTTAAAAACATACTGTTTTAGGTTTTGGCAATTTTTTACATCCGGCCAAACAACCCTCCTTGAGAATACTGAAGGCCATTTCATTTTCATTTATTTAAGCCATCTAGAATTAAACATAATAAAGTTAGAAGGACTCGTCTTAATCAAGGCACATTTTGATTAGTACGGACTGAGAATCAACTGCGTTACATTTTTTAAGCCCTGTTCATTACTTATTTCAATTTTTCTAAGTGATCGTTCTCTAATTGTTTCTTTACAGAGCTAGGCATTTTGGAACTTTAAGACTTTATATTTATGACAGACATTACAATACATTATAACTATACAAATAAATAAAATTGAAGTGTCTGTTTGTAATATCAAAATAACAGCTTTTTACCAAATGCATATGAAAGTATATACGGTAACTATACCAAATAACCATTTTTAAATTTTTGTCTGCCTGTCGGTCTGTTTGTTCCGGGTAATCTCCGAAACGGCTGGACCGATTTTGACGAAACTTTCACTGGCAGATAGCTAATGTTACAAGGAGTAGCTTAGGCTACTTTTATTTTAGAAAATGAATTAGGGTTCCGCGCAAAAAAATAAAAACCATAAAATGCAATATCACCGTGCGGGCGAAACTGCGGGCAGCAGCTAGTAATACAATAAAAAAAACTATTCATGGCAAAGGATACAACGCCCAATTCACACACATTAAGCCCTAAAAGGTTTTGCTGACTTCAATAAAACATGCACGGGCGGGGGGGAGGAATAATTATAATCATCATCAGTCGGAAGACGTCCACTGCTGAACATAGTCCTCCCCCATAGAATGCCACTTGGGCCGACTACTCGCCTTTTGCATCCATCCTCATATCCTCAATCATAATTATAATACTCCGTATAAATTCCGTGAGTACTGCCTGCACATTGTCTTTGCGTGTAGGAATAAGAAGAAGCTATCCAACCCCCCCATTATCGTCTTCGTTTACGTTTTCCATTAACAAATAAAGCAATAAAAAACAAGAAAACAGCAGTAGAACAAAACCGATTCCAAGTAAAAAAAGCTTCAAAACGTAACTGGCTCACACTAATGACAATATTAACTCCTTCTCATTACGTATCCCTTTTGCCCACTTACACGGAAAAAGCCTTTTTCGGAATTAACTTTGCTTATGTAGGGATGTGAATGGGGGCAAATCGAATATTGACTTTTTGAATGGATGTATGTATACAGCTATATACGTCTTTGAGCGAATAATAATGGTAAGAAAAGCTTTTGAAATATTTATGGTGACGTATTTCACCATAAATATTAGATTTTTTTGTACAATGGATGTTGGGTCGATAGCTTCGTGGTCTTAATGTTGACAAAATCAAAATAAATTTCCCCAAAAACAAGCTTGGCCGACTTACCCGCCTGCCGCTCGAGAATCCAGCACTGTCCCGAGACTTCCTGGTAGGCTTCCTGGCTCCTATGTTGCACGAGCACTCGAGTACTGTTTTTTTGGTTCTAAATACTGGTAATTTTAGTTTTCTTAGCTTTTATGTTTTCTTTTTTACGGAGCGCATTCCTCGCACTCGCTTTGCAAAAAGTGAGTTTTAGTTCGCACCGCTCGCCTGAGATGGCGCGGGCGTTGCAAGATGGCAGTTTGGCGGGAGTTTTTAAGTTTGGAATCGGGCCAAGTCCCTACAATGGGTTTATTTTAACTATGCGTAGAGACATCGCATCTCTCTGTATCTCTATCCCATTTATAACGGGGAGTGTTCTGAACTTTTTGATCTGATGCCGGCGTCACGGTTTCATCACCGTACAAGCCGCCAACGCTTGAAAGCTCATCCACACCTTTTTGACACGTGGAAATCTCATACTGTGCGATTCTCGCGATCTTTTCTGCCGATCGAGGACATGCAAACTGTGGAATGAGCTTCCACGTGCGGTCTTTCCGACAACCTAAAACATGGGGCTTTTCAAAAGAAGGGTGAACAGAGTCTTCAAAGGTCGTATCAGTAATTACCCCGAATTGCAGATATCCATAGACGACGGTAGCTGCTTACCATCAGGCGGGCCGTCTGGTGGTTTGCCACCAATGGTATAGAAAAAAACCCATCTCGCCTGATGGTAAGGTGTGGTCTACGCTAGAATATACATACCTATTTACTTATCTAATCTATTCACGCGTGCCTTGAAGCAGCCCAGGTTATAGCTAACGGGAAACAGACACAAGAAATGACTTCTACACGTAGAATCTTACGTAGAAACTTCTGGAAATGTATTCATTTAAGGCATTCTTATTTCACACCACTACTTCCAAATTAAGTTACAAGTTTTCGCATACATGCCAATAAGTTTTTATCTGTTTGTTTCGGCTGAAAGTTTTTTCTGCCAATGATGTTGTTCGCGTGTTTTTTCTGGTCCATTTGTTTGAGAGAGCTCCCTAGGTTTTTATTTACTACTAGCTGCTGCCCGCGGTTTCACCCGTGTGGACATATTGGATTTCGTGGGTTTTATTTTTTTGCGCGGTACCCTAATTCTTTTTTCTAAAATTAAAGTAGCCGAAGTTACTCCATGTAACATCAGCTATCTGCCAGTGAAAGTCTCGTCTTTCTCTCTCGAGGTTTGGAACGTAAACGCCTGTGCGGCACCGCATTTCGCTCGTGACCCTGAGACTTAATACCTAATGAGGTATTAAGTCTCATAAATCCTATAATTTCACTGACTAGTCAACACGATTATATCGCTTTTGTGTACTTAGTGGTGTCAAATTTTTGGCGAAACTTGATTTGATGGCTCAATTCGAAGATTTGACACCTAAAATATTCATACCTCTAAGTGACTATTACGTAATCTATGCCTCTTCCCTTAAGCCATAAACCAAGTAATTTTTCACAGCGTCCTATTGCCGAACTTCACGAAAAACATTAGACCATTCATTTATTTGATTTACTCTTCAACTTTTACCGCAAACTTTCACATTCTCTGTCCAAAAATGAGACTCGATTCAAAATGAATTCGCGTCGCCCAAGGCCTTTGATATAAACAGTATGGACAAATTATACTATTTCACTAAACTCAATTCGGTAGCAGCCAAAATGATAATTTGTCAAAATATAAGCAAGGTTGAGTATGCAACCGCATTTAGAAACTCACGGAGGTTTTAAAGTTTGTGCAATCTATTGAATGAAAATGTTATTGAGCAGTATAGTTTTCACTTAACCAAATATATGAGACAGTCGTGAACTTTTATTTCTTTCATTATAAAGATATCGATAAAGTAAAATAGTAATGACAACTGTTTTGTCTATACAAATAAATAAAATTGAAATGTCTGTTTATAATATCGAAATAACAGCTTTTTACCAAATTCATATGAATGTATATACGGTACCTACTTAAGTATAACAAAAAGCAACCATTTTTAAAAAAATGTCTCTGTCTGTCTGTCTCTTTGTTCCGATTAATCTCCGAAACGGCTGGGCCGATTTTGACGGGACTTTCACTGGCAGATAGCTGATATTATAAGAAGTAACTTAGGCTACTTTTATTTTAGAAAAATAATCAGGGTTCCGCGCAAAAAAATAAAAACCATGAAATTCAATATCTCCGCGTGGGTGAATTTTTTACTTCACTTAACATATAAAGTGAGAGTCCTTACTGCCCAAACGCACTACCAGAGAGCACACGCCCAAAAATAATTTCAGCCTCGGACGTTACATATTTCGACGAAAACTTGAAATATCTGAGCGGGGCTCCGCGTTATTTCGAAAGGGATTGCTACCGAATTTAATTTTCCGCAAGTTATCGTTTGATGTTGTTTCTATTATAATTTGATTTGTGTATTTCTCCCAGTTGAAGCTATGGCAGTACTGTTAAGGTTGGCCGCCGAACTGCAGGTCCATACTCGACAGTTCTGGTGGTCTTCAATATTATAAAGAAAGAAAGAAAGAAAGAAAATACATTTATTTCAAGACATCACACAACATTGCGCAGTAAGTAAGTAAGTTGCATAAACAGTTTTGACATATAGAAGCAAAAGGCCACACTTATAGGCTAAAATTCAGAGATGATTTTTAGCGCTGCTTCATGCTTCCATTAAAACTGTGTAGAAATTTAACACATGGAAGCGTGAGTCCGTGCTTAGACTCGTCTCTACATCTTTGGATTAAACTCGTCTTTGAAACGCCTAAGAGTGAGTTTGAACGTTATAGGTGAAGGAGAACTGCATTAAGCGATGACAGCATGGTGGTAAGACATTTTCTATTGCACATCTGGATAGCTATCCAGCTCGTGCTAGCTACCACTTTTAATTCATTTATTAAAATCAGTTACCAACTACCTAATGGTATGTTGCAAAAATTTGGCTCATGGATAATTAAGGGTAGATAATTTCAGTAGTTCTAAAATTCGTCACCAGATGATAGATCTCCATCTACAACAGCGCCACCAAGCGGCAGAAATAAGATGCTGCTCATCTGGACAGCTACCACTCTTAATTGAAAATCAGTCACCAACTACCTAACGGTATGGTCTTCAGTTGTACTTGAGAGCCAGTTCTATTATAGGTTTAGAGGGCTCACCTTTGATCACGTCGTCAGTTAAGGTCAGGAGAGATAATGATCAAACGCTAACTAATAAAGATAAAAAAAACTACAATAGATAAAAAGTACCTACCCTCTTTCTTATTCTTGTCCTATTTTATATAGAGTCGGCACATTACGCCTTTACAGACGTACTAAATACTTTTAGGTTTTGACAATTTTTGTCCAGCTTGTTTGAAAATACTGCGATTATAGGCCATAATAATGATCGTTGGTGATTATAATGATCGTTATAATATCTTCTTGACCGGCCTATACTAATTTCGAACGAGCACTTCGAGTAATTTATTTTAAATTTCATGGCTGCTCCCATATGAATATAAAAGAATTTTGAATTTGAATGCTTGCACATTACTGCTTGGCGGCAGACTACACGAGCAAAGCGGTGATACGCACCCAGAAAGACACTCGCAGACGAGTTATTCGTACCACCTGGTATAAATACCACAACCAAAACGAGTGACCAACAGGACTACCTACTTATAGAAGTCAATTAAAAACTATTTAAGACTTTTCTCAAATAGGGTCTTATTTAAGAAGGCACTTCTGTTAAATTACGGTCATCCCGTTTTTTGTGTCAGAAAAAGCTTGGAACAGACATTGTAATAAAATAAATTGAAGTGGCAGTACAAAAACTGCTTCATCTTTTGAAGTCTCGTTGGTTAAGATTTTTTGCCGGGGAACCTTTGATGCCAAGTATTATTTTTTGTTAGCAACTTATAGCGACGTCTGGAGAGATTGTTAATCTGGACTTTGCTGCAGGAATCGGATTCAAGTGGCATCTTTAGATATGAGTATAGATTTTTACTTTTTGATAGGCTAGTTTTTGACATCTCACATGGAATCCGGTATCTGGATTGTCTTCACCACCGCTGTGCTCGTGAAGTCTGCCGCCAAGCAGTAGTGTGCAAGCACTACTGTGTTTTGGTTTGATGAGCAGAGTAGCCAGTGAAATTACTGGGCTTAAGAGACTTAATACCTAATGTCTCAGGGTAGCGAGCGCACTGCAGTGCCGCGCAGGCCTTTGTGGTTCGAAGTTCTGAGTGGCACTGCAATTGTTATGGGCCGGTGTTATGCTTACCATCAGGCAAACGACCAGGTCGTCTCGTTATCAATTAGCATATAAAAAAAATAAACAAATATGATACCTTGTAATCATGGTTGAAACCTAGAAAAATCATTTAAAAAAATGTTTTTAATAACAAGATTTTTCTCCATAATATTGCATTGTCACCAGGTTTACATTTGAATTCAAAATTGTAGCCTATTCGAGTGATGACTGATTCAAGATTCAATTGTTACTCTCCTCAGATAATATTATTTTACCAAGTACCACTCCCAAAGAGTTAAGTAGACGGTGGCTATTTAGATGTTGTCCAATTCACGAAACCCGACATGACAGTGTCATATTGTACTTGACCCCCGCACCCTTCAATTGAACCTTTAGTTCTTAGAACGTGTGGGTACACGTCTAAAAATTATTTAAGGCGATGTCTAAAGCTAAATATCTCCTGTTTTTCGACGCACAAATATTCGTTTCCACGCATATTACCCGCAAAGAAACACTAATATAATCAAGTGTTTAAAGAAAAGACGTATTTGAAAATATTTTATAAAATAATCCAGAATCTTAAAGAAATCGCAAAAGAGACCACGAAAAATCTTTCTTATTTCAAAATGTTCTCAATATTTGAATCGACAACTGTCATAACCAAAAAAAGGATATTTAATCATCTAAAGCGATAATTATGTTAAGTTTAAACAAACTAAATGATGTCTCTTTTTATGAATTAAATAAAAACTACAAATGAACGTTCCACGCAAAAGCATCATTTTCAACCTTATTTCACTAAAAAAAGGATTATATCTAAATATTAGCTTATTACAGAGCCTTAACTTGTGAAACTAAATATGAGCTTAAAAGCTTATAAATACTTTATATCCAAAGTTACTAAGTAAGTACTTACAATGCCATCACCAATATTCCTTATGACACATGGTAGCAGAGCAGTGGAACCTGTCTGCGAAGTCACGATCGTGTTGTTCTCGGTTTGGAACTGCTTCTCAGGGGGGGTTCCGAAGATATCTTCGAGAGGGGGGAATGTCACCGTCAGCTCGTTGTGCTCAGGCTTGGTGGTAGGGGATGATGACGGAAGAGGTGTTGATGGACCTGGAAAGAAAGACACTTTACTGTTTGGTGGTAGTTGATGTGGTATCCGTACTATAACAAATGGAAAGTCTGTTTATATGTTTATTGATTTGTCCTTCTTTCAAATAGCAATGGTGCAACGGATTGACGTGATTTTTGTCATATAGTTTATAGACCGGAGAGTAACATAGGCTTCTTTTTGACTCAAAAAAATGTATGGTTCCTGTGGGAACGCGGGTGAAACTGCAGGCAGAAGATTGTAATGATACTAACAATTTTTATTGAGGAGCCATATACACGTGAAGTCAAAAAAAAAATACAGAATTAAAATCGGCTTGAGGTTATGACATATAAAACTTAGGAACTGATGTTCCTGAAACTAAACCTAGGAAAGCCTGTAATTTTGGGAACAGCTTAATTTTTCCTTAACGATACACACAGCATTAAGGTTTGTAACGGTTAAAATAAATTATATTGGATATCGAGAAGAGCAGGTCGTTTGCCTGATGGTAAGTATAACGATGTTCCAATACATATTGCAGTGCCACTCAGAACTTTCAAACAAAGGTCTGCGTGGCACTGGAGTGCGCTCGCTACCCTGAGACATTAGGTATTAATTCTCATAAGCCAGTCGTTTTACTTTGTTCATCAAACCGGAACACAGTAATACTTGCACATGCACATTCCTACTTGGTTGCGGACTACACGAGAAAAGCGGTGGTAACCTGCATCCAGACGGACATTTGCTGAAGATTTAGTGCTACCACCGCGCTGGCTGAAAATATATAGCTAAGCACTTGACGCTGCAATGGTTCCGTGGCTAAGTTGGTGGTTGGTGGTGACCCTGCCTGCCAAATGAGGACCCCAACTTGAATGACTTAGTTCTATTTACAGCTTTTCTAATATAATTGGCTTTCTAATGTTACTTTTATAAGTTGTTGTAATACAGCTGATGGTTCTCTTTAAGAATAAATAAATAAATAAATAAACTTATAATACATTCATAATTTTCAAGTAAAGGTCAGAATAGAAAGTTAAATTATAGGTAGCCAATTTAACAAAGATTAAAGACAACCTCGGCTTTGCCAACGGCGCGGCGTCTCTGTTTCATAAACGTTAAATCCAAAATGACCTTTCGCCTAAGCTTAAGTGTAGGACATCGGATCCGCAATGACCTTTGACCACTACGGTACATTACGCCGGATATCCAGGGACCTAATGGAAACTGTCATGTGTTAGCAATACTGCTGAAATTCAACCATATATTGGTGCCTTTAGCATTTGAAGCAAAGGCGGCTTAGTTATATTGCCTATATAATATTATGTGGGTGTCTGGGAGTCGGCCGCTGAAGACACATTTACATAGGCTTACATTTTAATCATCAATACTTAAGGCCCTCTTTTAGGTATAATTATTTTAGAAATAAGATTGAAAATAGCAATGCGTTTGCTTAGTTGAATGTTTTTCGTAGTTTTTATTTAATTAAAACGAGAAACTATGACGTTGAAATATTTTTACATGTCTTTAGATGATTAAATTTTCTTTATTATTACAAAAAATTGTTAGTTGTCGCTCAAATTGTTTAGCATTTCGAGACATTTTTTCTGCGCCATTTATACATAATATTTTATAGATAAGTATACTTGGCTATACTACTGTATTTTTTAAAATTTATGAAAACGGATATTTGTGCGACGAAAAACAGGACTTTTAAGACGTTTTGCTTTAGCCATGCCTTAATACCTTTTTTGGCAACGACACTCATGCCAGCCTTAATTAAGTGCGTTGGTTGGTCCTTCTTTTACACAGCAACATTGGAGCGACCGATGGACGTGATTTTTTGCGTAGAAATAGTTTGGACAGGAGAGTAATAGAGATTTTAACCGACGATAAAACAAAGCAGGAGGTTCTTTATTTCGTATAAATGCATAGATCTCATGGGAGTCTCCATGCGGGTAAATCCACAAGCAGCAGCTAGTAAGTAATAACTGTTTTGGTACCTACAGGTAGTATTGTAAAAAATATTATTACATGTCAATACATGAAATATCATACAAATTGTATATTGCAGTAAGAAAAAGTTCGTCACCTTAAGGTCTATTTTTGTTTGTGCTATTGTTGTTTTGTGCTTAAACGTATTTGTCTAATCTATGCCAGTAATGCGTTACCGTGACAATGATTCTGTAATAAAAAGATTTATCAAAAAAAAATTGCTTTAAAAAAGCGACGAACTGACTTCAGTGACAAACTACTGAACCGATTTTGATGAAATTTCTATGGGACCAATCTGAAAGTATACCATATCAAATAAAAAAAAAATCCAAATCGGTTTATAAATGACAGAGATCTGAGGTAACAAACATAAAAAAATAATACCCGACGAATTGATAACCTCCTCTTTTTTTGGAAGTCGGCTAACCAAGTATCATAACAATTATTATCATATATCATCATAATCATTATCATAACAATAATTATGTAATTAATATAAGTAATATTATAAGATTTCCTGTTACCTACTATCAAACTTTATAAAGTACCTATAATAATGTTACCATATTCACATAATATATTATATTTATTTATTATATTCACGTATTTCAATCTGGTTTTGAAACTGTGTATCTCGATATCCTGAAGGATTTAATTAATGTTACCTGTTTTATGAATTAAATTAATAAATAAATTTGATATTTGGTCCCCACATTTTTGACCTAATTTAAAGCCTAGAACTTTCGTTCAAAATCCACAAAAACAAACCACACCAATGGTACGTCGCCTGGTAATGGTCATCAATTACCTCATAAATAAACCACGGAACAAAAACAACTATCCTTATAGACCGACCCAAGCAGAATTTTGAACACAATTTTCTATTAACCTAAACCACGTCTTAAAACTACTCCTAAAAGCCAAATTATCCGTTCCTCTCTTTCTTCCCTATTCACTGGTGTACATGAAAGAGATGCAGTCATATTATATGGAATGGAGCATTTGTTTTTATTTACCCGGAAAACCTCTTCGTACGTTTATTGTAAGAGGTATTTTTGGAGGAAAATACAATAGATTTAAATAAACAGTAGCTAATCCATACAGATAAATAAAATTGAAGTGTCTGTTTGTAATATCAAAATAACAGCTTTTTACTAAATGCATATGAAAGTATATACGGTACCTATAACAAAACAACCATTTTAAAAATTTTTGTCTGTCTGTCTGTCTGTTTATTCCGGGTAATCTCCGAAACGGCTGGTCCGATTTTGACGGGACTTTTACTGGCAGATAGCTGATGTTACAAGGAGTAACATAGGCTACTTTAATTTTAGAAATATAATTAGGGTTCCGCGCAAAAAAATAAAAACCATGTAATCCAAAATCTCCACGCGGGTGAAACCGCGGGGCAGCAGCTAGTAGACTATAACAGTAAAAGGGGCTGAGTTGCTGAGTTGACAGAGGCGAGAGGACTAACTGTGCCAAACTCCGAAAGGTTTTGGATAGATTGTGGGCAAAGTGTCTTGTTATGGGATGCGTTTGCTTTGTTTAGAGCTGATATACTGTCACTAAAAAGTTTGTTGTAACAAATCCATTTGAACAAAAAGCGTCGGCAGAATAATGTCTTTATTGTTGTTATATAAAGTTTTACTGGGTTTTTATAGAATAAAATAAGGCATAGAGTTTTATATGTTTTTATTTTGACATTTTAATAGATTTTAGGATTTTCCCTTGGTTTTATTAATTCATAATTTAAAAAAATATTAAGGTTATAATAATAATAGTGGGCTGCAACTAGCGATAAGACCGCCCATTGTACCTATTTTTAAATATTTCTTTTGTATTGTTTTTTTTCTTGGTGTCAATAAATGTTTTCGTATTGTATTGTATTAGAATATAATAATAAAGTTAATAATTATATTTAAGTTTAATTATGATAATGCAAGATAGAAATTAAATGTCGCTCTATTCTTTTCCTATACTAAAAAGAACTTATCTACATTATTCGATTTAACAAAACTGGTTACTCACGCCCTTATTAAACCTGAATTCACACTTTTTCTCAAAGATTTACCATTTCTCCCCCGTTTTACACAGAAGTGAAGTCGAGAGGGCATACATCATTTCTGGAGCACTTCACAGCCACGCCTTTCCAGTTAAAGGGTTCATTTGTCATTCGTGGGGGTTGAAAATTGCGTTTCAGTGTTGTTTGCATTTACAAGGTATATTGAACTGAAGTGTGGAGAAAGATTATAAAATAAAAAGTGTAGTAGAGCTATTTAGTCCCATTTGGAGAGCACTTCCTTCCACTGATTCATACTTCTTTTGAGTGTTTATAAATCTTTGCTTTCATATTGCAATAATAAATAATTTACTAAATTATAAACAATATTTTTTTTTTCATAAAAATATTCTATTGTTATGGATCCTTATTTTTTTATTATTATATAAATGCAAAAGTTTGTTCATTTAATAGTAGATTTGTCCTTCATTCACGCAGCAACGGAGCAACTGATCAAAATGATTTTTGTAGGCCGTAGTGATATAGGCTTCTTTTGATCACAGAAAACACACAATTTGGGATATGATCTTAAGATATTTGATAGAGTCAGGTGTTACTTTACGGAAGTCCATTTTATATAAGATATTATATCAGGCAATTTTAATTTTATAACAAACTAACCCAGGTTTCGTTGTCCAGCGTCGCGCGTTACGTTTGGTTAAATTCAGTATAGATCGAAATTAGGCCATTAGACATTCTTTATCGCGGAATTAAAACTATGAATTATCCACATTATACAATATGTTATATAATTTTAACCTTGAGAGCGAAGTAACGGAGAGCTATAATACCATAATTAGTGTATGATAATTATTTTATTTCGAACCGAATAAATATATATTTTTTATTATAATTTGGACGCATTGCGTGTACTTAGTACAATATAGTTCGTAGTAATTAGTACTTTGAATCGAGTCATTTTTACAAATCGTTTCCGATACTTTCTTCTTCACTGTTGTATCAATTGGTATAACAATATCATCATTATACTAGCCCAAAACAGGCCCACTGCTGGGACTACAATTTGTCACAAAAATATGCAATAAACCAGCGGCACGTTAGAAGTCAACTTAAAGATGTAAAACTGTGGAAAAGTAAGATTAATCTTCAAAATTTTCCCATTTCCACAAACCACTAAAAACTTTCCCAGACTCTCTAACGTGCCCCCAGGGCCACTAAAACAAGTAGCATTTATAAAAAAGACATGAAAAGCTTGTTCTAAAACAATTTCTGTAGTGAAACAGCCAGCGTTTGAACGTTAACGGCATTTGAACCGTCCGCGCCAGCGCGCCTCTCAATTAGTTCGTGGCCTATACACGAAAAAATACGGTTGTGGGTAGATTTTGATAGTTTTAGTTGGGCTTTAGTTTCATAGACGGTGAGTCCCACGGCAATAGTACATGGAGGAATCATACTTCTAGGTAAGGCTGCTACATCATCGACCGCATCGTCGCTTAACATCAGGTGAGATCGCGATTCGAGGTCCAACGTAAGTCTATATCAAATAATATGGACATTTGCAACACTGCACTGTTGGCGTTGCTGACCCTTGAGAGCTAGGTTAATTGTCATAAAAAGAAAATTCCACTATACTATAATAAATATTTTCCGTTAAAAACCGTGTGACAAGGCCGTTAAGTTGTATTTAAAAAGAACTATTGACCAAAAAAATATTCGAATTTTACCAACATATTCAACAAAATCTACCCAAGAAACGTACAGACCGCACAAAAGTTCACAAAACATGAAACTTTGTACAGCCAGCAAAAAAGGGAGTAAATAAATGAAAGCGAGCAGTGTCTCTTTTATTTTCGAGTTCTGTGTGCATGGGGCTTAGTTTAAACATTTTTGAGGGTAGTTTATAGGGGTTGAAAGGGGTAAAAGGTAACTGTAAAGCGTGCGAACTGTTTGAGTTGATTAATATGTAAAGGGTCTTTTTGTTTTGTTTGGATATAAAGTATGACTCGTTTTCTTGTAAAAAAAATTGTTTAAAAAATATTTAATTATTTTTTCTGCTCATGGTAAAAATACTTATTAGATCAGGGTCCTATCTAATGAAAGTTACAAACCAAATTTGTACAAAAGCTACATAATTGTGATATGTGTGTATTGTGGTATATGTGTAATGCATATGAAAGTATATACGGTACCTAAAACAAAACAACCATTTTTAAATTTTTTGTTTGTCTGTCTGTTTGTTCCGGGTAATCTCCGTAACAGCTAGTTTGATATTGACGGGATTTTCACTCGCAGATAGCTGACATTATAAGGAATAACTTAGGCTACGTTTATTTTAGAAAAAGAATTAGGGTTCCACACAAAAAAAAATAAAAACCATGAACTTCAGTATCTCCGCGCGGGTGAAACCGCGGGCAGCAGCTAGTAAATAAATAAAATAAAAATTATAACCTGCTCTAATAAGTGTATCACGAGTAGGTGGAGAAAGTCTTACAATAAACAAACTTGTATAAAATGGACATACCTTCGCCAGCGCCTCTGACCGTGTGGATGAGAAGTACCACGACGCACAGGCACCGTCGCCCCTCTACCGTCATCTCTGGTCTCTGCCACTTCTGTAACAAGTACAGATAATTTATTGACCGAGTGAGCGAAGCGAACGAAGTCTCTGCTAAAACTGGCTCCGATGGATTACTGATTACTGTGTTCCGGTTTGATGAGCAGAGTATCCAGTGAAATTACTGGGCTTATGAGACTTAATACCTAATGTCTCAGGGTAACGAGCGCACTGCAGTGCCGCGCATGCCTTTGTGTTTCAAAGTTCTGGGTGGCACTGCAATTGTTATGGGGCGGCGTTATGCTTACCATCAGGCAAACGACCAGCTCGTTTCGTTAAAAGAAAACAAAAAAATTCTAATTAAAAATTCTTTAATCACATGGGACTCAAGTCTAAGTATATTATTACAGTAGTTTTGAGCTGTTTGCCGCCATGCATCTTTGAAGACAATTAATGAGTAGGTATGTTATAATTAATAAGTAAGGTTAAAATGGACATCAAAGATTAGATTACATACCTAAAAACTACTAAATAATTATTTGGCTCAACGGATCAGCGTTGCGGTTCAACGAGGCAATGCCGCCAGCATGCTGGGTACGCTTCCAACTGGTAGTGGGCTAGAACATTTGGATTATCTATAGGCCTACTTTGGCTTGTAGATTATCCAACTGTTTTTGTAGCTAGCTAGGTTAGATGTAGTATTTATTTATGTATTAGCTAGTTAATAAAGGTATTTTGTATGTTATGAATTAAAAAAAAAAACTCTATAAAAATTACCTAAAATATTGTGTATCGTAAAGCTTTAGTTTATTAAAATGCAGATCGGTGGTTAAATAAAAATAAAACGCTGTTAAAACGCTCACTAATTCCCAGAAGATACCCCACAAACCTTCCCATAAAGTAGGTTAATCTTCTAAAAATCGTTTTGATATTCCGCCTTATAAAAGGGCATTTATCTACGTACACCAGCATTTTTCATTCAACAAAGCGAAAGCGAAAAAGATTAATTGTTTGTAATGGCTATCTTTTCAGTTCGCGGGCTTGGATACGAATGAAAAACGCTTTTGCAAATTGTTTGCTATTTTCTGAGCGGATTTGTTTTATTGTTCATGGTATGTTCAAATGTTTACGCCGTGTTCACTTGTAAATATTTGCTTATATAGATTCGGGAATAAAATTCGAATATCCGATGGCACCATTTCTGCTAAACAATTTATTTATTTAATAGAAAATGTAGCATATTATTTACTTATTTTATAAATAGTAATAGTAATAATTAATAATAAGTTCGTAAAAATTATAATATCTATACAAATAAATAACATTGAAGTGTCTGTTTGTAATATCAAAATAACAAGTTTTTACTAAATGCATTTGAAAGTATATACGGTACCTATAACAAAAACACAATATTAAAATTTTTGTCAGTCAGTCTGTCTGTTTGTTTGTTCTGGGTAATCTCCGAAGTGGACCGAATTCGACGGGACTTTCACTGGCAGATAGCTGATGTTATAAGGAGTAACTGAGGCTACTTTTATTATAGAAAAATAATTAGGGTCCGCGCAAAAAAATAAAACCCATGAAATCCAATATCACCGCGCGGGTGAAACCGTGGGCAGCAGCTAGTTCAGCAGTTAAGTTCAAAATTTCGATGGTACTATTTCTGCTAAACAATTTATTTATTTAATAGAAACTGTATAGTCCTATTTGCTTATTTTATAAATAGTAGAGATAAATAGCTCATAATTTAATAAACTACGTATAAATGAACAGTAAATAATGATGTTGTGTGGTCCAGCCGTATGAATAAACACTGCCCCATCTCTTTCCGTCGTTGCCGAAAATGTCGGCTAAAGGAATATGCTAGAAATGGGCAGTACAGTCTATTGCGATCACCAAGCCCTTTCTGACAGAGGCCTATTTCCAGATGTGGACGTCTTCTGGTTGAGAAATGATAAACTACGTAAAATCACTTCACAGAACTGAATATCAATAGTTTTGAATATACTTCATTTAGGTACATGTACTTGATTTCAATTTCAAATTTCTGTCTAACTTGATTCTTTACTTTATCCTTGCATATTTATGTCTTCATCAACATTAATTATGTCTTTTAATATCAAAATTTTCATGAATTTTCAATCACTTGTACTTTTTTCCTTCGTTGAGTAATTTTATTTTCCTAGAAGTTATGCCTCGGTATCTATTCCAGAAACTTTCTTCCCAGAAGGGCTTTTGTAGCCAGTTAATAAATGTTATTTCTTTATTAACTGGGTATTATACAAAAACACTGCTGGTGATTAAATCTAATGTATAATTTACCAGCTTCCGGCTTTTACAAGCTTGTTTCCGGCGCCGATTCTTCAGGATTCTATAGTCCAAGCTCATTGCAGCTTGAGCTGTTGGTGGAGGAAAACGGAATGCAATAGTAGCAATGATCAGAGTCATTGAAAATATCCCGTTACAATGTATGAATTAGTATATAACCGTGAAAGTTTAAAACAGTGTTTATGAGACTTAATACCTAAAGTCTCAGGGTAACGAGCACAATACAGTGCTAAGTAGCCCGTTAGCATAACGCCGCCCCATAACAAATGCAGGGCCACTACACTACACTATTAGAAAAACGACCAGCTCGTCTTGTTATCCAATAGTATACAAAAAGTGAATGTTTCTTGAGGCAAAAAACACGTCCTATTCAAACCCACTACATTCTAATAATGTCAATTGATTTATTCCTATCATTCAGCTTAATTCATTTATTATCCACTCAGCAAGAATAACGACTAAATTATTTCTAAAACCCACAAATTTCTAACCACATTCAAGTATCTGAAAATGTAGGTACTACGCAATCAACCACGAGAGCGATATAAGCAAGCGAGCAACCGAGCGAGTAAGCGAAGCGAGCGTATTACAAAATCGCTCGCCACGTCGATACGTTCTAAATTTGACGCGTCAACAGTGGAATGTATTAGCATCACTAAATAGGGTATTCACTCCACTCCATTCATTGCTATTGGCGCGGTAAATCGTAACGCTTTGGGTGACAATTACTGAGCATCGATTTATGCGCGGTTTTGGTTGTGAGTGGGATGGGGAATATTTCTTGTGTACGATAACCTTAAGCCTATTCAATGGGTAAGCTCTATTATACGTATAGAATGTTAGCTAGTTTCTCATAGAATAACGTGAGTGTATTGTGAACCCTGTTTGGTTTTGGTTGTGCGGGAGCTTTGGTAATTAACATAGATAGATGATACAATTATTCTTTAGTTGCTTAGGTTGTTACGCACTATAATAAAATAGATTTAAAAACACACTTATTTTAACTTACTTTAGTAGTTAAGTAAAGGGCAATAGTGTGTGGAAACGGCAAAGAGCAGAGACCGAGCAAAGGAATAGAATAAAAAACAGGGCTGCGTGTACATGAAAATGTGTACGCAGCACTTACTGAATCTACTTCCACAACCCTATATAACTTTTTTTAAATGTATTTTTTAAAGCATTTGGGGTAATAATTGGTAGAAGGTGATAAATACGCTAAATCTAGAATGGTACCCGCCTCTCAAGGTTGGGTGTCGAAAGGCACTGATAGGTCCTTGGTGATAAATTTTTCATCTCGAATATAGAAAAATAAATTTGCGTTTGTAAAAGTGGAAACCAAAATCGATTAAAATATCGCGATATATGAAATTTCATCCCCGATTTTTCCACCTGTAGGGGTGGTATATTCTTTGACAAAATTAAGAAATATAAGTCCATCTCGGCCTCGTTCAAACAAAAATAATATTTTCAAAATCGGTCCCCAATTGATGGAGAAATCGGTGAATATACATAAAAAAATATCCAGTCAAACATAGAACCTCCCCCTCCTCTTTTGAAGTCGCTTAAACAAGAGATTTTCTCGCTCGACTTCCTTAGAAAACATAAATAACATAGTATCTGAATCAATCGAAGATACTTAAGTCGGAGAACTAGGGTAAACTCATGAACCGAGGTTAACTTCAGATTATGTAGGACTAGCATTTTGACATCTGCTGTCAGAACTGGAAATCTAACTTACGTCACGTGAAAGTCGTTCATTCATTTACACTCTGACCTTAGTACCATCATCATACGGAACACGTCTACTGCTGAACATAGGCTATCCTCATAGAACGCCGCTTGGACCGGTACTCGCCTCTTGCATTTAACAGTTCCCACGATACTCTGTTAGTGGAAGGACTAACTCTTCTGCGAGTGTCCGTCTGGGTTGTTACCACCGCTTTGTGAGTGAAGTCTGCCGCCAAGCAGTAGTGTGCAAGCATTACTGTGTTCCGGTTTGATGAGCAGAGTATCCAGTTAAATTATTGGGCTTATAAGACTTAATACCTTATGTCTCAGATAACGAGCGCACTGCAGTGCCGCGCAGGCCTTTGTGTTTCAAAGTTCTGGGTGGCACTACAATTGTTACGGGCCTGCGTTATGCTTACCATCAGGCAAACGACCAGCTCGTCTCGTTACCAAATAACATAAAAAAAAGATATTGACCAGGTCATCGGTCCACCTAGTAGGGAGTCGCCCTACACTATGTCTTCCGGTTTGTGGTCGCCACTCGAGAGGTCACCATTCAAGAGACACTAGGGTGAAAGACCCTAGTATCGACTAATTATAACTTAAAGACTTTGATAGATATACAATCTATACAAATAATATATTGATGTAATTCCAACATCACTTCCGAATCCAATTAACAGCGGCAGTTCAGCAACCGTCTCGCAATAACGGAATAATTGACAGCTAAAGCTCATTAGATCCAATTAAACTATAAGGAACACGTCGCTGTCGGGTTTCCGAGTCGGCCTTCCGAGAGACACCAACAAAGCGCTGATATTATGGTTGAATCAAACTAGTTCAAAATGACAAGTTGAAATTACGTAAGTAATTAGTAAAACATGTTTGTGCGTAAAGCAATTGAAGGTTTAGAACCGATCGATCGGAGTTCACGAAATGTGAAATATACGACGTTCACGTGATCGTCAGTTTAATTCCCAATTCTGACAGCAGATGTCAAAAAGCTAAACTAATCCAAATTTGAAGCTATATAAACCTCGGTTCATGCGTTACTCCTAGTTCATATTTGAACTTCGAATCAAAATCTTTTTTTAGTACTATTGTATAACGAGACAAGATGGTCGTTTTCCTGATGGTAAGAAGAACACAGGCCCATAACAACGGCAAAGCCGGATTCGAACCAACGACCTACAGATTGGCGGCTGACGTCTAACCACTAAGCCATCATCATTGTCTCTTCATTTATGCTACAGTTACAGGTGACTAGTAAACGCCAGATATTAGAGACCAAATTCGCCATTTCGACAAAACACCAATTTCATATGTAAGGACCTAATATTAGTTCCGTTGTAGAAATGGAACCCACTACTCCAAAGTGAGAAGTTCAATTTATCGACCGCACATCAATACCTGTCAATACCAAGGGGACATGTCAAACAATAGGGTACTTTACTCTTGTACTATTATCTCTGCGCTCTATGTGAGATAATGTATAAACAAAATTTAGCGATAAGTAATCGAAAAATATAAATAGTTTCAATTTATAAAATTACTAGCAGCTGTCCGCAGTTTCATCCGCGCGGAGATATTGGATTTCATGGTGTTTATTTTTTTGCGTGGAACCCTAATTCTTTTTTCTAAAATAAAAGTAGCCTAAGTTACTCCTTATAACGTCAGCTATCTCTGCCAGTGAAAATCCCGTCAAAATCGTCCCAGCCGTTTCGGAGATTACCCGGAACAAACAGACAGACAGATAGACAAACATTTTAAAACTGGTGGTTTTGTTATTGGTACCGTATATACTTTCATATGCATTTGGTAAAAAGCTGTTATTTTGATGTTACAAACAGACACTTCAATTTTATTTATTTGTATAGATAAAATTAATTGTAAAAATCTTTGTTTTCTACACATTTGCGAAACGGCTGCCGTTTGCCATAGTCATGATGCCGACATTACGTAATTAGATCAGGAAATAAAGAACCGCAAGCACCTTTGTGACAGTATGTCGCCTTGAGACGTTCTACAATATAAATTTGATTAGGCAACTCTGAAAGTTGTTGAAAGGTGTTTTTTTAAAAGGTTTCGTAACCAAAAAGTAATACAGAAGCCATAATAACACCATTTCAACAATTACTTTCGCTATAAAGTCACGTGGATAACTCCGTTGTTTTCCGAAAAATCGTTACATTGGGTAGTCACGTTTGTATTATATCTGTTCTGAAATATAAATGCGAAAGTATGTTTGTTTGTTGCTCTCAAAATCAGCAAGTTGAATTAGCAATAGGCAACAACGCTCGCAGAACCGACAACCGATGGGGAAGAAAGGTTCTCGAGTGGCGACCACGAACCGGAAGACGTAGTTTAGGACGGCCCCCCACTAGGTGGACCGAGGACCTGGTCAAAACCGCGGAGAGCCGTTGGATGCAAGAGGCGAGTAGCCGATCCATGTGGTGCTTTATGGGGGAGGCCTATATTCAGCAGTGGACGTCTTCCAACTGATGATGATAATGACTCCACAAAAAGGAGTGTAATGCTTTTAGGGTTAATGTATGTATGTATGCTTCTTTATTCCACCATACCTTTTAAATGCCTGAACAGATTTGTATGTATGGGGTATCGTTAGAATCCTTACATCATCCCGAGTGACACTGGATAGGACAATCTTTTTTATTTATGTACTTTTTGTTACATCGAATTGTTAGAAAATTGCTAAATTTGGACCTATGTTATATGTACACTAGTAACTTATGCATAGGTATAAAGTTTTATTAAAATTTCTTCATTCATTTTAGAGATTTTGTACGTGAAATTTTGTCTGAAAATCTGTAAGTAATAAACGCTCGTAAGCAGAATGATTAAATATTTATTAGAAAAATTTAGAAATTCTGAGATATAATAGTAAGCTGAACCAACTTTTAAACTTACTAACAGTAACTTAATAAATAGCCTAGAATTTTCAATCTCCAAGATTTATTAGGCACTTTTAAAATATTGACTAGTCACTCTAACTTAATTTAGATTCTGCTAACTTAAGCGCCTTTAGCACTTGATGAAGCGTTTTAAAAAAGTTGAACTTTATTATTTGTTCGTGCAATGCAGACGTTTTAATCTCAAGTCTAGGTCGTCTAGCCAATTTATTTTAATAGTCAATACCGAAAATAATTTGATACAGTAAGTAAAGCCAAAAGGTTTATCTTTGTTGTTATTACACGACTGCACAAAAAAGGAGTGTAACGTTTTTAGGGTTCATGTATGTATAGTTTGCATGTATGTGAGTTTCATTATTCCAACATAACTTGTAAATACCTGAACAGATTTGGATGTATGGGGTATCGTTAGAATCCTTACATCATCCCGAGTGACATTGGCTAGGACAGTCGTATTTCTTTATGTAACTTTTGTTACAATGACTTGTTTGCGTTGGTTTTTTATAAACTATCTACTAGCTAGGGCAGCCCGCGGTTTCACCCACGTGGAGATATTGGATTTCAAGGTTTTTATTTTTCCGCGGAACTCTTAGTCTTTTTCTAAAATAAAATTAGCTTATGTTACACCTTGTAATATCAGCTATCTGTCAGTGAAAGTCGCATCAAAATCGGCCCAGCCGTTTCGGAGATTACCCGGAACAAACAGACAATGGGTGAAGCTGTGGGGCACAGCCAGTTTAAAATAAAATTCCACACCTGTATGGCTTTTATGTCTAAAAATAAACCTTTTTAGTACTGGAAAAGTAATTAAAACTTGAGATTGCACCTGCTGTAGAACTGTAATTCACACACTCGCTCGACTATAAAAGGTGGTTGCCACACTAACTTGAGTTCAAAACCTGGTATGAGCGCGCTTGCGGTGCTATAAAGTTATTGTTCCGTTTTAAACAAGTTACGATAGGTTGAGTGTTTATTAAAATAATGTAACTGTTGATTCTGGTTTTTAGTCATCTCTTCATGTCCATGTATTTATTACGATTATACTCGTATTCCTGTAGACGATTGTCTGGAAGAAACCGCTTCAAACGGTAAAACCACTTTTAGATAATAGTTGTTATCGTAAAGTGTGTAGGTATACTGTATAATTAGATTTTAAGTAGGTAACGATAGTTAAATTCTTTATAAAATAAACTATCGGTCTTACCACAAAAAAAAATTAAACACACTTTAAGCCTGTGTTAAACCTGTGTAGTATTATGTATTCTTGCAAATAAATGTATGATTTGATTTGATTTGAAAACAGTGTTTAAGTATGAGACACCACAAATCCTGATTTAAGTAGTCGCTAACCGTTGTCGTACTCAATTCTGTTGTGACATTTCTAATCATTTTAGATGTTTATATCTTTAGACGCAGTCCAGCTAAACAGGCGTCTAAAAGTGTTTTTTTGTGGTAGCATGGAAAACGTTTAACGAAGTTCATATTTTGTAACTAGGTGACGTTGCACGTCTCTACATCGCACAAGCATTCCACGCACGTCTCGTTTTTTACAGTTGTATGACACAGAATCAATTGAGACATTTTTTGGCGGCCAAATAGTTCTTCTTCTTCTTTTTTCTATATTTCCTGGCTTTTGTGGAATGATCGCCACAATTTCGCCAATGTCAAGTAGGTAAGGCCAAATCCTCCCTAACTACTATACCATATATTGTAATATATTATTAGTACCCCAGTGCTTAGATTCATTTAACACTCATGACCACTCTCATGAGGTCCATGTGAAAAGAAATTTGAATTTGAATAGTAGCTTCGTGGCGTTTCAAATGGAGACGTAGAACGTAGAAGATAGGTATCAAATGTTATTGGAACTACTAAAATCATCATTTATAAATCAAAATACCGCTCTTGACATTTCAAACTACCACTAAACATTTTATGTCCTAGATTTAGTTGTAGGTACTTTAAACAAAGGTTAGATCGTTAAATAGAACAATAGATACTCCATGCTTAGAATACTCCTTTGTTGTTTGATGGGCAGAGTTAAGTCCTCCATAGAGATGTGAGGTAATGTTTTAGCCGAATAAAGGGTCTATTTTTGTTGTTTAAAACGTTTTTGTGAACCAAAATTTAAGCATAAGTACCTATTATTAAAAAATATATATATATATATAAATTACTTCAATTAATGCATATTGTAATAAAGTTAGCCTATTAAGCTCTCACTGCGGGGTAAAAGCCTTCTCTCAGTGAGAGTATTGCAGACCGTAGACGCTTATACTAAACGTGCGTTTGCTTGTCAAAATAACAACGCTTTTTCATCAAGCGTCGATTAAGAGATACTCGAAATCCGCGCTTAATGCAAAAGCGTTGTTATTCTGACAAGCAAACGCACGTTTGCATAAGTGTCTACGGTCTGCATGTGGGCTATAATCATCCACGCGGGCCCAGTGCAGCTTGGTAGAGGTCACATGTTCTGGAATTTTGTTGTTCGTGAATGAGCGAGACAGCACATAACTTTGATAGACGCCATTTAACTAGCCTCCGAGTTTCGATTAAGTGGCATTGATCGTAGTCTAAACGTTTTTTTTTTTTATTAATTTGTATGCGAATAGACCCCGTTGTCTTAATACTTGATTTCATTTCGCGAAATTTTAAATAGTTTTTTATGTCTATTCTAGCCTATCTAATACAAGCGGTATTGAAGAACGTTTCTAAACTGTTTAGGGAAGAGTTCTAGCCGGATACAAATTTGGCCGGATACATGTATACATTCAAGTTTCTAGTAAAGTTCAATAATATATACACTATACCTACGTGGTATTATGGTATGAGTGTGGTATAAGACATAAACTCAGTACAATAATAATACATGCATATTTTTTTTCGAAAGTGAGGACGAGGCATTAACTATCGTAAATATAAGAAAGAAAGAAACAAAATATATTTATTTGTAGTCATTGCCCAAAGCATAGGTAGGTACATACATTTTACTAAAGCTAAAATTAGAACAAAAAAGTTGGACAGTTAACTACAAAATAGACACAGCTCAGCATAAAAGTGCCACCGAAGTGGCTTTTTATACCATTAGCATGACGATTTAACATCAAGCATGAATAACTTGTCCCTGCTGAACATAGACTTTCCCCATATAACGTCACTTGAATCGGCTACTCTCTTCTTGCGTCCGATAAGCGTGTAATGTCTTATAATGCCGTGATTGGTACAAAACCATGGAAAACAAAAATGACAGCAAAATCATCCGTGTAATGGGCTCCATACACGAGTGCAAATGCTATGGAAGGCTTTCAGTTTTTGGCTACGTATACAGAAGTTTATGGACCTCGCCGGAAAATACCAGTTTTTTTATTATATGTGTTTAGCTAGTTTGTTAAAATGTGTGGTTCAAATTTTGTAACTGATTTTTTAACCAGTTTTTCCGTAATAAATATTAACATCTATTACTCTCCGGTCTATAAACTACATCTGGGTCCTGTTTCATAAAAAAATATTAGTCTAATATTATGAGCTTTTTTTTCTTTTTTCCATATGTAATATGACGCTAATACTCATAATATTAGACTAATATTTTTTATGAAACAGGCCCCTGTACAAAAAATCCCGTCGTTTCGTTGCTCCGTTGCTGACACTCTTGCGTATTTATAATGGACGGATAGTACGGAATCATGTACTACGTCATTTTTTCGAATCAATAAGGGTAGACTAAACCAAACTAATTTTATTATTGCTAAACTAAGCAACCGGTTCCTCCTAAACTTAGCTCCAAAAGCAGAAATGAGACTATCCACACCAGGAAGTAATTACAACTTCCATAGTGTGCACCTGTTACTCACAGAGTTTCCAATATTTGAAATCAGCGTCGAACTCAAAATCTAGTCTGAGCTTGTATGTTGTAAGTTAAACTTAAAGTCAAACTCGTGTTTTTATGGATGTAACGGATTTCTTAATATTGTCACTTGTTAACTTTTATCAAAACGTTTCATGTTTCCTGGCGATGACAAGTGAATGACGTGTAGGTACAGAATGAATTGAGTTACGTTAAAAAACGTCCAATGCTATTTACATTAATATAATTTATTTGGTTCAGTTGATGTAATAAATTTATTCAGTGAATAAATTAAGAAAATTATTTAGTTATAATAATTGAGTTAATGAAGTAAATTATTTAGTTTTCATCTGGTGTTAATAAAACAAAATTATTCTAAGTTCGGAATAAAAGGAAGGAAGTTCTGAATAAATTATTCAAAGTTCGGAGTTAAAGTATGTTTGTTAACCGCGTATCTTGCAAACCACTGCACTGGTTCGATTTTAAAAATTCTGTCACTAAAATGAAGCTACGTTATTTCTAAGTGCTAAGTAATAAATGTAACCACCATCCAATGCCAGACTATTAAGGGGCTAGGATCGCCAAAACGACTACTTTCTCCTCCTAAAACTCCCACACGGCTTGGTTTAACGACTTGAAAAAAATACTACCTGAATGATCAATTCAAGGGCATTAATTTCACTGATTGATTTTTTTGTGTTACCATTACTTATGGCTTGAAAAAATATTTAACAGCATGCTGTTTTAAAACTATTTTCCCTAAAACTTCTAAATGACTTAGACGTTTGGGATTAATTTTACACCAAAAAATAAGGAAAAAAATTTTCTATAAACTGGCCGTTTCATTTGTGCATAGAGCAATATTTCGCAAAGAAATGATCAAAAAACTGAATTCCAAATGTACAAGTCTCAGAGGTGCTCTGCGCGGGCGCGCGCGGCAGTCATGCACTGGCATTCAGACGGGGAGGTTGTGTCGCTCGTTGCTCTGCAAACGCTGTCCGCCGACGTTACATATTTGTGTGCGTGAATGATATACAATACAAGTATTTGTTTTCGTGTGGGTTTGAAGCTTGCTCAAAGAGTAGCGTCTAGAGCGGTGAAATGTGATTCATTCCGTGATTTGCGCGTGTCCACGCTCCTCGTATACATATTGAATGGGTTACATTTTTGATTACAATTTCTTGTTTACGTACTTACATCATTTTTACGAGTGGAAAATATATGTATTGGTAAAAAAATTATTAGCGGCAGCTACAGGAATATCGGGAGGTTTAGAACTGTTTAAGAAAGACTGGAAATGAAATTGAAAAGTAAAATTACTCAGGTTAACGAGCACAATGCGGTACTGCATCTTTTTGTTTCAAAGTATTTATTGGCACTGCAATTGTTATGGGCCGGCGTTATCTTTATCATCAGGCAAACGACCACCAAACGATCAGGGCCATCTACAGTAAAAATGATATCGAAAATGATAACAATTTTAAAATCCAAGATATCGGACATTTTTATTTTTCAATAAAATGGTATGGGTATCATTTTCGAGATTTCTCGGGGTGCTGATTACAGAAATGACAACCATTTTTAAATTCAAGATGACATTTTTTTAGGAAATCGATAATATGGGTGCCATTTTCTAGGTTTCTCGGGGTGCTGATATCGAAAATGTCAACGATTTAAAATCCTACATAGCGGACAATATTTTTTTTTTCAATAAAATGCTATGGGTGTAAGTTTTGAGATTTCTCGGGGTACTGTGTACAAAAATGAAAAATTCTTTTATAATCCAAGATGGTGGACAATTCTTTTGTAAAATGATATGGGTGTCGTGTTGGAGGTTTCTCAGGGTGCTGATTTTGAAAATGACTACTATTTTAAAATCCAAGATGGCGGACAAATTTTTTTAGTAAAAGGATATGGGTGTCTTTTTCGAGGTTTCTCAGGGTACTGATAATGAAAATGACAACGATTTTAAAATCCAAGATGGCGGACACGTTTTTTTTAAATTAAATGGTATGGGTGTCATTTTCGAGATTTCTAGGGGTGCTGATTACGGAAATGACAACCATTTTGTATACCAAGATGGCGGATATTTTTTAGGAAATCGATAATATGGGTGCTATTTTCTATGTTTCTCGGGGTGTTGGTATCGAAAATGGCAACAATTTTAAAATCCATGATGGCGGACATTTTTTTTCAATAAACTGGTATATGGGTGTCGTTTTCGAGATTTCTCGGGGTGCTGATTACAGAAATGACAACCATTTTAAAATCCAAGATGGCGGAATTTTTTTTAGGAAATCGATAATATGGGTGCCATTTTCTAGGTTTCTCGGGGTGCTGATATCGAAAATGATAACGATTTAAAATCCATTCAAGACCTATAGGGTGGTTCACGGAGACCTAGAATCATTAAATTTGGCAAGAAGTATTGTCTTATACCACAAGTAAAGCGAAAAATCCGAAAACTAATTATGTATAACACACACACGCGCACGCGCATGCACACGCTCGCGCAAGCGCACGCACGCACGCATGCACACACATGCTCACGCACACGCTCGCACACGCGCACACGTGCACACGCGCAAACGCACGCACGTACGCAAGCAAGCACGCACACAAGCAAGCACGCACACAAGCAAGCACGCAACAAGCAAGCACGCACGCAAGCAAGCACGCATGCACGCACGCACGCACTCACACACACGCACATTATCAATGAGTGTATTGTGTACAATTTTTTAGGGTTAATTGTTTTGTTGAATGTAGCTGTAAAAGGACCTAACGATTCCAGTCTTGAACGAACTATTTACATGCTTACAAGTCTTTTCGGAATCCTCGGCGCGCGAGTCCAACCCACACTTGTCTATTTTTTCTATTGTATTGGTTAACGAGACGAGCTGGACGTTTGCCTGATAGGAGTCATAATGCCGGCCCATAAAAACTGCAGTGGCATTCAGAACTTTGAAACACAAAAGCCTGCGCGGCACCGCAGTGTGCTCATAACTAAGTCTCATATCTTAGTAATTTCGCTGGCTACTTTGCTCAACAAACCGGAACACAATAATGCTTGCACATTACTGTTTGCCGGCAGACTTCATGAACAAAACGGAAACCCAGACGGACACTCGCAGATGACTCGATACCTCGTAAATGACATCAATATAAAAAACATGACTACAAAAGTAAAAAATAAAAATAACCCGAAAATCATTTATTTACGTACACGTTCGTTTTTGGGTCAAAAGGTGTAACAAATTTCAACGTTACGGCAAATTGGCTGTCTGTACTTTTATTATAGTCCACAGCGATGTTTTGAGATAAATCTCAACGTTGTATGATCTCATGTGCGTCCGTCCCGTTTATTTACGAACTAGCTTCTGCCCGCGGTTTTCACCCACGTTCCCATAGGAACCGTGCATTGTTCCGGGACAAAAAGTAGCTTATGTTATTCTCCGGTCCATAAACTATATCTATGCCAAAAACCACGTCGATCCGTCGCTCCGTTACTGCGTGAAAGAAGGACAAACCAACAAATTAACAAACCAACAAACAAACTTTCGCATTTATAATAGAGTAGGATATAGGATATATTTAGTATGGAAGTATGGATAGTATGGATAATGATGATCAAACTTCACTTTCAATGAAGAACTTTCCACTAAATGAATTCAAAGAATTATAGGCAAAGAAGATGCCGTGCGCGCTACTCGCACGCGCGTTCGTTCATCCGCGTATTCTATGACGTTAGGTTTTGCGATGTTCTTGAAAGACGAAGTGTGGACCGCGCGGGTGAAGTGGGATTGACTCCACCCATTCGAGCAAGGCCATTGGGGCGTAGTAGGGTCTTAATAGGCGTAACATGTCAGTTAACCTAATACGGGACGCGTACGCATAGAATCTCACGTCAACAATTGGTTCACAGCTAGTATTAAAATTCATAATGGAGACATCATTTGCAATATTACACTGTGTTGCATAAGAAATTAGTGGTAATCGTGTTTCTGTATTAAAGACGTAGGCAGGAAGTGACGGAATCGCTTTTTATGTTTATTACTCGGAGAAAAATCGCTGCAGATACCTAAAAGTTTTTTGGCAGCGCTTTATGAAAATAGCTATTGATTTATCTGGTAAGTTATTTTTGCTGTTTTAGAAACAAACTGATAAAAATACGAGCACTTGATTATCTGAAATCTGATTTATAGAACGCGGCCATTTCTCGCGAGCAATTATATAGTTCGAACGAAAATATGATTTTAAACTATTCGTGGAAAATCAATCAATCACAGTCAATCGATTATAACGAAATGAAGCAAAAATACACTTGAAAACTATACACCGAACGCCGTTTCAACGAAAACTTTTATTAGCTTTGATTACTGTTCCGATGAACTATTTTCCAGATAATTGGTTCACCATAAGACATAATGTCAAAGTACGCTTAACCACCCTACTTCCATCACTGGACGACCAGACTAAAGCGTTGTCGATACATAATCGATTATTCACCTTTACGAACGAAGTGTTTTGACTTTTGCTTCTACATTTATTATGCGTAACGCTCAAAAGTGGGACTCTTTGCCTGAGTGGGTTTCTAGATTGATATATCCTGGACTGCTTCAAGCCGCGAGCCGACTAGTAGCTTCTAGGCACGCTTGCTTCATCTTTGAGCTTGAGATAGTGGTCACACATAAGCCTATTCTAGCGTAAAAAAAACTGGTCAGCACTAACATGCACGAAACATATTTTTGTAGGTATTTGAAAGAGTAGCTTTAAGTTATGTACTATAGATACGGGTAAATGGAATTAGTAGTAAACGAACAATTTTGAAGAAAAGTTATTTGCCTTATTCATTTAATTTTTTAACACGCGTCATCAAAGGTAGAGAGTAGCGTAGAGTAGCTAGCAGTAGTTATAGAGATTAATTTAATCATATGTACGCATCATGTTACGCTTTTAGATTGGCGGAATGACAACCTGTCACTTCATTCAGTAATCGTCAATCAGTAATACGAGTAATGAAATAGTTTCCAACTACACCCGATTTCAAATTGTATTATTTTGTCTCTAAGGCTGATAATTGGAAAAGGCGGCGCATGCAGCTGGGCGTTATTTTGAACGCGGCTGCTGAACGAGACGAGAAGTCAAAGCTTACTGGTGTCTTTATTCCAGCTTTTACAGCGTGCAGTTAGGTGGCGTGATCAATGGAATAGCGGGGGCTGCAAGATCCGTGCACGCTGGGACACTTAACATATTTGAAATGTTCTAAAGCATCTCTGATAAAGCTATTGAGCGCTTCGTTTCAGCATGTCTCGTTCCTGTGGTGTGACGACACTTGTCCTTGAACGGCAGCCTTGCGATGGGCGCGTACGATGTCCGTGACAATGCATTGAAATTGCTATTGAGATAGCATGCTGGATCGCTCCGCCGACCCGCCTACCGAACATCGGTTTTTTCCACTAACCCGAAGCAAAGGTTTTTAGAATGAAAACGTTGCTAACATCCAAACCAACGAAGCCAGACATTCACTATTGTCAATAAAAAAGCCCTTTCATCCAAAAATAAAGCTGACAAAGACTCTCTTTGTAACATAAATTACAAACAAAGAAATCCGTCGTCGAATATTCGGCGACGCATTGACGTATTTGTCGCGTTCCGCACACATATAAAGCTTTACGACGCACACTAGAGCTTTAAATGTGTATGTATTTATGGGTCTAATACACGAAAAGCATGTTTGTCTTGGCACTGAGTAGGTTCACATAAGTGCTTTGCGTGGTGAACACAGGCTCTAGAGGAGCAACGCTTATAGCAAAACACCAATTTTAAACGCAAACTTAAGTAAAAGTAAAGTTATACTCGCTATGGCCTGCATTTGGGTGAGTGACGGCTCTGACGTGTCAAATTTAGTTAAAATCCAAAACTACTTATTCACATGGGCCGCAAGGGAGCACTCATGAAAATTAAAATAAATTACTCCAAGTGCCCGTTCCAAATTAGTATATACCAACTACATACAACACAACACAACACATAACTTGATATAAGTCATTGGCGGGTCGAGTCAAGATTTTGACCATGGTGCGGCAGATTCAAAATCGCAAAATTCCCACACACTCGCTCCATACATACATTAGTTTTATTTTAATATAAGCGATGACGAGAAAAACTGCTGACCCACCGCGTTCTGCATAACAAATTAATGCTAGCATAATTAAGATAGTCAGTTTATTTTACATCGTAATACGCCTGTTTTTAAGTTTGCACCAAACACAGTGAAAACATACTAACCAACACATAAATTATGTAATTCACAATTTTGCTACGTCAGTCTATTTAAGCTCTACGATTAGCTTTGCTCTCACAGTAGAACAGTAATAATACCAGGAAATTATGTTGACTTAGGGGCGCGGTAAACGTTAAAATTCAGTTGTTTAGTTCTGTTTCTTCCTGTTACACTCTGTATAATCACGAGGTGGTAGGACTAACTCTTCTGCGAGTGTCCGTCTAGATTGGACCAACGCTTTACTCGGGAAGTCTGCCGTCAAGCAGTAAGGTGTTCCGGGTTGATTACTGGGCTTATGAGACTTAAACTTTATGTCTCAGGATAACGAGTGCACTGCAGTGCCGCGCAGGCCTTTGTGTTTCGAAGTTCTGAGTGACACTGCAATTGTTATGGGTCGGTATGAGGCAAACGACCAGCTCGTCCCGTTATCAAATATTACTAAAAAAATGCTGATCTTGGTGCCCCAATATATATTATATAGTAGGTTCTCGTGCAGTCCAAACTGATGGATACATTTAGTTTGCAGTCAGTAATAACCTATTTTTATATACTACTAGCTGTACCCCGCGGCTTCGCCAACGTTGCCTAAGTTACTTCTCGTAACATCAGCTATCTGCCAGTGAAAGTCCTGTCCAAATCGGTCCATTCGTTTCGGAGATTACCCAGAACAAACAGACACAAAGACAAAAATAAAAAAAATGGTTGTTTTGTTATAGGTACCGTATAATTATATTCATATTCATTCATATTCATATATTTATTGATAATATACATTACGAAATTATACTTTCATATGTATTTAAAAAGCTGTTATTTTGATATTACAAACAGACACTTCAATTTTATTAATTTGTATAGAAGGTTGGGTAGCAAGACAAGACGAGAGGCTCGCATGCCCCATCGTTTCTCAGCATGTTGCCAGCCCATAACTATATTGTAGTGCCACTCAGAACTTTGAAACACAAATATGTGCGTGGCATTGCAGAGCCCTCTTTACCCTATGAGACATTAACAGACCAGTATTGCCGTTCAACAAGGCAATGCCGCCAGCATGCTGGGTACGTTTCTATTTGGTAGTGGGCTAGAACATTTGAATTATCTATACACCTATATTGGCTATATGACCTATATTATCCAACTGTTTTTGTAGCTAGGTTAGATTTAGTATTTATATATTTAGTAGCTAATTAATAATAGCTATTAGCCCGTTGAAAAAAAAGTCTCAGACGTCCAGTAATTTCACCTACTACTTTGCTCATCAATCCAGAACATAGTAATGCCACATTAATACTTGGCAGCAGAGTACACGAGCAAAGTTGTGGTATATACCTTAAACGGAAAATAGCAGAAGAGCTGTTAGTCCTACCTCTTGTTGAATTTAACTATCAAAATTTTAAACAAATAAATAATTTAACCGTATAAAGGCTTGTAGACCTACAAATAATTCAAATGTCACCACATTACGACTTGGCAGCGTACAGCGTACCGGGTGAAGTGACCCTTTGAATTGAAATTTTATTCGAAAAATAAGTACCAGCATTTTGTTCAATGGTTTTAAATTATTGTACTGGTTGAATGGCAAGCCCAGTTTGAATTTAATATAAATATAATTATGTGTTTTTTACCACTATCCCGCTTATTGTTTAGCGAATATAAGGTCGAAAATGGAACGTGCTTGTTTAGAGATGTTTTGATGAGACATGCTTCAGCAAACAGCTGTTTACTGTCCTCTTGTGTGACTATTCATCTGAGTGGCCCATAGAAAGACAGAAGCGAGCTTGTGAACCTACGATCTATTACGTCTCTATTCATGTGTTATGTACTCGATGATATATAGGTGTCGTATATCTTTCTACGAAATATAAAACAGGAGTGAGTTACGTTGTTTACTGTAGTGATTTGCCTCGATGTCTCGCGAATTGGGTGAGTCATATACTACGTACTCATCTAGTTTAGTTGTCTAACTCATTTGCGAAAGATGCGACTGTATTTTTTTGGTCTGATCTAATCTGGTTAATAGTTTCGGAAAAATGCGTGGACAAACATACACACACCTATTAAATATTGTATAGTTGTTTGGAAGCTGTAACCAACGTTATATACACATAACGTTCGTTCCATGTACTTAGCATGCAATGTTCGTATTACCTATATAATCGTGGGTGGCGTTTTCTGTTTTATTCAGATGTAAGGGAATTTTATATTTTGATCTTTATTTGGTCTTCATGAGGGTTTAAAATTAACTTTTGATTTACGGAAAGTTTAGTTCATGAGGAGTTGTACGCTTATGTTGACGAGCAGCAGTATGTAGTTTCACAGGGAACCTTAACTACAACGTAATAAAGTCTATAATTAAATCCACTGTTCTAAATAGATTTGTTATACTTTACTGCCTGGTTTATTTTATTTTACTCGTCTAGTTTATTTTGTCGGAACTCAGTGTCGAAGTACTTTCTTGAGAGCGTTGACAAACGTTATGTTTCTTAAAAATTATTTAAACGCATAAATTAGTCTACGTGTAAATATATTAACACATATTGATTTTCAGGGTTGACAAGAGTTTAAAATGATATAAGAACCTTATAGTTTTGTATGGGGAAACTAGAATGAATTAAACATCATAGTAGACAATTACAAATTGAAAGCACAAAAGATAATAGTTATTCATATAGAGTTTGATTAATTTTATGTACATTGAACATTGAGTCATTTGAATCATTCTGATAATGTAATTTTAAGTGTCTAATATTATCAGTGATTCAAACCTAGACTTACGTAATACAATTTGATAAACTTTGAATTAATATCTAACGTTTAAATTGTAGTTATGGCCAAGTTGTGTTGTTTTGTTACAGCACAGGCCAATGTAATTTTATGTCTTATATAAACAAAGTTAAATTGCAGACATTATTTGTATATTCCACCAATTTTGAAATAAAGAAGTTTTGATTTTCGTACATAATTTAGAATTATAGAAGAAACGACTTCGTTCCAACCCTACCATGTGGTAAAACTTAGAGCCACAGTATAGTTACTGTGAGTATACAAGTTTTACACCATGATATACAAGGATTTATTTGTATGAGAATAACGTAATTTATATACGATCTAATTTATTAGGGACTCTAATGAATTAATAAGTAGTGCTGATATGGGATTGAGTTGAAAATGAATGAAATTATTCTGAAAAGTAGACTACAAAATCACTTAAATTTTAAAGCGATAAAAATCATTAAACGCGTTGTCGAATTACATTATAAATAATAATTTAGGTATTCACTTAAAATGAACTATTTGCCTTTTGTTGCTACAAACCATGTTTGCTGCAAGTTCACGTACTGCATCCGGATAGGTTTACTTTGGACAATATTTTCAGTAAAAAATCTAACTCTGTGAGTGGACTGATTTTTTAGTTCGGTTTTGCCAAACAACATAAATTTAAAATTAATGGTGTTTGGATTTATGTGACATTTTATGCCATAAGTGGGAATACGTGACTACTCCAAGCATTTGAAGTGTGGGATAACTTAGAAGACCTGCAATTTGGCGGGATATGAGAGAGTTAGTGTTGTGTTTTAACCGCGAAAGCCGTCGGTCAGGTATCCGGGAAGAGAAATAACGCGAGATTACAGTGGTGATCCGACTGCGAAAGCCGGCGGTCAGATATCCGGGAGAGAAATAACACTGGAGTCCAGTGGGTTTTTTAACTCTGAGAAATGTCGGTCAATTATTCGGGAATAAACGCCTAATGTTGCGCCGGCGCAGACTAATTCAGACTTTGATCGTAACTAATAAAATCAGTTTCCCGTGTCTTGACTTTTTCAGTGAAATCGTCGCATAATGTAATATCGTCGCGAGTGAATGAAATAGTGCAGTGAATTGTGTATTGTGAGAGTGTATCATATAATATTAATGAATATTTTATTAGAATTTCAGTTAGCGAATGCTACGAGCTCTGGACGTCATTTTAGACTACGTTGTATGTATTTCTTTAAGTTTATAAGTTAGCTAGGAGGTACTTTTATCCTTTACAGACAGCAGCCGGGAGAAACTACGTTGTATTTGGGCTATTGCAAGGGGTAGGTTTTACAGAATATATACATTTAGGAAATGTTTAGGAGGAGTGAAAATTGAATATTTTGTGTTGATGTATGAAGGAGATAAATTTCAACCATCACAAAAACGTAGTATTTTAGCTAGGATACTTTTTTTATGCCTAAAATATTATATTACCAAAATCTTATACTTATGATTGAATGTAACATACATACTTTTAACAACGGAATAATTTATCATTGCCCAGTCCGATGTTTGCTAATACGGAGGATTTTGATTTCATGAAGGAGTTTTACTTTATATTCTGGAGCGTTTGAAGAGTTCCATTGTTCTTTGGAAACTTCTATTGTTAATAGTCACTATTATGGAAGCATGCAGTCACTTCGGATGAGTTCAAATACGCATACGGATTGTCACATCATCACGCATTACTTTATACTTGGATCTCTCATCACCCGATTCCTTGGAGTCTTGGGAACTTCATAAGTCTGCTTATTATGTTACATTCATTCATCCCAAAACTATTTATCATTTCAAATAATATTTAGAACAAAACCTTTTCTCAACACTCGTGCATACCTAGATAAATTCAAGCGGTCGATTTAAGATACCTGCCGGATCTACGTGACGAGCTCTTAAATACATTGCTATCACCACATGGACCAAATCTAGCTAGTTGGATTACGGAACACAGGGTCTGGTGTTGTAGCTGGTTTCTGATTAGCAGTCTCTAAGTTTGCAGCACTCAAATCCGCTCATGCGCTAGGTACACTCACTACAAGGACGACCAATAAATTAATATAAAATAAAATATAATATAATAAATTCCTTCTAGATTCTTATTAGAGTTAGTTCGAGTCACAAGGAATCTTGGTCATAAATTAGAATAGGGATAATAATAACCTAGATCAAATCGTCGGCTGTAATAAAAGCATGTATGAGATGTATGACTTTTAGGATAGGTGACGAATGGAACAGATCGGAAAGAGATGAAGGTTTGTGAGTTTAGATTCATTTGAGGTGAGGTAGGTCTAAAACACGACGGATTCTGTCGGTTGGACGGGGTGAAGGCTGGTCAGGGAGCCCCGTAATCAATAAATCGCTTAGGGCTCCTATTTATCTAGACTTTAAAAGTCTAACTCCTTTTCTCAACTACCTATTTCTCTTAGATGTTGCTGTCGGAGGCTGTTGCTATCAAACGAGTGAATTCCTCATTCTACTTAAAATATATCTATAATATATTACTATTTTACATGTATTATATATGTAGTTTATAAATTTACACATATAATTAATCTATCATATATTAATTAAGAAGTGAAGTGTGGGGGAAAAGTGATTAGCCAAGAAGAAAGAAGAAGGATCCGAGGCGGTAGCTGATTCCTGGATTACAGCTAAGTTGCATGCTTTGATTTGCTGTATAAAATCTATTCTTTGTGCTTCATTACTATGACGAATCATGAATTTATTTACTGTGTGTGATTTATTCTGTTGTATCTACGTTTTCAGCTCTTTTCTTCGAGCATATTACTTCTAGTTAATTAATACAGCTATTGTCGAACGTGTAGTTCAATTGAACTTTATTTACCATGATTAATTAATTTCGTATGGAAATCCATTTTATAGATTTACGTGAATGATTTATTATTGTGTCCTTTTATTTCAGCAATTTATTCAATTACTTATCTACGATTTATTCTTTTATAATTATTTTGTGCTTGAATAATTACTACGGCTCTCTTGTTTTAACGGTTAATTAGATTTGCTTGCGGTTCTTGATTTGTACGTCTTATTCATAAAACACAACGTAAAATTTACACAACGTAATGGGTCCATATTTCGAAAATCTAGACGATCACACCAGGCCAAAATTACAAATAAATGACAACTAAAATCAGCGGTCACAAAATTAGGTACGTTCAGGCTTTGTCATTTATTAAATAATAGTATTTTACATTTAATCGAGATAGGCAGGTTACAGTTGGTGCCGTGTGACCAGAATAATGCGTCAATAAAAATTTGAATCAATCTATTGATTCAAATTACGCGTTAAAAAGAACTTGAGTTACTACGGTAGTTAGCAAAGTATCACATCGAATTTATAGGTTAGTTTAATTCAATTACCCTTAAATAATTTGTACTTCTTATAATAGGCAACAAACAAAGATAGTAGAAATATCGTGTTGTATTTTAGTTCAAAAGAAACTTTATAAATAAATAAATAGGAAGTTACCTCACTATACCACTCACCCGTGGTGGCTAGAACGTATTCAAAAGAGATTTCTTTGGAACTTAGCATATTACTCGAAACTCACAAGGGCTCTGAACTACACTGACAGACTTAAATACTTCAAAATGCATTCCTTGGATAAACAAAGAACTCTTATAGATTTTATTTCCCTTTTGAAATTATTAAGAAATCAACTAGATTGTTCTCAACTTATTAGCAGTTTCAATTCTAGAATTCCCAGACAAACCCCACGTAAGCCCATAGTAACACCTTTTCCCCCTTTAGGAAGAACAGTTCTCAGTTCTAATTCCCCTGTAGCCAGATTAATTAAGTGTTTTAATAATTATAGTAGCCTCATAGACATTCACTTTGTTTCTTTGAATAGTTATCGTAAACAATTGTTGAATACAATATCGAGTAAATAATTAGAAATCTTCTAATATAAGTTAATTTGGATTAGTGATATTTACCTGTAGTTGATTGTGCAATTAGTTTTAAATACCTATTTTTGTAAACGTTTATTGTAAGCATTGTCGTTACAATAGTTGGTAAACTTTTTAAATAAATAAAAATAAAATAAAATAAGCGATTAAATACGTAGCAGACTAGATACAACTAAATACAATAGATAGATTAATACATTATGTAGTTAGATAAATAGATAGGTAGTTCAAATAAATTGGAGTGCTAATTAATTGGAGTTAGATAAACATTATGTATCTCGATTGTTGCACAATATGTGTATTTAGTATTTAAAAGTGTCAACTTTCAATCGAAATCAGCAAAGATATTGTAAACATGCAAATACAGTTGTTTTAAAAATAGAAATTAGGTCAAATACGATTGTACGAAAAAAAAAGGGTCGCATGGCGCCGGCTATGCAATCTAAAAAAAAAACACGCGACATGGTTCAGGTAAGGGAAGTGCAAGGGTCGAGGCCCACAAGTGGTTGACTAACATAAAAAAGGGTCCAAATGAGAAATATTTCGAACATAGAGGCGAAGAATGTAACTGTTAAAGTTTTAAATATAGTGCAAATATTATGGGATCGTTAATTCAGTATTATCTTAGCTGTAGATGACTTAATACAGTATTGTATTTGTTAATAACTTTGCTAAGGTAGGAATTGTGCGCGTGCTCAGCAAATACAGTCCACTAGAGAAGGCCGAAACTGTTTCACAAACGAGTCAGCTCATGTTGTTTGGAAATTTGGGTTCATTTAAACTTAAATGAATTTACGAAGAACTGCTGAACTGCAGAAATGTTCAATTTCTAATTTGCTTTATGAGACTGAAAAACTATTTGAATTGTGTAGATGTTGTAAAACAACGGGTACAAAACAAATCTGCAAATGAAGCAGCGGTCAATTTGTAAGCCGTGTATTATCTATTGACAGAATAGATGCAACAATCGACCCCTTCCAGTCCTCACCAAAATTTCAAATTTACGCGCGGGCCTTTTGTTTCTCTGCAACGAAACATTTGCGTGAGTCAGAAAATTCGTTTCATGCTACACAAATGTCATCTATCGTAAAACCTTACAACTAGTTAAGCAAATCAACTTAAACCTTAAGCAAAGGTAATAAGTATAGAATTGTGAAAATTAGGTGCTGACAATGTATGATGTATTATGACATGCCTAATATAACGCACTATGTTATAATGTGGTCAATGGGGAGGCACGGGCAAAGCTAGTCTCGGATGGCACCAGCATCACTGGTGTTTTTCATTGATGTTTACTTTGAGGGTTAATGAATTAGACTATAAACAGTAAACATGCTCGTGACATAAACATCATTAGATTTGAAATGGTCATTAGATAACCTAGAAGAATAATTGGTTTCCAATCATTTTGATGACCAATGCTTTGATTCACAAGTTCTGTTTTTTTTTCCTCGTCAGAAGGGAAACGTGTGTACCTTAAATTTACACTGAGTTGCATTTTACAGAGGCATGGTTTATTGCAAGGACGATTTTTTATTTTTTACTATAATTTTGTAATGAAGTTTCATAGTGAAACAGCACCTGCAATAATGTGCCACCTAGCGGGATAAGTAAGCAGTGTGGCTCTCCAAAATAAATAAAATAAAATAGTTAGCAAGTGTTGAGCAACGCCATCTGCGTGACTCGAGCCGAACCCGCATGTGTCACCCACTCATATACATTATCGACCCGAAGTCCCCGAACGCATAGTGAACCCATATCGGACCCGAAAGGTTCATTGAAACAGAGAGATGGCGTTCCACGCAAATACTTGAACTGCGAAGTAACGTCGCCGCCATTTTCTTTTGACTTTTACAATTTCTCACTATCGACCCGAACCCATATTGAACCAGATTAAATTCAGGGAACTTTTGTCGCTAAACAGAGAGATGGCGCCCTCGCAAATAGGTACTTAAACGACGTAGTGACATTGGCGCAATTACTTTTTTTCTTTTACAATTTTACGCGGACTCAGACAATTTGTTGTACACGATTACATAATTTACAATACATTAATAAAAATTCTATACTTATTGGGTCCTTATGTAGCGCGAAACATGTTGGAATATAGATAGACCTACTCTTTTTTTTGCACACTACAAAGTCAAATACAAACACAATACTTCTTTTGTTAGTCTAGTAGTACAAAGGACGGTATTATCGCTTGAAGCGATTTTTTGTGGACAGTCAAATGGAGAGGAATAGTATGTTTATTGCAGGAAGATATTGCTATGCAAAAATTGCTTTAGCTGCTTTAAATAGAACGCTATTAATTACATATTACGCATACTACATCATTGTAATAGTAGTTAATTTAATTTCGGCGTCTAAATCGTTGAAGAAAATAATAAAATATAGTTGGGAAATTCGTACTCATGTTTTGTAACAAAGAAAGGGCCATAAAAAAGGCATGTTGTTAGCCACGTAAACTTTGATTTCAATTGATGTAAAAGGGATTTTTTTTTATGAAATACTTTTGTTTGACAATTTCGTTAGTTACGAAATCGGTGATAGAACGAGGCGAATCGAAGGGTTCGATTCTCGCCTGTTTGAAGTTTGTTATAGGGCTTTGTATGTTTGTCTTGCGTGTCACATGCGACATAGGGAATCTTAGTGCAGTGAAAGAGTATGTCAGTGTTTAGTGTTCATGTTTAGCTTTGTAAATCGAAATTATAATAAATAGGAATATTTTGTGCCTGAAAAGTTTTGTAAACACAAATAGTCACAAACCATTTTACTGATCATAGATGTCAATTTCTATTTAATGTATAGGTCTGAAATTACGTTCTTCTCGTATTGGCTACAAAAGGAGGCAATTGGCCAAGTTTCGGTCTCATAAAATAAAATATGTTACGTCGTGAGGCTTCTATATTGTTTAATAATATAAGACGCCTTATCAAATAGGAGGGATTTCTTATGCAAATACATAAACATTGAATTATAAAACAAAAGATAATAGAATATAATCATGCTTTTAATTTGAAAAAAATCGCGTAAACGAGAAAGAGAGTAGTGACTAACATCGGACTCTATTGAAATAGTGAGTAATTTCTTTTGGCTTATCGCTTCACACTGGTTTGCCATCTTAAACTCTAAGGGGTGATGTGAAAAAGACAGTATCATGTTTTGATAAACCTAATTAAAATAAATAAAAAAAAGTGAAAGGAGTGTGTGTTTTATACCGATTTTCATTTTACAAATGATAACTTTCCTAAACTCTAAGGGGTGATGTGGAAAAGATGTTATATGTAATTTATGGGCATAGAATCATTGTGATAGTTCAACATTTATTTTTTTTTATTTTGTATCTGAACCTGGTAACCTTGCTAAACTCCAAGGGGTGATATAGATATGATGTTAAACAATAATATGATACAAAAGAGACATCAAATAAAAAAAAATACACTGAATGACTTTAAATACTTTAGTAGTGAACTCATATTATGTGATTTTCTCCGGATTTTCCTTTTAGAAAATGAAAACCCGTCAAAACTCAAAGGGGTGATCTGTAACCAACGTTATATACACATAACGTTCGTTCCATGTACTTAGCATGCAATGTTCGTATTACCTATATAATCGTGGGTGGCGTTTTCTGTTTTATTCAGATGTAAGGGAATTTTATATTTTGATCTTTATTTGGTCTTCATGAGGGTTTAAAATTAACTTTTGATTTACGGAAAGTTTAGTTCATGAGGAGTTGTACGCTTATGTTGACGAGCAGCAGTATGTAGTTTCACAGGGAACCTTAACTACAACGTAATAAAGTCTATAATTAAATCCACTGTTCTAAATAGATTTGTTATACTTTACTGCCTGGTTTATTTTATTTTACTCGTCTAGTTTATTTTGTCGGAACTCAGTGTCGAAGTACTTTCTTGAGAGCGTTGACAAACGTTATGTTTCTTAAAAATTATTTAAACGCATAAATTAGTCTACGTGTAAATATATTAACACATATTGATTTTCAGGGTTGACAAGAGTTTAAAATGATATAAGAACCTTATAGTTTTGTATGGGGAAACTAGAATGAATTAAACATCATAGTAGACAATTACAAATTGAAAGCACAAAAGATAATAGTTATTCATATAGAGTTTGATTAATTTTATGTACATTGAACATTGAGTCATTTGAATCATTCTGATAATGTAATTTTAAGTGTCTAATATTATCAGTGATTCAAACCTAGACTTACGTAATACAATTTGATAAACTTTGAATTAATATCTAACGTTTAAATTGTAGTTATGGCCAAGTTGTGTTGTTTTGTTACAGCACAGGCCAATGTAATTTTATGTCTTATATAAACAAAGTTAAATTGCAGACATTATTTGTATATTCCACCAATTTTGAAATAAAGAAGTTTTGATTTTCGTACATAATTTAGAATTATAGAAGAAACGACTTCGTTCCAACCCTACCATGTGGTAAAACTTAGAGCCACAGTATAGTTACTGTGAGTATACAAGTTTTACACCATGATATACAAGGATTTATTTGTATGAGAATAACGTAATTTATATACGATCTAATTTATTAGGGACTCTAATGAATTAATAAGTAGTGCTGATATGGGATTGAGTTGAAAATGAATGAAATTATTCTGAAAAGTAGACTACAAAATCACTTAAATTTTAAAGCGATAAAAATCATTAAACGCGTTGTCGAATTACATTATAAATAATAATTTAGGTATTCACTTAAAATGAACTATTTGCCTTTTGTTGCTACAAACCATGTTTGCTGCAAGTTCACGTACTGCATCCGGATAGGTTTACTTTGGACAATATTTTCAGTAAAAAATCTAACTCTGTGAGTGGACTGATTTTTTAGTTCGGTTTTGCCAAACAACATAAATTTAAAATTAATGGTGTTTGGATTTATGTGACATTTTATGCCATAAGTGGGAATACGTGACTACTCCAAGCATTTGAAGTGTGGGATAACTTAGAAGACCTGCAATTTGGCGGGATATGAGAGAGTTAGTGTTGTGTTTTAACCGCGAAAGCCGTCGGTCAGGTATCCGGGAAGAGAAATAACGCGAGATTACAGTGGTGATCCGACTGCGAAAGCCGGCGGTCAGATATCCGGGAGAGAAATAACACTGGAGTCCAGTGGGTTTTTTAACTCTGAGAAATGTCGGTCAATTATTCGGGAATAAACGCCTAATGTTGCGCCGGCGCAGACTAATTCAGACTTTGATCGTAACTAATAAAATCAGTTTCCCGTGTCTTGACTTTTTCAGTGAAATCGTCGCATAATGTAATATCGTCGCGAGTGAATGAAATAGTGCAGTGAATTGTGTATTGTGAGAGTGTATCATATAATATTAATGAATATTTTATTAGAATTTCAGTTAGCGAATGCTACGAGCTCTGGACGTCATTTTAGACTACGTTGTATGTATTTCTTTAAGTTTATAAGTTAGCTAGGAGGTACTTTTATCCTTTACAGACAGCAGCCGGGAGAAACTACGTTGTATTTGGGCTATTGCAAGGGGTAGGTTTTACAGAATATATACATTTAGGAAATGTTTAGGAGGAGTGAAAATTGAATATTTTGTGTTGATGTATGAAGGAGATAAATTTCAACCATCACAAAAACGTAGTATTTTAGCTAGGATACTTTTTTTATGCCTAAAATATTATATTACCAAAATCTTATACTTATGATTGAATGTAACATACATACTTTTAACAACGGAATAATTTATCATTGCCCAGTCCGATGTTTGCTAATACGGAGGATTTTGATTTCATGAAGGAGTTTTACTTTATATTCTGGAGCGTTTGAAGAGTTCCATTGTTCTTTGGAAACTTCTATTGTTAATAGTCACTATTATGGAAGCATGCAGTCACTTCGGATGAGTTCAAATACGCATACGGATTGTCACATCATCACGCATTACTTTATACTTGGATCTCTCATCACCCGATTCCTTGGAGTCTTGGGAACTTCATAAGTCTGCTTATTATGTTACATTCATTCATCCCAAAACTATTTATCATTTCAAATAATATTTAGAACAAAACCTTTTCTCAACACTCGTGCATACCTAGATAAATTCAAGCGGTCGATTTAAGATACCTGCCGGATCTACGTGACGAGCTCTTAAATACATTGCTATCACCACATGGACCAAATCTAGCTAGTTGGATTACGGAACACAGGTTCTGGTGTTGTAGCTGGTTTCTGATTAGCAGTCTCTAAGTTTGCAGCACTCAAATCCGCTCATGCGCTAGGTACACTCACTACAAGGACGACCAATAAATTAATATAAAATAAAATATAATATAATAAATTCCTTCTAGATTCTTATTAGAGTTAGTTCGAGTCACAAGGAATCTTGGTCATAAATTAGAATAGGGATAATAATAACCTAGATCAAATCGTCGGCTGTAATAAAAGCATGTATGAGATGTATGACTTTTAGGATAGGTGACGAATGGAACAGATCGGAAAGAGATGAAGGTTTGTGAGTTTAGATTCATTTGAGGTGAGGTAGGTCTAAAACACGACGGATTCTGTCGGTTGGACGGGGTGAAGGCTGGTCAGGGAGCCCCGTAATCAATAAATCGCTTAGGGCTCCTATTTATCTAGACTTTAAAAGTCTAACTCCTTTTCTCAACTACCTATTTCTCTTAGATGTTGCTGTCGGAGGCTGTTGCTATCAAACGAGTGAATTCCTCATTCTACTTAAAATATATCTATAATATATTACTATTTTACATGTATTATATATGTAGTTTATAAATTTACACATATAATTAATCTATCATATATTAATTAAGAAGTGAAGTGTGGGGGAAAAGTGATTAGCCAAGAAGAAAGAAGAAGGATCCGAGGCGGTAGCTGATTCCTGGATTACAGCTAAGTTGCATGCTTTGATTTGCTGTATAAAATCTATTCTTTGTGCTTCATTACTATGACGAATCATGAATTTATTTACTGTGTGTGATTTATTCTGTTGTATCTACGTTTTCAGCTCTTTTCTTCGAGCATATTACTTCTAGTTAATTAATACAGCTATTGTCGAACGTGTAGTTCAATTGAACTTTATTTACCATGATTAATTAATTTCGTATGGAAATCCATTTTATAGATTTACGTGAATGATTTATTATTGTGTCCTTTTATTTCAGCAATTTATTCAATTACTTATCTACGATTTATTCTTTTATAATTATTTTGTGCTTGAATAATTACTACGGCTCTCTTGTTTTAACGGTTAATTAGATTTGCTTGCGGTTCTTGATTTGTACGTCTTATTCATAAAACACAACGTAAAATTTACACAACGTAATGGGTCCATATTTCGAAAATCTAGACGATCACACCAGGCCAAAATTACAAATAAATGACAACTAAAATCAGCGGTCACAAAATTAGGTACGTTCAGGCTTTGTCATTTATTAAATAATAGTATTTTACATTTAATCGAGATAGGCAGGTTACAAAGCCGTAATACGTTATCATAATATGTGAATATAAATTGAAGTTCTAAAAATATTACAAACACATACTTGTCGAATTAACCTCCTTTTTAGTCGGTTAGTAAATACAGCCCTCAACAGTCTACCACTGTCTGGACAACCTTTCATCCCTAACAGATACGGTTAAAACAAACAACCATTAATATTACAGCGAAGAGCACCGAGCTAAATTAGAAATGGAATACAAAACAATCTCAGGAAGTGATTTGAATTGTAGGTCTCTTTAGGTACCTATAGCTTTTGTCTGGAACCGTTGTTGATAACAATGGTACGAATTGTTATTGTTCTGAGCTGAATTTAGAAATGTGATAATTGAAGAGTTTTCTGTTGAATTTGCTGAAAGAGTTACAGTGATTACATTTATTATTTGAATTGAGACAGTCTGCTGGATCCGCCAAAGGTAAAATGAATGACGTTTACGTACTCGTCTCGTCATTTCTCAATTCTTCTATCTCTTCTCTTCTCTGTTATCTTCTATCTCAATACTAATTAATTTTGACTAATAAGCCTGTTAAACACACTAGTTAATTATCTACCTACTTGTGTAATCCTGTTTTGGTCATGTTTTAAGACTATTTGTGTTTTTTATTTTTATTGTAAAACGCTGTTGGATTGCCTATTAAACAAAAAAAAATCTGACAGTTGTCAAAATGCTCTTTAAAATAATCCGCATTTGAAGCTATATAAACTTCGGTTCATGAGTTAAACCTCCACTCCTTAATGAGTATTCTTTAACTCTGTAAGATCAAGAAGAATTTTATGACCCAAGTCAAACAACATTAAGAATTAATTGCACGACTTTCCTTAACGCTCGCTAAAAACAAGCTAGCTTCACCCATCTCTATTTATTGTCCCAGTTAAAAATAAGTGTACTAATTATTTTTCCAAAAAATTTAACTGCAGCACGGCTCTTGGCATGCAGCCATTTGGAAACGGCTTCGACTGGAATGATAAAGTAAGTGGTTTTCCGCCTTGGTCATACATTTAGCTGCCGAAGCGGTATGCAAGCATTGAATGATATGATTTTTTCGAATTTCTATCTATACCATTGGTTGGTGATCCTTTGAGTTTACTTAAATTATTAGACAAGTAGAGAAACACAGACCATACTTATAATATGACGCACGTTTTAACAAATAAAATATGTTCATCTTATCTTTACCTATCATTGTGTAACATCCACAAATATATATAGTATAGTATATAGTAGGTATTATAAATGCGAAAGTGTGTTTGTTGATTTGTTGGTGTGTCCTTCTTTCACGCAGTAACGGAGCAACGGATCGACTTTTTATCCCATAATAAGGCACAGATCCTGTGGGAACGCGGCCGAAAACCGCGGGATGAAGCTAGTATATATAAGTACAAAAATAAGTATACGTATTAAATTGCAATATATTCGCCAAACCATTATGCATCGCCTTTCCACCATCGCCACTACAAAACACGAGCGATATCAATCATCGCCGCTGGCGGAAACAATTGCTGTGATTTATAGTCTCTACAGTCTACAGCATCCCGCCGATCGTATTGTCCGCTTATACGACTCCATAAATAAATACGTTATTTGCACTGTAAAATAACTTTATTTACTTGTTTATGTGTGTATGTAGTTTATAAGAATAACTATTTTATAAATTTTTTATACTATTATATAGCGAAATGAGCTGGTTGTTTATCTGATGGTAAGCATGACGCTAGCCCATAACAATTGCAATTGCGTATCGTGTCGAACGTATGTATATTTACTCGTATACTCCACTTGGATAACTATTTTATGTGTATTCATTTCATTTTATTGACGATTCACATAAATTCTGGGTCGAGATAGAAGAGAAAATTATATATTTACTCTGAAATGGATTTGGCATGACGATAGATATTGAATAAGTCATATTGTGTCCGTGTTTGGTATTCTGTAATATGAATACTGAGCAGTGCTTACTTCAACATGATTTTGAATACGTATGTAATCAAAATTTTGTGAAATCATAGTTTACGCAGTAAACTCGTATATTGTTGAATAAGGAAGCTTGAGGAAAATATTTTGAATTCGATTGGCTGTTTTTTTTAACTATCTGCAATCTTTGGTTTTTAACATGCGCGGAGATATCCTATGCATTTTCACCCTTGAAAAGTAGTATTATCTATTATTATTATTATTACCTATTACTATTATCTCGCTACAGTTAATAAATTACGCGCAATTTTATTTCCTATATTTCTATTTTAACGCCGTTTGGGAGTAACCTAACTGATTTTAGATAATGCATCTAACATTGGTCTTAAGACCAATCTTAGATTGCAAAAATAAACAAATTAATCAGAAAATTCTGCAAAATATATATATTGTGAGTGGGTTCAAAAACCTGTACCTACTGTTTTAGCTAAGAATGATAAAAACAAATTCTGTTCAAGCGTGTATGAACAAGAAGCGTAGCTAACGGCGCATGAACCATTCAACACGCATTGTACGATATATGTATGTAGCACACGGTACGTTCACCTGCCGAGCTACGAATGCTACAAACAACTTCGTAGCAAGCCGCTACGCACAGTGTCTTAAAATTATTGTCTCAAGCATTTTTATTCCGACACAATAATTAATATAAACATACAATAACAATAATAACTGATGAACAGCTTACTTTTGAATAAAGATTCCTATTAATAATTTACTTTTGTTGTAACAAAAGTACGCTAATTTTCATTTTTAGTACTGATTATGTGGTCTATTTGTTAATAATGCTCTTAATATTTACTATTCAGATCTAAGTAAGTCTTGGAAATTTATGATTGATTTATCAACTTATATAATCTTTCTGCATACTATCATAGTTAAACGTCGTTAGTCTGGAAAACAGCCTAAATTTTCTAAAAGAGATCGCTGCTTAGCAATAAGGCCTACGAATGTATTTATTAAAAAAAAATGCTGTTGTTTATTGTGCGATAAAATTCTATGTATCTAAATTTACAATTTTTGAAATCCCAATTCACTCTCGGAAATTGTCATCCTTTTCAATAGAAAATGGTTATTTTTTAACATAGCCCAAAATACCTTTCAACTGACAATATTATCGTAAAAAATATATTTCATTGTGCCGGCAGCAATACGTCCGATATGGGAGTAGGTCAGGCTATAGATCATAGCAATTGTTTCCCCAAGAGACAGCAGTGATTGATACTGTGGTTAGAACGCAGTAGTATAGTCATGTAGGTGGCCATAAAAACGTCATAATATGTAACTTTGTGTATGTGGTAAGTGGGAGTTTGACCAATATCGAACCAAATAATCTGTTTGGACTTAAACTTAACAGCTGCTGAAATACATCAATTTATGCTTGACGATATGTTTCTAACTTAAGACTGATAGCTATTAATACGGGCATTAGATATAACCTACTTCGATACAACTATTATCAGCTGACTAGGCCAAGCAAAAATGATTCGTAATTACCCGACTAGGCCAAGAAAAAGGAGCCACATATTTTCTTTCAGTATAGCGATCATAAACTTTAGGGCAAAGTGGAATATGACCACGGTTATCCTCTAAACATCATTGTAAATGTGTAATAAATACATTAAAATATATTACGTGTAAATATTATATTTAATAGAAGATAAATATTGTATAGTTTGTGCATAATAATTTCAGATGAGAATATTTTCTTGTTTCATACTTTTTGGAGCGTCATTTATAAATAGTTGGCTTTTAGTTTTTGAACTTACTTTTTATTTTTTTGATATGTCTTCCTCCACCTTGTTTTAAAAAAACGGAACAACTACAACTGGCCATCAAACTTACAAACATACTTAGACATTTATTGTCACTACGATTTCTATCGTCCTATCCATCCTATCCATCATATCCTACTGTTCTACTTCCTACTATATTAATCCTTCCTATTTAATATATTCTAAATAATTATGCAAAAGTGTGTTTGTCGGTTTTTTGGTTTGTCCTTCTTTCAGGCAGCAACGGAGCAACGGATCCGCGTGATTTTTTGCATATATATAGTTTATGGACTGGAGAGTAACATAGGCTACTTTTTATCCCGGAAAATGCACGGTGTGTAAAGCGCGGTCAGAAGCTAGTTTTTTCATATTATAAATGCGAAAGTTTGTGTATGAATTCTCCGTCACTACTAGACCCATTTTGATGAAATTTGGAATATAGATAGCTTAGGTTCTGGAATAACACATAGGCTATAAATATTATATATCAGGTGGGCAAAATCGTGGGCTGAAATTATTTTTAAAATAAATTTGTTACTTGGTTAGTTTTAATATGTTATTTGTTATCGAAGTAAACACATTATATTGGTAAATGTTTCATGTTTCACAAAATCTATTGTATTGTCAATTTACAGACATATTTCTTTTAGCTCGTTATTCTCAAAAGATCAAACAAGAACAATGAAAAAAAACCTTTGCATTCGAAATAAAGGAAAATTGCCAGCGGAAATAAAGCTTTACCTATACACCCGATAACACTTTAAGGAAAACGTTACAAAAAACGAAACCAAGACGCAAGTTTCTATTTACGTAGTCACAATAATTCCTTTCAATTTGAAAGGACCATCGCCTTTTCATTTTCAGTGTTGCTGAAATTACGGAAATTGAGAGAACGAGCGTCGTTTTCGTAAACTTATTTCAATGTTTGCCTCTTTTATGAACATCTGCATATTGGCAGCAGGGGCCTTACTCCGTAAAATGAACGTCGAAGCTTCGGCTGACGGATCGGTATGTTCCTACAATGAAAGACAAAATGTCAAGAGCGAACATCGAATTGAACGTTGGATCCGAAACACTTTCGTAGTAGGAAAACTGCGATCCGTCAACGGAAGGTTCAACGTTCGATTTACAGAGTAAGGCCCCAGCTATTAAATATCGTGATTTTTGAAATAATATTTGTGGCAACGGATTCTTCGAAGATTCTTGGCCATTTGTTTTATTAGGTGTTTACTACTGAGATTCGGATTTTTCATTTCATATTATTTCGTATAGATAATATAGATAAATCTTAGTTTACTACGCTGCCAAGCAAGTCAGGACGATGGATATCATTTTTTTTTATAGAAATATGTATTTGAAATAGTATATTACAAGGTGGTCGGACTAAATCTTCTGCGAGTAAGGGTGTTATAGAATATGTTGTGTAAATTTTGTACAACTACATTCCACCCGCGGTTTTCACCCGCGTCCCACAGGAACCGCGAATTTTTCCGGGATAAAAGTAGGCTATGTTACTCCCCAGCCCATAAACTATATCCATGTTAAAAATCACGTGGATCCGTTGCTCCGTTACTGCGTAAAAGAAGGATAAACCAACAAATCAACAAACACACTTTCGCATTTATTATTAGTAGGAAAGTAGGAAGTAGGACTAGTAAGAAGTAGGATGCAGATATGTTTGACGAAGCCAGAACCAATCTCAGAACCTCTATACAAGTGTGTGATGCACATTGTCGCACTACGCGCACGCAATCACATGACGCGACTTGCATTATTCACTATAAGCTACGCAAAGCTGTGTAGCATGCGTGCATGCCGTAGCGCGCGTAGCACATCCGTCTAAAATCGTAGCAGTTTCCATTTACGAAGTCACAATAAATCCTTTGAATGTGGAAGGATAAACCTTTTCATTTTCAGTAATGCAATTGTATTGCGAATATTCAGATAAAGTTTCGGTTGAAAAGTATGTATTGACTTTTTGGTAGGATGAGTTTTCAACCACTTTTTTTTTTTGGTGTAAATATGTGTAGACAATTCTTGCTTTTTTAAACTAAGTAGAAGTTTTGTAATTTTTCACTAAATTATACAAGGTAATTCCGCGAACATTATTTCTAGTTATGATTTTGAATAATACAAAGGTAACGATAGAAGTCGATTCCCGCTATTCAAAAGAGCTGTGTAATTAACTCGATCCTTTTGGTTAGCTCATCTATAAACTGAGTTTGATATTTAGCAGTTTAAAATCACATTTTGTAATTAATTTGATGGCTACCTTTCACTCACACAACGTGAGTCCAACTATTTTTTTTTATAGTAGTATTATATTTTGCTATAGTCACTTACTAAGATGTAAGTGATGTAAGAGATGTAAGTACATGTATGTAATACAACAATTAAAAATCAAGTTAAATTACTAAGTTTAGTACTTTTCTAACAAGTCGATGTAACAAAAAGTACATAAATAAAAAAAATTGTCCCAGCCAGTGTCACTCGGGATGAAGTACCTAACGATTCTAACAAAAGGCGTTTAAAATTTATGGTGAAATAAAGAAACTCACATACTTACATGAACACTGAAAATAGTAAACTCTTTTTTTGGGCATTCGTGTAAAAAGGTTTATCTAAACTAATAATTTTCTAACGTATTATTTATTTCCAAGTCACAGGTCACGGTTTAGACAGTGAATTGTGATTTGGAAAAAAAAATGATTCTGTTATCTCTTATTAGTATTCAAATGAGATACAAAATATACATATTGCATTAATTATTTTGCATTTTGTCTAATTGTAAATATCACGCTTGGCACAATCATCACAAATCTATTGCATTGTCTACTAGAACGATTACCTACTCCCCGCCTTCTTCTTCGCTCCCATTTACTAAAATACTAAAGGAAACCTTTTTTAGGAAAATAGCTTAAAAAAATAAAAAAAATCAAATATGAAATAAAAAACGGGGTTCCCACACGTTTTCCCTTTTGAGGGAAGTCCTCTACTAGAACGTATTATATTTTCACGTTTTTCACAAAACATTGAATTAATTTTCCAACTAAAATAATAACCAGTTGAAAATTACATTTCTACAAACATTTTATCAGCCATTCCAAAACTGAATTCAAGATAACGCAAGAAACAACCTCATAGCAAAATAAACATTAAAACCATGATTAAAACCATTGTTTTCAAAACAAAAACAGCGATGAAATCACTAAAGCAATTTCCCCAATATACAAACATTTTATACGTCAAAACAACGCGCTGTACAACGAGGATAAAGCGGCGAGCTTTGACAGTCTTCCTGAGGTGGTTAGTTGGATTGACTTGGCATTTATCGACCTATTAGAGAAGCTTAGTTTTCGCAGAGACGCTGGTTTGCTCTTATATATTCCGAATAATATATAACGGGAATTGCTCGGAAGAGCTTTTTCATATCATCCCACCGTCGCAATTCAATCACCAAACATCTCGCTACCGGTATAAAGGTCATCCACACATAATTAAGACCTGGAAGTTTCATACCAGTCGATTTATGTATAAACTAAATGCTGTTCATCATTTCAATTTGAGAGTTAGCTATAAAAATGCCTTATATGTTATTAATTCGATATTAAACTACTTTACTTTAAAGTAGGTAATTGTCGAGTTTAAAATGTTCATGTTCACCTACTTTTTTTGCTGAACAAAACGAAAAATATCGAACCTGTAATCGTCATTGAACGTCTTTTCAGAAATGAAATCAAATATAACAAAAAAAAAAACGAATCTGCTGAACATTCAATCATCCATTGTCAGGCGTCTTTTTTCTTCCCACCTTATCCCCTACCTTTCCTACCTATTTCCAGTGACAATACAAAGATCCCAGTCAGCATCCCTTGAAGTCTCCCAACGGACAATATCGATCTAATACAGCGCCACGCCAAACATAATAACGAGCGGACCAAAGTTGGTGGCGGCTACTTGAGAGGCTTAAGCGGTAGAGTAGCAGGAAATTATATGAGATAAATGTAGAACAGAAAAAAAACTTTGGCCATGAAGCATACTATTTTTTCATTTGGAAAGTTAGATTGGTTTTATTTTAGTTTTGTTTATGGAGCAGAATATGGAGTAATGTGACTTTTTTAACGAATAAAAACTCCTTTAAAACGTGTCAGTAGGTATTTAAAGTCATTGCATTTCATAAACAATGGATTTTTGGAGATTGAAGACAAAGTTAGCGTTAGTATTAAACTACATTTATTGAAACCAGCAGAACATAAACAATGATCTTATTATTACTACTGTAAATATAATAACTCGTAAATAGAATTTATTGGCGAGAACGTTGAAGACATATTAACATTTATTGAGGAAATATAGAGAAGAATGTGATATAGGTGAGGTAAGAAATACGTAATATGTATTCGTATCGCTTTTAGATTTAACGAGTATCGAGAAGTTCTAGTAATAAAAACAATTAAATTTTTTGTAACGTAAAAAAATTACTAAAAGTCAATTACAATTTAACTAACTCTTCTGTAGGACTAGATCCTTCTGTGAGTGTCTGAGTGGTACCACCGCTTTGTTCGTGTAGCCCCCCGTCAAGCTTTACTGTGTTTCGGTTTGATCAACAAAGTATGTCAGTAAAATTACTGGACTTAGGAGACTTACCTAATGTCTCAGGATAACGTACGCAATGCAATTCTGCACAGATCTTTGTGCCTCAAAGTTATGAGTGGCACTTAAATTATAATGGACTGGTGTTATGCTTAACACCAGACAGACGAACCACTAGTATCGTTATCTAATAATACAAAAAAAGGTATAAACCATAGTTTGTACTCTATTCTTTATTCATTATTCTCTAATGTTGTGTTATCTGACATAGTTTTAAATCGTAAAACCACTTTGTGCCATAACTAATTAGTTCCATTTGAGTTACTTGTGTATCCAGTCCAACTATTTTTATGTAAAAACATGGTGTATTCATGAAAATTTATATACTAAGGCTTAGAGAACATTTATAAGTTGTATAGAGTACTCAACACATGAAACTAGGTAAGCGTGCTATATCGTCGACCGCATCATCGCTTACCAACAGGTTAGATAGTGGCCAAACGCAAGCAATGTATATAGATGTATAAGCATGCTCAAAAATCAACACTCGCTTGATTTATGACATGCCACCTGCAGACCTGACGCAGTATTTCTAGGTTTAAACTAGCATACTTATTGCTAGCAAATGTGGACAGCTGCAGAATGTATTCATTTTAAGCATGCTTATTTGCATGCTTAATATTAGCATGTGATCTCTATTGGAAATCCGGAAAAACTAACATATTTTTAATAGTTATAAACTAAATGTAAATTCATTTATTTTACTTGCTTACGTATGCATAGCGCCGTCCAACTCGCAATAAGTATCGAGAGGGGAAAGTCTCGCCCAGATTTATCAGAAGGTTTTTGGACCAATATTCTGTTTGTTTGCCTTTTATTACGTGGATTTTTCTAGTTCATTACATTGATTGGATTTATTCAGGGGTTGTGGAAGTGGACAAGGGTTGGTAGGTCAATGTGCAATATCAATTGTTTTGGTAAGATTACGAGGTCCGGAAAAATAATGTGAAATGAGTAACAGCTGTATATTTTGTTACAATTTAGTTGGTTGACAGACTGAGCAACTATCCAACTGATCTTTTTATTGCATCACGTTTCACAAGTTGGTAAAGTCGTATTTATCAAGTAATCTTCATGAAACTTGGTATACAGGTTCTACGATTTCATAGAATTTTTTTATAGTCAGTGATATTTTATTGAAGGGGAATTTACCCTAAAAATAGGGGAAATTTGCTGCGGCGCCATGCACTAGCCGATTATTATGATATTTAGCAGAAACATTCTGGGTCTTACCACAAAAAAATTAAACACACTTTAATAACTGTAATCCCACTATCACTGCGCCATCATTACTTCAGAAAACTGTGTAAAATACTAAAATTACAGCCCCCTATTCACCAAACTCTAGGCATCATTTAATATGAAACCAGACAAGTATCATAATTAAATTGGAAATAAAAACCTCGCTCGGTACAAGATACTAATAGAATAAAACTTATTATTCAACTGACACTCCTTTCTCCGATACAATATACTCTTATTCGAGTAAACAACCACTCAACTCAACTCCGTTATAATTTATTTTAACTGAGCACACGTTTCAACGCTTCCAACCAATTTACGTTTCAACCAATTTCTTAGAGCGCCAAACCACTTCTCCAACTCAACAGAATATTTAAAGTGTTTTCTCGCAACTTCGTTTCATCAACTGGGCAACTTCGTTTATCAACTGTCAGAATGGGATTGAACCAACGGAACAAATTTAATTATAACATAAATGATACTGAACGTAATTAAATCGCTTTCATAAGGCATGGGTAGCTCGTGAGCGAGATATACAAGATCAACTTCAATCTTTGAATCAATCAATTTAGTTCACAATACCTGTCACTCGCAGTCGATTTTTTGTGCTGAACGGTGATAATTTGGATCGGGTCAGGTAGATATTTCACGGCCTATTATTAATGAGTAATTTGACAAGATGTGGATCCGTTTGATTCAAAGAGATTCCAATATATAGATAGAGTGGGCATAATTATCTATGGGAAATATTGTGTTCTAGATATCCATATAATTAATGACGTCACACATGTCCCGCCCATCGGCAGATTTTTCAAGGCTGACATTTTGTTTTCTAGTCCAGAGCGAGTATTTGAAGTTTGATTGAATTCAATCGTGCGACTAAATTATATAAACTATATAGGACTATTAATGCAAGTGAGAAGTTGCATGTGATACAGGCTACCATGCCAAAGTGCTGTGTGAAGAGCTGTGGCTCGACATTTGACGCCATTTTTGTTTCTGTTTCGGCGCGCAATACGTACCTTTTGTTCATATCCTCTACTTTTCTTTTATCATTGGTTTGATTAATTGATTGCGATTGCTCTGACACGCCGTTATCTGTGGGTGGGCATAGAAATGATATCCCTATCGAATACGAATCGTTTGTCACACCGTAATTGTAATGGATTGATCCAAATGGTTACCATGCGAGCCATTGATATAAATCTGAGCTGGAAATGGTACAAGTACGTAACCATGGCCTCTTATATCTGCAATCTTTTGTCTAGGATTTTTTTATTTGGACTAACTCATAACCGAACTACATCTCTTATCTAGTTCACTAGATCTAGATGACTGATATAAGAAATTGAAAATGATTACATCTCTCTTTTCTTTCGTCTGCTAAATTGCACAAAACAATTCTTTGAAAACTATTTCTAAAACTTTCTTTGCAATATTCCACCTTTCTTTCCACCACACGTCGTATTTTTATTACATTATCCTTTAAAATTCCTCTGAACCCAATATAAATAGGGTTTGTCATTGTCTAAGTAAGATGGCGCATCTGGTGGTGGATTTTATAACAGAATTATCTTCAAGCTTGATAAATGTCTGGAACGAGTCTGTTATTCTGAAGACGATACAAAATGTTTTTGCTTTAGTTAGTCATGGTTATTAAATAGTTATTATATTAAGGAGGTATACTAGTATCATCATTATCATCATCATCAGTAGCTAAAAACGTCTACAGCTGAACTTAAGCCTTCTTCATGGACGTGATTTTGCTATAATACACCAAGATTGGCAGTCAATTTGGTGATCGCAGTAGGTTATAATGTTGACTGAGGAAATGCTGCAGCCAATTTTCTGGACATTCACTGTAGACTAGGGGCCTTGCCGGCTAACACAATCGTGTTAATTTTTTATTCCAACCCGATTAAAACCAGCAGTCGCTAGATTTTCGGCTGGAAGGAATTGTCTATAAATTTCCCTGGTTTTCATTTTGGAACGAAAGTTAATAGGGTAACAAGGTGTTACAAAACGAAAACTAGCGAAAACTCTAGACAAATCCTTCCAGGAAAAAACTAGTGACCGCTGGTTTTAATCGGTTTGGAGTCGAAAATGAAGACGATTGTCGTTAGCAGGTAAGGCAGCTTGTAACGTGGGGATCCGGAGTAATTCTTTGATTTATTAACTTCAGCTGACAATTTCATATGCAATAATAATATAAAATATGGGCTACACAAAGAAAGAGAACAAAATAAAATAACATTGAAAATAAGATCTTCATATTATAATGTTGAGAAAACTAGCCGTATGTATTTAATTAAAGTATGAGTTTGTAGTATTCCTACTTTCCTACTTAATATTATAAATGCGAAAGTGTGTTTGTTGGTTTGTCGGTTGTTCCTTCTTTCACGCAGTAACGGAGCAACGTATTGACGTAATTTTTGTCATAGATATAGTTTTATGGACCGGAGAGTATGATACTTTTAAGTATATGAGTATGCTACTTTTTATCCCGGAAAAATGCACGGATTATGTGGGAACGCGGGTGAAAATCGCGGGCAGAAGCTAGTGGGGAATAAATGTTACAAAAGTCAGTGATTTTGTATAGTGTTACCACCTGGGTATATCACCTTAGATTTTAGTATATTCAACATTTTCGATCACATTGGTGCTTCAGATCTGGTTAGATAGCAGTTAAATGATAACCGAGCGAGTATAAAAAAGTCAGTGTGTAATATTATTTACTCGTCTCATTTAGCAATCAAATCACCAAGGATTCTAATAACATAATCAGACAAAGACCCTTACTGTATATACGCCACTAGCTAGTTGACCTTAAAGTTGTAATGTAATCGAGCACTGAAGCGATCCCTTGGGAGCCGCCAAAGTGAAGGTACCAAATCATCTACAAAGGTCACATATACTTTTCCTAAAAGGGCGAAAGGTGTCGTCTCGATGACATAACGAGCCCTTTCACTCTTCATATTACAAAAGAAGTCTTTATTTATGTTGCCAAGCAACTAATAGAAATTCTAGGTTTAGGTCACAGACCAAATCTGTGGTTTAGGTCTAGTTTATTTTTACCAGATCCTATGTGTATCCAAATTTTGTTGTTATACTGACAAGGTCGAGATGAGCAGATCGTTTGCCTGATAGTAAGCATAGCCCCTGCCTATAACAATTGCAGTGCCACCTAGAACTTTGAAACGCAAAACGCGCGGCACTGTAAAAATAAAGTCTATTTATGTCCAGTCATTTGGCTGTCTAAACCTTAACCTTGCTCATCAAATCGGAACACATTGATGTACGCATTTACTGCTCGGTAGACCACAATACTGCTTTAGTATTGTGGTCTGCCATTGTGGTGCCTACAGAGATTTACTCGTTAAGGCTATACAAACTGTCAAAACTGAATAAATCTATACGTCTTCTGTTGTCAAGTCACTAAATTTATAGATTTTAGATTTCTTTATTTTAGGAATCTTGTGTTAGCTTAGATACTGTCTGAAGATCATTATCTATTTTATAGGTAGCATCGTAAACGTGGGTCGTAGCATTTAATCCCCAATTAAAAGTGATTTGAGTAGTTTCTCGATGAAAATTAAGGACTTTAAAGTTAAAAGTTAAATACCATTTCTCGATGGGAATTAAGGATTTTAAAGTGGCTTTAAAGTTAAAAGTTAAAGACCATTATGTTCCCACTGCTGGGATACAGACCTTGTTTTAGAGAGAGAGTATGGACGATAATGCACCACGTGGGCCCACCGCCCAATGCGGCTCAATGGATGTCACATGTCTTCGAATTTTATTGTTCAAGAACAACATAATGATTGCTTGATGGTAAGCATAACGCCGGCCGGCCCATAACAACTACAGTGTCACTCAGAACTTTGACATACAAGGGCCTGCGCGGCACTGCAGTGCGCTCTTTACTCTGTAACATTAGGTGTTAACTCTCATAAGCCCCGTAATTTTACTGGCTAATCTGTTCATCAAACCGGAACGCAGTAATGCTTGCGTATTAGTGCATGGCCTCAGACTTCACGAACAAAGCTGTGGTACCAACCCAGACGGACACTCGCAGAGGAATCCTACCACCTACGGCTAATTAAATGAGCTTGGTGACACAAAACAACATAATGCAACTTTATTGTCGTAGTGGGACATTGCTTGGCTAGAGATTAACATCTGTCTGTTTAATTAATTTATTAATAGTTATTATTTTATTTATTAATTAAGTTTAATTATTTAGTTACGAGTCAGTAGTTAAACGTGAACGTATCCAGAATAAACGGGGCTTAAAAATTCTAAACCTTTGTATCACGTCTATACCGTCAATTTGGCAACCCTATAGTTCAACAACCCCCAAAATATATTTGAAATATTTCCCTACGTGATCGAACGGGTTGAAGCGTAGAATACTAATGTGTAGGTATATCCGTTATTACCTAGAAATATTACTACATGATATTTGGTATTACTTAGAAGTTATATTCGAAATACGATATTTTTCTTATCTTATATTATACAAATTTGCAATGTTTGTAACATAAAAATTGCTTTAAAAAAAGCTACGAACCGACTTCAGTGACAAACTACTAAACCGATTTTGATGAAATTTTTATGGGACCAATCTGAAAGTATATACTTTCAAATAAAAAAAGAATTTTCCAAATCCCTATCCTACTTCCCTACTAATATTATAAATGCGAAAGTGTGTTTGTTGGTTTGTCTTCCTTTCACGCAGTAACGGAGCAACGGATCGACGTGATTTTTGGCATAGATTTATATTTTATGGACCGAAGAGTAACATAGGCTTTTTTTCCCGGAAAAATGCACGGTTCCTGTGGGAACGCGGGTGAAAACCGCGGGCAGAAGCTAGTCGGTTTATAAATGACAGAGATCTGAGGTAACAAACATAAAAAACCCACCAAATAGAGAACCTTCCCCTTTTTTTGAAGTCGGATAAAAAGAGAGAAAATGTCTGTTCACCGAAAGTTCGCTTAAAGTAGGTCACCTGACGTCGAATTTTTTGATCTTGAGCACTAAGGATTTCCTCACGATGTTTTCCCCGTTCTTTAAAGCAACTATGGTAAATCCACACATTACTTGATTAAGTAAGTAATTGGTTGGCACCGAGCCGGAATTTCAATTCTGGTGCGTCACATCAAAAGTCACACAATTATCCACTCAGTCACACTCCCTCTTCTCACTCTTGCATTCGAACTTTCTCAAAATGGATACATAGACAAACTGTTTATTGAAATACCATAGTACAAAAAAACTACACCCTTAAAAACGAAGTGTTACAATGGGTGGTCTTATCGCTCATAGAGATCTCTTCCAGACAACCTAGAAGCTAAAGTAAACAACGAAAAGTGTGTATAGTTATATCAAGAGTGGTCGTTGCGATCTCGCCACGTGCACTCCCTGAGGAAGAGCGTCGGACACGCTCGAAACCTAGGTCGACAATATCGACAATTAACGTGAGTTATAGCCGGTTTTTTTACCAATTTATAATGTATCAAGAGTAAAAAAATAATCCAAGAAAAAATATTGGAATACTGTTAACCATTTACGAACAAAACTCAAGTATCCTTCTTCAAGTTAACTGAACTGTTCAACTCAGTTAAAGACTCACGATCGTCGCTGTGAATAGAATTGAATAGATGCATTCATCCAAACTGAACGTAACTGCATTCTGAGCTTTTTGTGTACCATTTGGCTTGCTGTAAGCCTTTTGACATGAATTTATAGTATGAATAGTTACCATCTGGACGATTTAAATTTAATTTTTTTTACTGTCATGGGCCTAGGGCGGCGCTCGTGAAAGTTAAATGACTGTAAATGCCGATTCCAATCTTACAACCAATGGAAAAGGGCAAGAAGTTCGTCTATATGCTTTTTATACGATTTCCCAAAATGTATATCTTCAGTTTTCGTGTATGTAAGTGAGATTCTTTATTCCATCCTATCTATACAAATAGATTAAATTGAAGTGTCTGTTTGTAATATCAAAATAATAGCTTTTTACCAAATGCATATGAAAGTATATACGGTACCTATTATAACAAAACAACCATTTTTAAAATGTTTGTCTGTCTGTCTGTTAGTTCCGGGTAATCTCCGAAATGACTACTTGACTTACAGACTAAAACTAATGCTGTCTTTATAAGTTATTCGAAGCCTTCAATTCTCTAATTAACTACTCAATAAAAGCCTAGACACTGTTCCTAATTTACAATCTATTAAACCACACTGCGGCTATCAAACTTTCCAAACTCCGAGCTGTGATTCCCAAACTTGGTGTTTGACTTTCCAAATGTGTGTGCGATGAAAATGTTACATGTTTATCTTAATAGGAAGTGGATATAAAATCAATTGTAGTTGGAATTGTAGAGTTTGTTAAATTGATTAGAGTTTTATCATAGCTTGGTGGTATTTATATATTACTAGCTTCTGCCCGCGGTTTTTACCCGCGGTCCCACAGGAACCGTGCATTTTTCCGCGATAAAAAGTAGCCTGTTACTCTCCAGTCTATAAACTATATCTATGCCAAAAATCACGTCGATCCGTTGCTCCGTTACTGCTTGAAAGAAGGACAAACCAACAAATCAACAAATTAAAAAACTAACAAACACACTTTCGCATTTATAATATTAGTAGGATATTAGTAGGATTATAATAATAAGTATAAGTGCCGGAGTCTCATATCATAGACTGGTGTAAAGTCGTCAAACACTCATTATAATATTCCAGGCTTTTTACTCATATCTTACAATAGTCCATCTCATCACAAACCTTAATAAAAGTACAAATAAACTATGCGTGGGAGACGCATAGTTTTTTTTTATATCATTTGGTAACGAGACGAGTTGGTCGTTTGCCTGATGGTAAGCATAACGCCGGCCTATAACAATTGCAGTGCCACTCAGAACTTTGAAACACAAAGGCCTGCGCGGCACTGCAGTGCGCTCGTTACCCTAAGACATTAGGTATTAAGTCTCATAAGCCCAGTAAATTCACTGGCTGCTTTGCTCATCAAACTGGAACACAGTAATGCTTGCACATTACTGCTTGGCGACAGACTTCACGAGCAAACGATTGTAGCGAGTAATAGTGGGGCCCGGTACGCGAGCGACATCTACAGTTGATCAAAAACGCGCTTATTAGTAAATAGGGGTCACTATGGTGACCCGCTAAGCGTAAAATACTAATAGTGACCAACAAGTCGTTAATAGTAAGAAAAGCACTTGCATTATGCATACAAAAAACTTAAGTATTGAAACAAACCTTAGTGATCAACGATAAAACGCTCTTGCATGCACAAACAAAATAGTGCATACGAATCCAGCGGCGCAAGTACAGAAGTCGGTTCGATAAATTTGTCGAATCGAAAAAACTGATAAATTTATCGAATGTTGCGAATACCGAAGTCTGATCCTAAAGTATTGTAGTAGCTCTATATTCTCTTTGGATTCGACCTAGCTATGCGATAACTATTGTCGATTATATCGTGACTCGATAAATTATATAAAAAATCGATAAAACACATTTTATCGATTTGAACTGTCAATTTGGTCGAATTTTATCGATCGAAAAGATCCGTACTTGCAGTTGCCAATTTCTGCTAAAAATATCCCAATATTAGTTCTTAAGTAACGCCGTGTCTCTCAACTAACCCCGTCCTGTGACATGAAATTGTGACATAAGTCACACTTCACTGGACCGTGACTTCCATCTTGCCAGCGTTGCTTGCTTGCATTGGGCACGGCGCCAACTGCTAGTTGACTGCAGTTTATGTGACTTTATACGAAGCTACTTTTGTTTAACTACAAAAACTGCAATTTTACTACTGACATTAGTAAAATTGCAGTTTTTGTTTAGTTTGGAAGTGAGAGGTGACGCGACATCACTCGTCCTTGCTTTCTGTAGGTTAAAAAATTGTTTTTAAAAAGTGGGAACTGATATTGACGACCGTCCCCATTTTTCCACCTCTAAAGCTGGTTCTTTCATAAAATTATTAAAAGTCCACCCTTGAGATGTACTCTATTCGTGAATAATCATTCGTCATCGTCGTAAGAATCATTTAAATCAGTTGACAATTATTGCTGGAAAATCGAGTAACTTTAAAACAAAACCGGTTCGGATTTGCGCACTACTACTAAACACACTACTAATAAACATACATTTCCCAGGCATATTCTATTCTATCATCGTTATTTAGGTAACCACCAAGGTTTTTACTATCGTGACGAATAGAATTAATTAATTAAAAATTAATAGATACGGTTACATAAATACCTGTACATGTCATTTTTAAACATATTATATTATTTTTTCACGCATATGCTTTTCTATCATCGTTATTTATATAACCACCTACGCTCTAGTTATCGTTATTATCGTAACGAACGGAATTAGAAGTATTTGTAACTTAAGCTGTTTTAAAACTTTCGTTATGTTAACTAGCCAAAACGTTATAACGAGCATTTTCGTTACGTTATTGCTCGTCATTAAAATTGGGGCTAAGCTTACTTTAAGCTTAGGCTAACTAATGGAAAATCCGAAAAATTAATCAGTAATATTTTAAAGCCAGGTTTAAAAATCTGCTTCTCAATCATAATTCAAAGTAATTAAATATTTTTTGCTGTTGGCTCACGTTTGACCGCAATCTCGCCTGATGGTAAGCGACGATGCGGTCGAAAGTGTAGCACGCTTGCCTGGAAGGTACATGTTTACTCTCGTTTTGAAGACTCCCAGATTACATTTATCGGGAAACCTCCCGATATATTTATATTTTTCGTGAAGTCTGCCGCTAAGCAGTGATGTGCAAGCATTACTGTGTTCCGGTTTGATGAGCAGAGTAGCAAGTGTAATTACTGGGCGTATGAGACTTAATACCAAATGTCTCGGGGTTACGAGCGCACTGCAGTGCCGCGCAGGCCTTTGTATTTAAAAGTTCTGAGTGGCTCTGGGTCGGAGTTGTTATGGGCCGACGTTATGCATACCATCAGGCAAACGACCAGATCATCTCGTTACCAAATAGCAAAAAAAACCACAAGACGCTGGCAACGAATTCCACTCCTAGTAGGTATTCAAATCATACTGTGCACTTAATTCAAACCAATAGTACCGAAACACGCGTTTTCCAATGCATTTAAAGCAACGAACATCGTTATAGCTATTAATTATTTAGCTTTTTTTATCATAAGAAAATGTTCGTTCTTTATCCTTAATATCGTTTATACGGCTTTTCATTCAAAACTTCAAGTCCTTAATCTCCGAAATGAATGAACCAGCCATTTTATCAAAACTTTATACAGGGTAAGTTTGAATTGGTATGATATCCCGGAAAGGCGTCATTAGGGTCATGCTTGTCGACAAATTGTGTGAATCTCCCTTGGAAATACGTCATTCAAAATTTCCATACAAACAAATTCACTTCTAACGTGAAGTGCGCGGCCTTTTTTGGATTCTTTTCAAGTCTCTTCTAATCAACATCATCATTTAGGAAAGTTCAACATAGATCAAGTGAATCAACTGATCTAGGGCTGCCCGGAAGTTCTATAGCAGAATTTTGACGTAAACTTTAAATGTCTTTTCTTCAATGAAATATTCCGAATTCCAAAAACTCTTAAAACAAATGTTGTTGACCTCCAAGAGTAGATTTACCCCTTTTTGGGATAACATACCAATCAAAACTCAGGTTGTATACATAGGCAAGTTACATAGATAGAAATAGTATCGTCTAATTTAGAAAAAGATAGCTCTAATTTTCTGTTTGTATGGAGACCTTAAAATAGATAAAATTATTTTTCGAAAATTTTCTCTACTTTCTATTTGGACAGCTATATCTACTGCTTAATTATGCGTTTAAAGTTTCATATGAAATCGTCTCATTCATTTCGGAGATTAATGATTTTAATGCATTTTGCTTATGCTTGGTAAGCGTGACACATCGCTGAATTAAAGTGTAAATGAAATGTACTTGGAGCTTTGTAATACGTAAATACTAATATTGTAAATAATTACAAAAAGCCGCATGTTAATATAATTTTATAGCTGAATTTAGAGGCTTTCAAGTCCTAAACTTAATTTACTAGTTACTTATATCTTCAAAACCAAAGAAAAACAATGATAAATCGTACCTTCTACCCATCCAATTAGACCTCGTAAAACACTTCAACCAATTTTCAAAATTGTTATATCCATTGTAACTTTGAAGATTTTAGTTAAAAAAGCGGTTATAACTCGCTGACAGATCACAGCTAACGTAGCATACCCGAATAACGTTTTCATTCACCTTTATTACCTTAATTGCGTTCTGAATAATTAACGGTAAATCTCACGCAACGTTGCTAATACCTGTTAAATGCTTTAACGTAGCGTTATTTAACATGTTTTGAATATGTTATATTTCACCTCCACGTTATTTATTATTTACAAAATGGATATCAACGCGTGATGGAGGTACGATTTATGTTTAGGTGAATGAGTGAAACGTTTCGATGTATTTGATAAAATAATTTGATTTGGGGGTTTTTATATACTTGATAGGTAAGCATTTGATCAACTGATCTTTAGCTACGATGTGGTGGAAGATGCTGAATATACCTAGTTTAGACAGATTAGAACTGGCTCTCAAGTGCAGTCAGAACACGCCGATAGAAGCTTGGCGACATATTTTCATCTTGCCAGTGGTAGCTAGCCAATTTTCCACTAGAAATGCCCTACCGTGCTATTGCTGCATAATTGAGCCATCATCACTTCAAAACGTTCAACGTGTATGTGCTACATGTATTCAGTTGTTTATACAACAAAAGTATAGGTAAATAAAAATATATCAAATCATGATTAGCCATAAGAAAGCAAGTTGTCGCACTAACAATTGCGACAGTACACAACGAGCTTATTCTACCTTCCTCTTTCCGCTTGAAGTCTCAAGACGCGGAAAGAATTCTCATCCCTTTGTCGTTGAAGTTCCATGCACCTGCACGCATGAGCCGTTTAGGCAACATGATACGCATGGCAAGGTTGTGGAACTCGGTGCCGTCGTTGGTCCTGCCACTTACAACTTAACTTTTCGAGTTGAGAGTCTAAGAGCCCACATAGGCAAGCACTCCAATCCAACAACATTCCAAAAACCACCCGTGTGTGGCGAATCTCAGTAGGATTACGTGGAGTGATAGAAATGTTAGAAATCCGAACGTTCCAAATTCAACGTTCCAACTGATCGTCAATGGCCGATACGACGATCTATTTCACGCTCAGTTTTTAGTACTCGAGACGCAGAATGACCGAAAAATGGAGCGATGACGCGCCCGGGTTGGAGTGCCCGTCTGTGGGCTCGAAATTAGACTATCGTTTCACTCAATTCACGATGCGCGGAGTGACCTATATTATGTCCTAATGCATATCCATTGAATGAAAAAAAGACGGGAATTGTTAGATACCAAGCCGCCTCGAGCCCGTATGTTATATAAGACAAGAAGACAGCCAGCTGTAAAAAAAGAATACCGCAACCTGGTACTCTGTTAAAACGTACTCAGCCGACCTTAATGTAGGAATGGGGCACGGGCAAGAAGGAGGAGGAACTCTTTACAACATCAGTAAAAAAAAAATACAAAAAAAAAAATTTAAACTCGGTTCTAATAAGTTCCTATATTCCAATTTTATTTTTTAAAGTGACGTAGGTTAGATCCTGATTCCTATCCAAACGTCTGATATTTGCATAAAAAAGGAATTTCGTTAAATTAACAGGGAAAATACCGTGAGAAACAATGGCTCAGCTATTCTTGTTGAGATTTATTAAAGGACTCTTTATTTTGTTATTTAAATACGTGTGATTTATTTTGTAAATTGCGTTACTTACTTTACATTAAGTGTTGAAAGTAACAGCAAAAGTGAAAAGTATTTTAAACAATGGTACCTACTTGAATGAAGATACGCTTGATGTTCCTTTCTCTCCCTTAGAGTATATACAATACTAGTAATAACACACTGTAATACTGTATAATGTAAAAAAAACATCATTCATTTTGTTTGAAATTAAATATAATTAATAGTTAATGTTAAAACAGGGAATCTTCAATGAAGTATGCATATTTATCAGAGGACGTTTACTGTAAAGTTTCATGCAAATAAATATAAGGAATGGTTAGACATTACGGTTGCTCGTATATCAATATGCGACTAAGGCATATTTAGGAATTAAAGTGTTTAACACAGGTTTAAAGAGAGTTTAATTTTTCGTGGTAAGACCGTAAGTATTTAATTTTGTTAATTCTATATGAAAGTATATCTATGCGGTACATAATATAACGAAACAACCATTTATAAAGTTTTTGTCTATCTGTCTGTCTGTCTATCCGAAACGGCTAGATCGATTTTGACGAGACTTTCACTGGCAAATAGCTGATGTTACAAGGAGTAACTTAGGCTACTTTAATTTTAGAAAAAGAATTAGTGTTCCACGCAAAAAATAAAAACCACAAAATCCAAAATCTCCACGCGTGTGAAAACGCGGTCAGCAGCTAGTAGTAAGTAAATAAACAAATTGGAAAGCGTAAACCCATACTAATGAAATATCCCATTGTTGCAGATGAACACTTTAATCTATTTACTTCACAATTACATACGTACTCTAAGCGTAAATATAATTTTAACATCTCTGCTGATTAATTAAGTCATTTAGAAAATCCACGTTTAAATGCTCGTCATAATTCATTGTGGTGAACCGGTCTACCCCTCATCCGAATACAAACCCACTGCGACCCTGGTAATAAAACCTTTATGATATCCAAACCTCATGCAAAGATAGAGTGAAACGTTTTTGATGTAAACAAACATGCTTAAATGCGAGTGAAGATGGACCGAAAATGAGGGTAACGCAAACAAAACCACAAACGCGTGCGTTCCCGTTTGAATAAATAGAAGAAGAGTCGGTACATAAGCTCGAGTGTTTTCAGTTTCTCGAAAGTTATCGAGTAGTAACTTTTCATACTCAATATCAGCCTCATACGCTCCCACTGCTGGGATACCGGCTTTCTCTCAGAGAGAGAGAGAGAGTATGGCTCATAATCCACCACGCGGGCCCGTGCGGCTTAGTGGATGTCACATGTCCTCGAATTTTGTGGTTCTTAAACATGCTGGTTTCCTCACGATGTTTTCCTTCACCGTTTTAGAGCGAGTGCGAATAATCCGCACATAACTTGATATAAGTCATTGGTGCGGGCCGAGTCGAGATTCGAACTATGGTACGTCGGATTGAAAGTCGCACAAGTTCCCGCTCGGCCACACTCGCAATGTCTTTATTGAAGCATGAATATGAAGCTTGTTAACTGTTTTACACTGCACATTTTACGCTTCAAACAATAAAAGTGAAAGCAAATAGTCAGCTCGGATTTTTTTCGTTTCGTTTTAGGGAATTAGAGCATTTTTCACGCACGAGGACGCTGGTTTATTTCATTTATTTGTTTAAACTTTGTTGTTTCGCTTTACGAGTCCTGTTTTAGCTTTCAGTTTGAATTCTCTTTTTAAGACTTAAAAGAAAAAGGTGCCATGGCACAAATACTTTGTGCTACTGTTTCAACTTAAACGCTTAGGTATACACACTCGTACACCAGCACTAGGTTTTCCTGTGTCGCGGCAAGTGGCATGGACACACACAGGACCCACAATACTAATTTAGGTTCCCTACACAAAGTTTGCTTCGCTGAGGATCGAACTTGGGGTTCCTCGCAATGCAGGCAGGGTTAATACCAACTTATACAAACAGGATCATTTGAACGCTGCCGATCAACTCAGTGTGCAGGGGTTCGAATCCCGAAACGACTCTGGTTCAATTTAAAGTCCTATTGTTATTGTTATTCAAATTTTCATACTTCGATTTATTTTAAACGTTTATTTATCTTAATTTTCTTGGGTCGATAAACGATTAGCACTCGGGATTATTATATTAAGTAATATTTATTATGCGTTTTTTTATATTTGTAAACATCATTGTAACTTTGAAATATGCAATGTAATTTATAAGCATTCTGCTGTTCAATGATGAGTATAAATAAATAAATAAAATAACATGCAAAATCTTCCATGACTTGACTTTGACAAGCAGCTGAGAGTGAAAGCCCCTTCTCTGCCTCCTAAATACCTCTTACCTTTTATCAGCGTTCATATACTTCCGCCGATTACGTGTAGAGGTACTCTTTGCCTTAAGAGGTCCCAACCCGCCATACTTTCTATACAAACGCTCGTACGTAATTATAGTGTTGTGTCAATTTTTTTCTTTGGGTGCTTTAAACAAATAGTTATCTTGTGCATTATATCGAGGATTTTATGGAACCAAAAATTTAAAATTTTGACAATCCAATTCAGTAACAACCTTAATAAAACAGCCTTTTTAAACAAATTTTACCTTGACTTTGGCTACAATTTTCTCATAAATGTAAAAGTAAACAAAACACTTCCATAGAATCCTTGGAAATGTAATGGAGTTTCTAAATAACAAACCTTTTTTTCACAAACTTGTAAGGCATTTTCAAAAACAAGTATTTCCCGGAACAAGTTTTAGGAAATTATTACGCACTAATTGTCTTCGGAAATTTTCTTTTGAAATTTATTTCAAAATCTTCTGAATGCCGACCAAAGGCTCTGACGTTGTCTCTCTTTTTCCGTAGTGCATGATTTTATTCGATGAACCAACAAGCCTTTAGGCCATTTTTGCGTTCTACTTAGGCAGGCCGGGAATGGGCACCTTCTGCGAGCTTTACACAAAATAAAATAAATTCAATCATGTTATTTACACGTAAAAAATCCGATCGCTATTACCAATTGTCAATCAAAATTAGTGACCGTTTAAAAACCTCTTAAAGCACGTAATAAAATGGAAGCTAATACAAAAGAACGACAAGAAACAATTTTCTAACTAACCCAACTCCCCCAAGATCGATTGTATATAACTGTAGTCTGCCTAGACAGTTGGACAGCGGGTAATTGCATTAATTAAGGCTGGAAAGGGACTTGGATTCGATTCCCTAGTCGGACATCCTAGCTTAGAACTAAAACAGTCTGGTCTAAGTATTAGGTGGACCAATATAACTAAGTTAGCTCTCTATACTTAGGTTGATGTTTTGGAATAGTTGGAAGAAAATAGAATATTCTACTCAGATTTTTATTTTGAAAACGTTTCGTACTAGTATAAAATTATTAGATTGATTGTAAATCACTAGATAGAACTAACTCTTCTGCGAATTTTTATCGGTGGGTACCACCGCTTTGCTCGTGTAGTCTGCCACCAAGCAGTAATTTGCAAGCATTATTGTGTTCCGATTTGGTGACAAAATGAGTTAGAGAAATTGCTGGCCTTATGAAACTTAATAACTAGGGTCTTACCACAAAAAAACTAAACCTGTGTTAAACACCGTTTAACGCCTAAACATGCCTTAGTCACGCGATTAAATATGAGCAACCACAAATCCTGATTTAAGTAGTTTCTAACCGTTGTCTAACTCAGTTCTGTTGTGACGTTTCTAACCACTTTTGACGTTTATCTTTAGACGCTGTCTAGCTAAACAGGCGACTAAAATTTTTTTTTGTGGTAACACTAGAAAGAAAGAAAGAAAGAAAAAAGTTTATTCGTAGCAAAAATAAATATTACATAATTACATTTCAATAGATAGGTACCATAAAGAAGTAAGAAAACATATTTATAGGCATTATTAGGTACCCATAATTTGCTACGAAACGGTCCCAACTCAGCGTATGCCGGCCGTTTGACCGGCGCTGGTCTTCCGTTGAGGCCGCTCCGGTGACATCACGAAGGATATACATACAAGTACAAATTATAAAAGAGAGTAAGTACAACATTAACCACTATATTAAACAAAAAGATAATTTATATATAATAAGAATTATAAGTAAATTATTAAAACAACATCGAAGTGTGCAAAAATTAAATATATAGGTACAAGCCGGATACTCTATCAAGGTATTGTGTAAGTAACCCAGTCATCATAATTTTAATGTATTGTTAGAAATAAGACATTTTACTAAACAAATTAAACAAATTACGCCAGCTAATACCCATATTAATATTAGTACACTACTAATGTCTCAGGGTTACGAGCGCACTGCAGCGCAGCGTAAGCCTTTGTGTTTCTGGCACTGCAATTGTTATGGCCTGGCGTTATGCTTACCATCATGCAAACGACCTGCTCGTCTCTTTAAACAACGGTATAAAAAAGTCCACTTAATGAAGTTAAATGCAGTTAAAATAGAACATTTACCGACCCCCATCCGTTTTACTAATTTTACAAAGCGCGAAACCAATATTTTTGTTTAAAACACCTTTTTGAATCCATCTAAATCCCGTCATTGTGTAGCTGTCAACTTCATGAACGTTACGGACACGGGAAGCCGCTGAAAGCCGCTATTATTTACGATTTATGAGGACCTAATTGAATTGGTATGAATCATTTAGGCTTTTTGTTTAGGACCGGCAAGTTATTAATGTGACTTTGTGTTGATTAATCTTGTGATTAAAACAAAAGTTACATACATAAAAAACACGACTGTCCTAGCCAGTGCCACACGGGATGAGTTAAGGATTCTAACGATACCCAAAACATCGAAAGCTGTTAAGGCATTTAAAAGTTATGGCAGAAAAGAAGCTCACATCCATACAAACATACATGAACCCTAAAAAACATTACACGCCTTTTTTGTGCAGTCGTGTAAAAATACATTATCAGCCTCTTACGCTTCCACTGCTGGGATACCAGCCTTGACTCAGAGAGAGGTGGGCCATAATCCACCACGCGGGCCCAGTGCGGCTTGGTGGATGTCACATGTCCTCGAATTTTGTGGTTCTCGAACATGCGGGTTTCCTCACGATGTTTTCCTTCACCGTTTTAGAGCAAGTGTGAATAATAAAATAGTAATGAATACCCGGTTGCCATGACATGCAGCGAGGTTGTAGGATTTCTAACTTACTAAAAACCCCCCGGTTTGGTCTGCCTCGGTGCTACATGAGGGCTCCGAGCTCTCCAAAGGACCACCCCAGTGTCTTCCAGCACTGCTCCCTCACTGCTGATCTCCATCCTACGCCTGTGCCATACCGAGCTGCCGTCCTTCCAGGGCTTGCTTAGATGGGTGGTTAGAAACCCATCCCCAACCACCACAAACCCAAAATGTCCATTTTACTCGCCTTTTACGACAGGCAGGCGATACCGAAGCCCTATTCTTTTGAACCCGGGACTGCTATGTTGAGTAGTCAATCCCTAACCGTTTAAATATCAATGAATAAAAAAATGTATGAGAATTATGTACTTAACGCAATTTTTCACGGCCAAAATCGACTAAATGTATGAACATGGGCTTGTTTTTATGGGGCGTTTCAGCGCTCAGTAGATACGCCCGACTTTGACTCTCATTTTGGACGTATCTAGAGTTCGATGTCCAGTTGTTTCAATATAGTTGATTGGAATCATAAAAATGGAGTCAACAGCCCTGTTAAACAAAACTTTTTGTCAAACAACGACTAATTTATCAAATTATAAATTACTATCACAATTCTGCAAGAGAAACGCCTTTGTCGCTGTAACAGTTATTTCCGACCGGTCCTGACTGCTGTCTTTTTGGGGATGACAGCAAAACAAGGGGACTTAAATTACACGGACGAGTAGAGGGTTGTTTCAAATGAAAAACAGTTAGCCATAGATTACGGAATAATTACAGACATGTATGAAAACCATCTGTGAAGTCATTAATAATAATAATAATCATTTATTTCGACCAACATGGATCATATTAGTTAGTAACAATAAAATAAAATTTAGGCTAAGTTGTTAGTATACATTTAGTGTCAGTTCAATCAAATGTCAGTAAAAATGAAATTAATAAAAATAAAATAAAAATAAACTAAAATCAATACAATACTAATCAAAAATAATTAGAGTAAGCCAGCTTGCGTTTTCACCCATCTTTATTCGAACTTTTTTTGCTTATGCAATTGGTTTTTTTTCCTATTGGATTTTATACTATTTATTTTATTTTATATGTTAGCAAATTGAAATAGCAATATAAGATACATCGGTCGCAGAAAGGACAACGGGGAAGAAAGGTTCTAGAGTGGCGACTACGAAACAGAATACGTAGTGTAGGCTATCCTCCCAACATGTGTACCGGTGACGTGGTCAAAACGGGGAACCGATAGATGCAAGAGATGAGTAACCGATCCAAGGCCTATGTTCAGCAGTGGACGTCTCCGGCTGATAAGATTTGATAACGAGACGAGCGGATCGCTTGCCTGATAGTAAACACATCGCTAACTCATAACAATTGTTGTGCCACTCAAAACTTTGAACGCGGCACTGCAGTGCGCTTGTTACCCTGACTCATTAGGAATTAGTCTCATAAGCCCAGTAATTTCCCTGGCTACGGCTTTCATATCGGGTCAATAGAAGACTTTTAGTAATTAAGCTATTAAACCTATAGAGAAGTAAAAGTTGCTAATTTATAACCTATAAAGAAATACAACTTTTAAATCGTATTTTTGTGACTATTTAATAAATAAAACTTAATTACCATATAGTTGTTCAATATCATTCACTGAATTTACGTGCTGAAATTTCTAAAATCCTCATTATTAAGAGTCGCTTTACGACATCTAGTAACATAATTCAGAACTAGTTAACCAAGAAAGTTACTAATATTTAATTGTTTGTATTATATAATTGTATTTGTAAATAAAAGTTTGTATACTAATATATTGTCATTGTACATGCCATGATTATAAAGCACTTATTTATGAACTTTTTTCATACCTGATAGTTGAGCGTTTGACGACTATCTTGCCTAAGCGAAAATGGCGGATAATATAATAACTATATACGATGAGGATCTTCGACCTGCATTTGAGAGTCAGTCTTAAGTCTGGCTCTCAAGGTGTTATCTACTTGAAATCGAAATCTGTTTGTTCGCTGATAGGTTCAGTGTGTTCCGGCCTGCTGCACTCGAACTATACTTAGTGATAGATTTCAACTAGACGTTAGCTAGCCAGGAATGCGCTATCAAACGCCCTATCATTGCATATGAAAAACTAGCTTCTGCCCGCGGTTCCACCCGCGTTCCCACAGGAACCGTGCATTTTCCGGGATAATAAGCATATGTTACTCTCTGGTCTATAAACTATATCTATGCTAAAAATCACGTCGATCCGTTGCTCCGTTGCTGCGTGAAAGAAGGACAAACCAACAAACGTACAAACACATTTTCGCATTTATTATATAAACTATGGATTATATAGTAATAAGTAATTAAATTACAAAAAAGTGATAATAGTGGCAATTGGCATAAGATGGTTATTCACACGACTACATAAAGAAGAACTGTAATGTTTTTAGGGTTCATGTATGTATGTATGTAGGGAAGTTGTGCCGCGTTGGGAGAAAACGCCGTCGATTTTTAGTTGGTAGGTCGGTCTCATTAGCCGGAGTCCAACAGATCCACCATGTTGCCCAAATATTCCAAGAAAAAAAGGGTTTATGTATGTGTGTATGTAAGTGTTTATGTTAGTTTCTTTATTCCACTATAACTTTTAAATGCCTGAACAGATTTAGATATATAGGTAAGGTATCGTTAGAATCCTTACATCATCCAATAAAGAAACTCACATACATTTGAAAACATTAGGTATGATTAACATGAACCTTGAATACATTGAATACTGTTTTTTTGGGCAGTTTTTTTTTTAAAAACAAACATGAAATCTAAGTTTCTTCCATTTGTGTTAAATTTTATCATAGTTACGATTTTGTTAAATGTTATAGGAACGAAAGCAAAAAGTGAGGTTATTTCCTATCTGGTTGGATGGTTTGAGTCCCACAAAAAGCTCGATTTTTCAGTGAAAGGATGCTTCAATTCACGATGCAACAATGACAAGGTGGTAACGTATTTTTAATCCTTGCCTGGCTAGCTACCACCTCCTAGGAATCCATCGTTGTGTGTCTGCAAACACTTCCTATTTTAGCTTTAGCTTGATCACCACTTCAAATTATATCGCCATTTATTTATTTATTGAATTATATAATACGGTAAACCAATTACACTAATTAAATTTACATTACAAAAATAAAAAATATTTAAGCATCCATAGTTACAAATAAAAAATTAAAATAAGTTTAAGAGAAATAAACCCCAAATAATGACCCCTAAGTTATCGCGATGACAAAAAAAGTATTTTAAACTGACGGTATTAAATTAAAATTTCTTATTTATATATCTAAAGTCAATGATTTTTTATTCAGGATTTCATTTTAAGTTCAACGTATTTGAAATACTTGAGTGTTCGTAGTGTTATTCTGAAACTAGTCAATTATTAAATACCTTCTCCGTTCCGTGGTGGGTAAAAAAGTTATAGAACGCCATGGTGTTCAACATGAAATAATATCTCCTTCTTCCTTCTAAAAAATAAGAATAAAAAAAACCATTTTAATTTTTTTATCAGTAATTAGTAGTATTAAAAAAGTTGTTCTGAAATTAAAACATAACAGACCGTACAATTCACAAAATCAAAAACTTCGCCAAAATTAAACAATTTAAGAAACCGGAAGTTCCACCTCAAATGTTTTCCGCACAAATAAACGCCTGAAAAACAATTGACAACCTATAATAATAAAAAAGAACTTACCGTAACTTATTTAACACTCATCCCACTCACTGCACGCACTAAAAAAACAAATGACGTCACTCACACTTTTTTAATCGATCACAATCATAATTTTCACGGGCAATAATTTTCACTGCACTACGATCGTAGTAGAAATATATAGAGCGGTTGAAACGTCCTTCTCTTTCGGGAGGCGCGGATTTCTGTCCCCCACCCTGACGCTATAGATATATCTATGTGCGTACCTACGCATGCGTGGCTCGAACGAATTCTGAATATAAATTTCCCGTTTCGCTCGGATAATTTTTGCATTGGAGGCGTTTTATTTAAGTTAGTATATATTTTTATTTATTTATAGTGCATCGTGATATTAAATTTTGTAAGCAGTTTTCGGTTGTTACAAGTCATTTTTAGGGATGCTGTAATTTTGGGACGTTGCGTTCTGGGAGCAGCTTAGTTTACTATTGTAAATATCTTTAATAAAACTAGTTAATGTTCTAACTTTTTTATACTATTCGATAACGAGACGAATTGTCATGGGCTGGCTTGTTACCATCGGGTAAACAACTCTCTTGCTGCAGTCACTTAGAACTTTGAATAGCTGCGCTAGTTGTCAGTTAACCTTAAATTTAGTTAGCATGTTGCAATTGACTTCATCATTCGCAAACTAGGGAAATACGAATCAAACGACAATCTGGCTTGTAGAAATTATGTTACCAGTGCATTCTGGCAGCTGTACTTTAGAGTAAGTTCAAATTATTGGAGTAGCGTGAGATAAAGTGGAAGCCAAACGCCTAGCAATTTCGAATGTAATAAGTAAAAAATTGCCTTTAAAAAGTGGGAATAGACTTCATCGACAAACTACTGAACCGAATTTGATGAAATTTCCATGGGATCAATTTAAAATTAAATATCATTTCAAATAAAGGAAGAATTTTCTTAATCGTCTAAATTAGGTTTTCTGGTCTGTGGCGACGACATAGTGCAAGTTGGCGGATACCCTAAACCTAGATTAGAATTGGATTTCAAGTGCAGCTGTTGAAACACAGCAGTGCTTGGGGTCACAATTTCAACTTGAGGATGGTAGCTAGCCAGACAATTACTAGAAAATACCCTATGACCATACTAATTATACCACGTTTTTAAAGTTCAGTAAGTACATGAAAGAATAGAATCCAAAAGACAACAGAATTGTTTTGTAAGTAGTAATTATTGTTTTGGTAGTAGCAAATTATTGTTTTGTAAGTACCTAGTTCTGCTATTTCAAGTCCATATTTTCCAGCGAACTGCGACACTAACAAAGTCCTTTAGTTATATTGCTTTCACCAAAGACAAACGGCCCCGAACATTGCACATACGACACGTTGCCACGCGTCGCAGTAACTTCTTTTCCATAAGTTATGAGCCAGCAACAAGCCTTCTGCCCATATGTTAGCAGGCGCCATGTTTCGCTCAAATTGGCAAAGATCCGCATACACTGCGTCCAAGCTTCGGTATCACACTACATTTAATGTGCAGTAAGGAACATTTATTCACACTCGCTCTAAAACGGTGAGGGAAAACATCGTGAGGCAACAGGCATGTTCAAGAACCACAAAATTCGAGGACATCTGATATCCACCAAGCCGCACTGGGCCCGCGTGGTGGGTTATGGCCCATACCTCTCTCATTAAGAGAAGGCCGGTATCCCAGCAGAGGGAGCGTAAGAGGCTGATAATGATGATTAATGATGAAGGAATATTTTGCTATAGTTCTACTACACTTACTGAAGAAATAAACTAATTGTTTTTCGTAAAATTCTAATTTAATAGAGTGGAACGTTTTATTTCTTTTTTTGTAAAGTTCAGCTGTGTATTGTTCACATGTGTAATGTTTCTAACATTATTATTTACAGCGTCTTCAAATCATGGAATAGCGCAGACGGCGCTTAACTCTATAAATTGATGTTAAGCTACTTGCTCAATGGCACTAAATGAGAAGAACTATATAATACATCATATAAAATTGAGACCGATCTAATATCTCATTTGGCAATAATTTTTTCTGAGACAGCAACAAGCCTATATGTTTTTATTTCTGAGATATATGTCAGTGCTTTCTCAAACAATCATGGATAATGTTAAATCGTGATTATAGCGGTGTTAGTAGTTCCCTTACTGTTTATGTTAAGTATTGTACTTCAGTCTCGAGTAGTAATAGTAGCTTCGCTCGTTGTACAACGCATTATGTCTAGAGAAGATATATAGTCTGCCATAATTTTTGTATTATGCTGGAGTTATGTCCATCAATAAAGAAAGATAAGTTATGGAAAATATTATTTTATTCTCAGCATGTTCGAAGGGTATTGATGCATCAAGAAGCAATCTAAACAGTTGTTGTTTGTGAGCAAAGCCGTGGAAATAAATTTGTTTCTTGTACAGCTATACTTTTAGATTTCTCGCTCGGTAATGTGGTATAATTAATGTGTTTATTTTTAAGATCCAAAACTGGACTACATTTACTGCAATAAATATATTATAGTAAACATAGTAGTGATAATGGATAATGGATACATATTTGAGCCATTTGGGGTTGAAACGCTAGGACCGTGGGGACCAGTAGCGCTTACTCGAAGCAAGACGTGACCAATTTGCTGGCCTTGCTTGGCTCAGAGACTAAGCATTGCCATTCAACGTGGCATTTCTGCCAGCATTTTGGGAACGGTAGCAGTTTGTTAGATTAGGTTTGTACATAGGTAGTTTCTAATTTAAATAATTATTTTTGTTTATAAGTAGGTAATATTGTATACTTCATTTAGTTTATTAAACAAAAAGCATATTGAATTAAAATAAATATGTAGTTCGAATTTGAAATTTGTGTCAATTTTCAGGCATCATAATATTATTAAATACAAAACGACTTTCAAATTTTTATTAACAACTCACAAGTTATTTTTAAAATGGCGGATGCCATTTTACGCCATATAAGTGTGGTCAAGTAGACTGAAGGTTCCCAATAGACCTATACTCAAAATTAGTCGCCAGGCCCTTACCGGTCTTCAGCCGCAATCCTATAGTCATAAGAATCCTCGCCTTTTTCGACCACATCGACTCTTCAGCATCGGGACGAAATAGTGTTGAAATGCTAAATATCGAGTAAAAACTAAAGAATACCTATAGATTTCAATTACTCAAAAATTAACGCTTAAAACGAAAACGCAAATATAATTGTTAAGGCAGAATTGTCAGGATCTATTAAAATTCGAAAAAAGTTCACAGTTCATAGTTGAACCGAATTTCATCCATGACCTGTCAACTAAGTCAGTTGCCTTGTAGAAATAACCACGACTGACTGATTATTTGTAAACAGTGTGAGTCAGCTCTCGGCGTCAGTAACTGACTCAATGTAAATCCGTTAATATAAACCGTTCAAAGGCTACTCGTATTTATCGGTTCCTTTGAGATCATAATCAAAGTATTATTGAAGACTCTTATATTGTGTAAAGGGATACGAGACTCTTATAAACCCTCCCCTAAAGTATACTTATGTAAATGACTCTTGACCCTAAGTAAGGACATGCTTAAGTTATAGCTACAACAAAAACATAGGGTATTATTTTTGTTCCGTTTACTTCGGGCTTGGAGACTGGGTTTGAGATTTGAACTGCGTTTGTAGGATTTTTTGGGAGTATTATTTTCACATTTAGGCCAACGGCAAAGTAACGAAGCGGCGCCAGTATGGAAACCTTGTTAGTGTACTTACATTTTCGCCGATTAGTGTTACTATCCACATTGGCCGTGATACCACAAAAAACAACTTTTAGTCGCCTGTTTAGCTAGACAATGTCTAAAGATAAACGTATAAAATGATTTGAAAAAGGGGCTAGACAACGGACACTACTTAAATCAAGACTTGTTGTTGTTATATTTAAACACGCGACTAAGGCATGTTATTTAAGATGCCATTATTGTTTAGGGTAAAAGCCGGATAGTTGCCGCACTTTTCAAAAAGGCTCTATTATTCAAAAATATGTACTTACTGCGATTAATACAACATGTATGTCAAAACATAGGTCTTTGATCTTTAATAGGAGCCTATTTTTGTAAACATAATTAATATGGTTTTCGAGTAAATCCTGTTTTAGTAGACCTCTCAAAAAAGGGATAGTTGCCTACCGTGGCGGATAGTAGCCTAACGGAAAAAATGCTTCCGGGGATACTTGCCTCGTGCAGGGCTATAGACGCCACACTATGATTTTATTAGATAGAAACAATTTTAATATCAATTTACGTAATCCGTCTTTATTGTTTATCGATCCTTTATTAAGTATCTACTAATAAAATATTAATTAACATTATTAAATAGTAAGTATTTCAGTTTTAATGTTTTAAACTATAAAATAAAAATACAATAAAAAGAACCTCCAAATGCTGGCCTGTACTTATGTCAAAGATAAAGCATTGCCATTCAACGTGGCAATGCTGCCAGTACTTATTTTGGGAACGTCGCCTACTGAATTTCACCTAAAGAAAAAGTCATTGCTTTATTAAAGAATTGATAATTGCGGATAGTTGCCCCAAGGGCGACTATCCGCAAAGGTAAATAGGGCAACTATCCTTTTTGATACGGATACTTGCCCTTTTTATTTGCGAAATAAATAAAAACTATATAGCAATAAAACGAAATAAACAGTGTAATTTAAACTATAATGCATGCAAATAAACAAAATCTTGACTGAAACCACAGTCAGTTAAAAAAATATTCAATGAAAATTACTGACCAATATAATTTTGACGCCCGTCAAAGTTTCGGCGCGGAGGTTTTTTGCTCACACGGATATGACGCGTGCGTCTATTCAGACGATTTACATGGCACCGAGGCCTGTGGTAGAAGGGCTTCTAATTATAGTAAAGTACTAACACCCCCAACATCCCTAACATAGTGTATTAGACACTGCGGCAAGTATCCCACTGAGGCAACTATCCGGGTTTTACCCTAAGAGTTAGACGGTGTTTAACACACTTTTAAGATAAGCTAAATTTTTTTTGGTAAGACCGAAAGTTTTAGAATCCGTGAGCTTATCGTACGCAAACCATGCATAGTGTCTGGTTGATGCGAAATGTAAACAAACTTTGGTGTTCGCATTGGTCAAGGAAGCAACATTTAAATTCCGCCAGATGACTTTTTATACTCGACTATCTCGCATGATCTTGAGCGCCGACGAGGTCGAAGATGGTCAATATACTAAACGTAGATTAGAACTAGCTCAGTGCATTTGCCGGAACACACCGATAGATGGCAGATTTTCAAATTGGTTTTCTTTTATTGAATTACTTTTTATGTGCTCTATTTTTTACGCATTACAGGATTTTACCTATTATCTCTCTTATTGGTAAGCGACGTTACAAATAAAGATGAAACACACCATCTTCAGCCTTATAACGCTCCCAATGCGGCCTTTTCTCAGAGAGAGAGAGAGAGAGAGAGAGAGAGAAAATATGGGGCATAATCTACCACGCGTGCCATCCATCGTTCTTGAGTAATGAGGGTTTCATCACGATAATTTCGTTCACTGTTTTAGAGCGAGTGTAATAAACACGCTTGTGTAGACAATAGCTATTCACTCGTAACTTGAAGTTGGTTCTAAATGTACGGACAATGTCCTACATGCAGTTTTCTAACGTCAGCATTTTAGCTGTTACGCGTGACCTACTCTAAGCTCTGAATAGGAAATGAGCCGCCAGAGGTCGCGTAGCATCTAAAACGGCCGTCGTCAAAACCGTCGTCTTAATTGTAAGTATAGTAGGTACTAAGGCATTTAAAAAAACGTTCATGAATACATCTTATCATTTCGATTCCACGCGAAGCCGCAGGTTAAAGCTAAGTATTGTAATTATAATTATTATTAAACAAAGGCTCCAGTACACTTAGGCCAAGGACACCCAAATATTAAAAAAAATTGGACCCATTCGATCAATCACGAATTCCGGTATAAGGACCTCTCGGTCCGCAATTAATTTGTGGACTCGTGAGAGTTCCGATCTACTGTTATGTTTGTGATTCAGTAAACAACATAAATAACCTTTTTATATTCGACTGGGCAGGATATGTTTGACTATGTAATGATGGAAGGTGGAGTAGAAACTTGACAAAGTGTTTATAGAAGAGACGCTGCCCGATAGGTCAATAACATCGAAGCACCAGGAAATAAAGAAAGAAGAAGACATCGAAGCAGTCGCTGGAAAGACTCTAATTCTGATAAACCAATTGTTTAAATTGACAATGGTTTCATCGCAAAATGATCACCACCAAAATGATACCAAAAATACAGGTCAGATACAGGTCTATCTTCAAACCTTTCCAAAGTAAAAAAACCTCAAGGTTTATTTTATTATACTACGTCACTGCTAAATATAATTATTATAACATAATAATTAATTCTTGTTTTGAGATATCGTTAAAAACGAGACGAGCGAAAGTCCGAGAAGCAGGAAATGCTAATGACTTCACCAAAGCTTCCCTACACAGTACACTGGACTTATTAAGAGCCCAATTAAAAACAATTTTCTCACAATAAAATCTCGGATCAGTGATTTCAAACTCGAACACACACTTCGTTACCCCCTCTTATATCATCATCCTTTTAAAGCTTAAATCTCGTTAGGTATCCGTCATATTTTGAGACACGTCAAGCTTGTAATAGCGGTCACAAAAGTGTTAGGGCGCTTATGACAATCATTACTTATCCGCGTTGGCTTGTGCGCCGTCACTAGACTTCAGTAGGTACAAAATAGAAAAATAAAAACAATAAATACACGAGTTTGTAACAAAAAAGTGATCTACTTTTTTACTTATCGTCTCTTACTTTCGTAAGCGACGATAAAGTTGACGATGAAGTACCCAGTAGAACATACCTATGAACTGGTGACTTGAAGAAACTAGGTTATATCGACTTAAAAACTAAGAATTTTTAATTGAAAAACGAAAGTTACGTCAGTACGGATTCTATTCCGCGTGCCACCTTCAATCACGTCGCCATTTAAATCAGGTCGTCAAATACTGACGTACTTACTCACAGTATAAAAAACTAGGAAACAGTAGCACAAGTAGTCGTGACACAAGGAACGTAGCGATTTAAGGTGGTAGAACATTTTCTGGCTACTCGCTTGGCGAACTACCAATCCCATGTTAAAAGGTTTATCACCTTGAGTGTGATCAAATGCTAACTTACTAATGGAGTACATTTTATTTACAGTAATAGTATTTAAAAAGTAGACTCTCCCGACTCTCTCGGTGATGGCCCAATCTGAGGTTCGTACCATGTAGTTCATCCCACGCAGTGCCCTTGAACTAGTCGTCATATTTAAATGCTTTTATATAACTACAGGCATGCTTTTGACCACTATCTCACCTGTTGGGAAATGATGATGCGGTTGACGATGCAGTACGCTTACCTAGCAGATACCTATTCACTCGTGACTTGAAGAAACTTAGGTTATGGCGATCGGGAAACACAAGACTCAGACAGGGAGTTCCACTCCTCAACGGTACTCATGATGAATAAGAAGCGAAAAGCTTCGTGCGTAAATGAGGAATATCAATGTAATCGTCACAGGCGTCTCTGCGCAGTTTGTCTGGTTCTCCGATGATGAAAAGGGGAAGGGGGAATTAAGCTGTGTAATTCCGCGATACGCTGACTGAAATATAACCGATAAATCAGCAACTGGGCTGACTGAGCGCTGTACTCGGTTGAGTCACTACCGACCAGAAACACCTTTTAAAAAAAGAAAGATTTCGGTATCTTTCCTGATTTTGATTGATAATGCAGTCGACGACAGAGCACAATCAGTCGATGACAGAGAAGTAACATGTTGACATATAAAAGAGAATATACATAGGTTTATTCATCCGTGACATAAACATTGTTATGTTTAACTCGGTCGACCAACTGCTCGTTTTGCTCTGTGACGCTCATGACAGCTATAATCTTAGATGGTTTATTTGAGTTTAAGTTTTATGTGTAAAGTTTATGACAATATGATTCTAGATTTTCAAAACGGATATAATACGTGATGGAATTGGTGATGAAATATTCAAATTGGTCGTTACAAGTTGCGGAAGATCGTAAAATGTACCTTAATACTGTTTCTATGTATGTAGATGTTGAAACTTTATTTTGTAATAATAATAGTTAAGTATTAGACAATTTTTGTTAGTTGTTCACGTTTTTTTAGTAAATTAATCCAGTCGAAATATTAAAAAATAATATAACTTACAAAACAACATATGGGAAGCCATTTGGAAGCGTCTTATGACATTATTGTTAAAGATTAAAATCAAGTAATTCACTCTCTTTAAAAATTAGTAAACAAGAGATATCCTATTACATTATTTTATAGTTAATAATTTGAATGCTTTTTATGAAAGATTAATTTGCCACCACATAAATACCACTGAATTACATCTAACTAATCCAAGAACGGATTATCTAAATTAATTTAACATACAATATTAAAATTATTGATAAAAGAATACAATTTACCTACCATTGTATTTAAACATTTTTCTGCTTGAGTGTACTCGCGCGCCCTTCGCTCGTCAACGCGTGAAAATGACAAGGCATTTTGCGCGATCATAAAATATAAGTCGGAGGCGCACCAATGAATCCCGTCCCTAATTGAGGCCGGGAGATTCTATGAAAAAAAAGTGAGCGTTGAAATTCTATGAAAATGTTGATCGAGCTTTTGGATTCCGTTTTTCGATGTTGCCCGAGTTAATTTTTTTTTTATTCTGTGAAGTTTGTAATCTGTAAAAGGAAAAGAGTCTTGCAGGAACTTTGTAGACTAAGGCTAAGATTCAGAGATAGTCTAAGCGTGGACTTTTGCTTCCGTATGTCAAACCTGTATAGAATCCTACTAATATTATAAATGTGAAAGTGTGTTTGTTGGTTTGTCCTTCTTTCACGCAGTAACGGAGCAACGATTTGACGTAATTTTTGGCATAGATATAGTTTATGAACCGGAGAGTATTGTAGGCTACTTTTTATCCCGGAAAAATGCACGATTCGTGTGGGAACGCGGGTGAAAACCGCGAGCAGAAGCTAGTTTTGACATAATATGGAAGCACGAATCCTTAGATTGGTCTCTGTATCTGAGCCTAAGTGAAGGAAGGAATAAATGACTAATGTGTCTAGAGGTAAAAGGAGCGGGTTTAGAGGAGTCCACCTCGATATCTACCTTGTTACCACAAAAAACAGTTTTAGTTGCCATTTTAAGTTAGACAGTGTTTAAATATAAACATCTAAAATGATTAGAAATGTCATAACAGAATGGAGACTACGGTTAGACTTAAATCAACATTTGACATCATCATCATCATCTGCCGGAAGCCGTCCACTGCTGAACATATTATAGGCCTCCCCCATATAACGCCACTTGGATCGGCTACTCGCCTCTTGCATCCAACGGTTCCCCGCGGTTTTGACAAGATCATCGGTCCACCTAGTGGGGGGGGGCGTCCTACACTACGTCTTCCGGTTCGCCGCGGATCTGCGAGCGATGTGGCCTGCCCATTGCCATTTCAACCTGCCAACTTGAGAGCTATTTCGGTGACTATCATTCTCCTGCAGATCTCCTCTCTAATATACCTTAGGTACTCATCAAGAAAGAATATCTAATTACAATCTGTTGAGATATACTCGATTTCTCCGCAGTTTAAAAGGCGGAAATCTAGTGACAATCTCGACAAATAAACAGACGAATTCATAAGCGAAGGAGGTTATCAATTATTGTCTGTATTTTTTTTTTGGTAGTCAGTTAAAAAAGCGGACAAAATCAAAGTAACGAAAGTGACAATATCACGAAAAACAATACTTTTTCGTGATCCATTTCATTCCTTCTTCAAATTTCATTTAAAAAAACTACATTTACCAGGTTCTCTAGCAAAAATATTATTATATTCTTGGAGAAGCTACTAAATCAGTATCAGTATTCATTGTCATTGCACTGGCAATCAGAACACGGAAAGTCACACTAAAGAAATGTATCAAGGACATCTTGTTACTGTTGACTTAAGGATAAATAAAAGGGGCTTACTCTCTCAACCTCTTTTTCCCTACGTAGTTATAATATTTATCTTAAGGTCTAATTCTGACCTTATTATTTTGCGGTTCTTGAACATGCGGATTTCCTCACGATGTTTTCCTTCACCGTTTTAGAGCGAGTGTGAATAATCTGCACATAAATTGCTTTAAGTCATTGGTGCGGCTGAATGGAGATTCGAACAATGGTACGTCGGATTGAAAGTCACACAAGTTCCCGCTCGGCCACACTCGCTCTATATATTATAGATATATAGAGCGCTCGGTATATTGTATAGGAATTCTATGTTCCATGATAGTATAATTATTTACCGTATCCCTAACCGCGCTGCTAGCACGGGTTGCAACTAATTCGGCCATGTTCGGAAATCTAAGTAAAAGCGATACCCAATAATATTTATTCCGCTGTAAAGTACAACCTTATTTCACTACAAAAGGATTATACCTAAAGATCCGCTTATTACAGGGCCTTAAGATCGGGTTATTTATCGAGAAAAAATCCCTAACTACGTCCACTCCCAGCATTATTTTTCTCAATATTTCCTGCTGGCATCCGTTTCCGCCATATTAGACAACACGAGAGATGTTATGATGAATTTATCGCGCGAGATAAAAGCCCTTTTTATGAGATTGTTGACTCACTCTTAGTTAATATATTTAAGCTGCGCAGTATTATGTGTTTATATTTGAGACATGTATTGAATCACTAACACTTTCGTGTGTGTTTAGAGATTTTAGCTATAAGATTTAAGACAATGCGGCGATGTGCGGAATACGGTGTCGGATATATTTGCCCCTCACCCCTGACGAATTACTGCGATGGAACAAAATACCATCCTAAACAATCCTACTATAATATTATAAATGTGAAAGTGTGTTTGTTGGTTTGTTGATTTGTTGCATTGTCCTTCTTTCACGCAGTAACGGAGCAACGGATCGACGCGATTTTTGTCATAGATATAATTTATGGACCGGAGAGTAACATAGGCTACTTTTTATCCCGAAAAAACGCATGGTTCCTGTGGGAACGCAGGTGAAAACCGCGGGCAAAACTTAGTTTTCATATAATTTAGCATTATACGCCAGCATTCTGCATCACAAATCAAGGGACCACGCCTTTAGGCCTAAAATCGAAGTGTCTATTAAGAGTACTAATTAAAAATTTATTTGCTCTCTTTTTTTTGCTTTTAATGGGTGTTTATTAATGGAATATTAATCAAGGAGCCAGGTAAGAGCTGCGGCCAGCGGGTTCCACCCCCATTGTCCATTGTGCTATTTTAACTTTTACATTGTCCTATTTTAACCCACTCGGCCACACTCGCTCATAGTTCCCACTCGGTCACACTTGTGGTGTACTTGCCTAACAGTCCTTCTAATGTTAGTGAAAATTAAAAGAATCGTTCCACTCACTACGTTTATTCACTGGTTTACATCACAGGTATGTACCACATAAAGTTATTATAGTTTGAAGGATGAAAGAAAGCACAGACACACGCGATAGCACAAGTAGAAAGTACAAAGAGGAGAAACAGTTAAGAGAGAGAATATATATGCGAGTAGATAATCACGATAGGATTTAGAACCGCTAGTGCGCAGCAAATGGGCATGCATTGGCCGTGGGATCAAGAGTCTCACTGGCCGCCTGGCCGAGCGATAGCGATTTTAAATCAACATTAACAAGGAGCGGGCGGCGCGTACGCCGGTCCGTGCAAGTACGATTTTAGCTAGCGAGTAAAAATTAATATTTTTAAACAGAATTACAAAAAACTACTACTTGAAATGTACTTAAGCTTTACGGTTAATAATTACTTTATAAATTGAATTGAAGCAAAAAGAAAATGAATACCTAATAAAAAAAATGAATTTGAAATAAACTAGAATTTGGAAATTATATAAACAAAAAAAATGATAGAAATATGTTGTAGGCAAGGTCCCTACACACTCGCTCATAGTTCCCACTCGGTCACACTCGATCATAGTTCCCACTCGGTCACACTCGCTCATAGTTCCCGCTCGGCCACACTCGCTCATAGTTCCCACTCGGTCACACTCACTCTCACTACTACTCAATAACAAAAAGTCCAAACTTAGTATACTGTCTGTAGGCGTATTTGTATACCCAGCCTTAATTCTCGAATGTGGCACGATAGGAAGTGTGAATGAAATTGTTTTATTTTTGTCCATAAAAAGCAGAAGGAAAAAGAGATTATCGTTAATCAGACGGATAATACAATTTGAGGACCAAGAAAAATATGTTTACGTATGATCTGGGGATATGTTAAGTTTTTAAGGTTTCCTTTTTATAAGGTGTTTGTGAGGCATAAAAATAGTTGTAGACTCGCCAGATTATCCTGAGCTCCACGTAGTATTATAATGATCTGTGGCTCTACTTACGACTAGAACATATTTAAGACAGGTCTAAAACAGACACTTCATAAAACTTTAATAACGGTGTTACCACAAAAAACACTTTTAGACGCCTGTTTAGCTAGACAGTGTCTTAGGATAAACATCTACAATGATTAGAAATGCCACCACAGAATGCAGTTAGACAACGGTTAGACACAACTTAAATCAAGATTTGTGGTTCCTATATACACACGGGACTATGGTATGTGTAGGAGTTAAACACTGTTTTAGAGGTTAAAATTGTGTTTAATTTTATTATGGGAAGACCATAAGTTTTTATTTACATCTAGACCAGGTGTTAGGGATTTACTCTTCTGCGAGTGTCCATCTTGGTGGGTACCACCGCTTTGCTCATGCAGTCTGCCACCAAGCAGTACTGCAGTGCAAAAATTACTACATACGTGAGTGATGCTTATCCATCTGTCTAATGGGCCCTTAAGCCAAGTTGACAAGTTTAAAATAATCATAGGCGCAATAAAATATTCCTAGCTCCCGACTTTACAAAAATACCAACAATACTCTCAAGTTTTCGAGGCGAAAATGAAAAAGTTTCCCAAGGAGCAGCACAATTACTGTTCATTTTTATTTTAATTTCTAAGTAGCTGTTCGTGGTCAGATAAACTCTAACTTTCTTTGGTAAAAGTCCCGTTTTTTGCAAAGGGATGGTCTTTATAACGAGGGCTTGTAACGCTGTGACTTTTTAAATTCTTTCGGTTTGCGGTTGACCACTATTTCCCCTGATCTTAAGTGGCGATGTGATCAAAAGCGGTAAACACGTTAAAACTTTCTTTAGCTTACTTCTTTGGCTCTCAAGTTTGGATTCCGGAACACACTGGTATACGAATATTCAATTGGAACTTAAAACTGTTTTTTAACTGAATTTTGGAACGGTCATTCTTATGTCATTGACTTACCCACCGGTAAGTAAAGAAATTGAGCAGTTTTTCAGCACAAAAATATATCTGGTGAAAAAGTCGTGCAGTGAATAAAGACTGTCGTTATAGCAAGTCTGTTACAAGCCTTATCAGCGTCGTGTGTAACGTAACACGATATATTTTAGGACCTCGCGGTGGCTAATGAACGGTTATTTGGTGACACCATGATTTGTGAAAAGGTAGGATTTTAGGCCACATCGCTCGCAGAACTGATAACCGATGGGGAAGAAAGGTTCTCGAGTGGCGACCACGAACCGGAAGACGTAGTGTAGGACGACCCCCCGCTTGGTGGACTGACGACCTGGTCAAAACCGCGGGGAACCGTTGGTTGCAAGAGGCGAGTAGTCGATCCAAGTGGCGTTTTATGGGGGAGGCCTATGTTCAGCAATGGACGTCTTCCAGCTGATGATGATGATGAGGATTTTTGAGTTACTATTGCCAACTTTTTAAGGTTTAGGTAATATTATAGGTACACAAATTGAGCTACTGATTTATTAATTCTAACTAATATATACCTACTATAAGAATATAAAAAAATCAAATAAATAATAATAATGAAAAACTAAAAACTACACTCATAGTAATATTTATACTCGGGCGTATCAAATGACCGCTAAAACGCCCCGTACAATTTGAAAACAACAAGTGACGTCACATGTTGTATGCGGGCCCTAAAGCTGTACTAAAACATACATTTTGATTATTTTGGTCGTTAAAAACTGCGGTACGCAGTTGTCATACATTTTTTAGTAGTGAAATGTAAATAATGTGTTGGTATCATTTAAATTATTTATATTTAATGATAAAAAAATCGTTGAATTTGGTAAACTTTTAAATGCTGTATCTTCGTGGAACTTAATATTTTTTTTGTAAATTAACTTTTTATTGTGTTAATGTGATGTTTTAAACCTTTATAGCTACAGTCATTATGTATTTTATGTTTTGTGCAACATCCCTATTCAATGTGTAATATTCGCTAAAAACTTAATAAAATTAATATTTTCGGCGTTCCAGCGAAAATAGCTCGATAAGTTGGGAATTAAAAGGAGAAAATAAGTAATAAGCAAAATGGATTTAGAATCCAGTGACAAGCAAGTGGTCGCATCGTAGTATATTCTCAGAAAAACGTGTGGAAAAAATTGATGTAAAGTCAAGTTTTTAAGAATCTAATTATAATGTATACAAACATGGCATCCATCAATGATATGTCATTGATAGGCGACTTAGTAAGCTTCCCAATCATGATCCACATCATTGGTTGGCGATCCATACATTATCTATGTCATTGGTTGGAGGTCCACCATTTTTGAAACCATGATTATAATAATAAGACTCTTTAAAAATACTTTAGTGTGCCGTTACTACTCGTATCATGTTTTACAAGACCAAGTGCAGATAATTAGAAATAATACTAATATTGTTGACGCTAAAACCCATTTTATCAGTCGTTTCGTGACCACGAACAACAAGGAAGACTTTCTTTTAAATATTTTTTTTTGTATTTTTAATTTGATTTTGTAATTTAAAAACCACGTACTATAAGACAACATGGTTACTCTACACCTACTAAGCTAACTACTAACGTCTAACAGCCTCGTTGGAACTATCCTTTCATAATCACTTGGCGTGGTCACCTTACGTCTATTTCAGCTGACACTTCGCCCATTTGAGCTGACACTTAGGTCCTTTAAGCTGACACTTACGTATCTATTTCCCTCTAATGAAGGAGGCTATAGTAAAGTGGCAGTGGGTAAACTTTACACAATGAATGGATATTATTTTTCTTCTAGCCTGTACCAAATTACTTAACGTTGGCATTCGATACTATATATACTCAAGAAGTTAGCATAAGCTCCATATTTGAAGCGTTGATGTTCGCTTGAAGTTTTGATGAAAACATCAAAATGCAACCGTCGCATGGTGGTATTGAATGTTCTAGTGACAGCCAGATTTACCACTATCACGACAGCACTATAACACACTTTCACGTTGAAAATGTGACACCAAATTCCTATTCATTTCAACAAGGGGGGCTCAGTCTTCCGTCTCCTTAGGAGCGTACCCTATGGTGAAATTCAAGACGTGGCCTCGGGTGGTGCCAATCTGTTGGCACACTGGTTGTAGGCACCGGTCGAGTTTAGTAGACCTAAGTCTCATCATCGCTAGTCTGACCACTGTGTAGTGAAGTGTGTGTCGACTTACTCCCCGCCAGATTCCAGCTGTAAAAGCACCATGCGGGTATGACGTACAAATAATTAGGTCCGTTTTTCATTTCGCACGGCTTAGGATACTGTTTTCATAATTATCCTGTGAGGACAGACTACCGGTATCTTATCAATTATTTTCCTTTTCGTTTAACAATTATCAGTTTCGGTTCAGCAGTTTTGCGACGAAGGTTACGTGAGGAAGAATTTTATTTTGCTGCTCGAGGGTTTGGAAGAAAATACTTGTTTTAAATTGAGATTAATATGTTGATAATTTGGTATCCACATTCGTACTATTTATCTATATATATACAAATAAATAAAATTGAAGTGTGTGTTTGTAATATCAAAATAACAGCTTTTTACCAAATGCATATAAAAGTATATACGGAACCCATAATAATAAACCATTTTTAAAATTTTTGTATGTCTGTCTGTCTGTCTGTTTGTTCCGGGTAATCTCCGAAACGGCTGGACCGATTTTGACGGGACTTTCACTGGCAGATAACTGATGTTACAAAGAGTAACTTAGGCTACTTAATTATATATAGAATAAGGGTTCCGCGCAAAAAAATTAAACCCATGAAATGCAATATCTCCACGCGGGTGAAACCGCGGGCAGCAGCTAGTATCTACTGTAATAAATGCAAAAGTTTGTTTGTTTGTTTGTTCTTGTTTCACACAACACCGCACAACCGGATTCATATGATTTTTTCTATAAAGAAAAGTCAGGACCAGTTTTGGAAAAATGCACGGTTCCCATGAGAATTTCCCCACGGTTAAAACCGCGGGAAGCAGCAACGGAAGCAGAAACAGCAGCTAGTGTAAATGTGAATGTAGGTTTGTTGGTTTGTCCTTCTTTTACGCCGCAATGGAGCAACAGACAAACTGACGTGATTTTTAGCGTAGAAATAATTAATTGGGCCGGAGCGACATGTCTTTATATCGCAAAAAAAAATGAACTGTTTCTGTTGTTTCTTCACGCGGGCTGTAGCTAAACTTTTTTTGCCAAATACCCCCCACCATGATATGCATCGTGATGTTTCCCTTCACCAAAAACTCAAGCTTTGAATTCAAACCACCAGCCTACATTATAATATCGGCGATCGACATCAGCCATTATCGTTCATGAAATATCCCTACCAAAAGACATCAAATTTTTGACTTGTCGCTAGGTAACAAAATGGCGTGGCACCAAGTTCGGAAGCTTAAACGTTTCGACGCCCACATTTTAATTGGGTACCCAGATATTGATTGCAAAATACTCAAGTATCTTTAATTAAATATTACATCAAACGGCGTAATATTGGCTTAAGGGATTAGTTACCTTAGACACAGTGGAAACAATATGAACATGATTGCAGTATGTCGAGACAAAACTTAGTTAGTGTTAGTGGGAGGACTAACTCTTCTGCGAGTGTCCGTCTGGGTTGTTACCACCGCTTTGCTCGTGAAGTCTGCCGCCAAGCAGTAGTGTGCAAGCATTATTGTGTTCCGGTTTGATGAGCAGAGTATCCAGTTAAATTACTGGGCTTATGAGACTTAACCTAATGTCTCAGTGTAACGAGCGCACTGCAGTGCCGCGCAGGCCTTTGTGGTTCAAAGTTCTGGGTGGCACTGCAAATGTTATGGGCCGGCGTTATGCTTACCATCAAGCAAACGACCAGCTCGTCTCGTTACCAAATAACATAAAAAATAGTAACTTTTAAACATTCGAGTTTTCAAAATGTGTTTGATAATGTGTTTGTCTAAAATACTGGATTTAATTAAGCTCAAAACGTAGATTTTATATACCAACCTTTTATGACAAGAAAAGCGGTGCCAGTGTCAAAACATTTGATTGTAATTTCCGATATATTTCAGTCGTAAGTATTAATAACAAATATGTTAACTACCAAAAAAACAGTGTGAGCCCTGGAGCTTGCAGAGCATAATTTAACTCAATAAAAAACGTATGTGTGTGATTTGTGTGCGGAATCTCAAATCGATATTCTCAAACGTAATTCTGAAACGATATTCGCAACGTATATGCGGCTGGCCTTCTTACACTTGATGCTTGACTTATGTTTGACGTTTTTTTAGAACAGACCACCATACTGTTGCTTTCTTATACTGTGACAATGTTAAAACATTTTCATCTAACTTTAAGATAAATTGTGTATTTCGATCCGTTGATACTTTGATCCACTTCACTATAAAGGGGAACATTTGATTTTTATTTTCTTGTACGTAACCTTTTGACAGTTTGTAGAAAATTCAAATAATGCTGGCTGATTTTGAAATACCAGGAACACCATAAATTCCTTTGAAAGTGCCAATGACACGAAATTTTAATGAATAGTTTCATATACCAAACGATTAACACGAAAGTGTCTTTAAAATATAAAAATACGAGAGGCAGTTTTAGACCAAGTACTGCAGTGCATATGTAAAAGAGACATTGTGTATAATGTTGTTTAATCAAGAAAACGTTGTGTATACTTAGAGATTAAGTACTATTAAAATTCTCAAACAAGCTACTTACAATAAACATTTAAAATTAAATGAATTATAACTATCCAGTCTAACAACAATTTTAATAACAGAAAAAGTAAACAACATAAACTAAAATAACTAAATAAAATACACACTAATTTATTTACAATCTTAATCTAATAATCCGCTACCAGTAGGCAACGTTCCCAAAATGCTGGCAGCATTGCCATGTTGAATGGCAATGCTTAATCTTTGACCTATCCAGTATCCATACTAACCTCACATATTATTACAGCATTAGTTTTAGTTTGTGATTCGGGTAGACGAACGTTACAGAGGCCCGCTCGGTTGTTAGAGTCATTTATTTAACTTTCATAAGTGCTCCCTTGGGACCTATACGAATAAAGCATTTTGAATTTAAATTTGAATATCACAAACTTAAACAAAACCTTACAGATAAAAAAACTGGTAAAAACAAGGTACTTAAAGACTAAAGTTTTTTAAATCGTTATAACTCTTGAAAACTGTAATTAGGTCCGCCAAAAGAATAGTGTGGTCATAAAGATAAAATTTTATATATCAGGACATCTCAGATTCCAATTTACTGGTACTTCTCCAGACGGCGAACTGGACGGCCAAATTAATTACGCCATTAATTAGGTGAAGTCACCATTAACAGTGTTGCCAAAGGAAAAATTGAAGAAAATTGGGGGAAATGTTAAGTAGAGAAAAATTGGGGTTTTGATGACCTTCGTCGAGTATGGTGAGAGATAATGAAATTATGAGAGATTGAATCCGTAGAGGTGTGATTAATTAGACGCTTGGTACACTAGAACCAGCGTAGCTCAGTTTTTTACCGATTTTGAAAAAGGATGACGAGGTAAGAGGTTATGGTATAACTTATCATGTTCGAAGGTATGCAAATTTTTATATATGTTCACCTATTTTCCGTCTATTGTGGATCGATTTAACACACTCGACGGTGAATTAGCTTGTTTGTCCGTACATTTATGCATTGTCCGTATACATAAAAAAATAATCTTGGCACTTAACTAGGTAGGTACATAAACTTCGCGTTAGATAAAAACCTTTGTTCAACGTGAGATTTCGAATAAGGTACTTAGGTACTTAATTTGACTTAATTGAAGGATAACATGCAATTTTTTATATGGGAGGTGCTTTAAATCTTATAGTTGGTATCGCTCAGTCCAATCCACCAACCGTCAGGGTATCCTCATATACATAGCGGGTCACGTATTCCGATAGTGGACATGTACTACAGTTGCGCTATTTTCTATTGCAGTAAGGAGTTTCCTTACTGAAATCGCTCAGATCAGACCTTACGCACAATATGGTTTGAACTTTGAAACCGCCTCAATATATATAATAAGACCTTTTGTAACTTCAGCCAAATTTTTTGATGACACTTAATCCACTCAAATTCTCCGAGTTTGGGATGTTTATGTAAACCACTTCATAGATCAGAAGTGACGCCCTTCGTGCTATAGGTACATCTTATTTATGTAATAAAGAACCTTCAAAAAATGTAACTGGAATAATTTATTTACTGGGGCTTATTTACTGGGTCAAAGAACGCGGTCATTAACGCGGTTACAAGCTGCGGACAAGATTTGTCATAGATTTTGTATGGCATTGGCGCAAACTGAATGTTCGAGTGGCCGCGGCCGAGCTACTTGCGAGACCTAATACGTAATGTCTTCCGGTAACGAGCACTGCATTGCCGCACAGGACTTATGCAAATGACCCCGATACAAAACAGTACCTATAAAAAAGGAAAGAGTGGAGCACCCTTACTGCATACCTTTACATGAGTGCATTTGGCACCGCGTTAGGTATTAACATACGTGACTGGTGTACTGAATATACAATATTGCAATGTTGCGAAGGTTTTCTATGAATTTCTGTAAAGCGTTTCAGATTTTGGCTGCAGACGTGGTTGGAGTGGTAAAATGATGAGGAGAGTCCGTGTGTTGGTATCATTACTATGATCGGCCGCTGATAAAAGCGTTACTATAGATTCCGGGCTGGATATGACATCTATCAATATTATGAATGGGAGTACAATATACAAGGAGATATCCTGACCGATCTATAGACGCAAGATTAGACTAAACCGCTGAAGAAATCTGAGATTTGAAGAATCACTTTCTTGTGTAATGACGCACATTGAGAATGGAATTTGTGATATTTGGTGCAGCCACACTTTAGGCAGCCCTCACCCCTAATTCATGATTGATGGATAAGCATCAATCGCGGACCACGAGAAAACCATGGAAAAACCACAATCCCCGCTTGACGCATATCGTATCGTCTATTTTACATCTGTGCTGAGTAGTTAATACAGCGTGGTCAGTGCAGGCGCCGCGGTAAATAAGCGGTGGTGCCCAAGTGATGTATGTATAGCGTAAAACTGAGCATTCGTCGCTTTGAGCCCAGGCAGGGCTTCGAGACAGCACTATCTGGTCGTATTGCCGTTCTTGTCTATTTCGTGGTTTTTTGATGGTTTTGCATCAATCCGCGCTTGAGCGTTTATTATCTCGTAATCCGCACTTGATGCAAAAGCATGGTTATTTTGACAGAAAAATGCATACTTGCATAAGTGTCTACGGTCTGTATAAGACTACCGTAAACGGCCACTAGAGACTGCGACCTCCAGTGCGCAGCCACTGACAATCACAAAATAGAGAAAACAGAAGGGAAGCTTGGGCGCTTTTTGCGCTTACACTTACACAACGGTCAAAGCGACCAAGCGTCCCTTCTGATCTCTCTCTATTCTGTTCGGGCAGGGAGAAGCCAGCGTTTTTGGTCGATTGTGCGGGAGGCTTAGAGGATAAATGTAGGTATTTCCTCTAAGGCGGGAGGCGAGCCATAAACGCAGCCACCGCTTCAACTTGTAGCTTCGTCGCGGTCACTCAGACGCTCAGCGTGCCCCGATGCTATATAAATTGCATGAAAAATTTTGTCCACAAGTTTTGAAGTGACGTAGGTACATAATGGACTAAGTCAAATACAGTTTTGTAATAAGTAAACTGTTATAATAATTATTCGTATGCAAAAAAGACTTTGATGTGGATACGTGTGTGTGCGCGTGTGTGTGTCAAATGGGAAAATAATTGCTTAGGTATAAGTCAATGTAATTTAATTTCGAGGTTAGAAATCAAAAACTGCAAGCCTTTTTTCTGGGTTTGTGGCATGGCATGGAAAATAAAATCATACATATTTCCCACGTCAATTTAAAGAATTTCCGTCCATAAAACCACAGCAGCAGAGTTCAAAGTTGAGTTAGTCCTATAGCCGATACCTCATAATATAAAGGTTATATGGCATATTTTCGACCGGTTGCAATATGGTAACTAGGACATTATTCAAGTGGCGGTCGAGGAAGTTTTATTCTATAGTCGAGTATCTTCAATGGCTATAAAAATTGTTAATATCTACCAGTACAAGATTATATTTTACTTTTTTCTCTAGATCAGTTTTTTTTTACTTTTTGATGGTGTGACGAGTGGGTAATCTGCCTGATTTTTGCGGTAGTAGAATATTTGGATTATCTAAATAATAGACCTACATTGGCTTGTAGATTGTCCAACTGCACTAAAACACAATTTAAAAGTGGCGACCTTAGTGTAATTTATGGTACCCATTACATCTGAAGTTTCTTTTTATGGTTGCACATTTGGCAACACTGGTGAGAATGGTAATAAAAATTTGAAACACTTTCTTGCCTACATTTTTATCAAGTTGTTTTTGTTATCTTACTTTTACTCAAATAAAGTTTTACCTAAGCTAAAAAATATACATTTATGAAAATGAACACCCCTAAACATACTTTAAAGTACAAAAAATAAATAAATATACTAATAATAAATGTATCACGTATTAAATCGACCAAAAACGCTTTGATAATTATTGATTTTATATCACTAAGTAAGGGCCGGGTTCACCAACCATTTTGAACCAAATTCAAATTCAAAATTCAAATTCAATTTATTTGTCAGAATATTGTGTTAGTGATCTTAAATAATAATAGTTACAAATATTCTACCGTTTCCGGTGTACAAATGCTTGCTTACTCAAACAAAAAAAAATATCATTACAGTACATATTACATAAGAAAAATTATAAACTAAAATAAATTTCAATGTTAAGTTTTAGGAAAACAGTCAAAATTAAAAAGATATTAATGTCAAAAATAGAATAATGATAGGTAATGTCAAGAGTAAATAAAGAATAGTCATGTAAATTTGTCATCCAAAAACTCACTCAAAGAATAGTAGCATTTGTCAATTAGTAATTTGAATAGTATATATCTTAGTCTATTTAAACATAAGTCTTTGTAGTCTGCTGGCAGTTTGTTATAAATACGAACAGCCATACAGAATGCATTGTCCCTAAATAATTTTATTCTCTGCTTGGGAACATATAATTTGTATTTATCACGACCATTCTTACCTACAACATCGCTGTGCAACTCAAACAGAGCTTTATGTCGATGGACAAACAGGGATATCTCAAAAATATACAAACAAGGTAGAGGTAATATATTATGTTTTTTAAACAGTGGCTTACAACTATGTAGGAAATCGACACCGCACAGTGATCGGATACATTTTTTCTGAGCTCTAAATGCTCTTAGAGAATCAACCGAGTTACCCCACATAATCAAACCATAACGCAACAACGAGGACACATAACCATGGTATGAGCTAAGTGCAGCCTGTAATGTAGCCACACGTCGTATCCGGCCCAAAACGTAGACATACCGATCTAATTTGGAGCATAGTTTTCCAATATGTTCCTTCCAATTACAGTTCTTATCAATGATAAGACCTAAAAATGTTGTTGAGTTTACTTGTTCCAGTACATTATTTTCGTGAGTGATATGTAATTGCATCGGATTACTATTATAAGTTTGGAACTGTATGAGTTTGGTCTTATTAATGTTTACCTTTAGATCATTACATTTAAGCCAAGTAATGATCGAACTGATTGCATCATTAATGTCAATCTCAAAATTGGCTTTATTATTTCCTTCAATGACGAGGGTAGTGTCATCTGCATACAGAACACATTTGTGTTTAGTTATATCAGGAAGGTCGTTTATATAGAGAAGGAAAAGTAGTGGTCCTAAAATACTTCCTTGTGGAACTCCACACATATTATTTTTAAATGTTGATCTGCACGTTTTTTTATTATGTCCTGAAAAACTTGGTATCTCAACACATTGCATCCGATTCCCTAGATAACTTTCCAACCATCCTAATGCATTGCCTCGAATACCATATTTTTGAGCTTTGTACAGTAAGAGCTTATGGTTAACGAAGTCAAAAGCTTTAGACATATCCAAAAAAATAGATACTATTGGAACTTTTCTATTAAGACAATCTGTTACAATTTTAATTAGAGAAAAACAAGCTAAAGTTGTGGACATATTCTTTCGAAAGCCAAATTGTTCAGATTTAAGAATATTATTTTTTGCTAGATAATTTGAAATTTTGGTGTACATAACTCTCTCAAATACTTTAGATAAAACAGGAATAAGGGTAATGGGACGGTAGTTGTTCATATCATCAGTGGGGCCTTTTTTATGCAACGGTTTTACAACAGATAATTTTAAACGTGCTGGGAAGATACCTTGCGAGAGAGACAGATTAATAATGTAGCTCAAAGGAACCGCTAAGACTCTTGAACAAACTTTAATCATCTTAGTGTTAATGTCATCATATCCAGTTGAATTAGTATTATTAAGAGAGACAATAATTTTAAAAATGTCAGATTCATCTACGGGAGTCAAAAAAATTGTATTAGTATTGTTAGGAATGTCATAGGGATGGTTAGTTTTGTCAGTATAGTATATGGAGTCATTATTATTAGTTAAATTGATGAAAAAATCATTGAATAATTGAGCTATATCTTCAGACTGAGTGTATTTTCTATTATCAACCTGTATTAAGTCAACTTTTGTAGGTTGTTCGACCTGGCCAACACTACTTATAATAATCTTCCAGGCAGCTTTACAGCGATTTTTCGCATTTTGGATGAACGTAGTGTTATTAATTTTTTGGGCATCAACAATACATCGTTTCAAAATCTTATTATATCCAAGATATGTCCTTCTGTTTCTATGTTTGTTAGATCTCGATAGGTGATAATATAGGTACAGACGACGTTTAACTACTGATGATCGTTTAAGGCCTTTTGTTATCCATTTGTTTTTTATCGGTTTATTTGAGATCTTGATACCACGAACCACGAACCACGAACTAACTAGATTCAAGAGTTTTGCAGGTGTTAAAATTCTCTTTCAAATAATTTGAAGTGAACCTCGCTTCACAAGACCTACTTCGTAATTGATCTTCGGTTCAATATGAATGGTGAATTCGGACCTAAAAAGTTCTTCTAAAAAGCTTCTTTTTGTAATTTTTCTATACTATTTGAATTTTTATCTACATCGAAGAATGTTCCGTTCTACGCTATAAAATATTCTATGTTATACAATTTATATGTGGGCGATGTAGCGCCACAATGGTGGAGATATCGACTCATTTTCCACTCGAGTGAGCGCTGTGCGTGACGGAGTGAAAAATAAGCTTCGCTTACACATGTCTTGATACAATGTTATATTGTTTAGGGAGATCGCTTTACGATTAGTTTTTAACAGATCGATATGATGAAAGTCAGTACTAAAATTAGTACTCAAACGAACTAAATTAAAAAAGTAGGTACTGTTAAATGGTGTATAATGAAGAATTTAGAATTAAGAATTTTCTTCATAAATGAGCTTATAAAGTACTCGTCAACCTTTGGATGTACCTACTATAAACGAAGATTTGCGTTTTTTTCTTTCACATCCAGGTGCAAATAAACAAAAGGGAGAGTTTACTGGCCTTATAATAACGAGCGCACTGCAGTGCCACGCAAACCTTTGCGTTTAAAAGTTCATAAATGCATTGCAATTGTTATGGGCAGACGATATGCGTACCATTAGCTAACCGACAAAAGAATAGGTAACGATAAGAATAGCAGAAAAGATAAAACGTATAGAACTGTCATAAGAATTCGTTAAGATGACATCGGAACCTTTTTAACTTTTTTGCTATTGGAACCTATATATGTGCACGGAACCTGTGCACGGAATTCACATAAGAATTCGTTAAGATGACATGGTGACGTCTATATTCGTTAAGATGACATGTGTAATTGTGTATGGAACCTAAGTATGTGTGTAACTAGTTAGTGGGAGGACTAAGGCTTCTGCTAGTGTCCGTCTGGGTTGTTACCACCGCTTTGTTAGTGAAGTCTGCCGCCAAGCAGTAGTGTGCAAGCATTACTGTGTTCCGGTTTGATGAGCAGAGTATCCAGTGAAATTACTGGGCTTATGAGACTTAATACCTATAATGTCTCAGGGTAACGAGCGATCTGCAGTGCCGCGCAGGCCTTTGTGTTTCAAAGTTTTGGGTGGCACTGCAATTGTTATGGGCCGGCGTTATGCTTACCATCAGGCAAACGACCAGCTCGTCTCGTTACCAAATAATTAAAAAAAATGATTGTTAAGCGCGTAGAGCATGACAACAAATGAGCCGTTGTTTGTTTTGTAGCACCGCAATTCTAAGGATTCTAGAAAGGTTTTAGTAAAATATCACGACACTAATAAATGTCACACAAAAGATCAAAAACTCGGCAAATTTATTATAAGTTTCACCTCAAATTTTACTAACGCACCTGTAATTCAAATAACAGGAGGCAATAAAGAAAATTAATCTAACCAAAGTTGAGCCGCTCTCAACTTCTGAGCCAAACAACTCATTATTGAGTTCGGTCTATTTTCGGATGAAATCCCCTTCCCTAGTAGGAGATATTACTTTATATTACTTACTAGCTGCTGCCCGCGGTTTCACCCGCGTGGAGATATTGGATTTCATGGTTTTTATTTGTTTGCGCGGAACCCTAATTCTTTTTCTAAAATGAGATTAGCCTATGTTACTCCTTGCAACATCAGCTTTCTGCCAGTGCAGGTCCGGTCGAAATCGGCCCAGCCGTTTCGGAGATTACCCGGAACAAACAGACAGACAGACAAAATTTTTAATAATGGCTGTTTTGCTGTAAGTCCCGTATATACTTTCATATGCATTTAGTGAAAAGCTGTTATTTAGATATTACAAACAGACACATCAATTTTATTTAGTTGTATAGATCTACTTTATTTCTTTATTATCCAACGAGCGAACCAAGTTTTATTAGAATCTGATTGAAAGAAGGTCTCAAGTTCATTTTGATCACTCACCAGGCCACGTCTGTAATAAGTATTTTTCCCTACTCTAGTTTTCATTTTAGACAAGTAATATATTTTTAACCAACTTACAAAAAAGTAGAAGGTTCTCAATTCGGTGGGTTTTTTAAAAATATTTGTTACTTTAGATCTCTGTCGTTTATAAACCGACTAGCTTCTGCCCGCGGTTTGTTCCGGGTAATCCCCAAAACGGCTGGGCCGATTTTGACAGGACTTTCACTGGCAGGTATCTGATGTTACAAGGAGTAACTTAGGCTACTTTTATTTTAGAAAAGTAATTAGGGTTCCGCGCAAAAAATAAAAACCATGCAATCCAATATCTCCGTGAAACCGCGGGCAGCAGCTAGTATAACAGTAAAATAGAATCTCACATTTCTGAAACTTTTGTTGTAACCCAAACTGGGATCCACAATTTAAAAGTCGCCTCCATCAGTTTGGGCACCGCAACAGATAAACTGCTGGCCAAACAAAGGCTTATGAACTTTAACTCCTTCTTTACGATTTCCACTCGGGCGGGGGATATATTGCTGAACACGAAAAACTTTTTCGGATTAATAATTTTGGCCGGGCGTGTACTATGGGCGGAATTTGTTGTTTGTTCTAGGCCAGAAGCAAGTTATCTGTTAAAAATGTTTTCAAACTGCTACACGACCCACTCGTATTGATATCCAATAGTTTAAAGGTGTTTACTTTAAGTTAGATAGGCTACGTGTCCACTAAAGAAAGAATGGTGAATTCATGGCTAAGTTATTAGTAACCGTGCCTGCAAAGTGAGAGTTCCCTAGTTATTGTGTGGCACAAAGTAGCCATTGAAATCACTGGGCTTATGAGACTTAATACCTAATGTATCAGGGTAACGAGCGCACTGCAGTGCCGCGCATGACTTTGTGTTTCAAAGTTTATTTATTTATTCTTTAGCACACTGTTCGGGCGCATCACTAGTCGCCGGATGCCGTCCGGTGACATTTTGCGGCTCGCCGCGCACTTCTCTTCTATCTATCAGGCAAGCAGCGTGCACGCATTTTTAGTTATTATTTTTATTAAGTTTTATGTCAATTTACGGCCGCGGACGATATATTCCACCCACTACAGATATCTTTTGGAGTCAGATATTCATATTTATACAGTTTTCGTACCCATACGGAACATGGTGACCCCGACGTGATTCAAAGTGTTAAATACAAGTGAAAAACGACCACGCCATTTTGTGAAATCAGCCATTGAAGACGGGAAAAATAGCACGACTTCGGAACGCGAGTGCCATCGTGCTAGGTTTTAGTGCATTTATAACAAGTGTGCATTGAAATTCGTACTGGAAGGCAGCCAGCCTTTGTTTCAAGCCAGCCGGACAATCGGACAGCCAACCGCTCCGTACCGCAGCTACAGCTTAGCAAGGGAAGTGCCTCATCCTTAATCATCCTTACATCTGTTCATATTTTCCTATTCTTTTGTCTGGGTGGAACGTGCCAGATCTTCATCTTCGTTATTGCGCATGTTATTTTTTCCCATTTCAATTGCATTATTGCGCATTAATCATCAATTTGCCAATCCCGCGCAGCCATTTTTGACATTGCCACGCAAACGCGCTGAATTTTATTTTTGCATTTCGCACTAATTTTAACTACAGCATAATTATTGCAGCCTATTTGCACACATCAGCTATTTAAATTGTGAAATAAGCCCGAAAAACAAGTGAATGTGCTGCTACCATATGCTTATTTTCGCAATTAGGGTTCAATAACCTCAATCAATATTTTGTGCACTGCAATTTAACAAGCATAAATTCGCTATACTTTTACCACATTTTGCATTAGCTGCTGCCTATACAAACCACTTCATTTTCAATTTAATAAATCTATTAATAATTTCAATTCAATCTATTAATCATTGCCTTCTCTCCGCATTCCAGCTATCCAAGTGACAACTGGGTGCACTTATCACACTGCAACTGGTGCATGATAAGCCCTTGTTCTCGCAGGACGGAATCAGCTGATCATCTGCCAGACTTCAGCTGGGGAGCATAGGCCGGATTGAATTTACGTATCGTTCACTTCATTTATTCATTCATTTTAATTTGACAGTCTATATTTTTGTTGTTTTCCATCATGTCTCAAACCAAAGATGCTCAACCAAAGTCACCTTTGGAATATGTTAGCAATTTAACTGTGCCATCAGTACATGCCATCAGCTTAAAAGACCTTATGACTAAACGTAGTTCCATCAAAGGTCGTATAACAAAATACAAGAAATATTTAAACAATTTCACAAGTGCTGCATCGGTGACAGCAACAGATATCTGTGCACTAACACAGCGCTATGAGAAGTTTCGAGACTTGTCATTTAATTTTGAAGATTTGCAGTCCCAAATAGAGTTGCAAAATTCAAATTACTTGGAGGATGAACTCGATATTCGTGAAGAATTTGAGTTAGACTTTTCCTCAGTCCTTGCTCAAACTCAGATCTTCCTTGAAAAACACAAGCCTCGAACTCAAAATCAAGATTGCAATTCAGCATCAAAATCCAGTTGCAGCCACCCATGTAGCCATAAAAATACAGCCAGTTTTAAGCTGCCAGTTATTAAAATTTCCAATTTTGATGGTACCTATTTTAAATGGCTAGAATTTAGAGACACTTTTTCATCACTCATTCACAACAACAGCAACATTGAATCCATTCATAAATTTCATTACTTGAATTCCTACCTTGAGGGGGAGGCTTCACATGTCATCAGTAATTTGGAAGTGAGTAGTGTGAACTATGAAGAGGCATGGCGACTTCTTTGTGAGAGATACAACAACGAGAAACAATTGATCAACAATCATCTGAACTCATTGCTTGGTATGCAGCCTGTACCTCGAGACTCGGCTAAGGATTTAAGGTTTCTAATCGACCATATCTCAAAGAACTTGCGTGCTCTTAACACTCTTGGTGAGCCAACTAACCATTGGGACACCCTGATTGTGCATCTTGCTTCAGCGAAGCTTGACAGCAGCACAAGCTTCAAGTGGGAAGAACATAAGAATTCTTTCAAAAAGAGTCCTACTTTAAAAGAGTTTTTTGATTTTCTGCGGTCTCGGGCAGACATTTTAGAATCAGTTCGTAGTAACAAGGTTGATAAACCAACACAGCATCACCCCTATCAGCAACGACCTGAGAAATCCCTAACAAAATCTTTTGTAATTTCAGCTCCTGCTGGTGCTTCTACCGCTGCATGTGTTCTGTGCAATGGTAGTCATCGCTTGTACGATTGTGCATCATTTTTGAGCAAGACGGTGCAGGAGCGTGCTTCGGAGGTCATGCGCCTGAGGCTGTGCATGAACTGCTTGCGTAAGGGACATTCTTCGCATCAATGCAGGTTGGGCCCTTGTTCTAAATGTAAAGGCAGGCACAATACTCTGTTGCATAGGAATTCTTCTCAGGCTGTAAACTTATCCAATGTGCAATCAACTACTGAAACTGAACATAATAGCAATGAGGCAATCCATAATAATGATAACATAGTAAGCATGTCCGTGACTGCTACTAGTAGCATACTATTATCAACCGCGCTGGTTGAAATATACAATCCATACACAAACAAACATCAAACAATTCGAGCCTTGCTAGACAGCGGGAGCCAGTCTTCTCTAATAACTGATAGGTTAAAAACCGAACTACAACTGACTCCTCAGCCAACTCAGGTCGATATTGTAGGTGTAGGCAATATACATTCATCCAATGTTATAGAACGTTGCATTGTAAAACTAAAGTCAAAGTCCAGTTCGTTTGAATCTGAACTGTCATGTCTCGTACTGCCACAAATATCAGGTAACTTACCAAACAAGTCAATAGATATTTCACGCATGAAATTACCTTTGAACATCAAATTGGCAGATCCATCATTCAACCAGTCTGCACCTGTAGACATGTTGCTAGGTGCAGATATATTCTGGTACTTAATTGAATCTGAGCAAATACATCTTGGTCCCAACCAACCTATTATGCTTAAGTCAAGGCTAGGTTGGATTTTGGCAGGCCCAATACATACAAATGATACATCCAACAAGAAATCTATAAGATGCAATCATTTAGCTATCCAACAATCTAATAATAATAGAATTTCAAATGAAATGTTAAATGAAAATTTAACTAAGTTCTGGGAAACAGAACATATTCCTCAGCCGGCCACTCAACAAACCGATGAGGAAATATTATGTGAATCTCACTTTGTGCAAAATACATATCGCAACAATGAAGGTCGGTTTTGCGTAAAGCTACCCCTCCTAACAGAGCCAGATTGTCTAGGCGATTCTAGAAAGCAAGCTAAGAGGCAATTTCTAGCCTTAGAAAAAAGGTTAGAGAAAAATTCAAAATTGAAGCAATTATATTCTAACTTCATAAAAGAATATTCAGATCTAGGGCATTTGTCAGAGGTTAGCACAGTCTCAGATAAATCATACTTCATCCCTCATCATGCTGTATGGAAACCATCAAGTGAGTCATCTGCCATAAGGGTTGTGTTCAACGGCAGTGCCCAAACAAACTCATCTTTTTCCATAAATGATATACTAATGGTTGGGCCACAGATACAAGATAGTTTATTCAATATACTACTAAGGTTTCGACAGTATACCTATGTACTGTCAGCTGACATCGAAAAAATGTATAGGCAGATAGAATTACAAGAGTGCCATCGCGACCTACAAGTAATACTATGGCGCGATAATGCCACTGATCCGTTAAAACTACTCCGGTTAAATACAGTGACATATGGTTATGCTAGCTCAAGCTTTCTAAGCACACGGTGTCTATGGCAGGTAGGTGAGGAATGTGTTGATTCTAACATAAAGGAAGTCATACAGAAAGACTTTCTAGTTGATGATCTTCTGACTGGAAGCGATGATATCAATGACCTACTGTACATTAAAAGGTCAGTAGAAAACGCATTAAAGGGAAGTTGTTTTAATTTGCGCAAATATCGCTCCAATTCACAAGGTGTGCTAGCGGAAGCACAGACTAATCAAGGCAATTTAACTATTAGTTCTTCGTCTCATACATTGGGTGTAGGATGGAATCCTAATGAAGACATTATTCATTTTCCATCCACTTATGAAAGCAAAACCGAATCACCCACTAAACGATCAATTCTTTCAGACTCATGTAAGATCTTTGATCCTCTTGGTGTACTTAGTATTTTAAGTATTGTTCCTAAAATTATTATTCAACAGTTATGGGTAGAGAAAATCGACTGGGATGAACCAGTGCCCGAAAAAATACGCCAAGAGTGGAACTCATTTGTAAACAATTTAAGGTACCTACATACATTACACATACCTAGACATGTATTATGCACATCTCCTACATTCATAGAGCTACATGCATTCTGTGATGCTTCAAAAAAATGTTTTGCATCTGCAGTCTATCTAAAGTCTACAAACAAACAGGGTGACGTCACTGTTCGCCTTGTATGCGCCAAGGCCCGAGTAGCCCCCGTGAAGCCGACGACTATTCCCCGGCTCGAGCTGTGCGCGTGCTTGCTGGGCGCTCAGCTCGCGGGCGCCGTGTGTCGCGCTCTGCGATGTGTCGTGGCACGTAAGATATTTTGGACTGACTCATCTATCGCTTTATCTTGGCTAGGTATGAGGTACGACAAACTAAAAACATATGTGGCAAATAGAGTAGGTGCTATTTTGGAACTAACGGAGCAGTCTCAATGGCGCCATGTCCCCACAGACCTCAATCCAGCCGACCTAGCAACTCGCGGTGTCGACGGCAACAAAATTAAAAATTGTGATTTGTGGTGGAATGGACCATCATTTTTAATGCAATCAGAATCTTCATGGCCTCCGGCTGGGCCCAATATGCACTCTGCTCAAATCGACGAATTACCTGAAATTAAGATAAACATAACTACATGTGACGAAATCACAATGCAATCATTAATCGATTTTGATAGGTATTCAAAATTAAGCTTCTTACAACGCTCGCTTGCGTATGTACTTAGATTCATTCACAATTGTAAAAATCGTTCAAACATACACATTGGTATTTTGCAGCCTGAAGAACTTACAAATTCTTTCAAATGTTTGGTCAAATTATCTCAAGTGGAATCCTTTTCAAAGGAGTTGGCAATTCTTGGTGCAAATAAACAACTCAGCTCTACAAACAGTATTGTCTCCTTGAGTCCATTCTTAGACGAGGACATAATTAGGGTTGGAGGACGTTTAGACAATTCTTGCTATCCATATGAAAAACGTCACCCAATGCTATTACATGCAAAACACAAGTTTACTAAGTTGTTGTTTCAACAGGAACATTTTCGTCTTCTTCACGCTGGTCCACAGCTGCTATTAGCATCAGTCAGAGAATATGTTTGGCCGATAGCTGGTCGAGATCTAGCTCGTACCACCGCTAGACACTGCGTCGTGTGTAGAAGGGCCAGCGGGAAAACGCCTTCTCCTATAATGGGTATGTTACCTGAACAGCGAGTCAATCCGGGATTCCCATTTGAATCTGCTTCTGTCGACTTCGCTGGACCTTACCTTATCACAGATCGGAAAGGTAGAGGCTGCAAAATAAGCAAATGCTATCTGTGCATATTTGTTTGCTCTAGATACAAATGCGTTCACTTAGAAGCTGTCAGTGAACTGTCGAAGGATGCATTTGTTTTGTCTCTTCGTCGTTTCATCTCTCGCAGAGGAAAGCCGAACGAGATCTTCAGCGACAATGGTCGAAATTTTGTCGCTACTGCTAGAGAAATTTCGGAATTTCTCACCTCACATTCTGATGACATTGTAGCCTTCACTTCCGGGGAGGGAATTAAATTCCATTTTCAACCGGCTTATGCTCCACACTTTGGGGGATTGGTAGAGTCAGCTGTAAAGTCAGCGAAATTTTTCTTAAAGCGGCAGTTAGGCAATGCACACTTAACGTTTGAAGAGCTGGCAACTCTATTCAGTCAAATAGAAGCTATCCTTAATAGTAGACCTCTCTGTCCATTATCCTCCTCCCCCAATGACTACAATTCCTTAACTCCGGGGCACTTCCTCATTGGAAGACCACTTACTTCGCTGCCGTCATCAGATCTACAAAGTAAAAAGATTCACAGATTGAATCGCTTCCAGCGGCTAGAGTACCTACGACAGCACTTTTGGAATCGTTGGCAGGCTGAGTACGTAGCTGAACTACAACAGAAACAAAAATGGCGCACTCACAGCAGGCCGCTGCAGATTGGCGATTTGGTTTTGTTGAAGGAAGACAATTCTCCACCAATGCACTGGAAACTGGGGAGAATTATTAACATGTTCCCAGGAACAGACGGAGTAGCCCGCGTCGTGGAAGTGAAAACTCCGACGGGCACTTTTCGACGAGGTATTAGGTACCTTTGTCCTCTGCTAGAGCCAGCAGATGACACCACATTGGAAGCTGAGGCTTCCAAGGCCCCCGAGGATGTTCGGGCGCATCACTAGTCGCCGGATGCCGTCCGGTGACATTTTGCGGCTCGCCGCGCACTTCTCTTCTATCTATCAGGCAAGCAGCGTGCACGCATTTTTAGTTATTATTTTTATTAAGTTTTATGTCAATTTACGGCCGCGGACGATATATTCCACCCACTACAGATATCTTTTGGAGTCAGATATTCATATTTATACAGTTTTCGTACCCATACGGAACACACACAGATAAAATATGTACAAGGAAGGACTTAATGCTAGATAGCATTTTCTACCAGTCATCCTGGACGTGCAAGAAAAATGGTGGTGGTGCAGTGAGGAGAAAGATACCTACTTATAAAAGTTAAAAATAATAAAAGAAAACCAAAGAAAAAAGAAAGAAAAAAAGAATAGTTCTACAATTGTTAGGCGTTATGCTTACCAGCAGACAAACGACCAGCTAGTCTTGTAATCAAATAAAAAGGTTCACCTGCCAGCATTTAGTTACTCGAATAGTTACTAGAATTTACATGGATTCAAAACATTTATATTCGGATCACTGCGGAAAAACCTTTGGATGTTTTTTTAAATGCATTCACTCTTGACCATTATTCAAATTTACAACCCGATTTTCAATGCCGACAGAACTTCAGCGCGTCACCTGTCAGTGTCAACACGTTTCCCGCGTTTTGCGAGAAAATGACGGCCATTTTCTGGTCTTCAAACTTTTTTACCACCAATTTCGTCTGTCGATACGCATTTCTGGACTGATTTCACCGTCGGCGGTCGCAAATCGAGGCGTTTATTGACAGATGGACTGACGTTTGAAGAATGAGTGATTAAACGCGTAGGTTTCTGTAGTTTGTTGCCAAATAGTAGTTCGCCCACGTTTGAAATTGTCACGGGGCAGGGGTAGTCGCCCTCCGACCAAGGATTCGAGTTGTACTATGAGCTTGGGTTTTCTGTAAGGGATACATCGTGATGCAATTATAACGGGGTGGCATATTCTAGTGGTCGTCTGGCTAGCTACCACCCCAAGATGAAAATTACTTGTTTCTTTGAGCGAAAGCTCAAGATCGTTCATCTCTTGACAGTTATAATAACTTGATCTTGAGCTTTCGCTCAAATTTTATATTTAGGCTCTACAGCATTTGATTATAATAGTCAAATGCTGTAGAGTCTAAAGAGTAACCCAAAGAAGTTTATTGTGGAAAAATATATTTTCGAGACAATTAGGCTTTTATCAAATACTTAATTGGTACTGTAATCTTGTGGACAACTTCCAGCTCCGTCATCAGGACCCTGAACATCATCTAGGATCAGAGTACCTGTAAAGACAAATCAAACGGGCCCAAACTCGATAGAGCTACGTCGTTTCGTTACAGAGTTCCTAAGGCTACCTTCCGACTTCATCATGAGACCAGCTCTGTGACATCATTACATGTACCTATGTAAGTATGGAAAATTTCGATTCAATCAAACACGGGGAGTGGGTAAAATTTAGCTTGTAAGATTTGACAAGGCAATTTATAAATGTTGTTAGTGGTAGGAATAACTCGTCTGCGAGCGTCCGTCTGGGTTATTACCACCGCTTTGCTCGTGAAGTCAGCCGCCAAGCAGTAATGTGCAAGCAATACTGTGTTCCGGTTTGATGAGCAGAGTAGCTAGTGAAATTACTGGGCTTATGAGACTTAACACCTAATGTCTCAGGGTAACGATCGCACTGCAGTGCCGCGCAGGCCTTTGTGTTTCGAAGTTCTGGGTGGCACTGCAATTGTTATGGGCCGGCGTTATTCTTACCATCAGGCAAATGACCAGCTCGTCTCGTTACCAAATATCATAAATATAAATATATAAAAGCTTCAGACAGAGAGATAGAATGATCCTATTCGTAGGGCGAGAATACACCGTCACTTTTGTTTACCAACCGGTTAAATATTCTAATATGTAAATAGCTTAAAAAATTCATTACTCTGTAGAATTCAGCTTTTTCTTTAACCAACTAAGTATTTAGGTCACACGCTGTGTTGTCGTCTATAGTTTTAGAAAAAACATGTTCTAGAAAAACATTTTCTTTTGGTGAACGTGAATTTTTTACATAAGCACGCTTTTAAAAAGGCTGTTTAGAAATAAAACGAGTGGAAGTTTTTCGTCGCTCAATCTTTTTTATGCTTTTGAATTTACACACGTGCTTTTTTTAGGTTAATGATGGTGCATTTTAGAGTTACATGTTGTATTTTTTTTTAAATTCGAATTGGCTGTAATATTGATGAACGATATATAATAATAATAGCTTCTGCCCGCGGTTTTCACCCGCGTTCCCACAGGAACCGTAAAACCGATCTGTCAAATTAAATCAACTTGTCAACATTATAAAACTTTATTGACAGAGACCTGTCAATTTGTTGACAGCTGTCAATGTCAATTTTATGTCACACAAACTTTTGCCCGTGGTTTTCACCCGCGTTCCCACAGGGATCGTGCATTTTCCAGGATAAAAAGTAGCTTATGTTACTCTCCGGTCCATAAACTATATCTATGCTAAAAATCACGTCGATCCGTTGCTCCGTTACTGCGTGAACGAAGGACAAACCAACAAACCAACAAACACACGTTCGCATTTATAATATGACTATGGATTATATGTTTATTATATTTATTCGACGGTTATTTTAGTTTTATCAACAAAACTAAAATATCAATATAAAAAAAAATTAAAAAAAATTTTTAAATTAAAATGTTTCAGTTTTTCGCCTCCTTGGGCTTGTATATTATGCAATGTTTTTGTTGCTAGGTTAGATGACTACATCTAGGCTCTGTTATTGATTGATAAAACTTTTTTAACGGGCTTTGTGTAGAAGTAGGTGCCGTTCTTGGAATATATTTCCATCAAGCCCCAACCACAACCACAATACGTCTATTGTGGTTGTGGTTGGGGTTGTATGATGATTATGTGAGAAGGAAATCGTCAAATATAATGTGAATATTCTTGTCGCGTCACTACATGATTTCTCGATGCAGCACAATTTTCTAAACATACTTGTACCATAAAAGGAAATAAGACGTCTGCTCCATAAATTGAATCGAAGCAACCGATTCGAAAATAACGGGAGCACTCAAAAATATTTTACAATTCATAAAAAATATTATACTTCCTACAGCGATATCGTAACGGAACGAAAAGAAGGGTTATAACGTTATATTCTCGTTATATATTTCCGTTATAACGTCGTTAAATAAGTTTATAGGATATCCCTTTTTATTTTCGTTCGGTTTCCCATTCGGGTGGGTATTTGAATCTATCTTGCAAGAGTTATTAGGGAGATGAAATCTTATTATATCTTCAATGGTACTGTAACTGTATTCTGAAGATGTTATTTTGCCGTTATGGAGTTTTTTAATCCAAATCAACTTTGCTTTCTTCATGCCACTTCGTATATTTATATGTAACGTTTATTATTTGTTACAGTGAATAGTGCCAACCCATTTCTTTTGCGAATATCCAGGGAATGGACAGCAGCATTCTCTTGAACCGTGTCCACGATCGTCACCACGATCAATACAACTTGATCGAAACGTCGAGGTAAATAAAAATCTTTGTTTTTATCGCGATTAAGTCCCGCTTTTAAAAGTAAACAATGTCTTAAAACTCATATTTAAAAGATAACTGTATCGTCACTTAAAAAATAGGCTTGATTTTTTTATCGAAGGCAATATGGTAACACACATATACACACACAAAAATAAAAGAATCCAAAAGTCCTAAACATCGACTTGTAAGGTGTGAATTAAACGATGGCGTTCCTTTTAATTCTCTTTTATTTTCCTTCCCTCTTACTCCTATCACATTGATGTCTCCTATCCCTTTCATACTCATAGTTATCTAGCATCTAGCAATCTCTCTCACACTGACGTTACGTTCCATTCAATAGTTCCTAATACTTTCACTCTGCACTTCTCATTCATTCCATCTCTTTCTTACATCGTAATGTTGCATTTCACGTAATGCTTAATATAATGTTTACAGAATGATTGTGGCAGTCAAATACACTACCACTGAGCCATTACCTCTTTCTTTAAAATAACTACATCAACACCATGTACAACTAAATACAAATATCAACCAAAACCTTGATCCAAAATGGCATTTCTCCCAAATCCCGACCTATCTCAAGTTTCAACGCAATCACATTACAAACTAAAAGGGCCCCTAAAACCGTTGACCATTCGAACTAATTACTGGCAACATAAATCTGTGTTCAGTGTGACATTAACAAGTTTAATCGTGTATAGGACATAAATTGCGCCAACGGATATCGCCTTCATACCATCACAGTAAGGGCGGTAAGGCCCGGCAGACATCTGATACCATTTCCATTTCACCTTTGAGTTTAACCTTAAATTTGATTACTTACATTGTAACATTTCTAACTAAACATTGAACAGAATAAACATAATTATTCACTAGTTAACGGGAATACTGAGAGTAGGTATTCCCGTGACCATGACGCTTGCAACAGCGTCCAAATATCGGGACCTCACCAGCTCATAATAGCTACGGTAAATATCCCGTTATAATGTATATTTAAGAATAAACATAAATTTAAATATGTGTATTTATGTAGTTATATAAGTTTATATATTTGTGTTTAGTTTAAAACTTTATACAAAATACTTTGAAAATGATCACTAGAAACGGGATATTTACCATGTATATTATTTGATTTGAGTTTCCGATATTTCGGCGCTGTTGCAAATATCCCGTTTCTAGTGATAATTTTCAAAGTGTTGATGACCATGACAGTTTAAAAACCTTTATACAAAATAATTGAAAGCCATGTATTCTCAATGCTATTCCTATCCATGCGCGGTTGCTTGGAAAAGATCACTAGGATAAGACCGCCAATTTTAACACTTATTGTTAAACTGTTTTAGTTTATGGATTTTAAAGGATCTGTATTGTGGTGTTTCAAAAAAGAGTTTATCCCTCTATAACAGCAGGTACATAGATATAGTGTACCTACAAATCGATCAAGCATCATCGATACCTGTCTTTCTTATTGTTTTTAGTCAATTGTTACTTAAACACATGAGGAAGACTCATTGATTTTTAGTGATCCAGATCATACGCATGCAGATGAGAATCAGTTCCCTTTGCACGCCGCGGTCGGCAGTAGACATCAACATCGATTTGATTAGACGATCGGATTTGATTTATGATTTTTTGAATTTTTGAAATTTACGCCAAGATGTTTATGAAAGTCATCAAGAGATGTCTTTCATAGACGACTTGGCGTAATAATTATGATATTTCATTTCTAGTTCATTTATGAACTAAAAATAAAAATAACTATGATGTAGGTAGACAGAACTATCATTTAATTGTATAATCAAGAGGTTATTACTTCATAAATTAACTCTTGACAAGAAATTAAATATCAAAATTATACTCTACTTAAAATGTATGTAAAAAGATAATTATAGTACCTACTCGATTGAATTTATTGTGCGACGTTTAGAAAGCAACAAGTCTTAGTATAGCTTAGCGATTTTGGACTTGTTTATGGTTAGTATAGAGGGAACCGATAAGCGAGGGGCATACATATAAACTAGTTAGTAGTTAATTTTTTTTTGTTATAATTGGGCTAGCATTTGACTTCCGACTGACCTGATGTCAAGTGACGATGCGGTCCACGATGTAGTACGCTTGCACAGAAAATAGCTGTTCACTCGCGTCTTGAAGATTCTCAGATTGTAGTGCTCGGGAAAAACAGATGCCAGCAAAGAGTTCCACTTTTAACCGTTTGCTCATACTGTTTATACGAACGTTCACTCTGATGTCGTTTGATGTGCGACCCGCTCACTTGATTTAGACGATGCGTGAGTGGGCCGTGCAACAGTAGCGGATCTGAAGTTTGTTGACGGTCTGACGGTAAGGTGATATCTACTACACGAGCGAGCTGTAATCTGTACTATAATAAATGCGAAAGTGTTTGTAGGTTTGTTGGTTTTTCCTTTCATGCAGCAACGGCGCAACGGATAGGCGTTATTTTTTTCTTAGATATAGTTTAGTAGCTTCTGCTGCGGTTTGTACCCGTATTCCCATAGGAACCGTACATTTTCCGAGATAAAAAGTAGCCTATGTTACTTTTCGGTCTATAAACTACAACTATGCCAAAAATGACGTCGACCCGATGATCCGTTACTGCGTGAAAGAAGGACAAACCAACAAAGCAACAAACCAATAAACACACTTTCTTATTTATAATATTAGTAGGATAGTAGGATGTAGGATAGGATAGACCGGATATAACATACTTTTTATTACAGAAAAATGCATTGTTCCTGCGGGAATCCCCTCGTGGGTGAAATTGCGGGCAGAATCTAGTCCTATTTTCTACTATCCTACTAATCCTACTTCCTTTTTAATCCTACTTATCCTATTTAATATTGTAAATGCGAAAATATGTTTGTTGGTTGGTTTGTTGGTTTGTCCTTCTTTCACGCGGTAACGGAGCAACGGATCGACGTGATTTTTGGCATAGATATAGTTTATGGACCGGAGAGTAACATAGGCTACTTTTTATCCCGGAAAAATGCACGGTTCCTGTGGAAACGCGAGTGAAAACCGCGGACAGAATATAGTCTAGTTGTAAATAAAACTCAGGTCAATGACCGGCAAAACGCAGACTAACACAAAGCTTAAACATATGCTTCTACCAGTAAGTTAAACCTAACCAAACATGACATTACAACCCGCAACAAATTCTTCTATAAGTTTGAACATAATCCTCTTTGTCCCTAACCTGATTTTCCAGACTAGCGAAATTTTCCTAAAGCATCGCATCCACAAAAATTGCTCTAGAAAAATGCAGAGCGCATGCGTTTACACTTGAGTCAAGATCTTAGATAAGGGTGGCTTCCACGGAGGGATGTGAAGCGTTCACACGGTTCCAAAGTTTTTTTAATGAATAATTTAGCTTTGGACCACTATAATCTAGCCTGATTTTAGGGGCACCTTAGACGCTAATGTATGCATCAATCACGGACGACGCGGAAACCATGATCCAAGATCAACGGCGCTTCTACTACTTAAACTCAAAAAATACTTTCACAACCACTGCGCGTTCAGTGCAGAAGCCACGGTAAATACGCGGTGGTACGTAAGTGATGTATGTAGCGGAGAAGTCGTCACTTTCGAGAGTGAACCTAGATTAGAACAAGCTTTCAAGTGCAGCCACCGGAACACGCTAATAGGTGCTTAGGGAACTTGAAGAAAAAATACATACAGTCGTACATACTAGGTGGTAGGACTAACTCTTCTACGATTGTCCGACTGGGTGGCTACCACCGCTTTGCTCGTTAACTCTGCCGCCAAGCAGTAATGTGCCAGCATTACTGTGTTACGGTATATGATGAGCAAAGTTGTGAATTTACTTACAAGACTGTCTCTGTGTGTCGGGCGCAATGCAGTGCCGCGCAGGTCTATCTGATTTAAAGTTCTGGATGGTACAGCTTTTGTTATTGTCTGGCATTATGCTTACCATCAGGCTAACGACCAGCCCATTTTGTTATCCAGTAGTATAAAAAAACTCAAAGTATCAATGTTATTCCTTCACCAAATACTTAGAAACTTATTCAGTTACAGGAACCTTTGACTGGCCGACTTAACCTATTTATTTATAAGAGAGTGACGTCACTAGTACCCATTCACAGTCGCTTCAAAGCTGTCTTCGCTTCTGTTCTCAGTAACAGATAATAAATAAAAAAAAAATGTTAAAAGATCTTTACCTACACTACTTTTATGACGCATACTTTAGGAGCACTTCAGTCGCCGCGCGTAGTGGAAACACGCCCGGAACGATTATGCAGCGAGCTTTCCCGGATTTATTCTCGGGTCATTCCCGGGAATCGCCGAGTCCGGGCTGTGGCAGGCACGTGACCGGGAACGGAGACGGGATTTAGTGTGGGTAGGTTTGAATCTTTTGTATTACGATTTTATTTGGGCATTTGTAAAGCTTGGGAGTATTAACATCTGCTTGGCCTAAAAGAATGCTTTAAAATAAATGTTTCTTAAAAATGCAGGAAACGGCCTCGATCGCGATATTTGAAATTTCATCCCCTATTTTTGCACCCTTAAGGCTTCTATTATTTCCACCCATTAGTCCCAGGTTCAAAAGATTATAAGGGCTTCGGTATCCCCTGCCATAAAAGGCGACTAAAAGGGGACATTTTGGGCTTGTGGGTGGTTGGAGATGTTCTAACAACCCATCTAAGTAGGTCCTGGAAGGACGGCAGCTCGTTGTGGCACGGGCTGTCGTGGATGGAGATCGGCAGGGAGGGCGCAGTGCTGAGGGCACCGGTGTGGTTCTTTGGAGAGCTCGGAGCCTTTTGTAGCACCGAGGCAGACCTGGCTGCTCCTCATGGCAGCCGGTTACCTTAAGAAGATTACTCACCCTAAAAAAAAGGCTTGTATTTTTTAATGAAACGTTTGAATAAACTTTTTTTTCACTTCATTTTTGTTATTGTATGAATCATAGACAGATAACTAGTTGAATTTAGTTAAGAGTTGCAGAGGTATAACCCTCCTTTTTCTTTCTTTATTAATTAAGCGATGAAAAACCGGAGTACTTATATCTCAAGTCGACTCGTATATTTCTTTTTTGTATGTAAAACCATACATAACTTTTTACAGAGTAGTCTGATTTTTGCGTCCTGTTAACCACGTCACTTGTCGATATTTTTGACCTACGCTACGTTTAGTGGTAGGTACGTGGTAGTGGTCGTTGTCATCTGGCCGCGTGCACTCTTTGGGGATTGAGCGTCGGACACGCTCGAAACCGTTCGGAAATATCGACAAATGATGATTATGCCGGTTATTAAACAATTTATAATGTATATTACTCACGAAAATTTTAAAAGTAAAATAACCTATTGCTCATTTGGTTAAACAAGTACAACCCCTAATTATTCTTAAGTTCTCTTAACCCGTCTCAAACTTTACAACATAACGACTGAAATGTTCCTTAAGTGCAACAACTTAAGTGTCTTTTAAAAAGGGAAGGGCGGTCAAGAGGTTAAGTAAGCTTAACCAGTTTGGCAAAATTGCCTTACCCGTGACACGCCATGACTTAAAAGTTTTGATGTGATGCTACCTCCGTAGTGGTGAATTTGACAGGCAATGTGTATATTCGAAATTCGAATCCTTAGTAATCAGGGAATAAAGATACTGGCAAAGTTTTGATGTAATGTTACCTCCGTAGTGGTGAATTGGCCAGGCAATGTGTAGATTCAAAATTCGAATCGGCAAAGAATTCCATTCTTTCGCTGTCCGCGTGATGAATTTTGAAGCAAAACGCTTCGTGCGGATAGAAGAAGTCCATAAAAGTTAGACATTTTATCTTCCAACTATTTTTACTAAATTGTGAAGCGTTCTGATAGGTTTGTCTTCGCAGACCTCACAGAAAAATAGACCTATTGCACGAAGCAGACAATTTTAGTATTCTGTTCCCGAATCTGAGTGTACATAACTAGAAACCACTGAAGAAAGTTAACACAATTTATCCCGAAAAATCTAAAACAAAAGTTTCACGACACGATGTCTACATAGTTTAAAAACTACTAATTGTATCGATATCCATCTAAATCTAGAAGAAACTCTAAAGTGGATGATAAATTTTAGAGAAAATATCTGCGAAATACGAACTAAACACGTAAATCTTTTCGAACTGAAAGATATCGCAATACTTCGAAACTGTGGGCATTTGCATCGAATATGTTCGGTCAGAGTGCAAGCGATTTGAGAAAACATTGGTCATCTATACAAATAAAATTTAAGTGTCTGTTTGTAATATCAAAATAACAGCTTTTTACTAAATGCGTATGTACATATAAAATACCATTTTTAAAATTTTTGCTTGTCTGTCTTTCTGTTTGTTCCGGGTAATCTCCGAAATGGCTGGACCGATTTTGACGGGACTTCACTGGTAGATAGCTGATATTACAAGGAGGAACTTAGGCTACGTTTATAATTTGGGAGTTTTCAAGACGAGAGTGAATAGGTTTTTTCTAAGCAAGCGTGCTCTATCGTCGACCGCATCGTCGCTTAACATCAGGTGAGATCGTGGTCAAATATAAGCCTATTTCAGATAAAAAAAAAAATTAAAAAAAATAATTATGGTTCCGCGCTAAAAAATAAAAACCATGAAATCCAATATCTCCATCAGGCTGGTGAAACCGCGGGCAGCAGCTAGTCTATACTAATTTTGTCAAGAGGTAAAGTTTGTTTGTATGTTTGTTACAGTTAATTTCAGGAACCACTGTACAATTCAAAAAATTCGCGAGTGCTACAGGCTACTTTTTATCTTGATTGCACGCGTGCGAAACCGTGAGCACAAGCTAGTTTATTAATGAAGTACAAGACATAAGCTAACCTATAGTTCATTGGCTTAGAGGAGAATTCTAGGAGGTATTAAGTCTTATAGACCAGGAATTTTACTGGCTACTTTGCTAACCGGAACACAGTAATGCTTGCACAATACTGCTTGGCGGCAGACTTCACTCACAAAGCGGTGGTACCAACCCAGACGGACACTCGCAGAAGAGTTAGCCCTACCACCTAGTAAAGTAGATGTTCAGTCACTACTGAACATCGGCTTTACTAGGTGGTAGGGCTGTTGGAGTGGGTGGAGTTTTTCCGGCTGATGTAAATAGGTATTAAATCGCTTCTCGCTGATTGTCTAGCCGCGCCCGTTCTCAACTAGCTGATACCATCACGTTAGCGAGATATAACTTGCATTTCACAGCACTCGTATATTAGAAGCGCTTTTAAGTGCTCGCTCTCAGTTTTTGGTTGAGCTTGTTTCAGAAATTGTTTTTTGAGGTGGAAAAAGGCGACAATATGAGGAAAAACTTGTCAATGTAACGACGCTCCTGCGAAATAGCTTCGAAAAATACTCGGATTAAAATCGCTGCAGCGACAACTGGCAAACTCACTCATCTTTACTATTTTTGGATGGTGTTATTTTTACTCCTATTTGTATTTACCCATCTGATCTTAACCTATCGTGACGGGAGTGACGCAAGTGATGAGATTCCAGACTCAAGAAAATCAATTGGGTTTGCGTAGACTTACGCTTGGGCGAGAGTCGCTTAAATTGTAGCTTAAATAATAGAGTCGCTTAGGCGATGTTTTAGCGATGTGGTCGAAGATATGGGATTGGTTCACAAACGTAGCTGCTGACCAGTATGTGGTTGGTGGCCAATTTTCAATATTAGGTTACTGGCGTGACCAGCTCTATCACCATACTATGACTGCATCACTGAAAGCTCAAATATTGGTTACACACATGTTTGTTATTTGTTTGGTACAAACTTGACTGATGATACGAGTAACTTAAGAATGTATAATTAAAATTTTATCATTTTGTTCTTGTTGTAATTAATTTATTTGTACGTACTTGTGACGAAAGAACACATATAATGTCAAAAGATACAGAAGATGGCGTTACCTTGATATTTGCATCTTACATAAATAAGGTAATTAGGTAAACTGAGTAGTTGCATGCTCCCGGTTTGTTGCAAAATTAGTCAGTAAAATTACTGGGAAATATTTATTAGTGAAATTACTAATTTAACCACGTCACAAAATAAATTCTCTATTGTCCGAGCTAAAATTCTTCAAGCAAAATGAAAAGTTAATTTTAATTATAAATAATGTTTGAGTTGGACGCGCCCTTTACAACAGTACCTTAGTTTACTACCCAAATTGCGACAGTGTCCACCTAGACTTGAAAGGACACGACACAAAGAGCTCCGACACAAATCAACACTTTAGTAAGAGCCTGACCGTACTAAATGTATGAATTCTAAATCTATACATTGTTTTATTTTATAAACCTATATATTGTTTTGTCGCGCCACGACATACCTCGACACAGTAATCTGAATCCAGTTTTAGCACTTCCACGTGTAGCGCAAGTACGGAACTTTTCGATTCCTATAGATCGATAAATTAACAGTTCGAAAAGATAAAATTAGAAATAGGTAGGACGTAGTTGATTTTTGCCGAAAACGTAACATAACCGTTTTCCCGAGAACGAAAAGTAATCTTCGAAACTAGTTTTGCGACGGTGACAAGTTTTATTTGTAATCTGTTATAGATTGTATTTCGTACACAATGACGTTTAATTTTCATTGCATTGACAGAATAACTGATTTTGTGAAGTGGTTTTCTTGTGAAAACCACGGCGAACGATGATATAACCATTTATACATTTATGTTAAGATAGTCTCCGTTCCATAAACCAGTCTTCGAACTGTGAGATGTGAACATTCACTTCATATTGAAGAAAGTAGATTCGGCTTCGTTTCATTTCCGAAAAAATCAAGAACTACCTATCTCTAATTTAAATTTTTAACGATTCGAACTGTCAATTTTATTTATCGAAAAGGTGGGTATTTGCACTGCTGGTCAGTTAGCAGTTCACCCAGCGTTAAATTAATTGAACTTAACTAAAATAACCCTCTCTTATACTCACTTTAAAATATGTAACGGAGAGAGTCCACTAACTCAAATAAAAAGAAATGACGTGACACCAGCTTGTTCAACTTACTTAACTCTATTAAACTGGGTCACTGTTAGTATTCCTATAAGACACAAAACTTGGAGGTTTGCTGTACTATTGTAATAGAAAACAGGAATAACTTTGTTTTTAAAGACGGGCTTTTTAAAGTTGCTCTTTTGTTGCTTCTCCCGAATTTAGGTGTTTTTGTAGGATAACGATATTATTTCTTGGTAATGGCTTTTTATTTGAACGATCCAGTCTGATTAAGGAATGTATTTTTGTATACTATTGATAGACGAGGGTGTTTTTGCTCGTATTTTGTATTGAATATCGTTAATTATATATAATTACAACTTTGAACGAGCAATTCTTATACATATCTATAAATTTATTTCGGGTGAAATTTTGTATATAGATAAGGTTTTGCCATTTAAGTAAAAAAAAAGTTTTTTCTAAATCACCGAGCCTAGCTCGATCACCCAGATATTAAAAATTTCAAGTCCTCAAAAAGCGTGTGTTCACTTTTTTGGTTTCGTCAGCGTTGTCCCACCTGATTATGGTCAAAGGGGGAGGGGAAACTAAACCTAGAATTGTGCAACTGCCGTCTAATCGAAATAGGGGGCATTTCCCCATTGAGTTGCAATACAACAGTTGCCAACTAATTTCTATAAATATATTTTGTAGTTCGCGTTTCGAGTTCCAACACAATCATAAAATTATTACACACGTTGAAATAATTGGTCTCAATTCAAATGTTGCAGTTGATTAAACAATTTCAGTTGTATAATAATGTAGGTATTTTCCACTGTGTTCATGAGGTCGTATCAAATTGTGTTCAATCGTTTTTTTTTATTGTTTTTTTTTGTAATTATTTGTCCGTTTAGCGCGATTTGAATACGTGGCTAGTAAATATTACATCGTTCCACCAACGATTCATAGTCTTCATATATCTTCGTTTATTTTGACTTCATAAGAGCACTCATGAAAGTTAAATGACGCTTAGTGTGAGATTGAGACACAACAACGTAAAACGATCTGAAGAAGTACGAATAGTCTTAGCAAAGCATGAACCACGCCGCTCAATCAAATGACTGTCGTGTTATTTTGTTTGATACCTATCGTTTTCAGAGCAATTGGAAGAGAAAATTGGAGAAACCGTGGATTTTAAATTTCTTCCTTTGCCATTTTTAGAAAGGGAAAGCTTGTGTAGTGATATAATACGTGGTAATATTTCTTTATTATATTATATCTTGAAAATATGAACGAAAACCCTTCCGCTCTGATATTAGGTACGTGACTGAGCGAGGTAGCACGCGGGTCAACAATAAGTCGGAACTAACTCAGATATATTGTCGTCGCACTGGAACACTAGAATCCTTTGATTTAAGACAACTTGTGTTATGGCGGTCTAACCAGAGCATTTAAAAAAAACACAAAAAATAAATAAAAATCAATCTGCATTATGTATAGAAAAAATAACACAATAATAATAATAATGTATTTTTAAAAATTTTCCCCGTTTTTAATCTTTTCTAAGCGATATGTTCAAAAACGATTTTTTAAAATATAAACCTTGAAATTATTATTAGATTTTGCCAAACTTGTTAAATATAATATTATCAAAAAATTATGCAAATATTTTTCTTCTATTAGTTTCAGTTTTTTAAATCCATACTAATTACGTTGCCAAATAATTACGTTCTATGAACTACAAATACCTACTAAACCTTATTTACATTATGAAGGTAACCTTTATTTTTTTATGTAAAGGTCGGTCGTGGTCAAACTCAAAATATTTAGTTACTGGAATAGAAGCTAGACGAAGTTATTCGTGGTATGTATTTTTTATCCTAGTTAGCTGTGCCCCGCGGCTTCGCTCACGTAGCCGAGACGAGTTTCTCGCCCTTATTCTTGCTCGGCCTATATCAATTTGGAACGGACACGGTGGGTTTCTGGAAGGTTCATTGACTTTGAGCACGGATTGGGTCTGTTGATATCTTTGTCATTTATTAGGTATGTTCTGATAAAGACAGCATTAATTTTAGTCTGTGATTGGGGTAGACGAACGTTACAGAGACCCGCTATTAAAGTCATTTATTTTAACCTTTATAAGTGCTCCCTTGGGGCTTATATGAATAAAGCATTTTGAATTTGAATTTGAATAAGCCTAAGTTACTTTTTGTAACCTCTTCTATCTATCAGTGAAAAACTCGTTAAAATTGGTCCAGTCGTTTCGGACATTACCCGGAACAGAGAGACAGACAGACAAAAATTTTAAAAATTTAGTTTTGTTATAGGTACCGTTATATACTTTCTGCTGTTATTTGGATATTAGAAACAGACACTTCAATTTTATTTATTTGTATAGAAGATATGTTAGTAAGAGGCACATAGAATATCATTATCAAGCTGGAACGGTCATGCACGTCTGATGAAATCTATACGCTCCGTCTAAATCCTGCCCAAATCCAAAACCCCAAAGGCTTTCAGTTTGAACTTCAATATCACATTCACTAGGAAAATTATACTAGGTTGTAGGACCAACTCTTCTGCCAGTGTCCGTCTGGGTTGGTACCACCGCTTTGCTCGTGAAGTCTGCCACCAAGCAGTAATGTGCAAGCTTTACTATGTTCCGGTTTGATGAGCAGAGTAGTCAGTGAAGTTACTGGGCTTATGAGATTTAATACCTAATGTCTCAGGTAACGAGCGCACTGCAGTGCCGCGCAGGCCTTTGTGTTTCAAAGTTCTGGGTGGCACTGCAATTGTTAAGGGCCGGCGTTATGCTAACCATCAGGCAACGACCAGCTGGTCTCGTTAGCAAATAACATAAAAAAAATCGGTATATATATATAAGGACTTAAATTTAAAAATACAACACAAGTATATTTTAAAGTTACTAAAGTACGACCAGTATACACACCCTTCTTGTTGCTTAAAGTTGTTATATTTTTCCAGAACAAGGTGACCACTGCACCGCAGCAGCTGGCTTTCCCATAATTATTTCTACTTTTGTATTGGGTCGATTACCTTCTTAGAACTTATTTTGCTTGGAATAATTCTAGCTTTGCTTCTAACTAGTTTTATCATATGAACATTGTTTGTTTAATACCAAATTACATGTCAGATGAACTCAAAATAATTTATACAAATAAATAAAGTTGACGTGTCTGTTTGTAATATCAAAATAACACTTTTTTACCAAATGCATACGAAAATATATGTGGTACCTATCAGACAACGACCATTTTTTAAATTTTCGTCTTTCTGTCTCTCTGTTTGTTCCGGGTAATCTCCAAAACGGCTGGACTGATTTTGATGGGACGTTCACTGGCAGATAGCTGATGTTATAAGGAGTAACTTAGGCTACTTTTATTTTAGAAAAAGAAAAAAATAAAAACCATAATATCCAATATCCCGCGCGGGTGAAACCGCAGGCAGCAGCTAGTTAGTAAAAAAAAACTAGAACTGCATATAAGATTTTTCTGATTAGATACTTTAGATACTAGCTTCTGCGACGGCTTCGCCCGCGTGGAATATAGCTTTATATCCTATGTTTTATTCCAGAATCTAAACTATCTACATTCTAAATTTCATCAAAATCGGTTTAGTTGGTGACGATGCGGTCGACGATGTAGCACGCTTGCCTAGAAGATACTTATTCGGTCGTGACTTGAAGAAACTTAAGTTATAATGATCGGGAAACACAGACTCAGGCAGGGAGATCCACTCCTTAGCGGTACGCATGATTAATGAAGAAGCGAAACGCTTCGTGCGTAAAGGAGGAATATCCACAATGCAACGGTGTGTCTTCACCTTTTGTTTTATTGTCCGATGGTGGAAAGTGGAAGGGGAAATTAAGCTGTATAATACCACGGCACCCTCAAAATTCACCTCCTTCCTGCCCTTGTCCATTTTTACATGGGGTCGTTTTTACAGACGCACTACTGTTAGTTTGTGGTAATTTTTTTTATAGCCGATCGCCACCCAAAATCTTAGGAATTGTGAGAGTATAGGCATGCACCACGTGCCCCAATGTGAACATGCGAGTTCGCTTACGATGTTTCCTTCACCGTTTTTAGAGCGAGTGTGGTAAAATACATACGTCAATTGAGGGCGTAGAAGGAATTGGAACTCTGGTGCGTCAAGAGTTAACTTTAGTAACGGGATATTTACCATGTATTGTTAGTGGGAGGACTATCTCTTATGCGAGTGTCCGTCTGGGTTGTTACCACCGCTTCGCTCGTGAAGTCTGCCGCCAAGCAGAAGTGTGCAAACATTACTGTGTTCCGGTTTGATGAGCAGAGTATCCAGTGAAATTACTGGGCTTATGAGACTTAATACCTAATGTCTCAGGGTAACGAGCGCACTGCAATGCCGCGCAGGTCTTTGTGTTTCAAAGTTCTGGGTGGCACTGCAGTTGTTATGGGCCGGTGCTATGCTTACCATCAGACAAACGACCAGCTCGTCTCGTTATCAAATAACATTAAAAAAAAAAACTCTTGTGTTAGTGACCATGAAAGTTTAAAAACATATCTGGTGCGTCAGATTGAAAGTCGCACAAGTTCCTGCTCAGTCACACTCTTATTTGATGACCAAAAATGGTAAGATAAAGTGGAGTCCCCCTCTTTGCCTCGGCATGACGACAGTTACAGAAGTTTCTAGAAAGATATTATTATTATTCTGAGAGAATCCACGAGTTGCGTGGGTATGTGATTGCTTCATGTTATTTTTTCTAACTTGTGTAAGTCAATCCACACAGGCCCTATAAATAAGTATGGTAATCTTGTGTAAGTTTGTCTATTTGAATTGCTAATTTGAGCTCCATAGAATCTTTTGAGTCCTTGAGACGCAACCAGACTCAATTTACTGAATCAATCAATAATTTATTAGTTTCTTAGAAGTGAATCAATTTGAGATAAATGCTAAGGCTGTGTAGAAGGTCTAGGTTAAAGCTACGGATCTCAATCTTTGATTATGGCCCCTTTTGATACAATATTACCTCGCTTAATTTATAAATATAAATAAATCTTTGAAATAGGTTGTCACTTACTTTGAGACGCGAAATTAAGTCATAGTATACTAAAGGTTCTCTATGCTTTTGTGTGGGGGATAACGAAAAAAACGTGTCAATTGCCTGATGGTAAGCATAACTGCAGCCCATAACAATTGCAGTGCCAATCGGAACTTTGAAATACAACGGCCTGCACAGCACTGTATTGTGCTCGTCACCTCGTGACAAGATCAAGTTTCATAAATCCAGTAATTTAACGGATTACTTTGCTTATCAAACTGGAACACATGCTTGCACATTTACTGCTTGGAGCAGACTACAAGAGAAACGTTAGCTATACAGACACTCGGAGAAGAGTTATTATGTGGTGTACTATTTACGTATTATTCGATGCAAGCAATCAGCGTATTTGTGCTAACCTCTCTGTCGCCCCCGTAGTAGAATCCATGAGGATTTCCCCACGAAAAAAGGGCGTTTTTGTGTTAGAACTACCATCAATATTTACCTCTAATAGGTATAGCAGCACGTTACTTTTTCTATATTTTTAGGATTCTGTACCTCAAAATGAAAAAAAAAACCCAATTATAGTCTCACTCCGTTGTCCGTCTGTCTGTGTATAATGTGTAACTGTCAAGACCGGGAATCAAAACCTATAGGATACTTCCCATTAACCTAGAATAATGAAATTTCGCAAGTGGCAATGTCTTATAACAATGGTATAATAAAGAGAAAAAACTGAAAACAGTAACTATTTATACGTCATCACGTTTTTTTAAAATTAATTATTACCTAGATTCCAGTGATGGACGAATTGTACGATACCTACAAGTTTGCACGGAACCCTCGGTGATGCCCTTATCGAAAGTAAATTAAGCACGTGATTGCTCTAAGCAGTGCCTATTTATCTTGACTTAGGAGTATCCGAGGGGGCGACAATTCAACGTTTGAGAAAGGCTAGCCTTAAACCTGTATCAAATTAGTCACGTTCAAAGGCCGAAGCCTAAGAAAGTTAGTTGTAATTGGTAAATTAGGATTACATTAAAAAAAGAACGTGTTAAACAAAATAATAATGCCTTACATTCACATATGTGAACCCTGAACCCTTTTTTTTGTTGTCATGGGAGAAATCTTTGGTTACATGTAACCTGGCTGCCATGGGAAGCAGTCGGCTTATGTGGGATTTTTCCCACTAACCCAACCCTTCTTTCCTTCGTGCTTCCTTCAATTGTACTCCAAACTAAACAGAATACTGTCTCAAGGTTTTTTTTTTTTTTATGTTATTTGGTAACGAGACGAGCTCGTCGTTTGCCTGATGGTAAGCATAACGCCGGCCCATAACAATTGCAGTGCCACCCAGAACTTTGAAACACAAAGGCCTGCGTGGCACTGCAGTGCGCTCGTTACCCTGAGACATTAGGTATTAAGTCTCATAAGCCCAGTAATTTCACTGGATACTCTGCTCATCAAACCGGAACACAGTAATGCTTGCACACTACTGCTTGGCGGCAGACTTCACGAGCAAAGCGGTGGTAACAACCCAGACGGACACTCGCAGAAGAGTTAGTCCTCCCACTAACAGGTGAAGTAGATTCGCTTTCGAAGTGAGTTCGGTCACTTGAAAGCATTCAAGATCGCATTCCAATTCTTACAGAATGACTCTGGAATGTGAAATGTAGGTCAAACCTGAATAAAAAAAAATAATTAAAAGTTCCCTCGCAGATAATGCAGTAATGTGCAAGCATTGCTGTGTTCCGGTTTGTTGAGCAAACTAGCCATTGAAATTACTGGTAAACTACTAAGGTAACAAGCGCAGCGCAGTGCCACGCAGTCCTTTGTGTTTCAAAGTTCTGAGTAGCACTGCAGTGGTTATGGGCCGGCGTTATGCTTACCATGAGGCAAACGACTAGCTCATCCCGTAATCAAATAGTATAAAAAAAGATGGGGTCTTGTTGAAATGACTTCGTCCACTGCTTTTGATGTAGATCAAGGTTGATAATTCTTTAGGTAGTTTCTAAGCCAGCTCGTAAGGCACCTGAAGGAAGAAATGTGTTGGCCATATTGACGTCACGTCAAACAAAGTAATACGTTATTTTTACATAACGTTCTTACATATTACATTTCCTATACTCAAAGAGGCAGAAACTTCGAATCGCCGTCTGATCTGAAAATAATGAAAAAAAGATTATTTTTAGTCAATATTTATCCTCCATCAACTTAAACTAAATGCCATCTTGTCCCTTCAACAAGAGATAGCGAAAAACGCTCATAAAATGTCTCCAAATATCTTTTTAGGATGAAAACATTATATAGCGGAAAACAACGTAAGGGAAACGAGGTTGGTAGGAAAATGAGCCTTATTGTAGAGAAGTGAAGACTCGTTCAGATTTTCTGTCGTGTTGAAGGTTCTTATTGTTGAAAGATGTAATCTGAAATCGATAGCTTGGTAGTTTAGACACAGTGAAAATATTTCAGTAAGATCATTTACGTTTAAATAATTTCCAATAACAATTTACAACTCTATTTGATAAATTATTTTTATACACTAATGAATATGGAGACGAGCGAGTCGTTTGCATGATGGTAGCCATAACGCCGGCCCATAACAATTGCAGTGCCACTCAGAACATTAAAACACAAAGGCCTCCGCAGCACTGCACTGCGACATTAGGTATTAAGCCTTACAAGCCCACTAATTTCACGACTACTTTTCTCATCAAACCGGACCACAATAATGTTTGCACATTACTGCTTAATCCCCCATTATTCTAAACCTTAACTGTGGTATTATTTTAAAGAATTGAAAATGATGACTATTGAGCCTAGATATTCCCTACTAAAAAATATATATAAGTTATCGATTGAGAACTTACGAATAAATCGATTAACACAGCCACAAAAAAATACTGATGAATTGAGAACCACCGCCTTTTTGGAAATTAGTTAAAAATGATCAATTATTCTTTAGACAAACTAATTTTTTTTGTGAAATCGTCGTTTGTGAATCTTAGTTTTCGTTAGTTGAGTGATACTGGCTTTTTTAAGCAGCTAAATGAAATTATATTGTCAAGACACAAAAGTTGACGCGCTCTCTTTCACTACACTGTAACCTCAGATGTTATCAACACATATTTTCACATCAAAATATGTTTTATTTTATTAATTTATCAATCTCGGCATTAAGTACTTAGGTCTAAACGTAATTGGGTATTAAAAAAATATAATTAACCTCGTAAAAGTTTCCTTTTTGTCAACGAGTTTATGGCTTCAATAAATTAATTTTCTGAGACGTTTTATAAAATGTTTAGTAAAAAATATCTTAATTTTTTTGATAATAGTGGTTTTCAGACAAATTTTTAATGTATTTGATGGCTCGTTGAAAGCAAAGAAAGCATTTAATCAGTAGTAGGTAATAATGATCTGATTATATGGTAATGATTTAAACAGGTGGTAGGGCAAACTTCCCTGCGAGTGTGCGTCTGGGTACCACTGATTAGCTTGTATAGGAGTAAGGAGTAGTGTGCACGCATACTGTGTTCCGGTTTGATGAGCAAAGTAGTCAGTGAAATTAATGGGCCTTATGAGCCTTATTATGAGCCTTACCTAATGCCTCAGGGTAACGAGCGCAGTGCCGCGCAGGCCTTTGTTGTTCAAAATTCCGAGTGGCACTGCAATTGTTATGGGCCGGAATTAGTTTACCATCAAGCCAACGACCCGCTCGTTTCATTCAGACGCGTGCTGTGAACATACTTTAAGTTTTGAAGCACAGGAAGAGATGAGGTGGTAACATTCTGGAACACACGGATTTTTGTGAGTCATATTTCACTTTTTAACCGACTTCCAAAAAAGGGCAAGGTTCTCAATTCGATGTGTATTTTTTTTTAATTTGTTACTTCGGATCTCCGTCATTTATAAACCGATTTGGGAAATTATTTTTTATTTGAAAGAATATAATTTCAGATTGGTCCCATACAAATTTCATCAAATTCGGTTCAGTAGTTTGTCACTGAAGTCGGTTCGTCGCTTTTTTAAAGCAATTTTAAATAGATAAGATTTTGTCGTATGTAGCCTACTTTATTTTATTCAAAATGAATTATTATTTGGAGCACTCCCAGAAATGGAGGTAAAACTATAATTTCAATATCGACAAAATGTTATTCGAACATTATAAAGCGGTATTCCCGATTTTGTATTCAATGCGCCATGGAATGGTAAGTATACCGAACAGTATTGAAGCTCGAACTAAATTTATTTTTATGAGCAGTACCTAACAATTATTAAAAAAACTTTTTGGTTAGAAACTTAATAAAACTTGCACAATTGTTTGTTATTGTTTTGATATTAATATGTTCATATGAGTAATATGAATGCATTTAGTATTTGTTTACTGTTTCTATTTTTATTTAACACTAGCTCCTACCCGCGGCTTTACCCGCGTTACCAAAGAAACCGTGCATTTTCCGGGATAAAAAGCAGCGTATGTTACTCTCCGGTTCATAAACTAAATCTACGTCAAGAATCTAGGGTTCGCTCAGACTTGACTTTATTCGCGAAAAAGCTTGCTAAAAGCAAGTTCTGATACTGACTGCATATCTATGGAGTATAAATATAGGATATACCCACAATTCCGATTTGCAATCGAAATATCGTGCCATATTTGAGGATAACTATGGAATGGAATTGAATTCGCACTTATACCACACACAGTCATAACAATATCATTGTAAAGTGTTAATATGGTGAAATCGTTTTAATACAAACATTAAAACCGTTTTATCCAACTAATATTATAAATGCGAAAGTGTATTAGTTGGTTTGTTGGTTTGTCCTTCTTTCACGCAGTAACAGAGCAACGGATCGTCGTGATTTTTTGCATAGATATGGTATATGGACCGGGGAGTAACATAGGTTACTTTGTATCCTGGAAAAGTGCACGGGTCGTTTGGCATCGCGGGTGAAACTGCGGGCAGATGCTAGTTAGTCATAAGTCTGTCATAAGAAATTACTGGGTTTCTGGAACTAAATTGGTTTGTTCGTTTCTCCTTCTTTCACGCTGCAATGGAGCAACGGATCAAAGTGATTTTTGGCATAGATATAGTAAACCCGGAGAGTAACATAGGATATTTTCTATCCCGGAAATATGAACGGTTCCTGTAGAAATCATCACGCGGGTCAAACTGTGAAAAGCCGCGCGTAGGTTAGTATCAAACATGCTACCATTTATAATTAGAGTAAGTGAATCACCGCTTCGGTTAAATGATTCTTTTTTTCATGATATTTTTCTTTATATACATTTTAAGAAAGAATACCACTCTTATGGGTGGTATTCTTTCTTAAAATGTATCTGCACATATAAGTGTGGAAAAATGGGGGACAAAATTTCGTCGAAAATATTCTCGTCAAAGTCGATAACGGCTTTTCAAAGTAGAAGCCAATAAAAATAAAATCCGCGTTAAAAAAGTGTTGAACCTACTTCAATGACAAACTACTGAACCGATTTTAATGAAATTTCTATGGCACCCACCTTAAAGTACATCCTTTCAAATAAAAAAAATCCAAATTGGTTTATAAATGACGGAGACCTGAGATAACAAACATAAAAAACGCACACCAAAATGAGAACCTCCTTTTTGTAAGTCGGTTAAAATAAACAAGGTTATAGCACGGTGAGTAAAAAAGATTAAATCTCTCCCAATGATTGAGGGCAAGTCCTCATCAAACATTTTAAAGGAAAGCCCAAGGTTTTCCGTTTTCCTCAAGACCCTTTTAAAACACCCAAAGATTTTCTAAATCAAAGTGATCGCTGTTACTCATTAAATCACCATTACAAATTAAGGGTTCCCCTCGTTACAGCAATTAACATAATTACTGAGCAGATAGCTCAATTGTGAAGAAATGGAAGAGTCTAGGGTCAGAAAGGAAACACGGAACTTCGAATAGTTCTTTTTTTATACTATTGGATAAGGAGACGAGGGGGTCGTTTGCGTGATGGCGTAACGCCAGCCCATAACAATTTTAGTGTCATTGCGAGCTTTGAAACACAAGGCCTGCGCGGCACTGCAGTGCGCTCGTTACCCTGAGACATTAGGTATTAAGTCTCATAAGCGCTGTAATTTCATTGATATTCTGCTCATCAAACCGGAACACAGTAATCATCATCATCATCATCATCAGCCGGAAGACGTCCACTGCTGAACATAGGCCTCCCTCATTGAACGCCACTTGGATCGGCTACTCGCCTCGTGCATCCAACGGTTCCCCGCGGTTTTGACAAGGTCATCGATCCACCTAGTAGGGGGCCTACAGTAATACTTGCACATTACTGCTTGGCGGCAGACTACACGAGCAAAGCGGACTAACCCAGACGGACACTCGCTGGAGAGTTAGTCCTACCAACTTATAAAAATAATTTATAGCTATATATATTATATAAACTGTCTAGTTTGGTGACATATTTTTAACTTGGTGATACGGCCATGTTCAAAATCGATCACTAATGCATCATTGATGTGTTCCGACTTCCGCACAATAGAATTAAGAGCCACTCTTAGTCCAAAACTCCAAATTGAATCAAATATCTTAACAGCGTTTTCGCCTCACGGTTTTTCGTACAAACATTCACCCTACACAAAATCTCCAAAATTAGAGAACTCATTTTAACGAAAATATAGAAGTCTGAATCAATACATAAGAGACAGAAATTTGTTCGAAGACTATGTCGTCAATTTTAGATATATCACCGAACGGACAGCATTCAAAGATTATGAAAAAATCTCTTGCATACCTCGGGAATGGAATCAGCTTTTTGTTGCTTATTTTTTTTATGCTGTTTTGGCTTGCGTTTGACCGCTATCTCACCTGCTGTTAAGCGAGGATGCGGTCGAAGATGAAGCACGCTTATCTAGAAGATACCTCTTCGCTCGTGTCTTGATGATACCCAGGTTATACCTATCAGGGAACACAGACTCTGGCAAGGCATTCTATTCCTTTGCGGTACGCATAATGAATAATAATTTTTGCTTTTTTTATTACTGAAATCAACAGTACCTAATATGATTTATGAAGCATAGTGTCGAATCTACAATTTTTGTTCATCAACAATTTTTGCTACGTAAATCTCTATGATTTGAAAGTTTGCATGGAAGCCATGATGCGTAAGACTCTGCTACTTGTATCATATTGTAACAAATCCGTCGTTAGACAAATACAAGAACTGCATAAGTACGATGGAAACGAGGTACTTTGTTAGTTTTTGGATTGCACTGAAAGCTAGCCAAGTTTTTGGTTTGGCACGGCTTGTTCTCAGTTTTGAGCAGACAAATAACTAATTCAAAAACTAGATTCGGAAAGGAAGGTTTCTTTATTTGAAACTTTATTTTATATTTTTTGGATACACATTTATTTTTGTGAAAAATGTAATTCTACATCAGCTAAGTAGGTAAGTGATGTGTGCCGGTTTGATGAGCAAAATAGTCAAGGAAATCACTGGGCTTATAGTACTTAAAATCTCTCGGTCTCAGGGTAGCGAGTGCACTGCAGTGCCATGCAGGCCTTTGTGTTTCAAAGGCACTGGACTTTCTTCGTGAATGTGAATTACCCTTTACATCTACGCAAGTCATCCAACTCCTTTACGTGGCTGAAAACCAGAGCTAGAGAGAAAAACAGACAAAAAGGATCACAAGGTTCAATTCCTTTTCAATAACGTAGTATTTCAAATTAAAGGAACATCTCTGGAACTACTGCTCTGATTATATTCATATCACAAATTAATAATTAAACTATAGGCTATATTTAGTACCAATTCCATACCATGGGAAAAATGCTAGTTCAGTAAAAAGATTAACCAAAAAAAAAACAATGATTATCTTTATAATTTGACTACACGTTAAGAAACTTTTAAACTCCGTAATTATTTTGCCGGTTCCAGCATCTTTACCGCTTTCTGTAATCAGGTCACGTGCCCGCCTAACAGCCTCCTCATTAACCATCCTAAGGGTTTAGTACCTGTTATTGATCTAACGCTAATTGTCCTGGTATACCTGTAATTAATGATTTTGTGAACCTTTTTTACACACTTTTATTGGCTCTACTTATAACTAACAACCAATATAATAAAGTCTTGGAAGTCAATTTTAGCCTACTTCTTAGTGTCGTATCAAAGTTAAACTTTGTATGTATATGTAGTTCGGTATATACAAAAATATATTTTGGTATCATGGAACTAATCTGATAATGGAGCTAGGAGGTGGATAGTGGAACTCTTCAGTGGGTACAAGTAAACCCTTCGAGTTTGGGCTCACATAATTTGTTTTGGTGAGTGCAATAGATTGCACTTGGTGTCGAGGTTCTGATGATGGAGTCAGGAGAGGACTAATTCATAAACGAGTGTCCGTCAGAAGATTAAAAATAATAGTATCAGCCACGTTTTCAAAATAGCTGAAAATAAGCCAAGACTACCCACCAGTTTTTTTGGGTAATAACTTTCCAATTCCATAAAATACTACATAACTGGACGGAAAGGTATTTGACCCTAATACTTTGACCTCCCAAATCCCACGGATTCTTTATATTGCTCCACAGTGCAAAGTTGCGTAGTAGGTCTCCTAAGAACTTACCCAGAACTTTTTATCGAAACATCTCTTAGCAAACATGCAGCTGCAATAAAACCTATCTGAAAACCAGCGCTGTCCACTAATAAGAATATGAAATATTATTATAAAATAAAATTGAAAAAAAAGACGATTTGGTAACAACGCTCACACATTCACACCCTTGCTCTACGATTCACTGTATTGTAGGTGGCATAGACACATATAGATAACGCAACACAAACATACAAGACCCGAGAAAAATTTTATGTTCACCACACAAAGTTTGCCCTACTGGGGATCGCACAGGGCCCCCGCTTTCCAGTCAGGATTACTACCAACTTACCCACGAAGGCGACAATGTAGATTTAGAGAACATGGTTAAGAGGCTGCTACATGCCATATATACTTTCCATACAAACGCTCGTACGTGATTATAGTGTCCTAATACATTTTTCTTTAGATGTTTTGAGCAAATAGGTATCATGTGCTCTAGGATTCTTTGGGAGCAAAAATGTAAAATTTTGAGATTTCAACTCAGTACAAGCCTTCAAATATCAGCTTTTTGGACAAATTTTACCTTGACTTTGGCCGTTCACAATGTTCTCATAAATGTAAAATTCAACAAAACACTTCCATATAATCCTTGGACATGTAATGGAGATTATAAATAACAAACATTTTTTTCACAAACATGTAAGGCATTTTCAAAAACACGTATTTCCTGGAACACGTTTTACAATCACGTTCAGCATTAGCCAGATGTGGCGTTTTACGCGCGTGACTAGTCGCGTGTTTTAACTCAAAATCAAATTTTAAACAGTAAAACGCGCGGTTGCATATGTGCGCAATGTATAAGCTTATAGGACTTATTTCACAATAACGTGATCGGCTGCGCATGAGTCGTGACTCGACTTATACGTAAAACACCTCATCTGTATAGGGGTAAGCCCTTTAATCTAAAACTCACTCCATTCCGTGAGAAAAAGCGTACTGATTTTTCTTAACTATGTCTGCTACTATTATTTATGGCCAAACGTAGCACGCGTTATATTTCTAAGCGCACGGCAGTGTGCCAGCCAAAATTCACTTTTTTTTATATACTATTGGATATCGAGCTAGCTGGTTTGCCTGACTGGTGAGTGTAACGCCAGCCCATAATAATTGCAGTGCCTTTGCATTTGTTAGCCTGAGAGATTAGATATTAAGTCTCATAAGCCCCGTAATTTCACCGTAATATACTAGTTTAAATATCAGAAGAACACATCGACTACAATTTGTGATACTAGCGTCTGCCTGCGGCTTTGCACGCGTGAAATCGGAATTAAATTTAGCCTATAGAACTCAGGAATAATGTCCCCAGCTTCCTATTAGTGAAATAATTAATAGAATCGTACCAGCGGTCAAAAAACTGTAATATTCGTATAGAAGTATATATATACTAGCTTCTGCCCGCAGTTTTCACCCGCGTTCTCACAGGAACCTTGCATTTTTCCGGGATAAAAAGTAGTCTATGTTAGTCTCCGGTCCATAAACTATATCTATGCCAAAAATCACGTCGATCCGTTGCTCCGTTATTGCGTGAAAGAAGGACAAACCAACAAATACACTTTCGCGTTTATAATATTAGTAGGGTAGTAGGATATACCATGCGGGAGAAGCCGCTGGCGGATGCTATGTTTATAATAACTGATGAAATATTAGTTACCTAAAGTACCTATAATTTTATTCGTTTCGTCTCCTTTTTAGTATATCCGGTTTTTTTCGCTTGAGAATTTGGCCCCTTTTTATCATTATATATTTAGAAAAATCCTTACTCCAGAATACCGCTCCGAAGAATGGTGATACAGCAAAAATCGCAGCCTCCCAAATGAATCGCACACATTCATCTTTCGCATTTGGCACATGCTGTATAAAGATTGGCAACGAAAGTATGTAGATTGGATATCTCCAGATTTATTAAACGCCTTTTTTGTGACGTCATGTATCTGGTGGTAGCGTGACTTGTGAATTACAGCCTAGTAAAAACAGACCGGTATGCTATCTTCAGTACGCACACTAGGCCAATATCCGTTCAAAAATCTCAGTCTTGGCAGTTTATTTTTAATACTTTATACTTTGACCAACTCATCTGATCTTAAGCGACACTGTGGTTGATGACGGCGAATACAGTTGCCGGTTACAGTACAGTTACCTGAAAACACCTCTTGGCGACAAATAGGGATGTTGCATGAAACACTATATCCATAATTACTGTCGTTATACAGGTTTAAGAACATCACAATAACACAATAAAAATTAAATTAAAAAAAAATATATAATTTCCACAAAGATACTGCATCTAAAAGTTTCCCAAACTTAACGTTTTTTTTTCATCATCCAAATTTCAATTTCAATGAATAAAAAATGTAAGGCAACGTTGTACTAAACGCAGTTGTTTACGGCCAAATCAACAAAATGCAGGTTTTTTAGCTTTACGGTCTTCGTTGAACAAGTGACGTCAGATGTTCTGTCCAATTTGTATGGGTCGTTTTAGAGCGCAGTAGATACGCCCGACTTTGACTCTTATTTTTAACGTTTCTAGAGTTTAATTTCCAGTTTTTTCGATATAGATATTTGATTCACATGAGAAAATGAATTGAATGACAAGCATAAAAAAAATTGAATCAACATCCCAATGGTTAACTTGGGTGCGCTAGCCGGGTAGCTAGCTAGATGAGTAACAGAAATGCACTTGTTGTACGTGCTTGCTAGTCCGTAAACTTACCTACAAGCCACATTTAGTACCGCCTGTGAAGATCATATACTTTTCCTCTTCTACAGCGACTTTAGTGACTCAACTTCCATAAACATTATGTAGAAGAGATTTTTCTTTTAGGATTTCCGTCAGAATGTTCTCTTTTAATATGTAGTAAATGCTTTCACTTGACTGCGATCTTACTCGATGTTATGTTGACGTTACTGCACGCCTACCAAGAATATACCTGTTTGGTTTTGACTTGACGACTTCCTACTTACTTGGTACTTGGTGCGCGGGCTCTTATCCGCATCTAGGCTGTTTATCGGCCCTTTTTGTGTGAACAAGTGGCACCCGCTAGTCTAAGCACCTGATGTCATCCAGGAAATTCAGCAATTCACTGACACTGGTGCATCTTATTGTTCCCGTTGTTCGCTGGGTCGCCACGCTCGTGAATTTCAGCAGAACCTGGCCGTTTCTTGGAGAATTCCATATCAAATGAAATCAAAATACTTTATAAGCTAAGACAACAGATTTAAATACAATATAAGGTGGACTTGTCGCTAACACTTTTAGCGATGTCATTGCAGTTTTCAGGAAAAAAATAGTCTGAAATATCGTTGAAAAGGTCTTCACAAAATAATAGGCAACATTTTTAAGTATTCAATTCCGTGCTTCGGGGGACATTTTAGGCGATCGGTTCCGTTGACAGCGATCGCTAAGCCATGTCAGAAGCCTTCGGGTGTCTTAGAAATGACACCTGCGTTGTTTACATGCCTATACGTGAAGGAAGGCAGGAAATAGGTACGCAATTATGTAGAACAAAGTGATCATATTTCCCATCTTTTCTTCCTCGAACCCAACAATGCTTTTACCACCATAACTACCATACTAATTAAAACTTTCTAGTCGCACCCCCAATTATGGCACTCCTGAAGTTCAATCACACCTCAATAAAAGTAGAATCAGGGAATTTGTGAAAGGATAAGTTGTTCATAAAATTTTCGCACCCACGCCAACGCAGAGAAAGGCCAATGCCCCGATAAAATTATTGGCACGATAATGCCAACCCGGGTAATGTTGGAAGCTGAATGAAGTTATCAACATTTATGGACTTTGTAAAGGTATTTTTTGAAGCGGTGATGGCCCAGTGGTAGTGAATCAGCCGCCAATCTGTAGGTCCTAAAACGAGCTTTTGGTGAAAGAAAATATCAGGATGCAACCGCCTTTACACTATCAGATTCTGGTGCCGGTATCCCACTGAGATACCGGCCTTCTCTCAGACAGAGAGGTATGGGCTATAATCTGCCACGCGGGCCCAGTGCGGCTTAGTGCTTTAAATAGGTGCATATAAATAAGTGTGCTATAAATAGGTGCTTGTGAAGTCTGCCGACAAGCAGTAATGTGCAAGCATTACTGTGTTCCAGGCTGATGCGCAGAGTAGCCAGTGAAATAACTGGGCTTATAAGACTTAAGAGCCTACTAGTCCATGGAGTGAAATAATCGGTGGGCGCGGCTAAAATGCATGCTATTTCGTCTAACATTCGTGGGACAAGGTAAGACTCTGCAGCGATGAGTAGTATGAGGCTAATGCTCGCACATACACAATTACACACTCTCGTAAAGTCGCGACGAAAACCGAAAAGTCGAAAACCGGCGCTCAAAAATGTACGAATTGGCTTCTGGTGCTTGGGGTTTTACGACAAAACTACTGAATGTATTTAGTCAGACCAAAGTTATTTGAAATGTCAATAAACTAAAGCTTGTTAATATGTTCATTATTTTGGAGTTTTCGTAATCCTTTTGTAATTTATTTACGTCCAAACTTGCGTTAAAATACGTGCTAAAATACAGATGTTTGAAGGCTCATTACTTTTAAGCCACTTATTTTTTTTCTGTATAATTAGCAGGCTGACCTAGATAACGAAGAGATAAATCGATATTATTCTTAATTTTTGACTTAAAATGTCAAGTAGTGGAGTAATCACCCAAGTACGGTTGTATGGAGAAATGAACGACTAGTTCGTCCTTAATACCTAATATCTCAGGGTAACGAGCGCATTGCAGTACCGCGCAAGCATTTGTGTTTCAAAGTTCTGGGTCGCACTGCAATTATTATGCTTACCATCAGGCAAACGACCAGCTCGTCTCGATACCAAATAACATAAAAAAAGATTTTTTTATATACGCATTGCTATACGTATATTCAAATTCGTCATAACATAAGTAATTGACATCAATTTTAAACAAGATATAAAATTTAATGGTTGTAGGTATTCCCTAAAGCAAACCTTCTAATATTACTTTAGCCGACAGTTTGCTCAATCGACCCGCTTCAGAAATTTACATTCATTTCATAATTAGTGGGCGCGCTACAGAATAAGTAATAGTGACGCGGTAAGAACAAGTTATGATTTGTGTAAATAGTATCTTCTGGATAAGTCAATATCTAAAGATTGTTGAACTTTCTTTTATTGGATATAGAATTTGATTGATTTGAGCTTTGAACCAGATCACAGTAATGCATGCACACTACTTATAGATGAGGCACACTACTTAAGCATAGTGGTGTTATCCACCTACGCCCTTATTCATAAAAGCTCAATAAGATAATCTATGCTTTAAACTGCTCTGTCAACTTCTCGTTGACGGAAGCTGTTACGCGTGAAAACGAGACAAAACACTTTCTAGTAATTAAGTACGTTACGGAACGTTTATGAATAAGGGGGATTGTCGCAAAAGAGTTAGTCCTACCCCTGGTTTTTTTTATGTTATATGGTAACGAGACGAGCTGGTCGTTTGCCTGATGATAAGCATAACGCCGGCCCATAACAATTGCAGTGCCACCCAGAACTTTGAAACACAAAGGCCTGCGCGGCACTGCAGTGCGCTCGTTACCCTGAGACATTAGGTATTAAGTCTCATAAGCCCAGTCATTTTACTGGCTACTCTGCTCATCAAACCGGAACACAGTAATGCTTGCACACTACTGCTTGGCGGCAGACTTCACTCACAAAGCGGTGGTAACAACCCAGATGGACACTCGCAGAAGAGTTAGTTCTCCCACTATCCACTACTCCCTGGTTGCAGACATGATATGCAATTATAATAATTAATATAAACGATCTTGTTATGACTATTACAATCTGTATCGTCAGCAACCGAGCGCTGAACGCAATTAAAAGTTTTGTTGTACTCGGAGTAGTGCGGCTCGACAAAGCGGAATTATTTGGTTCAAAATTGTTCGCGTTGTTTTGATAAAATTGTGTATGAAATATCCGCTTTTTGCGGTTATTAGTTTTGGAATAGAGACATTTTAGTTAGTTGCGTGTTTAGAAGCTTTGTAGATTTTTGATGACTATAGCAATAACTTCAAGCATTGTTATTAAGCGTCATTAAGAGGTTTTGACTTGAACAAAATTTAAGGATTTTCTAGAGTATACATCCACTGTAGAACCCTCTAAAAGATAATTGATTATAAACTGTAGTTTTATTTGTGAACTAGCTGCTACCCGCGGTTTCACCCGCGTGGTTGATATTGGATTTAATAGATTTTATTTTTTTGCGTGTAATCCTAATTATTTTTCTAAAATAAAAGTAGCCTAAATTACTCCTTATAAAAATAAATACTCCTTATAAAATCAACCTTAAAAAAAAGGTTCTACAACTTCCTTTCAAAGTCAAGTTAGTGCGGTAGCACTGAGGTAGTACGTTTTTCATCCGTTCCGGACAGCTCTGTTTACCGATACCATTTTTCCGAACCCCGCACAATCTCACTCCGTTTCCTACGCATATCCTTCGAACAACTCTTTTGGAAGCAAACAAAGTTAAATTGCTTTCGAGTTAAGTCTCGATAAGAAATGATTTAGGCCTGGAAACTCGATTTATTTTATTTAAACATTTGGTTCCCGAGTGCCGATTCAATTTGGGTGAATTCTGTTATCTTGCCGCTGGCTGTTTATTTCGTTAAGTCTTAACTACTTTTGGATGATTTATTGGACGCGTGTATTGTAAATGGATATTGGAAAAAATAGTGAGTAATAATATGCATCAAATGTTTATTTTAGTTTTAATCTAAGATTGATAAGCGTTTTGGAGTATTCTGTAAGCTATCTATTTTCTGGAAATAAATAGCTGATTATTTAGTTGAAAATCTATACAAATAAATAAAATTGAGGTGTCTGTTTATAATATCAAAATAATACCAGCTTTTTACTAAATGCATGTGAAAGTACATACGGTACATATAACAAAAAAAGCATTTTTTAAATTTTTGTCTGTCTGTCTGTTTGTTCCGGGTAATCTCCGAAACGGCTGGGCAGATTTTGAAGATACTTTCATTGGCAGATAGCTGAGGTTACAAAGAGTAACTTAGGCTACTTTTATTTTAGAAAAAGAATTAGGGCACAGCGCCAAAAACAATTAAAAACATTAAATCCAATATCTCTGCGCGGGTGAAACCGCGGGCAGCAGCTAGTCATGTATAAATTACTGATAATTTATGCATGACTTTCAACACTCCGATAAGTACTCAATTCTTACTCATCCTCCGATATATTATACTAAGAGTTCCATATCCGACTATCACCAATGAGCTTAAAATAATTTAATTTATGTTTCTTAAAATAATTAAGCCTGTCGCGTTGCTCTCTATATTCTGTTAGTAAAACTGCCAGCAAGAAGTAATGCAAATATTGCTTGTGTATGTGTTCGGGCTTGATGAGGAAAGTAGTCTGTGAAATTACTGGGCTTATGAGAATTAATGACTAATGTCTCAGGGTAGCGAGCGCTCTACAGTGCCGTGCAGGTCTTTGTTTCAGCCTATGGTTTCAGCCTTCAGTGAATTACGCTTGGGATAATTGTAATCTAATCCTATAGATAATAAAAATAGAACTAATCTTAGAAAGCATTACATTACAAAACAAGCATAAGTGACTTTAAAATTTTCAACTATTTCAAATTGCTCCTAACTTTCCGTACTCATATTTTGTGTACAGTCCCGGGATAATCTGCCTTTATTGGGGAAATCCCCGGAAATTGAATATTGGGGAAAGCGAAGCGTAATCCGTCTTTTGTGTACAATGTATCCTAACGGTGTACATTCACATAAAGACTTGATAGCCACTTGATTTTACGCAATCAACAAAAATTCTTTATTTTAATAAAAATTTTCTAATTTGTATTTTTGTATTTTTTTGTATTCAGATGAAGTACTTACATGAATTACTATTCACAGTTTTAGTGACCTTGTAAGTAAAAAATAACGTGTTTACAGAAACTTTATGTTTGTTATTCGTTATCGCCTGTGTCAGAGATAACCGACTGGGTGCGAAACTACAATAATATACAAATACGGGTGATTAATCTACGATATTTCCCTCTACAAAATGTAGTGTTGAATAAATAACACCTAAGACTTGAGTAAGCCTTGAGTAGCCACTCATTGGGTCATCGTACGCGGGCACTAGACGTGGCTACCAGTGGCTGGGTGCGGCCTCCAGTTGGAACAACTGGTGGCCACAAAACAGACAGAACAGAAGATCGCTTGGGCGCTATTTGGCGATCTAATCGCCCAAGCGTCTCTTATATTCTCTCTCTACTATGTGCGCACGGAGAGAAGCGGCGTTTGTGGTCGAGTGTGCGGGGGAAGCGATCAGCTAAACGCTCAGTGCGTGCCGATGCCATATAAAATGTATGAAAAATCTTGTCCGCAGGCTGTGGTCGCGCTAGTTGCCGCGTTCGGTGGCCCAGTGCGTAGTATCTGCATTTCCCTTCTTTATTATCATTATAGCGATGATGCCTCAAGTCATAGAAATAGGAAAACTAACGTCATTTACGTCACGTATTTGTTTAAATTGACATTACTACCTAACGTTAAATACTGTTATGTTACTTATTAACGTACTGCCGGTAAAGCTTTGGAAGTAACGTTTATTAACGGAATTTTATGTTATTTGGTAACGTTAACAAGCTCTGCCTTCAGCTATCAGTTTTTAACCCCAAACTATTCCCAAACTTACCCAAAATCGCGTCTCAAACCCGAACGATTCCCGACGGCACCCTAACCATCCCGGCGCATCCACGGATAATCCGCATTCCCATTTTGACACTAACAAGGGTAGTGGCACGATTGGACAGTTACACTCTATATTTCAAGTGTTAGGGCAGCATCTGACCTAATACAGGGGTGGGGGTTAATTGATTTTATTCGCGGATTTCCTTTAGCCTGTGGTGAAATTATGTCGTGGAAAATCAGGCGTAATACCTCTTGGGCTTGTTTAAGTGTCTTAAACCCTCGATGTGGAAGTTCTACATTTATGTGTTTTGTTAGTGGGAGGACTAACTCTTCTGCGAGTGTCCGTCTGGGTTGTTACCAACACTTTGCTCATGAAGTCTGCCGCCAAGCAGTAGTGTGTGCAAGCATTACTGTGTTCCGTTCTGATGAGCAGAGTAGCCAGTGAAATTACTGGGCTTATGAGACTTAATATGTAATGTCTCAGGGTAACGAGCGCACTGCAGTGCCGCGCAGGCCTTTGTGTTTCAAAGTTTTGGGTGGCACTGCAATTGTTATGGGCAGGCGTTATTCTTACCATCAGGCAAACGACCAGCTAGTCTCGTTACCAAATAATTAAAAAAAAAGGTTGTTAAGCGCGTAGAGCATGACAACAAATGAGCCGTTGTTTGTTTTGTAGCACCGCAACTCTAAGGATTCTAGAAAGGTATATTAAACCCGATTTTGTTAAGTTATGCCTGTAGCGGCTAACTTGTATTGCAGACCGTAGAACCTTAGGCAAACGTGCGTTTGCTTTTCAAAATAACAACAGTTTTGCATCAAGGATCGGATAAGAGATCCTCGAAATACGCGCTTGATGCAAAAGCGTTGTTATGCTGACAAGCAATCGCACGTTTGCATAAGCGTCTACGGTCTGCATAACGGAAGGCGATTCGGGAATTTTAGATCGGCCACTGCAGATCATGGCCTGATGGGAGAACCTCATCTCATCCTAATCAGTGACTAGGGTCATTGACCTTAGTTGTGTGCTGAATCATGACAAATTCCTGACATCACGTACGACATTATACATTTTTCGTCTTGTTTTGTGTTGTGTGGTTGTTTTATTTTAATGCTAATGTTGTGCTGTACTCGTTCAATTTCGGAACAAATGTTTTTCCTTATATCTTTTTTCTAGCCTTATTATTCTGAATCTCGGATAGGTAGGCTAGACTTAAGTCACAAAGCTCCCTTTTTCTGATTCCAACAAATCAGATCTTGTTTGAGACTGGTTGGATTAACGCCGGAGTAATCCTTGTCCCATTTCGAACGTTTGGGAAATTAGGGCTGGCCAACTACTTTTTTCCTAGTTGAATATAATTTATTTATTTTGGCGATCCTTTGGCTAAGGAACCCTGCCTGTGAAGCCAAGGGATTTTCTCCCCAGTTGAGACAAACTTTATGTAGCATCAAAATTTTTTTCCCATTGTGTATCCATGCCACTTGTGACTCAAAGAATTCTATTGCAGGGAAAGGAGTGTGTATCTGCCTATTTAAATGACTGTCCAAAAATGGAGTTATCAAACGTTATTTTATTTATATTAGTAATTAAACGTTATCAGGTTTCAAAATGTATGTATGTGAATTTCTTTATTCCACCATAACTTTTTAAATTAACAGATGAGAGTGTATGTGGTATCGTTAGAATACCATCAGAATAATTACCTACATCATCCCGAGTGGCACTGGCTAGAGCAGTTGTGTTTTTTTTTAAATTATAACCTTCTTCTTGTTACCTGTAAATTTTGTTAAATGATACCTACAACCAGTAAGGGTAAAAAAATAAGGGACGACATTTGGTATTATGGTCGAAATCGGTTCCCAATTTTTTAAGCAAATTTCATATTTCTTGTTTCATAAGTTTTCGACCACCACAATTACATAAAAATTCACATAGAATTCTCAGTTTGATGGTACAAGATGGTACTGCTTACCTGACTGAATAATGTAACACCAATCTATACACTTACTTACACACGTTCAATATTTATGAGCTTTTCTTTACACTGTATATTGCATTAAACTTTCGACGCATTCTACGTACTTTGTTAACGTAAAAGACACGTGTAAAACTTCTTTAGGATTCTTATATCAGTCACGGATATACATATTATTATAGTCAGTTAGGATTATTGTAACAGTATAAAAAGTCTAATACGTAGCCCTCAGTCAAGGTTTAATATAGAAGAGATATTTTTTTAAATCGGTTCAGGGGTTAGCGGTTAGATGTCCAGAGATTAGCATCAGCAAACAAACAAACTTTATTTATTTATAATTAATTATATTTTTTTTTTTATTAAAAGCAAATTATAATAGTACTAGCTTCTGCACATGGCTCCGAACACGTGGAAACAGGATAAAAAGTAGCCTATAGCACTCACGGACAATGCAGCTTCAACTAAGTGAAAGAATTTTTAGAATCGGACCAGTATCAGTAGTTGCAGAGATTAGACGGTAACAAACAAACAAAAAAAAAACAAATTTTATACAGCCAAGGAGTGGAACGCGTTGCCACTTTGCCAGCATTTTTTTTTCCTAAACACTACAATCTGAGAGTTTTCAAAATACGAGTGAAAAGCTTTTTTAGAACTTCGAAATACCAAAACCTGTACGGTACTGCAATGCGCTCTTTACCCTGAGATATCAAGCAATGCCCAGTAAGAAATAGTAGTAGTTTTATCGAAGTCAATAAACTATGATCTGTGACTTCAAAATGATACTTTGAAGGTTAAATGCGAATAGACGCAATATTTTACAAAAATATTCGTAAAACTAAATTTCAATAACTCGTTGGTTCAACTTAGACTTTACAATTGCGAAATCTTTTCAAGTGCATTCAAAATATTTATTCTAGAGTAACTGATACTTGAGTTATACCTTAAAGTTTGTAAAAATTTGTAAAGGTGGTTTTCATTGGAGTAGCTCATGTTTTTTTTTGCGAATCTGAAGATTTAGAGAAATACTGTTTCAAATTGTTCTGTTTATGTGTGGAATACTATCTTTATGGCTTAAGTTTTGTTTTATTCGATAGGATTACGAGACGAGCGGGTTATTTGCCTTAAGATAAGCGTAACTAACTAGTTCCTTATCACTGGAACACAATAATTTTTCTTTTACCTCCTATATCATCAAAATATGCTTAAACATTACGAAGCAGTGTCACCACGTCTGCCGCAGGCTCGACGCGGGCGCGAGCTGCGCGGGAGGCATAGACAGCTGTGTCGGGTCATTGACCGACTACATCCATTTTCTCACATTTCTAATGAAATTTTAATACATGTTTTATCTTGATATAGATTTATAATTACTTCCTATATTTTTTAAGAACGCAATACGAAATTGTGGTTGAATATTGAGCCTGTTTACATATACATACTGTATATAAAGGATGATTCTATAAATTTTATTAAAAAATACCACCCCTACGGATGGAAAAAATTCGAATATCGTGATAATTTCGTTGAAGTCGAATCCTACTTTTTTAAAAATCACTTATTAATTTAATTTTTGTTTTATTCATTAGTTTAGTTAACTTAATAATGTATAAAAACATGCACTTTTTATACATTATGAAATCGCTTCATACATTATTTACTGGGATAATTAAATTTATGTTTAAAAAACGTGTAAGTTTTTTAATTTAATTTAATTATTATCCCAGTAAAACGCACCCTATGAAGATGCAATAAAAGCTTAAAATATTTTCATCGAAATGTTTACTTGAAATAACATAACATATTTCTACATCAAAGAAAGCAGCTTTACAATTTTGTTAGTTTAGTATATTGAAGTGAAAATTTAAAGTACACACGAACAGTAATCCTAAATGTCGATGTGCGAGAAATAAGTTTACTAGGTGGTAGGACTAACTCTTCTGCGAGTGTCCGTGTGGGTGGGTACCACCGCTTTGCTCGTGAAGTCTGCCACCAAGCAGTAGTATGTAAGCATTACTGTGTTCCGGTCTGATAGGCAAAGTAGTCAGTGAAATTACTGGGCTTATGAGACATTAGGCTCAGGGCAACGAGCGCACTGCATGCGCAGGCCTTTGTGTTACAAAGTTCTGAGTGGCATTGCAATTGTTATTGACCGACGTTATGCTTACCATCAGGCAAACGACCAGCTCATCTCATTAGCAAATAGTATAAAAAGGTCATTTTTGAGACTTGATATTTATTGTTTACAGCATTTTTCAATCATGCCGTATAATTCACATTACACATTTATACCACATATTTTAACACAGTGTTCAGATATTTTTCGTGTTCGTTTGACTAGCTACCACCCTTAAGTGAAAATCTTTCAACAAGTATGCGTCTTCATCAGTCATGGACGCAAATAGAAACAAACATCCAAGACAAGCGGATAAAATTTATGCTCTCCAAGTTGCTCTCCAATTATTTAAAATAATATTAAATATCCCGTTATTAATCGTTAATTCTTGTGTCAATGTACAAAGCAAACACATTAGGTTTCCTTTGAAACTAGGTTTCAAGTCTAGCGTTTAAAGAAGTACCTGTGAGACTACGCTTGTTAACAATTGGATTCATCTGAAAGCGACCCGAATCTATTCTTTCAATTGTTCTCCCGGCGATCCACAAAAATCTAAAACCATTGGCGAGGCAAAAATCTAGAGAATTCCAATACAAAAAACAATAAAAGAAAGTTTTTCGGGAACCCAGCATTTCCATAATGTTGGTACGGATTGAACCCGGGAGTTTTGCCGGGCAAATGTCGCATATAACGGAACGTAAAAAACTCGGAGCTGAAAAGGTGTGAAAATTCAGGTGACATGTTAACTTTTTTATCGCGATTTTAGATTAGATTGGTAGTTTCGGCATTATATTAAACTAGCTGCTTCCCGCGACTTCGTCCGCGGCGTATCTGTGGCACATTTGAGTTTATGTTGTACAAACATTAAAAGTTATACATTAAAACATTAAAATAATTACGTACATGTGTTACATTAAAGACTAAAATTATTTTATTTTATTTTTTTCCACCGGTTTTTATGGTACAACATACAAATTGCTATATATATATAAAAACACAAATTCTTATTTAGGTTTCGAGAATGTCTTGCACCGTGTGGGTATTATAAAGAAAAAAAATTAAAATATAAATTAACCTACCTGTTATTATCTTGTACCTATTATGATCTCATCAAACCGGAACACGGTAATGCTTGCACATTACTGCTTGGTGGCAGACTACACGAGTAAAGTGGTGGTACCCAGACGGACACTCGCAGAAGAGTTAGTCCTACCACCTAGTAAGCTTCTTCCAAACAAAAAAAAAACAAACAAAAACGGAACTCTAGCCATATTTTTGTTTTAATTACAATTTAAATAGTTAGGTATAATAATTTTCCTTTGTCCCCGAATGTGTGACCACAATACTGTTCGGTCGATCGTCCATCTTCTTAATTATACTTTTACTCTCATAAAAATTCATATCACTACCGCACATGGTGGGAAAATTAATATATTTTTATGTATTCATGTCGCCAGCCCCTAAATGACGGTTTTACCCTTATGATGTTTTTATAAGAATTTTATTACGTTTTTTATGAGTTTGTTTTCTGTTCAAAATATTCTATTGAGGCTGAAAATTGATGGCGGTAGGTAGGTCTTATTTTTGTCTGATAAACTTGATGATTTGACTAAACAATGGTGTTGATTCTGTCATTTTATACCTAAACTTGTACTATCATCCTGTGCCTAAACGTAATTTATTTTCCATCTCTCTTTCTAAATGTGAACATGAGAAAGAGATGAAGTATATTTTCTCTTAGCAGGATCGAAGAGAATGCTGCTTCGTATTCCCTGGACATCCTCTTAGCTGGCTCTTACAGCACCCACATGAAGATATGTCGTACTATTGCCACCCTATATCTTATCACCCTATAAGAATAGCTGGGACCACACGTCCAAAGATTACATCACAATCCACCAAAAAAAAGAGTAACACCCGCCGCGTCTACATTAATATTTTCGCATGAATTAATTGAAAATAACCAACGTAAATTTCGAAAATTCTTCGAAAACTTTCTTAAAACTCGAGTCCACCTGAAACCTCTTTGATTTGCAAGTGAAAGGGTCCCGTAGAGTCCATTAAGCTGTAATGACGGACCGGAATTAAACAAGGAGAAAGTTTCTCACAAAGAAAGTTGAAGGCTTCAGGAGGTTTTAGCTTGGATGTACAATGTTTCTGGAAAGTTTGGGAATAAATGAGTAATGTGAAAATGGAACACTGGCAGATAAACAGAAATAATTTTGTATATTTTTTAAATAATTATTAGGTATATTCATTTCTAACACACTTTTTTTATTATGTTCACTTGTAGCTAACTAATAAACAAAGTAATAAAGTCTGCAAAGTAAAAAATGTTGAGACAAGTTTTACTTTGTCCGGAACACCAATTTTAGTTTTTCAGTAGTTTACTAACATTTAATTTATTTCTATTAATTATTAATTAGAACGGTATTTAAACCACTAACAAATTTCACTAATTAAATTTACATTAACAAAACAAAATTTGTTAATTAAATTTAAATCAAACCGGATAAAATATGATACACAGGTATCAAGTCAGAATAAACAATAATTAAAATGCGTACATTATAAATTAAATTCATAAAAATAACACAAAAAGGTAAATCTAATCTTCACCGTTGAGTTTCTTGCCCTTCTTCTCGATAGTGTAGATTTGGGAACGAGGCGACAAAATAGGTAGCCTGGGTAGGTACTTACAAACATTTTGTTTTTTTAATGGTTTAGAGGAAGCTTAGGTACTTAGAGGTAACAAATGTGTACGCCTAGCAGCTAGCATAGACATCTGAGGCTAGCAACTACCAGATAACACCAATGTTTGTTTGTTTTCTTTTCAATACTATAACAAAAAGGCCGGATAAAAGATAGTGGCCGGATTTAACACTACAACCTTAACCGAAAATATGCAGCATCATAGCAGCTGTCAATCGACCTACTTAGCCTTTCAGTTCACCCCTTTGTGCTAAGGATTCGGGGCACAATTTCCGTTTTGATAAATTGTTTATGCAAGTATTTGGAAGGGCCTTTATTGTGTGTTTACGCGGTGTCTCCGGATATCCGGGCCCCGTGGGGCATCCTGCATAATGAGGCAAGTATGTGGAGAAAAAAAGGTGAAAACCACCCTTCTATTGAACTGTTGTATTGTGATTTTTCTTTTATGTTGCAATGTGTTGCCATTTTCAGTTCTTCGAGTGGTTTATTTGTAAAGATGTTTAATATTAACACAATTTTATTAGCTTCACTTGTAACTATGTAATAATCAAATGTAGGAAGTGAATTTTAGCTTACTGCTAATGGTCGTATCGAAATGAAAGTATGAAATCCATATGAATAAAGAACATCTACTAAAATGTTATTAGACTTTATAAGTAAGTTTATAAGTAAACCCCTCAAGTTAAGGGCTCTTATGATTTGTTTTGACGATCAATAGATCGCACTTGACGTCGAGGATCTGACGATGGAGGCACTCTTCGGTGGTCTCTAGTATACTTCTCGATTTTGGCTCATATGATACGCCTTGACGAGTCTAATAAATTGGAAAGCGTGTTTCTATTTAAGTTGTTTACTACGTTTTTATACACATGCGTTTATTAAGTTTGCGTATGGCTTAGTTAGGTCGACTGGTGATCCCTAGATTGTTGCTTCAAAATCAGCTTGCTCTTTTGATAAAAAAAAAACAGGTCCATGTTCCCTCTCGTAGTCTCTGGATGGTACTGGCATTTTTTAACATATTGATGAAGCTATACCATGACTAGCTTTCACCCTCAGATTGAAAATCTGTAGCCAAGCACCGGTCGGTGTATTTAGACAGCTAAGACTCTGACAATATTCGAATAGGGCAAATAGGCTTAATTTTAAACCTTTCATAACAAAATCTATTCAATTTGTGGCGGCGGAAAAAAAATGTTAACCTCAATCGTATTTCTGAAAGCCTTACTTTATTTTAAAGCTTCATTGTTATATATTTCCGATTAAGCAATTAGTTTTAAGGTAAATATTTTTTCATGGTTTTTCACGCTCGAAACCTGACGCAATATTTGCTTCTCCTCTTTCATTCCTGTGCTGACAGTGACAGCGTTTCAGCTGTTGTCAGCATCTTAAGCGTCTTAAGAGCCAGTTCTATTGTAGGCTTAGCGTCTTTTGACAACATTGTAACATAAGATCAGGATAAGTCAAGCTAAATAAAGATTGTAGGATACAAAGTCTCAACCATCGCAAGGCAGGCTTAATACAAAGTAAATCAATATCGTAGGCATCTTATCGTAGTATAATTATTTTCGTCAGCTTTATTCAGAAAATACAAACTCGCTTAGCTCTACGTCTGCTCAAAACGCTCGCTCAAGGCAAAGAATTTCCGTTATGGCGCGAGCGACATTCAACTTAATTTTATCAAGCTTTGTGTCTGCGTATGAAAACAGGCGGTTACTTTGACGCATACTTGTTTACTCCCATGCTATGACATAACTGAAATTTGTTAACTTAACTCTAAATGAACGTATTTTCTTGAGAATTAACTTAAAGTATGATGGAACTTCCTAAACATATTTGCGGGTTAGAGCAAGGGCTGATGTCGGTTGATAGAAACCGGTATATATAAATTTCTTTATTACATTTTTTTGTAACTATGACTCATCTATACAAATACATAAAATTGAAGTGTCTGTTTGTAATATCAAAATAACAGCTTTTTACCAAATGCATATGAAAGTATATACGGTACGTATAACAAAACAACCATTTTTTAAATTTTTGTCTGTCTATTTGTTTGTTCCGGGTAATCTCCGCAATGGCTGGGCCGATTTTGACGGGACTTTTACTTTATGTTACAAGAAGTAACTTAGGCTACTTTTATTTTAGAAAAAGAATTAGGGGTTTCGCGCAAAAAAATAAAAACCTTGAGATCCAATATCTCCATGCGGGAGAAACAGCGGGCAGCAGCTAGTATTTATATATATTTAACCGGATTCACTTACGTGGTGTAACCGAGCTTAGCGACCGGTTTCGAGGTATTCGGTACCTCTTCATCAATGGAACTACACGCAGGCGCTCCGACTGGTTGCTGCGCGAGTATACCAAGAAAGTGAATCCGGTTAAATATATATAAATACGGTAAATATAAAATGTAAAAACATCTGCAACAAACGATAGATGAAACACAAAGTCCTGTGAGGCAATACAATGTGCTCGTTACATTAAGTCATTAAAATGTTTGTATGTCTGTCTGTCTGTTTGTTCCGGGTAATCTCCAAAACGGCTGAACTGATTTTCACGGGACTTTCACTGGCAGATAGCTGATGTTATAAGGAGTAACTTAGGCTACGTGGGTGAAGACGCGGGGCACCACTAGTATAATAAATTTGCCAATTAACGCACACACATTAACGCTCGCATCGACCAGTGCGCAGCCTCACACACCTCCTTGTACACAAAACTGCTAACATGAACTCATTGATACAATGAAGGAAAATTTCCATTTCTAATTTTTTTTTTAATTTAATGCTTCGTTTTATAGTTGGCTAGAGTAGAAAACTACCGAAATATAGGTTATTCAGTCCTTGGTTGAAAGGGAATCTGTTTAATGAAGACATTTCTTGGTTATGTTCAGTGTAGACTATGGCTTGAGGCTTGAGGATTATGACATTACTGAATTAGTTTAAACAGAGGTTAGACAGGCCGAGCTGATGAGTTTTGGTTACATTGAAATGCTTGTGACTTTCAGCTATTGTAGGCGACAATATTTGAGGCTCAAAAGGCAAGGTCGGATATGAAGCATTTTGAATTTATGAATAGCTGCGATGTGGAGTCATAAGGCTAGACTAACTTTTCTTAGGAGCAATAAATTCTTACGCTGCAACGCTGCCTTGTCGCCAACGCTATGCTAATTTAAACTGCTACCAAAAAAGCTACTTAATTAGATCCAGCGAAGTTTCAAACTGCACGTACCATTATAAAACCGCTATATCTCTCTAAATCAGCAAAATACGACTGCAAACTAACTCGTATGCTCCAAAATGCAACCACGGTTTCGTCCGTATATTATACTGAAGTTGGTTCAAATGTAAGGACAGACGTGGTGGGAATGTAATTTCCCTTTTGGATGTAAAACCGTGAGTATGTTGCAAATTTTATATTAATTTCATGTCTTTTAATTGAAATTTCAGTAAAATGAAAAGGTTTTTTTTTAAGTAGGTATATAATTATATTTCTTTTATGAAACTGGCCTTATATGTATGCGAAAAAGAAGAATGAGACCTTAACATGTTAGCTACTAGCGCTAATAATAGTTTGTTTTATGTATGGGTTACATTTTGCAACTGGATATTCACACAGAAGCCTTACCAGCTAATAATTACTTGCTTTCGGCTCCAACCCGATAAAAACCAGCGTTCGCTTGTCTTCGGCTGGAAGGTATAATTATCTAGACTTTCCGCTAGTTCTATTAGGAACAATTTGTTTCTTGATATCGTTCATTCCTAATATAATCTGTATATTGACGGCTCCGTAGCTAAGTTGGTAGTAACCCTGCCTGCGAAGCGAGGGGTCCCGGGTTCGATTCCCGGCCGGGGCTGATTTTGTGTAAGCATAAAGTTTGTTCTCGGGTCTTGGATGTTTGTGATGTGTATCTGCGTGTGTCCATGCCACCTGCGACACAGGGAATCCTAGTGCGGGGGTATGAGTGTATAAGCGTTTATTTATTTATTTATTTATTAATTAGTAAAGTTTGTGATCTTTTTTTGTCTCTGATCTCGGTAATTAATCTCATGAACCGCTGCGCTGGTCCGTTTGTTGGTTTGTTGGTTTGTCCTTCTTTCACGCAGTAACGGAGCAACGCATCGACCTGATTTTTGGCATATAAATAGTTTATGGACCGGAGCATAGGCTACTTTTATCCTGGAAAATGCACGGTTCCTGTGGGAACGCGGGTGAAAACCGCGGGCAGAAGCTAGTTTATCTATATCATTACAATTTCAATTTACAAATGATGCTATTTTCAAAAGTAGTCCCTTAATAAAGAAGAAAATAGAAAGATGAACGTTACAGAATGACCGCTATTCCAGAGATGATACCAATCACAGGTGATGGGAGCTATCACACGGTCGAATATTATGTCCAAATTAGATAGTTGAAAACAATTTTGTTTTGCCATGAAACTGGCAATATTTTTGTCGTTTTCAGCAAAAAAGAGGTAATAAAATAAAATAATTATCATCGAACATCAACAAATAATTATCGCGTGACCGTACCGCGCCAAGTATTCTCACTTTTAGTATCTCTGTTTTGTGCAGGTTGGGCTAGAAATGCATGCAATTTTTCCAATAAAACTATTACGTTTTATTTAAAAAAAAACAACTCTTGTTGTTACGCTCTAATTAGGTGGTTCCCTAAAAGGGAAGGTTTCTGAATCGGATATAAATAGAAATATTATATTGCAAACTATAACAGTACGTTCCACTTGTATGTAACGAACTCCACTAACGATGCAACTTTGTGAAATTACTGGGCTTATGAGACTTAATACCTAATGTCTCAGGGTAACGAGCGCATTGCAGTGCCGCGCAGGCCTTTGTGTTGCAAAGTTCTGGGTGGCACTGCAATTGTTATGGGCCGGCGTTATGCTTACCATCAGGCAAACGACAGGCTAGTCTCGTTACCAAATAACATAAAAAAAAAAAAAAAAAAAAATATATGACGGCGACAGCCGGATTTTGATAATCTGTGCTAGCGTTTGGTTGTAGATTGATTTAGTAAAAATGGTAACACAGTGACATTTGACAGTCGAACTGGCTGTCAGAGGTGGTCTATGAAATGGTGACACGCTGACGTTTGGCAAATCTAACTGTCATGTTGGTAAGCGGTGGTAGGTTATCGGAGTTACGAGCTATATAGTCGGTAGCGTTATAGTGCCTAGGTCTCTTAGCTCTCGGCTCTCAAGCCGAACAGACCTCTCCTATAGCTGGAGGTATTTGGTAATGTTGTGTTGTCTTGAGTTGGCTCTTTAGTGCAACGGACGTCTCCTGCTGTGCTGGCCACTATGCTGCGCGGTTAGTCCCACGTGATGGAGTGCTGGGATTTGCTGGGTGAGAGGTGCGTGGAGAGCCGCGAGCTGCGTGTTCGCTATTCGGTGTGGTTGTGGAAGAGACGAGGCGACGAGGGGTGTCGCTGCTAAGTATAACCTTTCATTTACTTTCAACTGTTGTGGTGGCTTGGGCAGGACTATAAGGGGCGTTGGGAGGTCCTGTGGGCGAGTGCCCAAAAACTTGTTGAGGTACCCACCCAACCTGTGTGTGTCTCTATATCTCCGTCATATATATATTTTTTTTTCATTATATCGTTAATTTCTATTAATATATGACCTAATCTTATAAGAGTATGGACCACGTGTCCATAGAGTGTAATGTACTAAAATTAAAAAAAAAAAAAATGTCTATATAGAAAAAATTGGAAATAGAACGCTAGAAACGTCAAAAATGAGAGTCACAGTCGGACGTTACCTACTGAGCGTTAAAACGCCCACAATACACAAAATATACAAAATAAGCCACATTATAAACTTCTCTCAATATCCAAACTAAAGCAAAGTCTAGAATTTTACTAAAAAAATGTACCTTTCATCTCACAAAAGTACTAGGCAAACATAGACTAGAAGCACTCTAAATTTTTCCTGATAAATTTTTCCTTTTCAACCGCAAAAGTACTAGGGCAACATAGTTGGTAACAAGTTACTAGGTAAACCTCTTGGATCTCTAGCATGAGAGAATTAATTAAAATCCTGGAACATATCCAGCCACTGGATACTTGGTTCAAACGTTCCCAGCCAACTTTCGAATGCATGTTAGTTTAGAAACTGCTGCAAAGAGTAGATTAAAAACGTTTGCTGGTTATTTATTACTTAGGAATGTATCTGGGTGAAAACTAACCGCCAACTTTGGGACATCTCTCAAAGTTGTTGTTTAGTTTTCACCCAGAATTGATTGGCATAGTAAAAAAATGGAGTCAACATCCTTATTCTACTGGAATAAAACGAATATGCCTTACGTGTGCCTGATGGTATAAAGAAAGCATAACGCCGGCTATGGGTAACAATTGCAGCGCCACTCAAAACTTGCAAGCTTATTCGAAGAGTTGAACCATCGACCTAAACATTAGTACAAAGCGAGGTCTGCTAGATGGAGCTACGGCTTGTAAGCCGGAAAGAAAACATCATCTCAAGAATTTCGCAGTCAACATCGATTGTTTCCATAGCCTAATGGTTCTAGATAACCAGAAGACGCAGGTTCGAATCCTGTTGGAAGCGAAATTTTTGTGATGTATATCACAAAACATCAGTGTACACATCATTGTCCGACGTCACTACCATGAGCCATCACTGTTTCAAATCCAGTAATAGTATTGTCAGTAATATCGAAATTTGGGGAGAAGTGCCACTAACCACCAATTTTGGGACATCTCTCAATTCGTTTCCTCATGAGAAACAAATGTCTATCTCGAATCAACTGGAAATAGGACGCTAGAAACGTCAAAAATGAGAGTCAAAAGCGTATCTACTGAGCGCTAAAAAGCTCCAAACAAATTGGACAGGACTTATAAAAAAACCCACATGAAATCCTGGTAAAACTCGGTAAATGTAAACTATAACCAACAGTTGTTTGTATTTTCAATTCGTTAATTTCTAGTCCTTTTATGAAATTAATCTGTAACACAAAAATAAAAATATTTTCAGAATAAATCCGCGTCACAAATAACAGTAACTCAACTGTAAACAAAACAGTACAGTCCAATTGTAAAGTTTATTTAAATTTTTGTGAATACACTGTGAATAAATTTATTTTTTCAATCACAACACCGAATTATTCAATTATTTTTATTTACACTGGAATGAAAAATGGTCGATGTGTTATGGTGTTACAAAGTACAGAAACAGTACGGACGTGAAAATTACTACTTGTGCTTCGTGGTTTTAACTCCGTCTTTGAAGGTGAAAAAATATACATCCGTATCCGTAACTATTGAAATAAATCAGGCATTCTTTCAGGAGAATCACAGCTTATTAAAATGTCTTTGAAAAATAACCTCTGTATTTTTGGTACATTATATCTTATAACTACAATACTTTGGTACATAATTGAAACATTATTTTTAACCAAGCGATAGGGGTGGGCTAAACTTCCAATCTATCCAGGTAATTTAAATATTATTTACTAGCTTCTGCCCGCGGTTTTAACACACGTTCCCACAGGAACCGTGCATTTTTCAGGGATAAAAAGTAGCCTATGTTACTCTCTGATCCATAAACTATATCTAAGCCTAAAATCACGTCGATCCGTTGCTCCGTACTGCGTGAAAGAAGGACAAACCAACAAACAAACTTTCGCAACTTACATTTTTAATTAATGTTAATTAATTATTCTCTTCCAATATTGTACGCTCATAATGGGCAAGCTTTTGTAGCTGCGATTTATTTATTTAACACCATGTTCATTCATAATTTATGTTCTGATTCAACAAACAAATTAGATGCGCTACTTTAGCGTGCGTAAGAATTTTCACGCCTTTCATGTGATAAAATTTTGAAAAAATAAGGGAAATAAAATGAAAATAATTTTGACTGGAGTACCCTTACTGTTAGCCATGTCATTGAGATTTGTGTGAAGCATGAGTGTGCGGATAGACCTCACTATATACACATATTGCCCATCCGTCCGTGTCAAGTCGTATTTTAAATGCGAAAGTGCGTTTGTAGGTTTGTTGGTTGTTCCATCTTTCACAGAGCAACGGAGCATCGACATGATTTCTGGTACAGATAGAGTTTATAGATCGTTGAGTAACATAGCCTACTTTTTATCCCTACTGCTACTAACTAATTCCGAAGGACTCGGCCATCGAGTTTCTTCCTCTTTCCTTCTTCTCGATGGTGTAGGCTTTGGAACGAGGCCAATATAGTCACTACGAGCGCCCACCTCGGGCCCACAAGAAGTATCTTTAGGTAGATCACATTCCACATCAAACGCATGCATTCGTACATCGGGGCTGGTCACCGCACACCATTTTTCAATCACGCTGAGCGCCATATGCCCTATTCCCACTGTCCTGTGACGCTGGTCAGTAGACAACAAGGTCCTTAAAAAGAGCTACGGAGGGCACGGTTATTAAATAAACGCTTACACTCATACCCCCGCACTAGGATTCCCTGTGTCGCAGGTGGCATGGACACACATACAGATACACATCACAAACATCTAATACCCGAGAACAAACTTTATGTTTACACAAAATCTGCCCCGGCCGGGAATCGAACCCGGGACCCCTCGCTTTGCAGTCAGGGTTACTACCAACTTAGCTACGGAGCCGTCGTAATAACAGACGTTAAAGCCAGGCTTTTGAGCGGCTTAAAAATTTTAACACCGGCCAAGATGCGTGCCACTATGAAATTTTGCCGTGGCGTGTCGTCTTGCATGAGACAAATGCACGACACAGGCGTCGAAAAAATTATGTCATGGCGGACATCTTGGCCTTGCTGGGTTAGCTTTTACGATACAGAACCCTAACTGCTGCGTGTCCTGAGATGTACTTGACCGCTTTATTTAGAGACTGGTTACATCTTTCATAAGCCTATCCCTCTAAGCCTCCATCAAATTAACTTCTTTCAGAATTAATAGATTGCTTTGCTAAAGTTAATTAGTTTCATAGAAGTAGATGTACGTATTTATTATATTAATCTTAGGTTTCAGTCAAAGCTTTGTAATAGATATGACAGGGAGATGTTTCTTTATTCATAATATTAGTCTCATTTGGTATTTTTTTTTATTAAATTTATAAAAAAATGTTTCAATACGTCTTTTTCTAGTGCTGGTCTGACTAGCTACCAAAACGAAGTAGAAAATCCATCACAAAGCAACTACCGTTATGTTCCAGCAGATACACGTGAGGCTTGTTTTTTTTTTGTTTTGGTTCACCTTGCTGTTGATTATGGCCTACCACAACCTACCTTAACAGCGTCACCAAACGGCGGGAGAACACAGGTGGCGCTCAGTCGTAAAACATAATATGTGGCAACTACCTCAAGGGCACCATCCGGGGTGAACCACGCGACACGAACTTGGACCGCAGAGAGAAGTCGGCGTTTGTGGTCAAGTATGCGCGGGTGGCGAGCCATAAATGCCGCCACCGATTTAGCTTGTTGCTCGGTCGCGGCCACTCCAACGATCAGTTTGCGCCGACACTATAATAAATGTATTCATATTCAATCATTTATCGCATCATATGTACATTACAGAAAGTTCTGAGATTAGTTATAGGTGAGCTTACATATGACCCTAGTTAGGGTATAGCAACATAGGTGATGTATGAAAAATCTTGTCCTCAGCTTAGTGCTGTGGCCGCGTTCGATGGCCGTGGTGTGTGGCTTATCTTAAAGGGATATGGTGTTGTGTGTCTTTAATGTATTTTTGTTTCTTTTTTTCTTTCTATCTGAACATACTTTTACGAATCAATAAAACGTATATTTGCTAGAATACGATCATTATCAAATTACACATCACTATACCATTCATACAATAGCTGACCTTTCTACCACTGAGCTATCATCACAGCTTTAGTTTCCGAATAGGCGTCACTTCCGATCAGATACTAAATTAGATACCCGGATATTATCTGGATACGGATATCCGGTATAGCTAGGCTGCCATCAGTGACCTTGTTTATCAAAAGAGCAGTAGGTAGGTAGGTAACTATTGCAAGGCAGCTAGCTAAATCCAATATGGCGTGGTCGTTCAACTATGAACTGATGGTTCGGCAGTCGTGATATCGTCGTCTGATCCGTAGGGTTGGTTCGATTCCTACTATGATTTTAAGTAGTTGGTTAAGGAAAATCGCGTGAACCACAGGATTGCAGTAAGCAGTAATGTTATAAATTTTCAAGTTGAGGGCGGTAGCTAGCCAGGTGAGCACTAGAAACTATCTATAACTATAATTATTAAGATTGCATCACACTGTTTCCTTTATCAAAAGCTCAAGGTTATTCTATTATAGAATTCGTAAAATCGATCTACAGATCAGCTGCCGTACTGCTAACCCACGATTCGCTTCAAAATTTCCGATAAGTAAGCAAAAATTTTGTGAAGTTGTATGGTCTGAAAACTATGAAAAAATATCATCGCATTTCTATGTGTAAAAAATTGAACGAATTTTAAAGGGCACGTTCAAATTTTATTGCCGAAAAAAATAACATTTCAAGACGTGATTTATTAAATCGAATGGATTAAAGAAAAATATATGCGAACGCTTCGTCGGCGAAATAGCTTATTTTCGACCCCTGTGTCACCTGATATCTACTCACGATGCGGTCAATTTTTATGAGGTCATGTAGAACAGAGTTTATTTGATACTAGCTTCTTCCCGCGGCTTTGCATGCATAGAATTAGTATACCTTAGCACTCAGGATTGTAGCTTCCTATTAGTAAAAGAACTTTTAGAAACAGGTAAGACGTTATAATGGTAAAAAAATACACTTCTTTATAATATTAGTATAGTCTATAGCTCTGACCCGCGGTTCTACCCATGATTGAAGATTACCAAACCGTGCATTTTTAAGAAAAAAAGTAACCTTACATAGCTTACTTTTGTTCTGAAAAATGCACAAAAGTAACCTCTTCTGACCACAAAACCATCACTAGGTAAAAAAATCTAATCGATTCTTTGCTTCGTTGCTGCGTATTAGAAATATACACAAACACACTTTCAAATTTAGATAGATTGATAGAAAATTCTTTATTGCACAATCATAGTTGAAGGTACATAGGCGAACATAATGCTATAAAAATTTTTGCTCTGAGTATAAAACATTATCTTCCAGTTAACCTCGGTGTAAATTTATATTATTAGTGGGACTAGCCGCGGCCCTTGGATTTTCCTGCGTAGGAACACCCATCCATCGGAACCGTGCAGTTTTCCGGTATAAAAAGCCTTCTCTAGTCCATTAATCTAGACCATATACCTATACAAAAATATTAACTCTATCCATTGCCAAGGACAAACCAACTAACACAATTTCACATTTTTATAATAGTAGGTACCTAAGCTAAAATCGTTTAAGTTTTGGAGACTTTTATTTGGCAAGTTTGTATTAGTAGAGTGGCTGTAAACACGTTATTATACATTTAAAACTTTGATGTAAGATGAAATATTAGGAGTAGTATTTTGTATTTGTTTGCATGCCACACTCGACCGCATCGTCGCTTTCCACCAGGTGAAATAAAACAAGATATGCATTTACAAGATACATAGATATATACAAGACATACATAGATATACATAGACATAGATAGATATATACAAGAACACTAGCAAATGCCCTACCACCATGCAAAACAACACTTAGTGCAGCCGCACACTCGAGGACCAATGTTCGTGGCTACTAGACGCGGCCACAAGTGGCTGGGTGCGGCCTCCAGTTCCAGCCACTGCTAGCCACAAAATAGAGATAACAGGAGAAAAGGAGCGCTTAGGCCGCCCTGCGTCTAAGTGCCCCTTCCGTTCTCTCTGTATTTTGTGCGGGCGGGGAGGATTTGGGGTCGTCTGCGGAAGGCGACCCACAAACGCGGCCAACGCCTCAGCTTGTCGCTCGGTCGCAGCCACTCGAACGTTCAGTTTGCGCCGATGCCATAAAAAATGTATGAAAAATCTTTTCAGCAGCTTGTGGTCGCGTTAGTGGCCGCATTAGGTGGCCCAAAGTGCTGCTGCACTCACTTAATCCTTAGACCTTACATTGAAAATTCGTCTCCAATTTTCAATGTGATTAAAGTAATACTTCTCTAAGAGAAGTAGGCCTTCTGGTGCTTACGAAATAGTTTATCTATTATATCTATAAAAATCGAGCTATTTGTTGAATATTACTTCCCTTATTATTATTACGCTAGAGCTGCGAGTCATAACCAACGGAGAATATGACCGCTGCATCCTTTCGCATCCCCCTCACGTAAACGGCAAGTTATGAATATTCATCTGATAGGGGATGGCGTAAGCTTATAATCAAATGTCAAGTGGAAGTGGACGACCAGAGGAAATACAGCGTAGGTAGGGATAGCTAGAGGCTTATCCATGACTTTATGAGGTTACGGTAGGTGGAATATTGCTAAAATAAATAAAAAAAATTACCAAGTAGTAGAACTAACTGTTCTGCAAGTGTCTGTCTGGGTTGGTACCACCGCTTACACATGTTGTCTGCTGCTAAGCAGTGAAGTTTTTTTTTATGTTATTTGGTAACGAGACGAGCTGGTCGTTTGCCTGGTGGTAAGCATAACGCCGGCCCATAGCAATTGCAGTGCCACTCAGAACTTTGAAACACAAAGGCCTGTGCAGCGCTGCAGTGCACTCGTTACCCTGAGACATTAGGTATTAGGTCTCATAAGCCCAGTAATTTCACTGGATACTCTGCTCATCAAACCGGAACACAGGAATGCTTGCACATTACTGCTTGGCAGCAGACTTCACGGGCAAAGCGGTGGTAACAACCCAGACAGGGACACTCGCATAAGAGTTAGTCCTAACAAAATTGCAGCATTACTGTGTTCCGGTTTGATGACCAAAGTATTAAGTGCAATTACTGCGCTTATGAGAATTAATGCCTAATATCTCAGGGTAACGATCGCACTGCAGTGCCGTTCAGACATTTTTGTTTCAAACTTCTCAAACGAAAATCTCTTGTGACGTCTCTATATATATATGTCCATTAAGTCGAACGCAAATAAATGTGCTTAGCTTAATTTAAGTACCCTATCTCCCGCTTGTGCACGGTAACTTAATCGAGTTAAGTTTAAGCTTGGGAATAGTTCTGTAATCGCATGTGCTAAGTTTAACTCATAAAGCATATATCACAATGTACTCCTTTGACAGTAGTTGAGGTTGCACAAATCGCATGGTACTTTCTGTAGTCTCATTAAACTTATGCCAATACACTATTAATATTAGATACTAGCTAGCTGCTGCTTGCGGTTTAACCTGCGCGGAGATATTGGATTTCATGGTTTTTATTTTTTTGCGTGGAAACCTATTTAATTTTCTAAAATAATAATAACCTAAGTTGCTGCTTATAACATCAGCTATCTGCCAGTGAAAGTCCCATCAAAATCGGTCTAGCCGTTTCGGAGATTACCCGGAACAAACAGACAGCCAAAAATATTTAAAAAATGGTTGTTTTGTTATAGTTTCCATATATACTTTCATATGCATATAGTAAAAAGCTGTTATTTTGATATTACAAACAGACACTTCAATTTTATTTATTTGTAAAGATATTGATTATTTTGATTATTTTCCAGTGATAAAATTGAACATACAAAATAAACATGCAATAGAAATGAAGTTTTTTTTACAACCATTATGCCACGACACGGCTGTCATACAAGTATATTAGAACCGTAAGGATTTTTTATACTATTGGATAACGAGACGTGCTGGTCGTTTGCATGATGGTGAGCATAACACCAGCAAAAAAAACATTTAAAGGTTCACTCAGAACTTTAAAACACACTATCTGTGCGGCACTGAATTGCGCTTTGAGATATTAGGTAAGTACCATAAGTCCAGTGGCTTTCATTTGACAGAAGTGACTGAATTTCCGGAAACACAGGAACACAGTTATGCTTGTGCATTACTGCTTGGTGGCAGACTATGCGAGCAAAACTTCGGGCATTCGCTCTCATATGTATGAACATTAGATACTGTTTTGCACAGTAAATAAACAGTTAAACACTTGCTGTTTGCAATCAAGAGAGTATTCAAACCGCATTCAAACTTGAGTGGGTGGGTGGGGTGATTTAGGAGTTTCTTAAGCGATCCCAGACTTGACTATATATTACTTTAACATCATAATTATTAACGTAATCATGCAAATTTTTAAACAATGTGTAATTTTGAGAACTAACCGGGTGTATTATTAGGTTGTTTTTTTTTCCAAAATCTGTGGAATACGGAAATATTTTCTACTTTGCTCATCAAATTGGAACACAGTAGGTAGGTAAGGCTTTCACGAAGCCGACTACACGAGAAAAGCGGTGGTACCCACCCCAGAAGGACACTCGCAGAAGAGGTTGATAAGTTAACAGTAGTGTTCGAGTAGCTAGTGTAAGAATAAAGGTAGAACAAGGTGTGGTGCTGTGGTGCTACGCTATGACGTTAGCAAGTCAGTGCTACGCCGCAGTCGTCCCAGCGCTACGCAAGGGGAAGACGCGGAGAAGGACAGCAGTCCTTATTGAACTACGAGTGAAATTACACGTGTGTCGACTATTCAAACCGAGTTGTCTCATTTCTGGAGCCAAGACTAGTTAAAAAAAGCATGTAGCCCTTAAAAAACTTAACACGTTCAAAACTTGTTATAATATGTACTATTTTCCGCCTAAAATTAAAATATACACTTTCAATTCTTCTTCTCTACGCATCGATTGTTTTCGCCATGTTATCATTATAATTATCAACTATTCGTGAAAACCTGTAATTGGCTTTCTAATGTTATTTTACATTAATATAAGTGTTGATTCTACGTATAAATAAACTTTTCTAACTTCTGAAAGTCTGGTAGTAAACGGTAAAATACGTTTATTATAAAAAATTGTTTCTTTTCTCATCTTTATGATACAATTTGTCGTCAATTTGACAAGGGCCAGAAAAGGTTAAAGTGGTACAAATTCATCCCAACTGACCAACGTAACCTCTAGTGTTATACAATTTTATCAGTATGAAGTCAAATATTTGATATTTTCATCCTCGATAGTTAAGTCTTTTGATTAGGTAAGTATAAGAGAGATCAGCAAATTTTGAAAAAAAAAGTTAACTATTTTTTACCATTTCTTTTCGATTGGTTGTATCTATACTTTACTGGCATGGAAACGGAGCACCTACAGTCGTTACTTTCGCGAGCGCTCTAGTGAAACCCATTCAGTGGTTTAGTTTAACTATGTTTTGTCTTTGTTGTTCTTTGACAATTTTAAACTGAATCGAAAGAGATAAAACACAGTTTAACGAAACCACTGTTTATTAATAAAAACCCATATGAGTACGGTTTTTATGTTTAAATTTGTGTTTGGTCTGTTTTTATGTAAGGTCATCCTACTAGTCTTACTAATCCTACTTCCTACTAATATTATAAATGTGTGTGTTTTTTGATTTGTCCTTCTTTCACGCAGCAACGGAGCCACGGAACGACATGATTTTTGGTACCTATAGGTATGTATAGTTTATGGACCGGAGAGTAAAATAGGCTCCTTTTTAGCCTGGAAAGTGGATGGTTCCTATGAGAACGTGGGTGAAACCACGGGCTGAAGCTAGTATAGGTATAGGTTACTTTTCCCCGGAAAACGCACGGTTTCTCGGTGGTAATTTCCACACGAGTTTAACCGCAAGCAGTATCTACTGTAAATATTACTTTCTATGCAGAGAAAACGGTATAAATAGCTTTTCAAAAATCAAGAGAACAGGTAAAAGCCAAGCAGTTTTTTATAAAAGAACTTAGAAAAAGCATCCGAAATGGTTTATAATCACGCCGCGGAGCGTGCTCTGGCCGCGGGCCAGGCGAGGGACGATTTACTTTCACAATCAGGTTTGGGACAAGATTAAAATTTTTAACCGACGTCAAAATAGAAGGAGATTCTCTAATTCGGTTATAATTTTTGTGTGTGTTTGTTACGCGATTTCTGGGATTTGAATGGTTCATAAGTAACATGTTTGTTATTGTACAATTCTTAGTATTATTGTATTATCTTAGTATTCTTAGTTTTTAAGTTGGTATCACCGCTTTGCTTGTGAAGTCTGCCGCTAAGCAGTTATGTGCAAACATTACTATGTTCCGGTTTGACGAGACAAGTAGTCAGTGAAACTTCAAATTCAAATTCATTTATTCATTGCGAATATGGGTACAATAATTGCTAATGATGGTATAAGAAAAAAATACAGAACGCCATTTTCGACCTTTCGGCATGCAATACTAACTACTGGGCTTAAGGCGCTTTAGATACCATTCTTTTGTAATGAAATAAGGTTGTAAATGGCGAAACGTTTGCTTTTAGTTGAGAGTTTTTCCGTTGTTTTTATTTAATTATGAAAAAGAGACAGCATAAAGTTTATAGATTTGTTCTGTGTGGCATTACATTTGTTATTTATTTATTTACTAACAACATTACGGGCCGGCATGATGTTTAACATCAGGAAAACTACTGTTAGTGGGAGGACTAACTCTTCTGCGAGTGTCCGTCTGGGTTGTTACCACCGCTTTGCTCGTGAAGTCTGCCACCAAGCAGTAGTGTGCAAGCATTACTGTGTTCTGGTTTGATGAGCAAAGTAGCCAGTAAAATTACTGGGCTTATGAGACTTAATGCCTAATGTCTCAGGGTAACGAGCGCACTGCAGTGCCGCGCAGGCCTTTGTGTTTCAAGTTCTGAGTGGCACTGTAATTGTTATGGGCCGGCGTTATGCTTACCATCAGGCAAACGACCAGCTCGTCTCGTTACCAATAACATAAAAAATAAAAAAAAAACTACTCATAGAATACACCAGTTATCAAATATAATAAAAGAATAGTATAAGTTGGCACACTAATCGTTTGATGAGGTTTTCTAAAGCGTGCATGGCCGAATTAGTTTGAATTAGTGTTGTTACTAAGAAACAGGTCCATCCGAATACAGGTTTTATGTGTGATTAGGAATTTGAGACGGTTTTAAATTCAATCTACGATTCATCACACCACAATTTTTTTGTTTTTTCAATGTCACGAGTACCTAGTCCCGGGCTAGATCTCAGGGCAAACTTGGTGCGTTGGGAATTAAATTTGTTCCCGGATCTTTGTGGTTTAAGAATTTTATTTCTCAAAAGAATATACATTCACTTAAAGAGAAACACAGTTTTCAACTAAAATTAAATTAAATGGCGGTGAGCAGTGAGCACCGTGTTATCTTTAATGTTTGTGTTGTGTATCTAAGAGTAGGTTGCGCCCTGTGTCGCAGGGAAACCTAGTTATAACAATGTTGTAATCCAATCTCCTAAGAGCGAGTGTGTCCGAGCGGGAACTTGTGCGACTTTCAATCCGACGCACCATAGTTCGAATCTCGACTCGGCCGCACCAATGACTTATATAAATTTATTTGCGAATAACTGACACTCGCTCTAAAACGGTCAAGGGAAACATCGTGAGGAAACCGGCATGTTCAAGAACCACACATTTCGAGGACATGTGACATCCACCGAGCCGCACTGGGCCCGCGTGGTGGATTATGACCCATACCTCTCTCTCTGAGAGAAGGCCGGTATCCCAGCAGTGGGAGCGTAAGAGGCTGATAATGAATCCGATCTCCAGCTTATAACTTGGACGGTATTCAAATTAGAGTGAGTACGGGCGGCGGTAAAAAGCGCAAAGTTGATCATCCTGCGCCAAACTTTAACTCTCCCAAAGAGAATCCGCCACACACACGCTTTGACGGCAAAATTCAATAAATGTGGGTAGTTTAAAAGCACACCGCCACGTAATGAGGTTTTTTCAAAAATGTCTATATCTATGAACGTTTCAAAATCAAGAGTTGGAGCAGGTCGTATCGTTTCTATTTTTTACAAGCTTTTGTTTAACTTGCCTTGTTAATTATTATGGGTCAAACCTTCCTAATTACTTTAAGTACTTTTTATAACGAGGACTTTATCCTTTGAGAACCACTCGATCTGTATCCCTAAATTTGACTCAATTATCGTTATTCGATTGAGCCAAAATTTTACATGAATTTATTTAAATTGAGTGATAATGCAATATAATTATGTCCAGGGCTGGTCTGATGATGGAGCCGGCAGACGGCCACAGGAACTCTAACGAAACAACATAATAACACCATCGAGTTTGGGCTTGTTTGAATTGTCTTTACAGGTTATTCAGATGCTAGATGATTTCCAAGATCCTGATGATGGAGCCGGAAGGTGGCCACAAGATTACAGTATCATTTACGTGTTTTATAAAAGTTTGCCTGAAAAATAGATTTTACTGCAACAAACTAATTTTAAAATTTGATTTTTGACACAGTAGACACGACACATCTTTGACCGGAATTTGGCTCTTTGAGAGTTAAAATTAGATAGCTAACGTGAACAATGAACATGTTGATAAGAGATAGAGATACCAAGTTGTAGGTAGTTCCAAACATACAGGCCACATGATTGGAGTTAGCCAAGCGAGGATATTAGCCAGATCCTGAATTTGCATGTGAAAGGATTCTTTCATTTGAAACTGGTATTCACAGAAGAATGTGAATGTGAACTCCTGTAGGAGTTTCATCAAGCGAGAAGTTTTTAAGACGGAATTATGGTTACCACCCCATAAAAATTGCAGTCCCATTCAGAGCTTTGAAACACAAAGGCCTACGCAATGCGCTCACTACCCCGAGACATTGGGTATAGTCTCGTAAGCGCAATATTAATAGCATTCATTAGTTACTTTGCTCATCAAAACTGAACATAGTAGGTGATGTTTGCACGTTACTGCTTGGCGGCAGATGGACACTCGCAGAAGAGCTAGTCCTACCTGGTAATGATTCCTAAGGTAAAAGTCAGTTCGAAAGCTATGTACAATATATATACCGGGAGAAATACTTCCCGGACTTGATATTACCCGGGTTGAGTCAACTCCAGTCCCGGACACAGGTGGCGTTAGATTTTTGCCCTCCCCTGATCGATGGACCCAGAAACTTTTTTACGATGATAAAACGGGCATATTTTATCAGGAGAAAAGTGTTGCCCGTTGTTTGAGAACATCTGCTTATATTTTTGTGCAAACAGAACAGATGTTATGTTCGAGGCATTTTTTGACGGAGTATTTTGCTTGTTTATTTTGTTTTTCCTTATCCAATCGGGAATCTTTTTTAGGGATGGTAAAATATGGGACGATAAATCATGATAAACAGCAAGATGTAAGAGACGTATTTTATTGTGAACTGTGTGAACAATACGATTTATTATGTTTTCTATTAATACCTTTGTTTATTATTAGCCGTGTAGATATTTAATCGGTTCACTGTTTTGTATTATTTTTAACCGACATCCAAAAAAGGAGGAGGTTATCAATTCGGTGGGTATTTTTTTTTAATGTTTGTTACCTCAGATCTCCGTCATTTAAAAAACCGATTTGGAAAATTCTTTTTTTATTTGAAAGGGTATATTTTCAGATTGGTCCCATAGAAATTTCATTAAAATCGGTTCAATAGTTGGTCACTGAAGTCGGTTCGTTTCTTTTTATTCCTATAAAATTTGTTTATAGCTCTTCCAAGTAAATAAATAAATTATAGGCATCTAAAACCCTAAAAAAGATAAGGGTGTGAGATTTTGGTAATATTTCTGTTACCTACTCCCAAATCATACTTAGATTTGCATTTGATTAGCCCAACTTTAATTACAAAATAAAATTTAACACATGCTTTTATCAGAGTGCTTTTTTTACTATACCTAAGCTTTTCTACGAGTGTATGTCTGCCAGCAATAGTGTTGTGTTTTGGTTTGGTAAGCAAAGTAGTCAGTAAAATTACTGGGAATAAATTTCCTGAGACACCACGTCTCAGAATAACGAGTGCATTGCCGTACTTTGCAAGCCTTTGAATTTCATAGCTATGGATGGTATTGCAGTTGATATGGGCAGGCTTTGTGCTTACCATCAGGCAGATGACAAGCTCATTGTATAAAATACACGATTCAAGGATCTTGTATAAATTATCTAGTTGTTTAAAATGAGGTCTTGTCCTTTTAAAAAGTACTTTCTACGAGACATAGTTAGGAGAATTCTTTTTAGTTTAGGAAAATTTAGGAATTCTTCTGACTATATCATCTTCTATAAGTACATATTTATAATATAGCAGTAGGCAGAAAAACAAACAATCCGGTATAAATAATAACAACAACACATAAGCAAAATCTGTAATGATATCTGCATACACCGTAATTTATTGCATATTTCTCACTTATCAGTCGTCTCCAATTGATACCGAGAAATATAGAAAACGAAGTAATTAACCCGAAGGTCACTAGCATCAAGGCATATTATTATATGTCCTGTGACCAAGGTCAATTCAACTGAGATTGCTGTCTCTTTTCGTCGTTGCTATAAAGAGAAAGACGAAAGATTTGTCTTCTTGTCTCCAATACAGCAAGTTAGCAGGTTGTTTATACACGAGTAGTAGTGTAAAGTCAAAGTTAAAAACCAAGATGTACCTTTTTCTTTAAATTTCTACATGGGATGGAAGTCGAAACCAATATTTTATAGACTCTAAATGCTACATCAAGTCATGAGTGAGTAGGTACGTATCTTCATTGTAAGCATGGCTTACGATGCCCTGTATTTTTATACTAAGTTTGGATACAAGAAAAGTACAGCAGACAAGACCAAACAAGATCTGATTAAGGAAAACATTTCAAGACAGGTCAGAATGACGTAAGTTGCCGATTGTGATACACGTCTAACAAAATAATTAATCCCAATAAAGGGAAAATAAAGATAATTGATCATTGCATTGAGAGTACTGAAATTATATTTTTTTACTAAAATAAATACGGTGACGTTATGAAACAAGTGATGTGTTTAGTGCGAAATTAAAAAGTGGTAACAATTTTTCAATATTTTACTATAGTTGCTGTGATTGAATTTTTTTAGTATGATTTAGATTTAAGTGAAGTGAATTTAAAGGAAAAGAAAACAAAACTCAAAACTAACGAACACATTTTTAATCAGGGCAGTGACAAACAAAAACAAATATAGGTAAACACTGCCAAATAAAAATCAGAAAAAAAAACGAAACATGATTCTTCAACTTATAATCGTCCTTACGGTGTTAGACATAAGATGCAATACAGAAGAAACTAAACCGAAAAGAACATGGGCCTTCGTTGGAAATCCTTTAGCACAATTTAGACCTTGCAACGGCAGTGATGAAGTCACCATCCAGTTTGAAGGTGGAAGACCTCCAGGTGAAGAGAACCAGTATTATTTGAATGTGTTTGTAGAAATACCACAGCAAAGTAAAGCAAGACTGCAGTTTGATTCAGAAGCATATGTTACTTTGGTAAGTAAATAAACTTTATTGACATCAGACGTTATTCTATCTTCTTTTTTATACTATTGGATAACGAGACGAGCTGGTCGTTTTCCTGGTAACATAATAAGCATAACGCAGGCCCATAACATACAGTGCCACTCAGAACGTTGAAACACAAAGGCCTGCGCGGCATTGCATTGCGCGATATCCTGAGAGGCTGGGACGTAAGGTATTAAGTCTCTTAAGCCCAGTAATTTCAATGAATTTTTTGCTCATCAAACTGGAACACAGTAATGCTTGCACATTAAGTACTGCATGGCAGCAGACTACAAGAGCAAAGCGCTAGTCTGCCCGCGGTTTCACCCGAGTTCCCACAGGAACCGTGCATTTTTCCAGGATAAAAAGTCAGAAATCACGTCGATTCGTTGCTTCGTTGCTGCGTGAAAGAAGGGCAAACCAACAAATCAACAAACCAACAAACACACTTTCGCATTTATAATATTAGAATGGAAGTATGGATGGATTTAACCGGATTCACTTACGTGGTCAAGCCGAGCTTCGCAACGATTGCTCGACCGGACGTAAATACTTCTTAATAAAACTAACTTAATAATCAACAGTGAATTCATTTTTCAGGCAGACCCAGACAAAGCCAGGATAACCACTAGTGGCGATACTTTCCTGATTACATTTTTCAAGAGTGCTAAAAGCCTAGCCATTAATGTTAAAGGTCCCGCCTCGGGTTCCATCCCTTATATTAAGAGCCTCGTCATCAATACTGAGGAATTCTGTGAAAATCCAGAAACTGTAAGTACCTGTAATTATCAACAACGTTCAATGACTGTTCATAACAAATATATCAGCGATCGCTAGTCATATCTACATCTTCTATATTTGTATGAAATAGAATGGTCACTTACTGACTCACTGACTAAACATGACATCTCAAAAATTACTTGACCTATGAAACTGAAATTTGGCAGGTAAGTAGTTTATAGATAGGAGACGTCAACTAAAAATTAATTTTGCGACAGCGCCGAGAAGGGCTACCGTAAGTTTATATGAAAGTCTTAAGCTGCTACCCGTGCGAAGCTGGGGTCGCTAGTACCTACACTAATAAGTTTAGACTGCTTTTCTAGTAGATAATCAGACACCAAGCACATATCGGTGTGTTTCAGCAGCAGAAAAAGAAGCAAGCAAGCATCAACCAAGCAACAAAAAGTATAAATTAATGGATTAGCTAGTAAAAACAATCAGAATTCTAACCAACCTAATCTTTTTTTACCAGAGCAAATTTTGAGACTACGTATTTTGAGTAATTCTACTTTGCCTTCTAGTGGAACAGAGTGGAATGTTAAAAATTTTCAAGGCCACTTTGCCCCACTGACTTCAATTTAACAATTTCAGGGATATCTCGACTCCTTGATAATAGGAGCTCAACCTTCTGCATCAGTGAGCCTGACGGTTCCAGATGGTACATGTGGACGACGTAAAGTAGACCACACCGAGCTGATCGTCACTGGTCTCCCAACCAAGCCAGGGGACTGGCCTTGGCATGTGGCTTTGTACAGGTTTAGTGGAGGAAGCTTGAACTACATTTGTGGAGGAACGCTGATTTCGAAGACTTTGGTTTTGACTGGTAAAGATATTAGTTTTGTTTTAAGAATGGTTAGTATTTGACATCTACGTCGCTTGGCCTAGTCTTAAGCCATGATGTGGTCGAAGAGGGCGAATTATGCTAAGATTAGATTTTCAATTTGAGGGTGGTAGCTAGCCAAATGATCACTAGAAAATGCCCTACCACCAAGCTAAAAGTATAGACATTTTGTATTGAATTGTATTATAGTTTTGATAGGCTGCAACTACGAACAAATATTATTTGTTCGTAGGGCTGCAATACATTTTAATATATTAGTCACTAAAGATAAGATGAGGTTGTTGTGAAACTGTAACCTAACCTAACCTTGGTCTGGTGTAGAGTATTTTTTATTTGTTTTGTAAAACAATAATAAAAAATTGTTTGTGTCCTCAGCGGCTCATTGTGTAACGTTCAGAGGAGCTCCGGTGCTGGCCGAGACTATCAACGTTGTACTTGGTAAATACAACCTTGTCGGTGGTGATACATTAAGCGAGGAAAGGCAGGTAATACAATTAGTTTTAATAAGTATTTTTTCATTTCAAAATACAATTAATTACAGTTAGTGGTAGGACTAACTCTTCTGCGAGTGTTCGTCAGGGTTGTTACCACCGCTTTGCTCGTGAAGTCAGCCGCCAAGTAGTAATGTGTAAGCATTACTGTGTTCCGGTTTGATGAGCAGTGTAGCCAGTGAAATTACTGGTCTTATGAGACTTAATATTACCTAATGCCTCAGGGTAACGAGCGCACGGCACTGCAGTGCGCTCGTTGCGTAGGCCTTTGTGTTTCAAAGTTCTGAGTGTCACTGCAATTGTTATGGGCCAGCGTTATGCTTACCATCAGGCAAACGACCAGCTCGTCTCGTTACCAAAAAACATTAAAAAAAGTTTTTTATGGAAAATATATTTTTCTAGACAAGCATTTATAAAGCATGTAATTGGTACTGTAATGTTTTGGCCATCTTCCGGGTCCATCATCAGGACCCTGGACATCATTCAGGATCAGAGTACTTGCTTAAAAAACGAGCCCAAATTCCGGGTTACGTCATTTCGTTACAGAGATCCTGTGGCCACCTTCCGGGTCCATCATCAGACTTGCTCTATGACATAATTATATTGCTTAGTCAGATTTACATGTATGTAAAATTTCGGCTCAATCGAACACCGGGAAGTGGGTCAAATTTAGCTTGCAAAATTCTACCTAAATCTGGTGAAAATTAGGAGTCTTTGATTTTTTTTCAGGTTCACGAAATTGTTGTCCACGAGAACTTCGAGTACAGAGTGTTAAACAACGACATCGCTCTACTGAAACTGAAGTCTGAAGCAGTGTACAATGACTACATACAGCCAGCTTGTCTGTGGCATAAGAACGCTTATAAGAAACTACCTCCAGGTCAGGTGTTTGGGACAGTGAGTACTGAATAAAATCCCCTAACATCATGCTATGGCATAGAATAAGTAATAGTACAAGTACAGAAGGATAACTATGTGATAGCAAACCTGCGAATTAAAACCTGATTACAATGCCGCTAACGTTCATAATACCTTGCACGGCACGGATATGACTTTCATTATATTAGGTTACAGTAGCAGCGGTCGTAACAAATCAAAATGCACTTTAAGTCCGCGATGCGAGAGTTTTATTTCGCCCTTTATGCACCTACACAAAGGCCGCTCATGTTATAGGGTTGGGAGTTGTGAGAAAACCAATTGAATTTACTACCCTTTGATATTAATCGGTAGTACAATACACTAGTGTATCATAATGTGGTACATTATTGATGATAAATATTATTTGTCAATGTGGAGGTGGATTATATCCGTTGTAGGTACTATCTATGGCTATGGCTGGATTATAAATTACTAGCTGCTGCCCACGGTATCACCTGCGTGCAGAATCCCACCGTCAATTTTTTCGGGAAAAACTAGTCTATATTATTGCTCTCCGGTCCTTAAACTATCTCTGTACGAAAAATCGCTTTGATTCTTATCTCCGTTGCTGCGACAAATAAACAAACAAACACACTTTCAGATTTATAATAGTATGGGTGCGGAAGTGCGGATAGTATCATGTTTCTGACTTCAAAAAAGCATGAGATTATCTAATCAGGGTTTTTATTTGGCTTAGTTTTTTTATCAGATTGAACCCTCGTTAGCGGCTGACAAGGCGCGGAACGACCGGATATCGGTGACGTATTCGTACTAATTCGGAAAAACGAAAATCGCCAAAGCGCATATCTTTAATCGTAGTATGAATGTGACTGTAATAACATTTTCTTCTATAGTTCTGTTTCTCCTTGAACTTCAGGTTGTTGGCTGGGGTTTCGACCAGACAGACACGCTGTCGAGTCAGCTGCAGCAAGCTAAAATGCCAAAAGTCTCCGAGTCAACATGCCTCAAAAGCAACCCCGTATTTTTCGCCAAAATGTTGAATAGCCAGAAATTCTGTGCTGGATACCAAAATGGTGAGAAATAATTACGATGATAATTTTTTTTTGTTGTTTTAGATATACATACATAGATAAACATTTTGTTGTTTTAGATTTCTAAATGCATGCAATAATCATTTCATTGACCGTTTTTATACTATTGGATAAGGAGCGAGTTGGTCGTTTGCCTGATGGTGTGTATAACGCCGACCCATAACAATTTGCCACTTAGAATTTTGAAACACAAAGGCCTGCGCGGTACTGCAGTGCGCTCGTTATCCTGAGACATTAGGTGTTAAGTCTCATAAGCCCAGTAATTTCACTGGCTACTCTGCTCATCAAACCGGAACACAGTAATACTTAAGCTTAGGCTTAAGCTTTGCGGCAGACTTCACGAGCAAAGCGGTGGTAACAACCCAGACGAACACTCGCAGAAGAGTTAGTCCTACCGATAAACCTAAAATGGTAATTTCTTTTGTTTGAATATTTCCCAAACAGGGTGAGAGAAGTATATAAACCACTTTCGAATGATTATTTCTTTCAAGGTACATCAGCTTGCAACGGTGACAGTGGTGGAGGTTTCGTAGTCTTCGTTCCTGATACTCCAGGTAACGCGGCAGCCAACGCAACTGGAGCCTGGCACGTCCGTGGCATTGTATCGACCAGCGTATCACGTCAAGATGCACCCATCTGTGATCCCACACATTTTGTTATCTTTACTGATACTGCGAAGTATAAAGGATGGATTTCAAAGTATATGAACTGATTTGAATAACCAGTACGTTTTCAGAGTTGAATAAAATATCATTATTAGTAGAAAATTTTGGTAATAATTTGATTTCTGCTGGCATCGCCCTGCAACACCTTATCGCCAAACAACGATTCCATTTGAGAACCAATTCCTGTACTTACTAAATCGTAGCGTACATAGAGCTGGTTGGTTTGCCTGATGGTAAGCGTAGCGATTTCAGTGCCATTCAGAACTTGAAACACAAAGGTCTGCGCGGCACTACATGGCGCTCGATACCCTAAGACAGGTATTACGTGTCATAAGCCCAGTATTTTCACTGATTACTTTGCTCATTGAACCGAAATACATAAATAATTGCACATTACTACCCACCCTGATGGAGTGAGTTAGTCCTACCACTTTATAAAATACTGCTTACCTATCATCTAAGAAGGTAGTGGTCAAAACCAAAACGAATATTCTGCAAAAAATAAGTCCTGGAACTTTTTGCAGTTCTTCAGGAGGTTTTGGAATTATCCCCACTTCTAAATTATTAGAAACGTGAAAGTGTGTTCGTTGCTTTGTTGATTTTCCCTTCTTTCACACAGCAACTGAGCAACAGATCGACGTGTTTTTTTGCACATAGATAATTTATGGGACGGATATAGAATGAGACTTTTTTCTAAAAAAAAAACTCGGTTCCTGTGGAAATTTCCACGTGGGTAATACCGCAGGCAGCAGTTAATATTTTGTATATAAAGAATGAAAGAACATACATTTATTTTAGAGCATAGTGCAAAAAAAAAACAGTTTGAAAAAAGCAAAAAAATGATGATAAGGGATAGAGGTAAATAAATTAAAAACGCTATATGTACGCAAAATTGCGTTTTATGCCATTTTCATACAATCATAAAGGTTCCGACTCAAAATGCAATTAAGGTCCAAGAACCTTGTTATTATATGGTTTTTCAGTACGTATTCCATTAGGCTAGGATATGACTATAACTATACCTAAAGAAGGATTTGTATAATAACTCTCAAATTCTGGAAATTCAATTTTTAATCTTATTGCCAAACACCAACAAACACGAATTATATTAGTGAATGGAGTTGACTCACATCGCAATTCTTCAGCAGTCACAACAAATGTCCCACTCAACCGTTAAAATGTATTCCTACAACGTTTGTTGGTTTCCTGTGTCAAATGGTCCAGAAAGCCATAAAAAATCCGCAATAGAAAATAAAAACATAGTTCAAGCGATGTTTCTTTTAAAAAGCTCAAATTCTCAACGAACGCTAATTACAACGGATGCTGAAGTGTTTTGCGTCAGTTTAAATTTTCTGAAGATTGTCCCACTGAAAACTTTGTCGTGTGCGCGCTCAGATTAGTAGGATGGCCAGACTTTCAGACGTATGGAATGGTACCTTTTCTTGTCCTTCTATGGGTAAGCATTTGATTTTTATTACAAGTTTTTATTTACCTTGCATAATGTTTCGTTGATAATTTTTCCGCTTCAAAAGTTACAAAAACCATTTTTCGACCACTTGTAAGTATCCGATTGAAATGAAATTTGGCATACTTATGTAAGTACCACATAGCGCCGTTTACCTTGAAATCAGTTTTTTCACTGTCTACTTTGATCATCAAACCGGAACACAGTACTGCTTAGTGACAGATTGCACGAGTGGTACCCAGGGCCGGATTATCCATAAGGCAAAGTAGGCAACTGCCTAGGGGCCCAGCACAGAAAAGGGGCCCCGCACCCCGGGAAAAAAATTGAAAACGTTTTTTCGAGTGATTTGAAGATTTGCATGTAACAAATCCTCAATGACAATATTATTAATATTGCGTTGTTTTTTATATTATATCGTCCTATTTGAGTACATTTCAGAACGCATTTCAATTATTTCAATTATTATAGCATAATGTTATTATGGTTAGAAAAGGGGGCCCGAGACGTGCATTGCCTAGGAGCCCCGACATGGTTAATCCAGCCCTGGTGGTACCCACTCAAAAGGATACAAGTATAGTGTCCTTTTATCAAGATAAATTATACCACCTTATCACAAACCATGGCTACCTCTACGTGTCGAGATACCAGCATTTCCTGCCTGCGAACTTAGACTTTCATGTACCAACTTTATTTAACTAAAACCTTTTTTCCATTCTCTTACTTAATTTAACACAATGATGGACACTTTTACGACGTCATTATTTCTTTTGAAGCACGGTTTTTGATCTCGAAACTCGAAATGGATTTCGTTTTTTGGATGTAGGTCAAGCCGAATGGGAGGCGTGTATTTTATTGGGGTAGCTTTCGCAATTATAATCAGGATTTTTCTTAATCAAGAGATCTTTTATAATTCGGTGAATAAATCCCTGAAATAACACGTTCCTTTTATTCTTTCTTATACTTTCATTTTAGAGAAATTATAACTAAAAATAAAAGATAAAGTTCTTTAAGAGTGTTAAACGGTGGAATAGTTAAACTATGTTGTTCTTTAATAATTTTAAACTGAATCGAAAGAGATAAAACATTGTTTAGCTATTCAACCGTTTAACGCCGTTTAATTATTATTTAAACAACTAGCATATTGGCTAGTACAGTCAAATGTTGTTTAAGAGAGGTAAACCTTCAACCAGAGAGGAAGATAAAAACCAATAAACTTGTACCTAAATATCTATTGGCATTTGCCAAATTGGCTCAAGTCTCATGTACCTATGAGAGGTCACCAAATTTCTTACCTTTAAATAAATTGGAAATTTTAGGGAAAATGAATGCCGACGAAGTTCTTGGCCTTCTAGATTTCTAGATCGGCTGTGTAATTGAAACGGGCACCTAGTCATTAATCGTTCATGAGCTTTTTTCTGGGGTTTCCAAGTAAATAAAGAGTTACTGAATTTGAATAACACTAGCAGAAATATTCTGCGCAATTACGACCATATTCACAGGCGTAGAAGCAGAAATCGAAAAACAAATAAAAAAACGTTATCGCACGAGGAGAGTGAGAAAACTTAAAGCTAGAGGCTTCTAAGTTATGACAGCTTCTCGGAACTTTGGGTACGCACTCCTTATTATACCCTCATCCATTATTATATAAAAACTGCTGCCCGCGGTTTCACCCGCGCGAAGTTACTACAGATACCGTTCATTTTTCTGGAATAAAAAGTAGCCTATGTCACTCTCCGGTCCATAAACTATCGCCATGCAAATAATCACGTTGATCCGTTGCTCCGTTGCTGTGTGTAAAAAGGAGAAACCAACACACCAACAAACACACTTTCGCATTTAATAGAGCACGTAGTAGGTATAATAGATAATTATGCGGTCGGATTTGGCTACATCGACAGCATTTTTAATAATCAATATCTCATGCAGGGTAACTGGCACACTGCAGTGCTGCGCAGGCCAGTTCAAAGTTCTGGGTGGCACTACATAGTGTGACTGGCTGGCGTTACATTCACCATCAACGATCCACTCTTCTTGTTACCAAGTAACATAAAAATAGGTAACTATTACTGAATTAATTTTTTTTTATTTAATCTATTTTCCTCTGCAAGCTCCAGGGCTTTGCAGACCCTTTGCTTGATAATTAAAATTATATATACAGATATTTTTTTTAACATATCAACTTAACAAAAGTAAACTTACTCCGAAAGCCTAAATTAACCTTAAGGTTTCTTCATTTCCTATGGCGACAAATACCGACAGATAGATCTAAGCCATTTTTAACACATTTATAAGCCCATCCACCAGTGTTTTCTAACGAATTTCATGAGATACAAAAAGCTCAGACAGCAACGCGAGCAACCTGGCATCATCTGTTTATCTCTGCGTATTGCCAATACAAAGTTATCCCTGCCCTATGACACATGCTTCTTTATACTATATTACATTATATTGGCCCTTTTGTTTTCGCACGCTTGTCCTTAATAAAATTGCAGTAAACCATGTTCGACTGATCTTAAAAAATCCTGTAAACGTTTTTTTGTTGTTTATTTACGTCTATACTCAGTTAGTCTTTATAAATAAAAAAGTATTTAGTAAGTAATTAGTAAGCCTTTTTGTGATTTTTATACTTGTTTTATTTAGAAAAATAGTATCTAGTACATTATGAACTGATCAAAAGTTTTGACGAAAATAAACCAACGGAGAATTAAATTATGCTTTCAAATAAACACAAACAAAAGCAGAAAAAATGGTTAAAACAAAATTCGTGAATGTATTACTTAAAGTAATTAGTGAAACTGCTTGTTTTTTATAAAAAGTGTCCAAAAAAATTGTAATTATAATTATTTATAATTAGTGAACAGAAATTAAGACCTTTTTTAGGTCAGAGTTCATCAACCATTTTGAACTTACGTTCAACTATGGACTAGGTTTAGCCATGAACCAAGGTTCATATTGCTTAACCTTCGCATTATTTTAAACGAGCATTTTGAATTTTAACTTGATGTTTGTTGATTACTCTATTAAATTATTTCACTATCATAAATTATTATGACCACATTTCATTGAAAGAAGATAATATATTGACATATTTTATTGGTATGTACTTTATGGTGCGAGTAGAAAAATCAATAGTTAATAATACAATAGCTGTAGAGTGCGCTGTGTTCAATGGACGTGGGACAACGATCCTTTCTCGTTGAGCTTATATTTCTATATCAGTGTCATTCCTCCACAGATGCGGCGGCTGGCTTCTTGCTGGCATAGACAACATCTGCTGTCAAAGCTAGCCTTAAGTAGTACGTGATCCGCCGATTTAATCTTTGCGCCATGAACAGCAGAAGTTAAACTTCAATCTAAGCTAGGGAATGTGAAGGCCAACTACTTGAACTTCATTTATTTCCAACGACTACCAATTCTTGGTTTATTTCGCATTTGGTGAACTGCGTCCTTACTGTTGCAAAATATACGTTGCAATATTATCGTATGAAACATTTTCATTACGGGGTAAGGAATCCTTATTTTCATACGGAAAGAAAACACTTTGATTTTGTTTGCTGGCGATGCGGGTTTGAGTGTGTACGCGTATTTGTGTGTATTTCCTGCGGTACCTTCTACCTGCTATAATTCCCCAAGTCTATCCTCGATGCATCAAAATGTTTCAGCTTAATCAAATGTTAGTGATTGTTAACTTCACGCGGTTACTAAGTGGTAGGACTAACACTGCGAGTGTCCGTCTATGTTGGCACCTACCACCGCTTTGCTCGTGAAATCTGCCGAGCAGTAATGTGCAAGCATTACTGTGTTCCGGTTTAATGAGCAAAGTAATCAATGAAATTGCTGGGCTTAAGAGACTTATCCCTAATGTCTCAGGGTAACGGGCGTACAGCAGTACCGCGCAGGCTTTAGTGTTTCAAAGTTCTGGGTGGCACTGCAATTGTTATAGGGCGGCGTTATGCTTACCATCAAACAAATGACCAGCTCGTTGCGTTAACAATTATAATTAAAAAAAGTACTCCTAACAAAGGCATACTGAACCAAATGAGTATTTTATGAATATTAATAAATTCTCATTTTTTATATACTACTAGCAGACCCAGCCACGCGTTGCTGTGAATTATAAATTATAGTGAAATATTGCGGCTATAAATTGAGATGTAAGCTATCCTATCTTTTAAGTTAGATCAAACTGCACACGGTGTGCAAATTTGATTAAAATCGGTTAAGTAGTTTAGGAGTCCATCGCGGACCAACAACGTGACGCGTAATTTATATATATTAAGATTGGAAAACGAGACGAGCGGGTCGGTTTCCTAGTGGTAAGCATAAACTTCGAAAAATAAATCGAATTTGGTATACTTATTGCTCACAGTGCTCAATACTGAAGTGGCAGATATGTATGGGCATTCAAACTAGACATTTATATTAGATAATAAATACATAAAATATATGGGAGATATTCAAAATTGAAAAACAAAGTATGTATTTACAACATAATTTTATTACAAAAGAAAACAGGTGTTGCAATGATTGTATGTTGTATTGTGCATTAAAAAAACAATTACATCTATTTATATAATCACTACGAGGCTGCCAAGTTAAAATCTTAATGCAAGCAGAATGGTTAATAACTTTATTTCATTTGCGATTGACTAAGCAGAGTATAATAACTGTAGGCACCTTTCAAAATCTGAAAAGAAAAAAACATTCATCAGAACATGCGCGGCGACCAGTCGGGGCGCGCGCGTGTGCAGCTCGGTGATGAAGAGGTACCAAATACCTTGAAACTGGTCGAGCAATCGTCACGAAACTTGGCTGTACTATGTAAGCCAATCCGTTTCAATATATTTATATCAGCGAAATACAATAGATTATGTATTTATGTCGCTGATATATCAATCTATCTAAAAGAATCGAAAGTTCACTCACCGGCTAAACATAAAATCTCGTCAACAACTTGATTTATGAAACTAAAATTTGGCAGGTAAAATGCGAAATGTATTGCCAGGCCTTGTCGCTTCCATATAGAATTTTTATAATTACATTTTTTATCGAGTATACAACGGGGAATGCTCGGAAGAGCTTTTTCATCTCATCCCAGCGTCGCAGTTCACCCGAACATCTCGCCACCGGAACATAGCTCATCCACACATTATCGAGTCATGGAAGTCTCATAGCACTCGATTTATGCCATCTTTTCTCCCGCATACTTGCAAAATATGGAACGAGCTCCATCCACAGGTTTATCCGCAATGATGGGTGTTAAACGAGTTCTCAAGGGTCGTCAACGCATTAGCAACGCCCCCCGTGTTGCAAATATCCGTAGGCAATGGTGACCGCTTACCATCAGGCGGGTCGACTGACAGATAGCTGATGTTATAAGGAGTAACTTAGGCTACTTTTATTTTAGAAAAATAATTAGGGTTCTGCGCAAAAAAACAAACCATGAAATCCAATATCTCCACGCGGGTCAAACCGCGGGCGGCAGCTAATAAAAATATAAGAATAAGAACTCGTCATTGACGCTGTTGGTCGCTAAATATAACTTACACTGGTAAAAGTATCCACAGTTAGCTTAGTGAATGGTCCAGCGGAGAAAACAATGCTTTTCTTAAACTGAGCCGTCAGAATGTATAAGTTTTTGCGGCACTTCACGTCTCGTGCCCACCACGTGCTTTCAAACGGACCACGCTGTAGATCTTGGCTCTGAAATAGGTAAAAACAATTTTAGTAATTCAAGAAATAATTTAATCTGAAAAGGCATTTTAATTACTTGTAACTAAAATTTTAAAAAGTAATCAACGTCCGCATTCTACTAAAAATAAACAAAAATAAAAAATAATCACTATGTTTTTTGTACTATTGCATAACGAGACGAGCTGATTGTTTGCCTGATGGTAAGTATAACACTTCCGTCTCAAAGTTGGTAATATATACAGCGAGATAAAAAAGACCCACAAAGATATGAAGACTTGGAACTGTCAGAATACCCAATTTTTTAAAATAATCTCGGTATGATTCAGCCTACTGAATTCATCAACGATTTACATACCTACAAGTTTGTATGGAACCCTCGGTGCACGAGTGAGACTCGCACTTGGCCGACGCGTCGTGACGTAAGACTAGGCTTATCGTGCAAACCTGTATGTAAGTATGTCACTAACCGCGTACAAAACATCGTTGCTGTGCCAGCAGTATATGAACAACTGGGCCACTCCGAACACTAAGTATTCCGTGGTGAGGAATCGCTGCATCGGGTTTGTTTCGATCTGGAATCAGAAGGACCTATCTGAGTTTAGTTTTCAGTATACAAACATAGAGCACACAAGAGCGAGTGTGGGCGAGCGGGAACTTGTGCGACTTTCAATCCGACGCACCATAGTTCGAATTTCGACTCGGCCCGCACTACACCAGTCTGAAAGGAAATATTTGTATTTCATTATCAGCCTCTTACGCTCCCATGAGTTATGGGTCATAATTCACCAAGCGGGGCCGGTGCGGCTTGGTGGATGTCACAATCATGCCCTCGAATTTCATCACGATGTTTTCCTTCACCGTTTTAGAGCGAGTGTGAATAATCCACCCATAACTTGATATAAGTCATTGGTGCGGGCCGAGTCAAAATCAGAACTATGGTGCGTCGGATTGAAAGTCGCACAAGTTCCCGCTCGGCCACACTCGCTCTAGTTGCCTGGTCCTAATCGAGAACAAAGGCAACAAACTCAACGGCGGAGTCTGTGTGATAGATAAGGTATATGGAATCATAGAAATGATACTCACAGTGATTTGATACGCAGTAACACACAACATCACAGAGCATACAAACATGTAGAGCAGCATGATCGGTGATAGACAGGCGTCGAAGACACGCGCAAACCTGAAAAAAAAATCTTACAGCATTACCATCCTTTAGTATGCAGTACAATAATTTGAAAATTAGAATATCAGCATCTTGTCTAGGTTGATAGTAATCCTGCTGGAAAAGAGGTCCCGGATTTGAACCTTGGCCAGAGCAAACTTTGTGCAAACCACAAAGTATACTGGGTACGCTTCCAACTGGTAGTGGGCTAGAATATTTGGATTATCTATAGGCCTACTTGGGCTTGTAGATTATGCAACTGTTTTTGTAGCTAGCTCGGTTAGACGTAGTGTTTATTTAATTTATGTATTTAAAGGCATTTAGCCCGTAAAAAAAAAAGAACCACAAATGACAATATTTCACGGAATAATCATTTAATTAGGATGTGTCACACACAACACCAAATGTGTTGCTATAGTTTTAGATAAGATTATATAATGTGGGTCCATCAAATATCTTGGATATTAGGTTTACAGTGTTATGATACAAATAAGTGTTGTTAAATGTACAAGTGAACCTATTATCTGTAACTGTACCTGTATCCTATCCCAGTAGTCCTATCCTACTATCCTATCCTACTTTATTAATATTATAAATGCGAAAGTGTGTTTATTGGTTTGTTGATTTGTTGGTTTGTACTTATTTCACGCAGTAACGGAACAACGGATCGACGTGATTTTTTGGCATAGATATAGTTTATGGACCGGAGAGTAATATAGGCTACTTTTTATCCCAGAAAAATGCACGGTTCCTGTGGGAACGCGGGTAAAAACCGCGGGCGGAAGCTAGTAATTAGATAAATGTGACATCTTCCAAGGCGCACTGGGCCCGATGGTGGATTATTGCCCACACAGAGAAAGCCTGTACCGCCGAAGCGAGAGTGTAATTGCCTGGTGATGAAATAGGTTACATACAATAACAGATAGCGCGAAAGATAAAGACTATGGAAATGCCAGTTCAAAATTTTAAATCGAATTCCCTATCTCCCCGCTTTACGCATGTTACAACTTTGTATACAAAACATAAGTGCAAAATTCCCATTAGCAGCCGAGAAGTCAATCTAACTTGAGCAGTAACGTTTAGCGATAAATTCTTCGGGTGAACTTCTTTATGAGTTTCCCAAGGAGATTAACATTGGGGAGCTGGCAACACTCGCGGAGTTCTTGTTCGCAGATGTTTTTATTGTTCTGTGTTTTGCAGATTTAATTGCGCGTACGAGGGTTTTTACCCGGATGTATTGGGAAACGCGTAGGTGGAAAAAGCTTTTTGAAAGTGAATACGATCCAAAATTCACGAGCAAAGCTGCTCCTAAACACACAAACATATCGCATTTCAAAAAAGCGGTTTCGCCCGCGTTTCCACAGGAACCGTGCGTTGTTCCCTGATGACATGAACATGATAAAAATCTACCCTATGTTAAACACTGTTTTACACTTTCACGGTTATTCACTACTTTATACACTACTTTATACACTACTTTATACACTACTTTATACTTAGAATAATCACGGTAAATATCCCGTTACAATGTATAAAGTACCCTATGTTACTCTCCGGTCCATAAACTATCATCATTATCAACCTTTTACGCTCCCACTGCTGGGACAACGACCTTCTCTCAGAGAGAGGTATGGGCCATAATCCACCATGCGGGCCCAGTACGGCTTGGTGGATGACATATGTATTCGAATTTTGTGGTTCTTAAACATGCCGGTTTCCTCACGTTGTTTTTCTTCACCGTTTTAGAGCGAGTGTAAACAATCCGCACATAGCTTGATATAAGTCATTGGTGCGGGCCGAGTCGAGATACGACCTATGGTGCGTCGTCTAACCGTCATGATCGTCACCGTCGTCATCTAACCTAACCTAACCTAACCACAAACAAGGCTATATAACTTACTTGACCAACTCAACATGTCTCCTATGACAGTCCTTCAGCCGCTCCAACGCCGTACCATCTGCTACTGGCTTTTCTTCCGTCCCAAATATATTCTCCGAGTCTATCCTTAGTAGTTCCAACTCCGCTCTGAAGAAGACCATGATGACCATGGCATTGGTGTCGAAGGAGGTTATCCAACCTCCTCCGTATATGGCTGCATAACTTTGGTATACTGACGCTGCTAAATATCCAGGGATAGTACTCTTATCGAATGGCACCCAGGAACTTACAACCTAGTCGTGTAAAGAAAGAATATAAAGGTCGTAATTCGAAAAAAATAATAATTCTACAATTATTGCACAATATTTGCGCAATTGTGTTCTTTTTTTCGTTTATATGAGACTGTCTCATCTGCATGTAATTTTATTACTTTAAACGAGCGTTTCTTGTATATATATTATATATACTAGCTTTTTTCACCCGAGGTTTTCACCCGCGTTCCCACAGGAACCGTGCATTTTTCCAAAATAAAAAGTAGCCTAAGTTACTCTCCGGTCCATAAACTATATCTATGCCAAAAATCACGTCGATCCGTTTCACCGTTAATGCGTGAAAGAAGGACAAACCAACAAACACACTTTCGCATTTATAACATTATAAGTAGGGAAGGGACATAGGGATAATATCTGTTACAAAGATTCAATCAGGATCCTTTGAAAAAAAAATGTTTTCGTATGTTATTTAGTTTTCACAGGTACCCAAAATGAATTATCTAAATGACTGAGCTTCACTCGGTGCAAACACATACAAATAACCGAGCGAAAATTGTAAAGAATTGTTCGTTTAAAGTTGTCCCTCTCTGCGTTCAATGCGCAAAATGAAGAATATTTAGTCTGTATCATTCTAAATGACGCCGTGCCCTAACGACCTAACAAACATTACGCGTCGTACCAACATCGTCTGAACCAAACCAATGTTACCTATCTATCTTACCTCGAGATACGACTCCGTGCCATTCTTGACATTATCTCTATAGCTTTGCGAAGAAAAAAACTTATAAATCGGCTGTGTCATCACGATAACGACGGTCGTGTACATCAAAGACCAATATAGATAAGTAATCTTCCTGCAGTAGGCCGTGAACCGATTGATCATATCGATTTTCTTCTTATCGCAAGTCGCTCGCTGATTCAAATCAGCGCGAGTGACGTAGCCAATCACATCCTTCCAATGCTTCTGCCAGTACAAGAAAGTGCTGACTTTGCATACGCTAACAGTCGCCAGCATTGTTATCTTCAAGTTGTTCAAAAGCAGATTTAAATCTGACTTCACGAACCAAACGTCGACGTACTCGGTGGCAGTGAAGACTGTGACAGCAAAATGCATGAAAAGGTAGAAGCTTTTCTTTAAAACATTGTCTGGTAAGATAAGACCCCAAAATTTGAGAGCTTTAATATTCGGTCCGAGTAAAGGTCGCGCAGGGTCTTCTAACTTGGACAGGATTCGTTTCAACATTTTGCGAGTTTTTGAAACGTCTGGATGGAACGATAAAGAAATCCGTGTGACGATCATTATAACTTCGAGCGATACGAAGGAATATTTAATTGATGCGCGGCTTTATTTCGTAGAGATGGGAAAATTAGCCGAGATTGAAATTATTTTTTGGTCGACAATCTTTGAACACTAAAAGAGTTACGAGAGATAATTGAAAGGATAAATTGCTGTTTGCATTGAACGGAATAACGTTTATAAATTGAAAGAACTTCCCAGAGTTATTTCAATTGAGTATTTTCAAAATATGTTTTTGCAAATATAAAATAAATGTGCTTCGTGGCATTTTAATAATTGGTTCTGTGACGTTCTTTACGCCTTTTATGTATTTTTATACCGGTTGATATCAAGACGAGCAGGTCGTTTGCCTGATGGTAAGCATAACGCCGGTCCATAACAATTGCAGTCCACTCAGAACTTTGAAACACAGGCATGCGGGGCATTGCAGTGCGCTCGTTACCCTGAGGCATTAGGTATCTCATTAGCCCTACTGACTACTTGGCTCATCAAACCGGAACACAGTAATGCTTGCACATTACTGCTTGTCCGCAGACACGAGAAAAGCGGTGGTACCCACTAAGACGGATACTCACAGAAGAGTTAGTTCTGCCACCTGGTAAAATGGTATGTAGGTACTTTGCTTATCAACCCGGCCCGGAACACAGTAAGGCACACTACAGGCAGGAGGCAAACTACATGAGCAAGATAGTAATCACCCATCCGAACACTCGCAGAAGAGTTAGTCTAACTTGAAAAAAAAATTGTCCTATTATCTGGTGATAAAGACATCCCAACACTAGTCCTATGTGAAATGACAAAGTATTATGAAGACATCGAGTAGAGGTGTCTTTTCGTAATAATTCCGACGTACTAATTGTATTAATGACATAGAATCATAATTCTCTGTAATTATAACGTAGATTTTCACGCCAAAGAAAGGTACATATTACTTCTGTTAATTATCTGTAATTCAACCGTCAAATAATAATGGAATAGAAAATCTTTTTCGGTTTTATTTTGACATCAGACAGAAATTTGTACAGTATAATCAAATTCTAAGTTATCATTTTATATTGCAAATATGCTATATATTTTATCACATGAATAAGAGTAACTAACACGTCAATATTATCATCATCATCTTCATCAGCCGGAAGCCGTCCATGCACTGCTGAACAAAGGCCTCCTCCATAGAACGCCACTTGGATCGGCTACTCGGCTCTGGCATCCAGTGGCTTCCTACGGTGTTGACCAGGTCGTTGGTCCACCTAGTCCACTCAGTGGAGCGACCCCCAAAATCGTATTATTTTATTATTTACTAGCTTCTACCCGCCGTTTCATCCATTCCAACAGGAACTGTATATTTTTCCGGTACCCTATATTACTCTCCGGTCCATAAACTATACCTAAGCAAAAAATCGATCAAACTACTACAGCGCCGTTATGCGTGAAAGAAGGACAAACCTACAAACACTCTTTCGTATTTATTAAAGTACGGAATATTTTTAGGGAATATCGTCTCACTGGAGAGCAAATGCCTCACTACGTTTCTTCTACTTCTCACGGTCTTTGACTATTGAGGGCCAGTCGTTCGGGAATGCGTCAACCCATCCCGTCTCGGTCTGCCTTTGTCCTTTTTCCGTTATTAGGTTCAAGGTATGCGGCTGACATGCCCGCCCCGCTTCAGTCTGGCAGCTTTTCCAGTGATATCACTGGATATCGCTGATATCAGCGACCTACGTTCTGGAGCGCAGCGTAGTGTTGCAAATTCAGTCGGTAAGATTTACTCCAAGGATGCTGCGCTCCATAGCTCGTGGACAAGTCTCTAGTGAGGACCTATAATGTCCTGTCAAAGACCAAGTCGGTGTGCCAGTATTTGTGAGTATCTAACGAATAAATAAAATTGAAGTGTCTGTTTGTAATATCAAAATAGCTTTTTACTAAATACATATTATGAAAGTATATACGGTACCGACAACAAATCAACCAAAATTTTTGTCTGTCTGTCTGTTTGTTCCGGGTAATCTCCGAAACGACTTGACCGATTTTGACGGGACTTTTACTGACAGATAGCTGATGTTACAAGGAGTAACTTAGGCTACTTTTATTTTAGAAATAGAATTAGGGTTCCGCGCAAAAAGATAAAACCCATGAAATCCAATATCCCTGCGCGGGTGAAACCGCGGGCAGCAGTTAGTCGTTACATATAAATCCAACGTGTACTGATTTTTTTTTGTAATACTAGCCAATGTTCGACCACAACATTTGAAGACCCACTACTAACGTACTTACTTAGAACCTTTTTCATTCGGACACTAAAAAGGTCTCTCACTAATGACTTTTTAATTGCATGGTCTAAAAGCTATCTCAAAAAACACAGGTCATTGTGGGGTCTAGCATAAAATTCTTGTTAAGCTTTTGATGGTATTAGAATTACGTTTCAAAGAGCGGGGATGATTTCTAGCCGAAAATTTAAACGAATTTTGTTAAAATTTGTCAATTGTTTTCAGCACAAACCATGCTGAAAAAGTGACAACTTTTAAATCAAAGGTATTGAATAGCCTAAAGTGTGATACCTAATTGAGAAAAAATTTTAACCTAATATAATTAAGTACCTATAAAATCATGAGAAATCCCCCAAGTTTAAGAACCATAAAATTCAAGGACATGTGTTACATCCGCGAAGCCACACTGGGCCCGCGTGGTTGATTATGGTCCATACTCCCACTGTTGGTGTCCCAGCAATGGGAGCGTAATAAGTCTGATGATTGAAGTAGTGTTAAGTTCAATTCGGACGTAAACCAATTTTTATCTACGCAGCCGAAATAAACGACATTCGGCCTTTCTTAAAATTCGAACTAATACGTTACATCACTACAAGCTTTATCTTTGAGTGATAAATCTAATAGCTCTTTATGAAAGAAAAAGATCAAAGGGTATTATTTTCTTTTTCTATTGTAGATATTGAGATGGCCTATGATAGTTTCCATTTGTTTTGTGGCTCGATTTACTTTGTTTTATCAAATCGTATTTTTTTGCACAGAATGTTTTTCTTATACTCAATGGCTTGGCGTTTGACCACTATATCGCCTGACATTATAGTTGGAGAATAGGTATTTCACAAATATATTACTGTCGCGCTTTGCCCCGTAAAGCGCGATAGAGACAACAGCAGCTCGGACCGATTTTACCTACGAAAATTAAACCAAATCAACATTGTATTCCCCCTTTCCTGCTCCAAAACTGGACTGATTTTTTTTTCGTGAATTTTGCGAGATAATCTTTGGCTGTGGTTCTCTCATTTTATTATATGTTATTTACTGGACGTCCGATCACGGCGATAAAACTTATAATTTTTTGGAGTTTTTCAGGTTCTTATTATTCAGGTTTTTATTATCTTATCAGATTGTTGTAATTATTATGTTATGACAAAAACAGAGGACCACGAAAGACAGATTTTATAGAAAAAAATATTGCACTAGTGGCATTATTCAAAGAGGAAACAGGGCCCTTACTCTGAAAATCGAACATCTTCGGATGACGGGTTTCAGTGTACCCATCACGATTACGTTTGTATGGACTAAACGGTGACCTACGAGGACTGTTGGTCTAATGGCGAACACGGCCCCCTGGGTCTTACTTCGAAAATCAAACATCGAATCTTCGGGTGACGGATCGCAGTTTACCTACCACGATTACGTTTGTATTGACTAAATGGTGACCTACGAGGACTGTTGGTCTAATGGCAAACACTGCCCCCTGGGTCTTACTTCAAAAATCAAACATCGAATCTTCGGGTGACGGATCGTAGTTTACCTACCACGATTACGTTTGTATGGACTAAACGCTGATCAACGAGGACTGTTGGTCTAATGGGTAACACTGCCCTCTGGGTCTTACTTCGAAAATCAAACATCGAATCTTCGGGTGACGGGACGCAGTTTTTATACTACGAAAATGATTATATTGCTAACTATTCTACCCGTTTTAATTGATGTAAATAAATAAAATAACGATGAACCAACCTTTTGATAATAACGTGTATTGTATCACAAAAACCGCCGCCTGTAGGTATATTGTATTTCAACCAGATTAACCCATTTACGCCTTCTAATAAATCAACATCAATCACGTTGACAAGCGGTTGATAATATCGATAATATATCAGATTTCTGGGGCCGTTTGAGGGAACGCTTATTTACTTAAGGCCCAAGTTTCCTTTGAAGTTACACGGCTAAATTCTTTTGCTGGGAAATTTTTTTACGAAAAGTTATACGGGCGCTAACGTGGCAGCAATGCTTTTTGTACATAGCAAAATGCTACGTAAGTATTTATTTGTAGACAAAAGTATATTCTGAGATTGTTACAACGTAAACTTGATAAAAAAAATTATAAATCTGTAGGTACAACCACAGATCATAGAAACAAGGAGATGTGGCAAGGCGTACGTAGCGGGTGCGAACGCATCAGGCCCAAATCAGGCCTGATACATTTAATCGAATTCACTTTGCAGACGGCCTTGCTGCCGTCCCATTTTTTTGTCTGTGGATTATTAATAAATTTATTTGTGTGGCAGTAAGTCTGTCTCTTAGTGTGTACAAAAAATGAGTAGGTGTGCCGTACTTACAGATTTAGCATTAAGCGGTTTAGCGAAATGGTGAAAAAAATGTATGAAAAACAGAGACATATTTTGAACGCGAACGACCCTCCCTTGGAAACAAGGCTTCTGAAATAATCAACTACTAAACGCTAGTAAAACTAAATGTATTAAATTTTCTCTTCCAAACGTGCCACATGTGGACTCTAACGTCGTATCGGAAGGCAGCATACTTAACCTGTTGAATTACTTGGTAAACTTGCATCCTCTGGTTTTAAGCGATGTGGCCAATTGCAACTACAATTGTACTATATTTTCTTTTTATGTTATTTGGTAACGAGACGAGCTGGTCGTTTGGCTGACGGTAAGCATAACGCCGGCCCATAACATTTGCAGTGCCACCCAGAACTTTGAAACATAAAGGCCTGCGCGGCACTGCAGTGCGCTCGTTACCCTGAGACATTAGGTATACAGTCTCATAAGCCCAGTAATTTCACTGGATACTCTGCTCATCAAACCGGAACACAGTAATGCTTGCACACTACTGCTTGGCGGCAGACTTCACGAGCAAAGCGGTGGTAACAACCCAGACGGACACTCGCAGAAGAGTTAGTCCTCCCACTAACAGTTAGTCCTCCCGCTAACCAATATAGGTATATTTAAGCATTTCTACGCCATTGAAGAATCAATCAAAACGATAACTGCTTTTGTCATTTTTAATTGAGCCTTCTAAACCCTTCAGTATCAACAGGGGATCACTTAAACAATCTTTTAAATCTGTGCAAAAATCGTCAAAACTCCAACAAAACCTCGTTCGATTATTTTCTCTTCAATTTGAGAAATTTCCTGAAAAAATTGGCCTGAGTAAGGTCAGATTATTCTGTTAACCAATTTCCTGTATCGAGTATTTTTCTTGAGGGCAGATAGGGTGTATTAAGGGTAGGCAAACGCAGGACCAGATGGGGATTTTAATTTATTACTCTTTATTAACAAATGGTTGTGTATTTAAATCGATAATAGGTCACTGGTAGTTTGCAGGCTGACTATTAGAGTAGCCACACATTAGGCCACCAAATGCTGCCACTAGACGCAGCCACTAGACGCGGTCACCAGTGTCTGGGTGCAGCCTCCATTCGCAGCCACTGATAGCCCCACAAAATAGAGAGAACAGAAATGGGCACTCGCGCGCTTTTTGACGGTCTAAGGCCCCAAGCGCTCCTTCTGTTCACTTTCTATTCTGAGCGGATAGAGAGAAGTCATCGTTTGTTGTCTATAAGCCACAAAAGCGGCCACCACCTCAGGTTATGGCTCGGACGCGGCCATTCCAAAGCAGTGTACGCTGATGCCATATAAAATGTATGAAAAATCTTGTACGCAGGTTATGGTCACGTTAGTGGCCGCGCTCGGTGGCCCAATGTGCAGTAGCAATAAAGTAAGCTTTGAGCAACCCGCACTTGAGAGCCAGCCTCAATCCTAAGCTTAGCATGTTAAACACATCAAGTGACGAAAACTAAAATGAAAAAAAAAATCGTTTTAAACTTTCATGGTTATTTACCAATTCATACGTATTCATATATTTTTCTATAACACGATATTTACGGTGATTATTATTGAGTGATGAGCATCCGATATTTCAACGCTGTTGCAAGCATCATGTTCACGGAAATCATCGAGATACTAACCCCGAGAGATGAAATACTGTACTATCCGATCTCACAACATTGTATTGATTTTGCTATAAACGCTCAGCGTATCAAATCAGAGCGCATTATGTCTAGGCAAAAATGGTGGAATTTATTTGGTGCAAACCAAACGTCACTGCACCTCTTGAGGTTAGTATATCGATGACGGGAATACTCAAATAAAAATATCCCGTTAAATGTATGGATTAAAAAAATATAATATTAAAATAAGTAAAAACAAAACAATGTACGTAAGTAAACAGGTCTGACCAATTTACTTGGTACATTATTTCGTTCTATTCAAGTTGACCTTAATAAATACATAGGGGACATACATCTCAGAGCCTCAAGTACGTCCTGTCTTCTGCCCATAAACTCTGACCATTCTGACAGATTCTCGATAGAACAAACTGTTTTTGCTACCTCAAATTTATCGAGATAGCCCCTGATCCGTAACTTTGGCGATGCGTTTATCTGCGCAGTACGTTAGATCGGGCAGTAACTGCAGTAATAACGTAATAGTTTTTTTTATATTATTCTATTTGGTAATGAGACGAGCGGGTCGTTTGCATGAAGATAAGAATAACGCCAGCTCATAAAAGTTGCAGTGCTACTCAGAACTTGCAAATAGAAAGGTCTGCGCAGCACTGCTGTGCGCTACGCCCTGTACCTAACGGGTGAACTAAAAAAACCTTATATGAGCTTTGAATGAAGGAATCCATAGGTTGGTGGTATGACATTTTCAAGTGCCCGCAACATACCCTTAATTTGAAAATATGTCACCAAGTCACCATGTCAAATATGTCACCATGTTTTGTTAGTGGGAGGACTAACTCTTCTGCAAGTGTCCGTCTGGGTTGTTACCACCGCTTTGCTCGTGAAGTCTACCGCCAAGCAGTAGTGTGCAAGCCTTACTGTGTTCCGGTTTGATGAGCAGAGTATCCAGTGAAATTACTGGGCTTATGAGACTTAATACCTAATGTCTCAGGGTAACGAGCGCACTGCACTGCCGCGCAGGCCTTTGTGTTTTAAAGTTCTGGGTGGCACTGCAATTGTTATGGGCCGGCGTTATGCTTACCATCAGGCAAACGACCAGCTCGTCTCGTTACCAAGAATTATATAAAAAAAAGAAAAAAAACCAAGCACCTACGTGTGTTTGAAATGAAATGAGTTTATTTCACGAAAATAGAGTTATTAATAATAGTGCTGCTATATACGCCTTAAGATCAGGCGATATAGTGACCAAATACCAAAATATCTAGTACAAAAACAAATACTTGGGTCGGTTTTTGTTTCTTTGTTACTGTTTTCCACGAACACCTTGAGCACTGAATTATTTTTTCGTCCGCAAATAAAAACTGCGGGTAGGCGTGATCATGCTGCTTATTTATTGGAACTGCTATACCTCGGGAGATTTTATGAAGATCAAGTGGCTGCCCCAAGGTCTTAATCCGAGAATTACAGCCCGTATGATTTATAAACCTTGTTCAAAACACTGCAAAATTCGTATATTTGTCTTTTTTTACCCGTCACGTCATAGGCCAAGCTAAAGGATAGTATATCAAAAGGAACGGTAGAAATATAATATGTTATTTCACTACCTACTACCCAAACAATGAGTGTATGTTTTCAGTTAAACCCTTTGTTATTACTGCATTATGTACTAGTATTCTATACAGTAGACTGCTAAATGCCGTAAGATCAAAAGGTACTAAGTGCACTTACGTGATAAAGGACAACATTTGAAAATGACGAAGGTATTCTTGCCATTACTGTACATAGTTAACGCACATCGAAGGCCAGCTAAAGATTCTCAGTTTGATTAAAGGAAACAACTCTGAGAAATTCTTCAGAGAAACAACTCCTTCAAAAGAGCAACAATGGCTCCACGGTTATTTGTTTTTAATTTTCCTTGGTAAAGATGAAGTTGTATAATTTTCTGGCAGGTTGTCAAATGTAGTTAGCGTCTTCTGCATAATTCTTTTCTCGACGGATTACGAGTACTGACAAGTTGTTCCAGGAGTTTGATCACTTCAAAGGGATGTTTCTGAACTTTTGGGAACGGATGAAGGTAGAATAGGATAATAATCATAGCGAGAGTTGTGTGTTTTGTGTTTGCGAGACGTTAGATGAAATCATTTTTTACTTTGAAACGAGCAAAAATGAAATGATGGTGGCTAATTGGTAGTAACGTCGGCTGCTGATTTGTAGGTCAAGGGTTCGAGTCCTATAATTAGCTTGAGCTTTCGGTGAAGGAAAACTTTGTGAATCAACTTTGTGGTAAAGCATTTTCTAGTGCTCGCCTAGCTAGTTACCATGCTAATATTGAAAATCCGTCGACAAGCACCTGTAGGCACCTATAGCACACATCCTTTGCCTGAGGGTAAGTATAATGCCAACTCATAACAATTGCAGTGCCACTCGAAACTTTTTTTAACTATTGGGTAGCAAAAGGAGGTGGTCGTTTGCCTGATAGTAGTTTAGTATAACGGCAGCCCATATAGAAATTGCAGTGCCATTCAGTACATTGAAACATAACGGTCTGCGAGGCACTGCATTGCACTCGTAACCTCGAGACATAGTCTCATCACTAAAAACCTCTTCATAATAGTGGTATTAGAAGTATTGTAATATAGTAAGATTGAAAACAGAATAAGTTTATTGTTTTACAATACCAATCATCTAAATAATAAAGGCAAGAATACATACTCTCACAATATGCCAATAAAATCTAAATAGGACTCTCGACTATTGAAAACAAGCAGTTATTTGTTGTTTACCTGCCATTTGTTTGCTCCTTCAGTTCAAATGAAATCGAAAGTATCTGGGAGGTAGGTATGTCGAGAGTTGAGGGAGCCGGGGGCTGATTTTGAGAAACGATTTTACAACGGTGTTTGGGGGATAAAATTAGTTTTCCTGTTCGCGACTTGCATATCACGATAAAATGTATTTTAACGTCTAATTTACTTATATATATTTTTTATTTGATTACGAGAGGAACAGGTTGTTTGCCTGATGGTAAACATTGAACCGACCAATAACAATTGCAGTACCATTCATAACATTAAAAACACAAAGGCTTGCGTGGCGCTGCAATGCGCTCATTACCTGCCAGTAATTTGACTGCCTACTCTGCTCATCAGATGGTCATCAACCCAGACGGTCACTCACAGAAGCATTAGTCAAAAAATCATTTCTTCTTACAAACATCTCATTATAATATTACTACAGATTTTTTTTATTCGAGATGAGCGTCATTTTCCTAGTGGTAAGCATAGCCCAACAATTGCTGTTCCACTCAGAATTTTGAAACACACGGGACACTGCATTTCTCATTGCTCGTTCGCTAAGGTATTTAGGTATTTAGTCTCATAAGCCCAGTAATTTTACTGAAAGAAAGACAATGTATTTATTTTACTGCATGCAGGTACTTCTCATGCAGTGCCTTTAGATAATCGCCAAATACAATTTTTGAGGACTGGTCGATTCTCCCACAGTTCCCTGCGCTGTAACGGTCGCTAGACCATACAGACCTAGACCACGCTAGACTTGAATTGTACTAACTAGAGTCGTTGTCTGGTCTAGACGCTAGACCAACTACAACTGCTTTTAAAATCGGAGATGTTCTTAAATCGTTCATCAAAATAACCGCCAATATTTTACCGCCTTTCACTTTACCGTATCGTGAATTTTTACGACGTCTGACAGGTCCTCATAAAATACCTAAAGATTGTGGATGTACACGCGATTGTCTTTGTTTTGATGTTTTTTTCGCAGAAATTCGCTGTTTGGGTTCCGTATGTCAAATGGCAAAGAAAGGTTCTTGAGTAAAGAAATGTTCTTGAGTGGCGACCACGAACCGGAAGACGTAGTGTAGGACGACCCCCCACTAGGTGGACGGATGACGTTGTCAAAACCGTGGGAACCGTTGGATGCAAGAGGCGAGTAGTCGATCCAAGTGGCGTTCTATGGGAGAGGCCTATGTTCAACAGTGGACGTCTTCCGGCTGATGATGATGATGATGATGTCAAATGGCGAAACGGGTATTAGTTTATTGTTTGTCTGTCAGTCGGTCTATCAAGGTATCTAAAATGGATTGAAGTGAAAAAGTGAAAGAAGTTTAAATAGTATGTTCGCCTCTTGCCCTCTTTCTGACTTTGTCTATTATACTGGTCATTCATACAAATTGTAGAATTTTGCCCCGTTTTTAATATTCTATATTTGTTAAGGGTTCGTCGCTTGTAAGGCCCACTGCTGTATTAAATTCAAGTACATAACTAATTTATTTAAGACAACAAATTGATCCTTACAAAGCTCCCTTTCTTAGAAAATACTGCTTACTGTAACATGATATTTTTGAAATCTTTGAACGGGTGGCTTCTTAGCTATTGTTTCTATAGTAATTTTGTAATTACGAGTATTATCTATACAAATAAATAACATTGAAGTGTCTGTTTGTAATATCAAAATAACAGCTTTTTACTAAATGCATATGAAAGTATATACGGTACCTATAGCTAAAACACAATTTTTAAAATGTAGGTCTGTTTGTTCCACGTAATATCCGAAACGGCTGGACCCATTTTGACGGGATTTTCACTGCTACATAGCTGATGTTATAAGGAGTAACTTAGGCTACTTTTATTTTCCTATTACTTCCTCGAAAAAAAAAAACTCATGAAATCCAATATCGCGGGTAAAACCGCGGGCAGCATCTAGTTAACTATAAAACTTTTACATGCCTGATTGCAGTGTGATAAATACCAATTTAAGATCAATATATACAAGTATTTTAGGATATTCTAAGTCATAATATCAAGTCAAAAGCTTAAGTACTCCGTTCTACCCCGGGTCCTCCTATTTTATATTTCCAGTGTATCCTGAGGTCTCGTTGGAAGAGTAGCGCTTCTGACGTTGGTTCATCTTATATTAGTGGTTATTAAAAGGATGGCTCTTTCTTCATAATTGACATAGGTTGAGGTACGGAACCTAGCAAAGATTTCCTCTTGACGGTTTTTAAAATTAAATATTTGCAATTTCTTTTCTTCGTATTTGAAAAATGGGGCTTTTGTTTGCACGCAATGATAAAAATGTTTTTTGAATTAATTGATTGAAAAGTTTTCTTCAGATTCGTGGACGAATCGCCTTTTTAATTCGTTAAATCCTACTTAATATTATAAATGTGAAAGTGTGTTTGTTGATTTGTGCTTCTTTCACGTAGTAATGGATTAACGGATCGGCGTGATTTTTGGCTTAGATATAGTTTATGGACCGGAGAGTAACATAGGCTACTTTTTATCAAAATGCACGGTTCCTGTGGGAACGCGGGTTAAACCGCGGGCAGAAGCTAGATAAATTTGAGTAGAGAAATATAATTATGGGATATTCACATTCCAAAATATCCCTTAGGCATTTAGTATAAAATAAAGTTTATTTAGTTTAGTTATTCATTGAGTATGTAAGGTAACATCAATTCAGAATTGAATCTGTAAGGATTTTTGTGTACTATAATTTACTGAGAATTATTAAAAATAAAACTAATCAGACCTTGGTTTTAGGTCCTAGATGAAACATTTTAACATTTCCACACCATAAATTTTATGACCAAAATTATTCTAGACTCAAATTATTTACACTAAAATGTAACTCTATTTCAGATTTTAGTTGCTGGCATCTTTCCAAAATACTGTTTAACTAAACTGTGATGACTATAAAACCAAACATTCACGAAAATAAATCTTAATTTCTTATTAGTGAAGGTGAATTTTCTGTGCGATGCTTTTCGGTTACGTCTTTTTGCAAGGATTTTACTGTAGGCTTTCTCGGTTCATATTTTATGATGCAGTTCAGACGTTTTTACGTCAAACTTATCATTCATAGTGTAATATTGACAATTAAATTAGAATAATTAAAATCCGTAACTTAATCGTGGCACAACTGCCTGATACAACCAGCAGGGTGAGTTTAATTCACTCGGAATGATTCCGTGTAGGAAGCGAATATTAGAAAGAGCTAGATGGAGCTACGGCTTGTAAGCCGGAAAGAAATACATCATATCAAGAATTTCGCAGTCAACATCGATTGCTCCCATAGCCTAGTTGGTTAAGGCGTCTGGCCCGGCAAGCCAGAAGACGCAGGTTCTAATCCTGTTGGTAGCGAAATTTTTGTGATGTATATATTATATTTGTGTGAACATCCGCTAGTGTCGGTTAACACTATAAAATATATTTCATAAAGAGAATATTTCTGATCGTTAATATCTTGGAAACAAATTCCGACAGAGAAATATTTTTGGGATTATAATATGTGTGCTTATGCAGCAGCCAAGTTGTCGAATCTAAACGGTATTTTTTTCTGCCAGGGTGCGATTCCAAAATATAAACTATCATGGAATGATAACCGTGTCGCTTCCGACATGGATATTCATTCCGAGTCAATTAGAATAATCCTGCTGTAGGTAGTGCTTCGGGGAACTGCTATTCCCATTAGCATTACCGGTTGTGCCAAAGGGAAATCTTGGTCAACATCATCACATACTGCGATTACAAAGACGCCTGCCAAGTGTCGTGCGTTATGACCAAGGGAGGGCCGTTCGCGTTCAAAATATGTCTCCGTTTTTCATACATTTTTTTCACCATTCCGCTAAACCTCATAATGCAAAATCTGTAAGTACGGCACACCTACTCATTTTTTATGCACACTAAGAGACTTACAGCCACACAAATAAACTTATTAATAGTCCACAGACAAAAAAATGGGACATCAAGGCCGTCTGCAAAGTGAATTCGATTAAATGTATCTGGCCTGATTTGGGCCTGATGCGTTCGCACCCGCTACGTACGCCTTGCCACATCTCCTTGTTTCTATATGATCTGTGATTATGAATAGTCATGGATATCCTATAGGCCTATGTCTAGCAGTGAAAGATTCAGTTGATGACTATAGAAAGGGTACTTCTAATCATGCGTGATAATGGTTAGACACCACAATCCGCCTACCAGGTCGCAGGTCTAACTATTCTGTGAGTGTCCGTCTGGGTTGGTACCACCGCTTTCCTCGTGTTTAGTCTGCCGCCAACTAGATTACTAATTGTGCGAGAATTACTATGTTCCCGACTTCGGTTTGATGAGCAGAGTAGCCAGTGAAATGGGCTTATGAGACTTACTTAATGTCTCAGGGTAACGAACGCACTGCAGTGCCGCGCCGGTCTTTGTGTTTCAAAGTTCTGAGTGGCACTGCAATTGTTATGGGCCGGCGTTATTCTTACCACCAGGCAAACGACCAGCTCGTCTCATTACCAAATATCATAAAAAAAAAAAATTCGTACGTGTCGGGCGTTATTCTTACCACCAGGCAAACGACCAGCTCGTCTCGTTACCAAATAGCATATTTTTTTTTAATTAAATACATACGTGTCGAACAGATAACCTCCTTTTTATAGATGAAATTCGATTCAATAGCAACGCAACAATTTAACAAATTTAATACAAAAACACAATTATTACTGTATTTCTCTGAATGGTAAACAATTATTATGCACAATACACTCATTCCAAACCATTGGTTATTTATCGTCACCGTCGTATAGTGAATTTCCAGTTAATAATACTTTTGTGACAATTTCGCTCGTTTAAATTTGGCTTGCATTGACACTTTGAAATCATTAAGTTTTAAACAGTTTAATTGATAGCATCCAGTGATTATGCCAATGGAAATAACGGGCGTATGAGATTTGAAAAATGAAGCTTAGCGTTCGAAGATATTCCACTTGAATGGGGTAACTAGCCAGGTCATATTATACATCATGATATTTTCAATAAGTTACAAGCAATTGGGTTAAATTGACAGCACTTAAATGGTACTTTTGAAACTTTTACAAAAACGGATCAATTGCTCACAAATTTTACCAGGTGCATCACATGGTAGGGCTAACTCTTCTGCGAGTGTCCGTCTAGGTGTGTCCACTTTGCTCGTGAACTCTGTCGCCAAGCAGTAATGTGCAAGTGTTAATGTGCTCTGTTTTTATGAGCAGAGACTTAATATCTAACATCAATCATGAATTAGGTGTGAGGGCTGCTATACTAACAGTATCTGCAGACTCGCTCGAAGATAAATCGTGACACGAACACTTCCCTCTGAGCGGATTCCACAATGAAATCAACCAGACTACTTTCAATTGGGGAGATGATCCATGCAAGATGGATGTTCTTATGTCCTTGGTTACTTACAACGATTCAGGTAAATCATTCAAAACAGTCTTTTGTTTTTGGATCAATATTTTCTTTGTTCAATCATCACATTTTTTTTTATCGGAAGCTTATTTTTATCATAAAAAGAAACTTACGATACATACATCACATTTTTTTGTATAAAATAAATAAATCGCCATTTTCATAAAAAGAAGCTTAAGATACAAAAAATGTGATGATTGAACAAAGAAAATATTGATATGATATTGCCATTTTTTATCATAAAAAAGCTAGCCTTCGAAAATGTCGAAAAAGCTACCAACAAAACGACTAAAACTATACATTATATTATTCTACTAGCTGTGCCCCATTGGTTCGCCCACGTAGGCTTAGTTACTCCTTGTAATATCAGCTATCTGCCAGTCAAAGTCCCGTCAAAATCGGTCCAGCCGATTCAGAGATTACCCCGAACAAACAGACGGACACATAGACAACAAACACACAATTCGATTTTATTTATTTGTATGTATGTATAATATATGTACTACCTATAGACTGTCTATCCTTCAGCCATTAACGTCTATAATTCCAGCCTACTAAAAAAAGAATAAGCTATTTCTACCATATGACATTTTCCAGAACAAAGACATGAATATGGTAGGTACCGAACTCCTAAACTTCAGGTCCCTGCGGAATCTTTAAATAGTTAGGGATTTCTTACACATGAATAGTTATACCATTATAATATAACACGAAACTATGTTGAGTGCAGACCACGCTCCCGTAGTTTCGAATTCTGAAACTTCGACCGGATCTCGCTATGAACGAAGAGCTAAAGTTGTACTAGAATTACTTCTATTTTGACAAATAAAGCAAGACACTCATCAACATAAATTAAACTGGCGACATAACATTATGTGTGCCATGTTTCACCTGACTTACTTTGAAGTACATATACCCTATTCAATGAAAGAAGACTACGTCATTTTTAGCTGGAAGGAATAAAATAAATTTATATTATACTAGCTGTGCCCCGCGGCTTCGCTCACATAGCCTAAGTTACTCCTTGTAACATCAGCTATCTGCCAGTGAAAGTCCCGTCAAAATCGGTCCAGCAGTTTCGGAGATTACCCGGTACAAACAGACAGATAGACAAACATTTTTAAAATGTTCTTTTTTATATAGGTGCCGCTTATTCTTTTTGTAAAAAGCTGTTATTTTGATATTACAAACAGAAATTCAATTTTATTTATTTGTATGTACATATGTATGTATAGATTTAGGCATACATTAGCTTATAGATTAACCAACTGTTTTTGTAGCCAATTTAGATGTAGTGTCTATGTAGCTGGTTAATAAAGGCATTTAGCCCGTTGAAAAAAAAATCCAGAAACTATGATCAGAAAAGTATGAAAAGCTGTAAAATGTAACCGCTCTTAAGACTAAAAACAACTATACTGAAGACTTATCACTTCGGTCAAGTTGAAGATCAGTATTAACTCCTTCCAGAATCTCTAAATCGTGATAAACTACCTGCGGTATCGTCACCGCAGAACTTCTGGTTGCATTTTAATGGGCGGATAAATAACTCACTATGGGCTATAAAAAGTTCTCAAATTATTTTATTCTACACGTTAGAGCCTTAAGGTTAGGTTTTATGTGGTCTCTAGAGACTGGATTAAAGTTACTTTAAGGTTTTAAAGTTTGTTATTTGAAGTACGATTGTGTCAAGAATCTTTATACGTGATGGGATACTAATTTTGGGCAAAATAATTATATAAAAAACACGACTGCGCCAGCCAGTGTCACTCTGGATGATGTATTCCAACGATACTCAATACATCCAAATCCGATCAGGCATTTAAAAGTTATAGTGGAATAAAGAAACCCACATACATCCATACATACTACATGTACGCTAAAAATATTAGACTCCTCTTTTGTGCAATCGTGTAATAAGGCTTACCTATTGTTGTTACCCGTATTGTTTGTAAAAAATCGTAAAGGTTATTCCAAAGTTCCTTCTTCAATAACATCATTTAAATGGAAAAACTAAAAACCATCCCCTAAACACTCATGTAAACAACCTGCGTATTCATCACAACCCTTATTTTAGAGTAGTAAACTTTCTACCTTCACATATAAAAGGTAACAGTATGGACGATTTGATATTTAGAGTTACTAAAGTATCAGGTGTGACGCTGTTTATTGTGTGATTTAGCCTTAGGCTTTTTTAAAAGAGGCTTAGCCTTTTTTTGAGCCATCCATATAATTATGATAACAAGGTTCCAAATTAATAAAAAGGGTTGGACATGATTTAAATACTAGAAACATAAAATTATATCTAACGGTGTTAGATTCTATAATAAAATACTATAAAACAGTAATGATATAACATAAAGAAAGTTTAACATCTAGTTAAGAAAAATGACGTACTAAAAAAATTTGGATTATTATATATGACAAATATATAAACTAGCTAAAACTACTTGTCAGGGGCCCGAGATGGGCGCACGTGGAAGTTATGGTGACTCAAATTGCATCGTTCCACAGAACCATCAAGAGAAATAAAGAAAAAAAGGGCAAGAAACTCGACGACGGAGTGATTGAATTTTAAATTCGTGTATTTATATGAAGGGTCCTTACTGTACGATATTATATTTATATCGAACATACTCTTACCCTCAGAGCTGTAAAAAAGTTGTCATAACAAAGTTGGTTTAGAACCGGATGGGATCGGACCTGAAGTGTACACGGAAACCGGAAACGGAAGAGTAGGTTTCACTGCGGTTCAGCGCTTTGTCCCTTTACACCAGTTGAAATAATACCTTTTGTAAAACGTTTGTTGTATCTGTGTAAGGTAGATTTCGCATATTATAATTATTGTCTGTAATCTTTCGTCTTAACCAAGTTCAAAAAAGAAGGAGGTTCTTAATCGGTCTGTATATTTGGGTGTACGTATTTCTCGGAAATAGAAGTCGAGGTTTGTCAAGATGGGATGATTCAATCCGAAGCTAGACAATTATTAAGACGGTTCCAATTTCTTTTTAAGCTTTTTTTTATGTACAATGGAGAAACCTTTTTTGCCATAAAAATAATAAACATAAAACAAAAAACAAAAAAGCATTAAAAAAGTAGGTAGGATTTTTTTTTGTTTGAAATATGAATACTTTCGTTTGACCACGATCCACGCGATCTCAACTTATGTTAAGCAATGATGCGGTCGATGATGGTATGTATATTTCATTAGTGCGTTATTTAATATTTTAAAACCAAACGCATTGTAAGTATATTATAAATCTGTAGGCTGTATAAGCATCAATCTTGCTGGCAAATTTCAAAAGATTCTCCAAAATATAAATCCAAGTGAATGGCAAATTTAAAACAGATTGCCTCCCAAGCATAAAGGCGGGAATACATTGACGTCACAGTTGACAAATCGCCTATTCTTCGCGCTGAGACGAAACCTGTGTACTTCATTACTAAGAAAACTTATCTTTTACCTTTGCAAAGGTCTTAAATAAGTGACAATGATTTGGATAAACGAATTATTAGTTTTACTTGACTGTCCAAAAAATGAGTAGGTATAATGTTTTCAGGGTTCATGTATGGGAGTTTCTTTATTCCACCATGACTTAAACGCCTAAATATAATTATTTTGGGGTATCGTTAGAATCCTTACATAATCCCGAGTGACACTAGCTAGGGCAGTCGTGTTTTTTATTTTTTTATTTACCACTATGTCGCCTGATCTTAAGAGACGATGGGGATACGCCAAACCTAGATTAGCACTGGCTATCAAGTGCAGTTATAGAACACACACATAGGTGCCTGACTCCAGGGTCCAGCACTTTTACTCTTCAGTATCGAATGTTTTTGCCAAATATTATCAAAATTGGCCTGTAAATGGTGTCGCAAAATTGCCCCTGTTAGGTAAAATACCCCTCTAATTAAAAATCATCATCATCATCAGCCGGAAGATTAAGAATCGATTAAGAATTGTTGACGATTAAAAAAATCTTTGCAGAACCTGTTCACCAAGTTTCATCAAGCTTAGTTGAAAAATACGACCTGTACGGTGTACGCGAGTATCAAATTGCGGACTGATGAACGCAAAATGGGCCAGTTGTTGCAGTCTTTCGGTTCGCTCACTCGGTCAATAATGTCTATACTGATGCTACCACAGCATTATGGTGAGCGGGGCCGGATTAACCATGTCGGGGCCCCTAAGCAATGCACGTCTCGGGCCCCCTTTTCTAACCATAATAATATTATCCTATAATAATATTTTGAAATGCGATCTGAAATATGGCGATGTAATATAAAAAACGATGCAATATTAATAATATTATCATTGAGGGTTTGTTACATACAAATCTTAAAATTTAATTTTCATTCGAAGAAATATTTTCAATTTTATATCCCGGGGTGCGGGGCCCCTAATTGGTGTGGGCCCCTGATTGGTGCGGGGCCCATAGGCAGTTGCTACTTTACTTTAAGGATAATCCGGTCCTGGTGGTAAGGCATTTCCTAACGCCTATCACCCGCATGTTGAAAATCTTCGCCAAGCACCTATTGATGCGTTCCAACTTGAAACCATTTACTTACTGTCTAATTTTCGACCACATCGTCATTTTTATTCAAGATTCGAACCATTAGCCTACATACCTACACATAGCCTACACTATAACGGCACCACTTATACCAACAGGCGTTTACAAAACTGGGTAGACCCCAGTACCACCACTAAATCTAATAAACAGAGCTACATCTATTACGGCACCGCTTTAAAGTCTAGTCCAAATTAATGTGGTGACAATGATAAATGGACCTTATCCACGGTACAGTGACGAAATATCATTTATAATGGAGATAGGGGTATTTTCCGACCCGTAGCAGGGGGCGGTTTAAGGATGTCTGAGTTCATCTCATAGTTGTGAAACTACGCAACTGGTTTAATTACTATAGAATAGCGCTTGGTCGCTGTCTTTATGATGTCAATCTATTGGTTTTCCATGAGAATCAAATGTCTATATCGAAAAAACTGGAAATGTCAAAAACGAGAGTCAAAGTCGGGCGTATCTATTGAGCGCTAAAACGCCCCATACAAATCGGACAGAACATCTGACGTCACTTGTTCTACGCGGGCCGTAAAGCTGTACTAAATTCATGTATTTTGTTGAATTGGCCGTGAAAAACTGCGTTTAAGTACATAGTTGTCATACAGTTTTTATACATAAAAATGTAAATAATCTGATGGAATCATTTAGATTATATAAGGATGATAAAAAATTTTGTTGAATTTGGGAAACTTTTAGATACAGTAACTTTGTGGAAATAATACATTTTTTGTGAATTTAATTTTTATTGTGTTAATGTGATCTTCTTGAAACTGTATAACGACAGAAATTATGTATTTTGTGTTTCATGCAACATCTCATTTGTCTGTCTGGGTAGGTACCATCTCTTTGCTCGTGTAGTCTGCCGCATAGCAGTAATGTGCAAGCATTCCTGTGTTCCGGTTTGATGAGCAAAGTGGTCAGTGAAATTACTGAGTTTATGACTTAAGCCCTTTTCCAGCAACAACAAATAAGGCAACGCCTAAGTAGCTCCTAATGCAAGCAAAGTCCTAAATGTAAACCGTTAGAACACTCTTAAAGGTTGTTGAAACGTTTTTTTTTTCTCTAGGCAACTTCTAAATATCTAGGCATCCGATTTAGGCGTAGGGTTGGTGAAAATGAGCATTAATACCTATAATGTCTCAGTGAACGCAGGCCTTTTTTAAGTTCTGAGTGGCTCTATAACTATTATGGACTGACGTGACGCTTACCATCAGGCAAATGACCCACTCGTCTCTTAAATCTCACCACGAGGTTAGGTGATGAGCACGCAAACTGAATAGGGTTGGGGCCTAACTACGTAAATTGAGCGTCGCTGTCGGATCGCAGTTTTCCTACCATGAAAGTGGTTTGGTGTATATTTTGTGTTAAGTTTGATTCGAAGTTCGTACTTGATATTTTGTTTTTCTACACTTTTTTTTACTGTTTTCTCTACACGTTCGAGTTTCGGAGTAAGGCCGTCTCAAGCGCAGCTGTCGGAAAACAGCCAGTTCTAATTTAAATTTAGCATATTCACCATCTTCAAGTAATCGGAAATGGAACTTCATTTTTTTTAAGTTCTTCCTATCGAAATAAAGTTTAATCTTTTTTTACTTACAAGCACAAACTAGAATAGTTTCTATTAAAACTTGTAACAAGCGATTTTAACATCAGCTAAATAGTTAAATGCTAGGTTTAAAAAAACACCGAAATTATACTGTCGGCAATATCTTAGCACCAAGTATACATTACAATCAAACTTCGAACTCACTCTCTCCAAAACATCTTCCCCAAAAATATCTTCTTTCCAACGTGGTTAAATAAACCTTAGAGTTGCTAATAGCTTTTTCTTTCTCCCTATCAATGGCAAAGCAATAACTTTCCGGAAGTCTAGACCACATTAAATCACTGAAAGCTGAAGTCAGAAATGAATAAAGCTTCTCCGAGAAAGCTATTATTCAGGATATAGTTATTTCACCCTTCGAATGGAGAGCTGGAACTTATAACGTCCTATTTTGAAAGGAAGCTTTGTAGAGGTTTGCTTTTGGTTAATTAAAACCGGTATACGATTATTATTCAAAGTAGCAATACCACCAGCTTTGTGGGACATTGCCGACTGGTAGTGGTTTATAGGGTCTTTTTTGTATAGGTAAGTACCTATTTCATTTTTTTTTACTTTTATCGCCTGCGAAATTGGATTTAAAATTGTGAAGAATAGTAATTACCTTTTAAATATTTTTGTTTTAGTACCGGTATTAATATTTATTATAAAAACTAGCTGTGCCCCACGACTTCGCCCACGTAGCCTAAGATACTCCTTGTAACATTAGTTATCTGCCAGTGAAATTCTCGTCAAAATCGGTCCAGCCGTTTCGGAGATTACCCGGAACAAACAGACAGACATACAGTTAGACAAAAATTTAACAAATGATTGTTTTGCTATAGGTACGGTATATACTTCCATAAGTATTTAGTAAAAAGCTGTTATTTTGATATTACAAATAGACACTTCAATAATATTTATTTGTATAGATATTGATACCTATCTTTATGGCCAAGCTAATTATGAAAGTTAGAAAATAATTTCATTACACAAATAAAATCTACTGCGATTACCAAGACGTCTGCAGAGCGTGGTATATTATGATAATTGAATTTCAATTATCAATTATACCATTAATAAAACAGACTGTATACCGAAGAACGTTATTTAAGTTTACCAAAACTAGTGGGTTATGCAATCCTTGTCAACTAATTATTTTGAAAGGAACTGTTCTATATAAAGCTTGAACTTGTTAATTTAGTTTTAAGACGGTGAGTGTAGTAGAACTGTGGTAGAAATTTGGTTGATGTAATGTGTTCAGAACTTAAATTAATAAAATTGTAAACAACATTTTAGCAAGAAATAAGTTTATTTCTGACATGGTTTTTAGCGTGACGGAATACCGCTTTACCAATTCGTTCTCAGAAAATTTGGTCGTTCCTTCCTCATTTTTACTCACTGTAGGTTATTTGATTGTCCAAGTTCATTGATAGTATCTTCTCATGCACTCGATCATAGCACTCATAATCAAAAGAAAATCAAAGTCAAGGAAACATTTATATATATTTGAGAATTTCATTTTTGCACATAATAAAATTTATCTGCCTTTGAAACTTTACCTATAATATACCATATACATATAACTTTACCCTGTGGAGGTTATCTATCTATAGATACAAATAAATAAAATTGAAGTGTCTGTTTGTAATGTCAAAATAACAGCATTTACAAGTGCATATGAAACCGATACCAAAACAACCATTTTTGAATTTATTGTCTGTCTGTCTGTTGGTTCCGGGTAATCTCAGAAACGGCTGCACCGATTTTGATGGGACTTTCACCGGTAGATAGCTGATGTTATAAGGCGTTACATAATCTACTTTTATTTTAGAAAAAGAATTAGGGTTCCACGCCAAAAAATTAAAACCCTTGAAATCCAATATCTCCGCGCGGGTGAAACCGCGGGCAGCAGCTTGTACCATAATATGGCATATTATCTTTTTGTTAGTAAATTGTTTACCCTACGGCTCATAAATTTAGCAGTCACCCTATAAAATTATGAAAGAGATGCGGTGCAAACCCCTCTTAAAGGATTTTATGACATATTTTTATAGTTTTTTTTTACTGGTGGTACTGGAATATGTGGATTATCTATAAGTCTACAACGGCTTGTAGATTATCCAATTGTTAGTGTAGATAAGTTAGGTAGTTAATAAATAGTGTTTTTGTAACATTTAGCTCGTTGGGTCCATAGTTGGTTGCGCCGTTGGTAAGGTTTCCCGTAGTTTAGGTACTATTTCTCCGGCAAAACCTTTGCCATTTCAGGATCCTTTAAATGAAAACTGAATTTTGATGGGGTCACTTTATTGTTCATCGAATCTATGTGTTTTTCTGATCTTGTTCTCAAAAACTGGCTGAGATGAATAAGGTCAACTCTTTTGTGAGTGTCCGTTTGGATGGACCACCGCTTTTCTCGTGTACTTAGTATGTCGTCAAGTAGTAGTGTGCTAGAGTTTTGGCGGGAATGCGAAAATGTGCTGTTGTTGATTTTGTGTTATTTACTAAAACCTATGTTTCTTCGAGTCTTAATGTGTAATAATGGTGGATTATTAACCATTAAGTGTTCGTAAACGTGCATGAAAAACGTGTATTTTCGTATTCTATCCAAAACTCGATAGAAGCTTCAGTAAAGTATCCACCGCTTTACTGAAGCGTCACTTCGACTCGAAAATTGTTTCTAATATTGCGACTTAAGGACTATGTATCCAGGTCAAGAACTAAATTAAAAAAAAGTAGTGTGCTTTACTTTACTCTGGTTTGATTAGTAGTCAATGAAGTTACTGGACGTAATATGAGACTTTTAATACATGATGTTTCAGAGTAACGTGTTCCATGATTTTGTATTTCAAAGTTCCGATGTCATTGATACAATTACTATTGTTATGTCAAGAAGAGAGTGTGGCCGAGCGGGAACTTGTGCGACTTTCAATCCGACGCACCATAGTTCCGAAACTCGACTCGGCCCGCACCAATGACTTATATCAAGTTATGTGCGGATTCACACTCGCTCTAAAAACGGTGAAGGAAAACATCGTGAGGAAACCGAACCATAAAATTCGAGGACATGTGACATCCACCAAGCCGCACTGCGCCCGCATGGTGGATTACGGCTCATACCTCTCTCTCTGAGTGAAGGTCGTTATCCCAGCAGTGGGAGCGTAAAAGGCTGATAACATATAATATATTTATGAAAATATGAAATGATGTGCCCATCTCGTTATCTTGCAATATACACAAAATTTTATAATTATGCTTTTTTTAACTAATTACTTAATTACAAAACAGATAATTTCAAACAGTTTCGAAACACCCACCCTGTACTCCACTCTATAACATATAAAACTCAGCTGAATACATTTTTTTTTATGTTATTTGGTAACGAGACGAGCTGGTCGTTTGCCTGATGGTAAGCATAACGCCGGTCCATAACGATTGCAGTGCCACCCAGAACTTTGAAACACAAAGGCCTGCGCGGCACTGCAATGCGCTCGTTACCCTGAGACATTAGGTATTAAGTCTCATACGCCCAGTAATTTCACTGGATACTCTGCTCATCAAACCGGAACACAATAATGCTTGCACACTACTGCTTGGCGGCAGACTTCACGAGCAAAGCGGTGGTAACAACCCAGACGGACACTCGCAGAAGAGTTAGTCCTCCCACTAACAAAATCTACCTGAATAAACATAAAATGTTATTACCTGAAATCAGTAGAATTTCAAAGCGGAATAACATAAAGTCCAGGAGAAGAATGGCTTATGTTACAATCTTGGGAGAGGGGCCCGCGATCATTCAAACTTAGCCAATTTTCTGTGCCGTGAACTGGAGTAGAGTGGGTTAGGACGGACTGTTAGTGATAACTCTTTCTTATTTTTACCTAAAAATCTATACAAATAAATAAAATTAATGTGCCAGTTTGTAATACTACTAATATTATTAATGCGAAAGTGTGGTTGTCAGTTTATTGGTTTTTTATTTTACAGATAAATAAAATTGAAGTGTCTGTTTGTAATATCAAAATAACAGCTTTGTACTAAATGCATATGAAAGTATCTATGGTCCCTATAACAAAACAACCATTTTTAAAATTTTTGTCTGCCTGACTGTCTGTCTGTTTGTTCCGGGTAATCTCCGAAACGGCTGGACCGATTTTGACGGGACTTTCACTGGCAGATAGCTGATGTTACAAGGAGTAACATAGGCTACTTTAATTTTAGAAAAATAATTAGCGTTCCGCGCAAAAAAATAAAAACCATGTAATCCAAAATCTCCACGCGGGTGAAACCGCGGGGCAGCAGCTAGTTTGATAGTAAATTTAGGCCACCACAAAAACATTATTTTGATTTAAGTATAGCAGAATTCTTCTTATATAAAATATAACCCAAAAATAAATGCGACGACCGTTTTAGGCGCACCTACCCGCTCAGAGCTCCCGAGAATGATAGCACATTTTATAACGGTAAAAGGAAGAAAAAAATTATAACCATTTTTAACTTCGTACGCCTGTCGAACAGGGGAAAATTGGATGTTGTTATTTTATCTCAATAGGTATTCTCGCTCAATGAAGGTTTCTGAAGCTCTTTTATGTTATTTATCATTTACGAGATACTGGAAAATAGGCTGGTATATCGTGTTTACATAATTGTTGGTTTTAAACAAAGGTTTATTTCGGATCAAAGAGACCGTTAGCTTTTTAAGTCGATTAAACTAGACACCTCTTTGTGTCTCTTGTATATAGGACGATTCCTGTAGTTATTTCATACATAAAATTGTTTGAATTGAAGATACTGTCATCACCCTTTAACTAAGCAGGGAGGGACTCAAATTAAAATTTATTTATTCTCATGGACCCCATAGCAGCTCATGGAACTCATGAAAGTTAAAAATAACTGATGAACTGCCCGTCAAAGAAGAAGGGCAAGAGAGTAGTCAGCATTATTTTCAAAAAAGTTTTTACAACGTTTCTAAATGTAATAATCACGTTTAAAATTTAAATCTAAGTATTACAGTAGTTGCCAGGAGGCTCCTGAGCTGTTTGACTCTATGCATCTTTGTCAACTCAACGAAGCCACCACCAACATACAACGCACTATAGTTCTGATCTCGACTCGGCCCGCACCAATGGCTTATATCAAGTTATGTGCGGATAATTCACACTCGCTCTTAAACGGTGAAGGAAAACATCGTAATGAAACCTGCATGTTCAAAACCACAAAATTCGGGAACAAGTGACATCCACCAACACGCACTGGGGCCGCGTGGTGGATTATGGCCCATACCTCTCTCTCTCTCTGAGAGGACGCTGGTATCCCAGCAGTGGGAGCGTAAGAGGCTGATAATGTAATGTAATAATATGTATTATAATGTATGTAGTTAAAAATAATCTGAATAATGTAATAAAGTAGGTAACGCCTCGCCATATTAGCACGCCAAATTAGACTGGTATATTTTTAATGGGAATTGGGAACTCACTTATTATTTTTACACGACTGCACAAAAAACGAGTGTAATGTTTTAAGGGTTCATGTATGTGAGTTTTTTTATTCCATCACAACTTTTAAATATCTATTTATTTATTTATTTATTTACTTAATCCACAGCTCTTAGTAAAATTATCTGATTGTATGTATGTCGTATCGTTAGAATCCTTACACCATCCCGAGTGACACTGGCTGGGGTAGTCGTGATATTTATGTAACTTTTATTACATCGATTTGTTCTATAAATACTGATGAAGTTTCAGAAGACCTTTACTACTAAAAAGCAATTTCAGTTACGTTCAAGAATATACCGCCGGCGGTTGTTTTATATGATAAAATATACATGAATCAATCTTTGTAGAAATGTCTTTATATAGGCTAAAGAAATATTAGGACTCTCATATTACCTCATTTCAGTCAAGAATATGATATGCTATTATGAGAACTTATAACTAAACATTAGTAAGGGATGATGTCATAAAAGACGTGATAATGGAAGAGGTGTCGTGGGTTCAAATCTAGACTGGAGATGTTCTGTAATGTCAAAGTATTAGTTACTAATGACGTGATACCTTTGTGTCTGGAGCTTACATTTTGTTTTTCGCCAGTAATAAACTTTTGAGTTTCATGTAAGTAGGTACTTAGTTTTTATGTAACTCGATACTGTATATATATGAAAAAGTATATACTTAGTAGGTGTATTAGAGAGAGTCTGAAATTAGCACTAATGTCAGAGAAGTTGAAAGGGAATCGTTTGACATTGAATGGGTAATGTTATGAAACGCATATTATTAAGAGTGTGATGAATAGTTATGAATTTTGAGGTATGGAAGGGTATAGGAAGTCTAAAGAAAAGATGGATGGATTGTGTATAGGTGGATATGAATTGGAAGTGCATGAAACTCAGACGACTGACAGAGGAAACTAGAAGAAAGAGACTTTATTTATTTATTTATTCACTGATTACTTAGCTCATCAAACCGGAACACAGTAATGTTTGCACGGTACTGCTTGGCGAGAGGCTACAGCAAAGCGGTAATGATCAAAGGTACGCTGAACAAACTCACCCGGCGGGAATAACGAATCTCACTCTAATCCAAACTAATTCTAGAGGAGAGTCGGGTGTTACCGACATGAGATTAAATTAGATTTGTAAATTTGTAGCTTCGCCAGTATGATCTGTTATTATAAAACTTCAAGCCTTCAATGCCTTCAATGCCTTCGAGTGAAATATAATGGAACAGCATTGTATTTAATTTCGATTCGTATATAGTGTTGCTATAGCGTGTTGAGTATTTGTGTGTGTGCAACTATTTCTCTGGATACGAGTTTTAATCTCACAAATTCGTCGGTTTCTGTTCAGACATTGTTTGTTTATCTATAATTCATAAGCGAGAGCGTTTTTATATCACGCTTGATATAATGTGTGTTCAATTTTAGCGATACTGTGTTATTGAGTAGGTAGATCCTTCTTTGTACACTTTCGATCGGAATCATAAATATACAGAATGTTTATTTTTCTCATTTATAGGGTTCGAGCACTATATTAGGCAAGTGACTTTTAAAAAATCTTTGAATGCAGCATTAATTTCTAAAAAAAATAAAGGTAAGTCACAAAGTAAAACTTCACTGCGATATTTAAATTTTAAACTAGTCGTCCCCCATGTACGGCTACAGGACACACTGTAATTTACGTAAACTTAATTTTTGGATATACTATTTGGTAATGAGACGAGCTGGTTTTTTGCCTGATGGTAAGCACAACGCAGGCCCATAACAATTAACGTAATTGCACAATTACAGAGAAAGTTACCACAGTTTTTTTTCAACAGGCATACTTATCGTTTTCTTAGCAAATAATGCTGCAAATTAATTCGTAACTAATAGGCCTTATGGCCACCTATATCTACAGGCCATTGTAAATGTTGCCTGTAAATTAAATAATTTACAGGTAAAATTTACAACGCCATCTGTCTTCCTGATTCGATATCAGTCAAAAATATCTATTTACGGTGAATCGAAGATGGAGGGGAGATTAATGAAGAGAGCTCTCTTTTGTTTATTTGGCAGCTCCGTAGTTAATTTGGTAGTATAACCCTACCTGCAAAGCCCAGGGCCCCGAGTTCCATCTCCGACCATGGCGAGAGTAAAATTTGCTCTCAACGAGTCTTTGATGTTTTTATTATGTGTACCTATGTTTTTATGTTTATGTTTTTTATTATGTGTCCAAGGCGCATGCAACACAGGGAATGTTATTACAAGGTTATATACGCAGAAAGGTGCGCGTAAGGGTTTTGTGTTTCATAGTTCTGGAGCTAAGTTGGTAACCCTACCAGCAAATCACAGGGCTCCGGCGCAAATTTGTTTGATGACTGGTGGGCATATAATTTTTTTTTGGGTCTTGGAAGCTTTTGTTGTATGTGTGTCACCATTTCACCTGCACCAGATGATATCCTAGTGCAGTCTAAGCGTGTAATTTGTATCGGTAGTCGCTAGCTTGTTTCAAGTATAAAAATCAGCGAAAATCTTATAGCTTGTCCCCTACAACAAGAGGGCGAAGCGAGCGCGGTCCCCACATAACAATCGCAGCTATTTGACATTAACGAGCGAACTTCACCCATTAGATGAGATTACTCCGGTTAAAATACTTAGACGGCATTGGGGGCAGTGATTGAACTTGTTATAAGTGTTACATTTGACGAACGCACACACTTACGAAATCTGTACGGCTTTGGAGTGTGAGAACTGTGCACTATCATGCACTCTCACAAGCGCGAATTTGTTCTACGCACGTAGAGTGACCGTTTTAACAGTGTTTAAGAAAGTGAAAAATGTATGAAAAAAACAGTGTTTGTAAAAACAGAACAAAATTAAAGAGCAAATGATACATATTTGATTTAGTTTGATTTAATTTTATACTCGTTAACGTGTAGAATAGCTCGCTTCGCTCGTCGGCACGCTTGCTTCACCAAACCAAGTCCTATTAAATTAATAAAAAATGTATGTATAAATAAAAACTGTAGTATTACAGTCATTTAGTTCCACAATAATAATTATAAAAAATTGCTTTAAAAAGCGACGAACCGACTTCACTGACGAACTACTAAACCCGTGTTGATGGAATTTCTATGGGACCAATCTGTAAGAATATCCTTTCAAATTAAAAAAAAAATTCCAAATCGGTTTATAAATAATAATCTGAGGTAACAAACATAAAAAAATGCCCACTGAATTGAGAACCCTTCTCCGTTTTTCGGAAGTCGGTTAAAAAGACGCTTACACACGCATACCACTTAGTTACATTTCAGTTTTAAGCCAATGCCAGAAACGTAACAGATTCGCTACTGCCTCATGTTTACTACTACTACTACTACGGTAGAAAGTTCAAGTCTCAAAAAACGTTATTGAAATTTGCCTCAAAAGCAGATTGAGAAAAACCGTTAAGGGCTTAGCGGTCATTTTAAAGTTCATTGCACGTTTATTTGAACGGCAATGAGACTTCTTTTCATTGGAGTTTAGAATATTTGCACAGTTTAAAGATAAAGATATTTTTATTTAAAAAAACACGTGTAGGTTACATAAATAATCAACTAATACAATTCATCATGCATGCTGGGCCCTATTTAATAAAGCTGACAATTCGACATATATGTCAACAAATGACATAATTGTAGAATTGTCGCGCTTAGGCTGTTTAATAAAAGTGATAAATATGTCAAAAATCGACAGGTGAAATCTTGACATATTTGTCATCTAAAAACGCGTTTAATAAAACTCGACATATGTCGAAAAACCACAGTCAAATTTAATCTGACAATAAGAAAATTGTCGTGACAAAGTTGTCAATTTTCCACCATGACAATTTTGTCGCCTGTAAGTTTTATTAAACAGAAAAACTGTCGAATTGTCACTTATTGACATATGTCGGACTTGTCGGATTGTCAGCTTTATTAAATAGGGCCCAGGTCTTAAAATAAAAAGATGTGGTCAACATGTTTTGCCCCAATAGGCGTACAAATTTTGAAGTGTGCCGTGTTACAATATTTTCAGTCTATCTTCAGTGTAGAAAATAAAAATAAAAATGTCACAAGTAAAAAAAAAAAGAAATAAAATAGAAAAAAAAAACAAAAAAAAAATATTGTCACACAGTCAACAAAATAAATCAAGCAAGCAAACAATGATTTAAGTACAATTCTTTATCGGTCAAAAAATCTTTTATGCTATAATAACATTAATCTGCTAGAATCCTTTTTATTCTAGTTTTAAATAAGTTAGTATTAAGGTCCCTTTTAGGTATCTTATTGTAAATTTTTGGGCCCATACCGAAAATGCTATTGCTCATGAGCTTCTTCTTAGCCTTGTGTATACGTAGTTTACTTTGGTCACGTCTGTTTCGCTGTACTGTATCAGAAAGCAGTGAGAAAAAAAGTGGATTTGATTTAACAAACAGAGCTACTTCTAAAATATAAAGCGACGGAAGTGTTAAAGCAAGTGTAGCTGAGCTGGCTTTCAATCGGATGTACCTGAAATTAAACCCCAGCTCGGTCACCACTGCAATGGTTTTAGGGAGTTATATACGAGCATTACTGAGTAAATAATAATTACTGAATTCGATGAACGACAATACAGACATACATCCAAATCTGTTCAGGCATTTAAGAGTTATGGTAGAAAAAAACTCACATACAAAGATATATAGGAACCCTAAAAACATTACATTCCTTTTTTGTGCAGTTCAAACATGATAAATGAACATCAGTCTACAGCAAAACAATTTTCACTGACACAAAAACAAAAAGAAAACTCAAAGTATGTTTTTCTTTTCACCACACATTATTTGCTATTTACAAATAGCACCAATTTGAATTTAAAATTAGTTCCTCCGGTAGCGCTGGAAAAGTTATTTGTTTTCGAGGTCTTTTGCTTATTATAGCGGCCACTTTGCGGAATCCACTTTTATTTTATTACTAGCTGCTGCCCCGCGGTTTCACCCGCGTGGAGATTTTGGATTACATGGTTTGACGATAATGTACAACAGGGACTAAAATGGGACAAGTCTAGTTAACTATCAATCATTTTGACGTACCTGCAAAAACTAAAAAGGAAAATGATAGCAGTGTTTAGTTAAAAGTACAAGTGTAAAAGAAAAGCGATAGATCAAATTCAAATTCAAAATGCTTTATTCATAGGTATATATATATATATAGGTTCCAAGGGAGCACTCATGAAAGTTAAAATAAATAACTCTAACGGCGGATTTCTGTAACGTTTGTTTACCCTAATCATAGATTAAAACTAATGCTGTCGTTATTTAGAACATAATAAATTACAAAGACGTCAACAGACCCAATCCATGCTCAAAGTTGAACTTTCGTATTTTGAGATATTGTGAAAGCTAGAAATTGGACAAAATAGGAGGAGTGTTTCTAAGTATCTGCGTATCTGTGTGTCTATCTGTGCCATTGTAGCTCCTAAACGGATGGACTGATTTTGATTTAGTTTATTTTGTTTAAAAGGTGACTTGATCGGGAGTGTTTTTAGCTATGATTACAAAAAATCTGTTCAGATGTTCGAAGAAGATAATCAGCTGTTTTAGTCCGAGGGATCACAAAATTTTAATTTTAATTTTATCATATTGAATTCGGATTGCACCAAACTTGATTAAGGACCTAGTTTCTTCATCAGCTTCCTACTATTATCCCACCATAAGCAGTACAACACGTTTTCTTAGCAGAGTCTATGATATAAAGTTTCTGTTTATACTTTACTAGCTTCTGCCCGCGGTTTTCACCCGCGTTCCTACAGGAACCGTGCATTTTTCCGGGATAAATCGTAGCCTATGTTACTCTCCGGTCCATAAACTATATCTATGCCAAAAATCACGTCGATCCGTTGCTCAGTTACTGCGTGGAAGACGGACAAACCAACAAATCAAGAAACACACTTTCGCATTTATAATATTAGCAGGAAGTATGATAGTAGGATAACAGCCTGCATAGATTATTATCAATACAATAATACACAAGAAGTCCTTATATTGTTTATACAATTTTTCTAATTAGCTTTGATGTAATCCAGCCACAAAGCACAGAAATGCCCCAAAAACACCCAATAGATCTTTCTTCAAACTGGTATAATTAAGCAGAAACTTTACGAAACAATTTACTCTATTGTTTGTATATCTTTATCTAAATTAGAACAGACTCCTTGTATCAAGTTTCTTACTTAACAACTTAATTAGGAATTCAAGTTTAAGTAATTTGTAGTACTTAGCCAGGGTAGGTAGGGTTAAGTCTTCCTTCAGCCTTCGGAGGTGCGTTATGTTTGCTATACTTGAAAATCACTTAGCCTTTAGAATTTTGATGCGGATGCGATAAGTGTTACTCGGTTGAGGTTTCTATTTCTAGTTATCATCAGGCAGTAAACGTCCACTAATAAACATTGGCCTTCCACATGAAGATATTGCCATAAAACAGCCCTCTTGGCAGGCTTATTGGTGATCGCAGTAGATTGTGAAGATGAACGAGAAGAATGAGGCTGCCCATTCCCTGAATGCTTCCATTAGTCAGTTCTTACGGCACTCACAGGAATAGAAGGCCCAAACTCGAAGGGTCTACTTGTAGCCACTGAAGAGTTCCATCTGGCTCCATCACCAGAACTGCCCCATGATATCAAATTATAGTTTTGTCATCCAAACTACATATACATACCTACAAAGTTTCATTTTGAGACTACATTTATTAGAAGTAGATTAAAATTGACTTCTAAGATTGTAATACGAGTACATTGTTTGTTAATTACAAATGACGCTAAAATAAAAGCGTGTTTAAAAGAAAATTACTTAAGCTTGCATTTCAAGTTAACTCCTGTAATGAAATACGCACAGTTACGCATGTCCCCATGACAATGTATTTTCAAAATTACGCGTACAAAACTCCCTGTTTTGAATCCATTATGAAGCGAACAACAGTACAGAATACAAAGAGTATGGACGTCTTATAAAAGGTGGGTGTGCATTAAAACAGTATGACGTATTATGCTTACTTAATACTTCTACCGTTGAATTAATATTTTTACTTATCCGTACGTATAATAAATCCGAAAGTGTAGTTTTTTCTTTTTTATAAAAAATGGGCTTGCGTTTGACCGCTATTTCACCTAATGTTAAGCGACGACGCGGTCGTCGATGTAGCACGCTTGCCCAGAAGTTAGCTGTTCATTCGTCTCTTGAACAGACATTTTTTCTTCTACAACATGTAAATCAGTTCTAATGTGTTCCTGAAACATTATTTTGGAAAGAAAACAAAGTTAAATTGGACGGATCCTCTATTATTTTGCAATTACGCGGTAGTTACATTGTACTAACAGTATAGGTAATATATGAGTAATCTCATTCCTAATTTGTATGCCAACAGTAAAAATTGATGGATTTTTTTACCGGTAAATGTGCTAGGTAAGACTTTTTACAAAACCTACGATCATGCCTTCAGATCTGTAGCTTGCAGCAACTACTAATACGACTATACTATTTTGTTTGTCAATAATAAACTATCTTTCTTACACTAAACTATAACGCTTGCACACTACTGCTTGGTGGCAGACTACATGAGCAAAGCGGTGGTACCAGACGGACACTCATAGAACTTTCGTTGTACTGCAAAGTTTCATGATGATCATTGCTCGCTCGACCGAGTTACAATTCGGTAACGTTAGTTCAATGCATTTAAACCTAAATATAAATTAGTAATACTTACGAAAGTGTGAACAAAAACTCGTTTACTTTTTAACTACTAAAAATCTTTTCAACCATGGCCGCCGTAACAAAGTTACGGCAACTTTGTACTAGTAACTCTTACCAGGACTTTGTTAGACCTCGAGAAAACTCAACTTTCTTTCTCATGAATACCTTGAACATTTGAATATCATTTCGATCGATGTTGTAGAAGGTTTTAAAATAAACCGTCCAGTTTCTAGCCCTTCTTCTCGATTCTTTAGGAACGAGGCAAATATCTATACAAATAAATGAAATTTAAGTGTCAGTTTGTAATATCAAAATAACAGCTTTTTACTAAATGCATATGAAAGTATATATACTTATAACAAAACAAAAAATTTTTAAATTTTTGTTTATCTGTCTGTCTGTTTGTTCTGGGTAATCTCCGGAACGTGTGGCCCGATCTTGACGGGACATTGGCAGATAGCTGATGCTACAAGGAGTAACTTAGGCTACTTTAATTTTAGAAAACGAATTAGGGTTCCGCGCAAAAAAATAAAACCCATGAAATCCAATATCTCCACGCGGGTGAAACCGCGGGTAGCTAGTACTTACTAAAACTTCCGCGAGCACCAACCTCGGGCCCACGAGAAGTGGCTTTAGAATGGTGTAGCTACATGTAAGTTATTGCTAACAATCAAGATCTACCAGTTTTCTTGGTCGACCAAAAAGAAATGGTAGGGGTGTGGGGCTATTTGTTTTGAGGGCATGCTTCTTTTCATAGCTACATTAGGTATATTATTACACAATAGCACACTCACTCGCTTTTCATAGTTGCAAGCAAAATATTATGTTTTGCCCCTTTTGAGTAGCTCATTCTGAAACTGAAACACATCATCTCCAGCTCACCTATTCAATAGAATATATACTTCTCCAAAATTTTTCAATAACTCAAAGGAGCGCTTTCAATATTTCGTGATTTTTATATTAAATTCAGGAAATGTACCGACTCGTGATAAAATACGCTGACTGGAGATTCGGCAGCAAATTCTGGGGATAGGGTTACCATGATGCACCGGAGGAGGTTCCTCAGGTTATTTTTAAATGTTGGTTATTAGGCGACTACTCTAATACTTAAATTTTAAACATAGTTGTTAGCATTAGAACAGTATTTAGAACAGTTGTTAAACACTTTTGAAAAATAGAATCCCGATGAGTCTCTTTCCCTTCTTCTTGATCGGTCGTATATTTGGAACAGAGTCATTCCTGGGGCCATTTTCCATGACAGGCAATTTTCTGTCCATAGTGACTGGATGGCTGAATAATCATGACCTAATTGTCCTCGAATGTCATCAACCCATCGTTTAGTACCCGTCAACCAGCTGTAGTTATGTATCAAATAGTAAATACATTCTGCCTCAGTAAAAACTACAGTACATAATATTACAAGATTTAACATAAATACATTACAAGATTTCCACTCATAAAAAATGGAAAAGGATTGACTTGAAAAGTTTAATTATGTTCTTAGTATACGAAACAATTCTTCATGTCATTTGGTGTACAAGAGTTTTTGTATTGTTTTGTATAATTCCCAATAAAATCAGACGCTTGGTCACAATATCCGTAGAAATCAAGCATCAGGCGTTCGAACGCTGAGATTCAATAACTCCACGTCTTAGGGTAGTTCATATACGTGGTCCTTGGTATTTTTGAGACCTAGTCTGGGAAATAAGACACGTAGACTTGTTATCCGTTTTCGTATGGTAAGATTCGTAAGTAAACCATGTGAATCGACCTTTTAAAAGTTTCGGCTACCATTTTAGTGTGTAGAAAGTTTTACAACAAATTTGAATTCAATCAACATGTAATAATACTAACCAAATATTACTTCTACATTAGTTTCTCTCTCCCTACATCCTTATCCTGACGTTTCAAGCCGAGGTTCGTACTGCGAGGTTCACTCTACGCAATGCCCTTGAGCTAGTTGCCACACTCTATTTTTATGGTTGATCACCATCTGCGCCCACTATTCGGTGACGATGTAAAGGTCGCTAGACCAACAGTAAGGTTCTTCAAAAAGAAAAAATGATAATCGCTTCGCGCAACACGATACGGTTGTGTGATTGAGGTCTCATACGTTACGCGGCTATACGTTTGAATTGCATGCAAATAAATATCTTGAATCTTTAATCTTGAATTAACTGAAACAAGACGTACCGCAAGATGCACCGCATAATGCCCTGTGTTTCATAGATGATCCAGTCTCCTACTGTTTCCCACCTTTTGATGACGCTGTAAAGATAACTTGGCCCATTATTTTAGGTACTGTACTATATCTTTCTCTGTCGCGCTTTACATTTTAATAAATAAACCAATTCTCACAGCAGATCTCAAAATGCTCTTTAAAATGATCCGGATTTAAACCTAGTTCATAGTTGAACATATAATATATTCATAGTTCAAAATGGTTGGTGAACGACATTAATGTCTTCATTAATTGTTTGCAATTCGTTTCCAGCGCCGTCTACATGGTTGTGTAAGTCTATATCTCAAAAATATCTCTACTGGATGGAATTATATTTTTTCACGCACTTTGTATCTACCACGTGCTTCGATATTGCAAAATGAGCTTCGAAAATATGTTTCGTTTGTCCTTCGTTCGGGCAGCAACCGAGCAACAGTTTATGGGCCAAACATTGACATGGACTATTCTTTATCCCGGAGAATCGAAATGCCGATTCGGGTTTAAAATATCCGACTTAATTAATATTATAAACGCGAAAGTAAATCTGAGCTGTTCCGCAATTATTTCTGTTTGTTCACGAAGTAGCTTTTTTATATTTCAATTGCAACTTCGCAAACATAAGCTTTGCTTGTGATGAGGAATTGAACTGACAATCACGTGAAGGTGTGTCATTTCACACTTTGTGAACTCGGACCTAAACCAAGCCAGTCAACTGAGGTGTGAAAAACTGAGCTTAAACTTTGGATTAAACTTAATTTTAAGCTAGGTTTGGGAATAGAACTGCCCATCATGACATATCATGAAATGTTTGGCTATTTGTCCCGTCTCAATGGTCGAGGGTCAATCATGGTCTAGGGCAGTTATATAAATCCTAAACATGAGTTGGCTTACTTCAACACCTTCACAAGCTGTTTCAAGCGCCGTCTGAATTCTGTAGGTCTGCACCACATTATTATTTATGTCCCAAATTGGAATTCTACCCACCACGCTACGTGCATACGTGCTTTGGCACATATATACGTGCGTTATTATACCCAAATTAGATCGCACCTGATTTTCTGAAGCACCAGGAGGAAGGTAACGAAATGGTAATGAAATCCACGGCTTCGAGTGTAAGAAGAGCGTGACAAATGGTGATGAATACCTTATTCAAATGAGGCATGTGACCGCCATCTTACCTGACGGGTATAGATGATGCGGCCGAGAAAAAGTACCGCCTAATTTAAAAGTAAATTCTTCCGTTTTTGCCAGATTTGGATGTGAAATTGATGTTTGTCCCAGAAAAAAATCAACTTAAATAAATAGGCGTTTTTCTACTCTTCCGATAGATAACGTAGTTGAAGATGTAGACGGAGATGTCGACCCTTTTGGTCTAATATCCACCTGGTGGAAGTGGAGCTGTTGGAACATACCTCTAAATACCCTATATTGTTTGGAGCAATATTTATCATCATATTTTTTACTAGGTGGTACTATATTACTTCACTAGGTGGTAGGACTAACTCTTCTGCGAATGTCCGTCTGGGTTGGTATCACCGCTTTGCTCGTGAAGTCTATCGCTAAACAGTAATGTGACAGGGTAACGAACGCAATGCAGTGCCGCGCAGGCCAAAGTTCTGAGTGGCACTGCAATTTTTATGGGCTGGCGTTGTGCATACAATCAGGCAAAGGACCAGCTCGTCTCGTTATCCAACAACATAAAAAAACCTATACGCTCTTTGTAATATATAAGTCTGAATTTGAATAATCCCTGCTAATCAATACCCTGGGGTATTGATTAGCTAGATAATTATACTGCTTTATTACTTAGGGTATTGATTAGCCTGATCAATACCTTAGGGTATTGATTAGCTAGATAATTATACTACTTACTTACTTAGGGTATTGATTAGCTAGCAGATTGCAATTATATAACCTTCTATGAATAAGATGAGATACAACAAACCAGAACTTTTATATAGATAAATAACACTTACACACCTACACTCCTGTATTGGGTATCCTTGTGTCGCGGGTGGAAACACACAGACACACAACACAACCAACATTCAATACCCGAGAACAAACTTTATGCTTACCACACAAAGTTGGTTTCAGCTAGGGATCAAACCTAGGATTTGGACGCAGGTTTAGTCCCGACTTAGCCGGAGCCATCCATAATTAAAGTAACTATGTATTCATTTTCTAAAATGACCTTCAAATGTATCAACAAAGATTTGATGCCATTTCAAATAAAAAAAATTGTACCTATCCACAGTTTCCAGATGTATCCGAGAATTTGCACACGAGCTCTTCCAATTGATGTGTCTCCATTTACCACTCGTCCCACTGGTGCGACGAAAGGGAATTTATTGGAATCCAAACCTCTTAGGAGTCGATTAAAAAGCCAAATACCTCGGCAGGAAATCTCCTAAACTCAAATTGCTCACTGAAAGGGTTCTGCGGGTAGGCTGGCGAAGCGTGGCTGACTTTACTTTGTAAATTTTTCTCATCCCAGTGGGAGGATAAAAAGCAAATAAAACGCCTTGTTCTAAATTTAATTTAAATAATTCCACTGAAGTATGTAATTTATCGTTTTTTTTAAAGCGACTTCAAAAAAGGAGGAGGTTTTCAATTCGGTTGTTTTTTATGTTCGTTACCTACCTCAGAACTCGCGATTTGGTAAACTCTTTTTTTTTGAAAGGATATATTTTCAGACTGGTTCCGTAGAAATTTCATCAAAATCAGTTCAAAGTCGTAAAAGTAGTTTCCCACTTTTTTAACACGTTAGCTGCGGCACCAATTTTTGCAAACTTTCCGTTCCTGCGGCACGAGGTATTATCGGCCCGCACCGTGACCAGACGTTAGGGCGACACGCGGTCTATTAGACCCCACCTCCTTTAACAGACTAAAATCCATTTTCTGGCGCGAAATCAAAGATAAATGAAAATTTTGGTCCTTATCGATATAGACAGTGAATTGATGAACCCTAATGTACCGTCGCCCCGGGATCTGATAGCTAGTTTATTAATTATTGGCAAAACAAAATATGGGATCTTATACACCTCGTAACGCACTGAAATAGGGTAAATTTTCGCTAAGATTAGTGATGAGAAAAATAATATCGACGCAACGACGTTTATCTATTTTTGTGTGAAAGTCTTAATGCGGTTCACAGAATAGAAAAAAAAGAAAACCAGAAGTAGAAAAGAAACTATCCTATTTATTCTGCCTCGGGCTTAATACTTACTTACACATAATTTCTGTACTTTTACCATCGTACAATAATATACCTACTCCGCCTGGTGCTCTCTTCCGACCGCGTGACTGACACATGCTTACGTCATCATATATCGTGTAAAATTTACATAAGTCGAATCTAACACACTCAACAAACTTGGTGATTAAAAATAACCCTGTACATATTTTGTTGTTTTTAACATTTTAGTATTGTTGTTATAGCGGCAACAGAAGTACCTACTTAATTTGAGAAAACTTCAACTATCTAGTTATCGCGATTCTTGAGATATCTGGTGACAGACAAACGGACAGACAGCGAAGTCTTAGTAATAGAGGGTCCTGTTTTTATCTTTCGATACGGAACCCTAAAAATCGTTAGGTAATCTTTATTTACTTTCAAAACCTAGACAAAGAACTAATGAATTATTAATTAATTACTTACCTGTTTTGTCAACGGCTGCTTTGCGTTTTTGTGGAGTTTTTCACTACCTACAAAAATATCAATTAAAAAACTTACCTGTTTTGGTTCTGTTTCTGGGTTTTTTAAAATTAACTTCTTCCGACATCGTTTAGACATGTTCGGCGATGTAAAAGGACGTGCTCTCCAATCGACGTGATGCACAACACTAGTCGCGGGAAGCTCGCATTGGGTGCGGTACGTGGTCCGGGAGGATATGGGACGTTTTAGCCTCGTTCCGCACTGCATTAAAATTATATTAATTCAGTGCGGTACGAGGCCTAAAACATCCGGTACCAAGGTAGGTATACCACCGAGTCCGGGATCATTAGCGCATCTCAAATATACATTTATCTCTTTTCTATACTGGACCAAACCAAAGCTATGCCCTTCGCACGACAGAGATGTTCACGTTTTTCCTTGCCGCACCACAAGGAAGTTGCATGAGGGGTGATTTAGGCCTCGTTTCGCACTTAACGTGTTAAAGGAATTTTTTATAAAAGAATATTGTTTATTTTTTTAATGACAATCGTATCGATGCAAAATAATCACTTAGGTACTTTAGGCACTTTCTGTATTTTATAGTTTCTATTCCCGCATATGACAATGGCGAATAATATTCCTTCACCGTAAGTTCAGAATTCGAACCAGTAACCTGCAGTTGATCTCTCCAAAATTCAAATTCAAATTAATTTATTTGCATAAATATGGGTTAGTAGGTTGACAAATTATCATATGACCGCCATATTCACCGTTAGGTGTGCAAATATTTAGTCGTTATTCATTAAATTTCTATATTATTCACATTTAAAATTGTTAATTACTGATTAATAAAAGTAATGTCAAAGTAATATTAATTATTAATAACTAAACAGTTTTTATTTCAAAAACTTTAAACTAACTAAACTAACTAACTAACTAAAACTGTGACATCTTCTCTCCAAATGCTGAAGTTTTTAGCTAAAGTCCTACGCATCAAATAAAGAGAATGATTTAGATAAATCGCACGCCGCTCCACATATCACCGCGTCAGGGTTCCTGCGGATGCGGAAACGGAAGCTGGGCTTATCTCTCGTCTTTCTGATGGACGTGGTTAAGAGAAGAGAGAGAGCGTGTTAAGGTGTGTTTTTTTCTGGTGGTAGGTCTAACTCTTCTGTGAGCGTGGGTGGGTAACGCTTTGCTTTGTTTCCGATTAGACGAGCAAGTAGGTAGTCAATAAAATTATAGAATTTGCAATGCAGTGCCACGCAAGCCTTAGTTTTTTTTTAAAGTTCCGAGTGCCACTGCAATTATTATGATTACAATCAGGTAAACACTCATCTATAGCCCAATAGTATAAAAACAATTATAGGTATTTAAAAGATATATTTTTATTATCATATATAGTACCTAGTAGTTACTATTGTTAAAAGTTATGGTGGAATAAAGAAATATACATACATGAACCCTGAAAACATAACTCTTCTTTTTTGGGCAGTTGTGTAACAAAAGTGGAGAAATTATTTATTTTTTTCTATAAGGATTCCGTCTTTTTTTTTTCAACTAAGACTTACCTACCCAAAATACCTGAGAAAATGTCAAACAGCTTTACTCTTGAACCATAGACTTAACAACATGGTATACGCGTTCGTTACGCCGGCTTCAGTTGCTATTTTATAACGTAATTATTAAGTCTTCAGGAAGATTGTTGTGTTTATATTTGATAATGTAAAGACATAATTTATGGCTTATAAATAGAGATGTGGAGTACGATTTCGCCGGAACGCCATGGGTAAACAGATCTAGTATTTATCATTGAACGAGCGAAGCGAACGAAGTCTCTGCAAGTGGCCAATTTTGCTTTCATCATGTTGGTACTCGGTACAGACTCTAGAATTTCATAGAATTTTTCTGTCGTAGGCGATTTTTGATTGAAGAAGTATTTCCTGAGGGAAAGTTTGTTTAGTTAGTTTGTTAATTGTTTTATTGGCCGATTTTAGTAATATTTGGTGGCAGTAACAATTGGTACTTAATTCTAAACAAGATGGTTTGAAAATAAAATTCTAAAATATGTATTAAAAAATAATTGACTATGGATCGACATCATGTTGTATTGAATAATTACATCTAATACAGAAAACTATACTTATTACATTTCCTGTCAGTATTTCCAAGCAGTACATCAAGACATACATCAAGTTAGTCCTACCACCTAGTAAAACCTTCTTTGGCTACAAACGATTTAATCAGACTTTAAACTTTTTTACTAGTCATTTTTTTGTAAGACTGCTAATGTCTAAATAGCGAATGGTTTAGTAGATGTTTAAGTTATCATTACAATTCATTAAAGGCTAGTAAAAATGTATAAATAAACATAAATAATTAAAAAATTAAAACTGCCAACAGCACGGTCCCCCGACAGCAATGACTCGTTTTATGCCAGGTAGTCAATTTTTTAATTATTAGAAACTATGTTATCGGTGCGTGCAATATGCATTTTATCCTGAAACAACGCGTACGAAGCCACGAACAAAGGGTACTATTTTCTTATATTTAATTCTATATCTCGTGTATTTCGCTTTGTAACCGAAATATTTCAGAATTCAGGTTCTTTATTATTAGTTTCGGTGATATTCTAAGAAAGTTTCTTAGAAAAACCGATTACGCCGGTTAATGGCCGGATCGTCTTCATCTCTTATTATAATGTATATGGAAGATCACCAAATACTGCTAATTTGGTGTGCGTTGAAAGTGGGATGTAATTATGTTCACAATTTGGCTTTTAGGGGGTATTTAATTATTCATATTATATTACGATTTGAATACAAATAATTTTGAATGTTATTCCTGTTTTAATATTAAATTTCTAAGAGGTATCTAGGTATCTGTAGAGTAATTAGTACATTCATAATTGCATTTTTTCTGGAACAAGTAGTACTTTTTTAAATTTTGCGAATTGAAGACTAAAACAGGTCTTCGTGTCAAAAAATCGTGCACAAATAAAGGCTATCTTGAGTGCCTATTAGTAAGATGTAGATACGAGTCTAAGCGGAATATAAGGAAGCATGAGTCCACGCTTATATAGACTTCTGTCTGTATCTTTTCAGCCTTCTTTCAAACCGATAAGGAATTTGAGAAATAGTAATACCTTCTAAGCGACAAAAAGAACAATTCGTACGCCTGTTTTTTTGTGTTCTATATATATGAAAATAGGTTAAAATATTAAGGTGAAATATATTTCACCTTAATATTTTAACCTATTTTCATTACAATCTAACCATTAATTTTTCAAATCGCTAAAAGCTACTATCCACTACACTGCATCTAACCTAGATATAAACCGTTGGAGAATCTACAAACCATTGTAGGTCTATGAATAATCCATATGTTTCAGTCCACTACCAGTTGGCAGCGCACCCAACATGCTGGCGCCATTGCCTCGTTCAATCGCAATGCGATTGCAATAGCATTGAACCAGATAAGTAACAGCATTTTGGTTAAGCGTAGCATCAAGCAGGCGCTTCAACTTACTGCTAACTTCATCTAACTTAGCTACAGAAACAGTTGGATAATCTATAAGCCCAATGGCTCTAAAACGGTGAGGGAAAACATCATGAGGACCACACAAATATATACATCACAAAAATTTCGCTTCCATCACAGGATTCGACTGCGTCTTCTGGCTATCCGGGCCAGACGCCTTAACCAACTAGGCTATGGGAGCAATCGATGTTGACTGCGAAATTCTTGATATGATGTATTTCTTTCCGGCTTGTGTGAACATCCGCTAGTGTCGGTTAACACTATAAATATATATTTCATACCATGAGGACCGCATGTTCAAGAACCACGTTCGATTATCCGTGTTTATGCAGCTGAGTTGTCGAATCTAAACGCGAAATTTCTCTAACAGGATGCGATTTCGAAATAAAACGATAAGACTGTCGCTTCCGACACGGATATCATTCGGAGTGAATTAAAATAACCCTGCAGACCTCTGAAACCTCGAACGCCTGATGGTAAGTAACTAGCTGCATCTGCCCAAAACAGCGACACGCAGATAAATTTCAAAGTCTGCAAGGCATTGCTACGAGTATTTTATGCAGGTGACTTGTGTCTCCAATTGTTTTACGCGACTCCTGAGGGAAATGAGAGTTATGTTTTTCGAACATAAATGATGTATGTATATTCTTTAGTACGCTCTCTAGCCAAACGGCTTGACGGATTTTAAGATAATGTGAGATGTCATTAGTTTCGTATTAATTGTGGAAGTGACATTGGGTATAATATTTTTGCTTGATTATTGTTTTTCTTTTAAGAATAACAATATACACAAATTGGTATTTGACACCACTCTTCGATATACCAATACTTTTTCAAGGCCAGGTTATGGTCTAAATGAAAATTAATAATGTGAATTTTTTTTACTGTGTGTTTGATTTAAATCCATTTTCTTTGGTATTATATTTTATCTTTATTTCCGCTTTGTAAGATTTCAACTCGTAATTGTAAAAACTCTATATTATCATGACATCAAATTCTTGGACACCTCTCCACACACGCCACGCAAAGATTTATAGCTCTTCTTATAAAAGTGTCGTCCGGGAAAATGAAAACGGACGAACTTAAAGTACTATAATTCACTTATATCATAAACTCTGCCGTAAAGGACAGCATAAGTTTGAGGTCATAGTAAAAACGCATAACTTAACAAATTACCCCATAAGTCTTGTCTCATAAGTGCTTTATCTTCTCGGGGATATTATCCTTTATTTTTCCCAGCTTAGGGAATTCGAGATAATTTATTTCCGGTACTACACGAAATGGAGTGACAACGTTTTAACAGTAAGGGCACTGCTGTGCTAATTTGCCTATCTCACAAGTTGATAGGACTAAAACTCGTAGTTTACTAAGCACCGCACCACACCAGTACCAACTCGCCTTACAATCGTGTGAATGAAAAACAAAGTTATGCTATATGAAATATATTTTATAGTGTTAACCGACACTAGCGGATGTTCATATTATATATAATATATTTATTTTATATTTTTTGTGATGTATATATTTATGTGAACATCCGCTAGTGTCGGTTAACACTATAAAATATATTTCATAAAGTTTAAATAATGCAAAATCTCTCGCCATTTGATTGGTACTGTAACGTATCACAATGGAGTAGGCATCGCTATAAAGCGGGTCTGCTAGATGGAGCTACGGCTTGTAAGCCGAAAAGAAATACATCATATCAAGAATTTCGCAGTCAATAGTGATTGCTCCCATGGCCTAGTGGTTAAGGCGTCTGGCCCGGCAAGCCAGAAGACGCAGGTTCGAATCCTGTTGGAAGCGAAAGTTATGCTAAACTCTAAACTATTCAATTACAACTACCGAGACCTCACTGTTACTAGCCAAAATTTATTACAAATCGAAATACAAATACCTACTCTACTTATCATCAGCTGAGAAATATCCACTGCTGAACATCAGCTTCCTCCATGAAGATGGGATTTTGTCGTAATACAAACTTAGCGTAGATTTTAATATTGACCGAGGGGAATTTGCTGCTGCCCATTCTCTGGATATTCCTTTAGCCGGCTCTTACATTATCTACGGGTGTTACTATACTTAGCCGGAACCAAACGACGAGTTGCACTTACTCTACTGGCTGGATTATATTTTTGCGCTTGTCAATGACGTAATGAGAAAAGGTCCATACTGTTATATGATGCGGTGGAAGTTTTGAAGTATTTCCCTGGAGCTATGTAAAATTTTGCTCGTCGGATCTTTTTTGCGAGATAATAGCTAGTGTTTTGTAATTTGTTTTAAATTATCTGTTTCAGACTGAAATTGTAGGATGATGTGATTTTTATTACTGTTCTGATTACTTTAGTTTAGAAAATATAATTTATTATTTTTCATGTAGATTCTTTTAAATTAGATACGGATCTGAGAATTATAGCAATTTTCGTGGAGTTTTAAACTACTCTTGAATTGATGAGTAAAGTAATGTCACAGGGTAATGAGTGGAATACAGTGCCTCCATTGGTTAGGATAGTATCTCGATAAGTACCGCGCACAAATTCAAAATGCTTTATTCATATAGGCTCCAAGAGAGCACTTATGAAGGTTAAAATAAATGACTCTAACAGCGGGTCTCTGTAACGCGCGTCTACCCGAATCACATACTAAAACTAATGCTGTCTCTATCAGAACATAATAAATGACCAAGACTCAACAGATCCAATCCGTGCTCAAAGTCAATGAACCTTCTAGAAACCCACCGTTCCCGTTCCAAATTGGTATTGGCAAACGAAACGTAGTCTCGTTATCCAATACTTAAAAAACCTATTTTGTTAAAATAGAACATCATTTTCACTTTATACTCATATACTGTTAAGATTATTTTATATAAAGAAACTTTGTCTGTTAGTGGTGTCGATTCTGTTATCTCATACCTACCCAATCCTAATTATATTTTCAATCAATCTTTCTAAATGAGAAAGAGATACAATATATTTTAGGCCTGCCAAATTAATCTAATTGCTTGTGTCTAGTGTAAATTTAATGTCAATGAATTCTAGAAGTCTACTTTATTCAAGGCTGGAAGATATTTGACAGCTCTAAAACGAACTTTAGATCTGTCAAACATTTTCCAGTCCTTTCTCATGTTATGTATTGGAAAGAGAGAGAGCGAAACTAAAATTAGGTGTATGTATGAAACGACAGAATCGACACCAGTATTAAACAAATATTAACAGTCCAACTAAACTAGGTGGACAGCGCGTTAGTCGGTTGGTAATGTTTTACGTTGTCGAAATATATAAAATGAGATTACCACTTCGAGTTCGCGTGTTATCTACGTAATATCTCTAGATATGTCCTGATGGACCAATATGAATATTTTTGTTTGATATCTGCCATTTTTATGACCCCGGGTGGTCCTGCAAAAATGTCATCTTCTTTATATGGGTTTTTTAAAGATCGCCCAAAGGCTATAGTCAAAGAAACAGTAATATGTTTATCAATCTTCAATTATACGTCGAGTAACTTGGCTACCCTCTCATGAGCCATTCGCGTCGTCCACCGACGAGGCAGACTACACTTTTCATAGTAGCTTTGTTAGTGGTAGGACTAACTCTTCTGCGAGTGTCCGTCTGGGTTGTTACCACCGCTTTGCTCGTGAAGTCTGCCGCCAAGCAGTATTGTGCAAGCATTACTGTGTTCCGGTTTGATGAGCAGAGTAGCCAGTGAAATTACTGGGCATATGAGACTTAATACCTAATGTCTCAGGGTAATGAGCGCACATGCTGTGCCGCGCAGGCCTTTGTGTTTCAAAGTTCTCAGTGGCAGTGCAATTGTTATGGGCCGGCGTTAGCTTACCATCAGGCAAAAGACCAGCTCGTCTCGTTACCAAATAACATTAAAAAACCTTTGAACACATCTCTAAAAGAACGTTTTTCGGTAGAATCCTTATAAGTACATCATGCCGAGTGACACTGGCTAGGGCAACTGTCTTATTTCATTTAACTTATTCCTATCTATGATGATTTATTTTTAATGCCTTGCTAACTAATGTTATGTAAATGAATTGAGTTACATTTTGTTTAAGAAAATACCCAAAATAATTTTGCTGCGTCACTTCTGACCATCGCAAATCCCTATTTCTAAATCAGTCAAGTTAAGATTTACAGTAGTACCTTTGACCGGGACAGTGCCCGGGACATCCGAACCGGGACGTCCCGTTTAATTGTGCCCCCGGGAAATTTATCCCGTGTTTTATTTGAATCCGTTTAATCCGCGTTTTGGTCGCATCGGGACCACTGATCAATAGTGAATTAAATGCGGGATTTATTGTTCCGAGTATTTTTCCTACTTTTTAACCGGCTTCCAAAAAAAGAGAAGGTTATCAATTCGGTGGTTACTTTTTTTTTAATGTTGTTACCTCATATCTCTGTCATTTATAAACCTATTTGGAATTATTTTTTTACTTGAAATGGTATACTTTCAGATTGGTCCCATAGAAATTTCATCAAAATCGGTGCAGTAGTTTGTCACTGAAGTTGGTTCCTCGCTTTTTTAAAGCAATTTTTTTCTATACTACAATAGTAACGAGATGAAAAAAGTAACCCAAAATTAGCAAGTTGAAATGGCATTAGGCAAACCTGCCCGGATCGCTCACAGAACTGACCACCGATGGCAAGATAGGTGCTCGAATGACGACCACGAACGAGAAGACCTATCGTAGGACGGCTCCCCATTGGGTGGACCGACGATCTGGTCAAATTTGCGGATAGCATATGTAAGAGCCAAATAGCTGTTCAAAGTGACACTCTATCATAGATATGTGAGAGGCCTTTGAAAGCTACATTTCGCATGTTACCTACCCTTAAATATCAGGTACTAAGTGCCTTATTTTTGTAATTCTACTATCCAAAGACACGGGCAAGTCATTTGCCTGGTGTTAAACATGCGTGACAACGCAGTACGGTCTCATGACAGAGTGAGTGAGTGCCGGTCGGCTCTACTTCGCGCCAATGATTTTTTTACAAGTTTTGTGCGGATTTATCACACTGGCTTTAAAACAGTGATGGAATGAAGTACATAATCAACAGGTACAAGAATCACAAAATTCGAAGACATGTGACTTCCACCAAGCAGCACTCTATGCGTGGTGGATTGCAGCCTTTAATCCCTCTCTGAGAGAAGGAGTAGGAAGACCGGTCGGTATCCCACGAGTGGGAAAGTAATAAGGTTGATGATGAAGTATCATAAGCTAATAATTTCACTGACTACGTTGCTCATCAAACGGAAATGCACAATACTACTTGACGGTAGGCTACCAAGCTCAGTAACAGATCAGATTTCGTAAGACCGTGCGATATCATTACCATAATCACTTTAATCTATAACCTCGTTAGCTGTGTACCTACTGAATCACGTCCTATAATAGGGATAGAATCATCGTGTCCGTCTGTGTATCATGTACGGCTGGCTGGGTTTAGGATTAGGTTATCTGCAGTGACATCTGATAGGTGAAGACGTATATAGCATACCTGTTTTTACTCGCGGCTTTGCTCGCGTGGAATCGAGGTAACATATAGCCTAAGCACTCAGTGATAGGTATCGATTCTATCATGTCATACCTAATCTAATTTTAGTTTTAATCTCACTTTCGATATGAGAACATAGAAAGAAATTGAATATACTTTAGACCGGTCAAATTAATCCACTTGCTCGTGTTTAGTGTAAATTTAAAGGTAAAAACTTAGTGGCATCTAATTTATCCAGGATGGAAGCTGTTTGACAGATCTATAACTAAATTTAGACATCTTCCATCTCATTCTCGTGTTATGTTTTCGAAAGAGACAGAGCTAAAATTAGGTTTATGTAGGAAACGACAGAATCGACACCAGTGTACGAGGTGGTAGGACTAACCCTTTTGTATCTTCTAGTATTCGTGTACCTATTATACCAGTTCCGTTCTACCAGTTCAATTCTACCATTTCCATCCCACCATTTTTATATGAAATTGTGCATATTTTTAAATTTTTGTATTAGTTTTTTAAGTACTGTTAAGTAGGTATAGGTACTTAGATTATAATTAGCTTGCTGTGCGTTTTGGCATCGCTGTAAGCGCAGCAAGCAACTGATTTAAATAAATAAATCAATTTCTATTCTACCAGTTCTATTCTACCAGATCTATTCTACCAGTTCTATTTATAGGTTCAGTGTGTTAGCCATATGATCATATCGTCACTAGATTACAGACTTTGACAAAGTTACTTTCTACCATCGCTATAGATAGTAGAAAAATCTAAACTCTATGCAAAAGGGATGTTGACTCCATTTTATATAATGTCAATCGATTCATTTTCTCATGAGAATCAAATGTCTATATAGAAAAGACTTGAAAATTCGAGAGAATTTGGAAATCAAACGTTAAAACCGTCAAAATGAGAGCCAAAGTTAGCCGTATCTACTAAGTGCTAAAACGCCCCATACAATATTCAACGTGGTCCATAAAGTTGTACTAAAAACATGCAATATAATAATTCTTTCTTTGTAATAATTTCACTTATCATCATGTGACTTAGCAATTCGATTGAGCATCTCGAGCAAGTCGAGCAGATACTCAACCTATTTACTTTAGCAACTTTTCAAGAAAAAATTTACTTATTCAAATAAAATCTACCAATCCCGGTCACCACTATCGTCTTCAATCTTTGAAAGTCCAAAGAAAAACCCAACTTTACTACTCCCACAAAGTTCGTCGATTCTGCTGCACCTTCGGTCCATAGATTAAATCGCAAGCTAGCCGTCTCGCTCTAATCATTAAAGTTGGAAAAAGACTTAAAACCTGGACTTCGCTTCTTCATTTACATCCAACTTTTTAATACCTTTCCGCAAGTCACAAGATAATGTTAAACTAAAGGCTTAGTGTGGGGCTATAGAATTGGCGGAGATTGTTTTCGATAGTAAATCTAATTGTTTTTTTATAGTGTTGAATAAAGACACTGCCTGATGATAAGCATAACGTCATCTCATAACAACTGCAGTGCAACAAAAGCCTGCACGGCACTGTAGTGTGCTCGTTACCCTAAGATAAAATCTATATTAAGTCCTATAATTGAATGGTATGAAATCTATATTAAGTCCTATAATTTCACTGACTACTTTGTTCAATAGACTGAAATAAAGCAATAATTGTTTGCATTTACTTTTCACTGCAGTTTTTATGTCTGCGTTATACTTACCATCAGAGTACCACGCTCGTGTGTTTATCAAAAAGCAAAAAAAAAAACGCTTTTTCAATAGCCGCACACGAACAATCTGCGGACTTTTGGTCTTAACTCGGACTTAGGCTGAACTTACCGGCTTCAGACATACGATAAGACCATGAACGGTAAAAAGTGGAATTAAAAGTTGGTTCCTTGCAGATTTCTCGGAATATTTACAGCGATTCCCCTTCGGTAGGGGTATAACTTGATCTTGGTGGTTAATCAAATTTGCAATTTTTACAGAAATGCATAGCATGAAGCAACTGACGGTAATATATTATATAGAAAGGACAAGGCAAAACCGAGTCCATCCGAAGAACTCCGAATATTCTTTATTGTAAAACTAGCTTTTGCCCGCGGTTTCATTCGCGTTCCCAAAGGAACTCTACGTTCATTATCATCATCATCATCAGCCGGAAGACGTCCACTGGTGAACATAGGCCTCTCCATTTGATGCCACATGGATCGGTTACTCGCCTGCTGCATCCAACGGTTCCCTGCGGTTTTGACAAGATCATCGGTCCGCCTCTACGTTATCCGGGATAAAAAGTAGCCTCTGTTACTCTCCGGTCCATGAACTATATATTTGCCAAAAATCACGTCGATCCGTTGCTCCTTTGCTGCGTGAAATAAGGACAAACCAACAAACAAACGTACAATCACACTTTCGCATTTATTATAGTAGGTACGGATAATTCTAGTAGATACGGATTTATTCTCAGGTACAAAGACGAATCGAGATGAAGGGCAAAACTTCGTCAGCATTTTAAATAAAACGTAAAAAGGTCGTTTTATTACGCATGTATAATACACTATTAGTCCCTGCCCACGGTTTTATCCGCATGGAGATTATTACCAGAAACCATACATTTTTCCGAGATAAACAGTATCTTATGTTACTCTCCAGCTATAAAACTATATTTACGTCAAAAAGAACGTCGATCCGTAGCTTCACTGCTGCGTGAAAGACAACACTCCAACAAACATGTTCGCATTCATAATAGTACAAATAGCTACAAAAATGGTAAGTAAAATAAACACTTAAGAAAACAACGCGCTGAAAACGCTAGTCGTTTCAAAACACGGAGAGAAATACGTCTTCAGAACCAACCCTCCTCGTAGCCAAGTTAATAAAATACAATCACTGGAGTTGATAGAATAGGTACTCTAAATAAACCAGTGAATCTCAAATAGGGCTTAAGATTTCGTAAGCATCACTACAGTGTCTTATCAAGCCGCGATAGCTACTTTAAGCATCTCAACAGTGAATACCGAAGCGTCTCAGTCTCGGATGTTTTATCACCTCCTACCTCAAAACGGATACGGCGTGAAGTTAACTAAATAATGTAGGCTCGTAGTTCATGCGTAGAGAAAAGTGGACGCAGTACATAATGTCGCGCGATTTGTGTTATTGAGCGGCAGAGCTATGCTGGCCGTGCGGCATGGTACGCGGCGCTTTATATAATTTCTAATTGTTTGAAATTATTAAGCTTGGTAGCTAGCCAGACACCCTCAACTTGAAAATCTGTCGCCGTGTGTTCCAGGGGCTGTACTTGAGAGCCAGTTCTAATATAGTTTTAGCATTATATGCATCATCATCATCATCATCATCGTCACTTAAGAACAAATAAATGGTGTAAATAGACAATTGTATTAACTTCCCATAACAAGAAACAATCTTATTAATATTGAAAAGCAAAGCCTGCTCAGACTTGTACTCCTTTAATTTACGCTGTATTTTTATAAATTTCACAACAAACCTTTTCTATGAATCTGTAGTACTGTTTTCTATGGATCATATTACGTCATTCATCTCGCTCTGACGGCACTTTCTAATGCTGCGTCTCGTTCGCACGCGACCTTGAGGAAAACTGAGCACCGTTTTGCGAGCTGGTGCAAGTGTAAAGCTTTTGGTATTTAATAATTAATAATTTTATAAATTTAAATAGAATATTTTTTGGAACAAAAAGGCAATTTTAATTCGAGTTGTAATTCTTGCAATTAGATTTGAATCTATCACCGCCACTACACCGGTGGTACTTTATCATTTTTATTCTTAGCTTGTAAAGGTACCAATTTTCAGCAAAATATCTAAACAAAACAAATTTCTTATCATTCCATTCAAAGTCTATTTAATTTATCAAATAACTTGCTCAACGTAATGTCTTAAACTTTATCTATACAAATAAATAAAATTGAAGTGTCTGTTTGTAATATCAAAATAACAGCTTTTTGCCAAATGTATTTTTTTTTATTAGGTAACGAGACGAGCTGGTCGTTTGCCTGATGGTAAACATAACGCCGGCCCATGACGATTGCAGTGCCGCCCAGAACTTTGAAACACAAAGGCCTGCGCGGCACTGCAGTGCGCTCGTTACCCTGAGACATTAGGTATTAAGTCTCATAAGCCCAGTAATTTCACTGGATACTCTGCTCATCAAACCAGAACACAATAATGCTTGCACATTACTGCTTGGCGGCAGACTTCACGAGCATATTCATATGAAAGTATATACGGTACCTATAACAAAACAACAATTTTTATAATGTTTGTCTGTCTGTCAGTTTGTTCCGGGTAATCTCCGAAAGGGCTGGGTCGATTTTGACGAAACTTTCACTGGCAGATAGCTGATCTTACAAGGAGTAACTTAGGCTACTTTTAGAAAAAGAATTAGGGTTCTGCGCAAAAAAAAGAAACCCTGAAATCCAATATCACCGTGCGGGTAAACCGCGGGCAGCAGCTAGTTTCCAATAAATCTGCCCTATGGCTGAAATTTCCGTCGAAGTCATTTCACATTTTATTAAAAGATTTTTTTATGTATATCTTTTATGCCTTGCACCATTTCGCAAGTATAATAACGCGGTCACAAACGCCGGGAGAGAATAACTCCACGGGGCTTATAGTAATTCACGCATTCGGTCAAGTTAATGCGTTCTGAACGTTTTGTTTACAATCAGTTTTATTACGAGGTTGTAAAGGTGATAAATTATTTCAATTCGAGCATAAAAAATTTACACTTTTTATCCAGGTGGTATGACTAACGCTTCTGCGAGTACCCATCGCTCTGGATGGAACCACCGCTTTGCTCGTGTAGCCTGCCGCCAAGCAGTAATGTGCAAGTAATACTGTGTTCCAGTTTGTTGAGCAGTCAGTGAAATTACTGGGCCTTTATCACAGACGTTTAAAACTGTATCTTTTCAAGATACAAGGATAACTGGTCGGTGATTATCCCTAAGGCTACCTCAGTTCTAAAACCACGCGTGTGAAGCTGCGGGCTGAAGCTAGTAATAGATAATCTTACTTGTCTGAATCTTAGTAGGCCTAAATGAAAACCTCAAAGCGTTATCTTCACTGTGCGTAAATACACACAAAAACCACATACGAGAATAATAATTAGATGTAAAGCATATAAAGGCGCTGTTAGATTGAATTAAACTAAAATCTAAACTTTGAAGTGATGCTATATATAGTTATATATAGCTCACTGATCTTGGCTATCGATTGAATCCATACTATAATAAATGCGAAAGTGTGTTTGTATCTTTGTTGGTTTTTCCTTTTTCGCGCAGCAACGGAGCAACGGATCGATGTGATTTTTGGCATAGATATAGTTTATGGACCGGAAAGTAACATGGGCTACTTTTTATCTCGGAAAAATGCACGAGTGAAACTGCAGGCAGAAGCTATTTCTACAATAAGTTTGAGTTTTTTAAGAAGTAATATATCTTGATGGGAATTAGTCATGTTGGGGTTGAATTTTTTATTGCTTATTGTAGGTACATTTAGGTTGAGGTCTATGTTCAGCAGTAGACGTCTTCCAGCTGATGATGGTGATGATCTAGGTTTCATTATCAGCCTCTTACGCTCCCACTGCTGGGATACCGGCCTTCTCTCAGAGAGAGAGGTATGGGCCATAATCCACCACGCGGGCCCAGTGCGGCTTGGTGGATGTCACATGTTCTCGAATTCTATTAGGAGTCTTGTTGTGTACTTGCGGGTTTCCTCACGCTTTCCTTCACCGTTTTCACCACGAGTGTGGTATATAAATTCTGCACATAAATTTATTGGTGCGGGGCCGAGCCGGGATTGAAACCATCGTGCGTCTGATTAAAAGTCGCACGAGTTCCCGCTTGGCCGCAACTGCGAAAACTTTTGTCAAAATTTTCCGTCCAAAGTAAATTGAAAGAAAGGAAAAAATGGTCAAGGAACTCCTTCGTGTCGCAACCCACTGAGACGCGTCACCATATTATACATGTGAAGTACACACACGAATGACTTAGTGCGTATTTTAACAAGAATATTTCGTTAACAACATTAAGCAAATAAACTGTCTAGGTCACAACTCTGTGTTAAGTATTTTGTAAGAGAAAAGTACACAGAAGGCTTGAATTTTAAAAGCAATGTCAAACATAAACAAAAGCTGTACTTGAGAGCCTGTCCTTATCTAGGTTTAGCGCCGATCCGCCATCTTCAACTAAGTCGCAGCTTAAGCTCAGTCGAGATAGACGTCTAACTTATCTATACATACATATAAATTGTACATATAAATTTGTTAGTGGTAGGACTAACTCTTCTGCGAGTGTCCGTCTGGGTTGTTACCACCGCTTTGCTCGTGAAGTCTGCCGCCAAGCAGTAATGTGCAAGCATTACTGTGTTCCGGTTTGATGAGCAGAGTAGCCAGTGAAATTACTGGGCTTATGAGACATAGGTACCTAATGTCTCATAAACCCGGTAATTGACCGAATTTAGATACACACTACTGTACCGATTTTGATGAAATTTCTATGTGACCAATCTGAAAGTATACCCTATCAAATAAAAAATATTTTTCTCAATCTCAAAGATTTTTTTTTATTTGGTAACGAGACGAGCTGGTCGTTTGCCTGATGGTAAGCATAACGCCCATAACATTTGCAGTGCCACCCAGAACATTGAAACACAAAGGCCTGCGCGGCACTGCAGTGCGCTCGTTTCCCTGAGACATTAGGTATTAAGTCTCATAAGCCCAGTAATTTCACTGGATAAAAGTTGTATGTATTTACATACATAAACAAAAAACCGTGGCCTAATGATCGAGTTGTTCAAAATTTCAGTAGGTAATAACGGGTTAGCATTGAGATAAAATATAAGTACTAGGTTTACTCCTAAAGCGTACTTTAAGTACTAAGTAAACCTACTTGTGTTAGAACCAAGGTGTTCCAAACCGTTTGCCTACACAGCCGTTCACTGAGGTAAATGCCATATAATGACGAAATAGCAAATTATGCTTTTAGCAATCACAATGTAATTCTGCGGACGAAATTGTTGTATTTTGTTGTGTCCAGGGTTTTCTAATTATGACAAAACTAGCTTCTGCCCGCGGTTTTCACCCGCGTTCCCACAGGAACCGAAAATTTTTTCAGGATAAAAAGTAGCCTATGTTACTCTCCGGTCCATAAACTATATCTATGCCAAAAATCACGTCGATCCGTTGCTCTGTTACTGCGTGAAAGAAGGACAAACCAACAAATCAACAAACACACTTTCACATTTATAATATAAGTAGAGAAGTAGGGATTTAAAAACTTCTACATTCTTTATTTATATGGGCCACAAGGGAGCACTCATGAAAGTTAAAATAAATGACTCTAAGTACCCGTTCCAAATTGGTATAGACCGACCAAGAAAAAGGGTAAGAACTCGGCGGCATTATTTTTAAAAATATTTTTTCTTATGCTAACAATCATGTTTAAAATTTAAGTCTACGTACTACAGTAGTCGCCAGGAGGCTCTTGAGCTGTTTGCCTCCAGGCAATTTTGTCATCTATATCATCTTTTACTTCATCACTTTTTTAATTATTATAGAATAGAATAGAAAAACATTTATTCAGCACATACATACAATGTAAACATAGAAAAGATACATGAGAAGAATATACACATACAATGTAAGATATTACCTACAAATACAGACAAAAAAAGAAGTGCTGAAAAGGCCGTGGCTCAGCAATAAGCTGATTGTCAAAAGACTTTCAGCGCTGATTTTCAGCCAAGGCCTAAAAAATAGGAGGCAGAATACAATATACATAAAATACTTAGCTAGTTATTTAAAATGAATAAGACATATTATTAACTCAGTTATTGATTTAAGAATTTTATTGTAGAATCCTACGCCACCAAGACGTCAATGAGATTCATTCATTTATTTATTCATTTATTCATTTCTAACTTACAGCTATCATTACAGGTCGTACCTAATGCAATAGCTCAGCAATTGTTTTAATTTTATTTCCCGTAACGTAAAATTCTGAAATGTTAGACTACGATGCGGTCAACATTGTACTGTGGCCACGTTTGCCTGAAAGAAACCTTCTCACTCTCGTCTTGCTAACTCCCAGATACAGATATTAGAATTATCGCGAAACACAGAAGCGGGACACATACTTCGATAGCTCCATTAAAAAACCCAGATTATGGGGATGGGGAAACACAGACTCAGGGAAGAACCTCCAACTTATCTATAGGCACGGTTAATGGATGTAGAAACAAAACGCTTCGCTACATTTATGTATATTACACTAACATTGTATCCTTCATGTCTGCAGAATAAAAATATCTTTAACAAGTTATTGTGGAAAAATATATTTTTCCAGACAAGCTTTTATGAAATACGTAATTGGCACTGAAATCTTGTGAAGTTTTTTTATACTTTTTGATAACGTGACGAGTGGCAAGTTTGTTTGATGATTTAAGAAAAACGTCTTATGAAACGCGGGTGCTATGTTGATCATTACAGACTCGGCTTCCTTATCCAACATAGCACACTTGTATCATGTAGACCTGGACTTAAGGTACACATAGGGAGCGCTATAATGCATGCAGTACTCAGAACTTTGAAACACAAGACGCATTGCATTGTGCTCGCTACCTTGACACACCCAGCAATTTCATTGACTACTTTGCTCATGAAATCGGAACACAGTAATGGTTGCACATTGGTGGTAGAGTATACGAGGAACGTTATGGTTCCAACCCAGACGGACACTTGCAGAAGCTTGTTAGTGGGAGGACTAACTCTTCTGCGAGTGTCTGTCTGGGTTAGTACCACCGCTTTGTGAGTGAAGTCTCCCGCTAAGCAGTAATGTGCAAGCATTACTGTGTTCCGGTTTGATGAGCAAAGTAGCCAGTGAAATTACTGGGCTTATGAGACTTAATACCTAATGTCTCAGGGTAACGAGCGCACTGCAGTGCCGCGCAGGCCTTTGTGTTTCAAAGTTCTGGGTGGCACTGCAGTTGTTATGGGCCGGCGTTATGCTTACCATCAGGCAAACGACCAGCTCGTCTCGTTACCAATAACATAAAAAAAAACTTCTATATTACGTCACAATAATTTCCTTCACTGGAAGGTCAAACTCATTGTATGTACCCTCGAACTCAATCGGGCGATCTACCCACTGATCCATCGTCGCAAAACCACTGCAAGGTCCTAGGTACCTACCCTTTTAAGGATATACCTAAGTGGTTCATTGTCGTTTAATTACAGTAAACGCGCGAATCATCTGATGGCATATAATTTCATTTCACGACTAATCATTTATTCTAAGCATCGTCTGTCGCCTTTGAAACTTGTGCGCCACTGTATTATCGGGCTGATAATGTGTCTGTTTGTAATGTTTAAAAATAACAGCTGTATATACGGTACTTATAACAAAACCATAATTTTTAAAATGTGTCTGTCTGTTATTTCCCGCTAATTAATGAAATGGCTGGACCGATTTCGATGGTACCTTCACAGGCAGATAGCTGATGTTATAAGGAGTAACTTAGGCTACGTGAGTGAAACCGCAGGGCTCAGCTAGTTTAGTCATTTAAATATAAGATACAGTTAACAAACAAACGCTTACACACTTGTACCCCTGCGCAAGGATTCCTAGATGTCATGGACACACACAAATACACAACACAAAGATTCAAGACCCGAGAACAAATTTTGCGTTCAGCGCACAAAGTTTGTCCCGGCTGGGAATCGAGCCCGGGACCCCATGCCTTGCAGAGTTACTACCAAATTAGCCATGGAGCCATTGATTGTAAGATCGTAAATTTGGATCCGTTATTAACAGAGACCGAGCAAAGGGGTAGATTGAAAATCAGCGCTGCGTGCACATGAAAATGTGTATGCAGCACACGCTGAATCTACTCCCATTGCCCTACACATACATATATATATATTTTTATGTAAATTGTAAAATATATATATATATATATTTTTATGTAAATTGTAAAAAATATGGTAAGGAGCAATAAATGATTTGATTTGATATGATTTGATTTGATTAATTGATTTGTAAATCTGTTTTATCTATTCTTAAGCTAGGGAATATCCAGGAAAAAATTACTGCAACCACCAAGCCGTCTTGGCAGACATGGTATATTATGGCAACCCGTTCATTATGAGGGAGTCTATAATCTGCAGTGGATGTCTTCCTGCTTATAATGAGGGTGTATTTGTTAGTTTGTCCTTCTTTCACGCGGCAACTGAGCTATGGTTAGACGTTACATTTTGTTTAGAGATTGTTCAAAGGCTAGACTTTTGACTTAAAAATAGTACGATTCAGAGTAAAATCACGGGCCGTGCCTGAAATCCTACTAATATTATAAATGCGAAAGTGTGTTTGTTGGTTTGTCCTTATTTCATGCAGTAACGGAACAACGGATCGACGTGATTTTTGGCATAGATATAGTTTATAGACCAGAGAGTAATATAGGCTACTTTTTCTCCCGGAAAATGCACAGTTCCTGTGGGAACGCGGGTGAAAACCACGGGCGGAACCTAGTAAAATATAAGCGACAAAAAATAGTGCACCTTCTTAACTCACCAGCACTTTACCACCTCCGTGCATAATGTTGCGAAAATGTCCGACGGTCCAATAGAGCGATGAAGTCCGGAGACTGTTCAGTCTGGTATTAGAACTATTGTCGTGCAGTTCCCTGCCGCTGCTAGCTACCATGTGGTGGTTCCTTTTGTTTTGTGTCACTAGTGTTTTGTGTCAAAATGTTTCGGAGGTTACAGGTACGTTGAATATTTGAACTGAAACTTTTAACGGTTTTTTATCGAGTTAGTTAATTGAACCTGATTGATCGAAATGGGAAATCAACCCATTTCGAAAATTGCAGTGTTTATATATTATAGAGGTGGACTGACACTCGTTCTAAATTTTATACCGCCCAATTCAATATATTATATTATATACTAGCTTCTGCCCGCGGTTTTTATCCACGTTACCACAGGAACCGTGCATTTTTTCGGGATAAAAAATAGCTTATGTTACTCTTCAGTCCCTAAACTATATATATGCCAAAAATCACGTTGATCTGTTGTTCCGTTGCTGCATGAAAGCAGAACAAACCAATAAACCAACAAACACACTTTCGCATTTATAATATTCGTATAATAAAATTGAATTGTCTGTTTGTAATATCTAAATAACAGCTTTTTACCAAATGCATATCAAAGTATATACGTTACGGTCTATCACAAAACAACCATTTTTAAAATATTTGTTTGTCTGTCTGTTTGTTCCGGGTAATCTCTGAAACGGCTGGGCCGATTTTGACCGGACTTTCACTGGCAGATAGCTGATGTTACAAGGAGTAACTTAGGCTACTATTATTTTAGAAAAATAATTAGGGTTTCACACTAAAAAATAAAAACCGGAAGTTCTCAATCGAAAGGTTTATAAATTGTTGCAAGCAAAATTTAACCAAACTTCTATGATTTAGTTTTAAATTTTTTTTTGTAGCCTTGTCTCGTGTACAATCTTCCTGCCATCATTGGTTCGAAACTATTCTCTATACCTACTATCTATACAAACCTATAAAGCAGTAAAGTTTGTAAGATTTTTGCTTGTTTGTTGCCGCTACATTTTATTCTGATTCCACGCGGGCGAAGCCGTGGGCTGACGCTAGTAGACGTAGTAGACGTTAGTAGTAGTATAACAAGTGACTTTTTGGCGACGATCTCTCTTATAGAGGATCCGTGCGCATATACCTATGGGTATCCAACTAATATTATAAATGCGAAAGTGTGTTTGTCTGTTTGTTGGTTTCTTGGTTTGTCCTTCTTTTACGCAGTAACGGAGCAACGGATCGACGTGATTTTTGGTATAGATATAGTTTCTGGACCGGAGAGTAACATAGGTTACTTTTTATCCCGAATTAATGCACGGTTCCTTTGGGAACGCAGGTGAAATACGCGGGCAAAAGCTAGTTATTATATGTTCTGTGCTTTTGGTGAGCGCTAGTTAGGTACTTGTCGAAGTGCGAGTGTCCTATTATCTGACAATAATAAAGTTTATTGACACTGAATTTACGTTAATTCCAATAGATGATTAAAAAGATTATATCCTAAACCATTTTGACGCCAACAAATGGACACGTGGATTCGCGAGGGAGGAATAGATGACTGACGTCAAAAAGCGGGAACCGACTTTGATAATATCGCGATATTTGAAATTTCATCCCCCAATTTCTCCACCCTTAGGGGAGGTATTCCTTAATTAAATTTATAATAATAATACCAAAAACATCTACATCGGTTGATAATTGGCAGAGGAACAAAGTAAGATCGCCACAAAAAAAATGAATTGAAAAAACGAATTGAAAACCTCTTTCTTGTTTGGCAGTCAGTTAAAAACCATGATAAACATTATTGTGGATATTCTCTTCTTTTTAATTTTGGTTATGAGTAGCTAATTAATAAATGCTATTTCAGATCAGACTTTTCTAAAACATTTCAAATCAATAACACATTTCATCACAATCTGTCACATATAGCCATCAGAAATACCTGTTTTCAATTGTCTAACCCGTAATACTATAGTATAGTATAGTAGGTACAGTGTACCTACTATACTATACCTGGTACACCCAACCTGTTGGCTGCCATTTCTCAATGCATTACTTGCGGGAGTGTTGCAGGTTTCTAGATATATCTAGTCTAGCTTGGACGTAGGCTACGTTTTCAACATTCTCTTGCGTAAATGTTGTAGAAAATTCACTTGGCTTAAGAGTACGTTATTAGATATTCCACTTTGCATGTTTTGCTTCGCCATTCTTAATACGTAGGTACGCTAAGGAACCTCTTACTTGAATCTTTGACAAAGAAAAATTTCATAAATGTTTTGTTTGTTTTAGGTACCGTATATAGTTTCAATTGCGTTTAGTAAATGGCTATTATATTGATGTAACAAAAAGACACATCAATTTTACCTATTTATTTGTATAGATAGAAAACGGGGGATAAAGTCAGAAGCATTTTTAGCATTAGCTAGCTAGATATATAATAGAAAACAAAATAAAAAGGAATATGTATCCAATACAGTAAATAGCACAATATTGCGTTATGTACAGGATGTTGTTAAATGTGTGGTAATGCAAGCATTCAGTAAGTGCATGATGATTGAATGGTTTTATTATGAAATAGTCAACTAAGTAGTGGCGTTCACTTAGGTTTGTGTAAAGACGTTACATACGGCGTTCCGCTATCTCACTTGCGCATCTTAACATTTTTGAAGATAAACAATCACTTAATATAATTGGGATGTTGACTCAATTATTTTATTTAAACTATAATAACTAAATAAAATACACACTAATTTATTTACAATCTTAATCTAATAATCCGCTACCAGTAGGCAAAGTTCCCAAAATGCTGGCAGCATTGCCACGTTGAATGGCAATGCTTAATCTTTGACCTAAGTAGAGGCCAGCATTTTGGTCACGTGTAGCTTCGACCAGACGCCCTGAAAGGTCTTTAAAAATTCTAAATTATTTTATTTTAGTTTTCTCATGAGAATCAAATGTCTAAATTGTAAAAATTGGAAATCGAACGCTAGGAACATTGTACATGAGAGTAAAAGTCGGGCGTATCTACTGAGCGCAAAAACGCCCCATACAACTTGGGCAGAACAACTGACGTCACTTGTTCAACGCGGACCGTAAAGCTGTACTAAAAACATGCATTTTGTTTATTTGGCCGTGAAAAACTGCGTTTCAGTACATAGTTGTCGTACATTTTTTTATTCATTGAAATGTAAAGAATTTGGTGGTATCATTTCAATTACTGTTGGATAATATATAGGCTATACCCACTTCAGACTTTGAAGCCCGGTTTCAAACAACGCGTCGTTACTCGTTATTAATAAGTCTTCATTGTCCACAGAAGCTCCACCTGAAGTCCAACTTGACTACCACTCTATGCCACTTCTGTCAGAGCTGGATGACTTTGACCTCTGCCTCAAGAACCCTGACTCCGTCTACTGCATAGTAGACATGGAACTGATGGAGGATGATACGCCGCTTTATCAGTTCATAAAGGTAAGAATTTCCAAGCATGCTTCACAGCTTTTCATACAAACTTTGAAGTTCAAAATCTCCGAAATGAATGAACCAATTTTAATGGAACTTTACAAATTTTTCAACTTTATTGTATACTAGCCGTGCCCTGCTGCTTCGCTCACGTAGTCTAAGTTACTCCTTATAAAATTAGCTATCTGCCAGTGAAAGTCCCGTCGAAATCGGTCCAGCCGTTTCGGATATTACCCGGAACAAACAGACAGATAGACAAAGTTTTAAGAATTGTGTTTTTGTTATAGGTACCGTTATATTCTTTCATATGCATTTAGTAAAAACGCTGTTATTTTGATATTACAAACAGACACTTCATTTTTATTTATTTGTATAAATTCCCAACACAGACCAGTAAACCAGTAAAAATACGTTTAATGGCCTGTGATTCCCAACGTCCCCACTGACAAATTAATATATTTTATGTACGAAAGAATGAAAGTAATTTAATTTAATTTCAGCTACCCTAAAAATGATTTAGGAATTGCATTTTTCTTTAGATCTATATGCCAGTAGTAGGTATAGTTTAACGGCGAGTTGTCCCATGTAATTTAACTAACTGGAAATCTTTAACTAGGTACTTCTTCGGTTTCATTTTGCTCGTAAGTTTCCTTTGTAATTCATTTTTTGGATAGTAAACATTATTTTTTTCACACCTAATATCATGTATGATAACTAATGGTTAAAAACCTACCCTATTCAGAGTGTAAACAAGCATATTGTTCAAACGAGTTTCCCGGACTAAACCAGTTAATTTTCTAAAAATGGTAAAATTACCCAGCTCCCAATTTAAGGCAAAGTTGCGGCTGATTTATCTAAGCCAACCGAGATTGATTACAATCTGAAAATTGGCAACGTTGACCGAACGCTCCAAATTATCCGTTGGGTGCCTGATTGATATCCTCGTTAGAAAGTCTTTAAATGCGCCAATGGAAAAACAAGTTTATTGGTGATCATGGGGTTTTTGGGTGCAGAATGGTATGCCTATTTTCCAATAGAATGCCTGCGATTTTGTATAGATCTATTCAATTAAATTCATACATTTAAATTTATTATGTACTAGCTGTGCCACGCGGCTTCGTTCACGTAGCCTAAGTTGCTCATTGTAACATCAGCTATCTGCCAGTGAAAGTCCCGTCAAAATCGGTCCAGCCGTTTCGGAGATTACTCGGAACAAAGAAACAGAGAGACAAAAATTTTAGAAATGGTTGTTTTGTTATAGGTACCGTATATACTTTCATATGCATTTAGTAAAAAGCTGTAATTTTGATATTACAAACAGTAAGCTCAATTTTATTTATTTGTATAGATTGATGTTAGATTACACTTTTATATTGTTACCATTCTTTTTAGTAACTATGGGTGCTAAAGACCTGAAATAAATGAATATGAATTTGAATAACAATTGCAGTGTCAATCAAACCTAAAAACACGTAAAGCTATTCGATACATAAATCTAGATCTAGTAGAGAACATCTCTTATTTAGGTGATACACTATTTTGTATTGTAAAAGGGGGGGGGGGGGGTTAGATAGTGTACAACACCGTTTGTTCCTAGAAGTTCCGAAAACGAAGTTCCGTGACTGATTTTCCGTTTCTACATTGTTCTGTTCTTCTCACTCGCATCAAACAATTTTCTACTAAAATATATCTGACTGTTTCTTAAGTGATAAGTGATTAGATTTGCACAGATCCACTATTTTTGCTAGCATAAAACTATAAAATATCTCCACTGCTGCGGTTCAGGCCGTTCAATAAGAAAATCACTTATAGGCTATAATCTATGCATACACTTACTTTACATCCTTCGTTTCATATGGCTCCATAACTAGGTTGGTAGTAACCCCGTGTGCACTGTGTGGGGCCATAGGCAAGGTCCATGGCCGGGAGGCATCAGGCAGCCTGTTGTGTATCTGAATCTGAGTGCCCCTCCATGAATGTATCAGCATTATATATTTATGTATAGGTCTGTGTATTCTATGTTGTCCACAGAATTTTTCGTCGTTGTCTTACAAGAATTACATGCACTCTAAGCTGCACAGAGGAGTGTGTGCATCCCGAAGCTGTGGGCTGAACGTCACCCATGCGAACGCCAGCGAGTCCACTGCTGAAGCTCTCAAGGAATGCTTCAACAGAAGTATCCACGAGGGGTATGGACTGCAGGTGAGACTTTTGGTTGTCAAAGACTAAATACACAATATACGTACAAATAATATCACCATAACCGACGGACACTCGCAGAAGAGTTAGTCCTGCCACTATAAGTCTTTTTACTTAGTCGTGGCTATAGTTGTTTTTGTTTTTGCCACCTTCGATTACATACATTATAACTTAAGATAGGTTAGAGAGTGACCAAACTCTAAAACAATTAAGGGCAGAACCAGAACTTAATAAGTGATAAGGGTAGGTAAAGCTTTTGATTTTTAAGAGGCATGGGATCAAAAGTAATTGAATCCCCCTTTAATTTACATCTTTTGTCAACAGGTGGAATCACTATCAGTTCGGTACTGCAAGACCCAAAATGATAGCGTTCCTGCAGACGCCCTGGATTTCACCATCGGGACCTTACTTCTGATTCTACTGCTGGTTAACTTAGGCTGTTCTGGCTATCATTTCTTTTGGCCAGCTGAAAAAGGAGAAGGTACTTAATGTTGCTATCGTATAAAATAGATCCCAAACAAAAAGATTTGGCCCTGTTAGGACTTTCTTGGATCAGAGAGAACTGTATGGTACAGTTTAAGCAGGATGGCAATACTCTGGACCCTATCTCCTGATCACCTTATTACGGCGACGACCCAAAATTAGGTTCACACTTATGGTACACCCAATGCAGTGCCGTTGAGCAAGTCGCAAAAGACCATTTTTAGAATGTTGTTGTTGTGTGTCATTTGTAGAAGCACCTTCTACGCTCGCTCCCAATTTGGTGACCCTGAAAACTTGCTAGACCATAAGAAGGTGCTTTAAAAATGTATTGGATCAACAGTACAACACAAATCTTTAAATACTTTTCAAGTTTGAGGGAACAGCAAACCCCCAGCAGAGTTATCTCCCTCCTCATATCGTAATACTATATCTTCTTTTACCTAAATGGTACTTGGTTGTTACAGGTAACAGGCTCATGCTAGCTTTCTGCGTACAGAAGAATTGGAAAGCTTTGAAACATGGAGGCAGCGCGGAAGGTGGACTGTTCAAGTGCTTCCAAGCACTTAGGTAAGGAAGCGTCTCCAATACTTTACAATTGATATATGTAGACGACAAAGATGCATGGAGGCAAACAGCTCAGGAGCCTCCTGGCGGCTACTCTAATACTTAGACTTAAATTGTACACATGACTGTTAGCATTAGAACTCATTGTAAAACATTTTTTTAAAAAGAATGCCATCGAAATTCTTGCCCTTCTTCTTGATTGGGCAATTTGGATCGGAATTTGGAAATCGTTATACATTATTATTATCTTAGGCTCTATATAGCCTAAGATCAAGCGAGAGAGTGTTCAAATACTAACCTATCGTCAATAAAATAACCTAAAAAGGAACGAGTTTAAGTGTTCATTGTTTATCTTCTAAGTTAACGAACTTCAACTTAATCACAACGTTGCTAACCAGCGAATTTTAATGAGATACAATTCTTTGTAAAAATCTCATATCTCATCACCCGAACTTAAAACTATACCTAATACGGCAGTAAACTGTTTGTAGATCGTGACACCTAAAACCACGAAGCTGATTGTAAAAGCAAGCAACAAGTAGCACTGGTTGCTTGCTGTAAAATGATAACTTCCCAAGGGACTTATATTCTGCAAAATTTTGAACGAGAAATAACAAAGAAATTGATTTTAAAAGACGCAGGGCGTTTAACCTATTTGAAATAAGTGGATTTTAACAATTCGACTTGCGTTTTTTATATAAGTTTTCGTATCGCGTGTTTGTGTGTCAGCGTTTTTAGTTAATTGATAGTGAAATGTCTTCATACTTATTACGGCTAGCTTCCACTCTAAACAGTCTGTCGAAATGTAACTAATGATTTGTCAAGCCCGGGATAGATTACTGCGACACAACATATTATAATGCAATGTGCAATACATCATTTTACGTATATTTTGGTGTTCTTTTATACTATTGGATAACAAGACGAAAAAGTCGTTTAACCCATAACAATTGCAGTGCCTTTCAGAACTTTGAAACACGAAGGCCTTGCTTACCCTGAGACCTTACGTATAAGTCTCATAAACCCAGTAATCACTTGCAGAAGAATCCTACACTATGTTCGCGAACGCACTAAAAACATCTATGCGAACGTTACGCGCATTCGCAGCGCGCTCTGATGTTTCCGACGATTGCACATGACGATACACCGCTCGCAATCTTGGACATCAGCTCTCTATTTCTGTTACAGAGTCTACACGATGGTGATGATTCTCGGCCTCCACTCCATGATTTTCATCGGTTATGGATACACCGCAAATCCCGAGTTTATTGAGCACGTGAGTATACTTAAATTACTATGTTTACATCAATGATGCAAATCTGGAAATTAAAATTAAAGGCACTGTCTGAGACATTAATATATGTTTTATACTAGATAACAAGACGAGCAGGCAAACGACCCGTTTGCCTGATGGTAAGCATAACGCCAGCCCATAACAATTGCAGTGCCATTCAGAACTTTGAAATACGAAGGCCTGTGCGACACTGCAGTGCGCTCGTTACTCTGAGACATCCTTCAATTGCAGTAATGGACTGTTAGCTGTTCTGTAGATAAATTTAACTGACCCATTCTTTTTTTTAGGTCTTTCATTTCGAAATCAATGTATATGTGTGTTATGATACACGTTTTATTCTTGCGTGAACTCGGCACTGTAACGGGATAAAATTCCTTTATTAACTAGCTAATACATAAATAAACACTACATCAAACCTAGCGACCTACAAAAACAGTTGGACAATCTACAAGCCAATGTAGGCCTATAGATAATCCAAATGTTCTAGCCCACTACCAGTTGGAAGCCTACCTAGCATGCTGGCGGCATTGCCTCGTTGAACCGCAATGCTGATCCGTTGAGCCAAATAAGTACCAGCATTTTGGTTACGCGTCGCATCAATCAAACGCCCTGACAAAATTTTGAAAATATTATGAGCTCCGCCCCCCACGCGCCCAATGTTTCAACACCAAACGGCTCAAATATGTAACCGATTCAAATTTCTTGTATCTGCCCGAAATATAAATATAATAAGAACTTTATCTGACAGTTGGAGGATTGGCCCTAAGTCTCGTAAACACGGTCATTTCAATAACTACTTTACTCATCAAACCGGAACACAGTAATGCCTATATACGAGCAGCCACCAGGCCGCTATCCGTCGCAGAAAAGTTAATCCTTACACCTGGTAAACCACAGATAAGTTATTAGAACTTACAACTTGTTAATTTCAAGTTATAAACTAAGTTACACAATAGATTGTCAAAGTGAAATCTTAACGAATTTCACACTAAGTTCCAAACCGCGATAGAATCTTTGAGGGTCCCAGCATCTTAATTACGAAAGTTGAGAGCATGTGCATGAAATATTTCATAAGTACTGGCAACCTTAGGATCAATCCCCACTAATGCTATAAATATGCGAAAGCGTGTTGGTTTGTCCTTCATTGTCGGAGAATCGACGTAATACTTTGCTTAATTTATTGGCTCATTTACATAGACTACTTACCTAACTGCTGAAAGAAGGGAAATGCTTTTCGGGTGTGTTTGGATGTGTATATTTCTTTGGCACGCTCTGTAGGCAAAATGGTTTGATGGATTTTAAAATATGAGGTGTCATTAGTTTTGTTTTAATTGTGGGAGTGATATAGGGTATCTGAATAGGATATCCCCGAAAAAAAAATACCAGATGTGGAATCTAAAGGTATTTTTTATTTAACATTATGGATATCAAATGAAAGTCAGTAACTAGCCCAGTTTTTATTACACAGGTTTTTACGAAATGCATATGAAAGTATATATGGTACCAATAACAAAACAACCATTTTTTAAATTTTTGTCTGTCTGTCTGTTTGTTCCGGGTAATCTTCGAAACGGCTGAGCGGATTTTGACGGGACTTTCACTGGCAGATAGCTGACATTATAAGGAGTTACTTAGGCTACTTTTATTTTAGAAAAAAAATTAGGGTTCTGCGCAAAAAAATAAAAACCATGAAATCCAATATCGCCGCGCGGGTGCCACCGCGGGCAGCAGCTAATATACAGTATAACGAAAAATAATCCATGCTTATCTTAAACCTGTATAACGACAATATTTATGTATTTTATGTTTCATGCAACATCCCTATAGAATTATATATTGATTTATTGTATATTGAAATATACAAATTGTCGACTGAAGTAATCATCAGCTGAAACCCTTATCAGCTGACTCGCAAACAATTTTTCCTCAGCCGTTTCATCACGATTAGACTGGCAACCTTGAGAGTCGATTCTAGATTGGATCGGACCCTAATTTTGGTGCATTATTAGAACGTAGTCTAATAACAAAAAGTAAGACTTCACGGCTAAAAGCACACTTGCGCTATCTATTGTAGTGCAATCGTTGCAATCATGTGGTTTGTAACTATCTGTGATGTAACTATTGGAAGGATTCGAGCACATCGTCACAGGTCAGTTCGTACTAGTGGTCAATATCGAGAGTAAAAAGGTGGTAGGACTAACTCTTCTGCAAGTGTCCGTCTGTGTGTGTACCACTGCTTTCCTCGTATTGTTTGTCGTATTGTGTGCAAGCATTATATTCCGGTTTGATTAGCAGAGTAAGTCAGTGAAATTACTACTCACCTAATGTAACATGATAGCAACCGCACTGCAGTGCCGCGCAGGCTTTTGTGTTTCAAAGTTCTGAGTAGCACTGAAATTGTTATGGCCTGGCATTATGCTTACCATCAGGTAAACGATGTGCCCGTCTCAATATCCAATCTTCGAGATACTAACCCCGAGAGATGAAATACTCCACTATCCGATCTCACAACAATGTATTGATTTTGCTATAACATATATCAGCACTCGGCGTATCAACGCACGGTAAATCGGCGCGAGGCGGTGGCTTAGCCAATCAGAGCGCAATTATATCTAGTCAAAATTGTGGAATTTATTTCGTGCCAACCACGTGACTGCATCTCTAGGGGTTAGTTCCTCGATGTCCAATATTATAAAAAACCTGTTTCTCTTTTTAAATACTTTTGTTTATATATATTTTTATATATGTGTAAAGCTTTTGCTTTACACACTGTCAAAGTAAGTAAAACCGCGTCGTAAATTACAGACAAGAAAATCGTGTACTTGACCTAGAAGTGTCAATGACCTACTAAGTGCGTTATATATTTCGTAATTGTATGATGTTGGAATGAATTTGTATGACAGTTTTTTATTCAACTGCAACTCGTTCTTTCCTGGCCAGTTTTTTATTCTTTTACATACTTTAATTCTTATTTTTTATTCTTATACTTGACGAATGAAAAATTCAAAATATAAGAATATTCATTACACAACAATTACATGTAATTGTTATGAAATGAATATTCTTCTGTTTTAGACGTAAAATTCATTCCTAGTTCTCATATTTACCGGCCAAATTATTATCTCCAAACACTGAATCTCCTTTGTTTGATCGTCTATCATAGTACCTACTTCATATTGGCAAAATTGTGGTGAACATTCCACAGAAGCCAGGATATAAAGAGTTGAAGTTCAAGTTGAATATACTTCAACGTTTATGTAGAGATCACCTATTGTTCAGTGGTGAATGGTATTGATAGCGAGCGATGACGACCGATGATAGTGACTACTAAGTCGTTGGTCAGAATCCTACTAATGTAGAGAAGAAAGATATCGTAGCGATACTTTGCAACCAAATCTCAATGGTTAGGTATCAGTTTTCGGCTATGCCTACCTACCACCACAAAGTTGAAAATCTTCTCCAAGCACCTTTCGGTATGTTCCGGTTCTTTTAGAGGCAATTTTTTATTAAGTTCGGTTTTATCCCTGCAAAACGATTCGGTTTCAATCGAAACGTCTGAAACTATAACATTATCTACAATATATTAAATTTATAGTAATCTTATTTTTTTTGTTTGGAAAAGCTAAAGTTGTTTCATTTTTACCTATTTGCCCACTATGGTCGAAGATGGTGTATGTATTGAACCTAGGTTAAAACTAGCTCTCAAACGCGCCCCGATAAGTACTTGATATTTTCAACTTAAGGGTGGTAGCTAGCCAGGCGAACTATAAAAAATACCTACCACCAAGCATTATGTACCAAGAACACTTCTCGTTTACACGTTATGTCGTTTTTGTTTTATTGAGGGTAATATATTTACGCACACCCCCGCCTGAGTGCAATGGCGGGGGTAGCGTGGGACTCAAACCGGCTTCCGCCACCGGCCAATACCCACTAAACCTAAACTCACGAAATCAGCTTCACCGTCAGCTGATGACAGGGGCGCGGGTCCGTTCTCATAATCTCCGCGCATATGAACTTCCACACCTTACCCAACATCATAATGTCCGACACCTGCATAAATTCATTACATCAATTGCATTGGACCACAAACCGCAACAGCTTAGTGTAACGACCCTAAGTGATATATCACCGCACGTGAGCTATAGAGTTATGGACAGTTATATACGGTTACGTAATCCTGACTGTAATTAGATAATTGAGTTACTCAAACACTAGACAATTATTCTTATTCTAGGTGGGGGCGATATGGCCTGCATTGACGTCCCGCTTGGGGTGTATTGTGCATTGCTATATCGGTGACTTTCGTTCTACTGCGCGTCTGCGCATTTCGGATTTTATCACACAGGGAAACCCCGAGACCTCTTCATAGCTCGTTGCGCGAGAGGTCGTTGAGCTTACGTTACGCTGATAAAGTGTTATCGTTCTATAATTTTCTCTTTCTTCCACAGTCATACGATGACTTCTTCAAAAGCTTGCTGTTCAACGCCCGCATCATCGTGCAGATCTTCTTTGTGATGGGAGGGTTCCTCATGGCTTACAAGATGCTGGTGTACGCTGAGACCCACCCGTTTACATTGAAGACGGTGCCTATGGCTTTAATCAATAGGTGGTTGAGGTGAGATGACCTAAATGAGTACAAAGTAACTGAAAACAATTGTATATGATTATTTGTTTTATATTTATCTGTCTGCTAAAATATATTGACGCTTCCGTGGAAGGATCCATGGAGTCTTTGATGGCTAAGGCCATGTAAATGTGTCAATTACAGACATTTTAAGCAGTGTCTGGGTGTTGTGGAAGACACTTTCACTAATGACTACATAAGCCACGTGTAAGCTACATGATGTGCATCCACATTTTGTGCAGACGTCTCTTGCTATAGCTGGTGGTCTAGACGTGTCGATTTCTGGCTCTTTTCTCACCAAGAGTCCGGAACCAGGCTTCGTCATGAAGTGACTCGGTGGCGTTGGTAGTGACCCTGCCCGCAAAGCAAAGTGCCTCAGCCGGGGCAAATTTGTGTGATGTACATAAAGTTTGTTCGGGTTTTGGGTGGCTGTGTGTGTCCATACCACCTATGACAAAGGAAATTCTAGTGCAGGGGTATGAGTGTTTGTTGGGATCCGGTCTGGTCTTCTGGTGCTTCTACGTGTGCTAATATTCACATTGAGATCCTTTTTCCAGATTAATCCCAGCAGTCCTGGTCGTCATGGGCCTGGCCATGACATGGGTCCCTCATATGGGGTCTGGTCCAATGTGGGATGCTGTGGTGGGACGCGAGCGGGAAATGTGCCGCGCGAACTGGTGGCAGCTGGTGATACTGATGCCTAATCTGTTCCCGTTTGAGCATCTTTGTCTGCCTCAGGCTTGGTGAGTTTTACATTTTTACACACTTTTTTTAACTTCATTTGTGACTAGATAATCGAATTACTTACTATTTTACATAGGTATTTTTACCCTAGTTTGCTACTATTTACTAACCATATTTTTCTTATTATTTACTAGGTGGTAGGACTAACTCTTTTACGAACGTTCGTCTGGGTTGGTATCACCGCTTTGCTCGTGAAGTCTGCCACCAAGCCGTAATGTGCAAGCATTACTGTGTTCCGGTTTGATCAGCAGAGTAGCCAGTGAAATGACTGGGCTTATGAGACAATACCTAAAGTCTCAGGGTGACGATCGCAATACAGTGCCACGCAGGCCTTTGTGTTTTAAAGTGACACTGCAATAGTAATGGGCCAGTGTGACGCTTACCATCAGGCAAACGACCGGCTATAATACAATACAATACAATACAAAGATTTTTATTGACAAAAAGAGAAAATGTTACATTTTTATGATGGTCAGGCCTGTATCGCGGGAGGCCGTTTAGAATTAACAGGTTGATAAAATAGAGAGCTATTCATGCTTTCTTTCTAATATCAAGTGAGATAGTGGCTAAAAGGAAGCTTATTCGCTATAAAAAAAAAATCTCTCATAAGCCCAGTGATTTTAATGACTACTTTGGCCATCAAACCGAAACCATAATGAACAATAAGCTTGGCGGCACTCTACACGAATAAAGAGGTGGTATCCACACAGTCTGGCACAAGCATTCGTCTTACCAACTAATAAAAATCTACTAATACAATGTTTATCAGAATAATTACAAAACGGATACGGATGCATTTATCAGTAAATATACCTATGACCGATTGGTTACGCTTAGACGGGTAGTACAGTCAGCTGCAGCAATACAACACACTTACTCTACAAATTCATACTAATAGGATATCCGGTACCACCGGTGGCATGAACACACAGGTACTCAACACAAACACCCACGTGGTTGGATTAACTCTTCTCCGAGTGTCCTACTGGGTTGGTACTACCGCTTTGTGAAGTAATGAGCAAGCATAACTGCGTTCTGGTTTGATTACCTATCAAAGTAGTCAGTTAAATTACTGGTCTTATGAGACTTAGCGCTTGTCTCAGGGTAAGGAGAGCAGTATATATATAATCCCGCACAGGCCTTTGTGGTTTTTTTGTATGTTATTTGGTAACGAGACGAGCTGGTCGTTTGCCTGATGGTAAGCATAACGCCGGCCCATAACAATTGCAGTGCCACCCAGAACTTTGAAACACAAAGGCCTGCGCGGCACTGCAGTGCGCTCGTTACCCTGAGACATTAGGTATTAAGTCTCATAAGCCCAGTAATTTCACTGGATACTCTGCTCATCAAACCGGAACACAGTAATGCTTGCACACTACTGCTTGGCGGCAGACTTCACGAGCAAAGCGGTGGTAACAACCCAGACGGACACTCGCAGAAGAGTTAGTCCTCCCACTAACAAGTGCACTAAAGTCTGGGTGGTACTGAATTTGACGGCTCCGTAGCTAAGTTGGTAGTAACCCTGCTTGCAAAGCGAGGGGTCCCGGGTCCGATTCCGAGCCGGCGCAGATTTTGTGTAAGCATATGGTTTGTTCTCGGGTCTTGGAAGTTATTGATATGTATCTGTGTATGTCCATGCCACCTGCGACACAAGGAATCCTAGTGCGAGGGTATGAGTGTGTTAGCGTTTATGTTTATGTTAATGTTATTTGCTGGCGTTATGCTTACCATCAGGCAATCGACCAGCATAAATTAGTGCATATATATTACATCCGAGTATACCTTCCTACTACTAGTTCCTGTTGCAATCAGTGAAGGAGCCATTTAGGGTCGGATGTTGCAATATAGCATTGCAGTTGCAACGATGCGTGCAATTGCAGTGAGCGTGTCTTCATTAAACTGCATTTTGTGAGGGATTACTGAACAATTTAGTATTACTAACTAAATAGGGATGTTGTACGAAACATAAAATATATATTTAATGTCGATATATATGTTTGCGATGTATGTATGTGTGGTATTTAACAATGTGTGTTGATAAAACCTATCCAAAAAAAATAGAATAAATAATAAATATAATACTTATTATAAAATAAATAGTAGGTACGCAACCTGCATACCATGACTTATATTTATTTTTATTGATTATTGAAAGCCATGAAAACATGTGTATGTAAAATGAAAAATATAAGGTGCATGGAAATCGCTTCCATTATATTTCAGTTTCAACAATTTAACAACAGCTTCACAAATATATACGACTACTAACTGCTGCCCGCGGTTTCACCCGCGCGGAGATATTGGATTTCATGGTTCTTATTTTTTTGCTCGAAACCCTAATTCTTTTTCTAAAATAAAAGTAGCCTAAGTTACTCCTATATTGATGGAATCAGGCGTTACTTTGCGGATATCCATTTTAAATAAGATTAGATAATGTGGGTACTTTATAGTCACGGAATTAAAACAATAAATTACCCACATTATATAATCTTATCTAAGTTACTCCTTATAACATCAGCTATCTTCCAGTGAAAGTGCCGTCAAAATCGGCCCAGCCGTTTCGGAGATTAACCGGAACAAAAAGACAGAGAGACAAAAATTTAAAAAATGGTCGTTTTGTTATATGTACCGTATACACTGTCATATGCATTTGGTAAAAAGCTGTTATTTTGATATTACAAACAGACTTCATTTTTATTTATTTGTAGGACTGGCCAGGCGTCCAAGAACTATACCTAGCCTGCCAGTCTCACAGCATAAAAAAAATTAAGACACCATAAAAACAATCAAGATGTCCTCTTAAACAAGTCGTTGCCCAACATTAAGAAAACTAAACCAAGGTTCGTCAGAATCACGACTAGCGGTCAGATTTCACAATGTGGACACTTGTCGCGAAACGGTGGCAAATATTGGAACAAGACAAATTATTGTGAAGGTTGTGTGGTGTATTTTTTGTACGTGACAAAATGTGCTACCATCATGATGTGGTTGCGTCACGATGTGGAATGGTACTGCATTACTTGATTCATTCTTGGATCAATGGTACTCCATTATCAGACCAGCGGCGCAAGTAAGGAAATCGGTTCGATAAATTTGTCGAATCGATAAAACTGATAAATTTATCGAATGTCACGAGTACCGAAGTCTGATCGTATACTATTGTAGTAGCTCTATATTCTCTTTGAATTCGACCTAGCTATTCGATAACTTTTGTCGATTGTATCGAGGCTCGATAAGTTATATAAAATAATCAATAAAACCCACTTTATCGATTTGAACTGTCAATTTTATCGATCGAAAAGATCCGTACTTGCGCTGCAGACGTACGGCAATTCATCATCCGCTTATGGTTGACATTCCTCCTATACGTAGAAGCGTTTTGCTTCAATATTATCGATATACATCACGCGTACAGCTCAAATGTAACTCATTGCTAACTTTAGGATGTTTTTAAACATGTTACTTATTATAAAAATTCTGTCTTAGGAATTTATGTAAAAAATGTTAAAAAAAAAAAACAATAAATAACATATATATATTTTTTTATCTTCAAAAACCAATGAATAGATAGTAAAGTAAAGTAAAAATCATTTATTGACATAACTTTTTGCACACAGAATCGTTAGATTTTAAAATTGACCAATCGGCTGTACAAAAGCCAGAAATAGTGTGATACTTTTTTGTTGACTCAAAACTGATCTGTTGCAAGAGAATACGATTTCGCCTTATGTATAATAATAAAAAAATACTTTAAAAAAAGCGGTAAGTAACCGATTTCTACGAAAATATTATGAAATTGTACCCCCCAATTAATATTAGGGATGGTATCCTTTTATAAAATTTATTAAATGGCTGTTGAAATATACCTAACCCTAATCATAAAAAAATAATTAAAACGTTTCACAATTGGCGGGCAAATCGGGTAACATCGCCACAAAAAAATACAGACGAATTGAGAACATCCTCCGTTTTTTGGAGTCGGTTAAAAATAATAATTCACAATTTTCCGATTACATCATAAATTTAATATTTCTCAGGTATCTCGGCACGGACACCCAACTTTTCCTCGTCACCCTGGTGATCCTGCTCATCATCTGGCGCTGGCCGAGGAGTGGGATCCCGGTGCTGTCAGCTGTGATGGTCATCAGTCTTCTCATACCTTTCTTCCAGAGCTACTTCATGGATCTAATGCCTATCAGAGTCAGCATCTTCCCTGAGTAAGTTTTTTTTCTACAATTTAAAGCCTACGGCCTAATCTAATTTACAATTTGTCATTACTATTCTATACAACTAAATAAAATTGAAGTGTCTGTTTGTAATATCGAAATAACAGCTTTTTACCAAATAAATGCATATGAAAGTATATACGGTACCTACCTATAACAAAACAAACATTTTTAAATTTTTTGTCTGTTTGTTTGTTCCGGGTAATCTGTAAATAGGGAAATTTTGACGGGACTTGCACTGATGTTATAAGGAGTAACTTAAGCTACTTTTATTAAAAAAAATAAATTAGGGTTCCGCGCAAAAACATAAAAACCATGAAACCCAATATATCCGCGCGGGTGAAACCGCGGGCAGCAGCTAGTCTACAATAAAATACAACAGAGATCTTCCAGTCTAAAAATCCACGCCCCTCTACTAATCGTGGTTATCGCAATGTGTGTGTAAGGAAATATTTATTGTGCGTGCAAGCATTTTAATTTTGGACTCGTTTGCGCACTCAGAGATCAACTAATCACGTGATCGATCTAAGTTAATAGTTTTGTTAGTGGGAGGACTAACTCTTCTGCGAGTGTCCGTCTGGGTTGTTACCACCGCTTTGTGAGTGAAGTCTGCCGCCAAGCAGTAGTGTGCAAGCATTACTGTGTTACGGTTTGATGAGCAGAGTAGCCAGTGAAATTACTGTGCTTATAAGACTTAATACCTAATGTCTCAGGGTAACGAGCGCACTGCAGTGCCACGCAGGCCTTTGTGTTTCAAAGTTCTGGGTGGCACTGCAATTTTTATGGGCCAGCTTTATGCAAATAACGCATCAGGGGTCTCGTTACCAAATAACATTAAAAAAAATTTTTCGAGTCCTATATCTCTGCAAGGAATGCACCGATTTTATTAGATCTAAACAATGGATTAAAGTTGTTTTATTTATGTGTACTCGTATCAACGCGCCGTCTGAAGAAAATAGTTAAATAAACTAGTTTAATGTATTTTTAGGTAAGTTCAAACGACCCTGAGCTGTGTACCCTGTAGAATCGGGGAAGCTTTGGATAAAATATATTGCTCTGTAAAAACTTTATAGGGTTTGCACATGGGCTCCGTTTATGAACACTTTTGTTCAGGTTTGAAGTATAAAAATAAATTTATGATATACTAGTGACCCGGCACGGATTTGCACGACTTCACTCCTTTCCTCTTGATCCTGCGTAAAATTAAATCTATACATCTATACAAATAAATAAAATTGAGGTGTCTGTTTGTAATATCAAAATAACAGCTTTTCACCAATGCATATGAAAGTATATACGGTACCTACAACAAAACAACCATTTTTAAAATGTTTGTCTGTCTATCTGTCTGTCTGTTTGTTCCGGGTAATCTCCGAAACGGCTGGAACGATTTTGACGGGACTTTCACTGGCAGATAGCTGATGTTAAAAGGAGTAACTTAGGCTACTTTAATTTTAGAAAAAGAATTAGGGTTCTACGCAAAAAAATTAAAACCATAAAATCCAATATCCCCGCGCGGGTGAAACCGCGGGCAGCAGCTAGTTTTATATAAATTCTTAGAACGAATGCGAAAAATCTTACACTACATTCACAATTTAATTACAATGCTGACGTCAGCATTGTTTACTCTCAATAATCTTAATTGGACGAAGTTTTTAAAGTCATCAAACTTTGAACTATAACCCTGTCTATCCTTAATGATGCCCATGTTATAAGTCGTACATTAATTTGCTCAGTCGAAATTCAGTCTCAAAAGTTTGCTTTGAATTAAAACAATAAAAGTTTAATTATATTCCGTTCTTTATCTTCCAAAACTATGTTAATTTAAATTGTATTCCAATTGTGAGGTTATGTTCTGTTCTAAATTACTGTTTAGAAGACGCGATACGATTATACGTGACAAGTTAGAATACTATCTCTCCTGATCTTAAGAAACGATATGAAAATAAGGTAAACCTAGCATGAATGAGCCAATGATCTCAATAGCGGCTGACAAAACAAACCGATAGGAACTTGACAACAAATTCGTCATCTTAAGGGTAGTTTGCCACTAGAGAAAATAGCCTACCACCATGCATGAAAAACCCTAGCACAATAGTAGAAACAAATAATGACGTTCTCCATCGTATCTACTTAAAAGTGTACAGAAGCTGCAACGTTACCGTTTGACTACCTTCATTCGGAAAAGCAGCCATGAATTATTTTCCCCGAGTTTAATAATACACATTTTTGCCACCGCCAAGCAGTAGTGTGCAAACATTACTGTATTCCGGTTTTATGAGCAACGTAGCCGGTGAAATTACTGGGCTTATGAGACTTAATATCTAATGTCTCAGGGTAACGAGCGCACTGCAGTGCCGCGCAGGCCTTTGTGTTTCAAAGTTCTGGGTGGCACTGGAATTGATATGGGCCGGCGTTATGCTTACCTATCAGGCGATTTTACACCCACCTATTTACACCCACCAGCTCGTCTCGTTACCAAATAATATAAAAGAAAAAAAAATTATTATATCTTACGATATCGAATCTTTTATGCGGATCGTAACGTATAAATACTACCTAAACAGACTATTATAATGAAAATGCAAAACTACGTTTCAAGTCTATTCATATTCAAAATTTCAAAAACAGATATTATATTGAAAAAGTTTTGAAACCAAAACTTTTGGGACTTTCAATTGATTGTTATACCGCGTTTTACGCTCAAGTATCAAAAACATGTCTCACTCATGAATAATGTACGTAAAATTTCACTGATATCGACTTCGAAAAGCTGTTTGTCTTTCATAACTCTTTAGTTTTTATCTTTGATATTGTATTTTCTAGAAAGTAATTACCTGTCATCTTCGTATTTAAAATTGGAATTGGTTTATTTACAACTAGCTTCTGCCCGCGGGTTCGCTTGCAAGCACTGATACTATAGTACTTATGCTTTGCTGAGCATCAGTGTTAAGACACTAATGCTCACGCGTAGGCTTAAGAGCCCACTTGTGAACGTGCAGTGATTAGGATGCGTCAGTTTGTCGTAGGAAGGTTGCTATAGATTCTGAATCTATCAAATGTCTTCCGGCAGCTTATATAAGAGGTAGTCAACCCTTCTGATCTTAACTTCCATTAGGAAAAAGCACTTGAAATTGACGATATCTTGTTGTATTTTTCATAATTCTCCTATGTAACATATTGGACTTTATTTTCAGATCGATAAGAAACATTTTCGGGTACAACGACACTTTCTACCACGCCTACGTATCAGCACAAGGCAACTGGGCGGGGTACCATCTTGGCGTTCTGACTGCTTACTTCTACCATAAAGCGCAGGCTAAGAAATGGGACTTGGGCGAATCTATGGTAAATTTTGTGTTCCACTATATTTGTGTATAACTAAATTTGAATTGATAATCTTCAAATTCTTGCCAGAAAAACTAGTAGATACATGCCAAGAATGTTACGCGAAGCTATTGAAATTAAAAAAAAAAGAGGTCGCTCCGGCTTGAATACATATCAAACCCAGCGCAAAACTGCAAGACTTAAATACGGACGCCGTGAGCGACTCCCGCGAACGTTTAGATTTAAATAATTTTATTACTAATTTTCAACCAGGGTACGTTGCCAGTGATAACTTATGGCACTAAGACGTGGTCTTTTACTGTTGGCTTCATTAGCAAGCTCAAAGTTGCACAACGAGCTATGGAGGCTATGCTTGGGGTTTGACTGCGTGATAAAATCAGGTATTAGGCGATCCGCAGTCATTGACATAGATAGCTCTCCAAATTAGCAAGCTGAAATGGCAACGGGCAGGCCACATCGCTCGCAAAACTGACGACCAACGGGGAATGAGTGTGTATGCGTCTACATTTTATGTTTTTGTGTTTTACGCATAGAATGTAAATCCGTTACTCCATGTATGAAATAACTCTGAAGAATTCGTTAAAGTAAACGATGTAGAATTTATCAATTCAAAAGACCTTCACAATTTCCAGCTGATGAAACTGTTGTTCCTGTCCTCCGTCCCCATCGCAGCTGGCACGGTGCTGATGGGCTGGGACCTGCACCACCGCGAGGCATCGGCCTTCGAATCAGCCGTCTTCAACGCTCTCAACCAGAACTTCTTTGCGCTGGCTATATGCGTGTTTATTATTGGATACTTCTATAGGTGCAATAGTAAGTATTGTTATATAGAAAACTTTCGTTAAATCTTCATCTCCTTGGCCTAATTCACTAAACTAATGAAACTATTGTCATTTACAAACCATTTGTTTACTGTGAACCATTTGTGTGAATTGGAGCCCTGTCCTAGATGTACAGTCACTGTAAGAATGCCTTCATCAGTTTCCAAATACTTTCCTTCATCATTTAAGGACACAAGTACCTTTTGATCTTACGGCAGTTAGAGACTACTGTATAGAATACTATTATTTAATCCAGTGATAACATAGGTTGAAATAGCATTCAAATTTGACCAATGTCTAATTTACATCAACATAAAATCTAATGGCCTGGCTATTTAGAAAAATAAATTATATTTGCTTTATTTAACCGTCAAATTCTGACAGTATCACTTGCATCTCCCCATTAATTTTATCTTTGTTTATATAGAATTATAGATATTTACAAAATCTTTATCATGGTAACGCAATACTGGCATAGACTAGACAAATACGTTGCAAGGAGTCTTAACACAAAACCACTACTGTGCAAACAAAAATAGACCTTAAAGTGCCCCTTTAAGTGAACCCTTTCTTACTGCGACTGTACATTTGCGATATAAAATGATTTATGATTTAGTCACAAATTTACTCCACTCCTTTTCAGAAATATACGTAGGATCAGTGGAGTGGGGTCCACTGCAGCCCCTCGGCAGACTGTCCTACTGCGCCATGCTGGTACACGCGACCGTGCTGCGGACGTACGGAGGTCAGATGAGGAGGAGCTTCTACGCAACGGATTATACCGCTGTAAGTTATTCATATTTAACCGATATCAAAACAGGAGTTTGTTTTTTATAGAATAAAAACGGCCCGCTGTTTTCCTTATCAAATAGTAATTTGATAACGAAAACAGCGCGTCGTTTGCCTGATAGTAAGCATTCCGCCGGCCTCTTAGAATTTGAAACAAAAAGGCCTGCGCCGCACTGCATTGCGCTCCTTACCCTGAGACAATTTAGGTTCTTAATTCGTCCGGGTTTTTTTGTAGCGAATCGTTCAACTCTCGAAAGGCCAGATTAGCAAAACTAGATGTTCGTCTATGTTTAATATGTACACACATGAACACCAAAGTCAATGGATCGTATCAATGTCAGAAAAAAAAGCATTTTCATTTACTATATTTACGCAAATTTTCATATATGCCGTTGTTCATTTTTCTGCTTGCGTTAGAAACAGGCTCTAATCGAGTTTTTCACTCTGTGTAAACTGTGTGTTTCTATGGAACCGAAGTTGATATAAATAAAACGTGTTATTCTATTTTAACCCTTTCAGATTATGTTATACGCCGGTATAGTTACTACAACCTACCTCTTCTCTTTACCTCTCCACCTCTTCGTTGAAGCACCGGCCTGTCAATTGCAGAAGGTCCTACTTGGACCGAAAAGAAGACCGCAGAAGGAGAAAGAAGATGCCAACGCGAATCAAGTCAGGCCTGGCATATCCACTATTTCTGTGTCAACTGTATCTACACATATTTAGAAGTAATGTACTGTTTAAGTTAAGGCTTCGGCACACTTATTACAGTAGCAGTACGGTTTGACGGCGGGCTCGCGCGAGTTGAAATATAAACAATCATATAAGATATGGCACTTCAAATTTGATGCCAATAAACGACCTGTACGATAAATCTTGTAGGGGCCTTTACTAAGAACGCTCAAACAGAGTAAGAGAGTGCGATCAGAGTAGGAGAGTCACCCTGGCAAGAGTGGCAAGTAGGCCGGCGCGCGTCGGCGGGCCAAGCAAACCGTTCACAACTTCACACGCACCGAAGTCTACCAGTCAATGCCAGCAAATCAAGCATGGCAGATGAAATAATGAAATTATTTTAGCCGATTTCCAAAAAAGGAGAAAGTTCTCATTTCGTCTCTATTTTTTTTTGTAGCGATGTTACTCGATTCCTTTGTCAATTCTCAACCAAATTAAATAATTCTTTTTTAATAAGTAGGGTACATGTCGAGGGTAGTGATTGTGTAAATTTTATAAAAAATACCACCTCATAGCGTGGTAAAATGGGGGGCGAAATTTCAAATATCCTGATATTTGCATAGAGGTCAAACGACTTTGATACAAATATCAGGTACTTTTGTAAAAGCAATTTTTTTTACTATTGTTTATACTTTTCTATTGTCTTATAATTCATTCTCGTACTTAGGTAGTTAAGTAAGTAAAAATAAAAGTTTTTAAAGAAACTCTAATATTGCTTAGTGGAACTTGCACTTGACCGTTATTTAAAAAGAATTCTAAATGTTACACATTTTACAGGAGTGTTTAATTTTGGACTCAACGTTCCCTAAGCATCGCCAATTTTCTTTTTATCTTTATTATGTGGGTCCCAATTATTGGTTCTGCTTTGTAATTCTCTAGGAAATACCGGAAGACGTGGCATAGGCCCCCTAGTATTGACGACTTAAGGCGCCGCTTCATGACCCGCCTAACGCAAAAATGGCCTAAAGGCTTTTCTGTTCATCGAAGAAAAACAGGCACTACGGAAAAAGAAAGACAACGCCAGAGCCTTCGGTTGGCATTCTGAAAATTTTGAATTAAATTTCCAAAGAAAAACGTGTTCCAGGAAATACGTGTTTTAGAAAATGCCTTACAACTTTGTGAAAAAAATTATTGTTATTTAGAATCACCATTACATGTCCAACGATTATATGGAAGTGTTTTGTTGAATTTTAAATTTATGAGGACACTGTGAACGGCCAAAGTCAAGGTAAAATTCGTCCAAAAAAGCTGATTTTTGAACGCTTGTACTGAGTTGGAATCTAAAAATTTTACATTTTTGCTCCCATGGAATCCTAGATATAGAGCACATGATACCTATTTGCTCAAAACATCTAAAAAAAATTTATCAGGACACTATAATCGCGTACGAGCGTTTGTATGGAAAGTATGGCATGAAGCAGCCTCTTAATCCCAAGCACGGAGAGCCCTTGGATGCAAGTGGTGTTCTATGGGGGAGGCTGATGTTCAGTGGATGTCTTCCGGCTGATGATGATGACGATGATAGATCGAAGATAGATATTTTAGATAGACTCATCTTAACTTCAACTGTTGTGTAATAAACATACCATCCAAGAGTCTTTCTATAATGCCTGCTCTGAAAAACTTTATCGCCAGTTATTTCACCATGACACCATGGGATGGGATTTGCTTATGTTATGGTATACAGGGTGAGTTTGGTATGTTATCCTGGTAGAGGGTGATTAAGGCCGTGGTTGTTCACAAGTTGTGAGAACCCCCATTGAAAATACGTCATTCCAAATTTCCATACGAAAAAATAAATTCACTTCAAACGTGAAGTGGGGGCATTTTCAGGAATTATTTCTAAGTCTCTTCTAATCAAAATCGTTGTTTAACAAAGTTGAACATAGTTCAAGGAATCAGTTGATCTAGGGCTGTCCGGAAATCCTGAAGTAGAATTTTTAAGTACACTTTAAATGGCATTTCTTCAATCAAAAATTCTGAATTTTAAAAACTCGTAAAACAAATGTTGTTGACCTCCTGGAGTACATTGACCCTCTTTCGGCATAACATACCAATTCTAACTCAGGCTGTATTTATAATTGCTTTTTAACGCTTTTTTGTAACGTTTTGGAAGTAAATCAGTCAAAAGCTTTAAATTGATACTGTTTGTTAATATAGAAAATAATTATTTTGTATTTTTGTAAATATATAAGAAATTGTATTATAATAGCACTAAGATTTTACTTAAAAGAATAAATTTATTCGGGAAAATAAAACTTAGTTTTATTAACCGACTTCCAAAAAAGGAGAAGTTTATCAATTCGGTGGGTATTTTTTTTTTTATGTTTGTTACCTCAGATCTCAATCATTTAGAAACCGATTTGAAAAATTCTTTTTTCATTTGAAAGGATATACTTTCAGATTGGTCCCATAGAAATTTCATCAAAATCGGTTCAGTAGATTGTCACTGAAGTCGGTTTGTCGCTTTTTAAAGCAATTTTTTAATAGATGTCAAAGTGTAATCTAAGAAGTCTACGAATGACCTCCGATCCTTCACGACCTTCCAGGCGACAGCTATTTGATCACAACACGATTCGCCCTCCGGTCCGAGGTATGGTAGCGCAAAGTTGCAAACACTACGTTGTGGATACTTATTCAAATGCACGCTGACTTGTTATGTGTCAGCGTTATGCTTACCATCAGGCAAACGACCAGCTCGTCTCATCATCAAATAGTTTAATAAAATACAATAAAGACTTCAACCACTCACCCATCAAAGTTTCAAAAAATATTCTTCGTTTACAAAGGCAAATTCCCTTAATACTTCAGGAGTCGAATGTAAGCCATCAAAGCTGTTTAAAACGAGAACGTCATAAAATGTTCTGACTTTATGATGTGAATACGTAACACGGGATCGTAAAATTGTACGAACTTGGCCATTTGTGAATTTTTGGATAGGTTGACACCTACGCTTGTTAGCTAAAAGGGTTTAGGGATATGAGAGCGATTTGAGGTTGTTCAAATTTTTTTAACGATACGGACAAGTTATTTTTAGCGTGATGGCAAGCAAAACGCATGCCTAAATCAGTTACAGTACCATTCGTACCTTTGAAACACAAAGGCCTGGTAGTCGGTTAACTTCACTAGCTACTATGCTCTTTAAACCGGAAACCAGAGATGCTTGCACATTTTACTGCGTTAAATTGCGTCTGATCTCTATCTCATCTGATGTTAAGTGACGATGCGCGTGACGGTGTAGCACGCTTGCCAAGAAAAGATACCTTATCACTCGCGTCTTGAATACTTGGGAGTCTTTGAATTGGGATTGTAGTGTCCAGGAAAAACAGATGCTTGAAAAGACTCCACGACGAAAGTGTACTCACGGAATAAAGAAGTTTTTTATTCCGAGGGATGAACTCATCCAGCCGGACACTCGCAGAAGAATTAGTTCTACTACCTGGTGAACCTACTTTTCCTTTTTTTGGATAACGTATAACGGTGGTGGAATATATTTATTACTAGCTTCTCCTCGTGGTTTCACCCGCGTTCCCGCAGGTACACGTTTCCGGGGGTGGGAACGCATTCCCACATTTAGTGAACTCCGGCCTAAGAGTTTCGTATTTGTTGATCTTACGATCTCTAAGCACAAATTTAGAGAGCGTCCCGTCTAGGATATACACAATATACCCTAACGAGGTACCTTGGCGTGTTACGGTCCGCGGCCGAATGTAAATTCGCCCGAATTTGAATCAAATTCAGTAATACAATTTACATGGTGTGAAGGTAACCTGATTTTACATGAAGATTTCGACGCTGAGGCATTCAAATGGCGTAGTTATTTTAACGTATTCTAGTGCAAATGCATTTCCGGTTTTATTAAGTTTTTGACTTCAAAACTTATCATTGAAGAAATGGCAGTTAAAGCTTACGTCAAAATTCTACTACAGAATTTAGAGGCAGCCCTAGATCAGCTGATTCAGCTGATCAATTCCATCAGAAATTGCCACGCAATTCACGTTTGAAGTGTTTTTTTTATGGAAATATGGAATGATGTGCAACCATGGTCCTAATCACCCCCCTTCTGGGATAACATATAAATTCAAACTCATCCTGTATAAAGAATCTGATGCAGAACTAATAAGGGCGTTAAAATACATAGGGTAATATCAATCCTCGACCTCAATTGTTATCAGATACCATTACATACAAATAGAACCGATATTCCTCGACTCGCGATTCCACATAGTAATGCTTTATGAAATCATTTCAAATTCAGTACCGGTTAGAGATGGACTTCATTGTATTTTAACCGGATAGCTGAATTCCTTTGAATTGTACCTACTTATATTATTTGCTTTATTCTGTATATACGTATTATAGGTTAGGTTAGGTATGGTCAAAACTGGTGAATGCTCAAAATCTATATTAGGACTGGCTCTCAAGTTCAGCTGCCGGACATACCGATATCGGTGTTTGGTGGATTATTTCAACCTAATGGTCTCAGTTAGCCATGCGAGAAAATATTCTACCACGATAAAAAACTACAAATTTTTAATACGACAATTTGCGTTAGAAGTGTCTATACGAAAGCAAACTGAACATAATGCCTTAATGATGAGGACACTGAATGACTATGTAGTATTAACAAGCACTTGTAGCTGCGCTCTACATACCAAACCAGCAAAGTAGTGAAATTACTGGGCTTATGAAACGTCTCAGGGTAACGAGCGCATTGCAGTGCCATGCAGGGTTTTATGTTTCAAAGTGCCACTGCAATTGTTATGGGCCAGCGTTATGCTTTCCTTCCGGCATACGACCCGCTCCTCTAGTTATCCAATAGTATAAAAAAAAGTTTTATTTAAGAAATCGATATTTAAAGCAAGCTTATATATGGCCTTCTCAAAAGTAATCACTAATCAACGTAACGTATCAATAATGAACGTAAACACTATACAGTATGTCTCTGTACGGCTAGTTTATCCGTACAGCAGATAGCTGCCGAATGAATAAACGATAAAAACACGGATAACGAAAAAGAAGACAGCCACATGCGTCGTACTTATATCCATCTTACTACCGAACTATAAAACAGGTTTCCGGCATTTCCAGAACAGGACGGAAACCAAAATGCAACCCAAGCACATCACTAAACTTGCTAGTTCCAATATAATCCGCATCGAATGACCACAGAATTTACATGTTGCTCTGCGGGGAGCTATAGAAGAGTAATCCGTGCTTTTGATTCTGATCGTGTGACCAGGAGATATACCTAGCATTGGGACTTGGGGAACCAAGTCCCAATGCTAGGCCAACAGTAAGGAATTACTGTTGGCCTGATTAGCAAGCTCAAATTTGCGCAACAAGGTATGGCTCTCCATAGGGCTGTGTTCGGAGTTACTCTGCTTGATAAAATCAGGAATGAGGAGATCCGCAGGAGAACGAACGTCGCTGACACTCTCAAAATTAGCAAGTTGAAATGGCAATGGGTAGCCACATCGCTCGCAGAACCGATAACCGATGAGGACGAAAGGTTTTCAAGTGGCGACCACAAATCGGAAGACGTAGTTTAGACCGGCCCCCCAAAAGATGGATTTATATTACTATTTCATACTATTTCTATTTGACCATTTGTAGGGTATTGAAAGGGTTTCAAAACAAAAAATAATTTTGAAAATCGGTCCACAATTGTCGGAGGACATGTTTATTTTATTTTATTTATTTAACAAAATCCACAGCTCTTATTCAATTAATTGCTAGGACTTATACGCTTAATTGCTACGTCTATAACTTAAAGCCAATAACAGATTTACTTTCTATGAATAATATTTGTTACGAGACAGTAAATAGTTGAACAGACATTAAAAAAATACCTTCTGTCCTTTTTTGAAGTCGGTAAAAAAGAACCTGTAAGATATTTTTGTACCTATTATGATTATTATCGCTGATCTACCTTAAAAATATTATTGTTATTCCGTTCTATATAATGTTAATCCTTCTTTGGCTGTAAGTTAAGCATGCAATAAGATATCCTAAATTTTATTAAGAGCTGTGGATTAAATAAATAAATAAATTATTATTCAGAAAATCTCACCATTCGCGAAAATTATGGTCATTAGAGAAATAAATACCATTGCACTACAATTTTTAGTGTATTCAATCTTATCATACCACATTCAAAGTTTAAACTATGGTCGCAATACACACAGAAATAATAAAGTTATTGTTTGGTTAAATTTCTTACTCTATGACAACTACAGAGTACAGAATGTAATGTTTGGTTAGTGATAAAATCTAACAAAAATGCACTATTCATTGAAATTGTACACGTGTGAAATTATTAATTAAAACCTACCAAGGATGCTCGCGAGTCGCGTAGTGATGAGTGTGGGGTTTATTGTGATTGGATTGACAGATACGGTACGGATTCGAATTCTAAAATGAGCTTTCGATAATTTCACTTTATTTTAGATAATATAAAGATATCTAAATGTTAAAAAGAAGACATCTTATCAGTAGTGTTTGGCTTTTCGGAATTTTGTTTCAAGAGGCTTATAGTCTGCTTTCGGGCGATTTCTGTCCACCAGTGGGCCGTCCCCTACTTTCGAAGATCACGCAAATTTATCAAGTATGGAAAAAAAACCTCTCTCTATATATAATATATGCTATAGAACATAAAAGACAAAGTCGTTCAAGAAAAACGATGTGAAGGAAAACCTAAGAACAGCTAATTAAGTGATTAGAAACTATTGCCCCTCGACGCAATGGTACGAATGCAGACAGTACCTAAACTTGAACCATTAAAGGAGATGGAACCTTTGACTCAAAAACCGAACAAACTATATGCCAACAGATAGCTTAAATGGACGAAATAGCCCTACCCAGGTCACAGACGTCAGGCAGACTCTGACTCTGACATACGTGGAATCAGAATAAAAACAGCCTGTAGCCCTCAGCCCTAGTGAAATAATTTTTAGAGTCGGGCCAATGCCAATGGTGCCAAAGTGTAGCAGTTCAAACTTTACCTCTATATATACCTAGCACTACTTTACTTCTTTAAAAGTACAGAAAATGCTGAACATAGATCACTGCTACTCTGTCTACATAACATGCCACTCGTTATGGGAGGGCCTAACCTAACGAGAGATCTTGTTACATGAGTCTTTGAAGAAAGACTCATTGTCTGGAAAAAAGTTAAGGCAGTACCTATGTACCGTCATGTTCACTCGAGGTACGTCAAGGGAAATAGCGCGGTGAGGGGAGTGGAATTATAGTTAGGGCTCAGGATTGCCTGTTTTCCATTCAAGCTAAACCTTAGCCTTCGGAGTTGGTGACAGTATTACGAGTAAGTGACATCTCGCTGCCGCTCATTACAACAGCAGAGGTCGAGAACGAAAGGTAGTGGCAAGCTGTCCAAATCTTTTGTGAGGCGGGTTGTCTCGAAGGAGACGATGGACTGTCTGAGGGAAGATGACGTCCTCTCCTAGCTGATCCGCTTCCGTAGGACACGACAAAAAGAAGGGATGGAATTGGGTTCGCTCACCCTTCACTAGCCAAGCGAGACACACACACAGGGGAAATGTGTCGCTGAACCACGCTTGGCGCGAGACGACGCACACAAGCTCCATGTGTACCCTAATGAGATGAGTATGTGACCATCCTCAACGTGGGATCGTATTTGGCTGGGCTGCACAGAAGTCTTAAAGGAATTTACTGGTATGCTGCTCAAGAGACAAGAGCCCCGCAAACTCATCCCCAACTCCCTTAAGAGTGACTTGAGAGAGAAAAGCCATGTAGGCGTCTAACGTAAATCCCAAGAATTTAAAGGTATAGGTATTCAATTTTATTTAGGACAACAAAGACGAGCCCGTTCAATTCGTTCTAAAGGCAATTGGCTCAAAAATCCAATATAAATGCCTCTGTGATCAATACAGACGGAATCTGTACAGGAACGGACGATTTGAATATCCCGATAGCCTTTACGACGATTTCTTAGTCGTTTAGAGGGAGTGGAGTAGGACCTCTTATGACTTGCTTCCAAATAGGTTACTGATTCGAATCAAACGCCGATCGAAAAGCACAAATCGGCTAGTTCTGGAAGTTTTTAGTGCTTGGTCATCTACCGCATTAAAAAGGAACTTCTGTCACCAATCACTTATACTCTAACAGTGTGTCCCAGTTCTCCAGATTCGATACGACTTCAAACGTTCCTGTGGCGTCACAATAACTGGAACCAATCAAAGAGCGTTTCTAAATACTTAGTACTAAAATATATAACAATTTGTAACTGACTACAAAAAGGAGGAGGTTCTCAATTAGTCTGTATTAATGTTACTCAATTTCTCCAATAGATAAACACCCCTAAAGGCAGTAGTAATAGGAAATGAAATTTCATATATCGCGATAATATCTTCGCGAAAGCCGGCTCTCGCATTCTAGAGGCTTTTTAAAAAAAACTTGTCGCATATATCTGAGTCCTTTTCCACTCACTTTAGCGTTTCAATTCTTACAATAGGAATCAAGATCCGAGATACGGACAAGAAGAACCAATACGGCTGAATGGTCATTTATTGGGTTTTAAAGGCATTTAGAATATACATTATGGAGAAATCGGGATGTGGACGAGTTCCAACGGTTTCAAAGAATCCTTTGAGTCTAGGTATTTAGAGGAGCTAGTCTAGCCTAAATGCTTTGCTCTTTGACCTAGAAGGTCCATATGAGATTTCTTAAATGATTATTCAGTGGTTTAAATGTGAAATCAATCATCGTGAATCAGATAGCTTGTGATGTTGCTGTATTTTTAACCGACTTCCAAAAAAAGGGGAGGTTCTCAAATTGGTTGTATTTTTTTAATGTTTTTTTACCTCATATCTCAATCATTTATAAACCGATTTGGAAAATTCTTATTTTATTTTACAGGGTATACTTTAAGACAGAACCTGTAGAAATTTCATTAAATTGTGTTCAGTAGTTTGTCACTGAAGTCAGTTCTTCGCTTTTTTTAAAGCATTTTTTTTCCTTTAAACTGTGTAGGTTAGGATTTGACCACTATCTCGCTTTAAGTAGAAATGACTCTCAAGTACGCCATTTTCCCACCTGGGAAACGAATAATAACAACATAATAAACAGAATACGGTTGGTATTCTGTCATAAAATTTATATGGAACCACTTCGAGAGACCCTTTCAAACACAAAGAATTTCCAAAATCAGTCCACAGTTGACGGAGAAATCGAAGAAAAATTATTAAAAAATACATACAGTCGAACATAGAACTTCCTCCTTATTTTAAACATGGGCTTGCGTCTCCTTTAATATTTTATTAACAATTACAAATAGTTTTTATAGCTGACTATTTACATCGATCTCAAAAATCCATTATACATATAGACAAAATGACGTAGAATATTACATTTCATCCCATTACTTTAATTCCTTCTTCTCGTTACTCACGTAACATAAACTGCATTTATTTACTGTACACATGGAAATGAGACTGCAAGTTACACGCGCTGTAATGCAGTAACTGATCTTCAAACGAAAATAGGGCGACTTGTTTACATCTCATACTTGAAAGCAGACTTGAACTGCCAGAGTTGGCAAACATCGTCACGCGACCATAACAAGGTGGTAAGGTATTTTTAATGTTTACCTGGCTAGCTATCATACTCAACTTAAAAATCTGTAGCCAGCAATATCAGCTATTTTCTGACAGCGGTTATTGAGAGCCTAATCCATGATTAGCGCATTAATGTAAAGCCGGCCGTACACGGTTATGAATGTTTGCGTTTTGCTGTCAAAATAACCATGGTTTTGCAACAAGCGTGGTTGATGAGGGAATACACGCTCAAGCGCGACTTGAAGTAAAACCATCAAAATGACACGAAACAGACCAGAACAGCAATATAGCCAGATATTCCTGTCTCTTTCACTCACTGCTTGGTCTTTAAAGTGAAGACGCCCCACTGTACGCTACATATTATATCACGTCACACTATTATGTTCCCCTACACACAGTTATTCTAGGTGTTCATCTTTGCCTAAGAGGGGCTATATTGACGTAGGTATCCCCTGTCGTCTTCGTGAACACGAGAATCAGGATATGACCCATCTCCGCTCCTGTCCCTGCACGATGACAGATTTACTAGATGCAAATGGGGACGAGATCATTCTTGCGAGCTACTTGGCAGACGTAATTTAAAAGAGTCGAATCAATGATACACCAAAAGAAGTTCTTCTAAAGTTTATGTACTGCTAATAGATTCATACACTTTGGTGCTTAGTCAAGTTAAATGTCCTGTGAATAATAGACAAGTTGTTAAAGGTCTAGCACAGGGTGCAGAGTGTAGAAAACAGCTATACTGAGTTAAGCATTTAATAGGCAAAGTTTCCTATGTCTACAATTCATCAATTCCGTACGCGATATGTCTATTTAAATAAATAAACAGTACGCAGACTAGACTAGTGTGTGTTTAGCAACAAGTTAACGCGTACTACATTGACCGCATTTACGCGGATTTTGTGTGAAAAAATGTACAGCGCCTCTAGCGGTACGTTTATGAACCATCATCATCCATAATGTTAGTATAGGATTTACTCGATAAACTCGGTCGTCGCGTCAATGAATTTTAACGGCAAAACTCACACTCGGCATACTGAAGGCATGTAAAAGGGTTCAACTTCATGAAAGTTCTAATTTAAAAAAATGTTTTTATACTATTTGATAACAAGACGGGCTGGTTCTAACCACCTGGAAAAATTGTGTATGTATGAAATTGTGATATAATTACAATAGTAACCATGCCGATGAAAAGTCAGTTCTCTACATTTTTAACTTTTATACTTTCGAAGCTGTTTGTCTATGCTCTCTGCTTTGTTTATATGACGTTCTACCTAAAACCTGGATGCCGCAAAAACAAAAAAAAAATTAAACGAATGTTTAGCATGACAGTGTCTAAAGATAAACGTCTAAAATTATTAGAAATGAACAATAGAATTGAGTTAGACAACGATTAGATACTCCTTAAATCAAGATCTGTGGTTGTCTATATTTAAACACGCGACCGAGGAATGTTTATCCCTAAGCAAAAGTTCAACATAATTTTATGGTATTTAATTTGTTTGTGGTAAGACCGTATGAATATACTTTCTTGGTTAACATTTGACCTTTACTAATCGATCTGCACTTGGAAACAGGCTCTTTTTTATGTTATTTGGTAACGAGACGAGCTGGTCGGGAGCGCCACCCAGAACTTTGAAATAAAAAGGCCTGCGCGGCACTGCACTGCGCTCGTTACCCTGAGCCATTAGGTATTAAGTCTCATAAGCCCAGTAATTTCACTGGCTACTCTGCTCATCAAACCGGAACACAATAATGCTTGCACACAGCTGCTTGGCGGCAGACTTCACAAGCACCGTCGAGAACGCAGCGATAAGTGCATGTTGACAAATTTTCATCTTTTGGTAGCTAGCCAGGCCAGCACTAAAGCCAAAACAATTATTTTTTGTTTGGGTCAAACCAATTGATTCCATATAATTTGAGTCATATTCGGATGATGCAATCTGTTTAAGATTATACACACTTTTCTTTACAAATTAAGCTGGTTTTCACAATGACTTTTGTTCTTTTCAAAATTGAATTAAGTATTTGTTACTCCCAGTTTCATTTACAAGTCAACGCGAACAATGTCCCAATAAATCAGGGTGTAATATTTCAGAAATCTTATCCCCACTTAAGGATGTACATCAAAAATTACCCGGCCATGTCTTAATAAAGGGGGGGTGCCCGTTATTTTTCTTCTGTACAGTTAGCTACAAAAAGGTAAAGGTACATTGGACTCTTTTATTTCTGTACCAATAAAAACGTTCTTTTAATCAAGAAATATTTACACTTGTTTTCTTTGAGGTGATTACTATATTATATAACCGTCCACCCCAGCCTCAGACGGGTTATATACAAACATGGCGGCCTCATTGAATTTTTGATTGAAATTAATTACTAACTAAGTCAATATAGTTATAACTAGCTGTGTCCCGCGGCTTTGCTCAGGCAGCCATGTTACTCCTTATAACATTAGCTATCTGCCAGTGAAAGTCCCGTCAAAATCGGTCGAGCCGTTTTGAAGACCAGGAACAAACAGATAGACACAGACAGACAACAATTTTAAATATGTGTTTTTGTTATACTGTATATACTTTCATATGCATTTAGTAAAAAGCTTTTATTTTGATGTTACAAACAGACACTTCAATTTTATTTATTTGAGTGCATGTATGTACCTGTTAAAGATGTCCAATTCGCTATATTTATTCTTCACCTATGTATGTATGTAGGTACATACATAGGTGAAGGTATGTAGGTAGGACATCTTTAACTTGAACTGATTTTGAGCACCCCACTAATTGTTTGCAACACAGAGCATAATAAATTTTGTATCTACTTCTATTGCCTAGTTCTAAGTATTTTTGTTGATAAGCATCAATTATTTTGTACTTCTTCCATTACCTTCTGTTTAGCGGCTCCCACGAGACAGGCTTTGTACCTGGTATGGGGACTACCAATGATTTATAGATTTGTAATTTGTGTTTTAATTCTGCAATAATAAAGAAATATAATACATTTATTTCGGGATATCACACAACATTACAGATTTTACAAATACAACGGACAAATGCAATGTTGTCTGATGCCATGATATGGGCTCTCACTAAGCATACATTAAAGTCTAAGGAACGTACTAATTTTCAATCGGAACTCATAGTCATGACATCACGAAATTCATGGCACTATCACTATAGAAATATACATAACTTAACTCAAAGCAGACAATACACAAAAACAAACAATGCACCTACGCGCATCTTGAAGACACGTGGATCTAGGTTGACGTGGTTTATAATTGTCGACCGCATATTGAATTAACATCAGTGGCGCGAGTAGGTACGGAACTTTGCGTTCCATAGCGATCGCTAAATTGACAGTTCGATAAGTAAAATTAAAAATAATTATGTAAGTCGTTGTTGATTTTTTTCGATAACGAAACACAACCTGTTCCCCGAGAACGAAAACTAATCTTAGAAACTAGTTTTGCAACGACGACAAGTTTTACTTGTAATCAGTTATCGATTGCATTTCCTACAAAATGAAGTTCAATTTTCATTACATTGACCAATTAACTAATTTCGCGATTAATTTTCGTTTGAAAACTATGGCGAACTACGATAAAATGTTCAAATAGTTTTCGTTCCATAAACCATTCTTCGAATTGTGAGATGCGAATATTCACTTCGTATCGAAGAAAGTAGATTTGGTTTCGTTTCGTTTTCGAAAAAATCAAGAACCTATCTCTAATTTAAACTTTTAACCATTCGAACTGTCAATTTTATTTATCGAAAATATCGGTAGTTGCACTGCAGGTAAGATCAAACAAAACTCAAATTGTATTTTATTTATTTTCGAAATGTTTCACCTCTCGCTTATGTGGTCGAAGAGGTTGAATGCGCCAAGCCTAGACTAGGACCAATAAAACTGTAAATAAAACAAATGAATACGCAATAATTTTTATTGTATCCAGGATAGCAGCTATCGTAGATACAATCAGCTGCTGATGATGAAACATTTGTGCACTCGTCTGTACAGGGGCAAAAGGATAAATTGCGCGCCTTGCTCCTGACAGAGCAGTCGTTATGGTGGAGTTTTATGTGGCTCGCTTTATCACGGGATGAACGCAGAGACAGGTGCTACTACCTGCACTCGATGCTTGATACAACATAGAAAAAAAAAGATTATTAAAAGTATTTTTTTTTCTTGGTTAAAACTTTCGTAAATTCCTCCTGTGATCAGAGTTCACGTTCTTTAGAACTGAAGTTATTAGGTATATCTTTCTTCAGGGTCAGCGTGAATTGGGATTTCATGTTTAGGTATTAAGGATCCCAGTCTCCGTTATAAATGCGAAAGTGTGTTTGTTGGTTTGTCATTCACACAGCAATGGAGCGACTACCATTATTGTTTTTTAGGTGGTAGGGCTAATAAATTATAATCATATAAATCTTCGATACGAGTATTTGTCTGAGTGAATATCACCACTGCTCGTGTAGTATACCGCCAAACAGGAATGTGCAAGCATTTCTGTGTTCGGGTTTAATGAGGAAAGTAGGCAGTGAGATTACTGGGTTTGTGAGGCTAAATACCTAATGTCTCAGGGTAACGAGCGCACCGCCAGCAGTGCATAGACCTTTTTGTCCAAAGTTCTGAGCGGTACTGCAATTGTTATGGGCTAGCGTTATGGTTATCCGACAAACGACCCAGACCCTCGTCTCGTTACCTAATAGTAAAAAAATTATAAATACGTTATAAACTCACGTGATTATCACTTTGTATTGAAACAAGTAGTACCCCTCCAAAACGGATTGTTAAAGATTTTTTTCCAGCCTTTTGTGTGATGACTTAAATAAATAAGGTTTTTACGTTACTTACTTAGTGACCTGTTGGGAGTCAAAGGGAAATGGGAGGAAAAATGTTGTAATGAAGTAATTTTGTATGGGTTGATAACCTTGGTCTTTGAACGAAGGTATTGTCTGAAGGTAATTGCTTTTGTTGGGAAAATATTATATGGCCGAAATTTGCTATCGATTTTTGTATAGGTACCTACTTGATTATTATCTCGCCTGATCTTTAGCGACTATGTGGGCCAAGATGAAAAAAACCGCTACATTATCAGCCTCATACGCTCCCACTGCTGGGATACCGGTCTTCTCTCAGAGAGAGAGGTATGGGCCATAATCCACCACGCGGGCCCAGTGCGGCTTGGTGGATGTCACATGTTCTCGAATTTTGTGATTCTTGAACATGCGGGTTTCCTCACGATGTTTTCCATCACCGTCTTCAGCGTGAAGAAACGCTACATGTAGTTTAATACTGGTTCACTAATGCAGCTGGCCAATCACGTCGCGCCGTTTGGTGCCTGGCGACAGACTTTGATTATGACATACTATAGGACACACTTTTCCGCGAGTGTCCATCTGGGTGAGTACCTACTACTGCTTTGCTAGTGTAGTCTGCCACCGAACAAAGATAAATAAAAATAGTAAAATAAAAAGCATGAAATCCAATATCTCCGCGCGGGTGAAACTGCGGGCATCAGCTAGAAATAATTAGTTCAGAAATATCAACATCAAGCCAATTATGGCAATAATCCCCACATCGCCGCGAGTTGGAGCCATTGAGGTAATTACATCAAACACAAACAGGCGGCTTGACGTAACTAGGTCTATTGATGGTGGGGACATGCACAATGTGGCGCACTGGCAGCCGATCCACTCACGTCGATATGGAGCTTAGGGACGACAGATGTCACACCGGAGTGTAAAAAATTATTGAACACACAAATTAGTTTAGTTCATGGTGTTTAGGGCATTTCTACAACCTTTGCTTGTTAGTGGTAGGACTAACTCTTCTGCGAGTGTCCGTCTGGGTTGTTACCACCGGTTTGCTCGTGAAGTCTGCCGTCAAGCAGAAGTGTGCGAGCATTACAGTGTTCCGGTTTGATGAGCGGAGTAGCCAGTGAAATTACTGGGCTTATGAGACTTAATACCTAATGTCTCAGGGTAACGAGCGCACTTCAGTGCCGCGCAGGCCTTTGTATTCCAAAGTTCTGGGTGGCACTGCAACTGTTATCGGCCGGCGTTATGCTTACCACCAGGCAACGACCAGCTCCTCTCGTTACCAAATAACACAAACAAATAATTAAAGAATAGAGCTACGGATTCCTGACTGTCCACAAAAGGTGACTATAAGAACGGATTTTGGGCTAGTGGCCGGTGAGTCACCGGTATGGTCGTTGAGGGAACCCGAGGCCTTCCTATGTATAGCACTGAAGACTGGCCACTGGAGGCGTTTTAGTGTGTAAAAATCCCGTTAAACCCGGTTGCCCCTCATCGCAGCTGGATATCATGAGAAAATTCTCCCCTTAAGAAGACAAAAAAATACTAATTATTTTAATACCTACTGCAGATAGGCAAATTAATGTCATGGAATCACAACACTTGGATACAAAGAAAATATTTTTACGCAAGAGCTCGCTTCTATTACGCTCGCTTCGGTGTCATATGCGGTCACATCACACGTCACACCGACGACACTTGCACTCTGAATTAGGGTAATCCCTTGTAAGTGCCGGAGTAGTTGTCGATATAATCGATACGTATTTGGTACATCACTATCGACATATCAATTCTCAACCTTGTTTCGAAGTGTTTAAGTTTTATTTCAGGATGTGACGACTAAGAAGTGTATATTTGACAGAATCGTTGTAGTTTAGTTTTAGTGTCCAAGATTATGTTGTATTGTTTGAATGTTAATTTATTGAGAGTAAATGTTCCCAAACTGAAATTGAGAGCACATAAAATACTCATAATAGCAGTGCACGTACTGAACTTTTCATCACCAATTCCAACCTTTTCAAGCACCATCAGGTGGAAGCAAATTCTACAATTAGCTTTCGGTGAAGGATGGACATTGTGATAAGATTTTCCATTCGAAAAACATCTCTTTTATAAGGCTGAGCTCCTTCTACGCTCTCCTGCAGTTTGGTGATAGATACTATAAAGATCGCAAGACAAGTGTTTTTAATAAAGGGAACAGCCTGGTCTACAATAAAAAAAAGAATATAAAAAACAGACACTAAGTATTTAGATTTAGATTCAGCGTGGCAATGCTGCTAGCATTTTGATGTAATTAATTTATCTTTTAACTATTCCCGCAGTTTTAATCTGTTTGGAAATAAAGTAACCTACCTACAATATAGTCAATATTATCCAAAAATGAACTGGTTATTTATTAATAAAAGCTGATCTAAAATACTTAATTAAAATCAAGACGGAACTTTATAAATTATTTGTTAAGAAACTATTAAATTATTAATTAATAAGTGCTAATTATCAAGTCCGTAACAAAAAAAAAACAGACTGGCTTACGAATAAATGATTATAATTCATTCTCCGTTAAAATCCAAAACCTAATTATCCCGTTTCACTGAGAGTAATTAATTATAAAAGTGTCTAGACCCATTTAAAGTGAATTAATCTTTTTATAAGTTAGGAAATATAATTTCGGTACGCGTCCATCTTGTCGTTTGCCAGATTGTTGTGTTGAACTGATTTATAAACGGAAGAGGTTCTCAATTTCTTTTAAATTGTAAATATTACTTGGCAGATGGTAGTGATGTCAGCCGCTGATGTGTAGATCTATGGTTCAATTCCGATAATGGGCTTGAGACCTCGAAGGAAAACTTTTTTTTGCTCAATAGACTTGCGTTTAACCACTATCTCACCTGCTGATAAGTGACGATGCGGTCGACGATGGGGCTCGCTTACCTAGAAGATAAATCTCGGGAAGTCTCTCATGACTCTTGTGGCACGTGTATCATGACTCTTGGTACGTGTCTCATGACTCTTGGTACGTGCCTCATGACTCTTGGCACGCGTCTCATGACTCATGGCACGTGTCTCGTGACTCTTGGCACTTGGCACGTGTCTCATGACTCTTGGTACGTATCTCATGACTCTTGGCACGTATCTCATGACTCTTGGCACTTGTCTCATGACTCTTGGTACGTATCTCATGACTGTTGGCAAGTCTCACATGACTCTTGGCACGTCTCTCATGACTCTTGGCATGTCTCACATCGTGATGCAACTATATATGGTTACCACCCTCACCCTAATAATCAGTCGCCAAACAGCTGTCGGTATGTGTTCCGGAAGTAGTTCCAATGAATCTTCAATTTTAAAAAAATCGAGAAGATGGGAAAGAAAATCGTCGGCATCCTTTATATTATTTTCTTTTCTTCGAATTACTTATTGTTTTATTTTATACTTATTATTTTTTTCTACTTGAGTAGTTACAACTATAAAGTCCTGATGTATAATATAATGATACCTCCTAAATACTGCCTAAATTATTCCTAAGAACAGCACTAGTTCCAAATTAAATTATATCTTAGGCCCCAATAAGCCATATTACTTCGAAAGCCTATAATTTCTTCAAAGGTAATTTGGAACTATTCACTCAAGATCACTAATTCTAAGAATTGTCTGGTTCACAATCGTAAAATTTAACAACGTCTAAGCCAGACAATAAAATACTAGATTAGAACCATAGATTTAGAAAAATTAATAGACGGTGGGCCATTAAACGCTAGTGAAGCCACTAAAGCACGCTGGTCCGCTTGAAAATGCAAGCCCGATGCAAGTGCATGCCGGGCGAAACACACAATTCAGCAAGGAAAAATTTTATTTAACATTCGAAATCTGCGTGGAAAAAGCATATCTGCGCACAAATTTCGTATGATAAAATCATCTATCCGAGTCTATGAGGTGAAAAATAAATTGGTAATCAAATGCCATGGGCTAATTTTATTTGTTGCAGCGTAGTAATATAGTGACACGAAGTAGTTTTAAAAGTGTTCTACTTTTACGAGCATGCGTTTAAGAAACGGCAGGCATCTTGGAGCAGAATTACAGCCAGTAGGGATTATTTCGCTTCACTAACAAATTTGAAGGCGCGCTGTCCATTAGTAATTTTTCTCACTCTATGATTAGAAAATTATTTTGTGTAAAGAAAATACTTTCTCTACAAAGTTACTAATGAAACAGTCGTTTTATTCCAATCCTTTGTTTGGTCTATGATTTGGAAAATTGGGAAAGTTTGCAGTAGTCATCCGAAATAAGTAAAATGGGTCTCAAATATTGAAGGAGCTTGTTACAAGACGGTCAAGTTCATTCACAGTACGCCTGAGGTAAGCAGACAGAGATGTTCCGAGCTCTTATCGAGCCAAGTCTTGGACTCAGCACGGTCAACCTATACCAGGATCTTCCTAAATAAACAGTGTATAACCGCGGTGGTACAGTTACACTATGTTTTGTCTTTGTTGTTCTTTGTCAATTTTAATCTAAATACAAAGAAACAAAACATAGTTTAACTATTCAACCATTCTACACGGTTTAATAGTAAGGCTGTCATGTGCGTCGTTCATTTACATATACAGGAGTTCTATTTTGATTAACAGTTTCTCAAAAGTGTAGTTCTCAATGGGTGCAACTATGTTTGATATGTGCTAAGAACAAATTGAAAATCCGGCGAAATCGCCTAAAATAAGCTTATTTCTCGCTACTTAGAGTAAAATAAATAAAAACATGTTTTTGGAGAAACAGCTCCATCTCGTGGGATAAGTTACTTAGCGGCACCAGACGTTTTCCCTTAAATTTACAAATTCATGGACGTTAAATTCACAATTATTTTTGTATCTAAGTTAGATGTTGTGTTTCTTTAGTAGATAGTTACTAAAGAAAGAAGTCCGTAAACAATTAAATAACATAACAGATACCGAACAGTCTTCCAAACATACGAGTGTTATCAAAAAATATTACCATAATATGTATACAACCATCTTCATCATCATCATCAGCAGGAAGACGTCCAATGCTGAACATAGGTCTCCCCCATAGAACGCCACTTGGATCAAGAAGCCGATCAAGTATGCCTCTTGCATCCAACGGCTACCTGTGATTTTGGTCTTCGCTCCACTTATTGAGAGGCAGGTCTACACTACATAAAGTATAATCACTGTATTCGGCCTACAAGGAGGCGTGTAAATATAGTTTAAGAAAACATTACCCACATGTAATAAGATAATCAGTCTCTGTGATCGCTCGCGTAAAAAAAACTTAAGCGAACCTCAAACTACTCATAGGAGAATAATCGAGGTGTAAAATCCAAGATTTCCAGACCAGTGGCACCGAGTGTTCAGATCGTAGTAAAGTATGGTGGGCCACCTCCAGCCCAATGGGCCGGAGGCTTTGAGTAAGTTTCCGCCATGTGAAATGTTCTTTTGTAAGTTTTGTACCTACCGGCACATTGAACTAAGATCCTAGCATCGAGATAATAGTGGTCATGCGCAAGCCTATTTAAATGCATAAAAACAGACAGAGATAGAAGTCGATTTTCACGTCACATCGGCATAGATCCGCTACGCGTACTCCACCGCAATTATAAACGAAAAATAAATTTTACGGGACCACAATCAAAACCCGATCTCAAATAAAGACCCATTTCCATGCCCCGCATATCGCAGATAAAAATTAAAGGTGAGTACCCACTTGAAATTCAAAACTCGTCTGCTCAATCTGCGCGCTATTATCAAAGCTGGTATTAATTCGAACGGACTATGCGATATGGGTGATATTTGAATTACTGGACTGCCCACAGAAAGGCCGTTGTAGTGCAGAGTGCAGACGCCTTGTCAATGTTTTTCTAAATTAAATAAACATGTACGGTCTTACTACAAAAAATTAGTGTGTTTAATTTTTATGTGTTTGACCTCTGTTAAACAGTGCTTAACTCCTAAATATGCCTTAGACGCGTATTTAAATATGAGCAACCACAGTGTCTTAACGTTGTCTAAGTCCATTCTGTTACATTTGTAATCATTTTAGACGTTTATCTTTTGACACTGTCTAGCTAAACCGGCGTCTAAAAGTGTTTTTTGTGGTAACACGGAATGTATTTCCGTGGCTAAGTTGGTAGTACTAAGTAACTCTGCTTGCAAAGCGGGCCCCCGGATACGATTCCCAACCGGAGTAAACTTTTTGTGATTAACACAATGTTGGTTCTCGTGTCTTGGATGATGATATTGTGTATCTATTGTACCAGCCACAAGTGACACAGGGAATCTTGTAGGGAGAGTGTGTAAATGATATTTTTTATTTAAGTTTTACTAGAAAAATGTTTAATTACAATAGCGTGTACTTAACTATTATCAAAGCTGATATTAATTCGAACGGTCAGTACGATATGAAAGATATTTGAACTGAATTACTGGACCGCCCACAGAATGGCCGTTCGGGCCATTGTAGTGCAGTGTGCACATGCCTTGCAAATTTTTTTATAATTACATAAATGATAAGTACAGGTATCTTCTAAGCAAGCATGCTATTTTTTACTTTAGCTCATTGTTATGTTGATGTATAAGTACGCACCAATGTTCATAAATTCTAAGATATAAATTATAATTTTCACATGACGCGGAAGTGGCAGGTGCCGTAGTCTCATTCCATAGGCCGGTTTAAAGTCATCAAACATTCATTACAAAATTCCAGACTTTTTACTCATATTATGCAATAGTCCATCTCATCACAAACCTACCCACTCATAGTGTATTTGTATTATATTTAAAAAGGGCCTTTTAATGTTGGCTACGGCTCCATTAACGCCCATCTAAGGTCCGGGCAAAGACCTGAGAACAAATTAAAATATAATAATAATTCTAATTCTATTCTAAAACGGTGAAGAAAACATCGTGAGGAAGGAAACCCGCTTGTTAAAGAACTACGAAATTCTTGATATGATGTTTTTCTTTCCGGCTTACAAGCCGTATATAGCTCCATCTAGCAGACCTCGCTTTGTAGCGATTGCCTAATCCACTGTGATTGTGATACGTTACAGTACCAATCAAATGGCGAGATATTTTGCATTATTTAAACTCTATGAAATATATTTTACAATGAAATATATTTCATAACTTCTAGACAATTCCTTCCAGCCTAGCGACCGCTGCTCTTAATAAGGTTGGAGTCAAAAACGAACACAATTTTGTTTGCCGGTAAGGCCCATGGTCTTGATTACCCCTCAGTCACACGTTCTAAACTAGCCCTTAGCCAGTGAATGCGCACGTATAGCGTAATGACGTCACGTCGCCGCCGTCCGAGAGACAAACTTGTGAAAGATGATCGCCGGCACAATTCGGAGGTCCTAGACAGGTGCCCAAGAAATTATGAGGGTTTTGGAGGGCTTTCGAGGTGATTTGTGATTTTTTGACCTTCTATTTTTGTCTAGAGCTGATGCCTGCTAAATTGCGGCGGTAAAACTCCAATATTCGAGAGGTCAGATGTAATATAAGTTGGGCGATAGGCCAGCGTTACTTTTGTGGTAATGAAGGGTCGAGGGTTCGAATCCCTCAGTGTCGTGATGCAGTTTTTTAGAGTGGTAGCTATCCACGCAAATAATAAAAAATGCCCCACCATCATTTAACCGGCTTCCAAAAACGGAGGAGGTTTATATTCGTGGGTTTTTTTTGTGACGATGTTACTTTAAATACGTCATTATTTAATGAGTAGAGTATATTTAATGGTGGTCCTTTTATAAACACGGGTGGAAAATGGAGTATGAAATTTCAAATATTGCGAATGAGGTTCCCGTTTTTTTAAAACCATATTTTCAAATTCAAGCTCAGGGTTCAAACTATCTATATATAGTAATACAACTAGATATCGATTATCGCTTGATTAATTATTTTACTATCTGCTGCCCACGATTTCTCTCACTTGGAGATTCCTATAAAAAAAACTAGTCTATGTACTCTCCGAGTTGGTTCGATTTTAATATTAACATATTTTTCCATTTATGGGCGAAGAAAGTATAATTTTATACTGACATTATTATTGTTGGCTTTTATATTGTCTGACGGCTCCGTAGCTAAGTTGGTAGTAACCCTGCCTGCAGAGCGAGGGGTCCCGGGTTCGATTCCCGGCCGGGGCAGATTTTGTGTACCTAAGCATAAAGTTTGTTCTCGGGTCTTGGATGTTTGTGATGTGTATCTGTGTGTGTCCATGCCACCTGCAACACAGGGAATCCTAGTGCAGGGGTGTAAGCTTTTATCATTTATTTATCTATTTATTTGCTGCAAATCATATTAGGTATGGTAAAGAAAACAGTGGGCGTGGTCCGTGATTTAGGTGTACGGGCTGCCTTAGTTCATAAAACGCGAGTTATTAAAGCGCACGCTTCAAATCGCGTAATGTGTACTCACTGTAGTAAACATAGAATGGAATTGATTTAGCACCACCACCCGCGACCAGACAAATAAACTAAAATAACTACACATTAAACATATTGGGTCTTACCACAAAAAAATTAAACACACGTTAAACCTGTGTTAAACACTGTTTAACGCCTAAACATGCCTTAGTTGTGCGATTAAATATGAGCAACCACAAATCCTGATTTAAGTAGTGTCTAACCGTTATCTAACACAATTCTGTTGTGACATTTCTAATCATTTTTGACCTTTATCTTTAGACGCTGTCTAGCTAAACAGGCGACTATAAATGTTTTTTTTTTTGTGGTAACACTAATTATGTCCCTATTAATACAGAATTCCATATATCTTAATACAGAAATAGCACTAAATACACAAACCCACTAAACCATTCTGCTTACGACTCAAATAGATTTTAGTATCGCACCAAACGGCAGTTGCTAACAACATAACGTTGTAGGACAGCTGCACTGCAATTTGAATTGGAAATGCTACTTGGACTTGCATAGAGAGGGCCAAGGAGACTGTGACACTTTACATAATACACTTAGTTATAAATGTTGGATCACTGTTGATCTAAAGAGCTTAGAGTGACATAGAGAGACAGTCAACTTCGAGCACAGTACGCTTAGAGAGTGACTAGAATTCAAGATTCTACTATAAAATTCCTAGAACAATAACTGAGTTACCTCAAGGAAGACTATATTCATTAAAGAAGGTTATAAGTATTATGCAATGTAGATGACAAAGATGCATGGAGGCAAACAGTTGAGGACATTAAAAACATTTACACATTACTGACACGTGGGTGCGTAACTGCGTATACATATTATTACAGTTGAGTAAATATCTCTCTCTAATCTCCATGTACCTACACAACACTGCGATGCTAAAAGTATCATCACATATCGCCCTCGAGAAAGTACTCGACGACAGCAGTGCTAGCGTATGCGAAGAAATCGTGTTTATCTGGAAAAATATCTTTGAAAAAACTGGTAGAAGCCAAATGACGCTATCAGCACCAAATTGTATTTCACTTACACAAAACGAGCTTTCATATGACGCCGAAACGGAAACCAAGTCTCGTTATCTAACGGAATCGTAATCTAAAGCTTCGTTTAAATTCGGCGTAGGCGTATTGCTTGTTATCAGGTGGAAAATGGAAAAGCTAACACCAGTACAGGTATCGATGGCATTAATACTAAAGCCATAAAATGCATTAGAGACCCCATATCCGAGAGCCTCACAAACTGCATAAATAAATGTATTCAAGAGGGCTACTTCCCTGACACACTAAAACTTGCAAAAGTAACTCCTATTTTTAAATCAGGTTCTAAAGACGATCCAGGAAATTATAGGCCCATATCGGTGTTGCCTACTATCTCGAAAATATTTGAGAAAATACTACACAAGCGTCTTACTGATTTTCTTAGCGCAAATAATTACCTAACGGAATATCAATATGGGTTCAGATCGAAATCTAACACTCTTTCAGCGACAATTGATTTAATTACCAAAGTTAAAACTGATATAGATCAGAAACATATATCCCTTGGTGTCTTTATTGACCTGAAAAAGGCTTTTGATACAGTTAGCCATGATATCCTACTTTGTAAGTTGTATGCACTTGGTATTGATGGATCTGCCTTGCAAATGATCAAATCATATCTAACAAACCGTTACCAGGTCGTTAAAATCGGTGAAAACACAAGCAGCCCTAAATCAGTCCAGTGTGGGGTCCCTCAAGGCTCTATATTGGGTCCTCTACTGTTTTTAATTTACGTAAACAACATTCATAATATAGGCTTGAAAGGGCATATCACTTTATATGCAGATGATACCTGCCTTTTTTATTTTGGTCGAACAATAAAACTAGTCGTGGATACTGCCCAAGAAGATCTGAATTTGCTACAAGAATGGTTTTCATGTAATTTATTGACAGTAAATGCTTCAAAAACCAACTACGTAATCTTCGCTCCTAAAAACAAAAAAATTCCTGAACATCAACCATTAACTATAAATGGAGCAGTAATAAATAAAGTTAATAAAGAAAAATATCTCGGACTAATTTTAGATGATAGATTGTCCTGGAAACCCCATTTAGAAAAAATAAGTTCAAAACTGTCATCACTTCTGGGGTGCCTTCGAAGTATAGTTAAATGTATGCCATTAAATGTCCGCTATACTATATACAACTCACTCGTTAAACCACACCTCGACTATTTGATCGAGGTATGGGGCACGGCATGCAAAACCAATTTAAAACAACTACAAGTTACTCAAAATAAATTGATCAAATTATTATTTCACTATGATTACCTAACACCGTCTGACACAATATACAGTGAAACAAAATTAATGAATTTATCACAAATTTACCACTACAAAACATGTATATTAATACGTAAAATACTGAACAAAGATCTACAATCACAAATAATATTCACAAAAAATACTTCTGTATATAAGCGAAAATTAAGGAATGCCGATAATATATTGATAAAAAAAGTTAGGACTAATTATGGAAAAAAAAAACATAATGTTTGAGGGAGCAAAATTATATAACGGTTTACCGAAATATATAAAAGAAATAAAAACACTATCTAACTTTAAACTAACTTTAAAACGTCACATTTTGAAAGGCGGCGCCAATAAAATATAGAAGCAAATATAAATGTAATTAAAAAAAAAAAAAAATTTACCGTGTTCACTAATACTCAGTGAGAACGCACCTTTACTTGTTGCCTGGCCGCTTGGTCTTTTGTATTGAAGGTAATTAATGGAATAGTTTTTAAAATATACCCACTTTTGTTTTGTGTTGATGCTCGTTGTGAAGACTATTATAATGTTTGTATACTTAGTCATACCTAAGTCATAAGTTTATTTCTCGTAAGTGATTTTATAATCTTAAGAGAAATGAAATAAAGATCTTAAACCATAAACCATAAATGTTAGGTAAACCAAACTAAACAAAAATATTTAGATAGCTGCTGGCCGAGGTTTCACCCGTACGGTGATATTGGATTTCATGGTTTTTATTTTATTGCGCGGAACACTAATTCTTTTTCTAAACTAAAAGTAGCCTAAGTTACTCCTTAGAACATTAGCTATCTGCCAATGAAAGTCCCGTAAAAATCGATCCAGCCGTTTCGGAGATTACCCGGAACAAACAGACTGACATGTATGTATGTATGTAGCGTAAAATGGACCAGCAACAACCAGGGAGGGAAATTGTGTATTGTGTATGTTGTGTATTCTAACTACTTTTTGTTTACATTTACAGGTAATTTAGGAATACAGAAATAATAATTTGAATGAAGTTGGCTATGATTGCCTGTTATATATTATATAGGTAATTATATTCACGAGTAATCAAAGTTATATGATCTCCCAGTTTAAAACACCTAGATGATTACAATATGCACGGGTGATCAAAGGATACTAAAGTGTCGCCTGTGACCTTCTGGGTGATATCAGTGTATATCACCGGATATCACTGGTTGTATATAAAAGCTAAAACAAAGACTGACAATCGGCCTCAAAACTGAATTTAACATTTACAACACAAGCGCACTTTACCGAATGAAAAGCTTTAATCTGGTGGAAACCGGTTGAAAGTAAAACAAAACTAGTTAGTTCCGGTTCAAGGAGGATGTATGGGCGCGAGCGTGTGATGGCGTAAAAGTTAGTAGGTAAGTTGTAGGTAAGTACAAATTTGTTGTAAGCCTATTTTTTTAAAACAGCACAAAATTAATCTTCATTGATGGTATTACCATCAACGGTACGTTCTTATGGTACTACGGAAAACAAACGGCTATCGATAGTACAAAAATCAAAATGTATAGGAAATTTACTTATGTCACCAGGGTTAACATGGAAACTTTAATTTTATAGAATCTTTGTTGTGACGACTAAAGATAAGTTCAAAGCGAATGCCATTTATTTAGGCTCTCATGAATGATTTAGACTAGAAGGATATCGAAAAACCTTATGCTAGTTTTCACCAAACCTAGGAGACGCCTAAATCGGATGCTTAAATTTTTAGGAAATATCTATAGTACAAAAAACGTTTCACCAACCTTGAGTGTTCTAACGACCTTAAGAAGTTAATTTATGAAGTTTATACTTAGGAAATTGGTTTCATTAAGAGTTACTTAGGCGTCGTGATCCATCGTTGGTGAAATTTGTCATAAGTGACCTAAATTTTTGGTATAGAAAGTACTTTGATTCAACGCATGACACAAAAAAAACAATACAGTATTTTTTTTTTTTTAAACTTTCGCGATTCGAAAACATTGTTTATTTTTAAGCACGGGACTTAATCGCGATAAAAACACAGGTTTATATTTACCTCGACGTTTCGATCAAGTTGCATTGATCGTGGTCACGAGAAGACTGGAGAATGCGGGTGTCAGCGTCAATAAAATGTGAGTGTTGTCACCAACTACCCACATTTGGCGTTATAAAAGTTTAAGATTGTCACGACACACCACACTAACTGTATCCACTGGCTTTTCCTTTTTTAACGAACCGCCATGCGAACATTTGTCAATCACTGGATTCCATGACGCCGGCAATCTGAATCCATCTTCCCGGTTGAAATTGGTGCATTTCTTAATTTCAACCGCTTCACGTACAATCCTAGAGTAGTAATGTCGTTCAGTGGAGAGGATTTTCGGTGCATGGAGCTCAATCCAATGGTTAGGACCCGATTCAAGTAGGTGTTCAGCAATGGCAGACTTATTAACCTGATTGTTCTTCACAGCTGCAATATGTTCCTTGACTCTTTCAGCTATAGTCCGCTTAGTTTGGCCAATGTATGAACTACCACAGCTGCAGTCGATTTTGTATACGCCAGGTGTTTGATAGGGAATAATGTCCTTCGGTGTTCCAACCTGCCGTGACAGTTTCGAGTGTGGAGTAAAAACTGTCTTGATGGAATAGTTTTTAAGCACCGTTCCCACCTTGTCCGTCACACCCTTTATATATGGCAAGAAAGCCGGCTGCCTATTGACTTCAGTCCTCTTCGTATGTTTACGTCTGGGGCGTCCCCGAACATTCAACCTGTAGCCATTTTTCTGCAGAACCTCCTGAACGTGCGATACCTCGGCCTCCAAATGTTCAGGGTCACACAGGTCGTAAGCCCTGTTTTCAGTTTGATAAAATCAAATTTACAAGTGAAATGACTGGGCTTTAAATACCTGATATCTCAAGATAACGAGCGCAATGCACTGCCGCGCAGGTCTTTGCGGTTTAAAGTTCTGGGTGGCACTGTAATTTTATGGGTAGGCGTTATGCTTGCGATTACAAACAACATACTCCTATCAATACCAAAAAAATAATTGAAAAGGCTTCCTCGTAAATATTCATAAAAACCTTAAGGCATTAACAGATCTGTTACCGAAGTAACCTTTACCCCAACCTTAGGGGTGGGTAATCACTTAAACCTGTACCCTAAACGGTTACCTTACGTTGTTTTTACACCCCTTTTCTGAGGTTTTTACGGCTTTTCTCAGTCATAAATTGTGTTCGACCAGCGTAAGCTGAGCTGTCGTTTTGTCATGGGACGAAACCAAAATTTATGACTAATAAGGAAGGTTATGAAATAATAAATAACTGTTAGCCTCGCTTTCAGATCAGGCAAACCTAGTGAAATAACCATAGCACAAGAATAAGGTATTTTCAAATAGTCATCTGGCTAGCTACTTTCAAGCTAAATAAAACCTAGTTTAAACAAAATTAAAAAACACACTTCCACCTCCTGACTCCATCACAGAACCTCGACCCCAAGTGCAATATATTGGACTACCTAAAACTTTACGTCTACTTGTCTTCACTGAAGAGTTCAGCTATCCACTTCCTGACTCCATCACCAGATCAGCTCCATGATATCAAATTATAGTTTTGTCATCCGAACTACATATACACACAAAGTTTTATTTCGATACGACAGTGAGTAGGTTAAAATTCACATTTAATCGTATATAATCAATTGACCACAGCTCTGTGATTAAAATTAAACTTTGAAATGATGTTAAAACAGGGTTCAACTTAAGCTGGTACTGGCCGTCTTCGAGAAGCAATCTTGTGATAGATCCGATGTCGCGGCGTTTGTTCACATCACTGTACATATAACATGCAGTAAGGACTGTACCGTTCTATGAGACAAAATCGACGCTAACAATTACAAGCAAAAGGAAATTATATTGTAAGTGCTAACAATAACTGGTCGTGTGTTCCCGACTAAAAATAGTACTACCTTATCTCTTCCGGTGCCAAACTTTTGTATTATTTTTCCATTTAACGGAAACCCTAACGTAAAAATTAATTAAGTTTTAAGATTATCAATAACTGCGACAGGCACATCAAAATTATTGTATCCAGCGATTTCTGATAAAGGTCTTTGACCTATAATAGTACTAATTCAAAAATGAAGTAAAGTTTGTTTGTTTCTTATCCCTGGAACCGCTGGTCCTATTCTAAAAATTCTTTCACTAATGATTTGAGAGAAAAGAAGCAATATCTTTAAAAAAAATTGACGACTTCTTAAATAAAAAATGATACTATAGCTTGACAAATTTTTTTAATGACCTACAAAAGTAACAACTTGCAAAGAAAGTTTCTGCTTCTAAAATGGACCGACCCGCCCGTCACCTATGTTGCTATACCTAACTAGGGTCATATTTAAACTCACCAACTTATCTAAGACCTCCATGTAATGTGCATATGATGCAATAAATGATTGAGTATTGAGTCCGGTGAATTGAGAATCTGGTGAACTGCATATAAGCCAAACTGAAGTCTGGTTTTGTCCAAGTAGAAATAGACTAGAATAAAGTACAATAGGCTAGAGTAGAATAGAGTACAAGGAATTCACAACGTTAGAAGCCAACCTAAGCCAGCTTGGAATTGACCGTGGCAGATGAGCCCTTACTGCCTTTACTATAAACTGCATCCCGTACCAATGTTTTGATAGCAAATAGATTGCATAGCAAATGTTTCTCGAACGGCAGTAGTTTTTATTAGCTACCGTAAACAAACCTCATACATTTTTACTGAATTTTGAAAATCTTTTCTAATCATTTGATATATCTCTCTCTCTCTCTCTCTATCTTCCTGGATATTATCCTACATGGTGGTGGAGTCGGTCTTCCTAATTTTTACACGACTGCACAAAAAAGGAGTGTAATGTTTTTATTAGGGTTCATGTTTGTATGTCTGTATGTGAGTATCTTTATTCCACCATTATTTATTTATTTATTTATTTCATACAATTGCTTGCTGCACTTACAGAAAAATCCAAAGCGTAGAGCCAGCCAGGTAGGTAGATTAGTTTTAAATGCCTGAACAGATTTAGATGTATGGGGTATCGTTAGAATCCTTACATCATCCCGAGTAACATTGGCTAGGGCAGTCGTGCTTTTTATGTAACTTTTGTTACATCGACTTGTTTTTTTTCTCACTATATCCTTGACATCTTGATTGGATAATCAGGATTTCCTCATATCCTTTGGACCTGCATCTTTTCACCTTATTTTGGGTCTACCTCTGGATCTCCGATCGGGGATAAAAAGTTGAAGTGCTAAGTGCCCTAGTTCCCAAGTAAAACTAATAAATCGTTCCTGGCTAACGGTATTAGGTTCTACAGTAAAACTCCTAAAGTGTTTACCACAAGGAAAGTTTAAACGCATAGTTAAGAATTTACTAATTAAAAAAGCGTATCATAAAATTAAAGATTATGTAGATGACAAAGATGCATGGAGGCAAACCGCTCAGGAGCTTTGATTTTCAGCGTCTTAATAAAAACGTCAAACGCTTCCTAGCAAGTATTAATAAAAACAATTGCAGAACTACTCACAGTTTCCATTTAGAAAGTGCTGTGCGGCACTGCAATGTTTCACTCGAAAACTTCAATCTCCGATCCGCTATAAGTAAATACGAGATCTCACGGCAACGGCGTATAAGAAGTCTTTTTCTTGAGACTATATTGTATGCTTTGTCAGCCTCGTAGACTGAATGGATCTGAGCAGCTTTTATAGAACAAAGAAGCTTAGAACGCTGGAAAAGATAAGACACCAACAGCTTCCTAAAAAAAATGACGGCTGTGTAACGAAGTAGTCAGCAAAGCGAGGTTCAATCCCCGGCTGGAGCAAAACTTTATAGTGAGCATACAGTTTGTCCTCTAGTTCTTTGATGTTTGTGTTGGGTATTTGTCCATGCCACATGTGACACAGGGAATCCTAGTTTTTTTGGTTGGTTTTTTTTTTGTCCCCGTCGTTTACATACACTTTCTGTTTATAATAAACAGCAATCACGCTCATAGCTCTTCTAGTGAACTCAAACAGAGAGCTATCGATCATTGTCCCTGGAGGTAGTACTAACGGACTACAATAAAGCACTTTAGTCGGTCTGCGACTAAGATGGTGATATACTCGGAACTACCCAAGTGTCATCTACATCATCATCAGCGCAAAATCGTCCATGGCTGAACATCGGCCTCCCCATGGAGGGAGAGTTTGATATCATTTTCTTATAGGTATTATTTGATAACAAGATGAGCTGGTCGTTTGCCTGATGGTAAGCATAACGCCGGCCCATAATAATTACAGTGCCACTCATATATTAAAACATAAAAGTCTGTGGCACTGCAGTGCGCTCGTTATCTTAAGACATTAGGTATTAAGTAATTTCAGGGTAACAAGCGCAATGCAGTGCCGCGCAGACCTGTGTGTTTGAAAGTTCTGGGTGGCAGCAACTGTTATAGGCTTCTGCCCTGCCTTCTGAATACAAAGTAGCCTATGTTACTCTCCTGCCCATAAAACCACGTCGACCCGTTGCTCCGTTGCTGCCTGAAAGAAGGAGAAACCAACAAACTAATACACATTCGCGTTTATTATAGTACGGTTTAGAATAATTGAGACATAGAACAGACAATAATAATCACGGTAAATATCCCGTTACAATGTCTCAATTAGTAAATAACCGTGAAAGTTTAAAACAGGATTTAGAATAAAGCCTAAGTATGCCACAACTTTAATCTTTGATTGACTCTAGAATCAATATAGGTTTTAAACCGAGTCTAGAGGTACATTTAGATATCGAACTTAATTTTATTCTCGATGGTTTAGCGTTTAAACACCACAAAGTGATGACGGCGTGTGGTTGAGCCCGTCAATATGTATTGAGAATAAGAAATTGATAATGAGTCTGAGATTGCGTGGAAAGAAAATATCTTGATATATATAATAGCATAGAATGGATCTATGGATAATAGTTATAGAAAGGAATTAAAAATAATGTTTTCCTTATTCTATTCGATAACAAGATGAGCGGGTGGTTTACCTGATGGTAAGTATAGAAACAGGGCCCCAAGTCTACTAAACAAATTGTTTATAATGACAATAGTTTCGTCTCAAATTGTTCACTTTAATGAAGAGCATGCGAAAATTTAACAATTGTTTATTGATAACCGGCAATTGTCATAGGCGACCACCCTATTAAATTTCGCTGGCGACCATAGAAAAACGATATGCTATAAAAATACCGAAAGTGCCCATAGTGATCCTTTTGCAACTGAAACCATAGAAATTTAGATGAATTGGGGCCTGCCCATAACAAGTGCTGTTCAGAAATTTAAAACATAAATGTCAGCGCGGCAATGGATTGCGCTCCGTACCCTGAGATATGAGGTATTAAATCTCACAAGGCTAGTAATTTCACAAATTTGCTCATCGAACCGGAACCCAGTAATGCGTGCACGTGCTTGGCTGCAGAATATAATACATGAGCAAAGCGATGGTACCCATTCCAAACGGTCTCTGGCAGAAGAGTTAGTCTTACCACTTGCTGATACACCCAGGTGTACGGGAGTACAGCTACTTTCTCATAGGTCAACATCGAGGGTATTTAATAATAAATCAATTAATTAATAATCTACTGCGTTCACACATGCCGCGTTGTATAGGCACAATCCTTCCTCATGGGTAGGTTCAGTGCACATTTTCCGGCAGATGATATTGATGTTTATGTCCCTAACAAACAACACACAAAACCTTCCAAAAATAAAAAATACAAATTAAAAAAAATCCAATTTCTAGGCTCCGTAATTTAGCATAGGTAGTGCTCAAACTAAAAATTTTAATCCAGACTGTAAACAATTAGTTCAACTTGGAGCACTGCCCACAATATAGAGCGGGGTCAGCCTCCCGCACCGCAGGAGGTGGTGCGGTGGAGGCGGGACGCCAGAACAGCGGCACTGGCGTCCTGGAGGGGGAGGCTCCTCGCGGGGCCTGCACGGAGGGGGGACGGCGCCATCCGGTTTTTGGAGGCGATCCGTCCCGTACTCGAACGGTGGGCCCTGCGAGGGCACGGGAGCCTCACCTTCCGCCTAACACAGGTCCTCTCAGGACATGGTTGTTTCGGGAGGTACCTGTGTAACGTGGCGAGAAGGGAGGCAACCCCGGTGTGTCACCAGTGTGGTTGCGCGGAGGATACTTCGCGCCACGCACTGGAGGCATGTCCGGGGGGCGATGGACCGCGACGAGCTCTAGTCGCGGTCGTGGGCCCGGACCTCTCGTTGCAGGCCATCTTGCGAAAGATGGTCGGTAGCGAGCAGGCCTGGGACGCCATGGTCTCCTTTTGTGAGACTATTGTCGAGCAAAGGGAGACCGATGAGCGGGAGAGGGAGATTGACCCCCTCTCTCTTCCGCTCAGGAGAGCACGGAGGCGGGGACGAGGTACCCATCGTTCCCCGCCTCCTCCGGGAGGGCCTGGGGCGTCGGATGTGGGGACATCAGGCGTCCCTCACCTTTTATAGGTAAGGGCCCTCCCGAGGCGGGGGCGGCGCGTCTAGCGTAAGAGCGCCGCCCGAGCCGAGCGGGGGAGCAGAGCTCCCCGCGAGGCGGGTCCGCCCAGAGGGGCGGACGACGGCTGACGGGGTTCCGCGTGGAGTGCGAAAGTGGCACCGCAACCCCGTCCAGAAGCTGAGCCGTAAACGCCCCGGGGGTTTTTGGTGGGTAGTCCGCTGCGCAGTGGGCGAGCGGGAAGCCCACACTCCCCCCGTGACCGCACCCAGGCACGGGGGGGCTGGCTCATAAACGAGTTTTCCCCCGGGTACCAAAAAAAAAAAAAAAAAAACTGCCCACAATACAAGCGCGAGACAAATGCTACGCAAAGATGCCAATTTGCTTTAACAATTTAGTGTTTAATTTATTTGCAGCAGTTTTGTTTTTGGTGTATCACGAAATCGCGTTATATCTATATTTCTATAGGTACTTAATTTATAATAATTTTAATTGTGTATTTTAAAGAAACTAAAAATCATACTTCCGCCTCCTGGCTGGTTTTGTATTTCTATTCGGTGTTGCCAATTTCGGTCCAGTGTTGCCGAGTTGTATTGATGGTATTGCCAGTTCCGGCGAGTAAATAATTACTGCGTCGGTTGTAACTAGAAGATAATCTCTTTTGTGCGCTACGACGCCGGCAGAACAATTGTCTACTTCCCTTACTTTATTTACCCGCTTCCTTTACTTTATTGTCTTGATTTTTTTTATTACTATCTTAAGTGGTAACATTGTTATAAAGAAAAAACACATAGGCTAAAGATACACAAACGATTTTAAGAGTGGACTCATCAATGATCAAAGAAAAGTAAAATCTGTTTGGGACCTACGAACAAGTAATAATTTATTCATAGTTTGGGACTCACACTTCCATATTGTCAACATCCAACTTTATAAACAAGCCGTCTCAAAAAGAATCTCAGTGCATTATAAAATAACCGAACAGATCTCTCGTAAGAATTTTTGAGTGAACAGCAAATATGGAGTTCTGAGAATATGGCGAGTGCATAAAAATATGAGCTCTATCGAAATATGAGGCGAAATGTCAAATGCATTTTGAAGTACGTGGTCTGAAGAATGTTTTGGCTCTCGTGGATGTCGTTCTATATTTGATGTGAGGCGACAGTAGTTCACCCCTACCCTGGGATATCTTTAGATATCTATAGGATCAGGTGATAAGACTAATTATACTGGGGAGTGTCCGACTGTGTCTGTACCAGGGCTTTGCTTGTTTAGTCTGCCGCTAAACAGTTAGGTTCAAGTGTATCATAGTGTAGGACGGCCCCCCACTAGGTGGATCGATGACCTTCAAAACTGTGGGAAACCGTTGGATGCAAGAGGCGAGTAGCCGATCGAAGTGGTGTTCTATGGGAGAGGCCTATGTTCAGCAGTGGACGTCTTCCGGCTGATGATGATGATGACGTACATGCAGTCAAGCATGTCAAGCAGTAATGTACCAAGTACCTACAAGCATTACTGTTTTCCGGTTTGATGAACAAAGTAGGCATTGAAATTACTGGGCTTATGAGACATAATACCCAATGTATCAGGGTTACGAGCTCAGCGCAGCGCCGTGCGGTTGCTTCAAAGGTTTGCAGCGCACTGCAATTGCTGGCGTTATGCTTCCCATTAGGCAAACGATTCAGTAGTCCAGCTATCCAACACCTAAAAAAAATATAAATATACGCATATGATTCGGTTTTCTTCTTTCAACTGTGAAATTACTGGGCTTATGAGACTCAATACCTAATGTCTCAGTGAGCTCAACGCATGTGCCGCAATTCTTCGTGTTTCAAACATTGATTGTTTCAAATTACTTGAAACACAAAGAATTTTAACCTAGTAGTTATTTGAGCCTAGTGGTTAAGGCGTTTGGCCCGGCAAGCCAGAAGACGCAGGTTCGAATCCTGTTGGAAGCGAAATTTTTGTGATGTATATATTTATGTGAACATCCGCTAGTGTCGGTTAACACTATAAAATACATTTCACAAAGAATTTTGACTGAAACAAACTGAGTGGCACTGCAGTTGTTGTGCGCCGGCTTTATGTTTACCATCAGGTAAACGACCAGCTCGTCTCGATATCCATATGAAGTAAGTTCGGAATCTCGATTGCAAATTACGTGATTCCGGATGTATGTGGCCGGCCTAACAGTCCGTACTAGCCACGGACTTGCCGGCCTATAATTAAATTGAAATATTAATCTCAGTTTTACACCAACATTAAAAATTACTGAGTTAAAATCCTCGCGAAATGATCGCAGTAACTTTAATCCATTAGCCCGTGAAATTTCCAACGAGAATTATTGTTTCAACAGAACTTTGCCCAAGTTTTATTTCGCAAAATCCTTTAAGATAAACGCTGAGAACACTTGAAAAGATCTTCTATTAAGGTAACCATGAATTATAATTTTTTAGGATTCGAAACTCTTACAACCAACTACTTTCGGTACCAATTTGGAACGGGCACGGTGGGTTTCTGGAAGGTTCTCACTGTTGCATCATCAAAGGAAAAACAGTTGAACATCGGCCGTCTCCATGAAGGGGGTTTTGCTATAAGGCACCATGCTTGGCAGACATCGTAGTGATCGCAGTAGGTTTTGATCTGGACCGAGGAGAATGCCCTGGATACTCTCTTAACCGGGACTTACAATACCCACGACAACATATGTGGTGGAACTATTCTTAGACCATACGGCTCAGTTTTTAAAACTTCAAACATTGTTTAAAATGTCTGTATTTTAAACTCTTACACATGCATACCTCGGCGCTAGGATTCCCTGTGTCACAGGTGGCATGAATACGCACAGATACACGAAACAAACATGCAAGACTCGAGAACGAACTTTATTCGCACCACACAAAATCTGCCCCAGGCGAGAATCGAATCAGGGACCCTCGCTTTGCAAGGTTACTACTAGCTTAGCTACGGAACCGTCAAAAAATGTATATTTAAATATTCTAACTACCTACTTAGGAAGTAGGAAAAGAACTACATAATACCTATTGCTTTTAGGAAATCAAAGCCATGGGCACCCTGTTCCCAACAATTTTTCATTGCTTATCAACGGGGTTTACCGGCTAGGTTGTACATTTCAAGAAGGTTTGCGGACGGGATTTGCCTGACAGATATCTAGGTCGGATCTCGGTTTTGATAGCTGCAGTATTTAAATAGGCGAAGAAATCTATTTATATTTATATTTTTCCTCTTTCTCTCTCGATGATATAGGTACCTAGTTACAATATTTATGTTAGTGTTTTGTATATCTTAATATATATAAATTAAGCGTCACGTTGTTTGTCCGCGATGGACTCCTAAACTACTTAACCGATTTTAATCAAATTTGCACACCGTGTGCAGTTTGCTTTAACTTAAAAGATAGGATATCTTACATCTCAATATTCTATTAGGGTTCCGCGCAAAAAAATAAAAACCATGAAAGCCTAAATCTCCATGCGGGTGAAACCGCGGGGCAGCAGCTAATATATTATATTATTACCTATATGTATATCTATATTTATTATTTATGTATGTAATATTGCATAATGTATAAGTGAAATTTCATGTGTGGTCATTTAACTTTCATGAGCGCTTTCCTATCTTCCATGAATAAATTATAATGTTTATATTTAATTTTATTAGTTTATTATGTAATCCATAGAAATCAGAAATCAATTATTATTCGAAAAATAGAATATACAACCTCTTCTTCTTCGGATGATAACAAAGGGCCCCTAAAAGCATAAAAACGTATTACCTTTTTAACCGTTGCGTCGCTCTGCTATCGGCTGCCTGCGCCCCAATTTGAATATTTCACGGCTCAACACTGAACAAACCTTGCTTGGCTACGGAAAAAAAACGTAAGGCTCGTTAAGGGTGGAATACACTTCTACCACCTAGGAAACTTATTAAAAGACTACCTGTGCCCTTAACTTCATTTACGTGGATCTTGATAAACAACAATGTATCTCTTAGAGAAGTTGTGCTTCTCAATTAAAAAGGGAGGATCCTTCGAGAGGGCCAGGTGATCTTACCTGGCGAGAAGCACAGCCTGTGATCTATTCCTTGGCCTTTTCGAAAGCAGTCACTGCATTTTCATGCAGTGACTGCGTAATGCGTAAGCGAAGGGTAATTTCATGAAGCGATGATGACTCAGTGATAATGACGTCGGCCACCGATCTGTAGGTCGATGGTTCGAATTCTATAACGAGCTTGAGATTTTATTGAAGGACAACATTGTGATGCAACCGCTTCGAAGCCGAAATTTCGAAACTAGTTTCGACAAAGGCTTTTTATACTTGCGCGTAAATGGTTTCGATGGGGGCTTTTTTTACAATTTTATTCTATAATGAGCTTGAGATTTTAGTGAAGGACAACATTGTGTTGCAACCGCTTCGAAGCTGGAATTTCGAAACTAGTTTCGCAGAATGCTTTTTTATATTTGCACGTAATTAGTCTCGATGGAGGCTTTTTCTACACTTGTACGTAACAGGTTTCGATGAAGTTATTTTCAAGTGCCCGCTCGGACATATAAGAAACCGATACACTATAGTGAGAGGGGACTTCTAGCGTCTTTGACCACATCTTTGCTTATGGTCAGGTGATAATAGGTATTATCACCAGACCATAGGCAAATTTGTGTCCTAATATAATGTTCGCTATTGAACCACTTTTTTCTTCAGCTAAATATGATTTGCCGCAAATAGAGACCAATATTAAAGCCAACGACAATCATTTCAGTGTAAAATTATACTCTCTTCCAATGGAAAATACGTTAGTATGAAAATCGAACCACCTTGAAACACACTGCACCTTGGGGTTCTGGGGACATTGAAAACAACACAAAAACATTGAACAAGAGTCATTCTCCATACTAGCCTCTCACAGTAGGAAGTCTCCGCCCCTCCGATCACCGGAAGTGGCCGGAAGCGTCGCTCGTTATCGCTTGATATTAGCGCGAGATATCTTAATTGTGGGACGTGGTTCCCTTGTTTAACAATGCCTGCTGACCGATTTTTTAACCTCAGATAGGAGTAAGGTTGCTTTTGTTTTATGCGTAAGAAGTGGTAAACCAATTTCGGTATTTTTATTTTAGACTTGGAGGGTATGTGCTTGAGCGGGAACTTGTGTCACTTTCCACCAGAATTTGAATCCCTCAAACCCTCAAAAATCACAAAATTCGAGGATATGTCGCATCCACAAAACCGCATTGGGCCCCCATAGAAAACCGGCCTATACTCTCAGTATTCCTACTAAGTACCTATTTAGATCGGTGTATCTTTCTGAGCTTAGTTTCATTAAAATTGGTACATGAATGTCGAATATTTTGGACTTGAAAGTTCGTATGAAAAGCTAAAATAGACTTTTCTGAATTGCATTCGGTTTTTGTGCGCCTTATTAATAAAATACGTACGTGTTAACTAATTTACAACTACTTTATTATAAGCTATTTTCATTGGTCAATATTAGTAGTGGCTTCATCTTCAATTTCATTTCCTGTTACCTTTATATCTGTTTTCCAGAAGTAGCTGTACATCCCAGTTTCCTTTTATCTCAAAACCTTACCATCCTATCTGGGTTAAGTTTCCATCTAGATTACACCGTTTACAGCGCGTTACGATTTACAACTGGCAGTAAAAAGGAGTTACAACTTAGTTACGGCGGTTAAGATTGCAAGTACTTTGCAACTAAATGCTGTTAGGTTAGAAGGAACTTTTAAGAGTGATTAATTACAAAGAAAAGATATACCAGCTTGAGATTTCGGAGACGCAAACTGTGCAGTGTATGGACTTTACCCGGTGGTCGTCTTGATCTCTTTAAGGAGTCGAGACGAATGAGTCAGTCTTATTCCGACCGCCGAGCAAAGCGGTTGTCTGCGCGTGTTGTAGTGTTGGTGGGCTGAAAGTCTGGTTTCTACATAATAATATGGTTCGGTAAAATAAATAAATAACGCGGAACTATGCCATATAAAATATTCTACATGTATAGTATTTAAGACTCTGACATATGGGATTCCGTATATCTAGAGTATAGGATTTGCCAAGATTCTTTACTCCACCGTCGAATTTCTTGCCCTTCTTTTGGATGGTGTAGGAACGAGACAGCTACAACTTCCACGAGCGCCAACCTAGTTCAAACGGATGCATTCGTGCACCGAAGCTAGTCTCTCTCTATAACACCCTCACCCAACCCATGATCAATCAGAAATAAATGATACAGGCTACATTTATTTCTGATTCCACGCCTGCGAAGTCGTGAACAAAATGTAGTGCAAATTAAAGCAGACGACTAACCAATCTTGACTGATTCTTACCAAAGTAACAACTTGAAAATAGAAAAGGAAATAAAACTTGTATTCCCGTTTATTCATTACGACTACCTATTTCACGGAATGTAAACACGACTTAGTAATCTAAGTCTGATCTAAAAGTCTGTAACAAAGTGATTCCGCACAAAGTAAGAAGGATAAGCTGCTGCGAGTGTGTTAGAATCGATCTAGTAGTCCTAAAAAAAAAATGGAGTTAAATAACCAGAAGAATTATCCCAAATTATCGACAACAGAATAACTGGTAAAGCGCTCGTTCATCAAAACAAACTTTCGCTCAATAGACCTAAAAGTCTGAGACAAACCAAGATGTAATCCAGTCCGCTGTCAAGTCAGTGGTAAAATAGGCCGTGAGATGACTGGCAGAGTAGAATAGTCCCTACATCTCTCACATCGAGACTAAGGTGAGGTGAGGTAAGGTGAAGATGAGGTGGTAAGCATGATGATAGATACCGATGGATGGCGTTATAATCACACCAAGTTATGCGTAACTAAATCTGACAGAATGCTAGTGACGAGCAGCAGCGTCACGTCACCTGTGCAAATAGTTACGTCCTGCGGTCGCCAGGGTCATTAGCCGTTTCGCACCACAAGCTGTTTGGACCGCGGCGCAAATTGCTCGTTAGCTCTTGAATGGTGCTTTTCAAATTCAAATTAGTGAATTTAGACCAACTTGGATCAGATAAAATACAAATTAATATTATAACAATATAAACAATAAAATAATAAAAATTAAAATGAAGTACTTACGTGTCAAAATGAAAAAATTAAAATACTAAAATAGGATAAATTAAACTTAAGTACCTAAAGCATAATTTTGACTTTAGTCAATAGGTGTACCATGTTACAATGTACAGGTACTGACAGTCAAAACGTTCTGCATATGACATCAGGATACTATTGCGACTGGCCCTCACCCTGTGCAACAGGGATTTCGCACCGGATTACGTAAAGCACACGCGCAGCAACCAGTCGGAGCGCCTGCGTGTAACTCCGTTGATGAAGAGGTACCAAATACCTCGAAACCGGTCGGGCAATCGTCGCGAAGCTCGGCTGTACCACGTAAGTGAATCCGGTTAATGATAAATTATTATGAGTCATACTAACGAAAGTTGTAATCAAGAAATTGCGTAGAGCAGCGCGAATAGCCAATGTTCCTCTAGGTAAGCCAAGGTGCCTTGGGAGAGGCTTAAGTCTATCAGCGGACTAGTAAGGTAGACTTATAAGGTGTTGATGTGTCAAGTCACTGGAACAATCTAAACCAAACAAACGGGTGAGTACCTTGCAGTAGTACGACTTTCATAGCACTATAAATGCTAAGGTACTGTTTTACTTTCATCTAAAGATCTATGCTAGTTGATAATTAATCTTAAACAAATGTTTAAGATTAATTATTCGTTTCATCACAAATGTCATGAAACACGTTGTCATGGTCACAAAATATAAAAGCTGTTGTCCTACCCAACGGTTGTATTATATTCGTAAGGATATCATCTGACGACTATCTCGCGATCTTATGCGACGATGTGGTCAATGACGATTGATGGTAATCTATATCTATTATCTATACATACATACATACAAATAAATAAAATTACCATCAGGCGAATGACTTGTCGTACATCACCTATACAAAAAAATAAAATCGAAGTGTCTGTTGGTAATATCAAAATAACCACCTTTTACTAAATTTGCATTTGAAAGTATGTACGATTGTACGGTACCTATAACAAAACAACTACTTTTTAAATTTTTGCCTATCTATCTGTTTGTTCCGGGTAGTCTCCAAAACGGCTGGACCGAGATTGAAGGGATTTTCACTGGCAGATAGCTGATGTTAAAAGGAGTAACCTGCTACGTGGGCGAAGCCGTGGGGCATCGCTAGTTGGTAGATATACACCTAGATTAGAACTGGCTCTCAAGTGCATCTGCCGAACACACATATACGTGTTTGGACTGATTTGACTTGAGGTTGGTAGCTAGCATCAGACAATTCCCAACCAATGTTTCCTTCACCAAAAGCTCAACAGATCGGCGTCCAACGTCTATACCACTACTAAGCCATCATAGCTTCTATGTCAACTCGTAGGGCTAACTCTTTTGCGAATCTTCTTCTTTTTTTATCACTCGAATAGGCTTCTATGACCAATTCTTTGACCAATGTCTTATGTGGTCGATGGTCTATTGCGCTGTTCACTCTGGACTTGATAACTTTCAGGTTGTATTGATCCGGAAACAAAGACGCGTAGGGAGTTCCACTCCATCGCTATTCGCATGATTAACGACAAAGCGAAACGCTTTGAGCGAATAGGAGGTATGAACCGTGTACGGGTGACATGAACCGGTTTGTCGTATTGTTTGAAGATAAAAGGGTGATGAAGGAATTGTGTAATTCCTGAGCACATCCGAAGTCGGTCATTGTCTGGGTGGGTTCTAACCATAGACATCTAAGACTTTGCTTGTGTATTCTGCCTCTATGCCGTAGTGTGCGTGCATTGCTGTGTTCCGGTTTGATGAGCAAAGTAGTTTGTTAAATAACTGGGCATAACAGTCAATACTTATATCTGATTATATATACACACTTATCTGTAATCTGAAGTCCGAGCACGGCACCCGCTTCTTCCAACGCTTCAACGACCTGTAGTCAAAAAATTTTTTGACAACCACTTTTGCTCAGTGCAGACGCCGCGGTTAATAAGCGGTGGTACGCAAATGATGTACGTAGCGTAAAGCGGAGCAGTCGTCACATTTAAGCCCCGTATCTGGCCATATTGCCGTTCTTGTCTGTTTCGTGGTTTTTTGATGGTTTTGCATCAAGCCATGCTTGCACGTAATCCACGTGCAACGTCCATTATCTCGTAATCCACGTTATTTTGACAGCAAATCGCATACTTGCATAAACGTCTACGGTCTGTATTATGTCTGTATTATTGCTAAAGTAATAAATAATTTCCTCTTTCAAAAAGTTCGATATTAATCTTCAGTCAATATCGCGGTCGGAAAAACACGAAAAATTAATAATTCCAAATTTATTTCCGATTCTTCACCTCAGAAAGTATTAAAGATATTGACATCGTTTTCATCTCAAGCTGGCCAAGAGTAAACAAATTCGGATACATAACTTGAGATTAGAGGTTGGCAACAACATTTTTATGCCGGATATTAGATTAGAAGACATTACTGAAGACAAAAGAGATCAGAAGAGGAAAGATGTGTGGTTATCTCACACGACACGATGAGTTGATGAAGACAATCATAGAAGGAAGATAGAGGCAAGGCAAGGACGTAGAGACCGAGGAGATTGTACTTAGATCAGATCAGGATCAGGACATAGGTAAATGTCGTGTCACACGAGGAGATGAAGTGCCTGGTGGAAGATGGAAGCAGATTAAAAGCACTCTACCGAAAAGAGTAATTAGATTAAATCAGTCAACGTATTTAATACTAGCTTTTGCATGTGGCTTGTTACGCGTGGAATCTGGATTAAATGTAATGTTACTACGTCCAATCTTATATTTACTCACGAAATTTCATTAAAATCGGTTCAATTGTTACGAAGGTTGTCAATTTAAAGATAACGCGAGCATCCAATCAAAAACATGAGAAAAGAGTGGAAGAATTTTGACATATTTAAAGCTGTCAAATATCTTCCATTATTGACAAATTAGACGCCATTAAATTCATGGCCGTTAAATTTATACTAGAGAGAAGCAAATGGATTAATTTGACAGGTTTCAAATATATTCATTCCATCCTTTTCTCACGTACTCATTTAAAAAGAGAGAGTGAAACAAAATTAGACATACACATACGTTAGGTTTAGACATGCCCTAGGTTTAGAAATAAAACATATCCTAGTTTCACTCTACACCATATTCTATACCTAAAATTAAAATTTGCAAGAAATTTTAAGAACTAAGTAAACCTGTCCTATCGTCTGGACAAAATAAGCAGCATTATCAAACGAACACATCCGAATCTACATCCGCATAAAGAAAAGTAGACGGTAAAAGAACTCGAGGCAAATAACCTAACCGTTGGCCTGACAAAGTGAAGGAGATTACAAGTCTCCTTGTTACTGATCCTCTTTGACAAGCCGAAGATAGGCTAGATTAGCTAGCATATACCTCGTCAGTGCCTCCAAGGCCTTCAGAGCAGGCACGACCTTCAGTAATGAAGAAAACAACAAAGAAAAAGAATATCCGGTCAAATGATCAAACGACTGCTTACCACATCCCTAATCTAAATTCGATTATAAACTTCTAACAGAATTGGGCGAAGATTAAATAAAAACACTGTCAAGAGGGTGTCCAATTTACGTGTCCGGTTCCGTAGAAATAAAATACTTCCTCGTTGCTAATAAGATCAACAGTGAGGAAGATACAAGGACGCTTAAATTGGACGAATAAGGAATCAATATAATTGACAGGTAGACTTTCCGGTAAGTCTTCTTTGATTGACAGTCCTGTCAACACTAAGTAGACCGTGACAAGTAATTGTTTGTTTTTGACGGGATCAAAAGGATTCTGGTTCGTATCTTATTATGAGTTTCATATTTTGATGAAATAAGTTATTTGTGGAAAAATATTTTTTCTAGATAAGCTTTTATAATACGCGTACCTACTTAATTGGTACTGTAATACTGTGGCTACCTTCCGGCTTCGTCATCAGGATCCTGGACATCAGCTAGGATCAGATTACTTGTAACAATAAATCAAACAAGTCCATAGTTTCGTTACAGAGTTCATGTGGCCACCTTCCGGCTCCATCATCAGGAATCTGGACATCATCTAAGGTCGAAATACTTGTAAAAACAAATCAAACTATGCCAAACTCGATAGGGTTCCGCCGCTTCATTACAGAGTTCATGGCCGCTTTCCAGTTCCACCATATCCATATCTGTGACATTATTAAATTGCAATGTCATCAGATTTACATATCAATCAATCAATCAATGCTTAATTTACTTAAAAGGTTACAATTTTCTTTATGATAAGAAAGGTGCTTATTCTAATCATTATAATGAAGCTTACATTATCAATGTCGTGTACAGACTAATTTTCAAGGACCCACAAACCCGCCACCATATTGCCTTCAGCGATATCCGACTCCGAACTATGTCAGGGAGGACTTGTAAGTAAAGTAACGTATGTTACTCTTCGGTCCTGCGTGCAAGAAGGACAAACTAACAAACCAATAAACAAACAAACGTGCTAACACACATAATATTAATTAATAATAGGATAGGATTATGTGCGGATTTATGACACTCGCTCTAAAATGGTGAAGGAAAACATCGTGAGGTGCATGTTCAAGAACCACAAAATTCTAGGACAAGTGACATCTACCAAAGCCGAATTAAGTTTATGTGGTGGATTATGGCCCTTGCTCTCTCTTTCTCTCTCTCTCGCTCTCTCTCTCTCTCTCTCTCTGAGTGAGTGAAGGCCAGCATCCCAGCAGTGCAATTGGAGCGTAGGTAAAAGATAAGAGTGACATAGGCAGTGATTAGGAAATAGGCTATTTTTTCGGGGAAAATGTACGATTCACTAGCAGTATAGTACAGAGGATGTAGTCCGTGATATAAAAAAAACTTATTTACTGAACCCTAATAACTGTAAAAAGTTGTTATTCATGTAGAAACAACAAATTTTCACGTCAAGTAGATAATGACAGGAAATGTATTATTTTCCTTGTAAAATAATATCCTGTTTCAAATTATAATTTATTTAAAAATATTTTGTTTCGTTTTTTAAGTTAAGTAGGTTACTTACTATTTTAGTAATACGAGTATAACTTACATATTTATTTCATGACAGACTAAAGTACATACAATTCAAATGTTAATTATATATCAAACAAATTAGAAACTTATATATACAAACGTAATCTAACAAGCCGGTACAAAATAACTTAATTTTACAGGTAGTAAAAATACTTCATATTTCCTAAAAATATGAAGCGCGGGCGAAAACCACGGGCAGGAGCCAGTATTATTATAATAGTGAGAAAGGCAAAACAATACCAAATCGAACTACAACCGATCTTGTATTCAGAGTGCTTCTCAGAAAATACCATCTGAGGCAGGACTTTTTGTACAAAAGTCATATTTTCAGATAAAAAGCGAAGTTACTGTTAAACTACCGGGGGCCGTTAGCCGTGGATATCCAACAAAAAGAAAGCCACTACAAGTTTTGGTATAAAACCCCTTTTTATTGGTTTGTGTAGACGAGAAGGTCATCTGTGTCCTTTAAGGGGACGGCCCAAATGAAAAGCAACAAGCTTTTTTTCGCACTCGCGCCATAAGCTTTGACTAATCTTCTGCGAGTGTCCGTCTAGGTGGTAGATCCGCTTTGCTAGTGTAGTCTATTGCCAAGCAGTAATGTGCAACTAACGGCTCTGTGGCTAATTTGGTAGTAACCCTGCCTGCAAAGCGAGGGGTCCCGGGTTCGATTCCCGGCCGGGGCAGATTTTGTGTAAGCATAAAGTTTGTTCTCGGGTCTTGGATGTTTGTGATATGTATCTGTGTGTGTTGTAACAGACACGAAAAATTAAAACAAATGAAGGGTACCTCTCGTAACTTGCACCACTCAATAAGGGCCGGGGCAGACACAAAGCTCGTAAAACACAAGGCGGTGTCGCGGCCGTAAAGTGCAGATTTACCAACAGTGTACCGTTGGTTTTTATTCAGTTAGGAGTGATACTTCAGAAGAGTATCGAGAGGATGCTATAGCTTTTTAGTGTTTCTATGGCGGTCTTTGGTTTTGCATCTGTTTGGAACCGAATTTACAAAAGATTTCCTATTGAAGATAGTGTTTTTCTGAAGATTTTGCTTATTTTTTGGGATTTATTAAAAATCGGGACCATCCAGAAGAATCCTGACTATCTGGCAAACCTTGGGTTGATAAATCACTGCGAGTAAAAATAAATTACTCAAAAACATATTGTAAGAATAAAGGTAGAGCATGGTATGGTGCTGGGTGCTACGCTATGACGTCATGAAGTCAGTGCTACGCCGTAGTCGTCCCAGCGCTACGCAAGGGGAAGACGCGGCGAAGGACACCAGTCCTCACTGAACTACGAGCGATAATACACGTGTCAATTATTCACACCGAGTGTCTCATTTCTGGACCTAACAATATATTACTACCAGCCGGAAGACGTCCACTGCTAACATAAGCCTTCCCCATATATTTGTCACAATACTTGGCAAGCAGGAGATAGTGGCCAAAAGTTAGCCTACCTAAAATATCCCAATCATCAAGGGCAGACGCAAAGAACTCCAACCTAAAAAGTTAACAGTATTTCATTAAACCTTCCAAATTAATTAGGACCAATCTCAACGTTTTATCACCGTTATAACGGCGTTGCAAACAATCTATTATTCGTTATAAAATAACGTTTTATTGGTACATTTTAGCGAGTAACGACTTTTCTGTCGTTATAGCAGTCTGTCGGTAAATTGTGCTTTGGCAGGTGCCTATTCTTGTTTATTATGGGCGTTAAAAAGGACGTACCTAGTTAGGTTAAGAGCGGATGAAGGCAAGACATTCGAAAATAAAATTATTTTTTTATACTATTGGTTAGCGAGACGATTGAATAATTCCTTTGGGTACTTAAAACCTTTTTTTCTGTAGTTTTCGTAATATTAAGACGTTGACAACCAAAGAGAATACAAATACTACTGGCAACATTCAAATAGGACACATAGGCATGACTTCAAACCTTTCATAGCAAAATGTTTTTTCACACCAACTGCTCGACAATGACCAATTACATATCACGTAGTCTCAACGCAAGGCATTGCCTCCTAGGGAGAGAAAGTTGTATGAAAATCCCAAGGGAATTTCCGAGCAAGGAGTTTAAAATTTGAATGAAAATTCAGCATACGGGCATTGTAATAATAGTTTATTCGAAAATCAAACAGGCCACCTTAGGCACAACCTTTAATTATAGTACTACTCTATGGGCACAACAAAAAAAAAATTTATGTAGCACTGATTTTTTATTGTCTCGCAGAAGGTGTGAAAAGTAGAGAATTCACCTCTAGGATGAGGCGTCTCTTCATCTTGGGCGGCTTGAAGCCCTCGCTTCACTCAGGACTCTGCATAACCTATAGAGTCCCAATAAACTGCCCATACGTAAGACACTGCTTTATCCTCTTAGTGCATAATCTACAATTTGTTAGCGGTGCGGCGGCAGGAAAAAAAATGTTAATCTTTATCGTATTTCTGAAAGTCATATTGTTTCCAAAACACGTTATCACAAAATTTACTGCATTGAAAAATATCCTAAAAATTTTGTGATCTAACTAGGTACCGTGTGTTTTGTTGAAGAATAATAACTTATTATACTTTAAAGCTTTTTTTAAAGCTTCGTTGTTTTATATTTTCGATGAAGCAACAAATTTTAAGGTAAATAATTTTTTTCGTGGTTTTTCACACTCAAGTCCTCTAATAGGGGGCCATATAATAACCAAAAAGGGGGTTGTGATGTAGAATAGGATGTGCAGATATGAGGTACCTGGGTGGGTTGGTTGAGTCCTTCGACGTGGCGTAATTATATCCAAAATAGGCACTGGTTTCTTGCACAATCACACTCCCAGTATTGTTTTTAGGTAAAAGAGTCCTTTCACTCGCGGCCGCGTGATATTTTATAATTTTTGAATATTTTATTAGCGAGATGCGTATGCGTTGCGTTTTTGAGTTGAGACGATGACACCACAGCTAGTACTGTAATAGATTAAAACTAAGTTACTTATACTTCTCTCAATTATTTTTTCTTTATTTTCTGTTGCTTGTCTTACATTCCTGTAATGGAGATTGACAGTGACAGCTTTTCGGCTGTTGCCGATATGGTATGATTCATCTGCGCTTCTTCAACGGTTCTATCTTATTTTTAAGAACACAGCTGCCCACCTTTGGGCCCAACTTAAGTACGCCCACGAACTTAAAGGCATGTAAAAGAGAGTATTCTTCGAATTACACGGAGTTTTATGATCATGGTATTACTTTGTTGGTGCTTTTAAGTATTTTTGGATGATGTTATTACTTGTTGTTGAGAGACTCTTTGGGAAACAGGAACAGATTTTTACATAGACGTAGCTACGACACAGCTAGATAGTGTAAGGTAATACCATTGTGGTCCTACCTACCTACTCTTTTGAGAATGTCCGGCCGGATGGAGATCACCTCTTTGCTCGCGTACTCTGCCGCCAAGCAGTTACGTGGAAGCAGAGTAGGTATAATCTAAGTAGTCAGTGATCTAATGTCTCAGGGTAACGAGTGCACTGCTGGGCAGTGGACTTTGCATTTCAAAGTTCTGGTGACCGATTTTTAATTTCTCGAGTGATTTTGAAATCACCGGTGACAAAATTCTCAGCGAAGACTTTGAAATCACTAATTTTCAAAAGTCGTATGTTTGAAAGTCACACCCAGATAAACTTATGATTGAGTTCTAAGTAGGTATTCAATTTTTTTTGTTTAAATTGTTTTTAAGTCAAAATTAGCACTAAATACTCATACCTATGATAACGTTTATGAGTGGGGGACCCATTCGTAAACGATATCATAGGTATGATAATTTTAGTCACTCGCCGAGTTTCAAAAATAGGTACGACATTTTATAAATCGGTGACTATCGGTCATATCGCTGATATTTAGTCACTCGGTGACATTCAGTAATTGTACCCCTAGGTGGTACTGCAATTAGTGCGATAGTAGCTTCTGTCCGTGAATTCCCTTGTGTTATGTTTGATACCACTCAGATTCGTAATGTTATTGAATGGATTTTGATGAAATTTTATTATGTAAATAAATAGAGGAGACAAAGTAGTAACAATAAATGTATTTTATCCTGATTCCCCGTATGCGAAGCCGGGGGTAAATGCTAGTTTTATATAATAATTAAAATCTATACCTTCTATGATTGTCCTTAAAACTATCCTTTTCACACCTTCTTTTATCTTTTTATGAAAGAAACGAACTTTTTTAGTTTTAGTTAATGACATCAGAATTAAACCCATAATAATATGATTCACCTAGGTGATATGACCAAGGTGATATGACCAAGGTGAAATGAAGATGCTATAATTTCCACTTTGCTCACCTGGGGATATCACCCAGGTCTTATAGTGGAATAAACCGTCTGACGAATTATCTAAAGAATAAATGAAAAAGTATTTAATTGTGTATCGCGCCATCTATTGAACTTATTTCAAACTACGTCGAACATAAACTCGAAAGTTATAGTAATTATTGTGAACAACTTTTACTGTTTACGCTCAACATCAGTACGTAGTACTAGCGTTAAGCACTAGATGGCGCAGTTTTGCAATTTACCTACAAATAATTTTCCTTTATGGCGCGGCTAAAGCAAAACGTCCGCAACAGTCCTGTTTTTCATCGCACAAACAAAAGAAAAATACCGTAGTAAGTATAGGCAAGTGTTTAATGAAAAAACTTATCTATAAAGAAATGGCCCATAATCTAGTAAAAAATTCGCAAAAAAGACTCCGAAAAATGTGTTTTATTTCGAAATATTTTGATCGAAAACTATCATATTTTATGTACTTAAAGGAAATCTAATCTCCTAGAGACATAATTATGTAAAAATATTTAAACTTTACGGTATCACTTTTATTAATTATTACCATCATTACCTAGAAGACTAAAAAATAATTGTAAAGTTAATATATTTTGCCCAAAATAGCATATTTACCCAAAAGAAAAATTTTATTTTTACATTTATAGTATTATTTTATTTATAAATTTTGCATATTTCAAATATTATAAAATAGTCGAGTGGAAGGTAGCAACGGTAAACATTCAAAGCGGGACCCTGTAGAGGGGTCGCGACTCGTGCGTACAGGATAACGACGGCCGGTATGGCTGCAGTAATGAGCGTTGCGATACCTTATGTGGAATATATTGGACAGGAGTGGAGAGGAGAGGTCATAGACAAAAAAATTCGTGCTAAAAATATTTATTACTAGCTTCCGCCCGTGGTTTATACCCGCGCTCCCACAGGAACCGTGCATTTTTCCGCGATAAAAAGTACCCTATGTTACTCTCCGGTCCATAAACTATAACTATGCCAAAAATCACGTCGATCCGTTGCTCCGTTGTAGCGGGAAAGAAGGACATACCAACAAACAGACAAACCCACTTTCACATTTATAATATTAGTAGGGTTTATACAAACTTTGTTACTTTACTAGTATGTTTGTAAGTTAGACTGACTGATGACGATCATGACATAATGATTTATTTGCATGAAAATACTTACCAATATTATATATACAATAAATTATAAATTCAATTTCAACGACCGTAGAATTAGAAAACCGCTCCGAAGCGAATACCATTTATCTAGCCCTCGGGTGAGAACGTAGTTCATCACTAAATTAATGAAACATACAAAATAACATTTCAATACGACAATTAGAAGTAGCTTAAAATTAACTTCCAAGATTTCATTACACAGTTACAAGCTAATGAAAGTGTTCAAAAAGGTATACTCCACACACGCCTCTGTCCAGTTGACAGAGGGCGAGGTCTTTGACCCCTAATATCGAACCCAATGCAGCCTTAACTGTTAAGCCTTCATTTTCCTATGACTAACTTCTGCGTCGGGATTTAGTACCGTACGGTCTTATGTCTTTTATTGTACACTCGGTTTTAATTGCATGTGTCACTCACAAAGCCACTGCTTGGCTGTTAAATGTGATTGATAGAACGTTCAACTGTTTGAACGTGTAGTGGTCAACAAATACATGGAAGTTCTTTCGTTACAAACAGGACATGTTCCTGATGGTTAGTAAAGCCACAAAACTTGGAAAGAAGGCTTGCGTGATGGCACTGCTGTTCGTTCGTTGTTAGGTTTCATAGGACCAGCTGCTCTGTCTACTTCGGTCATCATCAGGCTTATTACGGAGAGAGAGAGAGTATGGACTATAATCCACCAAGCGGGCACCAGTTCGGCTTAGTGGATTCCAGACGTACTCGAATTTTGTGGTTCCTGAGCATGCGGGGTTCCTCAGGATGTTTTCTCTCACCATTTTCGGAGCGAGTGTATCACTCGATATATGTCATTGATGCGGGGGCGAGCCGAGATTTGAACCGTGGTGCTTCGGATTGGAGGACGCAGAAGTTCCCTCTCGGCCACATTCGCTCTCACTCGGCTTATCTTTTTCTTTACTTATCAAACCGGACCAGCAAGCACAGTACTGTTTGGTGACATGGTACACATGAAAAGCGATGGTACACCCCCAGCTGGACACTCGAAAGAAAGTCAGTCTTACCACCTGTGGATATATCGCAAGGCTTTGTTCGTATAGTACCAGTGGTGTGTTTCAGTTCATTGAGCAAAGTAGTCAGTGAAATTATTGACTTTATGAGACTTAATACCTGATATATCTGGGTAACAAGCCCAATGCAAAGCCGCGCAGGCTTTACAAGTTTTGGATGGCATTGCAATTGCTTACGGCCTAGCGACTTATCGAGCAACCGACCTGCTAGAATATATAGTAAAAGGAACCTAGAGAGAGACCACAGTTTTCTGATTATTTAACAGTCATTGCGGTAAGAATTTTATACACTAATATCATTATATTCTCTTTGCTAATATCTTTAAATGCACACTCCAACATAACTCGACTCAAGCACAGGTGACATTTTTTTTTCTTCTTTCTTGGCACACGATGACTTTTTTAAAGGTTGATTAAAAAACCAAAAACCATAGACTCGACTAGCACTGAGTCACATTGAAGTTAGCATTTATAAGTACGAAGGTTAGAATAAATCATATCTCAACGTATCTCAAGTAAAAGCACCCTTGATCCCTCATAATTCAAATATCCCACCATCTCGCCAAATATCGGGACTCCCGCAATATGAGGTACTTATCACTGGAGATGTATTCTTCACCGCAAATTGGACTCATTATCGGTTACGACTGTGTTGCCAACACATGAGCTTGCTATTTACTCAGAAACCATTAAACAAAAATATGAAAGACAGTGAATCCATACATCCATATCCATACAGATAAATAAAAGTGTCTGTTTGTAATATCAAAATAACAGCTTTTTACTAAATGCATATGAAAGTATATACGGGCCCTACGCCAAAACAGCCATTTTTTAAATTTTTGTCTGTCTGTCTGTCTGTTTGTTCCGGGTAACCTCCGAAACGGCTGGGCCGATTTTGACCGGACTTTCACTGGTAGATAGCTGATGTTACAAGGAGTAACATAGGCTACTTTTATTTTGGAAAAAGAATTAGGGTTCCGTGCAAAAAAATAAAAACCATGAAATCCAAAATCTCCACGCGGGTGAAACCGCGGGGCAGCAGCTAGTACTAAATAAAAAAAAACGTGTTCTAATTATTTTTTTGTGAGTAGAGAAATTAATTTTGTATGTTTTTAAAAATATCTAACGTAGTTTTGTGCTACAATAACGTAAATTATTAAACTGACAAGACCATCGTACGTTAGGTACGAACAAAACGTACCAGCGGCGCGAGTACGGATCTTTTCGATAAATAAAATTCGATAAAATTGACAGTTAAAATCGATAAAGTGGGTTTTATCGATTTCAACTGTCATATTTATCGAATTTTTTTATCGACAAAATCCGTACTTGCGCCGCAGGTGATAGAGGTAACTCTTCTGCAAGTGTCCGTCTGGATGGGTTCCAGCCACAGATCTTTAGTTCCACCGCTCTACTCGTGTCGCCTTCGCCCAAGCAGTAATGTGTCTTCCGGTTTTATAAGCAAAGTAGTAATTACAATTACTATGGGCTTATGAGACTATACCTAATATCTCAGGGTAACGAGCGCACTGCAATGCCACGCACGCCTTCGTGATTTTAAGTGAGTGGCACTGCTATTGTTGGGGGCTTGTAATATGGTATGGTATGGTAGGCCTTTGTGTTTCAAAGTTCTGAGTGGCACTGCAATAATTGTTATGGGCCGGCGTTATGCTTACCATCAGGCAAATGATCAGCTCGGCTCGTTATCAAATAGCATAAATAAAGTCATCAAGCAAACGACATTATCAAAAGTATAAAAAAAAACTTCTAGCAATACCGTAACCTACAATAGGTAAGTAAACAAATACGCCTGGCAACACCGGATCCTAAAGCAATAGGGAAGTGAGTTATGATCCAATATCGGGGTGGTGAGAACTTGATGGAATTCCAATAGGGCACTGAATAAAATGAGAAAGGGATCATAGACACCTATATACTGGGAGAATGGAATTTAATTTTAGGCGATATTCTAAATAATAGTATTGCCTAAAAGCTTAAAATAAGACCCACGGTTTCACCCGTGGAGATTTGCACAGGAGTCATGCATTCAGCTTCAACAGGTAGAGAAACAGCGGCGCGAGTACGGATCTTTTAAAATTCGATAAAATTGACAGTTTAAATCGATAAAGTGGGTTTTATTCGATAAAATTGACAGTTTAAATCGATAAAGTGGGTTTTATCGATTTTAACTGTCAATTTTATCGAATTTTATTTATCGAAAAGATCCGTACTCGCGCCGCAGACTCGGCACAAAATGTCATACAAATACGGGCGATATTTATTTCCCTCACCCACAGCGGTAGCGAACAACGCATATCTGAACAGCAGTGAAAGTACCAAAGTCGATTTGATAAATTAGTCGAATCGATAAAACCGATAAATTTATCGAATGTTGCGTAGTCTGATCGTAAAGTATTGTAGTGGCTTTATATTCTCTTCAGCGGCGCAAGTACGGAAGTCGGTTCGATAAATTTATCCAATCGAAAAACTCGATAAATTTATCGAATGTTGCGAGTACCGGAGTCTGATCGTAAAGTATTGTAGTAGCTCTATATTCTCTTTGGTTTCGACCTAGCTATTCGATAACTTTTGTCGATTATATCAAGGCTCGATAAATTATATAAAAAATCGATAAAACCCACTTTATCGATTTGAACTGTCAATTTTGTCGATCGAAAAGATCCGTACTTGCGCTGAAGGTCTTTACTCTCCGGTCCATATACAGTCTCTATGACGTGGTGTAGCAAAAAATCACATCGGTCCGTTTCTCCGTTGCTTTGCTGCGTGAAAAAACAAACCAACAATCCAACTAATCCTACTTTAGCATTTATAATGCTTACTACGGATTTTTACACATAAGGCACTCGACCTCTCTACCACCAACCAGTATCGCTTCAAAAGTTGAGGTATAAATGCATAATTAATTTGCTTCATAAGTCATACTTACTATTCAATCCCTCTTGCCGCCTCACAAAGAACATAAGTAGGTATGTTTAAGTTCCTTACTTATTATGCGCAGTATATTGCAGCCTTGATAACTGCAGACCTAGCACAAATAGAGATTTAGTCATTTAGACGAAGGGGTCATTTGGCTGATTGTAAGCCAACCTGTAACAATTGCAGTGCCACTCAACTCAGAACTTTGAATCACAAAGGCCTGCAGTGCACTCGTTACCTGAAACACTACCTTATCTATACATCTATACAAATAAATAAAATTGAAGTGTCTGTTTGTAATATCAAAATAACAGCTTTGTACTAAATGCATAAGACAGTACCTATAACAAAACAACAATTTTTTCTAAATTTTTGTCTCTCTGTCTGTCAGTCTGATTGTTCCGGGTAATCTCCGAAACGGCTGGAACGATTTTGACGGGACTTTCAGTACCAGATAGTTGATGTTCATGTTCATGTAGTTGATGTTCATGAAAACATAAGATCTATCAAAATAATTACGTAACTTCACAGCTATCAAAATAACTTCGCGAACTTTAATCGCAGAAAAGTTGTAAAATAAGGAATGCAGCGACTTGAACAAACGAAGATTAAACTTTGTAACGGCGCCGTTATGCTACTTCCGCTTCCTGTTTTAAAGTTCTGGAATTACACTGAAACTAGACTTTTTTTATCAATATACTGTATGTATTATAAAAGCAAAAGGTCACTAAGGCTAAGCAGAGTGTACAACCCCAACACGGAATCTGTAGGTTTACTACCAGTATTTTATATATACTTGACTCTTATCATATTTTTTGAACGAGCTTTCTACCTTTATTCATTAGACCTTCTTCCTAAACACTACCATACAACTTATCTACAAAAAAGTTGGATAGTCTGATAGATGGTAGACCTATCATCACATCATCAGCCGCAAAACATCAACTGCTTCCCCCATGAAGAGGGAATTTGCTATAATCCACAATACGCTGGCGTTACGCTTACCATCAGGCAAACGACCCGCTCGTCTCATTAACCAATACCTACAATTGAAATAGTGTAATTCTCTAATTGCATAACTTAATTCCTTCAACTCCATTCTATAATCGGACGACCAGACGCTCAACAATGCGCCACGCTTTTATGGTTGATATTCCTCCTATACCTACGCACTAAGCGTATTGGTTTATCTTTTATAATACGCACTGCCAAGGAGTGGAATTCGTTGCCAACGTCTGTGTTTCCTGATAAATACAATTTGGGAGTCTGCAAAACGAGATTGAAGGTACCTGACCTTGGCAAATGTACTAAAAATTCGACCGCATCGTCGCTTACCATCAGGTGAGATTGCGGTCAAACGTGAGCCTATTGAATACAAAAAAAAACATCCAATAACTCATTCATTTACTTGTTTAAAAAATAATTAAACGCTCGTTTTAGCAGCCGATTCTCACGCCGCATTTTCGTCTTCATTGAACTAAATTATACCTCCTGTCATGTTTCTTCGCATTTTATTTTTATTTTCCTGTCCATCTGTCAGAGTCTGTGTGCTCTTATATTTGGGAACGCATCCGTTCATGCCAAAAGGTACAGTCACGCTGATAACGTTTATAAGTTACTGGCTTTTGCCAGCGGCTTCACGCGCGTGGTATACCCATAGGTTTCATGCAATCTCAGTTGTTTCAGTATCATCAGGATGCAAAAGAACCTTAAAATGGAAGTTGGTACAAGGTCTGTTTACCAGGTAGTTACAGTTACTGCAATAGTGCACTGTTAGTAGGAGTAACTCTTCTGCTAGTATATGTTTGGTTGGGTACCACCGCTTTGCTCGTGTAGTCTGCCACCAAGCAGTTATGTACAAGCATTACTGTGTTCCGCTTTGATGAGCAAAGAAGTCAAAGAAATTATTGATCTTAAGAGTCAGCGAAATTATTGATCTTAAGAGTCAGCGAAATTATTGATCTTAAGAGTCAGCGAAATTACTGGGCTTATGAGATTTAATATCTAATGACTCAGGGTAGAGCACTCTCTACCAAAGCAGTGCAGCCCATGCATTTGTGCCAACGTTATGCAAACGACCAGCTCGTCCGTTATCTAATAGTATAAAAAAAATTAAGCCTTTTTGACAATGAACTCGTTTGTACTAATTTCTTTTTGCCACAAAAGGTTATAATACGTTTTCGATGGTTGTTTTGTTCGTTTTGCTAACCCTATTGTGATGGTAACCTTGTTTCTGACAAAGGCGTCTAGGACATGTTACTTTATTTAGGGTAAAGCTTTTAGGGAAAAAATATAAGCCTTTATTGCTGTTATTCTTAGGCAAAAGGCAAATTGGATTAGCTACTCGCCTCTTGCATCCAATGAGGTTTTGACCAGGTTATTGGTCCACCAGGAGATCAATATCGCTGTCACGAGGTCTACTAAAATCGATGAACGATATATCATTGCATTTTTCATGTCGAACCCTACTCTAAGGCTAAGGCAGCCGGTAAACCTAATACATTATTGATGGATAAGCATCCATCACGGACCAATCAAAAATCATGTAGAAACCACAATCACCGCTTGCCGCACGTCGTACCGTCTATGGACCTTGCTAGAAATATAATCTAAGAGGTAACCATACCACGGTTAGGGGTAGTGAGAGAGATGAAACGAAGCCGCTTTTACAATCTCAACTAAAAAAAAAAGTGTCACAGAAGCCGCGGTTCCGCACGCGGTGGTGCGCTCTATGACGTAAAGCGCAGCGGTTGTCTCTTGGAGCCCAGGCAGGGAATGCAAGAGAAAGCACTATCTGGCTGTATTTTTCTTCTCAATTTCGTGCACTTTTAACGGTTTTACATCAAGCCTTGCTTGCGCGTGTATTATAATATGTATTATGATGTAAGTCCGATATATTCGGAGCTATATCATGTCAATGTCGTACCTATAGTGATGATGACGATTACATCATTATCGTTTTTGCAAGTAGACCACCAGTCAGGTAGGTAGACTGAAGGCGTATCGTGTGAACAAAGCCGACAGACAACTTTTTACACCAGCTAATTAACGTTTTCAGTAAGTAAAATATCTGGCACAAAAAACATACAAAAACCGTTGCAAAATTTTACCAAGAAATTTGCAAATTTTAAAATGTCAAAGTTGAACGGAAACTAATGAACGGTTCTGAAAACACAAAGCGCCTCGGAATAAATCGTACACCTAATTACTTAAAATGAGGAGACACCAAAGTTTAGTTCTTGTGGTAAGAGAGAGCGGTCATTTTGACTTAGATGTCTTTTATCATGACATTTGACAACTGTTAATAGTATTTTGGTCAGACTTTAAAATTTTACAGTCTCGTAAGGTTATACAATTCGTTAATTTTTCCATACAACCGTCCTTGGGTGATACTCCACTACCAACTGTAACTTGTGGTGTGGTGATAATTATAGACTATTCAAGTAGCACTCAATATACTACTCAAAGATACCAAATTGGTAGGTGGTAGGACTAGCTCTTCAGTGAATGTCCGTCAAGGTGATTGCCACCGCTTTGCCTGCCTCTAAGCAGCAACGTGCAACCATCAATGTATTCCGACAGTGAAATTACCGGACCTATGAGACCTAATGTTTCAGGGTAACAAGCGCAATGCAGTGCCGCGCTCTCCTGTGTGTTGAGTGGCACTGCAATTGTTATGGGTTGGGGTTATACTTACCATCAAGCAAACGATGTGCTCAACTCGTTATCCAATAGTATAAAAAAGTTTAAAAATAAAACACAAGTAAGCACATAAAGTATAATTGAAATGCAACCGTTGAAACAGCTTTAATAAACATTAGTTCAATAAATTATTTTAAACGTTCTTAGACCTAAATATAAATTATTTTATTAAAGTACTCAAAGACCCAAAGAATTCAAAATAGATTATTTTATACATAACTGAAACAATGAGCTAATTTCTCGACTACATCAGAGACCTAATTGACCATTTAGATCTTGACAGAGAAGTACAATTACCCTGTTCAACCTGATACAAAGAACCTTTCTGGAACTGACACAAACCTCCTCTTCTATAATTTACAACCACAAAATTATCGCGTGACAGGACAGGGGGTGGCAGATGGCATGGCCAATGTCATGGCGAAAATAATAAGCTTGAAATACTGACGTGAGCACGCGGTTATAGGTTATAGCAAGCCCTACGTGGAAAATTTCGGGATATTTTAGTGTTATGTAGATTTATATGAACGAATTATCATAATAATATAGTTTTCTTATATATTTGACGACTGTCACTAAGTTGGTAGAAAGCTAGGGCTCGATTCCAGCAGGGCTAACATGCGCGCCACGACAAAATTTTGTCTACTGTTTTGTCTCGCGAACATGAGACAAATGCACGACATAAGCATCAAGAAAATTTTGTCACGGTGCGCATGTTAGCCTTACAGGTCGAGGCAAATTTTGTGTAACATGGGCTAGCGTGTTGCGTAACACCAGACAAAGCAGCCGTTATCTATAATATGATATAAAAAATGGTGTGGTTCGGCATCCTTACTTGAGAAGCCAGCTATTTTTTCTAAGCTTAGATTATTTCAAATTATTTCCAATCTGAGAATTAGGCATTAATAAAATTTACCATTATAAGAACTTGACATAATTTTTGTGAGAATTTGCTATTGTAAGAATTTGGCATTTGTAGAATTAGACCTTGAGAATTTGACATTCCTAAACAATTTTGCGGTCGGCGTACTTTAGGTTTCGGCTTTTTTTTTCAATAGCCAGGCTCCTGCCTATTTTCAACCGTCCTTAGTAATTCTGAGCCAATAATCCACCACACAGGCCTAAAGCGGCTGGGTGGATATTATTATATCCTCATATTTTGTCATTCTTGACCTTGCGGGTTTCCTAAAACGGTTATACAGTCAAATAATAACAATCTATATCTCATAGATTTCTATTATATAGTTTGTATTTGGCAGGAAACTCCCTCCAGGAAAACTCCCTTCTCGCTTAGGGAAACTTTTACCATACATTTCGTTGATAGAACTTCATAATTATCACACTTTTAAAGTGATCTAAACTTTTACAATTATTCGCACTCGGTTTTAAAAACCGCTCGCAACTTTTATGGACTGAAGTTCCAGGATTTATTCTGGGTTGGCCACGTAATTAGCGGATTTCGTGTTCCCTCGCTATTAGCGTGGTCTTAATGTCTGTTGACGATGGAACTTGCTTGAACTATATTTAGCTGTTATAAATAGTAATCCTACTATATCCTACTTTAATTATAATATAACAAGCTTCCGCGTTCCCACAGTAACCGTCAAACCGTTAAATCAACTTGTCAACATTATAAAACTTTATTGACTTCTGCCCGCAATTTTCACCCGCGTTCCCACAGGAACCGTGCATTTTTTTCCAGGATAAAAAGTAGCCTATGTTACTCTCCGGTCCATAAACTATATCTATGCCAAACATCACGTCGATCCGTTACTTCGTTACTGCGTGAAAGAAGGACAAACCAACAAACCAACGAATCAACAAACAAACACACTTTTGCATTTATAATATTAGTATGGAAGTATGGATAAATGCGAAAGTGTGTTTGTTGGTTTGTCCTTCTTTCACGCAATAACGGAGCAACGGATCGACGTGATTTTTGGCATAGATCTAGTTTATGGACCGGAGAGTAACATAGGCTACTTTTTATCCCGGAAAAATACACGGTTCTTGTGGAAACGCGTGTGAAAACGGCGGGAAGAAGCTAGTTCATGATAATTAGCTGTATATTATATATAGAAAGCGTTCAATCAAATTTGCTCTCGGTAGATTTTTGGTTTGTACATAGTCATAGGCACTGGACTTCGGTCCAGTGTTATCTGAATAAATGATTTCTATTTCATTCTTTAGCTGCAGTTATTCGACATCTCCTGCCTTCCTTTTCTGATTCTTCGAACACAATCAATGGACCATAATTTACAATAACAAATAGACTATCAAAACATGAATGCGTAGTCCAAAATAGACACTGATATAGATCAGACAAGCCCACTAATAAAACAGATACCCACCCAACTATAACATCGTAAATTCAGCACTTAATATTTGGAACACCTTATCCATTCATGAAATTTTATACCTTTCAACTAAAAGCAAAGTTAAACTCTATCAACTTATTTTCCCTGTCAATAAATGCGTCACTCTAATCTTCTATCACTGTGTTTGGTCGCATGTAACTTCAAAATTACTCATCCGATTTCCATGTAATTTTTATCAAATTATAGCTAAATTATTAAGAAAAATAATGAAATAAAAACTGTAACACTGCAATTAAACAAAGCTGAACAGTAAAGGTTTTTGTAGCAGCATGTAATAGTTAGCAAGGCGGTGCGTAAGGTTGAAATTTGAACTGTGTGGCATGTCCTTGGCAGAGCCTTGGCTGAAGGAATATACGCAACCACAAGTAGTCACGAATGTAATACACGCGAATTGATTTAGTATCTGAGAATGTGGGTGTTTTGATGAATAAATAAATAGGTTACTAGTAGATGTAAACAAATTCACCTTCGACACCGACCATTTAGACATTGTTTTGTCAACTCTTTTATTATCCAACGCAAAGGTGTATCGCTTCCGTCCTCAGTTTTTCCCGGCGCTTATTGCTTTTTTTTTTGTAACGGGACCAGCTTGTCTTATGCCCGATGGTACCTAAGCATAACGCCGGCCCATAACAATTGCAGTGCCACCCAGAACTTTGAAAGTTTGAAACACAAAGGCCTGCGCGACACTGCAGTGCGCTTGTTACCCAGAGACATTAGGTATTAAGTCTCATAAGCCCAGTAATTTCACTGGCTACTCTGCTCATCAAACCAGAACACAGTAATGCTTGCACACTACTGCTTGGCGGCAGACTTCACGAGCAAAGCGGCGGTAACAACCCAGACGGACACTCGCAGAAGAGTTAGTCCTCCCACTAACACTTGGGTGCTTTCAAGTAGCGGGAGAAATACGTTTCTTCAGTGTGAGCGTGTTCCACCTACGACCCCATTCTCGTTCTCTATCAGGTGAAATGTGACCAAACGCAAACCCGTTGAATGTAGAATCTCCTCTTTTTAAACATGCAGGTTGATACTGAAACTGGATAAGAATACAAGCTTAGAGTGAAGTATCGCTTCCTTCTCTGTTTAATCGATGGAGGTCTAAACTTAAGGAGCAAGTAGCTAACCGGATTATCAAAACAGTACCCATCTCATCTTAATAAAGTGTATTGAAACGAAATTTCTATGAAATTAGATAAAGCTATCCGTATCGGTTTTAGGAATCGTAATCTTTAGCCTTGAATTTCAGTTATCAACTACACAATAATATGACTTACGTGCAAACAATTTCTGCATATTAGTTTTGTGTAAGATACATAACAGAATATGTATTATCTAACAGGATAGAGAAATGATTAGGTAAAGAAACATAGCATTTAGCAAAGTAGGTAATTTATGAGGTTGAGATTGTTGTTCTAAAGACTTTTGCAGCATCACGGAACTGTGGGAGAGCGCAGAAGGCCTGCAAAGCGGTGAGTGTAGCGACTACCTCAAAGACACCCACGCAGTACGAACCTGAGATTGGGCAATCGCCGGGATACGGCGGTCTGGACAAGAATATACCCGACGCACTGCCTCTGTTTGAATTGGGGCCTTAATTCACCTAGATGATGAGAACTAGGTGCAATGATTCTTAGGTGAAATGAAGACATTATAATTTCCATTTTGTTCAACCAAGTGATGTGTGGAATGACCCAGAATCTAGCTAAAGGTATATCTCGCGGGCCCTTGATGAGCGTGCGGAATTTGTAGTGACTCTAGTTTCCTCGTTCCAAACCCTGCACCACCAAGAAGTAGGGAAAGAAACTCGAGGGCAGAGTGATGATTATGTAAGTAGTAACTCTGCATTAAGTATGTTATCTCATAACACAAACTTGGGTGTAAGTAGTGAGGCTAACTTGGTCTGTAGGATTTAAATTCTGAATTAGCTTGAGCTTTTGGTCTTCGTGATTCAAAAATAGAGGGTTGGGATTTTCTACCGCTTTTCTTGCTTGCCAGGATGGGTAGTCAGAGTCGTAACTCCAACGGAAGAGCCACCAGCCCAAAGGTCCCCTTTTAGTCGCCTTTGACGATAGGCAGGGGATACCGTAGCCCTAATTCTTTGAACTCAGTAGTATTAGGTTGGTCATCAAGCACCCATGGGCGTGTTCTGGCAGCCGCTCTTCCGTTCACGACGCATGTTGCCAGCCATCGCTCTCCTCAAACATTTTAATGGGAAGAGGGTGACCCGCCACACGACGCCAATGCAAGTAGAGTCATTCCAGTGGCCATGGGCACTCCAATTGTTCAGTTTGATTAACTCCCACTCCCCGTAGTCACTCCTCTCAGTTTGAACTATACGATGGCTTCCGCCACCACATAATTTCCATCTCTGATGGCTTTATTATATTTACCTATTATAAATCATCTTATATCGTTACGAGATGGTGGTCTGACGCTAACCTAACGAGTAAAACCAATCACATTTTTTTTTCTTACACAGTACAAGTACATTACAAGGATCGTTCAAAAGTTAATGTGTTGACATGACGTCAACTTTGCAGATAATGAGGCCGGGCCCTGCCTCACCCCGTGACGTCACGGGGTGGGGCTAATAGTGTTGTTGTCAACCTTGGAGCGTTGGTTAGTTTGCATAATTTACGCACGCATTGGGTATGTACCAATAATAGTTGCAAATTGTATATCTAATTGAATATTTTTATGCTACTATTTAACGAAAAAAGCAGGTCTTTTGCCTGATGGTAAGCATAATGCCCAGAACTTTGAAACACAAAATTCTGCAATCGTATATCATATTATGTCACTCCCCGTCCCATTAAACCATAATTATGCGAAAAAAAAACACGTCGAGGGGATGCTCCGTTGCTGCGTGAAAGAAGGTCAAACCAACACATTTTCGGTTTTTATAATAATGATATTATGTAGGGAAGTACTGATTTGACTCGTTGTGTTCGTCAAGCACAGCGCTTACCATCAGTCGAGCGACTTGTCGTACCATCATCTAATCATATAAAGACGCCACAACCAAGGTCTAACCTGTTTGTTTAGCTAAAATCCAATTTTTGTAAGCCAAGACAAGTTATGTTAAGTTTAAAGGCAAGTTCAAGGTTTCCATTGAGTTGAAAATCAGGATAATAATTTCCTCATATTTGGTTTATCTAATCTTTAGTCTCGTTATCCTGAGACATTAGGTATTAAAAAAATATTATTAAAAATTATAATTATAAATCATTTAAAAAAATACGGTCGTGGATATAATATCCTCCATATTATATGCACGCTAAGCACATATCACTATAAGTAATCTCTAAAAGACAACCTAACAGCTATGTTAGTGTGATGGTGAATATTGACTTTGGAAAAATCTTGTTTTTTATTCCATGCAACATGCATAATTCAAGTCTAGAAAGCAGCCATAATCGATTCTGTGATCTAGCACCGAGGCGGGTTCAAAAACCTTTTATACAAAACCTTTAAAAGTGTAAATTTATTCAAATTTAAAGAAAAAAACCTATATGCGCCTGCATCCTTTCCACGACACGGCAAAAAGAGATGGAAGTACTATAAAGCTGTGCGTGTGAAAAAGACGGGTAAAGTATGTCTAGAACTCGTTTAACAATAGCCGTGATGTGTGTCAGTACTTATTTTTTATTAAAATTATTTTATAGACAGTATTGAACGGGAGTTTTTAGTTAGGTTTTCCTTACCTACCAATACCATTTATATGGTGTTACCACAAAAAACCATTTTTAGACGCCATATTTAGCTAGACAGTGGTTTCAATTCTATCATTTCATAACTAAACTAATTTTAGTTTCACTCTCTCTCTTTCCAATGCATAACATGAGAAAGAGACGGAAAATGTCTGACAGATCTAAATCTTGTTTTAGTGCTGTCAAATATCTTTCGATCTTGATAAATTAGGTGCCACTGAATTCATTGCCATTAAATTTACACTACACTCAAGCAAGTGGATTAATTTGACAGGTCTAAAATATATTCCACCTCTTTCTCATGTTATGATCATTGGAAAGAGAGAGAGCGAAACTAAATTTAGTTTAGTTATGAAATGATAGAATTGACACCAGTGTCTAAAGATAAACGTCTAAAATGATTAGAAATGTCAAAACAGAAGAGAGTTAGATTACAGTTAAACACTACGTTCAACTATGTTAGTATAGAGTATAGGTACTTTATCATCAACTATATTGCTTACAATTTTTCTATAATGGACGGTAAAGTACCTATAGTCCTATATTTTATACAATTATACACAAATACTTTTTGAAATTTTTCTATAGTTGATGATAAAGTACCTATACATTATCATCAACTATAAAAAAATTGTGAGCATGTTATCAAATTTCAAAGTATAGATAGTTTTAAAAGTATAGGTACTCATATCAACTATAAAAAAATAAGCAACAAAATATTTCAGTTATCGACTAAAATTATTACTAAAAACGTTATACGTACCTACACAGGAAATACCAACGCTAACGTGTTCCATCCTTTTTTTTATTTCTTAAAAAGGGTCTTGCACACGTAATTTGTGTTTTAATTTGTTTTTATTCTGTATCGTCGGGTTGTGTAATTAATAACTTTTTCTTTTATATTTATTTGAAATTAAACGTTTGCAAACCATTGATTTACTCGCGACGGGTGCTGAATTAGAGGTTGTTAATCAAGGTTTATTTTTTGTTTAAGGAAGCGGAGAAGCGGGCTTTCTTTTGGGCAGTTTTTTTTTTGTTGGTCTCTGTTTTGCTTTCAGCCTGTGAGTCAGTGTCAAGATTAGAGTATTCATTTAAACTTCAGTTGGTATACCTAAGCTTTATCGGATTTCAAAGGTATGGGATAATAGTATCAATTATGGCTTCACAAATTAACATAGAACTACTATACCGTTCTGCAAACGGTAGACCTCGCAAACACCAACTATTTTGCAAAAATTGTGGACAGTTTGTGCATCATGTATAGTTCCATCTTGAGGCAGTGACTGCTTGCGAATACTGATAGAAACTGTATTATAGTTCTTTGTAAACTGGGTGAGTTTAAACTGGTATGTTATGATAACATACCAGTTTAAACTCACCCACTGAAAGGTACAATGTTATCCCAGAAAGGAGTGATTAGGATCATGGTTATCCACAAGTTGTGAGAACTTCCCTTCGAAATACGTCGTTCAAAATTTCCATACAAAAAATTCAATTCAATTGTAAATATGCAGTGCGTGGCATTTTCTGGAATTGTTTCTAAGTCTCTTGTAATCAGCATCATCATTTAACAAAGTTCAATATAGTTTAAGTGAATCAGCTGATCTAGGGCTGGCCGGAAATTTTGTAATAGAATTTTCACATAAACTTTAAATGCCATTTCTTCAATGACTAATTCAGAATTTCAAAAAGTCGTAAAACAAATGTTGTTGATCTCCAGGAGTAGATTGACTCCCTTTTCGGATAACTAACCGATCAAAGTCAGGCTGTATAAAATGCTTACACCACTAGAAATACTTGAGTACTAAGAGTTGTCGCATAGAGTTGTACGGTAAAAATGGAATAGAGTAAGGAATTGAGTCCTCTTGTGACAAAATTTTTGAGTGCAGTTTTTCATAAGTCTAAAATCGACGACAAGATTCCTAATAAAAAAATCTCTATCTCTTATAGTTTCAGACTTCCCCCCACTGACCCCTCCTGATGGATCACGCTGCATAAGTCACAAATTTCTCTTTCTGAAAATCGAATGTGTTCTAAATAATCGATTTTTGGAATGTATATCAGATAAGGGCGTTGAACATTGTTTAAATATGGAACGATTTATTTGACAGCTTGTTTTAATTAAATTATGGAAGGTCGAATGTGTTGTTCTTTGGTAATCTTTAGTTATTTAATTGTTCAAATGTATTTTTGTTGTAGAATATTTTTTATTTCATTTAGTTCTCCTATCACCAATATTTACATGTTATTTTTAACCTACTTCCAAAAAAGGAGAAGGTTCTCAAGTCGGTGTGTATTTTTTTTATATTTTTACCTCGATCTACGTAATTTATAGACCGATTTGGAAAATTCTTTTTTATTTGAAAGGATATACTTTCAAACCGACACACCAACGAACATACTTTCGGATTTATAATAGTGCGGATTGGACATTACGTACACTTATAAACTGTCAAAACTAATCATATTAAATTATAAATAAAAAAAAATGTTTACAAAAATAAAATTATTAAAAATATATGACCAACATTCACAAAGGTAAAAAAAAATTCAGAAAAAAGTCAATTAAATACAACCTTTGGTCACACTCACAACTCATCGTAGGTACTTTCTCAATATTAAAACCAATATAATATATACTTATAATAATAAGAAACCTTTTGTCATTAAAAATCTATGATTGAATAGTAATTTTGCTTTTTGTATTACAATACATTTTAAATAAATAAATCAAAAGCTTTTTTAGTTCAGTCACACAGTAATTTAACACACAATTTAAATAAAAATATTTATTATAGGTTTTTTTATGTTATTTGGTAACGATACGAGCTGATAGTTTGCCTAATGGTAAGCATAACAACGGCCCATAACAATTGCAGTGCCAACCAGAACTTTGAAACACAAAGGCCTGCGCGGCTCTGCAGTGCGCTCGTTGCGCTGAGACATTAGGTATTAAGTCTCATAAATCCAGTAATTTCACTGGATACTCTGCTCATCAAACCGGAACACAGTAATGCTTGCACACTACTGTTTGGCGGCAGACTTCACGAGCAAAGCGGTGGTAACAACCCAGACGGACACTCGCAGAAGAGTTAGTCCTCCCACTAACGTTTACCAGTCTTGTGGCTTGACGCACAAGTTTTTCTTTATGTCTCTTAATGACATCTCGTAAAATAATAGGTTTACACTCTCTTTTCTGACGCACGACAAATCGTCATCGTCTACCACAACAAATCTAACCACCCATTTACTGACTTTACCTCGTCAAACAGGAGAAATCGACACTGTTTTGGAATTTCTTACAAGAATCCGTCGGTCGCAGCACCACAATGTTTCTTTTATCGCGATTCTCGGAAAGTGACCAAACGTCATTTATTCCAGTTCTCCGTAGAGGGGCCAATTGGTGTTTATTGGCATTTGTTGCGAACATCTGGAACAGCTTTTGAGAAAATTCTGTTATATAGGTCCATGTTCCAACCAATGACGTTGATATCTATATACATATAGAAATCTATCAACTTCAATCGTGTTATTGGTTGACGAAATCAAATGGTTTGAAAATGACAATGGTGTCGTCGCAAAATGATAATTTTAAGCACTTTCCGTTTTATAGCACAATTTCTTTTTATTATTCTGTATAGGCTTGCGTTTGACTGCTATCTCGTGGTAAGTGACGATGCGGTCGACGATAACGCACGTTTGCCTTGAAGGTATCTATTCACTCGCGCCTTGAAGCAGGCCAGCCGTGCTAGCATGCGCGCCGTGACAAAATGTTGTCGATTTTTAAATTAATTTTTTTAAAGGGATTGAGGCGCAGATCACTTTTTATATCATTGGCCAGCAATTGCACCTAGCATACTGGTGGCATTGCAAAAATTGAATAACAATTCCGATGCTGATTTGTTAAGCTAAATAAATTCAGCCAGACGATACTATCCATACATCCATATAGATAAATAAAATTGAAGTGTCTGTTTGTAATATCAAAATAACAGCTTTTTACTAAATGCATATGAAAGTATATACGGTACCTATAACAAAACAACCATTTTTTAAATTTTTGTCTTTCTGTCTGTCTGTCTGTTTGTTCCGGGTAATCTCCGAAACGGCTGGTCCGATTTTGACGGGACTTTCACTGGCAGATTGCTGATGTTACAAGGAGTAGCATGGGCTACTTTAATTTTAGAAAACTAATTAGGGTTCCGCGCAAAAAAATAAAAACCATGTAATCCAAAATCTCCACGCGGGTGAAACCGGGGGGCAGCAGCTAGTAGGTAATAAATTTTGAGTATTAAATACAAAAACATGTTGACCTACAATTAAAATTTACCATCACATTTTAAGAATTTCAAAACTTGATAAAATTCCAACTCACGACTTTAACTTCTTGAAGATTATCTTCAAATTGATAAATATATAAAGATAAAAAAAAGCTTCAAAATATTGCAACCAAATAGTTATGACGATGATGTAATAATTTGTTACACAACTAAATCACGAATAGGAAGTTTGTGTCAAATTGTATGATTGTATGATTGCATCAATTATCATACAATCTGCGGAACACGTAAGGCTTATTGAAATTTTAATACAGGATTATTATTAAGTCTCGAGTCAGTAAGAATTCGGATAAGCACGGGAGCAGTGCCACAGATTAGACAATAGTTACTACGCGTAAGTATCATTTGGCAGTGCATAAGTGTTTTTGGCCATCAGCAACGTTGCGTTTTACGCCGCCAATTAATAGCGACCATTGGCAAGTAATCTGCCTAAATAATTTTACATGGCATAAAGTCCAAAATCATTTTGGCACTTCAAACGGGTTTGTTAACAAAATGGTTTTATTAGTTAAGATTACTAATAAATTCTAATTTTCGCCCTGATAGAAATCTAAAACACTGCTCAAATTATTATAATTATAGCTCACTTTTATATTAGTCAAATCATCTTAAAGGTGAATATGTTAATTAAACCTAGAACAAAAGTAGCTCTTGAGTACAGCTGCTGGAACAGACCGAAAGGTACTTTGGTGACAGATTTTCAGCTTGATTCTGGAAGCTAGCCAGGTGAGCAATAGAAAATGCATCATGATTAGCGTTGTACCCCGATGTTTTCTTTCACCGAGAGCTCAGGCTCATTGTAAGATCCGAACCATCGACCTGAGGGGCACCTTAGACGCTCAAGCAAACGTACGTTTGCTTGTCAGAATAACAACGCTTTTGCGTCAAGCGCGCATTTCGAGAAGGTGCCCCTAAGGATCGACAGTCGACGTTTCTAACACTGAGCCATCGCCACTTCAATTATTTATCAACAACTCCTTTTTATCTGCAAACAAGCAACAATCAGCAACAATACAAATTAAAAACCATAACTGGGATCATAGGAACTCGGAGGTGAGCAACTTTAATTATAAGCACAGTTCGCCAAAATGAGCAACCTTTCAATTGTCAAACCTCGTAAAAAAGAGGTGACAACACACCTCATTAGCACCAACTAGCACTTTCCGAACAAAAGATATAAACCTTAAAGCTCGCCTGATTCCAAATGCAGTTAAGTTAAGCCTGAACACAGAATACTAACAAGTCACACGCGCGACTCAGAAGAAAAAAAAACAACTTTTGCCCAAAGCAACCGGTCGGCAACCAACTTCACTCCTTCGCATTTCATTATGAAGGTCAGAATATCGCAGCGAACACACCAAGTCAGATGCTTTACAACCTTAGCGCAGAACGCACGCCGCTCGCCGCTCCCGCCAAAAAAACTTTTACGTCACTAAAAAACGAGACACAAGTGCTTTTTTACGGATAATAATGTAAAGAAATACTTTTTGTGTTATTTCACGAACACGTTATGCAATAAAAGTGTTGTTTCGACCTGTTTTTTGACGTGTAAGTTCAGATAGAAAGTTGTTACCTACTTGACGGGACTTTATACTGTGTTACTATGTGTATCAGTGTTTATTCGTGCTTTTTGTGAGTTTTTTGAACTTTTCTTCAGAAGGAACTATCGTTTTTGCATTGGGTAAGTCTAGTTTTTAGTTGTGTCTAAATGTCATGCAACTAGAGTTGAATAATAATTGCAATAGTTGCAATGGGCGTGAGGTAACTTGATCTGTCTATTTTCGCTTGTTCGACAACCTTGGAGCGTAGTGTAAGTCTGGTTTGACGATTTTTGCTACGAGGAACAAAAAAAACATACACAGAGAATAATATATTTATTTAACTTAGTTATAGGCTTGATAATTAAACTTGGCTTAGCAATAGGTAACAAGAGAACAATGGACACAATTACCTCAGAAGTATAATAATAATTTTTATAACATGAAAATTAAAAATAAAGGTCAACTCACTAGAGCATTTTTCCGTATCAATGTGCGAAATAAAATGTGCCATTGAACATATTTAAGAATCGCTTTATTCGAGTCCAAATGGCATATCTGTCAATTTTGTAATTTCTCATACTACAATTTTAAAATGTCAATTATACGGCAAAAAAGAAAAAATTGATTACTTTCATGTAAATACGACAGGTATTGGTTTCATTCCTTAATGTTTATGTAATCATGTAACAGTTGATATAATTTACAATAATAAATGCAAAATATTGTGCTGTGTATTTGCAACTAGGTAAGTACAATGTCTTCATTTTTATCCTATTGTTGCGATAATAGCTAAGTGGCAGAAAGGATCAGGGTTAGAAGTTGAAATCTTATAAATGTTGAATGAAAACGTCGTGAATCTTGATACAACTTAACATTAGCCAAATAGGTATTTAAAGCCTTCGCCAGACTAGCCTACTACCCTCAGTATAAGATTATATGCTCCTATCGGGAGCCAGCTGCATTTCAGAGCCTGTCTTTTGAACTAAAAAAGTAAGTGAAAAGCTCACTGCTCGTTCTGGAGAACCCTTTCTAATAAAAAAGGATAAAATTTATTCATCGGTTCATAAATACCAGAGACATCCTTTATCATTCGAAACGGCAGCTCTAATTGAAAAACTTCAGTCAATGAAATTACTAGGCTTATGAGATTTAACACCTAATATAACAAGCACACTGCAGTGCCGCGCGGGCCTTTGTATTTCTAAGTCCAATTATTATTGTAGGTGTAAAATAAAAACCTTGAAAATCAATGAAATTGTTTTGTAAGTGTTTGACACTTAGACACATAGGTACATACCTAGCCTCACACACTCACATAATACTTTACAGGCATTTTAAATAATTGAGTAGATTATAGGAATGAATGATAAAAGTCATCCATTAAAATAAGTCTTAAATTAATCATAATAAATTCAGATTGACATTTTCATCGACTTTGAGATGTATTGATACCTTGTTATATTGTTTGGAAAATTATGTGCTGCATCTAGGTTTAGATAGGTTATAATGACTCAAGCTTTACCTAAAGTTGATGCTGGTAGCGTTCAGTTACAAATTGCTAAAAACAAATGACAACAAATACCAGAAAACAGTGGACTTCCAGTTTTTAATGAAGAATAACCACGTCCTCCGCTAATATCAGAGGTTGTCTGTGCCTTTTTTATTACAAACAAATCCTGACTAGGATGTGTTTTGCCTAGAAAATCTGGAAATATAAAGATCTCAGGAAATATAAGGTTCCACAACAGTTCCAGACAAATAAAAAATGTTGAAACAATTTTGTTTCGTGCAAAAATTATCCCGATGCCGCGATTGAACCCGTGCTTTAACATTAAGTCAATCGTTGTCTAATCTAACCATTTTGTTACCGGCGCAGTCACTTGAATTGAGTGTTACAAAGCAAGACAGTAAAATATTAATAAATAATTTTGCGGTCTTATTGTTCCACGTCAAAGCGATAGCCATCTCTTTCAGATTTATTAAAATTATTAAATAACAGACAGCTGTGTTTTTGAAGTGGTTTTATATAACAACTAAAAAAGGTCCTTAAAATACAGGTAAGTGCTAATTTGACGTAATTACTTAAATAATTTAATTATGTCAAATGCATAAATTATGTTTTATTGGTATTTTATACCTACTATATGGTATAGGGATACCATAGTACACTACCGGTTTAAATTATATGGCTCAAATAAATACGAGTTTAAGCTTAAAACTATAAATATATATGTATATTGCATATTATATTATGTCAGTATATTATTATGCTGTACTCTGTACCCTAGGGTTTCTTTTTTCTTCTTTGTGGCCAGATATGGTTTGTGTATTTTGCCAGTAGGTTTACTTTTCCTTATTTAAAAACGGAGAAACATGGATTACTATGTACAATATTATTACGTTAAACCCCTAGGATTCTATAAGTCACGAGAGAATAAATTTTTTTTTCTTTTTTTTGCCTTTCGAGTTCGCAATTGCATTTGACTACAACCTCACCTGTTTGAATGCAACGATGTGGTAGAATATGCAGGCTTGCTAAGAAGATACCTACCTATTCACTTGTAACCTGAAGAAGTCCAAGAAATAGCGTCGGGGAAAACATTCAGGCAAGGAGTTACACTCCTTAGCGGTACGAATCTTCTAGGTAACGGTATTTACTTTGTATAATTATGATATGGGCTATAAATTTATCATGCTGGGCGTTTACATCCAGGGCGGATTTATGGATGTCGCATGTCCTTCCACTTTATAGTTGGACATGCTGGTTTCTTGACAGAGTTATTCATCACCGTTTTGAGCGATGGCAGACTCGCTCGTAATCTAACCTCTTGAGATAAGCATAGAAGAGGAAACCACCTCATCACTAAGCTATGATACTTAGCAAAGCTACGATGGCTTGGTAGTGACTAGTGAGACGTCTCGCCGATTCGCAGGTCGATTCGGATCAACTGTGTTTTCCTTTACCAAAGGTTCGGTAAATGAAAACATAGTGATGCATTCCGAGCATGTCAGCAATGTCTCAGGGGAACGAGCGCACCGCAGTGCCGCGCAGGCCTTTGTATTTCAAAGTTCTGAGTAGCACTGCAATTTTTATGGGCCGGTACTGTGCTTACCATCAGGCAAACGACCAACTCGTCTCGTTACCAAAAAGCATAAAAAAACAACATTGTGCACACTTTATAACCAACTTAAATCATGTTAAGTAAAAAATATCACTTATCCGCAATTCCACACACATATACTTTACACCGTCGTCTATCACTATTGACAAGGCTCGATCTAGTTTCGCAATGTATTTGAGCTCGGGTGAAGTGCATTGCATCACTGCCACTCGTTTTTATCACAGCACCTCTCGATTATATTTTAAACTAGCTGCTGCCCGCGGTTTCACCCGCGCGGAGATATTGGTTTTCATGGTTTTTATTTTTTTGCGCGGTACCTAATTCTTTTTCTAAAATAAAAGTAGCTTAAGTTACTCCTTGTAACATCAGCTATCTGTCAGTGAAAGTCCCGTCAAAATCGGCCCAGCCGTTACGGAGATTTCGGCTTTCCAGCCTTTCATCGCGAAGGAAGCTGACCACGCCAGAGATACAGAAATGTTCAAAGTTCTCGCATTTGTAATCTAAAGTCCAGAACTCGCAGACCTCATAAACAATTTGACAGTTAAGTACCAGTTGTCAAGTCAGAGGTCAACAAGATATTCTATTATCATGAGTGTTCATGCTAAACTGGTTGGGGCCAGTAAAGCAACAGATATTACGTGTACTGTCTTGACCCTAAAACTCGATTCCTGATGTCATGGGTGGCTTAGAGATCAGTAATGTGATCCCACTGAATTCTAATTACATGTACATTATGATATGACTGTGTAGGTTGTGTTCCAGATTAATAATTTCAGATAGCTAATTATTGTAATTACTTTATCTACAGACTAATAGCAAGTTGATTATGAGGACTCTAGAGAGGTCCACTAGGTTTAGCCTGCTCACGACTATATCATCACTCAAATGAGATGTGGTCAAAAGATAACTAGATAAAAAATAATAATAAAAGCGTTAAAAGTAATAAGTAACTGAATGTAATGCAAATGACATAACGGAGAAAATTATAACGTCTAAATAAATTTAGAATTTGGAAATTAGTTAATTTGTTCAGTATTAGACACAGATGATAATTAAAAAGAAATTACGGTAAAATTTTAAATATGAAATGAAGTGTTCCATTATAAATATATGAACTATTTCATTTTTAAGTATCTATAGACAAATTGTATGTAATTTTTAAAAAGATTGCGCTCAATCATAAACCCTACAAAGGAATCGAACGGCTGTTTCACAGAATGCCGAGCTTCACTTTGTACAGGATAACAATCAAAAACATAATATTCATAAGCTTCTAAATAGTTCACCAGTGGGTGTAATGACTAACCACTTTCTCTCCATTGTCCTGTCTGCAAGCTACCTCCACTGGTTAATAATTAGACTGATTGATTACTAATATATTTTGTGTCTGACATAATTTGGAATACATATTGTGTTGGAGCTCTTGTGAAAACTGGTAAATCCCTGTTGTATAGGACAAAGGTGCATGAAGGCAAACAGCTCAGGAGCCTCCTGGCAATTACTATAATACTTAGATAATTGTTAACATTAGAACATTGTAAAAATCTTTTTTGAAAATAATACTGTAGTTTGCTCTTCTTGATCGGTCTAAACCTGGAAAGGGCTTACGTTTGACCACGATCTCACTTGATGTTAAGCGACGATGCGGTCGAAGATGTAGCATGCTTGCTTAGAAGAAACCTATTCACTCACGTCTTGAAAACTCCCAAATTATAGCTATTGGGAAACACAGACCGGCAAAGAATTCCACTCCTTAGCCGTCCGTATGATGAAGGTTGATGCAAAACGCTTGGTACGGACAGGAGGGATATCAACCATATATACGGGTGACGCAGTGCCGTGCCTCTATACGTCCGTTGGTAAAATGGAGATGCTGGAATCAAGTTGTGTAACTCTGTCGTGCACTCCCCAAAATGTATCCTGTAGAACACTGAGAGACTTGCCACTTTGCGTCGATGCTCAAGACTCGGAAGCCTAGTCTCAAACAACCTATCGTTACTAATGAGCTTAGTATTATTATAATTATTTTTAACTTTTATGAGTGTTCTACTGGGGACCACGATGAGAATAAAGAATCTTGAATTTGAATTAGATACAATTACTGGAAGGCGATGTTTACGTATCTTTTGACTAATTAAAGTATTTTAGTGCGCAAAATAATTGCTGTTTTCAAATACAACCTTTTATGTAATTACTTTTAGGTACAAGTTGAAAAACCTTATTTAAAAACAATTGAATTCTTTTGTTTTTTAATGCATTCAACGTGCTAAAGAATCTAAACTGTACAAATTTAAATCTTTATTAGTTGATAAAGTTTTCTTTAGTTTTTAACAGGGACTTATTTGTATATTGTTTAATATTAATTTAATGAATATTTTTTATCTCAATGTAAAATTATGTATTCTGTCTAGTGTCTGAACACTACAGACCAGTATAACTGCAATTGATGAAATGATTTATTTAAATAAATCATTTTGTATATTTTAGAAGACCCGCCATTAGTGGGAATAAAACACTTACAAAATCAAGTAAGTGTAAGTAAGTGTTATATTGCTGCCAAAATCTAATTACAATTTTTTAATCTATTGAGATTGCAACACAATACGATGTCGTCCAATAGTATATTTGTTTCGAACCAAATTTAATGATTTAAAACGAATTACTATCTCAATTCGATATTATTTGATAAATTTGATAACTGTGAAATTGATAAGAATTATCAAAAACATTATGATAGCACATCTGGCCTCTTTTACTTTGACGTTTTATATCTTTTATTGAATAGGCGCCATCTTTTAAAGTTACCTTATCCCAAGGTTGTCTGGAAGAGATCGCTCTCAAAGATAACAAAATGAGGGCCTCCGGGTTTGATTCCCGGTCTGAGCTAAGTTTGTGTGATGGGCACAAAATTTAGAAAACTTAGAACTTTTATTAAAGAAAAAACAATAAAAAAGAAATATAAAAAATATGTGTCCCTACCTTTATACTGGTGGTAGTTTTATATTATGCAGTAAAACAACGCAAAGTAAGCACGTTGAGATAATCTCCAATGTTGAAATAATCTCCAATTTTGAAATCAGTTTAAAATACAGGCCACTCACTCGTCTGATATAAAAGTAAAGTACACTACACAGCGAGATAAAACTGCGTTTATAATATATATTTAATCAAGTGTTCACAGGCCGATTGCGGTTGCACAAGTGCGTAATAAGGGCATTGGACTAATACAATTATTTATAGTACTCTAGTAACTTGATACGAATGAACATAATCATGTTAACTCATTTTGTAAGAAATTGACGCCAGATTTTGCACTGAATTTAACTTTTCTGTGACTGAACATTGATATGTGAACAGTTTTGTGTTGATTTAGTACAGTTTTGTCAGCCCATGTGAAATAGTAGTTGATAGGACAAGGGAGTTAACTTCCGTAGCGCGTAAAAATTACAGGTTCGATTACCGTAACCACGACAAACGTAACAAAAAAAACACGCACGTGCCTCTAACTAAAAAAAATATGTCAAAAGATTGACCAAACTTGACCTTATTCGCAATAGATAATCACTTAATGCGTATATAATTTATCAACAGGTCAATGTCGTTGTTTGATCACGACAATAAATCATAATTTTCTGCTTTCCATTTTAAATATTTATTTGATAAGCGTTTAATTCGTGACTGCTTAATGGATAAATTTGGACCTAATTTCGTTAATATAAGCTGCGTCTGCTCAGGCAGACGACCCGTTCGTCTCGTTATACAAACCAATAAAAAAAATTAACACAGATTTTGGAAGCGGAAACCTAAACAAATATTTCTACTAACACCATTGTGTTGGAAAAAACCTAAATACTATAGAATGTTCTATTGAAATGATTCTATGCCAAAAGCGAATGCACGCTATCTGAACTGTGGCGAATCTGCATTTTGGACCGTGACATTCATACTTTGATTTTTTCATTCGCCATTTCTATAGCTTTCTTTGCGTTATGTAAAACATAACGAACTGTGTTACAGTGCCACCCAGAACACTGCAATGCTAACGGGAAACGAAAGCGGTTATTTAAAAATGTTATGTCGTTTCCGAAAATGTTGTCAGAGTCTTTTTATACAGGATGATTTAGTTTTGCAGCAATGATTGCTCAGACGTTGCTCGCCGATGCTTAGTCGAGAAATCGAATCCTGCAGTGAGCAATATAGATGAAGAAACCCACGCATACTTAGCTTGGCCAGCAGAGAACTAGAAGATGGTAATTTCGAGCAACGATTGCTGTATTCTGTTACCTGCATTACACACTCAGTAAAGTTTAATATTTTTCTCTGAATATAATATATTATTAATGACTTATGAAACGATAAAAACTACAATTATTTGTTAGTGGGAGGACTTTTTTTTTTATATATTATTAGGTAACGAGACGAGCTGGTCGTTTGCCTGATGGTAAGCATAACGCCGGCCCATAACGATTGCAGTGCCACCCAGAACTTTTAAACACAAAAGCCTGCGCGGCACTGCAGTGCGCTCGTTACCCTGAGACATTAGGTATTAAGTCTCATAAGCCCAGTAATTTCACTGGATACTCTGCTCATCAAACCGGAACACAGCAATGCTTGCACACTACTGCTTGGCAGCCGACTTCACGAGCAAAGCGGTGGTAACAACTCAGGCGGACACTCGCAGAAGAGTTAGTGGGAGGAGTTTCTGCGAGTGTCCGCCTGAGTTGTTACCACCGCTTTGCTCGTGAAGTCTGCTGCCAAGCAGTAGTGTGCAAGCATTACTGTGTTCCGGTTTGATGAGCAGATTAGCCAGTGAAATTACTGGGCTTATACCTAATGTCTTAGGGTAACTGGCGCACTGCAGTGCTGCGCAGACCTTTATGTTTCAAAGTTCTGAGTGGCACTGCAATTGTTATGGGCCGGCGTAATGCTCACAATCAACTAGTCTTGTTACCAAATAGCTTAAAAAAAGTTGCTTCGGGTTCAGGTGTTTTAGGACTATGATCCTCATTTCTCTAGATGCAAGGAATCATTGTAAGGTGTCATTCGATGATAACCTTTTCTCTCTCTTTCAAATAAAATTTAATTAAGCTACCCACTTACAAAAGGTGTTAATAACAACAATAAATACCACATGACCTACCGTTTTTTTCCAATGCACACGTTTTTTTAACACCCTGTATAATTTACACTTAGGTGGCAAAAGGCTCCATTGTGATTCAAAATCCTCGTGTACCGTTGCCAGGAACAATGCTTAACCAAGTTGACATTATATAATTATGTATGTAAATTAATATTAACTTGAATATGAATATGTATTCTATACTAATATTGTAAAGCAGAAAAGTTTGTGAGTTTTTTTGTTTGTTTGTTACCGCTAATCTCTGGAACCGCTGGTCCGATTCTGAAACTTCTTTCACTAATAAGCTACATTATCACTGAATGATTAATATATTTAATATAATTTTTTATTTATTTTTTCATTTTTTATTTATTTGTTCATTTTATTCATGCGAAGCCGCGGGCAGATTCTAGTTATAAATAAAAATATGACTGCATTATAATCTTTTTTGTAAAATATCACGATCATTCTCATTTTACGTCCTTGAGTAAGTACTATTCTACCAGCTACTACATATCATCATCAATGGGAACCTCCACTACGGAACCTCGGTCTCCCCCATGAAGATGATTTTGCCATAATACAGCGTACTGGTGATCGTAGTAGATTATAATGTTGACTAAGGATAACGCTCCTGTCCATTCCCTGTGTATCCCCTTAGCCGCCTGCAGCCCTCTTTCGGCACCCGCAGGAGAAGGTAGGGTGGATTCTCAGTTACATTCCCAAAAAAAGGCCAGTACCGTCCATAATTATATTCCAAACACCTTTTCTTTTTCTATACTGGATAGGCTTGCGTTCGACCGCAATCTCACCTGATGGTAAGTGACGATGCGGTCGACGATGTAGCACGCTCGCCTAGAAGATACCTGTTCGCTCTTGTCTGGAAGACTCTCAAATTTTGTTAGTGGTAGGCCTAACTCTTCTGCAAGTGTCCGTCTGGGTTGTTACCACAGCTTTGCTCGTGAAGTCTGCCACCAAGCAGTAATGTGCAAGCATTACTGTGTTCCGGTTTGATGAGCAGAGTCGCCAGTGAAATTACTGGGCATATGAGACTTAATACCTAATGTTTCAGGGTAACGAGTGCACTGCAGTGCCGCGCAGGCTTTTGTGTTTCAAAGTTCTGAATGGAACTGCAATTTTTATGGGCCGGCGTTATGCTTACCATCGGGCAAACGACCAGCTCTTCTCGTTAGCAAATAACATAAAAAAATTGTAAGAAAAATGGAGTAAAAACAAGCAAAACCGCGAGCGAACGCTAATCATTCACAGTACATATGAATAAGCGAGCCTTGGCCGATTTGTCTCAACTCGCTTCCTAACTCTGTATTAATTGTGCGGTTTACCGTTGAGCTAACGCATTCTGTAGCGGTTCACCTGCGTCATGAAATTTTAACATAATACAGTTGAAAATAATTATTAAACACACTTGGGAAGTGGTGGAGAGACGATTTCGACGCTTGCAACCGAGATTGGATGCAAGCACAGGATGCAGGTTGAGCACAACGGCTATTGGCCTTAGGGGCAGCTTAGACGCTCAAGCAAACGTACTTTTGCTTGACAGAATAACAACGCTTTTGCGTCAAGTTGCGTTATTCTGACAAGCAAACGTACGTTTGCTTGAGCGTCTAGGCTGCCCCTTAGTTTTTATTAATAATTAAATTATTAATAATTAAATCATTAATTTAACAAAACACTGCCAGACTCAAGTGGGATTGGGCGAGTCACGTCTGCAGGATACACCACGAGATATGGGCACCCATCGTCAATAATTGGGTTGGAACGAGGTCGTCTTATAAAAAGCGGTGAAGCGCCTTCTATATTAGATGCAGGTGTCCAAGGATTGAGACTGTGAGAAGGATAACAGAGCCCTTTTGCCCAAAAGTGGGACGTAGTAGAATAAATTTGAAACATGCACTATTAATTTTAACTTGCGAGAGGCAAGAAGCCGTTCATATTGGCGTTTTGGGGAGGCTTATATTCAGCAGTGGACGTCTACCGGCAGAGCGCAAACAAATTTAAACGAGAAATTCGAAGAAAAATTAAACGAAAATTATACGATTAAAAGTACAGGAAAAATAAATATTCACAAAAAAAATCCCTTTACCGGTTTTCGAGCCTTGCCAGCGCAAATGACGTAAGTACAAAATAGGAAATCTCGATGCTGGTAATCTTGACCTCAAAATTCTAGGTAAATCGTGATTGAAAAATATTAGTCACTATAAATTAACGCATTGCGTTGATGGTTATCCAGAAATAGGGATGTACTATGAAAATATCGTGATGTTTGTGAATAAATTAAAAATTAATACTAAAATGAAGTCACTGAGATAAGTAACATACTTTTGCAATACCTGTAGTCTCTGAATAAGCAAATACTTATTCTGCCCGCAAAATACTTTGTTGAATGCAGTGCGTTTTTTTAATTTGACACAAATGGACAATGAAGTGACCCTATAAGGATTATTTTCTTTCCTTTTTAGGTACGAGACCCTAGTTAAAAAAACACGACTGCGTTAGAGCAGTCGTGTTTTTTATGTAATTTTTGTTACAATGACTTGTTTGGCAGATGTGCAACAAATAAAAAATATTTTCTTGCTCTATCCTACTTATAACACATTTTGATTAGATATATATTACTCATTTACTACCACATAAGTGCCAATTTGCAAAGTATTAGGTAATTTGTTCAAAGCCAAAAAATCTATACTTCGAAGCCATATAAATAGTTAAACAAATAACTTTCACTGTATCTCGCGCCATCGACTATCGAGGTACGTTATGTGTGCTAACTCTAATGAATCCACTGCTTTCACTGATAATTTCAAATATTGTGGATATTGAAGAAAGCGAAAGCTTTGAGACAGACGACACTTCACTTCTTTGTTCTAGTAAACAGCTATAAAAACAGACGCTTTGTGGATGTCTCGGGATTATATTATACTAGCTTCTGCCAGCGGTTTCACCCGCATTCCCACATGAACCGTGCATTTTTTCCAGAAAAAATCCTATGTTACTCTCCGGTCCATAAACTATATCTATGCCAAAAATCACGTCGATCCGTTGCTCCGTTGCTGCGTAAAAGGACAAACCAACAATGTACAAACAAACTTTCGCATTTATTATAGTAGATACGGATAGTACTGATTATTTAGTATCTATAGAAGCGAGTTAAGCGAGACGTTTGCCTAATGGTAAGCACATCGAGGAACTAACTCCTAGAGATGCAGTAACGTTTGTAATGCACGAAATGAATTCCACCATTTTTGCCTTTAATGCGCTCTGATTGGCTAAGCCACTGCCTCGCGCCGATTTCCCGTGCGCTGATACGCTGAGCGCTGATCTTTGTTAATGACAGATGACGACATTGGTGAATCGGGTAGTACAGTATTTCATCTCTCGGGGTTAGTACCTCGGTGGGTAAGCATAACACCAGCCCATAACAATTACAATACAACTCACAACTTTGAAACACAAAGACCTGTGAGGCACTGCATTGGGCTTGTTACCCTGAGACATTAAGCCCGTAATTTCACTGGCGAAAATTTTGAAAATAATTACTCGATGATAGTAAGAAATAACGTACGGTATGGGCAGAATTACAAATATTACAATAAATACAAGTTCCATGTTAAAAACTTAAGAAAAATAAGACACGAAATCGGTTTTTCAATCTGGCGCTCCATGAAGATGTTTTTATTTTTCATCAAAACTGTAAGTTTTTTTAAATAAATGGCAACTGCATTTTTATTGCTATTTATAGCTTTTATTATTTCAAATGTCACTGGGACCGGAACTACTCAATCATGTATAAGATTCTATACAAAAGGTCAAGACGTCTCTACAGCAGTCCGTCAGATAAATGTTTTTGTTGATTAGTCATTATTGATTCTTGGTTTGCTAAATAAAAACTAAACATATTAGCAAAAGCAGCCCAGTCTCGCATTTTCAGAGTTCCGGGCTATTCGCTAATATTAAACTTAGTTTTTCCATTACTCTCGTTTTTTAAATAAAAAATACCCAAACAGACAATTGACCATAGCTTCTACTCATTATAAGCCTCTTGCATACCCACTGCTGGGATACCAACGGCCTTCTCTCAGAAAGAGAAATTACTGGGCTTATGAGACTTAATACCTAATGTCTCAGGGTAACGAGCGCACTGCAGTGCCGCGCAGGCCTTTGTGTTTCAAAGTTCTGGGTGGCACTGAAATTGTTATTGTCCGGTTATGCTTACCATCAGGCAAACGACTGGCTCGTCTCGTTATAAAATAGAAAGAAAATAATGGAGTTCTGAGGTAACAAACATAAAAAAATAACTCTCTCCTTTCTTGAAATTAGTTAAAGACATAGGAAAAATCCGTCATATTTATTGCAAAAGATTAGTTACTCAGAATCTCATCCCACCGAATTTATCGAATTTCTGTGTTACACCGTTTTCCACTACCTATCGATAACTAGGTCAAGATTTACGTGCTAAACCGATCGTCGCACAATAATGGTGACGTTCCGTTTATATTTATTCTTAGTCATCATTTTTAGCGTGACTTGCTTGAAGTCTAGTTTTGGAAAATACCATTTCGTGTTTTTATATCAGTCCTTGAAATTGGTGAAGCGTTTGTACGTACTTAGGCCGAGTTGACGGAGCGTTGGAAAGAGCAAGCGAATGCGATTGTAGTGATAGAACATGTTTATGTACCTACAGGTACACTTACAATCATCTTGAAACAGTTTTATAATCCATATGTAAACGATCTTGATAGAAGTCTATTCGGTACACCACGAGATATAGAGATCCATCACTCTACGCGATTGATTGGAACGATAGCCCAATTTCAAACACGCAGACTATCATTCCATTCCGGGCGCGCCAACGCTCCATTTATCGGTCATTTATGGTCATGGTGGCGTTGTATCAGTCACACACGATGAGTTGGAACATTTGGGTATCCAATATTCCTATCACTCCACGTAATCCATATGAGATTCCCACACGGGCGGTTTTTGGAATGTTGGCATGGAATGTTTTGGATTGAAGCGCTCGTGCAGTCTCTTACAGTCTACATAAACAAACTTACTATTACACCGCGCTGAATCCCACCGTAAACCATTACGCTTACCACTGATCCATTTTCATATCAAGGCGATAGATAAACACAATATTATTAGTAGTAAATTGTGTCAACTGATAACCTGATTTGCGCTGATATCTCTTATCAATACGCAACACTTGACACGAGAAAGTTATTGGAGCACTTAACCGAGATCTAATAATTTCAATGATATCTACGCAAGTACAGTAATTAAGTATACGATATAGGTACGCCAAAATTTTTATCTTTTTTAACCGAGCAACTGTGAGGAAATATTGGGCACAGCTTAACATATTAGAGTTAGGGATTTATAAACATATTCTTTAATTAGAGCATTTATATGTCTACAAACCAAAATAGTAAAAAAACAAATCAAAATTATTTCTTTTTGCAAATATATTAAACGGAATGCGCTCGCTTGCCCCGTAGACAATCGTTAGGATAAGTAAACACATTTATGTACTTATACTTAGTATGCATTCATCGGCGTAGCAAGATTTTGGCTTATTTGCCTTTACGTACATTTATTTATTTATTTCATACAGTTGCTTGCTGCACTTACAGAAAACCCCAAAGCGTACAGCCAGCCAGGTAGGTATAACACTATTATAATAACAAATGTTTCAAGTGCTACTTATGAAGGTACATACGGTAACAAAGTCGTACATACATATTTTAATTATAAATAATATACTTTCGTATTATTTATATTATTATATTTTTGCTTTAGCAATCAAGACAGTGCAACAAACATACTTCCGCATTTATAATATTGCTCGAGCAATAAAAGTCTCAGTCAAATCGTCTAGTCTTATATCTTGAGAATAGAATGCGTCTATCCCCAAGATAATTAATCTTCCTTCACCTTACATTAACATAATTTACGACACACACAGCATCCTGCATTTGTATGCAGTTATCCCCTTAACTGTACAACCAAGCTATTTAAACCATGAGACGCTAATAGGCTATATCTCATTGGCGCTCTAAAGGTCGGCTCACACCGCTGTGCGACACGACGCAAAACCCACTTTTTCAGATAGCGATATAATTTACAATGTGGAAGGGCGTTGGCTAATGCTTGCCTGGTTATCTACCACCCTTAAATTGAAAATCCAAGCTCCATTGTGTTCTGGCAGCTACACCTGAGAGCCTATATTAACAAAACAACCATTATTAATGTATGTTTGTTCCGGTTAATCTCCGCAACGGCTGGACCGATTTTGTCTGGACTTTCACTGGCAGATAGCTGAAGGAGTAACTTAGACTACGTGGGCGAAGCCGCGGGGCACACCTAGTAGGTGGATAGTGGAACTCTTCAGTGGCTACCAATAAACCCTTCGAGTTTGGGCTCATAATATGATTCATTTATTTAATCTACAAGATAATACTAATCTACTAGATTGGAAAGCGTGTTTTTAGTTTTGTATTGCTATCTTAATGCGACGCGACGCGCACTTACAAATTAAGATAGCAATACATACGATGATTATAGAACTAATTTCCTGCACAAAATTAAATTACGTAGTTCAAAAAACCTGACGCAATTCGCGCGTCGCGTCGCTTTGCATCTCTGTGTGAGCTCATTCTTACTCTGCAGAGAAAAGCTTTTATAAATATCTTAAGATATTTAAAGATTGCTCATTCGTTTCAAGACCATTTCAATGGTGACCAAATGTTATTTTTATACATATTTCAAACTAGCTGCTGCCCGCGATTTCACCTGCGCGGAGATATTTCATTTCATGGTTGTTATTTTTTTCGCGGAACCCTTAAACGTTTTCTAAAATAAAAGTAGCCTAAGTTACTGCTTGTAACATCAGCTATCTGCCAGTGAAAGTCCCGTCAAAAACGGCTCAGGCGTTTCGGAGATTACCCGGAACAAACAGACAGACAGCAAAACAAAAATTTTAAAAATGGTTGTTTTGTTATTGGTACCGTATAAATTTCATATGCATTTTGTAAAAAGCTGTTCTTTTCGTATTACAAACAGACACTTCAATTTTATTAATTTTTATAGATAAAGGCATATCGGTACAATTCTGCTGGAATTTTGGTACGATTTTTTTGGTTTAGGTACAAGCCTTAGCTAGGAGTGGAATTTTAGAAAATTAATCTATAGTCCGTGCTTAGAGCGTTTTTATGTGGCTTAAGATTGCGCAAATACAATAGCAAGATAGATTACGTAACGTTAGGCCTTAGGCCATAGGAACACATAGTAAATACGTGACAATTGCTCTATATTGCTTTAAAGTAGATAAAAGCTACTAGCAACCTACTTTAGTAGAAAGCCGCTTGGCATCTTTCCCAGTAAAAAGTGACCAGACATGAGAGCCAACTAGGTAACTAATAAGACATTGGTTATGTAGTGGAGCAAAGCGGTGGAGAGAGATGAATTTGAAGCTTTTATTGTCGCCATGGAACAAATATTTGTGCGATTTGGTCGAGGGTGGTAAATTCGTTCAACATAGGGGCAGCGTAGACGCTTATGCAAACGTATGTTTGCTTGTCAGAATAACAACTCTTTTGCGTCAAGCGCGGATTTCGTGATACTCGAAATGCGCGCTTGACGCAAAGGCGTTGTTATTCTGACAAGCAAACGTACGTTTACATAAGCGTCTACGCTGCCCCATAGAATGAGGCTTTCGAGTGCACCTAACGTAACCTATCGCTATCTAAACGGCGAATTTTCAGTTAGAATGGTAGCTAGCCAGCCTAGAAAATGTTCTAGTGTCATACTTGCGTCACAATGATGATTTAAATTCATGACGTGAGTTGAGTCATGGAATTAATTCAAAATATAAATTGTAGTTTATTCAACCTTCGTTATACCGACGGCTAAGAAGTGAAATTCTTTGCCGGCGTCCGTTTTCCCAGTAGCTATAATTTGGGAGTTTTCAAGACGAGAGTGAGTTTCTTCTAGGAAGGGTGCTATATATCATCGACTGCATCTTCTTCGCTTCACATCAGGTGAGATCGTGGTCAAAGTTTCTATTTCAATTATTTGAATAATAAAGGAATAATCCTACTAATATTATTAATGCGAAAGTGTGTTTGTTGGTTTGTTGACTTGTTGGTTTGTCCTTCTTTCACGCAGTAACGGAGCAACGGTTCTACGTGATTTTTGGCATAGATATAGTTTATGGACCGGAGAGTAACATAGGCTACTTTTTATCTCGGGAAAATGCACGGTTCCTGTGGGAACGCAGGTGAAAACCACTGGCAGAAGCTAGTAAAAAATAAAGAAACGTTTCGTATGAAATAGTACTCCTCTAATAAGTACAATTTAATAAATTTGAGCGTGTATTTTTGCTCGGCGTGTTCAAATATCATTTTACATTTAGCCCTAGCTTCATAACCAGATCAGGTTACAAAGGTCACAGTCTATTTCCCCAATTTCGCGATACAGAAATCGAACCCGTTTCCCGCATCCGGCAGCCGAACACTTACGCGAAAGGTCATTGCGACAAAGCTGTCCATTGTAGTCATTGTACCATGAACTAGGTTGTAGAAAGTGACATCGACCCGATACTGTCGCCCGTTTAGACTCATGTGATGACGTTTAGCTGATACGCCGTGTACTCGTAACGTGTAAATAACTGATGACAAGATTTTTTTAAATACCTACTCTATTTGTATTGCATTGCTATACTTGTTTTAACCATTCTATCCTACTAATATTATAAATGTGAAACTTTGTGTGACGTGCGCGTGTGTTAGTGAGTGTGTAATATGTGTGTGTAAGTAATGTGTGTGTGTAAGTAATGTGTGTGTGTGTGTGTGTTTGCGTGTGGGTGTGTGTGTGGGTGTGTGTGTGTGTGTATGTGTGAATGTTTGTTACCATGTATCTCAGTAACAACAGATTTTGATGAAGTTTGGAATGTAGATAGTCTATGATCTGGAATGACACATAGGCTATATAGATATACACAACGCGGGCGAAGCCGCATGCAGAAGTTGTTGGCAATAAATGATACTAGCGACCCGCCCTGACTTCACATGGGTGCAACACATACAAACTTTCAACGTCTATTTTCCTTCATAATTTTCTCCTTTCGAAAAATCCTCCAAAAAAATAACCAGGCCACATTTCAGCTTCATATAGAGACCAGCAGGGTTATATTAATTCACTCGGAATGATTCCGTGAAGGAAGCGAATTTTTCTGTTCGTTTATATTTTGGAATCGCATCCCGACAAAGAAATATTTTAATAGACGGCATATATGGCCTCGTAATCATTACTTAATCTACGCACTTAATTATTTTTCCCACAAAAAGTAACATAATCAATTGTAAATTAATTAATATTAATAAAATAAACAGTACAATAAAAACTTGTGGGCGTAACAATGGTCCATTACCAAGGCTACGTACACACAGATCGACAAATTGATTGATGTATCGAAACGTACATGATGAATGATGTTGGAAATGATCTCATTTGGCCTTACCACAATGATAATATGATTTTTAGATTATATCAATTGGTATTGAGGTTGTGGCATACTGCCTCAGTAATTATTAAATCTATACAACTGAATGAAATTGAAGTGTCTGTTTGTAATATCAAAATAACAGCTTTTTACTAAAATTCAGTGACCTACACCAAAACAGCCATTTTTAAAATATTTGTCTGTTTGTCTGTTTGTTCCGGGTAAAAACGGCTGGGCCGATTTTGACCAGACTTTCACTGGCAGATAGCTGATGTTAGTAACATAGGCTACTTTTATCTTGGAAAAAGAATTAGGGATCCGCGCAAAAAAATAAAAACCATGAAATCCAATATCTCCGCGCGGGTGAAACCGCGGGGCAGCAGCTAGTATAAATTAAGGAACGATAACAATCTATTAATCTATTATCTGTGTTAAAGAAACCAAACCAAAACTAAAGCTTTTATCAAAACACATCCATTTTATTTATAAAATGAATGTATGACGAAATGCTAGACTGCAGAAATATTCAATTTGTAAGTTGGTTTATGGAACTGAAAAACAATTTCATCATCATCATCAGCCGGAAGACGTCCACTGCTGAACATAGGCCTCCCCCATAGAACGCCACTTGGATTGGCTACTCGCCTCTTTCATCCAACGAACCATCCAAAAAACAATTTGAATAATGGCAATGTAATAAGTAAGAATTATGAAAATTAATTGCTGACAATGTATAATGTATTATGACATGCCTAATATAAAGTACTATGTTATAATGTGGTCAATTAAATAAATGAAAGAAATTAAGTGACTTCAAATTTATATCATTAGAATTATTCCAGGTTTTACCAGGTGGTAGGACTTTCTTCTGCGAGCGTCTATCTGGGTGGGTACCTCCCCTTTGCTCGTGTATTCTGCCAATTAGGACTAAGCCAGCATTGCTTGTGTTTCTGATGAGCTGTCAGTGAAATTACTGGGCTTATACGTAATGTCTCAGTGGAAAGCGCGTTGCAATGCCGCGCAGGCCGGGTGTTCCAAAGTCCTGGGTGGCACTGCATTTTGTTTATTACCGCCAATTGATGGAAGTACTGGTCCGATTTTGAAAATTCTTAACGATTAATTTTAAAAATTTCTTAACTACGTCATCCCAGAGTAGTATTCTACGAATATAGGCTACACTTGATCCCGTAACCGCATTGCGAAGCTGCGGGCAAAGACTGGTGTTTTCATAACGACGTCTTATTCTTTGTGTGTATATTAATCGTTCTGTTCTCCTAGTATTGTTCTGATCATAATAGATATTTTTCTTTTTTATACTATTGGACAACGATACGAGCTGACCGTTTGCCTGATGGTAAGCATAACGTTGGCCCATAACAATTACATCAAAACTTTGAAACACAAAACGCGTGGCACTGCAGTGCACTCGTTACCCTGAGACATAGGTATTAAGTCTCATAAGCCCAATTATTTTACTGACTACTATTTATATTGACCTCTTCGAAAACTCCTACAAAATGTAGCCCAATCCTTTCGCACCGTATTAGGTAAGACAGTCAATACCTTGGAGTCTTCAAACCAGCTGTAGAGCCCTAGATCTAGATGCCCTATCGACCAGCTATGTTTCACCACAATGGGACCTGAAAAGCCTTATACGTCGTGACCTTTAGTACCAATAATAAATCTTGGAGATTATCTACTAACAAAAAATAAGCCAGTATCTGATATTGGCATCTTAAGAGGCTGTGAAGATACTCTTGACTTTTGAATGCTGTAAACAAAGTGAGGTTTTTGTGTGTGTTTTTGTTTGGTGTACTCAACATAGTCTAGAACATAGTGTTGAGGAATAGGAATACAATAAAGATAGAATGGAATGTATATAATAGCCGATAGAATAGAAGAGCTTTACAGGATTTAAATCAGTCGACCTACCAGCTACACCAAGCGGGACATCAGCTACATAATTTTGGTTAGTGTTTGCTCACAAACAGTACAAAAGACCGTTGAAGTCTTAAGTGGAAAGAAATGTACCTAAAACGGATGTAATTTTCTCGCGTCGCGCGTAGCACTTGAGTACTCTGAAACTGAGGCTGAGTGAAAGTGCTACAGCATTATGTACTCTTCCTCTTCGTGTTTTCATTTTCTTTGCTAATGGACAATATTCGTTGACTAGATTACTACTAGTTTTACCAGGTGGTAGTACTAACTCTTCTTCGTCTGGGTGGTTACCACCGCTTTGCTCTTGTAATCTAGCACCAAGCGGTAATGTGCAAGCATTAATGTGTCCCGGTTTGTTAGAGTCATTTGTTTTAATCTTCATAAGTTCGTATAGTCTAGCACCAAGCGGTAATGTGCAAGCATTACTGTGTCCCGGTTTGTTAGAGTCATTTATTTTAACCTTCATAAGTGGTCTCTTGGGGCCTATATGAATAAAGCATTTTGAATTTAAATTTGATGAGCAAAGTAGTCAATTAAATTATGAGACTTAATACCTAATGAGCAGGTGACCAGCGCATTGCAGTGCCGCGCAAGCCTTTGTGTTTCAAAGTTATGGGCTAGCGTTACGCTTACCGTCAGGCAAACGAAGCGCTCGTCACGTTTCCCAATAGTATAAAAGAAGCTGCAGACCGGCGCGGCGGACCACTTTACACAACACATCATCGCTTCAAGAATGCTTTTAATTTTACCGACTATTCCCTATTCATACAAAACTAACTTGCATGTTGACATAACTTCACTACTAAACTTAGTTAATTATGTAGATTTTACTTCCTTTGATAAACCTTCCGACAAACGATCCAAAGACGCTTTCTTCAAACTGGTTCGTTTGCTTAGAACAATTTCTTAGTATCATACTTATTCATCTGTGTTTCTAGCTCTGTAATCTTTATTTACTCATGTTGACATGGGTTATAAAACAAAGCCATGATATATAGGTTTTTAAACTGTCATGGTCATCAACACTTTGAAAATTATACGATAATAAACGAGTGAGGAAGAGGGTAGATCGCTACGTCTGCCCATAAACACCATCTACCCGCAGTACTTCAGTTCTCCCGTGATCATGGCGTTTGCAACAGCGCCGAAATATCGGAAACTCAAATCAAATAATATACCTACATGGTAAATATCCCGTTTCTAATGATAATTTTCAAAGCCATGATATGAATAAAAGTTTTATTTTTGCTACTTTAATTGTTACCATGTGGTTGGACTAATTCTTCTGCGAGTGTCTGTTTGGGTGGGTATGCAGGGTGATTTTAATTCACTCGGAATGATATCCGTGTCGGAAGCGACTTTCTTAATCGTCTATAATAATATGTTGGAAACGCATCTCGACAGAGAAATATTGTCGGGGTTATATCCGTGTTAATGCAGCTGAGATGTCGAATCTCAACGGGAAATTTCTCTGGCCGATTACGAAATATAAACGATCAAGACTCACGCTTCCGACACGGATATCATTCCGAGTGAATTAAAATAACTCTGCAGGACTTACAGGTAGAAAGCTAAATTGGCCAAAACCTTTCTTTATACTTTTTTGACCGTCTGAAGTAAGTAAAACAACTTGACTGGTGCACTTGACTGTACTTTGTGATTTGTGATGCATTACCTACTTCGCCACTTTTAATTTTTTGGCAATGACCGATCTATTTTGCTGACGTAAAACCAAAACTATTCAACAAACAACCTCAAAACTTAACGCTTTACACTCGTAAAAAGACTATTAGTTCCATACAAAGAGCAAGGCCGACTGGGAACCGATTTACTTCATCTGTTTATTTTTACACTAATGCGTTGGAAGATTAACTTCTGTTTTCTATTGAATGACATAACCTTGGCAGTGGTGAATAGAGCTTTTGTTACGTACGGTTTCCCTTTTTAGTTTGCTTTGGGTAGAGCAAAGCGATTATTTATTAATTAATTATTAATTAATTATTACGGGTTAACGACTACTTATGTCACCAGTTTGTAGAGCTCATAGAACTATTATGCGATTGTCCTTCTGGAATGGTGCCACCGTTTTGCCTGTGAAATCTGCCGCCAAGCCGCAAGCATTAATGTGGTCCGGTTTGATGAGCAAATTAAAATTCTAGAAGTCAGCGACAAGCTATAACTTTTCATACCTACAGTCATTTCACTTTCTTGGGCCCTCTCCTGAGACCCATGTGAATATTATATAATTTTGAATGTTACCCTAGCTTCTGCCCGCGGTTTCACCCGCGTTCCCACAGGAACCGTACATTTTTCCGGAACAAAAAGTAGCCTGTGTCTCTCTCCGGTCCATAAACTACATCTATACCAAAAATCACGTCGATCTGTTGCTCCGTTACTGCGTGAAAGAAGGACAAACCAACAAACACACTTTCGCATTTATAAAATTAAGTAGGATTAGTAGGATTATATTGAACATATATTATATATTACCGTACATTTGGTATTTATATAGGTGAAAAACTGGTTGCAAAGACCCCAGACTGTAAACTAATGATTACATTATGGTCACTCAAAATGTGGGCGCAGCTTGACCGTTCAAGGACAAGTTCAACAATTATAAAATCATCTAAATATCCAGCCAAAATCGAAACAGTCCGTGCAAATGAAACTAAATTGTGCATGAAAATCAGGATGGACTGGTATGGAACATCTCTAAAATTAGAGACCCATGGTTGTAGATTTTATCGATGAAACGAATTGAAACAATGGCATAGATTCGAAACGAAAATGGTTTACAAGAGCTAACATTACAATTATGATTGTGGCAGGTTTTCAGAGTTAACTCACACAGGATGATATTTTGACCGACTCCCAAAAAAAGAGGTTCTCAATTCGTCTGTATTTATTATGTTTGTTACCTCAGTAGTTAGTACTGCGTCATTTATATAGTGACTAGCTTCTGCCCGCGGTTTTCATCCGCGTTGCCAGTCACAAGTACCGTGCATTTGTTCGGGATAAAAAGTAGCCTATATTACTCTACGGTCCATAAACTATATCTACGCCAAAAATCACGTCGATCCGTTGCTCCGTTGCTACGTGATAAAATGACAACCCAACAAACCAACAAACACACTTACGCATTTATAATATTAGTAGGATTGGGAAAATTCTTTCTTTATTTGAAATGATATACTTTCAGATTGGTCCCATAGAAATTTTATCAAAATCGATTCAGCAGTTTGTTATTGAAGTTCCCACTTTTTTAAAACAATTTTTAGGTTGTTAAATTCAATCCCTAGTTATTATAAATGCCCGTGTGTTTGTTGGTGTGTGCTTCTTTGACGGAGTAACGGACCGATGTGATTTTTTGCATAGTGATAGTTTATGAACCGAGGAGTAACATAGGCTACGTTTTTCCTCAGAAAAATGCACTATACCCATGAAAATCCCGGGAAACCACGAGCAGCTAGTGTCTAATAATCTCAAACACCTAAGCAATTACCTATAATTAAATAAGGCGATGAAATAATAAGTATGATTTTACGTGACGCATCAAACCGGTAGTGTATTATATTAATGTTACCAAATTGATGTAATTAATAAAAAAACATCACGAATTTCAACAAAAACGGATCCACTACCGTAAATACTAAAAACAAAAAACGTTTAAATTATAAAGCTATACAAATAAACAAAATTGAAGGATCTGTTTGTAATGTCTTTTTACCAAATGCACCTGAAAGTATATACGGTACCTATAACAAAAACACAATTTTTTATGTTTTGTCTGTCTGTTTGTTCCGGGTAATCTCCGAAACGGCTGATTTTGGCGAGGGTTTCACTGGCAGAAAGCTGATGTTATAAGGAGTAGCTTAGGCTACGTGAGCGAAGCCGTGGGGCACAGCTAGTTAGAAATATTATTGTAATAATATTTGTTAATATTTCCTACCTTTTGATTGTGATATCGTGAGTGGAAGAAACGGCCACTTACCGATTGATCACAAAAAGTTGGAACTTTAACAATTAGCAGTCGTAAAATAATGGGCAAAACTTTTGTGTTAGTGAATTGATGATACAATGACGCGTAAAAACTGTTGAGGCGGATACGATGCCGGTTTTTTTTATTAAATTAGTTTATTACTACTTTCAAAAGATAACAACCTGTGGATAACTTTAGGTGCACTGCAATCAAGAGTTTTTGGGAAATTTACCAGGAAACTTTTTTGGTGATAGATTAGTTCTATTCTTTCACAAGTGTTGAGTGGGAGATAATCTTTTAAAATAGAGGTTGTTATTTAAATGTGGCATACTACATGGTAATCGTATATACTTTATGTAATGGAATAATTTTTTATCGAAATAAATAATTTAACGGAAGTGTGTCTAGAGTGATGTATGCATGCAATTATGAAAAACTTTTTTAAATAGTAACTTTTTGCTAAGGAAATTTAGTTGCTAATTTAGTGTCTTTTCACGGGTTTACCTGTTGTAATAACTGTGAACTGGCTATATTTTTTCATTAATATCTAAATTACCTTTGGTAAACATTGAATGCGGATGTAAACAACTACCATCACGATGCCAATTTACTTCATGATTTACCGTGAAATATTCCCAAGATCGCAGTAATAGTGTGAAAAAAAGATGAACCATGAAGGTTAGACAACCCGAGTCGTAAAAAAATTAAACGCATGACTAATTTGTGAAGAGTTACATAAGGAAGTGATTATATCGAATCATCGTTATGATGTCATTAATTGTCTAGAGTTCACGCTTTATGTGGTAGTCGGTTAAGTGAATTATGGGAATACACGATTTTATGCATCATAGATTTTTGTGATTATTTTATTGTCTTGATTTCAAGAGATTTCCTTTTGTCAATAACATAAACTATTAAACAACATTTAAACTGATATTAAAAGAAGACAACATAATCAAAGATGGTAAGGTGAGTCCGCTAAACCTAGAACTGAACTGGCTCAAGTGGAACACCGATAAGTGCGTGGGACAGATTTTCAACTTGAGGGTGGTAGCTTGCAACAAATACAAAAATGTCAGCCTGACAGTTTTTATAGGATATCATGGAGAGTATGCTCAAGACCTGCACAACTTGATTCTCCCATCACCTACATTGATACATTATGTGCGGGCACGATTCTTCAGCCAGAAGACGTCCACTGCAGAATCTAGGCCTCCTCATAATGGGGGCAGTTCGTCATAATACACCACGATTGGCAGGCCAGTACATTATAAGCCTCTTACGCTCCCACTGCTGGGAGACCGGCCTTCTCTCAGAGAGAGAGAATACGGGCTATAATCTACCACGCGGGCCCAGTGAGGCTTGGTGGATGTCACTCGAATTTTGTGGTTCTTGAAAATGCGGGTTTCCTCACCCTTTCCGCTCGGCCACACTCGGTTTTTACCAAAATTGACCATACTGATCTCGTGAAATTTCTAATCACGACCTACTTAAACATACTAATAGTATACATGACACCATCAATATCGACTTCAATCTCAAGGTCGCTATCATCAAGCCTCGTCTTGAGAGGCGACCAGACCTGATACCTTCTCACTGGTTTTCAGCACGACCGGTCAAGATTTAGAACAATTGACACTCTTACTCAAGATTCTTGACAGGATCTGATTCGATCGGAGTAATGACAGGCGATCATTAAGATCGATGCTGGCGATGATGTTTCGTAATTGTCGCCAACTCGTTGACATTGACATTTGAGTGTCATTAACTTTTTTATTCGCGTTAGGTCAGCGTTTGCTTTCCATCACACCTGAGGGCCTAAAGACAAAGCTACTGTACAGTGTACACATAACAATGTCATCTTATCGTGTGGATCTTTTACTGTGTTTATTTTATTGAGACTAGTGTACAATAAATGATTTTGATTTGATCTGATTTAACACATCCATTCCATACATTTTAACTTTTCTACAATCATATAATTGATTCTAGAAAGCAACTTCACCTAGGCCCCCAGTTCTTTAACGTAAGTTATAATTAACTAGCTTCTGCTTTTCCATGGCTACTCCAACCAAGTTATTGTAAAACAGATGATGCAAAAAAAACATGGAAACCCGAAGTTTAAAAGAACACATAAGTGTTCTTACTTCAGCCTCAAAGCAAAAGCATTCAAAGCATACCAAGTAGACATACGCAAACAAATACTAGTTTATAAGTACTCAGTGCCCGTCCGCCCACCAAATCTTTGTATAAGGAATCTTGCCATAATCATGTTTAAACTTGATTTCTGGATTTGTTCGATTACTATCCGGTAGTAAACAAGTAACCACTTATTTAATGTTCTACATATTAGTAAAGCGGTCGGCGGACACAGTTTTTGTTTTGTGCTTTTATTAATAAGCTACTACACAATACAGTAGAGCAAGTGTGGCCGAGCGAGAACATGTGCGACTTTCAATCCGACGCACCATAGTTCGAATCTCGACTCGGCCCGCACCAATTACTTATATCAAGTTATGTGCGGACTATTCACGCTCGCTCTAAAATAACATCGCGAGGAAACCGGCATGTACAAGAATCAGAAAATTCCAGTAGTGGGAGCGTAAGAGGCTGATACTGATATTCATCGTGTACGTTTTTTATGTAATATATTTTCACCATTGATTAGCAGTATCTCGATGATTTTCAGAGATTTCTCTGAAACGACTTTATGGATTTTTTTATACTATTTGATAACGAGATATGTGCTAGTTGTTTGCCTGATGTATGATTTAACTAGAAGTGGTCCCATTATATATTTTTGTTAACACCAGATGATAGATGAAGTAAGATGAAAGTCAGCTCCCTCTTTTAAAAAAAACAACTCTTCCAAGTGCGCAAATGTTTTTCTCGTTACAGAACTTGCAAATTCCACGACCCACTAACCTATGTATAACGCAAACAAATTATTAGATTGCTTGGCTAAATTAACTGTATAATTTTAATTAACCTTTCATCATGGAGGATCCAGATTAAAACTTTCATGCCCAAATAAAGCAGGTCCTTCAATCTCCATGTCATTGGGTCAGATGAATAGACAGTATTGGGTTCCGCCTACGAACATTTCATGCAAAGAGGTCAGAGAAATGAGAGCGACAGATGTTGATTTGTTTGACTACCGTTTAGTTTTTAAAAATATTACGATAAAAGACATCGATCTATTATTGCTACGTACAGAGTCGGCGCCGCAAAGGCATATTTTGCGCTACACTCTGTGGCCCACGGACCGCACCTATAATCCCAGTCCTTCCTTGAAAAAAACGCGTAAGCGCCGTGAAATGAGCGGCGCTTTCGACCTTTTGATCGCGAGAAAACTACACCTTAGACGCAATCTAGCGCTACATGTTTTGTTTGTTTGGTTAGACGACATAATGGTATTAGATCTGCAGCGGACTATAATGTAACATGACTTTTGTTTCACATAGCTCGTCTAGTACATATTACCTCGATGATAAAAAGAGCGTTTAGTATATTTTATACTATTGGATAACGAGACGAGCGGGTCATTTGCCTGATCGTAAGCATAATGCTAGCCTCAGAATACTCTAAACTTAGAAGCACAAAGGTCTGGGCGGCATTGCAGTGCGCTGTTCAACCTGAGATAGGTATTAAATCTCATAAGCCCTCTAGGTGATTTCACGCGAGTGCAAGTCATTGCGTAGAGAGTTTTGAGTGGCAACTCTACATACAATTTATGCAACAAGGCTACAGGATCATGAACGATGAAAGTATACTTAGGATGCTTCGGTACTGTTTAATTTTACATTGTTTGATTAGTATTTTTTATGAGCGTAGAAAGTGTAGGCTTTCATTTGAGCACTCTCTCACTGGATGGTAAATAATGATGTAGTCAAAATGCGTGTCATTAAAAAAAGTGCAAGGATTTGTTCCGTGTGGATGATTTGTCCATCGTGGCGCGTTATTTAGTTATGAAATAGTTGCTGCCCGCAGCTTTATTCGTGTGGAAATTGCTACAAGAACCCTGTATTTTTCGGGGAAAGAGTAGCCTATGTTGCTCTCTCTGACCCATAATCTACCACTATGCAAGTCAGTTTTGTTAGTGGGAGGACTAACTCTTCTGCGAGTGTCCGTCTGGGTTGTTACCACCATTTGCTCGTGAAGTCTGCCGCCAAGCAGTAGTGTGCAAGCATTACTGTGTTCCGGTTTGATGAGCAGAGTATCCAGTGAAATTACTGGGCTTATGGGACTTAATAGCTAATGTCTCAGGGTAACGAGCGCACTGCAGTGCCGCACAGGCCTTTGTGTTTCATAGTTCTGGGTGGCACTGCAATTGATATGGGCCGGCATTATGCTTACCATCAGGCAAACGACCAGCTCGTCTTATTACCAAATGACATAAAAAAAACTATGCAAGTCAAAATTGTTATAGTTGAATTGTTAAAATGTTAATATCCAATTGTTATGAATGACAATGGTCAGTGTAATCTTCGTCCTATTACAATTTACAACGGTCGAGCACAATTGGAGTAGAGATAAACTATTTACTTTCGGTCCTTGTCAAGCTCGTGACCCGCTTTAATGAACAGTCATTTCAATGGCTTGTATTATTGTTCTTTATGATGCTGTAGCAAACTAGAACCAATTGGTAGGTAGCTCATAAAGTTATTTATAATAGCAATGTATCAAGTGAAAAATCTGATACTCGACCTTACACACATTGGTTTTAATTTGAGACATTAATTTAATCGTTAATTATTACTTACTATAGAGAGATTAAAGAAATAATAAGATATTTGGTTTCAAGTTCACTGAAATGTCAATCTGTTATAGGCATGCTATTAATTCAGGTACTTAATTAAAGTGTGAGAACTATTAATGTTCTATAAATTTCAATCAAGTTGAACTTGAGCTCTCTGTGAATGAATAGTTTTTTTTATACTTATAGGTTTGTTTGGGCTTATGGAAATCTAGTCCGAGCATGGCACCCGCTTGCACCTATGCTTCTACGACCTCTATTCAAAAAAATGTTTCTCAACCACTGCATGCTCAGTGCAGACGCCGCGGTAAATAAGCAGTGGTGCGGAATTGATGTATGTAGCGTAAAGCGGAGCAGTCGTCGCTTTGAGCCCAGCGGCGCAAGTACGGATCTTTTCGGGTTGATAATATTCTACAAAATTCGATAAAAATGACAGTTCAAATCGATAACGTGGGATTTATCGAGCCTCGAAACAATCGACAAAAGTTATCGAAACGCTAGGTCGAATCCAAAGAGAATATAGAGCTACTACAATACTTTACGATGAGACTTCGGTACTCGCAAAATTCGATAAATTTGTCGAGTTTTTCGGTTCGACAAATTTATCGAACTGACTTCCGTACTCGCGCCGCACCTTCGAGACAGCACTATCTGGCCGTATTGCAGTTCTTGTGTTTCGTGGTTTTTTGATGGTTTTGCATCAAGCCGCGCTTGCGCATATATTATCTCGTAATCCGCGCTTGATGCAAAATCATGGTTATTTTGACAGCAAAACGCATACTTGCATAAGCGTCTACGGTCTGCATATGGCCTTTAAAGAATAATAAGTAATAAAAGCATTCTCCTCGATGATTCTCCATTCTACTGCGATGACCAAGATGCCTGCCAAATGAGATCTACTATGGGAAAATCATCCCTCCATGAGGACGCCGATGTTTAGCTGTGGTCCCACCCACATTGTTGCAGAAGAATTCCAGTTTACATTTAGTGAAAAGCAAATTCATCAGCTACATGCTTCTGCCCGCTGTTTTCACGCGCGTTCCCATAGGAACCGTGCATTTTTCCGGGATAAAAAGTGGCCTATGTTACTCTCCGCTCCATAAACTATATTTATGTAAAATAACGTCGATCCGTTGCTCCGATACTGCGTGAAAGAAGGACAAACCAACAAATTGCAATTGTTATGGACCGGCGTTATGCTTACCATCAGGCAGACGACTAGCTCTCCTTGTTATGAAACAGTATAAAAAAGTATATTTTCGATATGACAATTAAAGTTAAAAGTAGGTTAAAATTGACTTCTAAGACATAACATAAAGAACTAAGATTGAGTACCTACTTATATCTAAACTCAACTACGCTTGCTTTTCGTAAACATTACCCCATCTAGTATGTTTAAATCTGTGTGTGTGTAATCGCAATCACTCAAATAGTTGAGCTTTGAAACTGGGGTACATTGGACACCTGGCGTTACTGTGCAACATCTACTGAGCCGTAATTAATGCTGGTTACATAAATAACCCATAAGTTTAAAGTACTAGTTCGCTACTATTACCACAACTAGTACAGTCGGCTGTAAAATGGACTAGTCATCACCCGCGCGGAGATATTGGATTTCATGGGTTTTATTTTTTTGCGCGGAACCCTAATTTTTTTTCTAAAATTTAAGTATCCATAGTTACTCCTTGTAACATGAGCTATCTGCCAGTGAAAGTCCCGTCAAAATCAGCACAGACGTTTCGGAGAATACCCGGAACAAATAGACAGACAACACACACACAGACAAAAATTTTAAAAATGGTTGTTTTGTTATTTGTACCGTATATACTTTCATATGAATTCAGTACTAAGCTGTTATTTTGATATTACAAACAGACACTTCAATTTTATTTATTTGTATAGATTATTAAAAAAGCTCTTACCAAAAGCAACCCAAACATTTTTTGCAAAAATCTAGATCGATGTATCCTTTGTAAAGTCTAGTATCTAATCAACTTTTTTCTTCTTCCAGGAACTGAATAATCAACCCTTCAGATTGGTGAGTTAATAACATATTATTTTGGCGTTTTGTATTTTATCCTGTAGTATTCTAAGTCGCTGCCTTCACTCGACCTCGAGAGATCTTAGAAAATTCGTTGAGATACTAAGTGTCAAAAAACTTGAGCAATTTTTTAGTTGTCAACTCAAATGTCAATAATTGTTAACTTTGCAGGTCAGCTCACTTCATCATATTTATTGCTTTCGATTAACCTATTTCATAAGTTATCCAACTGTTGCGTTTTTTTATTATTTATGTAGTGCATCAAACAGTGAGTCGGAAAGAGTTTGCGTTTCCATACTTTCACTATTTTTAGATTTTATAAGGTTTATTATTTGTACGTAAACATTTATGCTTTACGATGAATTCATCAATCATGGATTTTTTTTTTCAAAACTTCGATAAGGCTTCTGGCTCCTCAAGAGAGGCCGTCTTACGTCGAGGAGCTGACTTAAAATATGGGTTATAGTTATTTTTTGCACAATGCCGCCAACAAAAGAACTTGTTTCTTAATTTGGCTTGATTAGTATTCTTTTGTTAGGTTGGCAGGATTGATTTTGATTAGGATGTTCTTGTCAGTCGATGCGAATGGTAAAAAAATGGGTTTTCGGGGGGAAAATTAAGTTCTGACAGTAATGATAGGTTAAAAGATGGCAATTGATAAAAGGTTTTAAATTTGATCTATTTTTGTGTACTTAATAATAACATAGTTCGTTATTTGAACATTTTAGTTTGGCAAATAATTTCGAAACGAAAAACGAGAAAGTTATTTCTTTTTCTCTAACATTTCTAATTTTTCTTAACCGCTATTTTAACCAATACGCGATGTAGCGACGGGTGTCTTGCGGTTTTCAATTCGAGAGTGATAGCTAGACAGTTTTTTATAAAACCAATCAATTTAGAAAGAAAGTATATCTGCCGATATAATATCTTAAGACGCTGACAACACCTGAAACGCTGTCACTGTCAGTCTGAATAGGAATGAAAGAGAAACAACTATTGCGTCCTTAAATCTAGTTGCATAAAACAATGAAGCTTTAAAATAAAGTATGTTATTTTTCTTAATTTTATCAACACACGTTGTTAAACCCAGACATACTTACATCGCAAACGTAGTTTAAGAGTTAATTTTAAAATAAGCAAGCACCTATCTTATCTTAAAGAAAATTGAAACCGTTTTTGTAAATAAAGCATTGATTGATTGATAGATAGCTAAAATAAAAAATTAAACGTCAAAAAACTAGGATTTTTTTCTATGCAGTAAATTTTGTGATAACGTGTTTTGGAAACAATATAGCTTTTAGAAATACGATTAAGATTAAAATATTATTTTTCCGCTGCCGCAAACTAAACAGATTTTGATAAGAAAGGTTTTAAGTCAAGCCTATTTGACTGTTGTCGGCGTCTTAATAGTCTGGCGAGGCGTTAACTCGGACCTTAGAAAGGTGTTAATTCTTCAAAATGTATTACTTTTACAAAACTATGTCGAGGCAAGCACTTGATCTTTGAACTTATCACCTTTCTTTTGAACTAAATAAATTATTGCACAACTTTTAAGTTCAAAGTTCTGCAGTAAATTGTTGTTATTGCTGTTCTTTGGGCGAGATTGGAATTAATTGACGTTTTTAATTAACACAAAGGAATAACGTGACCGTTTAATTGTGAGATTGGTTCGTTATAAATGTAAAATCTTAAAATTATTTCGATCCAATAGCCATTTACGAGGAGAAAAATGTTATCTAATTATTATTTGATAAATTCCCAGTGTCCCCATAACTTCATCACCACTGGGGACGTCTCAGAATAGGGTATTTGCATGAAACACAAAATACATAATAACTGTGTTTATACAGGTTTAAGTACATCACATTAATACAATAAAAATGAAATTCACAAAAAAATATAATTTCCACAAAGATACAAAGTTCTTAATAGAAGGTCTAAAAGTTTCCAGAATTCAACGTTTTTTTTATCATCCAAAAGTAATTGAAATGATACTATCCAAGTTTTTTCGATGTAGACATTCTATTCTCGTGAGAAAACAAATTGATTGACATCTTAAGAAAATGGAGTCAACATCCCTATTCAATCTTAAGATTCTAGCTATAGGTTTAAATCACAGATTATTTAGCCTGTTGATAGCTCATGAACACAATTCCTCATACAAACATATCTCACCGGCGCGGGCAGGGGGCGAGGTAATATTCAGGATTTATAGTCTTTGGTTTAAATGATTTAAATATCGACTATAGTCTTTGCGCTACACGATGATGCGAAATCACGTCTAAGGTCTCGTTTTTTGTTCGGCATTGTCAAAAGACGTTGCGATTATATTACGAAACAATGGCACTTCATAATGTGTCGAATGGAGGCGTGGATATGCAATGATTTGACGGAACGTGGCGTCGCTGTGCAAGAACTGTTTATGGACAAATTGAAAAGACCTAGTAAAAGACTTGGATGAAACTTTATGGTGTATGATAGTTGGATATAGATTATAGAACTCTCTTAAAATATATCGTCTTAGCACTTGAGAGCCAGCTACCATCCAAGGATGCCTTCGGCACTTTACATATTTTCAGTGGTAATGGGGACTTTAAAAATTGCTTTAAAAAGCGACAAACCGACTTCAGTGACAAACTACTAAACCGATTTTGATGAAATTTCTATGGGACCAATCTGAAAGTATATGCTTGCAAATAAAAAAAGAATTTTCCAAATCGGTCAAAATAACAGAGATCTGAGGTAACAAATATTTAAAAAAATCCCACTGAATTGATAACCTTCTCCTTTTTTGGAAGTCGGTTAACAATAATAACCCTACAAAAGCATGTTCAATGTTCATGGATTCATAAAGACAATTTTCTGTGCATAAGCTCACCGTCAATACATACTGTTTTCGTTGTTGGTTATGTTGAGATAGCTAAGAGTAACTATATGACCCTTATCATACTAAACATATTTTGAAAGTTAAATTTTATTAGTAAGTAAATTCTTTACGTACTCGTAAATTGTCAGTGATTTCACATTTGATTGATTTCAATAGTTTTACAAAAATATGTCTTATCAGCTTCCTTATCAGCATACTTGATTCTAGAAATTAAAAGGAAAGTAGAAAGTGGCCACCCAGCCCCTAATTTGATAGACTATATCACAATACAACTCGAATAAATTATAAATCATAAACACGCCTAAAGCCGTTTGACAACTCTCCAAGAAACCTGAGCTGTCAACAACAATAGCTATTCAGCATTAATCAACATTCCAAATTCGAAATGCTAATTTGAGATATTCGACTCGGCGCGCCCGAATCCCTTTGTGACATTGACAACTGGACAATGTAATGAAAGTGCGATTTCGCACTACGCGACGTAACATAAGCCTGCATAACAATTATCTGTTTTACCATTGTCTTTATGCTAGAGAAAGGGCGTTTGTGAGAAAATTTGTGAGTGAAAGTTTGACGTTTTGTAACTGAGCTTGTAGTTTACACAGTAAGAGTGGTTGTAATGTAATGACTAATGACGGACAATTTGTAGAATTCGCTCATTTTTATGTGCTAGTTGGCTAAATAGTAACCGTGTTACCACAAAAGAACCACTTTTAGACACCTATTTAGCTAGACAGTATCTAAAGATAAACATCTAAAATGATTAGAAAATGTCAAAACAGAATGGAGTCAGGCAACGGTTAGACACTACTAAATCAATATTTCTGGTTGCTTATATTTAAATACGCGACTACGGCTTACTTAGGAGCTAAACTCTGTTTAACACAGATTTAAAGTGTGTTTTTTTTTTTGTAAGACCCTAATTAGATTTGAACTTAGCTGACAGATTTTATACTTACCTGCGATAATTTAAAGTCTGATTACTGTCTTATCAGATATTAATTGATGAATAGCTAGCTCTCAAAGGTAGTACACGAAAGGTGCTGTGAATTTTTACTGACCAGGGGTATACTCGCAAAATCGATGAACGATATTATATCGTTGTATTTTTCGTCTCATTCTCTATTCTAAGTGTCAACGATTCACTGTCGTGTCATATAGGTGATCGAACGAACGACATTAGTTTAACAATTAAAATACTTGTCGTAGGAACATTAGCTGTACCAAACCAACGTAACATAAAAAGTACTGCAGCAAAAGCCTATCAATATAAACAGACCATTTTTCAGACAACCTTATCGATCCCGCTTAAACCATACATCATGTCATCATACGAGTGCGTTACGCCATAAAAAGGCGTACCCACAAATCACAACAATATTTTAGACGGCGTTCATACCAAATATTGTGTCTGGCTGCGAATATAACCATACCATAACTATGCTCATTTTCAACCCATTGGAAACATATTACTCAGCAGCGTAATGTCAGTTTGATGTGAAGGAAAAGTTTAAATTGACAATAGTAACTGACAAACAGTATACTGCGTAACGACGATTTTAAATTAAGCTAACACATGAAATAACCCTTGATTCTGTAACTGTTTACCAGGAGGCAGGAACGTCTGGGTTGGTACCACCGCTTTGCTCGTGTAGTCTGCCGCCAAGCCCTAATGTGCATGCATTAGCTACACTGTTCGAATACAGAATAAGTTGATCAGCAAAGTAGTCAGTTAAATTACTGTGCTTATGAGACTTAATACTTAATGCCGCGCAGGCATATATGTGTTCCAAAGTTCTGAGCGGCATAGTAATTGTTATGGGCTGGCGTTATGCTTACCATCAGGCAAACGAACCGCTCGTTTCCGTTATTCAATAGAATAAAAAACTCACTTGTAAAAGAAAAACTTTTAGCAGCAATTCCATCTGACATCTACTTTCTAGGCTGACCTGCAAACCTAGGACTACGCCCGTAGTCAGGTGGCCCGATAATGATTATGGGAAAAGTATAAGACGATGAAATTGTACCGCTTATAAAGTATATCGCTAATTGCGAACTAATGTACATTAGAGGTTGAGCATAAATCAGTAATACACTGTATACGCTGTGCAACAAGTTCGCTCACATTCGGTGGCTGACAATATGTTTGGTGTGAACACAGCCTTAGTCTCGACGCAAATATAACCTATGATGTCTGAAAATAGAATAAAGACAGGGTAGCGTGATAACTGGCAATAACTCTGGGTGAGACAACGCGAAAAAGTGGGGAGTTTCGAAGTGTGTCAGGATAACTGCTAAAGTTTCGCCTGCGACTTTAATCGATATTGAAGTCAAATGGAGGAACTATCTCAGGTCCGACCACCACCTGTTTTGATCCGAAGTTCAGTTATCATGAATGAGGTTATTATAGCTTCAAATTGAATTATTTTAAAGATCATTTTGACATCTCCTGTCAGAATTGGGAATTGAACTGAGGAACATGTGAACGTGTGTCCATTTCACATTTCGTGAGCCTTACATATAGGTTTATTCAATTACATTTTTACATAATATTTTTTGCAATTTACATTTTTTTACCTCTATTAGCGTTTGACCATGTTATCTCATCCAATTTTAAGCTACTACGTGATCGAAGGAGGTACATATCTGCAGACCAACATGTCGTGGCGCTTGGGGACCGATTTTCGGCTTGAGGTTTGGTTGATAGCCAGGCGAGTACTAGAAAATGCCAAACTAGCATGCTGTATAACACGGTCTATTCCAGTCCGATCTACTGAAGAGATCTACTAATACGTGCATCATAGTGTCTTCTTTTACTGAAAGCTCAAGCTAATTGTAGAATTCTAACCATTCTATTCTTCTTCTTCTTTCATTATTACCTGGCTTCTGTAGAATGTTAGCCACAATTTCGCCAATGTCAAGTAGGTATCATTCTATTCTTCTTCTTCTTCTTTCTTTATTTCCTGGCTTCTGTGGAATGTTCTATTCTATTTTACATTCTATAATTCGAACTGTCAATTATATCCATCGCAAAGTTTTTGGTTTTTTTTTGTTGGCTATAGTTTACTACAGTTTTACCTGCGTCATGTCAAAAGAGGAATAATAGAGAAAAAAATAAACGGAATTTTGAATTTAGTGTATGTATATAAAACAAAAGAAAAATATCCTATTACTAAATTAAAACTACACTACATAATTATAACAATATGGGTTTACAGGTAAGATAAAATAATAAAAAACATAGCGAAATAAAATATTACATAAAAATTATGATAAATGGACCTTGGATGTGCGATAAGATATATGGATTTTATTTCATATATCAAAAGATGGTCTGGGAATATACATCGCAAAGTTCCGCAGGATCATACAATCCATAACATATAACTGTTCGTGATTCGTTCCCGCCACAAAAACCTTCTGTCAACTTTGACACATGCGAAGTGACATCGATGGGTTCAAAACTGACATTCTCTTTGAGGCATTGAACTTTAAGATGTGCGGCTGGAATAAATAATGGTAAATTAATACATACGTGAGCGCGTACTTATACTTATTTACCCGCCTTTTTCTGATCTTGTCTTTGTTTTCTTGTGACATGGTAATCAGAAATTAAAATGAGGTGCGTCTCTCGAAAATCTTTAACAATGGCGCCATGTGAACAATAATTTATGTAATATTTATGGAAAACTCAATTTTACAATACCTAACTACCTACAAAAGATATTTCAAGGTTGTTTGTTTTATGTTACGTCCCTACTAATTTTTTATCTGGCCAAATGTTAAAAGAAAATAATAGAATTACTAAATAAACATACGAGAACAAACTAATGTTAATGAACAAGAATATGTATTTCGACATTTCTTTCGGTATTTCTTTGGTAAAACGTAAGCCTATTTCGTGTAAAAAATTGTAGACGTACAATCGTAGATATAACATCATCTTTTTTAAACATTTTACATAAAAATTTAAAACTCAAGTTTACTATATTTACAATTTGTGAATAATGCAGACCAATGCAATTTTGTGTCGCAGGGGAACATGATACCTTGTCCCGAGTGTCCCCAGGTTCGTTATTTTAAGGGCCAAAAAGGCCTAAAAATTCACACTTCAAAATGCCACAAAAGTATAGAAATTCCTCTTTCGGTCCCAGTTTTAGCGTCCAATGTAGCCAGTAGTAGTTCGCCGAGCGCTGCTACTCCTTCCAATCCGTTTTGTGAGGTCTTGAGCTCGTATAAAAATTCAATCCCGATTTTGAAACGCATTCCGCGTGGTGCACGTATTTCGGTAGCCCTTTCTCTTTTCTGTCCGTTCTGTCCAAAAATTCAAAGCAGGCCTGGGAACATCTCTTAACTTTTCCTTACCAAGTTCTTTACGTGCATTTAGACCCACTTAACAAAACATCCCTTACTAATAGAGTAAAGGAAAACTGCGTAAGGTACAAGGTACAGGAAGAGCAATGTTTAGGCCTTTCGACTATTGTTCCACCTAACAGGTGGAATAATGATAAAAATTCTAAACAAAATAATGATTCGGCTACCTTTAAGATTGTAGAAACGAAAATTAGCGACGGCGATATTAAAGGCGCCGCACGTGTCCTGTTCTCCAGCGATACAATAGCACCCTATATTCCAGAAACAATACAGTCATTACGTGGCAAACATCCACCCGCAGCAGCAGATCTCCTCCTTCCTGATCCACCTCAACAAAGTGACGTTGTTGTTGAAGTCACCTCACAGGATGTTGCTGCAGCCGTTACGTCCTTCCGAGGTGGCTCAGCCGGAGGCCTAGATGGTCTTACTCCACAACATCTAAAAGATGTTTTATGTGGTAGTTCTGGAGAGACACTTTTGGGGGACCTAACGGGTTTAGTAAACCTGATGTTGTCAGGGCGGGTCAACAGCGACGTCACCGAAATTTTATATGGCGCTAATTTGTGTGCCCTTATCAAAAAAGATGGTGGCATCAGACCTATTGCGGTAGGCACCACATATCGTCGCCTCGCGGCTAAAGTCGGTTGTAGGAAAAAGGTTGCTTCTTTGAGCAATCTTTTTCAACCAATACAGCTCGGCTTTGGTTCGCGTGGTGGTTGTGAGGCTGCAGTACATTCGGTTCGTACTTTTTTAGATCAAAATTGTGGGGAGGTACTACTAAAGGTGGATGTTAAAAACGCTTTTAATTCAGTAGACAGAGGCGCCCTCTTGACACAAGTGAAGGATAAAATTCCGGAACTTTATAGCTTTTTATTTCAATGCTACGGCAATCCTTCCAAATTAACTTATCGAAATAATGTAATGTTATCCTCCGTCGGGTGTCAGCAGGGTGACCCTCTTGGTCCGGCCATTTTTAGCCTTGCCATCCATCCGATAATTCAACGTCTCCAGTCCAAGCTTAATGTTTGGTACTTAGATGACGGAACTCTGGGAGGCGATGTGAACACTGTTCTGAATGATTTGCGTATTCTAATAGACGAATTTCGTCTTATTGGTTTAGAGCTAAATTTTTCCAAATGCGAACTTTTTGTTTGCGATCCTTGTTCGGATAAGGATTCGGTTTATGAAAAATTTAATAGTCTGGCTCCTAATATCAAATCGGTAGATAAGTGTTCCCTTCGTCTTTTGAGTTCACCGATTTTAGATGAAGCTTTTTCATCTTTCGTTGACGAAAAAATTCACTTCCGACAGATTGCTCAAAATTAACGCCCATATGGCTTTTACAATAATTCGATTTTGTCTTTTCGTTCCTAAATTTACCTACGTCTTACGATGTTGTCAGCTGTGGAAACACAGTGAGCTCCTTACGAGCTTGGACAATATTGTAAAACAAACTTTAGAGTCGGTTTTGAATATTGACATGGATGACAGGGCGTGGTCGCAAGCTTCTCTACCTGTGAGGTTTGGAGGACTAGGGATACGCAAAATTTCGAGTGTTGCTCTACCGGCGTTCTTGTCCTCTGTCCATGGTACGTATAAATTAATAGAAAAAATATTAGCACCATCATTAGATTCTTTAGGTCTTTTTGAAGTAGCTCACTTGACGGAGGCCAAGAATGCTTGGGGGATGGCTTGCCCGAATACTGATTTCCCTATGGTTTTGTCCTCACAGAGGCTGTGGGATCGACCGATCTGCGACCTAGCACGGAAAGGTCTTTTAGATACGTGCCTTAGTGTCGCAGATCGTGCTCGTCTTCTTGCAGTTTCTGTGTGGGAATCAGGGCTTTGGTTGCAGGCCGTCCCTTCTTTTAATACAGGTAACCTATTAGACCCATCCGCTTTTCGTCTTGCTGTTTGCTTACGTTTGGGTGCGAGGTGCTATGTTGCCCATCGCTGCCAGTGTGGTACTGCTGTCGATCAGCTCGGTCATCACGGCCTCTCTTGTTCCAGAAGTGCCGGTCGAATTTCCCGTCACGCCAGTCTTAATGACATCATCCGCCGGGCTTTTACCAGCGCCAATGTAGCAGCCATTCTCGAACCGAATGGTCTTATGCGTGACGATGGTAAAAGGCCTGACGGAATGACGCTCGTTCCTTGGAAATTGGGGCGGCCCCTAGTGTGGGACGCTACTTGTGTCGACACTTTGGCACCGTCTCATATTTCCGAAACACAAAGTAGGGCTGGCGCCGCGGCTTCTTCGGCTGAGCGACTCAAGCGGCGCAAATATGCTAACCTCGGGAGCGGTTACATATTTGAGCCGTTTGGTGTTGAAACATTGGGTCCGTGGGGGCCGGGAGCTCATAATATTTTAAAAATTTTGTCAGAGCGTTTGATTGATGCGACGCGTAACCAAAATGCTGGTAACTATTTGGCTCAACGGATCAGCATTGCGGTTCAACGTGGCAATGCCGCCAGCATGCTGGGTACGCTTCCTACTGGTAGTGGGCTAGAACATTTGGATTATCTATAGGCCTACTAGGGCTTGTAGATTATCCAACTGTTTTTGTAGCTAGCTAGGTTAGATGTAGTGTTTATTTATGTATTAGCTAATTAATAAAGGCATTTAGCCAATAAAAAAAAAAACATTTTTTATTCATATATTTTATGGTTTCCTTATTTTAATTTTATCTAAAAGTTCTAAATAAATTTGGACACGGCCTAACCTTTCCTTTCTTTATAAAAGCAGTATGCAATCGCTTACACACAGCCAGCGAGCAATTCAAAAATCGATTCAGTCGATCTCCACTCGATTATTAACCATTCGACTCGTAATAGTCTAATGAGGGTTCGACTCGCGGCTCCCGCTTAATAGCGCTATTTACATAGAACCTCATAACCTGACATTAGCACCTACCTCTTTCTAACAGCCAAAGAGTAAGTAAGAGAGAAATAGGTTGGGATACAACTTGGGCTCTTTTATCTCGTTTTAACCGTAAGGGTAAGAGTGAGAAGGATCTTCCGGAAAGCTTTTATTATTTAGTGTGTAGCATGGCTAACGTTATTAAGGAAGCTAGAACGCTTCGCTAAAATAATCGCCGATTGAAGTCTGTTGGTTTAGTGCTGTAATGTGCGATTATGCTAAATATCGCATATTCGAACTCAGTCTTCCGCTTGTGGCTGTTCTATGTTGATGACGGATTATGGCTGCCATTTATTACTTTTAGTAACAGTTATGTAAAAGATCGTCAATTTTGTTGTATTTTTTTATAACTCTGATTGATGAGCGTATGACCCATAATGTCTTACGAAGGCCTTACGCCGTAATCCCACAAGCCTTCGAGTGGCATAAAAAAAATTGCCACCAGGCTGTCACATGCATAAACTAACATTACAGAATTAAACATGCAGGGATCTCGCGCTGGAACTTGACAGACCTAGGTAATTATATAAGGACGATTTCCTCCGCTTGTTCTATTAGAAAAAAATAAATTACCCTCTCCTAAAAACTTGAAGCGATGCCGCGCAATATTGCTAGTAGCAATAACAAAAAATGACATTGACGTAGAGTAACAGGATATTATAGACGAAGCGGCTGTGGTCCCGGCCACAGACCAATAAACCTATCCCAGCTAAGAATAGTGTCAATCTATCTCTTCCTGTAGGAGTCGTAGGAGTCGGCTAAGAGAATATGCAGGAATGGCCAGCAGTATAATTCTCCTCAGCCAACATCATAAACTACTGCGATCAAAAGACTCCTGCCAAGCGTGCTGTTATATAGCTAAATCCCCCCTTTATAGGGGACGCCGATGTTCAGCAATGGATGTTTGCCGGATGATGATGGTGGCTTGAGTGCTTGAAACCTCTTTGTGAAACCAGCTTAGTAAGCCAGTATCTATTTAGAAACGTAGTTTTTATTACCATTTAATACAAGGTGATGAGACGAACAGATCGTTCCTGATGGTAAGCATACAACCTATTTATGACAATAACTTCAGCGCCACTCAGAACTTAAATACAAAAGCCTGCTTGGTACTGCATTGAGACCGTTACCATGCAAAAGGTATTTAGTCTAATACGCTAATTTCACTGACTACTCTTCTTATGTGAAACACAGTAATGCATGCACAGTACTGCTTGATCGCAGACTGTAGTAGCTAAGCGGTGGACCCAATCAGACACTCGCAGAAGCACTCTTCTCACTAGTACTACCACCTATCGGTGAGTTCCAGCAGCTCCGATCGAGAACAAGTTAAATTAATAATTTAATTAATCTGCAGTTGTTATGGGCCGGCGTTATGCTCACCATCAGGCAAAAGACCGGCTCACCTCGCTACAAAATAACATAAATCAACGCTAATCTACAGGTATAAAAAATCTGGTGAACCAACTCTGTATTAATTGTTTGAACTTATAAATTGGCTGGCTTACTTTGCTAGCTTCACTGGCGGGTTCCAGGCGCTCCGTCCGCATGTTTAGGTGGTATGTGGACATCAAATTATTATTATCGCAGGATCTTGAGCGCCTACTAGTTAATTTACGCAGGAACCGGTCGATAGCTATTACTTTCCAGCCACCTTATTACTTTGCATGGTACGGGCACCTTAATAAGAGTATCGTATATTGAACCAAAGGAAAAAAATTGATTATTTGTATTGATTATTATTATGTACATATTTACATATACATTGATTATTATATAGGGGGAGAACCTAATTCTATCAAGATTTCTGCGTCCTAATATAACTCAAAACAAACTACTATTAAAATTAATATACTAAAACACATTCACAATAACGCATGGCGTAAACATCGAGTGTTATAATAACTGTTGTGTAGGGGAGAGCCTTAATGCAACAAGATTCCATCAAGCTTCACACACCAACGCTATCATAATAATCATTTTTATTACTAAAGATTGTCTCATTAGCTAATGATAAATAATCACATAGCGACTAAATGCTAAAGTGTAAAGCTGTAATGAGATTGAGAATGACGTCAGATACTACTACAATTTTACCCTATTTCGTTCCCGTTATGTGTTTTCTGATTATCAATCAACCTTGTCATATAGTATCACTATGTATGAGCTTGTCTGAATTATTTTGATTTGTGCCATAAAAAGTAGGGATAGATTTTGGTTTAAGATCGATTTATTTTATATTTAATAACTGAAAATATTCATATACAGGCTGTATAATATGTAAAGGGGTTCAATATTCGAACACAATTTCGTATTGGGTTCTTAAAAAATATAGGTAGTAATTATAAATCCATACCAATAAAAACATCTACTAAAATGTTATTAGACTTGGCAGGGTGTTTACAAGAGAATATGGACACCCCAACGGTAGTTGGTCAATGACACGACACAGCCAGCTGTCTATACCTCCCGTGCAGCAAGCGCCCTCGTCAAGCCTTCGGTGACTCTGCTTTGTAATAATTAAGGATATTATGATGATAAAAGAAGTAAAAAAAAATATTTTTTTCTATTTATTCGTGTCGTATATCACCTGTATGTTCATCTCATAAAAAATTGCTACCGTTTACGTATACACCTTGTATAAGTGACTGGCCATGAAAGTCAGGTAACATACCAGGCGGTCGATAGCTTGCTGATAAAACCTATAAGTTATTTGTAAGTTATTATCATTGCGATCGTTACCCTGAATCTCTTTTATGACATCTTATATATGCCTAGAGAATGTTTTTATCGACTTTGTTCCAATCAAGAACCTTCAAAAATCGGAAATACTTGATGTAAAAGTGGCTAGCTGGCTAAATGGAGGTGTAAGTAAGTACACACATTATTTGGGTACATTTAAAGAAATACTTATCGAGTAAAAACCTACAAGAAAGTGACTTCAGAGCTAGTCGATTTATATTGCGATTTAGTATCTTGTCAGTTCTTGACTGATTTGATCTTAAAATACCAGCTTTTATGTAATTTTGCTCAAAAATTATCGGTCAAGAATACGTCGTCAAGGTCCACGCCGCGCCGCGTAGAGGTCAAAAATACGCTGTTACCAAAGCTGGATATCTCCAAATTGTTTTATTGAATAACTTTGCCATTTATCGTTGTAAACCAAAATAAGATAGATTTCGAAACTTTTTGTGTTTTTGTAATTACAGTCTGATTCGTTTTGGAGAAATATTTCAGAAATATATTTTTATAGACGCCCAAATTGGATGACCGTTTAGAAATAATAGTTTTATGAAAAAGCTTTGGAAACTTTGAAGGAGAGCCATTTATTACCAAACATTTACAGGGAACCGAAGTCGGAAAAAAATGTAAATTACATTTTTTACTAGGTGGAAGAACTAACTCCTCTGATAGTGTCCGTATGCACCACCAAGTAGGAAAGTTATAAAATAACCCGTTCGTCTAGTTATATAATCCTACTATTATTATAAATGCGAAAGTGTATTTGTTGGTTTGTTGATTTGTCCTTCTTTCAAGCAGTAATGGAGCAACGGATCGACGTGATTTTTGGCATAGATATATTTTATGGACCGGAGAGTATCATAGGCTACTTTTTATCCCGGAAAATGCACGATTCCTGTGGGAACGCGGGTAAAAACCGTGGGCAGAAGCTAGTAGTATAAAAATGTGGATCATCCAAGTTAGAAATCATTTTGTTGAAACCCGACACAAAAACACCGATAAGTAGGGTTTAATTTAAATCATAAATATTTTCCTTAAATCTATTTATTCTGCATTCAATTATGCGTTACAGTTTATTTAACGACTTTTTGTCTAATATTGACTTTTTGTTCAAGATCATCTCTGATATACCGGTTTCTGTTAAAAACACATCGAGTGATGTAACAGCGTATATCGAATTGAGTTATGTCATATACGAAGAATAAAATGTAAAAATTATTTTATTGCCCCTCGTTGTAGATTTTCGATGAATTTTAGATTTACTGCTGAGATTTTTAACTATCAGTTCGGCACATCTATATAAATAAATAAAATTGAAGTGTCTGTTTGTAATATCAAAATAACAGTTTTTTTACTAAATGCATATAAAAATATATACGGTATAACAAAACAATTTTTTTTTTCTGTGTGTCTTTTTGTAATCTCCGAAACGGCTGGACCGATTTTGACGGGACTCTCACTGGCAGATAACTCATGTTACAAGGAGTAACTTAGGCTATACGTGGGCGAAGCCGCGGGGCACAGCTAGTTTCAAAATACGACTTATATTTTAATTTCCATATAGTGTTCGTAACTGTATAGGTATAGCGTAAGCTGTAGTGTAAAACTTGTAATATTATAAAAAATATACAATACTACTTGATCGGTTTTGATCGTTTCTTTAAACGAAGGTGTATTATACTGAATCGTGATATTTTTTGCGTAAAGATGATATCATAGTGCGGTTGGATTCGGCAAACAATTACTTATATTGCATAACGCAGTCAAATAACATGTTTCCTCCAATAAAAGTGTAGTTTCCAAAACACAGTACTAATTTGAGTGCTTGTCAAATATTTCAAGCTAAATTTAGCTAAATAAAACATAGATTGTTAAATTGTAGATTAATTAAAAATATGAAATTATGAAATTGTAATTGTGTAAAGTATTTTTTGTGGAAAATATTTTTTAAAAATGGTTGTTTTGTTAAAGCTATCGTATAATATATACTTTCATATGCATTTAGTAAAGAGCTGTTATTTTGATATTACAAACAGACACTTCAATTTTATTTATTTGTATAGATTCAACATTAATAGTGGTCTCGGTCAAGTCGTTAATATAACATTATGGTATGTACAGTTATTTCACTAATGAAGTATATATTTTGTGATTTGTCATTAAAATTATGTTAAACTAGCATCGCCGAGTCGTAAAAACTGTTTTCTCAAAATATGTTTGTGTTTCATAACGTGTAACGGACCACACGTAACGTGTGCCTCTGGTTCATTGTGCAATATAATATTGTATGGCTTTTTTATACTATTTGACTAGCTGCTGCCCGCGGTTTCACCCGCGCGGAGTTGTTGGATTTCATGGTTTTTATTTTTTTGCGCGGAACCCTAATTCTTTTCTAAAAGAAAAGTAGGCTTTAAGTTACTCCTTATAACATCAGCTATCTGCCAGGGAAAGTCCCGTCAAAATCGGCCCAGCCGTTTCGGAGATTACCCGGAACAAACAGACAAACAAAAATTTTAAAAATGGTTGTTTTTTTATAGGTACCGTATATACTTTCATATGCATTTAGTAAAAAGCTGTTATTTTGATATTACAAACAGACACTTCAATTTTATTTATTTGTATAGATAACAATTGCAGTGTCACTCAGAACTTTGAAACACAAACTAATGAGTGCGTACCTATCTAATGCTGCAATAATTCCTAGTGGGTTACAATTTGCAACAAAATACGGACTCCTTAAAATTGTAACAACATTCCCGATTCGAATCTACACTAGTGACAAGCTGTGCTCGTTGCACAGCATTCTAAGCGATTCAGTTTCTATCTAATCTTATGAAGTACTAGCTGCTGCCCCGTAGTTTCACCCGCGTGGAGATTTTGGATTACATGGTTTTTATTTTTTTGCGCGGAACCCTAATTATTTTTCTAAAATTAAAGTAGCCTATGTTACTCCTTGTAACATCAGCTATCTGCCAGTAAAAGTCCTGTCAAAATCGGTCCAGCCGTTTCGGAGATTACCCGGAACAAACAGACAGACAGACAGACATAAATTTTAAAAATGGTTGTTTTTTGTTATAGGTACCCTATATACTTTCATATGCATTTAGTAAAAAGCTGTTATTTTGATATTACAAACAGACATTTCAATTTTATTTATCTATGTATGGATATGGATTTAATTGTTGTACGTTGCCTTTTGAGACTCTGTTGTAGACGTAATAAAAAGCCTTTTATTATAAACTTTTTTTCTATAACTTAAAATGTATCTTTAGGTGCATAAAAGGTTGCATGCATAATGCATATATATGAATGATGAATGACGGACGGGAACACAGATTGTAATGTTATAAATGGAAAACGAGCAACTGAGTGATGGGATACGAGTGAATCGACTGATTGCTAGTGTTGTTTTGAATGGCTTGAAGAGAGTCGGTGTTAGTGAAGTCATCTGACAATTCGCTGGTCGAAGATTCGTCAATATAGTTTCATCAAAATACGTTTAGTGGTTTTTGCGTGAGAGACTAACCATCCATCCTCACAAACTTTCGCGTTTATAATTTTTTTTATTTGTTATGAGACGAGCTGGTTGTTTGCCTGATGGTAAGCGTAACGCAAGCCCATAGCAATTGCTGTGGCACTCAGAATCTATACAAATAAATAAATTTGAAGTGTCTGTTTGTAATATCAAAATAACAGCTATTTACTAAATGCATATAAAAGTATATACCTACGGAACCTACAGCAAAACCACAATTTTTAAAATGTTTGTGTCTGTCTGTTCCGGGTAATCTCCGAAACGACTGGACTGATTTTGACAGGACTTTCACTGACAGATAGCTGATATTATAAGGAGTAACTTAGGCTACTTCTATTTTAGAAAACGAATAAGGGTTCCGCGCCAAAAAAGAAAACCCATGTTTGGCGGCCAGTTTTTGCGGGTGAAACCGCGGGCAGCAGCTAGTTTTGATATAAAAAACCTGCGCGGCACTGCAATGTGCTCGTTACCTTGAGACATTAGGTATTAATAACTCATTAGCAATAATTAGTAGGATATCTCAACAAAATAAGCTAATTTAGACAAAATCTAGATCACAAACAAAACCTCAACCTCAATACCAATAACTCCTCCCAATCTAGACTTATCTACGAACAAAATAATCTAAATTATGCATAACAAGAACAAAACCCGATATAACAAATCCTTTGTCTAGGTTTGGCGCGTTGCCCAATGCTTCCGACACAGACTTACTTTATTACTCAGATGTTTGGGGTCACCAAGATCTTTGAAAATCTAGGACATACCAACAAAGTTTCTAATTATCCCAATAGGTGGTGTAAGGCGTCACGAGAAGCAAAAAATGAGAGTAAAAATATGTTCCACAAATCTACAGGACATTCGAAAGGAACCCGAGCAAGTTAGGAACTATAGTAGAGCCGTTGAGATATTAACGATTTGACATGTGACGGGCTAACGCAACTAGAGATGTGACTGAAGCACTGTCATGAAATACTTGTGTTAACTGTATTGATGATGTAACATGAACGTGTGGATAAAAAATTAACAGTGTTTCTCTTGTAAGAGGTCCTTAAGTAATTAAAATAAAAATGAAATAAATAACAAGTAGGTAGTTTAAATAAAACATCTTGGGAGTTAAAATATTGTTTTATTAATCAGTAGACCGTATCTATTGTGCTATAGTCAATGTTATAGTACTATTAATTTGAATCAGAATCACTGGAGTCGTGGGCGCTATAACGTATATAAGGTGGGGATATGGGGAGGCTGATATTCAGCAGTGGAAGTTTTCTGGCTGATGATGAAGGGACGCCCTGTGTCATCTATTAACGGATTACGGAACTGCCTATATGTAGTAGGAATTGTCTTTTACGAGCATGATCCAATTTTCAATCTACACTACAAAGATGCTTTTTCGAACAAGTTTTTAGTACAAATGACAGCACTTTTGGTCACCCTACACAGATATCGTCCATAGATAAATAAACAGAAGATATCGTATTATTCGCATTACATAATATTTGTTCTGGAGACTTTATTGTCGATGTAACATTGGTATAATCTTGCTTTCTTATCTTATTTGTTTGTTTACTTCAGAGACTAAATGAAGCGATAATTTCTCTGAATTTCAGTAACTTTACGTCTCTTTCTAATTAAGAACATGAAAAAGAGATAAGTATAATAATAATAACTAATGTTATAAATGCGAACGTTTGTCACCAAGTATCTCCGTAACTACTGAACCGATTTTGATGAAATTTGGAATGTAATAAAGATAAATGCCACGCGGGCAAAAGCGGAGGCTTGTACATATAAGTAATATAATATCTCATTTCTATCTTATTTCTGTCAAATTAATCCACATGATTGTGATGTAGGTAACCAATATGAAATTGGTGTGAATAAAATTAATTAAATTGATAGCTATGAATTTAGTGGCGTCTGTTTTCCCACTGGACCATAATTAGTAAAATAAAAACAATTTGCTCGCTATATTTGCCGCTAAGTAATAATGTGCAAGCGTTACTGTGCAGGTTTGATGAGCATAGTTAGTCAGTGAAATTACTGGACTTATGAGACTTAATACTCTTAATGGTGGCACTGTAATTGTTATCGGCAGACGTTATGCTTACCATCAGGCAAGCAACCCGCTCGCCTCTTATCCCTGTTGTCCAAAAAAAAACTCGTACTGGATAGCTTTAAAATAACTTCAATTCTTTTCTCAATACTGTTTAGTTCGAAACGAAACGCTTGCAAACGCAATAGAAACCGTTAAAAGAGGTTTAATTCAATAAAAAAGTAATAAAATAATCAAGTTATTTGAGACGAACGTGAATTCGTAAATTCCTCAGACATAATTCGTTTACCTGACACATTCGCGATTATGATGCGCAGTCACGTCTCGGGATACGATGGGCGTCAATAACAATTCTGTGCAACGGTATTACGGCACTTACAGGTCAAGGATCACCTCGCAGCTCTTTGGCCAAATGGACAAAAGTATTTATATTGTAGAATATTCAATAACAAGAACAGTAAATTTAATAATCCATACAAATAACATAGCTACGCCGCGCCATCGTCCATAGACCAGTAAACCTGGTCTGTGCCGTTGGCAAACAAAATAATGTAAATCAATACTTGTTCTCTATGAACTTTTAAAAGTTGTATTTGTTTTAACCGACTTCCAAAAAAGGAGCAGGTTATCAATTCCGTGGGTATTTTTTTTAATGTTTATTACCTCAGATCTCAGTTATTTATGGACCGATTAGGAAAATTCTTTTTTATTTGAGAGAATATACTTTCAGATTGGTCCCATAGAAATTTCATCAAAATCGGTTCAGTAGTTTGTCATTGAAGTCGGTTCTTCGCTTTTTAAAGCAATTTTTATAGAAGCAAGTAGTGAATGGCATAATCTTATCAAAAAAACAATACACGAATCGATAAAAAAAAACATATAATAGTATAAGGGTAACCCAGTCGTCGTGACTTGCGACTAGTCGTTACTGTTTCCGAAATGAAACGATGGCCCAGATACTCTTAATTACTAGACCAATCGAATATGCACTAGAAAGACGCTAGATCCAAAGATAATGTCTTTTATCACGTACTACTGTTAATAATAGGTAACCACTGGCCATTTATAATTGGTTTCGGTCTGGATTACAATTATACTAAAGTTACTAACGTAGACTGACAAAAATAAGATAGACTGAGCTTTCGAAACTCGCTAGGTAAGCCGTTATAATAAGCCAGTTTGTAAATTTGATTTTTAAAATTGAACAACACTGTTGTCAACTTAGCTACTACGTTATTTTGTACATATTTTGTGTCTCACTGATGAAGATATTTAAGCAATGATATAGTCTACAATAAAGCTGGCTTGCCTAGAAGATACCTAATTGAATACGTATTCACTCGAAACTTGAAGAAACCCAGGTTATAGTCAATAATTTCAACAAATTATTATGTCTTATGTTCATCTTTTGACATAAAACAGAGCAAAATGAAATCAAATTAAATTACTTCACACGAGAAAAATACGTAATAACCACAAAATTAAAGCTATGTAATTAACATTTTTATAAAAAATTATATTTTGATTTTAGTTTAATAACTAAAAAGTTGTAGTCAGTAAATTCGTAAAGGTTTGTATTCATTGTTGGACTGGCTTACTTTGCTGGCTTCACTAAAGGGTTTCAATCGATCTGTCTATTTATTTAATTTAGTCTATGGTTTATATGATTACATTAAAATCAGAATGGGTGTCGATCATTTTTTTTATTGTACACATTGACGCATGGAGGCCTTCGGCTTCGACAACTAACAGTCTTTTGAAGTTAGTTGTCTAGTACGAATGACAATCCGTTATTAATTATTAATTCAATTTACAATCAGTGTCCACCCTCGCCCGCTGAACAAACCGAGGGCTTGTACCCTATTCTAGGTAAAATAATTTATTGCTAAACATATGTCCGTTTTCATCAACGACAAATAAGGCGACGCCTAACTAACTCCTAATCTAAGCAAATTCCTAAGTATATAAACCGTTAGAATACTCCTAAAGGTTGGTGAAACGTTTTTTGCCCTAGGCAACTCCTATATATTTAAGCATCCAATTTAGGCCTATCCTAGTGTTGGTGAAAACAGGCATGAGTGTATTAGATTTTACTAACAAAATAAAATGAGGCCAGTGTCTTTGGGCTCAAGTGTAATTTTACCAAAGAGTTTTATTCTTAGTTTTTATTCTAAAATGAATACGAAGACATGGAGATAAAAATTAAGGTGTTTTCTAGTGACGCCCAGCTAGTTCCCTCCAACTTGAAAATATGTCGTCAAGCTATCGATGTGTTCCGGCAGCTGTACTTTAAAGCCTATCATAACCATCCTCGATATCATCATCATCATCATCATCTCGAAAAAGTCACTGAACATCGGCCGCCCCCACAAAGGGCGGATTTTACCATAATACAGCGCGCTTGGCAGGCGTCTTGATGATAGCAGTAGATCACAGAGGTAGATATAATGTCTAACGAGGACAATAGTTTTGTTGATATTTATTCCCTTAGCCGGTTCTTATGGCACCCATGGGTAGAGATACAGTGGTATTATTTTAGCCGGGACCAAGTCCTAAAGCCAGTCTATAAATAAAAACAAGAAGTACGCTACTTAACTTACTTAACCCTTTACACTATGTAATTACGTTAGATACTTTTACACTGTTCACCTTTGGATCTGTGTCAAAGATCAAGCATACACGCAGATAGGTCGCGTGCGACCCACTTTCAACTAATTATGCCTACACAATGACGCGCTGAACAATATCTCTGAGTTATTAACTTATTAACGTCATACAATATATGTGTGACTGTGTGAGATTTAAAGTCTTACAGTAGGTAATTAATTTTAATGAGTATACAAAGGTTGGGGTTTGGTAGCGATTCTTTGTTGCTTTTGTTTAGGTTGTTTATTTCGGGGATTTTCGGCAAACTTCCAACTGGTAGCGGATTATGGTATTAACTGAATACATCAGGCCTGCTATTATTTTTATTTTAATGTACAGCTTACTATTATGCCTTTTAAGATTAAGTCTTAGAATAACTGTTATTATTAAAATTTGGAACGGGCACGGTGGGTTATTTGGAAGGTTCGTTGCCTTTGAGCACGAATTGGATCTGTTGGTATCTTTGTCATTTATTATGTTCTGATAGAGACAGTATTAGTTTTAGTCTTTGATTTGGGTAGACGAATGTTGGAGAGGCCCGCTGTTAGTCATTTATTTTAACTTTCATAAGTGCTCTCTTGGGGCCTATATGAATAAAGCATTTTGATTTTAATTTTTTTTTATCAAATGCGCGCCTGTTTTTCGGTCTAATATTATAGAGATTTTTTTATCGGGCTAAATGCCTTTATTAACTAGCTAATACATAAATAAACACTACATCTAACCTAGCTAGCTAGAAAAACAGTTGGATAATCTACAAGATTATAGAGTTAAGGTTTCGTGTGTGTTTGTTAGTACAATTCTAAAAAAATATTCATTAATAGGAAATTATCCCTGAGTGCAATAGGCAATTTTTTAACCTCATACCACACGTGCGAAGCCGCGCGCAAAATAAAGACTGACCGTAACTAGCCTCCGTAATTCCCTCTGTGTAAAGATTTAGACACTACGAGGTCCGAATAGCTCCCACAACACCCAAACCTGAAAAAAATTGTTGTCTAATATTCGTGGCGAAATTAGCATTACAAACTTATTCTTCAATTTATTGGAAAAAGAAAGCAATTTTTTTCCAATAAACAATGTGTTAATGTTAATAGTGCTGGCAACATGAAATAGTTTTGACTTTGATCATATTTTGACGTTTATCGCGTTGACATTTCCTGTCAAAATTCCACTCTCTTTGATCCGAGTTACGACGTTGTAAAATTTATAGCACAAGAAATCTAAAACACAAAAGCAAACCTTTTCTCTGGACTCCGTCTTTGCCCTGCGCCCCTACAATCTATGAAAAACAGTCCACTCAACATCGCAGATGACTCCAGATTTATCAAAGAATTGTCAAACATCTTCCATGTTTGACAATTCTAAATTTAGTTTTAGAGCTGTCAGTTATCTTCAATTCATGACTTCTAAATTTAGATTATATTTAGGTATATCTTGCTAATGCAAGTGGATTAGTCATATTGTGGTAACAAATTAAGAAGCTGCCACTTCTGTTATCACACCGCTCTGTAAAGGTCTGTGCACACTGCGTGGGCATATCTAGAAAGCGTTTAATCACACGTAATGGCTGTTGCGGAATTTCACTCTCGTGTACACACGCCTTTATTTGGGTCGTAGAAAATGAGCTTTCTTTACATTGTTACATTTTAAGAGTAAACCTTTGAGAACGATTTCATCACAGCGCCTCTGGCGTAGCGGTTGGGTGAGTTTTGATTTTCAAAGCTATAAATATTATTTCGAAATCTTATCGTGTATCAAAATGCCTGCACTTTTTCAGGAAAAGAAAGAGTTTACGGAAAGAAAGAGAGAAACCCAAAGCAAATTTAGGTTTTTAACAAAATAATCAAGGCAAAGAATGACAATTTTTTTTTAAGATATTTACTTTTCATCATACTATTATATAACGAGACGAGCTGGTCGCTATGGTAAGTATAATGCTAGCCCAGCAAAACAATTTATTGTATTGGTGTTTTCATAAAGCTTTTATCTGAATGAAACGTGCTGTGGAAAAATACAAACAGGAGACTGAACCCCACCGTCCTCGTTATGACCCAAATAATTCGCAAGGCGCAACGACATCCTCCGAGCAACCACAACCTTAGATAGCATGCACCCATATAAGGCACGTCTGCATCTCTGGACAATATTGCTTCCCGTGATCTCCCACCACTCTCCCCCAGCAGAGACACTCCCTTCTTGTTATGTCTAATAATCTCAATCAGTTTAGAGCTGGAGTCGGCCGCTGTAGGTATATTAAGGCGAAGTGGTACTATATTGACGAGTCTCACTGCAACCTCTGTGGACAGAGAACCAGTCGACCTCCCATCTTCTCTCTTGTCCCTCGTGCCCTGCACGATGGAAAACTTAAGGAGGCAAAAGGAGAAGCTTTCATTCGGGAATTCTTCTCTAAAAGAGTCGAATTAATGATTCGAAAAGAAGAAGACTGCCCGAAAGAATTCTGTCCTGTCTATCCATTCACCACTTGGCGCATTTCCATTTTAGAGTTACCTAAATCTAAAACGGAAATGTACCAATTCAAACGCCCAATCCTTTGCCATGAGTTTTCCGTTTGGTCTGGCTGAGTTCTAAGAAATAGGCCTAAATATGTCCGTTGGATTCACGCTTTTCAATCCATACACGTTTGCATTATGAATGGAATGCTACTGGTATCGGATACTGACTCATACAACAATTTACATACAAGCTCATAAAATTTCAACGTATTTTAAATCAAAAGGAAGTTTTTTTTTTACTATTTAGCCTCATTCAAAACATTGGCATTAGCTCGATGAGCTTCAAACTGGTTAAAATAAGTACCTACCTACCAATATTATAACATTCAGTTTTTACATTTTAACTATTTGTTTGCACACTACTAAGATCAGGGGCGTATTTACCCTAGGGCCAAAAGGGCCATGGCCCGGGGCGGCAGGCTGCGAGGGGCGGCGCAAGCCGCACCTCGCAGACCAGAAGAAATTTTAAAAAGCCTGCCTAACTAAGGCTCTTATTAATAAACAGTGTTAAACGGTTGAATATTTAGTTAAACTGTGTTTTGTCTCTGTCGATTCTGTTTAAAATTGTCAAAAAACAACAAAGACAAAATATAGTTAAACTAAATAACTGTTTAAAACTGTTTATTAATAAGAACCCGAGGAGAAAAAAGGCTGGCCGACTTCATGGAGAAGGAGGGACTCTTTGTGATGAACTCCTTCTACTAGAAGCGGCCATCGAGGAAGTGGACGTGGATAAGCCCCGATGGTTCCACCACAAATGAGATAGACTTCATCATGACGACCAAAAAGCACATATTCGATGATGTATCTGTGATCGGCAGGATGAAAACCGGTAGCGATCACCGCATCGTAAGAGACACATTGAATATCGATATCAAGCTTGAAAGGTCACGTCTGGTGAAGTCTACGCTCCGGCCAAATCCTGCCCAAATTCAAAACCCCGAAGGCTTTCAGCTCGAACTTCAAAATCGCTTCTAGTGCCGAGCTGATTGCGACACAGTGGACGAGTTGAACAACGGGTTGGGGGAAACTGTCCAAGCTGTTGAGTCCGAACCCTTTAAGACCCAACGCCGAAAGAGGACTTAAAAACTCTCAGAAGAAACTCTGAAATTAATGGCAGAGCGGAGCGAAATGAAGCTGCAGTCTTCAGTTGATATGTCGGCCTACGGCAAACTCAATGGACGAATTTGAAAGTCCATGCGACACGACTTGCGTGCTTTTAATACTGCACGTATTGAAGCCGCAATTGAGCGGAACCAAGGCTCCAAAGTGTTCGTTAAGAATTCGTCTATTGGGCAAAGCCAAATGACAAAACTGAAGACCGAGAACGACAGCATCATTTCATCCAAGCCTGAGATTCTGAGAGAGATTGAGAACTTCTATGGACAGTATATACACCTCGACTCGTAAACCCGTTACTAAAACAGCTCAGGATTTCAGAGCTAAGTTAGTCCGACACTATACCGAAGACATCCCAGACATCATCCTGTACGAGATTAGAATGTCTCTCCAAGCTTAAAAACAACAAGGCGGCAGGCGAAGATGGAATTACGACTGAACTTCTGAGAACGGGTGGTAGACCGGTACTTTTAGTTCTACAGAAGTTATTCAATTCCGTCGTCCTTGAAGTTACAACGCCAGAAGCGTGATAAAAGAGCGTGGTGGTGCTTTTCTTCAAAAAAGGTGATAAAACCTTATTGAAGAATTATAGGCCCATTTCGCTGTGTGCCACGTATACAAGCTGTTTTCGAGAGTCATTACGAACCGTCTCGCACGCAGGTTCGATGAATTCTAGCCTCCCGAACAAGCCGGTTTCCGAAAAGGCTTTAGCACCATAGACCACATCCATACGCTACGCCAGATTATACAGAAAACTGAGGTGTATAATCGGCCGCTATGTCTGGCGTTTGTGGACTATGAGAAAGCCTTCGATTCAATCGAGACTTGGGCGGTACTGCGGTCCTTGCAGCGATGCAAAAATGGACTATAGGTAGATAAATCGAAGTGTTGAAGTGTTTGTACAGCAACGCGACGCCACCATGTCAGTCCGACTACAGGACCAGAGCACGAAGCAAATCCCACTGAAAAGAGGCGTGAGACAGGGAGACGTTATTTCTCCGAAACTGTTCACAAACGCATTGGAGGATGTTTTTAAGCTCTTGGACTGGAAAGGATCAGGCATCAACATAAATGGCGAGTACATCACTAACCTTCGTTTTGCTGATGATATAGTCATAATGGCGGAATGGCTTGAGGATCTCAGAACCATGCTCAACGACCTCAGTAGAGTTTCCCAACTGGTTGGTCTTAAGATATAAGAGAACATGGATAAGACGAACATCAAGTCCAATGTCCATGTTCCACCTATACCGGTAATTGTTAGGAACGATACTCTCGAAGTTGTTGACGAGTATGTCTACCTAGCACAGACTGTCCAATTAGGTAGGTCCAACTTCGACTAAGAGGTGGCACTAAGAATCCAATTCGGCTGGGCAGCGTTCTGGAAGCTTCGACCTATCTTTTCGTCCACAATACCGCAGAGCTTGAAAACCAAGGTTTTCAACCAGTGTGTTTTGCCAGTGATGACTTATGGCACTGAGACGTGGTCTCTTACAGTTGGCCTCATCAGCAAGCTCAAAGTTGCACAACGAGCTATGGAGAGGGCTATGCTCAGAGTTTCCCTGCGTGATAAGATCCGAAACGAGGAGATCCGCAGGAGAACGAAAGTCACCGACATAGCTCTCAATGTTAGCAAATTGAAATGGAAATGGGCAGGCCACATCGCTCACAAAACCGATAACCGATGGGGAAGAAGGGTTCTCGAGTGGCGACCACGAGCCGGAAGACGTAGTGTAGGACGACTCCCTACTAGGTGGACCGATGACCTTGTCAAAACCGCGGGGCACCATTGGATGCAAGAGGCGAGTAGTCGATCAAAGTGGCGTTCTAATCTTCCGGCTGATGATGGTGATGATTAATAAGAACCTAAATTTCGTAAGGTGGTGGACTTGTGGGTGTAAGTTTGATAGATATCAAGACGCGGGGCGGAAGCCCCGCGTCTTGATACTATATATATATAGTGAACGGCGCGGCACGGCGGTGAGGCGCGTTGACGCTGACGGCATCGGCAGGGCGGCGGGGCCTGCAGGCCCGGGGCGCTGAATTCTTAAATACGCCACTGACTAAGATACATACAAAATTAAAAATAGGATTTTAAATATTATGCTGTAATCGAAATCGCAATATTTCAAATTTCATCCCCCACTTTTGAGGGTGGTATACTTTAACGAAATGTGTAAAAAGACTACCATTGAGATAAGACCTACTCATCAAAAAATTGCTAACCAACCTCAATGACTACTGAACCGATATTGATGAAATTTCTACGGGACCAATCTGAAAGTATATCCTTTCAAATAAAAAAAAAAACAAATCGGTTTATTAATGACGAAGATCATAAGTAACAAACATTTAAAAAAAATACAACCGAATTGACGATCTTCCCCTTTTTGGAAGTCGTTTACCGACAACGATAAAAAAAAACAGTTAAAAATCAGCTGAATCAGTTAAGAATTGACGGAGTAATCGAGTAGCATAACCAGAAAATAGCTACATCACTATGTAAATTAGAGAGATCGATGGGAATATAAATTCCCGACGTCCCGACGGCCGTGACAGCGTAAAAAATATCCCATTCTCTAGCTATTCCCATAGTCAGCACTTACGGCAACCACGGGAACAGGGGGTCAAGTACGCTAAACAACTGAAATTGCAATGGCAGTGGTGCCATTATCTATCACAACTGCAAATTGTGCCAAGTCGGTAATGTCATATCTATCAACTATGCTGTTATTGCCGAAGGGAAATTGATATCATAATGATTTACCATACTGCCAAATAAGCGTAATGGCGATGGCCGGTCACCATTGTGGCTAGTGCGTTACCAAACGTGTCACTTATCGTCATAATGATCGCAAACCATTACTATTTTGATCATTGTGGTTTAGTGTGCTTGCGCCCTGATGGGTTGGTACTAATCTTAGCTGGGACCACACGGGAATTAAATACTTCATCGTTAACAATCCTCCTAATTATTTCACTCATCGATCATCATTAAAACATCATTTATGTTCCTATAAGAATAAAAAAAACATTTGATTTAGTACATCCTTACGTGGAGTGGAAGGACTAATGCGTAAAATGTACTTTGTGAGGACTTCTTGCAACGTTCGTGACTCATGGTGAAAGAATACAGGAAAAACACCATGTTTTACAGTCTGCGGTCTACCTATCCTGGTCACTGCTGGTATTCATTTATAGGGTGATAGCTAGCCAGGTGACACTAGAAAATATCCTACCACGATGATTGGTGGCATCACGAGGTTTTTCTTCGCCAAAGCTCATGTATGAAACACCTACGATCGACTGCCTACATTAGTAACAATGAGGCATCACCTTCTGTAATTTTGTATGGTGGTATATAGTTCATTTTCTAAAGCTTGCTTTGCTAGCTACCACTGTAAAATTGAAAATCTGTCACCTAGCGCCTAACGGTGTGGTTTGATAGTTGCACTTGAGAGCCAGTTCTAAGCCAAGTATCACATTTCACATCACATAAGGTACTTTGAATCTCGAACAAAAATATAATTACTGCAAAAATACAAGAAATTTGCAGCATAGGACCTAGCTATCATAGAATAGATAATAGTACAAGTACTTACTTACAATTCCTCCTAGTAAATATCCTATTCTATGCATCTCTTTAAAATACCACTCCTCAAGGCATCCCCATTACATTGTCGTTAGTGTAATACTTACGTTTTAATCTGACGAGTTCTGAGTACTGCATTTTTCACTTAAACCCTAGCATTACTAGTGAGGGGAAAACGGGACGACTTTTAACTGAAACTTTAATAGAAGGTAGGACTAACTCTTCTGCGAGTGTTCGTCTGGTGCCCATTGCTTCGCTCGTGTAGTCTGCCGCCAAACAGTAATGTGCAAGCATTACTGGGCTTGTGAGAATTAATACCTAATGTTTCAGAGTAACGAGCGCAATGCAGTGCCACGCAGGTCTTTGTGTTTATAAGTTCTGAGTGGCACTGCAATTGTTACGGACTGGCGTAGTGGGTCACCCTTAGGCAAACAGCTTGCTTGTTACGTTTTCAAATAGTTTAAAAAAACTTGACCAACACGGTCCATATTGTACAAAACAATTGCCTACAATGTTCAGTTTTATGGATAACCGTAGTTAACCCCTCTCTCTTGAAAACTGGTAAACTTATTCGTTAACATTTCTAGGCTTTTCTTAATACATCGTAGCCTGACCGTAGCAAAAAAATATCTGAATACGTCGTAAAAAAGCCCTTGTGTAGAACCAAATAACCAAGTAAGACGCAAGCACTAATATTACCTGCTGCAATTATTGTAGTTTTTCTATCGAAGATAGATTACGTATGACCGCAATCTCATCTGATGAAAATAATTACTGACAGTGAGTTCGACGGTGAAATACTAACTGTTAGTGGGAGGACTAACTCTTCTGCGAGTGTCCGTCTGGGTTGTTACCACCGCTTTGCTTGTGAAGTCTGCCGCCAAGCAGTAGTGTGCAAGCATTACTGTGTTCCGGTTTGATGAGCAGAGTATCCAGTGAAATTACAGGGCTTATGAGACTTAATACCTAACGTCTCAGGGTAACGAGCGCATTGCAGTGCCGCGCAGGCCTTTGTGTTTCAAAGTTCTGGGTGGCACTGCAATTGTTATGGGCCGGCGTTATGCTTACCATCAGGCAAACGACCAGCTCGTATGGTTACCTAATAACATTAAAAAAAAAAAAAAAAAAAAAAAAAAAAAAATACGATGCCATAAAAGATACTTAACATGATTCTGATCAATAAGAAGATATTATGTGCTGACGAAGAAATATCTCATGGGCCTGCTTTTGCAATACTGCACATTGTATTGCAAAATGCATTTAATTTGTTTGTTCAGGAAAAAGGCTCGAGTTATCTTTTTTCGAGGCGCTTTTTGATACATATATTGAACCTGCCCTGTCGTTTATGTCACTTATCAGTCTTGGCACGAAACCGATCTCCAGTCCTTTCCAGACAAGACAGCCCATCTCTAGACATTAGTCGAGAAGTCCTGACTGAATGTTCTCTCAGACATTTCCAGGCAAGCGCTAACTTTGTATAATGCACGCAATTTACATGGTGTAAGGATTAACTCGAGACGTGGTATACAGGCTGAGTATTTTTACACTGAATTTAAATGTTTTCTGGCAGTTCACCAACTATTTTAAACCGACGAACTATGAATTAGGTTTAACTTAAATGAACCGAGGTTCTCATGCTAACGAGCGCAGTACAGTGCCGCGCAGGCCTTTGTGTTTCAAAGTTCTGAATGGTACTGCAATTGTAATGGGTCGGCGTTATGATTTTTTTATGTTATTTGATAACGAGACGAGCTGGTCGTTTGCCTGATGGTAAGCGCTGGCCCATAACAATTGCAGTGCCACTCGGAACTTTGAAACACAAAGACCTGCGCGGCACTGCAGTGCGCTCTTTACCCTGAGACATTAGGTATTAAGTCTCATAAGCCCAGTAATTTCACTGGCTACTCTGCTCATCAAACCGGAACACAGTAATGCTACCACACTACTGCTTGGCGGCAGACTTCACGAGCAAAGCGGTGGTAACAACCCAGACGGACACTCGCAGAAGAGTTAGTCCTACCACAAAACAATTTACCTAGTTTATCTGTCGTTACACTTTCCCTAAAGTAGTTTATTGCAAATGGGCGTTATTGAATCTACTACCACTCTGTATACTACAAAGATAGTGTGTACCACGATACTTCCTAATGGCATTTTATGCAGTAATATGTCCGTACCTCTGCCAGAGAGGCAGGCAAATTAATTATTTCCATCAGTTAGGATAAGCTTGTACAGATATGATAACACCTCAGTGGTAGTGAAGATTCCTACCTATATAAGGATCGAGGTTTCGATTCCTACGTTGAGCTTCCCATGGTGGAAAACATTTTAGTGCAAGTTTACAAAATTTATGTTTTTTATGGTATTTGATAATGAGACGAGCTGGTCGTTTCCCTGATGGTAAGCATAACCCCGGCCCATAACAATTGCAGTGGCACACAAACAAACCGGGCCTTTTTAGGCACCGAAGTGAAACAAAACATCATGATGGAGCTGTAAGCATGGTGGTAAGGAATTTTCTAGTGCTCACCTGGCTAGTTGCCACCTTGAAATTTAAATTTGTTTGATTGGGATGACTTAGAAGTTTGATTTTTTCACAGCGCCAAGGGATTGCAGACCTGAGTATTTGATATTAATTTCAACTTGATATTTCCACCGAGAAAAGGTCTGGTCAGACAGACAGACCCTAACGAAGTGAGACTGTAAGGATTCCTTTTTTTTAAGTACACACCCTAAAAACTATAGATATGTTCTCATCATTCGATATAGTCTCTTCCTCCCACCTCCTCCCGCATACCACAGACGCTAGATTAATAATCAGCGTATTAAAACCCAAATTACTGGATTATTCCGGTAATTTTTTACGTTAGCTCTCGTAACTTTCCCAGTGCACCCAATGAAGCGTTGAAAATATCGAATGACATCATGTGAACCGGTCAATATGGCTTCGGGAAATGCTATCACCTCGTTTATATGCGCGCCTGGTACTCTAGACAATACTCCGGGTGATTAGTATGCGAAACGATATAGCGCCATCTAACGACGTGAGAAGAACTTGTAGTTAGAAAATAATGTGAAAAGTAATCAATACTAATATAAAAAAATACGAAAAAATCCTCCTAAAGTTTTGCATTGAACTATAAATAAAATTACCTGTTTTCAATTTAAATTTATTGCATCTTCTATATCATCTATCATCTATTTATTATCATCTATTTATTCATGCGCTGGTTTTAATCATTAGGCATCTGATCAGATTACAGTACATATTACGTATCTTATAAAAGCTGGTCTGGAAAAATATTATTGTCCACAAAAATCTGATTTTGTGTCGTTGATATTAGGACTATGAACTCAACACACTCATTTTCTCCATCAATACACCCACACTTATTCCATCATTCTAAACAACTTCCCAGTTCAAAACACTTTCCTCTTCATACATTCTAACAGACCATCTTTGTTCGAACCAAGCAAACACATAACCAAAAGAAACCCTTTGAACTCCCAAAGAGGTAAAACAAATAAGACTAACACCTTTTAAAAGAATTCCACACCTCTTTGTTTGAACAATTTTTAGTTGGCTTTCGTTTAGCGCCATCTTTAGGTAGCATTGTTAAACTGTCCTTTTTGTGTGAAGAAATGGCTTCTTTTCATTATGGCAGGTGCTTCCAAATTGAGATATAGAAAGGACATTTGGGTAGCAATTGTAAAGGAATAAAGACTACATATTCTAACAAGCTACTTGTGTAACAAAATGTCATTTCAATTATTTAAAAGCTTTATCGAATCCCTGATATTTACACGAAAGACAGGTATTCCAGTTTCACATCCAAGATACAAAAAAATTGTTTTAAAAAGCGACGAACTGACTTCAGTGAAAAACTACTGAATCGATTTTGATGAAATTTCTATGGGATCAGTTGGATATCCTTTCAAAGAAAATATAATTTTCCAAATCGGTTTATTTACGGAGATCTGAGGTGACAAACGTAAAAAAAATACAAACCGAATGGAGAACCTCCGTTTTGGAAGTCGGTTAAAAATCACTAAATTGAACTTCTAGTTCAACCTTCTTTTTAACTTTTGTATAACATATCTATAGGCCTACCTAGGCTTGTAAGTTATCCAAATGTTCAACCCGACTACCAGTTGGCAGCGTACTCAGCATGCGGGTGGCATTACTTCGTTGAATATAATCGTTACGACTCAAGACTTAAAAAAACTAAACCAAAATACGTCTATAAGTACCAAGACCTGTAAGTGAGTGTAACATTAAAATTCCTTCCCTTCGCTGCGGTCATCGTGCACGCGCCCTTTTATGGCACAAACACTACGGACGTCCTGCGATAGGCGATGCACACTACGCGTATAATGATCACATGAAGCAGTCTCCCATGAATAAAATAACGCTTATTGAACGCTTTCACACTCATAAGCCCTAAGATTATCTGTATCAAAGTTAACATGGACATATAGATACATAACGCGACATAGTCCCTCTACGAATTAGGTACCAGTTTGAAAGAATACACAATACAAACATTCAAGACCCGAGAACAAACTTTATGCTCGCTATACTACTTGCTGCCTTTTTATTTATAAACTAGCTGCTGCCCGCGATTTCACCCGAGTGGAGATTTTGGATTACATGGTTTTTAATTTTTTGTGCGGAACCCTAATTATTTTTCTAAAATTAAAGTAGCCTATGTTACTCCTTGTAACATCAGCTATCTGCCAGTGAAAGTCCCGTCAAAATTGGCCCAGCCGTTTCGGAGATTACTCGGAACAAACAGACAAACAGACAGACAGACAAAAGTTTTAAAAATGGCTGTTTTGGTGTAGGTCCCGTATATACTTTCACATGCATTCAGTAAAAAGCTGTTATTTTGATATTACAAACAGACACTTCAATTTTATTTATCTGTATGGATTGTTTTTTTTTTACAATTCAAAGATTAGATTTTCTCCACTACCTGTGGCCGATAATGGCAAAATTAAATACGATAGACCTAAATTAGGACTGGCTCTCAATTGCAACTGCCAGAACATACCAATAGGTGGTAGCTCGAGAACTAAATAAGATGCCGTACCACCATTGTTTTATCACGATGCTTTCGTTCCCTGAAAGTTCAAACTCTAGGATTCGAACTACCGACCTACAGATCGGTGGCTGAGGACATCATCACTGATGCATCATCGTTTCAAAACTTCCACCTAAACTTAGGTAGTAGTTTATGCGGTAGTTTTGAAGCGATGCGTCCTCTTAGTCACGGACGGCACGGAGCCGCCATACAAAGGACATCAACGCGTGTCTAGTTTCATATTTTTTTCTACTGTTTGATAAGGAGACGAGGTGGTCGTTTTGCTTGATGGTAACAATAACGTTGGCCCATAACAATTGCAGTGCGACTCAGAACTTTGAAACAAAGGCCTGCGCGGCACTGCACTGCACTCGTTACCCTGAGGTATTAAATTTCACTGTCTGTGGCAGTTTTGTGTTCCGGAACTAGAGATAAAAATTAGAAACTCCGATACTAATATTAATTAATTACTTATCCTTTCTTTCGCTTTCATAATATTAGTAGAATATTATAAAAGCGAAAGTGTGTTCGTTGTAACTTTTAAACTTTCGCGATTCGAAAACATTGTTTACTTTTAAGAACGGCAGTTAGTCGCGATAATAACATGGGTTTTTATTTACCTCGATATTTCGATCAAGTTGCATTGATTGTGGTCACGAGAAGACTGAAGAATTCGGGTGTCAGCGTCAGTAAAATGTGATGAGTGTTGTCACCAACTACCCACATTTGGCGTTATAGAAGTCTATGATTTTCACGGCACACCACACTAACTATATCCATTATCCACTGGCTTTTCGGAAAATACTCGTAGTTGCAAATGCAACTTGATCGAAACGTCGAGGTAAATAAAAACCTGTGTTTTTATCGCGATTAAATACCGTTCATAAAAATAAACAATGTGCGTTCGTTGGTTTTCCCCACTTTCATATCGACGTAATTTTATGCCTAGAGATAATTTAGATTTACAAAAGATTAAGAGGGGACAAATTAAGGGGCTTACACCCAAAAATAATAGCCACAACTAATTTAACAAGATTTAAACTAATTTATCAAAAACTTTTTCTGCATGATAACAAAATTACCTTTCTACCTCATACACAATTTTCTTTGCAAAAATATCTTGCTTATATCATTCCGTTCCGGTATACTAAACTCAATTACGAAAACCACATAAAAATCAACTATATAACCTACGAAATAAGGCTTAAATTCCACCGTAGTACCAGGTAATTGTTTCATAAAAACTTTTCACACGGATTTCAGTTTTATGGTGAGAATGATAAGGTTGGTTTTGTTGTGCAAAGGGCGTTTATTTAGCATAGGGTGCTCATCGAAGCATGTCGTCATTTAATTCGTTTTAAATGAAACATATGATGGAGTGAGGTCAATGCCCTATAGGAAATTGCATTGTATAACAAAGAGTTTGTTTCGGCCGTGAACTTTGGTATTTACAGTTAAGTAATAAATTTTTAAAGTGTTAACCTCTAGTTACGGGATATTTCGATCCGGGATTTGTGCATGGAGACCATGGTCTTGGTATTACCTGATGCACTAGACCTGGGGAGTCCTGGTTGGATGATCGTTAGGCGTTATTCATTTTTTAACCGTCTTTAAAAAAATTAGGAGATTCTATGTCCAACTGTATGTTTTATACTAGAAACCGATCTCGCTGTCAGATGTGGACTGATTTCGATATTTTTTTGTTTTCAATTTGTTTTTATTTATTTCTATAAGTGTGGAAAGGATCGTTACAAAATTGACTTAATTAATAATCCTGGAAAATGTCAATCAAAAATCTTATCTAATTTAGATTTTCATTTTTCCAGATCAAAAAATTTCTGCATCCAGCTAGACATCTTGAAGGTATGCTAGTAATTACAAACTTTTATTTAACTTGCCTTCTTAGTGGGTCAAATCTTGCAAGCTAAGTTTGACCCACTTCCCTGTGTTATACTCGTATAGACCCGAAATTTTACATACATATGTAAATCGGATGACAATGCAATATAATGATGTCACAGAGCTGGTATGATGATGGAGGTGGAAGGCGGCCATAGGAACTCTGTAACGAATCGACGTAACCCCATCGAGTTTGAGCTCATTTGATTTGTCTTTACAAGTACTCGCATCCACACTGCAAGCACACCTGCAGATTTTTCCCACGTCTTCAGTCCTGCATATGCTTCCCATCAGGGAAACGACCTCGTCTCGTTACCAAGGGGTAAAGAAAAAGCTATCATTGCTTCAAGAGACTGATTAACTTCGCCAGTGTGTCTAGTGGTATCACTATCTGACATGTCGCTAGTGTGCTACCTACGCAGATTCCTTACGCTTCGTCATGTGCTCAATAACCTTGGCTCTGTGACCTGCATACCTAGACTAGACCGTGTTAGACTACCTAGAACTAAGCTTACGTTACTAACGCACAATCGTAAGTGAGTAGTACTACGTAGAATAAAATAGTGTTACCACAAAAAAACCGTTTAAGTCGCCTGTTTAGCTAGACAGCGTCTAAAGATAAACGTCAAAAATGATTAGAAATGTCACAAACAAAGAAACAAGTTCCATTGCTGAGAGCAGCAATGGAACTTGTTTCTCTGGTCCTGTAGTCAGACTGACATAATGGCGCTTCGATTTACCTGTAGTAAATGTGACATCGCTGCAAGGACTGCAGTACCGCCCAATCTCGATTAAATCGAAGGCTTTCTCATAATCCACAAACGCTAGACATAGCGGCCGATTATACTCCTTGGTCTTCTGTATAATCTGGCGTAGCGTAAGGGTGTGGGCTCTATCGTGCTAAAGCCTTTTGGGTAAAATTTATTCAATTAAATTTAATAATAATTAAATAATTTTAAAAAATTCCGTTACTTGCTGAAGACAAAAGATTGTCAATGTATAAAGTCAACATAAGTGTCTATTATTAAAATTGTAAACTTATGCTTGCGTCAGAGGTCATTCAAGAGCTGAGAGTCTGAACTATGGCATTCAGGATTCAATAGCAATGATAGCTTAAGTCGTTAGCGACATTGTGCTGGGAATAAGTATTTTAGCTTATTTATAACTTTGTAGTACTTCTATTGATGTGAAGGATAAGCATTTAAGTAAAACTTAGAGAGAGATGAGCAGATTATTTGTTTGTTGGCAAACGTCACGATCTTTGTCTTTAAGGTATAATGTAGCACGTATTATATGGTATTACAAAAAGCCCCCAAACACGAGCACTTCACAACATTCCCCGCAAACGTTCCAAAAACCGCCCGTGTGTGGGAATTTCAGATGGATTACGTGGAGTGATAGGAATATTCAATATCCAAACGTTCCAAATACAACGTTCCAAATCATCGTGTGTCTGATACAACGATCCATTTCGCGTTCAGTTGGACTCGAGACGCATCAGAATCACCGAAAAATGGAGCCATGGCGTGCCCGGAATGGAGTGGCCATCTGTGGGCTTGAAAATTGGACCATCGTTCCACTCGATCCACTACGCACGGAGTGATGGAATTGGAGCGATCGTGAATGGTGAACTTTACCCGAGGTGGTCCCATATATGTTTTGTCAAGATCGGATGAAGCTCTTCGAACCTAAACTCTAGCTAGCTTTAAAAGTAATTCTTTGTTATTTTTTCGCAAATTGTATGGAGTTTTGATTAAAACAAATGCTATTAGAACTAAAGTTCTGATAGCATTTTGATTGCCATCGTAACGTGATACGTAATAGGATCTGTTTGTGTTTTGTGTAAGGCTAATATTTTTAGAAGCCTACCGTCACATACTGTGCACTCACTATTTAAGTTAATTTAAGTTTATTTTGTGTTTCGCTTACAAGTGAATTTGATTCTTTTAGAGAAATAAATGTCTTAAACCGTATAACGCAAGTTTTGTAAAGTGTAAGCATGCGTGTGTACAAACGCTCAAAAACACAAAAGATTGAACAACTTCCGTGACAATTCCGTGACGATGTACCGCCATAACATTACAAGAACGTAACTTTTCGACGCCAACACTTTCACTAACCATCAGTTCCTGCATGCTAATAAGCGATTAATTTTAATGCTAGATGTATTCTGGCGCAAATATGAACCGTCATAGACTAGATGGCCAGGAGTAAAATCTCATCAGTCATAATAAAATAATGACAGTCTTCAGTAACTCTCGGATCTCTGCCCAGTCCTTTTTTATTGTATTTTGTAACGAGACGAACCGGTAGTTTGCCTGATGGTAAGCATAACACCGGCCCATAACAATTGCAGTGCCGCTCAGAACTTTGAAAGGCAAGGCCTGCGCGGCACTGCAGTGCGCTCTTTACCCTGATACACTAGGTGTTAAGTCTCATAACCCCAGTAATGTCACTGGCTACTCTGCTCATCAAACCGGAACACAGTAATGCTTGCACATTACTGCTTGACGGCAGACAAAGCAGAGGTAACAACTCAGACGGACACTCGCAGAAGAGTTAGTCCTACCACTAATAAACTCAGCTCCTGAGCTGTTTACCTATTAATTATCTTTATGATATACAGACAGGCGGCTGACTGTAAAAATTGCCAAAAGCTAAAAAGCAGATAAAGACATATATAGATATTATGTTTGTAAAAAGACGTACTGCGCAGTCCCTATGTAAAATGGGCAAGGGCACGTGAGCAATGAATAGTTTTATTAATAGAAAGGACATGGCATGGTTTTGTATGGGAGGTGGTCCTTGGAAACCGACATTAATAAAACTTATATTAATGTGTAGTGTAGTAATTGTAGATAATATTTATCACAAAGAATGATTTTTGACACCGCCATTTACTAATTATATTAATTTAAAAAATCCATAGTATGAACTAGGAGAATTGTTCTGGCATCACTAATTGAAGCCTGGCAGCCCCATTGTGTAGTACCCTAGGGATGTATTGATTATTTAAAAAAATCGATTATCCCGATGGTTCTGACATAGAGAATCGATTATTATATTGAGCTAATTTAATCGTTTCTCAAAAGTTTACCTAGGCACTTGTTAATAAACAATATTAAACGGTGGTTTAGTTAAACTATGTTTTGTTCTTTGACAATTTTAAACGAATCGAAAGAGACAACCTTATTTACCTATTTACTTTAACAATGTTCACTAGGTTGTTACCACCGCTTTGCTAGTGAAGTCTGCCGCCAAGCAGTAATGTGCACGCATTACTGTGTTTCTGTTTGATGAGCAAGGTAGCCAGTGAATTTACTGGGCTATTGAGACTTAATACGTAATGTCTCTGGTTAACGAGCACACTGCCGTGCCGTGCCGGCCTTTGTGTTTCAAAGTTCTGAGTGGCACTGGAATTTTTTTGGGCCGGCGTTTTGCTTACCTCTATGCAAAAGCCTTAGTTCACATTACCCTCAAGATAGCATTTTTGGGTAAACACTCACTGCAACTCCCAGTAATAGGTACGAAAAAAAAATGTAATTGCATGATGTTTGGTTTGAACTACAGTTTATATGGACAATTTAAAGACATTTTAGATTTTATTAATACCTTATTTACTATAAGTTGATAAAATATACCTCTTTATTTTATATCATCAATCGATTAACAGTCAATGATATCTAATCGATACTCGATAGTCAATAGCCCAATAGATGATGATAAAGATATTATACGACATGGTCTTGATTATGGTTTTTGGATACCACCTTATAGCCATTTCAAACAGGGGGAATTATACGTTTTGATTCACCCATAATCTTGAATTGATTTCGGATATAAAAAGATTATCGATATCGTACTCAATCGATTCTACTTCATAAGAAGAAAACGATTGTAACATGTAGGCACATCCTTAAACTGCTGACATTGCCATAAACAACTTTTATTCATAGACTACAACTAGGAGTAGTAAAGGATACTACGTATCAGACGGACATGACGTCAGGCCAAAGATTTGGCTTCTGATTGGCTGTGGTATATTTTTTTTGTCGTGTCAAGGTTTTGGGTTTAGGCAAAGCATTCATTAATCCCATTTATTTAAAACCTGTTTTATTCAAAAATGGTGGTGCGAAAAAAAATAAAAAAACTAATTTTAAGAACTCTTTATAAACGTGCTTTCGACTAATATATATATGGTATCTGTCGGTTACCAAGGACCACTTTTGACCATGTCCTTTCAAAACATTGTCTGATAAAAAACCTCTTCTTTTGTCTATGATGGTTTTCATTTGCGTCAGTTGACGCTTTTTTAAAACTATACAAAACTGTATAATCGTGCGAAAATGTAAAATTTATGCTAATTGAGGAGTTGTATTGACTTTGACTGTGACCTAATGTCGTTGCTAAAGAATTTGTCACAAACCGGATTTTAAACACACTCTTTATAAAGATTTTTGAGTAAAAACTTCTTTGTTGTCTTTTTTTTTATTCCCAAAGAGGGAGTTCTATATTCGGCAAGAATATTTTATGCATATTTTTTATTATAATACTAGCGTCTGCCTGAGGTTTCGCACCCGTGGAATCAGACTAAAATGTAGCCTATAGCACTCAGGGATAATGCAGTTTCTTATTAGTGAAAGAATTTTTTAGAATCGGACCAGCGTTTCCAGAGATAAGCGGTAACAAACAAACAAATTCACTTTACTGCTTTATCATATTAGTATAGAAATAGGCCTGCGTGTTATTGCAATCGCGAAGATGCGTATTTGCGTAACGACGTAGAACACTGGGTACCACCGTGTAGTCTCCCGCCAAGCAGTAATGTGCAAGCATTACTGTGTTCCGGCTTGATGAGCAATAGTCTATGAAATTACTGTGCAAATGAGACTTAATACCTGGTGTCACAGGGTAACGAGCGTGCTGCAGTGCCGCGCAGGGCTTTGTATTTCAAAGTTTTGGGTGGTATTCGATGGTGGTACTGCAATTGTTATGACCTCCACCACCACGGTCAGGTTCAAGTGTTCTCAATAAGAAAGCAGCATGCAAGGTGCAGCTTGGAAGTAGTTGCATATTCAAACCTCTACTTGCCTTGCATACTCAATGCAAGCGAATAAACAACTTGCATACAAACAGTTCTTACATCTTTAACTGTAAGCTTAAAATAAGCTTTCTTGACGTTATATTGATTACAAAGTTGCATCAAAAGGCTTTAAGGTGGTCGATTTTCATACTAACGTATTTTACATTTATGGTGGAAGAGAGTATAATTTTACACTAAAATGATTGTTGTTGGCTTTTATATTGGTCTTTGTTTGCTGCAAATCATATTTATTATCACCTATGCTATTAAACCAAAAATAACCAAGCTTTTGCATCAAGCTCGGATTACGAGATAACACACGAAGCTTGGCTTCATGCAAAACCATCAAAAAGCCACGAAATAGACAAGAACGGCAATACGGCCAGATAGTGCTATCTCGAAGCCTCCCTGGTCGAAGAGACGACTGCTCCGCTTTCCGTTTTGTAACAGTTAACATTATAAAAAAGTACTTGTCATGTTGTGTTAGTATTTAGAGTTAATTGTTACAAATAAATATTTTTCATTTCATTACATTTATTCACTCTACATACATCATCTACGCACCACCGCCTATTTACCGCGGCGTCTGCTATGAGCACGCAGTGGTTTTAAAACAATTTCTTTTAATAGATATCATAGAAGCAAGAGTGGGTGCCGTGCTCGAACTAGATTTTCATCAAGCCCCAACCACAACCACAATATACGATACGATATACGTCAAGCGGGGATCGTGGTTATTCCATGGTTTTCACGTGGTCCGCGATTGATGCTTATCCATCAATCATGTGTGAGGGCTCCCTTAGAGTCACTACCACTCCCGCGAGCGCCCACCTCGGGCCCACGCAATCTCACTTTAGGGCTCATTTCGTGAATCGTGCGTGAATTCTCTCGCGACCCTGATATCCCGGCGGACGGTCCCAGCCGAGGTTCGTACTGCGTGGTGCACCCCACGTACTTTTGGTACTCTTGAGCAAATCGCTACAATTTTGAGGGCTGAACGTCACCGTTCGGTGACGCTGTAAAGGTCGCTAGACCAACACCTTATCCTAAGGGGTCATGGCAATATTCACACGGACAAAAAGAAAAAGCTTAGCGTTACATACCTATAACCTTCTGATTTATTTCAACATCACACAAATGAACAGCATAACGATTTACATCCACTGTTCACTCACCATACTCAGTCTCAGAAAAAGAAAAAAGCTATACCGCAGACTAATAGAAATATATAGATGGTACTTTAAACATGCTGGTGAAGCTGCCAATGTAAGCCAGCTTGCTCATGCTAAAAATCTTGCGGACATCAAAATCAAGTTCTGTTTCTTATTTAGTTTAAATTTAGTTTTTCCCATCTAAACCAAAGCGGGTTTCTTGTGGCCCATCTGTACGTTTGTATTTTTTATTACGTAAACGTGAATCTAGGTAAAAAAAGCTTATTTTATTTCTTGGTTTTTCTTGGTAGTGTAAGTTAATGATGGGATTTTTGTTTAGTTTTCCTAAAAGCAATTTTTTAATATGCACACTTTCATAAACGCACCCTGGCTTACTTTGATATCTTCACTAGCGGATTCCAAGAGCGCCGTCTTTACATTTTTATAGCCTATGTGCACTATAGGCCTATTCTAGTTAATAGAATAAAAAATCCTCCCATAAGGATGCGTGCAGAGAGCAAGCAGCACGGATCGTGTTGCCGACGTCATATGCGGACGAACGAGAAAAAAGTATATTAACTCAGGCTGTGAGTACAGGCCGGCGGAAAAGTGAATTTTTACATTGTTTTATTTATTACGGTAATTGTAGATAAGATTTTAAACTCTCGCTTTTATATTTAGTAGAATTCTAGCTGCGGTCTAATAATTCTAGATACCTTCTAAGATGCGTTTTTCTGATATAAAAATAGCATAAATGTAGTGATAAATTATATACATCGTTAGTTACCATTAAAAAAATCACGTCGGTAATATCTTCCAGATAATTATGTATTCAGCTTATTAGTAAGATGAATAGATTTAAAGTGGTTAACACTACATACCATTCATTAAATAAGTAACATCTTAATGAATATGATGGTAAACATAATACCTGCCCATAACAATTGCAGTGCCACCCAGAACTTTGGAACACAAACGCATCTGCGGCACTGCATCGCGCTCATTACCTTGAGACATTAGGTATCTTATTAAGCCCAATAATTTCACTGATTCTGTACCTGATGTTATATGATTTGACACTGGCTCTAGATCACGTCTACTAAAATACACACTTCAAGGTATTTAACCAAATTCTTAATCGCCAACGTGTTTACTTCAGTCATCATAAAATCTTCGTTATTAACTTTATAATAATGCCAAGCATATAATGCCAACATAATATCATGCGATGTTTTCTCAACTCGTCATTCAAGTATGTACGTGTCAGGGACTAAGCTACTACAACACATGTATTTATTGCAAGAATGTATGTTTTAATACGTTGTTGTCTTTTGCGCAAGACTGTATCAGCTTGATTAGAATTTAAGTACTATTCTATAAATATGCATCGCAAATGTAGTACTTGCATTGTAGTAATTGATGACTCTTGAATATATATAAAAGGTGAAGTGCGTGTTAGACGTTACCTTTGGGTTCCGTAGCTTTTTAATTAGAAATGTTTTTTATTTATTATACTCGTAACCATTTTCGTTGAGAGTATTTAACAACGATTTAATAATGTAAGTACTACCTCTTTTCCGTTGTTAGTTATTTATTATTAAACGTAGTTTTAAAAAATTTTCTTACAATATTTTATTTAACTTGGAAATTTATTTAAAAACTATGGGATCACAAAAAAATTAAACAAACGTTAAGCCTGTGTTAAACACTGTTTAACACTTAAACATGCCTTAGTCGCGTGAACCACAAATCCTGATTTAATTAGTGTCTAACACAATTCTGTTGTGAGATTTCAAATCATTTTTGACGTTTATCTTTAGAGACTGTCTAGCTAAACAGGCGACTATAAATGGTCTTTTTTGTGGTAAATTTGCAAGCTAAATTTAACCCACTTCCCGGTGTTCGATTGAGCCGAAATTTTACATACATCATTTAACATGTGTAAATCGGATGACAATGCAATATAATGTCACAGAGCTGGTTAGCTGAGGGAGCCAGAAGGTGGTTTCAGAAACTATGTAACGAAACGCGAGTTTGGGCTCCTTTGAATTGTCTTCACAAATACTCTGTTCCTAGATGATGTCACATTCCTTCCGGCTTAATTATGTAATATACTAGCTACTGCGGGCGGTTTCACCCGCGCGGATATATTGGATTTCATGGTTTTTATTTTTTTGCGCGGAACCCCAATTATTTTTCTAAAATAAAAGTAGCGCAAGTTACTCCTTATAACATTAGCTATCTGCCAGTGAAAGTCCCGTCAAAATCGGCCTAGCCGTTTCGGAGATTACCCGGAACAAACAAACAGACAGACAGACATACAAAAATTTTTATAATGGTTGTTTTGTGATAGGTACCGTATATACTTTCATATGCATTTGGTAAAAAGCTTTTATTTTGATATTATAAACAGACACTTCAATTTTATTTATTTGTATAGACATACGCTGTAAAAACCATTACAAAGTTGTTTAATTCAAAAGATTATAATTACCGTTACCTAGTTCAATTCAACATTTAAATCTACCACAAAAACACCTAAATCAATTATTAATAATCGAGCACATAATTTAAAAAATTAACGATATCAAATTAGGTACATTCAAGTTTGGGTCCGCCAAAATAACGGTGCTGTAATCGTTTTAATAACGTTACCGTAACGTCCTCATATCGATTCCAGGAAGGATCGATTCTAATCGAGTACCGAATATGGAATCGAATTGAACGTGACTGGGAGTTTTAAGCGATCATTAGTGGATAGTCGTTTGGCTGAATTCGGAAGAGACCTTTGCTTGTTTGTTTATTAAAAACATGCTTCTGTAATATTAATTGTAGGCTTGGGTTGTGAATTAATAATTTCTCTTTAGACATTTTTTTAAAACAATATTTCTCATTTGATATTATTAGTTCTAAAGAAAGAAAACATATAGGAAATGTTTAAAAACAAATACCATTAGTATTAGAATTTATTAGGTGGTAGGACTAACTCTTCTGCGAGTGTCCGTCTAGGTTGGTACCACCGCTTTGCTCGTGAAGTCTACCATTATGTCCAAGTGTTGTAATGTTCAAGCATTTCCAACTTGTGCGTGGTAGCTAGCCACGTAAGTACTAGAAAATTCCCTATCACCAAGCCGTACACATACCGTGTTATATAAACATAACATAAAACGCTTACACACTCGTACCGTCGCACTAGGATTGCCTGTGTCGCAGGTGGCATGGACATACACAGATACACATCACAAACATCCAAGACCCGAGAACAAACTTTATGCTTACACAAAATCTGTCCCGGCCGGGAATCGAACCGGGGACCCCTCGCCTTGCAGGCAGGGTTACTACCAACTTAGCTACGGAGCCGTCAAGAGGTAAACTATTAAAATACCTTCATAAATAAAAAATATATACAATGAAGAGATAGAGGTGATAAAAGAATACTAAATGGACACTAAAACCAATCCTTACTAAAAGCATCGATATCTTAAATGACTTAAAGAGACTTAAAGGAAAACGTACCTAGCTCCCTAATTAAAGTTCGTTTATTATTCAAGACTAGAAATGGGACACATAGTGGTGTAGCCGGACTTATCCGGAAAAATATGGGTGTCGAGTAACCGAATTAAATTTGTATTCGGCGTAGACTAGGTGGTAGAACTAACTCTACTTCTGTCCGCCTGGGTTGTTACCACCACTTTGCTAGTGAAGTCTGCCGCCAAGCAGTGATGTGCAAGCATTACTGTGTTCCGGTTTGATGAGCAAAATAGCCAGTGAAATTACTGGGCTTATCAGACTTAATACCTAATGTCTCAGGGTAACGAGCGCATTGGAGTGCGACGCAGGCCTTTGTGTTTCAAAGTTCTGAGTGGCACTGCATATGTTTTGGACCGGCGCGGCGTTATGTCTACCATCAGCCAAACGACCAACTCGTCTCAATACGAGACTAGATGGATTTCTGCAAGTCTCTATCACGAGGTCGGGTTTATCGCCTTCTACGGTTTGATTGCCTGGAAAATACTTTTTGTGTTCCCCACGAATAGAAACATTGCATAAATTTAATGGTTACATGAAACATCATTATTACAACCATGAACAAGGAGACATTTTTATAGAGTAGTTGTTCTGCCCCGATTATTGGAGTTTATGCTAATGATACGTACAAGTTCACCAACCACATTTTATTTCATACTGAATCCAATAACCGGCTCAAAACTAAAAAATTAGGTTTTTTATAGTTAACAATATGTGCGCAGTTTATTACCCTGGTCTAAAAACTTAACCCCCAGTAATTTCACCGACTAATTTGCTTCATGCTTGACAGGAGTTCTGGTAATCGCAGTAGCTGAAAAAAGTTGCTGCCCGTTCCCTGGATATTCCCTTATTACGGCACCCGCGAGAAGCTATGTTCATATTCGTAAGCCGGAACCACATACCCATCCCTATTTTAGATGTATTTCTAAGTCATTACCTAGATCCTCTTTATGCCCTATCGTAAAACCTTTTGTGAATTGGTGCATCATTAGTTTTAACCTTGGAAGTAAGTAGTAAAGTCTATTTGATAGTTAATTCTGTAAATTTTATTCACCTTTAATTTATGGGGGAAAGAAAATAATTAGTTTTGTTTGGTTAATTAGCTTTGAAGATTCATGACCTCGATGGAATTTTGTACTCATGAAGTGCAGTTTACTTCGGAAACTAAGTTTGCGACGTACTTACGTATTGTAAGAAACTAATGTCTTTATTTTTTAGCACAATGGAAAAAGCGACAAGATTTAGTCTGGTAGCACATGGATCAATTTCTGCCAGATAAGCATGCAAAAAGGACACACATGTACTTGTACATGTTATTGAATAGCCAAGTCTTCCAGCAATCCCTTTCTACAATAGCACACGTCTTTTGTCCCAGCAACGTGGGTGACAGCCCACACTGCCTGACTTACCTACAGTCTCGATGATAAATCTCGCATCTTATCTTACAGAGAGTTCGTGTCTTCCGCGAAGTAGTTTACTGTAACGGCTGAGGCACACCAGATGGTGCGATGCCATAACGCTCAAAGTGGCAACGCAATTGTGATATTTTAAAATAAGCCCTTTTGTGTATCAAGAGCGGTTAACTAACGCCTTTGCTGAACTTATTATTACGGATACACTTAAAAATAAAAGTTGATGTCTCATCACATCCCAGAACGCACAGCTGTGCATCACTGTGTCACACAATTTGTAATCCAAAACTCAGGTGGCAATGCAATTATAATTATTACGTGCAGGCATGACATTTTACATCTTTATATTACTCATATTATGCGTAAAATATATCAATGCAATTATGCAAAGCATTTAAAAAATATTTTGTTAAATAAATGACAGTCAAATACAGGATTATGGCATTTATAAAAATTGCAACTTTCAGTAATGCGGCGGGAAACGCCATCTATTTTGGCATCGTACTTTCGCAGCGAAGTTATGTGTTTAGGCCTTTAAATTTTGCGGAGAAATGCAGTCTGCTTTGTTTGGAGAATTCTTTCGTGGCGGATTTGACTATTGTCTGTATATTTCATTCGTGATATGGCATATGTACGCGAGTGACAATGGAAGGAAGTACGGGGAGACTCCAGAGACAAGAAATAGGCACTTTTAAAGATAATTTTGTTAATCTTGGCAAAAGCAATATACTTTAATTATTATACTGGCAAGTTTTTAGCATTTGTTTTTATCGTTTTGTCATACGTGAAATATCAGACCTAGATTCATTTAACTTTAATGAACGCTCTCCTGCTCAAATTCTTATCACATACATAGAAAGTAGATACTAAGTAAGAAGCTTGGTGATATATTTTCCACTTGATGGTGTTATCCAACTATATAGGCTAACACAAACAGATGCACCACAATGCAAATAGTGGTATAATAAATATCTGTGTCTTCTTAGACCATACATAAACAAACAAACAAACAAACGTGTTGATGATGTTTAAATTTCGCAACAAACATGGCAGCATGGCACATTATCATAACTGTCAAAATGTTGGCAACACTATACAATTTAATATTTAACTCTTTAAAAAATATAATTATTCATCTATTGACCTCTAAGCAAACTGAAAATCGCTAAAGCAAAATAAAAAGAACTATAACTTCACTCCTTTAGTTCAATCGCGTTGAATGCGTTGAATCGTGTCATTTCTGTAGACAAGGAAGGTTGTACACTCCATTCATACTACTATATTTCACAATCAATAATGTGTCATGATCTTGAATATTTAAGCTTGAGTATTTCGTCACTCAATTGAGTATTCTAAAGTCAGGTTTATTCATACAAAAACTCTAACAGTGTTTATTTATAGAAAAATGTAGTTAAAAACTTACAAGCAATTTAAAACACGACAGAGACAGAATTAAATAAATAAACATACTTTTATAAACCAGCATTGTGGACAAACGCAAGCCTAACACTACTAAAAAAGTAGTTCAATAAAATTAATTTGAATTATGTATTATTATTTAATTTAAAAAGCGGAAACTGAAATCATCGAGATATCTCGATATATGAAACTTTATTGTCCAATTGTCCATTTTATTGAGAATATAGTCGGTTCTTAGCTTCTGTGGTCCACTTATGCACAACCCTATTATTAGAGCTCATTCCTAGTGTGTCTATTTTAGTCTGTAGCATATTATTCAGTTTTTCTCTCTGCTAATAAAGATGGTGCCCAAATGATGTGGTTGTCATTCACACATTCCAAGAATAAAATTAATTCATTTTTACATCCCTAAGGGTTCATATTCTTTCATAAAATGTATTAGACAACTACTCTTAAGATATGAAAAAAGAATCATTAAAACCGGTTGACAATTGGTTGAGAAATCGAGTACTCTCAAAAAGTAAATGTAGGCGACTTGAGAACCTCCTCCCTTTTTTAAGTCAACTAAAAAGAACTGTAGTTCAAAAATAATCTAACAGCGCTCGAACTAAAATAATCGAGTCACACATACTCAAATAGTGTTGCGACACTCGCTCAATTGTCACTTTCGTCATTTCAAAGACTATTGTATTACGTTTCGCAACATCTCCGATTCTTCTTTGTGTCGTGTTTAGCACAATGTTGTTGTTGAATTACCTATAGTCTTTTTCAAATTGTTTTGGAGATCGTTTCTTTATAACATCATCATGTGACATAATTTAAGTGACTATTGACGTGTAGTCCATTGACTTTGTTTGGGATAGATCTTTAAAAGAGTTGTTATGCACTGTGGATCTGTTGAGATTTTCTTAGTTGTCCAATAATGTAAAAAAAACTTGACGGCTTACTAACCAATGACATAGATAGAAATTCAAAATCGAATCATGTCATTGGTTAGCTGTAGGATCACTATGGCTGTCGTTGATTGGCATCAGTCGAGTTTGTTTACATTATTGGACAAGTATAGAAGACCAGACAATAGTGCATGTTGTGCCGGGTTTATAGACTGCTTTGAGAATTCCATCACAACATAAAGAGCAGAAGGAACTCCGCGCTAAATGGTTACGTTGGTCTATAAAGTGGTGTAAATAAAAAACAATAAGGCTGATTCTAATGACCTTAGTTTAACTTTGAAATTAAACTAAATTTAAGTTTCGGTTATTTTTAATAGAAAAACGGTCTCACATGTTGTAAATAAGTAGATACCAATATTTAAATTAGGTTTGGTAATTTGAACGTCGAACACTTGAACTTCGTTTCGTTTTTTTTTTTCACATTCGTGAACTGCTGCCTTTGATTATAACACCTTAGCTCTTAAAAAAGTTCGTACTCGTTCGTGATAATATTCGTAAAACATAAATAATAATTCAAATCAACCAATCAGAGCTCAGCACCAACCACTAACCACAAATACTCAAAGAATCCCTCTTTTTTCCACAATGAACACAGTAAACAGTGGAATCCTTGACATTCAGACACACGGTGAGTATTTAGGTTTCGTAAGTGTGAGGTTATATCAACAAGCGGATGGCCAGGGCCTTTGAACTGCGAATTTGTGGTACAAGTCAAGAGATGATGACAAGATAGATGGAAGATTTACAGTACTACTTTTTAAGGCGCTGCGCTGTTTACAGCAAATTATCCTACTCTTTGTCGTACAAATATCCGTTCTTTCGGCTTACAAGCAGTGGCTGAACCACTGTTAGATAGCAGACCTCATTGTTCAACTATTGCCTACTCCGTTGTGATACGTTAGTATCAATCAAATGGCGAGAAAAGAGTAGTTCCGTTGTGGTAAGTACTAAAATAAATCTGATAACTAATCAGGATATATCAGTTGGTTTGTTTTGGAAAGAGCTGCCAAAATCTAGATATTCTGAAATGAAATTACATAAAGTTTTTTTTTTGGTGAATAACGTGAAACGAAACGCAATTTGTCGAAACGGAACAGATTTTTCAGCTTCATTTTGGCAATATTTGTTAATGGAAAAAGCTATAAAAAAATTGACCGAACAGATGGCAACACAGCTTATTATTTGTCAAAACTGACAAAGATGACGTGAAGATGACGCCATACTTTTTTTGATGTAGCTGCTTTCTGGATATTTTTAGGAACTCAAGTGTTGTCTACTTCAAGTCAAGTTTTAGTCTACTTTTTTATTTATAAAGTTAGTAACTTGCACCGTCGTGGTATCTGACCGTCCCGTTAACGAGATACTGACCGATATGTAGGCGAAAGGTCGAGTGTTGCAGACTGCACGTACACGTAAGGTTGCCAGTTGTCCGGGATTTCCGGGATTGTTCCAGATTTGCGTGCCTTACGTATTAGGAAAATTTCCGAAAATTTCCCGCTGTCTCGTCTTATGGGCACTTAGAATTATTTAAATTTCACAATGCTTTCCTGGAGCCCATGAATAAAATTTGACGTATTTGGGAAATAAAATGTCCCAGATGTACCTATTTGCTTGGGTTTAGGATTTTTTATTTTTTCAGCTCATCAGGGCATAATGTTCCCTCATTATGCCCCCTCTGAGTTCCCAAACCAAACATAGATAACATTTTACAATAATAATTAGAAATACAATAAAAACTGACATAATGAAACTTAATTATCTCAATAGAACTATTTATTACAATAAAAAATGCGTCCCGTTCAACATCGTTAGTACAAATGTCCCAGAAATAGGTGTTTCCGGTGTGGCAACCCTACGTACACGACTTTCGTGATGGAACGCCACATATTGTGAGTTACGGGGTATAATCGTAGAAGGTCTTGGATCAGGTATGGTATTGCTCAAAAGTATAGTCCTTAGAAAATCTCATCATGATCTCGTCTGGTACGGGAAATTAGTTCATTAACTTGGGTATTAGAGCGCTCATGAAAGTTAAATTAATTTAGGTACCGATACGATTTGTAATCAGATCAATCTGGCCCAGCTTCACTGTAAAAACCAATAAATGTAAAGATATCTGTACTGAATTGAAAAAAAAAAAGAATTAAGTAATCAATTTTTTTATACTCGTTAAGTGTTTGATATGATTTGAGATGATATGTGGTTGAAGATGGAGAATTTAGTCTAACTCTAGATTAGAACTGGCTCTTTGTAGCTGCCGGAGCATACCGATAGGTGCTTAACGACAGATTTTCACCTGGAGAGTGGTAGCTAGCCAGATGAGTTCTATACAATGAGCTATGACCATGCTATGATTGCACCACGGTGTTTTCCTTCACCGAACGGTTCCTTGACGGCTCCGTAGCTAAGTTGGTAGTAACCCTGCTTGCAAAGCGAGGGGTCCCGGGTTCGATTCCCGGCCGGGGCAGATTTTGTGTAAGCATAAAGTTTGTTCTCGGGTCTTGGATGTTTGTGATGTGTATCTGTTTGTGTCCATGCCACCTGAGGCACAGGGAATCCTAGTGCGGAGGTATGAGTGTAAGCGTTTATTTAGTTATTTAAGAGAAGCGCTTGTAATCCATTTTACACTATAATATAAGATTCGCAAAACGATAATCAAACCCATTTACTAGTAATAAAATGAGAAAGTGTGTTTGTACGTTTGTTGGTTTTTGGTTTGTTGGTTTGTCCTTCTTTCACGCAGTAATAGAACAAGAGATCGACCTGATTTTTGGGATAGATATAGTTTATGGACCGGAGAGTAACTGAAACTATTTATCCCGGAAAATGTACGGTTCCCGTGGGAACGTGGGTGAAACCGCGTGAACCGCTAGTTATAAAAGATAAATCTAGGCTAATAACGAATCTCTGTGGTAATAATTTAACCATTCATTATTTTTTATTTACTATTTATATCACAATAAATAATATCATCTCGTTATACGAAACATCGTAACTGGCACTTTACGCCACAAAATGAAAATAAAACTATCGCCCACTAGTCCTTTCCCGGCGGGTTTACTGCCAAATAAATCGACTATTTAATATCATCTGGCCCAGAGATTCTCAAACTTTGGTACATACTAGTTTGTGGCACGCAGACGCACGTTTCTTGAGCTCCTGTGTTTATTCGCTGTTTTGTTAGTGGTAGGACTAACTCTTCTGCAAGTGTCCATCTGGGTTGTTATCACCGCTTTGCTCGTGAAGTCTGCCGCCAAGCAGAAGTGTGCAAGCATTACTGTGTTCTGGTTTGACGAGCAGAGCAGCCAGTGAAATGACTGGGCTTATGAGACTTAATACCTAATGTCTCAAGGTAACGAGCGCACTGCAGTGCCGCGCAGGACTTTGTTTTTCAAAGTTCTGGGTGGTACTGTAATTGTTATGAGCCGGCGTTATGCTTACCATCAGGCAGGCGACCAGCTCGTCTCGTTACCAAATAACATTAAAAAAACTCACACAATTACTAAAATAAAAAATGTGTATTCTTGCAACTGCGTTTAGTTTGAGAGTTACTATACAATTTCCATTACCACAGAAAATTTAAACACACCCTATAAATGTGTTAAACAGATGAATGCCCTGTCTAGCCCTTGTCTGAGTCTTTTTTTCTCGTTATAGGTTAGCGTTTGACCGCACTCACACAAAGGCCCTAATTCTACAAACCAGGTCCCCAATTTTACTTATTAAATACGAGTAGTTTAAAAATTACAACCGTATCGTCGCAAAATGACCACAAAAAAGGAGTGTAAAATCCTTTTTTTAGCAGTCGTGTAAGAACAAGTTTGTGCATTGTGCTTTCACAAGAACTTTGAGAACCGCAGATTTAGCTCTTGTGAAATGACCCAACTGGTCGTAAACCGTAAATAAATCCGAGTTTAATATAACAAATAGCATATTGTGCGTTTAACTTAGGTTTAAAATGAATAGAACAAAAAAACGTCACGGTGGGTGGCCTATGTTTTAAATCGTTTTAAAGTTGTCGCTTATTTTAAAGTAGCTTATGTCCACGGTTTCACTCGCATGGATGTTACCACAAAAACTGTATTTTTTTTCGGAGTACAAAGTTAATAAATAATTATCAAAAATCCAGTTAATAAATAATTTCTATGCGATAAATCACGGCGATACGTTGTTACTTGATCCGTTGCTGCGTGAAGATGAACAAACCAACAAACACACCTTCGCATTTATAATATTACTAAGCTGTGCCCCGCGGCTTTGCCCACGTAGCCTAACTCTCTTCTTGTAACATCAGCTATCTGCCAGTGAAAGTCCCGTCAAAATCGGTCCAGCCGTTACGGAGATTACCCGGATCAAACAAACTGACAGAAAGACAGACAAAAATTTTAAAAATGGTTGTTTTGTTATATGTGCCGTATATACTTTCGTAAGCATTTAATAAAAAGCTGTTATTTTGATATTACAAACAGACACTTCAATTTTATTTATTTGTCACATGCATTGTTTTAAATTTTCTCCTTGCTTTCTATTATATTATTGAAGGTCTTAGAACCGCTATGAATCTTTTATTATAATGAAATCTTTTCGAAACAATTTTAGTTGAGAAATTGAAAACTAGGTACATATATTTAATTTCGAAAATTTCGCTGCCAACGGGAATTGAACCCGCCTCTTCTTATAGTTGTTTTTTTCTTTTGGCTTATACTTTTGTTTCCGTTAGCGTGGGTTAACACTTTACACTTTTTACTTTCCAATTAAGTACATTTTTATACAAATAGTATGTATGTGTGAGTCATCCAGATTCCAGGTCATTTCCTATACATAAATTTGATTGTTAACGTGAGCAAAAAAGGCGTATAATTATAATTTAACGAGATATTAAATACGTTTACTTGATTAACTGTAAGTGTTACTTACTGGGTTATTAGAATCTTTACGGTCCAGGTGATTAGCGTGCCTTCTACTTGTGGATGGAATATTTTGCCATATACGGTGTTTTATCACCGGCCATCTATTTTCAACACACTTTTATTACCTTCATTTGTAACTTTGTAATGGAATCTTGGAAGCCAATTTTAACCTATTTCTAATTGTCGTATCGAAATGAAACTTTGTATGTAATACGTAGTTTGGATGACAATACAATAATTTTGTATCATGGAGTTGATCTGATGATGGAGCTAGGAGTTGGGAACTCTTTAGTGGCTAAAAGTAAACCCTTCGAGTTTGGGCTCGAATGATTCGGTTTGAGAAGTCCGATAGATTGCACTTCGTATCGAGGTTCTGATGATGGAGCCAGAGGATGGAACTGTGTTTGTTAGTTTCTTTAAACGACATATAATTATTTATTCTCAAACTACTATTTTTAGCCAGCGAAAAAGGGAGAAGGTTGTTATGTATGACCCGCAAAACTTTTTGCAGAGTAGTCCCAATTTTGGATTTAGATTGTCATTTATTATGTTCTGATAAAGACAGCATTAGTTTTAGTCTGTGATTCGAGTACACGAACGTTACAGAGACCCGCGGCTATTAGAGTCATTTATTTAACTTTTATAAGTGCTCCGTTGGAGCCTATATGAATAAAGCGTTTTGAATTTGAATTTGAATTTAAAAAAATCTACTCATTTATTCACGCACTGAATCGTCGGTTTATTTTTTTGTTAATTTTTTTTATATCTTGTCATTACAAACCAGCTGCGGACCGCGGTTCTACCCGCCTGGAGATTTCCTCAGGATCCTGTTATAAAAAGTAGTCTGTCTATGAAAAAAATCACATCATTAAGTTGCTTCGTGAAAGAAAGAAAAATCAATGAACACTCTTTCGCAAGTAATAATATTATAGGTATGGTTGAAAGCGGCCGGTTTGGAAGTCCCTTAATCTGCTTAGAGCCGGAGCCTGGAGCTTAGGAGGAATAATTCCAACCGCTACGGGAATAACATGGCTAAATCAGGCATAATGTCGACGAATCCCACACTCACTGCAATCTTTGTAACCAGAGATTTAACGACGTCTCATCTTTACTCAATATATCCGTCGTGCTCCGCCTAAAATATTGAATATAATTATTGTAGTTTAAAAGAAATGTTCTAAAATGTTTTATATAAATAATATAACCAAAATTAATATTGTTCCAGATTTGATGATTGGAGGGCTGGACTCCCAAAACTTCATTGTTTATAAGGTAAAAAAATAACTAAAATCTTTGTTGTATAATCTAAGTTTTTTTTTGCGTTTCGTCCTTTTTTGTGCTACTGGGTAATGAGACCGGCAGGTCCTTTTTTCCTGTATCAGATCAAGGGGACAAACCGGATCCGTTTTTTTGATGGTAAGCATAACTCTTCTGCGAGTGGTAGGACAGACTCTTCTGCGAGAGTCCGTCTGGGTGAGTACTACCGCTTTGCTCGTGTAGTCTACCGCCAAGCAGTAATATGGAAGCGTTACTGTGTTTCGGTTTGATGAGCAAAGTAATCAGTGAAATTACTGGGCATACGAAACTTAACACCGATCTAATGTCTCAAGGTTGCGAGTGCATTGCGGTGCCGCCAAAGTTATAAGTAGCACTGCAATTATTATGAACTGGCATTCTGCTTACCATCAGGCAAATAACCCGCCAGTCTCGTTCACCAACAGTAAAAAAAACTGGTTGTTGGTGGTACTGTAAGGATGTGTAGTGTTATTTATGATTTCTAGTGTTCGAATTACCCTAAGGCCTCAGCACCTCCATTAGAGTAACACCGTTAAAACGGACTGGACTAGCGCGGGATCACACGGTCTCAATCAATTTGAAACTTTGACTTATGGTGGTAACTACAAGCGAAAGCGTTTGTTATATAATTATAATTTAAGGTGGGTACGGACAGTCAAGCTCATTACTGGCACGAACGCAAGCTATCAATGAGCAAGTCCGGCTCCGTAGCTAAGTTGGTAGTAACCCTGCCTGCAAAGCGAGGGGTCGATTCCCGGCCGGGGCAGATTTTGTGTAATCATAAAGTTTGTTCTCGGGTCTTGGATGTTTGTGATGTGTATCTGTATGTGTCCATGCCACCTGCGACACAGGGAATCCTAGTGTGGGGGTATGAGTGTGTAAGCGTTAAGCGTTAAGTGTTAATTAGTAGCATATGTTGAAACATTGCTAGTAATGAGCATACTTATTTTCGAGCATGCTACCTGAGGTGCGGGTGGAAGGCGGCGGCCTTCACAAGCAGCATTGAGCATGCCTAGGTATTGCTAGTATTGAACTAGCATGCTTATTGCTAGTAAAGTGATATTATCACCAGATATGATGTCAAAACGATAAAAGGTATAAGCAAAGCACCTGCTGCTGATTCGTTTTACTTTATTTCGCTTGAAGCGTGTCACTTGCACCACCCCCTAACCCAGGCAATACAGGAAGGTATTAGCGCTCGCACTAGTCTAGATGCATCTACATGCCTGTAAGTGTTAAACTACTTATTTTTAGCAACTAAACGCTGCAATTTACTTGAAAATTTAACATTCACCTCTCAATAAGTGGGAGCTTTAAATACCGGTAAAACATTTAACTTTACCTCTACTCGATCGCGTTACCAGTAAATATAAATTACCGGTAGTCAATTTAACGTTACTTATGCCACGTAATACCGGTAAATATTCTTAATGACACATTCAAATTAACGTTAATTTTACCGTTACTTTGAAATGAGTAAAGCTGTGTCGTGCAAGTGGGGCCATGCACAGAGTGAACCATCGCCGATGAATCACAAACCCTATGCAGAAAACCGTATCTAAATCGGTCAAACGTCGGAGATAAATGGGAAAATTCATGTGTGTGCTCACAATTATATTATTTACACTGTAATGGCGCACTGCAGTGCCGCACAGGCCTCGGTGTTTCAAAGTTCTGAGTGGCACTGCAAAACATACTTTCACACAAATGAAATTGAAATTGAAATTATTTTTATTGTTTTTAACAAACTTCCATAACTTAGCATAAACTTAATATTCAACAGTACTTAGTCATAAAATTAGATTAAGCTAGTTAATATAAATCCTGGGAAGGTAATTGGTACCCAAACTAGGATTAACCTGTGGCATGGCATACCAACCCCCTTCCTCCCGAGACAGAATCTTATGTTCATTGTTAAAAGTTTTAATTAAGTTAAGTTAAAATAATAATATTACTATTGATACGATGTACACACCAATACCAATACAGTATTAATACCATAATAGACAAAAAAAACATGTGCTTTTTTAAACATATTTTTATTTTTGTATACTAACTTCTGCCCGCTGCTTCATCTGCGTGGTTTTATAAATTGTAGTCTACGTGTTATTCTCATGGTAAAGTTTCATCAAAATCCGTCTAAGAAGTTTTTGCGTGAAAGTGTAAAAAAAATCCATCCATCCTCACAAACTTTGGCGTTTATAATATAAGTGGGATAGGATTTGCAGACATGCACAAAAATTCTTAAATAACAAAATATGCTATACCGTTGGTCTTCTTAAATAAATAAAAATTGTGTAATTTCTTAATTGCTTTATCAGACTCGCATTTTTGATTCAAATTAGGCCTCAGTCTTTATAGGACATTCACCCTGACACTGGGTGCAAAAAGCCAAACGTACCCTGCAGGCCGAAAAAATACACGCCAAGAAAATCTTACTTAAATTTTCGGATAAACACATGAAGCATTTTGCTAACACGATCAATAAGCGTACATCTAATAATTGGAGATTTGTATGTACCCGACTGACACACTGCCTAAGACGAACTTGTTTTTTTTTTCAAGTAACTTTGAAACATAGATTTGTTTATTTATGTACTTGGTAATGTTAGCAGTAAACCCACGCAAATAAAAAAATAACTTTTTTTAAGTTGATTTTTTCTGTTTATTTATGAAATTAGATTATTTTTCTTACTTCTTCTTTAATAACAGTATGTGATATGTATTTTGTTATAAAATAAATTACATTAATTGGAGTAAAGCTATACATAATAATGTATAGATTTACTCCAATTAATGTAATTTAATGTAAGTAATTAACTTCGGGCCATACAGAACGAGTATACGTCGGCATCGGTGTCTATAGTTTCAGTAGGTAAAGAGTTTACACATTAAAGTATCAATATCATTTTTTTTTTTTCAAAAATTATTCACCTCCCTTGTAGGTACACTTTCCATGGCCAGCATTGTATCCATCTGGTTATAAATCCTCGTACACATCAGCGGCTCAACCATAACGGTGAGTACCAGTCCGCACGTGCCAGTGCCCAGTACGCACTCGGCTTTACGTTGCGTAACATTTGAATACATTACCTCTTTGATCGACGACAATAGCTACAGGTTAAATAAGGTAATCTACACTATTATTTAACTTATTAACCTCGGTCGCAAAAAGGAGGGGTGTTATAAGTTTAACGAGTTCATCTGTGTGTCTATGGCATAGCTCCTAAACGGATGAACCAATTTTGATTAAGGGCCGATCTTTCAATATTCAGATAACGTCCTGTTAGATAATTCCCTGAATCATCTAAGTCTATGGTGAACACAGACGTAAATAAATTCTATGCCATTCTAAAGAAAACCTTAGTTAGCTAACGGTCCATTAATTTCGAAATGAAAGGCCACAAAAACACACTAAAACAAAAAACACGAAAATTTATTGATTGAATAGCAATCAATTTCTTAACGCGCAATTGAAAGACCGGCCCTTAGTACTGTTTGTTTGAAAGGTGACATTATCCAGTGTATTCTTAACTACGATTCAAGAAAATCTGTACAGCCCTTTGAAGATCAACAACTACTATGTCGGCACGTGTTTTTAAAAAGTTAAGTTGAGGTTACTTTTAAGTTAGTTTAGTATTAAATTTGTTTTGGGAACAACATACATTAAATAAAATAGGTAATGCCAAACGAGCGGATAATTTGCCTGATGCTAAGCATAACTCCTGCCCATGAAAATGCAGTTCAACCTAGAACTGCTGTCCGCTTGGCACGGCATTGCACTCTTTACCACATGAGACATCAGATATTAAGTTCGATTATGAGGGATGAAAACTAGAACTGCTTTGATGTTTTTGTGATATTAGCCTTAATAAGTTCAATAGATATAAAAAAGGAAACACGCAGTCTTCTAGTTTTGGCTTACCCATTTTAAGTTACGCTCTAGAAATAAAAAGCCTTCTGAAAAGAAATTGTCGAGGAATTTAGATTGCTTTGAAAAACCTTAACTAGTAAAAACTAAAATAAACATAAAATCTAGTTTTAACCGCTCGTTTCCATTCACAAATTCTGCGGCCAAGCAGTAGTATTCAAGCATTGATTTTTAACTGTATTAGAGTCGAAGTAAAACTAGTCAGTGAAATTACTGGGTAGTGGCCGCGTAGAGCATTTTCATTTAAAACTGTGGTTGGCACAGGTTTTGCATTTTTTGCAGCCGGCCACCTGCCTGATTATATTAATATACAGTGATACTGTATACAGTGATACTACTGTATAATAACCAATCTGCCTGTAACAAATACTCTCAGAAAGCCCAAGGAGGACTGGTATCAACCAGTCCTCCTTGGGCTTTCTGAGAGTATGGGCCATAATCCACAATGCGGGCCCAGAGCGGCTTCTGAGGTGAATTCTTATCTTGCGTGTTTCACGATAGATGTTTTCTTTCGCCGCTTTTAAAGCGAGTGTGGGAAACCCGCACATAACTTGATTAAGTCATTGGGGTAGAGCTGAACCATGTTGTCTTTACATACATGTGATTCAATAACTATTATTGCTTACGGCCACGTCACAACCTCTCCATAAACAAAAGAAAGCATTACCTATTCCCTATTCGGAGCCCCTATCCTGTCACAACCGAATTAATATTCCGATCGCATCCCTCCGGATGCAAAAAGAATGGTTCTACGCATAAAAAGAATGGAACGCATAAAAAATTATAAATAAGCACCCAGAGTCCCCTTTTATGCAGACTCGGCGTTTTGTTTTGAATAATGCATTATAAAGTAATCATAGATTACAAAAGATCGCCGATATCCGATGGCGCTGCGGTGCTCAAGCTTGGGAGCTCTTGGCCCTTTTTGAGTAGTTTTGAGCACTTTTTTGTACTTAATAAGTTAGCGTTTGAAACTATAAATTTCGCCTGAATTTAAGCGACGGTGTGCTAAACCTAGATCAGGACTGGCTCTCAAGTGCAGCTGCCTGAACACACCGATGTGCTTGGTGATAGATTTTCAACTTAAGGGTGGTAGCTAGCCAGGCGAGAGAAGATAGAAGTTCACTACCAACATGCTCTATAGTTCATTTTTCTAGTTGTGTTGGAGGTATAAGCTTCGTCAATTTTACACTGCTCTGGAGATTATTGAGGATTTATCATACTTGTAAAATATCTTTTCAGTTAGTGAGTGACTGCGTTTTGATTTCGCCAGGCCCGGTCAGGATATATGTTAAATTTTCATAGTTATCACAAATTGAGCTTAACCTTTTGATGAAGAAAAATGATGTCGATGTCTTTAGCATGGCGTTAGGAAAGTCTTAGTTTTATTTAGTAATCAACTGGGTAACAACGGGTGTCAAACTGCAAATATGGGTGTGCTATGGCAATTGCACTCGAAGATTTGAAACCACTCTCCCATTCTAGAATATACCGTGCTACCAACTTTTTACTAGTTAATAAAGGCATTTAGCCCGTTAAAAAAAACTATTTACTTATCATCAAGTGAGACTACAAAATGTACTAAAATCTTCTACTGATATGTTTAGGTTCTGTATTATACAGTATACTTACTAATTTAGCGATAGAAAAGGGGCTATAAATAGTAAGCCTTGAACAGAGGCTGTCAATTTCAATGTTAGTTGCACTGGGGTGTTAAAGATGAATATTTTTCATGTTTAGTGCAAATGAGAAGGATGGGGCTAAAAACTTTGACATTCACTGTCCCACCGTAATAAAATCGTTAATCTCGATGTAAGCTGACTCGGTGCATCAAGGCTGGAACTAGCATGTATACTGTAACCAAGGCCTGGGAAGGAAGGCAAGCCTTCGACTTTTTGTACTTTTTCCGTTCGGGAACGCTAGTAGGACGGGTTTTGACCGTTACTGCCGGCCGTCCAATACGGATGGAGAGCTAGCGGTCGTTGTTATTAACATGTTTCTGAGTATTTTTTGTATTAGCTTACATTGTCAGATTTTCTTCCTAACTTAACAAAATAGGTCTATAAGTAAGATGTGAGAAAGGTATCATGCGTCTTCCTTTAAATCAGATGTCGGATGATGCCTGTTTATCACTCTAATGTTAAAAAAGTCTAAACTTTACTGATGCTTGGTTCATCTGTTTTGAACGACAATGTTTTATCAAATCAAATCAAATAAAATCGAACAATTTAATATTATTTGTGTGTGTGACTGCTTATCTTGTTATTCAATAATATAAAAAACATTGTTATCTGTTTAATACTGAATGCATGCATTGTACAAAATGCCTTACATGAACTACCTTCCACAAAACAGCCGACACCTCCCCAACTAGTATTGGACAGGTCCACGAACATGTTCTTTTTAATTACACCCAGCTCGTGTAATAAAATTGACCAATCAATGTTTGGTTTGGACGCGACGTTGTAAATCAATTTGGAGTTTTACAAGCATAATTGAAAATGTAAACGAAATTATAGATTCTAATTAGTAGGTTGCACGGCTGTGTTGGTTACGGTAAAAAGTATTTTTTTACATTAAATATCATACTTTTTTAGTTTCCACAATATTTCAAAGGCCAAATTTGATAAAAATACTTTTCTTATGGTTTTTATTAACTAGCTATTACATAAGCAGTACTGCTAACTCCACTTTTGTTAGTGGTAGGAGTAACTCTTCTGCGAGTGTCCGTCTGGATTGTTACCTATGCTTTGCTCGTGAAGTCTACCGCCAAGCAGTAATGTGTAAGCATTACTGTGTTCCGGTTTGATGAGCAGAGTAGCCAGTGAAATTACTGGGCTTATGAGACTTAATACCTAATGTCTCAGGGTAACGAGCGCACTGCAGTGCCGCGCAGGCCTTTGAGTTTTAAAGTTCTGAGTGCCACTGCAAATGCTATGGGCCGGCGTTATGCTTACCATCAGGCAAATGACCAGCTCGTCTCGTTACCAAATAGCATAAAAAAAAATCTTTTTCTTTAGTTCAGTATGGTGACACTTAAAAACTCTGTGATATATGGACGGAAACCAAAAAAATCACAAGCCGGTGTAAGTATTATTGTTATCTATTTTAGTCTAATAAATCCTGTTTCATATAACCTTTTGCAAAAAAGGATTATTTTTGAAGTCATTATGAAATTGAGAAAACATAGTCTTCAGTAAAGTGACAATAACTCTGTGAAATATAGACCAAAACAACCATATGTCGGTATAATTATTATTTATGTTAGTCCAATAAATCCTATTCCATACATATAATTTGGTCCATCGACAACAGAGTTTTATGCTTTAAGAGTTACCAATTAATATTGTTAAATTAATATTTAACACCCCTGTGGTGTCAGGTTTTAATTGGACCTATACTTCAGTTTAATTATTGTGTATTTTAATTCTTAATTAATTTTGCTTAATAATCTGAAATAAAAGTACTATAAAATCGGATTAGTGTAATTGAGTAGTCATTAACTGTTATAATATTTCCATCGGTACTAATATTATAAACGCGAAAGTGTTTTCGTTAGTTTGTCCTTCTTTCACGAAGCCAGGTTTGTTTTACTATGTGGTAGGACTAACTCTTCTGCGAGTGTCCGTCTGGGTTGGTACCACCGCTCGAGTAATCTGCCGCTAAGCAATGTGCATGTGCAAGCATTACTGTGTTCCGGTTTGATGAGTTAAATATTCAGTGAAATTACTGGGCTTATGAGACTTAATACCTAATGTCTCAGGGTAACGAACGCAATGCAGTGCCGCGCAGGCCTATGTGATTCAAAGTTCTGAAAATGGCACTGCAAGTGTTATGGGCTGGCGTTTTGATTTCCATCAGTCAAACGACCAGCTCGTCTCCTTATACAATACTATGAAAAAGCAAGATCGACTGACGTGATCGACGTGACAGGCTTGCACATTACTGTTTGGCGGCATACTTCACGAGCGGTGGTACCAACCCAGACGGACACGCAGAAGATTTAGTCCTACTACCTAATATTGCCATAATACAGTTAGTCGGTTAAAATGTAGATTTAAAAGCCTCAATTAGCTAATGATGCGCTTATCATAACATTTAATCACAAACTAATTAAGACGAACAAATCGAACGCTCGGTTTTTATAACTCCTTCAAAATTTAGGTCAAAATTTGAATAACACCACAAAAATAAGATGTCACAACATCTCTAAACAACTAATTAATAGCATGTTTTAAAATAAATGAGAAAAAAAAACAACTGATAGTGGGTTATGGTTAGAACGTTATATTATACAGCCTGAGTTTGAATGAATATGTTATCCTGAAAGGGGGTCCTACTCCTGGAAGTTAACAACATTTGATCCTTATCCATACAGATAAATAAAATTGAGTGTCTGTTTGTAATATCAAAATAACAGCTTTTTGCTAAATGCATATGAAAGTATATACGGGACCTACACCTAAACAGCCATTTTAAAATTTATGTCTGTCTGTCTGTCTGTCTGTCTGTCTGTCTGTCTGTTTGTTCCGGGTAATCTCCGAAACGGCTGGGCCGATTTTGACCGGACTTTCACTGGCAGATAGCTGATGTTACAAGGAGTAACATAGGCTACTTTTATTTTGGAAAAAGAAATAGGGTTCCGCGCAAAAAAATAAAAACTATGAAATACAATATCTCAGCGCGGGTGAAACCGCGGGGCAGCAGCTAGTTGGTAATAAGAATTAGGATGCTATCCCGAAAAGGGGCCTACTCCTGGAAGTCAACAACATTAGTTTTATGAGTTTTTGAAATTCGGAAGTTTTCATCACGTCAAGTTTACTTCAAAATTCTACTACAGAATTTCCAGGCAGCCCTAGATCAGCTGATTCACTTGAACTATGTTGAACTTTGTTAAATGATGATGTTGTAGAGACTTGGAAACAATTCCAGAAAATGCGCACTTCACGTTTGAAATTAAATTAATTTTGTTGTATGGAAATCTGGAATCACGTATTTCCAAGGGTGGTTCTCACAACACGTGGACAGCCATGGTCTAGTGAAACTACGCGAACGGGCCAATCTAGACACGGAGCCAATACATACTTGCACAAATACATACACATTCTGTGCACAAATATATTATGAGCCTTTAAAAGATTTGTTAATTAAATGAATTGGTCACAATTTCTTATTTAGCCATCATTAGGTAGACAAAAGTGTATTCCTAAACATTCGTAGTATACTTTTGTTTTAAATATATACGCTGTCGATAGATAAAAACCAGGTTGTCGGTACAAACCTTAACCTAGGTCCTTTACCTAGGAATTTAAAGTATATAGAACATAATTTAAAATCTTTAGTGTGTTTTTCCAAAGACATTTTAATTTCAAAAACCCGTTTTAGGTTGTATAATTCAATCGTTATGAATGTTTATTCAAAGTACTGTTAACCTATAATTCTACGCCATAGCTAAATAATCTTAATTACTCGTACTAGTCTTAATTATGAGTTTTATGATCCAAATTAGGGCACAGGACAAATTGAGTCGCAATAAATCAGTTGTCATGGGAACTGCAATAGTGGACGCCAAACAACTAGCGATACTGGGGCCAGACAGACAGCGGTCGCTTAAGTGGAGCGGAAACAATAAGCGGAGAGGAGGCGGTAGGTGGTAGAGGGGTATTTTATTAGAGAGCAGTGTCCTGCGGCTTTGCCCGCATTAGTCCAAACTTTCGCATTTATAAATAAACTAGCTTCCGCCCGCGGCTTCGCCCACGTGTCATATTCATTTATAAATTGTAGTATATGTGTTACTCTAAGCTATATTACTGTCCTGTCTTTCATCAAAATCCGTTCAGTAATTTTTGTGTGAAAGAGTAACAAACATCCTTTCATCCTCACAAACTTTCTCGTTTATAATATTACTAGCTTCCGCCTGCAGCTTCGCCCGAGTAGAATATATCTTTCTATGTTACTGTTAAGTCTCATCAAAATCCGTTCAGTACCTTTTGCGTGAAAGAGTAACAGATATCCATTCTCACATAACTTTCGCATTTATAATATTATAGTAGAATATAGTAGGAATAGGATTATTAGCTTCTCTTCTTCTAACATAAGTGTATTGCGGTCTGATAAGAAAAGTGCTGAAATTACTTAAATCTCATACATAAACTTAGTAGATAACTCAGGGTAACAAACAAAAATGTTTCAAAGTTCCTGTAGGTAAAAAAAAATGCGTTCAGGTCCTTTCTAAGAGAAAATAACAATGAAAATAACTACTTATAGCTAATGTAGGTACTTAACGTATGATCTGCACCTAGGGGTTTTGTTGCCTGCAATAAATGTTTTTTGATTTAATTTAATCATCTGTGACATTTGAAATGTAAATGAGTTATATCAAAATCGCTCATACCATAGCCCCCCACTCCTCTCCTTATTTGTCTACAAGCGATCTGATACAGTTACCTTTAATATTATCTCAACTTCGGCTTCAGATAACCGTAAATTCAACTCTATGCCTTTCCAATAGGGCTCAAAATACCCCATCTAAAATCACAATATACCTTCAATCGTGCTACTTTGTCGTGACGTACACCGAAACACGAAGATGTCTATTGAAAAATATAAGTATAGAAAAAGCATTTTTGTTATGCGCTGGCGCAGAATTGAAACGGCTTAGCTTGTGTTTAAATATTTCACATAGTTTAGTGATTGTGTTGGTTATTTTAAGTATATCCTTGTGCAGGAAATTTAGATGACGTATTTTGAGGAAATTTGAGCAAAAAAAATTGTTTATTTGTGCCGTTTTGTCACGGAAGCGACACTGGTAGGTGCTAGATGACAGATTTATCTTGAGATTTGTAACTTACTAACCAGACCAATTCGTGCTGTTTTTTATATTGTATTTTTTTCGCTTCATATATTTCATAATAGGTTTTACCATTTAAAGAGGTAATTACTATGAGCCCGTAAATGTGTGCCGTATCGAAAAGGAGGAATCGAACGTTGACCTACAACCTGCGAAATCACTTCACCATAGAAGGCTTCCACGCTGGTTATCATTATCGACAACATAACAAAGCATATTTCGTGATCCCAAAGATCTTTACTCCGTTGTTTAGTTCTCGAGATGATAAAATCAAAGATCTTTCTGGTATTGATGCGGTTTTTATGAAGATGCTATGAGGAAGTTTGTAATGAAGATTCATGGAATCTAAAAAAAGTTTTTATTACAATAAATGCAGTAATTTCATATTTTTATTGTAGTTTTTACTTAGTGCTAAGATAGGTACTTTATTATACAGTAGATATTAATATGGATAAAAAAAGCTGTGATGGCTTTGGTATTCTTCCGCCTATGCAGGTTGTGAGTTTGATTGCTGAACATCCGGTAAAAAAATAGTGTGACGCAACCTGGGGCCCAATTCTTCAAAATTAACATTAAAAAAACTAAATAATTTGTTTAAATATGACAACGGTTTCTTCTCGAAATTACCTCTGAGACATCGTTTTTCTGTGGTCGCCTTTGACAGTGGCGGGTTATTCCACACATCCCCATTGACAATCCCCATCAACGCGGATTTGTGTACTTTTTTCCACAAATCCCCATTATCATATCTATAATGAGACGTCAATGGGGATTTGTGGAAGAAAAGTTCACAAATCCCCGTTGGTCCTTTTTATGCAATCGCGTAAAATAGCGATCTATTCCAAGTAACGACAACATATGCCTATTGAGATATTTTAATAATCTTTGTCGATGCGTGAAGTGCTTGCTGGTATCTGTAATGTTGAAGTGTAATACAAAACTGAACCCACAAAATTCCGGAATCCGGAGCTCAAACCGCAAAAATAACATTAAGAAAGTCAATGTTACAAACGTAATAAAAACAAAATTAAGTAACGGTGTGTACCTCAATTTGTACTAGCGGCTGTTTTTGGATTCGCTTGTTCATTAGTTAGTGGCCGTGTGATCCCGGAAAAGAATATCACCATATCTCTTCTCGTGGGTGCTGTAAGAACCTTCCTTATCATCCCATAATCCAAAAATAGCTTTTATTATACAAGACCCATCTCCATCACCCTCTTCTATGTATTGTGTAATTGCGACAGCAGATCAGTTGCAATATATCTAACTCGAACTTTCAGTGAAGAGGACGGTATGCGACCTGTTACTACAACGACCAATCACGCAACAATAACCTCTGCATTCCATATAATATTAGGGAATTGAATTCGAAATTCGTTTGCGCTGTGTCTATATATACAAGAATATAAATAAATCCATGTACATTCTTCGTCACGAGACTGCATCCAAACACATATTGAATCACTCGCAGTCATGGAAGTAGCGAGAGCGTCCATCACGCAGAACCGGAAGACGTGGATTCAAGTCTCTTTCCATCGAATCTTTTTGAGATATTAATTTTCACAGGCAAAATAACACTGACAAAGTTAAGTATCGCAAGAATTATAAACAAACATACAAGCACTACAACACAGCGAAGAGATACCGCAAAAGTTACTATCGGATATCGAAAGAAGGCGAATGATGTAAGAACAGTTATAACATAAACGTGTTGTTATTTCACGCTAAAAACTATAGCGTTAGGGAGCGGGTACACTGAGGCTTTACGGATAAATAGGAACAACAGACATGATTGCTTCAGAACATTAGCCCTACGACTTTTCATACAAACTTTCAAGTCTTTAATTCCGCAATGAATGAACCGATTTAATGAAACTATATAGACATAAGCAGGATACATAGATATAAATAGTTAGTCTGAACATCAGCCAAACGACCAGGTGCCCAAGCGCACTAAACCACAATAAGCAAAATAGTAAAGGTTTGTGATCGTTGTGACGACAACTGACACTTTTGGTAACGCACTAGCCGCAATGGTGTCCGGCCATCACCATTACGCTAATTTGGCAGTTTGGTAAATAATTACGATTTCCCTCCGGCAATAACAACATAGTTGACAGACATGACATTACCGACTTTTGGCACAATTTGCAGTTGTGATAGATAATGGAACCATCGCACCGGAACCACTGCCATCGCAGTTTCAGTTGTTTAGTGTGCTTGGCCCCCAGGTCGTCTCGTTACCCAATGATATGAAAAAAGTTGACGTTACCTCTTTACTTTCCCTCAACAACCGCCCTTGCTCTCAGTGCGCCGCGCACCGTACCCAGCGGCGCGTAACGTGGTATCGCCGAAGTTACTAACACACGCGCATTGTTCGTGTACAATGACCTTAAACTTGTGCTGTTACTTAATTGTGCCGATTGTTTCGTGTATATTGGCTTAACATGTGATGGGAATCAATCAAGAAATTCTCTAAACTCAAATGGATTTTAATTTTTCATGCTTGTATCTGACAGCAGTGGTGGATGGTTTCGTTGAACCTTGGTTTGAACCACGTTTGAACCATACAAATGGGATTAATATTAATGTTAGTGGTAGGACTAACTCTTCTGCGAGTGTCCGTCTGGGTTGTTACCACCGCTTTGTGAGTGAAGTCTGCCGCCAAGCAGTAATGTGCAAGCATTACTCTGTTCCGGTTTGATGAGCAGAGTAGCCAGTGAAATTACTGGGCTTATGAGACCTAATGTCTCAGGGTAACGAGCGCACTGCAGTGCCGTGCAGGCCTTTGTGTTTCAAAGTTCTGTGTGGCACTGCAATTGTTATGGACCGGTGTTATGCTTACCATCAAGCAAACGACCAGCTCGTCTCGTTACCAAATAACATAAAAAAAATGTTTTCTCCTTATTAACCGACTTCCACCATAATAGTCTATTTGTCCACGAATTTCTGTGACTATTCTTTTTTATTGGCTAACATTTAGTTCAACTTAGGGAACAGCGTATGTTTCATCAAAAATGGTTTAGTAGTTTAAAAGATATATGGAAAAAGTTACATTAAGTCGGCTTATATTTATGTAACTTTTATTACATCGACTTGTTTTCCTTGATTCTTCGTTTTTACTTTACTTATTTTACTGCCTTAATATCATCATAAATTATAGTAAAGATATAAGTATTATAGAGACTGGACTCAATGTCAAAGTATAAAAATAACAACCAATTTACGTAATTTTTACAAAAAACTTTTTGTGCAACTTTAAAATCACACTCAAAATGCCAGTGATAAATGAACTCTTTCATTTTTACACGACTCCACAAAAAAGGAGTGTAATGTTTTTAGGGTTCATATACGTATGTATGTGAATTTCTTTATTCTCCCTTAACTTTTAAATGTCTGAACAGATTTGGATGTTTAGGGTATCGTTAGAATCCCGAGTGACACTGCCTCGGGCAATCGTGTTTTTTTATATAACTTTTGTTACATCGACTTGTTTGTAACTACCTCAACACTAACGTAGTTATTTTTTACCTATAATCGAAATTAATCAATATTAATTTCATCTATTCCAGATGTGACTATCCCCGACAATGGCAGCGACAGATGGTCAAGTCCTAGTTGCCGCATCACGCTGGTCAGACGAGGGGAACTACCTCCGGGAGTTTGTCGCCAAGAACCGGCTGCCGAGCGTTGCCAAGATCATCAAAGGCCAGTATGGAGGCCTTGGAGTACCCACCCTACCAAGCCCTGGCTTACAGAGCACAGCTCTACTCATATCAGCTGGGAAAAGAAAGAAGATCATCGCTCAAGCCATCAAATTAAAAGAAGGACGACGCATGGTCTCGGTTGGGCCTAGAATCACAATCCCTGATACGTACAAAGGCTATTTCGAATTGCTAAGCGAAGAAGGCAGAGCTGTTAGGTGTATAGAATCAGTTTCAGAACTTGCTAGAAGGAAATTAGATGACGGATGTTTAGTCAGAGATCCTGTCAGAGTAATTTGTGCTAAAACAGATCTAGATGGTAATATCACAGCTGATGGAGCTAGAAACTTGCCCGCTGGTGAAGTTATTATGCCTAGAGGAGATACTTTCTTAGGCAAGAATAAATATCTTAAATGTACTGATTCTAAGGGCGACATAGTTTTATTGAGTCACGATCAAAGAGGGAAGTTTTCAGCTGTGGCCAAGGAGGAAAATATAAGTGGAGTCCATACAGCAAAAACATTACTAACTAAAAGACTTCCTATAACAGTGAGACTGGTACATGGCACACCTCCTAGGGGATTGAAAAGTGCAAGTCATTTCGTCGCAGAACTGAGATTGCTTTCTATGTTCGAAGAAGAACACGTATTTGCTTTACCCCTTCAGAAAGAAGGCAATGCCGTAGTAGCCTTACCTTTAGCAGCTCCTCTAAAAATGCAAAAGTGCAAAAATGAGGAGCAGATTAAAAACTTCATGGAATTTTCTAGACTAGTCGAAAAGTGCAATCGTTTGTTAGTAGACGTGGTTGATAGAATACACGTTTTAGATGGGAAATTGGGAGATCCAAAAAGATTGCTAAACGGTCCTTTGCACGCTCCTCCTATAATCAAAACAGGTTACTTTTTACGTAGAAGTGTATCATCGGACGCTGCGAATCAACACAGGCATTTGTCCAGACACAATCACATTTACAGCAGTCATAGAGATGAGAACAGCATTCCTGATGAGTATGATGAAATCGACCAAATATATGACTACGTCCGAGGTTTTGCTCCGTTGCCTAAGAACATAAAAGCATCCTACTCTAACGAACCCAGTATAAAATATGAATCGGCACCAGTTTCTCCTGCTGCTACTCCAATCCACATGCCTCTTATTACTGAAATAAAGCCTGAACCTCCGCCGATTGAGACGATACCTTCTAAAAAACCATTAAATATTCAAAAGGCTGAGAAGAGAACACGAAAAGCACCTGTGAAAGAAACTCCTGTGACGGTTTATAAGGAGAAATGTTCCATCGCTCCATTGCCCAACCTACCCAAGCTATTCATTAAGAACAGCGTCAGTAACAATAAAACGCGAATGGTGTTCAGACAAAAGAGTAATTCCCCCACGAAAGAAACTCCTAGTCCTTTAGGTAGTCCAATAAAACTGACAAAAGACGATTCTCCTATATTCAACATTAGATATAAGAGTCTTAGCAACATCCATCAAGCTATGGAACTCGATGGCACTCTAGACTCAAGTCACTCGGGAGGAAGAACATCTGGAGATTCAGGAAATGGGCCTAAATTACCTGAGAAAAGATCTAGGAAGTTGAGTAGACCGAAGTCTTTGACAAACCTAGTGTGGGAACTAAAAGGATGTCCGGTGGAAACAGAGAAACCAAAAGTTAGGGTTAAAAATGAAGGGTACAAGAAGCTGGGATGTAAGTTGTCTTTGGGAGCGCAGAAGAGGGTGCCCACGCTATATCTTTGAATTTTTGAAGGTAAGCTTTCTAATTATTTCCATACTTCTACCTAGTGGTAGAGTTAAACCGCCTACGAGTGTCCTTCTGGGTGGGTCCCACTTCTATTCTCATGTTGTATGCCGACACCAAACATGAACAGATTCTGATTCTGACTAAAAACAAAATTATCTCTTTTGATGTAGGTTTAAAAATGTGTTTTAAAATAAAGTGATATTTGGATAGAGCGCTATTTTTAGCTTTATGCAAGTCTTTTATATCAGCTTTTTATCTTTTCTTAAATACATTCTGCAACAAAGTTTCTTTATGTGAATCGTTAATAAATGTACTTTTTAATGGATTCTAAATAATCTTTATCTGAAAATAGGACTTTATAGTAAATTCAATGCTAAAAGTCGGCATATTTTTTATGCGTGATAGGTTAGCGTTGGAGTGCAAATCACCTGATCGTAATGGATAATGTGTTGTCGAGTGTTGAACGTGCTAAATATAGAATAGGGCTGGGTTCAAGTGCAGCTGCCGGAACATGCCGATTGGTGACTGATGACAGATAGGGTCAGTCTTGGGTCAGTCTTTCAAGACTAAAGACTGACCCCAGATCATTGAGGGTTCAATAATCAATTCCTACATTGAGTTTATGCTTTGGGTAAACGAAAACATCACGGAGCCATAATACGGTGGTAACGCTTTTCCTAGTACTCGCCTGATGGAAAATCTCTCTGTATCATGAACCTGGTAGAAATAAAGAAACATCAAAAGTGTGCAATTATCAAGCAATGAATATTTAAATGTTGATGGATGGAAGGGTAGAGGAAGACCATAGAAAATATTGATGGAACGTGTAGAGCGGATTATTATTAAATTGGAAGTGGTAGAAGCGCTGACGGCTGACTGGGGAGAGTGTAAGAAAAAGATTTAGTGCGTCGAATTCAAATAAAAAAGGATAATGGGATAGAGATAATGATCATGATAGCTCGATCTACCGAGGACTTTGTCCTTCTTTGAGCAACACTGCAATTGTTAAGAGCAGCGCGAAATACCTGTGACTAGTGACTAGTCACATCGCAAAAAAAACTAGATAGCACTCGTTTTTTGTAACAATTCTATATAAACAAATAAAATTGTGTCCGTTTGTAATATCAAAATAACAGCTTTTTACTAAATGCATACGAAAGTATATACGGTATATAAACGAAACAACCATTTTTTTTTTAATTGTTTGTCTGTCTGTTTGTTCCGGGAAATCTGCGAAATGGATGGACCTATTTTCACTGGCAGATAGCTGATGTTACAAGGAGTAACTTAGGCTACGCGAGCGAAGCGATGGGGCACAGCTAGTAATAGCATATAAATAATAACTCTATAACGCAATTTCACATCAATGGCTTATAACGTCTTTACATTTTCACAATTTATAGAAAATTCGCTTGCATTTAGCATACGTTTGGCATATCACGAAGTTAGCTTTCAAGTTGCGGAATCTAGGCAGATTCACTTGTATTACCTACTAATGCGAATATTCTAGAGATGCGCGAGTATCGTTTCCGCCAGAGGAATCCGGACAAATTTTACCGGATTTTTTCCAGTCGAGGAACTCAAAACAGTTTCATCAAATTCGTCAGCTAGACGTATTGGAAGATAGGATGATACTAATGGACCTATAGTATTGGTGCTAGGAACTGTATTTTCGGTCAGTCTATTTTAGCACATTGCTAAGTCGGCAAGAATTACTCCCTTTTGGTTTGAAAAGGACTTAGGTCAATGAAATTTATGACATATGACATGAGATGATACTTAAAACCCATATTAATAGATTGATCTTACTACCGAGAACTGTTTCATGTGCACTCTGTAATGTCATTTTAACGTTTGAAGAGTACAGTTTTACGTATATACGGTAGGTAATTCATACATTTTATTATTTGTAACGGGATATTTACCGTGATTAATATTGAGCGATGAACACTCGAAGCCGATATTTCGACGCTGTTGCAATCATTATGTTCACGGGAATACAGTATTCTAGTGAACATCATGCTTGTAATAGCGATTAGTAAATAACCGTGAAAGTTTAAAACTGGGTATATATAAGTAAGCAAAGATATGGCGAGCTCTGCTCTCTGTCAACAAGTACTTATTATTCAGTACATACTATCTTCTGCCCGCCGTTTTTACCCACGTCCCCACAGGATCCGTGCATTTTTTCCGGGATAAAAAGTAGCCTATGTTACTCTCCGGTCCATAAACTATATCTATGCCAAAAATCACGTCGATTCGTTGCTCCGTTACTGCGTGAAAGAAGGACAAACCAACAAATCAACAAACACACTTTCGCATTTATAATATTAATTAATAATAATTAGTAGGAAAATAGGAAGTAGGATATATCTACTAATGATGTATTAGTAATATGAATTAAAAAATTCTGACGATATTTTGATGACTTAAACCAGACAGTGCCGGATAGTGTCCGGATACTCTATCCATTTCTAATAACCGATATTTCTGCATTGTAAATGGATAAAGGTATTTTCCTTATTAAGAAACAATAAATTATTTGTTCATTCGAGCTTACTGACTTACAATGGCTGCCTACCGTTCTAGTCTACAGTAGCATATTTTATAAATAATAATAATAAAAAAAATGACAACAGTAATTTTTCGTCAAAGAATTTCAAAAAAATCGTAGAAGCCGTTCCACCTATAGTCCAAATTTTTATGTATGGTCCAATGTGGATCTAAACCATCCAGGGATACACTCAAAGACATACGAAAACATATCATCAATATCCGTCCAGCCGTTTGGGAGGAGTTAAGTGACATACACACGTACAGAAGAATCTATAAGAGAAGAATGTATATACAAATAATTAAAATTGAAGTGTCTGTTTGCAATAGACAAATAAACAAAATTGAAATGTCTGTTTGTAGTATTAAAACATAACAGCTTTTTACTAAATGCATATGAAAGTATATACGGTACCTATGACAAAAATACATTTTTTTTAAATTGTGTCCCTCTGTCTGCTTGTTCCAGCTAATCTCCGATACGGCTGGACAGATTTTGACGGGACTGTCACTGGCAGATAGTTGATGTTATAATTAGTAACATAGGCTACTTTTATTACGTGGGCAAAGCCGCGGGTCACAGCTATTTATATATATTAAAGATAGATTAGCGATTGACCTTTGACCACTGACCACTATAATTTAAGTGATACCATCAGATTATTTACTTTGCAATGAATAAAAAAAATATGACAACTTTTTCACGGCCAAATCAACAAAATGCATGTTTTTAGTACAGCTTTACGGCCCGCGTTGAACAAGTGACGCCAGATGTTCAGTCAAATTTGTATGGGGCGTTTTAGCGCTCAGTAGGTATGCCCCAAGGAATTTCTAAAACTTTCTTGATATGCCTGATTTTGTCTCTCATTTTTGACGTTTCTAGCGTTCGACTTGTAGTTTTTCGATATAGACATTTGTCTCTCATGAGAAAACGAATTGATTGACATCATCAAAAAATGGAGACAACATCCCTATTCAGTATTATTCAATTCTTTTTGGAGATCAATTAATCGAATTCCCAAGTAAATTGCCACAATTTAACAACGGCCTTCGACTCCTCGTGATACCTTCTGTAATAACCGACATCCTTCTGCATCGGTCACTGACATCAGCAAAAAATCGATTCTGGATATCGATTTATTTGTTTCGGCACGCAATTATCGATTTAAAATTGTTGTAACGTTTTGTGCAGACCGCGAGCGGAGCGAATGGTTTTTATGAATATACATGATTATTAGTTCACAAGAAGCAGGACTCGTTATTATTTGCATCTATTGACAGTAATCACATTTTTTACCAGGTCGTAGGAGTAATTCTTCTGCGAGTGTCCGTCTGGGTTATTACCACCGGTTTGCTCGTGAAGTCTGCCGCCAAGCAGTAATGTGCAAGCATTATACTGTGATCCGGTTTGATGAAACTAATCAAAAAACACCTAATGGTGTATCCCAAAATTATCAACATCAGCTAGAAGACGTCCACTGCTGGACCTCGATGGACCTACTATTGGTTAATGCGCAGGTTTACTACCAATATTCATACCGGTTGAAGTTTCGTTACATGTAGTAACATAGCAAAACCTTAACTCTCTAACCTTTAAAGCTAAGGAGCAACTGCCGTGCATCCAACCACCTGCCAATGAATAACCCATGCTTGCCCTAAGGCGGCTAAGGCTTCATACGGCTTGAAGTCGCGCAAAAAACAGTGTAAAACGTAAAAAAAATAACTTGCTAAAATGTGTTACTTTCTAAAGAAAAATTAGCTTTTTTATTATTATTAGAAATTTGGCCGCGATCTCACCTGATGCTAAGCGATGTTGCGGTCGACGATGGTTCCTAATTGCTTTTCAAACGCGGTAGTGAATAGCCAAAATGGTTGTTGTTTTCTGCTTCCAGCCATCCACCTTCAAGCCAAAAAAGCACAACACCAGCCCATAATAATTGCAGTGCCACCCAGAACTTTGAACCACAGTCTTGCACTGCACTGCAGTGCGCTTGTCATCTTCCCAGAGACATTATTAGAGTTACCAAAAAAAAATATTTAGTCGCCTGTTTAGCTAGACAGCGTCTAAAGATAAACGTCAAAAATGATTAGAAATGTCACAACAGAATTGTGTTAGACAATGGTTAGACACTAATTACTTAAATCAGAATTTGTGGTTGCTTAAATGTAATCACACGACTAAAGCATGTTTAAGCGTTAAACAGATTTTTGTGGTAAGACCTTAGGGTCTTACCACAAAAATATTATACAAATATAAACACTATTATTATTATCTTAATCTTAACTATTATTAGTTTTTATCGACAATCACACTTTAAAAACCATTCGTAAATTAGTAGTGGAAGAAATAACTCTCGACGTAAGTAAAGTTCATCTATAACCCTTTCTTTTTTATCCCTTTTCTTAGAGAGCGGAACCAACCTAAAGGCCTTCGCCCTATTATACAGTAAGCTTAGGTCTATACATAATTCAAGACTTATTTATTTATAGCTTACTGGACACACTAGCGCATCGTAATTACAGTATGGGCACTGGCTGGTTTAAAAAAACGATCTCATACAACTACTGTAAAACTACATTAATTTCACTAGATTTATCTTTTCAAAAATATGGAGACCACTTTATATTATGGCGTATTTTCTATTCTTTCCGATACAAAATAAAGTTGCTATAATTTAGTCAGTTTTTTAGTATCAGTATGAATGTGTGTAAACTCTGTAAACATGTATTTAGTTCTTGCTCCCATACTGTTTATACATTTCCATACAGGTCTGAGTACAGTAAAAACTAGGAATCTAGAATCACTTGTTTTTATATAACTTTGCAATGTGATAGAATATTTAGCATAAAAATAGTACCTGTAATAGCTATCGATTAGGTTTTATTGGGATTGCTGTAGTCCATCAACGTTTACGACATATTGCAGTATGAGAATCGAACCATTAACACCACTGAACCTCTTATTCAAATAGGCTATCCACATTATTTTATAACGGCCAAGGAATAAGCCGTCTTTAGGTATAATCCTTATGTAAAGAAATAAGGTTGAAAGTGGCGATGCATTTTCTTTTAGTAGAACATAATTTCGTAGGTGTTATTTAATTAAGAAAAAGAGCCACCATTAAGTTTAAATATTTTTACTCTTTAGAGTTTAGATGATTAAATTTCCTTTCTTTATATTACAAAAACTATGAGAATTGTCGCTTAAAATATTTGGCATTTTTAGACAAAAGAAATTTGGAGTCAGTTCTAATCTAGACTTAGCATAATATTCTATAAATCATATTCAACCATATCGTCGCGGGGAGATAGTGATCATACGCTAATTGGAGGATTCGAACCATCGACCTATAGATCGGTGGCACACGTCACAACCCCAGAACCAACATCTCTGCAATTAAAAATAACTAAAAGTATAAAATTGACCAATTAATTAATAACAAGGCGTGGTACCTTCCACTTATCCCGTCCAGGGTGCGTCCCCACACCTAGCCATTAGCGTATTGCGTCATAAAACCCAATTAGTTTCTGTAAGTCGCCGTTTTTATGGCGAAATGGTGGAATTTGCACGTTATTTTGTAAAAACATTGGCGCTTCGCACGAATGTCATGTTTAGATAATGGAAGACTAATGGAATTGGATGTAAGTGGATACATGATTGTGGAAGGTCTTTTTACCGGACTGCGCAGGAAAACAGGGGTTATGAATTTAAATATCTGCTCTAGGTAAGTAGTATTAGTATATAATTATGCAAGAAGTAAGAACTCCCTGCCAAGTTGAATTTCATTGCCAATGTGGTGCCAGAGCCGACCGATTTGGCCGTCACGCCCTTCATGTATTAAAAGTGGAGGGCGTGTGTCTTTGTGTTTTAAAGTTGTGAGGGCACTGCAATTGTTATGGGCTGGCGTTATGCTTACCATCAGGCAAAAGACCAGTTTGCCTCGATATCCAATCCTACTAGTCCTTACTATTAGGTATAAATGTGAATGTGTGTTTGTTAGTTTGTCCTTCTTTCACGCAGTAACAGAGCAACGAATCGACGTGATTTTTGGCATAGATATAGTTTATGGACTGGGGAGTAACATAGACTACTTTTTATCCCGAAAAAATGCACGGTTCCTGTGGGAACGCGGGTGAAAACCGTGTGCTAGTAGTATATAAAAAAAGACATTATTAGCCCTGCCATATTGAGCCATCATCGTTAACTATCATCCTCCTTGAACATCCTTGCATTGCATAAAAGATAATAAATCATTCGAATCCTAACCTCGAGTCATTACTCCAAGCAAGCAGCAGTTAAAACCGTAAACTATTTGAAACAAAATGTCAAGAGAAATCGCACAAATTATTGGGCTTCGTTTATGCAATATTTTGCATCAAATCGCTAGTAATTTGGATAATCTTCTGCATATAAATTAGTAGGTAATCATTCGCAATTGAAGCCAATTTGATAATACAGTTCAATTTGAATTTTAAATTGACTTCGGGAGGGAAACTTACATTTTTCAAGGTAATGGTACAAATCCACAATTCCTTTTTTACTGACCGAAGGAAAAGAGTTGTAATGTTTTTCGAGCATATATGTATGTAATTATGTATGTAAAATATATTATGTACGATGTATACATATAACTAGCTGCTGCCCGTGGTTTCAAACGCGCGGAGATATTGGATTTCATGGTTTTTTTTTTGCGCGGAACCCTAATTCCTTTTCTAAAATTAAAGTAGCCTAAGTTACTCCTTGTAACATCAGCTATCTGCCAGTGAAAGTCCCGTTAAAATCGGTCCAGCCCTTTCGGAGATTACCCGCAACAAACAGAGAGATAGACAGACAAAAATTATAAAAATGGTTTTTTTGTTATAGGTACCGTGTATACTTTCATATGCGTTTAGAAAAAAAGCTGTTATTTTGATATTACAAACAGACACTTCAATTTTATTTATTTGTAGATATAGATTTAATATATACACAACGTGATAAAAACGTTGTTAAAGACGTTGGATCGGAATGTTGTGGATTGGAGTGCTCGTGTATTTGGGCTCTTATATTGGTAACATGGCGTGATACATGACGAGTGCAAAAAAAACATTATGTAATTTTGGAGATAATCTCAGGTGGCTTAATTGTTGCGTGTAAAAAAACCTACATTTTTACTACCGATGACTGACAGGAACCATTTATCTATCTCAATAAATTATTTTTGAACATACCGCTACACTTTACACCTGTTAAATCAGTTTCATGAGTCATCTAAGGCAAATGAGGTTTGACACGTGTTTAATACTCACCTAAAGCGGCCCGTACACCTAATGCATGATTGATGGACAACCATCAATCACGGACCACGCGAAAGCCACGATCACCGCTTGACGCATATCACTATTAGCTCTGTAGGAATCTAGTCCGAGCGCTAACCATACCACGATTAGAGGTAGTAAAGAGACGTATCGCAGCCGCTTCTACGATCTCTACTCAAAAAATAGTTTCACAACCACTGGGTGTCCAGTGCAGAAGCCGCGGTAAATACCCGGTGGAGCCCAAGTGATGTATGTAGCGTAAAGCGGAACAGTCATCAGTTTGAGGCAAGGAGTGAAAGACACTATCTGGCTGTATGGTTCTTGTCTATTTCGTAGATATTTGATGGTTTGACATCAAGCCGCGCTTGCGCATGTATTATCTCGTTATCCACGTTTATTGCAAAATCATGGTTATTTTGACAGCAAAACGATAAGATAAGATAATGAGTCAGTAAAAAAGTCACTGTAATTTCTGGGCTTATGAGACTTCGTAATGTCTCAGGGTAACGCGCGCAATGAAGTGCCGCGCAGCCTTTGTGTTTGAAAGTTCTGAGTGGCACTACAATTGTTATGGGCCGGCGTTATGCTTACCATCCGGCAAACGACCAGCTCGTCTCGTTATCCCTACAATGTAAATAAAATTTCAACGGTTCATCGTTAAACCATAAACAATTATATAAGCATACCTACCTAATATTTATGAGATAGATGTCATGCCCACAAAAAAAACGCCTTCAATCCTTCCGATATGGCAAAAACTCGCATCGAACCAAAATCGCATTTATACCTACGTTCCGATGTGGAGCAAAAACTGTACCATAACAAAAAACCCATCTGCCCACAGGTCAACGTAACCATATCTGTAAACTAGATCAAAATAGCTAAAGCTTTGCGTAATGCGATGGTCCAGATAAACGAACTTTTGATCGTCTTGGTTTAAGGTGGTGGTACACGGAGTGTATCGAAATTTACGTTATTTTATGATACGCGCTCGGCTGTACTATAAATTTATTGCTTGAGTTTTATGATAGGAAAGTTCTGTCATTTTTTATTCACAATGATTCAGGAGAGCGCTCATGAAAGTTAAATGACTCTAGTTGCTCGTACCGCTACAAGCGTTCGAGATAAAGACCAAGAAACTCTTCGGCATTATTTTTTACATACTTTCTTTTACAATGCTTTTATAAGGCCAGTGTAACTTTTGCCAACTTGCAATTTAACTTGGTACTTGCAATTTTGCATCGATGTTCAAAACTCAGAAGCGTAATCTTAAACAACGTTCCATGAGCTTCTATGATAATAATAATTATGATATATTTTATTTACTAATTGATGTACAAAGGAAGCTTATAACTAAGTACATCAATTTTTTTATTGTAAATCATTATTCCATTGATTTAACCGGCGGTCCCACACTAGGCTCTGGGCCCGTGTCGTGGAGACGTAGAATGATTCGAAAATCGAAATACAAGGTACAAGGCACATATCAGAGGCAACCTAGAAAAATTATCATATTTTTGTTAAATATAAAGTAGGGGTAGTAGTTTGTTTGTGGAAGAGTAAGTTAAATAGTGTGTGTGTGTGTATGTGATGATTTCTTAGTTGATTATATCTATCCAAATACGTATCGTAGTAACTCAGTGTGGGGGCGCCTTATTAAGCGTGGTGCGCTATCAAAACAATCAGATTACACTGAGACACCTCTTACATTTTTATGGACTCCTGGTGATTTTGGTCAGTGCACAGACGTCCAAATGGCGAACTAACTGTTTCTGCAGAAAATAGAACGACATGGTCTAGTTTGGTATAAATTATATGGTTCTGAAAAACGTCAAGATATCTATATAAAATTCTGCCAAGCTCGCGTCGCGCCTGCGGTGTATTTCGACGATTGTTTAATCAATTTTCTACTAGTGGTTGGACTTACTCTTCTGCGAAAGGCTTAGTCAGCCGCCAAGCAGTAATGGGCAAGGATTACTGTCTTTCGGGTTGATGAGCAAATTAGTCTATGAAATAACGGCTTATTCCTGTCACCGCTAAAATAGCGGGAACAAAAAAAGAAAAGAAAAGAAAGAAATAAGATATCAAAGCAATTTATTAGAAGAGGGTCGTGAGGTCGGCCTAGGGTTCACGCGCACTTTAATTTGGTCTAGAATACCGCACTCTCCTGGCGATCTTCCTGCATGTAGTCCCGGGTTCTAGTTCTTCTAGTCAGGTATTATATATCAGCTGGGTGCACTCGGAACCGCTGCGGTCGACAGTGGCACAGGGGTTCTATTAGCTTCTTCGGTTTTTATTCTATAAGGTGTTCCTGGAACGCGTAATACAAAGCCGCATTAGGACGCTGCTAGGATACACGCCGTACAGGGAGACGCTGGAAGAGCGTAAAGTAAACCAGACTATTACCTACTACATTACTTTTGCGAGGCAGAAAGATATCAGGGCGGTCAGGAAAGATCGAGAAAGCAGAAACGGTAACAGATGCTAGGCTAGATAGAAATTAGAAACCAACTACAAAACAAATCTACAAACATTTATAATAATAACTACTAGATTACGAGATAATCAATTGACATAGTAAAGTACATACTAACATTGCTAAAGTACCATAAGTTGGTTTAAAAACTGTCCGTCACCGTTCAAACTGTAACGGTTACATGCTACAAAAATATCGAGAGATTAATGCACAACTTACCCAGTTTGGGAACACGAAACACTTAAATAATATCCTTCAGTTCTTGGATAATGAAATATAGGTAGTATAGTACTCGTAAAATCTTTAAAATTCATAAGCGCTGGCGCAACAAATAGACGTGCGCTCGCTTTCAAGCTCATTGAGGTCTGAGCCCGCTGCCGGCGCGGCGGAGGGGCGGCCGCGGCCGGTCATTGACCGAGCGCGAAAACAAAAGACTTGTCAGCTGAGAATTTCTACCTGTATGAAACTATCGCTCCGTCTTTGTGTACGTTGAAGGTTTTTTTTAATATTTTTATAACGAATTTAATTTAGTAAATATTTTTTATAATATAATATAAGCATAATTTGTGTAATATTTTAAGTTTTAAATTATGTAATAAGAGTGCTATAATTATATATAAATAAACGTGAGGTAACGTTACGTTACAGTACCCCCTCCTTTACAAAAGGATTTTGCGTAGCTACAGTAAAATCCGATTAAAACTACAACTAATAATTTGACTGGAATATTAATTATTCGAATAGCTACCTACTATTTTAAGGTCTTTAATATGCCAAACACCTAAATCATGCGCATTCATGTCTTCTAAAACATAAACCAAAGGAGATCGCTTTGCTTTGACGCGGCATTTTTGATATTTTGGTGCTAATTTTTTACTAAAGTGAGCGTCTTTGTCGCTTTGGAAATAACAGCGCTTCCAAACGACATCACCAACACTAAATTCAAATTCTTTCCGACGTGTGTCATAGCGTTTAGTATTTTTTACATGAGCTTGCCAGAGTGCAGCTTGGACTTTATCAAAAATACGAGACAAGTGACCCAAATTCTCGGCATAAGCGTCTCTAGGTAGAAAAATCAATTCAGGAGAATTTTCATTTTCTATGTAATGTGAACCACACGTTACCAACTCTCTACCATGTACCAAAAATGCAGGCGTATACCCAGTGCTTTCATTGACGGAGTTATTCATAGCGAACTGAATTTGAGGAAGATTCAGATCCCAAGTTCGGTGATCGTCATTAACAAAAGTTGATACAGCCGTAACTATGGTTTTGTTATATCTCTCTACCGTATTAATTTGAGGGGTATATTTAGGTGTAAAGTGTATTTTTGGCACTTTATATTTTTTAAAGAGTCTGTCCAGTTCATGACTAATGAATTGGCAGCCATTGTCCAAAATAACGGTTTGACAAATTCCATGAACCAAAAAAACATCATTTTCTAAGTGTTTTGATACTAGCTCAGCAGTAGCTCGGCGTAGCGGGAAAAACATGCAATATTTTGAGAAACAACACGTGACAACGAAAATGTAGTTGTTTTGCCTTCTAGTATTGGGTAAGGGTCCCACTAAGTCGATTGAGATGACTTGAAAGGGTCTAGAAACATCTTTAGGCCTACCCATTTTTCCAAGAGTACCATGGGTAGGTATTTTATATGCGAGACAGGTATCACAGCGTGATACAAAGCTAACGACATCAGCATACATGCCAGACCAGTAGAAACGAAGTGCCAAACGCTTGTATGTTTTGAACACGCCGAAATGTCCAGCTGTAGGCTCTGAGTGACATTGAAAAAGAGTCTGCTCTCGTTGCTCTTCCGGAATCACCTCCTTCCAATCAAACTCTGAGGTTAGAAAGTTTTTGTTTTTCATATACCTAAACAAACATCCGTTTTCAACCCTATAATTTGGATAACTGATAGGCGATTCTTGACAACCATTGAAAATGTTAAGGTACCAGGTGTCTTGAGTAGCAGGGGGAGAAGCAATAGGGGAATCACTATTAACGAGGGCATTCACGTGAACACATCTTGAAAGGGCGTCAGGGACGACCATGTCCTTCCCACGACGGTGTTCAATCTCGAAGTTGAAGGAGGAAAGTCTAACACCCCATCTTGCCAGTCGACCAGTTGGATTCGAAAGGGACATAAACCATTTTAAAGCTGAATGGTCGGTAAAAACTTTAAAAGTTTTACCATTTTCGAGGTAACAACGCCAGTGCTCCAGAGCGGTTATTACAGCAAGAGCCTCTCTCTCAGTCGTGCTGTAATTTTGCTCCGGCTTAGTCAGCGAACGACTCATGTATGCAATTGGATGTTCTGCATCATCAATTGTTTGCACGAGCATTGCACCGACACCAAAGCTACTGGCGTCAGTGTGTACCTCGAATGGGAAGTCAAAGTTGGGACATGCCAATACAGGCGCTTGCACAAGACGAGATTTTAGCTCAAGAAAAGCCTTTTCAGCTTCAGGGGTCCATTGGAATGGTGGAGAGCTTTTCTTTGTTGAAGTGAGCTTATTTAAGGGACCTGCGATTGTACTGAACTGAGGTATGAAACGCCGGTACCAAGAAGCAGTTCCAAGGAAACGTTTCACGTCTTTCTTGTTAGAAGGAGTAGGGTAATCCAGTATAACCTTAACCTTGTCAGGGTCAGTTCGTAAGCCCTGAGCGTCAACAACGTAACCTAGATATCGAAGCCTGCTCCGGAAAAAATGACTCTTCTCTAGATTGATTGTAAGATTTGCAAGACGCAGTTTTTCAAGAACTCGTAGGAGAAGCGACACGTGTTCTTCAAAACTTTTACTTATTATTATTACATCGTCAAGGTAGGCAAACACTTTACACTCAAATTCGGGGCCAAAGAGAAGGTCTACTAACCTTTGCTGTGTGGCTGGAGCATTAGTAAGTCCAAAAGCAGTTGACTTGAACATAAAAGTGCCTCGTCCGGGAACATAAAATGCAGTCTTCTCCCGGTCTGGTTCGTCAATCATAATCTGCCAAAAGGCCTTAGATAAATCGATGCTAGACAGGAATCTAGCATCTTTTAGGTTATCTAGGATTTCAGAGACGTATGGCAAGCTATACGCATCCTTTTTCGTGACTGAGTTCAGTTTACGACTATCCAAGCAGAAGCGAGGATTTCCATCCTTCTTGCCGACAACCAAGACAGGAGAAGACCACGGACTTTCACAAGGTTCGATGACATCTAAGGAAAGCATTTCATCAACCTGTTCCGTGATGATTCTCTGTTTCTCTGGGGACATTCGGTAGTAACGCTGTCTAATTGGTTCAGCATCACCAGTATTTATGCGATGCTTTATCAAATGCGTTCTGCCCAAGCCCTTCTCAGTAAAAGAAATACTGCAGTACTTCTTGACGACGTCATCAGCAATTAGTTTTTGATGATCATCGAGGTTTTCATAAGCATGCAAATGAATATCGGAAGAGTTCGATATTTCAGACAAACCAGGATCGCTATCAAATAAATTTTCTTCCGTAGTTAAATATTTTGGGCAAATATTGAAAATATTCCAGAAGTCGACACCTAAAATCAATGTGGTTTCGATCTCCGGGATAGCATGAGCCTTAATTATAGAAAAACTATCTTCAAAAGTTACTGGCAACAGAATGTACCCTATAGAAGTTATTTTCTGGCCTCCTGCAGCAGTAACAGTTATTTGGCTGTCGGTAAATAGTGTTAGATCATACTGAAGTAAGCACTTATGAGAGTTGTTGCCTAAAATAGTCACAGCAGAACCAGAATCAAGCAAACCATACATATTTAAATCGTTACTAATTCCTATTTTGACATATGGACGGGGATCTTCTCTCGGCCTAGAATTGAAAATTGCAGAAACAGAATTAGAACAAGAAGAAAAGAATTTTTTAAGAAACAACAACCAATCATTCCACTCCGAGCTATCAGAATGATCGGTTGAATTTCTGCAACTTTCAGAATCTAGTTTTTTGAATTTGGACTGAGACTTTGTGGTTTTTTACATTTTGGGCAGTCAGGTTTGCGAACACCCTTTTCACCACATCCAAAACAGAAAATAGTTCGTTCAGCCGTACAATCCTTCATGTGATGTGTGTTAACACGACACCGTAAACAGTAAGGAGTGGAAATTTCAGAAATTTCAGACGTTTTAAAATCCGTTGATTTCATTTGAGTCTCATTTTTAAACGGCTTTGATTGATTCGTGCTATTGTAGTGACCGTAAAAGCACTTATTCTGTTCCTTACGCTTTTGCGATTGATAACAGAATTCAGGTGCCAACAATTTAGAATTAAATGATGGGGGCTCTTTGTAATTATCTGAACGGACTTTAATGCGTTCATAATTCTTGCAAACAGTACGTAATTCTTCTATATTACTTATATTAGGACTAGCAGCAATAATAGTTGAATAGCAAGGTCGTATGTTGTGAATTATAATATCAAGTTTATCTTCACTAGACATAGATTTACTCAGCCGAGAAAACATACCCTCCATTATAGATATGTAAATGGTAATGCTTTCATCATCTCCTTGAGTTCGATCCCGTATTTCAGACAACATGCGATAATCATAGTCTGGGACGTCAAAATCGTCTTTAAGATGGGAAATTAAAGCCGGCCAATCAACTAACTGGTCTTTGACGCTACGATACCAGTGTAGGGCATCACCGCTAAACAAGTCAACGGCAGAAAGCAACATCTTACTTTCAGAAATATTCTTAGATATTCTAAATTCTTCTAACTTCTGAATAAAGGCGCGGACACACGATTTTCCGTCGTATTTAATTTTAGATAAGTCGCTATTAACCCCGCGATCACATGTAACTGAAATATTTAAACCAGAAAGATTTGGTTTGTCTACAACTACATAATCTTCTTCGGTCGCAGAAGCTGAAGCTTTAGATTGACAAGTATTACTTTTAGAAAATCCTAATAAAATTGCATTGTAGCTATCAAAACACCTCTGAAATTTTAATAGTAAGGCGGAGTCTTCAGAAGCATCTGGCTTCTCTATTCTTTGAATTCGATAATATAAATGATTCAACCAAGACCTAGTTCTGTTGAAAAGCGATTCATTATAACTAGCCATAAGAGATTCCAAGTTTACTTTAATTTTATCCAATAATTTATTGCACCCAATAGAATCATCAGAAAATTCAAAGACAGAATCGAGAATTTCATCAGCAGGATACAGCTGTGTCAGTTTTGTGACCTGTCGCCTTAATCCCTCAACATTATCTGACGGAGTTTCACCCCGAATAGCCACTTCATAGCTTAATTCCGATTTTTGAAGAAGTAAGTATTTAATAGGAAAAGACATTTTAACGAAAAGGTATCTAGGATACCTTAGGTATACTTGGGTATGTTGTGCAAAAATCGTTCGAAGTAAAAAACAAAATAAATACAGAAATGAATTAAAAAAAATAGCCAAAGCAAACTCCGTTCTGTTACAAATAATCAACTTTTGCTACAGAACGCTACAAATGCAATACTTAATAAATAACAGTAGAAAAAGAAAGAAAAAACAATCACCATAAAAGTAAAAAAAACAAGTGAAGTCAGGTGAAACTAATAGTGCAATATCATACCCGTCTTCAACTTATGTGCCAAGACACACCAGACAATATTGGACTGTTATTTGAATACAATTTTAATTATGCTAATAATAATTAAATTTCATTAAAATGCTAATAATATCATTAACAGAAAACTATAATGTATTTTTAGGCACACAAGTTGTTGACTAATTTGTAACGTCTTTACAAAAACAACACACCAAGAAAACCGTCACCACAGCAAAACTAACATATAAGTAACACAAAATAAAGTGCAGAGCATGACCTTAGACCACGTATATGGGCGCCATTGTCACCGCTAAAAGAGCGGGAACAAAAAAAGAAAAGAAAAGAAAGAAATAAGATATCAAAGCAATTTATTAGAAGAGGGTCGTGAGGTCGGCCTAGGGTTCACGCGCACTTTAATTTGGTCTAGAATACCGCACTCTCCTGGCGATCTTCCTGCATGTAGTCCCGGGTTCTAGTTCTTCTAGTCAGGTATTATATATCAGCTGGGTGCACTCGGAACCGCTGCGGTCGACAGTGGCACAGGGGTTCTATTAGCTTCTTCGGTTTTTATTCTATAAGGTGTTCCTGGAACGCGTAATACAAAGCCGCATTAGGACGCTGCTAGGATACACGCCGTACAGGGAGACGCTGGAAGAGCGTAAAGTAAACCAGACTATTACCTACTACATTACTTTTGCGAGGCAGAAAGATATCAGGGCGGTCAGGAAAGATCGAGAAAGCAGAAACGGTAACAGATGCTAGGCTAGATAGAAATTAGAAACCAACTACAAAACAAATCTACAAACATTTATAATAATAACTACTAGATTACGAGATAATCAATTGACATAGTAAAGTACATACTAACATTGCTAAAGTACCATAAGTTGGTTTAAAAACTGTCCGTCACCGTTCAAACTGTAACGGTTACATGCTACAAAAATATCGAGAGATTAATGCACAACTTACCCAGTTTGGGAACACGAAACACTTAAATAATATCCTTCAGTTCTTGGATAATGAAATATAGGTAGTATAGTACTCGTAAAATCTTTAAAATTCATAAGCGCTGGCGCAACAAATAGACGTGCGCTCGCTTTCAAGCTCATTGAGGTCTGAGCCCGCTGCCGGCGCGGCGGAGGGGCGGCCGCGGCCGGTCATTGACCGAGCGCGAAAACAAAAGACTTGTCAGCTGAGAATTTCTACCTGTATGAAACTATCGCTCCGTCTTTGTGTACGTTGAAGGTTTTTTTTAATATTTTTATAACGAATTTAATTTAGTAAATATTTTTTATAATATAATATAAGCATAATTTGTGTAATATTTTAAGTTTTAAATTATGTAATAAGAGTGCTATAATTATATATAAATAAACGTGAGGTAACGTTACGTTACAACCTCCATAATTTTATTACTACTACATCCAAGAAATATTAGTACAGTCAATAAAACAAAGCTTTTCGTTTAAGTTTTTAGTTTTTAGGACTAAGATGATAAATTCAGAACAGCGGAATTTCATAATACTTGTACACAGACAACAATTCCCTTACATAAAGGTTTATTAACTAACTGAGGGTAACGAGCGCAATACATTGCCGCGCAGGCCTTTGTTTCAAAGTTCTGAGAGGCGGTGCAATTTTTATGGTTAGGCTTAAGATCTGGAAAACGACCAGCTCGTCTCGTTATCAAAAAGTATGAAGAAAAAAAAATTGAAATCTGCGAAGAAAAATCACGTAACATTTGAGTTTTTAAATATTGTTTTTTACTATGTACTATACTATATACATACTATACTATACTAGACGATATATAAATACATATACTATACTAGACGAACCGGTCGTTTGCCTGATGGTACCTACCATAATGCTGGCTCATAACTATGGCAGTGTCGCTTAGAACTTTCAGACACAAAGGCCTGCTCGGCATTGCAGCACAGAACATATAATAATACTACACTGCAGTGCGCTCGTTGCCTGAGACATTAGGTATTAAGTTTCTTAAGCCTAATTATTTCCCTGACTACGTTGCTCATCAAACCGGAACGCAGTAATGCTATATCTATAGATAGAAATAAATAAAATTGAAGTATCTGTTTGTAGTATCAAAATAACAGCTTTTCACTATATGAAATTATATGCATTCGTTTCGGAGATTATCCGGAACAAACAGACAGACAGACAAATATTTTAAAAATTGTGGTTTTGTTATAGACGGTACCTATACTGGACCGATTTTGACAGGACTTTCATTGGTAGATAGCTGATGTTATAAGGAGTAACTTAGGCTACGTGGGCGAAGCCGCGAGACTCAGCTAGTATAAAATAAAAATTGAAAACTAAAATAAAACATAGTAATGCTTGCATATTACTTCAGCGCTTTGCTTGCGAAATCTGCCGCCACCCATGACACACACTCGCAGAAGAGTTAGTCCTACCGCCAAGTAAATTTCGAATAGTACAGAAAAAAGAATTCGGTTCAATTGAAATTTTTACTCGTACCTTTTAGACACATTTTTGACTATTTCACTATGCGCGCTTTTTCTTAATTACCTGTTCACATATTATAATCTAAAGCTTGGTAATTAATACACTTCTGCCTGCGCCATGTTTTCCATGATTCATGCTCATAAATTGCTGGCCTATTAGGCTGTTACTTGTTACATATCCAATGATGACGGCAATGGTTACCGACGTGATATCTCAAGTTAGGACGATAATATGCGTTGCTTGCTGCTAGGGTTGTTCCTACTGTGTTTTTGGATGGGAAATATTACTCGTTAAGTAAGGACGGTGGTGTAACATACAGACATATTATGCTAGTCACTCATATTAATTTAACTTAAACTATCAAAGAATGTGTCCAATAACATATTTCTTATACTAGAAAAAAAAGAAAAGATAAAAAAAACATATTTATTTGTGACAACCTAAGTCTAAAACAACTAATACAACAAATATGCATTTAAAAAGAAAAAGTTAAGAGCTACAAAACGGTCCCAACTCCGCGTAATGCTGGTCTAAAACCAGCGCTGATCTTTCGTTGGAATCATTAGGTAGCGTAACGGCAGGTATGCAGTTTGACGTAATAATATAAAAAACACCTATGTACCTTTAGAAAATAAAAAAACCTAAACAAATTGCGGGCACTAACAATAGATAAAACAAAATAGTAACTAATTCAGCACCTCGGCAACGTATTGCCGACGCCCCCGATGTTGCAAATGTCCATAGGCGACGGTGACCGCTTACCATCAGGCAGGCGGTTTGCTAGCTTGTCAATTGTTTATATAAAAAAATCATAGAAATTAAAACAAAGAAAACATAAATAAATGTGTACAATATAAACATTCTAATAAAACTGTATTAGTGGCAACTGGCAACCCTATTCCTTAGAGGTTCAATGTTTACAAATATAACGAGAACGGTTCGACGATGATAAGACCGTTTGTTATAGGCCAAAAAAGGCAAAGGCGAGTGCACCGTTAGTCTTTATGTCAGGCATAAAGGCAGTGCGACAGAATGCAATATCATTTCATGTGCAATGAGATGTTAAGAATGAATAGAATACGTAATTGAAAAGTTTAAAACATTTTAGTTGAAATTGGCATAATAGACAAACCGTGTTTGGCCATTGAAGAAAGAAAAGAGCTTCACTATAGAAATATTGGCAATGATTCTTTTACTTGCAATTTACAAAAGTTATTAACACAGTGTCTTTTTTTATTTCGAAAATGGGAGAGTGAAGTAAAATATTTTAAACCTGTCAAATTTAATCGTGTTTTGTACCGACTGTAATTGTATAACACTTACTAATCCACGAGAATTTAACTGTCATTTATTTAGGCGTTTGACGGCATTTTAGATTTAAAATTAGATCGTCTCTTGAGATAAAATGGGACTAGGTCACATAAATCCATAATAAAAACCGAAAAAGAAATGGAGGTGTTACTGTCATGAATTAACCTTTAACAAAATGATCATTCATTAAAATATAAGAGACGTCTGGAAATCTCTACAACATGCTTAAAAACCAATCGAAAACTATTTTCTAAACGCACTATTGTCAGAAAACATTACTAAAGCTATATTTTTCTTCACTTTCAGATGGCGACGTTCCTGAAGAATCACAACAGAAACAAAGAATTTGAGAAAATACACTCCACAAGCTACAAGACAGAAATAACTACAACAAGAATTACAAGTGTGGGATTTAGATAGGTTTATACTGAACGATCCATCAGAACCGGTCAGTATGGGAAGTCTGGAACTAAAATTTGTTCGAAGGAACCATGTAGTTCTTCATAAATTTTTGAATACGGGTAACGACACGAGCCTGAGTGGAGTGCTACTTTGAAACACAAAGGCCTGCGTGGCACTGCAGTGCGCTCGTTACTCTGAGACGTAATTTCACTGGCTGTTTTGCTCATCAAACCGGAACGCAGTAATGCTTGCACATAGTAATGTGCAAGTAGTAGCTTGGCGGCAGTCTATAAGAGCAACGCGGTGGTACTCACACGGACACTCGCAGAACAGTTAGTCCTATCACCTGCCAGACTAACATGTGCACCACGACTGAATTTTGTCTACTGTTTTGTCTCGCTCTTTCTCCTGTGAATACGAGAAAAATGCACGATATAAGCATCGACAAAATTGTGGCGCGGCGCGCATGTTAGCTCGTCTGGTAACTAAAATTTGTTAGAATGAAGCATGCCGTTTTTTATAATTATTATAAAATTGACGACAACAGTCCTTGGTGCCTCTCTCTCTCTCTTATTGATTGACTTTCCCATATATACTGACCGTTTTGATGGATAATCGATGGATCATTGATGGATCATCCTGCGTATTCATAAGTTTATGGGTAGATCAAATATTGATGTGAACCTAAAAGCCATTGACCTCAAGGGTGCGATAACGTTATGCCTATCGTCGAATCAATTCGCGTATCGTATTTTTACTACCTGTAAATTCACCGTGTGGTATTTTTTGTAACCGATCTTCTTTACGCCTCTTCATGTTTTATATTGATAATGGTTCGACGATACGCATTTTGTTTCTGATAATTATAGAGTACGTAAACACATGCAGAATTTGAATTGTGGAATACCTGAAACTGAAAATTACCAATTCCCGAAAATTTTAAATCAAGTCTAAAATGTATATGAAAATGCTAGAAATCTTATCATTGTATCAAAGGAAACAATAAAGTTAAAAAAAAAATCGATCGTGCTGTACTGTTTATGTACATGTGTTTACAAAAACTACAAACTATAGAGAAGGAATGAAAAAGTATCAAAACTTTTTGAACAGAAAGAACTTAATTTTGATCTCTTATTAAATAATTATAAATGTTATATTTATGATTTGTAATGCCATATTAAGATGTAATTCTCTTTCTTGGTGTTCTTGTAGGTTTTAAGTATAAGGTTTCAGGATACTTTTATAGCAATAGTTTACTTTTGGGTCCACGGTACCGCTAGATGGCGTGATAATAAGTTGAATGCATACATTTATAAACCACAGTTCATTTTAATAATCGCAAACAAGCGTTATGAAACAAATTATTATAAATTTATGCCTAACTACGAATTAGTAACTTATTTTTCTGAGGATTTTGTTTGAAAATTGTAAACCAAAAACGAGGGTGCCTTAAACGTTGATTTTTGCTTCTTTCGAAAGTAATCGAAAACTTATTTAAGATCAGTCACAAACGTTCTTTATTTTACTGCCTATTTAGTTAAGTATTATAATGTTAATTTTTATTTCTTACCGTTCCACTGCCAAACCTGTTAATTTACTTTTTCAGAAGTGAAAAAATAACAAATAACAGAAATAAGCTATCGAATAGACATAGTTATGCATTTATCAATTTTGTTGTAACAGTCATAGTAAGTTAGTATTTTTTAAATTCAATTGTATTTTAATTGGTAACAGTTTTCAGATACTTTTAGCTTTCTGAAAAAAACCTGAGGGATCTATTAATAACACATTTTATAAGTTATTTCTTGATAAAGACACCAAACTGCTAATTTTTGATTGAATCGCATATACTCAGTTAAAAAATGGCTACAGAGCGAATGGCCCGGGGTCGATGTCGACCGTAGCAAACTTTGTGTGTGAAATATAAATGTTGTTGTTCTCGGGATGTTTGTTTTCTGTGACCATGCCACCGGCACATAGGGAATCCTGGTGTAGATGTATGCATTTTATCATTACAAAAAAACGTAAAAAAGAGAGATAAAGGAATTAGTATATATAAAACCATCTTTTACAAAATTACAATTCACTTCAGATAAGTTTGTCTAATTTTTTAAAGTATACTAGAACCTAAAAGGCGGAATTTCCGTTTTGTTTTTTTTTTTAAACTAAGCGTATCAGAAACTGTTGCCATACTTAGCTAAGTGTTCGTAATGTATGCCTAGTACCTATAACAAATTGATAAGTCACTTGGAGTTTCAAAGCTGTTTTGGATCTTTGATTGATTTATCGAACTTTTCGTATTATGAATAGGTATTACATATATTCATACCTACTTTATAATTGTTATTATTGGTGTTTTATGAAAGATTGGAATTGGCGATTTCACCTAACAAATATAGTAGTCACTACAAAGTAGAGATCCGATGTAAAATAATTTTCATAAATGTACGGTTTGTCAACATTTATATTTTATATCAGTATGGCTATTCTTTCTTGATTAAAACTTTCGTAAGTATGACTCATAATTTATATAATATAATTAACCGGATTCACTTATGTGGTACAGCCAAGCTTGGCGACGATTGCCCGACCGGTTTCGAGGTATTCGGTACCTCTTCATCAACGGAACTACACGCAATCGCCCCGACTGGTTGCTGCGCGTGTACACCGTTCCAAATATTGTTATTCGTTCTCATTGGAATGCTACTTTTGTGGATATTGTAGTGAGTTTGTTTGAAAAACTTGAAGAGTGCCACTTGAAATGATGAAAAATCCTGGAAATTTTTGGTATTTTGTCTACAAAATGTCATTGTGTCAGTATAAAAATTGAAGCGCTTTCGCTTTATACTTCTTGCGAATTTGTTAAAAATTAAAATAAAATCAGCCAGTGTTTTCGATTCTGTTGCTTGTAAATTACGAAGCCGAAGTACGCCAACTTATAAGAAACTGCATGTATATAAATGTTTCACACACTTCTAAGAAGCTGCATATATTATAGAGTTATGAACTTTCTACATTGAAAAAAAAAGCTTGGTACACTTTCACTGTCAAACCGAATTGCCACTGCCAGACGCAGAAACGAAAATTGGCGACTTCTCTTTGGCATGCTTATTGTGGCTTCACATCCGTTACGTCTATGTTCTGTTAGTTTATGGTATCTGTTATTATCTATTTTACTTGTCATTATACTTTTTAATAATCAATATGTCTGGCCACGAAAGAAGAAAAAAAAATCAATATTCAAATAAATGTTTCGATAGTTTAAGCTAGATGTCCCAACATTCATGATTCCTAGGATATGTTTATATTTAATCGTATTTGTAGTTGTAAGTTTTCAAGTCTCGATATTGTATAATTTACGATGAATAAAGAAATGATAATCGAACACTTCTTTTATTTTTCAAAATGAACTTCAGTTAGGACTTCACGTGATGCAATGAGATATTACTTCATAATCACTGACGTGTGATTGTGATGTGTTTATGGAAAAGTTAGGTACCTAGACGTGCCTAGAGTCAGGCGCCAATGAAGTATTATATGCAGTTTAATTTTATATATTAGTATGGATATAGTAATTTTAGAGACTGAACACAAAAGTACAAAAACGCGTGCGGTCGAATTGGAGCGAATGAAAATTGAAAAGTGTTCCTCATGTTTTGTTTGTTTCCTCGCAAGTTGGAGAAAAGTACTACACTGCAAGTCTTGGCTGAAATAGCAATTAACGGCCTCGTTTAGTATTTAATTAAAAGTAATTACTTACATCCAATATTCTTTTGGGATGTCCAAAGGGAATAATTTAGTACTATATAATAATAATAATATGTTTATTAACCAAAAATACATTACAAAGGAAACAAAGAGTAACATCAACGAGAAACAGTAGTTAAAATTTTCCAATAATCAGATACAACGGCCCCACACTAGGTTCAAGGCCCGTGTCGTGAGACCAACATTTAAAGATTTCCATAGACAAGAAATTAGAGGTATCCTTGTAATTTAGAAACTTAGAAATTAGATAAGTAATCAATATATAGTAGGAACTTGATGTGTTTGAATTTGAGTGTTGTTTGTATGTTTATGTGAGTATGAATATAGAGTCTGTTGTTGTTGAATTGTTGATGTTGTTGTCTTACTAAGTGGTGCCATCTATGTGGAAATTGAAAAGCATTAACCTACTTACAGTCAAAAGAAGATGCCGCTAGTGTAGAAAAAAGATGCGATACATAGAAAACTAATTTCGATGAACTTTCTACAATTATTCCTAGATGGCAGCATAAATTTTAAACTATTTAAAAAATTTCATACCTGTATTCAATTTTGTTCATAACTAGATAAATAAGCTATTTAGAAAAGATGCAGCATCTCACCACTGACTGCCAGAAGCCGGGTTTATTGAAGGGAAATATACTAAAAAAATAAAATATATCTATATATTATTTACAGACATATTCTCAGTTCTCAGTACTACGAGGCCACAAAAAATAGTAGATAACTACCTATAACGTCGATTTTTTGTGTAATGTGTTTTGTACGGAGGAGGTTCGCAAGTCGACCCGTTTATTTTTTTTTACAATACTAGCTTCTGTCCGCAGTTTCACCCGCGTTCCCACATGAACCGTATATTTTTCCGGGATAAAAAGTAGCCTGTTACTCTCCGGTCCATAAGCTGTATCTATGCCGTTGCTCCGTTGCTGCGGAAAAGATGGACAAACTAATTGACCAACAAACCTACAAACACACTTTCGCATTTATTATTGCACGGACGGATTTTATGTATGATCAGTTGATCACGCATAACTTTTTACAGGATGGTCCGTTTTTTGATGGTTCATTGAAAAAAAAACAATTGTCAGCGTCGGATTATTTTATTGATTTACAAGTTTTTTATTGAACCATTCGACAAATTACGATTTAAAGTTAGAAGAAGCCTAGCGCTATTGTTATCACCTAGTTTCAAATATGCGAAGTAGAAAGCATTCACCAGTCAGTCAAGGCTAGCCGACATGTTCCGTAAGCTAGACAATGCGGACGCAGCACGCATAACTAGTGTTTAGTATAATCTGGCCTTGACTCCGATACATAAAACATAACGTAGGTATATCCTGACACCCAGTAAGCTGTCCTAAAAATCTAGGGATTCAAGAATTCATTATCATCAACAGCTAGAAAATGTACATCGGCTTCCTCTATGAAGGTGGGGTTTTGCGATAATGCACCACATAAACTTGATGCACGTTGTCGATGGATAATTTTCAGAGTAAAAAATGTAGGACAAACTGATTTCAATTTCATGTAGATATCCCTATTTAGCTGGTGTAGGTACTTAGTAAAAGCTTTCACTGAGGATTTATGTAAATTAAATGAGGGTCCAGTGTACTTATCAAGGAGTTTATTTAATCTTTGGCTAAATCTATCACTAATCTAGGGTAAATAAGCATTCAGCCCTCCCAAATGCCCCTCATCCCTTTCCCGCTGTTTAATCAATCTCTCTTCATCATTCCCATCAATTCCTAATCCTAGTCTTTCAATCAACTTTTCTCCTTTATCCCCGTGAAGAGGAATGAACGTTTTCCTTCTCTTTTGCGCTACATCTGGGTCAAATATCCAGCTTTTCTTCTCATGGATGACTGGATACCCAATGAGGTTAGTTCGGACGAATGCCGCCAGAGGTCCAGAGGCCGTTAGCAGCTGCGCTGCACTCTGTCGGTTAAGCAGCGCGAGGATGCAAAGTGACAGCTGAAAAAAAGCTAGTGTCAACATTTTGGAGGGAAAAGTGGAATGGGATACATTTTTTTTCATTCCTTTATGGCCATGATACTTTCGAAGATTTTCCCGCGGTATGTTAAAACCTACTTACTGACATACCTACCGTAATATTATTACATAAAAGTAAATAAAAATATGATGTAACTACAAATTTAAAGTTTTTGGATTCTTTCCTTTACGTGTGCTAACACATTGCTCCTTGCCAAATTTAATGATTCTACGTCAGCCTGAAGTGCCATAGTGCATGCTTTGATTCAATTTAGAGCGTCAAAATAAGCGGCATAAACGGCCGATTTGATTGCGTTGAATTAGAAGTTTGTTTTTTTCACAGGTCCAAGGAATTGCAGACCTGAGTACCTATTTGATATTATTTCACGCGTTTCTGAAAGGGTCTTGACAGACAGACAGGCAGATGGAAAACGAAGTGATCCTATAATGGTTCCATTTTTCTTTTGAGGTACGGAACCCTAAAAAGTGATTCAAGTAAAATCTTTATAAAACTCTTATCTGACATAGTTCATAATATGAGACGCAGAAATGAAGAAAAGCGTTTATGTTGCCTACATAATAATATTAAGTCGCATGTTATATAATAAGTACGCGCATGCTGAATGAACATTAAAGTTACTCCAATCAAGTCCAATTTCTTACATTGTTACCCTAGGTAACGATGTAAGACTGTTACATTTTATTACAGTATAATGCTGCAACATTCATATATTTTATATATAGCACTAGCTTCTGCTCGTGATTTCACCCACGTTCGTGCATTTTTCCGGGAAAAAGTAGCCTATGTTACTCTCTGGTCCATAAACTTTATCTGTGCCAAACATCACATCGACCCGTTGCTCCGTTGCTGCATGAAAGAAGGACAAACCAACAATATATAAACACATTTTAGCAATATATAATGTTAAATTAAGTACGAAAGTAGGAATTAAGTACCTAGGAGTAGCTTCCACCCGCGGCGTTGCCCGCGTTGTTATATAAAATGATATATCTTGATGAAATATTACTTGTAATCTATGTGCTATTCTGATGTATCCTACTTCCTTCTATCCTACGTCCTATTCCTACTAATATTATAAATACGAAAGTGTGTTTGTTGATTTGTTTGTTTATGTGACTAATATAATATGTAAGGGAAACTAACAGGCTTCATCCTTCATCCTTCAAACAGATAAATAAATGATATCTACATTTTCTTGGTAACTAGAAATCCTTCAAAGACTATAAGTATAATATTAAATTTATTTTAAAGCGTTGACCGACACTAGCGGGATGTTCAAGTATGTTTCCATCGTCACTGACCGTGACTGTTATCCAAAGATCCTGTATACTATTTCGAAACTCGCTCCTTTCCACTTCCACAATATTACCACATACATATTTTGGTGATCGTTATCAATGATTACAGAAAGTAGAACTCTTTGGTCGTTATGCTTTCACAAATAAAACACTGACACTTGAGAAAACCCCAAATAGGCTTTGTTCACATTTAAAGACAAGCTAATAAATTTGTGTGAAAATGAGTAAAGCGTGTTCACAACACTAGGTGAAATTGTTAGTAAATAGCTAGTTAATTTGTAGATAAAATATGACAAATATTATAAGTCTAGAACTTAATCTGGAACAATACCACTATTCTGGTTCCAATTCTACCAGTTCTTCGGAGATAATATTCGCTAGAACTTCAAAGACACAACACATTTTTTTAAATAAATCTCTTAATAAACTAAACTATTAACTCACTCACAATAATTTTACTCATGGTAATTTTTTTTTTTTTTATTCTTGGAGTAAATTTCTGTATAGGTAAAACGTGTCTACTCTGGCTGACCGCCAACTTGTTTATTGCAACTTTTACATTTAAAGCAGTGCACGTTACTTAATAGACCTGCCATTATAGTTAGGGCTGTCAGTTTACAGTTCTAAAGCGCCATTTGCATTATGCAAGTATTGCATGCAAGTTTGACGTCACATTTGCGCGCAAGTTAAAATAGTTTTGTATGGAACTGCAAATTGCCTGCAGGTTTACGTTTCCACTACTCAAGTTGCATGCAAATTGCATGCAGGCTACTTGCATAATGGAAACGCGACTTTATAAGCATTAATACCAGGAATGCAGATTGCGTATACATATGACATTTAAGCCATGTCTTAAATTACAAACAAATTAGAAGTCTAAAGTTTAGATTGCGGAGCCTAAACTAGAGAACACAGGTCATACATTCAATTAGAGGAAATTGCATGGTTAAAAGATGTGTTAAATCTTGGATGGATCTACTAAATGTAAATTCAAATACAAGACTCTCACATTAACACGTGCTAATCTACTTTAGCTAATGTCAGTAAAAAATAGGATTTGAAAAAGTAACTTGCTTATTAAAAGATTTAGCTTATTATTCTTATCTTACGATGCATCTTGAGCAACCGAGACAAATCGATGGACATGCCCTTAAACAATATTTAATAGGAACTGTGAATTGTTATACATCTTCTATAGATTCTATACCATTCAAGTACATTGTCGCATTTGCCTAAAATACGAAAAAGAAGTATTCTTGATCCTTCTATAAATCTATATACTATACTCAAACAAACTGCTCTTTATTTAAAAAAAATAAGATAGAAATAAGTCCTGCTTAAATTTTTACGGTAATTTACTAATTCGTACATTGTAACAGAATATTTAACGTGGGAGCGATGAGCATCCGATATTTCGACGCTGTTGCAGGCATCACCCGTATTCCCGTGAACGTGATGGTAGAAATAAATCCTAGTAACTATTAGTAATTACAGTCTTTATAAAAAAAATTATAAATATAAATTCACTCGGAATCGTAGCTTCAGAGCTGTGAATATTGTAAAATACATCTTGAGTGGAAACCCTAATGATACCTGCTATACGGGTCGTATCAAATTACGTCATAGGGTCGCTGACGAAGAGACAGCCAAACGCCCCATTCACAGAATTTAAGCAATCATATATTTATGGTTTTTCTAACTTTTGAATAATGACCTTGTAAGGTTTGCGTAATATCTGACAGATTGACTATGCAGTTAGTAATTTAAATTTTAAATAAGAAGTATGTAGGTAATTTTTTGACGTTTTGTTCATTTGCACACAAACATTGTAAGAATGTTGAAATAGAGAATAATAGAAATGGTGTAACAAAACGTCATGTATTACGTCCTACATCATCAACACAATTGGGTTGTTGACTGTATTCAAATAAAAATATAATTTTGCCGCGAAACTGTAGTTTTTGTGACAGAAATCCTATTAAACACAATATTTTTGTTTATTTTTAAGGAATTTAATTTAAATTAAATAATCAAAATGTAATCACATCAATCCGAAGTCACGTGACCTAAAACGCCCGTGACGTCACGGTTTCAATCGGAATGAGTATATATTTTTTTTTGTTTTGTTTTTGGCTCCACGTGATTTGCGCATTTAACTAGTGTCAAGTTATATAAATAATAATATAAATAAATCTCTAGTTTTGGTGCATGAAAGTCGTCAAAGTCACGTTAAAGTTTAGTCTAGGCGAGTCGAAGTGACGTTTCAGTAAATTGGTGGATAGTTTACTGAAGCTTCTATGGAGTTTTGGATAGAATACGAAAATACACGTTTGTCGTCTTTGTACTATTTGCCTCTCACTCATGCAAGTTTACGAACACTTAATGGTTAATAATCCACTATTATTACACATTAACACTCTATAAAACAAAGGTTTTAGTAAATAACACAAAATCAACAACAGCACATTTTCGCATTCCCGCCAAAACTCCAATGAGTATATAGCTCGTTGCGCTTAACTGCTTAGTATTTTAGAGTGATTTCTGTGATTATTTATCTGTGCTGTGAATTCCGCGCCTATTTTTCTAAATTTATTTCGACTCTTAAATATTCTCCCATGATGGAAAGTGGCTTCATAAAGGCAAATAATTCCAATTTGCCGAGAATTAATTGTTTTACGGTGGTCAATTTCTTCTCGACAAACGATAATTTCTGCTCTGCTGAATTTAGAAATGTGAAGACCTCCGTGTTAGTACCTACTTATTATACCAAAAATCATTATTTCTATAACCAACAATGAATATATAACAGTAATCATAGATTCTAAAATCCAAAGTGTATTAATTAACCAAAGCATATATATAAATCAATAAGCTCAAAAAACTTAGAACTCATATTTTAATACATAACAATACATACACAGAAAGCATCGAATGAACTTGTCACTAAACGTAGCACAGACTAGGTAGTAGTGGTTATATTCTCTTTGCTTGTCACTTTACAGTGTTATAGAAAATTACTCTGTGGTAATTGAACACGTGACGTCACTGGCGTTTTGGAGAAAAATTTAAAACGGCATTTAAAATACATGATAATTAACATATTACTTGTTTTAAAAAGTAAATTTAAATATTTTGGGTTATATTAGGCCCATACGCATCGTTTTAAACACTTTCCCAAAATCAGTCAACATCCCAATTAACGCACTTTTACTTCTGGGATAAACGTTACAAGAGGTTTCCGGATTTTTCCATTTACTTGTGTTATAAGACATTGCTTCTACCGAAATTGTTATGGGCCGGCGTTATGCTTACCATCAGGCAAACGACCAGCTCGTCTCGTAACATAAAAAAAAAATTTCATGATTCTACAAGTAGGTCGGGGTACAACGGGAAGTATCCTATATGTTTTGGTTCCCGGTCTTGACAGACAGATGGATAACAAAGTAATCGAATAAGGGTTCCTTTTTTCCTTTTGAGGTACGGAACCCTCAAACCACGAAAACATGAATTGCACCCTCACTTAATCAGTGCTCATTCTGAGATTATCTGGAATTGTGAGTCGAAAGACGCAAACTAAACTTTCAAGTTTTACCAAGAACCTTATGTCAAGTTTTAGAAATATCTGGCTAAAGGGTAAAGAAAGACAATACGTAACTCGTGCGTAGCCAAAAGTTAAAAAAATAGTCAAGCCTGGCAAGTTCCTGCCATTCATTTTATGGCGCTCCGTGAGTGGGCGAATAAAAACTCTCCTGCTTAACCGACATAGCAAGGGCGCGCGCACGAAAAATCAATACTCCTCAAAACTGACTGACATATCTTTTGCAGTCATCATCTTGTATTTTACTATAATTTACAACAAAATAGATTAAAATTAAGGCTGCAAAATGATGCAAGAGTACGACGACGATTTCTTTTTTGAAGAGGACAAAATGTGCGTAAAGTTACAGCTAAACAGTGTTGTTATCTTTTCGCGTTCACTTATCTATGTTTAACTTCCTTTATTTTGCAGTCTATGTTCTGTTTGAACTCGCCAGCTGTTTGTGTTATTTAGTGTTAGTTTTGGTGGTTTTCGAAGCATGTGGAAACAGAGCGATCAGTTCTTTTTGTTCACTGACCCGAGGATTTTTCCGCAACTTGGACCTGTTTCTCTCAATATGTTCGAGGATCGCATGTAATGTTTTTTTTCTTTGCACATTATTATCCTCTACTTAGTTTTTCTTAGTGCAGTAGGTATTTTATATTGTTGTTTAACGATCGATAACTTTGTTAGGTGGATTTGTAATTGCACAATCTTTCTCATTTCAATTGAAGCGATCCCTGTTTTTAGTTGAGCTCAGGAAGCTTATTTGATTAGAAGCCCGCATCTGTTAAAGTTATCGATCACTGAACGAGCCTTTGTAAAATGCAAGGTAAAGGTAGTTTAGTTTACCTGTGCTTTTATTTTAGTTTTTTTTTTGCTTTCAAAGTTTTTAAAGTGCTATTTATTTATTTTATTAGTAGTGGGGACGGATAAATTTGTAGAGTACCTATACATAGAGTATAATTCATAATAATTAAATTTTTAGAAAATTAAGAGAAGAGAAGGCTGTGGTGAGTTGTTTAGTTGGTTACAAAATTCGTAAAAAAATTAACAATTAATTAATTTCCTTTTATTCCTTTATTTACTTAGCAAGCAAACCGAAAATAAAACATCAATCGATTTACTACTGCAAATCGAAGAAACGTAAGTTACAATAACAAAAATGATATCATAATTATATCTAGTTTTTATAATTTCAAAAGTAACAAGACATTATATTTTTTCGTTCAGTGCCTCAGTTTCGTTTCAAGAATCTAGGAAAGAAGCTCCTGGTCTAAATGTGGTTGAAGAGTGAGTATAAACTTTTACATATTACTTAACTACCGTCACATTAGGTACGTTAGGTACCTAAATCATAACCCATAATAGGATTTACCGTAAAGGACCCTCCTCTTGCACAACACCTAGACATGACCCAAACCTAAACGAAATATTTGCACTTTACGCACAATATTAGGCCCGTAGTCCATTAGTGACTAGGTAGTGGGTAACCTACAATCTATTTCTAATCTAACGTAGGTACATCCACGTTCTCTGTGTTATGTTGTATATACAACAATATAATCTACAATATATCAACAGATTAAAGCCGTGTACAGTTTACTGTGTCGGGCTCAGCGAGCAACACGGACGCTCGATGGTTGGGCTGTATCGATGACATGACAGAAAGATATAGAATTTATACAAAGGAAAAGGACAAGACACAAGGGACCCCGACATAACAAAACAAATTAGCGTGAGCCTAAATGTATAAATTAGATATTGTTCTGTCGCGTCACGACACGTCCCGACACAGTTAATCTGACATCATGTTTAGTGACAAAACGCTTCTCTTAGTCCTTCACCAGTAAGCTGGCGTTCGCTGTCTCTTTCTAAAGTTTGAGAGCCTGTGTTTCAGCTGCATAGATAGGTTGTGCGTAGTACAGCACGATACTTGTTACTTTTCATCTGAAAAGTTGGACTATTTTGGTATTGCTGGCATCTACAAGGAATACCAAAATAGTATTTATTTAAGATGTGTATAAAAGATTGCAAGTCATTATTACTTATACATAATTAATAATTAATATAAGTGATAGAAGCATAAAGTCGTAAAATAAAAACACCTTTTCAAAAACCTTATTTAAAACAAAAACATAATGTATATAAAGGCAAACTCCTTGACGTAACCAATCTCGCCAGTGACATGTACTAGCATGTATCTATTGTTCTAATAGTTAAACCCAGAAGTTACATCAACATGTCGCGCAACAAAGTAAAAAAAAAACAATTTGCTGCCGTATTCAATGGTATTGTTATACGTGTGAATAATATATTATGTGGAAACAAGAACAAACCCTTGCGGTACCCTAGCTTTTTTCGCATAAACTTGTCTTGAACCCTATCAAAAGCTGTGCTTTTATAATGTATGCCTACAACACACCATAACAATATGCTGTCCCACTGCTGGGCAAAGGCTCCATCTTATTTTAGTTTTTTTTTTACTTTATTACCTACATGAAAGTAAGAAAACCAGCTAATATTTTTTTTATGTAGGAAACTGAAAGAAGAAATAGGAGATTTGGAGCACCCAAGCTGTATTGTCAATGACCTTCGACAAGAAAGATACATGATGTACCATCAGGATTTGATGTAAGTTCTTAAAACATTACGGTAAGATTAAACATGTATGCCCAAAGTAGACACAATTTAGCTAAAAAGTACATTAAACATTTATATAGTTCGTTTATTTGACAATGCATTAGATACTTCATTGATCTTAACTTTACGAAGTTATTTTAGTGTTTAAAAACTTACCTTATTACCTAGGACTAACTCTTCTACGAATATCCGTGTTTTTGTACCACCACTTTGCTGGTGAAGCCAAGCAGTAATGTGCAAGCCCTCGGACGAATACTTAAGAGCCTACGAGCTCAACCCTCCAACTCATCGGTGGGCGCGGCTAAAATGCATGCTATTTCGTCTAACATTCGTGGGACAAGGTAAGGCTCTGCAGCTATGAGTAGTACGAAGCTAATGCTCGTGCATACACAGTTACACACTCTCGTAAAGTCGCGACCTGCCGCTTCTACGCACACATGCGTGATCTTATGAATGGCGATTCTTCATTCAAAGAAATTTCGTGAATATTCGTGTGATGGCGCTCGCTTTTGTTACTTGTACTATTATCTATTCTGAGCTCTCGTTTGGTCATCGCGCCGCGCGCGCCATTTTTCATTGTTTGCTTCTTTGAGTATAAATTGTAAATTGTTTGGTTTGCCTACAGTCCGCTGCAAACATAGTAATAAGCTATATTATCTACTGTAAGTAAATAAAGTTTCATCAAAATCCACTCAGTAGATTTTGCGTGACAAACATCTATCCATATATCCATCCATCCATCCTCACAAACTTTCGCATTTATAATATTAGTAGGATAGGAAGTAGGAAGAGTAGGACAGGATTTATGTATATATATGTATGTATGTGTATAGATTCCAATGAAATTTGGTGTGAAAATAGCTAGAAGCGCGAGAAAACACACAGGGTACTTTTCAACAACATCATCACTTTTCATAATTGTCGATCTATAGAACGGAAGAAATTTGGTTTCGAGATAGCTTGAAGCCTGTGAAAGAACACAGGATACTTTTCATCATTGTCAATCATTTGAACGGATTTTATAGAAATTTAGTGTGGAAATAGTTTGAAGTCTGAGAAAGAAAGCAGTGTAATTTTCAACCTCATCATCACATAATAAAATAATCGTGCATTTGGACAGCGTAGAAATCTGCAGAAGTTATTTTCGGAAACAAATTTATCTAAGTATGCAAATAAATAAAATTGAAGTGTCTGTTTGTATTATCAAAATAACAGCTTTTTACTAAATGCATATGAAAGTATATACGGAACATAAAACAAAACCATTTTTAAAAATTTAGTCTCTTTGTTCCGTGTAATCTCCGAAATGGCTGAACCTATTTTGACAGGACTTTCACTGGCAGATAGCTGACGTTACAAGGAGTAACTTAGGCTACGTGAGCGAAACCGCGGGGTATAGTAACTGTACTGTACAGGGGTAGTAATATCTAATAGTTCTTCATGTTTTATTCTCAACAATCAAACTTGTACACTATAGACAATAACAAGTTTGTATATTATAGGTAACAGACAGTACCCTACCTATGTGTTCGACGATAACTTCCGAATGAAAACTGCCAGCGCGGGAGTAGTTACCTACGTCAGGCGGTATATTTGTAAGGTAGGTAACTACCTACCTACCTACCTAAGTACCTACATAACTTAATAATTTTAGGTGATTCCTACGAGTATTATAACAGTCCTCCAAGTCATTATAATATATAATGCGCGGGTCAGCGACCCCACACACATTGGTACCTACATCTCATCACTCATTTCTACACAAAAAATGTCTCACCCATACTCCTGCCAGGATGACCTTTCGTTTAGATAAGTAGGTACCTATTTAATTACACGACTGCACAAAAAAGGAGTGTAATGAGTAATGAGTGTGTTGAGTAATGTAATGAGTGTGATTGTATATACATACATACAAACATACGTGAACCCTAAAAACATAACACAAAAAACTGCACAAAAGTTTTGGTGGAATAAAGAAACTCACGTACATACGTGATTCGGTGAGATTTCGATGTATGGGGTATCGCTAGAATCCTTACATAATCCCGAGCGACACTAGCTAGGACTGTCGTGGTTTTTTTCATGATCGATGTAACTTTTGTTACATGGACTTGTTTACATAAAGGTACTTTTCAACATTTATAGTTCTAGTAAGTACGTTATATAGCCTACTTGGCTTCCGGCCGTGGCTTCGCCCGCATGGCTTAGGTACAAATACAATATCTTTATAAATTATAGTCTGTGTTATTCTGATGTATAACCTCTATATTACGTACTGTAGTTTCATCAAAATCCGTTCAGTAATTTTTGCGTGAAAGAGTAACGAACATCCATCCAAACATCCTCAAAAATTTTCGAGTTTATAATATTAGTAGGATAGAAACGTACTCAGTAGCTGGTATATATTTATTATCACGTACACTGTATTATGTAACCGACCATATTTTTTATACTATTGAATAACGAGACGAGCTGGTCATTTTCTTGATGGTATAACACATATAATTATATTACTCTGATAGAATAACGCCCGCCCATAACGATTGCAGTACCTACTCAAACTTCTAAGCACAAAGGCCGGCCCCACTAGGTGGACCGATGACCTTGTCAAAAGCGCGGGAAACCGTTGGATGCGCGAGGCGAGTAGCAGCTAGCCGGTCCAAGTGACGTCCTATGGGAGACCTCAGACATATGTATGCAAACGTACGTTTGCTTGTCAGAATATCCATGCTTTTTCATCAAGCGCGAATTACGAGATACTACACGTGTAAGCGCGGCTCGTGGTTTTTTGATGGTTTTGCATACGCAAAACCACGAAATATACAAGAACGGCAATATTGTCTCGAAGACCTGCCTTGGCTCAAAGCGACGACTGCTCCGCTTTACGCTACATACATCACTTGCACACCACCTCTTATTTACCGTGGCGTCTGCACTGAGCACGCAGTGGTTGTGTAACAATTGTTTTGAATGGAGGTCGTACAAGCGGGTGCCGTGCGAAGCAACCGTCGCCGACTAGAGTTCCATCCAGCCAAAACTACAACGACACCAGACGATACGATATGCGTCAAGCGGGGATCGTGGTTTTTCCATGGTTTTTGGTTTTCCATGGGCCGCAAGCGTTGTTATTTCGTCAAGCAAACGTACGTTTGCACACGTGTGCCTGGGGTCTGCCTATGGGAGAGGCCTATGTTCAGCAGTGGATGTCTTCTGGCTGATGATGATGATGATTATGACAAAACAGAGAGTAGTTTCATGCTTTTACACAGACGAGCTGGCGCAATAATTCAAACAAATCAACATTGACGGCTTCGTATTTTTTGCACGTACGTAATGAGCCGTGATTTTTCACCATTCGTGAGCGCGCACATGAATAGATACTATGCTGAATTCTTTGAATACGGATATATAATTCTAGAAGAAAATGTGCCACTGAAAAAATAAATCCAGAAATAATAACGATTCGTCGGTGTGCGGATGAGCCGTTTAGTTCTACCACCTGGTAAAAAATCCGGTAAGAGGTAGGCGAGGGTTGTTGAGGGTTGTAGGTACCTAACATCAAAAAATATGGGTCCCGAACAACGAAACATGGCCGCCATACAAAAAGTAGAAGCGATTATCTCGTAAACGGTAGCAGTTAGGTGGGGGGTGTTTGAACCAACGTTGTAGAGGACCGCGAAACTTTCCAAAAAGTAAAAAAATAATTAAAAAGGCGATAAAAAATTTCGACCAATAAAAAATTCCCGCGTCGCCGCTTTATTTTCATTTCCCGATATCTCTGAAGATATTCATTCAAATCGAACGAGGTCAACGGCTATATTGGTCACGATGAAACATTCTCGATGATAAACGCATTTATTTAGATAAGGATGAATATCGTGTAGGTGGAAACACGGCTGCAAACGAAGCACCATTTTTTGCTAAATTTCAAAATCATAAAAACGCGAATTGCGAGCCAACCCGAAAAGATAGACATACTTATGCTATCTCGGACTTTTTTATAGATCTCTTCAACGGAAATATTTCTTCCATACATTGTTTTCGTATAGCTCTAACTATAATTATGGTCAGCTCACGTCTCAGAAACTGATGACAACAGAAATGATGGGGAGAATTTTTGACAAATATCATCACAACAGCCAGCGCGCCGCAGTACTAACTGTTACCTAATCGGGGCGCCGCCGCATAGAATTATAATCAAAGCAAAGGTTAGGTAGCCGGGCCACCTGCACCGCCGCCGCCGGCGCGCGGCGTTGCATGCCGGGTTACCGCCCGCCGGCGCGCGGCGTTGCCGGACTACCGCCGGCCGCGCGCCGAACCGGAGTCCGGGCGGTGCAGTGGCGCAAGTGTGGAAGTCGGTTCGATAAATTTGTCGAATCGTAACAACTGATAAATTTATCGAATGTTGCGAGTACCGAAGTATTATCGTAAAGTATTGTAGTAGCTTTATATTTCGTTTGGATTCGACCTAGCTATTCGATAACTTTTGTCGATTGTATCGAGGCTCGATAAATTATATAAAAAGTTGATTAAACCCAATTTATTGACAATTTTATCGATCGACAAGATCCGTACTTGCGCTGCGGGCCGGAGGTACCTATGTACTTATTATAATAGACCGTATACCTACACCCATCCAGACGAATTCTCGCAGAATATCTTCTAAGAAGAATATCTCAGTCGGTCATGCTTTTTATTTTACATTTTTGAAAAAGTTGACTGACTATGGCTGGTATTTTAGTATACGAGACATAGGTAGTGTACATACCTACATGCCACTGTACTGACCAATAAATGAGTAGTAAATATAGGTGATAAGGTATAACTATAATAAGTAGAATTCAGCGGGCCCAAGTACTAACTCTTACCTATTCTGTGGCGCCGCGCAGCCGGGCGCCGCCGTCGTCGCCGGAGGATTTCAAGTAAAGCGGAGGTAAAATAGGTACCTAGGTACTCATCCAAATGGACTCTCACAGAAAATGTTCTAGAAAGATCGGTGGGTAGCCTAAAGCCTTACCTACTTATGCTTTGCTTACCTATGCTTTCACCTTTGTGTTTTACTGATTGCTTACGTATTTTATCATACTCACCTACTTCTTATACCTAGCTATAGAAGACATAGGTTCATTCACCTACTGTAATTCAATTGCCAGAGCGACCGATAAATGAGTAATTAAATATAATAAAGGTACCTACCTAAACTCTTTTTAAAAAAACACCAAGTTAGATATTATAGGCATTTCTTCCATACATAATTTTCATACCTATAGCTATAAATATATGGCCAGCGCAAGCATCGGAAACTATACAACGGGACGATTTTTTCTGAATTATTATAGATTACCCCGAACAAACACAAAACATGAGCGCCAGACGGCTTTTAAAGCTAATTAAAAATTCTAGATTATAGCCTATCACATTCTCGGATGATCTCTCTTCCATTTCGTGAAAATGCTATGAAAATCATGCAGTAGTTTCCGAGAAAACAAACACAAAAACAAACACGAATTCAGCGCGCCGTAGTACTAACTGTTACCTATTCTGTTCTATCACGTGACGCAGCTAGTAAATTCAAATAATTTGCTGTATTGAATTTTAGTAGATACCTACTCGTATCGACCTACCTACAGAGTTATATTATTCATTTCATTCATTTTTATTATTCATCACCATCATCATCACAGGAAGGGCCGTGTGGCCGTGCGGGTAACACGGATAAGATCACCCTATCTCTTCAGAAAAAAAATTTGTTATATCAAAATAACAGCTTTTTACCAAATGCATATGAGAGTATATATATATATACCTATTATAACAAAACAACCATTTTTAAAATTTTTGTCTGTCTGTTTGTTCTGGGTAATCTCCGAAACGGTTGGGCCGATTTTGACGGGACTTTCACTGGCAGATATCTGATGTTATAAGGAGTAACTTAGGCTACTTTTATTTTAGAAAAATAATTGGGGTTCCGTGCAAAAAAATAAAAACCAAGAAAATCCAATATATCCACGCGGGTGAAACCGCGGGCAGCAGCTAGTTTATGAACTTTTATGAATATATAAAGCTTTTTTAAATAACGTGTACAATAAAGTTATCTATCTACTCACGGCGAAATAACCGTAGTTTTTTTACGGCAAAAAAACGTACCTATATGTATATAAAATAAGTGGTCTAAAGGGCTATATATACTCATCGTACAAGCCGTTATGATTATTTCTAATCATTTTGCTCGTGAAAGTTGTGTAGCGTTGTTTAACTTTTAGACACTGTCTAGCTAGACAAAACCACCAAAAACTATTTTTAGACGCCTGTTTAGCTAAACAGCGTCTAAAAATAGTTTTTGTGGTAACGCGGTTTTAGTTCAAGTAGGTACGTATGTACTTACTAGGTAGGTTATAGACTTGTGCTATTATCTATTCTGTGGTTATAAGTAGGTACGTACCTACTCAGTTATCAGTAAGTACATAAGTACCTACCTAAGTACTTACAACATAACACCGTATATCGGTCTTAGTCTTACTAAAAACACACCCTAAACATGTGTTAAACAGCGTCTAACTCCCAATCATGGCTTACTCACGTGTTTAAATATGAGCAACCACAATCATTTTATATCATAACTAGCTGCTGCCCGCGGTTTCACCCGCGCGGACTTTTTGGGTTCATGGGTTTTTTTTGCGCGGAACCCTAGTTGTTTTTCCAAAATAAAGTAGGAGTACCTTATAACATCAGCTATCTGCCAGTGAAAGTCCCGTCAAAACCGGTCCAGTCGTTTCGGATATTACCCGGAACAAACAAACAGACAGACAGACAAAAATATTAAAAATTGTGTTTTTGTTGGTAGGTACCGTGTATACTTTCAAATGCATTTAGTAAAAAAAGCTATATTTTTGATATTACAAACAGACACTTCAATTTTATTTATTTGTATAGATCATTTTATAGAAGTTTTTATTTAGACACTGTCTAGCTAAACATGAGTCTAAAAGTTGGTTTTGTGCTAACACAATATGTAATAATAACAAATCGAATAATAATAGGTAGGTTTCTACGTAAAAAGATAAGTATCTATTTACTTAAATTCTATTAATAGATTTCTATTTATTAGTATTTGAAAAAGATATAGGTAGGTAATATTATTACAAAAATACGATTTAGCCATTGTTGTACTGAAGTCAAAAATAAACACAGAACACTTCTCTAACGCAGCAAAGTCCAAATTCACAAGCATAGGTAAACATCCAATTTAGGCAAAGAAATCTGAATCCAATATAGCGGGCGATCACAGAACATAATTATAACAATACGCATATCGTAAATCGTTTTACGTCTTCGGTCAATCACCTTGACCTTTGCTTGTTCGTAATGCCGCCTACAAATTATATAGGATGCCGCCGCACGCACCGGCCGGTCGACCGCGTCTGGCGCGAGACAGTACTTTGTCACAAACATCGCGGTGTTTCGTGACTTTGAAATGGCACAGCAGCACACAGCGGGCACTGTAGTGTGCGTGAGACACTTCCCTCCTCTCCCCGCCAGGGTGGTAAAATTTCCGTGAGACGCGCGATGGTTCGACTCGAAAATCGGCGCGCAAGAATGTACGAATTGGCTTCTGGTACTTGGGGTGTTACGGCAAAACTACTAAATGTATTTAGTCAAACCAAAGTTATTTGAAATGTCGACAAACTAAAGCTTGTTACTATGTTCTTTATTTTTGAGTTTTCTTAGTTCTTTTGTAATTTATTTACGTCCAAACTTGCGTTAAAATATGTGCTAAAATACAGATGTTTGAAGGCTCATTACTTTTAAGCCACTTATTTTTTTTCTGTATAATTAGGAGATCAACCTAGATAATGAAGAGATAAATCGATATTATTCTTAATTTTGGACTTAAAACGTCAAGTAGTGGAGTAATAACCCAAATACGATTGTATGGAGAAATGAACGACTCGTTTTCCCTTAATGGTTAATTATCCACTATCACACTATAGGTATTATAATGTATAACACTTGAAAACACACAGATCTGCTCTAGTCAAATAGAATCCGAGATTTAATTTTTTATTGTAGCATTACCAAAAGATTTGACACCTATGTATTGTATTTTAGCTAGGTTTTATTAGTCTTCATACTTGCATTTTAATCTTTGTGTGCTTTTGGTTTTCAGGTCATGCCAGAGTAGAAGAAGCTAGAAAGTCTATAGAATCGTCATTTCGTGTCTTCATGTCGTCGCTAGATATCTCGCTAGTTCCCTGTGAATAAAGACTTTTCTGATTATATTATGTTTTATTTAGAACCTAGACTTCATCTAAGCCACTCTAGGATCGTCAGAGTATAAAGTAAAGTTAATGTTTTTAAAGTAAAGTAATTGGCTCTGTCTGCCTACCTCATGGTGGCTTTGGTATGATAGATTCTTCATTGTTTACTTTTCCAGATTTAAAACATTTCTAGAAATAAATGTAATTATGTCATAAATGTAATACTTATTTAAATTTTTATGAAATCATTCATTTATTATACTATTAAGAATTCAAACTTATTTTTTTAGTTAAAGAAATGTTTTGTCTTTACAATCACGCTAACATAATTTACACTTTAGTATGTATTTAGGTATGTATGCTTTTTTCTCTTTACTGTATTTCTTTTTTGCTGGCTTTATTTTGATTATATTCATATTATATGTTTCAGGGGTATGACAGTAACGTCAGGTAGTGTAGTTCTAAGCAAAGATGAGAAGAACCTTATTGGAATAAGCATCGGTGGGGGCGCTCCACTATGTCCCTGTTTGTATATTGTACAGGTAAGCTTATAATAATAATTAAAGTCCTGGAGGTGGTAGGAAAAAAATTAGGGATAAACCTGTATTTTTAATTAAGCTATATCACAAACTGTGAATTATTTGGCACTGATCCTTCCGACTGTTGGGCCTGGAGGTAGCGCTCCACAAATCCGAAGCAATAAGTTTCCAAGGGCCTCTGAGGGCACCTCCTGGAGCCACAAATATCGTGATAGGAGGAACCTCCATCGCTGTCGAGCCGACGCTGAAGTATCTCGGTGTAGTGCTCGATAGCAGGTGGAGACATGAAGCGCACCTGTCGCAGCAGTCTCTTAACTTGGTAAAGACCCCTGCCGCACTAGGCCGCCTCCTAGCGAACATTGGAGGAGGTAAATTGCCACTTGCCACAAAAATTAAAGTGCCGGCAATTTTATTAGCGGTGCTGCGCTTCATTGTCCTGTGTGGGGGGTGGGTCTCTATCTGGGCTGGCTCTCTCAGATTGTGGGAGATCGTCGTCTTCTGTAGAGCCCGACACGAAGTCGCCTGTGTTCTCGCCGGGACCTTGAGGCGACGAGGTTCTGTTAACCATGGGAGAGATTCCCGCGGGGCCACACGGGAAGTGGATGTAGCCTAACTCATTCAGGACGATGGCTGACGGGGGTGTGAGGAATGCTCAATCGGGCCCACGCCCCCTTCAGCAGCTGCCTGCTGCGAAGGTTTTAGTGGGCAGACTGCCGGGTTTATCCGGGCGGTTAGTACCACGCAACAGCGCCGGGAGGTGCTTGTGCATTAACGCATTTCCTCAGCCCAAAAAAGAAAAGAAAAATAATGTATACCACCTGGTAAAACTGTCTTTTTCTGTTGGTATTATCTGGTGGTATTTTTATATTTTTTGCGTTTGTAATGGAATTCCTTTTTGCAAAATTGTTTTTGTTGCGGTTTTACAGATTTTTGACAATACTCCAGCTAGTAAAGAAGGTACTTTGCAAAGCGGTGACGAACTGGTCGGGGTGAACGCCCAATCAGTGAAGGGAAAAACCAAAGTTGAAGTCGCTAAAATGATACAAGCTGCGAAGGTAAGAAAAGAGAACAGATGGAATCAGGCGTAACTTTGCTAAAATCCATATTAACTAATGGAGATATAAGTAATATGATATTTCCAGGACGAAGTAACGATCAATTATAACAAACTGCACGCGGACCCTCGCCAGGGGAAGTCCCTCGACATCATCATGAAGAAGATGAAGCATCGCCTCGTGGAGAATATGTCTTCCGGGGCCGCTGATGCTTTGGGTTAGTTTACACACACATGCCTATAAACACGTGGTAAACGTGTTTGTGTGTATGCGTGTGCGCTTACACACACCACTTTTTTCACTGTTAAAGATTTGTTTTTGTTTTAATTTATTTTATTTGTTTATTTTACATACTAACATTAGAATATAAGTAATTCTTAATGTTCAACATAATTACAATAACGTCTACCGATAGGAAAAGCAACTGCTTGTTGAAAAACAGTTTTCACTAGTTCAGCCTTTATACAAGAAGGTATAAATCTATACATCCATACAAATAAATAAAATTGACACATTGACACACATGATGACAGCTTTTTACTAAGTGGACATGAAAGGATATACAGTACTTAAAACAATTTTATTTGTCTCTCTGTTTGTTTCGGCTAATCTCCGAAATGGCTAGGCTGATTTTGACGGGGCTTTCACTGGCAGATAGCTGATGCATGTTATTTGGTAACGAGACGAGCTGGTCATTTGCCTGATGGTAAGCATAACGCCGGCCCATAACAATTGCAGTGCCACCCAGAACTTTGCAACACAAAGGCCTGCGCGGCACTGCAGTGCGCTCGTTACCCTAAGACATTAGGTATTAAGTCTCATGAGCCCAGTAATTTCACTGGATACTCTGCTCATCAAACCGGAACACAGTAATGCTTGCACACTACTGCTTGGCGGCAGACTTCACGAGCAAAGCGGTGGTAACAACCCAGACGGACACTCGCAGAAGAGTTAGTCCTCCCACTAACAAAATATAACGAGTAACTTGGGCAAAGTGGGCGAAGCCGCAAATTAAAAAAAAACTAGTTATATTTTTCTTTTACTTTACTTTTTTCTCGAAGATCGTGTGCAAAGAACTTTATTAGGGCCTTTGTTGTTTTTTAGGACTTTCCAGGGCCATATTGTGCAATGATACCCTAGTGGCAAAGTTGGATGAGCTGAAAGATACAGAGTCGACTTACAGAAAACTCGTGGAAAATGCGAAGAGGTAACAATATTATTGAGTTCTATTCTCATTTGGTTTTCAGGGTGCTGAAGTAAAACAAGAGACACTTGCCTATATACAATAAGCGTGTTGTGCCTTAATATAGACACAATAGCGCCTTGACTAGGTGGTAGGCTCAGTGTATAAATCGTAAATTTATACTCTAAGGTGGTAGGACTAACTCTCTGCTAGTGTCCGGGTTGGTACCACCGCTTTGCCGCCAAGCAGTAATGTGCAAGCATTACTGTGTCCCTGTTTGATGAGCAGTGTAGCCAGTGAAATTACTGGCCTTATGGGACTTAATACCTACCTAATGTCTCAGGGTAACGAGCGCACTGCAGGTCTTTGTTTCAAAGTTTTGAGTAGCACTACAATTGTTACGGCCCGGTGTTATGCATACCATTAGCAAACGACCAGCTCCTCCCGTTATCAATTAGTATAAAAAACCATGTTTCATACATTTTCCGAGTTGACGAATGATTTCAAACCTTCGCATCGTATTGCTTCCAGAATGCTCAAGTCTTACTTCGACTTGTTACAAACGTACAAGTCAATAGGCGATATTTTCGCGAGCATCGGCGTGAGGGAGCCCCAGGCAAGGGCTTCGGAGGCTTTCACCAAATTCGGACAGTACCACCGGATGCTGGAGAAGGATGGGATACAGATGCTGAAAAGATTGAAGCCGGTGAGGTCCTGCGCAATACTGTAATATAAATGCATACTATAATTATAGTATTTTGTAGTATTATGTTTTATAGTATTTTTTTAGTGTTTGAGCACTATTTCGTCTGATTTGATGTGATACCTATACGCTATACATTGATTTAGGCTGATTCTCAAAGTTAATACAATAGTGGTTACCTAGTTTTACCTAGGTAGGTAGTAGTTGCTATGGGCCGGCGATTTGATTACCTACAATCAGGCAAATGACCGGCACATCTCGTTATCCAATACCTACTACTATAAACAAAGTTACTTATAATTAATGACTTTTGAAAGAGAGTAGACAAGTGAAAGGGAGTAGACAAATTTCAAAGCTGGCCCTGCTCAAATGTGTTTGCCAACTATGTACTGAAACGGAGTTTTTCATGGCCAAATCAACAAAATTCATGTTTTTAGTACCCGCATTGAACAAGTGACGTCAGAATTTCTGTCAAATTTGTATGGATTGTTTTAGCGCTCAGACTTGACTCTTATATTTGACGTTTCTTGCGTTCTATTCTATATCAAAATATAGACATTTGATTCTCATGAGAAAACGAATTGATTGACATCATCAAAGAATGGAGTCAAAATCCCTATTTATTGCACTGACAACATTGCTTATTGTAATTTTCGCAAGCATTTCCAGTTTTCAAGCTCCACCTTACAGTTATATCATTTCCGTCGGCAGATCCTATCGGACCTGGGCACGTACTTGCACAAGGCCATACCGGACACGAAGCTGACGATCCGCAAGTACGCGGACTGCAAGTTTGAGTACCTCTCGTACTGTCTCAAGGTCAAAGAAATGGATGACGAGGAGTACGGGTTCAGCGCGCTGCAGGAACCACTCTACCGTGTCGAGACTGGCAACTACGAGTACAGGTACTATTGGCATGTTGCATGAAACACACAATACATAATTGGTGTCTTTATACTATATAAGGTGATGATAATGATGCTGGTGGTGAAGGTGATGATGATGCTGGTGATGATTATTAATATGCTCGTGGTGATGATGATGATGGTTATTATATTGGCGATGAAGGTGATGATGATAATAATGGTGATGAATGTTATAATGATGGTGGTGGTGAAAAAGATGATACTGATACTGGGGATGATGATGTGGTGAACACCAGATAGTGTGAACAAACCCACTGCTGACGTGCGCGGAAAGCCGCGGCGTGCGGAGCGACGCGAGGGGAGCGAAGGCGAAGCTCTCCGCGCGCGTCAGCAGTGCGTTTGTTCACACTATCAGGTGTTCGCCACACTGATGATTATTATTATGAAGGTGATGATGGTTATGATATCAGTGATGAAGGTGATGGGGATGATGGTGATGTTAGTGATGATGATGATGACGATGGTGGTGATGATGCAAATTGCAGGCTGATCCTCCGCTGCCGCCAAGAGGCGCGCGGTCGTTTCGCCCGGCTGCGCTCGGACGTGCTCGTGAAGCTGGAGCTGCTCGACAACAAGAAGGCGCAGGACGTCGCCTACCAGCTGCGCCGGTTCATAGCGGGCTGCGCCGCCTACCACGAGTGAGTCGCGCTGACGCGTGGCGCCGAGGTGTGGGCCGAGTGTGTCCGAGCGGGAACTTGTGCGACTTTCAATCCGACGCACCTTAGTTCTAATCTCGACTCGGCCGCACCAATGACTTATATCAAGCTATGTGCGGATTATTGACACTCGCTCTAAAACGGTGAAGGAAAACATCGTCAGGAAACCCGCATGTTCCAGAACCACAAAATTCGAGGACATGTGACATCCACCAAGCCGCACTGGGCCCGCGTGGTGGATTATGGCCCATATCTTTCTCTCTCTAAGAGAAGGCCGGTATTCCAGCAGTAGGAGCGTAAGAGGCTGATAATTATTGGTTTACTAACTACCATAATTAAGATATAAATTAATTTGCAGAGTGACCTTGGACCATCTCAAAGAGAACGCCTCTCTGTTCCCAATCGAAGTCGATCTGTCCCAAAACGCTTTCCAGTACAAATCTACTACTCAGATTATACAGGTATGACAGCCATTCTGTACGTATGTACATACTTTGATGTCAAAGGGAAATGCTTGAAGTGCATTGTATTTAGAGATTTAGTTGCCTGCAATAATAAGTGCAAATGCATAGATACATTCTACATTTTTTTTGTAGTTATATTATGCTCTTCAAGCTCCAGGTCTCACACCTTTTTTTGCAATGTCAGTTATTTTTTACATTACAATTTCTTACTAACTCGTATGCCTATCGACTTCATAACATAAAAATATTAAAGTGTAACTAGCTGTGCCCCGTGGCTTCGCCCACGTAATAAAAGTACTAAAGCCTAAGTTACTCCTTATAACATCAGCTATCTGCCAGTGAAAGTCCCATCAAAATCGGTCCAGCTGTTTCGGAGTACCCGGAACAAACTGACAAACAGAAATTTTGAAAATAGTGTTGTTTTTGTTGTACCTATGTGCCGTAGTGCCACCGCTTTGCTCGTGAAGTCTGCCGCCAAGCAGTAGTGTGCAAGCATTACTGTGTTCCGGTTTGATGAGCAGAGTATCCAGTGAAATTACTGGGCTTATGAGACTTAATACCTAATGTCTCAGGGTAACGAGTGATCTGCAGTGCCGCGCAGGCCTTTGTGTTTCAAAGTTCTGGGTGGCACTGCAATTGTTATGGGCCGGCGTTATGCTTACCATCAGGCAAACGACCAGCTCGTCTAGTTACTAAATAACATAAAAAAATATATATATACTTTCATATGCATTTAGTGAATAGCTGTTATTTTGATTTAAAAAAGAGACACTTCATATATAGAACATAAAATAAAAAGATAAAACGAGAAATTGATCTAAATTTTTTTATCCAGGATAACCAAGAAGATGACGAAATCGAATACGCTAAGGAATTAAAAGAATATCACGACATCGTAGACGAAGAAGAAATAGCGACCAAAGAACGAAAAGTGGCCAACCGACGAAATACTAAAGAACTAGATTCAACGGAATCGTCAGAACAACTTCTACCTGATTTCGACTCAATTGTCAATTCTGCCAATTCTGATAATACTGGCAAAGATAATTTAGACAAAATTGGCGACAGCTTCGATCAAACTGATTCTATTGATAAACTGTCACTTCTGACAGAATTGGGGCTGGCAGACACGAGTGATTTTGGCGATTTCCAAAATGGGATGTTAGATGGTTTCGGGCCGATGAGTACGAATGACCCGAAAAATGTAACGGATGACGTTTTTGAAAAGTTGCTCAATGATTTGTAGAAGGTAATAAAGGTCATAATTGTAATAGTCATAAAAGTATTCAAAGTTACCCGACTTGACTGTACCGTTAAAAAGGTTTTAGTTATGTATTTAATTTTTTTTTATTTGTAGTACGTAAAGGAACACGTATTGCTTATAAGTAGGTAAATTAAAATTGAAGAACAGTTATATTCATAAAGTACAATATAATTATAATCTAATTTGAATTATTGCTTAATAAAAACTGTCACATCCTACAGGGACTGGCAAGAAAATGGCGTAACTGACAAAAATTAAATATTCAAGTTTGGCAGAATCTTAACAAGTCTTTTATTATTAAATATATTTTTAGTGTTCGTTTGTAACATATTATTTTTACATCTATAGTAAACATAAAAAGTAGTTTAAACTAATCATTTATTTAATGTGAACTATTTAGCTAGAATTTTTTATATCTATGAAATAAAAGTCGACAAATATTTATTGAATTTGTTTTTATTTACAAAAGTGCAATAATAAATTAATATTTGCAAGTTTAGAACTTATACTAAAACCTACCTAAGATTTTTCTTGATTTACGCTTACGAAGTTTTTCATAACTGGTAAGTACATCCGTAGATAAAAACTGATTATTCATAAATGTACTCTATCCGCCTTCTGACCACAGGCCACGGATATTCTCCATCAAAAGCAAGAATCAAGTCCTTTCCTTTCAACCACTTCACACTTTTCAACTTGTCTGCGTTCGAAGGCAAATGCTTATGCGCTAATCGATCGTGAACCCGTGGAACAATGTTAAGAAAATCTAACTTCTTCAACTTATCATAGTCTATGCTTTCAACAAACTCGTTCAAGTTGGCCTTTGCGTTATCTTGCAGCTGTTGCAGAGTGGTCGCGGCTTTTTCTTTTAAAGTTTGCAGTTTGACCGAAGCCTTGTCGGTCAAAGTCTGAAGGTTGGTGGAAGCCGTGTCGGTTAAAGTCTGAAGTAACGGCGTGGCTGTTTCTTTAAGTTTATTGACGTCGATTGTGGCTGTTGTAGTGTGGATAGCGATGAGCAGTGACACCTGTGAAATACAATTGTGTTTGAAAAACATACTTCACAGTTACAATTAACAGACTGGTGTTCTTGGGATAGGTAGTAGGTACCTAAATCTGGCCCTAAATAACGTATATGGCTATTCCACCCGGAATAGCCCCTAAAAATATTACATTGCCAGCCCTAGTGGGGGAAAGTCGACCAAGTATTTTACGAGTGTGATTTGTTATTTGATTGAATGTATTTATGTTTGTTTACGTCAAATCTTGAAAGCTAAATTTGAGCCACTTCCCGGTGTTCGATTCATCCGTAATGTTACATAGGTACCTATGTATGTATATAAGTAGGTATGTGACTTACACTATAACTTCTAAATGCCTGAAATCATCCCGAGTGAAACTGGCTAGGGCAGGAATGCAAGTTTCACAAAAAACACGACTTCGTGTTTTTTGTGAAACTTGTTACATCGACTTGATTGTGAGTATCACTCGAGTAGCCTCGCTTTCATCATCAATAACTTGTAGCATTGCTTGTCCAATATGTCCGACAATCACTAACCACAACAGCTAAACAGTAAAGAACAGTACACTACACGTTTATACATTTGCTCTAATCACTCAGAAGAAAGAAGTAAGAATCACTAAATAATCACCTGCAATCGTACTAATCAACATGCAAATTACCTATGTATAACGCCAACGCATCGATATAAAAAAAAACTATTTTATTTAATTACACTCACCAAAACAATTAAGCCCTTCATGGCTGGCAGCGGTTGTCTAACGACGGCGACTGAGCCGACGGGGCACTACCACTGGATATAAACAATTGGTTGCCGCAACTACTAAATTAGCGTGAGGACGTATTCTGTATACTATCGAAATAGGACCTCTATACTCGGCAGGTTTTTTTTTATACTTTTGGGTAGCGAGACTAGCTGATCGTTTGCCTGTAAGCATAACGCCAACCCGTAACATTTGTAGTGCACACAGATACCTCTATGGTAATGCAGCAGTACCACTTAGAACTTTGAAACACTTGCACAAAGCTGCAGTGCAAACGAGTAGAAGCATCAATCATGGACCACGCGAAATCCATTGAAAACTCACGATCACAGTTTGACGCATATCGTACCGTCTATAGCGATGCTTGATAGAAAACTAGAGCCCAGGCAGGGTATGAAAGTGACAGCACCATCTATAGATGTAAGCCATGCTTGCGCGTGTGATCTGCGCTTGTTGCAAAACCATAGAATAGCATATTTTCTTTGCATAAAATGTTGGTTACAATTACGATTATTTTGACAGCAAAACGCAAACATGCATAAGCGTGTAAGACCGGCTTTATCCAGAGACATTAGGTATTAAGTCTCATAATGCAGTAATTTCATTAATTTGCTCATGAAACTGAACTGTCACTTATGATTAGGTGAGATAGTGGTCAGAAACTAGAAACAAAAGAAAATAAACCCGAGTTGTTATACATTACAATTACTATTAAATTTAATGATTGGATGGTTTTTTTCGAACCAATAACGATGTACACCAGAATACCCACCAAGAGAAAGCATACGTATGAACGTCAGGATTTTATCAAAATTCAATACGCGATCCCAAAACACGCCCGCTGCATCACAATCAATGATTGACATAAAGATTTATGTGTATACAATTCGCACTTATGTAATTAACTCGCTTCATTGTGTAACACAACCCCATTCATGGAGACAGGATGTCATCCATTTGGGCGTGAAGGAAGGAACAGCATGGTTTGGAGTGAAACTTAGTGTGAAAGTTTGAAGACCGGTTAGATCTAATCGAAGTGAGTGAGGTTGGATTAAAAATCCTATAGTGGGTTGGTTTGCTCTAACCACGCTAAAGCGGTCGACCTCTTGTAATCAAAGTTACGTCGTATATTATCCTAGATTAGTTTTAACCTGAAAAATTATCTTGGGAAAGCAAAATGGACTCGGGAAATAAGACAACCAGCGACTTGAAATCTTGAATATTACCTACCTAAGTACTTGTTGTGTACATGAATGTTATATAGGCAGCATTAGTTTTTTGCCTATAATGATATAATAATTATGTGATTTTTCAAAAACTTGACCCGTTGTTCCAATCATTCGTATATATAAGAAATGTTTATTATGTGGGTTCGTGGTCACCACTCAATAACCTATAATCCCCATCGGTTGTGCGCGAGCGATGTTGCCTGCCCTTTTGATTTGCCAATTTGAGAGCTATTTCAGTGACTTTTGTTCTGAGAATTTCCTCATTCGGGATTTTATCGCGCAAGAAAACCTGAGCGTAGCAACAGCATAACAAACTATGGAGAGTCATAGCTTATATACCTTATCGTATTCATACATACTATGTATACTACTACATACTATGTCGTCGTTCAACCCGCTAGATTAAAAAACAACGAATCAAATTTACAGGAAGCTGTAAATTCGTGCTAAAACAACACAGCGTACCTATAGATATATTTTTTGGATTATACGCATTTCACTCACTCTAGTAAAGTACGCAGTTTAGTACGTAGCAGTTACACGATATTTTACTATCCCCGACGATAACTCGTTTACTATTAAAATTAAACAACATCATCTTAAAATAAAAAATATATTAAACGTATGCACAATTTGATGTTACAGCTTAAAAAAATGTACGTTTAGGCACTAACTTACTACCGCTATTTCTAGATTTTTCATGCCATTACTCTTAATGCACTTTTTATGTTCTGTAGGGTTAACGTTCATTAGCAAAACAAGAAATTCAAAATAAAAAATATTTCATTATTTTTAATTAATTATATCATAAAACTAGTCATTTCTTGTGTTCATGGCGATTATAACAAAAAAAATTCATACAACTTTACCGTTTCGAACCCTTAGCAGTTTTCATAGTCTAATTGTGACCACAAACACTGCATTCAAAGACTTGTTTCTTATTTTTGATAAAAATAGACGTGATAGCAAACGCTTCTCTATTATTCCTTCTTCGTTCTGCTAAGTGCCCGCCTACCCTAGTAAATAGTGCGCAGTGAATTAATGTTAGTATTGCATTATAGGGTGAATAATTCAAGACGATTTAACATCGATCATACAATTAAAGATAAGTCTCACTCAGATAGTGCGGTTTAAGGGCAGGATACTCCGCGCCGCTTTCTCGCTCGCACATCTCAACATTTTTGAAGATAAACAATATAATTATGAAAAATCACATTCGGTGAATTTGCTGGCAATAACATTACAAAAGTTTAACAAAAATATCATTTTGAGTCACTTAAGCTTTCAAACGTAAAAATGGGATTTTAGGTTTTGTCCATTTTTATGTATGAAAACCTCATCGGATCAAAATTATACTTTTACCGTACCTTTATAATGCTATTGCCAGCAAATTCAACGAATGCGATTTTTCATAATTATATTAAGTGATTGTTTTAAATGGTGAGATGCGCGAGCGAGATAGCTGCGCAGAGTATCCTGCCCTTAAATCACTATGCGACTTATCGAATCCTTATGAACATAGCCCTTTTATATCGTAAAGATGAGAACATAAAAGCGTCCATTGGAATACCATTTAACTGCTTAACTAAGCTATCCACATCTTATATCACTTATCTTTATCTTTCCAAATAGTTTGCCAAATTATCGCCCAGCGCGTAACTTTTATGGCGGAGTAATTATGGATAGCGCTTACTATCTCACACCACACCTGTGGCACAAGTACGGAACTTTTCGATATATAAAAATGACAGTTCGAATCGATAAAAATTTAAATTAGAGATAGGTAGTTCATGATTTTTTCGAAAAAAAACGAAGCCGAATCTACTTTCTTCAATATGAGGTGAATATCCCCATCTCACAATTCGAAGAATGGTTTATGGAACGAAGACTATTTTAATTGACATAAATGTATAAATTGTTTTATCATCGTTCGCCACGATTTTTACACGAAAGTCACTTCGCGAAATTAGTTATTCTGTCAATGCAATGAAAATTGAACTTCATTGTGTAGGAAATGCAATCGATAACAGATTACAAGTAAAACTTGTCGTCGTCGCAAAGATAACTTTTCGCTCTCGGGAATAAGGTTATGTTTCGTTTTCGGCAAAAATCAACAATGTCCCACCTATTTCTAATTTTATCTTATCGAACTTAAACTTTAATTTATCGATCGATATGAATCGAAAAGTTCCGTACTTGCGCAAATGATAACGTCAGAAACCGCTCGGCTCCCTTCAAATGTGTCAACTGTCAGTACTATACAATACTTTCTGTACCGCATTCCAACTTCGATTCTATCAATATTTCGTCTATATATATATAAGAAAAGGCTCCCCCACACAGGTGTATGGAAACGGGCGATATTGTTGCATGCGATTATGCGTTCACGACACCACAGCTGCGCTGTTTTCAGAAATATCTATAATAATGTCATAATAATATATCATACTTTTCTTTACAATTATATTGACGTTTTTCTTGTTTTTTTTTTTGTAACATGTGTGTCTAGTTTTTAAGGACTTGGAGTGGGCGCATTGGGAAACTAATGCTCACTCTGAGGTTATGAATAAATACCTAAAGAAATAAAATAATAAATAAATATATGCCAATTCACTCTGTTCCCTCTTATCCTACCTACCTATTTTATTTACTCACTTGTATCTATTAACTTAGGCCTTTATTTAACAGAAGTAATATAGTGTAGTAACTTTTCATAGCAATTATAAATATATTTTTTCCCCAAATAAGATTTAGTATTTATTACACAGAAAACTATCTGTCATCAAGTGACTATTTAAGTATTACGTTCATAATCGCGCACGAAGTTGACGGCTTATAAAATCCAGCGCTTCCTAAAATCTGCCGCCCTAAGCCGCGGCCTATACGGTTTAATGGCATATACAGCACTAGTGTACAGTGTACACTGTCACTATAACATTGTGGCTATAGAACCCAAATTTTGTCCTACTAGCATTATTAAAGCAAGTCTGTGTGTATGTAAGAGAATGGAATAAGGATACAGATCGCAACATCGCAAGGACGCAACTGCTTCTACCGCGTGGTTATTATCGCAGCAATGTTTAAGAACGCAACGTCCAACTACAAAATGTAAGTACTGAAATAAATATCGCAACATCGCATGGCGACGATATCGACCGTTGAACGCACCTGTGTGGGAGAGCCAGAATAGTGTTCGAATAAGGCTGGACTAGCCGACCACTAACCGATACATAAGAAAAGCGGTATTTAATATTATAATAACTATAAATACATACATTTACATTGTCTTGAGTGGGGAGGTACTTTGAAGACAATATTGTTTATTAAACGATCCAGCGAGATTCAAAAATTTTTTATTTCAGGCTAAATAAACAAGTTTTGTTTAATTCTATCGGATAACGAAGCGAGCTGGTCTTTTGCCTGATGGTAGATGTAACGACAGCCTACAATTGCAGTGTTTTATTGATTTAGTCCTACCACCATACCTTATTGCAGTATTTTCATACCATCACCTATTGTTATTATCTATTACTGCTACACATAAACAACGTTCCAAAGTACCTCCCTCATACAACGACAGTAACACTCATATTCTTGATCATAATACAAAACTTTCCTTAAGTGGACTTAAATCTAGCCTTTCTTAAGGACATTCTCCAAACATTCCCACAATCGATATTTTTAGTCGCTATTATGACACTTCTCGCGGTTGAGGCATGACGTCATGACTTGGTAGAAATTGTTTTTTGAATGTTGGCGGAACTTCAACTTTCATTATTGTTTTCGTTCATTTTTCATTCTTTTTTATTTTATACATCCAAAGTCAATGACGACTAAAACACAAAAACGTCATTTTTAAAGTGTTTTAAACAGATGACCATTGAGGTAATTCAGAAACCACTTTTTTACTATTAATGACTAGCTGCTGCCCGCGGTTTCACCCGCGCAGAGATATTGGATTTCATTGTTTTTATTTTTTTGCGCGGAACCCTAATTCATTTTCCAAAATAAAAGTAGCCTATGTTACTCCTTGTAACATCAGCTATCTGCCAGTGAAAGTCCCGTCAAAATCGGTCCAGCCGTTTCGGAGATTACTCGGAACAAACAGACAAAAATTTTAAAAATGTTTTTTTTTTTATAGGTACCGTATATAATTTCATACGCATTTAGTAAAAAGCTCTTAGTTTGATATTACAAACAGACATATCAATTTTATTTATTTGTATAGATTGAGTATGGTTGGGAGACAAACGAAGCTTCTTTAAGGTTAGTCGCCATCTACCTTGATTTTCACAGTTCTCTGCTACACTCGAAGTAGGAAAGCTGTCCAGGATTTCTTTACGACTAAAACTACCGTTTTCCTTGAGCATGATAGAGTGAAGGTAAAGAACGTCTTGTATTAAGATTAAGAATATGAGTGTAAGTATTGGTTATACACACAAGTACGCGAGAAGTGGTATCACAACGTGTCCCGGTGTACTTATGTCGCCCAGGATGCCAGCTGGGCCAGTTCGTCGTCCTCCTCTGTAAACATAAATAAGAAAAGGATAACAATAGGAAGGAAAAATAGAAACACAAAATTAAAAATTTATAAAAACCCACTACATATGTAAATTTGTAATTGAAAAAGAATTAAATACTTTTCTTGAAAAAACCCCGACTAAAAGGGAAAGTAACGAAATATAAGTTAAACCCAAGAAAATCGCCCGGGGCTGCAGTTGCCTGCCCTGAAATTAACTGAAATTTTGCAGTTTTATGAGTTTGTGATTAATTGAAATTAGGTTAGGTAGGTAGTAGGTACGTAATTAATGTTGTCTTTTTTATATAATGAATTGCTGCATCTCTCTCAGTAGCTTTTCTGTACTGCTTCATTTTAACTGAAATTGGGAACACAGATGGCATTGGCAGCCGCAGACGGATTTTCTTGTCTACAAATAGACATAAAAAAATTTAATTTTTTTTTTATTATTATCACCGTATACACTGTCATATGCATTTAGTAAAAAGCTGTTATTTTATGTATCTGTTTTAACAATATAATAAATAAAATTGAAGTGTCTGTTCGTAAGTTATTATTTGTATGTATATATTGTATGTAGATGTATAGATTACTGACCAGTCTTGGACTTGCTGGGCTTGGGTTTATCATGCACCAGTTCCGCGGCGGGCACGTCGGGCAGGTTGTCCGTGGGGACGTTGATACCCAGCATTTCTTTGTCCAGGTCCTCCTGTCAGGGCACAGATCCAATTCAGAGTGGTCTCATAAGAATCAGTTAATACATAAGTCAATAGTCAATGAGGCGAAAAATCTATATCTTGGACTTTGAGAGGCACTGTATTTTTTGACGCCGAGTGTCAAGTTTGTCCAGGTCCTCCTGTGAGGACATAGATCCCATTGAGAGTGGTCTCATACGAATCAGTTAATACATAAGTCAATAGTCGATGAGGCTATAATATCCCGTCGCGGCTGAGGCATCACGTCATGACTTGAAGGAAATTATTTTTTTAATGTTGGCGGAACTTCAACTTTCATTCATGTTTTCGTTCATTTTTCATTTTTTTTTTATTTAAAACCGCCAGGCAATGATGACAAAAACACAAAAACATTATTGTTCGTTAAGTGTTTTGAACAGAAGTCCATTGTGGTTATCCAAAACCCTTTTTTTATTCTTACTGATTGAGTATGGCTGGGAGCTTTCTTAAGGTAGGTCGCGATCTACCTTGTGTTTGACAGTTCCTTACTACACTCGAAGTAGGAAAGCTGTCAAGTAGAATGATTTCTTTACGACTAAAACTACCGATTTCCTTGAGTTAGGAACATTTTGTATTATGATCAAGAATATGAGTGTACAATTCAGAGATCGTAATTAAGTATTTATTTCGTATGAGTTGAGAGCTTCAATTAGGATGATGGGTAAGAGTGGACTTTTGCCTACATATATTATGCCAAAACTGAATTTTGACATAAGAAAGTATGCTGTATGAGTATTATGATATGATGGGACTATTTTATGATATTATGTGTGTAAAAGTTTAACGTTTCGGTTTAATTTGTATTTGACTATTTGCCGCACCTGTTCCAGCTCCTCCAGCTCTCTTTCCAGCTCGTCCTCGTCCATGTCGTTGGGGAAGGCCACATTGTTGCTGATGGCGTCCGTAATCTCGCGCGAGATGTCGTGCTGTTCCGCAATGTCGTCCATTATGTCGTGAACCTTGTCCACGTCACTGGAAAACGGAGTGTAAGGATTGAGTAACAATGGAGTTGAAAGCGGTTAACATTATTGGGATGGCTTGGGTATTGGCAGGGGGAAATGCACAACAAAGCCCAAGCGGGATGTCACTGCAGGCCTTACCACACAGAATAAGAATAAGATACCAAACCTAAAGTAGAACTGGCTTACAGGAGTGGCCAGAACACAATGATAGGTTGCTTGTGTTAGATTCGAATCTTTAGAGTTGTAGCTAATGAGGTAAGCGCTCGGAAATATTCTAGCACTATGGTGAAATGCTAACATATCAAGGGAAAAGACTCAAATACTTACATGTCCTTATGAGCCAACTTCATAGCATTGGCAGCATCCTTCATAGTGTTGAGGACTTGAGCGTTGGTGTTGGCTCCTTCCAACGCTTCTCTCTGAGCTTCTATTTGTGTGAGGGTACCGTCAATCTGGGTGAGCTGTTTCTCGTAACGCTTCTTGCGTTTGAGAGCGGCGATTGCGGCTGGAAATAAGGATTAACAAGATATTGGTTTTACAAATTCTATATGATATAAACTCTCTGAATGAGTGTGGGACTCCCACTGTTTTCTCAGTCTAGTCTGCCGCCAAGCAGTGTGAATACATTACTGAGTTCCAGTTTGATGTTGAAATCACTGGGCAAATGAGACTTAACACTGGATGTCTCTGCACCGGTGAAACACGGCATTCAGTGTTAGTTATGATATCAGATACAAAGTTAGTTGTATAAAACATTGACTTAACTGGATAGGTACATTCCCAGTTTAGTTTAATTTTTAGGTTGAAGCTTTACTCTGCCATGGTCTTTAAAAATACTAAAATATCTCCAAAGATTGATTAAATGTTAGTGTGATGAATAAAATCCCTAGTTAAGAAAGAAAACGGATGACCATTGTCTTAAAGACATAATCAGTTTAATTGATTTTCACATTTTTTCTTCCATTTCAATAGTTCAATTAGTCATTGACGTAAAAGAACAAGTTAAGAATGTATTCCTTTTCTGTATTAGCTACCAACCTTGAAACTAATATTGTGTTACAACTTACAAGCTATACCTTCTGCCTTCCAACACAAGTTATTTGAACAAATTATTTGAACGAATCTCTTAGTAGGCTCTTACGGCATCCACAAGAAAAGATGGGGTGGTACTATTCTTAGCCACAGGACCATGCAGCCTTATTTTATTTATTGACATTATTGAACGAAAATAGAATGAATATGAAAGTATTAAAAAACAGGGACTGAAAGATAATCTTGCTCATATCTGGTATAGGGCCAGGGAAGCTGCTGCTCATTTTATTATAGAGAGAATTTTGGTCAAGTGCTCTCGATGATCCATTTTACTTAGGTTGGTACATTAGATGTACTTAACACAATTCTACTCTTGTTGACAACTGGTAGGTAACATTTTTATATTTTAAGTAGTTACCTGGGAGCTATTTAAATAATGTATACAAAGTCTTACATGTTCAAAGCATTAAGACAGCTACATCTATATTGTTCCTTATTACTATTTAATGACAGTGATGAGTCAGATAACAAATGCAACACATTTCATCATTTCTAGATAAAATACAATATTCCGCTATAACTTAGGAAAATATATACTCTTTACAAAAGTTGATAAGAAGAGTCCAAGAAGTGGTGGTTGTTGAATACATTTTTTGATTAACAAACAAGGTCATCAAACAAAAGACAACAATAATAGATATTTGGTGACAAAATCGAGAAAACTAAAAATAATTAAAACAATTACCTCTCTTATTCTTTGTGCCATGTTTTCTTGCAGTCTGTATCTCTAACTCTACCTTCTTTTCTAGAAATTCTTGCTTTTTGACCAACAACTCCTCGGTCTCACGTAATTTCTGGATTGCGTCGTGGGTTGATGGGCCTTTTTCCTCCTTCTTTCCACCAAATAATTTGCCTAGAAAACTCATTTTTATGGACCTAAATGACTCTGGAGGTTAATTAAAACGAGAATACTAAGAAATTGTTTATTAATTACGCATAAGTTGCGAATTACTCGACTCGAATCGAATCTTTCTTTTTAGTTTTTACAGCGTATGCGTCACCCGAGTTTCATTCAAAAATTCGAAAACTCATCGAGTCATTCGATTAATCTTGCTTGCAAATACGAAGCACGGCTTGGTTTTGTAGCCCAATTTGTCTTTAAGCTGCATTTAATTAAAAATGACGTACTTAGATTGAAGAAAATGATTAAAAATGTTTTTGCTACAGTTTCCTGTATTCCTGTAAATCGTATTGATAAAAATAATCTAAATAAATATATTAAGTTTCAGAACGTGTTTCCTAACGTCAAGACAAAGAGAATACAAATACTAGACGTCAAGAATGTCAAGATTTCGAAATGCAACCAAATCAAAAAGGAAATCAGCTGAGAACGTCTGATTTGTCATAAATGCTTATTACCTACTGTAACCACTACAAATCTGTGCCTACTACCTACGTAACTGGGATGTTGACTGATTTTGGGAAAGTGTTTAAAACGATGCGTATGGGCCTAATATAACCCAAAATATTTAAATTTACTTTTTAAAACCACTAATATTTTAATTATCATGTATTTAAAATGCCGTTTTAAATTTTGCTCCAAAACGGCAGTGACGTCACGTGTTCAATTACCACAGAGTAATTTTCTATAACACTGTAAAGTGACAAGCAAAGAGAATATAACCACTACTACCTAGTCTGTGCTACGTTTAGTGACAAGTTCATTCGATGCTTTCTGTGTATGTATTCTTATGTATTAAAATATGAGTTCTAAGTTTTTTGAGCTTATTGATTTATATATATGCTTTGGTTAATTAATACACTTTGGATCTTAGAATCTACGATTACTGTTATATTATATTCATTGTTGGTTATAGAAATAATGATTTTTGGTATAATAAGTAGGTACTTACACAAGTAGGTTTACATAAGTAGGTCTTCATATTTCTAAATTCAGCAGAGCAGAAATTATCGTTTGTCGAGAAGAAATTGGCCACCGTAAAACAATCAATTCTCGGCAAATTGGAATTATTTGCCTTTATGAAGCCACTTTCCATCATGGGAGAATATTCAAGAGTCGAAATAAATTTAGAAAAATAGGCGCGGAATTCACAGCACAGATAAATAATCACAGAAATCACTCTAAAATACTAAGCAGTTAAGCGCAACGAGCTATATACTCATTGGAGTTTTGGCGGGAATGCGAAAATGTGCTGTTGTTGATTTTGTGTTATTTACTAAAACCTTTGTTTTATAGAGTGTTAATGTGTAATAATAGTGCATTATTAACCATTAAGTGTTCGTAAACTTGCATGAGTGAAAGGCAAATAGTACAAAGACGAAAAACGTGTATTTTCGTATTCTCTCCAAAACTCCATAGAAGTAGACTATCCACCAATTTACTGAAGCGTCACTTCGACTCGACCGCGCCTAGACTAAACTTTAACGTGACTTTGACGACTTTCATGCACCAAAACTAGAGATTTATTATATATTATTATTTATATAACTTGACACTAGTTAAATGCGCAAATCACGTGGAGCCAAAAACAAAACAAAAAAAAAATATATACTCCTTCCGATTGAAACAGTGACGTCACGGGCGTTTTAGGTCACGTGACTTCGGATTGATGTGATTACATTTTGATTATTTAATTTAAATTAAATTCCTTAAAAATAAACAAAAATATTGTGTTTAATAGGATTTCTGTCACAAAAACTACCGTTTCGCGGCAAAATTATATTTTTATTTGAATACAGTCAACAACCCTACTGGAAGTATCACTGATAGCAGAACCGCGTGCGGTCCGAAAGAGGCTAACTATTATGAAGGTGCGTTTCTTTCTAAAAGGCTGACCTAACTTTATGAACTAAACGGGACAGATTTTATACGATTTGTTATAGTAAAAATTATTTTATGTTATTTGAATTATTTAGTAAAATCAGCAACATATACGCCTAAAACGGATGTCTAAATATTTAGGAGTTGCCTAGAGCAAAAAACGTTTCACCAACGTTTAGAAGTATTCTAACGGTTTATATTTAGGACTTTGCTTATAATAAGAGTTACTTTAGGCATCGCCTAATTATTCGTTGGTGAAAACGGGCATAAGTCTCATACGCCCAGGGATTTCACTGACATCTTCGCTCATCAAACCGGTATCAGCACATATTGTCTCTGATTACTGTTTCTTTCGAACAGTAATACCAAGGCCATCATTTGGATTTGTTTTATTGCACTCAATCAGAATTTCATAGTGCAGCTATGAAGTTTGCTGAAGTGCTTTGTTAAATTAGGCTAATTATTAATTTTATTGTTTTTTATGACTTGGAGTGAGCGCATTGGGAAACTATAATGCTCACTCTGAGGTTATGAATAATGAATAAATAAATAAAATAAAATACATAAATATTGGAATCTCTTTGCGGCACACCTACTAAGAAAAATAATCACTGTTCGAAAGAAACAGTAATCAGAGACAATATTACTATCATGTTGAGTAGAATGAAGTTTCTCTTGGTTGCTTCTTAAGGTCGCATATATACGATGATGATAGTAAAAGATAATTGGATTGGACATTAATATATTCGAAATTGCCGTCAAGTTGCCTTCTATTATCCATCTTGAGTTTGACATTACTTGATACCCGTTCGGTAACGCGATCGTTAATTTATAATCTGGCATAAGACAACTATTCAATTCAATTCTGTACTACTGATACTGACGATATGACGCAGTATTTTCTAGCTCGATTTTCTGAACACAACACTAGTCTTCTTCTTCTTTATTTATTTCATGGCTTCTGTGGAATGTTAGGCAACCCTAGTCACTATGACATATGTAGTGTTAACTGTCAATTGTCATTGTCATTTACATATAAATATTGCATGAATTTGTTTCGTTTGTTTTGGACAGAGGGTGGTAGCTTAGAAAAACGAGCATTTGTATGGCAAGTGGTGCCGTCTCGTGATTTTGGTCAGAACACGTAGTATACTACCTAGTCTGTGGTCAGAACGGAATTAGACGTTTGCCTCGATTTTTGATATTTACTGAAAACTGAAATTATTCGAAATTAAACATTTGTATTTGTTCGCAACGCCATTGTTTTTGAATTTCTCGTAGTTTTCTTTGATTATTATGTTAATTTTGTTGTAATTGTTTGTGTTAGTTGTTGATTGTTTTTGTTTTTGTTATTCAGTTATTGTTGTTAAAATGTCTAACCAGGGAAGACGCAGTAACTGTGTTTTTGGATGCTCGGATCTTGGTAAGCCTATATAGTTTTTATATGATAATTTTCAAAGACCTCAAGCTGACTCATAATTTTCATAGTTATTGTTGAATTCCACATTATTAGGTACTTCATTTTGTCTTTGTTCTAAGCGGAATGGCCACAGTAACCATTTACACCAAATTTGTCTAGTATTCCTTCTAATCCTTTGAGACTTTAGGACCTATCTATTGAATTCTGAGTTCTAATCGTCTATCAGCTTATTTGAAAACAAAATCTCTGGTTACAGGTGCATATCGGCACGGGTTTCCTCATCCTGAGACAAACTCACAGAAACAGATCCATAAAGATCCATAAGAAAGTGTGTGCACTTCACATTGGATCAAAAAGTAGCAAACCATTGACTGATGTGTTCAGCTGTCCTGTCCTTGCGTCTAGAAGGTGAGTCTTCGATATACTAACTGTACTGTGTGTAACTGGGTTATAATTATTATACCGCTATAATCAGACAGATACTTCGGTAGGTACTTGATGTGTGGGCTCTTATCCGCAACTATAGGCTGTTTATTGGCCCTTTTTGCATGAGCATAAACAGATACCTACTGTGTACATACTGTATCGATACTATGTTAACATTGTTACTGGGGTCTGTTTCTTTGTATTTTGTTCACTTTTGTGTTTTATTTTGTGAGAATTTACCATGGATATTTTAATTTTAGTCTGCTAATTCAGCAAAGCTTGACACATTGCTGCGCAAAGAAGTGCATCCAGTTTTCAAAGCCACATTCTCTGAGTTTGTATCCCTGCAGCAAATATTTAATTACTTGCTAATTCAAGTCTTGTTTATGGGATGTTGTCTTGCTTTTTATTTGTAAATGAAAGAGAAAAACATGCTACAGCAACCCCACTTAGTGGAAATAAGGGTAGATGGATGATGAAGCTATGTGTGACACCTGAGACTGTGTATATGTGTCTAAACATTAGTTATGATTAATACCGACCTTAAATATTTACAGGAATATTTTCATCTCCAACTGCATCGGTCAAACTTGAACACAACTACTGCATCCCCGGAATACAATCACCTAGACCAGGAGTGTGTTCAACCAATCCGGATTGTGTGGTAAATGAATAAAAATGTGTAATATTGTAACCATATTTTGTTGTATTAATTTCCCCATTTAGTACATAATCAACTGCAAAGCTACTTGGTAGGTAGTGTGGTTTCAGCTCATTGTACCTAATAACAATTAAAGTGGGTTGTTTGAGTTAGTAGGTGATAGGGCCGCAATTTGTACCTACATAACAGTTAATATATTAGGTATATAGTGAGCTAAATACCTGTAGGTGCCGGCATAGGTCTGGTATAGGCACAAAATAGAGCGAGCAGAAAGGACGCTTAGTACTTGGCACACTAAACGCTACTGTTTAGCGCAAAACGGTAGCAGTGCCAAGTCCTTAGCGTCCTTTCTGCTCTCTCTATTTCGTGCCTATACTATACAATTATAGAGATATGGACACCTGCATACCTATATATATAGCTATAGCTATACAAATTTAGTTCTGACCAAAGTCGCTTGGAGCGCTAGTGTTCGACTGTTCTGACGTTTTGCGTGAGACGGCCCTCTTCTCCTTTATGGATAGTTATTATACTCTTTGGTTTTGGATTGGATTTTGGTGCTGTTAGGTCTGCCGTCTGGCAAAATTACTTAAAAAATCTCCGCAAGTAATTTTTAATCAGGTCAAATTTTGTGCTACACTAACAGATACATTCGTAAACATGGTTCGAGTAATAACTCAGGAGACGTATGACGAAGTAGTCAAAGAGAATATGGATGAGTTCGCCATGACTCCAGAAGAAGCTATAGAAGACGCTGTAGCCCAATTTGAAGCACAGGTATTTAAATTAGTTCTAAAAAAATCTGTGCAACAAGCTTATAGGTTCAATAAGGACGCAAATACCAGTGGCGTTAAGCATTTATATTTATTAAATTGTAGATTTGTGTCACCGAGGTTAGAATATTAATAACATCTGATCAAATCACCATGGAATTTGTGATTCATAAATATTAGATCACGATTTAATGGCATCTCTTGCACATTGCCCTTTGATATATTTCTTTAGAGTACTTATCCTAGCATATAATAATTGCTAAGTGTAATTCCAATCTGCAACTGCATTTTGTTACTTATTGCTTTGGCACTACAAGTAAATTTTCAGTGTTGCATTCAACCATTCAATGGGCAAAACCGTTTTATTGTCGGAAGAAGGTCCATTTAATAAAATAAATAATACTCATTTACATCTAATATTAGGCCCTGTCTCTGTACCAACATCATTGTTGCCAAATATTTGTATTTAGAGATGAAAAAAAAAACATTCCTTTAGCATAACCTTACTTGAAGAATGTATAGCTTAGACTTATTTTCTTTGTTTTGTTTGAAACTTGTTCTTTAATTTCTAAATTTGTCTGATGGCAGCTTTATCAACATACTTTATAAAATATGTAAGTAGTAATCTGTGGTTGGCTGTACATTTATTTAATATCATATTATTAACCTTCTGATTTTAAATTACAATTTACTAGCTGTTTATCATTCCGAAATAAATAATATAAAATAAAAATCGTGTGTAAACCAGACCTGATCAACTTATTTACAATAAATTAATTATATTTACAGGGAGTAGATCTATCAAATATAATTAAGGATCTAACGCTTGGTTCTGGTGATGACCACCTTGTGAGCATGACTATAACCAAATTGAAGGATATGTGCAGCGGCGATCATTATGATGCTGAAATGGTGATGAAAGAATTGGATGTTTTGAAGGTATTTGATGAATTTATTACTTATAATTTTAGGAATAGTTCTAAATATACTTTCATTATTAGCCTTTATTTTGGCATTAAAAACACACTTTCATTTTCTTTATTTGTATAGAGCGATAAAATCATATAATAGTAACTTCAGGTTTTATACATTTTCAGTCAGAATGCAGCAAAGACATTGCACGTCGAATGAGAGCAGGCAACGAAGGTGCCTACAAGATACTACTAGATTTGCTCCAGTCGAAACAGAACAAGTTTCAAAGGGAACTGAGCCAGAAGGATGCTAGGTTCATTGAGTGCGTGTTGCAAGCATTGATTGCATTGATGGACTTCCAGCCAGACTTGTTGGACACAAGGGGCATTGATATTATTAAATGGTATGTACTTGGGACATGGGACTCCTCTAGAAGTCGTCATTATTCTGTCTCTGGCTTACCTATGCTAAGCTTTTTATAAATTATAGTCTCACTTTCTCTGTGACCACCTCACAGTGATCAGGAAAATGGTGCTGGTCTTAGTAGATACATAAATAATTATGGCCTATGAATAAAAGGCTATGTTTAACCAACTTCGACAAAATATGAGTTATTTTTTTATGTGCTTATAGACATTCTCTTGTTTGGAAAATTGTGTACATGGAAAAATAGGAATTGTAGGAAGAATTGCTCTTTAAACTACCTATAGATTTAGGTAATGGGGAGATTTCTCGCCTTTTATCCCACATGATGATGTTGTTATAGATGGAGACCAGTCACTATGAAATTATCCCCCCATCAACTTACATATTTGACTGATAGCTGTCTCGTTAAATGTCTACTTTATATTTTATTACATATAATCTGCTCATTAACTAAGCCATGGAGGTTGTTAAATCTGTTTGTGGTGTTTTCATTAAATCTTAACCCATCATCTTCAGCCAGAAGACATCTACTGCAGAACCTAGGCCTCCCAATTCCGCTTGGGAGGCGTCTTGATGATTGCAGTAGATTATGATGTTGATCAAGAAGAATACTGCTGCCCATTCCTCTAACTCTAAAAGCACTCATGGGAAGAAATGGGTTGGCCATGTTAACCCCTGATATACTATAATAATGTATTTTATTTTTGTAGTATACTAGACAATGTAGAAAACGAAGACATCCTACTAGCAACTTTGAAATGGACGACAAACTGCTGTTTCAAGCATGAAATGAACCGACAGAAATTATTCGCAAAGAACATTGCTGAAAACTTGAAACTTTCACTCAACATTAATGGCAATGAAAAGGTATTGTAATACTTGTTTTTTTAAACTACAATGTATCGAGACCAGCAGGTCGTTATGGTGCTACCTAGAATAATGATATTAAGCCTTAAAAGGTCATTCCATATAGGTTTCGCCCCGGGTCTCCTCCGGCTTCTTGCGGATTATCTCCGTGATCGCCAGCAGTATGTCAGACTTGGTATCTATGAGTCTGAGCCGTACCACACGCGGTCTGGTGTCAGTCAGGGTTCGATTTTGGGCCCACTCCTGTTCTTATTGATGATCAACGACTTACCGTCGGTTGTTCGCTATGCGAGAAGTCTGCTCTACGCGGACGACCTAAAATTATATGCTGACGTGGCAACGTTATCTGACTGCCTAAACATACAAAAAGATGTTGATGCTATTTGTCAATGGAGCGCAGTCAACAAAATGGAGCTTAATATTAGCAAGTGCAATGTCATGAGTTTCGGTCGAATGCGATGCCCCATTAATTTCGATTACAAGATGGACGACCAAGTGATCGCTAGAACTGTTACCGTAAAAGATCTGGGAGTCACATTCGATCGTAAGCTAACGTTCCACGACCATGTCATTTCTCTTGCTAAAGAATCTTTTAGGCGCCTTGGTTTTGTGCTCAGGAACGCCCGAGACTTTAAACGGGAAAGCGTTGTCAGGGTACTTTTCAGTGCGCTTGTAAGAACAAAGCTCGAAACCAGTGCATGCGTATGGAACCCCCACGAGTCCACGTATGCACTGGTGCTCGAAAAAGTTCAAAAGGCTTTTTTAAGATACCTCTACAAGAAAACTTATGGATACTATCCATTTATGTACCCTACCAGGTTCCTGTTGGGGTGTTTGGGATTTAACTCCCTTGAGGTTCGACGAGCAAACGACCAACTGGTAATAGCTTGTAAGATTCTTCGCGGTAAGATTGACTCACCGGAACTGAGCAATGAGCTGTGTCGACTGTACGTACCTAACCATTTTAATAGAAGCAGAAGGCATATGCTGTTCGCAGTACCCGGGTGCCGCACCGTAGCTTGCGCAAACTCCCCCATACCACGCACCCTTACAGCGCTCAACGCTCTCTTGGGGTCCAACTCGGAAATGGATATTTTTGTAGATAGATGGGTAAACATTTTGACAATATGTCTACATTTTTGTGAGGTTAACTAATTGATTTTGTGTTGGCTTTAGCTTCCCGTGACATCCAAATTTTAAATTATTTGATTGTAAATTTAATTCTATTATTATTTTTTTTTTTTGTGTTGCTGCCTTGTTATTATGTTATTACTTACTATTATTTTTAATTGTATCATTTAATTTTATCTGACTTTATTTAATCAATGTAAGTGGTTGTTTTTATGTAACCGTTTTGATTAAATCGAATAAATAAATAAAATAAAAAATAAATTCCATTCACTACTTTGGTCATCACACAGTACATCGTAAAACGCATGCATGCACACTACTGGTTTGCAGACAGACTGAGCATGCAAAGCGGCAATACTCACCCAGTTGGACACTCTCAGACAAGTAATTCCTCCGCACCAATCCAAAGGTGTGCACAGTATTCCATGTGAGGACGAACTTGTGCCTTGTATAGCAACAGTCATTACCTCTTTGCTTTGTTCAGCACACCAAGCTTTTTTGATGCAAGTCCATCTTTACTCGGAATGTTATAATGGGTTTGAACATCTTTCGAAATGCCGACGCCAAGAATTCCAAGGCTTAGGTATGACTGACAATACCAAAGTTTTGTTACAATATTAAGATAATAAATTTTAAAGTGTTAACTGACTCAAACAAAGCGAATTCTCTCGCCATTTGATTGATACTGTAAAGTATTACAATGGAGTATGTGTATGATGCACAGCGAGGTGTGAGAGATGGAGACATGGCTTGTAAGCTGAAACAAGTCATCATCTCAAGATGTTGACTACAACAACACAAACAAGTCATAATCTCAAGATGATGACTAAAATACACGAACAAGTCATCATCTCAAGGTGATGACTACAACGACACAAACAAGTCATCATCTCAAGATGATGACTACAACAACACAAACAAGTCATCATCTCAAGATGATGACTACAACAAGAATTAGCCAGCTCCAATAGCCTCGGTGTCTGGTCTAGATAATCAGAAGACGCGGGTTCAAATTCCGTTGGCTGCAAAATTATTGAAATGTATATTTAAATGTGGATATTGTACTTTTACAGTTACTTAGCGAAACCTTACAAGTCATACGCAGATTAACCCTAGATGACGACATTAGACATGAATTTGGTAAGGCGCACGAACACGCCAGAGAATTGGGGGCAATGATGATTGAACCTCTCAAAAACCTGCTCAAAGGTACGAACAAATTAATTGGTGCAATTATTAGCTATAGTTATTATGAAGTAGTTTTCTTTTAAATACTATTGGCTAACAAGACGAGCGATGTTTGCTTGACGGTAAGCATCACCCCAGCTCATAACAATAGCAGTGCCACTCAGAACTTTGAAACACAAAGGTCTGCGCGGCACTGCAGTGCGCTTTAGGAATTTACTGCCGCACTCAGATTCGTTTAGGGCGCTCTCTGAAGCAATAAGTCCAGTTATTCGTCGCACAAATGTCCGTTTCCATACATATTACGAGTAAAAAAATACAGTAGTATAGCCAAGCGTTTAAAGAAAATACTTATCTATAAAATACGTTAAAGAAATGTCCCAGAATCTTATAAAAAAACTCACGAAAACGACCCCGAAAATTGTATTTGTCTAGAAATGCTCAATATTTTGAGCGATAAATAATATTTATTACCAAAAGAAAGGAAATTTAATCATCTAAAGACAAGTGTAAAAATATTTAAACTTTATGGCGTCTCTTTTCTTAATTAAATGAAAGCTACGAAATAACATTAAATGACTGAGTGCGGCAATAATTCTCATAAGCCCACTAATTTCACTGACTGCTTTGCTCATCAAACCCAAGCACATTAAATCTACACAATCAAAGTACCACCCAAGATGGATATTTGCAGGAGAGTTAGTCCTACAACCAGTTAAAAAGGGCGCTCAGGCCCTCTAGACAAAAGCCACACGCTACTTTTTCCGCTCCACACACAGATGCATAAGTTATGTATTTGATTCGTTCGCAGAGAACTCTGAACCCCCGCTAGTGTCCGAGCTGCTGCTAACCGTGTCGTGTGTGTTGGTGCGGAACGAGCTGTGCGCGGCCGCGGGGGACTGCTCACTACTGGATGTGCTCGCTAAAAACTACGACCGCGCGCCAGTAGTGCAGCAGGCAGCTAAACTGTACGTAAACACACACACATACATAAACCCACACAAGCTCTCTCTCTCACACACACACACAAGCACTCACACACACTCACACACACACACACACCCACACACAAGCACTCTCTCGTTATAGCTTTAAAATGTATGTACCTAATTATATTTCGGGCAATGGCTACAAATAAATCTATTTTTTCTCTCTCTCTATCACACACACACACAAGCCCTCTCTCACACTCACTCTTTCACACACACACAAGCACACTCTCACACTCACTCTTTCACACACACACACACACAAGCACTCTCATATATACACTCAAGCACTCTCTCCCATACACTCTTTCTCGAAGTACTGGGGTTTTTGAAAGTAAAAATTATCACGGAACACAACTTCAGTTATGCGACAAGCAAACAACACGCTCACGTACGATAGATGTCTGTGACAACACTACACTGCAGGCGTAATAGGCGTGCGTAGATGCTACAGAACTTCCAGACAGCCCTAGATCAGCTGATACACTTGAACTATGTTGAACTTTGTCAGATGATAATGTTGATTAGAACAGACATAAAACATTTCCACTTTGAAGTATTTTTTCTTTTTTTCGGAAATTTTGAATGACGTTTTTCCAAGGGAGGTTCTCACAACTTATCAACAACCATGGTCCTAATCACTCCGTTCCGGGATAACATACCAATTCAAACTCACTCTGTAGATGTCTCCGCAAATATTAGCTGGAAATACTCTGACGTAAAAGAAAACTCATTATTGTTTTCTACTTACTTTTAATTTTATAATTACTACAACCACGACAATTTTTTTACATAACACACGTGCCGTGCTATAAACACTTGCTAATAAATGGGATACGTACTCGCCAAACCTAAAAGCGACTCGAACGAAGCTAGCCGCTACAAAATTACGACATGACGTGTAGTGGAATAATAATTTGGGTGTGCGTATAAAATACCTAGTACCTTTGTGATTTAGTGACAAAATAAAATTTAGAAGCCACACATCTTCTCCGCCGACTGATAATGCGACCTCAAAAACAGACATCTCTCATTATCAAGATGCAATGTCTTATTCTTTACAATAATCTCGTTTTCCAACTGAGACCTTTCGTGAATCAACTCGGCTCTCAACCTCTCGGTCTGCAAAGACCTCTTCTGTAGCAGACTCATGCTATCATTCAAGTCTCTGACTTCTTCTATCAGTCCAATCAAAGAACCTTCACGGCAATTCTCCACGTTCGGTCTACAATTCTTCATATTGAGCCGCGTTTGAGCCACTTGGATCCTTTGCGATACTTTCATCATTTCCTCGTGAAGAGTTTCCAATATGTTTTCAGTTTCTACTATCTTGTGCAACGTTAAACGTAGCTGATTTTCCAATTCCGTTTTCACTTGTTCTGTTCTTGCGATTCTTTCAACTAACGCTTTGTTCACTTTTATATCTTGGGAGCGTAGATCTCTAGCTGTGTTGATGAGGACAGCGTCAACTTTAGCTCTCAGCTCTTTGGAACTAGCTAAAGCATGCTTAAATTGTACCAAAGCGTTGACTGTATAATGCTCCCATGATTGTACATTCGATTGTCCTTCAGATAACTTAGTAGCTCCAGCGGAATCCTTTACGTTCTCAGATTTAGTCTGCAATTCATAAATGAATGTTTCATATTTGAAAGCTAAACATTTGTCGCTCCAATCGGTTTCTAACGCAGTTTTTGCTGCTACATTCATTTTCATCTGATGCTCTATGTCTCTTAACATCTCTCTGTGCAAACGTTTAACGTTTTCTATCAGTGCTGATTCTGTGAACAGCTCTTCTTGTGGCATATCGTATATCAGATCTGATTGCATCCTTAGTCTTCTCAAGTCTAAACACTCTTCAGTGATATACTCAGGTATGTTAAGCGTGTCCATTGCGTTTTTCACTTGCTGTCTTTGGTTTTCCAGAATGTTAATTTCGGCGTCTATGTCTCTTATTGCACGTTCTAATTCGCATTTCCAGTAGTTGATATGTCTGGCTCTGTGTTTTAGTTGGTCTGTGGAATCGGCGAAGTCATGACAAGAAGTTTGATTCACTTTGACGATAGCGTTTTTGGTGACTGAAGTGTTGTCATCGGTTATGTGGATGATGTCACCTTTGAGGATGCGTTGGTTGTGTTCGTGCCATTTTTTAATTGTTGCAAGGCCGAAGTTTCTATCGCCGAATGATAGGTAGTCACCGTTTTCAGCTGACGTCATGGTTTCTTTTAAACTTCTTTGTTATGATAACTTTGGATGCTTTTGACTGTCGATTCACTTTATTCTGGTAACTCGTAACAGTCTCTCGATCGGTTTAATTTTGAAGCTCGTAAATGTACTGAAGAGAAACTGGGCGTAGTCTCCGAAACTTTCAGTATGTTTTTCAATAAGTATTCTCGTATGTAATATTCCGGATTTTGTTCTTCTTTTTTTGTCGCCGTCTTTGTTTGTCTTTCTCTTCTATATTCCAAGTTTCGACTTAATCATTTTCGTACATTAGATTTATATTTTGCTAGTTCTTTTTTATCTTTACGTTTCGGCCGAGTTACATCGGCTGTGGTTGCAAAGGGAATGTCTCTAGTTTGAAGTTACTTTCCGGCGTGCGATCGGTTGTTACGAAATTAATATGTTGGTATATTGATTTAATATTGTTGCTACAGAAATAACAACTCGTCTTCCGTGTTTAGAATATTGATTTTGGTTTCTAGTCGACCGTTTGGGTTTATGGGTCGTGTTGAATCGTATGTTTATGTTAATATAGCTTTACTTCATGTAGGTTATAATACGTTCTTGTTATGCGTATGATTTATGTAATTTTATGTATGGGCTTTTGAAAGTGGCTTTCGTGAAAATGCCATGACTTCGAAATTCGTTTTTTTTACGTTTAATAGGTAATCGTTTGCCCACTACCTCGCCTAATTTTACGCGAAGGGTGTTAATGCGCTAAATCTACATTAGAACTATCTCACAAGCAAACTGAGGGTGGTAGCTAGCCAGTTGAGCTCTAAAAATGTTCTACCACAATAATATATAGCAATAGTTGCAAAAAAGAATGTTACGAAAGTTACATAAATGAAAAATATTCTTGCTAGTAACAACTTGATAAAAAATGTTTTTTTTTTCAGAATTACTGCCTTGGCCGGCAATGATGACGTGAAGCGAGATTTAGTCAGAAGAGGCATTGCAACTATTGTAGTATCCGTGTTGAACAGGCATGCCGTGAGTATTCATTTATTATTATAATAGTAATGTAACGGGGAGTATGTACTACATAATAATATACATATAAATAGAGCAAACCAAATCTATAATTTATTTATAAAAAAAAATAAGACTTCAGTTTTTACACGACTGCCCAAAAATGGAGTTTAATGTTTTTGTACATTATCATTACCAGGTCGTAAGACTAACTCTTCTGCAAGTGTCCGTCTGAGTTGGTACCACCACTTTGCTCGTGTAGTCTACAACAAAGCAGTAATTTGCAAGCATTACTGTGTTCCAGTTTGATGGGAAAATTAGTCAGTGAAATTACTGGGCTTATGAGACTTAATACCTAATGTCTCAGGGTAACGAGTGCACTGCAGTGCCGCGCAGCCTTTGTGTTTCAAGGTTCTGAGTGGCACTGCAATTGCTATGGGCCGGCGTTATGTTTACCATCAGCCAAACGACCAGCTCGTCTAGTAACCAAACAAAAAAAAATTTAGCGTAAATTTCTTTTCAGTTTTTTTACGCAGGTTTTTTTATGTTTTGATCTTTTTTCGCAGAGTAACGCAGCGGTTGCCGCGTTGCTGCTAAAATCGATAGCGGCCTTAACTCTTAGAGAGCCGAGCCACAGTCAACAGTTCTTTGACAACGGCGTGGCGGAAGCAATTGTTGACGTTATGAAGATACACCCGGATAACGCAAGCGTGCAGGTACATTAAATAAAACTTCTATGAATTCGAGAGGAATTAAAAACAAAAAAAAATAGACAGAATAAAACTAATAAACTCATTATCAGCTTCTTACGCTCCCACTGCTGGGATACCGGCCTTTTTTCAGAGAGATATGGGCCATAATCCAGCACGCGGGCTCAGTGTGGCTTGGTGGATGTTACATGTCCTCGAATTTTGTGGTTCTTGAACATGCGGGTTTCCTCACAGTTTCAGAGCGAGTGTGAATAATCCGCACATAACTTGATATAAGTCATTTGTGCGGACCGAGTCGAGATTCGAGCTATGGTGCGTCGGATTGAAAGTCGCACAAGTTCCCGCTCGGACACACTTGCTCTATCTCGTAGGTATTTTAAGGTATAAGTAAGGACTAGGAATATTTAAGGAATAAGTATTTAAGGCCATTTTTGCGTTCTACTTAGGCGGGCCGGGAAGGGGCACCTCAACCCTAACCCACCCAATTACTTACTGCCCCGTCCAAAAAATACCTACACTCTGTACCTATAAGCCATATTTATGTTCTAATATTCAAAACAATCTTTTCCAGAGAAACGCATGCTGGGCCGTCCGTAACATGGTAGCTCGTTGTCGCGAACAGAATCCCAAATACCTCGAGCTGGGGATCGAATCTCTCCTCAACTCTGCCTTCGAGAAGTTCCAGGCCGATTTCGGCTTCGATATTAAATCGGCGTTGAGCGATCTCGGCTGCAACGTAAAGTTGGACGAGCAATGGACTGGGAAAGGGGTGCAAATGGAGCAGTGATGATGATGACGCATTTTTATCGGAATAAAAAACTACCGAATGACTTTTTAACTGCACATATGTGCTCGTTGCGGGTATAGATCCCGCAACCGGCTTTGCTCGCTAAAGACAGTAATTAACTGCGACACCAGGATTTGAGCTTAATTCTACTAGGGGTGTTGTCTATAAAAATAAATAAAATTGAAGTGTTTGTTTGTAATATCAAAATAACTGCTTTTCACTAAATGCATATGAAAGTATATGCGGTACCTATAAAAAAAACACGATTTTTTTTAATTTTGTCTGTTTGTTCCGGGTAATCTCCGAAACGGCTACACCGATTTTGACGGGATTTTCACCGGCAGATACTGGTGTTATAAGGAGTAACTTAGGCTACGTGGGCGAAGCCACGGGGCACGGCTAGTATTCAATAAAATATCACATCAGCTATATGCCATTGAGTCTCATCAAAACCGGTCCAGCTGTTTCGGAGATCAGCGGAAACAAACTTATCAGTTTGTTCAACAATTTTTGATTTTTTTTGTTATATAATATACTGTATTTAATATGTATTAAAAATCTGTTATTACATTACAAACAGACACTTCAATTTTATTTATTTGTATAGAATTCGAACACTTCTGCACGAGACGACATATTATCTAATTTCACGATGTGCATCTTAGCCCTGCTGGAAGAAATAATTATTTCTTTTGCAAAATTAAAACTTTTTTTATTGTCTTCATAACCAAAGGTCTGTCTTTTAGCATGAAAATGGCATGACTTACTAACAAACTTTGGGGAAATCCAGCCTATATATGACAACTGACATTTTAAATGGTGCTTAAAAAAAGAAAACATTTTAATAAAAACATTATTTATTGATCAAATTCGTTTCATTTTTATTACAATTACAAAACTGTACAAAAACAATTGTTAGTTAAAATATTTATTTAAATTAAAATAACATAATCAAATAAAAAGACACAATTAAAAGTCTGTAATTATCAAAGAATATTTATTTACATCAGACAAATTAAAATTAAATACCATTGTGATGAATTGTAAACAAAATACTGCAATTACTATTTTTTTATACTTTTATATTAACAGTGTGTAATTGAAGTAGGTATATAGTGAGAATATAGGTGTCGATTCTGGCGTCTCAAACCTAACCTAATTTTATTCTCTCTTTCTACTTAAGAACATAAAAAAGGGACGGCATATATTTTAGACCTGTCAAAATTACTCCACTTGCTTTCATCTACTGTAAATGTAGTGGCGTTTAATTTATCAAAGATGAAAGATATTTGACAGCTCTTAACCTAAATTAAGACCTGTCAAACATCTTCCACCCCTTTCTCATGTTGTTTATTGGAAAGAGAGAGCGAAACTAAAATTAGGATTAGGTTTTTGACGTCAGAATGACACCTTAGGAAAAGTATTTATTTATTTTATAACAGAATTAAAATAATAGGAATAATAAAATGTACAGTGGCGGAATTAAACGATTAGAAGACTATTCTGAGCGAGTGTCGTAGTTTACCTACTTTAGGCATCAGGCCGAAAATAATATTGTATATTAGGAGTATTAGGACTTGATATAGGATGCGTAAAGTGCGCTCTCCATTGATATAGCAAAAGTAAACGAGAAATATCTTTCTATGCAGAGCAATTAAGTACATACCTAATAATTAAGTTCCTTTATTATTAACTAAAACAATATTTTGTACCTATAATGGTGGGAAAAATGATCCGAAATACAAATTAAAAAAAGCTTTAAAATAAAAATAATAATATTGTGCCTGTCATAGTGCATCGATAGCTTCAATTTATAATTGTTGTAAAATAAAGAGTTATCTATCTATAAAGACTTGTACCGAATTTGTGTGGAGCTTGGTATTTTATTCCCAGATAAAAATAACTAGCCTCAAATTTTTTTCTAGATATGTGCCGGAAATAAAGAGCCTAGCGGAATAATGAAAAAAATTCAACTGGTTTTAAAGAAAAGCGTAGTAGAAATGCAAAATTAATTACCAGCAACACTGCGTTCCTAAAAAACACCAAAAAGCAGCAACATTATAAAAGTATGGCGTTATTCTCACGTCATTTTTGAAAGTTTTGACAAATAATAATCTGTGTTGCCATCTATTCTGTCAATGTTGTCTTTGGTCATTATCACGTTCGGACAAAAATAAGCTGAAAAAACCATTCCGATTCGAGAAATTGCGTTCCGTTTCACGTTACGTACAAAAAAACATGTATTTTCAGGAAATCGCAGGCCTATAAAATTACAATTTAATTTCAGAATGTCTAGTTTTTGAGGGCTCTTTCTAAAAAACCAACTGATAGCCTGGTTAAATTTTACATTAATTTTAGTACCAAAACGGAATAAGTAACTCTTTTATTTTAGTGTTGCAGATTCCAGAAACTCTAGACAATTCCTTCCAGCCAAAGACTAGTGATCGCTAGTTTTAATCGGTTTAGAGTCGAATACGAAGACGATTATCGTTAGGCGGTAAGGCAGCTGGTTGTTCCAGGGCCTCAATTCTACTAAACAAATGTTTTAAAAATGGTTAGGTATCACTTTAGGCACTTTCGTTATATTATAGCACAATCGTTTTTCTATGGTCGCCTGTGACAATGGCGATCATCAATAAACTAAGGTTAATTGTTGCATGCTCTTAAATAAACTGATCATTTTGCGACGAATCATTGTCAATTTTACACCATTTGTTTATTTAGTAAACAAATTGTACTAAACTTTAGTAGAATCTGATCTACTAGATAATAATAATAATGATGTAGCAATCAGGAAGACAATCTATAAAAGGTACCGTGTTGCGTTAATTATTTATAAAAACTATTATTTGGTTAAGAAATACAAAATCACAGTTACCTTAATCTAAAAACATAATCTCAGAAATTGTGCATCACTTTATAAAAAGAGATTTCGATTCATCACAAAACTTAGTTATAAATTTAAAATGCCAAACTCGTTGGAATAAAAAATAGAAGTTTTAACAGAAGACATTAACGGTCTTACCACAAAAAATTAAACAAACTTTAAACTTGTGTTTAGCTTTAAACGTGCCTTAGTAGCGTATTGAAATCTTGATTTAAATAGTGGCTAACCGTTGTCTAACTCAATTCTTTTGTGACATTTCTAATCATTTTAGACGTTTATCTTTTAACACTGTAGACAATGTCTTTGACACTTGTGACCTTTTTAGCTAGAGCTAAAAAGGAGTCTATAAGTGTTTTTTGTAGTAACACGGTATCTAGCTAAACAGGCTTCTAAGTGTTTTTTTGTGGTAACACGTTATTTTTCTAGATCAGACATCAATGATGTATCGTATATTCTTGCCTTACAAAAACCAGTACAGGTCATATCACTCGACTGATGACGCGTACTACGCATACTTTAGACACTGTCTAGTTAAACAGACATCTAAAAGTGTTATTTTTTTGTGGTAACACGGTAAGAAAATTAGCGTGTCTCACGAAGCCGTGCCGAATGCGCGGGCCCGTTCGATAAAGTCGTGGTACTTCCATTTCCTATAGTTCATAATCTTCTTGCCGTTCATTATCGTATGGACCATGATCTTTTCGTTGTATTCCAAATTCGTGAGAAGCTGAAAACAACAGTTATTTTTTATACAAAAAATATGTTCCTGAGCATAGCGAGGGTTTCAAACGTATGAGGCGCATAAATAACTTTGCTGCCGAGTGAAACGCACAATTTTTTACCTCACTACAGCGAGGAAAGCTTTTGTTTATAATTCGATAAACAAAACCAGTGAAAGCAATGTTTTCTGGTGATAAACAAGAAAGCCTTGTTTATCTCCTGAAAGCATTATTTTCTACTGCCATATTGAGGATCAAATTTGGGTAGTAGGCGATCACTAGAAAAGAAAATAGAAAATGCTATGGTAGCAACCCTCGAGGTAATATATACTAACGTACTCAGGGGGGGCACACTTTGTGACAGTTCCATAGTCGAGCCCCGAGACACGGGAACTACCGCCATCTGTTAAAGGGCGTGGTACTATTTTGACGTTACTTAAAAATGTCAAAGTTAAAATGGTTACCATGGAAACCGATAACAAATAAAATAAAATATTTTCTGTTTCGAAAAACAACATTGTGATTTCTTGATATTTTTTGCGGTTTAAGTGATATAAATTAGTGGTTTAAGTAATTGTTGTGTTCTAGTTATGTATTTGTTACTCTGAAGCGCTCAGTTTTTGTGTTTTCAGTCTAATTATGCATTGTTTTTCTTGTTGTTTTAAATATAAAGGGTTTCAATTATTATGTGTTCACTTTTGTTATTTCCTTTTTGCTGCTCTTCATCTACATATTACGTTTGGTACTGTATATTTTGTTCCTACTCCTAGGCACAAACATGGGAAAGGCTGCAATTTTTTATTTTCCATATAAGTAGATACATTTACTTGCGCAGGAACTAAGCAGGAACCAAGGAAATAGTGTGAATGTGTGTGTGAAATATAAAATACACACATAGATAGACAAGCATGAGTGCGTGTATAAAATACAGGATGCACACATAGATAGAAAACTATGAATGTGTGTGTAAAATACAGAACGCACACATATAATATAGTAAAGTAGTTTCACCGGCCTTTTGTAGGTGGCGCTGATCGCGATACATCGTGGAATCGACGAGAGAGCGCACTCTATTCCTTTTATTATAGTACTACTCTATGAACGTACTAGAGGAGCAATGTGAAACAAAAGTCTTGTTCCATTTTTTATGTTTAAACTAAAGTCCGCTGCAGCGCTAATACCATAATTATATATGTCGTCTAACCAAACAAATAAAGCATGTAGCGCTAGATTGCGTTTAAGGTGTAGTTTTCTCGCGATCAAAAGGTCGGAAGTGCCGCTAATTTCACGGCGCTTACGCGTTTTGTTCAAGGACTGGGATAGTTGCGGCTCATGGACCTCAGATTGTGGCGCAAAATATGCATTTGCGGCGTCGACTCTATTATCTCTGTGGTTGCATCACCATGTTTACCTTCACTAAATCATTCGAACACCACATGTTGCTAGCTACCACAGTGGGTCTAGACAACATGACTCTCTGTAAGTATAGCAGAAAAGTTAAAAATATATGGAACCAGCTACTGCCCGCGGTTTAATACAGGGCGATTTCCACATAAACTGCATTTTTTCCGCGATAAAAAGTTGCTTAGGCAACTCCCCGGTCTATAAACTATACTAAATTCTTGCAAAATATCACGTCGATCCGTTACTCCGTAACTCCGTATATTTGTAACTATTGCAGAAGATCATGTTCTCTACCCGTCATCGCTTCGATAATAAAAACATACACAAATATCACTTTTTTTATCTTACCTTAGGCGTCAGTAAGAAATACTGAGCGTTGTCGCATTCTGTTGTCACTTTCACTAAAAGTTGGAACATCTTGCGCTCGTTGATTGGATCCATGCCTTGGTTTATCTCGTCTACACATCTGTAGACGAAATACATTAAAATTTAATAAAAAAATATGAGTCAACTGTATTAAATCAACTTGCTCGTGAAGTCTACCGCCAAGCAGTAGTGTGCAAGCATTACTGTGTTCCTATTTGATGAGTGGAGTAGCCAGTGAAATTACTGGGCTTATGAGACTTAATACCTAATGTCTCAGGGAAACGAGCGCACTGCAGTGCGCACAGGCCTTTGTGTTTCAAAGTTCTGGGTGGCACTGCAATTGTTATGGGCCGGCGTTATGTTTACCATCAGGCAAAAGACCGGCTCGTTTCGTTACAAAATAGAATTAAAAAAAATACCTGAAAGGCACAGTGGTCAACGCCTGCAGTGCCATGAGGTAGACTGCAGTGGACAGCGCGCGCTCGCCGCCGGACTGCGCGTGACGCGTGAGCTGCTGCAGTTGCTCCGACGTGCGGAAACTGACTAAGATACTAATTCCGTATTTGTCGTAATCTTCCTGGAATTCAAATTCAAATTCAAAAGTCTTTATTCAAATAGGCCCCAAAGGAGCACTTATGAAAGTTAAAATGACTCTAACAGCGGGCCTCTGCAACATTCATCTACCCGAATCACAGACTAAAACTAATGCCGTCTTTATCAGAACATAATAAATGACAAAGACACCAACAGACCCAATCCGTGCTCAAAGTCGACGAACCTTCCAGAAACCCACCGTGCCCGTTCCAAATTGGTATAGGCCGAGCAAGAAGAAGGGCAAGAAACTCGTCACGGCATTCTTTTTAAAAAAAGTAGTTTTTTACAATGATTCTAATGCTAACAACTAACAATTTAAAGTTTAGTAGTCGCCAGGAGGCTCCTGAGCTGTTTGCCTCCATGCATCCTTGTCATCTACATAATCCTTAATTTTATAATACGCTTTTTTAATTAATACACTCTTGACTATACGTTTAAACTTTCCTTGTGGTAATTCAGTTAATACTTTAGGAATTTTGTTGTAGAATCTGACACCATTTGCCAGGAACGATTTGTTAGTTTTACTTAATCTGAACCCTGAACCCTGAATGGGGAAAATATCTCTGAAACCACACGTGTCAAAGGTCGGCTTTAGTTTGGTTCACGCTGAGAAACGTCGCGTCACTAATCATACTGACAAAAGATATTGCAGTTCCGTTCCTGCGTGAAAGAAGGACAAACCAATAATCGCGCTTTCGCATTTATAATAAAGTAGGATAAACTGAGTAGGTCGGTGTCATCGAGATACTAACCTCAAGAGATGCAGTGATGTTTGGTTTGCACGAAATAAATTCCACCATTTTTTCCTAGACATAATGCGCTCTGATTGGCTAAGCCACCGCTTCGCGCCGATTCCCCGTGCGCTGATACGCTGCGGGCTGATATAAGTTATAGCAAAATCAATACATTGTTGTAAGATCAGATAGTACAGTAGGTATTTCATCTCTCGGAGTTAGTATGTCGATGGTCGGTATATAATAAAGCACTTACATCACTGCCTGCCTTTTCTAGTTTGATTTCTCCTGCGCAGCCGAGTTTAGCGAACATATCACCAAAGCTCTTATTGATGTTCCTTAGCAGGCGTTCTAATGGCGGCAGCCATGATTCTCTGCAAATTAGAGCGAGTAAAATTATTCTCGGAAAACAATCACCAAGACGCCTGCCAAACGTGCTGTATTTTAACAAGATCCCCTTTCTTGGGGAATGTCATCAAGGTGATGATGATGATGAAAAAACAGATATGAAGCGAGACTTGAACCTACGATCTATAGAAAACAAATCCATCGCTAGTCTACAGAGTCAGCGACGACATTATTCACTTGCCGAAGTTTATCCTTTCCTTATATTGCATCCCACTGGTACACCTTGCTCCATCTATTATTAAATGTTAGGAACTAGTAACCGTTCCGTTCATTTTTTTTTCAAGCATAGAGATAATAGAGTCGACGCCGCAAAGGCATATTTTGCGCCACACTACGGTCCATGGACCGCAACTATCCCAGGGCCCCGATCGCGCTAATTTGAAATGACAGCGTACAATTATGGTTTAGTTGTGGTTTGAAACCTACTGTGGTTTAGTTTCGGTTCAGGCGTGTGGAATTCGATATTGCCGTTCATTTGACAGCGTTAACTGTCAGTTGTTGTCCAGATACGTCTCAACTTTTGGTAAAACTATTAGCGCGATACGAAACGGTCAAAAAGCTGTCATGCGATTGTGGTTTAGTAGCGGTTTGGTTGATAATTTTTAACGCGATTGCCCTCCAGTCCTTGAACAAAACGCGTAAGCGCCGTGAAATTAGCAGCGCTTACGACCTTTTGATCGCGAGAAAATTACACTTTAGACGCAATTTAGCGCTACATGTTTTATTTGTTTGGTTAGACGACATAATTATGGTATTAGCGCTGCAGCGGACTTTAGCTTAAACATAAAAATGGATCAAGACTTGTTTCACATAGCTCCTCTAGTACGTTAGTACATAATATTACCTCGATGTTTTCAAGAAAATAAATGTTGAAAAACACATTTTTTAATTTCGGCTGTAGTAGATACTCGAGTTTAGAACTCTATCTTGAAGTAGTACTCAGGAAAAGCTAATTGGGAAATTTTGTTAGTGGGAGGACTAACTCTTCTGCGAGTGTCCGGCTGGGTTGTTACCACCGCTTTGCTCGTGAAGTCTGCCGCCAAGCAGTAGTGTGCAAGCATTACTGTGTTCCTGTTTGATGAGCAGAGTATCCAGTGAAATTACTGGGGTTATGAGACTTAATACCTAATGTCTCAGGGTAACGAGCGCACTGCAGTGCCGCGCAGGTCTTTGTGCTTCAAAGTTCTGGGTGGCACTGCAATTGTTATGGGCCGGCGTTATGCTTACCATCAGGCAAACGACCAGCTCGTCTCGTTACCAAATCACAAAAAAAAAATGATATGGGGTAATAGCTAGTTCCTCATAACGTCCTGACATTGTGTACCTTAGAGTTTGCATCTTGTTCTCCAGAACTTTGTTCATATCGCTGGAGTTGTTAACCTCTGTTCTCAGTTTCGCGATCAGTTTCTCCCGTTCCTCGTAGTCTTTGATCACCTGTAAAATACATTATGCCCATAAGCTATTTGAAGGCGCTATATCCTCACAATGCGAAAGCCTCAACTAATGGACACCATACAGTCTAAACAAATAGGAATTTAACCTCGAAACTAAAGATTATATGTAGTCACAGTAGTGTATAAACACTATAAACTTTATGAAATATATTTTATAGTGTTAACCGACACTAGCGGATGTTCACACAAATATATACATCACAAAAATAAACTATAAACTTGTATATATCTTTGGTTTGTCATTTTATGACTTGTCACTTGTTGTGACACGAGATATCAAAGGTCCAAAAGACACGAAAATCGGTTTTTTGTAAGTTCAAATTCAAATTCAAAATGCTTTATTCAAATTAAGTACATGATTTTTTTTGCTTTTGCTCATAAATGTAGGACTAACTCTTCTGCGAGTGTCCGTCTGGGTTGGTACCACCGCTTTACGAGTGAATTCAGCCGCCAAGCAGTAATGTGCAAGCATTACTGTGTTCCGGTTTGATGAGTAGAGTAGCCAGTGAAATTACTGGGCTTATGAGACCTAATAGCTAATGTCTCAGGGTAACGAGCGCCTTGTAGTGCCGCGCCGGCCTTTGTGTTTCAAAGTTCTGAGTGGCACTGCAATTGTTATGGGCCGGCGTTATGCCATCAGGCAAACGACCAGCTCGTCTCGCTATGAAATAGCACAAAAAAAATATTTTTCCTTTTGTTGAAAAATTCCTATTGCTATACCTTTTAAATTCTAAATTTTCTCGTGCTTCTTCAGTACTACTATCGTTACCTGTTCATCTCCCTGCTCCATACAGTCCATGCGAGTTTGCAGCTCGTAGTAGTGCTCCTGCAACGTAGTGACATCTGCCGGCAGCAGCTCGAACTGTTCCTTGTATGGGAAGTCAGGGTCTTGCGGGAGTTTGTTGTTGCAGCTGCGCTTTGCTTCGATTAGCTTCTCCTTGGCGTTTGACTTGGCGCGTGTTAGCATGTTCTCGATGTTCTCGAGGGTTGCCTGTTTGAAGACAGCAGTGATGATGACTCAGAGGTAATAATGTCAGCCGCTGATTTAAAAAATGTATTGATATACATTTTTGTATATTTCCTAACTGATGCTATAGGCTGCAGAGCTAGTGAAAACTGTGTTTAAGCAGATAAGGATGGTCGAATCCTGCAATGAACAGTGAGGACGCCATCCATTTTTTTATGATGTCATTGAATTCGTTTTCATTACATAGTCATATTTTTTTTATTCATTGATTTATAAAGAATCTGATGGTATCATTTAAATTACTATCTTTCGGGAATTCGGGAAACTTTTAGATGAAGTATTTTTGTGGTAATTATATTTTTTTGTGATTTCATTTTTATTGCGTTAATGTGATGTTCTTAAACCTCTTTAACTACAGCAATTATGTATTTTATGTTTCATGCAACATCCCTATTACTGTGAGCATTTTTTTAAGTCGTCTGACAGATAGTAGATACATTACCTGAACATTCGTTAGTTCATTTTTCAACTCTCTGAGCTCGGTTTCCTGCTGGACTATCGCATTTCTACTAAATTCCAGTTTGACCTGCAAGAAACAAAAAATACAATTTTAATAATTTATATTTTAACTTGTTGAAAAAAATTATACTATATTTTATATGTCCGGAATCAAGTCCTTGTAAAATTGAAGTGGGTAGTGGCTGAAAAAGCGATTGACAGATTTGTCTCAGACTTGGTTGACTAAAAATTTGTAAAACACCAGCAAAACGAAGCATGTTTCTCTATACAGATCCTGTAGATCTATCAGCCGCAAATATCGAGTTATCATCATCATCAGCCGGAAGACGTCCACTGCTGAACATAGGCCTCCGCATAGACAGCAACTTAGATCGGCTATTACTCGCTTCTTGCATCCAACGGTTCCCCGCGGTTTTGACAAGGTCGTCAGTCCACCTAGTGGGGAGGCAGTCTACACTACGTCTTCCGGTTCTTAGTCGCCACTCGAGAACTTTTCTTCCACCATCGGTTATGGGTTCTGTGAGTGATGTGGCCTGCCCACTGCCATTTCAACTTGCTATACTTTGAGAGCTATGTCGGTGACTTTCGTTCAACTAATCTTCTCATTTCGGATCTTATCATGGAGTGAAACCCAGAGCCATCTTTAGTCATAGCTCGTTGCGCGACTCAAGATCAAGTATTGAATAATGATTATAGGTACACTGAGAAAAATAAAAATAATCCTACATCTGTCGCGTTGAGAATTAAGATTGCCAATAATTGCAACATCATGCAAATTAAAAAATCCTTATTTCAGTCTCATACAATTCTGTTGACGATGAAGCGGTAGCGATTGTAAAATAGGAACCGCTTCGTAGCAAATGCCATTTCTCTCAGGGTATCGAGAGCAATGCTGTGCCGCGCAGGTCTTTGTATTTAAAAGTTCTGAGCGGCACTGTAAATATTATGGGCTGACGTTGTGAGCATTGTGACGTTGTAAAATGTCCTTTTAACAATGTCTAAAGTTTTGCCCATGACACTTTGTCATGTTGCAATAAAGAAAAAAATAAACGTTTTATTGTGGGAACTACGTTGTTTCGGCGTTAGGAATTTAATTAATTATCTGTGAATTTACATCCCAAGGCTCTCTGGGTGCTGATCCAAACAAATAGGTACCTACAAGCGCTTTTATTTTTTAATTAGAGTCATAATTTAGTCTTAAAGATTCAACTCCAAGTGTGAAATAAAACCCTAAGTATGCCTACTTTTCTGGTTTAAGATTCTTTATTTCTCTAAAGAACATACATAGTTCACTTATAAGAGAATTTACTTATTAACTAAGATAAATGTTTGCCTTTGAGCATGCAGGCGAATTTTATCACAAATAAAAAAGTAGTATGTAGATTGTAGGTAGGTAAAAAAAAACAAAAATAATAAACAAGTTACGCACAAACTAGTCAAAGAGTATGAAGTTCACAGAAGTAATGAAAGGTCACTTAGAATGTGGTCTTTAAGTAGTTTTTTAAATTTGTTTTGTGATTTTGTTTCTTTTATAGTTTTCGGTAATTTATTGTATAGCTGTGCTCCTTCATACATAATAGTTTTCTTGCCATAGTTTGTCCTAGGGAATGGTAAGTATATGTTATATGCATTTCTAGTATTTATTTTATGTACCTCTAAATTTTTGTTAAATTCAATTTCGGAGTGTATATCTTTATTTATTATCTTTTTTATTAAAATACAAATGTTAGAAATATATATTTGTTTAATATTTAAAAGTTTAGTTTCTGTATATATTTTTGTAGTGGATTCCAAAAAATCGTAGTGGAAAAGAATTTTGATAATTTTATTCTGTGCAACTTGAATCATCTTCAGGTGAGTTTTTGCAGCACATCCCCACACTTCGATGAGGTAGTCAAGATGGGGTTTAACAAGTGAGTTGTATATCATGTATTTTACTTTACGTGGCAAACAGTTTACGAAACTTCGCAATAAGCCCATCAACGATTGCAATTTTGATTTTATAAACTCCAAATGTGGTCTCCAAGTTAAACTGCTATCTAAAATAAGTCCTAAGTACTTTTCGCTACTTGTTTTTCTTAAAATTTGTCCATTAATATTGAGAGGTGTATGGTTTTCTATTTTTTTCTGAGGTGCGGCGAACACTATATAACTGGTTTTAGAAATGTTTATAGTAAGCAGGTTAGCCTGAAACCACATATTTAGTTTATTCAAATCTGATTGTGCATTTTGTATTATTTCCTCGATTGATGTATTAAAGTAAAATAAGCAGGTGTCGTCTGCATACAAAGTTAAGTGTCCATTTAGACCAATATCACTTATACTATTTATATAAATTAAGAAGAGCAGTGGACCAATGATTGATCCTTGTGGTACGCCACATGTAAGTAATCGAGCTGTACTTTCGAAATCTCCAATTTTTACTATCTGTAAACGAGAGCTGAGATAGGATACAAAAATTTTGTGTGCGTTTCCAGTAATTCCAATGGTATGAAGCTTTTCTAGTAACAGGGAGTGGCTCACAGTGTCAAATGCTTTCTTTAAGTCTATAAAGATACCCAAAGCTACCTTCTTTTGATCAATGTTTGTTTTGATTTTGGTAATAAGATCAATGGTAGCTGATAAAGTGTTTGACTTTGGTCTAAATCCATACTGCCTGTCAAATAGAAAGTTTATTGAAGTAAGGTACGCATTGAGTCTTGTATAAATTATTTTTTCGTAAATTTTGGAAATAACTGGCAATACCGAAATGGGTCTATAATTTCCAGGGTCTGTTTTAGGACCAGATTTAATTTAACTTTTAATGTAACTGTGTGTTTGATAGAGCATCCTTTGTTCACGCCGCAACGGATCGACGTGATTCTTTGCAGAGAGATAGTTTATAGGCCGAATAGTGATACACTTAGGTTATTTATTAACCCGGATTAAAGCACGGTTCCCGGAAAAATCTCCACAAGGCTGAAACCGCGGGCAGCAACTAGTCCTATCCGTACTATCTATATTAATAAATGAAGTGCCTGTTTGTAATATCAAAATAACAGCTTTTTACTAAATTCATATGAAAGTATGTACCTACGGTACACAAAAACAAAACAAATTTTAAAATTTTCGCGCATCTGACTGTCTGTCTGTTTGTTCCGGGTAATGTCCGAAACGGCTGCACCTATTTTGACGGGACTTTCACCGGCAGATAGCTGATGTTATAAGGAGTAACTTGGGCTACGTGGGCGAAGCTGCGGGGCACAGCTAGTCATAAATATATCTATACTTGCTTTGCCCGCGGTTTTCACCCGCGTTCCCACAGGAAGCGTCAAACCGATCTGTCAAATTAAATCAACTTGTCAACATTATAAAACTTTATTGACAGCTGTCAATGTCAATTTATTGTCACACTAACTTCTGCCCGCGGTTTTCACCCGCGTTCCCACAGGAACCGTGCATTTTTCCGGGATAAAAGGTAGCCTATGTTACTCTCCGATCCATAAACTATATCTATGCCAAAAATACCGTCGATCCGTTGCTCCGTTACTGCGTGAAAGAAGGACATACCAACAAACACACCTTCGCAAATATAATTATATTATATAGTAGGGATTATTGTATACATTATATCTATATATTATTACTTACATTACAACTACATAGTTAGTATTAAAAAGGTTTCTCTTTTTGTTCTCTCTGTGTTTCTCTTTTCTAACTCTAGTCTGTGCTGCGTTTATTGTAGGTATATTACATGTTTTACGTACATCGCGTTTCTGTTCATTATAAATAAATAGACAACATCGCATGCACACAATAGCGTTAAATTAATTGCAAGTTTGTATTCTTCTAATTAAATAATACTGACGTAGTAATCTGTCGATATGTATATAGGTATGTATATATAGATATATATAGGTCCCTACTTGGAAATATCAAGATCGTTGATTTTTAGTATGTAATTAATTTAGACATACTTAGCGTATTTAGTTTTTTTTTGTTTTTACCTATACGTTAGCGTTTGAGCACTACCTCATCTGGTGAGCTTTTATTTTTATATATATTATTTGGTAACGAGACGAGCTGGTCGTTTGCCTGATGGTAAGCATAACGCCGCCCCATAACATTTGCAGTGCCACCCAGAACTTTGAAACAAAGAGGCCTGCGCGGTACTGCAGTGCGCTCGTTACCCTGAGACGTTAGGTATTAAGTCTCATAAGCCCAGTAATTTCACTGGATACTCTGCTCATCAAACCGGAACACAGTAATGCTTGCACACTACTGCTTGGCGGCAGACTTCACGAGCAAAGCGGTGGTAACAACCCAGACGGACACTCGCAGAAGAGTTACTCCTCCCACTAACAAAAGTGCTGATGAAAAATGCTGTTATTTTAATATTACAAACAGACACTTCAATTTAATTTATTTGTATAGATATAGATATGTCCAGACATGAACTAGCAATAATCTAGGTTTGTACTTATATTAACCATTACTTATTAGTAGCAGCTATTTTGCTTTTTTTTCATGCTTTGGTGTCACTGCGTCTAAAATAGGCTTGTTCGAACAAGATACCTACGCCGCAGTTTTAGCTTAATAATTTTGCGCTCATTATATTTTTGTACATAGAAGCGCGCAGTCTTTGCATTTCAGTTCTCTTATCGCTGTTTTCAGAAAAGGACGTAATTTTTCTTTCTGTGTTATCATTAAATGCGAACCTCTTGAAAAACATGGCGATTTCGCCTTTCGTAAGACAAGTAAGTTTTTTAATTTTTTTTTTGTTTTCTTTCGTTTTGTGTTTGATCACCAAATCGATGATGTAAGGTGGTGTACACGCTAAACTTAGATTAGAGCAGGTACCTTTGTTAAATGATTTCTATATTACCTAGTAATTTAAAGATTACCTGTGTTACCACAAAAAAACACTTTTAGACGCCTGTTTAGCTAGACAGATAAACGTCAAAAATTATTAGAAATGTCACAAGAGAATGGAGTTAGACGACGGTAACTACGTAACTAAAGATTTGTGGTTTCTCATATTTAATCACGTGACTAACGCATGTATAAGAGTTAAACGCTGTATTACGCAAACTTAAGGTGTGTTTAATTTTCTGTGGTAAGACCGTAGAGCTCCGTGAAGTTCTATTCTAGTTTTAGCGCGTGTCCACTTTCGATTATGTTATTATTGTTGAGAGACAGTATGTATCAAAAGCTATAAATCAAGAATAAATAAGTTGCTTCTCAAGTGATTTTTCTTTCGGAAGCACCATATATGGCTGGGATTACGAAAGTGTTTTCTGTTCCAATGTGCCAGAATCGATAGAGGACAAATGTCGCTTCTTACCATAAAAAACAAACACACTTTAAACCTCTATTTAACGCCTAAACATGCCTTAGTCGCATGATTAAATATGAGCAATCACAAATCCCGATTTAAGTAGTGTCTAACCGTTATCTAACTCAATTCTGTTGTGACATTTCGAATCAGTTTAGACGTTTATCTTTAGACACTGTCTAGTCCAAAACTGTTTTTGTGGTAACACGGATACCTATTGTTTCGCAGTGTACACAATTTTTTTGCAAACAAAATTCTCAAGTCTTCAGAAATAATGAAAATTGTGGGACTTGATAATGTGTTAAAAGATCTACAGCGAGAAGGTGGTAGATCTTGCATAATGATCGCGCATGTAATGTAATTCATTATCAGCCTCTTACGCTCCCACTGCTGGGATACTGGCTTTTCTCAGAGAGAGAAGTATGGACCATAATCCTCCACGAGGGCCCATTGTGGCTTGGTGGATATCACATGTCCTCGAATTTTGTGGTTCTTGAACAGGCCGGTTTCCTCACGATGTTTTCCTTTACCGTTTTAGAGCGAGTATGAATAATCCGCACATAACTTGTTATTAAGTCATTGGTCCGGGCCGAGTCGAGATTCGAACTACGATGCGTCGGATTGAAAGTCGCACCAGTTCCCGATCGGCCACACTCTCTCTTACCAAACGGACGCGTACCAAATTGTAATGTACCATGTTGTAATGTAATGCAAACGAGATATTATTCGACACCGGCAAAGTATCTCGTGAGTCGTGACGACATATATCTGACTGTGCACCTTAGGTCGTTTGGCTAGATGCTACGCATAATCAAATATCAAATCCATCGACAACTTTGAAACACAAAGGCCTGCGCGGCACCGCAGTGCGCTCGTTACCCTGAGACATTAGGTATTAAGTCTCATAAGCCCAGTAATTTCACTGGCTACTCTGCTCATCAAACAGGAACACAGTAATGCTTGCACATTACTGCTTGGAGACAGGCTTCACTCACAAAGCGGTGGTAACAACCCAGACGGACACTCGCAGAAGAGTTAGTCCTATCACTAACGAAACGTGTCTGCCTTATTTGGTACTTTCCTCGTGTAGACTGATGCGACGTTGTTCCGGTTTGATAAGCAAAGTAGTCATTGAAATTACTGGGCTTATGCCTAATGTCTCAGGGTAACGAGAGCAATGCATCGCGCCTTTGTCTTTAAAAGGTCTGAGTGACACTGCGTTATCTATACAAATAAATAAAATTGAAGTGTCTGTAATATCAAAATAACAGCGTTTTACTGAATGCATATGAAAGTATATATAGGGTACTTATAACAAAACATCCATTTTTAAAATGTTTATCTGTCTGTCTGTTTGTTCCGGGTAATTTCCGAAACGGCTGGACCGATTTTGACAGAACTTTCACTGGCAGATAGCTGATGTTATAAAGAGTAACTTAGGCTACTTTTAGTTTAGTAAAAGAATGAGGGTTCCGCACAAAAAAATAAAAACCATGAAATTCAATATCTCCGTGCGGGTGAAACCGCGAGCAGCAGCTAGTGTTTTCTATAAAAGTTAGTTCTACCGGATGTTCCGATTAGTTTCCCCTGGTTGTTTAGGGATATTCCTCTGTTCCACCATAGACACACAGATAACGTTAATTCCAGTTGCTGGTAGCAGGGTCGCCTCAGCTCGCGGCGCTGTCGGTCGGAGGCGCCGTGGGCTACCCCAGCGTGTTGCTGCAACAGTTCGCGTCGAACGACAGCTCTATACACCTCGATTTGGACACCGCTTCGTGGATAGGTAAGGTTTTACAAGCTGTCACCTTAGTTTGTACTGTAAAGCGATGGTTAAATAAGCAAAACGCTTGAAACTTTTTAAATAACATGTATTACGTAATAAAATTAATTTGTATAAATTTTTATTTTTTCAGGATCAATACACGGTCTAGCTGGCATACCAAGCATCGTGATGCCGGCCCTCATGCAGTGGAGAGGCCGAAAGTTCGGCTTTATCATAGCTTGTCTTATCAGCATCATGGGATGGGTTCTGGCTTACACCGCCACCAGCCCAGTTTCTGTACTCATCAGCGAATCTTTCCACGGACTTGGCACGAACAGTCTACTAGCAGTTAGTTTGCTCAGCATAAGTGAAATGGTCTCACCACAATTCCGAAACGTGTCCATGGTCTCATTTCACGTTGTACAGTCCCTTGGCATGGCGCTGGTAGGAATAATAGGACGATATCTACACTGGAAGACTGTTGCTATGATTATGGGCGCGCCTATACTTATTGCAATGTTGATAGGGTTTATATGGCCTGAATCACCACCTTGGCTGGCTTGCAAAGGGAAGTTTGAAGAATGTGAAAAGGCTTTCGTACGGCTAAGAGGCACTGACGATCTCTCTAAGAAAGAGTTGGAAGAACTCATAAACGCACAGAGGGAAAATCGGATCGTTTATAAACGAGACGAGAAGTCTAAGCTTGTATATTTCTGGCATACATTGAAAAGCAAAGACTTTTACGTACCAAGTGTACATATGTTCGTTTTGCTCAACTTAACTTACTGGAGTGGCAGCTTGGTCATTTTAATATACTCAATACAGATGATCCAAAAAGCTACGCAAAACGAAAACGCCGCATTCTTTGGAGGTATCCTTATGAATACCATATTATTCGTTTGCGTAATCATAAGTGCTGTTCTTATAAGACGTTTTACAAACAAATCTGTACTTCTATTTAGCACTTTCTGCACAACAGTTTGTTTGCTTAGTACGTCCGCGACTAACTACTTGCAAACAGTTGATGTTATATCAAAAGAATCATTAGTTTGCTTATATTTATTGATAGGATATATGGTTGCTACAAGTCTGGGTGTTTTGCCTATAGTTTTCACGGTTGCTGCAGAGCTGATGCCCGTGAAACATAGGGGTGTAGGTGGAGCCTTATACGTCATATACACTTGTATACTACACTCATCTTCATTAAAACTGGCGCCTTATTTGTTTATATATATAAACTTGTGGGGGACTTTGCTATTATTTGCAGTGAACGCGATTCTCTGTGGTTTGTTCGTATGGAAGTTCGTGCCTGAGACGAAAGGAAAGACTTTGCAAGAAATCGAAGACTATTATATGTCAGTAAAGCGTGACGTTCCACAGACGGGTGTTTGGTTATTCGAAATGGATGATCTGAACAGATAAGTTTGCTTACAGTTAAGATTTAGGAATTTTGACTTTGTAGTATGAAAATTTACGGACCACTGTCTCACCTGGGCTTAGTGATTTGGTCGAAGGTGATGAATATGTTAAACCTACTTACTTAGAATATGTTAACTCTCGGGAACTGCTTGCTGGGTGTGATATATGTTATGCTTAGTTTGTGTTTTTTTTTATGTCCCCTAACGTTCATGATGTATTCCTATTGAAAATACGTGACTAGGGTCTTTGACATTAATTTTGTGCTGAGTCGAGAACTCGGGACCCATTCCTGACATCACAACATTATAATATTAGGTAATAGTTATTTTTCTCTTTTTATTTGTGTTGTCTAATGTAATGTTGTCTCGTCCGGAATTAAAAGTATTTTCTTTATTTCTTTGCTGTGGGCTAAACTCACTAATGGATGGAACCCAAGCAATGTTAAACAAAGTTACTCCATAATATAAGAGACTACTAGCGCTGCTCAGATTCAGTCTTTGAGAGTGGACATGGTTTATCGATTAAACTCGGCTGTAGGCGATACTCGATGCTAGGCTCGATAGGCTGTACTCGATTGTAGGCGAAGTCAATATTGTCAGATTCAACGCTTCATAAACCTAGGCGTGTCTATTCTCTGTTAAGCGGAGTCCATTTCATTGACTCCTAGTTTCCAGGGTTTATCCTTGCCGATTACCGACCGTCTGGAGCTTTTAGGTGTTACACTTTCTAACCGCAACTTCGGTTCCTACATTGAATCCAAGGTAAAATTAGCCACGAAGGAGCTTGGCATATTGGCGAAGGTGGGACAGTATTTCAGTTCGGGGCAGCTTTTTAATCTTTACCAATATCAAATCCGATCCTGTGTGGAAAACTGTTATCATCTGTGGAATGGTTCAGCCAAATACCAGCTGGAGGCCTTGCAAACTATTGAAAGACGAGCCGTAAGACTTACTGCAATGATACGCTTGTTGACGCCAGGCTCCAGAGCGTTGAGCATCGATGCAGGATTGCCTGTGTATTGGCCTTCTATAGGATACATTTTGTAGTGTGTGCTGTGGCATTAAACGATTTGATTGCGCCTTTCCTATTCCATAACCGGAACACAAGACGCACGGCGTTTCGTCAGACATTTATGATTGACATACCTTCTATCCGCACCAAGCGCTTTGCTTCAACATTCATCTTGCGGACAGCCAAGGAATGGAATTCTTTGCCGGCGTCTATGTTTTCTGAATACTACAATTTGGGAATCTTTATGAAAAGAGTGAACAGGTACTTTCTAGGCAGGCGTGCTGCATCATCGACCGCTCGATCTTCGCTTAACATCAGGTGAGATAGCGGTCAAACGGGGGCCTATATAGTGTAAAAAAGGGAGGAAAAAGGGACGTGCGGAAATTTACTAAAATTAATGTACCTACTTTTATCTATTGCGATCACTAAGACGCCTGCCAAGCGTAATATATTATGGCAAAATTTCCGCTTCATGGCGGGAGCCGAAGGATTGGACGTTTTTCGGCTGATGTTGCTGAAAATGAATCAACTTTTTGTTGTTTTGGATACAAAAATGTTGCTTGTTTTATTACGTAAATTGAGGAATAAACGTTCGCGTTGTAATGAAACCCTGTGTCTAAAACCAATGTATTTTACTATTATATGCTACTAGCTGCGACCTGCGGTTTCACCTGCGTGGAAATTGATGTGTTGCACTCTGCTGAACCTACTTAGGGGCTGATTTTTAAAATCTACTACTGCTATTACTACTATTAGGTGGTAGGACTAACTAGCGAGTGTCCATCTGGGTTGGACCGGTTTGCTCGTGAATTCGGCCACCAAACAGTAATGTGCAAGCATTACTGTGTTCCGGTTTTATGAGCAGAGTAGCCAGTGAAATTACTGGGCTTATGAGACTTAATACCTAATGTCTCAGGGTAACGAGCGCACTGCAGTGCCACGCAGGCCTTTGTGTTTCAAAGTTCTGAGTGGCACTGTAATTGTTATGGGCCGGCGTTATGCTTATAATCAGGCAAACGTCCAGCATGTCTCGTTATCAAATAGTATTAAAAATATTAGATTAGCCTAGGTATCATTCCATTACGGAGATACGTAGTAACAAACATTCATACACACAAACTTTCGAATTTATAATATTAGTAGGATTTAAGTTGGTTTATGCAAATTTGGCCACGTACTGCCTACCTCCGCCTCGGGACGGCCCTACCTATGATAATGCCTGGGGCATCCGGCGTCCCGCAACGATAGGTGCAGGACGCCGGATGCCCCAGTCACTCCAGGAGACAGAAGACAACTTGATGTAAGGATTGGTAAGGATTTTTAGGCGTGCTGTAGGACACTTTCGGCCACTTTTCCACTTCAGATCAGGTGAGATTTATTTTTTCTGATACCGCCTTACCTATTGCCCACGATCACACCTGGTGTTAAGCGACGATGCGGTCGCCGATGTAGCACGCTTGCCTAGAAGAAACCTATTCAATCTCGTCTTGAAAAATAAAGGGAATATGAAAATAATGTGGTCAAAGGACCGACCTATCTTTTCGTCCACAATACCGCAGAGCTTGAAAACCAAGGTTTTCAACCTTGGTTTCAGTTGGCCTCATCAGCAAGCTCAAAGTTGCACAACAAGCTATGGAGAGAGATATGCTCGGAGTTTCCCTGCGTGATAAAATCCGAAACGAGGAGATCCACAGGAGAACGAAAGTCACCGACATAGCTCTCAAAGTTAGCAGTTTGAAATGGCAATGGGCAGGCCACATCGCTCGCAGAACCGATAACCGATGCGGAAGAAAGGTTCTCGAGTGGCGACCACGAACCGGAAGACGTAGTGTAGGACGACCCCCCACTAGGTGGCCCGATGATCTTGTCAAAACAGCGGGGTACCGTTGGATGCAAGAGGCGAGTACTCGATCCAAGTGGCGTTCTATGGGGAGCCCTATGTTCAGCAATGGACGTGTTCTGGCAGTGAATGATGATGATGATGTGGTCAAAGGCAGCCAGATATGTAGTAGTCCAATATAAAAATAATATTACAATTATAGAGATAAATTTCCTCCATGATAAATATCCACGACCTTACATTGACTTTGCATATCAGAGACAACAATAGAACAATTACTGGTCACAATACCTTTTGTGAATTGAACACATTACTCATTCAACACAACGCCTGAAACAATATATTTTTTCGTGAAGTACGCAAATTTGCTCTCCCATATCGTGCTTATTATTAATTATATCGATGCCATCATCACGGCTAGTAGGTATAAGTTGAGCTCACGTTGAACTCTACGGACATATCAAAGAGAACTCAGTATAGGCAAACACCGAGTTTGTCAACATTTTTGGACAAGTGATAGAAAACCAGACCATACATATTATATAAATGGAAATCGATAATGTTTCCTTGTTTCCTTCACTTCCAATTGTATCAAAGGAAATCCCTAATAAAAGTTTTTCTTTAAGTGCGGTTCTTTACTTTCTTATAATTTTTTTTATTGCTAATGGGCTTGCATTTGACCGCTGTCTCACCTGATGTTAAGCGACGACGCGGTCGACGATGTAGCACGTATGCCCAGAAGATACCTGTTCACTCGTCTCTTGAACACTCCCAGATTGTAATGTTCAGGAAAAACAGATGCCGGCAATGAGTTCCACTCTTTAACTGTCCGCATGATGAAGGTGGAAGCGTAACGCTTAGTACGGATAGGAGGAATGTCAACCATAAACGGATGTCGCATTGCCGTACGTCTGGTCGTCCGATGATGGAAAGGGGAAGGGGGAATCAAGTCATGCAGTATCTTCAACATCCGTGAATCCAAACCCCCTGACAATTATGAAAATCTGAAAGTGGTGTATGCCTATCAAAAGTTTAAGAAACACTGACATAAAGGTCTCCTACCACATACCTAAATGTAAAAAAACGGTACAGTATCCTGTACGGCAAAATGATTTCGCACCTTTTGGTGAGAAATCAGATTGGCGGCCGACGGCATCACCAATCGATCTACAAGCTGTTTCATTTTCTTGTTTTCATAGATTCATATCAATTTCCACTGCAATCTCCGAGACGCCTTCAAAGCAGTGTATTATGGCAAACCCCGAGTGATTTAGTTTAAAAAATAGGTCGAATAGTTCAGCAGTGGACGTCTTAAACTTGTATTTGAAAAAATATCCTGTGGATAGAAATCAAGAAATAGCATGTGCTATAACCATTTAAAATCTCGGTGAAATAAGGAAATTTCTCCGTAGTTGGTCATCCATGTCACCATACATTTTTTTTTACACCACAACAGCTCAAACTTAGATAGAAAAAATTGTAAAACTCAAATTTCAACTTAACACTTAACTAAACAAAAATTAAACCTGCGGCACAAACCTGAAACAATAGACTGAAAAAATCGATAATTTGTGATCAGGACAGCAAAAAGTGTGGGCGAAAGTGTAGTTTTTTGTAATTTGCAAATTATCCAAAAATCTACGTTACGACTATTACTCACAATTTTAATTTTCTGGGCAGTCATGATGTCCCTCACCCGCTGGTTAAGGATTATCCACTCTTTACGCCACATCCTATATACATACATACAAAATTTCATTTCGATACGAAAATTAGAAGTAGTTTAAAATATACTTCTAAGGTTTTAGTGTTTGTTAGTTAGTTACAAGTGAAGCTAATAAAAGTGTGTTAAAAATAAAAATAAAATTCCAGCCGGAAATCGATTTAAATGTCGACGGTACCGTGGGCGCAATTAGTTTATATGGTGCGTTCACACGCTTGCATTTAACGCCACATTGAACGGGCGTGTGCGTGTGTCTACGAGCACAAGTAGACGCTTATGCAAGTATGCAGTATATATATTACGAGATAATACACGCACGAAGCGCGGCTTGACGCAAAACCATAAAAAAATCCACGAAATAGCGGCAATACGGCCAGATAGTGCTGTCTCGAAGCCCTGCCTCAAAGGGACGACTGCTCCGTTTTACGCTACATCACGCTATCATCGCGGCGTCTGCACTGAGCACGCAATGGTTGTGAAACAATTTTTTTGTATACAGGTCGTAGAACCGGGTGCCGGGCTCGGACTAGATTCCCATCAAGTCCCAACCACAACCACAATAGACGATACGATATGCGTCAAGCGGGGATCGTGGTTTTTCCATGGTTTTCTCGTGGTCCGCGATTGATGCTTATCCATCAATCATGAATTAGGTGTGTATGCTCGACGTCGCTGTTCTTGCACTGAATGGCACGAAACGCGGGCGCGCGCCGTGCTGCTTTCCGTGCTGCGCGCCGAGCTGTCTGTCGTGTGTGAACGCGCTTATGGATTGCAAGACTTTATTTCCACATAGATAACAAATGTGCCCATTTCAAGAAATTATTAATAATAATTGTAACTCACGTAAAACGTTTTTGAAACGGTTTATTAGCACGTTGTGACTACACGCTGTATGCGTGCACCTACAAAAAATTTCGCCATGCACACACCCGTGGTTAGGACCATTGTAGTTGCTGAAATAAAAATTAGCTTCTTGATTCGCTTAAGGATAATGCTCTCGAAAACTGCACTCGTAGACTTTAAAATATGTTTCTTACAAATATATTAAACCTAATTTAATTTCATACAAGTTGTAATTACTTACACTTATTTATTCAATATGAAACAGTGTCAGTTGTGTGCAGTATGAATAATTTGTTCGAGAAAGTTATCGTATCGCCTGCTGCTAAGCAGGTAAGTAAAATAATAGGCTCTTATTAATAAACAATGTTAAACGGTGTTTAACATTGTGTTTTATCTTTGTTATTCTTTGACAATTTTAAACTGAATCGATTAGGTTCGACTAGTTAAACTCAACTAGTCAACTTTTTAACGCTGTTTATTAATTAGAGCCATACCGTGTTACCGCAAAAAAAACAGCTTCTAAAAGCCTATTTATAGACAGTATGATCCTTAAATCATTATCAGCCTCTTACGCTCCCACTGCCGGAATACCGGCCTTCTCTCAGAGAGAGAGAGAGAGCTTATGGGCCATAATCCTACACGCGGGCCCAGTGCGGCTTGGTGGATGTCACATGTCCTCGAATTTTGTGGTTCTTGAACCGGGTTCCTCACGATGTTTTCCTTCACCGTTTTAGAGCGAGTGTGAATAATCCGCACATCACTTGATATAAGTCATTGGTGAGGACCGAGTCGAGATTCGAACTATGGTGCATCGGATTGAAAGTCGCACAAGTTCCCGCTCGGACACACTCGGTGATACTATACCAGGGCACTCAGAATGTTTCTAGAATCTCATCTTTTTTGTTTGTAACACTGGTCAGTTGTAATATATTATAAAAATATAATTATTTATAAGTAAAAATTCGAACGTTCCAATTTCAAATTTCCTTCCATATTTTCATATGAGCTCATTTGCAAAAACGTGTCTCAATGAAAAATGGAACCTCACCGAGAACATTTTTGCGCCATGATTTTTTACGATTTTAAATGTCGCTTAAAACCGGAGAAATCTTTCAATAGATTTCAAATGGCTTTTTCGGATAAGGGCCCTTCAAAAGCAACTATGTACCACTGGTATAATGAATTTAAGTGTGGTCGGCTATCTTTGACTGACGAAAAAAAAGTGGTCTCCCTGTGACGGCAGTTACAGAAGAAAACGTGCTGGCAGTGAAAAAATTAATTCGAGAGAATAGGCGTATAACATACGAAGACATTCAGCAGACGTTGCAGATCGGATCGGGAAGCATTCACGAGATTCTCCACGTGCACCTTCGCGTGAGGAGGATTGTATCCCGCTCGGTGCCGCACAACCTCACTGAAGCTCAGAAGCAGGCCCGCGTGGAATGGTGTCGTGATATGAAAGTTAAATTTGACGCAGGCTCATCTCGGCTTATTTATGATATCGTCACAGGTGACGAGTCTTGGATTTATCAATACGATCCAGAAACTAAGCGCCAGTCAACAGTGTGGCTGTTTCAAAATGAACCAAGACCTACCAAAGTGAAGCGGTCTAGAAACGCAGGCAAAATTTTGACTGCTAGTAATTTCACTTTAAGTGGGTATCTGGTGTCAATTCCGTTACGGAATCAAAGTAGCATCAATGCTGAGTGGTATACTACAAAATGCCTGCCAGAAGTGTTCGAGGCAGTGAGCAACATGCGGCCGAATAGGGGGTTCCGCGGGCTACTGCTCCAAAATGACAACGCACCCGCGCACTCGGCGCTCAAAACTAGGGACTCCCTGGATAGCACACCGGTTAAACTGTTAGGTCATCCACCTTACAGTCCTGACTTGGTGCCGTGCGACTTATTTTTGTTCCCCAAAATAAAAAATGTACTGAAAGGAATAAAGTTTTCGTTGCCGGAAGATGCGCTAGCGGCGTTCGAGTCGACTGTAGAAGAGGTGTCTGAGGAAGACTGGAAAAAATGTTTTTAGAATTGGTTCAGATGCATAAAACTTTGTATAGATGCTGGTGGAGAGTACTTTGAAAAGATTTAGTAAAAAAATTATACCCTATAGAACATTTTTTTTTAGTTTCTAGAAATATTCTGAGTGTCCCACGTATGTAATAATAATAATAATAATAATAATCTTTATTTGTCAACATAACTGTGTTACATTACCTTTCAAGAAGAAATAACATAGGCTTATAATTTAACATAATATTTTGTTGGTAAACTTGGTGGTAATCCCTGAATCCCACACTAGGAATACCTGTGTCGTGGGATTCAGTCCCTTCCCTTTTATAGCTTAATTAATTATAACCTTAATATTAAACTAAACATGAGACAAAATAAAATTTAAAAAGAAGTAAATGACAAGCACTAAAAAGATTAAAATTCAAGCAACGATCTCAAGTTTGATAATTATTTTATTTGTGTAGGTATGAGTGTGTATTTGTATGAGCGTTAGACTATGTGTAAGTGTAATGTATGTGTGAGTTTAGTATAGTGTAGTAAGTGTGGTTGCATAGAGATAATTATATATAAAGATCAGTGTGTAGTAGGGACTGCAGTATTATATGTAATTTCCGAAGACCAAAGGCAAGGTAAGTCATAGGTAAGTCATAGGGGCCTGAGTCCTTTCCCGTCAACAGTATTCCAGATCGAAGTTAAATCACAAAGTAGTAGGCATGAGATTAAAGATGCTAATATCTGGAAAGCCATTCACCGGTTGGGATGCAGGCCCCTTATTGTCATATTTTTGTTACTATAACGTCCTCAGTCTCGCGGTAACTTAGCTTAGAAAGCCAAGATACTACAGTTCGTTTGCACACGTACCGTGATGATTGTAGTATACAAAGACTTCTGTCTAGTCCTTGGTACAGCCATGGGCCTTTGTATGCATAGGCACGTTGTGCTACGAGGGTCTTAGCTTTGGGAATCACCCAGGCATTACGACGTGAGGGCTTTATTGATTGATAGACTGTTCCTGGGGCAGTTTTATGAAAACGCAAAATTACTGCAAGAATGTATAGCTGCCGTACTCTCAGATATTTAGTGTCCTCATACAATTGGTCAGTTGAGTAACGCAATGGTTTTTTATAGGCAACCTTAAGAAGGAATCGCTGGGCTCTTTCAATTTTTAAAAAGAGAGTTTTTGTTGCCGATCCCCAGCAGACAATACAGTAGCTTAGAATAGACTGGCACAGCGCTTGGTATAGTATTCTTAAGGTGTGTTCATCAGTTACAAAGCTCAATCTTTTAAATACGTGAGTCATCTTACGGACACGGCCACACAGGGTATTAATATGATTCTCCCATGTCAATTTGTGATCGATTGTGACACCTAGATACTTGATGTTATTCACTTGTTCTAGCTCAGGACAGTCACACGTCGAATCAGACTGAGAGGCACATGAGTGAAGTCTGAGCTTGATGGACGTTGGTTTTGTTCGCTGAGAGATGTGAAAAGTCAAGTATTTGGTTTTGCTGGTGTTCAGTGTAAGCAAATTATTTTGCAACCAGTACGCTACTTGTGACAACCCCCGCTGTGCTACTTCAGCTGTCTCTGTCCAGGTTTTTCCATGGAAGATGAGAGCGGTGTCGTCGGCAAATGTAAATATACTAGCTTGGTTGATCTTGAGCTGACAGAGGTCGTTGATATAGGCCAGGAAGAGGGTAGGACCAAGGACACTTCCTTGCGGAACGCCGAAAGAGACAGTCGCGTAGTCACTGTACTGGTCTGAGATGCGAACTCTTTGCTTTCTACCACTTAGGTACGAGTGGAACCAGTTTAGTGACAAACCACGCACTCCAAGGAGCTCGAGCTTCCTTAGCAGAATCGGCCAAGACACCGTATCAAATGCCTTGGCCAGGTCCAGGAATACTCCAATACAGTTACGACCAGAGTCAAGCTCATCTACCACCCTATCTACAAGAGCTACCACTGCATCTTCTGTCGATTTGTTAGCTCTGAAACCAAATTGGTTAGAAGAAAGTATGTTGTGCTTTTCCAAGAAACCCAATAGACGTTTATTTACTATTTTTTCTAATATTTTAGATATAGAGGGAAGTAATGAAATTGGACGATAGTTCGTCAGTGTAGAAGAACAACCAGATTTTAATATGGGACAAATATCGGCAATTTTGAGACAGCTCGGAACAGTGCCTTGAAGCATGCTTAAGTTGCATATGTGTGCAATAGGCGTTGCTAAGATATGACTTGCTCGTTTCAAAATTTCGTTACTTATTTGGTCACTGCCCGGTGCCGAAGAAGGTTTAAGACCAGATATTATTTTAGAAATCTCGGTTTCATCTGTAGGGGTCAGAAAGAGGGAGCCTACTGGTGAGTCCTCAATAACGACGGCATTTGCTAAATGTTGCTCGGTCACATGTAATTTAGTTAAGGTGGTGTTTGCAAGGTCGTTACCTATCGACGAGAAAAAATTATTAGCTAAATTTAATGACTCCATGTTTGTGGGTTTAATCTTAAGGAGATCACTTGCGCTCGTTTTAGTAGGTTTTATATTGCAGATTTCTTTAACAGTGTTCCATAACTTTTTACTGTTACCTTTGTTGGCGGTTATTTGCTCCGATTCATATTTGGTTTTATGATTATGGAGCAGCTGGTGGCAATAGTTCCGGTAGTTTTTATATTTTAATTGGAGTGCTTCATTATTGGAATATTTTTTAGCTTCTAAATGTAAATTGTCTCTTCGTCTGGTACACTCAACCAGCCTCGATGTCATCCACGGTTTCATAATAACTTCACAACTACGAATTGTTTTATGTGTGGTGCCGTTTTTGACAGCGGAACCAATTAGGTCCACCAGATACTGAGTAGCATAAGTGACATCTGTTTCTAGATAAAAACTATCCCAATCTATACCTTCCAAAGAAGCAACAACGTCGACGTAGTTGGTTTTGGTGATTAGCTTCGACCTAGGCAATATCTTTGCAATAGAATGGTCTATACCAGTCAGAACAGGGTCGTGGTCAGAGATATCCGAATCACACACAATAACTCGTCCATTTTTTTTTTTTGTTTTTATCATTGAGTGATCCAAACAATTAGGGCCTCGCGTTGGCAAGACATGACCAGGGATGAATCCATAATAGGCAGTAAGCTCAAGGTAGTCAGTGGCCTTAGGATCAGTTGAAGAAGGCTTAATGTCTATATTTAAGTCTCCAGTTATTATGCAAGACTCAGTGGTAATAGAGGAAATAATATTTTCCAATGCCTTTAGGAACCGCGTTGTGTCGCGTACTGAAGGTGAACGGTATAATGCTATAATACTAAGTTCGGAACCCATTCTTAGCACAAGGCAATTCGCATCATCAAACTGAGGTTCTTCGATTTGTATCGTTAGTCCATATCTGTAAAAAATAATTAAACCATCGTTTTGATTCCTGAACAGGGTAGATGAAAAACAGTTGTAATTGGGCAGGTTAATTTTTTGAAAAGAATCATCGATCCAACACTCCGTTAAGATAATTATGGCTGGAAGAAATTTTAGTCGTGATAAATATATTAAAAACTGATCAAAGTTTTTACGGACGCTTCTAATATTTTGGGTAATTACTGTCGTTTGTTGCATGTGATCACCTAGTTTATGCCTACAATCCTCTGCGGAACGAACTCTAAAACTGTCTATTAATATTGTGTTGTCAATGCTTTCTATTAAATCTTTGTTACCCATTATGATATAACAATATCTGTTTTATTAGTAACACAGGAATCCCTGTGTTGTTGAAGGTTTAAAAATTTACTTGGGCAGTGACAACCAATTAAAAATAGACGTTTTTTTCGCATCGTATCACTTACTAAGTGATTGACAGGGGTTAAAAAGTTATTAAGCGCATAGATTAACAAAATCTTGTAGGAATATAGGCAATATTTGCAAAGTGACCTTAGCATCAATCTTATATTTGTTAAAAAACCGGTTACCGAGAGCACTGCTCCAGTTATGTAACAACTGCCGGCGCGTGCGCTAGTGCCTGGATGTGATTCGGTTTCCGGGTAAATTAGTATAAAATCAATTTGCGTAGGTGTAAGTAGGTCGTTACACTGCCAAATTAAACATTTACAGTGATACAAAATACTGTCAAAATAAGAGTTGTATATCCGGGCATCCGATCTTCTTAGTACACGGATTAATAGCCAAAAGTGACAGAACAAGCTATTAATATTATAACTGTGTTTCTTGGTAAATATGTAGTAGTATAGTTTAGTTGTATCGTTACAGCGTCTTATTGTTTGGAGAGGTTTATTTGAGTGGTAGTTTGGGTTATGTTGCAAGGTATGTATATAGATAAGTGTAGTGTGTTTGTGTAGTGCAAGTAGTATATAAACAATGTAAAGTGTGAATGATGGTTTTTTATATGTTGAGAATTTATATATTATGTGGGTACCAGCTGTATACCACGTATGGAATAAAAACATAAAATATTGGAGACCGTTGCAATGAAATTTAGTTACTAGCTTATTAGTATTGATAATAAAAAAACAGAATGATAAAACGAGAAACAATAACATCGTTTGTTTACACAGAGCAGGTGAATTGTTGAGTTCATTGTAAACAATACAAAGCGGGCCATTCGCGCTCGGGCTCAGCCAATCTAGTCACTTTTGTTTTAGATTCTCGATATCACTCTCGCATAGTACACGAATTTGTGGTGAACCTTCTTCTTTACGTAGAAATATCCTTCCAAATGAAGTCCAGCAGAAAGTGTATTCATTATTTTTTGCAAATTCGCGAGCAAGGTAGTACAGTCTTCGTTCCTTCTGCGTAAGATTTTCCGATATAAAAACCGGCTTAGCTGGCCCGTCGACATTAATATGAGAGGTATTTAGTTTACATTGTTTATGTTCTTTGTTATATTTCTTAAATGAATTTAAAAAATTATCTCTCATAGAGACCGTAGTGAAGTCTGCTATTATCGGCTTGAAGTCTGATTTAGTGTTAATACGATATACGTCCTTAAATTCGATACTCTGCAGTGGTATACTGAGTATTTCCGCTGTGCTATTTATGAGCTTTTTTAGGTCTTCCTTAGATTCTTTCGGACTTTGAGGTATGTTTCTAATTTCTACACTAGTGCACCGCGTGTAACGTTGCAACATTTCTACCTGGTTTTGCAACTGCTGTATGTGGGTTTTGTCACCCTTTCTCTCTTCCTCAAGGACGTTTATTCTATGGAGTGCATCTTCGTACTTAGAGGCCATAGAGTCCACTGATACTTTCACCTCGTTAATAGAACATAAAATTACATCAAACTTGTCATCTTGCCTTTTTTGTAGTGCAGAAAACATATCTATCATTTCTGCTTTGCTAATCTCATCCGTATCCCCACGTTTGCGTTTCGAAACGTGTCGTGAGGTGACATTACTGGAAGACGATGCGGCACTCATACCGGCCTCTAGACCAATTTCAGACACGTTCGAATCAGAAGGATAGTGTTGTATAGGGGTAGCAAAAGCAGTATGCAACGGTGACGTCTCCCTTGGTGGCGTACGGTTAAGCGGCATGATGTATAAAATAAACGGCAGCAGAAGTTGTAATATATGGTTGCCGATGCAAGCGCAAAGTACTAGGCGAGCAGAAATGCGGATACTTGAACAACCGATCTGTTGAATGGCGAGTGGCAGGCACGCTGCGGGCAGCGCGGGCGGTAGGTAGGGGGTGCGGGGACGAGTTGCGCACGCGTAGTAGGCCTCAATGAACTTAGACAAGTGGTGAAGTTGGCTTACTTGCGTAGCGATGCGTGTGCGTATGCTTTGCAGGCGTGTGCGTTGCGCGTACTTGGCGAACAGCGCACGACCTCCTCGTCCGTTATGCTCTCCTATTATTTTGCAGGATTTGATTTTTCGAAAGTGGCAATTAACTTTAAATTGAATTATTTTTAAAATAAATGCTTGGACACGTTCACTCGGTTTCGAGGTCCGGAGGGAAGGGGATGTATACACGGTGATTGGTGATACTCACGTGGTACTATTTATTCTAAGTTGGGGCTGCACGGCCGTGGTAAACAGGATCCATGGTAGCATTTCCCCGATTAAATTAAAACTCATCCGGGTTATACGAGTATTTAACGCATTTGTTTTTAGTTTCAGAATAATCCACAGTTACCGAAAATAGATAAACTGTTATACAATATACTAGCTTTTGGCAGCGGCTTCGCACGCGTGGTATTAAAATAAAATATAGGTAGATAATATTATGTAACGGTGGTATAGTTACACAATGTTTTGTCATTGTTGTTCTTTAACGATTTTGAAATGAATCGAAACAGACAAAACATTGTGTAACTGTTCAACCGCTATCACAGTCTTCATTAGTAAGGCCCTTAGTATAGATAACAACAATTAAAAATTATACTGTAAATATATATTTTCAGGCCTTGGTAGCCCTGTCGCCGCAGCTAGCAGCGCTGTCAGTTGGCAGCGCTGTCACATATCCATCGGTGTTGCTGCAGCAGCTGCGATCTAACGACAGCTCTATCCGACTAGATCTAGACACGGCTTCATGGATTGGTACGTATCAAGAGAGGGCCCCGTTCGGGTTCAAAATATGTCTCCGTTTTTCATACATTTTTCCCCATTCCGCTAAACCGCTTAAAGCAAAATCTGTAAGTACGGCACACCGACTCATTTTTTAAGAGACTTACAGCCACTCAAATAAACTTATTAATTATTAATTAAATTAACTTATGAATAGTCCACAGACAACAAAATGGGACAACAAGGCCGTCTGCAAAGTGAATTCGATTAACGAGCTGACTAGCTAACGAGACGAGCTGGTCGTTTGCATGATGGTAAGCATAACGCCGGTCCATAACAATTGCAGTGCCACTCAGAACTTTGAAAAACAAAGGCCTGCGCGGCACTGCAGTGCGCTCGTTACCCTGAGACACTAGGTATTTAAGTCTCATAAGCCCAGTAATTTCACTGGCTACTCTGCTCATCAAACCGGAACAAAGTAATGCTTGCACATTACTGCGGCAGACTTCACGAGCAAAGCGGCGGTAACAACCCAAATGGACACTCGCAGAAGAGTTAGTCCTACCACTAACAATATTGTAATAATACCATAAATTCAACCTCCTTTTTTCAGGATCCATTCACGGTTTGGCTGGGATACCGAGCATTTTAATGCCAACCATTATGCAATGGAGAGGAAGAAGAACCGCTTTCATCGCTGCCTGCCTCGCCACTATCATTGGATGGATCTTAGCTTTCCTCGCCAGCAATACCACTGTCATACTAATCAGTGAATCATTCCACGGATTCGGTACCAACAGTCTATTATCTGTTAGTTTACTGAGCATGAGCGAAATGGTCGACCCAAAGTACAGGAATATAAGCATGCAATCTTACGGCATTCTCCAAGCGTTAGGGATGGCTTTAGGAGGGATCATGGCTAAGCATGTTTACTGGCGAACTGTCAGTGTAGTTATGTGTATACCGATGGTAGTAGCTGCAGTCCTAGCTTGCATGTGGCCTGAATCGCCATATTGGTTAGCTTGTAGGGGAGAGTTTGACAAATGTGAGAGAGCGTTTGTATCGCTAAGAGGCACAAGCGATCGTTCAAAGAAAGAATTGGAAGAGCTTATAACGGCACAAAAGGAAATCCTTGGTAAAACAACTAAAAAAGTTTCTATACATTTCTGGCGCAGTATAAGGAGTAGAGATTTTTATATGCCAAGTATTCACATGTTTGTAGTATTAAATTTAATATATTGGAGCGGCGGCTTAGTGGTAGTGATATATTCAATCGATATAATTCATAAAGCTACAGGTAACGACACGATGGCCATGTACGGAGGGATTATTATAAATTGCATCGTATTTGTAGGTGTTAGTTGTAGTGCTGTGCTAGTCAAATTTTTCAACAACAAGTCTGTATTACTTTTCAGTACTTGTGGGAATGTTCTCTGTATGTTCAGCGCTTGTGTTGTAACATACATGCAAAGTGTTGGATTACTGCCCAAAGATTCCTTGCTGTGTATGTATTGTTTGATAGGTTATATGGTTTTGAGTAGTTTAGGCGTCCATCCAATTACCTATGATATAGCTGCCGAATTGATGCCTGTCAAGCATAGAGGAATCGGTGGAGCTTTATATGTCATATACGCATGCGTATTACACACTTCTTCTCTAAAACTATTTCCATATTTGCTCTTGTATATTAATCTGTGGGGAACGTTTCTAATCTTCGTCATGAATGGTGTTATATGCGGATTGTTTATATGGAAATATGTTCCGGAGACGAAAGGTAGAACTCTGCAGGAAATTGAAGATTTCTATATGTTTGGTGGATTTGGGAAGCGTTTAATCATGGTTAATTCAGCTGTAGAGCCGATGATAAAATGATGTTCAGTTGTTCACAAGAAAAAAGAAAACACAATATACCTTCAGACACAGAATAAGTAATAGTACCTTCAGATCAGAAGAACCACATTATCGGTGAAATGTACTATATAATACACATAGAAAACGTGGACCTCTATTGCTTTAATTTAAGTAACATAGGCTCATTAGCAATTATTAGCATTAGCAACAGATCTTTGGATGGAACCAAGTTCGTTTCCGATATTGCGATGCGAATATTCGAGAATTCGAAAATACTTGATAAAGATTGATAGTCGACGGATCGAGTAAATCCCCTGTTTGATATAGACGTAGGCATATATTTCTTTGTAATTAATTATTACAAGCTATATAGGCTAATAATATTACATTGTTCACAACTTCAAATAAATTACGATCTTGATATTATTATATAATTACATATTTATTGTTGTCTATGAATTCTTTATATGAATAAAACAATTGTATTCTTATAAATTATTAACCAGTTTTTTTAATCTAGTTCTAAAAACTATAGTGTTTGCTGCACTCAAAATGTCATTAGCTGGTAACCTTTTATGAAATTCTGATCCTGTCACGTTGCTCGTTTCGGAACTCTTAGTCCACGATTTTTTTTTTGAAGTGCCTTTCTTTTTGTCTTTCGACCTTTACATCGTCACCGGACTGTTGGAGAGCGCAGAAGGCGCTCCGCCCGAAAAAAGTGGTGTTTTTGGCGACTAGCGCAAGGGCACCGCGTGGGATCGAACTACGTCGGTTCTGGAGATAAATGGGAACATTCACGTGTGCGCACAATAACAAACAAACTAACAACCTTTTACCCTAAACGCATTACCTTCTCCGTCCCGTCGTGGGCAAAATAGCGGAAAATGCTTGGTTTGTCCTTCTTTCACTTTGATTATGAACTTTCTTTCACGCACTAACAGATCAATGGATCGACGTGATGTTTTGCACAGAGATAATTTATGGGCCGGAGAGTAACATAGGCAACTTTTCATCTCGGAATTTTCACCGTTCCCGTGGCCCGTGGGAATCTCCACGTGGATGAAACCGCGGGTAGCAGCTAGTAAACCTACTATCCTACTAATTCTACTATCCTACTAATCCTACTATCCCACTAATCCTAGTTTCTACTAATATTATAAATGCGAAAGTGTGTTTGTTGGTTTATTGATTTGTTGGTTTGTCCTTCTTACACGCAGTAACGGAGCAACGGATCGACGTGCTTTTTATCCCAGAAAAATGCACGGATCCTGTGGGAACGTTCTGATTGGTTGTGTTTTTGAAAGTAAACAAACGTGTGCTCGGGACAGTGTTTATTGCAAGACTAACTTCAGATCATACGTGCGTGCATTAGTACATCGTGACTTGTACCTAATATCGGAATATAATATATCTCTTAATACGTGTAATATACTAATGAAGTGTAAAAATTGACTGAACACACGTATTTCCACAATATCCGATCACCCACTTAATTTGTTGATGAACAAGAATGTTCCAGAATGTTTGTAGGTATGTATTGTTACAACACTGAATGATAACAAAAACTGAATATGATTCATAATTACCAAATTATTCAATGAATACCTATTTTAACTTTTATTACCGTAATTATGCTTTAAAGTACTTAAGTAATTAAAAATTAAAGTACAATAGTACTTGAGTAGAATCGTTTTATGACTATATTTCTTAGAAGATAAACTCTGGGGCCTGTTTCATAAAAAATATTAGTCTAATATTATGAGCCTTTTTTTCTTTTTTTTTCATACATAATGTGACGCTAATACAACTCATAATATAAGACTAATATTTTTTATGAAACAGGCCCCTTGATGCGATTTAATACTATCGTATGCGGAGAAGTGTTATCTACGTTCGGCATCAAACCCCGAAAAAAGCACTTTTCCCCTTGGTATTAATCGTAGTAATAAATATTCAATGCTTATTTTTTTTGCATGTGGTACTACCAGACTGTCTAGTAGTAACACCGTGCATTTTCTACCCGTGGTACGTACTATACTTTAAAATTTTACGACTTGCGCTAACGCTTTTAGTTATACCTGCAACGGCCTTAATTTGTGGTGGACTTATTGTATGTGATTCAAGTCGTCTTCTTATTCTGCTATTTTTCAAAATAATAACTGAATTCCTATGATCCATTAGGTAAATGGGCCAAGCGGGAGAGAACACAAATCTTTCTATAGTCATTCTGGAATAGGAGAGAAACTAAACAGTGTTCCACTCTTAAACATGCCTTAATAGCGTCTTTAAATAAGAGCAAGCACAAATTCTTATTTAAGAAGTGTCTAACTCAATTCTGTTGTGACATTTCTCTTCATTGTCTTTGCGGTACAGGCTTGTTGTTGCCTAGTGTGATGGACACAGACTTATTTCTTTGAATATTTTCTACCAGCGGTTTACTATGGGTCTTACCACAAAAAATTAAACCCACGTTAAACCTGTGTTAAACACTGTTTAACGCCTAAACATGCCTTAGTCGCGAGATAAAATATGAGCAACCACAAATCCTGATTTAAGTAGTGTCTAAACGTTGTCTAACACAATTCTGTTGTGACATTTCTAATCATTTTTGACGTTTATCTTTAGACACTGTCTAGCTAAACAGGCGACTAAAATTGTTTTTTGTGGTAACACTATATATATCTATATCACGTCATGTTGTTTATTTTTTTTAGAACATTACTCTTTAGTCTTTTGTATAATAATACGTCATGCTTTGTTTATAATGCTGTATGTTATACTTCTTTTTGTTAGTGTATGTAATCATTTCAAATAAATATATTTTTCATTTTCAAAGCATAATAATTATACTTTCTGAATAACAGAGGCATGCAAACGTACTCATTGTCGAATGGAACCCTGATTTCTACACAATTGTTATAAAGGTATATAAACTTTTTTTTATACTATAAAAATAAGCATTAGAAAAACACTTACCGTGTTACCACAAAAAATACTTTTAGATGTCTGTTTGTTTAGCTGGACAATGTCTAAAGATAAACGTCTAAAATGATTAGAAACGTCACAACAGAATTGGGTTGGACAACGATTAGACACTAGCCTTGTTACCACAAAAAAAACAATTTTAGATGCCTGTTTAGCTAGGCAGTACTATCTAAAGATAAATGTCTACAATGATTAGAAATGTCACAACAGAATTGTGTTAGACAGTGGTTAGACACTACTTAAGTCAGGATTTGTGGTTTCTCTAATTTAATCGCGCGACTAAGGCATGTTTTGGCATTAAAAAGTGATTAACACAGGTTTAACGTGTGTTTAATTTTTTTGTGGTCAGACCCAGTTCTAAAATCAGGATTTGTGTTTGCTCATATTTAAACACGCGACTAACGCATGTTTAGGAGTTAAACACTGTTCAACACAGTTTCAAACTGTGTTTAATTTTTTTGTGGCAAGACCGTTATTCTTAACAATAGTATCTTATAATAAAGAGACACGCTAGTTAAAATAAAAAAATAATTAATACAATAAGAAACTTCTTGCTCTATATTATTTTGATACTTTATCAAGTACCAAAAACATTAAAATCACCCAGTATTACCACGAACCGTCTCGTTTTTGATTTCACGATATAATCGGATAGTATTCAAGTGTTCCGACAATGGTGTGTCGTAACATTCTCATAGACATAAACACAGTAAACTTATGAAACAGACGTGTGTAAATACTGGCGGTTTTTAACAATATATCTAGTCATTTGCATAAAGAGTGTCTCGTCGGATAGAATGCAACATGGCTATGTTTAAAACACATACTTTTAGACAGGTATGTATTAAATTAAGTAACTATATAAATCGATTGTGTTTGGTTGATTTAAACTATTTCGTTTATACTTTTGTTTCAAAATCCAAGCATTTGAATGTGGCCAAACTGTGTTCTGTGTTTACTCGATTGCCACTAGTGGTTGTAGAGCTAGTGATTTCGAATTGAAATAGACAGGTATCATTAGGTATGTCCATCTATTCCCAGTTTAAAATAAGACTGTATGTCTATTTTCAGTGCTATAGAAAGCTCAATCCTAAGCTCCTTAGTTCTTTTCTAAGATTTTGAGTGCATTATTAATATAAGATTAGCATGTGAGAAGTTATAGTTACAAGTAATTTCACTGGCTACTTATCACACCGGACCACAGTAATGCTTGGCGGCTGACTTCAGAATTGTTTTATAAGGTCATAGAGGTATGTTTTAATGCTGCTAATTTTATTCCATTTCCGTTTTTTTCAGATGATTGTAGCTGTATCACCGCAGCTAGCAGCATTATCTGCAGGTTTGTTCAGTTTACTTATAAGTTTTTCTAGAAATAAGATTCGAAACATGTTGCCTTCGAAACTTAGAACGTGTGTGTGTGCGCCTTAGAACTCTGTCCTGCTTAGAACTTAATATTCGCCACATAATGACGTCTTATTGGAAAATGAAATGAGTTCGCTGTTACGCTTACGCCAAACGATTTGCCCCCTTATTCATAAACGTTCCGTAACTTACTTAATTACCAGAACGTGTTTTGTCTCGTTTTCACGCGTAACAGCTTCCATCAACGAGAAGTTGACAGAGCAGTTTAAAGCATAGATTATCTTATTAAGCTTTTATGAATAACTTTTATATAAGCTTATATAAAGTGAGTAATTTATAGTTTCAATTCCGCGATAAAAGATGACTAATGGCCTAAGTTCGATCTATACTGAATTTACCATATATAGTATATTTGCCATATACTAGTACAAAATGTTACTTACTCACAACGCAGTAACTCTGCAGTTCAGCGTTGCGAGTAAGTAACATTTTGTACTAGTATATGGCAAAGCCATCAGTAACTGGGGATGACCAGTAAGAGTATATGGCACAGCCATCAGTAACTGGGAATAACCACTAAGAGTATATGGCACAGCCATCAGTAACTGGGACTAACCAGTAAGAGTATATGGCAAAGCCATCAGTAAGTAAATTCAGTATAGATCGAACTTAGGCCATTAGACATTCTTTATCGCGGAATTGTAACTATAAATTACTCACTTTATATAATCTTATTTAAAATGGATTTCCGCAAAGTAACGCCTGATTCCATCAAATAACTTTTATAATAACAAGAATTAGAAGACACGATGAGAACCTAATTTGTTCACCCCCAAGTACTATGTTTACTATGAAGTAAAAAGTGAATGTAAAAAGTACAAAATTAATTTCCAGGTGGCGCTGTCACCTACCCCGGTGTTCTGCTGCAACAATTGAAATCGGACGACAGTTATATACAACTCGATTTTGACACAGCATCATGGATTGGTACGAATCTATGTATTACATAATTCATTTATTTTTTAATATTAGGAAGACTATAACAAAATTCTACACAATGTGTATTTACCGTCTAGACTGTATTTAACTATGCGTTTCTTCAACTATTATACCTACGAGGTTTACCTAAATCTTTTATACCCGTTATCTGTTCTGTGCCTAAATGTAAATCAGCGTCAAGTGTTTTTGTGCAGGTTTTCGTCCACACTAAAGTAGATTAGGCATTTTATGCAATCATGCCATGGGCTTAGTTGGTCAGTTAGCGTTCTTCTTTACATATCAGTTTGGCTATTACACCTGGCCCACCTGTCGGCCGTTAATTGAAAATGAGCGGTATTCCCTTTTATGATACTAAACAATATTTAAGAAACATAATAGGTGTTACAGCAGGATGTTTCCATCAAAATTCTGCCTGCAGCAAATATGAAGTCATGTAAATAAACTAACAATAATAATTATCACTTTTACGAAATACTATATCCATAAATCAAAATCATCAATAAATAGCATAAATGAATGTCATTAAAATAACCCAAACTAACCTAATTTTACATCAACACTTTCAAATTCAATTCATTTATCATTTTATTATTATATAAAATTATCGTAGTGTCACATAATGGGAGAAGCCGCTGGCTCCTGATACACAGTTGCTACTAGTTCGGGAGCCTATGGATTCATTAGTTGTTGTAATATTTATTTATGTCAATAAATAACTTTTTACTTTTTTACTTTTATTTATTGACACAGTTTAAATTATACATACTAACAGCAATATTTACTTTGTTATAGTCTGTGTGATTTTTTGGTAGAATAGAGTTTGTTTTGTTGCTTAACATGCATAATATATGGCTGCATTATTTGATATTGTTTCAGGTTCGATTCATGGTGTAGCAGGCATCCCGAGTATTCTCATGCCAATCATCATGCAATGGAGAGGCAGGAAATTTGCCTTCATCTTCGCCTGCCTTCTCATCATCGTCGGATGGGTCTTGGCCTTCACCGCTACCAGCACCGTCTCTATATTATTCAGTGAATCGATGCATGGATTAGGAACCAATAGTTTGTTGGCTGTGAGCTTGCTAAGTTTGAGCGAGATGGTCACTCCGAAGTATAGAAATATATCAATGCAGATGTTTGGCATCGTCCAATCTTTAGGCATGGCTGCAGTAGGGATTATGGTAAGGTTCGTACATTGGCGAACAATTAGCTTGATAATGTGTGCTCCGATAGTCATAGCTTTAGCCACGGCCTGTATGTGGCCTGAATCGCCGTCTTGGCTCGCGTGTAGAGGCGAATTTGACAAATGTGAAAAAGCCTTCGTATGGTTAAGAGGAACTGATGCTACATCTCTAAGAGAGTTGAACGCTCTCATTACGGCCCAGAATGAAAATTTAAAAAAATTTAGGAATCACAATCAACTGAGCGTGCGGTACTTTTGGACCAAAATTACTAGTAGAGACTTCTATCTACCTAGTTTCCACATGTTCCTTCTGTTAAACATGATGTACTGGAGTGGCAGTGCAGTAATTCTTATATACTCTATTGACGTGATTAAGAAAGCTACTAACAATGAAAATGCTGCTTTCTTTGGAGGTATAGCGATTAATTCTATCTTATTCATCGGGGTGTCTACAAGTGGTATCTTGATTACATATTTCAATACTAAATCTGTATTGCTGTGCAGCACTTTTGCAGCGACCTTTGGTTTGCTAAGCGTTTTTATCGCGTCTCTTTTGCAGACTCTTGGAGTATTACCCAATGATTCTTTACTTTGTTCGTATTGTTTAATAGCATTCATGATACCTAATTGTTTGGGGTTAAACTCTTTGGTGTTTATTATAAGCGCTGAGCTGATGCCTGTTAAACATAGGAGTATAGGAGGATCGTTGTATGTTATATACAACTGTACTCTGTTGACTACTTCACTGAAGATTTCACCTTACCTGTTCTACTACATAGACTTGTGGGGGACGTTTTTGATATTTACATTGAACGCCACTATATGCGGATTGCTTGTTTGGAAGTATATCCCAGACACGAAGGGAAGGACTCTTCAAGAAATAGAAGATTACTACATGTATGGAAAATTTGTCAGGAACAGACAAACTATAGACTATAACCTTGAAAAACCTTTAGTATTACTTAATAAGATTTGAATTTATGTATCCTATTCCTACTAATATTATAATTGCGAAAAGTTTGTGTTTATGTGTATGTGAATGTTTGTTACCACATATCTCCGTAACTACTATACACTAATTTTGATTAAATTTTGAATGTAGATAGTTTAGGTTCTGGAATAACACATAGTCTAATCTAATTTTCGTAAATCAACCTGTATTAAACAGGGTTCAATGCATAAATTTTCTCGCGGAAGGGAACAGAACCAACTTCCTCAACAACTAATAATTATACGCCCTTTCTCTACGTACCTCTACACTATCCGCTACCTCACAAAAGGATGAGGATATCGCGTATGCATTGGTTAAGGCGACTCCGGCTAGAACTTATAATAATAACAGTATAATCATAGCTGTAACATATAATATTAAAATCTCAATTTATCGACAAAACTCAATTTAGAAAAATAATAAGAATCAATAAAATGTTCCCAAACAAATGTTGTATTTTTCGATGTCGACTTTATTTTACATCTCATTTCCTCGAATTATTTGTTAAGATCGTAGAAGGTGGAGACATAGAATAGGTATTTCGCTGGTAGAATACAAGAAATATTGACCTATACCCAAGGCCGCATAATTATTTTTATGATTATAAACGCATGAATAACCAGCTGCATAACTAGGAGAGATACTGCACAGTAGTCAGTGAAATAACTGGGCTTGTGAGACTTAATACCAAATATCTCAGGGTAACGAGCGCACTGCAGTGCCGCTTTGTGTTTGAAAGTTCTGAGTGGCACTGCAATTGTTACGGGCAGGCGTTATGCTTACCATCAGGAAAACGACCAGCTCGTCTCGTTATCAAATTGTATAAACCAATTCAGAAGGAAGAGAGCGACCCAGCACACGATTCCACCGCGAGCAGAGGCTTTTTCATTAGCAGTCATGCTCCAATTGTTTACATAGATAAACATAATTTTAATTGATTACATATTACTTCCTTTTCTCCCTAGAAGTTAGCTAGAAAAAGGATGTTGGGAAGCGCATCCTTATACATTTACATCTTCAGGGAGCGTACCTGAGGTCTTGAGAATATCTTGAGAAGCTTGAGAATGTCTTGAGAATAATAGAATATATCTCACTAAGGGCGTACGCTACATCCATTGGATTCCGGTTTGTGCACAAAAACTCCTGGCTGATGGTTACTACTAAGAACAATTAATTAATAACTAAATTAATTAACAATACTTACAAGTTACATTATTAGAAATGTAAATTCAAATGTCTTTATTCAAATAGGCCCCAAAGGAGCACTTATGAAAGTTAAAATGACTCTAACAGCGGGCCTCTGCAACATTCATCTACCCGAATCACAGACTAAAACTAATGCCGTCTTTATCAGAACATAATAAATGACAAAGACACCAACAGACCCAATCCGTGCTCAAAGTCGACGAACCTTCCAGAAACCCACCGTGCCCGTTCCAAATTGGTATAGGCCGAGCAAGAAGAAGGGCAAGAAACTCGTCACGGCATTCTTTTTAAAAAAAGTAGTTTTTTACAATGATTCTAATGCTAACAACTAACAATTTAAAGTTTATTAGTCGCCAGGAGGCTCCTGAGCTGTTTGCCTCCATGCATACTTGTCATCTACATAATCCTTAATTTTATAATACGCTTTTTTAATTAATACATTCTTGACTATACGTTTAAACTTTCCTTGTGGTAATTCAGTTAATACTTTAGGAATTTTGCTGTAGAATCTGACACCATTTGCCAGGAACGATTTGTTAGTTTTACTTAATCTGAACCCGGGTACAACAATTTTATGTTTACTTCTAGTATGTAACTCATGCGTACATCACTTTTTAAGTTAAATTTAGTAATATTCTTCCGTACATACATTATATTTTCCAAAATGTATAGCGAAGGCAGGGTTAGAATACATATTTCTTTAAAAAAGTCTCTTAGAGATTCGCGTGGACCCATGTCATAGATGTACGTTAAATGTGTACAATTTATTTATTTATTTATTTATTGCATACATGTATTTATAGCATTCGATCTTATGTATATAGTATGTGCTATGTTAGTGGTACATGCACCCTGTTAGGGCATTTGCAAGTCAGTGCTAGCAGTTAACAATTTTATGTTATAAGTATGTTAGTATTACATTTTCAACATCTTAAATCTAATTGCATCAGTCAAATTACTTTAAATTTATTATGTTTAATATCTAATTCTATAATAATTGTATTGCATTTTATAAATTTGTATTCAGACATTACAAGTTTTAAGACTATAATTATTGAGACTATAATTTACGTGTGAAAGTTTTAAAACAATAACTAATTATAACAAACTAACAAAAAGTGATGAATGATGAAAAACTAACAAAAAATGATAGATGCGGTTGGTATTCTGAAACGGACTTTAGTAATCCGCAAATAAAAGGACAACATAAAATTTAAAAAAACTCCCGGCAAAATGAGTTGATGATCTTGAAACGGCTGAACCAATTTTCTCGAATTGTAATCATCTTTCAGAAACTGCACATTATAACAAGCTATGCTATGAGGCCTATTATTAGCGGTGGACGTCTTTCGGCTGATGATGGTTTATGGGGTTGCTGCGGCTAAGCTCCATGAATTTCAAATCGAAGTACCTACTGAACCACCGGCCTTATTCAACTGATCTTGCCACATTGGACTTTTATTTATTCCATAAATTTAAAAACATGTGATAGGAAGAAAAATTTCCAATAAAGAGATCATACCAACCGTCACAGTGTAACGGAACCCCAGGTGTGCACATTAACAAATTCTTGACCATAAGAAATAGATACAGCGAGATAAAAAAAGAAACTACGAGAATATACAGTGTGTTCGAGCATGGACTAGCGATAATTGAGTACAGTAATAATAATCCTAGCCCCAGTAACGGAGCAACGGATCGACGTATAGGCATAGGCATATTTTTATCTCAGAAAAATGCACGGTTCTTTTGGGAACGCGGGTGAAAACCGCGGGCACAAGCTAGTACATTTATATTTTTGGACTCAAAATATTAATTTTAATTCAAAACATATATTACATACATTTTTTCCAAAGTTCCTATGGCCACCTTCCGGATCCATCGTCAGAGTAGCTGGGTGACATCATTATATTGCATTGTCATCCGATTTACAACTTATCTTCATATATAAATTACGCGTCACGTTGTTTGTCCACGATGGACTCCTAAACTAATTAACCGATTTTAATCAAATTTGCACACCGTGTGCAGTTTGATCTAACTTAAAAGATAGAATAGCGTACATCTCAATTTATAGCCACAATATTATTTTATTGCAAATTCTATTAGGGTTCCGCGCAAAAAAACAAAAACCATGAAATCCAAAATCTCCACGCGGGTGAAACCGCGGGGCAGCTGCAGCTAGTATGTGTGGAAAATTTCGGTTCAATCGAACATTGGGAAGTGGGTCAAATTCGGCTTGCAAGATTTAAACAAACATTCATACTTACATACAAACATTGCATTTGATTGATTAGATTCAGATTTTTTTACAATATTCTTATAAGAAAACACAAATTAATATAAAAAACCTATGCCCCGGGTGGGGTAGGGCCCAAGTTACCGCTGGTTTGAGCTGCAGAGTGAGGAATCTCCTGACAAGGCGTGCCGTGTCAAGAAATACTTGCTGCCTTCTGCATCCAACCATTTAGCAAGAGCGTCCTGAAATGTTGATCGATGCTACTATTCGCTGTAAAGCCGTTCGCCGAAACTTCGGCACAATGATCATTGAGTCAAGATTCCAGGTGGCGATTACCTCGTGTGCTAAGTCAAGATACTTGCTGAGGTTGTCCTTCACGGGATTCACGAGGTTCTCGTCTTGCCCTACGACGAGATTCTTAAAAACACGTATATACTTACAGGTAAATTTTTGGCACTTAACCGAAAATAAGTAGACCCAGCAAAAAAAATACGAACCAAAAACCTTATTATTGAAATGGACTGTATAACCATTTGATTTATTTGCATGAATTTTAGACATAAACTATACAAATAAATAAAACTGAAGTGTCTGTTTGTAATGTCAAAATAACAGCTTTTTACCAAATGCGTATGAAAGTATATACAGTACCTATACCAAAACAACCATTTCTAAATTTTTTGTCTGTCTGTCTGTTTGTTCCGGGTAATCTCCGAAAATGCTGGGCCGATATTGATGGGGCTTTCACTGGAAGATAACAGATGTTACAAAGAGTAAATTAGGCTACTTTTATTTTAGAAAAAGAATTAGGGTTCCGCGCAAAAAAGAAAAACCGAGAACCCCAATATCTCCGCCCGGGTGAAACCGCAGGCAGCAGCTAGTAACATAATATAAACAAACACGTATACTAATGTCTAACTTTTTTTAAATGAAGTACTGTAATTGGCTTCATTAATGTATGCATATGAAATTATTGTTGGCCAATTTGGCATATTTATCAGTGTGATACATATATAATTGAAGAACAAAATTAATTAAAAAAATTATTAGCCTACTTTTGTCGATATAACTAATGAACTAAGTATAGGTACCTAAATATCTTTAGTACAGTCATGGACACACTGTATATGAACACGTTACCTGCTTATATTGTAGTATACAATATATTAATCCGAATATATAAAGGTTACTGACTTAAAATAAAAGACTCGAAAATAACATATTATTTCAATTTGGAAAAACAAATCAAGCAAGTGTCAAGAATGATAAATTTATCGCCTTTTATGAAACAAGTGAGTGTTCTCTTATAACCAAAAAATATTGAATATTATTACTATTGGTGGGTTTCGGATAATTCAGCAGTTGAACTTTAGAACCAACCCCTATTCTAGGTATAACGTATCCACTTTAGCCTTCATCCTCACCTAAGATCAGCAGAGTGACTGAACTCGCTTCGAAAGCGAATCTACTTCACCTTGAAACGGGTGAAGTTTGAAGAAGTTGAAGAATGATTCTGCTGGCGAGATAATGGTCAAATGCTAACGTATATAGGGTATTAGATGATAAAAAGGGGGTTGAATTTTGAAATTTTTTCTCAGTGTCCCTACGTTTTATAAGGAAATTCGGTGCTTTCATGCTTTGACGCTCCTGTTAAGCACAGATCATAGAAACAAGGAGACGTGGTAAGGCCTACGTAGCGGGTGCGAAAGCATCAGGCCCAAATCAGGCCAGATACATTTATTCGAATTCACTTTGCAGACGGCCTTGCTGCCCCGTTTTTTTGCCTGTGGAGTGTGGACTATTAATAAGTTTATATGTGTGGCTGTAAGTCTCTTAGTGTGCATAAAAATTGAATATGTATGCCGTACTTACAGATTTTGCAAAAAGCTGTTTAGCGGAATGGTGAAAAAAATTTATGAAAAACGGAGCCATATTTTGAACGCGAAAGTCAGTCAATGCAAGAGTTTTATTTTAATTCCCAGTTTTTCGTGGCCACCTCGCCACTTCTTGCTGGTATATCTTCAGGCGGAGCGGTGTGCTTCCCGACGGTGCTGCTGCACCAACTACAGGCAAACGACACTTCCATTCAGATTGACTTCGACACCGCTTCATGGATGGGTGTGTAGATTTACTAACTACAGCCAACGGTAACACATGGGGAATGGCATTAAAGTATACGTCAAAATTCTACTGAAGAATTACGGGGCAGCCCTAGATCAGTGAAATCAGTGTGATCTTCATGTTGAGTTAATTACGAAATATTTACATACCTCAGATAGCTCACTGACACAAATATTTGGCGTGAGATACCCACAAAAGAATTTCTCAGTATCGAGTAATTACGTAAAAAAATAATATAAATATTCTTTTTAACGAGGACAATAATGTTCCACTACTCCGCAGCCAGACGCTCAAAAGCTACAAGACTTAGATTGTCAATTTCTTAAACTGTTAACCATTCCCTTTCAGGATCTATTCACGGCCTGGCCGGTATCCCGAGCATCCTGATGCCAATTCTTATGCAATGGAGAGGCAGAAAGTGTGCCTATATCGCAGCCTACCTCGTCACAATTATCGGCTGGATCCTAGCTTATACCGCTACGAACGCCACGGCTATACTAGTCAGCGAATCCTTCCACGGATTCGGTACCAATAGTTTATTAGCAGTCAGCGGTCTGAGCATGACAGAAATGATGTCTCCCACCAACAGAGACATGTTTATACAATTATTTTACATTCTACAAACTGTGGGTATGGCTTTAGACGGACTTTTAACCCAATACTTGCATTGGAGGACAATAAGCATAATCATGTTTGCTCCAGTGGCGTTGAGCTTGCTGGTGGCATGCACGTTGCCCGAATCACCATACTGGTTAGCTTATAAAGGGGATCTCGATAAATGTGAGAAAACTTTTATTTGGCTGAGGGGATCAGACGCGGCATCCATTAAAGAGTTGAATGAACTGAAAAATGCACGAAGAGATATTAGCAACATCACCAACACAATAAGTATTAAGTCAATGTATCATTTTTGGAATATACTAACCAGAAGAGAGTTCTACATTCCAGCAATGCATATGTGCATTCTTCAATTTCTCATACATGGCAGTGGAAGCGTTGTCACGTTAATATATTCCATAGTAATGTTGGAAAAGTCGACTAGCAACACCAGCGTTTCTTCGTTCGGGGGTTTAATAATGAACTCCCTGTTTTGTGTAGGACTATGTATAAGCATTGTATTAGATAGATATTTTAATAAGAAAATTGTTCTGTTATGGAGTTTAGTCGGCGTCGTCATAAGTTTGATCGTCGCAAGCACATTTTCTTATTTTCAAAGTGTTGGAGCATGGCCGAAAGACTCTTTAGTAAGTTTGTATTGCTTGTCAGTATTTATGCTATCTAGTAGCGTAGGTATATTAGGGTTAGCATATCCTATGGCAGCAGCATTAATGCCAGTGAAGAATAGAGGTATAGGCGGAGTATTGATAGTAATAAACACATGTCTGTTCCATGCTATAGCTTTAAAATCTGCTCCATATATGTTCCTACATTTGAACATGTGGGGTACGTTTCTGGTTTATTCAGCGGTCTCCTCGTGTTGCGGTTTACTGATATGGAAGAACGTCCCTGAGACCAAAGGGCGGAGTTTGCAAGAAATAGAGAACTATTATATCCACGGAGAATTCTCTGACTGTATTGATCTTGCTGTTGTAGAACCTATGATTGCTAAAACTGTTGATTGCGATACGGAAATGAAAATTTTAAGTTTAAAGTAAACGCTTACACACTCATACCCCCCGCACTAGGATTCCCTGTGTCGCAGGTGGCATGGACACACACAGATACACATCACAAACATCCAAGACCCGAGAACTTTATGCTTACACAAAATCTGCCCCGGCCGGGAATCGAACCCGGGACCCCTCGCTTTGCAGGCAGGGTTACTACCAACTAAGCTACGGAGCCGTCGTAGAGCCGAAAGTAAACTAATATCTACGCGAATAAGTTTCGTAAAGTTTTTTTAATTTAAAATCGTATGTCGCCGCGCTGTTTTATATCTGTATAGTATCAGAATATAAACGAATATCGCTGTCTGATGCCTCTGTACAACTCTACTGTACTCTGTGTACTCTGTTCAACTTACAAATGCGAAAGTGTTGGCTTGTCCTTCTTTTATCCGTAACAGAGCAAGAAATCGATGTGATTTTTTGCGTAGATAGTTTAGAAGCCAGAGAAGTAATATAGGAAACTTTTACTCCAAAAAATGTACCGTTCCTATAGGAATCTCATTGCGGATAAGACCGCGGGCAGCAGTTACTAGAAAATAACATGAAACAGAAAATGCTGTATATAAGCACGGCATTTGTCTATATCAACCATGTCTATATTATCATAACTAGATAAGAACAGTTTTATTTGCATAAATTGATAATTTTTTTTCCTACCTTCGGGCTAATTATTTAATTAACCCTATTTATATTACAATCTAGCCAAAGAATTAGGCTAATAAGCAATTTACATTTAACTTAAACTTCTAGATCGATATTAAAGAAAGTGTCCAATAACACTTTTCTTACAGTGTCTATTAAGGCGAAGACACTCTTGTTCATGTAATCTTTATAGATAGCACTTGTGCTACTTTACTCTAACGTTTCACACACACTACACTACACTAATTCAAATGGTTTAGTTCTTTTTAGTCTTCTCACTATATCCGTGTGGTCGAGCAGCTGGATTGCTTCGACGTTCACATGGTGATGAAGTCTCTGTTGGTGAGCTTCTGCAAATTTCTTAATAATTTTGTCGACGAACTCAATTTTAAGGTCCCGGTGGAGATCGTCATTTCTTATATACCAAGGGGCATTATTTGCAATTTCCCTCAGTACCTTGTTCTGGAAGCGTTGTATCATCAAGATATTACTCTGTTTGGTACAGCCCCACAACTGTATACCATAAGTCCATACCGGCATCAGGACTTGTTTATACAACAATAATTTGTTGTGTATTGATAGCTTAGAGTGTCTTCCAAGCAGCCAATACATTCTTTTGTAGCGCAAGTCTAGTTCTTCTCTTTTCTTCTTAACGTGTGCTTTCCAGCGGAGCTTTGCGTCAAGCGTCATACCTAGATATTTGGCACTGTTCTCATACGGAATTTGCTTATTATTAATATATACGGGAGTATATATATTAGGTTGGGGAAAAAGTCTTTTCGCATTATAGTATGTATGAACTTGTAATAAAATCTCTTTGGCTATACTATTTGTATCTGGCTGGTTTTGGTATCATATGAAAGTTTAAATTTTAAAGAACATATTTCCAAATTCAAATTAGGAAAATGTGTGATTTTCATTTGTTTTTCGTACTGTCAAAATGAGTGAATCTAATGAAGAAATTCGATACATTTTAAAATTTTACTACAAAAAAGGTAAAAATGCAACGCAAGCCGCGAAAAAAATTTGCGATGTTTATGGACCTAGTGCAGTGTCTGTGAGAGTAGCACAAATTTGGTTTAAGCGTTTTCAATCCGGAAATTTTGATTTCAAAGATGCACGTCGCTCTGGTCGCCCTATTACGGATAAAATGGATGCCATTTTTGAAAAAGTGGAACAAGATCGGCATATCAGTAGTTACGACGTAGCTGAAGAACTGGGAATTGACCACAAAACAGTTTTGGCGCATTTGAAAAAAACTGGGTACACAAAAAAGCTCGATATTTGGGTACCTCACGAGCTCACTGAAAGAAACCTAATGAACCGTGTACTCATTTGTGATTCTTTACTACAACGTAATGAAACCGAACCATTTTTGAAGAAGCTGATAGCTGGTGATGAAAAGTGAATCACGTACGACAAGAACGTGCGAAAAAGGTCGTGGTCAAAGACCGGTCAGGCTTCACAGACTGTGGCGAAAACCGGGTTAACTCGCAACAAGGTGATGCTGTGTGTGTGGTGGGATTGGAAGGCCATTATTCATTATGAGCTGTTACCACCAGGCAGGACCATCGATTCTGAACTCTACTGCGAACAACTGATGAGATTAAAGCAAGAAGTTGAGAGAAAGCGGCCGGAATTAATCAACAGAAGGGGTGTGGTTTTCATTTTCATGGTTTTTCATGATAACGCTAGACCTCACACATCTTTAGCCACTCAGAAAAAATTAAGAGAGTTTGGCTGGGAGGTGTTAATGCATCCGCCGTATAGTCCTGACCTTGCACCTTAAGATTTCCACCTGTTTCGGTCTCTTCAGAATTCTTTAGGCAGTGTCAGGTTAACATCACGAGAGGACTGCCAAAACCACTTGTCGCGGTATTTTGATCAGAAGTCCCAAAATTTATATAGCAATGGGATCATGTCCCTACCTACAAGATGGCAAAAAAATGGTACCTACATACTTTAGTTAAATGTAAATAAACTATATTAAAAAATGTTTTGAATTTTCTTAAAAAATGCGAAGAAACTTTTTCCCCGACCTATTATGTTTTTTGTTACTAAAGTCTACATGAATAGATTTAGATTCATTTAATCTTATTCTCCATTTTTTGGTCCATCCATACACTTTATTTACGGCCATTTGAACTTTTTCTGCTGCCTCTGCGTGGGTACTTCCTGAAGCCATTATAGCAGTGTCATCAGCAAAGGTCGCAATGGTGTTGTGTTCTAATTCGGGAATGTCACAGGTATACAGTAGGTACAGGACCGGACCTAAAACACTTCCCTGCGGCACCCCAGCTTTTATTTCCTTAAGCTCTGAGTAAGAATCATCTTGTCTTATTCTAAATACTCTATTTGATATGTATGATTCTAAGATATTGGCGAACTGTCTTGGTAACATCTTTCGAAGCTTGTGTATAAGGCCTTCGTGCCACACCTTATCAAAAGCTTGCGCTACATCTAGAAATACAGTATAGCATACTCTTTTATCTTCAAGAGTTTTTTTCTATAATATGTGTGATTCTGTGTACTTGATCGATTGTAGAATGCTTCTCTCTGAACCCAAATTGGTGTTCTGGTATAAGATTTGCACGTTCAATTACAGGTTTTATCCTTTTAACAACAGCTTTTCAAACAGTTTAGATATTATAGGTAGGAGGGATATTGGTCTATATGACGTTGTCTCATGAGATGGTTTCCCTGGCTTTGCTATCATAATTACTTCAGCTACTTTCCATAAATTTAGCACATGTTGTAGTCTGAGTGCAGCGTTGATAAGGGTGGTTAACTTAACTATAGCTTTTCTAGGAAGATTTCGTAGTATTTCCCCTGATATTAAATCATATCCTGGAGATTTTCGTGGGCTTATGCGGTGTTTTATTTCTAGTAATACTTCTCTTGGTGTAACTAGTTTTATGTGTTCATCTTCGGGTGATTCTATACCATCCAAAGTGAAAAGTTCGTTTACTTCTCTCTCATTTGGTTGGAAGATTTTCTCTAGGTGCTCTGCGAATCATTTTGCTTTTTGCTCGTTATTTACTGCCCATCTTCCATTTGCATCTTTTATAGGAGGAATTGGTGTGACCGGCCTTTTTAGATTTTTAGTAGCTTTCCACAGAGAGTAATTTGTACTACTGTCACTGGAAAGCTTCTGAAGTTTGTCGTTGGTTGATTCATCTATAAAGTTTTGTATTAGCCTCTTTAGCGTTTTTGTAAGATTATTTAGCTTTTTTTATCATCTGGGTCCCTCGATTGATGCCAAATTTTTCTTTGCCTTCTTTTTTTAGTTATAAGCAGTTTAATGTTTAGTGGATAACTATTTCCCTTTGTCTTTGTAGGAGTGACAGGTGTATTGTTCCAAGCTGTTTTTTGGATAAGTTTGATGAACTTTTCTACGTCACAGTTTAAATGTTCGATTGTCTTTAGAGGAACATTAAGCTCTATATGACTATCTAGGTCTATCTTAAAACTGTTCCAATCTGTAAACTTATTAACTAACATCAGTGGTTTTTCTTTGTACAGTACGTTCTCGCTCATTTCCAATAAAATTGGAGAATGATCAGAGTTCATATCGAAGCTCTGTTTTGTTCTTATGTAATTAGAAGATAGAATCTTAAATATAAAGAACTCTATCAAATCTGGAATTTTGTGGGGATCTGTTGGCCAGTAAGTTGGCATTCCCGTAGAAGTAACATCACATTTCATCTCTTTGATGGCACTTAATAGTTATTTCCCTTTAGTAGTGGATAGTCTAGAGCCCCAGTAAGTATTTTTTGCATTAAAATCACCTCCTAGGATAAACCTGTTACCAAGACCTTTTCAAAAGTTTACGTATTGCTCTTTTTTATCATGTAACGTGGGGGACAGTATATGGCAGATATAGTAATAGAATATCTCTTAGTTTTGAGACTTACCGCCACGGCTTGAATCTCTTTTTCTTCGTACTTACTTTCCTCATGGTGTTGAAGTGTTTCTTTTACAATAATGGCACTGCCACCTCTTGCTTTATTGTCTGGGTGAAGTGCATGATACACTTTATAGCCTTTAAACTTGATAAAAGATTGTTTGGTGAAATGTGTTTCGGATATAAGGCACACATCAACATTTTTCATATCTAGGACTACCTGCAGCTCGTTTTGATGTTTTAGTAGCCCATTTGAGTTCCACGCCAAAATTTTTAGTGTAGTGTTCATTTTTTTGACAAAGATGAAGTTGTATTGGCACTTCTTTCAATCTTTTTTAATCGTTCATCAAAAGATGACAGGAATTTTAAGATATTGTCTAGTTTTGTATCATTGATTACTTGCGGAGCCTGAGGTACCTTTGTTGTACCTGCTGCAGCTGCTTGTGCATATGAGATGTTCTTATTAACTGTTTTGTTGGGGAAACCCGCTGGCTCTTTTGACTTGCTTTGGCTTGGAACATCATGCTGGCGTACAAGCGTTTTTGAGTGTTTGTTCCGAATTGATTGGATTTCTTTGGCAATAACACATCCTCTGTAGTTAGCAGGATGTGGGTCACCACAGTGGACGCACTTTGGCTTCTCCTCTGCTGTTTTTTTGCAGTCTTTTGTAAATTAGGCACAACACCTAAGTAAATATTTGTAAAATACATGTTACAATGTAATAACTGTTGGTGAACCATAAATAAATAAATAAATAAATAAATAATAAATAAATGTTTATCCGTGCATTTTACGCACCTGGGTTCTTTAGAGCAGTATTTTTGCGTATGCCCGTAAGCCTGACATCTTTTGCATTGCGGAACTAACTTCGTTGTTTTTATTGCCTGTATTTCTACTTTATATCCTAATATGGTTTGGATGCTGTAGATTTTATTTATTTGCTCGTCATTTTCGAACGTTAACATAAACATGTTCAGAGGGTTTTTGGTTCTCCAGCTCAATTTATTTACTGCTTCAATGATTTTGTATCCTTTGTTGCTCAGATCTTCCACAATTCTGTCTGGTTGGCATGTAAAGTGCAATTTCTTGACCATCACTCTTATTGGCCTCTCTTGTTTGTTTTCATAAGAGTGCCAATGACTATTGTTAAGAGTCAAGGCGTTTGTTATTTCCCTATACGATTCATCATCGGTCGCATTGACTTTGACGCTTTCGCCATTCATCATTTTAATACTAAACTTGTTAGCAGACTGTGTTTTTGTCAGAAAGTCGAAAAAATTCTGATAATTTTTTATATCATCCACAATAAGGGGTGGTGGTAGAGGATTTTTTTTACTTGTTTCTCTCTTTTTATCTTCTTCATTGCTTGTTTCATTATGAGTGGGTGAGGTGTTCAATTTTCTTTTCTTTCTAGTTTTTGTACGTATCCACTCTGTTTCTCTCGCAAGATCTTCTTCATCCGTGCTGTACTCAACACGTGGAGTAGAAATTTCCATCGTGGCGGTAGTAGTTGTTGGTTTCGTAGGGTTGGAGTCCGCAAGACATTTTAGTTGTTGTTGAAGAATGTCAATTTGACTCTTTAAATCATCGACGAGGCATTTCAGTTTTTGGCGCTCGTTACGTTCTTCACACAACACTTTATACAACAGATGCTCAGTCTCTGTTATTAGTGTAATTGTTTCCTTATTGAATTTTGTTTCCATTATTAAGGCAGGTGTTTAATTCGCCTTAATAAATTATTGGCCATTCGTCATCAGCCTTGCGCAATGATAACTGGGTCATCGCGGTTCGGCCGACTGCGCGGCGTTGTTGTGATGCGTTAGCACTTTAGCACTGTAGGTACGCGCGATCGCGAAAAACACTACTGTTCTCAGCGAAAATCGAACGATCACTATAATTGATCATAATCTCACGTCTCACGAATTTTATGTTTGACTAGCTGCGCCCCGCGATTTCACACGCGTACGTAACTTATAAGAATCGGTCCTATATATATATATATAGTTTGTATGTTTCCACTAATGTCTGGGACCGATTCTTATAAGTTACGTACGCGTGTGAAATCGCGGGGCGCAGCTAGTCAAACATAAAATTCGTGAGACGTGAGATTATGATCAATTATAAAACAAAGAATAAAATTAAAATAGTGTTAAGAATATAAACTCCTAAAAATTAGACGCACTGTAAAAACTGGCTATACTTGTGAAATTAGCCGGAACACGTCTATTTTTAAACATATTATAAGCCTTTGGGTTTGCCATATCAGACCAAGCTTGGCATCCATCTTGGTGATCACAGTAGATCATATAGGCAGAGGAGAACGCTGATGCCCTTTCCATAGACATTCCCTAAGCCTAACGACACACACAGATAGGGCCAACAAAATCCCAAAAATATTCCTCTTTAATTCAACATTCAATTTCATTATTCTGTCTACTTCCCTGCCCTAAATTAAAACAGTCTATAAAATGAACAATTTAAAATATATTGTCCGACTCGTTTATAATGTGAACCACTAGAACCACTAGAATGTGAAGAGGAAAATTAAAAATAGATAGTTATTACCGAGCAAAAATATAACCTTCAATACAAAGCAATGTGAATGTTAAAAATGTACAATGTTTATTGTAAAAACAATTGCATATTAAAAAAAAAGAATTAATATGAGTTGGCTAAGAACCCTTCTTTTCGATCGGTTTAAAAGTCAAACCTAGGAGTCATTTAACTTTAATGGGCGCTTTACTCAAGCCTATGCCAATTATTAACACGCCTAATGGCAATACATTTTTAAATTCGGCATAACAATACAATTGTTGTCTCTGTACAATGTCTAATCATTGAAATAATTACTTAAAGTCAAAACAATGACATTCGTTTTCATCTTTTTCTTGTATCTACAGTTTATTATTCATAACCTGTAGTTTTTTACAGAATGACAAACGTATTTATAACATTATGTTAGTCTTTAATTATATTAGCTAGATATTTTAAGTGGCAATTACATATTCAATATGTCATTAGTTTCTACACTATTTTTAAAGCAGGTCAGTAAAATTGATTTCCTTCCCAAGGCCGCCTACCAGACCAGCACCAAGGGCTGAAGGCTTCCAGGGAACTAGTGTGACTACTATTTGAGTGTGAGTAGGATACGTATGTGTCCTTAGGAGGCGGGATGGAGTGAAAGCAACCGCTGTGTGAACAATTTATTTTGTGCATAATTTTAGCCGAAATAGTTAAGTAAGTGATTATGTAAAAACTGTTTTATTTTCTTTTTACATACGTTTTTAGTGTTTTAGTACTGTAATGAGAAGCTGGAGAAACGATTTTTTATTTTTACTGTGTAGGTTTAGCGTTTGACCACTGCACTGTCTGATCTTAAACGGCGATGTGGTCGTAGATTACAACTGGCTCTCGAGTGCCGCTTCCAGAACACCGCGATAGGTGCTTCACAACCATCGAGATACTAACCCCGAGAGATGAAATACTGTACCATCCGATCTTACAACAATGTATTGATTTTGCTACAACTAATATCAGCGCACGGGAAATGGGCACGGAGTATAGTGGCTTAGCCAATCAGCAGCGCAAGTACGGTAGTCGGTTCGATAAATTTGTCGAACCAAAAACTCGATAAATTTATCGAATGTTCCGAGTACCGAAGTCTGATCGTAAAGTATTGTAGTAGCTCTATATTCTCTTTGGATTCGACCTAGTTATTCGATAACTTTTGTCGAAAGTATCGAGGTTCGATAAAAGTCGATAACACCCACTTTATCGATTTGAACTGTCAATTATATCGATCAAAAAGATCCGTACTTGCGCCGCAGAGCGTATTATGTCTAGGCAAAAATGGTGGAATTTATTTCGTGCAAACCAAACGTCATTGCATATCTAGGGGTTAGTTCCTCGATGCTGGCGACCTATTATAAACTTGAAAGTACTATAATTCTACCACCAAGCACCTTTTACTTTATTCAATAATGTGGGATGCTTGGCTTCTAATTTGTTAAAATTTGAATCGAGGTATACTCCAATATGTTAAACTTCGTTGTTTATGTTCAAACTTCTGTAATTTGCAGCTGTTCATAGCGGTGTCTCCGCAGTTTGCCGCGTTCGCTGTCGGGGGTGCCATCACCTACCCTGGCGTACTACTGCAACAGCTCAATGGAAACAGCAGTGCCATACAGCTCGACATGGACTCAGCGTCCTGGATCGGTATAAATCCTTATTTCATTACTTTGTTTTAAACCAACTTCAAAAGAAAAAGGAAGAGGATCCCAATTCACCTGTAGTTTTTGTTTCTGTGGCGATGTTACCTACTCGATTTTTTTGCCGTGATTCTTTTTTTCATGAGTAGGGTACCCTACTAATTGATATTTATCAAGGGTGGTCCTTCAAGAAATTGTATGAAAGAGTCATACAACTAAGGGTGGGAAGATGGAGGATGCAATTTCATTTATATCGATATTTTCGTCAAAGTTGTTTCCCGCTTTTCAAGCTTATTTTTTAAGTTGATTAACCGTTCTCTTTGAGACGAACACTAATTATTAAATATTGTCTTCTATATTTGTCGTTTGAAAATGTGTTGGTCAATTTTTTTTATAAAATAAAAGGACCCTATAAGATCCACCAAATTCCACCAAGCATTCTTCATCATACTGTTGACGTCTCCACTTATTTAACTCTTGAAAATATTGAAAGATGTACCTAACATTTATTGCGAAGTAAAGTGTGTTCATTTTTAGGTTCCATCCACGGGATAACCGGACTACCAGCCATACTGATGCCAACAATCATGCAGTGGAGAGGCAGAAGGTTCGCGTTCCTCACCGCCTGCCTCATCAGCTTCACTGGATGGGTCCTAGCATACAGTGCCACCAGCATCACAACAATACTCATCAGCGAATCCTTTCACGGTTTAGGCACCCATAGTCTAATGTCCGTCAGCTTACTAAGCCTGAGTGAATTAGTCGCTCCAAGATTCCGGAATATATCAATGGTTGCATTCTATATGATCCAAGCGTTGGGTATAACTAGTATGGCAGTAATAGCTCGGTACCTACACTGGAGGGCTATTAGCATTATCATGGCAGTGTCTTTGTCTGTCGCCATATTGAGCGCATTACTCTGGCCCCAATCGCCTTCTTGGTTAGCTTATAAAGGAGAATTCGCCAAATGTGAACAGGCGTTTGTATGGTTACGAGGCACAGACGATGTTTCGAAGAATGAATTGGGGGAGTTAATCAACGCCCAAAAAGAAAATAGGAAAAGTATTAGAAACTCACAAAGCTTCCATATGAAATCTATTTGGAAAACAGTTTTACGCAAAGATTTCTATTTGCCATGCATCTTTATGTTTATTTTACTAAATGTGATGTATTGGAGCGGGACTATAGTCATACTAATATATGGACCAGAAATGATATACAAAGCAACGGGAAACGAAGACTTGGCATCGCTTGGAAATATAATTGTTAACATAATTCTGCTCACAGGAATCACCACAACGAATATATCAATCAAGTATTTTAATAACAAATCTGTTCTCCTGTTCAGCACGGCAGGTACTGCATTGTTCTCTATCTGTATTTCGTTAGTAACTTTTTTCCAAACGTCAGGCATTTTGGAAAAGAATTCAGAATTGTTTGTGTACTTTTTGGTGTGTTACATGGCATCTAATAGTTTGGGCATAAACTCTATAGTTTTCACTATGGCATCTGAATTAATACCAGTGAAGCACAAAGGTATTGGCGGAGGATTATTTATCATATTCACATGTGTTTTGCACTCTTCTTCCTTAAAGCTGGCTCCGTACATGTTCTTGAGCATGGGACTATCGGGGACCTTTCTCATATATACATGCAACGCTATCCTCTGCGGGGTTCTGATATGGAAATATGTTCCAGAAACTAAAGGAAGAACTTTGCAAGAGATCGAAGATTATTATTGTAATTTAAGTTTTGAACAGCATAATAGGTTAACATCGCTTAATTGTACAGAGCCAATGATTGTAAGAGCTAAGTAATTTTTGAATATTCATATTAAATACATAGACAGACCCAAACTTTCGTTTTATTCTGTGTACGGTGAGCCTAGACACGAGCTTTCAGGAGATTGTGTTCTGTGTTTCAGGATTTCGTAATCCGCACTATTACTGTGTTATCTATTAGGTTTATCCTTCTTTCACTCAGCAACTGATCAAGTGATTTTTGCATAGAGATAGCGTGAGGCCTGAGAGTAACGTACTAGCGTAAATATTTTTGTTTTTTTGCAATATTACATATCTATTTAAAAACAACCATCACTGAAGACCAGCACTGGTTGTTTACAACCAATATTATGCTGAGTTATAGGACCGTTTTGAAACAATTAAATACCTAACATTTAAAAGTAGGTACCTCGTATTGTAAAGATTTAAGTGATTGATAGAAATAAATGTTTTCAATTGTTTTTAAGTACCTACATAATTATATTTTTATAATAATACAGGAAAAATAAATATAGACATATACTCGTAAAACATAAAATAATTATACTTAACTAATAAAAGATACAAAAAATTTAATTAAAAACTTATTAAACAATGGCAACCACGTTGAATGAGAATACTTATTCGCTGTCCAAAATAAAAACCAGCATGCATGTCACGTGCGAATCGCTACATATATAAATATTGTGTACCCCGGGTCCTCACAGGCCAAGAGTCTCTACCCCAAACGGGTCAAAACTTATAACTACTGTCAACAAGTAGATACATACTTGTGCCGCTTGAGGGACACCGCTGATGTTGTTGCGCACTGACGTACCTGGAAGATGTGAAGGTGCGAGGGTATAAACACAGGTAGCGTCCCACACCAGAGGCCTTCCTATTTTTCAGGGTATCAGTGTCATACCGTCGGCCTTTTTCCATCGTCACGCATCAAGCCACTCGGTTCTGGAGTGGCCGTCACCATGGCACTGGTAAAAGCCCGATGGATGATGTCATTCTGGGAATTTTCTCGGGGCACAACGCCCTAACCTTTTAATACATGAAAGGACGTGATGGCCAAATCGGTCGGCTATGTCACCACATTGCCACTAGGCTGGCAGTTCCTAAACCTACTATATTATTGTTAGTAATAAATCGATACTTTATGGCTCCTGAACCACAGTTGCTACTAATTCAGGAGTCTACGGATTCATAATCTTGTTATACTCATATTTACAAGTACCAATATAAATAACTTTTTACTTTACCTTTCTTGCTGATACAAAATAACGCTTACTTAACTCGATAAGCGAGAATGTCTTCGATGTTTCGATTGGACTTTCGCATCTTACCATCCCAGTGAATTCCGGAAAAGCTCTCGCACGACTTACGCCACATTAACACGTAAACCAACAAAAGTAGATTAGAATTTTGTAACTGCAACAATTGTTCAATATTTTATACGAAAAAGGCGTCTTTACTACTTAGTTCTAGGTAAGCGTGCTCCATCATCTACCGCATCGTCACTTACCACCAGGTGAGATAGCAGTCAAACGCAAGCCTATAATACATAAAAAAGAACATTATGAAAATTGACAATGGTTTATTGATGACCGCCACTGTCATAGGCGACCATAGAGAAATGATTGTGCTATAAATACCGAGAGATACCTAGTGATCATTTTACGACGAAACCATTGTCATTTTTAAACAATTAGTTTAGTAGAATTGGGGTGCAGATTATATGACATCATCACTATAATTGCACTAGCTGACTGGTCCGTTTTTAAACTCGCCAGCTAGTAACTCAATTTCATCGAATCATTAGTACTGGCTGCATTTGTTTTTTATTTTTCCTATACGGTAATGAGACAACCAAATCATATGCCTGATAGGTAAGCATTACGCTAGAATAATTGCAGTGCCACCCAGAACTTTGAAACACAATCTACGAGGCGCTGCAGTGCGCCTAGAGAATACAGGTATTAATTAGGTCTTACATTCCCAGTAATTTCACAGACTATTTTCGTATTGAAAACAGAACAAGTCGATGTAACAAAAGTTACATAAAAATACACCGAGTTCACATAACATTTTGATCCATAGTTTTCAAACTACTGAATCGATTTTGATGAAATTTACGCTTTTCCCTAAGTTGGAAATATTTTTTATACTAAATGGGCTTGCGTTTGACCTCTATCTCACCTGCTGTTAAGCGACAATGCGGTCTACGTTTAGCACGCTTGCCCAGAAGATACCTGTTCACTCGTGTCTTGAAAACTCCCAGATTGTAGTATTCAAGAAAAACAGGTGCAGGCAATTTGTTCCTACTCTTTAGCTGTCCGCATGACGTAGAAAAACGCTTCGGTAAAGTTTTCTGAGTGAGGCGTGGATAAACATACATACAAAATACGAACATACATAGGCATAATATACATACGTGTCGAATTGACATCCTCCTTTGTTGAAGTCGGTTAAAAATATGTTATGTTACTACCTGTTTGTACAGTGTCCCGAGCGCGGCTTGCATGTGTGCACGCTAGTAGGCATGTATCACAAGGATATTGTAATATTATATCAGACTGCCACCAAGTGCAAATACTGCACAATTAAGGAGTAAAGCGCGGTGATGCACACACACATAATTACAAGCCGCGCTCAATACCTCTATTAAGACAACATACTTTTCTGTTTTCACTGCGCTACTTTGCTCATTAAACCGGAATACAGTAATGTTTGCACTCAACAGTTACTTGAAAGCACACTATGTGAACAAAAGGACGGTACACGTCCACACGAACGCGACGCTCGCAAAAAGGCCTACATTTTCAGGCCATTTTTTTCAGATTTTAATTTTTTGTGAATTCTGTGAATATTTTCGTTGTGCATAAATTTTAGCCAGGAAAACCTTAAACGGTGATAAATTTTATCCTTTTTGTGTTTTGTATGCCTTGATTTATTTACATAAAGAACCAAATTTTTCACAACTTGTGCCAGTCTTCATATTATATTACTAAGAGTAGTCCGGTTGATCGGACAACTGAACTGTACTACGGGAAAAGAGCGGATCATTAAGTCATCTTATAAATTTAATAATTATTATGACATCGCTTTCTATGCTGTTTTTAAGACAGGTCAGTTAAACTTTTTTTAAACTCTTTCTATAATGCGCTCCTGTATGGGCATACCCTGGCCCTACCATGGCCCTGGAAGGACGGCAGCTTGGTGTGGCCCGGGCTGTCCTAGGTCAGAGGTTGACGAGGAAGGGCAGGAGGTTGAGTCGCAGTGCTGGGGGCACCAGTCCTACGGAGAGCTCGGGGCTCCCGATTTAACGCAGAGGCAGACCACCGAGTTTGTTAGTTACAAATCCCACAGAACCCCGCTGCTCCCCAGAGCAGCTGATCCAGAGCTATCTCAAGAAGATATCTCAGTCGACAACAAAAAAGGGCCTTACGTCTTACGACCTCTAATCAATTATAACTATTATTAAATAAAATATTTTGAGTGGCGGGCCGGTGCAGAAATGTTTAAGTGATCCGTTACACACCAAGCACAAAACTATTAGTGCAATTAGATGCATGCACGAACATTCTCTCTGGCAGAAAAGGTAATATTGAAAATCATTAATGTTCATCACCTGACTGCGGGTTTCCTTTTCTGTACCTTCGTTGTGTGTTAAGGCGCTTTCACGAGTTAATGACATTTATCATTCTGTCCTCTCTACACGTACTGTCGGTTTGCAGCTTTTTACTAAATGAATTTATATGAAAGTATATACGGTACGTATAACAAAACACCCATTTTTTAAATTTTTGTCAGTCTGTCAGTCGATCTGTCCGTCTGTTTGTTCCGGGTAATCTCCGAAACGGCTGGACCGATTTGGTCGGGTCTTTCACTGGCAGATAGCTGATGTTACAAGGAGTAACTTAGATGACGTAAGCGAAGCCGCTGGGCACTACACGATGAGTTGGAAGGTTGGATTTGGAACGTTTGGATATTCAATATTCCTATCACTCCACGTACTCCATCTGAGATTACACACACGGGCGGTTTTTGGAGCGCTTGCGTTGAATGTTATAGAGTAGTGCTCGTGTATGGGGGCTTTAAAGTTTTTATAAGTTTGTATGTTTCCACTAAAGCCTGGAACCACTGGAACGATTCTTAAAATTCACTAATACTTGTATGGAGCTACATCATCCTTGAGTACTATAGGTTATGTGCACGGGTGAAATCGCGCGGCGCAGCTAGTCAAACATAGAATTCATGAGATGTAAGGTTATGGTCAGTTATAAACCTAAGAATAAAATTAAAATAGTGTTTAGAATAGAAACTCTTAAAAAATTAGACGGTCTGTAAAAAGTGGCTACACTTGTAAAATTAGCCGGAACAGTCCATTTTTAAACATATTACAAGCCTTTGGGTTTGCCTTTATCAGACCAAGCTTGGCAACCATCTTGGTGATCACAGTAGAACATACAGTCAGAGGAGAACGCTGATGCCCTTTCATTAGACATTCCCTAAGCCTGCTCTAACGACACACACAGATAGGGCCAACAAAATCCCAAAAATATTCCTCTTTAATTCAACATTCAATTTAATTATTCTGTCTACTTCCCTGTCCCTATTCCCACTTCCCTGCCCTAAATTAAAACAGTCTATAAAATGAACAATTTCAAATATATTGTCCGACTCTTTTATAATAAACCACTAGAATGTGAAGAGGAAAATTTAAAATAGGCAGTTATTACCGAGCAAAAATATAACCTTCAATACAAAGCAATGTAAATGTTAAATGTATAATGTTTACAGTAAAACAATTGCATGTTAAAAAAAAAGAATTAATATGAGTTGGCAAGAAGCCTTCTTTTCGATCGGTTTTATAAGTCGAATCTAAGAGTCACATAATTTTCATGGGCGCTGCTTTACTCAGGTCTACCTATCTATGCCAATTAACTAACACGCCTAGTAACAATAAAATTACTGTCTGCATATCAATATAATTGTTGTCTCTGTACAATACCTAATCATTGCAATGAGAGAGAATTGAGAGAAATAAATAATTTTAATTTTTTTAATGATGCATTGTAATAATTACTTAAAGTCAATGCAATGACATTCCTTTTCATCATTTTTCTCGTATCTACAGTTATTATTCATAACCTGTAATTTTTTACATGAAGACAAGCGTATTAACATCATTATATTAATCTTTTAATTATATTCTAGATATTTTTAGCGGCAATAGTAAATTCAATATGTCATTGGTTTCTACACTATTTTTAAGACAGGTCAGTAAAATTGATTTTCTTCCCACGGCCGCCTGCCAAACCAGCACCAAGGGCTGGCGGCTTCCAGGGAACTAGACTTTTTTTACCAGTGTGACTATTATTTGAGTGTACGTATGTGTCCTTACGAGGCGGGATGGAGTGAAAGCAACTGCCTGTGTGAACAATTTATTTTTTTGTGCATAATTTTAGCCGAAATATTTAAGTGAATATGTAAAAACTGTTTTATTTCTTTTTTACATATTTTTTTAGTGTCTTGGTACTTTAATGGTAAGCTGGTAGAACGATTTTTATTTTATTACTCTGTAGGTTAGCGTTTGACCACTACACTGTCTGATCTTAAACGACAATGTGGTCGTAGGTTACAACTGGCTCTCGAGTGCCGCTTCCAGAACACCGCGATAGGTGCTTCACAACCATCGAGTTACTAACCCCGAGAGATGAAATACTGTACCATCCGATCTTTCAACAATGTATTGATTTTGTTATAACTAATATCAGCGCTCAGCGTATCAGCGCGCGAGAAATCGACGCGAGGCGGTGGCTTGGCCAATCAGGACGCGTTATGTCTAGGCAAAAATGGGGGTATTTATTTCGTGCAAACCAAACGTCACTGCATATCTAGGGGTTAGTTCCTCGATGCTGGCGACATATATTAATCTTGAAAGTACTATACGTCCTACCTACCACCAAGCACCTTTCACTTTTTATTTTTTTTATTCAATAATGTGGGACCCTTGGCTTCTAATTTGTTAAAATTTTAATCGAAGTATACTCCAATATATTGAACTTCGTTGTTTATGTTTAAACTACTATAATTTGCAGCTGTTCATAGCGGTGTCTCCGCAGTTTGCCGCGTTCGCTGTCGGGGGAGCGATCACCTACCCTGGCGTACTACTGCAACAGCTCAATGGGAACAGCAGTGCCATACAACTCGACATGGACTCAGCTTCCTGGATCGGTACAAATCTTTATTTGATTACCTTGTTTTTAACTAACTTCAACAAATATGAGGAGCTTCTTAATTCGCCTGTACGTTTTTTTTATGTGGCGATGTTACCTACTCTATTTGTCTGCCATGGTTCTTTTTTCCATGATTAGGGTACTACTAATTGACATTTAGGTATCAAGGGTGGGGCCCTTCAATACATTTTAGGAAAGAGTCACACCCCTAAGGGTGTAAAGATGGAGGATGCAATTTCATTTATCTCCATATTTTCGTCAAAGTTGGTTCCCGCTTTTCAAGGTTGATTAACCTGTTCTCTTTGAGACGAACACTAACTATTGTCTATTGTCTTCTATTTGTCTCGTATCCGTCTCCTTTTCAAATAGTAGGTTAATTTGTTTTATAAATAAACGGACCTAATAGGAACCACTAAAGTTATTGGCAACGAACCTTCTTCATCATACTGCTGATGTCTCCACTTATTAAACTCTTGAAAATATTGAAAGACGTACCTAACTATTATTGCGATGCGAAGTAAAGTGTATTCATTTTTAGGTTCCATCCACGGGATAACCGGACTACCAGCCATACTGATGCCAATAATCATGCAGTGGAGAGGCAGAAGGTTCGCGTTCCTCACCGCCTGCCTCATCAGCTTCACTGGATGGGTCCTAGCATACAGTGCCACCAGCATCACAACAATACTCATCAGCGAATCCTTTCACGGTTTAGGCACCCATAGTCTAATGTCCGTCAGCTTACTAAGCCTGAGTGAATTAGTCGCTCCAAGATTCCGGAATATATCAATGGTTGCATTCTATATGATCCAAGCGTTGGGTATAACTAGTATGGCAGTAATAGCTCGGTACCTACACTGGAGGGCTATTAGCATTATCATGGCAGTGTCTTTATCTATCGCCATATTGAGCGCATTACTCTGGCCCCAATCGCCTTCTTGGTTAGCTTATAAAGGAGAATTCGTCAAATGTCAACAGGCATTTCTATGGTTGCGAGGCACAGACGATGTTTCGAAGAAAGAATTGGAGGAGTTAATCAACGCCCAAAAAGAAAATAGGAAAAGTATTATTAACTCACAAAGCTTCCATACGAAATCTATTTGGAAAACAGTATCACGCAAAGATTTCTATTTGCCATGCATCTTTATGTTTATTTTACTGAATGTGATGTATTGGAGCGGCACTGCAGTCATAATGATATATGGACCGGAAATGATATACAAAGCAACAGGAAACAGAGACTTGGCATCGTTTGGAAATATAATTGTTAACATAATCGTGCTCACAGGAATCACCACAACGAATATATTAATCAAGTATTTTAATAACAAATCTGTTCTCCTGTTCAGCACGGCAGGTACTGCATTGTTCTCTATGTGTATTTCGTTAGTAACTTTTTTCCAAACGTCAGGCATTTTGGGAAAGGATTCAGAATTGTTTGTGTACTTTTTGATGTGTTACATGGCGTCTAATAGTTTGGGTATAAACTCTATAGTTTTCACTATGGTAGCCGAATTAATACCAGTGAAGCACAAAGGTATTGGCGGAGGATTATTTATCATATTCACGTGTGTTTTACACTCGTCTTCCTTAAAGCTGGCTCCGTACATGTTCTTGAGCATGGGACTATCGGGGACCTTTCTCATATACACTTGCAACGCCATCGTCTGCGGGGTTCTGATATGGAAATATGTTCCAGAAACTAAAGGAAGAACTTTGCAAGAGATCGAAGATTATTATTGTAATTTAAGCTTTGGAAAGCGTAAGGGGGTAATATCGCTTAATTGTACAGAGCCAATGATTGTAACAGCTAAGTAATTTTTAAATATACATATAAAATACATAGACATACACAGACCCAAACTTTCGTTTTATTCTATGGACGGTGAGCCTAGAGACGAGCTTTCAGGTCCTTGTGTTCTGTACTTCAGGCTTTCGTAATCAGAACTATTATTTACTTGTAGGTTTATCCTTCTTTCACTCAGCAACTGATCGAAGTGAACTTTGCATAGAGATAGCGTGTGGGCCTAAAAATAACATATTAGCTTATTACTTTTCACCATTACCTATGTAATTTAAATTTTATTTAGTAAATATTTTTGTTTTTTGCGATATCACATACCTATTTAAAATCTATTTAAAACAACCATCACTGAAGACTGTTTACAACCAATATTATGCTGATTTATAGGACCGTTTTGAAACAATTAAATACCTAACATTTCAAAGTACCTCGAGATTGTAATTAAGATTTAAGTGTTTGTTAGAAATAAATGTATTCAATTGTTGTTCAGTACCTACACAAGTACCTACATAATTATATTAAATAAATAAAAACGTATAAAACACAATAATTTACCTTAACTAATTAAAAATACAAATAAATAATTAAAAACCTACTAAACGATGGCAACGCGCCTATAATACTGGAAGCATTGCCACGTTGAATGATTCGCTACCTCTATATAAATATTGAGTGCCCCGGGTCCCCACAGGCCAAGAGCCTCTACCCCAAACGATTCAAACATATAACTACTGACGACAAGTAGATACATACTTGTGCCGCTTGAGGATCTCCGCGCTAATGTTGTTACGGAGCCGGCCCGCACTGACGTACCTGGAAGATGTGAAGATACGAAGGTATTAAAGCCGGTGGCATCCCACACCAGAGGCCTTCCTATCTTCCAGGGTATCAGTGTCATACCGTCGGCCTTTTTCCATCGTCACGCATCAAGCCACTCGATTCTAGAGTGGCCGTCAACATGGCACTGGTAAAAGCCCGACGGATGATGTCATTTAGGGAATTGTCTCGGGGCACACGCCCTGCACTTTTAATACATGAAAGAGCGTGATGACCAAAACGGTCGGCTATGTCAACACATTGGCTACGAAATGCCACTTGGCAGGGAGCTCCTAATAAATTGTTACTTTATGGTTCCTGAACAACAGTTGCTACTAGTTCGTGAATCTATGGATTCATTAACATCTTGTAATACTCGTATTTACCTGTACCTTTAATAGCGAGAATCGATTGGACTTTCGCATCTTGCCATCCCAGCGAATTCCGGAAAAATTCTCACACGACTTAAATGCAACATTTACACGAAAATGAACAAAAGTGGACCAGCATTTTGTAACTGCAACAATTGTCCAATTTTTTCTACGAAAAAATGCTTTTTTTGTTGTTTACCACGGTTGTTTCAATGTATTAGAGAAAAGGTTCCGTAGTTTCAGCCAGGATTATTGTGGACTTAAAAATGTTACGTTTTTGTTAAAAATGTTAAGTTAATTTATTGTTTTTTTATCAATAAGCCATTCGATGAATGATAAAAATATATTCCTTGTACGTAACTCATAGGTTTCGTATACAGAAATAGAATTTTTTGTACGAAAAACTTGTGGTTTCGTCAAAAACTCATTTATTTCTCATTCGTAACTGGTTACGAAACTACGGTTGCTTAACGGCCGAAGGGTTTTATTATCCATTTAAGCGTTTGACTGCGATCTCATCCGGGGACCAAGAAAAAGTCATTTTCTATAGTAAATGTCGATAGTAGAAAAGAAAAACCGGCCAAGTGCGAGTCTGACTCGCACACCGAGGGTACCGTACAAACTTGTAGGTATGCATCCATCACGGGGATCGTTAGGTAATTGACAGCTACATTCACTAAAATAATTAATTAATTTTTTTGTGATGGTATTACAAATGTATACGTTTTTGGATTTTTTTTCCTTTACTTGTGCTACAACTATAAGATACTGCTTCTTGCCAAATATCATTATCAAGCTCAACGGGAAGTACACCATACGTTTTGAGTCCCTTCCGATGTTAAAATATGCGGCTTAAACGTATCTTCTGATTGCGTTGACTTAGAAGTTTGACTTTTCCACAGCTTCAAGGGATTGCAGACCTGTGTATTTGATATTAATTTCAACTTGATACCTCCACGCGTTCCTAACATAAAGGCTTGACAGGCCGACAGACAGATGTAAAACGAAGTGAGACTATAAGGGTTTCTTAGTTCCTTTTGATGTACAGAACCCTAAAAACGTATGGAACTGACATAAGGACTCATTACCATGTGTAATTCTAACTCCCTAATCATAACTGACAATGTTGTTAAAGTTAGTTGGCACACTAAACTCAAATGAGCTTATACTACACTTAAAACTTAATTCACACAATGTAACGGGTTATTTACCCAACAGCGTCAAAATATCGTGTTTATTATTATAATTATAAGCCTCTTACGATCCCACTGCTGGGATACCGGCTTTCTCTCAGAGAGAGAGAGGTATGGGCCATAATCCACCACGCAGGCCCAGTGCGGCTTGGTGGATGTCACATGTCCTCGAATTTTGTGGTTCTTGAACATGCCGGTTTCCTCACGATGTTTTCCTTCACCGTTTTTAGAGCGAGTGCGAATAATCCGCACATAACTTGATATAAGTTATTGGTGCGGGTCGAGTCGAGATTCGAACTATGGTGCGTTGGATTGAAAGTCGCACCAGTTCCGGCTCGGCCACACTCGCTCTTAAATATCGTGTGCTCATCGCTTAATAATAATCACGGTAAATATCCTGTTACAATGTGTGAATTAATAAATAACCGTCAAAGTTTAAAAAACGTATACGTTCGCCAAGGATCCCTAAAAAATTACGAAATCTCTTTACAAAATTAACAATAGAAACAAGCTCGAACACAGACAGTAGTCGAAATAAATAAAAAAGGAAACATGATTAGTTTACATAAGCACGTACGTTGGTGTACAATCACAACCGTGGATGTGTTATTATAATTATTATAATCCAGAAATCGCTGTGTCAACATGAACTTCTCGCCTTTTGTTAAGCAGGTTAGTGAATTGTATTAATGTCAGTGGAAGTACTACTAGGCTTATAAGACTAAATAATGTCTCAAGGTAACGAGTGCTATGCAGTGCCGCGCAGGCCTTTTCACAGTTGTGAGTGGCATACAATTGTTATGAACCGGTGTTATGCTTACCACCAGGCCAACGACCAGCTCGTCTCGTTATCCAATAGTACAAAGAAAATGTTTTATTCAATTGAGGGTTTTTCGTAAACGAATCAATAAGAGGCGATACGCCCAAGTACTAGACAGTAATCCCGGGTTTAAAAGAACAGAGGTACGGTATTCCCTGTCTGTCGTAAAAAGCGATTAAAATAAAACCTTATCTTAATACAAATATAACCGCTTTTTGACCAGCAACAGATTTTCTGTCGTTGGCAAGGCTCTTAAGATCTAGGGCCCCGGCTGAAGCTCCATTTTGCGAACAAAGTTTTGAAAGAAATTGACCAAACTTTACAACAACAAGACAAACACTAATAACAATAACCAACAAGTCTAACAACAAATCACAATTGTACAAACGCAGGGAGAAGCACATTCAAGTTCGAGAAAACAAAAACGAGTGAAACGGGAAATGACGACCGCAGAAATGTTTAGAACCTCTACAGTCTTACCAGTATAATAAAATATTTTCTATCAAAAATTGTTTTTCTTTTTCTTAATATTGTACAGAACAGATATTACGTAAAATAAAGAGTATAAAACGATTTTTATTTTATAATTGATCAGATTACGACTAGAAAAAAACAATTAAATGTATTTTTGTTCAAATATACCAAACTACAAGTATAAAAGATATTTTTTGCACTGTTATCCCCTTTCTTTACTTAAAATATCTAAGATGTTGGAACAGGGTATAGTAAAAATCGACGCAATCGCGCGTCGAACGCGAGCCTGTAGTATGAAAAAACAAAAACAAATTGTAGTCCATGCAAAAAATGTATGTAGATATATCTATAAAGAAATAAAACCATAACTGGCCTTTTTGAAATATCCTAAACTATTTCATTCCAGCTGTTCGTAGCCGGCTCCCCTCTCTTAGCCAGTCTCTCAGTGGGAGGAGCAGTGTCCTACCCCACGGTGCTACTCCACCAGCTGAAGAGAAACGACACCACGATACCACTGGACTTCGACACCGCTTCATGGATTGGTAAGAGCTGATTTCTTTCGTGGTGATACCAATACAGCTTCTTAAAGTTCACCTATACCAGGGTATAGGTAAATTCCATAATCTTAGATATTTTTTGTAAACAAAATAAATGTCACGAAAAGTCACTGTCAAAGTGACATGACAGCTGCCCAAAACATTTTTCACTTGTGAAAAATATTTTTGTTTCTATTTCATCCGGCTTTGCTCTCGCACGGCACAGTTATAACGTAACAAGAAACAAGAACCAACAACAAAAACTTAAAAAAAACTACTACAAAATAACAAGATCGTTAACAACAACACATACGCAGTAAGATTAGACTCGAGTTCAGAGATTGGAACAGATCAACAGACAGAAAAAGAAAATGGCGGCAATTGCACAAAATGTTTCAAATCTCTGCTGTGTTCCCAGTCTAAGAAAAATAACTGCACGAAAAAACCTTACTTTTATTATAGTTTTGTTTAAAATGTCAATCTTGCAAAAACTATTCATTCACGATTTTTCAATAATTCAAGTTTATGATGTTATAATTTAAAATCAATTATTAATAATGTCTATCACCAAATTATGGATTGCACAGTATTCTATCAATATTTTCGTTCTGTCACCTTTGTTTACATAAAATATCTTAGATTTTGGAACAGGGTATATGTGATGAGATCATCAGATGGTCTCTCCTGATGGACGCCTCTTTTGGATACCATAAGACAACCTATCCGCTCCTCTATACTTCTCCAAATGTATAAAATAATCAGAGGCTGTCATAATATTTCAAAATAGTTCTCAACCCAGTTTTTTGGCACTGTCCTGAGCGGTATTTCGAATTAACTCTAGGGATAATTATCGTGAGAACTGAAAAGTACATTAATTAGAATCGCTGACGTCTGTAATAAAATCCGAAAATAGAATTACATACATCATAGAAATAGTAATTGCTGTACACAATATTATTTGTAATTCGGCTGTTTCAAGAACATAATACAATAATTTGAAGATCGTATCCTAATAATACAGCCATCTGATGTATATGTAACTAATCCTTATTTTTTTTTATATTGAGTAAAGATACTTTAGTCGTTTGCAGTGCCACTCAGAACTTTCAAACACAAAGGTCTGCGCAGCACTTTAGATGCAGTGCGCTCGTTACCCGAGACATCACGGTTTAAGTTCAATTTTGGCTTATTTTTTTTAATACTGAATATCCTTGCGTTTGACCGCTATCTCACCTGATGGTAGGCGACGATGCGGTCGACGATGTAGCACGCATGCCTAGAAGATACCTGTTCACTCTTGTCTTGAAGACACCCAAATTGTAGTAAATTCACCGAAAATATACACCATTAAATTCACGTTGTTTACCATTTGCAAGTGAATTAATTTACCAAACCTATAATAATTAAATTCCATCCCTTTCTTATGTACTAATTGGGTGGTTAATTAGTTATCCGAATAAATTACTTTTGCGAGCAATTGAATAGGGGCATATCTTTTCGCCTGTTAAAGATACGTCTTTGTCACAATAAATGTGTCATGATAGTATTCACACGATTTTAGACACTCAATAAATTTTACCTCTCATTTTCATATAGGTAATAATATTTTCCTTTTAGGCGCTATACACGGACTGGCTGGCATCCCGAGTATTCTAATCCCGACCCTCATGCAATGGAGAGGCAGAAAGATCGCGTTCATTTTCGCATGTCTCATCTCAATCATCGGTTGGATCTTAGCTTACACCGCTACAAGTGTCTCTATCATATTAGCAAGCGAATCTTTCCACGGTCTGGGAAGTAACAGCATATACGCTGTCACATGTCTCAGCATCACCGAAATGATGGCACCGAAATACCGAGACGTTTTTATCCAGCTGTACTATATCCTACTATCAGTGTCAATGGCTCTCAACGGTTTACTGACTCAGTATTTACATTGGAAGACAATCAGCATAGTCATGTGCACACCGATGGGCCTAGCTCTGATTATAGCATTAATGTGGCCCGAATCACCTTATTGGCTAGCTTGGAAAGGAGATTTCGTTGAATGCGAGAAAGCATTCACTTGGCTAAGAGGCACAGATGACCTTTCAAAGAAGGAGTTAAAAGAGCTTATTAGTAGCACGAAAGCGAAAATGTCTAGAGATAGGCGATACAAAACCAAGTCTTTGAAATATCTCTGGAATAAAATCTCAAGCAGAGATTTCTACATGCCGGTCGCTCATATATTTGTTTTAGAATATTTAGTGCAAGGTATTGGGTGCATTATAATTATAATATATTCGATAGAGGTATTCCAGAAAATATCGGGTGATAATACCATCGCATTTTTCGGTGGTTTCATAGTCAACATTATACAATTAATAGGAGTAGCTGTATCTATCGTTCTTAATAGATATTTGAAGAAGAAAACGATCTTGTTATTCAGCATATTTGGAGCGACTGTATCACTGCTCTGCGCTAGTTCCATATCATATTTTCAAGTGATAGAGTACATCCCTAAAGAGTCTAATCTTAGCTTGTTTTGTTTGATATTATATATGTCAGCTATAAGTTTAGGAGTGATACCGGTAGCGTATCCAGTAGCATCAGCATTGATGCCTGTTAAGCACAGAGGTATTGGAGGAGTTATTTATGTTACCAACACATGTTTACTACATACTATAGCACTGAAATTAGCTCCATATTTATTCAGACATATAGACTTATGGGGTACGTTTCTTGTGTTCGCGGTCAACGGTATCTGTTGCGGTTTTCTGATATGGAAGTTTGTACCGGAAACCAAAGGCAGGACTTTGCAAGAGATAGAGTACTACTACGCGTCTGGAAAGTTTGACGATAGACTGAAGAGTGATGATGAGGGTGTAAGAGAACTAATGGTTCGAACGAACACAGAGCATGGAGAATATAATAATGTGTCGGATAAATAAGCAGAAAATTGTACCGAATAAATGTATTTTTTTACTAGAGTTGTATCTTATTTTATTCCTAATGCAGCTGTTTGCCTATTGGGATTTTTAACGTCTCAACGGTGGGCGAACGCCGAGAGCTCATAAGTATACTTTATCAGAGCTTGATAAGGGATTTATGGGGTTTATGCGATCTGCGATTTAGGGATAACCCTAAAAAGTAGCAAATCGCTCAGGGGTAATGTACGGGGTTTATGCAGCGTGAACCCAGGCTTGTGCTGTCATTGGAAGGCGGAGGTCAGGAGAGTATGGCCCTGCCGCAGGAATGTAATATCTGTTTTAATTTCAAATGGGCACTCAAGGAAGTTGTAGAACTAGTTGCCTAATTATAAAGCTGTACTTGAGAGGCAGTCTATTCCAGGTTTAGCATAATAATATATGGTGTAGATAAGGTGATAATGCAATGGAGAAATGCTGTACAAAAACTTTCATTGCCCGTGGTCCTACTGCCTAGTTCTGTTGGTTGTAACAGTTGATTTTTTTCCGTGGTTCTATAGCAGAACTACGGACAAATAGAATTGCCCGTAGTTCAACTGATAGTACATACCAAAAGCAATTGTGACAATAACTACATTTCTCTACAAAAGTACCTATCAGTACCAAGTCATTTACAAATTAAGTTCCACTAGTCTACCAACGTATCGCTCTGGTGGGTAAGATCCCTCTGGTGGCAATAAATGTTAATTATGATAAATAAATGCAAGTTTATTTTTTTACAAGGAGAGCAGTACTTCATTTCTTAGTTGGTGGGTACAGAATATGCATAGCATTAGGGTTTAATTAAAATTTTCATGATATAAGTATGAACAAACAAAATAGAGATGGTCCGAGTCCATAGTCCAGTAGAACTACGCAGTAGAACCACGGGCAATGAACGAACAAAAATTCCTCGAAAAATGTTGCGGAATAAAGTACCAATTCTGCAATGCACAAATTAAGTATTGTTTCTAGTCTATTATAATTTCACTAATTCAACAGACACGGCACTCGTCTCATACTTGCAATTAAAATGAATTCTGCAATGATAAAGTAAAAACACTTGTTCAAAGATTTTAAGCTATTGTTTTCTGTGTAACTACTTTTTGCGGCGTTTATATTACAGCACATTTGTTTAAGCTGTCATAATAACGAATACACTGGGAGCATAGGCAAATAGGGATAAGATTATATAATGTGGGTGCACATTATATAATCTTATTTAAAATGGACTTCCGCAAAGTAACGCCTGATTCCATCAAGCAAATAGGGATGTTGACTCCATTTTTTTTATGAGGTCATTCAATTCATTTTCTCATGAGAATCAAATGTCTATGTCGAACAAACTAGAAATAGAACGCTAGAAACGACAAAATGACATGTATGTGTGCAATAAAATATAATAAATAAATAAATAAAATGATAGTCAAGTCGGGCGTATCTAATGAGCGCTAAAACGCCCCTTACAAATTGGACAGAACATCTGACGTCATTTGTTCAACGCGGGCCGTAAAGCTGTACTAAAAACATGCATTTTGTTCATTTGGCCGTAAAACACTGCGTTTAAGTACAAAGTTGTTGAATTCGGGAAACTTTTAGATGCAGTATCTTTATGGAAATCATATATTTTTTGTGAATTTAATTTTTATTGTGTTACTGTGATGTTCTTAAACCTGTATACAGCAATTATGTATTTTGTGTTTCATGAAACATCCCAATTGTCCAAACATCCACAACTTCACACTTAATTTAAGTAAATGTAAAGAAAATATATTTCTTTTAAAATTGAATACTGCCGCACTCGGCGCCGTCGGCAAAACAGACTCTAATGCACAGACTTACAGTAACAGACCAAACATTAGGTATTGAATAGCGGGGCAAGTACGCACACATAAATATGTCGCTTAGACTGGGCCGCGTTAAGGATCCTTGTAGTTAACCGATATTAGATGAGTGCTTCCTTGGGTGGATTAGATTATTGGTTATCTCTGTGAAAATTTTAATTTCTCATAGAGAGCATAGTTTTGCTCTCTGGTTTGACGTAAAACCAAAAGCACCTCTTTTGTGCGAGTTAAGTGAAAAATGGTTGACTTCCATGTTGAAAAATGCTTTGAGCACAGCACACTAGCCGAACTGGGTTGCCCAGGATTGGCAGGAGTTTTATGTTTTTGATCCAGTCTTTCTTAATACTTTCATTCGTAGGAAATCTGGAACAAAAATTATTTGTGAATCAGTAAATACCTACTAACTGAATGAAAAGTACAGATGAAACGGGAATAAGAAAAATTACATTGCTTCCACAAGCAATGTATTTTTGTTATTTATTTATTTTCCTAAATTTAATACTTTTATTTGCTACTAGCTGCTGCCCCGCGGTTTCACCCGCGTGGAGATTTTGGATTACATAGTTTTTATTGTTTTGCGCGGAACCCTAATTATTTTTCTAAAATTAAAGTAGTCTATGTTACTCCTTGTAACATCAGCTATCTGCCAGTGAAAGTCCCGTCAAAATCGGTCTAGCCGTTTCGGAGATTACTCGGAACAAACAGACAGACGGACAGACAAAAATTTTAAATATGGTTGTTTAGTTATAGGTACCGTATATACTTTCATATGCATTTAGTAAAAAGCTGTTATTTTTGATATTACAAACAGATACTTCAATTTTATATATCTGTATGGATAGTGGCATACTGAAAATGTAAATAATATTTACGTTATTAAAGGTTAAGATTTGACACAGACCAATAAAGTAAACATGGAATATTCGTCTTTGTTGCTAATTTTATTCCTAGATTCTTAATGCGCTCCCTGTTATTGTATCAAGTACTTGAGCTGTCAAATTTTGGCCCTCGCTAACAAATTCTACATAATACTCTCCGATTACTCTAGTTCAAGGCTAAAAGCATTAACAAATAGCGTCTAAGATAGATTATCGACGTAAAAAACTGGTTGGCATGAACAAAATATTTGAATTCACTTGTAGAAATCACTTGTAGTGACCATTATACTTACCGATGAAAGAGAATCCGATGGATAATTTGCTGTGGGTAGCATTTTCACAACGGTATGTACTGCACTTCACCATTTTCACAGATTTTATTATCAAATTAACCAAAAAAAGCTATATTTTCAAATTAAAATACATATCAACAATCTGACTGGACATTGACGTAAAGTGACATGCACGTTGACATATAATATCAATGTGGCGGCATGGAACGCTTGGTCTGTTGTTTATGTGCGAGTCAATGTTGCAACACATAAATGAACGAGATACCACTAATGACGTTTCAATGTGAAAGAAAAGGATAAAATGATTATGTCTATGCGTAAATATATAACTATTATTAATGTTTCATCTGCTATATTACATATCTGTGCTCTAATGTAATACTGTGTCGATAAAACAGAGGTTACATTTAGAAAAGAAACAATATGGAGTACAGTGAAGATAATTATTATAGTGTGTGATAGAAAAACTATTGAAAGTACAAATAGGCGTAATTTGTAAGGCATTGACATATTAAAGAATAAACTTTAAATGTCGGTTCTTTATTTACAGGTAGGAGTTTTGGTAAATTGTGTAATACTTAGATGTAGTTTGGTATGTCATAGAACTAACAACAGAAACTAATAAAATAAAATACTTTGTTTACAGAGCAACGCGTCATAGTTTAATTCATTTGTTAGTGGGAGGACTAACTCTTCTGCGAGTGTCCGTCTGGGTTGTTACCACCGCTTTGCTCGTGAAGTCTGCCGCCAAGCAGTAGTGTGCAAGCATTACTGTGTTCCGGTTTGATGAGCAGAGTATCCAGTGAAATTACTGGGCTTATGAGACTTAATACCTAACGTCTCAGGGTAACGAGCGCATTGCAGTGCCGCGCAGGCCTTTGTGTTTCAAAGTTCTGGGTGGTACTGCAATTGTTATGGGCCGGCGTTATGCTTACCATCAGGCAAACGACCAGCTCGTTTCGTTACCAAATAACATAAAAAAAATCCTTGTAGAAAAAATAGAAGATAAACACTATAATTATATTATATACTTTATATATATATATATATATCTTCCGTGCTGCTCAAAACCAGACCCTGTACCAAATAGCCTTTAGCCCGAGCGGTAACTTTCATTCTGACGCACCATACTTCTAATCTCGGTTCGGCCCCGAACCAATGACTTAATACGTATATCAAGACTTGATATACGTATTAAGTCATTGGTTCGGGGTTAGTTATGTGCGGATTTATAATTCTAAAATGTTGAAGGAAAGATTGTGAGGAAACCCGCATGTCCAAGAACTTCAATATTCAAGCCACACTGGGCCCGCGTGGCATGGATTATGGTCCCTCTCTCTCTCTCCATGTCCCTCTCTCTCTCTCTCCATGTCCCTCTCTCTCTCTTTCTCTCTCACAGAGAAGGCCGGTAAACCAGCGGTGGGAGCGTAATAGGCTAATGATGATAAAATAACCTGACTGCACCAAGAAACGGATTTTATGCATAAGGTCAAACACGCAAAATGTCAAACAAGCAAAAAGTTAACCTCGCATAACATTTAACAATATATAACAAGCTCGTAACCAGTCTTTTTTGTGTAACTATGATTTTAATTACACAGTTCCTCGTGGTGTCAATTCTGTTGGCACAACTTAAACTTGACTAAAATTTAATTTAATTTTGTCAAACGTTGTTTTCTTTTTAGGAAGACAAGATTAAACTATAATTTAGTTTGACAGCATTATAATTAATTTAGTTACTTAACTTAGTCTAAGCGGTTATTTTTCTATTCTGTTGTACCTAATTTAAGACTAATAATAGAGCCGTGAAACTAAAATCCAACTAAGTTAGTTGGCATGAAAATGAACGCTGACTAAAATTTATTTATTCATTTAAAATCTGTTGGGGTGCCAATTCCATGTGGTCTTGTCTACCCTACCCATAGCGTATTTAAAAAGCCGAAGGCGCGAAGGGAGTGCAGCCCCCGCCGTAACAAAGCGCAGCCACCGTCCATATCTGTTCAAGCATTTGAAAGTTATGGTGGAATAAAGAAACTCTCATACATACAGATATGAACCCCAATCTCATTAAACTCTTTTTTTTGTGCAGTCGTGTAAAAATAATCAGTCCGCCAAATCCGTCAATTATATGTTTTAATATTCGATACCTACGCTGGCAACTGTAACAATTCAATTCAGTATAATTTGGTGCTATCAATACGGTAACTAAATTTAATCAGAACTTTCATCAGAATAGCGTTTAAGAACTCTCTAGGCTAAATTAAGAAATTTTATAATTTAGTTTAGTTTAGTCAGGTGAACAAGAGAATCGACACTATTGTTTTTTAGTTTAATTAAAGACCACTATTGTCCACATCATTTTTTTTCCTGCCGTAAAAAGGATTACAGAGTCTATGAGAGTTTGAGTATGTGAGAACACAAGATAGAACATACACGACCACACGTCTTATATTTTCGTTAAAAAAATGCATATTTCACCGGGTGTGAAACAAGTAGGTACATCATTTCTCATAATTAAAACAAGTCAAAGGTATGTTTATAATATAACTAGCTTCTGCCCGCGGTTTTAACCCGCGTTCCCAAAGGAACCGTGCATTTTTCCGGGATAAAAAGTAGCCTATGTTACTCTCCGGTCCATAAACTATATCTAAGTCCAAAATCCCGTCGATCCGTTGCTCCGTTACTACGTGAAAGAAAGACAAACCAACAAACACACTTTCGCATTTATAATATTAGTAGGACATAACGATAAAAATAAATGTAAGAGTTACCCAGTACAAATTTCCACTGCAAAGCCACATAAATATTAGTATTACTAAATATTAGTATCACCCGCGTGGAGGTATTGAATTTTATGGTTTTTATATTTTTTGGGCGTAACCCTAATACTTTTTCTAAAATAAAAGTAGCCTAAGTTACTCCTTGTAACATCAGCTATCTGGCAATGAAAGTCCCGTCGAAATCGATTCAGCAGTTTCGGAGATTACCCAGAACAAACAGACAGAGAGACAGACAAAATTTTTAAAAATGGTTGTTTTGTTATATGTCCCGTATATACTTTCATATGCATTTAGTAAAAAGCTGTTATTTTGATATTACAAACAGACACTTCCATTTTATTTATTTGTATAGATTTAAAAGACAGTGTATTTGATTTTTTTTATCGGTAAGCGGTCGCCGTCTCGACACGAGGCCGCATCATTTTTCTCTGTTTTTATTTCTATAAAGGATTAATAATTATTTTACTTTGCAGTTACTGGTAGCGGGGTCGCCACAATTAGCGGCGCTATCGGTAGGGGGAGCTGTGGGATTCCCGGGTGTATTGCTACACCAGTTCCGCTCTAACGACAGCTCGATCCAGTTGGATTTAGATACGGCCTCGTGGATAGGTATGTTTATCACTAAAACCAACTTTTGCAGTAAAATAGTTCACAACGTGGCAGGATTAACTTTTATGCGAGCGTCCGTGTGGATGGATACCACCACTTTGCCCCTGTAGTCTGCAGTAATGTGCAAGTATTACTGTGTTCCGGTTTGATGAGCAAAGTAGCCAGTAAAATTACTGGGCTTATGAGACTTAGGCTGAGATTCAGAGATGAATCTAAGCGTGGACTCACGCTTCCATACGTCAAAATTCTATACAGTTTTGACATATGAAAGCCAAAGTCTACGCTTAGAATCGTCTCTGAATCTTAGCCTTAATCTCGGTCTCAGGGAAGGCAAAGCCGCGTAGGACTTTGTGTTTAAAAGTTCTAAGTGGCACTGCAATTGTTACGGGCCGGCTATGCTTACTATCAGGCAAACGAACTGCTAGTCTCTTAACACAATAGTAAAAAAGAGAAACATAAAGTGGATAATGCTGACTAATCTCGAATTTGAACAAGAGTTAAAACTACAGAACGAAGTATATTAATCAATCCTATGCAGGGCCGGATTAACCATAAGGCAACTGCCTGGGGGCCTAGCACCGAAAAGGGGGCCCCGCACCCCGGGAAAAAAATTGAAAATGTTTCTTCGAGTGAAAATTAAATTCGAAGATTTGAATGTAACAAACCCTCAATGACAATATTATTAATATTGCTTTGCTTTTTATATAATGTCGTCATATTTCAGTACATTTCAAATTATTATACCATAATGTTACGTTATGGTTAGAAAAGGGGGCCCGAGACGTGCATTGCCTAGGGGCCCCAACATGGTTAATCCGGCCCTGATCCTACCAATCCCATCATGCTGATATTATAAACGCCGATGGGTGAATGTATGTATATTTGTTACTCTATCACGCAAAAACTATTGAACGGATTTGATAAGATCGCCTTTTGTAAAAACTTTATTGGAATACTGCGGCGCAAGTACGGATCTTTTTGATCGATAAAATTGACAGTTCAAATCGATAAAGTGGGTGTTATCGACTTTTATCGAACCTCGATACTTTCGACAAAAGTTATCGAATAGCTAGGTCGAATCCAAAGAGAATATAGAGCTACTACAATACTATACGATTAGACTTCGGTACTCGCAACATTCGATAAATTTATCGAGTTTTTCGGTTCAACAAATTTATCGAACCGACTTCCGTACTTGCGCCGCTGTATCGCTTAACTTATCGTGTATGGGAATAAAGAGTTTTGTACAATGCTGCGATGCCTACTATTTGACTTATTATCTACAGATTTTACTTTACTAGGTTCTCTTCACGGCCTGGCTGGCATACCGAGTATCTTGATGCCCGTCGTCATGCAATGGCGAGGCAGGAAGTTTGCTTTCATTGCTGCCTGTATCCTTATTACGATAGGATGGACCCTGGCCTACACCGCAACAAGCATAACCCACATACTAATCAGCGAATCATTCCACGGATTGGGCACCAACAGCATTCTAGCTGTGAGCTTGTTGAGCATGGCCGAAATGGTTACCCCAAAGTACAGATATATATGTTTAATATCCTTTTCAATAGTGCAAGCTCTGGGAATGACGCTCGTCGGAATACTGGCAAGATATCTCCATTGGAAGACTATCAGCATCATCATGTGTGTACCAATAATAGTAGCTTTAGTTATATCTTGTATGTGGCCTGAGTCCCCTTCGTGGTTGGCTTGTAAAGGAGAATTCCATAAATGCGAAAGAGCTTTCAAACGTTTAAGAGGTACTGATGCAGCATCGAATAAAGAATTAGAAGAACTAATCAATGCTCAGAAAGAAATACTGCAGAGTGAGAAAAGCCAAACTACATGGTTTAAAAAACTCAGCAGGACGTTTAGGAGTAAAGATTTTTATATACCTAGTCTACACATATTCGTATTGCTAAACTTGATGTACTGGAGTGGAATCATGGTGATACTAATATATTCGATTGAGATGATTGCAAAGGTGACTCTGAATAAGAACGCTGCTTTCACAGGCGGTATTATAATGAATGCTATTTTATTAATCGGTCACACTATAACCGGTGTCTCAATAAGACGGTTTAATAACAAACCAGTGCTTCTACTAAGCGCTTTGGGCACAGCGATATGTTTACTGAGCGCTTGCGTAGTGACATATATGCAAAGCAGAGGGTTTTTGCCGAAAGATTCAATGTTATGTTTGTATTGCTTGATAGCGTATATGATGTGCAGTAGTTTAGGTTTAAACTCTTTAGTTTTCACTGTGGCTGCAGAATTAATGCCTGTGAAGCATCGAGGCTTAGGCGGTGCCTTGTATGTAATATACACGTGCGTATTACATACAACTTCATTAAAATTTTCACCTTATTTGTTCTTGTACTTAAATATGTGGGGAACGTTTCTGGTTTACACAATGAACGCAATGTTGTGCGGTTTGTTTATATGGAAATATGTTCCTGAGACTAGGGGTAGAACGTTGCAAGAAATAGAAGACTTTTATAATTATGGGAAATTTGTTGGATTTCGAATGTTAAATAGAGATTGTGAAACAATTACCGATTAGTAGTAATAGAAAACTGGAAATGCCGTTGTTTAATTTACCCGAAATAAAATATTAAATCAGTTTTTATAAATTTTGAAAGGGAAATTTTGTTTTCTTTGTACACGTTTTAATCTATAGTGTCCATTTATCGCAGGCAAATTTTAATATAGCGATGGATTTTACCACTTTCCGATATCTAACCGTGCTGATGCACAGAGTTTTGTTTCGCAAGACAATACAATATGACAGTATGTATACAAGTGAAATAGCACAGCTTATCACGCAAGACATTAGGCATTTTCAAAAACACGTATTTCCTCGAACAAGTTTTAGGAAATTACCGCGCACTAATTGTCTACGGAAATTTATAGTGGAAAATATTTCAAAATTTTTAGAATGCCAACCGAAGGCTCTTGCGTTTTCTTTTTTTCCGTAGTGCATGTTTTTCTTCGCAGAAACAACAAGCCTTTAGGCGATTTTTGCGTTCTACTTAGGCGGGCCGGAAAGGGGCACCTTAAGACAATTGCTATTAGCCGGTAAGGCAGCTGGCAACACTCCCACTAACCTTCCATATGTCCCCGTTCATCTGCTTGCCTTGCAACAGCGCGGCTACAGTGCTCAGTTGGTAATGCGCGGCGCATTGTTGCAGGACCACGTCCCGCTGCTGCCGGCGGCATTGCCCGCGCTCCTGCTGCATATCGAATGTCGGCTCGTTCTCGATGTCTGTCACTTTTTGAGTTTGGAGCCGGATTTGAGCACTTAACGTTCGGACCTGGAATAGAAATTTTAAATCCATTTAAATAAAATAATTAATTAATTTATTGCCACAATACAAACTACAAAAGTGAAAATACATACAAAACTTTATCACTTTGCTCGGACTGTTATTCGCCGAGATTAATACAGATAAGCGAGATACAAAACAAATGTTATTACCATTACTTCTAATAATTAATATAATGCCGTTCAGACAAAAACAGCCCCATTATGATGTCAATCAATTCGTTTTCTCATGAGAACTGAATGTTTGTATCGAAAATACTGGAAATCGAACGTCAAAAATGAGAGTCAAAGTCGAGCGTATCTACTAAGCGCTACAACAGCCCATACAAATTGGGCTGAAAGCGTGACGTCACATTTTCAATGCGGATCGTAAAGTTGTACTAAAAACATGCATTTTGTTTATTTTGGCCGCGAAAACTGTATTGTACACGTTGTCATACATTTTGTTACTCATTGAAATGTAAAGAACGTGATAGTATTATTTAAATTATTATTGGATGAAAAAAATCGCTGGATTCAGGAAACTTTTAGATGCTTTGTGGAAATTATATATTTTTGTGAATTTCACTTTTATTATGATAATGTGATGTTCTTGAACCTGTATCTATCTCTTTTTATGCTATTTGGTAACGAGACGAGCTGGTCGTTTGCCTGATGGTAAGCATAACGCCGGCCCATAACAATTGCAGTGCCACCCAGAACTTTGAAACACAAAGTCCTGCGCGGCACTGCAGTGCACACGTTACTCTGAGACATTAGGTATTAATTCACACATTATAACGGGATATTTACCGTGATTATTATTGAGTATTCCCGTGAACATGATGCTTGCAACAGCGTCGAAATATCAAGTGCTCATCGGTCAATAATAATCACGATAAATATCACGTTACAATGTGTGAATTAATAAATAACTGTGAAAGTTTAAAACAGTGTTTATTAGGTATTAAGTCTCATAAGTATTTGATACCAGCTGCGCCCTGCGGCTTCGCCCGCTTTAATTGACATGGTTTTTAAATTATTCAAAAAAAACATACCTTTTCAACGCCGTCATTAATGGTTTTCCGTCGCATATTAAACTCGTTCATATTGATTTCGAACCCCGATATTTTCTGATCCAAATCTTGTATACGACTTCTATGACTCTGCGCGTTTTGTTCGAAATTCGACAGTCTGAAAGGACAAAATAAAACATCTAAACATTTAAAACTCCATCGTCTTACTAATATTATAAATGCGAAAGTGTTTGTTGATTTGTCCTTTCACGCAGTAACGGAGCAACGGATCGACGTGATTTTTGGCATAGATATACCTAGTTTATGGACCGGAGAGTAACATAGGCTACTTTTTATCCAGGAAAAATACACGGTTCCTGTGGAAACGCGGGTGAAAACCGCGGGCAGAAGCTAGTTGGTCATAAAACTTAGATCAGTTAGATACAATGGTCCCTCTTAACTCTTGCATTCAATGGCCGATCCAAGTGGTGATCTTCTGTTCAGCAGTCTTTCGGCCGATGATGATGATGATGATATCACTTTAAGCTAGACGAACCGTTCTTTCATCAAATAATAAACTTGAAAACGTAGTCTTATATCGTCATTATTTCATTTATAGATAGAAAAAAAAGGATTTTAAAGATGGGCGAACTTAATGCTATCAACTTTAAAGAATCATTATCTTCCAGATAGGCTCAGTAATAAATGACAAAGACATCAACAGGTCCATATGCGTGTATGGTCGGCCTTAATACTCACTGCTGTGTAAAGTTGTCGACTTGGTCGACGTCCACAGTGTTGGCGAGCAAACGCGCGGGACGGATCTCGATTGTGGACGAGGACTTGGCGCCGCTGTACGCAGACACGCGGACCGAGAATCTGTGGTTCTCTGGAAGAAAATGCAACATTTCGAGAGTATTTAGTCAAAAGTTGCTTTAAAATAAACGGGGTCAATGACCTCTGAGGTCAAGGTCAATGACCTTTGAGGTCAAGGTCAATAATATTTGCGGACATTTGCCTCTTAGGTAAAGGTCAATGACATCTGAGGTCAATGCCAATGGCTTCTTAGGTAAATGTCAATAACCTCTGAGTTAAAGATCAATGACATCTGAGGTCAAGGCCAAGGCTTCTTAGGTAAATATTGATGACATCTGAGGTCAATGTCAATGAGCTCTGAGGTCAAGGCCAATGACATCTGACACACTCGCTATAACCTATTGAAAATATATGTATGTCTTCACTCTTCACTCACCAGTATAAAAGAAAGTTATGTTGGCCGGCACACGGCCACTGTTGTTGTACGTGTGCTCATTCCCTATTGGTATTCTGTTGATCGAGTACTGCTTACAGAGATACCGCACAATCGCATCCGGCGCCGTGATTGTGTCCACTAGATACGTGTAGAAACCAAGGTAGCTGAAACACGAACAACCCGTCAATAATGGGGAGCCACACTGCTTACTTATCCCGCTAGTTGGCGCATTTTTATTAATAAAAATGATAAATGAACTTCATTATACAATATTTTTTTTGTGTTGATTGATAGCGAGACGAGCTGGTTGTTTGCTTGATAGTAAGCATAACGCCGGCCCATAACAATTGCAGTGCCACTCAGAGCTTTGAAACACAAAGCCCTGCACGGCACTGCATTGCACCCGCTACCCTTAAACATTAAGTCTCATAAGCCCAGTAATTTCACTGGCTACTCATTAGCAGACACATTACTGCTTGGCGGCAGACTTCACTCACAAAGCGTTGGTACCAACCCAGACGGACACTCGCAGAAGAGTTAGTCCTACCACATAGTAACTTTAATAAGTAAACAAAAAATCGACTTGCAATAGTATGCCTCTGTAAAGTGCAATTCAGTGTAAAATTAAGGTACACACGTTTCCGATTCTGACGAGAAAAATCAGAAATTGTGGATTGCTCATCAAAAATTATTGGACACCAATTATTCTTCTAGGTTATATAGCGACCATTTCAAATTTTTAAGACGCGAGCATGGTTACTGGTTAGTTTAAGTCAATAACCCTGATGGTTAACATCAATGACAAGCACCAGTGACGGTGGCGACATCTGAGATTAGCTTTGCATTACTTTTTATCCCGGAAAAATAAACTATTCCTGTGGGAACGTGGGTGAAACCGCGGGCTGAAGCTGGTATTAATACAGAAGTATTGCTTGGAGCTTACCTCAGCTGCTGTATATTATTGGTCTGAACATTAAACTTCCCCCCCTGACTGCAGATAGCGTTAACCCTTCTGAGCCCCCCCTCTGTTCTCACTTTCTGTAGGAACAGGTTCATATCTGAGCTGGACTCAAATGTGAAAGCCACAAGGTCCCGGGCGGGCACAGTGGATTCTAAGTAGCGGGCGAACTTTGGATCTGTAAAGTTTATCTGTGGGAAGAAGAAACGGGGTTTTTTATACATTTTTATTTTGTAACAAGACGAGCTGGTCCTTTCCCTGATAGTAAGCATAACGCCGGCCCGTAACAATTTCAGTGCCACCCAGAACTTTGAAACACAAAGGCATGCGCGGCACTGCAGCGCACTCGATACCATTAGGTATTAAGTTTTGACGGCTCCGTAGCTAAGTTGGTAGTAACCCTGCCTGCAAAGCGAGGGGTCCCGGGTTCGATTCCCGGCCGGGGCAGATTTTGTGTAAGCATAAAGTTTGTTCTCGGGTCGTGGGTGTTTGTGATGTGTATCTGTGTGTGACCATGCCACCTGCGACACAGGGAATCCTAGTGCGGGGGTATGCGTGTAAGCGTTTATTTATTTATTTTATAAGCCCAGTAATTTCTCAGGCTACTCTGCTCCTCAAACCGGAACACAGTAATGTTTTCAAATTACTGCTTGGCGGCAGACTTCACGAGCAAAGCGGTGATGGTGAAACGAATGTAATTTTGTATTACATATTAGGTTGGGGAAAAAGTCTTTTCGCATTATAGTATGTATGAACTTGTAATAAAATCTCTTTGGCTATAGTATTTGTATATGGCTGGTTTTGGTATCATATGAAAGTTTAAATTTTAAAGAACATAATTCCAAATTCAAATTAGGAAAATGTGTGATTTTCATTTGTTTTTCGTACTGTCAAAATGAGTGAATCTAATGAAGAAATTAGATACATTTTAAAATTTTACTACAAAAAAGGTAAAAATGCAACGCAAGCCGCGAAAAAAATTTGCGATGTTTATGGACCTAGTGCAGTGTCTCTGAGAGTAGCACAAATTTGGTTTAAGCGTTTTCAATCCGGAAATTTTGATTTCAAAGATGCACGTCGCTCTGGTCGCCCTATTACGGATAAAATGAATGCCATTTTTGAAAAAGTGGAACAAGATCGGCATATCAGTAGTTACGACGTAGCTGAAGAACTGGGAATTGACCACAAAACAGTTTTGGCGCATTTGAAAAAAACTGGGTACACAAAAAAGCTCGATATTTGGGTACCTCACGAGCTCACTGAAAGAAACCTAATGAATTGCTAATGAACCGTGTACTCATTTGTGATTCTTTACTACGACATAATGAAACCGAACCATTTTTGAAGAAGCAGATAACTGGTGATGAAAAGTGAATCACGTACGACAAGAACGTGCGAAAAAGGTCGTGGTCAAAGACCGGTCAGGCTTCACAGACTGTGGCGAAACCCGGGTTAACTCGCAACAAGGTGATGCTGTGTGTGTGGTGGGATTGGAAGGGCATTATTCATTATGAGCTGTTACCACCAGGCAGGACCATCGATTCTGAACTCTACTGCGAACAACTGATGAGATTAAAGCAAGAAGTTGAGAGAAAGCGGCCGGAATTAATCAACAGAAGGGGTGTGGTTTTCATTTCATGGTTTTTCATGATACCGCTAGACCTCACACATCTTTAGCCACTCAGAAAAAATTAAGAGAGTTTGGCTGGGAGGTGTTAATGCATCCGCCGTATAGTCCTGACCTTGCACCTTCAGATTTCCACCTGTTTCGGTCTCTTCAGAATTCTTTAGGCAGTGTCAGGTTAACATCACGAGAGGACTGCCAAAACCACTTGTCGCGGTATTTTGATCAGAAGTCCCAAAATTTATATAGCAATGGGATCATGTCCCTACCTACAAGATGGCAAAAAGTTATCGAACAAAATGGTACCTACATACTTTAGTTAAATGTAAATAAACTATAAAAAAAAATGTTTTGAATTTTCTTAAAAAATGCGAAGGAACTTTTTCCCCGACCTATTATATATATAATAATTATTGCACAGAGCAACGGCGGGGATCTCGCGGGGGGTTGGGCGGCGCGGTCCTTTTATTAGACATTATTTATTACTTTCTTTCTTACCTCAATACTCTATCATTTATTGCAATCAATTGTACATTATATGGAGATGTTGTATTATTAGTGAAGTTGACATATGACCCTGTTAGGATATAGCAACACAAAGTAACAGAGCGAACCGATCCATTCCACACACAGGACATGTTTGTTTAATCTTTAAAAAAATCATTCAAACAATAATAACATTTATCAATGAAAAATCTTTTTACCCACCTCTAACATCATAGGCTCGTGTACAGGGTGTTGGAACATGTCTCTATTTTCTCGTAGCCACATGACGGCTTTGTAACAATCCTCGCTGTATGTTCGAAGCGTTTCCAAACGTTTCACATCCACGTCTTGTAGGTTACGTATTCTGGAATTAAAAAAAAAGAAATAAGGTGTCGTAGTGGTCAAACGCTAACTCATTGCAAGATTTTTGTTTAAACCTATTAGAAGCTATAATTGTATAATATATTTTTTACCTCAGCAGCTCGGACACGCGAGAAACCGGTGTGCAAAATCGCATTTTGCTCACTGAGTGAGCTAAGTGAATTTGAAATTCAAATGTCACAAATTTTAATTTTTAATGCCTTCGGAAACTCTTAGTACCCTAAACCTTAAATTGATTTGTTAAAATTTTGAACGCGATTTTTGTTTTCAAACCCTGTTGAGTTATTTTTTTTATACTATTTGGTAACGAGACGAGCTGGTCGTTTGCCTGATGGTAAGCATAACGCCGGCTCATAACAATTGCAGTGCCACTCAGAACTTTGAAACAAAAAGGCCTGCGCGGAACTGCAGTCACTCGTCACCCTGTGACATTAGTTATTAAGTCTCATAAGCCCAGTACTTTCACTGACTACTTTGCTCGTTAAACCGGGACACAGTAATGCTTGCACACTACTGCTTGCCGGTAGACTTCACGAGCAAAGCGGTAGTACCCACCCAGACGGACACTCGCAGAAGAGTCCTCCCACCTGCTAACATACCTGTTCTGATAAAGCCTAATCTGCGGCACTATGTTATTCTCCAAATCATATTGTATCTCAAGTTTCTGCTTCTTCAAAGTGTCTAACCCAGCGTTGCACTTAGCTATAGCGCGAACTATGTTATCTAGGTCCATTTTAACACTTGCATCTGAAAATTCAAAGAAGCGTTGGTAGCTCACTGGTAGTAGTCGCCTGGTCAATAGTTCGAATCAATTCAATTTATTCAATAAACAATTGGTATGTTGACTGTATTCAAATAAAAATATAATTTTGCCGCGAAACTGTAGTTTTGTGACAGAAATCCTATAAAACACAACATTTTTGTTTATTTTTAAGGAATTTAATTTTAATTTAATAATCCAAATATAGTCACATCACTCCGAAGTCACGTGACATAAAACGCAAATCAAAGCGCGTGACGTCACTCGCTCAATCGGAATGAGTATATTGCTCTTTCTGCCTAGTATTTTAGTGATTTCTGTGAATATAGTTATCTGTGCCATGAATTGTATCGCGTGACGTCACATCGACTACGTGACCGAAAAAAGCAGTTACACAAAAATATGAAAACGGAAATAAAAACAAAATAAGGTGCACACTATGATAATTAAAATAAAGTGTCATCTATACAAATAAATAAAATTGAAGTGTCTGTTTGTAACACCAAAATAACAGCTTTTTATGAAAGTATATACGGTACCTATAACAAAACCATTTTTAAAATTTTTGTCTGTCTGTCTGTTTTTTCCGCATAATCTCCGAAACGGCTGGACCAATTTTGACGGGACTTTCACTGGCAGATAGATGATGTTACAAGGAATAATTTAGGCTACTTTTATTTTAGAAAAAGAATCCAATATCTCCGCGCGGGTGAAACCGCGGGCAGCAGCTATTTATTAATAAAAAGACAATACATACTGTCTCCAACTTTCTCCACCAATCTCTCTTTATCGGTGACCAGTTTGTCCAATTTGGCTTTAGCTTCCACCAGCTCCTGTTCTCTGTTCCTGTGCCGTTCCATTTTCTCCTGGAATGATGCCTCTATATCCTTGAGGGTGTATTCATGGTTGCGGACAGAGTTCATTAGATCCTTGGCCTTATCTCTGAGGGTATGTATTTCTCGGTTCTGAAAAAAAAAAATGCGTATTACTTCTGTCTCTGCACTAGGATTCCTTGTGTCGCAGATGTCATGGACACACACAGATACACAAAATTTATGGTCACCACACAAACCTTGCCACTGCGAAAGATATAAGGGAGGCCTTTGCAACAGTGCCTATTATTATTTTCCTATCTATACTCTGTTCAACCATTTAATTCACTTTGGACATAAAGCAAATATATGAATATGAATTTCCATAATAAAATTATTGACTGGCAACCATAGATAAAGAAAATTCAATTCTCTAAGGACGCTATTTTTTTTTAGGAAAGCTATTTGATCTTTAGCTCCGATATTTTTGGATACCAATATTTATTGAGTCCACAGATTATGTAACGAAGATAATTCAAGTAGATTTTTCCATGAAACTTTTTTATAAACCATTGAAAAATTCTAAGTTCCATTAAACTTTTGAAGAGGGGTATATATCATTATTAATAAGATAAGGAATTAAGGTTAAATAATGAAAAAGTTTGTATGTAAATGAAACAACTACCTAAAATATTTCAATCGTCTCAAGAATCGTCGGATTATTGAGTTCATGTGTGATTTGATTAAATTGATTGCTTGATTGATTGTGAATTGATTAAAATTTCTTCACAAATAAATAATAATAATAAATAATAAAATAAATAAATAATAATAAACGCTTAAACGCTTACACACTCACACAATAATAAAAGTTGATTGTTATAAGAAATTGAAACGGTAAACCATTACTTGTTTTAAGCACTATGGGCTTGCGTTTGACCGCTATCTCATTAAAACGAACTGTCAAATACAAAATAAATGGTTAGACGAAGAATAATTTAATTTCTCAGGTCAACGCTTGGCCGTTTGATAGGCATTAATGGAGCTGCAGCCAACACTAAAAGGCCCTTTTTTATTTATTAGTGAAATATGATTTGAGATGCAGTGTTAAGATATACTGTTGTAGGTCATGTATGATTCGAACCATAGACACACATCAGCGGCCGATGTCACGAATCACGACTGAACCAGCTTCAAATCTGAAAGTTTCACTTACAGCTTTCAATTTCTGCTGCTCCAATTTGCTTATCCCACTCTTAGCTTTATCAATGATCTTCTGCAGTGGGTCCATTTTGCTCCGATGAGAGTTGACCAGTTTGACGGCTTGTTTCTTATCGTTAGTGTACTCTATCACTTTCTCCCTCAGATCCTGGTACTCTAACCACATTTTCTTCTTATCGCACATCTCTATTTGTTTCTCAATATCTTTCCTTTGCTGCATGGCGTCTATTATGAGTTTTAATCTGGGGATAATTCAAATCTAAAAGTTTTTATTGCAGATAACACAATGAATTAAACAGATTTGGCGGCTTCATGGCTTAGTTGGTAACATGCATCCAGCAACGCGAGGGGAATCGGATTTGATCTGTAGGGGCATGAGTAGTGATCATAAAGTAAGTTCTCAGGTCTTGAATGTAAGGCTAAGATTCAGAAACCAGTCTAAGCATCGACTTTTGCTTCCATAAGTCAATCATGTATAGAATTTTGATATATGGAAGCGTGAGATCTTGTTGAAGTTGAATTAAAATAACCGAGAAAGTAAATAAATTAAAAATAAATTATACCCATCGTGTCATTCCCACAACTAAAACTAATCTAATAACACTTCATTATATGTTTAATTACATCAAACCGTTTAAGATACAGGGTTTACCAAATAAATAGACATACATGTATTAAGTATAGAGGGTATTGTATGTTGGTCCTTCGGTAGTCAGGTAAACATATACGTCATTCATAAAACTAACTTAATCAACCATCTGAGTCACTCACCGATCGTTCAACTGAGTCTGTTCCGCTAACAACTGCGCGTTATTCGCCAGTTTAGTGCTAAGTCCCCGCTGTTGATTCCTCGTCTCAATCAGCTCATCTAACTGTTGCACGCTTTCTATACCACCCACAGCTGAGAGGGTGCTACGGAGAAGCTGCTGGGGATCCATCTTGGAGAAGTCCTGGACACGGTCTTGGGGCAGGAGCTGGCAGAGATTATCCACCTGGAAGTTGTTTCAGTTGTAAGCAACAGTAGTAGAAGTAGTAATACAACTAACTCTTCTGTGAGTGTCCGTCTCAGCGGGAACCACCGCTAGGACTTGCAATAAATCATTAAGTATTCCTCTGCTGAATATAGGCCATCCCCATAATGGCATGTTGTTGGGCACATTACACCACACATAGAAGGGGTCTTGATTGCAGTCTTGTGACTGCAGTAGACTTTGATGTAAGCTGAGGAGAACCCATTACCTGGATCTTTCCTCAGCTGCCTCATACAGCACTCACGAGAAGAGATGGAGAGAGATTAAATTATACGAAAAAGTCTTTGTTTTTAGAAAACAGTCATGTTTTATCTACTTAGCAGTGATAAACACAAATTGCTCTTACCTGAATATTCAATGATGCTATAAGATCTTGAACCTGTCTTTCCCTCACAGTCTTATTATCAATGGACCATGTGGACATATCAGATAAGTTAAAGTATCGAGTGATGATCACATTGCGTTTGCCAGGTTTCTGGTAGAGCTCAATTTCTATAGACGCTTGCTCGCAGCCACTTCTGACATATTCTGAAATCTGAGTAGTAAAAGGGTTAGTAAAGTTGTTGTGATGTTGACAAAATCATGGTGTCCTAGCCAGTGTCACTTGGGATGATGGAAGAATTCTAATGATATCCCATATGTCCAAATCTGTTCAGGCATAGTGGTTATTTATTCTGTATAATAATATATAAAATAATATATAAAAATATAATATATAAAATAAGCGAAAAGTTTACTTTTTGCACATAGTAGATTGGTGAGAGCTAGTGGCGGAAGTGGTAGTAAGGTCACTCAAAGTTTGGGTTGATGATTCAAATTGACAATGACATTGAGTTTACATGAGAATGCACCTACAATGGATTCTTTGGAAAGATAATAATGAACGAAGAAGTAGGACTCAAAACTTTAAAAATAACGTACCTTTTTGGCTCTTCCGATCACGCTAGTCTTCCCGCACAGGCCAAGTATGATAGCACATACAAAAGTCGATTTTCCGGTACCATTAGGACCAATTATCATGTTCAGTGATGGCCCAGGATATAGCACCACTTGTTTGTACGTCCTACAGGCAAAATAAAAATTGATGAGGCCACACTTTTTGAATACCAAAACAAACTTTTTAGGCGGCAGGAAAATACTAACACAAAGTTTTCCAGCGCGATGCGATATATACACCCGGGCTTGATGCCCTCGTTGTTTACTACTTTAGACATGGTTGGATAACATCAAACTATTTCATAGTACTTATTAAAAGCTTTGCAAAGAATTATTTGAAAATCCACGGCAAAATTAGTAGAACTCGAACAAATCGCGCAATTCTTGACTTTGACACTTTGAACAACGATAGTGATGTTCAAGTCTGCTTTTTCGAATCATTCGATTTATTGACATAATATTGAGTAAAATGTCGATGTCGCAGTAGTTTTTTAATCCAATCATAGCGAGGGTTTAGATTCTAAAGCCTCTTATTATTAGCTCATATTAACTAGCTATCTAAAGTTTAGATAGCTAATGATGAGGCAATAGGTAATGCAATACTCGATAAATTAACACCTCTAGTAAGACTGTGCTCCACAAAAAGCTATTTTGTTTGCATGGTAGCTACTCCTATGATAGTGTCCGTATTAGCTTCGGTAACACTGGGTACTTTTTTTAATTTTCTTTAATGGGCCGGTATGTTCATAATATAAAATATTTTTTACTAAATTTAAAAACTTGAATGAATCACTGAATAAATTAATTACGATAACTTTTTGTTTTTCATTTAACATCTTCATGTAGCCCTTGTATGAGGTAATTAGCCGTTGTTTGTTTTCCGTGTAAGTTTCCTTTTGTTCAACATTTAGTACTCATCATTCAATAGGTACAGTCTCTCGCAAAAAGTGCATCAAAACAACTTTACTCACTAGTACTTTGCCTTGAGAAACAATTAGAATTTTAAAACCTTTCTAAGTTTGCATCACCATGTTTTTCTAAATAAGTTTTCTTTTCACGAAAACAAAAACTCGGTGTCAAATTTAAAACCTATAATTTAACCTTTTTTTAATTTCCAACACTAATCAAGATGTCGGAAGAACTAGTATTGCTATTCGAAATAATCAGTTAATGTCACTCAATAGCAGTTACAAAATAATGTTAACGTTCCATTGAAGTTATAATATTAGGTTGGGGAAAAAGTCTTTTCGCATTATAGTATGTATGAACTTGTAATAAAATCTCTTTGGCTATACTATTTGTATCTGGCTGGTTTTGGTATCATATGAAAGTTTAAATTTTAAAGAACATAATTCCAAATTCAAATTAGGAAAATGTGTGATTTTCATTTGTTTTTCGTACTGTCAAAATGAGTGAATCTAATGAAGAAATTCGATACATTTTAAAATTTTACTACAAAAAAGGTAAAAATGCAACGCAAGCCGCGAAAAAAATTTGCGATGTTTATGGACCTAGTGCAGTGTCTCTGAGAGTAGCACAAATTTGGTTTAAGCGTTTTCAATCCGGAAATTTTGATTTCAAAGATGCACGTCGGTCTGGTCACCCTATTACGGATAAAATGGATGCCATTTTTGAAAAAGTGGAACAAGATCGGCATATCAGTAGTTACGACGTAGCTGAAGAACTGGGAATTGACCACAAAACAGTTTTGGCGCATTTGAAAAAAACTGGGTACACAAAAAAGCTCGATATTTGGGTACCTCACGAGCTCACTGAAAGAAACCTAATGAATTGCTAATGTACCGTGTACTCATTTGTGATTCTTTACTACGACATAATGAAACCGAACCATTTTTGAAGAAGCTGATAACTGGTGATGAAAAGTGAATCACGTACGACAAGAACGTGCGAAAAAGGTCGTGATCAAAGACCGGTCAGGCTTCACAGACTGTGGCGAAACCCGGGTTAACTCGCAACAAGGTGATGTTGTGTGTGTGGTGGGATTGGAAGGGCATTATTCATTATGAGCTGTTACCACCAGGCAGGACCATCGATTCTGAACTCTACTGCGAACAACTGATGAGATTAAAGCAAGAAGTTGAGAGAAAGCGGCCGGAATTAATCAACAGAAGGGGTGTGGTTTTTCATCATGATAACGCTAGACCTCACACATCTTTAGCCACTCAGAAAAAATTAAGAGAGTTTGGCTGGGAGGTGTTAATGCATCCGCCGTATAGTCCTGACCTTGCACCTTCAGATTTCCACCTGTTTCGGTCTCTTCAGAATTCTTTAGGCAGTGTCAGGTTAACATCACGAGAGGACTGCCAAAACCACTTGTCGCGGCATTTTGATCAGAAGTCCCAAAATTTATATAGCAATGGGATCATGTCCCTACCTACAAGATGGCGAAAAGTTATCGAACAAAATGGTACCTACATACTTTAGTTATATGTAAATAAACTATAATAAAAAATGTTTTGAATTTTCTTAAAAAATGCGAAGGAACTTTTTCCCCGACCTATTATTAAAACAATAATAATAGTGATAAGGTTTGTTATTTGTATAATATGTTTGTTTATATATAAGACTAGTGTCTGCCCGCATTTTTCCCCTGCGTTCCCACAGGAATCATGCATTTGCCGGTATGGGATTCAAAGTCCCATCTAGGGCTGCGGTGCGATGGTGAATGAAACTGCTGTTTGTAAACTATTATGTGTAATGTCTTTCACAAGTCACAATCAAAGTCCCACAGATGTATTCACTTGGGCGATGCCCAGTTACGACTATGTCGGTGGAGGAGTGAAACATAGATCTCAACACCAGGAAAAACACTTGTAAATCTTGTATTTTATAATGCAAGTTTGGAAAAGTAGTGAAACTGTTGCGCGCTAAAAAGTGACAGCCTAACCACAGAGAACGCAGAATGCTCGAGTGACGTTTGGAAACATATCCAAACGCCACACCACCCCCCTACGGAGAAGGAGAATCCGTGAAAGAAAAAGAACCAAAAGACTAGAGGTCGAAGGGTTTAGAAAAATGAACCCTCCGTCCCGATCGAGTGGTATATTGTGGTTTAACAGAGAGAGGAGATGGTGCAGGTGGTACCTGTGGAGAGAAAGGCGCTGGTAAGGGTGCAGATTGCACTGGTGGAGGCATAGGCGCTGATGGTACTGGTGCAAGTGGCACTGGTTGTTTAAAATAGGTCGAGTGCTCAATAAACGCTGGTTTGACTCTATCGACACTTACTGTAATCTGTTTGCCTCTGACTTCAATATTTAATGTCTTACCGTCCTCAGACCTTGTTAAAATTTTATGAGGGCCGGTATAGGGCGGCTGTAGAGAACGTCGAACAGTGTCGTCTCTAAGCATAATGTGAGTTGCGGTAGTAAGCTCTTTGAAGATAAACGGGGCCGGCTTAGTGTGTTGTGACGCCGAGATGGGACGTAACTTGGCCATATGTCGTCGCAATCTTACGACAAAGTCTGCCGGATCCTCATGGCCTGATAGTTGAGGAGGTACCAAATAGTCTCCTGGAAGACTTAAGGTCTCGCCGTAGAGCAATTCCGCGACTGTTGTCTGTAAATCCTCCTTAAAGGCTGATCGCATTCCTAGCAATACCAAAGGCAAGGCGCTCAGCCACGAATCATCGTGGCACATAAGAGAAGCCTTAAGTTGCCTGTGCATACGCTCAACGAGGCCATTAGCACACGGGTGATAGCTAGTTGTGCGGACTCTTTTCGTACCGCACATATCTGTAAGGCGTCTGAATAAGTCAGCTTCGAACTGGCGTCCCTGGTCAGTGGTAATAATAGAGGGGACTCCGAAGCGTGAAATCCAACCAGCCACAAAAGTATCCGCTACCTCTTCCGCTGTAATGCCACACATGGGCCAAACCTCGGGCCACCGAGTGTAACGGTCAATGGCAGTTAGGCAATACAGGTAGCCCTTGCAAGACGGTAGGGGGCCAATGATGTCAATATGGACATGTTTGAGCCGAGATGTGGGGCTGGAAAAATGTCCGAGCGGTGATTGTGTATGCCGGGTCACTTTACTCCGTTGGCAGGCCACGCAATTTTGACACCAATGGCGGCAATCTTTGGCAATACCTGGCCAAACGAAACGTTCCGAAACCAATCGGATAGTTGCTTTGGAGCCCGGGTGACTTAAGTTATGCAGTTGGTCAAAAATTTTTCTCCTCAAAGGTTCCGGAACAAATGGCCGTGGTCGTCCAGTGGACATGTCACAGACCAGTGAAGTATTGGTGCCAGGAACTACGACGTTTTCCAATTTAAGGGATGAATTTATATCATTACGATACTTCTTCAGTTCGTCGTCAAGTTTCTGACAAGAAGATAAAGCAGAATGGTCAGTTTCGAAACTGACTGCTTCTATACGGGACATAGCGTCCGCTACCGTGTTGTCGGCTCCTTTTACGTAGACAATGTCAGTTGTAAATTGTGAGATGAACGAGAGCTGATTTAGCTGGACCGGTGGAAGCTTTTCACGACGTTGCGAGAATGCGTAAATTAACGGCTTGTGGTCGCTGTAGATGGTAACGTGCTGAGCCTCCAAGATATGCCGATAGTGTTGCACGCTCTCGTACACTGCGAGAAGCTCTCGATAGTATGCCGGCCATTGGGACTGCCGGGGATTCAGCTTCTTACTGAAGAAACCCAGAGGCTCCCAAGCATTATCTATTTGCTGCTGGAGACAGGCACCCACGTGAGTACTTGAGGCGTCGGTGAAAAGTCCTAAAGTGGCGTTAGGCAGAGGTTGAGCTAAGAGAGCAGCAGATGTCAAGCTATCTTTGCAAGCCTTAAAACATTTTTCAAGTTCTGGCGTCCAGGTGACTGGCGTGGAGCCTTTGCCTTGGGAGGCAACGATCGCTTCGACAAGCGGTGCTTGTAATTCTGCAGCGTTACGCAGAAATCGTCGATAATAGTTGACCATCCCAATGAATCGGCGGAGGCCTTGAACGGTCTTAGGGAGAGGAAAATCCTGAAGAGCTTGAATGCGTTCAGTAGGTGGGCGCGTGCCTTCAGCTGAAATAAGGAATCCGAGGAAAATAACCTCGGAAACACCGAACAAGCATTTGGACGGATTGATGACAACTCCATAATCTTCAAGACGCTTCAAGAGAATACGGAGGTGTTCAGCATGCTGCGAAGCGTCGCGCGAGTACACCAAGATGTCATCAATGTAGGCAAAGCAGAAATCGAGGCCTTGCACCACCTCATCTATGAAACAGCATTACGCAGACCAAAAGTCATAAAAGGGAACTCATAAAGACCGAAAGGAGTGGTGATAGCTGTTTTACCAATATCGTCGGCGGCAACGGGAATTTGCTGGTAAGCCTTTACGAGATCGATTGTACTAAATATGGTACAACCAGAGACGTTATGGTTGACGTCACCAATGTGGCGGACCGGGTATCTATCGGGTACGGTGCGCGAGTTTAATGCGCGATAATCTCCGCAGGGTCGCCAAGTGCCGTCGCGTTTGGGAACCATATGAAGCGGGGAGGACCACGGACTTTTCGACGGCCTTGCTGTCCCACACTGTACCATATCATCAAAGACCTTTTTCGCTTCTTGAAGCTTCTGAGGGGCCAATCTCCTAGGTCGGCAAGAAACAGGGGCACCATCTGTAGTCTGGATGTGGTGGACCGTGCTATGTTTGGGTTCACGTGTAAGTCCTGGTGGCTTAGTGATAGACGGAAATTCCGCAAGGAGCGCACTAAATTCGGACGGTGAAGCAGAAACAAGTTTAACGCTAGCCTGGTTCAGAGTTGCGATAGCGGCAACGCATGACAAACTAGTTTCGCCATCGACAAGCCGCTTACTGGCACAATCGGGTAAGAGCCTGTAGTGTGCCAGAAAATCGGAACCGATTATGGCGATGTTGACGTCGGCAATGATAAAATTCCACCGAAACACACGTCGTAGACCTAGGTTCAGCGACAATTGCATGTGACCAAAAGTTTTGATCTCAGTACCGTTGGCAGCCGCCAGTGTATAATTTGACAACGGTGGTCGATTAGCTAACCAATGGTAGGGATAACAGGAGAGGTCAGAACCTGTGTCGATTAGAAAGCGTCGTTTGGATACGCTATCTGTAACAAATAATCGGCGACTCTCCGGAAGGCAGTCAGTCGTCGCCGCTAAAAACTGCCGCTCGCGTTTTCCGCCGGCGGTTGCATCCAGGTGCAGGGCTTGACGCATTTGACAGCATTTGCACCAAATTTTCGATGGTAGAAACATAACTTATCGGGGGTCCGCGAGCGTTCGCGCTGATTTGAGCGGTCCCTCGCCATGTTCCTACCACGATCAGCAGTAAGGGCGGCGATTTGGCTTGTGAGCTCATTGAGTCGTCGTGTGATGTCGCCAAGCGATGAAGGCGAAACGGCAGAAGTACTTGCAGAGAAAACCGCTGTTGAAAGTGGAGCAGCCAAACCAGGTGAGACTTCCAAAATTTTGTCCGCTAACTCTGCGATTTTGTCTAGGGTGAGCTCAGACTGCGCGGCTAAGATAGCCTGGAGATGCTGAGGAAGACGGCGCATCCAAAGTTGGCGCAGTATATGTTCGTCCGTAAGAGTATTCCCGGCTAACGACCTCAGATGTCGTAAAAACTGGGAAGGGCGGCGGTCGCCCAGCTCCTCATCACTAACAAGCTGCCGGACACGTTGCTCTTCAGATGTTGACAATCTACGGATCAGCTCAAACTTCAGTCGACAATATTTATCTTGAAGTGGTGGCTGAAGAATAATATCCTCAACTTCACTTATAACCCGGGTATCCAACTGAGCGACAACATAATCATACTTTGTCTGATCAGCAGAAATTCCAGAAATAGCGAACTGTGCTTCCACCTGTGCAAACCAAACAGCGGGACGGTCCGGCCAAAAGGGCGGAAGTTTGACAGCTACTCTACATATTGAGAGAGGCTGAGAAGCAAGGGAAGGGTCTGTGAGGGGTGTGTCTGACTTAGCAGTTGTAGACTGTGACACCTTGTATTTTTGCAATTCTTCTGTTAAAATTGCGTTTTGCTGCTGTAACAAAGTGTTTTCCTCATGCAAAAGTTCAATGCTTCGTTCCATTTTAAAATTAAAACTTAAGATTCTAAATATTATGAAGACAGCACCACTCTATAACATAATTTTATGCCTATGACAAATGTATATGTATAAGTAGCTATGGTGCAGCACACAAATCACAAAATAGAAATACACAAAATAAATAAAAAAAAAAAATGCAAAACAATACAATAACAAGACAAAAATGACACACAATAAAATCAAAACATTGTTAACCGATAGCGGCTACAGTTATTGAATATAATTGCCCTCTCATGCAAAAATGCTATGGGTTAGTTTGTGCAATGCTATAAAATTTCTTACAATTGTATCCCGTAGGCCCTTAATAAAAATGACTAAGCCCCTTAACAAGTGTTATATTAATAATCTTTAAAATGTGAGCAATGAAGGCCCCATAACAGAAAATGTGTGAGTAACTTATACCTTAAACAAAAAATGTTCAACCTGACCTGGAGAAATTTAACAATTAAGCAACAAAAACAAAACATTAACAAAAACCACCATGTTATTTGGTATTTTAACCAAGATTCACCACAACCAAAGTAAAAGAAAGTTAGTACGTGCGTGCACAAGCTCAGGTGTCCACAGGATGCCAATGAAGTTTGATAAACTGCCAACTTGTATTACTCGCAGTGCAGTGTGGCTCAACTCGAAGAATATTGAAGTTGGCGCACGAAGTATGTACACTCGATGAGTGATTACGACTGGAGTGACGAAGTACGCTAGTACGGGGCAATCTGCCGACTTGTAGGGCTTGTAGACAACACGATGTATGGTCACTGTTGACGTGACTGATTGCGGGGTCACCAATATGGGATTCAAAGTCCCATCTAGGGCTGCGGTGCGATGGTGAATGAAACTGCTGTTTGTAAACTATTATGTGTAATGTCTTTCACAAGTCACAATCAAAGTCCCACAGATGTATTCACTTGGGCGATGCCCAGTTACGACTATGTCGGTGGAGGAGTGAAACATAGATCTCAACACCAGGAAAAACACTTGTAAATCTTGTATTTTATAATGCAAGTTTGGAAAAGTAGTGAAACTGTTGCGCGCTAAAAAGTGACAGCCTAACCACAGAGAACGCAGAATGCTCGAGTGACGTTTGGAAACATATCCAAACGCCACACCGGGATAAAAAATAGCCTACGCTGAAGCTCTTCCCCGCAGCTTGTCCTACGTAGCTTAATTTTCTCCTTATGACATCAGCTATCTGCAAGTGAAATCCACGTCAAATTCAGTCCAGCCATTTCGGATATCAGCTGGAATAAACAGACGGACAGACAGCAAGAAATTGTAAAAGTAATTTTTTGTTATAACTACCATATAAATATTATAGTAAAAAGCTGTTACTTTGACGTTACAAACTGACACTTCAATTTTATTAATTTGTATGTATATATATGTACTGTATATTGTATAGAATGAGACGAACCGGCGCCTAACATAACGCCTTCACAAAATAAATGCATTCCTGCCAAGTACTTTGAAATTAATACGTTGTCTTACCAGTTATTCGTAAAATTCTGCCCGTCTACTGCATGAATTATGACAGGAATGAAAAAGGATTTGAGTTCAAAGGGCTTTATTTACGCCTAGTTAACAAAATTCAGAGTAAAAAATCTAATTAGTATTTTGGAAATTATTTTTTGTAACCATTTGGGTCTCGCATGCACTACCGACAATTATTGTCCAAAATATTCAGGACATATATGGTTTCCTATGCATATAAATCAAGAAACAAACTTAAACTCCCGAAACGATTAATATCAAATCAGTCATGGAAATTCGATAAACAATTCGTTTTGTCCTTGTAACAGAGAAACACTTTACATTTACGGCATTTTGTGTGCGTTTTCTATGAACATTCTTGAAAAATGTTACCTTTTCCTAACAAAAACTAACTTCAAACATTCACTTTACAATAATTATCGTGTGGGTTTTTTAATATGCTTGCATAAAAGTCAGGCTAAAATTTGACAGATGTCAAATCAAACAGTAGACAAAACCTATAGCAGTGGTATTCTTAAAGAACTTATTATATTTGGTAAGGTGCGTTTAGCTATCTAATATGCATTATGTATTATAGAAAAATCTTTAAATCTGTGAAACCAAACTTGTCTTCGTATGCGGTAAGAACTGTGGTTTTACGAACATTTTGTCGCGAACTACAAAATTTAAAAGAAAGAAAGACAGAAAATACATTTATTTCAGGCCATCACACAACATTACAGTTTTACACATATAAAAAATGTTTAAATTATAGAACAGACAAGTAGATAATTAAAAAAAATTGTTAATTTACTCCTATCCGAACACAATGACAATGAGTGACACAAGTCACAACTTACAACTGAAAGTACACCGTAACGCTTAAAATATTTCTCTTCATTGGTATCGTTATTAATTATAACAGTAACTGTTAATGTTAAATAACCACTGTAAAACATATTTTAGCTCTAGCAACTCCGTATTAAATTGACGAATCGCAGTACTACGAAGTACGAGCGATTAGCGAACGCAACAAACAAACGGACCGATCTCGGCCGCTGTGCTTGGCTGTGCTTGGCTGTCGCTCTGAAACGCGTCTAATATTATTTCAGTCGTGTGTTTGTGTATGAAAATCTGTGAAAAACTTGTTTTTCTGAATGAACCTGTATTTATAGGATCTTCAGATGTAATAAAATAAACAATATTAATTATTTTATGTGAAACTGTTTGTCGGTGCGACGTTTTTCAATCATGTCGCGCTTACATGGAGGGTATTCATGTTTATAAATATTGATTTGTTGCATATCGTGATTTTCGTATGTTTCTGTTGTGCTTTATGACATAAAGTGAAATGTAGGTAATCGCAAAAATATTTAATAAATCTGCATCGTTGTAAAAATGCAACAGTTGCCGAAAAAATTGAACTGTAATGGCGCGATTCCGCGTGTGATTCTGTCCATAGTTTGATCTTGTTTTTTGGTGTTTGTGTTGTGATTATTTGACAATGGAGGGAACTACGGAGAAGGATTGTTCGCCGTTATGGAATCTGTATCAGCAGATCGCTTCGGACATGAAGGTAGATCGAGAATTTCTTTGTTTGCGTTCACGAATGTTTCGCTTCGACCGGTCTTGCTGGCCCAGATTTTCTATGAAATCGCCCTGGTAAATCGGTGGCGTCGAACGAAACATCGCGATCGGACGCTTCGGTAGCTGCTTGTAGATTTTTAAGCGGTAGTTATCCGATAATTATATTTAATGAATTGGTATTTATTACTCGCATTCCACTGAACACACACTCCTCATGAGTTATTCTCAAAATTAATGCAACTCAAATCCAACTGCTTTAATTCTGAATCACAATACAATGTGGTGCATGTGTATTTAATCTCATAAATACACAGGTAATTAATGAGTTATCATTATTTTTTTTTCATTTGTAAGATTGTACAAGATGGAAATCAAACAGCCAAAACAACCTACTCTTTGTAATCTAATAATCTGGTGGTTTATAGTTTACTAAGTAATAACATTGAGTTTTTACCACTTAAAACTAGACAGTGTCTAAAAGATAAACATCTAAAACAATTAGAAACACAACAGATTTGAGTTAGACCACAACGGTTAGACACTTCTTAAATCAAGGATTGTGGTTGCTTAAACTTAAACACGCGACTAAGGCATGTTTAAGATTTAGAAGCGTATTTCATTGTTTAACACATGTTTAGGGATTTTTTTTATGGTAAGTAAAAATAATAACATTTTATAAGAACATAAATGGAAGTGCATTAATGTCATTAATTTTTTTGCATTAGGCCGCCAATCTCACATGTTGATGTTGTAGCACACTTGCCTAGAATATACCTGTTCTCTCTTATTGAAGACTCACAAAGCTAAAATGAAATAAAGAAAAAATCCCAGACATATCCCATTTGTTTGAAATTCAGAATGCATTGTTGATGCATACTGAATGACATCGCGAGAATAATTTTCTACTATAGCCATACAATTTGTATGGCAAGAAAATATTGCATTAGGCAATCAAACAAATTAACATTATTAATTGATATTCATTGATTGATGGACAATAGATTAAAATGCAAGGCATAATCCTTCCTGATCACCTGTCTTAACGATTCACAGTTGGTCTTTGTGCTTTGCATAAAAGTGTAATTCCTGTGTATTAAATATAGGAACTTGAACTATTCTGTGGTTCATATCACAGGGATAACATTCATGTACAATATTATGTACCTATGTGGGATTGGAATAATATCTGGTGGACCAGAATTGACCATAATATACCATCAACGCTCATTTGTAATGAAATATTTTTAATAACAATTTGATTCTGGCATCTCCATTTTATCATCAAACGACTAAAGTTATGGTACTGCACCAACATATACAGTTGATATAATGATATAATACCTCTGTTCCATACCAAGTGTTTTGCTTCTTTATACGGATGGACGGTTCTTCTTTCTTCATTATATTGACAGCTAAGGAGTGGAATCCTTTGCCAGCTTCTGTGTTTACCAGTAGCTATAATATAGAGGTAAGAGTGGATCATAGGTTTCTTCTAGGCAATGGTACTGTACCATTTATCTCATTATTTCTTAGAATCAGATAAGATTGTAACCAAATGGAAACCTAAACTAAAAAAAGCTAATGCAAAAGTACTAACCTTACACTCTATGATATTGGTCCATTAGTTGCTATTGTGCATGAGCAATTTATTTGCAAGGCCAGTGCAAAACGCTATAAGATTGAGAATTCCAAACGGAACTCGATGAAGTCAGACCTCACTAGGTAATTCTTATATTTAGATTGTGTTAGTAAAATTATGTCATCGATGATGGAGTGTGTCTAAAGATAAAGGTCAAATTGGTAAGAGGTTTTTATTTCCTAATGATACAAAAGGAAATAAACATAGCTCTTTTATGCTCTCTGATTGAAGTGTGCAAAAACTTTATGACGGAAACACTATAGGTCTGTAAAAAAATATTGGTGCAGTAAGATTTTTAGCCACCTTATAACAATCATAGTTAGGTAGATATAAATAAATGTTGTTACACTTTTGAACACATGAATTTAAATAATTAGTATGTAGTACTTTGGGAAGATAAGTGAGTTTAAACTAAACTGAGTTCTACATAATATTCATCACCAAAAAAATCAAATTGGTTTTACAGAAAATAGACTTAAATAAATACTTAACACCCAATGATCGGGTACATGTACCACTAATTAGTATTACCTGTATATGGAATCAGGAATTACGGGGATTATGATTTCAAATAACCTGGAAAAATACTAGTGCCATTTTAAATGCACAAAATGCTTGTCCTGTTCCCAGAATCGAACTCGTAACCCTTACACGCTACCTAAGTTACGTCCTACCTGTCAACAACAAACGCTGCCAAACCCGTTTGGTTACATAGGTTGTACTTATGGTAAGTAATTAAATAACAAGTGGACAAACCTTATGTCACGTGATTACTGAGCTTATGAGGCTATAGGTATCATGTCTCAGGGTAACGAGCGCAATGCAGTGTCGCGCAGGTGTTGGTTTTTCATAGTTCTGGGTGGCACTGCAATTGTTGTGGGCTGGCGTTATGTTTACCATCAAACAAACGAACCTCTTGTCTCGTTATCCCATAGTATAATTTAAAAAAATAGTGCTGGCGCGCATTTGACGGCTTGGGCGTCTCGACGGCAACTGAGGTCATCGAAAGAAAAATAAAAAAAAAAACACGTGTTTGACATCCATTAAAACATAATTTTTTATAACTAAATTTATAGCAATGATGTAATAACGCAGCGGATCGACGTGATTTTGTCTAGATTTAGTTTATGGACCGGAGAGTAACTTAGACGATAGGCTACTCTTTATTCCGAGAAATGCACTGTACCTGTGCCACGCCGCAGGTGACCCGCCGCTTTGCTCGTGTAGTCTGCCGACAAGCAGTAATGTGCAGCATTAATGTGTTTCGGTTTGATAACCAAAGTAGTCAGAGAAATTACTGGGATTATGATACTTAGGTATCGTATCCTAATTTATCAGGATAAGGAGCGCAATGCAGTGTCGCGCAGGCCTTTGCGTTTCTAAGTTCTGAGTGGTACTGTAATTGTTTAACTGGCTTGATATGGCTTTATGCTTATCATCAGGCAAACAACCTGCTCGGCACGTTACCTAAGATCCAATTAACACGAGACGTGCTTATTAAATATTGACTCTACGAGCGTTATTTAATAACTAGTTGCTGCCCGCGGTTTCACCCGTGTGGAGATATTGGATTTATGGTTTTTATTTTTTTGCACGGAACCCTAATTCTCTTTCTAAAATAAAAGTAGCTTAAGTTACTTCTTATAACATCAGCTATCTTCCAGTGAAAGTCCCGTCAAAATCGGCCCAGCCGTTTCGGAGATTACCCGGAACAAACAGACAGACAAACATTTTAAACATAGCTGTTTTGTTATATGTACCGTATATATACTTTCATATGCATTTAGTATAAAGCTGTTATTTTGATATTACAAACAGACACTTCAGTTTTATTTATTTGTATAGATGAAAGCATTATTTTCTTTGGTGAAATATCAGAACACGTCCGCTAGGTCAACGATACCCCACTCTGGTGCAGACAGTTACGCGGTAAGGCCGTAAGTTATCTTAATTAAGCAATTAAGATATCAAACACCAGATAGGTATGGGTACTCTTCACAGTCTGCTTGGTGTACGGAACTGGACTCGTCCGTGTGTGACGGGACATACATTATTTAGGATTCTAGATCATAATACTTGAACGCGGACGTTGCTTCCTGTTTTAAAACTAGAATTGCGCAAATGCTTTATGGAGCTGTCTAAAAATGTGATATTGTAGCCTCTTGTTGGTTCCAAACACTTTATTTTAAGGGGCCCATTACACAGTTTTGCTGTCAGCTTACCACATTAGAGTGCCAAGTACAAATCGTCCCTTCTACTTTCTCTCTATGTTTTGTGCAATGACTGTGAACACGTCGTGACCAAGTATCTCTCGTGAGAAAGAACTGTGCGTCTGTATGTCTGACATTTGTGTCGCAAATTTGGTCACAGTCTAAACTTAGTTTTAGATTATTATATTATCTTTAACAAACTTGCATTGTGAAACACATATTTTATAGTGTATATATACGGACACTAGCGCAGCGGCACTAAATATATTTGCGTAATCTTGCATTACTTTCTACAACAATCCAAGTTAAATGTAACGCGATTACGTCAGCACCATTACTTTTCTCCAAACCATTAACCATAGTTACCAATTGAACGTCTATATCGAGTAAAACCGCACTCTGGTGCACGCTCACACGCTCTATTAGCTTTAAAAAGTGCAGCGGGAACTCGTAAGCGACCAATACGAACCCACGACGCGGGTAGTGCGCGCCAAACGTAATCGCGTCTCATCAAATAGTATATTGGAAAAGAATAGTTACATTCTAGTATTGATAGGCTAGTATTGATACGTCGTAAGTGTATATATTTAGTTATTGTCAACAGTACATGTCGCGAAACGCGATTTATTTAAATACTAGCTGTGCCCCGCGGCTTCGCCCACGTAGCCTAAGTTACTCCTTGTAACATCAGGTATCTGCTAGTGAAAGTCCCGTCAAAATCGGTCCAGCCGTGTCGGAGATTACCCGGAACAAACAGACAGACAAAATTATTAAAAATGGTTGTTTTGTAATAGGTACCGTACGTACTTTCATATGCGTTTAGTAAAAAGCTGTTATATTAATATTACAAACAGACACTTCAATTTTATTTATTTGTATTAGATGAGCGAATGGATTTTGACTATTTTCCGTGTTAATAAAAAAACAACTTTTAAACGCCTGTTTATTAAATCTTTATCTAAGACAAGTGTATTTGTAAACTATATTAAGCTTGTCGCGCACTGTACGTAATTGATAAAACTGGAGTGGATTCACCGCTGGTTATAATGTAGACACGTCAGTTTTTGTGCGAAAAAGGTTATGTAATCCTTACGTTTGTTAGGCTTTGAAGCGATGATTGCGGTGGCTTATTGGTAGTGAGTTGGCTGAAGGTTCTAGTCATACCTACTGTCACAATATTGAGAGAGAACAGAAGTTAACTTAAGTAGGTACTTTACCAAGTGGTAGGACTCTTGCGAGTATTCCTCTGGGCGGGTACCACGCGCCGAAAGTTATGTCTTTTTTTTTCTAGGTCTGTGGTTTCATTATTATAATACCAGTACGGCGTACCGTATACGAACTTCGTTTCGGAATACGAATTTGACTGAGCGGCTTAGCCGATGCTTTGCTAAGACTGTTCTTAGATCGTTCTACGGTGTTGTCTCTATAATTATATTACCCTTAGACTGGCAGCCCAATGCGTGAATGCACCTTGACACATTTGACACTGTTTGATGTAACAGCTTGTGTTTTTTTATTATCTATTTGGCCTATGGGCCATTCCATGGTAATCGACACCAGATGAGATAAAAATAAATGTTATATTACAAGCACTTTAACATTAATTACTAATAGTAAATATGTTTAATTTTCACCTAATGATGTAAAAAAAACAAAATTCTAGCATTCACTCAATCAAATTTTATTTGAAGTTTCATCTTGCCAAGGAATTTCCATGGTAGAAAAAACACATGTGTGTTGGAAACACTGATTTGCGTTTTCTATAGGTTATTCCACGATATTTTGACTGTCAACAGAGTGCTCAAGATATCAGCTTGTGGTGGAACCATTTTTGGTTGTTCTCAGATAATTACACAATATTTTACTAATCATTTTAGTAAGGCAAGTTTGCATGTCACGCCCGTCACAAAATACATAGAAAAGTTCTCATCAAAGAGTCCAAATCACTTGCACGTTGTAATAAAGCTTACGAAAGTAAGGATATGTCGCAAAGGAATGTATGCGAATAACTTTTATAAATTTTTATGTTACTGATTGGTGATGCTGAGCAAATTACTTTGGTCACGCCCGTCACAAATCACGCCCATCACAGTATTTTTACCTTTTTTTTATTTATACATTATTTGGTAACAAGACGAGCTGGTCGTTTGCCTGATGGTAAGCCTAACGCCGGTCCATAACAATTGCAGTGCCACTCAGAACATTGAAACTCAAAGGCCAGCGCCGCACTGCAGTGCGCTTGTTACCCTGAGACATTAGGCATTAAGTCTCATAAGCCCAGTAATTTCACTGGCTACTCTGGTCATCAAACCGGAACACAGTAATGCTTGCACATTACTGCTTGGCGGCAGACTTCACGAGCAAAGCGGTGGTAACAACCCAGACGGACACTCGCAGAAGAGTTAGTCCTAACATTAACAAAACCAGCTAATAAATTGAGTTTTTTAAACTTTCGCTTATAAATTTAGAATTTGGGTTAATACTTATATGACTTTAGGTGATAAAATTGTTTGTTTACTTATTAAAAATTGAACTCGTCACGCCCGTCACAAAGTCTTGTCACGCCCGTCACAACTTATTTCAGGTCACGAAAACTGCAATATCAAATATTCACATACGACATATCACTGTAAATCTAGAAGGCATATTATTCTAAAAGGCGGACTAATTGAATTTAAAAAACAATTGTGTAATTAGCAGAAATATTGTGTCTTGTCGAAGAGGTCGATAATCTTGTTCGAGTACGCGTCACGCCCGTCACAGCGACTAAAATCGTCGTAACTTGTTTTGTGAGCCGAATAAGGAAAAAATGTTGTAAATTTAGTAAAAACCATCGATGTCTTATCTATTACAATAGTATTTAAGCAATTTCGTATAATAGTTAAAGAATAAATGCACAAAATAGAAGTTGAAATGTCACGCCCGTCACCGTGGAATGACCCCTATGTATTAATAGCTACAAATCCTGTTAATTTCGTAAAAATTAATAATTTAAATATAAATAATGAATAATAAATAAAACGAAAAATTACGTGCTTATTTTTTAATGTATTTTCAATTGAATCAATAAAAACATGGGATTAAAAAAATGAAATGTTTTCAACTGACACACTCAAATCTTCTATTGGACCGTTAATTCAAATATTGTCAGGTTTAATTGGTTAGATTTGACGAAGGACAATCGACCAATGGTGTTCGACGCGTCTTTTTTAATTAGATAATAAAACGTTGAGAGAAGGGATTATTCCGGTTTGTCCCCCTGATCTGTCCCCCCAGGGGGACAAACAGGAAAAAAGTTCGATTTGGTCATCAATTGGATAATTTGTTTGATAACGCACGGTGCACAGTGTACAGTGGTAGGATAATTTGTAGCTATCAATTCCTTTTATTTTACTGCTTACTTAAAATACTTCTTAACCCAAGAAAATCCGCATGCTAAATTTCTGCTTCGAGGGTATTTTAGTTGAGATATATAATCATGATTCATCGATGTATTTCGCTTTTATATTCTGTGTACCTTCTTATAAGTTACAATTTAGTTCTGTCTGATTAATATTCCGAGCGAAACATTCAATCTTCCCCGACCTCTAGCCGGATTAGGGCTCAATATAAAGGCCAATTTCTGTAGGGCTCCGTATGCTAAAATCTTACGCTCATTTTGCCACAATTCTTATTGGAAAACCTTTCGACCATTGGCCAATATTGGTCGCATAAAAAATGTATATGGGGTATTATATTATGAAGACGGCATTATGAACCACTGGTACTGAATAATAAAGGATTGACCTCGCATCCCTTATCAAGCTTGCCTTAGAGGGGACCTTACGGTCTCGAATTTGGGCGTGTTCTCTAACTAGACATGCTTGCATGTTCGTGGCTCTACCGACTAAGGCCCACTTGCGCCAAAAGCTAAATTAACTAATCCGGATTCAGATCAACATCGCCGGATTAACATTAAAAAAAAGAACCTAAGGACTAAGGATAGCTCTATTCGAGTAACAACAACAATCAACATATCTCTCCGCCTAATACTATACTGTTTAGAGAGTTCAGAGTGTAAACAGCAAAAGGGTTAAACGCGGGTTAAAATATATATGTGGGATTTATAAATTAGCGATGGAACGTACGATGATTTGTACGCATGTATCCGAGCGTTGATGAACGAGAGAGATGGAATGCCTGAATGGTGAGATTCCGGAAGGATGGATGGGTTTTTTTTTTATTTTACTCTAATAGATTACTTCTACTTGTTGCGTATACGATGGTCAATGGAGGACGAAGAGTTGTAAAGCTAATTAATTATTAAGAAGTTACGAGAAATATAGTGTTTTTTTTTATAAAGCCAGTGCTGCATTTTCACACTCGCATCCCACATATATATGTCTATGTGCTTTTAAAGATTACAAATTCTTAATATTCTGGCCGCACTAGCCCGTCATAAGACAGTTAGGCCTATCCACGTCAGACTGTATGTAAGTCACCTTGACCCGTCGGCTGTCGCGCAAAGGTCGCGCGATTTATTGACTTTCCAAGCGTCCTCCGACGCTTGTAATCTGCTTTTGGGATGTGTGAGTGGTTATAGAATACCTGTTTTTTTGAGATCTCTGATTTTGTCGATAGGTTGGGCCGGGCTAGGAATAGTACCCATCTCTTCCCGTGGGTGCCGTAAGAGCTGGCTAAGGGTATATCCAGGGAACACGCAGCAGAATTTTAGTGGTAGGACTAATTCTTCTGCGAGTGTCTTTAAATTCAGCGTGATTGCCCGTCTAGGTCTTAACGGACAGCTTTAGAAGTTACAATTAGCGAGATTGGATTAGGTGGTACTGACTAGAACAAGGTGGCCAAGTCTATTTTGCGAGTGTCCTGGGTAGGTACCACCGCTTTGCTGGTGTCGTCTGCTGCCAAGCAATAATGTGCAAGAATTATTGTGTTCCGGATTGATGAGCAAAGTAGTCGGTGAGATTACTGAGCTTATGAGACTACTTAACTAAGTATCCAGCGCAATTCAGAGCCACGCAGGCCTTTGCGTTTTAAAACTCTGACTGGCACTAGAGTAGCTAGGGAGCATTGACGTGATTTTTGGCATAGATATAGTTTATGGACCGGAGAAGTAACATATAGGCTACTTTTTATCCCGGACAAATGCACGGTTTTTCATCGGAAAGTGGGTGAAAAACGCGGGCAATAGCTAGAATAAAATAAAATCTCGGGATAGGCTCCACTATCTGTAAGAAGTAAGCCATCTTAGAGATTATTATAATAAGAACAAAAAATAAGATAACCAGTAGACGACTCATAAGTATAATGTAGGTACCTGCACAATAAAATTCAAGGCTAAAAAGTTAAAGTTATTGCTTTTCAGGATACTTATTTATTATTACTATAGATGTTTTGATTCCTCTCAGATCTAACCTAAATCATAAAAGAAAATCCTAACGTAACCAAACCGAATCCATTCCAAACATACGATATCTGTTAGACGTCCGTTCGGTTCGAAAGTAAACGGAAACGCCATACGTTTATGTGTTGCTACTAATAATATACCGCGGAAGACCTCGCAATATAAAGTGTAGCAGTAAGGACAGTTCATAGATAAGATTGATTTTTCGCTAAACGCGTGCGCAGAAATCCGACAAAAGTTGGGTGATTTTAAGTATTTGATTTTAATTAAAATCAATAATTTACAATATTTTGTAGTTTATTTTTAGTGGTAGGACTAACTCTTCTGCGAGTGTCCGTCTGGGTTATTACCACCGTACCACCGCTTTGCTCGTGAAGTCTGCCGCCAAGCAGTAATGTGCAAGTATTACTGTGTTTCGGTTTGATGAGCAGAGTAGCCAGTGAAATTACTGGGCTTATGAGACTTTATTTTTTATTTGTCAAAACATGTGTAGGCATTATCTACTTGTTAACTCAGAATGTAGATATCCTAGCCTACTTAAAAATCGGCCTGCATGTTTTGCTTCAATCAGTGTACAAAATAGAGATCGAGAAACACAGAGAGACAAACACATATTTTGTCTTGTGTCAATTGTAATCACAGACCAGTAAATACTGACAGCGCATAATCTAAATTTTGGATGAGAAAACAATCGTCAAATGTTGGCGGAGGACGAGGAAATCCGGTGGGTTGTGATTGGTCAGTTTAAAACTCACACATTAGACGACTGGAGACGGCGTGTTTGCATGGTTCGGCTGGGTGGCGTTAAGCAGTGATAATGCTTAACCTTGACGAGCAGGGGTGCTCAGCTAAGCGGAGTCTATTTTGGTTTAATGGTCTGTGGTAGTATATTATATAAGCGTCCGCGTCGATGAGATGCCCATACGGCTTGAATTATTATACGGTGGCTTCCTTGTACACTTGGTCTATTATAATAGATGGGATGCGTACGTCATGCTATAGAGAAATGCATAGCTTGTCAAAGGGCGAGATGACATATGATTCTTTTTATGCGATGCAGTCATGTTTTGAAACGAAGAGGGAGGTTTATGTCTTTGAATAGGTCGTCGTCACTTTTATTTTGTTCTTCACCTTCTAGTTATTGCAGTGTTGGAAACCTGCTGGACTGGAAATAAAGACGCACGCATCGCCTGATTCTTAGATGAAAATTCCAATTCAAATCTGTACATGAGATATCTCATAGGAAACTTGCACAGAAAACGGTTCTATTCTGGCACCTTTGTATTTTATATTGAAAACGTCTATGTCATATACATATAATTGTATCTACAAATCAAGAGTGTGGTTTAATTGTCAAAGTATCAAACAAACAGTTTCTGATTGAACAACTGTTCAATTAAATAATGATGAAACACCTAACAAGTGTTGACTAACACTATTAGTTGAGAGTTCTATAACTAACTATAAAACACAATTCAAATTGTAACTAATAACTAACCTGTTTTGTACAAACAAAACACTACCAACAATCGTAGAGCTCAGTTCCTACTACTACCTAGCCAATTAATTATTCGAGCGATTTCAACGCCCGGAACTCCCCAACCCAAGCATTAGTCGAAACTACCAGGGTTACCTATCTATGTAATGCTACTAAGGTTAAACTGATTAGTATTGATCTAAGAATAATTGAGAACATGGATTTCTATGACTATCGAGTAGTATATTGCCATTGAGGAGAACTTCCTCGAAACTTCCAAGTATTTGTTCCAGATCTCATTGTTACGTCAGTGTCTACAGTCTATAGGTATTCGTTGGGCTGGCCACATTACTATATATATTTTAGATTATTGCAGCGCCACTCAGAACATTGAAATACAAAGGCCTGCGCGGCACTGCAGTGCGCTCGTTACCCTTAGACATTAGGTATTAAGTCTCATAAGCCCAGTAATTTCACTGGCTACTTTGCTCATCAAACCGGAACACAGTAATGCTTGCACATTACTGCTTGGCGACAGCCTTCACGAGCAAAGCGGTGGTACCACCCCAGGCGGACACTCGTAGTAGAGTTTGTCTTACCACCTAGTAAAAGATGCCAGAGTTTTACTCTTTAGCTGCCTGCGTGATAAAGCAAAACTCTTAGTACGGATGGAACGGGAAAGGGATATAGACTCAGAGATAAAGCTCTGTAGCATCTTTCATGAGAGCCGTATGTATGTTGAAAACTCCATGCAACTTTGAATTCTCGAACGCAAAAGTCCTAACTCGCTCCGCAAGAGGAATGTAATTCAAAGTCTGACGGTTACCAACCCAATTCTATTGTCTGTCCGTCGGCGCAGACATCGCGCCGTTCCACTTTGCTCCAACTGGGCCTCGGAAATCGAAACAAGGACCATAATGCATTGAAGGCGGTGTACTAACCCGGGATTTATATTTTTCTTGTTTCTTACAAATACAACTTTTGCTAACCATGTAAAGAGGTCGTTCGTAACTTTTGTAAGGACGATCTTGGGATATTTTTTACAATAACATTGAACAACCAGATTTGAAGAGCCAGTGGAAGACTAAAAAGGATTTAGCTAAAAGCCGGTTCAGTTCATCACCAGTCGTCTTACAGGGAGCGCGGGTTTGGTATTTTGGCAAGCTATGCTGCCTAAATGGACACAGGAATATTAATAAAACTGAACCACCAGTGGACCTCTTCACTGAATCGGTTCGGAACAGATTGAATTCCGTATTAAATAAAAAACATTACGTAAAAATGGATTAGTATCATCTGGACTCTAGAGTGAGTGTGGCCGAGCGTGGACTTGTGCGAATCCTGGCTCCCCCCATTACGTTACAGCAGTTACATTGATTCCATCAATTTTTCGCAAACGTCTAACTCAAACAAAAGAAACTACCTATAACCGTACTGAAGGTTTATTACTGTTGTAGTGACTGTCAGTACGCGCAGACATCGTGGCGTTCCACTTTGCACTAACTGGGTCTTGGAACAAGTTCCCATCCCACTGCATAACCTAACCGCTTTCCTGAGCGCAGGCCGCCTAACACTTAGTTCGAGCTTTCTGTGAAGGAAAACATCGTGATGAGGTTGAGAATGGCGGAAAATCATTTTTGACTCGCTCCCTCGCCTGGCTACCTACCATCCCCAAGATGCTAATTTTCGCTTTTTTTACCAACTTCAACCACGTCTTCAACGAAGATGAGATGAGATATTGATCAAACGCCAATCAAGGAAATCTTTACAAGATTCTTGAACTTTGGATAATACGGGCAATTTTATTTAAGGTGATTTTTGTCGAGAGCTCTCGAAAAATTCCTGTTCCTTTTTTTACGAAGCGCGTTCTATATCGGCCGTTCTAAACTCTTAAACCTCCTGGGTACATTCCTCGGTGTATCGAGGGCATAACACGTGACACGGTTTTTAGGATGTAAAACAGGAAGTAATACGAAAAGATTCCTTTAGCGCACGTAGTTGTGACATTATGTTCTTACGTTTTCCAAATCGTTTTGTTTTGCTTTGCGTATTCGTGCTCAGAAATAAATGGTTTCTTGTTAGTACGAGTACTTTGAGTTGACGAAGCACTCGAAAGATTTTCTTAGAAAGGAGTTGTGGCATGTTTTTGTTGACGACAATTTTTTACCGCTATTATGGCTTTATTTTTTATTTTTAAGGGCGTTTGACTTGTCTCTCAAGCTCTCAAGTGATGTTAAGTGCCTATGTGATGAATGGTTAGTTTAACTAAACTTTTTGTTCGGTGGGAATATTGGTGCGTGTCCTGCACCGTAGCTATTGGTAGAGCCAATGTGGATGCTGACTGGTCACTGGTATGTGGAGCGTGTGCATACTCAGAACAGCTATAAAAATTGGCGCTACCTGATACTTAAAACACGCTAAGGTCTAAAGTGCCCAAAACGACAGGTACTTAGCTAGAGATTGCAAATTTGAGGGTACTTACTAAGGTTATTACGTCAACTGATCCCGCTTGGACTGAACCCGCGGGCTCTTATAATGCATATTTTGTATTGGTCTACGTGACTAGTCAAGCAAAGACCAGAAAAAACATCCGGTCCTGCTACCGATGCGGCGACGTTGCGTTGCAACACGTTATTTCATCAAGAAATAAAAAATGAAATGACCTAGTAATCGACCTAGTGATCGAATAGGAAGGTGATCATTTTTCTTTGAACTATCATAGTTTCGAGATATTATATTTGCTATGTAAACATGAGCATACAAATAAACCTACTTCTGTGTGCAAATGGCAAAGTGCTTATGCCTAACACTTGTCGTAGAATGAACCATTATGGAAGCAGCAGCAAAATGATAAATGATGCTCAGTAAATGTTCAAAGACATATTTGTCTCTGACAGCTGGGACAAGATTGTGGTGAAGGAAACTGATGAAATAGGAAATACGAAAAATACTATTGGACTGATGTTTTGCTAAAGGTATCTTTACGGCCGAATTCAACATAAATCTTTGCATATATTGTGTCTTTACAGTATGTCAATTTATTAAGCTATAATTTTAAGTAAACCGGTGTCTTTACGAGAAGTAAGGAAGTTGTTGCTGACCAGTTTCCTCCTCCGACCGACAAATAATTATGTATGTATGTCCCAATTAAGATTTTTTTTCCGAAACTGTATTTTCAGGCTTCACTCTTTTATCATCTAATTTGAATTTGTGAATTACAGTTAGATGTTTGCAAGTTTTTTTCTTGGCTTTTAATAGTTTTTATTGCTCAACAGCTGGAATAGTCTAAAAAAAGTTGTCTACTTACATTCCAGAGTTTGTTTTCAGAAACTGGATTTTCAGGTTTCACTCTTTTATAATTTAATTTGAATTTGTGAATTACAATTTACAGTTACTTTAGAAGTTTGCAAGTTTTTTTCTTGGGTTTTAATAGTTTTTATTGCTCAACTGCTGGAATAGTCTAAAAAAATGTTTATAACTTGAAGCCCGATTACATTTCCAAGCTATTTTTACCACAAATGATTAGCTTCAAGAATCAAAAGGAATATTGGTGATGGGAAAGAATAATGGAAGTAGATAGTAAAATAGTTGCCTTCTGCCATCCCCTTTAGGGATATCACTTGAATTTTGATGTTAGTAAACCTTAGATAGAGTACCTTTATCTATATAAATATATCATAACACGAGTTCCTTGTCGTTTTGAATACGGAGCGAAAACCGATGCGTCGTAAGACTCGGTAAGTCGTAACTTAGATACAGAAACAGGTTAGACGTTACCTACAACCTAACATGAGATGTAGGTTAGGGTGTCCCGTCCATGTATGGGAAAATTTTTTTTTCGTGCTACTCTAACGCAAGTGGTATCAAAATTTGCGTAATTTTATACAGATTACGAAAAAGGTAGAAAAACCAGAATTACGTGTTATCTTGAGGGCTCTACCGGGCTTTGAAGTTTGTAAACTTTAGATTGTTAGAGCCCTAAACCATATGTCTAAAATAATACAAAAGACAAGTTGTATAAGGTATTTTATTCTTTAAATTAATGAAACAAAGCACAAGAAAACGAAACAGACAATATATAGCGTCAAATCAATGACAAAAACCTAGAATTCAAATTTATATTTTTAACCAAAATTTGGCATTTCTGCTCGAGATTGCAACCCGTTTCTAATAAAACTATCTATCTCTAAAATTAACGTCAGTTATCTTTTCTGAGGCCTCTGTTACCAGTTTAACACGTTTTTTCACAGATTGTGGCAATGAAAGTCAACAATTTCCAAGTTCTTATCTTTTCCCATGATTTGAAGGTCCTCATTGAAAATATGACGAAAACAGGTGATGTAGTAACCTGACTTGTCTTTTCGTCCATGAAAATAAAAGCTTTTTATAAGAATACTTCCAATATCTTTTTAAGCTTCTGTACGGGCTTTAAATACAGTTCTGTGGATCTTGTTTTTATCAATAACTAGAGTTACATCTTCGATGGAGACCAAGCCGATGTCCGCAAACACCGCAGAAAAACAGCAGCAGCAGAACGCGTCGACATGTCGTATCTATCACAAACTTTAGCAACTGTTGGCAATGTATTCCGATATGTTCCTTGATTCCGTCAAAGTCAATGATGTTTCATTTGATTTTGGCGTGTTTGTGGGGATGCCTAAAATGTTAGCGGTTACGTTTCTGGGGAAGATTCACGCACTGAATCTTTATCACAATTTAGATTCGGACGGAATCGGTTTCTTAAGTAGAACACGACTCTTTTGCTGTCCTTATTGACGCCACAACTTTTCTCTGCTGTCATTTCATTGATCTAACCGTTTTATTCTTATGAACACAGCTTATAACCATTGTCCTGTGATTTTTCTGATCCAACAACAAACTTCTCTCATTGATAGGAGCTTTCTTAGGTTTTAAATACGAACAAGATTCAAATGAAGTACATTAACTAGCAGCAACGTCAAAAGGCTTCTCAGATGACTCCAAATAACACTTTAGCATTTTTCAAAAGCATCATTTCGTTTCCTTTTATCTGCTGGCATCTTTTCAAATTGAGGTAGGTACTTTTCAAAATAGGATTTCTCATTTCAGTAACTAGTTCCTCACTAACGATCGAAATTGAAGTTTTAGTTCAAATATTGTTGGTCTCTTAGTAAAAAATCGCATATTATATCTGAAGTAGATGGATTCTTTCATTATACTTCAATTTCAGTTCGTTCTTAACAAATAAAATAAATTTAATGAGGCCCTTATAATATGGTATAAGCTGCCGACCATCAAGTTCTTTGTATGGTCCCAATATAGCACAAGTTGTCTAGTGACGCTTCAAACTCATTATTTAAAAATCACATAATCCGCTTTTAACACTATAACAGTCGTAACTGTATTTTAATAACATATTATTTACTTTGTCTAAGGAGAAAACATTCGTGAGTCTAATCAAGAAAGTCCTCGAAACAAGTTGAAACTTTAGGGAATTTGTAGGTTGAAAAATAATAAATTCGAAGCCGCTGGTAACGTGATATTGGATTCAAATGAAAACTTTGTGTATGTATTGCACCTAAATAGAACAAAAAGTAAATATTTTTTTTATATTTAGTTTGGGAGACAAAATTAAGGATAGCGAAATATTACCACAAAAATGACAATTTTTTAAAACTTTGAAGATCGGTAGAACCCTAAAGATATCGATTTTTTTTACTTTTTAAATTATTTTCGTAATCTACGATCCATTACGCAAATTTCAAGAGGTCTTGCGTTAGCGAAAACCAAAAAAAAATTTTTCGGGACACCCTAATGTAGGTGTTGGCTATAGCGCTAACCTACAAGTGTTCTAAGGTATGCTACGCATAAACCTTAACCACTGGGATGAAAAAGAGCATTTTTAGTGAGACTTAAAGATATATTTATTGTCTACGGAACGCATCATTCGATCTTATATGCAAATCTAGAATAGAATCTCAAGCGCAGCATCCGAAACATAACCACATTTGTTACAGATTTTGAACTTGAGAGGGATCACGTTGATCCTTTGCTCCGTTGCAGCGTGAAAGAAGAACAGGTAAAGTTGAAACAAAAGGAATTTAGTTTAAAATCTACTAGTTCTAAAAGTACCAAGTTCTAAAGGTACCAGTTTACCTTTAGCAGTGTTAACTCATTGCAAAATATTCTGAATTACGGCTAATTGCTAACAACAAGCAGTGTTTAACTACGTACCAGTTTTTATCATCCGGACCGGATATTTCGCCAAACCGGCTTTAGAATTACCACTTTATAAATACTTATTGCAGAAAGATAAAACTGTGAAAAGTTTTGTTAGAGACAGTTTTTCGTAATAAGTGTAATTAAAATTAAAATATACATAATAGCGAAATAACACTCACTGATTAATTAAGAAACATCGATAACAAGCAAGGCCTATGAAACTGAAAGAGCATGCGGATTCTTCTTGGGTACTCGCTAAGATTTTCACGAAAGAGTAAACTAAGGAAGGTGAAGCCAGGGGCCTTACTCCGTAAATCGAACGTAGAAGTGTCGGCTGACGGATCGGCATTTTCCAACTATGAAAGACAAAATTTCAAGTGCAACAATGAGATCGAACGTTGGATCCGAAACACTTTCATGGTAGGAAAAATGCGATCCGTCAGCCGAAGCTTCGACGTTCGATTTTCAGAGTAAGGCCCTAGGTCAGATTGCTAATTATTCGTAGTATTTATTTAAAGCTTGTTGAAATCCAGTCCTACTATTTGTTGGAAATAATTCTGGCGCTTGATTCTTGACTACCCGCATGGGCGGGTAGCAAAATGGTATAGGTACATGTTTTGAAACATTGATTGTTGTTTAAACATTTTCGTTACCAACTAAATAAGACATCGTCGATGTACATACCCGGATCTATTCTAAGTTAGTAGAATAAATCACTCTTAGAACAGTATAACTCTTTGGCAGTAAGGACACATTAAGGATAGCCAGAAGGTATTTTGATAGAATATACCGTTGACAGACGGCTGGTTATCATATCATCCTCGACTATATATCATCGACGCTGCCCGAATCATCTAATCTGGAAATCTAGAAAATCCATGTCAAATTTTTTTGGCTGTTTCCTAAAAAGTTCATTCCTCAAGACTGGATTAAGATTTATATGGCAATGGCTCTGTTCTTAATCATTCTATGACAGCAAGCCAAACGTCGCTTATTAGTAGGGAGGTCATCGATCTTCCAATATTCTAAAGCGGTTAATTTCTCTTTAGGTGCATGCATGTTTTAGACGTTCTGTTTTCTTAGAAGTAAGCGTCGTCTCAAGCGAGGGCCTCTTCGGGAGTATCCCTACTGTCCTTATATTGTGCTATTAGCAACACCCCGTTTTAGGGTAAAACTAAGAGGGTGCGTATCGATCTTTATATTACAAGGTTAGGGTTACGATACCGTGGGTCGTTCCCGATTACGTGCTGTGTGTCTTGATGATTTTTTTGAAATTAATAAATAAAATAATATATACCTACTGAATTTAGTTTATTGTATACCTAACTAGCTTCCGTTCGCGGCTTCGCCCGAGTAGTATTTATCTTTATTCCAGAACCTAAACTATCTACATGCCAAAGTTCATCAAAATTGGTTTAGTTACGGAGATACAAAATTTTCAAAAAAAAATTCGCATTTATAATATAAGTAGGATCTATGCGATCATATTTTACGTGCGAAAGTTTTATGAAGCTGCTGAGAGATAGCACTCACTAGGATTCACTCTTCTGCAAGTGTCAGACTGGGTTGGTACCACCGCTAGGCTCGTGAAGTCAGCCGCCAAGCAGTAATGTGTGAGCATTACGGTGTTTCGGTTTGATGAGCAGAGTAGCCAGTGTAATTACTGGGCTTATGAAACTTAATACCTAACGTCTCAGGGTAGCGGGCGCATTACAATGCCGCGCAGGTCTTTGTGTTTCAAAGTTCTGAGTGGCACTGCAATTGTAATGGGCCGGCGTTATGCTTACCATCAGGCAAACGACCAGCTCGTCTTGCTATAAAATAAAAAAAATCGTTTTTAAATTCAAGTTTTGAAACTCGTCATGATAACTCCTATATTATATATCTCTGTCCGTCATCTACATAAACAAGTAAAAGAGCATTAGCTCCGAGACGTTATCACAATCCGTCAAGCTATATTACCTAAGAGCGCGTGTTTATTTCCACAATAGAAGTTAATGACTTACCCATGAAAGCGTAAAGTCTGATTTGCCTAATCTCTTCAACAATCATTTAAATTATAATATTGAGCGAAATATTACTGTTTATGCAGCGTAAAATAGTTTTATGGAAATATCTTTAAAAGAGTAAAAGTTATGGTTAAATTATCTATTGGTCCTTTACGTTCTGTTATTAGGTGTACTCTACAGCTCTGAGTGATTCGACCACCTATTTTTAGATTTAGAGTAGCCGCACATTGGACCACATAGGGCAACGCGGCCACTAGGCGCGGCCACCAGTGGCTGGGTGCAGCCACTGGTGGCCACAAAATAGAGAGATCAAATTGGGCGCTCGGGTGCTTTTTGACGGCCTAAGCGCCCGTCTAGCATCATTAAAATTATTGTTGAATAATAAATAAACATTTTGAATACGGGAAACTTAGATAATTATGCAGTATCATCATAAGTATTTATTTTATTAGCTAAATTACCTTTAAAGTTATCATTATTATGCATATACCTATATATAAATTGTATTTATAGTATGTAGTAGGTATATATTATTTTATATTATATATATAATATAAGATATGTATAATATATAAATATATAAAATTTGTTTTATGTATTATAATGTATTATAATAAGTAGATATTAGTATTTATGTCTGTGTAATCATTTTATTTATTAGTATGGCAGTATTGTTAGTACACTCCTCGTCGTCTTCGATTTTAATAAATCCTTTCCATCCAAAGGTTGCCTGGAAGAGATCGCTTTTAGCGATAAGGCCGCCCATTGTAGCACTTAGTGTAAAATATTTATGTTCCTTGTTTATTTTTCTTTGGTGTGTACAATAAAGCGTTTATCTATCTATCTATCTATCTATCATTGTGGAAATCATTTATTTTTTGCAAGTTTTATTTTTATCGTGTTTGTGATGTTCTTAAACCCATATAATGACAGTGTGTTTCGTGCAACATCACTTTTTAAAACTCATTTATTTTTAGGATAACCTAACACATGAAAATTTAAAAAAAATTGGTGATTTAGAGAAGCCTTAATTCTAAGCGCGTGCTTTCCCATACAATTTCTGTTTTAGATTGAAAAGATGACTTAAAGTAAAAAGGCAGCGTCTCTTAAAGACATCTATACTAATACAAAAAGTCAAGAGTGATATATACTCGTATATAACTATTGTTATTTACATACAAAAGTGAATGTGAAAACGTGTATTTACCGCTCTGTAGCATTTTTATATCCCGCCGTGGACAGATACGGGTTGAAGATTACACTAATTAGCTTACTTGCGACAGTGTGAAAATTGTTCCAAAATAAAACGTGTCTACATTTTTTCTATTATATAGGTAGCATTTTACCTAGTGCCTGCGCTTGATCAGCGACATAGTCATCGCCTTATGCACGTATAACTGCGCTACGCGGTTTTATCCGCTTTTTATTTAGTCAAAATACCTGTATAAAGACATGCCATTTCCCCATCAAACAATATCGAAGGGCCCGCCATGTGGCAGGCTCTCTGGCAGGTTTGATCGCGAGCTATGCGCTCTGTAATTAGACCACCTGCCGGTCCGTCTTTGTTCGCGTAGCCCAGCAGTATTGTGCACTTTGTTGACGGCTAATCAAAGGTTAGTGTGGTTTGTGTTATGTTAGTGTCATATCAAAGAGCTGTCGCGCTTGTGCGTTAATGTTGGTGTCAATTAGAACTAACTTATAATGTAGTGGTTTTTATATAAATTTAAGTAACGTTTTTTCATACTGTTGGATAACGAGACGAGCAGGTCGTGGACCTGATGTTTAGCATAACCGGCCAATAACAATTACAGTGCTATTCAGTGCGTGGCCATCTTTCGTACGTATAGTCTACCCGAGTGGCTCCAAGCCCTAATAAACCTGTACAATGTACATCTCTGGTCTAGACGAACATAGACTTAAATCCACCTGAACAGTTTTGAAAGTAAAATTTAATCAGTGACCAACCCTAATTCGAAACAAGGAAATGCTTGTTCTTGTCTCGACGTATGTAATATGAAAGTCCCCGTAATGTGAAGATAATGATTTACATAATAGCGTCATTTGTGGAAGTTTATAAACTCTTGGGCTATTGAAAAGAATGGCTGTTGTTTAGTTTCGTAATAGTAATCCGCCTCGGTTGTCGTGGTAAAGATTTGCATACTGTAGTAATTACTACAATTTTGTGATGGTTTTTACGTTCTATTTGAAAGTTAAAAAGGAAATTCTTTGTATCCCGTGTCAGTGCAACAAGTTTAATTTTCTAAGCCAGTCAACATTGCAGTACCAATTAGAACTAAGTAAAAAAGAATTTACTGTCATAGTTTCTTGTACATTTTTTTTGTGAATCCATAGGTTGCCGAACTAGTAGAAACTGTGCTTCAACAGCCAGTGGCTTCCCTTTATACCGAACATTCAAAATTACTTATTCTAATGTTATAATAAATTATTAAAAATAAAAGGTAGAACAGTATATATTATTTACCATTAACATTAAAACAGATGATGTGAGTATGCGTGTGTGTGCGTGTTTGTATGTGTATGTGTAGGACGTAGGTGTGTGCGGATATGTTATGTTCGGTTAACGTTGTTCAGCGTGAAAATCAAAAATAAAAACTGAACACAAGGGTTACACTGGACTGCACTAGTTACCTTGAGAATGTATTACGTGTCATATGTACCCGGTAATTTCAGTCTATTTCAGTCCGTATACAGGATCACATATATTAGGTAGTAGGCCCCGAAACCCTGCGACCAGTGTGTCCTTCTGATAACCCAGTCTGTCTCAAGAACACTAGCAGTGCCAGTTTTATACCCATGAATATGTTACAACACTTCCTCTTGTGAAATGTTCCAGATCCCAAGACCTTTGCCCAGAAGGGGATTGATAAGATGATTGCCTTCAAGATTATGGAGGTAATAAATCTTAAGCTATTTTAATGTTGAAATGCTGCCGAGCGCCTTATGGTAACCGAGTAAATTGTGTAGTGAAGTGGTATGTGAAAATTCACTGCGTTTCGCATGAACTAAAAATTACCAGGTGGTAGGACTAACTCTTCTGCTAGTGTCCGTCTGGGTTGTTACCACCGGTTTGTGAGTGAAGTCTGCCGCCAAGCAGTAGTGTGCAAGCATTACTGTGTTCCGGTTTCATGAGCAGAGTAGCCAGTGAAATTACTGGGCTTATGATACTTAATACCTAATGTCTCAGGGTAACGAGCGCACTGCAGTGCCGCGCAGGCCTTTGTGTTTCAAAGTTCTGGGTGGCGCTGCAATTGTTATGGGCCGGCGTTATGCTTACCATCAGGCAAACGACCAGCTCGTCTCGTTACCAAATAACATAATAAAAAGTTAAAATCGGTATTTAAGCTCGAACCAAGTAAGCACTTAGAACATCCGTCCGTTTATGACCGATAAAGAGGCCTACCAAATGCAGCAAGACGCTAATTGGATGTTCAACAGTCGTAATTCGGGTAGTTATAGCGAGTTACTGCAAAATTGCTTGATGTGGATTTAGCGAAGTATATTACAGGTGATGAAATGATTGCGATAATTTTGTAGCTCCCATAGGCAATAGCTACCACAGGCTTTAGTATTTTGTTACAGTCATATGAATAATTTATAGTTCAAGTTAAATCAAAATCGAGTGCAAGTTGGTTCCTCGGCCGAGCGACCAGTCCATGTAGTCCGTTAGGCGGGTAACATTACATAGCGGTAATTAGCAACGGTGGACGGTACGTGGGGACTATGGTGAGGCGCTGTGATAGTTATAACGTTGATATCTTTCAAATATTTGCGGTTTTCAAGTTGTGTACTTAGGTGGCAGAACATACCGATAGAGTGCTTTTTTGTACTATTCGATAATGAGACTAGCCGGTCGATTGTCTTCTTCGGATATATTGCCGTATCTTACAATCTAGCTAGCAAAATTAGGTTGATAAATGATTTAACTTGAACTTCTAGATCAACGCATGCCAAGTGTGGTTTACTATGACTGAATCGGGAGAGGTCGATGTTTTCCAGCTGATGATCATTTTAGATCAAATGATAAAAATAGGAGTTTGTTGATTTTCAACTCGAGGATGGTCCTACCCTACAAGACTACCAAGCTAGCCAGACTAGCTCCAGAAAATGCCCAACCACCGTGCAAGTTGATTACATTTTTCATTCGAGTTTAAAAATCCACATTCGGCCAAAATGCCCGCCACCGTGCAAGTTGATTACATTTTTCATTCGAGCTTAAAAATTTACATTCCGTGAAATTGCCCAACCACCGTGCAAGTTGATTACATTTTTCAGTCGACTTTAAGAATCAACATTCCGTGAAATTGCCCAACCACCGTGCAAGTTGATTACATTTTTCATTCGACTTTAAAAATCAACATTCCGTGAAATTGCCCAACCACCGTGCAAGTTGATTACATTTTCCATTCGATTTTAAAAATCCACATTCCGCGAAATTGCCCAACCACCGTGCAAGTTGATTACATTTTTCATTCGATTTTAATAATCCACATTCGGCGAAAATGCCCGCCACCGTGCAAGTTGATTACATTTTTCATTCGAGTTTAAAAATTCACATTCTGCGAAAATACCCAACCACCGTGCAAGTTGAATACATTTTTCATTCGAGTTTAAAAATCCACATTCGGCGAAAATGCCCACCACCGTGCAAGTTGATTACATTTTTCATTCGAGTTTAAAAATCCACATTCCGAGAAATTGTTCAACCACCATGCAAGTTGATTACATTTTTCATTCGAGTTTGAAAATCCACATTCATTCGGCCCATGAACTACACGTCTGTGTGACAAAAATTACATAAATCTCGTTGCTTCGTTGCTGCGTAAAAAAGGACAGACCGACCGTTTAAACCTACTAGGAATTTCAATAAATTGTAAACTGCTGAACTATCTTCGGGTTGGTAGGTTGTCATTCGGTTTGTTAGATAATTGTACTAAATAGTAGGTGAATGGTTTAGGTAAGCGATTACCGAATACGTTTACTAAACCATTCGTACTGTAACCAGGCTAAGCAACCAATAGAACAGTCGTTTATGTACCACTGGAAAACTGCTGTGAACCTGTCAGAAAAATAATTAACTAGCAAGATATAACCGGTGTAGTGTACCGCGAACAACGGTCCGTTCGATATCCCACGCACTGAATGCTATTCAGAGAAAGAATGACATGTCATTATAAATGGATTTGGTACAAAAGGTCACCGGACCTTTACGTCGTTTTGGGGTTGAATCGTGTAGGATAATCCTGGTCCGTGGGAGGGAATAAACTCGTTTATTTACATAAGCATAAGTAGTTAAGCCTGCAGATCTTTATGTAACCTAACCTCTACGGGATAGGTTAGGTTTTTTTTACCACTGATCAAGCGATGATGTGGACGACCATCCGAAGGTAATAGCCACGCTAAACCTAGTGTTGAGACATGCTCTCAACAGTGGCTGCCAGCGCACACCTATAGATACTTGGCGGTAGATCGTCATCATATGGGTGGTAGATAACCCAGGCGAATACTATAAAATGTCTTAAATCACAAAATAAAGAATTTTTTTTTTTTTTTTTTTTTAATAATAATAATCTTTATTTGAGCCATATACACAATGAAAGAACAAACAAAATATTAAATATTTGACAAAAAGTATACAAAGGGCTGTAAGGTTGACTTAATATAATGGAACTGTTGTTCCCGAAACTAGGCTAGGGAAAGCCTGTACTTTCGGAAACAGCTTAATTCCTCCTGACATTAGACACAGCACAGGTAATGTTTAAGAATGAGGGAAGATCAGTCCAGGCAGAGTTCAAACGCTAACTATCAAGTATAAAAAAGTATTCAAAGAGCTTTTCTAGAGATGTTCTATGAAGATTTTATTTACAATAACCATATAGCCCCTTGATTTGTGATTTGAATCTACACAAAAGTATAATCATACTATTTCATCCAGAGACTCTAAAAAATACGTTTAGGTACCTACAGATGACTTGAAACTCTTATAACTGCTCACTAGTGGTGTTTTGGGGAGCAGTTGGGGTTTCAGCCGGTTGTATAATACCTTTATTTTTGGCCTTTACTTTAATAGCAACGAAAATTCTAGATATTTTAAGCTATCCAAAACCAGCTTCGTTAAATTATACGTATTATAGGTTTTTTTTTTTTTTAATATTATTTGGTAACGAGACGAGCTGGTCGTTTGCCTGATGGTAAGCGTAACGCCGGCCCATAACAATTGCAGTGCCACCCAGAACTTTGAAACAAAGGCCTGCGCGGTACTGCAGTGCGCTCGTTACCCTGAGACATTAGGTATTAAGTCTCATAAGCCCAGTAATTTCACTGGATACTCTGCTCATCAAACCGGAACACAGTAATGCTTGCACACTACTGCTTGTCGGCAGACTTCACGAGCAAAGCGGTGGTAACAACCCAGACGGACACTCGCAGAAGAGTTAGTCCTCCCACTAACAAAAATTCCTTTTAACAATTTAACAATTTTTTTTAACAATTTCCTTTTGGTACGTAAATAAAACGTCTATTTTACTTCTACGCCTACACTTGAGCCGAACATAGAAGATTTATCAAACTTAAAAAGTAACTATAGCAAACAACCTACCAAATTTAGCTAACCCTGCCTAAACTTAGGCATCAGATTGGATAGTTTATTGGTTTAGACAAATTTGGCAATCCGACTTTTTCAATTATCGTTAAATTTATCGGTTACTCATCGCGAAGGTCAATAGCACTTGAAACCCGAAGGTAAATTACTATTTAATTTTGCACTGTCGAAAATGATATTGGCCTTAAGCTTTATTGATGTTGAAAGTGCCAGTTGAAGTTGAAGTGTCTTGAAAACCACTTCTGAAAACTGTAGACCATTGTGAGTGTGCAAATTTTATTCTACGAATTGGAGCCTGAATAGAGACGGTAGCTCTGGGAATATACTTCTGTCCATAGAATGGAGAGCAGTTTAGTCTCATCGGCCAGCTCTAGCACTATAATCTTTTGCGAACATCAAGCTAAGTCAAAGTACCAAGCTCCATTCAAAGCACAAGTCCTTTGAGGTAAATTAACTGCCATAGTCATTTTAACAACCAGATGTGAGTTTTTACTCATTTGTCATCCAGTTGGGCTATTTTAATTTACACGGAATGATATCCGTCTCGGAAGCGACAGTCTTGATCGTTAAATATTTCGAAATCGCATCCCGTCAGAGAAATTTTCCGTTTAGATTCGACAACTCAGCTGCAAAAATCGTGCATAAATCATCGGGATGCGTTTCCGAGATATGAACAATCAAGACAGTCGCTTCCGACACGGATATCATTCCGAGTGAATTAAAATCACCCTGCTGGAGTTATATTTTTAACCAACCAACTATAACGTTACAACAATAAACATTCCCTCATATTTGACCTGAATCCCGTTGCGGGGTAATAAACTCAATCACATCAAGTATCGACTCGAGTATAATTGCGGATCAAAAACACGCCTTTTTCTTCCAGTAGTTTTAAGTAAAGCCCCGACTTACCACAAAAAATTAAACACACCCTAAGTATTTACATACCCTGCACTACGTTTCGCATGTGCTATGAATATAAATAGAAAATTAGAAAAACAAGCATCCAAGAGCAGAGAAGCATCCAAGAGTGTATGTACATAACAAACTTTGTGCACAAGTCTGCCCCGGTCAAGGGATCGATTCTGGGGCTCCTCGCTTCGCAGGCAGGGATAACATTTCTTTCATACTTTTCTAATTTTCTGTTTAACAGCATTATGTTATTAAACAATAGGTTACGTTTATGATAAATAGAATCGAGACATGTCATATTAAATTAAATCCTTTGCCACCACTTTGCCACGTACGTTCATGTTACAAATTGGTATTATAAGAAAGAAAACGAACAAAGAGTCGCGTAAAGCTTACCTCTAATATAAAACGTGAAGATATTTTTAAAAATAACCACTGTAAAAGGTTTATCCAAAAACAAATAAAGTATGCTATTTGTTATGCACGCTACGTTGCCATTTCCGATTTTATTTCCCAATATTTTTGTCGGTGAACGCGTTCCGCCCACTTTGCCTTAACGCGCGACCCAAAATGAAGAATTATGAAATTTGACGACGCCTCCGCCTAGGTTTACATAGAGTTAATCTAATTTAGGGATTTGTTACAACAATACATCGCGCCGCTTGCAGCTCTACATCTACGCTGAGGCCAGGGGCCTTACTTCGAAAATCGACCGTCGAAGCTTCGGCTGACGGCTCGTAGTTTTCCTACTGTATGAAAGTGTTTCGGATCCAACTTTCGGTTCGATGTTCTGTCTTTCATAATAGGAAAACTGCGATCCATAATGCATAACAAAAGCATGTCGGTGGTACACACATATACAGTGTACATACTACATAGTGACATTGAAAAACATTTAACAAAGAGGACATATTATAATTATACCGGATAGTCTACTGTCTTCAGGCGCGGACATGAGGACCTGAAGTCAAGTTAAAACATTTTTTTATTGTTTTTGTTGCAAACTGTTTTGTACTACGAAGTACACGTGTATGCAAACTCAAACAGCCTTCGAAAACTAGAACTGCTTTAAAATCGAATCGCTAAATTCTTAGAACTAACAAGTATCACGAGCTAGAATAAAATAGTACTATCAATCTACTTTAGTACTGAAGGACAAAGTACAAAGAGTACACGGGACTATCGTATATGAATGGAGTGTATAGTAGCATGTGTAGAGCTCGAATCATGGTTCAATAAAGTTCAGCAACATTCGGCGTGATTAGTACTTGAATCAGTACCAGGAGGCCTACCACCATCTCTTAGAGCAGTATTACTTTAACCTTACATTGAACATTGTACTGCTCTAAGAGATGGTGGTAGGCCTCCTGAACAGATTAACATTGTGATTTTAAGTAGCAGTGCAGCGTTACCATTCATCTCATCACGCAATAATTCGGCAAAATAAGATTCCACTCAAACATAAACAAAAAAAACAAAACAACCGGAATCCAAAATGCATTCCGCACGTCAGCGCTTTACGAGATGTCACGCCTGTCACGTGAAGCAGCTCAATAAAACCTCAGGTCGCCGCACTGTATATAGGTCGAGAGGGCACGGGGATGGCGGTTTTAGTCTGTCGTCAGTGGAGCGTAGAGCTTACATTCAGGCGAATCTTGACACTTGATCTCTTGATGGTATACTGAGCAGGTCAGGTCTGTTAAACTGGGACGTAATCGCTTCTCGATTTGATCGGAAGGAATTCAAACTTAGATCGTTCAAGAGGTGATTCTGAAGCGATTGGTTCCGTGAATTGGTCTCTTCGACCCGGGACATTAGTAACTTCGGTCGATAGCTTGCAATTGTTGCGAGTGTTAGAACTTGCTATCCAATAAAGTTCCGCTTAGTAATTCTGTAGTGTAAATACTATGTTCATTATTACAGTATGTTTTTTATACTATTGGATAACGAGACGAGCGCGTTGTTTGCTTGATAGTAGGCATAAGGCTGGCCCATAACAATTGCAGTGCCACTCAGAACTTTGAACACAAAGACCCGCGTGGCAAAGCATCGCGCTCGTTACCATGAGACATTAGGTATTAAGTCCCATAAACCCAATTCACTGACTACTTTGTTCATCAAACCGGAACACAGTAATGCTTGCACATTACTGCCTGGTGGCAGACTACAAAAGTAAAGCGGTGGAACCCACCCAGACGGACACATGCAGAAGAGTGACTACGACCTGGTACGTTTGTTGGTTTGTCTTTTTTCACGAAGCAATGTTACAACGGATCGTCGTGATTTGCATATAGATAGTTTCTGGACCGGAGAGGGATGGAGGCTACGTTTTGTCACAGAAAAACGCGAGGTTCCTGTAAAATTTTCGCGGTTTCTGGAAAATTCATGCGGGTGAAACGACGAGCCGCAACTACAGTTTCCTATAATTGAATCTACGCCGCATCCTCTATTTAATTATTGTTGTTTAATAAAAATGTCTTAAACCAATTAGACAATTTGAATCTAAGTTTATTCAGAAAATTAGTATTAGGTTTTGTAAAAAAGTGGTCAAACTATTGCTATAACTTAAGCTTGCTTACCACCTTTGACCACATAATCACTTAGAATCAGGTGAAATTATGGTCCTTCATGGAAGCTCAAGCTCAAGCTCATTAGTAGGATCGAACTATGATCCTACGGGTTGGTGGTCGCAGTCACTTCACTACTACTGAGCTGGCATCACTTCAAAAGTTTCAATTTCAATGCTAATCAGAAGCCTACCGTGATTCCCGCGATATCGTCAAGGGCCTCACGTGCCGTTATACAAGTTTGGTCACCATCCTTCGTGTCATCGGACTGGAAGTAGGTCAGTCATTCGCGCAGGATGAAACAATGAAAACATCTGCACAGTAATACATTCAGTATTCGATAGGAATCTTTTGATGGTGACATCATTGTATAATAAGGAACCGCTGCTACTCCTACCTATCACCTTTTGTGTGATGTTGCACCTCGCCTTATGCGTGATGTGCGCTCCGTAGGCACTTCATAGACTAGAATAGTCATAGACTAGTAATAGTGAGTAATAGAGTTGTTTAGCCTCTGCCCAAGGATATCACCCGATTGAAGATTACATGCATGCAAATTCTGAAGGGTTTTGAAGTCTTGACTAGACAGACAGATGATAGGACTAACTCTTTTGCGAGTGTCCGTCTGGGCTGTACCACAGCTTTGCTCGTGTAGTCTGCCGCCAAGCTGTAATGTGCGAGCATTACTGTGTTCCCGTTTGATGAACAAATTAGTCAATATTTTTAAAAACAAGCCTTTTTCCCCTATAATTCCGTTGTTACTTGTTACCAGGTTTACACATCAATACGAAATTTCAGCCAATCCGAGTCACGGGATGGCCCAAAATTCAGTTGCAAAAGACCCAAACATTCTAAAGTAGGTAACGAACAAACTACTGAAGAAAAAAACTATGAAAGCTTGTAAAAATAAGAGGTTTATTGTTCGTCTTCTCTCCGCATATGCCTTCACAGGCCAGCTGGATGAGCTCTCTGGGTCATCGGCTCGGAATTAGGTCGGGAAGGCACGTGGGATGCGACTTCACCCCCAACTGGTCGGGGGCGTCTAAGTACTTCGCTAACTTTTAACTAACAAGTTAGTTTATCTTGATGACTTTGATAGTTGCAAAGTTTTGTAGCAATAGGGGTTTATTTGGGTGGAGTGTACTTTCAACCCGTAAGGTTTACGAGTATAGTTCTATCCACATTCTGTATTATATTTTAGTTGGCACTGTTGTTTATGGATTGACTAGCTGCTGCCCGCGATTTCACTTGCGTGGAGATTTCCAAAGGAACCGAGTATTTTCCGGGATAAAAAGTAGCCTATATGTTACTCTCCGGCCCCTAAACTATCCCTATGTTATATATATAAATAAATCACGTCGATTCGTTACGTCGTTACTACGTGAAAGGAAGAAAAACAAAAGAAGGACAAAACGACAAATATGCACTTGCGTTTTAAGTACGGATTTGAACTATAGTGTAATATTTGTAATATTTTCTACCGCTCTAGCATCATTCATAATGATGGTACGAATCTGAGACCTCTCAGAGTGTTTGTACCGTAAAAAATGCTTTTCTAGTCTAGTAATAGTAAAGCACCATCATTAAAAGTTAGTGAAAAGCCCGTCTTCGTAAATATAGTGAAGTATATTGGGAGCCTTTTTAGTGTTCTCATTTCCTCTCCCTCGTCCCTAATACTTTACACCGCGCAAGCGGTAAAATTAATGCCTTAACCGTGTCACTAGCTCCTCTAAGCGTATTAAACAATTGCGTATGTTGACGTTAAAAGTACAACAACCACATATAAATATCACATTTTACAAATCTCTCCTGCATGCAGTACTGCGAAATTGATATTTGAAACAAATATTACAAACTCTGCCCTAAATAGCCAAGGAGCTAAATCATCAAGGAAATAACTTTGATTAAAAAAGGACATTAATGCGTATCGGATATACCTAATAGCAATTGGTATCAGCACTAATAATAGGAAATGGCTTCCACATGCCGTTATTATAGCCATTTCACTTACGTTAATCAAATTAATACATCGGCACATTTAACGGTGCTTACGACCTTCTTTCGAGTTGAAGATTCCTTTTAATGTTTTTTTTTTATTTTATTGTATCAAGTCGTTTTCCTGATGGGGGAAGCATAACGTCTGCCAATAACTACAGTGCCAAAATAAAAATTTGAAACACAAAGACCAGCACTGCAGTGCGCTCGTTACCCTGGAACATCTGATATTAAAACGTCTAGTATCTAATTTAACTCTTTAAGATAAACATTACAAAATCGTTTGAACACTATCACACCACTTAAGCGACAATATCTCGAAGACGTTGAGGTAACACGATAAACTTAGATAAGGAATGGTTCTCAAGTGAAGCTGCCGGACGGAACACTCTGAAAGTGCTTGGGGACAGATTTTTAACTTCCAAATCCAACGGTTTTCAACGGTACCCTGAAAACAAATCCTTGTCTCCTCAATTCTCTAAAGATTCCCTAGAAAATGAGATTTTTATCCTTACCATTTCAGCTTCAATGCTGGGATTCTTTCCCCAACGTAATTGCTCGAATAGACTTGATTTTAAACGAAATCTGAGATGCTTAGCCACGTAAAATCTGAGATGAAGACTCCTTTGTGAACTTTGTATGAAAAAGCGAGAGTTATTCACTTGGGATATGGATTGATGTGCTTTAGGGATGTTAAATGAAATGTTATCTGGAGTATTGTCTTTTTAAGTATGTGCTTAAGTTGATTGTGATATCTGATTCAAGGTAATTGGCTGAACGTTTTTAGCAAGGTGGAGGATGCAAAAATAAGGTTAAAGTTATGTTTGCCTGCTATCACATCTAATCTTAAGTTACTGATGGCTCTCAGGAACAAGCTGATAGGTACTTTTTCTCTTCTGGCCAGACACGGTTTTTGCATTGTGCCAATTTCAAATAAAATGATAAATACAAATTTTATTAACTAGAGGACTATCATCATCATCATGATGTTACCTTCATCAAAAGCTCAGACTAACTGTGGGTTTCAAACTCACACTCTATGGCGGGCGACCTCAATACCTTTACAGCTGTCGTGGCTTGAATTTAGTTTACTTTTTAAGTCCTGATAATTTACCAAATTTTATCCTATAACAATTGCATTATATAAATAAAAAAAAATTCAATTCCAACCCTAGTAACATTTTTATACTGTAAAGAAATCTCTATACTGGTATCCGTGGAATGTTTCGAAGAAATATGAAGGTAATATTGCATTCCTTATTCCCCCTTTATTAGAACTGTCGCAAATAAACAAGGTCGTACTTAGACGTGGAAATGAAGGTATTCGTGAACAGTTTAGGGAAACATAGTTACGTGAGAAAGGGACAGGTTGAACCTTAAATAGGACGGTGTGGATGAGGCCACAGCGAAATTTATTGCTCAGCTATCTTACTTTACGATAGCCATATAAGAGTTAACTGTAGGAAAGTAGATAAAGATGTAGTACGTGCTACGGATATTAGACACCTGAAGCACAGGTTATAGTGGCATGAAGCATGCTGAATGAGTCATACAATTTTTTTTGCTAATATTGTGGTAAAGCTTATTAAATGAATGCATGATTTAGAGACATTATGGTACCAAATATATTGAAAAATTTTAAAATCTTCCTAAGATATGCCTTGGATATGAATCGTTTATTTGACGCTGGTAAGAAGAAAGCCGCACTGGGCCCGCGTGGCGGATTACGGCATATATGTACTATCTGATGATGATAAAGAAGAAAGTTGAATAGGTGTACTAACTTAAAATGAGACTAGACCCAAACTCTTTATACAAGAGTATTATACTTTGCTGGCTATTAGCTGTCACCCTCAAGTACAGATCTGTCGCCAAAAACCTATCAGCGTGTTCCCGCAACTGCACTAGTGAGCCAATCTCCATTCTTGGCTGCGCGTGATTAGAATCTTCGACCGCATCATCACATAATATCAGGTTAGACAGTGCTTAAGTACTAAAATTACCATTTCTATTTATTTTTTGTTCCTTGAGGAAATCCTCTTGGATACCTTTCTGCAGTGGGGGCCACACAGAGGTTATGCCAGATTCTTACTGGCCAAAACCCCACGTTTTCCTGCCGTACGCCAATTGTTGGAACTGCGGGAACGCTTCGGAATCTTCTAGCAATTGATTACTTTTTAGTAAGTTTAGGTTCCCTTTAACTCAATCGTTAAGATATCAGGGCCTAAATGTGTAATAATCGTTGGGTGTTTTATTGTTTTGTTTGAAAGTTGGCATCATGAAGTTAGAACGCACAAGCTTTCCGTCGCTTAGCCATGGTGTACGTGTCAGCGTGTGACGAGGTGCGCAAGATGGACCTGAGGCCCTCTAGAGGACACACGTTCCGCTCAAGCTAACGTCAATACAATGTATGGAAATGACATTAGCTTGTGAGATGTCACGTGACTGTTTATAAATTGGTATGGTATTGGGTCGTATTGGCTTTTTACTCTATGCGGTTTTGGCGTGGGCGGAAAAAGAAGTGGTTATATCTAGAGGACCTGAAGCACTCATAATATATTGAAGTGCTCGTTTGTTTGCATGCAGTTACGTACCTGCGTTACAATTCTCCTGTGGTTAATCGTACCGTCGCGCGTCGCCTTAGAAATGTTGGAAACGGTAAGCCTTACTAATTGTGCGTCGCTGTAAGTGAGGGAAAACAAGGAAGTTTAGTACAAAGAGGGAAGGAACTTGCGATTGTTGCTATTTGTTATGTTTAAGGGTTGCTAACAGATCGGCTTTGTGGAGGATTTACGCTTTTATCTGTTTCTACATCTTCTTTATCGCATACTTTGATCGTTTAAAATGCTGTGGTAGGGCAATTTCTTATGGCTGTCATTCTTGGAGTACATTTTCCGATTGTGCAAATTTGCTTGGGCCGCTCTAGATGTATACTTAAAAATACAACTCAAGTTCTAAGCCATCTGTTTTTAATCATATTCTTGACAGTTTAGTGTTTGATTTCTATCTCGTGTGATCTTAAGTGACGATGTGGTCGAAAATCGTAAACATGGTAATCCTAGATAAGGTCTCCAAGGTTAGGTCTGTATAATTATTATCATGTTATAGTTGCTGCACGTTGTTCTCCTTCACCTAAAACTTAATCATCGTAAGATTCCAACAATCGACCTACACATCGGCAGCCGACGTCACTACCACTGAATGATCACCGCCTCGCAAAATAATAACGTTTGTAATATAATTATGTACGCTGAGAGAGTAAGTGGCTCACTTGTCGACGTGAGCTGGTGTGAGTGAGTTAGCTGCATTAGACTCGCTCACTCGAAATTGCTCCATTATTGCATTAGATGCGCTGAGATTGTTTATGAACACTATGTAATTAGGATTAGAATGGACTTTCTTTATGCAACTAATGTGAGATGAGTATGTCGATAGCAGCATAGCAAGCTGACTAGGTACATAAAAATCGCAGTGCCAACCCAGCGTTGAATGACAAGATCTACTTTTCGGCTCGACTCAGGTAAATAATTAATAACGCTCAACAGTGTCATACCCTCACAAACTAGCTCAACAGTTTCACCCTTACTCTTAATTAGGTTTTCTGTGTTCAGGGAACAAAGAACTGCCATTATGATCCTGCAACACCCAGACACAGAGCATATTTGCGCTGTTTTTAAGTTCCTACGCAGATATTGGTCCCGTTGCGCATTGTGGGAATCGAGACTGGCGGGTTCTGAATGCGTACTCCCTTATTGTGGAATACCTTACTCTGATTTTGGGGTAAAGGTCTTGACAGGCAGACGGTCAAACAAAGTGCTCCAAATGGAGATCCCTTTGTTTTTCACTTAAAGGCAAAAAAAGAAAAAAAAAATAGAAAAAGGAACTCTATTTGATCTTCATGTTATTTTTCACAACACTACCTTTATTTTCTCAAACAAAGTCAACCTATTACTTATTACCCACGACATAATAATAATAACGCTTACACAGTCATACCCCCGCAACTTAGGTGCGACACAAGGAATCCTAATTCCCTGTGTCGCAGATGGCATGGACATACACAGATACACATCACAAACATCCAAGACCCGAGAACAAACTTTATGCTTACACAAAATCGGCCTCGGCCGGGAATCGAGCCCGGGACCCCTCGCTTTGCAGGCAGGGTTACCACCAACTGTTAGCTACGGAGCCGTCAACATGCCGCAACGTATCGTTTTACTGCAGCGAAAAGTCACAGCATAGATTATATTTCACCCTATAGTGAAACTTCACACAAATGTGTTCTTTTTTCAACTTATTTTTTTATTTCCTAATTTGTTTTCATTGTTGTTTGTGGGGAAATTTGGATTGATGGACAAGACGTGACAAGCAGTTTTATGTGAATCGATAAATGCTAGGCAACCAAAAACGAATTAATTATTAACGACGTCAGATTTAACCTAAGTGTCTATTCAAATTGGAATATGATCGATTTTTTTCGAGGAAGCTACGTGATTTTATTGTAAACTTTGTTGATTTCGATAGAGCTAATGGTTACCGGAATCATTGGTTTTATTGATTGTTTTATATCACTAGTTGTAGATACAGAGTCGATTGCCTGATTGTAAGCATAACGCTATTGGCCGTGTGGTCCCGGCGCACGAATTGGAACATTACCATCACTTCCCATGAGAGCTGGTTAAAGGAGTATGCAGGGAATGGTCAGCAGCATTTTCCTCAGTCAATCATTACGGTACCAGCCAGAACTTTGAAACACGAAGGCCTGGGTGGCTGGCAGGCCTGACTTCATCGCGCTCGTTACCCTGAGACATAAGGTATTAAGCCTAAGATTCAGAGACAAATCTAAGCGCGGAATTTTGCTTCCGATTGTCAAAATTGTATAGAATTTTGACATGTTAAAGCATGAGTCCATGCTTAGATTCGTCTTTGAATCTTAGCCTTAGTCGTATAAGCCCAGTAATTTCATCGACTTCTTAGCTCCTCAAACCGGAACTCAGTTTTCTTGCACCATAGAAATAGGAATTATTCTAAAAGGCTTGCACATTACTGCTTGGTCTACACTTGTACTACACGAGCAAAGCAGTGGTATGCACCCGAGCAAAACAGTGGTATGCACCCATACGGACACTCGTGGAAGAGTTAGTCAGGTACCACCTGGTGACTATTTGTAAAAGGTTCGAAACGTCAATCCACAGATCAGCGGGACATCTCACTACCACAGAACCATCACTGCTTCAAATCTAAAACAGACCCCCATAAATGTTTCACCTAAACCAAAAAAGTAACGCGTTCGCTAATACGATACGATACACAACAGGAGTTTGACTATTTTAGGAAAGTTGAACTGTAAACACCAGTCGCCGGCACTTCCGGCGGTGTGTTCATAAATCGCCTAAATTATAATTTGGGGCGGAGTTTAGGTGCTGACACGTCTGCTTTGTGTTCTGTTCTTACACCATTTCGGGCCTTGTGGGATTCGTTAGTTGATTTACGAATAAATGTTTTTGTTATAATTTCCATTCTTTTCTCTTGCGTTCTGTAGTGAAAAGTAATTGCGGGGCGTATTAATGAGAGCTCATGGGTCAGTGTAGTGCAGTTACACTCAAAAGTTTGTACGCATTACTGGGCGACAGTTGTTGCCATCAGGTTAAAGACTTGCTCCTGTCGAATGGCCAGTAAAAACTTTTAAGTACAGTATATGAAACGTGACAAGTTACTTCTATCTCAATTATTCGTCATCATGCTTGCGTTTGGTCGTGTGGTCCCGGCTTAGAATAATACCACCCCATCTCTTCCCGTGGGTGCTGTAAGAGATGGCTAAGGGTATATAGACAATGGGCAGCAGCGTTCTCCTCGGTCAACAACATAATCTACTGCGATCACCAAGACGCCTGCCAAGTATGGTGTATTATGGCAAATCCCCCTTCAAGGGGGCGGCCGATGTTCAGCAGTGGATGTTTCCCAGCTGATGATGTTGATGATGCTCACTGTGGCTTAGCAAGTCAGAAGGCTTAACCGTCCTCAGTTCTCACAACATGGCTGGCTACATGCTTATACGAGTAGGAAGGCACTAAATATTTCCCTTTACATTTCTAGGACGTAGTAGCTTTTCTGTCTAATAGCCTGTAATATTCCCCATTAACTCAACCACCCTGACCTATATTCCATAATTACCTGACGATTAATTTCACCCTCGGTATCACCGCGTCGCAACTTGATCACCTGAAATTTCTCATCTGCCGAGATAGAGTGCCAGTTTCGACATAATTATGGCATAACTTAATGAAACGTTAAAATGGCATGGGGACGCTGCGAACGTAGATGATATTATAAATAACATTTAAGCAGATGTCGCTGAATATTCTTTGGAAAATTTGTGTTTGACTGCGAAGAATTATGTTTGACCAGTATGCAACACTATAGACAGAGAAGATGCTAAGCATCGAGGCACGTTTAAAATTTAAACGTTATAATGTTTTTTTCCATACTGGAAACATTGTACAACCAATGGCGACGAGCTTCATGTCCTTATTCTCGGACATTTGTGGTATGGGAGAAACTTTAACTTAGTCATTTAACTTTCATGAGCGCTCTCTTGGGGTCCTAATTAATTTAGGATTTTATTTTATTTAAACTATCTCACCAGATTTCACGTGAACAAAGATCGAACGTCGGTTTCGAAGGTGACACTAATTCATTATTCGTAATGTATGGTTTAACAGGCATTTAGACAAATGCCTACATTTGTCTAAATGCTTTTGATAAGTCATTGAGCCCTGAAAATTTGTCACTGCTTTTTTTGATGATTTTCTCATCGTCAAATAATTTGTCCTCCCATAATTAATCTGGAATTGTTTTATACCACTCAATTGCTTTGTTTATCTTCTGAACTGTAGTAGTTGAACTGTATTTAATTAGTAAAAATTGTTTTGTAAATCATACCAATTGTAGCACTTGTAGTTTCAATCAGATCAATTAGTGTTTGAATGAATGAATCGGCGACGGAATTAGAATTTTGATATAATGATTTGTATACACATGGCCAATGTCAATGTAGGGACGTATTGTATTGTTTTCTTGAACTCAATAATCTCAAAAACTGATATCAATTGTTTATTTATCCAATTTAATTGAGTCTTTTACAACTATCGTCATGGCTATTTCGTATTTGGGTTGACATCACGTAGAAACTTCGATAAAACCAACCGTATTTAGTTGTTTGCAAAACCACGACTACAATTTCATTTTTTGCATTATTTGCCAACCTCTTGTTCATTTTAATTAAACAGGCTTTAACAGTTTTTTTATGCGTACGCAATATTTTGATTCTCCACATTTGTAACACTGGAAATAACTATTTAGAACTTTTATTTGGGAGTAGCTGCTGCCCGCGGTTTCACCCGCGTGGAGATATTGTATTTCAAGGGCTTTATTTTTTGCGCGAAATCAACTCTTTTTCTAAAATAAAAGTAACCTAAGTTACTCTTTATAACATCAGCTACCTGCCAGTGAAAGTCCCGTCAAAATCGGTCCAGCCGTTTTGGAGATTACCCAGAACAAACAGACAGACAGAAAAAATTTAAAAAATGGTTGTTTTGTTATATGTATCGTATACACTTTCATATGCATTTAGTAAAAAGCAGTTATTTTGATATTACAAACAGACACTTCAATTTTATTTATTTGTATAGATAAATAACAGTCAAAGTGTTGAAATTCAACGCCGAGAAAGAAAACAATGCTCGTCATATAAATATCACCAACAATAAGCTATAAAAAGCTGAAGGGGAAAGTATATCGAGACGGGACAATAATGGTGTAGATCACGTTCGGATATCAAACGATGATAGTAATCGAATACGAGTATGCAGTGTTGACTTTCAAAAATCTGTAGGTGTTAGTGTGACGTTTTACTACTAATTGAATAAAAACTCCTTGTAATACCATATTAATTTTCGGCTCTTTGATATGGTTATGCAGAGTTAGCGTGTTTGGACACTAATCCTAAAATACGAAAGTAATTCTGCCTGTTTGTAATCTTTTTTCGTCAAAACGGCTGGACTTATCTTGATGAAATTTGATATGGATATAGCTGAGACTCATAGTTCGGATTTAAGCTACAAACGTTTATTTTTGTTTAGTTTTAAGAACATAGTTCTCGTCTTAATGTTTTTTTTATTATCTTTTTAATTTCTATTAATATAGGACCTAAGCTTGTAGCGACACATGACATAACACATATGACAGATAACATAATAAAAAAAATTGTCTCTTGATCTAAAATTCAATGTAGGTACCTAAGTCTCACTAGCTCTTAGCTTCTTCTTCTTAGCTTCTTAGCTCTTGCACACTACGTTTTAGGTACTCTCGCAGAGCAAACGAAAGATACATACTCACTCGTGTCTTGAGGAGTCCCAAATTGTAGTGGTCAGGTAAAAAACAGATGGGGGCAAAGAGTTACGGTTTTTGGCTTTCAGCGTGATGAAGGTCGAACTAGAACGCTTAGTGCGGTTATCAGAAGGTTCTCCAATTTGAGCTGGCACATTTTTTTAATTATATCGGTTCTCAACAAACATATCGGATAATCTGAGTACCGATTACAAGTATGAACAAACCCTAATGCCTTTTCTAAACAGCAATATTTGTTTATAGAATCTTCAGTCACACTTTTCATACAATCGTCATCTCCAGTCAACCTCAAGAAACTAATAACAATTAAAATGACCTTCTACATCATCTACTGCCAGTGAATTATACGATTCTTACGGTTGGTATTTTTTATGCGTCTCTAATAGCTTCATCTTGTCATCTGTTTCTTGTAGGCCTTTCACGATGCTTTTATACAATACAATACAATACAATACAATACAATACAATACAATAACTCTTTATTGCACACCAAAAGGATATATAAATGTAACATATCAAACTTAAAAAATTCAGAGTACAATGGGCGGTCTTATCGCTAAACAGCGATCTCTTCCAGACAACCTTAACCTTTTTATGATAGTTATGAGAGAAACACACGAGATAGAATACGACTAACTGATTCAGTAGTTATTTGTTTACCTATTTTTTTATTTCAATAGATAAATAAATACCTCGCTTTCCATTTATCATTTTAATGTTATTATCTATTGTATTCGTTATTCGTACCAATTAGCTATAATTGCTTTTTATCATTAGTCTCCATTGTAACGTCTGTATAGTTTGCAAAGTTATGAGAAATTTTGCCAACGAAGTAAATTTGTTTCTTTGTATTTTGTTTTCAGCTTTGGTCGTGTCGGTCACGATCACGAGCCAAACCACGTTTGGGAATAAATCAATTATTTTTCGTTTGCTAATTGGTTTGGCCTTATAGGAGTTCTGTTTTTAGTGGGAAATTGAAAGTTTTAGAACTATTTGTTTGTTTTGTAATATAAAATGGCTTTTTTAGTAGGGGGTTTTAAAAAAAATAATTGTATTTTGTCCACTACCTATTCCGATTTATCATAATCTCGCTGAACTTAAATTTATTATTGCGAATGTGTGTTTGCGGGTTTATCCTTTTTTCATGCAGCAACGTCGCAACAGTCCGCGGTATTTTTTTGCATGGGCCGGTGAGTTTCATGGCTATTTTTATCCTAGAGAAGTGGACTGTGCCTGTGGAAATCTCCATGCGAGTAACACCTCTAGCTATAGTTTAAAATATAGCAAATACCAACTATATTGCACACAACACGCATAGTAGCCCTTCATTGCTTGACGATTTATCACCCAGCTCTCGCATCGGATTCATTTCCTTACGACCCGCTTTCCCTCCGCGCGCTGATCGTATTACCAATCACGGAAAGTGGGACCCGAGACTCCACGTAGTGATTGATGTCAGCACACTTGTGGACTTTAACTCAAAGAGATAAGGTTTAGATTAGATAAGCAAAGTACGACAGGCATTATACGAATTATGGTAGTGATAGGCGTGATGTGAACTCCTTTTCTCTTTTTTTTCACAGGAATTAGGCCCCGAGTGGTGATTGGAGAAGTCAGCACCACACGTGGACTCTTAAGTCAAATCGATAAGGTTCAGATTAGTATAGGAAATTACTAGAGGCATACGAAATATGGAAGCGGATAAGCGTGATGTGGACTACATAGAGTAGAGGTTAGACAGTATCTTCAAAATTTGATCTCTTTTTTATATTGTATAAGTTAGCGTCGGACTATTATCTCGCCTGATCTTAAACGGCTCTTAAACTTAAACGGATCTTAAACGGCGAAGTCGTCGAACGTGTTGATTGGTGAATATGCTAAACCTACATGAGAACTAGTTCTCAAGTGCCTTCATCCATTCTAGCCTTATACCGTTTTATCTTCAAAATATAAACCGATAGTATCCCGTTTCCCACTCTTCCTTTATTAAAATTCACACCTCAGCAATATTTGGGTCACATTTCAAGAACACACAGTATGCTATTAGGACTCTTCCGACCCAGTTAGTTACCAATTGTTCTAGTAATTAAAACGTACTTTTCTAAGCGTTTCATGGGTCATTTACCATTACGGACGTTGGATATCCAGTTCGTATGAAACCGAATATCTTTAGCTACGTCTGTGTTACCAACCACAATTGGCGCATAGCCTTGTAGTTTCCTCACAAATACATTACTTGGGCCTTCATGAATTGAAGTTTTTGTTCTGGCATTTATGTAGATTTTGATGGGTAGTGGGTACATTTAAAGTGACTGTTTCAAATTTTGGTTCTATCGTTGTTATGCGGACAGCTAAAGAATGGTGTTATTTGTCGGCATCTATTTGGAAATCGATGTTCTGGGCAAGCGAGCCTACTTACCTTACTTTCGATCTCACTGTCGCACGTTGTGAATAAATACTTAATGATATAATTATTTTGGATTAAAAATCTAATGTTATTTTATACAACATTCCTTCGCGTCTTCCGATACAACCCACCATTCATTCCATTGTTAGCTTTGCCAGACACGGCTATAAATGTCTACGAATAAAACATGTATCACAATGTTTCCAAACTTCACGTCGTGTGAGGCTGATTGTAAATCTGAAGTAGGATTTATTTCGGGAGGTTTTCTTTTGATAGGATCGTGACAAGGAAACTGTTCGTTTTCAACTATGTTTGGGTGTGCAACGATTGTAAAGATAATATATTTTTCTCCCACTTGCTCGGAAATAGCTATATTATTTATAAATAAAAAAATTATGACAATCAGGTCTATTCGGTTCTCAACGAAGTAACAGACCGGCAATGTAAAACGCGACAATAATGACAAATTGACCGACAATTTTAATTTTTAATTGTTTCATATAAATAGCGACGGCTTCACCTCGCGGGCCAGGCCAGGCCTATAGCGCCGGGACAGGTAAAAAAAGTATCACGTATTAAAAGATAAATCTACCGACTGTAGACTGTAGTATTTTCGTCACAATTCTCCTGAAATCTTCATAACACCGCAGTAAGTAAACCCTCCCACTCCCTAATCCGTTTTTCATTTATCCTACACAATACTCGTATTCAAATTCCATTTGTTGCTCCTTAAAAGTGCCACATTGTGGAGCATGACAATCTTATTTTGGGCGCTTTGGTTTTGGGAACTAAAGTAAAATCGTATGTAAATGTCACAGGATCAGTAATAGTATGTGCGGGTGTAGTGGCGCACGGTGGGGTCGAAATAAAATTGTCGTTCAGCAAAAGTGCCACATTGTATTCGTTAGCACTCGGATGATATTGTTTGTCTTCCCTCTTCTGACGGCATATTTTTGTTTTTGTATGGGTGTTTTAGGGTAATTTTTGGGGACGCCGCTGCACGTTCGCTTTTCCTGGTTTTGGGGCACTGTGCAAATCGTGTCAGGATAGTAGGTAGTCTATACAAATAAATAAAATTGAAGTGTTGGTCAATAATTTAAACATAACAACTTTTTACTAAATGCATATAAAATTGTTAGGTACATGTATAGGTAACGGTACCTTTGAAATATATATACTTTTTTCATTTTTGTCTTTTTGTCTGCCTGTTTGTTCCGGCTAATCTCTGAAACGGCTGGATCGATTTTGATGGGGCTTTATGGGCTGAATGGCGTTATGCTTACAATCAGCACAGAACATATCCATCAGGAAAACGATTAGCTCGTGTTGTTAAAAAAATATGCCCTACCTACCACCTAGATAATGATATACTACATTAATATAATTCTACTTCCTACTAATATTATAAGTGCGAAAGTGTGTTTGTATATTTGTTGGTTTGTCCTTCTTTCACGGAGCAACGGATCCACGCGATTTTTGGCGGCCATATAGTTTGTAGACCTAAGAGTGACAATAGGCTACTTTTTATCCCAGAAAAATGCGCGGTTCCTGTGGGAACGCGGGTGAAAACCGCGGACAGAAGCTAGTATATTATAATGTAGTTTTATATCTGTTTTCTTTCACATTAGAATCATCGATATACAACCGACATCGGGTGACTTCATTACCACCGAGTCACTTGTACTATTGATCCGTGCTAAAACCTAATAGAATGCAGAAGCAATAATACCTTAAATTAAAAAAAACAAACACCCTTTATCTGCCTGAAGACGATAAGCAAAATATGAGACGGAAACGAAGCTCATTAATCCCAGTCTTACAGTAAACTTTATTTTTTATGTTATTTGGTAACGAGACGAGCTGGTCGTTTGCCTGATGGTTAGCATAACGCCGGCCCATAACAATTGCAGTGCCACTCAGAACTTTGAAACAAAAAGGCCTGCGCGGCACTGCAGTGCGCTCGTTACCCTGAGGCATTAGGTATTAAGTCTCATAAGCCCAGTAATTTCACTGGATACTCTGCTCATCAAACCGGAACACAGTGATGCTTGCACACTACTGCTTGGCGGCTGACTTCACGAGTAAAGCGGTGTTAACAACCCAGACGGACACTTGCGGAAGAGTTAGTCCAACCACTAACCGTAAACTTACAGTAAACTGTCACAAAACCTCCGGTTCTGATGGACCGAAATCAAATAACAGACTACAATTGTACCGGTAACTGTTACAGCTAATTTACATTATAACCACCGCAAATCAATTAAATTTTATTCGATCAACAGTTAGATACATAAATCTGCAATCGTATGTCGTTTGAGCAAACAAATTGAACATCAAATACTCGCATCAAAGGATCGTTTAGCGGTATCGCCGGTGATTGCCCGGGTTTTAGTGGTTTTGATAATGTTTTAAGATACTAGACCAGTTTCGGGAGTTTTTTTTTGGAGCAGTCATTTTGGATATATCTTGTGCAGAATTACGAATCCTACTAATATTATAAATGCGAAAGTGTGTTTGTTGATTTGTTGGTTTGTGCTTCTTTCACGCAGTAACGGAGCAACGGATCGATGTGATATTTGGCATAGATATAGTTTATGGACCGGAGAGTAACATAGGCTACATTTTATCTTGGAAAATGCATGGTTCCTGTGGGAACGCAGTGAAAACCGCGGGCAGAAGCTAGTACATAATAAACGTGATACTTATTTACTACGTAAGTAATTAAGTATAGTATTTGATTTGTTATTCCTATATTTTTCGGCGTGTTGCAAACGCCATTGAACACGGAAGAACAAGCCTGTTTAGAAATTGATGAATCAATGCCATCCCCCATTTTTGCACCCTGGGTAGTGTTCTTACATAAATTTTACTAAATAACCACCCTTGAGATAAACCTTCCTACTCATAAAAAATAATATTGGCGGAGAAATAGAATAACATCGCAAAATGAAAAAAAAATTTGGATGAATTGAAAACCTCCTTTTTTGGAAGTCGGCTAAATACGGACTATTTAAACTACTAATTACTATGTAATACGTGGATTGATAGTATTTTCTCCATCTAGATATTTTCTCTACTAGGAACTACGAGGATCATAGTCCAAAAACACACAAAACACTAACAACTAGCAGTTAGTCAAACTGGGGCGGACTCAGGACGGCTTTTTAAAAACACAATTTGTAAGTAATTTAAAGTGTATTTTATTCGACGGATCGCTTAAGAGTATCTAATTTTAATGAAAACTTAAAAACATTCTCGCTAGTCAGACGACCCAGAGCTGTCAGCTTATCTCATTTCGTACGATGCAATTTCTTAGAATACGCTCAGATGCGCTGACTAAGTGCGAATAGTGAACGTTGCAAGACGGAGCTCAGGTCGCATGACTAGTTTTATGATGATTATTGAAATAAAAATAAAATTTAATGTAAATATGTTCTTATTTGATCGTAACTAGTCCAATTTCGATATCGAATTGTTGACATAATATTAATGTTATTTGATATAAAGGTCAATGTTGATTGTACACTCACGTCATGTCTGGTGATATAATTTGCATTTAATTTAAACTAAGTTTATCTTATTTATATAAATCAGCAAACTAACTATGATTATATGACAATTACTATGACTATGAATGAAATAACATAAAAAAAACTAAAAACCACACTTCCACCTCGTGGTTCCATCAACAGAAACTGCACCAAGTGCTATCTATATATTGGACTCGTCAAAACTAATCATATGAGCCCAAACTCGGGTTACTTGTAGCCACTGAAGAGTTCCACTTTCCACATCCTGGCCCCATCATCAGATCAGCTCCATGATAGTAAATTATAATTTTGTCATTTTAACTACATATACATACAAAGTTTCATTTCGATACGACAGTTAGAAGTAGGTTAAAATTGACTTCTAAGATTTTATTACATTGTTAGTTACAAGTATTAAAGTGTGTTAAAAATAAAGAATAATTGTAAAGGGCGGCCTTATTGCTAAGCAATGAGCAATCTCTTCCAGGCACTTTTTGTTTGTATGGAAAAATAAGATCTCATTCGAAGAGAGAAGAGAAAACCATTTCTTTAACAATTCTGTTATTCTTATAACGCGTGAAAAAGGTGATAGCAGGATGAGAAAGGTACATTTTGTCGATTCTCAGTTGACGTTAGTATGACCTTCACGATATAATATATTAGTGTGGCAACTGGCCCGTTGGAGATCTATGAAAACGACTAATTTGCTTTTGGTGATGCTGTAATGATTCCTTAAATTGTATTTTATACAATTTTATCATTTGACTAGAAATAAAGAACTTTGGCAAATAATGCTCCCCTTATGCTAATAGTAGTAGGTAGGATGTAGGTGTGTAATTTTGTATCTATCCACTGATTACCCATTTTGACCAGAACAGACCAGCCAGCAAAAGGCATCTAATGGTAAAGATTTCTAAGAGATTTATATATCTCCATCGCAGCTATAATGTAAGTGAGGCGTGAGATAAAATAATGGTGCTATAGAGGCACGGTGGCATCTCATTAGATGACAGGAAGTGTCTCGCAGGTCGTGGCAAAAACTAGCGTCCGCGGTGTCAATGATCCCTCCCCCGTAGTAGCTGGTAGTGATGTGCGGGGTTTTGCAGTTACAGCTTAGATTATAGAGTTTAGTATATTCTCAATGTGCCATAATAATAGCCTATCAGTGGCTTCGTAGGGTAATGGCAGGAAGCGTCTCGTATGTCGTGTCAGAAACTAGTATCCACGGTGTCAGTTCCATGTGCTTTAGCAGGATGTAACTAAACAGTGTTTAGGGCCACATTATCCATAAGGCAAAGTAGGCAACCGCCTAGGGCCCTGGCACCCCGGGAAAAAAATGAAAATGTTTCTTCGAGTGAAAGATTTTTATGAATTGTATGTAACAAATCCTCAATGACAATATTATTACGATTGCGTTGTTTTTTTATGTTATATCATCATATTTCAAAAACGCATTTCAAATTATTATAGCATAATATTATTAGCGTTCATAGAACAGGGGGCCCGAGACGTGCATTGGCTAGGGGCCCCGACATGGTTAATCCGGCCGTTAAGGGGCAGAATCCGGCGCGCCGCTATCTCCCTCGCGCATCTCAACATTTTTGAAGATAAACAATCACTTAATATAATTATGAAAAATCGCATTCGGTGAAATTGCTGACAATGACATTACAAAGGTCACACAAAAATTTCATTTTGTTCCATTCCGGTTTTCAAACCTAAAAATGGGATTTTATGTTTTGCCCATTTTCATGTATGAAAACTTGATCGGATCAAAATGATACTTTTGCCGTACCTTTGTAATGTTAATGCCAGCAATTTCACCGAGTGCGATTTTTCATAATTATATTAAGTGATTATTTATCTTCAAAAATGCTAAGATGCGCGAGCGAGATAGCGGCGCGCCGGATTCTGCTCCTTAATCGTTAGTGATAGAGCTAGGATAAATTGAGACTCACACTCCGGCATCTCACTATGTGCCAGGAAACTTCATGCAGGTCGTGCCAAAACCTATAGTCTGCGGTGTCAAAGACCCTTTCATCGTTGCATGATCTGCGGTAATGGTGATGTTAGTGACACATTAGATGATGGGGCTACGCTATAAGTGTGTCAAAAGTAGCAGACTACTGGCAGCTCATTAGGACCCATGAAACTTTAAATTAAAATTTCGACGAGAGACGTCATAATTTAAACAGCTTGTTCGTTTCAGTCATCGATACAATTTGACCACCGCGAGTTTTATGACATCACTAGTATGCCGTGGGGCGTGACGGTGCAACTCACGATCCAAACGCACAGGCTTGTGTCTTCACTCTACATTGTGTCTCTAATCTAGGCACTAAATGTGCTATGGAAACTAATAAACCGTCATCAGCCTTGTTACGCCTGCTGGGGCCTGGGATACCGGAGTTCTCTCAGAGAGTATGGGGGCTACGGACCATAACCAACTACGCGGGCCCAGTGCGGCTTGGTGCATGTCACATGCCGTCGAACTTTGTAGTTCTTGATTATGCGGATTTCCTCACGATGTTTTTCTCCACCTTTTTAGAGCGAGTATCGCGCGATGATAAATATTTACCCTTTTTACTACTAGGTAACGAGACAATTCTTGCCCATACCAATTGCATTACCACTCAAAACTGTGAGTATGTTTGTTCCTTGTTCTTTGTTTCTTTTTTTGCTGTATAAAATATATATAGAAAATAAAATTAGGTCTAAACAAAGTTAAAGCGGAAAAGGAAAGACCAACAAATAATACACGAACATTCATACTTTATAAATGAAATGAGGGAGATAATTTCTATCATTTCCTAAGTATTTCAGAGCTTAAGGCTGCCAGGGAAAGCTTTATTAGAAAGCTAACGGTCTAATAAATATTAATGAGCAACAGTGGGAAATGAGAATAAGTGATTTATAAATATTTAACGATAATTCTCTTTTTCAGGTAATTTCCATGCCACCAACACTAATATAATTAAATGCTGATATAATACGTAAGTAAATGTATTTTATTTGAGCGAGCTTTGTAGATGGCTCGGTAGTAGTGAGGACTGAGGTTGCGCGTCGATCCTTACGTTGATGGTTCGAATTCTAAAGTGACCTTGAGCTTGAAATGAAGGAAAACATCGTAACGCGACCGTAGCATAGTATGAGATTCTACGATACGATATATGTAAACAGTTCGTCCATCACGCGAATCATTAGGTAATTAGCTACGTTCACCAATATAATTAATTTACTGTTTTTAGATTTTGCCCTTTACTTGTGCTAAGACATTGTTTCTTGTCAAATTTCATGGTTCTTGGTCAACGGGAAGTACCCTATAGGTTTTGATCCCAATCTTGACAGACAGACTGACAACCAAGTGAGACTACAACGGTTTCTCTTTCATTTCTGAGATACGAAACCCAAAAAAGGCTAGTGTTGGATTAGTTACATTAAAATTTTTATCGAAAGATTATTTGCTCAGCTTACCCCTAAATCTGCGTCAAGTAAAAAATATACATCCCATTTGAACTAATCGTTAGTTTCAAGTTCATTGAACTTTCCATACCGAAAAATCTATTCACACAAATATAAAGGCGCACACAAATAAAGGGCCTCGGGTGTGTCCCTGCACATACCAAAACATGCGATCCGGAGGGGGGATACACAAAGGAGACATGGGAATGCACCTTTTGTCCTGATGCATTGGTCTGGATAGGGTTCTTTTGTTTTCGGTAGCTGTTGCACTGGATGACGAGTCGCAAACTGTGGAATTATTAGAATTGGTCTGCACATTTTTTTTTGTTTTCGCGATAGGCCTTACATACGGCCACTGTACTTACGGTAAGATTCTTATCTTGTTGCTGAAACGGTTAAATATTGAGTGAAACTGACTCCTGGGGTACGCCGATAGGTACTTACTCGAAGTCATAGTATTTCTAAAAATTTCGTTGCACTTGCTTTTTAACAGTTTTCCATCAGGAACAATACTTTTTTCGAAATTAAATTACCTTTTCTGATTGCTATTTAGCAAAATTTAAGTGAAATCTGTAGTTCGGAGTAAATGAGTAGCAAATAAATAAACAAACCAATCCAAACTTTAGAATTTGTAATATTTATTTTGCAATAAGCGAATACAGTCCTATAACTTATTGCATTAACGAGCAATCAGACAAGACATGCATCTAAAATTTGTATGCCATTAAAAAATTAAAGGTATTAGAAGGACAAACTTCTCACGATCATACATGACCTTACATAACACTGAACCATAGAGCAGCTATCCTAATTCACGCCTAATTCATATGATTAGCTGAATTGAACCGCATTCGTCTAACGTATGATAAAATTGAAACGTTAAAACGTCACTACATAGTACGTCATGGACTTCAAAGATAGTGGACGCCTTAACCTTTCAACTACTCAGCAATAAATCACATAGACAATTAAAATTAATTACTTATATCATTTTGACTTACTAACAATAGTTCATTCAATAGTTAGGTATTTATTACCGGTGCCTATAATTATTTTAACAACATAAAGTTCACATCAGATGATACGGGCAAACCATATTTCTGAAGTTCACTACAGTAAAAAGTTGCGTAAATGGTTACTTATTGTCAAAGTCATTAAGTCACTCGCTGAAATCTTGATGTCTTATCTGTTTGACCACAGGCGTTGCAGTTGCAGTTTCTTAAACAAAATGTCAAGTCAGCATTTCTAGATCCATTCATGCGTTTTTATTACGTGTATTTCGAGATCCATATTAGGACATCAGCATTGCAAATTCTGTTCTCTCAATACGGGTTCCATTGGCTGAGTTGTCTCTTCACACAAGCAATACTATCAAGTCGTACGCGGCAGCTATAATGCCCTGCATTGTGCCGATGAAAAAGGACCTTGTTCGTGACATTATTATTTATGGGACGCAACCTCATAATATAATAACTAATAACCATAACTGCCGACGCCGACATTCAGTTGTTCGGAACCCATTGTGAGATGCCACTTATGTCAGAGTACTATGAGATGTAGCTATAGGTTACTCTACTGTTTTCTTTGTCTGTTGTTATTTTAATATGCGATGAGAATCTTAACTGTTATCATTATAGCTGCATAATAAGACGATGTGTACGTTATTTTCTCATCTGCTACGATGTATTTCAGGTACTATAGGATTTTATTGTCTCCAAAGCTTTATTAGCCAACAGGGGTGTTACCAAAATGTTAATTCAATCCACGATCCTTTATGCCGTTATTTCTCGGGGCCCCGGTGTCGGATACTTAAATCAATTATTGGCTTAGGTGAATGATTTAGAATTTGCGCTTGTTCATCCATTACGAATCGATTCGTCTCCTGGTGAGGTCTATTTGCCTTATTAGAGATAATCTCGATACGTCGAGATACCGTATCGCTTTATCAATAAAAGCCTTTACTCGCTGTTGCTAAATCGATTATGAAGGCTGCTGAGTGCTGATTATCTGGTATTATTCCTGGTTACTCGCTTTGCACCCTCGTGGTGCGTTCACCCTCACTTGACACTTGACACGATGCCAGCCGTTTAGGTCTCCACTCTGACGTAACGCGAGAGAATGTAATGGCACTTCGGGACACTTCGGGCTAGGTTTTACCGCACGACTTCTTTCCGAGTGTGTTGTGCGTTCGTACGATACTTCACTCGGAGTACCTCGGGTGTTGGATGGAAATGGCTCTGTTGTGCGGTACGGCTAATTGGATTCATCACGTTTTGTGATTATGAGTGGTCCGGGAGGGAGATAGCTGAAATAATTTGCGGAGCTGAGGCGATTATGTTATTTACTGAATTAATCTTGAGATCGTCAGGGTTTACCATCCAGAATCTGATGTACCCCTATAAACCGGGTGAAAGCAAAATTTAGTTAATTTACTAGCAGAACGCTCTCCATGTGAATAAAGATACCAACGATTTGAAACCTGTATTTGGCATCCATTTGAAACCTGAACTACGTATACATCGATGACTTGAAAAACCTAAACGAATTGCCAAAGTGACAAGTGTGGGTGAATGCGCCGCGAGGGTGTTAGTTGGTTAAGGCTTGATAACCTTGAGTGATCTTACTAGTTACTAACCGGCGAGTTGTCAGTGAAACTACTGGGATTTTGAGACTTCAAACGTAATGTTTCAAGGTAACGAGGTCATTGCAGTGCCACGCAGACCTTTGTGTTTCAAAGTTCTAGGTGGCTCCGCAATTTTTATGGTCTTGCGTTACGCTTACCATCGAAACGAGCTTATCCAATAGTATAAATTAAGAAGCGTGCTAGTCAGCTAGCGTGGTTGTGAATGATGACACACCATATGCTAGTTAGCTAAACAATATGATTATACTGAGCGAGTTTACTAAGAGATAGTGAATGCGCCAGCTAGTAGCTAGTTAGCTACTAATCTCGCTCAATGTCATCGAGCCTTTCCAATGGTGGGTAAGTTTCAACTGCTGGCCATCGGATAACATTTTTTAACTATGCGCCCGTGTTGTAGTTGATTAGTCGACGTTCAAACTTCTTTAGCGCATAGATTTGTTTCAGTTTCGATCTCCACAATGGGACTAATTAGTCCCATTGTGGAGAAAAAGGAGCTAAGTATACAGTATGTGTTCTGTTTAGGTGTTGTGGTATTACTGTTATTTTTTTGCTTGATATGTTAGCATTTGACGACTGTTTGACGATTTTAAGTGATGGGCGAAGGTGATGAATACAAAACAAACAAAGGCTTACACACTCATATACCTGCACTAGGATTTTCTGTGTTGTAGATGGCGTGGACACACAGATACAAGCACACAACATCACACATAAACATCAACAAACTTTACGCTTACATAAAGTTTGCTCCAGCCGGGAATCGAACCCGAGTCCCATGCTTTGCAGGCATGTTATTACCAACTTTTGTCTAGTCAAATGTTAAATCTTGATTAGAAGTGGCTCTCAATATATTTAGGGCAGCAATAAATAATATCAACAAAGCCTAATAACATAACAACGCGACTAGAATAACAATTATTATTAATCGCAACAAAAATTACGGTCACTGTTAGCAATTGACCTTGAAACCAATGTTTACTTTCATCAGCACCTATCGACCTATAGAAGCTTTGACAAAGTCCAATACGCGACATAACAGAAGATCTGGCAATCAATATTCAACCTTCTGTCACTGACAACAAAGATTCTTAAAGAACATCGAAATGTTGTAAACTGTCAACAGAACAAGATTTTAGCGTGCCAGTTTAATATTCCAGTGACACCGCGCGATGTGTGCGAAACGTATGTAGTTGCTGTCTGATCTGAATGTAAATTGATAGTCGCTGGTACCCTTTGTGTGTCCATCTGCAGCTTCATTTCGTGCCAAATTGTCCTGTAAATAAGGCATGGATGCACACGTGACGAGATTATATCGATGGGAATCCTTTTGTTCGTTTGCCGTCGATTTCCGTTTTCTAGATTTTTGCTGGAATTTTCCTAGTGTACGCAGGTGTGTAAATATTTCGAGTGTGCATGTTTTTTTATACTCTATGACTTAGGGTTTGATTAGAGGGTTGGAGATGATGAATACGGTAAACTTAGGTTAGGCTTAGGACTGTCTTAGGCGTCAGTCAGATATTCAACTTGAGGTTGTGTTAGTTAACCAGGATTGCACTAGTAAATACTCTAACACGATGCAATGGCTATGAATGGTCATGAATCTCACGGTGTTTTTCTTAATAGAAAGCTGAAGGTCATTGAAGGATTCGAATCTTTACTGGGGTTGAGATTTTATTAATTTAAGGACACCAAGGAGATACACAGGACTATAACATTAGGCACAGACCTTTGCCCACGGATACAATAGGTAATAAATGAAAAATTGGGATGTTTTTTGAAATTCAAAAGCCTCACGTAGCATTCTCGAAGCAGGTTTTGATTAATACACACCTAAGTATGTTTAATGTTAGTTATCAATTTTTGTCAGTGCCCGCGATAAAAACCGATGAAAGTTGTTTAATTCAATAGAACGGAAAGCTAAACAACACTGAACACTGAACACAGTAACCGGCGGAAGTGGATGTTGATGAAAAGAAAGAATTATACAATCATACAGTGACGTTCCCTCTGTATAATGATAACAGTAGCAGATGAAACTGGAATCAAATAGTTAAATCGCGTGATCTCACTCGTAAATCGAGTTTACTTTCCACTGCTCGAACAATATGTATGAAATGAATGCTATAGTGTTGTTGTTACTTCAGTAGCGGTTGCTGTCGCGAATTGGACAATTTAACCTACATTGAATATATATATATGAATGAACCGTTGTGCATTGCATCAGGTCTAAAGTGGGAAGTACTCATACTTTTTGTGAGACCATTGGATTCTTGTTGTTTTCACAGTTACATCTCGTCATAATGTCCCATTATTGGGCAATTTGGTCTAAACATTTATCAATTATGGATGAGTTTAAATTGGTATGTTATCCCGGAAGGGAGTGATTAGGGCCGTGGTGGTCGACAAGTTGTAAGAACCTCTCTTGGAAAGAATAACTTCAAATAGAAAGTGCCCGGCATGTTCTGGATTTTTTTAAGTTTATTAATCATTATCATTTGACAAAGTTCAACATAGTACACGTGAATCAGCTGATCTAGGGCTGCCCGGATGTTCTGTAGTAGAATTATGACGTAAACTTTAAATGCCTGTTCTTCAATGAACAATTTTGAATTTCAAAAACTCTTAATATAAATGTTGTTGACCTCCAGGAGTACATTGACCAGGGGGTTAACATACCAATTTAAACTCAGGTTGTATATTATAAATAGGTATTCATATACATTGTTTCAACCTAATGTGAAATCAGTGAACGTTCGACGACAAAGTCACTAAAGTTCTCACAACTAACTACAAGCAGGCATGTAATGGCATGGCATTATACATCAAAAGATTACCTTAACTACTAGTTTAGTTACTTATCCGTCCATACCTCATTAGTCTCGTTACGTAAGAAGTTCCAAGTCTGTTCTTACGATCAATTAGATGTAATTGTACTGACGTCATTTTAACCATATCCCCAACCAGCCCAAGATCAATGTCCAGAAAGCTGTCAACCTCCAATGGTCACAAGGTGACCCCGATCGCAATTGTCTATTGTCTAGACGCTTTTAATTATAATTCGTCTCCAATTTCAGTACCATGTACATCTGACGGCACAATAGTCTATCTATCATTAAGTCTAGAGCAGTTGCACAGAATATTTAATGCCTCATTTACCTGTAGCTTTTAAAGGCTCCCTGCACGTCACGACAATAGCGTGAAGGAATTTTTATAGCTTTAGTATTTGGGTGTATAGGAATCAAGAGAAGTAATTAAGTTTTTACTTTGCTTATGCTTCGTGATTTCTCCTACTCTCTTTCCACTTGGGAGTGTGATATCATCTCTGTAGCTATTGGTGTGTCTTTCTATTTTTATAGTAGTATCTATATGCTACATTAAAATTACGTCGGTACATATAGCTCTTTAAGCAATACCTTAACGTTAATAGTAATTAACGCTACGATTTGGGTCGGGAAGGATTTCACTTAGGAATCTATGAACGTACAAAGTATTTCATTGGCTAATGCTTAGTTTTCTTCTATTATTATTCTATGTTTATTCTATTCGGACAGCGTGAATCGGGATTTTATGTTTAGGGATTAGGATCACAGCCCATAAAAATACACGACTGCCCTAGCCAGTCTCACTCGTATAATGTAAGGATTCTAACGATACCACACATCCAAATCTGTCCAGGCATTTCAAAGTTTGTTCCACCATAGGTGGAACAAAGAATGTCAGGTACAGACAGACAGACATACATACATAATTCACACATTATAACGGGATATTTACCATGATTATTATTGAGCGATGAGCACCCGATATTTATTATATTATATACCCGACAGTATTCCCGTGATCATGATGCTTGCAACAGCGTCGAAATATCGTGTGCTCATCGCTCAATAATAATCACGGTAAATATCGTGTTACAATGTGTGAATTAGTAAATAACCGTGAAAGTTTAAAACAGTATTTATACATACATAAACCCTAAAATCATTACACTCCTTTTTTGTGCAGTCGTGTAATAAACTTCGTCGGCTTTAATTTCGGGATCCTGCCACGACTTTTTAATTAGATTGTGCTAGTGAGACGCAATATCAGACTGTTATTCTAAGTTACTGCTGTTACCGAAGTGTTTAGATATGTCTATTATTATTTGTAACTTTTTTTGTTTGCTTACTCTTTGAATTCATACTTTCTACATATCTAAGATCTTTTCAAAATAGATTTGCAAAAAGTTTCATCACCATCTGTTAAACAACTTGAACAATAAATCATTGTAGAGGAGATCCCAAAACTTTATCAGCGTTCTCGGTCGACCGCTCGCCTAGAATTTAAACAATTGCTGGCGTAAATCTTCGCGAAACAGATTTATATCTGTGATTGATCGGGGCCGGGATATCAGTCACGCAACTTCAATTTGTGCAAGGGTGGGTAGGAAAGGATGGAAACTTTGGGAAGGTTGCAGATAAAGAAGCTGAAAAATCTTTAGTCAGGGCTGGTTACATGTTGTGAAGTGATCTGGTGATGTGTTACAAGTGATCTGTTACAGAAATAGTAAAGTATAATAATCTGGGGCAGTCTGTACAATATGAGACTTAATGTGGTACAAGACTGAAGATAATGGCAGATGCCAAACGAGGCCAATTCTACGGAGTACGTACTTCGTGTTTTCTCTGTTCTATAATTTGAGCTTTCACGATGGTGGTGGATGGATAACAAGGGGCTGAAAGGTATTTGAGAGGATTCACTTCTGCAAATCAAGTTAAAAAAAGATATTTTATAATAAACTTACTGTGATAATTTTCAATAATTTTAAGTATGTAGCGGTTACATCTCATTTCACAGCAAACAACCGTTTGCGGACTGCGGATAGAATATCGGCAGTGTTGCGCAACAACTAGCGGGGGTTGTAACGAGTTGAAAATAGTAGAATTTTCGATCAAAGTTCGCGAAAGACAGATATGAACTATTAATTGACAAATTTATCGCAAGGTTATTGTTAGACCTCTTCATGTTGAAAATAGTTTTATTTTATGGTTTAATAGCCGATGCTCTACGAAAACTAACAAAAGAAAAGAATTAATCGAATTAGTTTACAACACTCAGACGCGAAGCAAAAAATATCTTTTTTCACTTATATTGGTTCCGTTATCAAACTCGCAAATATTACGGACTACAGAAGTTAGGACCAGCGAACTAACAACTGCATCGGCGCAGGGGCTGCAATTTTGGTAGCTCGAATTATAGTCTCCACTAGTTATAGTATGCTGAAGAAAGAGCACTTTTCTCCCAAAAGTATCTGACGCAAGCTCTTATAAAATACGAATAGTATTGTTGAACTCCACATTGGATCGGGTAATGAACCCCATGCGACAGACCGCATTCATGGTCATAACGTGTAATTCAAGTTCTTTCAGCAGCTGGAACATGTCAATGACTTGATGGATTGCGTAACGTCCAACAATGTAACAGTTTCGCAATTCGCGCTCATTATCTTTCCCTGCGGTGGCGCCGACGCGGCTGGCGTAGCGGTACTGTGACCCTTTGCGCTTGCCACAAGGTATGAGAGACGTAATCATGGACTTGATTTAGTTTTTCGTGGTTGTCTCTCAAAGTTGTTTTACTTATTGTGTGACGTGCCCCACTGCTGCGGGCAAAGGTCTCGTCCTTCTATATATAACGGTCTAGGTTGAAGACGTCGAGGTCGTCCTTCTAATACCGCTTCTTAGGACGACCTCAACCTCTTCTCAGTCTTAGATTTAATAAAAGTAATGTTTTTACTACCACAATGAAAAATAAAAAAGATACAGGCTATAAGTGGAGCTTGGTAGAAATCTAGTAAGAACTAGGACCGCCCTTTGTACGGCTACAATACATTTATTTTAATTTATTGTAGCCGTACAAAGGGCGGTTTTCGCTCAAAGTAAGTGCTCGGACTAGATTTCTACCAAGCTCCACCTATAGACGGTACGACATACGTTAGCGGTGAACGTGGTTTTTCCATGGGTTTCGCGTAGTCCGTGATTGATGCTTATCCATCAATCATGCATTAGGTTTACGGGCCGCTTAAAGGTCGCGAGGTAAAAATAACCACAAGGTCCTAAAAAAAGTGTATTCTATCCAGCACTATGTTGAAGCGAAGACTCAAAAGCAAAAGCCGTTTTGATTTGGCTGTCCTAAAACGTCATTATAGTCTAGGCTTTATAATCGAATAGAAGAATTTATATCATTTGAAATTACTGGGCTTATGAGACTTAATAATGTCTCAGGGTAACGAGCGCACTGCAGTGCCGCGCAGGTCGTTGTGTTTCAAGTTCTGAGAGGCACTGAAATTGTTATGGGCTAGCGTTATGCTTACTATCAGGCAAATGATCGGCTCGTCTCGTTATCAAATAATATAAAAAAGGTTGTAAGATCACACAACTCAGGTTGTGCCCCCCTGTATAAAGATCAAGATTTAATAAAAACAAATTTTGCCGCAAAAACATTTTTAAAACCTCTGTTCCATAATTCTACTCCAGTGAACAAAACCATCAATGGATTTCGTAAAGCTGTTAAAAAAAGCTATAATTATGCATCGCTTGGACCAACTCGGTATACTATGCGTGTGCGTTTAATTTGCGGACTCATAACGAGCATCGGTGGTTTCCGCTGACGTTTCGAGCAAACATATCGGCCGCTTTTAACCGAGCCGGTTCTGAAATACAAGCAGTACTGAATAACTTCAGTTAATTGGGATCGAAGCAAAAAGGATACTGGGTTGTGGCACTTAACATCTGTGTCTGTGTTGTATAGTCTGGTGTGGGTATTTACCGAACGCGACTACTAACGCGTCCACAAACTCCGGAAGATTTTTCTTATAATTTTGTATGGTACCTATCGGACAAACTGAGCGATTGAGTGGCCGCGACCGAGCCACAAGCTGAGGTGTAGCCGCGTTTGTGGCTCGCCTGCCGTGCACAGTCGATCACAAATGCCGGTTTCTTCTTGCCCGCACAGAATTGAGAGAGAACAGAAGGGCAGCTTGGATGCGTAAGAATGGCCGTAAGCGCTCGAGCGTCCCTTCTGTTCTTTATATTTTGTGGCTACCAGTAGCTGTGACTTAAGGCCGCACCCAGCCACTGGTGGCCGTATCTAGTTGCTTCGTCTAGTGTAACCATGCCTTTCATCCCTAGATGGTGTATTCAACTATTCGGGCAATACCTAGAAACGCAAATTCATTTCTATAACCAGACTAAATCTAGGCCGGTAAGAAAGCGGCATGTAGATAATCATACGTAACAGGAGCATGTAGGGTTACGGGCTTATCTAATGCCTAATCACAACATCATCCTTTGATCGCATTCCATTTACCTTCGTTTATTAGACCATGATATCTGAGAACCTTATACATGCGGGTTTCTATGATATCTAAGAAACCTATATACGTCTGCTTGGCACGTAAAGTAAATCTTTCGTGAATGGAACATGCTCAATGGTAGTGGCCGATGCCGATCTGTAGGTGGTTCGAATCCTACAATGAGATCGACATTTCGCTGAAAACATCGTAATGCAACCGCAGTTAGGGTGGTAGGACATTTTGTAGTGTTCGACTGCAATAGCTTGAGGGTGGTATCCCTTGTGAGCTAGTCCTAATCTAGGTCTAAATTATTACTTACTCGCGGTTTTTAAAGTTTCTCAGGTTATATCGACGAATCAAAGTCTCAGGCAAGAAGTCTTCACCGCTTCTCCAGAATCACGTTTCTTAAAGTTAATTATAATTAAAACTCGCTTTGCTATTCAAGCCGAAAAACAGTAATGCAGATTACATTTTGAGGGTAGAACGTGTTTGAAAAGCTGGTGATAACAAAAAAACCACCCAGACCGACTCTCTCAGGAAGAAGTCTTGGTAAGTTACGAACAAGGTGAATCTACGAGTACAACCAGGTTACTGCCTGGTTGTACTCGGACAGATTAAGCAAAGACAGGTGTCTACAATGACTGATGAAAGTGACTTTATTCTTTTAGATAGGTACCTATCTACACCATCGATTCTTATGCGAACCTGTTTACGCCTTTCTTACAAACTATTGAAAGCACCATACATAGACGACAGAAATCACAATAGCTTGGATCCGAGACCACCTAATCCCTGGCACCTTCCAAAGAATTCCACCCGACCGTATCGAGCCCTGTAGCCATTGTTAGTGTACAATAGACCAGAAAACGGTAGGGCAAAGTGAACATGCATGAATATGCAACGACAGGTTGTAGCGGCTCTTTTAGTCGGGAATCGTCGCTGTTTACAATATGCGACAAGGCTATACGATGGTTTAGGAATATTGAACGAGCGTGTGACAGACGGACGGCGTTTCTCACCAGAGAGCTTGGCTTCATCAATAACTTTTAAACAATTGGAAAACCACTGAGCCTGACCCGAAATATCGACTCACTTTGCCTATTTTATAGGTACCACAATGGGGAATGCTCTGAAGAGCTTTTAGACTACTACAGATTTCTCGCAATCACGAGAAGGCTCATCGGTAATCCGCATATTTTAGATACGTGGACGTCCCATACTGCTCGTTTTACACGATTATTTCTGCCTCGTACCTGCAAGATGTGGTATGGACATCCGTCCGAGATTTTCCCTTTGTGCTACAATTTGTCCGTCTTTAAGAGAAGAGTGAAAAGATTCCTCTCTGAGAAGGGTAGGCAACGCGGTGACAATGCCTTTGGTATTGTAGATGTTCATGGGCAGCGGGTAACCATTTAAAATCAGGTGGGCCTCTTGTTTGTTTGTCATCTATTTCTATAAAAAAAAAATGTGTACTGTAGTTTAAACACGTGACTTATTCAATGAAGGTCTTCTCATGACTACGATCACGATGCAACTTGATAGAGACTACGAGGTAAATAAAAAACAGATAGTTTAAGTGGTAGTGAATAAAATCAGTTAATCATCATTCTAAAATCGACGACATGGTTCCTAAGAATCAATTTCTCTATCTCTTTTAGTTTCAAACTTCCCTACCACTGACCCTTCCTGATGGATAAGAGGACTAGATTGTGCAACCACCCCACTCTCCGAAGTGTATCCTGTAAAAATCAATTAGTTGGTAACTAAGTTCTTATGAGACTCGATACCTAATGTCTCAGGAAAAGAACGCATTAAAGTGCCGTGCAGGCCTTTGTGTTTCTAAAACCCGGTGGTACTACAATTGTTATGGACTGGTGTTATGTTTACCACCAGGAAAGCGAAATAAACGATTTATCTCAAGTAGTATACCTACTATGTATAAAAGCCCTCTGAACCCTGACACGCACTGCACGTAATGTATCGGTTCTTAAAACATTCTATTGCACAACTATTGATACAGTTGTTCAAACACTGAATGAGTTTCGGTAGAACGGGCCCGCTTTGTGCCATGGCCCATGTGCCATGTTGGACTTGGAACAGGCACTGTTTTATTACAAAGTTATTTTGTGTTTTCTATCTGGTGTTGTTTGATAGCTGGCTGGGTAAATTTTTATATGTACAACCTCACATAATATTATGTCCTGGATCACGCTTTTTCTGGGAGAAACATAAACGCTTACACACTGATACCCCTGCAATAGAACTCCGTGCCGCATATATGGCATGTGTTAGGCAAAACTCCATTTTACATTGAATATTCATTTATTTCTTGTTTACTGACTCTATATAGGCGTTCCACTTCCAAGTAGGTTTGCATACATAGTTTATGGACTAGACAGTGACTGCTACTTTTAAAAAAAAGCACTTTCCCTGTCACCGTTGGAATCGCTGCGCGGTTGAAACCGCGGGTAGAAGCTAGTAATAAGTAAATAAAGCTTTCACACGTATAAATCCTGCAATAGTATTCGCTGTGTCGCAGGTGCAATGGACACACCCACAGAGATATGCTACACAAACATTTAAGACACAAGAGTAAACTACTCCATATTTTGCCCTTACCGAGATCGAAACCGATTGAGCATTGGAGCCGGGATATCTCGTAAATTCGGCTAAACATTTATCCAGAAATTTGAAGAAATTTTTCCAAGATCTTGTTCAGAAGCCTCATTTGAGTGTGGGGAAGTTGACGTCCAGTCACGCAGTTTACTCACATAACTAAAATAAATGGTTTTATTGTACAGTTAAGGCTTCGTTCGAAATTATTTGTTTAATCTTTGCAATTAGGTATTTACAGTTATATGTACATATGTTGTTTATGTAACTGCCACTCTCAAGTATGACTTCCAACAGACATCTGTTAGATACATAAACCCTGTCATGGCGTGGCAAAGTAGTTACAGATAAAATATCTTTCTATGCGTATGCGTATCCATTCTAGGTATAACAAGCCACTGTTTGTACAGATGGGAGTTTATAAAACCTGCGTTTGCTTGTTGCAATCAAGTTCAACAAGTCAGACAGGAGATGTCGTAATTGTACAATACTTTATTGCGATACGTTTACTTTTTAAACGACTTCAAAAAAAGTGCGCACGTTGCCCTGAGACAGTAGGTATTGGTTATTATGTCTAATACCAATCCTCTTTGGATTGAACCCGCGGAGTCAGTTGACATAATGCATATTTTGCTATTGGGCTACTGAACCCTTTAAGTCTCATAAACCCAATAACTTCATTGAATTAGTTGAATTATTCTCCTAGTACTTTAATCACATTTCGCAACCCCTCGGAGTATATAACACCGGAACTCGTAATCGTATATCCACATTATTAAACTAACTGCAAAGGAAACATCATCCGTTCTTATGAAACCGAACGGAATAGGGCCATAGAAACTGGAAATGGGGATACGTAACTGTTTATATTAATTGACAATGTATGCCAATTCAATATAATTATTTTTTTGATATGATGAGGCTTCATTGGCAAGGAGTATATCTAAGCAAACTTTGTATCGTCCGTCTGCGTTTCATTTATATATACTTTTTCTATTTGTGGAAACTTGTAATTGGCCTTCAGCACATATTATTGTTACTATACTCTGTAACTAGCTGTAAGTTTTCCTAAAAGTACTAAATAAAATAAAATAAAATAAAACATAGCTCTCGTAGGTTATCACTTACCGCTTTAAAATATTTAAAATTACAGTTAAAATAGATCCAAATCTGTCTAGTCTCGCCATTTCATTGATACTGTAAACGTAAAGTATCATAATAGCGTAATAGCTGCAAAGCTATGTCTGCTAGATGGTGCCAAGGCTTGAGAGTCGAAAGAAGACATCATCTCAAAAAATTTTCAGGTCTAACATCAATCTCCAAAAGCCTTCTAGATAAACAGAAAACGCAGTAGTGAATCCCGTTGGCAGCAACATTTTTATGTTTTAAAATTCTGAGTGGCACTGCAATTATGCATTATTATTTGTTATGGGTTGACGTTATGCTTACCATCAGGCAACGACCCGTATATAAAAAACTTTATATAATTTACATTAAGTATTTTAATTTACAACGTTTCGAACTCTTTGCTGAGTTCGTGGTCAAGTGGTAGACAGTCGTCTAATAGTGCTTGTATTGTTATCAAAGATAGAATGAAGATTAGTCTTGACTTGAGGCCTTTGGAAACGTGCAAATAATACTCGTATGAACGCTTTTCCAAAAAGAAAGTTTAGTAGACATTATTGTTAGCATAAGAAACATTGTAAAAAATGTTTGAAAATAATTTTTTGACCTACGAGTTTATTGACCTACTTCTTGACCTGTTTAAGTATACCTACATGGAACAGGCGCTTGAGTCATTTATTTTAACTTTCTTGAGTACTTTCCTGACCTTGACCCTGTGAATAAAGTATTTTAGACTATGAAGACTGATAAAAGTACACTGTTCCTGAGTGGGGTCTCCAGGTGGCGGCAGCTAATAAATTTATCTATTTAATATTAGTCCATTGCTACTTCATAACAATACAATCTTGATGATGGCTTAAATGTTTCACATTTTACAAAAACATTTTCAAAAATGTGATAGATAAGATTTACCTGACTTCAAACCCTAAGAAGTAAGCCTCAATGCGATACATTTTCGCTAAGTGCCCAGCGTACTAAAGCGCTCTCAGAGAGATGTGGCGTCCTCAAAGGACCCTTGAAAAGGTCATTAAAGGCGTGCTGCCTCCAACCTTTAAAAGTTTTGATATTCACGGCAGGTTCCTATAATTTGTTGGATGCAGGAGTAGGATCAAAGTGCTCCCTAAGGATAAGTTTGTACGTGGTTATATCCGGTGTTTGGTGTCGGGGATATTATGTTATGAAGTGTTGCCTTATATTTCACACTAGCTGCTGCCCGCAATTTCACCCGCGCGGAGATATTGGATTTCATGGTTTTTATTTTTTTGCGCGGAACCTAATCCTTTTTCTAAAATAAATGTAGCCTAAGTTACTCCTTGTAACATCAGCTATCGGCCACTGAAAGTCCCGTCAAAATAGGCCCAGCCGTTTTGGAGATTACCCGGAACAAACAGACAGACAGACAAAAATTTTAAAAATGATTGTTTTGTATATACTTTCATATGCATTTGGTAAAAAGCTGTTATTTTTAAACAGACACAGAACAGAATATTTATTTGTATAGATAACGGAGCCAAACACGTAGCCCAGTTGGAACGGTATTCAAGTCGCGAGTAATGGGTGTTCAATTCCCGCGACATATATTCGTATATCTTTTTCTAAAATTTTAGTTTAATACGGTCTTACCACTAAAAGTTAAATACACTCTCAACATGTGTCATTCTACTGTGTTTAAATATTATTAACCGCAACCTTGATTTAGGAGTGTATAGTCGTTGTTTAACTCAATTATTGTGACATTTGTAATAATTTTAGACGTTACACTGTCAGGCTAGACAAACGTTTAAAAGTTGTTTTTGGTCATAACTAGGGCAGTTTTTATTTTTGTAAGACAGCACAGTAAAGGCAGTAAGTAGGTAACCTAAGTATTAGGCGTCTACGATGTTAATCACCGTGTTTTATTTCTAAAGCAAAATCTGTTCTTCAATATTAAATTCAAACGTAAAAGATTTGTGCTTCTATAAATCTAAATAAATCTCTTATAAATCTTATTTACTTACGAGCACAAATAAAAACTTACGAAATCTCTTTTTTATGAATACTCCAGCTGTTCATTAGATACGGCCTATTTATTCCTACTTCTATCTAAATTTAAAATATGTATCGAGCGTCCTACGTTTTCATGTCTTCGTACCTACTACACTTTAGATAATTAAGTTTTATAGAAACAGTACCAAAGTTACATAAATAACATAATTTTAATCATCGTAACTACTTACTGAAGACCTTTTCCCTGTAATGTTTTATTTCTTTTTAACCAACTTCCAAAAAAGGAAAAGGTAAACGTAATATCTGTGTCATTTATAAACCGATTTGGAAAATTCTTTTTTTATTTGAAAGTATATACTTTCAGATTGGTCCCATAGAAAAATCATCAAAATCTGTTCAGTAGTTTGTCACTGAAGTCGGTTTGTAGCTTTATTCAAGCAATTTTTGTATTTATTCTTGACTAGATTTAGCCCGTGGCTTCACAAGCCAGTCGGTCCCATGCGATCCCGGTCCTATATCTGCGTGCTGTAGCACGCAAGTATAACGTTCTATGTCGTAATTCTTATTACCAAAAGTGTTTTTAGAATCAGACCGGTGATTCCAGAGATTAGCGGTAGGTAACGAACATACAACAAATTTACTGCTTCATAATATTTGTATGGATTCATGAAGCATTCGAACAATATCTCACTGTATTCTCATCGGCTTCCCTTTCATTTTTTTTTTACATTTTTTGTTATGGTTAGATTTTTAGTCCGTCTTCCCTTTAGAAATTATCCATCCATCGGCACTGCTATCTCACATAATTTTAAGTGACTATGTACTAATCAAAGCTGATTTAGATGTTCAACCTAAAATAGGACATCTTTCCAGTGAAGCTGTCTGCACAACCGAGCAGCCGAGAACCGCTTTGTGGAGGCGAAACGAGAACTTCTAGGAAACCAACCGCAACTTTCTGTTGAGCAAACTTATACGAACTGCTGAATTCATTTGTTTAGGTAATAAAATTGTATTACTTACAAATAAATAAATTAAAAAATAACTCGCAACGTTCACAATCGAAACCCGTGTAAGAACGGCCTGAGTAGGACTGGCTTAAAACCGTTCAGCAGGGCTATTTTAATTCACTCGGAATGTTATCCGTGTCGGAAGCGACTGTCTTGATCGTTTATATTTCGGAAACGCATCCCGAGTGAAGTAAAATCACTCTGCTGATTGGCGTAAAAGATGATAATGGATGATAACATTCAGTAAAGGAGATCAGCAAGAGTACTAAAATCATCGATATATAGCTCTCAAAATTAGCAACTTAAAATTGCAATGGATGGGCCATGTCGCTCGCAGAACTGATAACCGATGGAGAAGTAACGTTCTCGAGTTGGGATCACGAACCGGAAGACGTAGCATAGGCCGTTAGTAGGATTATCGACTCTTGGAGAATAGTTCACTGCCACTTTAGCATACTAATTCGTATGAAGCTCTAGTATCTTTTACCCAGTTTCATGCAACGAATCCTTAGTAAACATTAAGGAACATAATGAAATATGAAAACAGGTAATTTCAGATGGGGCTGAAGCAGAATAAAAGATTGTGTTACCTACAAATAATGAAAATTATTACCTCCGCTCCGGAAACCTGTTAAGTAACCTATTTTACGTAATGAAAAGGCGTTAGCTGTTACATGGTGTTACCTTTCACGTCTTTCCAGAAATTCCCGTAATGAAGTTACGATGATCTCAAACATCCTTATTTCCTACGGACATAATCCATATATCTTTCATCTTCTTCCATCGTAAAGATTTCCAAGAAGTGTGAAAGAGATAAACTGTATGGCTATGTATGGATGTGTAAATGGCATTTGAATCGCAACGCTTTGAGGTTGCTAAATAAGGGTCTATCGCTTGATAGGTAAAGGTGTACGAATTTCTCAACGGTCGACCTACGCTCCTATTGTAGAAAGAGCCAGTGAAGGGACAGTGCAGCAGTAGATTTTATCGATGGTAACAAAAATGAATTATGCCGTTTTATCGTATTTTTTCATAGTAACTCGTTTCTGGCTGCTGAAAAGCTACGTTTGGGAGAATGCAAAGAAGAGGGAAAGCCACACCACTTTATTATTTTGCTTTATGAATGTTCATTGCCCCGTGGCTTCGCGCACGTTGCCTAAGTTACTCCTTGTAACATCAGCTATCTGCCAGTGAAAGTCCCGTCAAAATCGGTCCAGCCCTTTCGGAGATTACCCGGAACAAACACAAAATTAAAAAAAAATGTTTTTTTTTTGTTATAAATACCGTGTATACGTACATAAGCATTTAGAAAAAAGCTGTTATTTTGACATTACAAATAGACACTTCAATTTTATTTATTTGTATAATCACAATACGCATACATGACACGTCGAACATTGGTTAAAGCAAATCAAACAACTTTCGGAATCGATTGTCTCTCAGTTCGCTTCTTTCATTAAACTACTCTAAAAACAGTTAACTAAATAAACTCTACCTCGATTCTGCTCACGGAATACGTGTCAGCGGAGATCCGAAACGAATGCCAAATTGTTATCGATATTGCAGTCACGTTCACAACACTACACGACGCTGCCTACGTTTTAAATCTCGTTAAATCGATTTTGAACTTTATTTACTGTCAAATAGGAAATAATATGGTGAGTTGTCGGGTAAACGGATATTGCTTTCTATCGCCCACAAAAGGCTAGTATACAATACGCAAACAGTAATTCAAGTTTAGAATTACTCTTACGGTAAAATTTTCAGTTAAAACGTCAGGAGTTAAAATAATGCAATTATACGCTATAGAAACAGTTAAAAGTGGTTTAAAAGAAGGCTCGATAAATATTGTATGTATTCAAAAATTTTGAACACTTGAAGCGATTTTAATCCTTACTATAATAAATGCGAAAGTGTGTTTGTACGTTTTTGATTGGTTGGTTCGTCCTTCTTTCGCGCAGCAACGGATCGACGTGATTTTTGACATAAGTATAGTTTGTGGACCGGAGAGTAACATAGACTACTTTTTATCTCGGAAAAGTGCATGGTTCCTGTGGGAACGCGGGTGAAACCGCGAGCAGAAGCTTACACTAGCTTCTGCTCGCGGTAAAGTACATGTACAAGTAAATAAGTACACTCTTTTGTACTAAACTACTTCAGTAATATATTTTATAGTGTTAACCGACACTAGCAGATGTTTACGCAAATACCTAATATACATCACAAAAATTTCGCTTCCAACAGGATTCGAACCAGCATCTTCAGTTATACTAAATATACCATACCATATAGACCAAATATTTCCATTTCTCTTAGTGGAGAGTTCATTTTTTGCTAGTATTCTATTTAACGTAACTCACACTTACTGGTCAAACACTAATCTACGAGTATAGAGGTAAAAAAAAGGCTTTTCTCAACACAATGATCCAAGTGTAAATGATTGTTGTGCAAATTTGCGTTACTGCTTTTATACGTTGTAACAAAATGGTATTAGGTCGAATGTAACGAATGTTACTGTTTGGGGAACAATGTACTGTGCTTAATTAGATTTAGCGGTGAATCGTAAGGGAATTACTATGGAAAGCTGTAAATTGTGGTGGAAACTTAATTATGTAATGGTCAATGATGTTTGCTTAACCATAACCAGTTATGTAGACGTTAGGAATTTGATGGCAAAAGAAATAACTAGGCCGTAGGTAATTAGAAACATTAAAGTTAATTACAAGCTTTTATCTAACTGGCAATGTGTGTTTATTTGTTTGTTTAGGTCAAATCTTGCAAGCTACATTTGACCCACTTCCCGGTGTTCGATTGAGCCAAAACTTTATATATATGTAAATCGAATGACAATGCAATATAATATAGTCACAGAGCTGGTCTGATGATGGAGCTGGAAGGTGGCCATAGGAACTCTGTAACGAAACGACCATAAATGTACTGTGTAAGTGGATTAGTAGCCTGCTGAAACACTATGCCTTGTCGATAAGTCAAAGAGCTTCTAGCGGAAGGTTTAGTTTAGTTCTGTTTAATTATAACAAGAATTGGGTCATGTCAGGGCTGGTTATTGTTTACTATTTATAGTATAGAAGTGTTTTTTTGTAATTGTGCTAAATAGCGTTTGAATTTAACTGACGATGTAGTCGATTAACACGGTGTTCCTAGAGTGACGATGTAGTTGGTTAACACGGTGTTCCTAGAGTGATGAAGTAGTTGGTTAACATGGTGTTCCTAGAGTGACAATGTAGTTGGTTAACATGGTGTTCCTAGACTGACGATGTAGTCGATTAGCATGGTGTTCTTATAGTAATGATGTAGTCGATTAACACGGTGTTCCTAGAGTGACTATGTAGTTGGTTAACATACTGTTCCTAGAGTGTTGAACTGTGTTCCTAGCCTGTAAGAATTTCTTACTATATTAATATCTATACATCTGCCACTGTAAATAGGTTTTCGTTCTAAATTGAAAAACCCCGGATTAAACGCTCGCACCTTTGACATTGTTAATCTAAATGACAGCATTTTGAATTAGGCAAGTAGGGCAAGGGTTCCTAAATGTGTATTAATATTAATGCGTGGCCCGATGCTGGATTAAAAAGGGGCGATATTACGTTGTTTATAATTTTCATTTACAGAGCGGTAGGACTGACTCTTCTGTGAGTGTCCATCGGTTTTTTAACGCCGGCCCATGACAATTGCAGTTCCACTCAGAAACAAAGGTCTGAGCGGCACTGCATGTAATTTCACTGATTGTCAGCCCATCAGTAATTTCACGGATTTTACTCATCAAAGTGGAACACAGTAATGCTTGCAGAACACACAAGCAAATCGGTGGTACCCACGCAGATGAACACTCGTAAAGTGTGGTAAAGAGTTAGTCTTATCACCTGCTAAAGCACCTCGTAGTCCTACCACATCTGCGGGTGACTGTCGCTTTAATTATGATGATGGTGATGATAAACGTATGTCATCTGCTGTGAGACAGAGTTCTGGGATTCTTAAAAGACGTAGTAACCGCTTATAATTATAAATTTAGCACCATACTTCCAGACCTATGAAACCATTTTCAACAATCTCACTTTACTTACTCGTTCGAGCCTTAAAAAAAGTCCCCATTTCGGCGTTTGATGTTTTATTCCCCTCATCCGGGGAGCACCCTATCAAAATTCAAATAACTCTGACAGATGATTACCTTATATTTGTCGTAAAACTCCAATAAATACAGACGTATCGCTCGAATAGGCAGCTACGTATGCAAATATGCTTGAGGGTTCAGAATCTTATTTAATAACTCAATGTTGGAGTCGAATGTCGTGCTAAGTACACGTATTGGTGATCTGTTTGGTATACATTGAGCTGAGCTTAAAAGAAATGAATGGATTTGCATGTGGAAACGACCAGAATCTTGGTGAACCAAGCATAATATACTGATGCGATTTCGGCGTGCTTTATTACTGTTCCCCAAACATCAAACAAATTGCATTACCACTCGTATGTACTCCTGCACTGGGATATATCGGCTCTGTATCGGTGTCGCACGTAGCATAGTAAAAGAAGAAAGTGATCATGAACACACGCAATACAAAACGAACATCCAAGACCAGAGAACAAACTTATGCTCACACAAAGTTTTCCATGATTAGTGTTCTTACACAGGCTTCGAAACTTTGCAGGCAGGGTTGCTATCAACTTAGCCATCAGGGTCCTGATTCCCTGGGGAATCCATGTCGGGATTTAGCACCTATGTGATCGTTGGGCGTGAATAAGAGATAGGTGCGTGTATGAGGTCTACCTAACTGTCTAACACTATTTAACAAATCCATACTAAAGTTAAAATAAACTAAATGTAAAACACCTGCGAGCCTCCAACCCTCGAGGTCATGTTATTCAATTTGGCAAGCGAGCTGCGTGTAGAGTGCACTAGTAACTTCGTTACTGGTGCACCCAGCCGTGCGTAAAACGGATATTGGGTGCAGAAACGATATCAACTTTGCAATTACCTGTAAAATCTATATAAAAAACTTGTGGGGACATTTTTTACTAAGATAGTGAAAAATTAAGATGTGATCTGAAACATCAGTGCTACGTTACAAGTCGTTCGTACTTATATACGTTCTGTTTTAACGAGATGACTGTAAGTTCTAACAGATGAAGCTCTGTATTTTTCTTTCTCTATCAATCAAACTGGTAATAACTACTTTTTGCACATAGCACCAGGAGAGCTTAAAGCGCCGGCTTCACTTACAACAGTTCGACAACAGAAATAGACTCGTTGTGTCTTTATTTAAATGTTGCTTTTTCAATGTTTCCGATATTATGTTTAACATTTAAGCTAGTCACCAGGGGGCAGTCAGCAGGAGGAATTTCAATTTTACCATTGTCCCTCAAGGAACTCATGATAAAAGGGATCGGGTCCGAAAAGCTGTCATAGAAAGAAAATCTCAAACACTATGTCTTGTTGAGTAGTAACTCAGCTCCACTTGCTCCTTCAGGCGGCTGTTTTGAACTCATTAAAACTGTTAAGGACAAGCTCAAATTCCCAACCTCATGCCACAACACAATTTTGGAAGCAACTACTGCGCTTACAGAATCAGTAAATTCGTTACTGTAGTATCCAACTTTGCGTATCTATCGCGGGAGATAGATGCGGAAATTGGAAAGAGAATTTGTTTAGGAAAATGTTGTGCTGACAAACTTGGGATGAATTGTTTGTGCTGGGGAGACGGAGACGTTCTGTTTGTAAATAGTGTATGTATTATTTCACAATCTGTTTTACACATTGTGAAATAGTAGTTTCCAGAACAGGTCTCTTGAAGGCTCGAGTCGAATTTCACTAACAAAATCAGGAACATGATTGTTTTGAAGAATTTTAGGTTGCGATTGTTTTTGACAGGTCATTAGGTTATTTTACGAGAGTAATGAATATGTTAGTATATGGTGCCGTAACACTTTACCAGTTTTATTTAAATGTAATCTCAAGCAGTTACACAAATGTCGAGCGATGTCGTGCAAACATCTTCGGATGATTGTATTTTTTTATGAGTGCCTCTACAAAATAGTTTTACGTACAATCAAAGGAACGACCTCCTGTTCTCGTAGCTTACTCGCTAGTCTGAAAGTACGAAGCCTTCCTTTCCAATACTCAGGCGACACCCAACCAATGCGATGCGATGGTTTTATATGTTCCCTTATCTGGCTTCAAATTCCAGGTAGGGTTGTATGTTGGTCGAACGTAACGCTTTGCATTTTCTTATCGCCGCGATGGTCGAGATTAGAATAATTGATGGGGCCACATTCCCTGAAAGCCCTGACCCGATTTAATTTCATCACAGTTTGCAGTTTGCGTAAACCTACTTTTCAAGTCCTCCTCTGCCACCCTTAGGGGTAAACATCGAAGTCCAAGTTGTAAACTAAAAGTTTGCACGTTTTATTACGGAAAACTGTTGAGTTTACGATCCACTTTGAACGAATCTCGCGTAATATACTTGGCTAATTTAAAAGGAAATAATACTTCTTGGTAGAAGAGTCTGAACGAAAGTTACCTTATTGTTTGAGCCAACATTCGACCACATCATAATGTTGATGTTGCGGTAGAGATCAGTGCAACTACTGGACTATTGAGACTTAATACCTAATGTCTCAGGGTAACGAGCGCACTGCAGTGCCGGGCATGCCTTTGTATTTCAAAGTTCTGAGTGGCACTGCAACCTCGTTATCCATAGCAATAGAAATAGAAAAGAGGTATGAAAGGGTATAGAGTGAAGTGACGTCGCCTGATGATAGCTGTAATACTTCTAATGCAGATGTTTATCAAATGCTAACCTAGATCCGTCGCGTATACTGTAGAAAATACAAAGCAACGAGATCAAATGGAAATGTCCAATGGGACTGCTGTAATCACTCGGTCTAGAAACTAGTGCGTGGATATTACGGTTAATATTAATGCGACTACTCAGAGATTTTGATTATAGAGACGTTTTTAATTATCATTTTAAAATAGCTCTGCGACGAGGCATATTTTCATCTTGAGGTTAATAGCCTAGCTAGACCTTGAAATCGGCAGATGATTCCTCTACCAGTGAGTTATCATTGCTTGAAAAGTTATTCCCAAAGCGATGAGATTGCGCTATTACGATCAAAACGTCCACTGCTGAACACTGGCCTCCCCCATTAAGGGGGATTTATTGCGCTGTAGAGCGACGACATTACTTTATAGAGTAACTTCGTTGCTTCATACACCAGGTAGACCGTACACAACTCTAAGAACACGCTTTAAAGAATTTAGTCTACGAGTGGACATCGCGGTTAATTTTAATACGAACACTCAGAGACTGACTTTGATTGCCCGGACGTTTCCTAATTATCGGTTGAAAATAGCGCCGACGGGGACCTGTGGTGATAATTTTTAATGTTACGGAAATAGATCGTGATGGAGTATCGTAACGCTGATGGTTATGGTAGATTGGTTGGCGTTTGATGTGGCGGCTTACGATGGGATGTGCACCTTTCTGTGTGTTCCGTGTTCCGGCAGCTGCGTTTCTGAGCAAGTCATTTTTCAAGAGTTAGCCAGGTGTGATTTTATCAGTGTCTTCAATAGATTAGCATTTGACACACTATCTCACCTGATCTAAAGCGAGGATTTGATCGAAGATTGTGAACATGCTAAGCCTAGATTAGAACTAGTGCAGCTGCAGGCACATACCGATAATTTCTTGGCGAGCACAAGAAAAGGCTCTACCACGAAGCTCACGATTTATTCCTTCACCGAAAGCCAAGCAAGTAGGACCTGAACAATCGACGATTGACGTCGCTATATCTCTGAGGCATCATCGCTTCGAATCGCAAGTGGTAGGACTAATGCTTCCGCAAGTGTCCGCCAGGTGGTAGCTGGGTGTTTACCAGGTCGTAGGACTACGAGTATAATTCTTCTGTGAGTATCCATCTGAATTGTTACGGCCAGCTTGTGTAATCTGCCGCCAAGCTGTAGTGTGCATGCAATAACTGTGTTATGTTCTGTGTGGTTTGATGAGCAAAGTCCTCAATTTCTTAGTCCGGTCATTACTAGCCACCTGACACTAAATACCTGTTTCAGTGTTCAACGAGCGCACTGGCTATCAATCTATGAGGCAGCTCGTCTCGTTACCGTTTTGTATAAAGAAAGCTATTTTAGCAGCTGACTGTACATGTTTTTTTGGAGTACAATGAATTTGCTCGTAATAATTATTAGCATCTGAGTAAAAAAATGTTATAGGTAAGGATCTTTTGACATGCGTGTTATTTATATATGTTTCCCTTTGTTTCAGGTTGGTATCGAGAACTGAGCGACGTAACAAAGGAAGTAGGCAATTATGTTGAGCGTACCGTACACAACGTACAAAACAAATGCAAAGATGTCTTTATTACGATTTTTAAGGACAGTGCTGTCAGATTTCACGGCGCTGTTGATCTAACAAACTTACATTCTAATAATCAGAATTAGCAGTTTGGTCTTGAGATGATTCAATTTTTATAATATTTGGGTTTTGATTAAATTATAATAATAATCACTAGCCCCCTTGTTCATAAACGTTCCGTAACTTACTTAATTACTAGAAAGTGTTTTGTCTCGTTTTCACGCGTAACAGCTTCCGTCAACGAGAAGTTGACAGAGCAATTTAGAGCATAGATTATCTTATTGAGCTTTGTAATAAGGGCGTTGTAGTTTACGCTGTTAAGGGTAGTAAATTATTATAGTGTTACTAAAGTTCGCTTACGAGGTAATATTGATAGTTACAAAAATCTAAAAGAATACAAAAAGAACTTGGCTTAGAAATGTATCTAATTGCAAGGAAGAATGTTGCAATGATTATTATCAGTTACTATTATCGTATACGTCTGTTTGTTTGTTGGTCCTTCGTTCACGGAGCAACGGATCGTCGCGATTTTTTTGCTTAGAGGCAGTTTATGAATCGGAGTGCAAGTGTCTTAGAGTACTTTTTCCCAGAAAATCACGGTTCCTGTGGGAATCTCCACACGGGTGAAACCGCGGGCAGGAGCTACGTTTCATTTACAATCTATCACAAACTCAAAGATTTTTACATTAGTTTCGGATAAAAAAGGGCCAGTTTCCCCATAGCTCTTCAATCTTATAAACCGCTGTTCACTTGAAAACCTCAAGTACCCATCAGAGCCAGCTCTACCCCATTAGGTAGATTAGCCGACAATCACCGGGCTGTGCTCGGGTCGTCGACCCCGATAACCCTATGGCCTTGGAGTTATAGAGACGAGATCGAGAGCAGGCGGTTTTGTTTGTTTTGAGTCCTGACGAAGAGTAGCGTCTGAAATGACTTGATACCCCAGGCCGTTTTTGAAAAACGGTGTTGACAGACATACACTGTGACCACTTTTAGACGCGTGTTTAGCTAGACAATGTCTAAAGATAAACGTCGAAAATTATTAGAAATGTCACAAGAGAAAGGAGTTAGACAATGGTTTAACACTACGTAAATCAAGATTTGAGGTTTTCATATTTAAAAACCTGACTAAGGCACGTTTAGGAGTTAAACGCTGTTTAGCACAGGTTTAAGGTGTCTTTAATTTTTTTGTGGTAAGACCGTTAAAGTTTCATTGAAAGGTACTTACTGAGCTCTTAAAAAGTATTTAATCTCGCTGCAGGTTGAATGAACGTTTGTTTACCTTCGTTAGTTTATTCGGGGAATTTCTGGAGCTAACGTTTAAGAAATGTTCAAGATAACACATTGGGTAATGTTCACTTGCAGGTCACAGTGTTGAATTGTTTAGCTAGTGTGAAAGATATCTCCTGGCGACTACTCTAATACTTAGACTTAAATTTTATACGTGAGTGTTAGCATCAGAAACTGTCTACGCCGGGAGACACTGCGAGTTTTATCATGTAGAAATAAAACCCGAAATTTGCTTGATTGTATGATTTACTTAATTATTTAAAGCCGATCACAAAGTCGTGTTACGTGAATGAGATTGAAGGAAGTTTTTTATTCAAAAATCAAGGTAGGCTAATAAAATAATGACGGTGGTTTTGAAAAAATAAATATGCAACTCGCTTGCGAGTTCTCGCCGGCGGGAGTTTTGAATATTTTTGAATTTGTTGAAGCGGTCGAATGTTTTTATAGTATTTAAAGAAAGATAGACGACATTTATTACGAACAAATGTACAAAACAAATTGTAACAAGGAGTAAAAAAAAAGTTATTATAGTTAACGTGAACGTTGAACGTGTTTCTTGACTTTGACTTTTTTTATTATTTTGAACTGGGTACCCGCGTTTTCACCTGCAAGCCGGTGATTGAGTTCCCACAGAAAATTGCAATTCCTCAATCGTGACTTGAATTGCGGTTTACTTCTGTATTTTTTACTGTGTTTTTGTAACTCAAGATGTCAGCGCTCAGTAGGGGGATTCGCACCAATACTCCCACCGTCAAAAAATTTTGGCTTAGGTACATGTATAATGATAATATGTATAACCTATACATCTATACAAATAAATAAAATTGAAGTCTCTGTTTGTAATATCAAAATAGCCGCTTTTTAATAAATGCATTTGAAAGTATATACGGTAACTATATATAGCAAAAACATAATTTTTAAAATTTTTGTTTGTTGTCTGTCTGTTTGTTCCGGGTAATCACCGAAACGGCTGGACCGATTTTGACCGGACTTTCACTGGCAGATAGCTGATGTTATAAGAAGTAACTTAGGCTACTTTTATTTTAGATAAAGAATTAGGGTTCCGCGCAAAAAAATAAAACCCATGAAATCCAATATCTCCGTGCGGGTAAAACCGCGGGCAGCAGCTAGTATACTTATAAATCTAAACCATTATCCTACACACCGTGTAACTAAGCAGTACTATACGTGCGATCCGCGTGATACGATAACGTAAACGTGAACTGTTTATACGAACGCTGCAGTCGCGTAAACAATACGCGAATACCTACTCTCAAAACGGGACCGCTATTGTGTAACTACCGGTTTATTTGTCTAAATACGGGTTATGAGCGCTAACCGCTCGATTAGACATTTGATTTGATTATGATTTTGGTGAAATTGGGTTAACAATTATAAAGTTAGGTTGTGAAAAACGTTTTGTGCTGGTTGATCGTCACCCATTGAAGTATTAAGAAAAGAAAGAAAGTTTCACACCAATTTGAAATTAAAGCCAAAAAATTACGCTTTGTACACTAAGCATTATACGTGTTTATTTTTCTCTATTTACCTCCGTACCCTATAATACAAACTCCAGCCTACCTCAACTCAAAGCTACCCGAGTCTATGGATTTTGGTTATGGTTATTTTATCAACTGTCGAGGCAAGCTACCTCTGCCGCCAATTTAGTGAGTTTTGATTGCTCTAAGATTAAAAATAAGCAGAAGTAGAAGAACGTATAGACTCGATTACCGCTGAGTCGAGGTAGGCTGGAGTTTGCGTTATAGGGTACGGAGGTTATTTAATGAGCTACCAACATGGTAGCTCATTTTTCAAGTGCCTCAATTTGAAAATCTTTCGCCAAGCATCTATCGGTACAATGGCGACAGGCTTGTTAAGTGCAACCGTACTTGACAGTCAGGGGCTATTGTAGGCTTAACGTGTTTGTTATCAACATACAACATCGCGATCATCATTTACGCTCAACTGAGATAGTAGTCCGGTATCGAACGTGAATGTTTTTCTTTCAGGTGTAACAAACAGTTTTACAGTTAGCATAAAGTTTAAATCACGAATACCCTGAATTAAGAGTTCACAATACAAAATACCTCCCTTCTGTTGGCTAAATAAAACGGGAAAATTATTCCCGAATTTCCTAACAAGGCCCACGTCACCTGACCCCTGCTAGTCGTTTACAATAATAACTGGATTAGGTACGAAGCCAGTTCCACGCAGGAACGAGGTCACGCAATGCAAGAGGCCCAATTCGCCTCCCGTCAGTTTGCGAAATATAACCCGGGAAACTGTTACCGCTTTTCTTAACAAGGCGAGCGCTGGGTCATTGACTCCACGTGGTGCCTTTAAAGCGGACGATGCGGCGTGGAAAATGTTGAGGTTGTCACAATAGTTTAGGTTTTTTAATTATTTGAACGTGAAAGAACCGCGTCAGTTACTTAAAACCAGCATTACGCTGAGCTGAAATCATTTTGCACTTTTTATTTGCAGGTTAACAGATAATTAATTTTGTAACAAAAATGCGTTGTATACCGAAAATAAGCAGTTTTTTTCATAACCATGATGATACAAGCTGGAGTATTTGAGATCTGGTAGTAAGGCTTTTATTTTTTTTCGAGTGCAGGTGAGATTAATATCTTAAAATTCCTGTGGCTGCAACGGTTGAGGATAACGTCGCCCCTTACTTACAACATTTCAAAAACCTAACACGTACTTATAAACGCTTTTTAAAAACATCATGCCAAAAACCGCATGCCATCGCCTGAACCATCAACGCTTTAAATATATAATCGCTTATCTTAGGTGGAACTTAGCTGCATCGTGTCGTACACACTAAAAGCTGGCTTCCATGTCGCATAGGCATTATTACGGTTGAGTGGACCCGGACATGACGATTCGGCCGGTCCCGTAGACCGGCGCAGGCTTTACCGACCGACCTGCACCGAGCACGGAACGAGGGGTTGAAAGCACCCACTCGTGTTGATAGGGTTAATTGCGTGGGTGTTATATGTTCCGTGTTTTAATTTTTTTTGGTTGTCATAATTTTGGCTAAAGTTATGTTTTTGTGATGCGGGGTTGGTTTTGACGTTTACGTTGTGAAAATGGAGCGGCGTTTTTTGCTGTCTAAAGTTTTAAATAGGGTTTGTGCAGGATGGGATCCGTGAGTCCTGTTATCTATGACCTTATTTATAGCTGCTGTCTGCCACCAGTGTGGAACCTCCACACTGGTGGCACAGGAACCGTGCACTTTTTCTGGATAAATAGTAGCATAATTATGTTAGTCTCCCATAAACTGTCTCAAAAAATGACATCGAACTATTTTCTGATACACGAGTAAAGTACGACTAAACAAGTCTAGTATTAATAAGTAAAAGTTAAACCAATGTTATCCTCCAGTTAAACGATTTGTTTAGTTTAAACGGCTTCCAGCGATTAAAATCCAAATTAATTTACTTACTTGGTATAAGTACATATTACACAGAATGTACAGTAAAAGGTATAGTTTGACTAACTAGTTAAGTAACTTAAAGTTTTATCGTCACCAAGACAGGAAATACGTTTTCTTTACTTGTGTTAACTGTACTTAACACGTATGTCTCGTAAAACTACTCAAAACTTAGTCCCATCTTAAAAACAAATGCCCAGAACGTGCCTAAAAATTATGTGCGTGTCGGCGAAGTACAAAGGTGGGTGGATAGTAGTTTGAACCCTTTGTGACTGACGCCGCCATGACACATTACGATATTATTATGAGGGCCTTAACGGCCATCAGATACTCTTAATGATATGAGGGGTTCTTAAAATAGATATCCCTGAACCAATTTAAAATTATTCAAAAAAAAATATATATTTGGAAACGATGACAGCTGCGTGGCAGCGAGTGCCGCTGATCTGTAGGTCGACAGTTCGAATTAATTTACAAGAAAACTAGTTGAAGACTAATGGAAGAGTTAGTCCTGCCAACCTACCAGGTCGTAGGACTAACTCTTCTGCAAGCGTCCTTCTGAGTGCGTACCACCACCTTGTCCGTATAGTCTTCCACATCCGGTCGATGAGCAAAGCAAGGTAGTCAGTAAAATTACTGGGCTTATGAGACTTAATACCTAACGTCTCAGGGTAACGAGCGCACTGCAATGCTACGCAGGCCTTTGTGTCTCAAAGTTCTGAGTGGCACTGCAATTGTTATGGGCTGGCGGTATACTTACCTTCAGGCAAACGACCAGCTGCTCGTCTCGTTGTCCAATAGTATAAAAAATTACCTCAGCTTGCGATGAAGGAAAACATTATTAACGTGATGCCATTGTACCATTTTGGTAGGGCTCTTCCTGGTGCCCGCCTGACGCCTCACCAGATCTTAAACGTCAAATGTGGTAAAATATGCCCACAACATCCGGATATAGAACAAATACTTCTGCTTTTTAGTGCACACACAATTTGTTCCATTATGGAAATCAAACTGAAACCCTTATGCGCTACAGAAGTTAATACACCGCGGGGGCTTTAAAGACGTGCCTTTTCTCAACAACACTTCTCTCCACAAACATTACATTTTTAGAGCTCTTGCCTACTCTTAACTTTCAAGACTGGAAACGATTAGGGACCCAATTTCGTCCACCTTCCCGAAGACAATAATAGACAAATTGCTCTTATCCGTCCGTCCCTGTGTACGCCAATTCGACCTCTAACTACTTGAATTGACGTTGCTATCCCGTGGAATATTTTTTTTCTCTTCTAGCTGCTGCCCGCGATTGCTTCTGAGGCGGACACGAGATTATATGAAACTTTTGAGCCAACTTATAAAATGCCAAAACAAAGATATAAATACAAGTTCATATCTATTCCAAAGTATTCCATTTTTCATGTAATAGGTCGGGGAAAAAGTTCCTTCGCATTTTTTAAGAAAATTCAAAACATTTTTTAATATAGTTTATTTACATTTAACTAAAGTATGTAGGTACCATTTTGTTCGATAACTTTTTGCCATCTTGTAGGTAGGGACATGATCCCATTGCTATATAAATTTTGGGACTTCTGATCAAAATACCGCGACAAGTGGTTTTGGCAGTCCTCTCGTGATGTTAACCTGACACTGCCTAAAGAATTCTGAAGAGACCGAAACAGGTGGAAATCTGAAGGTGCAAGGTCAGGACTATACGGCGGATGCATTAACACCTCCCAGCCAAACTCTCTTAATTTTTTCTGAGTGGCTAAAGATGTGTGAGGTCTAGCGTTATCATGATGAAAAACCACACCCCTTCTGTTGATTAATTCCGGCCGCTTTCTCTCAACTTCTTGCTTTAATCTCATCAGTTGTTCGCAGTAGAGTTCAGAATCGATGGTCCTGCCTGGTGGTAACAGCTCATAATGAATAATGCCCTTCCAATCCCACCACACACACAGCATCACCTTGTTGCGAGTTAACCCGGGTTTCGCCACAGTCTGTGGAGCCTGACCGGTCTTTGATCACGACCTTTTTCGCACGTTCTTGTCGTACGTGATTCACTTTTCATCACCAGTTATCAGCTTCTTCAAAAATGGTTCGGTTTCATTATGTCGTAGTAAAGAATCACAAATGAGTACACGGTTCATTAGCAATTCATTAGGTTTCTTTCAGTGAGCTCGTGAGGTACCCAAATATCGAGCTTTTTTGTGTACCCAGTTTTTTTCAAATGCGCCAAAACTGTTTTGTGGTCAATTCCCAGTTCTTCAGCTACGTCGTAACTACTGATATGCCGATCTTGTTCCACTTTTTCAAAAATGGCATCCATTTTATCCGTAATAGGGCGACCAGAGCGACGTGCATCTTTGAAATCAAAATTTCCGGATTGAAAACGCTTAAACCAAATTTGTGCTACTCTCAGAGACACTGCACTAGGTCCATAAACATCGCAAATTTTTTTCGCGGCTTGCGTTGCATTTTTACCTTTTTTGTAGTAAAATTTTAAAATGTATCGAATTTCTTCATTAGATTCACTTATTTTGACAGTACGAAAAACAAATGAAAATCACACATTTTCCTAATTTGAATTTGGAATTATGTTCTTTAAAATTTAAACTTTCATATGATACCAAAACCAGCCAGATACAAATAGTATAGCCAAAGAGATTTTATTACAAGTTCATACATACTATAATGCGAAAAGACTTTTTCCCCAACCTAATATTATCTTTTTGTTCACAGAGCAGTGCGCCGATGTGGGAGGAATTCATATCGAAGGCAACCAAACTACATTCAGCACTGAAGTAAGTGTTCTGTTGTTAACGTCGATTACTTTTTCAGGACATCTGTAATGTGCCCCTGTGAATACAGAAGTGATGAATTTGACAGGACAATTCCTAAGTGAATATTTTAAATGACCCTTTGAATTGATGCTCATGTATAATGTACATCCATCCCGGGTTCAATGTCACTGATTGCTATTCAATGTCACCACGTCCAGAGTGACACGAGGGACGGTCAATTCTCGCTAAACGATGGCGATTGTCGACGCCCTCCGGCTTGTTAGCTGTAGTTAGCACGAGTTTGTGTCGTACAATTACACTCTTGTTGCTCTTCAGTTTCTGAACGATTGGGTTAATCGGTTTTTTCCTAATATCTACCACCAAAACTAACTACGATTAATATTTTCCCTTAATTTGCTTTTCTTACTAGGATAGCAATTACGTGAAGTTCTAACGTAAATTGATCTATGGATACAGTATGAGAGGTGTACATGTGGCTTTGACATAACATAATGTACCAAAAGTACTTACTAAGCTAACTAGATTATAGGAAGACTTTACCTTACGTCTCAAATTTTCTTATATTATCATCATCACGTTTATGCTGGCCTAGAGCCAGTTTATGATTAAAAAGTAACAGTTTTCCTGTACTTCATTTGTTATGTTAACTACAAGCCAAACTCTCGTTTCCGATGACACCTTAAGTTTAAAACTGTATGTAGCCTGGTACTTCTGAGAACAAGTTTTGTTAGTTTAGGTGGTGGCCCTTTGGAGTTATCTGACTAATTTAGCATAGCTTAGAAATATAACACATCTTCTCATAGTTTCGGGTTGGCACTCAACGCCAAATTCAAAAATATACCTTGTATGTCGATGGGTTTTATAATACGACGTCTCCTTGACTGCCAAACTGCACATTGCCAAATAATCCCCTTTACCATTAAAATAGAAAAACGTCGGGTCTGAATTTCCTATTTTCCCCAGATCGGCGCTCGTCGCTATTGCAGCTTTCCTGGATGCCTTCCAGAAGATTGCAGACGCTGCCACCAATGCCAGAGGTGAGTGACCTTCGTTATTTACTTTATTAATAATTCAAAAGGTGTATTGAACAATAAATAATAAAATTGCTTTTACATCAACAGTATCTCAAACTTTTTGAGGTGGTCCACTTTCGTCTTTAGTTTGTGTTTGTTTCGTGTTAAATGTCGATGGTGCTATCCAAGATGCTTGAACATATTATTAATATTTGTATGAACAAAAACTGCGACCTGGTATACGTAAGTGTTGGTCAAAGTAAGTATGCGCTGTCTTTTAAAACATTCCCGCAAATACTCACACTATTTTATGCCTACAATAGTCTGAACGGCACGTTTTTGCATTCTAACCCCCGAAGCCGATCGTCTGCACGCGGCCAAAACTCCGTGCCGTTCCAACTCCGGTACTAATAAATTTACCAACTTTTTAAATTTACCAATATTAAATACCAATTTAATTTATTATATTTTAATAAATTTATTTTATTTACCAAAATTAATGTAAATTTACCAAAATTTTTACTATTCGTAAACATAATTTCCTTATTAATTTTTTGTTGAAAATAGATGGAATGTTCGTTTGCCTCACAAGTATGTTGGTATATTGTAGTTTAACGCCTCATTAAATACTAATGGCAATTTCATTGCGCGTTACCTAAGTATTTTAACAGGCGTATACTATATGATATGATTACTAATTACATACCGTTAAATCCATTGCTCTAAAACAAAATTTATAACAAGGTTTAATTTATACGGAGATGCAACAAATCAGTATTTTTGTTTTCAATTTCAGTAGTTCTTTAGAAGCTGATTTCTTAGGTAATAATTACTATAAAAAGATTTTAATCGTGGAATATGTTGAGAAAATGTTGGAGATTGGCAGGATATTTTGGTTAGTGGTAGGACTAACACTTCTGCGAGTGTCCGTCTGGGTTGTTACCACCGCTTTGCTCGTGAAGTCTGCCACCAAGCAGTAATATTTAAGCATTACTGTGTTCCGGTTTGATGAGCAGAGTATCCAGTGAAATTACTGGGCTTATGAGACTTAATACCTAATGTCTCAGGGTAACGAGCGCACTGCAGTGCCGCGCACGCCTTTGTGTTTCAACGTTCTGAGTGGTACTGCAATTGTTATGGACCGGCGTTATGCTTACCATCAGGCAAACGACAAGCTCGTCTCGTTACCAAATAAAATAAAAAAGATATTTTTTTAAATTTTTAACATCCTTGAAATAATCTGTTTGGTGGCTTCTAATCATCAGGTTGAAATGGTATTTCGCTGCATTTGTTCACATTAACAATAATTGGGGATTGTACAATGTTATAGTTTATCTACAGAAATCAAAAACACTTGATTGACTTTAATAATTGCTTTTTAACAGTTAAATTAAACGATTGGAAAAAATAATTAAAAACAAACATAAAGTGAACATCTACGCTACGATAATGCTTCTAATCCAGTCGATGTACTCGTATACATTGGTATATACTCCTGGAACACCAGGCTCGCCGCAAGGCGTGGGACCGAAGCTGACCACTCCAATTATTTCATAGTTTCTACCGTTCTCGTACATGAGAGGACCTCCGGAGTCTCCCTTGCAGGAATCCTTGCCAGGGATGCCACCAGCGCACAGTTGTCCACTGGTGAGCTTGAGGTTTCTGCCATCAGATTTGTAGGCAGGTTCACATATCTGGAAATTAGTTTATTATTAATCTTGTGGTATTAGTGGATTTTCAAAATGAAGCAGTGTGTTTAGCGTTCGGACGTGCGCTTTCCTTGCTCCTTATCGCCACATAGAAATGCATGAAAGTCGTAGCCTATCCTTCACCAAGCGATCTGAAGACGTCCATGATATTTGACGTAATATTTTGAGTAGTTTACAGTCGCGTGATTCCAATATTGACAGTTCGATCATAATCGCATTTCGTCTCCTGTAATTTATATGAATTTAGAGGAGAAAGATACTTACAGATTTGTCCACATATGGTAGATCGACATGTAGTTTCACGTTACTTGATTGTTGATTGGAAGATACCGCTCCCCAACCGGCGGCATACATGGTAAAATTAACAGGTGGAGACACTGTCACGTCTCGAGCCGGCAGACAGATAGGACGGATAAAGTCTGAAACAAAAAAAAATATGATTAAACTGGGTAGATATTGCTACTGGTTGATTATCGTATAGGTATCTATCTGATTTATGCGCAGCCGAAAGACATCCGCTGCTGAACATAGGCTTGCCAATAGGCAATGCCACTTTGAATGTACAATTGCATCCAACAGTTCTAATATAATCTGTGATTATTAACCAGGAAAAAAAGCTTTATTAACGCTGTTATATGCATGAGAGTGATATTTTAAATTAACTATTATGACAAGATTACTTTGAGAATAATTTGAAGGCAGAGTTTTGAAGCCAACTTTACAGCAGAGTGAAAGAACTAGTTTCCTATTAGTTGACATAATCTGGCGAGTTGACCAAGTCCCAATGAATCTTAGTAGGGCGAGAAAACTCAAATTGGATACTTTTTGTTAGTACGCTGTACCTTTTGTACAAAGCTAGTTACGCGCTTTTGTGTTACCCCGACGATTAGTTAATGGTGTCAATTCTATCATTTCATACCTAAACTAATTTTAGTTTCGTTCTCTCTCTTTCCAATACATAACTTGAGAAAGAGATAGAAGATGTCTGACAGATCTAAATTTAGTTTTAGAGCTGTCAAATATCTTTCAATCTTGATAAATTAGATGCCACGGAATTCATTGCCATTAAATTTACACTAGACACAAGCAAGTGGATTAATTTGACAGGTCTAAAATATATTCCATCTCTTTCTCATGTTATGTATTGGAAAGAGAGAGAACGAAACAAAAATTAGTTTAGGCATGAAATGATAGAATTGACAGCAATAGCTCACCAGTGAATGGAGCATTCTGCTTGAGTCTGATCAGCGCTATATCGTTAGGCGAGTGCTTCGTGTTCGGGTTGTAGGCGGGGTGTGGGATGGTCTGCTCTATCGGAATGGTGGTCACGCCTTCGTTGCAGTCTTTAGTTAAAGGTGTGCAGTCTTTGCCATCGTTCTTCGTGTCGTACTCGCCCAGACGAACGTTTGTACTGAAAACGGTAGGATATATAAAAATCAAATGACAATTTTTGTAGAGCCTGACCATTAACTAGAATTCCCCTTATATAAGGAATTACAAACTACGAGAGATGCAGGTCTAAAACAGTTTTGTTAGTGGGAGGACTAACTCTTCTGCGAGTGTCCGTCTGGGTTGTTACCACCGCTTTGTGAGTCTGCCGCCAAGCAGTATTGTGCAAGCATTACTGTGTTCCGGTTTGATGAGCAGAGTATCCAGTGAAATTACTGGGCTTATGAGACTTAATACCTAATGTCTCAGGCTAACGAGCGCACTGCAGTGCCGCGCAGGCCTCTGTGTTTCAAAGTTCTGGGTGGCACTGCAATTGTTATGGGCCGGCGTTATGCTTACCATCAGGCAAACGACCAGCTAGTCTCGTTACCAAATAACATAAAAAAAAAAACCAAAACGCGGAACAAATACTTGTTGTTTTGATACATGTGCACAAATATTGGTCTAGATGCGAGAATCCAGCCCGTAATCTTACTTGCTACAGAAGTTAAGTTCATCAAACTATCAACTAAACCAAGGGCGGTACATGGATGGGGACGGTATAAAATTTTATTTTATTTTGATGGTAAGACCATCGACCATCCAAAAGTAAAAAAAAAACCCCAAAACGTGCAAGTTTAAAGCTTAAGAGGTCCTAACCCGCCATACTTTCTATACAAATGCTCGTACGTAATTATAGTGTTGTATCAATTTTTTTCTTTGGGTGTTTTGAACAAATAGGTATCATTGCATTATATCTAGGATTTTATAGAACCAAAAATTTTAAATTTTGACAATACAATTCAGTAAAGGCCTTAAGCATTTTTCAACAAATTTTACCTTGAATTTTGCCCTTCACAATATTCTCATAAATGTAAACAAACACTTCCATAGGATCCTTGGACAATGGACATGTAATGGAGATTCTAAATAACAATCATTTTTTTCACAAACTTCTAAGGCATTTTCAAAAACACGTATTTCCTGGGACATATTTTAGGAAATTACCACCCATTAATTGTGTTCGGAAATTTTCTTTGGAAATTTATTTCAAAATTTTCAGAATGCCATACGAAGGCTCTGGCGTTGTCTCTTTTTCCGTAGTGCCTGTTTTTCTTCGATGAACCAACACACCTTTAGACCATTGTTGCGTTCTACTTAGGTGGGTCGGGAAGGGGCACCTTAATATTTCTTATCAAACTTCCTTTACAGAAAAAAAAGTTTTGTATAAAAAATGCTCACGGTCTGCCAAACTTCAATATGCTGCCAGTTACGCAATGGGCAGCTGACAGCACATACCGGCCGCTGATGAGGGCGCCACCACAAAGCAGTTTGACTCTACTCCGCTGGACATATTCTATGATGACCAGCCAAGGGTACTGCTCAACTGTTGTTGCATTTCCACCTAATAAAAATTAGTAACTTGTAGTTCGAGAGTGAGTACTGAAACTAAAATAGAGTAATTTTAAATGTTTCATACAAACAGAAAATTACAATTATATATTTTATTAAATTAAACATTTAATAATGTTCACTATCATTTAGATTTTTGTGTCTTGCTTGTGTATTATTAAAATAGTTTCTTTCAATTCGGAGATTCTGGATTTGAAAATTTGAACGGAAATCTGTGAGACGTAAACGCTCTTAACATCCTAGCAGTTCGAGAATAATACAGTTAGTCAATATTACATTACGACATTAAAATCGAAACATAAGTATTTTAGTGAAAAGATTTCATTTTTTATTATACCTCATAGTTGGCAGCACTTGCCAAATGGCTAAGGTGTCCTTGCTTACAGCATCATCATTCGGAAGACGTCTACTGCTCAACATAGGACCGGCTACTTGCCTCTTGCATCCAACGGTCCTCCGCGTTTTTGACCAGGTCGTCGCCGTCGGTCCGCCTAGTGGGGGGCTGCCCTAAATTTTTTTTTATGTTATTGGTAACGAGGCGAGCTGGTCGTTTGCCTGATGGTAAGCATAACGCCGGCCCATAACAATTGCAGTGCGCTCGTTACCCTGAGACATTAGGTATTAAGTCTCATAAGCCCAGTAATTTCACTGGCTACTTTGCTCATCAAACCGGAACACAGTAATGCTTGAACACTACTGCTTGGCGGTAGACATCACGAGCAAAGGGGTGGTACTAACCCAGACGGACACTCGCAGAAGAGTTAGTCCTCCCACTCACACTACATTATCCAAGCATTAAAAAAAGAACTTGTTCGCGAACGAGTCTTTTCGCTTGTCAGTACTTAATATTTGATAAAAAATTATTCCGAAACGTTTTTAGTGAAATATATAGTAATGAAAAATAGAATATATTTTTTTAAGAAAATTAGTTGAAATGCGTATGTAAAATTATGAGGCGTTATTAGCTGGAAAATGGGTGAACCCTCCACGCTTTCTTGGATCTAGACCAAACGCTTGAAGCAAACTATAAGCTAAGATCCAGCATGTCTTAATGTTTTTTTTATCATGTTTATATCGTTATTTTCTATTAATATATGACCTAATCTTATAAGAGTATGGACCACGTGTCTGTAGAGTGTAATGTAACAAACTAAAAAAAAAATCTATCCGGCATACCCAAGATAGTGATGACTACTAACCTACAATTCTGTCCCCGAAACTGCTATCGACGCCGCAGCACTCAGTTCTCGGATCAGGCGGGAAGGCGGTAACAGTGGATGCGCAGTTGCCGTCCGGCACCACCAGGTCTTCCGGCTCTCGTGGCGGACCGCAGCACACGCTGTATTTATCTGAGCTTTTGCACCTGTAAATTGGGATGTTGCATGAAACACAAAATACATAATTTCTGTCGTTATACAGTTTTAAGAAGATCACATTAACACAATAAAAAAACAAAATTAAAAATTTTAAAAAATCCACGACGTATGTATACATAATCGAAAAAGAATTAAATAATTTTCTTGCAAAACCCCCGACTAAAAGGGAAAGCAACGAAAGATAAGTTAAACCCAAGAAAATCCTCCGGGGCTGCAGTTGCTTGGCTTGAAATTATCTGAAATGTTACAGTTTTTTGAGTTTTCGACTAAATGAAATTACGTTAGGTAGGTACGTAATTAATGTTGTCTATTTAGATATAAATTGCTGCATCTCTCAACAGCTTTTCTGTACTGGTTGATTTTAACTGAAATTGGGAACACAGATGGCATTGGCAGCCCCCGACGGATTTTCTTGGGTTTAACTTATATTTCGTTACTTTCCCTTTTAGTCGGGGGTTTTGCAAGAAAATTATTTCATTCATTTTCGATTATATTCGTCGTGGGTTTTTTTTTCAAAATTTTTAATTTTGTTTTTATTTTAAACTTTTTAGAGAAAATCTTCTTTACTGTCTATGACCCGAGTTCACCTACTTCTAAACAATCGTTTTAAAATTCAAAACTCAAAGTGTCAGGCTATTAACATTTTGTACAGCGCCCCCTGGCAAGTTTATGACATAACTTGTATCTAAGAACCATCGCCGATGAATCACAAACCCTTTGTAGAAAACCGTATCTAAATCGGTCAAACCGTTCTAGAGATAAACGGGAACATTCATATTAACGAAAAACATTTTTACAGCGCCCCCTAGCGAGTTTATGCCATAACATGTATCTAAGAACCATCGGTGATGTGTCACAAACCCTATGCAGAAAACCGTATCTAAATCGGTCAAACCGTTCTGGAGATAAATGGGAACATTCAAGTGTGCACACACTAACAAACAAACAACCTCTCACCCTAAACGCATATACCGTCTCCGTTCCGTCGTGGGTAAAAAAAGAAATTCACAAAAAATATATAATTTCCACAAAGATACTGTGCACACATCTAAAAGTTACCTAAATTCAAAATTTTTTTCATCCATTAGTAGTTTAAATGATACCATCAGCTTCTTTACATTTTAATGAAGAAAAAAATGTATGACAACTATTTACTTAAGAGGCTGCTACATGCCATACTTTCCATACAAACGCTCGTAGGTGATTATAGTGTCCTAATAAATTTTTCTTTAGATGTTAGAGCAAATAGGTATCATGTGCTCTAGATCTAGGATTCCGTGGGAGCAAAAATGTAAAATTTTGAGATTCCAATTCAGTACAAGCCTTCAAAAATCAGCTTTTTTGAACAAATTTTACCTTGACTTTGACCGTTCACAGTGTTCTCATAAATGTAAAATTCAACAAAACACTTCCATATTATCCTTGGACATGTAATGGAGTTTCTAAATAACAAACATTTTTTTCACAAACTTGTAAGGCATTTTCAAAAACACGTATTTCCTGGAACACGTTTTAGGAAAGTACCACGCACTAATTGTCTTCGGAAATTTTCGTTGGAAATTTATTTCCAAATTTTCAGAATGCCAACTGAAGGCTCTGGCGTTGTCTTGTTCTGTCCAATTTGTATGGAGCGTTTTCGTACTCAGTAGATAAAGTCGGGCGGACTTTGACTCACGTTTTTAACGTTTCTAACATTTTCAGTTTTTTCGAAATAGACGTTTGTTTGATTTAACAATAACATTTTGATACACTATAATTTTATAGTTATATATTTACAAAGTCAGGTATTTTGACCTTACATTCACCGTGGCTTGGCTGGTACAGTTTTCCTGTACAGGTGGTTTGCATAGTAAAGTACCTAAAGCTAAACGCCAATAAGTGCCATTTTGTCTAGGCATGTCTACTCATAAGTTATGTTAAGGAAATGTTAAGGATATTATATTTGCGACATAAGCTACGATTATAACGTAAATGATACCTATTTTATTTTTTATATTATTGAATAACGAGACGGACGGGTCGTTTGCTTGATGGTAAGCACATAACAATTGCAGTGCTACTGATAACTTTGAAACACAAAGGCCTGCGCGGCACTACAGTGCGCTCATTACCCTGAGACATTAGGTCTCATAAGCCCAGTAATTTCACTGGCTACTCTGCTCATCAAACCAAAACACAGTATTGCGTTGACATTACTGCTTGGCGGTAGACTGCACGAGCATTAAGCGGTGGTACCAACCCAGACGGACACTCGCAGAACAGTTACTGATACACAATCGTGGATCAAGATGACTGGCGATAATATAGATCAGTTAAGTTATTCAACCGATTGCTCGTCCTAAATACTCACTTGGAATCCTGGACGTATTCCATGTAAGCTTTGGCAACTGGTGCCTTTAGCAGTTTAGCAAGATGTGGGCATGAGAAGATACGTATACATGTCCCCACCTCACCCGAGGGAGTGTAGCATGGGTTAGGGCAGCATACCTGAAATAAACGAACACCATGTTTATTGTACAGATAATACACTAGCGCAGGCAACCGTTGCATTGCGGTGCCTGCCTAGTAACTATTGTGCTAGACTGTGGCTTGTAAGCTGAAAGCAACCGAAGAATTTCGGTTCTGACACCTATCTCTCCTATTACTTAGTTGGTTAAGGCGTCTAGTCTAGAAAAGCAGAAGAACCGGAATCCCGCAGGCAGCGACATTTTTGAGAGGTATATTTTCATGAATCATTGTTATGTTAAACTAGCCGTGCCATGCGGCTTCGCCCACGTAGCCTTAATTACTCTTTATAACATGAACTATCCGCCAGTGTAAGTCTCGTCAAAATCGGTTGAGATTCGCCAGGACAGACAGACAGAAAGACGAACATTTTGAAAGACATGATGCATCACATACCTCGTACAGAGCGCGGGTCCTGCTATGTTCCTTATTATCGGTTTCACGGTTTCTGTATTCGCGGCATATTTATGGAACGTATACCCGCGAATAAAGAGCTTTTACTGTATTTGGGATTAATTTTTAATTCTATTTCGACTATTTTGTCCAGCACACTTTCAAAACTCTCACGCAATGAGTCCACGGTTTCAATATCACAAAGAAATTATTCCCTAGCTGACTCCAAATCTAGACTCCTTACGCGATTACAAATACTTTGCATGCGAGCATATATTCTATCTCTTTTAGCATATAACACCTTCAACTGCATACTACTAATATCATCACTAGTCGAAGTTGAAGTCATTTTAATCAATTATTTAATAAATTAATTTAATCAAGTATATAATCGAATGTTACATATTTTGATGAAGTATATAATCGAATGTTACGAATCGAACAATAAAGTTAAGATAAGCGGTGGAAAACGAATACAGATGTATATAACAAATTTTACCTAAGCGGGATGAACGAGAACTAGTTTATAGAAAATACTAGCTGCTGCCCCGCGGTTTCACCCGCGTGGAGATTTTGGATTACATGGTTTTTAACGGAACCCTAATTATTTTTCTAAAATTAAAGTAACCTAAGTTACTCTTTATAACATCAGCTACCTGCCAGTGAAAGTCCCGTCAAAATCGGTCCAGCCGTTTTGGAGATTACCCGGAACAAACAGACAGACAGAAGGACAGACAGACAAAATTTTTAAAAATGGTTGTTTTGTTATATGTATCGTATACACTTTCATATGCATTTAGTAAAAAGCAGTTATTTTGATATTACAAACAGATACTTCAATTTTATTTCTTTGTATAGGTATAAGAATGTATAGAAGATTATTTGTGTAGATTACAAACAGACACTTCAATTTTATGTATGGTAAAAACCTGGTACTTATCCGGCTCAACGGATCAGCATTGTGGTCCAGCTTTGCTAAGGACTTATCTTGCCAGTTTGTATTGAACTAAAAATAAACAGATTCTTTTTTTACAACTTTACTTAACTTGCACTGCACCGCCATCTCATCAATTAATAGTAATGATACCATGTTCAGTAGTAGAATAAAATATACAAGATCTCTTTCACCTTTGAAACGTTTTCCTTGGAACTGCACTGGGACTCTTTGTCTAAATCCAGCTGTGTTTCGCTCTTTGTGGTACTCTCCAGGCACTCGTCCAGAGATTTGCATGTCCCGCTGACACCATCGGCAGTTGTACACACGTTCTCTAAAAACAGGATTACGAAAGAAATGGAGTGAGGGATAAGAATAGCGAAAATTCTACGATAGTTAATGTGGTTCTGAGATGATCAATTCCGATGCACCAAAGACCATGTTCAATTCTTTCTGTAATATTTACAAACGAGGAAAAGAAACGCAATGTTTATCTAACTGAAAAACAATTTTAATAAAAAAAAACACAAAACCAGTCTGGTATTTCAAGGCCTTTAAACAGTAAAATATACTAAACTAATATACAATATTTATATTTTATGAAATGTATGCTAAACTTACGTCCATTAACGAAGCAGGTGATGGCAGCAAGGGCCGTGAAAACAAGAAAAAGTGGAGCCATTTTCAAGCTCTATCACAGCGCGTTACACTTATCACTAAATTACGAATACACCTCCGTTTGCCACAAAAGCCTTATACATTCTGCTTGTAACTCGCAGAGAAGCTTGGTTTTATGGACCAATGGGGAGGCACAGGCAAAGCTAATCTCAGATGGCGCCACCATCGCTGATGCTTGTCATTGATGTATAGTTTGAGGGTTAATTAATTAAACTATAACCAGTAAACATGCTCGCGTCATAAAAATCATTAGATTTGTAATGTTCACTATATAATCTAGAAGAATAATTGGTTTCCAATAATTTTTGATGAACAATGCATTCCCAATTTCCGTTTTTTTCTTAGAAGGGAAACGTGTGTACCTACCTTAATTTTACACTGAATTGCACTTTACAGAAGCATACTTTTTTATAAAGACGTTTTTTTACTAAAATTTTATAATGAAGTTTCATAGTGAAATAACACCAGCGGTAATGCGCCACCTAGCGGGATAAGTAAGCAGTGTGGCTCCTCATTCTGCTCTTCTGGACTCTAAATCCAATACCAATCCTACGTCACATGTTCAAAGTCGAATTTAGCTTGTCAAATATTTTGTAAACTAAGTAATAAAACTCATTTATATATCATTTTATTCGAAGGTAAACAAGAAACAACTTAATCGTTCATACTTTTAAAACATATATGACAAAAAATTGGTTTAAAAAAGCGACGAACCGTCTTCAGTGATAAACTACTGAACCGATTTTGAATTTCTATGGGACCAATCTGAGAGTATATCCTTTCAAATATCCAATATGAGAACCTTCTCCTTTATTGGAAATCGATTAAAAATATATAAATTATAGAAATACATCTTTTGTGCAATTGTGACGTGTTGCGTCGACCAGATCACATAGGCCGGCTAGCCTCAATATTTCAACCTCGAATGGCTTAAATTTGTACCCACCATCAAAGGGGTCCCTTCTCACTCAACTGTTGTTGCTGCTGGTGATTTTGGGCTCCAGAAAGATGTGACAGTGTAAGAGTATCTGCACAAAATGAATACCATACATACTAAAGGAAAAATGGAATGATGCACAAAAACCACTCAAGCTCCACTAAATCAACTTTAATTACGTTTTATTGGACTTTCTCAACAGTGGACGTAAAATAGCTCTCCGGTGTATGATCAGTGTCTAATGCAAACTGCCAAGTAGAAATCAGTCTAATAGACAGAAGTAAGTTCCAATACTTAACACTAGAATTAAACAGTAATCGAATACTTATTGAAAAGTTTTAATAATCTCAAAAAAAAAACTTTATTTCTATACTTATTATATTCTACAATCTAGCGCCACGTCAGATCTAATCCAGCTCTGAGATCCACAGGGTATGATGACTCCTTTTAAAATATAAAAAAATACAATACAACCATATCCGTTCAAGTCGCAGAATTCTTGGTTCCGACGCTTTGAACTCCTAACCTTGTTTTACTCCCTATCAATAATTGAGTATTGTACAATGATCAAATCTTTAACGATTAAAGTTTTGGACAAAGTAAATGACCAGCCCTGTTTTTTTAAAATTTGTGACTGCTTGTTTTATAAACGTGAAACAAAACCCAATTGTTTTGTCGTTACGTGTTGTTTTTTATATGTAGTAACATTAGCTCCAGAATTCTTCTTTATTTTCAGAAAAACGTTAAATGATTTAATTAAAAATATATTTTAATACGACTATCTTTCTCTTACTGTATTAAAAAAGTGAAGATCGAACTTTATTAAAAAGATAATAATGTAAATACAATTCCTAGAGAATAGTTACATCTATGCGACTATATTGCTCCTAATCCAGTCGATGTACTCGAATACTTTGGTGTATACTCCGGGGACGTTAGGGAGGCCGCAGGGCGTGGGGCCGAAGCTGACTACTCCAAGTACCTCGTAGGTTCTACCGTTCTCGTACATGAGGGGACCTCCGGAGTCTCCTTTGCATGAATCCTTGCCAGGGGCGCCACCAGCGCACATTTGTCCACTGGTGAGCTTGAGATTTCTGCCACCAGATTTGTACGCAGGCTCACATATCTGAAAATTGAAACGTGTATCTCGTTATTACTGGGGTTATTATTATTATACTAGCTTCTGCCCGCGTATTTCACCCGCGTTCCCACAGGAACCGTGCATTTTTCCGGGATAAAAAGTAGCTTATGTTACTTTGCGGTCCATAAACTATATCTACGCCAAAAATCCCTTTGATCCGTTGCTTCGTTACTGCGTGAAAGAAGGACTAACCAACAAACACACTTTCGCATCTATAATATTAGTAGGATAGGGATTACTGGAGTTTAAGAATGTAACAGCTTATTTTTCGTTGTCCATTCGTTTTTTTCGTTAAAGTAAAAAACCCTAATCACCATAATATTATGTAAATCATACTACGATACTCACACTTTTGGACACATAAGGTAGATCAACGTGTATTTTCACGTTACTGGAAGGTTGAGTGGTGGACACCGCTCCCCAACCGGCGGCGTACATGGTGAAATTAACAGGTGGTGACAGTGTCACGTCTACAGTTGGCAAGCAGATTGGCCGGATAAAGTCTGAAATGAATAAAAGCATGTGATTAAACATTTGCAAGTACTGGACAGATGTCACTACTTGAAATACAATCCTTGCAAAGAACAGTTCTGCAGGGTGCTTTTAATTCACTCGGCGTGATATCCGTGTCGGAAGCGACTAGCGACTGTCTTGATTGTTTGTCTCTCGGAAACGCATCCCGACAGAGAAATATTGTTGGAATCATATCCGTGTTTATGCAGCTGAGTTGTGGAATCTAAACGGGAAATTTCTCTGACGGGATGCGATTCCGAAATATAAGCTCAAGACTGTCGCTTCCGAGACGGATATCATTCCGAGTGAATTAAAATAACCCTGCATAACTGACTGTATTCAGCGAAGACGCTGATAATGAATCATATCGTAATAAAAAGAGCCTGGAAAGGAAAATAGGGAACTATTGTTCTTATAAATGATATTTTCAATATAAACAAACCTATGTTATCAACAAACCTGAAACTGTTATAGTCTTAACTTAACTTATACACAATTTAAAAGGACTGCCTTTGCTTTCGCATTTTATCAAAGAAAAGTGACAGCAAATGTTGCCAGGATGAATTATTTTACCGGTGCAGTATTCAAAGATGTAAATGTATGTACCATCATCATAAAGCAAATAATTTATTTTTTGCTTTGGATCTGTAGGGGCTAGAATTTCCGTCATGTAATAGCTTACCATTGAATGGAGCAATCTGATTAAGTCTGATCAGAGCTATATCGTTTGGCGACTGCTTCTTGTTCGTGCTGTAGCCGGGGTGTGCGATAGTTCGCTCTATCCCAATAATGATCATGCCGTCGGTGCAGTCTTCACCGCCGGCTTCAACAGGGGCGCAGTCTGGACCGTCGTTCCTTGAATCGTACTCGCCCAGGCGAACGTTTTTACTGACAACAACAGGATATACGAATTTCAATGTTATTTCACTAGAAGTATATCCAATACACGAAGACATGCAAAAAATATCAAAGGCATATAAAAGTCTAATAATTCTACGTAAAATAATAATAATATTCTTCGGACATATTTTAAAAAAAACGTTAAGATTGTTATTGAACCAGCTTAACAGAAGTAAAAGGTAAATTTGAAGAATAAATGCTTACGGTGTACCAAGCTGCAACACGTCTCCAGTGACACAATGCGCAGCTGACAAGACATATCTGCCGCTGATGAGGGCTCCACCACACAGCAGCTTGATCTTACCCAGCTGTACATATTCTATGAGCACCAGCCAAGGGTACTGGTCAACTGTTGTTGCTTTTCCACCTAAACATTAAACAGAAGGGTGAAAAAGAGTATAAACTGGAATTAAATAGAATAGAGTAGCTAACGGTTTACAAAAGTATGTAATGCTAAACACTTTAAATGAACACCTGGACAAGTGTAGCAGCGGAATAAAACTGTTCAAGTAATGAACGAAATTCTAGTCATGATGATGATGATGATCTTATACTGACCTACAATTTTATTGCCGACAGAGCTGTCTACGCCGCAGCACTCAGTTCTAGGATCAGGAGGGAAGGCGGTTACTGTGGATGCGCAGTTGCCCTCTGGCACCACTGCGGCATTTGGGTCCCGTGGCGGACCGCAGCACACACTGTATTGCTCTGAGCCTATGCATCTGTAGACAGACACACAAATAAAACTATTTACTAACGTCACATTTCAAAAGTCACTTCCCATATAGCAGAATATAATAAATATTAGGTTGGGGAAAAAGTCTTTTCGCATTATAGTATGTATGAACTTGTAATAAAATCTCTTTGGCTATACTATTTGTATCTGGCTGGTTTTGGTATCATTGAAAGTTTAAATTTTAAAGAACATAATTCCAAATTCAAATTAGGAAAATGTGTGATTTTCATTTGTTTTTCGTACTGTCAAAATGAGTGAATCTAATGAAGAAATTCGATACATTTTAAAATTTTACTACAAAAAAAGTATAAATGCAACGCAAGCCGCGAAAAAAATTTTCGATGTTTATGGACCTAGTGCAGTGTCTGTGAGAGTAGCACAAATTTGGTTTAAGCGTTTTCAATCCGGAAATTTTGATTTCAAAGATGCACGTCGCTTGTGTCGCCCTATTACGGATAAAATGGATGCCATTTTTGAAAAAGTGGAACAAGATCGGCATATCAGTAGTTACGACGTAGCTGAAGAACTGGGAATTGACCACAAAACAGTTTTGGCGCATTTGAAAAAAACTGGGTACACAAAAAAGCTCGATATTTGGGTACCTCACGAGCTCACTGAAAGAAACCTAATGAACCGTGTACTCATTTGTGATTCTTTACTACAACGTAATGAAACCGAACCATTTTTGAAGAAGCTGATAACTGGTGATGAAAAGTGAATCAAGTACGACAAGAACGTGCGAAAAAGGTCGTGGTCAAAGACCGGTCAGGCTTCACAGACTGTGGCGAAACCCGGGTTAACTCGCAACTAGGTGATGCTGTGTGTGTGGTGGGATTGGAAGGGCATTATTCATTATGAGCTGTTACCACCAGGCAGGACCATCGATTCTTAATTCTACTGCGAACAACTGATGAGATTAAAGCAAGAAGTAGAGAGAAAACGGCCGGAATTAATCAACAGAAGGGGTGTGGTTTTCATTTTCATGGTTTTTCATTATAACGCTAGACGTCACACATCTTTAGCCACTCAGAAAAAATTAAGAGAGTTTGGCTGGGAGGTGTTAATGCATCCGCCGTATAGTCCTGACCTTGCACCTTCAGATTTCCACCTGTTTCGGTCTCTTCAGAATTCTTTAGGCAGTGTCAGGTTAACATCACGAGAGGACTGCCAAAACCACTTGTCGCGGTATTTTGATCAGAAGTCTCAAAATTTCTATAGCAATGGGATCATGTCCCTACCTACAAGATGGCAAAAAGTTATCGAACAAACCTACATACTTTAGTTAAATGTAAATAAACTATATTAAAAAATGTTTTAAATTTTCTTAAATAATGCGAAGAAACTTTTTCCCCGACCTATTATCATAATAGCCACTTATAATGGTTAGTAAGAACACACTTTTTCTGACATAAGCGTTTTGTTCCATTTTTTATGTACTATACCTACATAGATATGGTACCCTCTGATGTCAGACACGTCCACGCAAAAAGCTCTCTTACGTAAAAATTTAAAGAGTCATCGTTCCTCTCAATGATAGTAAAAGAAAGAGCTACTTGTTTCGCTAAGACAATTTAAAACGATACAAATAACATAACCATTTCATTATTTACAAATCGATCAGACCGGATCATATGATGCCCTTGACATTTTGCTGGTACAGGTTTCCTACATATACAGGTTCTTTGCATAACAATATAATGCAGTGGTAGCCCATTGATCACATTGGCAGATGTTTTCAAGTGACATTCCTTTGAAACATGCCATAAATGTTATGAAGTTGCCAAGTGGCAAATGTTGAGGAAAAAATAACTGCGCACACCCGCTTTGGTGATATACAATCTGTAAAAAAACAAGTTTAGCAATATTGGAACCACGTATACAGGCGTCTATTTAATTATTTAATTTTTTTCCTTGAAAACAGAATATCAGAAAGTCGTTTATGCAGGGAGTGACGACAATTCAAAGTTTTCCTCAAACTGACGTAGAAGCACCCCTGAAATCATCAGGATAAAAGTAAATGAAGGTGCGGCACCGCTTCGACTGGGCGGTGGGTGCTCCCGCGCGCTGGCAGCTGGGTGCGGACCCAGACTCCCCACGTCGAGTGGATCATTCATTGCTACACTTTGCTGTTACATCCTGTATAACTACAGTGCAGTAGTTATATATCATCCAAGAACTTTTAAATTAGCTGAATGTCAATCAAGATTATTGACAAGGATCAGATCGCTCAAGTAGCAGATCAGTTAAGGACAGTATCACACTCCGATTAACAATAGCGATACTGATACATTCCAGGTGCACTTGCACCTCGAATATGACTACAAAGAATCCAGGCAAAAACCATCAGTGAACGGGTAAATCAGCATTTGATGACACCGAATACTCACTTAGAATTCTGTACATATTGCATGTTAACTTTGGAAACCGGTGGTTTCAGCATGTTAGCAAGATGTAAGCAGGAGTATATGCTCACACACGTCCCTGGCTGACCCTCGGGAGTGTAGCATGGGTTAGGGCAGCATACCTGAAATACGTGAAAACGTTTTATGTTAAACTATCTGCGCCCCGCGGCTTCGCCTTCATAGCCTAAGTTATTACATGTGCTAGTGAAAGTCCCGTCGAAATCGGTCCAGCCGTTTCGGCGATTACCCGGAACAAACAGACAGACAAAGACAAAAAATTTAATAATTGTGTTTTAACACACAGTTTTTGTGTTTTAATAACAGACACTTCAAATTTATTTGAATCTTGTCCGTTTATTAATCCACTAAAAATATAATGACAGTGTTTTGCAAATTTACTCAACATGTGTCGTTATGACATCGTCACATTTCCTAATATCTCGCCTGATAAAAAGTAACGACGCCATATTCAACACTATTAAAAGATCCACCGGATCTCTCTTACTTTTGGAGCTTTCCCATCGAAACCGCACTGGGCCTTTTTCAGTAGGTCCAAGTCTTGCTGTGTTTTGTCCTTCTTCTTAACGAGCTCCAGCATTGATGGACAGTCGTACACGGATTTGCATGTCCCGCTGCCACCTCCGGGCGGAGAACATACGCTTTCTAGAAACGGGATGGATAAATGTAGTAAAGTAATATTAGTCGTTATTACTCCATTAGATTCATATACATTTTGTCACTTGAAAAGTGATAATTGCTTAAGAAGATGACACAGCAATTGTAAACATACTTCAATTATAGGTACTATTTTCAGCCAGGACATCTTGCTCTCTGTTTACCCAGTCAGCAACGTTTTTACTCGATCTTTAGAACCCTTGCATACGTACTGCTTTCGTTTGATTATGAATAGTTTTATACATTTTCACTGAGTTGAATTTGAACAAACAAATCTATGATAAATAGTTTAACTTCGAACACAACCAGTGAAATTATTGGGCTTATAAGATTACAGTAACGGGCGCAATACAGTGCCGCATAGCCGCAGGCTTTTATGTTTCAAAGTTCTGATTGGTACTGCAATTGTTATGGGCCGGCGTTATGCTTAACGATCAGGCAAACGATCGGCTCGTCTCGTTGTCATTTTATTAAAAAAAACTTAATAAGCAACATTAAAAAGCAACATCTCTACAATAATTCTATAAATACTGATAAATTCATTCGTCTGAACCCCAGTTGAAGGTCAGTATTAATTGTACACAGAGGAAAATCAAATAATGCGTGGTTTTATATAAAGGCCTTCAGGCACAGTATATTCTCTGGCATATTGTATGGCGTGTGCTTTCAGGTCAAAGTTTTTATAAAACAGGTACAATTTGAGATCGGATATTAACCTTTGCTACTTTTTGTTATGATATACTCATTCTTTTTATAAAGTATAGAAGCGAAACATGGACAGGCCATCTTACAACAATCTTGACGATAAATTGCTCAAGGTAGACTTCGATACTTTGGCAAGAGATCAGGAAATAATCTAAACAAAATATAAACTGGCAGAAAAGTTAAGTTCTAAGACGTCTTTGAAATTGTAGGTACCATTCTTTTCAGCAAACCTGTACCTATCGAGTCGAATAAAAATGCAAACAAATATATAAAGAGCGGTCACCGTTGTCTAGATGTGCACGAAGCTTCGGTGGTGCGTTCTCAAATGTGCAAAATTTTTTTGTAATATAGTTGTTAGCCATATCAGCGCCAAAGCTTGCGTTAAAAATAAATAATATGCGATTCACGTTTCATCGTTGTTTAGTGTTGTAAAATTGCATTTGCTCAAAGCGCTAAAGACAAAAACATCACGACACAAAGCTTTTAATTAAAACAAACTTCTCAATTTTGATTACTCTTATTGTCGTCGTTTTTCGGTCGGCATGGCTTCAAATCATCATCACCAGGGAAATAAATCGAGTCGTCATCCATACCTGTGATAAAAAATCGTTGCAATTTTGAATTTTGTACCAGTATACTTTGTGAGGGTCAATTTGTATTTACTAATCATGGAGGGCCAACAAGCCTTATTATAACTTTGTCGTGATATCCTTAGAGTCTTAATTTTTATATTAGTGAGGCGTAATTCTTCTTAGTTTGAAAGAAAAACCCCTTCGTTTTAGCAAGTCCTTGATTTTGTATGTGGTTTTGTTGGATTTATGAATTGCCTGCGTTTTTTCCTCATTGACTATAATAACAATAGTGGAAAGTCTATGTTATGTGTAACTGTATAATCTGACTAGAGGGTGAGCGGTCCCGCAAAGGGGAGGGAACAAAACTATTTTTTCAGGATCCGGCATTTTTGCCAGTTAGGGAATTTTCCTGGGGTCCTGGGACATTTCCCCCAAACAAAGTCGGTACCTCCAGGCACTCTTTCTGAGACAACAATTCTGTCAGTGAGTGAGATGCTAATTAATTAGACACCGCCTGCATTGCATTGTATTTTAAAATGTCAAATCTTATTCTTATCATATTTATCATATCTATTTTATAAAAAAGAAACATATTTTTTTTATAATTCGATAATAGCACAAGATCGATTAAAAAAAGCGATAGCTTCTTGACAGAGCTTTTGCTGGTTTTGCAGATTTTTAAGTATTTGGAGTTAGTTGTTAATCCAGCGAAAGCTTCCATTTACAATTTATATGAAATAGCGCAATAATATTCAATTAGTAAAGGATCTGTGCAAATAAGTTTTTATAATAATTCCGAAAATTAGGCACTAAATCTTTCGCACCTAATATCTCAATAGCTTTCGCGTGACTTTTATCACCTTACTACCCTGCGTATTAAATACCTACTAAAAATAAACATAAATGCTATGTTCGTATCTTCTCATCCACTTCGTGCACAGCCCTCACCCGTATAACCTAGTTTTCGCTCAGTTGACTTCATGTCGTTAGCCAATTTGCTTATCATATTACTTATTAACTTGTTATGTCCTAGTCCTACGTAAATATGTGTAGTATTAAAATTTACTCTACCTACAGTCACGTCATTTGCTGAGATTATTTTTAATGTTTTTCCTCCTACGGAACAACGGCCTTTAATTTTAGTGAATTTATATCTGTATTTATTTCGCAGACATGTCTGTTGTCCATGGCATTTAGAATTCTTTTTTCATATAAGTGTATATTAGTTGGTTTTGTTTTTTATTTTGATGTGAGTAGTAATAAATGATCTGATCCTATACTAGATCAAAAATATTTATAGATAACTAATAAGAAGAGTAATGATTTCATAATGTGACTTAATTAAGTATCTATACTAATCCACCTTTAGATTACTCACCTCGTCTTATGAGTGTATATTTTCTGAGGTTTTCCGCCGAGGACAATGATACTGAATTTTATAAACTCGTATAGCCAGGGGATTTTTTTAGTTGGTATGACATGTTTGTTTTAATTAACTCGTAATCAGCGAAATATTTCGCTGCTCGTAATAGGTTAGCGTATTGCCCACAGTCTCGCTCGATATTTGACCATAAGTGACAATGTAATTAAAGATGGGGAATCACCTTTTTGTTATGCTTTTTGGTAACGAGACTAGCTGGTCGTTTGCCTGACGGTAAGCATAACGCCGGCCCATAACAATTGCAGTGCCTCCCAGAACTTTGAAACACAAAGGCCTGCGCGGCACGGCAGTGCACCCGCTCCCCTGAGACATTAGGTATTAAGTCTCCTAAGCCCAGTAATTTTACTGGCTACTCTGCTCATCAAACCGGAACACAGTAATGCTGGCACATTGCTGCTTGGCGGTAGACTTCACGAGCATGTGGGCTTACATACTAATAGGTTCTTGGTGTCAGATTTCCAATATGAGCGTGGCTGTTGTGTCGTAGGTGTACTACACTAAAATTATATTTAATTATAGTTAAGTGTCCCGTTTGCTTCTGCATTATGTTTTTGTGCTACCAAATATGAACCATAGTTCTGTGCTCTTGTGCTTTTATCCTCTTTTGTTACCTGGTTGAATACCTTTTGTGGGATGAAACATATTATCATAGGCACTGATACTGTTTTCTTCTGATTCTGGGCTAGAAATTGTTTCCGTATTTTTCCACCAGTATTCGAGCCTGCAAGCTATAGTAAACATCGTGTAAATGAAGTTGCTATCAACAAATAGGTTACAGTATAAACATTCCATCGCGAACATTACTTCAGGACCTGTCTCTCCCGAATAATTGCCTTTTTCAATAAAATGAAAAATGTTGTTGGTTATTAGACTTGCTAGTCATGTTCTTGAGTTACATGTATTTAAATGCTCTTCAGCTTTGCTTTGCTTTTCGAGCTCAATTATCGACTTCATCCGAATACAAACACTATTAATTGTGTACTAAAATTCAAAATGTTTATTTAACTTATCCGGCTTTGTTTTTTCTTATATTACACTAGCAAATGATGACATAATTGAATCAAAATATAACGCTTTCTTAATTGTTTCTAAAATGATTACATCTCTAGCAAAGTAGCCGATTCTTCTTTATTCGATTAAAGTTTTAATAGGGTAAATGAATGCACTAGTCAAACATGAAATGTCAATACACCTTCGCAGTTTGCAAACTGAACGGGTATTTCCCCGACCCAAGATTAATAATTATTTCTTCATCAAGATTCACCTTTATCAGACAACGTCGTGTTTATCCTAACAACCATATTTGTTTATTGTTGCATGCCAGAACTGGTTTCCTTAACAAACTTTTAATATGGCGCCAGTCATTAAGATGATCGTTTAGATTGTAAAACCTGTCATCTCTGATGTTACTTGTTGTTGCTGGTAATAACTGTTTAGTGTCGTTAACCGGACTTACTCTTAGACCAAGACCTAGGTTAATACCTATCTATAGTGATTCAACGCGTAAATAAACAAGCACGAACTAAACTTGTATATGATGCATGTTATTCAGCCTCAGACTTACATGTAGAATAGGGATGTTGCATTAAACACAAAATACGTAATTTCTGTCCTTATACAGTTTTAAGAAGATCACATTAACACAATAAAAATGAAATTAACAAAAAAAATATATTTTCAACAAAGATACTGACTGCATCTACAATGTTATTGCGTCATCCATTAGTAGTTACTTCGAATAATAAATGTCGCATATAAAATGATAAACATTTGTACGCCTTACCAGGCAGAATTTTGATGGATATTTATATGATATGACATCTTTGCAAACATTGTAGGTACCCAAAATTCTGACAAATAAATAATTTCATTTCATAATTTAAATGACACCATCAGATTCTTTACATTTTTATGTATAAAAAAATATTTGACAACTTTGTACTTAAACGCACTTTTTCACCCTAATCAACAAAATTCATGTTTTTAGTACAGCTTTACGGCCTACGTTGAACAAGTGACGTCAGATGTTCTGTCCAATTTGTATGGGGCGTTTTAGCGCTCAGAAGATAAGCCGGACTTTGGCTCAATTTTTTACGTTTCTACCGTTCGATTTCCAGTTTTTTCGATGTAGTCATTTGATTCACATGAGAAAACGAATTGATTGACATCATAAAAAAAATGGAGTCAACATCCCTATTCTGTTTAGAATGTTGTTTGTTAAGTTTGATGAACTGATGCTTTGAACTTATTGCCCTATGAACTGATTGATACTTAAATTAAGCGACTCTATTAATGATATCATTTCTAATTGGTTCAGTTTGCAATAATTACAGAGCATCGCTTATTAGGGAGCTAATATGTTGTATTACTCACAAACTCACGAAAATAATTTAAAAAAACCCAGGGAAGTGACTCATCGCCTTGTTTCAGAGTGCACCATCTGAACTTCTTGAAAATAAATAAATTGTATTAAAATATTATAAATGCGAAAGTTTGTGTATGTGTGTGTGTGTATGTTTTTTACCCACGTATCTCCGTAAGAACTAAACCGATTTTGATGAAATTTGTAATCTAGATAGTATAGATTCTGAAATAACACATAGGCTATAAAATATATATACCTACCACGTGGGCGGAAGTTATATTTATATATATGGGAACACCTCAGGATCTAACATAATATAATACAGTTAAACCATCCAAATCGGTTAACCAATTTAGGAGAAATCGGTGAAAGTATATATATAAAAAAAAATGCGCGCCGGACTTTGCTAAAAATGTAAGATCATCACAAACCTGTTCATTTCAAGAATTAATTATTATAATTTCAAGAAATAACTTTAGTAACGGGATTTTAACCATGTATATTTAGTTAATTCTTGTGTTAATTCGGCGAAAGTTTAAAAAGTTACATTATGATTTCTTTACTTTGAGGATTACTTGTTTGTATAAATATTTTGTCCTCGATTCTGGTGTCACAAATCTAAACCTAATTTTAATTTCGCTCGCTTTCCAATTAATAACATAAAATAGGGATGAAAGATATTTGACAGGTCTAAATTTAACTATAGAGCTGTCAAATATCTTTCATCTGTTTGTCCTTCTTTCACGTAGCAACGGATTAACGGATCGACGTGATTTTGGCATAGATATAGTTTAAGAACAGCGGCGCAAGTACGGAAGTCGGGTCTATAAATTTGTCGAATCGAAAAAACTGATAAATTTATCGTATGTTGCGAGTACCGAAGTCCGATCGTAAAGTATTGTAGTAGCTCTATATTCTCTTTTGATTCGACCTAGTTATCCGATAACTTTTGTCGATTGTATCGTGGCTCGATAAATTATACATGACATCGACAAAACCCACTTTATCGATTTGAACTGTCAATTTTATCGAATGAAAAGATCTGTACTTGCGCTGCAGGAAGAATAACATAGGATTAACTTAACTTTTTATCCTGGAAAAATGCATGGTTCCTGTGAGAACGTCGTGGGTGAAACCGCGAGCAGAAGATAATAAAAAATAAACACTACAATCTAGTATTTCTAGATTCCCGACGTTGTTCAACTGGTTTGATCCTTATTTAAATGTTCGCAAATAAGTGGCTCACGTTCTCGAGGTCTACGGACGTATTAAATATTTGTTTTTTTAAATGCATATGGAAGTGTTTATACACTCTACGGCTTTTCATACGCTCTTTCAAGAATCCCCGAACTTGATGAACCGATCTCAATGAAACGAAGGATACATAAAGGCTTAATAGGCACTCGAAAAAATTAAAATTATGTTTTTTTTAGTTTTAAGTACCGTATATACTTTCATATGCATATAGTATCAAGTCGATGTAACACAAATCACGTCGATCCGTTGCTCCGTTGCTGCGTGTAAGAAGGACAAACAGACAAATACAGTTTCGCATTTATAATAGGATTTTTTTCAACGGGCTAATAGCCTTTATTAACTAGCTAATACATCGAATCTAGCTACAATACAGTTGGATAATCTACAAGCCCAAGTAGTCTCATAGATAATCCAAATGTTCTAGCCCAATGGCAGTTGGAAGCAGTAGGATTATGATTTCGATATTTTGTTTGTAACATGATAACGACAAGAGTTTTTGCTTGTGACATGCTAAGACATTCAGGCTGAGATTCAGAGACGAATCTAAGCGTGGACTCACGCATCCATACGTCAAAATTCTATACAGTTTTACATATGAAAGCCAAAGTCTACGCTTAGAATCGTCTCTGAATCTTAGCCTTATACACTCTTATTAAGATGTAATAATGTGTGAAATGTGGTGTAATAAATCCTCCGAACTCAGCATGCTGGGGCCATAGCCTCGTTGGATTGCAATTCCGATTCGCTGAGCCAGATAAGTAGGTACTAGGAGAACTATTACATCTAGGGAATCGGGGAATACGAGCGCTAGAAGTACTTGAGCTTGTATTATAGCCCCCGTACACGAGCACTCCACTCCACAGCATTCCGATTGACAACCGTCCGTGTGTGGGAAATCTTCAATGGATTACGTGGAGTGATAGGATTATTGAACATCTAAACGTTCCAAATCCTATTCTGCTCGAAACAATGATCCGTTTCGCGCTCAGTTGGCAGTACTCGAGATGCAGAATGACTGAAAAACGACGATGACGCGCTCGGAATGGAGTCTGTCCGCTTGAACATTGGATTATATGGATCTTGAATGGTGAACTTTATTAAGTGCACAAATATTTGTCTCGGAAATCGAAACTGCAACTTCTTACGCGCTTAAGGTCATTGACCTATCAACTGCGCCGCGGGGTTGACTAGTACGACTCTTTCAAATTCTAGTTACGCTTGGACGATCAAAGAACCGGATTAGATGTAGACAATTTTAGCATAATTAAATCAACAAACTAAAATGAACTAACTAAAACAAAGCCGGCTGTTTCAAGGCCCTTCCAACAGGCAATATCCTGCACCAATAATTATATACATAATAGATAAAACTTACGTCCATTGGTCAAGCAGATGTAGGCGGCAAATACTGTGAAAACTAGAAAGACGGGAGCCATTTTGAAGCCCTATCACAGCATGTTACACTTATCACTACTTTTGGAAACACGCCCGTTCACCGCAAAGTCTTGTTACACTCTGCTCGTAAACATCCAAACAGGCTTGGTTTTACTGACCACAAGTATAGTCCAGCTACAGATTTGATATCCACACCAAAGCTACACCTATTTCACATATTTAAAGTCGAATTTACTCAGTCAATGTTTTTATTACTTACGACCTTTTACACAGATAATTGTGTCTGATGGTTTGATTTGTATTTATTTTGCACAGAGGTAGCGCTCACATTCGCGCGTATTTTTGTATCAAACTTGAATACAAATACGTTTATTTGGCAAAGTGATAACACCTTTATTGACTGGAGATAAAGCTGGTTTTGTCTCGTCAGGTTACTTCTTGTTCTCAGTATAAGGTTACTCCTCTCAAGCCGGCAACTGCATGATTTCACTCTTTTACCTGGAAATGCCCACTCGCTGCGTTGAAGCCGGCACTGCTTGATGGAACATACGTTTACTGACCTTTGGAAACATCTACCTAGTGTTATATTTGCAGGCTAGTAACAGCAGTCGAGAGCGAGTGTGTCCGAGCGGGAACTTGTGCGACTTTCAGTCCGACGCACCATAGTTCGAATCTCGACTAGGCCCACACCAATGACTTACATCAAGTTATGTGCGGATTATTCGCAGTCGTTCTAAAAACGGTGAAGGAAAACATCGTGAGGAAACCGTCATGTTCAAGAACCACAAAATTCGAGGACATGTGACATCCACCAAGCCGCACTGGGCCCGCGTGGTGGAGAGAAGGCCGGTTCCCAGCATTGGGAGCTTAAAAGGCTGATAATGAACAGCAGTCGGTTTAGTTGACTTTCAGAAGCTACACCGTCCTATGACGGCTTGGAGGTCAAGTTTACTAGTTCAATAGTGTTTTTCATTTGCCATTGTCATTGTAATGGTCAATGTTTACCGATTCGTTGGTCGAGGTTAGGTATCTTACACTATTGCAACCGTAGTATGGCAGTAACTTATTTTCTAAACCTCGTCTACTAGACCTTCAAGAAATTCATTCACTAAGCACGTATCGGTGTGTTCCCGCAGTCCTTATCCTTGTTTTGGTGCGACACTTATCATAAACTGAAACGAAATGTACTAGTAAAAAAACCCTGATATGCGTTACAACTACTTTAGGTTTTTTTTTTATGTTATTTGGTAACGAGACGAGCTGGTCGTTTGCCTGATGGTAACCATAACGCCGGCCCATAACATTTGCAGTGCCACCCAGAACTTTGAAACACAAAGGCCTGCGCGGCACTGCAGTGCGCTCGTTACCCTGAGACATTAGGTATTAAGTCTCATAAGCCCAGTAATTTCACTGGATACTCTGCTCATCAAACCGGAACACAGTAATGCTTGCACACTACTGCTTGGCGGCAGACTTCACGAGCAAAGCGGTGGTAACAACCCAGACGGACACTCGCAGAAGAGTTAGTCCTCCCACTAACAAAAGGTTAAATGGCTTTGGTGGAAATCCCTGGAAAATACACATTCGCAAGGCGACGTGAGCGATCTTAGAGTGGACTGAAGTCAGCTATGTAGTTGATTGAACGGAGAGCAACTAAGAGGTTATTATTATGCCGGAAAAAGGCACGGTACTATGGGAATATACACGCGGGAGAAACCGCGGGCAGGCGGCAGCAGCTAGTCTTCTATATAAAGTGTCTGTTACTAGGTATAATGTCAAAATAACAGCTTTTTACTAAATTCATATGAAAGTATATATATATTTACTTATAAAACAAACAACAATTTTTAAAATTGTTGTCTGTCTGTTCCGCCTAATCCACGAAACAGGTGCGGCGATTTTGACGGGGCTTTCAAGGAGTATCTTAGGTGGCTTATATTTTAGAAAATTACGTGGGTGAAGCGGCGGGTCACCGCTACTTTACAATAAAACAACAATTCAATTCAATTCAATATGCATTTATTCAAGTAGGTACATACAAAGTACACTTTTGAACGTCAATTACAATAAGATAAAATATCCAATATTAACAATAAATATAAGTGGAATTACGTAGTCATATAAACTTAACTTGCTCTAAACCAAATTCATCAACATTTTGCCATGCACCTTTGTCGCTAATAAATTCTTGAATAGAATAGTAGGCCTTTCCAAGCAGCATACGTTTCACAGTGGTTTTTGTAACTGATATCATTATAAACCTTAAACATTACTAGTGTCATTAGCAGCGGCTATAATTTGTCGTTTCTCATAATTGTAGCCGCAATGATTTAGACCGCAGTCTCATCTCGAATGATAAATTGGACAACAAGGTGTGGCTTCTTTAAAAACATATTAAATCGTTGAATTTATAAAGTCAACACAATAAAATGAGACAATAAAACAGGTCGTCTGGTGTGTAGGTCAACCTTTTTATATGGCTATTATAAATGTGTGATGCACAAGGTTTTGGGTCACTTGTAAGTTTGCAGTGTCCAAAATATTGTGGTCATACGTATTTTGATGATATTTTTATTGGATACTCGACTTTCCACGCTATAAATGAATAATACACACCCACTTACCCCTCCACTAGGATTCACTGTGCCTAATGAATAAATCTGAATAAATACTAGTTTGAGGATTTCCTGATTTCTATGTGAATGTTCAGCTTACTTTACACATAGGCATATCTAATGTATGTACAATTTATATATTTCATCCTACATTTTATGATTTGTCCTTTAATTCAAAGATAACCTACATTCATATGAATTGATGTATCCCTTAATGAATGAGAGAAAGACAGACAAACAAATAAGCTAATATATAAAGCTGTGTGTCGTTTATAAAAGTCTTGATATTATTACCTACTTTAATATTATAAATGTGAAAGTGTTCGACGATTGTTGGTTTATTGATTAGTCTTTCTTTCACGCAGAAACGGAGCAACGGATCGACGTGATTTTTGGCACAGATATGGTTTATGGACCGGGGAGTACTGTAGGCAACTTTTTTCTCGGAGAATATACGGTTCCTGTGGGAATGCGGGTGAAACCGCGGGCAGAAGCTAGTATTTTTATTATATAAATGATAGCAAAAAGCAATATTTTATATGAAATGTTTATTATCAAAATGAATAGGTATGAGAAAATGTACATAAAGTTTAGATTTATCATTTTGATAGGTTATTCGAATTGCAAAGTCAAATAACCTGTATTCTCATAATGAAAATAATCTATTATCATTACCACCTATGGCACCTATAAACCAATTAGACTACCTATGACGTCCTTGCAATGAAGAAAAGATATCTATTATATTTTTGAATTGATTATTTTGTATTCAAAATCCTCTGTGAATCGTTTTATCAGTAGTAAAACTACTGAAAATCTTTCGGCTGGCCATGAGCTATCGTGGTCGGTATGGAAGTCGGAATCCGGCCGCTGCAGGAGTAAAGTTCACCATTCACGAATGTTCCACTCCACAACATTCCACGCAAACGTTCCAAGAATCATCCGTGTGTGGGGAATCTCAGATGGATTACGTGGAGTGATAGAAATATTGGATTTCCAAATATACCAAATCCAACGTTGCACAACACTCCAGCTCATCATTAATGTTTAATTCAATAACTATTATTTAAAAAAGTTAATAGTAATAATCATTTATTTCGGATAAAATCCATAATACAGTACATACACACAGTTAAAACAAAGATTAAAATGTCACATGTCAAAATAAATTAAAATAAATCAAATAGAAAATAAATGAATAAATAAATAAAGGTAAGCATATCTAATTATTTTTAGTACGATATAGTATAAGTACCTAATGAATGTACTATAAAACCAAGTCCTCCGTTATATCTAGGCTACAATATTGCTTCTAATCCAACCAATGTACTCGTACACTTTGGTATATACTCCGGGGCGTTTGGGCTGACCGCAAGGTAAGCGACCGAAGCTGACCACTCCGATCACTTCGTAGATTCTACCGTTCTCGTACATAAGAGGACCACCAGAGTCTCCCTTACAAGCGTCCTTGTTCGGGACGCCACCAGCACAGATTTGCCCGCTGGTGAGGTCAATATTTCTGCCTTCTGATTTGTACACTGGTTCGCACATCTGGAATAATTATTTTTTTATGTCTTTTGCCTGATTCCGATTATTGAGTCGACGTGTAGCGTGGCGCGACAGAATGATATCGAACACGAGTCAACATATTAATGTGAACATGAACATACTAAATATATGAATTTAATATCGTTTTGTGTCCATGACACACACCGACACAATATTCTGAATGCGGCTTAACATTTCATAACAATTTTTGTTTCAAAACAGGATTTGTCTTAACCGCCTTCCTTGATCTTTGTCGTTAATATCTTGGACAATTTCAATTAATTAAGGGTTGGAGTTACCATAAAGACATACATAGTTCGAAATCACCTACTTAGACAATTATATCGCCACAACATCGATAAATGTTAAAAACCAAATAAGTACCTAAATAATTTAGACATATGAATAAATAAGTGCAGTACTAGCCGTTGAGAATTAGCTTGCTGTTGGTGCAGATACTCGTCCGGTTGGACCTCTGTCGTATTGCGATTTCTATTTTTACAAGAATACTTACATTTCTGCTCACGTAAGGCAAATCAACATGTAGTTTCACAGTACTCGGTAATAGAGCCTTGGACGTTGCTCCCCATCCGGCGGCGTACATGATGAAGTCAGCAGGAGGTGTCACTGTTACATCCACATTTGGCAGACATATTGGGCGGATGAAGTCTGAAATTATACAAGAATAATGTCACTGATAAGCACTACCGTCAGATAATGAAGACTTGGAAAGGTTTATTCCGTCGAGGTAATTGTTGGCTTAGCCCACAGATCATAGAAACAAGGAGATGTGGTAAGGTGTACGTAGCGGGTGCGAAAGCATCAGGCCCAAATCAGGCCAGATACGTTTTAATCGAATTCACTTAGCAGACCGCCTTGATGTCCCATTTTGTTGCGTGTGGACTATTAATACGTTTATTTGTGTGGCTGTAAGTCACTTAGTGTGCATAAAAAATTAGTAGGTGTGCCGTACTTACAGATTTTGCGTAAAGCGGTTTAGCGGAATGGTGAAAACAATGTATAAACAATGGAGATATATTTTGAGCGAACGTGCATATCTCCCTTGGTTGTCTCATCTGAGGCTTAGCCCATTTGTATCCATTTTCCCTCTTAGCTTAATAAGCGGATATGAGACACAGACTCGTCAAAACAGGCACCTAGGTAGTAGTCAATAATACCAAAGATGATTATACCAATAAACCAAAGAGATTCCAATGTATTGATAGAGTGGGCATAATTATCTATGGAAATATTGTGTTCTAGATAATATCCATACAATTAATGACGTCACATTAGTCCCGCCCATCGGCAGATTTTACAAGGCTGACATTTTGTTTTCTGGTCCAGAGCGAGTATTTGAAGGGTTATTGAGTTCAGTCGTGCGACGTGTTATTATATAAAAATAGTTCTACATAACTATTAATGCAAGTGAGAAGTTGCTTGTGAGTTGTGATACAGGCTACCATGCCAAAGTGCTGTGTGAAGAGCTGTGGCTCGATATTTGGTGCCATTTTTGTTTTTGTTTCTGTTTTGGCGCGCAATACGTACCTTTTGTTCATATTCTCTACTTTTCTTTAATCATTGGATTATTTGACGTATCACTGTCCGGAGGTTCGTGATGTCATAGGTGTGGGTTCCGACTGAAAATCAGTTATTAAGGTCCTTGGGCCTTAATTGCATGCTGAGTCTGGACCCTTGTCATGGCATCACGCAACATTGGGTTTTTCTAATTTTGTACTTGCCTGTTTGTTAAAATTTTTATTTTTTGTATGTGTAAAACTGTAATGTTGTGTGATGTCCTGAAATAAATGTATTTTCTTTCTTTCTTTCTTTCTAATAATAGTCGTAACATGCAATTGTTTTGCCTCAAATCGGTTGCTGTTGAAAAAGGTACGGTGTGAAATAGCTCACCAGTGAACGGAGCATTGTGCTTAAGCCTGATCAGCGCAATATCGTTAGGCATCTGCTTTATTGTACCGTCGAAGTCTGGGTGTGGAATAGTCCGTTCTATCGGAATTCTGATCGCGACGTCGGTGCATTCAGTACCACCACCTTCAGAGAGAGCGCAGTCTCGGCCATCATTATTTGTATCGTACTCGCCTAAGCGGACGCTTTTTCTGAAAATAACAGAATTATCTATACAAATAAATAAAATTGAAGTGTCTGTTTATTATATCAAAATAACAGCTTTTTACTAAATGCTGCATATGAAAGTATATACGGTACCTATAAGAAAACCAATTTTTAAATTTTTGTCTGTCTGTCTGTCTGTCTGTCAGTTTATTCCGGGTAATCTCCGAAACGGCTGGGCCGATTTTGACGGTACTTTCACTGGCAGATAGCTGATGTCATAAGGAGAGTAACTTAGGCTACCTACTTTTATTTATTGAAAAAGAATGAGGGTTCCGCACAAAAAAATAAAACTATTGAAATCCAATATCTCCGCGCAGTGAAACCGCGGGCAGCAGCTAGTTTTAAAATAAAAACAATACTCACGGTTTACCACTCTTTAATATCTCCCCAGCCACACAATGAGCTGCTGATAATACATATCTACCACTTATGAGGGCTCCTCCACATAGCAGCTCGATCTTACCCTGGTCTATGTACTCTATAATGACCAGCCAGGGGTATTGATCAATTTTTGTGGCGCTTCCACCTAAAATAGTGGACGGAGTATAATCCTACTTCCTACTATATAATAGGTCGGGGAAAAAGTTTCTTCGCATTTTTTAAGAAAATTCAAAACATTTTTTAATATAGTTTATTTACATTTAACTAAAGTATGTAGGTACCATTTTGTTCGATAACTTTTTGCCATCTTGTAGGTAGGGACATGATCCCATTGCTATATAAATTTTGGGACTTCTGATCAAAATACCGCGACAAGTGGTTTTGGCAGTCCTCTCGTGATGTTAACCTGACACTGCCTAAAGAATTCTGAAGAGACCGAAACAGGTGGAAATCTGAAGGTGTAAGGTCAGGACTATTCGGCGGATGCATTAACACCTCCCAGCCAAACTCTCTTAATTTTTTCTGAGTGGCTAAAGATGTGTGAGGTCTAGCGTTATCATGAAAAACCATGAAAATGAAAACCACACCCCTTCTGTTGATTAATTCCGGCCGCTTTCTCTCAACTTCTTGCTTTAATCTCATCAGTTGTTCGCAGTAGAGTTCAGAATCGATGGTCCTGCCTGGTGGTAACAGCTCATAATGAATAATGGCCTTCCAATCCCACCACACACACAGCATCACCTTGTTACGAGTTAACCCGGGTTTCGCCACAGTCTGTGAAGCCTGACCGGTCTTTGACCACGACCTTTTTCGCACGTTCTTGTCGTACGTGATTCACTTTTCATCACCAGTTATCAGCTTCTTCAAAAATGGTTCGGTTTCATTACGTTGTAGTAAAGAATCACAAATGAGTACACGGTTCATTAGGTTTCTTTCAGTGAGCTCGTGAGGTACCCAAATATCGAGCTTTTTTGTGTACCCAGTTTTTTTCAAATGCGCCAAAACTGCTTTGTGGTCAATTCCCAGTTCTTCAGCTACGTCGTAACTACTGATATGCCGATCTTGTTCCACTTTTTCAAAAATGGCATCCATTTTATCCGTAATAGGGCGACCAGAGCGACGTGCATCTTTGAGATCAAAATTTCCGGATTGAAAACGCTTAAACCAAATTTGTGCTACTCTCACAGACACTGCACTAGGTCCATAAACATCGCAAATTTTTTTCGCGGCTTGCGTTGCATTTTTACCTTTTTTGTAGTAAAATTTTAAAATGTATCGAATTTCTTCATTAGATTCACTCATTTTGACAGTACGAAAAACAAATGAAAATCACACATTTTCCTAATTTGAATTTGGAATTATGTTCTTTAAAATTTAAACTTTCATATGATACCAAAAACAGCCAGATACAAATAGTATAGCCAAAGAGATTTTATTACAAGTTCATACATACTATAATGCGAAAAGACTTTTTCCCCGACCTAATATATATATATAATAATATTATACATGCGAAAGTGTATTTGTTGGTTTGTCCTTCTTTCACGCAGTAACGGAGCAACGGATCAACGTAATTTTTGGCATAGATATAGTTTATGGACCGGAGCGTAACATAGGCAACTTTTTATCCCGGAAAAATGCATGGTTCCTGTGGGAACGGGGGTGAAAACCGCGGGCAGAAGCTAGTAACCACTTAAAACCTAACTAAAACTTTTAAAAACCTCCGACTAAAATAGGAATATTTTCAAACTGCTGAACAGATTTTTTTGAATCATAGCATTCTCGATCGTGTCACATTAAAAAAAACTAAATCAAAATTGGTCCCTCCGTTTAGGAGCTACGATGCAACAGACATACACACATTATGTTAAAAGTATAACACTCCCCCTTTTTGCGTCGAGAGTTAAAAATATTTCAATAACCTGCTTACTTTAATATTTCGCAATTTTATTTAGCACAATATAAATAGCGTTTTAGAAAATATACTGAAAACCACGACAATACTGACCAACGTTGATAATTTTATTTCCCATGCTACTGTCCATTCCGCAACATTCAGTTCTCGGATCGGGTGGGAAGGCGCTTACATTGGCGGCGCAACTTCCCTCTTCCACCACTAATTTGTTCCGGTTTCGTGGTGGACCACAGCATACGCTGTATTGCTCAGGACTTGTACATCTGTAGAGTATGAACACAATTTTCACTGTACGCAAATACAGGGTGTAAAGGATTTTGAAGACTTAAGTAACGTTCATTGACCTTTTTTTGAGAGATTTTGCAGTTATTTTCCTTAACATACCCGAAGCGATTGATAATTGCGCTGAATACTCACTTAGATTCCTGCACGTATTCTATATTATCTTTAGAAACAGGTTTCTTCTTCAACAGATCGGCAAGATGTGGGCAGGAGTAGATGCTCACACACGTCCCTGGCTGACCCTCGGGAGTGTAGCATTTTTTAGGGCAACATACCTTAAGTACACATAAACAAATTTTTATTACAATATAGTGTAAGTCAGGATATTTAAAAGCTAGCTAGAAACTATCGTAGCTACAATAGCTGCGATAAGGTAAGGTGCGGTAAATCATGCGGTAATCATCAATGTCGTCTTTGATACCAGCCGTGCTAACATGTGCGTCGTGACAAAATTTTGTCGATGCTTATATCGTGTATTTGTCTCGTATTCGCAGGATAAAGAGCGAAACAAAACAGTAGACAACATTTTGTCGTGGTGCGTATGAGAGTCTGGCAGCTCATTCTTCAATCTCACCTTCGGAGTTTTCCCATGGAAACCGCACCCCGACTTCTTGAGTAAACTCAGGTGCTGCTGTGTTTTATCCTTCTTTTTAACAATCTCCAGCATCATCGGACACTCGCACAGGGATTTGCATGTCCCTATGCCACCGTCGGGTGGTATACAAGCTGTTTCTAGAAACGGGATGAAGACAATTATTTTGGTTATTCGGTTTGGGTGCTTAATAAACTGCTAAATTATTATAGTCGTTCAAGGTTTTCAAAGGTAAGATGTTCAGAATTAGAATTTAAGCCAAACAAGTTTTCGAAACCAGTTCGAAATATTTGGAGTAGGATCAGTCCTATTTCATATGCTGGTCGCGGTGGCATCAAAATCTTTCGTCATATCTTGAGATGCAAAATTTCTACTTCCAGCTGCAGATATCGAATGCTAGATATTAAAACCGACTATGAAAATCCTGTAGGGTTATCGCATCCTGCACAATGCGTTAATGTTTCAGCTGCCTAATGAACCTAGTTCACTTCTGTTCCATTTTTATATATGTAAAGATTGATTAGCTGGTCAGGCTATCCAGTGCTCTTAAATAATCGTCTGCTGAGCGATAGACAATTTGTACGCTAGAAGAGTTATGAGGAAGGACTTTTAGTAAATTGAAGAAAATTGGTGTTGTTTTTGGCCGTATGATCCTTGGTCCTGACTATGAATATTACCACTCTATCTCTTTCCGTGGGTGCCGTAAAAGCCGGCTAAGGGAAATGGGAAATGTACAGGGAATGGGCACCAGCATTCTCCTCAATCAATATCATAATCTACAGCAATCAACAAAATATCAGCCACGCGTGGTGTATTATGGCAAAATCCCCCCCCCCCCTTTCATGGCCGATACCAATTTTTAACAATGGACTTTTCCGGCTGGTAATAAGTGCTGTTGTTATAACAAATTATTATGATATAATTGCATCACACAACATTATTAATAAGTATGATCCATAGAGTACTGTACTTCGTGAACCAAAACAATGTAACAATGGTTTATGAACAAGGAAAATTGTTAACAAATTTTAAGGTAAGTTGTGTCTCAACGTACATACTATAGTTATAGCGCCGAAATATTGGAAACTCAAAACAATATTCAATGGTAAATGTTATCAGCCTTTTACGCTCCCACTGCTGGGATACCGGCCTTCTCTCAGAGAGACAGGTATGGACCATAACCCACCACGCGGGCCCAGTGCGGCTTGGTGGATGTCACATGTCCTCGAATTTTTGTGGTTCTTGAACATGCGGGTTTCCTCACGATGTTTTACTTAACCGTTTTAGAGCGAGTGTCAATAATCCGCACATAACTTGACATAAGTAAGTCATTGGTGCGGGTCGAGTCGAGATTCGAACTATAATGGTGCGTTGGATTGCAAGTCGCACAAGTTGCCGCTCGGACACACTCGCTCTTTAACTTAAATGGTAATTATTATCCTGTTTATTTTGACAACATTCGTAATATGAGAACGGTTTCCAAATGCTGGTAAATGTGGCGTGTCTGTATATTGTACAGCCTGAGTTTGAATTGGTATCTTATCTCGAAAGGGGGCAATGCGCTCCTGGGGGTCAACAAGATTTGTTTTACGAGTTTTTGAAATTTGGAATTTTTCATTGAAGAATGGCATTTAAAGTTTACTTCAAAATTCTACTACAGAATTTCCGGACAACCCTAGATCAGCTTTTAGTACAGAAACTTAAAAGTATTTGAAATTTGACTAAGATCTGTTAGGAATCAACATCATCATCACCATCGTTGTCAGTCAGAAAACGTGCACTACAGAATATCAGCCTCCCCCAATTATGGATAACGCCTTTATTCCTCATAGTTCTAGTCATTTCGTTTCAAGGCCCAAAATATTCAGCATTGACGCTGCCTACCCGCGACATGACCTGTCCTGTGCACGATTTATTCAATGCATTTTTGGTACTGCATAGTCACGTGGTGGCTCGCCATGTAAAGTGGAGATAAGTTTTTGTCCGTTAAAGAAGATCGAGTTGTATAGGAGTTGGATCTATTCTCTTTGGTGTCTCTATTCATACTATAGATCGATAGAAATAAGGTAGACTCTTGTGTGATATTTATTCTTTTGACACGTTTGTTTATCTCGTGACTAATGCAGTTTTCGAGTTATAAAAGACCCTATGCAGCTAGTCTTGTATAAAAATGTGGTCAGGTCTACATTTTATCACACCAACCAACAAAAATAAATAGCAGGCTGTTTCAAGCTCCTTTGAACAGATAATAACTTCTATTTAGTGGCATAATAATTATTATATTACACAGTGGATAGCACTTACGTCCACTGGCAACGAAGAAATAGGTTGTAAATACAGTGAAAACTAGGAAAACTGGAGACATTTTCAAACTGTATCGCAGCATGTTACACTATTATTACTAATTTTGGAAAACACGTCCATTCGACGCAAACAACAAACACACTCTGCTCGAAAACATGCAAACAAGCTTTGTGTTTGACCACTAATTATGTCCAGCTTCTTGATTCGAAATCCAAACAAATACCACTCTTATCTCACATGTTCAAAGTGGAATTTACCTAGTCGATTTTTTATTGTTTACGACCTTTTACCTCAGAAATTCTGCTCCAAAACACACTAACAAGCTGTGCTAGTCTATACTGAAGCTGTATGACTTCACTCGTTCACTTTGGAATATCCACGCTTTTATTGTTCAAAACAGACGTTATCTTTTTTAATTTACTTAATGAATGCGTAATTTTGGATTTTTGTTACTCATCATCAGCCGGAAAACGCCCGCTGCTGAACATCCGCCACCATCATGAAGGGTATTGAGCGCGAAATGGATTGTTGTATCGGCCACACACGATGAGTTGATATGCTATGGAACGTCGGATTTGGAACTTTTGGAAATCCAATATTTCTATCACTCTACTCGAGATGGATTATGCATATGGGATTCCGCATACACGGACGGTTTTTAGGACGTTTGCGCTGAATGTTGGGGTGCGAAGCGTTCCTGAATGATGAACTTTTGAAGCACAAAGGTCTGCGCGGTAATGTAGTGCGCTCGTTACCATTTTTTTTTGGTTTCCCGTGGAAATACCTTTACGCACATCTCCGCACCCGGGGGGCTGCGGAGATAGTGTGGGACTCTCCGCCTGCCCACTGCAAAGCGTCCTACCCACTAAAACCACCGGGGAGTTTCCTGTCGGCTCAATATTCGGACGGGGTCACGGGCCCGTTAACACACTGCGCTTGTTACCCTGCAACATTAGATATCAAGTCTCATAAGCCCAGTAATTTCACTAACTATTGGCTCTGACAACCAAAACACAACACGGTAATACTTGCATATTACTGTATTTAAAACCAAGTTAGAAATTTGCTCTCAGGATTGGTTCATCGACCCGGTTCGCCACAGTCGGCAGAAGGCTGTTTGAGGCTATAACAAAATCTATATTTTGTGTCGCAATTAGTGGCTACTCCACACACTATTGCCTGGTCTGTGGCCACCATTAAGTCTTTTATAGAATACTGGTTGGGACAAGGTGACCCATCGTCTGCACCGGTGCAACAAGTATTAGGCTATAAGTACGTACGAACACGTAGATATACACCAGCTCAACAGGTTAAAAATTTGTACGTAATTAGAGTTGCTGTCCATACTATGTTGTTCAGGATATCAGTTATTAGGCAATTACGCTCTAGTGTTTCGAACGATTTCTTTGTGAATCACTAATTGGCCAAGTACTTATACGTAATATACGATTCGCTAATTGCGGGAGGAAAAACTTAAATGTATGCATTTATATAAACTAAGCCTTTTATTAACTAGCTACTATATAATAACTACTGCTAATAACATCTCGCTTATCTACAATAACAGTTGAATAATCTACAGGACATTATAGCCATTGTATAGGTCAATAAATAATCCAAAATGTTCTAGCCCACTACCGCGGTTGCGAGAATTGTAGGTCACATTTTAAACTTTAGCTTTACATGAAGAAATATTTTTACTGTATATTATTAAACTCAAGACCGGAAGAGGAACGGAAATGCTTCAATGTCAAAGGGTTTTTAAAGGTGTAAAGGACAGATGGGCCCTCGACCTTCGTCTTGACGGGCGACCGTACTGATCTATCATTACTTACTTCAATAGGTGCCAGAAAAAAATAACTGTTCTTTTTTGCCTGAAAGGCATTGGACAGACTGTTTTTTTAAACAAATACTACGCGTATTTGTGAGATCCTCCGTTTACGTATTACTACCTACCTAGTTTACCTATCTATACAAATTTTGAAGAGAAGAAAGAAGAAGAAATAAAATTGAAGTGTCTGTTTGTAATGTCAAAATAACAGCTTTTTACCAAATGCATATGAAAATACCAGGGCACTCAGAATGTTTCTAGAATCTCATCTTTTTTGTTTGAAACACTGGCCAGTTGTAATATATTATAAAAGTATAATTATTTATAATTAATTAGGACACTACGTTACTGAGGACCTTGATGACCAGGTAGATATAGAAAGGGAGCGCAGGGCATTGGCAATCAGAGGCAATATGCTGGCACGCAGGTTCGCTCGTTGTAGTGAGGAAGTCAAGATCAGCCTTTTTAAAGCTTATTGCCAAACTTTCTACACGAGCAGCTTGTGGTTCGGCTATACTCAAAGGTCGTTCAATGCCTTGCGCGTCCAGTACAATAATGGCTTTAGAATGTTATTGGGGCTACCCCGTTTCTGCAGTGCTTCGAATATGTTTGCTGAGGCTCGGGTTGATGGGTTCCATGCCATTATACGGAAACGAACCGCCTCCCTGCTAAACAGAATAAGGGGTAGCACCAATAGCATCCTAAAAGTAATTGCGGGGAAGTATGACTCCTCAATTATGAAGGCATTCATTCATGTTCTAGTTAGGCAGTCTTAATGAGGACTGTCTGATCGGATTCTGACTGAATGTATTAATTCTTTATTGTATTGTTTAAGCTAACATAGATTTTAAGTATTTTACTAACAAAAATGGACAATGTCTGAATTAAATAAATTTATTATATATTATTATTATTATTAAAAATTCGAACGTTCCAATTTCAAATTTCCTTCCATATTTTCATATGAGCTCATTTGCAAAATCGTGTCTCTATGAAAATGGAAACCTCACCGAGAACATTTTTGCGCCATGATTTTTTACGACTTTAAATGTCGCCTAAAACCGGAGAAATCTTTCAATAGACTTCAAATGGCTTTTTCGGATAAGGGCCCTTCAAAAGCAACTATGTACTATAACTACTATCTTGCTCTCCAAAACAAAACCACAAACTGAGCAAATCACTAGATTATTTTACCTAGGGTACCTATATTTTATTTGATTATGTATGTATATATGTATTTATGCTATTAGATTGGTTCGTGTTTTCTTATATTTGTATTTTTGTATGTACACATATGTTATTTCTCCATACAAATTTTACTTATCCAATAACTATGATCTGCACTACCTTGTAAAATCACCACATTACACCGAGGTTAACTGGAAGATAATGCTTTATAGCATTAAGTTCGCCTATGTACCTTCAACTATGATTGTGCAATAAAGAATTTTCTATCTATCTATCTATGTACCACTGGTATAATGCATTTTTAAGTGTGGTCGGCTATCTTTGACTGACGAAAAAAAAAGTGGTCTCCCTGTGACGGCAGTTACAGAAGAAAACGTGCTGGCAGTGAAAAAATTAATTCGAGAGAATAGGCGTATAACATACGAAGACATTCAGCAGACGTTGCAGATCGGATCGGGAAGCATTCACGAGATTCTCCACGTGCACCTTCGCGTGAGGAAGATTGTATCCCGCTGGGTACCGCACAACCTCACTGAAGCTCAGAAGCAGGCCCGCGTGGAATGGTGCCGTGATATGAAGGTTAAATTTGACGCAGGCTCATCTCGGCGTATTTATGATATCGTCACAGGTGACGAGTCTTGGATTTATCAATACGATCCAGAAACTAAGCGCCAGTCAACAGTGTGACTGTTTCAAAATGAACCAAGACCTACCAAAGTGAAGCGGTCTAGAAACGCAGGCAAAATTTTGATTGCTAGTCATTTCACTTTAAGTGGGTATCTGGTGTCAATTCCGGTACGGAATCAAAGTAGCATCAATGCTGAGTGGTATACTACAAAATGCCTGCCGGAAGTGTTCGAGGCAGTGAGCAACATGCGGCCGCAGGCTACTGCTCCAAAATGACAACGCACCCGCGCACTCGGCGCTCAATACTAGGGACTCCCTGGATAGCACACTGGTTAAACTGTTAGGTCATCCAACTTAAAGTCCTGACTTGGTGCCGTGCGACTTATTTTTGTTCCGCAAAATAAAAAATGTACTGAAAGGAACACAGTTTTCGTCGCCGGAAGATGCGCTAGCGGCGTTCGAGTCGGCTGTAGAAGAGGTGTCTGAAGAAGAGTGGAAAAAATGTTTTTAGAATTGGTTCAGATGCATGAAACTTTGTATAGACGCTGGTGGAGAGTACTTTGAAAAGATTTAGTAAAAAAATTATACCCTATAGAACATTTTTTTTTGGTTTCTAGAAATATTCTGAGTGTCCCACGTATATACAGAACCTATAACATAACAATCAATTTAAATTTTTGTCTGTCTGTCTTTTTGTTCTGGATAATATCCGAAAGGGCTGGAACGATTTTGACGGCACTTTTTCTGGCAGACAGCCGATGTTATAAGGAGTAACTTAGGCTACTTTTATTGTAGAAAAAGAAATAGGGTTCCGCGCAAAAAAAATAAACACCATGAAATCCAATATCTCCGCGCGGATGAAACCGCGGGCAGCAGCTAGTTTTAATACTATAACTGGCTCACCGTCTCAGATTTCTATCGTTGGATACCCACGCAGAGTTCAGCACACCGCCTGCCACCATTCCCCGTTCATGACCCCTCTAGATCTGCCAACTATCCAGTATTACCAACTGTTTGCGTGCGTGAGACAATGTCTTATACCTATTTTCATGTACAAACACTACACTAGATATACAAACTACACTACATACTAAATACACTTCATATATTTTGAAAACATCAATAATTCTCTCATTGCACTGCGTTATACTTACACTCTTCTGCAAAATATTCACGGTTCGGAAACAAAAACTCCACTAACAAATTAATTTAAAAAGTTATTATTGGAAGACAACAGTCGTTAAGCCTTGATTAAAAGCCTTCGGGGCAGCTTAAAAGCTCTGACACTAGGTCTGACGTCATGCCTCTACGAGAAGGAAGGACGTACTAGAAAATTTAAAATAATATAGATGTGCTCTCTGCGGAAGCGCTCCACGATCTGCTTAAGGATATTGAAATAGAACAACAGTTTCAAAGTTCTGAGTGGCGCTGCAATTGTTATGGGCTGTCGTAATGCTAACCATCAGGCAAACGACCCGCTCGTCTCGTTATCCAAATAAAAACAATACATAGTATATACCTAAAGCTGTGCATCATAGCCCTAAGGTGTGTAGTTCACACGCACCGGCATTGTATGGTCAGTTGGCCCTTGTCAGGTAAACCTGTATTTTTTTACTAAGTTTAAATTTAGATAGTTACCTCTCTACCTTGCGTTTTTCCACTATTCAAAAGGTTAAATACCATAACACGGACCTCGACATAATATGACTCTGAAAATATATTGTACTTATACCTATACAGTAGTCAATGCATAGAAATACCTTAATTATATACAAACCAAGATATTTTAATCAAAATATATACGCGTTGGGAAGTATGATAACTTCTCGACTCCGATCCAATGCATAATTTAAATATTACTAAACAAATCTGAACTTTATATATATAAGCTTTTAGGGGGCATGCATTGTGGCCCATGTGTGGCATTGGGGAAACCTTTAAGTAATTGCAGTTTCCTTGTTTTCTGCAATATAATAATTATGAGCTGCATGTACTTTATACTAAAAATAACTTAGATATTTGCATCCTTAAAAGTTATATTTTGCTATATATATGAAAAGATGTGAATAAATGAGGAAGCGAAGTGGCGTTTCTTCTACTCTGCCTACCAAGTGGTTGTGGATATTTAATTTATATAATAGTTTAACATACATAAACGCTGAAATCTCTTGTGGTAAACACAAATTTCCTGTCATTTTAAACCTTGACAATCTTAACATTGACATATTGCTTTGAAAAAGCAGCAAGCTACTTTCATCGCCTGTTTATTGTGCCTTAGAGCGAGTAACCCATTTACCCTTTTACGGATGGAAACACGTACGGCGCGGCACGGAAGAAACACTGCGCGTCACCCGTATGGTTGAGATCCCCCCTGTCCATACCACGCGTTTTGCTTCTATCTTCATTATAAGGATGACTAAGTGGAATTCTTTGCCAGCTTCTGTTTTTCCCAATTCCTATAATCTGGGAGTTTTCAAGAATAGAGTGAATAGATTTTTTCTTGGCAAGCGTGCTACAACATCGGCCGCATTGAACATTAGGTGCGGTTGCGGTGAAATGTAATGTCAGCCTTAATCTCGCCATAGAATCGCAACCGTGAAACCAAAATCGGGTCATCCCTTTCTTAAAAAACGTAAGCACTCTGACAATAATTTCGGCCAACCGTCTACAAACAAATCACAGTGTATAAAACTAATGGCAGACTTCGGTCACCAACAGTTTTGCATTTCTAATGAGTAAATCTAGTTTACCAAATTGATCCGAGTGTCCTTCGTACACACAACGCCTTATGGAAGTTATTTGTAACGCAGTAGTTGAGTTAGTCTGAATCGAACGGGAGAGGCGAATATTGCTGTGTGAAGTGTGTGAAGCAGGAATTAATTTGTACGAACCTGGCAAATGTAGTAGCATTCTAGTCTAGTTTATTCTCGACCAAAGGTACCCAGAATGTCAAATAAATTAATTATATTAGGAATGAAGCGAAAATTTTAACTTTTTGAATGCCAAGAGAGTCTGTGACATGACCAATTGACCATCTCGGTGTCATACCCGCTATAACTTGGGAATAAGGATTTTAAAACACGGTGTCGTTTGTTTCAGGAGCGACGAAAGAGATCGGCACCGCGCTGACCAGAGTATGCCTCCGTCACCGAGCCATCGAGTCCAGAATGAAAACCTTCATCAGGTACCTTCCGCATGTTTTTTTTTACGTTTTTGTTACAGTAATGGGTGACAAACAAGCAAGACTTACATCTATGTAAACTCAAACATAGCGTATGTTTGAGTTTGCACAGTAGTAAGTCTTAAAGAATACGTAAGTGACATTTCCTCAGGGAAAATGCAGACATATAGACCTTGACGCCTAACCAGAATTCCCTGCTAGTGAATTAGGAACAACGAGGACTATTCTTGAATGTCAATTGTAACATATAGCATCTAGACACAGGGAAAAGAATCGAACTCTCAACTGTGTCGCAACCATTACGCATTACAGTCAAATCAAATCGAATTATCAACTACAATCATAGGCGTAGTATAATGGGTGGTAATTATTCTCTCTTGTACATTAGCATCTAGAATACATAATATACTATATTAACGACAATGTAGCCATTTCTTGATTACTTGCCAATATTTAATCATGCTGAAATTTTGCACTGACTTCTGGACACAGATCCATAAAATATATAACACAAAAAGCTCGTTTTAAAAAGATATTGTAATAGAAATTATTTCCCTACTTCCAGCGTACTAATGGATACCCTGGTCACTCCCCTATCGGAACGAGCAGACGAATGGCGCCGCGGCGGCTGCGCCACGGGCGCTCTCAGTCGCGAGCACGCTAGGGAGTGCAAACGAGCCAGGACCGAGCTCAGGAGGAAGGTGGCTGATGCGCAGCGGCAGGCGAGGAAAGCGCGCCGGCAGCCCACCGACGCCAAGAGGCGGGCTGATGTCAGCATGCAGGTAATATTGACTGTGTAAAGAACCAGGAATCCAGGAAGCTACTTTTTATCCCGGGAAAATCCACGGTTCCCGTTCCTGCAGCTGAAATCGCGGGCAGAAGCTAGAAATATATAAAACTTAGCTTAGGGGTTAACCACTATCCGACTGGGTCTTGACATTGCAGCACGCTAAATCTTGATAGGAACTCGTTCTGAAAGGCAGATGCCGGACCAATTAGGGTTCTTGATGGCCGATTCTGAACTTGGGAATTTTCCACTTTTCCAGGATGTCCAGGAGCGGAAGCAGCAACTGGAGGAGATGGAAGAGAAGGCCGTTAAAGCGGCACTGATCGAGGAGCGCAGCCGCTTCTGTCACTTTGTATCCCTGCTTAATCCAGTGGTGGTGAGTGTAATATTATTGAGAGCGAGTGTTGCCGAGCGGGAACAGGTGCGAATCTGGAATCAGAAAAAAAAAAATCGAGCACATATTACATCCATCAAGCCGCGTGGTGGATGATTGCCCATACTCTCAGAATACCCAAGGAGGATTAGAGGTGGGTGGTAAATAAATGCTGGACATCGGTCTCACCCATTAAGGGGGGGAGGACATTTTACGATAATACACCATATTTGCCAGGCGTCTTGTTGCAGGTAGCAGTAGATTATGATATTGACTGAGAAGAATGCTGCTGCCCATTCCCTGAATTTTCCCTTAGTCGTCTCTTACAGCACCCACAGGAAGAGATGGGATGATACTATTCTTAGACGGAACTACACGGCCATATTATTTGCTCCTTAGTAATAATAATTCTAAAACAATTAGAAAAAGTCAGCTTGGAATTTCCACTCAGATAAAATTATGCAGGTTGTTGAATGTAGGTACATAAAAGTTATTATATATTTGACATATTTTTATGACATGGCTGTGGTTTTGTGCAACTGATTGCTATATATGGCGCTGGTATAAAACTTGTTTGTCCGCAAACAAAATAGTATAATAAATTTTCGATTTGTATTCTTATTTGTCATTTTGTTTTAATGTCATATGAGCATTTGTGCTTTTGTCACGACTAGTCGATATCAGTTGCACTGCTTGACTGCACGTACTGGATCTCAGTTCAATGGTCCTATCCAGAAATACATGATGAATGACTTTCCGTATATTATTTCGGTATGTTCTTTGTAAAGTTAGCTGTAAGCACCCCAAATAAAATAAAATAAGTATTTTGTAATGGCCATACGTAGACAAATTTTTTTAATAATATTAGGCAACAAGAGGAACTGTTCGTTTTCTTAATGGTAAGCATAATGCTAGCCCATAACAATTGCGGTGCCACTCAGAATTTTGAAACACAATGACCTTTGTGACACTGCAGTGCGCTCCTTACCCTGAGACATTAGGTATTAAGTCTCATAAGCCCAGTAATTTCACTGGCTACGTTGCTCATCAAACCGGAACACACTAAAGCTTGAACATTACTGCTTGGTAGAGGAATTCACGTACCACCGCTTCGCTCGCAAAGCGATGGTACAAACCCAGACGGACACTCGCAGAACAATTAGACCTACCACCTAGTAAAAACTATTACGAAAGGTAGGTATCTCCTTAAACTTTTATTTTTGATGTCGTTTGAAATGAATGTATTTTTATGACATTTTGTTTATTTTTATTTGGCGACACTAGTACTTTTTAGTCAACATGCCGCCCTCTCGATGTTACCACTACTAGATTTTATGTTATCTCGTTCGCAGGAGAGTGAAGTGGCAATGCTAGCGGAATTCGGCCACCTGCAGGAAGGCAGCGAGCAGCTCGTTAGACACACCACTGAACCCAGGACTCTTCCAGCTGCCAGCTTACAGGTACACATAAACAACACCAAAATTTAACTTAAGGCGTATACCGCTTGAGTTTCAATCGGTATGTTATCCCGAAAGGGGGTCAATCTACTCCTGGAGGACAAAAACTTTTGTTGTATGAGTTTTGAAAATCGGAATTTTTCATTGAATAAAAGGCATTTAAAGTTTACGTCATAATTCTACTACAGGACTTCCGGATAAGCTGATTGACTTGAACTATCTTGAACTTTGTTAAATGATGATGTTCATTGAAGATGCTTAGAAACAATTCTAATAAATTGTGCGAACTTCACGTTTGTAGTTGAATTTATTTCTTTGTATGGAAATTCAAAATGACGCAATTATTTATTTATTTTATTGCATACATTTTTTTTTTTATGTTATGTTATTAGGTATCGAGACGAGCCGGTCGTTTGCCTGATGGTAAGCATAACGCCGGCCCATAACGATTGCAGTGCCACCCAGAACTTTGAAACACAAAGGCCTGCGCGGCACTGCAGTGCGCTCGTTACCCTGAGACATTAGGTATTAAGTCTCATAAGCCCAGTAATTTCACTGGATACTTTGCTCATCAAACCGGAACACAGTAATGCTTGCACACAACTGCTTGGCGGCAGACTTCACGAGCAAAGCGGTGGTAACAACCCAGACGGACACTCGCAGAAGAGTTAGTCCTCCCACTTTCAACTTATACATTTAAGAGTAAAAATATTTCCAAGTGATGTCCTTACAAGTTATGGACAACGATGTTTTATGTTTATTTTACAATATGATTACAAAGATGCAGATACGTTATTATGAACAGAAATGTAAAATTCTTAGAAATTATAAAAGCTGATAATGATATTATCATTGTAAAGTGAATTAAAAATGATTGTAGTAATTAAATTTGTACACAAACATACATACACGCACACATGTAACACACACATAAACGCACACATGTAACACACACATAAACGCGCGCGTATGCGCCAACACACAATCGCACACAACGACACACACGCAAACATAAAATAAATAAATATAATTACACACGCACGTACATAATATTCCAACGTAGTTAATTATTGTAATATACCTTCATTGGGGTGAATTGTCTTCTGGGCCCATCTATGTTTGAAATTGTTGTGAAATATACTAATTATGATTATTATTGATATTCCCTGTGCGGTGTATTCGCAGGTGATCTGCGACATAAAGTCGTGCTACAGCGGCTGGGCGGAGGCGTCGTCGGCGCCGCACTCGCCGACCGCGTCCCGCCTCGGCAGCCGCAAGTCCAGCCTCACTTCCATCTCCAGCCTGAACAGCCACTGCTCCGAACACCAGATGGGTAAGATTATTACTACAAACTGTCACCCTGTATATGCAGAGTGATCCATCACGAGGGGTCAGTGCGGGAGGGTTTGAAACTATAAGCGATACAGAAATTTTGTTTACTTTTAAGAGCGGGACTCGCGATAAAAACGCAGGTTTTTATTTACCTCGACGTTTTTTCGATCAAGTTGCATTGATCGTGGTCGCGAGAAGACTGGAGAATGCGGGTGTCAGCATCAATAAAATGTGATGAGTGTTGTTACCAACTACCCACATTTGGCACTATAAAAGTCTAGGATTGTCACGACATACCATACTAACTATATCCACTGGCTTTACAGAAATTTGTTCAAATTCAAATTTCTCTATTCACATGGCCGGTTGTGAGAACTTCTCTTGAAAAAACTTCATTCATAATTTCCATACAAAAAAAAATACAGTTCAAACGTGACGTGCGCGGCATTTTCTGGTACAACTCCAGAATTCTAAGTCTCTTCTAATCAGCAAAGTTCAACATAGTTCAAGTGAATCAGCTGATCTAGGGCTGCCCGGAATTTCTGTAGTAGAATATTGACGTAAACTTTAAATGTCTTTTCTTCAATGAAAAATTCTGAATTTTGAAAAACTCGTTATACAAATTCTCTTGCTCTCCAGGAGTAGATTGACCCCCTTTCGGGGTAACATACCAATATAAACTCAGGTTGTATATCTAACCAGCTATCTTCGGATTCCAGGTGCGTCCAGTTCCACAGTCAGCTGTTCAACTCCCATATCGAACGCGTCTTCCGCTGGGACAATCCCGACGCCCAACAACGAATCCCAGCTGTGTCTATCGCAGGTATTGTTTAAAAAGAACAGTTTAAGCAAAAAATGTTGAAAAATTGACGTTAGTGTGAGCGGGAAAAGAAACGTGTGGATTTTATCTAAAGGCAGTGGCGCAAGTACGAAACTTTTCGATCCATATCATCATCTAGCTAGAACGTTGTTGATTTTTGTCGAAAACGAAACAACATTTTCCCCGAGAACAAAAAGTAATCTTTGAAACTAGTTTTGCGACGACGACAAGTTTTACTTGTAATCTGTTATCGATTGCATTTGACAATTTTATTTATCGAAAAGATCGGTACTTGCATTGCAGGTCTAAGCTCTCTATTTTTTTTTCTCATCTTGCTTAACGTTTCATATGCCGGGAACGTGGATCAATAACTGGATCTAACAATAGAGGATCTAACAATAGATTTTCTATTGTGTCTGGAATCCCAGCTTACGAAAGGTTAAGTGCTGTATAGGTTTTAGCTTCTACTGTGAACATAGATATTTCGTGTTGCTTGTAGTATTTTATAATGTACAAAATATATACCACACCATTTTTTTTTTGTGGGAGACACACTGCTTATTTATCCCGCTAGGTGGCGCATTATCGCTGGTGTTGTTTCGCTGTCAAACTTCAGTATAAACTTTTAGGAAGTAAAAAAAAATCGTCTGCATTAAAGTACGCCTCTGTGTAGTGAATTTCAGTGAAAAAATAAAGCTACAGAAGTTTCCCTTCTGATTGGAAAAGACGGAAGCTGAGGATCAAAGCAATGCGCATCAAAAATTATTGGGAATCAAATGCTTCTTCTAGGTTATGTAGTGACCATTTCAAATATAATGATTATTATGACGCGAGCAAGTTTACTGGTTAATTTAATTCATTAACCCTCAAAGTAAACATCAATAACAAGCGCCAGCGACGGTGGCGCCATCTGAGATTAGCTTTGCCTGTGCCTCCCCGTTCAGTTTCACTGCCCTCGTGTACTTTTTATACCAACAGATCACTGATATGTAGATAAATAATATAATCAAGTATTATTATAGTCTTGGCTTGTAAAGTTTACAAATATATAGAAAATTTTTAAGTTTTTGTTATAGTTTTTTGTGGTAACACTAATAATGCCTACAGCGACTGACTGTAATTTTATTCTATTACTAGTTTCTACCCGCGGTTCACCCGCATTCCCACAGGACCCGTGCATTTTTCCCAGATAAAAAGTAGCCTATGTTACTCTCCGGTCCATAAACTATATTTACACCAAAATCACGTTGATCCATTGCTGCGTGAAACAAAGACAAACCAACAAACATACAAACACACTTTCGCATTTATTACGGAATAATAATTAAAATAATTATAATTTATTTAGTATCGATAAATTTATAACCCGTAAGCGGGGATTAACACTTTAAAAATCGATTCACACATATTAACCACGTTCACAAATAACCTCGGACTGTACGCCTTATATTTTGTGTTGCCAGTTAAGCTTTCTTTTTAATTTGCGTTGTTTTTTTTTTTTTGTTGCGACGTTAGTCGGCGCGGCTCGCCAGCGTTTGCAGCGCTGACTCCGGCTTCCGGTCGCAGGACGCGTTGCTGCGACGTTCGCTCTACGTTGATAATGTAATAATTGAATTTAGGGGACGCCACACTGCGCGCGGGGGAGCGGGAAATGGGAAATTAGGTGCTATAGTCAAGATAAAATTTCGATGCAGGTGCAGCAATAGAACGTGTGAGCAGAGCGGAGGATACAGCGCGCCTACTTGCACTTATAGGTCTTAGGGGGCGTCCATATTACGTGATGTGAATTTGGCAATTTTTGGCGATTTTCATAATTATATTAGGTGATTGATTATCTTGAAAATGTTGAGGTGCGCGAGCGAGAAAGCGGCGCAGAGTATCCTGCCCTTAACAGTAAATCATCGAACTCGCATACGACCGTTCGTGTTTCATATAGCCTAAGCGGTCAAACGTAGGTAAGCCTACTTAGGTTACTCAACCGCGTGCAGTGTGGCGGTACCTTTAGGCCTCATATCCCCAACTGTTCGTTCTTCGCAAGCGATCGATCATACGTGTATCCATCGCTTTCAAAAATCGAATGGTAGTGGTGGTTGGCCTTATTTTAGTTTATATTTTAGTTTACTTAGCGATGTAGATTGAATTGGTAAGTATTAGTTTGTGACATTTCTAATAATTTTAGAGTTATATTTTGAGACACTGGTGTCAATTCTATCATTTTATACCTAAACTAATTTTAGTCTCATTCTCTCTCTTTCCAATACATAACATGGGAAAGAGATGGAAGATGTCTGACAGATCTAAATTTAGTTTTAGAGCGGTCAAATATCTTTCAATCTTAATAAATTAGATGCCACTGAATTCATTGCCATTAAATTTACACTAGACACAAGCAAGTGGATTAATTTGACAGGTCGAAAATATATTCCATCTGTTTCTCATGTTATGTATTGGAAAAAGAGAGAACGAAACTAAAATTTGTTTAGGTATGAAATGATAGAATTGACACCACTGTCTAGCTAAAAATGCGTCTAAAATTGTTTTTTTTTTGTGGTAAACAGTAAGTATTAAGTCTCATAAACCCAGTAATTTCACTGGCTACTTTGCATCAAACCGGAATACATGCTGGCATATAACTGCTTGGCGACAGACTACAAAGTGGACCCATAGTTGAATCCAACCACCTGGTAAAGTAATTATTTGCTTCACCGATAAATAGTGAATCTAACTATGCGCGTATGTTACACAGGGTTCAGATAACCAGAGCGTGAGCAGCGAATGCATAACTCCGGCCAAGAGTAACATGGACGGAGACAACATAGACGATGACTCCGATATTATGGGGAATGCAGGTAACGACTACCCTCTGCCTACTAAGGGTAAGATTCAGAGACGAGTCTAAGGCTGAGATTCAGAGACGAATCTAAGCGTGGACTCATGCTTCCATACGTCAAAATTCTATACAGTTTTGACATATGGAAGCCAAAGTCTACGCTTAGAATCGTCTCTGAATCTTAGGCTAAGCGTGGACTCTGGCTTCCATATGTCAAAATTCTGTGCTTACGTTCCAATTCATATTCAGGGATGTTTGGAACATTGCTTAGCGTAAAGTAGTCAAATCGGCTACTTTAGCCGTTCTCAAAGCAGAAGTGGCGCCACCAAATGTTAACGGTAGTAACCAAACGTTGAAATGTCAAACTTGAAACCTAAAATGTTTCGTTTATTATAATATCAAAATAGTGCACAAAGGCATCAGGAGAAACTTTAGACAGTGTAATATTTTCTTATGTATTTTGTAAAGTTATCCGTAAGGATCCTTAAATAAAATAAAATTTAAAGTTAAATTAATTCGCTCTTACTTCCTAAACTGCCAGCTACTTACACCCGAGGCCCTCAAATAAAATAAAATTTGAAATGACAATAATTCACTCTTACTTCCTCACATTGCCAGGTACTTTCACCCGTGGTCCTCAAATAAAATAAAATTTAAAATGAAAACAATTCACTCCTACTTCCTAACACTGCAAGCTATTTTCACTCGAGACTCTCAAATAAAATAAAATTTAAAGTGAAAATAATTTAGTCTTACGTCCTAACACTGCCGGCTCTTGTCACCATCATGTTGCGGTTTACACGTTCGCAATTATAATATTAGTAGGATGTTTCGGGTCCGCAGCGTCCGCGACGTGGCCGGATCTCAAAGACACCGCCCAGTTTGAGAGAGCCGCCTCCGCCATCATGGGCGGCAGGCCGCACACTATTTCCGCAGGTGAGTTTACTGCTGATACTGCGACATGCAGTTTCTGTTTGATAACGGGACGAGTTGGTCGTTAGCCTGATGGTAAGCATAACACTGAACCCATAACAATTGCAGTGCCATTCAGAACTTTGAATCACATAGGCCTGCGTGAAAATACAGCGTGCTCATTACCCTGTAACATAAGGTGGTTAAAAAAAAAAAACAAAAAAAAGATATAAGCCCAGTAATTTCACTGGCTACTCTGGCACACTGGCACTCATCGAACCGGAACACAGTAACGCTTGCACATTCACATACACGCCTGCTTGGCGGCAGACTTCACGTGCAAAGCGGCGGTATCAACTCAGACGGACACTCGCAGAAGAGACCTACCACCTAGTTTTTTTTTTATGAATTAGTGTTTAGAATATTAAAACTGCAGGTTACGAGCGCGGTCACCCGCGGCCGGCGCTCAGCGTGCACACATTCACTCACTCAGAGCACGACGTGCCGCTGATGCGGGAGGCGCAGCGGCCGCCGCTGCCCACCGTGAGTGTCTTGTACTATTACGACGCACAAATGTTCCCACCATGAGTATATTGTACTATTACGACGCACAAATGTTCCCATCGTGAGTATATTGTACTATTACGACGCGCAAGTGTTCCCACCGTGAGTATATTGTACTATTACGACGCGCAAGTGTTCCCGCCGTGAGTATATTGTACTATTACGACGCGCAAGTGTTCCCACCGTGCGTATATTGTACTATTACGACGCGCAAGTGTTCGCACCGTGATTATAATGTACGATGTATTATGTGTGATACGACGCCTAAATCTTCCAACCTTGAGTATATTGTACTACTAATACGACGCGCAAATCTTTCTGAGCCCTCTGAACGAAGGCCCGACAACGAAACAGCATGGTACGGTTCATAGGTTCAACATCGCGCAAGTGTTTGGCACGAACGTATCACTCACAGTAAGGGACCTATTAAGTACAAAATGTACTTTTGCTGTCAGTTTTACTATGGTTTTGCAACAATCTGCACGGCGTTAGAACGCATTAAACGCTTGATGCTTTCATGCTTGATGTAAAACCATTGTGCCAACTAGAACAGCCATAGGGCTAGTAGGGTCCATAATTTTTCAGTAGAGGTCGTTAAAGTAGTTGTTATGCAGAAAACGTCGTGCATCATAACTGGTATTGTTACAACGGTTAGGGAGCGTCCATTAATTATTACGTGAGTTGATTTTGGCAATTTTTGGACCCCTTCTTGGTCAAATTTCGTGAGATTTGGATCGACCCTCCCCCCTAATCTCACGTGATATTTCGTAAAATACGTGTTTTTAGTGCGAATACGTTAATCTGCAATTCATTGCCATACGCCGCAGCGTACGTCAAGTATATTAGTGGAAAAATATATTTTACTTAATTTAACTATCTATTCTTACTTTACTTACGTACTTACTTATTTTACACTGAAAAAGAATGGGATATTTAACTCACTTGAAGATGATTCAAGTTGCACAGAATAAAATTGTCAAAATTCTTTTCCACCACGATTTTTTGGAATCCACTACAAAAATATATACAGAAAGTAAACTTAAATATTAAACAAATATATATTTCTAACATTTGTATTTTAATAAAAAATATAATAAATAAAGATATACACTCAGAAATTGAATTTAATAAAAATTTAGAGGTACATAAAATAAATACTAAAAATGCATATAACATAATATACTTACCATTCCCTAGGACAAACTATGGCAAGAAAACTATTATATATGAAGGAGCACAGCTTATACAATAAATTACCGAAAACTATAAAAGAAACAAAATCACAAAGCAAGTTTAAAAAACTACTAAAAGACCACATTTTAAGTGACCTTTCATTACTTCTGTGAACTTCATACTCTTTGACTAGTTTGTGCGTAACTTGTTTATTTTTTTCTTTTTTTTTTACCTACCTACAATTACAATTAATGGACGACCCCTTAGTAAAGCGAAAACACAGTGGTTGCGAAACTATTTTTTTTAGATTTCCTTCATGCCTCTGTCATAGATTTTCATCATGCATCAAATTAGACGGTAGCTTATGCGTCAAACGGTGATGGTGGTATTATTAACCTGCCATTTCGCATCAGCTAATGTAATTATTGTAATGATGTATTTTCCAGCGCTGTTCTTCGCTAGAGCGGCCCACAGTGCCGGCTAAGACTGCCAATGCGAACACCGGCCAACAAGAATTCAAGCCAATCAAACCGTCCTCACTGCCTCCACACCTCACTAAAGGTTTGTACCAACTTAAAATAGGTGCTTTTAGACCGGGTGGTTTTGGAAACTAGAATTCAATTTGTGAAGGTCGACAAACCGTTCTTCAAAGCTCTCTTCCTAAGGGGTTCCACTATTATTTCACTGAAAAAAAGCTTGTGTTTTTAACAACACCATCATCAATTGGTAAATTAAATTGAGGCCGCTATAGGCCTCAATATAAGTCAACTAACTTATAGCAGTCTAAAGCTAACCTATCGTAACAAAAACTAAATAAAATCTTCGTTTGTTCCAGAAATGCCACAAGCTCTCTACGTGAACATGTCTGAACTAGCGACGTTGGCCGCATCACGTGCTCAGCAACAACAACAACAACAGCAACAGCAGCAGCAACAACAACAACAACAGCAGAATGCCGAGCATCCTCATCAGGAAAAGGTAAGCAAGTAGGTTTATGGCGCTGTGGGAACATTCACAACACTCATAGAAGTTAGGTGTGCTAGGCATACCTACATAGCTAGACACCACATATATTTAGGCGACCCGCACAGCTCCTTTGCGTTGGTGACCGAATGCTTCAGTTGGTTTTGATATAATCGTATTTATTATCCGAACTAGCTTCTGCCTGCGGTTTTCACCCGCGTTCTCACAGGAACCGTGCATTTTCCGGGATAAAAAGTAGCCTATGTTACTCTCCGGTCCATAAATTATATCTAGGCCAAAAATCACGTCTATCGGCTACTTCGTGAAAGAAGGACAAACCAACAAATCAACAAACCAACAAACACACTTTCGTCTAGTTATAATAATAAGAATAATAAAAAAAACCGCTGTCACTCAAGTTGGTCGTAAAAATCATTTTTCCAAATATTTATTACTTTTTCCTTTTTATATGCCTATAATTTGATTGCAACAGTTTATTTTGCTATATTTATATAGTGATACATAAAATGGCACTATTATATTTGTGTTTAAACCAACCTATTTATTGGAAAAATTACGAAAAAGGCAAAGACATTTTTTTTGACAATGTCAAAAGGAACTAATTACAAGGATTATTACAAAATTTGCAATAAATACCAAATAAATGATTACACGATCAAGGAATAAAGCGGGAACAGCGAGCGCACGACAACCACCACCGCCCGCCTCGTCATCGCCGAGCTCTTCGTCGGGGGTTGAGTACGGCACTCCCCTCGACACCAGCGCGTCGAGCGACGAGGACGGGCCGCCGTCGCCGCCGCCGCCGCCACCACCTGCGCGACGTGGGCGACCACCGCTGCCGGCACGCTTGGGGCCTGCGGGACATTCTGTTCCGCGCGCGGCCCCCGCTACCGGTGGTATAGTGCGCCGCATGCGATGGACTTCTGATATGAATGAAAATTGCATGCGCGCCTATTATGGGGCTACAGAGGGAGGAACTAACATGAGTGCGTACCGTGATCGGATGCTGCCTCTGTTTCAGACCCTGGAGCCATCCGTCGCCGTATCTACGCAACGACTTTCGGATCAGGTGCGGGCTATCCAACGACTCAAGCTGTTGGACGAGTCTGTGCTTGATCGGCTGCGCCTGGAGGCGCTTCCTATTCGCGCGACATCTGCCTCGACGCGGGACCTGTCTGTCGCGCCGCCGGTGCCGGCACCGCTCCCGGCCCCGTCATCGGTTGCGACACGGATAGACCCCGTAGTCGATGAGGATGATTGTGCGAATATAAGCGTAAGTACCCAGGTTAATGAGCAATTGAGAAGGGCTTTGGAAGACGCAATTTTGGAATACCAATATACACCTGATTCTAGGCCGCGACTACCTCGTCTACCCACTAATAGACGCAATCTAGCGTTAATGGGAGCCCTGAATGTTTTGCTAGCCCCGTATCTACGGGCTAGTGAAAACTTATTTGATACCCACTCGATCATGTACTGTGGGGCTATTGCGGTGTGTTGCGTGGCTCGTGTCAAGTTTCCGGACGCTGACCGAGCACCGCGCACCGCCGGAAATGCACCCGCATGGCAGGTACGGATCGAGCGGCGTATCAATACGTTTAGGACTCTCATTGCGAAGCTGGTCTGCTTCAGCCGGGGCAACAACCGCCCCCGAGTAATGCGCTTCGTGAATCAGGCATTTGCTGGGACCGGTATAAGGCCCCAGAATTATATGGCTGGTGTCACGGAACGCATTGACTTTTTGAAGCAGAAAATCTATGCGTGGGTAAACCGTATTCGACGCTATAGAGAGCGTGTAGATAGGTACCACCAAAATCGCCTTTTTGAAAGTGATCAAAGGAAGGTATACCGAAATTGGGAGGGAACCGACCAACGTGTGAGCGACGGGCAAATGCCGGATACTAACGCCATGATTAATTTCTGGCGTGGTATCTGGTCGGTGCCCGTCGAGCATACGGAGGGCGATTGGATGCGTACTGTAGAACAGTCGTGTGAGTCCATCGAGACCATGGGATCTGTTACCATAGATACCATAGACGTAAGTTGTGCTATTCGTACGGCTCAGAACTGGAAAAGTCCTGGTCCGGACGGATTGCACAACTTTTGGATAAAGTGGATTCGATGCTCACACGAATGTTTGGCAGTACAATTCCAAGAAGCCCTCGAACTTGGTTCTCTTCCATGTTTCCTGACAACGGGTGTCACCTCCCTGCTCCATAAGTCCGGTAGTACCACGGAAGCTAAAAACTATAGACCCATCACGTGCTTGCCTACGCTGTACAAGCTCCTTACATCCATTCTGAGAGCAAAAATTAATTCGCACGTTGTTGCAAACAATATCTTGGCTCCCGCTCAGAATGGTTGTAGGGTTGGGTCCCGTGGTACTAAGGAGCTCCTTCTCATTGATACGGCCATTTGCCAACAAGTTCGACGGAACAAAGGGGCTCTTTCGACTGCCTGGATTGACTACAAGAAGGCCTATGATTCAGTGCCTCATTCATGGTTGGAGAGGATTTTAGAGTTGTATAAAATTGATACAACTCTGAGATCCTTTTTAAGCACGTGCATGAGACAGTGGACCACAGTCTTTCGTCAACCAGGCAGTGGAAATAGCCCTTCTGGTCCGGAGAACTTTATTAAAATAGAGCGAGGCATCTTCCAGGGTGACAGTCTGAGTCCTTTGTGGTTTTGTCTAGCTTTGAATCCTCTGAGCACTTTGCTAAGAGATTCAAGGTTAGGCTGCAAGCTTCGTAGAGAGGGTGAGATCATTTCTCACCTGCTGTATATGGATGATCTTAAGCTATTGGCACCGAAAAGTCCAGACTTGATGAAGCTGTTAAAAATTACTGAGATTTTTAGCAGCGCCATCAAGATGGAGTTTGGTGTTGATAAGTGTGCGGTCATGCATGTACAGCGGGGGAAAGTTGTAAATTCTGATAATTTGCAACTTTCAGAGACAATGACTCTCAGATCTCTCTCTGAAGCTGAAACCTACAGATACCTTGGTATGTCACAGTCGTTGGGTATTGCGGTAGGGGACATTAAGCAGTCGGTGAAGGAGCGTTTCTTTTGTCGCTTGACAAAAGTACTTAACAGTCTTCTGTCAGGTGGCAACAAGGCGCGCGCCTTCAACGGTTGGGTAATGCCTCTACTAATATACTCCTTTGGCATACTAAAGTGGACGCAGACTGAGCTGGACTCCCTGGATAGGAGAGTCCGTCAACTGCTCACCTATCATCGTATGTTACACCCACGTTCGTCTGTTATGAGACTGTACATTCCGCGGAAATGGGGAGGTCGTGGCTTTTTGAATGCCAAGACGCTTCATAACCGCGAAGTGTGCAGCCTCAGGGAATATTTCCTTAACAACGAGTGTGGGATGCATCGCGATGTGGTGGCAGTTGACAGAAACCTCACGCCTCTCTCGTTGGCAAACGAGAATTGGCGCAAACCAATGGTGATGACCACTGAGGACCGCAAGGACGTATGGAAGGGCAAGGAGCTGCACGGGCGGTTCTATCGGGCCTTAACAGGGTCCGATGTGGACCTGCTCGCGTCGGTGAACTGGTTACGTTTCGGTGACCTCTTTGGGGAGACCGAGGGTTTTGTCTGTGCAATTATGGATGAAGTTATCAAGACGAATAACTACCGGAAATATATTATGAAAGACGGTACGGTCGACATCTGTCGGGCATGCCGCCGTCCGGGAGAGTCTCTCCGTCATATTATTTCCGGTTGTTCTCATCTTGCTAACGGCGAGTATTTACATAGACATAACCTTGTAGCCAGGATCATCCATCAGCAAATTGCCCTTCAATACGGCCTTGTCGAGTCTGAGGTGCCGTACTATAAGTACGCACCGGCGCCAGTTCTCGAAAATGGTCGTGCATTGCTCTATTGGGACCGCTCTATCATTACGGACAGGACTATTGTTGCCAATAAGCCTGATATCGTACTGGTAGATCGGTCCCAACGCCGGGCAGTGCTCGTTGACATCACCGTTCCCCATGACGAGAACCTCGTGAAAGCCGAGAAGGACAAGCTCAGCAAGTACCTTGACTTGGCTCACGAGGTAACCGCCATGTGGAATGTTGATTCAACGATCATTGTACCGATAGTTGTTTCGGCGAACGGCCTTGTAGCGAAGAGCCTCGACCAACATCTCAAGAGGCTCTCGCTAGACGGTTGGATCAAGGGTCGTATGCAGAAGGCAGTGCTCCTTGACACGGCACGTATTGTCAGGAGGTTCCTCACTCTGCAGCCCTAACCACCGGTAGCTTGGGCCCTGCCCCGCTGCCGGCGGCACTCTAGGTTTAGGTTTTTTGTAATATTTTGTTTTTTTCTAGAAATATTGTAAAAAACTTAGACTTAAGATTGTAAATAAATACAGTGAAGAATAATAAAGCTAGTATAAATATAATAACGAATTGCAAAAAATAATAAAAATATTTATAAAATAAAAAATGGGTAGAAATATGTGTAATGAAAATTATATTTGCTACAAAATAAATCTACGTTAATTCATTTGTTTTTATATAAGAAAACGGTCGTCTTAATTTAAATTAAATATCCTCATGTTAGTCTTTTTGTTTAAATAGTACGCAGGTTTATAATCTCTTCTATGACGGTTTGACCTGAAACAAAGGCCATATTACTTGTTAAAATGGGTTTTTGTTAGTGGGAGGACTAACTCTTCTGCGAGTGTCCGTCTGGGTTCTTACCACCGCTTTGTGAGTGAAGTCTGCCGCCAAGCAGTAGTGTGCAAGCATTACTGTGTTCCGGTTTGATGAGCAGAGTATCCAGTGAATTACTGGGCTTACGAGACTTAATACCTAATGTCTCAGGGTAACGAGCGCACTGCAGTGCCGCGCAGGCCTTTGTGTTTCAAAGTTTTGGGTGGCACTGCGATTGTTATGGGCCGGCGTTATGCTTACCATCAGGCAAACGACCAGCTCGTCTCGTTACCACATTAAAAAAAAATGATTCAAGGAAAAACTACATTTAAAAACGGCTTTAAAAAAGTGACGAACGGACTTGTGACACTCTAGGTTTTTATTATATTTTGTGTTGTAAAATAATTCTTTAGGAAATGAAGCGAAAAAGAATAAAGCTTACAGTTTATCCCAGTGAAACTTTGCGGCCAAAGTTTCAGAGATCTGTCCCTCTTTGAGCTGCTTCTTTATCACTCTCTCCACCATTCGTAGAGATGAGAACATGTTTTGGATAGCTTGCGGCTGGCGGTTGCGTGACGTTGTCTGTAAAATGAAATGAATCATGAAACAACCGATTTATGTGTGGTACTAGCTTCGGGACAACGCAGCAACGGATCGACGTGATTTTTGGCAAAAATATAGTTTTTGGAACGGAGAGTAATATAGGCTACTTTTTATCACTGAAAAATGCACGGTTCCTGTCGGAACGCGGGTGAAACCGCGGGACGAATGTACTTAGTTATTAAGTGCAGCTGCACCTATTGCTTGCCGACAGATTTTTAACTGGAGCGTGATAACTGACTATACCCTGTTCCAAAATCTTAGATATTTTATGTAAACAAAAGGATTAACAGAACGAAAAAATTGATAGAAAACTGTGCAATCCATAATTTGATGATAGACATTATTATAAATTGATTTTAAATCATAAAATGATAAACTTCAATTATTGAAAAGTCGTGGATGGATCGTTTGTGCAAGAATGTTATTTTAAACAAAACTATAATGAAAGGAAGTTTTTTCGTGCAGTTATGTCGCTTAGACTGGGAACACAGCAAAGATTTGAAACATTTTGTGCAATCGCCGCCATTTTCTTTTTCTGTCTGTTGATCTGTTCCAATCTCCAAACTCGAGTGTGTATCTTGTTGCGTATGTGTTGTTGTTAAAGATCTTGTTATTTTGTAGTGGTTTTGTTTAAGTTTTTGCTGTTGGTTCTTGTTATTTGTTTCTTGTTACGTTATGATTGTGCCGCGCGAGAGCAAAGCCGAGAGAAATAGAAACAAAATATTTTTTACAAGTGAAACATTTTTTGGGCAACTGGCATGTTACTTTGACAGTGACTTTTCGTGACATTTGTTTGTTTACAAAAAATATCTTAAGATTATGGAACAGCGTATAAGGGAGCACTAGAAGGACCCTACCAATTAGTATATCCTTACAAAGGTCTGACTTACCATAATTTCCACGGTGTCAAACAGTTTCTTCAACTCTTTCTTCTCTCGGTCGTCTAACGCCACCTCGTCCATGTCAAATATCCCGCTCTCTTTGAGCCTCATTTGGATCTTGTCTAGAGTTATAGGCGCGGTTGGTTCTGGCTCGCCGGCTTTGTACGCTGCTTTCACGTCTTCGCCTTCGTTGGGGCTAGAAACAAAGTTTAGGCTTACTTCTTTGTATTAGCAAGTGGTTTAGACCCTGATGAGTTATTAACGATTGCAACACCGAAGCTATAGGTACGTTCTTTTTTCCTAAAGGTCCCCATTCCAGTATAAGGAATAAGATTTCGTATAATAATAGGTTATCAGAAATTGCCATGGTTCACAAAAGGTATACCCAAACCTCTTTCCTTTTTAACTTATGCCATATAGATAAAACTTATAATTTAATCTTACCATTGAAAACTGTTGTGCACATTCAGTACAATCCTGTAACAAAATGAAGATATTAAAAATAAATTAAGATATTATTTTTTAACATTAAGTATTTGTATAATAAATATACATGTTATGCTATTAGATAATGAGACGGGCTAGTTATTACCAGTTGGTAAGCGTAACGCCAGCCCATTACAATTGCAGTGCCACCCAGAATTAAGGCACAAGAGCCTGCGTGGCACTGCAGTGCGGTCGTTATCCTGACACATTAGGTATTAAGTCTTATAAGCCCAGTAATATCACTGACTATTTTGCTCATCAAACCGGAACACAGTACTTGCACATTAGGTTCCACATTACTGCTTGGCGGCAGACTACAAGAGCAAAGTGGTGGTAACCACTCAGAGGGACACTCGCAGAAGAGTTGGTCATACCACCTGGTACACGGAATATAGAGTAGTCAACTCTATATATGGATATGTTTGACCACAATCATCGTCATAGGCGGCGGTGACCACTTCACATCGGATGGGCGCATGCTTGATTACCCATAATTATAAAAAGAAATATGCTAAAGTGATAGAGTGAAGAGGCGTTCCGGCATTTCTGCCTTTTTTAATTTTGAATAGGCTTGCGTTTGACCGCTGTCTCATCTGATGGTAAGCGACGATGCGGTCGACGATGTAGCATGCTAACCTAAAAAATACCTGGTCACTCGTGATTTGAAGAGACCCAGATTGTACTATATTATATATTCAGGAAATAGAGATTTCGGCAAATAATTCCATTCTTTGGCTGTCAGCATGATTAATGTTGAAGCAAAACGCTTGGTGCGGATAGAAGGTGTCCTGATAACCCGAAATCCTGCCTACCCTAAAAATGACTTAGCCTGATGTTAACAGCAGTAATCGATTTATCTGACATAAATTGTTTCTTTTTACTAGGTACTAAAATGTAGGTGAGGTAGGGTATTTTGTATCTTGTTTCCGAGTTATGTTATAGCAATGAATGAATCGTTGTTTTCATTATTCACTATGCCGTTGATGTAGTTTGTCCAAGAATGTAATCTGAATTTATAGGAAGCCATAAAATGCGGAGCATGAAATGGGATTACTGTTTACTTACTACTGAAATCGATAACCTTGAGTAGGTTTTGTAAAACGAAAGACTTAATAAGTTCGTACACCTGATTTTAATTTGACAAGTATAGGTATACTAGCTTCTGCCCGCGGTTTTCACCCGCGTTCCCACAGGAACCGTCATACCGATCTGTCAAATTAAATCGACTTGTCAACATTATAAAACTTTATTGACAGCTGTCAATGTCAATTTTATGTCACACTAACTTCTGCCCGCGGTTTTCACCCGCGTTCCCACAGGAACCGTGCATTTTTCCAGGATAAAAAGTAGCCTATGTTACTCTCCGGTCCATAAACTATATCTATGCCAAAAATCACGTTGCTCCGTTGCTTCGTTAATCGTTACTGCGTGAAAGAAGGACAAACCAACAAACACACTTTCGCATTTATAATATTAGTATGGATTCCATCCTTTTCTCATGTTATTAGGAAAGATACTAGTGATATTATAATTTTCGGTTTCCGTCAGCAAAATTGAGGTCATAGTGTTTAGAAAATTAGTAATGTTTCTGAACAATAGAATCTGGGGCCATTATCTACTTTCCCCGTCGGGGCTAACTGTTCGTCTTTTCGCTAAAATATTATTGTTCTAGCTTAGATCTGGCGATTTTCACCGTCTTTGACTACATCGTCGATTAAGATCAAACGAGTTAGTAGGTCAAAACCTTACCTATCGGGAATTTAAAAAAAAATTGATAGCTCTTAACCAGCTGCTTATATTATAGCTTATAGCTGCTTGGCCATAGCCCATAACTGTGACTCTGTTACAACGATTGACTAGGAGACTTGAGGTGAGCCATTAAAACAGTAGAGCGAGTAACTTGTGGTACTTTCAATCTGAATTCGAAACATAGCACGGCCCGCACCAATGACTTACCTATATCAGGTTATGTAAATTGACTACACTCGCTCAAAAAAAAGTGAACATCGTGAGGAATCTCACACGTTCAAGGACCACAACATTCGAGGACACGTGACATCCACCAAGCTACATCGAGCCCGCGTGGTGGATTATGGCATTTATGGCCCATACTCTCTCTGATAGAAGGCCGGTATCCCAGCACTGGGAGCGTAATAGGTTGATGACCATGACTATGAACAAAACATTGTATTAAACCAGTTATGACTTACAAGAACTTCAGCAACAACTTCACTTGGCTCATTGACATTTTCCCTTCTCGATACACAACACTGGACGTGTAAACTGGTGCCTATGCGCGATTCAACTAAAGCGATCCGTTACAGTGCCTTAAATGACTTTTACGATACGGCCGGTACCGCGGTGTAATGCGAAGAAAGTGCGGCCTGAACAGTTTTGATCCTTTTAAGATGATATGAGTGATAATTTTATGCACTGCAAATATTTCATATCGCTCCATAAACCATATCGTATAAAATTTCTGGTATTTATGAAGCTAATTGAAATTAAATGAAAATACTAGTGCAGCATACGAGCACTTGCTATTATATTAACTGTTACATAACGGCCCAAAGTCAGCATAATTCTGGTTGTAAACAACCTGCAGCTGCACCAACAGCGCTGCTCTTTCGATAGGAACATACAAACAAAAAATGATGTAAAAAAACACCAAAAACCACGAAACTTAACTTTAACCATAATAAAAGAGAAGTCATGGTTTAGAACGTGCCAATAGAACAGTATTTACTATTGGCTTGTTAATTTTTTATCAAGTATCAAACGCGCTCAGCTCGCACTCTATAGTAATTCGCATAACACTGTGACCGTCTTAACATAACATCGCATAACCCCATTGTTCCGAGAGCATAACGCATACTATCAAAAGTGTTTACACTTTCTTAATTAATATAATTGTGTGTATCGTCTTATATTGTTTTGGAATATCAATATCGATTGTCCGCTTAATATTTCAATAAGCGTATTTTGAAGTAATGTAGTGAAGTGAGATCATAGTTGGATGGGTGACTTGAGATTTCCGTGAAGGAACACACCGCGATGCGACCATAGATTGATGGCTAACGGTGGTTGACAGCCCTGTGGCAAAGTATACGACAATTTTCTACAGTTGTCCAATAATGTAAACAAACTTGATTAACTTAATTTTTTACCAATTAATTTGAAGTTGTGTTTCACAGTTATGGGTGGCGAATCAGTTGTTATGGTCTCGCGTTATGCTTACCATAAGGCCAACAACTAGCTCGTCTCGTCATCAAATAGAGTATAAAAAAGTTACAAATTCAAATTAGAATCATGTCATTCGTTAGCCGATCATAGCTAAATGCTTTTATAAAATACCGAGTACTTGTAAAAAGACAAGAGCCCAAACACGTCGTTTCGTTACAGAGTTCCTGTGGCCGCCTTTCGGCTCCACCATCAAGACCCTAGACATCGTCTAGGATAAGAGTACTTGTAAAGAAAAATCAAACAAGGCCTAACTCGATGTGGTTACTTAGTTTTGTTACAGTGTGGTCGGCTTACAGCTCCGTCATCAAGACCAGCTGCCTTACCCGCTAAAGACAATCGTCTTCTTTTCGATTTCAAACCGATTAAAACCAGCGGTCTCTAGTCTTTGGCTAATCTATGAGACCTGAGTTTTTTTTAAAAACTGGTTTTAAAGAAAAGCGTAGTAGAAATGCAAAATTAAATAACAGCAACATTACGTTCCTAAAAATATCCAAAAAGCAGCAACATTATAAAAGTTTGGCGTCTTCGTCACGTCATTTTTGTCAGTTTTGACAAATTATAAGCTGTGTTGTTATCTGTCAACTTTTTTTTATTGTCTTTGATCACTATGCCATTCAGCCAAAAAGAAGCTGAAAAAACCGTTCCGTTTCGAGAAATTGCGTTCCGTTTCACGTTACGTACCAAAGAAATACTTTATGTATTTTCAGGAAATCGCAGGCCTATAAAATTGGACTTTCATTTCTCTTTCAAAAAAAGCAACGGATAGCCTGGTTAAATTTTAGTACCAAAACGGAACAACTCTTTTAGCTTGTAAGTTTTTGACTTATGCAATTTTTTCCAGGTGTGTTCAGAAAGCAGCGCAAGCGAGTCTTCTCTCGAATCGTCCAGTGGGTACGGGAGTCAGGGCGCTTTTGCCGCAGAAGACCACGCCCTCCAGCACCAAGTCCAACACCCTGATGGTATGTAGTTTAAGGCTTTTGTCTTGGAAGAAAGCGACTGTAGTTTGTGTGCGCCGTTAAGGGACAGAATTCGGCGCGCCGCTTTCTCGCTCGCGCATCTCATCATTTGTGAAGATAAACAATCACTTAATATAATTATGAAAAATCGCATTCGGTGAAATTGCTCTGGCAATAACATTACAAAGGTTAAACAAAAATTTCATTTTGATCCATTCAAGTTTTCAAACCTAAAAATTGGATTTTATGATAGTATTCCCGTGAACAAGATGCTTGCAACAGCGTCGAAATATCGGGAGCTCACCAGCTTATAATGATCACTGTAAATATTCCGTTACAATGTAATAAAGTAGGGATTTTATGTTTTGCCCATTTTCATGTATGAAAACTTGATCGGATCAAAATGCTACTTTTGCCTTTGTAATGTTATTGCCAGCAACTTCACCGTACGCGATTTTTCATAATTATATTATGGGGTTATTTATCTTCAAAAAGTTAAGATGCCTGAGCTAGATAGCGGCGCGCGGTATTCTGCCCCTTAAGTGTTTTCATGTTTGTGTGTGCGTATGTTTGCTTGTTAGTATGTGTGTTACAGAAGTAAAAGTTTATTTGTATCGTAAGATCACGCATATCAATATCAACTGCTACTGATGGTATGTAATTTAAGCTGATAGGTCCCAAGGAATAGATCGAATTGGTAAAAAACACAAATCTATTCCTTAAGAGCCTACGAGCCGAACCCTCCAACTCATCGGTGGGCGCGGCTAAAATGCATGCTATTTCGTCTAACATTCGTGGGACAAGGTAAGGCTCTGCAGCTATGAGTAGTACGAAGCTAATGCTCGCGCATACACAGTTACACACTCTCGTAAAGTCGCGACCTGCCGCTTCTACGCACACATGCGTGATCTTATGAATGGCGATTCTTCATTCAAAGAAATTTCGTGAATATTCGTGTGATGGCGCTCGCTTTTGTTACTTGTACTATTATCTATTCTGAGCTCTCGTTTGGTCATCGCGCCGCGCGCGCCATTTTTCATTGTTTGCTTCTTTGAGTATAAATTGTAAATTGTTTGGTTTGCCTACAGTCCGCTGCAAACATAGTAATAAGCTATATTATCTACTGTAAGTAAATAAAGTTTCATCAAAATCCACTCAGTAGATTTTGCGTGACAAACATCTATCCATATATCCATCCATCCATCCTCACAAACTTTCGCATTTATAATATTAGTAGGATAGGAAGTAGGAAGAGTAGGACAGGATTTATGTATATATATGTATGTATGTGTATAGATTCCAATGAAATTTGGTGTGAAAATAGCTAGAAGCGCGAGAAAACACACAGGGTACTTTTCAACAACATCATCACTTTTCATAATTGTCGATCTATAGAACGGAAGAAATTTGGTTTCGAGATAGCTTGAAGCCTGTGAAAGAACACAGGATACTTTTCATCATTGTCAATCATTTGAACGGATTTTATAGAAATTTGGTGTGGAAATAGTTTGAAGTCTGAGAAAGAAAGCAGTGTAATTTTCAACCTCATCATCACATAATAAAATAATCGTGCATTTGGACAGCGTAGAAATCTGCAGAAGTTATTTTCGGAAACAAATTTATCTAAGTATGCAAATAAATAAAATTGAAGTGTCTGTTTGTATTATCAAAATAACAGCTTTTTACTAAATGCATATGAAAGTATATACGGTACATAAAACAAAACCATTTTTAAAAATTTAGTCTCTTTGTTCCGTGTAATCTCCGAAATGGCTGAACCTATTTTGACAGGACTTTCACTGGCAGATAGCTGACGTTACAAGGAGTAACTTAGGCTACGTGAGCGAAACCGCGGGGTATAGTAACTGTACTGTACAGGGGTAGTAATATCTAATAGTTCTTCATGTTTTATTCTCAACAATCAAACTTGTACACTATAGACAATAACAAGTTTGTATATTATAGGTAACAGACAGTACCCTACCTATGTGTTCGACGATAACTTCCGAATGAAAACTGCCAGCGCGGGAGTAGTTACCTACGTCAGGCGGTATATTTGTAAGGTAGGTAACTACCTACCTACCTAAGTACCTACATAACTTAATAATTTTAGGTGATTCCAACGAGTATTATAACAGTCCTCCAAGTCATTATAATATATAATGCGCGGGTCAGCGACCCCACACACATTGGTACCTACATCTCATCACTCATTTCTACACAAAAAATGTCTCACCCATACTCCTGCCAGGATGACCTTTCGTTTAGATAAGTAGGTATTTAATTACACGACTGCACAAAAAAGGAGTGTAATGAGTAATGAGTGTGATGAGTAATGTAATGAGTGTGATTGTATATACATACATACAAACATACGTGAACCCTAAAAACATAACACAAAAAACTGCACAAAAGTTTTGGTGGAATAAAGAAACTCACGTACATACGTGATTCGGTGAGATTTCGATGTATGGGGTATCGCTAGAATCCTTACATAATCCCGAGCGACACTAGCTAGGACTGTCGTGGTTTTTTTCATGATCGATGTAACTTTTGTTACATGGACTTGTTTACATAAAGGTACTTTTCAACATTTATAGTTCTAGTAAGTACGTTATATAGCCTACTTGGCTTCCGGCCGTGGCTTCGCCCGCATGGCTTAGGTACAAATACAATATCTTTATAAATTATAGTCTGTGTTATTCTGATGTATAACCTCTATATTACGTACTGTAGTTTCATCAAAATCCGTTCAGTAATTTTTGCGTGAAAGAGTAATGAACATCCATCCAAACATCCTCAAAAATTTTCGAGTTTATAATATTAGTAGGATAGAAACGTACTCAGTAGCTGGTATATATTTATTATCACGTACACTGTATTATGTAACCGACCATATTTTTTATACTATTGAATAACGAGACGAGCTGGTCATTTTCTTGATGGTATAACACATATAATTATATTACTCTGATAGAATAACGCCCGCCCATAACGATTGCAGTACCTACTCAAACTTCTAAGCACAAAGGCCGGCCCCACTAGGTGGACCGATGACCTTGTCAAAAGCGCGGGAAACCGTTGGATGCGCGAGGCGAGTAGCAGCTAGCCGGTCCAAGTGACGTCCTATGGGAGACCTCAGACATATGTATGCAAACGTACGTTTGCTTGTCAGAATATCCATGCTTTTTCATCAAGCGCGAATTACGAGATACGTGTAAGCGCGGCTCGTGGTTTTTTGATGGTTTTGCATACGCAAAACCACGAAATATACAAGAACGGCAATATTGTCTCGAAGACCTGCCTTGGCTCAAAGCGACGACTGCTCCGCTTTACGCTACATACATCACTTGCACACCACCTCTTATTTACCGTGGCGTCTGCACTGAGCACGCAGTGGTTGTGTAACAATTGTTTTGAATGGAGGTCGTACAAGCGGGTGCCGTGCGAAGCAACCGTCGCCGACTAGAGTTCCATCCAGCCAAAACTACAACGACACCAGACGATACGATATGCGTCAAGCGGGGATCGTGGTTTTTCCATGGTTTTTGGTTTTCCATGGGCCGCAAGCGTTGTTATTTCGTCAAGCAAACGTACGTTTGCACACGTGTGCCTGGGGTCTGCCTATGGGAGAGGCCTATGTTCAGCAGTGGATGTCTTCTGGCTGATGATGATGATGATTATGACAAAACAGAGAGTAGTTTCATGCTTTTACACAGACGAGCTGGCGCAATAATTCAAACAAATCAACATTGACGGCTTCGTATTTTTTGCACGTACGTAATGAGCCGTGATTTTTCACCATTCGTGAGCGCGCACATGAATAGATACTATGCTGAATTCTTTGAATACAGATATATAATTCTAGAAGAAAATGTGCCACTGAAAAAATAAATCCAGAAATAATAACGATTCGTCGGTGTGCGGATGAGCCGTTTAGTTCTACCACCTGGTAAAAAATCCGGTAAGAGGTAGGCGAGGGTTGTTGAGGGTTGTAGGTACCTAACATCAAAAAATATGGGTCCCGAACAACGAAACATGGCCGCCATACAAAAAGTAGAAGCGATTATCTCGTAAACGGTAGCAGTTAGGTGGGGGGTGTTTGAACCAACGTTGTAGAGGACCGCGAAACTTTCCAAAAAGTAAAAAAATAATTAAAAAGGCGATAAAAAATTTCGACCAATAAAAAATTCCCGCGTCGCCGCTTTATTTTCATTTCCCGATATCTCTGAAGATATTCATTCAAATCGAACGAGGTCAACGGCTATATTGGTCACGATGAAACATTCTCGATGATAAACGCATTTATTTAGATAAGGATGAATATCGTGTAGGTGGAAACACGGCTGCAAACGAAGCACCATTTTTTGCTGAATTTCAAAATCATAAAAACGCGAATTGCGAGCCAACCCGAAAAGATAGACATACTTATGCTATCTCGGACTTTTTTATAGATCTCTTCAACGGAAATATTTCTTCCATACATTGTTTTCGTATAGCTCTAACTATAATTATGGTCAGCTCACGTCTCAGAAACTGATGACAACAGAAATGATGGGGAGAATTTTTGACAAATATCATCACAACAGCCAGCGCGCCGCAGTACTAACTGTTACCTAATCGGGGCGCCGCCGCGATAGAATTATAATCAAAGCAAAGGTTAGGTAGCCGGGCCACCGCCGCCGCCGGCGCGCGGCGTTGCATGCCGGGTTACCGCCCGCCGGCGCGCGGCGTTGCATGCCAGGCGCGCGCCGGCGCGCGGCGTTGCCGGACTACCGCCGGCCGCGCGCCGAACCGGAGTCCGGGCGGTGCAGTGGCGCAAGTGTGGAAGTCGGTTCGATAAATTTGTCGAATCGTAACAACTGATAAATTTATCGAATGTTGCGAGTACCGAAGTATTATCGTAAAGTATTGTAGTAGCTTTATATTTCGTTTGGATTCGACCTAGTTATTCGATAACTTTTGTCGATTGTATCGAGGCTCGATAAATTATATAAAAAGTTGATTAAACCCAATTTATTGACAATTTTATCGATCGACAAGATCCGTACTTGCGCTGCGGGCCGGAGGTACCTATGTACTTATTATAATAGACCGTATACCTACACCCATCCAGACGAATTCTCGCAGAATATCTTCTAAGAAGAATATCTCAGTCGGTCATGCTTTTTATTTTACATTTTTGAAAAAGTTGACTGACTATGGCTGGTATTTTAGTATACGAGACATAGGTAGTGTACATACCTACATGCCACTGTACTGACCAATAAATGAGTAGTAAATATAGGTGATAAGGTATAACTATAATAAGTAGAATTCAGCGGGCCCAAGTACTAACTCTTACCTATTCTGTGGCGCCGCGCAGCCGGGCGCCGCCGTCGTCGCCGGAGGATTTCAAGTAAAGCGGAGGTAAAATAGGTACCTAGGTACTCATCCAAATGGACTCTCACAGAAAATGTTCTAGAAAGATCGGTGGGTAGCCTAAAGCCTTACCTACTTATGCTTTGCTTACCTATGCTTTCACCTTTGTGTTTTACTGATTGCTTACGTATTTTATCATACTCACCTACTTCTTATACCTAGCTATAGAAGACATAGGTTCATTCACCTACTGTAATTCAATTGCCAGAGCGACCGATAAATGAGTAATTAAATATAATAAAGGTACCTACCTAAACTCTTTTTTGAAACACCAAGTTAGATATTATAGGCATTTCTTCCATACATAATTTTCATACCTATAGCTATAAATATATGGCCAGCGCAAGCATCGGAAACTATACAACGGGACGATTTTTTCTGAATTATTATAGATTACCCCGAACAAACACAAAACATGAGCGCCAGACGGCTTTTAAAGCTAATTAAAAATTCTAGATTATAGCCTATCACATTCTCGGATGATCTCTCTTCCATTTCGTGAAAATGCTATGAAAATCATGCAGTAGTTTCCGAGAAAACAAACACAAAAACAAACACGAATTCAGCGCGCCGTAGTACTAACTGTTACCTATTCTGTTCTATCACGTGACGCAGCTAGTAAATTCAAATAATTTGCTGTATTGAATTTTAGTAGATACCTACTCGTATCGACCTACCTACAGAGTTATATTATTCATTTCATTCATTTTTATTATTCATCACCATCATCATCACAGGAAGGGCCGTGTGGCCGTGCGGGTAACACGGATAAGATCACCCTATCTCTTCAGAAAAAAAATTTGTTATATCAAAATAACAGCTTTTTACCAAATGCATATGAGAGTATATATATATATACCTATTATAACAAAACAACCATTTTTAAAATTTTTGTCTGTCTGTTTGTTCTGGGTAATCTCCGAAACGGTTGGCCCGATTTTGACGTGACTTTCACTGGCAGATATCTGATGTTATAAGGAGTAACTTAGGCTACTTTTATTTTAGAAAAATAATTGGGGTTCCGTGCAAAAAAATAAAAACCAAGAAAATCCAATACATCCACGCGGGTGAAACCGCGGGCAGCAGCTAGTTTATGAACTTTTATGAATATATAAAGCTTTTTTATATAACGTGTACAATAAAGTTATCTATCTACTCACGGCGAAATAACCGTAGTTTTTTTACGGCAAAAAAACGTACCTATATGTATATAAAATAAGTGGTCTAAAGGGCTATTAGACGCAATGAATTGACGCAAAGCATAATCACGGACCACGCGCAAACCAAGGAAAATTACCTACTATTATTATTGTTATTATTGTCAGCCTCTTACGTTCCCACTGCTGGGATACCGGCCTTCTCTCAGAGAAAGAGAAATAAATGTATTTTCTTTCTTTCTAGAGAGATGGGCCATAATCCACCACGCGGGCCCAGTTCGGCTTGGTGGATGTCGCATGTCCTCGAATTTTGTGGTTCTTGAACATGCCGGTTTCCTCACGATGTTTTCCTCACCGTTTTAGAGCGAGTGTCAATAATCCGCACATAACTTGATATAAGTTATTGGTGCGGGACGAGTAGAGATTAGAACTATGGTGCGTCGGATTGAAAGTCGCACAAGTTACCGCTCTCGATTCACTCTCGCTTCTACGAAAGATAAAAATTATTTCACAACCACTGCGTACTCAGTACAGACGCTGCGGTAAATAAGCGGTGGTACGCAAGTGATGTATGTAGCGTAAAGCGGAGCAGTCGTCGCTTTGAAACCAGACCGTCTGGCCGTAGTGCCGGTCTCGTCCGTTTAGTGGATTTTAGAGGTTTTTTTAGATGTTTTTTTCTTCAAACTGCGATGCGCGTGTAAATACTTACCTCGTATATGTGTAATTGTTGCAAAACCATGGTTATTTTGGTTTTTTATTTATATTTCAACATAAGCCGTGTAACCACAAAAACTAACTTTTAGACGCCTGTTTAACTCGACAGTGCCTAAAGATAAACCTCTAAACTGATTAGAAAAGTCACAACAGAGTGGAGTTAGACAATAGTTAGACACTACTTAAATCTTGAGTTGTGGTTCATATTTAAACACGCGACTACGGCATGTTTAGGAGTTAAACTCTGTTTAACACACCGTAAACAAGTATTAAACAGCGTTTAACTCTTAAACATGCCTTAGTCGCGTGTTTAAATAAGTAATTAACCACAAACCTTGATTTAAGAAGTGTCTAACCATTATCTACCTCAATTCTGCGGCGCGAGTACGGAAGTCGGTTCGACAAATTTATCGAATGTTGCGAGTACCGAAGTCTGATCATAAAGTATTGTAGTAGCTGTATATTCTCTTTGGATTCGACCTAGCTTTTCGATAACTTTTGTCGATTGTTTCGAGGCTCGATAAATCCCACTTTATCGATTTGAACTGTCAATTTTATCAAATTTTATCGACCGAAAGGATCCGTACTTGCGCCGCTGATGTGACATTTCTAATCATTTTAGAAGATAACGGTGACCTTATCATAGAATAAATACTCATCGTACAAGCCGTTATGATTATTTCTAATCATTTTGCTCGTGAAAGTTGTGTAGCGTTGTTTAACTTTTAGACACTGTCTAGCTAGACAAAACCACCAAAAACTATTTTTAGACGCCTGTTTAGCTAAACAGCGTCTAAAAATAGTTTTTGTGGTAACGCGGTTTTAGTTCAAGTAGGTACGTATGTACTTACTAGGTAGGTTATAGACTTGTGCTATTATCTATTCTGTGGTTATAAGTAGGTACGTACCTACTCAGTTATCAGTAAGTACATAAGTACCTACCTAAGTACTTACAACATAACACCGTATATCGGTCTTAGTCTTACTAAAAACACACACTAAACATGTGTTAAACAGCGTCTAACTCCCAATCATGGCTTACTCACGTGTTTAAATATGAGCAACCACAATCATTTTATATCATAACTAGCTGCTGCCCGCGGTTTCACCCGCGCGGACTTTTTGGGTTCATGGGTTTTTTTTGCGCGGAACCCTAGTTGTTTTTCCAAAATAAAGTAGGAGTACCTTATAACATCACCTATCTGCCAGTGAAAGTCCCGTCAAAACCGGTCCAGTCGTTTCGGATATTACCCGGAACAAACAAACAGACAGACAGACAGAAATATTAAAAATTGTGTTTTTGTTGGTAGGTACCGTGTATACTTTCAAAAAAGTAAAAAAAAGCTATATTTTTGATATTACAAACAGACACTTCAATTTTATTTATTTGTATAGATCATTTTATAGAAGTTTTTATTTAGACACTGTCTAGCTAAACATGAGTCTAAAAGTTGGTTTTGTGCTAACACAATATGTAATAATAACAAATCGAATAATAATAGGTAGGTTTCTACGTAAAAAGATAAGTATCTATTTACTTAAATTCTATTAATAGATTTCTATTTATTAGTATTTGAAAAAGATATAGGTAGGTAATATTATTACAAAAATACGATTTAGCCATTGTTGTACTGAAGTCAAAAATAAACACAGAACACTTCTCTAACGCAGCAAAGTCCAAATTCACAAGCATAGGTAAACATCCAATTTAGGCAAAGAAATCTGAATCCAATATAGCGGGCGATCACAGAACATAATTATAACAATACGCATATCGTAAATCGTTTTACGTCTTCGGTCAATCACCTTGACCTTTGCTTGTTCGTAATGCCGCCTACAAATTATATAGGATGCCGCCGCACGCACCGGCCGGTCGACCGCGTCTGGCGCGAGACAGTACTTTGTCACAAACATCGCGGTGTTTCGTGACTTTGAAATGGCACAGCAGCACACAGCGGGCACTGTAGTGTGCGTGAGACACTTCCCTCCTCTCCCCGCCAGGGTGGTAAAATTTCCGTGAGACGCGCGATGGTTCGACTCGAAAATCGGCGCGCAAGAATGTACGAATTGGCTTCTGGTACTTGGGGTGTTACGGCAAAACTACTAAATGTATTTAGTCAAACCAAAGTTATTTGAAATGTCGACAAACTAAAGCTTGTTACTATGTTCTTTATTTTTGAGTTTTCTTAGTTCTTTTGTAATTTATTTACGTCCAAACTTGCGTTAAAATATGTGCTAAAATACAGATGTTTGAAGGCTCATTACTTTTAAGCCACTTATTTTTTTTCTGTATAATTAGCAGATCAACCTAGATAATGAAGAGATAAATCGATATTATTCTTAATTTTGGACTTAAAACGTCAAGTAGTGGAGTAATAACCCAAATACGATTGTATGGAGAAATGAACGACTCGTTTTCCCTTAAAAAGTATGATGTGTTGTTTTAGATGTTAGCCTCTGTGTGTTGTTAGTATTTTTGCTTGTGGTGTGTAACTGTAAAAGCATAAATGTATTTTTTTATGTTATGTTTTCATAGTTTGTTGTAGTTTGGTAAGGGAAACTTTTAACCAATAAAAAGTAATCAAAACGAAAATGAGACAATTGATTTGATACTTTTTTAGTATTTTTTAATGTTACCTTTTTATTTGCGAAAGTTTTGTGTTGATTAGTTTTTTGTTGTAACATGACCAATTTTATTAACATATCAAACATTTAAAATAGATCATTTCTAAGTTTGACTAAGACGATTAAATAGTTTTCTTAAATGTTATTTTGAGTAAAATTGGGCATGAGTAAGTGTCGTCCGTGTTTTTGTTTTGTGATTTTTATTTTCCATTTTTTTTTGTTACCGCTTCGCATGCTTGTCTAGTCGAATCTGAGATCGTCACGCTTCGCCGAGACAGCGACGTATCGATCACGGCCGCCCGGGAGAGTTTCTCGATATCCCTGGGCAGCTTGGAAGAAGCAGTCAGATCGCTGGACGAAGCTACTGAAACACCCTCTTTCGCCACTATAGGGAAAAAACCGGCTGTGCCTAAAAGACGGCCCGTTTCTATGAACGGTTAGTAATTGATATTCTAGTATTTCTAGTACATTAGGAATTTAAATAATATTATTTAAAAGGCAGTATAAATTTTGACAGTTGGTGATTGAATTGAATAATTGAATTGAATAATTGAATTGAATGATTGAATGTCGAGGGGTTAGTTGAGATAAATAAGAAAGCTATAAATCTATTTCTATGAAGACCCTAGAAACAGGATTAGTTTGTTAGTCTGTATTTATAGACTCATAAGATATAAATTTCTAAATAGTTCTTCGTTTAAATTCTAGTCTATGCCTAAAATAAACGCACTTGTCTGGTACTTTCACAGCGGTTTTACTAACCGCAAGATTACCAGAGAACCATAAATAATTAAGCGGTTCATGCCTAAAATAATCCCACTTGTCTGGTACTTTCACAGCGGTTTTACTAACCGTAAGATTACCAGAGAACCATAAATAATTAAACGGTTCCAGAATATTGTAGGCGTTTCCAGTTTAGATCTAAACAAAAACGTGCTAATTCGGTATGATGTGATATGGCGGTCAATCAAACGTAAGCCCACAATAATTAATCAAAAATAATTTAAAAAAAATTAAATATATGTATTATAATATTACTTTTATTAGGATACTACTGTACAGAGTTAAAATTATAATTATCACTATTTATAAGTAACTGGATCGATTTCATACAAAACTTAGCAGATGTTCGGGAGCGATTGTACCAGGCGACTATAAACGGTAAGGCGCTTTATATATTTGTGCCTTGTTTGCTTGCTTTATATATTTTTGTTAGTTATATATATATATTGTTATATTTTTGTTGTTGTTGGTACCTACTACACTATCATCCAACTTTCGAACCAATACGCATGTTGACAATAGTTATTATACGATTAATGGTAATATTGAAATACATAAGGTGGCCCTTCCCGGCCCGCTTAAGTACAACGCAAAAATGGCCTAAAAGCATGTTGTTTCATCGAAGAAAAACAGGCGCTACGGAAAAAGAGACAACGCCAGAACCCTTGGTTGGCATTCTGAAAATTTTGAAATAAATTTCCGAAGACAATTAAATCCAGGAAATACGTGTTTTTAACAATGCCTTAAAAGATAGTGAAATAAATGTTTGTTATTTAGAATCTCCATTACATGTCTAAGGTTCCTATTGAGGTGTTTTCTTTACTTTTACATTTATAGAGAATATTGTGAACGACCAGTCAACGTAAAATTTGTTTAAAATGGCTGTTTTTAAGGCTTTTACTGAATTGGATTTTCATCATTTTGAATTGTTGGTTATTCCAACCAGAATTTGATTGAGTTGGCTCAAGATATTATAGAGCCAAGCTGATGGTAAGCATAACGCCGGCCCATAACAATTACAGCGCCACTCAGAACTTTGAAACAGAAAGGCCTGTGAGCACTGCAGTGCACTCGTTACCTTAATACATTAGGTATTAAGTCTGATAAGTCCAGTAATTTCAGTGGCTACTCTGCTCATCAAGCCGGAACACAGCAACGCTTACACATTATTGCTTGGCGGCGGACGTCACTCACAGAGCGGTGGGACCAACCCTGACGGACACTCGCGGAACAGTTGGTCCTACACCTAGTATTGTTGGTTCCAGCCGCCGCGTGGTCCCGGCGCGGCTCGTCCAGCTCGGCGGGCAAGCCGCCGCCGCCCGTGCGCCGCTCGTCGTCCATCTCGCGCCCGCAGAGGCCGCCTTACTCGCAGGTGAGATTTATCACTGCTATGAACATGGGCACAGAAAAATTTAAGGGCAGAATACTCCGCGCCGCTTTCTCGCTCGCGCATCTCAACATTTTTGAAGATAAACAATCACTTAATACAATTATGAAAAATCGCGTTCGGTGAATTTGCTGACAATAACGTTACAAAAGTTTAGCAAAAATTTAATTTTGATCCACTTAAGTTTTCAAACCTAAAAATGGGATTTTATGTCTTGCACATTTTCATGTATGAAACATTTATTTTTCTATTATTATGCTATTTGGTAACGTGACGAGCTGGTCGTTTGCCTGATAGTAAGCATATCGCCGGCCCATAACAATTGCAGTGCCACTAGTCCTGCGCGGCACTGCAGTTTGCTCGCTACCCTGACACATTAGGTATTAACCTATGAATTGTCGATCGGTACCACGTGATACCAGTAAGGAAACAGAAAAAAAACATGTCGCTCGGACCCGCATCGGTCGGCCTGACGTATATAAATGAAAATTTGAAAATGTATGGCTGGCGCGCGACGGCGAACGAATGTACGTTTTCTTGTTAACCAATTTCAAAAAAGGAGGAGATTCTCAATTCGGATGTTTTTTTTTTTATTTGTAACTTCAGCTCAGAATTCTATCATTTATTGGTCATTGGAAAATTATTGATTTGAATGTATAATGTATATACTTTCAGATTGCATTAAATTTCATCAAAATGGGTTCAGTAGTTTGCGCCATTGAAGTCGGTTCTCGTTTTTTTAAAGCAATTTCACTTGTCGCTACAACAAAATAAATTATCGTTTCCAGGCCAACAACCAGAGTCCTCAGTCGGGGCCGACAGATGTGGACAATCTACCGCCACCGCCTGCCTTCCTGCTGCAGCCTGACACCAACGATGCTCCTGGTAATCATCATCATCATCATCAGCAGGAGGATATCCACTGCTGACATAGGCATCCTTCATAATGTGGGCCATAATCATTGAGATACTAACCCCGAGAGATGAAATACTGTACTTTTTCGATCTCACAACAGTGTATTGATTTTGAATTAATATCTCTTAATAGCTCGCAACGGTGGTCGCTAAAAATTCTATAATGGATGATGATTTTGTGAATGCAATCTGTCTGTTTTATTTAAGTAGTTATTTATTCTACAAATGTCGTCATCAGAAAGTACTATTCGTTAAGAGTCGATAGAAGATATTATTGCTAGAACCCTATCGACGCCTGCCGTTTATTAAACTTCAATACGATCTTGAGTTTATATAGGTACTTAAGTTTTTAGTACTACATACTACTTTAAGCCGCGTTTCCGTTATGCAAGTAGCCTGCAAGCAAGGTGCAAGTTGCATGCATCTTGAGTTGTGGTAACGTAAATCTGCATGCAAGTTATTACAAGTTGATTTTAACTTGCACTCAAATGTGACGTCAAACTTGCATGCAAGACTTGCATAAAGGAAACGCGGCTTACTATCCAAATCATGATCCATGATAGGACCACTTGAACAAATACTTAGAATAAAGGCAATCCAATCCGTAGATTGTTTGTTGGCTTGTTTTTCTTTGACACAGCAACGGCGCGCCATTGCTGTGTCGCAACAGAACGACGTGATTTTTATACATATACTTTAAGGTCCGGAGAGTAATAATTGCTACTTATTGAAACTTGCTCCCGGAAAAATTGCACTATTTATGCGAGAGAATCCGCAGGTATCGGCTAGTCTATATCTATACAAATAAATAAAATTGTAGTGTTAGTTTGTGATATCAATATAACAGCTTTTTACTAAATGCATATACAAGTACGGTACATACCTATAAGAAAACCATTTATAACATTTTTGTCTGTCTGTCTATCTGTTCCGGGTAATCTCCGAAACGGCTGGACCGATTTTGACGGGAATTTCACTAGCAGATAGCTGATGTTACAAAGAGTAACTTAGGCTACGTGGGCGAAGCCGAGCGGCACAGCTAGTAATTAATATTACAGCATTTCTTCCAGGCATAAACGTAGCGGAAACCGTAAAGCAACTAACCGAGTTGAAACACATGCCCGCCTCCCCCGGCCTCGTCCGCCGCAGTGTTCAACAGCTGCAGAACCAGACTAACGCGAACACCAGCCCCACACAACTTTCCAGCTTCCAACAGTCCAAGACAAACTGGTGCTCGGTCACCAGTATAAACAGCACCGGGAACGTGAACCCGATATACGGGCAGACGGGTCAGCGCTTGGTGGCGTTTGAAAACTCGGTGTATGGGAGGAAGAGCAGCTTGAATAGTTCCAATTCGGATTTGTATAGAGAGGGGAATATGGGTAAGATTTTGTTGTACTTTTTTTCTATTTCGGCTTATTTTCCAGTTTAAGCAGAAATAGCAATGTTAGCCTGGTACGTGTAATAGGTGGATCAGCGTTGTGTGGTTGTTATTTTAGGTTCCAACAATCTGAAACTGAATGCTCTGAATACTTTTTAATTAGTCCTGGGTATGCAAAACCGAAAAGTTATTGTGTAAATAACCCATTTTCTTGTTAACTGTACATTTCTAACAAAATCTGGGCATGCAGATCAAAATGTCTTGAAAAAAATATCTTTTAGGAATGAAAGGTCTTCTAAAAACGTTGATCGCAGCTATACCCTGGTCAAAAATCTTAGATATTTTATGTAAACAAAGGGGTTGACACAAAGACTATAAATCCTGTTGACTAATGATACAACTTCCCCTCATACGAAAACGACATATGTAAATGCACTTTTCGCCACTGCGAGTACGAGTGCAGACTTATAACTTATCGATATTCAATGTATACTTTACAATTAATATATATACTATTATTAATTATTTTGGAAAAATAATAACCTTTCGTTTGGATTTGTTAACCGACTTCGAAAAAAGAGGAGGAGGTTAAATGTTCGACTGTACGTATTTTTTTAAGTAATATATTTTAACTGATTTCTCCGTCAATTGTGGACCGATTTTGAAAATTATTTTTGTTGTTTGAAAGTGTATCATCTCAAGCTGGTCCCATATACATTTTATGGAAGAACATCTGAAGATGAAAAAATGGTACTTGAATTTTCATATATCGCGATATTTTCATCGAAGTAGGTTCCCGGTTTTTTTTAAGTATTTCTGCTTTTTGTTGTTAGATTTCCAGACATCCCAGAAATAAAGGAAAAGTGGATAGAAGCGGCTCAAAAAGAGAATTGGTTCCATACATCGCAAGTCATGGAATCCATTCAGTAGCTTCGACGTGATGCGTGGCCAAAATACAGACAGACAGACAGACAAAAATAAAAATACAGTTTTGGCTTCAGTGTAGATAGGAGTGCCATCAAAAAAAAATGTGACCTGGAGTTTTATTATAAGTAGTATTATAGATTAATTTATAAAGTAAGTATGTATTGTCTAGGTTTTCCATATAATAATTTATTATTAATCCTATATGTCAGGGAATCAAGAATGCGGTGCTAACTACCTATTCAATTTTATCGATATTATTCTTTTCAGTAGTAGTCGTACCACATCACTAAATTACGTCATCCAAATGATCGGCCAATTGCAAGCATAGAATATTACCTCGCCCCCTGCCCGCGCCGGTGAGATATGTTTGTATGAGGAATTGTGTTCATGAGCTATCAACAGGCTAAATAATCTGTGGGTTGACAGAACGAAAAAGTTCATAGAAAACTGTGCAATCCATAATGTGGGGACATTATTATTAATTGATATTAAATTATAACATGATAAACTTGAATTATTGAAAAATCGTGAATGGACCGTTTTTGCATAATTGTTAAAATAAAACTATAATAAAAGGAAGTTTCTTTGTGCCGTTATTTTTCTTAGACTGGGAACACAGCAGAGATTTGAAACATTTTGTGCAATCGCCGCCATTTTCTTTTTCTGTCTTTTGATCTGTTTCAATCTCAAAAATCGAGTGTGTATCTTGTTGCGTATGTGTTGTTGTTAAAGATCTTTTTATTTTGTAGTGGTTTTGTTTAAGTTTTTGTTGTTGGTTCTTGTTACGTTATAACTGTGCCGCGCGAGAGCAAATCTGGGGGTGATAGAAACAAAAATATTTTTCACAAGTGAAAAATGGGCAACTGGCATGTCACTTTGACAATTACTTTTCGTGACATTTCTTTGTTTAAATAAAATATCTAAGATTATGGAACAGGGTCCGTCTGGGTTGGTACCACCACTTTGCTCGTAAAGTCAGCCACCAAGCGAGCATTACTGTGTTCCGGTTTGATGAGCAGTACCTAATGTCTCAGAGTAGCTGGTGCACTGCAGAGCCGCGCAGGACTGTGTTTCAAAGTTCTGAGTAGCACTGCAATTGTTATGGGCCGGCGTTATACTTACCATCAGGCAATCGACCAGCTCGTTTCGCTATCATATAACAAAAAAGACTACAACATATATTTTTTTTTATTTACTTATTTCGTGGTGCAGGTAGTGGAATATATGGCGAAGGCAAAGGTTCTCCGCACGGGTCCAGTCCGTCCACGCCGAGTTACGGAGACAATAACTCTTTCAGCAGCTTCGGACCGAGGCTCGCCAATGACTCGCACTACGGACAGACGGGTGAGACAATGTTTACAAGTTGAATTATAAAGCTAACACTGGTTGTCTGGAAGAGATCGCTATTTAGCGATAAGACCGCTCATTGTACTTACTATACCTTATTTAGTTATGTTCACTTTTGTATTATGTTGGTGTACAATAAAGAGTTATCCATCTATCTAAGCAATGGCCATTTATCCCGCTTGCTGGCGCTGTGGTAGACGGATACTTGTCATCTGATAATGCTTTTTGGAACTACTGAACTCCTCCCCCTCTGACTTTTCAATAAGGTGAAAAAAACATGATGAGAAATAAATGTACCCCAACTCCACTTACAGGTTTCAAACTACAGCAAGAGAAGAAATACGGACACAACAACGCAATCTACGCACAACCGGCGCAATTGTCAGCCGCCTACAACAGCGCCCTCAGCCCCCTCGCACTCAGGAAGAACATCGCCGCCCGCTCGCACAGCGCTGACAGGCATCACTTAGAACGTGAGCACATGTTGACAACTGACAGCCGCCTACAACAGACAGACCATTAAGCCTATAGACTCCGGTTAGCCGGATACCCCCAAAGGCCAAGGTTATGCATTATCACTGCGTATCGCAAATTCGGTAAACCAATCACAACACGCCGTCTTCCCTCGTCCCTGCCAACATTTTACGATTGTGTCGTACGATTGTGATGCAAAACTTGGATTATACGGCGTCTAGGTTTAATTGTCTGTGTTAGTCAACATCCCTATTGTACGTTGTTTGCAGAGAGCGGTCTGATAGCTACCCTAAGTGCTAAGCTAGCGCCGCAGCTATCCCCCCGCACCGCGCGCCGCGCGCCCCCGCCCCGCGACGCGCCCCCCGCGCCTGACGCACCCCACAAGCTGAAGGGTAAGCCACTGGATGCTACTTGCTTACTTCTTATTCGTATCGTTGATAGCGGTGAGTGGTTTCAGGCAAGGCTTGAAACCGGTTTATAAATAACCGTATAATAATGGTACTGAACGGTTTTGTAAATTAACTCGTTCCGAACGCGAGCGTTTAAAGAGAACTATTGAAAACCTCAGTAAACCGGTTTATTGCGCGACACCTGCAACACGACGGGTGAGAAGGTGGGACGAGGCGAAGTGGGGGAGGGATTTCCGCAGCCACCCAGGTTGCTGTCGCTCCGCCGGCCGAAAACCGTTAAAACCGGTATATACAACAAACCATATTACAATGAATGCTCGCTTAAAATCGTTCAATAGAGGTTAATAGTAGAACAAAACCGAAAACATAAGTTCACTTGTATTTAGGGCGGTACCGGTTTGAAATTTTAACCAGTTGTCAATGCCTGGTTTTCTCTGTAAGCTCCAGGGCTCGCACCCTTTTTTTGTTAATCAAACTATTTCTTGCAATTTTCACATTACATCATTAAATTAACAAAAAGAATACGCCAAAGGCATAACTATGCTGACATACATACATACATAAAAATAACTTTATATAAGTACTTCTAGAGAGACTCTCTCTTTGAAACCGTTTGATATTTCCTTGACGCGGTTGACGTAGATTCATGTGACCGCTTCTAAGTACTAAGTATGAGTCGCTTCTGCTCTCTGCCTATTTAATTTAAAGCAAGATAACTAAATTGGACTAATGTCATTGTAGTTATATTGATTTTGATTGTTATTGAATATTTTATCCTATGTTATTGACGTCCAAAAGTGTACTTTGTATGTACAGTCGCAGTAAGAAAAGGTTCGTCACCTTAAGGTTTATTTTTGTTTGCGCAGTATTTTTCAGTTGTGTTTTGTGATAAACACATTTAAGTAAGACTCCTTACTTAAATGAATTTGTCTAGTCTATGCCAGTAATAATTCGTTACCGTGACAGCGATTCTGTTACAATAAGATTTATAAACAAAGAGTAAATTAATAGGGAGATGCAAGTGATACGGACAGACTTTGACAGTTAAATTTGATTTATTTTTCTAGACAGCCAAGCCATTATGAAGGTTTTATGTTGATGTATACAGATGATGTAGACATTTGTGAAAGGTAAATGCTATTGTATAACCTTTGTCATCGCCGCATTAAGCAATAGTATTGTATACAGTAGTCTGCTAAATGCTGTAAGATCGATAGGTACTAAGTATCCTTACGTGATAAATAAATAAATAAAATCAATTTATTTCAGGTTAACATGTACCCATAATATAAACACACACAATTTTACAATTTAAAACAAAAGAAAGAAATCAAATAAAGGAAAGAATTTGGAAACTGACGAAGATCGCAACAGTACTTGAACGCATATTGAATTGAATTGTATTTGTCGTGTGTCTAGGTGCGCCGGCGGCGGTGCAGCCCGCCTTCCTTGACAAGTTGTCGGCGACACTCGCCGCGCGCCGCCGCGCCGCGCCGCGGTCGGGCTCCGTCGTTGACGTCATCAACCGACAGGCACAGGTGAGACACTGCGCTACATGATGAGGGGAGGGGCGGGGGGCGGGGGGACTTAAATGTCAATGCGCCACATGAAGGGGGGGGGGGGCAACTTACACAGCATGTTCTCAAACACAACGCGCACAGGGGCGGCTTCAACTGCACTAGCACACAAATATACTTGCACTAAATTTTAGTTATACTATTGTGTCAGGCAAACGCAACCAATGCGGGTCGTTTGCCTTATGGTAAACATAACAGTTGTAGAGCCACTATTTAGACGTAGAATGTTCAATTTGCAAGATGTCTGATTCGCGAAATGTCCAATTCGCCAAAATGTCCAACTCGCCAAGATGTCCAATTCCCCAAAATATCCAATTCAGGAAATGTCAAATTCCTCACCGCTGCCACAGATGATGCTGTGGTTCTGGTCACACACCTATCCAGTACAATATAAGTTTAGCCAAAAAGAAGAAGAAGGTATTATCGCTCTTTAAAATAAAGCATTACTAGCTTCTGCCCGTGGTTTTGACCCGCTTTCCCACAGGAACCGTGCATTTTTCCGGGATAACAAATAGCCTATTTTACTCTCCAGTCCAGAAACTATATCTATGCCAAAAATCACGTCGATCCGTTGCTCCGTTACTGCGTGAAAGAAGGACAAACCAACAAACCAATAAATACACTTTCGCAATTTATAATATTATTAAGTAGGATTAATAAAAAGAAACGTTTATTAAAAGTGTATGTATAAAATAAAAGCAGTCCCGAACGCTAGTCAATATCCCTATTATATTCTTTGCTATCTGTGCCCCGCAGCTTCGCCCAAGACGTTCTGTGCTATACACCCACTACATCACATGCGTTTTTCACACGCGCAAATGTGTGCGGGAAGTCTAAGGTTGTCACGTCGTATGAATAATTATTGTACACTTACACAAAAAGCACAAAAAAATGTATATAGATTTATTTTATAGAAGCAGCGGCGCAAGTACGGAAGTCGGTTCGATAAATTTGTCGAATGTTGCGAGTACCGAAGTCTGATCGTAAAGTATTGTAGTAGCTCTATATTCACTTTGGATTCGACGTAACTATTCGATAACTTTTGTCGAAAGTATCGAGGTTCGATAATTTATATAAAAAATCGATAAAACCCACTTTATCGATTTGAACTGTCAATTTTATCGATCGAAAAGATCCGTACTTGCGCTGCTTGTGGAACTGTTAGTAAATGATATTATTAAAATTACGTTATTACGTCCGACGGTAAAAATAGGTAGTCAAAATGTATATTTTATCGGGATCCAAATTAATTTGAGCAGGAAAATAATTAGTGCCTATACAACGGTAGTTCTCAGAATCTGGCGTTATAACACGTCAATTAGATATTTTTAATTGTTCTCCTAAAATATCCTCCTCAATTAAGACCCTTCTACGCCCCAATGGCCTTGCTCGAATGGGTGGAGTCAATCCCACTTCACCCGCGCGGTCCACACTTCGTCTTTCAAGAATATCGCAAAACGTAACGTCATAGAATACGCGGATGCACGAACGCGCGTGCGAGTAACGCGCACGGCATCTTCTTTGCCTATAATTCTTTGAATTCATTTAGTGGAAAGTTCTTCATTGAAAGTGAAGTTTGATCATCATTATCCATACTATCCATACTTCCATACTAAATATATCCTATATTCTACTCTATTATAAATGCGAATGTGTGTTTGTTGGTTTGTTAATTTGTTGGTTTGTTGGTTTGTCCTTCTTTCACGCAGTAACGGAGCGACGGATCGACGTGATTTTTGGCATAGTAATAGTTTATGGACCGGAGAGTAACATAGGCTACTTTTTATCCGGAAAAATGCATGGTTCCTGTGGGAACGAGGGTGAAAACCACGGGCAGAAGCTAGTTAAATTATAAATGCGAAAGTGTGTTTGTTGATTTGTTTGTTTGTCCTTCTTTAACGCAATAAAGAATCAACGGATCGACGTGATTTTTTGTCCCGGAACAATGGACGGTTCCTGTGAGAACGTGGGTGAAAACCGCGGAGCTAGTTCGTAAATAAACGGGACGGACGCACATGAGATCATACAACGATTTATCTCAAAACATCGCTCTGGACTATAATAAAAGTACAGACAGCCAATTTGGTCCGTAACGTTGAAATTTGTTACACCTTTTGACCCAAAAACGAACGTGTACGTAAATAAATGATTTTCGGGCTATTTTTTAATTTAATTTTGTAGTCGTGTTTTTTATATTGATGTCATTTACGGTATCGAATTATCTGCGAGTGTCCGTCTGGGTTTCCGTTTTGTTCATGAAGTCTGCCGGCAAACAGTAATGTGCCAGCATTACTGTGTTCCGGTTTGATGAGCAAAGTAGCCCGCGAAATTACTAAGCTTATGAGACTTAGTTATGAGCACACTGCAGTGCCGTGCAGGCCTTTGTGTTTCAAAGTTCTGTGAGGCACTGCAATTGTTATGGGTCGGCATTATTATGAGCGCACTGCGGTGCCGCGCAGGCTTTTGTGTTTCAAAGTTCTGAATGGCACTGCAATTTTTATGGGCCAGCATTATGACTCCCATCAGGAAAACGTCCGGCTCGTCTCGTTAACCAATACAATAGAAAAAATAGCCAAGTGCGGGTTGGACTCACGCGCCGAGGGTTCCGTACAGACTTGTAAGCATGTAAATAGTTCGTTCAAGACTGGAATCGTTAGGTCCTTCTACATTATAAAAGAATTTTTCATTTTTGTACACAGCACCCCGAGAAATCTTGAAAATTACACCCATAGCATTTTATTGAAAAAAATAATAATGTACGCTATGTTGGATTTTAAATCGTTGTCATTTTCGATATCAGCACCCCGAGAAACCTAGAAAATGGCACCCATATTATCGATTTCCTAAAAAAATGACCGCCATCTTGGATTTAAAAATGGTTGTCATTTCTGTAATCAACACCTAGAAAAATCTCGAAAATGACACCCACACCATTTTATTGAAAAAAAAAATGTCCGCCATCTTGGATTTTAAAATTGTTATCATTTTCGATATCATTTTTACTGTAGACGGGCCTAATCGATTGGTGGACTGATTTTGGGAAAGTGTTTAAAACGATGCGTATGGCCCTAATATGACCCAAAATATTTAAATTTACTTTTTAAAACAACTAATATTTTAATTTTCATGTATTTTAAATGCCGTTTTAAATTTCGCTCCAAAACGCCAATGACGTCACTTGTTCAATACCACAGAGTACTTTTCTATAACACTGTAAAGTGACAAGCAAAGATAATATAACCACTACTACCTAGTCTGTGCTACGTTTAGTGACAAGTTGATTCGATATTTTCTGTGTATGTATTGTTATGTATTAAAATAAAGTTTTTTGAGCTTACTGATTTATATATAGGTATGCTTTGGTTAATTAATACACTTTGAATCTATGATACTATTATATATTCATTGTTGGTTATAGAAATAATGATTTTTGGCATAATAAGTACGTACACGGAGGTCTTCACATTTCTAAATTCAGCAGAGCAGATATTATCGTTTGTCGAAAAGAAATTGGCCACCGTAAAACAATCAATTCTCGGCAAATTGGAATTATTTGCCTTTATGAAGCCACTTTCCATCATGGGAGAATATCCAAGAGTCGAAATAAATTTCGAAAAAGTGGCGCGGAATTCACGGCACAGATAAATAATCACAGAAATCACTCTAAAATACTAAGCACAACGAGCAATATACTCATTGGAGTTTTGGCGGGAATGCGAAAATGTGCTGTTGTTGATTTTGTGTTATTTACTAATACGCAAATCACGTGGAGCCAAAAGCAAAAAAAAAAATATTGAACAAGTGACGTCACGCGCGTTTTATGTCACGTGACTTCCGAGTGATTTACATTTTGATTATTGAATTAAAATTTAATTCCTTAAAAATAAACAAAAATATTGTGTTTTATAGGATTTCTGTCACAAAAACTACCGTTTCGCGGCAAAATTATATTTATATTTGAATACAGTCAACATCCCAATTGCAGTACCAATCAATACTTTGAAACAAAAAGATGCAGCACTGCATTGTGCTCGTATAAATAGTCCTAATAAAAAAAAGTAACTCAAAATATACTATAATAAATATAGCGTCCATGCGCACACACAATATAAATAGTTCCTATCTGATTTCCCTCTAGACGCTAGTCTTCAAACCCACACGAATAGAGAAATACTTGTGTCGATTGTCATTCACACACACAAATGCACGTAGTCGGCGGACAGCGCGAGCGGATCAACGAGTGACACAACCTCCCCGTCTGATAGCTAGCGCACGACTGCCGCGCGCGCCCGCGCAGAGCCCCTCCAAGACTTGGACGTTTGGAAATAGATTTTTTGCTATTTTCTTTGAGAAAATGTTGCTTGATTTACAAAAGAAACACGTACTTTAAAGTAAATTTTCTTCCTTATTTTTTGGTGTAAAATTAATTCCAAACGTCTAAGTAATTTAGAAGTTTTAGGGAAAATAGTTTTAAAACAGCATGCTGTTAAATATTTTTTCAAGCCATAAGTAATGGTAACACAAAAAAAAATCAATCAGTCAAATTAAATTAATGCCCTTGAATTGATCATTCAGGTAGTATTTTTTTCAAGTCGTTAAACCAAGCCGTGTGGGAGTTTTAGGAGGAGAAAGTAGTCGTTTTGGCGATCCTAGCCCCTTAAACGTCTAATAACGTGTTACCGCTTTTGGACCGACGTCCTTGTCAAAACCGTGGGGATATTCAGCTATATAGGTAGGTCATTGGTAGTGGGTATAAGGGTCCGAATTTTATTATTCTGGTCTAAATGAGTCATTGCATTATTTCTTACTAGCTGCTGCCACGCGGTTTCACCCGCGTGTCGATTTTGGATTACATGGTTTTTATTTTTTTGCGCGGAACCCTAATTCTTTTTCTAAAATTAAAGTAGCCTAAGTTACTCCTTGTAACATCAGCTATCTGACAGTGAAAGTCCCGTCAAAATCGGCCCGGCCGTTTCGGAGATTACCCGGAACAAACAGACAGACAGACAGACAAAAATTTTAAAATTGGTTGTTGTGTTATAGGTACCGTATATACTTTCATATGTATTTTGGTAAAAAGCTGTTATTTTGATATTACAAACAGACACTTCAATTTTATTTATTTGTATAGATGGTGTCGATTCTGTCAATTCATACCTAAACCTGTTTGAAATTTCAATCTCATCATATTTTCTAAATGAGAACTTGAGAAAGAGATGGAATATATATTTATACCTGTCAAATTAACCCACTTGCTTGTGTCTAGTGCAAATTTAACGGCAATGAATTTAGTGGAGTCTAATTTATCAAGGATGGAATATATTTGACAGCTCTATAACTACATTTGTATCTGTGACAAATCTTCCATCTCTTTCTCGTGTTATGTATTGGAAAGAGAGAGATTGAAACTAAAGTTAGCTTTAGATATGAAACGACAGAATCATAAATAATAATAATATATTTTTATTTCGGAAATAAAATAATGATGTTTCCATACTATAGGTAAGGTTTATAAATACTTTTAATATCTACCACATTATCGGACTTCCTTACGTCCGGCCTCATTGATTAAAACAGGAAACGTAAATGCCTGCGCGTTTAACGGCAGTTTGCTTTATCTCGCACTTCTGAGTACTTCATTGATGCAAATTGTTAATTAAATTAAAATTGTAAACGCGAATTAATTTTGTTGCTATGGTACCTTACATATCTGAGGTTATTACGTAAAACGGATGATTTGCGAGAGCCTTGCGATAGTTGCTGTCAAACTTATTATTAGATATACCTGTTGACGTTAGAAAGTTAGGGTTGTCAGTTAATAAGAAAGAAAAAAAGGTGAATTGAAAATTATGCGCTGAAATTAGTTTTTTAGAAGGTTACTTTTATCATTCAGATAGAGCAAACAAAAGTTACATAAAAACACGTCTGCCCTAGCCAGTGTCACTCGGGATGATGTAAGGATTCTAACGACACCCCGTATATCCAAATCTGTTCAGTTATGGAGGAATAAAGAAACTCACATACATACATGAACCCTAAAACACTCATTTTTTGCGCATTCGTGTAAAATGATACTTTTTGGATAATATTGGTAACCAAACTAGGAGATAACCCGGTAGTTATAATCCGAAATAAAGTCATCATCTCAAGAATTTCGGGGCTTACATCGACCGCTCCCATAGCCTAGTTGGTTAAAGCGTCTTGTTTAGATAGTTCAGAAGACACGGCAGTGAAATTTTTGAGAGCCTATGTGTTTGAAACCGGAGAGCTAATGTGGGATAATACTTTAAAAATACATTAAGGGCAGGACACTCAGCGCCGCTTTCTCGCTCGCGCATATTAAAATTTTTGAAGATATATAATACAAGCACTTATATAATTATGAAAAATCGCATTCGGTGAATTTGCTGGCAATAACATTACAAAGATACGGCAAAAGTATCATTTTGATCCGATCAGGTTTTTATACATGACATAAAATCCCACTTTTAGTTTTGGAAACTTAAGTGGATCAAAATGAAATTTTTGCCGTACCTTTGTAAAGTTACTCGTATTACAGCAAATTCACCGAATGCGACTTTTTATAATTATATTAAGTGCTCGTTTATCTTCAAAAATGTTAAGATGCGCGAGCGAGAAAGCGGCGCTGAGTATCCTGCCCTTAACTTTATAATTTTGTGACCAGTGAGAGAATACTATAGCCCTTCGCAGGATATAATGAAGTCAAACTGTATATAGAAGCGAATATTAGTAATTGTGTGAAATAAGTAACAAACTGAATACAAAAAAACTTGATTTTAGTTCTTCACACAAATTTTCTAGTGTTGTTAGGATTAAAACCAGCAACTTTATGCAGATTGTAGACGCATATGCAAACGTACGTTTGCTTGTCAGAATAACAACGCTTATACGTCAAGCGCGCATTTCGAGTATCACGAAATCCGCGCTTGACGTAAAAGCGTTGTTTTTCTGAAAAGCCAACGTACGTTTGCATAAGCGTCTACACTGCCCCTTAGGCAGTATACGCTACTCAAACGCTACACCATGGGATAGGCTAAAGCCACAAATGATATACCTAGTGACGTACGCTGCCAATTATTCCGCGCTTCAGCTTCAGCACAGCAATCAACGTGATTCAAGGAAATACCCAATAATATGAACTAATCTTTACTTATTTGATTTTTCCGGTGCCTACTTACGGCACACGGTCGTATCTGAATTTGAATTTATTTATTTTGTGATTACTATAGCACGCACGCTAAATATGAAATGGTAAAACCTAATTTTAGTAGACATATCTTAATTTTAGTTTTAGCATAACACGCCAGATTTGCACATAATGCAGTGTCAAAATATAACATTTTGGAATAACATAATATTGTGGTGCAATTGGGATATTGCATGAAACACAAAATACATAATTTCCGTCGTTATACAGTTTTCAGAAGATCACATTAACACAATAAAAATGAAATTCACAAAAAGGTATATAATTGCATGTATTAGTATAAGTTACCCGAATTCAACATTTTTTTTTATTATCCATTAATAATTTAAATCATACCATCAGATTCTTTACATTTTCGTGAATAAAAAAATGTATGACAGCTATGTAGGTACTTAAACGCAGTTTTTCACGGCGAAATCAGCAAAATGCTTGTTTTTAGTACAGCTTTACGGCCCGCGTAGAAAAAGTGACGTCAGATGTTCTGTCCAATTTGTATGGGGCATTTTAGCGCTCAGTAGATACGCCCAACTTTGACCCTCATTTTTGACGTTTCTAGCGATTGATTTCCAGTTTTTTCGATATAGACATTTGATTCTCATGAAAAAATGAAATGATTGACAAAATTGGAGTCAACATCCCTATTTGGAGTTGGGTATTCTAGAGTAGTCATAACTCGAGTAGGTAACATCAAATACAAATAAATAAGTATGGTTGCAAAATATTATGCGGTCTTGTGCAAAATCTTTGTGTACAATACGTCTTAGGGCATTTAAAAACCAAGAAGAAGCATGTATATAGCTATATTGGTGATATTGGCTGTAATAGTGTCGATTTTGACATCTCATACTATATCTAATTTTAGTTTCAATCTCTCTTTCTAAATGAGAACATGAGAAAGAGATAGAATATATTTTAGTTCTGTCAAATTAATCCACTTGTAACTATTGTTTTACGGCAATGAATTAATTGCGTCTAATTTATCAAGGATGGAAGGTATTTGGCAGCTCTAAAACTAAATTTAGGTCTGCCAAACCTCTTCAATCTCGTTCTCGTCTTATGAGTCCAAACGTTAAAATAATATTACTTCATTCCAGCCCGACCCTCGAGTGTGCCACACGTCGCTAATGGAGCAGATCAAGCGCGGCGCGACACTCCGCCGCAACAAACAGTGCAACGACCGCTCCGCGCCCAAGATACGCTAAACTACGGCAAATACGCTGAACAAACAAACGTATGGTAATATGGATACTGTATTAATAAGCTAGAGCATTCATTTGTTACAGAATAATAACTACGTTTTTTTTGTAGATGGTAAGCATAACGCCGGCCCATAACAATTGCAGTGCCACTCAGAACACAAAGTCCTGCGCGGCACTGCAGTGCGCTCGTTACCCTGATACATTAGGTATTAAGTCTCATAAGCCCAGTAATTTCTGGCTACTCTGCTCATCAAACCGGAACACGGTAATACTTGCACATTACTGCTTGGCGGCTGACTTCAGCAGCAAAGCGGTGGTAACAACCCAGACGGACACTCTCAGAAACGACCGATTTTTTATTTGGTTGCTGGAACAGTTACTGAGCGAGTACTTTTCGCTGTACCATCGGCACAAGTACGGAAAATCGGTTCGATAAATTTGTCGAATCGAAAAACCCGATAAATTTAACGAATGTTGCGAGTACCGAAGTCTGATCGAAAAGTATTGTTGTAGCTCTATACCTATTCTCTTTGGATTCGACCTGGCTATACAACCCACATATAAACCACATATAAAACCCACTTTATCGATTAGAACTCAATTTTATCGAATTTTATCAATCGAAAAGATCCGTACTTGCGCTGCTGTATACATTTCTCCACTGTATGTCATCTGCTTTCAAGATTAGAGAGAGATAAAAACCCTGAGTTGTTGAAAGGAAAATATCCTACCATAGTAACTAACCAACTATGTCAGTCTCAAGAATTCCCAGTATAATAATTTAAATGTATTCAGATAAAGTAATTATTAATTATGCGGTTTCGTAATAATGAGACCTCTGTAATTATTCAATGAAAAATTACGTCATGGCGTACAACATTCCAGAAATTACACACCACTTCATGTGGTAGATAATTTAAATTATAACCCTTCTGACAGTTAGTTTGTAGGTAGGTATAGACAGTATACCTACCAATGTATTCGCTAAGCTTAAATGATCAAAGGGCCTAGTGTGAATTTTGCAACAAGTAAACGCGTTCTATAGTGACCGCGTTTACGTAGATTTTGTGTGAAAAAATGTAACCCCGCCCTAAATGCGCCTAGGGGTGCTATACATTTTACGCTAGCGCCGCGTTTATGAACAGTCATCGCGCATAAATTTAGTAGGGCGTTTACACGAGAAACGCGATCGTCGCGTAAATGAATTCTAATTGTGATATTCACTCAGCTTACTGGACTCTGCCTCACAGTGTAGTCATTAGAAAGAAAGACAAGACATTTATTTGACGCACATAAATTAATATCATAAATGGTACAAAACGAATTTTTTTATGGCGTCGAAAGTGAGTTATCTCAGAAACAAAATCTCTTTTGGCGCCATACATGTATAAGTAATACGTTTTTGTACCATTTACGATTTTATATATATATTTTTTATCTTCCAAAAAAGTCGAGTGCACGAAACATTCAACTTTCATCAAAATTGGTGCAGTGGTTTGGCACTTAAGTCGGTTCGTCGCTTTTTTAAGCATTTTTTTCAAAGCTCAGCTATTATAGCTACCACCCTCAATCGGCCGCGAAATGCTTATCACCGTACTCCGGTAGCTCCATTTGAGAGCCAGCGGCGCAAGTACGAGAGTCGGTTCGATAAATTTGTCGAACCGAAAAACTCGATAAATTTATCGAATGTTGCAAGTACCGCGGCGCGAGTAAGGATCTTTTCGATAAAAAATATTAGATAAAATTGACAGTTATAATCGATAAAACCCACTTTATCGATTTGAACTGTCAATTTATTCGAACTTTATCGATCAAAAAGATCCGTACTTGCGCCGCTGCTATTCCGAGTATTCCCTACCTTCGACAACATCACCATATAAGATCATGATTTTTAAAAGGAAAACATAAAGTGTAATATCCATTTAAAAATCGATTCTAAATTTACTCACGTAATACGTTATTACGCAATATTTTAATATCGCTATCCAGAATGTAATGCGGTTGAATAAATTTAATTAATGAAAGCATTGAGTTGCTAATTAGATGTGAAATGCTACTACGAGTAATACCATGAATAGGTGATTAGTACCAACGCGTGTGTGACGTTTGCCACTAGCAATAAGGAGAAAAGGAATTCCCATATTATCAATTTTTATTACTAACCAACAAACTTATGTGTGGGTTGTGTGTCATAGCAATTTGAAAAATCCAAGTGTGAAAGTAGACAAAAAGATAATATTACCGTTTCGCTGGTGCAATCTGTTACTTACCAACCAACTTATGTGTGTAACAAAGTTAGCAATTTGAAAAATCCAAGTGTAAAAGAGGGCAAAAAGAGAATATTACCGTTTTGCTGGTGCAATCTGTTACTAACTAACCAACTTATGTGTGTAACAAAGTTAGCAATTTGAAAAACCCAAGTGTAAAAGAGGCCAAAAAGAGAATATTACCGTTTTGCTGGTGCAATCTGTTACTTACCAACCAACTTATGTGTGTAACAAAGTTAGCAATTTGATAAATCCAAAGGTTAAAGAGGGCAAAAAGAGAATATTACCATTTTGCTGGTGCAATCTGTTACTTACCAACCAACTTATGTGTGTAACAAGTTAGCAATTTGAAAAATCCAAAGGTAAAAGAGGGCAAAAAGTTTTTTTTTTATGTTATTTAGTAACGAGACGAGCTGGTCGTTTGCCTGATGGTAAGCATAACGGCGGACCATAACATTTGCAGTGCCACCTAGAACTTTGAAACACAGGCCTGCGCGGCACTGCAGTGCGCTCGTTACCCTGAGACATTAGATATTAAATCTCATAAGCCCAGTAATTTCACTGGTAATATTACTTACCGTTTGCTGGTGCAATCTGTTACTAACCAACCAACTTATGTACAAAACTAGCAATTTCAAAAATGTAAGTGTAAATGAGGGCAAAAAGAGAATGTTACCGTTTAATTAGTACAATCTGTTACTAACCAACAAACTTATGTGTGAAACAAAGTTAGCAATTTTAAAAAACCAAAGGTAAAAGAGGGCAATATGATATTATTATCGTATTGCTGGTGCAATCTGCCGCCAAGCATAAGCGTGCATGCTTATTGTGTTCCAGTTAGTTGAGCTAAGTAGTCAGTAAAATAACCGGGGAAATAGTTATAGTGATACCGGCCTTCTCTCAGGAAGAGAGAGAGAGAATGGGCCATAATCCGCCATATTTTGTTAGTGGGAGGACTAACTCTTTTGCGAGTGTCCGTCTGGGTTGTTGTGGTAACAACCCAGACGGACACAACCATTTTATCATAATGGCATCATCATTCTGTCTCTCAAGTATCTTCAGAAACTTTCCATTATATACATTTCAAATTTGTTGAGAACACATAGGGACCTTATTATAATAATTTTTTAGCAGAATTGGATCCTTGGATGCACCCGCATGCTGAACGTTTGTAGAGAATTTGAGAGGTATCCGCGTGGGGTGAACCACGCAATACGTGTTTTGTTAGTGGTAAGACTAACTCTTCTGCGAGTGGCCGTCTGGGTGGTTCTTGTTACCACCACTTTGCTCGTGAAGTCTGCCGCCAAGCAGTTGTGTGCAAGCATTACTGTGTTCCGGTTTGATGAGCAGAGTATCCAGTGAAATTACTGGGCTTATGAGACTTAATACCTAATGTCTCAGGGAACGAGCGCACTGCAGTGCCGCGCAGGCCTTTGTGTTTTAAAGTTCTGGGTGGCACTGCAATTGTTATGGGCCGGCGTTATGCTTACCATCAGGCAAACGACCGGCTCGTCTCGTTACCAATGTGTGATTTATACCTTATACATATACACCCATATAGGTATATATATCCAATTGCCCACCCGTCATATCATCATATTTGCTTTTTTAATGCACAAAGTTTTGTCCCGGGAATCGAACTGGAAATCCCCTACGCGCTGCAGAAGTTACTCAATACACCGCGGGAGGCATCGAAAGACGCGTGCAGTACACGTCACCGTGCGCTCGTACACATGTCGCGGTTTACATTGTTGAACAAGACTCAACACTGCTCTGATTCTATCAAAATCGTCAGTATGACTATGGCCCATACATATGGTATTATGACTTATGCGTCTAAACCACATTGATATTAAAATTATTCATAATACCTACAAGTTTATTCCAAAATGTACCGACGAAACTCGACGCCAGATTTCTACGTACGAGGCATCGAGAGTTTAAGATTTTGAATGACCTTTTCCAAGGGAGTTTCTCACAACTTGTCGACTACTTTTCTTCCCAGGGTGCCCCCAGTTTGTGCTGGGCCTCTAGGCAGTTGCCTACTTTGCCTTATGGATAATCCGGCCTTGGGCGCAAGTGGGCCTTAGTGTCATTAAAGTTAGTTTAAGATTGCCGTTCAGTATTACTCCTACTACCTAATTTAGGTTGGAATTATTTTTTTATGAATAAAACATCAAGAAAAAGTATGTTCATTATGTCGTATGATTACTAGGAAGCGTTACGTTAACCGTTACTATGACCACTGTGTCACCTGATAAGTGACGAAGCTGTCAAAGGTGAATACACTCGACATTCCAACTGTCACCTTCGACCGCATCGTCACTCAGCATCAGGTGACATAGCGGTCAAACTCCGGCTATATTCAAAGTATTATAATTTAACTATACCGGGTGAGTTTGAATTAGTATATTATATAATCCCGAAAAGGGGTGAATCTTATCGTTGACGTACTTCAGCGTCGCGATTAAGTAACCATTGTTTACTAAATTGAGTAACTTTTTGACTTCCGCGTTGTGGTTTGCAGCCGAGCCGAACGCGGCCCATATACTCCAATCAAAGGTTATTAACTGACTAAAAATACCAATTGGTTTTACAGTCCATCGTTGCGAGCTCAAGAAAGTTTTTTATTTTATAACAAACTAACCCAGGTTACGTTGTCCAGCGTGGCGCGTTAGTTTTGGTTAAGTTCAGTATAGATCGAACTGACAATTAGACATTCTTTAGCGTCCATTAATTACGTGAGGTGATCTTGTCAATTTTGGAACGTCTCTCCCTGGGATGTCGTGAGATTTGGCTTGAGCCTCCCTAATCTCACGTGAGATTTATCAAAATACGTGTTTTTTGTGCAAATACGTTAAAACGCAGCGTTCGTCGAGTCGCGTGGTTACAAAGTCTTCTCCGAGTGTCCGTCTGAGTGGGTGGTACTACCACTTTTCGTGTAGTCTGCCTCCAAACAGACGTTTGCAGCGCTATGCCATCATGCGAACAACGAGCTCGCGTCATTATCCTATAGTATATAAAAATACATATTTAAGAGTCCGTAAACATTTTAATCTTTGCACGCAGCAGTTGTTTTGATATGATAACTAAATTTGTACATTCCAAAAATCTCAATCGACCACATTGAATTTCGCGTACGTAATGGTCACAGTGACATTATAAAACGTCATAGCGTGATGTCACACTTCAGTAATATCATTATCTGTCAGGACAGTGACGTCGCCGGCTCGCTGTCATGTAAAAAGTCACGTACCTAACAGTTGTGAGATTGTGTTATTTGGTAAGGAGACGAGCTGGTCGTTTGTCTGATGGTAAGCTTAACGCCGGCCCATAAAAATTGCAGTGCCACCCAGAACTTTGAAACACAAAGGCTTGCGCGGCACTGCAGTGCACTCGTTACCCTGAGACATTAGGTATTAAGTCTTATAAGCTCAAACCGGAACACAGTAATGCTTGCACATTACTGCTTGGCGGCAGACTCACAAAGCGGTGGTAACAACCCAGACGGACACTCGCAGAAGAGTTAGTCCTCCCACTAACAAACGTGTGTTGTAATGTTAAATTAACTTAAATTAAGAATTTTATTTTAAAAAACCAGAACAGATTTTAGAAACAGAACTAAAAATTGAAAATGATAATGAAAATTATAAATTAATACCTTTTGGATGCACTTGGAGCTTTTTTAATTTTCCCTTTTTATTTACTTACAGGAATTACACATACAGAAGTTTCCATAAAAGCTTCTGAAAATCTATCGGTTCTCTGCTGAATGGAGCAGAAAGAATCAAAGCAATAACCATTCTAAGATATGTCTGAACGGTATGGAAATGGCTTCATCACAATAGCTACATCATCAGCAGCTGGAAGACGTCCACTGCCGAACATAGGCCCCCGATAGACCGCCACTTGGATCGAGTACACGCCTCTTGCATCCAGCGGTTCCCCGCGGTTGTGACAAGGTCATCGGTCCACCTAGTGGGGGACCGTCCTACACTACGTCTTCCGGTTCGTGGTCGCCACTCGAGAACCTTTCTTCCTCATCTGTTACCGGTTCTGCGAGCGATGTGGCCTGCCCATTGCCATTTCAACCTTAGCTAATATCTAACTAGCCAATAGCTTAAGTTTTCAAATTAATCTCATAGGTGTTAAGGAAAAAGTATATCCAAAATGTTATAAATATCCAACATACATTTCAAAAATGATATAATAGATTTTCCTGATAAGTTATATCTTTAATATCATAAGTGTATTCAAAGTTACGATGTTTAGAATTGAGCTGAGGTTTAGATGGACACACGATTATGTTTGAATATGTATGTATGTATGTATGTACATTCAATATCGTGTGATCAACTGAATTTGAATGAATTTGGTAAACATTTCTATAATGCCACATATCTATGGAAGCGGTTTTCTGAGTTATTTTCTCAGTTTGACACTCACATATATTATGATATACTAAAAATATATGAAAGGATCATGTATATGTGAGTTTTGAATTCTTGTATATCTGCGTAGAATAGTATTTAGTACATAAGCTTCGTAACTGAAATATATATTGACTGTCATATTATATTTATACAATAATATATATTATAATGTTTTGTAAGCGTACATTTTTAACGTAGAATGCGTACTAATGCTAACACTTTGTTTTTTTTAAATCGTAGCTTATATTTAGATAATATATAATAAACATGTTCGTTCCTTTGTCTAAATAAATAATTATATTTTTTTTAAACTGTTTTTTTGTTGTTTAATATTTTCTTTAGATCGATCTGTACTGATGTTTCTAGTTTGAATATCATTATTTTAGAACTAAGAGTGTTTATAATTATTAGAGATGTAGGATAGATGTTGTCAACATATCTCAATAAAAATATAGTTAAAAAAATATAGCATGACGTCCACTATTACATGTTTTACCGAATTAATATCTTACAGATTTTTGTGAAAATTTTTGTATTATTCAAATGTTATTATGCTTTATGTGGGTAATACCGATTACGGAAGCCTTTATCGAATCAAAAACATATCTGTTACATATGAGGAAACGTTTGTATATAAATTGTATGCTTGTGGTTTATATTAAAGCAGACAATACAAACACAAATTAAAAAAAATAATAAACACATATAATGTAGGTAAACGTTTATACTAGATTACACTACATTAAAAACAAATATAAAGGAACAAAATACAAAAAATACAGTCGGAGAGATATGAGGACACAGATGTTCTCTGGCGTATGCCGAGACGCTTTCGACGCTTTCTAAAACTAAAACAATGGGCCGACCCTTGCGCAGGCGGGGTGGCAGTCGCCGCCGAAGATGCGCGAACGTTTCCGACGCTGCACGAACTGCGCGTGGGGTGATCTTTCGCGCGTTACACACATTATATTTTAATTTCCCATACAATAGGTATTTTATAGTAATATGTTACACTTGGTAATTTTGAGTAGTTCATACATATAATTAGAAGTGCTTAAATCTTGGAGAGTTGTCGTTCATTCTAAACCGAGTTGTGTAAATGAAACACACCTAGAATCATTTAACTATCGCGAGCTCTCTCTTGAGGGACCTATGTGAAAAAATATTTTGAATTAATATCTAATACTTAACGTTTTATAATTTTTTGTTATGGATTAATAGAAGCAATAATTAGTAACTTTTAAACTTTCGCGATTCGAAAACATTGTTTACTTTTAAGAACGGGACTTAATCGCGATAAAAACACAGGTTTATATTTACCTCGACGTCGACAACAAAGAAGCAATAATTTTTCTAAAAATATGTCCAATTTCGTTATTGTTAAAATTTTTTTTGCAAAAACTTTCAGCCACTGGACGTGGACATGCGCTCTTTTACAAACTACTCTTTACTAATCAGTGGTTTAAAGTATAAATTGAAATCTCATTTAGCAAGCACAAAACAATAATTTAATTCTGTTGCTTATATACCTTTTAGTAGTCGGATGAGATATTGTAATTCCATTGTATTTGGAACAGTCGATGTTATGAATACTAGTATAAATGTATGTATGTATGAATAATGTGTGTATGAATGTATAGAAATTTTCACAAAACATTTTACTTCCGATTTGCGTTACTAAAATTGTATTAGCTAAGATGATTATGTGTATTGTAATTGATGATTTTGTGAAATAAATCGATATTATGTCCCTTATACACTGTTTTATTTTAAACACTACTTCACTTGTAACAAACAGACTAGGTATATAATGGAATCTTGGAAGTTCAATTTTAAAGTACTTGCCAATAAATCAATCAATGCTATTTTACAAAAAATGTTACAATTTTCTTTATGATAAGATAGGTGCTTATCTATACAAATAAATAAAAGTGAAGTGGCTGTTTGTAATATCAAAATATCAGCTTTTTACCAAATGCATATGAAAGTATAGACGGTAGGTACCTACAACAAAAAGAGGTAATTTTTGTCTGTCTGTCTGTTTTTTCTGAGTAATCTCCGAAACGGCTGGACCGCCTTCGACGGGATTTTCACTGTCAGATAGCTGATGTTATAAGGAGTAACTTAGGCTACTTTTATTTTAGAAATATCACAACAGTGCATTTAGACAACACACACACCCTATTTAAACAGATTTGTGGTTGCTCATATTTAAAGACGGTGTTAAGGCATGTTGAGTTTCACCCTGTCTAACACAGGTTTAGGGTGTGTTTTTTTGGTAATACCGATAGTCTTTGATCACATCGTCACTTGAAACCAGCTGAGTTGACATAAATATATACATCACAAAAATTTCGCTTCCAACAGGATTCGAACCTGCGTCTTCTGGCTTGAGCCAGCGTCAGCTGAGTTGAGGTCAACCGCTAACCCTATTCACCGCTAACATCATGAGCTGTTACAAAAAAAGTTACGTATTAGGTGGCAGAATACACGATCAAAGCTTGCCTACCTGGAGCTACCTACTATATTACTAATCTGTGACCTAGATGAATAATCACAGAATTGTATTAAGTCTGTGTGAATAATGGATTTACGCAGAAAAAAAAGTCTACCTACCTAGTAAACTGTCTACGTATTATCTACCTACTCTAAATTTCCCAATGGATTCACTCTTTTTACAAATGTTCGTATTACGTTACTATATCTGACATCACTATGATGTAAGAGGATAAACTATAATAACTATAACAATTATATACTCTTATTCTCTTAGTTTAATTTTTTAATTTTAGGTATTTATTGTACAGTTTAGATAATTACGTGTAGTCTATGATGTTTAATAATAAAACAGGCACTCTTAAAAGCGTTTGTTTAACTTATTGCTTATTAGTGACGTCTTGTACAACTTACAATATATGTAACTTAAATCTAGCAAAAATGCAAATGACACAATAGAACACATAATGGAAGTATGCAGATCTGCAGGGTTATTTTATTTAACTCGCTGCTGCCCCGCGGTTTCACCCGCGTGGAGATTTTGGATTTCACAGTTTTTATTTTTTTGCGCGGAACCCTAATTCTTTTTCTAAAATTAAAGTAGCCTAAATTACTCCTTGTAACATCAGCTATCTACCAGTGAAAGTCCCATCAAAATCGGTTCAGCCGTTTCGGAGATTACCCGGAACAAACAGACAAAAATTTTAAAAACGTTTGTTTTGTTATATGTACGGTAGGTATATACTTTCGTATATGCATTTGGTAAAAAGCTGTTATTTTGATATTACAAACAGAGACTTCAATTTTATTTATTTGTATAGAGTATAGATTACTCGGAATGATATCCGTGTCGGAAGCGACTGTCTTGATCGTTTATATTTCGAAATCGTATCCCGTCAGAGAAATTTCCCGTGTAGATTCGACAACTCAGCTGCATAAACACGCATACAATCCCTACAATATTTATTAGTTAAAATCATCCTGCAGGTTTCCTAAACCTATTGAGAAGGTATGACGTTTTGTATGGCAAGTTCCAGAAGATAACGCAGCAAAATCCCACTCGTGTTGTTGAAAAATTGAAATAGGTAAACAAATATTCAAGCAACAAACGGCTAAATATGTAAATATGTTGTAAAATGTCCTTCCACTGCAACTTCCTTGTCCTGCAACTAGTATTTGTCGATCGTGTAATAATATAACTAGGTGGCAAGACTAACTACTCTGCGAGTGTTCGTTTGTGCTGGTAGCACCGCTTAGCACGTGAAGTCTTCCGCCAAGAAGTAATGTGCAAGCATTAAAAGCAAAGCAAGCTGGTAAAGTAGCCAGTGAAATTACTTGACTTATGAGATTTAGGTAATTTCTACTGTCTCAGGCACAGATCAGGGTAACGCCCAGTAATTTCACTGGCTACTCTGCTCATTAAACCGGAACACAGTAATGCTTGCACATTACTGCTTGGTGGCAGACTTCTCGAGTAAAGCGATGGAAACAACCCAAACGGACACTCGCAGAAGAGTTAGTCCTACCACTAACAAAATGCAGTATAAGACGACATACCTACCACGTCACTAACTTTGTTTTGTTTTGCCAAAGCGCATCAAGGGGCAAAGCTATGACCATTGTTTATTATTCTCATATATTAATGAAAAACCTTGCATGTATTACGTTAACCATGAAATTACGTTACTTGTTTTGTGTTATTGTATTTTACATTCTAAAGAGCAACATGTGCTAGTGGGTAAATAATTCTCGTAAAAGCTTTACCTGTTTCTAGTGACATTTTTCTTATTAAAAGCTAAATTTGTTCTTTGAACACAAAATAGAGCTCTATGTATACACGACTTCACCAAAAAATCGACATGTTTGCTCTTGTTGTGACAGCTTTAAAGCCGCCCGAAAGCTTCTGACGCTCACGTCATCCTACTTTCCTACTTAATATCATAAATGCGAAAGTGTGATTGTTGGCTTGTCCTTCTTTCACGCAGTAACGGAGTAACGGATCGACGTGATTTTTGGCATAGATATAGTTTATGGATTGGCGAGTAACATAGGCTACTTTTTATCCTGGAAAAATGCACGATTCCTGTGGGAACGCGGGTGAAAACAACGGGCAGAAGCTAGTTTATCGATATTTTCGACATAGGTTAGGTATCGGTAACAATTTATACTGTTTTCTGTGGTAACCATGAGCTACGGTATGAGCAATGGTGTGGGCTATGGTATGAGTTTTCAGCCGCGTATATAGAAACGCTACTTCAAAACGTCACCAATGTTACAGCAATTTTGTTACAGTAAAGTTGAGGATAGCTATTTCAAAGGATGTCACAGCCATCAGCTGCGATCCGTGACGTGAAACCTCAAACATGTAGTAGGTACCTACTTTATTAGGCTTTTGAATTAATTAACACATCTTATTCCTCTTGCCATTGTCCCATTATTACACGGGGTTGGCGCAGCATTGCATACGTACCTACTACTTTTAGCTTTTTTGCAACACAACATGGATTATAATATAGTAATATATACTTAAATACTGCGCTGTCTAAAAAAAATAATTAGGTATCCTGTGTTTTATAAGACGGAAATCGGTTTACGCACCGGTTTACTATATTGTAACACATTTTAGATGTAATAGGTAATTTAAAAAAGTCATAGAGCAATTAAGCTTCATAGGCATTGTCTATGTAGAACAGTACCTATGCATGCAAAACCGCAGGATTGCTGCTATTACTAAGAATATACAGTACAACTATACGTCAGGTTCAACCGCAGCTGATCCAAAGTTCGCGAAACTAAGACAGACAGTAAACCAATAAAAACTATTAGGCTTAGTTACTCACAGTAGACCACAACAAAATATTATTTTGATCTATTGTAGCAACGTCATTGATCACGAGATTACAAAGAAAAAAAACTGCAGGATATTTTTAGCCATTATGCATACTCCTATTATTTGGCCACTACCTCACCTAATTTTATGGTGCCGCTTCATGACCCGCCTAACGCAAAAATCCTAAAACGCAAAAATGGCCTAAAGGCTTTTTTGTTCATCGAAGAAAAACAGGCATTACGGAAAAAGAAAGACGACGCCAAAGCCTTCGGTTGGCATTCTGAAAATTTTGAAATAAATTTCCAAAGAAAATTTCCGAAGACAATTAGTGCGTGGTAATTTCCTAAAACGTGTTCCAGGAAATATGTGTTTTTGAAAATGCCTTACAAGTTTGTGAAAAAAATGTTTGTTATTTAAAATCTCCTAGAGATTGATGTTGTTTTATTGAATTTTACATTTATGAGAACACTGTGAACGGCCAAAGTCAAGGTAAAATTTGTCCAAAAAAGCTGATTATTGAAGGTTTGTACTGTGTTGGAATCTCAAAATTTTACATTTTTGCTCCCACGGAATCTTAATAGAGCACATGATACCTATTTGCTCAAAATATCTAAAGAAAAAATTATTAGGACACTATATTATCGCGTACGAGCGTTTGTTTGGAAAGTATGGCGAGCTTGTAGCCTATTAAGAGAGGAAGCGACCGAAAATTCTAAATGTGCCGCCCGGCCCCTAGAATAGGAACGGGCTAACATCAGCCGAAACGCTGTCACTATTAGTTTGCACTCTACATATCAAAGAAAGGGATGCAACTATTGTCATAGAAGTCCGAGCGTGAAGAACCATGAAAAAATTAACCTTTAATTAGTTGCTTAATCGAAATTATAAACTCCCGACGCAAAACGAGGGTGTTAATTTTCATTTAGTTTTTTATTTGTTGAAAGGTGTCTTGACCGAGAGTGTATTCTTAGCTATGATTAAAAAAATCTGTTCAGCCGTTTGAAGATAACCGGCTCAAGAAGAAAGGTGTTTTATTTAAAAAAGTCTTCATTCTCTTTCTTTCTTTCTCTCTTTTAGTATTTGTATTCTCTTTGAGCTCAAGCTCATTGTTGCCTTTAATTGCTGGTGGAATACCTACTTATTTTTACGTAGTGGTAAGGAATTTTCTTGCATTATGTTAGGGTATATTCTGGATGGATAATTGGATATAAGGCACTCATCAATTAATTTTCTTCTTATTTAAGTTGAAAATTCATCACCGGTTAAGTAATACGGTTTATTATAAAATATGTGGTACAAACTAAATTGTGTGTCCTAACAACACGTCAGGAAATCCCACATGAGTGTTGCGTGCGGCTACGTCATAGGTATAAGTGTTTACTATAAACACAAGTTACTGTCCAATATCTCCGCGCGGGTGAAACCGCGGGCAGCAGCTAGTCTTAAATAAAATTAGCCTATTAACATAGGCTATTGTAATATTATAGGATGTTATAAGGAGTAACCTCCTTATAACATCAGCTATCTGCCAGGGAAAGTCCCGTCAAAATCGGTCCAGCCGTTTCGGAGATTACCCGGAACAAACAGACAGATAGACGGACAGACAAACATTTTCAAAATGGTTGTGTTGTTATAGGTCCCGTATATACTTTCATATGCATTTAGTAAAAAGCTGTTATTTTGATATTACAAACAGACACTTCAATTATTTTATTTATTTGTATGTATAGATATAGATATGTAATGTTTTACATAGGTAACGTCACAATCAGGTTTTGGTAAGATGGATGGGGTGGATGGTAAGCACAACGCCTGCAATTGCAGTCCCGCCCAGAACTGTGCAACATAAAGGCCTGCACAGTAGGTACTTCAGTAGGTATGCGCACGTTACCCTGAGACATCAGATCTGACCCTCAAATCTCCAGTAATTTCACTGACTATTTTGCTCATTAAACCGGAACAGTAATCGATAGGTACCTTCACCTGCAGAATTTAAATTCAAAATTCTTTATTCAAATAGGCCCCAAAGGGGCACTTATGAAATGCAACTTTAATGCAACATTTTAAAATAACATGCTTTATTTGTTTTTTAATTCTAGTTTAGATATTTACCGAAAGAAAGAAGACGAAAGAAAATATATATTTTCTCTACCCTAATATTATTTTAGCTATAAAATGTAACATGTATGTATGTATCTATACTCTTTAGCATTAGCATTGAGTTAAGATTATTCACGAACTGGTCTACTGTCTGTCTATCTCCCTTCATTACGCAGAACATGTCGCCATTTTCCACATATTTACCCCGGCCGATAGTAGATTTTCAGACTTTTAGAAATGTTCCATCCAGATCTTACATAGCACTGGTGCTGCAGGACTTCCCATTGCGTCACCATTAATCTGGAGTTACTGCTGTCCCTGGTAAAGAAAGAAGTTTCCCCTCAGACAATTACATAGCATCACCTGCCAGGAAACTTAATGGTTCTAAACACTAAGGTTTCTGGCAGGTGATTCTCCTTCAACAAAACCCTGACGACTTCGAGACACTCCTTCACTGGAACATTGGTGAAAAATGATTCCACGTTGAAACTCACCATGATGTCATCTGGTTCCAGACGAAGGTTCGCAATGATCTCAACAAAACGTCGAGAATCCTTCACTAAAGAGTATTCAGTACCTTGCAGAGGTTGTAGTGGTGAAGTTACATACTTCTTCAAGTAATAGGTGGATGAGTCTATCTGACTCACGATAGGACGCAAGGGAATGTGACTCTTATGAACCTTCGATAATCCACACATTTTGGGTGGTTGTACAATGTACAACCCTAGGCCTATGCATATTTTCGAATATGTCTTCCATAAAAAGTTCTTTATATTCCTTTATTGTGGCTCGGATACAGCGTGTTACTCTGGCAGTGGAATTAGAAGATACCGGTTTATATATATCAGTAAGTATCACTCAACAAGCTTCGTAATTTTGTGTCATTATCACTAGAGTTCATTTCTACAGTGGCGTTTGCCTTATCAACCTTTAGTATTGAAACCTCCTCGTTATCCCGATTTTTTTAGCGCCAGACGCTCCTACTTTATAATAATGCGCGATCTTTTATTTTTCATATTCCCTAAAATTTTCTTAGTTTCAGACGCATCAGTCGGTCTTAGGTCTTTGTCGTCGTTTACTCTGATTACATTCCTTTCTAAATAGTTTAAAGCATCAGTAATATCTGGTGAACTTGACCGTTCTACAAAGCTAAAACGTTTTGCAAAATCGTTGACTACTTTTGTCTAGGTATCTGCCATATAATTATTTATTTTTAAAATAAATATTTTTACAGAGTGAGTGATTTCCATCGTCAAAAATCATACGACCCTACAAAAAAATGTTGTGCATCATAAAATTATGCCACCCTACATGTAACGGCAATTTAATAGTAATAATTTGTATTACCTACCTATAGGTCTGCTACCTGCATGTACTATAAATATACAGTGGAACAATTGTTTATAAAAGCCCGCGTGATTTCAGAAACTTAACAATCGTAAATGAGCTATTAAACAGTCAATATGTGTGCCGATTACAAGTAATTTTATTGAAGTATAAACAAGAACATTTATCCTTTAGTTATATTTTCTAACAAACTGCAAGCAGATTGGATAGTACGCTCTGAAAAAAATTATTATCTGCTCATGTCAATTGTTATGTTATTTTTCTCTACTTATACATAACTACATAGTAGGTTCCTGCATAATATATATTTATGTAATTCAATAATATCAAATTGAATTGTAAAATAAACATAGTATATACAAGAACAATAATCATAAAACGTGATCTAAAAATTGGATACACGAAAATCCCCGAACTTTTTCAAGTGAAATTATCAAAGACATTTTAGTGACAAATTTCAAAGTGAAGAGTGAATTTACAATCTCGTTTTTATTGTGATAAAAGTTTAAATACGTAATAGAAAAATTTGGCTTGACATTTATTTATTTGATTTTTTATTTATTGGTAAGAATACAATTATTTAGCAATTTTTTAATCAAATGTTATCAAAAATATTTTGTACGCGAACTTGACTGCGCCTAAGTTATATAGATTAATATTATTTGATTATTTATTTATAGATTAATATTTATTTATTTTTAAGATTAAATAATAATATTGTCGTATTTAATCCAATAGTTGAACTTGGCTGTGTCTGTGACATCCGGACGCTACGTTCTGTAGGTAACTGCCAAATAAGGATAAATTAAATAATACTTGGATATAAGCATTACTGCTCAATAGACATTCATCAGTTATAGCTTCGGCTTCCATTAGATCGGTCAACTCAAACAGGGCAAAGCCCTGATGTTGAACCGCGGTCCTTTATACCTTTTAATTTTAAATTAAAAAGGTTAGGATTTTCAAGGCGCTCTAGATTTTAATATATTTATTTGATATTTAATTTAAAATGGGTATTAAAGTGGCAGTGTTTGTGATCGCAGTGTTGGTGGGAGTGGACAGCCTTTCCATTGGTCAGACTGGTAAGTGTTATGAAATTATTTGAGACTGTAATTACATTAATTAGATAATTATAACAGAAACTACTTAGAAATAACGTACATAATTTAGTTTTTTTTAATTTTTAATACCATACACTTTCAACGTTTCTATTATCGATAACGATTGTAGAAAGTGACTTTATTTAGGCCCTATGATCTTAAGTAACAGGTATCTTCTAGGCAAGCGTGTTACACCGTCGACCGCAAGGTGAGATTGCGCGACCGCAAGGTCAGAGGCAAGATTATTCAGTATAACGTCTGCCCGCGGCTTCGCACGCAAAGAATCAGTATTAAATGTAGCCTGTAGCACTCAGGGATTATGTAGCTTACTATTAGTGAAAGAATGTTTAGAATCGGACCAGTGGTTGCAGAGATTAGCGATAACAAACAAACAAACTCACAAACTTTACTGCGTTATAATATTAGGTAAAAAAAAGGTAACATATAGTCATAGGTGGTAAGGTAGATATTACGGCTCTCAAGTGCGTAAAACCCTAAAGTTAAGTATCATATAGGTAGGGTAATACGTAATTAGCTCTGATTATAATATTACTATTTGAAATACCTACCTACATTATCCTTAACATTTACGTGCCAATTTACCTACTTACGTACAAAATATGTAGGTATTTTAATGATATTCAAATTATGATAAGTGTGCAACTCGTGCTGAAGTTACAAGCTAACTTTTAAACTAGAATTCACAGTGGTTCTCTAGAAAAAAAAATACTCAAAACTATACCTTAAGAAAATTCTTTATTGCACAAACAATCTTCACTTAGGACTGTTGATATTTCGAATCCTAGCATTCAGTCAAGGAACACATCACGAAAGTTGAAAACGCAGGTACCTGGAAGGGGCGGGGCACTTAGGCGCTCACTCAGCACACGCGTTTCCAGATGCGGCAATCCGTAACTCGCCACGCCACTACTTAGCTCTTTTTATGTGATTTTCATATAATATTGAGCAACTGCGCATACGAAGCAACTCAAGTTGCGAGTTTCGGCAATTGAAAACCGTTAGTGAAAACTTGTAAAAACAGCTAGTTGCCGTTTGCTGATCGCCGCAACCGGAAACATGTGTGCTACCAGGTAGATTTTCCACTTTCGGGCCGGCGCGCAGCGTTATGCTTTCCATCAGGCAAGCGACCAGCTCGTCTCGTTATCCAATACTGTAAAAAAATACAAGTGTCGGTTTTGATGTCACAAAACTAAATCTAGTTTTAGGTTTAGGTAGGTCTAGGTTTAGGTCTAACGTATTTACACATAAAATACTACTGTGTAGGCCATGTATATCGTGGCCTGCATTGGCTTGTAAATTATACAACTGTTGTTTTAGCAAAGTTACATATGCGGTCTTACAAAAGAATTAAACTTGTGTTAAACAGTATCTAACTCCTAAAGATGCCTAAGTCGCGTGTTTAAAATATAAACAACCAAAAATATTGATTTAAGTGGTGTCTAACCGTTGCTCCAACTCCTAAAATTATTAGAAATGTAACAAATTCTAATAATTTTAGGAGTTTTTCTCTAGACACTGTCTAGCTAAAAAGGCGTCTTATACTTGTTTAACATTTTTTGTAACATGGGTGATGTTTAGGAAGTAGGGAACTAGTTAATTAACGCATTTAACTCGTTGAATAAAAAAAACTAATAGTTTAATTCCTTCACACACATACCTACACAGAATAATAACATAGCAGTATGTACATAAAGTCATGTAGCTTACAAGTTTACAACAGGCTCCAAACTTACAACATTATCGTTATAGGATTTCCCACAAAATACAATACGCGTGCGCAAGTTATAACTTGTCAGCACAACAAGTTCTATTGTACGTTTGTTTACCTGTTTGTATGAATGAAATACAAATACGTCAAACTATGCTACGTTATTTGTGTCTTTCGTATTTCCCATAGTTTTTACCTCTTATTAACTTTATTAGTAGGTAGCTAAGACAACGCACATTTCTTGAGACACATACACAATACACAATACACATACCTAGTAAGTTAGAGCATTTTTGACAAAAAAAAGAAAGCTGAGTAGTTTCTTCTCAATCGATTGATACTTGGAACGGGCACTTAGTCATGTCTTCTTCATAAACGTTTTCTTAGGTCCCATGTGTATTAAAGAATTTCTAACTAGAATAGGTTCTGACCTCTGCTCTTGAGAACTAGTTCTATTTTTAGAAAGAATGAAAGAGGAATAAGAAGAAAGAAAAATAGAGAACAACTATCAACCACATACTTACTTAAGATCAGTTGAGAAGATACCTTACATATAAAGGAGTGTATTAAAGAATTAAAAAAACGGGCTCGAGAGATCTCGTTCAATCGTTTTGTAGAAAAACTATATCACAGATTAATTTATCAGTTGCTAGGCCGGGTCACTTTTTATTTAACTCGAGGAGTTTGTCTTCTGTCGCCTTTTCCGTGGTCGAAGATGGATAAGCTATACCGACTGGGACTGATTAATCGATGTAACACTATATAATACGTACATAACTATAGCTAGCGCGTGTTGCTCATCAAAAACAAGCAAATCAGAGCGAGCACGCGTCAAGATGACGTATATATAGTTATATAGAGATGTGAATCCCGCACAACTTTTATTTTAATTGTTTCATGCGTCACATATTGCTGTCTCGTAAAGGAATATCAAATTTGAAATAGCTCACGCGACAATTATCAATAAGAAAAACTACGGAATCAAGTATGCAGTTTTTGAAACCTCCTTAACTTGAACAAAAAAACGTGGTTCTGAAACAATGGGGAAAATATCTCCATTTCTATTTCAAGACATTATAGATTAAACTAAAAATTAGGGCAAGCTTTCTCAAACTATCTGTAGGTTGTAAAGATTGTAAAAATAAATAATCGGTGTAGAAGAAGATATTAATCTAGTTGTTATTTTTGTTACCAGGTCAGCAGTGTGGTGTAGAGGCAAGCGTGAACCTTGTCCATCACAATCCCTGGACAGTCTACCTGGAGTACATCCACCAAGGCCACCTCACCAAGAACAGATGCGGCGGCACCCTCATCGACAGCAGGCATGTGGTGACGGCCGCCCATTGCGTGAGGAGCCAGAAATATGATAGGTTAGTATTGCAAAGAAAGATCACACATCACAGTTTTTACATGGCTGAATTTACAAAGCTGAAAACTGTTTTAAAATTAGTAAACTTGCATGTTGGTAAGGTCTGTTTTAGTTTCCATCCAGCTAGTATATCATCAAGGTGACTATCACCAATCACCTATCGATGTGCTACGGCAACTTCCCGGGCTAATCCTAATCTTAGTTCCCATATCATTGTGATCAGAGAGTCTTCAAACGCTTACCTAACGGGTAGGTATAAAAACGTCTATCCAAGAATTAAGGAAAAACTTACACAGAAAATTCATAAAACATGATGTCTTAATTTTCCTTCTGTCAGATTCAAGACCAGATGTGTTGACTTGGAAATAATAATAACAAACTTTTTCTTATTACAGCTTGAACGCACGTCTGGGAGAGTACGATCTCGAGGCAAAGCTGGAGTGCGTCGAAGGGATCTGCACTGAACGTATCGTGACTATTGAAGTTGAGGATATCATCATCCATCCAGACTTTGATGGCAAGGAACACGATATTGCCATCTTGAGACTAAAGACTGACGCTCCATATACCGGTAAGCCTCATCTTTTTCTCTTGAGCTTTTTGTTGGGGGGTTCCCAACGAGTTACAATGAATCGAGTCACACTGGAACTTGATGGAATTTTTTTTGACTGATTCATACACTAGGTCGATACACTAGGTGTAGCTCATTGAAAAGCCTAATGGAAAATAGGAAGCAACTAGTAACAGGGTTACTCGAAGGGATAAAAACCTACCGGGACGAGTCCGGAAATCACCTTTCTTGTTGTTGTAGAAGTATTTTAGTGTTACGTTTCGTACGTATCTTCGAGTATGACGCACAAGTAATTATTCATATTCAGCACCACGAGGCATAACATGGGTACATATGTATGTTTGTTCCTTTTCCGATTGCTGGTTCTTCCCCCAAATCTCTAAATTGCTTGACCCTAAAAATAGTAATTCATGATATTGAGTCACTAGCAAAACAACTCCCGTTTAGAAATTTATTTATTTATTTAATTTAATTTTAAAGTGGTAGACATTTATGCGTAGTTTTTGAAACCTTTAGCTACACCTTAGGTACACAAAATTGATCCAATGATTTTCTAGCAACTGTTAAGTGAATTTTACCCGACACAAGACAGGGTCTTTTTCCTTGATCTTATTCATTCTTGAACTCGTGTTCAGAGAACACTCTTTAGTCAGGTACCAGGTAAAGCACAACTTATGTTTTACCCCAACATCTATTCTCAAAGTAAACAGGAAAACTATATGGCCTGACTTTCCTATAATTAGCTAAAATTGTATAATTGTTACAGATTTCATCCGGCCAGCGTGCTTGCCAACCGGCGAACTCAAGGAAGACGCCACCTTCATCGCTGCTGGTTGGGGTGTCATTCCTCATAGAGGAGAATACAGCCATACCAAAAAGATCGTTCCCCTACCTTACTTTAATACTGAAAGTTGCCAGAAAGTTTATAGGGGCAAGAATCTGCCAGATAGCATTATCTGTGCTGGTGGGGAGGCTGGCATCGACACCTGCAGTGGAGACTCCGGTGGACCTTTAGTTTGGATGAAGGAGCGAGCGGAGCTTTGGGGTGTAACCAGTTCAGGAAACATCCATTGCGGTACAGCGGGAACTCCTGGTATCTACACCAAAGTCATAGACTATTTAGATTGGATCCAAACAGTAATTAGTATTAATAAAGTGTAATTCTTACTACAGCTATGACTAAAAGATTGGTGACGTTTATACCCTATTTGAGTCTCGTTTTTGAAGTTATCGGTGTACGTTATAAACAGCTTTCGTTATAAATGCTTTCGTTGCATGATCGTTGCTGTGTTGCGACATTGGTGGGCTGACAGAAGCATAGAGGCTTTAGGTTATAAACATCCAAGCTAAAGTCCAATCTTTACGGTCGTACATTATTTAATACCGGTACTTAATGATTACGAAATCACTTGTACATCAGTGGTTTCTTAAACATTTATTATCGAGATGGTTTATGAAATGGTTGTAGAAATGTTCATGTTATAAGAATAAAGTTTGCGATGTTTGGGTGGGGTATCATATCGTGGTGGTGACAAAAATTAACATTATTGTTAAGTTTTGAAGAAACTAATGTTGCACCTAAATGTCACAAATATAGTCATATCAGAAGCTGCTTAATAGTTGAAGTTAAACAGAGACAGACAGAAAGTACAATTACACTACTAATATTATTAATTACACACTACTTGTAATGCACATTTTACTATAATATATTTATATTTGGCTGGTTCCAAATAGTTTTAAGTATTCTTAGTAAGCTAGATTCTAAGCTTTGACTACTATGCATTCCAATTGATTTAAAGCTTTGCAAAGCAAAAAAATAAAATACATACATTTATTATAAGAAGCATTGTCATTTAAAATTATTTGCATAAGTAAATACAGTGGTTAAAAGAAAAATCCAAATAAAATTCAATATCAATGAAGTGTGAGTTCACTTCATTTATGTTGAATTACATTTTATTCATTGACAAATTTTGGATAGAAAAATATAGCTTTGTATAATGACGATAATACTAAATTATGTAAGTAATGATAATGAATAGCAAAAAACTGTGAATTCCACGTTTAGTAAAATATTCTTAGTGGTTTTTTTAAGTGTTCTTTAAAAAAATGCCAAAGAAACAAAGAGATAACATCTATTTCGCTCTCTATCGCTCGGCTTACTTGTATATTTTGTGAGATTTGTAATGCCAGTTATGTAATTAAAATTGTTTACATTTTTTACAGAAGTTGATAATAAATATACAAAGAATAAATAAATATATAGAAAACACCTTTATTTTATTTACCCCGATATAAAATAGGTATACTTAGGGTAAAATATAAGTCTAGTGCAGTTTCTGCACTAGACTTTCGTGAGCATAATTTTAGACTTAGTTAAAAGTCATGGATTCTAGCTTGCACATCACTGGTTATTACTGTGCGCAAATACGCAAATACTTACAAAGTCGTTTAGTGTATGTAGCTTGGGTATTTTATTTACTTACTATTTGATAACGAGACGAGCTGGTCGGTTGCCTGATGGTAAGCATAACGCCGGCCCATAACAATTGCAGTGCCACTCAGAACTTTGAAACACAAATGCCTGCGCGACACTGCAGTGCGCTCTCTACCCTGAGACATTATTATGTATTAAGTCTCATAAGCCCAGTGGCCATTGGCCACTGCTGATCAAACCGGATTCACAGTAATGCTTGCACATAACTGCTTGGCGGCAGACTTCGGAAATCGTTGGTACAAACCCAGACGGACACTCGCTGAAGAATTAGTTTTACCACTATAAAAAAACATTTCATATAATATTTGCAAGTATTTGAACACACTTTTGAAAACTATGAATGCAAATCGCACTCTTAATAAAATACTGACCTAATTCAAAATCACTAACTTTGGGCAATTGAAGTGTAACTAGCATTTTTTTTTAAATTGCTGTAGAATTAAAACTAAATATCCTTATAATAATAAAATAAAATACCTTACAAGCAAATTAGGGTTGTTTTTTTATTAGAATAGGTTATCGGACTTGCTTTTTTAGGTCGCTATTTCACTATAACTCATTTTGGTCAAATTTTGAGTTCGGTCGATGTTTTACTAAGGGTGCGAAATGTTTGCAAAACAAAAAGGTTCAAGCACATTTCTTTGTGACAATATGCGCTTTATACCATTCAAATCTTCAAAATATGTGGGCAAGCGTTATACTTACCATCCGGCAAACGACCTGGTCGTCTCGTTACTTTAATATAATAAAAAATATCTGTTTGTTAGCTGTTAAATGTGCAATTTAGTAAGAATTGACAGCCCCTGAGGAGCTTTTTTTAATTTTTTGGGTAACGATACAAGTTCAAGGCCGTTAGCCTGATGCCACTCAGAAAGGCCTGTGCGGCACTGCAAAGCGCTCGCTACCCTGAAACATTAATGATCAATAAATCGATAGATTCAACTGCTGTCTTAGTTAGTAATAGTTACGGATTCGACTCCCGTAAAAAATTTAATATGCTCTTAAAAGAAAAATTTAAGTGCAATTGTTATGGGCTGGCTTTATGCTTACCATCAGGCAAACGAACAATTCGTCTCGTTACCCAATAACATAAAAAAAATCTACAGGATGTTTTTTTGAGAATGGGTAGTAAGGCCAAATACTTGTGCCAACTTTGTACGGAGCTTGGTTCTTTATTCCCAGAAAAAATTAACTTGCCTCAATTTTTTTTTCTATATAGGTTCCTGATATGAATAGCCTAGCAGAATAATTAAGAAAAATTTTAGAGGCCTGCGTTTTTTTACTGGTTTTAAAGGAAAAGCGTAGTAGAAATGCAAAATTAATTAACAGCAACACTGCGTTCCTAAAAATATGCAAAAAGCAGCTACAACTTATAAACACTGGCTATAATGCCTAGCGTGCACGCTCAAAACAACGCCCCACTGTACGTGCGCCTTGCTGAATATGCGGCCAAAAGACAGATAAGTAATTAATATTACTCAATGAAAAGTAAAAAAAACATCTTGGGAAGAGAAGATCAAAACAAAAACATCAAATACTTTATCTCTAACATTTATTCGTTATTTTAGATTGAAATTGTATAGATACTGAACAACAATTGTTTAAGATGAATAATCAGTCTTTTTTAGATATTTAATAATTCGCATAATCCGCTACGAGCTTACAAAGTTCGTAATATTTACAAAATAATAATATGATAAATTATTACTACGTAATACAATTTTCACTAGTTAAAACTAATCATATTGATGCAAATATACACATCGTAAAAATTTGGCTGCCAACGAGTTTCAAATCTGCATCTTCTAGTACATAATCTAGACCAGACGCTTTAAACCAACTAAGCTACGGGAGCGATCGATTTTAGCCCCAAAATTCTTGAGATGATGACTTTCTATTCCGCTTACAAGTGGCTCCATCTAGTAGAAATGGGCCCGAAGCCAGTTGGCAACAAACGTTTTCAGATGTACCTACTTATAATATAATTATAAATATTCATTAATATCCCGTAAGCGTGTATTCACACTGTAAGTTTATTTTATTTTATAATTATACTGATGATTCAGAAGTATTATTATTGTTATTAAAATTATTAGATGTTGACCTACTTTGCACAAAATTGCACAGAATAGAGATAGTTCATGGCCCGAAAAGTGATTTAGAGGTGTTTTTTGGATAGAGATAGCTCATGGTCCGGAGAGTGATTTAGGATTTTTGCACAGAGATAGTTGCATGGGCTGGAGAGTGATTTAGGATTTTTGCATAGAGATAGTTGCATGGGCTGGAGAGTGATTTAGGATTTTTGCATAGAGATAGTTGCATGGGCTGGAGAGTGATTTAGGCTTTTTTTTTTAATAAAAGGTTCCCGTGAATTTTCACGTGGGTGAAACCGCGGGCCACCGTATCCTTGATAATCCTTATACAAAATCCTTGATCCTTGATACAAAAAGTATTTTTTATAAATACAACCTTAATAATAAACACAGTATAACGGTTGAACAGTTTGACGGCTCCGTAGCTAAGTTGGTAGTAACCCTGCCTGCAAGGCGAGGGGTCCCGGGTTCGATTCCCGGCCGGGGCAGATTTTGTGTAAGCATAAAGTTTGTTCTCGGGTCTTGGGTGTTTGTGATGTGTATCTGTGTATGTCCATGCCACCTGCGACACAGGGAATCCTAGTGCGGGGGTATGAGTGTGTAAGCTTTTATGTATGTTATGTATGTTTATGTATGTATGTTATGTAATAGTTACACAATGTTTCGTCACTTTGGATTCAATTTAAAATACCTTAAACAAAGACAAAACATTGTGTAACAGTACCACCATTATACACATGTATGACCTTAATATTATTGACCATGTCGTCATATACAAAACATAACTAAACTAATTATATTAACAAATACAGATTATTTTTTATAAATAACATGCCTCATCAGTTTTAGTTGAAAACAAAGAATGATGTAAACCAGTGATGTATTTCTTAATTTTAATGAAGAGTAGCAGAAATTACAATAATACTATTGTAAATTTAGATATCTCATTTAGGTATTTATACAATTACACCATTTATGGATTTATGGTGACACTAAAATGAGGTTCGGATTTATTTCGCTTTTACGGTGTAATAAATCTGAATTTAAGTCAGTGTCTGAAACTCAATTTAGTGTTCTTATCTCAATTTACTCTTTCTAAGGGTAGTAACATATTTAAGACCTGTCAAATTAACCCACTTGCAAGTAACTAGTGTAAAATTTACTGTCATAAATTTTATTGACGACCTATTTGTCAAAATGGAAGATGTATAATTACAGACAGATAAATAGTACTTTAGGTTATTATTACGAACATTTAAATCAATAACGGTCTTACCACAAAAGTTATACACACTCTAAACATGGGTTAAACAGCGTCTAGCCCCAAACATGTCTTAGTTGCGTGTTTATATAAACCTTACTAACAACGACAAAACTTGATAAACTAAGTTTTGAAGAAACCACAAGTCTTAATTCTGTTGTGACATTTCTAATCCTTTTAAATGTTAAATCGCTTGTTTAAATATTAACAACCACAAACCTTGATTTAGGAAGTGTGTAACTCAATTCTGTTGTGACATTTCTAATCATTTTAGAGATTATCTTTAGACACCGTTTAGCTAAACAGGCGCCTAAAAGATTTTTTGTGGTGACACGGTAAATGTTTATTGCCAAAAATAGTTAAGAACTAAACGGTGTTTGTTCTAGCTGGTCCGCGGCAACTGCGCTTGATAGCCAATCCTAGTTTATGTATACTATTATCTATTTTGTGGTTTAGGTATTCGCTATTTATGACCATATCTTCGCTTCAGATCGCGGAGATAGTGGGCAAAAGCCTTATCGATTGAGTATGAAATAAATAACAAAAGTTACATAAAAAACACGACTGCCCTAGCCAGTGTCACTCGGGATGATGTAAGGATTCTAACGATACCCCATACATCCAAATCTGTTCAGATATTTAAAAGCTATGGTGGAATAAAGAAACTCCCATATTTACATATATATTAACATATATACATGTAGCCATGTAAAAATCACAAAGTTTAAGAGAGGATAGTTTCTTAGCAACCACCAAACTACGCGAGATCGTTTGTTTTCGGACTCTGATATGCTTATTTATTTAGCTGAAAATGCAATGGACAAACGGGTAAACTGTGGTTAAAATCTGCTAACAAAACAGAGAACAAAGCCTGCTAAACATGGCCTTATCTCGGTAAAAACCGGGGATGATATAAATGATTCTTACATCATCCATTTAAAATGGTGATTAACAATAATTGTTTTTTGTTAGTGGGAGGACTAACTCTTCTGCGAGTGTCCGTCTAGGTTGTTACCACCGCTTTGCTCGTGAAGTCTGCCGCCAAGCAGTGTGCAAGCATTACTGTGTTCCGATTTGATGAGCAGAGTATCCAGTGAAATTACTGGGCTTATGAGACTTAATACCTAATGTCTCAGGGTAACGAGCGATCGGCAGTGCCGCGCAGGCCGTTGTGTTTCAAAGTTCTGGGTGGCACTGCAATTGTTATGGGCCGGCGTTATGCTTACCATCAGGCAAACGACCAGCTCGTTTCGTTACCAAATAACATAAAAAAAATTCTATGTAGTTTCTTCTTAGGAAGTAAGCAATGACGTATTTTGATAACTTATAAATAGACTCACCTATTTTTATACGAATCACGCTTCAAGGGATAACGAATTCTAACAAATTATGATGATGAACTTACCCATAATCCATAGACGTCCAGAAGTCTAGTGTATTACGGAAGCATAAAATAGCATCGTAACGAATCATCAATTCGTATGAAATATTTACAGAACACTGTTACCACAGAAGAACCAGAAAAGTTTGTAATCTCTTCATACAGCTATATCGAACGCGGCTTGTATTCTGTATGTATATTTTGTTAGTGATAGGACTCTCTGGGTAACTCTTCTGGGAGTGTCCGTCTGGGTTGGTACTACCGCTTTGCTCGTGAAGTCTACCGCCAAGCAGTAATGTGCGAGCATTGCTATGTTCCGGTTCGATGATCAGAGTAGCCAGTGAAATTACTGGGCTTATGAGACTTAATACCTCAGGGTAACGAGCGCACTGCTGTGCCGCGCAGGCCTTTGTGTTTCAAAGTTCTGGGTGGCACTGCAATTTTTATGGGACGGCGTTATGCTTACCATCAGGCAAACGACCAGCTCGTCTCGTTACCAAACAAAATAAAAAAAATGAACTACATTTATAAAAACCACCCATATTATTTTTTCATGACTAACATAAGCTACGTAATTTACTCGTAACTTTACAAACGTAGTCTCAAAAGGTATACAGGAATCATCATCGAGTTCTAGGAAATATTGTGCATTGACGCTATGTATGTAGGTTACTGACATCAACTATTTTTAACTATGGCAGTTGGTTAAGTACATAATTATAATTAATTTTATTAGTAATCTTATACTAAACCTATTAATAACCTATTTATTTACATTGTTTCTTTAAACTATTTGATTATATTGTGACGTTGGAGAGCAGAGCGTTTTGCGTGGCGTAATTAGTTTGCTGCAAATTTTCGACTTTTGCATGTAGGAGCGTCTTCTTGTTGTAATCTTAATGATATATATTATAAATGCAAATTTTTTGATGTTTGTTACGCGTCATTGATTTATATGTAACTTGCTATGGACTTTTTTATGCTATTTGGTACCAAGACGAGTTGGTCGTTTGTCTGATAGTAAGCATGACGTCGGCCCATAACAATTGCAGTGGCACTCAGAACTTTGAAACACAAAGGGCTGCGCGGGACTGCAGTGCGCTCGTTACCCATTAGGTCTCATAAGCCCAGTAATTTCACTGGCTACTCTGCTCATTAAACCGGAACACAGTAATGCATATGCACATTACTGCTTGGCAGCAGACTAATAATAATTAATATCATTTTTTTATGCCATACGTGGCAAACAAGCTGACGGTCCACCTGATGGTAAGCAGTTACCGTCGCCTATGGATATCTGCAACACTCGGGGTATTACGGATACGTTGCCGACCTTCAATGACTCTGTTCACCCTTCTTTTGAAGAGCCGCATGATGTGGCATGTCGGAAAGACCGCAAGTGGGAGCTCATTCCACAATTTGCATGTCGGCAGAAAAGATCGCGAGAATCGCACAGTATGACATATCCACGTCTCAGTTAGGTGTGGATGTGATTTCAAGCGTTGGCGGCTCGTACGGCGATGAAACCGTGACGCCGGGATCAGGTCAAAAAGTTCTTCAAAACACTCCCCGTTATAAATGCAATACATACCGAGTCCAAAGGACTACATCATATCGAATAACAGCAAAAGCAGGAAAAGCTCATTATAGCAAATATATATTATGTTTTATATATAATGATTATATCCTTTTACAATAACGAGTCATTTAAACTTTACGCTACGCAAAACGCTTCGCTGGGGCATACACGCGACCTTAGATATAGGTATTTAAATATAATCACAAAACAATATTTACTATAATTATGTATATAAATACAATAATAATATGATTTTATCATAATAATCGTTCACACCAAATTATACAAAAGTTATTTTTTATTAACTAAATAATACTTAGTCACAAAAGTGTATTTTATGCGTAAGTTGACTTAATCCCATTTTTATTTCATAAAATGGGATTTTACTTTTGAATTATAATAATGAGACGATTTGGAAACTAACAGAAGATATAAAAAATCGACAAAATAAGCTATTTATGTAACCACTATTTTTTGCTTAAAACAACTCAAAAAAATAAAAGTTTTTGGTTGGTTACAGGGTTATGGTGGTACAGGGCAGTAAATTTAGAAGGAAAATTTTCCAATTAAAGACAGAACGTCTTCAAATTTAAATTTTTGAAAAAGGTATGGTCCGCTGGTAAATCATTATAAAATAGGCATATCGTTGAAATTTCTATCCACTATCAGTTGGTTACCTGTGGTGTGGCGTCCTGCAGACTTCTGGAAAGATTGAATATAGGTTATTGTATGTTATACGTACTAAGAATGGAATGAATAAAATTAAAAAAATATCGCCTTTGGTCGGAATTCATCAAATAATACAATAAAATTTCAAAAATAAGTAAAGCAATCCGTGAAATAAAATAGGTTTGTAGCAGGAAAGAAAAGAATTTTGAAAAAAAAAAAAACAGAAATAGTTGAACATACAAATATTTTGAAAATACAAATTGTGGAAATCGAAAAAAAAAACTTACTTCGTGGAACACTTTTGAGTGTGGATTTTGATATGCTGTCACTATCTTCCGATTCCGAACCCACTTGGAAACTTGTTTCTGAAAATTAAAAGGCCATTCACGACTTTATGTTTAATACTTACTATTACTATTAGGTGATAGGACTAACTCTTCTGCGAGTGTCCGTCTGTGTTGGTACCACCGCTTTGCTCCCGCAATGTTCCAGGGTAACGGGTAATTATTAGGTCTCATAAGCTTAGTATTTTCACTGACTACTTCGCTCATCTAAACTGAACACAGTAACGCTTGCACATTACTGCTTGGCGGCTGAGTTCGCGAGCAAAGCGGTAGTACCAACCCACAGTTTTACATATGGATTGTAAAACTGTGCCAATACAAACAAAAAAAAAACAACCGAATTGAGAACCTCCTGCTTTTTTGAAGTCAGTTAAAAATGTCTTAGTTGTTAGCTTGTCTATAAGAAAAAAAAGAAACAAAGAAAAGTGTTTATTTGTAAAAATGCGAAACGAACACACAGATAGGTGAAGATATTATTTCCCATAAATTAATACTCAACAATCGTAGATTAAGATACAAATGAAATAAATGCTGCTAAAACAGCTCACAAAATATTAAAATTGCAAAAATATTTAGGCTAAGATTCAGAGACAAGAACTTAAAACGATCTAAGAACAGTCTTAGCAAAGCATCGGCTAAGCCTCTCAGAGCGGCTAAAGTACTCCTCTCTGAATCTTACCCCAAGACCAGCTAAATAAGCAGATTTGACGACTCAGGCTTAGTTTAGCTACGTACCTAAGTACTGAATTTTGACATAATGAAAGCATAAGTCCGTGCCTAGACTTGTCTCTGAATCTTAGCCTTATTCCGTACCGTAAATACCTGTATCGTATCTTTGTTTGTGGTGACGTGGAGGCATGTCTTGGTTCTCAACATGCCCGAATGTCCTGAAGCCCACAGCAAATTGTGCGTACGGACTGATTTCGTACAACTCTGTGAAAAATGTAAAAAAAAACTCTATTGGACCTATACCATACCTCAAACATAGTAGGAAATTACAAAATTTTCGTAGAGTGACTTGTAGTTTCATAGCAATCGGTTCATTCGTTGTAATTTCACTGGTTACTCTGCTCATCAAACCGGACCACAGTAATGCTCGCATATTACTACTTGACGGCAGACTTGGTGGTAACAACCCAGTTGGACACTCGCAGAAGAGTTAGTCCAACCACCCAGTAAGTAAATGATGCTACGCGCCTCAACCTGACTCTTCTAAGACTACGCGGGTCGCCTCGACTTCGCCTTGACTCTCGCAGTATGCTACGCGCCTGAACAAAAACAATAACTCTATAAAATAAACCTTTACCATGTTTGCTGTTATTCCTCATATGAATAGGCGCGCTATAAATCCTATTTTGCGCGTTCAAAGCATTCTCCTTCACATTTGCCAGGTTGGTATGTGATGTTGTCGCCGTTAGGTTGCCGCTTTCAGACTTGTTGTCTACTGTTATGGAGTCCCTATATTCTGTTAGGTTGCCACTTCTGAAATAAACAAATATATTAAAGCTTTTGTATTGGCATCAATGGGCTTAGTTTGAAAGCTTTTATGCATGGCGTGATTAAAGGCGTCTAGAAAAATGACACGCTTATAAACATGGACAAAAAACATTTAAAAAATTACTGACGTCCATAATGAACAGTGAACTGTTAGTCATTGTATTATTAACTAGTTTTTGACTACCTATGCATTTTATTTACAGTACCTACAAAAATCATTTGTATCTTTATCGATCCAATTGCATTTGGTAACTGGGAGTTACATTCTGATTTTCGCTAAAGTGCCTGTGCTGCACTGACCAAGACAGGTAAAAATCTTTGAACCAAGAGGACTATGTTTCATTTTACATTGATCGTATGGAATGACATCCTAGGTGTGATAGATTATTAAAAAGATAATGTGGCAACACCTTACGAGCTTATCGTCGAAAAGACTGACAGGTATCAAAATAAGACTTATGTTCAGCAAAGAGAATACTAGAAGGTTTAGTGGTTACTTTATTACTCGGCTACTCGGCACCATCGAGATCGTGATTTTTGTTAAAAAAAATACTTTTAGATTAAGAAATGAACTACTTTTTGTTTTTGCTGTTAGTAGTAAATATAAATTTGGATATCTAACTTTAGCATTAAAATCTTTATTTAGATTCAAATAGTCAATATACAGCGGAGCGTAAAACATAATATTTCAAAAGTGTTTATAAATATTACCGTTGTCTCTTTACTAGTATATAAATACAGCTCAACAAGCATATTGTCAGAAGTATAGAGCTGCAGACAATCACCAACATATTGAGGTCGAAAAAATCCGAAGGAGGTCCCACTTCACCTGAAATAAAAAAAAAGCAAAAACATTAAATGTGGAAGCTTCAAATGTTGGCTGGATATAGTTGTTGTCAACTTGATAACTTCCCCTCTTAAATACATTCACTAAGTATCTACCTTATCTATGTTGATATATGAAAAGCTCAAAAGCTGTCAAAGTCCAAACATAATATATTGGAAGGTGAGAGATATGTGTGTGTATATATCAGTAACATTTCTTTTATTTGAATAAACCCTTTCTAAAAGCAAAATAAAATAAAAACCCTCGATGGATGTACTTGTTTCAAATCGAAATAGAACTAAATTTTTTTTTTGGAAAACCCAGACAACTCAAATGTCAAGGTTGACGTCGCCTTCCCTGAAATAAACTAACATTTATAGCAGTTTTATGAGTTTGTGCCTATTGTGGCTAACATTCCACAGAAGCCAGGAAATAAAGAAAGAAGAAAGAGTTTGTGACTAATTGAAATTATGTTGGGTGCAGCGTAAAATGAATGTACCTAGTCTTTGAGTCATATAAATTACTGCATTGGAGATATAACAGCATTTATATTATACAACTACATTTTAATTGAAATTGGGAAATATATGGCAGCAAATTACGAAAAACATACCTCCATCTTCTTTCTTTGTAGCAAAGTTATAAGCAGTGACAACGCTGCCAGCCTCATTGGTCGCCGTTACTCGGACCTGGTACCAGGCGCCGGGCGCCAGGTCCGCGATAGAGAACGAGCCGGTACGATACGTTTTGGCCTGGTACGGCAGGGGCCAGGAAGGGTGGTCCGTGTATGCTTGCTGTGTTGGAAAATAATAAAAAAAAGCTTATAGTTATTTATTGGAAAGAGACATAGTTAAGTATGTTGATTCTGGTGAAAAGCTAATTTTGGTTAGTAACTCTCTCTTTCGAAATAAAAACACGAGAATGGGGTGGAATATATTTTAGGCCTATCAGATTATCCATTTGCTTGTATCTAGTGTAAAAAAGCACATGTAAGATGGTGTTTCATTTATCATAGAGGGACGATATTTGACGGCTATAAAACTAAATTCGGCCTGTTACACTGGCCTCACTTTGACACTGACAGAAAAACGTCAAGCAGCGTTTAAAAGCCATAATATGAAGAGGAAGAAAAACATCTTCCATCTCTTTCTTTGTCCGGTTTGAAGAACAAAGTAATCAGTGAAATTACTGGACTAAAATGTGTAATCTCTCAGGGGTCAGGAATTCGATTTATGATTTTTTAAAAGTCACTTGTTAAATACAACTATAAAAAAATGCGTTCATATACTCACTGCAGTGTTCTGCGCCCTCAGCCACCCGCGGGCGCCGAGCGGCCGGTACTCCACGTCCCAGGCGCGCAGCTCGCAGCCGCCGTCGTCCCAGCCCGCCAACTGGACGAACAGATGAGAACTGTTGCTCCAGAACCATTCGTTCGTCGACGGTGCTATGGGCACTGAAAATTTATTCACTTTTTTAACCGACTTCAAAAAAAGGAGGTTCTCAATTAAGTTGGTATTAGTTAGTGGGAGGACTAACTCTTCTGCGAGTGTCCGTCTGGGTTGTTACCTTCGCTTTGCTCGTGAAGTCTACCGCCAAGCAGTAGTGTGCAAGCATTACTGTGTTCCGGTTTGATGAGCAGAGTATCCAGTGAAATTACTGGGCTTGTGAGACTTAATACCTAATGTCTCAGGGTAACGAGCGCATTGCAGTGCCGCGCAGGCCTTTGTGTTTCAAAGTTCTGGGTGGCACTGCAATTGTTATGGGCCGGCGTTATGCTTACCATCAGGCGAACGACCAGCTCATCTCGTTACCAAATAACATTAAAAAAAAAGTTGGTATTTTTTTTACTTTTGATACCTTATTACGCCGTTATTTACAAACAAATTTTGAAAAATTCTTTCTTTATTTTTGAAAGTATATACTTTCAGATTCGTCCCATAGAAATTTTATCAAAATCAGTTCAGTAGTTTGGTTTTGAAATCAAAATAATTGAAAAGATATATTTTTTTGTTAATTCTCTCAATTCTTTACCTCCGCCCAAAGTGCTGACATCCATATACGCCGGCTGGGAAGTCCCCACACGGTTGGTAGCCGTGATCCTGAGAGAGTACTTAGTGCCGCACTTGAGACCGGTGAGCGCGTACTTCTGTACGCCGGATAAGTTGGGCAACTTGTTCGCCGGCCACGCTTCGTGCCACGGGCCGTTTGATTCCTTCCACGTTAGGCTGTAAGCTGGAAAAGATGATGAGATTTAATTGAACAATTTAGGAAGGTTATAAACAAGAATAATTTTCTTTTTAAAACTTACAGATTTGCTGTTAAAAAATAACTGATCTTCAGTTCAATACTCACTGATCTTCTGGCTGGAACTCCTATTGCTGATAGAGTAGTACGGCTGCTCCCACTCTACCAGTATAGAGTCCTTATACGGCGTGGTTCTTAAAACTGGCGCCTCTGGTAGCGGCAGGACTGTCACAGAGTACTCTACCGAGTCAGACCCGTAGAGATTCTTCGCGAGACAGGTGTAGTTACCGCTTAACGACTGATCTATGTCTGTGAAAGAAAAAATATCTTAGAATTTTTTAACAAACTTAACTTAACTTTACTTGTAACTATAATAGTATATAATTGGAAGTCAATTATAACCTACTTCACTGTCATTTGCATGAAAAATTGCATGTATTATGTAGTTTAGATGACAGTACAATAATTTGATATCATGGAGCTGATCTAATGATGGAGGGAGGTGGATAGAACTCTTCAGTCGCTACAAGTAAACCAACCACCAATACAATTGGAGTAGAGGTTCTGATTATGGAGACAGAAGGAGGAAGTGTGTTTTTTAGTTTCTCTAAACTACGTATGATTATTATTATTATTGGATTGTTAGCTTTTGACTATTATCTCACCGCGATATTGTGCCAATTGATATTGGTACGAATTTTTATTGAATAGTTTTGGAAAAACTGTAATTAGTAATAAATACCATCTCTTATTGAGTTAGATTGTATGGAACACATTATTTATTTATTAACACCTTATTTTATATTATAAAATAACGAAACAGAGCTACGAGTCTAGTGCGGCTTGGTGGATGTCACATGTCCTCGAATTTCGTAGTTCTTGAACATGCGGGTTGCCTTACGATGTTTTCTTTCACCGTTTAGACCGAGTGTGATAAATCGGCGCGTAACTTGATATATAAAAGTCGGAGTCAAAGTATACTTGGTACTTACTATTAATAAGCAGACTGTCGTCGTGGTTCCTGGTGAACCTGGGGTGGTGCGTGATGATGTTGTGTTGGTGGTACCACACGGTACGCGGTGGTGGGACACCCACACACTGACACACTAGTAGTAATGAACTGCCCACACCAACTGACACAGTTCCTCCGAGCGACGCCACACCAGCCACCACTTGAAAAAAGAAGTTGGATAATTAATTATTTTGTGAGTATTATGCATGGCCTGGTACTCGTAGGGCTAGCTATCAACCTCAAGTTGAAAATAAGACATCGTATTAATTCGTTCTGGCAGCCAAACTTAAGAGCCAGTCTAATTAATTAATTTAACAAGTAATACTCGTTCATATTGGCAGAGTCACTCTCCTAATTAATTCAATAAGAACTGTAATACTATTTTTTTTTTGTTATTTGATAGCGAGACGAGCTCATTTGCTTGATGGAAATAACGCTGGTCCACAACAATTGCAGTACCACTCAGAACTTTGAAACACAAAGGCCTGCGTGGCACTGCAGTGCACCCGCTACCCTGAGACATTATATAGGTATTAAGTCTCATAAGCCCAGTAATTTCACTGGCTTCTCTGCTCATCAAACTGGAACACAGTAATGCTCGCACATTACCGTTTAGTGGCTGACTTCACTCACAAAGCGGTGGTACCAACCCAGACAGACACTCGCAGAAGAGTTAGTCCTACCACCTAGTGAAACCGCATTCGTTGTATTTCATGTGGACAGACCTCTCGAGCTGGGCGTGTGCGTGCCGCGGCGGCTGGCGGCGCCCTCCCCGGCGGCCGTGCTGGCCGTGACCCACGCCTCGTACGTGACGCCGCCCGCCAGCGCCGCCAGCTCCGCCGACGAGCGGCCCGGGCCGGCGCGGTGCGCCTGCGCCAGGCCTGCGCTGTGGACGCAACAATACGTTACTAGCTTTTATTTAACTCGCAATGTTTGTATGTATGTCTGTTTGTCAAGGTCAAATCTTGCAAGATACACTTGACCCACTTCCCGGTGTCCGATTCGAAGATTGTCATACGCACCTAGAAGTTGGTTTCACATAGACAGTGTAATGTAAAATTTCTCCGTTGGGATGAAGGGGTCTCTTCCAGCTAACGAGGAGGGACGTGGATGACAGAACCAGTACTTTGATATCGGCTGGTTGACCAGGAACTGAAAAGTAGAAATATAAACATGAACGCTTCCACACTCACGCCCCCGCACTATGATTCCTTGAGTCGCATGGACACACACACACAAACAAAGTTTCCCCGGCCGAGAACGGGGCCCTTCACTTCGGAGGCAGGGTAACTACCAACATAGCCACAAGGCCGTCAATAACAGGTGACAATTTATATACTACAAAACAACGAGACGAGCAGGTCATTAGCCTAAAAGTTAGCGCCTGCTTATAGCAAGTGTAGTGGTACTTGGTTTGTACTACATTTAAGCGTTACTAGTTACCCTGAGACATAAGTTACCATGTGGTAGGAATAACTCTTCTGCAATTCTCTGTGTGTCTGTGAGTGGGCATTGCTCGTGTAGTATCCAGACGAACACTCGCAGAAGAGTTAATTCTACCACCTGGCAATAGATGATCAAGGTGCTTGATAATTATAATACCCTAATGCGTCCTTACCATCCTGTAAGGTAGCGCAAACTATGGGATAGGAATATGGTCCTACTCCAAAGTTTGAGAAGCCGGCCACTTTCACTGTGTAGTTGGTGTACTTCAGCAACCCTTGGAGATATAACTCGGTGTGCAGAGAGGTCTGATTCTGCCACGCCCCTTCTGAAATGTAAAATGCAATAAAATTAGCAGAGAGTTCATACCACCAAGTAGTGCATTCGCGTAATTGGGATGTTGACTGATTTTGGGAAAGTGTATAAAACGATGCGAATGGGCCTAATATAACCCAAAATATTTAAAATTACTTTTTGAATACAGCTAATACTTTAGTTTTCATGTATTTTAAATGCCATTTCAAGTTTCGCTCCAAAACGCCATTACTGGGGCCTGTTTCATAAAAAATATTAGTCTAATATTATGAGTATTAGCCTCATATTATATATGAAAAAAAAAGAAAAACGCTAATAATGTTATCAAATCAAATCAAATCAAATCAAATCGTTTATTTGCTAGAATACATGTTAGCGTAAGGTCTTAAACAATATTTTTGATCAATGTATTCAACCTGCAGGCAGGTGTGCAAATATTGTTATACATTTTAATTAGACTAATATTTTTTTATGAAACAGGCCCCTGGTCACGTGGTCGATGTGACGTCACGATTCCTGGCACAGATAACTATATTCACAGAAATCACTCTAAAATACTAGGCAGAAAGAGCAATATACTCATTCCGATTGAGAAAGTGACGTCACGTGCGTTTTATGTCACGTGACTTCGGAGTGATGTTACATTTTGCTTATTTAATTAAAATTATATTCCTTAAAAATAAACAAAAATATTGTGTTTTATAGGATTTCTTTTTTTTTTTTACTACCGTTAAGAACTACCGTTTCGCGGCAAAATTATATTTTTATTGTAATACAGTCAACATCCCAATTCTGAATAGTGAGATATTCAGGTATTACCCATTTTATAAATGCGTAAGTCTGTGTGTGTGTGTGTGTGTGCAAGTGTGTGAATATTTGTTACCATGTATCTCCGTAACATAGTAATGTAGTTTACGTTCTAGAATAACAAATAGGCTATAAAGAGATTTACCTCGTCGGCGAAACCGCGGACAGAACCTAGTGTATAGTAATTGGTTGATATTATAGGTGTATGGAAGAGGTACCTGTATCACGTACGGTGAAATTTGCGCTGGTTCAAGTACACCACAGTCAATCTTCGATAGCCTTTTGCTGGGCTAAGCACTATAATTGTTTTTCTACAATTTTCACAACACTTGGGAGGTTTAGAGTTTATTTTTAAATTTTCTTAGCGGTGCGGTGTTTATCGATTTTAAATCAACGGTGCGCGAGAGTGGACTGTAGATGGCGCTGGCGTGTTCACAGGTCGAGGAGAGGGAGGGGAAGGATGCGTTCAGAAATCGTATGTGTTTGTGTGTATAAATGTATGACTGTTTGTTTGGCCAAACCATGCTCCCCGCCTTGGAGTTTCTCCAACATGACAAAGAGCAAAGAGAATTATTATTCGAGGAATTATTAGTGCGGTTAAGTTTATTGATATATATGAGGTTAATTTAAATTTATATGAAACTATATGTATTTAATCTAAATAAGCTAATTTAATATTATATAATTATCTACTGAGTTGGTAGCGGGCAAGCTCGTATGGCTGGGCGGATATAAGTACCAGTTTTAGTTTTTACTTTTACTACCCGACAGACTCCATCGGCTCCAGGAAAGGTTTCCTCTACCACAGCGAGTGGCCAACACAGTAAGGGAAGTTTTTCTTCTCTCAGAATAACAATTTGGCCTTTTTTAATAGGATTGGTGGAAATATTCCATTTTTCACGAGTTTGTAATGAGGTGAGGTATTCTGTATGCCAACGTTGCCAATAAGATTGGACCATTTTATCGAGCATTTTATATCTTTGCAACCGATTAATTGGGGTATCATCTAGATTTTCAGCGGGTATATATTTAAGAGGGGTTAAATTTAAGAAATGCGAAGGAGTTAGCGCTAAGGGCTCAGATGGATCACTACTCAACACACAAAGAGGTCTAGAGTTCATTAACGCTTCAATTTGTATAAGCACAGTGTTGAGCTCTTCATATGTCAAAATTTGAGATCCAATTATCTTATTTAAATGATTTTTAACTGGTTTTATATTCCCTTCCCACAAACCCCCCATGTGGGGTGCGTAAGGTGGATTGATTTTAAATTCTATTTTTTGGGGAGTTAATTCTTTAATAAGAGCATTGTTATATTCATCAGAGCAAACTATAGAGTAAATTTCGTTCAGTTGTCTGCGAGCTCCTATGAAGTTTTTTCCACCATCACTAAGTATTAGTGATACTGGTCCGCGGCGAGCAATGAAACGTTTAAACGCGGCTATGAACATTTCAGTTGTGAGATCTGACACTAATTCAAGATGAAGCGCTTTGGTAACTAAGTCAACGAATAAACAGACGTATGCCTTTTGGCTTTTTATACCGCGTTTTTTAGCGAGTGTTATATAGACTGGACCCATATAATCAACTCCACATTTTGAGAAACATTTTTGTTGCGTTACACGATGTTCTGGCAAGTTTCCCATAAGAGGTTGAATCTCTTTGGGCCTATGTTTAAAACAAAAATTACAGGCGTGTACTACTCGTCGAACAAAACTTCTAGCAGACAATATCCAATATTTATGGCGTAATAGAGCGAGAAGTAAACTAGGGCCAGTATGAAAGTTTGAAGTATGATAATATTCAACAAGTAATTGAACAATGCGGTCTTTCGCGGGCAATAGTATAGGGTGTTTCTGTTCATACGTTAGAGGTGCGTGGTGTAAACGCCCTCCTACACGAAGAATACCTTCATCATCAATGAAAGGTCTTAATTTGCGGAGCGTTGTGCGTATATTTCTATTGCATTTTATATCAGAAATATCCTTGGCAAAATATTTGTTTTGAATCATTTTAATTAATGTAATTTCTGCTATATTTAAGTCTGTAACGGTTAGAGTTCCAGAGCTTTTTAGTATTTTGGCAAATCGGTGAACATAAACTACAGCATTGATCAGTTTAGTCCATTTAGAAATACGTTCTGCCAATATTTCAAGAGGATGCGGATCTGATTCTATGTTAGCGGCTTGAAGTAACGATATAACTTTGGATTCTGGTATATCTGAGGGGACATTCTCCTTAGTAAGAGATTTCACAGGCCATTGACTCTGTGGAAACGAAATCCATTTAGGACCTTGTAACCAGAATTCATTGTTTATCAAATTGTTTGGAGATACAGGGCGAGAGATGAGGTCACTTGGGTTCTCGGTACTTGGAACATGAAACCAAGATTGTGGCGGAATAATTTCTTGAATAGCAGATGTTCTGTTCGCTATAAAAGTCTGCCATCTATGTGGGGAGGACTGTATCCATGCCAAAGCTATGGTAGAATCCGAGAAAGCGAGTGTGCAATTGACTTTACATCTCGATACTAAATTCGACATCACAGACTGTAACAGCACTGCGAGAAGGTGAGCTGCACATAGCTCAAGTCGAGCAAGAGTGACCTTTTTTAAGGGAGCGAGGCGCGAACGAGCGCATAAAAGCGACACGCTGGCAGCGTGATCCAGAAGCGAACCAATTCGTAGGTAAATAACCGTACCGTAACATTTCTCACTTGCATCCGCGAATGCCACGAGAGTGATGAAAGAGTCAGCGAAAATACCTACATGTCGAGGTATTGATATTTGCGAGAGGTCAGAGAATTCGTTCTGTATTGTTAACCAGGCACGGGCAATATCATCGGGCACGTCTTCATCCCAAGAGAGGTCACGCTTCCAGCACTCTTGTACCAGAAGTTTCATGCCTGCAGTTAATGGCGCGAGTAGACCTAACGGGTCATATAAAGTAGCGGTCTTTGACAAAATTATACGCTTAGTGCATTTGTCGTCGAGAGGAAAATTAATTTTAAATTTGAAACAATCATTAACTGGGTCCCATCTGAGTCCAACTATTTTAGTTTCAGACTCAGAACCAAAGTCGAAGTTTTTAGAGGCGCGCGTATCAGCGGGAACGTTTTGTAAAAATTGCGGGGAGTTAGAGATCCATTTAGTGAGTTTAAAACCACCACTGGTGAACATGCCTACCAGTTGGTTATGAAGTTCCAGCGCTTCCGAGGGTGATTCTACAGAGTGTAAAAAGTCGTCCATATACGAATAGTTAGCGGCAACCCTAGCCGCTTCCGGATATTTGTGACACTCGTCCTGAACAAGTTGACGGACTACACGCATCGCGAGATATGGAGAGCACTTCAATCCGAAAGAGACTCGTTGAAACTCATAGGTTTCAATAGGGTCTAAATTAGCGTGAAATCTGAACAATATTCTCTGGAACCGTTTGTGATCTGTTACAACTTTAAGTTGAAAATACATTTTCTCTAAATCACCTGAGATGGCGACAGCAAAAAGACGTAAATTTAATAACAAATCAAATATGTTTGTCTGTAAGTTCGGACCACAATATAAAATATCGTTCAAACTTTTTCCCGAAGAAGTTTTGGCACTAGCATCCAAAACAATTCTAATTTTCGAGGTGTCTTTATCGGGGCGGTAAACTGCGCGGTGTGGTATATAATACGCGAGAGAGGGCGGTTGCGGGTCTAAAACTTTAGTCAAGAAACCTTTATCAATATAATCTTGCATTGTAGCATTGTAACTGGCGCGTACGTCGGTGTCCGAGTCTAACTTACGCTCGAGCGATAAGAGGCGGCGTTTTGCGGTTTTGTAAGAATCACCTAATAATTTCGGATCATCACAGAAGGGCAGTGCGACTACATACCGACCATCATTTTCGCGTGAAACACTATCTGTAAACAATTGTTCACATTGCTGCTCTTCTGGACTTAATATTTTACGAGTAGGTACAGATTCTAAGTTCCAAAATTGTTGAATCATTTCATCTAATTTGGCGTCGTTATTGTTTACAATAAACGCGTGACAAGAATGCGTAATCTCATGCGACGAGTTTGAGAGGCATTCAGCTTTGCCCATCACTATATATCCAAGTGTGGACTGAATCGCGACAGCGGATGACTTAGGATGCACGACCTTATGTGATAACAAAAGATGCGGGAAAAGTCCCGAACCGATAACGCAATCAATTTCAGACGGCATGTAAAACAAGTCATCAGCGAGAGGAATGTCTTTAAAATGTTCTAACATACGAGTATCAATGCGAGTTGTAGGTAAATTACCTGTGATTTGCTCCACGACGGCGGCTTTGATAGAATATTGATACCTCGCATCCATTCGCGATCTAAACACAATCACTGTGTATCCTAACACTGGTTTCACTGCCATGCCTATTCCGTGAACAGAAGAAGGCTGGTAAATTATTTGCAACTTTAATCTTTTACAACAAGTTTCAGTCACAAAGTTCGCGGTCGAACCGGAGTCCAATAATAAACGAATATCCGATGGTTTTACTTCACTATTTATCACTTGAACACTCGCGGTCGGCACTACTTCAGTGTAATAGCGATTAGAGTTAGCGTCCGAGGTCAAATTGCAGTGATGATGCGGTAATAAATTATTGTTTTGATTTTCATAATTATGTGAGGTAGTTTGACTATTTGACTGAACAGAAAAAGCAGGTAGACTTTCGGTGACGTTTGACATTACGGCGGCGGCGTGCGTACTCGCGGGAACTATATTTATCTCGCTCTCACTGGCGGACTGCGCGGCAGAGCTAGCGAGAGACATGATATTGGCGCGGGGTTCGTGCGTGTTCGGCTGCGAATGAACTGATTTATTTTGATGCGTATGATTATTGTTGTTTGCGTTCCGAGGTTGATATGTAAAATTATCCAAGTGTAATAATGTATGATGTTTTTTATTACATTTTAAACATAACTTTGAGGATTTGCATGTTTTTGTTTCGTGGAAACCTAAACAGTTTCTACAAAATGCATTACTCGAAACAATCGAGTAGCGTGAGTTAGCATCGAGTTCTGCGAATTTTTTACATAGATAAAGCGGGTGTTTTTCTTGTTTGCAAATAACGCAAATGTTATTGTAACTTTGCGGTGCGGATGCGTTAGAGGGTAGCGGCTCGATTCCTGATTGGAGGTAGATTTCGAATCATTCATAAGATATGAGTGCAGAGGTTTATTTTTATTAGTGGCTGTGTTTGTACGAGCGGGTGCGGTAAATGTATTGGATTGCGGTTTTATGTTTAATTGAGTGCGGGAGATAATTTTACTCTGTTCTCTTACGAATGTTTCGAGCGAGTTAAAGGTAGGTATCTTTTGCGAGCGGACACTTTGTTCATACAAATGAATTGTTTCTTTGTCGAGTTTGTTCAATGCTAGGTGCGTAATCATAAAATCGGCTAAGTCGTCGATCTTCAGAGCCTTTAGAGCGGCAACTGATGCGCAATATTGATCAGTAAACACATCTAAATTGTTCGAGGTGGCGGAAGCGATAGGTTTGAACTTTAACATTTTGTCTAAATACTGAGTTCCTAGCGTTCGTACATCCTGATACCTATCTACGAGAAGGTTCCACAAAATATGATAGTTAGAAGCGACAGGTAGGATTCCCGCCGTGATCGAGGAAGCCGTTCCGGACAATTTCGAGACCAAATACTGAACTCGTTCGGCGTCTGTGAGATGTACGTTATCATGAATCATTTCTTTGAAATTTTGATAAAAAAGCGGCCATTTAGTGTAATCACCGTTAAACGGGACTAATTCGAGAACCGGTAACTTGTGTTTAGGTTTGTTGATAGGTATCGAATCTGAGCTAGATTTCGATAAGCACTGTTGTTCTACCATTTTGATATGACAATAAATTTCATCAAATGCCTCGATGGGCTTGAAAGAGGGTTCGAACTTAGGGTTTATTATCATAGTAGCTTCATTGAGATCATGAATAACATCAGTAAACTCTTTGCGTAGATTTTCTAACGTTTTCGTTCGAATAAGAAATCTCTGCTTCTCTTCGGGCGTAGTTATATTTGTACTCAAGTCGTACGCATTTTGCAATATAGAAAAAATACTTTTTCTTTTCGCGTCTAATAATGTAATCGATAGTTCCGATTTTTCCATTGTTACAACGAGATTAACAACGGAAATTAGAAATTAAATGTAAAAGATTTGCAATATGGCGGATTTGCCGTGTGCAATTAGAACATGCAACGACGTGATTAGAACAATGGCGTGCGAAATGCGGAATGACCAAAATTGAGTTTATGAAGTGTAAATGTAGTGAAAATTGTATATTTTTGTGTAGGTTGAGAAGAGGACTGTAGATGGGATCGCGGGAGAAGGACCAAGAAAGAGGATGGTTGATATTATAGGTGTATGGAAGAGGTACCTGTATCACGTACGGTGAAATTTGCGCTGGTTCAAGTACACCACAGTCAATCTTCGATAGCCTTTTGCTGGGCTAAGCACTATAATTGTTTTTCTACAATTTTCACAACACTTGGGAGGTTTAGAGTTTATTTTTAAATTTTCTTAGCGGTGCGGTGTTTATCGATTTTAAATCAACGGTGCGCGAGAGTGGACTGTAGATGGCGCTGGCGTGTTCACAGGTCGAGGAGAGGGAGGGGAAGGATGCGTTCAGAAATCGTATGTGTTTGTGTGTATAAATGTATGACTGTTTGTTTGGCCAAACCAGTAATCATGAAAATAAGAAGTTGTAAACCTGTCCATATATTGTACATCGGTATCTTACCTTCAGTAGCGTATAGAACGGTATATCCGACCAAAGAGCTGCCTTGACCAGGAAGTATTATTGGCTGCCATCCAACTCTCAAAGACGTTGAAGATACTGCGGTGCATTCTACTGATAATGGTGCCTGTTCCGGAGCTAAAATAGAAACACGATTAGGAAATTGTGTTAATACAGAAGTAAGAATCAATATAAACATGATTCTCTCACTCTTAAAATAGTAATTTTGTTATGGGCGGGTTTGACGCTGACATTCAGACGATATACTAATCTCCTAAATTAAGTTGTACTTATTTAAATATATCACAAAACTAGTGCTAAGAGTTTCAGATAGTAAAATCTTTAAACTAACAATCAGAAGCGAAATTAGGACAATATGCAATGAGTTTATCATAGATAAACAAATACCTAATAGATGTGCCAAATTGCCAAAACACCATGAATACTATTGCTGTGGTCAATTGATATACAGTATATTAAAATATAAACAAGATAAGTATGAATACGTCGTAGGTTGGATTGCTGAGGAGCTGGTTGATGATATTTTGCCCATCGTTAGATACTTACCTCCTTCTCTTGTATCTTGAAACACAGGTAATGAGAAAGGCCCTGAACCAGCAGTCGTATAGGCTGATACTGAGACAGCATACCTGAGAGGAGAAATATAGATCTAATTTGAAGAAGAATATGACCATTTTTGGGGATTGTACTGTGCGGTGGGCTTCTGCACTCAGAACATTAACACAAAGGTTTCAAAACACGGTACTTAACAATTGCAGTGCAATGGCACTGCTATTCTTATGGGCCGTATTTATACTTACCATTAGGTAAACGACCGGCTCGTCTTGTCATAAAATAGAAAAAAATAAAATAAGTTCCATAGCAAGATTATTTTTCTTGTTTCACAACTGGTTGTGAAACTTAGTTACCAAAGCGGCCGAAAGGATAAATAGTTGGGATGTAGACTAAGATTTTGCTACTGACCTGGTGTTCTTCAAGAGTCCACTCAGCAACGTTTCCTGCTTTCCCAAAAGCTGAGATACTTTAACCGTTCTTGAGTCAGTGTCATCTGAAACTGACCGTTACGTACACTAGGTGAGATAGATGATTAGATTATTTGAGGAACTGATAACCATTATGAAATATGATTCATTAAGTGCAAGCATATATGACTATCGATTATGATAGTAAGATTTATTACAATTTCGAGTCTTAATGTTTTTATTTATGCCAATAATCTACGATGTTACTCGTTGCCTGAAATAAACTATTTAGGTAGTTATGTATAAAATTAAGGTGATTGGCTTTAAGTGACTTGTCTTTATATTTTTAGATATGTCAATGGATCAGCACTCTAGATGCAAAGTGCTACACAGTGTTACTTTAAGATGGTGCACGTATAATTTGGTCTGTTTTCTCTCCTTCACAAAATAAAGTGTATAGGTGTGTCTGAAGTCAATTACCTGTCCCAATATTCTGAGGCACAGCCCTCACGTGGTATCCCATGACCACCCCATTGTGGGCCTCTTTTAATGGAGACAGCCATGACACGTACAGCTCGCCAGGGTTCTCAGTCTGTTCCACTTGCACGTTCGTTGGAGGTGATGATGGAGCTGAAATCAAGAGGTCATCGGCACATTAAACTGTTAGTCCCGGTGTAAGACAACAGTTGCTAAGTCATGTAGGAAGCATTCGGGTGGTTAAAAAAAATTAATACCAAGTTTGGATACATGCACCTACGAGACGAAAGGAAAAGCTTGCATCATCTAACAACCAATGGGTAGAACTAACTCTTTAGCGCGTGTCCGCCTTGGTGCGTACCACCACTTTTCAATGCAAATGCTCTCTACTGCCAAGCAGTAATCGGCTCGCATTAGGGCTAAGCAGTCAGTGAAGTTACTGGGCTTATGAAACTTAGTACCCTTAGTATGTTTCAGGGTAAAGAGCGCACTTGCGTTCCATTGTGTTTCAAAGTTTTGGGTGGGAATGTTATTTGTTGTTATTGTTATAGCAGGCGATATATTTACTATTAGGCAAACGATCTTCTTGTCTAATTATCAAGTAGGTAGTATAAAAAACCAGCAACGACCCAGTGTGGTTGTGGCTTACCTTCCTCATGAGTAGTAAAATGCACAGGTGGAGTATAAACACTGACCCCGACCTGGTTGCCGGTTGCGACTCGAACGGCATACGACGTTGCTGGTCGCAAATTCTGGAGATCTATGGACTGACGGAGATCGCTGTCTTTTCTGAAAAAGATCCATAGACAAGTCGATATGACAAAAGTTACATAAAAAATACGACTGCCCTAGCCGGTGTCACAAGAGATGATGTCTGAATTCTAACGATATCCCAAACATCTAAATTTGCTCAAGCATTTAAAAGTTATGATGGAATAAAAAAACTCACATACATACATGAACCCTAAATAAACATTACACTCCTGTTTTAAGCAGTCGTGTAAAAACAAAAAGAAATACTTTTAAAAGTAGGTAGGTACCATAGGAAATTTTATCGCAATCTCATATAATCAAGTTTGGGTGAAGAGAACTAACGGAGAGGGGTCTGTATTAGCATACAAAAGTATCGATACAAGTAAATTTATTTAATAACTATTTTATAATTTTTTTGAAATGAGTATGAAATAAGGTATAACCAACTAGCTGGTACCTTGATTTGAATGTCAAGGATGTGTATGTTTTCTAGTTGTGTTACAGTGTTTATTTTATTATCGCTATAAGGAAAAGGTTTAGTAAATAAATGATTTTTCTCTCCTTCAAATAATAATTTACAAATAAATAATGCCATACGTATGTAAGCTCGTATCGCTCGTACCTAGTGACATTGATAGTAGTGGCATGCTCCCATGTATCGCTATAGTGTGTGTGAGAGTATTGGAGAGAGTAGTGTCTGGCGTGCGCTCGAAGAATGTCCCGCCACGAGACACTCGCGGTCCTAGAGCGGACCGAGTCTATACGTAGATCTGAAGGCGGCGTTGGGGGCTCTGAAACAAAACGATGTAAACGATATTAGGGGATATTACGGGTTTGCATTTGATAGGTTCTCTTCTGCTCTATAATATTCCACTCTATCCATGATTTTAATATAGATATTTTGTTTGGTTACCGCCCGGTAATCTTATCCCATGAAGAAGTTGGTGAATTCGATAAAACTAGTGATTAGAATTATTGGACTGGCTTTCAACAGCAGGTGCCAGAAAGATTCGATAGGCGCTTGGTAGCTAGCCAGGTGGGAACTGAAAAATGCTCTACCACCATGCTATGGTTGCATCACAATGTTTTCCTTTACCGAAAGCTAATTGTAGGATTCAAACCATCAACCTAAAAATCGGTGGCTGACGCCATTACCATTGAGCCAGCCTCGCTTATTTAGTTACTTTAACAGTCAAACAGTTTTATATATTACCTTACCTAAAATAGTAAGGTGTACGTTGAAACTGGCCGCACCGTAAGGGTTGGCAGCTCTGCATTGGTACACACCAGCGTCGGTGGTTTCCGAGTATTGAAGACTTATTGTGCTGGTCAGCCCTAGTGGTGTCTTTGATTCTGAGAGTTTTAACCTGGAACATTGTGGGGACAAAAATTGGAAAGAAATATTATTGTAATTTCTTCACTTCCATCACCGTTCCACATATTAATCATCATATTGATACTTCTTTTATACATTACAACTTTTTTCTATATGTGAAGTTTTTGCTTCTGGGAGTTTTAACCTGAAACATCGTGGGGATAAAAATAAGAAAGAAAAATTATTGTAATGTATTCTTCACTTCCATCACCGTTCCATGCATTAATTATCGCAATGTCCACAGTGTTGCAAATGTCCATAGACGACGGTGACCGCTTACCATCTTGCGGGCCGTTGTTTGTTTGCCACTCTTACACATAAATAAAAAAAATACGTGTAACTTTGTATGGCGCCAAAAGGGTTTCACCTTTAAAACCAGCCTATTAATCGACTGCTGGACAGATAAAGGCTTTTCTACTTTAACTATTATCCATCCATGACTGCTGATATAAATAGGTCTCCTCTTATGCTCGCCATTTTTTTCGGTCCTACGCGAGATATTCTTAATTCATAGCTTCCCCGCCGCCGGCTGGTGCTCGGCCTGGAGGTCTCCAACCATCTCGTGGCCACCACTCCGATAAAAGCTTCCTAAAGCCCACTACACCTTCACTTCTATGCGATTTAACTATACAGTCGGACTGCACAGATAAATCATACGTTCCTACAGCCTACATACCTTCAGTTTTATTGTGCGATTGTGTAGCGGCCTTAATATTTTATTTGTTCCGTACACATTTGTATCTAATTGTCCCGCTACGGCCGTAGAGCTCCATGTTAAAAGATAAATATAATTTTAAAAATGTTCTCACCTTGGAGTCTGTGCATCTACCGGAATTCCATCGTGAGTCCATGACACCCTGATCGGCTCATCACCTAGCGGTCGACAGTCTAACGTGATTGGGTGTCCGAGTCGTGACGTCACGTTGGCTGATGAGGTCTCGAAGTGGACCGGTTCTAGAATAGCCCAAACAGTTACATCTTAAACTTGTAACATTAAAAAGTTATGCAGTATGAAGGACCTCAAAAACAGAATATAGTATTATAGAAAAGTCTTAAATTAATTGTATTGGATATAACCAAGGATTCCTTTGACAGGTTTCAAATAATTTCCATCTCTTTCTCGTGTTCTTATTGAAAAAGAGATAGTGAAATTAAAATTAGGTTTAGGTTTAAAACGCCAGTATCGAAACTAAGAGACAGATGTACAAATAACATACATTGAAATTATTTAATTCTACCATCTAAGGCGTTCAGCACACGTAGCAACCTTGAGTTTCCAGTTGCTGCAACCGGCAACTCGCAACTAGCTGTTTTTATATTGTTTTCGCAACGATCGATTCGTTTCACCGATTTTTGTATTGTTTGGAGTAACTGCTGGTTTCCGCAACCAGTAACCGCAACGCATAGAGCAACTTCGCCTTTAAAATTGTAAAGTTTGAAAATTGCTGGCCACCATAACCTGTTGCCGCAATTGGCAATCATTCTTGAAAACTTGTAAATTGATAGTTCAGTCAGATCAGTTGCTTCGTGTGCTGGGCTCGCAGTGTGCACGTGTGTGTGTGATTTTGTTGTGATTTTAAAGGTTTTTATTAAGTACATACTGTTAACACTCATCCACACAGTCTTGCTCAGTGGCTGTCCCACGCCGTTCTCCACATTGCAGGAGTATAACCCTTCGTCTGCTAGAGTTACCTCCTCAATGACTAGGGTACCGTTAGGCAGACTTAAGATACCACCGCCAGCTAATTCTAGCACTGGCTGCCAGGTTCCTAGTATTGCTGAAAAATAAACAAGTATTACACAAATAAATAAATTAATTCATACATAACTACTTGTTTAAATGCAAGATCACAAAATAATTTTTTAAGATTTTTATTTTTATGGATACCATGACGAATTATAGTTATACCGTAGTCGGCTGAATGAGTTTGCTGTATTAATGTATGAATGTATTATTTTGTGTGTTTATATTTTTACGATGCCAGTCAATGTCCTTTTTTACACACTACATGAGTATGACGTACATACCATCCTTCTTCATCCAATGCACCTGAGGTTGGGGGTACCCGCTGGCACTGCATGATACAGTTCCTTTTCTTCCCAAGAGCAGCGATGAGTTGAATGGTTCTTCCAGCCATTTTGGTGCAACTAAAAATTTTTAAAAACTTTGTAAAGGGTTTTAATTACGTTAAAGACAGGACGCGTAAGTTTAAAAGGTACTTAAAAACTTTGTTTAAATTTAAATGTGTTAGTAGGTACATAGGTGGTTTCGCAGTCATGAATCATGATGATTCATTTTAAAATTAGAACTTTAATAAATAATTTCCTTTTCTATTTACTCACTCTATATCTGTGATGTATGTTCAGAAGGCATTGTAGGAGGTAATTGTTTTTGTTTACTTATTCACGAAAATAGCATGTAATTTGCTTAATGGGAAGTAGTAGGCCTACCCTTAACAGTTGCACTATGAATGAAAGGAAAAAATGCCCTGCGTATCGCTGCAAGTAGTGCATAATGATCAGTACCTAATTTCATTGATTCTATATGCGTGGGAGTCAACTGTTCAAGCACACGTTTTTTATAAAGAACAGACTTAAGTTTTATTTAATACAATGTGCTACACAAATACTAATTTACATCTGCACTTCTATTAAATGACCAAAATTAGGCTTATTTATCCAAAAATCTACACGTATGGACAAATCCTTTGAATAGCAGCTAATTGAGTGCTAATATTCCTTTTGATCTGGTATATTAAAGCCGGTTCTGAGTCGAGTAATTACTGGGCTTCAGATATTGTTACCTTTGATATAAAGTTCGGTGGATCGATTAACCTTCGCAACGTGATTAGAAGCCACGCAGGTGTAAGTTCCACAGTGTTCCAGCGAAACTTTCTTGATCACTAAAGCGCTGAATAGTTCCGAATTTCTTTCGACGACCTGTAAGGTATATTGTTACTTACTTATAGTTCAACTTCGTAAGTTCAATAAGTATGACACATGGCCGTGACATAAGAGACGTGATGTAAGAGGCATCGCTCTCACGATCAAAAGTCGAGGCGGCGTCGGGGCGTGGGCTCACAAGCGGCCCACCGCCACAGAACATAATATAATAATTGGCGGCGAGCTGACTGTGAGCCCGCGCCTCAGCGTCGCCTCGCCTCTTGATCGTGTGAGCAACGTCCCCAAGGATTCTAACGATACTCTATACATCTAAATCTGTTCAGGCATTTAAAAGTTATGGTGGAATAAAGAAACTCACATACACGAACCATGAAAACATTACATTCCTTTTTCGGGCAGTCGTGTAACAATATCATATGTAGTGAGTGGTTCCTATGCTTAATTGCCAAAATCGGTCTCAATCAGGAAAGCTGTGGATGATTATTATAATGAAAAAAGTAATTGAGTGATGCTTTGCCTATGTTTTTATTTATTTATATTTTTAACAAAATTGCCTATGTTTCTTGTAGTTATTAATAAAGGAAGGTAGTTTAAATTTAGAAATAAAAAAATCTGTTTCAATTTCTTGTTATTTAGGCTAAGCTAGCTAAGCTAAAACTTAACATTTTTCTTTAATTTAATTCGCTAACCTTCAAATTAGTAGGTATCCTTTTCCCATCCTTCAACCACTCAAAATGTATCGGTAAGTCACCACTTCTTACATTACAATAGATATTAGCAACCTGCCCTTCTTGAAGATTACTGCCTAGTAGAAGATCATCTAAAACTGGTGCCTCTATCACTTGGATTTCAAAGGCTCTCCTAGCTATTTCTCCACTTGGACTTGTTACAATACAGGTGTATAAAGCTCCATTCAGCTCTTTGCTGACTTCTGTGACGGACAAAACACCGTTTATGTTGATACTTGGTGCGTTTCGTCTGCTCTTGCGATTTGAACGAAAGCTTCTTTTGTATCGAGTGGAGAAAAGGCTGTTGGTGTTTAGAGTTTTGCCTTGGTATTCCCAGTCTATTTTGCTGTAATAAATAGAAAAAAAAAATTAATGTGGCACAGCATTAGTGGAGGTCATCAAGATCAATGTAATTGAAGGTAGCTGCAATTTGTTTTAAATTTGTATGACGACACAGTTTTTAAAAACGGATATATCTTTGTAAGCTCAGTGAATAATATAGCTTGATCAAATAGTTTTAGGACAAGCCCGGGTATCAACCTCAAGAGGAAGCGAAAGTTATACGTTAGTAACTTTTAGTAACATGAGATATCCTTAAACTATAACGTGTCTAGAAGAAGTTTAATCGGTGAAAAATGAAATTCAATCTGACAGAAAATAAAAAATACATTAATCACTGAACATGATTATCTAATAATTAATAACGTCTTACCTTATAGGGTAGCCATAGTAGGGGCATCGCAGGTTGACAGAATCTCCACTTTGTATCTTAATGGGTGGCAAGAATCTGATGTATGGTGGACCTGAAATGAAAATCATGTGTTATTTAAGACAAGGCAATACTGGTGTATCCTCTATAAATAGTTTTAGTTTATCATTGTCATTACTATAACCAGCGGTGAACCTTGAAAAATAGTAAACATTTTCGGAAAGTACGATGGACGGATTTTTAAAACAATAATAGCTATACTTGCATTAGATAGAAAAATAAAATAGATGTGCTATTTGGTCGGTTGACAATTATTTATAACAATGAAATAAAAATCAGTTGTTATAAAGAACGATATTAAACAACAACCAAACAAAACACTGGAGGAAAATTAACTTTTATAATATACCTTTTATAATAAATAAATTTATGTTTGAATAAGTTTGTATGACCGTAGTCAGGATAACACTGAAGAAAAAATACGGATTGTTAGGTAAACTATTAATTTTTGTGTACATTTTAAATCAAATCTACCTATTTAATATTTTATAAAACAAGCTGGTAATCAAACACTATATGAGGCCTGGAACAGCATTTTTGAAATCAGGCAAGCGACATAAATTTAGCAGAATTAGTACATATACTTTATATTACAATTTTCATACCGTAAACATCAAGTCTGTTCTCGTGACTGGCAACATGCTCGCCCTCTCTCGCTGCGCACGAGTAAAGTCCTCCGTCTTCGACTCTCACTCGAGTGATGTTTAGTTGGGACACCACCGAGTTATCTGAGGTCATAACTTGACCTAATGCATATCTAAAACATGAACATTATTTACTTTGTTAACTATAATTTTTAAACTAAGCGACACGAAAATTTTGTTTTGAATAACACACACATAGTATGTACATCTCCATTGCCCATCGATTGCATTACTAGGGGTTACGTATACATTTTCAGACTTTTATATGTGTATGATTTTACCTTTTAATGAGAAAAAAATCATACATTTATCATCATATATTTTTATTTTTAAGGCTTATATTATGGCAAACAATGTAAAGTCGTGAGCACTAACATGTACACCTTTTCAAATGTTCAAATTGATGTATTTATATGATTTTGCAAACATAAGTGATCCGAGTTACATTTCAAATTATGTATACCTATATCGAATAATGTCAAAATTAACTAGATAAAATTTTTTATCAGAATAATATTAAAACATAACTTTTTATACTATAAATGTCGCATGATAAATGTATGAAATCTTTTTCTCCTTAAAAGTTTTAAATACTTCTTGATATTTATTTATTACAAAGACGCATTTGATTGTTTCTATAAAAAGAGTTTTACTACTAATTATGGAATGGTTTACCTAGCATCAGTGTTGCTGGAAACGATAATTCCGTCTCTTTCCCACACGAACTGAGGTGGTCTGTCACCGGTGGCAGCGCATTGCATGCTGATCTGATGAAATAAAACATAATTTTAAATTTACAAGGTTTCGAAACAAAGCACAAGAAGAAAACTGAGATCTTAAAGATTCTGCTAGAAGAAGATACATTAAAATTGGTCTGAAATTAATATATTCATTTAAAACCCCCTTTATAATAGATAGCGTTTTTGTTAGTGGGAGGACTAACTCTTCTGCGAGTGTCCGTCTGGGTTGTTACCACCGCTTTGGTCGTGAAGTCTGCCGCCAAGCAGCAGTGTGCAAGCATTACTGTGTTCCGGTTTGATGAGCAGAGTATCCAGTGAAATTACTGGGCTTATGAGACTTAATACCTAATGTCTCAGGGTAGCGAGCGCATTGCAGTGCCGCGCAGGCCTTTGTGTTTAAAAGTTCTGGGTGGCACTGCAATTGTTATGGGCCGGCGTTATGCTTACCATCAGGCAAACGACCAGCTCGTCTTCGTTACCAAATAATATAAAAAAAATACTATCATTCAGACAAGTTTGTAAATAAATTTTGAAGCGTTGGCAGCAATTATGGTTGGCGGCTTAGTGGTTTAGCGACGATTGCTCGATCGGTTGAAAAATATTTGTGTGATGTATTAAAATCTACTCACGTCACCACCAGGCGTGACCGTCCTTTCAGTGAAATGCTGCGTGATAACCACACGACCGTCTGCCATTCTTTTTCTTCTGTCCAAACCTGAAACATAAAATTATAATGTTTGATAACGATGCATAACTCCCTGCGCTGGTAAGCTGCTTTTTAACAGTTTTTCATGGTGTCGGGCATTTTCTACTGTTCGCATGACTACCTGCCACCCTCAATTTGAATATCTATCGCTAAGCACCTCTTAGCAACGTAACTATAATGTTAGTCATGAGTCCGGTACTATTCTTATTTGAAACGGGTTATAATAGTAAAAAACTATTTATTATAATAGTATTTTTTTATAACGGCTATTGCCTTTCAATTAGCTAATACATAAATAAACACTGCATCTAACCAAGCTACAAAAACACTTGGAGAATCTACAAGCCTAAATAGGCCTATAGATAATCCAAATGTTCTAGCCCACTACCAGTTGGAAGCGTACCCAGCATGCTGGCGGCATTGCCTCGTTGAACCGTTGAGCCAAATAAGTACGATCTCTCCACTCCGGCTCCGTAGCTAAGTTGGTAGTAACCCTGTCTGCAAAGCGAGGGGTCCCGGGTTCGATTCCCGGTCGGGGCAGATTTTGTGTAAACATAAAGTTTGTTCTCGGGTCTTGGATGTTTGTGATGTGTATCTGTGTGTGTCCATGCCACCTGCGACACAGGGAATCCTAGTGCGGGGGTATGAGTGTAAGCGTTTATTTATTTATTATTACATATACATTATAATAGTGGGTCTATTATTATGTATCAGGATTCTTGTCCGTACTATACTAGTCTGTGTTCTAGTCCAATAATTCTACCCTATCAACTTTGTAATGGTGGTTGACCTCTTGTTACTAAAGGGTTGCTAGGCAACGGATGACGTCATCAATATATCGGCGCAGATATCCACTAAGGTGGTAGACCGTAAAAGCGTTGATTGGAATACTCACTGCGCTAACTAGGTCTTCGATGAAAGTACACTTCGTTGCAAGTTTTGTGGTAACATATAATTAGAATAAAGCAGTAATACATTTACGTTTATACAACCTTGTGTGATATTGTGCAATTTTACTATTAGTTTTGGCACAAACTATCTCCCGATGTCTACCTATATTAGGCGCAGCAAGTTGCAATAGTGATGTAGATTTTACGTACTACATTTTTATATTTGCGACTAGCTGCTGCCCACGATGTCACCCGCGTGGAGATATTGGATTTCATGGGTTTTATTGTTTTGCGCGGAACCCTAATTCTTATTTTAAAATTAAAGTAGTCTAAGTTACTCCTTGTAACATGATTACCCGGAACAAACAGACAGATAGACACATTATAATAACAATTATAATTATTGGTTGTTTTGGTATAGGTACGCATATTCTTTCATATGCATTTAGTAAAAAGTTTTTATTTTGATATTACAAACAGACACTTAAATTTTTTTTATTTGTATAGATAGGTTGCGGTTGGCCCAATAAATTAATATTATGTAGGTAATGATGTGATTCAACATAGTGGACAGGATAACTATAAATTCAAATTCTTACCACTAATACCTATATAATAGAATATCATAGCACAAAAATAATTCTCTTAAAATAAATCTCTTAAGTAACTCGTTACAATTTTTGACTATTTTCTAGTCGGGTTACTTTACTCGGTTGTGAAACAAGATTAGAATATCTTGTTTGGGAAAAGTTGCGTAGCAAGTTTTTTTTTTTCGTTTGACAACGGTTGCGAAACTCGGCGGGAGTAGAAATTACAATGTGCACATTTCTCGGCCTGCAATGTACACCTACTAGCACGAATATTAATTGGGGAGTAAATGTGTCTCTCGGCCCCCGATCAATTACATCCAATAGGCGATGAAGCCTCACCGAAACGATCGTGGAGAATTTGAAATGTATAGGTAATTAGCATAATTATCTTAATATGACCATAGGTAGGTAATTATACATACACGGAGGTACGGTACTCGAGCGTTATTATAGTTAGGAGTATGTGTATTTTATAGGTTTGACCTTTCCGTGAAAATATCGATTACTAGCATCAGCTCGCGGCTTCGTACTATGGCTTCGGCTCGTATTATGGCCAAATCCCCACTCATGGGGGAGGCCGATGTTCAACGGAGGACGCTTTCAGGCTGATTATGATTACGATGACTGTCTAGCTTAAGTCGTCGTGACGCACGACAAGTCAGCACCTTATGGGTAGTCGTTAGTCGGCCGTCAAAGGCGTCTCAATACGGTGTGTAATCGCATTCCCAAGCAGATTGCTTCTGGCGTCCAATATAATGCTCTAACTAGTAATTTTGGTAGTTTCCTGCAGGTATTCGTAACAGGAGTTTGGAGGTGATCCAATCTAATAAATATAATATCTAAATGTAGATATGTATATTATTTTATAGCTAAGTAGCCAGTGAAATTACTGCGCTTAGAAGACTTAATACCTAATGTCTGGATAAACAGCTGGATTATCTAGAAGCCAAATTGTAGGCTATAATTCAAATGAGAACAGCATGAAGCCCACTACAGCATAGTCAGCATGCTAGTGGCATTTCTCCATTGAATTGCAGTAAGTACCTACCAGTACTTTTTCAAAATTCCAAAATACAAAATCTATTTTAATATTATTGAATCTACTTCACAGAAGTGTTTAACTCGAAAGCTATTTTAATTTATTAAAAGTAAACCCATTTTACTAAAGTTTAGTAGGCAGATAGACTGCCGTCAAAGGCAGAGTTGCAGTAAGGTGTGTAATGGCATTTCGCATGCAGATTGCGTCCTGTATAATATTCTAGTACAGATGAGAAGTTCTTACAGTAGAGGTTAGAACAGGCCTGTGTGGCACTGCAATGTGTCTATCAATTACCTGAGAAATCAGGTAATAAGTCTCATTTTTCTGACCACTATGCCGTAAAGTAGTCAGGAAAATGAGACCAGACATATTATCTGATGGAGCAACTGCTTGGTGGCAGACACGAATAGAACGGTGGTACCCACCGAGATACTCTCATAAGAGTCCCACCACCTGGTAAATTGTTTATGGTCTCGATTATTTCAATCTCCATTATACTTCAGCGCTTAGGTAAAGGCTTTATCCCAATTTGCATCAATTTCAAAGCAATCTACAGCTAAATCGAAACCGGCAATGGACAGCATATCATTACCCTTGTTACACTTTCCGTTCTAACCTAAGGAGATGGGGTATGATTACGTGACTTATCAAAGTTTATTAAGTTATTATGACCACGTAAATATAAATCTACGTGTACAGATAAATAAAATTGAAGTGTCTTTTTGTAAGGTCAAAACAGCTTTTTACTAAACGCTTTGTTAGTGGTAGGACTAACTCTTCTATGCGTGTGTCCGTCTGGGTTGTTACCACCGCTTTGCTCGTGAAGTCGGCCGCCAAGCAGTAGTGTGCAAGCATTACTGTGTTCCGGTTTGATGAGCAGAGTAGCCAGTGAAATTACCGGGCTTATGAGACTTAATACCTAATGTCTCAGGGTAACGAGAGCACTGAAGTGCCACGCAGGCCTTTGTGTTTCAAAGTTCTGAGTGGCACTGCAAACGTTATGAGCAAGCGTTATGCTTACCATCAGGCAAACGAACAGTTTGTCTTATTTCCTTGTAGTATAAAGGTATAAATAATTAATAAACAGCAAAAGATTAATAGTCATTATCAGATGCAAAACCCATCTTAAATAACATTAAGCAAACTGAGATCACGTTTGGATTAAGCGTACACCTAAATAGGACTAACTACCCAATTTCGCCGTCCACTGAACTAGCTCGCATCCATTAAATGTAGATACGTAGTAGATGCGAAGTTATCAGAAGCAGGTAGTAATCTAGATACGTAAGTGGAGTAGTTAGCGCTTTTAATTGGTAGTTTTGAAGCATTTCACCGAAGAGAGCTTCTCAATCCCTGGATATCTTAGTCAGCTCTAACGTCACGGCGGAAGATATGGTGTGGTCTTTATACGTCGATACCACACAGCGTTACCTACTAGGTGGTAGGACTAACTCTTCTGCAAGAGTCCGTCTGGGTTGCTACCACCGCTTTGCTCGTGAAGTTGTGAAGCAGTGTGTAAGCATTACTGTGTACCGGTTTGATGAGCAGAGTATCCAGTGAAATTACTGGGCTTATGAGACTTAATACCTAATGTCTCAGGGTAACGAGCGCACTGCAGTACCCCGCAGGCCTTTGTGTTTCAAAGTTCTGAGTGGCACTGCAATTGTTATGGGCCGGCGTTATGCTTACCATCAGGCAAACGACCAGCTCGTCACGTTACCAAACAGCATAAAAAAATATACTGGATATATTATGGACTGTACTCTTACTTCACTTCCAAAATCCCGCCAAGCTACTTTTATATCTATCGAGTACACAACACACTGGGGATACTGCCGTGTGCGTAGTATGACGCAGGTGAGGTAATCAAACGCCATAATTGGAGTTTGCGGCGCGCGGCAAACACGAATAGTTAGTTGCTCTGTCATGTCGGTTTGCCGCGGAGGACAGCAAATGGACGCGATGTCGCTCACTTGACATCAGATTATTTTGTGATTAAATATTGAGCTCCTCCGATTTTATTTTTGAAGTTTATTTTAAAGAAGTGGGAACCGACGTCTTAAACAATATCGCGATATATGAAATTTCATCCCTTGTTTTTCCACCCTTAGGGTGGGGGGCAATCTTTCATAAAACATATTAAAGTAGCACCCTCGAGATACGAGTAAACCTCGCAAAAAGCATTATTTAAATCGTTTGACAGTTAGCGGAGAAATCGAGTCACAATCAAACAAATCATCGTCACAAAAAAAATACTGGTGAATTGAGAACTATCTCTTTTTTGGAAGTGGGCTAAAAAGAAAAATCCTCGCAAACTAAAGCTTCCTCGCGCACAGATCACAATGAGCAATAAGACCGCCCATCGTGACAGTATATAAGATCTTTAGTTTTTATTTCTCGCCACAAAACGAAACACCATGTTTCAATAAAGAGTTTATCTATACACCTAACCTCTTTGCACATTCGGTGTTCATATTAATTGTAGCCGATGCTGAAACTGGTGAATTGGTATCGACGCTATTGCTGCGACGAACCCCAAGAGGAAATACCTACGTTCCTGGCAAATAGTATTTTAGTGGACACTGGCCACACCGACCCACGACCGATGACTGTTCGTGATGGGTCCACTAAATACTGGTAAAAAGCTTTAATTAAGCTATGTTCTAAAGACTATTACTTATATATTTACTACTAATATCTTTGAAGATGGCATCTTCAAAGATATATCGCCAAAAGAAAAGCTAAAAAAATAATAGCGCTATTTTACATGGAACCACACACATGTCATCCCAACTATCATAAATGCGAAAGTGTGTTTGTTGGTGTCTTGGTTTGTTGGTTCTGCAACGGAGTAGCGTAGTGACGTAATTTTTTACCAAAAATATATTTTATCGATCGAAGAGTAATATAGGCCACTTTTTATCCTGGAATAATACACGGTTCTTCTGGGAACGTGGGTCGAAGTATACTATAAGTATGCTGGATAGGATATATGATGCTGAAAAAGATGAGCCAAATGCCTGTTTGGCAATGATATGCTGATTGAGGCCAGGCTTCAGAGCCTCGAGCATGGACGCAAGGTTGTCTTTCTGTCTTCTAACAGGTTACATTTTGGAGAGTGTGCAATGATACTACATGAATTGATTCGCCCTTCCCCATTCCATCATCGGAGGACCAGAGGTACGGCAGAAATTCGCCTCCCGCTTTTGATTGACATTCCTCCTATACGTATTAAGCGTTTTGCTTCGATCTTCATCATGCGGACAGCTAAAGAGTGGAACTCATTGCCTACATAACAATGGGCTAATGGAAAGGAGCGGCCTAAGTCTGAGAAGAACAAGTAAGTTATTAAACTCTATAAAAGTTGAAGATTTTAGAACATTAAAATTTAGGTATATTATTTTTACCTGGGCCTGACCTAGACTGTAGTTAAGAGATAATTGTACTGTTAATGGAAAGAAACGCAAAAGCACACTAAAGCTTGAGAAGATTATAAACAGTCTTAAAAACCTCCCCATTCACAAACTACCCGTTAAGGTCTCCACAGGCGAGGCAATTCAGACAGCAGATAAATAACGGCGATAAATAATCTGCGTGTGACACGGGCCGTGTGGAGTGCCCCTTATGTCGGAGTTGCAGCCGGCTGTCACACCATATACGTACTGGACAACGCGCAACTTATATCTCCTTCATATCACTGTAGGTGGCGGTAGGGCTGTTTTGTGAATTTTAATTAATAACTAGCTGTGCCCACCGGCTTCGCCCACGTAGCCTAAGTTACTCCTTGTATCGTTAGCTATCTGCCAGTGAAAGTAGGTCAAGCCGTTTGGAGTTTACCCGGAACAAACAGACAGACAGACAACATTTTAAAAATGGTTGATTTGTTATACGTAGGTACCGTATATATATTTTCATATGGATTTAGTAAAAAGCTGTTATTTTGATATTACAAACAGTCACTTCATTTTTATTTATTTGTATAGATAATGGGTGTGTAAAATTAATTTGATGGGATCAGGCGCTACTTTGCGGAAGTCCATTAGTTTTAATTCCGTGATATAGAATGTCTAATGGCCTAAGTTCAATCTATATTGAATATAACCAAACGTAACGCGTGACGCTGGACAACGGAACCTGGGTTAGTAGTTAATACCCGACTTTTTTGTTTGTTATTAAATGTTTTGATTGGTTTTAAACGTCACTTGGACTTTATTCTTACGAGAAGTGTTTTTCAGTGTTTATTTACGTTTTAAAAACATTCCAGTTGTTCAAAATAGTCAGTTTTCCTGTTATATTACCTATCGGTGTAATAGGACGCCACGTTTTATTGGAATACCCTTTGTTGTTGAAAGCGTGGATTACGGTTGTTTTGTTTTCGCGGCACGACTCCGCTAATGATTCATGGTCCATGGTAGGGAATATATATGCCAGATGGCTGGAACCACATCCTACAAAGAGATAAAAGTATTATCCGTGTCATTAACCGATTTCCAAAAAGGGAGAAGGTTCGTTTGTATTTTTTTTTATGGCGATGATACTCGATTTCTCCGTTAATTCTCAACCGATTTACATGATTCTTTTTTTGATGAGTTTATATAATAATATAGTATGAGGTCTTTTTATATATTTTTTCAAAGAATATCACTCGTTATTGTGGAAGGATAGGGGATCAATTTTCGAATATCAGGATAATTTCAAAGTCAAAGTTCAAGTCAAAGGATCGAAGTCGATACACGATTTTTTAAAATTAATTTTAGTGATTCTTGTATAATGGTCAGACCTGAGATGCGACTAGCAGTCATCTGAATAGACCATCCCGAACGATGCTTAATCTAGGCCAGCCAATCTAAGGGCGTTTCTCAAGAGATGGCTAAAGATGTACACAGAATAAATATTAAATGAGAGCTTATTTATTTCTTGTTATTATTTACTCTCCACTCCAGTGTAGGTAGAAAATTGATCTTAAGAACTGATGGTTGGACAGACTCCCTTGTTCTAACCAGAGACGAGATTGCTGACATATTAAGAACCAGAATACCTACACTATTTATTTCGTCACCTATTTAATACGATGCGCAGCGATGCTCACTACTGTTAGACCACATTTTGTTATCTGTGTTTCGTTTATAATATATCTGTAGTTATTTTAGCAAATGGCAAACATCAAATAAAAACGTCTAATGGATTGTCAACTTGTCAAAATTTCAATGTCATTTTCAAGAATGACGCACTGGTATCGAACGATCAGAACGAAGCACACGTTTAAGAGTTGAACTTGAAAATAAATCTTTGTACATCAAGACAATCATAGTTTTATTTCTGAGAGTAGGACCTGATCCTTCATTGCAGTGCCGCCCTAATGCGACATACACGATACAAAATGACTAAAATAATAGTTTGACGCTTTGTGCCGTGCCGTGCCGTGCCACGCAGCACCGTTTAAATGTGGTCCGACCTTTACAGGGATATCTGTATTTCAGCACAATTGGAAAACCTTTCGTAAAATCTACCCTCATTTTTGGCATCTAATATTATTGTGTAAAAAAATCTCTTCACCTCCCCAAATCAATGTCCCAGGAAACTCGACCTTCTTTCACCCCGCATTATTAAGTATACAATTTACTTTATGACAGTACTGCAGCTTTTGTCGTTTTTTGCATTTGCGTTTTGTGAGCTTCCTTCCAATGTCGCTTAACCAGCGACCTATTAATTGACTGAATTGGTTGTTAATTTTATATTAATGGTAATAAATAATCTTCTGCGAGTGTCCGCCAGGGTGGGTACCACCACTTTGCTCGTGTAGTCTGCTGCCAAGCAGTACTGTGCAAGCATTAAACTTTATTTTTTTTAGTGTAAAATAAATAATAAAAAAAATGCATTACTGTATTCCCGTTTGATGAGTAAAGTAGTCAATGACATTACTGGGCTTATGAGACTTATTATCTAAAATGTCAGAATAATGAGCGCGTTTTTGCAGTGCCGTGCAGGACCAAGTTCCAAAGTTCTGGGTGGCACTGCAATTGTCATGGGCTGGCATTATGCTTGACATCAGGCAAACGACACGCTCGTCTCGTTATCCAATATTTGTTGTACCTCGTAATTTAGAACCCTACTCAGTCACTTTTTTCATTCTTGGTAGTACCGTTTGACCACTGTCAGACCTTTGTCTGATCTTCATTGATGATATGAGCAAAGATGATTAACCCTAAAATAGCCAAGTGCAGCTACTCGCATACATCAACAGATACTCGGTGAATCGGTGGTTGATTTTTGAGGGTGAAAGCTAGAGTCTTTAGAGGTTTTTCTTCACCAAACTCCAAACCTCCGACCAACAAAGCGACCAATCATTGAGCAACTTCAAAAAAGAAAGAGCATGTAAAGAATATATTTTTAACAATGACAATGTGATTAAAGATCACGTCTCGTATGAAGCATCCGAATCACTGGAGACTATTTGTAACGAAACAAACAACTGTCAATATAAATACGGCGTTATTATTTCTGGTCCAATGTACACAGAAACAGGACGTCAGAAGTCATAACTTCACGGTCGATTGCACCCGTACAGCGGTACCGATTCGTTGTGTAAATATTTCTTTTAGTAATATTGTGGCGTTGCTTCAGAAAAACGCCTATATATATCCTACTATCCTACTAATATTATAAATGCGAGAGTGTGTTTGTTGGTTTGTCCTTCTTTCACGCAGCAACGGAACAACTGATCGACGTGATTTTTGGCATAGATATAGTTTAGGGACCGGAAAGTAACAAAGGCTACTTTTTATCCCGGAAAAATGCACGGTTCCTGTGGGAACGCGGGTGAAAACCGCGGGCAGAAGACAGTATTTTTATATGCTTTAGAACGTTTTAAATGTTTTTTAACTTTTTTAAGCTGGCGTGTTATAAACCACGCACGCCTGCATCACGATGCAACATGCATCTTTTCTATCACCGAAAGCTTAAGGCATATAAAGTAGTTAAAAAAACTTGTTTGTGGTAAATTTTGGATTAGGCATCTAGTTTTAAAGTAATCACGTTTTTTTGGATTTTTCATCAATTGTAATGGCCCGCGCGTTCTTCCTTCCCTTTTTGCACCAACGCAAACCGACAGTGTATGCAAAGAGGACAGAATGATGAATGTCATTGACTGGGGGTACCGCCTTAAGCTCATTGTGTGATTCAAACCATCGGTCTAGATAACAGATCAGCGGCACTCACTACTTTTAAATTATTCTTACTGCCTCCAGATTTGTCAGTTTTTTTGGCCTTTTAAATTATTTGCTAAGAATATTGAGTTTTCTGAGAATAACATGTCTGACCTTTTGGCGGCATAAAAAGTCGAAACATGAGAAAGGTCACCTAAATTTAAATGGAACAATAATTCTACAAAAATAGGAAACACGACTTATTACTATAGACTTGTAACGAACTCGTTTCACTGCGCAGTCCCGAATCCTCAGCTAAGAACCTACCTACCCAACTAAGCTAGGCAGGCACACACACCCCTCAGCGTACCCTCAGCACGCCAGCGACAATAATTTATGATGACAGAACCTGGAGGTTCGACCCCTCCAGGAACCCCATCACAGACTTGATAGTTTAAGTTACGAAAGCAATATATAATCCTGATTAATTTACTCAACGGTTTCTTTAACGGGTTGAATGCCTTTATTAATTAGCTAATGCATAAATACTATTTATTTATAATTATGACAATAAATAGATAGCCAGTATGCTATTTTTATTCTTGAAACTTTGGCATTGATCACTATTTCCACTTGATCATAAGTGATTATGTGGTCGAAGGTACGTACTAAAGTTTGTGGGTGTATGGAGAACTAAACCTGGTGGGTGCATACGAAAGGCTAAACCTGGTGGGTGTATGGAGGCTGAAGAAATGGCCACGCATGTGCTGCTGTAGCGCATGAGCGTATCGCTGAAGCAAACAACACTCCGGGAAGCTGGCACCAGCATTAGCGAGCTGCTGGTCTTCCCGAAAGACATACGGTGGCTGTACTAACGCGCACCACTCGATCACTCAAAAAGGGCCAATTAACGGCCTAGTTGCGGAAAAAAGTCCGACCAAGTACGAATCTAGAATACTACTGATACTGGTGGCCTATGCCTTCCATCACCGCGTATCATAAACATTGTTGACAGTAAATAACACACGGAGAAAACTTATAAATAAAGACATGAAACCTACACTTATACATCATTCTGTATATTTATTATTACATTATTTCCCAGGTCACTGAACAGACAAAACACGAAATTCTACGTCCAGTTTCAGAAGAGCCGCAAATGCTATCGATATCAGGAGAATATGCGAACAATTTCAATCTAAGTTCAACAATGAAAGGGCAAGTTATGTTTGTCGCTTTTATATTTTCTGGTGACAATTTTTTTCTTAGAAACGTCGTCGCGCTTCGAATGTACGCAATATTTTATGCAATTACCTTGTGGCTTTTGTAGAAGACTGTTACTATTTCTAGTCTTGTTAGGAATGCTTTGATATGTGATAGTTTTCATCATTACGACGTTGAGATTATGGCCCTCTTCTCGATGGTTGTAGCTTTGGAACGACGCAACTAGAGTCGCCACAACTTCTACGAGCGCACAGTTATGGCCCTTTATTAGATGATCTGAAAACGAATAATTATGGACCATCTGCAGCAAATGTGAATATGTTCCTTGCTACAAGTTGCATAAATAATTATGTAAAAACTCGTTCATATGAGTGTGACGTCATGTATGTCAAAATGTATTATTATTACAGGAGAAAATATGGCAGTATGTTTTGTTGTATCATTTTCGTCTCGGTCTTATTACGACACACATAAATTTCGTAAATATGGACGTCCCAAATTCACAACATACCTTTTTACAGAATCCTGTAAACAACAAAATTTCCGGTCAAAAATCAGAGGCACCTAACGAAAATGTCAGGGTTCGGAAGACAAATTATGAAAACAGCCTCCTTGACGGGGCATGGCGAAATCCAACGAGAGCCAGAAAACTGAATAATTCATGATTTGCTACGTCTTTACCTTCGCGCGGCGGATGAGACGTATCGATACCGGGAAGTGAGATGGCATAAGTGGGGAAAATTTATTTTTGTGGCATTTCCGACGTGGTAGAAGATAATGCTGAGTTTGTTTGTTGAGTAGGTTATTCTGCTCGCTTTTGCGATGAATTAAATGAATTATTTATTTAATACTATGACAGGAATGTTTATTACGTCACGAGTGTGACTGACATTTGTTATATTACTTGGGGAAAATTCTGTGTTACATTTATTTGACGTGGAAAGGATTTGGATTTTTATTTACTTAAACTGTCATCTCAGTTGATAAAAAACAATCATTTGTTCGTATTCGTTATTATATTTACCGTCAGCATTTAATACGTCCAATTCAATTTCTATCAAGAGATTAAAATAATATTGCGATCTGGGAAAATCCCTGTATCACCTAGATCTACAGACTTCAAAGACGATTTTGGAGTTCTACTGTAAAATCATTTTACAAGTTTTAATCCCGATTTGTCATTCTCCAGTTATTTCACCTCTCAAATAGCTGGAAAATTATACTCTTAAATAGTCGTCTTCTGATCACATCAAGATTCGTTCGTTCATTGTGAGAACGTTTTAGGTACAATATAGCTGGTCATCAATAAAAAAAATTTAACATATCTTTGTGCAAATGCGGAACTAAAAATCAATAAGATTCAAAATGGCGTCCGCTATCTGCTGCCCAATAATTGTTCAATCTCTGTTACTGCGTTTCGCCTCTCGTGCCGACGTCTCACTGCCAATGCGATGTTAAGCCGCGACCCATCGGAGCGTACCGTATTGGGCATGCGCCTTTATTTTCACTAGAAATTGTAGAATGATGAACGTTTCTGTGTTTTGTTAGGGGCCAGGTTTTGTTTGTTTTTTTTTAGTTGGTAACGAGATGAGCTGGTCATTTGCCTGATGGTAAGCATAACGGCAGCCCATAACAATTGCAGTGCCACTCAGAACATTGAAACACAAAGGCCTGCGCGGCACTGCAGTGCGCTCGTTACCCTGAGACATTAGATTAAGTCTCATAAGCCCAGTAATTTGACTGGATACTCTGCTCATCAAACCGGAACACAGTAATGCTTGCACACTACTGCTTGGCGGCAGACTCCACGAGCAAAGCGGTGGTAACAACCCAGACGGACACTCGCAGAAGAGTTAGTCCTCCCACTAACAAATGATGTGTGATCGTGTTATATCCACACTATTCAAATTCAAATTTTAAATTCAAGTTGCACGGCAATTGTTAACATCATCAAGTCATCATCATCAGTCGTCAAGCAAATAATCGGTTCGTTTTGTTGTCCAGTAGTATAAAAAAATGTTAATTAATGTTCGTGGAAATAGTTTGTTTGAGTGAGAGCCATGTGGACCTTGTACTAGGTAATAATAGTCCAGGTAATAACAGTCTGTCCTGTATTTTGTTTCTACAGTCATCATAAGCATCTTAAGCGAAAGATAGCTGGTTCCCTGAGTATGTGTTTCTCGATCGACATAAGGATATAATCTTGTTTTTTAAATATTCTTTAGGCTTTTGACCGCCATATCACCTGATGGTAAGCGGCGATGCGGTCGACGATGTAGCTCGTTTACCTAGAAGATACCTTGTTCACTATTTTTTTGAAGACTCCCATCTTTGATTCCCATCTTCACTACAAAACAAATATTTAAATGATGTGTTTAAAACAATAGTTTAAAAAGCTGGACAGTACCTACGCACATACGACAGATATTTTCAGTCTTACCACAAAAATATTAAACACACCCTAAACCTGTGTAGCACAGCGTTTAACTGCTAAATATGCCTTAATTGCGTGTTTATATATAAGCAACCACAAATCTTGATTTAAGTAGTATCTAACCGTAGTCTCCACTAACCGTAACTCCATTATGTTGTCTTTCTTTCTTTCTTTAACAACTTTTATAATCTTGATGAAATCAAGCTTTACTTACTAGCAAAGATTTAGTGTTACTATTATGTCAAGAATGAGGAAAAGTGCACTTAAGGCGCTTAATAGCGACCCAAGTAGGTTTCCGTAGGTAGTGTTTAAAGAGACGAGAAAATATTAAGTCGGGAAAGGTCTTTGCAGAAAGTGGGTGCTTAGGGAGGCACGTTTATGTGCGGTAACGCCACGTCATTTATATCTTGCTTTATTACTAAAATAGTAACAGAAACAATTCTAACTTTTACTTGGGTGAGAGATTAAATACTGTATTTTGTATACTGTAAAATAACGAAACGAGCGGGTCTTTCCCTTGATAGTAAGCATAAAGACTACCCAAAGCAAATGCAGTGTCAACCAAAATTTTAAAAGACGAAAGGCTGCGTGGCGCGCTCTTTCGTCGCCCTGATATACCAGATATAGAGGTTTTAGGTCCCGCGCATATTATCACTGAAACGTTATAGGCACTTTTAACTCTGACCCCAACACAATGTGAGACATAATATAATTAGGAACAGAGATATATAATTATGTTACAGTATTGAGTTTGAAGAGATTTTATATATACACTTGTAGTAGCACGCATAATGTCGCCTTGTCTATGCACTAAGTTCAGAGAGAGAAAAAAAAAAATATGTAGGTAGACCGCACAATTTCATTATTTCGTGCGGTCCGCTGGTTCTTCATTCACGTTGCAGTGCTCCGCCGCGTCGCACTACAAAGTTGGTTTTTCTAAGTTTCTCCGTGTTAACAAGTTTTTTCGTCAAAATCAAGATGCCGAAGAGGAAACATAACGACGAGTGGGAATATTTGTAAGTAATTTGCACAATTACCGATAACTATCGATTGCATATGAGGTTTCACGTTCCAACGATTCGAGTTCTTACTTAACCCATTTTTTTACTCGAGTTCACGATGCAACGCCACGAGTTCATCTTACTCGCTGTATACCTATGCGTACTTAATACGCCATACATATAGCAACCTGTTGAGGTTATCCTATAATAATAATATAAAACGACCCGAAAGGTAACATTTTAACTATTTAAGTTAAGTTCTAATGTTCACGTTTCAACGATTGGAGTTGTCACTTAACGATAATAATGCATTCGAGGTTTAACGTTCCAACGATTCGAGTTGTTACTTAACCTACTTTTTACTCGAGTTCATCTTACTCGCTGTATACCTATGCGTACCTAATACGCCATGCATATAGCAACCTGTTGAGGTTATTCTATAATAATAATATGAAACGACCCGAAAGGTAACATTTTAACTATTTAAGTTAAGTTCTAATGTTCACGTTTCAACGATTGGAGTTGTCACTTAACGATAATAATGCATACGAGGTTTAACGTTCCAACGATTCAAGTTGTTACTTAACCTACTTCTTACTCGAGTTCATTTTACTCGCTGTATAACTATGCGTACCTAATACGCCACTCATATAGCAACCTGTTGAGGTTATCTATAATAATAAAAAGATGAAACGACCCGAAAGGTAACATTTTAACTATTTAAGTAATTTGCAATTTCTTCGGTTCACGTTTGAGTTGTCACTTAAATACATACGATGTTTAACGTTCCAACGGTTCAAGTTGTTACTTAACCTATTTTTTACTCGAGTTCATCTTACTCGCTGTATACCTATGCGTACCTAATACGCCATGCATGTAGCAACCTGTTGAGGTTGTCCTATAATAATAATATGAAACGAACCGGAAGGTAACATTTTAACTTTATAAGTTAAGTTCTAATGTTCACGTTTCAACAATTCGAGTTGCCACTTACCGATAATAATGTATACGAGGTTTCACGTTCCAACGATTCGAGTTGTTACTTAACCTATTTTTTACTCGAGTTCACGATGCAACGCCACGAGTTCATCTTACTCGCTGTATACCTATGCGTACCTAATACGCCATGCATATAGCAACTTGTTGAGGTTATCCTATGATAATAATATGAAGGTATACGTATAATTACGTATATTAGACACAAATTTGCAATTTGCTGTTAATGTTGAAACGAAAATCAAGAGCTACGCGATCCAAGACCGTCGACTAGCGCGTTACACGCGAGTTCCGATCGTTCGCTGGATATAGCCAACGTGACAATACTGGAGGATGTATCTCCACCACCAGTGATTAAAGGTGCTTCCAACAGTGAGGATGTTCCACGAACAGAACCAAGCTAAGGCAAAATTAGCAGCGGTATTGCTTGTCTTGACGAGCCTATAAGACTCTTCTTAGTAAGGATAATAAAGATCCAACTGTTCTAAAGCTGCTGATTGATGCTGGGCGCATCATCTGTGACACACAACTCAGTGAGTCAATAACGAGGCGAAATTTCATATTGGCTGTACTAAAGAAGGACTTGAAAGATCAGATGCTGCTCACGATAATAGATAGTTTTCTTGTAGCCAAGAACTAGCCGAAACTTTAAAGACCGCAAAAGCGATCAATAAAACAGGTGTGGATCTCAAAGCTTCCACCTCTAACAAGACTACTGCTACAAAACCAAAGCATCAAGTCGTTAACAGAAATTGAAACGGGAAGGCTCCGGTTCAAAACCACAGACAGCAGCCATCGGCGCCCTCAAAGATGAAGGAGTCTGCACCTCAGAGGCAACAGCACTCGCCATCATCGAGGACATCGCGACTGAACTTCAGTCGCGGCCGCCGCTAGACAATACGGTAAATTACGCCGGTAGACTATCTGTTTTTTACAACCAATGGTCACAAATAACCGCAGATAAAATAATTTTATCGTGGATACGTGGTTATGAAATTCCGTTCACTGAAACTCCATATCAGCATTGTATACCTCAACCCCGAAATTATGCACACTCAGAAAAACTTGAATTTGATCAAGCTATACATAATTTAATTTCTATAGGTGCTATACCACATTGTGAGCCCTGTGAGGATATCCAATATCTTTTTACCCAAACCGAACGGAAAAGCACGCTTTATCCTAAATTTGAAAAAGCTAAACGAGTTCATTCAACATGTTCATTTGAATTAGAAGATTTTAGAATAATGATCAAACTAATCTCAAGATGTTGTCTCAGGTCAACTATTGATCTCAAAGACGCATATTATTAAGCGAAAGTTCATGATAACTCTAAAAAATATTCAAGATTTAGTTTGAACGGTAACTTGTATGAATTTAATACCGTTTGGTGTCAATACGGCACCTTTTGTCTTCACAAAAATAATGAAAACGGTGGTCAGAATGCCACGCTGTGCTGATTATTTATCGGCAATATATCTTAACGATACCTGTCTAATATCACATAGCTATAGCGAATGTATGGATAACATTACAAAAATGAAAAGTACATACATGAATTTGCCTGTAAGTTTACAGTCAGATTTCGATTGGTGGATTAAATCTATCGAAAATCCAAAAAATCAAATTAAATTTGACGAATTCAGATGCTTCGACTATGGGGGGTTGGGGATAGCCTGTGCGGGAAAAACGGCAAGCGGAAGCTGAAGTCGGGAAGAAAGGAAACTTCACATTCATAAGATTAAAAATTTGTCTAGAGGATTTATCCAATTGTCATATTATCCTGCGAATAGATAATACAACTGCGATTTTTTACATTAATCGTATGGGAGGAATCCAATTCCCCCATCTCACAAACTGACCAAAGATATACGACAATGGTGTGAAGCGCGAATTCTATTTATAACAGCGCTATACATTCCATCTACAGAAAATACTATAGCAGATACTGAATCAAGGTGTATTCACCCGGATATTGAATGGGAACTATCTGATCTTGCCTTTCAGCAAATAATTAACAATTTCTGGCTACCAGAGATTGACATGATTGCTAGTTGAATAAATAAAAAATGTCCTGTATACATATCATGGCACAAAGACCCTGATGCTTGACGCTTTCTCTGTGAATTGGTCAAAATTGTATAAAAATACCATGAACCAGGAACCCGTAAAAACGGGTTCCCTTCCTTCTCAATAATTTTAAAAAAGCATTGATGAAAATTATTAGCGACAAAGCTAAGTGCATACTGGTCGGGCCAACATGGCCAGCTGAACCTTGGTATCCCCTATTTAACCAGTTTTTTACAAACTAAACCACTGGTTTTTTCAAACTTCTGAGGACCTAATAATCTCTCATTCCAGTTTCTGCCAGATCCAGCGGCAGATTACCCTGGATGCCGGAGTATTGTGCGGGAGTCTCTAATAAGAAAACTCCCTCCCGGGTCTTTAGACACATTAATAGCGTCTCTGTCAGATAATTAAATTAAGTAATATGATACTTACACATTCCAGTTATTATTCATGTTTTACAGAGTTATTTCAATCGGGAGCGCTATACGGCACTCTAAATGGGTTTAGATCTACACCTTCCTTAGTATTAGGAAGTCAGATAAGCACAGACGACTGTGTTTTAAGGGTATATTTAGGCTTCGCCCTCCCTTACCCAAGTATGAATCCACTGGGATACTACTTACTACATTAGTAATTGAAACTCTAGCCACTTGGATTCCTAATTAATCTCATTCTTTAGAAAAAATCACTAAAGAAGCTAGTTACCCTGCTGGCGCTGGTAACAGCGCATAGAGTACAAACTATTTCAAAAATAGATATCCGAAATTTTCAAAATTGGCGGAATGATATTTCCATTAGGATCCCTGACTTAATAAAAACGTCAAGTGTAAACGCAACTCAGCCAACGCTGATGCTGCCAATTTTTCGAGACAGACCTGACATAGGTCCGGCTTAATTATTAACGGATTATTTAAAAGTAATGTAGCGGCATTACGTGATCATCACACCTCTATTTTTATTTCTATAAAAAACCATATAATAAAGTTTCTCCCCAAACACTTAGCAGATGGATAAAGAGTATACGTTGTGGGTCTGTGGAATAGATATCACACAGTACTCTGCACATAGTACTAGACACCTCAAAAGCTCATAAGCTCGGTGTGAATTTGGATGTTATCAGGAAGACTGCCGGTTGGTCCGGCGGCTCTACAATATTTGCCAAGTTTTATAACAGGCATATAACAGACAGCATATACAGAATCAAATCATTGTTTTGCTAGAAGTAAAATTGATTGATTTATGCTAAAATTTACTGTAGCTATTATGTTAATAGTTTATTTAAGAAACATTACCTTTTAATTGAGTGATTAAGTACATTTATTATGTCATTTATTGAAGAAATATTAAATATATTTACTTCTGTAATACTTTCAACTGAAATAGATATTTCACAACTTCTCTCAACATCTACAAGTGTATATATAAAATCTCTTCAAACTCAATACTGTAACATAATTTAATGATTAAACGAACTTACCTGTAAGTTAAGTTCTATCATAATTATGTGAAGTAGTGAGTTTGAAGAGATAGCATCCCGCCCACCCAGATTACCTATTTCATAGGTCCCGAATAGTGAAATATCTACTTGAACTGATAAGCTCTGAACTAAATGAAGAACCAGCGGACCGCACGAAATAATGAAATTGTGCGGTCTACCTACATATTTTTTTTTTTCTCTCTCTGAACTTAGTGCATAGACAAGGCGACATTATGCGTGCTACTACAAGTGTATATATAAAATCTCTTCAAACTCACTACTTCACATAATTATGATAGAACTTAACTTACAGGTAAGTTCGTTTAATCATTAAATAATATGCAATACTGCCCTAACTCAAAATTCCGTAAAAAATATGTCTCCCTTTCTATTCAATAAATCATACCAAAAACTCTTAATTTGAAAACTTTTTACATTATTAAAACTCTATTTATCCTAAAAGCTCCGAAAACTCGGGAAAAGGTGTTCAATGACATAATGAGTGGACGAAAAGGACCCTTCGGTAGGGTTGACACGAGTTGAGAAACTGCTAGGGGCCTCGATATGGGAAATGGCTGGATGTAACCCCAATTACATATTGTTATGTAGATCTCAATGGTCCTTTGACGTAGTCGACGTATAAATCAGTATGTAATAAGATAAACGTGAGTTTTGGTAGTGTTTTATTTCGTATCTGATTCTGAATCAGATTATATAATGTGGGTAATTTACACCCACATATTAACCCACATTATATAATCTTATTTAAAATGGACTTCCGCAAAGTAACGCCTAATTCCATCAAATATATTGATTCTGAATCGATTTTTCCTGTTTTTGTTTTCGCGTAATTTATGGCTGTATCCGAGAGTGCAGTGAGGGTAAAATGTTACCTGCACATTAATACAAAACAAATACGCTTTTTTGCACAATTAACAAATGTAGAGATTATATTAAACTGCAAAATATCGCTAAAAAATCGGTAGACGTATCGAAAATTCAGATTTGTTTGTAATATTCATGACCAAATAAATACATCAATTCTGAAAAAAGGTATAATTTGATTGATTTCTTTATTTGAATTCTAATTTGGATCATAAACCTATTAAGGATCAGTGGGAAAATTGACTACACTGAGCTATTATCGCTACGAATTTTTCAATTTTCTTCCACTATATCCAATACCGTTTTAATTTAAGTCTTTCTTCTGTCTGCCAACCCTACACCGGGTAAACTTTGTCGCGTTCAACTTTTCTTGTTATAGTGCATTGTCGCTGCCGCTAAACAAAGTTCAAACTGGGTGATTCTTCGCTGTAGGCGACTGTACTTTAATGATTGAAAATATTTAGATTTGCAAGAGAGATAACGAGACTAGCTGAGTTTTGTGGCTGTTATGTTTTTGGCTTAATGTATCAGCGTTGCAATTCAATGCCGCTAACTTGCTGGTTACGCTGTCAATTGGTAATGGGCTAGAATATACTGAATTATAGGTCTATAACGGCCAGTGGATGGCTCCACTATTTTTTTTAAATTGGACAGATGTATTTAGCTGTAGTATTTATTCTTTAGCCAATCAGCGCAACGCAGAACGAGCGCAATTCAGTGCCACACAGGCCTTTGTGTTTCAAAGTTCTTAGTGGCACTGCAACTTTTCTCGGCTGGCGATATGTTTACCACCAGAACTGAGAACATGAGAAAGAGATATAATTTAGACCTGTCAAATTAATCCACTTGCTTGTGTGTTGTGTATATTTAAGGGCAATGAGTTTATTAAACATAAACATAAACATAAACGCTTACACACTCATACCCCCGCACTAGGATTCCCTGTGTCGCAGGTGGCATGGTAATACACAGATACACATCACAAACATCCAAGACCCGAGAACAAACTTTATGCTTACACAAAATCTGCCCCGGCCGGGAATCGAACCCGGGACCCCTCGCCTTGCAGGCAGGGTTACTACCAACTTAGCTACGGAGCCGTCAAATTGGCGTCTTATTTATAAAGGATGGAAGATATTTGACAGCTCTAAAACTAAATTTACATCTGTTAAACATATTCCATCTCTTTCTCACGTTACGTATTGGAAAGAGAGAGAGCGAAACTAAAATTAGGTTTAGGTAGGAAACGACAGAATCGACACCACTATCACGCTGAAAGCCTTCATTCACGCATTCAGTTAAATATTCTGTTTGCAGTGATGGACGCTATAAAATATGTAACAGGCACTCGGACCGTGCTCTCGCCGAGTGTTTGAAAAAAGTAGATTTACCTCGTGTTGATATCGTAGTATGTACTAAAAGAAAAATGGGAATACATTTTAATTTACAATATTTTACAAGGTGTAGGTAGGTATTACATTACTGTGTTCCAGCTTGATGAGCAGCCAGTGAAACTACTGAGACTTAATAGCTAATGTAACGAGCGCACTGCAGTGCCGCGCTGGTATTTGTGTTTCAAAGTTCTGAGTGGGACTGCAATCGTTATGGGCCGGCGTTATACTTACTGGTTCGTTTTGGAATCTTGGAAACCAATTTTATTTTTAATTAGGATGTAGCATGAAACACAAAATAGTATAGTAGTGGTCACTGGGATACACATAGGTAATGTAAATTAAAACACTAAACTAATAGCTCAAGTTGTGGTTTGACAAACTAGTACATTTCCGGGGATCAATAAGCCGTTATAACGAATGGGCAAAACGGCTCAAATACCAATATTACAAAATGGGACGTCAGCAACATACATAAAAATTGGCCAGTAAGGACAACACAATGTGAAGAAGCTAAAAAACATACCGTAATGTTGTACATCACTTGGCAGGGAGCGTAATAGGCTGGTGATGAAATGACACCAACTCATAAATTTCCAATTTTTTTATGCACAATAGGCTTGCGTTTGACCTCCATTTCACGTGTTGGTAAATGATGATGCGGTCGACGTTGGAGCAATCTTATCTAGAAGATATTGACTCGAGACTTGAAGAAACTAACTAGCAAACAATACAGATTTAACTATTCCAAAAATTGTGTTACCACTGTTGCTCTCCTACCCAAAAGCTCTTTCAACTGAACTATTGGACCAAACGAAGTTATGCTATGAATTTCGTGAAATAGTACTTTGTTTTAGACAAATCAAACGAGCCCAAAATCGATGGGGTTACGTCGTTTCGTTACAGAGTTCCTATGACCTCCTTCCGGCTCCATCATCAAACCAGCTCTGTAACATTATATTGCATTGTCATCTGATTTTCATAATAAATTTCGGCATAATCGAACACCGGGAAGTGGGTCAAATTTAGCTTCTAAGATTTTACTTAAACAAACAACATACATACGTACAAATAATGCAAGTTAAATAAAAGCATGCAATAATAATAAAAAACAAAAAAAATACAAAACTTTATTGAGAACCTACTCCTTTATTTGATTCCGTTGAAAAAAAATCTAAAACCCATACTGTAAGGTACTGTACGTTAGTAAGAAATATCTGTCCAGTACATTGCATATTTAATAACCCATCCGAAGATATAAAAGGAATATCGTATGGACTTTGAAAGGTTCGCTGTATTTGATGAGGGAAAACGCTTTTGTGATTGTACTAAAAGCTCTCGTACCTAGTCCTTGTTGAAATGGAGAAGAAATGAAAATCGAGTATAAAATATCTTTAAATACTGTATTTTAGCGTTTGGCTATGGTGTCATCTAGTAAGCAGAAATGAACAAATAATTTGAATGTAGGTGCTAGAGCCAGCTAAGAGAATGTCCAGGGAATGCGTGCCTGCGGTCAAGCGATTTATTACCTAACAGTTCTCCTATTTCCAAGTAATGATCACTTAGATCGTTGATTCGTGATTGAGAAATATTTTCTGGGTGTGATGCTGACAAATGGTTTTTAGTAATGGTTCTGAAAACATTACATTTCATTGTGGACAGTCGTGTAAAAAAACGAGTAAACTGTGAGTGGAACCACAGGGCGCTACTAGTGACAAATATGTACAACAGAACAAAAACGAATCCAAGTTACATACTTACAGAGCTTTCTGTATTTTATAGCGAAAGTTTATGAAAATAGCTTCTGTTCAAAAAAGTACAAGACGTGCGAATTCAAATTGAGTCATAAAACAATTGTTTGTGTGAACTTTCTCGCTCTCACTCTCTCCCTTTAATTCAGGCGATGTAAAATGACTACCGATCGTGGCTCTAGGCATAAAACTCTTAATACGGATCGTGACGATGCAATGTAAGATAATAACATCAAAACGCTAAACGAGCGTTTTAAACGCGACCATAGTTACGCGGGAATTGTAATTTGATAGTATACGTGATATGGGTAAGGCATTTGAACAGTTATTGTGTCTCACGAAGACAACAAAAATTCTGCCCTTTTTAGCGTTTCGTACGTCCGAATGAACAAACAGAACCCATAGGCTATAGGATTACTCATGTAGCTGGTTGTCCGTCTGTCACAGCCAACTTGCTCCGAATCTACTGTATTGATTAAGTTGAAATTTGGTGCACATCTGAATTTCTGTGACCCAAAGACGGACGTGTAAAGTAAATAAATGAATTTTGAATATCGCTTGGGTGTGACATATCAAATGAAAGGCCTTGCTGTGACTCAAATATAATGTTTTATTTAATTTTGAAGTAAATAGGTAATTGTAAAATTACTTAAGAAAATATATGATAATTATTTTACTGACCATTCCCTCACTTATTTCAGACTAAAATTTTGAAAAAAGAATACAGAAAATAGATTTTTACTTATTGATTATTACAGGAAAACCCATAAGAAGCCTACGGTCTTGAAATAATATGGTAAATCATTTACATGCTTATACATTCGCAGTTGTAAATGTTGAAATGTATAGAAGAACATGCTTTTAAAATACAATGTTAAGTTTTTTCTTGGGGTAATCGTATGGAACCCTCTCCACGCGAGTTCAACTCGCACTTTGAATAATTTTCTTGCAAAATAATTCTTAATTTTGTAATGAGTTCTGGCGTGTAGACAGTTAATGAAATTATCTGACGTTTTGTAAGAGTTTCGGAATTTCATCACCGTGACAAAATCGCTCATATAACTTCATCCTTACGACTTCCATATTGCTTCCAATTACAATAATTGCTTACTGAAGTTATATACGAATTATGCTCGATTTTGCAAGTCTGACTGCACATCTATACATATACATACATACAAATAAATAAAATTGAAGTGTCTGTTTGTAATATCAAAAGAATAGCTTTTTACTAAATGCCTATATGAAAGTATATACGGTACATATAACAAACAATCATTTTTAAAACTTTCGTCTGTCTGTTTGTTTGTTCCAGGTAATCTCCGAAACGGCTGGACAGATTATGACGGGACTTTCATTGGAAGATAGTTGATGTAACAAGGAGTAACTTAGGCTACGTGGGCGAAGCCGCGGGGCACAGCTAGTTTTTAGATAAAATATTAAGTGGATTCAAAATGCATTTGTATCAAATCATTAGAAGAGGTGGCTGTGTTGTAGCGAGATCATGTACCAACATGTAGGTCAATAGTTCAAATGCTACATTGAAATTAGCTTGCGTTGAAGAAAAGCATTTTTCTATTGCTAAGGCCAATAGCTCTTACTCTCTTGGCTAGTTTTATACGACTGCCCAAAAAAGGAGTATAATGTTTTCCCCGATGTAGTCCAGTAGTCGGACTTGAGAGTCAGTAACCATGTTTAATTTTGTATGCAATTTTAACCGCATCATCACTGAACACCAGCTGAGACAGTGATCAAATGCTTTCCAATCGAGAGCAAAATAATATTCCGCGTCCTAGTTCGAGAAAGTGATGATGATGATGATGAAAAACAGTGTTGCCAGTGCATACACAAATTAAAAGATCTATTCACTTTAATATGAGACGAAATGATTTACTTATTTATATCGGATCCTGTCATTTGAGTAGATAAATAACATTACGCGGCTCAGCGGAGCTGAAAATTGTTCGTGGGAAGGGTGGGGTGTAGTTATAGCGGAAAGCGATTTATTGGTCTTTCAATATAATAATTAGCGGACAAATTATTTATCTTAACTTATCTAATCTATTTATCTTTTAAACACGGAACGGTTACTAATTTGTTTAGTATCGATTTATTTTGCAGTAAATAAGTGAAACTATGAATATGTTTCTCGATTTATCCGGCAATTCTCAACTGGTTTGAATTATTTTTATTATTACTAGCTGCTGCCCGCGGTTGTACCCGCGCGGAGATATTGCATTTCATGGGTTTTATTTTTTGCGCGGAACCCTAATTCTTTTTCTAAAATAAAAAAAGGCCTATATTACTCCTTATAACATCAGCTATACGCCAGTGAAAGTTCCGTCAAAATCGGTCCAACCGTTTCGGAGATTACCCGGAACAAACAGACAGACAGACAAAAATATTAAAAATTGTGTTTTTATCGTAGCTACCGTATATAATTTCATATGCATTAGTAAAAAGCTGTTATTTTGATATTACAAACAGACACTTCAATTTTATTTATTTGTATATATAGATTACAACATTTTATTTAACTCGTATTAGAAACCAAAAAACCAAAAATAAAAAACCATTTACCAACTCATTTAATATTTTCTCAACACCATCGTCGTCAAAGCATTTCAGAGAGTATAATTTTATATCTTGTTTTGTTAAATGAAATATTTGTACTAGTCTCTTCATCATCATCATCAGCCAGAAAACGTCCACTGCTGAACATAGGAAGTCATCCCCCATGAAGAGGGGATTATGCCATAATACACCATGTTTGGCAGGCGTCTTGGATGCTCGTAGCAGATTAAGATGTTGACAAAGAAGAATACTGCTACCCATTCCTTCTTAGCAGACTCTTACGGTACCCAGGGGAAGAGATATGGTGGTAATATTCTTAGCTGGGACCAGACGGCCAAGTACTTGTTTATACCGCTAAAACTATGGCCAAACCCCGTTGTTGCGAGCTTTCTGAGTTTCGTTTGCAAATAATCTTTTTGGTTTTATTATGGCCTCTGGGATACTGAATGAAATTGTGTTGTTTCGCCTACTTGATGTTTTTTGATGGGACAAATTTGGAGTGTAAGTTTTTTTTTAATGCCGAAGCAATTTCGTGGTACAGTAATTTTAGGTTGCTATACCTAAAATAGCCAGAGAAAAAGTACGCTTATTGAAAATTAACCTGGAAATTAATAAGTGAATAATTGCTAATAGCGTCTGTTGTCGTGCTTCGGTTCCAAATAGGTTTTCTTGTACCATAGTGATTGGATTGAAACCTTTCGTTAATGGCATGGAAACATGTTCCACATAATTAAATTTAAGTTTAGGTATCGATATTTGATATCAATTAAGGTAAACACGTTCGGTGATCGATTTGTGGGGCTTGAAGATAGCGGCTATCATGGCCGTGTATACCGTGATATGACTGGCGTGATATGGCTGCCGTGACGTGGCTGCCATGTCATGGCAGATGTGACATGGCTACCATGACACGGCTGCAGTGAACGTGTCCCAATTCTACTAAGCCAGTGACTAGCAGCCACGCCATGGCCACCTTGATGAACAGCCAGAACTTGGCAGCTGTAATATTAACGATGTAATTAATACATAGAATGATGACAGGACATTTTTTTAATGTCAAAAACTTTTCTCCTTGTCTGTACAAATTACAAAATTTGTGAATGGGTGCAGTAGACCAATTCAAAATATGCATTATGTCAACGGACCCATCGGGTTTAGTCCAATGAATCAGTTGACGTAATATCCTTCCAGCAGAGCAGGGACGTCTATTCGAGAGCAGAGAGCGGGCTGTGTTTGACCGCTTCAAGTTGAATATCTATCCCCAAGTATCTATATGAGTGTCCCGGCTGCATTTGAAAGCCAGTCTTATGCCCATTTTCACCAATCCTAGGAATGGTCTAAACTGGATGCCTAAATATTTAGGAGTTGCCTAATTGCCTAAGGCAAAAAATTACGTTTCACCAACCTTTAGGAGTGTTCTAACGGTTTATATTTAGGACTTTTCTTACATTAGGAGTTACTTAGTTACGCATCGCCTAATTTGTCGTTGGTTAAAACGGGCATTAATATAGGTTTAGCGTTTTCACTATCTTCAACCACACCGCCTCTTAAGATTTGGTGAGACAGCCGCGTGTTCCCCAGGGTTCCACTAAACTGCTCAACTGCATTTGATCCTACTTGACTTGAATCTGGCTGTTTTATTGACGCTTGTAAAAGTAACAAGTTAGTGGGAGGACTAACTCTTCTGCGAGTGCCCGTCTGGGTTGTTACCACCGCTTTGCTCGTGAAGTCTGCCGCCAAGCAGAAGTCTGCCGCTAAGCAGTAGTGTGCAAGCATTACTGTGTTCCGGTTTGATGAGCAGAGTATCCAGTGAAATTACTGGGCTTATGAGACGTAATACCTAATATCTCAGGGTAACGAGCGATCTGCAGTGCCGCGCAGGCCTTTGTGTTTCAAAGTTCTGGGTGGCACTGCAATTGTTATGGGCCGGCGGTATGCTTACCATCAGGCAAACGACCAGCTCGTCTCGCAACCAAATAAAAAAAAAATAACAGCCAATACTATTTAGACGTATTATATAAACCTATTTGCTCAAAAACGATATTCGGAAGCATAACGTATGGCATCTCAAAATCTACAACGTCTTCCAAACTACGCAAAAATCAGCACATTATGCAAGAATTTAAATAGCTCATCGTAAGCATACGACTTAATTGCACATTTTTCTACAAGCAAAATCGATTACAATCCCTGAAGCATAAGGTTGCTATTCTTTTGACGGTACCAGTAAGACATTTGCCTATAATGGACATATATTTTACTCCAAGATTTCGTAACAATATTTTTATGAACAGTATATAAGGTTACAGATAATTTAGTTGCATTGCGCTGAGATGTCAGTCATAAGTGTCATAATATTGTCAGTAATTTCGCTGAGTACTTTATTCATCAAAGCGGATGACAGTAATGCATGCATACTACTGCTTAGTAGCAGATTACACAACCAAAGAGACAGAGATAGTGCCATTAGATCTTGGTAAAAAAAAAAATTGTACAATTAGATCTATTTCTGAATTTATTAACATTAAATTAACTACCCATAACAATCTATACATATATTATAAAGTTAATTATTAAATTTGTTTATTACCACTAATCTCTGGTACCAAAGACCCGATTTAAAAAATTCTTTAACTAATATATAGCTACAATATCCTTGTAGCTAGTTTATATCATTATTAAGCCAAAAGTTTCAAATGTATTTGTTAGATGAAAAGAGTTTTTATTTGTTGAACGTATTGTAGTCATAGCACATTGAATAAAAGATTCTGTTGAATAAAAGATGTGTCACCTGATAGATTAATAACTAGCTTCTGCCCGCAGTATCAACCGCGTGGAGAATACCACAAAAACCGTGAATTTTGCAGGATAAAATTAGTAGTTACTTTGTCTCCGATCCATAAACTATGTATATGCCAAAAATTACGTCAATCTGTTGTTACCTTGCTGCGTGAAATTAAGAAAAACCAACAAACACTCTTCCGCATTTATTATAATAGGTACGGATAGCGCAAGTAACTTTGCTAGATTAAAATACAAACTGCTTTTTTAATATAGATAAACACCATCCATAAAATATGGTTGTTCGTATTAAGCTTAGTCACTGTCTTACATAGGCTTACTGTGATTTCGTTGGCATAAAGGGTGGAAGAAATATTGCGGGGTGAATGTGAAGAGACAGCTCCGTTGTTTGCTTGCCAAATGTAAGGTAGGGCTGTCTGGAATAAATCTAGGTTTTCTGAGAACAAAAAATGCTGGTCTATGTCACAAAATGTTAATAAAGATGTTTTTTTAACGCAAAACTCTTTATATATATAATTGTGTTTATTTTGTTGTGTTACAATTAAGTAAACGAATTTTCTCTTTTTTAGGAGCTTTTATTAAGATTTTAAAGTATTGAGTAATGAGACAAGCAGGTAGCTTGCCCGATGTTAGCTCTCCTCAGTCTTATTAGAGTATGCAATTAACGATACAAAGGTAAACCAAAGGAGTACGCTGAAAATAACATCTAAAACCAAAACAGCTTATCTATTGATTGTGTACAATATACATAAGTCGATATCTACGTGTATATTAGTAATAAGGACGTAATAATCCCCGCCCACAGAGATTATACAGATATTATTGTTATACTGTTTGTTTCAAAAGGATATTGGGCGTTATACCAACACGATATACAATACTACTGGGAAATTAAGATTATGTTCAATGGGATCAGAAGATATAATATAGAGTTGGTACGGATTATGTTGAACCTTTATCTGATTATAGATATCAGATTTCTGTGTGGAACGGTCAGGTGGTTGTGGCACTCTCACAATCTTAATCGCTTTGTGGCATAATCTTTATGCTAATTAAAGCCAACATTTTGGTGGTTCCAGCATTCTCTATCATGATTAATCTAATGTGATCACCAAGACGTGATAATAATGAACCTTTTTTTAATCCCACTGCTGGGATAGCGGCCTTATCTCAGAGAGGGGCCATACTATAATCCAACACGCGGGCCCAGTGCAGCTTGGTGGATGTCATATGTCCTCGAATTTTGTGGTTAGCGGTTTGTAGAGGGTTTCCTCACGATGTTTTCCTTCACCGTTTTAGAGCGAGTGTGAATATGGATATATATGGGTTCTGAGAAAATTTAATAACTTAAAAATAGCATAATTTTACGCCAAATAGAGCTTATTAAACCAATATTTCTCTATCGTCGCAAGAGCGTTTGGTTCTAAATGTTTACAAGCTCTTATTTAACTTGCAATGGTTTTGTTTATGTCAAATCTTGGAAGATAATTAGGAGGAACTGGCTACAGCTAGTGGCTAGAGCCAGTTTATCCTATATTGCCGAAATTTTGCAGGCACTACAGAAACAACCCCAAATCACAAAACCGCTTCCGATGAAAATTCAATCCGCACATTCCATCATAAAAAACATAATGCCTTGCAACCATTGTCTCCTTTAAATTCCAGTTTCAAAATTTCAGTAGCCACTTACGGTTGTGAATTTTTCATTACCTACTTAGAGAGATGTAGCGTCGAACACCTGTCGTAAATAGGGGTAGGTAGGAGTGGAGAGCGGAAAATGTTTCGCTGGATGCCGTATTTTAGGGCGCAAACCGGCTAAGAGTTTTTAGAATTCTTAAGAAGACCTACTTTGTTACTTTACTGAGGTATTTTTAAGTCAACCTCAAATTTGTGGAATTTTTTTTTTAAATTATATTTTACCGTAAAAAGTAGGCTACACTTTTATGTAGGTACCCAATGATTATATCTAACTATAGTCGGAGAAATTACTGGCTTTACAGTGTAACGAGCGCAGTGCATTACCGTGCAGGCCTTTATGTTTCAAAGCTCTGAGTGGCACTGCAATTGTTATGAGCCGGTGTTATGCTTACCATTAGGCAAATGACCAGCTCGTCAGTCGTCGTCAGTATTAAAGAAAAGGTTATAATTATAATGAGTGCAAGACTAAAACGCAAAAGATTTGAAATATTGCGAAAAAGTTTAAAAATATATATTCAAATTCAAAATGTCCCAAGGGAGCACTCATGAAGCTTAAAATTAATGACTCTAACAGCAGGTTTCTGTAACGTACGTCTACCTGAATCACAACCACTTCTTAGAACAACCATTTCTTAAAGTAATCGATAGAGTAGAATTTGGTTACTATCACGTCTGATTTCAAGCGAAGAGATAAATCTTTCTTATTCTTTTTTTCTGTAATAAATGTAATTTGATTATCGTAGAAGCGTCACCAACATTTTTCACAAAAACAAACATTTGTGTTCCACACCTGTCGGCCCGGAGAGGCGTGGGATCCTTCCAGGGCTGGTATATCCTTCGAGACAGTGAGGTCGAGCCTGCAATCACCTAAAGTGCCTTCCCGCAGAAGCGGCGTGGTAGGGTGGCAACACTTGTAGGCAGAGTTGCGCTAGTTTTGAAGAAAATGTAATTCGTTGTAAATGTGAAAGTTTGTTTTGTTTGTCTGTGGTGTCTTTAGGAGAAACCATCACATCGACAAATCAACAACGAAGAACGGAAGCGGAGCAACGGATAGACGTGATTTTTCGCAAAGAAATAGTTTATGGACCGGAGAGAAACATAGGGTACTTTTATGCCAAAAAAATGCACGGTTTTTCAATTTACTTTAAACATTTTTTGCAGGTTCACAATGAACGTCTTTTTATAATGCGATACAACCTGAATAATTTTTTTGCTATAAAATTTTGATTAAACATATTATTCAACACAAATTAAACAGAGCGCAGTGAAATTACTGAGCTAATGAAACTTAATACCTAATTTCTAACATAATGGATAACGAGCGCACTGCAGTGCCACGCATACCTTTTTGTTTTAAAGTGGCACTGGAATTGTTATGGCCCGGCGTTATGCTTACCATCAGGCAAACGACCAGCTCATCAAAAGATCAAATAGAATAAAAAAAAAAAAAACTTTTACCTATTACAAATCTAACTTCGTAATAAACTTAAGTTAAAATTGGAAACTGATAATTAAGTTATTCGATTATGACGTTAATATAAGTACAGTTAGTTATTTAGATGTTTCATTAAATTTATACCAGTTGAAACTTTCATGACTTTTGCATTTTAAGTTTAATTTCCTATAACAGAAAATAAAAAAATACAGACAATTTTAATCCAACTCCATTCCTGGCCACCCTACAAGCCACACAAACACGCCTCTGAGTGATAAATGTGTGACATTTCGCGAAACATTCGTTACCATTACGTCCCGTTACCTGCTACGGGTGATGTTATTAATTGATTTATGCACCGTAACGCCGTAGCTCTACGTCGTTGCTTACTACGCCGTAGGAGAAACCTGTAGATGTGCTACGATTACTTTCTAAGTCGATTATCAGTCGATACATTGACTTAATAATTTAAGTTCGAAAATTCAAACTTTCCCTCCAACCTCCACCCCATCATCAGACGCTCGAGGTTTTTTTTTCAGCATGATTTATGCGTTGAATTAAATTAATTATGAATTAAAATAATGTGAATATATATTGCTACGTCGCCGCTGCGTCCTTTTAATCATTATATAAATTAAAAAAGTACACATTTTACAACTAAATATTTTTGGATGTTTACAAAAAATAAAATTGTTTGAATAATTATGTCGACCTAGATACATTTTTAGTAAATAAAAGTTTAGTAAAAATATTACTGTTAGGCTACCTCTGATATACACAATATTTTTGACAGTATTACTGTCAATATCTACAATTAAGCAAGCCCGCAATATTATGGCCTATACGTAAATGATTGCCAATAATATTGTGTATGTGCGGGTAGCCTTAAACCATAACTATATGCTACGATCCGTAGCACACGGCTACGCTCTGTAGCATCGTAGACCCGAGTGTTACGCTAGCATAAAATTGAATTGTTCAGCATCAGAGATAGAGCGAGCTTTAGATTAGTGCAATTATAAACTCGTATGGTTAAATTTATTATTATAAGTAATACTATTAACAGATTTTAAACTCGATGGTAAATGAATGTGAAATAATATTTATTGACGAGTGTGACCGAGCATGAACTTGTGCGTCTTTCAATCCGACGCCCCACAGTTCGAATCTCGGCATCCCCACACCAATGATTTATAGAAAATGAAGTGCGGGTTTATCATACTCGCTATAAAAAGGTGAAGGAAAACATTTTGATGAAACCCACTTAAAAATTCAAGGACATCCACCAAGCCACGCTGGGGCCACGTGGTGATCACATTACACTACAGCTTGCATTGATTATAAAAATGCTTGCTTTAAAAAGTGACGAACCGACTTCAGTAACATTTACTAAACCGATTTTGAAATTTCTATGGGACCAATCGGAAATTATATAATTCCAAAAAATTTCCAAATCGGTTTATAAATAACGGAGATCTTGAGTAACAAACATAAAAAAATACACACTGAATTGAGAACCTCATTTTTTGGATGTCGGTTAAAATTATGACAGACCATCACAAAATTATTTTAAAATTTTCCATTATTCACGTTTCATATTATTAGTATAGAAAATAGCTTATCACAGAATGACTAAACAAAAAGGTTGTACAACCGATTCCCAAAAAGTGTTGCACCTTTGTACTATACGATCAAGAGCAGTGATTCAGCCCAAAATTATTTTCTTAGTTGTAACTTTGTCTATCTGTACTGTTACAGCATTCCACCTCATATTGGAAACATCTGATACAAATTGCGGCGTGCGGGTTTATCACCCTCGGGAGATGTGGCTTACCTTCAGTTTGGTTGTTTTGATAGTACAATGAAGGTTTTGCAGTGTATTTTCCACTTGACGGTAACTACGTTGTTTGGTGGTAGGTCTTATACGATTTTCCGTTTAGTTGAGTACCACCACTTTGCTCTTATAGTCTGCTGCCAAGTAATGAGCAAGCATTACCGTTTTTGGTTGGATGAGCAAAGTAGTCAGTGAAATCACGCGGACAAAGTCAGGCTTCGGCCAGTAATATTATAAATCTAATAAACATTGCACGAGCAAAACACAAATTTATCTCTGTCCACACGTTTGCATACATAAAAGATTAAAAACTACATCTTTCGTACAGCGAATGTGTTATTAAAATGAATTTTTAATTAAAAATTCTTTACACGGCAGCGTTTATTGGACGCCTTCCAACGTGTATTGGGATAATGTAAAAATGTACCTTTTTTAATGTATTTATTTCTGGTTAAGCCTCAGCATATATGCAGATGTTATCATTTGGTAGCATTTGTATATGATTCGAAAAGAGCGAGTGTGGCTGAAAGCGAACTTGTGTAACTGTTAATCCTACACACCATAGTCCGAATCATGGCTCAGCCTGACTTGCATCTAATTATGTAAGGAATTATCACACTCGCTCTAAAACGGTGAAGGAAAACATCGTGAGAAATCAAGCATCTTCAAGAACCACAAAATTTGAGGGCATGTGACATCCACCAAGCCGCAACGGGCCAGGCGTGGTGGATTATGAGTCTCTCTCTCTGAGAGAAGGCCGGTATCCCAGCAGTGGAAGCATAAAACAAGTGACGTCGCATGTTCTGCGCGGGCCGTAAAGCTGTTGTACTAATAACATTGATCATTTGTTGATTTTGGCCGTGAAAAACTGCGTTTAAGTATAATTATTATATAGTTGTCATACATTTTTCAGTCAGGGTCGCTTTGCTGGTAGGGTTACTATAAGCTTTGCCACGGAGCACTCTGTTTTATGAAACCTTTCCTGTTTATTTATAAACAAATCGATTACTTTACATCCTGAAATGTTAAAAATCAGATAGGTCGATGTAAGTTGAGAATTTTATGCAAAAAAATAACCAATGTTTTTTTGTATAAAATGTTTTATTCATTAAATTAAATTCGCGGCCCTTAAAAGCCTTTTTCACTTCAAGTCACTTTTGAGTTCCGGCGTTGTCACAAAGTTCTGACTGGAAACGACTATGAATGGTTTTCGTTCTTTTTCCTTTATGGCAGTACAGCCTGGCTTGATAAATTACAGAGCTCAACAAAAAAACGCAATTACCGCTCGTGGAATCGTACTGGATGTTAGGTTTCTTAATCGCACGGGTATAATCGTGTGCATGCACCTTTCATATGGAATTGAGGCCTTCAGGTGCCCTGATCGGGCAACCGCGTTGGGGAAGCCGACGAGAAAACATGACGTGTGCGGCCACGCTAAGTTGTAAAACGCTAAATCTAGTAAAAAGAAACCACATCCAGCATAACTTAACCCCGCGTCATTTTAAGTGGAATATTGAAATTGTCCCGGAAACTTTCAGCGGACGCGTCTGACGTTTGACAGTGATTGTTAAAAACGATTCTCAAACACTGTTCATTTGGTAACTTGCGGGACACAAAGTGACATGTTACAATAGGTAAACATTTGACGTTCGAGAAAATAGGAGCTGTGAAATAAAAAATTGCGTACACGACATATGTTACATTAAATATATTTATTATGTGGCTCTTAAAAGCATCTGCCTAAACACAGGTACTTGGCAACAGATTTTCAACTAGATGGTCGTAGGCAGACGAGCAATATAAAATACCCTCATTATCAGCCTCTTACGCCCCTCTGCTGAGTTACCGGTATTCTTTCAGAAAGAGAGCGCAAGGGCCATAATCTACCACGCGGGCCCAGTGCGGCTTCTCATTTTTGTGGGTCTTGAACATGCAAGTTTCCTCATGGTAATTTCCTGCACCGTTTTAGAGCGATGGAACCACGATGTATTCCTTCACCAGGGGTTTGAACGACTGACTTATAGAAGGCTGTCATCACTTGCCCACTAATACAGCAAGGGTATTTGATATCCCAATTTTCCTGCCCTATAATCGTTTCTATATTTTTTATACTATTGGATAACAACACGAGCCGATCGTTTGGCTGATGGTAAGCACAACGTCAGCCCGTAAAAATTCCGGTTCCAAAACTTTGAAACTTAAAGTCCTGTGCGGCACTGGATTGCGCTCGTTACTTTAAGACATTAGATATTAACTCTCATAAGTCCAGTAATTTCACTGACTACTTTGCTCATAAAAATGGAACGTGTAACACTTGCACATTACTGCTTGGCGGCAGACTACACGAGCAAAGCGTTGGTATCCACCCAGACGAACACTCGTAGAAGAGTTAGTCCTACGACATGGTAAATCGCAGGTTGTTCATGCGGTTGAATAATTTGAAAAGTTTCTTTGACACCATTTTCAATCTCGTCTCGAATAACTTTTCATTCCATCGCTGGTGGAGTATTGAAATTTCCAGGTGCCTTCCGGCGGGCTCGATTGACGTTTTACTGCAGCTGCTGTTAATTAATTATTTTTATTTATTTATTTTTTATTTTTTTTTATTTATTTATTTAATTAAAACGGCATGAGCCAATTACATTAATTAAAAAAAAAATGGACAATACTAGATACAAAGTAAATAAAATTAAGATAACAAATACATAAATCTTATTTAAAGAATTATTACACACATACTCATACACCCCTTTCACAATAACACAAACACTCTGACAATATTTTCGACCATCCATCCGCAAACAAATCACAGTCTGGATTGGTGGCCAGGAGAGCGTTGAGGGCAGAGAGGGTACGCGGTATGGGAGACTTCTTCCGCGCCACTGTGCGACAACATGGGACAGCGAACAACCGGTGCCTTCTGGTACGATTGTAATTGTCAGGTTTAAACAATCGACACAACTCCTCATGCAGCTCCGGAGCATCAATACTTCCCCGAAGAATTTTGCACATGACCTCCAACTGGTTTTTTTCTCGTCTAACCTCCAGCGAGTTGTATCCAAGACAGCCCAATAAATACTTTGTGGGGTACACGTAGGGATAATACCCGTTGATGCGCTTATACAGATATCTAAGGAAAGCTTTTTGCACTTTTTCGAGTGAAAGAGCATATGTGCTTTCGTGTGGGTTCCACACACACATCGCACTTTCTAGCTTGCACCGCACTAAAGCCCCAAAGATAACCTGTATAACATGGTAACTGCTGAAATCATTAGAGTTCCTGAGAATGAAGCCCAATCGCCTAAAACACTCTTTTGAAAGCTGATTTATATGATCGTGAAATGTTAGCTTTCGGTCAAATATGACACCCAAATCCTTCATAGTTACCGATCTGGTTACGCTAACTCCGTTTATTTGGTAGTCGTAACTTATTGGGTATCGTACTCGGCCGAAAGACATTGCGTAGCATTTAGAGGCGTTGAACTCCATCCCGTTCAGATAACTCCACTGGTAAATCGCATCGACATCCCGCTGTAACGCTATGCAGTCTGCAACAGAACTTATTAGAAAATGAGTATCGAATGATTTACATTAGACATTGCATTGCTAGACTCAATTAGAAGGAAATATAAATTGTGATAGCTTGAGGGTGAATATGAAGTTTCATTTGTTTTTTATACCGGATTTCTAAGGACCTAATACACAAGTCGTATACTTAAATTATACTACTACTATATATTAAGTACTTTTTACTGTGAATAATGTTATTGGCGCGTTTATTTTTCACGCAGCAACGGAGCAATGGATCGAGATGATTTTTGTATAGGGATAGGCTATGGCCGGAGAGTAATAAAAGTTACTTTTTGTCCCGGAAAAATGTACGGTTGCTGTGGGAGTTTCCATGCAGGCGAAACTGTGGGCAGCAGCTAGTCCATCGTACCAATCAGTAATGCGAAAATGCGAAATTATGTTTATTGGTTTGTTGGTGTGTTTGTTTGTTGGTTTGTCCTTCTTTCATGCAGCATTGGAGCCGGATCGCGAAGATTCTTTGAGAAGAAGACGGACAGTAGCTCAACCGCGGGTAGAAGCTTGTACGTAAAGAGATAATAAAATTTCAGCAAAACTTCCCAAAAATTGTAAAAGTACAATCGCGAGTAAAACCGAAACGGCATTTATCTGTCAATAAAACGAAAGTACCCTCATCAAATAAGGCGTAGTATTTTGACAGGTTGAAATTTGCAAATTTCGATTTCACCCTTGGGCCTGATGGTAATCACCCTAGACGGACTGTGTATTAGGTTCTTTTAGCTTTAATTTTGGGAATTCTTATGAATGGGAATTGCCACTTTTAATCCACTCCTGGTGACATTTTGTACAGGCCTAAATATAAACTAGTATTCTGTTAAATAAGAGATTGTATAATGTGGGTAATATATAGTTTTAATTCAGCGATAAAGAATGTCTAATGTCCTAAGTTCGATCTATACTGAATTTAACCAAACGTAACGCGTGACGTTGGACAACGAAACCTTGGTTTTATAGTCCATCGTTGCGAGCTCAAGAAAGTTTTTGTTATTTGATGGAATCAGGCGTTACTTTGCGGAAATCCATTTTAAATAAGATAATATAAAATGAGTAATTTATAGTTTCAATTCCGCGATAAAGAATGTCTAATGGCCTAAGTTCGATTTATACTGAATGATGGCTTTGCCAACCCTTACTGCTTATACTCAGTTACTGATGGCTTTGCCAACCCTTACTGGTTATACCCAGTTACTGATGGCTTTGCCAAAGCCATCAGTAACTGGGTATAACCAGTAAGGGTTGGCAAAGCCATCAGTAACTGAGTATAAGCAGTAAGGGTTGGCAAAGCCATCATTCAGTATAAATCGAACTTAGGCCATTAGACATTCTTTATCGCGGAATTGAAACTATAAATTACTCATTTTATATTATCTTATTTAAAGTTTTTGTTTTTTATTTTATTACAAATTAACCCATACTACACTCCAAGTTCGTATTTGCACAACTTGAGTTGTCCTGCAATCGTGGCACTATACCTCATTTTTAAAAATATTACCTAACAAATTACTCTGTAAATTTTTATATTGTTTTCATTGCCAACTACTATCTATATCTATACAATTAAATGAAATTGTAGTGTCTGTTTGCAATATCAAAATAACAGCTTCTTACTTCATGTATATTAAAGTATATACGGTAGTTATAAGAAAACAATCATTTTTAAATTTTTTGTCTGTCTGTTTTTGTTAATCTCCGAAACGGCTGGACCGATTTTGACGGGACTTTCACTGGCAGATAGCTGATATTACAAGGGGTAACTTAGGTACGTGGGCGAAGCCGTGGGGCACAGCTAGTTTTGAAATAAGTGTGTATGTACTAATCTAGGGTGGGCGTTGAAAATGTTATTAGCAAAAAAATCTCAAACCCACAGAAAAGCTATCGTTAAGTATGAACTTGCTAACTTAATTGGGTCTCCGATGCGATCCCTACTTATCAAGTAGGTACTTCAACGGCACTTACGCCCTTGTATCGTCGTTTACTCGGGCAAATACTTAACGAAGAGCAAGGTAGAAATACTGCGTAGTATAGCAAGTGTCAGTTACACGGCTTCATGCAAAGTAGTTTAAAAATTCTTCTCTATCGAGTACACAGAGAGTTAAGCAAAACATAGGATAGTGAATGCTAACTTTTTTCAAAGAATGATCTTGCATATTTCGACTATGTCACCTGATCATAAAGGCTGATTTACACATTGCGAATTAGCAATCACTGATGAGAAGTGGAAGTGTTAAGTGATTAAAAAAATGCAGAAAATGTCGCGCACTTTCAGTTTGGAGATTTTTTTAGAAATTTAATGAAATTTTTCCAAGGGAGGTTCTCACAACTTGTCAACAACTATATTCATAGACATCCCCTTCCGGAATAACATACCAATTCAAACTCACCCTGTACATAAATATGTTTACAAATAAACTAAAACAAAACTGCAAACCTTAGAAATAAAAAGATATTAAATATTGTATTTTTTATATATTTTGGCATTTATCTGGTCATTTTAGACGATAATGTGGCCGAAATAAATAATCAAGTGATTAATTAAAATAATAAAAACATATCTATTGTATCCGAGTCAAGCTTAAGTACTGTGTTAATTCTATACGTTACCTTTATCGGGCTATCATCAGAAGTGCCTCGCTCCGTAGGGCGAAACAAAAGGACTTAAATTGAGACTCAATGAAGAAAAACACCGCCCTTGTTTGCCAGACCCTTGGCTTGTAACGAGACTGTTACACTTAGGGACATGATGTAAAACAAATGTAGTACAAATTAGTAGGTTCTTTGTTCTAGTAACTTTTCTTTATACTTTACTAGGACTAGCTTTATTGGGAACTAACAGTACCCCGGGGCTTTGCCCACGTAGCCTAAGTTACTCCTAATAATATCAGCTATTTGCAAGTGAAAATAAAAATTGATGCACCTTTTCGTAGAGTAGCCGGAACAAACAGACAGACAGACAAAAATTTTAAAATAGTTTTTTTGTTGTAAGTACTATATTATATACTTTCATATGCATTAAAAGCTGTTATTATTGCTGCTATAAACAAAATAAAATATCACGGTTTCATAATAAAAAAATGGTGCCAGTACCGTTCCTTTCAGTTCCGTTACCGGCACAATTTTCTATACAAATAAATAAAATTGAAGTGTCTGTTTGTAATATCAAAATAATAGCTTTATACCAAATAAATTAGAAAGTATATACGGTACCTATAACACAACAACCATTTTTAAAATTTTTGTCTGTCTGTCTGTTTGTTCCGGTTAATCTCCGAAACGGCTGGGCCGATTTTGACGGGACTTTTACTGGCCGATAGCTGATGTTACAAGGAGTAACTTAGGCTACTTTTATTTTAGAAAAAGAATTAGGGTTCAGCACAAAAAAATAAAAACCATGAAATCAAATATCTCTGCGCGGCTGAAACCGCGGGCAGCAGCTAGTACTGTATAAATTACAAAATTAGAAAGATGTGTACTTCCTGCTTTTAGCTACTCAATAAGAAAAAAGTCACTCACACAAACATAAAATAAGTATATGTGTAAAGCCATTACAACTCCAATTCTGAGAAGATGAAGTCATCCAGAAACGAATTCCAAACTTTCATGTTTTTCTTCCACAAAGGTAAGACGTTCGTAGGACGTCACCCGGAAAGAAAAATATTGCTTTCCGTTCCTCAAGAATCTTGCCAAGTTTTTCTTAGTATACTTTTGTATCTATTAATTCTTGGCAGAACATTATTTTCCTGTAGAGGTTTTCGTAGCCCTTAGATAAGGGTCAAACTCTGAGGGAATTATGCATGTATTGGGTAGTTTACTTTGGTTTGCCGTGTGGTCTTGGCCGGTGAATAGGACCACCTCTTTCCTAGCGATTTTCTAGTGGGTACTGTAACAACAGGTTAAGGGAATATGCTTGGAGATGACCAGCAGCATCCTCCTCGATCACCATCATAATCTACTGCGATTACCACGACGCCTTGCATGGTCATCATCATCATTATACTGATTATATTTACATTATCAGCCTCTTACGCTCCCACTACGTGGGATACCTGCCTTCTCTTGGAGAGAGAGCTATGGGCCGTAATCCACCACGCGGGCCCAGTGCGACTTGGTGAATTTCACATGTCCTCGAATTTTGTGGTTCTTGAATGTATACTCAAGAATCACAAAATTCAAAAAAACATTTAAAAATGGTTGTTTTGTTATAGGTACCGTATATACCTTCCTATGCATTTGGTAAAAAGCTTTTATTTTGATATTACAAACAGACACTTCAATTTTATTTATTTGTATAGATTCAACCATTGAGTTTTCAATTTCCGCCTCATTTCCATGGCTATCTTCTGCATATCGTCAGAACAATGGAACGTACTGTCATTGCACAGAATAAACAATAGGTTAGTAAAATGGATTTCTCTACCGGGAATTTGTGGAATGGAATATGATATGATAAAAAATAAAAACCTACTCGCTATTTCTCTGTTATTTTTAAAGTCAGTGGTTTTCAATATTCAAGTAGGTATTATCTATCCGTGAATTGCTAGTAGGTATAATCACGAGTGAATCTTCTATCTATCGAATGAGGTATCTTCTAGGTGAGCGTGCTCCATCTTCGACCGCATCGTTCGCATTTACCATCAGGTGAGATAGTGGTCAAACGCAAGCCTATAGGATATCCTAGATGATGTCCAGGGTCCTGATGATGTGTGGGAGGACTAACTCTTCTGCGAGTATCCGTCTGGGTTGTTACCACCGCTTTGCTCGTGAAGTCTGCCGCCAAGCAGTAGTGTGCAAGAATTACTGTGTTCCGGTATGATGAGCAGAGTAGCCAGTGAAATTACTGGGCTTATGAGACTTAATACCTAATGTCTCATGGTAACGAGCGCACTGCAGTGCCGCGCAGGCCTTTGTGTTTCAAACTTTCAAAGTTCTGGGTGGCACTGCAATTGTTATGGGCCGGCGTTATGCTTACCATCAGGCAAACGACCAGCTCGTCTCGTTACCAAATAACATAAAAAAAGGTAGCCACAATATTACATACACACATTACATATTTACATGTAAATACATATAGATTACGTATTTTATGAAAGCTTGTCTGGAAAAATATATTTTCTACGTATTTCTTTAGATGATGAAATTTCCCTTTTTTTAAGTTAGAAAAATACGATAGTTGTTGGTTAAAATATTGAGCATTTCCAGAAAACAGAAAATTTTCGTGTTCTTTTTGAAATATTTTTTGCAATAGTCTGGTCCAATAGTCTATAGCTGTTGTGTTATGAGAGTGTGCAGTAATATGTAGATAACACGAAACTGTTAAAGCATCAGCAGTAGGGTTTCCACCAGAAAACAGGTGTTATTCGAGAAACTTCTGCGAACAGCGCGCGTAGAGTTGTTTGTGTGTCCGCAGTTTTATTGACAAACTTTCGTGAGAACGCGGAACATTAATTTGAAAAAGGTTTGGGTCGCCGGCCTTTTTTACAATGTGTGTTTGGTTATGGAAGTTTTTTTTTATGTTATTGGGTACGAGACGAGCTGGTCGTTTGCCTGATGGTAAGCATAACGCCGGCCCATAACAATTACAGTGCCAATCAGAACTTTGAAACACAAAGGCCTGCGCGGCACTGAAGTGCGCTCGTTACCCTGAGACATTAGGTATTAAGTCTCATAAGCCCAGTAATTTCACTGGCTACTTTGCTCATCAAACCGGAACACAGTAATGCTTGCACATTACTGCTTGGCGGTAGACTTCACGAGCAAAGTGGTGGTACTAACCCAGACGGACACTCACAGAAGAGTTAGTCCTCCCACTTTTAAATAGCCCTTCAACGTCATTCGTAAAATTTTAGGCAACCCTTTTGCAGGATTGTATCGTACAGCAGGCTTTTCATAATGATACGTAATCAAGAAAGCATTTATTTCTTACTAGCTTTGCCCCGCGGCTTCGCCCACGTAGCCTAAGTTACTCCTTGTAACATCAGCTATCTGCCAGTGAAAGTCCCGTCAAAAGCGGTCCAGCCGTTTCGGAGATTACCCGGAACAGACAGACGGACAGACAGACAGACATACAGACAGACAGACAGCCAAAAACTTTAATAATGGTTGTTATGTTATAGATACCACAACCACAATAGACGCTACGATATGCGTCTAGCGGGGCTGATGGTTTTTCCATGGTTTTTGTCGTGGTCCGTGATTGATGCTAATCCATCAATCATGAAATAGGTGTGAGGGCTGCGTTATAGTCCTTCCACCTGGTAAATGATTGCTCAGTGGTGTCGGTCGCCGATCTGTATGTTGATGGTTCGAATCTTACATTGGACGTTATTTATCGCCTACTTACAAATATAAAGTAAAGTAAAAAGTTATTTATTGACATAAATAAATATTACAACAAGTAATGAATCCATAGGCTCCCGAACTAGTAACAACTGTGTTTCAGGTAAATTATTTTAAATGCGAAAACGATTGCTTTCAATCTGGTTCTAGACTTTTAGAATCTCATCAACAAGTCAATTAAACATCAACAATTGTAATTAAACAAGTAATCAAGGTGTTTACGACGGCGGTCCTAGACGAGATTTCAAAATTGACTAAGTTTAATTGGACCATATCAAATTTAGGGCATACTGTTGCCTGCCATAATAATAATTATATATATTAAAAACTAGCTTAGCCCCGCGGCTTCGCTCACGTATCCTAATTAATTAATTATTAATTAACATTTAAGATTAATAATAATTAATAAGATGAGTAAATAGGGTTTGATTTTTAATTGGCTTACAAATTAACTATAGTTTACTTAATTAACTGCCAAAAATTATATTGGAGTGTAATCGTTACTGTATAGTGAATGCATATGGGTCAGACCCTAACACCTCGAGAAACAAAAACTACGAACACAACCCTCGTTAGATATTAATTAAGTTATTAATTATCGTAGAAGCAACATCAACCATCTCCATACAACACGGCATAATCTCCAACTGTGATAAAACAAGTCATCAAAGGTAATTCCCCGGCTAATCCCCAAGTTGAGGCTCATTAAGCGCCGAGTTATGAGAACTTACCTCGATGCGAGCCGCGGAGGCTCATTAGGAAAGGCTTTATACACAGACTGATTTAAAATAAACAATCAATTAGTATTTAATCTTACTATTGTTAGAGTAGTAAGCTCAAAGTTGCCGAGCTATGGAGAGCGCTATGCTGGGGATTTCCCGGCGTGATAAAATTCAGAATGAAATCCAAAGGAGAACTTCATTGATGTAGCTCTCAATATTAGCAAGTTGCCATATTGCTTGCAGAATCGATATACAGGAGAATGGTACTCGAGCGGTGACGACGAACTGGTAGATGCAGCGTAGGTTCTCCGCTATGAGGACTGCCGTCCTGGTCAAAACCGGGAGCTGTTGGATGCAAGAGGCAAGTAGTTGCTCTAAGTAAATAATTAAATGTAGCTGTAACATAATAAAGTGTCTATAAGACAAAAATTAGCCTATTGTCACGTTTCTTCTTGTTCGATTGCTGCATAATAAGGACAAAACACCGAACACATTTTTGCATTTTTTTTTATTAAAAGTGATGAATTTATATTTAAATTCTATTCGTCAGCGCATGCAGATTTACCTAATAGAGCTTTCGATCAAATAATTGCTCGGAAATGAACTTCCGTTGCCTTCGGAATCAATTAATTAGATCTGGGCCAAATTAATGGAACTAGCCGGAAATTATCTCTAGAAATAAAAATCTGGCATTATTTGACTAAAATATCACGCTCGAGAAAAGAGCAATCGGTTCTAATCGATACGCATCGAAATAACACGCCATGGTTTTTTACTCTTACAACCCATATATATTTTAGATTGCTTGGAGTAATTTTCCAATATGTAGTGTAACAGTGGAGAGAGGTAGAACATGGTTTGATTCTGTAGTGCTACGCTATAACGTCAGCTGCAGCTACGCTGTGAAGTCAGTGCTACGCCGTAGTCTTCCCAGCGCTACGCAAGGGGAAGACGTGGGAAAGGATAAGAGTTCTCATTGCCCTATTATTGAAAATACACGTGTGTCGATTATTGAAACCAAGTTGTATCATTTCTGGACTTAACAGTAGTTACGTCTATTTATCTCGCTAACTTTTCCACTTTGAACAAAACTACACACGTACCACTGCTTTGTAATGTATGGAACTGTATGGCAGCCCGTACATCTAATGCATGATTGATGGGTAAGCATCAATCACGGACCACGCGAAAACCATGGAAAATACACGCAAAGTACGTAACGTACACGCAAGCGGTGTACCATGTCTCATATAGCTCCATACAACGCAGTGCTCCGTGTGTTCTACGCGCACGTCTACGTGCACAGATCCAGTGTGTACTGGCCATTAATATACAGGAACCAAACGCGATTAAAACAAAATGGTGATCCGGTACCATAAACACAGTTTTCAAACACGTTCAAAAAGGTTAAAAAGAAATTGATTTGAGAACCGTCTCTTAGTAAATTTCAGTCAAAAACGACACAATAAGAACCATAAATTCAAGAAATCTTGTCACATACTTTCTAAATATTGACTTACATTACGAACCACACCAACGAAAAATAAAACCCAAAACCTATTCGAATGCCGATAATCACACATTCTCTGAAAGCTCTAAATTTCAAAGCTTTTGACGTGAGCTCGAAAAAGGCTATAAAGGCCGTAGGGATGGCATACACGACCTCATTAAGGAGGGCAGACTTACAGAACTGTGCAGACGGCGCGCTAGACACAAATTAGTGAAACCGCTTGTGATTTTAATAGAAACATAGATATAATTTTTATACCTATATTTTATAACATTTTTACGCCTTGTGGTCCCTGCTTACGAAATTATTACGCTTTTGTGACTTAATACCTAATGTCTCAGAGTAACGAGCACAATGCAATGACAAGCAGGCCTTTGAGTTTCAAAGTTCTGAGTGTATCTGCAATTGTTATGGGCTGGCGTTATGCTTACAAGCAGGCAAAGGACCGGCTCGTCTCATTATCAAATAGTATAAAAAAACTATTTATGAAAATGACGATGACAAAAATTAACTTATAAAATATAAAACAAAAAAAATAGTATGGTACAAACTGGCTTACTTTGTTAGCGTCGCTAGCGCATATCAAGCGTCGTCTAGATTATTTCTCTAGTCTATGAATGCGCGCAGAACAATCGCAGTCCTGCGTCATTAGTGGACGTCCGCATTGTATGATATAATGACGTACAGAACGGATCAAAAGAGTCCTGGAATTGTATGACTTCTTATGTGAATGTGTGATATTTTTGACAATTTTAGTAGAAATCTCTGATTGACAAAGCTATACGTAAGTGATGGTGGCCCTTTAGTGACATCGCCCGCGAATCTGTCGGTGATTTGAATAATTCAGTGATCTTGAGCATTCGGATTTACCTACAGATCATCACGATATTTTCCTTCACCAAAAGTATCATCAGCGTAGGATTCGAATCATAGACCTACACATCGGTTGCCGACATCTCTACCACTAAGCCATCATTGCTTCATCATTGTCCTTTTTAACCAACTTCCAAAAAAGAAGGTTCTCAATTCGGTGGGTATTTTTTTTAATGTTTGTTACGTTAGATCTACGTCGTTTATAAACGGATTTAGAAAATTATTTTTTTATTTGAAAGAATATATTTTCAGTTTGGTTCCATAGAAATTTCATTAAAATCGGTTCAGTCATTGTCGCTGAAGATAGTAGATAGTACGTAAGTAAGTAAGTATGTAAAGTAAGTACGTAAGTGGTAGATAGATAGATCGTCGCTTTTTTAACGCAATTTCACTTTTGTTTGTTTTTTTTCGTAGCCCAGGGAAATGTGGTGCAAGATAGTGACATTACCCGGCTTATAGACAATATCTAATATCTCAGGGTAGCACGCGCAATGCAGTGCCGCGCAGGACTTTGTGTTTCAGTCTTGAATGACACTGCAATAGTTATGAGCTGCGGTCATGCTTACCATCAAGCAAACGATCCCCTCATCTCGCTACTCTATAATATGAAAAAACTATATTTTTTTCTGTGGAAAACTAAGTTACTTAAGCTTAGACCACGGCCTTAAATAAATACGTGATAAAGTATGTATAGAATAGGATCCCTAGGCTTAACACACTTTCCGAAACCCTGTCGTGTAAACTTGATCACTTAACGCGGCCCATATAATCCCGATAAGTACACACAACTCTGTTTGACCCTTGGGTTCCCAACCGCGGCCTCTAAACTTTACTAATTAAGGGCTCTGTACCTACCCTGTTATAAGTAGTATGTTTGGTAAGTGGCGGTCGGGTAGATTGTGATTACATTCTTGGTTCGTCTCGACTTTGAAGGCTACAAATCGAAATATAATGTAGTTTCGGGTTGTTCAGCTTTTGTGTTGGAGTTTGAGAAGTTTTTTTTTGTTTGGGGTTTAATTGTTGCCGTAAAATGAGCCACTTACTTCACACATGATAATGACTTGTTTCTTTTTGAACCGACTCCCAAAAAAGGAGAAGTTTCTCAATTCGGTGTGTATTTTTTTATGTTTATAAACTCAAATCTACGTCATTTATAAACCCATTTAGAAAACTCTTTTTTTGTTGGATTTTTTAAAGCAATTTTTAAAGTACTACTCTATGGAATTGTGTGTCTAAACACCACGTGAGATCATGGTTTTGTAAGCGACACTGTCATTTTCGTGCCGTCAAACCAAAACCTAAATAAATACTAATTATATGTACTTAGTTTAACAAAACTAAAAAACACACTTCCACCTCTTGGCTTCATCATCAGAATCTCGAAACCAAATGCAATCTATTGGACTCGTCAAAACGAATCATATAAGCCCAAGCTTGAAGAGTTTTCTTGTTGCCGCTGAAGAGTTCCTCTAACGACCTCCTGGCTCCATCATCAGATTTGCTCCATGATATCATATTATTGTATTATCATCCAAACTACATACATACATAAAGTTTCATTTCGTTACGACAATTAGAAGTAGATTAAAATTTACTTCTAAGATTTTATTACGTTGTTAGTTACAATTGAAGCTAAAACAAGTGTGTTAAAAAGTAAGTAGCCTAAGATCTAACGCCCTTATTCATAAAAGCTCAATAAGATAATCTATGCTTTAAACTGCTCTGTCAAGTTCTCGTTGACGGAAGCTGTTACGCGTGAAAACGAGACAAAACACTTTCTAGTAATTAAGTAAGTTACGGAAGGTTTATGAATAAGGGCTTTGGTCTTTATGATGTAAAGTGCAACGGAATTTATATGAATAGGTATTTTATATGATTAAAATAAAAAATCCTTAGATAATGTACTAACTTTATGTACTAATTTTATTCTGTTTCTCAGAGGGTTGTTTAGCTCGGCTCGCCCTTTTAAGCTCAGGTAGCATAACAGATTAAAAATACAATAAAATATGACAGGTGGGTCATCGATGACATTGACAGTTCATCCTTTTTAGGTTGCAATTTTGTTTTCTTTTTTTATAAAAAAAAAAAAAAAAAAAAAAAAAAAAATTATGGCCATGATATGGACTCTAAAATCCTTGGGCCATGACATGATAAGTGTATTGTGCCAATTTTAACCAAAAGGGTTGCTAGATCGTGTATTGCACGGAGTTTTTGTATTACTTTATTTTGTTTGTTTATTTCTTGTGCCCAGTTTCGAATGTCATTGATATGGGTTTCGACAGAAAACCAATATTCAATGGGTTATTTTGGGCTAAATGCTGAAATGGGATACTTTTCACTTATACGTCTATGATAAAAAATATGTGATTCGTAGAATTGAATACGCACTTACACTCTACAGAAATCGGAAAAGCAACCTGTGGTTGCTGTCTGTAGCCGTCCCCGCTGCGGGGACGGTCATGTACTGTCACGACGCACGGAGCGATGGATTTGGAACGCTCGTGTATGGCTATAAGGCACGCTTATCTATTATCATAATTGGTTATTAATATACCAACTATCCCAACTCCCGCGCTGTTGATATAGGCACTGAAGTACTAATATGCTAAGTCTGTTATTTGAGTCTAGACTCCACAGTCTACATCAACGTAAAGTTGCTTGTTTAACGGTTCTCTATCGCATACATTTTGGAGAGACATAACTTAATTCGCTTCATCATCGGACCACAAGTTAGATAACCTACACGTCATGCATGGTTGACATACCTTCAACTCGCTCAAAGCGTTTTATTCTCTTGGTAGGAACAGGCTCTTATTATCGGCTGCCGGAATACGGTAAACTAATCTTTATTTCTCATTTAGTCTAAAATGAGAAATAAAGATTCAGACAGAACAGACAAACACACAGACAGACTGACAAACAACTTAAAAATCGTTTTTTCGTTATATAAGTTCCGTATATACTTGTAGAACGCCGACGAATTTCATGCCCTTATTGATCGGTTTAAATCTAAATATACCAATTTGAAACTTATTTTGGCTTTCATTAGTGCTTTTGTGAATGATGAATTTTGAATTTGAATTCAACATAAAAGAATCTCAATTTTTCACGTTCTACGACTATCATCGATAACATTGAAGATTTATTATCAAGTATATAAAAAAACAAGTGAACTTGTAATGAGTAGCAGCTTTTGGGATCAACGACATGTTGACAAGCCACAAGTCTCAGCTAAGCTTCAACAAATACAAACCACAGCTCTACAAGAGCAGCAAAACTAAGCAGGCCAAGATAACCGCTCCAGCCAAACTTTGATCGCTTACAAACTGTCCTGCAAAGTGAAACTTCAACTACAATCCAACAAAACTAAAGTGGCACTTAGCAGTGCCACAGTATTATAACAGTCAGTAGGGAAGATTCCCTGAGATTTAATATCTGTACTAATACAATACAAACTCTTTATTGACCACCGCATACACTGTTACGTAAGAATAAGGAAACAAGGAAATAATTATATACATGATAAAAATATAATATAATACTAATAATATATAAGCAATTTCTTTTAGACAACATTTGGATGGACAGGATTATAAACATGGATTCAGTTATTACGAGTAAACTTAAATCGGTCTAAACTAAACAATGGGAGAACTGATAGACAAGCTTTGCCATGTACGTTTCTTGTTTTTTTTAATTATGTTCCTTTTCCCGTAATTATACTGTACTTTTAAAGTTAGGCCATTATGTTGTATTTATTGAGTCGTGTATCACAACTTGTTATACAAAGTTTGCCTACTGTGTAACGCTACACTGCGTCCAAGTCGTTGTTTTACAAACTTTTTGAGACAAACAGGTGTATTAGGAGAAACTTTGAGTTCGAATTGAAACAACTGTTACTTATCTGTGAATGTAGGTCGTGGGAAAACCAAAGTTTGAATTACATTTTAGGTATTGTTAAAACTTAGCAGTTTATTCGAGTCTCAATTCAATCTTTGTGGAAACGAGAACCAGACGGTGTCACATCTCCTCTCTTGTTCCTCCCACTACCTGCACGATGGAAGACTGCAAATTGTGACGTCGTCATTATGGCAACCCTCTTGGCAATCCTGCTTCTTACTTCCTACTAATACTATAAATGCGAAAGTGTGTTTGTTGGTTTGTTGTTTAGTTGGTTAGTAGGTTTGTCCTTCTTTCACGCAGCAACGGAACAATGAATCGACGTGATTTTTGGCATAGATATAGTTTATGAACCGGAGAGTAACATAGGCTACTTTTTATCCCGCAGAATGCATGGTTCCTGTGGAAACGCGAGTGAAAACCTTGGGCGTATTCTAGTCCTAATCTAAAGAGTCGAGGCAATGACTCTCATCTCCTGCAAAGAAGAAACTCATTCACACATAATCGAGTCCTGGAACTCTTATACCACTCGATTTATGCGATCCGTTCTCCCGCATACTTGCAAAATGTGGAACGAGCTCCCTCCACAGATTTTTCTGCAGTGCTACAAAATGCATTCGTTCAAGATTGCTGTCAAACGAGTTCTCAAGGGTCAGCAACGCATTGGCAACGCCCCCAGTGTTGCAAATGTCCATAGCCGACGGTGACTGCTTACCATCAGGCGGACAGATTGTTCATTGCCACCCTTTTAAATAAAGAAAAAATAGAATTTCGTTAGAAATACTTTGTGATAGCTCAGTGCTATTTAGGTCGTCGGCTGTAAACCTAGATAAGAACTGGCTTTCAAGTACAGGTGCCGATTTTCGACTTGAGGGTGGTAGCTATAGCCAGGCAAGCCCTAAATGTGCCCTACCACCTTCCATCACGATGTATTCCTTTACCCAAACTTTAAGATCAATGTCAATCCAAATACCCGCAGGGTATTTTCCATTGACCTACAATCTTGAATTTTGTCACAAACTGAAATAATCATTAATTTTCAGTCTATTTTTAGTTATATTTACAAATGTCAGTTTCCCCAATTGCTTTAACCAGGGAGTCTACTCACAAAATTGATGAACAGTATGATATATCGTTCATTTTTCGTGTCGTACCTACTCTTCGATTTCATTGTCGTGTCGACAATCTAATGAGCGATATCAGATTATATTTGGAGCATGGTCTTATCGTGACTATTATCTTTATCGTTTTTGGGGATATACCTCCCCGGTGCTAGGCCAGCATGCTCTATTATCGACTGCATCATTAATTTTCATTTCGTAAGATAAGATAGTGCTCGAACGCAAGTCTTTATATATAAATGCTGTGTATAAAAGCTCTTGGGTTTAGTAGACTCAATCTTTTAACAAAATACTTTTGTTAAAGGTTTCTTATTAAGCCTATTGTAAGCAAAATATTTTTAAAAGTCGTGAAAAAGGAATCGTTTCACACCCTAATAAATTATTACAAAATCTGCTAACAATTTGTACCAAGGGAATGCTTAGGTAAGTATTCAGGGAATCCACCCCGTTTGTCCTTTGATCTACGGGTGGATTTTACCCCCATTATCGGAATAGGGGTCGAATTTCACGATAGGCTGTGAAACCTTAAAGTTTAGCGGTTGACCTAGAAATAGATTGTTTCAATGGATTGGGGGTGGTCAAACTTTGTGTTACTAAGACCTCTGCAAAATTTCATTTTGTAAGCGGTGACATTCTCAAAGTTAGTTATATTAAATTCTTTAGGTAGGTAGATATTTGTTATAGCGTCTATTATTAAATTACATTTGACTTTGTCAGTTGCTTGAATACAATTTTAGAATGTAGCTATTTTAATAATTTACGTATCCCTTTTGTAATGTTCTTATTTCGATTCATCCAACAAAATCCTATCCTATTACTCGTAATATTATAAACGCGAAAGTTTGTAAGGATGGTTTTATGGCTGGATGTTTGTTACTCTTTTACGCAAAAACTACTGAACGGATTTTGATGAAACCTTACACATCAGAATACATATAGCTTACATATAGCTAGATTACATATTATTATAGCTTACAAATCAGAATAACACATAGGCTACAATTTATAAACATATATACCACGTGGGCAAAGCCGTAGGCTAAGCTAGTAATATAGTAATTGCGAAAATGTATTTGTTGTTACTGTGTGTCTTACTCGCTGTTAGTATTTCCATATTAATCAAAAGACGGAATAGTTATTAGTAATCCGAATAAAACCAAAATAGAAGCACAAATTGACACAATTTTATGTTATAAACATTTAAAATAAATAAATAAAAAGCTCGAAAGGAGTGCCGGTGTACATCACCTGCATTTTTATTGATTACTAGCTTCCGCCCGTGGCTTCGCCCACGATATATGTATCTTTATAAATTGTATTCTATACGTTATTCTGATATTTAAGCTATATTACAATAAAGTTTCATAAAAATGCGTTAAGTAGTTTTTGCGTAAAAGAGCAACAACGATCCATCTATACATACATCCATCCAACCTCACAAACTTTCGCGTTTATAACATTAGTAGGATAATAATATGTATGTCCTTTTCGCTTATATTGATTTTAATGCTTACGAAAGAGACCGAAAAGCAAATAAGTTTTAATAAAAATAAAGCGCGAATAGACACCATTTTGTCTTAAAACATTAATTCAATTCGTAAAGGTTTAATAAGATGAAAGAGATGCTGCTATACAGGTCTAACTGTATCTCTATATTAACATAAGGGTCAGCATACACCGAGACGTGATGTGATGCGAAGAGTTTTTAAAGGTCACATTCACGTACGCTCCACTCTACAACATTTCATGCAAACGTTCCAAAAACATTCCGTGTGTGGGAGTCTCAAATGGTTTACGTGGAGTGTTAGAAACATTGGATTTCCAAACGTTCCAAATCTGATGTTGTGTGGCCGATACAACAATCCATCGCGAAAAATGGAGTGATCGCGCGCCCGGAATGGAGTGACCGTCATTGTGATTGGAAATTTGATCATCATTCCACTCAATTCACGACGCGCGGAGCGATGGATTTGGAGTGATCGTAAATGTTGAGCATAAGATAGCAATATAGAACTTATTTGTTACAAAAAAAGGTTCAATCGTTTAGTGATAGAAAGCGAACTGGATACGTGAAAAGTTTGAATCTCTTTGCGAAGCAGATAGTTATCTGTACTATAATAAATGCGAAAGTTTGTCAGTTGGTTTGCTCTTCTTTCATGCAGCAACGAAGTAAAGGATCAACGTGATTTTTGGCATATGAACGGGAGAGTAACATAGCCTCCTTCCTGGAAAAAGATCACGATTCCTGTGACAACACGAGTGAAACCGCTGGCAAGTAAATTATGATTATGGTCTCAATTCTAGCGTCACAAATCTAAATCTAGTTTAAGTTTCACTCTCTCTTTTTAATAAAGTACTTGAGAAAGAGATGGAAGATGTTTGACTAGACATATCAAATATCTGCCATCCTTGACAAATTAGACACAAATAAATTCATGGTTGTTATGTTTACTCTAGTTAGTACCAAGTGAATTAATTTTACAAGTCTTTTTTTTTTTAATTAATATCTGTAGCAGCGTTTGTCTTTGATCTCATTTCATGGGAAGTGACGATGCGATACAATCGAAGGTATAGCATGTTGGCTCAGTATTTACTTTCTATTTACCTTCCTTATATTCTATTCCTTACTACGCGCCTCGTCGCTCCCCACGCTCACGCACGGGATGAAGTAAAATTAAGAAACAGACAAGAACAGCAATACGCCCAGATGGTACTGTCTCTTTAACTCCCTCGAAGCCCTGCCTGGGCTCAAAACGATGAATGCTCCGCTACATAAATCCCTTGCGCACCACCACGTATTTACCGTGGTTTCAACATGATTGATGCATATCCATCAATCATGCATTAGCGCCTAATGTGCCCCTTATGCTCAAGATCCAAGGAGAACCTCGTTCCAGAACGTTCCACGTCTAGTCCAATCCCCGCGTTATTTGTTTCCACTCCAGAGTCAATTCGGTAGTTCAAACTTTGCTTATTTCCCCCAGGATCCCCTCGCTCGGCTGGAAAACATTGATTTCGAGAAAACTTGGCTCGGAGCACTGTGTTTATTAGTGCTGATGGATGATCTATTTTAGATGTTGTTTTTGTTGTATGTCTAATTGTCTATTTTGTATGCAGAGGAATGTAGCGAAGTACTTACAAGTATTAGTGGATGGGCAGTGACGTGGGGGCAAATTTGAAAAATATGTGGTGATTAAGTGGTAGGACTAACACTTTTGCGATTATTCGTCTGGGGATATCAGCGCTTTGCTCGTGAAGTCTACCACCAAATGTGCAAGCATTACTGTATTTGGTCCATGTTTTTTTTCTATAGGTGATCCCTGTATCATCACAGCCATAGTAAATCATCATCATAAATAATTCATTCTGTGATGAAGACAAGAGGTAAATTAAATGGTGCCATTCTAAAGAAATAAACCTTGGTTAGCTAACGGTCCATTAATTGCGAAATGAAAGAGCCCAAGAAAACATCAATCAGATAATGGATCAGTTAAATTCATCGATTGAATAGCAATCAGTTTGTTAACGCTGCAATTGAAAGATCGGCCCTCAATCTAATTTCCTTTAAAAAATTGCTTCGTTCCCTAAAGCTCCCAAATATCACCTAAGTACAGACTCCCAAACTTGCCTTTTGTAACAGAAGACAATCTCTGGTTATCAAAACTCTTGTTTCATCGAACTTTGTTGGGAACTTGTTTAACAGACTCCTTTGTACCGTGCTCGGCGTGATTTGTTGCGTTGTTGTAAATGAGTGGTAGGTATGTTGAGTTTTACTAAGAATTACATACAATATTTACCAGGTGGTACTTTTGTGAGTGTCGTCTGCCACCAAGCAGTAATGTGCAAGCATTAGTTACTGTGCCCCAGTGTGATGAGCAATATAGTCAGTGAAATTAATGGGCTTATGAAGCTTAATATCTACTGTTTCAGGATAATGAGCGCATTGCACTGCCACGCAGGCCTTTGTGTTTTAAAGGTGTGAATGGCACTGCAGTTATGCTTACCATTTGGCAAACGACCAGCTCGTTTCGATATCAAATAAAAAAACCTAAAAAAGGCTATCACAAGAAAAATTGGTCCCAATATTTGAAACAAAACAGAAAAAGAATTGTAACAGAGTTGAAAGCTGAAAAAAAACATTCAAAAACATCAGAAGAAATTAAGCGGGTAAAACGAAAGGAACAGGATTTTGACTCGAGCCTTAAAAACATCCAAAGTAAAGGTTTATCTGACTTTAAAAAAGATTCCGTAACTCCGAAAATAAAGACGGAATATTTGCAAGATCACTTTGTTGCTCATTTTTCTCAGACTCTAAACATCCGACCCACGGCGTAAGTACAGAATTCGGTTCGATAAATTTGTCGAATCGATAAAACTGATAAATTTATCGACTGTTGTACCGAAGTCTGATCGTAAAGTATTGTAGTAACTCTATATTCTCTTTGGATTCGACCTAGCTATTCGATAACCTTTGTCGATTCCATCGTGGCTCGATAAATTATATAAAACTCACTTTATCGATTTGAACTGTCAATTTTATCGATCGAAAATATTGCTTGCACCGCCGGTCGGGAAACTGGACCCATGCAGGTCTGGATACTAGTATAGAGTCAGAACTAGACTCAGACTAGTACAGAATAGAGTCTAGACTCTATTTTGTATTGTAGATTGTAGTTTTGCGAAAGTTCAAGTAAAACCGGACCACGTATCGTTTGAAATCGCAGACCCATCTCTAGACTCAATAAATCTTGCGATACCTCTATCAGTCTCCAGCATCCCTTTCTAATTTCACTTTGAAACTACCTACCTAATAAATTTTCACGAAGATGCTGTCTCATAAAATACCTCCCGAGGAAGTTATAAAGTTTTCTTTTCGCAAAGATGCAAAAATAAAGCACGCAAAGCCAAATTGAAGATCGCTTACTCGTTTGCAAGATAAGGCTACGAAGTTCAGACTTTAAATTATATTTTCAGTTGGTTCCTTCGTTCTCGGCAATGACAGCCTTACTTTCAGATTTTTAGGCTGCTTTAAGGCCTTAAAGCGTAGAGCGTAGAGCCGTAGGCCGTAGAGCGAGTGTGGCCGAGTGGGAACTTGTGCGATTTTCAATCCGACGCACCATTGTTCGAATCTCGACTCGGCCCGCACCAATGACTTATATCAAGTTATGTGCGGATTATTCACACTCGCTCTAAAATGGTGAAGGAAAACATCGTGAGGATACCCGCATGTTTAAAAACCACAAAATTCGAGGACATGTGACATCCACCAAGCCGCACTGGGCCCACGTGGTGGATTATGGCCCATACCTCTCTTTCTGAGAGAAGGCCGGTATCCCAGCAGTGGGAGCGTAAGAGGCTGATAATAATAAAAAATAATTGTGTCACCGACATTGATAACAGAAAGTTCGCAGACTTACTGCCGCGATCTGGAAGCTCGTAGGTACGTATATCTACAATTCTACGTACTCAAAATTTAATAACCACCTAAAACATCAAATCACGATCCTTGTCAAGACTATTGACTATAAATATAAGACTTATTTTAAAAACCATAAAGTCTTCAAAGAAAGTAAGAAGGAGCTCATCAGCTTTCGTTTCATGTTTCATCTTTTAGGAAAAGGTCAAAGCCAAGAAGTAATAAAAGAAGCTCGCAATTTATGACAGCCGCCACTCAATCACAATTACCACGGCTTTTTTTATTTACAGACAAATAACGATATATATTATTCATCGTATGTAAAAGTCACTCGTAGGAATGGATGTGGTACAAGGCAAGACATTTTGTCTAAAACCAAATGCACCTTACCTTAAAACTATATTCGAAGAAAAACAATAATAAACTTCACGGCTCCGTAGCTAAGTTGGTAGTAACCCTGCCTGCGAAGCGATGGGTACTGGGTTCGATTCCCAGGCGGGGAAAATTGCATAAACAATTTTCTCGGGTTTTGGATGATTGTGTTTTCTATCTGTCTGTGGCCATGCCGTCTTTTTTTAATGTTATTTGATATCGAGACGAGTTGGTCGTTTGCCATATGGTAAGCATAACAGCAGTGCCATCCAGAACTTTGAAACACAAAGGTCTGCGCGGCTCTGCAGTGCGCTCGTTACCCTGACCCATTAGGTATTAAGTCTATTTTTTTATTTTATTGAAAGGAGGTATTAAGTCTCAAATTTCACTGGCTACTCTGCTCATCAAACCGGAACACAGTAATGCTTGCACACTACTGCTTGGCGGCAGACTTCACGAGCAAAGCGGTGGTAACAACCCAGACAGACACTCTCAGAAGAGTTAGTCCTACCACTAACGAGATCTGCAACACAGGATATCCCAGTGCAGAAGTATGAGTGTGTAAGCGAGTTTATGCGTGATTATCATTCACACCTTAATGCACTCAGACAATAACAAATTATAAAATAGTGTTTACCCTGGGCTCTAATCGGCACAGAGATTATGTTTTTGTGCATTAGTTTATGCTAATAGTATATTTGTACCTTTTGCCTCTCTTGATGGTCGACAACAAGAGATTCTAGGAGGTGGCGACCTCCTTTCTCGAGACCGTAGTTTAGCAAAGGGAGACCAAGGAGCGGGAAGAGGATCCTTTTCTCTCACGCTCCGAAGAGTACGGAGGCGCAGTCGAGGTACCCATCGGTTCCCATCTGCAGTATATGAGGGTCAGTGGCGCTGGATGCGAGGGCGTCCGTTGTCCCACGTCAGATATAAGTAGGTCCTTGCCACAGTACATAGAAACAAGATGTGGTAAGGCGTACGTAGCGGCTGCGAACGTATCAGGCCCAAATCAGGCCAGCTGCATTTAATCAAATTCGCTTTGCAGACGGCCTTGCTGTCCCACTTTTTTGTCTGTGGACTATTAATAAGTTTATTTGTGTGGCTGTAAGTCTCTTAGTATGCATAAAAAATGAGTAGGTGTGCCGTGCATTATAACCGGTTTAGTGGAATGGTGAAAAAAATTTATGAAAAAACGGAGACATATTTTGAACGCGAACGGCCCTCCCTTGGTCCTTGCCAATGAGAAAGTGATGGCGCTTGTGTTTAGGCACATCACGTAACCCCGTGCGTAGGAGTGGTCCTCTCTCAGACTTCTTGAAGTAAATAAATTTACCTGAAATAGTCTCTAGTCTCTCCTTCCTTGTACCAATCGCGTATACATAATTCACGTCCCGTCTGCCACCTAATGTATTAGAACCGTTACTAAATATGTATGTGATCTCCAATCTACTAATGAATTTTAGTGGCCGGTAATTGTTCGAGAAACAAACAGGAATGAGTGGATGCATGATTTATACAAAGTTTGGGAACGGTGTTACTGTATAGTGTAAAATATTATATATGTGTTACTGGGAGGAAGGTTTAATTCGTTGGTTTGTAGTAAATCTTATATTCTATAGATAAATGTTTTTAGCTGCGGACAGTGTTTTTTACGTTTTTGAGTACCTGCTTAAAATAGCCTGTGCTTCTTTCCGGTATATCATCGTCCCACTGCTGGTACACAGATCTTCTCTTAGACAGAGATCATGGACCATAAACCACGACTCGGGCCCAGTACGGCATGTATTCGAATTTTTGTGATTTTTGAACATGGGGGTTTTCTCACGTTGTTTTCTTTTACCATACCGCAAGTGTGGTAGGTAAAGCCACATCTCTACGTAAGAGATCACGTCGTTCCGTTGCTTCATTGCTGCGTGAAAGAACGACTATGTTACCTAACCTTGTAAAAAAACACCACCTAATCTTAACACCATGCTGTGAAAGAAAGAAAGTACATTTATTTTCTCTCTTTCGCAGCATGGTGGCATCTGTGGTTATATCACGACATTTTTCTTCGCTAAAAGCTTAAGCTCATCTTAGGATTCGATTCCTTGACTTACAGGTTGGTGGACAACTTCACTAATTGAAAAGAGACACACATGAAAAAAAGAATGCCGACAAGTTTCTTGTCCTTCTTCTCGATCGGTTGTATACTTGCAACGGGTACTTAGAGTCATTTAACTTTCATGAGTGCTCTCCTGGAGTCCATTTGACTAAATGAACCACCTCTGAGTCACCATCGTTTCTTTAAATTACAAATGCATTTACTTTTTCAAATCCAATATAACACAACTCACACATACCTACTTCACCCATGGTATCTCACACACGCAGTCACCTGACACGTGGACAGTGGACTTACCCACGTGAATTGACACTAATCCTCGAATTTGAAGGTTGTCTAAGCCTACTCATAGCAGTTTGACATGTATAGAAACTTTTATGATCGTATAAAAATGTCTTTTTATGAAACCTCTCGCTAAATTGTGTATTTGTAAGAGACAGAATACGATGAGGGAGCTAGCTTATTTTTGAAAATAAATAATATGAAAAATTGCATGGTTTGGTAATATAAATAGTGTTAGTTAAATAATTAGCCAGAAGGAAAAAAAAATATTTTAGCCACCTAACATCAGGGGCCTGTTTCATAAAAAATAATGATTAATACTTTTTATGAAACAGGCCCCTATACACATTTTCAATACCTGAGAGATGTGTAAGTCCCAATTAGACCGAACACAAGCCACAACCCAAGCTGTATGCGATACTGACAGTTTGTTAGTAATCTCGGAAATTATTGATTTTCCGTCCGGTCCCGACGTATGATTGAGACCACCCAATCTCTTGCCACTTGGGTCCAATGCGACTTGGTGGATGTCACATGTCCTTTTTTTGATAGTCTTCACAAGTTTCACCACCACCCTCATTCCTAGTAGTCTCCACTTATAATTTGGATACGTAACGTTTATTCCTGCTCAGTCTAAAGTTTTGTATCATCATGGTATTTACAAGGTAACATGCTTACGAGGCAACAAATTGCCATAGACGAGAATAAGTCTTTTTACTTTCCTATAAAAAGTATTTACATAACCTAGCCAAATTTGAATTGAATTGAACGGAAAATTACCAAGTTGTTTAGGGTATTTAATGTCCCCCTGCATAATCAATAGTAAATTTCATATGATATGATTGAGATGGTTATAAATAAATACAAATACATTATAAAAGAAAGCATAAAAATGAAAGAAACGCCAAGAAAAAACGCTGAATAAAATTAAATCCTTTGTTTCCCGAAATCGGAAAGGAAAATACATTAGAACGTATTTAAATGGTATGAATTTTTCCTTATTGCGTCTACGAATATTGTTTTCCGAATCCAACATTACCTCATAACATAATCATAATAATTCCGCCAAGTGGCATAACACAGCGTACATCACTCAGAAAAGGATTGTGTTGGTTCCAAAAATACCGGTAACGTTCAATGGATCGTTATTATACCGGTTTAAAATAGTACCATATACGAGTCATGTTCATTATGAAATGCTTTAATTTATAAAAGGCATAGGAAAAAATAGGTTTTAGTGACAAGAGATGGTTGACTAGATAATTTAATCTACACATCAATAATATACATCATCATCATCATCAGCCTTAAAACATCCACTGCTAAACATTAGCCTCTCCTATGAAGGGGGATTTGCCATAGTACGTGTACAGCACTCTTGGCAGGCGCGTTGGTGATCGCAGTGGATTATAATGTTGACCGAAGAGAATAATGCTGCCCATTCCCTGCATATTCCCTTAGCTAGCTTTTACGGCACGGGAAGAGATGGCGTGGTACTATTTATAGCCTACACAGCCTGTAATTATATAGACTCGAGAGCAAATACCTGATCATAATTCTGGACTGTGACTCATTTTTGTAAATATCTACAACGCTATGACCAAACCGGAGCTTTTTTTAATTTCACCTATTTTCATACCAAAACGAGTCGTACACTATAGAAAAATTTGAAAATGATCAAGGACAGTGAGGTAGAATAACGATAGATACCTACCAAAATAATTAAGCTGACTCAAAATAAAAGTAATACCGGTATTTTACCGGTATTTTGTTAGTTGTTAGCATTAGAATAATTGTAAAAAAACAATTTTTTAAAAAAAGAATGCCGAGGCGAGTTTCTTGACCTTCTTCTTGCTCGGCCTATACCAATTTGGAACGGACACGGTGGGTTTCTGGAAGGTTCGTTGACTTTGAGCACGGATTGGGTCTGTTTGGTGTCTTTGTCATTTTATTTTTGTTTTAGTCTGTGATTCGGGTAGACGAATGTTGCAGAGGCCCGCTGTTAGAGTCATTTATTTTAACTTTCGTAAGTGCTCCTTTGGGACCTATTTGAATAAAGCATTTTGAATTTGAATTTGAATTTAACGTACCGTTATATAAAAGTTATACAACCCTTAGGCATATCACAACGTACGTAAACCATACCATCTCGACTGACAGACGTAAGTCAGGCCGTTCCGACTGACAGTAAGCTCGCGTCGGAAGGGGTAAGGCGTATGCAGCTGTGATGTGGGTATATGGTATTCTGACAGGTTGTTCTGTAATAACATAGTATGGTCCCTCAGTGCTACCTGCGGTGGCTATATTATTCTATGCATTATTAGTTACATGTACAGTCAGCTGTAAAAATATGTATACACTTTCAGATGTATTTATTTACTTACTTTAATTACAATAATTTAATGATTAAACGAACTTACCTGTAAGTTAAGTTCTATCATAATTATGTGAAGTAGTGAGTTTGAAGAGATTTTATATATACACTTGTAGTAGCACGCATAATGTCGCCTTGTCTATGCACTAAGTTCAGAGAGAGAAAAAAAAAATATGTAGGTAGACCGCACAATTTCATTATTTCGTGCGGTCGGCTGGTTCTTCATTTAGTTCAGAGCTTATCAGTTCAAGTAGATATTTCACTATTCGGGACCTATGAAATAGGTAATCTGGGTGGGCGGGATGCTATCTCTTCAAACTCACTACTTCACATAATTATGATAGAACTTAACTTACAGGTAAGTTCGTTTAATCATTAAATTATGTTACAGTATTGAGTTTGAAGAGATTTTATATATACACTTGTAGATGTTGAGAGAAGTTGTGAAATATCTATTTCAGTTGAAAGTATTACAGAAGTAAATATATTTAATATTTCTTCAATAATTGACATAATAAATGTACTTAATCACTCAATTAAAAGGTAATGTTTCTTAAATAAACTATTAACATAATAGCTACAGTAAATTTTAGCATAAATCAATCAATTTTACTTCTAGCAAAACAATGATTTGATTCTGTATATGCTGTCTGTTATATGCCTGTTATAAAACTTGGCAAATATTGTAGAGCCGCCGGACCAACCGGCAGTCTTCCTGATAACATCCAAATTCACACCGAGCTTATGAGCTTTTGAGGTGTCTAGTACTATGTGCAGAGTACTGTGTGATATCTATTCCACAGACCCACAACGTATACTCTTTATCCATCTGCTAAGTGTTTGGGGAGAAACTTTATTATATGGTTTTTTATAGAAATAAAAATAGAGGTGTGATGATCACGTAATGCCGCTACATTACTTTTAGATAATCCGTTAATAATTAAGCCGGACCTATGTCAGGTCTGTCTCGAAAAATTGGCAGCATCAGCGTTGGCTGAGTTGCGTTTACACTTGACGTTTTTATTAAGTCAGGGATCCTAATGGAAATATCATTCCGCCAATTTTGAAAATTTCGGATATCTATTTTTGAAATAGTTTGTACTCTATGCGCTGTTACCAGCGCCAGCAGGGTAACTAGCTTCTTTAGTGATTTTTTCTAAAGAATGAGATTAATTAGGAATCCAAGTGGCTAGAGTTTCAATTACTAATGTAGTATCCCAGTGGATTCATACTTGGGTAAGGGAGGGCGAAGCCTAAATATACCCTTAAAACAAAGTGTCTGTGCTTATCTGACTTCCTAATACTAAGGAAGGTGTAGATCTAAACCCATTTAGAGTGCCGTATAGCGCTCCCGATTGAAATAACTCTGTTAAAACATGAATAATAACTGGAATGTGTAAGTATCATATTACTTAATTTAATTATCTGACAGAGACGCTATTAATGTGTCTAAAGACCCGGGAGGGAGTTTTCTTATTAGAGACTCCCGCACAATACTCCGGCATCCAGGGTAATCTGCCGCTGGATCTGGCAGAAACTGGAATGAGAGATTATTAGGTCCTCAGAAGTTTGAAAAAACCAGTGGTTTAGTTTGTAAAAAACTGGTTAAATAGGGGATACCAAGGTTCAGCTGGCCATGTTGGCCCGACCAGTATGCACTTAGCTTTGTCGCTAATAATTTTCATCAATGTTTTTTTTTTTTAAAATTATTGAGAAGGAAGGGAACCCGTTTTTACGGGTTCCTGGTTCATGGTATTTTTATACAATTTTGACCAATTCACAGAGAAAGCGTCAATCATCAGGGTCTTTGTGCCATGATATGTATACAGGACATTTTTTATTTATTCAACTAGCAATCATGTCAATCTCTGGTAGCCCGAAATTGTTAATTATTTGCTGAAAGGCAAGATCAGATAGTTCCCTTTCAATATCCGGGTGAATACACCTTGATTCAGTATCTGCTATAGTATTTTCTGTAGATGGAATGTATAGCGCTGTTATAAATAGAATTCGCGCTTCACACCATTGTCGTATATCTTTGGTCAGTTTGTGAGATGGGGGAATTGGATTCCTCCCATACGATTAATGTAAAAAATCGCAGTAGTATTATCTATTCGCAAGATAATATGACAATTGGATAAATCCTCTAGACAAATTTTTAATCTTATGAATGTGAAGTTTTCTTTCTTCCCGACTTCAGCTACCGCTTGCCGTATTTCCCACACAGGCTATCCCCCAACCCCCCATAGTCGAAGCATCTGAATTCGTCAAATTTAATTTGATTTTTTGTATTTTCGATAGATTTAATCCACCAATCGAAATCTGACTGTAAACTTATAGGCAAATTCATGTACTTTTCATTTTTGTAATGTTATCCATACATTCGCTATAGCTATGTGATATTAGACAGGTATCGTTAAGATATATTGTCAATAAATAATCAGCACAGCGTGGCATTCTGACCACCGTTTTCATTATTTTTGTGAAGACAAAAGGTGCCACATTGACACCAAACGGTAGGGCATTAAATTCATACAAGTTACCGTTCAAACTAAATCTTGAATATTTTTTAGAGTTATCATGAACTTTCACTTAATAATATGCGTCTTTGAGATCAATAGTTGACTTGAGACAACATCTTGAGATTAGTTTGATCATTATTCTAAAATCTTCTAATTCAAATGAACATGTTGAATGAACTCGTTTAGCTTTTTAAATTTAGGATAAAGCGTGCTTTTCCGTTCGGTTTGGGTAAAAAGATATTGGATATCCTCACAGGGCTCACAGTGAGGTATAGCACCTATAGAAATTAAATTATGTATAGCTTGATCAAATTCAAGTTTTTCTGAGTGTGCATAATTTCGGGGTTGAGGTATACAATGCTGATATGGAGTTTCAGTGAACGGAATTTCATAACCACGTATCCACGATAAAATTATTTTATCTGCGGTTATTTGTGACCATTGGTTGTAAAAAACAGATAGTCTACCGGCGTAATTTACCGTATTGTCTAGCGGCGGCCGCGACTGAAGTTCAGTCGCGATGTCCTCGATGATGGCGAGTGCTGTTGCCTCTGAGGTGCAGACTCCTTCATCTTTGAGGGCGCCGATGGCTGCTGTCTGTGGTTTTGAACCGGAGCCTTCCCGTTTCAATTTCTGTTAATGACTTGATGCTTTGGTTTTGTAGCAGTAGTCTTGTTAGAGGTGGAAGCTTTGAGATCCACACCTGTTTTATTGATCGCTTTTGCGGTCTTTAAAGTTTCGGCTAGTTCTTGGCTACAAGAAAACTATCTATTATCGTGAGCAGCATCTGATCTTTCAAGTCCTTCTTTAGTACAGCCAATATGAAATTTCGCCTCGTTATTGACTCACTGAGTTGTGTGTCACAGATGATGCGCCCAGCATCAATCAGCAGCTTTAGAACAGTTGGATCTTTATTATCCTTACTAAGAAGAGTCTTATAGGCTCGTCAAGACAAGCAATACCGCTGCTAATTTTGCCTTAGCTTGGTTCTGTTCGTGGAACATCCTCACTGCTGGAAGCACCTTTAATCACTGGTGGTGGAGATACATCCTCCAGTATTGTCACGTTGGCTATATCCAGCGAACGATCGGAACTCACGTGTAACGCGCTAGTCGACGGTCTTGGTTCGCGTAGCTCTTGATTTTCGTTTTCAACATTAACAGCAAATTGCAAATTTGTGTCTAATATACGTAATTATACGTATACCTTCATATTATTATCATAGGATAACCTCAACAAGTTGCTATATGCATGGCGTATTAGGTACGCATAGGTATACAGCGAGTAAGATGAACTCGTGGCGTTGCATCGTGAACTCGAGTAAAAAATAGGTTAAGTAACAACTCGAATCGTTGGAACGTGAAACCTCTTATACATTATTATCGGTAAGTGGCAACTCGAATTGTTGAAACGTGAACATTAGACCTTAACTTATATAGTTAAAATGTTACCTTCCGGTTCGTTTCATATTATTATTATAGGACAACCTCAACAGGTTGCTACATGCATGGCGTATTAGGTACGCATAGGTATACAGCGAGTAAGATGAACTCGAGTAAAAAATAGGTTAAGTAACAACTTGAACCGTTGGAACGTTAAACATCGTATGTATTTAAGTGACAACTCAAACGTGAACCGAAGAAATTGCAAATTACTTAAATAGTTAAAATGTTACCTTTCGGGTCGTTTTATCTTTTTATTATTATAGATAACCTCAACAGGTTGCTATATGAATGGCGTATTAGGTACGCATAGTTATACAGCGAGTAAAATGAACTCGAGTAAGAAGTAGGTTAAGTAACAACTTGAATCGTTGGAACGTTAAACCTCGTATGCATTATTATCGTTAAGTGACAACTCCAATCGTTGAAACGTGAACATTAGAACTTAACTTAAATAGTTAAAATGTTACCTTTCGGGTCGTTTCATATTATTATTATAGAATAACCTCAACAGGTTGCTATATGCATGGCGTATTAGGTACGCATAGGTATACAGCGAGTAGGATGAACTCGAGTAAAAAGTAGGTTAAGTAACAACTCGAATCGTTGGAACGTTAAACCTCGTATGCATTATTATCAGTAAGTGACAACTCAAACGTGGACCGAACAAATTGCAAATTACTTAATTAGTTCGAATGTTACCTTTCGGGTCGTTTCATATTATTATTATAGGATAACCTCAACAGGTTGCTATATGGATGGCGTATTAAGTACGCATAGGTATACAGCGAGTAAGATGAACTCGTGGCGTTGCATCGTGAACTCGAGTAAAAAAAATGGGTTAAGTAAGAACTCGAATCGTTGGAACGTGAAACCTCATATGCAATCGATAGTTATCGGTAATTGTGCAAATTACTTACAAATATTCCCACTCGTCGTTATGTTTCCTCTTCGGCATCTTGATTTTGACGAAAAATCTTGTTAACACGGAGAAACTTAGAAAAACCAACTTTGTAGTGCGACGCGGCGGAGCACTGCAACGTGAATGGAGAACCAGCCGACCGCACGAAATAATGAAATTGTGCGGTCTACCTACATATTTTTTTTTTCTCTCTCTGAACTTAGTGCATAGACAAGGCGACATTATGCGTGCTACTACAAGTGTATATATAAAATCTCTTCAAACTCAATACTGTAACATAATTAAAGACATTAGATACACTAGGTGGTAGGACTAATTCTTATACACTATACACTTCTACAACTATCTTGCTAAACAGTCATATTTTGGTAAGAATTTTAAAATTTAACTTAGTAGCTATACTTATTTTTGTACTTTGTTATACACTAAGTATGTAACTACACTTGAAAATCTAAAACTGTATACATATTATTGCAGCCGACTGTCCTACTACTGGTCTGCTTGTTTTAGTACTTGCTCCTTTAATTTAAGCCCGGTACAAAACTTTTACAATCATGTCGATGTTCTTCGAATCCGGCTCAGGAGCCTTACTCCGAAAATCAAACGTCGAAGCTTCGGCTGACGGATCGCAGATTTCCTAGTATGAAAGTGTTTGATTGAAACTTATTTCATTTCATTTTATATTTTGTTTTTCATGGTAGGAGAAAAATATGCCGATGCGTCAGCCAAAACTTCGACGTTCGATTTTCAGAGTAAGGACCCTGTCCAGTTAACTGTATCACGAGATTGGACACGCATTATCACTGTTTTCCGGTTTAATGAGAAAAGTAATGAAACTACTTGGGCATATGAGATTTAATATCTGATGTCATTTATTTTGTACGTTAACGAGACGACCTGCTGTTTTACCGATGGTAACGCCGGGCCACAACAATTGCAGTGCCACTCGGAACTTTACAACACAAAACCTGTGCGGCACTGCAATGCGCTCGTTACCCTGAGACAGTAGATATTAAGTCTCATAAGCCCAGTGATTTCACTGACTGCTCATCCAACCGTAGCACAGGTATGCTTGCACATTACTGCTTGGTTGCAGCCTATACGAGCAAAGAGGTGGTACCACCCAGACGGACACTCGCCGAAGAGTTATACCTACCACCTGGTAAAGGCATGCGAGGCACAGCAGTGCGTGGTGACAGCCTTTAAAATGTACACTCGCAAGAGAGTACATTTGAAACCCCAGAGAAGGCGCCAACTCAGAAGAGTTGGGGCCTTCGTCACTGGGATGCCACTGTGTCGTCACCAGGTACGTATCAAACAATTCAAATTACAAAATGGCGACGTAGCGAACGTCGCCAAGTGAGTTAGTTAGCTACTATACCTTTCAATATGAATTGTTTGGATAAGCATCAGCTGGCGACCCGGTGAGGTTCAGATTGCGACCCGATGAGGTAGGGCCCTTAGTCAATAATTATGTAATACCTACATAAGAACTATTTTAGAAAAAACATCTAAAAACTGTATCGGGATCTAATTGTTTATAATTCACTATAGATGTTCACATAAAAACACAAACTGGTGTAAAACATAATCTCGCTCTGTTGGGTCAGGGTAGAGAATCAATTTGCTTGCTTCGTACAACAAAACAATTTCCTTTAAGACTTCAAAGAACATAAGATGGCAGATAAGGGAATGTTGCCTTTGACAAAATTCTCATCGGAGATTAAACATTTGATGTTAATGTACAAAATTGGATAATTAAAATCAAGAAAACGTTGTTTATGTAGTTTGTGGCTAACTGATATTGTGTTAGCTAATTTGCTGTATTTGACTGTTGTCAGGATCAGTTAGCAGTGTCTAGGCTTTTAGCCCGTTAGAGCTAGAAAGAGAACGTGACGAGTTTCCTCTATAAGAAGGGTAGGCAACGCGCTGATAATGCGTCTCTTATTTTAGTAGTGCGAAATTACAGCACCGATAGAAGTACGGTCGCAAATCGGTTATGTACCTACTTTATTTCACGAAATAAAAACCATCAAACATTTCCGTAGCCCTATTTTTTTAAATTGCTAAATTTAAAAACTTCAAATTTAGTTTGGGTAGAGTATCGATTGCCTAAAGATTTCGCTAGATTATTTTGTGATGGCAAAACTGCTAGACTCAAGTGGGATTGGACGGGTCACATCAGCAGGATGCACCGCAGGAGTGCCCTACTCTTCCTATCCCTACCCATCGACCCAGTCTTCTTCCATCGCAAGGAACTCAACTCATAAATTTAGTTCCTAGCGACGACCAAAGACGTCGAGGTCGAGGACGACCTCAAAAACATATAGAGTGCGAGCTCAAAAATCCAAGAAAAATCTCTTTACAAAGCAAAACTCCAAGGAACCTCTTCAAATCTCTGAGACCACAATACTGCTTGAATACACTTGTATACATAAGCAGCAAGTACGGTATAGTATATCTGCATACCCCGAGCGCTACGCAATAATGTTGAGTGCTTCTTACTTGGTATAAGGGGACTGCCATGCTTGAAATTCAGTAGTGCGGCTTTGGGTAAGATTTTTGTATCTCTCCAGATTATGTAAAAGTTGTGTTTTTTTTATATATTATATTCTATAGGCTCACGTTTCACCGCCATCTCACCTGATGGTAAGCGACAATGCGGTCGACGATGTAGCACGTTTACATAGCAGATACAGTTCACTCTGATGACTCCCAGATTATATTTTCTCCTTAGCAGTGTGCAATTGTGCATTATAAAGAACGAAGCATAGCGCTTAGTGCGAATAGGATATCAACCATAAAAGGGTGACGCATTGCCAAGTGTCTGGTCGTCCGCAGATAAAACGGAGTTGAAGGAAGTTTGCAATCTCCTTCAAAGTTAATATGAGTTAAATTATAAGTAAAATTTTATGCCATAAATGAGTAGTTCTATTAAGAACATCTACCGAAACATACTTTGGTAAGCGATAGGTATGTATCTATTAAATAAGTTTGTGGAAAATTATATTTTTCCAGACAAGCTACCTTCTGGCGCCATCATCAGACATCATTTTGGCACGTACAAGAGAATATGGGGTACTCTTCGTCGGCCTAGAATCATGATATTTGGCAAGGAGCGGTACCTTATAATACAAAAAGGAAAACATCTGAAAACATTATTTTTGTAGCACAGACCAGTAAACGTAGACGCCAAATAATCCAAGTTTTGCATGAGAACGCCATCGCCAAATGTTGGCGGGGGACGGGGGAAGACGGAGTGTTGTGATTGGTCAGTTCAAACCTATGTTCTTGTTTTTGATTTTATGGCATCGCATTTGTTGCCAAGGTTAATGACCGAATGGACAGAATATGCACAGTATACGAATGGTATCGAACCGATCTTCTGCTTGTCAAAAGCACGAAAACGTTACCCTTATTCGGTGTAAAAAAAGCTTCTAATATTAAAAACCCTTTTTACCACTAGTATATACGTTCTCTTACCGCAAAGATATATCTCGCGAACCCAAGTTTATAGTTGAAGCGTACCTACGTATAAAATGAAGTATGGTAGAGAAATACTCGCGCGAGAATACTTAATGTGTCTCCAGAAGTTATTTCAGTTTTTCCTGAGCTAAGACGAAGTTTATCTTGACTTTTAGTGATTTTATTAAAAGGAATACAAAGGGAATTTTTAATATAGCTCGGCTTTGAAATATACAAACTGATGTAAATAATAACGTGCGTTCGTGAATTACTTGTTTAGGCCAATGATAGCGAAACCCCGCGTCAGTTCTGTAGTCAAAGTTTTGATTATTAATTATGCTCTGGGATACTTGCATTCCTTCAGAGAGAGAGAGTATGGACATAATCAACCACGCGGGCTCAGTGCAGCTTGGTGGTTGTAACATGTCACATGTCCTCAAATTTTGTGTTTCTTGAACATGCGCCTTTCTTCACGATGTTTTCTTTCACTGCTTTCGCACATTACCATGATATAAGCCAGGTGCGGGGCGAGCCGAGATTCGAACCATGGTACATCGCATTAAAAGTCGCACAAGTTCCAGTTTGGCCACTATCGCTCTTCCTATTTTTTTTTGTCACTGAAATTACGTGGCTTACGCCCTTATTTATAAAAGCTCAATAAGATAATCTATGCTTTAAACTGCTCTGTCAACTTCCCGTTGACGGAAACTGTTACGCGTGAAAACGAGACAAAACACTTTATAGTAATTAAGTAAGTTACGGAACGTTTATGAATCAGGCCCCTAATGTCTCAGGGTAACGAGTGCACTGCAGTTCCACGCAGACTATTCTGTTTCAAAGTTCTAAGTGCCACTGTAATTTTTATGGGTCCGCGTTATGCTATCATCAAACGACTGGCTAGTACAGTGACCAATAGATTTAAAAAAACAATTACTGGCGTTCGTGGATCCTAGATATTGGTAGTGACGTCGGCATCCGGATCTTAGCGTTTTAAGACTATTATAATAAGCAAACGCTTTTATGAAAATCATATGCCAGAAGATCATTTGCCAATGAAAATCATATGCTGAATTCATGAGCCGGAAGACACCCACTGCTGAATGTAGGCCTTACTCATAGAACACGACGTGAATCGGCTACTCGCTTTGTATCCAACTAGTAATTAGTTGGAAAACACATTCACTAAATAACTAAATACTGTAAACACACCCCCACACACACGCGTTTTAATTTTCTTTTAGGTTTCTTTCAAAATGAAAAGTAAATACTGTTATCGATACCTAGGTGCGATGATAGATTCTTATTTGTATTTGTGTGTGAGTTTGTGTTTGTTTTTGTTTGGTTGTTATCATTTGTTTGGTCTTATAATAATTAACACAACTATTATGCCAATAAATAAAATTGCTGGCTGGACCGATTTTGACGGGACTCTTAGGCTACGTGGGCGAAGCCGCAGGGCACATCTAGTAATAAATAATTAAATATAGACGAAAATACTACCTACTTTACTGGCGAAGATATCTCTCCTGTTAATGTCAATGTGATTGAAGTTGGTAAACATAAGTAATATATAAGAACTAGCTCTCAAATATATTAAACAGAACAATTATATTACTAGAACATACTACTTTAACTTACAATAAATAATAGTTTCTATTATCATACATTATACTTTTATCCCGCGGAAAAAGGTATGATTCCAGAGAAAATGGCGAAACTAGTACAAAATAAAATGGAAAAAATGTTCTTTAGAAAGCCTTTTCCGCATCTATGTAGGTTTTATTGGATGAAAAAGCGTGTGTTTACCGCATAGCGTTGTTTTTATACAAAAATATTTTCTCCGAATTTTTTGTTTTTCTCGCTCTCTCTTTTTTTTACTATTTGATAACAAGGTCGTTTGCCTGATGGTAAACATGATACTGGCCCATAACAATTGCAGTGCCATTCGGAACTTAGAAACACAAAGGTCTGCGCGGCACTGCATTGCGCCCGTTACCCTGTAACGTTGAACCGTTACATACTATTTAAATAAACTTTTTTTTTTCCCAATTAAACATTTAAAACTAAATAACTAAACAAGTATTCACATATTTACAATTTACATTCTTAAACTACCTAATAAATATATTAAATAAAGTAAAAAATAAAATAAAGCTAAACCTAACATTTTGTTGCTATCATTACCGGGCGCTCGTTATCGATTTCTTCGAGAAACGACAGAGGCGCACGGGCAAGCGGCGCGCGGCCGCTCCTCACATTCCACTGGCTGGTATCGCGGCGAACGCACGTCCGATTTTTATTTAAAAAACACTCGCTCTGTACGCGTGCCGTGCGTGATATTTAATATTTTATTTAAAAACATAAAATAAATAGATTCAGTGCCAAAACCCCATATTGGGTAAGTGTTGAACATGCATTTATTTTGTGTAAATGATAGGTAGGTAGATTGGTGCGCCGACGACGGATACAATTATAATAGGTAATGTACCTACTTTTGGCTATTTCTATTTCTTCTAGAACTATCTCGGCCTATCACCTTTTATTTTTGCTAATCACCATCACCACCTTTTCATCATCGTTATTTTTTTGTATAAATTAGAATACCTATGGGTACAATAAATCTCTTCTAAATTTCAATTTTCTTTTATTTTGCTTTCCACTTCTCATGTAAACTCCGATCTGATAGTGACAATCGCACACACCATAGCGTGTTGGTACTTCCTAGCTTATGTCACTATCGTCGCTATCAGAGGAGTTAGAGGTGGAACCCGTCATAAATGGGCTGGACGCTATATTCCAGGGTCCTACGTTTTGGGCTGACTCCTACTTTTGGCACTGCACTGCACTGCACTGCACTGCACCGCACTGCACCACTCCAGCTCGTCCCTGCGTCCTGGCTCCCTACCGACGTAGCCAGAGGTCACACCGCCTCGGCTCCTCCCGACGTCGACAAGCCAGGATAGTACGAGTCCCTACCCGTGACAGTGAATGACGCTTAAATGAATGACGGGCATTACAAGAACCAAAAAATAAATTTGTCCTACCTAAATTAGGCTCGGTTTTTATTTACCCCCTAATTTTAGTGTAGCACTGGCGCCAACGTGGTTTCAAGGTCATTCATTCATTCACTTTCATTGGGTAGTGGTCATTTGGTGTGTGTGTTTTGTGTTTGTAAAACGTTATATTTTGTTTTTTGATTATTGGTTGCCAGCAACTAAGGTGTACGTATAATTATCACAACACCGTAAGTTATTTGTTAAAATATTTGTAAGTACAGACAACATCACAATCTTATGTTCACTATTTTTTTTAATTGATAAAATTGTGAATTTTTGTATACATTATTAGCTTAACCGATACTGTTACATTTTAGGAGTACGGTTAGAAAAATAAATTTCATTTTTTTTATTTTGTATTTTGTGAAATTAAAATTTTGCAACCTTAGATTGTTCTTTTGGAACAGTGTACGTACACATTAGTTGCAGTTTAATTATTTTTTTGTTTTGCTTAAATTTTTTTTTCTTTTTGGTTTGCAGTTTTCTTTTTTATTTCTAATTTTGATCAATCATTTTTTCAATCATTTCATTCAATCATTCATATCATTTTCAGTCATAAATTTTTTTTTCAACCAAAACGTTAGTGTAAGTTTGACTTTGTTACAGACGGAGTATTTTGTTTTTTTTTCCTTTTGATTTTGTTGATTTGTATTGCTTTTGTTCAACACTTACCTTTTCGTAACGGCACTTTTGAATTTATTTAACATGGCGTATCCGGTTAAATTCATGTCGCTGCAGAAGTCAGAGCTTGAATACGAAGTGGCTATTAGGGGTGAAACTCCCGCTTCTACTGTCCAGGAATTGCGTAAGCAGATAGCGAAATGCGGTCCCTTGTTTCCGTCGGAGGATATACTGACAAGTCCTTTTGACGCAGCAGTGGACTTGAGCGGGGTCGTAGACGTCCTTGAGAGGGCTCATTTAGTTCTCGAATCTACAACTCTGGATAAGAGTACATTGCTGCGTACGAAAAATATTATGAATCATCTATATCATCGCCTTAACCGCATTACAGTAGAAGATTTACTAAAAAAGGATTATGATGAGTGTGTTTCCCTTTATAAAAAAGTATTAGCAAAACTCAACTCACTCAAAGATGAACCTCTAGACCATCTGGCCAGTGGTAGTAGTAGTAGTGATGTTCAACCTCTTCCTTTATCAACTCAACCGTTAAACATTACCGTGACGTGCGAAGGCGGAAATTCAAATCAATTTTCAAAATTAAAATTTGATGGCAAGACGTGTGTTCGGGCGTTCATTCAACGTGTTGACGAATTTTGTCAGGCAAAAAATATTTCACATGATAAAATATTATCAAACGCCACTGAAATTTTCACTGGCGATGTCATTCATTGGTATAGGAGTATTAGGGATAGTATATCTAATTGGGAAGATCTTGTAGTGTCTCTGAGACGTGATTTCGAGCAGTCTGACTATGACTACAGACTGCTTTCTGAAATTAGGTCCCGTACACAAGGAGAAACAGAAAATATTGTCATTTATTTGTCAATAATGTCTGGACTTTTTTCTAGACTTTCGAAAAAAATACCAGAGGATGACAAATTGGAAATCATTCTCCATAATATTCGCCCTTGCTATGCCAATACTTTATCTTCTGTTTCTGAAATTAAAACCATTGAGGATTTAAAAACATTATGCCGTAATTATGAAAATATACAGTCACGTCTTTCTCAATTTAAGGAACCTCCTCGACCAACTGCAGAAACGCTTGCACCTGAATTTGCATATGCTGGTTCTTCAAATTATAAACCAAATTCAAATAATAATAAATATAACAGATATAATACATACAGTAATAACATAAATAATATTAAATCTTATTCTAATCAACAAAGCAATAATACAAATAAAAATACTCCTAGCTATGTACACGTAATTGATTCTTCTGATCGTAAGACTCGTTTCTGTCCCCGATGTCGTATTGATACACACAATCTCAGACAGTGTACTGCTAGCAAAGATGACATTATCTGCTTTGTTTGCGGTCGCAAAGGTGTCAAAGCCCCGGATTGCCCAGACTGTACTAAAGACAGGGAATCGAAGCCAAAAAACTAGCTTCCGAGAGTTGTGTGAATGATAAATTTGATAGTCAAGATTGGCAAAATTGGCTACGTACAGTAAGTTTATTTTTCAAATCATACAATGTTCACACAATTCTCGATGACAATAATAGACCTCATGTTTCGGTTCAAATCAACAGCGTTACAGTTTCTGGTCTTTTAGATTCTGGCTCGGCTGTCACCATTTTAGGAAACGGTGCTCATATAGCTTTTGAAAATCATGGACTTACTCTTAATAAAGATGACTGTATATCCGTGACAGCAGCTGGTGGACAAGTTTTACGCAGTATAGGATACATAAATATACCGATACATTTTGAAAATCAGTTTCATATTTTGAAAGCTTTTGTCATACCTGATATTAAACAAAGTCTTATTTTGGGCGTTGACTTTTGGCGTAAGTTTCAATTATGTCCTAAATATATTGGTAGTATTGCTGTAGGTAACAGCACTGATAACTCTACGTTAGAACAGTCTCAGCAAACTTTCATTCAAAGTTATACTAACCTGGATGACAACCAAAAGCAGCTCGCTGACAATGTCATCAAACAGTTCGATGACATTTCTTTTCATCAGAAAGGTCTTGGTGCCACAGATGTTATCACTCATCATATTGATACTGAAGATGCCAAGCCCATTCGTCAGCGCTACTATCGGTTGTCACCAGAAAAGCAGCGTATTTTGGTGGAGCAGGTGGACGAGATGCTTTCGCTCGACGTCATTGAGCCATGTGAGAGCGCTTGGTCGTCCCCTGTTTTACTCGTTACCAAGAAAAACGGCCAACCTCGATTCTGTCTCGACAGCCGAAAGCTGAATTCGGTTACGAAACGGGACGCCTATAATCTTCCATACATTTCGGAAATTCTGGACAACCTTAGAGATGCTCGTTTCCTGTCTGTGATCGATTTGTCAAAGGCTTTCTGGCAAATCCCAATTGCTGTAGAGGATCGCGACAAAACGGCATTTTACGTTCCTGGAAGAGGAACGTTTCGCTTCAAAAGAACTGCGTTTGGACTTACCAACGCTCCGGCAACACAACAGAGATTGGTAGATCACTTGTTTGCTGAGTTTGATCTCCAAGTATTTGCATATTTGGACGACGTTATAATCGTTAATAATAATTTTGATAGTCACGTGACACTTCTTTTACGTGTGCTCGATAAGTTGAAAAAAGCAAATCTCACCATAAATTTGGACAAATGTCAATTTTTCAGCTCTCAATTGAAATACCTCGGTTATGTTGTCGATAGCTCTGGTTTGCGTACCGATCCAGCTAAGGTTGAGGCAATTTTAAATTATCCGACACCTACTTGTCGTAAAGACCTCAAGCGTTTTATAGGAACTGCAACATGGTACAGGCGTTTCGTTCCAAATTTCAGTACCATAGCTGGTCCTTTAAATGCGTTGACTTCAACTAAAAAAGGTGCCCCTTCTTTTAAGTGGACACCTGAGGCCGATTCTGCGTTTCAAAAATTGAAGGAACATTTGGTTTCCGCTCCCGTTCTAGCCTGCCCGGATTATAGCAAGCCATTCGAGGTGCACACGGATGCTAGTAACTTCGGCATCGGTGCTATGCTTACTCAGTCCATCGATGGGAAAGAACACCCGATTGCCTACATGAGTAAGTCATTGACCGCTGCCGAAAGGAACTACAGCATAACCGAACGTGAGACCTTAGCCGTCGTCACTGCCCTCGAATATTGGCGATGCTACATTGAAAACGGTCAGCCTTTCACGGTCTACACTGACCATAGCGCTTTAAAGTGGTTCTTGTCAATCACCAATCCTACCGGACGTTTGGCTCGTTGGGGTGTTCGATTGTCTGCGTTTAACTTTGTTTTAAAACATCGACGTGGCGTAGATAATGTCATTCCAGATTCACTCTCTAGAAGCGTCCCTGTAAGTGCCATTAGTACTTCCAACTCTTATTTGGACACTAAAGACTCTTGGTACAAAAATATTTATACAGGTTGCTTAAGTGATCCTTCAAAATTTCCGAATTTCTTAATTCAAAATAATTCATTGTACAGATTGTCCAAAAATAAGCATGAACTGACGACTGAATTTTCGTGGAAAGAAGTTGTGCCAAATGAATTTCGTGAGAAAGTCTTGTGCGAAAATCATTCCGAGCCTACAGCTGGACATATGGGCATTTTTAAAACATATAAACGTCTTGCCTTACGGTACTATTGGCCGGGCATGTACCAAGACGTCGTAAAATTTATAAGCCATTGTGATAAGTGCCTATCTTATAAGTCACAAAATCATCAAATGCTAGGTGAAATGGGTCGCCCTAAAAATTGCTCACGACCTTTCCAAATGATATCTATTGATCTCATGGGACCTCTTCCCACTTCAAAGAAACAAAATAACTACATTTTAGTTATCACTTGTTGTTTTTCTAAATTTTGTTTAATTTTCCCTATTAAAAGAGCCACTGCAGACATAATTACGAAAATTCTTGAAGAATCTGTGTTCCTTATACATGGCATCCCACAGACCGTCCTAATGGATAATGGTACTCAGTTCACCGGTAAGGTATCGGATGCTTTATTTAAGAAATACAACATTCCAAATGTTTTTTATACGCCAAAATATACCCCTCAGGTTAATTTAGTGGAACGATACAATAGAACTATCATTACTTGCATCTCTACGTACGTTGATGATGATCATAGATCTTGGGACTTGTTCATCCCAAAAATCCAATTTGCAATAAACAACTCTGTAAATGAAGCAACAGGCTTCACGCCTTCGTTTTTAGTATTTGGACGAGAACTGGTCACTTGTGGTTCTCACTTCACTGACGCTAACCTCGGTGAACAAATACTGTTTTTGCCACGAGATGTCTACGCCGAAAATCTAGGTTGTCTGTCCAACGTTTTTGACACAGTACAATCCAGATTGTGGCGCGCACACATAAAAAACTCGGCTCACTACAACTTGCGTAGAAAGTTCGCCGAGTTTAGTGTTGGTGACGTGGTGATGAAACGCGCTTACTTTTTAAGTGATAAAGGTAACCAGTTTTCAAAGAAGCTTGCACCTAAATACATTAAGGCTAGAATTATTGCTAAAAGGTCACCGCTAGTTTATGTGTTACAGGACATGTCAGGAAAAGATTTAGGCGCCTGGCACATTAAAGATTTGAAACTGGTCGGTCTTAATAAGTAATCTGTCGTCTACATGGATTTTACATTTATTCATTTATTTAAAATCATTTTTTTTACAAACTTTACCAATCTCACTTCATTCATCATTGTTTTCAGTACTCCCCTCGTAAATATTGTAACATCTTTTTTATGATATCTAGTATTTGCATGGTTGCGAGTTCATGAAACTTGTAACCAAATAGTGTGACATGGTGCGTCAGTAAATTCTATACGTTTTATAGTTACTGTTGTTTTTCTGGTAGCGTGAAGTATGTAAGAAGAATTCGAAAGGTAAGTTACTGTTGTTTTTATGTTAGCGTGAAGTATGAAAGAAGAATTTGAAAGGTAACCAAATACTTACTGAGAGATTTCGTAGCGGATTTTATTCTTATTAGCAATAATAAAATCCTTCACAACGCGCGGGGGTATTGTAACGTTGAACCGTTACATACTATTTAAATAAACATTTTTTTTCCCAATTAAACATTTAAAACTAAATAACTAAACAAATACTTACTAATAGATTTCGTAGCGGATTTTATTCTTATTAGCAATAATAAAATCCTTCACAACGCGCGGGGGTATTGTAACGTTGAACCGTTACATACTATTTAAATAAACTTTTTTTTTTCCCAATTAAACATTTAAAACTAAATAACTAAACAAGTATTCACATATTTACAATTTACATTCTTAAACTACCTAATAAATATATTAAATAAAGTAAAAAATAAAATAAAGCTAAACCTAACATTTTGTTGCTATCATTACCGGGCGCTCGTTATCGATTTCTTCGAGAAACGACAGAGGCGCACGGGCAAGCGGCGCGCGGCCGCTCCTCACATTCCACTGGCTGGTATCGCGGCGAACGCACGTCCGATTTTTATTTAAAAAACACTCGCTCTGTACGCGTGCCGTGCGTGATATTTAATATTTTATTTAAAAACATAAAATAAATAGATTCAGTGCCAAAACCCCATATTGGGTAAGTGTTGAACATGCATTTATTTTGTGTAAATGATAGGTAGGTAGATTGGTGCGCCGACGACGGATACAATTATAATAGGTAATGTACCTACTTTTGGCTATTTCTATTTCTTCTAGAACTATCTCGGCCTATCACCTTTTATTTTTGCTAATCACCATCACCACCTTTTCATCATCGTTATTTTTTTGTATAAATTAGAATACCTATGGGTACAATAAATCTCTTCTAAATTTCAATTTTCTTTTATTTTGCTTTCCACTTCTCATGTAAACTCCGATCTGATAGTGACAATCGCACACACCATAGCGTGTTGGTACTTCCTAGCTTATGTCACTATCGTCGCTATCAGAGGAGTTAGAGGTGGAACCCGTCATAAATGGGCTGGACGCTATATTCCAGGGTCCTACGTTTTGGGCTGACTCCTACTTTTGGCACTGCACTGCACTGCACTGCACTGCACCGCACTGCACCACTCCAGCTCGTCCCTGCGTCCTGGCTCCCTACCGACGTAGCCAGAGGTCACACCGCCTCGGCTCCTCCCGACGTCGACAAGCCAGGATAGTACGAGTCCCTACCCGTGACAGTGAATGACGCTTAAATGAATGACGGGCATTACAAGAACCAAAAAATAAATTTGTCCTACCTAAATTAGGCTCGGTTTTTATTTACCCCCTAATTTTAGTGTAGCAACCCTGAGACATTTTAAGCCCAGTAATTTGAAAGAAAGAAACAAATAAATAAAATTGAAGTGTCTGTTTGTAATATCAAAATAACATCTTTTTACTAAATTCAAATGAAAGTATATACGGCACCTGTAACAAAACAACCATTTTTAAAAATTTTGTCTGCCTGTTTGTTCCAGGTAATCTCCAAAATGGGTGAGCCGAGTTTGACGGGACTTTCACTAGCTGATGATACAAGGAGTAACTTAGGCTACTTATATTTTAGAAAAAGAATTAGGGTTACGCGCAAAAAAATAAATCCATGGAATCCAATATTTCCGCGGGGATGAAACCACGGGCAGCAGCTAGTATATATTCCATCCCTTTCTCATGTTGTTATTTGGAAAGATAAAGTGAAACATAAATTAGATTTATGTTGGTACAAAGGTTTTAAACTTATCGCTAAATAAAGTTTAAACATTTTTTAGAAGATAGCGAGTTTAAGTCTAAGTACAATATTTTATATTTATTATTCAAACTTATTTTAAGAGCAAACCTTCTTCGAAAATAAAATCCACAAAATGTCAAAGTAAGCAACATTAAAATACAAAACAAACACACTGTCTCTTGCGTTACATTCGGAGTAAAATTTATGGTCCTACTTTAAAAGTATGAAAGTGTGTGGCCGCTGCTCACACCGAAGCGTAAGTCTTTGCAACTTACATTTGTAAAGTACCAGGAGACCAGAAATGTATCTAAGGTCAAACGGCAAACAACAGACCATCTCATTTTATTATGATTTATTAAAAAAAATACATATGCCAAGGATTTTCTTCATACACGTACTGTGACATTCTGCTGCCCTGATTTTATTATCTTAGTCATAAAAACTAAAAATTTAAACGAAAAGCTTTGGTTTGTCGTCTGTACTAATATTTCTTGTGTTTGGTAAGGATTAAAATTGTATACCCAATTAAAGAAGTAATTCCACTTTGCCTCAACAAGTCGTCTCATTGGTTGGGCAGAATGGAATTTTGACAATTTTCAAGTCCCACTTTGCGTGAACTTTGCGTGCACACTAAATAATTTTGGTGGGGCAAGTTACACTATTCTTGGTCGACTCTCACCCATCAAGGCTGAAGTCATGGAGGTGGTTGGAATAAAATTATGGAGGTGTATTAGAAAACGTGGAACTGGTCCCAGGTCCCAGTTTTATTATGGTACGATTAGTCCCCAGGCCCGTTGTAATAAGCCCTTATTTAATGCTTCTTCCACGTCGGACCTTTAAGGCGAAGAAGTGACGACGTCCCAGACGCGTACGTACGTGAAGTAACATCACTCGAGATGAATTTTTACATTAACAAATTTAGAGATGTACTCGTATGTTACGCTACAGTGTAATTGCAGCCCTTTCACCTATAACTCGGCGGCACACCGAATACATAACCAAGTCTTGTGGAATCGTAAACACATCGAATGGGATTTCTACCAGAAAACTAGTGAAACAAGCTTACCTATAACACTGTTATTCTACCCACAGAAAATTTGCACATTACTTGGTTGTGTCTTGTATATTTTTTAAATCGGCGACTCACTCCGTCATTGAATTTCTTGCCCTTCTCAATGGTGAAAGCTTTGGAACAAGGCAACTAGAGTCACCACTTATAACTTCTTCCGCGAATGTCCATCTCGAGCGAGAAATAGCTTTAGGGACCACTTAAAACAGACACATTTGTCCGGGATTATTCTCTTCCGACCCTAGTATCTCGGTGACGAAGCGGAGGCTCATATTTTTTTAATGCTAATTGGTAACGAGACGAGCTGGTCGTTTGCCTGATGGTAAGCATAACGCCGGCCCATAACAATTGCAGTGCCACTCAGAACTTTGAAATACAAAGGCCTGTGCGGCTCTGCAGTGCGCTCGTTACCCTGAGACATTAGGTATTAAGTCTCATAAGCCCAGAAATTTCACTCGCTACTCTGCTCATCAAACCGGAACACAGTATAGCTTGCACATGACTGCTTGGCGGCAGACTTTACGAGCAAAGCGGTGGTAACAACCCAGGCGGACACTCGCAGAAGAGTTAGTCCTACCACTAACAAAACACGTATTGCGTGGTTCACCCCACGCGGATACCTCTCAAATTCTCTACAAAAATTTAGTATGCAGTGCATCCAAGGATCCAATTCTGCTAACCAATTATTGTAATAAGGTGTGTACTCAACAAATTTGAAATGTATATAATGGAAACTTTCTGAAGATACTTGAGAGATAGAATGATGATGCCATTATGATAAAATGGTTGAACTGAGCCTCGGAATAAATGACGTGCTATTCTCCGCTGACATCTCTAGGGTGCCATTCTATGCCTCTTACTTATCTAAATTCTAAATGAAAGCCCTGTTTTTGTTACGATTGATTGTTTAAACGTGTAAAAAATTATTTAATTATTTCTTCATCATCTTGTACTCATCACTTTTGCACGAAATACTTGTTTCGTAAATGGAATCGATAATATGTTGCGGTGGTAGCTCACTCGTAATGACGTTGCCATTGCCACCGATCTGTAGGTCGATGGTTCGAATCCTACAAAGAGCGTCAGCTTTCACTGAAGGGAAACATCACGATGCAACCATTGTATCGTTATCGCATCCTAAATTCAAAAAGGCACCTTTCTCAATTACGTTTCTTAGCGATTGCACTTTAATACTTGTTCGTTTTTGATGGAATCAATGACAAGCACAACTAAAAATTGTGCTAGCAGGCTTCCTGGGGTGAACTAGGACTGCTAGAAGTCTCTTTCATAAGAGGTCCAAAATCGACTATAAATCGATCATTCGCCTATCATCGATCTCACGCACTATCTAGTGCATTTTATGACTCTGTGCGTGAGCGCAGCCCACTTGACTGTTGACGTGGCAGCAGCTAGTCGAGTATAAAAACGAAGTCGTCAATTGTGTAACATAACCGAGAAGACAGCCTAACTTCCGTAAAAATATTCGTTGCTAGAGCCTGCAGCTTGAAACCCTTAATTAACATTACGATTATGAATGAACAAGCCTGTTAAACTACAGAGCGTTTGTGTTAGGTTTGACAGCTTCCGGCGTTGAGAAGGTTGGCGCAATTACTACCGCGGAAAGCGTCGTTTTGATTTCCCTTGTGGAACAAATTTACCTAATACGCTGTGTTACTCCGAGCCTTACTCGAGAAAACATAAAACTCGTTCGCTTTTGTAACATTTAAAGCAAAATATTAAGGCTGGATTGTGTTTTTGTGCCAGTTTTTGCCACTGGCGGTATGTACACTTTAATAGAAAAAATATGACTTTTTTATACTTTGGATAAAGAGGCGAGCGAGTAGTTTGCCTAATTTTTTAAACACAATGCCTTGTCGGCACTTCCTTGCGCTCGTTACCCTGAGACATTAGGCATTAAGTCTCAGAAGCCTAGCAATTTCAATGGCTACTCTGCTCATCAAACCGGAACACATTAATGCTTGCAACTTACTGCTTGGCGGCAGATTTCACGAGCAAAGCGGTGGTACCAACCCAAACGGACACTCGCAGAAGATTCCTGCCACCTATAACTTCCAATAGAATACAAAGCAGGTCGTGAATACTCTATTTGTAGTTCACGTTCCAATCTACTTGATGAATGCATTATTACGAGTAACTTAAGCAGAATAGGTGTTTGAAACTAAGTTGCTGAGAAATTCAGGTCGCTTCTCTAAAACTTCACGGGTTCTGCGTTAAATGATGCCCATTTACTGCAGACTCTGTTTTAGATGGCTTTCGAAATTGTATTTGAGGAAGGTTTCATTTTTTAGTCCAGTTGCTTGTTAGAGATAGGTGGGAGGTGCAAATGGAGGTCCGTTCGTACTATTACTATATTCGTTTGAAGTAATTTGAGGCCTATGCCTCCAATTACTTCAAACGAATATCAACCACTGTTGCAGAGCTCAGGCTCTGCTGCTTAAGAGCATCGCACAGTGATTAATCAACTTAACCACAGTATCTGAGTGAATGTAATCCTCCCCAGAGATGACTGGGTTTCAGACCATGCGACGGTAAAGTCGCCTTAATCACACAAAGAATTTGCACAAGGCGTTTTACCCATGTGCGTGCTTTTAAATTCGTAGTTCAGAGGTTCTAATTTTAAAATGAGCTTAAGTATTGATAAATGAAACATTGTTATTTGCCACTCCCTGTCTCTCTCTTGCTCTTGTACCACTTTAGATGTGGTCGACATCTTTACAAACATATCTATAAAGCCCACACCAACCCTCCTTGGGAATTTTGAGAGTATGGGCTACACCACGTGGATCTAAAGCAGGTTGGTCGATTTAATGTCCTTAAATTTAGTAATTCTTGAAAATGCGGGTTTCCTCACGATATTTTCCTTCAACGCTTTAGAGCGAGTCTGGTAAATCCGCACAATTATATTGAATGACATAGTGTGTTTGTTAGTTTATTGTCCTTCATTCATGCAGCAACGGAGCGACATATCGACGTGATTTTTTACTTGAAAACGAAAAACGAAATTTCCTCACATGTGAAACTGCGGGCAGAAGCTTGTACGTACATAATATTTTGACAGGAACGTTTGGTAATACTACTAATAATTATAAGTACCGTCACAGTATCCCCAAGCAGGCATCCCTTCAAAATGGAATCGTACATGATGCACAGACTAAAAAAGCTTGTTCTTGTGAGGTCTATTGTTCGCAGGATCACTACTTAGTATAAAATTATTATGTTCATATGCAACGTTGACACAACCTCTCTTTCTATAATTATTCTAAGTTCCTACACGAAGCAAATTACGAGTAAGTCCGTAAAAGCTTCTCTCCAACTAAAACATAATAAATCACAATTCTAACAGACAGCTCGCCATATTTTCGCATTATTCCTTGCATCCACACTACGCGAAAGTTTACTCAGAATAGTGCATTATTGTATTAAAGAATTTTAAACAAAATATTTGCACGTGCGCTCTTAGGGATATTTATGGAAGTTTACAAGACGAGGTTGATGCTTTTAAGGGAATGTTCTAAAACTGGCTTCTTTGTTGAAAATAGTTTTGTAATATAAGATTAGTGTTACACTATAAAATATCCTTTTTAAAGTTCAAAGCATTGTTTTAGAGTATTTTCTAATGCTCGCCTGGTTACAAGTGTTGCCAAGCATTTATCAGTACGTTCCGGTTGAAATTTTAGTCCATACTAATAAAAATGTTATTTTCAGTATTAAACCACTATTTTCTTCAACTAAATATAATTTGCAGCAAATAATGACCAATATAAAAGCCAACGAAAAAAAAATCAGTGTAAAATTATCCTCTCTTCCGCCCATGAATACAAAAATACGTTAGTATGAAAATCGAACCACCTTAACGATTCGCAATCTTCGAACATCTCACGTCACATTAGACGAGATAGTGGTGAAACGCTACAGCGCATGGATATCATTCCGCGTGAATTAAATTCACCCTGCTGGTTGCCACAAAATAAAGAGAACAGAAAGGGCACTCGGGTCCTTAGCCGTCCCACAGAATAGTAAGCTTATAGACGTGTTAATGCATACGTTGTGCTTGACGATTGGCGGAAAAAACGAGCAACATTAAAAAAATTCTAATGGGCAACGTGATGAGCTGGTCGTCTGACAATCTTAGATCATGGTTTTTTTTTTACCATGCTGTCAGACTAGAATTAATAAGGGAGTCAGACTAAATGCATTTCAGTATCTGTGCCATTGATTCACTAGTATGAAAACTGTGGCATTACAAACATGCAATCAAATATATTACTTTAATCCGGCCGCACAGTGCGCGGGAATTAGGCAAATGCAATCGGATCTAGCCGGATGTAGAGGGCGCAGCTGTGCAGGTGAGGATTAGTCTAGAACTGGCTTGGTCGTTGTGTAACTATTGAGGTAGGTATGTAGAGGGAGATTTCAGCTTAACAAACCAAATTGCTTCAGCCGGTATTGGTATGTTTGATAGTCGTATTTTGGCTGCAAGCAAGATTGTGCAAGCTTTATGGCACTGCAATAGGTTATTTGACTCCATTTTATTATGATCATTATCAATCATTTCGTTTTCTCATTAGAATCAAAGGTATATATCGAAAAATCTGGAAATCGAGCCAAAACCGTCAAGTATGACAATCAAAGTCGGGCGTGGGCGTATCTACTGAGCACTATAAAACGCCCCAAATTATATTACGCGTAAGGTATGTGACGTCACATACCATACGCGGACCGTAAAGTTGTACTAAAAACATGCTTTTTGTTGATTTTGGCTGTGAATAACTACGTTTAAGTACATTTCACCTAATTTTTTTTATTAATTGAAATGTAAAGAATGTGATAGTATCATTAAAATACTATTGAATGATGAAAAAAATCGTTGAAGTCTGGATACTTTTTAAACAAAACATCATTAGACAACCATAGGGTTTGTAACGTGATTCTTAGAAGAAAGCAATTAAACTGCAGTAGAACTCAGTAGAAAAATAGACACAATCTATCCGATCTTCCTTTTCTTACAAAGCTATTACAAATACAATTATTCGGAGCCTTAAATGCAATTAGGAATAGAGGAAAGCGCTTATACAGTGGACCATTATCCGAAACAGAGGGATTACCGGCTTCCCTCACTGGGAGCTTTGTATTTATGTTGGCCAGCTGTGAATGCGCTATTATAGTGCTATATTATAATAAAAAACATCAACCAAATCAAAAATACTTTAATTGTGCACCAGTTTTGAGAAATGGTAGGTGGTGAGACTAACTCTTCAGCGAGTGTCCGTCTGCCATCGCTTTGCTCCTCTAATGTGGTAAGTAGTAGTAGTAGTGGTAGTAGTCAGAGAAAGTATTTGGGTATCTAATGACTGTCTCGGGGCAACAAGCGCATCACTTTATTGTCAAGCAGGCTTTTTTGTTTCAAAGCGGCCCTGCAAGTGCAGCATTATGTTTACTATGAGGCAATCGAACTGCTCGTCTCATTATCAAGAAGTATAAAAAGGTATATGCTTGACCATAGATTTCCAGCTTGAGCGTCGTAGCTAGCAAGGCAAGTACTAGAAAATGTGCAATAACATGGTGCACTATGCTGTATTCACTCAGCCAAAACTCAAGATTATTGATCTGAGCCATCGACTTGCAGATAAGTGGTCAACTTCAATCATTGAGCCAAAATTTAATCTTAAAATACAAACATACGTCAATGTGACAATATACAGGATGTTACAAAACTACACATCCAACATTGTGCGTCAGCGCGATACCGTCAGCGTTGTCAGTAGGATTTATGCCTCGCGGAATTACTGACGCCAGCTAAATTAGACAGTTCACATGTCAAGCGTGAATTGCGCCTTTAATATGCCAACCGCAGTGCGTAACGTACGGTGTGCACGTTACTTTATTTTGATGCTTGCGAATTTGCAGCGAATTTGTGCCGTCACTTGGAGCTTAAGATTATAGACAAAGTCAAATACGCATAAAGTCAAACACGCACAAAGCCAACCTTGCATAAAATCAATTACAAATAATTAAATTAATATGTAGGCAACAGACGACAGACACTATCGGTCTTACTACAAAAAAATTAAACACACTTTAAATCTGTGTTAAACACTGTTGAACTCCTAAACATGCTTTAGGTGCGTGTTTAAATATGAACGTGCGTGAAATATGCGTGTTCAAATCCTGATTTAAGTAGTGTCTAACCGTTGTCTAACACAATTCTGTTGTGACATTTCTAATCATTTTTGACGTTTATCTTTACACGCTGTCTAGCTAAACAGGCGACTAAAAATGTTTGTGGTAAAACGGAATGTTTTTAAAACAATCAACAACAATTTTTATGTCAGCTCGATTATGAATTGTAAATAAAGGAAATTGTTTGTGAATCGAATAGTTTTGTAAACAGAATAATTTACTACAGCCAGTCTGAGCACTGAACCAGATTTGTATTACTCTCCGGTCCATTAACTATATCTATGCTAAAAATCACGTCGATACCTTGCTCCGTTGCTGCGTGAGTGAAGGACAAACCAACAAACGTACAAACACACTACACATAGTAATAATACAGAAGTACAGATTAGTACAATAATTATAATTACCATATTGTGTAATATTTCAAGAAAAGCAGCGATACGCAGGCTTATTTATTTTTAATTAAAAATAATAAATATTTACTCGGCACCCTAAAGACCGTAGTTTTTGTATCAAATATTAAATATTCACAGCAATATCAGAAATGAAATGTACCTTCATAAACCAGCGAGATGATATTCATAAAATCTTTTCAGCAATCTCTGCGGAAAAACTCTTAATCATGTTAATGACTATTTTATTCCAAATTCAGATGAGAGGCGCGATAACTTAAGAGGGAATTTAAGAGACATTTTATGTGTCAACCATCACTGGTTCAAAAAATAATTGATGATTAAAAATGTGGGAAACCGACTGTCTATATTCAGACTGCAATATTCGATCTAGCTGTCCTTTTTAAGAGAAAATGGTAGAGACCACCATACAATGGTTACATCATGATGTTTTCCTCACTGAAAGATACAGCTGTAGGATTCAAACCAATTACCATTGAGTCACAATACATACAACTATTTTTCCAAACTTTGATCATGCGAATTGTATTTGACAACTCAACAGTTGTTACTTGCTACTAACCCATGTTTTTCCAAAAGCTTACATGTTGATATAGCAATGGGCAGGCCTCAACGCTCGCAGAACCGATAATCGATGGGGAAGAAAGGTTTTTGAGTGGCGACTACAAACCGGAAGACGTAGTCTAGGCCAGCGCCCCACCTAAGTGGACAGACGACCTTGTCCATACCGCGGGGAACCGGTGGATGCAAGAGGCGAGTAGTCGATCCAAGTGGCGTTCTATGGGGGAGGCCTATGTTCAGCAGTGGACGTCTTTCGGCTGATGATGATGAAATGTGCGGTACCAAAAGCCTATTGTGGGTGGCTGTAAGTCTGTTAGTCCCTTGACTTTTATGTTTTTAAAACCCTAACCAGCAAACAACGGGCAAACAAGCTTTTAAAATAATATATCCCAAAAACCGTAATTAAAAAGATATAAACCTGAAAAAAAGATATAATTAATAAGATAATCCTTACTAACTGAGCTTACGCGCTGATTGGTCGCCACAACTCACCGGCTAGATCCGGCTGGCGTCGGATAAAAACGGATTAATGCAGTTTTACATAAATTTGGCGCTTTGACTATGTGCTTCGTAAATAAAGATTTTTTTAAACTATTTTTAGTGTGTAGATGGTCTGACTATTGTTGTAATATAAATAAGCATTTTTTGTGTAGAACTTAAGTGTATAGTTAATATAACATTAAAACCGTTATACGAGTAATAAAACATAAGGTACTACTTCTTTTTGCTATTATTATTTGCAATTAAATTTAGAACAGTCATTTTATTTCATTCTTTTTAGGTTAGTGTTTGATTTCTATATCATTTGATAAGTTCGATATGATCCATGGCTCTGCAGTTTTGGAAAACATACAAATGCAAAATAAAAATATAGTTAATACAAATATCTTATTTTTAATTCTAGAGTGAAGTCTCATAAGTCTCAGTAAGCGTATTCAACCTTATAGCTAAGACACAAAGTTTTAAATCAGGCAAGATTTCATCAAACGTGAGCCCATTCCATGTAAATAAAAACAAGTAAATATCCAACCCATTCCATGGAAATAAATGTATAAATAAATAAATATAAAACGTTTAGGACCAATCCTACCAAACTGGGCCTACATCCTGCTAATTGGCCTGTACTGCTTCGGACCGGTTGTAGCTGGATTAGTCCGAATTGCTGCAGTATTACTTAATAAAGATCTTTGAGTGATTATTTTCTCCCACTTGCTCGGAAATCGCAACTCTCATCTTTTATTCTCATCTTTATATGTTGTTTCATATGGGACCATGCGTTTTATAGAGTATAACCTTTCAAACAAAAAAATAATTTCAATATACATACAGTCAAGCAAATCACCTCTTTCTCGTTTTTCGAAGTCTGTTATAAATAACATCCACTCAGAACCTGAGAGAGAGATCCTTTTAAAATGTTAAAAATACAGATTTATTACATTTAACTTTAGCTCTATTATACATAAATTACTAGCTCCTGCCCGAGGTTTCACCCGCGTACTATTCCCGTGTATTTTTTCCGGGATAAAAAGTAGCCGATGTTACATTCCGGTCTATAAACTATACCTTTTCCAAAAATCCCGTCGATTCGTAACTCCGTTGCTGCATGAAAGAAGGAGAAAGCAACAAACACACTTTCTCGTTTATTTATAGTGCAGACAGAGTGCGGATGACACTAATCCACACAGTCCCTTCACAAACGAAAGCATAACGTAATCTGAAAACGCTGGCTGATTTTATTCCCGCTTCTCGAAAATGAAACTACGAAAATTCACATAAAATGTCACAAAAAATATATCAGTTCCAAAAACTCCACAAGCTTCGTGCTCATCTGAGCGACCTACGCGATATCTAAAAGTGCTGGACACTATTACTTGAAACTTGTACTACGTATAACTAGCTATAAAGTAAGGTTCAGTGACCCAAGATGTACATTGGTTAACTCAGCTTCCGACAGTATAAAGCCGCGTTCAAACTTCAAACCAAATGATTCAGTCAGGCTGGCGATGAGCCTGCTCACAGTCGGTACTGTGAGCAGGCTCATTGTGAGTCTCATTTTTTGATCACACTATGCCGACAATACGCTGTAGCGTAAAACACGCCACTGGCGCGAACGAAAGAATCGGATCGAATGAATAGAGTCTGCCGTGAAAAACTGCGTTTAAGTACATAATTGTCATACATTATTTTATCCATTTAAATGAATCTGATGGTATCATTTAAATTACTACTGAATAATAAAAAAAAACCGTTAAATACGTGAATATTTTAGATGCAGTACGTATCTTTGCGGCAATTATATCTTTTGTGAATTTCATTTTTATTGTGTTAATGTGATGTTTTTAAGCCTTTATAACGACAGTAATTTGGTATTTTGTGTTTCATGCAACATCCCAATTACTCCTAAGTTAAATCACATCTACTTTGCATTCCCACTGTTCGCTTAAGTATGTCTCAGGGCTTAAACCCACCGCCAACGGTTACGAGCGCCGGAATCCGCACCGTGCCGGATAAAACCAGATTTATGCAGTTTCCACTGGCTTCCAAGCTTGAGATGGGGAAAATGCAAATGCGCCCTCGAAGCGAGATCAGACGGAAAATTGTCCCGACTTTTTGTTCGTTTTAATTAAAATTTATTCTGGTTTTGGATGAATATTGATGAAGGATTTTTGGGGTTGAATGAATATTAGGTAATTGGGACAAGACACTTGTTAAGAATTTGTGAAAAGGTTCACGGTTCCGTGTATATTTATAATATAAGTTAAAAATACTTACTAATATCTGTGCAGCTTAATTTTATCTTACCTTTGAATGATTCTTGTTGGCTTAGGTTCCTGAAACAAAACAAAAACCATCATTAAACCGACTGAATAGAACACCATAAAGCGATAGGTTGTAGTGACCTTATGCAGACCGTAGACGCTTATGCAAACGTGCGTTTGCTTGTCAGAATAACAACGCTTTTGCTTCAAGCGCGGATTTCGAGTATCTCGTAATCGACGCTTGATGCAAAAGCGTTGTTATTCTGACAAGCAAACGCACGTTCGCATAAGCGTCTACGGTCTGCATTACTCACCGATGTGACGATCAAGAGTTCTTATCGTACAATGAACTTAAGCATGTGGTGGACTGGTGCAGCCATACGTGAGAGCCATTTCGAGTCTTGGTTTAGCATATTCACCATCTAATTCTAACCTTCCTATTTATATCTCTATTTAGTTCATTAGAATTATTGTGTTTTATACGTTTTTGAGCGATTGTGGCCGAGCGAGAACTTGTGCGACTTTTAATAATCCGACGCACCGTAGTTCGAATCTCGACTCGGCCACCACCAGTGACTTATTATCATAAGTTATGTGCGGATTATTCACACTCTCTCTCTAAAACGGTGAAGGAAAACATCGTGAGGAAGCCCGCATGTTCAAGAACCACAAAATTCGAGGACAAGTGACTGTGTGACAACCACCAAGCCGCACTGGGCACGCGTATACATTTACACAATTTTCGAATACAGGTTTTCATAATTCTAAAATTGGCGAAAAAAAAACACACTTTAAACTTGTTTTAAACAGTGTTTAACTCCTAAACATGCCTCAGTCACGTGTTTAAATATGAGCAACCACAAATCTTTTAAGTGGTGTCTAAACGTTGTCTAATTCCATTCTTTTGAGACATTTGTAATAATTTTAGACGTTTATCTTTAGACACTGTCTAGCTAAACAGGAATCTAAAAGTAGTTTTTTGTGGAAACACCGCTATAGTCTTAGTATAACGAGCATTTTGCAGTTCCACGTAGGCCTTTGTCTTTCAAAGTTCTGAGTGCCAACTGCCAATGCAATAAGTTCAGCATTCAGGATCACTCTAATTCCATTGCTCCGCGCGTCGTGGATTGAGTGGAACGATGATCCAATTTCGGGCGCACCAACGTTCTATTTTTCGGTCATTCTGCGTCCCGAGTACCGCCAACTGAACATGAAATGGAACGTTCTATCAGCCACACAAGATAAGTTGGAACGTCGGATGTGGAACGTTTGGAAATCCAATATTTCTATCACTCCACCTATGCTATCTGAGATTACCCACATATGGGCGGTTTTTGGAACGTTTGCGTAGAATGTCGTGAAGTGGAGCGCTCGTGTATGGAGGCTAATACCTATGTTCGGGCGCATCACTAGTCGCCGGATGCCGTCCGGTGACATTTCGCGGCTCGCCGCGCACTTCTCTTCTATCCACAGATTTTCTATCAGGCAAGCAGCGTGCACGCATTTTTAGTTATTATTTTTTATTAAGTTTTTGGTGATTTACGGCCGCGGACGATATTTTCCACCCACTACAGTTATCTTTTGGAGTCAGATATTCATAAATACAGTTTTCGTACCCATACGGAACACCTATGTTCCGGCGTTATGCTTACTATTAGCCAAAAACGCACTCTTTTCGTTATCCAATAGTACAAAAAAATAATATAAATTTCTTGCATCTTGAAGAGATAGAAAAAGGCTTCACACAAACCGCCATTGTGTGAGGCTTAAGAATAAAGAAAATCTCCCCAAGAACTTCTTTAAAAGCTGTTAAATATAGTTGAATAGAGTCTATTTCCTACCAGTTCTTCTAACAAGGTAGACCAGCTTAAGTCCGTCTAAACAAATACAGGGAGAAATTCACAACCTTTGTGCCAACTAAATCCTATTATAGAACAGTTGAGTTTGCAACTTTTTCCAATAGGCTTATTGGACAGGCATGAGGAGAAGTGTATTGAAGTGGCGAGTTATTTGAAGAAAAAAACTTTTTCCAAGGTATTATATGATAACTTTTTTGCGTAAATAACAAACTGTTATGCTACTTTAATTTATTTATGTTAAGATTGGTTCAATTAATTTAAAAATAATTACATATTGTAATATACACACTAATTTATTTACAATCTTAATCTAATGATCCGCTACCAGTAGGCAACGTTCCCAAAATCCTGGCAGCATTGCCACGTGGAATGGCAATGCTTAATCTTTGACCTAAGTAAAGGCTAGCATTTTGGTCACGTGTGGCTACGACCAGACGCCTTGAAAGTTCTTTAAAAATTCGATGAGCTCCAGGTCCCCACGGTCCAAGTGTGTGTTCAAGTGTTAAATATGTTTTAATCTATACATGAAAACAATTTCTTTGGTCTTGTTTAAAACTCGTATATCTATTACATCCTGTTTTCATTGCTGCAATATTTTTTTTAATTTTTACATACATTTAAAAATAGGCTACAATTTTTTTTCTTTTAACCGTTTTGTGACCGATATTACCTTCAAACTCAGACATACAGCCGGCAGCTACCTAAGTTGGAGAGTCCAGCTTACAGCTTAAAGCTTTTGTCTCAAAAGATAACCCACGTGAGGGCCTGCGAAGAGTCTCACCAATCTATACTACCACCTATACTATGTTTTTATGCTATTTGGTAGAGTCGTGCGGGTCATTTGCTTGATGGTAAGCATGCTGCCAGCCCAAATGTAGTGCCACTCTGAACAAAGCCAAGGCGAGCGGCACTGCAGTACGCTCGTTCTTTCAGGGAAAACAAAGGCATCACTATAAAATTAAACCTTGCTTAACTTTTATGAAATTATACCACCTATTTTGTACTACAGATTTCAAACTCAGTAGCAAAAAAAAATTACATTTTGCTTCACTGTAACCATTTGGTTTTACCTATTATTCCTTTGTCTGAGGAACCTTTGAAGACGTTTTAAAAGACATTCTTCGGCGCAAAATAAAAACAAAAGCATTTTTTACAGAAATTATTTTCGTTCAAACGGTTTGTAGTTAAGAAATATCTTTTTAAGAAATTGTTTTAGAAGTTAATAAGTTCCACTTTTTTGTTATAATAATAATTTTTATATTAAACAGGCAAATGTCTAGAATGAATTTTTCAAAAGAAAACCAAACGAATTTAAAGTTCCCTGTTAGAAAATAAAAGTAACTTTTATGGGAAAATTTTGTTGTCCATCTCTATCTATCTCTGTACATCGATATGTATCTCTATATATATGATCTGGATATCTCTATATATACCGATGGTATAGTGTTATCCATAGCCAGAAAACGTCCACTGTTGAACATAAAAATAAATAAGGAGGTGTTGCCATAATACACCTTGCTTTGCAGCCGTCTGTGACCGCAGTAGGATGTTGAATGGAGAAAATGCTACTGCCCATTCCCTAGACATTCCCCGGCTCTTATGGCACCCACAAGAAAAGATGGGGTGGTCATATCCATATGCTGGGACCACACTGCATATAAGCTGAATTCACACCTCGATCTTTATTAGATCACTCAAGTAGCTTTTATAATATTTTATACTGGTAATGTCCAGCATGACTTGTCGATGGTGGTATTAGTAGCCAATCGCAGGGCCGGATCCGTTCCCGCCATTTTTCGATGCGAGTGACAAAACGGGCTGTGATTGGTTGTTTGTCTGGTGGTTTTCCTTTGGGTTAGAAAACACGGTGGCCAGTTGGGCATTATCTGGTAGAAAGATAAGTAGTTAGACAGTGATACTTCGGTAGAGTTTTATATGTGTTATAAGTTCGCTAGTAATTATTAAACAATGTATGAAAAGTTTTGAAAGGAATGCGAATGAGTTTCTTGCCCCTTCTTCTCGATTGGTCTGTGCCTACTTGGAAGTGACACCTACAGATTAAAAAACCGTTAAATAAAGTGACACTTCCTTGGAGTTTTCCTAACAATGGTTTGCTTATAAATTTTAATAATAATAGCGTTTCATAATGAAACGTTTACAATAGGCCCATTCGATTATACATAGATGCTTTAACATTTCCGTAGTATAAAATACTTCCTCAGACTTTTCACATGAAAAAAACTATTTTGAATTTCAAACAGACCTTTCACGTGCAGCGGCATCCCTTACTTCACGTCACATCCTCATTATAATATTAAAACTACCTTACAGCCTCTCACAAAACCAAAACCAACCCAAACCACAATTAAATAAGCTTCAAAATCGTTTAGCACGTCGTACATTACAGATCGAACGAGTTATGAATGCGTCGTGTCAAGCTAAATTAGATCTTACCGCTCTGATTTAGAGACTTAAGTCTACTATGAAACTATCAGAGAAAATAAGAAAGAATAAGAAAATTGTTATGCCAAAGTGAACTCTAACGGTTGAAGAATAAGGTGGTTAAGGTGGTTAAGGTGGTAAACTTACGTGGTTGTAAAGATCCCGGGGTGTATGTCAACATCAGATGGGAGCTGTGTGCCATAGACAAGCAAGGTATCTGTAAACAAACAGAATGATGTTATGTCTCTTATGTAGATAAGACCTAGGAAGGTTTTCTTTGGAGAGTTACCCTTCATTTGAAGGCGATTCACTCTCATAGAATTTTCACTTTATAGCAGTGGAGCTCCATAAATATTTCTTATAGTGTTACTAGCTGGTGCCCAAGAATTCGTTTGTGTGGAATAAGTATTTCTTTCTTCAATGTTTCATCTACGAGTATCTATAAACTATACCAATTTTCATCGAAATCAGTTCAGTGGTGTACGCGTAAAAAATAATTGAAATCATTTCCTATTGTACCGTCTTAAGGTAAGCGTAACGCCAGCCCTAACAATTGCAGTGCTAATGTGAAACACAAAGGGTTGCGTAGCACGTTGTAATGCGCTCGTTACAATGAGACGTAAGTCTCATAAGCCCAATAATTTGACAGACTACTTTGCTTACCACACTGGAGCACATTACTGCTTGACGGCAGACTACACGAGCAAAGCGGTGGTACCTACCCAGACGGACCTTCGCGGAAGTGTTAGTCCTACTACTTGCTAATGGTGTTTCCAATGAGCATCGCTTTATCCCGTTTCAATTCTGACGGGAACACGAAAAACAAATTTTCATTTGCCTTTCCCCGCTTTTCTTACTTTCAACGTCGATACACAAATAGTTTTTTCAGGGCAAAAACAAATAAAAAGGCAAATAAAAAAATGGCGACCAGGGCAACGCATTCAACCCGATGTTTGCATACGGACGACGCTCTGTGTTCATTAAAATGCATGAAGTTACGGCAGAGACAAAGAGGGGTACAGAAGAGGAATGTAGAGCGACTGGTTTTTGCCTATTCTTTTTGTGTTTCCGAGAGAAACGTTGATAGACGGTAAGCTTCAGTAGCGTGTTTGCTGAAACTGAAAATTATTGTGAAATTGCTTGTTATTCTAGCATTTCCTTTTCAAGAAGTTCCAATTCAGGTCACGTCATCATCTACAATTGCGTGACATGGTGGAATATTTACTGGATGATGGTAATAATATATTCATTAGTAATATAAAACAATATTATAACTTTAAAAGTGCAATTCTTGTATATTTATTATATTATAATCACACTTACTTACTACTTTCTATATATTTGATGGAATCAGGCGTTACTTTGCGGAAGTCCATTTTAAATAAGATTATATAATGTGGGTAATTTATAGTTTTAATTCCGCGATAAAGAATGTCTAATGGCCTAAGCTCGATCTATACTGAATTTAACCAAACGTAACGCGCGACGCTGGACAACGAAACCTGGGTTAGTTTGTTATAAAAATAAAAAACTTTCTTGAGCTCGCAACGATGGACTTTAAAACCAGCAATTAGTATTTTTTAGTTAGTTAAAAACCTTTGGTTGGAATATGTGAACCACCTCCGGCACGGCTGGAACTCTAAACGCAGAACTCAAAAATTTGTTAATAAAAAATGTTAATTACTCGAGACGCTGCACTGCAATATCCTTTGTAAGTATGGTTAGTGACGCGACGTTTCTCAGCATGGACCGAACTAACACCTACTTTCTATCCTATTCTACCAATATTATAAATGCGAAAGTTTGTGTGTGTTGTGTGTTTGTGTGTGTGTGTATGTGTGTGTGTGAATGTTTGTTAGGTACCACGTATATCTGTAACAACTAGACCGATTTTGTTGAAATTTGGAATCTAGATAGTTTAGGTCCTGGAATAACACAAAGATAAATACCACAAGGGCGAAGCAGCGAGCGGAAGCTAGTATTAATTAACTATAACAAATCGCAACTAATAAAAATCTGTAAATCCGTACTGCGAAAACTAGTAGAAAAATATAAATAATATATTCAAAAGTATTACAGACCTACATAAGTTTGGATTCAAACTTTTTTTTAATTTTCGATGTTGGTTTGGAATACTCATCGCCCGATTCCTGTCCAAACTTTTTTTATTCACTTTTTATTTTGTGTCTCTTCTGTTCCATCTCATCTTTGCCCCTATTATGTTTTTATATGAACTCTGTCACTGTCCTTTACAAGTTGGAGTAAAAAATAATATTATACTTTCGTAAAAAGTTCTTGCTAGCGTCCGAATGTGTTTTCTACTTGCTAAGAGACTTAATGAGACTCTCTTTGGAATATTAATTTAGGACTGTAGCTTTTTGAAGAAACATTTTTATGGCACAAGTTTTTTGTCGCTTTGAAAAGTAATTTTTCTCTTTAGATAGAAATAAGGGTTTGTCCAGAGGCGGCAGTTTACGCGCGAGTAAAGTTATGCGTAGGTGGTAGCGGGATTGGGAGATACTAGAAGCTTATACACTCCATCCACATGCAATTGGGTACTTGCATGAAATACAAAACACTAAAATACTGTGGTTATACAGGTTTAAGAACATCACATTAACACAATAAAAATGAAATACACAGAAAATATATAATATTCACAAACATACTGAAGAACTTTACAGAATTCAACGATTGTTTTTATCATCCAATAGTAATTTAAACTATACTATCAGATTATTTACATTTTAATTAATAACAAATGTATGACAATTATGTACTTAAACACAGTTTTTCACGGCCAAAATCAACAAAATGTGTGTTATTGTACAACTTTACGGGCCGCGTTGATCATGTGACGTAACGCGTTAATGCCAATTAGTATGGGGCGTTTTAGCGCTCACTAGATCCGCCTGACTTTGGGTCTCATGTTTGACGTTGTTAGCATTCGATTTCCAGTTTTTTCGATATAGACATTTGATTTCCATGAGTAAACGAATTGATTAAAATAAAAAAAATAGAGACAACATCCCAATGGGGATGTTGCATGAAACACAAAATACATAACTTCAAATTATTGGTGAACTCCGCTCTAGTCGTTTCACAACCATTGTGACGTCATTTCTTGACGTACTTTAAGAAAGTTAAGTATTTTACTACTCGACAATTCCACGATTTATTATTGAAATATACATTTCGCATCCTCCATTTCTCCCTCATTTAAATTCCACGCTGACCACGCGCACCAATAAATATTTTTCAGCAAAGTATCGTACATCAATAACCTGGCTTTATATTCGATTAGCGTGATAAACAGGGTGCTGCCGAAATATATATGTTCTCATATGTCACTGTCAAAGAGACGTCTCAAGAAATACGTCAGTATTGATATGAAAAATGACGATCATTTATCACGAGGGTATATTGTATTTTTTGGATCAGCTTGTATAGTGAAGGATGTAAGTAGGTAGTGGAAAGACATGTTTGGACGCTTTAACTATAAGAAATTTATTTTATAGTGTCTACTGACACTAGCAGATGTTCACACAAATAGATACATCACAAAAATTTCGTTTCCAAGTTTTTTTTTTTATGTTATTAGGTAACGAGCTGGTCGTTTGCCTGATGGTAAGCATAACGCTGGCCCATAACAATTGCAGTGCCACCCAGAACTTTGAAACACAAAGGCCTGCGCGGCACTGCAATGCGTTCGTTACCCTGAGACATGAGGTATTAAGTGTCATAAGCCCAGTAATTTCACTGGATACTCTGCTCATCAAACCGGAACACAGTAATGCTTGCACACTACTGCTTGGCGGCAGACTTCAGCAAGTTAGTATAGTTAGTAAGTATAAAGTTTAAATAAAGCAAAATCTCTCGCCATTTGATTGGTACTGTAACGTGTCACAATGGAGTAGGCAATCGCTACAAAGCGAAGTCTGTTAGATGGAGCTACGGCTTGTAAGCCAGAAAGATTGCCTAGTTGGTTAAGGCGTCTGGTCTAGATAACCAGAAAAAGCAAGTTCGAATCCTGTTGGAAGCGAAATTTTTGTGATGTTTATATTTGCGTTTTACCACCTACAAATAGAATTGCGTTTAATAACAATGGAAACTGCCTTAGATAAAATTACCGCGATATATAAAAATTTAAGAGTAAAATTTATATCGGACCAACTCGTGTGTTTTCAAACGCAAAAAGAATTTTCTAAACCGGTCCACAATTGACGGAGAAATCGGTGAACATACATAAAAAATACCTGCAGTCGAACGCAATAACCTCCTACTCCTTTTGGAAGTCGGATAAAATGCCACATTTAATAGGGTACAGAATCTCGAATCAGAAAATTACATTCCAGTACATTCTAATTAAGTACAATTTTTAAGCTTCCAGACTTGTAATTACACGCATGAACATATTGTAATTACTCGCCTCATACATAATTATACATACATACAGTTCGTAATTTAAAGATGAAACCATATTTGCCGCAAACGCGTTTGATGAATAATTAGGCGAAGGTAAAGACATGAAGTTCAATAGGGAATCTTTAGAGGCGTAGTAGCCACCTACTGATATTGAATTTTTTTTTCTTTAAAACCCATTTATCACCGAGGCATGTTGAAGTTTACGTTAGAGACCGTGATTATAAGTAAAAGCTATGTTAATCAATTGATTAAATTTAAGAGAAATTTATAATTGCTTAAAAAATATTTAGCCTAAATTATATTTTGTGTTCAATGGAATATATTGTAGATTATGCAAATGAATACCATTCGTTAATCAAAACCCCATTATATCCTTCTCTATTGACACGACACCAAAATTTAACGTCAAAGCACAATTTACAGCATTATTTGCCTAGTCCAGGGTAGTAGTAAGGACAATGGAATTAAGGTTTCAATTTTTTTGTGGTCAGGTCGAATAAGGTCTTAACAGAGGGTTTTGTTAGTCATATAGCTAGGATAGGCCAGGAGAGAATGTCACGTGGGTTGTGACAATGGGCCCATGACAACGTCCTACCATGGCTAGGCCGAAAGGAACGGGACAGATTTTACGACCTTGCGTGGACTTGTTAGTATGAGTCAAATCTTGCAATCTAAATTTAACCCACTTTCCGGTGTTCGATGGAGCCAAAATTAGGATTATTCCTGTTTGGCTCCCTGATCTGTCCCCCCGGGGGACAAACAGAAAAAAAGTTCGATTTGTCTCCCTGTTACCGACGAGGGGACAAATTGAACTATTATTTCCTGTCTGTCCCCCTGCTGTTTTCTTAGGGGTACAAATACATGTGTTTGGACTTAGTACTCTAATCTCTCCCTTCCTTCTAATTCCAGGGACCTAATGATGAAGCCGGAAGGCCACAAGATTATAGTACCAATTATTACGTATTTTATAAAAGTTTAATTTTTCAATAATAATCACGGTAAATATCCCATTATAATGTGTGAATTATTTTATAAAAGCTTGTCTGGAAAAATATATTTTCCTCAAAAAAACGTATTTAGTATGTCATGTAGGAAGTTGGGCAGTGGTACAGAATAAATAATAGTTCAAGCTGCGGGCAGGCGGTGAGTCCCACACTACCTCCATATACGTAAAGGCATTTCCCTGGATTCCAAAAAAGGCCTCGAATTTTTAAGTATTTTTCCACTTCGTCTTGACCGATGATCAAGTGACGATGTGGACGAAAGGGAAGCACGATGCCATCATCATCATCAGATATCCGTAGACGATCCGTAGAACCCTTAGACCCGTTATAATGTTCCTTAGATCGGTTACGAGTCTCTCGGCAAATAAAATGCGTAAATACTGCCATCCTGCGTCCGTCCCTGGTTCAGAATGCCGGATAGTTATTAAATTATAATTTAATAATACAATAGTACACGTATAGGTTCCTCCGTAACTTCAAAGGGTCTATTTCAAGTTGACTGAGCCCTTTCCTACGTACCCTATTAATTATTTTAGTAATTACCACCGTAATATCGGCCTTTGAGTTAATGGAGATGTGGTATTAGATAAATATATTTAGGCAAATCTGTTTAGGTAGAAATTATAAGTGTATAGTATAATATTCTATATTTCCTTTTATGTTGCAAGTAATTTTACAGGACTTATGTCCGTCTGCACTAAAGTTTATCAGCGCCATATTGACTATATTAGGAGGTACTTAGACATGCAAATGCGTTTCACTAATTTTAGCAAGACGTGACCTAACTTTATGACGATTTTTCAAGTCCTAACTAATAACAAGTGACAGAGTCAAACAAAACTGCCATGTCAATAACTTAAAATTCGCGTGTGCGCAATTACGATTTTCAGTGTCAAAACAATTGAGTACCAAGTATTTCTGCCAAATGTTATCAAAATCACGCCTATCACGCATAAATGGCGCTGCAGCAAACTTCTCCCTTTTTTAGGGAAATACCTCTAAAATAAAAATCGCTGGTGATAAAAAAAATCTATGAAATAGTAGAATCTGTCATCAGGATTAGTTGAAAAATACAACATGAGTACCAAATTCCGGACAGATGACATCAAAATTGGATTGTTGTTGCAGAGACTTCGTTCATTTCGCTCACTCGGTCTAATATCCGGTGATCCTATAGAGTATTTTAATTCTTATAAGAAATAGGATCCTTATAAGATAACTGACTCTCAAATAGCTGACCAATGGATGTCACGCGACAAAATTTAACAGCAAAAAAAAAATTCAGAAAGAAACAAAAGGGTTTGTTCCTGAAGGAAAGCCTCATGTACAAAGCCGAAAACATCCAGCAAAAACTAAAAACTAAAAAAAAAACAAAACTGAAATGTCAAACTGAAAGGAAAACTCATTTGTCTGCCACTAATGATACACAAAAAAATATATATCTTTGTTTACCAGTGGAACTCGTAAATGCATTGGTCTGGGCAAATTTTAATGAGTCGACCACTAGAGAGGTTGTTTTTATTATTTTTTGCTATCTCGGAAGTGGCAGTGTGGGAATTATTTTGCAATACTCGACCGTCGGTTCTTTGATCTCTGAAGTTAAAGTGTACTACATTATGCACTAATGCAATGTGCTTCTATCAAAGCTGTTTTTCTCTTAATAATGGCAGTTAAATCATTTTAACTCTAGGTACATTCACTAGGTATAAGTATTCTATTTCCTATTTTGCTAGAGTGTTTCTAGTGTTCGCCTTACTAGATACCACCCTCAAATTGAAAATCCGTCGTCAATTATCTATCGGTGTGTTCCAGCAGGTTACTTGAGAGCCGGTTCTAATCTCAGTCTAGTATATTCGCCACCTTTGACCACAGTCGTTTCAGATCAGGTGAGATATTGCTTAAAGGCCTACCTACCTATTAGAGCAAAAAGTGATTAAGGCACGATAACAGTTACGTAACTTATTCACAGCTTATGATGATGATGATGAAGCATTCTGAAAGTGTGTTGGTTCTCTTTAACACTTTACTCTTCACATTACTTACCAGTTCTTTTTAACCACGCATTTTATGACATCTCGTTATGGCTTACGCTCTGTTAGTTTTGGCTACGTGTCTAGGTGACGTTTCATAATGACGCACGCTTGGGTTCGTTCTTACCATGCGACTGTGTGAATCGTTAGGACTCATGACTCGATTAGTTTCCATTTTATGTCCTCTTATGGCTCTGACATCAACAAACAGCTACGCGTCTAATATGACATTTTGATACAAATAAGATGTATAGGTAATATGGGTAATTTAAAGCTAAAAAAAGTAGGTTTAAATTGATTTCTAAGATTCCATTACGTAGTTAAGGCGGTACCCCGAGTCATAAATTACATTTATCATTCTGTCCTCTTTTCACAAACTGTCAGTTTGCATTGGTGTAAAAGAGAAGGAAGACCGCGCGGACCACTAAAATTGAGTAGGTACGAATTAAAAAAAAGCATAACTACTTCAAAATTAGATGCCTAATCGAAAATGTACCACAACAAAGTTTTTTCTTATTATATATTACGAATTTAGTGTTAATTCTATCAATATACATAAATAACAGAGATATTTCATTTTGATGTAAAAACTTGTTTGGATCACAACAAAATTGAAATGAAATGATTTTTATTGTTTTTTAACATACTTCCATAACTTAGCATAAACTTAATATTCAACAGTACTTAGTCATAAAATTAAATTAAGCTAGTTAATTATAATCCTATGAAGATAAAAACTAGGATTAATATTTGTGGCATGGCATAAAAAAAATTTATCGGTAATATGATGAATAATTACATACATTTTTTCCAGTGCTAGACGCTCATCTGATTTTGCTAAAAACCCTTTTAAGTAAAGCTATTTAGTTGCGGTACACGCCTTAAGTAAAGTGAAGCTAATAAGAGAAAAAGCTCTCGCCTCGTACAGTTTCTTATATAAATACCGTAACAGTACATTGTGTACGGTCCGGTACAATGACAGAATCCCAATCCTCGTCGGAGCTCACCGGCGAAGTTTTAATTACTCCGCAAATTACTGCGGAATTAAGTTTGCTCATTCTGTGTTTGCGAATAATTATTACTTATTACGTAGTTGATTGTAGATGCATTTAAATTGGTTTTTATTGGGGTGAGTTGTGTTTGTCTTTGTTTAATTTCCGATGCAAATACTTACTAAAAGTCAGTTGTATTGCTACAAAAATATTATTGAATCTATACAAATAAATAAAATTGAAGTGTCAGTTTCAAAATAACAGCGTTTTACCAAATGCATATGAAAGTATGTACTGGTACGGTTACTACTTGAAAGAAGGACAAACCAACAAATCAAAAAACACACTTTCGCATTTATAATATTAACTATTCTGCGAGTGTCCGTCTGGGTTGTTACCACCGCTTTGCTCGTGAAGTCTGCCGCCAAGCAGTAGTGTGCAAGCATTACTGTGTTCCGGTTTGATGAGCAGAGTATCCAGTGAAATTACTGGGCTTATGAGACTTAATACCTAATGTCTCAAGCTAACGAGCGCACTGCAGTGCCACGCAGGCCTTTGTATTTGAAAGTTCTGAGTGGCACTGACATTATTATGGGCCGGCGTTAGGCAAATGACCAGCTCTTCTCGTTATACAATAGCATAAAAAATAACATGGTAAGCGCGGTGATTTAATCAATACCCTACATTTTTTACTTTTCTACTATCGATAGCGATAAATCGCTTCGAAGCGAATGCGCTTGTCTATAACGCCTTCGATATTTATAAATATTAATACGTACCAATATTCAACGCTGATATGGATGCGAATAAAATCAACGCCCGTCCAACCATTTTGGATGATTCTGAAACAAGAAAAATGATATATTTAAATTTATTTAGTGATAAAGTACACATTTAACAAGTAGAATTGATTTTGAACAAGCTTTTTGTGGAAACGTATTGTTCCAGACCAACTTTTAGACTGGATAATTGGTACTGTAAACTTGTGGCTATGTGTGCAAAGCCGCGGGCATAAGCTAGTAGTTTATATACGCGAATTCATTCTAAACCATTCAAGTACAAACTCTGTAGGGCACTCTACTTAATCCCCCATCCCCTCGAATCGGAATATTAAAAAACTCCCTTGCTCAAGGTATCAAAGTAAACAAACATCTTCAGAAATTGTAGAGTTAAAAAAAGTTTGAGTGTGGATCTCGCCGCCTTAAGTTCAACTTAACACGCACTTAAGTATCCGCTTTGCTGGGCGATACTCTAAGACGGCCGGTAGGGTTGACAAATAATTAAATAAAAAGTGTTGTGAGTTTTAAGGAAATTTTTAATCACATTACACCAATTTTAAAATTAAAACTACTTTTTTATACTGTTTGATAACGAGACGAGCTGATCATTTGCCTGATGGTAAGCATAACGCCGATCCATAGCAATTCCAGTACCACTCAAAGTTTGAAACACAAAGGCTTCCGCGGCACTGTAGTGCGCTCGTTACCCTAGGTATAAAGTTTCATAAGCCCTGAAATTTCACTGGCTACGCTGCTCATGAAACCGTAACACTTACTGTGTAAGCATTAGCTTGCACTGCTTGGCGGCAGACTTCACGAACAAAGCGGTGGTACTAATCCAGACGGACACTCACAGAAGAGCTAGTCCTAAGTACGAAAACAAAATACAGATGAACAATTGAGAACCTCTTTCTATTTTAAGTTGGTTCAAATCAAATTAAATTATTTATTTGCAGAAAAACATGGTATTTCTAAATACAATGGTCAAATAGATGTTATACTCCATATTATTGTGCACATGTTGTTTGCTATAAAAGCATGCAAATGTTTAATATACCAACTATTAAATAATGACTTATAATGATTATGACTTGCAAAGATAAAAGTATTTCCTAATTACTGCTTGACACCCCTGGCTCCAAAGGATTCACGGAGTAAACTTGACTTAATGTCGGACAAGATTTTTTCTCTGTAGCCTTACTTAGTGGGGAAAATCTGCTGAGAAATTTAAAATTTAATAAGGAAATAGACGAAAGTCTGGCGAATTACCACCCCGCCTCGGTTTTTAATTATTTTTCGTAATAAGGAAGCAGAATAGACGAGCCGTGAAGAAGAAGAAAAAATATCGGGATAAACCTAAGCGATCAGGGCGTCTCTATCATGTCTGTCATGTATGTACACTACTAAGATTAAAGTTATGTGCTTCGACAATTTTCGTGTTTCCGAATAAGTCCGAGCCAATAGCAAAAAGTACCAGGTGGTAGGACTTACTCTTTTGTAAGCGTTCGTCTGGGTGGGTACCACCGTTTTACTCTTGTAGTCTATCGCCATGCTGTATTTTGCAAGTATTCTGTGTTCTGGTTTGATCAGCAAATTAGCCAGTGAAATAACTGGGCTTATGAGACTTAATACCTAATGTCTCAGAGTAACGAGCGCACTGCAGTGCCATGAAGGCCTTTTAAAGTTCTGGGTTGCACTGCAACTATTGTGGGCTGGCGTTATGCTTACCATCAGGCAAACGACCGATTGTCTCATTATCTAATAGAATAAAAAAATCCCTTGACCTTATCTCATTTTTTTTAGGTCGGCACTGAATGTCTTTTTCTTCCACTCTCTTTCTGCCGTTAGCGCTTCGTACTACTTCCAAATCATTCATATTATCCACCTTTACGCAGTATATCTTTTCTTTAGCCTTCATATTATATTGCCTCTCCATTCTCTAGCCTTTCCATCCTCCAACATTTATACAAAAAAAAATCAAATAGTGATTAATGTAGCAAGGGTATATAAATAAGGTTGTTAAAGAACTATTTTTTTATATAGATAATATTTGATAAAGAGACGTGCTGGTCGTTTCTCTAATGGTAAGCATAACGCCGGCCCACATCAATTAAAGCACATTATCTACTATATAATTATAAATTTAGTTTGACAGTCGCGCTGGTCGCATAGGTAAATGAAGCAAAAATACGAGTCGAACATTTTGTAATTTCATTTCTGCCTTAGTGCAATTCTTAGGAATTAACGTCGTTCGTAATGTGATTTACGTAACAGATGATAAAAGATATAATCAAATATTACGTACCATACATTTCTACGATGTAATTAAATTAAAATTGGATTATCTAAAAAGAGATCGATATTAGCGATAAGACCACGCATTGTGATATTTAGTTTTTAATATTCTTTATATTTTTAATAAAGAGTTTATATAAAGAGCACACATTTTATTTATTTTATAGCGCAATAAAGTAGCGCCTTTCTTTAGTAATATTATTAATATTATCCTCCTAGGTTGTACATCGAACCATAGTTTCCATATTAATGATTACTAGCGATAAAACAATATAAATAATGTTGTATTAAGGGCAAACGCATCGCCATTTTCAACCTTTTTTCAATACTTTTGTATTCCTTTTGTTGTCCTTTTGTAATCCTTTTGGATTATACATAAAGATCGGCTTATCAGAGGCCTTAATTAGTAGTCGACCTAAATATATGTTGAATGACGATATGAGCGAGGGGGGGTGAGATGCTCAGCATATAATACGATACACTTGTCATGTACGTAGCTTCAAATAAGTGCCAAGCAAAACACTGTGAAATATATATCCTACTAATATTATAAATGCGGAAGTGTGTTTGTTGGTTTGTTGGTTTGTCCTTCTTTCACGCAGCAACGGATTGACGTGATTTTTGGCATAGATATGGTTTATGGACCGGAGAGTAACATAGGCTACTTTTTATCCTGGAAAAATGCACGGTTCCTGTGGGAACGCGGGTGAGAACCGCGGGCAGAAGCTAGTATCAGATATATTTTAATACAAAATACTTAGATTCTACTTATCTGGCTTAACGGATCAGCATTGTGATTCATCGAGGCAATGCCACCAGCATGCTGGGTACGCTGCCAACTGGTAGTGGGCTAAAACATTTGGATTATCTATAGGTCTACAGTGGCTTGTAGATTATCCAACTGTTTTTGTAGATAGGTTAGATCTAATTTTAACGTAGTAGCTGGTTAATAAATGCACTTATCTCGATGAAAAAAAAATACTTTGTAAAAATGAAACATGATAAAATGTATCAGATTTTCCATCTTACATTCAAAGTTCGGCTAAAGCATTTTATATAGACTTTTTAGATGAAATTTGGGTAAAACGAACCAAATTTTACAACGCTACCCGCTGTTTCATCTCTTTATTTAATGCCACATAAAGATATATAAGTTTTCAAGCGACCATCCAAGGATTTTGACCTCGAACTTACGTATTTTAGATTCGAGATAGAGACCAAGCTATGTTGGACTTTTATGTTTTGGTAAAGTTTGATAGTTTCAGAATATGAAGTTAGTTTAATATTCATTTTCTGTTGTATTGTAGTTAAATATTTCAGCGTGGTTCTTATTTTTGCTTCGTTGCAACTGCCTTCGAAGGTTTGAATCCTTGAGCTGTCCATCAAGAAAAACTTACGACTTAGCTATAAGTACTTACGGTATTTTACCAATTTATAAAACTACGATTTGTACGTCTTTTAATGGTGACAGGTTTGAATTGAGCACTATCTTACTAGATCTAATATGACAATAAATCATTATGTGGCTGTATGGCTATTGTTGTTTGTTTCGTGAAATAATTGATTAACGTCAAGCCGCGCGTGCGCGTGTACCTCGTAATCCGCACTTATTGCAAAATCATGGATATTTTGTCAGAATAACATCATGTTATGTATGTTGGCGTTTGGCCTTACATGCTTAATACTATACGTTTAATATTTGAAAGAAAGAAAGAAAATATGTTTATTCCTAGCTAAATCAGGATTTAAAAAAATATACGCAGGAATCCCATATACTTGCCGGATGCGCGTTAACTTAACGCGCATCCAACTTAACTTAACTTAAGTAAAATACCTATAATTTGCCACGAACCGGTCCCAACTCAGCGGGTATATCGCAACTGACTTTGTCACCGCGCTAGGCCGAGACCTTTGGCGTGAATCGGGATTTCATGTTTAGGGACTAAATATCACAATTTGGGACACGACCAAATGAAAGCTAAGCATACGTTAAACTCCACTACAAATCTGAAGATTCATATCATAACCAAGCGCAATAATAACGCCATAACACGATATGAGAAAGGAAACACCGCATGAGAATATAAGAGGTCTCTCATAAAATCAGCCCAACCCAGGGTCATATAACGGGTTTATGTATTATGAGATGACATAGTTTTATGTCTGTACCAACTGTGAGTGTCGGGTGGGAGGAAATAGGATCGAGATATTACTTTCAGAGTTTCTTTAAAGGTGTGTTTACAAAAAAAAGAACGAATATAGTATTTTTAAAGTTGTGTACGTACTTTGAAATGAAAGTAACGAAAGATAATACGATTGAAAACGTTTACTATGCGGCTAATTTAGTGGTAACCTGCAAATAAAGGGCTTGAATTTCAAGCCAGAGCAAAATTTGTGTCAACATTAAAATGTTGAAGTATAGAGACCTGCAATGCGTTGGTTACATGATTTTTACAGTAATTTCACTGTCTGCCTTGCTCATCAAACCGAAACACAGTAATGCATATTACTGCAAATAAATTTTTCTTTCCGTATTTTTAGCTAAAAGTTTATATCCTATATGAACCATTATAAGTAGACACTCCAAATATCCTACCACATTTTCCGACCATCCGGTCTCGATGGCTCAGCTAATCGCCTCAACGCGCGAGTTATTGATGGCGGCAATTAATCTTAATCACTCTCTTCACTTAGCGACCGTTTGTTTTTCTATGAGAGGTGATTGAAAAGGCTTTTGGGGTTTTTGCGACGATGCCTACGGTAAAGGGAGAGTTGGCTAATTATTTTAAGGAATTTGATTGCTATAACTTTACACATCTAGACCTATATCATATAATTTAAAATATCAATCCTACTATCCTTCTTCCTACTAAGTTCTACTAATCTTACTTCCTACCTCCTACTAACATTATGAATTCGAAAGTGTATTTTTGTTGGTTTGTCATTCTTTCACGCAGTAACGGAGCAATGGATCGAGTTGATTTTTGGCATAGATATAGTCTATGGACTAGAGACTAGCATAGGCTATTTTTTATCCCGGAAAATGCACGCAAACTAATAAACCAACAAACACACTTTCGCATTTATAATATCAGTAGGATTTGTTTAGATGTATAGATAAGCAGTAGTACTTAAATGTAGTTCCAAAATATTGTATCAGTAAATAAGTCGTTCCTATAATAGAAAGGAGATGAGAAATTAAGTTGTGTTATTCCAAAGCACACAACTAAATAAATACGTATCTAATAACAAATGTACACATTTCAACACAAATAAGGATGGGAACAGCAATCTCTCAACAACGACATATTTCCACTGCTTATCCTTAACTCACTCGGGCGGAAAGAGCTTTCAAACAAATGACATCGCGTCCTAAGCTCTTCAATAGTAATGTAACATATCGATATGTATGGTATCGATAAACACACATTGAACAAAATGGTAGCTAACACTCAACCTTAAACTTTGCATTTCAATCTGTGTAGAAAAACAACCCGTCAACTATTAAAGAAAAACAAATAACCCGTATTATGAAAACCGAAAAGAAATGAAAAATCTATAATGACACTATATCCATGCATACAATAAAACCACTTCTAGTCGCCTATTTCGCTAGACAGTGTCTAAAGATAAACTTGAAAAATGATTGTCACAACAGAATGGAGTTATAAAACGGTTATAATACTTAAATCAAGAATTGTGGTTCCTCATATTTAAACATGCCCGTAACGCATGTTTAGGAATTAAACGCTACTTAACACAGGATTAGTGTGTGTCTATTCTTTTGTGGTAACGCAGTAGATGTTAATATCTGTCAAATCGACGAATATCAACTCGATTAGAAAAACATTACAATCCTTACCTTTGGCAATCGGGTAAAAAGTCTTGGCTCCTAATTTAGTGACACTGTGTCTCAAGAGAGAAGCTGCACAGGTCACTTTCATTTGCACAGTTTTATAGTTATCGATAACCAAATAAACGAATACTATCGATCCCGATTCATCCCTACTTCCCGTATCACTCAAAAATATTAATAAAAAGCCATCGATGCACACGCCTCGGCATGGGATCCCACAGAGGACATTAGAAAGCGAACGCATTCTGTTACTAATGTACTTGAAAAGATAGCTCTCACGTATGCGATGTGCTTTTAAACGTATCTTTTTGTAAAAAAAAAATGGCTTTTTTTAGTGCGCGCATCATCCATACTATTATGCGTGTATTTGTTTTGCTTACATATAGCTTATGGATCGTAGAGTAACATAAACTACTTATTATCCTGGAAAATGTACTGTTCCCGTGGGAATACCCATGCGGATGAAACCGCGGGCAGAAGCTAGTTATACATACACTAGCTGCGCACGATGAAATTTTACTGTCTCACACTGTTTAACCCACTTAGAGATTGATTTTCAATTGGGAAAATTAGATTAGCCTATATGTTATTTCATAACCTAAAATATCAACATTCCAAATTTCATCAAAATCAGTTTAGAAGTTACGGAGATACGTACGGCGATATATCAAATGGGCTTGCGTTTGAGCGCTACCTCACCGAATATTAAGCGACGATGGTGTCTAGGCTAGTTTGGGACTGTCTTTCAACTACAACTGCCAGAACACACTGATAGGTAGATACAGGATAACGTGCTCACTGGAGTTCTGCACACGCCTTTGTGTTTGAAAGTCTTGAGTGGCACTGCAGTTATTATGGTGTTATGCTTACTATCAGGCAAACGACCTGCTGCTCTCGTTATCCAACAGAATTAAAAAAAAATAGATAGAAATAATAGAATAAAAAAGTACCTATTGTTTTAAACAACAATAATTACAACATAAAATATTTTGATTACTTATTATTGACTTTCCCGGCAACTCGTTAAAGCCTTTTTTTTTTTTTTTTTTTTTGGTACCCGGGGGAAAACTCGTTTATGAGCCAGCCCCCCCGTGCCTGGGTGCGGTCACGGGGGGAGTGTGGGCTTCCCGCTCGCCCACTGCGCAGCGGACTACCCACCAAAAACCCCCGGGGCGTTTACGGCTCAGCTTCTGGACGGGGTTGCGGTGCCACTTTCGCACTCCACGCGGAACCCCGTCAGCCGTCGTCCGCCCCTCTGGGCGGACCCGCCTCGCGGGGAGCTCTGCTCCCCCGCTCGGAACTCGTTAAAGCCTTATTCTATCTAAACTAAGTTAGGTTTCATCATGTTTTCATCGCGAATTTCCTCAAATTCCTGTCGTCCGGAACCACCCTATATTTAGTTAAAACTTTGCTAATTACTAAAGTTTGTGATACACCCTACACATCTGCGACTAATAGTTTGCGGTAGTGATGGGACTAACTTTTTCTTCATAATCTTGGTCTTGGATCTTGATTTTGAATCTTAAATATTATCCTACTATATCCTACTTCTTACTTATTTATTTAATATTATAAATGCGAAAATGTGTTTGTTGGTTTGTCCTTATTTCACGCAGTAACGGAAAAACGGATCGACATGATTTTTGGCATAGATATAGTTTATGGATACTCTTACAGCAACCACGGGAAAAGATAAAGTGATTCTAGTCTTATAACGGGACTACAGCAGAGTTAACCAGCCAAGACTAATGCGGTCTACGGTCACAAACGCAATTTATTAAATGTTATAGCTGCCGTTATGTTTATAGACACTCGTAAAACTGCTTCTTATTCATTATGACAGTTGACCCATTCATATCAAGGAAGTAATACAATCAACTCCTGGTAATAAACAAAGTAATGAATAGTGAATCCATTTAAGTATAACAGTTTGATCATTAAACATATGAAAGTTTTATGGGCTGATACTCTAGTGTAGTAAGTGGGAGGTACACTGTACAGCACTGTTCTTGAAATGAATAATTAACTCAGATCGGCAATAATTGAGGGCTTCATGGCTATGTTGAAAGTAACACTGCAAAAGGAGGAGTCCCACAGGTTCGATCCCTGGCAGAGGGACGCTTTGTGTGGTGTGAATATAATTTGTTTTTGGATGTTTTTGTTAACTTGTGTGTGTGTGTCTGTCTATGCCACGTATGATACAGAAAATCTAATGCAGTCACACACATGAGTGTGTGTGTAAAAAGAGAATAAGGAAAAATAGTTCCACAATATCGATTATATAATAATAATTGATTTAGTTTCAGTTTGTCGGTTAAAACGTTAGTCTCGAAAACTAAAATAGTTTAGCGCTAAATTTAATCTTTAATTATTAAACAACCACGCATCAAGTGCCAGGAACGCATTCTTTCAGCCATCAATTGTGTCATACTTTCTAGCGGTGACATAACAACGTACTAACTTCATTCTGATATCAAACAATTGTACGAATAATGTACTAAATCGTAAATGATTAAAATGTCAGCGGTCGGCCGGTGGACAACCACAGAGTACTATTATGTTTGAAACGGACAACTTGCGTTGCCTTGTGTCGTCCAAAATGCCAAGTGCCAAGTAGTTAAAAATTTCAGAAAAGTAACAATCATGTTAAGTGTTAATTATCCAGGAATGTAAGCGATAAATGAAAAGAAAGAATCACACGAAACAGACATTGTCATTGATATCTTGACAGTGACAGAACGATTCAAATAATTTGACGCCATCAGTTGAGTTCTTTTAGAACTACGGCTTTTTTTTTTAAAGAAAACTCCCCGTTATTAGAGTTTTCCTGCGTGCATCTTTGCTAAATATAGGGTAAGCTAGTTACAAAAATATTTTGTAAAAAAATAGATAAACAAAATGCAGAAACAGCTGTTAATTCCTTTTCGGACAACATTGTAATGCAACCAATATACCCCATCACTATAAAACTAACATTTAGTTCGGAAACTTGAAAATAACTTCTGTAAGGGCAGTACAGTTTATCCACAATTTCAGGGTTTTTATTTTCACGGGCTGTTAAGCTGGATACTACGGATTTACGGAAAATTGGGGGCCTATTTTTATTTTGGTATTTATGTTCATAGTTAAGTTTTTGTAGTACAATAATTGTATTCGATTATATTATTGCCATAATATTTGTGGCCTTCCGAAGAGCCTTCTTGTATGAATTCGTGGCTTTGTTAAAGGCTTCATCTTTATCCGTGTGTCCTTCGATTTACGGTTTCGAACATCAACCCAGGCTCGGCATGTGTAATGATAATTAGGATATTATGTGCGCAAAGGAATTCCAATATAAATCTATACAAATAAATAAAATTAAAGTGTCTGTTTGTAATATCAAAATAAAGCTTTTTACCAAATGCATACGAAAGTATATAGGGTACATATTATAACTGAACAACCATTTTTAAAATTTTTGTCTATCTGTCTGTCTGTTTGTTCCGGGTAATCTCCGAAACGGCTGGACCGATTTTAACGGGACTTTCACTGGCAGATAGCTGATATTATAGGGAGTAACTTAGGCTACTTTTATTTTAGAAAAAAATAAAAACCATAAAATCCAATATCTCCGCGCGGGTGAAACGGCGGGCAGCAGCTAGTTATTATTACAATAAATTTTATGCGAAGCAATAGTGATCCAGATCTAAATCATTGACCTACAGATCGGGGGCCAACATCACTACCAGCCATCGTTGTTTGAAAAGCTCAATAGCTCGCAGAATAACCTCAAAACTTGATACCATTAATCTTCAGAAATATTTATTACCATCCATTCTTACACTTTTAACTTGTGAATAAAGAATTCCAAGTCAATAGGGGCGAAAGTTTCTTTTTCATTTGGTTTCTTTTTGTTTCGAATGAGAGTTCTAAGTAATGTTTTTGTTATACTTCTCTTTTCTGTAGAATTTATTTGCAGATTTGTACGAGTTCACTTCAGATCGGGTTTTATTGTAATGGAAACCGACTTTGAATTAGTTTTTAATTTAATTATGTTGGAAAAATATTGTTTAATGATACGTCACAGATCTGTAGTTCGAGGTTTTAAATCCAACAATAAGACTACTTTTTGGTGAGATGCGGAATGACCGAAAAGTGGAACAACGGTGCGCTCGGAATGGAGTGATCGATCATCTGTGTGCTCGAATTTTGACCATATCGTTCTACTCAATCCACGACGCGCGGAGTGATGGATTTACAATGCTCGTGTATGAGGGCTTATGCGATCATTGTTGTCGAGTTTCTCTCGTTACAAAGAAGACGAAAGTTTGTTTAACGAATGCCGAATAGTTTTGTTAACGTACATCTTATCAGTTATTTTTATTTTATAACTAATTTTAAACATAAATCAAGAGTAAACAAAATGCAAAGCGAAACGTTTCGAAATATGCTTGTAATTTTTTCCATCACAGATTTAAAAAAAGTTTGCTCAAACAAACAACTTGTTTGAAAAGGCGCTGAAGTTAGATCCATCTGAAATTCTCAGCATTAAACAACGTAGTACACTTGCACTACAGTTTATGCAGTAGATCAATAAAGATACTGACATCTTCTGAACTACTTTTTTAAAATTATAAATGTACTAGCTTCTGCCTGCGGTTTTCACCCGCGTTCCCACAGGAACCGTGCATTTTTCCGTAAATTTAAATTATCATTTTTAATTTAGACATATTAAAACGTTTTCTACTATTTAGATATTTGTAGCTTACTTTTGTGTGTATAGAGTTTCATTAAGTCAGTTTGTTTGTTTCGGAGATTACTGACTTGAAAGTTAGTAAGAAAAGCCGTAGGGTATAATGAAAATATAATTAAAGTGAAACTTTGTTTACTGCTTCTTCCTGTACGTCAAACCGTTTTCGCGGTTCTAACTCGCGGAGTGGATCGTCCCGCGCAAGTATTAATTGCGCAAGTTGCTGTTTATTGCTTGCCAGTTTTTAAATTGATGTTTCTCTTGTACGAGATTGTGAAAGAAATAGGGGAGTGGTAATGAGTTTTTTAATTATGGGTCAGATTGCGTGGAGCAAGGAAATTGGTTAGGAAGAATATTATATGAAGCAACCTTTTTTAGCCGGTTTTTATTTAACATGCAATGTTTGTATGTATGTACAAATATTCTGATCGTAGATGATGTCCAGGGTCCTGATGATGGAGCCGGAAGGTGGCCACAAGGCTGAAAAGTCTATCGGCGTGCTATTTTATCTTTGCGAGGTATGGAGAATGACGAACGACGTTCGGCTAAATAAGGACCTGACCTAAGGAACCTGACTTATAATAAGGATTTTCAAATCCAAAATGAATATGTTAATCAAAATTAAATACTTAAAAATTTCATCAGCAACAAACACCGACCCTAAACTACTACAATATCAAGCTAAGGGGTACCATAAAAGCTGGTTGATGCTTCCTATATGAAGTTTCAAACTCATTACCCCACTTTAAAGGTCGGGGACACAGATTATGGCACAGTTTATAAGCAAATGATACAGGTTCCGGCATAGTTTGTTGGTAATTGGAACAGATCTTGGCGTAGTATGTAAGCACGAGTTAATTAAACTAGTTTAAGTTTTATAGGAAGGGGTACTCTATCCGTCTAGTCTGTTGATCAGATAACATTATATATTTACAGTTACATCGCCAAGAAACTTGGTGAAAATATTACAACCTAGCTTGTCTTCTATTTGGTACAAATATTAAGCATGACTTTTCAGCGTGGCAATGCAATGGCCTACTGGTACCAGCGGTTCTTGGATTTTGTGTCGTATCTGATCATGTCCATGTCAACTGCGACACAGGGAATCCTAGTGCAGGAGTGTGACTGTGTTTATGTTTAAGTCCGACTGTCAATTGATAAGTCAGAAGCTACCCTATTTAATAATTACCCATCTACAACAACATTAAGGCGTCCTATTTTACCAATAGCTGGGTTAACTCTTCCGTGAGTTTCCGTCTAGGTGGGTAGCCACCGCTTTGATAATGTAGTCTGCCACCAAGCAGCATTATGCAAGCATTATTGTATTACAGTTTGATGAGAAACTTATAAGTCAGGAAAATGACTTGGCTTATGATACTTGACACCTAATGTCTCAGGGTAACAAGCGCACTGCAATGCCGCGCAAGGCTTTGAGTTTCAAAGTTCTGCATAGCACCGCAATTATCGTTGACTTGCGTTATGCTTACCATCAGGCAAAGCTGCGTTATTAAATAGTATTAAAAAAACAGAAAAAATATAAACAGATAAAAAACATGTTCCATTTGTATTCAAAAACTTTCAGATAGAAGTTCGTCCCATTACAAATGTGTAACCAAAAGTCAGAGATGTTAGATTACGCTCAAAAACATGCAAATTTCTGGGCGTTTGGCCTGAATTTGTAATAACAAATTCAGGCCACGATGCTTAGCAAATTTTCGTAAAAGTTTCCTTCTGTATTTGTATTTACCGCTCCGAGAATGCGTGACTGAATTAAATATATGAAACTTTTATGAAAAGGACATTATGAATTTATTTATTTATTCATACACAAAACAGATTAGAACCAATAAGAACATATGAGTTTACAACCATGAGACAGACCATATTTCTAAAAATGTGTAGATAACTTTATTTGTATAATACTTATTAGCAGAAAGTAGACTAAATCGAAAATGAAGGTTATAATAATGCGTAGGTACCTTAAGCGAAAATGTGTGTGTGTAGGTTTGTTAGTTAGTCCTTCTATCACCCAGAAACGGTGCAACGGATTGACGTGATTTTTGGATAGATATAATTTATGGACCGGAGAATAACAAAGGCTACTTTTTATCCCAGAAAAATGCACTGCTCCTGTGGAAATCGCCACGCGCGTGAAACTACGGGCAGAAGCTACTATATTATAATTATTAAATTTGAAATTTGAATTTAGTAAAATTTGAGTACCAAAATAATTATTATTATCGTGAATACAATCTTCCTTATGCTATTTTGAATTTATATTCACCAGGTGGTAAGACTAATTCTTCTGCGTGCGTCCGTCCGGGTGAGTACCACCGCTTGCTCGTGTAGTCTGCCACCAAGCAGTAATGTGCAAGCATTACTGCGTTCCCCGGTCTTAAAACAAATTGATAAATCAGGTTTGGCCACTATCTTGCCTGAAAGTGACGATGTAAAAATCAAGAATGGGAACTGAAAAACTGAAAGCTTGTTATATATAAATGTTTGACGGTAGATTTTTATCTTGACGGTGGTAGCTAGCTAGGTGGGCACTACAAAATTCCGTACCAACATGGTACAGTCGCATCACGATATTATCTTCCACCGAAAGCTTAGTTTCATTGTAATATTCGAATCAACAACCAACAAATCAGTGTTCACTATCACTGATTCATCCACCTTGTCCCATTTTACATGGGTTTGGTGTAGTACGCCTTTACAGACATACTGCTTTTATGTTTTGTAACTTTTTTTGCAGTTGGCCGCCTGCCTAGGATGCCCTTCTTGGGAATACTGAGATTCTACGCAAACCTCTTGGGGGATGTCACATGCGTTCTTTTTTTTGCTTGTTGGCCATGTGAGTTTCCTCATGATATTTACCTTCATCGTATTTAAAGTGAGCGTGGTAAAATCCGTACATAAATCGATTGCGGGGCCGATCCGAAAACTCTGCTTGAAAAGTCATACAAGTTCCCGCTCAGTCAACACACGCTTTACCACAGAGACTCATGATAAAATTGTTAAAGAAACTAAATAAAAGAATAGAAGAAAATATAGGTTAGCGCTAACCTTAAAATAGCACCCCGTTCCCCACATTTGCTTTCCCAAACAAACTGTACCAAGTAAGTTGTTTTTCTCTGTTCACTGTTCGCATTTAAATCGGAGTTTTATTGAGATAATCGCCCTCCAAAGAATTGTTCTTGAACAAACAGACGTACAAACGAGTGGTTGGAAATGCAAAAACCGAAATAAATCTTGGAAGGAGACGTCAGACCGATTCTGAGCGTTTCTCATTTAAAATTCTAGTCCGCAGCGTAATTCGGAGCGAATCTGTGGTGTTACTACGAGTTATTTAGTCGTGAGTGAGAACTGAGAGACTTTTATGAACTTACTAGCTTCTGCCCGCGGGTTTCACCCGCGTTCCCACAGAAACCGTGCATTTTTCCGCGATAAAAAGTAGCCTATGTTACTCTCCGGTCCTTAAACTATATCTCACCAATATATACATCACAAAAATTTCGCTTCCAACAGGATTGGAACCTATGTGTATTTGTGTGAACATCCGCTAGTGTCGCTTAACACTATAAAATATATTTCATAAAGTTAATACCTAATGTCTCAGGGTAACGAGCGCACTGCAGTGATGCGCAGGCCTTTGTGTTTCAAAGTTCTGAGTGGCACTGCAATTGTTATGGGCCGGCGTTATGCTTACCATCAGGCAAACGACCAGCCCGTCTCATTACCAAATAGCATAAAAAAACCTTAAAATTAAAAATATCTGATACTACGTCATATACTCTATACTACTTAGTATAAAATAAAAATCAAATACACAGGACAAAAACTGTTAAATTTATTTTAACATTATATTTAACATTAAACATACAATTTACTTTCATTTATATCAATTCCAAGCTGTAACCCATAAACCCGTGGTACCCTCTCTGGTTCATTTAAATTCCGTCGCGCTATTTGAATTGGAGATTTTACAGCCTTTAATCTAAAACCGACGTCGGAGATGCCGCGAACGTGTGCCTTCATCCTGCTAATTACGGTGAGCCAGATGTCGGATGCTGGGAACAGACCCGGTGGGAGGTGAGGTTCCGACAAGCAGAGATAAAGATACTTTATTTGTTAAAACAAATGTGTATTTGGTAATACACATATAATGCAATTTAAGTACACGTATGAGGTGGTGCCTATAATGGATGTAGGTAGGTACCCCGTCCGTCTGTTTGTTTTAGAAGGAGTATAGCACAATGAAAACTTTCTTTATAGTTCTAATTATTTGTAAAGCGTTATAGTAAAGCGTTCGTTATAGTTCTAATTCGCTGTAAAAAAGTGATGGTGACCACACTATCTGGCCGGATGGCTGTTCTTGTCTATAATAATAATAATAATAATGTTTATTGCCATAAAGTATGTAATTACAAATCACTTTTTACACAAGTTTCCAAATAGAATGTCTAAAGTACAAAACAGTCGGTACACAGAGAGTCCCAAACTAGGCGAGAGCCTGTGTCTTGGGACTCAGAGATGCGATTAACAATACAAGTTTAGCATTTAACAAAACAACAGTTATAGGTGTATACGAGTATGAGTATATGGGCTCCACCATATGATTTAAACAGAGAATTTATACTTTTCAATGGCCAATGGGTAAGCACATGGACAGAAGCTATAAATTTAATTTGTGAAGTTTTTAATCGTATGTGCGTACGTGTGTGTGTGTGTGTGCGTGTGTGTGAGAGAGAGTGTGTGTGTGAGTGTGTGTGTGAGAGAGAGTGTGTGTGTGTGTGTGTACAAGAGTGCGCGTATGCGCGAGCGTGGTATGTGCGAGCGTGGTATATATGTGCGCGAGTGTGTGTGAGAGAGAGAGATTGGTTGTGTGCGTATATGTTATGTTAGTAAGTGAAGTAACAGTGTTTACAGCTCTTCAGTAGGTTCAAATGAGGAGTTCTGTTTGCTCGTATGTTAGTTTTAAGAGCCAGTCTTTGACTAACCTCTTACAGGAGAAAACTTTGCATTCCTTCACATTACACCATTTACATACTTTGTTGTAGGTGTTTACGTGAGCGTAAGCTGGGCTTCTTCGAGAAAGTAGAGATGAGGCAAGAGGGAGGGGAAGGCGAAAATTACGTCTTGTTAATAAGTCGTTGTAGTCAGGACGATTGAGGAAAATTCTGTGAGCTTTAATTGTAGCACTTAAGACAAAAAGCTGGCGTACACGGAGTACCTTAAAGTCTTCGTAAAGAGTGTTAGTTGGATACCGGAAAGATTTCTTTAAAGTAACTTTGATAAGGGCTCTCTGGGCTCTTTCTACGGTGATGAAGCTACTTTTTCCAGCACTTCCCCAAATTGATATGCAGTACCTATTGCATAATTGACTGGCATAAAGCTAGGTAAACCTGCTTTAAAATGTCCAAAGGGGTACAGTCTCTTAGTTGTTTCATTATAAAAATTAGTTTCCTCAAACGAACTGAGAGGTCTGTAATGTGATCTTTATAGTTGAGGTTCTCGTCTAGAATAATGCCTAAATATTTTATTTTAGTAGTGCGATCAATAGAATTACAATTACAACTGGTGTGACGAGATTTATCATTGGACTTGTAGCAAGAATGGATTTTAAGTAAATAGTCAGAGTTTGGGCTCGCAGCACTTGTTTTGGAAAAAGCGATATATTTTGTTTTTTTGATATTTAGGGTCAATAAATTTTTATCTAGCAGCTCAGCAACTTGCGCTAGACCTTCTTCTGCATTGCTGTATACCTGTTCCCAACATTTTTCATGAAACAGTATAGCAGTGTCGTCTGCGTATGTGATTACTTCTGCGTTCGTTAAACGACAATTAACTATGTCATTAAAGTAAAGAGTGAAAAGTGTCGGTCCAAGTATACTGCCTTGCGGCACACCAAAATCGATAGGAAGGTGGCTACTGGAGTGAACACCGACTATTTTATATATTCATATTCTATTTCATAGTTTTACTTCAAGGCGCGCGAGAGCGTGTAATACCTCGTAGTCCGCGCTTGTTTCACTACCATGGTTATATTGACAGCAAAACGCAAACATGCATGCATCTAATGCGCCCATTAAGCATCCTTCTGCTTTCTCACTATTTAGTGATTCTAGCAATAATGAAGGGTCGATACAGATGTCGCTTCAACTACTCAAACATTGACAGACCATTCTATTATGCAAATTTGACAAAACGGTCGCCGCTGTTACCCGCCTTGTTTAGTGGCCGCGGCCCTGCAGAGCACTCGCTACCTTGAGACTAGGTATTAAGTTTCATAAGCCCAGTAATTTCAATGACTACTTTACTCATCATACCCTATGCTTGCACATTGCTTGACGGCAGACTACACGAGTAAAGCAGTGGTGTCTACTCAGACAGATACTGGTAGATAGATGAGTTACTTCTACCACCTGGTAAAAATTTCTTGGTCCAATATTCCTCCGAACGAGTTTAACAATATTTCGGTCGTCCTTTATCTTTGTCCGTTTTATCTACATTAAACTTGCTACACTCGCTTTCCATTCTACACGTCTATCAGCAGTCTGGATTGCTACGCCAGCACTAAAACTGCGATGCTACGCCGTAGCATAACTGCTACATCAGCGCAACACTAGTTCTTTTAGTTTTAGTATTTAGTGTGGGATATACTAATGTAAATGGTTTTGGACTAAAAATAGTGCCTGGTATCGTGCGGCAGACGTAATGACTCTGATTTGTAATAATGAAGGATATTTTGATGATATTAGAGTTAATTTGTTTTGTCTTTTGATTCGTGTCGTATATGTCGGAAATAACCAGAGTTTACTTTCATTAACTTCGTATTGTTAGCTTCGCTCGTTTACTCAAGCACTCAGTTATTGTTACTTAACAACAGTTTTTGGGCACTCGCCCACAGGACCTCCCAACACCCCTTATAGTCCTGCCCAAGCCACCATAAGCCTAGCAATACAGGCTTGGTCAACATCTTAAAGAAAATAGAAAGGATACACTCAGCTGTGACACGTAGACTCGTTGCTTCTGTAGTCCACAAGCACACCGAACAGCGAACACGCAGCGCGCGGCGCTCCACGCGCCTCGCGACCTCTAGTTGTAGGAGACGTCCGCTCGGCTCGAGAGCCGAGAGTCAACTGCTCAGAGAATATAACGCTACCGACTAAAACAACTTCTGACGGCTTGCCAACATGACAGTTCGATTGTCAAATGTCACTGTGTTACCATTTCACTAATTCGATCGACACCCAAAGACTAGATATTTCGATACCGTCAACATTACAAATTTCACTTGTTTCTCAGATTTTCCCTAGATGGCGCTTTCTACAAATTCTCAGACTGCGACTACCCGACACGGCCATTCTGCAATGACACACGCCCTCGTGTGTTAATCTAATTAATTTACCCGTGACTCTACCAGCAACTACCAGTCTCACTGGTTCGGTGTCGACGCGTGACGTCAGCCCGCTTGACCCGCTACTCGTGTAACTTTCCCGTCCTAACCTGGCCATCCTGCCCCATGTCGCGCTCGACATGGTTTTCTCCGGACATACTGCACGATCTTCTTCAATCTTTCTATGACAATTGCTATGAAAATATTTTGAATACCAGTGACTCACAGGAATTTATTTATATTGGAGATTTCAACACTCTTGGATTAACTAGGTTTAAAGAGCTTAATTCATTAGTTATGACGGCTAGCCCGCTTACAATCAGAAGTCCCATTTATTATGCGACACCGTGGTCGTCTGACAGCTCAAACAATTTAATAGCATACAAACAATTCAATTGCCCTGTAGTTTGGAGACCCCACCATGCCACTCACACTCTCAGAATAGAACGCGTCCAGAAGAGGTTCCTATGGCATTCATGTTACGCTGGCAAAATTCACAAAAAAAAATCATACTATGTATAATTAGATTTCTTCCAGACATCTTCTCCAGAGAAGCGAAGAAAACTACTGGACCTATTTATTATTCCCACACAAAGGTTTCAACCATTACAATTTTAACTTTAGAATACCCCGTAGAATACCACGACGCACAGTTTCACTGCCTGTCCCACCTTCTCGCTCCATAGTCTACGGCAGCAGGTAGCTCTCCAATTCCCAGATTGTGCAGAACATCAAATGAATGGTTCGGTACCGGAAAATCCCAACTTCTCAAGAAAATCCCAAAATTAATTTTTCACAATTCTGTAAACCATTATACAACAAGCACCTATGTTAAATGTTACTCTTTTTTTTATATTTAATTTTACCTGTTGTAATGTCCACCTTTAATTGGTTGTGAATTTAGCAATTTGTACTCTCTACAACTCGGTTATAAATTATGTCATGTTTAGCTAAGAAACAATGTAACAATTGTTGGTGAACCAAATAAATAAATATCTAATGCAAATAACAGTGTTCTCGGCCTAGCACCGGCGACTCCTGATGTTCAAGTTTACAGTGCAGATCCCCTAAGTCCTAGACTCCCATCATCTGGCGATTGTCTTAGATATAGATAATAATTCGGGTCCATCTGTCAAATCTTGAAAACCTAAATTCCAAAAACGATCCAATCCTAACAAATGTCTGCACTCCGAGGTCAAGTGTGAACTGTCTGAAACAGACTCAGATTCTGCGCTCTCAACTTTTGATATTTTATTTTATCAGAAACAGCAAACAACCACAGTATACGTAATAATTTGTGAAATACACAAAATAAACTGACAATAGTGCAGCCCATAACACCATTCACTGATCAACACAAACAGTTTCACACAATTCCGCCAGGATAAACATTGAGAAAAAAAAATAGATTTATATTACACTGAGTGAAAGATCGATTCCCGCATACTAGTAGGTGATGATAATACAATATACATAAATAACAAAAATTAAGTTTCCTGGTAGAACAATAACTATGTGAGTGAGAAGGGCATGTAACGTCCCACCGTGAAATCAGCTTCATAAAAACTGCCATTTTAAAACTATCCAAACCAAGTACAAAGATATCAATGTTTCATGAAGATATTAATGATATTGTCGCGGAACCAGACAAACTACATGCTGCGCTCAACGCGATAATAACGAAATATACACCCTCGTCAAAAAAAATTGATAAAAAAGCTACGAACCGACCTCAGCGACAAACCACTGAACCGACCTTGATGAAACCCCCATGGGATCAATCCGAAAGTACACCCCTTCAAGCAAAAAAAAGAATTTTCCAAATCTGTTTACAAATGACCGAGATCTGTGGCAACAAACACAAAAAAAAAAATACCCGACGAATTGACAACCTCCTCCCCCCTTGGAAGTCGGTTAAAAAAACTATCCTATTTGGTTCAGCCCTGCACCGAAACGCTGCCTAGAGCGGAAGTACAAATATCATATACCTTTAAATTGTTAACCCTCTTGAATACGACAGTTTCTCATACTATAGTCTGAAAGGCAAAATCCCTCTCGATAGCTGCTACAATGGTTCCACAAAATCAACAGAGGATTCCTTGCAAGTCAATTATGCTAAAGCACTTTGGAGGTTTGTTAGTAGCAAAAAAAAAACCGTGAACTCTATTCCTTTAAACACGACGTATGCGAGACTATTCTCCAGATATTTTAGTTGTTTTTGAAAACACAACTAGCGTTGTAAATCGTAATATATCAGATAATATTTACAATCACAAAAATACCTTAAGCGATATATATTTCGCAAAAGAAACGATTCTTCTTAAAAATCAAAAACCTGGATACTGCCAAAGACGAAATTTCTATCATACATGTCGAAACATGTGCCAAAGAACTATGCTCACCCACCGAAATTTTATTCAATAAATCCATTCGGTTTGATAGGTTTCCCACTCTTTGAAAAGTAGCTCGCGCCATTCCCATTCTCAAATCGGGTGATAAGACCCTTTTATTATAGTACTACTCTATGGATAAGACTCACTGCGAGAACCACAGACCTACAAGTACACTGTCACGCTTTGCGAAATCATTCGAGAGCGTCGTTTAAGAGAGCAAATTCGACGAAAAAGGCCAGATTTGGGGAAAGAAAATTCTTGGATTTTGCACCACGATAATGCGCCTACGTACAAGGCCATCATAGCGAATGAATTTTGACCAAAAACTCAACCAATACCCTCGAGCAAACCATCTTATTCACCAGATATGGCTCCAGCCGACATCTTTCTTTTTCCTAAACTCAAATTACCACTTCGTGGCACCAGTTTTCATTCAGTAGAATACATAAAGGAGAATTCGTGGCAAGAACTAAACTCAATTCCGGAAAAACGTTTAAAAATGTTTTGATTGATTGGATTATTCGAAATATAGCAAGCGGAGCAACTGACAAGCGAGCGGAACAAGAGACTACCACTACTCGCGTCACTGTTCCAAGTTTCGACCATACCACTGTATCGTTTCTGAAGGAGCATATTTTGAAGGCGATAAAATAATTTTGGATGAATAACTAACGGTTTGTGTATCATTGGTCGTTTCCCGGTAGTTTCTTAACAGAGTAGTACAGGTTAAATAACCTCACATCAACACAACAAAAATGAAACTCACAAGAACATACAACTTCCACAAAGACACCGTATCTAAAAGTCGCCTGAATTTGATGACTCTTTTTTTCATTCAATAGTAGTTCAAATGATATAACCAGACCTCACATACCAATGAATAACAAAAAGATTATGACAACTATTCACTCAAAAGAAATGATATGAAATGAAAATATTTATTTGTAATAATCAATCACTTAAACATTGATTAAAAACTCTAAAATCTAGCATAATTGTTACAAATTGGCCCAAAAGCAGATCTTCACGGTCAACGAAAAATTCATCTATTCGGCATAGTCCCACGGCCCGCGATGAACAAGTGACCTCAGACGTTCCGTCAAATTTGCAGCGCACCTTAGCGCAAAAACGCATTGAATGACATCACAAAGAAAAATGGAGACAACATCTCAATTCCATTCGCGTCGGCTTCCTGACCAAATCTTTTAAAATAACTATCGAATCAAATTATTAGCTGAATTGGATACTTTGTGGTCATCGAACTAAGAATAATGTGAAACAGCAAACGAACAACCGACAACCAGTCCTCAACAAAATTATCATGATATCGCATGGTTCGGAGAACCCTGTCCTCGACAAACTTAGCACAGAACAGCACAGTTCGAAGGCCCTTGTCCTCGAAAAACTTAGCACAAAATAACATGGTTCGGAGGCCCCTGTCCTCGACAAACTAAGCACAGAATAGCATGATTCGGAGGCCCCTGTCCTCAACAAACTTAGCACGAAATAGAATGGTTTGGAGGCCCTTGCCCTCGACAAACTTAGCACAAAATAACATGGTTCGGAGGCCCCTGTCCTCGACAAACTAAGCACAGAATAGCATGGTTCGGAGGCCCCTGTCCTCGACAATCTTATCACAAAATAACATGGTTCGGAGGCCCCTGTCCTCGACAAACTAAGCACAGAATAGCATGATTCGGAGGCCCCTGTCCTCAACAAACTTAGCACGAAATAGAATGGTTTGGAGGCCCTTGCCCTCGACAAACTTAGCACAAAATAACATGGTTCGGAGGCCCCTGTCCTCAACAAACGAATTGAAAGAACAATCATGTGAAAAAAACTTGACAGTGGAATAAAGCTCAGTCCCTAAAAACCAAATCCATCTAACTAAGAATCGGTAATATCTCTAAATTAAGTCGTCAGCACTTTTGTGGGATTTTCTAGTCACTGGGAGTTGATTCGCCCCACTTCTGATGTCGGAAATAACCAGAGTTTACTTTCATTAACTTCGTATTGTTAGCTTCGCTCGTTTACTCAAGCACTCAGTTATTGTTACTTAACAACAGTTTTTGGGCACTCGCCCACAGGACCTCCCAACACCCCTTATAGTCCTGCCCAAGCCACCATAAGCCTAGCAATACAGGCTTGGTCAACATCTTAAAGAAAATAGAAAGGATACACTCAGCTGTGACACGTAGACTCGTTGCTTCTGTAGTCCACAAGCACACCGAACAGCGAACACGCAGCGCGCGGCGCTCCACGCGCCTCGCGACCTCTAGTTGTAGGAGACGTCCGCTCGGCTCGAGAGCCGAGAGTCAACTGCTCAGAGAATATAACGCTACCGACTAAAACAACTTCTGACGGCTTGCCAACATGACAGTTCGATTGTCAAATGTCACTGTGTTACCATTTCACTAATTCGATCGACACCCAAAGACTAGATATTTCGATACCGTCAACATTACAAATTTCACTTGTTTCTCAGATTTTCCCTAGATGGCGCTTTATACAAATTCTCAGACTGCGACTACCCGACATATATAACCTGCATATTCACCTCCTTAAAAACTGATACCGTTTCCGTATACATCTTGTATAGTAATTACTGTTGTCTTACAAAATAAATCTAACTTTCACGTTTAAAACAGTGTGAATCTAACTACCTTTCATTCATAAATTCGTACTATAATTTTGGAGTACGAAATTGGGTCATTTCGTACTATAAATAGCATGAATTTGACCCATTTCCTTAGTAATAAATCTAATCTCCAATATATAAGCCACATGCTATGAATGATTTTATTGATATAGATATCTAATACACTAATATTATAGAGTAGTAATAAAGTTTGTAATTTTTTTTTGTTTGTTACCGATTTATCTATAATCTCTGGAACCGTCCGACGAAAATAACTTCCCGTCCTATAGCTTATGAAGTTTGTTTGCAATACGCCTTATATAGGAGCAATATAAGTCCGATGTATGAAGGTAATATGTTCAACAATGGACCGATATAAATTGACTATGATAATGCAATGCGATAAGTGACTATATAGCTGGTGCGTGAAACTGAAACCAGCTCCAGTATTTGCTAAGGTAACTTTTTACTGGTATGTATAACCATTTTGGAACTACTTAGGGTCCGTCTGTCTGCCTCTCATAAAAATTATTTGTGGTGTGGGGTTGAAATTGCGATAGTTTTACCAAAATTCGAAAGGACGTCGAAAATTAAGCGTCACACTAAAAGTTTGACTCTAATAATAATCTTAAATTGTATTTAAAATATATTATACATAATAAAAATAAAAAAATTAAACAGAACTAAACTCCTATTAAAAATTAAATGAAATATGAAAAAGTCCAACGCGGCTTATTCCTATGGAAAAATCCTTATTCAGATGTATTAAGGTTACTAATTGCGATGTATTTGGTTGCTAATCCCGATTGTATAAAATTCAAAGAAAAACGGTGAAAAAATGTTTACATTGTTTTCAATTAACTCTATTCATTCACTTCAATTTCAATTGTGTTTTAATCTCGGCCGTCTTAGATGTTCTACGAATAAACTAGCCCATGGCCGCCTATAGGGAACCTTCTATATTTAACCAGTAATATTAATTTATGTAGGAAAAATAATAATTTCGTTGTTTTTCTTACCCTTCAGAGTTTTCATGAAAGGATAGAGTAGCCCAGGGGTGCTTTAATACGCAACAGTAATCAAATGAAATAAATTTCCTAAATAAATAATTTTCTTTCCTGATTTGTTGGACGAATTAGAAACAACCGCAAACAGCGGGTGGGGATTAATTACTAAGCTGTGATAAATTAGAACGGGATTGGCGATGAATTGATGATAGATTGGCGAAGATAGGCTGATAGGCGATAGACTGGTGATAAGTTGGTGATGGATTGACGATATATCGATGTTGAAGGCTGTGTCTGGAGACCTAATGAAAGCGTCCTTCCTCTGGGCTTTCATTATTGACGACTTTAGGATCAAAGCTTTTGAAGATTCCTTGAGTATGTACAGTTACGATAGTGGCGGCAGAGGGTTGAAAAAGAAACCGAAATATTTTAAAAACTATTGACTATAGTAAAATAAATACATTAAAATTTCTAAGCGGCAGACTATACGAGCAAAGTGGTGGTTCCCACCCAGATGGACATTCGTAGAAGAGTTAGTTCTACTGGTGATATCCTCGTGTTTTCTTCTCTATGGAGCTAAGGGTTTCTTTTTTTATGTTATTTGGTAACGAGACGAGCTGGTCGTTTGCCTGATGGTAAGCATAACGCCAGCCCATAACAATTGCAGTGCCACCCAGAACTTTGAAACACAAAGGCCTGCGCGCCACTGCAATGCGCTCGTTACCCTGAGACATTAGGTATTAAGTCTCATAAGCCCAGTAATTTCACTGGATACTCTGCTCATCAAACCGGAACACAGTAATGCTTGCACACTACTGTTTGGCGGCAGACTTTTCGAGCAAAGCGGTGGTAACAACCCAGACGGACACTCGCAGGAGAGTTAGTCCTCCCACTAACAAAAAATAGCTCAAACAATAGCTCTTTTATAAAATAATAGAAAGCTGATAAAATTGATTAAATATCCTCTCCGAAGTAAATTTATATCTAAAACTGGATCTTTTGCTAAATTCACCATAAAATAACGAAAATTAATTTTGAGTGCCGAAGTTACTTCACGACTCTCCACTTCCCGGATATAGTTTATTTCCGTTATCGTAAAATTTTAACGACGGCGTTATCTTCTCAAATTATTATGTGATGAAAACTTTAGAGTCGTAATTGAAATAGTATTTTGAAGTCAGATTAATTTAATGAAGTACTTTAGTAATGTTGGTGATAAATTTATTTGAATTTGTAATTTATAAAATACTAGAAGCCGCACGCGGTCTCACCCGCTGCGTAAGGATTCCCACAACAACTTTGCACATTTCTGGGTAAATATTAGTCCATACACTCTCCAGTCTAAAAACTTATGCAAAATAACATAAATTACAATACACATATATATATACAATACATTCATAAAGTAAAACAACGGATTAAATAAACCATTTGAGGTTTATTTTGAAAATAAAACTAACACAAAAGACCGTTATTTTATTGAAATGTAAACGTAAAAAAATACCTTGATAAACAAAGGCTCTGTTGTAAAGGTTAAAAATAATGAATATATATTAGGAACCTAAATAACTTGACCGTTAGTAACTTAATGAAAAAATAGACACCTGTTGATTTAACAAACAATAAATCATGATAACGAGTCTATTTTAGAAATGTTTTTATTTACATTTTCCTTGATGGAATGAATGCCAGAAGTAAAGTATATTGTGATTCTAATTATTTTATATTTTCACGTAGCCTAAGCTACTCCTTGTAGCAAACCCGTCTTGTAAAAATCCCGTCAAAAGCGGTCCAGTCATTTCGGAGTTTTTTTTAATGTATTCGATTGGCTCACATTGGACCACAATCTCGCGTGATGGTTAGCGATGATGCGGTCGAAGGTGTATCACGCTTGCCTGTAAGGTACCTGTTCACTCTCGTTTTAAAGACTCCCAGATTATATTCCCGGAACAAACAGACAAACAGACAGACAACATGTTTAAAAATGGTGGTTTCGTTATGGTTTCCATATATACTTTCATATGCATTTAGTAAAAAGCTGTTATTGTGATATTACAAATAGACACTTCAATGTTATTTATTTGTATAGAATTTTTCACAGCTTACATACAAGTGTCTTTCGGGAGCTGTATTTGATAAGTAGCCCACGTTCAAGATAAATCACAGCCGTCACTAAAATGAGTTCTACTCATTACATCGTCGCTCAATGTCAGTTAATATCACTCAAATATCACACAATTATTAATCTTCTTCTTTTTTTGTGTACTATATATTTTGTTTTGTGTCAATTCACAAGTAAGTTGTGTATAATACTCGTAGTTGTAACTGAATTTTGTGTTTACAGTGTTATGTTACAAATAAGTGTTACTAAGCGCACAAGTCAAGATATTATCTGTAACTTTAAATTGTAAAAACACAAATTTATTTCTATACAAATTAATCAAATTGAAGTGTCTGTTTGTAATATCAAAATAACAGCTTTTTTATGGAATGCGTATGAAAGTATCTCGGGGACGGTGGTACCTATAAAAAATCAACCATTTTTAAAAGTTTTGTCTTTCTGTCGGTTTGTTCCGGGTAATCTCCGAAATGGCTGGATCAATTTTAACGGGACTTTCACTGGCAGATAGCTGATGTTATAAGGAGTAACTTAGGCTACTTTTGTTTTAGAAAAAGAATTAGGGTTCTGCGTAAAAAATAAAACCCATGAAATCCAATATCTACGCGGGCGAAACAGCGGGCAGCAGCTAATAAATAATTAAATAATCAGTTTTTTGTGGAAAAATATATTTTTCCAGACAAACTTTTATAATACGTAATTGGTACTGTAATCTCATGGCGACATTCCGGCTTCATCATCAGGACCCTGGATATAATCTAAGATCAGAGTATTTGTAAAGACGAATCAAACGAGCCCAGACTCGATAAGGCTCGGTCGTTCCGTTACAGAGTTCCTATGGCCACCTTCTGGCTCCATCATCAAACCAGCTCTGTGACATCATTATATTGCATTGTCATCCGATTTACTTATGTATGTAAAATTTCGAACACCGGAAAGTAGGTCAAATTAAGCTTGCAAGATTTGACCTAAACAAACAACCTACATAGAAAAATTGCAAGTTAAAAAAGCTTGTAAAAAAACGAAGCGAGTCTTCTCATGACCACGTTCAATGTAACTTGATTGAAACTACGAGGTGAAAAAATACTGTGTTTTTATCACGATTAAGTCATGTTCTTAAAATAATGTTTTGGAGTCGAGAAAGTTTAAGTTAATACACTTACTTATTAAAGTTGATTAGCGTAAAGTGACTTGTACAGTTCCAAATAAATAGGCTAAGGCTAGGCTTCTTGTAATGATTAAGAAGTAAATGTGAGTAGTATTTATTATCCGAGTACGTGTGAGGCATACTTTTTTAATTTTTTTTGTCTTTTTTTAATTGACGAAACATAAAAGAGGTTGTCAAGTCGACCCGTATTTTTATGTAAGACCTCGCAGAATTTTTCCAGAGTAGTTTGGTTTTAATTATACTTTTTTCGTTGTTTAGGATGAATTTTGAAATTAGTTAAAGTTTTTTTATAACTTGTGTATTACCAAAATTTTTTAAGCTTTAAATAAACATCCTTACCTTTTCACAAGAAACACAAACTAAACTCCCACATCACATCAATCCTTAACACTTCAAAGTTTCGTTATCACTACAAAAATCCGATACCCAAAAAACCTGCTCTACTCAAAGTTTTCGAATTACGAACTTAACGCGGCAAAGTTATATTCACGCGCAAACACGTCCGAATGACGCAGGGGCTACGAGCGAACTGAATGGGATATATCAGCGAGATACATTAAGCCAGGATGTTGCTGCTGAAAAACTTAAAGCAGCCGAATTGTGTTCTTATTTCGAAGAGTTAATGTCACATTTTGAACGGCAATTGTGTAGAAAGTGTATGAGCGGTTTGTTTGATACAGTACGTTGGACATACAGTAATTTGTGTGTGAGGTAACCGAGGAAGAAACCTTTAGAATTTTAATGCTGGCACTCCGCTAATGTAGTGGGTTTAAGCGTAGCACACATATGCCTACGCAGGACAGTACTACGCTGTAGTAACAGTGCTACGCTTTACAACTTGTATACACGTGATGTAGTGTTACTCTCTATAAAAGTTTATCGCTGCTGAGTTTGGTGTTTCAGGTTTTAAAGTTTTTACAACTGTAGCTGGGGTTGATGAAACGGTATAAACTGGCGAATATAACGTAGCTATAGCTGTATATGATAGCTTTAACGTTTGCATGTGTGCGTGAATCATAGATTCCGAGGTGATAGATGGCGTAAGCTGTTTGTTATGCGTGGTACGAGTTTGTGCTGCTCGTTCAACGCGTCTGAGTTTGACGCCTCCTTGGCTAAGTTTGTAATAATCCTGCCTGCAAAGCGAGGGGCTTTGGGTTCGATTCCCAGCCAGGGCAGTTTTTTTGTTGTGTATATAAAGTTTTTTCTTGATTCTTGGACATTTGCGTCTCTGTATGACATTGTGTCCATGCCACATGCGACGGAACCCTAGTGATGGGGTATTTAAACCGTTTGTGTAACACGTCATTTGGTATCACAAAACTACGTTATTTGACTTTAAAAAACACTTAGAAACGGTTAGAGTAGTAAAAAAAGAACATAATTATTTCTGTAAACGGTAAAATGCCAACCTCACGTGAATAAAGCAGGCTTTGTTTCAAAGTACAAAATTTCAAGTTTTATGGGCCAGCATTATACTTACCATCAGGAGAACTCCCAGTTCCTCTCATTACTTAACATAATAAAAGATGATGATAGAAAATGATTATAGAAGATAAAGCCCGGAAATGCGAACTAGAACTCTCACAATATTCAATTTCCCAAAACACATACCCCAGAGCATACCCCAAACGTTTCCGGACCACTACCCCTACCTTCCGATTCGTTACCGCTGCCCATAAAATTAAGCTACCGCAATATGTCCCCACCCTAATGATTTCGCAAATAAATGGCGCGTCCTGAGAATGATGCCTTGCATACGAGAATTGCCTACGGGTTCTATACAGAGCGCACGTAGTATGGGCAATGAAAACAACATATAAACTACTGTTTGGATGCAACATGTTTTTTTATACTACTGAATAACAAAGTAAGCGGGTTATTTGCTTGATGGTAAGCATAACGTCAGCCCATAACAATTGCAATACCACCCAGAACTTTGAACCACTCGTTACCCTGAGACATTAGTTATAAAATAGCGTCAACCCAATAACTTCACTGACTAGTTTACCCCATTACTGCTTGGCGGCAGATTAGACGAGAGGTGCGGTGGTTCTCACCCAGACGGACACTCGCAGAAGAGTTAGTACTATAAACTAGTAGATGCCTAAGAAACGTATGGCCTTGTTTGATACCGTTCACCCAGAGGCGTTTAGCGTTGCCCGAGGCGAAAGCGCTGCTCGACGCGCCGCATAATGCGTCACTTCTCGATAAACAAGGCCTAATGAGTTCTACCCTTACTGTTTATACATGGTCCTTGAAATGAGTTTTTATTTTGAGGCCTTTTACGCAAGTATTACGAGAAGTTAGAGCGATGATGACGTTACTTTTATATCTCTTTTGAAGCGTCGGAAGTTATATTTTGGTGTTAAAAAGAAATTGGCTTTAAATTGAATATTTTGAATTAGCTGCTGCCTGCGGTTTCACCACAAATTCACACGAAGAACCATGCATTAATTTTTTACTAAAAGCATATGAACGTATATACTTTCAAATAATATAGGCTTATTCTGTAATAAGCCTATTGTTTTATGTCAAACTAACGGTAATCTGCGGCTTTGCTCACATAGCCTAAGTTACTCCACACAACATTAGCTATCTACCAGTGAAAGTCCTATCAAAATCGGTCCAGCTTTAAGCAGCGTTTGACCACGATCTGACCTGATTGAAAATTATGCTGTGGTTAAAGGTGAAGCATAGAAGGTACAGTATACGAGTAAATCCTATTTATTTTACTTTTTCTATCTAAAAATGTTACATTTGTGAGCGTCTCGATCTCCATTTTCAGTACACTGGCATCTAAAATCCTTTTGGGAATCCAGTGGAAGCAATTTACAGCTGAAATCCAATCGAAAGTTTCAAATCCAACGCTAAAATAGCTGCTTCAATTTACATAACTACGGACTCTCTGCAAAATTCCTTATTCAGTAAGCTAAATTATGTTTTACTACGCGTTCGTTTTGGCCATTTAGTTTCCTTTTAAATACTTTGACATATTTTTAGAGCCACGGATACTTTACTATTATTAAGTAGGTTATATTATCAGCCTCTTACGCTCCCAGTGCTGGGATACCGGCCTTCTTTCAGAGAGAGAGGTATGGGCCATAATCCACCACGCGGGCCCAATGGGGCTTGGTGGATGTCACATGTCCTCGAATGTTGTGGTTCTTGAACATGCCAGTTTTCCCATGATGTTTTCCTGCACCGTTTTAGAGTGAATGTGAATAATCAGCACATAACTTTATATAAGTATAAGTAGTTCTAAACTATTGGTATTGGAAGTCAAAATAAATTTGATACTTCTGCTAGGAAAATAGCACCACAAACTGTGGGATGGCGAGAGGTCCTATCTGACTCCTACCGGATGCCGACCCGCTCCCGATCGGCATTGTTTCACGACCCGCCCGAGATTGCTTCTCAAATTACGCAAACTTCGTCAGTCGATGCTGAACCCTTTTATTTCCTATGCGCGTTATACTTACTTTTATCAGGTGTTAGGAAACCTCTCTCTTGCAAGCTGGAGGATTCACCACTGACCTACAGATCGTTGGCCGAAGCTACAACCACTGAGCTATCATCGTTTTAGGTTTAAAACACAAAATACGCATCATCTTTGTATACTACTGTATAGCGAAACAAGCTGGTTGATCGTTTGCCTGGTGGTAAGAATAACGCCGGCCCTTAACAATTGCAGTGCCACTCAGAACCTTGAAACACAAACGCCTGCACGGCACAGCATTGCACTCGTTGCCCTTATTTCACTGACTACTTTGCTCATCAAACCGGAACACAGTAATGCTTACACATTACTGCTTGGTGGCAGACTACACGAGCAAACCGGATGTACCCACCCAGATGGACACTCGCAGTGGATCTTAATAAAAAATATGTAAAGACCTGACCTCATCATTGCTTTAGAATATAAATAAAAGAAATATGTAAAGAGATGACCTCAAATGAACTGAAAATAAACCACAAAAAACATTTATAAATCCTAATTACTCCCACATCTGCACATCAAATAAATCAACCCCAGCTTTACTCGCAAATCATTAAATCCGAATAAATGTAGGCAACGTTTCCCTAACAACGGCTTGAGGGCTCTCGATTACAGCCGAATTAATCGGGAATCGATTACGACAATATAAGATTCGACTTTCGAGTGTAAATCGAATAAGTTTGGATAGGCGAGTATTGTCGGAGGCTCATTCAGATTTCTTGGAAAACAGTAATTTAATCAGCGTTCAAGTGAATTTTTTGTGGATATTTAAAAAAAGGGCACGTGGTCCCGACGGATAGAATGAGCGGTTTCAGTGCATATTTAGATTAGAAATTCTACTCTAGTGCGTCGCCATCTGAGATGAATTTATAGAAGTAACATTTCTGGGGGTTTACCACCTGGAAATGCAAAGCTAGCCTGAGGGGATGAACTTGAATAGCACTTCTATAGCCTTAGAACCTAATGTACATAATTATGCGTTTTGCTGTCAAAATAACCATAGTTTTGCTTCAAGCGCGGATTACGAAGTATTACACATACACGCGCGGCTTGAAGTAAAAGCATCAAAAATCCACGAACAGATTTTTGAAAATATTCCACAAGTTGTAAAATTGTGGACTTGGTTTTATAAATAAATCACTAACAGGATTTCAGTTCAGATCCAAGTTCGTGAAGAATCAGCAAACTATTCAACTTAAACTTAATTTTAGAGCGATCAAAAACCAAGCCCCGCATTCCCCAACTTGAAGTTAGTTTAACTATTCGTGAAGTTCCACGCTGAGATTTTGAAGCGTTTGGAGCTAAAGTCGCTTCGATGTTATGAGAAATTCCTGATTTGGTGGTTTTATACGTCGTATATATTTAACTAACCTTTTAAAGAAAAATATTTTTTTATAAATATTGAAAGGTTTATCATCTTATAACCATGTCTAACTTGTAACTTACTTTATGAAGACATTGGTATTTGTAACTCCAGAACAAAAGTCATGGGTTCCATTATACGGATCTTGAGTCTAGTGTGGAAACCAGGTTCTTCTATGCACTTCTTTAATAATAATAATTATGTATTAGTTCAAGCCTTTCACCAATTTTTTTTTTCGTTTTTTAGTACATCATCATCAGACAACTGCTTAAATGACTACCCCATAATGAATGGGTTGCCTTATTACACCACGCTTTGCAGGCGCATTGTTGATTACAGTAGGTTTGGGTACAGACCGAGAAGAATGGTGCTGCTTTTCTATGACTATTCCCTGTGCCGACTTTTACAGCACCCTTGGGATGAGGTTGGGTGGTTCTGTTTATGCGTAGGGACCACAGACTTATTATTTTATTGTTGGTATGTGTGATATTTCTCACGGGAAACAATAAAATACGACACGTCCGAACTATTGTACTATATTTCCAAGAGAGAGAAGTATACCCACATTTGCAATAATTAATACAAAAAAGCAAATACCGTACAGTATGTCATCTGTAAACGGTTGATGACATGCTGCATGGCTGGTATTCAAATCATAACTTGAGGATAGGGGAACAACATATTAATTACCATTGCAGGAGGGCAATCGCGTTAAAAATTATCAACCAATCCGCTTCTAAACCACAATCGCATCACAGCTTTTTGACCGTTTCGTATCGCGCTAATAGTTTTACCAAAAGTTGAGACGTATCTGGACAACAATTGACAGTTAACGCTGTCAAATGAACGGCAATAGCGAATTCCACACGCCTGAACCGAAACTAAACCACAGTAGGTATCAAACTGCAACTAAACCATAATTGTACGCTGTCATTTCAAATTAGGGCGATCGGGGCCCAGTTTGCGATGGACACTCGCAGAAGAGCTAGTCCTAAAGTTAATTCAAACGCCAGATAATTTTGAAGCAGTCTCTGGCTACGTGCAAAGAGAATATAATGGCTACGTGTAGAGGTGGCCTGTCTAATCTTACCATCGCTCGCCATTCAAAACTATTGTCACAGCGTGCTATTGTTTAGGAAAATCGATAAAGACTATTTTGTCCTTTTCCAATTGATCCTGATGTTGTGAATGTATCTTGTAGAAGACATCACGCGGTAGGACTAACTCTTCTGCAATTGTCCGTCTGGATGATTATTGAGTACACTGCTTTGCTCATGTACTCTGCCATCAAGCAATAATGCTCAAGCATTTCTGTGTTCCGGTGTGATGAGCAAAGTAGTCACTGAAATTACTGGGCATAGAGTGCAATGCAGTGCCACGCAGGCCTTTGTGACCCAAAGTTCTAGGTGGTACTGCTATTGTTAATTGTTATGGGCTGGCGTTATGTAAGCATAACATATGACATCAGGCAAACGAGCGGCTCATGTCATTATCAAATAATATAAAAATTGCTTTAAAAAAGCTACGAACCGACTTCAGTGACAAACTACTAAACCGATTTTAATTAAATTTCTATGAGACTAACCTGAATATATATCCTTTCAAATAAGAATTTTCCAAATCGGTTTATAAATGACGAAGATATGAGGTAACAAACATAAAAAAAAATACCCACCGAATTGATAACCTCCTCCTTTTTTGGAAGTCGGTTAAAAAAGAAACAGCTACTTTTCAAGACGACCTTATAAAAACAAAGGAACAACAAAAATGATCTGGTGTTACTACCTACTATAATATGAGAAGCCTACTATAATAGTATAGGTTTTTATATTTTCTATTTTATTTATTTTTTTCACCCATTTCACTACACGTCAAGAAAACAAGAGCCCATCAAATTCTCCATCAAAACAATACTTTAACAAAATTCCATTTCTGCCAATTTCCCGAAATATCAGTACGCGGTCGTGCGAGAAACAGCATCGTTCACAAGTGGTCGTAGTTAGGGGATGGGACATCCGGCTCTCCGGCCACAGTAGGCCTTGTTTGGCCGCTGCAGAACTTATCCGGTCACTGTTCGACTTATCTTAACACATAATCTGTCAACGAAGGATTTCTCATCGCTGGTCTTATTCTAGTCTAAGCGCGTTTACTATCTTCGACTACTTTATCAGTTATAGCCACTCTACACGCGCCCATGAATTACGTCCGTAAAGCCACAAATCAATCCACATTCACGGTTCGCGGATGTTCTCTACTCTCATCCACGAATCGCGGACGTGAACAACAAATGGAAAAGAGCGCTGTGGGTGTGTCCACGGAGCTGAGCTCGGACCTTTTCCGAGACTATTCACGACAGCTGTATACAGCATGATTAAAAATCATATTACTGATTAAATAACTAGCTGTGCCCCGCGGCTTCGCTCACGTAGCCTAAGTTACTCCTTGTAATATCAGTTATCTGCCAGTGAAAGTTCTATCAAAATCGGTCCAGCCGTTTCGGATATTTCCCGGAACAAACAGGCAGACAGAGACACAAAATAAATACGTTTTCGTTGTTTTGTTATACGTACCGTATGTACTTTCACAAGCATTTAATATAAAAAAAGTTATATTACAAACCGACACTTCAATTTTATTTATTTGTGTAGATAACAACTAAATAAAGAACAGTTTTTTATTGCTATGAATAGCAATAAAAAACTTATGCCGAATTCGGCATAAATTCTCTCAGAACGTCCTTTTTGAAAAGTCTTAGGTACAAACATCGGGTTTTTTCTATATAATACAGGATTATTTTTCCTTTCATTGGTCGGACAATACGGGTCATAAAGTTTTATAGTGACGGGCCCGGTGTTCCGGCTACAGGTCGGTTAGGGTACGGAAGCTTGAAGATTAACGGTTGATTAAATAAGAAGCGGTTTGTTTTTGGTATTTTTATGATTTAGGTTTAATATTAAAGTAAAATGGGAGTTGAAGGTAATGAGGGTTGGTGTTGTGTCGTTTTTACACTGGGTATCATGATTGCAAAAAATATGAACTTCCCTTTAGTTTTCGTATAGAATAATGAAGTTACGGGCTTTTACAATTTTTTTAAATATGGCCTATGTAAGCCTAAAAAATGGAAAGTAAAAACTGCATTTTGTGACTCAAATCATCATTATTTAAGTTGAAAATTAAATTATTAACGAAAATTATCTACATGAAATATGTAGGTATCTATTTACATTTATTAATCTGGCCTTAATTATAACCATAGGTTAACTTAGCCCGGTGGCAATGGCCCTCAAATACGGGGGCTTATTACCGATCGTCCCCTATTCCGGATTAGTGTGAAAAGCACTTAAGATTTTATTTTTCGTCATTTCTATCGTGCCTCGTAAAGCTCGTACGTGGTAGAGTCGGGTTTTGCGGGTGAATTATAGTTTCTAGTTTATTTTATGGTTAATTAAGTTCGTAGCCGAAACATCTTATTCTTTATTAAATATATTTTATCTCGCACCTACGCATATCACCAAATCATCAGTATGACGACGGTCCTAGCCAGTATCACTCAGGATGATGTAAGGATACCCCACATTTGTAGCGGATTCATTCAACATCGACCTTCAAATTAATTTCTACACATAATAGCGGTTGGCGGTGAGAGCAGTTTGCGCCAATGTGGCCACAATCTGGAATACCGCCAAGACATGTCGGGAACACTTAACAACGTCTATGTAATTGTTTCGAGGCATATTAACCCGCTGAGATGGGAGTTTGGATTTAATTGGTCAAGTCGTGTCTGTAACTTATGACCTTGTAACGAGACAAGCTGGTCGTTTGCCTGATGGTAAGCATAACGTCGGCCTATAACAATTGCAGTGCCACCCAGAACTTTGAAACACAAAGGCCTACGCGGCACTGCAGTGCGCTCGTTACCCTGAGACATTAGGTATTAAGTGTCATAAGCGCACTAATTTCACTGGCTACTCTGCTCATCAAACAGGAACACAGTATTGCTTGGACACTACTGCTTGGCGGCAGACTTTTCTCACAAATCGGTGGTAACAACCCAGACGGACACTCGCAGAAGAGTTAGTCTTACCACTAACAGATTCTGGCGGTTTTTGCTTATTGGAAATGAATGATATCTTATACCTTTTGGAATGAAACGAGTACTGGAGCCGTGATATAAATGAATAATTTTAGTTAAATTATTCAAAATACACAAACACATGCTCACGATTCCCTTTAAACTATTCGTGGTATTTATTCTTAGAGATAATACTAGTAGTGTAACAATTATATAGGAGTTTTGCGACATGCGTTGGCGGCGTTCCAAAATGTGGCCACACTCGGTGCTCCACGTCTACCTCAATTATGTTACATATATTTTCAAGTTGTAAAACCAATAGTTTGTGTACCCAGTAAGGTAAGGCCTACTACTTATCGCACGTTATAATGGATTGACTGCTGTACATCATTAACACAAGAAATATGTCTACAGCTGAACATTGGTCTTCCGGACATCTTGGTCATCTCAGTAGATTAAGATGTTGACCGAGAAGAATGATGCTGCATATTCCCTGCGCATACTCTTAGCCGGCTCAGAGAGAGCTTCTAGGGGAACATCTCTTACCCTCATATTCTTAATCGTAATAGAAAATGTTCCTTATCCTTAACTCAAGCCTTCGTTAAGGACGTTCTCCAAACATTCTCACAATCGGTATTCTTAGTTGCTATTTCTACAGTTCTCGACTCAGGATTCAGCTAAGGCTTGACGTCATGACTTGAAGGTAATATTTTTTTAATGTTGTCAGAACTTCAACTTTCATTCATGTTTTTCATTTTTTTTTATTTAAACAGCCAAAGTCATTGACGATAATAACACAAAAACTTCATTTTGATTTCAATTGTTTTGAACGGATGTCCATAATGTTCATTGACGTTATTCAGAAGTCATTTTTTTTACTATCACCTATTTGAGTATGGCTGGGAGACAAACGAAGCTTCCATAAGTAAGGTCGCGATCTACCTTGACTTTGACAGTTATTTACTACATTCGAAATAGGAAAGCCGTCAAGTAGAAGAATTTGTATACGACTAAAACTACAGATTTCCTTGAATGTGATAGAGTGAAGGTAAGGAACGTTTGATGTTTCGATTAAGAATATGAGTGTCAGAGCCTCTTCCTAGGAGAACAGATGGGGTGGTACTATTGGGGGACCTGATCTCGTTAACTAATTGCATAAAAAATGAGACACCCTACTTCGATACTTCTATATAGGTATACTTATACTAAAATTATAAAGCAGAAAAGCTTGTAAGTTTTTTTGATTGTTTGTTTGTTTGTTACCGTTAATCTCTGGAACTAATAGAATGCTACATTATCCTTGATTGTTATAGGCTAAATTTTATTCTGATTCGATGCGTGTGAAACCGTGAACAAGCGCTAGTACATAATATGCTGCAAAGGCTATCAGTCTAAAACTTCCTTCCTCTAAAGATCTTATTCAAGGATGTTTCCGTGATTAAGTCTAAAATTTAAAGGCTTTGAAAACGTTATTTAAGTCTAGACATAGTGCCTGCGAGGCTGCAGTTGACAATGAATAGGACATCATTAGGACGTTAAGCTGAGCGTAACTTAATGTAAGTTGCATATAGTTGCTGTCGTTAAGTTTCTGCTTGAATTTGAAAAAAACTTGACGTACAAAATTAGTATCTTAAAAATGTATAGAACTCATTTTTTTACGGGCACGTTGAATATGTGATGTCACGTGTAAAGCCTATTTTGTACAGGGTGGTTGTAGCTCAGTAGATAAGCTCGACTTTGGCTATCATTTTTGACGTTACTAGCGTTCGATTTCAATTTTATTCGACATAGATTTTTTAGATATAGACATTTTTACTTTTTTTTAAATAGGGATATAAGTAAATGTAAAAATCGTATCAATAGTAGAAAAATCATTTAGTTACAAAAAAATCCACTGAAATCGTTTCCTATCGTGCGCTAGTGTTGCATTCACTTTTGAACCAAACTGCACTTGAACAATCGCGTTTAAAACGTGAACTGCCTCTCGAGGACTTAAGGCAACACATCAGCGGCGCAACTACCGATTTTTTTGATCGATCAAATTAGATAAAATTGACAGTTCAAATCGATAAAGTGAGTTTTATCGACTTTTTATATAATTTATCGAACCTCGATACAATCGAAAAAAGTTATCAAATAGCTAGGTCGAATCCAAAGAGAACGTAGAGCTACTACAATACTTTACGATCAGACTTCGGTACTCGCAACATTCGATACATTTATCGATTTTTCGGTTCGACAAATTTATCGAACCGACTTCCGTACTTCCGCCGCAGACTTCGGTACTCACAACATTCGATAAATTTTTCGGGTTTTTTGATTCGATAAATTTATCGAACTGACTTCCGTACTTGCGCCGCAGGTACTTCATAGCAGAAATAAAAAAAGATAATATTTGCGCGAAAAAATTACTCTCCCAAAGAAATGATCAAAAGATTTGAGCTCGACTCCCTCCCCTTTCTAGGTTAGTGCTTAGTTTCACTGCTCCACTGTATCATGTTACAACATAATGCGGTGACTTGATACCTTAGCATAATTAGGCGAGCGCACGGTATAATGAGGAGAGAAGGTAAGTTTGTTTAGGAAATTAAGGAAAGTTAGGGTATAAATATGATAGGAATACTTTTATGATATAAAAGTTTGCAACTGACACTAATTATATGTTATTAACTAGCTGTGCCCTGCGGCTTCGCTCACGTAGCCTATGTTACTGCTTGTAACATCAGCTATCTGCCAGTGAAAGTCGCGTCAATATTGGTCCAGTTGTTTCGGAGATTACCCGGCACAAACAGACAGACAGTCAAAAATTTAAAAAACGGTTGTTTTGTTATAGCCACCACATATACTTTCATATGCATTTAGTGAAAAGCTGTTATAATAAAAAATAAAATACACGCTTACACTCATACTCCCGCACTAGGATTCCCTGTGTCGCAGGTGGCAATGGCACACAGATACACATCGCAAACATCCAAGACCCGAGCACAAACTTTATTGCTTACACAAAATCTGCCTCGGCTGGGAACCGAACCCGGGACCCCACGCTTTGCAGGCAGGGTTATTACCAACTTAGCTACGGAGCCGTCGTTATTTTAATATTACAAACAGACAATTTTATTTATTTATATAGATATCTTTCTTCTAGATTGTTAAGCACAAATGGTGGTGAGGTGAACCTTCCTATTCATTCGCCTTTACTTCACTCTTTTCAAGACGTCTTTATCGTATATTTTGCCATATCTCTATATACTACATCTATTCATCTGAGTCAACCTTGCTAATAATTCACTCTCTTCAACGAATCTTTAACTCTTTTCCCTTTTTATCATATCAGATACTTCGCCATATGGTATCTGTTCATCTGATCTTCGATCCAGATCTTCGAGGTTTGCTGATTTCTTGTTAGCTGTCTACAGATGCCTACGTAATCCGATAATGTTTTCTTCACATTTCCATACAGTCTCAGCATAGTCTCAAGAGTAGTTGACAAGAATTTGAAAATAAAAAGAAGCTATGGTAGCTCAATGGTGGCTCAATTGAGGCTCATACTGGCTCATTGATTTTTTAGAAACCTGGAACATGCATATAGAATTTATCAACTATGTGGTAGACAAACGCATCCGTACTATAATCAATACGAATGCACCGTTCCCGGAGGAATAACCACGCGGATGAAACCGCATGCAGAAGCTAGTAGTGAATAAAACCACATTTATTATAACAATTGTTAGTGGTAGGACCAACTCTTCTGCGAGTGTCCGTCTGGGTTGTTACCACCGCTTTGTGAGCGAAGTCTGCCGCCAAGCAGTAGGGTGCAAGCATTACTGTGTTCTGGTTTGATGAGCAGAGTATCCAGTGAAATTACTGAGCTTATGAGACTTAATACCTAATGTCTCAGGGTAACGAGCGCACTGCAGTGCCGCGCAGGACTTTGTGTTCCAAAGTTCTGAGTGGCAGTGCAATTGTTATGGGCGTTATGCTTACCATCAGACAAACGATCAGCTCGTCTCATTATCAAATAACATAAAAAAATCTTTATTTGAAGATCTGAAAAATCTTCATTTTGAAATAGTGGAATCTTATTTAAGATTCCACTATTAAAGCGCTAAAGTTAAACCTTATTCTAGTAAAGCCGTCAATTTAAATGCTAAACTAGAAATTGATGTGACAATCAGTCGGCTATCTGCCCGGGCAGCTGCGTAGCACTAATTCGAGGCGGCGGATGTCGGTAGTGCCTCGTTTGTGTTACTGGAACTATTCGTTATCAGCCTCTTACGTTCCCACTGCTGGGATACCGGCCTTCTCTCAAAGAGAGGTATGGGCCATAATCCACCACGCCGGCCCAGTGCGGCTTGGTGGATGTCACATGTCCTCGAATTTTGTGGTTCTTGATCATGCCAGTTTCGTCACGATGTTTTCTTTCACCGTTTTAGAGCGAGTGTCAATAATCCGCACATAAATTGATATGTCATTGGTGCGTACCGAGTCGATATTCGAACTATGGTGCGTGGGATTGAAAGTCGCACCGCTCCCGCTCGGCTACACTCGATCCATTATGATACGTATATATTATGTACGTATATCTTTTAAATACAAAACTAACTGGTTCAATTAGCTGAAGCAAGTTCACTAGCCAAGTCCAAACGCTCCACGGTTCCTAAGCCGAAATTCATATGTGGCTTGCTGCTCTCATATTGTTCGCCGTTGTCACGAGCCAGCGATTGCAACGGAATTAATGCGTTATGCTTTTTCCAACGTTTTTCAAACATATTTCCAACGTTTTTTCTACATTTTTCCAACGCTTCTCAACATTTTTCTTTCGTTTTTTAGACAGTTGGCGCAGTTTTTTCAACGGCACCGCTGCTTTGTGGCTTTAGCGGTTTGTAGGACTATTAATTGGGTGAGTAGGATTTTCGTAAGAGGAAATCCGAAAATAATGAGGAAAGTAAAAGGATACTTAAGTAAAGGGATTTATATGGGAGCTTGGGGACTGCAGAACTAATTTCAGGACTTGAACTTTAGTTTTGCTTTTTTCAAATTAAACAACATGAGTAATTTGAATTGTATGTTCAGCTTGCAGAGTTTAAATATAAAAACAACACATGAACAAACATAATTATTTCGCATATGAATTTGGAATGGAATTCTTTGATAGCAATGTTTTCCAATAGCTCAAGACGAGATTGAATAGGTTTCTTCTATTAAGCAAACGTGCTACACCTCCGTTCGCATCGTCACTGAACATCAGGTGAGATCACGGTCAAACCTTAAGGTGCCTCATCACGGCCCACCTAAGTAGAACGCAAAAATGGCCTAAAGGCTTGTTGGTTCATCGAAGAAAAACAAGCATTACGGAAAAAGAAAGAAAACGCCAGAGCCTTCGGTTGGCATTCTGAAAATTTTGAAATAAATTTCCGAAGACAATTAGTGCGTGGTAATTTCCTAAAACTTGTTCTAGGAAATACGTGTTTTTGAAAATGCATTACGTGTTTGTGAAATTAATGTTTATTATTTAGAATCTCCATTACATGTCCTAGGATCCTATGCAAGTGTTTTGTTTAACTTTACATTTATGAAAATATTGTGAACGGCCAAAGTCAAGGTAAAATTTGTTTAAAAAGGCTGTGTTTTTAAGGCTTTTACTGAATTGGATTGTCAAAATTTTAAATTTTTGGTTCCATATAATCCTAGATATAATGTACGAGATATGTATTTGTTCAAAAAACCCAAAGAAAAAAATTGATACAACACTTTAATCATGTACGAGCGTTTGTATGGAAAGTATGGCGAGTTGAGGCCTCTTAAGCATTGTTAAGGTAAAAAAATAATAATATACGGTACTAAGTCTAAACCAGTTGACAAGGGTTCTCTTATGCCTATGCAATAAAGAAGAAGTACACGATACACATACCTAAATATATATACACGTAATACGTATTTCTGGAGATGGCGACCGGTTAACGCAGATGCCACGCAATTTGCATGTATATAGGGTGATTCGAGAATGGTAACAAAAATTGAAATAGAGCATTTAGGGACTCCGATTGGATCTGTATTCATTTTGCTTAGTCCACGTTTCGAGTTTCATATTAAATTTAAACTTAAGCTAAGTATCTAAATAGCTTACGTTTGTCTGGAAGAGATCGCTGCTTGATGATGATCATCATCATCAGCTTATTATGCTCCCATTGCTGGGACACCGACCTTCTCTCAGAGAGAGAATATGGGCCATAATCCGCCACGCGGGCCCAGTGCGGCTTGATGAATGTCACATGTCCTCGAATTTTGTGCATCTTGAACATGCGGGTTCCTTACGATGTTTTGCTTCACCGTTTTAGAGCAAGTGTGATAAATCCACACATAACTTGATATAGTCATTAGTGCGGGCCGAGTCAAGAATCGAATTATGCTTCGTCGAATTGAAAGTGCAACAAGTTTCCGATCGCCCACACCAGCTCAAGTCGTTCGTTGCTTATTAATAAATGTATCTATCTTTCTATCTAATGCATTACTTATAGTTCTAGCCAACTGGCTCAATTTAGGTTTAGAATCATCAACAGATCGGTTTGCGTTGTCGGCTCACCGGCCATCAGTCACCGCCAGAGATGTGAGCAGCAAGATGGGGGAGGTAAGCAAACGCAAGCTGACTCAAGCGGACTCAAGCACTTGCGCGCAGACAATGGTCAAAATTGTAAATGTAGACGACATTCTCACTACACTAATTTCAACTTTATCCCAGCTGTATAAATACATATAGACAATAGCCACTCGTACAAACTAGGTCGCACCCCAGCCAAGTTTTTGCTCCAATACAGTCGGAATGACTCCACCATTGCGTTATTCGGAGCTGTATGGATGCAAATCGTGTACAGCTGCATCTCACCGCATCGCTAGCTTTTATACAAATGTCGCTACCCTGCAGCGTAAGTACGGATCTTTTCGACCGATAAAATTGACAGTTCGAATCGATAAAGTGAGTTTTATCGATTTTTTATATAATTTAAAGAGCCTCGATACAATCGACAAAAGTTATCGAATAGCTAGTCGAATCCAAAGAGAATATAGAGTTACTACAATACTTTACGATCAGACTTCGGTACTCGCAACATTCGATAAATTTATCAGTTTGTCGATTCGACAAATTTATCAAACCGATTTCCGTACTTACGCCGCTGAACCGACTTGTAAAGGACATTATGTTGACCTAGGTAATAGGCATAGAAATATAGATATCTATGCCTATGGCTGCCCAAATTGTCATGTCAGATCAGATAGTTTGCCTGATGGTAAGCGTAACGCCAGCCCAGGGACGTAGACTCGATTTTTTATGATATCAATCAATGCGTTTTCTCAGGAGAATCAAATGTCTTTATAGAAAATACCTATTAAATTTCACTAAACAAACTGGAAATCGATCGCTAGAAACGTCAATAATGAGAGCCAATATCAAGTGTATCTACTGAGCCCTAAAACGTTTCATACAACTTGGTCAGAATATATTACGTCAGTTGTTCTACGCGGTCCGTAATTCTGTGCTAAAAACATACATTTTGTTGATTTGGCAAAGAAAACATCAGTGAGAAGAACCATTATGTACAGACTTGGTGCTGTAAGTATGCCTAGTTCGCAAAACTGCTCTATACATGATTCCCACGGAGGAGTGCGCACCATGGTTCTGATTGCTCGCTTTTGCATAATAAATGCCCTATTTATATTATAGTTGTAACTGTTCTCCCAACACCTAAGAAGGAAGTCAGTTTAAATCCTTCACACAACAGTCTTGCGCCAATAAAGCGTACATATAGAGCCGCTCTGTGTAATTCCGCTAACCGAATCGGCGGCCGATATCGCGCGATGCGGGCAGCCGATATTCCCAATGACATGGCTACAAGCGGTTTGTGCTACGTTTGGACGGATCGAGCGGTCAGTCAAGGAGCTCACTGTATAATTAGACGGCAAGTGTTCGCGCGCGAACCAGTATACCAGTAGCGGTACCTGCATGGGGCGCGGGGCGGGTTGCCCGAGAGGGGAAGGCTGCGGGGTGACGACGCGCGCGCATCGCGGCACACACATCATTCACCAAGATTCGCCGCTGCGACGCATACTCTTTGCCATACTTACCTACAATCTATATAATTACGTGTCCAAAAATCCTAAGTATTAAACAAGTGAATCTAACAATTGTGTTTCACGACTACAAATACCCCAGTACATCGTCGGAGCGAGTACAGCAAGTTAAAAGTCGTTGAAATTGGATGTCTCTTAGTAGATGGTAACTGAAAAGTTTACTTTCACAGTGAAAAAGCCTGCTCAGACATTATTTGCTACCGCCTGTGGTATACAAAACAGATTAGACACTGAACTCTTTATAAATACGGGCAATATTAACGCTCGATATTTCTCTCTACCAACAGCTGTCCGAGCAAAGCTTAGGCCCGTCCCGATTAAATTAGCGGTGACTAGGGCTAGCGCGACTAGAACGACGCTCGTTAGCTAGGCCTATGGCAGCCCTCACGCCTAATTCATGATTGATGGATAAGAATCAAGCGCGGACCACGGGAAAACCCACGATCCCGCTTGACGCATATCTTATCGTCTATTGTGGTCGTGGTTGGGGCTTGATGGAAATCTAATCCGAAGCAACCAGCGAATAGCTTCATTTCAAATTACCGCGCACTATGAATGGTCGCTCGTTGTCGCCGCCATAGTCACTTCACTATGTCCACACGCGGCGATTTCTTACGTTTGATATTTCCCGCTCGCCATCTGAAAAATTTTGATGCTAGTTCATTTTTTCTCGGAATAAAGTACCCAGCTCCATACAAATTTGGTACTGGTCCTTTGGAATGTAGATAGATTGTAATAAAATATATGCTATAAATCGCTGTAGAAGCTAGTAACAACATAATTGTACTTACTTCAGCGAGTAGCCTTTCAAGTAACTATCCCCACGCAAACGAGTCACGGCCTGTAACAACATGTTATCTGACGGCGCGGTCAGGCGTCCGTATCAGAATGAATTTCCAGTGGAGGCGAGCTCAGCTGGTACCAGGCTAAATTCCCGCTATCTGATAAATTTTGGACTGTGTTTTTGGAAACCGCATACTATTTGACGTGTTAGGTGAATATTCAGAGACGAATCTAAACGTAAACTCTTACATCCAAATGTCAAACTCTACATATAATAAATGCGAAAGTGTGTTTGTACGTTTGTTGGTTTGTCCTTCTTTCACGCAGTAACGGAGCAACGGATCGACGTGATTTTTGGCATATATATAGTTTATAGACCGGAGAGTAAGATAGGATACTTTTTATCCCGGAAAAATGCACGGTTTCTGTGGGAACGCGGGTGAAAACCGCGGACAGAAGCTAGTAACATAATAAATAAGTCCTTTTTATGATTCTACAGCGACGGTAACAAGATTTGACTGTAGTAAAGAACAAAATCGGTCTTTAGACAGTTCTGTACACCGAGACAGCGATAAGTACAGAAATAAGTCGCCCGTCATATACAGAAGCAACTGGTTTATACTGTTACGTGATCTTGACGTGACATGTGTCACAGCGCAGAACATGCCTGTGACATTATGTCCCTGAGAGACTCGGTACTACATATATAGTAATCTGTGTTTATAATAATTATTTTAGTTGTGAAAATTGAGTTGCGGCGTTTAACTTTTAGACTTTGTCTAGCTAAACAAGCTCCTAAAAGTAGTTTTTTGTTAGCACAATATAAGTTTCAGTAAGTATAAAAATCAACCTGCAATCGATGAGTTTTTTAAGTAAGCCAAAAAGCGTTAAATACTATCTTTTTTATGTTATTGGTAACGAGACGAGCTGGTCGTTTGCCTGATGGTAAGCATAACGCCAGCCCATTACAATTGCAGTGCCACTCAGAACTTTGAAACACAAAGGCCTGCTCGGCACTGCAGTGCGCTCGTTACCCTGAGACATTAGGTATTAAGTCTCCTAAGCCCAGTAATTTAACTATCTTCACAAAAGAAGCTGCAATGAAAATTTGGTCAGCGGAAAGCTGGTACTAAAGCAATTAAAAAAAATCTCTCAGAATCTTTTAAAATAACGAGTCGAAAAGGAATGGACAAATATCAGATGTCCATCATGCAATCGTAATGCGCCACACCAGACGGTAAGTTATGAGGTGATTGTGGTAATCCCATTGTTGGCGTGTGACTTATGCTTGATGAATTTTCGTCAAGTACGGTGCGTGTACGCTTATTTCTAGAAAAAAATATATATCAATCAGTCTTTAAACAAAGGTGGTTCCTCCATAGATTCTAACATACCAATTTAAAATTAGGTAGTATAATTGACTGTGTTCTCTCCTTTGTGAGTTACCCTACATAAAAGCAAGCTTGTAACTTGCTGCAAACAGCAAAAAGCTCAGCACCCGTTAGGGCCGTAAAATCTAGTATTCAGTAGCGGATAAAGAGGCTTTTGTGCCAAAAAAGTGGGTCATACTGTGTCAGAGGTACACAGCAGTGCATGTGATGTGTACACCTCTTAAATGTGTTTTAGTTTGACGTGAGGTAAATTTATGTGATAGATTATGATTTATGTGATGGTTAGTATAGATAGTTTTAATTAATTTAAATTTATGTGTTTATTGTACTGTTTAGATAATTATACCTAGATGTTTGCTTTTAGCGATAAAATCTCCTTACTTGATGGCAATCATTACTTATAATGTAAATACCCAGGGGTTGGAATATCCGTTCTATTATAAATGTGAAAGTGAGTTTGTTAGTTTATTGGTGTGTTGGTTTGTTGGCTTATCTGCTTATCCTTCTTTCACGCAGCAACGGAGCAACGGATTGATTTGATTTTTTGTACATACATAATAATACATATAGTTTATGGAGTGGAGAGTAATATAGGCATTTTTTTATCTCACAGAAATGCACGGTTCTTGTGGGAATCCCCACGGGCAGCAGCTAGTCCTACTATCCTACTAATATTATAAATGCAAAAGTTTGTGTGTGTGAATGTTTGTTACCATGTGTCTCCGTAACTACTAAACTGATTTTGATGAAATTTGGAATGTAGATATTTTACGTACTGGAATAACACATATGCTATAAAGATATTTACCACAAGGGCGAAGCTGCGGGCAGAAGCTAGTAGTATATAATTATTTTAACTTTGATAATTAAATCGAACCACTTTATTGTACCCTATCAGCAAATTAAGTACTATGAAAATCTTACATTAATATATAACGGCGGACTTATTGATAAAAATAATAAAAAATTCTTAAAAAATAAATTGCATAAATGACAGTTTGATTTTTCTGATGATTGTACATTATAATCATGCTCCCAAGGGCAGTTGCCGAAACATCAAATTGAAACAAAAACCATTGTATAGCGCCCTCTAGTGTTCTACTTGTGAGTACGTTTATTGTCCTCCAGTGCGTGTCAAGCGTGTTGTCCTAAAGTGCATGTCACGTGTTGTCCATCCGCTGGATGCAGAGCAGTTTCCAATTATTGCGCGGCTTTGTGTCGGACACGATTGTTGCCCTAACGGGATAGAGCTTGTCCTGCGCTTTAGGAACTATGGAAAGATATTCTTTGACGTTTGTTTTATGTGGTTTCATACAAATAAATCTTTTAAAATATTATACGACCTGTGGCGCGAATACGGAACTTTGCGATCTAAAGCGACCGATAAATTGACAGTTCGATAAGTTAAAATTAGAAATAGATAGGCCGTTGTTGATTTTTCGAAAACGAAACAACCTTTTCCCGAGAACGAAAACTAATCTCCGAAACTAGTTTAGCAACGACGCGACGACGAGTTTTACTTGTAATCTGTTATCGATTGCATTTCCTACACAATGAAGTTCAATTTTCATTCAACCGAATAACTAATTGTGAAGTAACGAAGTGATTTTCGTGTGAAAACCGTGGCGAACGACGGTAAAACCATTTATACATTTATGTTAAAATAATCTTCGTTCCTTAAACCAGTCTTCTGATTGTGAGATGCAAATATTCACTTCATATTGAAGAAAGCAGATTTGGCTTAGTTTCGTTTTCTAAAAAATCAAGAACTGCCTATCCTTAATTTAAATTTTTATCCATTCAAACTATCAGTTTTATTTATAGAAAAGACCTGTACTGGCACTGCTGGGCTAATTAGACCTGATACCTTGGATGGGATTAAAATCGAATTCGTGCACTTTTAGTAATCTTCAACACTAACACAGAGACCGATCGATTTTTACATTAACGTATATTGAAATTGGATTGAAATTAAAACTGAATTCAAGAGTAACAGGTGAGTCCTACAAACTAAGTAAAAGGTGAGTCAACAAACTTCAATTTGAATGAAAACAGCAAAATGTAGGTTCCTGTTTAATTTAGACTCAGAGTCGGTCTGACCTAATTACAGAGATATACGAAAAGCAAATCGCGTTCCTACCAGACCGCAGCTTTCACATTTGAATACTTGCATCCACAATTTCATAGTGAACATAGACTTAGAGGCAACATCAGTTTTAGGTGAGGACTTTTGACTATTTTTTAACGTTTCTAATAACATGAACAAATTTGGCGAAAGTCAACCCATGACTACTGATCTGCAGGGATATTTTAATTAACTCGGAATGATTCCCTGTAGCTAACGCCTGTTTTTTATGTTGTTTGCCTGATGGATAAACATAACAATTGCAATGCCACCTAAAACTTTCAAATATAAAGGCCTGCGCGGCACTGCAGTTCGCTAGTTACCCTGAGACATTAGGTAAGTCTCATAAGCCCAGTAATTTCCCTGGCTACTCTGCTCATCAAACAGGAACATAGTAATGCTTGCACGCTACGGCTTGGCGGCAGACTTCACGAGCAAAACGGTGGTAACAACCCAGACGGACACTCGCGGAATAGTTAGTCCTACCACTAACGGAATAATTCCGTGTAGAAAGCCACTGTTTCTGATCGTTTGTATTTCGGAGTATTTCCCAAAGAGAAATATTGTCGGGATTATATTATCCGTGTTTATGCAGTGGTCAAATCTAACCGGGGAATTTCTCTGACGGGAAATATAAACAATCAGAAACAGTGGCTTTCGACACGGAAATATTCCGAGTGATAATTCTGCTGATCGCCAACCAGTGATATGATTCTGATGATGAAGTTGAGATTTATAACTGGTTGGTGATATGGCTTTATTGTTTACATTATTAAATACAGAACTTATGTATGTGACAGGTACCTATATGATTTATTTATAGATACTATGTTGGCAAGTATATAACTGTATTATGCTCATAAAATATACATATAATTCGATTTATCATTGTTCACAACCAACCACATTGTACCGGCCAATGAATGAATAATACACCAATGTTCAGAAATCACTACTTTAAAATACATAAAATAAACTATGGTGGAATGTGACACAGATACACATCACTAAAATTCAAGACCAAACTTTACGCTCACTATTCCAAATTTCCCGTGGCCAGGAATTGAACCTTTGCCTCGTTGCCAACTCTTTCGTAACTTTGTAATGCCAACTTATAATTTTTATGTAAGTTTTTTCTTAAAGAAATATTTAAAAACAAGTATACATGCATTGTTTTACATTTAAATCCTTGCTTGACATACAATTTCATAGTAGAGATAGACAGGGAGCCAAGACTGAACAAAAAGAAGGTAGAAAGGCAAACTTTGTACACTAGATAGATCTGCAGATTTTGCCTTTAAATTATTCTCCGGTATAAAAGTTGGTCATTTTTACTTAATGAATGCTAAGTCTAGATAAATAAGAGCTCTTCTCTGCGAAAAATTTTCAATCAGTAAGTGGTGGTAGTTAACTCTTTGGAAAGTCTAGGGTAGGCTACGTGTAGGCTACGCTACGCTCGTCGAAGGCTAGGATGCTATTTTGTTTACCGAAAGACTCTCCGTAAGTCTACGGTGTTACTCTATAACATCTACCTATAGAGAGTTTCTGCTCTACTATTTTGTATAATATTAGGTTGGGGAAAAAGTCTTTTCGCATTATAGTATGTATGAACTTGTAATAAAATCTCTTTGGCTATACTATTTGTACCTGGCTGGTTTTGGTATCATATGAAAGTTTAAATTTTAAAGAACATAATTCCAAATTCAAATTAGGAAAATGTGTGATTTTCATTTGTTTTTCGTACTGTCAAAATGAGTGAATCTAATGAAGAAATTCGATACATTTTAAAATTTTACTACAAAAAAGGTAAAAATGCAACGCAAGCCGCGAAAAAAATTTGCGATGTTTATGGACCTAGTGCAGTGTCTGTGAGAGTAGCACAAATTTGGTTTAAGCGTTTTCAATCCGGAAATTTTGATTTCAAAGATGCACGTCGCTCTGGTCGCCCTATTACGGATAAAATGGATGCCATTTTTAAAAAAGTGGAACAAGATCGGCATATCAGTAGTTACGACGTAGCTGAAGAACTGGGAATTGACCACAAAACAGTTTTGGCGCATTTGAAAAAAACTGGGTACACAAAAAAGCTCGATATTTGGGTACCTCACGAGCTCACTGAAAGAAACCTAATGAACCGTGTACTCATGTGGGATTCTTTACTACAACGTAATGAAACCGAACCATTTTTGAAGAAGCTGATAACTGGTGATGAAAAGTGAATCACGTACGACAAGAACGTGCGAAAAAGGTCGTGGTCAAAGACCGATCAGGCTTCACAGACTGTGGCGAAACCCGGGTTAACTCGCAACAAGGTGATGCTGTGTGTGTGGTGGGATTGGAAGGCCATTATTCATTATGAGCTGTTACCACCAGGCAGGACCATCGATTCTGAACTCTACTGCGAACAACTGATGAGATTAAAGCAAGAAGTTGAGAGAAAGCGGCCGGAATTAATCAACAGAAGGGGTGTGGTTTTCATTTTCATGGTTTTTCATGATAACGCTAGACCTCACACATCTTTAGCCACTCAGAAAAAATTAAGAGAGTTTGGCTGGGAGGTGTTAATGCATCCGCCGTATAGTCCTGACCTTACACCTTCAGATTTCCACCTGTTTCGGTCTCTTCAGAATTCTTTAGGCAGTGTCAGGTTAACATCACGAGAGGACTGCCAAAACCAGTTGTCGCGGTATTTTGATCAGAAGTCCCAAAATTTATATAGCAATGGGATCATGTCCCTACCTACAAGATGGCAAAAAGTTATTGAACAAAATGGTACCTACATACTTTAGTTAAATGTAAATAAACTATATTAAAAAATGTTTTGAATTTTCTTAAAAAATGCGAAGAAACTTTTTCCCCGACCTATTAGAATAGAATAGAAAGCTAGCTAGCTTTTTATAGCCCTTTGATAAAATCTGGCTCTATGTAAAAAAAATAATGTCTCCCAGCCTATTTACCCACATTTTCATAGCACTGTTTGGCAGTAAGCCAAATGGCATTGGTTTTTAAATTTTTAACTCGTTCGTGAGGTAAGGCGGACAGAATTGATGGCAACATTAATATTTCATTCCGTGTCCGAACGTTGAAAACTACACTGTTTTTCTGTGTTACCAGCTTTCCGGGTATCGGGGGAATTTTAATTGATTTACAGTTAGTTTTAAAGCAAACGAATGTGTAGTGATCGTGTGGACTTTGACCTGCATGTTTGCATTTAAACCAATTTTGCATCGAGAGTTTCATCCAATTCCGCTCAGTGTATTGACCCTTGAATGGTTACTATGCTGGTGGAGACTGGCTCTAAAGTGAAGCTGCCAGGACATACTGATAGGATCTTTAAATACTATAGATAGAACAGATTTCCAAACTGAAAACGATAACTGAAGTGCCCTACCACTATTCTAACGTAACATCACGTTACCCTCCCTCTATGATATAGATGTATTCTCCCATTCTCTTACAAAGCAAAAATTAGTGAGAACTCTACACAGTTCCAGCCGAAGATTAGCGACTGCTGCAGAGTGATTTAAATTCACTCGGAATGATATCCGTCTCGGAAGCGACTGTCAATGATCGTTTATATTTCTGAATCGCATCCCTTCGGAGAAATTTCCCGTTTAGATTCGACAACTCAGCTACACAAACAATGATATAATCCCGACAATATTTCTCTATCGGGATGCGTTTTCAAAATATAAGTGATCAAGACAGTCGCTTCCGACACGGATATCATTCCGAGTGAATTAAAATAGCCCTGCCGGTCTTAATTGGGTTGAAGTCGAAAATGAATACGATTGTTATAAGCCTTTTATAAGGCATTTTAAAACCCTGACGGGTTTATTTGTGATCAGTAGTTTCTTTATCTCTTTCCGTGGGCGTGTTAAGAGTAAGAGAATAATAACCAGGGAATTGAGAGCATTTTCCTCGGTCAATACCAAAGTCTACTGCGATCACTAAGACGCATGCTAAACTTAGTGTGTTATATATCTACGTCTCCTTATCGTTTTGACTGCGTCATAGAGATTGTGATCAAACTGAGAAAATGTATCTGATAAAAAAGAAGTACCAGGAAGCCACAAGACGCGGCCGCCAGGGGCTGGGAGCGGCCTCCATTGGCAGCCTCTTGTAGCTATAAAAGAGAGAGAACAGCTGATTATAATTCACTCGGAATGATTCCGTATAGGATGCGACTGCTTCTGACCGTTTATATCTCGGAAACGCATCCCGACATAGAAATGTTGTCGGGATTATATCCGTGTTTATGCAGCTGAGTTGTCGAATCTCAACGGGAAATTTCTCAGATGGGATGCGATTCCGAAACATAAACGATCAAGGGAAGCGCTTCCGACACGGATATCATTCCAAGTGAATTAAAATAACCTTGCAGAAGGGGCGCTCAGACGCTTAGACCGAGCTTACACACCCAAGCGCCCCTTGTTGCGTCCCTGTTCTCTCTCCATCTCCATTTTCTTTTTTCCATTTTTCCAGTTCTCTTTCGATTGATCATTACTTCACTTTAATTATTTATGTTTACTTTTTTTGTTAGTGGGAGGACTAACTCTTCTGCGAGTGTCCGTCTGGGTTGTTACCACCACTTTGCTCGTGAAGTCTGCCACCAAGCAGTAGTGTGCAAGCATTACTGTGTTCCGGTTTGATGAGCAGAGTATCCAGTGAAATTACTGGGCTTCTGAGACTTAATACTTAATGTCTCAGGGTAACGAGCGCACTGCAGTGCCGCGCAGGCCTTTGTGTTTCAAAGTTCTGGGTGGCACTGCAAATGTTATGGGTCGGCGTTAAGCTTAGCATCAGGCAAACGACCAGCTCGTCTCGTTACCAAACATAATAAAAAAAAAATTCTGATCCCTAACGATATTGTGTTCGTGGGTGGCGAACACGCTTTGCCAACAATTTTGCAACCTTAAATAGGTAATATGTGCGGGCTATGTTTTGCGACAGACGTGCACAGTAACGTTAATTGGTAGTCCACATTTAGAATTCATTGAAGTCGGCCATGTTTGCTCTTGGGATCGGCGTAATCTAGCGCACTGGGTTATGCTTGCTTAGTTTTTATTAGGTTAAGTTAAACTGATTTTGTGGGTTAGTTAAGCTGCTAAGAATCCTATACCCATCTGGACTAAAGTTTGACAGCACCTAAGTCGACATATTTTTATTTTTTATTTTATTTTATTGGCAACGAACGAGCTGGTCTTTTGCCTGATGATATGACGGCGTTATCGCCGGCCCATAACAATTGCAGTGCCACTCAGAACTTTGAAACACAAAGGCCTGCGCGGCACTGCAATGCGCTCGTTACCCTGAGACATTAGGTATTAAGTCTCATAAGCCCAGTAATTTCACTGGCTACTTTGCTCATCAAACCGGAACACAGTAATGCTTGCACATTACTGCTTGGCGGCAGACTTCACGAGCAAAGCGGTGGTACTAACCCAGACGGACACTCGTAGAAGAGTTAGTCCTCCCACTAACAACTCTCTAGGATTTATCTCTCTAGGATGTTTCTGTGGGAAAGCGGGTGAAAAGCTAGTACCTAATATATAAAGTTTTCAGAAGTAGGTATAGATACATAGATACACGATTCACTCGTCTGTCATCAAAGGAGTAAGAAATAGAAATGTCAAGTTTCACTCAGCATTCTATTTTTACCTGATCTGACATTATAAACATAAGAAATGAGCGCTTAGCTATTATTACAGAAACATAACAAAAAGCTAATAAAAATCCAATTTTTCTTTCAAAACAATGTCTTCGCGAAAGAGTTACTCTCATTCATAGAACGGGTTTATCGCAGGCTTACACTATGACTTTTATGAAATTATTACGTGAGCCATATCACGTTTTTTCTACGGCGGCCTTGGATGCTTATTTTTATATTTTATCTTTTATTTGCCAGATTTTATCTGTGTTAAGAATATTTTTTCGTAACATTAAATTTTAGGCTCTTATTATTAGTGCTAAACGGTTTTTTAAACATAGTTAAACTATTTTTATTTGTTGTTCTTTGACAGGTAGACACCGAAATATAAAACTCGTAGACAAATAACCCACATACGCATTTGAAAGGCCGCCACGGATCAAGGGTCTCAAAAACATTTACTTCCAACGAATTCCATTTAGGAATTTCCCGTTCCATTCCCATATTATCAAATCATATTTTCAATAAAATCTACATTTCAATGGCAATTCGTCTGAGGTTAAAACCATATTTCTCTCTGCACTACTCCTCTCGCCATGTCATAAGGCATATTTTCGTTTGACAAATGTGGCTTCTAAACCAGTCTGAAAGCTTTCAGTGAACGTGACTATAGGCCTTATTCGGTTAAGGTTAAGGTATAGATTAGTGTGTGGTTGGTTCAGGCTAGAAGGGAGTCAAGCGTAGTATAACCGGAACCCTTGGTGTAAGTGTAAGCCGCAATCTGCCGACACTCAGGTGGTATGAGTGTTGGGGTGCGATGGAAACGGCTTTTGTGTAATAAGATCGTTAAAAAAATGCTAAAAGTAAAGCCCATCTCCAATAAAGGCATCCATCCACCTAAGCGTTATTCGTTACCGTAGTATATAGAGAAAACCGACTATACTCTATCCACGGAACAGAGTTAATATAGCGATCTTCTTTTGCACTTTTGTATGCAAGTGATAGGGACGTATAACGGCATTTCGAGTTCAGTGGCGTAAACAATTGTTAAGAAATGTAAAGATGGGATTACATGGCGTACTTTTCTAGGAGTACAGATGAAGACTGGCATTTCGCCGCCATGTAAACGCTTCTTTAGCTCGCTATCGCCAACCAATGGCGACGCTGATTTTTGTGGTATTAACTCTGTTTCCTGGATAGAGTATAGATACGAAACTTTATACAAATATGGGCGACCCTCGATTTTTTCTCTCTATTCACACTTTACTATCCACTTTTACCAAGATACTAATTGTAATTATTACGAGGTAAGGTTTGTTTGTTTGTTGTGGTAGTCATTTGTTTATTTTATTCTGCACTATTTAAAAACTACTAATTGCAGATTTTGTATAGAATTACTCAAGCAGTCCCTTCTCTGCGCTATAATGCCGGTGCTGCGGGCCGGAGTTGGGGTCCAGTTTGTGGATCCCCACCTCCGGCGACAACGTAATCTCCTCCGGCGACAACGTAATCTCCTCCGGCGACAACGTACTCTCCTCCGGCAACAACGTACTCTACTCTATCCACCTTAGGAGGCACGCGGGAACACGCGCACGCCACCGCGAGGCCTGAGCGCTGCCTAACCTCTCCCACCGCTCGGCGTGCTGTAAAGGTCGATCAACAGCACAATTCTCAAGAAAAATTCGAGAATAAAGTCGTTCTCCCTACTAATACAACCACTTTATCTGAATCCAAGCAGATCTACCCGTGAAATATCGGTAGCGCGCGCCGAATGCAAAGAGACTCGCATTACCATATCGCTTGACGTTTCAGTGCCAATTTTATTGCTGCCGTTATCGACGAGACGATAGAATTTAAACCGCGCATTAAGAGCTTTGTTATGTTCTTCAAGATGTTCAGAACCCTTATACATATTGAATGTGTATCATTATGACAGGTCGCTTAGGAAGTACGTGTTGGTTGTTGAGGGTAGTAATTTTCGATTGGATTGGTCTTAAAGAAGTAATAACAGAAAGTTATTGCGATGATTTTGGACTAAACAAATATTTTTCGGGGTCGCTCAGATGTTTTTTGTGGCTTTTATTATGGATATTATAACCATTATGTGAGACGTGTGGATTATTGGATTATACGCGTAAACTCAAACACGCAAAACGTCAACTTATGTTGTATACAATGGGGGAGTATTACTTCCAAACCTGGAATAGGTATGCCAAAAACCTTACATTAGACAAACAAGAGAGGTATGCCCGTTCACGTTCAGAATAAAGAAAGAAAGAAAGAAAATACATTTATTTCAGGACATCACACAACATTACAGTTTTACACATGCATAAAAAAATGAAAATAAAGGACAGATAAGTACATAAATAAAAAAAAAGCCAATGTTGCGTGATGCCATGATAAGGGTTCCGACTCAGCATGCAATTAAGATCCAAGGACCTTAATAACTGAGAATATGTCTCCCTTTTTCATACATTTTTTTCACCATTCCGCTAACAGTAAGTACGGCATACCTACTCATTTTTATGCAGACTAAGAGACTTACAGCCACACAAATAAACTTATTAATAGTCCAGAGGCAAAAAAATGGGTGAATTCGATTAAATGTATCTGGCCTGATTTGGGCCTGATGCTTTCGCACCCGCTACGTACACCTTACCACATCTCCTTGTTTCTATGATCTGTGGCAAAAACCGATTGTGATATTTGAAGAGTGAATACATCGCCTCCGTGGCGCAATAGGCTAGCGCGTTCGGCTGTTAACCGAAAGGTTGGTGGTTCGAATCCACCCGGGGGCGGATTTTTTTTAAAGAATGATCTTATTAACTCCCCAAGCAAAAAAGAGGGGTGTTATCTGTTGAACGAGTGTATTTATGTGTCTGTTCATAGCATCGTCATTCCTAAACGGGTGGACCTATTTCAATTTAGGATTTTTTATTTTGAAATGTGTTCGTAGATCAACAGTGTTGTAGCTATGGTTCATAAAGCTGCATTCCAAGTTCCTGTCATTCAAGTTTAAGTGTTAGACTTTAACCTACTTTGGAGTCTTCATAAATCAGGTTAAACATTTCTCTGGAGTAGCAAATAAAGCTTGGCATAAACATTAAAGGCTGCCAGTATCCAATCTGAGAGACTTAGGCAATGAGCTACTGGTTCCGTATGTGCTCCGTGAATGTAACTTTTAATTATCACATTTTTTTATTGAAAATTGAGGCATGTTGTTGCAATCCACAGTGGAACGCTTGCTTAGTAGGTTCACTCTCTCATTGGAGACTCGCCTATTATGGGGTTTGTATGAATGCGTTCTCCACGCGTATCAACCGTGCGTTTGTGAGATACTAGTCTCGCAGTGTATACAGTAAAGTGTCTTTGGATACTAGAAGCATATACATTCATCTATATTCAATCGCGCATTGTCCTGCTCTAAATTCGAATTCGGACTCAACTCGAACGTAAAACACCTCACCTGGATAAGCTTGGTCTTCCAGAAACAGAGATGCTGGCAAAAAATCTACTCCGTGCATAAAAGTCTAAGTAAAAAGCGGGTAGGAAGAATATCAACCAATAAATAGGCGATGCAATGCTGAGCCAGACGCTCTGATGATAGAACAGAAATGAGAGAAATAGGTTATCCAATTCTATCGGACACTCTCTGAAACATATTCTGTAAAATACTAATTCGATGAATATCAGGTAAAGATTTGCATCTGTTTATGTGGGACAGTGCGTGCGTACTGACGTGCACAAGTACAAGATGCCCCCAAGGAGGATCACTACTCAGTACCAATCTATGAAGATAACATACTTTTCTGTTTCTACTGTGGCTCCACAATGTAGTTTAACTTCTGGAATGCATAGGGTTGCCGATTTCTGCAATGAGAGAAATCTTTCTGCTCTTTAAATGTTTGAGATGTCAAAAGTGAAAAAATTACTCCGTCGCTCCCCACGTAAGAACATTAAACGCTGCAGCTATCCAATCCTGCTGAATGTAAATAGGAATGTACAGGATAAAACAGAATTTCGTTTGAGTCCGCCTTGAAAAAACGCTGAGCTAAGCACGAAGCTGGGCTCAGACAAAAACTGTGCCGCCACTGAATCGCTTCGTGACACACGGTCTTAGAAGTGAGTAAGCAGTTATAGGTACTGTACAAAAAATACTTATAAGATATAACAGGACACAATGTAACAATGAATAATAGTAATTTTCTTGTCCCATTTTACATGGCGTTAACGCAGTACGTCTTCACAAATATACTGATTTTTTAGGGTTCGGGACTCCTACTCTCCTTGGTATATAACAGTAATATTGCCAAAAAATAGGTATAATAAGGATACTAAATATTACAAGGTACCCTATAAAACCCTTAGATGGATAATAGTTATTTTACAAATTCAGTACAGTGCAATAATTTAGATTTACGAGTAGCAATCCATACTTAAGTGATTTATAATTCTTTAACAGTAAATAGTTGGTCACAGTAAAAATATTTTAACTATAGTCGTTCTGTAGAATTTAATAGTAATAGCTAGAAAAAAAAACAAAATGTTGACAAAATGAAACATTGGTTCCATTGTTATTGTTAACATTGCCATGAGGTCGTGGTCATCCAGCTAGCTGGACCTCATTATCTTTTTTCATCGCTCCAGTGGTCGGAATAGGCCTTGAAGTTATCCTCCTTGTCCTGACTGGAGATCAGGGGGGGGGGTCAACACCTCCGCTGCTGTATAACTACTAGCTTCACTATGTCATGTCCAGTGTCCACTCCGTGTATAGCTTTAGGCTGAAATTATCTCTAGGTAAATCATTTCGTTTCGTCTCATTGTTAACCGACTTCCAAAAAAGGAGAAGGTTATCAATTCGGTGGGTATTTTTTTTATATTTGTTACCTCAGATCTCTGTCATCTATGAAACGATATGGAAAATTATTTTTTTATTTGAAAGTATATACTTTCAGATTGGTCCCATATAAATTTCATCAAAATATGTTTCGTAGTTTGTCACTGAAGTCGGTTCGTAGCTTTTTTAAAGCAATTTTGTTCGTAAATTTTGTTTCTCATTTGCATAGACTGTGTTCCAGACCAACAAAATCCTCAGTTAAAATAAGTCCATCTCAATATTCCCCTGAAACCATTACTTTATACAGCTTCAATTTGGTGTCCTTAACTGGGATATAATTGTTTAAACCTACAGGGCCCGTCTTTAATTAATTATCTGCGTTTGGGAAAATGGCAATTATGGCCCAATGTGTTTTGTTATTTTAAATTGCAAGTATTTATAGCCTTTAAAATGTTTGGATATTGTTTTTAAGAATAATGACCGAATTCGTGATGGTTTTTTTTTCATTTTTCAGCCACTTATCTTTTGTGCCATTGTATGATATGTTTCACCGGATTCGCTTACGTAGTACTTTGTGTTTCAAAGTTCTGAGTGGTACTGGAATTATTATTGTTTTGGGTTGGAATTATGCTTACCATCATCATAGAACGTATAATCAGGCAAACGACCAACTCTTCTTGTTATCCAATAGTATCAAAAATTACTCGCAATGAACAGTAAGTCCTACAAAAAAAGGTTTAATACATATTATATACTAGTTGCTGCCCCTGGTTTCACCCGTGCGGAAATATTTTTTTGCGCGGAACCCTTATTCTTTTTCTATAATAAAATTAGCCTAAGTTACTCCTTATAATATCATCTATCTGCCAGAGAAAGCCCAGTCAAAATCGGTTCAACCGTTTTGGAGATTACCCGGAACAAACAGACAGGCAGACAAAAAAATTTAAAAATGGTTATTTTGGTATAGGTACCGTATATACTTTCATATACATTTGGTAAAAAGCTGTTATTTTGATATTACAAACAGACACTTCAATTTTATTTATCAAAAATCGAAGAAAAACTCAGTAAAAGAAGTCAGCATGCAACAGTTATCACACAAAGTCTCACTACACAAAGTTTGTGATTTCAAAGCATTCAATTCTTAATTCGCGGACATGTGACATCCAAAAACCTGCATTGGGCCATGGACCGTAATCTCAGAATCGTCAAGGTAGATTGGTGTATGGCTGTAAAAAATGACAAAAACTTAAAAAAAAACACTGTGTTGTAAAGATGTACTGACCCATGTAAAACCAGATAAGGGCAAATAGAATAGATAACTCTCATGTTAGAGCTGAACCACAAAACATAACACTAGCAAAAACAACAACTCATTTCATAGTGACAAACGACATGTATAATGGTACAATGGTGCAACGCGTCTTAAGGCAAACCACACAGGTTAATGTTAACGTGAAAACGTTTTAAAAAAATAGCCAATGTAACAAAATTCTCAGCACGCTCAAATCCCAGCAAACGTATACATTATGTTAGCGTGTAATTATATAGAATCGGCGCAGAGTCGAAACTCAAACCGTGTCCGGATCGCAGGTAGAATAAATTAATGCAGAGACACTGTGGAAACAAGAGCGTGGATAGGACGCGTCAGGTTGGATGTGGTATGATTTAGTTATTATGATCTTTAGAGCGTTATCTCCCTGGCAATTTGCGAGCGTGTTTCCTCTGAGGCGATCTATCAACTCACTCGCTGCATTAGTATAGCGAGCTCGCCGCGTGTGTGCAACGTGTACGCAGCGAGTGACTTGCGCACGCGAGTGTATATTGAGAGAACGCGGCATCCACGTCGCGGTGTAGTAGCGAACACGCGGCGTAGCTACACAGCGAGTTTGCTACGTAAAGCGTAGACCTTACAGACTCGCTGGAAACACGCTCGCAAGCCGCTAGTTTGATAACATTCTAACATTTTCATTATAATCCAGGGCTCAGTCTTAAACGTGTACATTTATGAAATACTAGCTGCTGCCCGTGGTTTCACCCGCGCGGAGTTATTGGTTTTTTTTATGTTATTAGGTAACGAGACGAGCTGGTCGTTTGCCTGATGGTAAGCATAACGCCGGCCCATAACGATTGCAGTGCCACCCAGAACTTTGAAACACAAAGGCCTGCGCTGCACTGCAGTGCGCTCGTTACCCTGAGACATTAGATATTAAGTCTCATAAGCCCAGTAATTTCACTGGAAACTGCTCATCAAACCGGAACACAGTAATGCTTGCACACTACTGCTTGGCGGCAGACTTCACGAGCAAAGCGGTGGTAACAACCCAGACGGACACTCGCAGAAGAGTTAGTCCTCCCACTAATAATTTCATGGGTTTTATTTTTTTGAGCGGAACCCTAATCTTTTTCCAAAATAAAAGTAGCTTAAGTTACTCCTTATAACATCAGCTATCTGCCAGTGAAAGTCCCGTCAAAATCGGTCCAGCCATTTCGGAGATTACCCAGAACAAACAGACAGACAGACCGACAAAAATATAAAAATTGTGTTTTTGTTGTAGGTACCGTTTATACTTTCATATATGCATTTAGTAAAAAGCTGTTATTTTGATATTACAAATAGACACATCAATTTTATTTATTTGTATAGAAAAACTAAAACAACTGTGATGTAAACCAGTTCTAGGCGGAATTGGTGTCTAAGGCACTATTTGACCACTTTTCTTAAAAGGTTAAAAAATATGCAACTTCACAAAACGCTCAGTAATAAAACTACTCCAACACGAGACAAGAACCCAAATTACCCTCTCCACTGCAGTTCTGGCATCAGTGCCTCACTCCCCCTACCCTGGCTTAATCTGCATGTCGTTTCGTATCTCGACTCATCCATAATGTAGGTAATGAGGCGCCGAGAACCAAGGAGACGAAACTAAGCAACGTCAAGGTTTAGAATTACGAATGTACAGATATAAGCTTTAGCAAATGATTCGTTCTAAAGATAGCTTGCCACTAGGTTTTCGCAAAGGAATGGTACTAGAGATAAGCCATATCTAGGCTTACATATCTATATAAAAATAAATCAAATTGAAGTGTCTGTTTGTAATATCAAAATAACAGCTTTTTACTAAATGCATATGAAAGTATATACGGTGCCTATAACAAAACAACCATTTTTAAATTTTTTGTCTGTCTGTCTGTCTGTCCGTCCGTCTGTTTGTTCCGGGTAATATCCGAAACGGTTGGGCCGATTTTGATGGGACTGTCACTAGCAGATAGCTGATTGTTACAAGGAGTAACTTAGGCTACTTTTATTTTCGAAAAAGAATTAGGGTTCCGCGCATAAAATACAAACCATAAAATCCAATATCTCAACGCGGGTGAAACCGCTGGCAGCAGCTAGTATGGAATATACAAGATCGAGAGCCTGTATATTATCCAATATTACTATTTTTGGTGGTAGTTGATTTGTTCTAAAGAAAGCTTGGAACTAGGTTTTATCAAAGGAATTGTACTAAATATAAGCTATAACTAGGTAAATATAATAATTGTGCTAAGATAGATACACTGTATATTATCCAGCTGCTTTTGTAGCTAAGATAAATATTGTGGACGAGTATTTATAATATAGTATTCCAAAAGCCTTGCAAGATCTTCAACGTGTTCAATTTTTGACTACAAAAATTGTTAATCGAAAAGTGATTATACACTGTTCATGATTTTTTCAACTGGAAAAAAGATGCAAATTTGATTTTTTTAGACTAGTCCTGATTCCTGACATTGTTAACATTCATGACTGTAGTAACTAAAGAACTTCTACGAAGTTCCTTGGTTACTTCTACGAAATTCCTTGGTTGCTTCTACGAAGTTCCTTGGTTACTTCTACGAAGTTCCTTGGTAGTAACACAAATTTGGCATTTATTATTTCTTATTTTAAAAGCCAGTAAAATAACTTTAATAAAAATTTAGAATCAGGATTTAGATACGATGCCATCGAAAGTGGTGGTACTTTAAATCCAAAATAGAATTCGCTCTCAAGCGCAGCTACCGGATCGATTTTGATAACTAGCCAAGTAACTTTAAATGCCCTACCCTACCACCATGACATAATCGCACCGCGATATAATCGACCTGCGCATCGTAGGATCGAAACCATTCATAAATAAACATCTTCAATCTTAACGAAATTCTTGTCTCCGATAGAGGCATCGATATATCCCACCATAAATTAATTAGTTCCGGAGGCAATTAAGTTTTTTTGTGATTTTGTGTTTATGTTTATAAAATTAATTATCTTATTAAAATGATATTATTCTAGCGATTGTATTAATTATTGATATTGTATAAATGCTAATAGGAACACATAATTTGGAATGTAATTTAAAACTAACCTTAATTTATAATTTTTTATACCATATTACAATTATAAGTATTCTGCATTGTGAGCTATGAAATAAATAAATCTTAGAGTCATTTATTTTAACTTTCATAATAAAGAAAAGAGTACAGAATTTTGAATTTGGACGGCCTATACTTCATTACCGTTGAGCTATCATCGCTTCAAAAGCACTTGATAGATTTATTTATCAGTCGACTCGATAGATCCTGTAGTCTGTCGGGCTCTGAAGACAAATCAAAGGCATTTGTGCTGCGGTGTAACTGCATACATTATTAAGCAGAACCCTGATAAACCAGCCAACTTAAACCTTCACAAACCAGAACAAAAAAGCACATTTTTATCCTTAACACCTAAGAATAAAGCAGAGTTTACTGTAATAACATTTTCAAGAACGCACCATTTAATTTGGTCATGACTTTCGCGACTTACGTCTGTTGGTTTCTATATAGCTCTTATTATGGAGTGGTAGAGATTAAAGTTGTATGATTACTTTGAGTGGGTTTACGTTGGCAATTTTGATAAGTCCCAAATTCGTCAAGTTTGCCTTTAATGTTGATATTTCATATTCTAAGCCTTTAATGGACCGTATGTTTATATTGCAAGGTTTGTTTGACTTGATGTAATTCCGTTAACAATTTATAAATGTTTGAGTTTACGTTTGATTTAATTTGCTTCCAAACAAAGCTTTGTAATGGGATTAGAATTATATATTACTAGCTTCTGCCCGCGGTTTTTAACCGACGTTCCCGCAGAAACCGTGCATTTTTACGGAATAATAAGTAGCTTATGTTACTCTCCGGTTCATAAACTATGTCTGTGCCAAAAATTACGTCGATCCATTGCTCCGTTACTGCGTGAAAGAATGACAAACCAACAAATCAACAAACACACTTTCGCATTTACAATATTACTAGCTTCTGCCCACGGTTTTTACCTTCCCACAGGACCTGTGCATTTTTCCGGGATAAAACTAGCCTATGCTACTCTCCGGTCCATAATCTATGTCTGTGCCAAAAATCACGTCGATCCGATGCTCCGCTACTGCGTGAAAGAAGATTTTGATCTTCTTTCACGCAGTAACGGAGCAACGGTGTTGGTTGGTTTGTGTTTGTTGGTTTATTGGTTTGCCAATAAACCAACAAACACACTTTCGCATTTATAATATTATTAGGATAAGTAGGATTAAGTAGGATTATTGTCCTAATTTATATATGTATATTAACTTTAGAAATCTTATAAGATTATAGCAAATTGATAATCCTTTAAATCCTAAGTGTAGCCGCACATTGGTTCACTGAACGCGGTCACTAATGCAACTACAAGCTGCGCATAAGATTTTTCATACATTTCGTATGTCGTCGGCGCACACTGAGCGTTTCACCACTCGACCACAAATGCCAGCTTCTAATAAAGAAAAAATAGAGAGAGAAAGGCGCTTGGGCACTTAGGCCGTCGTAGTGAAGCGATTGTGGGGGGTGAAGTCTCTAAGCCTATTTGAGTTTGAATTGGTATCTAATCACGGAAGGGGTTTTCTTTAGGACCATGGTTTTCGACAAGCTGTGAGAACTTCCCTTGGAAAAAGGTCATTCAAAATAGAAAAAAAACTTCAAACCGGAAGTGCGCGGCATTTTCTGAATTTTTTAAGTCTTTTTTAATCAACATTATCATTTGACGAAGTTCAACATAGTTCAAGGGAATCAGCTGATCTAGGGCAGCCCGGATGTTCTGTAGTAAACTTTGTAACCGTAAACTTTAAATGCCTTTTCTTCAAAATTCTAAATTTCAAAAACTCATGTAATAAATGTTGTTGGCCTCCAGGAATATATTGACTCCTTTTCGGGAGTAACATAACAATTTAAACTAAGGTTGTATAATTTGTTTCTCAAACTCACTAAAGAAAGTACTGTAGATACATACATAGTGAGTACACGAGTCTAATATCTCTGGTAGTCCTAACGCCGCTCGAGCGTCCCAAAGGGAATGCCCAATGAAACATACTGTGCGCAGAACACACTGTGTTAACTAAATTACATATTCTGATTGTACGGAGGTCCTGCAATCAGCCGTTCAGGAAATTAGAACAATATCGTGGAATAATACATGGTTCATCAAGTTTTGCGGTTATATCTCCTTAGACATCATTGAAATCATCGCAAAGCTTGATGGGGACGTCACCGATCTCTAGGTCAGTGCTTCGAATCCTACAAAAACCACGAGCTTTTGGTCAAGCTTTAAACATTCTTAACATGCTTTTTGCTTTTAAGCTTAAACATGCTTTAGTCGCAAGCAATCACAAACCTTGACTTAAGAAGTATTTAACCGTTACGCGTTGTCTAATTCACTTCTGTTGTGACATTTACTTGTGAAGGTTGCGGCGTTTATCTTTTAGACATAGCCTAGCCAAACAGGCGTCTAAAAGTTATTTTTTGTGGATCACGGATCGTGTCAAAAAGAAACAGAGAAACATACACTCAACCTAACATTATCCAAGTGGTTTCTCTCACAGATATAATAAAGACATTGAGAAATAATCCTAACTTGAAGCAAACATTATCAAACGGTGATGTAAAATTTCTGGAAGAGCTTTGTTGTAAATTGTTACTGATAGAAGCTGCATAATGCTGGCCCATAACAATTTCAGTGCCTTTCAGAACTTGGAAACTCAAAGACCTTTGCGGCACTTCATTGCGCTCGATATCCTGAGACACCCAGGTATTAAGTCACATAAGCCCAGTAATTTCTCTGACTACTTTGCTCATCAAACCGGAACACAGTAATGGTTGCACATTACTTGCTTGGCGGCAGACTACACGAGCAAAGCGGAGGTAACTACCCAAATAGACACTCGCAAAAGTGTGGAAAGAAAACCGTGTATATGCCTCATAAGCCCAGTAATTTCCTATTTTTTTATTTAGAACTAGATGCCTTTTCCAGTAGACATACTTCTTTTCGACCTACATCAGGCAGGCGTTTAGCAGGTGTGTGTAATAGCCCCCTTAATAGCTGTCTACGTTATTGTTCCATCATATTGTTTTCGTTACGGGCTTTGATATTAAAACTAGGATTTTTATGGCCTAACGAAATGAGCATATGATACCAAATGTATTTGAAAATTTGTCTCCGTTTTGTTTTGTTGTTAATTTTTTTTGTGCGCCCTCGAAAGGTTACCATTTGACCATCTGTCTCACCTGGAGCCTTACTCCGAAAATTGAACGTCGAAACTTTGGCTTATGGATAGCAGTTCTCCTAGTATGAAAGTGTTTCTGATCCAACGTTCGAGTCAATGTTGGTACTTGATATTTTATTTTTTATGGCAGGAAAATGCCGTTCCGTCAATTTAGTTCCATGCAGGACTTTGTGTCTCAAAGTTCTGAGTGGCACTGCAATTGTGGATGCTTATCATCAGGAAATCGACCGACCCCTCTCATTATCCAATAGTATACAAAAACTATTTGTGTCTAGAAAATATAATAGAAAAAGGTTATAAGATAAATCTAAAGAAAAAGAAGACTAACAAAAAAATTCTTGTAAGAGAAAGAATAATTAAATTGGCAGACTTCCATGTTGCTTTGTTTTAAAAAAAAAGGCAACAATTTTCTTAAAGCATTTGGAATCAAGTACATATCTTCAGATGTTACTTACTTTGCAGAGAGAATGCAAGCGTATACAAATTACAAAAAATATTGTACACCTATTTGGATACAAAATAGGTTCTATTTCCTTAGCAGTAAGTTACAAGAAGACCGTACTGCAGTCATTTGTTTGTAAGAACTAAAGTCGTTGTGATGCAAACAAGATGCAATTTGAAAAGCGTTCAAGAACTAAATTCTGTTGGAGATATTGCTATTAACAAGAAATCTAAATTGTATGTCGTTTTTCCCTTATTTCATAAATTTTCTTCTTTATTTGTACAAACGCTCATTATACTACGAGATCTTTTTCACTTCACCAGATTATGCTTGGATCAAGTATAACAATACGCGAATGTACGCCTCCATAGTGGTGATACAGTAGCGCCTTGCAACATTGTTTGGGCTCCACTCATTGGTGTTTGTCTCGTGGTCCCACCAATTTTAATCTACCGACCCCATGGTCTAACTAGCTTAGGGCTAGTGGCCAACTATTTATTTAAAAAAATCAAGTCCCACTGATATCAATAATCGGATTATTGACTATTAGCTTCTCGCCGCGGTTTCACCCACATTCCCACAGTGACCATGCATTTATCCGGGTTATGTTACTTTTCGGTCCATAAACTATATCTGTGCCAAAAATCACGTTGATACGTTGCTCCGTTGCTGCGTACAAACACGCTTTCACATTTATTATAGCACGGATGAGTTCAACCCACAGCTCCTCCGACACGCGATAGATGCATCGAGGTAATATGTACTAACGTACTAGATGAGCTATGTAAAACAAAAGTTTTGTTACATTTTTTATAAGTTTAAGTTAAAGTCCGCTGCAGCGCTAATACCATAATTATGTAGTCTAACCAAACAAATAAAACATATAGCGCTAGATTGCGTTTAAGGTGTAGTTTTCTCGCACTCAAAAGGTCGAAAGCACCGCTAATTTCACGGCGCTTACACGTTTTGTTCAAGGAAGGACTATAGTTGCGGTCAGTGTGGCGCGACATATGCCTTTGCAGCGTCGACTCTATAGTAATAATAATAGTTCGATGGATAGATGTGTCCCGCTTACTTCAAACAGTTCCAGTTCAAACTCTTGATGATTCAAAGACAGGGATTGCTTTTTCACTAATACAAGACCCGAAATTTCATTAAACCAAACATAATGCCAATAAAATTGTGTTATACCTACTTCACGATCCGTACGATGGCATAATTAAATTTAATAACGGTAACGGCACGGAAGGGTGGTTCTGCCAGTGACGTCATTACGTAACTTTACATGGCGCCATGTTCTGAATGAGCTGAAATGGGAGACGTTTGAGGCAATTTGGTTTGTATAAGTGTATGGTACAGTAACTATCTTAGAGAACTGTGGGCTTAGGCATATGGGTGCTTCGAAGTGATTCCAATCCTAGTCTACTAACAAAGTTCGTTGTTATAAGTTGTTGTAGTTCTTGTTTATAAGTTTAACTGGAACCGTATATCAATTGTATACATTTTTATGGTTCCGTACCTCAAAATGACAAAAGGAACTGAATGAAGGAAAGAAGTGATGGTATTTATAAGTAGCATAACTTTAAAACACAAAGATCTGCGCGGCACTGCAGTTCGCTTGATACTCTGAGACATTTAGGTGTTAAGTCTCACAAACCCAGTAATTCCACTGACTACTTTGCTCATCAAACCAGAACACAGTAAATGCTTGCACAGTATGCACAGTATTGCTTGAAATTGTTGCTCCATTTCTGCCAGCTGCTATTAAAGAGGTTTTGTACTCCATTTCACCAACGAACTTGATAGACTACCCTACGAATGACAAAGCGGAATAAACTATTATCAATTCAAAAAAAGCAAAAACTAACTTTAAAAAAGCCTGGAAATATTCGCAATGAAGCCGAAATACAATGGGTTTTGTTTTCGTAATAAAAATACTAAAAAGTTTGCTTCTGATGGCCATTGTGCGAGATACAAAAGGTACTGCGTATGGCGCATCCCACGATATACTTGTGGTGTGGCACAGTGACTTGTTCTTCTGTATTCTATTACTCTTTTAATATTTTACATTGGATAGGTGGTGTATGGATGCGACTAATAGGGGACCTTTGGGCTTGTCGGTGCTTAGAGGTATCTCTAACCACCCATCCAAACAAGCCCTGGATGGACGGCAGCTCGGTGTGGCCCGGGCTATCGAAGATGGTGGTTGGCAGGAAAGCAAGGGCGGAGTGCTGGGTGGCGCCAGTCTGGTAGCACCGAAGCACCGAGGGATTTAGTGGGTAAAAATCAGATATAACCACATATAACCCAGTGGCTCCTCATAGCAGCACGGTATCTCAAAATTTTCCGTCGACAAGAAGGTAGACGATAGATAAACTCTTTATTTAAAATTCTTGGTTAAAACTTTGATGACTCGTATTTTTTTATACTAAAGGATAATGAGACGAGCTGGTCGTCTGCCTAATGGTAAGCACAACGCCAGCCCATAACAATTGCAGTGCCACTCAGAACTTTGAAACACAAAGATGTGCGTGGCACTGCAATACGCTAGTTGCCTTGAGACATTATAGGTGTTAAGTCTCATGCTTGCACATTAGTGCTTGGCGGCAGACTATACGAGCAAAGCGGTAGTACCCACTCAGTGAAGAGTTAGTTCTACTATCTGGTAAATATATTTTAATTGTGTTCAAACGGATTGACATAATACATATGTTGTACATCCACGCATGCACGTACTCCGACTGGTCACCGCGCGTACTATTGCGGTGCGGCCGCGGCGTCGGCCTAGTTATTTATAGTTAAAAATCGTTTTGTTACTAAAATCAAGGCATTCCCAAAAGTACCCAACAAAGCACCCTAAGTCTATATCTCACCTAAACTACCCTCTCGGCTAACATTTCTCTCGAATAAAGATCGGTACTCATCGGGAGCATTCGGCATACGAACACAATTTTTAAATGTTCTAGAAATACAGAGATATAGAGATCATAGTGGTAAAAAGAAATACTTTTAAATTTATTGTTTACTAGCGACCAGCTCCTGCTTCGCACGGGTAATAGTTTAAGACTTTCATATAAATATACGATAGCCTTTAGACCCCCCCCCCCTAATTCTGCCCTTTCACAAAATCCGTACTTAGCTGATGTCTCCTACCTAAAATCTACCTGTTGAATTTCAGTTTCATAGGTCAAATAGTTTTCGAGATTTCGTGTTTAGTCAGTGGGTCGGTGAGTGACCTTTCGATTTGTACGTCGTTGTTGTCGATAGACGTGTATTTGAAAGACCCTATAAGTACGCAGCAAGTTTGTTTCGATCAAGTATGCGAATTGTTTTACGTGTGCAAAGGTAGAATATATCGTATTTCAAATTTCCATGTTTTGGTTTGTCCTTCTTTCTCGCAATAACAGAGCAACGGATCGACGTGATTTTTGGCATAGGTATAGTTTATGAACTGGAGAGTATATGGAGAGTATGGTGTAGCTATTTTGTATCCAGGAAAAATTCACGATTCCTGTGGGAATGCGGATGAAAACCACGGGCAGTAGTTAGTATATAATATAAAACTAAGTAAGTATGGATTCTGAGGATACAAAACGGGGACATTCGGCTCGCGAACACGCATTTTGCTAGCGACTAGCGTAGTAAATATTTGACTCACGGACCAAACATTTCGCGTGTTAGCGTTTTGCTCGAGAACCAAATTTCGCAATGCGAATGCGCGTGGTGAGTATCGACATTAAAGGAATAGCAAAGAAAATGGCGTGTGAAAATAGCCCTGTGCCTACTCACTCCGTTCTGGGACTGAACCGTAAAAAGTTATTCAAATTGCCTACGTCACAGTTTGTAAAGTTTCGTTAGAAATAGCCAATTTTATAACATCTACTACTTACGTTTCTGCACATGGGTACTGTGGGAAAAGAATACGTCTTAAGCATTTAATTTTCTAAGTGGGTTTTGGCATGCCAGCTGTCTGTACTTCATGTTGTTTTTAACTGATTGCAAAAGGGAGGCAGTTTTACACCTTAAAAAATTACTTTATTTGTAAACTTTTTAATCCTATCCTACTAATACTATAAATGCGAATGTGTGTTTGTTGGTTTGTCGGATTGTCCTTCTTTCACGCAGTAACGGAGCAACAGATCAACGTTATTTTTGGCATAGATAAAGTTTATGGAACGGAGAGTAACATAGGCTTATTTTTATCTCGGAAAAATGCACGGTTCCTGTGGGAACGCGGGTGAAAACCACGGGCGAAACTAGTATTTAATAGTGCTGCCAGCAACATTGCTAATTACTCGGATATATAGCACTCAGGGATAATGTAGCTTCCAATAGGATCAACTGTCTTTGGAAAATATCGTACTTGAGATATCGCCTCCGTGGCGCAATAGGCTAGCGCGTTCGGCTGTTAACCGAAAGGTTGGTGGTTCGAATCCACCCGGGGGCGGATTTTTTGTCTTTGGAATTTAATTATCTATACTAAAGTTAACAAGCAAGTGTGGCCAGGCGGGAACTTGTGCGACTTTCAATCCAACGCACCATAGTTCGAATCTCGACTCGGCCCGCACCAATGACTTATATCAAGTTAGGGGCGGATTATTCACACTCGCTCTAAAACGGTGAAGGAAAACATCGTGAGGAAATCCGCATGTTCAAGAACCTATAGCTAACTTCTAGTACATATTCTTTGTGCTAAAGAGTAATTGTAAGTAAATACTTACAATTACCCTTTTGCACAAGTGCGCAGTGAGGCTAAATAGCCTCACTGCGCCGGCTGTTTTCTATCTAAATTACAATTACTATCAATATTATATTCTGTTTAATTTTGCACTTACAACACGTGCAAAAATAAAAACAAGTCAGATACAGCACTTCATTTTTGCATCCAGTTTAAAATACCCTATATCCTTTTATCATAGTAGAAACTAGCTGCTGCCCGTGGTTTCACCCGCGCGGAGATATTGGATTTCAAGGGTTTTATTTTTGTAGCCTATTAAGTTACTCCTTATAACATCAGCTATCTGCCAGTGACCAGCCGTTTCGGAGATTACCCGGAACAAACAGACAGACAGCCAAAAATTTAAAAAATGGTTGTTTTGTTATAGGTACCGTATATACTTTCATATGCATTTAGTAAAAAGCTGTTATTTTGATATTACAAACAGACACGACACTTCAATTTTATTTATTTGTATAGATAGAGACCAATCGCAAATCCATCTCATATTTCCCATAAGCCATCATCGCACTATGATCCATCGCCGCTTCAAAACCATTCCTCTCATACAGCTCCATGTTTGTATGAGGAATGACAAACAAACTTGTCCAATATAATATTAACTAGTAGGTGGGAGTAGTCCGTAATTGCGGACGAAGCGAACAGACCAACTAATCTAAGTTGGATCGCTTCGCTACCAACGAGCTGGGTACGGCTGGCTTCACACTGGAATCAAATAACCAAATTAATTGCTTGTGAAGTCTACCGCCAAGCAGTAATGTGCAAGCATTACTGTGTTCCGGTTTGATGAGCAGAGTAGCCAGTGAAATTAATGGGCTTATGAGACTTAATACCTAATGTCTCGGGGTAACGAGCGCACTGCAGTGCCGCACAGGCCCCTGTGTTTCAAAGTTCTGAGTGGCACTGCAATTGTTATGGGCCGACGTTATGCTTATCATCAGGCAAACGACCAGCTCGTCTCGTTACCAAATAGCAGAAAAAAAAATTAAGTCACTTTTTAGTCGCACTTTTGGCTTTCGTTCCAAATAAGAATTGAAACACCCTATCTTTTGCCGTGGATGTCCTATCGCTAGCTAAGGGAAAGTGCAGCAGTATTCTTCTGGGTCAATATCATAATCTGCCTGCCAAGCTTTCTGTATTATGGCAAAATCCCCTTTCATTGGGAGGTCGATATTCAGAGTGGATATTTTCCAACTGATGGTGAAACAACTTTTAAGTGTTGTTATCATATATTTGTTAAGATTTCACAGGCATGCTAAAAAATAAGTACGTAGGAATACTACCTAATAAGTCATAACCATCATCATCAGCCGGAAGACCTCCACTGCTGAACATAGGCCTCCCCATATAACGCCACTTGGATCGACTACTCGCCTCTTGCATCCAACGGTTCCCCGCGGCTTTGACAAGGTCATCGGTCCACCTAGTGGGGGGCCTACACTACGTCTTCCGGTTCGTGGTCACCACTCGAGTGTGTACCTAATATGTGCGTATAATATGAAATCTGGTGTTACTTCGACAACTAATCAATTTACGTCATTTAATGATGCTAATGTATCAGCCGGAATCAAGCCGGAACCAACGCATGGCAGGCTTCTTGGTGATCGCAATAGATTATGATGTTGACCTAGGAGAATACTGCTGCCCATTCCCTGGATATTCCCTTGGCCGGCTTCTCACGGTACCTGTGAGAATAGATAAGGTGGTCTCATTCATAAACTGGGACAGCCACTCATACTTACTGTGAGAATAAAGGTAGAACATCGTGTGGTGCTGTGGTGCTACGCTATGACCTCAGAAAGTCAGTGTTACGCCGTAGTCGTCCCAACGCTACGCAAGGGGAAGACGCGGGGAAGGACAGCAGTCCTCATTGAACTATGAGCGATAATACACGTGTCAATTATTCAAACCGAGTGTCTCATAAAAAAGAAGGCTGAATTCGTGGGAAGGCGTGGGTTCAAATATAATTATGTAGATAATATGTCAGTGTGCTGTGTACATTGACCCTAATCTTCCCTCTCTCTCGATTTGTACGTGAGTTTTGATAACTCTTCAGAGGATAATCATCGTTGCAAATGAGAAAACTATTGGCGCGGAAACAAACGTAAACCCAATTTGTTTGGTAACTAATTACTCGAGACTATCTCTTGATTAGAATATGGGTTAATTTCGAACTAATTCAAACGAACTAATTCGAATGAATTCCATTCTAAGCAAGACAAATATTGTTTTCTTTATGAGACTTATGCCCGTTTTCACCAAACCTAGGAGGCGCCTAAATCGGATGCCTAAATATTTAGGAGTTGCCTAGAACAAAAAAAAGTTTTACCAACCTTTAGGAGTGTTCTAACGGTTTATATTTAGGGCTTTGCTTACATTAGGAGCTACTTAGTTAGGCATCGCAAAATTCGTCGTTGGTGAAAACGGGCATAGCACTCAGAGACGAGTGTAAGCGTAAACTTTTACTTATATATGTCAAAACTGTTATGGAAGCATAATTCCGTGCTTTGGTTTTAAGGTTTTAATGTCATCAAATCCGTGAGTCAACAGTTCTTAAGTAATGATGGTTCAATGTGATTTATTTAATTTTACCTACAGATTTGTACAGATTGAACATACCAAATAATACTCAGCCTGTATAAAAAAATACATAAACAATAAGACTGTCCTAGCCAGTGTCACTCGGGATGATGTAAGGATTCTAACGATACCCCATACATCCAAATCTGTCAGGCATTTACAAGTTATGGTGGAATAAAAAAACTCACATACGTACATGAACACTAAACACTCATTTTGGTGCAGTCGTATAAATATAGTGTCTACAGGTCCTTCCGCCATTTCCAAGGTCCTTGACATTATGTTTAATTTAATCTGTATTGACTTTTACGTAATTAAGAGCCAGGTTCTCTTCCTTAATTATATTAGACTATAATTTAATTTTAATTACGTTGAAACCTCGCTAAATTGTGCCTTCAATTTATTAGCAACGGCAAACGTAAGATACAAAATAAATAATTACCTATCCAAACTATAATAATATACATAACGTTATCTATCTATACATCTATACAAATAAATAATATTGAAGTGTCTGTGTGTAATATCAAAATAACAGCTTTTTACTAAATGCATATACGGTACTTATAACAAAACAATCATTTTTAAATTTTTTGTCTGTCTGTCTGTCTGTTTGTTCCGGGTAATCTCCGAAACGGCTGGACCGATTTTGACGGGACTTTCACTGGCAGATATCTGATGTTACAAGGAGTATCTTAGGTGGGTGAAGCCACGGGGCACAGCTAGTATATTATAATTCAAAATTAACTATCTGTTTGGTACTTTTTCATGCTTGACAGGATATTTTTTCGTGTTTATTGAGATACATCAAGAAACTAAATCACTGTAGAGCAATGAGTATTCCTGCGAGCTTGATGCTTGCAACAGTGTCGAAACATCGGATGCTGATTGCGTTAAAATGTACAGATGAGTTGAAAATTTTATTTAATTTTAGGCAAAGTAAGCGTCCACTGTGAATCGGCACACATTTTTGGGTGTCACCGGTGATTCTTCAAACATGTCATCCTGTACCGCGCTGCAGCATACGTGAGGCGTGCAGGTGCATTTCTGGAACTGAGTAATCAGGAAATTTAGTATTATTTTGAAGCAATCTGAAGATTATTTTCACGTTAAGTAATAGTAGGTATGTACTGAATAATGTGGTGTATGAATGGGTCCGTCGCTTCTCTTACCGTGGATGCCGTAAGAACGTGTGATACTCTTGGCCGCACCACAGTTGCAATTTTGAAACTGAGTTAATAGAAAAAAAATGTACGTATTATGTACATTATTGTATATAATTAAAAAAAATGTAAGTACTGTTAAGGTTCGTGAGAAATTAAGTTACATTATTGCAATGCAAAAGTCCTAGTCGTTTCAGCTTGCAAATCTTTCACCAAATATATAAAAGCAACATCTTCTAGCAGCCGTTAGAACCAATCTTTACATTGGCTTTTAATCTCAAAATGACTTAACATCTTGTACTTAAACCACATATATTGCACAAGCCCTCGTGGATAACACAATTTGCCTCTTTTGGATATAGAAACTGTTTGACCTGTCCGTCAAGAAAATGGAAAACGTCAGTTCTTTTATATAAACACAATCTGATTTTATCTAAGACTTTAGCTGATGAAATTACCTTAACTTTTTTCTCCTTGCATCCAGTCCGTCTTCTTATTTTCAGACATTTCGGTCGTCTATTCACACATCTGCACCGTTGCATTCGTCTCTGCTGAGCTGCGGCTTGCAGTCGAGCTTTGAGGTCAGTCCATGACGAACGATAGCAAGTATCTTCACAAGAACATGAGGAACCTAGGATACTAAAAAGTTAGAGGAATTGTCAATTGTGTTATGAGCCTTTTTTCCACCCGCTGTAGACTTAGTGGTCGAGTCGTTGCACGTCTATAGTATTATGTGGGTCAAAACCTTTAACGCTACTGATGCCTTCAACTTTCTAACACACGAGCATGCGGTTTGTGCCCGCATTAAACACTCAGTATGTTATAAAGCCTTTTTTAAAAAACACGGAAGAGGCAAAACACACAACTACATACAGTATTAATGTATGAAAAGCTATCAAAATCTATGCAGAAGTCTGAGCTGCTTTGCAAAAATACTTGTGGTGAAAGGTATATCCAGTGCAAAATACGTTTCCCATATTGGTTTCTGCCTCTTGCAATCTTGATATCCACGCCAAGCTTATCGCATCATATCTTCAAAAAAGCTTGGTATGAATATGATAAACTCAGATCACCATACACTTAAACAATTGTTGGCAAATGATCATAAATTAAATATACTCACCCATTGTTATTTTTAATCTTATAAAATGGTAAAACTATTTATAAATAATATTACAGCGTAACCATCGTGAATTTGAATCGCCGTGGCTGACAAAAAACTAATCAACTATATAAATATACATAAAATCGAAAAGTCACCAAATCGTGTTTAGTCACTGGCTTACTGACTAAACACAAAATCCTCAAAAACTGCTTGACCTATGAAACTGAAATATGCCATGTAGTGGAGACGTCTACTAAGAACGCATTTTGCGACAGGGTCGAATTAAGGAGGTCTAAGGGCTATCATATAAGTTTATATCAAAGTCTAAAACTATTCGCGCGAAGCCTAGGCGGATCGCTAGTTTATAAAACTGATTTTACCTACATCATTTCATAATCCTTTTCTAGTCTAGTTGTTTAACTATTACAATCCTACAATCTAACAAACCTCTAATCCCAAAGTGCTAATCCCTACAAATACCAGCTCTGACCAGAACCCCCGTCAAAGTCGACAGCCCAGCCGGCACAGAAATACATTCCGAACTACAAGACAAACTCAAATAAGCAATTAAACTATAGCCTCCACAGATTAATTATTTGTTTGCAGAACTAACTGAATGGGGATGTTGATTTGTACTCTTAGAACTCGAATGGAACTCGCTAACTGTACTTATGTGGTGCTGTAGCAAATATTGTTTTTTTTATTTTCAGTATAGGCTTAAGTTTGTCATATCTCACCGTTATTTCATCTCGCTGGTACGAGTAAGTAATGCTGTGATCCACGATGAAGCACGCACGCCTAGAAGTTACCCGCAGAAGATACTCGCGCGTTGAAAGAAACCCAGGTTATCTATAATTACCGGGATACATAGACAGTTTTAGATACAACGTCTATCTTTATTGACTTTTTATTAGTACGTAAACTAACTGCGGCTTGCGGTTCACAGAATATCGTCTTTTAACATCAGGCAATAGTGGTCAAAAGCTAAACTACAGAAAATAAAAAAATCAGCCTATTACGCTCCTACTGCTGGTATACTGGCCTCTCAGAGAGAAAGAATGGGTCATATTCCACCACGCAGGCCCAGCGCGGCTTATTGGGTGTCACATATCCTCGAATTTTGTGGTTCTACTATGGTGCGTCAGATTGAAATTCGCAAAAATTCCCGCTCAGCTAAAATCAATTAAAAAAGCTTTATCTAAAAATATGGACCATATGTACATTCAGCTGTAATAATATGTATAGGCACACTTGTATAGGTACACTTTAAGGTCTTCAAAATAACTAAACGATTTCGCAAAAATAAATGTATATGTAACGAAAAAGGAAACTTTGCTAACGAAAACTAAAGAATGATATTCTCATACACTATAGGTTCCTGGCATAATAAATTACATTCGAGAACCATTAATAGAGACCCTTCACGCCTGCACAGCCCCAGTACCCAACTTTATATGACTGTACCTAGTTTGCAAGTTGTGGCGGTCTTGCTTGAAAGTGTTTCTTGACAATCGGCGCGAGACACGAAGCGAGAACTGGCTAACTTTGGAGTCAGCTATAATTTTAATGCGAGGACATTCTAAGTACTTACCCACTAGCTTTTGTCTGAAACTTTGCGAACAATGACATTGTCTACTGCTCTGATACTGATTTAGCGCGATAGTTGTGTCTGTGGATGTTGAAGTTTTCATGAGGTACATTGTTACGCGACTGATCATTTAGTATTGGTTTTCGGAAAGTTTGTAGGGCTAAAACAATTTAGGTAATCTTAAAAATCCATCTTTCATTTTTTTATAAGGAATATTTAAGCCCGTTTGACCATTTATCTCACCAGCGGCGCAAGTACGGAAGTCCAAACGATAAATTTGTCGAATCGAAAAAAAACTGATAAATTTATCGAATGTTGCGAGTACCGAAGTCTGTTCGTAAAGTATTGTAGTAGCTTTATATTCTCTTTGGATTCGACCTAGCTATTCGATAAATTAGCTTTTGTCGATTGTATCAAGGTTCGATAAATTATATAAAAAATCGACAAAACCCTCTTTATCGATTTGAACTGCCAATTTTATCGATCAAAAAGATCCGTAATTGCGCCGCAGTGACGATTTGGTCGACGATGCCATGACGATGAAGCACACTTGCCTAAAAAATACTTAAAGTAAAAATACCTAGTAGTAATTAGGCTACAAACTATACGAGCAAAACATTGGTACCAAACCAGACGCACACTCGCGGAAGAGCACACTATCTAGCCTGTCTATGGCCAATTCTATCTTATCGTATCCGCTACGCGCGACTAAGCGTTCTTTTTTTTTTCAAACATTTATTATGCTACTAGCTTCTGCCTGCGGTTTTCACCTGCGTTCTCACAGGAACCATGCATTTTTCCGGGATAAACAGTAGCCTATGTTACTCTCCGGTCCATAAACTATATCTATGCCAAAAATCACGTCGATCAGTTGCTCCGTTACTGCGTGAAAGAAGGACAAACCAACAAATCAACAAATACACTTTCGCATTTATAATATTAAGTAGGGATAAGTAGGGAAGTAGGGACTAGTAGGGATAACCTGAGTTTCTTCAAGTCACGAGTGGATAGGTATTTTCTAAGTAAGCGTGCTAGCTATAGCGTCGACCGCATTGTCCCTTAATTGCCGTAGATGGTGATCAAGTGCAAGTCTATAAAGTATAAAAAATACAATCTCATCACTAATGCCTACACAAAAACAAAGCCATCAACAAACCCCACTGACCCCATTCAGAATGAATATGACCATTCCGGTGCACCGGGTGAATCCGAATAACTTATTCAAACAAAACAATTTTTTTAGTCACGAGTGGGGCCGTTGGAGCGTGAAATTGGATCTGCCTGAATCGATGACCTAATTTGAGAAGGTTCGAAGATTTATTGTTGTAGAAGCATTCCTTTCTCGTGTGTCGTGGGAGATAGTCGTTGAGGCGGAGAGCTTGTCCAGATGACGCGTTTAACGCGCGCGTAGCCGAGCCATGAGATATTAGACTAGAAGCTAGCAGACTGAGTCTGAATTGCTATGTTATCCCTAAAGGGGTCAGCTGATTCACTTGAACTATGTTGAGCTTTGTTAAATGTTGATGTTAATTAAAAGAGACTTAGAACTTTAGACTTTCATTTCATGGACTGATTGTACTACCATCGCTTTGCTCATGTAATACAGCGGCAGGTCTGAGGGTCTAGTGTGAGTTTCGCGTTCTACAGTGACCGTGTTTATGCGGATTTTGTATGAAAAATGAACCATAACCATGAACCATATCCATGCCGGCCATTCTTTTTGTAGGTGCGACGTTTATTCAACAAACGCAGTCTACGCGTAAACGGATTTTACCCTCGGCACACTGCTCCTTATCTATGTATAGTCTGTGTCAATAAGATATAAAAGAGCATAAAGACAGATAGTATCGGAGTCAGAACTAACTTGTTCAGTAGACAACATAATATTATGCTAGCAAAAGTTGTACAGAATCGTTCTAAACTATTCTCAACGGGCGCACTCGATCGAAAAATTGTGCCAACTTTGAAGGCATGTTTTCACTGACGTTAATATGCGAATTTAGCGATGTCATTGGTTGAATTATAAATTCTTCTACCAATCGATCAACGTCTAAATCCATTGCTAGAGCGATAAAACTTCCCATTACAACATTAAGATTCCTAAGATCACAATCTAACTAAATACCACAAAAAATCCAAATTAAATTTAAAATTAAAGGTTTTCAGACTTTTACCTGTACGTGCTTATTATAACTGGATATTATCCATTCAACCGTTATAAATTCACCTTATAACATTGCAGAAAACAGTACTTTTAAAGTCTTTACACCTATAATAAACTGGGTAGACCATATTTACATTACATTATCAGCCTCTTACGCTCCCACTGCTCGGATACCGGCCTTCTCTCAGTGAGAGATGTATGCGCCAATAATCCACCACACGGGCCCAGTGCGGCTTGGTGGATGTCACATGACCTCGAATTTTGTGGTTCTTAACATGCGGGTGTCATCACGATGTTTTCCTTCACCATTTTAAAGCGTGTGTGATAAATCTGCACATACTTGATATAAGTCATTGGTGCGGGTCGAGTCGAGATTCGAACTATGGTGCGTTGGATTGAAAGTCGCACTCGGCCACACTCGCTCACGTATTTAAAAATATGTAAGTACCTAAGTAGGTATCTACTTACTGGGTGACAATGATAAATGTGAAAGTTTGTTTGTTAGTTTGTCCTTCTTTCACGTAGTAACGGCACAACGGATCGACATGATTTTTGATACCTAGAGATAGTTTATGGACCAGAGAGTGACAAAGGCTATCTTTTATCGGGATTAAATGTCCCGGGGGAAATTGCATGTTTTTTTTGAGAGGCTCCACGGGAGCAGCAACTAGTGAAAGGTACAGCATGATAGGTAAAGGATTCTCGCTTGCTACTGTTAATGAAACTGCGGCTTAACGAGGTTCTTGCTTTCAAGCCGAAGTTTTTTATAAAGTTTGAGTGTGTTTGGAAGTTGCTAGATAATATGATTTGTTTTAACATTCAAATCAAATCAAATCATACATTTATTTGCAAGAATACATAATATTACATATTTCAGATGTTCAAAAAAAAGTCACAGTATTCAGCCTGCAAGCAGGCGTGCAAATATTAAAATAGTCATATTACCTAATGTAATGTCACTTAAAGTTTAAATATTCAGCTATGCTATAGAAACAGTTTTGTAATAGCCACTTGCACAGTGTTGTGTTAAATTGATTGCCATTTAATCTTTTGATGATTATTGATAAACTAGCTTTTGCCTGCGGTTTCACCCGCGTTCCTACATACACCGTAATTTTTTCCGGAATAAAAGTAGCCATAAATATGGTCCATAACCTATATCTATGCAAAAAATCACGTGGATCTGTCGCTCCGTAGCTGCGTAAAAGAAAGACAACTACTTACGAGTAATAAAGTACTTATGCATTATAAGTTCCAATAAAATAAAATACTCATATAAATTCTAACATTTACTTTTATTCAATATTTTTGAAATTTTATACATATTTCTAAGTAAATCGAGGATTTACACATTACTTTAAATTTTAAATAAACATTAAATAATCAGTCTTTTAGAAGATAATTTCAATTTTGGCTACTTCAATATTTTACAGTCACTTTATGACCACAAGAAACAAACATTACAAACTTGTATTAACATAAAATTAAGTAAGTCAACACGTCAACAATATTTTCTTCAATAAAAATAAGAATGCAATTACTAATTCAGCCAAGCGGTGTTACTCACCCAGATAAACACTCGCAGAAGAGTAAGGGGCAGCGTAGACGCTTATGCAAACTTACGTTGGCTTGTCAGAATAACAACGCTTTTGCGTCAAGCGCGCATATCGAGTATCACGAAATCCACGCTTGACGCAAAAGCGTTGTTATTCTGACAAGCAAACGTACGTTTGTATAAGCGTCTACGTTGCGCCTTAGACCTACCACCTGGTCCTGTTAAGGGGTGCTCACAACTAGTCGCGTAACATTTGACCTGAAATTTAATTTATAATAGAATTAAAAAAATAACTGAAATTACAATTCTGTCAAAGTGACTGAAAAATAGACGTTACTTATTACAATATATTTAAAACCTCTACAATTACAATATTAGAATAGTTTACAATATGATATGAAAACTAATTACTATACAAATACGATTATGTATAAAATTTAAAAAGAAATTAATACTAATGGCAGCATAGTTAGATGAAAATTGATTTGTTCATTTTTATTATTCGGATTTTTTTAATCTTTTAGTTTGGCCACTTTAAGATGAATCTAGAATAAGACAGGCTCTCAAATATAGCGCCGGGAAACACAGTTGAAGCAAAAAATTGCCTTTAAAAAAGCGGGAAGTTTAACTAAAACATCGCAATATACGAAAATGTATCCTCTATTTTTCCACGTTTTGGTGTGGTTCTTTCATAAAATGTATTATAGAACCACTTGATTGAAGTATATCCTACTCATGAAAAAAGAATCATTTGAAACGGTTGACAATTGAAAAGGAATTCGAATAATATATAGCCATAAAATAATACAGACGAATCGAGATTATCCTTTTTTGATGTCGGTACAAATACATATTGAACTATTTTTTGTGTTCTTAAATTAAATTATTGTAAGTATTCAAAGTAAAGTTTATTGACGTCGGTAGAGTCAACGAAACTGGAAGTAACGATTTTAAATACTGTGCCGGGCTAACCTGAGAGCTGTCTCTAAGTTTGACTAATAAAATCCTCATTTTAAACATACTTAGAAGGCATCCATTAATTATGTGAGCCCAAAATTGTCCACTAAAATATCAATAGTTCACTAAAAATTGCAAATGTCACGTCAACCTTTCAATAATGTACATACATTATTATAGAGATAATTTAAAAAAAAAAACATACTTTTTGGAGTGTCTCATTTTGACCGCAGAAATTATCTCATGACTATTCAAAATACTTATTTCAAGAATAAAACAAACATAAATTTCATGTGAGAGAGAGGGGGTCCCACCTTCTCACTAATATGAGGGAGGTGTCTGTTAAAAGAAAAAAACCCTCAATGGATGCCCCCTACATAAATTGTTCTAAATTGTACATACACGGATTTGAGCTCAAAACCACTATGTTCGTTATAAATTAAAAAAAGCTGCCTTATCGGCTAATAAGGAACAACTTGTACTCTTATCGTCCGTTCCAAAATGAAAACTAGCTAAAATTCTAGACAATTCCTTCCAGCCGAAGACTAGTGACCACTGGTTCGATGACAATTGCTATTAGCCGATAAGGCCCCAGATTAGTTCAAACAAATATAAACACAACCATAGAAAGTTTCGGACTAAACTAATTTTATTTATTAAATTAATTGCTTCGGCTACCTATGGTGTGGAATTCTGCATGCTTCTGTAACAAAGTACAATTTCTTTATTTTACAAATTCCACTGTTATTTGACAAAATAAAATTAAATATTTTAATTTTAATGTAAGACTACTATGTACAAAAAGATGCATGTTTTTAGTATAGCTTTACGGTCCGCGTTGAACATGTGACGTCAGATGCTCTGCCCAATTTGTATGGGTGTTTAGCGCTCAGTGGATATTCCCGACTTCGACTCTCATTTTTGACGTTCCTAGCGTTCGATTTCCAATTTTTTCAATATATAAATTTGATACTCATGAGCAAACAAATTGATTGTCATCATAAAAAAAATTGAGTCATCATACCCACTCAGAGAGTTCATGCCATAACCTAACATGCGGGTATTAGTTATTTTGTTTTGGCTCAATGCTTGGTGGATGTCGCAGTGCAATATTATTTATTTATCTCAGATTCACAGACTTACTTAGTTTACTATAGCTAACTATATACTATTAAAAATTTACAACTTGTTATTGTTAATTAAATTTTAATATTGTATTATATAAGTATGAATTATTTTTGTTAAGGTAACCTTAAGATGCATTTTTGGATCAATAAATGATTATTATTATTATTATATTAAAAATATATTCACTTGAGGTATGCTTACTTCTCGGCGCACTTTTTAATGTCGTTGTCCTAGAGACGCAGTCACTTTCCTCCGATTCTGATCTCACTTGGAAACTCGTTTCTGTGAAATAGAGAATTATTTGTTAAGAGAAAGATAGTTTAGTTTTATTACATAGTAGTTACAGGGGAAGGCTTCACCATCATTAGTTAGTCCCATACCAGGTGGTCTAGGACTAACTCTTCTGCGAGTGTCCACGTGGGTGGATACTGCCGCTTTGCTCTTGTATGCCGACAAGGTACAAGCATTATTCTATTTCAGTTTGATGAGAAAGTTAATCAGTAAAACTACTGCAATGAATACCTAATGTCTCAGGTTATGATCGCACCGCAGTTTTGCACAGATTCTTGTACATGTTCAATTGTTCACGGTTCTAGACTTATTAAACGAACGAAGAAAGAAAGAACTAAATATAAACGCTTATTAAACCAATGCAGAAAGAAATATCTTAACATAAACGCTTACACGCTCATGCACTAGGATTCCCTGTATCGCACGTGGCATAGACACATACAGACCCGACACCTAATTTTATGCTTTTTGTTCACCACAGAGAATCTGTTCCGACCAGAAATTACTTTACCAGGTGGTAGGACTAACTCTTCTGCAAGTGTTCACGCCTACCTAATATATATATCAGGGTATATATAACCTAATGTATCAGGGTAATGCAGTGCAGGCCTTTGTTAAAAGTTCTGAGTGGCACTGCAATTGTTATGGGCTGGCGTTATGCTTACCATCAGGCAAACGATCCGCTCGTCTCGTTACCTAATAGTATAAAAATCAAACCCAGAACCCCTCGCATTGCAGAGTCACTACCAAAATAGCCACACCAAAATAGCCAATCTCTGACTACTCAAATACTTACCGCTGTCATATCTCGCTTTACTGTTCCCCGGCAGATGGAGCCTTGTCGGCACTTCTTGATTGTCGACATGCCCAAACGTACGGAAGCCTATAGCGAACTGTGCGTAAGGACTTATTTCGTAGAGCTCTGGAAAGAACATGACAGAAGTCGTACATTATCAGCCTCTTACGGTCGTAAAAAATTGAAGAGTGTTTTGTGCTGCCGTACATTGGGCCACCAAATGCGGCCACTAGACGCAGCCTCAAGATGCGGCTATCCTGGCTGGGTGCGGCCTCTTGCCGCAAGCCACAGCCTTGCCCTGATAGCCACAAAATAAAAAGAACGAAAGGGGCGCTTCGGCCATCTTAGGCCGTCCTTATGCGCCCAAACGCTCCTTTTCTCTTTCTATTTTGTACGGGGAGAAGCCGGCGTTTGTGGGCGAGTCTGCGTCTTGTGGCTCATTCGCAGTAAATCGAACGCTCAGTTTATGCTCATACAAAATGAAAGTCTTGTCCGCAGTTTGTGGTCGCGTTAGTGGTCGCGTTAGTGGTCGCGTTAGTGGCCGCGTTCGCTGGCCCAATGTGCAGCTACACTTACCATGTTTAGCGTCGGCGGTCAAATGCACAGGCGTACTATAGACTCTGTTATTAATATCTTGCGGGACGCTTTGAGGAGTGTTCGCTGTAGCGTTGCTATGTTCAGACTTACACTCCGCTGTTAGAGAGTTCCTGTACTCCGTCAGGTGTCGGTTGCTAGAAACAAACAGCAGACATGGTATTATAACAAAATATTTCATAAAAATAGTCACTAAGGGGATATTCAGTAAATGGGCAAGAGACGTAACGGACGACTAAGGGGATATCCAGATAATGTGCAGATATCCCCTTAGTCACTAAGGCAATGTCCAGGCAATGGGTATGAGACGTTAGAGACGATTAAGGCTTAGTCGTCTTTTACAATACTCGCGAGGAGATGGCGACCACCTATTCATATGCCGGGACCCTCATATAGCCACTAATTTTTCCCTTAGTCACTAAGGTGATAACCAGACAATTGATAAGAGACGTAAGAGACGACTAAGGGGATATCCAGGTGATGTGCAGATACCCTCTTGGTCACTAAGGGGATATCCAGGGAATGGGCAAGATACGTAATAGACTACCAAGGCTTAGTCATCTCTTACGACACCCGCGGTGATTGGGACCACCTTTTCGTACACCGGAATCATACAGCCACTAATATTAATACAACTTAAGTCTTACAAGGTTTTACTCACTTATGCCTCTTAACCAGAATATATACGCAAGTCAGCGAGCAGATCATGAGAAGTATGGAACTGCAAACGATGACCATCATATTGATGTCGAAAAACTCAGTCGGTGGACCGATGGACTCTGAAACAGTAATGTTCAACTTAAACACAATATATACAGACATACATTATTTGATCATAAGTGAAACGATGATGGCATGAAGGATTACATCGAGATGTAATCATAGCTTGCTAGGCATTTTCTAGTACTCGTCTGGGTAGGTACCACCCGCCTCTATCGCCAAGATCTTGTCGGTATGTTTCTGATGATTTTAATTATGAGGGTGATAAAATAGAATGAACAAATATAATTAACGTATTTCATCGCTTTATGAAAATCAACTCTTACGATTGTGGAACAGGGGGTAAAAGACTAAAGAAAACCATGCAGCCGAAGCAGTAAGTGACAGTGGCACTGCAACTGTCATGTGCGGGCGTTATGCCGCTATCAAATAAAAAAGTATAACGCAATAAAACATAGGGTCCTAACTCATTGGGTCGCCAGCAACGTTTCAAATGAAATCGTATTGAAATTCCAGCGACAAAGTCAAACGATTGCCAAGTGAGCTAAGGCGTCACCGGTTCGCTACAAGTGACGTCGCCATGTATGATAGCTAACTCACTTGGCATCTGTTTGAATGCGTCGCCAATTTAGAATTTCAATGTACATTGTTTGGATAAGTATCAAGCGACGTCGCAATGTTGACCCGCTGAGGTAGAACCCAAGCTTAGTGAAAGTCCAATGACAGGAAAACAACATAAGTAAATAGTTTGATGACTCCGTAGCTAAGTTGGTAATAATCCTGCCTGCAAGGCAAGGAGCAGATTTTTTGAGGCGAGCATAAAGATTGTGCTCGGGTCATGGATGTTTGTGTATAGTGTGTCCACGCCACATGCGACAGGAATCCTAGTTAAGGGGCTTAAGCCATGTGTGCTTAAGCTTTGTGTTACTTGCCTCCTTGTACAGTGGTGGTAGCGTAACTGTAAGTGGTGGCGGTGGCTCCCGCCGAGTTCTCAGCCGTGACCCGCACCTGGTACCACTGCGCCGGCGCCAGCGCAGACAACACGAAGGAGTTGGGCTGGCTGTGCGCCGGAGACATGTAGTGGAGCCAGGTCTGTTCTACCGGCGGCTGGAAAAAACGTTGAAAAAATCAATTCAGGGTTTTTTTTGCAACTATAATAGGCTGCCATTCGTCACATTAGCTAGTACGTCGTCTTTTCTGACAGGTCGCATTCAATAGTACGTAGCTTTGTGCATAATAGCTTTTTATCACCTAGCGTGGAAAAAGCACTTTTGCACGCCGATTTGGAATGATAAACAAAATCTTTCCTCCGCTGTAGTGAAGATGTAAAATTGTGTTTCGCTCGGAAGCAAAGTTATTTTGCGTCTCGTACCTACCTTTGAAACCCTCACTACGCTCAGGATTCTACTTTTGAACCACAGACCAGTAGCGTTTTGAACCTAGACGCCGCATAATCCAAGTTTTGCATGAGATCACAATCGTCAAATGTAGGTGAGGGACGTGGGAAGACTGCGTCTGTGATTAGTCAGCTTAAAACTCAAAAACATCAGACGAGCGAAGACGGCGTGTTGTGATTGGTACGTCTGGGTGGCGTTAAGCAGTGATAATGCTTAACCTTGACCGGCTAAGCGGAGTCTATATGTTCAAATGGTCTGTGTTTTGAACTAATAAGGCTCCTTCCTCAGTTTCAATACAAGTAGGTACTCACCAAATAACAACTTTGCTGGCTTGCAAAACAAATAACTATTTTTTTTTATGTTATTCGGTAAATAGACGAGCTGGTCGTTTGCCTGATGGTAAGCATAACGCCGGCCCATAACAATTGCAGTGCCACCCAGAACTTAGAAACACAAAGGTCTGCGCGGCACTGCAGTGCGCTCGTTACCCTGAGACATTAGGTATTAAGTCTCATAAGCCCAGTAATTTCACTGGATACTCTGCTCATCAAACCGGAACACAGTAATGCTAGCACAGTACTGCTTAACGGCAGACTTCACGAGCAAAGCGGTGGTAACAACCCAGACGGACACTCGCAGAAGAGTTAGTCCTCCCACTAACAAAACACTATTTCGGTATTCTTACCAGTTTGTTCTCTGCTCGCTTCCACATCTTTCCTCCATACTCCCTATAGTCAACATCGAACCTGGTAATTTCACAACCGTTGTCGTCCCAACCGCTCAACTGTATGTATATATGTGTGGCATTGCTCCAGAACCATTCTGTTGTTGTTGGCGCTATCGGTACTGAAATAGGGAGATAATCTTGTATTTTTATTCTTAGCTAGCTGTGCCCCGTGGCTTCGCCCACGAAACTATCTACAATAAAAGTAGCCTAAGTTACTCCTTATAACATCAGCTATTTGCCAGTGAAAGTCCCGTCAAAATTAGTCCAGCTATTTCGGAGATTAGCCGTTACAAAAAGACACACAAAAAATTCAAAAATGTTTTTGTTATATGTACAGTACCTACATCCGTATACAGCCTGAATTTAAATTGGTATGTTATCCCCAAAGCTGGTCAATCTACTCCAAAGGTTAAGGTTAAAAACATTTGATTTACGAGTTTTTGAAATTCGGAATTTTTCATTGAAGAAATGGCATTTAAAGTTTATGTCCAAATTCTACTAAAGAATTTCCGGGCAGCCCAAAATCAAGAGTCAGTTGAACTTTGTCAAATGATGATGTTGTTTAGAAGACACTTATAAACAATTCCAGATGCTGAACACGTAACGTTTTGTCGCATAGGAAACTTTGCGTTTCAAAGTTCTGAGTGGTACTGCAATTGTTATGGGCTGGCGTTATGATTACCATCAAGAATATAACCCGCTCCTTTTGTTACAGTATAAAAAGAGATGTGTTGATATTTCACACTTACCTCCGCCCAAAGTAGCGACATCCAGGTAGGCCGGCTGCGAAGCCCCCACCGCGTTAACTGCCGTCATTCTGATCGAGTACTTAGTGCCGCATTTCAACCCCAGAAGGGTGTACTCCTGCACCCCCTGTAGTGAGGTACCCTTGTTACTCCACGCATCCTGCCAGGACCCGTTAGCTTCTCTCCAGCTTAGGTTGTAGCCTGAAATTTGTACAAAAATGAATAATTATGATGTAGTTGAAAATAATTAATTCAGTGAAATTCACCCAGATGCTAGAACTAACTCTTCTGTGAGTGTCTTTCTGAGTGAGTACCGCCGCTTTGCTCATGTAGTCTGTCGTCAAGTAATGATATATGCAAGCGTTATTGTGTTCCGGTTTGATGAACAAAGCAGTCAGTGAAATTACTGGGCTTATAAGACTTAATTCCTAGTATCAGGGTAACGAGTACCACATAGGCCTTTGTGTTGCAAAGTGCTTTGTGGCACTGCAATTGTTATGGACTGGCGTTATGATTACCATCAGGCAAACGACCAGCTCGTGTCGTTACCAAATAACATAAAAAAACTCTCTCTGTCATTGACCGACTACCATTAGGGTGTCCATATTATCTCGTAATTATATGCAAAGTCTAATAACATTTTAGTTTGATGTTAGAAGATGTTTTTAATTATATGGTATATGATAATTACTTTCTATATTTTTTATGAACCCAATACGACATTGTGTTCGAATATTGAGCCCGTTTACATTTACATCCTGTATAAGGTATACAAGTATATTATATATTTTATACTCACTAATCTTGTTGTGTAGTTTTCCATTAGGCACACCCCACTGTAGGTCCAGCGCACGTTGCCGCGGGGTGGCGACGAGCGCGGGGGGCGAGGGGGTCGCCAAAACAACAACGGCGTAAGAGACAGCGTCCGAACCGTACAGATTCTTAGCCAGACATGTGTAGTTGCCGCTTAGTGATTGGTCTATATCTGGAACGAAATATCTCTATCTTACTCTTGATAGCATGCATGCGCAGTTAGCGCTTAGTGATTAGTCTATCATCATCATCATCATCATCGAAGATGTCCTGATTCTGATGGTGATATGCATCCGAACGTGGTTTGCCATAATACAGCACACTTAACATCACCCACGCCTGAGTTATTTCACCCCATGTCATCTGATCACTCCATTTCTTCCAGTGGCCACGAGAAATGGGGTGATCCTATTCTGAGCTGGGACCATACGGGGACTATTATACTTACTATTAATAAGCAGACTGTCGTCGTGGTTCCTGGTGAACCTGGGGTGGTGCGTGATGATGTTATGTTGGTGGTACCACACGGTGCGCGGTGGTGGGACACCCACACACTGACACGCCAGCAGTAACGAGCTACCAACTCCTACTGATACCGTTCCTCCTAGCGACGCCACACCAGCTACCACTGAAAAAAATTATAAAAATTTTTTTATACTGTCAAGAAGTAAAGAGAAAGAAAGAAAAAACATTTATTCGACACTCTCACACAAAAGTAAAACATAAAAAAAAACATAACAAAATAGAACAATAAAAGAAAACGATGGAATACAGATATGACAATACACTTTTTATAGAAAATCTACCATGATGTGACGGCGAAAGGATTTACCTCAGCATAAATACCATGTGCAGTGTGCACATAAACACTAGGCGCTGATTTTAATCGCAGGGTTTGGTAAACCTTCCCATTCGGATATACGGATGCTAATCAAAACGCATAGTTTAGGAGGCCATTGAGCAATGAGGGTGTTCTAATGAAGAGGCGTGAGAGTATAAGTGTTTATGTTCATTATTGGTCACCTCTGTCAGTGAGATGAGCGGTGGTCGCTACAGTGGCCGCCCCCTCCCCCGCCGCCGTGTGCGCCCGCACAGAGACCTCGTACTGGCGGCCGACCAGCCCCGACAGTGGAAATGTCAGCTGCCGAGACTCTGTCGCCTCGACGCGGTAGCTTTGAGGAGAACTCGAGCTGAAAATGTGAAAACGACATCAGTGTTTCGCAGGCTTTATTCTAGTAGCACTACAATTTTTAAGTATAAGCGTTATGCGTACCATCAGGAAAACTCGGAGCAACGAGCACACAATGGCGCGCAGGCACTTTGTTTCAAAAATGACTATGCAAATAAAAATCTTACTATGTATCTAAAAAATAACTAACCTAGAAACAGGTTTCACGTAGACGGTATAGTGCGTGATTTCTCCATTTGGCTGTTCCGGCTTCTTCCAGCTGATGAGAATTGATGTTGACGATGACACAAGCACCTTTATCGCAGCTGGTGGGCTGGGAACTGGAATTTAGTTTTATTATTTATATACACGACGTATATGTGGCTGAATATTCGAACACAATGGGGTATTGCGTTCTTAAGTACCTAATTATAAATCCATATCAATAAAAAAACATCTACTAAAGTGTCATTAGACTTTGCTACGTATTCACGGAAAAATATGGACACCCCAACCGCGGTAGTCGGTCAATGACATGCGATCCAGCTGTCTATCCAGCGTCCGCGCCCGCGCGTCATGCCTGCGGCAGATGTGGTGACTCTGCTTTGTAACAATTAAGGATATTTTGATGATATTAGAGATAAAAAAATTCTATTGATTCGTGTCGTATATATCACCTGTATTTTCACCTGTTTAAAAATTGATACTGTTTACAAGTGGTGACAACTAACTTGCTAAATATTTCTTTACCGGGGTAATAAATTTATGCAAAAATATTTTATGATGTATATGATTGCTGCCCGCTGTTTAAGCCAAGTGAAATTTTTATTTAGGAACCGTGATTTTTTACGATAAAAATAGCCTATGTCTTCCGCTAAACTATGATAAACTCTCTGCAAAAAAATAGCGTCGATCCGTTGCTTGAAAGAAAGACAAACACAATAAAGTTGCAAGTCTCTCTGTGTTTTACTGAATACATTTTGAAGAGTGTGCGACAGAATTACACATTGATTGTCGCATCTCTATTTTAGCATCTACGGCACTGCGTCACCCGTTTATGGTTGATATCCCTCCTATTCGTACCAAGTTCTTTGCTTCAACATTCATTATACTGACGTCTATGGAGTGGATTTTTTTGCCAGCCTCTATGTCCCAATAGCTATCATCTGGAAGTTTTCAAGTTTATTTTATAGGCAAGCTTGTGACAGTGCTCTATTCCAAAGAATACATGTTAGTTACTGAGAGCGATAGAGTTATTATAAACAAACATGTTCTATTAGTAGTGTGCCCTAAGCCCGATTAGACTCTTAAAAACTAATTATCTGTTAATTTATTTATACCCTTTCTGTCATGTGCTACACGGACCGCATCAGGTGAGATAGTGGTCAAACGTACCCAAGCCTAAAAACACACATTCGCATTTATAATTTTAATCGGGATAAATGAAACTCACCGTCTTGTAAAGTTGTGCACACAACAGGGTAAGAGAAGGGACCCACGCCGTAGTTAGAAAAGCCGGCAACTTTGATTGTGTAGTTGGTGTACTTGAGTAGCGCTTGTAAATAGACTTCAGTATGTGGAGAGCTTATGTTTTGGAACGGACCATCTGGAAAGAATAAACTAAATTGAAATTCCTTTATTTATATGGAAGAAGAGCGCTCATAAAAATGTAATGGCTTGCACGTTCTAAGTATACGGATACGGAAGACTAGTGACCGCTGGGTTTAATCGGTTTGGAATTGAAAACGAACACGAGATTGTTAGCCGGTATGGCCCTGGTATAATGATGGAGCCGGAAGGCGGCCACAGTAACTTTGTAATGAAACGACCCCACCCCATCTGCTTTGGGCTCGTCTAATTTCTCCAAGTACTCTGATCTTAGGTTACGTCCAGGGTCTGAGAATATGAGATAAATGCACGATATAAGCATCGACAAAATTTTGTCACGGCGCGCATGTTAGCACGGCTGATCCCTCATCAGAAATGTGTCCACAGGATTACATTACCAATTACGTATTTCATCCCAATATTTCACCAATCCCAACTCGAATCACTGTCATTGATTTCCTCACTATTCATGTCACTGGATGGCAACCATCAAATCAATTGACATTATTAGACAATTTAAAAAACACAGACCTTCATTTTTAACTTCTGATAATTGTGATTTAGAAATGCATACCTTCAGTGGTAAAGTACACAGAGTAACCGAGCAAAGATGTACCGAGGGCGTTTATCGGCTGCCAGGACACTCGCAAAGAAGTTGAAGACACTCCTCTGCACTCCACAGCTGACGGTGGCTGTTCAGGAGCTGTATAAACATATACATATAAACAAATTAAAATGCTTTATTCATATAAGCCCCAAGGAAGCACTTATGAAGGTTAAAATAAATTACCTACTCTAACAGCGGGTCTCTGTAACGTTAGTCTACACAAATCACAGACTAAAACTAATGCTGTCTTTATCAGAACATAATAAATGACAAAGACATCAACAGACCCAATCCGTGCTCAAAGTCCACGAACCTTCCATAAACCCACCGTTCCCGTTCAAAATTGGTATAGGCCGAGCAAGAAGAAGGGCAAGAAACTCGTCTCGCCATAATATGTAATTGCTTACACATTCACACCCCTGCACTACGATTCCCTGTGTTGCAGGTGGCATGGATACACACAGATACACAACACCAACATCCAAGATCCGAGATCAAACTTTATATATGATCAGCACACAAAAAACTTTTTTCATTGTGACCTATTAGGTAGGTAATAACAAGGATTAATGAATCCGGACGCTAGGCCCTATTTTCTTGTCTCAAACTTAAGATCTAACTTGAAATCTGTTGAGATTTTAATGCCCCTTCGTCAACTTCAAGAGAAAACATAAGAAATGGGTTGAACATAATACATTTTAGCTCTGTCAAATTAATCCTCCGGTTTGATTTAAAAGCCAAAAATATAAAGCAGGGCGTCGTCGATATATGAAATGCTAGAGCTGTAAGGGTACTTACCCCCTTCCCTTGTAGTTTGATACACCGGCAGAGAGAAAGGTCCGTTACCAGCAGAGTTGAACGCACCCACCGACACTGCATACCTGGAAAAACATGGAATATGTCTGTTACATATATCGTAATTATAATTATAAACGAAAATCTAAATGAAAATCTACCTTCTTAAGATTTTAATTGAAAGATGACCTTTTCAATAATTATGTCTATATTAGAGGAGATTACTAGGTGATAGGACTAACTCTTCTGCGAGTATCCGTCTGGATTGGCACCACCGCTTTGTGAGTGAAGTCTTGTGAACTTGTGCGACTTTCAATCCGACGCACCATAGTTCGAATCTTGGCTCGACCCGCACCAATGACTTATATAAAGGTATGTGCGGATTTTTAACAAACGCCCTAAAACGGTGAAGGAAAGCATCGTGAGGAAACACGCATGTTCCAGAACCACAAAATTCGACAACATGTGTCATACATCAAGCATTGGGCCCGCGCGGTGGATTATGGCACATACCTCTCTCTCTGAGAGAAGGCCGGTATCCCAGCAGTGGGAGCGTAAGAGGCTGATAATGTAAAATATATAAGAAGATATTCACCTCATATTTTTCAATAGTCCTGTGAGGACAGTCTCTTGCTTTCCTTTTCTTGATACCACTTTTACAGTTTTCGTCTGAGTATCGTTGGGACCTGAAACCAAAACAAAATACTTAAATTTAACGTAATTTTATTTATTACTTTACTTGTCATATCGGTACACAGAAATGCTTGCATACAGTGGCAGACTACACGAGCAGAGGCGATGGAAAAAACCTCAACGTACAACCTTTCCAAACGATTTAAACTTGCACTTGTCTAGGGTTTTTCAAAGCGTATGTCTTAGTTACTTGACTGTTTTTTAAATAATCTCTTCCTGTAAGTAGTTCTTGGAAGAACTTGCTAGGGCTATATCGTCATCGTGTCTGTACTACAGTAACAGAGTGAGATTAATTAATAATTAAATGAGTGATTTAAAAAAAATACCCAAAAATATATTTTAGTAAGACAATGTATACCTTTCCTTACTAAAGTCCTTATTTTACAGTGTTTAGTAATAATGTAACAAAAATGGCGAAGCAACAACCAAATTCAACTAATGACATAGATTCCTATCACGACTTCTGTGTCATTGGTTGGCAATTTGATTACTATTACGTAATTGCTTGGCGATCCGCGTTTGGTTACTTTATTAGAACACTTTAAAAAACAGACTGTATGTGGTTCAAATAATACATTTTCTTTCTTTCTTTCTTTCCTATCATCTAGTAAATCAACAGTACCCGGTGCAGTGGTCCCGGTTGGCTGCGCCTTGACCCGGTACCCCTGCAGCGGCCCGTGGTGCGTGTCCCGCGCCGGCGCCGCCCACGACACGACCAGCTCCCCGGGGTTGTCCGTGGGCTGGGCTTGCAGTCCCAGTGGTGGGGATGATGGGGCTGGAGGTAGGGCAATAGGAATGTTATTATTCTAAATTTATTTATATAGTTACTATCTTTTGCCCACGGTCTGGCACGCGTGGAACTGGGATGAAATGAATTTATTTTTAAAAGTTATTTTTCTTATGAATAGGCTTGTTGCCATCTCACCTCTCAAGTGGTGCTGAAAAGGTTCAGCAATAACTTGACTGTCAAAGACAAATTTTTTTAGCTCATTTTTAAGCCAATACGTTGCAGAAGTGGTAAAACGAGCAATTAGGTACTGTAGTCCGTACTTTAATACTTGAAAATATTAATTGTATATTCGAATCGTGTCATTGGTTAGTCAGATCAGATCAGTCAGGCAATCAGATCACTATTTATGTCATCGGTTGGCATGCGCCAAATATGTTTACATTATTAGACAAGTATAAAAACGCGAACCATACATTATCCGTGTTACCACAAAAAACACTTTTAGACGCCTGTTTAGCTAGACACTGTTTAAACATAAACGTCTAAAATGATTAGAAATGTCATAAAAGCATTGAATTAGACAACGGTTAGAAACTACTTAAATCAGGATTTGTGGTTGCTCATATTTAAACACGCGACTTAAGCATGTTTAGGAGAACACTGTTTAACACTAGTTCAAAGTGTGTTTAAGTTTTTGTGGTAAGACCGTATATGTCTAAGGTGCTATATTTATATAAAGAAAAGAAAAACATTTGTTTTTCTTTTAGTGGTAAAACGAACCTTGTTGCTGAGTAGTGAAGTGCAAAGGTTGCGTGTAAGCGCTGAGGTCCACTTGGTTCCCTGACGCGACTCGAGCGCGGTAGTCGACTGCCGGTTGCAAATCGCGTATCTCTACGCTTTGGCGAATTTCGTTGTTCCGTCTGGAAAAAAGACAGATTTGCCTATACATATCTGTCCGATTCTAAAAAAATCATTCAAATTCAAAATGCTTTATTCATATAGGCCCCAACGGAGCACTTATGAAGGTTAAAATAAATGACTCTAACAGCGGTTCTCTGTAACGTTCGTCTACCCGAATCACAGACTAAAAGTAATGCTGTCTTTATCATTCAGCACTCAGGGATATTGTAGGCTACATTTTATCCTGACTCCACGAATGTGAAACCGCGGGCAAAACCTAATCTTACCTAGTAACATTAATGATCTTAGCAGTGTCCCACATTAACAACTCGTTGGCTGTGTATTGCAGAGTATAGTACTGAACGTGTGCGCTAGCGTCTCGCCACGACAACAGGGCCGTTGTACTGGACACTGTGTCCAATTGGAGGTCGTGCGGCGAAGTGGGCGGTTCTGGAAAAAAAAATGGACAGATGTATCATAAACTCCCTATTACACTACAGCGAGTATGGTGGAAAATTGGACTCGCGGAAAATTGGACTAGCGGAAAATTGACCGAGCGGAAAATTGGCCTAGCGTAAAATTGACCTAGCGGATACTTGTGCTAATTTCTCTAATCTGACACACCAAAGTTCGAAATCCGGCTCGACCCTGCCACAATGACATAAATCAAGTTACGTGTGGATTTGCCACTTTACAAGGCTCCGAGCATCACTTACCGAGTATATTCAGGTGTATATTGAACACAGCGACGCCATAAGGATTGCTGGCTCGGCATTCGTAGGTGCCGCCATCTCGTGGCTCAACGTAATTTATATTTATGATGCTGTTTAAACCATTGTGTGTTAGTGTCTCTGATATGCTAATTCTGAAAAACGTAAAGATATTAAACTAGACATTGATTGGACAAGTGAGATTGTGGTCAAGCGCAGTAAAAAGGGAATGAACTAATCTTTTAACGGTTTTCTTCGCTATTTTACAGTACCTATCCATTGTTCGTCTGGGTGTGTACCACCGCTTTGCTCGTGTAGCTAGTCTGTCGCCAAGCAGTAATGTGCAAGCATTACTGTGTTCATGTTATATGAGCAAATTAGTCGGTGAAATTACTCGGCTTATGAGAATAAATACCTAATAATGTCTTAGGGTAATGAGCGAAATGCAGTGACGCACACGCCTTGGGTTTCATAGATCTTAGTAGTACTGCATTAGTTATTGCATTGCATTATGCTTACTATCAGGCAAACTAACTAAATATACGAACTAAAAACTAAACTAAACTGACTAACTCGTTTTCTTATATGATAGCTTGAAAAAATAACAAAAAAGAATTCATTTTCTACTACATCGTTATTGATAGTCGAAAGTGATTTAGTCGAGGTCACTTAGAATCGAAGCTAAAACTAAAAGCTTGTAAAAGGACTGCAATCGTGTTAGAACATAAACAAATAAGACATACCGTGAAGAAGCGAAATCAATTAGTTTCCCTTCCTGAGTCCACTTGACCCTGATAGGGTTGTCTCCCAGTGGGCGGCAGCTCAGCGCGACGGACAGCCCTGCCTTGGTAGTGAGGTTCGAACCCACGGACTCAAAGTGCACCGGCTCTAGAAACCATTGTGAACTTCTGGTTTGATTTGAAAGCAGAGTTCTAGATTCAAATTCAATATTCTTTATTCAGATGGGCCCAGGAGAGCACTCATGAAAGTTAAAATAAATGACTTTAATCCAATTTTACAAGTAGGTATTTAGATCAATCCAATGCCAAGCTAATAAATTTTATTAGAAATAAAGACTTCGCCAAACAGAACACGTAACAAGCATACGTCAGAGCGCTATAGCATGGGCGCTTAGCAGTAAGCCGGCCGCGTACCGCGCTTTGTTTGACAGTATAATATCGACACAGTGCAACACAACACAGCACAACGTGAGGATGCGGTGTTTTAGCGCATTCTATTTGGCGAAGTGTAGCTGTTGTATCTACACCTAATAATTATAGGCAAGCCAGTAATAAAAGGTCACTAAAATAGCACATTTCAACCATTTTATCTGTTCATTTGACAGCGTCGCTAGTAAAAAATTTGATATTTCTATCTAAAAAATCCACCAAAAGTTCCAATATTCCTCACTTGAACAGGTAAGATGGTGGCACTGTTATAAATGCCGTTCACTTGCATTCGACGAAAGGTGGCTCCATCTCTGTGCTCGACATGATACTTATTCCAAAGAGAATACACTAAAAACCAAACATTATTCACGCAGATAAAAGTACGTATTTTCTGTGCTATTTTGGCATGTTGATTCGTATCAACAGGTTCCTTCAATCTTCTTACTCTACTTTGCATATACACTACTAGTTTGCAGCAAAATCGGGAACCATGTGGTGGTTTCATCAAATCCACTAGAAAACGCGGACTTTCAAGAAAAGCACTAGGCGATGTATCCATGCGTCAATAGATGGCATTATTCTAAATGTTATTCTGCGTTTGTCATTGACTGAAAAGCAACGAAGTAATGTGATAGGATTGATATAAGAATGTGTGAACGTTTGTTTGTTTTATACTTACTGTTGACACTAATCCACACATTATGGTTGAGTGCGTCCCCCACTCCATTTTCGACGTTACAAGCGTACATTCCCTCATCAGAGAGAGACACAACTTCTATTACCAGGGTTCCATTTGGAAGACTCATGATGCCGCCTCCAGCGAGATCTAAGACTGGACGCCAGATTCCCAGAGCGGCTGGAATAGGAGAAACAAAGAAAGGCTAGATTTTCAGTCAGAATTAATGTTTAGGAATCTAGGCCTAATCGAGACGCAAACGGAGACGCGGTAACTCTTACAACTCACTTGGCAAACGTAATCAATGACACGATAGAAGACGAACTAATATCTGAGAGCAACGAGCGCACTTGGAAGTTGTAGTCGCGCGAAGTTATAAGTAGTAGGTACAATTATTATGGAAAGGACTTAGGCCTCGATTCAATTCAATTACACATGTCAGTAATCTTATAAATAATAGCCATAAGTCAACAATTTCAAGTGTAAATACATACATAAATTTAATTTAATCATGCTTTTTATACTAATTATATCGTAGTTCCAGATCGTTTTGTCTTCGAAATACTCATTGACACTGGCATGCCTTCTTAATTTCATTACCGTCAAGCAACAACCAACTAGTCTTTACATTGTAGAGTAAAAATAATCTATTAGATAAATTGTCCTGTTCCAGGATACCAGGGTAGAAGGCCATTGGTCCCGGTGTATGAACAAAACTAGGCCATCTTTTCTCGCGCCACAAAAGCCGCCTGAGGAATTTTATTATACAGCGAACGGACAGCGTAGGTACTCCACGGTCAGTATCATCATTTACTGCAAACATCAAGACGTCTTCCAAGCGTACGAAGGCAGGTTCTGCGCTCTCTGACGTCCATTGCTGACAGTGGATGTCTTTCGCTTGATGATGATGATCCTGAAAGTTTGTAACTCACCATCTCTCTTCATCCAATGTATTTGAGGTGTCGGGTACCCGTTGGCATTGCAAAAGACAACGCCCCTCTGGCCCAATAGCAGTGAAGTGTTCGTGGGCTCATCTATCCATTTTGGTGCCACTGGAAATAAACAGGATATTTTTTTGTTGTTTGTAATAAACAAGATATTTATTTGTTTGTATCACGACTAAAAGAGCCGATTACATTCAAATGGCTGAAAAGATTATTTTTAATCAAAGCTCTCGATCAAATCACCTTCCAAACAAAAAAAACTAAATCAAAATCGGTCCATCCGTTTAGGAGCTATGATACCACAGACACATATACAGATGAGTGTATCTGCGTGTGTCTGTGGCATCTGTGTGGGTTTAACTTATGAAACCCCTCATTTTTGCGTCGGAGGTTAAAAATTAAACATAGTTTATATAAACACTAGTTACTTAAACTTCTATGACATTAATTATTGTTCTGTTTATATCAAGCTTGTTTTAATTTATTTCATTCTTGGTTATATGAGATGCAAGAATCGACACCATTGTGTCCTACATAAAACCTTTTGTTTGCAATAAAGTGTTATTGTATTGTGTGTTTGGGTTTATAAAAGATGATGATTGGAAATTATGAAATTAGCTGCAAATATGCTCTATTTTAACCCCTTGTAAGGAATGTATCATATTTCCAATCATTCTGTATAAATCTTGAATGAACTCACCATTGATATAAAGGGCTGCCGTCTGGTTGACTTTCCCCACATGGTTGGTAGCGATGCAAGTGTACTTTCCACAATGCTCGAGCGATACTCGCTTTATGATCAGAACGCTAAATAGCTCGGAACTACGCTCTGTTATCTGAAAAGGAAGGCAGGTATTTTTTTTACACTATTTTTAACGAAATGAGCTGGTCGTATGCCTGATGGTAAGCGTAACGCCAGCCCACTGTCCGCAATTTGTAGACGTGTTAGTGTCCACGTTCGGTGGCTTTATGTGCAGCTGCACTTACTGAGAATTAGCAAATAATACTTACTTTTAAGCTAGCAGGTATTTTCTTCCCGTCCTTCAACCAAGAGAAATAGATAGGTGGGTCTCCACTGATAATGTTGCAAGTAATCTGGACTATTTGTCCTTCTTTTAGCCCCGTGCCGACTCTTAACTCGTCTAGTTCTGGCGCTTCGACTACTTGAATTTCGAAAGATCTGTAAAAAAATAACCAGAAGACAATATGGCGTTAGTTTCCCATTGCAATACGGGCCATCGCTCAGAGAGAGTATGGGTCATAATCCACCACACGGGCCCAGTGCGGCTTGGTGTATGTCACTTGTCCTCGAATTTTATGACCCTTGAACATGCGGGTTTCCTCACGATTTTTTCCTTCACCGTTTTAGAGCGAGTGTCAATAATCCGCACATAACTTGATATAAGTCATTGGTGCGGGCTGAGTCGAGATTCGAACTATTGGTGCGTCGGATTGAAAGTCGCACAAGATCCTGTTAGGCCACACTCGCTCACGACAAAATAATAATGTAGTGTTTTGTTATATTATATAGTGTTAATTTTGGACTGTCGAGGTGTGGGACGACTGGACGCTAAAAACGCATTTGTACAAATTCAGAAAGACAGAATCGTAGTACAGAGAATAAATATATTTTACCTTCTAGCCATTTCCCCATTGGTACTATAAACGACACAAGTGTAGGTATCACCACTTTCCTTTTCGACTCTGGCTATGTTCAACACCCCGTCTTCACCCGGTTCAAACAGCTGTCTCTTTCGTCTTCTATTGGATGATCGCTTATAGCGAGCGTGGGGAAATGTTGAGCTGATGATTTTTTTGCCTTTGTGTTCCCATTCTAGTTTGCTGTAACAACAGTACCTTCATTGAATGTTTTCAAAAATAGCGTGACAAAATTTTACCAGTCAAAGTGTGCTTCTTAACTAATTTTTCATGCTGTACCTGATGTAATTTGTTTTGTATCACCAAAAGTATCTATTTTATTAGCTAAATTACCTTTAAAGTTATCATTATTATACATATATATGCATACAGAGAGCGCAAAAAAATCTTAATATTAGACGTATACGAAATGACAAGAACAGATGTAAAGCGACTTGGAATGCGATTTCATCTACTGTGACTAATGACTTGTATAAGAATGATATTGAATTGATTAATTTTAACAACTTGACATACAATAACCCCGTTGACATTTGTAATATTTTTAACAATTATTTTTCTAATTTGCTAACAAGTATACCATTACAAAATAATAACTTAAGACTAAATATAAATAATGATCGACTAACAAATACAATTTTTTTAAGCCCCACTGACCCTCAGGAAATTTACAAGATTATTATGTCTCTCAATAATAGCAGATCTAGTGGGTATGATGAAATCACTACCAAGGTATTGAAATGTTGCGCAAACTGGATCTGTCACCCACTTGCGCATGTTGTTAATCTTTCATTTCAGGAAGGTATCTTTCCTGAACAACTTAAGATTTCGATTATCCGGCCGCTTTTTAAAACAGATGACAAAACAGATCTAAATAATTACCGACCAATCACTTTAGTCCCCATCATATCCAAAATATTAGAAAAAGCTATACTTGCTAGACTAAATAGTTTTCTGATTAAACATAATATATTTAAGGTTGAGCAATTTGGCTTTCGGAAGGGTAGCTCAACTTCACTGGCATGTTTTGATTTAGTAAAAACATTAACAGAGTCTATAAATATTAATAATCCGGCTGTTACACTGTTCTTGGATTTAAAAAAAGCTTTTGACTATGTCAATCATTCGAAACTTTTGAACAAGCTTGACTTGTGTGGTGTAAGAGGTAAAGCCTTAGAATGGATACGTAGTTATTTAAATAATAGGAGGCAATATACTCAAATAACAAAAGTAACAAGCAATAACAAAGGCAGCTTAACCAAACATAATTTTAGGTCAGAGTCAGTCATAAATAATAAAGGAGTACCTCAGGGAAGTATTTTAGGTCCCTTGCTTTTTCTGATATATATCAATGATCTACCAGAAGTGACTACACATAAATGCATACTATTTGCAGATGACACTACGGTTATTGTAAAATCTAGTAATGAACATTCAATTCAGCAAACTATGAATGAAGCCCTAGCAGATATAATAAAATGGACTGATAGTAATAATTTATATATGAATATCAATAAAACTAAATTAATTCAATTTAATTCATACAATACAAAATCATTATCTCTTGACATTGCCTATGATAATAATAAAGTGGACGAAGTAGAATCTTATAAATTTTTAGGAGTACATTTGGACCGACACCTTAATTGGAAAATACATGTAAACACTGTTTGTCAGCGACTGGGTCGCTTTGTTTTCGCGCTAAAGAGGGTAAGGCAAACGGTTTCCGCAGAAGCTGCCCTTGCGGCATACCATGGCTATGTGTCATCTATTCTAAGTTATTGTTTAATAATGTGGGGAAACTCGGTTGATTCTGTTAAAGCCTTCAAAGTACAAAAAAGGTGTGTTCGTGTCATAAATAAAGCTTGGTTCTTGGATAGTTGCAAACCATTGTTTAAGAGATGTAATATCCTTCCACTCCCTTGTATGTACATAAAAGACGCATGTATTTTTACTAGAGCTCATCCACATTACTTTTCAAAGCGTAGTGAGGTTATTTTAAGACAAAAAAGAGCAAAATTTCAAAATCAACTTTATCAACCAACTTGCCATAAAGAGATTTATAAGAAAAATGTGTATAATATGTGTATAATTATTTATAATAATTTACCAGAAAATATTAAATTGTTGCAGGGTAATAAATTTAAGTTACACCTACATAAGTGGTTAATGCAAAATTGTTTTTATAGTGTAAAGGAATACCTTAACTTTAAATAATGTTTGACAATAATTTTATTTTAATAGCTAATTAATAACTTAATTTTAATAACTGATATGACATGCACTGGAATTAAAATGTATAACAATATTTGCACACCTGCCTGCAGGTTGAATACATTGATCAAAAATATTGTTTAAGACCTTACGCTAACATGTATTCTAGCAAATAAACGATTTGATTTGATTTGATTTGATTTGATTTGATATACCTATATATAAATTGTATTTATAGTATATATTATATTTATATATTTTACATATCTATCGGAGCAATGACGTCACAGGCGAGCTTCATGGACGGTGTAAAATGACAACAATCAAAACATGTTAACTTTGGTTTATTAATAAGCGTTTAGAACCATAAATTACTCATTGCATTGTTAATAATTTCACTTAAACTTTGATTAGCTAATTAATGTTTGTGAACCATTAATTACTCATTGAATTGTTAAAACTAGACAAATGGATTGTTAAACTGAACAAATTCACTGTAAACATTATTCTTTAAAAGATTGCCGACAAGTTTCTTGCCCGTTCTTCTTGTACGGCCTATTACTTGGAATGGGCACCTAGAGTCATTTATTTTAACTATCATGAGTGCTCTCCTGGGCCCCATGTTAATAAAAAGTAATGAATTTCAATTGAAGATTAAAATCTAAAGTAGAATGACAAGATCTAACAAGTTTTATAAAGATTCTTTGTCACAATCTGTTTTGCTATAAATACGAGCGACCGACTGTTGGAAAGGCAGTATTGCGCCTACCGTCGGACCGTTCAGATCTCCCATATAACTTTGCCGCAATAAATGGTTGAGATAAATCGAGCTACTTCGTGTTTTCTTTCTACGAGGGGTGAGCGGTCACCATGATGCTGAAGATGTTGACGTCACCGGTGGTGACGTCACCGTTTTTAAAAAGACCCCTGGACTCGCCGCCCCGTCATCAGAAGTGGGATTGGAACGGAACAACCTAGCTTTCCAATCCTAGCCTTCTCACCCGCTTGTCACCTGAAGTACCAGCACAGATGGAGTGGGATTGGAACGGAACAACCTAGCTTTCCAATCCTAGCCTTCTCACCCGCTTGTCACCTGAAGGACCAGCACAAATGGGCAATGCAGCCGAGCCCAGACGAAGCAGAGGTCCCTACAGCATCAATTACCTGTGAGCTATTTATAATTACTATCGCAATAAAGCGGTTGAAGTTCATTTTTCTGTGGACCACGGCGTACAAGACCGCTCAGAACCACAGCGTCAATTCAAGTTAGTTGTTCCTGTGGACCACGGCGTACAAGACCGCTCAGAACCACAGCATCAATTACTTGCGAGCTATTTATAATTACTATCGTAATAACGTGTTTGTTGTTCGTTTTTCTTTTATTTTTATTTCAGAGCCTCTGCGGACCACGGTCATAACAATAAGGCCCAGGCCGCAGCATCGACCTGTATCCCATATCCTTTAGAGCCCCTGTGGACCACGGCGTACGAGACCGCTCAGAACCACAGCATCAATTCCTTGACGTATTTCAGAGCCTCTGCGGACCACGGTCATAACAATAAGGCCCAGGCCGCAGCATCAACCTGTATCCCATTTCCTTTAGAGCCCCTGTGGACCACGGCGTACAAGACCGCTCAGAACCACAGCAACATCCCTGTCTTCGAGAATTTAAAATCATGCAATTATGCGTGGAGCATTTGCATTGAACAAATAATAAATCACAGCCATAATGCGTGGAGCAAAGGCAAAAAAAAAAAAAAAAAAAAAAAACTACTGCTACTCACATTCCCTTGTACAGCAAATTTATTTATGTTTAACTATGAATGTTTGCATGTGAACTGTTATGTTTACAGAATATTATTAAGGTCCTAGAAGTTGGCTGATAATTTTGTTACGTGAATATTGTTTCACTCTAACATTTAAATCTTGACAATATGGAAAATAAGCACTGTAACTTAATTTATGCAGTGATGAGAAACAAAATTAACAGCTAGTGTACCGGTGTACGGGTACCTACCTCAAAACCAAATTTCTAGTTTTCAGAAACACCGTGCCTGGTGCAGGGCGCGCACCACCTGTCAGAATGGCCGAGTCGGCGCGAAGCAGGCTACGTCTAGGGTGTTGAGCAGGGCAATAGGAAACGAAACTTGTTTACCTACTTTGATTAACTAAATGTTTACCTACTTTGGTTAGCTAAATAGTGTAACCAACGTTATATACACATAACGTTCGTTCCATGTACTTAGCATGCAATGTTCGTATATTACCTATATAATCGTGGGTGGCGTTTCCTGTTTTATTCAGATGTAAGGGAATTTTATATTTTGATCTTTATTTGGTCTTCATGAGGGTTTAAAATTAACTTTTGATTTACGGAGAGTTTAGTTCGTGAGAAGTTGTACGCTTATGTTGACGAGCAGCAGTATGTAGTTTCACAGGGAACCTTAACTACAACGAAATAAAGTCTATAATTAAATCCACTGTTCTAAATAGATTTGTTATACTTTACTGCCTGGTTTATTTTATTTTACTCGTCTAGTTTATTTTGTCGGAACTCAGTGTCGAAGTACTTTCTTGAGAGCGTTGACAAACGTTATGTTTCTTAAAAATTATTTAAACGCATAAATTAGTCTACGTGTAAATATATTAACACATATTGATTTTCAGGGTTGACAAGAGTTTAAAATGATATAAGAACCTTATAGTTTTGTATGGGGAAACTGGAATGAATTAAACATCATAGTAGACAATTACAAATTGAAAGCACAAAAGATAATAGTTATTCATATAGAGTTTGATTAATTTTATGTACATTGAACATTGAGTCATTTGAATCATTCTGATAATGTAATTTTAAGTGTCTAATATTATCAATGATTCAAACCTAGACTTACGTAATACAATTTGATAAACTTTGAATTAATATCTAACGTTTAAATTGTAGTTATGGCCAAGTTGTGTTGTTTTGTTACAGCACAGGCCAATGTAATTTTATGCCTTATATAAACAAGGTTAAATTGCAGACATTATTTGTATATTCCACCAATTTTGAAATAAAGAAGTTTTGATTTTCGTACATAATTTAGAATTATAGAAGAAACGACTTCGTTCCAACCCTACCATGTGGTAAAACTCAGAGTCACAGTATAGTTACTGTGAGTATACAAGTTTTACACCATGATATACGAGGATTTATTTGTATGAGAGTAACGTAATTTATATACGATCTAATTTATTAGGGACTCTAATGAATTAATAAGTAGTGCTGATATGGGATTAAGTTGAAAATGAATGAAATTATTCTGAAAAGTAGACTACAAAATCACTTAAATTTTAAAGCGATAAAAATCATTAAACGCGTTGTCGAATTACATTATAAATAATAATTTAGGTATTCACTTAAAATGAACTATTTGCCTTTTGTTGCTACAAACCATGTTTGCTGCAAGTTCACGTACTGCATCTGGATAGGTTTACTTTGGACAATATTTTCAGTAAAAAATCTAACTCTGTGAGTGGACTGATTTTTTAGTTCGGTTTTGCCAAACAACATAAATTTAAAATTAATGGTGTTTGGATTTATGTGACATTTTATGCCATAAGTGGGAATACGTGACTACTCCAAGCATTTGAAGTGTGGGATAACTTAGAAGACCTGCAATTTGGCGGGATGTGAGAGAGTTAGTCGTGTTTTAACCGCGAAAGCCGTCGGTCAGGTATCCGGGAAGAGAAATAACGCGAGATTACAGTGGTGGTCCGACTGCGAAAGCCGACGGTCAAATATTCCAGAAATAACACTGGAATCCAGTGGGTTTTTAACTGCGAGAAACGTCGGTCAATTATTCGGGAACAAACGCCTAATTCTTTGCGCGCGCGCAGACAAATTCAGACTTTAATCGTAACTAATAAAACTAGTTTCTCGTGTCGTGACTTTCCCAGTGAAACCGTCGTATAATGTAATATCGTCGCGAGTGAATTAAAGAGTGCAGTGAATAGTGTATTGTGAGAGTGTATCATATAATATTAATGAATATTTTATTAGAGTTTTCAGTTAGCGAATACTACGAGCTCTGGACGTCATTTTAGACTACGTTGTATGTATTTCTTTAAGTTTATAAGTTAGCTAGGAGGTACTTTTTATCCTTTACAGACAGCAGCTGGGAGAAACTACGTTGTATTTGGGCTATTGCAAGGGGTAGGTTTTACAGAATATATATACATTTAGGAAATGATTAGGAGGAGTGAAAATTGAATATTTTGTATTGATGTATGAAGGAGATAAATTTCAACCATTACAAAAACGTAGTATTGTAGCTAGGATACTTTTTTACTGTGCCTAAAATATTATATTACCAAAATCTTATACTTATGATTGAATGTAACATACATACTTTTAACAACGGAACAACTTAGCCTTGCCCAGTTGGATGTTTTGCTAATACGGAGGATTTTGATTTCATGAAGGAGTTTTACTTTATATTCTGGAGCGTTTGAAGAGTTCCATTGTTCTTTGGAAACTTCTATTGTTAATAGTCACTATTATGGAAGCATGCAGTCACTTTGGATGAGTTCCAATATGCATACGGATTGTCACATCATCACGCATTACCTTATACTTGGATCTCTCATCACTCGATTCAATGGAGTCTTGGGAACTTCATAAGTCTGCTTATTATGTTACATTCATTCATCCCAAAACTATTTATCATTTAAAATAATATTTAGAACAAAACCTTTTAGTCAACGCCCGTGCACATCTAGAAAACTCACAGCGGCCCGTTTAAAAATGTCTGTCGGATCTACGTGACGAGCGTTTTAAACACGTTGCTATTCAGCAGGGTTCCAGACTAGCTAGCCAGGAGCGGAACACAGGGTTTGATGTTGTAGCTGGTTTCTGATTAGCAGTCTCTACGTTTGCAGCACTCAAATCCGCCCATGCACTAGGTACACTCACTACAAAGACGACCAACATGATTCCTATTAGATTCTTATTAGGGTTAGTTCGAGTCACAAGGAATCTTGGTCATAAATTAGAATAGGGATAATACTAACCTAGATCAAAGTCGTCGAGGTTAACCAAAGCATGTATGAGATGTATGATTTAGAGGATAGGTGACGAATGGAACAGATCGGAAAGAGATGAAGGTTTGTGAGTTTAGATTCATTTGAGGTGAGGTAGGTCTAAAACACGACGGATTCTGTCGGTTGGACGGGGTGAAGGCTGGTCAGGGAGCCCCGTAATCAAAAATCGCTTAGGGCTCCTATTTATCTAGACTTTAAAGGTCTAACTCCTTTTCTCAATTACCTATTTCTCTTAGATGTTGCTGTCGGTGGCTGTTGCTATCAAACGAGTGAATTCCTCATTCTACTTAAAATATATTTATAATATATTACTATTTTATATGTATTATATATGTAGTTTATAGATTTACACATATAATTAATCTATCATATATTAATTAAGAAGTGAAATGTGGGGGAAAAGTGATTGGCCAAGAAGAAAGAAGAAGGATCCTAGGCGGTTGCTGATTCCTGGATTACAGCTAAGTTGCATGCTTTGATTTGCTGTATAAAATTTATCCTTTGTGCTTCATTTCTATGACGAATCATGAATTTATTTACTGTGTGTGATTTATTCTGTTGTATCTACGTTTTCAGCTCGTTTCTTCGGGCATATTACTTCTATTTAATTAATACAGCTATTGTCGAACGTGTAGTTCAATTGAACTTTATTTACCATGATCAATTATTTTCATATGGAAATTCAATTTATAGATTTACGTGAATGATTTATTATTGTGTCCTTTTATTTCAGCAATTTATTTAATTACTTATCTACGATTTATTCTTTTATAATTATTTTGTGCTTGAATTATTACTACGGCTCTCTTGTTTTAACGGTTAATTAGATTTATTTGCGGTTCTTGATTTGTACGTCTTATTCATAAAACACAACGTAAAATTTACACAACGTAATGGGTCCATATTTCGAAAATCTAGACGATCACACCAGGCCAAAATTACAAATAAAAGATAACTAAATCCAACGGTCGCAAAATTAGGTACGTTCAGGCTTTGTCATTTTTAAATAATAGTATTTTACATTTAATCGAGATAGGCAGGTTACAGTTGGTGCCGTGTGACCAGAATAATGCGTCAATAAAAATTTGAATCAATCTATTGATTCAAATTACGCGTTAAAAAGAACTTGAGTTACTACGGTAGTTAGCAGTTAGCAAAGTAACACATCGAATTTTTAGGTTATTTTAATTCAATTACCCTTAAATAATTGTACTTCTTATAATAGGCAACAAACAAAGATAGTAGAAATATCGTGTTGTATTTTAGTTCAAAAGAAACTTTATAAATAAATAAATAGGAAGTTACCTCACTACACCACTCACCCGTGGTGGCTAGAACGTATTCAAAAGAGATTTCTTTGGCACTTAGCATATTACTCGAAACCGGCAAGGGCTCTAAACTACACTGACAGACTCAAATACTTGAAAATGCATTCCATTGGATAAACAAAGAAGTCTCATAGATCTTATTTTCATTTCAAATTATTAAGAAATCAACTAGATTGTTCTCAACTTACTAGCAGTTTCAATTTTAGAATTCCCAGACAAACCCCACGTAAGCACATAGTAACACTTTTTCCCCTTTACGAAGAACAGTTCTCAGTTCTAACTCCCCTGTAGCCAGATTAAGTAAGTGTTTTAATAATTATAGTAGCCTCATAGACATTCACTTTGTTTCTTTGAATAGTTATCGTAAACAATTGTTGAATGCAATATCGAGTAAATGATTAGAAATCTTCTAATATAAGTTAATTTGGATTAGTGATATTTACCTGTAGTTGATTGTGCCATTAATTTAAATACCTATTTTTGTAAACGTTTATTGTAAGCATTGTCGTTACAATAGTTGGTAAACTTTTTAAATAAATAAAAATAAAATAAAATAAGCGATTAAATATGTAGCAGACTAGATACAACTAAATACAATAGATAGATTAATACATTATGTAGTTAGATAAATAGATAGGTAGTTCAAATAAATTGGAGTGATAATTAATTGGAGTTAGATAAACATTATGTATCTCGATTGTTGCACAATATGTGTATTTAGTATTTAAAAGTGTCAACTTTCAATCGAAATCAGCAAAGATATTGTAAACATGCAAATACAGTTGTTTTAAAAATAGAAATTAGGTCAAATACGATTGTACGAAAAAAAAGGGTCGCATGGCGCCGGCTATGCAATCTAAAAAAAAAACACACGCGACATGGTTCAGGTAAGGGAAGTGCAAGGGTCGAGGCCCACAAGTGGTTGACTAACATAAAAAAGGGTCCAAATGAGAAATATTTCGAACATAGAGGCGAAGAATGTAACTGTTAAAGTTTTAAATATAGTGCAAATATTATGGGATCGTTAATTCAGTATTATCTTAGCTGTAGATGACTTAATACAGTATTGTATTTGTTAATAACTTTGCTAAGGTAGGAATTGTGCGCGTGCTCAGGTCACCAGATTGAAGCCTAGATCTAGATCTGTAATCAGCAAATACAATCCACTAGAGAAGGCCGAAACTGTTTCACAAACGAGTCAGCTCATGTTGTTTGGAAATTTGGGTTCATTAAAACTTAAATGAATTTACGAAGAACTGCTGAACTGCAGAAATGTTCAATTTCTAATTTGCTTTATGAGACTGAAAATTAATTTAAATAATGTAAATGTTGTACAACGACTGGTACAAAATAAATCTACCAATTAAACGCGGTCGATTTGTAAGCCGTGTGTTATCTATTGGCAGATGCAACAATCGCCCCTTCCTGTCTTCACCAAAAATTCAAATTTACGCGCGGGCCTGTTTCACTACAACGAAACACTTTCGCGAGTCAGAAATTTTTTTCATGCTACAATAATGCCACCTATCGTAAAACTTTACAACTAGTTAAACAAATCAACTTAACCTTAAGTAAATGTAATGAAGTTTCATAGTGAAACAACACCAGCGATAATGTGCCACCTAGCGGGATAAGTAAGCAGTGTGGCATTCTAAATAAATAAAATAAAATAGTTAGCAAGTCTTGAGCAACGCCATCTGCGTGACGCGGGCCGAACCCGCATGTGTCACCCACTCATAGACATTATCGACCCGAAGTCCCCGAACGCATAGTGAACCCATATCGAACTCGAAAGGTTCACTGAAACAGAGAGATGGCGCTCCACGCAAATACTTGAACTGCGAAGTAACGTCGCCGCCATTTTCTTTGACTTATACAATTTCTCACTATCGACCCGAACCCATATTGAACCAGATTAAATTCAGTGAACTTTTGTCGCTAAACAGAGAGATGGCGCCCTCGCAAATAGGTACTTAAACGACGGAGTGACATAGTCGCAATGTTTTTTTCTTTTCTTTTACAATTTTACACGAACTCGCTATTTAGTGCACATGATTATTTATTTTACACAATACATTAATACAAATAAAAAAAAAACTATATTGGGTCCTTATGTGGCGCGAAACATGTAGGAATATAGATAGACTTACTCTTTATTTGCATAATACAAAGTCAGATGAAAAAAAAAAATTTAATTTTTGTTTTAGTTAGTCTAGTCGTACAAAGGACGGTCTTATCGCTTAAAGTGATTTCTTTTAGACACTCAATTGGAGAGGAATTGTATGTTTACTGTAGGAAGATATATTGCTATGCAAAAAAAAATTGCTTTAGCCGCAATAAATAGAACACTACTAATTACGCATTATAAATAATACGTTATTGTAGTAGTAATTAAATTAATTTAGGCGTCTAAATTGTTGATAAATATTAGGATAATTGGGTAAACTGTATTTTATGTTTTTGCAGGAGTGAGTGATCCAAAGGAAAAAAAAGGGGATAGTATATTACATTGACTATTTGAACCTTGAATTCAAGTAATGTAAAGAGTGAACTTTTTTTTTTAATCAAAACTATAATAAATGATGGACTTTTGTGTTACAATATTATACTCAAAGTGAATTTCAGTGCAATAAACAATTAACGACATAAAAAAAAAAATGGAGCAGAACAGTAGAAGTAATCCGTCCAGGCGTAAACGCAAGGCGCCTGAGGACGAAGTTGACGTATTAAATAAAATGAATGAGATAATATCGAGCAGTATGACCCCAATAATAGAACGTTTAAATGAATTGGAGAATAGAACCCGTGCATCTTCCAGTAATTTGAGTTTGGATGCAATGATTCCATCGAACCAATTTTCGCAAGAAAACCGGGTTTTGATGGTACAGACACCGACAAAGCCTAGATTCAACGGGAACAATATTCACCCTGTAGCTTTCTTAGAGGACTTGCAAAAGTATATTACCAAACTTGGACTCCAGTCAAATGGTTTAGATACAGCTTTAGATTGTCTGTCTGGTGATGCAAAAAATTGGTCTAGAATTTACCACGATAAATGGAAAGTATGTGAAGATTTTAAAGAAGATTTTCTGGAACAATACTGGGGCAGAGAGGCGCAAAATCAAGTAAAGAGGAAAATAGGAAGTGGAAAATGGACATATCAGTCTAACAGACAAAGCATGACAGACTATTTTACCGATCTGTATTCTGATGCGAAAATGTTGAGCTGCTATGCTAATGATGATGCCATAGTGGATGAGATCATGCAGCACTTTCCACAAGAAATTAAACGATTATGGTTTACCAAGGAATCAAGTGGAGCAGTAGCGGCTGTTCAATTTCTTAGAAACGTGGAGTCAGTTTCTGACAATACATCTGGATCGCGACAGCAATTACATATTCGACGACAACAGCAGCTATCTCAAGACTCGTCATCTTATAGGCAACAACAACAGCCAAATCAGTCTGCTTATGGCATGGAAAGACCACGGAATGCTAGGATGGCAACACTAGAAAATATTCGAGAACGATATCGCAGAGGTTGGCGAAGAGGCGGACAACAAGACCGCGTTGAAACTGTAGTTATCGACGAAAAATCTAATAAGACACCAAATTCTAACGCGTAAAAGTGGAGACTGCCGTTGACCCAGTTAAAAAAAAAAAAAAAAAAAACTAAATATTAAAAGGTAATTAAGATTAGAACTAGTTGTTAATGCTTTTGTACCTTCTGTGGTAGATTGATAGATACTTAATCTTTATCATACATTGTAAAAGTTTTTTTTCTTTGTAGAATACGTTTTAATTGAAAATAAGGAGGCCATTCCTCATCCATGACAAAATTTAAATTTGTATAAGAAAAATAATATAAAGGGAAATGGATTTAAAATAATAATTGTGTGAAGAACTTGAAAGTCTTTTTCTGAGTATACTTAAATAAAACAAAAAAATATTATATCATCTGATCCAGAAACAAGTTAAGTTTTGTCTTACCCGGCCGACTGGTAGAGGACGTTATTAAATAAAAACCCACATGTTTTGATATAAGTCAAATAAATAAATAAAAAAAAGGGAGAAAGGAGTGTGTGTTTTATACCGATTTTCATTTTACAAATGATAACATTCCTAAACTCTAAGGGGTGATGTGGAAAAGGTATTATGTGTTATTTATGGGCATAGAATCATTGTGATAGTTCAACATTTATTTTCTTTTATTTTGTATCTGAACCTAATAACCTTGCTAAACTCCAAGGGGTGATATAGATATGATGTTAAACAATAATATGATACAAAAGAGACATCAAATAAAAAAAAATACACTGAATGACTTTAAATACTTTAGTAGTGAACTCATATTGTGTGATTTTCTCCGGATTTTCCTTTTAGAAATTGAAAACCCGTCGAAACTCAAAGGGGTGATCTGTAACCAACGTTATATACACATAACGTTCGTTCCATGTACTTAGCATGCAATGTTCGTATATTACCTATATAATCGTGGGTGGCGTTTCCTGTTTTATTCAGATGTAAGGGAATTTTATATTTTGATCTTTATTTGGTCTTCATGAGGGTTTAAAATTAACTTTTGATTTACGGAGAGTTTAGTTCGTGAGAAGTTGTACGCTTATGTTGACGAGCAGCAGTATGTAGTTTCACAGGGAACCTTAACTACAACGAAATAAAGTCTATAATTAAATCCACTGTTCTAAATAGATTTGTTATACTTTACTGCCTGGTTTATTTTATTTTACTCGTCTAGTTTATTTTGTCGGAACTCAGTGTCGAAGTACTTTCTTGAGAGCGTTGACAAACGTTATGTTTCTTAAAAATTATTTAAACGCATAAATTAGTCTACGTGTAAATATATTAACACATATTGATTTTCAGGGTTGACAAGAGTTTAAAATGATATAAGAACCTTATAGTTTTGTATGGGGAAACTGGAATGAATTAAACATCATAGTAGACAATTACAAATTGAAAGCACAAAAGATAATAGTTATTCATATAGAGTTTGATTAATTTTATGTACATTGAACATTGAGTCATTTGAATCATTCTGATAATGTAATTTTAAGTGTCTAATATTATCAATGATTCAAACCTAGACTTACGTAATACAATTTGATAAACTTTGAATTAATATCTAACGTTTAAATTGTAGTTATGGCCAAGTTGTGTTGTTTTGTTACAGCACAGGCCAATGTAATTTTATGCCTTATATAAACAAGGTTAAATTGCAGACATTATTTGTATATTCCACCAATTTTGAAATAAAGAAGTTTTGATTTTCGTACATAATTTAGAATTATAGAAGAAACGACTTCGTTCCAACCCTACCATGTGGTAAAACTCAGAGTCACAGTATAGTTACTGTGAGTATACAAGTTTTACACCATGATATACGAGGATTTATTTGTATGAGAGTAACGTAATTTATATACGATCTAATTTATTAGGGACTCTAATGAATTAATAAGTAGTGCTGATATGGGATTAAGTTGAAAATGAATGAAATTATTCTGAAAAGTAGACTACAAAATCACTTAAATTTTAAAGCGATAAAAATCATTAAACGCGTTGTCGAATTACATTATAAATAATAATTTAGGTATTCACTTAAAATGAACTATTTGCCTTTTGTTGCTACAAACCATGTTTGCTGCAAGTTCACGTACTGCATCTGGATAGGTTTACTTTGGACAATATTTTCAGTAAAAAATCTAACTCTGTGAGTGGACTGATTTTTTAGTTCGGTTTTGCCAAACAACATAAATTTAAAATTAATGGTGTTTGGATTTATGTGACATTTTATGCCATAAGTGGGAATACGTGACTACTCCAAGCATTTGAAGTGTGGGATAACTTAGAAGACCTGCAATTTGGCGGGATGTGAGAGAGTTAGTCGTGTTTTAACCGCGAAAGCCGTCGGTCAGGTATCCGGGAAGAGAAATAACGCGAGATTACAGTGGTGGTCCGACTGCGAAAGCCGACGGTCAAATATTCCAGAAATAACACTGGAATCCAGTGGGTTTTTAACTGCGAGAAACGTCGGTCAATTATTCGGGAACAAACGCCTAATTCTTTGCGCGCGCGCAGACAAATTCAGACTTTAATCGTAACTAATAAAACTAGTTTCTCGTGTCGTGACTTTCCCAGTGAAACCGTCGTATAATGTAATATCGTCGCGAGTGAATTAAAGAGTGCAGTGAATAGTGTATTGTGAGAGTGTATCATATAATATTAATGAATATTTTATTAGAGTTTTCAGTTAGCGAATACTACGAGCTCTGGACGTCATTTTAGACTACGTTGTATGTATTTCTTTAAGTTTATAAGTTAGCTAGGAGGTACTTTTTATCCTTTACAGACAGCAGCTGGGAGAAACTACGTTGTATTTGGGCTATTGCAAGGGGTAGGTTTTACAGAATATATATACATTTAGGAAATGATTAGGAGGAGTGAAAATTGAATATTTTGTATTGATGTATGAAGGAGATAAATTTCAACCATTACAAAAACGTAGTATTGTAGCTAGGATACTTTTTTACTGTGCCTAAAATATTATATTACCAAAATCTTATACTTATGATTGAATGTAACATACATACTTTTAACAACGGAACAACTTAGCCTTGCCCAGTTGGATGTTTTGCTAATACGGAGGATTTTGATTTCATGAAGGAGTTTTACTTTATATTCTGGAGCGTTTGAAGAGTTCCATTGTTCTTTGGAAACTTCTATTGTTAATAGTCACTATTATGGAAGCATGCAGTCACTTTGGATGAGTTCCAATATGCATACGGATTGTCACATCATCACGCATTACCTTATACTTGGATCTCTCATCACTCGATTCAATGGAGTCTTGGGAACTTCATAAGTCTGCTTATTATGTTACATTCATTCATCCCAAAACTATTTATCATTTAAAATAATATTTAGAACAAAACCTTTTAGTCAACGCCCGTGCACATCTAGAAAACTCACAGCGGCCCGTTTAAAAATGTCTGTCGGATCTACGTGACGAGCGTTTTAAACACGTTGCTATTCAGCAGGGTTCCAGACTAGCTAGCCAGGAGCGGAACACAGGGTTTGATGTTGTAGCTGGTTTCTGATTAGCAGTCTCTACGTTTGCAGCACTCAAATCCGCCCATGCACTAGGTACACTCACTACAAAGACGACCAACATGATTCCTATTAGATTCTTATTAGGGTTAGTTCGAGTCACAAGGAATCTTGGTCATAAATTAGAATAGGGATAATACTAACCTAGATCAAAGTCGTCGAGGTTAACCAAAGCATGTATGAGATGTATGATTTAGAGGATAGGTGACGAATGGAACAGATCGGAAAGAGATGAAGGTTTGTGAGTTTAGATTCATTTGAGGTGAGGTAGGTCTAAAACACGACGGATTCTGTCGGTTGGACGGGGTGAAGGCTGGTCAGGGAGCCCCGTAATCAAAAATCGCTTAGGGCTCCTATTTATCTAGACTTTAAAGGTCTAACTCCTTTTCTCAATTACCTATTTCTCTTAGATGTTGCTGTCGGTGGCTGTTGCTATCAAACGAGTGAATTCCTCATTCTACTTAAAATATATTTATAATATATTACTATTTTATATGTATTATATATGTAGTTTATAGATTTACACATATAATTAATCTATCATATATTAATTAAGAAGTGAAATGTGGGGGAAAAGTGATTGGCCAAGAAGAAAGAAGAAGGATCCTAGGCGGTTGCTGATTCCTGGATTACAGCTAAGTTGCATGCTTTGATTTGCTGTATAAAATTTATCCTTTGTGCTTCATTTCTATGACGAATCATGAATTTATTTACTGTGTGTGATTTATTCTGTTGTATCTACGTTTTCAGCTCGTTTCTTCGGGCATATTACTTCTATTTAATTAATACAGCTATTGTCGAACGTGTAGTTCAATTGAACTTTATTTACCATGATCAATTATTTTCATATGGAAATTCAATTTATAGATTTACGTGAATGATTTATTATTGTGTCCTTTTATTTCAGCAATTTATTTAATTACTTATCTACGATTTATTCTTTTATAATTATTTTGTGCTTGAATTATTACTACGGCTCTCTTGTTTTAACGGTTAATTAGATTTATTTGCGGTTCTTGATTTGTACGTCTTATTCATAAAACACAACGTAAAATTTACACAACGTAATGGGTCCATATTTCGAAAATCTAGACGATCACACCAGGCCAAAATTACAAATAAAAGATAACTAAATCCAACGGTCGCAAAATTAGGTACGTTCAGGCTTTGTCATTTTTAAATAATAGTATTTTACATTTAATCGAGATAGGCAGGTTACAATAGTTTGCTCATTAGATTGTCGAAACTAGATAACTTCACTGTAAAGATAATTGATCAAAGAAAAGAAAGCAAAAAGAAAAGAAAAGAAAAGGAAAAGAAAAAGAAAAAGAAAAAGAAAAGAAAAAGAACAAAAAAAAAAGAAAAAAAAAATTTTTCTTTTCTCTTAAAGAATGCAAACTGTTACTCTTGCAAACTTAACTGCAAGCAACGGTGGTTGCTTACAGATACCAAACTCAAAAGAAAACGTCTCATTGTTTCAGAACATAACTGGACTGGTGCAGAGCACGCACCATCTATCAGAATGGCCGTATCGGAGCAATGACGTCACAGGCGAGCTTCATGGACGGTGTAAAATGACAACAATCAAAACATGTTAACTTTGGTTTATTAATAAGCGTTTAGAACCATAAATTACTCATTGCATTGTTAATAATTTCACTTAAACTTTGATTAGCTAATTAATGTTTGTGAACCATTAATTACTCATTGAATTGTTAAAACTAGACAAATGGATTGTTAAACTGAACAAATTCACTGTAAACATTATTCTTTAAAAGATTGCCGACAAGTTTCTTGCCCGTTCTTCTTGTACGGCCTATTACTTGGAATGGGCACCTAGAGTCATTTATTTTAACTATCATGAGTGCTCTCCTGGGCCCCATGTTAATAAAAAGTAATGAATTTCAATTGAAGATTAAAATCTAAAGTAGAATGACAAGATCTAACAAGTTTTATAAAGATTCTTTGTCACAATCTGTTTTGCTATAAATACGAGCGACCGACTGTTGGAAAGGCAGTATTGCGCCTACCGTCGGACCGTTCAGATCTCCCATATAACTTTGCCGCAATAAATGGTTGAGATAAATCGAGCTACTTCGTGTTTTCTTTCTACGAGGGGTGAGCGGTCACCATGATGCTGAAGATGTTGACGTCACCGGTGGTGACGTCACCGTTTTTAAAAAGACCCCTGGACTCGCCGCCCCGTCATATCTAATATTATAAATATTTGTTTTGAGTATTATAATGTATTATAATAAGTAGATATTAGTATTTATGTCTGTGTAATCATTTTATTTATTAGTATGGCAGTATTGTTAGTACACTCCTCGTCGTCTTCGATTTTAATGAATCCTTTCCATCCAAAGGTTGCCTGGAAGAGATCGCTTTTAGCGATAAGGCCGCCCATTGTAGCACTTAGTGTAAAATATTTATGTTCCTTGTTTACTTTTCTTTGGTGTGTACAATAAAGCGTTTATCTATCTATCTATCTATCAGTACGTATTTTTTAACTTCAAAATGTACATAATCCGTAATTCCGTACTATAATTATTGCGAATCTTAGTATCATCAATATCAGCTGGAAAAGTGCACTGCTAAACATCGGCCTCCCCCATGAAGGGCGAATTTGCCATAACACAGCATGCTTGGCAGGCGTCATGATTGTCGCAGTAGATGATTATGTTGACCAAGGGGTCAACATAATCATCTACTGCGACTACTGCGAGAATGCTTTCGGGATATGCCCCTTCCGAGATAAAATGCTTCTGCCCATTCCATGAATGGGCAGAAGCATATTATCCTGAAAGGGTGTCAATCTACTCCTGGAGGTCAACAACATTTGTATTACGAGTGTTTGAAATTTGGCATATTTCATTGAAGAAATAACATTTAAAGTTTATGTCAAAATTTAACTACAGAATTTCCGGACAGCCCTAGATCAGCTGATTCACTTTTCCAGAAAATGCCGCACACTTCAGTTTCAAAGTGAATTTTGTTTTTGTATGTAAATTTGGGATGACGTATTTCCACCTTATGACGTATTACAACTTGTGGACAATCATGGTCCTAATCACTGTATTTAAACTGTACTGTACTGTCCTGTCCTGTACTGTAAAACATACCTGATTGGATACCCGTAGTATGGACATCTTAGCTTCAAGGGTTCACCACTTTGAACTTTAATGGGTGGTAATGATCTGATGTAAGGTGCACCTGAAATAGACAGAATACTGTTTTATTTTTTACAAGCTTTTAACTTTTAACTTGCCTTGTTAGTATGGGTTTCCCGGTGTTCGATTGAGCAGAAATTTTACATATATATGTAAATCAGATGATAATGCAATGTTATGATATAACAGAGCTGGTTTGATGGTGGAGACGGAAGGCAGCCATTTTTGTGGATTTTTTTCCAGACCTTCTTTTTTAAAATACATAATTGGTATCTTGTGGTCACCTTCTGGCTCAATCATCCAGACCATGAACATCATCCAGGATCTGAGTACTTGTAAAGACAAATCAAACGAGCCCAAACTAATAGGATCCGTTACGGTATTTTATAAAAGCTTGTCTGGAAAAATATTTTTTCCACAAAAATTTTAGGGCTTCGCACACGTAGCCTAAGTTACTACTTGTAACATCAGCTATCTACCGGTGAAAGTCCCGTTAAAATCGGTCAAGCCGTTTCGGAGATTACCCGGAACAAACAGACAGACATACAGACACACAGACAGACAACAATTTTAAAAATTGTGTTTTTTGTACGTACCGTATATACTTTCATATGCATTTAGTGAAAACCTGTTATTTTGATATTACAAACAGACACTTCAATTTTATTTAAATGTATAGATGTACATATAAGATATCGATAAAAACTTACCAAAAACATCAATCCTAGCCATATGTCCAACGTTGGAGTCTCCCTCGAAAGCTTGGCAAGAGTACAACCCTCCGTCTTCTACCCTCGACCGTGATATGTTCAGCTGCGCCACCACCCCTAAGCCTGAGGGTGACATCATCTGTCCAAGTGTATATCTGGAAAGTGGATTTCCAAAATTATCAGGTATACACAGAATAGGGAAGGGCTCGAAAAGGCTGAAACACTTCGATCACAGTAATCTGTAAATTAATTAAGATGTTCGTTATTTATCGGCTTTATATTTAAACTAGCTTCTGCCCGCGGTTGCACCCGCGTTCCCATGGGAACTGTGAGTTTTTTCGGGATAAAAAGTAACCAAAAAATCACTCCAATCCGTTGCTCGGTTTGCTGCATGAAAGAAGGACAAACCAACAAACGTTCAAACAAGTAAATTAATTCATTTACCTTGGATCGTAACTTGATGATATGACTACTCCTTCTCTCTCCCAAATAAACCTTGGAGGTCTGTCCGCTGAAGCTGTGCATTGCAAGCTTATCTGGAAACATTAAGACAAAGACTTATTTACCAGGTGATGGGACCAAGTTTTTCTGCAAGTGAAGGCTACCAAAAGTGGATGATGCGGTCTACATTACTGTGCTCTGATTTGATGAGAGTAGTCAGTGAAATCCCTGAGCATTTGACCGCCTGATGGTAAGCGACGGTGCGGTCGACGACGTAGCACGCTTGCCCACCTGTTCACTCTTGTCTTGAAGACTCCCAAATTGTAGAGTATGAGGAAATACAGGCAAAGAATTCCATTCCTACGCTGTTCGCATGATGAATGTTGAAGTAAAATGCTTGGTGCGGATAGAAGGTATGTCAACCATTTTGATGATGATGTAATTGATGTCTCCAAAAAATGCGCCTGAAAGTCTTTGAGTTTCAAATTTCTAGATGTCACTGAAATTGTTATGAACAGGCGTTTTGCAGCTTACCATCAGATAAAAAACATGCTCGTCTAGTTACCTAATAGTATAAAAACTATTATTTGATTTCCATTTCTATCAAAAGACCAATATACTTCATAATTTTTTTATAGCAAATGGGCTTGCGTTATCAATTAATTAAATATCGTGATTAAATAATTAGTAATACTTACATCTTCCCCTGGGGTGACAATCTTATCATTAAAATGCTGCGTGATGATAATGTTACTGGTACCCAAGTCCCTCTTGTTTCTAGTAAAATGTACACCTAAAAAAGTTTTCAGTCATATAATGTTATATAATTTCTTTGTAGAAATATTGTGAAATAATATACGGGAAACGGAACTATGTAAAAAAAAGATAAAATTCAAAATTTTAAATACCCCCGATGAGGAGCTGGTTGGTCTTCGAACGGCTGAACGGATTTTCTTGAAACGCTAAGAACACTCTCGATCAAGTCACATTACAAACAAACAAAAAAATCAAACTCGGTCCACCCATTTAAAATACCCTTCATTTCTTGCCTAATAATGCATGCCACGTATACCGTAGACCGTTGGAGCGAGTGTGTCCGAGCGGGAACTTGTGCGACTTTCAATCCGACGCACCATAGTTCGAATCTCGGCTCGGCCGGCACCAATGACTTGTATCAAGTTATGTACGGATTATTCACACTCGCTCTAAAACTGTGAAGAAAAACATCGTGGGGAAATCGGCATGTTCAAGAACCACAAAATTCGAGGACATGTGACATCCACCAAGCCGCACTGGGCCCGCTTGTTGGATTGTGACCCAGATCTCTCTGAGAGAACGTCGGTATCCCAGCAGTGGGAGCGTAAAAGGCTGATAATGAATGATGATACCGTAGATTCTTTTCATGGACAACATACCAATTCCATCAGTTTCATACAGATCGTTTTGCCTCCTTTTCGTTTTTCTGTGAGGTGCTGACCTGAAATAGGCAAATTTTTATATTAGATAAAGAAAAGAAGATATAACAGAAAAAGCAAGTATAATAACCTACCTACCCTAAAAACTTGACGAAAGTAGTTAGTCGTTTAAAGGCAAGCATTGTGTCGTTAACCTGGATTTAGATTACTGATGTGTCGTGTCGCGACAGAACCATATCAACACAATACTCGGCACCAAAAAGTCTATATGAAAAATGAAACGACAACTGCAAGGTCTAAAGTCACACAGAAGCTAACCCTGCACTTCCATCAACCACCGCACACAACATAACTTACCGCCTCGCCAGTCATAAATTCAAATCGAGCATTATGCACAGTCATGGCCCGCGCAGCGGTAATTTCATTAATCTCTCTAATTTATGCAGTTAACTGACGGTTAGCCGAGATTGCTTGTGTTGTGGTCTGGCGCAGAGGAGAACCGGCCCCATGTTAGGTTAAAGTGGTCGTAGAATTTCAAAAATCTCTCTGTCTACGGCACTCGAACCTGGATCTTTTGCGCTCCGGGCCAGAAACTTTTCTAACTAAGCTATGGTAAGCGATTCCAGTGATTAAATTCTTATAGCGTAACTGCCTTAGATTTTTTTATAGTTAAAGGGTATAGAGCTAAAAAGCTTCAAGTAGCCAGTGAAATTATGAGAGGGTAACGAGCGCAATACAGTGCTGTATGCGCAGGGCTTTGTGTTTCAAAGTTTTGGGTCGCACTGCAATTGTTATGGGACGACGTTATGCTTACCATCAGGTAAACGACCAGCTCATCTCGTTACCAAATAACATAAAAAAACTCTTCGACTTGTGTTGATTACCAAATTAACTACATCCTATGATCATTCCATGTAAACCAAAGTTTCATGTAAACATGTGAAATTACATCCAAAAATTTGCGAACCGATTTCGATATGTACATATCGCAATATGGAATTTCGCTCTAAATTACTCCACATTTAGGGCTGTTATTCTTTCATAAAATGTACATGCGACCACCCTTTCAAACAAAAATAGAATTTTCAAAATCGGTCCACAATTGACGGAGAAATCGGTAAACATAGATAAAAATAGGTACATTACAGTCGAACATAGAATCAGAAAAGTCAGTAAACAATTAAAAAAATCTGCATACTACAAAAATTAGAGGAAGTTTTTACTTGAAGTTGACACAATACACAAATACACAAACCATGTCTGGCCATAAATGAAAGAAAAAATCTAGTAATGGGTATGTAAGGGTGTATGAGGAAGTATGTGTGTGTGTGTGGCCAAGTATTTCATCTCTCAATTTACTTGGTAAATATTGTGCGTCGAAAACAGCTAGTAGTCAGTTTTGTATAGCAATATTTCAGTGAGATAACGATGAAAACTGACCGTGAGGGATGTCTCATCTTCCTTTTATGTACAGGTTTCGAAAAGCGAATATTTCCCATCTATTTCCTCCTAGGAAAATATTGTGTGAAAATTTATAGAGTCGTTGCAGAAAATTACTTTTTTTTACGGTGAAGCTTAGGTTTATGACTTTGTCATGAACTTAGGGGATGAGACGTGCATTTATTCTCACCAGTGGATTGTACTTATATCGACTTATAAGAGTGATTACTTAATCCAACGATGAGAAAAAAATTCTAATAATTTTCTGAATATAAGTATCTAGTCCTAATTATAATTATTGCATTGCCACCTAAACACTGCCGCATACTAGGCCACTGAACGTGGCCGGTAGATGCAGCCACTATAGACAAGGCCGTCATTAGCTGGAAGCAGTCTCTAGTCCCAGCCACTGATAGCCACAAAAAAGAGAGAACAGAAGGGGCGTTCTTACGTGCCCAAGCGCTCCTTCTGTTCTCTCTCCACTTTGTGTGGGCGGGGAGAAACCGGTGTCTGTGCCAGCGTGGGAGGCAACCCACAATCGTGGCCACCGCCTCAGCTTGTGGCTCGGTCATGGCCACCAGAACGCTAAATTTGCGCCGATACCATAAAACATGTATGAAAAACCTTGTCCGCAGCTTGTGACTGCGTTAGTTGCCGCATTCGGTGACCCACAGCACTAAAACTTCGAATTATAGCTCGTTGCTAAACTATAAAAAAACCCACTTAAAGGCTGCCTTATACCACACTATAAGATCGGAGCAGCGCACAAGATCCTACTAATTATCGGTTTGCAGAGAAGCTTTCCGTATTCCCAAACTCATCAGAAACTTGGACGTAGTTCAAAAATATTGAGAGAAAGTTTTCGCATGAACTAAGAAATATTGCAATATAAAAGTGAGGAACTTACTTAGCTGGGTGCTTTGTTTTCTCAGCGTGGTGCAAAATACCTGAAACAAAAAGATGGTTTTAGATAACGCCAGGAAATAAACCAATTAATAACCATAATTTATGGTGCCGGAGACCAGTTGTACCATTGATTCAACTGGCACTGAATGTAATTTTGTTTTTTATTTCCTGTTTGATGACAAAAGTAGTCAGTTAAATTTCTGGGCTTATGAGATTCAATACTGAATGCCTCAGGGTAACGAGCGCACTGCAGTGCCTCGCAGGCTTTTATGTTTCAAAGTCCCTGAATGGCCAGTGTTATGGGCCAGCGTTATGCTTACGATAATATATAATAAAGATCTTCAATTGTTTTAAACTGACTAAAAATCTTCGTGCGTCAGTCGCAAAAAGTCTCCGAAGCTTACGATATGAGCACTTGAGCAGGTCAGAGGATATACAGCAAACATACATAAAAAACACTCTCAGGAAACGGCTTCAGCAGTTTCTAACTCCTAACTATGCAAGGCTTGTAAAATTATGCAAAATCGGCTCCATATAGCTAAATTAGTAATAACCCTGCCTCCAAAGCGTGCAACCCCGGGTCCGATTCCCGGCCAGCGCATATTTTGTGTGTGAGCAAAAAATTCGTTTTCGATTCTTGGATGATGTGTGTTCATGCCAACTGCGACACAGAATCCTAGTCCATAGGTATGAGTATTTATAAGCGTTTGAGTTATGTTTATGTTTAAGAATGTAAAACATGCCTACGCTATAAAAAACAATTTAATTTAGTGAAACTACAAGATCCTATAGAAACTTAAAACATCAATCGTCTTCACACTTAACGTTCCCACTGCTGGGATACCGGCCCTCTCTCAGATAGAGAGAGTGTGGACCATAATAAACCACGCGGGTTCAGTGCGGCTTGGTGGATGTCACATGTCCTCGAATTTTATGGTTCTTGAACATGCGGGTTTCCTCACGATGTTTTCCTTCACCGTTTTAGAGTGAGTGTGAATAATCCATAATAAGTGAATAATGTTGTGTCACATGTCCTCGAAACATACCTACTACAAAATGTCTCAAAAGCTCAAACAAGTTTTTGACTTTCCTCATTCCCGAAAGAACAGGATGCGGTACGCCATCTATTATTATAGTTGGGAACTAGTTTACCAACAAGTCTGCGTCAATTAGCTACATGGCGTGTTGGCGCAATCTAATTTACATATTTTTGTTTCAGACTGTGTTCCAGCAGGCTTAGGTTGGTTCATTAATAAAGTGAGGTGGTGGCCGCTATTGGAGCCCCCCTCCCGCGCTCCGTGCTCACTGCACTCGGAAAGGCTTCAAAACTATTTAAAAACACCAATCGCAGCTCCCTCTAGTGCTGTGTAAAAGTGTACTGGGAACTGCGATGCACTACAAACTTTCCGTACCCTGTGGTTACACAGTATGTATAACTTGACAGTACATAAACTTCAGTGAATATTAAATTAATTTTATACGTAACACGTCAGCGTTTTGAACACCTATCAAAACTAAATTTATACATTGTATTAATTTTTTTAAACGTTAGAAGGACTTAGTGTTTCGACCACATCTCAAAAGTTAGCTTATTGTGAATTTTGTATTTTCTTATATAATTATTATATATTAGTTCTTCGTTCCAGTATCTCACTCGATGTTTGCTTGAGCGTCTAAGGTGCCCCACCCCTTACACGATACAATATCATGTGATTTCTTAAAATGTCGTAATAAACTGCCGACTTGCTCACGATTTTGCCAGCGTAGACATATTGGAAAATTAAGTTTATTTCTCAATTCTAGAATACATTGGGGTTTTTTCTTTTGAACAATTAAAATATGATATCAGCAGCTTTGAAGTCGTAAGGCGCTAAAATAATTAGGCGATTAAATGCTACAATTAAATTTGGAAGCAATACCTATTCTGCTAAAATTATATTATTATTATAAAAATATAATTATGCTATTATTGCTTGCAAATTCAAAAGCTGTGGTGAATTTGGGAGGAATATCCAAACACTATATATGTTGGGCTGTTGAAGTTGTTAATTGTGAATACTTGCAACCGCAAGTATTCACAATTAACAACTGGGCGGTTGCCCAGGTGGACCTCAACTAAAAATATCTCTGTACGAACCTTAGTAACTGGTTTCCACGATTCTGTGGTACAAAGTTTCCCGCTTCCAGACCACTAATCTATATCGAACTTTGCTAATAAAGCGAGCCAATTTCAACTTTAGAATACAGACTTTAAGCTTCACTTTTGAGTACTAAGCAAAGTTGAGAAATTGGTAAAAGTTTGGCACTGAGAACGAACACCGCTCGTCCCTAATAAATGCGGATTCAAAAATATAAACTTTTTCGTTTAGCATTGCTTATCCCTTCGGCGATGTAACTATTGGATAATTATTTTTTTATTTACAAATAGCTATTGCCCCTAGCTCTACCACCGAACTAAGGGACTAAGTTTAAACTGAGTTTGCATGGCATCAGAATAAAAAGTACCTAGCACTACTTCGTCCAATCTACATTAATATTATAAAGAGGTTTTTTGTACTTAAAGGCTTGCGTTTGACCGCTATCTCACCGGCTGGTAAGCGACAATGCGGTTGACGATGTAGCATGCTTGCCTAGAAGGTGCCTCTACTCAAGGTTCACTCTTATCTTGAGGATTCCTAAATTGTAGCATTCAGGAAACACAAACGCCGTCAAAGAATTCCACTTCTTCGCTATCCGTATGATGAATGTTGAAGTAAGACGTTTGGTGCGGATAGAAGGTATGTCAACCATAAATGGGTGACGAAACGCTGTGCATCTTGTCGTCCGATGATGGAATGGGCATGGTGGAATTAAATCGTGTAATGCCGTAACACACTCTCCTAAATGTATCCTGTAGAAGACCGGTAGAAACAATACTCAATACGTCGATACTCAAGGCTCTGAAACCTGGCGTCAACAGTAGTATTCGTTGCCTATAAGTCTTAGGTAGAGTTTGTTTGTTTGTTACCACTAATATATTGAACAGCTAGGGTGCTAAATAAAAAATCTTTCATGGGACATTATCCTTTAGAGTTATAAGCTACATTTTATCTTGATTCCCCGCATACCCGCGAGCTAAACCTAAATAACAAATAAATCAAAATCAATTCAATAGCTACAGAGTACGGTGAACCTTAGTGGTAGGTACCAAAAATAACTCGAGCGCAGCTGCAAGTGGAAATTAATGTGTAATTTAGTAGATATCTACGTCAATCAGGGATAGCTTAGCTTTCTTTCATTGAAGCAATTTTCAAACCGAGTTCATATGGTTCAGGAGATAACCACATACAAACATATGAATAAACATTTTCTTGTATTTGTATGTGCATATTTAGCATTTCAAAATATTGTACATAAATGTATAATATTATTATTTAGTATCTATAAGTTTTTAAAAACTTTTTTCACTAAATTATGTGTTTTATTCCCTTAGAAAATTATCGCGAACCATTTCTAATATTCTGAAGTTTCAGAATATTCTGCTAACTCAGCGAATGTGTATGACAACTCAATAAGCTCAAGTTATGTCCATTTATAAGTTATTTATTGGATTTTTTCCAAGATAAGTGGATTTTCTGCTTTCGGATTTTCGGGCCTTACCAGGGCCTATTTAGAGGTCTGCGAAGAAAATTGACTTATTTTTTGTGCTGAGTTTTGTAAAGGGGATGAAACAATAATTAAGTAGGTACATATTATGTATAAAATACAGGATGTATATGTAAACGGGCTCAATATTTGAACACCACGTCATATCGGGTTCTTAAAAAATATAGGAAGTGATTATAAATCCATATCAATAAATAAATAGATGTCTGACAGGTCTCAGTTGCAGGTTTGACGACATTCATTAGGCGTTTCCAATATTAGTTATTTTAGAAACCATTCAAATTAGTAGCTTCTTGCAATAAATAAACTGTAAAATAAAAGTGTTCAAAAACGTTCAGGACGTTTCCCGAAACGAATTTCCGTACAATCTACTCTACAACTCTCTGCCCGACTAACTTTAGCACAATATACATAAAGAAAGTACCAGAACTTACCACAGGTGCTACCTTATAGTTACGGCAATACATACCAAACTCGACTTTGTAAGTTACAGAATAGAGGGGCCAGAAAAGAGGTGCAAATGTGTATCTTTCGATATACATTTATTATGCACCACTGTGCAACGTGCATGAGGAACCGATAAATATTTCTTTGTTTGTCCTTCTTTCATATAGTAACGGAGCAACGGATTGACGTGATTTTTGGCATAGATATAGTTTATGCAGAGGAGAGTAACGTAGGCTACTTTTTAGCCCGGAAAATGCACGGTTCCTGTGGAAACGCGGGTAAAAACCGCGGGCAGAAGCTAGTTCTACTAATCCTACTATCCTAATTATATATAATATTATAAATGCGAAAGTGTGTTTGTTGGTTTGTCCTTCTTTCACGCAACAACGGAGCAACGGATCGACGTGATTTTTGCTATAGATGTAGTTTATGGACCGGAGAGTAACATAGGCTACTTTTTATCCCGGAAAAATACATGGTTCCTGTGGGAACTCGGGTGAAAACCGCGAGCAGAAACTAGTAAATAATATATTCACATAAATTTTCTAAAAGTTCGAGTAAACACATCAAAAATCTATTACGTTAGTAGTAATTCTGTGTAAAGTTTACTTACTGCCTTTGGTCTTATACTGCCAGCGAACAACTTCTGTACAATAGCGGACAATCTAAGTTATAAACAATAATTTATTATGCCATAAAATGTTTATTAGCTTAGTACAACTCAGTAAATTTGTTTAATGGCCCGTACTTAGTTATTTATTGAGCTTTGTGGCGCTTATGTTTGATTGATATAACTTTTACATTGTAATCTTTGTGTAGGTAACTGTTATACTTAGTTGAAAGAGTCTCAGGTTTACTAAACGATGTAATCTACGAAAGATATATTGCGATGAACAGGATGGGCTACAGCGAAGTTGATTCGAAAAAACTTGATAAGTGCGAGTTGAACTCGCTTGGAGAGAATTCCGTACGATTATTCCAAGAACAAACTTAACATTGTAGTCGAAAAACATCTTCTCCCATAAATTCCAACTGCAATAGTAAGTACATAAGATTTACCATGTTATTTCAAGATAATAATAGGTATTGTTTTCTTGTAATCTAAGTATTAAAGAATTATTTTCTGTATTATTTTTAATAATTTTAGGCTCAGTAGTTTAGATGGTTAGTTAGGTCCAAGGGGACGTTGCGAATATATCAATTTTCGTGCCAAATTACGATTCGATTTAGAAATGAAAAAGTCGATTCGTTTTTAACAAATCGTTATTAATATCAAATCGTTAATGGTGGATGTATGCATAAATGAGCTGAAAGTAAGGGTTCCCTTTTCTTTTACGGAACCCTCAAAAAATTTATTAATATATATTATGATACTGTCCAACTACCTTAGGACCACATAGACAAACATTGATAAAATTACAATTTCCTTAAGAACACAATGAAAAGTTTGTAAAAATTATGATTTCAATTACAATTCGTGTTTTTTTATTAATATTTTGTATTATTATGTCCTGTTTTGCGCTTCACGGTTTACACTTTTCTTTACCAGCAACTATACTAAGCGAGGGTAGACTATCAGCAAAAGCACAGCTTAGGGGACTCACAAACTTTGAAGAACATTGGACTCAACTTTCACGTTTTATACTTGTGTACCACGGTTTACAACGGAATATATAGAACAAGTATAACAGTTTTAAAGCATGAGACTATTTTTTTTAATTGTTATTATTATTCTTTTATTATTATTATTCTCTTATGTAATATAATTCTCGGGTCTTTGCCCGGACTTTTAATAGGCATTGATGTCGTAGCCAACATTAAGAGGACCTTTTTAATAAAAAGTACAAATAAACTATGCGTGGGAGGAAGGTTTGTGATGATATGGACTATTGTAAGATATGAGTAAAAACCATGGAATATTATAATGAGTGTTTGATGACTTTCAACCGGTCTATGAAATGAGACTCTGGCACCTGCCAATTCCGCCTCATGTAAAAATATGTAGACAGGTGTTGACTCGCTATCCACTGAACGGGACCCCTTTAAGTGCCACCAATATAATTGACAACGTTAGCGTGGATAGCTAGAGGTTGTTGAGAGGTGTGCTGCAGTTCCACTGAGGCGCTACCACTGTACATTACGCTTTTTATCATTTCCACCTTGGAGCTTAGGGAAGCTATTGTGGTCTCCACCCTCGAACAGGCAGTTAAGGCAAGCCCGGGGTCATAGGTCTCATTTTGCCCCAGTGAGTCCACACCACACGGTGTGGCCACTCACCGGCGGCTCACCACAAAGCCGCCCCTGCTTTATTATTATATTGATTTACAATAAAGAGACAAAATGGTCATTTGGGTGATTGGGAGAAATAAATCTGCAGACAATATGCAGATATTGAAAATGCCCAATAACCATGCAAGGTTGCAACACTATGTTTTCCTTTACCAATACCCTAAATCCATTGTAGAATTAAAACCATGAACGTTTAGATGGGTGGGTGATCTTACAACCACTAATTCGTCATATTGAACGAATTATGAAGTAACCCCTTTCACTGTCAATTCTATTCCCTGATATTATTTTATCAAATGCCATTGAAACTACACTCCAACGCTCCTTACTTTAGCGCCACGCATCGTACTTATTCCAAAACATACGAGTACCTATGTTACTAAAAGTTCATACAGCACAAAACAGCATCCAGTTTTGCGGTCATCCTCACAAATTATTCACGACACGAGCTCATCTCGTTTACACGATTCTCGCTCTACATTACGTACCATGATACCCGGTGCTGATCCCATGGGGTTTCGCCGGAGCCCTGTCGTCCCTGGAACAAAGGTGTTAGTTAATTATGTGCGGGGTAATCAAGAGGGAACAAGGTAGAGAGGTAGAGTGCTGTCAGTATTGTTAAGATAATTTTAGGAGTGGATTTGCTTGTGTAAGCTTTTTACCTAAGATTATAGATTAACATAATAAGTTTAAAGAAACAACGTGATTCATAGCATTTTCAAAAATGTAATGTTTTCTGTATTTGCTTTTTTTTACCGAGGAGAATAATAATTCTGCTGCTGATTCACTGGATATTCCCATCCCTCTCGTACGGAACCCACGAAAAGAGATGGGGTGGAAAAGAGATGGTTAAGATTCATCCGAACACATGCCCTAAAATAAAACAGTTAATATTTAGTGTATTTTTTATTTGAATATCAACGAAATATAAACCTGTTTTTTTTCTAATATCAAAATATTACTATTACGTAGGGACGTAGCTATATCTACGTATCCTACGACAGCTTAATACCGCTCTCTCAATTTAACATTTCAACGGTTTACGGGGCTGTTACTTTGTCAGCCTCGCTCGTAAATGATAAGGTGTTGGACACAGTGAGGTGGAAGTTAATGATTTAAATTTAATTTGAGAAATTTGTTAACTATCTCTACCTACTAATAAACTGAGAACTAGTGTGATACTAGTGATGATTTATGGCCCTGAGTCGCTTACTGTTAACTTCATGAGTCAGTTCAGAGTCACGTAACGAGAGGGGTACACTCGGGGTTGCCCTGAGCGATAAAATCCGGAACGAGGAGAAGCGCAGGAGAACGATAGTCAACGACCTAGCTCTCAAAGCTAGCAAGTTAAAATGACAATGGGCTGGCCACATCGCTCGCAGAACCAATAACCGATGTGGAAGAAAGGTTCTTTTAGTATAGACCACTAACAAGAAGACGTAGACGTGTAGGCCGGCCCTCACTAGGTGGACCGACGACCTGGGCAAAACCGCGGGGAACCATTGAATGCAAGAGGCGAGTAACCGATCCAAGTGGCATTCTATCTATTCCCCCATAGGGGGGAGTCCTATTTTCAGCAGGGGCCGTCTCCCGGCTTCAGCCGGATCATCATCAGATGATGATGAATACATTTATTTACCGTTGCATAATTATATTAGTAGTTTTAGTTTTATAATCTTATGTTAACTCCAAACACGAAGGTCTCTTCGATAAAGGCTTGCCTAATTAGAAGACTATCTGAATAATACAAAACTAGATATAGCTTCTCTTATATAAATATCAATATCCAATGTTATGGAAATAAATAACAAAAAAAATAATGTAAATAAATAAAATAAAAATTAAAAACGTTATCGCGGAATTAAAACTATAAATTACCCACATTATATAATCTCATTTAAAAATGACTTCCGAAAAGTAACGTCTGATTCCATAAAATATAAAAAATAAATTATTAATTTAATCACTGTTCAAACATTAAAAAAATAATTAGCTGTTAATTTTAGGTCAATCTCACTGTACCGCTAGCCTAACCGGTACATTCAGAGTCATAAAACTTTAAAGCCAATAAAACGGGGACCATCTCCGAAACAGCTGATAAGCGCTTTTTTATTTAACTGTACTTCGGCCACGGTTCGCTTGGCGATTTTCATTTTTCAGTTAAGTGAATTCCAGGATTACAGACACTTTCGACATCTAGAGTTCCTGCATCCTTTTTTAGTAGAAAGGTAATAGTTGTACCTCTGAATAAATTACTTTTAGGTCAGTAATAAAGTGACTCATGATTCACCTTGTTTAACTGACTTAAAAAAAGAAGTTCGATATTTACCATGTAATATTATTGGAAATGCATTATACATGATTATTCTCACCTGTGATACTGTTTAAATATGTGTTCATCCTCTCTCTTCACGTAGATTATTGTTATCGCAGCATCTGGAACAAAGCAAATGACGGACATAAAGTAATTGATAGATAATAATTAAGTTTGAATACTCAAAATTTCAGGAATTTTGTAGCCGAGTATACACGTCAGCTTTGTAGGGTAATTAATTTGAGTTGTTAACAAAGAGTTTAGAAACAAGTTTCCTTCATTGATTGTTGATAACACAGTGAAGGCCAAAGAAAGTAGTACCTACGAAATAGGGATGTTGACTCAATTTTTTTATGATGGCAATCAGTTCGTTTTCTCATGAGAATCAAGTATATTATAGATAAAACTGGAGATCGACCTCCAGAAACGTCAAAAATGAGAGTCAAAGTCGGGCGTATCTACTGAGCTCTGTAACTCTCCATACAAATCGAACACAACATCTCACGTCACTTGTTCTACGCGGGACGTAAAGCTGTACCAAAAAACACGCATTATGTTGATTTGACCGTGAAAAATTGCTTTTAAGTAAATAGTTGTTGTACATTTTTTTATTCTTTGAAATATAAAGAAACTGATGGTACTATATAAATTATTATTGTATTAAAAAAAAATCGTTGATTTCGGGAAACTTTTAAATGCAGTATCTTTGTGGAATTTATATATATATTTTTGTGAATTTCATTTTTATCGTGTTAATGTAATGTTCTTAAATATGTATAGCGAGAATAATTATGTATTTTGTGTTTCATGCAATAGGGATGTTAAAAGTCGCCTTACAGATCTAGCTACCACTCTCAAGTTGACAAGAAATTGCCAAGCACCTGTGTGTTCCACAAGCTGCACTTGAGAGCCAGTTCTAATCTAGGTACAGCGTAATCTCATTACTATTTAACCACGAAGTCGTTTAAGGGGTAGAATACGGTGCGACCCTATCTCAATCACGCATCTCAACATTTTTGAAGATAAACAATCACATAATATTTTTATGAAAAATTGCATTCGGTGAAGTTACAGATACAAAGGTAAAGCAAAAGTATCAGTTTCAATATTCTGCTCCTTCAGATCAGGCTTCAGGCTCAGATATGAAATTGGAAGTCATTTCATCCTGATGCAAGTCAAATTGTTCTAGTATGCGATGTGCCTTCAAAGTGGCATAAACAAACAAACCTTTCACTTTAACTTGTACTAGCTTCTGCCCGCAGTTTTCACCCGCTTTCCCACAGGAACCGTGCATTTTTCCGGGATAAAAAGTAGCATATGTTACTCTCCGGTGCATAAACTATATCTATGTCAAAAATCACGTCGATCCTTTGCTCGGTTACTGCGTGAAAAAGGACAAACCAACAAACACACTTTCGCATAATATTAGTAGGAAGTATGATAGTATGGTAATAATACTAAAAGTATGGAAGTATGGATATATTATATCAGTAGGGATTTGATGTATTCCTTTATTTCATTCCAGAGCCGAGAGTAACGTTTGACCTCAAATTCACTGCCGAATGCCATCACTTTTTCATCCGGCCGGCCTAATTACTGGTCTAACATTTCAACAATTAAAAACGCCAAATTGTTGTGCCGAAACAACTTGAAATTTAGGACTCTGCGTTTGTTTTACGACCCTGGGTAAAGGTCTAATTTGTTTTATGCGTAACAAACTTTAATTGCTTTACACTTGAACAGCTACGCCGTAGAGCGGCTACGTCGCGAGACATGTTTCCATTGTTCATAAAAGTATGATAAAATCAGGTAAATAATAAATTGTTACAATTTTTTTTAGTAAATTAGCGTTTGTATAATAAATACAGATATGATAAATAAACTTAAAAGCAAACCTTATTATTACCTAAAGGCGAAATTCTATCCAAATCGTTAGAGCCGTTTCTGAGATAGCCGAAATAAATATAAATATTTGTGTACAAGAATATAAATAACAAAAATAAATTTACACCTAAAGAATAATCGTATTTTGCTATTGGAAGTAAGAAGTAACCACTATTTCAATCAATGATAAATGAATCATTGGGAATGAAGAACTGAAATATTTTCATTGAGACAAACAACCAAAAGTCTCTCCGATTATTATCTATCTAGTTTATATTTAATGGTAGATGATTTTTATCGGCATTATAATAAGCACAGTGGAAACAGGCTCCAAGCGGAAGCCCCTACGTCGTAGCTCTTCGTAGCAGGTACGATTAGGATGCAAAGTGTCGTGTGATAAGGGTGACGGTTTTCCCTAATAAAGACAGATGAGGTAAATTCTGGTAAATGAAAGGTTAATTTAAATGTACATGTTAAATACATTTAAAGAAACGAGTTTTATATTGGCTTGATAACAAGTGTCGATTGCAATGTCACTCAGAACTAAAAATAGCGAACACTGTACTGCGTCACTCTTTTTTATGTTCACTGTTAACACTAATCTTAACTGACGATGCGGTCGAAGGTTTTCTCTTTCCTGCCCTTATCCTATTTTACAAAGGTTCAGTGCAGTACAATTTTACAAATGTACTGCATTTAGGTGTTTTGGTATTTTTTTATCGCAGGTCGCTTATCTGACCAAGCTCCTTGGAAATTCTGAAAGTCTGGGCCATAATCCGCTAGGCGGGCCCAAAGCGGCTTGATAGATATCAGATGTCTTCGAATTTTGAGTCTTGAACATGAGGATTTCCTTGCGATGTTTTATCTCACCGTTTTAGAGCGAGAGTTTTTTATACTATTTGAGAACGAGGCGAGCTGGTGGCTTACCAAATAGTAAGCACAACGCCAGCAAATAATAATTGCACTGCCACAGTTTCGCATTTATTATAGTAATAATAATATTTTACTAGCTTCTACCCGCGGTTTCACCTGCATTCCCACATGAATCCTGAATTTTTCCGGGATAAAATGTGCTGATCAATAAACATACAAACACACGTTCGCATGTATATATAGTACGGATCTTTAATCATGTTTAGTGATATTTCCTTAAAAGTCAATTATTTTGGCGTTAATTTTCTTCTCCTGTACGCTATGTATTAACAAAGCCTACTTCACAAAAAAGATAAGCACCAAAACTCGAATTGAATAAACATTTCAAGTAAAATTTATGTCATTTCAGTACAATAAATCGCAATTTGCGGGTGTACCCGGTCCGTTTAATGAGGCGCTATTCACTGAAACGCCTGAAAATTTACTGAAAATTACAATTTTCGTCGACTGTGGTAACAAGTTGTATAGAGAATCCGGATCTCAGTGGCATACATATAATTTTGGACTCTATTGTTATTAAAATGAGGCCTAATTTTCTGTTGGCATTAGGTAAAAGCCGTCCAGTTTAATGATGGTACGCTAGTAAGTGTGATATCATTATTTTTATCTATACAAATAAATAAAATTGAAGTGTCTCTTTGTCATAAAACAGCTTTTTACCAAATGTATATGAAAGTATATACGGTACATATAACAAAACAACCATTTTTTAAATTTTTGTTTGTCTGTCTGTTTGTTCCAGGTAATCTCCGAAATGACTGGGCACATTTTGACAGGACTTTCACTGGCAGATAGCTGATGTTACAAGGAGTAACTTAAGCCACTTTTATTCTGGAAAAAGAATTAGGGTTCCGCGCAAAAAAATAAAAACCATGAAATCCAACATATCCACGCGGGTGAAACCGCGGGCAGCAGCTCGTCTTCAATATGTTAGCGTTACATACTATATTTTTTTAATACTATTTGATAACGAAACAAGTGTGCCATTTGCTTGGGCCCCAATTGTACTAAACAAATGGTTTAAAATTAACAATGGTTTATTGATCAGTTAATCAAAATTAACCGTAGACCCACTGAAAATTCAATCTCTAGTGTAGTGGAACTTCTGGAAATAAAAATTACCCGTGGATCCACCAGTGGATCAATGTATTTGGACTACGGATAATGTCCCATTAAAACCAGTGGTCGCTATAGCCGAAAACTATAGGCGGCTGAAAGGAATTGTCTAGAGTTTTCGCTTGTTTCAGTTTTGAAACGAACGATAGTAGAGGAACAAATACAATTGTTCGAAAACGAAAACTAGACAATTTCTCCCATCCAAAGACTAGCGACCGCTGGTTTTAATCAGGTTCGATTCGTAGATGAAAGCAGCAGTTCCGGAAACCAGCGGGTCGTCGGTACACCTGGTGGGGATTGGAGTATGATGTATCAAAGTACTAATCTGTTGCTGTACTAAACTTAAGATATGAGGGTAGTTTCACAGCTACATTTGCGCGTGTGTAATTAGCTCGTAGCTCACTGGCAGCTGTAAGATACAGCGGCCGCCGCTAATGGACTGGAACGCACATTAAGGCAGTGCTCTAGTTAGGGCGGGTGGACATTTAGCAGATTTTATTTACATTTTTGTATGTATTACGTGAGTTTCTTTATTCCACCCTAACTTTTAAATGCTTAAACATATTTGGATGTATGGGGTATCGTTAGATCCTTACATCATCCCGAATGACACTGGCTGGGGCAGACGTGTTTTTATGTACCTTTACAATTTTATTTAGTCCATTTTTTACGCTCGCCCTCATGCTTCCTTTTCTTATACTGCGTTTGCTTGACTGGTCGATAATAGTTATAGCATTAAATCCTCCTATTTGACATATTTTAGTAAAATAAACATTCAATTAAATAAACAATAAAAATCACCTTATAAAGCTATTTTTGGATACACAATAAAAAGTTTTATATTGTATTGTACTATTATGAAAGTGTTGCCATTGTGCGATCGCCTTTACGCAACATTTGCTGCTAACGACGCCCCTTCTGTACATTAGTAGGTAACATTGTCCGTTCTATTTACGTTATTTGTTAGCGGTCATGTTTAACGATTCAACTGTTCATTATGATATTATTTATGTATCAGTTTTATTTAGCTATGGCAAGCGAGTGTGGCCGAGCGGGAACTTGTGCGACTTTCAATCCGACGCACCATAGTTCGAATCTCCACTTGGCCTGCACCAATTACTTTTATCAAGTTATGTGCGGATTATTCACACTCACTCTAAAACGGTGAAGGAAAATATCATGAGGATACTCGCATGTTTAAGAACCACAAAATTCAAGGACTATGACATCCACCAAGCCACACTGGGCCCACGTGGTGGCTTATGGCCCTCTATACCTCTCTCTCTCGTCTCTCTGAGAGAGACGGTATCCCAGCAGTGGGAGCGTAAAAGGCTGATAATGATATTTAGTTATATTAATATGTAGTTACTATAAATATAGTCGTGGCTATAATGTAAATATGTAAACCCCTCAAATATTTTTCTCTGCCAACGTGCGTACTACGCGCCTTTCTCGGTTCTCTGTGCCAGACACGTAGTCCGCTACACACATTGAGTTTTAACCGTGCTATTTAACTACTCAGTCGGACTGTTCAGATAAATCTTTAGGTGTGTGGAACTGTACAGTTGAACTGAAATCTAGCCAAAATATTAGACAAAATTATACAGTTAAAGCTGAGAGTGTATAGAAGAAAACTGCGCAGTTCCATCAGTTTTGCTGCAACAAGCGGGACGTATGATTTATCTATACAGTCTGACTGTAGTTAGATACTACTATTTATAAGTCTATACTAGTTATCACCCGCGTTCCCACAGCAACCGTGCATTTTTCCGGGCTAAAAAGTAGCCTATGTTACTTTCCGTTCCATAAACTATATCTATGCCAAAAATTACGTCTATCCGTTGCTCCGTTACTGCGTGAAAGATGGAAAAACTAACAAACACACTTTCGCATTTATAATATTAGTAGGATTTCTAGTCAAAACTAAATCTACGTTTTAATATGCTACATTACCACTAACGGCGACCACCCGTACATTAGCAGGTGATATCATGTGCAGTATAAATGTACCGCAACGGCGCGTTTAACGACTTTTGTGTACGTTACAGTGCAGATATAACGCATTAACTACTACATAAGTATTAATTAAGTAGGTTATCAGGCTTTGATGTTAACCGATGTAATTACTGTAAATTAATAGTAAATTATTAGTGTGTTAACATGAAATTACATTATTACATAGCTCGACTAAGTTACTATGATATTGATTTCACTTTATTAGATTATATATGTAGAACATAATAAGAGCTTTAACTCATAGATTTAAATTTAATATTTTCACTAAATATGTTTCACTTTTATTAGTTCATTTTAAAAAGGCAAAACAGAGCAGCAGCGAGACATCGAACCACTACGATAATTACCCCTATGAGGTTAAAAAAAGCTACGATATTTTCACAGTACATTATATAGTCAGTATGTGAAGTCTGACTGAGCGCCAGTTTCCGAGCGTAGATCACTTTGTGTATCGTAACTCGGCGGTTGGCCATTGCACTTCTCATTCACTTATCTCAAAAGGAGCTGTAAGAGGGAATTTGCAGGAAATGGGCAGCAACATTGTCATCAGTCAATATCATAATCTTCTGGGGTTACTAAGAGGCCTGTCCATCTTAATTTCCCTCTGACTTATTAAATTATTGTAGTCATTTTTAGCCCCCAACGCAAAAAGGAGGGGAGTCATAAGTTTAATTAGTGTATCTGGGTGAATGAAGTATCATCGACGTGGCATCGTAGCTATGAACGGATGGACCGCTTTTGATTTAGTTTTTTTCATTTGACAGGTAGCTTGATCGAGCGTGTTCTTAGCTGTTATTAAAAAAGGCTGTTCAGCTGTTTGAAGATAGCCGGCTATCGTAGTGGGGGGTTTTAAAAATCTTAAAAATTATCTTGTTTTTTGTCATTAACTTAATCTCTGTTTAGTTTAATTAATGATAATTATGTAGTGATAATAAATGTAACATTTCTAATGACAAACAATTGAATACCTAACTAGGCAGAATTTTGATGGATATATTTATATGCTATAATGATGACATTTTTGCAAATATTGTACCCAAAATTCTAAAAAAATAATCATATTATTTCAAGCATTGTGTATTATGACAAAAAATTTGGAGCAAGGCATATTTTCAGCAGTAGATGTTTTCCGGCTAATGAACAACGATCATCGATAAAAACCTAAACAGCCCATACTGCCACTACATTCAACTGAACCGTAACTAGCTACCCGCAAAAAGGAAAGCAGGAAAACCATTACCTAACGGCGATGTTAGATCGAGCGAAAGCCGCGCGTCATTAGCTTAATTACCAAGATGGTAGGCTGCTTTTGAATCGTTTTTTGCAGTGTATAGGGTTCACTTGATGTATTGGATATAGTAACTGTTGCATAGATATAGGTTTGTATTTGGTTGGAGTGTAATTTGAATAGCAAAAAATTCGCGTACGTTTTGATTCGAGATGGATTGAGAAAGTCAATTTTGTTAATTAAATCAGTAATCAATAATAATTGAAAATAACCATCGATTATTGTGTTCGTGAGTCATAATCACTTTCTCTCCAAATATTGTGAACACAGTAATCCTACAATATTATTATGCAAAATGTTTTCTCCAACTTTAATTTCAAAGAGTGTCATCTTTCAACGTGTAACCCATAACTTACGTCTTTTCGTATCGGAACGTCTCAATTCCAATATGGCATGCACTTCTGTTACACGTCACATTAGCTACCACTCGAGATATTGCTGGCACTTTAAAAAATACTTTGCAAACATGTTGCAACCATTGACTTGCAATATATAGACAGCGTTCAAGCCGGCCAGTGAAGGAATAAAAGTAAGCCCGATTGGAAGGCTATGTGATACGTCTGCGCTATGCACAGTGCACACCCTCATAAAAGTGTACTGTTGTTGTTTTTAAACGTTAGTTTTTGTTAAATTTCTAGTAATATCGCGAGTAAAACGTGGCTAATGTGACGTGCAACAGAATTGTCGCCATATTGTAATTGAGACGTTTCTACTAAATAAGACGTAACTTAAATCTTGAAAGACACACATTTTGAAGTTAAAGTCTGATGAAAACTTCGCTGGTATTTAGATTTAATGGCTTTTAGGGGTGTCTCAGACTGAGACACGATTATCCAATACGGTAAATTATAAGGTTTTTAATTCAGACGTACGGTACCCTAAAAAGTACTTTAGTCAGAAATTAGACCTGTTGATTTTGTAAAATCGTAAAACCCATATCGGGTCCAGCCAGCACTAACTTTACCATAAAAGAACCCTTAAACCTTGCTCCTATGTTAATCCAACATTAATTTATTTACATTTGTACCGCTCAAATCTCGTTAAAACGTTAATTTGTATTTGTTAGTTAAGAATTAGAAGCTTTCTCCAGACCGCGTTCCGGAATGATCCGATATAAACCAGAATTAACTGGAATTAACCAGATTGAACAAGATTGTGAGCGAAATTGCTGGCGAGGATTCGGCCGCAATCTGAGATTTTGTTACGTGGTCTGGAAGTAAGAATTTGGATGGATAAGGTATTGTACTATCACAATAATGTATTAACTTTGAGTAGAAAATATGCCATACTAGCTGCCCACGGTTTCACCCGCATTGAGAAGAACCGCTCGGGATTAATGTTACTCTTCGGCTTTTATACTATTTGTATGCAAAAAATCACGTCGATCCGTGACTCCGTTACGGCGTGAAAGAAGGAAAACTCTCTAATTATATTTATTAACATTATGCTGGGTTGGGGCCGATTTTTGACAACTGGTTGTTTTTTTCCTTTTCAATTTGTTAAGGTATTCTTTCACAATATTGTCACAAATGTTTTCATTCTTTCAAATAAAAAAATAAGAAATCTTTAATTTGTCTCTCAAGTGCAGCTGCCAGTATGCAGGTGATTGGCGACAGATTTTCAAGTTGAGGATGGTAGCTAGTCAGGCGAGTACTAGAAAATGCCCTACCACTTAATAGAGATGTTGAATCAATTTTTTTATGATGTCTATCATTCCGTTTTCTCATGAGAATCAAATTTCAATAAGTACCTGTAAGTCCCGTTCTTAAAATTAAACAATAATATTTTGACGCCACATCTACAAGACGTTTCCTCCGACGTCGTAACATTGTAGGCGTGAGCAGAGTTTCCTATCTTCTTACATTTCAATTATCTGAAACTGTCTTTATTTCCTCGAAGAAAATTTGATAATATCACAGTTGGAAATAATGAGAGCTTCCTTCAATTACATTTATAACAATCCTATATCTGTAAATAGAAGGGATGGTTTGTAGCAGTTATTAATAAAAGTTTTGTACATCAAACTTTCTAAAGATGGTTTAAAATTAATAAATTATTTTATTTAAACTTTCTTTCACAAGATGTTTTTCCCGACTGTAAAGAAATATTCCATAACCTAAAAGCATACAGCAGTGTGTGTATAGTATGACACAGAGGCGAGAATTAAAATTATATTTTTTATGAATATAATAAATACTTGCTTCGAATGTCACATGTTGTTGTTGTAGAAGCAAATCATTCGCTAAAAAGCATTCGCGCGCCCCGCATCGACCTATATCCGGCACTCGTACGAAGCGTGGAACGGAGTTTTGTGGCGTGAAGCGACCACAGGTGTCACCGTGTGCGGCGAGATCTTAGGGGCACCTTAGACGCTCAAGTAAACGTACGTTTGCTTGTCAGATCAACAACGTTTTTGCGTCAAGCGTGGATTTCGTGATACTCGAAATGCGCGCTTGACGCAAAATCGTTGTTATTCTGACAAGCAAACGTACGTTGCTTGAGCGTCTAAGCTGCCCCTTACAAAATGTATGAAAAATGCAGTTCACAGCTTTGTGGTGGCCATTTGTGTCTGTAGCGTGAGGCTCGTGAGCAAGTAGGGTTAATGTATTTCGTAGTAGTCTCAAAGACACGTGCACTGTTTTGAAAAAGGGAGTGTTATGTTTTTATAATTATATAAGCCTATGTTATTTCTTCTTGGAAGGTAATGTAACACATTTGTTGTTGACAAATAAAGATTATTATTATTAAACAGATATGTATGTATGTTTGTATGTATATATGTGTGTTTCTTTATTCCAACGTAATTGTTAAACTTCTGAGCAGATTTGGATGTATGTGGTACCGTTAGAATCCTTACATCATCCTAAGTGACACTGGCTAGGGTTTTTTTTATGTAACTTTGGTTTCATCGACTAGTTGTATTCTTCGAAACCATTGCAAAAAGAAGTGTACCCAGTCTTATTTAGAGGTTTCTTCAATCGCTTCTTGAATCGCAGCCAAAACAGCATCTGGGTAAATAGTACCTACGCCTCTCAGTTCGTCCTTAATTTTAGGAAATAAAAAGAAGGCGGTGGGCGTAAAATTAGGACTAAATAATGAATGTACTCTCTACAATCGCCTTGGCTTTATTCCGATTTACTTTTACAAAAAACTTTTATAATGGTAAGAAAATGGGGTGTGAAAAAAATTCGTTACAAAATATTCCCACACTTTGTATTTCATCAAAAATGTTTACCCTCTCAACAAAAATTTCACACAAAATTTTTAAACCCACCGGAACAAATTCGTTCATAAAACTCTACGGATCTCGCCTTATTTTTTAAAAGGAGCATCTTTCTTTTGTGATGATATCGTAATGAAAAAAGAAGCGGCAAAAAGTCCCTAATATGGTGAAGAAGCCAAAAATAAATTTTGCTCGAAAAATATGACGCGCGCAAGTGAGAGGTGTCCAGAGAGGATTTTCACTGAAGTATGAATAGTGAAAAACGTATCTTGTATCGATAAAAGAATAAACTGAAAGGCTTACATATCTCATTAAGCCAAAGGCCAAATTTAATTTAACATTGCAGCATCAAATTTTGTCTTCGAAAAATTGTTAAATTTGTAATTTCTTAGATTATTTACATTTTTTAATACACACTCACCAAGACCCGAGTCAAACTATACATAAGTTTGAAACACATTGAGATACTACTCTTAATCAATATTAAAACATCCCAAAAAAATTAAACACACGTTAAACCTGTGTTAATCACTGTTTAACGCCTACACATGCTAGTCGCGCGGTTAAATATGAGCAACGACAAATCCTGATTTAAGTAGTCTCTAACCATTGTCTAACTCAATTCTGTTGTGACATTTCTAATGATTTTTGAAGTTTATCTTTAGACGCTGTCTAGCTAAACAGGTGACTAAAAATGGTTTTTTTTTTGTGGTAACACTATAACAGAGTTACCACAAAAAACGTATTTTACGCACCTGCTAGACAATGTGTAAATATAGAAGACTAAATGTTTAGAAATGTCACAACAGAATGGAGTTAAATAACAGTTAGTACTTTTCTGTTTCTACTGTGGTTACAAACCTCGTCTAAATACTAGAGAAAGGCGGTTACTACTTCCAAGCGGGTGCTGGAGATAGCATGAGGAAATAATAGCTTTTTTTATTGTTCAAAGCACTTCGTGGAACGTTCAGAGCACTTAAGAACATCCAGTAAAGTACTGATGGTAATGAATGAGGAACTCTGGCGGATTGTAAACCGTTTCAATATATCTTGCGATATTGAGAGTATTTTGTATTGGTTTTAAATATTGTGACAATATGCAGAGATTTTATGCAGATTGCAGTGCCACGCAGGCCATTGTGTCTGAAAGATCTGGGTGGCAATGTAATTGTTATGGGCTGACGTTGAGGTTTCCATCAGGGAATCGACAAGCTCGTCTCATTATACGGTAGTAAAAAAAAATCTATACAAATAAATGAAAAAAGTGTTTGTAATTTCTAAATAACAGCTTTTTACTAAATGCATATGAAAGTATATAGGTACGGTAACAACAAAAATACAATTTTTAGAATTTTTGTCTGTCTGTCTGTCTGTTTGTTTCGGGTAATCTTCATAACGGCTAACCCTATTGTGACGGGACTTTCACTGGCAGATAGCTGATATTATACAAGACTTAGCAAGCTTTTAAACAAGTTTTGTGATTTTGTTGACGTTTTTTCGAATTCACTGGTCATGTTTCGCAGGAAATTAGCAGATTATTTCAATAATAAGAGCAGAAGCTCGTCTTCTGCCTGATTACATGTTATAGTTTTGTAGACCTATCTAACAATGTACATGTTTTTAGTACTTATATTATTAGTACTTACTAAGTATCAGTATAATTATTATGCATGAGGTGTTTACCTGTAAGTGGTTATGCATTAGGCACAACACCTAAGTAAATGTTTGTAAAATACATGTTACAATGTAATAACTGTTGGTGAACCATAAATAAATTATAAGGAGTAACTTAGGCGACTTTTAATTTAGAAAAAGAATTAGGGTTCCGCGCAAAAAAATAAAACCCATGAAATCCAATAACTCCGCGTGGGTGAAACCGCGGGCAGCAGCTACTATAATATGTATATTTTATGGTGGCTGCACTACAGTACGTCTTTTTTGTGTCTATAGGCTTAAGATTTCAACAGTGATACCCATACAGTCCAAGTCTCAGGTCTCGTGGTAACGAGGAGGCAGACAGATTAGCTAAATTAGCAGTGACAGAAGGGTTTGAATTCACAGTGTATCCAAATTATACAGAACAACTTTATAAATGTAAAAAAAAATGTTTTGATAATTATAAAGAATATTTTGACGAGAGAAGTAAAGATAAGGGTATCTGGTACAAAACTATACAAAGTCAGCCTCCTCCAATACCATGGTTTATTAGAACTAGAATAAGCAGACAACATGTTGTGTTAGCACATAGAATACGTTCCGGACATATTCCATCAAGGAAGTTCGGTTACTTAATGAAAAAGGTAGATTCCCCAAATTGTGAGCTGTGCGGAACTATAGATGATGTACACCACTTCCTCATGGAATGTGTCAGGAACAAAAATCAAAGAGAAGCATTGATACAATCCATCAATTTAAACGTATTGGATGTTGGGGTTTTTACTCATATTTTAGCGGACCCAACGTGTGAAGCTGCAAAGCTGATCTACAGAATGTTGAGGGAGTAAAGTAATTAAGAGATTAACATTGTTTAGGCTACGATGGGACTGGCATGCCATTGTATGGTAAAAGTCCCTAAACTAAATGAAGAATTAAAAAAAAAAAAAAAGTCTCAGGTCTAGGATAACGGAACTCTTAAGCTCGGTCCTATTACATATGAACGGTTACAGTTAAGTTTTAATGCGCTTACTGAGATTGGCTATCACTGAGATTGTCATTTATAAATCGATTTGGAAAATTCTTAAAAGGATATAGTTTCAGATTGGTCCCATAGAAATTTCATCAAAATCGGTTCAGTAGTTTGTCACTGAAGTCGGTTCATCGCTTTTTTAAAGCAATTTTTTAAACCATTTGTTTAGTAGAATTGGGACCCAGCTCGTCTCGTTATCCAGTAGTAAAAATATCATTGTAACCGTGGTCCTTATCTCCGTGGAACTGTATAATACAGTCCGTATAAGTATAATACAGTCCGTATAAGTATAATACAGCCCGTATATCATCGACCGCCGCTGTCGTTCCAAGTGACTGCGCTGCGACAATGGCACTGTTACCCCGCCACGTTTAGTTTCAAACCATTTGCCGCCTTTGTACTTTAAAGTTAACACTTTGAAAAGTTTTGTAATAAACTAGCGACGTCCGCTTGTTCACTTAAAATATGGGCAATGTTTATTTTACGTACATAAATCTATACATATAAATAAAATTGAAGTGTCTGTTTGTAATATCAAAATAACAGCTTTTTACCAAATAGAAAGAAAGAAAGAAAGAAAATACATTTATTTCAGGACATCACACAACATTAAGTACAGTTTTACACATACAAAAAATAAAAATTTTAAAGAACGGACAATTAGAAAATTAGAAAAACCCAATGTTGCGTGATGCCATGACAAATGCATATGAAAGTATATACGGTACCTATAACAAAACAACCATTTTTTTTTAATTTTTGTCTGTCTGTCTGTCTTGTTTGTTCCGGGTAATATCCGAAACGGCTGGACCGATTTTGACGGCACTTTCACTGGCAGATAGCTGATGTTACAAGGAGTAACTTAGGCTACCAAGGCGAAGCCGCGAGGCACAGCTAGTTGGTAAATAAAATCAGCATTGCAATTCAACGAGGTATTGCTGCCAACATGCATACGTTTGTTGCGAACTGGTAGTGGGCTAGAACATTGAGATTATCTGCCGATAATGGCATGTAGATATACATATACAAATTTTAGTAAATAAGTTATAACTAATAGCAGTAGTAGTTGTGTAGTCATCACAAGTCTAAAATGATTGAAAGATATTTTAATATCCACTGATTTATTTTTTTAATTAAATTTATTTATAAAATCGTTTATTAAATTTATAATGACAAACTTTAAAGTTTATTAAATATCAAGACCCGTCTACGGTCTTCCTGTTAGTAATTTTAGCAGTGACAAGTCGTAGCTGCTACGGTGTAGCAATTGCTTGTAGCACTTCATAGCAGCAGGTTTGTTAGCTAACTCCACTATTATATAGAGTAGAAAAGTTAGTAATAGAAAAAGTTGTACGTGCAAAGTTGCATGCAGTTGGCCTACAATAGACTTAAACTGTGGCTGAAAGTTTTATTTGTATAAAACTGTACAGCTTCTGTTCGTGTTTTTTAAAGTGCGTTGACTGTATTTTCTGCGATAGACACGTGAAAATGTACCATGAAATTGTTTTTTGTCAACACTGCGTTTTTGTTTTGCTTTGAAAAGGGTGATGACGTGGACGGAACCACTATATAGGATGAAACTATCTATTACCGTTTTGTGTTATTACTATCAAGTTTTTGTTATGCATATACAATTTCATATGTCCCTCTCCAACTTTTAATCTATCTAAAACTAATCCCTAAAAACGAACCCTAAAAAGCAAAAGTACCAAAAATAAGGTGAAATTGACAAGCTTGCTTGCGTTTCATGAAATATCAGCTAGTTTCAGATTATGCTGATAAAGAAACACTTGTCAGTGTAGCCTCCGCTTGAAGCTGCAAATCCTATACACAGTACTGACTATCAATTTGCAATGGTAATGCAGGCTGTCGTCACTCTGGGCCACGATATACATAGTCAATCTGTAATAAGCGGCTCATCAACTTCGTTCAAATTACGCCTGCAGTGTAAGCTTGAGGCGACATAAAGCGATCATGTCTCCCATACATAACACAGTGTTATCTTTGCTTAGACTATGTTTCTGAAAACTACAGCGCTTTAACTACAAAACGTAGACACGTGATGCTAGAATCGGCTGATAAGAAGCGGAAGAGCGCGACAGCCACTTGTGGTCGGTGGTGCTCACATGAAGGTAGCTGGTGGCCGCTTCTTTTCTTTAATTCTTTCGTGCGTTGCTTGCAGTATCATAATGGCGTCCGAAGTCTGAGATGAAGTGAGAAAGAAGCGGTGTATGCTAGTAGCAACTGCCAGCGTTTTGTGTCGACGTTTTTTGGTTGTTGGCTATACGAATCAAGGAGTTGCGTTTCGTGGCGTGAAGCGACCACTGGCGACCGTATGACGCAGCCACTAGACCTGGCCACCAGTGACCACAAAATAGAGAGAACAAAAAGGACACTCGGGCGCTTAGGTAGTTCTTACACTCCCAAGCCGCTTTTCTGTTCTCTCTCTATTTTGTGCGGGCGGGGAGAAGCTGGCGTTTGTGGTCGAGTATGCATAGGAGGAGAGCCACAAATGCGGCCATCGCCTCAGCTTGTAGTTCGATCGCGGCCACTCGAACTATTAATTTGCGCCGATGACATACAAAATGTGTGAAAAATCTTGTACGCAGCTAATGGTCTCGATAATGGCCGGGTTGGATGGCCAAATGTAAGAAAACTCCGAAAATCGCAGTCGGCAGCAGCTGGGTGGTGGCCTTTTGTGGTTGCAGCGCGTGGCCCATGTACGAACAGTCTTATACTCAGTAGGTACTGAATCGACATCTAATTTCTCAGTATTACTGCTGCCCATCAATTTGTTGGGCTTTGTACCTACGTCAAACACATAACACGACGCTAATTGGATATTATGAACAGTCTGCAATGAACTAACTGACAGCGAAGTTATTTTATAATCCCTAACTCATATAAATGCGGAAGTGTGTAGGTTTGTCCTTTTTTCACGCAGCAATGGAGCAACGCGTCGTGATTTGTTCAATAGATATAGTTTATCCCGGAAAAATACGTGGTTCCATGCGGGTGAAATCGCGGGCAGCAATTAGTATTATAATTAAATATTTAAGGAACCCGGTACGGTACGGTAGTATTATAATAATCTAGCTGTGCCTCTCGTTTTCCCCCACTTAGCCTAAGTTACTCCTTGTAACATCAACTATCTACCAGTGAAAGTCCCCTCCAAATCGGTCCAGCCTTTTCGAAGATTCGCTGGAACAAAGAGACAGACAGACAAAAATTTCAAAACCGTACTTTAATTTTTTTTTTTATTCTCTTGATTTTATTCTCTCTTGGGATGTGAGTGTTATAAACAGACACTTCAATTTTATTTATTTTTTATAGATGTGTGTTTTTTTAGTTTAATTGTACTCTGCAAGCTCTGGGGCTCGCACCCTTTCTTCGCTAGATAAATTATTTTTTTACAATTTCTTACGTATGGAAATGTGTTTGTTGGTTTATTTTTTCTTTCAGCTACGGATTGACGTGCCTTTTGGCGTTGAGATAGTTTATGGACCGTAAGTAACATTGGCCACTTTTTCCCGGAAAAATGCGCAATCACCGCGCGGTCGAAACCACGGGCAGATCGGTAGTCGTGATGCAACAATAGCATTATGCTTAAAATCTGTCACCGATCACCTATCGAAGAGTTCCGGCGACACTTGACAGCCACTCTTAATCTAGTTCTAGCCTATTCGCTTCGACAACAGCGTCACTTAAGACCACGCAAGATAATGGTCAACAGCTAAATGAGATTTTATCGCGGAATTGAAACTATAAATTACTCACTTTATATAATCTTGTTTAAAATGGATTTCCGCAAAGTAACGCCTGTTTCCATCAAATAGCTAAATGAGTATAAAAAGTACACGCAGCTTGTGTTTTAAACCACACACTATAATTAGTGTAGGTACAACCGCAGAACATAAAGCCACAGAAAACGTTAATCAGTATTCGATAATTGAATATCACCAATACAATGGCATGCCGTTTGTATTGTAACGTACCAAACCTAGATCAAAATGGCGGCTGATTAATACAATTATTATAATCAGTTAATGGTGTCAATTCTATCATTTCATAACTAAACTAATTTTAGTTTCGCTCTCTCTCTTTCCAATACATAACATGAGAAAGAGCTGGAATATATTTTAGACCTGTCAAATTAATCCACTTGCTTGTGTCTAGTGTAAATTTAATGGCAATGAATTCAGTGGCATCTAATTTATCAAGATCGAAAGATATTTGACAGCACTAAAACAAAATTTAGATCTATCAGACATCTTTCGTCTCTTTCTCATGTTATGCATTGGAAAGAGAGAGAGAGAGCGAAACTAAAATTAGTTTAGGTATGTAATGATAGAATTGACACCATTACTGTATTAATCTGTTAATACAAAAATTACTGAATTTATCTCTAGGCAGTGAATTTTGTTTATTTTATTTATTTATTTAACTTATATTAATATAAATTATTGGACTTACGAGACTTAATACCTAATGTCAGAGTACGCGATAGCTTGATTCTAGCATCTCCATTTTACAAATGGATGACTAGAGGCACGGCACTGCGTCACCCGTACGTGGTTGATATCCCTCCTGTCCGTACCAAGCGTTTTGCTTCAACGTTCATTATACGGACGGCTAAGGAGTGGAAGTCTTTGCCGGCATCTGTTTTCCCCAATAGCTATAACTTGGGAGTTTTCAAGATGAGAGTAAATAGGTTTCTTCTAGGCAAGCGTGCTACATTGTCGACCGCATCGTTGCTTAACAACAGGTGAGATCGCGGTCAAATTTAAGCCTATTTGAAAAAAAAATCAAAATTCTACCATAGAATTTCCAGGCAGCTCTAGATCATATGATTAATTTAAGAACTATGTTGAACTTTGTTGAATGATGACATTGATTACAAGAGACTTAGAAACAATTCCAGAAAATGCCGCGCACTTCACGTTTGAAGTTTTTTTTTTTTTTTTTTTTTAATCTTAATTCTTTTAGAGGCTTTAGTCACTGAGTGATTATGCCAGCCCCATATAGCTACATTTAAATATTCATCAAACAACAATGTCATGGATCATCGAGAACAAAGCCCTGGCCGCTTCGCTCGTGGGTGCGGCCAGGATGCCTTGGAATATACCAATATCAAACAGATTAAACATATATTTACTGGTCATGTATGCTCTCATAGACTCGCTCCGCACACACTCAACCAGAAGGTGATAAACATCTTCCGGTACTCCGCAAGCTGAGCAGTTAGGGGAGTCCCGCCTCCTCATCAGATGTAGGAACTTATTGAGCGGCATGTGCCCGGAGCGAAGTCTATGTGCTATTACCATATGATGCCTCTTCAAATCGCTAACTGTACACCATGGTATTCGAGGGGGTTCTTGCTGTAAAATTTTATACCATATTCCCTTTTCATTAGATGTCTTTAAATAGCTTTGTTTCCATTTTTCGTAAATTTTATATCTATATTTTGTTAATACTTCTGTACTTTCTGGTAAAATATAAATTTCTGTACCCGTTGTAATGGCTTCTTTCGCTAATTTATCCGCAATCTCATTGCCTCGAATACCAATGTGTGAAGGAATCCACTGCAATCTCAGATGCACACCTCTTCGCAAAAGAAATAATACTTTCTTTAAGATAGCATATGCTACCGAAGCACCTCTGAAGCCAGAGACGCATCGAGCTATATGCTGTAAGGAACTTCGGCTGTCTGTGAATATAACTACTTCCCTAATATCTGTTGATGAGATAACATAGGATAGTGCTTCTGAGATTGCATATAACTCCACCGACATTATACAATTATGATCAGATACTATTTTAATCCTCTCCTTCACATTGCGACTGGGATCATAATAGGCTGCCCCGGTTCCGCCACTTGTTTTGGACCCATCCGTATAAAGTTTATGCCAATTTTTATACTTACAATTCATCATAAATAGTGAGTTCGATTTTAATATTATGGCATCACATTGACTTTTTGATTGTTGTATGCCATCCACTTCCGTCTCAATAAACTCGGTGTGAATACTGGACATCCAGGTATCTACTTTAAACATACTGAGAGGTCTATCTGCGTTAATGTGTTCATTTTGTGTGTCACCAATTACCGAGACAAGCAAGGGTTTTTTTTTATTCTGCCAATAACTACCATCACACAGTGCTGAAAGCTCTTTAAGTATCGAAACAGTTAAATTTTTCGAGAATGTTTGGGCCTTTAAACAATATTTTATTGCTAGATATTGACGTCTGAGGTGTAGTGGATGGATCCCTAGCTCACATTCCATAACGTGTATGGGTGTGGTTTTAATAAACCCTCCCACTACACGCAATGCACGTTTGAAGTTGAATTTACATTTTTTTGTATAGAAATATGGAACGACTTATTTCCAAGGGAGGTTCTCAGGAGAGAGTAGCATAGGCTACTTTTTTCGCAGAATAATGCACGGTGGGAACCACCATGCAGGTGAAACCATGGGCAGCAGCTGGTTTGTAATAAAGAGCGAGTGTTTCTCGTTAAAATTATGTCACAAATTTTAAAATTTATCAGCCAATATTAATTTATTTTGGTATTTAATTTAATTTTACACGTTGAACATCATATGACGCTTTACTCGTATAATTTTTCAATTAAAACATTTGTTGGCGACCTGCTTACTTAGATTTTAAGACATTTTTTATTTTAAAACTCTTCGTATTTTTGTATTGCTTTTAAAATGTCAGTTATTAAACAATCGCCACAATGAAAAATAATAATAATATATCCTATCCTACTTCCTACTTAGTATTATAAATGCGATAGTTTGTTTGTTTGTATGTGAATGTTTATTACCACGTATCCCCGTAAAAACTAAACCGATTTTGATGAAATTTGGAATGTATAGATAGTTCTGGAATAAAACATAGGCTGTAAAGATATATACCACGCATGCGAAGCCGTGGATAGAAGCTAGTTGACAATAATATTGTGTGTTTGCAGCCCGTATTTGTCGATATTGTCAACATCAATTTTCTAGCGTAGCTTTATAAAAGTATCTTCTTTGCCAATAATATCATGAGCGCGGATAGTTAATGTCTATGTTTATTTAAGTATAGGTACTACATGCAAATTAAATGATATCAAAACACAATTTCGCGTGGGTGCTTTTCAAGCTTTGAATTATTAAGCACAGGAATATTTCATTGGTAGAATTGTGATCAATATTTCATACAATATGTATGAGTAAGTTATTTGTTTACCAGTTACGAGTACGTAATACGTATTTTTAATACAATTTTTTTATTTACTTGATGGTAGACGTTACCAGTGAATATGGGACACGGTTTATAATATACCGTCTCGATGCAGTCGGCCATATTCGGAAATACGAAGTAAGCTGATGCCCAATATTTATTCTGCAGTACTGTACCTACATACGAACGAAAGTCACCGACACAGCTCTCAAAGTTAGCAAGTTGCATGCTCAAATTGGCAATAGGTAGGGCACATCGCTCGCAGAACCCATAACAAACGAAGAGAAGGCATTTCAAATTTACGTCAATATTCTATTACAGAATTTCCGAGCAGCCCTAGCTCAGCTGATTCACTTCAACTATGTTAAAATTAAATGATGATGTTTATTAAAAGAGAAAATGCCGCTCGCTCTTCAGTTTGGAAGTGAATTTATTTTGTCGTATGGGCCATAATCCACTACACGGACCCAGTGCAGCTCGAAAGATATCATATGCCCTCGATTTTTGTGGTTCTTGCATATTATGCCGATTTTCTCACGGTGTTTTCCTTCATCGTAAATTCGCACATCACTCGATATAAGTCATTGGCCGATGGGATTCGACCACAGGTGCGTCAGATTGGAAGTCGTACAAGTTCCCGCTCGCTCCAAACTATGATTACATAATTTATTCCATATATAACTCACCACGATCATCAACGAAAGTTCTCACAACAATTGCACCATATCCGCTTTAATTATTTCTGTATCCAATATCGCCTAAAGCGCAATTTTGCAAATACAATTTCGACATGAATTATTAACCATCGCACTCGGGTAATATATCATCAGCGGGAAAGTAATTATTAAATTTTATGAAAATCCATTATGTAATGATTTACGCACAACACATACCGTGTGCTGGGGAGGTCAAACGGAAATGACCTTTTTATGACGTCGTTAAACGAAACACATGTCAAAAATTCACATGATTTTGATATGATTTTGGTTTTCAAGAGTAGCCGCACATTGATCCACTGAACGCGGCCACTAGACGCAGCCACTATAGACGACCACCAGTGGCTTGTTGTGGCGTCCAGTCACAGCCATTGGGTCACTGAACGCGGTCACTAGACGCGGCTGCGTCTATAGTGGTCGTTTATAGTGGCTACTATAAACGACCACCAGTGGCTTGTGGCGGCCTCCATTCATAGCCATTGGGTCACAGAACGCGGCCACTAGACGCACCCACTAGAAACGGCCACCAGTGGCTGGTTGCGGCCTCCAGTCATAGCCATTGGGCCATTGAATGCGATAACTAGACGCAGCCACTGTAAACGGCCACCAGTGGCTGTTTGCGGCGGCCTCCAGTCACAGTCATTGGGCCACTGGCCGTGGCCACTAGACGCAGCCACTAGAAACGGCATTTGTGACTAGAAGCGCCCAAGCGCCCCTTCTTTTGTCTGGGCAGGAAGAAGCTGTTGTTTGTGATCGGGAGATGAGCCACAAGTGTAGGCATCGCTGCCGTAACTACGTGATTTCAACTTGTGGCTCGGTCGCAGTCAGTCGATCGCTCAGTGTGCGCCGATGGCATACAAAGTGTATGAAAAATCTTGTCCGCCGGTTGTGGTGGCGTTAGTGGCCGCTTTCGGTGGCTCAATGTGCGGCTACACTTAACGAGGTTATAAAACTACTAGCTTCTGCCCGTAGTTTCGCCTGCGTTCCCACAGGAACCGTGTATGTTTTCGGGATAAGAAGTAATGTATGTTACTCTCCGGTCCATAATTCTATGCCAAAAATCTCATCGATCTGTTCTCCGTTGCTGCGTGAAAGAAGGACAAACCAGCAAACGTACAAACATACTTTCGCATTTATAATATTAAGTAGGAAATAGGATGAGCTAGACTAATCTTATTCCATCCAAAAAAATGTACGGAACATTATTTTCTTAACATTATCTTATACGTATTTGTACTTATTCCAAGTTTCAAAGAAAGGGGCTTTGGCTTTCCAAGAATCACACAAGAAAACACTTCGTAAACAGAACCCTGACTCGAGATCTCCAGATTTTTCCACGATTCTAATCTCCCGTCATAACTCATCTCGAAAACCTCATTAATGATATAATACAACTATTAAACAGATACCGACCGAAACATCTCATAGACACCATTCATTAGTAACGCCTTTAGTTGTCTACCCTCGAAAATTATGACCTTTGCAACCCTATTCGACCTTACTTATTTCCCACCGTGTGTACTTGGAATATGAGTCGTTTTAGCTTGTACATTCAAACGTAGGAGCTATTTTCTAAAAACAAATGCTGAGATGATTGAAGTCTTATTTCATAGCGATAAGACGTTCATTTGATTGTTCATTGTAGTAAAAGTACAGCCACTCAATTGTAAACTGTAAGCTCTTGTAATATAGGTGAGTTTGGTTTATTTCTTTTGATTTATAGAGTTACTTGTAGCTTAAAGCGCCACGCAATAATATGTCTTATTGTTTCGTGATAAAGTTGCAATTATTTGTTTATTTGAACAGAGGTTGCGGCATAATTATCGTTTCATTTCGCCGTTAAATTCATGATTCATTTGTCTGTCCGTTGCAGTCGGTTTGTTTTGAGAGTTGAGCTCGTGTTTTGTGTTTGAATTTAAAGTTTTGGATTCATAGCGAAGGCTAAATGGGGTAAATGAAGGCTCAGCACACAATCGTACTTGAAACTTATAAACAGATGACGAGCGCAGAGAAAATAAGCGTTAGTTTAGGCCACAGTCTAAATTTGGCATCTTTGCTTTTTAAATAAGTACTTAATTGTTGTAATTAATTACTCGAATAAATAATTACATGTAGTTTAAAGAGACTAAAAAACACATTTCCACCTCCTGGCTCCATCATCAAAATCTCAACAGCAAGTGCAATCTATTGAAATCGTCAAAATGAATCATGTGAGCCCAAACTCGAATGGCTTAATTGTAGCCACTGAAGAGTTCTACTATCCTGCTGGCTCCATCATGAAGTCAGCTTCATGATACCAAATTATTGTATTGTCATCTAAACTACATATAGGTGCATACAAATTTTCAATTCGTTACGACAATTATAAGTAGGGTAAAATTTACTTCTAAAATTGTGTTACATTATTTGTTACTTAGTTCTTATAACTATAACTAACATAGTTACTAGTTAAGCTAATACAAGTGCGTTAAAAAGGTCTCACATTCGATGAAAATATGGTGAAATCCGCGGACTGCACTCTAAAACTAACCCGTGAAAATCATAAACCAATATCTCTACTCTATGTACTATCCGATATAATATAAGAGCGAGTGTGGCCGAGCGGGAACTTGTGCGACTTTCAATCCAACGCACCATAGTTCGAATCTCGACTCAGCCCGCACCAATGACTCAAGTTATGTGCACATTATTTACACTTGCTCTAAAACGGTGAACGAAAACATCGTGAGGAAACCCGCATGTTCAAGAACCACAAAATTCGAGGACGTGTGACATCCACCAAGCCGCACTGGGCCCGCGTAGATTATGGCCCATACCTCTCTGAGAGTAGGCCGGTATCCCAGTAGTGGAACGTGGGCCTGATAATGTAGTATCCATACTTCCATAATATCCATACATCCACACTGTACGTACTTCCGTCCTATCCGTACTATAATTGCGAAAGTGTGTTTGTTGCTTTGTTCTTCTTTCACTCACCAACGTAGCGACGGATCGAAATGATATTTTACATAAAGATAGTTTATAAATCGTGGAGTGACATTGGCTATAGGTTTATCTTTAAAAATCAAGACTCAACAGCGTTGGTTGATTTGTAAACCTAGTTATTTTTGTAAAGGTGCTAAATACAAAACTAAATGTCGACGTACGATTTACAGTCGATCATAAATCTGCAATGAAAAATATTGTTTGGCTGATATTGCATTTATTGGCACGAACTCTGTCGATTATGCTGTAACTGGGCAATAAAACTAGTGAATCGATTAAATTAATTATCTATATACATACAAATATGGAGAGAAGGCCGGTATCCCAGCAGTGGGAGCGTAAGAGGCTAATAGTGTACATACAAATAAATAAAATTGAAGTGTCTATTTGTTAAATCAAAATAACAGCTTTTTACTAAATCCAGATGAAAGTATATAATATATATATCTTTAACAAAACAACAATTAAATTTTCACTGTCTGTCTGTTTGTTCCGGGTAATCTTCGAAATGGCTGGACCGATTCTGGCGGGACTTTCACTGGCAGATAGCTTATGTTACGAGGAGTATCTTAGGCTACGTGGCCAAAGACATGGGACACATCAAGTTATATAATATTTATTTAGATACTGATATTGTAAATGTAAACTTTATTTGTTTGTTACCTACCGTTAACCCCTAGAATTACTGGTCTGGTTCTAAACAATATTTTACTAATAGCAAGCATTATCTATGGGGGAGGCCTATGTTCAGCAGTGGACGTCTTCTGGCTGATGATGATAAAGCATTATCACTGAGTGTTATCTATAGGCTATTTTTTTTACTGAATCCTCGAATTTGCTTTTGCAATTCGGATTTCGGACGCACACTAACGGAGTTTGTGATGTTTAACTTCTAACGGAGGATAAAGAGAATAATCACAATTACAGCAAATACATTACGACTAAACCTAATGGATTTTCCAAATGACCTATTTTTGCCCCTCAATATTCCTCCCCTTTTATCTTTGAAGCTATAACCAGAGACAGTTCATTGTACGTTTGACGTGTAACGACGGGAAGCGAGGAAGCCGCTTCCCTCACTTTGAGATAGCGTAATGGTAGGGGAAGATGCCAGTTTTTTCCTTGATGTATTGGACCTAATGGAGGTGCCTACGCATACGGGGAGGTTCTTTAACTTTGTACATCTAATGTTACTGTTGACTGTGTTTACTGGTTTGAGATAAAATGAGGCTGTAATTTTAGTAAGTAAAAAGGACTCGATCCACATAGAAAGTAGCTGAATGAACCCATATAATTCTGGAATATTCAGAACTCGCGTTTATTATGTTTTTTTTTAACCTTTTGTATCCCACTCTTGGGCAAAGGTCTGTTCCTCGTCGTTAGGTCTCGGTCTCCAGACGTCTCTATTCAATCTCGGTTGAAGGCGTCGAGATCGTCCTTCCAGCGTTTCCTAGGGTGACCTCGACGTCTTTGTCCTTCGCTAGGTACCTAATTTGTGAAGACGGGTGGCCATCTCTTGGGGTGCATCCAGCAGACGTAACTTACCGCCCAGTCCCACTTAAGTCTGATAGGTTTTTTCGGTAATTCCTGTATTGGAACGCAGCGTCGTGTTTCTGACACGATCCGCCATCTTGACTTCGAGAAAGCTGCGTTCCATAGCTCTCTGGCAAAACTTGAGCTGGGACTATGATTATGATGGCCAGGATGCACGTGTCTACGAGCTTACGCTTCAAACTACTATTATGTACCTACCTAAGTAATTTGTAATCTTTTTTCTACTGTTTATTATTTAAGTCTGCTTTCATTTGAAAAGAGTCAAGGGAAGATTTTTTCATTTATGTTGATAGGTTAAAAGTTTGGCTACAATCTCGATTTTGAGCACTTGATTTTGAGTGTTAAAAGATAGGATTCACTCAAGTGTAGCTGCCGGAGCAAAAGGGCAGATGCAACAGAATTTTACCTAGATGGTAGTATTCAAACCGATTTCATTCATGCATTTCATTTCGTTTTACGACCCACTCCAGAACTGATGATCCACAGACGTGATATTTTCATGTCCACGAAGTGTAAAATGTAAGTATTCTCCCGCCAGTATTCGGTGTGTTCACAATCACTAAAGCAACACCAAAACATAGTGCTCTAACCATCTGCACTAACCCTGCAAACTTTTTCCACTAACTTGTTCTGAATAATTTGAGATGCAAGTCATAAATATTTACGAAGCTGGTAGACGCAGTCTCGAGCGCCTTGTAAACTGTATAACATTATCTCAAGCACCATGAAAAACAGCTGGGCGTATTGATTGTCTGTTTCTGTCACGTTTAGACTTTAGGGGAGAGTTTTAATAGAATAGAGAATAGATAGAAAATAATCCTACGTCCAACTAATTTTATAAATGCGAAAGTGTGTTTGTTGGTTTGTCCTTCTTTCACGCAATAACGGAGCAACTGATTGACGTGAGTTTTGGCATAGATATAGTTTATGAACCGGAGAGTAACATAGGTTACTTTTTATCCCGGAAAAATGCACGGTTCCTGTGGGAACGCGGGTGAAAACCGCGGGCAGAAGCTAGTGTACTATATAAATGTCAAAGATGTTGAGGCAAGTAGCTCAGGAGGTTCCTGATAACTAACTCGAATAATAAGACTTAAATTTTAACAAAAATATATGCACGGTACTGCATTCCCACTATCCTGAGATTGAAACTTGTAACAGGGTCACTCAATAGTAAAAAAACATTCTAGGGGACCCACCAGATATATGGCTTTAAGTCGCATATTATATACAGTAAATTTAGTGACTACTCTGCTCATCAAACTGAAACAGAGTAACGTTTGCACAGCTTGGTGGTGGACTATACGAGTCTTTACTCAGTAAGATGCACTCTCACAGAAGAGTAAGTTCTACCATCTTAAACTGCTATGTAAACTAACTGTTAACCCAATACTTCTCGCCTCGTACCGACTAATGCAAATAACCCATTTTATTTTTTCAGGTATTCCTTTCTCCCGAAAAGGTTTATGGAAGAAAGGAAACAGTTTTGGGCTCGCTGCTGATAAGGATGAATGATGCAAGATAGGGCTGGTAGGTGAACCATACATTTGGGGAAAATCTTCACAGGTAAAGATTAAAGGGTAGATAACTACCCTATTTGCAGCTAAACAGTATTACAATGCTAGGTAGTACCTTTTTGCCTTAAAAGACGTCTTTTTATTGTACTTTCAAATCTAGATTACTGAAATAGGCCTTAATTACTCAAGAACTATTATTCTCATAAGTTTTTCCGAATCTTTAATAATTGATTTTGAGATACCTTTTCCAAACCTGATATAAAAAACACCCAATCAACACTAACATACTCTCTGACCCCTAACTAGAATTTTCACTATTACTAAGGAACCAAGAATTAGCATAACAATTTTTGCAAACAACACACAAACACCCAAGACCCGAACACAAACGGTATGCTTACCACACAAAATCCGCTCCGGACGGGACTCGAATCCGGGGTCCCTTGCTTTGCTGGCTTAGACTACCTACTTAGCCACCGAGCCGACGTAAATAAAAGATGGAATCGTAAAAAAATTGCTGATATTGTAATATTTGAAAATATTCCATTTTCCCCACAAAACCCATGGGCACCTCATCCGGTCTTTGCCCTATACAAAATGTATGAGCAAGTCCCGCTCCTATCGGGTAATGGGGTAAATAGCTTCCGGCAAATCTCTTTGTCCGCAAAATCATGGTCACTATAAAATGTATCAGCTATGTGGTTTTTGATAACACTCTGTGTATTTTACAAAGACTGTTCACTGTTGGATGTTTTAGTCAGAATAGAGTTTGCTTTTCTTATTTCTTCTAGGCTGTGTTTGCTAACTTTCGGAAAGCGTCTAGACTTTGTGTACATAAAAATACAAACCTAATTGCAAAAAAAAAATTAATAATACTTTCAAGACTTTGGTTTTTTCTTCTATAATATTTAATATACATCTGTGGCCGAGACTTCGTTTGTGTGGATATCGGTAAACAACAAAGTGTTACTTAGAGGAGGCTACTACTCCTTCATTGAAAAGAAGAATCCTTATGCTGACCGTAGACGCTTTTTGCTGTCAAAATAACCATGATTTTGCATCAAGCTCCAATTACGAGATAATACACGCTCCAGCGTGGCTGGATGCAAAACCATAAAAAACCGCAAAATGGACAAAAACGCCAGATAGTGCTGTCTCGAAGCCCTGCCTGGGCTCAAAGCGACGATTGCTCCGCTTTACGCTACTTACATCACTTGCGCACCACCGTTTATTTAACGCGGCGTTTGCACTGCGCACGCAGTGGTTGTGAAACAATTTTTTTTGAATAGTGGTTGTAGAAGCATAGGTATAAAATTGGGTGCCGTGCTAAGACCAGATTTCCATTAAGCCCCAACCACAACCACAATAGACGATACGATATGCGTCAAGCGCGGATCGTGGTTTTTCCATGGTTTTCTCGTGGTCCGCGCTTGATGCTTATCCATTAATCATGAATTAGATGTGAGGGCTACCTTACAGTTTGCCTGATCTTGACTGGCAAGAAGTGCAGCCTGGGGTCTATTGCTGGGTTTTTTCGAATGCAACCATTGCATGAAAGCGAAAGTAATATCATGAAGCAAAGATGACCCAGTACTAGCGGATGTCACTACGACCGATCCATGGTTCGTATCCAAAAATTTCTTTCTATCTTCTCATTCAATCCCAAGTGCCACAAATTTTAAGACGCTCGAAGGCTTCTGATATAATCCAACGACTGTTGTTTTATGACAACAGTCGCAACAGTCTTGCGAAAAATGTTCTTCTGATTCTATCTTCTTGTTATGAATTTTAATTGACATACTGTGGGTTTCTGGTAAGTTCATTAACTTTAAGCACAGATTAGGTCTATTGACCTCTTTTTCATTTATTATAGTCTAGATAAGGACAGCATTTGTTTTAATCTGTAATGATAATTAAAGTAAATGAACTTTTCAGAGACCCGACTGGTACCGATTTAATGGTCACAAACTTACCTAATGGATGGAAAGAAGTGACGATGCAGTCGATTGGGTAGCATACTTGACCAGAAGCTACAGGAGTAAATAAAAAATTGAAAAAAAAAAAACATAATATCTTGTGAAAATGCCTTTTAAAAAATTGCTTTAAAAAGCGACGAACCGACTTCTGTGACAACTACTAAACTGATTTTGATGAAATTTCTAAGAGACCAATCTGACAGTATATCCTTTCAAATAAAAAAAGAATATTCCAAATCGGTTTATAAATGAAGGACATCTGAGGTAACAAACATAAAAAAATACCCACCGAATTGATAACCTTTTCCTTTATTAGAAGTCGGTTAAAAAAGGGGAACCGACTTCGATGAAATTATCGCAATATTTGAAATTTCAATCCCTAATTTTCCACACTTACAGGTTATTTTATTTTTTAATAAAACTCTAAAAAAAGACCACCCTTGAGGATACACTAATCATTTAAAACAACCATTTAGATTGGTTGGAAGGATAAATCGAGTAATATCGCCACAAAAAAGAAAAAAAATCAGATGAAGAACCTCCTTCTTTTCTGTGAGTCAGTTAAAAAGTGGTCTCAAGTGTTAGGGGGTGGGATTGGGTTGATGACATTAACTCCCATAGCGTGTAAGGACGTTGGGTTCGATCACTGCGACGGGACAAATTTGTGGGTGTTGAGGGACGATTATCCTCGTATTTCCTTATTCCCTAAACACAGGTCCCTGTTTTAGGGTCAGGAGTGTAACCATGGGCCGTTATTTATTGTTAGTTTATCTTACATATTTTATAGATAGATTGATGACAATAACTCTGACTAATTATAAGCAAGCATACCTCTGCAAATAGAAGTGATTAATGAATCGATCACCGTGATTAAAATTTGTCTCGGACAAAGAGACACACAGGAACCAAATCCACCGATAAGGAATAATAGAATCATAGAAAGAAAGAAAGAAAGAAAATACATTTGTTAATCATCTCAAGACCACGATTAATGCAACTTGATCTCAAAGTCAAGGAAAATAAAACTTATGATTATAGCTCGGTTAAGTACCGTTTTAAAAGTAAACCCTATTAGTTCTCCAAACAAAAAGCGACTATCTAAAGTAGCCAGACTCTTATTAAACTTAAATAGCTTGAAATGAAAGCTCTTAAAGCGGTGAAAGCGCTGTAACTCGATACAACGCTACTTGAATACAGCGTTACTTTAAAAACGCCTAGAATGCGGAACGGATACCACCCGTACAATTGAATATTCAGCGAAGTTAGGAATGGGTTACAAGGTACGGTTTTGTTATTTGAATTTTTTTTATATTTTATTCTATTTGGGGGGCTTACAGCTAACATTGCGATTTACATAGGTAAACAAAACACGGATAGCCATTTACAAGCCTCCACAGTTTGTGTGGAACACTTCTCCAGTTGTTTTTTATTTTAGATAGTTTACAGTTCATTGAAATGAAATATATAATGAAACTAGCTGGGTTCCGCGGCTTCGCTCACGCAGCTTAAGTTACTCCTTATAACATAAGCTATCTGGCAGTGGAAGTCCCGTTAAAATCGGTCCAGCCATTTCGGAGATTAGACGGAACAAACCGACGGACTGTCAGACAGACAGACAAAAATTTTAAAAATGATTTTTTTGTTATAATTGCCGTACATTATTTCATATGCAATTAGTAAAAAGCTGATATTTTGATACCAACAGACACTTCAATTTTAATTATTTGAATACAGATACATATATGAAATACTTATTTCAAAATTTTAAATTATTTTCAATTTTGTTCCAATTTGCGTTGCATCACCATAGTTTTAACTCTCGACGCAAAAATGGGTGTTGTTAGTTTAAGTGAAATAAATGTATTTTCTATCTTTCTTTCTTTCTTTCTTTCTAAGTGTGTGTTTCTGTGCGTCTGTCTATAGCATCGTAGCTCCAAAACGGATGGACCTATTTCGATGTAGTTTCTTTTCTAGTTTGAAAGGTGACTTGTGAGTGTTTTAGCTATGATTCAAGAAAAAACTGTTCAATCGTTTGAAGATCATTCAGTGCATTAAGTAGGGGATTTAAAAAATAATAGAATTATTTTTTCCAATATGTGCTAGGCTTTATAGTCCAGATCGCCTATCTCTAAAGTATGCACGGGCAATAATCCAGCTCTCTATTATAGATGGAATGGCTCGGGAACTTTAGGAAAGCGTTCACTAGCCAACTATCTCCTCTATTTTGTGGAAATAATTGCGCTGATCAACTATGTTGTGAAAAAATTCCAATGCAGGGAAAACTATAGGGAATATACACACCTTTACCGGGTAGAACTAACTCTTCTGCGAGTGTCCGGCTGAGATACCTACCGCTGCTTTGGTCTTGTAGCCTGCCATCAAGCAGTAATGTGCAATCAGTACTGTATTCCAGATTGATTAGCAAAGTAGTTAGTGAAATTAATGGGCCTATATAATATGAGACTTAATATACCTACCATGTCGCAATTTAACGAGCACATGGCAGTGCCGCGCTGGCTTTTGTTTCAAAGGTAAGGGTGGCACTGCAATTGTTATGGGCTAGCTTTATGCTTATCATCAAGACAAACGATCTTCTCATCTCATAACCCTAAAGTATAAAAAAACTACAGTATACACGTTGCTGTGTTTCCCTCGACAAATAATCCATCTGGGTGAGTACCACCACATTACTCGTGTAGTCTGCCGCCAAGCAGTAGTGTGCAAGCATTACTGTGTTCCTGTTGGATGTAGAGTAGTCAGTGAAATTACTGTGCTTATGAGACTTAATACCTAATGCCTTTGGGCTAGGAGCACACTGTTGTGCCACGCAGGCCTTTTTGCTCTGAATGTCATTGCTCTGAATGTCAAAGCTCTGAATGTCATTGCCATTGTTACAGGCTGGCGGTGCGCTTACCATCAGGCAAACGACCAGCTCGTTTCGTTATCCAATAGTATAAAAAAGAAGTTCATTCAATTCTTACCTTCAGAGACAAAAAGAGAGAGTTAAGAGACTGCCATCTCTACCGTTGAATCTCACACATCACCGCTTCGGGCGTAATATTTTATTCTCTTCGTAAAAATGGACGGCATTATTCTACCGAATCACGAAACAATTGCCGCTTGACGCACCGTTGCATAGTTAATTTATTATTCTGGCAAGTAATTAAAATTTTGGGAGCGCAAACCCTGGATGGTAATATAATGCATAATTGAGTTTTGAGGGAAGTTACGCGAAAAATTTGGCAGGTATTGTTCGGTTAAGAGTTGGGGATAAAAAGAAATGTCTGGCTTTTATTTATCTTCTTTTATCTATATATACAATATACATATATACTATATACAACTAAATAAAAATGAAGTGTCTGTTTGTAATATCAAAATAACAGCTTTTTACTAAATGCATATGAAAGTAGTACGGGACGTACACCAAAACAGCCATTTTTAAACTTTTCTCTGTCTGTCTGTCGGTTTGTTCCGGGTAATCTCCAAAACGTCTGGGCCGATTTTGACCGGACTTTCACAGGCAGATAGCTGATGTTACAAGGAGTAACTTAGGCTACTTTTATTTTGGAAAAAGAATTAGGGTTCCGCACAAAAAAATAAAAACCATTAAATCCAATATCTCCACGTAGGTGAAACCGCGGGCAGCAGCTAGTTTTTATTAAATATGCATTGTAGTGTGGCGGTGTGGTCGAAGTTATCACTCTAAGTTTAGACGCACACTCAGCCACTTTTCCATTAGCCATTCTGGGCTAATGGAAGGCCCACGCCAAGGGTCCTGTGACCAATGGGTCGCCCTAGTTTCTGTCAGAAGACCAAGTGATAAACTGATATTATGGATAAATATTATAATACCTATTTATATTTAACCTTTTATTATACCTACTATTTGATAACGGGACTACATTCGATTCTGTCATCTCATACCTAAACCTAACATTAGTTTCACTCTCTCTTTCTAAATGAGATTTTGAGAAAGAGATGGAATATATTTTAGATCTGTCAAATTAAGCCACTTTCTTGTGTCTAGTATATATTTAACGGCAATGAATTTAGTGTTATCTAATTTATCAAGGATGGAAGATATTTGGCAGCTTTAAAACTAATTTCAGATCTGTCATCTCTATCTTATGTTTTGTATTGGAAAGAGACAGTGAAACTAAAATTAGATATGTAGACAGAATCGACACCAGTGTCACCCATGTTTTTTTATTCTGAATAGGCTTGCGTTTAAGGGGCAGAATCCGGCGCGCCGCTATCTCGCTCGCGCATCTTAGCATTTTTGAAGATAAATAATCACTTAATATAATTATGAAAAATCGCACTCGGTGAAATTGCTGGCATTAACATTACAAAGGTACGGCAAAAGTATCATTTTGATCCGATCAAGTTTTCATACATGAAAATGGGCAAAACATAAAATCCCATTTTTAGGTTTGAAAACCTGAATGGAACAAATGAAATTTTTGTGTAACCTTTGTAATGTCATTGTCAGTAATTTCACCGAATGCGATTTTTCATAATTATATTAAGTGATTGTTTATCTTCAAAAATGTTGAGATGCGCGAGGGAGATAGCGGCGCGCCGGATTCTACCCCTTAACCGCCATGACACCTGCGGTGCAAGTACAGAAGACCGATTCGATAAATTGGTCGAATCGAAAAAACCGATTTATCGAATGTTGCGAGTACCGAAGTCTGATCGTAAAGTATTGTAGTAGCTCTATATTCTCTTTGGATTCGACCTAGCTATTCGATAACTTTTATCGATTGTCTTTTACTTTGACTTTTAACGAGTCTCGATAAATTATATAAAATGTCGACATTACCCACTTTATCGATTTAAACTATCAATTTTATCGATCGAAAAGATCCGTACTTGCGCTGCTGATGGTATGCAACGATGTTGACATATGATATTGACGACGATATTGCACACTTGCCTAGAAGATACCTAGCAATATACGCCGTACAACAAATTGTCAAACACATTCAAGTCTTTCTAGTAAACACCATCTTGTCATCGTACAACTGGTTGACCAACAGATCGCCAAGTGTATAAAAATATAAGCAAACTCCGAAGAAAGAAAATGCGTAATTCGAGATACGACCTTCTACTCGGGTAGCGGTAAATGGCCCGTATGATTAGGGCTTAATGAGTGGTCAACCGAGCGTCATCGATGCCTTGTGATCTTTATTTATAGAGGGCCTTGGGTAGGAAGTCAAGTAAGTAATTAAGCCTTGTCGGACCTTTTTAGCTGTTCTCGAATATAATGAACTGAAGTAACCTGCAATTTGTTTATAGGCTTTTTTAACTTGAAATAGGCTTACCCCGACCTCGATCTCATCTAATGTTAAATGACGATGCGATCGACAATGTAGCACGCAGTACTTACGCTTGTTTAGAATCATACTATGCAATTTCGTCAGGCGTATATAGCAGCTAAATAGCTTCAATCAAAAGGTTTTTAGCAAAATCAGATTAGCTTCTGAGTCCTGGCACTGGAAAAAAATATATGTCATTATTCATCATAATTATTACTGATAACCTTGTTGTGATCAAAACACGTTTTTAATAACATTACTCTTTTTTTTTCAAGATTAACTGAAGCGAATGACTTAATTTTGAATTTGCATTTTGAATTTGAAATCAAGATCGAATGCTTAGAATCTTCTCTGACCTATCACCATACACGAACGTTCCAAATCCATCGCTCCGCGCGTTGTGGATTGAGTGCAACCATGCATCGTTCCAAGCATCGTTGCATGTAAAATTAGCTTTTAAGTTTTTAAAGGAACATCATAACGATGGTCAAATTTCGAGCACACAGACAGACGGTCACTCCATTCTGGGCGTGTCATCGCTCCATGTTTCGGTCATTCTGTGTCTCGAGTACTTTCAACTGAGCGTGAAATGGATCGTTGTATCGGCCACTAACGATAAGTTGGAACGTTGGATTTGGAACGTTTGGATTTCTAATATTTCTATCACTCCATGTAATCCATCTGAGATTTCCCACACACGGGCGGTTTAAGGATTGTTGGATTGGAATGTTGTGGACTGGAGTACTCTTGTATATATGTGGGCTCTTAGCTATAAAACTACTTGTCGTTAGGTTAGGTTAGGTCGGTAGCTAAGCAAGTACGAGAGCTGGTATGTCAGTACCAGCTTTGCTCCGTGCTGTGGTTGGAAAATTAATGACGAAGTTATAGCAATCATGGCACACTAGATAATTCAGTCGGCTGCGCTCCAGGCTGCGGTGTAACTTTATCACTTACTAATTGAATATCGTGATTCCGGAGTAAAGTTAGGATTTAGAGAGAATGGAAGTGACATTTCATTTTATACTTGTTCTACTTTATTTACCAGTATAGCTAAGAGGCATGTATGAAGTTACTCACCTCTGAGATGATTCGACCAAGAACCAGCCTGAGGCATTGACGTAAATTGAAAAACGTGCCAAGGATCTCATCAGCAACGACTCTGCAGTCGACAAGGGATTGTCGACTGCAGAGCCTTGAGCATCGGCGTAAAGTTGCTGGTTTATTGGTTTTTTATCGGTTACATTTTGTTTGTGCCGCTGAATTACACAGCTTAATTACCCCCTTCCCCTTTCTATTGGAAACCAGAAAAAAGGTGAATAGACACCGTTACGTTGTGGATATTCCTCCTTTACACACGAAACGTGTCGCTTCTATTCATCATGCGTACCGCTAAGGAGTGGAACACAGACTCGTGTTTCCCGATCGTTGTAACCTAAGTTTCTTCAACTCACAAGTGAATAGGTATCTTCTATGTAAGCATTTTCCATCGTCGACCGCATTGACACTGACCAGAGGTGATATAGTCCTCAAATGCAAGCATATTGCATAAAAAATACACTTATTGAGATCACCCTCCTCTTTGGAAGTCGTTTAAAAAGTACCATTCTTAAGTAGGATGATCTCTTGATATGTAGAGGCTGACGGAGTCGATAACTCATATTTTAAAATTGATAAACAATATTTATCCCAATCTTAATGATATCTCATCCAGTAGAACTCTACATCCCTGTGCAAAGTTTCGATTGGCAAGATAGAGTTGAGCAACGTAAGGGAGTACTCCCGGGCTCTACGTTAACATGAGAGAGGTAATTGCATATTGATTTTTAAATATTGAGCGTTAGATGACCCAGTTTTGGGAGAGTTACCTGATGGTAGGACAAACCCTGAGAAATCCACACTGTGATCCAACATCCATCCAACAGGTAAGTGTGGTAAATCACACTACACTCATATTATTGGTCGTATATACCTAATACAAAACGTTCCTAAAGTGGACCTAATTTCTAGCCATCCTTAAGGACGTTCTCCAAAAATTCTCACACCAAAATATATCGATTTTTTGTTGTTATTTTGACACTTGTCACGGCTGAGGCATGACGTCATGACTCGAAGGAAATTATTTTTTTAATGTTAGCGGAACTTCAAGTTTCATTCATGTTTTCGTTCATTCTTCATTCATACAGCCAAAGTCAATGACGACAAAAACACGAAAATGCAAATGTTTCGAACAGATGTTGAGGTTATTCAGAAACCATTTTTTTATTATTACCCATTTGAGTATGGTTGGAAGACAAACGAAGCCGCGATCTACCTTGAGTTTGACAGTCATTTACTACACCCTTTTTTCACATACACATTCCCTCTTCAGGGGGAAGGTCGATGTTCAGCAGTAGACTTTTTCCAACTGATGATGATTTGATAATTGTTTCTGTTTACATCTTGTTAACGTAATTTAAACGTTATCATCAGTAGATAAAGTTGGAAATCTACTGTAGATCAACACACAAAAATTGTTATCATGTGCGAAGCGGTAAGCTTGTACCTATTTAAGATATTTAGGTACCTACCAATCGAAACCTCCAACTGGCTCCACAAATAACAACCCGTAGCGAACATCTCCGTAAATATTTTTCAAGATACATGAAGTTCCAAAGTTAGGCATAGATATATCTTCAAAGTTATGCAAATAGGTGCCCAACGTACCTGCGATAGACCCAGCGGAAGATACGTCACTGTAACTGTGCGTGCACAAAATATGATACGAAATTCTTGAGGGAACATTATGAGACTCCTATTCTGTAAAGATGTGAGAGTATTTAGTAAACGTGTTCAGTTTGATGAGCAAAGTACTGAAATTACTGGGCTTATAAGCCTTAATACCTACTGTCTCAGAGAGCGCAATACAGTGCCACGCAGGTCTTTGTATTTCAAAGTTACGAGTGGCATTGCAATTGTTATGGGCCGGCGTTATGCTTAACATCAGGAAAACAACATGCTCGTCTCGATAAGAGTATTTAAAAAAAAATAGCTTTTGTAATGTTTCACCGTAGACTGCAAATTAAAAGTGTCTCTATCTTCCTTTTTAGTCTCCCAAAGCACATCTTATGTTTGTTCGAGAAGTTTGTTTACAAAACATGTGGATAGTCAAAGAAAGTGCGGGTCCAAAGTTTAAACGCGTGATTATCATAACAGGGGAACTCACCCTGAGGTTTCATGGAATAATATTATCAGGAGTTGTGATTTTGAGAAGTTTTAGACAAGGGGCGGGGAGAACAAACATAATTTGGAAAGTAAACATGGTACAACTACGTTGACTATGTTGACTTTGTGTATGGTTCGCCGTTACGTTCATCGTATTTTTTAACTCATTTTTGTCAACGTGTCTGTTGAGCTGTACAAATAGCAACTAACCTGGGCCCCAATATTATTATACTTTGGTTTAAAAATGACAATAGATAGATAAACTCTTTATTGAAACACCACAGTACAGGAATATTTAAAACTAAAATCTTAAGAAACTAAGTGTCACAATGGGCGGTCTTATCGCTCATAGCGATATCTTCCAGACAACCCAAATGACAATGGTGTCGTCGCAACATGATCACTTTGATGAAGAGCATACGAAAGTTAACAATGTTTTATTTATGACCGCCATTGACTTAGGCGACCATAGAAAAATGATCGTGCTATAAAATACGGAAAGTGCCTAAAGTGATAATTTGGGATGTAACCATAGTCATTTTAAACCATAATTTATTTGAATTGGGGTCCAAATTATCATTTCAAAAACGTTAATGTTGGAAGCTTTTGTTTCATATTAGTGAGTAACGAGACGAGCGGGTCTATTGCTTGATGGTAAGCTTAACGCCAGCCTATAACTATTGCAGTGCCACGCCGACCTTTGAAACACAAAGGCCTGCGCGGCACAGCAGTGCGCTCGTTACCCTGAGACGTAAGGTAAGACGTCAAGATGAAATCAAATCGGTTATTTGCTAGAATAGGTATAATGTTAGCATCAGGTCTTAAACTATAATTTTGATCAATGTATCCAGCCTGAAGGCAGGCGTGAAAATATTGTTATACATAAATATTTTTCATTTCATTTCATTTTTGTGATTCTTGAACATCAACACAACAGTGTGGTAAATCCACATAAAACTTGGTGCGTTATTACTCAGATGCGTCAGATTAAATTAGTTGAAGTTGTTGAGTTAGATTAGATTTGTTAGTGGCAGGACTAACTCTTCTGCGAGTGTCCTTCTGGGTTGTTACCACCGCTTTGTGAGTGAAGTCTGCCGCCAAGCAGTAATGTGCAAGCATTACTGTGTTCCGGTTCGATGAGCAGAGTAGCCAGTGAAATTACTGATATCTCAGGGTAACGAGCGCACTGCATTGCCGTGCAGTCCTTTGTATCTCAAAGTTCTGACTGGCACTGCAATTGTTATGGGCCGGCGTTATGCTTACCATCAGGCAAACGACCAGCTCAACACGTTACCAAACAAAAAAAATCGCAAACGTTCTCGCTCAGCCGCACTCATCCCTCAAGTTTCTACCGCCCGTAATACCACCATAAATACATTCTCTACGTTATACCTTTTCCCTGGAATTTCAAATTCTCAATAAACTTCCAAGAATTTACATCCCGTAACGGAACGAGACAATAATACACTTGAAATAGTGTTTGAAACAGAAACTCCATGACGTTGAAACTTGACCTACTTGTGTCTATGATATTCCCTGGGGCAGACGAAAAAGGTTATGTACATTAAAACAGGTTTAGTTTGTACGAGATTTGGGCAGAAATCTTTTTTTTAAGATCGTGTTATACCCTATATAATTTGTGATCGTGTTTGATCTCGCGATCCTTACAACGGCATCCAACGGTAGAGAAAATGTTAGCTAGATTTGTACTAATGTATGTATAAACGTATATCTTTGAATACTCGGTTATTATATTATTCCATTTTGTTTCTTTTGGTTCCTTGCAAATTGTTGAATTTAGAGTCTAATTTGGCGGTTTCAATAAAAATGAATAGAATCCATATCCATATCCACCATACTATATAATATTCTACATACATTGTGAATGACGTGATTGATACATGACAATATTTGCCTCTGTAATCCATTTCGTATTCTTCGGTTTCTTTACCGTGGCCTCCTAGATTTGACAGCTCGCGTGGTGGAAAAAAACGCGCCTCATAATCTGACGTTGAACACGAAAAGAACATACGCAGAAATTCAACACTAAATAAAAAAACTGCGATAAAATTACCTACATTCAAAGTACAAGCGCGTCCCGGTTCGGTTGGCGGTGAATTCACAAAATGTCCAACCGGATACGCGCATGGCAGCCGCGAGACCCACAAAAGGGCTCTAACGAACCCGCTTCAGCTGAATCTGGGAGAAATTTAGCGATTTTGGACAGTTTTATTATAAGATACATAATACATTTTTTGTACCATTACTCAACCTTTAATCATTTGTTTTATTTATTTATTACTTGTACATCTTGGAGTGTAATAAAGATTTATGGTATTGTTCCTCCCTCAACTACAGATTCCTCTACGTAACTTTGATCACCCAGATGAACATAGTAGAATAAACCGTATAACTACAATCCCTCAACTACAGATTCATCTACGTAGCTTTGATTACCCAGATGAACATAGTAGAATAAACCGTATAATTACAATCCCTCAATTACAGATTCCTCTACGTAATTTTGATCACCCAGGTGCACATAGTAGAAAAACCGTATAATCAACCGTATACCTCTAGTAACTATTTTAATTTGTATCGAGGTTTAATGCTCAACTAAACTAAATTATAATTAATCATTTTCACAGTTGATATCTGAAAACCTAAGATATATCCACAAAAGTTCGAACGGATCTATGCAGGGAATCCGCAACCTCACAAAAGGAGCTAATGAACTCGCTTCAGCTGAATTTGGGAGCAAATGTGTGATATTGAACAATTTAGTTATACCGAGGGTAGCTATATTATATTTGATTATGTATTTATGCTATTAAATTAGCTATTTTTTCTCTAAGTACATTTATTTTATTTTTCCATACAAATTTAAATACCTCTCCTATCAAGATTATCTGCGCTACCGTGCAAAATCACCATCATTACACTGAGGTTAACTGGAAGATAATGTTATATAGCATTAAGTTCGCCTATGTACCTTCCACTATGATTGTGAAATAAAGAATTTTCTATCTATCTATATATGTCATTGGTTGGTGAACCACCACGTTTCTTTACATTATTGTACAACTAAGAAAATCTACACCGTAGAAAAAATCTAATCACTAAAAATAAACATCTTATTTGAACGTACAATTTTATTTCAATCCATTAGCTCACGTTCCACACGCGAAAATACATTTATGAACGATCTATGGACACGAATACACATAAATGCATTCATTCTGATTGTGGATATGAATAAAACTAACTAGTTGCAACTAGTTGGTTATATGTAGTTAGTTATTTGTAACCGTTCGTTAGTGTTATATTGTGTAAATACAACATGTAAAAGTTTGGTATTCGGTAGAGTGGAGACCTGAATTTATGAATTGTGATTACTCGTTACCGCTCGTTACTCTGAGACATGTAACGTTTTTAAAACTACAGGTAGGGTTGGAGAGCACATTGAGACACCAATCAGAGTTCAAACATTTATTTCTGGTTATAAATCCTGTATGTTGAAGAAGGTTATCTTAAGTTGTTATATTATGAATGCTCTCTATAGTACAAGTTACAGATAAGATTAAAGGTATACAATCTCAGGGAGTGGTGGCGGATTCTGCCTGAACACCATCCCAAAATGCTGCCTTGCGACCAAAGTCTACTAGATATAGATTTACCGTATATTAAATTAAGTTAAGTTAGTTTGGACGGTACGAAAGTAAGTAAAGCACACGGCCCGGTCAGGTCATGTGGTACCGCTTGTATAGTGATGTGTAGTATAGGTTGAGGCCGGTCCGCGCAGAGACTCGGCAGAGCGGGAGCTCGCCCCGAAGGCAGGGAGGAGCGCCGCCGCTAGTAAGGTGAGGGCTGGTAGGTCGGGACTAAGTGGCCCGGCTGTAGAGACGGGTTGAGTCCCATCGACCTCCAGATGGTTGATAGGCGGAGCCTACTGCGCGCCGATGCGCCCGGACCTCGCTGAAGAGGCGAGCCGATACCGTATCTTAAAAAAAACCCTGTCGAAGGACAGTTCTAGGTTAGCAAAAGAACACTTGCGTGAGCCACGTCTTCCTAACCTTCAACTAGACTAAAGTTCAACTCACCCGTAGGGGGTTTCCAAACACGTGGCGGAGATTCTCTCAACCGCACAGGTGAAGACAGTGGGTGGCCAGACGGCGACCGGGTGGCGATCCGATGGTGGCCGGGGATGGTTCGCTTTTCGTAGTTACCTGGGTCATCTCGGGGACAGGTGCCAACATGGCGTGGTGGAGGGAACGGTCGTCCGGAGGCAGACGCCCCGAACGACCGCTCCTGACCCCGCAGCGAAATGAAAAGGCCAGTGAAGTCCGGATTGAAATTCGGCTTCCTCGGTTCCGATGGCCACTTTCTCAACACAAATATCCTCATTGAGGAGGTAAAAAAACTTAACAACACGACTGTTCGTACGACCCGAACCACGGGCCGTAAGATCTCGGAGACCGAGGGAAACGAACATTAACTATTTCTCCGGCATTTTCTACCGAAGGTTTCACCAATTAAGTAATGTTTCCTGAGTGTCCACAAGAAAATAACACGTAGTTTGTTTAATAATTCCCGTATCTCAGGGTCAAAGAACTATGCAGGCCACACTGAGGAGATCTGTCAAAGTCAATTTTGAAGTAAATGTCAATGTGACAATTGACGCTGACGTATGAATACGACGTTTCAAAATAAAAAAAGCTAACATTCTCCTATGATAACAAAAATACCACAGATAATAAAAAACAAAGGTTACAATACCCCTCTAACCACGCAGAATTCACCTTAGGGAATTCGCGGCTGCCCTCAGCCGTAAAACAAAGAACCCCTAACTCCCTCTATGAGTTAGGTTCAAGCAAAGACTAAAGAATATAATAATGAGACAAAAAAGTAAATCAGACTCAAAAAAAAATTTCTAGCTAAAAAAACTGTTAGGAAAATAAACACCGACTAGCTTTAGCTAACAAAGTTATGCTAAGTAAAAAAAAATCTTAGTAAGTAGTAGTAAATAAGTAACTAGTTATTTTGGAGAAAAGTTGAGTACACCACTACTACGCTATCTAATAATGTCAATATAAAAGCTAAGTTATCACAAACCCCTATTCCCCAATATTCATATAATACTATTAAGTCCCTACTCGTTTATCTAGCAAACTCACACATTCATACGTTCCAGTCATACTTCATCTTTTAAGCTAGCTTTGTCCTTTCAGATCTTCTCACAACACCGCAAGCATTCTATCTCAGACATACTATACCCCTAGGAGGAAATTGAAAGTTGACTGGACCAAAAACCGAGAGTACAACTGACAAAACCAAGACCCCTGAAAGAAATTGAAAGTTGACTGGACCAAATACCGAGAGTACAACTGACAAAACCAAGACCCCTGAAAGAAATTGAAAGTTGACTGGACCAAATACCGAGAGTACAACTGACAAAACCAAGACCCTGAAAATTCCCAATAGCTAAACATATAAATATTACCCTACCAAAGGCTTATTTAACGAGTTGGCAAAACCGCTCAGCATGATATTAACGAACTAGGCTTATTTTAAGAGTCACGAACCGCTCCCTATCGTCGGATGGCTTATTTTTTTAAGGGAGTTACGAACCGCTCCTACTGTGAAATTTATAAACTTTCATAAAATAAAATAAATTTAGATAATAGACTACATAAGTAAAATTATAGTAGGTAGGTAGTACTCAAAAACTCTCCAAAGTAGTAAAAAAATACACCCTATCATTCGAACTCAGAAAGAAACGACTAAAAAAAATAAGGCTAAATAAAAATAAAAAGGTTAAATAGACAAAAAAACTAAAAAAAAATCAAACCATGGTGTAGTCTGTGCCGACTGCAGAGGCGGTGGAACTAGTATGTTAACCACACGACTCAAGCCAACCCAGAACTACATCTACCAACGAGTAAAATCTATCTGTTCCTTTAGTAAATCAAACCGAAAAAAAACCGTCCCCCGGGACAAAAATTGCGCAGCCAAACTGCGGTCCAAGGATGAGGGACCACGAACTTAAGAAAAAAAACAAGAAAACTAAGACTAAATAAAAACAAAAAAAATAACTAATAAAAAACAAATCAAGCCATGGTGTAGTCCGTGCAGAGGCGGTGGGACCAACATGTTAACCACTCGACTCAAGCCAAGTCGGAACTACACCTACCAACCAGTAAAAACTATCTGTACCTTCTGTAAAGCAATCCAAAGAAAACCTTCCCCCGGGACATAAATTTCGCGGCCAACCCGCGGTCCAGGGATTTCTACAGCCTAGTGGGGTGGGAACTAAGGCTGTATTACCTATCTAATTACATTAAAGACCATAGAAGTAGCAACAGCTACCAGTACCTGCTATTCTCCCGAAGAGATTTTTCTACTAAGACCGCTTAGCTACGGTAGCAGAAAAATAAAAGTAGTCCGCCTAAAATCTATTTTAAACGAGACCAGAATTCGCAGAGGTGTAGGGCCTCCAGCGATATAAGTCAGGTAAACAGGTTGAACAGCCAAGTATGACTGCCCACAAGCAAGTAGAATAAGCAGGTATTTAAAAAAAGGTAATAGTCAAGCCTAATAAAAAAGTAATAACATCCCCTAGTAGTATGTAGAAAACAAATCCCTCTAGACCATAATAATGTTGCACCTGTACATAGTTCAGCCGCCGAATGATACACCTCCAGATAAATAAGTGGGCGGGACCGAGCCAACTCAACCAAATATTCCAAGAAAGACAGTAAGTATTCAAGAAGTGCCATTATATTTTAAATGCAGGGAGCCTATAGTAGTTGCATTCATTTGCCTTGATATGATTTTAGCTTATCTAGGATATAGTTTGAAACTCAAAATGTTACCAACCAAACTAAACGATAAAGAAACAAAAACCAAACAATGTTGCACAAGGAACTCAATTCATGAAATAAGTTAGCTATCCCTAGTATTTACTACAGCACAACTTATGTTTTCCAATATGTGTATGTTGTTTAGTGTATAGACAAGTAATGATTTAAGAACTCAAAAGTTAGATCAAAATAAGTTTTAAAGTTCACTATAAAGAAAAAATGGTCGCAGAGCAGCTCACAAATGAATATTTTTACTATTATAATCCATATTTCATCTTTTTTCTTAATAAAAACACAATTTCAAAGTATTCTTGATAATGAAATAATTTACCAATTGATTTAATGTTGTGACCAAGTGTCATTAAGCAATTCAGCAATATATTTACTACTATTGTAGTCTATATGTTATATGTACTCTAATTTCTTAGTAAAATAACAATTCCAAAGATTAATAATTAGATTGTAGCGATAATTTACCAAAAGGATTAAAGTTGTAAGATAGTATCACAGTACAAGTCCCAATTATTTTACTATTATAATCTATATATCATTATATTCATTATTTCTTAATAAAAGCACAAAGTTTACTTGTCAATGAGATAATTTCCCAATAAGTTTAAAGTTGTAAGGTAGCTAGCACTATATTTGCACAAAAAAATCACAAGATAGAAATAAAATATTATTAAGGTACATCAGCTCACTTACCTTATACTTATAATTAAGGGAATATAGTAAAACAACCACAATTAAAGTTTCAAGTTATTCAATTGTTACTTTAAGGTTAGTCACTAACAACGGGTAAGGTAGACACTCAAAAATATGTAAAATCATGTAAAATTTAGTCGCAAGACATGGAATAAATCACGTGGGCGCCACTGTAACGTTTTTTAAACTACAGGTATGGTTGGGAGAGCACATTGAGACACCAATCAGAGTTCAAACATTTATTTCTGGTTATAAATCCTGTATGTTGAAGAAGGTTATCTTAAGTTGTTATATTATGAATGCTCTCAATTGTTACAAGTTACAGATAAAATTAAAGGTATACAATCTCAGGGAGTGGTGGCGGATTCTGCCTGAACACCATCCAAAATGCTGCCTTGCGACCAAAGTCTACTAGATGTTGATTTACAGTATATTAAATTAAATTAAGTTAGTTAGGACAGTACAAAAGTAAGTAAAGCACACGGCCCGGTCAGGTCATGTGGTACCGCTTGTATAGTGATGTGTAGTATAGGTTGAGGCCGGTCAGCGCAGAGACTCGGCAGAGCGGGAGCTCGCCCCGAAGGCAGGGAGGAGCGCCGCCGCTAGTAAGGTGAGGGCTGGTAGGTCGGGACTAAGTGGCCCGGCTGTAGAGACGGGTTGAGTCCCATCGACCTCCAGATGGTTGATAGGCGGAGCCTACTGCGCGCCGATGCGCCCGGACCTCGCTGAAGAGGCGAGCCGATACCCAACTAGCTTCAGCTAACAAAGTATGCTAAATAAAAAAACAGGTGCCAACATGGCGTGGTGGAGGGAACGGTCGTCCGGAGGCAGACGCCCCGAACGACCGCTCCTGACCCCGCAGCGAAATGAAAAGGCCAGTGAAGTCCGGATTGAAATTCGGCTTCCTCGGTTCCGATGGCCACTTTCTCAACACAAATATCCTCATTGAGGAGGTAAAAAAACTTAACAACACGACTGTTCGTACGACCCGAACCACGGGCCGTAAGATCTCGGAGACCGAGGGAAACGAACATTAACTATTTCTCCGGCATTTTCTACCGAAGGTTTCACCAATTAAGTAATGTTTCCTGAGTGTCCACAAGAAAATAACACGTAGTTTGTTTAATAATTCCCGTATCTCAGGGTCAAAGAACTATGCAGGCCACACTGAGGAGATCTGTCAAAGTCAATTTTGAAGTAAATGTCAATGTGACAATTGACGCTGACGTTTGCATACGACGTTTCAAAATAAAAAAAGCTAACATTCTCCTATGATAACAAAAATACCACAGATAATAAAAAACAAGGGTTACAGACATTAGGTATTAATTCTCATAAGCCCAGTAATTTCACAGTAGCTACCCTAAAATTGAAAATCTGTTGCCAAGCATCTACCGGTGTATTCCAGCTGCACTTGGGAATCAGTCCTAATGTTTGTGGAAGCTTGTTAATCATATTTCGAAGATGATTAAATCCTGTTTTCTAAATAACATTCCTTTTTAACACAAAGAAAACCATTTATTGTGGCTAGACACTTTATAGTTTTAATTCCGCGATTAACCCACATTATATATCTTATTTAAAATGGACTCCATCAAATAACAGAAGAAAAAAGTAGAACAATAAGTAATTTTAGCAAATGAAACCATTCCTCACGAACGAATGCGGAAAATTAGTTGCAGACCCCACCGTTTCTTTTTTAATAAAGTCCTTAAACAACCACCCCCAAAAAGTTTTTGTAAGCCCTCATCAACTTAAATTCAAGTCAATTTCGTAGGGTCTAATATAAAACAGTGGTTTCCTTGAAATTCCTTGCTTGGGACACAGTATGAAGAAAGCAGTAGCGCTGCTATCTCATTTTTAGTTCTTTTTAACGGCTTTCAAAAAAAGAGGTGGTTCTCAATTAGGTTGTATTTTTGTGTTTGTTACTTTAGAACTCTGTCATTTACAAACCGATTTGGAAAGTTTTTTATTTGAAAGGATATATTTTCAGATTGGTCCCTTACAAATCTTATCCAAAATTGGTTTAGTAGTTTGTCATTGAAGTTGGTTCTCATTTTCCCCCTCTAGGTGAACTGATGACCTGGTCAAAACCGCAGGGAACCGTGGGATGCAAGAGGCGAGTAGCCGATCCAAGTGGCAGTCTATGAGCCTGATTTTGGGCAGCCAGACTGAAACTAAAAAACTAACAATAGATATCAATTTTTTATAAACAGTTTTTGTGCTGAGCCAGTGCAATTGTTACTTACAGTTTTAAATACACTAAACAAGACGTTTTGGATAATAGGCAGAGACCAGCTAACTCATAAACATCACACTAATTAGCAGGAAGACGTCTATTGCTGAACATAGGCCATATAACGCCACTTGGATCAGCTACTGGCTTCTTGCATCCACCGGTTCCCCACGGTTCTGACAAGGTCATTGGTCAATCTAGTGGGGGCCGGCCTATACTACGTCTCCCGGTTCGTGATTGCCAATTGAAAGCCATTCTTCCCAATCGGTTATTGATACTGTGAGCGTTGTGGCCTGCCTATTGCCATTTCAACTTGCTAATTTTGAGAGCTATCATGTCGGTGACTTACCTCATTTCGCATTTTATTACGCAGAGAAACCCCGAGCATAGCATTCTCTATAGTTCGTTGCGCGAGTCTGAGTTTAGTCATGAGGCCAACAGTAAGAGACCATGTCTTCAGTGCCATAAGTCAACACTGGCAACACATTGGTTAAAAACATTAGTTAAGGTTAAGGCTTAAGGTTAAGGTTAAGGCTTGCGGTATTGTGGACAAAAAGACACACGCCAGCTAGTTGTTTTTTAATAAATAATAATTTTAAAGAAATAAATATCTTAATCCGTAATTTTGATTATAGTTTGTATCAAACAGTTATTGAATTCGACAGTTAAAGTTTCCCTTCTGGATACACTGTCGCGTGTCACTACCGCTCGAGCGTAAAGTTACCACGCTCGGCTGCAAAGTTGTCCCAGAGGTGTGAAGTTGCCCGCACTGGTGCAGAGTTACCCCGTAGCTAATGAAGTGTGGGGGTAAGTTGGCAATTACTGCGGTGGTAGTACACTCGGATATCTGATATGCACGTTCGTCGTACCTTTCTGTTACAGGCATTGTCTTTGTAATTGGGCGATTTCATGTACTTCGTAGCTGTGCGATTATAAGCATTCCATAAGGCATCCTTATCTTTAGGTTGCAAGCATGAGTCGACTGAGAATGTACCTACACCATTGGTCGGTCTTATAATATCTTTTATGTTTCACCGAATTTACATCCGTGGTACAGACAAGTCTTGCGATGGTTGCTTTCCAGGTCATTATCAGCCTCTTACGCTCCCACTGAGAGAGAGAGTATAGCGCGGGCCCAGCGCGGCTTGGTGGATGTCACATGTCCTTGAATTTTGTTTCTTGAACATGCGAATTTCCTCACGAAGTTTTCCTTCATGGTTTTAGAGAGAATGTAATAAATCCACACATATAGCTTTGATATAAGTAAGTCATTGGTCGAGATTCGAACAATGATGTGTCGGATTGAAAGTCGCACCAGTTCCCGCTCGGCCACACTCGCTCTCGAGGTAGTCGGTAAAAAGAAATATCGCATTTATAATAAAGTACACGTATGTAGAATGTGACTACTGTGACATTCTATATGTCATTATACTGTGACATAGAATGTCACAGTATATTTTATACTATGACATTCGTTTTGCAAACACCGAGTTAAAGTAACAATAATTTGATCTTAACTACGAGTACATTCTAAAACATTAATTCATAATTGGACCGACTTTAGTCTTGTAACTTAAACCCATCTTATTTTGACATTGTGGACTGTCACAAACAATAAGGCTATTAATACACAGCTTTGTGTATTGTTGTGACAGCTGTTACGTGGGTGGCGCAGACTGACGGATGGATATGTTCAAAGTAACCACTGGCTGGGGTAGAAGTAACGTACATGGCTTTACCTATTGACTTACTACTTATTGACAACTAAATAAAATACGTAATTAATTAGGTAATCTACAACATTTTCCCGTCTTAAAAAATTAACCACGATAACAGAGTTTCTTTATTTCTTTATTACTTATACAAATCTTTCAAAGGTTAAAAGAAATCAAAACATTCAAAAGAACTAATTAAAAGCGAGTCAATTCGGAACAAATTACTTTCTACACGGAATTCCGAAGAACGTTCCGTCGTGCACTGATTGCAAGTCACTCATTAATTCATTCGTTCTTCCGTTCATTCATTCGTTCAATCGAAGTTAATTTGCAGCGGGACGCCATAATTGTCTACAGATTTCTTGCTTTGGCTTTCATTAATTCCTTATTTCTATAGTTTTTGTTTTGAATGATTTAGACTGGGTTTAGTTTAAATAATATGCTAAACGATTAGAGAGTATTAAAACTTGAATCAAGGGATTTAAAAAATATAATATAATGTTTAAAAATATAATAATGTAGTCAAACTTTCTAATTTGTTCGTGTCGTCAAAACGAACCATATTATGAGCCCAAACTCAAAGTGTTTACTAGTAGCCACTGAAGAGTTCCACTATCCACCTCCTGGCTCCATCATCAGATCAGCTCCATGTTTGGCAACATGGATGGAATTAATGTGTTGTCATCCAAACTTCAAATACATGCATAGTTTAATTTCGGTACAACAATTTGAAATAGGCTAAATTTGACTCCCAAGAATTGATTAAGTACATAGTTTCAAGATTTACAAGCTATTAAAAGCGTGCCGTTGGACGCAAGAGGCGAGTAGCCGATCCAAGTGGCGTTCTATGGGGGAGGCCTATGTTCAGCAGTAGACGTCTTCCGGCTGATGATGATGATGATGAAAAGCGTGCTGATTTTTTTTACAAATCCTTTGGTAGCTACGTACAAGTTACTCGAAACTACAGGCAGCTCTCTCCAGCATATGATATCACGTGAGTCGTAACCAAAGTTCATATACTCGTAATATACGACAGTGGTCAACTTCAGTGTTCTAGAAATCATTCTGCTTAAATATCACTTTCATCGAAAACCGGCCCAAATCTACCCTATATTTTATTAGAAATATTATGCGAAGTTATACAAAGTTCTCGACATGCCAAACTTGTAAAGACGTCAGAATTTCGGAGTATATATTGCCTAGGGCTGATATCGTCAGTACAGAGAAAGTTAACGTTCGTCCCGATTCTAAGATCAGTTTTGAGAAGCATGTTTGTACTGAGGCTATAGAATTTTCCCCTTTAAGAATATCTTATAAATTTTCTTTTAGAATAAAGAGGTTTTTGAAAGACTTCCAAAAAAGAAGTGTTTGCTTTGATCCGGTTCTTTGTTTTATTTCTATCAAATATTTTTAAAAGTATTTTAATTTTTATACTTTACGATTACCCCTCACTTGATCTATTGACGAAATTATTAAAATTTCGTTTATAAACTTGATTGACGGAAATTTGACTAAGTTAGAGAAAAAGATCAGTAAATTTTTAAAATCCTTATGGTACTAAATTTAGTCAAAGTATTTAGTAGCGTTTTTTATACTATTGGATAACGAGACGTGCGGGTTGATTGCTTTATTGTAAGCACACCGCCAGTCCATAATAATTGCAGTGCCTACGCGGCACTGCAGTACCTACGCTCATTATCTATGGGCCTAAATCATAAGCCCAGTAATTTCACTGACTACTGCTCATATAACCGGATTTTGCACATTACTGCTTAGCAATAGACTTCACGAGCAAAGCAGTGGTACCCACCCAGATCGAAACTTAAAGAAGAGTTATAAGCAACCCTATGAATACAGAACGAAATCTGTAATTCTCGAACATCTCTGAACGGAAATTAACAAAAATAAATCTCACTATCCTCTTGCACTTTATTCGACACAGAGTCCGAAGAAAACCATTTCACTACTACAATAAAGTACCCAGACAATACAAGCGCCAAACAAAAAGAACAGAGACCTCTCATTAACCTAGAACACGAAAGGGGTCACGAGGAACCAAAAATCTATTCAATCTCCAGATTTTATTGTACGAAAAATCTCTCCTCATTACAAACATAATGAATGCAGAACCGTGAATGTGAATCAGTGCTTCAATGTGAACGAGTGAATGACTGAACGAGAGAATGAAGGTGAACTTTTAAATGAATGGGGTAACGGAGCGTACTCACAAATATATCTGTCTCTTTGCGTGCAGCGTGAAACATTCGTTAAAACAAACCTTTTGTGTGGGTGTTGTATTTTTTGAATTGCTAAAAACAGTGACAAAGTCTGAATGCGGCTTTATTTTTGTGAAAGCGTTTAGGATTCCAGTTACAAATTCTGGACATGGAACAGAAATAAATGAATAGAATGTAATTTAAATTATATTGGACTAGCTTCTGCCCGTGGTTTTCATCCTCGTTCTCACAGGAACCGTGCATTTTCCGACATAAAAAGTAACATATGTTACTCTCTGGTCGCTAAACTACATCTATGCCTAAAATCACGTTGATCTGTTGTTCCGTTGCAGCGTGAAAGAAGGACAAACGAACAAACACACTTTCGCATTTATAATATTAGTAGGATTAGTAGGATAGTAGGATAGGATGCCAGTACACAGTTTACATGACAATTTTGAAGCGGTGATCTGAGCAAGTTTCATATACGAAGGTGCAGGTCGTATTTAATAATGAGTTTAAGAAAACATTGTGACGCAACCTAGCATTATAGTAGTCATTTTCTTGGGTATAACTTATCTTTCGTTACTTTCCCTTTTAGTCGGGGGGTTTCAAGAAAATTATTTAATTCTTTTTCGACTACGTTTACATCCGTCGTGGATTTTTGCAAAATCTTTAATTTTGTGTTTTTATAGGACTATTATAAAAAATAGGTCTAAAAATCAAACAAATAAAGAGAATAATAATCAACCAACTACGAGAGTAAATGAAACTCCTAACTCTTACACAAGCGAAGCCACGGGCAACCGCTAGTATTACTAGTGTAATACCACATCACGTATCTCATCTCTAATATAACGTAGACTTACGTCTAAGATCACGTTAATATCCAAAGGAGACGAGCTGAAATTAGTAGCCTACGGCGATACATGCATGAAATTCTGCCTGACTTACGTTGATGACGTAGTTATATCAAGAAGGCTTGTGGTTGTGTGTGTGTGTTGGGTAACTATATTATATTATGTTAGCATGAGTGTTCTATAGATGTTAAAGTAGACATCATTGGAATAGCAGTTATAGTTACGCATCACACTGTATATTAACTTGTTTAAATCGGTTTATTGGACAGGTCTGTAAGAAATTTCAAGAATCCCACGTTGGGCGCCAATATAGGGGTTTTGGTAAAACCAAACGATGCCGCCTAAAGGTAGGCGTGAGCGAAAATAAGAAATGTAATGGATTTTAATAATGCTTTTCATCAAAATCATCAGCAGGCAAAAAATACCTCGAAAACATTCTTTTGTCTCAATATTTTGAGCAACAACTATTTTTTTGTAACCAAAAGAAAGGAAATCTAATCATCTAAAGACATATGTAAAAATGTTTAAAATTAAGTCTCTTTTCCTTAATTAAATAAAAACTATAAGAAAACGAATCGCCATTTTCAAACAAAGATGTATAGGTAAGTTTAGACCCTAAAGAAAGGCGTAGGGTACCAGCTAGTAATAAAATAAACTAACTACTTACAAGCGTTCAAAAACACAGCGGCGACAGTTAGCTTCCAAAAATTCTTCATATCGACTGATTTTCTGTAACAAAAAATAATGTATTTAAAATTAATCATACATAATCATTCTACTAATAATATTATAAATGCGGAAGTGTGTTTGTTGGTTTGTCCTTCTTTCACGCAGGAACGGAGCAACGTATCGACGTGATTTTGGCATAGTTATAGTTTATGGACTGAAAAATAACATAGGCTACTTTTTATCCCGGAAAAAGTCACGGTTCCTGTGGAAACGTGGGTGAAGACCGCGGGCAGAAGCTAGTCAACCTAAATATTTCAAAGTGTCACTGCAATTGCTATGGGCTGGCGATATGTTAATCACCAGACAAATGATCCGCTCGTCTCGTTATCAAATTATTTAAAAAACTCAACTAACAAACTAATCTTCTTTCTCAACGATATAACTATTAGGTTTGTTCGAAAGGAATCTCTTCAATTAAGTTCTATCTTACTATTATTATAGTACTAGCTTCTGCCCACGGTTTTTACCCGCGTTCCCACAGGGACTATATGTTACTCTCCGGTCCTAAAACTATATCTATGCCAAAAATCACGTCGATCCGTTGCTCCGTTACTGCGCGAAAGAAGGTCAAACCAAAAAATCAACCAACACACTTTCGCATTTATAATATTAGTAGGATGTAGGATTTTATAGTATGTAGCGATAATTCGCTAACTAGCTTAGTAATTAAGGTGTCAACAACACGCACTTTACCAAAACTAATACAGAATGTGTAACCGCTAGTGTTTTTCCGAAAGCACAATCAATTTCCGCGCGAACTACGGACGCTGAAATTTGAGATGACATATTCAGGTCGGGCGTCCCGGGAAGCTTCTGGAAACAGTTTGATTAAAACGCTGCTGGAGTAGTTCCCGGACCGTGGAAATGGAATATAGATTTTTGGTTTGGAGATTCAGAAAGAGCGTTATAAGGAAATATCACAATTTTGCAATAAGGGTACTATTACTAACGACGCATAAAATAAAGCGAACTAAAATATCTAGAATAAGAAGAAAGTAAAATAAATACAAGCAGGCCGTTCAGTGACGCTGTAAAGGTCGCTAGTCAAACAGCAAAGTCCTTAAAAAAAAGCACTTGTAGAGGATCGACAGCAGTGGCGTCATCTCGTATCAGAAGCCAAGACTCAATTTGGATCGCTTACGCTAATGTAATAAGAAATATGCGTTCGTATATACAACAGAGCTTGTCTATTTCTATTTTCTTCCCAACAATCACCCCATTACACAAACGGCTATTATTTTCATCACCATAATATTCGCCCCATATTCTCTTCTTCATTCTATTATGTCGTGCTCTTTTCTTGCTTCCCATGACCATCTCAATTTGAAAGATTGCAGGGCGGTAAAAACACACCAATACGTCCCTTAAATGCGCGGCAAAATCTACGTCGCTAACATAAGTACGTGTAAGTAAGCTGGTGTACTTTAACGGCGTCACTATCAGGTTTCTAGAGCGCCGTCTTTATTATTATATTTATTCTATGACTACTCCCTTTCAAGACTTGTAAATATATTCATAGAGCGCTCGTTGCCAGCGATAGGCAGTTTTCGTTATTGCCGTGTTTACTGGCACTTCTGTTAAAGCATAAAATGGTGATAAAAATGTGGATGTCAATAAAGTTGTTCATATACTTTACGAAGGTTGGTAAAAGTGCTAGCATATTTTTGATTGCGCTACAATGAAAGTGGTCTATAAGAAACCTATAGGTATTGTTTTAGTCTCGAAACGATAACATTTGACAATTATTTTATATACAGGGTGATTTTCACTCGGAATTATATCCGTGTCAGAAGTGACTTCCTTGATCGCTTATATCTCGGAAACACATCCCGACAGAGAAATATTATCGAATTCAAAATGCTTTATTCATATAGGCCCCAACGGAGCACTTATGAAATTTAAATAATTGACTCTAACAGCGGGTCTCTGTAACGTTTGTGTACCTGAATCATAGACTAAAACTAATGCTGTCTTTATCAGAACATAATAAATGACAAAGACACCAACAGACCTAATCCGTGATTATATCCGTGTTCATGCAGCTGAGTTGTCGAATCTAAACGGGAAATTATTCTGACGGGATGCGATTCCGAAATATAAACGATCAAGGCCGATGAAGACTGTCGTTTCCGACATGGATATCATTCCGAGTGAATTAAAATCACCCTGCTGATCTTAGATGACGACGTAATCTATAAACTTTGACAAAATCAAGAATTGAAAAAAAATCTCTAGTGCAGCTGCTGGAACACACCGGTATGGGCTTGATTATTTTCAACTTGGCGGTGGTAGCTAGCCAAGCACTAGTAAGTGCTCTACCACTATGATATAGTTGCACCACTAGGTTTATTACATAACGCTCAAGAAGTGTCTGGAAGAGATCGCTATTTAGCGATAATACCGCCCATTGTACTTAATATACCTTATTTAGTTATGTTCACTTTTCTATTATGTTGGTGTACAATAAAGAGTTATCTATCTATCTATCTATCTCAAGTTTTTAAGATTCAAACCAACAACCTAGACATACGCCTTTAAACTTTCACGGTTATTTACTAATTCACACATTGTAACGGGATATTTACCGTGATTATTATTGAACGATGAGCACCCGATATTTCGACGCTGTTGCAAGCATCATGTTCACGGGAATACTATTCCCGTGAACTTAGATGTATGTGTACCAACGCAAGTATCACTGAACTTGAATCACTCCAATTCGTTAGTGGGAGGACTAACTCTTCTGCGAGTGTCCGTCTGGGTTGTTACCACCGCTTTGCTCGTGAAGTCTGCCGCCAAGCAGTAGTGTGCAAGCGTTACTGTGTTCCTGTTTGATGAGCAGAGTATCCAGTGAAATTACTGGGCTTATGAGACTTAATACCTAATGTCTCAGGGTAAAGAGCGTACTGCAGTGCCACGCAGGCCTTTGTGTTTCAAAGTTCTGGGTGCCACTGCAATTGTTATGGGCCGGCGTTATGCTTACCATCGAGCAAACGACCAGATCGTCTCGTCACCAAATAATATAATTTTTTTTTTAAAAAAAAGTACTCATAGAAGTCCGTTGTACTTGCCTGTCTTGAACAATGAAACCAACTAAGCTGTGTTAATTACCCACGCCCTGTCTAACCATTATCCCCTGCGGTAATCAGAGCATGACATTCCAGGATTCTACGCTACGTAATACAATCTATGTATATCTACCTAAGTACCTACTACATAACATGTTCTCTGTACAAGGCCCCAATTGGAATGTTGACTGTATTCAAATAAAGATATAATTTTGCCGCGAAACGGTAGTTTTTATGGCAGAAATCCTATAAAACACTATATTTTTGTTTATTTTTAAGGAATTTAATTTTAATTTAATAATCAAAATGTAATCACATCACTCCGAAGTCACGTGACAATATTACGAACAGACACTTCAATTTTATTTATTTGTATGTATGTAGTATATATGTATAGATAAACTTTTTTTGTCACAAAGTTTTTGTTACAAAAGTTACATAAAAAACACGACAGCCTTGTGTGACTCGGGATGATGATAGGATTCTAACGATACCCCATACATTCGCATCCGTTCAGGCATTTAAAAGTTATGGTGGAACAAAGAAACTCATATACAAACATACATACATGAACCCTTATAATATTGCGTTCCTTTTTTGTGCAGTCGTGTAAAAACTAATTAGATTATATACGAACAGTTCCAATCTAAAACTTACCCTCATAATTGTAATTAAAAAAGGAGAGGCACCCTCATTTACCTCTCAATAATTATTATAATTAGTGCGGAATCGAAACTTCGAGATAATTAGACAGATTGCTTCCTTATTAGATTTAACTTTGGTGAATGTGATTTGATTATCTTTGAAAACAATTAAAATTTTGTGGAGTTTTGAGAAATTATTATTACAATACCCAGGTGGCTGAGGTTTGCTCATTTCCAGAATTTTCCCGAAAAACCAATTCATTTTATCTTGAGATGTTTTGGAGAAACAGATCTTGTCAAATTAGGTTCACCATAATTTAATAGTAGGAATACTTGCATTTTTAACCAAGTTCCAAAAAAGGAGAAGTTTCTAAATTTGCCGTGTATTTTTTTTTGTTTTGCGTTTCTTACCTCCGTCATTTATGAACTGATTCGGAAAATTATTTTTTTTATTTGAAAGGATATACTTTCAGATTAGTCTCATAGAAAATTAATTAAAATCGGTTCAGTAGTTTGTCACTGAAGTCGGTTCGTCGCTTCACAGTAAAAACAAAAATACTCATATTTTGACGGATCCGTAGCTAAGTTGGTACTAACCCTGCCTGCAAAGCGAGGGGTCCCGGGTTCTATTCCCGGCTGGGGCAGATTTTGTGTATAAGCATAAAGTTTGTTCTCGGGTCTTGGATGTTTGTGATGTGTATCTGTGTATGTCCATGCCACCTGCGACACAGGGAATCCTAGTGCGGGGTATGAGTGTGTAAGCGTTTATGTTTATGTTTGTTATTTTAGGTTTAAAGTCCGATTTTCTACAGTATTCTAATAATGTTAACCAACTCGGCGGATTGCAACTATTGACAGCAATAGATATCCGATCGGTAACCAATGACATGATTCGAATTTGAATTTCTGTCTATCTAATTGGTTGGCCAATGTAGCCTCCATAACTCTCCGATCCATAAACTATATATAAGCAAAAAATCACGTCGATGCGTTGCGCCGTTCCTGCATGAAAGAAGGACAAACTAACACACCAACAAACCCACACACACTTTCCCAATTATTATAATACGGATTACAGACATAACAATCAATTTATCTATATAAATTCCTTTGAGTAATCAGATTTTTAGATAAACCAATAATACCCCAGTCGGCGTATCTCCAAACATACAGAAATCTCCTAAAGTAGATAGGAAAATACGCTTCGATTGATAACAAAGCTTCTCAATACGTTTTGTCCTTCAAGGTCTGACAGATCTATAGCACAATAAAGGAAAAGAGCATAAGAAAATCATTTTTAGTTTTAAATTATAACAGCAGGTAGGGTAACGCTTCTACGAATTTCCGTCTGAGTGGATACCACCACTTTGCTCGTGTAATCTGCCGCCAAGCAGTAATGTGCAAGCATTACTGTGCTCTGGTTTGATGAGCAAAGTAGTCAGTGAAATTACTTAGTTTTGACATATCTCAGGGTAACGAGCGTACTGCAGAGCCACGTAGGCTTTTGAACTTTAAAGTTCTTGTAGCGTTATGCTACCATCAGACTAACGACCCGCTTGTCTCGTTATCCAATAACATAAAAAGTAACTAAATAAATGATATCTTAAAAAGAACATGACATGCCTCTACCACTAGAGTCATGGCTACTCAGTGACAAGGTCGCTCAACAATCAGATCTAGATATATTTAATGATGATAGAGTAAGCAATTTCCAACCTCAATTTTTCTATGTAATGTGTTGGACAATAGTCTGTAAGTTACATGTGTTGTATGAATAAATAAATGACGCTCACGATTTATTCGTTAATATTTCCAGAGTGAATATGAAACCTTTCAATGTTCATCCATTCAACGCTTTAGCGTCAACTCCGCACATCGGTTATCGGCATTGAATACAACCAAGCGTCCTGATTGTCCAAAATAATATTATATAGAAAAACCTTCGAAGAATCGCGAAAGGCCTGACGCGTAAGGAGACGGTAAAGGCCTCACAGTGTTGACAGCAGGGAATCTATGAATGGGAGAGGAAATTGATGTCGCTTGGTCCTTTTACTTTTAACAAGTTTTTATATTATAGAGCTAACTCTGTTGCGAGTGTCTGTCTGGGTGCGTACCATCGTTTTGTTTGTGCTATCTGCCGCCAAGCAGTAATGTGCAAGCATTGCTGTGTTCCGATTTGATGAGAAAAGTAGTCAGTGAAATAACAGACTGAATAACTGTAGGTCATGGAGATACTACTCCTAATTACTGCATGTTTTAGGTAATTATCATTTTTCATTATCAGCCTCTTATGCTCCCACTGATGGGATACCAGGCTTGTCTGAAAGAGAGATTATGGACCATAATCCACCACGCGGGCCCGGTGCGGCTTGGTGGATATCACATGTGCTTGAATTTTGTGGTTCTTGAACATGCGGGTTTCCTCACGATGTGTTATTTCACCGTTTTAGAGCGAGTGTGAATAATCCGCACATAACTTGATATAAGTCATTGGTGTGGGCCGAGTCGAGATTCGAACTATGATGCGTTGGATTGAGAGTCGCACTAGTTCCCGCTCGGCCACATATTCGCTCTCGTAGTAGCTCATTTAGGTATATGACTCATAGCTCATTTACATTCGCACGCGAGGTAAGAGACGAGGCGCGAGGCGAGCCACGAGACGAAGCAAGAGATGAGGCGCGAAGCCAGCCACGTGACGAAGCACAAGGCGAGGTAGTACTAGGGTGACTAGCACACTGCAGAACGGCACAAGCTTTTGAATTTCTATGTTCGCAATTCTAATGAGCTGGCGTTATGCTTACCATCAGGCAAAAAAATATGTTTTAGGCGCCACGTGGCACACAAAGAACGTAAATATTCACCGGCGATTTTCATCTGGGTGATAAGCAATGGGGCAGGTGGGAATTTGAATTCCCGCCTGCCCTATTGACATGATTAATGGGGCAGATGTGAATATATCGAATATCTCCGTAAAATACTCAAGTTCTTCAAACGCCATTTCTCTTCTGTGACTGAACTCCCAAACACATTGTCTGTGCAAACAGCTGTCAAATAAACGTGGTCAAACCCCACCGAAACCATAACGCGGGAAAAAATATACATGAAGTGAGAGTGAAAAAGGAATGCCAAGACGAGTGGGTAGTTTGCTTCATGAAAACCATAACACCAACCCTCAAATGCAGTGCCACTCAGAACTATGCAACACAAAGGCGTACGTGGCACTGCCTTGCAGTCGCCTGAGACATTAGGTATTAAGTGTCATAATTCCAGTAATTTCACTGACTGCTGATCAAACCGGAACACACAGGAATCCTATCCTACTAATATTATAAACGCGAAAGTTTGTGAAGATGGATGTATGGATAGATGTTCGGTTCTCTTTCATGCAAAAACCACTGAACGGATTTTGATAAAACTTTACAGTAGCATAGCTTATATATCAGAATAACATATATACTTACCACAATTTATAAAGATATATACCACGTGGGTGAAAGCTAGTGCATGTATAATATTACTGCTTGGCGGCAGAATACACGAGCAAAGCGGTGGTAGTCCCAGTTGACACTAGCACAAGAGTTTGTTCTACCACCTACGGCGCAAGTACGGAAGTCCAAACGATAAATTTGTCGAATCGAAAAACTGATAAATATATCGAATGTTACGAATACTGATCGTAAAGTATTGTAGTAGCTTTATATTCTCTTTGGATTCGACCTAGCTATTCGATAACTTTTATTGGTTGTATCAAGGCTCGATAAATTAAATAGAAATCGATAAAACCCACTTTATCGATTTGAACTGTCAATTTTATCGATCGAAAAGATCCGTACTTGCGCTGCTGGTAAAAGACACTTGTATGAAAATGCTATAAACACATAACTATTCAACCATAATGTGCTTCAGTGGGTATTGAACCTCAGCATTCTCCACCCACATCAAAAAAGTGACAACTGACAAACCAACAAATTGGGACGAAAATAATAAACTGGCAGTTTTTTTATATATATTTCAGGAGCTTAACGAGCCTCCCTTTTCGTACATTTTTTTATCTGCGAATAAATAAATTCCAGATAAAAATGTTACCGAATATTTCTAAACGACGACTTGCTTATTTGATATCACCATATCTTATTATTACCTATTTTCTACTGAGTCTTTTGACGTTTATTCGCAGGTTTCTTGGAAAGATTGTTGTATGGTGATTATTTTATTATATAGGCTTATATATTAACGTTTTATGTTACCTTTAAAAATATGTTACATTTTATTTATTGATTTTTATCTAATTATATGTATTCTAAGTAGGTTTGTGGTGTATGTAAATTTTTAATATATCATATCTTAAAATCCTACTTAAATATCCTACTAATACTATAAATGTAATAATTATGGATGGATGGATGTTTCTTTCTTTCACACAAAAACTATTGAACGTATTTTAAAAAAACTTTACGGTAATAATAACTTATATGTCAGAAGTAAATATAAACCAATCGAGAAGAAGGACAAGGAACTTGGCAGAACTTTTTTTACAAAGATTTTTGCAATAACAAATTGGACACTTTAGACCTATCTTAGAAATCCGTACATACGAAAGTGTGTTTGTTAGTTTGTTGACCTGTTTCTTTGTCTTTCTTTCACGCAGCATTGGATCAACGGATTAGCGTGATTTTTTTGCGATAATTTAACATCCAGAGAGTAACATACTTTACAAATTTCTTTTTATCCCGGAAAATGTTTCTTCGTGTAGGAATCCCCATGCAGGTGAAACCGCGGGCCGCAGCTAGTTAAATATTCATGACAGTAGTGAAGTATCAACATATACCTAATTAACGCTAGTTAGATACAAAATGGCAATAAGTGTTGCCGCACATTGAGCCACCGATAACGCGGCCACTAACGCGACTACAAGCTGTGGACAAGAATTTTCATACAATTTGTATGGCATCGGCGCACACTGAGTATTTGAGTGGCTGTGACCGAGCCACAAGCTAAGGTAGAAGCCACATTTGTGGCTCACCTTCCACGCACACTCACCACGCAAACGCCAGCTCCTCCCCACTTGCACATAATAGAGAGAGAACAGAAGGGCACTTGGGCCGTCAAAAAGCGCCCATATGCCTCTTCTGTGCTCTCTATTTTGTGGCTACTAGTGGCTGTAGTCGGAAGCCGCACCCAGCCACTGATGGCCGCATCCAGTAGCTGCGCCTAGTAACCGCGTTCGTCCAATGTGCGGCTACTCTTAGTAGCTATCTCTAGGAGGCCCTAGACACCGACTCTAGGGAAATTATTTCGGATGGTGAGACCGCGATTATGTAAGGACTTAATTTTCTTAACGTATACTTTACTAGCCTCTGCACGTGGTTTCATCCGCATTCCCACAGGAACCGTGCATTTTTCCGGGATAAAAAACTCCATAAAAAATCACGTCGATGCGTTGCTCCGTTGCTGCGTGAAAGGAGGACAAACCAACAAACATACAAACACACTTTCGCATTTATTCTAGTACGGATTACGACTACGTCGTCGGTCCTGGTTATTATGAAAGACAACAGTCATGGAAAAAAACCTTTGGGTGGTTTGGGTCACTGTGGCCGCATATTTTAGGCAATTTTTTATTTTAGCCTCCTTTTTAGGTCTTTTTTTGCACTATAGTACTGTACGTACGAGACTTTTCAAATCTAAACGGGAAATTCCTCTGTCGGGACGCGATTCCGAAGTACGATCAGAAACAGTCGCTTTCTATACGGAATCATTCCGAGTGCATTAAAATTACCCTGCTAATGACCTGACCATTTGTCACATTAGCTATTTCGTCACTATCCCACATAGGTCAAGTTCAATAATACGCCGTTTTGTACATCTATTTATATAGGTAGTACTCGTATATAACCGGATTAACTTACGTGGTACAGCCGAGTTACACGACGATTGCCCGACCGGTTTCGAGATATTCAGTACCTCTTCATCAACGGAGCTACACGCAGGCGCTCCGATTGGTTGCAGCGCGTGTACTGTTTGTGCATCTAGTTAGTTTCCTTATACACATTTTCAGAAACGAAACTACAAAATCAAATGGTCATATTTCTAAGTATAACCGATAGTAAAGTGTCAGATAAAGACAGTGGATGGCACTTAAGGTCTCCGGCATTTCCCAGGTTGGGCTCTAGGGAAATTAAAAGATGTACGACTGGTGAGTGCGATGATTTATAGAGAATAAACAGGTCTTTTGAGACAAAAGTGCCATTGAAATTATAATAAACTGAATGTTTTTTTATGCTATTTGATTACGAGACGAGCTTAGCGTTTACTTGATGGTAAGCATAATGCCAGCCTATAGCAATTGCAGTGCCAGTCATGACTTTGAAACACAAAGGCCAACCCAGACAGACACTCACAGACAAGTTAGTCCTACCACCTAGTAAAGAAATTATGAGTAGAAATGTAGAGAGATTATTAATTCTTCTCGCCTTGTAGTCGAAGATGGCGAATAAAGTAGACCTGGATTGTGGACTGACTTTCGAGTAAATATGCCGTGAGATGACGAAAGATTTTCTACTAAAAAATTGATTACGAGAATTATTAAAAAAAAATATAATAGTAATAGGTTGAATAATATTGTTTTAAAAACGCGACGAACAGACTTCAGTGACAAATTACTGAAACGATCTTGCAGATGAAATTTTTATGGGACCAATCTGAAAGTGTATCCTTTTAAATAAAAAAAATAATTTTCCAAATCCCTACTAATATTATAATTGCGAAATTGTGTTTGTTGATTTGTTGGTTTGTCCTTCTTTAATGCAGCAACGAAGCAACGGATCGACGTAATTTTTGGCATGGTTTTATTTTATGGGCCGGAGAGTAACATAGGCTACTTTTTATCCCGGAAATGCACGGTTCCTGTGTGAACGCGGGTGAAACCGCGGGCAGAAGCTAGTAATTAATAGATTAAAAAACAGTCCGTAAAAAACAGTAATAATAATTAGAGAGATGCTTTGTTAAAAACGAGTACCACGGTTTACATGCATCCCATACTTAATGAACACAAGTACAGCCATTAAAATAAATTCAAAAATGATTTCAACTTATAATTCTAAACTCTCCATTTAAACAGATGTAGGACAATGTAGGTGCTCAATAATTTCTTATTACAAAACGGAAGTGGAATGTCATAAATAACAACCATCGGCGTAGGTATGGAGATACCTTCGACCCTTAAGCACAATATAAACAGTACGAGTATTTTACTGAGGTCGGACTTCACCAAACCATTTCGAACCGAAATTCAACTGTGAACTTTAACTCATGAACCGAGGTTCATATATTCGATTCTTCGATTTTTTTGGCATCTGCGGTCAAAGCTAGCTCTGCTGCGTTACCGGCTAACAATCTCGTGTTCGTTTTCAAATCCAAACCGATTAAAACCTACGCTATACTACGCTATACTACGCTATACTACGCTATACTACGCTATACTACGCTATACTACGCTATACTACACTATACTACACTATACTACGCTATACTACACTATACTATACTATAGTAACCATAGTCTTGCGTCTGACTACTATGTAATGAGATATCCTATCGTGTATATATATATTATACACATCACGTCTTCAAATCACGAGTAAATAGGTAGAAGATATACCTATTTACTCGTGATTTAAAGAAACCCAGGTTCGGATACTGTCTTCACTGTGTACCTCAATTATGCAACCGGTACGGTTACCAGACCCTTCCGGTTAAGGTCCAGACCGAATTAATTTTGTAAAAGTGTTGCAGTATTTTTAAGCAGTTTGGTTTTTGTTTCTTCATTTCCTGTTTATTTAAAAACAGCTTTTATGATGGTTTGAAACGTTAAGTAGAGAAACTTAAAATCTGCCGTGTTTGGAAAGTCAATAGAATACCCATGAGTGCATCCGTTTGGATTGAGCTTTAATCTAGTTTATAACCATTTCACGTGGGCCCTGTGTGAGCACTCTTGGATGTGACTCTACTTACCTCGTTCCAAAGCTTATTCCATCAAAAAGGAGGGCACAAAAATCGATAAATGGTGGCGGAGTGACAAACTATTGAGTATCTAGTCCTCTACCATGCTATTCAGCGCTTACTAGTTGGTTGGACTAACTCTTCTGCGAGTGTTCGTCTGGGTTAGTACCACCGCTTTGCTCGTGAAGTATGCCGCTAAGCAAAAAGATGCATGCATTACTGTGTTCCGGTTTGATGAGCAAAGCAGTCAGTGAAACTACTGGGCTGATGAGACTTAATACCTAATGTCTCAGGGTAACGAGCACACTGCAGTGCCGCGTAGGCCTTTGTGTTTCAACGTTCTGAGTGGCAATGCATTCGTTACAGTCTTATGCTTACCATCAGGTGAATGACCAGCTCGTCTCTTTATCAAATAGTATAAAAAATTATTTTCTTCACTGATAACTCAAGTTCATTGAAGGATTCGATCCATCGATCTACAGATCAGAAGCTAACCTTACAACCACCGATTCATCGTCGCTTCAAATATACGTGTAGTGTACTATATGTGAAAACTTTTAATTAGCCCTAAGTGAATTAGTTACGTATTAATTGAGACATGGTAACGGGATATTTACCGTGATTATTATTGAAAGATGAGCACCCGATATTTCCCGGTAGTTACGTATTTTAATGTTTTTTAAGTACCTAGTTAGTATTCCGAAGAAAATAAAAACAAAATAAAAACCTTTACACGTATAATACAGCTGGAATGCACCGATAGGTACTTAGCAAAAGATTTTCTCTTTAGCACCAAATAATAAGTTTTTCTAGTTTTAAAATAAAATAAATAATCCAAGAAAAACTTTACGATTAACTATTTGGCACGAAACTAGCGCACGAAACTTGTGAATAGTCTTGGTAAAATGTCACCCAGATAACACCCTCGTCACATTCCGTCAGCCGTAAATAATATAGCTGGGGAATTCTCGAAATATTATTATAGAATTACTGCTGGTAGGAAAATATTTTGTTTTATATTGCCGATAAAAGCAACTAGTTGCTGCCCGCGGTTTTACCCGTGTGGCGATTCCCACAGGAACTATGCATTTTCCGGGATAAAATGACACTCTATGACACTCTCCGGTGCATAAACTATCTCTATACCAAAAATCACAGCGATCCGTTGCTCCGTTGCTGCGTGAAAGAAGGACAAACAAACTGACCACCAAACCTACAAACATACTTTAGCATTTATTATTCGGCTTGCAAGCCGAAAAGACATCAGTGAACAACCGATTAGCGGTTCCAGAAGTTACCTTACAAATACTACATACAATAAAACATGTTCATTTCATTTCTTTAAAATATTAATATAGACGTTTTAAACCTGAACTCTGACGATGAAAATCGGTTTTTCATTTTTACATACATCATTTTCGAATCAATGTCGATGTTTTCTGGCGAAATATTTATAAATCAACCTCCATAGATTTTTCTTCTTATTACATAAAACTTAAAAATGTAACTGTATTTATTTTTATAACAAAGATTCCATTAAAATCTTAATTGGTTACTCTCATATGACTTCTTATAATTGGACTGGGCCCAGTCCAATTTAAATCTTATCAATTAGACTTATGGAAAAAATAAACCCAAATTAATATAAATTCTAATCGACATTCACGTAAACGACGAGGCGGTGAAATAGAATTTAATTATCTTTGTTATAATTGCTCCTAAACGATCAAATTTAAATTAAACATTACGTCTCTGTATTGATAAGCTCAGTTGACCTAAATTAATCCTGTACCAAAACTGGACCAATTAATGAATACTCCTTGTTATTCCAATTAAGTTGTTTATTGTTATTATTTGAAAACAGTGTCGAATGTTTATGGAATTAAATTACAATTTTAGTAACATAATAGTTACATAGTAATCTCTTTATTTTGTTAGTTTTGCTAGCAGATATTAAAAAAAGATAAAAAATTAAAGGTTTATTTTTTTTAGTAAATTAATTAACATGCTTACCAAATCAAAATCCAATCAGGCAACCACAAAAAGTTCTCACTTATATTAAAACTGGCACTCAATAAAAAAAAGTTAGCATTTAAAAAGAAAACTACGCGCGAAAAAAGAACTGCAGTTTCCCGCCAAGAGGAGATAGTGCGACGCGACCTCCCTCTGTCGAGGCTACAGCGGTACTGGGGTGGTTAGGTTTGCTTGGGGTGGTTAGGGGTTGGATTGAAGCTGCAAAAGATAGCAATGTTCCAAGTTTGAAAGTTGGGAGATGGTTAGTTTATAGGGGAAGCGATTGGGAAATTCTTGGCAAACTTTTCGTAGGTGTTTGAGTTATCCCAAGACAGGTACTTTGATGAAAAATGTTGGAGTTGCGTATATATAATATATCAACTTGTTGGGGATTATAAACTATATTCCTTAGTTATACAGAAAAATGCAGCGAGAGTGTTTCCAGTTTTTAACTGAGTCCTAAAAAAAGAGGAGGTTCTCAATTTGTCTTTATATTTTTTATGGCGGTGTTACTCGATTTGCTGGTAATTCTCAACGAAATTATGGATCAAATTGAGTTTTCGGGCTTTTGAAAGCAATTGTTCCATACATTGTACCTGTTACGATACAGTGTGAATTTTTTTCATAATTGCTTGCTCTAAAACGTGATTATCTCAGAGCAATGCAGTGCCGCGCAGGCTTTTGTATTTCAAAGTTCTGAGTAGCATTGTATTTGTTGTAGGCCGGCGTTATGCGTACCATCAGGCAAACGAACAGTTCGTCTCGTTATGAAATTTATTATTATATTTATAAGCAAATAATATCTTTACCAATTCATAAATTGTAAAGGGATATACACCATGTTTATTATTGAGCGATGAGCCCCCGATATTTCGACGCTATTGCAGTTGTTTTAAAAATATCTAACAACCAAACTTAAAAAAAATTAAATAATTATTCCATCTTATTATGAGTATTCCCGTGAACATGACGCTTGTAACAGCGTCGTAATAACAATCACGGTAAAAATCCAGTTAAAACTTATGAATTAGTAATTGATATATAACCGTGAAAGTTTAAAAGAGTAGATAGATAGGTACCCTTACCGCTCCGCTCTCCCCTTAGCCCTCACCCCACAACCACGTGACGTGACCAACATTTCGTAGGAAGGTTATTGAGTTATGAATTTTGAAGACAATTTATTTCCAATTTACTCGATTTATCGAATTTACATTATTCGTTAATACAATAGAAAATGACGGCCGGGACAAGGGGTGTGTTTTTTGGAAGGCGTCCGTTTCGAATTTTAATCTCATCTCGATATTAATGAGTTTACAAATTGGTACGTCTAGATCAGCCATTGCTCAAATAGTAGCGTAATAATAAATTCTATTAGCATTTTACTATTGGATAAAGAGACGAGCGGGTCGATTGCTTGATGGTGAGCTACACCATAACAATTGCAGTGCCACCCAGAACTTTGGAACACAAACAACGGTCTGTGCGGCTCTGCAGTGCGTTTGTTACCCTGAGACATTAGGTATTAAGTCTCATAAGCCCAGTAATATTACTGACCACGGTCCTCATCAAACCGGAACACTTGCACATTACTACTTGGTGGCAGACTGCACCAGTAGCGCAAAAGTACCTAGACTGACGCTCGCTGAAGACCCATACCACTGGTAACTGTATCTAGTACGGGAGTAGCACCTTAGTGTAACTGCAGCCAAACCTCTCAACACCCTTTAGTCATCCACGCCAACGTTGCTTTTTACGTCTACGGTGTCTATTTATCGTCATAATGGTGGTCATTATGGGTGGCCGTTCATTGTGTGCTGAGTGTTTAGGTAACGTCAGTTATTCAAAGACATTTCCGGTCTTACTACACAAAAATTAAACACACTTAAAACACGTTTTAAACAGCGTCTAACACTTAGACATTGCATGCCTTAATCGCATGGTTAAATATTAACAACCACAAACTTGATTTAAGAAGTGTCTAACCGTTGTCTAACTCAATTCTGTTATGATTATTAAAAACCAATTGTTGTGAATAATAAAAACCACAAACCTTGATTTAAGAACCGTCGAAGTTGTGACATTTTAAACGTGAAATTTTAGACGTTTACCTGTTGAAATTCTCTAACCAAATATGTGTCTAAAAAATCTGCTTTAATTTTTTTAAGCAGGTTTTAAAAAAATTGTTAACTACGCTTTTGCGTGAACCGGCTTCAACGAGACAAATCTGAAAGAGTACCCCTTCAAACAAAAGAAAAAATATCTAAATCGGATTATACATGAATGAGTTCTGAGGTACATTATATTAAAAAAATACAGACCAATTGAGAAACTCCTACTTTTTTGGAAGTCGGTTAAAAACAGAAACGTAATCGATGCTTAGAGAGGTAAAAGACATACTTCAGAGACGCGTTTAAGTTTGGCGAGGAATATAATCTCAAAAGCCTTTGTAAATCTCAATTCTTATCATAGATGCCAAACCTCAAAATTATAAGAGACAAGTTTGATTTACAATTCAAGAACTCATTATGGAGTTTCCTCTAAACTTAAATTGACTTCTCTTGTCATATAGACCAACATAATTTGACATCTGATAACGTACCTTGCTAATCCATTTTTAACTTTATCCCTTTACAATAAGAGTTGTAGATTTCAGCTTTCGTTGTTTGGAATGTTTTTTGAAGTTTGTATTTTGAGATATTGTGATCAATAGCATTGATAATGTTCTGTAAAAGGACGTCAGCAGCTTTTATGATTGGGGATTTGATGTAGTAATCTTGAAGGACATTGTTAGTCATCTTTATTTATTAACTATCTATTACATAAAATAATATTGCTAAATTACTTGTTACTAATCTAGAAAAACAGTTGTACCATCTACAGGCTCTTGCCATTTTTCTTTTTTAATTTTTTTTTTCTGGCTTAACTCTATATATTTCACAAAATGAAATTAAATTTGTCACACGAGCGAGTCCTGTGGTCGAGCGGCAACTTGTGCCACTTTCAATCCGACGCACCATGGTTCGAATCTCGGCTCGACCTCCGCGGCTTCCCCACGTACCTTAAGTTACTCCTTGTAACATCAGCTAACTGGCAGTTAAAGTCCCGTCAAAATCGATCCAGTCGTTTCGGAGACTACCCGGAACAAACAGACAGACAAACAAAAATATTTTTTTTTTGTTATAGGTACCGTATATACTTTCATACGCATTTAGTAAACAGCTGTTATTTTGATATTACAAACAGACACTTCAATTTTATTTATTTGTATAGGGTATTATTATTATACAATAATTGTATAATTAAAAATAATTAGACATAAAAAGTAAGTAAATATACTAAGTACTTACAAATATGATTGCCAACACGAGCGAGAAATAACCGTTTATGAATATTTGCGAATGGCAACCACAATAAAGGCGCGTACACACATTACCGTACGTCGACGGTTGCTAGATAAATATTTGATTTGCACTGAGATGGGATTTAACTGCGGCCCTCGAATTATGAACGTCTGGATGAGATTCAAGCGAGGTGAGGATATACTGAGACTCAGAAAATAATTATTATGATTCAATTACTTATTAGGGGTTCCGTACCTCAAAAAGAACAAGCAAAATCATTATAAAGGAAACAAAAACCCGTCTGCGTTAGTAAAAACAGAAAAGAATGAAAAATATTAATTATATCGCTAAAGATCGAAATGGCCATTCGGAATAAAAAAATATAAGTGAAACTTGTACTGTACTAAAATAGTTCATTGATACTGTAAATCTTGTGACCTGTTTTCAGCTTGTAACGATGTCATCCTTCTTCGTCATTATTTCACCTCTTTTCTCATTCACACTGTCCATTCATAAATCTGTTGTAGGTCTGAGTCAGAATATCGCAATGAGAGGACCAAGAGAGGACTGATGGAAGTATGGAATTCCTTAAACTAGATTTGTGAATGGTTACAAGCTCTATCATCAGGACCTTGAATCACAGTAATTGTAGATAAATACGATACGAGCCCAAACTCGATAGGGTTACGTCGTTTCGTTACAGAGTTCCTATGTCCACCTTCCGACTCCATCATCAGATCTCTGTGACACCATCATGTGCTTTATCATCCAATTTACAAATGTATGTAAAATTTGGGCTCAATCGAACACCGGGAAGTGGGTCAAATTTAGTGTGCACATATATACAAACAAACATTGCAAGTTAAATAAGAGCTTGTATTAAAAAGTGATTACTTAATTATGAAAGGCTTCGCGCTTTAATAATCAGGTTAGGCCTTAAAGCTGCTTCAGTCAATAATAGTTATTAAATATTAAATAATAATTTTACTTAAATCCGATGTAAAGTTACAAGACAACGTTGTTTAGAATTAAGTAAATTTTAATACTTAACTATTTTATTTGCCACGCTCTGACAGGTTCTATGTATTTCTAACAGATGGTGAATACATAACTACAAAATAAATATAAATAAATCTATATCTATACAAATAAATAAAATTAAAGTGTCTGTTTGTAATATCAAAATAAAAGCTTTTTACTAAATGCATATGAAAGTACCTATAACAAAATACCAATTTTGAACTTGTTCCGGGTAATCTCCGAAATTGCTGGACCGAAATTGACGGGACTTTCACTGGCAGATAGCTGATGCTACAAGAAGTAACTTAGTCTGTGGGTAAAGCCAGTATTAATTTAATTTAATTAATATTAGTAAGTAGTAAATAATAAAAAACAAATATGTGTCCGCTCTGCATATAAAACTAGCCTAACATTTGCAGCAGACGTACAACATTTCTAATCTAAGATCGAGACGTGATATGTTTAGTTTGATTTGGATTTCTCCATTTAATTTGAATACGTCTATCTTTAATGGTATCGAATGACATATTAATATCGTAGGGGATTATCCTTGGTATGGGATTCAATCTGTCTTCTTTTTATAGTTGGTATTTTACTAGGTGGTAGGACTAACTTTTCTGCGAAAGACCGTCTGGGTTGGTACCACCGCAAGTCTGCCGCCAAGCAGTATTGTGCAAGTGTTCCGTTTCAGGAGCAAGGTAGTGTATTGATATTTATACGCCGGGAGCACACAACCAAATAATAATCAGTATCGCCTAGCAAAATAAGATCCCAAAACAAAATAAGGGCCTAAACTCCCTTAAAAATAAGGGGCGCCGTCACCACTTATTTGAAGTCCTTAGATTCTTAGTAATAAGGCGACACGAGAACCCAATTTAACTTTCCGAGAACTTGCTTATGAAATTCATGAATTACAAATCTCTTACAGTCGGAGAGAAGTTGGATAGTTAAATCAGATAATCAACCTTTTATTCTTTGTTAGTTCTTAGCTTTTGACGGTGAGACATTTTGTAGCTTTTGAGATCTGTTGAGTATAGGACTTCTAAATTATTGAAACGAATCTAGAAATTTAATTGACATGATTTTTCACGTACAATTTATATTATTTTAATTCCGAACGTTTCGAACACATTGAAGTATCTGTGTTCAATAATAGTAAAGTTTTAAAAACGTCAGAATATAAACAAATGTTATAATACAAATAATAAATTAAAATATTTGTCCGGAACGTCCGAAACTCAAATAATGTAAATTACTTTATTCGTTTTAATAATTTAAAAGTCCAATTTAAATTATATTTTATTGAACAGATCTGTCAAATGATAAATAAGATTATTTTTTAATATTGTATTTGCCATTGTAGTGTGCAAACACAAATTATATAGGGTATCAGATGGACATGTCGCCTACATCCGTCGCTAGACACGAGCTCTCGTCTCTGATTGGCTGAAGCAAAAAAATGTTTGACATTTTTTTAATTTTTTATTTTACGTTTACCTAAGCTAATGCAATATTCTAATATAGAACAGCCTTCACTTCATTATTAATTATTACCTAACCTTCTTTAAAATTCAGTAAAACAACGTTTTTGTATTCAATCATTTATTTTTCTTTTTCAATTTTTTCTTCTATTTATTCAGAGCTTTGCTTTGCATTGCTGGAATTACAGTCCTTTTCTCAGCGTATTGATGGTCATCAGTACAGGGCATGGGTTCTGGAAAACGAAGATTAATAAATCGAAAATTGAATGTATATAATATGAATGATTTATTAGGAACGTAACTGAAATGTGGGTACTAGCTTACCATTAGTTTCAAGAGATAATGAAATCCCACTGCGAATTGCCGATTGTATAAATAAAGTAGGATAAGCACTGCTCAGTAGATATGATTTCATGTCACGAATCGTGCCTCAAAATGTTTGGGACACATTTGTAGATCAGTGAGCTCTTTCGCACTCGCAAAGAATCGCAGTTGATGGCAACCAATCACTTTTGGAACCTTTCCTCGCTTTTGGGTAACTTGTGTAAAATACAGGCGTCTCCAGGGCTTACGCAACCCGGTACACATCATTTGTGATACATTTCGAAAAATTAATCAAACAAGTTGATTGCTATAGATGTGAAAAAGAAAATAGACGAAAATTAATCGATGCAGCTACCAATTCACTCAACACAACGACAACAATATGTTTAAATATTGAAATTTAAGATATAATTTATTTAATAATGACAGCACAATGACAATAGGTATGAGTGGTCTGCAAAGAGATTTTAATGTGTTATGACGACGACAATGACTTCAAATGGTAACAAATATGGCGGCGGCTCTAAAGATGACGTCAAGAGGTGGGGAGTGAAGTGAGCGGGGGGTGCAAAATGTCATATGTCTTTTTGCTGTGACGTTTCTCGTGTCTAGTTTTTTTCTTAGACAGATTTATACCCGTGTGTGCAAATAAAGATTTTATCTGTCAATCTATCTATCATTTGCTAAAGGCCATTGAAAAAAGTATCGTTAGAAGAAAAGGTTTCTACGTTAACATTTAACCAAGTTAAAGATCAAAGTTACAAACAATACTAACATCTTGTGCGGGTCGCCTAAATATATGTAGTGTCTAGCTATGTAGGTATGCCTAGCACACCTAACTTCTATGAGTGTGAGGGTTCCTAACTGCACAGGGAGTCACTGGCACGGTCGACCAAATAAAAACTTTAAAAACTGTTTACACGTAATTTTATTTTAACTTTATGAACAACCAAATTTACAAGCGCTCGGATCGACCAGTGCACAGCAACTGGCGACCGCCTTCCATACTTCTCGCTTGCACTCAAAACTGCTGAGATACTCACAATGTCCCCACAATCTAGTCAAGCAAAACACAATTTACCTAAATTATTTAGTCCTGCTTTTATCAATTATCAAATTATAAGTGAAGAAATGACTATAGTCAATCTACGCAAAAGGTTATTTAATACGTAACCAAACAACACAACAGCTCCTGACCTATAAGTTAAACTCGTAGCAGCAGTGTGAAATTGGAAAAAGATAATGTTTTATGACGTTCAAGCTCAAAAGAAATGCATTTTTCTGTATTGCAATTAGATACAGGATTAGGATGCTTCTAGCTTATATTTTGTTATTTAAAACAGTTTTAAGCAAAGGTCTGTAGATATAATAAGATTATAAGTGTGGTGTCCAATGACTCACAGTGAATCAAGTCACGCTGTAACTTTTTAGGATTCTTTTTCGCATCAATTGAAACTGACTACCACCATTTATTAGAGCAGTATTACTTTAAGCTTGCATTTAAATTGTAGTACGAATTTTCAACGTAAGGCTGATAGATGGTGGTAGGCTTGGCATCTGGAGAGATGTAACTCGTTGAGAACCTTAATCGAAAAAAAGGTTGCAACTATAGTTCATCACTCGAGCATAAATAATGAGTAGTTCATTTATTTATTCATTATGAATGATTGATGCTTATCCATCAATCATGAATTAGGTGTGAGGGCTGCCATACTCGAACGCTCAGCTTGCGCCGATGTCATACAAAGTGTATGAAAAATCTTGTCCTCATCTTATGGTCGAGTTAGTGGCCGCATTCGGTGGCCACTAACGCGGCTGCACTTAAATGTGATTAAAGACTGTAACTAATAAAATATCTACAATTTCAGCTAACATAACTACTTAAAATTCTTTTTTTCCATCGCAGGTGAAACATAAACATTACGAAATCTGTCTACGATGTTAAGCCCCGTTGAGACCAACTGAATAAAATGTATCTACGAGTAGGTACATTTCCTGTATCGTTAAAGGCCCCTTGTGGGGTGTTCTGAATCTGTCGCCCTATTTAGTCTGCAACACGCGGCAGTGGCGCTATATTGACAGTATGAGTACTTTTTCCAAACTTTGGTCGCAGAGCGGAAAGATTTGCGTCCAACGTCTCATCATAACTCATCTCGCTCACTTGCGTACAAATATAATATTGCCGTCGCGGTCGCACAGTGACCACAAACACGGCAAAGAGTTCACACGATAAAAATTTTTGGTGGCAAATGTCAATGTATCAGTATACCATTAAGTATGATTAGTAGGATATTAGTAGGATTAGTAGGATTATCTTCCATTTCGAGGTCAAACCTTTTTTAACCCCAAACTTTTGTAAAATTTTAACGAATGTATCTGTGTGACTGTTTATCTGCTGTGTATAATATGTATGTCTGTCTGTTGTGGCATGTATCTCCTAAAGGGATGGAACGATCTTAATTTAGTTTTTTTTAAATCTGACTTGGTCGATACTGTTCTTAGCTTTGATTCTAACAAATCTGTTTTGAGCCTCAGCTCATCATGACATCATGGCTCATCAGCCTCTTTCGGTCGGGGGTTTTTTAAATAAATAATTTTATCTTGTATCATTATTTGATAGTACCAATTGCAACAATCTAAGAAACTAGAAAGTACATTAGTACTATAAGCAATAAACAATCCATACTGTTCTTATTTTATATTGATACGGAAGTTTACGTATTGACATCTCCTATTGATATAGAGCTACTATAGGAATAGTTTAGTTTCCTTTGATTAGTTTGCTTTCGGCATTCACTCGACAGTTAATTATTATTTATTGATAGTATTTGTAGGTATAATAAAGTAAGAGACTTATAATTATTATTATAATATAATTATTTACTTTACTTTTACTATTGAGCATTCGTTTAACAATGATTAATTTACTTATTGAAAAGAATAAAATACTTTATTTTGTCTTTGCTATGCTCGAATCTAGGCAAGAAATATACCTCGGCCGCTTCACTTATCTAAATTATTTAAGGTCGTTTACGCCTTAAAAATTGGCGATTTATACGCAGAAATTCAAAATATCTTAATAAAAGATGTTAAAACTTAAAATCAGTCTATTTTAATTGCAATACTATTTTCAAAAATATTCTCCACAACTATTTAGATCTATGTATTCTAGTTATGCATTTACATAAACAGGGTATATCATCATCAATCGGAAGACGCCCTTTTTAACCGACTTCCAAAAAAGAAGGTTATCAATTCAGTGGGTATTTTTTAAATTTTTTTTTTATGTTTGTTACCTCAGATCTCTGTCATTTATAAACCGATTTGGAAAATTCTTTTTTGATTTGAAAGGATATACTTTCAGATTGGTACCATAGAAATTTCATCAAAATGGGTTCAGTAGTTTGTCACTGAAGTCGGTTCGTCGCTTTTTAAAGCTATTTTTCTGAACATAGACTTCCCCATAGAACGCCACTTGGATCGGCTGCTCGCTTCTTGCATCCAGCTGAGTTCTCCGCTGTTTTAATCAGGTCGTCGGTCAATCTTGTGGGGGGCCGGCCTATACTGCGTCTTCCGATTTGTGGTCGCAACTCGAGAACCTTACTTCCCCTTAAGTTGTTCTGAGAGCGATGTGGCCTGCCTAGCTAATACTGTCTAGCTAAACAGGCGTCTAAAAGTGGTTTTTTTGGTAACACGTTGTTTTTTAAGCTAACAATCTGACATTTCTCGTGGTTTCTTCAGCATATCAAACAAACATGACGGATCCAATGATTATAATAATTATTATGCTAATATTATTTTGATATCAGAACCAGGCTATACCTAACGGATATTGCTAGATAATATCCGGTCTCAGTAAATATTTCAACGATATCTATCCATTTCTTTAGCTTGGTAAATTAATAAAATAGAAGATAAAACTCAAATTTTTCATTTTCGGTATTATCACGCTGTGCGCACCGCACGCACCTACTTGCCTGTACCTGCCTACTTGCTTTTTTTTTTTTAAAGAATAAATCGTGCTATGATTAATACTACTACCATAATATAATAGTAACTTTCAATTTGTGCATTGACCTTTGAGCAGACTGCAGGTACCACCAACCTTTTTTTAATAGGTTCACTTTTATTTATTTTCACTCATTACTAATAATATGATTCGGGAGTTTGTGTATATGTCTTATGTTATCTATTCACACCAAAATACTAAACGGATGAAATTTAAAATGGAGAAAGCTTATTTAGTACTAGCTGCTGCCTGCGGTGTCACCCCTGCGGAGATATTGGATTTCATGGATTTTATTTTTTTGCGCGGAACCCTAATTCTTTTTCTATAAGTAATAAAAGTAGTCTAATTTACTCCTTATAACATCTGCTGTCTGACAATGAAAGTCCACTCAAAATCGGTCGAACCATTTCGGAGATTAGCCGGAACCAAAAGACCGACAAAAATTTTAATATATTTTTGAAAATAATAATTTTTAAATTGTTACATAATATGCATTTCATAAAAAAAATTGTTATTTTTACGTTACAAACAGACACTTTAATTTGTATTAATCTGTATAGATTAGCCTCGTCAAGGTGCATATTATAGAGGTCGCTAGAAAAAGCATCAGTGTCTAAAATATACGGAACGCTATAATCAAGCCGAGAACCTGTTTACAAAGGTCAATCGTGATTAATAATTGTAGGCGTTTAGGCAAAAGTTTAACTAAAGCGAAGGCCGATAGGTATGTAGATTGCAATCCCACCAATAAAGTTTTTATACACCACCGAACCAGCTCTATACGTTTTGACGATGGCTAATTATAAACTTAATTAACTTTTTTTTGGTCTCAAAACTCAATTGGGAGCTTACCCCTCCGTGCACCCCGGTGCACCCCCCGGAGCGATGGAGACAGCGTGGGGCTCCCGCCCGCCCAATGCGCAACATCCTACTCACTAAAAAACCACTGGGACGTTTTACGGCTCAGCTTGGGAAGCAGTCGCAGTGCCGCTTACGCACTCCGCGCAGGACCCCATCAGTCGTCGTCCACCTCATGGGGTGGACCCGCCTCAAGGGAAAAGAACCTTTCCCCGCACGGCCCAGGCGATGCGCCTCGCCTCCGCCTCGGGAAGGCCCTACGTATGGTAGACCCCAGGCCCTCCCGGAGGAGATGGAGAGCGATGAGTACCTCACTCCCGTCTCCGTGCTGTCATGGGCGAAAGGGAGAGGGAGTCAATCTCTCTCCCGCTCGTCGGCCTCACTTTGTGAATCGATCGCTTCGTAAAGCGTCGTAAATCGAATGAAATATAACATTTGGGTAACTAGACGAGCTGATCGTTTGTATGATGGTAAGCATGACCGCTCTTAACAATTACAGTGCCACTCAGAACTTATATACTCAGAATATTTCAGGAATTGATCAAACGGTTAGGGTTAAATAAAAAAATTAATAAAGCTTTCAATCAAATATTATTATTTGACTTGGATAATCAAATTTGTGTTTTAGGTAAAGCTTTAAAAGATAAGATAAAATATTTTATTTTTCTCTTTAGCGTGCCGGATTTGGTATGCAATTTTTGTATGAAGGGGGAAACAATGCTTGCCGAAACTTAGTGATTGTAATGAGGTAATTATTCAATATAATATTATTCTTATTTTACTCCTCAGTAATACTTAACTAAACAAAAATAATGGAGTAAATGCAGTATATCATTCTTATAACATAATCATTTATTTATTTAAAAAAGAAAGCAGCGATGCTGCCAGTTAAGGCACATTATAGTTAGTACAAGGTTAAAATAAAATCAATTTATTTCAGGTTAATATGTACCACAGATTATAGTCTTTGATATGTACCTATAATATAAAAAGACATAATTATTATTACAAGACAAAACAAAAGAAAGAAATCAAATTAAACTTAAATCAAAACACACAATAAAATCAAATTCACACAGCAAAGCGACCTGCAAGAAGAACTTGTCGCTCCCTACGGTGCCGTATGTAAGGGCAGTCAACCCGACCCGCAATCATCATCAGGACGGTATTGGTGTTGCACCGCACCCGTCGTTAAAGTCACGTCTCGTGCCACACGATGCTCTCGATCCACGGCAGGTACGCCTCCACTCGAGTGTACACGCCAGCTGAGGGCGAGGAACCGCACTGGCGTCCAAACGACGTGACGCCGAGAATAGTGCTCACGCAGGATGGTTTCTCCGTGTCACGCTGAAGGGGTCCGCCGCTGTCACCCTGAAAGCATAGGTGGATTAGATGGAACTGACTAAATGCACAAAGTGACTTCTGAATGTGACCAAGAAGGGAAAGCGAGGGAATGTATAGGCCAAAAGGATGAATGGCGCACTATACCAAAAGAATATAACCTAGCCACAGATGGGAGCAAGTGTGGCCGAGCGGGAACTTGCGCGATGTTCGATCCGAAGCACCATTATTCGAATCTGGACTCGGACCGCACCAATGACTTATATATCAAGTTATTTGCGGATTATTCACTCGCTCTAAAACGGTGAAGGAAAACATCGTGAGGAAACCAGCATGTTCAAGAACCACAAAATTTGAGGACATGTGACATCCACCAGGCCGCACTGGGCCCGCGTGGTGGATTATGGCGCATACCTCTCTCTCTCTCTCTGAGAGAAGGCCGGTATCCCAGCAGTGGGAGCGTAAGAGGCTGATAATGTAGATGGTAGGACCAACTTTTTACGAGTGCCCTTATGGGTGGGTACTGTGTTGTTTGATGAGCAAAGTAATCAGCGAAATTACTGATATTAGGCTTATATTAGACTTCATATCATATATCATACTATAACAGGGTTGTCCCTGTTCTAGGATTTCCATTAGATTTCCATTTCTACAATGATGTTTTATGTTATGTTTTTAACGAGCTAACTGTAACGGCCATTTGTTTCAAAGTTAAGGATGGGACTGCAATTGTTAAGGAATGCAATGCATGATTGATGGATAAGCATCAATCACGGACCCTGCTAAAACCATGGAAAAACTATAATATGATCACAGCTTGACGCATATCGTACCGTTTAAAGTGGTGCTTCGTGAAAATTTAGTCCGAGCGCTAACTGTGGTGTTCAAGGGAGTGAAAAAGACGCATGACAACCACTTCTATGATCGATCTCTACTCAAAATAAAATAGTTCCAAAACTATTGCCTATTCAGTGCAAAACCCGCGATAAATACGCGATAGTGCGCAAGTGATGTATCGTAAAGCGGAGCAGTCGTCGCTTTGAGCCCACACTGAGAAAAATGTAAAGTTGGAAGTGCCGTAATAACGACCGATTTAGTTGGTATGAAGGCAAAAAACCGACCAAACGTAAAACGAACAAAAGCGCGTTCTAAAGTAGAAGGCGTTATACTAGTTACGTAAAGCGTTTTCAATAAACTACGATACTATGAATAAGACTCTTAAACCACTTTATCAATCGTACTATTGAACAGATTAACCGTATTCAATTAGCGTAAAACATAGTAAGTCAGTTATAAATCGAAGGACTGACGGTGGCATTCGACTTCCGGAAGACGATTTGAACGGTATGTAGGGTGCTTATTGAATACCCGTGAGACTTCTATAAGGCAATATCTGACGTATTGAAAGCCAAATCGAACTCTTTTAAGGCGTTTTGCATCTCTCGTTACTGTGGTTTAACCTATTATCTAGCCATTTAGAACCTGCTCGTAAAGCGATTTCTGTCGTAGTACAAACCTAAGGCCCTTATTTACTGTTATATTCCCTGTAAACTAAAGCGTTTCAAGCTTCTTGTAAGTTGGTATAAAACTCGTCACGTGGGATTACTGAGCCAGTTAACCAGTTACCAGTGGCTCCAAAAAATTCCTACCTGAAAAACCTACCACAAAATATATACTAAAAACTACCAACTTACCAAGTACCAAATACTTACAAATGTATCAGAAGTCTCAATACAAACAGAGAGCGATCGCGCTCTTCTTGTCAACAAAATTTTAAATTCGCGCGCGGCCTATGGTACGCTTGTAACAAACCGCTTGCGCGATTCAGAAAGAGTCAACTTTCTACACTAACGCCATCTATCGAAAAAAATAATAACTAACTTAAATAAATTGAATTAATGGTAGGTTAAGATCATTATTATACAATGTACAGAATGTAGGTAATGTATTTTAACTGATTTCAGAAAAGGAGCTTACTTTTATTACGCTTTTATTTAACTTGCAATGTTTGTATGTATGTTTGTTTAGGTCAAATCTTGCAATCTACATTTGACCCACTTCCCGGTGTTCGATTGAACCGAAATTTTATACACATATGCAAATCGGATGACGATATAATATAATAATGTCATAGAGCTGGTCTGATGATGGAGCCGGAATGTGGCCACAACATTATTTTATAAAAACATGTCCAGAAAAATATATGTTTCCAAATAATTCTTATTGTACCTCCGTTATCTATTATGTTTTTATGTAGGTAGTATAAGTACAACGATTTCTACAATTTTTCTGACCGGATTTGCTTGCAAATTGAATAAAAATCCGTTCAGCCTTCCAGACCTGAGTGGATAAACCTCGAAAAATTAAAAATGGAATAAAAACCTTTCCGCACCCCATCTTTTAGGAAGAGTATTTTACCCCTCCCCCTCTTTTAGGAAGAGTATCTTACCCCTCCCCCTCCATCCCTAAGCCGCGGGGCATAGCTAATAGGTACCTAATAAATTTAATTGCCGTTGTGGTAGGTATGTCGCTTACAACTTTGCGATAGCACAAAAATCGCTTGACACAGTATCTGTTTCTACCCTATATGTAATGCTTTAAAGTTGGTCTGGCGTTTCAATGTAAAGACCATAAAGTCGATGCTTTACACCTTGATGTAAATCATAAAAAACCTTTCTCGGTTCATATGTACCGCTAATGTGCGTTGTTTTAAGACTTCGATCTTGCGTTAGTTTCGTTTGAATGTTGGGTATATTTCGTGTTAAGTATACAAATATTAACCTTTTCGTATGCTAAATATTACCGTCATTACGTTGACATTTCTTAAATATGTACCGCCCTCCTCGTAAGGCGTTTCTCTTAGTCTGAACTGCTATATTAACTGGAATACGGTTAATTCCGAATCTTCTTTACGGCACGTGTGTTTCGGCGTTTTACGTACCGTGTAATTGACTATACCGTTTGTGCGTTTTCGCTTAGCTAAGCGAAAATCAACGTAAGATTAACAAATTGTCCTGACTTATGTATAATTTAACCGTATAAGACTAAATTCACCTTAGGCCCAATATCCATTTTTCTCAGTGCAGGCATGGCTTCGAGGGAGTGAAAGAGACAGCACTATCTGTCCATAAACTGTTCTTGTCTATTTCGTGAATTTTTGATAGTTTTAATTTAAGCCGCGCATGCAATAAATACCTCGTAATCCTTGGTTGTTGCAAAACCATTATCATGTATAGTAGTGCGAAAAATACACAAGATGTAGGTATACTGCGCTTTCTCATTGTTAAACGCCAATAAAGCGAACGCCAAAACAGTAAAGAGACAATATTTTAACTGCGTTATTACACTTGCATAGATTTGAATAGAGAAAATCATAATTGAAGGTACTTACCCCGCAGGTGTCTCGAATGATATCGTGGTGTCCATAGCACATTTGAGTGTTATTGTCGATGCCATTGATCATATGTCTGTGCACAGGGTACAACGCCTTGCACTCTGCCTCGCTATATGGCTGAAGGGACACCTGCCGGTAAAACGTGTATTGAAAGTATATTTATATGCTGCAGTTTCTCTGGAACCACTGATCCAATTTAGAAAACTAATTACTGGTCAAAAACTACTACACCCTATCAAGCCCTTGCTAAGTCTTAAGTGACCTATTATAAGTTGTTAGACCACGTTAGACATTGGAGGAAAATTAAATATTTTCCTTGACAGCAAGCTTACAAACGTCGTTCTTGCGGCAATGCTGCAATATGAATGCTAAGAGTGGACTCACCTTTTGCATATTGTCGGCGAGGCCAGAGCGGCGGCCAAGTGCGCCCCATCCCGTTGCTGTAATGCTCCATGACCGACTCTCGTGGCCGTAGTCATCGAGATTCAGGCCAACCGGTAGGCACGCTGGACGGATGTCCATCACGAACTGCACCCTGAAACCATAGCTCTCGTAGAGTTGCTCGACCCACGGTTCTTTATCATCAACAGGAATAGTATCTGTTCATAATAATCTCAGTGCAACCTCAATTACCTCAGCAGAACTACAGTGAGCCCGTTACTGTGTGACATCAGATCGTGTATTCCGCAATGTCACAGATTTCAAGAGAGCTCATCGCAAGACAACCATTAAAAGATTCAATACAAACAAATGAGCCATACGGTCGCTCAGTCTCCAGCAGCGCGATGTCGTGGTACTTATGCGGAGCTTTGTACTCAGGGTGTGGTATAGTGCGCGCCACGCGGTACCGGTTCCAGTACTCCTCTGGATCTGACCTCTTCAGCAGCCCCAATGCCACCTCACTCACCGGGCCCCTGCAAGCAGACAACGTGATAAGTAGATTAATTAAACTTGTTATATGAGCCATGTTGAATTTATGCTGTGTGTGGTGGACAGTGGACAGCTCCGTAACTAAGTTGGTAGTAACACTGCCTGTAAGAAAGGCTTGGCAAACTTTATGTGGGGAGTATAAAATTTGCTCACGTTGCATGTTTTTATTGTGTATTGTGTATGTGTTTATTGTGTGTGTATCAATGTGTCCATGCCAATTGTTAGATAAGGATTTCTAATGCAGGGGTATGTGGGTGTAAGCATTTGTTTGTCTCGCACTTACAGTGAGCTGTTGAGGCAGTGTGCTGCTGTGAGCACAAACCGCTCGCTCACGAGCGCACCACTGCACAACCAGTCCGTCGGCTCCTTGCTGTCCCGATATCCCAGCAGTGCCTGCGAATAAAATCCAATAGCTGTTAAAGTGCTCATTTCATAAATTTGGTTAAAAACTGTGTTATGTCCTAAGCCGTGAATAGAAAAAATTTAAAAAAATACTTTTGAAATGAAATTGCAGTCCTTGACGGATTTTAAAATGTAACTGTCCCAATTTGAAAGAAAGAAAGAAAGAAATTATTTATTTCAGAACTAGACGCACACAACTTGAGCAACTTACAACAAAGAGGATAAAAACATTTTTACATAATATAATAAGAAAGAAATAAAGAAAGAAACAATAAAACGGACAAATACATACGTGATAACAATACATAATGAACATATTAATAAAATTCATATGTGAACCGCTGCCATGTGCGGAGTTCCGAAAATGGTCGGAGCTCAGCATGTGCTGTGAATAGTGAAGTACACAGCGCTGATTTTCAGCTCCGACCAGTAAGTGACGCACGGACGACGGACAATAAAACAAAAAGTCTATTAAAAAATAAGTACTTATTTCGATACATTACAAAATTTTTGGGAACTGTTCTTACTGATTCCCTGGATACATAACATTTTAGTTTGGGGTCAGAGTTTATTTGTGTGATCGTTGTTCATATTTTTTTTATTTTAATTATATTTACCATGTGTGGAAATTCCCCCCGGATGACGTCTACGCCGCCCACGGGCGCGACCCCACGCGACTCATAAACGTGGCACTTCCCCAGCGTTCCATTCACCAGGTACCTCACCGCCCAGGAGTGATACGAGCAAAAATACTCCAGCTGCTGTAGCCACTCTAAGCATTCTGCAGCATGGAGACAAGAAAGATTTCTTTTTCATACAACTTTTTTTACTGGGATATTGTTATCAACTGACTACTATTTACATACTGAAGCTGTAAGTTACGTCAATTTGCTACTAAAAAGTAGCCAATTTTGTAAAGTAGTTGCACTGGTAAGGCTCAGCGCCGACAGCTTTGTGGATGAAGCGATTTTGAATAACTTGAAGTCTATATAAATGGATACGGGAGGCCGAGGCATGAGCGAACGCGACAGATGCGTACGTCAAGTCTGATGAATTAATTATAATTGAACAGCTGATCAGTAATATGTATGTAGTAGCTAGTTAATAAAGACATTATGTCCGTTAAAATATAGAGTATAATAATAAAGCAATAAAATGACGACGATCACGATGATGAGTGACGGCTCCGTAGCTAAGTTGGTAGTAACCCTGCCTGCAAAGCGAGGGGTCCCGGGTTCGATTCCCGGCCGGGGCAGATTTTGTGTAAACATAAAGTTTGTTCTCGGGTCTTGGATGTTTGTGATGTGTATCTGTGTGTGTCCATGCCACCTGCGACACAGGGAATCCTAGTGCGGGGGTATGAGTGTAAGCGTTTATTTATTTATTTATTTATTCATTTATTTAAATGCACTGATAGTGAAATTCGGCAAACAAAAACAGAAAAACTTACTGTCAAAAGATTTTTGTCCAGTTTTCCAAAACATTTTCCCACGACCGTCCAACACAGCATCGCTGGAAATAAAACAACATGTTTCAATTTTTATGTAATAACACTAACATGTAAAATCTGTCCTATTATAATCATAAATCTCTTCTCTTGTATTCCGTGAACAGGGTAATTAATATTTTCAACCAAATGTCTTATCTCATACCATGTCAACAGACCCATAATATTACAAGATCGACATTCACCCTCGCTCTCACCTCGCGTTGGCGACTAGCTTGCAGTCAGTGCAGCACACACCGCGTGAACCATCTCTCAGAGTACAATTCTGCAAGTCAAATTCATAACGGTTACTACAGACTTCTAAAAATTAAATGACACAGTTTTTTGACAAGAACCTTTGGAAAACAGGGTTAGACTGACCAGCGGGTACACGAGCCCTTCTATGTAAGGGTTGGTTGAGAAACAGCGGTGTGGAGCCACGCATCGCCCGGTGGTTTCATCTCCGTCGCACGTCGTGCCCTCCTCTGCGTAAACAGAGATTCACAGAATTACTAAACAACCAAATTACTGTACTGTACTTTAATTGAAGATCTGTAATCTGCTGCTGTGGTTAATTTCTAAAGACTAATGTAAAATAAATTATTTTGATTTGATTACAAAGAATTGTGTTCAGATTCTTAAGGCTGTGACACGAGCAACTCAATTAATCCCTATTACAATACCAATGAAATTGGAGTCAAACCTTACTTACCTATTGCGTTTTGGATGGTATAATATTCCCTTTGAAGTAAACCATACTAATATTAGAAATGCGAAAGTGTGTTTGTTGGTTTGTCCTTCTTTCACGCAGTAAAGGAGCCACATATCGACGTGATTTTTGACATTGATATAGTTTATGGACCGGAGAGTAATATAGGCTACTTTTTATCCCGGAAAAATGTATGGTTCCTGTGGGAACGTGGGTGAAAACCGAGGGCAAAAGCTATTAGTAAATAAATCTTTCAATTTACTATTGCATGCTAAGCAGTGCTTTTGAAATCAAATAAAATTAGAAAATGGAAAAAAATCATGACAATTTAGATAATAAGTTTATTGTGGAAAAATACTTCTTTTAAAACAAGTTTGTAGCCACCTTCCGGCTCCAGGGTCCTGATGATGGCATCAGAACCCTCATGCAGATCATTTAGAATCACAGAGTTCTTCTAAAGATAAATCAAATGAGCTCAAACTCGAGGTTACGTAATTTCGTTACAGAGTTCCTATGGCCGCTTTCCGGCTCCATCATTAGGGCAGCTCTGTGACATTATATTGCATTGTCATCCGATATACACACAGACTCTACTTTTGTACGTCCTTGCGCCGTTGGATCTTCCATGACCCAAAATAAACCGACGATAGTAAGTTAATAGTGGGTACAAATTAGGGCCTCTTGAGATCGAAACACTGAGCTCTGGGGACTACAATTGAGGAGCACTACAATTGTTTAACTTGGTACGATGTCTGCAGTCAACGAGACGAGCCGGTAGTTTGCCTTATGGTAAGCATAACGCTGGCCCATAACTACTGCAGTGCCAATCAGAGTTTTGAAACACAAAGGCCTGCGCGGCACTGCTGTGCGTTCGTTGCCCTGAGATATTGGGTATTAAGTCTCAGAAGCCTAGTAATTTCCCTGGCTACTTTTCTCATAACACCGGAACACAGTAATGCTTGCACGTTACTGCTTGGTGGCAGACTTCACGAGCAGAGTGATGTCATCATATGAGCGGTATAATCATGTCGTATATATCACCTATCGTGTTTTTCTAGTTCTATAATCTACACCAGCAGATAATTGACGCCAGTACCATTGGGGTCATTCCAAATCCTTAAAATAAAAGTTATAACTGGTTTTATAGACAAAAAATCAATACTAAATCTATTTGATATTTTCTTGTAGGTAGATGTTTAGACTGGACCTATACATGGTGATTGAAAATAAATTAATTAACTAAATTAACTAATTTGGTCCTGTGATACCGTGTCAGCAACTTGGTTATATCTGAGATATTCATGATTAGCTAATGAACTAAGGTAGTTAATTCAGTAATTTGTGCGCAGCAATCCATACAATTTTTTTAAAACTTTGTTTATTTACCTAATATATGTCTTTCGTAAGATATGAGTGTTTTCTAGCTAATTTTGATTTTGAATGTCTTTTAGGTTGTTGGCCTTTTATAAAACAACAAAATAATTAATAAAATACCGTACTCAATAAAGGGTACATTTTAATTTGAAAACCAGAATTCATAAATCTCTACAAATAAATAAAATTGGTTGTGTATTTTTGTAATGTCAAAATAGCAGCTTTTTACTATATTCATATGAGAGTATATACGGTACAAATAACAAACCAACCATTTTTAAAATTTTTAAAGTTTGTTTGTCTGTTTGTTCCAGGTAATCTCCGAAACGGGAGTTTCACTGGCAGATAGCTTATGTTACAGGGAGTAACTTTGGCTGCGTGGGTGAAGCCGCGGGTCACAACTAGTTTTGAATAATTCCGAAATTACGAAGTTGCAATCACAAGATCAAATCAGCTGCAAACATGCTCTACTTTATTCCCTTGCAAGAAATTTCAAGTATTTCTGATCACCCTGTATTGTTGTATAAATTATTTTTAAAACAATTTTCTACACATGAGTGGTAAGTACAATTCAAAAACTAGAAATATTTTTAAAAATAGTCATTAATTTCCAGGATAAAAAGTAGCCTTCGTCATGGTATGGCCCATAAATGTCACTGTCTATGGAAAAAATACGTTGATATATTACACCGTTAATGAGTGAATAAACACAATTTCACAAATTTTGTAGATAAATTGATTTATTAATAAGCCTTGAACAGCGCTTACCTTCATTCAAAGTAGTCTTGTCCACCGCAGCCCGGTCACCAACTGTCGTCGTGGCCAACTCTTCTTCCACAACCCAATCTTTTTCAGTTGAAACTTTTTGTTCTTCTGCACCCCACGCACAAATAAACAAATGTAAAATTGCAACTAAGTGTAAAAATGTATGTATTTTAAAAGGCTTCATCGTCTTGCTACCCAGGCAGCGGTACGACTAAATTGAATAACTAATGCAGACACGGATTTCGCTCAGTGCTATATCTATCTATACAAATAAATAAAATTGAAGTGTCTGTTTGTAATATCAAAATAACAGCTTTTTACTAAATGCATATGAAAGTATATACGGTATATTACCAAAAAAAAACATTTTTACAATTTTTGTCTGTCTGTCTGTTTGTTCCGGGTAGTATCCGAAACGGCTAGACCGATTTTGACGAGATATGAACTGGCAGATGGCTGATGTTACAAGGAGTAACATAGGCTACTTTAATTTTAGAAAAAGTATTAGGGTTCCGCGCAAAAAAATAAAACCCCTGAAGTCCAATATCTCCACGCGGGTGAAACCGCGGGCAGCAGCTAGTACACAATATACCTGTTTTGAAATGCATCTTAAATGAATCTTTGTACGAGTAATATCGATGTTATAATTTTATTGGATTGGCTAGAAAATACCTAAAGATTGTTTACAATGTTAGAAAATTCAGTGTTAGGTACTGGTTTTAATGAACAATTTTTTTTACTATTTATAAAATCAGTACGTCTGATACATATTTTATTTATAACTAGCTGTGCCCCTTGGAAAATCACCTATTTGCCAGTGAAAGTTTCATCAAAATCAGTCCAGCTGTTTCGGATATTACCCAGAACAGACAGACAGACAAAATTGTTTAAAATGGTTGTTTCTTTTTTGTCCTCTTTTCAAAATGGTTGTTTTGTTATAGTTAGTTATAGGTACTGTATATATTTTCATATACATTTAGTAAAAAGCTGTTATTTTGACGTTACAAACAGAGACTTCAATTTTATTTATTTGTTTAGATACCTAGATTACAGTACTCCAAAGTAATACTTAACAAAAGAAAAATAATGGAGTCCATGTAAATAAGGAGTAAATGATGATACTTATAATCATTTTTTTCTTTAAAAAACATAGCAGTGGTGCTGCCTGTTAAGGCATATTATAATTATATACTCGTAATACAAGGTTAAACATATAATAAAATCAATTTATTTCAGTTTAATATGTACCCATAATAATAAAAAACACATAATTATTACTACAATATAAAACAAAAGAAAGAAATCAAAATAAATTTTAAATTAAATCAAAAACACAATAATATCAAATTCACACAGCAAAGCGACCACTACAGTGCCGTATGTAAGGGCAGTCAACCCGACCCGTAATCATCATCAGGACGGTATTGGAGCTGCGCCGCACCCGTCGTTAAAGTCATGTCTCCTTCCATACGATGCTCTCGATCCACGGCATGTACGCCTCCACTCGAGTGTACACGCCAGCAGAGGGCAAGGAACCGCACTTGTGTCCAAACGACGTGACGCCAAGAATAGTGCTCACGCAGGATGGTTTCGCCGTGTCACACTGAAGGGGTCCGCCACTGTCACCCTGAAAACATACGTGGATTAGATGTAACTGATTAGATGCACAAAGTGACTTATGAATGTGACCCATAAGGGAAAGCGACGGAATGTATAGCGAAAGGGATGAATGGCGCACTATACCAAAAGAATAACCTAGCAACATATGGTAGGATCCACTTTTTGTCCTTTTGAGTGGGTACTGTGTTGTATGATGACTTGATGAGCAATGTAATCAGTAAAATTACTGAAATTAGGCTTATACTTCATATCTAATGGATATCCTAGACCAGGGTTGTAGATGTGTTTATGTTATGTTTTTAACGAGCTAACTGCAACGGCCTTTTTGTTTCAAAGTTAGGGATGGGACTGCAATTATTAAGGAATGCCGACATTGATGGATAAGCAACAATCACGGACCACGTGAAAACCACGAAAAAACCACGATCACAGCTTGACGCATATCGTACCGTTTAAAGTGGTGCTTCGTGAAAATCTAGTCCAAGCGCTAACTGTGGTGTTCAAGGGAGTGAAAAAGACGCATGACAACCACTTCTATGATCGATCTCTACTCAAAATAAAATAGTTTCACAACCACTGCCTGTTCAGTGCAGAACCCGCGATAAAGACGCGATAGTGCACAAGTGATGTATGTACCTACCGTAAAGCGGAGCAGTCGTGGCTTTGAGCCCAGACATGGCTTCGAGGGAGTGAAAGAGACAGCACTATCTGCCCGTAAACTGTTCTTGTCTATTTCGTGAATTTTGATGGTTTTACTTCAAGCCGCGCATGTAATAAGTACCTCGCAATCCGTGCTTGTTGCAAAACCATGATTATTTTGAGAGCAAAACGCAAACATCCGTCTATGGCCGGCTTTATGGTCTTACGGCTGGATTTGTTACATAGTAGTGTGAAAAAAAACACAAGTAGTATACTACGCTTTGTCATTGTTAAACGCCAATAAAACGAGCGCCAAAAAGTAAAGAGACAATATTTTAACTGCGTTATTACACTTGTTAGTGGGAGGACTAACTCTTCTGCGAGTGTCCGTCTGGGTTGTTACCACCGCTTTGCTCGTGAAGTCAGCCGCCAAGCAGTAGTGTACAAGCATTACTGTGTTCCGGTTTGATGAGCAGAGTATCCAGTGATCATATGTCTGTGCACAGTGGCGTATTTTAGAATTCAGCGCCCCGGGCCTGCAGGCCCCGCCGCCCGTCCCTGCCGGTCGCCGCGCGCCTTTCAATATATACGATAGCCCCGCGTCTTGATGTGTATCAAACTTACAGCCACGAGCCCTCACGACCACCTTACGATATTTAGGCTCTTATTAATAAACAGTGTTAAACGATGGTTTAGTTAAACTATGTTTTGACTTTGTTGTTCTTTGACAATTTTAAACTGAATCCAAAAAGACAAAACACAGTTGAACTAAGTATTCCACAGAGAGCCTTAGATAGGCTTTTTTAAATTTCTTCTGCTTGTGCCGCCCCTAGCAGCCTGCCGCCCCGGGCCATGGCCCTTTTGGCCCTAGGGTAAATACGCCCCTGTCTGTGCACAGGGTACAACGCCTTGCACTCTGCCTCGCTATATGGATGAAGGGTCACCTGCTAGCAAAACGTGTATTGAAAGTATGTTTATATGAGGGAGTTTCTCTGGAACCATTGATCGGATTTTAAAAACTCTTTTACTGGTCAAAAACTACTACATCCTATCAAGCCGTTGCTATTTTGTCTATCTATTTATATAAACCTATATATATGTCGGGGACAGGCGGATTTTGATAATCTGTGCTAGCGTTTGGTTGTCGATCGATTTAGTGAAATGGTAACACAGTACCATTTGTCAGCCGAACTGTCATGTTGGAAAGCTGTCAGGGGTTGTCTATGAAATCGTGACACGCTGACGTTTGACAATCAGTCATGTTCAAAGAGAATATAATCCCGGGTTATGTTGGTAAACGTTGGGAGGTTATCGGAGTTACGAGGTGGTAGTATTTATTTGTATAGACTAGATGTGCCTCGCGGCTTCACTCACGTAGCCTAATATACTCCTTGTAACATCAGCTATTTGCCAGTGATAGTCCCTACAAAATCGGTAAAGTCCCTTCGGAGGTTACCCAGAACAAACAGAAAGACTTTTAAAAATGGTTGTTTTCTGATAAGTACCGTATATAATTTCATAGGCTTTTAGTAAAAAGCTTTTATTTCACTGAAAAAACTTAACGGCTATAAATAAACAAGTTGCTGCTATTTACAACCAAGTAACTTGCTTCGGAGGGAGCCTGCAATGTTTGTTGCTAAAATTATACAAGTCAACTTTGTTAACATATGTTGGTAATATAAACCCAGTAAGTTGGTCAAAAAATAGGTATTCAAGGTTGGTTGCTTCTAACCTATTCACTCATTTAACTTAGCAAACCTATTTACTATAGTGAATCGAGTTACTCTGTTAACAATACCCAAGCTTCTTAGTTATTACAAATCAATTTAATCGGTAACTTCAAAGAACTAACTTGGTTAAAAAAATAAACACAACTGTCGTCATAGCCAACGTGCTTTGTTGTGTTTAGCAAAGTAATTCAGTAGACTCAAATATGTTGATTCGTAAAACTAGCTAAGTAGCTTGATTAATGTTAATCATGTCATATTGGGTAGGGACAGCCAATCGACTTTGTTACTTCTACTCAATTCAAATTGGTATACGTAGCCAAGTTACTGGGTACTGTCACTCGTGTTCTTTGGGTAACTACAACTAATATACTCTGTTCTTTCTAGTCAATTAAGATTGGTATATTTAGCCAAGTTACTTTGTATTCTTAGGCGGGTTTATTGGGTAACCATAGATAAAATACTTTGTTGCAAGTACCAATTTAAACGACACATATTAAGCTAGTTTTAAATTTTCAGTATAAGCTGACCTGTGACTGTACGTAAAGCCTAATACAATGCGAGGTCAGCTCATACTGAAAATGTGTAGTTTGATATGTTGTCGTTTGTACCTACCATTGTTACTCACAGTGCAGTGGGTAAAAATTTGGCATGTCGGGAAAAAAACAATGAAACGTTCGTGCAGTAAAACAACAGATATTTTGCCGACAGACCAAACTTTAAAGAAACTGAAAGAAAATTACGTACATAAATTAAATAAGCTTTATTTGGTACACGATACAGTCATGTCAGTACGTACTATTCTTAAACATACCACTCTTAAATACTACTATTACTCTTAAAAATAGTACACAATATCATGAAATCGACATCAAAGGACCGACTGCAACATCGCGAAAAAAAACTGCCAAAATCTACGGAACAGCTTTTTTTTTTCGCAATGTTGGAGTCGGTCCTCTAATGAAAATTTTTTAGGTTCGTGGTCTGAGTCACTCCTTAAAAGTTTGCTCATGATTTCAATTTCACCCTGTTCTTTCATAGTATACAACCCTGATGTAACGCGGACCTGTCTCACGATGCATCTATACAGGGTATGGCGTAAATAATGGATAACCCTGAAACTGTCGATTGGCCAGATTATCATCTATCATTTACCCCACTTAAATCGCCATATGCTCATGGATACCCTTAATGTCATTTTGTTTTTTTTTATGTCACTCCTGAATATTTGTATTATCAGACCAGTATCAAGATTTTTTTATTAAATTCTAAGATCAAAAAATACTTATATTCAATTCGCAATAACTTTGTACTTTATCAAGATACTGGTAATTATTATACCATTTTAGAATTTGCATTAAATAGGCAATTTCCTAAAATAATGGGCCACCGCAGTGTAGTACATTTCTTTTTTCCATACAGGGGCCCAAAATTACATAACAAAATGGTTATCATAGATTGTAATAAACAATCTTGATAGAGGTCTGATAATACATATATTCAGGAATAACATAAAAAAAAAAACGAGCCCAAGTCACCAATTGTAGAAATGGCAGCTGATTTTGTAAGAGTAAGTACGATTTTTATTTAAAATATCAAAAATATCAATAATTTGGTCTTCCATAGGCATTTGGCGAAATAAGTGGGGTAAATGATAGATAATAATCTGGCCGATCGACAGTTTCAGGGTTATCCATTATTTACGCCACAACCTGTATATCTAGTCTTTAAGTATATCTGCATAATAAGCTATTATTCACAATGACATTCATAATGGACTTCTTAAAATTACATATTGTTCACCATTGAATAACATACACAAAGCATTTGGAATTGGTGATAGCAACGAATTATAAAATACAGTGCAGTATTCATCTGACGGGTTTACATGATATGCAAAGTAATGTTCATCAAAATCTATGGTCTCTAAAACATTTCCCGAAAAAATTATTTCTTTACTATTATACACATAAATATTTTCGATAACTAGAAACTTATAAAGATATCCATCTTTATCTGAATCGTATACAAGCACACATCCTTTGCTGTAACGTATTGAACACATCATAACCCAAGTCACTTTGATCAAGGGCTTAAAAAAAAGTAAAAAAAAAAAAAAGTAGTAGTTTAAAAAATTACCTTGCTCGTAAGTTAAGAGCAGCTCAATATTTTTATCTTTGCTGCTTTTCTTGCGCGCCTTTGCCAATTCAAATATTTTTGGCTTGATTGTGGGGAAGCTTTCAGTGATTTCGGTATATTGTCCTTTGTATAGATTGTCAAAATCTTTTTCTAGCTGTGAACAAACAAAAGAAACGTAAGTAAGTTTACAAAAATATTTATACTAAAGCAGACAAAAATTCAAAAAACTGAACTCACCAGAAGATATCCTTTGGGTTTTTTAAGAGCCGCATATTCATCGAAGTATTGAGCTATGGATAACTCTTTTGAAGCAATTAGTCTTGTCTCTGTGGTCTCTTCCCACTTTTTTTCTACAGCTGTCCAAGGCTCAGAAGAATTTTTAAGCCATAAAAGTTTGTCATCTTCATCTTTCTCATCAGTCAGTCCGTCTGGTAAACGTAAGCTTGGAGATTGAGGTGAAGACTCTGATCTTGAAATTCGCCGGCGCTTCTCGACTACGCCAGTATCTCTGTATTTTCGTTTTAGGTTATGAATTTGGTCTGGTAATTTACCAGCTAATCTTGTTATGATGCCACGTGTAGATTTAACGATTTTGGTGTGAAAATATACAGAAGATTTTTCTTGCGGAAATAAGCTAGTTATAGCACGCGCCCAATTCACATAAACAGAAGATCTGACAATTTGTTCAGGGTTTTGTCGTAATATACAGGTTCCGATAATTCTCACTAAAGACAGACGTGCCGCATTATTTAGTGGAATAGTTTTATCCAGTTTCAACAGTCCTTTTCCTTCTAAAGTACTGTTCAACAGCAACCGTAAGTCCTGAAATACGACAATATATAAGTTTTAGGGAAAAAAGTACATTGATACTATACGTAATACATGCAAGCACAAAAAAGTATATACAAACACATATTTCTAAGGACGTCGAATCTTCAGGTAATTTAATAGTGACCGGTGATTTACGTAAAGGAATAATGAGCGACGAGCTTGCAGCAGGCGTGCTAGAGGTAAATTCTTTGGAACTCAAAGGGTTGTCATCAAGCGGAAATGTTAGTAGGTCACCTATAGAAAAATCATCACCAATCTGCAAGCAAACCATACATAAAATAAAATGAAGCTTGTGAAGCAACACATACCTGTAGGTATTTTTATAACTTACACTTTGAATATTTGCATTAGGATGCATGCTAGATTTATAAACTTCCAAGTTTTTAGAAAATATTGCTCTAGGTCCGATTAATGGAATCATCTCCTTAATCATACATTCAGTAAGCATAGGAAGAGATAAAGATGTAACTGAATTTTCTGTAATTTGAGAAAGTTTGATCGCGCATTATGAATATTTACGGAAAACACATAAAACAGGTAGTTAAGTAGGTATACAACGTGTAACGGAATAAACGCAAGACCTCAGAAACCCCAATTAGAATATTAAATTATAGAACTAAAACAACATCTGTAATTTAATTTACTTAAAGAACACCCATTTTTTTTTAAATAAAATAGTTGTCCTGACTGAACGTAAAACGTTCGAGCATACTACTCTATCCCTACGCACACACTCATAGCGCACACTCGTGCGCGTGCCTACGTCGTAGTAGCACAGTATTACTATTATACAGTAGGGAATCGCCTTTGATGTAGAGCGATGCCGCCGCCCTCGTAGGTATCCACGCGGTTGTTCGCCTATATGCAAGGATTGTTACAAAATTCAAAATCAAATCGTCGTAAATATTTTATAAAATAATCAGTTATTATCAAGAATAAACTATAAACGGTTACTTGTAGGTCGTTCTGGAACAGAAATCCAAAACTATCATCGATGATCGAACTCGGAACGATTGGGACTATATTTATCAAAAAGTAACAATTAAAAAATCAGCTGTTCAGTATATTTATGTTCGCCTAACTCGTCAAAATGTACAGAACAGCTAATATACAGCATTGCCTAATAATACATTAATTTATCTAAAATATTGTTTCCTAAGAGAGCAGTGGTGGCCCAGTGGTAACGGCCCCGACTTACGAGTTGTAGGTCGTGGGTTCGAACCCAGCCAGGCGCATTACTTTGTTTAATTTGTTTCATCACCACTACTCTCAAAACGGTGAAGGAAAACATCGTGAGGAAACCGGCATGTCCTAGAACCAAAAATTCGAAGACATGTGACATCTACCAACCCGCACTGGGCCCGCGCAGCCCAGTCCCTCTCACAGAGAGGAGGCCTGTGTCCCAGCAGTGGGAAAATTATAGGCTGATTATATATATTGTTTCCTACAAATAACAAAAAAAAAATATATTGTTTCCTACAAATAACAAAATGGCGGTGCGTGCGCCGCCGGCGGCATATCAAACGTCAAAGGGTTAAGTCGGTAAATTATTGCGTCCCGCTCTTTCATATTGATTTTGCGTTTGCAAAAAACGTACCTCAGATTTTCTAATATTTTGTCATTTCTCAACAAAAGATTGTGTAATGCGGAATTACAAATTCAGTCATGCATTTAAAAAAGCTTTATTGCTTTGAAATAAGGTTGAAATTTTCTTAAATTACGTACAATAGGGGTGTGTGAGTAAGGATAGATATGATTATTATTATGAGTGACCGAACTACAAAGTACAAATTCGGTTGTGCAGTTAAGTAAGACGTATTGCTTGAAATTAAGGATTAATATTCCTTAAATTAAATATTTCATTTTTCGTACACACACTGACTTAAATCTAAAATGTATTGATATTTACGTGAGTGTATGGATAGCTATGGAGCGATCTACAAATTCAGCCATACATTGGATTGGATTGGTTTTTTACATTGGGTTTTTATTACTGAGATAAGGCTTAAATTTCCCTAAATAAAATATTTTATTACGTTGGTTTTATGCAGTGATCCTAATTTAGATTAAATAAAGGATTTTTCCGGAGAAAATTAACACATATAAATAATGATGGAAATCGATTCAGAAGCCGATTCTGAGCAAACTACTTTCAGGTATTGCGTTACACGTTGTATAGGGACACGAGGTTGCGGACAACAAAGGTACTTTTATTTAATTTAAAAAAGTAGTTGTTGTGTATGTCTATACTAAGAGATTTAAATCGTGTCTACTTACGTTTAAAAACTTCAATATATTCTTCTAAATTCCATGCTGTGAGAAGATTTGTAACCTCTTCATCCATTTTTAGTTTTATATGAATATAAAATCCTTGCGTTAATAACAGCAAATAATATTTGTCACTAATACTCACGCAGTACCTACAATATCGCACCACAAAAATTTTGTCACTTCTACCTTCTACTGTTATAAAATAAACCCGGCACCTAGCAGCAGCGCTTCAAAAGACGTTCGTCACGCGACTATGATTTGAGAGAAATGGCCGAATTCGCAGGCTATGCAGCCAATTCCTTGTTTATTTTTGTCAAGTCACACGGTTAAATGCATCATAGCGAATTATTTAATTCGAGCTAACTATGATTATGTCTAAAATTAAATGACTTATTTATTAATAAATAGTAATGTAAACTTGTATATTTTTAACAGAACACTATACAAATATTAGCCAAGTATGGTTGTATCTAAAATTAAATAACTTACTTATTATAAAATAGCAATGTAGCCTTATCTATTTTTAACTAATGTAGCCTTGTAAATTTTAACCAACTATGATTATGTCTAAAACTAAATATCTTACTTATTATGAAATAACAACATAAGCTTGTCTAATTTTAACCGAATTCGGTAAGGGTAAAATTTAACGAGTCGGTAATTTAGAAATAAATAAGTACTTTGTTAATAATAGCCAATCATATTTAGCAATACTTGCTTGTATAATATTAGCAAAGCTTTATTGCACATTTTAAATATGTCTTGATTGAATGCAGCCGAATAATTTTTAACAGAGCTTAATTGGTACTTTGCTAAAGCAAATTTTTTTCAGTGTTGATATTACAAACAGACACCTCAATTTTATTTATTTGTAAAGAATTATACGTAAAAAGAAGTCAAAAATCAATTGCTGGATTAGTCGCTGGCAAACAGACTTGAAGCACATAGAAATCGAAGACATAACTAATGCTAGCTAGCTAGCTTGTGAGCTAGTGACATATAGATTGTGACCTAGTCAACTTTAAACTAAAATATACAAAGCCACACTTATTTTTTACTAGCTGCTGCAATAGCCAAATACTATGAGGGAAAATAATTCCTCGTAGCCTAATCAGTTAGGCAACAAAGAAACACCCTTCTATTATAGCCTGGTACTTCTAGTACAGTCTTGGTTTAAATGCACAAAAAAAAGTAAAAGTAAAAAATCATTTATTGACATAACTTTTTGTACAAATTATCAATGAACCCATAGGCTGCCGAACTAGTAAAAACTGTGTTTCAGCAACCAGTGGCTTCTCCCATCTTTAGACAATATTATAATTATGTCGATTTTTTTATTTTTTTTAAATTCCTATATACTTTTATTATATAACTATAAAGTATGTCACACTACTAAAACTAATTTAAAGTATAACTAATTTTTTTTTCCTTCATATAACAGTTACAGTGAAATACGTGTCTGTGCCTGTGTTAGTGTGTGTGAGTGTGTGTGTGTGTGTGTGTGTGTGTGTGTGTGTGTGTGTGTGTGTGTGTGCGCGTGCGTGCGTGCGCGTGTGTGTGTGTGTGTGTGTGCATATGCGTGTCATGCGGATTTCATGGGTTTTATTTTTTTGCGCGGAACTCTAATTCTTTTTCCAAAATAATAGTAGCCTAAGTTACTCTTTATAACATCAGCTATCTGCCAGTGAAAGTCCCGTCAAAATCGGTCCAGCCGTTTCGGAGATTACCCTGAACAAACAGACAGACAGACAAACATTTTAAAAAATGGTTGTTTTGTTATCGGTACCGTATATACTTTCATTAGCATTTAGTAAAAAGCTGTTATTTTGATATTACAAACAGAAAGTTCAATTCTATTTATTTGTATAGATGTATAGATAATAACTTGAACGCGAAGGCCTTTATGAGTCGGGCAATACGATGCTTTCAATCCACAGCTCGTACATCTGCACGCGCGTGTACACGCCGGCAGAGGGAATGGTCCCGCAGTTGTGCCCAAACGACGTGACGCCAAGCACTGTCCAAATGCAAGCTGGGATCGCTAGCTCGTAGTGTAGTGGCCCGCCACTATCACCCTAAGGACACATAGAGTGGGTTAGTAAAGAGAGTAGGAGAGTATTATTATGTATTTATGTTAGGTGTAATTATTTTAATATTAGTTTGGCAGTTTTATGTTACTAATAATACATCTACAGTCCACTATGTTTTCAAAAAATGCTTTCCATTCAAAAGCGATCTGTACCCGGCAAGTACAGATCGCTTTTAGCGATAAGGCCGCTCGTAGTAGCACTTATTGTATAAGTTTATTATATTTGTTATTTTCTTTGGTGTATACTCATTATCAGCCTCTTACGCTCCCACTGCTGGGATACCGGCCTTCTCTCAGAGAGAGAGGTATGGGCCATAGACCTAGGCCATCCACCACGCAGGCCCAGTGCGGATTGGTGGATGTCACATGTCCTCGAATTTTGTGGTGAACATGCCGGTTTCCTCACGATGTTTTCCTTCACCGTTTTAGAGCGAGTGTGATAAATCCGCACATAATTTGTTATGGTCAAGTCGGGATTCGAACTATGGTGCGTTGGATTGAAAGTCGCACAAGTTCCCGCTCGGCCACACTCGCTCTTTGTGTTTATAATGAAGCGTTTATCTATATATCTATAGGCGTCCCCATAAGGTTTGCGATAATACAACACGTTTGTCAGACGTCTGCGTGATCGCAGTCAATTTGATGTAGAGAAGGAAGGATAGGAATACTCACACCGCAGGTGTCTCGGATTAATTGATGGTGCCCATAGCACATCTGTAGATTAGGATCGATGCCAGAACGCATGTGCCGATGCACTGGATACAGCGTCGAGCACTCCAACTCATTAAACCGCTCCAATGACACCTGCCGGCAGATATTACAGACTAGCTTCCGCCCGCGATTTTCACCAGCGTTCTCTCAGGAACCGTGAATTTTTCCGGGATAAAAAGTAGCCTATGTTACTCTCCGGTCCATAAACTATATCTATGCCAAAAATCACGTCGATCCGTTGTTCCGTTACTGCGTGAAAGAAGGACAAACCAGCAAACCAACAAACACACTTTCACATTTTATAATATTAAAGTAGGAGTAGGATAAGTAGGATTATAAAAACGCCTATTATTTACCTCATATTTAACAAAACCAGAAAAGTTGTGGGTTTTTTTTATGCCATTTGGTAACGAGACGAGCTGGTCGTTTGCCTGATGGTAAGCATAACGCCGGCCCATAACAATTGCATTGCCACTCAGAACTCTGAAACACAAAGGCCTGCGTGGCACTGCAGTGCGCTCGTTACCCTAAGACATTAGGTATTAAGTCTCATAAGCCCAGTAATTTCACTGGCTACTCTGCTCATCAAACCGGAACACAGTAATGTTTGCACATTACTGCTTGGCGGCAGACTTCAGGAGCAAAGCGGTGATAACAACCCAGATGGACACTCGCAGAAGAGTTAGTCCTACCACTAACAATGCTACTAATTTAATACAATATGTATTATGTTGTTTTAAGCACGCTAGGAGTGTACTCGCCTTTTGCATAGTATCAGCTAGGCCGGAGTGACGACCAAGCGCTCCCCATCCAGTGGCCAAGACGCGATCTATAGGGTTTTCATAGTGTTGAAGAGGCACGAATGGTGGCAAGCACGCCGGACGAACGCCATTCTTGAATTGCACGCTGGAACCAGATAGAAACCTGAATATGACTACTAATACTTGACACGTCTTCTTTGAAGCTGGCCTAAGTGATATTATGATAAAAGAACCAATATAAATGTTGGGCACTGATAGAATGGCAGAATCGATTATTTTGTTTTTTGAATAAATCTCTTCAGATTATAATTTTATTTCTAAGAAGCCTAGCATGTTACTGTATGTAGAGCAGAGCATCTTGGGTCATGAATCATTACTGAGTGGTGATCATAACAATGGAATCAATTTTAGGCAGTGCCTATACCTACATAGGCCTGAGTTAAGGCAGCAACTTTGATACAGTCACTAGACACTGGGATACAGTAGAATTTTGCCATAATTATAAGTTAACGCAAAGTTATACTTTTACTTAATCAATGACTTTAGTCAAGGGAGTATTTTTTCTCTAAGATGCTAGTAGGATAATGTACCGGCATAGGCTAATGAAAAGTGTTATAGAATAGTAGAATGGGATAAAATAAATAGAATATCGGTGAATTCTAAACACTGCCATTATATAACGATACCAGTTTCCGCGCCCACTGCTTCGCCCGTGTGGTATATCTGCATAAGTTTCGCGCAATAACTAGTTATTAGTTACTAGGCAATATACAAGAATGAGAAGGGTGGAGCGTGCGAGTAGTTAAAGTTTATTTCCGTACGGTATCTCAGTTTCCAGCAACGCAATGTCGTGGTACTTGTGCGGTGATTTGAACAAAGGGTGTGGTATGGCGCGCCCCACACGATACCGCTGCCAGTACTCCTCTGGATCTGATCGCTTCAGCAATCCCACTGCAATTTCAGTTACTGGACCCCTGTAAGCGAACAACGTACTAAAACTTCTTAATGTCTTTAAGTGTCATAATTATGTGGCCATTCAAAAATAAATGCCTGTGTGTCCCAAAAATAGGCAACTCTCAATTTTCAAATTATACCTTCTGCGAGCGTGGGACCTACTGTGAGCAGCTCAGCTCATATGTCATGATACAAACATACACCGCTCGCTTGGTTCGCATCGCTCGACCATGAGCCGCGTGGTGTCAGTTTTTTTAGCCGCACTCAAACTACTAGTAGAGACACGGTTACTCGTCCAATTCTTAAGTACTGATGTTCCCATCGCGGTGAATCACGCGCTCACTATGAGCCGCTCAGTTTGCATTTGGAGAATGCTGAGACCAAGCGGCTCTCTCTATACCTACACGCTCGTACCTCTTAGGGCCTCATACTCACAGACCTTATACTCACAGCTCGCTATTTAAGCAGTGAGCAGCAGTAAGCACAAACCGCTCGCTCACGAGTGAACCGCTACATAACCAGTCTGTCGGCTTCGTGCTGTTGCGATACCCAAGTAGCGCCTGTCAACAAACACATCTCACCACAACAATAGAATAATACGCACGTAGGGAAAATACATCATCATCCGCTGGAAGGCATCCACTTCTGAACATAGACCTCCACATAGTACGCCCCTTTTGTTGTTCGAGTTTATGAAATTCACAATTATTCTTTGAAGAAAAGGTCAAAATTCTACTACAGAATGTTGTTACGTATGAAGTAAGCGTTTTTTTTATATTGTCCCAATTACAATATTATACCTATCCATATGTTTATGTATCTGCTATTTGTTTTATGCATCTCTACAGATGTAGGTATTGCACTTGTTTTTTTTATGACCTTTTGTTGATTTGTTTCCAATAACTGGCCCTTTTTAAGATTCACAGTTTTTGTGTGGTACGCAAATAAAATCATAGCACGTAAGCCTAAAGGTTGTTTTCAGGTCTTGAATGTGTGTGTGCATTGTATATTATTATCTGTATGTATTATATCCACGCCCCCTGTGACAAAGGACGTCGACACACTCGTACTCCGGGCAGCCCTAGATCAGCTGATTCACTTGAACAATGTTGACCTTTGTCAAATGATAATGTTGATTAAAAGAGACGTAAAAAAAATCCAGAAAATCTTCCGGTTTGAAGTATTTTTTTATTTTATTTTGAATGAAGTTTATTCAAGGTAGGTTCTCACAACCTGTCGACAGCCATGGTCCTAATCACCCTTTCCGGGATAACATACCAATTCAAACTCACACTGTGAAAAAAAAAATGTTCTAATACTTAATTAATACATAATAATATTATATTATTTAGATAATTAGATACTCAATCAAATTCTATTTTAAAACACGTGTCTTCACAGATTATAAAGATTATTTTTACAGCTAGTCAAGAATGTTTGGGTTGTACGTATCTTCTGTGTGGGCCACACCGCCAGCGACACAGGAAACCCTATTGTGTGAGTGTGTATTAGTTAAGTCTTATAAGTAATATTTACCATGTGAGGGAACTCTCCTCGCATGACATCCTCGCCACCTGCGGGCGACACACTACTTGGACTGTAGATGTGGCATTGTCCCCTTGTACGGTTTACCACGCTACGGACTAACCATGACCTCAACGGGCACGGGTAGTCCAGCCGCTGGAGCCACTCGAGGCACTCTGAAGCACAGTAAGAACACACTATTTTACCGTTGGTAGGACTAACTCTTCTGCTAGTGTCCATCTGGGTGATTACCACCGCTTTGCTCGTGTAGTCCTTTTTTTGTTATTTGGTAACGAGACGAGCTGGTCATTTGCCTGATGGTAAGTATAACGCCAGCCCATAACAATTGCAGTGCCGCCCAGTACTTTGAAACACAAAGGCCTGTGCGGCACTGCAGCGCGCTCGTTACCCTCAGACATTAGGTATTAAGTCTCATAAGCCCAGTAATTTCACTGGCTACTCAGCTCATCAAACCGGAACACAGTAATGCTTGCACACTACTGCTTGGCGGCAGACTTCACGAGCAGAGCGGTGGTAACAACCCAGACGGACACACGCAGAAGAGTTAGTCCTACCACTAAAGAAACAGTAATGCGCACTTGTAAGCGATTACTTACTATTCTATGTTTTAAGTATGCACGATCTTCAAACATGTCGTCAAAATTATAGAGTCCAATCGCTTATCAACTAAAAATATAAAGAATAATCTTTACTGTCATAAGGTTTTTGTCCCGTTTTCCAAAGTAAACGCCCCTTGCCATCCAGCACAACGTTACTGGAAATTAATATATAAAATTGTCCATAATCCATACATAGTAACGGGATATTTACCGTGATTATTAGTAAAGGGAAATCTAACTCTGTTGCAAGCACCAGGTTTCAGTATCCCCGTAAACATGGTGCTTGCAACAGCCAGCGTTGAAATTCGTGTGCTCATCGCTCAATAACGGTAAATATCCCGTTACAATGTATGAATCTATACTAATATACTTAATATTATAAAACAGTAGAGATTTATTTGTTTTTTTTACCGTTAATCTCTGAAACCGCTGGAACAGAATATGGTCCAGTTCTAAAAATTCTTTTTTTTATTTTATTTTATACTATTTGATAACGAGACGAGCTAGTCGTTTGCCGGATAGTAAAGAACCCGATCCTAGTTAGCAATTACCGTGAAACAAAACAAATAATTTGTCTTTAAATAAATAAAAACAGGCTTTTACAGCATTGTCTGGTAATCAGAACCAAAGTGCAAAACAGCAGCATGGTTTAGGCTACTTGAACCATCACCGCTGCCTTTATTTTTATGTCTTCGTTCGTATGTTTTCGTTAGTGGTAGGACTAACTCCTCAGCGAGTGTCCGTCTGGGTTGTTACCACCGCTTTGCTCCTGAAGTCCGCCGCCAAGCATTATAAATACGGAAGCACTACTGTTTTTCAGTTTAATGAGCAAGATAATCAGACAAATTACTGAGCCACCACAGATCTTTAGTCGCCTGTTTAGCTAGACAGCGTCTAAAGATATTCGTCAAAAATGATTAGAAATGTCACAACAGAATTGTGTTAGACAACGGTTAGACACTACTTAAATCAGGATTTGTGGTTGCTCATATTTAATCGCTCGCCTAAGGCATGTTTAGGCGTTAAACAGCGTTTAAGACAGGTTTAACGTGTGTTTAATTTTTTTGTGGTAAGACCCTTTGTGTTTCAAAGTTTTGAGTAGTACTACAATGTGTCCATACACATTGTAGTACCACTCAAAACTTTTGAATAATGGTATAAGCTTGAATCATCATTCAAACGACGAAGTATAATTATACTGAATACACGCTCACGCTCACCTCGAGTTTGAAACTAAATAGCAGTCGGTGCAGCAAACGCGGTGACTTTTTTTGCCTGAACGGTGACTCTGTGAGCATTTCTGCGAACAAACTCATGTACGATTATAGAATTTTTTTTACATTATACTAAATTCTTTATTGCACAATCATAGTGGAAGGTACATAGGCACACTTAATGCTATAAAGCATTGTCTTCTAGTTAACCTCGATGTAAAACGGTTATTTTACACGGTACCTAGTGCAGATAATCTTGATTGGGTAGGTATTTAAATTTGTACGGAAAAATAAAATAAATGTAAACAGAAAAAAAAAACACATAATCAAATATAATATAGGTACCCTAGGTAAAATAATAAAGATTTAGCAGTATTATGAGTGCTTTCAATGACTTCTATCTTTACACAACACCCTAGACAGAGAACAATTATTGGATAGGTTAAAATTGCGGTCAAACGCTAATCTATCGAAATAGAAAAATAGACTTACCAGTGGGTGCACGATGCCTTTTATATAGGGGTTGGTTGAGAAGCAGAGGTGGGGAGATACGCAGCGCCCACGCACGCCATTCACAATGCACACCCTGCTCATCCCTGTGAACACGGAGTTTTTTGATCGTCTACTGCTGAACATGGCCAAATGAAAGGGAGCGTTTTGCATTAATACACCACGCTTGGCTGGTGTCAAAGCCACTTTCAAGCCAGCTTTACATTTGCAAGCATGTAAAGGTAGCTAGACCATCAGCACAGTTCAAAGCGGCTCATTTGCTACCCGCCAATCTGAATGATGGACTGCATGTAAATAATAAAGAAAATCAAATTAATTTAATAACATACAACTTGGTTTGCGATAATGAAAGAGATGGGAGATTAGTTACACCATAAAACATAACTGAAATTTACATTATCCTGATTTTGTGGACAGGAGTTGGGTTCCAATTCTAAGTTTTGAGTGGCACTGCAATTGTTATAGGCAGGTGTTTTGATTACCATAGGGCAAATGACCTGTCCGTCTTGATACCATGTAGAATAGGCCGCGTCCCGCCCTAGGTAGACCGTAGCATCTGTGGCCGTCAGATGCGTTCCGATTCTTCCATACACGAGCGTTCCAAATCCATCGCTCCGCGCGACGTGAATAGAACGGATGGTCCAATTTTGGGCACTCCATTCCGGACGTGCCATCGCCCTATTCTCCAGTCATTCTGCGTCACGAGTACTGCCAACTGAGAGCGAAATGGCTAACGTCGTATCGGCCAGTAACGATGAGTTGGAACGGTGAATTTGGAACGTTTGAATTTCTAATAGTTCTATCACTCCATCCGAGATTCTCCACACACAGGTGCTTTTTGGAACGTTGGATTGGTAGATTGTGAATTGGAGTGGTCGGGTACGTGTTATGTTATTGGGTAGGACGCTGTGCATACAGCGGGCAGGCGGCGACGGGTCTCACACTGTCTCCGCATTCCCCCGAGTGCTCAGGTGTGCGTAAAGGCATTTCATTCCGGAATCAAAATAAAGGTGTAAAATGACTTACTCTTACGTACAGTTGTGACATTACGTACTGTCGGGGCTTCTATATCATCTTCCGCAGCCAAAAACATATTACTATTTAGACCTAATAATACCGCATACAATATAATCAGAAATACATTTATTTTAAGACGCTCCATAGCGAAACCTGTGGCTCGCCACTCAATGCTACACTAATAAATTTAAAAGTAGATTTTGGACAAGTGCGAGTGAAGCAGATACACCGAGATTTCCGTATAGTACCTACTAGGTTGATTTGATTGACCATCGTCTCTTTCACTCACTCTCGGATTAAATCTTATACCATTTTTAACAGCCTTCAAAAAAGGAGGGGATTTTCCATTTGTCTATGTTTTTTTATTTTTGGTTTTTGTTTATGGCGATGAACTCGATTTCTCTGCCAAACGGCAACCGATTTTATTAATTCTTTTATTGATGTGTAGGCCCTATCTCAAGAGACTAAATAATACCATAAATAAGGATGGAAAATCGCTCTCTTTCTCGCTCGCGCATTTCTACATTTTTGAAGATAATCAATATAAAATTATGAAAAATCGTATTCGGTGAAGCTGCTGGCAATAACATTACAAAGGTACGGCAAAAGTATCATTTTGATCCGATCAAATTTTCATACATGAAAATGGGCAAAACATATAATTATAATCCCATTTTTAGGTTTAAAAACTTAAGTGGATCAAAATGAAATGCAGACCTCTTAGTATTTCAAAGTATCGAGTAGTATCTACTATATTTATTATGGGCAGGCGGCATGCTTACCAAATGATCGGCCAGTGTAGTATATAAAAGCTATAGACAAAGGCTCCAAACAAACCTTTAGACAGATAAACAAACCAAAAAAAAAATTTTTTTTTCGAGAGAGAAACTAAATAAATCTAAATAATATAAAATAGTGCTTCAATTATAACGCGAAATAACCGGAACTGCGTCCAATTCGTATGCAGTAAATTATCTCTATCACTATAGTCGTACTGCAGTGAAGGAGTGATTCTGGAAATGACTGCTACTTGCTTACTGCTGTCGCAAGATTGTAATTAGCCTGCCGTAGAGTTGTCGGGTCAGACCCACCTTGACATAACTCCCTCATAGGGCTCCAGATGGCGTGGTTGAGTATCCTGAGCATATCACCTCGTGAAGGCCCAGTGACAAAAAATTTGACAGGTTCAGTTTTTTCATTTCGAATGGAACCCCAAAAGCCAAATAACAATGACCTTAGCTCTGCGGGTTAACAAATGGGCATATATTTACACCTTTTAGCGCAGATCCATAGTCAACCAGCAATTGTACTGTCACCGATTTTAAAAATACACTGGGCCGCAAAGATATCGTTTCGGTCACTAAAACCTCTATAACGTCCAAAATATTGGAATTAACTTTATGAAATAAAGATTGTATTACAGACAATTTTATATATCTATAATTCTATACAAATAAATAAAATTGAAGTGTCTGTTTGTAATATCAAAATAACAGATACACAGGCAGGGAGGGAGTGAAAGGCTGTTATTATCTATTTCATTGCTTTCGGATAGATTTACTTCAAGCCGCGCGTGAGCTTAATATAATGCTTCGTAAAACGCGCTCGTTGAAAAACTGTGGTTTGGTTTGACAGCAAAACGCAAACATTCATGACCATTTTGAAAATTATCACTCGAAACGGGATATTTACCACGTAGTTATATTATTTGATTTGAGTTTCCGATATTTCGGCGATGTTGCAAACGCTATGATCACAGGAGAACAAATCAAATAATATACATGGTAAATATCCCGTTTCTAGTGATAATTTTCAAATTGTTGATGACCATGACAGTTTAAAAACCTATATTCATGACCATGTAATGACGGCCTAACATTTGGAAATACACTAAAATAAGTATCGTCAGCAATAATTTATTGAAATCTTCCATTATTAATTCACTTTAGATCTACGTATTAACCTACTTAATTTAGCGCAACTAATTATTATTAATGTATTCCTATTATGCGAGGTTTGTAGTCCCAATTCGATTGTTTTGTTTTGAATTATCAAAATAACATATAGGGTAAAAGCCGGATAGTTGCCGCACTTTTCAAAAACTCTCTATTATTAAAAAATATGTACTTACTGCGATTAATACAACATGTATGTCAAAACATAGGTCTTTGATCTTTAATAGGAGCCTATTTTTGTAAACATAATTAATATGGTTTTCGAGTAAATGCTGTTTTATTAGACCTCTCAAAAAAGGGATAGTTGCCTACCGTGGCGGATAGTAGCCTAACGGCAAAAATGCTTCCGGGGATACTTGCCTCGTGCAGGGCTATAGACGCCACACTATGATTTTATTAGATAGAAACAAATTTAATATCAATTTAAGTAATCCGTCTTTATTGTTTATCGATCCTTTATTAAGTATCTACTAATAAAATATTAATTAACATTATTAAATAGTAAGTATTTCAGTTTTAATGTTTTAAACTATAAAATAAAAATACAATAAAAAGAACCTCCAAGTGCTGGCCTGTACTTAGGTCAAAGATAAATCATTGCCATTCAACGTGGCAATGCTGCCAGTATTTTGGGAACGTCGCCTACTGAATTTCACCTAAAGAAAAAGTCTTTGCTTTATTAAAGAATTTATAATTGCGGATAGTTGCCCCAAGGGCGACTATCCGCAAAGGCAAATAGGGCAACTATCCTTTTTGATACGGATACTTGCCCTTTTTATTTGCGAAATAAATAAAAACTATATAACAATAAAACGTAATAAACAGTGTAATTTAAACTGTAAAGCATGCAAATAAACAAAATCTTGACTGAAACCACAGTCAGTTAAAAAAATATTCAATGAAATATACTGACCAATATAATTTTGACGCTCGTCAAAGTTTCGGCGCGGAGGTTTTTTGCTCACACGGACAAGACGCGTGCGTCTATTCAGACAATTTACATGGCACCGAGGCCTGTGGTAGAAGGGCTTCTAATTATAGTAAAGTACTAACACCCCCAACATCCCTAACATAGTGTATTAGACACTGCGGCAAGTATCCCACTGAGGCAACTATCCGGGTTTTACCCTAATTAAAACAAAACATGAACGATTCCAAAATCAATATCTACCATGTTGTACCGGAGAATAAGTTAGTTTTATCCTATGGTTTTATCATAAATGGTAAGTAAGTTATCGCTTTTTGACAGCTCGCATAAAGACTGGACAAACAGGCTTGCTTAGTCAGATTGATTGCAATATGCGGTCCAACAACGTGGTAAGAGAGTATTTGATGATGTATAGGTTTAGGTTTAAAGACATTTATTCTCAAAAAAGACATTACATATCACTTGCTTGAGAACAATTCCAAACATTAATAAAATTATCACAACATCGTCGCGTCCAGTAGATTATACCTACCCACCCAGCGTATTCATTTCCTTATGAGACTGTGATCTGCTATTAGGTGTTGAGCAAGTTGTTTTTTAAATACGTTGAATGAGTTTACATTTTTTATGCGTGAGGGTATCTTATTATATAGATGTGCTCCTTCAAATGTTAATATTTTTTTGCCGTAGTTGGTTCTAGCTTTTGGTAAGGCTAAAAAACTAGCCCGTCGGGTGCTTCGTTTTGTAGTTTCTCTTATTTTTGTAAAAGAAATATTACTGTATCATATATGTATGTATCATTAGAATAACCTGTTTTCACGCGTGCTCTCCTCTTGAACTCCCTATATCGACACACTAGACTAGAGTCTAGACTGTAGAGTTTTTTTCTAAATTATGTGGCTCTAGAGAGTCCATGGATCTTCAGTTTTCCTAGCTATCAGTCCTAATTAGAAAATTTGTCATCAAGCACCTATAGGATATATAGCACCTTCCAGCAGCTGCAAATGAGGGCCAGTTCTAACGTCAAACTTATCCGCTTACTTTAACCACATCGTCGACGAGTTCTGAAATCCTAAATGGTAAACTATTAAAAAAAAACGAGTAACCACTTATAACACAAAATACTTTCTTGTTTTGTGCCTATAGTTTACGTGTTTTTCAATGCACTGACAGACACCGTATAACTCAGTTGTAAAGCTCCCCGATAGGTACGGTCCTCTATGCGGATGCCGGAAGTCTATCGACGGAGGCTTATCATCGAGAGAAATGTCGAACTTTCACAACTGTCCTATGGGATAGTATTGGAAACGCGTTTACGGGCTAGAACTGGACAGAATTGAAACTGTTCTACTTACTCATCTCCTTTGGGGAAAAATAAGTGCTTATACAGCATTATTGGAAAAATGATATGCTAAATGCAGCTAACCTCGGAAAAAAGTTCATAATAAAATTGTTCACGCACAAATGAAAAAAAAATGTTAATTGTCACACATAAATCATTGTGATTTCTGTGCGAGTCAAATTTGCAAAATATTTGTAATACATATTATTATTATTTATTTTTATTTCTTTTATTTATTTATAAATAAATAAATGTAGTGTACGCGTATGTAGATGCGGGTGCCGTGCTCGGACTAGATTTCCATCAAGCCCCAACCACAACCACAATAATAGACGATACGATATGCGTCAAGCGGGGATCGTGGTTTCCATGGTTTTCTCGTGGTCCGCGATTGATGCTTATCCATCAGTCATGAATTAGGTGTAAGGGCTGCCTATTACGAGCAAACAGCGGGTACTATACCATAATATGCGTAAGTTCTATGCCACGTAGTAGTTATATACTAGATTATTGCAGAAGAGTAAACCACCTTCTAGTATTATGATAGCAAATATTTCTATCGATGTTTAAAAGGAATGTCACTAACTTGAAACAAACGTTCCGAAGCTTTTATCCAAATTATTACCAGTTTGTGTTACGACTTAGACTAGCAACCGCTTGTTCCTTCAAGTAGGAAAACGACGTTATTTGCGTACACTTCTAAGAGAACTTACGTCTTTCCTGCACTGGTGGTGCTATGATAGTTCCACAGATAGTGAGACCATTTTGAACCTTATCGTTCAGTAAATAAAAGTTATTGACTAAGTTTTTGAAGTTAGAAACCGTTAGTGTTAAAGTGGTACTTGGATTTATTATAGATTATTGAAATGGTATATCCAGTGGCAATTTTCTTGAGTCGAATCATACGATTCGAAACTTAATTCGAATTGTATGATTGTATTGTAAAAACTTTATTTTTCGAATAATTTTTACAGAATTTAATAAAAGTGTAGGAGGTTCTTTATTCGAAAAGCCTCTTTTTTCAATTGTTTCTTTTTATAAGCCTTTATTAAGCTTGCCTTGTTTATAGTATAAGGGTGAAATCTTGCACGCTAAAGACCCACTTCTCAGTGTTCGAATGAGCTGAAATTTTACATATCAATATGTAAATCGGATGACAATGCAATAATGATGTCGCAAAGCTGGTCTGATGATGGAGCCGGAAGGCAGCCACAGGAACTCTGTAACGAAATGACGTAATCCCATCGAGACTGAGCTCGTTTAGACTTTGGCTTGCTAAAGCCTATACTAACAAGGCAAGTTAAATAAAATGTTTAAATAAAATGTGGCTCATGTGTATATTATACAGCGTGAGTTTAAATTGGTATGTTACCCTTAAAGGGGTCAATGTACTCCTGGAGGTCAACACAATTTGTTTTACGAGATTTTAAAATTCAGAATTTTGAATTGAATAAAAGGCGTTTAAAGTTTGTGTCATACTTTTACTACAGAACTTCCGGGCAGCCCTAGGTCTATTGATTCAGTTGAACTTTGTTAAATGGTGATGTTGGTTAGAAAAGATTTACAAACAATTCCAGAAAATGGCGTGCACTTCATGTTAGAAGTGAATTTATTTTTTGCACGGAAAATTGATATGACGTATTTCCGAGGGAGGTTCTCACAATTTCTGGACAACCATAATCCCAATCACCCCTAACATACTAATAACATACCCATAACATACCAATTTGAACACAGGGTGAGTTCAATCGGATGTTCAAACGGATTGATATATGTAGTTCAGGTGAGTTCCTGATGATTACTCGACAGGTTTTCAATGTTCAAGGCGCTTGGTATCTTTTCATCACGGAACCACATGCGCGCGCTCCGACTGGTCGCCGCACATGCCCTCAAATTATATATTTGCATTTTAAAAAAGTTAATGCTTTAATTTCCTTATAAATGTTTTTAAAATGTGACAATCTTGCTTTAGTTCCAATTGTAATCAGTTTCAACCATCAAAACAGGGTATGTTTATGCACTGCAAAATAGTAAACTGCGCCAAGAGGGATGTAAAACAATAGCTATTTGTTCCCTGTGCCCAAGTTTTCATCCCTTACACAATATAGCTCTTACCTCGTTCGTCCATTCATTCAACTCCCTTAGCGGCCGAGCTGTAAAGTGCGTTCTACTTAGCATAGTGCGTTCAATAGGTCAGTAATTATAGCAGATGTAGCTCGAAAAATGTTATAATTGAAGCGATGATGACTTAGTGGTAGTGTTGTTGGTCGCCAATCTGTAGTAGGTCGATGGTTTGAATCCTTCAATTAGCTTGTGCTTTCGATGAAGGAAAACAGTGATGTAACCAGACCTTGGTGCATTTTCTTAGCCTTCGAAGGAAATCAGTTTTATTTTTCATTAAATTTTCGCGGTTTCACCCTCATTCCCACAGGAACCATACATTTTTTCGATTTAAAAAGTAGCCTATGTTACTCTCCGGTCCATAAACTATGTCTATGCCAAAAATCACGTTGATCCGTTGATCCATTGCGTGAAAGAAGGACAAATCAAAAAACGTCAAACGTACAAGCACACTTCCATTCAAACAATAGGGATATGGATTCCTTCCATTGTACTTTAGTGATTAAACCTTTATCCACCCTTTATTACACTCGTTCTAAAACGGTGTAATAAACATCGTAAGGAAACTCACATATTCAAGAACCACAAAACTTGAGGACATGTGTGACATCCATGTACCATGTGCGGCTTGACGCACTGATGGGCACGCATGGTGGATTATGACCCATAATGTCTCTCTCTCTCTCTGTCCCTGAGAGAAGGCCCTTATCCCAGCAGTGGGAGCGTAATAATGGCTAGTAATAACTAGAGTACAATAAAAGTTATTGTAGAATATAAAATTGCTTTAAGAAATGGTACGTCAGTGACAAATTACTAACCCATTTTGATGAAATTTCTATGGGAGCAATCTGAAAGGATATATCAAATAAAGAAAGATTTTTTTGAGGTAACAAAAATAATAGATCCGAATTGAAAACCTACTTTTTGAAGTCGGTTAAAAATATTATATTCATCGCACTCTTTCCATCTGTATTTCCTAGCACTGCGGTGCATTAGGGGATATCAAAGATAGGACAATGGCTTATTGTCTACTGTATAACGGCTGTTCTCAAACCGATCATTTATAATGCTTTTAATCATAGGAATCGTTGCTGTAGAGCTTTGATCATGGCTAGTTTAGGTTTCTGCTGGGTTGGTATCGGATAAGGGTCGTGATTGCGGTGGGGTTTGTGCTATTGTCTGTAGCTTTCATTGACTTTGATTTTGTCCATTGAATATTGAGCTGGCTTTTTTATGTTCAGTTAAGAAGTAAAGTAAATAAGAATTAGTTTTTTTTGCCAAACTATTCATTTATAACTTTATTCATATTCCCGTGAACATGATACTTGCAATCTAATATTCTGTGCTCATCAGTTAAAATAGCCACGGTAAATAATCCATTATTGTACCTATCATCAAATGTATAAAGTTTTGGGTGGGCGTTATGCTTACCACCAGGCAAACGACCAGCTGGTTTAGTTATCAAAGAGTATAAAAAAATTCATCTTGAGTTAACAAGTCGATGTAACAAAAGTTACATAAAAACACGACTGTCCTAGCTTGTGTCACTCGGGATGATGTAAGGATTCTAACGATACCCTGCACATTCAAATCTGTTCAGGCGTTTTCTTTAAAGTTATGGTGGAATAAAGAAACTCACATACAGACATACAAACATACATACACCCTAAAAAATAATAAAAACATAACACATATTTTGTAACTAATTTTACAAACAAAATATTAAACATAATACAAGTGTAGAGAAATACATAAAATAAACGAAAAATAAAATACATCAGTATATCTTCTTGAACATATAAATATCAGACAAAGTATTAGATCAGAACATGGTTAATCAAAAGAAGCGGCAACGAAGAAGGGATTACCCTGGATAAACCTTCTTTAGAAAGTACCTATCTTATATTGAGACGTTTGAACCCATTTTTTGGGATTTTGTTGTCTATTCCTCCTTTATTTTATGGCCTCACAATACCCGACTGCTGAAGAAAAGTAGGTAATGTTTCTCCTACTTGCACATTACTGCTTGGCGGTAGCAAAACGATCGCACCCTCCCAGAACAGCACTCGCAAAAGTGATAGTCCTACCAGTTAGTAAAATGTTTTCTACCCAACAACAAACCAATATAAGAATGGACTAGCTGCTGCCCGCGATTTCACCCGCGGGGAGATATTGGATTTTATGATTTTATTTTTTGCACGAAACTCTAATTTTTTTTCTAAAATAAAAGTGGTCTAAGTTACTCCTTGTAACATCAGCTATCTGCCAGTGAAAGTCCCGTCGCAATCGGTCCAGCCGTTTTGGAGATTCCCCGGAACAAACAGACAGACAGACAAACATTTTAAAATTGTTTTGTGATAGGTAACGTATATACTTTCATATGCATTTGGTAAAAAGCTGTTATTTTGATATTACAAACGGACACTTCAATTTTATTTATTTTTATTTTATAGATAGTATTTCGTTTGAATAAATTCTTACCTTCACTGCCTTCTGATTCCTGCAATTCGTAGTCAATCACACCTTCGAAGCAAAGCGCCACTCATACATTTGCCAAAAGCATTAACCCCATCACGCCATAGTGTAACAACGTAAAGAAGGTGCAAACCGACAGATTTACAGCCCGCACACGTAGCACGATAGACTTTAGTTCTGGACGTGACTGGGAGGCGAAGTTCAATCCGAGAAAAATAGACGTTGGAAGTTCTTGAGATTTAAGTCAACTTTGTGACTGTGCCGATTTTGTTACCAACTTTATGTGTAGTTGACATTCTGGATTTACGCAGGTTTAGGGCGTAGTAAAACAGAACCCGTGAATATTGTTCAGTGCGTCATAATTTATGATATACTAGCTGTGCCCCGCGGCTTCGCCCACGTATAGCCTAAGTTATTCCTTGTAACATCAGCTATCTGCAGCGAAAGTCCCGTCAAAATCGGTCCAGCCGTTTCGGAGATTACCCGAAACAAATTGTTCGGAAATTGTTGTGTTATAGGTGCCGTATATACTTTATATATTAAAATTCTTTAATTCTTTGAATGCAGTTCGTATTGTTTTTAAAATAAAAATGAAGTATTCATTCAATTCAATTTTCTATCCACAGTTTCCTGCCATGTGGCAAAGTTGTGGGAAGCCCTATAAATACCATGTGTATCTCGCCTGAGCTATCATAATTATGTAAGCAATTCGCCTAAAGAAATGTTTATAATTTCGAAGACGAATTTAGTATTTTGTATTCATCTATATTGTTGTTAGTCTGTATGACCCAACTTATATAACAAGGACTAAAGAACTCAGTCTCTTTCTACGAAACTACGAGTAAATCCTTTTAAGACGGCCGCTTCGGGCGCTAAAACAACTTACGATTGCTTAACCATTTTCCTTCACATTTTTCTTTGTTTACTAGTTTAATTCGTCGTACTAGTTAAACTTAGTTTGTACGTAAAATCACGTGCATGTACCTACATGGGCTGCAATAAGATGCTTAGTTTCCGATTTTCAAATGTTTGTATCATGAGTTACGTTTAACAATTAATTACCTTATAATATGAAAACGTTACAAACATTTAAAAATCTGAAAGTGTATAAAATTTGTAATAATACTAGTGTAGTCGACTGTACATTACATCAACGGTACCGTTTACCATACCGTCATACCGTTTATGTTCCCAATTTCAGTAAAATGAAGCAGTACACAATAGATAATATTATTGAGAGAGATGCAGCAGTTTATATCAATTAAAGACTAATGTTAATTACGTACCTACCTAACCTAATTTCAATTAGTCACAAACTCATAAAACTGCAACATTTCAGTTAATTTCAGGGCAGGCAACTGCGGGCCCGGAGGGTTTGGATTGAATTGGATCTTTGTACCGGCCGCAAAAGTATGTTAATCGAACGGATAGCAGACAAAGTTAGAAATTATACGCCCTTATTCATAAAAGCTCAATAAGATCATCTATGCTTTAAACTGCTCTGTCAACTTCTCGTTGACGGAAGCTGTTACGCGTGAAAACGAGACAAAACACTTTCTAGTAATTAATTAAGTTACGGAACGTTTATGAATAAGGCCTAATGTTTAGGTTACAAACAAAACCAGTCTAAGTTATTACATTCTTCAAGTTACTAGCTTCAATTTATTATCTACAGGGTAAATAGCAAAAAAACTATCATTGATTTAGATTAATATATTAATTTATTTGTTTATAACACTAAAGCCTTTTAGCTAAACGCTCTTGCCGCAAAAGAATAGACTGCGCTCCACCATGCCCCATAACTCTTGCTGTAACAAATCTCCAACAATTTTTCCCAATTTCGTAGCATATATTTCGTAGCAGCGGGATTATACGCAAACAAATACGTAATCATTAAAATCTCTTCGCATCTAGTCCGTCAAATACGTTTAGGATACGCTCGCTTGGTTTTTTGTACTATGTTTGCCTTTGTGTTCCAAAGTCCTGAATCACATTGTAACTGTCATGCGCTGGTGTTATGCTTACTACACACTCGTCTCGTGATCAAAAAGTACTAAAAAATCGGCCAAGTCTGAGTTGGACTCGCGCACCGAGTGTTTCGTACAAACTTGTAGGTATGCAAATAGTTCATTCGTTAGTGGTAGGACTAACTTTTATGCGAGTGTCCGTCTGGGTTGTTACAATCGCTTTGCTCGTGAAGTCAGCCGCCAATCAGTAATGTGCAAGCATTACTGTGTTCCGGTTTGATGAGCAGAGTAGCCAGGGAAATTACTGGGCTTATGAGACTTAATACCTAATGTCTCAGGGTAACTACCATATAAAAAAAACCACCACGGGAAACGTCATGTTATCAGCTAAATTTGCCAAATTTTTTATTTATGTACTTGTCTGTCACTTATTTTCATTTTTTTATTTATGTGTAAAACTGTAATGTTGTGTGATGTCCTGAAATAAATGTATTTTCTTTCTTTCTTTCAAACTTTTTTTATGTGATGTACCTACCTTGCTAAATCTCAGCCGAAGCTACATCGTTTTTAAATCTTAAGCTTCTTCCTTCTATATACGCGACAATATCCAATAATTCAAAACGGTTTCTATTAAGACAAACATGGAATAAACATACACGTTTCTTCGCGTACATATTCAGAAAACATCGAGTGAGTGCGAGTTTTAAATCGAATTGAATTCGCATTGAATCCGCCTCTGTATTCGGATGAGGCGCACCCGCTTATTCGATTTGTTGCCGGCACGAGATTTGAGTTTGTGCGGAAACCTTGGCACAGAGAAACCATGGAGACGCCAAAACGAAAAATAATATAAAGATATTTTAAACAGGTATAATTAAAAAGATCTAAATGATACTGACTGGAAGATTGACTTTGACAGTTAAATAAAACCAATTGGATTTATTTTTCTAAAAGATGGTTTTAAGAAGGTTTTATGTTGATTTAAACTAAACATTGTCGAATGTGAAAGCTATTTTAACGTTTGTTATTACTGCATCTTCTTCAATATTCTTCGTTATATTCTATAGAGTAGTCACCTAAACTCCTAACTGCCGTAAAATGAAAAGGTAATATCAAAAGCTAATGTGTGGGTGTGGGTGCGTGTTTTTGTGTGTGTGTGGTGCTGTGTGTGGGTATGTGGGGATGTGTGTGCTATGTTCAAGTACTGTAAAAACAAAGTTCTACAGGAGTCTACTCAAGAGATTTTCTGTTCCCTGGTCAGGATACGAACACTATTCAACCAAGACTTTATAACTAGAAATCGAGTGAACAAACAGAAAAGTGGTCTGGATTGATAAGTTTAACGTCTTGCAATTTCAATTTATCTTTAGTCCTGAAGTGATGATGGATCATTTTTTTTTATTCTTTGACCTATACTCTGCAGCTCCAGGGTTCGGACCCTTTTTGGAAATTACATTAATTTGTCACCATTTCTTACTGTAGAAATAGCGATGCTGGCGCAATAGTAGTGTAGTCGGGGTCGACGGTTCGGATCCTACAATGAAGAAATGAATACTTTCATGAAAGTAAAATATCATGATTTATGCTTGGTAGGACAATTTCTAGTGCTGGCCTGGCTACCTACTACCCTCTACTTCAAAACGGTGTGTTTCAACAGATGCACTTATAAGCCAGTTCTAATTTTAGTTTATCGTACCTCATTCAATAACATCGTCACTAAAGATGGTGGTAAAACGCTAACCATTCCGTGTGGCGATCGAACGCTAATTTTCCGTTTTGGCATTTTACCAGTGTGGTGGTAAAATACCAATCGTTCAGTGTGGCGTTCGAACACTAACCTTTCAGTGGGGCTGTCAAACCCTAAACATTCAGTATGGCGGTTAAACGCTAACCTTGCAGTGTGGGGATCAAACACTAACCTTTCAGTGTGGGGGTCAAACACTATTTTTTTAATTTGGTGCATGGTGGTCAAACACTATGCTTTCAGTATGGCTGTCAAACACTAACCTTTCAGTGTGGTGTCCAATCGCTTACTTAACAAGAGTAAAAAATTGGTATTTCAAACCAACCTAAACTCACAAAACCACTCTCCACATCCCAAACATTCATAGCAGTAAACTAAAATTTTATTCCCATATACAAACTGACTTGCAAAAACAGATCCGAGGCTCAATGGTGCATCCTTTACAATCGCTCTGTCTCTATCTAACTCGTTAAAACCAGTGTGAGTGAGAGAGATGAAGGGTGGTTATAATCTGTCAACAAGTATACGCTAATTGCACACTCGGGCTTGGGTTTTGGTGTGTCCATGGTTTGGAAGATTTCGAGACATATTATTTAATTTCATATGCGAACAGATTTAAATTTAAGGGTGAAATTACTGGGCTTATGAGACTTAATACCTAATGTCTCAGGGTAACGAGCGCACTGCAGTGCCGCGCAGGCCTTTGTGTTTCAAAGTTCTGGGTGGCACTGCAATTGTAATGAGCTGGCGTTATGCTTACCATCAGGCAAACGAAGAGCTAGTCTCGTTACCAAATATCATAAAAATAAAGGTTTTTATTATGTTTCTAATAAATATGACATTTCAAAAATGTCCCTGCCAACAGGACTCAAACTTGCATCTTCTATTTAGATAGCTATGGAAGCGATAGATGTTGACTCTGAAAGTCTTGAAATGATGACTTCTTTCGGCTTACAAGCGGTGGCTCCATCTATTGCTTTGCAGCGATTTCCTACTTCATTGTCATACTAATGAATGACTGTAATCAATATTAGTCAAATGGGAAGTGACTTACGATTCGCTTGCCTTATGATGATGTAGGAAAATTCCCTTCGCATTCTGTGTTTCATTTCCCACAAAGATAAAACTCAAGATCAGGTGGTAGGACTAACTCTTATTCGAGTATCTGCCTGTGTGGATAGCACCCAGTAGTATAGTCTGCCGCCAAACACTAATTTGCAAGCATTACTGTGCTCCAGTTTGATGAGCGAAATGGTCAGTGAAATTATTGGGCTTATGAGATTAATACCTGACGTCTTTAGGGTAACGAGGGCAATGAATTACCGTGCAAACCTTTGTGTTTCAAAGTTCTGAGTCGCACTGCAATTAATACGGGCTGTCATTATACTTACCATCAGGAAAACGACCCGCCCCTAACCAAAACGTATATAAAAACAAATTACCAAATTTAACGAAGCCAACTTGTCCCACAAACTTTTTATATTACAACTTTGTCCAAACTTTCTCCCAAATCAGAGTCACTTGTTCGTAGCTATCCCCGTGAATGTACGTCGTTAATTAGTCGGTTTATTAGGGATTCAAGTGTTGTTTACGGAGGTCGCTACAGATACACTGGCAGTATATTTTTTTTCAGTCTGTAAATTCTTTTTAAACGCATTTTATGAGAAGCTAGTTTTGTTATGAAGTGGTGTGCATGTTTCGTATGTGTCAGTTTGGAAGAATGAGCTGTATTTATTTTACTTTTACTAGCTACACTTGTAACTAACAATTTAATAGAATACTGTTATAAAATTTAACGGTTATTTACTAATTCGTACATTGTAAGGGATATTTACCGTGATTAATATTGAGCAACGAGCACCCGTGAACATGATGCTTGAAATAGCTTCGAAATATCGGGTGCTCATCGCTCAATAATAATCACGGTAAATATCCCGTTACAATATATAATATTGTATATGTTTTTATTAATATTAATAATAACTTATGTGTCAGGATAACGAGCGCACTGCAGTGCTCGAAGTTCTGGGTGGCACTGTAATTATTATGAGCCCGCGTTATGCTTACCATCAGGCAAACGAGCTGCTCCTTTTATTATTCAGTAGTATAAAAAAATGTTTTTTTTATATATAGATAGATTAAAGACGCTTACATCCTTACCCTACATCCTTATCATTATCATGTTGAACAAAGCCATCTGGATCCAAGCGTCAGAGCCTTTTATCTGGATTGAATGTCCGCCATTTTGCCCGTTTTATACTGAAAGCTCTTTTACTGTTCGCCGAAGTTGGATTTGATTTAGTTTGTTGCAATTGCTTTACTTAGGATACCTATTTTATTGTTTCTTAAGACTTTATGTTGAATTTATTGAGTAGTGCAACTGGCCATTGAGTAAGGTAAGTGTCGAGCAAGTCGTCTGATGATATTCTGCGTCTATGGATGGCAAATAATTCCCGTGTTACCACAAAACCACTTTTATATGCCTGTTTAGCTAGACAATATCTAAAGATAAACGTATAAAATTGCTTTAAAAACGCGACGAACTTCAGTGACAAACTACCGAACCGGTTTTGATGAAATTTCTATGGGACCAATCTGAAAGTATATCACACAAGCAGTTCATAGAGTCAAGATTTAATCCTACCACCAGAACTTATAATGAGGCAAGCATTACACCCTCACTCAGGCATCAAGCATGTATCACGCGCCGTCTATAGAAATTCCACGATCGCTGATTGACGCGTAAACTCTTTCTAATATCCATTTACTGATCGTGGTATTCAGGTAGGGGGGTTATAGGCTCCACTATAACATCATTCATGGTTGAAGGAACTCCATCAAGCTTGAAGTGAGCGTTTAATGTCGCTAAAATCCCAATGCATGATGCAATGCGTGATTGTTGCAAACCCATGGTAAAACTGACAGCAAAACTATTTGTGTAATGTACCCCTAAGTAAACCGTGAAAGTAGTTGACGATAGTTAACAGAATTCATACTCTATCTTCTTATCTATGTGAGGACCATTACGAGCTAGGCTGAAGTGGCTGTATCTGCATCTCCCTTGTGAAAGTTAGTAGGACCTAGTTTCAACTAGCTTGTACCAATTAATTTACGATAGGGTTACCGCTCTCGCATCATGGTGCATGGTGCATTATCTAATGTTCGACTGCCTAGCTACCACCTTCATGGTAAAAATCTTTCGCCGAACCTATTGGCACAAAACTGAGAGTGAACAGAAGGAACGCTTTATATTTGGTGTAGTCAGGTGAGCTTACGTCACTCACGTCAAGAAAAAATCAGACGGTTTCAGACGATTCTCTCTTTTAACATGTTAAGGAAAATTCAGACGGTTTCAGATGACTTTCCCTTTTAACATGTTAAGGAAAAATCAGACGGTTTCAGAAGACTTTCTCTTTTAACATGTTAAGGAAAAATCAGGCAGTTTCACACGACTCTCCCTTTTAAACCTTCCGATATTTCCTTGACGTGGATAACGTAGGCTCATGTGAACATTTCGCACGCCAAGTATCACTTCTGATCATCTCTCTCTGTTTTGTGCTATCGGTGTGTTCAGCGGAGTTTAGCCAAAATAAATATCACGATCGAAGTTTTCCACCAAAAAAAAAGAATGAAATTTGATTTTTCGTTTTTGGAGAATCTTTGGATATGGTTGGCAACCCTATACCCTAGGCCAATTCTAACTTATTCGCTGAGCGAAATTCTCAACTAACTAGGAGAAACCGAACTACTAGGTACCTTTGTTAACTATAGAGAACTAGTTTTGGGTATTAAGATATATTTTTTCAAAAACTGCCCAAAAATAGAATGTAATGTTTTCAGGGTATGTATGTGGGTTTCTTTATTCTATCGTATCTTTTTTGTATTCTGCTCGTTAACGAGGTTATTGGTGACAGTCGACAGATTTCATCTACTCTTCTGCGAGTGTCCGTATGGGCACCACCGCTTTGCTCGTGTTTTAGTCAGTAGCTCGTCTAGTCTACCACCAAGCAGTAATATGCAAGCATTATTGTGTTCCGGTTTGATGAGCAAAGTAATCAGGGAAATTACTGGACTTGTGAGTTACCTAATGTCTCAGGGTAACGAGCGCAATGCAATGCTGCGCAGGCCCTTGTGCTTCTAAGTTCTGAGTGACACTGTAATTGTTATGGGCTGGCGCCCGGCAGTATGCTCTTCCGATCAGCCAAACGGCCCGCTGGTCTCGTCATAAAAAAGTGTTAATAAAACACAAGTAAAACTATTTAATTCATCAAAATTAATTCTGAATATATGAAAGTTAAAATGTATGTTCTGACGAGTCAGGTGCGAGCAGTGCAGTTACTAGACTTTTGTGCGCGCGGCGCAAGCTTCTGAGGCAGCCACCACACCTAATTGATGATTGGTGCATAAGCATCAATCGCGGACCACGAGTTAACCATGGAAAAACCACGATCCCCGCTTGATGCAAATCGTATCGGCTATTGTGGTTGGGGCTTGATGGAAAGCTAGTCCAAGCATGGCACCCGCTTCAAGCCAAGCTTCAAAGACCTCTATTAAAAAAAATTGTTTCATAACCACTGCGTGCTCAGTGCAGACGCCGCGGTAAATAAGCGGTGGTGCGCAAGTGATGTTTGTAGCGTAAAGCGGAGCAGTCGTCGCTTTGAGCCCATTCAGGGCATCACTATCTGGCCGTATTGCCGTTCTTGTCTATTTCGTGTTTTTTTAAAGGTATTGCATCAGGCCGCGCTTGCACGTATATTATCTCTTAGTCCACGCTTGATGCAAAAGCATGGTTATTTTGACAGCAAAACGCATTCTTGCATTAACATTTCAACTCGCTAACAAAAATTTAATCTTCAATATAAAAACCAGATCAGAATCATCCAACCAAACCTCCATTGATATGCATGAGACAACCAACTACGCGTAATGAATTACAAACAACAACTAGGTGCTGTAATTAACTAAGTTAACAAGCATTTTAATGAGCAAATAGAACGTCGGGTGGGGTACCTATAAAGTTAGTATCGACTTTTAGGGTTAAATTGTATCTTATTTGGTTATCACACCCCTGCAGGATAAGGCGGAGAGAAAGTTGAGGGGAACTACGCTTAGCAAACTTACCGGTGGTATGACTCAGTCTTCTGCGAGTATCTGTTTGGGGGGCTACCATCGCTTTGCTCGTGCAGTCCGCCGCCAAGAAATTTTTGATAAGGTTCGATGAGCAAATTAGTCAGTATTACTGGCCTTATGAGACTTAAAAACTAACTAGTTAATAAAGGCACATAATGCGTTTACAATCAAAGTGATAAAGAAAGGGATAACATTAAAAATTTTAAAAATCCCCGTCGAAAAGAGCTGATGAGATTATCTTCATATGGTTCAACAGGCTTTTATTTTAATCATATCTTGGAACGATCAAGTCGAAAAATCGATCAAGTCAGTCACGTTTCTAAATCCGTCCATCTAGTAGGTACGATGCCACAGACAGACACACAAATACGCAACTGTAACTTATAACACCTCCCGTTTTTTCGTCGGGGGTTAAAAATATAACGGTGTTGTATAAAAAATAAAAATAACATCGCTGTACGTCCATTACGTACGTAGTACCGAGTACGCTGTAAGCTCTCAGCATACCGTATCAGCCATTTATCAATCAATTTACATACTGTATCGTGCATTAATATTGAACGCGTTGGAATATGTAATGAGAATGTGTGGCGGAAATATGACGTAGTCGCGTTGCCGACAGTAATGTTGGCGCTTTTATGATATTATAAATAGCTCTTGCGATCAAATAAGTTTCTTTCAAATAGCTTTGTCAGGGTTGTCGACCTTTACTGTGTTTTCCAGTACCTATACCACGTGCCATTGAAATGATGCAAAAGCACTAACACCACAACTTATTTTTGAAGTAATAATTATGAGTATTGTAGAGTATTGACTTATTCGGCGTTTGACTCAAGCTCTTGAGTGAGTCGAGTCCTATCAGTCGGTGTTGTTCCGACGGCCGAGCGGAGCGATTGTGTGCAGCGTAGTGAAGTGTTGGTGGGTGGAATACAGGGATTTTACAATGAAAAGCGGAACAAAGTTATGGTAGACACCCAGACAGAAACTAGCAGAAGAGTTAGTCCTACCAACTGGTAAAATTAGGTTCTTTAGTAGCATTCTCAAATTGTGAATGTAAGTATCCAAAGCACAGTCCTCAACGGGAAACCATGTTTTATATCTCAGTAAATTGTTAATGTAAGCATCCAAAGCACAGTCCTCAACGGGAAACCATGTTTTATATCTCAGTAAATTGCTATGGCTTGTCATAAAGCAATGGATTTTCGGATTATATTGAAGCGAGACAGCGTACACATGCTACTTACACCATGCTTCTAACATCGTTAGACATGGCGTGTACAGTGTTCTCCAGGTATCATGGCTGTGGGATGGTACACATTGTATATCTATAAGTATTGAAGTAGGTAGTAATTCTAGACAGCTTACTACCTACTTGAATACTTATGTAACAAATGCGAAATTGTGTTGCTTTGTCCTTCTTTCACACAGCAACGGAGCCGTCGACCTGATTCTGTGCTTATAGTTAAATTTTGGGCCGAGAAGTGACTTAGGTTATTCATTGCAATCAAAGTCTATGCTAATATACCTATAGTTTGTTTGCTACCGCTAATATCTTGAACCAACTCGTCCAATACAAAAAATGTTTTAACCGACTTCCAAAAAGGGAGGTTCTCAATTCAGTGTGTATTTATTTTATGTTTGTTACCTCCGATCTCCGTCATTTGTAAAAACCGATTTGGATATTGTCATTTTATATGAAAGGATATAATTTTCAGATTGGTTCTAATTTTTCAGTAATTATTTTAAGAAACAATTTGAAATTTTTATACTATTTGATAACGAGTTGAGCCGGTCGTTTTCCTGATGGTAAGCTTAACGCCATCCCATAACAAGTGCAAGCAAAAGTGCCACTCAGAATTTTGAATCAAAGGCATGCGCGGCACTGCAGTGCGCTCGCCTGTCACATTAGGTATTAAGTCTCATAAGGCCAGTAATTTCACTAGTAGTTTACTAAATAGGAACCTACATTTCTACATATTCCCTGAGAGCTATAGGGTACTTTTTCTCTTAATTACATACATGCCACGGAAACAAATAAAACACTTACCTACATTGGAAGAATTTTTTTTTATAAAAATACATGTTTTTATCTATCCACCTAAAAACTAAATAGCCATCGATATTCTTGACGAGACAAACTAATTTTAGAATGTTCTTTAGACAGTGAATAATTCTCAAAAGGATCGTTAAAGAATTTTAATGTTATAAAATTAATTTACGGCAATTTTTCATTGCTTGTTCTGAAACCTTGTGGTGAAATGATAAGAGTGTAGTAAGACAGGATAGTACTTTTTGTAATTTTCATGCGATTCATTAAATGCAGCAAACTATGTTATATGTTGATTGTTAGAAATAGCAAGATTATATTGGATGAATGAAAAATATCAAGAATGGTGATAATTATAATTTTATTTCACGACACCAGGCGTTTAGTACCTATTATTGTACAAACATCCTGCTAATCCTATTCTACTAATAAGATAAATGTGAAAGTTTGTGTGTGTGTGTGTGTGTGTGTGGGTGCGTGCGTGCGTGCGTGCGTGCGTGCGTGCGTGCGTGTGTGCGTGCGTGCGTGCTATCTAAACTAGCTATGCTGCCCCGCGGTTTCACCCGCGTGGAGATTTTGGATTACATGGTTTTGATTTTTTTGCGCGGAACCATAATTATTTTTCTAAAATTAAAGTAGCCTAAGTTACTCCTTGTAATATCAGCTATCTGCCAGTGAAAGTCGCATCAAAATCGGCCCAGCCGTTTCGGAGATTACCCAGAACAAACAGACAGACAGACAGATAGACAGACAAAAATTTTAAAAATGGTTGTTTTGTTGTAGGTACCGTATATACTTTCATATGCATTTAGTAAAAAGCTGTTATTTTGTTATTATAGACACTTCAATTTTATTTATTTGTATGTAGTATGAATAGATTGATAACAATAGTTTGTCTAGAACATGATATGATTCGTGAAAACCAGCTAAAACAAAGCTAAGTACCAAGCACTTGTTAGTATGAAATTCGTTATTATACAGGTTTAGTTTCAGATTTCAGAGAAAACAGCGCTATATCTGTATAGAGAAATCTACTTGTATTTGAGTACTTTAGTCTGAACACAAGACTTGAAATCAAGTGTATCAAATTCAAATGTTATTTTAGGAACAAAGAGTCGTAATTGAACCACAGATAATAAAATCAGCTGTAGAACCTCTGTTGGATTAAAAAGATCGAAAAACTGATTGAAGACATTTTTGAGGTGGGCGAAGCATTTGTAGTACCTCATCACTCATCATCAGCCTTATTACGCTTCCACTGCTGGAACACCGACCTTCTCTCCGAAGAGAGAGATAGTATGGGCCATAATCCATCACGCGGGCCCAGTGCGGCTTTGAGGATGACACATGCCCTCGAATTTTGTGGTTCTTGAACATGCGGGTTCCTCACGATGTTTTCCTTCACCGTTTTAGAGCGAGTGTGATAAATCCGCACATAACTTTTTTCTTTCATGAATAGATACTAAATAAAAACGTATTCCCAAACGAAGAGGTCTCATCCAGAAACTTCGAAACTTTGTACAATTATGACAGCGACGAAACTCGCAAGCAAGACGGATTACCGCGTCATTTCTGTACAGCGCTGGGGTTTATTTAAATTTATACTTCTGTACATAGCTTTATCGTGGTAAGATGTGATACCAGTAGACAATATTTGTGGTATTTTAAAGTAGTATTTACTATTTTATTCTTACAAGGAAACTAACAAGTGTAGTCTCCAAAACTGCTACAGAATTAAATTCAATTGACATAACTGCTAGGCACGAAAACTATCAAATGATTTTCTTTCATAAATAATTCACACTATTTGTAGACTGTATTGTACGAATATTGGTTTTCCGAACCTGTATCTAAAAATTTTCAGCCCGATTGTTTTTTCTTCTTCTATTGAATAACGAGACGAACGGGTCATTTGCCTCATAGTGCCACCCAGAATTTCTGAACACAAGGGCCTGCGCGGCACTGCACATTACTGCTTAGCGGCAGACTACACGAGCAAAGCGATAGTGTACCCGCCCAGACGGACATTCACAGAAGAGTTAGTCCTACTACTAATTTAGATTCCTGGATTTCGAGTAGTGACCGAAAAAATTATCACAAAGATTTTCCCTAACAGACAAACAGAAATCAAAAAAGCTTAAAAAATTACACAAAACAACGACGAAAAAATTTGCGTATCAGAGCATTACATAATGATAAAATTGTTTTTTAGTCTAAAGTTCTCCTACTGTCAATTCCCTGTAGGTCTACACCGAGTTGTTGATGGACTTTGAAACTGGATCCGAGTCTTTTTATCCACTTTTTTATTTACGTCGTTGAATTTTATCGAGTTGGTGAAATGTGGGCAATATTGTTTAGATAGGAATGGGTAAAGTTTATGTATTATAATCGTAAACGCAGCGATAATAAGAAGTACCCCATCGTATTGCGAGTGAGTTTCTTTGTTCACTTCCAACGTGATGTGCACGGCATTTTCTGGAATTGTTTCTAAGGCAACATCTTCATTAAAGAAAGTTCAACATAGTGCAACTGAATCAGCTGATCTAGGGCTGCCCGGAAGTTCTGTAGTAGAATTATGACCGAAACTTTAAATGCCTTTTGTTCAATGAAAAATTCCGAATTTCAAAAACTCGTAAAAAAAATGTTCGTGACCTCCAGGAGTACATTGACCCTTTTGGGATAACACACCGATTCAAAATCAGGCTGTACAGAACAGTGGCCGCAACTACAAATATTTGGGAGCTAACATTGATTAGTTATTTAAAGCGTCTGGTCTAGACAACCCAGAAGACCCGGTTTCGAATACCGCTGGTATTTTAATTTTTGAGATGACGTGTAGGTGTAATATTTACTGATTTTGTTAATTTGATGATTCTTAACAATTTGAAAAAGCACTGTATTTTCCCACCAGACTGAATTATTTCCCTAAAATAAAGCAAACTCGATCACTCTCATTAGTCCAGATGTAGTGGCGTCGTGGGGACAAAACATCTGTTTTGCAATTCAAACGCGTGAGCGCGCCTCATTTGACTGGCAAATACTTTTGAATCTGTGGGCTTATAGAACAAGCTTTTGTGCCGGAAGAAATGTTTCAAGATTCGGCTTCGCCCGCTTGGTATATATCTTTTTTTTGTATATAGCCAGTGTTATTCCAGAACCTAAACTGTCTACTTTACCAATTTTATCAAAATCGGTTTAGTTGTTACGGAAATATAATACATGGTAACAAACATTCACGCAAACTTTCGCATTTATAATATTAGTAGGATTTGTAATCTGTCTACCTCAGCTTCTGCTTCCAGATATCTATTTACTTTCATCAAATAAACTTTAGGGATATTAAAACCATTGTGTACTGCATGAATAGTATTTACTTTAATCATTTTTTTTTAATAATGTTATGTGGCTACCAAAATAACACCCACACACAAACACATTAATTTGTTTCCAGACCACAGATTCTGAGACCACCAAAACAAACTCATGCACGTTTGCCCAACTTGCAGAATAAAAACGTCTAAATCCAAATCCAAATTCGAATCCAAAGCGCTCCAAACCCGAAACAGTATAAAAATTATAAAGAGCCAATCCCAATGCAAAAAAAATTAAAAACACTGGCAGCAGAGAAATCGAGTCAGTGCAGTGCACTGGAATCGAGTTAAACTGAGGAAGCTTTGCGGTTAGAGCGCGAAATTTACTTTTTTTTTATTTAACTTTTTAACTCTGTGGCGGCCACTGACCTTGTTTACTTTGCTACAAGTTAGGTCTGAATGCAAAATGGTTTTAATTAGAGCTCGTAGATACCGATCTATGAACGGAATTAATTCCATAGGCAATTGGAAATGTGTTTCGAAATTCAAATAACATGCGGCTCATGTTTATTTGGTTGGTTATTGGACTTATATGTATGTGTGTGTACTACACATACATACTATACATACGTTTTTTTACTACTATTGGATAATGAGACGAGCGGGTCGTTTGCTGGTGGTACCTAAGCATAACGCCTGCCCATAGCAATTGCAGTGCCACCTAGAACTTTGAAATATAAAGACCTGCTCGGCACTGCACTGCGCTTCCCCGAGCCATTAGATATAAGCCCAGTCATTTCACTGACTACACGAGCAAAGTGGTTGTGTCCACCCTGACGGACACTTGCAGACGGATACCAACCAATGATGTAATTAGTGAACTGATTGCCAACCAATGATATGATTCAATAATAATATGGAATTTCTATTTATTATTGGTTGGGTGATCCGCCATTTTTGTTTATATTAGTAGACAAGTATTTAAACAAGGACTAGACTATTTGTCATCTGCAAATCATTGCCCATGTATATAAATTGAGTAGGAAATATCAAAATTGAGTTAAATCACATGTTTTCAAACCACCTATTCAGTTTTAAACCTCGATGTTCGACATTTGAGTCGAAATCGGGATCATAGGCAGAACTCGGCAAACGCATTGCTTTTCAATCATCGGATTCGAAAAACAAATCGTAAACAACTTCAACTCGAGTAGTAATCGCCTGCAATCGAGTCAGCATCGGTAAATCGAATTATACGAGCACCGTCGTTCGTCGTGTCCCGTAATTCCCCTTACGATGCCGACTTTAAACTTCATTTAAACATAATAAAATCAACGCTACAAAGTGTTTAAAAGCAAAATAACTTAAAAACAATTAAAATTCATCTTAATTAGTAATTGATTTTAAGGTTTCAAAAACTAATTTGGGTTTTTTTTCTAATAGACAAAAATGGTTCTTGTAAAGCGAGTTACAGGACAAGAAGACTTTGTCCGCAACTTTCCCATGCCTAGTTTTTTAACTTTTTATTTCGCAATTTTTCGCCACGTTCCTTTTTCGAAAACATCCCGCTTGTACATTGAGCTCGGGATTTGAAATGTCTGGTTATCTCTGCCCATGAGTTATGTGGGTTAATTTTTGTCTAACTGAACTTTTCGGGAATGTTTGATGTTTTTTTAGCTAATATTTGAGATCAGGCACGTCCATCGAGATTAAAATAATGCTTTAATTATGAAGTATTAAATAATATGTGCGTTTGTATAAATTAATGAAAAATGTATTTTGAAGGACGATGTCTCAGAACCTACTAGTTATGCTTGATCTTTCAAATCCTACAATAAACCTTGAGCATCCAGTAAAATAAAACATTGTGATGCAATCATTAGCATAGTCACAGTTTTAGAATCCATAATACTGTGGCATAGTGGTAATTACTGGGCCCTTACGACCCTCACGTGAAGAGATGAAAAGGCCCTATTGTCAGACAGTACTGTTGGAAAATTTAACTGCATTGTGTAGGAAATACAATTGATAACAGATTACAAGTAAAACTTGTCGTCGTCGCAAAAATTGTTTCGGAGATTAGTTTTCGTACTCGGAAAAAAGATTGTTTCGTTTTCGAAAAAAAATCAACAACGACAATTCTAATTTTTACTTATCGAACTGTCAATTTATTGATCGCTATGGATCGCAAAGTTCCGTACTTGCGCCACAGGTTACGTTCTTAATTTAAAACTAAAAAAAAAAAACAAAAAAAAATACAAAAAGAATTAAATATAAAGCAACAGTAAACTTTAATCATGCATTAAACAAACAATCATTACTTCATATCATATTTTGTTCTCCCTTCTGAATTTCATAAAGCTATGTACCGCTTTGAAGACGTCATCGGCGAAAGTCTTCGGTTTTTCAAACGCCGCAAAATGGCCGCCGCTGTCCAATGTGGTCGTGCCGACCAAGTTGGGGTACTTCCAGCGCAGAATGAAGTCCGAATGTTGGATCAACTCGTACTTCAAGCGGAGGCCCCAGGTCGGAACTGGTGTTGGAATTCTGAAAAGATTATAAACAAGCGTATTTTCTCGACCGTCATAGAACGGAGTTCTTTGCCTATATCAGTATTTTGTGAAAATAACAATCTGAGAGTGTTCAATATAAGAGTAAAGATAAAGAGTTTTCTTTTTTTTATGCTATTTGATAACGAGACGAGCTGGTCGTTTGCCTGATGATAAGCATAACTCCGGCCCATAACAATTGCAGTGCCACTCAGAACTTTGGAACACAAAGGCCTGCGCGGCACTGCAGTGCCCTCGTTACCCTGAGACATTAGGTATTAAGCCTCATAAGCCTAGTAATTTCACTGGCTACTCTGCTCATCAAACCGGAACACAGTAATGTTTGCACATTACTGCTTGGCGGCAGACTTCACTCACAAAGCGGTGGTAACAACCCAGACGGACACTCGCAGAAGAGTTAGTCCTGGTAGGACTAACAGATACAAAGACTAACTTACTGATACAAAGTCTGCATCAAATCGCTATTTCTGATGCTCTCCTTGTACACCCTCATAGACGTAGTAATACTCTGAGAAGCCCAGTACAGCATGATGTTGTCGAATAGTTTCTCCATACTGTAGTGTCGGTTCAGACCCCCTCTTGGCCTGTTCTTGTTGTCAGGGTCCGTGAACATCATGAAGCGGTCAAGAATGTAGGCGGCTAGGCCTACAGGTGAATCTTGCAAGGCAATGCCTGGTAAGATAAGATAGATAAACGTAAAGAAAAATACAAAATAACTATATACATATTACAATGACTGCTACAATGGGGGCATGGCCAGCCTCTCTATAATTCTTGAATAAGTACGTATAGGATGAGCGATACGTAGTTATTCTTATACAGTCATTTATTATGTTCTGATAATGACAGCATTAGTTTTAGTCTGTGATTCGGGTTGACGAGCGTTACAGAGACTCGCTGTTAGTGTCATTTATATATAAACCGTCGTAAGTGCTCCGTTGGGGCCTATATGAATAAAGCATTTTGAATTTGAATTTGAGTTTGTGGATGAGCGGTCGAAAGATGGCATGATTGTAAAAGTTGTATGCATCATTGTATTTTTTGACAAAAAAAATCTATAATTTGAAAACACAGTTTCGTGTATATTAACACAAATTTCAGGCAGTAAAAAACATTAATAAAATAAAAACATTTTGTTGGGTAATTTTAAAGTAGATTGTTGTTACTTTAAACAGAGTTAAAAAGTTTCCAAGAACTATTTTAACCAATGAACCTATTAGCACTTGGACAAGACGTATCAAATATGTACTAAGTATCAGAACTAATAAAAAGAAAGAAAAAAGACAAAGAAAAAATAACTAAGTTCAAGTCCCCGTAAACGCCATAGGTAACTACGTCATAGTATAAAAGCTGAAACATTTGTGGTGGAAACCCTCCACAAGCGACTTTTAAATTTTGACCATTTTTTGTGTTAAAAATCACTCAAAAATAGTCTCTGTCTTGCCATTTCTAACATTTTTATACTCTAACCTCAGTTGGGTTTTTGCTCTACAAAACCTGTTTAGTAATAGTATGTTAATCTTACCAATTGTATCAGGCTTAGTGGATTGCAGATGCATATACCCCGACTCCTCCAAAAAGAACGAAGCTTTATCCTTTAATGGGTACATCCTGTCTTCAACGCCTCCAGCTACCAAGCTTGGCCATATACTGCCCAACGCCCAGAGCCAGTAGGCAAACTTTGAGAAATTGCCTGGAATATTATGCAATTAATCATCTTTAGGTAAGCAAATAGGATTAGCAGTATCCTATCCGGTCTCAAACTTCGGAAGAACGTAGTTTGCCAGGAACAAAGGTTACTTTTCCAAATGAAAAGTACAAAGAAAGGTGTAAAAAGAGAAATGAAATGAGTACAAAGAAAGGCGGTGCTCCTTACTGCCACTTTTTTTTCCAGCGATTACAGATGCAGGACCTTCTTAATATCACAAGTTTCTTTTATAAATACTCTCATCATCACTCTGAAGACGTCCACTGCTTAACATTGACCTCATGAAGGGGGTCATAAAGGGGGAGTGGTTATTATTCTTATCCTCTTAGGCCGGGACCATAGTCCACACAGCCGATACACACGGCCATAATTACTGTAGTCATTCTTGAAACTCTAGTACACATATTAGTAACATCTCTCAAATATATAAATCAAAAATTATTAAAAATAAAAAAAATTACGCTTCCAACAGGATCCTGTTGGAAGCGTAATTTTTGTGATGTATAATTGTATACATTTGTGTGAACATCCGCTAGTGTCGGTTAACACTATAAAATATATTATATCATATAGTACCGTCTCTAATTTTATCTACCAATATCTGTGGAATTTACATCCAGTTTTTTTTCATTTGGCCATGTCATGTCACCTGATTAATGGTAAGAGTAATGACAAAGGTAATACACGCTAACTCAGAAGAAACTATTTTCTCTCAATTTGAAAACACCTTCAATTTATCCATTAGCGAAAACCGACGAGTCCCAAAGCCTCAGTTCTGACTGTTCTGCTCAGTTTGACAAATCCATTGAATAAAACATACCTGGAAAGTTCGTATGGAAGCCCAAGACTTCGTTGGGGAAGATAGTAGCCAAATGAGATCCGATAGCATGTCCGAAGTCCCCACCCTGAACATAGTACTTAGTATGACCAAGCCTCTGCATCAGGTTTCTCATGATGACCGCAATTTGAACAGGAGACATGCCTGGTCTGCTAGCTCCCTGTAGACAAATCAGTGAAATGACAAGGGTTATAAATGCTTAGTCGGAATTTTGATCGCATAAGTGAGTAAAATGGTTGATTTGTGGGAAAATGGTTACACAACCTTGAGGATGCAGCACCGTTACCAACGGCAATTACACAGATAAGTAAGGGCATTTACAACTGAACCTTTTGATAGTCCCGGGAACACGTTAGCCGATAGTCTTGGTTATAGCTACAGGATAACCTTTGTGAAGTCATACCGACATTTGGCCTACAAAAACTCAAATAACTCTTACCAGAAACAGACAGAATGATTTTGATTCTAGTTGCAAATCGGTTCCAAAACTGCACTGCTTTAACCACAACTTGTTAATCGACTATACACCGTGAATATATACAAAGCAGACTGTAGACGAGTTTTGTGGGTAAGATATTATAAGTATTAGATTTGTGGTACCTAAATTGTAATTCATACTATATAAAGCTGGTCTCTTTATATAAATGGACCCCAGAAGAGTGCTATGAAAGTTAAATAACTCTAGCCCGTGTATAATATACAACCGATCGTGAAGGGCTACCAATTGCGTACAATCTTGAACCAAAAAATGCACCTTACCTCAGAATAACAAAATCCAGGTAAACTAGGAACAATGACTTCAAAGACAAAGTCATATCCCTTCTTAGCATTTGTCAACCTTGGTATCGTCTCGTAGAACTCTCTGATAGAGCCTGGCCATCCATGAAGCAACAGCAATGGATACACCTGTAATACAAGACAAATGTCGTAAGATTTTTATTCAACATCACCAGCCAGAAGACGTCCATAGCTAGTTCTGTGGACCACTTTCAAAATTTGCCCCTGCAGCTATATTTCTACCATATTCCCAAAACTCGACAAAAAATGTGAAGATTAGATCTAACTATAGAAATGTGCGTTGCGGCTGAGCATATTCCATATTACTGAACATGGAATATGCAAGTTTTTACAAGTGACAGTCGCTGAGCTTCTTAAAATATTATCTGCCTATATTAATAGGTGAAGTCAAGCCAACATTTTAGTTCTTCACTATCGAAAGCAGATAAATTTTCGTGTATCCCCGCTTACGAATTGTGAACCCCCATTTTTTTGTCACGCCAACGTAGACCCCGTCGAGTCTCACATGGCTCCCTGGGGGTCCACCTGGACCACTTTGGGGACCAATGCTCTAGACCATCAGATTTCAACTATCTAAAGTGAAAAAGAAGAAAGATTATAGTTTTAATACTTGTTGGCCAGTTTACTTTCAATGTATGGAATATGCCAAACTGTGGTGAATTGACTTTGTGGCGAGTTAAGAACAACCGTCCTAATCGACGGGAAATGAAGAAAGAAAACAAACCTTGATATTTTTATTCTGTAAATTAGGCTTCACATGTATGTAGTGTATATCCAGCCCTTGAACTTTCGTCCTGAAGTGGGGGAACTTGTTTAAGAACTTGGCTCGCTCCCTGAAGCTGTATTTAAAGATCCAGTCGGTCATAAACTCGGCGAAGTCAGTGGAGTTGACGCCGTAGGTCCAGGCAGAGTTTTCTAGACTAGAGATTTCAGTGTTACGACGGTACATCTCGAAGAGGGTGCGGATTTCTTCTTGCATCTGGAAAAACGGAGGCTGCTAAAACTATTGTGCTAATAATTATTATTGTAAAATCAGCTCATACATTGCACCAAGCGCACACACCCGCTCCGCTTAATGGTTGGAATAAGACTGACTCATTCGACTCGAATACGTGATAGGAGTATTATATATCACGAACCTCCGGTATCAACCTTCGCTTCGTGATACCGGAACCACCCGGCACACACCATTGTGTCCGGTAATCGTATAGCTCCACTTAGGAAGGAGCCAGTCTTGTTCTAGGCTTCATGATCAAGTGACGGGGTCAAACACAACTTAAAAGCGAGCTCTGATATCCAGATATCAAAATCCTTGTTCGTTATCCATTACAATCCGGAAATTAAAACATATTAAACCAGTGCTCGCATCGAAGCCAAACTATAACAATTTTAACTTTCTACCGGTTTAGAAACAAAACAAACTAAATACAAGCGTTGCAAACCCGTATGAAGTTAGAATCAAAAATCGGACGTGTGTTACCAATACTCCGCTGAGCTACTGGATGGCGAGCAAAAAATCTGAGATATTTTTAGAGTGATTGGTTTCAGCACGGTTTCAGATCTGATATCGTGGTTCTACCCGGTTTCTGAAAATGCTTCTTATAGTCTTGTGCAAGACAAACTGTCAATTATTTTTTTAGTCTGGCCAGACCGAAAGCTTAGGCGGGGAATTTTCTCTTTGTAACCATTATTGTAACCACTTGGTGGTAAAATTCGGCGGATGCCAACCAATAACAGCAATAGTCATTCGATCGCTAACCAATGGCAAGATTCGAATTTCTATCTTTGCATTGGCTGGCGAGCCGTCATGTTTGTTTACTTTGTGACTTCTAAGAAAATTTCATCTGGTACACCTATCGCCACCAAGGTATCCCTACTGGTAGGAAAAAAACACTGAGATCTACCGGTTGTTTACTTACTAAAATTCTATAGTGAAATTTGACGCCGAAACAACACTAGCGATAATGCGCCACCTAGCTCGATAAATGAGCAGTGTGTCTCCCCTTTGCAGCGACACTCAGGACTTCGGGTAAGCTTGGCACTGGACTACTTTGTCAAGATAACTCGTTATACAAGTAGTGCGGTTACGCGGATTTTGTATGAAAAAATGTACAGCGCCCCTAGCGGCGCGTTCATGAACCATACTTATAGCACACTTTTAGTATGGTGTTCAGTCGTCAAACTTATAGGCATCGCAAGCGAAACGCGAAATCACATTAGATATGCACATGAGATAGTTGTAAAAAAACGTACGTATATGGAAAATACTCACCGAATCAGTAAACACTACCCTATAAGGCCTTATAGACGTGTCCTTGGTATCAGCATTATCAGGGCCCCAGTACTCGTTCAGGTCTATATCAGGCATCGGAGGGACATGTGTAGCGATGGAGTAGAGTTGGAATGCTGCTATTGAGACTATTATCGTTATAACAGCTGATGATATTAGAAGCTGGAAATAAAAACGTTATTTTTAAAAGTTGTAACTTTATGTACTACCTATAATATTAGTTCCCTTGAAATAGTTACAATTTATGTCTTACTAGCTGCTGCCTGTGGTTTCACCCGCGTGGAGATATTGGATTTCATGGGTTTTATTTTTTTTGCGTGGATCCCTAATTATTTTTCTAAAATTAAAGTAGCCTAAGTTACTCCTTGTAACATCAGCTATCTGCCAGTGAAAGTCCCGTCAAAATCGGTCCAGCCGTTTCGGAGATTACCCGGAACAAACAGACAGAAAGAGAAACAAAAATGTTAAAATAGTTGTTTTGTTATAGGTACCGTATATACTTTCATATGCATTTAGTAAAAAGCTGTTATTTTGATATTACAAATAGACACTTCAATTTTATTTATTAGTATAGATTACGCGCAGGTATAGGTATAGCTAAGTTTGCGAAACACCAAGCCTTACTGGCCCAAATGGTAGATTATGGCTCATACTCTCTCTGAAAGAAGGCCGGTATCCCAGCAGTGGGAGCGTAAAAGACAGATGATGAAACTGTGCTACATTGATCTTGATTCAGTGTATTCGTAAATTCGTAAAAGTCACAAACTGGTCAATCCCACAGGGCAGCGTACTAGGATGTATCTTATTTATTATATATATTAACGATTTACCAAATGTAACAAACTCACCCTGCATTTTATTTGCGGATGATGTATCACTATTATTCAGATGCACAACCGACACAAGTACCTTAGACCACATTAAAGATACCTTCTCAGATATAAACACATGGCTAGAATCACATAATCTCGAGCTTAACATCAAAAAGACAAAATTAATCCAGTTCCTACCTTACCAAAAAAACCTTTTAAATCTGAAACCCCTAACTAATCATCTTCAAATTGAAGAAGTTAAAGAATTCTCACTACTAGGTATAAAAATAGACACACACCTTAACTGGAAAAGCCATATCGCAAAAATCAAAACAAAGTTATCACAATTTATTTATGCACTTGCTGTAATTAAATCAAGTTCTGATTTAAAAACAACACTAGCTGCTTACTATGCATCCGCATATGCGTGGTTACGTTATGGTGTGGTGATCTGGGGAAACAGCACTGACGCTGAGCAATTGTTTATTATGCAGAAAAAGTGCATTCGCATAATAACAAACATTCGCCAACGGAACAGCTGTAGGCCACACTTCATTCACCACAAGATATTGACATTGCCATGCGTGTATCTACTGGAGGCAGCTATGCTAGTTAGAAAACATCCTGAACTGTACGAATTAAACAAAAAACCGCGCAGACAAAAAATAGTTTTACCTGACCCCAAATTAGAAATCATCAAAAAAGGCCCACACTATATGTCAATAAAAATCTACAACAAGCTCCCAAACATATTACAAAATGAACAAAAAGACCACATTTTCTACCGGAAACTAAAAATCTTACTAATACAAAAATGTTACTATACAATTAATGATTACTTAAATGATAAAAATATTTCAGTCTCATAAAATGCATAATTATTAACAAAATTATGTTTACTTTAGTTCTTTTTATTATTATTTTACATTTACCATAACTTGTGATCTCATACTAAGTATTAAGTAGGTAGTATAGATAGGTATAGAATAATATTATAATAATATTAATATTTTTTTTGTGTAGTGTTAGTTATCATAATTTAACATAGTTTTATTAATTAGGTAATATAAGTTTGCTACGCCCTAACAGGGTGCATAGATTTATACAAAAGTAGGTACCTACTCCATTGTATTAAATGTATGTATGCAAGAAATAAATAAATAAATAAAATAAATAAATATTACCACTTAGGTCTGAACAGGCCGTATTTGACTCTATTACGGGAAAGCCACTTTGACATACATAATATTTAGATTTCAAACGAATCAATTCATTGCCTGCAATATCTAAAAAAAAACTTGTGCCACGTGTACAAATGCACATTCTTATCACACAATTAAAAACTTCATTAATTAATATAAAAAGTGAATTACTTACACATTTACAAACAGCACTAGATTTACTACTTTCATTGTCCTTCTTTTCTTTCCCTTTTATTTTATCTTTTGTAATTTTCACATCTTTTTCCAATTTCCCTTTCTTTGCCATATTTTTAGGGATACAGGAGTGCTTTGCTGCAGCACTTTGTTTCAGAGTGCAATAACTGTACTGAAACCTGATTTTAGTATCAGAATCTTATCTGTTAGTATGTCAATGTGTTTTTATCAATTTCGTTATGTGATAATTACATTTTTATCGGTATTTATGTAATTTTAATCCATTGATAAATGTATGAAAACAGATTGATTTTTATCTGTTTGTAATAAATACTTTGATGTTTTAACTGAATTACATTTGGGTTAGATTATTTCAGTATTTAATTTAAATAAAAAACAAAAAAATACTTTTATATTTTCCTTTCTTAGTTTGGCAGGACTAACTCTTCTGCAAGTGTCCGTCTAGGTGGTTACCACCACTTTGCTCGTATATTCTGCCGACAAGCAGTAATGTGCAAGCATTACTGTGTTCCGATGATGAGCAAAGTAGTCAGTGAAATTACTGTTCTTAAGAGACGTAATACCTAATATCTCAGGGTATCGAGCGCACTGTAGGTATAGTGCCGCGTGGGCCTTTGTGTTGCGAAGTTATATGTAACTCCAATTGTATTGGGCTAGCGTTATGACATACTATCAGGCAACAGATCAGCTCGTCTCGTTACCAATAGTATCTATAAAAAATATTACATTCAAGTAATATTGATACAACACTTCTGCGAGTGCCCGTCTGGGTTGTTACTACAGCTTTGCTCGCCGCCAAGCAGTAGTGTGCAAGCATTACTGTGTTCCGGTTTGATGAGCAGAGTATCCAGTGAAATTACTGGGCTTATGAGACTTAATACCTATAAAGTCTCAGGGTAACGAGCGCACTGCAGTGCCGCGCAGATCTTTGTGTTTCAAAGTTCTGGGTGGCACTGTAAATGTTATGGGCCGGCGTTATGCTTACCATCAGGCAAACGACCGGCTCGTCTCATTACCAAATAACATATAAAAAAACATAATAGGTGGAACCCTAAGTGTGTATTCGACGCACTCTTGACTATCTTTTATGAACCAATCCCAGCTACCCAGGTGTGTTCTTTATAAATGTGATGAAAACTAAATAGACATACCTACTTTTACGTTACAGATAAAATATTTTCATTTCATTTAATTATAATTTCTACAATGCAGTTCGTCATGTTTCTTGAAACGCACGGTGAATTCACAAACTCGGCCACAGTTCGGCCGGAGCACATTGAAGTTGCAAACCTTACAAAAGGGCGCTAACGAACTTGGTTCGGCTGAATCTGGGAGAAATCCTGCAATTTTCGATTAAAATCGATATAGTACGATGCTTCATATTTCAAGTGTAGTTCATCAAATGATACTTGATTTTAAATTTAAAAAATACGTTCAATCCTACTAATCCTACTAATATTATAAATACGAAAGTATGTTTGTTGGTTTGTCCTTCCTTCACGCAGTAACGGAGCAACGGATCGACGTGATATTTGGCATACATATACTTTATGGACTGGAGAGTAACATAGGCTACTTTTTATCTCGGAAAAATGCACAATTCCAGTGGGAACGCGGGTAAAAACCGCGACAAGAAGCTAGTAATAGCGGGCAGAAGCTAGTCTATCATAATTCTAATACCGAAGTAAACCCAATCTTAGTCGAGCCAACAAAACTTCGAACTTGTTAAAACTCGAAGTCCAGCTGGGCCATTATGGAAAACCTTAGTTAAAGTGAACCATAATTATTTGAAAATCGCAGAATTTCCGATATGAACGCCAAGGGCGCCCGGGGCAGTGGAAAGTTTTCTTGTTATTTGGCGCCCTGGGGCCTTTCCTCTGAATGTTTTTCTTGGCATTACGTTCGATTTGGATATAGTCCTGCGATCATAAATATACATTCCAAATCTGAAATGAACTTAACTTCTACAGAAAAAATATCATTAAAAAATATATACTTTATTATAACTATTACTTCTGGAATTATGAGACTCGATGAAATTTCTATCAGACTAATCTGAAAGTATTATATCCTACTAAATAAAGAAATAATTTTCCAAATCGGTTCATGAATGACGGAGTTATGAAATAAAAAATACGTATAAAGAAATACAGTAGAATTGAGAATCTCCTTTTTGAAGTCGATTAAACGTCCTACCCATGTAATCCATTCAGTACAGAAGTCAAGGGTACTCCAAGAACAGAGCAGTGAGTAGACAGTGTCAGTCTTTGCAGAGTAATGAAAGCATACTGTTATTACAAGTAAGTGAAGACGCGTGTGGGTAGAGTGACTGTTATTTTGGATCAAGGTAAGACACGAGCTAGCTTATCTGTGTCAAATTTGGAATGCTAGCTTAGCTATGCGAGCCGTACAAAAAGGAACTGTGGTTACATTACAATAAAAAAAATCACCATGCATAGCGGTAGGATATTTTCTATTACCGACCTGACTACCTATCAGCATATAGAATCTGACAACCATGGTCTTGAGAGCATGTTTTCATCCTAGATGTTTAATATTTTCTTTTTAAATATTATTTTGTGGTTTAAGAATTTATTTCTCAATAGAATATACATTCACTTAAAGAGAAACACAATTTTCAACTAAAATTAAATTAAATGGCGGTGAGCAGTGAGCACCGTGTTATAAAAGTGAGTAGCTACTATAATTTAGTAGCTGCATCATAGTTATTTATAATAGTTTACATTAGTTACAATTGTTTACTACAATATTTATTTATTTTTATTTTACATCGCAAAATTATAATTTATCTAGGCATGCAGAAGTTAACTAATTTTACTAATTTAATTATCTGATCAGTTAAGATACTTGTGTCGGAGTTTACCGACCATATTGAACCACAAAGTTCAACTACTAGGTAGTTGAACTTTGTGGTGTTCACTTTGTATGTTCAAGGTTTAACTCATGAACCGAGGTTCATATAGCTTACACTTCGAACAGTTTGAAAATGAATTTTGACATCTGCTGTCAAAGCCAGTTCTTGAACAGACGATTAGGACCGAAAATGCTGTATATTTGGTGAACTCTGATCTTAGTTGTCAAATGCTAACCCATAAAGAATACCTACCTTAATCTAACAAAGGTTTTTGTACTATATTATATTATCTTAAAATTAACGATCCCGTCCATATTTTATTGCAGTGCATTAGGTGCATAGAAGTAGTCGAAATAACGGTTGCCAGATTTGTCTTTAACAAATAGGACCACACAAACAGGAGCCAAAGTTAAAATAAATAAAAATTCACGAAGCCTGTGATCTAATTCAGACTTCCAAACAAAGAATATGGAGTATATTCTAAGAATTTTCTCATTTTGTAAAAAAAAGTGGATGGGTCAGAACATTCCACAGAATTTCAAAACCCATGGCCACGTTATCGTCTTCCTTTGAGGCCGGTGCACTTCACCGCATGAAATGGATGACCCAGAAACTGTTATCTCAATATGAGCTTGAGTATATGTAGGTATAGAGTAACGTTGGAAGTTGGTCTTCATGGCGTGAATAAGAAACTTTCATGTTTTTCTCGTGAAGGATGAAACTTTTTGAAGCTTTTGATCTCACTTCGGATGGCAGGAACTAACTGGTATTTACTATTATTTCTTTGATGCTGTTGACTTAGAGTTTGACTAATAATAATATCTCACGTGTAAGGTTTTCTGGAAAAGATCTAGCGATAAGAACGGCCTTTGCACTTTACATTTTTAAGATCTGCTTTTTAATGTACCTATATATTTGGTGAGAAATAAAAAGTTTTTTATACTATTTAGTGCGAGCAGGGTTGTTTTCCTGATAGTAACTATAACGCTAAGTATAGCAATTGCAATGCAACCTAGAACTGTGAAACACAACGGCCTGAACGGCACTGCAGTGCGCTCGTTACCATGAAACGTTTGGTATTAAGTCCCATAAGCCCAGTAATTTCACTGACTACTTGGCTACAAACCGGAACACAGTAATCATGCTAACACGTTATTGCTTGGCGGCAGACTACACGATCAAGCCTAGACCGATACGCCAGCGCAGAAGTCATACTACTTGGTAATCTTTTCGCCACAAATCGCAGACAAACGACAATCGATCCTAATTCCCTCAAACACCGCCTTCCAAAATCCTAGACGCTAAGATTAACAAGATAAATCGTACCAGACGGATTTCCATCTGATAGGCACAAAAACCTCATTGATATTCAGGAACCCAGCGCTCGCTTCTGTAGCCAGGGGGAATATCAAATTCTATATTTATTCGCTGCGAGAGAATTCACTTAATGCGCTGCAATTTGAGATAGGGATTGGGAATATTGGAGTTATTGATAAGAGATTATTCAATCAGGGTGTAAAAGCAAAGCCGAATAGCTTGCGAAGATACGGATTCGATTCCCAAATTGCTATTAGTAAAGCGGTGGTGCCCACCCAAAGGGACACTCGCAAAAGAGTTCTACCACCTAGTAAACAATATCCACATTTTCGAAAGAATTGTTACTGCTAACTGCACCATAATATTTATGAGATCAAACCCAAAATTAGGATCATATTATGACAATCAAATTTAAGTAGGGACCATATAATTTCCTAGTACGGAGACCACCCGTGATGTACACACCCTATACTATATAATTATATAATACTAGCTTCTGCCTGCAGTTTTCGCCCACGTTCCCACAGGAACCGTGCATTTTTCCGGGATAAAAAGTAGCCTATGTTACTCTTCAGTCCCTAAACTATATTTATGCCAAAAATCACGTCGATCCGTTGCTCCGTTACTGCGTGAAAGAAGGACAAACCAACAAACACACTTTCGCATTTATAATACTAGCTTCTGCCCGCGGTTTTCACCCGCGTTCCCACAGGAACCGTGCATTTTTCCGGGATAAAAAGTAGCCTATGTTACTCTCCGGTCCATAAACTATATCTGTGCCAAAAATCACGTCGATCCCTTACTGCGTGAAAGAAGGCCAAACCAACAAACCAACAAACACACTTTCGCATTTATAATATTAGTAGGATTTCCATGATAAATAAAAATGTACAATTTTCCCCTATTAAAAGCAAATAAAGTCGATTGATAATTGAACGAACATCTGTTACAATTTCTGCGAGACGCGCGCAAATCTTCATCCATTATGGGGATTACGAGACTATGTGGTTTGGGGTTAGATCACAATGAACAAGCGAAACGATTCAAAAGTTAACAAGTTTTTTGCGGAAAAGTATATTTCTCCAGACAAGCTTTTATTAAATACGTTAGTAATTGGTACTGTAATTAGGATCAGAGTACTTGTAAAGGCAAATCAAACGAGCCCAAACTCGATGGTTATGTCGTTTAGTTACAGATTTCCTATGGCCACCTTCCGGCTCCATCATCAGACCAGCTCTCTGATATAATTATTATTGCATAGTCATCCGATTTACATATCTAGGCAAAATTTTCAGCTCAATCGAACACCGGGAAATGGGTCAAATTTAGCTTGAAAGATTTGACCTAAACAAACAAACATATACATTATACATACATACAATGCAAGTTCAAAAAAGACAGTAAAAAACAACAGCTTATCAATGTTTTGTTACAATTAACATCTGCAATGGAACATTAATAATTAACATTTTAATGAGCTCATTAGAGAAAAATACTTTAAATGCAACAGTCGACAAAAGCTACCCAAAGCTGTTACATTCAAAATGTATTCATACGCGCAAATAATAAACATAATATTAATTCTGGCGTCTTCTCTCTCGATATTGTGTACCACAGTATTAGTGACAACTTGGTACCTGATGCCACATTGGAGAACTGTACACAACTACACAAGCGTGAACCAGATACTCTTCAGTACTCTACATTTGTGCTGGTGTACAATAAGTGTTTCTTTTTCCTTGTACAATATTCCCGTGTTCCCAAAAATAGCTGAAGCTTTATTTATAACATCACTATGCTGGTCTTTAAACGCAATGATGATCGCGTATCTAAGACTGGTCTTAGTTTTCAATGGGAAAATTAGCTATGATAAAAGAAAAGTGACCGTTTCTACTTTTGGAATAGCAGCCGCAATGATCACCGCAAGCGGACTCAGTGATTGGATTTACGCTGACACTGTAGCTGGTCTCAGTGATAGTTTAACTGTGTTTATAATTATGACCATTTCAATGCTAATGTTTTTAAAGATAGTGCTGTCAGTAATGTCCTGTTGTAAGAATACAGCGTCAAGGAAACGTCTTAACCATGTCTTGGCGCTTATTTCTATAGCAGTGCTTTGTGATACTCTCACAATACCTTATTATTTTGGTACAACTCTATTGAATAACATAGAGAGATTTTGGGTTATAATTTTGGATGGATCCTTTGCCTTTCGATTGTTTCCACATGCGATGGTCATATTGCTCAATAGGTCATCCAGAGAGCATTGGAAAAGATATTTTTTAAGAAGAAAACGTGTCTTAACTTCTGAACGATTCCGTGTTGGTCAAATTTAATACAGTAATTTTTATTGCAGTCAAATACATCGGTACCTTAATTACACGACTGCACAACATGGAGTGTATATGTGTTTAGGGTTCATGGACGTATGTATGTGATTCCACCATAACTTGTAAATACCTGAACAGATTTGGATGTACGGGGTATCGTTAGAATCCTTACATCATCCCGAGTGATACTGGCTAGGGCAGTCCAGGGCCCCGATCGCGCTAATTTGAAATGACAGCGTACAATTATGGTTTAGTTGTGGTTTGATCCCTACTGTGGTTTAGTTTCGGTTCAGGCGTGTGGAATTCGATGTTGCCGTTCATTTGACAGCGTTAACTGTCAGTTGTTGTCCAGATACGTCTCAACTTTTGGTAAAACTATTAGCGCGATACGAAACGGTCAAAAAGCTGTCATGCGGTTGTGGTTTAGTAGCGGTTTGGTTGATAATTTTTAACGCGATTGCCCTGCAGTTTTTTATGTAACTGTTGTTACATCTACTTGTATAATAACCACCATAAATATAATAAGCACTTGCATATATAATTCTTTGAAATATAGTCTGAAAGATAATAACTTTCAGACTATACTAATGTTTATTTTTATGTGTTAATTTTTTTCTGACTTTTTCTTTACTGCTTTGGTGTTTGTTTGGATGTGTAATGTATTAAATTGTTCCTCTTATCTATGGTTTTTAGGTACCTATTTCTACATAATTTATGTAATAATTACATAATTATGTTATAATTGTGTGTGCTGAATAAATGTTTTATTCTATTCTATTATTTTTAATTTTACCGATACGGAATCGTTCATCAGTTAAGATCTGTTCCACCTCAAAAAATATTTTTCAGGATGACCTATTGAGTAGTATGATCATTGTATGTGGAAATAGACGAATAGCTTTTGGATTTTTGCTATTGGAAAGAATATAAACTAGCAAAACATTCCACTCCACCCATTTAGTGAATGTAGAATCAAAACGTTAAATAAAGTAGCAACATTTTTAACCGACATCCAAAAAAGGAGGAGGTTATCAATTCGTCGGGTAATTTTTTTTTATGTTTGTTACCTCAGATCTCGGTCATTTATAAACCGATTTGGAAAATTCTTTTTTTATTTGTAAGGGTATACTTTCAGATTGGTCCCATAGAAATTTCATCAAAATCGGTTCAGTAGTTTGTCACTGAAGTCGGTTCTTCGCTTTTTTAAAGCAATTTTGCCAAATAATGCCGCTTTGCCTCTTACCCAATGTCACCCTCAACGAACGTCGACGTTATGGAGATTACGCGTCCGCTTGTCATGTGTAATCGTATCCAAGCTAGCGATCCGACCAGATCCTGCATCTTTTGATTCCCATCGCTCGTTCATTCCTCTCTTGTTGAATCTCTGGACGATATACGGAAACTCTATTTTTGCTGCTTCGATTAGGTAATACTTTATCGAGTGCTTATTTAGAGTTTATATAAGGACCAGCTTTATATAATTTCAAGGGTATTGTCTTAAGGCTTTACCACTTCTTTTTTTTTGTTTTTATGTTTTTTTGCAAGCGAGACGAGCTGGTCGTTTGCCTGATGGTAAGCATAACGCCGGCCCAAAATAATTGCAGTGCCACTCAGAACTTTGAAACACAAAGTCCTGCGCGGCACTGCAGTGCGCCCGCTACCCTGAGACATTAGGCATTAAGTATCATAAGCCCAGTAACTGGCTACTCTGCTCATCAAACCGGAACACAGTAATGCTGGCACATTAGTGCTTGGCGGCAGACTTCACTCACAAAGCGGTGGTAACAACCCAGACGGACACTCGCAGAAGAGTTAGTCCTACCACCTAGTAGGAGTAGTATTTACGGAATTTATGGGATAAAATTTCAAACATTTAATCGCATCAAAGTGTTGCTTCAAGGCCAAATTAAATCTATTTTACAGTTTATAAAAAGCAGTTGAATACCTCACATGATCTTAAGTGATGATTGATGAAATCCAAGCTATGACATCATCACGATAAGTAAGTATTTTTCTTTAGCGAAATCTCAAGCTAGCGATTATAATAATGCGGTTGACTTTACTGACCCATCAGAGACAGTTTTGAAACGCTAACCTATCTATACTATTATAACGAGGTAACGTTTGTTTGTTGTTATCCCTAATCTCTGAAACTGGTCCGATACTAAAGTACTTTTGCTAATATGAAGATTTATGGAGCAGGGATAACCCCTGAGTGCTAAGTATAGGCAAAATTTTATCGCAATTCCACGCGTGCTAAGCCGCGAAAAAAAGTTATTTAGAAAAAAACGTAATTAATTTTTAGTGCCTAGCAGTTTCTAAGAACAATTTAGGGTGTTTGAAAAAGAAATTCCTATTATAGTTACCTATGGCAAAATATAAAAAACGTTTTTCCCGCTAAAATTCCGCTTCACAAAATGGCGTCCGAGCGTTATCTATGACGCGAAACATGACATATCGCCCGCGAATATGGCGCTCGTAAAAATGAACAGAACTTTTTGGAAACTTTGTAAAATGTTGAAGTTTGAAACGGAAAATACATAATTAAATTGCATACAATAATAGCAGTGACATCCAGAACTTAGATGTTTCAAAGGTTCAACTCGTATAAACCTATCATTTAACTGCTCGTTCGTTTTATTATATCTGCGTATTTTCCAACTATTTCCGATGTGTGATTTGACCTATTTCATACTTTAATTGTCATTCGCAATCCGGGAATATATTGCTCTGTGGCTAGAAATAATTATGTGTTGAATTCAACCAAACACAATATTGGCACGGATATACAAATTTAGGAGGTGGCACAATTTTTCCTTTTTTTAAGTCACTACTTATACGAAACTATTGTCACCAAAAATACAAGAGCACGGGAAAGTATACAATGCAATGGGCAATCTTGTGGCTAAAACCGATCTCTTGAATCTCTTCTAGACAACCTTTGGATGGATAAAGAATATATGAGTTATAGTATTATTTCACTACTAGCTGGCACCGCTGCTTCGCCCACGTAATAAAAGTAACCTAAGGTACTCCTTATAACATTGGCTAACTGCTAGTTAAAGTCCCATCAAAATCTGTCCAGCCGTTTCGGAGATTACCAGTAACAAATAGAGAGCCAGACAAAAATTTTAAAAATTGTGGTTTTGTTATAGGTACAGTATATAATACTTTCATATGCATTCAGTAAAATTAGCTGTTATTTTGATATTCGTTTGTCCGTTTCTCCGTCAGCCTTAGAAACAGACTTAAGCGGTAATTGGTACAGTTCCACCATCTTATCTGTTCAGTTGACGGCGTCGCTAGTAGGCATTTTGGTATATTAACCGTAAAAAATCCACCAAGAAGGTTGCAGTTCCAATTTAGCCTAGCTGAATAGCTAAGTTTGTGGCACTGCATACGAACAGCTCCCAAAAGTCAAAACAAGTTGCAGTGAACTGACGCGACCTCACAAGCTAGCGTTTCAAGACAGCCCGTAAACATCAAATTTCCCGTGAGATACCTTCGGTGACAACGAGATATTCACACGTCACTCATCGTAGAAGAGATGTCATCTCTGTTTCCTTTAGTATAGTCTTCGAGTAAGACGGTTGAATTCTCGAAGGATAATAAATTATGCCTGTTTGATTGACGGAGCACGTGAATTCTATTTTTGGCTACATTTTTATGATAATATTATTGTAATGCTGTAAAAAGTCGCTATAAAACAAGTCTTGCAAGAACCGCTCTTTAAAAGAAACAAGTCTTTTGTTCTATATTATGTTATTATACTCGTGCTTCGTCCTCGAGATTAGTAATATTAGATTTAGAAAATTATTAAACACAATGTAGTATCGCATAGATGGCACCACTTCCACACTATAGTTTAGAGTCAAGTTGCCTCCCCACTCTGGCAACTTGAAATTTTTTTTTTTTTTTCTACCCACACCTTTTCTACTTTACTTTTCTTGTAGACCAGTCCGTCGCTCCTCATTCGCATTTTAGTGCTAGACCACTTCACTTGTTCGTTCAGGATTACGCACATAATAGGTCGAATTTATAATCGTGCCGAAGCGTGCTAACGAAAATAGTTTGGAGTTTTTAACAACAAATTGCAAAAATTAGTGAAAATTAAGTTAATTAAATTAATTAAGTGAGTGAAAATTAGTGATTGTCATCGAGCCAATATTCGGATACGTCGTCAAAGTCGTCGAGGTCAGCTACGCCACAAGGAACTCTAAAAGGTTAGTACCTATCTATTTAAAAACAACGGATTCCGAATGTATCAGAATAGTCTGCGGGACTTTTTCGCCACATTCAAAGAAACCGTCAATATTGCTTTATCCCATTGTTTAAGAGAATGCATCAGAGTAGCCAAAATGGCTATCTTGCCGCATTTGGATTGTATTTAAAAACAATTGATTCCGAATGTATCAGAATAGTCTGCGGGACTTTTTCGCCACATTCGAAGTAACCTTCAAAATTGATTTATCCTATTGTTTAAGAAAATGCATCCGAGTAGTCAAAAGGGCTATCTTGCCGCATTTGGATTGTAATTAAAAACAATAATTCCGAATGTATCAGAATAGTCTGCGGGACTTTTTCGCCACATTCGAAGCAACCTTCAAAATCGCTTTATCCCATTGTTTAAGAAAATGCATCAGAGTAGCCAAAAGGGCTATCTTGCCGCATTTGGATTGTATTTTAAAACAATGGATTCCGAATGTATCAGAATAGTCTGCGGGACTTTTTCGCAACATTCGAAGCAACCTTCAAAATTCATTTACCCTATTGTTTAAGAAAATGCATCAGAGTAGCCAAAAGGGCTATCTTGCCGCATTTGGATTGTATTTAAAAATAATTGATTCCGAATGTATCAGAATAGTCTGCGGGACTTTTTCGCCACATTCGAAGCAACCTTCAAAATCGATTTATCTCAATCTTGCCGCAAAGGGCTATCTTGCCACATTTGTATTGTAACAGCTGTAAAAAAGGCTAATTTACGAACTCGCATCAGAGTAGTTAGCAGAACTATCTCGCCGCTTTTTGAATCGTAACGATTATAAATGCTTAGTCTGTATAAATGCATCAGAGTAGTCGGTAGGACTATCTCACCACAATTACCGTCTGCAGAAAACAATAAATTACCTCAAACAGCCATATCCAATAACCCACCGGAAGCCCCGATTGCTTTAAGTGATAAAGATGAAGCCACTACTAACGCTGAAATCTTGTATATTCAAGGCGCATACCATACCATATAGGGGATAACCATTGAATACGGACCAGATATTAACAAAGCAGTTGCAACTAGATTTACACACGTGGCAACTTACGGGTTAAACAAAGATGTCCGTAAGGACCTTTTGAAGTAATTGTTAGTCCACAACTCAATGCTGAGATCAGGCCAGCAGTTTCCGATCGGGTTATTCAAAGACACAAAGCCATTGAAGCTTGACAGGAGCAGATTGCAGCCGGTATTTCATCCCCGGAAAAAGAATTGAAAGTTCGGCTTTCTAATACCAAATTGAAAATTCCTATTCGGTAACAACCTACCCGACATGATTAAAACAGCAAAAGCTGTTTCGAAATCTAGTTCGGACTTGAAACTAGAAGCCCCCAAGAGGAATAAGTCTTCAACATCAGCGACCACTTTGGGCAAGAATTTAAACTGAAGGCGAGGCCCTCAGCTCGCAGACAGCCGTTGGCCCCGCCAAAACGTCATCAGCCGCCTGCCACGCAGAACGCACCGCTTCTTGGGAACCAGTTTTATAAACAATGGTCTGTAATAACACGCGACCGTAAAATCTTATCGTGGGTAAAAGGTTATGAACTTGAATTTGATGCGACCGTACATCAAACTTGTTTACCCACTGCCAATAACTTTTCAGATACGGAGAAGTTTCATTTGAAATATCTGCTAACCATAGGAGCTATTTCCGAATGTGATCCCTGTCCTGGGCAATTTGTATCGCGTGTGTTTTTGAGACCGAAACGAATGGGGCTAAACTTTCCTTTGTTGACCATCGATTTGGAAACTCACGTTTTTATAGTAGTTAGTACTCTTAAATAGAAAGCTTTTTACAAATATCTCAAGGTGCGGAGATTCACGGTTTACGAGATATAATTTTTTAAAGTTTCGATATAAATTGGAAAATAACACGCCATTTGCAAGATTTTTATGGATAAACTGTCATGGTAGACGTCAAAGTTGACATTTACGTTCCGTTGATGCTAGAGGTGTATTTTATTAAATTTTATTTCTTATATTTTCTAAAATATAATTTTATTTTCATTTATTAAATTTGGTGTGTAATTAATGTGCACAATAACCGTGCTTTATTACATAATTACATTACACAAAAAATAACGAATTTATGTTTATACTGCGGAATGGAACGTGAAGCGACGTCATTTTTTTTTTTATTTTAACGTCATTATGAATATCCGAAAAATACCCAAAACCGAATCAGAGCACCGCACTTTCCACGTGGTCTTGTCTGCCCTACCCCTAGAGTGTATATAAAAACGCGGAGGCGCGCAAGGAAGAGCAGCCCTCGCCCGCCGTGACGAAGCACGGGAACCGTGCGAGGTGGAGCGGCGGAGGCTGGTCGCCGAAGGCGACCAAAGCCGAAGCTGCGGAGCCGAGCACGAGTGACCGTGCTTCGTCACGCAAGGGCGGAAGGGCTGCTCTTCACGCAGCGCCGAAGCTAGGGCGGAGTCAAACTGTATTCAAAACCGAATCAGAGCACCCCACTTTCCACGTGGTCTTGTCTGCCCTACCCCTAGAGTGTATATAAAAACGCGGAGGCGCGCAAGGAAGAGCAGCCCTCGCCCGCCGTGACGAAGCACGGGAACCGTGCGAGGTGGAGCGGCGGAGGCTGGTCGCCGAAGGCGACCAAAGCCGAAGCTGCGGAGCCGAGCACGAGTGACCGTGCTTCGTCACGCAAGGGCGGAAGGGCTGCTCTTCACGCAGCGCCGAAGCTAGGGCGGAGTCAAACTGTATTCTAACCTCAAAACTTTAATCATGGGTATCTTTATAACCATGGGGCTCCGCGGGTTGGGGATGGTACAGGGGGGGGGTAGTTCTCCTCTCCCTACCCCCTCCCTCCTCTCCCCGCCCCATAAATCGATAGATATTTATGGAAAAATGTAGTCTAACCTCAAAACTTTAACCATGGATATCTCCATAACCATGGGGCTCCGCGGGGTGGGGATGGTACAGGGGGGTATCCCTCCTCCCCCCCTCCCCCCTCACCCCCCCTCCCCCCCAAAATCGATGGTCAACAAAGGAAAGTTTAACCACGAATGGCAAGATGAGATTTATATTGGATTTAAAAAATCTGAAAAAATATATAATCACACAATAATTTAAATTAGTGGACTAATATCCAGATACTGTTACGTAGCAAGCGTAGACTTAAAGGATGCATAATTTTTAATTAAAATTCACGCTAATTCTCAAAAATATAGTCGTTTTATAATCGATGTTAAAATGTTTGAACTGAAAGTATTGCCATTCGATCCCTGTACAGCTCCGTTTGTATTTACAAAACTGATGAAACCAGTTGTGAAGTTTTTACGATCATGATCACGATGATCTATTCTTAACTAGTTATACGTATCAAAAGTACATGCAAAATATTGAAACTACGCAAAAATTACTAAGATCGTTAGGATTTATTATCAATAAAGAAAAAATCCCGAATAAAATTATAACTTGAAACCATCAAAAAACTGAAACGTTGTAATATAAGAAAATATGCGCAGTTTAATAGGGTTATTAGTTCTTCTTGCCCTGCCATAGAATATGGATGGTTATATACAAAGCAGTTAGAACGCTGCAAGTTCCTTAACTTGCAATGCTCCTGCGACAATAACAAAATATTTATGATATTACCACAGTCGCTAATATCAGATTTCAATTGGTGACAGAATGCCTTTGGTACATAGAACCTAGGACGATAGCTATATTAGGTTAGAGATATTCTCTGACGCCTCAACAGTGGGATGGGGGGCAGCTTGCAATGGTCTAACCGCCAGTGGTAGCTGTTCTTATAGCGAGGGGCTACTACACATTAATTTTAACTTTTAGCTGCTTACTTTGCACTAAACATATTCGCAAAACGTTTTTAACATATAGCAGTGGTGTGAATCCCACAAGATAATTATTGTAGTTTCATATATCAAATCAACAGATAATATTATCGCCGATCGGGAATCCCAAAGAACCCATCCTGACGTAGAAGGGGAACTAACAGATACTGGCTATCAAAAATTAATTACTAAATTTCCAGCCCCAAAAATTTACTTATTTACTAACAGAAGTAATAAAAAATGTGAAAAGTATGTCTCGTGATATAAAGATCCCGAAGCTTTCGCAATAGACGCTTTTACTTTGGATTGGCCCCAAAACTTATTTTATGCCTTTCCACCTGTCGCTATCATACTCAAAGCTCTACGGAAAATCATAACAAACAAAGCTGAAGGTATAATGGTTGTGCCTTATTGGCCTACACAACCAAGGTACCCATTAATTTTGCGTCTGCTCAAGTCAAAATTAGTCTGCCGCCAAGCAGTAGTGTGCAAGCATTACTGTGTTCCGGTTTGATGAGCAGAGTATCCAGTGAAATTACTGGGCTTATGAGACTTAATACCTAATGTCTCAGGGTAACGAGCGCACTGCAGTGCCGCGCAGGCCTTTGTGTTTCAAAGTTCTGGGTGGCACTGCAATCGTTATGGGCCGGCGTTATGCTTACCATCAGGCAAACGACCAGCTCGTCTCGTTACCTAATAACATAAAAAAAAAAAAAAAAAAAATTACATTGTAATGATATTGTTATACCATAACCCAGCAACCGCAACGTTCAATCCCACCTTATCCTGGTTGCCGGAGCGTTATCCAGACGGCGTTGTCATAGCGATGCGTGCCTGTCTCCGCCTTAGATATCATGATGGCTTCATGGTCGACCAATACTTTAAACCAGTATAATGTCTGTCTTAAACGCTGGTTATATCTTTTGTGCTGAAAATTGCATTAACATCTACGATCCATTAATTCAAATTATTACTAAAATTCTCTTAAATTATTCAATGATGGTGGTCAATACAGAACTATCAATAGTTACAGAGCTGCACTCTCCCTTATTGTTGGAAATATATCAGACGATGATCGAACTTGTAGATTCTGCAAAGGCGTATATAAACTGAGACCACCGTTACCTAAGTATAACACCACATGGGATGCAAGCGTAGTTTTAAATTATTTAGCGTCCTTATTTCCTAATGAAAGCCTAACATTAGATCAACTTTCCAAGAAATGCACAACTTTGCTCGCACTCATGACTGCGCACTGAGTACAAATTCAAAAATTCAAAATTTAAAATAATTTATTGCAAAGAATGTAGGTAGAAAAAAAAAACATGGTAATACATAATGTTTTCCATACAATCTACCTCATTTGGAGGTGTGCAATATTCGTGTTTACGATTAATTATATGTATGCAAACACTATCTAAATTTAATCAAGTAATAATCGTCGTAACGATCGTCTAACCAATCAAATAATTAAAAAAAAAATACTGAATTGATTAAGACGTCCAAAGTAGGTACGAAACAACCAACGCAGTGAACGGCCGGAAATATGTCCTGCAACAACACTAACTGCGTACATTGAAAAGACTAAAGTCTTACGAAAGTCTGACCAACAATTTTTAAGTATAACATACAGCTGGCTGGAGCGGCAATTCCGCTAGTTTTGCCAAATTTTACAACTGCCAGTTATCAATAATGAGGATAACATGGCCTTAACAAGAACAATATGTCGTAACACGTCACTTGACTAAAATTAATTATACTTACAAATGTGATATAATAATACGTAAGATCCAATGAGTAGATTAACTCATACATTATGTAAATGGCCATAACCGATTTATAAATATAAAAATCGCTCTGCTAAATTGTTCATTAAGTTACGATGTTCCCTTCACTCGCTCTCAACATCTACATTGTGTTTAATAATTTTCTAAATCTAATATTACTAATCTCGAGGACGAAGCACGAGTATAATTAATGATTAAACGAACTTACCTGTACGTGAAGTTCTATCATAATTATACGAAGTGCTTCGTCCGAAGAGATTAGTAACACCCGCCCTGCCCAGAATAGCCCAGGAGTTGCGGAAACATCGTAGTTATCTAAACTAAATAAGGAGCGACGGACTGGTCTACAAGAAAAGTAAAGTAGAAAAGGTGTGGGTAGAAAAAAAAAAAAATTCAAGTTGCCAGAGTGGGGAGGCAACTTGACTCTAAACTATAGTGTGGAAGTGGTGCCATCTATGCGATACTACATTGTGTTTAATAATTTTCTAAATCTAATATTACTAATCTCTTCGGACGAAGCACTTCGTATAATTATGATAGAACTTCACGTACAGGTAAGTTCGTTTAATCATTAATTATCCTTACTAGGTGGTAGGACTAAGTCTTCTGCGGGTGTCCGTCTACCGCCGCTTTGCTCGCGAAGTCTGCCACCAAGCAGTAATGTGCAAGCATTACTTTGTTCCGGTTTGGTGAGCAGAGGAGCTACTGAAATTACTGGGCTAAATTATATTCAATGTCTCAAGGTAACGAGTACTTCAAAGTTTTGAGTGGCACTGCAGTTGTTATGTGCCGGCGTTATGCTTACCATGAGGCAAACGACCAGCTCGTCTCGTTATCAAATAGAATAAAGAAAAATATTTTAGTAGAAGACGGTTCCCACTTTTTAAAATCAATTTTAGTGGTTTATAGCGTCAGCTTTAAAGATAGCATCAATTTGTGATATACATTCAATATAGTAAAAAAGCATTTGCCTAAAATATTTACTCGACACTATACCCACTTTTTACTCCACCCGCGCCGCTCCGTGGTATGAAAATGTCTGCTTGTGACGTCACAAATTGTCCTCTATTCAGTTGCGAAATTACAGGCGTCAACGCGTACCGAACTAATTTCGCACGAATTTTGCGAATGGAACGTACTCTCAATAAGTATCGCGAATTTCGGGTGTGGGACTTGAAACTTTTTATTACACTTTATTACTTATTTAAGGCGTATATAGAAGCTAAATGCAAAATCAGATGAGTTTCTGGCACCGGAAAAAATATAAACGATAATCTTTTTGTGATCAAAACAAGTTTTTACCAAATTTACTCGATCAAAAAAATGACCAAATTACCTCTAAAAATAAGTTTTCAATGTAAATATCTCTGTTATTAGTAAATGTATATTAATAGAATTAATAAGACTTACGTATTATAAAATGACAAAAAACTTACTTCGATCTGAAAGGTTCGACTCCTGCGCTCTCAGTGAAGGAAAACATTGTTTTCATCATTTTATAGTGATCGCTTGGCTAGCCGCCTCCCTCAAGTTGAAAATATGTTTATTCAAACTAACTTTTACCCGTGACTTCGCACACGTCGTATACAATCAAGACACAGTCTGTAATATCACTCAGGGATAATAATTATAGCTTCCTATTAAACACTTACTGTTTCGAATCGGACCTGTGGCTCCAAAGATTAGACAACGACAGAACAAACGAAAAACTTTACCTCATTAAAATATAAGTATATAAGTATAGATGTAACAAAGTAGTTCTAAAAGCTTGTTTTTACAACTGCAACTGCATAAATCCAGATTGCACCAGAGATGGAAACATTGCAATCGTCTCTGAAAAGAAAAAACCCTTTGAGCGATCGATGACGTCATTACCGGTCCCAATGCGCTCTCCAATTAACCTGACGTCGATCTACCCTCAAAGGTTAAAAATTTCGCAGACCGTATTTTAAAAGGACTAAGGTCTAGTTTCCAATACCAAGTAGTAGTGGTATCGCCTTTGAGGGATTTTAATTATAATTTCGTGCCGCGTCTTGAATGAAGGCGTGTCAGTGTTTGGTAATTGAAAATACCAGTACGGTTATGAAGTTTTCGGTTGGTTTCAATATGGAAAGGATTGCAATAAAAAAAATTGCTTTACAAAAGCTACGAACCGACTTCAGTAACAAACTACTGAACCGATTTTAATGAAATTTCTATGGGACCAATCTGAAAGTATATACATTCAAATAAAATAAGAACTTTGCAAATCGGTTTATAAATGACAGACATCTGAGGTAACAAATATAAAAAAAGTACCCACCGAATTGATAACCTTTTCCTTTTTAGTAAAACTTATCTATCCAATTTTCTATCCAACTACTTATTCCAATCAATTTCCACCAGGCGTTAGGACTAACTCTTCTACGAGTGACCATCTTTGTGGCTGCCGCCGCTATGCTCGTGTAGTCTGCCAACAAATTTACACTATACACAAGCAACTGGATTAATTTGACAGGTCTAAAATATATTCCATCTCTTTCTCATGTTCTCATTTAGAAAGAGAGATTGAAACAAAAATTAGTTTTAGGTATGAGATGACAGAATCGACACCAATATCTTATTTCAATTACATCCTATCTTCATTATCCCATCTCCACAGTTAATGGTCTCTCCCACCCCGAGCCCATCAGAATCATGTTGTTTTCTGGAAAATTGCTAAGTTTTCATCTTTGTTTGGCGATAAATTACGAAGTTCGTAACAGCGGGAACTTTTTGAATAACATTAGAATTAACGAACGTTGTCGGACCAAATATTCGAGATTTCGCTGAAATTTTGCTTTCTCGTGTTTGTTCTTTGGTAATTACTTATTTTTGGCTTTAATGATGTACCTGTTTTGTTTTTCGGTAGGTATCAATTGGTAAAAGCGATTTTTCCTGACAAGTGAATGGAGAGGAATTAAAAAACGGCAATAGGCGGGAATAGCTATTCACAATAATTACATGCGGTTTAAAAAACAAAAAAACACGCTGCCTCCTCCTGGCTCCATCATCAGACCCTCGACACCAATGGCAATCTATTGTACTTGTCAAAACTCAAAACATATGAGACCAAACTCGAGAGGTTTACTTGTAGACACTGAAGAGTTCCACAATCCATCTCCTGACTCCATCATCGGACCAGATCCGTGATAACAAATTATTGTATTGTCATCTAAACTACATCTATACAAATAAATAAAATAGAAGTGTCTGTTTGTAATATCAAAATAACAGTTTTTTACTAAATGCATGTGAAAGTATATAAGGTACCTACAACAAATCAACCATTTTTTTAATTGTTGTCTGTATGTCTGTTTGTTCCGGGTAATCTCCGAAACGGCTGGACCGATTTTGACGGGACTTTCACTGGCAGATAGCTGATGTTACAAGGAGTAACTTAGGCTACGTGGATGAAGCCACGGCGCACAGCTAGTCAATGGATAAATCATCTATCATAAATACGTAAATAATAATAGGTAGGTTACGTACACCTATGAGACGAGATACCGATTTTTGAATACACCTTTTATGGTTGATGGTATTCTAATATAGAGTCGTGTTACTTCAAAAGTAACCATTTTTAGACGTTATCAATATAGCGTCGCCAGTAAACGAACATTTAACGATTTTAACTTGGCACGTTATTCACGAAGTTGGACCGCTTGTACGGGGCAGTAAATCAGCAACGAATTCTGTTTATATCGGTAATCAAATTCTAATTCAAAAAACATTCTCATCGAATGCTTTGGATAGCTAGCAGCTGAAAATCTGTTGCCGAGCATTTTCATACTATTTGGTAACGAGACGAGCTGGTCGTTTGTCTGATGGTAAGCATAACGCCGGCCCATAAAAATTGCAGTGCCACTCAGAACTTTGAAACACAAAGGGCTGCGCGGCACTGCAATTTAATGCGCGCGCTACGGCGGTTACATTTTTTTATAAAACCCAGTGAAATTACTGTACCCAATGTCTGCGGGTAGCGGGCGCATTGTAGCGCCGCGCAGGACTTTGTGTTTCAAAGTTCTGAGTGCCACTACAATTATTATGGGCCGGCGTTATGCTTACCATCAGGCAAACGACCATATCGTCTCCCTACTAAATAAAATTTAATAAATCCAATTTGTTGTCTAACCCGCTTCTGTTGTGACATTTCTAATCATATTGTGATAGTTGTGTTGCGGTGTTTAACTTTTAGACACGGGGCTAAACAGGTGTTAGGAATATTCGATAATAAGTAATATAATTATAAAACAAATAGAATTATATTAGGTTAATTTTACTATGGCAATCCTCGATACGGAGCCATCTTGTTTTTTTTTTTGTCGGTGGGTAGAAAAAGTAAAGGCGAACGTTCGAAAAGTAAAAATCAGTGTGCGCGTTTGTCTCAACCAAGGAAGAGTTGCTTGATTGGATATTGCAGTGAAACCAGTGTATATCGGAGTTATAATTAAGGTACTGTAAAGAATGTTATGATTTATTACTCTAAGTTGGAAATGTTTATTGTCATGGCTAGAACCCGAAATATAGTGCTGAAACTGATCATAGTGGTTTTCTCTATAGAATAATTACGTCATTCCCTTTTACACCCCTTCTTTTACATCTCAGAAGTGGGATCGGCGGACAAATTAACCATAATTGCCCGTTGGTCCCGCCCACGCGATATATTTTTTCTTTTCTTTTTCCTCACGTTTTAATCTTGCTATAATTGAAGACGCTATGATCAGGATATAGCAACGTGAAATAAGTACTAGCAAGTTGCGTAAACATTTTAGTTTTACATGGTATGTATGTATGCGAGATCACTATTATTGAAGAATTAGATGTAGGCACTTCTTTAAAACCGACAGATGTAAGACTTGTCTGGTGTTCGAGCACTAATACCGCATTGATTGGAAGTTTCAGACTATGGGCAAGCCGAAACCGCACCGAGGACGCGATGGCAGCGTCGAGCGTTGCGGCGTGGAGAGTGAGCCTGAGACCGAGCGCAGCGGAGGCAGCGCTCGTAGAAGGTATACTCCACCGCTTGCTGAGTATCGGAGCGAGGGAGTGGAAGGGAGTCTGCGTCACAGGCAAGTCCACAAACGCTCAAATGTTGACTCTAATGAGGGTGTTAGACCGACGCGGTCGAGCAGGGAGTTGTTGCGGCAACAATGCTCAAATGATGGTGGCCGTGCGTCGAGCGATAGTAGCGAATATAGGAGGTCGCTGTCTCGCCAGAGACGCGACAAGGTTGGTCCAAAGAAAACCAGTAGATTGAAGAATGAAACCGATATACCAGTTTTACGCCGGAGAGGAGTTTCGCGCCGTAAACGCCAAACTAGTAGTTCAACTGATGACTGTGTGAGCTTGCGGTCCAACGAAAGGTCGACCGCCCATAGCAGAAAAAGGAGCCGTGCTGGTCGCAGGACCCAACGACGTTATGATAGTAGCGCTTCCTCTGAAGAACCGCGTAAAACAGCACGGAAGCGACGTTGTGATGATAGCGAGAGCGATGATTATTTGAAATATCGTAGTAATAAAAGAGGAAGATCTCGCACTTCGCGGCGTCGCTCTCGTTCTCGATCATATGCTAGGCTACAACATGAGCTGGGCGATATGTCTGGTCCATCTCATGCTATTTTACATAAGTTTTTAGATGTGTTAAAAAATGTCAAAGGGCAATCGACTGCTAAGCTTTCTCTTACGAACGTGATTCCAGAGTTTGACCCTATGTCAAAAGAGCAAACCATAAAAGTTTGGATAACAAAGGTTGAGGAATGTGCGAAAATTTATGATTGGAACGAACGAGAGATAATCCACTTTGCTCTACCAAAACTTACAGGGGTCGCAAAAACTTGGTACCAGGGGTTAGACACTGTTTTGTATAGCTGGACCGAATGGAAGAGGAAGCTTAACGAGTCATTTCCCTGTAGAGATGATTACGCTGAATTGCTGACTTTGATGCTCTCTAAACGTGCACGCCATGGCGATTCTTTGGAACAGTATTATTACGCTAAAATTAATCTTCTTAATCGTTGTGGTATTAAGAGGCGAAAAGCAGTCGATTGTATATTACATGGAGTTGATGATCGCGCTGTGCGAGTCGGCGCACAGGCCGCACAGTTTACTGAGCCCGAAGACGTATTAAAATATTTTAAAACTGTCAAAGTTGATACATATGCTCGTAATGATAAACAGCGACAAGATAGGGCCCCACCGCAAACAACTAACTACAACCGACCAAAAGCAGACACCACAATTAAGGTTAAATGTTTCAACTGTGACGAAGAAGGGCATAAGAGTTTCAGATGTAGTAAACCTCCAAGCAAATGTTCTTTCTGTGGTAAAAATGGGCATTTAGACGTACACTGTAGAATGAAGCAGCGGAACAAGGAAACTCCCACTAAGACAGATGTGGTCAAACCTGAAAAGCAGGTAGCTGTCCTCAGCAGACCAGATGAGCCGAATCAAAAGTATCTGATTGAGATCGAAGTCAATGGTGTACCCATGTTATGTCACGTTGATTTAGGTAGCCAATGTACTCTAATCAGATATTCTGATTTCAAAAAGTTGGGTTTGGTGTCAAGCAAGGACGAGTTACCTGTTCTACGAGGAATAGGGGGTCATCCGGTAGAAACAATAGGTAAAGCCAGCGTAGACATCAATGTTCAAAATATTTCGGAGACAGTTGAAATGTATGTCGTTGACGACTCGGTTCTCAACCATTCAGTTTTACTAGGTCATAGTTTCACTGAAAAACCAAACATCACTATCATTAAGACACCGAATGAGCTTCTTTTTGAAAGAACTTCCGAATTAAGACTTTTTCTTATGGTGCGCGATGATACCATAATTGGCCCAGGGCAATTTGTAGCTGTTCCGATTGAGACCCATGCCAAGTACAAAGGTCCAGTTTACGTAAACGGTTCCATCCGCGGTGATAGTCAGAAAGAACACTACCTGCTTCCTGGTGAATACATACTTGACGATGGCCAGGGCTACGTTTTGGTTCAGAATCTGACCAGTAGAGACATTCTGTTTAAAAAGGGTACTCTAATCACGCGGGCTGGACCTGTAAGTAATAGTCATGATGTATGTTCCGTTACGATTGACAATGACGAAGAGCAGTCACTCAATTGTGGGGATCAGCTTACGTCTGAACAAAAAACGAAATTACGCGAGTTGCTTGCCAAATATAGTGACTGCTTCTCGTCGGGTTTAAAGGATTTAGGCTTCGCGACGGCGGGTGAGATGAAGATAGAACTAGAAAATGCAGACCCTGTAGTATACAGGCCGTATCGTATGTCGCATGGGGAAAGGGATCATGTTCGGGGAATGGTTCAAGAAATGTTGGATGCTGGCATTGTAAAGGAATCGTCGTCTCCTTATGCCAGCCCAATTGTATTGGTCAAGAAAAAGACAGGCGAGAAGAGGCTATGCATAGATTATCGCGCACTTAACCGTAAGACAAAGAAAGACCACTACCCGTTACCAAGAATTGAAGATCAGCTTGACCAGTTGGCAGGGAACAAGTTATTTATTTCTTTAGACTTAGCTTCCGGATACTATCAGATCCCAATAGAGGAGGCTTCCCAGGATAAAACTGCCTTTGTGACACCCGACGGACAGTATCAATTCACACGCATGCCCTTCGGACTTGTGAATGCCCCATCAGTGTTTCAAAGGACTATAAATAAAATACTCGCGGAAGCAAAAATAAAATACGCACTCGTTTACATGGACGACGTCCTGCTACCCGCAAAATCGTTTGAAGAAGGAATGGCCAGGCTTGACGAGGTACTGACCCTTTTGAGGAAAGGCAGATTAACTCTCAAACTATCAAAATGTCATTTTTTCCAGGACACAATAGACTTTCTGGGGTTTGAAGTCAATGCTAATGGCATAAAACCTGGTCTTAGGAAAACTGAAGCGGTCTCTAAGTTCCCCGTCCCGAAAAACCAACACGAAATGCGGCAGTTCCTTGGTCTAGCATCGTTCTTTCGAAGATTCGTTGAGGGATTTGCAGTAAAAGCCAAGCCATTGACCGATCTTCTCAGGAAAGATGCTGTATGGAAATGGACAGAGCAACAGAACAGGGCCTTCCAGACTCTCAAGGCCATTTTGATTGACAGACCTGTTCTTGCGCTATACGATCCCAAAAAGGAGACACAGGTCCACACAGACGCAAGTAAGTACGGCGTAGCGGGAATTTTACTGCAGAAGGGAGATGACGGGATATTTAGGGCGGTCTCTTATTACAGCAGAAAGACAACTCCGGAAGAACAGAAACTGCACTCATTTGAGCTGGAAACCCTCGCGGTTGTGTCGTCCCTTGGTAAATTTAGAGTTTACCTTCTAGGAATTCCCTTCAAAATATTGACGGACTGCAATGCCTTAAGAACCACACTCACCAAAAGGGATCTAGTACCCCGCATAGCTCGTTGGTGGGTACAGCTCCAAGAATTCGATTGTGATATCGAATACCGAGCCGGCTCGGGCATGGCACACGTTGACGCCTTGAGTAGGAATCCCGTCGGAGAGGCTGTAGGCGAGTCTCATGTTCTCGATGTATTGTCAGTAAGCACTGAAGACTGGGTAGCGACGGTTCAAGCGAGTGATCCGGAAGTAGTAAAAATAAAGGAAGTGCTTAGTGATCCCGATTCTGAAAAGACTGTAGAAATATGTAAGAATTACCGTTTGAAGAACGGTAAGGTTTATAGGATGACAGACGAGGTAAATAATGAAATGAGATGGTTGGTCCCTAAGGGGGTACGATGGCAGATAGCTAAGATGAACCACGATGATGTGGGTCATTTCGGCTTAGATAAGACTCTGTCGCGCATCCAGCAATCGTTTTGGTTCCCCAAGATGAGAAAATTCGTGACTAAGTATGTTAAATCATGCTTGGAATGCGCTCATCACAAGGTACCCGCGGGGAAGACACCTGGTGAACTACACCCAATACCCAAGCTGGACGTACCTTTTCACACTACTCATGCCGACCATTTAGGGCCCTTCATTCGGAGCAAAAAGGGCAATTCATATCTCCTCGTTATCGTAGACGGTTTTACGAAATACGTTAATATCACACCTGTCAGGAACACTAAAACAGCTACGACAGTCAGAGTGCTTCGTGATCACATAAGTTACTTTGGTGCGCCATCAAGATTGATAACGGATCAAGGCACCTCGTTCACGAGCAACAGTTTTCGTTCGTTCACTAAAACGTTAGGCATTAAACACATATTAAATGCCGTTGCCACCCCAAGGGCCAATGGCCAAGTGGAACGGTTCAATAGAACCATATTGGATGCTCTGTCTACTAAGACTCACGGCAAAGACGATAGAACTTGGGATGAACATATACCGGATATCCAAATCGGTATCAATACCACGGTTCATAAAACTACCGGTAAAAGCCCATCGGAACTCCTATTTGGCTTCAAAATAAACAGCAGCTCAGAAAACATTCTGCGTGAGATCACAGACCAGACAATAGGTCCTATGACGCCAGAAGCCTTACAACAGATGAGATCGGAAGCATGCAAACGATTAGAAAACGAACAAGCGAAAGCCAAGTCTCGATTTGACGCGAAACACACGCCGCCAATTAGATTCAATGAAGGAGGCCTAGTGAGTGTTAGACGGGAAGTACCAAGCGATGGCAAATCGAAGAAATTAACTTTAAAGTATCAGGGCCCGTACCGAATTGCTAAAGTTTTGCCAAATGACAGGTATCTTATCGAAGACACCCCTTTGACTCGCAAACCCGGTCGCGGTCGGTACGAAAACGTAGTGGCAGCAGATAAACTTAAGTCATGGCTAGCATTTAGTAGAGGTTTGGATGCTTCCTCATCCGAATCAGGTTCGGATGGGGAATCTCAGAACAATGACCACGAGACAGTCAGTGATTCAGTGGATAAATGAAACATAAAAAGAGGGTTACTAAATAAATGTTAATTCAATAATGTTTATTAATAAAAATGTTTATAAATCTTCTACATCAACTCGACTATTGAGTTACGACAAAACAATTGTAAGTTTAGGCTAAAAGTTAAAGTATAATTTATCTTAAAGGTTAGCATTTCGTTTAAATTAATTCATTAATAAATAATTGATTAACTAATTAAAAATTACTTAACAACAATATACTCTAATAATAATCTAAAATACAATAGCACTAAAATTAAAATTGTATAAAATACGACATCATTACCATTACCTGTAACTAAAATCGTATACATTAATAACATGCAATTGATTTTTATTGTAACACATAATAAGTATAGTATACATATATATTAAATTCATATGTAAATTGATTGTGAAAGTTTAAAAAGCGCGGGGACTCGCTCCTGCAGGATGGCCGAGCTGTTAGGAATATTCGATAATAAGTAATATAATTATAAAACAAATAGAATTATATTAGGTTAATTTTACTATGGCAATCCTCGATACGGAGCCATCTTGTTTTTTTTTTTGTCGGTGGGTAGAAAAAGTAAAGGCGAACGTTCGAAAAGTAAAAATCAGTGTGCGCGTTTGTCTCAACCAAGGAAGAGTTGCTTGATTGGATATTGCAGTGAAACCAGTGTATATCGGAGTTATAATTAAGGTACTGTAAAGAATGTTATGATTTATTACTCTAAGTTGGAAATGTTTATTGTCATGGCTAGAACCCGAAATATAGTGCTGAAACTGATCATAGTGGTTTTCTCTATAGAATAATTACGTCATTCCCTTTTACACCCCTTCTTTTACACAGGCGTCTAAAAGTAGCATTTTTGGCACCACAGAATATGTATATTTAATTTGTTGCCATTGTACGAATTGTTGTTTAAAAGTGTAAATTTTATTTTGTCATCGGGTCGCAGCCACTCGCCTTCAGAGTCGACGAAGAGCGTCTAGCATTTACCTAAGAAACTAGTTCTCTTCTTCACTCGTGTGTGCCATACTAAACAACCAGATTCCCGCTCCAATTGGATTTATCACGCACCAGCGGGAAATGGTGAATAAACTCGGTGTGGGTCGTTGATTCGATTCCCGTGCCGTGAGCGTGAGCCGAATACAGGCAGAGGTGCTCAAAGTTTGTGGGGGCCTAGGTCCCTGGGGATTCATTGTGATAGCAGCGTGAAGTCAGTGAGTGGGTTCTAATGACTAACTGTAGGTAAATTTAAATGAGCATTGTCATTTACTTTGATTGAAACAACTTCCGAAAATGAAAGCTTATAATTTGCTTGTGTGTGTCACTTTTGTCGCTGAAATTTGGCATAGCTCATAGCCCTAATGACAATATGCAATACACACACAATCCTACTCCTGCTAATATTATAAACACGAATGTTTGTGAGGATGGATGGATTAACTTTTGTTACTTTTCCATGCAAAACTATTGAACGGATTTTAATGAAACTTTACAGTAATATACCTTACAAATCAGAATAATACATAGACTATAAATTACAAAGATATATTAATATACCACGCGCGCGAAGCCGCGCGCGGAAACTAGTAATAACAGAGTGCGGCTATCTCACTAGATTTCGCGTTTATAATAGCACTAGCTTCTGCCCGCGGCTTTCACCCGCGTTCCCACAGGAACCGTGCATTTTTCCCGATCAAAAGTAGCCTATGTTACTCTCCGATCCATAAACTATCTATGCGAAAAATCACGTTTGATCCGTTGCTCCGTTACTGCGTGAAAGAAGGACAAACCAATAAACCAATAAATCAAGAAACCAACAAACACACTTTCGTATTTATTATATTAGTAGGATTATTAGGATTAGTAGGAAGTAGGATAAATAGGATTAGTAGGAAGTAGGATTACGTTTATAATATTAGTTGAATTAATTACATATTGTTGTGTTGTGTATTTGTAATTACTCTATTGCAGGAAGAAAGGGGTTAATGTATTACACGTAATATATCAGTATGTATGTATATTTCTTTGGCACGCAGCTGTGTAGCTTACATGGTTTGACGGATTTTGACATAATATGAGGCGTCATTAGATTCTTTATAATTGTGAGAGTGACATCATTTCTTTTCAGTTTACACTATACAGGTATTTTTTTAAATAATTTACGGCTTGTTATTATTCGCTTCTGTACTCATACAATCTGAAAGTAAATGAATTGAATCGAACTGTATTTTGCTAGCTTTCAAACCCTCGTACATTTCAAGCAATTGTATCAAAGATTGAGAGCCACAGTCCCTGTGTACGTGCTGCGATTGCCGTGACACCGTGACGCGACGGAGTGACGGGAAAGTTCCAAATGAGAATGACAAATGTTGAGTGACAAAACATTATACACGCCGATGGATTCTCGAGAGGAATCTGCTCTTATAAATGTTGTGAAAAGACGCGTATTTCAAAATTTTTTTGTATAGAGTTTTGTTTCTATTAAGAAATTTCATGGCAATTTTAGTGTATTGACCTTATCCGGAGGTCGACTTGAGCTCCTGAGTGAGTCGAGTCGTATCAGTTTGTGTTTCAGAGTTCTGAGTGGCACTACAATTGTAATGGGCTGGCTTATGCTTACCATCAGACAAGCTACCCGCTCGCCTCGTTATCCAATAGAATTAAGAGAACATAAGCGCAACTTCTGACTACAGTTTTAACACTTTGAACGTATAATATTGATAGAATAAATACATAATTTGGAATCAAATCGGTTTCCAGATTTATCCAAATTAAATAATTCAAAGTGATCACTTATCTAAACCTAGGATACTTTGTATCGGAATCAAGAACTATGAGGAACCATAATATCCAGACATGAAACAAATTGTTACGCTTTTTTGAAGTGGTCAAATATATGTATGTCCCGTTGCGAGAATCAAACCCGTAACCCTTACACGATATAGAAGTTAAGGCAGGACTACTATTATCTACTCTGTGGCAGTAGATCTAACAACTACACTACGGGGATGTTTTCTTTGGATGCATAGTACCAAATGCTAAGAGATATTGAAATTTTCTTTTATTTTAATAGATTTTTAAGATAAAGAGAAAATATACACCTCAAATCATCGAAAACGAATGTACTCCAATAAGAGAGCGTCTGGCACGCAGAGTCGGAAAACCCGAGTTCGAATCTCGTTGACAACAAACATTTTTGAGCGTAACTTCCTATACTTACCCACATAACAAAGTATGATATTTTATTCACCATTTCCAGTACAAAGTAATGCGGATGCCGGAGGCATTAGGTTCCATGCGGTGGCAGCGGTGAGGCGGCTCTCTCCTTGATTTCTCCTGAGAATATGTAACGTACTGAACGGTAACTACTATAGTTCTGTTATTGTGTGAATAGATCCGTTCTATTAGAGAGATTAAGCCATGCAAACACCTCCACCTCCAGTAGTAAATACTAAAAGAACAGAGTGGTTAAACTTGCTTGAAAATATCAATGCAAGTCAATTTGTATTTAATATAGTCACTGACTCTTGAAATAAATTTTGAATGACGTATTTCCAAGGAAGGTTCCCATAACTTGTCCATTGTGACAACCATAGTCTTAATCACCCCATTCCGGAATAACATACCCATTTAAACTCAGCCTGTATATCATACCGCAGACCTTATTACTCTTTTTTAGCTAAGTTATGTAGACTCTGTAGCACTCAGTACCTTGAGACATGTAGGTACCCGGTTTTTCACTGACTACACTCCACTTTACATCTTTTATCAGAAACACTTTGTAAAGCGAACTGTCGCGCACACAATCTAAATCCCACCCGCATGAAAGTCACGCATCAAAGAGAAACAGTGCGGTGGCATGCAGATATGACACACGCTTTGAACAGTAATAGCAACGCAAATTACCTACGTGACCCAGTTGCGAGCTAATGGAAGCGAATATTGGGTGTGTGATTGTGATCAAACAATTGGTTATGGAATCGAGTTGAATTAGTTTGTGAATTAGGTGTCAAATGTTGTGTTATTTACTATTGTGTAGCTGGTGTTATCTGATCACTTGAATGTTTGTCAAAAAAGTTGATTGTAAAATTACTGAACTTTTCTTTCTTTTATACACGGTAGGTTAGTACGTTTTATACACGGTAGTTTGAGCACTATCTCATACCTGCAGCGCAAATACGGATCTTTTCGATCGATAAAATTAACAGTTCAAATCGATAAAGTTAGTTTTATCGATTTTTTTATAATAATTTATCGAGCCTTGATACAACCGACAAAAGTTATCGAATAGCTTAGTCGAATCCAAAGAGAATATAAAGGTACTACAATACTTTACGATCAGACTTCGGTCCTCGCAAAATTCGATAAATTTATTAGTTTTTTCGATCGACAAATTTATCGTTTAGATTTCCGTACTTGCGCCGCAGATAAGTTTTTATAAAATACGTAATTGGTAATGTAATCTTGTGGCCACCTTCCGGCTCCATCATCAGGACCCAGAACATCATCTATGATCAGAGTACTTGTAAAGACAAATCAAACGAGCCCTAACTCAATAGGGTTACGAGGTTTCGTTACAGAGTTTCTATAGCTGCCTATAGCTACAGTTCCTGGGTTCAAATTTCTAAATTTTAATAAAATGTGTTAAACATAAAAACAGTTCAGTTACACACAAAACGCTTAATTTTTTTTTTTATCTTTTCCTAATTAATAAGTTACGCTTTAATAATTAAAAATGGCTTCCGACTTGAACAAACACTAGAGAACCGAAATTCATAAATTATAGCAATTAATAAAGCGGATGTAAACATTGTTGTTGCGCGTGAAATAATCAACTGCGGAGCGCATAAAATACAAAAATTCATGGAAACCGGAAAATAACGGTTTAAACCGGTTCGACGTACTGTAACGGTTCTTGGTACAATTTTAATAGGCATTTTTTTACTATTGGGTGTTTGATAACGAGACGAACGCTGCAGGTCATTTGCCTGATGCAAGCATAACGCCAGCCCATAACAATTGCAGTGCCACTCAGAACATTGAAAAACAAAGTCCTACGCGGCATTGTATTGCGCTTGTTGCCCTGAGACATTAGGTATTAAGTCTCATAAGCCCAGTATTGCTGCCGCACATTGGGCCACTGGACGCGGCCACTAAACGTAGCCATTAGATGCGACCTTCAGTGGCTGGGTGCAGCCTCCAGTCGCGACCACTGGTAGGTAACCATTAACTAGAGAAAACAGAAGAGGTGCTCGGGTCGTCCTAACGCGCCCAAGCGGCCCTTCTGTTCTCTCTCTCTCTCTCTCTATTTTGTGCAAGCGGGGAGAACCCGGCGTTTGTGGTTGAGCGTGCGCGGGAGGCGAGCCACAAATGTGGCCACCGCCTCAGCTTGTGGCTCGATCGAGCTCTTATACCTAATTCATGATTGATGGATAAGCATCAATCGCGGACTACGAGAAAACCATGGAAAAACTACGATCGCCGCTGGACGCATATCGTATCGTCTATTGCGGTTGTGGTTTCATGGAAATCTAGTCCAAGCACGGCACCCACTTCTACGTATGCCTCTACGAACTCTATTAAAAAAATGTTTTACAACCACTGCTTGCTCAGTGCAAACGCCGCGGTATATAAGCGGTGATGTGCAACTGATGTACGTGGCGTAAAGCGGAGCAGTCGTCACTTTGAGTCCAAGCAAGGCTTCGAGACATTACTATCAGGCCGTATTGCCGTTCTTGTCTATTTCGTGGTCTTTGATGGTTTTGCATCAAGCCGCGCTTGCGCGTGTATTATCTCGTAATCTGCGCTTGATGCAAAAGCATGGTTATTTTGACAGCAAAACGCATACTTACGTAAGCGTCTACGGTCTGCAATAAACAATGTGTGAAAAATCTTGTCCGCAGCTTGTGTTCGCGTTAGTGGCTGCGTTCGATGCCCCAATGTACGCATAATTTCAAATGCCGACTAGAGATTATACCCACTGTGTAGATTTGAAGTATCGTCTACCGCATTACCCAACACCCAATTTCCCCAATCACCTAAAAACAAACATTTTAAACCCTCATCCGATATCGTGAACAAACTCCGTATAAATTGAATGCGAAGACGACGAGGAAAGTCACGTGCGAGATATTGAATATTCGTTCGTGACATCGCAAGACTCCATTTTTGAGGATAAACTACTTGAATCGAGTCGCACAGACCATGCAAGATAACCATCTTGAATGGGCTGGCTTAACGATGTTTTGGTTGTGGAAATGGTTGAGTTTTGAAGTCCGCAGAGGTTAGCTGGGACCTTGGACCTGTATCGTTCAGGCAGTCAGTTTATCCTTTTCTAAAATACTAGCTTCTGCCCGCGGCTTTGCCCGAGTGGTATATATCTTTATACATTTTTTTCAACGGGCTGATAGCCTTTATTAAAGCTCATACATAAATAAACACCACATCTGACCTAGCTACTAAAACAGTTGGATAATCTACAAGTCCGAGTAGGCCTATAGATAATCCAAATGTTCTAGCCCATTACCAGTTGGAACCGTACCCAGCATGTTGGCGGCATTGCCTCGTTGTACCGCAATGCTGATCCGTTGAGCCAGATAAATACCAGCATTTTGGTTACGTGTCGCATCATGAAAAAGCAAAGAAAAATTTTTAAACAAAATTGTCAAATTTTCTCTTCATAAATCGTAGTATATGTGCCGAAATTCACCAACCATTTTGTACCGAAGTTCAATTATAAACTAGATTTTACTCATGAAAGGTTCATATAGCTTAAACTTCGTATTATTTTAAACGAACATTTTGGCAGCAGCTGTCAAAACTTGCTGTAAATGGTGTTTATTTATCGATTGCCGATTTGATCGCATTTGCGGGGTAAACAGCAACTGTTTTGAACTTCAGTGTTAACTAGGATAAGGTTTTTTTAATTCTATTTGTTAACGGGATGAGCTGGTCGTTTGCCTGATGGTAAGCATAACACCGGCCCATAACAATTGCAGTGCCACTCAGAACTTTGAAACACAAAAGCCTGCGCGGCACTGCAGTGCGGTCGTTACCCTGAGACATTATGTATTAAGTCTCATAAGCCCAGTAAATTCACTGGCTACTCTGCTCCTCAAACCGGAACACAGTAATGCTTGCACATTACTGCTTGGCGGCAGACTTCACTCACAAAGTGGTGGTAACAACCCAGGCGGACACTCGCAGAAGAGATAGTCCTACCACTAACAAAATAGAAATTAGCGGTAACAAAAAAGAAAAAATCTTACAAACTTTACTAATTAACTTTATAATATTAGTATATATACATAGATTTGGTCAACTGCAACCTGAGATCACGTTTATAAACATACACAAAGCAATCGAGAGAAAAAACAACACTTGAGTGAAATTTTAACTTTACAGTTACAAAAGCTGAATAAAGTTTTTAAAGCACCCGAGGTAAACGGCAATTTGAGTAAAATTCTGCGTTTTCAACTCTCGGTACCGTAAAGGGGTTTCTCGCACGACTTTTCGTATCTACACACACAACACACCTGCACACGTAGATCTATATGTATATGCGTGTATAAAAACAAGTACTGTGCACAAAATAAATAATAATAATAACCCCGACATAAAAAAGAGGGCTACCCCTTCACTCCAGCAGGGCTAACATGCGCGCCACGACAAAATTCTGTCGACTGTTTTGTCTCGCTCTTTCTCTCGCGAACATGAGACAAATGCACGACATAAGCATCGAGAAAATTTTGTCACGGTGCGCATGTTAGCCCTACAGTAGTATATCTGATGTGTCTGTTTGTGGCTTAGTAGCTCCTAAACCAAAGACTCTAAATACTGCTAAATAATCTGTGTCCTAAACGGATGGATCGATTTAGATTTAATTTTTTTTTGTTAGAAAGGTGATTAGATCTTGATTGTTGTTTGATTCAAAAAAATCTGTTCAGCGTATGTGTATCTATATTCTTCGATTCCTAACCATTACTCGATAAGAAGTATCCATTTTTTACAAGTTTACGTACGTTGTTTATTTTGCCAACTGTACGTTATACCATCACGCTAGGCACAAGGTGCAGCCTCGCAGAGTAGTTTGCATCTTTGAATGCAGAAACTTTACTTTTATACGCTTTCATCGATGGCCACAAGCTTAAATACCTTAGTATTTGTTTTATGCATGTAATTAACTATAACTCTTCTGCGAATGTCCATCTGAGTTGGTACCATCGCATTGCTCGTGAAGTCTGCCGCCAAACAGTTATGTGCAATCATTACTGTGTTCCGGTTTGATAAACAAAGCAGCCAGTGAAAATACAGGTCTTATGAAATTACCAGCAATATTTAATTACCAGCACAATATTCGAACACTATGTCGTATTAGATTCTTAAAAAATATAGGAATTATATATATATATACATATACATATCAATAAAACATCTACTAACGTGTCATTGGACTTTGCAAGGTAATGACGAAAGAATATGGACACCCTAACAGTAGTCGGTCAATGACACGACTCAGCCAGCTGTCTATACCTCCCGCGCAGCTCGCGCCCGCGTCAATCCTGCGGCAGACGTGGTGACTCTGTTTTGTAATAAATAAGGATATTTTAATGATATTAGAGCTAAAAAAATTTTTTTTACTTATTGTTTCGTGTCGGATATCACCTGTATATTCACCTTCTTAATCCTTGATATCCTTAATACACACCTTGTAACGCGTAGTTTTTTTAATTGTAATTTTGTAACCTTTGCTACGAATAAACACTTTCTTTTTTCTTCTCTTCATGAAACATTAATTAGTAAACTTTATCTCTCTCTGACATTTCCCTGCTCTACATTACGTGCAGCATCCGTCAGAGGTGCTTATCTGAAAACAGGCGATCCTCGCGAGACGAAATACGAAAATGTTTTCACATACATCTAGTTTCATTTAAAATTGCAAATGATCGTAGCTTTAGTAAGCTCAAAATGGTTGAATGTAGTGTTCTCTAAAAGGGTAATGCTATCCTTGACTATAGCTATTTGATTTCCGAGCTAAACAATAAATAAAAAGTAATGCTTTAAGGTGTATTCTGCAGCTTAATAGTCCTTTATTTACAAGATAGTACATGGCGATTAGCTCAAAGGTTCGGTCCGTACGGTCGTAGTCGAAGGCTCAAAGGCACTAGCATGAGGTTGTTTTTTTATTTTCGATAGGCTAGCATAAAATCAGACGAGATAGTGGTAATTGACCGCTATATGAAATATATTTTATAGTGTTAACCGACACTAGCGGATGTTCACATAAATTTAAACATCACACTCCATTGTGATACGTTACAGTACCAATCAAATGGCGAGAGATTTTGCATTATTTAAACATTATAAAATATATTTTATAGTGTTAACCGACACTAGCGGATGTTCACATAAATATATACATCACAAAAATTTCGCTTCCAACAGGATTCTAACCTGCGTCTTCTGGCTTGCCGGGCCAGTCGCCTTAACCACTAGGCTATGGGAGCAATTGATCGCTATCTTAAGCATCGATGTGTTCAAAGATGGGGAACATGCTAAACCAATAGGTATACCATTACCATGCAGTGAGAAGCTCCTAATTTAGCTAAAGCTGTTCACCGCTCAAGGATATTGTTTTGTTGTGACTCTAGTTGCCTCTTTCCAAAACATACTTCATCTAGAAGAACAAGAAACTCGACGTAGGAGTGACACATTCTCTAAAACAGACCTTCTGATGTTTGTGCTAGCAGAATTCGTCGACTAGTGAGGCGGGGGTGCGCGCTTATCTCTGGAAATGAGATACAGGCAGTGGGCCTACTATGTATTTACGTATGCACAAAATATGGGAAATTGAACGATGATGCTTGTCGTAGAAAGAGAAAAAAGTCTCACTATTTTCGTCACGGAACCTCATTTACGGAACTTCTAGGAATAAACGGAGATCGCTCACTGATCTTTATGGCTGTAAAGAGCGGATACCAGGTCACATCTATTGGCAAAAGATTTTCATCCGAGCACTTGAAAATGTCTTACCTACCATCAGGTCATCACGATGTTCCCACAACCGAAAGCTCAATTTCTTTCTAGGATAGAGGATAAAGTTGTTGACCTAAGGATAGGCGTGCAAAAGCGTGGTGATGCAACAAAAAACGTTCTTGAGTTCCACGGGAGGCCCGCAATGGCGTCAGAGAGCTGCTTGCCTTCCTGGAAGACATCAGGTGGTTGGACTAGCGCGTGCCACTCGCTGCAAAAAGGGCCGATAAACAGCCTAGTTGCGGAAAAGTGCCACACCAAGTTCCAAAGTACTTGCGGATAGGCGGCAACCTAACTCCAAATGAGCCACCAGCGATTCAGTATCGTGACTGCATCAATCAATCATCATCAATCGTACCTGAGATGATGATATCACAGAGTAAAATGAAAGTATTCGCTATAGTACTTGTCCAGAAAATTTCTCAGTTTAATTAATGTATTTTATATCTACTAAATACGGTAGCGTTGTTCCACCCACGTAGAGATCCAGGATAAAAATACCTATAGAATGAGTTATGTAACTCTCCAGCCCATAATGTACCAGATGGTATAACCCTTCTGCGGGTGTCCGTCTGGGTGGTTACCACCGCTTTGCTCGCGTAGTCTGCTGTCAAGCTGTAATGTACCTACAAGTATTTCTGTGTTTCTGTTGGATGAGCAAAGTAGTCAGTGAAGTTACTAGCTTTTGAGAGTTAATAGCTCTATGATGTCTCAGGGTAATAAGTGCAGAGCCGCGCAGGTCTTTGAGTTTCAAAGTTCTGAAGGGCACTGCATTTGTTATGAATTGGCGTTATCTTATATGCTTACCAACAGGCAAACGATCTGCTCGATTTGTTATCCAATAGCATTTAAAAAAATGTAATTATCACGTCGATCTGTTACTCCTGCTTGAAAGGAAAACAAAGCAACAAACAAATCTTTCGCATTTTAATTAACAACTAAGTAACAAGACAAGCTGATAGTTTGTCTGATGGTGAAGGCTCGATTACTAACCCATTAACAAGACACCTACTAAAAGATGTCACCTCAGCGCGTCTTTATGTTATCACAAAAAGCACCCTTATCCCTTATCAAACCCGAAACCACCTCACACATTCACCCCTACCCCTAGTAACTCCCCAAGTTTATCACCCGTGAGAAGCAGTCAGGTGCTTTAGAAATTAGACTTGAACGTCAGAGATCTTACCGAAGAATTATTATCTTATGCTAAGGACAATTTTCTTAGGACGCTGGGTAAACACGTCTTAGTTTTTCTTTCTCGGAATTACGTTTGTAAATACAGTCTTTTGAGATGGGAAAATGGTTCGCTCTAAGTGTTTTTGCGCTTAGTGTCTGGAGTGTTTTTGGAAATAATTGTTGGAACGTTTTCGCTAGATAAACACAGGAACGGAATGATTTCTGTCAATTCTCGTTTAAATGACGTTAATGTTAATTTACTCATTTCATTTTAGATGACGATGTAGTCGAAGATAATATATACTCTGAACCAAGGAATATCAGAACAGGCAGATAGCTGTCTGGTGTCAGATTTTCATCTTGAAGATATTAGCTAGACAGAAAGAGAGCTAGAGAGATCTCCGTATTTTTTATACTAATATAAGGAGTCGACTGGATCGTTTGCCATAACTCAGCACCACCATTGATTATGGAGTAGTTCCTCAAAGAATACCACCCCAGCAGAGCATTGAAACAAAAGTTTGTGCTGCAATGCATTGCGGTCGTTGCCCTGAGACATTAGGTAGGTATCAAGTCTCGTAAGCCCAGTAATTTCACTGACTACTCTTCTCATCAAACCGAAACACAGTAATGATTACATTACTGCTTGGTGGTAGACTTCACGAGTAAAGCGATTGTACATACCCAGACGGACACTCGCATAAGAGTTAGTTCTTCCACCTGGTATTCCAGTGAACATGATGCTTGGAACGGCGTCGAAATATCGGGTTCTCACCGCTCAATCATAATCACGATAAATATCCACTTACAATCTTTGTTACTTCATATCATCACCGGTTACAATGTATGAATCGCAGAGAAAGCATACTGACTCTATCGCCATGCTAAGTAAACCTGAATGACGTATTTCCAAGGAAGGTTCCCATAACTTGTCCATTGTGACAACCATAGTCTTAATCACCCCATTCCGGAATAACATACCCATTTAAACTCAGCCTGTATATCATACCGCAGACCTTATTACTCTTTTTTAGCTAAGTTATGTAGACTCTGTAGCACTCAGTACCTTGAGACATGTAGGTACCCGGTTTTTCACTGACTACACTCCACTTTACATCTTTTATCAGAAACACTTTGTAAAGCGAACTGTCGCGCACACAATCTAAATCCCACCCGCATGAAAGTCACGCATCAAAGAGAAACAGTGCGGTGGCATGCAGATATGACACACGCTTTGAACAGTAATAGCAACGCAAATTACCTACGTGACCCAGTTGCGAGCTAATGGAAGCGAATATTGGGTGTGTGATTGTGATCAAACAATTGGTTATGGAATCGAGTTGAATTAGTTTGTGAATTAGGTGTCAAATGTTGTGTTATTTACTATTGTGTAGCTGGTGTTATCTGATCACTTGAATGTTTGTCAAAAAAGTTGATTGTAAAATTACTGAACTTTTCTTTCTTTTATACACGGTAGGTTAGTACGTTTTATACACGGTAGTTTGAGCACTATCTCATACCTGCAGCGCAAATACGGATCTTTTCGATCGATAAAATTAACAGTTCAAATCGATAAAGTTAGTTTTATCGATTTTTTTATAATAATTTATCGAGCCTTGATACAACCGACAAAAGTTATCGAATAGCTTAGTCGAATCCAAAGAGAATATAAAGGTACTACAATACTTTACGATCAGACTTCGGTCCTCGCAAAATTCGATAAATTTATTAGTTTTTTCGATCGACAAATTTATCGTTTAGATTTCCGTACTTGCGCCGCAGATAAGTTTTTATAAAATACGTAATTGGTAATGTAATCTTGTGGCCACCTTCCGGCTCCATCATCAGGACCCAGAACATCATCTATGATCAGAGTACTTGTAAAGACAAATCAAACGAGCCCTAACTCAATAGGGTTACGAGGTTTCGTTACAGAGTTTCTATAGCTGCCTATAGCTACAGTTCCTGGGTTCAAATTTCTAAATTTTAATAAAATGTGTTAAACATAAAAACAGTTCAGTTACACACAAAACGCTTAATTTTTTTTTTTATCTTTTCCTAATTAATAAGTTACGCTTTAATAATTAAAAATGGCTTCCGACTTGAACAAACACTAGAGAACCGAAATTCATAAATTATAGCAATTAATAAAGCGGATGTAAACATTGTTGTTGCGCGTGAAATAATCAACTGCGGAGCGCATAAAATACAAAAATTCATGGAAACCGGAAAATAACGGTTTAAACCGGTTCGACGTACTGTAACGGTTCTTGGTACAATTTTAATAGGCATTTTTTTACTATTGGGTGTTTGATAACGAGACGAACGCTGCAGGTCATTTGCCTGATGCAAGCATAACGCCAGCCCATAACAATTGCAGTGCCACTCAGAACATTGAAAAACAAAGTCCTACGCGGCATTGTATTGCGCTTGTTGCCCTGAGACATTAGGTATTAAGTCTCATAAGCCCAGTATTGCTGCCGCACATTGGGCCACTGGACGCGGCCACTAAACGTAGCCATTAGATGCGACCTTCAGTGGCTGGGTGCAGCCTCCAGTCGCGACCACTGGTAGGTAACCATTAACTAGAGAAAACAGAAGAGGTGCTCGGGTCGTCCTAACGCGCCCAAGCGGCCCTTCTGTTCTCTCTCTCTCTCTCTCTATTTTGTGCAAGCGGGGAGAACCCGGCGTTTGTGGTTGAGCGTGCGCGGGAGGCGAGCCACAAATGTGGCCACCGCCTCAGCTTGTGGCTCGATCGAGCTCTTATACCTAATTCATGATTGATGGATAAGCATCAATCGCGGACTACGAGAAAACCATGGAAAAACTACGATCGCCGCTGGACGCATATCGTATCGTCTATTGCGGTTGTGGTTTCATGGAAATCTAGTCCAAGCACGGCACCCACTTCTACGTATGCCTCTACGAACTCTATTAAAAAAATGTTTTACAACCACTGCTTGCTCAGTGCAAACGCCGCGGTATATAAGCGGTGATGTGCAACTGATGTACGTGGCGTAAAGCGGAGCAGTCGTCACTTTGAGTCCAAGCAAGGCTTCGAGACATTACTATCAGGCCGTATTGCCGTTCTTGTCTATTTCGTGGTCTTTGATGGTTTTGCATCAAGCCGCGCTTGCGCGTGTATTATCTCGTAATCTGCGCTTGATGCAAAAGCATGGTTATTTTGACAGCAAAACGCATACTTACGTAAGCGTCTACGGTCTGCAATAAACAATGTGTGAAAAATCTTGTCCGCAGCTTGTGTTCGCGTTAGTGGCTGCGTTCGATGCCCCAATGTACGCATAATTTCAAATGCCGACTAGAGATTATACCCACTGTGTAGATTTGAAGTATCGTCTACCGCATTACCCAACACCCAATTTCCCCAATCACCTAAAAACAAACATTTTAAACCCTCATCCGATATCGTGAACAAACTCCGTATAAATTGAATGCGAAGACGACGAGGAAAGTCACGTGCGAGATATTGAATATTCGTTCGTGACATCGCAAGACTCCATTTTTGAGGATAAACTACTTGAATCGAGTCGCACAGACCATGCAAGATAACCATCTTGAATGGGCTGGCTTAACGATGTTTTGGTTGTGGAAATGGTTGAGTTTTGAAGTCCGCAGAGGTTAGCTGGGACCTTGGACCTGTATCGTTCAGGCAGTCAGTTTATCCTTTTCTAAAATACTAGCTTCTGCCCGCGGCTTTGCCCGAGTGGTATATATCTTTATACATTTTTTTCAACGGGCTGATAGCCTTTATTAAAGCTCATACATAAATAAACACCACATCTGACCTAGCTACTAAAACAGTTGGATAATCTACAAGTCCGAGTAGGCCTATAGATAATCCAAATGTTCTAGCCCATTACCAGTTGGAACCGTACCCAGCATGTTGGCGGCATTGCCTCGTTGTACCGCAATGCTGATCCGTTGAGCCAGATAAATACCAGCATTTTGGTTACGTGTCGCATCATGAAAAAGCAAAGAAAAATTTTTAAACAAAATTGTCAAATTTTCTCTTCATAAATCGTAGTATATGTGCCGAAATTCACCAACCATTTTGTACCGAAGTTCAATTATAAACTAGATTTTACTCATGAAAGGTTCATATAGCTTAAACTTCGTATTATTTTAAACGAACATTTTGGCAGCAGCTGTCAAAACTTGCTGTAAATGGTGTTTATTTATCGATTGCCGATTTGATCGCATTTGCGGGGTAAACAGCAACTGTTTTGAACTTCAGTGTTAACTAGGATAAGGTTTTTTTAATTCTATTTGTTAACGGGATGAGCTGGTCGTTTGCCTGATGGTAAGCATAACACCGGCCCATAACAATTGCAGTGCCACTCAGAACTTTGAAACACAAAAGCCTGCGCGGCACTGCAGTGCGGTCGTTACCCTGAGACATTATGTATTAAGTCTCATAAGCCCAGTAAATTCACTGGCTACTCTGCTCCTCAAACCGGAACACAGTAATGCTTGCACATTACTGCTTGGCGGCAGACTTCACTCACAAAGTGGTGGTAACAACCCAGGCGGACACTCGCAGAAGAGATAGTCCTACCACTAACAAAATAGAAATTAGCGGTAACAAAAAAGAAAAAATCTTACAAACTTTACTAATTAACTTTATAATATTAGTATATATACATAGATTTGGTCAACTGCAACCTGAGATCACGTTTATAAACATACACAAAGCAATCGAGAGAAAAAACAACACTTGAGTGAAATTTTAACTTTACAGTTACAAAAGCTGAATAAAGTTTTTAAAGCACCCGAGGTAAACGGCAATTTGAGTAAAATTCTGCGTTTTCAACTCTCGGTACCGTAAAGGGGTTTCTCGCACGACTTTTCGTATCTACACACACAACACACCTGCACACGTAGATCTATATGTATATGCGTGTATAAAAACAAGTACTGTGCACAAAATAAATAATAATAATAACCCCGACATAAAAAAGAGGGCTACCCCTTCACTCCAGCAGGGCTAACATGCGCGCCACGACAAAATTCTGTCGACTGTTTTGTCTCGCTCTTTCTCTCGCGAACATGAGACAAATGCACGACATAAGCATCGAGAAAATTTTGTCACGGTGCGCATGTTAGCCCTACAGTAGTATATCTGATGTGTCTGTTTGTGGCTTAGTAGCTCCTAAACCAAAGACTCTAAATACTGCTAAATAATCTGTGTCCTAAACGGATGGATCGATTTAGATTTAATTTTTTTTTGTTAGAAAGGTGATTAGATCTTGATTGTTGTTTGATTCAAAAAAATCTGTTCAGCGTATGTGTATCTATATTCTTCGATTCCTAACCATTACTCGATAAGAAGTATCCATTTTTTACAAGTTTACGTACGTTGTTTATTTTGCCAACTGTACGTTATACCATCACGCTAGGCACAAGGTGCAGCCTCGCAGAGTAGTTTGCATCTTTGAATGCAGAAACTTTACTTTTATACGCTTTCATCGATGGCCACAAGCTTAAATACCTTAGTATTTGTTTTATGCATGTAATTAACTATAACTCTTCTGCGAATGTCCATCTGAGTTGGTACCATCGCATTGCTCGTGAAGTCTGCCGCCAAACAGTTATGTGCAATCATTACTGTGTTCCGGTTTGATAAACAAAGCAGCCAGTGAAAATACAGGTCTTATGAAATTACCAGCAATATTTAATTACCAGCACAATATTCGAACACTATGTCGTATTAGATTCTTAAAAAATATAGGAATTATATATATATATACATATACATATCAATAAAACATCTACTAACGTGTCATTGGACTTTGCAAGGTAATGACGAAAGAATATGGACACCCTAACAGTAGTCGGTCAATGACACGACTCAGCCAGCTGTCTATACCTCCCGCGCAGCTCGCGCCCGCGTCAATCCTGCGGCAGACGTGGTGACTCTGTTTTGTAATAAATAAGGATATTTTAATGATATTAGAGCTAAAAAAATTTTTTTTACTTATTGTTTCGTGTCGGATATCACCTGTATATTCACCTTCTTAATCCTTGATATCCTTAATACACACCTTGTAACGCGTAGTTTTTTTAATTGTAATTTTGTAACCTTTGCTACGAATAAACACTTTCTTTTTTCTTCTCTTCATGAAACATTAATTAGTAAACTTTATCTCTCTCTGACATTTCCCTGCTCTACATTACGTGCAGCATCCGTCAGAGGTGCTTATCTGAAAACAGGCGATCCTCGCGAGACGAAATACGAAAATGTTTTCACATACATCTAGTTTCATTTAAAATTGCAAATGATCGTAGCTTTAGTAAGCTCAAAATGGTTGAATGTAGTGTTCTCTAAAAGGGTAATGCTATCCTTGACTATAGCTATTTGATTTCCGAGCTAAACAATAAATAAAAAGTAATGCTTTAAGGTGTATTCTGCAGCTTAATAGTCCTTTATTTACAAGATAGTACATGGCGATTAGCTCAAAGGTTCGGTCCGTACGGTCGTAGTCGAAGGCTCAAAGGCACTAGCATGAGGTTGTTTTTTTATTTTCGATAGGCTAGCATAAAATCAGACGAGATAGTGGTAATTGACCGCTATATGAAATATATTTTATAGTGTTAACCGACACTAGCGGATGTTCACATAAATTTAAACATCACACTCCATTGTGATACGTTACAGTACCAATCAAATGGCGAGAGATTTTGCATTATTTAAACATTATAAAATATATTTTATAGTGTTAACCGACACTAGCGGATGTTCACATAAATATATACATCACAAAAATTTCGCTTCCAACAGGATTCTAACCTGCGTCTTCTGGCTTGCCGGGCCAGTCGCCTTAACCACTAGGCTATGGGAGCAATTGATCGCTATCTTAAGCATCGATGTGTTCAAAGATGGGGAACATGCTAAACCAATAGGTATACCATTACCATGCAGTGAGAAGCTCCTAATTTAGCTAAAGCTGTTCACCGCTCAAGGATATTGTTTTGTTGTGACTCTAGTTGCCTCTTTCCAAAACATACTTCATCTAGAAGAACAAGAAACTCGACGTAGGAGTGACACATTCTCTAAAACAGACCTTCTGATGTTTGTGCTAGCAGAATTCGTCGACTAGTGAGGCGGGGGTGCGCGCTTATCTCTGGAAATGAGATACAGGCAGTGGGCCTACTATGTATTTACGTATGCACAAAATATGGGAAATTGAACGATGATGCTTGTCGTAGAAAGAGAAAAAAGTCTCACTATTTTCGTCACGGAACCTCATTTACGGAACTTCTAGGAATAAACGGAGATCGCTCACTGATCTTTATGGCTGTAAAGAGCGGATACCAGGTCACATCTATTGGCAAAAGATTTTCATCCGAGCACTTGAAAATGTCTTACCTACCATCAGGTCATCACGATGTTCCCACAACCGAAAGCTCAATTTCTTTCTAGGATAGAGGATAAAGTTGTTGACCTAAGGATAGGCGTGCAAAAGCGTGGTGATGCAACAAAAAACGTTCTTGAGTTCCACGGGAGGCCCGCAATGGCGTCAGAGAGCTGCTTGCCTTCCTGGAAGACATCAGGTGGTTGGACTAGCGCGTGCCACTCGCTGCAAAAAGGGCCGATAAACAGCCTAGTTGCGGAAAAGTGCCACACCAAGTTCCAAAGTACTTGCGGATAGGCGGCAACCTAACTCCAAATGAGCCACCAGCGATTCAGTATCGTGACTGCATCAATCAATCATCATCAATCGTACCTGAGATGATGATATCACAGAGTAAAATGAAAGTATTCGCTATAGTACTTGTCCAGAAAATTTCTCAGTTTAATTAATGTATTTTATATCTACTAAATACGGTAGCGTTGTTCCACCCACGTAGAGATCCAGGATAAAAATACCTATAGAATGAGTTATGTAACTCTCCAGCCCATAATGTACCAGATGGTATAACCCTTCTGCGGGTGTCCGTCTGGGTGGTTACCACCGCTTTGCTCGCGTAGTCTGCTGTCAAGCTGTAATGTACCTACAAGTATTTCTGTGTTTCTGTTGGATGAGCAAAGTAGTCAGTGAAGTTACTAGCTTTTGAGAGTTAATAGCTCTATGATGTCTCAGGGTAATAAGTGCAGAGCCGCGCAGGTCTTTGAGTTTCAAAGTTCTGAAGGGCACTGCATTTGTTATGAATTGGCGTTATCTTATATGCTTACCAACAGGCAAACGATCTGCTCGATTTGTTATCCAATAGCATTTAAAAAAATGTAATTATCACGTCGATCTGTTACTCCTGCTTGAAAGGAAAACAAAGCAACAAACAAATCTTTCGCATTTTAATTAACAACTAAGTAACAAGACAAGCTGATAGTTTGTCTGATGGTGAAGGCTCGATTACTAACCCATTAACAAGACACCTACTAAAAGATGTCACCTCAGCGCGTCTTTATGTTATCACAAAAAGCACCCTTATCCCTTATCAAACCCGAAACCACCTCACACATTCACCCCTACCCCTAGTAACTCCCCAAGTTTATCACCCGTGAGAAGCAGTCAGGTGCTTTAGAAATTAGACTTGAACGTCAGAGATCTTACCGAAGAATTATTATCTTATGCTAAGGACAATTTTCTTAGGACGCTGGGTAAACACGTCTTAGTTTTTCTTTCTCGGAATTACGTTTGTAAATACAGTCTTTTGAGATGGGAAAATGGTTCGCTCTAAGTGTTTTTGCGCTTAGTGTCTGGAGTGTTTTTGGAAATAATTGTTGGAACGTTTTCGCTAGATAAACACAGGAACGGAATGATTTCTGTCAATTCTCGTTTAAATGACGTTAATGTTAATTTACTCATTTCATTTTAGATGACGATGTAGTCGAAGATAATATATACTCTGAACCAAGGAATATCAGAACAGGCAGATAGCTGTCTGGTGTCAGATTTTCATCTTGAAGATATTAGCTAGACAGAAAGAGAGCTAGAGAGATCTCCGTATTTTTTATACTAATATAAGGAGTCGACTGGATCGTTTGCCATAACTCAGCACCACCATTGATTATGGAGTAGTTCCTCAAAGAATACCACCCCAGCAGAGCATTGAAACAAAAGTTTGTGCTGCAATGCATTGCGGTCGTTGCCCTGAGACATTAGGTAGGTATCAAGTCTCGTAAGCCCAGTAATTTCACTGACTACTCTTCTCATCAAACCGAAACACAGTAATGATTACATTACTGCTTGGTGGTAGACTTCACGAGTAAAGCGATTGTACATACCCAGACGGACACTCGCATAAGAGTTAGTTCTTCCACCTGGTATTCCAGTGAACATGATGCTTGGAACGGCGTCGAAATATCGGGTTCTCACCGCTCAATCATAATCACGATAAATATCCACTTACAATCTTTGTTACTTCATATCATCACCGGTTACAATGTATGAATCGCAGAGAAAGCATACTGACTCTATCGCCATGCTAAGTAAACCAAACCTTTTCTTAAAACTTCATTGATAAGTTTTGTCGTCACATAAAATTGTTCTCAAGCATCTGAAAACTGCACTGACTAGCTGCTAACGTAATTAATGAACATGGTGTATCATTGCAAGCTCCCGTTTCAGTATAATAGACAATGAGTTATTGTTGCGGTTTAATTAATTATGAGCGAGCGCCTGGTGGTTTGTTTTTAGCAACGCGCCGGCTGAGAGTAATAGATATTGTGTTGTTTAGTTATAATTGTTAAAACTTAAAACTGCAGTACATGCCTTACCAAGCTATATAGAACTCATTTATATTACAATCTAGCCAAAGAATTAGGCTAATATCTAAGCAATTTATACTTAAACTTCTTTCTAGGTCAATTGCATAATTATATAATGTGTCCAATAATACTTTCCTTACACTACATACATCAATTGCGCGCCACCGCTTATTTACCGCAACTTCTGCACTGAACGCGCAGTGGTTGTGTAACTATTATTTGAACAGAGATCGTTGAAACGGCTGCGTTTCGTCTCTTTTACTACCTCTGACCATGGTATGGTTAGCGCTCCTAGATTTCTACCAAGCTCCATAGACGGTACGATACGCGTCAAGTGGTGATCGTGGTTTTTCCATGGTTTTCGCGTGGTCCGTGATTGATGCTTACCCATCAATCAAGCAGTAGGTGTAAGGGCTGCCTAAGTGAGTACCCTGCAGGCGAGTCTGCCATCAATTTGTGCATAGGTACCTATACATTATACAGGGCGATTGGAAATAAGTAAGTTTGTGTAAGTGTTATTTTACGAAAAAAATCATGTTGTATGTAAATAAACAAAGTTTTAAAAAAATATGGAATGGATTGTATTCCTTAGTTCATTAGCTAATCTTGAATAACTCAGAAATGGCCAAGTTGTGGACATGGTGTCACATCATCAAATTAACTCCAAATGTAGATCACATTTTAACCTCTTGCAAGGAATGTATAGTGTTTTCCATCCCCCTATATGTTCATAAGCATACATATTATGGTTTTATAAGCAAAGTAATGGAATTAAATTGCTATGCATATCATATGAGACTCTCAGGTAGTAATATTATAATTATGTTCTGTGTCTTACAGGGTGTGCGCATTTGATCCCTGCCACGCTTTAAAAGAAAGAAAGAAAATACATTTATTTCAGGCCTTTGTGTTTCAAAGTTTTGGTTGGCACTGCTATTGGTTACAGGCAAGCGCTTACCATCGGGCATACGACCTGATGGTCTCGTTACAGTGCTCTATAAAAAATTGCCAAGAAAACCTCAATCCAGTCGAGTAGAGGTACTTCGCAACAATCGCAACACTATTAATCGATACGGTGGAGAAGCGTACCCAGGTTATAGTTTAATTAACGTACGCCTATGTTGTAGTAGGTATCCTAGAATATATGATAGTAAGGAGAACATACGAGAGAGAATTACAACACACATTTTAATCCGTCCGTGAAATGCGAAAGTGTGGTTACAACCACACTTTCGCGTTTGTTGGTTTGTCCTACTTTTACGCAGCAACGCATCGACGCGATTTTTTGCATAGATATATTTTATGGACTGGATTAACATAGACTTTTTATCCCGGAAGAATGCACTGTTCCTGTGGGAATCGCCACGCAGTTAAAACCACGGGCAGAAGCCACTAGACAGAAAATATACACTCTTGAAAACACCACACGGCTCGGTGGCTATATAAGTTGGTAGTAACCCATCTGCAAAGCGGGGGTTTGATTCCCAGCTGTATGTCCAATTGTCCATGTCCATGCCACCTGTGACACAGTTGAGCCTCTATAGTGCTATGGTATGAGTGTGTAAGCGTTAACTATACCACAATGCAGAAACTACTAAGTGGTAAGACAAACTCTTCTGTGAGTGTCCGACTGGTTTTTTTTAATGTTATTTGGTAACGAGACGAGCTGGTCATTTGCCCGATGGTAAGCATAACGCCGGCCCATAACAATTGCAGTGCCACCCAGAACTTTGAAACACAAAGGCCTGCGCGGCACTGCAGTGCGCTCGTTACCCTGTGACATTAGGTATTAAGTCTCATAAGCCCAGTAATTTCACTAGATACTCTGCTCATCAAAGCGGAACACAGAAATGCTTGCACACTACTACTTGGCGGCAGAATTCACGAGCAAAGCGGTGGTGACAACCCAGACGGACACTCGCAGAAGAGTTAGTCCTCCAACTAACAATTGACTGTCCGCCGATACCACCCCTTTGCTAAAATAGTATGCCGCCATTATTAAATAAATAAATAAATTAGTAACAAAGTAACCCCCGTGTGTAGCCGGTAACGAGTCCGGTTCAACCACGCGGTTTAATTAGCTGATAGATTGTGCGACACGCGATAACGCACGCTGCGACGCGTTGCACGCTGTATGGAGCTGTTAACTCGATAACGTGTTAAGTTTACCTAGGTTAGGTTAGTTATCTAATCTGGGGTTAGACTTTGTTTGAACATTTTTCAGAGACATCGAAGTAGTTGAGTTTGTTTCTTTTTACTTAATATGTTAGCTTTTGACATCGTTCGACCGTATGAGCAACGGACATGTTATGAAGAAGGATGAAATGCACGTACTAAGAAATTGATGAAGAGATAAACACTGTTTTAGACTTTCACGGTTATTAACTAATTCACACATTATAACGGGATATTTACCGTGATTATTATTGAGCGATGAGCACCCGATATTTCGACGCTGTTGCAATCATCGCTCAATAATAATCACGGTAAATATCCCGTTACCTATAATGTGTGAATTGATGAAGAGATGTCTTGAGGCACTTCGATCTTCTTAAATATATTATTGTAAAGAAAGAAAGAAAAACTTTTTATTTGACACAAAACAAATTAAAGGAAAATAATAGATAAAATAAATAAAAGGACACTCTTGCTTATAAATACATTAATTAAATACCAAAGAAAAACCTATACATAAGTGAGCGCTTATGAAAACCTTAGGAACAGTGTTCAAGAATGGAATAGATGGAGGAACGTGTGAATGACTAAAAATACAATTGTGTTATCATTTTAAAGTTGTATTTTTTGTTAAATTCAATAATTAGTTTCAAACCGAGGTCTCTACACAGACGTACAATCAGCGTCAGAAGTATAGCTGAGTTCAGAAAATAAGTTTATCTATAATTTTATGATTAGTGTGTATTTTCTTCCAGGGGACACTAATGAATTCCCGTGCCCGTTTCACTTATGCAATCGTTCGATCAAAAAACTCGTCGTCATTTTTGTATTATTTTATATCTAATGTCTATATCAGCAGCATCCCGTGTGTTTGCGTTATTATATGTGCGTTATTTTAAAAAAAGATACACCGACTTTAATTATATATATATCTTTAAGTACATATTTCTTTACATTACCTTTTTTGCAAAAAATATGATACTTGTTGCTCTCTTTTTTGCCTTTTTTTTATTCAAGATCCTGCGCCATTTTGTAATATTTATGAATAAGTTTTTTCTTAAACACTTGCCTATATTATAATTCCTTTATTTTTTGCTTATATAACCAGGAAATGTATGGAAACTTATGTTTGTGGGACGTTTTGCTTTAGACAGCGCCTTATTATTGGCTACTCAAGCTACATGAGAGCACATGAATAAAAATCTTACAGGAGTCGAGGCGCGAGTACGGATCTTTTCGATAAATAAAATTCGATAAAATTGACAGTTAAAATCGATAAAGTGGGTTGTATTCGATAAAATTGACAGTTAAAATCGATAAAACCCACTTTATCGATTTTAACTGTCAATTTTATCGATAAACCCACTTTATCGATTTTAACTGTCAATTTTATCGAATTTTATTTATCGAAAAGATCCGTACTCGCGCCGCTGATTCGGCATCTAATCGCCAAGCTGCAGGTGCCATGGCTGAATACAGTCAGGATCTTATCAGGGCCGTCTTTACCCGGGGGTTTAAGGGGTGCGGTGCGCTCGGGCGCAGTCCTAGGGGACGCAAGCCGACGCCATAAATTTCGATAGGTACCTACTACACGCAAGCGTGGGGGCGCTGGCTTACTTTCACACCCCGGCGCCGGATGGCCCTGGATGATATTATCATCATCATCATGACTTATATCGGTAACTGTACTTGCAAGCAAACGTAAACCAGTAAACAAAATTGTTATTCAATATACGTAACCTGTTATCTACGGTATTATACAAACCATGGCAGATATACACCCGCATAATTAACAAATATTTATGTAAATGCATTCGGTACTATTTTGTGGTAGCTTGTGTAATAAGTTATTTGTTTACAGCTCACTTGAGCTATAAATAGGTATCACAAGACTTGTGATACCTACGACCGGTGTGAAAGCATCTGTTCCCAGTACAATCCCTAGCATTGCCAGGCGTCCCACTTTTGTTGGGACGTCCCGCAAATACAACGTCCTGCGCGGGAAGCTGAAAATCACGCCGTTTACATTTAATCTATCTAGCCCGGAGACGATCGCAGCCACAGGTCTCCAGTAGATAGATAGAAATAAATCAGACAAGTGCTGGTTAAACTCGCGTGGGTTCCGTACTATGAATTAATAATATGATATGTTATCTACCATATTATTTTAAATCTGAGCCTTTGTTGGTGGTAACTAAAATAAGAAATTACTTAACATTGTTGTTGAAAAACATGTTCTCCCATACATTGTACGAATAATATTGAGAGATTTATCATGTTTTTAAGAGCAAAATTTTAGATTTCGCAATTCAAAATTGCAGGCAAAGTGTTTTCTGACACATTCTTAAATATTGATCTAGAAGTTTAGGTTAAATTCAAATTGCATATTAGCCTAATTCTTTGGCTAGGTTGTATAGTATATAAATCAAATCAACCCGATTACATAATAATTAATTCTATGGGGGAAAAATATAAATTCGGATGTACAGAACCCTAAGAAATAAATTATACTTGAAGTAAAGACAGTAGATTTTTTTAAATAATTTTGTTTTGTGTTGGTTCAGCATGATTTAAGAAACGAATCACAATTTTTTTTACCTTAAAATATTAAAACAGAAGTTATTCGAAAAAATCTGGCTATACTAAATCCGACAGATACGGTCAATGTACGTTACGTACGTAAGCAAAGCATTCAAAACACCAAAAACACCGCGTGTTAAATTCATGCATTTTATGTTTTACTGCGGACCCCTCCTAAAAGAGCCAACGCAAAAACCGATTCAATTTTACATCCGTTTTCCAAGGATATTTACAAAGAAATTAAAGTGGTGGACACATTTTGGCAGCAATAATCGCTAACCACACATCACCTTGTAAAAACGGTAGTAAAATGACTGATAACCGCAACAGGGAAATCAGATAACGCATTAATACTGAACACTACAATCACTGTGTCTAAGTAACGTTCATGAAACATACGAGAATTTTTACGCTTATTTTGCTCGGTCGCATAAAGAGCATCTGGAAAGCGAAGAAGTATCGCGTCACCTTATTTCTTCTGCTTCCCGTATAATATCAGCAGCAATTCGTAAGATATTCATTTACATTAAATAATTATATTATTATGTATTATAAAGATACTAAAAAACACACTTCCATCAGAACCTCGACACAAGTGCAATCTATTGGACTCGTCAAAACGAATCCTAAAATGAGCGGGTTTACTTGTAACCACTGCAGAGGTCCTTGGTCCTAAATGACTCACGACTCACTCATGACTCACTTGAACTCAAGCTAATAAAGAAATGTAATAGAACCTTGGAAGTAAATTTTTACATATACCTCTAATTGTCGTATCGAAATGAACCTTTGTATGTTTGTGTAGTTTGGATGACAAAACAATAATTTGGGATCATGGAGATGATCTGATAAAATAATGTATAGTGGCTGTTTACCATGTTAGTGCCATAATCCCAAAGTGTAACTATTTATAAAGGCAAGGTACTAGCAAGAATTGATCAAATAACACACAAATTACTTTTTTCCTTGCAGGAAAATTGTAAGGAAAAGGAAGTCACTAGAGGACATTTGGGCACGTGCTAACATTAACAATATAATCTTACAACGTTGATGAGTTGATGCCGTGAAAGATAAGTCGAAAGACCTAGTCATGTATAACCTTCGAGATGCCAGACACAAGCACCGAGTGATCCTTCTTTCAAGAAAAAAATGTGTTATGGATAAATAATTCTTGAAATCACCTACTATCAATGCACGTGAGACGCCATTGTTTTTGTGGATCTCAAATTATCCACTGACATCAGAGTGGTTTTAGTATTACTTTATCCTAAGGCTTTATCACTATATCACAAGGCTACCGTCTATTAGATGTATGAGATTCAAAGCTGACAAGTAGACATGAAATTACAAAGCTTATTTCACCTCGCTTCGCTTTAACCTCGCTAACGCGTCAAAATTGGAAAGATCAATAATACTTCTTCAAAACTATTTTATATAAGTACGTACTACTGAATAACGAGACGAGCGGGTCACGCGCCTAATGGTAAACATAACACCACCCTATAACAATTGCAGTCCCACCCAGAACTTTGTAACACAAAGGCCTATACTCTGCACTGCATCAGTCCGTTCGTTATCCCTGAGACATTATGTAGGAATGAATTATCATAAGCCCAGTAATTTGACTGACTTGCTCAAGTAATAGTTGGACACTATTGTGTCAAAAAACGAACGCGACCGTATACCAATTTATTTTCCTGTTAAATAAATAAATTTTTCGCTTCATCATAGGTACATTATTTTAATCTCATGACCAATTATTGATTATCCGGTATAAATAAATTTGTATCGGATAAATAACCTGCGCGATTTCAAATTTGTCTGGCACGTACTAGAGAAGCCCCGAATTTTCGTTTATTTTATTCGTTTTCGGCGTAGTTTTATTTTTGCGGTATTGGGCTAAATATAAGGTTGAGGGCAATTTCTACATCTACTTTAGGTATACTTTACTACTTATACCTACTTATACTTTAGGTATGCAGGTAATACATGCACTCAGCTCAACGAGAGCCCGTCCACAAGGGTACAATTACATTTATCACAGACAATGCAGCCATCATTTGTACACTCCAAAAACCTATGAGTCGATCTGGAGTATTATCAGAATGTTATGAGTATTGCCGAGGCTGATTGCAGGGACATTAAGAGGTTTTGAACATGTTCTGCTACATTGTACGGCCACAGAAGATATCAGACATAATCCTACTAATATTATAAAAGTAAAATTGTGTTTGTTGGTTTGTCCTTCTTTCACGCAGTAACGGCACGGCGCAACGGACCGACGTGATTTTTGGCATAGTTATAGTTTATGGATCGGAGAGTAACACAGGCTACTTTTTATACCGGAAAAATGCAAGGTTCCTGTGGGAACGCGGGTGAATACCGTGGGCAGAAGCTAGTAAAGATATCTCTACTGACTTGCAACACGGCTAATCACTGAGATAAGACGGGATGCGATTCCGAAGTATAATCGATCAAGACAGTCGCTTCCGACACGGATATCGAAACCCTGCAGAAACTAGAGCATGAACACACAACATGCGTACTGATTTTAATTTATTACGATGTAGGTATGTAGTCGATGATTACGGTAGACGAATTTGTGCACCAATAAACCAGTTATTTCAATAAACATAAAAATGTTACGTAGGTATAACTTTTTTAAGTCTTGTGAGCGATTTAGTATGATCATTATAAAGATCTTCAAAAATTGTTATTTTTAATATATTTGCATCATAAACTTATGTCATAGAAACGAGTTTTTGTTTTTATTTGACGTTTAAATTTATGAAATATTTCGTACTCAATACCTAAAAAATTACGATTCTTTTATAAAATTATTGTATACATACCTACGTTAACTGTGTACATATAATTATACAATTATACATACAGAAAAACACATGTACCTACTTACAGGCCCTGTTTCTAAATCATTTTAGGAATAAATACTTAGTAATGGACGGGTATCAAATAATGTTAGATATAAAACTGCGCCTATTTATTACATGATATCCTTGTCAATAACGACATTTTTTATAAGTTCAATGTCAAATGGCCTAAAATGTTATTTTGGCCACGTAGTCCGACAGCTCTCGACTGATCGGACGACAGGATTTTTTTTCCTGATGATTCGATTAAAGTATCAGACTATATTTAGTTGTAGCTAGGACATCGCCGTTTTATAAAATAACTTCCAACACAAAGAAATTATCTATTTTTGCTTCGTTTTGACTTTCAATGGGCTTGACTCAACCCGATGAGAAAACCTGACGTGAGCGGCCGCAGTAGGTACATAGTATTATTACTTGCATATTTAAATAATGGCGTCTCCGCGTAAAATAATAGAGTTGAATAACATAATGTTTTTTAATTATAACAATTTGAGTATCAAATGGAGAGGGCTATGCTCGGGGTTTCCCTGCGTGATAAAATCCGAAACGAGGAGATCCGCAGGAGAACGAAAGTTACCGAAATAGCTCTCAAAGTTAGCAAGTTGAAATGGCAGTGGGAAGGCCACATCGCTCGCAGAACCGATAACGATGAGGAAGAAAGGTTCTCGAGTGGCGACTAAGAACCGGACGACGTAGTGTAGGACGACCCCCCACTAGGTGGACCGATGACCTTGTCAAAACCGCGGGGAACCGTTGGATGCAAGAGGCGAGTAGTCGGTCCAAGTGGCGTTATATGGGGGAGGCCTATGTTCAGCAGTGGACGTCTTCCGGCTGATGATGATGATGATGAGTATCAAATTAAAACTAATAAGTATCTAGTTTCGTAGGCAGATATTTTTATTTAATATTATTTTATTCTTGTTTCTGTTGAAAACATCCAAATGTTAGGAAAAACCTAAGATCTAACTCTAACATAATTTTGCCCGTTGAATTACAACGTTGATTCATCCGTCCCATCAAAATGTTGATCACGGCTTGTATTTCTGATTTAGAACACCTGTCCAAGTTAAAAAATAAATAAATTTAAATATAAATACCATTTACCATTTTGAATTAATAATTATAAAGCACATCATAATTATAATTACGAGTGAAAGTTGTATTGACTCTCGTCTGTACCTACTTATTAGAAGATTTCTATTATTAGCTAATAATAAAAAAGCGTAGGTACTTGTTTTTGGACGCTTATATCGGACGAAGTATTTAATTTGACCATACCTGTACTTGCCACATCGCTCGCAGAACCGATAACCGATGGGCAAGAAAGGCTCTCGAGTGGCGACCACGAACCGGAAGACGTAGTGTAGGACGGCCACAAGGTGGACCGATGACCTTGTCAAAACCGCGGGGAACCGTTGGATGCAAGAGGCGTTCTATTGGGGTGGCCTATGTTCAGCAGTGGACGTCTTCCGGCTGATGATGATGATACTTGTACTATTATCTATTCTGTGCGAGGGTCACCACTCTACGTTACGGTTTCGTCGCAAAATAACTGCATTGTCGAACGTATCGTCACTTGCCATGTGGGATAATGGTCAATCGCAAGACAGCAAAAAAAGCTGCGGAAAAGAATCGGCGCACCATACCATTGCTAGTTCAACAAAAAGAAAAAGCTATAACCTGATTATATCGTGACACCTCGTCGATAAACTGTATGCAACTAAACTTTTTTTTTACGTATACCAGTACTCGTTAAACAGGAAAATCTACAAGTCGTGGAAACATTTAACCACTATCTGATTATATAGTTTTCTTGTGCATGATCTAAAGTATAAACTTTAGATCATGCATTGAGCGTGAAGCTCTTAGTTGGAACGAGTAAAACTGTACTTTTTTAATTCTATCCGTGGCTCTATATCTATTTAATTTTTTTGCAGTATGTATGTCGGGTACTAATTTTATCTCCAGCCAGGGGCGTATTTACGCTAGGGCCAAAAGGGTCATGGCCCGGTGCGGCAGGCTGCGAAGGGCGGTGCTAGCAGAAGAAATTTAAAGGCTCTCTTATTAATAAACAGTGGAATACCTAGTTCACTGTGTTTTGTCTTTTTCGATTCAGTTTAAAATAGTCAAACCACCGTTTAACCTGTTTATTAATAAGAGCCTAATCATAATCATTTATTTGCTAAAAATGTTGGTGATAACAATAGTGTCGGGTCACAGGTATAGAAAATATAAAGTGCCATAAACATTTTACCACATTGTGGCATGCAAATATTATGCTAAATATCGTAAGGTGGTCGTGAGGACTCATGGTTGTAAGTTTGATAAACATCAAGACGCGGGGCTATCGGCGGCTGGGCCTGCAGGCCCAGAGCGCTGAATTCTAAAATACGCCACTGTCTCCAGCACTAAGTATAAATATACAGTAAGTATGTATAAGTATAAATAAGAATTTGAATTATTTTTTGCTGTAAAATCTATTCTTTTTGCTTATATGTTATTATTATTACAGTGTACCGATGACCTTGCCAAAAACGTGGGAAACCGTTGGATGCAAGAGGCGAGTAGCCGGTCCAAGTGGCGTTCTATGGGGAAGTACTATGTTCAGCAGTGGACGTCTTCCAGCTGATGATGATGATGATGATGTATACAGTGTAACCTACGTGTTTTATATGAAAAACCGTACCTACGTCATTGTCAGGTTTGAGCTGAAAATCAGGGTTCCGATTTTTGAATTTCACCGGTGACAAAGTTCTCAGCGATGACATTGAAAACACTAATTTGTCAAAGTCGTCTTTTTGAAAGTCATACCTGTATACCAACATGCAACTATTTCTCAGCTTTCATCATAGATAAACTTATGATTGTGCTGTCTTCAATTTTATTTTTTAAGTTGGAAATTGTTTTTAAGCCAAAATTGGCACTAAATACTCATATCTATGATATCGTTTACGGGTGGGGATACCCATTCGTAAACGATATCATAGGTATGATAATATTAGTCACCCGCTGAGATTCAAAAATACGACTTTTTGTGAACCGGTGACTATCGGTCATATCACTGATATTTAATCACTCGGTGACATTCAAAAATTGCACCCCTGCCCTGTGTTTTTTCACAGCATAATGCTGAGCTTAGACCGTTTTAGACATCACTGTACATTGCAGCAACATAAATAATTAGTATAATGTAGGCATTATAGTACATTGTTTGTCCGTTTTGTTACTTTGTTTATATTTTGTTCTCTTTTTGTTTACGTTGTATTATTTATGCCTGCGTTATCCACTTTGTAGTCCTCAATTCCGTGTGTGTGTGGAATTTTAGTTAGACTTAAAGATCTGTGACGCTATATAAACAACGAGTTATTTCATAACACGTAAATACCCTTAGTATGTTCGAATGCATCACGTCAACAATAACCTTCAAAGACACAAATACGTTACTATCATAAGGGCTGACATCAGAATATTCAAAGCCTTGATTATCTGTTACGTTTTCCCAGTAGGAATGACCTGTATATACCAACATCAAGGCTATTCCGTTATCAAGGAATCCTTAAACAAATATTCCGAACCTGCACTAGACTAGGTATCAATGACGTAGAAACAGTGATATGTTTGTCACAACAACATAATAACACACTTAAATAAAACTGCGGAAAACGTTCGCAACCAGTTAAAACACAATCATTGTGAGTCGTGCACGTGAGAAGCCTGTTCGATCGAATCAACGCGGCGTCTTCGCGCATAATGTACAAAGTTTTAACGTTTATTTATTTCGTGAGTTATGCTATAGCGGCACCGAGCTCGCTTGACTTTACGCCACTCAATGAGTTCTCCCTAAAGCTACTGGATCATACATACACGTTTCAAGAGAACTTCGGGAAGAGTAATGTCGCTATTTCGCCAGTGTCCGTTTGGAGTCTCTTCTCTTTACTCGCTGAGGGATCGGCGGGGCAAACGTTTCAAGAATTGATCACAGAGCTCAGATTGCCGATGGATCTCCGAGCGACTCAGGCGCTTCATTTAGCAACGAACAAGTTACTGAGAAGCGACTATCAAGATGTGACGCTGCGAGGACAGGCCGCGATGTTCTCCGATTGCACTTTACAAATCCATCCCGAGTTTTGTCAAGCAGCAACATCTTACAACACTGATATATACTCAGTCGACACCACAAATACAGTGAAATTGGCAGCTGATATAAACAGATATATCTGCCAAGCAACTGATGGAAGAATTTTAAATGCAGTAAAGGAAGAAAGCTTACAAAATCTGCGTTTAATCCTGGTTGATGCCTTATACTTCAAAGCTAATTGGACTCTTCCATTCGACTCAACGCAGACCAAAGAAGAAGACTTCTACGACTACCAAGGCAAATCTATCGGAAGGATCAACATGATGTATCATAAAGCGCCTCATAATTTAGCAGACGTGAACCAGATTCAAGCACAAGTACTGGAAATGACTTACGGAAAGAACGAAGAGTTCTCCATGCTGATTCTTTTGCCTTTCGACGGGACGCCAATAAAGCAGCTGCTGACAAATCTGGCTTCCCAACCCTTCACCTGGATAAACGATCTGAGGAGCGATGAAGAATTATCTAACATAGACGTATACGTTCCCCGTTTCAAGATATCGTCTCAAGCGGACCTGATTCCACCATTACAGTACACTGGGATCCAATCTATCTTTGACATACAAAAAGCTGAGCTGCCTGGCATTTCCGACAGCCCCCTTTACATCACCTCAGTGACACAGAATGTGGATTTAGAGGTCACAGAAGAAGGTACAGTGGCAGCAGCTTCAGTAGTCGTCGGATTAGAAGATCGATTTTTAGGGAACAGGTTTGAAGCGAACAGAAAATTTGTGTTCATGATTATGGAACGGAAATCGAATATGATACTATTCGCTGGTGTTTATCAAGAACCTTCTGTGGTGTAAGAATAGTCTGTGAAGTTGGTGGGTAAATGATAGCAATTTGTGTCAATAGGCTCTATTGTGGTGTGATAGGTATGAGTGAACGTTACTAAATAATTGCGTGTGGTTAAGTTATTAAACCTATGGTTTTATTAATATGAGTTTTTATTTTGTGCACTCAGAGGTAAGGAAGCGTTACTGAATTATGCTTAAGGTTGTCTGAGATAATAGAGCCTTAATTGAAGCTGGTGTTCTTGCAACAATGTTTAATTTTTTTTATTAATTATTATAGCGCTTATTACTCAACATATATTTTTGTGGGTAATATCTGGGTGGGTACCACCACTTTGCTCATGTAGTCTGCCACCAAGCAGTAAGTAATATGCAAGCCTACCTGTATTCCGGTTTGATGAGCAAAGTAATCAGTGAACTTACTAGGCTTATGAGCTTAATACCTAATGTCTCACGGTCACTGCAGTGCCGCGCCGGCCTTTGTATTTCAAAGTTCCGATTGACACTGCTATTGGTCTGAGCCTACGTTATACTTACCATGAGGTAAACGACCAGCTCATCTAGTTATCAAATACCATTTTTTTTGCAACGGAATTAGGTACCTATTGCTACGAGTGGTATCTTTCAGACAATCTTTTTTGAACATAGCTAATCGATATATTTTTTGTAGGCTACGATTAAGCGTTCGCAGACAATTAAATGTGTTAGAAATTAGTTTTTAAGAAACTTTGGTTTGCATAGGTATGTTAAATGCAGTCATTTTATTTCATAAAAAATAGGAAATTAAGGTTTGTACGCACATTTGTGCGTTAATATGCGTCCTACGGAAATACGTAGGACGCATATTTACAATAAATAGTAAGATTAAGTATTTATCCATTAATTTAGGTATACAGCCTGATTGTACATTGGTTTGTTATCCCGACAGAGGGTCTATCTACTCCTGGAGGTCAACAACATTTGTTTTACGAGTTTTTGAAATTCGCTATTTTTCATTGACATAAAAGCATTTGAAGTTTACGTCAAAATACTAAAGAAGTTACGGGCAGTCCTAGTATAATCTATAATAAAAGAAAGTTCAAAAACTAAAACTCGACTATTGAAACACACTATTTTTCACTTCAATATTTACAGTCTATTAAATAAACAATTTATACGTAATATATTTTAATGTATTTAATACATATTCATTTATTATTCATAGTTATGTTCAGAGGGTGCCGTGGTACCGTAGTATTCCACCCACCTTAACAAAACAATACATTCTAACTGTTGAACGCGGCGAAAAGGTCCCACAAACCAAAAACTTTCCCGAAATAAAAGCCGTAATTCCGAGCCAATACGGTTTATTTTGTCGTACCAACTACTCTCTCATAATGTATGCAGACAATAATTGTGACGCTGTCAGACGTGAACGAAACGCCACCGCCTTCTATCTTTTCTAGTGGCGCCATCTAGTTTCGATTGGGTGGTAATTATTTAACAAAATTGGTTAGCAAAAACTATCTCAACATTCCACCCATCAAGGATCATTATTGAGGATAATGATTCTTCACATACTAATACAAAACTAATACATCTTGAAAGAAAAACATCTAACATTCTTAGTTACTGTGGAATTCAAGCGATACATAGTTATATAATTGATACAAGTTTCCGTTACCACCCATCATGACAACATTGATTTGACTCTAAACATCGACTGGTAACATGCAAATTTTAGTAATGGGGCGTTTGACGACTGTATTTTTACATTTAAGTGACACTACTCTAATGAGTCCGTCATCGCCTGGGTGTATATCTGTGATTCTGGCTAGCGACCATTTACCTGGTGGCAAATTATCATCTTTTACTAAAACTAGACTACCGATTTTTATGTTATTATCCATTTGTTTTACCCATTTAGGTCGCTGTTGAAGTCTGCTTAAATATTCACTTGACCATCTAGCCCAAAAATGTTGGACTAGTCTTTGAACAAGCTGCCATCGGTTCAGTCGGTTAATATTTGTATTTAAATGTGACTGCTCAGGCACTAGAATTGGCGGCTCTCCCATCAAGAAGTGACCGGGAGTCAAAGGTAACAAATCATCGATGTTGTTACTGATTGGCGACATCGGCCGAGAATTTAAGCAGGCTTCAATTTGACTGGTAACTGTCGACATCTCTTCATATGTTAGGGTTGAGTTCCCTAGAATACGTCTTAAATGGTGTTTTATGGAACGGACTCCAGCTTCCCAGAGTCCGCCAAAGTGAGGTGCACTCGCCGGGATGTGATGCCACGTCGTTCCGTCTCTATCCAGTTGATCATAAATCTGAGTCTTCACAGTCTCTAGTTGACCTTCAAAAAGATCTCTCAATTGTTTGTTGCCAGCTGTAAAGTTTGTGGCGTTGTCGCTCCAGACATGGCTACAATGCCCACGCCTGGCCGTGAATCTCTTAAATGACGCCACAAAACTATCACTCTCTAGGCTGCTGACAATCTCAATATGGATGGCTCGTGTAGCCATGCAAATGAAGATACATAAATATCCCTTATATGTCTTACATCCTCGTCCTTTCGACATTCTCAAGTCTATAGGTCCGGCAAAATCTACGCCAGAGTGCAGAAAAGGCCTTGTAGGGGTTACTCTCTGTCGAGGGAGATCTGCCATCAATTGGGTTCTGGTATCGGCTCTGTGACGAACACACACGATGCATTTATGTACCTCTTGGTTGATCATGTTCTTACCGCCCAGAATCCAAAATCTTTGTCGAATATAGTTTAACATAAGGGTTGGTCCACCATGAAAAGTCTTTCTATGTGCTTGAGCTATGATTAAGCTTGAAAGCAAATGATTGTAGGGTAAAATTATTTGGTGTTTAGCATCTTCCGGTATATTGGCATAACGTAATCGGCCTCCGACTCTTAAAATGCCAGTTTCATCAAGAAACGGATTAAGGGATCGAAGTTTACTCCTTTTCTTAAGGGGTTTGTTCTCCCTTAAGTGATATACGTCGTCTGCAAACTCTTCTTTCTGACAAAGAAGAATGCAAATCGTCAATGCCTGTGATGTTTCTGCAGCTGTAAGGTAAGTGGGATAATTTTTATTCCTTCCAAATCTTTTGCACCATGCTATGACTCTCAGTAGCTTCTCTAATGATGAAAATTTCTCAAATATGTATTGCGCGAAATTTCTCTCTTCTTCTGTTTGTGAAGTATCTATAAAGTGTACTACCCTTTTTTCCAGATGCAGTTCCGGTAAGTCCATTGGTAAGTCCGTAGGTACTTTATGCTTAATTTCTCTTTCCAGTAACCATGTAGGACCCTTCCACCATAGCGCCTCATGGATCAACATCGAGCCCAGTACTCCTCTCGACGCGATGTCAGCGGGGTTCTCCTTCGACGCGACGTGACTCCAGTGATGTGCAGGTAAGTTCTCTATTATTTCAGATGTCCGGTTAGCAACGAACGTCTTCCATTTGCTTGGGTGCCCCTGCAGCCAAGCCAAGACAACTTGTGAATCAGTGTATGCGTAAGTATTTTCTTTAGGTACGTTTAGCAGTTCGGCCACTTCGCGTAGCAGTTTAGCCAGTAGTGCAGCTCCACATAATTCTAATCTTGGTATTGATATTACTTTTACAGGTGCCACCTTCGTCTTTGCAGTGATCAAGTTTACGTGGACGTCTCCTCCAGGACCAATCACTCGTGAATATACAACAGCTGCGTAAGCCATAGTACTTGCATCGGCAAATCCATAAAGTTCAAGTTTAGTGTCATCAGGGTAAGTATGTATCCATCGTTCAACCTTTATTTCAGATAGATAAGGCAGTTGTGTACGGAATTTTAACCAATCTTCTCTTATTGTTTCAGGTATTTCCTGATCCCAACTCACGCCAGAAAGCCATAGTCTCTGCAGGAAGACCTTTCCAATAATAATAGTCGGAGCAAGCCAGCCCATTGGATCGAAGAGTTTAGATACATCGCTAGCTATAGTTCTTTTTGTTATGACATTCTGCTCCAGTAAATTTATTGAATACTGAAATTGGTCCTTTTTATTGTTCCATACTATTCCCAATGTTTTAACTGTTGTATCAAGGTTCAGATCCTTGTCGGTGTTGTTATCCTCATGGAGGTGCATGACCTTGAGAAGGTTTGTATCGTTACTGTTCCATTTTTGAAGCTCAAATCCTCCAGATTGTAATAGTTTAGTCATATCTTTGTAAATAGCATTTCCTTCTTCATAACTGCTGCCCCCCGTTAAGAGGTCATCCATATAAAAATCAGTCAGTGCAATAGTTGATGCTAATGGATGTTGTTCTTTTTCATCTATTGCCAATTGCTGTAGCACTTTAGTAGCTAAGTACGGCGCGCTTGCCGTGCCGAAAGTTACTCGATTGATCCGGTAATCTCGCATTTCTTCCTTCGGATTCTCGCGCCACAGTATGCGCTGAAAATCAGGTTGAGTTACTCTAATTTGGCGATACATTTTGACGATATCTGCCACTAAGCCAACTTTGTGCTGACGCCACCGCATAATTATGTGTCTAAGGTCTTGTTGTAGTCGAGGTCCGATCATGAGGTTGTCATTAAGAGATACGTTGTTTTTATACTTGCAACTTGCATCAAATACAATTCGGACTTTGCTAGTAGACTTATCAGTTCTAATAACTGCGTGGTGAGGTAAATACATGGCAGTTGGTTTATGTCTATCTTCTTCATCTTTGATTTCGTCCATGTGTTGTAGCTCTACGTACTCTGTCATGACCTTACTATACTCTTTCTTCAGCCAGGGATCACGTTCCAGCCTTCGCTCTATTTGCAGCAATCTCGACTTAGCAACTTCTCTTGAGGCACCATATTGACATGGTGGGTTTTTGTCTTTGAATGGCAGTGCCACTACATAACTTCCGTCGTTTTGTCTAGTATGCGTTTCTTTAAACTGTTGTTCACAGCGTTCCTCTTCGTCCGATAAAAATCTCTTGCATGCAACATCTTCTAACTCCCAAAATTTTTGAAGCATATTGTCTTCAATGTTTATGTGCATGCTAAGTGTGGTTGTGTAGCCTTGTAGAGCCTCAGTACTTGTTATCTGGCCTGTCAATATCCACCCGAGGTGAGTGTTCTGTGCTATCGGAGTTCCTCGGGGGCCTTTCTTAAGTCCAGTAGTGATTATCTCACCATAGACGTCTGCACCTAACAAAAGATCCACTTTCCCTGGTTTGCGGAAGTTTGGATCTGCTAATTGAAGTTGGTGCAGGTGTGACCAGTCTCGGTTGTGTACTTCTGTAGTAGGTAACATTCGAGTGAGTGATTTGAGCACAAGTGCATTTATTGGAATTGCAAATTTATTGTCGATTCTCGAATGTGCTTGAAATGAAACCATGTGTTTGGAGTGGAGGCTTCTCCCTTGCTCGCCCAGTCCATTTATTGTGCAATTGATTGGAACTTTCTTCAACCCAAGGAGCTGTGTTGCGGACTCTGTAATGAATGAACCTTGGGACCCCTGATCTATCAATGCTCTCAAGTTGTATGTAGCACCATTTTGTGTTGTTACCTTCACCATGGCTGTGGCCAGCAGCACGTTACTGGTAAGGTCCTTATCCGCGTAATGGGTTACTACATTGTTGTTGACTGGTGTAAAGGCTACTTGTGGTTGTAAATCTCGGAAATGTGAAATTCCAGCCTGGTCTGGAATTTTATCTGTGGTTTTATTCTCGGGGTGTATTAAGGAATGGTGTCTCTTGCCACATCTACGACAAGACGTCTTGTGTTTACAGTTGGACACAGCATGGTTAGGATTTAAGCAATTGTAGCATAGTCCATTCCTTTCTATGAATTTCTTTCGATCAGTGCAGGATAAAGTTATAAATTCTTTACAGTGGTATATTAAGTGATTTTCGTTGCAGTATCTACAGCTGGTATTAAATGCGGCATGAAAAGTAGATTGTCTTGCGTTAGATCTGGGTGTTGGTTTAGCTGACTCTAATACTTCAAGTGTTCTAAAGCGTGATTCAAGAAAAACACAAAGTTGTTTGTATGTAGGTAGCTCATCACTAGATTGTTCACTGGAACTTATATGCTGTTCCCAGAGTCTAACCGATTCCGCATCTAATTTAGTTACAGTGAGAAATACCAAAATAGGATCCCAATCATATGCTGACACACCCATGTTCTTAAGTGCGCTTAGGCATTCGTTGGTGGTGTCTAGAATAGACTTAACAGAATTTGAAGATTGGTTGGTGATGGGTTTCTGTGACGTCAGTCTTTTCAATAACGCATTAACGACAAAGCGTTTGTTACTAAAGCGCTTCTTCAATGTTGACCACGCCTCTTCATAGTTCGCATCTGTGATGGGTATGTGACGCAACAAAGCCTCAGCTTCTCCACTTAAGCTGGATTTTAAATAATGTAACTTCTGAACATTCGTGAGTGACTTGTTGTTATGTATTAATGACATAAATAAATCGTGGAACGATGTCCATTCTGAATATCTTCCAGTGAATGTAGGTATATTTATTCGCGGTAACTTTATTTCTGGGGTGTGTGTTTGTGTCAATTGAGGTTGTGTTGACACTGCTGGTGCAAATTTATCTAATATTTCCAGCATCTCACACTTTGCATATGTATAGGCATCTTCCGCTTGTGAATAGTAATCTTTGGTAACATAATCTTCCGTTTTTAAATTCTCGCTCATTAATGTCATATGATGTTTTCCGAATTTTTCCCATAGTTCTTCAAGTAAATTCAATTTTACTTGAACGTAAGTTTTATTCAAACGTAGCTTCGGCGTTTTCTTGAAGTTGGATAAAGCCGATTTTAGCTGTCTTAGTATCTCTTCTTGTTGATTTAAGAACTCCGCCATTATGTAGAAATAATTTAATTCACCAAACAATAAAGGTCCAAATATTATTTTAAATTCACCAAGTCTTTTAAATGTTTATATTGCAAACTATTTTTAAGAGGAAGACACCACCCAAATTGGGTCCATTCAAATATGCTTTCCGCCAAATTTATAGATGTTATGGCAGCGAAAAAAATATATGTTAATCTTCACCATATTTCTAATGAGAAAGAAGACATAAAAACATGATTTCAATAAATTTTCTCGATAAAATAAATTCGCGAAGTAACCCTTAGAAATTCGCTTCTATCATCCATAACTCAATATTTCATGAACTTACGTTGATAAAATTTATAAAAGTGACGTATATTACCATAATCAAGTTCTTTTTAAAGTTTTGTTTCAATAACTTAACGTATTGTTATAAAATTAATTATTTTAGAATAGTTAACTCGAGCGTTGCATCACGTCATCGCCCTTCTCTTTTATTTGTATAAAGTCCGACAGTGATCGCTGAGGCGCGTTGCTAGACGGACGTGTGTCGCTTTGTTCCGCTCCCCGCTCACACTTTGCTGACACAATTTCTGGATTATTATTTAGCTTTGCAGGTAGTTTTATTCTATCAATAAGTTGTTTAAATATAATTAAGTCATGTTTTAGTAATAAGATTACAATATACACATATCGAAATAATAATAAATATTCATTTTGATAGATTGAAAAGCGTTGTAGCTTTTAGCGGAAGTCTATAGTTGTGATAATTCGTCTCTACCAAACAGAGCTCGATTAGCCTAGCGGTGTTCGGCGCGGATTACGTTTCTTATTTTGTAGAAGAACCGCTTAGTAGGTACCGCGTTCAAATCCCAATGGGATATGTTATTTTTGTACTATTTTTTTTAATATTTTTTCCATAAATAATAATATAAGTCGTACATACATACTTACGATAGTTATGACCAAATTTATTTTTCATCATGATAATTATTTTTGTGTAAATATACTGTTCTTTTTTAATATTTTTTCCATAAATAATACCTAATATGAGTCGTACATACATACTTACGATAGTTATGACCAAATTTATTTTTCATCATGATGATAATTTTATTCTGTCAATAATTTATTTAAATATAATTAAGTTGCGTTTAGTCATAAGATTTGTAAATATAGTTATCAGTGTAATTTTTGGAAAATAGGAAACAAAAAGAATCAACGAAGACCAAGAAAGACAAGTTATTTTATGAGGCAAAAACACATGATAGAAGTTGTATACATATTTACATTTTTTTGTATTACAAAACAGGCATACCGAAATAATAGTAGATAGGTACCTACTCACTTTGATAGATTGAAAAGCGGTATAGCTTTTAGCGGAAGTCTATTGTTGTAATAATTCGCCACTAACGAACAGAGCTCGATTACCCTAGTGGTGTTGTGCGAAGTTTATAAGAACAAGCGCGTAGTAGGTATACTCGGTTCAAATCCCAGTGAGATATATTTTTTTAATTATTTTCCAAATTTATTTTTCATCATGATGTTGTTTTTTTTTTTCATAAATAGGTATATATATGAGCCGTACATACATACTTACAATAGTTATGGACAAATTTATTTATATCTATAATTTTTATGTATCTATGTTTGTATGCCTATGCATGTATGTATGTGTACCTATGCTTCTTATTCATAACTAGCTGCTGCCCGCGGTTTCACCCACGTGGAGTTATTAGAATTCATTGCTTTTATTTTTTTGCGCGTAACCCCAATTATTTTTTCTAAAATAAAAGTAGCCTAAGTTACTCCTTATCACATCAGCTATCTGCCAGTGCAAGTCCCGTCAAAATGGGCCCAGCCTTTTCGGAGATTACCCGGAACAAACAGACAAAAATTTTAAAAATGGATGATTTGTTATACCTAGGTACTGTATATACTTCCATATGCATTTGGTAAAAACCTGTTATTTTGATGTTAAAAACAGACACTTCAATTTTATTTACTTGTACAGAGTAAAGATATGGTCACACGGTTATTTATTATTTTTTATGAAAACAAAAAAGCTTGCACAATAAAGCGACATCACAAGTGACGCTTAGTAGGTACTATCTAATTACTTAGCGGGCTAAACTATTTTTTTTGCGCAAAATTTATTTTTTCGATTTCTGTGCATGTTTTCTCTAATGCCTAACTACAATGTGTATTTTTTGATAATTTTCTATCTACTTTCAAATATAATTAGTTGAAATGCATGTGCGTGCAAAGTAGGTACCTACCTGCAATAATACAAAAGCTGAAAGCATCAAATATTCATATGAAGCAACATTTCATATATATATTAATATATTTATATGCATATACATATATGGATGTACCAATACGTCAAATTTGATGATGGGCGACTTCAGGGGAGCACTTGTTGAACCGAAAACGTATGTTGATCCGGCTGCTTTTGTTGATCCAATATTCATCTTTAGTAACAAATGTTGCTCCGACCTGCTGCCTTATCAGCTGCTCATCAGACAGGAACACAGTAATGCTTGCACACTACTGCTTGGCGGCTAATATGGATAAGACTAAAATCATGTCCAATATCCATGTTCCACCTATACTAGTAATTGTTGGGAACGATACTCTCGAAGTTCTTGACGAGTATGTTTACCTAAGACAGACTGTCCAATTAGGTAGATCCAACTTCGACAAAGAGGTCACACGAAGAATCCAACTCGGCTGGGCAGCGTTTGGGAAGCTTCGACATATCTTTTCGTCCACAATACCGCAGAGCCTGAAAACCAAGGTTTTCAACAAGGGTGTGTTGCCAGTGATGACGTATGGCACTGAGACATGGTCTCTTACTATTGGCCTCATGAGTAAGTTCAGAGTCGCGCAACGTGCTATGGAGAGGACTATGCTCGGGGTTTCTCTGCGTGATAAAATCCGAAATGAGGAGATCCGCAGGAGAACGAAAGTCGCCGACATAACTCTCAAAGTCAGTAAGTTGAAATGGGATGGGAAGATGGCAATGGGCAGGCCACATCGCTCGAAGAACCGATGGTGAAGAAAGGTTCTCGAGTGGCGACCGCGAACCGGAAGACGTAGTGTAGGCCGACCCCTCACTAGGTGGACCGATGACCTTGTCAAAACCGCGGGAAACCGTTGGATACAAGAGGCGAGTAGCCGATCCAAGTGGCGTTCTATGGGGGAGGTCTATGTTCAACAGTGGACGTCTTCCGGTTGATGATCATGATGAGTTAAGCAGGTCTAGGTCAAGTTTCCAATTTCCAATACAACGTTAGAGTCCACATGTGGCATATTTGGAAGGGAAGATTTAATACATTTAGTTTCACTAGCGTTTATTAGATTATTAGCAGCAAACTATTATGAGATTTTGTCAAAGTTGTCATTTAATTCCTTTAGTTAACAAAACTACAAAACTGGGCGCAGAAGCTGGTATTTATATTTATATGCGATTTCACCCACGTTCCCACAGGAAACGTGCATTTTTTTCGGGATAAAAAGTAACCTATGTTGCTCTCCGGTCCATAATCTATATATATGCCAAAAATCACGTCGATCCGGTGCTCCGTTAGTGCGTGAAAAATAAATAATATCCTCTATAATATATATAATATCCTCTATAATTTTTAAGCCACCTTCGCGTGCGGCGTTCCCACTTTGAACTATCAGAGAAACTAGTCATTTGTGGCTCCAGACCCTTGGATCAACATTAACGAAGCTCATGTCGCGTGTACATCAAATATACAACAGATTTGAAAATAACGCTTCTGTGTATTTTTTTTGCCGTTAGTGGATCAACAAAAATGGGATGTTTCAATGGCGAGTATCTCGAAAACAGATCAATGTAGATCCAGCGTCACCATGTACTTTTCAACTTCGGATCAAAGTATAACTGTTCTCTTGATCTGCAGGGCTATTCGCTAACTTTAACATTTCTAGTGATCAACAAATGAACTGCTGACTTATATTTTGACTGATTTGTTTTGTTATTCCATGTCAGTTGCGTATTGTTATACCACGTTTTATGTCACGTCCCACGGGAACGACGGGAACGGGATAAAAAGTATCCTATGTCCTTCTCCTAGTTCTTAACTACCTCCCTACAAATTTTCAGCCAAATCGGTTCAGCCGTTCTTGAGTTATAAATAGTGTAAGTAACACGACTTTCTTTTAATATATATAGATTATTTTTTATACTATTGGATAACTAGACGAGCGGGTCCTTTGCCTGATGGTAAGCATAACGCCTGCCCATAACAATTGCAGTGCCACTCAGGACTTTGAAACTCAAAGACCTGCGCATCACTGCAGTACGCTCGTTACCCTGAGACATGAGGTATTAATTCTCAGCATAAGCCCAATAATTTCACTGGCTACTTTGTTCATCAAATGGAAACACAGTACTGCTCGCACATTACTGCTTGGTGACAGACTTCACGAGCAAAGTAGTGGAACCAACCCAGACGGACACTTGCAGAAGACTTAGCCCTATCATCTAATCATAAAATATCTATAGCAATAAACACTCCAGCATCACAATAAAATCGTTGTTGTCGATAGAAGGTGATAATCACTCGAGTTTATAAGACACTGGTCTTGAGTAGTGTCTTTCACAAGCCTCGGTGATTATCAAATTTGATGTCCACTATGCTTACGCAATCGCAATTGGGTACTTGCATGAAATACAAAACACATAAATACTGTGGTTATACAGGTTTAAGAACATCACATTAACACAATAAAAATGAAATTCAGAAAAATATATAATTTCCACAAAGATACTGGATCTAAAACTTTCCAGAATTCAACGATTTCTTTTAATTATCCAATAGTAATTCAAACCATACTATCAGATTCTTTACATTTTAATGAATAACAAATGAATGACAACTATGTACTTAAACGCAGTTTTTCACGGCCAAAATGAAAAAATGTGTGTTTTAGTACAAATTTACGGGCCGCGTTGAATATGTGACGTCACGCATTAAGCCCAATTAGTATGGGGTGTTTTAGCGCTCACTAGAACCGCCTGACTTTGGATCTCATTTTTGACGTTGTTAGCATTCGATTTCCAGTTTTTTCTATATAGACATTTAATTTTCATGAGAACACGAATTGATTAGCATTATAAAAAAATCGAGTCAACACCCCAATTTTAAACTATCGATACAAAAATATCTGTCAAAGTGAGTTACGGTGACTAACCACGAAACTCGTGCTCATGACGTCATCCAAGTTAATAACTGAGGTTAGCCAATACGAAACTAGCTGTTTGACAGTTCATCGCTGTACACTTTGCCAAGTGATCATCACTTTGAGTTGTCAACCGAGATACGGAATAGCCCTGCTGGACTCAGATGTACACTAATAGGTGGATCAACATTTGTTCAAAACTCATACTGGATCAACTATTACCGTGTTGGGCTCTATTATATGAATAAGTATATGAACATTTATATCTATACAAATAAATAAAATTGAAGTGTCTGTTTGTAATGTCAAAATAACAGCTTTTTATCAAATGCATATAAAAGTATATACGGTACCTATGACAAAACAACCATTTTTAAAAATTTTGTCTTTCTGTCTGTTTGTTCCGGATAATCTCCGAAACGGGTGGACCGATTTTGACGGGACTTTCACTGGCAGATAGCTGATGTTACAAGGAATAACTTAGGCTACTTTTATTTTAGAAAAAGAATTGGGGTTCCGCGCAAAAAAATAAAAACCATGAAATCCAATATCTCCACGCGGGTGAAACCGCGGGCTGCAGCTAGTTCGTATATATAATCGAAAGCCACACCACACGGGGGTGAGGGGGAGGTACTTTTGAAGTGTTGAGTACTGCAATTGTTATTGGACAGCATTATGCTTACTGTCAGGCAAACGTCCAGCTCGTCTTTTTATCAAATACTGTAAAAAGACTAGCAATGCCCCACGGCTTCTCCTACGTAATAAAAATAGCTTAAGTTACTCCTTATAACCTCAGCTATCTTCCAGTGAAAGTCCCGTCAAAATCGGTCCAGCCGTTTCGGAGATTAGCCGAAACAAACAGTAAAACAATTTATTTTGCTTTTTTTTTATTATACGTACCGTAGATACTTTCATATGCATATAGTAAAAAGTAGTTTTTTGACATTACAACCAGAAGTTCAATTTTATTTATTTGTATATAAGACACCCTTTTTTACTCCTGGTATCTATATTAATTTGAACACTATCTCAATTGATCATAGGTGCCGATTTTGTCAACACTCAACAGTCTCATTCATAGGATTTGCATGAAATGTCACGGGTCCAAAAGGGGCTGGCGCGGGGGAAACAGGTAGCCCTTCATCACCGGTGATGATAAGGTTCATCATAATTTAGCAATTTTATTAGTTCATAAATTTAAAGCTATTTTGAACCTTATCACCACTGAATAAGGTCTAACTGTTTTATTTTTACCACCGGGCCTACATGGTTCCGGCCGACATTAAGGTTCAATATAGTTAGCAATTTTATTCGTTCATAAAGTTAAGGCTATTTTGAACCTTATCACCAATGAATAAGGTCTAACTGTTTTTTTTTGCCGCCGGGCCTACGTGGTTCCGGCCGACACTTCAAAGGTTAGGATAGGAATAATACAGCCCAATACAAAATCAATTTAAAATATTTTAGTACCAGGTTTATATTAGCGCCATCTATTGGGAGTCTGTATATCGTATCTCATTTCGTAGCTGTGTAGCTACGACTCTCATTTAGTACTTTTTTTCGCCACTTTTTTTGAGTCGCGCTACTTTATCGGAGATTTGGGGACTATCGGTATTTTGTGTTTATGGGCGTGGCTTATTTTACAAATTGCTGAATGTCTTTCGCTGTTGTCAGCGCCTTAACACTGATTTTTTACAAGTCCAGCAATCGCAAAATTTTCTAAGTTGAAGAATGTCCGTGAAATATTACAAGTCCAGTATTAACACAAATGTTCTAAGTTGAAATGTTCGCAAAAATTTTACAAGTCCAATTTTAACTAAATTATTCTAAGTTGAAGATGTTACTCGAAAAAATCACAAGTCCAGAATTAGCGTGATTTTTCTAAGTCGATGAACAAACACAAAATTTTTGCAAGTCCAATTTCTTCACCAATTATTCTAAGTTAATTTAATTTTAACACTCAATTTTTAAAGTTCAAAGTCACTGTCAAATATAGTTCAATTTTTCGTTCACTCTACTCACGGTTACCAAGTGTCACTGTAATCCAATTATGTCACTTCACTTCAAACGTCACTGCACTGTCACTTTTTTGGTTTTTGAACGTACACGCACGCGTTAAAACGATTTTCGAACGCGATCTATTTGTCACTATCCGGTATCCGGGCTCGTAAGGACCAATGTTGAACGCGGCGAAAAGGTCCCACAAACCAAAAACTTTCCCGAAATAAAAGCCGTAATTCCGAGCCAATACGGTTTATTTTGTCGTACCAACTACTGTCTCATAATGTATGCAGACAATAATTGTGACGCTGTCAGACGTGAACGAAACGCCACCGCCTTCTATCTTTTCTAGTGGCGCCATCTAGTTTCGATTGGGTGGTAATTATTTAACAAAATTGGTTAGCAAAAACTATCTCAACACTAACAGTAGGTAAAGCTATCATAAGCTTTAGTATATATATTACGTGTATGTAGGTACTTAAGTTATTTAATGAATAGACGATAAATATTGAATAGTTTGTACATAACAATTTCAAATGAGAACATTTTCTTTCGCACTTTTTAGAGCGTGCATTTTCAGTAGTCGGGTTTTAATTTTTGAACTCACTTTTTCTATAAATTATTTTGGCGTTATAATTTTTCCAAATTATCAGGTGCATGCAAGCAATAGCTAACAATATGTATGGTTGACATTTGCTATGATACCGAACACGGCAACATTATAATATTTTTTTTTACATCTTGACTTTATGTTCTCTAGAGGGCGCCAGCGGACGATCAAGACGCTTCCAATGATACCTCATTTGTCAAATTATGATAAGTAGTTTAGAAGTTAAGAAGGAAACGATGAACATATACATACCGGTCACAAAAACATAACCGTCCTTTTTACTTCGCAGTAGACGGGTAAAAAGAATTTTTATACCATTAATTTTTTTCATTTCAAAAAGTTTTCTCATTTATTTATTTTTTTGTTTTATTTGATAGTGAGACGAGCTGGTCATTTTCCTGATGGTAAGCATAACGCCGCCCCATAACAATTGCAGTGCCACTCAGAACTTTGAAACACAAAGTCCTGCGTGGCACTGCAGTGCGCCCGCTACCCTGAGACATTCAAGCCCAGTAATTTCACTGGCTACTCTGCTCATCAAACCGGAACTCTGTAATGCTCGCAAATTACTGCTTGGCGGCTGACTTCACGAGCAAAGCCACCAACCCAGACGGACACTCGCAGAAGAGTTCGTCTTACCACCTAGTGAAAATATATTGAAGTGATTGCCAAATTACTATAAATATCTCTACTTGACCTAATGTTTTGAAATTTATCTGATTACGTCATTCTTTTGATAGTCAAATATTATTATGTCTACGGCTTGGTAATACTTAAATGATGGACATCATCACCTTAGATTTACTTTTTACTTTGGCTAAAGTTTCATCACTATCTCACAAGCAGGGTGATTTTAATTCACTTGGAATGATTCCGTGTAGGAAGCGACTGTTTCTGAGCGTTTATATTTCGGAATCGAATTCCGGCAGAGAAATATTGCGAGTGCTTTTCTTTCCTTCGCGCGTCTCAGTACTGACTGCTGTCGCGCAGCATCAACACGACATTATAGACACTAGAGATTTTGTTGTTGCATTTATTGCTCTCTGTTGTAGTCACTTCATCAGCTGGAAGAAGTACACTGTTGTAGATAGGTCTTCATGGGAAGGTATACCACGCTTGGCAGGCGTCTTGGTGATCATATTAGTTAATTATGTCTTCATTATTAGCCTCTTATACGCTCCCACTGCTTGTGATACCGGCCTTCTCAGAAAGAGAGGTATGGGCCATAATCCACCACGCGGGCCCAGTGCGGCTTGGTGGATGTCACATGTCCTCGAATTTTTTGTGGTTCTTGAGCATGCCAGTTTCCTCACGATGTTTTCCTTCACCGTTTTAGAGCGAGTGTGAATAATCCGCACATAACTGTATGTAAGTCATTGGTGCGGGCCGAGTCAAGATTCGAACTATGGTGCTTCACATTGAAAGTCGCACAAGTTCTCGCTCGGCCACACTCGCTATGATGTCTTATTCCCTGGATAATTCCTCAGCCGGCTCTTAGGGGCACATTAGATGCTAATGCATGTTTGCGAATTGCTCTCACAATAACCACGGTTTTGCAATAAGCGCGGATTATGAGGTATTCCCTATTGAAGTAAAATCTAACAACAGATAAGCAGCAATACGCTCAGATAGTGTTATCTCTTTCCCTCCCTCAAAGCCTTGCCTGGGCTCAAAGTGGTAGTTCCTATGTAACGGTCATACATCACTGGCGCAGCGCGTATTCACCGCGGCTGAATACGCAGCGGTTGTGAAACTATTGTTTTGATAGAGTTCGAAGCGGCGTGGCGGTGATCTTGATCTTTTCACGGTTAGCGCGTGGTCCGTGATTGATGCATGACGATCAATCATGCATTATCGTCTTATGGCACGCTTATGGCACCCGCGGGAAGAGATGGTGTGACCCCACAGATCTCTTAGGTGACCCTATATCGATAAGTTGGGACCACACAGCCAATACAGCTCTAAGTATTGTAATGTCTCGCAGTAACTACCTGCCCACTTATTTACCTACTACTGTATTAAACACAACACCAAGACCAGTTATCTATGCCTTTAATAGGATTTTTATGTATAAAATGTAATAAAAAGTAAATAAAGTTTCCTTTTTGATGCCTTTTGTATTTGCATTGAACTCTGTTGACCCCGAATATATAAGTTGGTCTTAGAAATAATAATTTTGTAGTTATTAAAATGCGAAAGGCTGGGTGTTTGATTGTTACCAAAACACATCTTTGGCAGTTTGATAAAACAACTGTCCATTGTAAGGAAGCCCCTTTAGTTTTTCGGAGTGCACAAAAGAAAAAGCATGGTAAAATAAAAAGACGAGTATAATCTTATCAGAGTGGAAGAAAATGGCGTGTTGCGGGAACCCCAAATAAAATAGGCAAAGGAATAGCAATATGAAGCAGTTAGCAAAATTTGTTAACTGCTTCATCATCATCTGGTGTAGGCGTTAGCAAATCTAGTCTTCCAACACATGGGCCTAGAGCCTAGTGAGGGCCGCTTTCTAAAATACCTATAACATTTAATTTAGTTCTTCCTATGTAATATTAAAAAATTGTATAAATATCAAGATCTGCTGATGCTGGTGCATACCTATACAGTATACACCACCTATTTGATCCAGGAATACAGAACGTGATAACTGTTCAGGTAGCGATCGAGTTTCGTCGAGCTATGTGGTGGCATGACCTAGACTTATAGCCCAGATACACGAGCATTCCATATCCGTGGCTCCGCGGTAGAGGCCTACTTATAATCAACAGTGGCCCTCTTCTGGAACAGCCATCATTAGATGATAATGATTATTAGGAAAGTTCCTAATTCGTAAAATGCATAGAGTTTACGGATAGAGATGCGGGCGACTTGACTTTATATATTCTTTTGTGACAAAATTACAAGAAGGTTATGCAAATTTTATGGCTCGTAACAAAAATTCCTTAATTCACTTCTATCAATTCTCACGGTGTCTAAATTGCATGCATAGACTACAATGACAAATAGACGGCGCGCCTCAACAGCCAGCGGTGAACAGACCGCAGTGATGTACCGCAGTATGCCGATGCTGGCCCACTTGTAAACGCAGGCTTTGGGCAGATATATGTACCGCGCAGGCCTTTGAACTAGGTAGTAGTACTACCTAGCCTACCGGACTAACTCTTCTGCGAGTATAAGTTTTTAAACTTTCATGGTCACTAACACAAGAGTTAACTTTAGTAACGGGATATTTACCGTGTATTTTATTTGTTTTGAGTACTCGTTATTCGGCACTGTTGCAAGCGCCATGTTCACGAGGAAACTGAAGTTACTGCGGGTAGAATTGTAGACTTCGATACAGCTATGAGCAAACGAACCGGTCTAATATCTTTCGTTCGCGTTTTTTCGGCTCGATGCCAAAACAAATAAAAACAAATAAAATACATGGTAAATATCCCGTTACTAAAGTTAACTCTTCTGCGAGTGTCCGTCTGGGTTATATCCTAATCATATTAGGGGCCCCATTATTATAAAGTGCCCAGAGACTCCAATAGGTTATAAGCGGCCCTGGGTAGTGTGGAACCCTATAACACGGGCCCTACTCGGCGATTAGGAAAGTTATTGATGGCTTGAAGAAGTAAGTAAAAAAATGAGAGATAAAGATACGCCGTCTTAATTCTATTGTTCTACGATCGCATGACATCAGAACTACAAAAACTTAACATTGGCATCGTCTCCAGTTTTTAGCTTAATTTTGACATGACTATCCGGTTTGAGAATCATTTTAAACCATACCTATAGTAGGTATTAATTACTGCAGAAAGATATAATTACTGAGATATATTTTAGTTTTTCTTTTAGTAATAAAGCATTTATTCACAATATAAACTAAATTTTGTTAATTATATACAAATTCATAAAAAAGGTAAAATAACTTAGCATACCTACATGAGTTAATAATAGGTTCTTTCAGTCATTTTGTATTTATTTATTGAGAGGTCATTTCGAATTATTTTGGGAACCTAATTTGTAATTAACTTGTACTATTACTTATTCTGTACTTTATACATTGTAACGGGATATTTACCGTGATTATTATAGCTAATATAATAGCTATAGGTAGGTGAGCATGTTCACGGGAATACACGGAATACGGGAATACTTATTCTGTGCTGGTTCATTTGTGTGTGTAATTAAAATAAACGTTTACACACATATTCCTGTATTAAGATTCCCTGTATCGCAGGTGGCATGGACTACCACAGATATACAACACAAAAATCCAAGACACGAGAACAAACTTTATGATGACTATATATAATCTGCCATTGACTGAGGGGCCCGCAGCCCTTGCTGGTATATAGGGTTACTACGAAAGCTACATCTAAAGTCCTAAGTCCGTGGTTACTATCAGTTGCTAGTAAGTTGCTGTATAGTTACTAAGGGGCCGTCAACTAATCATCTAATCAGCATTGCAATTCAACGTAGCAATGCCACCGTAGTGCGTACGCTGCAATGCCTGATCTACAATTGGTAGTGGACTAGAACAATGTTGTATTAGGTAATGTGTAGGCATGCCTACAATGCCTTGCAGATTATTCAACTGATTTTGTAACTGAGGTAAATATAGCAGTCATTGTCTATAGTTAGATAGTAAAGGAATTTAGTCCTTTAAAACAGCAACACTTGAAATTTTGTGTGTTGTCTTTGACCACTCTCTCGTCAATGGTGTGATGTTGGCAAGGGAAGGTACTTATAGCATCCCAAAATGGGTACTTTCCTCTATACTTACCATATGTTATAGATTTTCTACTTATACACAATATGTAAGCGTTACCTAACCAATAGGGATGTTGACTTAATTTTTTTACGATGTCAATCAATTCGTTTTTTCATAAGAATCAAATGTCTATATCGAAACAACTGAAAATCGAACGCTAGAAACGTCAAAAATGAGAGTCAAAGTTGGGCGTATCTACTGAGCGCTAAAACGCTCCATACAAATTAGACAGAAGATCTGACGTCACTTGTTCTACGCGGGTCGTAAAGCTGTATACTAAAAACATACATTTTGTTGATTTGGCCGTGAAAATAGTTGTCATATATTTTTTTATTATTTAAAATGTAAATAATCTGATGTTGTTATTTAAATTACTAATGGATGATAAAAAAATGTTGAATTTGGGAAACTTTTAGATGCAGTATCTTTGTGGAAATTTTGTGAATTTCATTTTTATTTTTAAAACTGTATAACGACAGAAATTATGTATTTTGTGTTTCATGTAACATCTCAATTGACGATGCTCTCCACATACTAGTAAATAAACATTGTTACTTATCACAGGATAGAAACGCGTGTCTTATAATTTTGATAGAATATTTGTAAAAACAACAATTTTATAGTTGTTGTAAAATACACAATGCGTGCAAGATCAAAAGTATAACCTTTTATTTTTTAATTTGTTTACTTGCATAGACGTGTGAACCATTGATTTATAGTGTGAATACAATAAGGAAATCGTTTGTCTGATGGTCAAGTCCGGTCTTCAATGGCAGAGGCATACTTATATAGCTTTGGCTATGTATTTCAAACGTCAGATATGAAAATATGTCAGTTGTGAGATATCAGCTGTCCATTACTAAGCTTGGTATCACTGTTCTCCTTATGGTGCTGCGTTTATATTCCTAGCCTTAGAGTATATACCTACGATTTATACTCTGAGTTCCTAGCCTTACCTAGCTGCGGTCACCCATCCAAGTACTACCACAGAGAACGTTGCTATACCTACCTTACCCATCCGTTAAAACTGTGTATCGACCTGAGCTATGATTTGAGTGGCAACTATCTAATCCACTGAAGTGAAGCAATAAGGTTTTACAACATCTCATGTTTTTTCAACGTTACAAACATACCTTTTTTCGCCATGTCTTCATAGATGCCTCTGACAATCCAACTTGTAGGTCAAAGACATGAAATGCTTTTCATACAAGTTATGATGATCCAGCTAAAATGTCACGCACTAACGACTTTTCAATCGATGAGATTACCAAACACACTGACATCGCGTTGGGCAACTTCAAGTTTAACTTGAGCAGGACTTATAGATGCCAAGATCAATGTGTAGTTATTTATTTAATTATTTGGCACAAATAGTGTACAACGTGGAATAACTTAATGCTAAATAGCATTGCCTAGCAATTTTCTAGGTCGTGTGAGAAACATGGTGGAGGTGTGCACTGTGCAGTCAATAGTGTTGAGGGTGAAGTAACTCAATCACAACAATAGGTAATAATTAACATACAATCAATATTAAATCTAAAAATGGAAAAATTCAATCGTAATTTTTTTCATATTACGATTGATTACATTAGGTGCTTAGGGCTGGGAACTTTTTTTTGTATTAAAAGTATTTGTTAACGAGCCTAGCTGTTCATTTACCTGATAATAAGCATAATACCGGCCCATAACAATTGCAATGCCTCTCATAACTTTGAAACACAAAGGCCTGCGTGGCACTGCAGTGCGCTCGTTACCCTGAGACATTGGGTATTAAATCTCATAAGCTCAGTCATATCACTGGCTACTGTGCTCATCAAACCGGAACATAGTAATGCTGGCGCTGGCACAATACTGCTTGGCGGTAGCCTTCACGAGCAAAGCGGGTACTAACCCAGACGGACACTCGCAGAAGAGTTAGTCCTACTACCTAGTGAGTGAACTCAGAGTAGTTTCATAGATTTTTTCTAGCGTCTGGTTAATGGAATGCGTTACCAAACACCTGGTACGAACCACGACCCACCTATTTGTAATTTTAACTTATCGAACTGTCAATAATATATGGATCGCAAAGTTCCGTACTTGCGCCACGGATCAGATAATGGTAGGTAAAGTAAAGCACTTCCAACTGATCTTTGGAATTCAAAACTAAAAAGACTTAAATTCCCAATAAATTATTCGCAATAAATTATTCCACAATAAAAAGGTCACTCAGTCCATGGTCCATGGTGCAAAGAAGCTAAGGTCAAGAAGGGAAAGGCAACGCACCCTAATTTGCCTTTGTGTTCGATACAATAAACAATAGGCTTCCTTCCATACAACGATGGACATGTGTATCTGGTTCGGATGCGTGGGACTTTTGGTGATGCAACTCTGTGAACATAGTACACATAATAGTACGTACATAAGCTTTTTTATACTATTGGATAACGACACGAGCGGTTCGATTGCCTGATGGTAAGCGTAACAATAACAACAATTTTAATGACAAATACAAAGGCCCGCAACGGAGTTAGTCGATATCCGCAAAGAGAATATACGCAAGAGATATCCCTCATTATCAGCCTCTTACGCTCCTACTGCTGGGATAGCGGCCTTCTCTCTGAGAGAGATATGGGCCATAATCAACCACGCGGGCCCAGTGCGGCTTAGTGGATGACACATGTCCTCGAATTTTGAGGTTCTCGAACATATCAGTTTCCTCACGATGTTTTCCTTCGTCGTTTTTTAGAGCGAGTGTGAGTAATCCGCACATAACTTGATATAAGTCATTGGTGCGGGCCAAGTCGAGATTCGAACATTGGTGCGTCGGATTGAAAGTCGCACAAGTTCCCGCTCGGCTACACTCGCTCTCTCAGAGATATCCCTGCCACCAGCTGGCCTAGCATGGCAAAGTAGCAATATGGCGCGCGCGCTACGACAAGATTTCTCGCGGACGACGTTTTAGGCGATTATGCTAACATGGCAAACACGAGAGACTATTATCTCTTCGAAGACAATGGACGCCAAACCAGTGCTGCCATGTGATTAGCAACACCGGTTTAGTTCATTCAATTTGTCTTATTTACTATAGTTTTATTTAATTTGCTGTGTGAACGCGTTCATAACAATGACATTTTAGTGAAGTTGACAAGTAAATATCGGGAATATGACTTTTTTGTTTGTTTTGTATTTGGCTCCACGCGATTTGCGTATTTAGCCAGTGTCAAGTTATAATAAATCTCTAGTTTTGGTAAATAAAAGTCGTTAAAGTTTAGTCTAGGCGCGGTCAAGTCGAAGTGATGCTTCAGTAAAGCGGTGGATACTTTACTGAAGCTTCTATGGAGTTTTGGATAGAATACGAAAATACACGTTTTTCATCTTTGTACTATTTTCCTTTCACTCATGCACGATTACGAACACTTAATGGTTAATAATCCACCATTATTACACATTAACACTCGATAAAACACAGGTTTTAGTAAATAACACAAAATCAACAACAGCACATTTTCGCATTCCCGCCAAAACTCCGGGAATGTGACTTATCTGGCTGTTGTGAATTTGAATTTTATTTACACACTATCATATAGGAAATAAAGAAAGAAGAAGTATTAGATTATTCCACATAAGAATTGAGTTGAGTTAATTTGATTATTATAGTTATTTACTTTAAAAATTGCTTGCATTTTGCCAGGCAGAAAAATGTGAGTAAAAAGTAAAGTAAACACTACTAAGTAAATAATATCGTTAAACTATGTCCGAGATCCCAGTACATATAGAAAATGTAGTCTCGATGTCGTCCATAAAATTTTAATGTTTTCTTTTGTAAATAAAACCAAACAAATATCTAAATAAACAACTGTTACAGCTCATTGTGACATGCAAATATTAGAATAATTAACTATCCTTGAATTGAAAATATTACAAAAAACGAATGACACAATAATCGTAACACAATTCATATTTCATTTCCTATAGGTACTTATATATAATATCAAATGTTATTATTTTTCTTATTAATTATACTAAAGTGTCAAAAATAAAACCAATAATTTAAATAGAATTCTAGAAATTCAGTGGTCAAATGAATTACTTTAAAAATTCAGCTATAGTACATATGTATAGTAACATTTTTAATTTTTTATTCGTCCCTACCTACTTTCCTTTGAATTTTGCGTCGCTCGCGCTCTTCATTTATAGTTAAAACATAATTCTAATATGGTACTGCCATTATCACGCTTTCGGACACAGATCAGTATGTATGCTTTCGGAGATAGTCGTTGGCAGTAATAGTCACAGAACAGAAACACAAATTATATAGGTATCAGGGTATCACAGAACACTAGTTACCGTGTTACAGTTTTACTCGTCCTCAAAAAGTTCGACGACAAACTACTCGTCAAAAGTAGACAAATAATGAGAAAACTTGACGCGCCATGTTAGCGTTTGTCGACAAAAGAGACACAGATAATAGAACCGTTCGTGTTTGTCGTCATATGACAAAACGAAACGACAAACTCGCTAAGCCATGTTAGCGGTTGTCGAGAAGACTAGTTATCTCTTCTTTCCACGAGATAACGCCACGAGTAAATTTTGTCACGGTGCGCATGTTAGCCCTACAGGTGAAATAAGTACTTGCCTAGATACTTACGTCAGGGTTCGGTTCGGTTTACTTCGGTTTAGGTTTTTGAAGCGATAATGGCTATTAGCATAGTAGTGGCCGCCGACGTCGGCCGCCTATTTGTAGGTTGATGATTCGAACCCCATACAATGACCTCGAGGTTTAGGTAAAAGAAAACAACGTTATGTTACTAGCTTCCGCCCGCGGCCTTAACCGCGTGGTATTAATATTTATAGCCTATAACCTATTGCTTTATACGCCCTCTTAACTTTTCTTCCATATAAATTATGGAACCACCTTGACAGTGTGCAGCCCTTTCAAACAAAAAAGGATTTTCAAAATCGGTCTACGGACGGAGAAACCGGTGAACATAAGTAATAAGTATATAAAAATACATACCACGAAATAAAGAAGTAGAACCAAATGTATCTATGTCTATGAGTAGAACAGTCGAACATAAATTATGACTTCCTCCCCCTTTTTTGAAGTCAGTTAAAAATGTACTTTTTCAAACAACAGAAAAAGAAAAAAGTCAGCCCTGTTTAGGTAGGTTACGTATTAGGTATGTATAATACTACGTAATCTGTGACCGAATGTAAAAAATATTAAATTATCCACTGAAAATTATGATAAAGAACTCTGAATCTGAAGGTTTAGAGGCGACCGAATGTTTTTACATTATAATTATATGTAATTAAAACTGTGTATTAAAAACTACTTTATTTATTATAAGCGCTTTACTTAAAACTAATAATAGTTAGGTACTAATCGTAAATCGAGTTTCCAATAGGACACGCCCTCAATCAAAATTTGTTTTCTGAAAAGGTGGATTGTCAAAAGCGCCATCTATGTATTCTTCTAGCAACTATTTGCTTGTTTGGTTTATGAGCTGTCTGAGAGCTGTCAATGTATAAGAGCGAATACGTATACGAATTACGAATAGCTTAGGAAGATTGTCAAGGTTACTTAACAGAGGCAACAGGTGGCGATGCTTAAACTTTTAAGGGCAAGAGGTGATGACCTCTCCTTCCTTTTATAATAATATAGTACTACTCTATGGACCTCTCCGTAGTTCAGAACAGAAAAACAAGTTTTTTGTGGAAAACCATATTTTGCTTGACAACCTTTTACAAAATACGTACTTATCAACTTCGATCATATCGTCAAGATACTACAAGATCGACTAATATATTTGATTAAAAAAGCGGAAAGCGACTTCCACGAAAATCGTGATAAATGTTTCATGCTTTGGGGTGCTGTTCTTTCATAAATTGAATGAAACTGCCCTTGTTATAAAGGTACCTAAAAAAGAATCACTTAATCTGGAGGGAAAAGTACACCACCATACACGAAAAAAAAATACAGACGCATTGAGTACCTCCTTTTTTTGTGAATGAATGGTCAATAATAAGTTCTATTTGAAATCTGCGTTAGGATAGTCATGTACTATCTATGTAACTATACTTGTACTATCATGTGGTTAGGATAATAGTAGATTGTTATACAAGGGGCTAAAAATGGGCTAAAATGACCCACTGTATATGTACCTAAGTATAGATCTACGATTTCACTCCCGAGCTTTCGCAAGAGAGTATAAATTATAGAAACCGAGTTATAATGGGTTTTTAGCGCCTTGTTTATACTCTACTTTTCGCTACGATTGCGAGAAAATAATATAATTCAATATAATATTAAATAGTTTATTTTATTAAAAATAAATGTACAATTTGTACAATTCTGGATATTTAACGACATGTTTTTTCCCGGCAACTTAATTTCGGTCCTCTGTGAAGATGAATGTCGAGTTGTCTGTGTGGTATACGTAGGAGAGACGAGTAGGTAGGCCTCGAGGCTAAAATAAAAAAATAAACTTTTTTTTGCCTTGCGTGTCCTATTATGCAATTTTATCCCCGCTCTGCGGTGCAAGTACCGATCTATTCGGGTCGATAAAATTTGATAAAATTGACAGTTCAAATCGATAAAACCCATTTTATCAATTTGAACTGTAAATTTTATCAATTTTTTTTTTTTATCGACCGAAAAGATCCGTACTTGCGCCGCTGGTACGCTACAATGACGAACTTTTTGAGCAAGAGGAATGAAAAGATTTTTTTAAGGTAAATTTTATTTGTGATTCATATCCTTATCCGTAAAATTTATTCTAGGTACTACTACTAATACTACGAGTATATTCAATTTAATCCCTTGCTCAGATGCTAGAATAAGTACCACAAAAACTCCCTTGCGCACCTTTATGATTGCAATTTCCTCCTCAAAATCGTGACGTAACCTCACGACGCTCTTAATGCTGTGACACCTATCACGTAGGTAAATGAGGGTATGGTGGACCAGACAGGTTGATATATTATAACGAGATAATTACCGTGGGCTGTTTATTATTAATGGATGACCAACAAGATATATCGACAAGTGTCACGTTCACATTAATACTAGTTAGGTCTACTTAGTATTTAGTAAGATCCAGACGTCATTTGACTTATCGAATTCTGTTTTTCAAACCCTTTCATTTGATAGGTACCCACTTAGGTACCCATGAAGCGTGGTAATGAAAATGATAAATCAACTTTTTATCGTGTTGGCATTAAAATAACGGCACAGCTAATCGTGCATTTTCGATCAGCATTGTCACCGGCTTGCCACGTTAAAAACGTCATTCGACTGTCAGAGGGTCTACTCGTAATGTGAGTTGTGCAACAAATTAATGCGTCTACAGTGACCGCGGTTTCGCATCCTAATTCACTGATAGTATGGTAACCTTCGAAATACTTTTTACTTATCTCACTGAGTCATTTGTTAATACTCATTACCTGTTTCGGTTTTAATACCATAAATTCTTTCCGCAAAAATTAATAACTAACCTAGGTAAGCGCCATTATAAGCCATTCCAGTAGGTCTATAGATAATCCAAATTTTCTAAAACACTACTAGTTGTTATGGGCTGACGTTATGCTTACCATCAGACAAAAGATCTGCTCGTCTCGTTATCCAATAATAATAAAAAAGTTAGCAAAGTATACTCAGGATGCTGGTGGGTTGCCTCGTTGAATCGCGATGCTGATCAGATAATTTCAGATAAGTTGACCAGCATTTTGGTTACAGGTTGCATCAACTATACTAACTATATTACATATTAGCGACCAATGTGGCAGCATGTATTCACAGTATTCCGTTAAAAGGTAAGCAAGTAATTAAACATCTCCGCCTTACCCCACTTTCCCCTATCTTTTATCTTCTATGTTATCTTCAATAAGCTTACAAAGGGGTTTTCCAATAAAATTGAGCGCTCTGGCGTCATCAGCGTTAATAAGCATCATTTGTAGAATCGTCTAGCTGGTGACTTAAGTGACTCAGTGGACTAAGTGAATAATTATGGCACGTATTAGGAACATACCTACTTGCGCAGGCTAGGCAGGGTTGGCAAACTTTCAAATGGTATAAAAAATATGTTGATTAATTATGTACTTCATATAATCATTTATCTTTGTATCTACTTATTCTATAGACAAGAAATATTTGACTTAAATTGTCGAAAAGTAATGAGAACCTCCCTTAGAAAATTTTCATTCAAAAATTCCATTAAATTATTTTTTTAAACTGATTTAAAAAAATCCTCCCTCCACTTTCGTACTGTAGGTAGCAATCTTACTAATAAACTCTGTACCTACGTATAACAGTTGAATAGTTGCACAATGTTTTGTCTTTGTTGTTCTTTGACAATTTTAAACTGACTCGAAAGACAAAACTTGTGTTACACTCTTCAACCGTTATACAGTGTTTATTAGTAAGGCTGTAGATAGGAGCTGTTATATCTAGTGTGTCATTTAGTCTAACTGCTAAACAGTTGTTTGCCATTTCAATGAAGACAGTTATTTAGTTACAAAAGCTTTCTTTTTAAACCAAGTCCAAGTACATACCTATTATGTTGAAGACAAATATTTTACAAAGAGATTTCGCTTTTCAACAATCACTTCGCTTCACGATCTTTTGTCTTCGCTTATTCGTTATTGTTTTGATGTGGGTTTCAGAATTGGACCCCATTTATTTCACCGGGAGTCTAGACAAAATACTTTCTACAATCGTTGTCGATGCATACCTAGTTGAAAAGTTAAAAAAGTATGGAATTAAAATACGGATTCGTAAAGTAGGTAATCATCAAAACCACAATAATAATAAAGGTATATGAATACGATTTTTATACTCCCTTTCTCCCCACTGCCAAAACATTAATTCCGTAGTATTCTCCCCATTTGTGGGACAAATCTGGAGGGGAGAATGGGAATAATCCCAAATAGCATACTGATATTCCAAATTTAAATTTGTATGCAAATCGTTTTTAGTTCGAACAAGTGTCAGTGTGAGCCTTTAATGCAGAGAATTCGTAAAGTAGTAGGTAACAGAAAAAGTAAAATCCCATGAATAAAAACCCATAAATCCAACGGATAAAAGTTATGAGAGACGCTGCAGACCTTTTTTTACGCACTAAATTAATTCCAAGCAAAGATGAATTTTCTTCGAATGAATAGTGATATATTATCATGCACTTATTTGTCAAGAACTCAATAATTTGAATTTGGAAGTTTTTTACATTATGGTTCAGGCTACACTGCCAGCTTTATAACGGCAATTTTTTTAAGCGGAATAAATCGCCACCTAAATAAAAAATGCAAGAGTGCCTGGTTTTTTTTTGATGAAAAGTTTATGTTGCCTATTGTAATTATCGTACCTAAGCAATATATATGTAAAAAATCACATTGCTACATTGCTCCGTTACTGCGTTAAATAAGTACAAACCAACAAACACACTTTCTAATTTACCTTTTCACTTGTTTTTACTACTTACTTTTTTTATTTGCGTTCACTATAGTCGATAAAGATTTTAATAGGAGCTTTTGGTGCTTCTGGTTTCCCTCAGTCAAAGCGGTATGCGATAGTAAATTCACTACCCAGGACCATAACATCATTTTAACTACTAACTTTATTACACTACTTTCTTTAGCAGCTTTCTCTGCCTGCTGACAGATAGGCCTTTCATTTCGTAAGGGTAAACCCCGAAACGCAAATGTCGGTTTTCCTCCTCTGTCAGATAGGGGCTCATAATGAATTAGTGACGTCTAACGAGGTTGAATTTAAAGAGTTTTGCTCACTGGCATTATCCTTTTTTTACTGTTGTAGGACTGTGTTGCACTCACTACTTTTACAGCAGAGCAGCAAAAGATACTGGCTGTATCTTTGTAATAGTTAAAAGTAAGAAAAGTAAAAATATATTTATTGACATATGAGTAGGTATTACCAAAATTAATTGAATCCGTATAGACTCCAGAACCAAGTCAAGAGCGAACGGATGGCACGATTCCTTGATCATGATTAGAAAGATTCCTTGTTTTGTTATGGAACTATAATATTGTCACAATATACAATTATTACATTGCCTACTACGTGTGTAGTTAAGTTTGAATAGGTTTTTTTTATTCTGGTTTCATCAAAGTACCCACATTATATATCATAGGGTTGTTTTCCTCATAATATATAGAGTGCGTTTGAATTGGTAAGTAGGTACCTATGTCATCCCGGAAGAGGGTGATTAGGTCCATGGTTGTCGACAAGTTGTGAGAACCTCCCTTGGAAAAACATCATATCAAATTTCTAAAAAAAACTTTAAACGTGATTTGAATTTTGTGCATTTTTATCTTAGTCTCTTGAACGTCTCGTCTAATTAAGATTATCATTTAGCAAAGTTCAACATAGTGCAAGTGAATCAGCTGATCTAGGGCTGCCCTGAAATTCATTTGTGAATCAATTGTGAAGCAATTTCTTTGAATAGACGTAGTAGAAGTATTAGGTAGAAGCGGGTGCCGTGCTTGGACTAGATTTCCTTAAGCCCCAACCACAACCACAATAGACGATACGATATGCGTCAAGCGGGGATCGTGGTTTTTCCATGGTTTTCTCGTGGTCTGAGATTGATGCTTATCCATCAATCATTAATTAGGTGTGGGTTGCCTAACCCATGCTCTACTTTTATGTCTCCTTTTTTCTTCTCAAACCATTGGTTTTGTCCCAATACGTAGTATTATATGTTTTGTGGCAATACTTCACCGAACCGGTTGATCTCACTTTTGCTGAACCATCATAACATTATTCTAACACTAGTATGTAAATTTCTTTCTAACGATTGTGTAATAATATGAGACGTAGCCTGATCTCAAATTTCAAAAATTACGTAACTGGTCTGGTCACGACCGAATTAGTTTTTGGTGTTTATTTCTTGTTCTTATAATTAATATTTGTGGGGAAAACCGTTGTAGACAACTTATCTTGCCTACTACATCTCAATTTACCACCCGATTTTTTATGGAACGTGCAGCTATATTTAAATTTTTAAAAAGCAGTTCCGGTTTTCGAAATTGTCTTAGGTTTTCTTTCCTTACCGAACTCTTCGGCCTTTGATTTTTCTGTGGTATTTATAAAGGGAATGACTGCTTCACATTAAGTACTTCGTGGCCAGTGTTAATATTGATGCGAGCCCTCGTATCATGGATTCGTTCAAGAATCAGAAGACTTTAGAAGAACAGCATTGGACTATTTCAGAAGACTCCCTTTGAAACCATCTGATATTTCCTTACGCGGGTAAAGTAGTCTCACGTCACATACGTGTTACAATCTAAATTCAAAAAATTCTTAATATGGAAAAATTAGAATCCGGAAAATTGTTAATTCGGAAAAAATATAAGAATTTAGAAAATGTGTTTTGTGATAAGCGGAGCGGGCGCATTCTCAGACCTACCATAAATATATAAGCTATACTTACCTTACCGCTAAAATGCTTACCTACTTCCGAAAGCTTTCTCATACGAAGGAAAGTATAGGTACGACTTCGGCCTAATGGGATAAGTACTTATGAAGAGAAAAGCTAGAATATAAACATAAATAAAACCTAACATTTAACATTGTAATTGATGCGTCGCAGACATAACTATAGGTATTGTTATAGCGCGTAAGGGTGTGGGATACGATACCGCTACTGGGCATCTGCCCAGGTAAAAGTACCTATTAGGTATCTACCTATTTGAGCACAAAAAAGCATTTTTAGTACTGTATAGCTTCTGATCGCGATTTTACCCGCGTTCCCATAGGAATTGTGCATTTTTTCAGAGTAAAATGTAGCTATGTTACTCTCCGGTCCATAAATTACTTGTAATTGCAAAAAATCACAACGAGCCGCTGCGCCGTTAATGCAAAGTGAAAGAAGGACAAACCAACGAACCTTAAAACGCTTTCACATTTATTGTAGTACGGAAAATATGGATTAACTATAGTGATACTTATAGGCTTGCGTTTGACCGCAACCTCATCCGATGCCAAGTGCCGATGCGGTCGACGCTGTAGCACGCTTGCCTAGATCCTGATCTAGAAGATACATCTTATGGTTAAGGTTCTCATATGATAATCTTCGGGAAATACAGATGCCAGCAAAGTTCAATTCCTTAGCTATTCATGATAAACGCTTGGTATACGGATAGGAGGAATATAAACCGTAATGGATGATGAAATGTCTCTTCAAGACCTTTACGCACCAAGCTTTTTGCTTCAAAATTTATTACGCTTACCGCTAAGGAGGGAAACTCCCTGAGTTTGTTTCCCGATAACTATAATCTGGGCTGCTTCAAGGCGCGATTGAATAGGTATCCTCTAGGCAAGCGTGCTTCATCGTCGACCGCATCGTCACTTACCAGCATGTGAGGGTGGGTTCCCACTCAGTCTCACCAAACGAGTCACAGTGTGCCTTGTTGGTGAGATAGCAGTCAAATGAAGCCTATAAGTATAGAAATATTTAAAAAACCAGAAATATAAAAAAAGACTGTCGTCTGATGATGGAATGGGAATGGAGGAATTTAGTTAATTTCAGGTATATTTATACCAAAGCGTTGGGTCCTCGTATCTCCTGCTTTCCTAGATACACGGAATCCTGGTTCGGGTCATGCAATGTACATGCGGCTCCAGGACTGTTGGTACCTTGTCTGTAAAGCGAGGAGCCCCGGCCTTGAATCCCTGTCTGTGGCAGACGTGGAGAGTTATCGGGTCTTGGATATTTGTGTTGTGTATCTGTGTGTCTCCATGCCACCAGCGACATACGGAATCCTAGTGCAAGGGGATGAGTGGCAGCGTTTATTGTGAATCTGCGTAGGAACAAGCCAGAGGTCCCATTCGTTTTCATGACTTTTTCCTTTGTCCTTGATCTCACGTCCTCATGCATATAGCAATAAAAAAACGTAGTATCTTACAATAATAAAATCTAGTCAAATGACGTAAGTTACAACGACCACGGACCGGTCAACACGGCTTCCTATACCATCTTAGAACCTTTTCACAGTAATGATATTGTCCGGTTGTGTCTAGTTTTCATAATTTAATCAGATTTTTATTTTGATATAGTACCAAAACGCTGAATTGCTTGAGACTTGATTTTACAAATGAATGGGCAAACCCATCATGAACGTGATCATAATTATTTATAATACGCGATTTCTTGTAACAATCACATGCCTACAATCTAGGAATAAAATAATGAAAAGACAGATTTGGAAGTATATTCTGAACTAGATATACTTTCTGCTGTCTCATCAGGGGCCAGCATTGGAATTGTTGGGCCAATGCAATGGTCTCTGTAACTGCTCAACTGGTGTCTGAAAACAAACAAGCCCGAACAAAGTTTAAAGCACAGATTAATCGGTTTTAAGGTACTGGGTGGTCAGGTCACCCATCCAAGGAACTGGTAGGGCCGAATACTGTTTAACTTTCCCAACCTGGTATGAACTGAGAAGTAGTTCCTAATGCTATGCTATCATCAACTAGGTACTTATACCATCTCTAACAAATTAACCTTTGACCGGGCTTTTTTTATTACCTACTAAAAGTTATAGATCTTTAAGAGTGCGATGCGGTGTGGTTCTCTGCAATTTTATGGGCATGCATGACGCTTAATTTGACGTATAGGAACTACTCCTTTCGTCACTTAAAAAATGACTAATGGGGAATCTAGCGCTTGGGGTCTGCATGTCTATTAGTCAGGTTGGTAAGCAATGTCGATTTGACCTTTGTCCAAGCTTTGCCCAACAAAGTACAAAAAGATAAATTGATTAGGTTTTATTGTTTTTCGAACTGTGTGCACGGTGTTTAATATTTTTAAGCTGGTGCTTTACAACATGACGAATACCGGTTCCCCGCTTAGCCATCCATACCTGAACCATCTCGATAACCTCCTGACCGTGACATTGCGTTTTACTCAACCAGAATAAGGATCAAATTCGATTGACTCGCTTCAATAACAGTAAACATGTATAAATTAGTCACATTCTCGTTTTGCATCGTTATTGTTCAGTACATTGGGAGATACGGTCGGGGACACAATGTTATCCGCCGCTTTAGTTTTGTTTTCGGCCAGTGCTTGTTTGTGTGCAGTGGATTTTAATGAGCGACCGCGTAACTTTAGCGTGGAACTGTTGTATCATACGCAGACGGAAACCAACGGACATGTAGTGCTATCCCCTTTCGGAATATGGACGCTTATGACAGGAGTGGCTTTGGGAGCTACTGGGAACAGCTACAATCAACTTGCTCATGCATTTATCCTCCCCAAGAACTCTAAAACGTTGGTCCAAGGGTACAAAGACTTGACTGACGTTGTGTTGTCACCGCCATCTTCAAGTGGAGTGAGTTTAACTAGCAAGAACTTCGTGTTTTTGGACAACGATTTCACGGTGTATCCCCAATTTCGAAGCACTCTCCAAAATGACTTCTCCGCTTCGATTAAGATTTTGGATTTCGACGACCCAAACTCGGCGCGTATCGCGAACACCTATATCGAGAAAGCTGGAGGTAGGGTGTCCAATGTACTACGTTCAGATGACTTTCAAGAATCCAGGATGATTTTGACTAACGTGATTTCCTTCAAAGGATTATGGTCTTCTCCATTTAATGTAACCGATACAGTTCCGGAGCCGTTTTACAATGAACGCAAAGAGGTTATAGGAACCGTGAACATGATGTACCAGAAAGGTCAGTTTCCTTTCTCCAACATTAAAAGTCTGAAATCGTTCGTACTGGAGCTGCCTTATGGAACAAACAAGAAGTATTCCATGATAGTAGTCCTACCATATCCGAATCAGAAAATCGCAGATATATACAAGGCATTTGCATCCTACACGTTGAAAGACGTATTTGCTAAGCTAAAACTAGACGAAGATCAATTTGGATTAGAAGACATTGACGTGAAAATGCCAAGGTTCCAGATCAGTACGAATCTGGTTCTGAACAAGCCTTTGAACAAGATGGGTGTGTACGATATTTTCCAACCGGATTTGGCCAGTTTCCAAAGTGTTTCGCGAGATAAGATCTTCGTATCAGCCATAGTTCACAAAGCTGATATAGAGGTCACTGAATCAGGGACAGTTGCATCAGCTGCAAGCACTGCCACTTTCTCTGACAGGATTTCGGCACCTGCTTTCTACTGCAATCGTCCATTTGTGTATTTTATAATGGAGAAATCAACCATGACCGTAATCTTTAGTGGCATTTACTCGAACCCTACTGTATACTAAATTCCCTAAATGGACGTGGACATTTGGAAATGCATTTAATTGTATGGAATGTCACAGAATAAGTCACAGTATGTGCGAGCAATTACATCGTCAGTGTTAATACTCAACCAGCGTTCCTCAAGGATACAACTAGTGTCCTCGTTTCCTTGTTGTCGTCGTTATTGCAATTATTAATGATCATTAGCTTAGTTTTACGAAAGGACTGACTTCCTGTTTATTTGTAGGTACTTAGTCGAGTGATGATTGTAATGTGATGCAGTAAGAAGTATTTATAAACTAATTAAAAATACATCTGCCAACTGAGTTATGGATTCAAACAAGTTTTTATGACTTCAAGTTAGACTAAAAGATAATGAGTTTTTTTTGTTATTTACCTCCCTAACTACGTAATTACAATAACATACGAGTCAGTAGGTACCTACATATACAGCATACCTATAATGTTATAAGTCGGTACCTAATTATAGTCACGAATGAAACACTTTAGGTACACAGCACAGACCTTTAGGCACATAGGTAAGTATACATAACCTATTTACACAATTTCCATTGACGACACTAGTAAAATTTCGAAAAACATTTTATCTTGGTAGTGTATATATATTTATTAATTGCACAAATAAAATTGTAGATATAGAAGAATTTAATGCAGTGACTCTCGATAAATCACTTTTATTTTATGGAGCCCCACATCAAGTGATTACAATTAATAAAAAGCACGCAAGGCATTTTTTGCGCTATTCCAAAGTAATATACTATATTAGCATATTATGTAGATAGTACCTATTCAATTTTTTAACAGTCAAAAACAATCCAACGACTGAAATTAATATCGCGCAACTCTGGTGGTGACTTTTCCACGAAATCCTTTTGGGTTCCGTAGTTCCGCGCACGGCGCATAACCCACTATAGGAATCCTTGCATTACGGCTTTTCATACAAACTTTCAAATCTTAATTCTCTGAAATTAATGAACCAATTTTGATGAAATTGATTTTGGTGTCAAAATAAGTACTTACTTAGATTTAAATAGTTATGTAGTAGAACATTTAGAACAAATATAATTTAAAAAAGGATAAGTACCACCTAATTGTAATTTTCTGTTTGTACAGAAATCTTAAACACGCTCTAATTTAGTTTTCAAACACTCTTTTTGAAAATGTTCTTTAGTAACTATTTAGACCAGTGGTTCCCAACCTTTTTTTAACCAAGGACCACTTTAATTTTTTTTTGTTGGTAGCATGGGATTGCCAATATTAATCATATTCGTTAAGCTCGAACATAGAAAGAAAATTGCAGTGATATAATAATAATAACGCATATGGGATTAATAATTTCAAATTTTAAATCTTTCGTAGACCATATCTTTTTTTCAATTGCAATTGGTGAGAGAGCTGTGGCCATTGAAGGAAATTAGTGCACTGCAAAAAATCCTATAAATTAGCTATAGTAAATAGAAAACTACTAATTACTACACAGAATAGGTACAGTCCAGCAATGAACAAGTATTTAAAGTTGGCGCTACTGGGCAAAAGATCTGTGTTGCTAGTTTTGTATTTGAACACAAAATTAGGGAAAAGCTAGCCGTAGTTTTTAGGTTTCTATTCCTACGTACGTACTAATATTTATCACAACACGACACAATAATTTGTAAACTATTATTAAAAAATATTTAATCGTTCGACTAAAATACACCGGGGTTTCGTCCCGACCCTAGAGTGTCGCACGATTGTCATTATTTTATCACTGAGAGTTAGGTGAAATGTATACTATTCTTTGATCTAAGGAAACTGAAGAAGAGTTATCAGATGAGGTGGCACCTCTATTGAGACAATCATCTAGGCATTCAAACTCAATACCAATATTTTTGCGATAGCCATTCTCCAGTCGCTCTACGTGACCACAGAGGAAATAATACTACGTAGATACGTGACCACGAGTTTTGGCGGGAATGCGAAAATGTGATGTTGTTGATTTTGTGTTATTTACTAAAACCTATGTTTCTTCGAGTGTTAATGTATAATAATGGTGGATTGTTAACACAGATTATATAGTCTTTGATTGTTAACCATTAAGTGTTCGTAAACGTGCATGAATGAAAGGCAAATAGTACAAAGGCGAAAAACGTGTATTTTCGTATTCTATCCAAAACTCCATAGAAGCTTCAGTAAAGTACCCACCGCTTTACTGAAGCGTCACTTCGACTCGAAAATTGTTTCTAATATTGCGACTTAAGGACTATGTATCCAGGTCAAGAAATAACTTAAAAAAAAATCAATGTGACCACAGTGTGCCTTCCATGTCTCGGCAGATATATAGTTTCAGGTATATGCAAATTATCTGATTTTGATGTTTCGCCACCTTCGACACTAACTTCGAATATCGTGATCATTCTTAGTCGGAAGACGTCCATTCAACAGTGGACTGACACCCACCAAGCCACACTGCGTTCTGGATTATGGCTCATACTCTCTGAGAGAAGGCCGCGCACAGTGCGGTAAGAGACCCTATTTTTTACCATGCCCTTTTTATTTCAAAACCTGATAGTTTAAACTAAACGAAATGCAAGAGTAAAACTCCCAGGTATCAAAAGTATCTAGTTCCAGAAATATGATTTTTTGAAAATCGTCCAAATTTGATGTGAAAAATCGCAAATATAAATATATCACAAAATACGTGAAATAAATCAAAAAGTTGTTCAAATGAAATGTTTAGATAGTAGTAAAACCTACGTTTTAGAGCAATTAGCAAAGTCCTATGATCGTTTGTTTCCGTGTTATTACGAATTTAAACATTTTCTTTTTTATTTTTTTTCTCGAAAAATCGGCCGTATTCGGGAAAGTTATTTACACAAGATGATGCCTCACTTACTCCTCTACGCCTCCACAAAATATCTCGTCGAAATTCCATGGACTAATCAAGTTATCAGCCAAAACGTGGTATATCCGGTTTACTCGGTTTCAGGGATGACACTTTTTGTTTTTTTATTATTTATTGACAATAAGTGGATATTATTTCTAGTACATTGAGAATAATTTACTCGCACATTTAGTCAACTCACTGAGACTAATTTTCTGATTTTTATCTACCTATCTATCTATAATCATTATATAAAAAAATTAAAAGACAGTGACTACATATACATGACATCTCGGAAACTACATACTTGACCTATGAAACTGACATTTGGCAGGTAGGTAGTTTATAGGAAGTAGACGTCAGCTAAGAGCGGATTTTGCGACGGCTGAATTATGGTTGTCTATGGGACTATCGTAAGTTTATAATTATGAAAGTCTTATACTTTTACCTGTGCGAAGCAGGATTGGGTCGCTAATTCAGTGATGTAGACTTCGATTAAGGGCTACAAGTGACTCACTCTCTGTTCAACCTACTTCTTCGTCGTCCTCAGAGGTATTCAGTGAAACACAATCCTACGAAGAGTTTGACGAATTGGGCGAGCAAACAGTAGTTTTCACCACTGAAAATGACTATTAAATTGTATGATTGACCACGTTTTTAATCTTCTTTTGTAGCTATTACTGCTTGGTACTCATAAAAAAACATCATCAACATGACCTAAAAAGTCCGGATAATTGATACAAAATTCGTGATAACCCTAGCACATATTTTTGAAACACTTTATCCTCGATAGTCCATGGAATTATGGCGAGATATTTTTTGGAGAGGTAGAAGAGTTAGTGAGGTATCTTCTTGTGTTAATAACTTTCCCGAATACGGCCGATTTTTCGAGAAAAAAAATAAAAAAGAAAATGTTTAAATTCGTAATAACACGGAAACAAACGATCGTATGACTTTGCTGATTGCTCTAAAACGTAGGTTTTACTACTATCTAAACATTTCATTTGAACAACTTTTTGATTTATTTCACGTATTTTGTGATATATTTATTTTTGCGATTTTCCGGATCAAATTTTGACGATTTTCAAAAAATCATATTTCTGGAACTAGATACTTTTGATACCTGGGAGTTTTACTCTTGCATTTCGTTTAGTTTAAACTATCAGGTTTTGCAATAAAAAGGGCATGGTAAAAAAAATAGGGTCTCTTACCGCACTGTGGGCCGGTATCCCGGCAATGGAAGCGTACCTAGTAAAGATGTCACAAGGCTGCGTCGCCATTAATTAGATATCTGCTTTTTCCCATACATCAATGCCGAATTTTATCCTGAAAACCCAAAGTTTTTTCCAAATAAAATACCAACCAATAAGTTAAGGACGTTGTATACATATCACTTCCATATTACTTTTGAATGTGGGCAATCGTGGCCTTAATGCCCTTAAAAAGTGGCCTTGCCCCGTCATTATAAACATGACAATTTCTTTATACGCAAATCACATGAAGCTAAACCTAAAACAAAAACCAACCATTGAAGTTGACACTGACAATTGACAACAAATGGAAGGTCATCATGACATTGACAGCTGCATACAAGAAATTTCTAACCCAGGTTAGAAAATGTTTTGTTTCAGATGAAAAATTCATCCGTAGACGGACTATCTATAGACGACTGGTTTCCGTGCCGCATGTGAGATAGAACGATATTGGGTGGTGTTGCCATATCAAAACGTTTACCCTGGTTTTTAGCAATGCCAGATTTACTCCATAATTTATCTAGAGATCAGGGGTGCAATTTTTGAATGTCACCGAGTGACTAAATATCAGCGATATTTTTTTTTTTATGTTATATGGTAACGAGACGAGCTGGTCGTTTGCCTGATGGTAAGCATAACGCCGGCCCATAACATTTGCAGTGCCACCCAGAACTTTGAAACACAAAGGCGACCGATAGTCACCGATTTATAAAAAGTCGTATTTTTGAATCTCAGCGGGTGACTAAAATTATCATACCTATGATATCGTTTACGAATGGGTACCCCCACGCGTAAACGATATCATAGATACGAATATTTAGTGCCAATTTTGACTTGAACACAATTTCCAACTTAAAAAATAAAAATAAATAGAATACAATCATAAGTTTATCTGTGATCAAAGCTGAGAAATAGTTGCATGATTGGTATACAGGGTATGACTTTCAAAAATATGACTTTTGCAAATTAGTAATTTCAAAGTCATCGCTGAGAATTTTGTCATCGGTGATTTCGAAATCATTCGTGACATTCAAAAATAGGTCCCCTGTTCTGTAATTAACTAGCCTACGCGTTACCCTATAGGAACTGGATTTTTTGCGATCTAAAGTTTGCTTTCGTGGTTATAGAACTTAATGCAAATATCATTCAAATCATTCAGCTACTTCAAGGGAATTGGTGACAACAATTATATTACAGCGCTGCAATCAGACGGTTCATTATTAGTTCATTTCTGTATTGCATCTTTCATTCAAAGTCACATTTTTACACTTTTCTACTGGCTACTTTTTACCATAAGGTTGGCGGTTTCACCCGCGCGGAGATATTGATTTCATGGTTTTTACTTTTCTGCGCGGAACCCTAATTCTTTATCTAAAATAAAAGTAGCCTAAGTTACTCCTTGTAACATCAGCTATCTGCCAGTGAAAGTCCCGTCAAAATCGGCCCAGCCGTTTCGATGATTAACCGGAACAAACAGATAGACAGACAAAAATTTTATAAATGGTTGTTTTTTTATAGAACAAAACCGTACCAACCAACTAGGTACCGTATATACTTTCATATGCATTTGGTAAAAAGCTGTTATTTTGATATTACAAACAGACACTTCAATTTTATTTATATGTATAGTCTAATCAGTTCAATTTTATTTATTTGTGTAGTAGTATTTGTATAATGTTTATATATTTATATGACATAACAATACGTGGTCTGGGGGAAAATAATTTCGAATGCAGGCAACACCAAACTGAGATATTTTTTGGTTGAAGGATTCTAACATTGATTGAATTCAACATTATTGCATATTAATGAACAAAGTTCTATTCTAAATGTTGTTGTCTAGAGTGTTTATATGTTTAACAATCAATTTTGAAGCCTAAATATGATCCAAAAGTACTGTACTTACGAGTGAAAACACAAATCGGGAAGTTTTTGTTCACTGTCAGTTTTGCATCCTAACACACTGTACCGAACCATTTTATCATAGTAAATTTGTTAGGGAAATTGTTATTCACAATTTGGAAGTAATAAAACGTGTTCACAGTCAGGTTTCAATTAATAAAAGCGTCAAAACTGCGGCGAACTCCAGAATATAGGGCGAACTGTCAATGTTTGTTTCGCACAATAGTGTGAATGACCTTGGAAAAACCGGCACGCGACATGAAACAAAAAGTTATATCGTTCTATCTCTTTTCTTTACATGAAGTATGCATAAGTGGTTCTCTTTCTTGTATGAATGAGATGCAAGCTATCTAGTCGTCTATTACCTTCTCTGTCTAGGAATTCATCCCTATAATTCATATTCACCAACCCGAACCCACAGACTACAAATCTGTGCACAGAAGCCAGGAAATAAAGAAAGAAGAAAATGTAATGCAATGCAATACTGAATACCCACAGACTTTTAAAGTCTGTGTGAATACCGTACTTACTACACAGATATGTAATATATATCTGTGACTTACTACTTCACTTTGACCACAGACTTTAAAGTAAAACAGACCAAACATTAAGTATTGAATAGCGGGACAAGTACGCACACATAAATATGTCGCTTAGACTGGGCCGCGTTAAGGATCCTTGTAGTTAACCGATATTAGATGAGTGCTTCCTTGGGTGGATTAGATTATTGGTTATCTCTGTGAAAATTATATTTTCTCATACAGAGCATAGTTTTGCTCTCTGGTTTGACGTAAAACCAAAAGCACCTCTTTTGTGCGAGTTAAGTGAAAAATGGTTGACTTCCATGTTGAAAAATGCTTTGCGCACAGCACACTAGCCAAACTGGGTTGCCCAGGATTGGCAGGAGTTTTATGTTTTTCATCCAGTCTTTCTTAATACTTTCATTCGTAGGAAATCTGGAACAAAAATTATTTGTGAATCAGTAAATACCTACTAACTGAATGAAAAGTACAGATGAAACGGGAATAAGAAAAATTACATAGCTTCCACAAGCAATGTATTTTTGTTATTTATTTATTTTCCTAAATTTAATACTTTTATTTGCTACTAGCTGCTGCCCCGCGGTTTCACCCGCGTGGAGATTTTGGATTACATGGTTTTTATTGTTTTGCGCGGAACCCTAATTATTTTTCTATAATTAAAATAGCCTATGTTACTCCTTGTAACATCAGCTATCTGCCAGTGAAAATCCCGTCAAAATCGGTCCAGCCGTTTCGGAGATTACCCGGAACAAACAGACAGACAGCCAGACAAAATTTTTAAAAATGGTTGTTTTGTTATAGGTACCGTATATACTTTCATATGCATTTAGTAAAAAGCTGTTATTTTGATATTACAAACAGACACTTCAATTTTATTTATTTGTATAGATAGTGGCATATTGAAAATGTAAATAATATTTACGTTATTCAAGGTTAAGATTTGACACAGACAAATAAAGTAAAAATGGAATATTCGTCTTTGTTGCTAATTTTATTCCTAGATTCTTAATGCGCTCCCTGTTATTGTATCAAGTACTTGAGCTGTCAAATTTTGGCCCTTGCTAACAAATTCTACATAATACTCTCCGATTACTCTAGTTCAAGGCTAAAAGCATTAACAAATAGCGTCTAAGATAGATTATCGACGTAAAAAACTGGTTGGCATGAACAAAATATTTGAATTCACTTGTAGAAATCACAATGAAATTCTAAACGCAAGATAGTGACCATTATACTTACCGATGAAAGAGAATCCGATGGATAATTTGCTGTGGGTAGCTTTTTCACACCGGTATGTACTGCACTTCACCATTTTCACAGATTTTATTATCAAATTAACCAAAAAAAGCTATATTTTCAAATTAAAATGAATAACAAAAATCTGACTGGTCGTTGACGTAACGTGACATGCACGTTGACATATAATATCAATGTGGCGGCATGGAACGCTTCCGGTCTGTTGTTTATGTGCGAGTCAATGTTGCAACTAGGGCTTGCATTCGAATATTCGAATATTCGAATTATTCGAATAATAAACTGGTTCGAATATTCGAATACAAAAATAGTGATATTCGAATATTCGACCAATTTCCTTTACACTAATTTCAGAACTCTGATTTCCACAAAATACAATTTTAAAGTTCGCACGGCGACGTCCAAGCAACCCGAGCGTTGTTTGGATGTCGCTCCGCTGATTATTATATGTTCTGTGACGCGGGCTACACGACCGAGACCGGATTCGTCATCAAAACTCGGAAGCGCTTGGGCACAGGGTCTCTGGTGAGGATGAGGATGACAATGATGACATAGCCTTAATTCAGTCAAGGAAGATTTATTCCTTATGATTGTGCCTTTCGATCGGTATCATAAAAATACAGAATGTTTATTTCCTACATTTGGCGGGTTCGATTCCCGGCTCTGGCAAGTGACTTTTAAGAAATCTTTGAATGTAGTTATTTTTATATCTTAAAATAAAGAAATGTTTCCTTTGAGTAAAATTTGCTAACACAAATGTTTAGGGTACTTTTCCTCCAGGGGGCATTGGTTTGGTCCATCCTGTATATTTGCAATCATCTGAAATGTTCCTTGAAGGATGATTCAATAGCCGCTTTAAGTTTCTTTAGGTCTCACTTCGAAGGAAAACGTTAAAGATTAAGGCAAAAATAAGACTAAAAATGCATTTAATTTTTTAGGCTTCAAGCTGGTATTTAGCTGAAGCATCCCACAGGTGAGAAAAATACTCCACACACGAACGGACTTGAGCTTGATACAAAATAAGTAGCTGTCCCGGTGTGAAATACTGCCTCACCTTGGCCAATATGCCAAGCTTTCTCGCAGTTGAGGTTAGATGTGAGTAAAACACCTAAAAGCTCCAGATGGTCGGTAATCGCCAAGGATAAATCTTGGAAACGGGGAGTCAGAAGGAATGTACTCCGAATAGCAGAGAACAGACACGCCTGGGTTTTCGAAGTATTGAACAAGATTGGCGTCGCCCCAATCGGACACTGCCTTTAGTGTCAAGTTCATTCGATCAACCATGGCTTCTCTAAGAGACTGAATCTGTGCACCGCTAGTTCATGCATTGGATATAATATGTATCTCTCTACGACCGTGATATCGTCTGAATACCCAAAGATACCGGGTTTAAGCAGATCATTTATTTGGAGCAGAAAGTGTGCCGCAGAGAGAGCTGACCCCTGAGGAGCCCCGACATTAATTTCCAACTGATCAGACGAGCAGCCCTCAAGAACTGTTCGAATTAATCGATTTCTCAGGAAGTCTGATATCCATACACATAAGCGGGTGGGTATACCATACGCTGGAAGCTTACTTATAAGGCCATCATGCCAGACCCTATCAAAGGCCTTCGAGATATCCAGAGAAACGGCAAGCGCTTCTCCGTGCTTCTCGATTGACCTCGCTCCAGATGTGAGTGGCATACGCAAGAAGGTCCCCAGTAGACCAGTTTCGGTGAAATCCGAATTGCTTTTCACTGATGAGATCATTTGCTTCGAGGTATGCTAGGAGCCTATTATTCGGCACACGTTCCATACTTCGTAAAAATATGGAAGTGACCGAAATGGGCCTGTAATTTTTGGGGTCGGCACGACTGCCCTTTTTAGGCACAGGCTGCACGTTAGCAAGCTTTCGAGCTTTAGGTACTTGATCAGTCTCAAGAGAGAGGCGAAAGAGACGTGTCAACACAGGAGACAACTCAGGTGCACAGATCCTCAGAACAATACCGAGATACCGTCCGGGCCACTGGCTTTGTTCACGTCCAGATTGCATAGCGTTATCCAGAGCGATGGTGAGGTAAACCGTGATGTCAGTAATAGGATAAGCGCGGGTTGGATTAAATGGAGATAGCTCACAGGAACAATCTATAAAATGGCCATAAGACCTGTCGTAACGTACGGATAGTAGTGTAGAATAATCTGAATGAGAGAATGATCCATGTAGCGGAAATGCGAATGTTGAGATGGATTTGTGGAGTGACAAGGATGGATAGGATCAGAAATGAATATGTCAGAGGAAGTTTCATGGTGGTGTCTGTAAGTAGGTTGTCGTGGTACGGACGTCGGACAGGTCATGCGGAGAAAATATTGTCATATTGCCAAAAGTGCTTAGTATGAACGTAGACGGATGTAGGGGTAGAGGAAGACCAAAGAAAGTATGGATGGATTGCGTGAAAGATGACATGTGTAAGATGGCATGTGTGTGAATACCGACACTGAACAATTCCCAAGTAAGCCCATTGGCTTACTTTGGCTAAAAGGCACTAAACGCATTAAAATAAAGACATGATTAAAAAGTTTTTGATTTTTTTTCTATTATTCGAATAATATTCGAATAATTCGAATAGTACCAAAATAAAACTCGAATATTCGAATAACAAAATTTTCGAATATTTGCAAGCCCTAGTTGCAACACATAAATGAACGAGATACCACTAATGACGTTTCAATGGGAAAGAAAAGGATAAAATGATTTTGTCGTTGCGTAAATATACAACTATGATTAATGTTTCATCTGTATATATTACATATCTGTGACTTTGACGTACTAGTCTATGACTTTGACACTGGCAGAAAAACGTCAAGCAACAGCCATAATCTGAAAAAGAACATAATTTGTGAAAATTGTGAAGAAGAAGAACAAAATTTTGAAAGACGATTTACATTTTACAAAGAAAATACGGAAAATTGGCTGAGAACCGGTAATCCCTAGCCAAGAAAATTATTGAAAGCTCATACCTATAGTTTTTTTGATAAAAGAAGTTCTTGAAAACAGTGATATCGAAGGCTAGAAATAGGTTATAAACTAGAAATAAAATCAACATAAAAATGTTATTACGAAGATGTTTGGAGTTAAAGTCATGTATTTTGAGAAAGTATTTCCCAAAAGACGCTGCTGCTTTCAGCTATTCAAGTTCTAGAGTCCAGCAATATAGTGGTAAGTACATCGACCAACTAAACAGTTTCCTGTTTACACTGCCTTTACTTAGGGCAAGGTTTATATAGCTAAAGTCTTAGCTTACATTTAATGCAATCAATTCACCGCAGTAAGAGTTCAGTAACACCTTACTTTTAATAGACTAAGTTGTTAATATTGTTGTGCAACTTGTGTCTCAGAAAGGTAAGGTGGTGGCATAGTTTCGCTGTGTACGCAAGTAGATACTTAGCCCACTAGGGGCCGCCCCAATGTCCAGAGAGTATGTATGCATCATTCTGTCATGTATATTAGTTTAGCATCATTATTCTTAATGCCATCAGTTATGATTTCATTGTTGTCTATAAAATTTTTTAATGCTTTTTGTAACGAGACAGTCGTTTGCCTCATGGTAAGCATAACGCCGGCCCATAACAACTGCAGTGCCACTCAGAACTTTGAAGCAAAAAAGCCTGCGCGGCCCTGTAGTCCGCTCGATACCCTTAGACATTTGGTATTAAGTCTCATAAGCCCAGTAATTTCACTGGCTACTCTACAGTTTACTCAACAACAATATTTGATTATATTTGTATACTTTACAGGTCTTCTATCAAATATCAACAATTCAAATGTGACGATAACAAAATGTAATACACCCACATACCAAAGCCTTAAATCAACATTATTGCATCAAAAATGGTATTCTAAAGGACTACTCGAAGGAGATGCTGGCGAATTTCAGCAACAAAATGGTAACCAAAACACTATTCAATGACAACCTATCCTACTCCTACTTAATATTATAAATGCGAAAGTTTGGGTGTGTGTGAGTGTTTGTTACCACCTGTCTCCGTTACAACTAAGTTGATTTTAATGTAAAGAGTTGACCCTATTTGGTACTAAAATAAATTTAAAAACTTACCAGGCTATCAGTTGGTTTTTTGGAAAGAGGTTTCAAAATTGAGACATTCTGAAATGAAGGCCTCATAGGCCTATGATTTCCTAAAAATACATAAAGTTTTTTTGGTATATAAAGTGAAACGGAAAGCAATTTCATATATCTATAAAGATATAGTATACCATGCAGGCGAAGCCTGGGGCAGAATCTAGTAGAAAATAAACTTAAAATCTTTACTATGTTTTTATACTTGTTGTATTAGTATAGTATTGCACTTAAAAAAGAAATTACTTTTACAATGAAAAAGTATGTTTCTAGGCAATTTTTTTCACAATGATCAAGTAATTATCAAGCAATCCATTCCAGAACTAAAGACAATCACAGAGCTGTTCCCGGAACCAAGAGTAACTCTTCAAAACCTTTCCCAACGGACTCCAGAAAAAATGTACGAAGTGCATTTCAAACAGTACCAGCCGGGGAAAAAATCTGTAAGAAAACCGGAGTGGACATGCAGTTACAAGTTTGTATGGCCCGAAAAAATGAAGTTTGAAAGGTAAAAATATATAGGTATATTATTTTTGACTTATCATCTCCATTGTGGGTTTTCTATTCCATCAAAGTAACAAAAAAAAAAGGCAAAATTCTAACAACACTGCTGAATGCCAAAAGAAATATGTAAGTAAAAGCTCACACATACACACACACTACAATTCCCTGGGTCACCGGGCTTACCACATAAAGTCTGCTCCAGCCGGGGATTGAACCTGCAACTTCCTCGCTTTACAGGCAGCTTTACTACCATTGTTGCATGGATCCATCACTAGTAGAAATTACTTTTTCCCTTTTCTTAGTTGTTTTTTGCATGGTGGGCATACCATAAGGGTGGTCCAGTTGCAGACGGTTCACTTTTCGTTCACTTCCATCTTTCATTTTGCATCTTTCACTCAAAAGTGACACATCTAAACGGAAAATGAAAGAAAAGTGAAGCATTCCCTCGAGGAACATTCCTTCGAGTGAACTGTTTGATACCAATTTAAGTAGAAAATGTGTAATCATAAGAATCAAATTGGATAGAAGCTTAATATTTTCCCAGTAAAACATAGAAACAAGTTTGAATTAAACATATATTCATAAGTTTTGCTATTTTTAATTTTATTATTATGTTGCTCATGGATAATTTGTACACAGTTTCCACAGTAAATATATTTCATTTCAATTTGATTTCCTATTAGTGGAAGCATTTTTAGAATCAGACTAGTAGTTCCAGAAATCAGCGCTAATAAACATACATACAACAGTAAACTTTACCTCTCAAATGTTTTTATAGATTTAGATATAAATATGATTAAATTTATTAATTTCAGCACAGCAATATCAAAACGGGGAGCAGCAGAAAAAGCAGCGATTCAAGCTCTCCACTGGCTCTACAGCAATGGACGAATGGACAGTAAAGGACAACCAAAATATGATAAGAAAGTTATTGCAGACATCAAAACAAATCTGAATGAACCAATACATGCGGCCATTAGTGAGAAATCAATGGAACGGATTGAAAATATTTGGGGCGATTATGAGAAAGGGATAAGTAGGTTTGTTTTTTTCTTATTTATAACTTTTTAACTTATTTCAAAAATGAGGAGTTTCTCACTTTGTTTTTTTATGATTATTTGTTTTCATGAGCAAGGTAGGTACAATGTACATATCTCAAGGGTGGTTGTTTAATAAACTTTATGAAAGAGTATCACCCTTAAGAGTGGGAAATAGGGAGATAACATTTCATATGTAGCGATATATTCGCCAAAGTTGGTTCCCGCTTTTTTAAAAGCTTGAATACCACAAAGTCACGAGAGCAGGTCGTTCGTCTGATGGTAAGCCTAACGCTTGCCCGTAACAATTGCTGAGTCAAAAAAAAACCCTGTGCCAGTGGTGGCATCTTTTGGAATTCGAATTTTACTACAATGTGCTTGAGATTTTATTTCGTAAAGGACCTATCGGTTAGTTCTGAAAGTCCCACTTGAGTGCCAGTGCTATTTTATGTCTAGTATGTTTACCACCTTAGACCACACTGTCACATCAGATCAGCTGTCTTACCGGCTACTCAGGGAGCAAGTTGTTCCAAAACGAAAACTAGCGTGAACTCTAGACAGTTCCTACAATATTACCTCTGGTTTTAATTGGTTTCGATTCGATAACGAAGACAACTGTTAATAGCCGGTAAAACCGCAGGTGTGATAGTAGTTTTAGAGAAATGGTGATCCATCATATAGGTATTATTATAAGAAATCATAAATTATATTGTTTTAGAGGAAATCTACGAGAGAACGGCCGAGAAAGCTAAACAAAAGGCATTAGAGGCGCCACTGCAGCTGACCAAAGATTCTACTATTGACGAAGAAGGTATTACAATAATTTTACTATTTGAGAAAATTATTCTCCTGCTATTTGAGAAAAATATTCTGCTATTAGTGAAAAATGTACCAAATCGAACATTGAAGCTTCGGCTGACGGAACGCAGTTTGAAAGACAAAATATCGAATACACTGTGTTGATGTCCGATTTTCGGAGTAAGGAACAGGTACACTCAGAACTTTGAAAAGCATAGGCCTGCGCGGCACTGCTATGCGCTCGTTACCCTGAGACAGTTCACATTAGGTATTAAATGATAAAGGTGTTATGTCAATTTAACATTGCATTTTTAACCGACTTCCAAAAAAGGAGGAGGTTATCAATTCGTCGGGTATTTTTTTTTATGTTTGTTACTTCATATCTCGGTCATTTATAAACCGATTTGGAAAATTCTTTTTTTATTTGAAAGGGTATACTTTCAGATTGGTCCCATAGAAATTTCATCAAAATCGGTTCAGTAGTTTGTCAGTGAAGTCGGTTCGTCGCTTTTTTAAAGCAATTTTTGATCCGATTAGGTTTTCATACATGAAAAAATGGGCAGAACATAAAAGCCCATTTTTAGGTTTGAAAACTTAAGTGGATCAAAATAGAATTTTTGGTAAACTTTTTTCTTATTTCAGATGAATATCCTGAAGACAGTGATGGTTTGGGGGAACAGTTGTCTGTTGAACCAGGTAACTCGCTTTATATTTCCTCTCCCTTCCTGCCCTTGACCCATTTTACATGGGGTTGGTAACGTTATTGTCAGTAATTTCACCGAATGCTATTTTGCATAATTATACTAAGTGATTGTTTATCTTTAAAAATGTAGAAGATGCGCGAGCGAGATAGCGGCGCGCCGAATTCTGCCCCTTAAGTATTAAGTCATAAGCCAAGTAATTTTACTGATGACTAGCTGTGCCCCGCGGGTTCGCCCACGTAGCCTAAGTTACTCCTTGTGACATCAGCTATCTGTAAGTGAAAGTCCCGTCAAAATAGGTCCAGCCGTTTCGGAGATTACTCGGAACAAACAGACAGACACAAAAATTTTAAAAATTGTGTTGTTGCTATTATAGGTACCGTATATACTTTCATATGCATTTAGTAAAAATCTGTTATTTTGATATTATAAACGGACACTTCTGATTTATGCCCCTTAAGTATTAAGTCTCATAAGCCAAGTAATTTTACTGGGCTTATGACACTTAAATGATATGGGTTGTTATTGTTTAATCAGATAACAAAGGACCTACCCACCCGGTATACGGAATAGTACTGACACCTCCCGCTGCGCAAACGCTGAAGAGGCGCGGGGAGGCTTTACAACGAACATTCGACAACTACGAAGAGAATATCACTCCGCTCCCCATTGACGCATATGCGTAAGTAAACAAATATAACGTTATTGAATTCGAGCGGAATACAGCAAATACTCACACAGATCTTCGTACAGCGTTGTGTATTCCCAAACAATCAGCTTTTACAAATATTCGTTGATTATTCGTCGATTCAAATGGATTAACAGAAATATATTCCGACGTGAAGAATAACTTGACCTCACCACCCCAGGGCCCCGATTCTACTAAACCAATTGTTTATAGATTGTTAATGGATTGTCAAAAAATCGTGACTTTTGACACTTTTGGTATTCTACTACTACAATTGTTTAATAATTGTGACAATTGAAAAACAATACAAAATTCGGTTATAGTTTTCGTATTCTCTTAATCAATCGTTTATGAATTGTCTATTGTGGTGGTGAAAAATTGGTATTCTACTATTTTTTGACAGCTCTTCCGATTGTTATTTGTCTTTGAAAACACAATTGTTAAACAATTTTGCAAAGGTTGCTTTTTAGCTATTGTTACAGTAGCGTTTCCGTCTTCCACTGCAATTTCTGGATTACAATTATATCATACCAATTGAAAATGAGTCGCATTATCCGTTGGCATATGGTAGTTGGTTTAGCTAATCGCATAAATGCTCGCCAACGCAGAGTTTCGGAGCGCAAAAGTCGTCGCCGTGCTCGAGCGTTGTTGCGGTGCACAATAGATCCCTTCTGTGATCTTCCCGAGACGGAATTCATTACAACGTTTCGTCTCGGCAAGGAAACCGTACCTAAATAATCTAGCGGAAGAGCTGACTCCCCATTCTCCAAAAGAGCGCCGGACCGATGGGATACCGGTCATGATAAAGGTAAGATCAACAAACAAATTCACTTTTTTAACGAATCTAAGGCGTAAATAAATGAAGGGGACCTACCTATTACTAAAGATTTATAAGTAGACACAAATGAAATCACATTTATTTTGCAGGTCTTGATCACACTGGCCTTCTTGGCTTCAGGGTCCTACCAGACATTAGTGGGACAGAGTGCCTTCCACAATGTCTTGCAGACAACAGTTTCTCGGGCTGTGAGACAAGTGACTGGGGTACTCAGCATGGTTTACAGGAAATATGTTAAATGGCCAACACAATGGGAGGAGAGAAACAAATTAAAAACAAAGTTAGTCTTGTTTATTTGTAGAATGAAGATTAAAGTGATATCAACTGTCTTGAGGGTTAACTAATTAGATGCAAAAATTGATACTTATTCCAATTTTAAATAGGACTAATAACCCGCCCATAGCTTTATTTTCATTGTACTTTAATTTTAGGTTCTATCTGGAATTTGCTATTCCGGATGTGCTGGCCTCCATTGATGGGATGCATGTTGCAATTTTAAGGCCCCATGTGCATGAAGAGCGATACTTCAACAGAAAGGGATTCCATTCCCTAAACGTGATGATAGTAAGCACCTATCTACCTGCAATATTTGGGTAGATGAACGTTACAGAGACCCACTGTTAGAGTAATTTATTTTAACCTTCATGAGTGCTCCTTTAGGGCCTATATTAATAAAGCAATTAGAATCTGAACTTGTAAAAGTACTGCCTACCTTATACTACTATTATACTACTACTACTACTACTATAAGAACAAAAGTTTCCGAGTATGGATGTTGGTTACTCTTTCACTAAAAACTACTGAACGGATATTGAAGAAATTATAGTAATATAGCTACCAGAATAACACATAGGCCACAATGTAATAAGATGTAAGCCGCAGGCGGAAGCTAGTAATAAATACTTTGACATTGATCAATTGATGGTATTTGAAATAAAAAAGATTATTATAAGTAACAATATTTATTAAAAAATATTACAAAGTGTATTTATTGTTTTCCTTTAGTCGTTGTGATGTTTCTGAAAATAAAATAAACTTTTAAACAACAAAATAAACAAAAACAAATTCACAATTTTCTTGTAGGGTGAGTTCTGTGTGTATTTTGATATGCTGAGCGTAATGAGCCAAAATGCATGTCAACTACTGAATAGGTCCCATAGTTGTGCTGTCTCTCTTATTTTTATAGATGTATTTCAATATACCATTCATAACTGTTGTTGATAAAGAATGTAAATAGACATGACAACTCCATTAAGATTTTATATTGTTTTGTAGTAAAAGTAGGCAATAGTTTTTAAGAGCAGCAGCCATCCTATTCATAGCTCTGAAAAAAATAAAGAATACATATACCTACTTGGCAAAGTAGTACATCTAAATCATTATATCTTTTAGGCAATCATGCTTCATTTTCTGCTGCATTGTCACTTACCATCTTGCAGTCAAATGAAAAATAATGTCTGTATGAGTAGTATATTTGGGACAGGTCTTAAATATTAAGTATGAATTATGTAAATAGTAGGTAAGATGTAAGTTAGTTATTAATTATTCTAGTCTAGAGTAGATATAAGAAAAACTGTCATTCAAATACAGCTGTGTTCCCAAACTCTTGTGAAAACATTTATTTCCCTCTCCTGTAGGAATATCACAGTATGTAACATATAGACTGAAATACCATTGAGTGGATTTTAATGAAATTTGCTAAAAGATAGCTTGAAGCCTGAGAAACGACATTCGATACTTCTCGTCATCATTTTTCGTTATGTGGGGTGCAGCTAGTTACTTTTAAGCAAATTACATTGTTATTCCCTTACCTTGCTTGTTCTTAACGCGGCTTCAGCATGCCTTTCTTCAATATGTTCAAGCCTAATTTGAAATGCATCCAGTTGTGCACGGTCCAAATCTAATAAAAAAAATACATGTTAAAGAATGTGTACATATGTATGTGTACTTAATATTGATAACTGGAATTTGTGCTCTACTTCATATGATTATCAAGAACAATACTCCAATGTCATACTACAGATATAGTTCTTTAAGTTGAGAACTAATCTCATCAAAATATGTAAACCAAATCCAGTCCTATGAACTTTTGGTATTAATTATGATGAACAACTGTTTACCTTGAGTTTGTTGCTGCTGTCTTGTTGGTGACGTCGCTTTGGAGGCCTTGCTTACTGTATAAATTAGGATTAAATAATAGAAATATTAAAAAAATTAAATTAGAAATTTGTATCTTGATGAACTCTACGACTTTTATTTTGAAATTTGATTTGACACTGACGTGACGTTGACTTCTGGTTTGTTTTTATTTTTTGTCTATGATAGCCAATAATGCCGACCGCACACTTTTGTTTACTAAAATCATGTTTTGGTTGAGTTTTATATGTTTTTCAACATTAGAAATAGTTATTACCATAAAAGAAATATTGCTTTTAAATGTTTATTACAAAAAACACGAGATATTGTGTTAAATAGATTTCAAATGTTGTCTATCAGCTATGGGAGCTTAGATTATGATTTGAATGGTCACACCGAACATATTTCTACCAACAATTGATAAACGAGACAATTACAATCGGAATCGTTTGTGAAATTAGTAGAATACCGATTTTGATGAAAATTGTAATTGAATTGAAATTGTATCGTTTGTCTATCGTTTTTCTTAAGAAATAGGAGAATCGGGCCCCAGGTATTAACCCAACAGGGATGTTGTTAATTAAAATGAAATTCACAAACAAATATATTGCACAAAGATACTGCTCCTAAAATAATCCTGAACTCAGATCAGTTTCCTTACATTGCAATGTATACAAAAAATATGAGAACTACTTATAAGCAGTTTTTCACGGCCAAATCAACAAAATGCATGTTTTTAGTGCAGCTTTACGGCCCGAGTTGAACAAGTAACGTCACATGTTCTGCACAATTTGTATGGGGCGTTATAGCGCTCAGTAATACGCCCGACTATGACTCACATTTTTAATGTTTCTAGCGTTGGATTTCTAGTTTTTCGATATAGACATTTAAGTCTGATGAGAAAACGAATTGATTGACGTCATAAAAAAAACGGAGTCAACATCCCTATTTCAACCACAGACTCTAACCTACATTTGTTTTGTCCTCGATTCCCGGCGTAACGCAAACGTCCCAGATAAATAACCTCGATTGGCTGATATGGCACCGCGAGTAAATAGGCCACCTCCTGACCTTTATGTCCTGTGACCTTCATTGGTGTTCTCAATACTGGGGACCTTGACATTGGTCCGTGCTCCAGTTTTCAGGGTTTTGTATAGTATTGAGGTTAGAGTGTAGGGCGTAGGCACAGTGGCGTAAGTACGGAACTTTGCGATAAATAAAATTGACAGTTCGAATGGTTAAAAATTTAAATTAGAGATAGGTAGTTCTTGATTTTGTCGAAAACGAAACGAAGCCAAATCTACTTTCTTCAATATGAAGTGAATATTCGCATCTCACAATTCAAAGACTGGTATATGGAATGAAGACTATTTTAACATAAATGTATATAGTGTTACCACAAAAAAAAACAATTTTTACTCGTCGGTTTAGCTAGACAGCGTCTAAAGATAAACGTCAAAAATGATTAGAAATGTCACAACAGAATTATGTTAGACAACGGTTAGACACTATTTAATTTAGGATTTGTGGTTGTTCATATTAAATCGCGCCACTAAGGCATTTTTAGGCGCTAAATAGTGTTTAATACAGGTTTAACGTGTGTTTAATTTTTTTGTGTTAAGATATGGATCTTATCTTATCTTATAGGTTTTATCATTGTTCGCCACGGTTTGCACACGAAAATAACTTCGCGAAATTAGTTATTCGGTCAATGCAACGAAAATTGAACTTCATTGTGTAGGAAATGAAGTCGATAACAGAAAAAGCCGCGCACTTCACTTTTGAAGTGAATTCTTACGCCACTTATATCCAACTACAATTAAATTAATTAATTAATAAAATAAATTAAATCCAGCTACAATGACTTCAATGCGATATGCTAGGCCTAGCGCGTCACCGTGACGCATATTAGACTACGTCACGAAAGAAACCGAGAGTGGTCTCCGTTGAAAGTGAAAGTTAGCTCTCACTTTCAAACAGCTGAGACCAGCTGTTCCGACGTCACACGACGTAGCTATGCACACGTCATTATGACGTCGGGAGACGCGATGGTGCTGTAGAGGGTTTTAGTACAACCAAACAAAGTGGGTTCAAAAGAATAGGGCTTCGGTATTCCCTGCCTGTCGTAAAAGGCGACTAAAAGGGGACATTTAGGGGCTTGTGGGTGGTTGGAGATGGGGGGCTCTAAGCACGCAACCAAGCAAGCCCTGAAAGGACGGCAGCTCGTCGTGGCACGGGTTGCCGTGGATGGAGGTCGGCAGGGAGGGCGCAGTGCTGGGGGCACTGGTGTGTTCCTTTGGAGAGCCCGGGGCCCTCCTAGGGTAGCACTGAACCGGGGGTTTTAGTGGGTATAAATCCCACATAATCCGGGTGCTCCTCATGGAAGCCGGGTACATTAAGATTTTCCACCGAAAAAAATGGGGTTTTAGTATGTTTTGTACCAAGACACCTAAAAGAAAGAAAGAATCCGGTGTCGCTCACTTTGCAGTCAGGCCTTGACCAGTCACGGAACCGACCATAGCGTAAAATTTAAACGAAAGTAAAAGTTACTCTCACTTTCCACCAGCTATTCCTACGTCATATGACGTACACGTCATCATGATGTCAGGGGACGTCAGTCGTTTCACTTTCGGTAACTCGCAATTTCGTCCACAGACAAACTTTCGAATGTCTGGTAAAAGTAGGTTGGTGGGTCGTGTAGGTTTTTTAGACCGTGAATGTGGGACAGTTTTTTTATAACTTTTACTAAATAAGGGGTGTAACGAAAGCGGGAAATAGATAGATTTGGAGGTATGGCTGTGTCGTATGAATTTTTGGACGAAAAAGAGGTTTTAATTTGCATCGTTTGTATTATTTTATTAATTATATTAGTAAGCTGCTAAAAATACCTTCGAGTCTGCATTATGTTTACTATTTTATAATTTTTATATCAGTTTACATTATAGTGGTGTATTACAATAATATATAAATAAACGTTGGGGTTACGTTATAGTGTGTATTTATTTATTTAGTGTAGACCTGTTAACCCCAATATAATTGATGAAATACCGTAAGAAATTTTAAACATAAGAAATTTAAGCAAGATACACACTCGAGTTCGAAGACTGGAACAGATCAACACAGAAAAAAAATGGCGTCGATTGCACAAAATGTTTCAACTCTCTGCTGTGTTCCCAGTCTAAGAAAAATAACTGCACGAAAAAACCTTCCTTTTATTATAGTTTTGTTTAAAATAACAATCTTGCAAAGACGATCCATTCTCAATTTTTCAATAATTCAAGTTTATCATGTTATAATTTAACATCAATTAATAATAATGTCTATCAGCAAATTATGGATTGCACAGTTTTCTATCAATTTGTTCGTTCTGTCAACACCTTTGTTTACATAAAATGTCTAAGATTTTGGAATAGGGTATAAATTTAACGGCAATGAATTTAGTGGCGTCTAATTTATCAAGGTTGGAACATATTTGACAGCTCTAAAACTAAATTTAGATCTGTAAAACATCTTCAATCTCTTTCTCATGTTATGTATTAGAAAGAGAGAATTTTTTGAAACTAAAATTAGGTTTAGGTATGAAATGACAGAATGGAGACATGTATATTGTTTCCTTTTAACAGGGATCAAATAACATCAACGCTAAAAGACAGTCGGGTGTGCGTGGTGGTAGGAGCGGCCGGATGCGGCAAGTCCACCCGCGTGCCGGCGGCACTGCTACGGCACTGCCGGCTCAGTGCCGAGATAGTGGTGTCGGAACCGAGGCGGGTGGCAGCCATAGGCCTGGCTGAAAGAGTCGCCAGTGAGCTTGGTGAAGAGGTATGTCCAGTGTATCTTAAACTTTGGAGCTTTGTTTTTAAATTTATGGAATTTAACCTCTGCTCGCGTTTTCCCCGCGAGATTCCCACAGGAACTATGTATTTTCCATAACAATTGCAGTGCCACTCAGAACTTTGAACACAAAGGCCTCCATGGCATTGTATTTCACTATGTCTTAACGTAACATAGGCCCAGTAAATGTCACTGACTACTTTGCTCATCAAAAACACAGGATATGCACATTACTACTTCGTGGCAGCCTTCTCTAGCAAAGCGGTGGTACCCACCCAGACGGACACTCTCAGAAGAGTTGGTCCTACCACATAAAACTTGTTCCCAGGTGGGTGAGTCGGTGGGCTACCACGTGCGTCTGCAGTCCAGGCCCCCTCGTCCGCCCGCCGGGTCGGTCCTGTACTGCACTTCGGGTGTTTTACTGAACAGACTGCATAGCAATCCTGGTATAATATATAAAGTACTTACTATTATAAAAAAAAAACATATAAAATCTTACTGAAAGTGGCCACTAACCCGTCCACAAACTACGCCGCAAGATTTTTCACACATTGTATATGGCAGACATTGTGTATGGTAGCATCCACATAATAGGGAATAGCAGTACTATTCCCTATAAATATATATATATAGGGAAAGTGTGAAAGATAGATTAAAGTGTGTTTGTATATTAAAGTGGATATTTAATTTTATACGGGTATACCTAACATTTTAGGTAAAGTAAAAAGGGGACTTTACTTATCCGAAATCCCGTGCTCACCAGGCTTATCCATTATTGTCTTCAAAGAGCTGTTAGAGTCATTTTAACTTTCATAAGTGCTCCTTTGGGGCCTATTTGAATAAAGACTTTTGAATTTGAATTTGAAAGGCTTACTGATCTGTGACTAAATGTTAGGACATGCAAGTAAAAAAACTTCAGACACTTCAAAGTATTCTGACTGACTGATCCCCACTGTAGGGTTGCAAGGATGCTCCCACGTCGTACTAGACGAAGCCCACGAAAGGGACGTCAACACTGATGTAACAATGCTGCTGCTGAAGAGAGCCATGGACCTCAACCCTGGACTGAGGCTGGTCATCATGAGCGCCACGCTTGACACTAAAGTTTTTACCGAGTGAGTCTTATTTTATCCAATTTAAACTTTTTTATGCTGTTTGGCAACGAGACGAGCTAGTCGTTTGCCTGATGGTAAGAATAACGCCGACCCATAACAATTGCTGTGCCATTCAGAACTTTGAAACAGAACTTGGAAATCGAACGCTAGAAACGTCAAAAATGAGAGTCAAAGTCGGGCGTATCTACTTGGCGCTAAAACGCCCCATACAAATTGACAGAACATCTGACGTCACTTGTTCTACGCGGGCCGTAAAGCTGTATTAAAAACACGAATTTTGTTGATTTGGCCGTGAAAAACTGTGTAAATACATTGCTTTATTCATTAAAATGAAAGAATCTGATGGTATCATTTAAATTACTAATTAATGATAAAAACAAATGTTGAATTTGGGAAACTTTTAGATGCCGTATCTTTGTGGAAATTATATATTTTTTGTGAATTTCATATTATTTATTTTGTTAATGTGATCTTCTTAAAACTGTATAACGACAGAAATTATGTATTTTGTATTTCATGCAACATCCCAATTGTTATGGGCTGGCGTTATGCTTACCATCAAACAAACGACCAGCTCGTCTCGTTATCCAGTAGTAGATAAAATTAATAATTACATATCCTTCCAGTTACTTCGAGTCAAGCGCCGTTATAGAAGTACCAGGCAGGACTTACCCGGTCGACGTGTCGTATTTAGAAGATATACAGAAGAAATACAATATATCACTCAAAAACACTCTGGCTAACTGTATGAGGGAAGAAGGGAGGCCGCAGTTGAATGTCACAGAGGTAAGCGAGCATTGCTTTAGTCTTGATCATTATCAGCCTCTTACGCTCCCACTGCTGGGATACCGGCCTGGGAGATATGGGCCATTATCCACCACGCGGGCCGAGTGTGGCTTGGTGGATGACACATGTCCTCGAATTTTGTGGTTCTTGAACATGCTGGTTTCCTCACGATGTTTTCCTTCACCGTTTTAGAGCGAATGCCAATAATCCGCACATAAGTTATTGGTGCGGGCCGAGCCGAGGTTCGAACTATGGTGCGTCGGATTGAAAGTCGCACTAGTTCCCGCTCGGCCACACTCGCTCTACTTAGTCTTGATAATTCCTAGTAATGGCTGTGTGGTTCGGGCTAAGAACCACCCCATCTCTTCCAGTGTGTGCCGTGAGAGCTGGCTAAGTGAATATCCGAATATCCAGGGAATGGGCAGCTCCATTCCACACGACACCAAAACACTAAATGAATACTAGCTTTTTCAGTGCACAAATTTTTATCCCGTTGCATGAATTTAACCTACCACTCTACGCTACAAAAATAAGTGTAGTTGTATGTGTCATTGACACGAGCTTTTCATTATGCGTAGATTGCCACGAGCTTGTCGTTATGCGCGGTACTGCCACGAGCTTGTTATTATGTGTGGCACTGCCACAAGGTTATCAGTATGCGTTTCACGGCCACGAGCTTGTCATTATGCGTGGCACCGCCACTAGCTTGTCATTATGCGTGGCACCGCCACGAGCTTGTCATTATGCGTGCCACCGCCACGAGTTTGGTATTATGCGTCGCACTGCCACAAGGCTGTCTATGCATGGCACTGCCACGACGTTGTTAGTATGCATTCCACTGCCACGAGCTTGTCATTATGCGCGGCACTGCCACCAGCGTTAGTATTGCGCTTGTTGCAGCATTGAGCTGTGTTTTTCCTTCTCTTTTGTGATTTTAAAATTGGTTTTGAAATTGTATTCAACGTTACAGATAACAGAAGTAATAAAAGCTGTTGATAAACATGAGAAAGAGGGCGCTATACTAGTGTTCCTCCCGGGCTGGGCCGAGATTAAATACGCTAAACAACTGCTGGACTCGCACTATGCGGGGTCAACTCTTCATCTTATCCTGCCCGTACATTCTAGGTTAGTAAAGTATAATAATTTTTTTTTAAATACTACTAGGTAAAGTGATGAGGGGAGTAGTTGCTTGATGGTAGCGTAACGCCAGCACATTACAATTGTTGTATAAAACACAAAATACATAATTACTGCCAGTAAATAGGTTTAAGAACGTCACAATAAGATAATAAAAAATAAATTCACAAAAAATTTAAAATTGCACAAAGATACGGCACGGCATCTGAAAGTTTCCCGAATTCAACGATTTTTTTTTATCATCTGATGCTAAGTAATTTAAATTACACCATCAGATCCTTTACATTTTAGTTAATAAAAAAATGTATGAACAAATGTGTACCTACCTAAACGCAGTTTTTTACGGCCAAAGTCAACAAAATGCATGTATTTAGTACAGTTTTACGGCCCACGTTGGGCAAATGACGTCAGATGTTCTGTCAAATTTGTATGGGGCGTTTTAGCGCTCAGTAGATACACACAACTCTGACTCTAATTTTAGACGTTTCTAGCGTTCGATTTCCAGTTTTTTTTATATAGACATTTGATTCTCATAAGAAAACGAATTGATTGGCATCATAAAAAAATGGAGTCAACATCCCTATTCAGAGCTAGTTTTGACAGCGGATGTCAAAATTCTCGTTTAAAATAATCGAAGTTGAAGCTTTATGAACCTCGGTTCATGAGTTAAACCAAGGTCATAGTTGGCCTTCGGTTAAAAATGGTCTCATGGACTACTTTGCTCATCAAACTGAAACATCAGTAAGGTTTGCACCGCCAAGCAGTAATCTGCTTGACGGTAGACGAGCGAAGCGGTGGTACCCACCCAGAAGAACAGTTAAGGTAGAGTTACGTCTACCACCTAACCAAATAAAAGCTTGTACAAAACCGATACATTTTCAGGTTATCAGCGTCAGATCAAACAAAGATGTTCGCGAAGCCAGGATTGGGTGTGAGGAAGATAGTTCTCGCCACCAATGTGGCGGAGACTTCCATCACTATACCCGACGTGTTGTATGTCGTAGATGCCGGCGCGCATCGGGAGAACAACCTCAAAGAGGGCTCAGGTAAAAAGCTGACGTCTTAAGTAACAAGCTGATGTCTCTTGTAACAAGCTGATGTCTCAGGTAACAAGCTGACGTCACAAATCACTGGTTGATGTCTCAGGTAACTGGCTGATGTCTTAAGTAACAAGCTGATGTCACAGATTACTGGTTGATGTCTCAGGGAACTGGCTGATGTCTTAAGTAATAAGCTGATGTCTTAGGTAACAAGCTGATATCTTAAGTAACAAGCTGATGTCACAGATCACTGATTGATGTCTCAGGTAACTGGCTGGTGTCTTAAGTAACAAGCTGATGTCTCAGATAACAAGCTGATGTCACAGATCACTGGTTGATGTCTCAGGTATCTGGCTGATATCTCGGGTAACAAGCTGTTGTCTCAGGTAAAAAGCTGATGTATCAGGTAACTGGCTGATGTCTTACATAGCTATTGATAGTTATTGGCTGATGTTTCGGATAACGAAATGAGTAGAATAGAATAAATAAACTCAATTTTTTTAAGATTTTATCATGTTAACAATATTTTGAAAACGGAATTAATTCCAGGCACAGCAAGTTTAGAAACCGTTTGGGTGTCGCTAGCTGGCGCAAAGCAGAGGTGCGGTCGAGCGGGCAGAGTGCAACCTGGTATGAACAATTATTAGTTATAAAAATTTAGATTTTTTTGTCTAACTTATCTATTGTTTAATTTATGTGATACATTATACATTGTAACGGGATATTTACCGTGATTATTATAAGCTGGTGAGCTCCCGATATTTCGACGCTGTTGCAAGCATCATGTTCACGGGAATACTGGCGAAACTGCGGGTGGATTGTAGACGAAATTATGAGCAGACAAATCTGTCTACCCGCTTTCTTTGTCTTTTACGCGTACTACTAGAACTCACTTGAAAGTCACGACAAAATACGCTCACAATACGATTATGTGATACAATCAAAATTACTTTATTTCCAGGTCATTGCTACAGACTGTACACGAAAAAGAAAGAGGCTGAGTTTGTACCTCACAATACGCCCGAAATATTAAGGTAAAACACATAATTTTACGCTTAAGGTATGCGCTTCGGCTATTTCCGAATTAGTCACCAATGTCCGCCACTCGTCCACTAACGAGTGTGCGTCGGAATCCCCCTTCCCTTTTCCATCACTTTTTTTTAACTGTCTTCCAAAAAAGGAGAAGGTTCTCAATTCGAGGGGTATTTTTATTTTATGTGTTACCTCAGATCTCCGTCATTTATAAACCGATTTGGAAAATTCTTTTTATTTTCTCATTTTGAAAAGTTATACTTTTAGATTGGTCCCGTCGAGATTTCATCGAAATCGGTTCAGTAGTTTGTCACTGACGCCATTTTTAAATGAACTTGTCTTGAAATATTATTTGATCTTATTTGAAATATTATTTGATTCTATAAATACGTATTTCTTTGCATACACCAATAGCGAGTAGCGTTCTCTGCTTACCACGGAGGAAACTCACCAAAATTATTATGAAATCATTACAGTACAGTCAAGTTGGATAACTTTGAATACTTTTCTCAGAATTGGACGGATATCAACATAAAAATGTATCAGTCTATGTCTTATTGATTAATGAGTGTTCTTTCATAACCAACTTTAAACTAATTCAATTAAAATATCGAATTTAAAAAATAAAGTTTTAAAAAATTCCGTTTTATTGGCCGTTCAAAGTTACCATCACTATTGAGTATCTTTGAACTTAGTTATTTTGGACATCGAAAACTCTTTATGTAGGTAATTTAACTGACTGGGGTAAGATTAACTCATATTTTGAATGAAAAAAAACATAGATCTGTCAAATTTTATCAACCTGTCAACATTATAAAACTTCATTGACAGCTGCCAATTTTATGTCACATTTAATACTCAGAATATTTGGTCATTCCATTTCACGCAATTATCAATGCTTTTGATGAAAATTTTTTTGAGGAAAAAATAAAGAATCTTCGAACCCGTTTTTTTTTCAAAGTTCATGACTGTACTGATTGTTATTTTTTTCAGAGTGCCGTTAGAACAAACGGTGTTAGATTGCAAAACATATGCGCCCAACGACAAAGCAAAGGACTTTCTCTCCCTACTGCCCGAGCCGCCCAGACTTAGGAACATACAGTATGCTGTCAACGATCTTATAGATATAGGTAAGAACCGTTCACTTCTCAAAAAAAAGATTACCAGAAGACGCAGGTTCGAATCCTGTTGGAAGCGAAATTTTTGGGATGTATATATTTGCGTGAACATCCACTAGTGTCGGTAAACACTATAAAATATATTTCATAAACAAGTAATATTATTTCAAATAAGTATAATATACAAACGTAAAAATATATATATTTATAAAGGGCCTCGTGTTCCATTCCAGGTGCCTTAACTCCATCGGAGAAGCTGACTCGCCTCGGCTCGCTGCTCGCGTCCCTCCCGCTGTCCCCCCGCGCTGCACTGGCACTGCTCCGCGGCGGCGCGGCGGGCGCGGCACTGGCCGCAGCCAACGGAGCCGTGCATCTGGACGCGCGCGTGGAACTGTTCAATAACGCCGCTGATAGGAGAGACGGTACGTGATATACTGCTGATATATGCTAAGCGTTGTGTTACAAACAAGCTGGTACTTTCGTTCACACTAAGTCACAACCCACACACACACACACATAGTCTACACAAACCACACACACACGCCCTCTTACTGATAATCTCTTTCACACTAACATACACCCCCTCGCACGCTTACACTGTTAACATCTACTACACACCGTCTCTCTCTCACTGTTTCTCTATCTCACACACACGCACACCATGTTCGCAGCCAGAGTAAATGCGTCTGGACACGTTCGTGGAGCTGTTCAATAACGCTGCTGATAAGAGAAATACGGGTAGGTGATAATATACTGGTGTATAGTAAACTCTGTATAACAAGAGTTTCATACACATAGCGAGCGCTAATCTTCTGTTTTACAGTAACACTTACACATACTCCACATACACACAACATAAACGGAGACGACGGACGCAAAAATTAAAAAAAAATTCAATTGTCCCCTTATATTACTCACGCCAATCTTTATAACCGGTCGATCAAAATGTCTGACGTAGGCTGTAATTATCAATTTTATTTAGTCCACATAGTAAGTAGATTCTAAATAAATTCACGCTAATGAATGACAAATTAAAAATTATTACGTTTACTTTTCTTTTTGACAGAGATAAGAGAAATTAAACGGCGCTTCAGTCCAACGTCAGATCATGCTGCCTTGCACTGGATACAGAGCGAATTCGAGAGTGAATTGAGCAGAACCAACTGGCAAACCATAGACAAATGGTGCGAGAAATACTCGCTGAGGAAAGAACGGCTTGGATATGTCAAATGTACGTCAAAGTTTTTTTTTTTAACGTTTTTTAGGGCAAGTTTGGGTAGGTGATCAGAGCCCTCCCCCCTCTGCCTCTAGGGTGAAGGTTGGTTCCTGGGCTTGCTTGGGTGGGTGATTAGAGCCCCCCCCCCCCCCCCTCTGCCTCCAGGATGTAGTTTGGTTGGTGTAGTTTGGTGAGTGATCAGAGCTCCACGTCTAGCCACCTACAAGCCCAAAGGTCCTCTTTATGCCATAGCTCTATTATTTAAAATCCGGGACTAGTAAAACCCCAACCGCCTCAGCTAACACAAAAACAGGTTGTAACATTTTTCTTTAATTTCAGCTCTCTCAAGCCTGTATCTTCGTGAATTACTAAAAACCGGAATCATAGAGCGCCATCTAGAGTTAGAAGACATAAACCGATTCTCAGACATCGACGATTTGACTGTCGCGACACTTTTCTCTGGTGTCGGCTCTCTGTTGATCACAAGGAAACATGTTAGAACGAAAGGGAAATTGAAGACTGTGAATGAACTGTTTACAACGTAAGTGTTGCCATCTCTGACATTTTTAAAAATCTAGGAGTGCAGGGGTCTGAGTATGTAAGGCTGATATTCAGAGACGAGTCTAAGCGTGGACTTTGTCTTCCTTATGTCAAAAAGTAAAGCTTACGCTCTAATTTGTATTCAGGGACATTTGGAACACTACTTAAACTTAGCGTATGCTAAGCAAAGCCTGAGTAGGCTATATCGACTACTTGAGCCGCTCTCAAAACAGAATTGGCGCCACCAAATGATAACGGTAGTAACCATAGTAACCAAACATTGAAATGTCAAACTTCAAAACTAAAATGTTTCATTTATTATAATATCAAAATAGATTTTTACCATTAATATTGTTGTTTCACTCACTCCAGTGACATTTTGTATATCGCTATCTTTGTTGTATTGCTATTCATACATAAATGATGAAACCGGTAAACGTTCCGGTGAAAAAATTAAAAACTTAACAGCCATAGATAACAGAGTGTAAGCTTAGCTTAGACCGTACATGAACTTTCATGTCTGAATACGAATTTGATTGAGCGGCTTAGCTGATGCTTTGCTAAGACAGTTCTTAGATCGTTTTAAGCTGTTGTCTCTGAATATTAACCTAGGTGTTCATGTGGTTTTTCCTCAGAACTGGCGACCGTGCTCACATAGCATCAGAAAGCGTTAACCATGCTCTAACAAAAGTGACCTCCAAACCGACCCTGGTGGCGTACTGCGGCGGGCACCACTCGACGGAGCGCCGCGCCCTCACACTGTACCAGACGTCCGTTCTCTCCCCGCAGGCCGTGTTGCTGTTTAGTACCGGATCAGTCGAGCAGGTGAGTTTGTATTACTCGATGATATGATAGTATTAGTCGACGAGGTGAGGTTTTATATAAGTCTATGATATTTTTTTTAATTCTTTTTTATGAATTAATAATAAAATTATAATAATAATATAGTTTATTTCTCAAAAACAATTACAAGGTGCTCAAAATTTACAACGGGCCCCAAACTAGGCATAGCCTGTATCTTGGATGCCCAAGTTCCAGCGGTTTCCAAAAATGTTGCTGCGCTAGGTTGCACATATTTTCATCTTGAAATATTTCCAAACATTAAGTGGCAGAGGATTATATTAAGTTAATTAATTAAATGAACATAGAAAAACAAAATTGAAATTATGAAATTAAAAACTATTTGTAAAATACCTAATTGTGTGAGTGAGTGTTGTGTGGTGTGTTGTGAGTGTAAGTAAATGTAATGTCAGTTATGAAATTAATGTTTGAGTAGGTAAGTACTAAAGCCATTTTGTAGTCAATATAACAGTCGGGGCTTATTTATTTTACTGTTGTATTAATCATGACAGTAACATACTATGCAATGCATTGTCCATTAGAACATCTAGATATCACATGTTTTCACAAGTCTCTCCGTCAGGGCATAAGTAAGAGAAAATAACCATTTTTTAATTTTACTTTTTGCTTCCCTTCTTGTACTGTTCCTTATTTCGACAGATCTACAGACCGCGTTATACGTGAAAATGTGTACATATTTTGGGAGGCGACTGGCAAAAGCTGGCAAAATTATTGTATTTATTTCTTTAACTTATCGTATCTTGTGACATTATATCTTAGTTTAAAGTAAATCCGAATTCTTACTAATCCTATTGCCTACTAATATTATAAATGCGAAAGTGTGTTTGTCTGTTTGTTGGTTTGTCCTTCTTTCACGCTGCAACGGAGCAACGGATCCACGTGATTTTTAGCATAGTTATAGTTTATAGAGGTTTATAGTTCGGAGAGTAACATAGGCTACTTTTTATCCCGAAAAAATGCACGGTTCCTGTGGGACCGTGCATTTGGTGGTTGTTATGTTATGCTGGCGTTATGCTTACCATCAGACAAAAGACCAGCTCGTCTCGTTAACAAAGAGCATTTTTTTTTTTTAAATTCTGTTATGGCATATCTAATCATTTTAGACGTAATTATCTTTAGTGTATCATGTTTACGACGATATCTTGTGTTACTGGGCAGTGAGTACGGAATAAAAACGATTTTAATGTCTAGACTAGAAATAATTTATTCAAACAACACTGGTCAGAACAGCATAATTAAAAAAACTTGCGTCTGGTATAAATACCAGAAAATGTAAACAAAAAAGCAAAGAATAACTACTTATCTCTTGTCTAAAAATACAGAAAATAGTTATTTACCTTATCCATAAGTAAGAAGTCTATGGTCTTAAAAATTACATGTAAATATATCTACATATACAAAAAATAAAACTGAAGTGTTTCTTTGTAACATCAAAATAACAGCTTTTTACTAAATGCATATTATAGTATACACATATAACAAAACATCCGTTTTTAGAAATTTTGTCTGTCTGTTTATTACGGGTAATCTCGGAAACGGCTAGACCGATTTTGATGGGACTTTCACAGGCAGATAGCTGATGTTCCAAGGACTAACTTAGGCTATGTGAGCGAAGCCGCGTGGCACAGGTAGTATCTCAATAATGTACGTACGAATTTACATTTGAAATGTATGAGAGACCATATTTTTCAACTACCTACAATGTTAAGCTTGTTTTTGGCAAAACACGGTAGATAACGTACGGAACTCTCTCTATGCGAATTCAAGTCGCACTTGTCTGGTTTTTTATATAAGTAGGTAGTTTAAGTTCTATCTACTAAACTTTACATTGTTAGTTGTTAGCATTAGAATCATTGTAAAAAACCAATTTTTTGAAAAAGAATGCCGTGACGAGTTTCTTGCCCTTCTTCCTCGGCCTATACCAATTTGGAACGGGCACGGTGGGTTTCTGGAAGGTTCGTTGACTTTGAGCACGGATTGGGTCTGTTGGTGTCTTTGTCATTTATTATGTTCTGATAAAAACAGCATTAGATTTAGTCTGTGATTCGGGTGGACGAATGTTGCAGAGGCCGGCTGTTAGAGTCATTTATTTTAACTTTCATAAGTGCTCCTTTGGGACCTATTTGAATAAAGCATTTTGAATTAGAATTTGAATCTAGAACTTTCCAAGCATTGGCCAGCTATTTTCCCGTATCGTTTGAGTAAACAGAAGCTTCTCTCGTGTACATAGTAACTTGTGACGAAACGTCAACATACTATTAAGTCATCACTAAGAATATATTATGTACATAAATAATATGTATGTTAATCCATCCGAGAAAACTTCCTCTATCACATGATTATGTCATATTAATATAATAAAATAAATGGTTTACAAAGATAATTGTAACACTATTTCAAATGAGTTTTACCTTATAACATACTTAAGTATTATATTTCAAGGAAATTTGTTAATATTGCACTTCGTTCTAGTAGAATCATGTAGAATGTTCTAACCTTCCATGCGATTATTTGACAATTCTATATGTACCCACAGCATTCTTTCTTATAATAAAATGATTAAGATATTTAAAAATTGAATTTTTTTTATGCTATTTGGTACGTGACGAGCTGGTCGTTTGCCTGATGGTAAGCACAACGCCGGCCTATATGAACTGCAGTGCTATACTCATAATTTTGAAATACAAATGCCTGCGCGGCACTGCAGTGCGCTCGTTACCCTGAGACATTAGGTATTAAGTCTCATAAGCCCAGTAATTTCACTGGCTACTCTGCTCATCAAACCGGAGCACAGTAATGCTTGCACGTTACTGCTTGGCGGCAGACTTCACTCACAAAGCGGTGGTAACAACCCAGACGGACACCCGCAGAAGAGTTAGTCCTATCACTAACGAATAACGTTCTGGAATAATACACACAGACTATAAAGATAAATACCACGTGGGCGAATCCAGGAGCAGAAGCTAGTTTTTTTATATTTTTTTTCTATTGAGGGTACATACTTCACGTTCTAAAGTGTTTGTTATTGTTTCAGATCCAGAGTGACGGGGAAACAGCGGTGCTTGGTATACAAAAACACAAGCTGCATATACACGTACCGGCTAGGTTAGTGTCCATTCAAATAGGTTTACCTAATTCTTAGACGTACTAAAGGTAAGATTCAGAGAGAAGTCTAAGCGTGTATTTTTGCTTCCATATGTCAAAATTCAGCACTTACGTTCAAATTCATATTCAGAGACGTTTGGAACATTGCTTAGCGTAAAGCAACGAAATCGGCTACTTTAGTCGCTCTTAAAACAGAAGCGGCGCCACCAAACGATAACGGTAGTAACCATAGTAACCAAACATTGAAATGTCAAACTTCAAAACTAAAATGTTTCATTTGTTATAATATCAAAATAGATTTCTACCATTAATATTGTTGTTTCACTCACTCCAGTGACATTTTGTATATCGCTATCTTTGTTGTATTGCTATTCATACATAAATGATAAAACCGGTAAACGTTCCGGTGAAAAAATTAAAAACTTAACAGCCATAGATACCAGAGTGTAATCTTAGCTTAGACCGTACATGAACTTTCATTTCTGAATACGAATTTGATTGAGCGGCTTAGCCGATGCTTTGCTTAGACAGTTCTTAGATCGTTTTAAGCTGTTGTCTCTGAATATTATCCTTAGGTTTTAGCGTATTCGCTATCTTAGACCACATTCGTCGCTCAAAATTAGGCACGACTAGCTGCTGCCCGCAGTTTCACCCGCGTGGAGATATTATAAATCATGGATTTTATTTTTTTGCGCGGAACCCTAATTCGTTTTCTAAAATAAATGTAGCCTAAGTTACTCCTTATAACATCAGCTATCTGCCAGTGAAAGTCCCGTCAAAATCGGCCCAGCCGTTTCTGAGATTACCCGGAACAAACAGAGAGATAGACAAAAATTTCAAAAATTATATCTCTGATGTAGGTACCGTACGTACTTTCATAATATGCATTTGGTAAAAAGCTGTTATTTTGATATTAGAAACAGACACTTCAATTTTATTTATTTGTATAGATAGTGATTAATTTGACCTATCGAGTATAAAAAAACTAACAAACTTTTCATCCTTGACGATATTATTATTTTCCGTACTTACCTAATAATATTTGTTTATGTAATATATTTTGTAATTTCAACTGCAATAATTCCGGGTATTCTTTATTTATTTCCTTGATTGCAGCATTCCTTATGCGTACAATATACGTCAGCAGTCTATCGGCCCGGCTCAAATCACATAATACTTGCGATTTATATATTATATAAGTTTAGGGTCCGTTCTTGTAGTGACGTCATTAAATATGTACAATTGTATAATAATAAAAACAATGGGTAATGTAGTACCGGATCTCTTCATGCGGGTGGCGTAGGAGCTGGTGAAGGGAATATCCAGGGAATGGGCAGCAGGATTCTCCTCATAATCTACTGCGATCATGACGCTTGCCAAGCTTCATATTCTATAGGTGCCATTAGATGGTGCATGTTTGCGTTTTGCTGTCAAAATAACCATGGTTTTTCAACAAGCGCGGATTACGAGGTGCCTATTACACGATCACGCACGGCTTGAAGTAAGACCATCAAAAATCCTTGAAACAGACCAGAACAGCAATACGGCCAGATAGTGCTGACTCTTTCACTCCTAAGTCCTCATTGGGCTCAATATATCTATATCACTTGCGCATCAACCGCACCTTCTGCACTGAACAGGGTGTGGTTGTCAAATTTTTTTTTTTACTAGAGTTGTTGAAACGGCAGTAATGGTTTGCATAACCATCAATTATGAAAAGAATAGGAGATTCATGTAAATTATTATTGGATGATAAAAAAAAATTACTGAATTCGGGAAGCTTTTAGATGAAGTATCCTTGTGGAAATTATATTTTTTGTTGCGAATTTCATTTTTATTGTTTTAATTTGATCTTCTTCATTCTGCATGTTTAACAACAGTTATTATATATTTTGTGTTTTAAGCAACATCCCTGTTGTTAGGGAAATCCAAAATGTCTGTGTTTAACATCACGTAAAACCCGATAAATCAATTTTAAGATTATCCCAACGTATTCAAGAGCTAATGTAATATATCTGAGGCGTGCGTGCGTGTCCCATCGATTTGCGTCACTTGATACCTCAAAAGCTAAAAACCAGTAGTAAAACTCGTAAAATATAGAATAATAAAATGGAATCCCGACCTTTGTAAGTCTACCGTCAAATTACGTCAGCTTAGATGACGTATATAATTACGCCCACCACAGGTGTTTGTCGACCAATTTTAGACTTGGGCATGGTAGTTGGTAGCTAGACGAACACTAGAAAATGCTTTGCCATAGTACTGGATCATTCAATTGATCTATTGGAAATCGTTAAATGTAAAATCAGACATCGGAAAACTATTTCCTTTTTTATTAAAAAAAAGTGTGCTTTCCACTGATAGGCTCCTATTTCCTATTATCCTTCTATTTTCTTCCTATTTCCGTCCAAATATATGTTGGTCTCATGTATTTCTACACTAGCTTCTGCCCGTAGTTTCATCCGCGTTCCCATAAGAACCGTGCATTTTTCCTGGATAAAAGTATATCCTAATCTAAACATCTATACAAATAATTGTACTAAATGCATATGAAAGTATATACGGAACCTATAACAAAACAACCATTTTTTTAAATTTTATCTGTCTGTCTGTTTGTTCCGGGTAATCTCCAAAACGGCTGGACCGATTTTGACGGGACTTTCACTGTCAGATGTCTGATGTTACAAGGAGTAACTTAGGCTACATTAATTTTAGAAAAAGAATTAGAGTTCCGCCTAAATAAAATAAAACCCATGAAATCCAATATCTCCAAGCGGGTGAAACCGCGGGCAGTAGGTAGTATATAAATAAAAAAAAATTAATGATCTCTTATTATATTTCACAGCCAATCAGAAGCCCTGCTGAAGGCCCGTCAGATGCTCTGGGGTACTTTCAACTATTATATAGATCGGGATACGAAAGATTTGGACTATGAAGAAATTACCTCAATGTCTAGGTTCAAGATCAGACTACTGAAAGCAATCTGCAGGATACTAGTTGAAGCCAACGATAATAGTCAAATAGAAGGAAAAATTAATGTTGAAAATTTTAATTGAATAAATTATTGTCATAAATATTAATGTTTTTTTATGAAATGAAATGAAATATATATTTATTGTGAAACTGTGTGTGTGGATGTTTCGTTGTTAAGTTTTAGCATAATCATGAATCAACAGTTTGTCCAACTTTTGATGGACATACAATATTTTTAATAGACATAAATTAATAATACCAAAAAATAATAATATTAACAAACATGACATAAATTATTATTACAAATTCTTAAAATAATTCTCATGTCATAAAAAGATTTTTCTGTAAGCCACCTCTGAAGTTTTCTCTTGAATTGCTTATATTATTATTGTAGGTATACATACCTATACCTATAACAAAGGCAGTGCCACCCAGAAAGTCTTTAAAGTGGAACCTTTGCCCTGAGATATCCTACTAATCCTACTTCCTACTAATATTATAAATGCGAAAGTTTGTTTGTCTGTTTGTTGGTTTGTCCTATCAAGCAGCAACGGATCGAGGTGATTTTTGGCATAGATATAGATTGTGGACCGGAGAGTAACATAGGCTACTTTTTATCCCGGATAATGCACGGTTCCTGTGGGAACGCGGGTGAAATCCGCGGGCAGAAGCTAGTCAGGTTAAAATAAGAAGTCTAACGTCCAATAACAGCGAACTTGCTGGTTACTACATTACTCATAATATTGGAACGCAGTAATACATGCACATTATTGCTTGGCGGCAGACTACACGAGCAAAGCGGTGGTAGCCACAGGCGGACACTCGCGGAAGAGTGCTACCATCTGGTAAAATGTTCTATATACCTCTATCCTACTAATATTATAAATGCGAAAGTGTCTGTGGTTTGTCCTTCTTTCACGCAGTAACGGATCGACGTTATTTTTTGGCATAAATATAGTTTATGGACCGGAGAGTAACATAGGCTATTTTTTGTCCCGGAAAACTGCACGGTTCCTGTGGGAACACGGGTGAAGACTGCCGGCAAAAGCTAGTACCTCTATAATAGGTACTACTCAAACTATTTACGAATATGAATTTGTTTCCTTTTTCCTAATATAGGTATATTATTATCAATGATTGTGATTCTGAAGTTGTAAGTTTGATTATTATTCCCCGAATCAAATCGTGTAGTTGAATCATTTTGTGGATTCGTTGCGTGATTCTAAGTATTTGATATAGCAAAAGGAAATGATATGTTAATATTTGTTTTAATAAATGGTATTTTCAAAATCCCCGGCGCGGCAGCAGGTAGGTACATCGAATATCTAAGAACAGTTTGAAACACAAACAAAATACGACAACATATTTTAGTTGTTTTTATTGTAACACAGTAGGTACAGACACGTGGTCCATACTCTTGAGAAAACAACATAAGTACGTATTATAGGTAAAAAATGACGGGTTTCACCAACCATTTTGTACCGAAGTTCAGTGTTGTATGTCAAAGTTGTATGAATTAGGTTTAGCTCATGAACTGAGGTTCATGTAGGTAGCTTAGACTTCGGATTATTTTAAACATGCATTTTTACTTCTGCTGTTTTATTAATGTGGATGTTTCGATCGCGTTTTTATTTATCTTGTTCTCGAGGAGGTTCTTTTGTTTTTTAATATCGAACATTGTTTGTTGCATATGTCACTAATTATTCTGCTAATGAGGTAGGTAACTATCTAAAACAATGCAAAGAGCTGATAGACTTCCTAAAAAAGTACTAAACGGTGGAAAAGTTAAACTGGGTCTTACCACAAAAAAATTTACCACACGTTAAACCTGTATTAATCACTGTTTAACGCCTAAACTTGCCTTAGTCGCGCGATTAAATATGAGCAACCACAAATCCTGATTTAAGTAGTGTCGTAACACAATTCTTATCTCACACAGTTCTTATATTATTATCGCTTGTCTCCTCGCTTTATGGGGAAGCCTCTATGCCCTAGTGTCCTGTGAATCTTGCAGAATAGTAGACAAACATAAACCTTCATAAGTAAGTACCTATTAGGTAATGTTCGTGATTTGTTTACGTTCAGTCAATAGTCAATACCTGCCTACCGCGTATTGCGCGTACTTTGTTACCCAGAAGTACCTACTCAAAATATGTGTCTCATACCTAACCGGAAAACAGGAATTTATAATTTGTTAGCATAATATTTTGACACTAAATAGGTCAAGACAGGAACAGACCATAGCGTGTAACGGCGCACGTGAACTTTGACACGTAGACATAATTTTGTACAAAAAAAAATCAGTTCTAGAAAAAATAGGAAGGTAACCTAGCCAGAAGCCTACGAGTTAGGTACGATACATACCGTGTTACCACAAAAAACACTTTAGATGCCTGTTTAGCTAGACAGTGTCTAAAGATAAACGTACATATAAAATGATTAGTTTCACAACAGAATTGAGTTAGACAACGGTTGACACTACTTAATCAGGATTTGTGGTTGCTCATATTTAATCGAGCGACTAAGGCATGGTTAGGCGTTAAACAGTGTTTAACACAGGTTTAACGTGTGTTGCGGTTGTAGTAGGTACAGTACCTACCTACTTGATGTACTCTACTTAGGTACATATGCTCTTTGCTTGAACTATTATCTATTCTGTGATTTCTGTGGTTCTATTTACTACTGTGGTTCTAGTCTAACAATAAGTACCTACCACCGGGTCTTACCACAAAAAATTAAACACACACGTTAAACCTGTGTTAATCACTGTTTAACGCCTAAACTTGCCTTAGTTGTGCGATTAAATATGAGCAACCACAAATCCTGATTTAAGTAGTGTCTAACTATTGTCTAACACAATTCTGTTGTGACATTTCTAATCATTTTTGACGTTTATCTTTAGACACTGTCTAGCTAAATAATATAGTTTTTTGTGGTAACACTAGGTGTAACTCACAGTGATTATATACTCTTTGTAACTCACTATTTGGACAATCCTAGGGGTGACTGGTGAGGGTTGGTACCACCAACATATTGTATGTGTAAACAAACATTATTACTACCTAATACTTTCCCTGTACCAAACCATGGTTCACCATTAAACCACCCATGAACGAAATGGGAAAATAAACAGTAAACACTGATCCTCTATAGGAATTGTGAATTGTGATGTAAGTTTTATATAAAATCAAACGGCCTTAGCGCCGCCGCACAGTCGCATAAACACTCACGTCGCGATCGGTAGTGGTGTACGGCTCGTGATTTGTAGAATAGAACCGGTTTACGATTATTCTTTCCAACCTGCCCTTGACCAAACCGGACAGTATTTTTCCTAATCAAGACAATTTAAGTGCTGTGTGAGACTTGTGACAATGGAATAACAAAGTCTAGTTAAGTTCTAAATTAGAATTTCGGCAATATGTTTTTCTGTGTTTTGTTTCTTTGTGTTGTGACGTGCTACGCACAAAAAGCTCCGGAATTAGAGAACGCGACGACGAGTCTCCGCAATGGCCTTACTGAGCATATCGGTAACTTTTCCCTTGAATTCCTGTTCCATACAGCTAAACTTCAACCTGGAGGGCAGAACATGATCGTTTCGCCTTTTACTGTATGGACAGTGTTAGCAGTTATTTCTGAAGGAGCTTCTGGGAGAACGAAGGCTGAGATAAACAACGCGATAAGACTGCCATCTAGAAACCTAAATAGTACGAGACGAGGTTATGGAGAGATAGCCCAATGGCTACGAGTCAACACTACAACAGTTGTTCTTGCTAAGTTCAACGGTATATTTGTAGACCGTGACAGCCTTCCACATTCAGAGTTCAGGGAAACTGTGAAGAAGGAATATGATACAGATATGGTCTTCGTCAACTTCAAGGATAAAGTAAATAGTGCCAACTATCTGAATGCAGCTGTTTCTAACTTCACTCATGGAAGGATCCCGCATATAGTTGAAAGCAGTTACTTTCAAGATACACACATGATATTGACAAGTGCTTTATATTTCAAAGGACAATGGACTGTTCCATTCAACACATCAAACACTATGAAGCAGCCGTTCTTTGATAGCAATGGTAAACAAATAGGAGAAGTCAACATGATGTACAACCGTCACACATTTCCATTCGCTAACATCAAAGAACTGAAAGCTAGAGTTATTGAGCTGCCTTATGGTATAGAAAACCGTCTCTCCATGCTTATTATGTTGCCCAACCCTGGAGTATCTCTTGAAGACATGTTCGTGAATTTCCAGAACCTTACTTTAGATCGGTTCTTCGAGCAATTGAGATTATCAAAAGAAGAATTTTCTGATGATGAAGTTGACTGCTTCATTCCCCGCTTTAAAATTGAGTCAAACATAGATTTAGCTGATGTTCTACAAAGTAGAATGGGTATTAAAGACTTATTTGACATGAAAGAAGCGAGATTACCATTCATGGCAAGAACACCAGTGTATGTCTCTAAAATAGTACATAAAGCTGAGATAGAAGTAACAGAAGAAGGTACTGCTGCATCAGCGGTGACAATAGCTGAATTTAGCAACCGTATAGGAGTGGTGCGGTTCGAAGCGAGCCGTCCATTTACATATATGATTATAGAGAAAGTAACAAATTCAATTGTTTTCGGAGGCTTCTACAAGCAACCTACTTTATATTAGATCACCTAATTGTGTAAATTGTGATTTGTGTGATAAAAAGTGATATCAAAATTTTGAAGTTTAATAGTCTCTAAAATCTGTACTTAATCAAACTTGTTTTCGTATGTACATTCATTAACAATTACATTGTTTCCATTTTTCTTAGCCTAATAAGGTTTATTCATTTAGTACCAGCCAAGTTGGTGTTATTTTGAAATGTCATACTTCATAATATCATGGAAAATCCAACCGTTTTCCTTAAATCTTTTGTTTGTATAAATTCCTGGCGTTTGTAATTTGTTGAAAACAAGATACTCATAGTGGGCTGCCACAAGGATTTTCCTTTGATTTTTTCTGGGAATTTGTAATAAAATGTTTTTATGGAAACTTTTATGACTTATTTCATTCTTAAAGATTTCCATAAATCAAAAAGGGCATGCATAAAATTCTCCAGAGATATAGGTAATTTTTATTCTTAAACTGTTGTCTCTCAGAATATTGGCAAAACACAGTCAGCAAAAAAATATAGCCATTGAAATTAGCCCGTGAAATTACAGGGCTTACCTAATATCACTGGGTGTGCACTGCCATTGTTATGGGCCCGCATATTGCTTATAATCAGGCAAACAACCAAGTTATGAATTAGTATAAAATATTATATTATGTAATCAAGATTTTATACTTACCTCTTTTTTTATTTTATATTTTTTGTTTATGTGTCCAGTGAATAAACTTAAAACCTGTGTACTTCTTACTATGCTATTAATTTTTTAAAGTAGGCAGTAAATTAGAAAATGCATAATGTAATGTGTGTTTTGTTATTATTATCTAAGAAAGCATTAAAAATAATTGGTTTCTGAGAACTTTAACTGGTTATGTAATGAAAACAGCACTGGTTACAAAATTTGCGATTATCAATGATTATGTAAATTTGGTATAAGATTAGTATTTCTAAGGACCATTTATTGCTTATAATGCAAAACCAGTTTTCTCAGAATATGTATGATTTGTTGAGGATCAAAGTAATATTATACTTATTATGTTAATAATTTTTTTCTATAGGTAAATGATTAATAATTGGCTTCTTGAAACAGGCTTTAATTGTTTTGAATTAGTAACACGGAGGGACTTGTAGGACTCTATAAATCTGTAAATTACCTACCTTTGAAACTTGGAAAAGTGAGTTTAACCAATTTACTGAGGTACTGTAGCATCTATCAGTTTACCTAGATACACATTATATTGTTGACTACATTATACGAAATAATTACGAGAACATTCAAATTCATTTCTGTATTCATTATCATTTGTACAATCTCATTGTGTTGTCAAATAGTTCTTAAACGATTTCTAATTAGTGACAAGAAGAACAGATTTGTCTGAGTACAGTGCTCATCATTAAGGCATGATTTTATTTTAAAATAGATCAGCTGTTAAATATGTAAATTTTTGCTATCAGCTTTGAACTTGGTGCCTTGTTTATCTGGGGTCATTAGTTTGAGTGTAAGATGTCTGTTATCAGTAAAGTTGAATATATTAAGTTATGTTTACAAGCCTGCAATAAGATGAACCTATGAGATTATGTTACATGTAAGCCTAAAATCTATCCTTTTTTCTATTTGATTAAGATAATTTGGTTTAAACTAATTTTGATCCTCCATGCTTACAACTAAGTTTCTTAAACTATGGTGATCATTGTGTAGTCTAAATTAATGGGCTCTGCAATGCTTTACCTTCTTATTTTTCTTTAATGTTTTAACAATACAAATTATATAATTTTTTACGAAAATAGGTGTATTTCTGGCATGCTATTTAGAAAAAAACTAAATGGAATGGTATCCCCCCGCCATGAAACATGTACCTAGGTAATTTGTGAGAAATGCCCTCCTCTAAATAATAGTTTTAGATGGCATGTCAGAATCGCACCCGATTTGATGTTAATGTATGTAGTCTGTTCAGAAAGAGTCCCATTGTGGGATATGAGGGCGCTGCTGTGCTTAATTACCTATTTGTTTAGCGGACAATACAATAGCGCGTCTGTTCCGTTCTAATCCTATTACAACTGTAACTATTTATTTCATTTATGATTTAAAATGCCGACAGAAAGAAACCAGCTCCTAATTTTTGTTGAAATATGTATGGGAGCGTTAGTTCACAATTTGGCCGCGACGGCACTCTTTGTGAACAGACTATAAGTAGTAATGATATGAATGATCGATTATACAATAAAACGATATATCAACTAGTCGGGAATAGTTTTAAGGAAAATAATTTTAACATTGTGTACTCTCAGCATTTTAAGCTATCTCTAAATTCTCCAAAATATTCTAAAATTGTCACAAATGGTAGGAACAGTAATACTCAAGGATACAAGGATTTAAATGTTTACTTCAAAACAAATTACTCATTACTATAATAGATGTTTTATACTAATTAAACAGAAATTAATATTAATTTAATTGAAACAGGAAAAAGTATTTAGGTATAATAAAACCTGTAAACAGATTTGTTTACAGACAGACTTACGTATTTGTTACCTATTTGTCTATTTAATTATTTTTTTCTTTTAACTTAATAAGGTATCAGTGAGAATTTCGATGCTGACTGTACAAATGAACCTATGGCAGCCCAAACGTAGATTAAAAATTTAGTCTTAGAATAAAAATAGTGATGTAAAATATCTGTTAATCTAACTTTACATAAGTTCAAGATAAGTAATTTGTTCTAGAAAGTTGCCTATTATATGTATCTAGTTGAAATTATTAGTACAGTACATATTGTGCCAGAATTATAACTCTTGTAATAAGTGCTGATATGATTTCTAGTGGAAAATAAATCTGAAAAATAAAGCAATATTTAGTAAATAGGTCTACCTACCTAATTATTTATTTTCTCATCTCTACTCTACATGAGTAAAATCCGGACATATGCACTAGAAATACCTAACTACATTTCATGCTTATTTTGATATAAGTAGGAGCTTACTATTTTAACTTTTTTTTAAGCATATAATATGAACTAAGTACCTATATAAATTATAGTTGGATAAAAAGAGAAAGACACAATATAATTGTAACTTTACACTTTCGGTTAGTTGTATCTGACTCACTACCTATCACTTCTATACCTATACTAGTTCTAGTTACATATCTAAGTACGGAGTACCTACCTACTTTATAGTATAGTAAAACGTAGTGAACCATCTGTTTACTTATATCTACTTATACTTATAGTTAAATTAACTGAAAATCCAGTTATCCTTTAAACAAGGCAATACACTGGAAAAACCCTATAGGTCACTGGCTGAGCAGCACGGGCTTATCGCTTGGGAAAACCCGACTCACCGCCGTGTTTTGAAAACTAGTTCCAATTCCCATTTGCAATAAAGTGAATTATCGATTAAAATGAATGAATTTGCGGTTGGCAGCGAACTACACGGTATAAATATAGGTATTGTGCAGAATTATGCTTTATCGTGAGTCAACGGAGCGATCGTTGCGGTTTAATTGTTTGTTTGTATTTTAATTGGATTTTACCAAGAATAACCGAGGGTTCGAGACTTACTAGGTACATGTCAAAAATGCATCTGAAGTTAGCTTAGCAGTTGTGCACACGATAACCTGCATTACAAGCACCATTTTTTTATACAGAGTGTATTTTTTAGACGGGGCAGTGAGCTACACGAAAGCTTTCTGAGCAGACGACTCTTTTTTGAAGACATTTTGACCTGTATCTATAGATGTTGGAAACAATGTAGAAAAGAAAGAAATGTATTTATTAGTAGCATCAAGTAACGCATCTAGGTATAACCACAATGAAGTGCCGTATCTAGAAAAGAGACATCATATACAGGCTGAGTTTGAAATTCGGACGAGGGTGATTAGGTTAGGATCATGGCTATCGACAAGTTGTGAGAACCTCCCTCGGAAATACTTACGTCATTCAAAAATTACATACAAAAATAATTTCAACTTTAAGTGCGCGGCAATACCTAGAATTGTTTCTAAGTCTATTCTAATCAACATCATCATTTAGCAAAGTTCAACATAGTTCGAGTGAATCAGCTGATCTAGGGCTGCCCGTTTGTTGTAGAATTTTGACATAAACTTTTTAAATGCCATTTCTACAATGAAAAATTCCTAATTTCAAACAGTTGTAAAACAATATGTTGGAGTAGATTGACCCCCTTTCGGGATAACATGCCAGTTCAAATATTCTAAGTTTCCCTTGAATAATAATGTTCCGTGGACTAGAGTCTCCTCATTCTAAAAAGTACATCATCGAGAAAAAGGTCAAGAAACTTGACGGCTGAGTGGTCATCGGCCTATATCCGAATTGCTTGACATCTTCACACTAATTCCTAATATCTAAATACCTATTTCCAGTAGGTATTCATTATTCCCGGAGACGTTTTGACTATCTCAAAGTGCATCAAGGAAATGATTTTAATTGAAGCCTCTTTTTGTCGTCAGGGAAAACGTGGAGCATAGCACAAACACAAACTATAAAGAGATACCAGCTCGCCATCTGTTGGTGATACTATGCCTACTACTATGTTATATCGGGAAGTTGAAACTTGTTAGGGCTAGATGGCGCTATATCTAAAATATACCGACCGTTCGGTGGCACAGCACGGTCCTTGGGAATTTCTTGCAATTTTGGATAAAAAAATATTTTGAGATGTTTTCGACATAATTTCAAGGCCAGCCAGGCTAACATGCGCACCGTGACAAAATTTACTCGTGGCGTTATCTCGTGGAAAGAAGAGATAACTAGTCTTCTCGACAACCGCTAACATGGCTTAGCGAGTTTGTCGTTTCGTTTTGTCACATGACGACAAACACGAACGGTTCTATTATCTGTGTCTGTTTTGTCGACAAACGCTAACATGGCGCGTCAAGTTTTCTCATTATTTGTCTACTTTTGACGAGTAGTTTGTCGTCGAACTTTTTAAGGACGAGTAAAACTGTAACACGGTAACTAGTGTTCTGTGATAACCTGATACCTATATAATTTGTGTTTCTGTTCTGTGACTATTACTGCCAACGACTATCTCCGAAAGCATACATACTGATCTGTGTCCGAAAGCGTGATAATGGCAGTACCATATTAGAATTATGTTTTAACTATAAATGAAGAGCGCGAGCGACGCAAAATTCAAAGGAAAGTAGGTAGGGACGAATAAAAAATTAAAAATGTTACTATACATAATATATGTACTATAGCTGAATTTTTAAAGTAATTCATTTGACCACTGAATTTCTAGAATTCTATTTAAATTATTGGTTTTATTTTTTGACACTTTAGTATAATTAATAAGAAAAATAATAACATTTGATATTATATATAAGTACCTATAGGAAATGAAATATGAATTGTGTTACGATTATTGTGTCATTCGTTATTTGTAATATTTTCAATTCAAGGATAGTTAATTATTCTAATATTTGCATGTCACAATGAGCTGTAACAGTTGTTTATTTAGATATTTGTTTGGTTTTATTTACAAAAGAAAACATTAAAATTTTATGGACGACATCGAGACTACATTTTCTATATGTACTGGGATCTCGGACATAGTTTCTTAGTAGTGTTTACTTTACGTTTTACTCACATTTTTCTGCCTGGCAAAATGCAAGCAATTTTTAAACTAAATAACTATAATAATCAAATTAACTCAACTCAATTCTTATGTGGAATAATCTAATACTTCTTCTTTCTTTATTTCCTATATGATAGTGTGTAAATAAAATTCAAATTCACAACAGCCAGATAAGTCACATTCCCGGAGTTTTGGCGGGAATGCGAAAATGTGCTGTTATTGATTTTGTGTTATTTACTAAAACCTGTGTTTTATCGAGTGTTAATGTGTAATAATGGTGGATTATTAACCATTAAGTGTTCGTAAACGTGCATGAGTGAAAGGAAAATAGTACAAAGATGAAAAACGTGTATTTTCGTATTCTATCCAAAACTCCATAGAAGCTTCAGTAAAGTATCCACCGCTTTACTGAAGCATCACTTCGACTTGACCGCGCCTAGACTAAACTTTAACGACTTTTATTTACCAAAACTAGAGATTTATTATAACTTGACACTGGCTAAATACGCAAATCGCGTGGAGCCAAATACAAAACAAACAAAAAAAGTCATATTCCCGATATTTACTTGTCAACTTCACTAAAATGTCATTGTTATGAACGCGTTCACACAGCAAATTAAATAAAACTATAGTAAATAAGACAAATTGAATGAACTAAACCGGTGTTGCTAATCACATGGCAGCACTGGTTTGGCGTCCATTGTCTTCGAAGAGATAATAGTCTCTCGTGTTTGCCATGTTAGCATAATCGACTAAAACGTCGTCCGCGAGAAATCTTGTCGTAGCGCGCGCGCCATATTGCTACTTTGCCATGCTAGGCCAGCAGGATGTTGGTACTTATACATACTGAATGCAAGTCACTTGTATCGAATACATGACTGTATTTTATTAGGAATTCAGTTGAAGTGAACTGACAGTGCGAGGACGAACGTTATTGGCTAGTTAATTAATAAGGACGGTACCACAAACATCGGCCCGCGAATTCACATTCGTTGCTCGAATGTTTGCTCGTAGCGAATGTTTGGCTCGCGAACCAAACGCATATAAACACATTTTGTCGCGAACGAAATGTTTTGATGAAAAACTTGAAAAAACTTGGCTTATTGAATGCGAGCATTGTGTAATGTGTACCGTCCTAATAATAAGTATGAGTCAACCGTGTAGGCACTCATATCCTTATTTACGTTGAATGACGTCAGTAATATCGATGCAAATTGATTCCTCGATAAACAATTTATGAAGGGATAGGGTCGCCGGTTAATCATCGAATCCTACAGTTTTGGATTACAAAAATATCGTAATGTAGACTTAGCACGGTTAGGCCGTTTCATGTGATATTTGGCTAGGTAGCTATAGGTACCAAAAAAATCGCATTCTTTGGTGTAGTACCTAAGTAGTTTTCTATTTATCGTAATGTATAATTTTCACGGTGCTGTAATACTTTCCTTCAAATACCATCTCTCCCTCTCTCTCTCTCTCTCTCTGGTTGTCTGGAAAAAGACACTTTTTAAGCGATAAGACCGCCTTTTTTGCTAACTTGGTAAGTTAAAATAAGTTTTTTTTTTAATTTTGTATTCGTCACTGTAGTGTGTAAATAAAGAGTTAGGCAAGTATTTAATCTATAAAATAAAAAGTACACAATTTTTTAAATTTATTTTCGACGTCACTTTATTTAGATCATTAGGTAACACATAATATTTACTTAGTTGTTTAGATGCCTCAAGATTTGTGCTTATTTCTGTGCTACAGTAATGTTGACAGTAACATAAGTAGCATTAGCTTTTTGGTGAAAGCTGAGTGTACATTACTAATTAGGTAACTATGTAAATACTTAAACCTTATTTTTTATTTAGCTTCTATTCGTTTCAGTATCTAACAATTATTTTTTAAATAAATCATTTAAGCACACAAATTCTAGCGCTGTTTTTTTATACAGAGAACCACTAGTAGTACTTACACGTGTTTAACTACAGTTTAAGTTATAATAATCCTTAATTTATTCACATTAAAATGGATGCCTAGAACATAACTACATAGGTAGGTATACCTTAATACCTATATATATTTCTATTTACATTTTTTACAACACTGAGCAACTTTATTTAGATAATTTTTAGTTTTACTATACGTTAATTATTATTTAAACAACTTAGCTATCAACAAAATATCTATAATACATTGAATAAAATTTCAACGGAAGATTCCAATTTTTGGCAATACATAATTTGAATGACAATGGACAACACGAAAACGCAAAGAACGGGATATTAATAATTATTACACATTTTTGATAAATATATACATACAGATAATATAATAGTAGAGGCCATAGTACTATAATTATACAAATACCTAATTATATTGCACCTTAATGGCATAGTTATTTACATTCAATTGACAGAAATACAGATTCTTATCAACTTTAGTTATTGATATAAAAAAGAAAGGAACGTACAAAAAAATTTAAAGCAATAAAAATATTAATATTATCTACTATTCAGGCGCAGTTAAGTGATTAAATACTGATAAATAATAACTAGTAAATAATTAATTAATAATTTAGTTTGTATTTAATAATTTCGCAATTATATTAAATAACTGGCCCATTAAATGGGTGCCAAATTTTGTGGGGCAATATCCCTTGTTTACTGATTCCGTATATACAGAGAATCTCATTGAAAGATCGAGATGTAGGTACTTCCATAAATGTTATAATTATGTGCCTACTTGTATATTTCGCACCGAACTGAAATTAGCTTCGCAGGAAACTATATACTGCTCGGTTGTTGTACTGTGACACTTAACGTAGAAAAAATAATTCAGAAAATATTTTTAAAAACAAGCTTCCTCTCTTCACATTGCTTCGATCAAAGATCTTTGTCCAAGGTGCATTCGATCAAAGAAGTTGGATGACTTCATCAAATCACCTAGGAACACCGGTATTTGATCAAACTTGAATTAAAGATTATGACAACGACTGGCCTGTGTCAAATCTCTTACTAAAGTTACTCAGCCTCGAATAGTCAGAAACAGACGGCTTTTACTCACTTCGGTTAAAAGTAAACGCAATATTTTATTTATAGAAAGAAATTATAAGCAAGTAGGTACCTATAGCAACACGAGAGCTGATTAATGACAGGTAAAAAACGCATCTAGCTCTAACTTCATGGACAAGATCAATAGCACATTTTAGTTCTTTATACAAGTTACAATTAGATATATCAACATGTCAGCAATGATTTTGTCCAAGGGCGTGCGTCCAATCGTCTTGAAAGTACTCAGCCGCGAGTTGATGGCAACTGCTTACTTCGCCTGAATAGAAACGCTGCATTTGAAAAAGCAACACGAGAGCTTATAAATGACAGATATACCTCACGGACAAGATCAATTCTTATACATATCAGCGAGGACTTTCTCCATGGGCGTGTGTCCGATTGTCTTACTAAAGTATTCGGCTTCGAGCTGGTGCGGCGCGACGCGGCGCAGCAGCGGCAGCAGCAGCAGCAGGCGGCCGAAGCGCGCCGGCGCGGCGCCGTGCGCGGCGCGCGAGTGGGACATCAGCATCACTTGCGCTTGGTCTTGGAGGTTCTCGATTTGAAGCGGGTCTTTGAGGCCGCGGGTTTCTAAGGGGGAAGATTAAGGTTATTGACAGACTTAAGTTAATTAATCCCTGCCTGTAAAGCGAGCGATCCGAGTTCGCTAAAATATCGAGAGAAACAATTTCAAATACCACGATGCGTATTAACAATTACAACTAAGTACTACAACACTTTGTAACATTAGTCGAGTTAGCGGTCAAACGCAAACATATAAGATATCTAAAGTAAAAAAAAAACTGATTTAAACAGCACACTGCATAAAACGTGAACCCCTTTGAACACACCATGACATTTTTTTATTCCTCTTTTAATTTAGGGACTTTTACCATACAATGGCATGCCAGTCCCATCATAGCCTAAACATTATTAATATGAATTTTCTTAATAATTACTTCAGATGTCTGAACATTCTGAAGATCTGCTTTGCAGCTTCACATGTTGGGTCCGCTAAAATATGAGTAAACACTTCAACATCCAATACATTTACATTGATGGAATGTATCCCCTCTCTTTGGTTTTTGTTCCTGACACATTCCATGAGCAAGTGGTGTACCTACACCGTCTATAGTTCCGCACAGCTCACAATTTGGGGAATCTACCTTTTTCATTAAATAACTAAACTTCCTTGATGGAATATGTCCGGAACGTATTCTAATGTGCTAACACAACATGTTGTCTGCTTATTCTAGTTCTAACAAACCACGGTATTGGAGGAGGCTGACTTTGTATGGTTTTGTACCAGATACCCTTTTCTTTACTTCTCTCGTCAAAATATTCTTTATATTTATCAAAACTTTTTTTTTTTACATTTTTAAAGTTGTTCTGTATAATTTGGATACACTGTGAATTCAATCCCTTCTGTCACTGCTAATTTAGCTAATCTGTCTGCCTCCTCGTCACCTCCTATTCCTATATGAGATGGAACCCATTGCAGGCTCAGCTCGATATTTTTTGTCATAAGGTTGTTAATCTTACTCAAAATAGTGTAAGCTAGAGACACCACACCATGACATCACCACTGAATATGTGTTAGAGATCAAACGCTAAAATATCGAAAATGAAAAAAACATTTAAAGTCATGTACATTCGTTGAGACTAAAAAGGCCACTTTGCCCTAATTATAATATGATCATATTATATGATCCATTTCATAAAACTTCAAGAGGTCGCCTAAAGGGAATTCATAATGTGACTCCGCGCCGAATCATTTCAATAATTATTGATCTATTTGACAGTTTTCTATAAAAATTCGTTAAATGGTTCACGAAATAGGAATTGATTAAGCAGAATCTTATGAAGTTAGTCATCTACGAATTCCCTACGATTTATGAAATAGATCATAATATGATCATGTTATGATTCGGGCCTTCGAAGTGGCCTTTTTAGGTCCGCTGTTCGTGAAAGAGGGGCTTGACACCTAGAGTAGGTACCTTACACCTATAACTTACCAGATTTGAATAACACAATAGCTTTCATGCAGGCAAATTCCGCGGGGTCCACCAATACTGCGCGGTACCGCGCCAACACTTCTCGCAGCCGCCGCAGCGTACCCGAGCCGGGGCCGTTCTCTGGGAGACGATTGTTTCTTTTACAAATTGAGGCCAAAATTAAGATTCCCTGATCGGACTGCGGCTAACTAGTAAGAGTATATGACAAAGCCATCAGTATATGGCAAAGCCATCAGTAAGTAAATGAGTATATGGCAAAAATCAGTAAGTAAATTCAGTAGGTATAGATCGAACTTAGGCCATTAGACATCCTTTATAGCGGAATTGATTATAATAAATTACTCACTTTATATAATCTTATTTAAAATGGATTTCCGCAAAGTAACGACTGATTCCATCAAATATCTGATCGGACTCTAAATTAGAATAAGGATTCCTGACCCCAAAACGGACAAAGCCCGCGCACTGCGCGATACAGCCTGAGTTCAAACTCAATTCAATTCAAATTGGCGTCCAGCAAATACTTAGTGCACAAAAAAGTAAAACACTAGCAACGCGTTACGCGAGTAATTCAAAAATATACAGCAAAAACCAACATTACGTGGTGTTCCCAGGCGGTCACCCATCCAAGTACTGACCACGCCCGACTTTGCTTAACTTCGGTGATCGGACGAGAACCGGTGTTTTCAACGTGGTATGAACGTTGGCAAATCCCCATTTGAATGTAGTCTTCCGTTTGCTCATGACATCACACAAATTATAAATAATATAATACGGCTTCATTACATATTTAATAGTACCTATCTATGAGTACTTGCATTAAATTAGCCGCAGGTTTGGTATTTCATTTGTTCTATGATGTTGGGTTCAAGAGTAAAAAAAAGTGCAGCAAAAAACCAACATTACGTGGTGTTCCCAGGCGGTCACCCATCCAAGTACTGACCACGCCCGACGTTGCTTAACTTCGGTGATCGGACGAGAACCGGTGTTTTCAACGTGGTATGAACGTTGGCGATTATTAAAGCGAAAAAAGTCTTGTATTATCACATTATGACGTTGACTTTTAGTATTAGCAAAATAAATAGAACTTTACCACTATAGCCCGAATTATAACAAAAGTTACATAAAAAACCACGACTGCCCTAGCCAGTGTCACTCGGGATGATGTAAGGATTCTAACAATACCCCGTACAACCAAATCTGTTGAGGCATTTACAAATTATGGTGGAATAAAGAAACTCACATACATACATGAACCCTAAACATATTACTATTTTTGTACAGTCGTATAAATAGTTGAAAATGGTACCCCACTTACCATGGTACCACCAGACGGACACTCGTAGAAGAGTTAGTCCTACGTTACGTCATTGTAATAAAAGAACGTCTTCTTCTATTAATTCACTATGGTTACGTAATACCAAATTAATATTATACATGAATACATATACTAAACGTTCTTAATCAAAAGAAATTATGTTGAAAGTTGTTATTCGAGATAATGAACGAAGTTTTATAGTGAACAACACCAGCGATAACGCGCCATCTAGCGGGATAAGTAAGCAGTGTGGCTCTCCATTGAGAACCTTCTCCTTTTTGGAAGTCGGTTAAAAATAAGTTACCTTGGTCAGTCTGTTCGGTACCAAAAAGCGTGTTACACTTTACAAAGGCATATACATACTTTGTTTACTTACTAAAATTGTTAAGTTTCATAGTGAAACAACACCAGCGATAATGCGCCATCTAGTGGCATAAGTAAGCAGTGTGGCTCATAATTTACAACCGTCTCCTTTTTCGGAAGTCGGTTAAAATTAAGTTACCTTGGTCAGTCTGTTCGGTCCCAAAAAGCGTGGCGCAAGCAGCATCGAGTGGTAGACACCATTGAATAGCATTGAGAAGAAATAGCTCTGACCACGCCTCTTCTAATAAAATCACCTGGAAAGAAAATAATACTGGATTATTTTTTTTTATGGTATTTGGTAATGAGACGAGCTCAGATTGTATAGTTATCTAAACAAATAAATAAAATTGAAGTGTCTGTTTGTAATGTCAAAATAACAACTTTTTTCCAAATGCATATGAAAGTATATACGGTAGGTACCTACAACAAAAACACAATTTTTAATTTTTTTTCTCCCTGTCTGTTTGCTTCAAAACGGCTGGACCGATTTTGACGGGACTTTTACTGGCAGATAGCTGATGTTATAAGGAGTAACTTAGGCTACTTTTATTTTAGAAATATAATTAGGGTTCCGCGCAAAAAAATAAAACCCATGAAATGCGCGGGTGAAACCGCGCGCAGCAGCTAGTATTTTATAAAAGAGTGTATGGAAACTAGGGCTTGCAAATATTCGAAAATTTTGTTATTCGAATATTCGATTTTTATTTTGATACTATTCGAATTATTCGAATATTATTCGAATAATAGAAAAAAATCAAAAACTTTTTAATCATGTCTTTATTTTAATGCGTTTAGTGCCTTTTAGCCAAAGTAAGCCAATGGGCTTACTTGGGAATTGTTCAGTGTCGACATTCACACACATGCCATCTTACACATGTCATCTTTCACGCAATTCATCCATACTTTCTTTGGTCTTCCTCTACCCCTACATCCGTCTACGTTCATACTAAGCACTCGTTTGGCAATATGACAATATTTTCTCCGCATGACCTGTCCGACGTCCGTACCACGACAACCTACTTACAGACACCACCTTGAAACTTCCTCTGACATATTAATTTCTGATCCTATCCATCCTTGTCACTCCACATATCCATCTCAACATTCGCATTTCCGCTACATGGATCATTCTCTCATTCAGATGATTCTACACTACTATCCGTACGTTACGACAGGTCTTATGGCCATTTTATAGATTTTACCCTTAAGTTTGAGGAGTAATCTTGGATCGCAGATTGTTCCTGTGAGCTATCTCCATTTAATCCTACCCGCGCTTATCCTATTTCCGACATCACGGTTTACCTCACCATCGCTCTGGATAACGCTATGCAATCTGGACGTGAACAAAGCCAGTGGCCCGGACGGTATCTCGGCTATTGTTCTGAGGACCTGTGCACCTGAGTTTACTCCTGTGTTGACACGTCTCTTTCGCCGCTCTCTTGAGACTGGTCAAGTACCTAAAGCTTGGAAGCTTGCTAACGTGCAGCCTGTGCCTAAAAAGGGCAGTCGTGCCGACCCCATAAATTACAGGCCCATTTCGGTCACTTCCTTATTTTTACAAAGTATGGAACGTGTGCTGAATAATGGGCTCCTGGCATACCTCGAAGCAAATGATCTCCTCAGTGAAAAGCCATTCGGATTTCACCGAAACTGGTCTACTGGGGACCTTCTTGCGTATGCCACTCACATCTGGAGCGAGGTCAATCGAAAAGCACGGAGAAGCGCTTGCTGTTTCTCTGGATATCTCGAAGGCTTTTGATAGGGTCTGGCATGATGGCCTTATAAGTAAGATTCCAGCGTATGGTATACCCACCCGCTTATGGGTATGGATATCAGACTTCCTGAGAAATCGATTAATTCGAGTAGTTCTTGAGGGCTGCTCGTCTGATCAGGTGGTAATTAATGCCGGGGCTCCTCAGGGGTCAGTTCTCTCTCCGGCACACTTTCTGCTCCAAATAAATGGTCTGCTTAAACCCGGTATCTTTGGGTATTCAGACGATATCACGGTCGAAGAGAGATACATATTATATACAATGCATGAACTAGCGGTGCACAGATTCAGTCTCTTAGAGAGGCCATGGTTGATCGAATGAACTTGACACAAAGGCAGTGTCCGATTGGGGCGACGCCAATCTTGTTCAATACTTCGAAAACCCAGGCGTGTCTGTTCTCTGCTAATCGGAGTACATTCCTTCTGACTCCCCGTTCCAAATATTTATCCTTGCCGATTACCGACCATCTGGAGCTTTTAGGTGTTTTACTCACATCTAACCTCAACTGCGAGAAAGCTTGGCATATTGGCGAAGGTGAGGCAGTATTTCACACCGGGACAGACTTAATTTGTATCAAGCTCAAGTCCGTTCGTGTGTGGAGTATTGTTCTCACCTGTGGGATGGTTCAGCTAAATACCAGCTTGAAGCCTTGGATACCACTGAAAGACGTGCCAAAAGGCTCACTTAGCACAAAAATTAATTGCATTTTTAGTCTTATTTTTGCCTTAATCTTTAACGTTTTCCTTCGAAGTGAGACCTAAGGAAACTTAAAGCGGCTATTGAATCATCCTTCAAGGAACATTTCAGATGGTTGCAAATATACAGGATGGACCAAACTAATGCCCCGTGGAGGAAAAGTACCCTAAATATTTGTGTTAGCAAATTTTACTCAAAGGAAACATTTCTTTATTTTAAGATATAAAAATAACTACATTCAAAGATTTCTTAAAAGTCACTTGCCAGAGCCGGGAATCGGACCCGCCAAATGTAGGAAATAAACATTCTGTATTTTTATGATACCAATCGAAAGGCACAATCATAAGGAATAAATCTTCCTTGACTGAATTAAGGCTGTCATCATTGTCGTCCTCTTCCTCACCAGAGAGAGACCCTCCGAGTGTGCCCAAGCGCTTCCGAGTTTTGATAACGAATCCTGTCTCGGTCGTGTAGCCCGCGTCACAGAACATATAATAATCAGCGGAGTGACATCCAAACAACGCTCGGGTTGCTTGGACGTTGCCGTGCAACTTTAAAATTGTATTATGTGGAAACCAGAGTTCTGAAATTAGTGTAAATGAAATTGGTCGAATATTCGAATATCACTATTTTGGTATTCGAATATTCGAACCAGTTTATTATTCGAATAATTCGAATATTCGAATATTCGAATGCAAGCCCTAATGGAAACATATCTTTTTCCACAAAAACTTATTTCATGGTTTTAATAGGTACTAGCGTACCACAATGGTATGACCGTGCCTAACACAGATTTACTCACAATTTTATACGGTGAAGTGATACGGAATGTGGAATACTTAGAACAATAATTAGTTCAACATTTATAATGAACAAATATATAACAACCGTGATAATTGGTCAAGCAATAATTATCGTGTCACTGATAAGGCGCTCAGACCTAAAGTCATGTGTTAAATTTAATTTAAAATTTCTTTATTCCCATGAAAGTTAAATTTCTTTTTATTTCATTTGGTAACGAGACTAGATGGTCGTTTGCCTGATGGTAAGCATAACACCGGTACATAACAATTGCAGTGCCACTCAGAACTTTAAAACACAAAATCCTGCGCGGCACTGCAGTGCGCTCGTTACCCTGAGACATTAGGTATTAAGTCTCATAAGCCCAGTAATTTCACTGGCTACTCAGCTCATCAAACCGGAACACGGTAAGGGGCAGCGTAGACGCTTATGCAAACGTACGTTTGCTTGTCAGAATAACAACGCTTTTGCGTCAAGCGCTGATTTCGTGATACTTTAAATGCGCGCTTGACGCAAAAGCGTTGTTATTCTGACAAGCAAACGTAGGTACCTACGTTTGCATAATCGTCTACGTTGCCCCTAATGCTTGCACATTACTGCTTGGCGGCAGACTTCACGAGCATCATGTTCTTAAACCTGTATGACGACAGTGATTGTGTATTTTGTATTTCATGCAACATCCCTATTGTAACCAACATTTTATGCAAATAAAAATATTCTATTCTATTCTATTCTATGATATTCTTACCTGATCTCTAAAAGCGAGACTAGCAAATGAAGGTAGATTCTTGGCCCACTTCACAGCCATGAAGAGCAACCGGGCCGCCGTCTCAGCAGCACTTTCTATCCCCAAAGGCCTGAAACATATGCAAACCGTTTTTAATATCTATACAAATAAATAAAATTGAAGTGTCTGTTTGTAATATCAAAATAACAGCTGTTTACTAAATGCATATACTATCCTACTAATCTACTAATATTATAATTGTGTTATAATAAGTGTGTATAATTGTTGGTATGTCCTTCTTTTACGCAGTAACGGAGCAACGGATCGACGTGATTTTTGGCATAGATATAGTTTACGGACCGGAGAGTAACACAAGCTACTTTTAATTATACCGCGGGCAAAAGCTAGTAAATTAAATTTATTACCTATAAGCGGCACAGTTTTGAGGGTAGGTGTTGATTGAAGTAGGCGGGGAGTAAGACGTGGAGTCCTCTTCATTGGTTACATCGATACTGTCGTCTGCAAAAGTGTATAGAAGGTGCTACAGCGGCGCAAGTACGGATCTATTCTGGGCCGATAAAATTCGATAAAAATGACAGTTCAAATCGATAAAGTTGGTTTTATCGATTTTTACTGACAATTTTATCGAATAAAGTGGGTTTTATCGATTCTAACTGTCAATTTTATCGAATATTATCGAATTTTGTCGACCGAAAAGATCCGTAGGTACTTGCGCCGCAGAAGTCGGTTCGAATTTGTCGAATCGAAAAAACTGATAAATTTATCGAAAGTTGCGAGTACCGAAGCCTGATCGTAAAGAATTGCAGTAGCTCAATATTCTCTTTGGATTCGACAACTTTTGTAAATTGTATAAAGGCTCGATAAATTATACAAAAAAATCGATAAAACCCAATTTATCGATCATAACTATCAATTTTATCGATCAAAAAGATCCGTACTTGCGCCGCTGTTTCAAAGTCGATGGAATCATATTTGGCAATCACAAGTCGGTTCGATAAATTTGTCGTTGTTTTTTCATTTACAGAAATATCCTCTTACCATCGCTGTCAGTGTGTGTGTGTGCCTCCTCGTTGTCGTGCGAGGAGTCTGGCTGCTGGGGCGGGGGCTGGGGAGGGGGCAGCGCGGGGTAGTGCGGGGAGAGCAGTGGGTAGCGGGCGGGGGTGAGAGCCATCGCTAGTGATACTGGCGGCCTGAAATGAGAAATACTATTTTGCTAAAAGAAAAAAAAACATGATTTTTCTAGTCATGTTTTTTTGTTTTATTTGATGGCGGGACGATCTGGCCGTTTGCCTGATGGTAAGCATAATGCCGGCCCATAATAATTGCAGTGCCACTCAGACCTTTGAAACAAAAACTCCTGCGCGGCACTGCAGTGCGCCCCGCTACACTGTGATATTACGTAGCCCAGTAATTTCACTGGCTACTCTGCTAATCAAACCGAAACACAGTAATGCTCGCACATGACTGTTTGGTGGCTGACTTGAGCAAAGCCTTGGTACCAACCTAGATGGACACTCGCAAAAAAGTGAGCAAATCGGCATGAAGTCTATCATTTGACCAACTTTGGATACACACACGGACAACTCGAATTTCTTGCCCTTCTTCTCGGTGGTGTAGGCTTTGGAACGAGGCATCTAGACTCAATACAACTTCCGCGAGCGCCCACCGCGAGAAGTACAAAAAACTGTATAGTACCTAACCACAAAAAACACTTTTAGACGCCTTTTTAGCTTGATGTTGTCTAAAGATAAACGTCTAAAATGATTAGAAATTTCACAACAGAATTGTGTTAGACAACGCTTAGACCCTATTTAAACCAGGATTTGTGGTTGCTCATTTTTAAACAAGCGACCAAGACATGTTTAGGAGTTGAAAACTGTGTAACAGGTTCAAAATATGTTTAATTTTTTTGTAGTAAGACCGTTACAAGGTTACCAAAAAAACCATTATAGTCGTCTGTTTAGCTAGACAGCGTCTAAAGATAAACGTTAAAAGTGATTAGAAATGTCACAACAGAATTGTGTTACACAACGGTTAGACACTACTTAAATCAAGGTTTATCGTTGCTCATATTTAATCGCGCGACTAAGACATGTTTGGAGTTAAAAACTGTTTAACACATGTTTAAAGTGTGTTTAATTTTTTTTGTAGTAAGACCGTTAGTTGTTAAACTTTTGAGCTATCAATAGAAACCTAAGTAATTATAGTAACTGTTATAATAGTTATGTACTACGTCACAAGTCTCATAAAAATAATACTCCAAAGAAAAAATGAAATTTGTTTTTCTCACACCCCAGAATAGGTACCATCCATATTTATGTGTGTAAAACTCAGCGAGGGTTTCGGTATTGTAATCTATCCAATCAAGAAAGTGCGATAGTATGTTCAGTATATCATTGTATGAATTTGTTACAGAGCGTCGCAGAAGGGAACCCGCGCACGATACGCGCAACAAATCTTGACCGGTCTTAGAACACTTACTCCGAGCTGAAAAGAGAGAGGTAACGAATTCGTACTTGTTCTCACATATTCGTGTATGTGGGTCTTGTGTATCTCGTGTTGTGTACCTCGTGTATCTTGCCCACATACACTCAAATCCGCACAACATTTCAACCCGACTTTCGGAAAATCGCCCGTCGAATCGTCGTGAATCTCAGATGGATTACTTAGTAGTAACAGTGCAGTAGTAAAATCAGCGTCAATCTCCACTGTATCGTATCCAAATCTCGCGCCGTTTGTACTTTCCGACACGACAGTGTACAAATTCATGACCATGGAATGTTATGGTAAATATTATGGCATTTTTATGGTATTTGCGCGGCGTAGGTGTGGATAGGGGTGAACTTCGTAAACAAATCAATTTTCAAATAACTCCTATGATATTTCAGTAAGTCGTAAAACAGCTGGGCAATTACTATTCGATAGGTATTGCAAGCTTCTATTTTTCATTTGCTAGACTATGGCGCCTTGCCGTGAGACTGAAATGTATTAGTGTTACTTCAAAAAATAAAAAAATTTAGTCGCCTGTTTAGCTAGACAGCCGTGTCAATTCTATCATTTCATACCTAAACTAATTTTAGTTTCGCTCTCTCTCTCTTTCCAATGCATAACATGAGAAAGGGATGGAATATATTTTAGGCCTGTCAAATTAATCTACTTGCTTGAGTGTAGTGTAAATTTAATGGCAATTAATTCAGTGGCATCTAATTTATCAAGATCGAAAGATATTTGACAGCTCTAAAACAAAATTTAGATCTGTCAGACATCTTCCGTCTCTTTCTCATGTTATGCATTGGAACGAGAGAGAGCGAAACTAAAATTAGTTTAGTTTTGAAATGATAGAATTGACACCAGCGTCTAAAATAAACGTCAAAGATGATTAGAAATGTCACAACAGAATTGTGATAGACAACGGTTAGATACTACTTATAAATCAGGATTTGTGGTTGCTCATATTTAAACTCGCGACTAAAGCATGTTTAGGAGTTTAACACTGTTTAGCACAGGTTTAAACTGCGCTTAATTCTTTTGTGGTAAGACGGGTAAGACCCTTCCGGTTTACATTTTAACACTATACCTATCGTCAGATCTGCGGTCGAAAATGGCGCATATTATAAGCTAAGCCTAAGATTATAAATACCTACCACACGTTGCTGTGAGCATGACACCTCCAGTTGCTTATACAGATGAAGGAACCTATATCCTAGGGGATTGTAGGGTGATCGGGGGTTGTCGGCCGTGGATCCCGCGTTCCCTAACCTCATAAGCGCTTGAACCACTTCTTCGTTACGGGGTTGTATGGCTTTTCGAAAGATGTAGTCCACAATCATTTGTGTTATCGCTATCATTGCCCGCTTCACAAATCTGCCTATCGCGTCATGGATCGCTCTCTTTCCTCAGAAAGAGTTGAGAGAGCGATGGCTGGCACATGGGTCATACTCGTGAACGGGTGCCGCTTGTATAGTGTCTGCAGTGCAAGTACGGATCTCGGTTCGATAAATTTGTCGAATCGAAAAAACTGATAAATTTATAGAATGTTGCGAGTACCGAAGTATGATCGTAAAGTATTGTAATAGCAGCTCTATATTCTCTTTGGATTCGACCTAGCTATTGGATAACGTTTGACGATTATATCGAGGCTTGATAAATTATATCAAAACTCGATAAAACGCACTTTATCGAATTGAACTGTCAATTTTATCGAATTTTATCGATCGAAAAGAACAGTACTTGCGCTGATGGTCAACTCCAGTTGTAATCCTTCTGTCGACTTGTAATTTAGTTCTCACGTTTATTTTTATTTAGTTTTAAGACCATAGTTCCAGTCCTGATTTTTTATTTATCTTGTTAATTTTTTATCTCATCAGCGAACTACCTATTTACTAACAGGGCCAGTCACACGGCTCAATCGATTGTCCGCCTCACCAAGCCTTCACAGTTCATCGGCCACAGCCGCGGTAAACCATCAACCTTTGATCAGTCCGCTCGCGTGGCTGGCTTGACGTCATACGATAACCCTTGGGTGTATTTAAAGCGTGATATTAGACGGGTTATCTTTAGGGGATGATGACGTCACAAGACTAAATATGTGGTTTGTTTGGCAAGAAAGCAGTCGTGTGTTTTGTTTAGTCTCGTGGATATCTCTGCGCAATATGCTAAGTTGTCGATTGCTATGGTTATTTTTATTTCCAACGAGTAACGCTTGGAAGTAACGTCATAAATCCTTACTCTATAGGATTTTCTTTGTCTATCTAATTTCCATATAAGTTTAGCTAAGTTTTCCATATAATAATTTATTATTAATCGTATATGTCAGGGAATCAAGAATGCGATGCTAACTACCTATTCAATTTTATCGATATTATTCTGTTCAGTAGTAGTCGTACCACATCACTAAATTACGTCATCCAAATGATCGGCCAATTGCAAGCATAGAATATTACCTCGCCCCCTGCCCGCGCCGGTGAGATATGTTTGTATGAGGATTTGTGTTTATGAGCTATCAACAGGCTAAATAATTGGTTGTAGTAGTTTGTCTCGTTGTGTCTCAATTTTTAATCTAGATTCAGTTTCATTTACTTACAAAAAACATATGAACAGTTGACGCTTACAACGACCGCTCCACTTGCTCTACACTACACCATAGATACCTACTCTAGATCAGTGGTTCTTAAACTTGTAAGGTAACGGAACACTCAACAACTCCTTTTTTAATGGAACCCCTCATCAAATAATCAGAAACGAAAGACACTGGAATGCATTTTAGCACTTTGCCAAAACAATGTTTGAAACTGTGGAATTATGTAACACCCAAATATTATAAACGATATCTACAACGACAAATGTAGTTTTTCAGAACCCTGTTGTGTTTCCCACCGAGCCCTTTGGTTCCACGGAACCCACTTTAGGAATTGCTGCTCTAGATAGTAATCCTACTAATATTATAAATGCGAAAGTGTGTTTGTTGGTTTGTCCTTCTTTCACACAGTAACGGAGCAACGGATCGACGTGATTTTTGGCATAGATATAGTTTATGGACCGGAGAGTAACATAAGCTACTTTTTATCCCGGAAAAATGCACGGTTCCTGTGGGAACGCGGGTGAAAACCGCGGGCAGAAGCTAGTGACAAATAATTGTAAGTCGGATTGTATCTTGAGTGCCTTTAGATTTCTCCTTATTCTAACTTTTTAAATGGCGAAGCAGAATAAAAATGGCCGCCAAAGGCACCCAGTTTCCACGTCGGATCACAAACATTTGACAAAGGAAGGTACGGAGCCACAGTAACTCTGGCTCAGTTTCCGAGAGAGAAGTCAAAGTCAGATTATTTCTTCTGTGGCAGGGCAACTGTGTGGATAATGCGAGAGTTTTTATGACACTGACGATTATGAACGAGCTAAGCGTTTTGTGGAGCCATGCGTGAACTTTAGAAGCTGCTGAGTTATTATACTGTATGTACCTATGTACCTACCTTTTTTCAAGCAGAGGTACAAAAAGTTACCTACCTATTGGAAAAATGGTAACAATCTTATAAGGGCAACTTCTGTTTCAACAAACGACTTGTCCTACGAGTTTGAACTACCTACACAATTTTTATCACCAAAAATAATGACAAAAACATAGCTACATCACCAAAAGGGCTAGACTAATGACATTCGATTCAAAGCGATTCTAGTGGTACTGTTTGAAATCGAGATGAAAGTGGCCAGTAACGTAGACCACCTAACCCAGTAAAGTATATAGTTTGATAGTAACCATAATGTTGGGGACAGAAGTAAAGTTGTGGTGTGGGGTAAGTGTAAAAATATATTAGGCAACTGAAGGCAGTTCCCTAATACATTTTTACTTCGTATTATAGATAATGATAACCGCTTCGAAGTGAATGCCGTTTCAGTTTGATCTCAGTTTTGTCTCAAAACAAAACACTGTATCAAAATCTAACGAGCAATGGTTAGTGTTAGTGAAGACTTACTGACTTACCCAAAAACACCAACAGCCACGGCTGCTTCCCGCAAGGCTCGCTCCTGGTCCATGTCCCTTAGAGCCTCGGGACGGATGGTCGCGGTGTTCCGAGGCTGTCTCTCGTTCTGAACAGCTGGGAAAGACCAGGCTGGTTAATCATATCCCTATCTATTCTAGGGTTATATTGTTTGAGTTTGGCAATGGTTTCGGATGATACATATAGTTCATGCATTTTTTTTGAGCCCATAAAAGTTAAAAAAACCTACTAACAGAGCTCATTGTATTCCTTTTCAATAATCACCCCATTACACAGTTACACAGCTTCAATCTATTTCAGTATTCCGTCCTTTTCTTAATTCTCCTTCCGCTTTTTATGCCTAGGTACTCTATTCTATCTTTTGTGGTACTCTATACCTAATTCTTCTAAGCAACCCTATTTTTACAGCTGCCTAATCCCAACGCGGAAAACACATTCTGTTACGTTCCGAAACACGCGATCAAATTTTGCGTTCCTATATCCTTTGAGCGCGATTGGCTGCGTATCATACATGGGCTTATCTGTACTATTATGTATTATGTGCTTTTGTGAAGATATTTTGATTTTCTTGATCAAAATTATCGTACCTACTTTAAATGATCAGTTTATGGCTATTTTAGGCCGATGAATAACGATAGGTCTCTGAAGAGATTTCGTTCGTAACCATCTTTTATTAAATAACTAAACCGACATCGATCTAGTCCGCTGTCTTGTTTAAAGCAACACTAGATATAAAAGACACATTATGATTGATACTGACACCAACATCAGCTGCATATAGCGAGCTTAGAAAATAAAGGCAGATACTCTACAAAGATAGTGTTGGTGATAGACCCCAGCTACCTACATATTTTTTCAAACGTAGTTTTTTCATTTTTATCCTATTGGGTAAAGAGACGAGCCGTTTGCCTGATGGTAAGCATAACGCGGGCCCATAACAATTGGAGTGCCACTCAGAACTTTGAAACAGAAAGTTCGAAACACAGTAAGTAATGCTTGCACATTACTGATTGGCGGCATACTTCACGAGCAAACTGGTGGTACTAACCCAGACGGCCACTTGCAGAAGAGTTAGTCCTACCACCTAGTAACGCATATACTCTCAGTTATAAAATTGAAGTGTATGTTTTAAATTTTTGTCTGTCTGTTTGTTCCAGGTAATCTCCGAAACGGCTGAACTGATTTTGACGGGACCTTCACTGACATTTAGCTGATGTTACAAGGAGTAACATAGGCTACTTTTATTTTAGAATAGAATTAGCGTTCCGCGCAAAAAAATACAACCCATGAAATCCTATGTCTACGCGCGGGTGAAACCGGCAGCAGCTAGTACTCAATAAAACATTCACATTGGTACTTCACAGAAACATTACAGGAATTTAGATTTAAATCGCCAATTATAATAACAATCAAGTGAAGAATACTGACACACAGCGTTTTCAAACATCGTCGGTCATTTATCGTAAACTTGAATATTAATCATTTGATAAACGACACTGCCAAACATCCAGTTGACGAAATGCCACGCAAAGCCACGGTTCACAGAAGTAACCTAGAAATGAACACGACGCGTGACACGTAGGTAGGGTCTGCAAAATAAAGGACAGCATCCCCTGACGAGGAGGCAACGGTACAAAGTCTGTTGCAGACAGCGTTGTGTGGTGGATAGGGATGGGGTAGTTGATTATTTAAAATTCAAAAGTAAATAGGTTTTAACAAAGCGGGAACCGAATTCAATGCGATAGGTATATGAAATTTCATCCTCCATGTGACTCCTTTTATGGGTGGTAATCTTTCATAAAATAGGACGAGGGACCGCCTCTTTCAGACAAAAAAATAATTTTCAGAATCGGTTGTATCCTAAATACCTATTGTGTTTAGAATCGAAATCATACAAAATTTAAAAGATTTTTTTCTTGTCCGAAACGCGATCTCACAAAACCTTAACGTGAAGTCATTCCAAAAGAAGATAACAAAAATAATACCCTTAACGAAAACGACATTTGCAATAAAAATAAAATAAAAACATCCCCTCAAACGTTCACATAAAATTGACATAAAAATGTCACATACCGCCTTTCAGACCTCCCGGTGGGTGGCAGGGTGGCGCAGAGGGTAAAAGGCTTCTATTTGATTTTATTGCTTCACCCCCCACCCCCTAACATCTTTTACAGCTGAACTTAGCGGGGTGGATCTTGGAATTCGATTCGGTTTGATTTATAAGAGTTTATTGTCTACGGAGTTTTATTTTTTAACGTTCGAAATGTTATTAGTTAGGGGTAACTTTAAGGGCAAGTAGTAGTTATCTACATAATTATTTTATTTAAAAATTAACCATTGTGATATTGAACTTAATATATGTACCTATCTATTACTGCTAGCTGGTATAGTGGGTAGAACATTTGGATTTTCTATAAGTAGGTTAAACATTCCATTTACCCCCACTAATGAGACAGCTTGGTGGGGGAAACTGTAATTACTCATAATTATTTTAGGTACCTATATTATAAGGCTTTTAGATTATCCAACTGTCTTTCTTACTTTTGTAAGTACTTACATTACTAAATAATATTTAGGGAGGTTCTCAATTCGGTTGTATTTTTTTAGCTTGATAGGTACCTACTGCAGGACTTCGTCATTTATAAACCGACTAGCTTCTGCCTGCGGTTTTCACCCGCGTTCCCACAGCAACCGTGCATTTTTCCGGGACAAAAAGTAGCCTAATGTTACTCTCCGGTCTATAAACTATATCTATGCCAAAAATCACGTCGACCAACAAATCAACCAACCAACAAACATACTTTCGCATTTATTATATCAGTAGGGACTAGTATATGGAAGTATGGATTTAGAAAATTCGTCCTTTATTTGAACGTAGTACCTACACCGTCATTATAATATAAATAAACCGATTTGGATTTTTTTTTCTTAATTAGAAGGGATATACTTTCAGATTAGTCCCATAGAGAATTCCTCAAAATCAGTTCAGTCAATGAAGTTGGTTCCCGAACCAATTCGTGGATCCAAATTCGCGAACTATGCATTGTTGTTTTACCAAATTACCCTAAAAGGAGCCCCTAACTATTTAACTCACGAGTCACGACGTCATTCCCCACACCTTTTCCCATCGAAAACTAAAATTGACCCGCCAACAGAGTCCCTAACTAAATCCTGAATCTTTAACTGAAAATCCATACAGAACTATCCCACCGCTCCCCCTGACTATAAATCAAATAGCCCCTCCCACTAACCGCAGCCATCTTTGAGGTCTCATTTCCGGTGTGAGAGCGGGAGAGACGCAATAGTTTTGGTTGGGTGCGAGGGAGAGCGATAGAGGTTTGTCTGTGACTTTTGCTTCTGCAACGTAAAACGGGTGTGAAAAAAGGTTTTTGTTTACTTTTGCATTAGGAAAGCACTCTTGATGAAAAAGAGGTCTAGATTTTAGTCGAATATTACATAATTGCTTCGCTATTGCACGGTAGGTAGGTATAATGATAGCTGTAAGTCAGAAATAAATCTTACTACTTAGTCCTACTTCCTACTAATATTATAAATGCAAAAGTGTGTTTGTTGGTTTGTCCTTCTTTCACATAGTAACGGAGCAACGGATTGAAGTGATTTTTGGCATACCTAGTAGAAATCGTTTATGGACAGGAGAGTAACATAGGCTACTTTTTATCTTGAAAAATGCACGGTTCCTGTGAGCACGCGGGTGAAAACCGCGGGCAGAAGTTAGTAAAGAAATAAATAATTAAGTACAATTGAAATTGCTTTTAAAAAAGCTGGAGCCTGGATATGTTTCATCCACATATTCAACCTCGATTTTTCCACATTTACGCGTAGTATTCTTTCATAAAATTTATATGAAACAAATAAATCATAATAATATCGAAACAAACAAAAAAACAATTATCAAAATCTGTCCACAATTGACGGAGAAATCGGTGAACATACATAATTTATTTATTTATTTTATTTATTTATTTATTCATAAAAACCACAGCTCTTAAAAATCTTAACATTACTTATATACGTTACCTAAAGCCAATAGTGGTTTTACATTTTTTAAGTTACTGCAAATAAAATTAAAATTAAAATAAAAAAATACATCGTAGGTACAGTCAAACATAGAACCTCCAATGGTTTTGTAGTGAGATCGTTCACCGATCTGGGACCTACCACCATCTCTTAGAGCAGTATTACTTCGTTACGATGAAAATTCCTACCACAATTTTCAAAGTAATACTGATCTAAGAGATTGTGGTAGGCCTCCTGTAACCTGAGGGTTTGAACCCTATAATGAGCTTATGCCTCGGTGAAAGAAAAGACCGTGATCGAATCATAGTTCAAATAGCGTGGTAGAGCATTTTCCAGAGCCTGCCTAGCTAGCTACTATCCTCAAGTAGAAAATTAAATACCTATCGATGTGTTCTGGCATTGCAATTGTACTGAACCAGTCCTAACTTTAGTTTTATCGTGTTTTCCAACACATCGTCACTCAAGATGAAGTGAGGTCAAAATCGAACACTCCAAGAATGAAAAAACTACAAACTTAACCTTAAATGTTAGCTTTACCTATGTAAAGCAATTCGGATTTACTTTAGCATCATTTGAGCCAGAGATATTTGAGAGATTCAGAATCTAGCCTTATGTTGTGATCCAGGATAATATCACCACGCTAACCCAAAGACGGAAAGACGTTGAAAGAAAAACCAACACGTAAATAAATATCTAGCAATTCAGATTAATAACAAAAGATTCGCTGGACCCACTTCGGATCATAATTGGAAAATAAAATCAAGCAGATCAGGTGCCGGTCCCGTCTGCCTGACAACCCTAAACCCATTAATTTATGGTGAACATCACAGATATACATCCATCTCGCTCGCTCTTATATACTACGCGTATACTCATCTCTTTTACATGCGACTTCTGTCGAAATGATTCGGGTTTAATGGTTATTGATCCCGAACCCAATCTCAACATGTTTGTTGTGGATATAGAAATAAGGTTCAATATCGTCTGGTATTTCAAGTTTTGACAGTCGAAAACACGACCTAAAGCCTTTTGAATTTGAGTTCATAGGCTTAAAAGTTAGACACGTAGCAAATCGAAATTTCGTATGAATTTATTGGCAAAGAGATTTCAACTTTAATTTTGGGGGAATTAAAGTTTAAATTTGGTTGTTGGATGAAATGGACTTGTGACTTTGTAGGTTGAGACGACGATTAATACAGGGTTGGATGTAAGGGTTTTAGACGTGGATTAAAATCGCATTAATCAGTGCCAGTTACCGTAGCTTTAACTCCAGTATAAACAGTTAAGTGTTAGGGTCCGCGATGTTGGATTTAAGTACAATCACAAACTTAATCGAGAAAGCTTTAATATAGGTAGGTACACGAGAGGTACATAACTAGGTATAGTTTTAATAACAACTACCTACCTTCTATATCTATACATATAAATAAAATTGAAGTGTTTGTTTTTAATGTCAAAATAACAGCTTCGTCTAAACGCATATGAAAGTATATAGGTACCGTACTTATAATGTCTGTCTGTCTGTTTGTTTCGACCATTCTCCGTGACGGCTGAACCGATTTTGACGGGACTTTCACTGGCAGATAGCTGGTGTTATAAGGAGTAATTTAGCTACTTTTAGTTTAGTTAAATATCTAGGGTTCCGCGCAAAAAAATTAAAAACCATGAAATCCAATATCTCTGCGCGGGTGGAACCGCGGACAGCAGCTAGTAAGTAACATAGAGCTTAAACCTACATATTATGTTACCTAATTTATGAAAGTACAGTTTGAATTTTTTATTCAATTAAAATAAAGTCATATTCAACTTTCAGTTTGTTACCTATCTGAAATCGGGAAGAGACTGATTCTTTTATTTTAGTGCGAACTTTTTTGTAACTTTAGACATGGGCTGGCGGTATTCTTACTATCACGCAAACAACCAGCTCGTCTCTTTATCCAAGGGTATAGAAAAACAGTCTATACGTCAGTCAAAGGTAGGTATTACTTACATAAGTACTTTAAAAATTAACTATAGATTTCCCTTTCAAATATTTTCTTGAACACAATTCCAAAGATTCAAAAAGGAAGTGGCGCAATGTTTTAGTATTTGCAATTTATTACAGTAAATTGTAATGCAATTTATTACAGTAAAAACATTTTAAAATACCACTTTTCGTCATAACATTCCCTCTTAAGTCCGAGCTTGCAAATTGTACGGAGAAAGTACGGCCGAGGATTACGTCGGAGAATCACCGACATTAGCATTTAATTTTATAAATGAATCTTTAATTCTCTGCTTTCTACTCTCTTCTTAAAGTTAAATACATTATTTTCTTTAGATTGCGTCAAAAATAATACAAATCTATTAAATAAGTTTAATCAATTTTAAGTGCTTAATGTATCATAATAAATTATACTAACCAACCTAACCGTACACATTTCATTATTTATTTTTAAAAAGACCGTTTAATTATCATGAGGTTACGTCTAAAAATTATTTCAGCTTTAGTGGACTTGCGCGTTTATGGTAGTAAGTAACTTTAGTTACCTTATATCAAACCTATATTTTCGAGAAGGACAAATTTGAAGGCAGTTTAGACCGTACCTATAAATATTAAAAAAAACCTCTAAATTATCTTCAAGTGGTTATTAGTTTGCAATGGATTACAGAACTCACAAGCAACGCAACAAAGCTTGCGAATTCCCTAATTAATCCACTCGAACTCACAGAGGCGTTTGACAAGGTGAACCTAACCCCGCACCCCCGAGTAATTAAATTGTCACAGCGACATCTCAAAGTGTAACGAAATTACACTTTTCCTTTAACAAAAGGGCACCCGGTAGCAGAATATAACGGAATAATACAAAGCTTAAAGGCGTTACCGTCTGGCGTGCCGCAGGGCGCGGGCCTGGGCCCTCATTACTTCCTCCGCTACAATCTTTTTGACACTTTCCTTTCGTGCCAAATTGGATCAACGTTTCATTGTTCGGAGAGTACGTAATGGTAATTTTGAGAATGGATGTTGTTGAGTTCGGTTGTGTGTCTTTTGATTGAGTTTTGTTTGAGTTACATTTATTGTGATGTGATTTGTTTACTTAGGTTTCGGTATTTGTTTTATAAGTGATTGGGCTAGTTAAGTGAACATGACGCAAGCTGATTACTAAAGTTAGTAGATATTTTCTGCCAACGATATTTTTTTACCTCATTTTTGTGTCGTAGGTACCTTAGAAAACGGCAAGTCACTTTCTTAAATGCGGTTTGTTACTCACATGCGGTGAGCTAATTTAGATGTTCAAAGAGTTAGAAAGACGTGCAAACAAAAATATCATATCAATCGGACTAAGAATCCTCTCATTTTCGATTGCGAAACGCCTGCAATAAGCGAAGTAAAAAAAGTTGCACACGAATGGCGTCAACGTACAGTTATCTCATCCTCCATATGGGAAAGACCATTAGCATCTCATTCTTCCTACCCAAATCTCCTGTATATCCGTGTTACCATGAAATTTGATTTGATACATTTATAACAAAAAAATCCCAGTTCAATGAAGTCCGAACAATTTCAGCACCAACCAGCTCCGTAGTAACTACAGAACTTACGCGTGTGGTTAACATTTTAATCACCCAGGGGTGCTCATTTAAATGTAAAGTGTGAACACCGCAGGGTTGTCGCTTTGTAGTTTTTGCTTAATTATGTGTTCGTGGTATCTCAACGTTCATTACGATTAGGGTGTGGTCTTATTAGATTCAGCTTAAGGGCATTTGGAGACAGATTTGACTGTGCCAGTGGTTGGTCTGTGTGGGAAAAAACGTTTTTTTTTTTTGTTATCGGATTCTGACTTTTGTGGTTTATGTTTCAGAAATATAATTATGCTTAGCGTTTAATATTTAGTTGTGTGAACTATCCACTTTAAAAAAAACTCATAGACTAGATTCATTCCTAATCTTAGTAGTCTGGGTATATGCTCATCCATGTATTTGTTTGTTTGTGGCGTTCACAGATATTTACATACAATGTGTATCAGTTTGCTTAGATAGCGATAGGTAACTCTTTATATTTTTATTTAAAAAGAGGCGAAGAATGATCTTTCTCATTTCTCTGTCATATTATGAAAAATTGTTTTTATTTGGATCGGTCCTTGACGTAAGTATATTGTTCTTTTTATTTATTTTAGAGATATCGTGTTGCAATGAAAACTTTGTTTCAATTGCGCCCGTCAGTCGTAAGATCATATAAGACCACTAATCAAATTATAAACCACTACTACTACAATAAAGTTATCTTCAAACTAAGACCTTCATAGGCCACACCATTGCGCCGTTGAAATTCTCACATCATATTTACGAATCGCAACGCTAAACTAACAAACTTATGCGCGACTTAACCCAAAAAATTAAGTGTAAACTCTTTAAAGGTTCCGTAAGCCATCATTTGTATACAGAACGGTTGTTGACACGTGCCGGCACGTGTGCGAAAAACACGCTTTTATATTTTAACCCGTGCTTTTTGAATATTTTTTGCATTGTTAGGTGGTATAATCGTATGGAAGGATGGGTTGTCTCTGTTGAGTTCGGTAATGATGTCGTTATTGTCGTTTAATATTGTTGGGTTTTTAGTTTCATAGTCTATAACTACTGGCCATCCTTTGACCAGTAGATACCTTGACTTGATTTTAATATGTCGAAGATAACGCAATTACTTTAGAATGGTATTTAGTAGACTAGACTTCTTGAGTAGGGAAAAGGAATAGATGACTTGTTTTGTTGTTTGGTTTGTTTCTTTTGCAATTTTCTTCATTGTTTATTAATTCACTTTCTCTTTATGTACCATCGACTTCAAAATTAATTTTATTTCTGAATTAGGTACGATTTTTCTTCAATATTATATTTTTAAATACTTACATCTAAATATTTTTACGTATTATACCTAATGTTAAGAAGTAATTCTTAGTCAACATATATAGATTTTTGAAGTATCTCATTCACCCTTTCTTTATTTTTGATAACTTCTATTTCCATGATCATAGAGATGATATTTCTACGAACAATATTAATGGAGAGGGTTGGCCAATCTGTCTGGTAGATTAGATTATGCCTAATTGGCTCGTTGTTCGTGAGACAGGCCAAATATTGCGGATTTGTTGGCTTCGCATGGGATATGACGTGTTTTGATATGTTTATTATTAGATTTTACTGTGGGAGTGAATCGTTGATTAAACGTGGGAATTGGTGGAAGCGATAGAAAATTTACTTGGACATGGTAATGATACTATGTTTTTATTCCGTTTCTGACCTGTAATGCATAAGAGGTGAGGAGAAATAGGTAAGAAGGAAGAAGTAAATAAGACCAAGCAACATAGCTATGTAGTTTTGGCATAGGTAGGAAACCAGGATTTTAGTATGTACGTAAAAATTCTTAGTAAATGACATAGCCTGGCTACATCGCAAGGCAGTAGTCTCCTTAAAAGGTTTCTCTCAGTAGCAAAATGGTAGCAAACCTCTCTAAGTATATCACTTACCATCTTTGTTCATGCCCATCGCAAGACATTTCTTCAGCCTGCAGGCCTGGCATTGGTTCCTGTGCGCCTTGTCAACCACACATCTCCCAGTGCCGGCTTGGCACCTGAGGATAAAGAAGGATTTCATAAGATTGAGTATTTTATATTTTGATATCATCTAATTTGAAAAACCAGCCTAAGTGCAAAAGTCTCGCAATAATCATAATATCTTTGGAGTAACAATTAAAGTTATATAAATAACTTCCATTGTCTGCTTGTCAGTGATTAATCTGTGATCGATTTTTAAGACTTCTCGATAGCAAATCATGCTGATTTGGTTCTGATTATAATACATACAAAATAGGATACATAAAATATTGTTTGAAAAAAGATTAAGAGAAATTACTTTTTATACTTTTTACATGGCATGTTGTCTTACTGTTGGCCTCATTAATAAGCTCAAAGTCACGCAACGACCCATGGAGAGGGCTAATTTTCTCGAGGTTTCGAATCCGAAATGAGGAGATCTGCAGGAGAAATAAAGTAACCGACATAGCTCTCACATTCACATCAAGTCAAAATGGTAAAGGGCAGGTCATATTGCTCGCTGAACCAACAACCGATGGGGAAGAAAGGTTCTCGTGTGACGACCACGAGCCTGAAGATATAGCGTGGACTGACAAGGACAAACCGCGGACCGACGAGCACCACGGGGAGCCGTTTTTTTATTGTGAGTTTCGTTTTATGGGGGAGGTCTATATGTTCAGCAATGGACGTCTTCCAGCTGATGATGAGGATGATGACCTTTTATTGTTGATAGGTTAGCCTATAACCACCATCTCACCTGATCTTAATTGACCATGTGATCGAAAACACGCTTCGAATAGAACTGACTACAAGTCTACGCTTAGAGTGTCTAGCTTTTACCTGGCTATAGTAACAAACAAACAAACATACAACAAGCTTTACTCCTTCATAATATTAGGTGTATAGACGAGTACAGATTTGTACCCGAACTACGTAGGTACAAAAAAACCACAAAAAGATTATTGAAAGATCCAATCAAAACGCTTCGACTGGTAAATCTTTGGCCAAGTGGAAAAACCTATTTCGCCGTGTATGGGCGTAATACTGTCCTTACTGGTACCATTATAAATAATGTATTCATTAGAATAGACGTATTTTTTTTTATTACTATTACGTTTATTAACTCGTTTTCTTATCCGTTTGTCTCTTCGGTACAAGTATTGTACTACTTGTATTACAATACTTGTAGTATTGTAATCGATTTTAAACAGATTTCCGGATGAGCTAGAACTTTAAACATATATAGGTAGCTAAAAACCGGATGACATAGGTAAACTATACACAAAAAAAAACGATTGCTTTCATCAAGCATTTTTTGCTACTACGTTTACCAAATTTCTTAAGGGTCGCGTGCTTTATTTTGTACTCAATATGATAGCGTTTGACCACTATCTCGCCTGATCTTAAGCGAGGATGTGGTGGAAGATAATGCATAGGTATGCTAAACCTAAATTAGACCTCTTAACTTAAGCTGTTAACGCCAAACCATTCGAAGAAAGTAAGGCACTTGGAAATGATATTATGATATAATTTGCAGAGCAAAAAAGTTATAACTAGCAAAAATCGGTAGTAAGAGACGATGCGGTCGACGATGTAACACGCCTGTCTAGAAGACACCTGTTCACTCTTGTCTTGAAGACTCCCAAATTGTAGTATTCAGGAAATATAGATTCCATTCCAAAGAATTCCATTCTTAAGTTGCCCAAGAAGAAACTACTAATAGGACTAAAAATAGGAGGCGTTACAGCTTAGATCTCGTCCAGACAACATTCGGATGGGCAGATAACCTTATTGAATGCCTCCAATACCCACAATACCAGATATCCTTTTCAACCGCATACAATCCATCCCTATAGAGATTAAAGATATTTCATTACCGGTAATCTGTGTAATAGGCTTAGGAAACGTTGACATTTGTTACGTTGCAAGAGGGATGATTTGGGTCAATTCAAGGGGTGTTATTAACGTTCGAGTTAAGCGGTTAGCCCCTTATGCTCCATCCAAATTTCTAACCAGAAGTTGTGTAGAAAAGATCGCTAAACATCACATTTTGGAGTTTCGTGAGTCATGGACAACTAAGTGAAGTTACTAGGGTCATTGACCTTAATTGTAACCCAAATCATCCCGATTTAGTCAAGTGATTAACGTTCGACATAAGCGGTTCAAAATTCGAGGACATATGACATCCACCAAGCCGCACTGGGCCCGCGTGGTGGATTATGCCCATACCTCTCTCTCTGAGACAAGGCCGGTGTCCCAGCAGTGGGAGCGTAAGAGGCTGATAATGATAAGCGGTTAGCCTTTTATGTTCCATTCAAATATCTAACTAAAAGTTGTCTAGAACAGTTCGAGCGAAAACTTTTCAGATGTCATAACGGGTATTGACTGAAGTGGCTAGGGTCAGACCTTTTGAATCATGAGTCGGAACTTATTCCTATTTTCTGACATCACATAATATAGTGTTGTGGTTTTTCTTCAGAATTCAAAATTCTTTATTCATATGGGCCTCAAAGACCAAGTGCCAGTTTCAAGTGTACAACTGATTGAGAAGAAGGACAAGAAACTCTTTCGCATTCGAACCCTAAGAGTAGCTTGAACTTTCGGTATAGAAAATCATGGTGTTTTAATGATGTCGTAATGGTAGAGAAGCTATCGCTAGCTAGCTATAGCTACCCAGCTATCGTTCTCAAGTTAAAAATCTGATGGTTTGCATCTAATGGTGTGTTTCGGTAACTGCACATGGTTATCAATCCCCATTACTTAGTAAAGCACATCACCTTGCCAAACCTAGTAAAAAAAACAGTTCTCAATTAATAAAAGACACCGTAAAATCAATTTGCCAAACATAAAGAAGCGTACACATGTCACACTTGACCATCCATCATAAGGGTGCGTACACAATATTAATAACATTAGGGCGAGTGCACAATTAATTGAAACGGTGCACGGTGGCCCAACAAGAGGGATTTGGGCCAAATGTTAAACAGTTTCTAATGTTATCCGCAGTCTGTATCTACCCATATTTTTATTGTAGCGGTAAAGTGCACTTTATAGATATTTAACACATGTTAATATGTTTATCTTTTTTTAATAGATTTTGAGCACTATGTTGCTTGATCTTAAGTGTTGATAGTAAATCCGCTAAAACTATAATGCCTATTTCTCCAACGACGAATAAGGTGACGCATAACTAAGTAACTCCTAATGCATGTAAGCAAAGTCCAAAGAGAACGAAAACGTTTTTTGCCCTTGCCTTTTTCTTGGTATTTTTTTGTTTCTTTTTCTCTTTCTCTTCTTAGTTTTTCTTTCTCCACCCGTGAGTCTGCCGCCAAGCAGTGATGTGCAAGCATTACTGTGTATAAATAAAACACAACTTCACTATACAAACGTGGACAGGAAGTTTTCATTTCTTTAAAGGAGCTGTTACTTTTTTTTCTTTATTTTTACTGTTGTATATTTTGCTATCTCAGCAAAATATTTCATTTACATTATAAAGAACCAGATTCACTTGTAGCAAAAAAAGCGCAAATTAAATTCGCATCGCATTTAAATACCCCACCAATCGGGATAGTACTAGGGTGGTAGTGTATCTACAAGCGTAGCGATAAGCGGGTAAAGTACCTACAGCCGCTATTGTTAGATGATTGTTTGCACATAATAGTCACCTATTATTAGTAGCAGTAGCACCTAGTATTTTTACAGAGGTAAGTTTAAAAAACGTGTAGATAATTATATATTGTTAGTAGTTATTTTTTTAAGACATATTATACTTTCACTGCAATTTATAACCAGCCTACATTAAATAATTTACTATAATATAAAAAACTAAGAGATTTCGGTCACGTCGTCACTTACTGGTGAAAGACAATAAATAGATATAAAATATTTATTTACATGTCCGAAAACCATAGAGTTGTGTATGTCCATGGCATGAATGCAGTGACATCCACTAATCTAAAATTCTAAACTGAGCCGGTATTGTGATTCGTAGCCCCTACAAAATGCACTGTAAAGTATTTTTAAAGAAACGTTTAGATATTTAAAAAATATATATATGACTCATCTTGCTGCCTTTCTGTGTGTCCATGCTGCCTCCAACACAAGTGTGTAAGCATTTAGCATGTAATCGCTCAACGCCGTCTCTACAAACACACCCTAACCCCGGTCACAGATGCGAGCAAAAATTAGAAATATGCTCCACTCAGCCAGGATTAAGTGGGTTCAAGAGCCACCCCACACCATTGTCATTTCTGGTAGAATATTCTTTGAACAGATGAGACTGCTGTGGTGGATTAGAAGGATACGGTTGGCTACGATTTTTTGATGGTAATGCTGTTTTGATTTTTGTTTGTTTATTAAACATATTTTTATAACTAATAAGGCAAGTAGAGCTGGCTGCGTGACTAACTCAAGTGCTATGTTTTTAAAATGGTTAGTTATTATGGGTTTTAAACTAGCGTTTTACGAATGTCACACCAGTGTGGCATTAGCAATTAATAACCATTTGAAACCAGTGTTCCCTTAATATCGTTCGTTAACGAAAACTAGCGAGAATTGTAGATAATTCCTTCAAGCCGACCGCTGTTTTATTCTGGTTGCAGTCGAAGAAGATTGTAAAGCTCCTTTCACATTACTGTGTCGGGGTGTATCGATGTGTTTCGTGGCGTATTGTGGCGCAACAGAACGATATCGAATTCATACAAAGGAAAAAGACAAGATTCCATTTTACCATCGACTACCATATAACTACCACTGACCCATCGCTATAAAATGATAGATTTGTATAGTAGTGACCTCACCCAATCTGTAGGACGAGTGCGTATTATCAGATCTAGGTCAACGTATAACGTGTGTGCGTATTGGGACATAAATTAAATTAAATTAAAATTAAAATTGTTTATTGTGATAAAAACGATAAAAACCAATTACATTTATCACATTAGGAAATAGTGGTTAGTATATACAGTTACAGATTACAATAATGTCAATTAAAAGTGGAATTTGATAGTTGAACTTGCAAAGTCAAAAAATAAAAAATAAAAAAATAGTCGATACATGTACAATGTTAATAAATTAAAATGTTAATATACAATGAATGTCAATGCGATCTATTAGATATAATTATGAGAAAAAGAAAAATCATTCGCTATCACTACTACCGGAATTACCTGTATTGCACCATTGGTCGTTCAAGCTTTCGCAATAAGATAAAACCGCTGAAACAATGGTAGACCACTTGTCAAAAGAAATGTCAAAATCAGTGTTAGCGTCACGGAGTGCATTGAAGTGGTGCAGAGGCCGAACTAGTGGGGACATCGCTCTCGCCCTCGTGTGTCCGCTATCTATATGAAAGATATTATGTTGTCTCCTGTGACCGCGCCTATTTGCCGAGACTTCAAGTTCGTCTGGGACGAATAACACACACAGTAGATTGTGCAACAAAATACTATCGACTGATCCCCTTAGCACTTTGAGACAGATGGTGAGTTGGTCAACCATCCTTCTAACTTCTAGAGAGTTGAATCCTAGGTGCCCGAGCAAAAACTTGGTAGGGTACCGAAATGGGTAGTACCCATAGACTTTTTTATAGAGAGATCTTAAAAACGCTTTTTGGACCTTTTCAAGCATACGTGCATAGGTGACATGATGGGGATTCCAGACGCACGCAGCCGATTCAAGCTTGCTTCTGACTAAAGCGTTATATAAGGTTATGATAACCTGAGGATTTTGAAAGTCTTTGGCATTACGCAAGACAAAACCCAAGCGACGATAGGATTCCTTGGCGAGACTAGCGATATGATCATGAAAGGTCAAGGTGCGATCAAATGTGACTCCCAGGTCCTTTAAACTGATTGTTCTATTAATACATACATTGTTCAAATGATAATTAAAATTGATAGGATTTTTCTTGCGGTCAAAGGTCATTACATTACATTTATTGGCATTAAATAGCATTTTATTAGTCAAGCTCCATGTATATATTTGGTCAATGTCATTTTGTAAGGCGAGGCAGTCACTGGGAGATTTTATTTCCAGAAAAAGTTTTAAATCGTCAGCGTATAAGAGACATTTGGCAGTTGATAACACTTTAGGTAGGTCATGGATCATAATTAGAAAAAGTAGTGGTCCAAGAACTGATCCCTGGCTCACCCCCGATCTAGTGTGATATGGTCCAGATACGTATGTGCCATGCCGCACATATTGTCGCCTATCCCTCATATAGTCTGAGAAAAAATGTAAGAGACCAGGAGTGAAACCGATCGTTGAAAGCTTGTGTAACAGCAGATCATTGTCAATTTTATCAAAAGCCTTTTGAAAATCAAAATAAATTACGTCAACCTGCAGCCCGCGATCCATGGCATTAGTTATGTAGTCAACAAGGCACAATAAGTTAGTATTCACGGAGCGCCCCGGTCTAAAACCATGTTGCTCGTCACCTATTAACTGCCTCACTTGCCTATATATTTCTTGGTGGAGAATGTACTCGAAAATCTTAGCAGGTGCGCATAAAATTGCAATAGGGCGGTATTCATCTACCAGGGTCCTATTACTATTCTTAGGGATTGGTGTCACCCTAGATAGCTTCCACATGGCGGGATACTTGCCACATCTTAGAGAAAGATTCAAAATATGGTAAAGAGGAAGAATCAGCTGCTGTTTACATAATTTCAAGACAAAGCTAGGCACATTGTCAGGTCCTGCAGAGCTACTCAACTTCAGCTTGTTAACACCGCGCTCAATATCCTGCAGTGATAGGGAGGGTAAGCTAACATAACCACCTTTCGAGCCCTGTTCACAACATGCACTAGCATTGAGCAGTGGCAATTCGTCTAAAAAGACACTAGAAAAATAGCTAGCAAAAGCTTCTGCAGCTTCGACGCCCGTGTAAGACTTCCCTTTGTACGAGACACAGGGTTCGAAACCACCCTTAGATCTAAGTCTATGTACATGGCTCCAAAAATCTCGTGGTCGCATTTGCAGGCTCTCTTCAATGCGAGCCAAATAAAGATCATATGCTTGAGAGATACGTAATTTTAAACTGGCACGCAGGTTTGAAAAGTCTTTGTATGACTCTTCACAATCTGACGACAACCAGGTCTTATGTAGCCGTGATTTTCGCATAATACCTTTAATAATATCAGCATCGAACCATACGGGATACCTATTGCATTTAGATGAATGCCTTTTCTTTTTGGGTACTGTCAAGTCAAACAATCGATAAATTATGTCGTAGAAGGCATCAACAGCAATAGAGACGTTACATGATGCGAGGACAGACTCCCAGGTAATTTCGTCGAGCAGTGATTGAAAAAGAATTATATCCATTTTACTAAAATTCCAATCACGCGACGCGTCAACATTGCTGGGCTGCAGCCGATCACATTTGTTATTATGCAATCGGAGAGACATCGTTATCTCGAGCGGGGGGTGGTACAGCCTATCGGGGGGGACGAAACCTGCGCTAGCTGCGCAAACACATACTTGCCGCGACCGTGAATCATTGCACTCCCGAGCTAACACTACGTCAAGAATACTTCCATGGGAATTAATTATGCCATTATGGTCATTAAAATTACAATATGTCAAAAAGAAACAATAATAATTCTTAATATTAACAGAGGCACTATTCATATTTAGGTCACCGAAAATGAAAAAATTACTATTAGAATTAGCCAAAAAAGATTCAATGTTACAAAAAACGTTCATATACACATCATCAGTAGCCTTCGGCTTTATATATATGACGCATACAATAAAAGAGTTACCGCGGTACATGACAGAGGCCCAGAGATCTTCTCCGAGCTCCGACTCGAACTCCCGCAGACGTCGTATGGTAACACCAGGCCTCGCAGCGAGTAGGGCACCCCCACAGGGAGTAGCGCGGTCACGTCGCAGCAACGTCCAGCCATCTGGCGCTACCTCGGCGTCCCCCACTGAACCGTCAAGAAACGTCTCCGTCGCGGCGACGAGTAGGTGGTCAGAGACCAGCATGCTGGCATGCCAGAGCAATAGCTTTGTCTTCAAGCCTCTTACATTCTGGTAGAAAATGTTAATCTTTACTAACTTATTGCATTGTTGTTTTTGCCCTCTCTGAGGGCCGTTCACGAAAGGGGCGGGGACTAATTGAAGGCCCGACCTTTGAAGTATTACTAGTCTGTTTAGCCGGCCCTCTGAAGTTCACCCAAGCTTTGATTCTAGCGTTAATCGGCCATACGTTAATCGAAAAGCACTTATCGTAGCAAGCAGGTGGCACGCCTAATTTGTACGACTTGTAGTTACCCTTAGCAGCAACCTCTTCCACCGTGCAGCCTTTGTTGGGACAGAGTTGGTGTAGGTACTCGCGAACTTCGTCAACACCTGACGCCATATTCCATAGGTGTATATATTTTTGTACTTCCACAGCTTTCAATGTCGTTACACCTGGGCCTGCGGCCCCACACAGTGAGGGGAAACGCCTGTTATTCTTCTTCTTTTTTACCTCTACCCACTCATCAGCATCATGTTTCTCAGCCGGTGCAGATTCAGTATTTACAGTGGCGTTGGGAGCAATTACGTGCGCAGACTGTGGCTTAATCGTGGAAGAGGCACGGCCGTCGAAATTGCTATTTACCTGATTCTGCGTCTGCGTCTGCGTCGGAATGGTTTTAATTTGCTTAATAGCAGGAGCTCGAACCACCTCCGCAGTTTTACTCTTCTGTTGGGGTGGAGCAGTTTGCGATTGGTGTGGTATGGAAACAACCGACGCGGGTTGCGGCTGGGTACTACTGCACACACATTTCTTCAGCGTATCTAATACCGTTTCCATCTGCGACGCATAATCTTTCATTCTTGCCTCATAACCTGCTATGGCGGAAACAGACTGGCCAAGCTTTATGTCGTAATCGGCTATTAAGGCAAATGACTGACTGAGCTTACTATCATACGCTGCTATCAGTACATTTGAAGAAGCAAGCTGTTCTCTCACCAGTGCTAATTCAGTGCGTAGCTCCTGAACCTCATGTGATAGGTCTGGTGCAACTATAGTCGAGCGTATTTTCTCTTCTCCGCTACGGGTTGCTTTCAGACGTATAGTTACATTTGGATCCCGTTGCTTTTTGGAGTGCCCTACGGGGGTCAGGCTGTTATCCCCGCCTTTTTTGGCAGCACAGCGGCACTCAGGACACACCCAGGTTTTAACGTCTCCATGAACTGGCTTTTTCTCCCCGATACACAGAAGATGATAGCTTTTGCTACAGTCCAGGATCGCACAGCGTATAAAATCGTTCAGCGATCATAATTCAATATCTCGAACATTACAATGTCGTAATTTCTTTTGTTCTCGCACCAGTTTCTTAAGAGAAAGTTAGGTAAACACCACTCAGGTCACAGATGTACTTATTTACCTACATTTGATCAGATACCTGCGGAAGCGAACCACCTAAATAAATAATAGGATATTTGGCGAAATGTGTAACGATTTCTTTGAACACTGAGTCAGAGGCCTCAGTCAGATAAAGTTATATTGTAGTAAGGAATAGTTTTGTGGGGAAGCTTCACGGATTACTTGTACACCAGTTTGTGTTTAGCACGGTTCTCTCACGAACTTTGAATTAAAGAAATCAGATCCTTATAGGATCATTTTGTTGTCTGTCCGTTCGTCCGTCTGTTTGTAACATCCTACATATTAGCCGTTACAAGGAACTTTGCTAATATTTATGTGGAACTGCATAAAATAAGTCACTTCGCGCTGTTCAACTTTAAGTACTACTTGTGTATTTAACCTATTTATAAAATGTTACCTAATCCGTGTTTTCACTGTATTGTAAGTCTAAGTATGAGCTGTACTTATAGGTATAAAGGTAATAACACTTCATTCAATACGACTTCATGTATCTAATATACTGCATATCGTACTAACTAAGGAGTAGAACTCTTTGCCCGCATATGCTGTTTCCTGAAACCAAAACTACAATTTGGGACACCCAAATTGTAGTTTTCGTCAAGACCAAAGTAAACTGGTACTAAGCCAGCGAGGTATATGACATACATCGTAGGTTGCATCAATTAAGCTTAGGTCGCGGTCAAACTCCATCCCAGCAATGATTAAAGAAACTTAAATTAGAATTAATATCGTAGACTAAAGTCGCAAAGTCAGTCTCAAAGCGCTTTATAAAATTAAATAGGTATTTAGCTCAGACAGAAACGGCTTTGAACAAAGGAGTAATATTATTCTACAAAGTTCAGCTTCATTTTACAGATAAACCTTTTTCTTTTGACCTACAATCTTGAAATCTGGTAGGTACTAAGAAAGATTTAAAGGTCGAAGGAAGGAAGGGAAATATTGGAGAGTCTATTTTTGGGCAAAATTATATCGCAAACTATTTTTATCAACCTTTCGTACGCGCTTTCAACGTAGGGCCTGTCATGACAGTATCAACACAAGAATTATAGATACGGCAGTCAGTACTTTCTATATTTTGTTATTGGCGTTATTTCAAGTGTGTTTACGCACTGGATGGTATTTTATTTACAGCCAAAAGGAAAACACCCAGAGAAATTACTGGGCATTCGTAGGGTTACTATGCATAATTATATGACTCAATAAAAATAATTAATAAAATATATTTCACACAGTTTAAATAAAGCAAAATCTCTCGCCTTTTGATTGGTACTGTAACGTATCACAATGGAGTAGGCAATCGCTACAAATCGAGGTCTCCTAGATGGAGCTACGGCTTGTAAGCCGGAAAGAAAAACATCATATCATAAAATTACTCATAAAATACCAAGTAACAAAACAAAAGATGAGCAACATTTTACCAAAAACCAGGTTGACATGATTCCATTTAAACTATTTGTAGGTAATACACAAACGCATGACGAAACGTAGTTTTCACTTATTACACAACGATTCATACAAGCTAATACGATACAAACTTCATACAATTGTGTCCACAACCACCATGTTGATATGATCTAATTTAAAACCAAGTTTAATTTGCAGATGGAAAAATAATGTTCCTGTACTTGAATAAGTTTTTCAGGTTCTTTTTAATTTGGTAAGTAATTTTCGGCCGGCTATATTTTACAGGTGAAAAGATTATTTTGTGGTAAGTAAAAATAGTTTACAAATACACTGTAATTTTTAATTATTTATTGGAGCAGATGTGTAGAATGTAGATCGTTTCGTCAATTTTCAACGGTCATTGTCCTTTATATCTATAGAAGATATTTCACACATTTATTTATTAATACAGAGAAATATACAAATTTGGTTCTTATGTCAGGTTTGTCACGACTTCACGTCGACTTGAACCTTTTTAACTACCTCCCGTATTGTTTTTAATATTTTTACTTTGGTTTTTATACCTCTGTCTGCCTAATAGAACTTGATCGCAACGTCGGGTGAAATAGAAATTATTATTTAGCACCATCTTGTATAGAATTGAGTTCAATGTTTCTGCCATATAGTAGATATCAAAATTGGCCGGTAAATGGTACCGCAGCGCAATAGCAAACATCCCCGCTTTTTACGATAAATACCCCTCTAAATTCGCCGATGACAAAAAAATAGTATATTTCTCAAATTCTTTCAATTTCTCCAAGTTTCATCAAGATTATTTGTAAAATAAGACCTGTATCACAGAATAGATAATAGTCTGTTTGTGAGCACCAATATCCGGATAGATGATAGGAAAATTGGCCAGTCTCGATTGACCTTAAAAGAAGCACATGTATTTGCAGAATGTCTGAGTGCTGTATACTTAGAACATTATTCGTGTTTCTTGATTTGCTATACCTAATCCTACTTGAGGGTTAAGTTCTATATGCAGATATATAGATAATCGTTGGCGTACCTTTTGTTTTACAGATACGAAATTCTACCAAGTGATTTCATTGTTTTTGGCAAGCTTTTCTAATACATACTAGAAAATTTCTTACCTGTAAATAAGCTTTCTCCTTACAGATCTCTTGAAGAAGCCACTGCATCCATTGCAGGCCAGTATGCCGTAATGCTTGCCAGAACTGGTGTCTCCGCACACCACGCAGACGAGCCCTGAGAACAGAGTCAAAGAAATCAGTGACGCAAGTATGGAACTTTGCGATCCATCTCGATCGATAAATTAACAATTCGATAAGATAAAATTAGAAATAGGTAAGACATGCACTTTTAGTTTGGAGATTTCTAATGTAGTCTTGTATGCCCTTACTACACACCTTCTAAATTCAAATTCAAACTCATTTATTCATTGCGAATATGGGTACAATAATTGCTAACTATGGTGTAAGAAAAAAACACAGATCGCCATATTCGACCTTTCGGCATGCAATAACAACAGAAAAATAATGTTAGTCATGAATTATGATTATATACGGTAATCAATATAATTATAAATATAATTTTAATTTTATTACAATAAAAACTGCTACTGAGATTTATTTGTATTATTATTCGTAGGTATTATTAATCTATCATGTGACGTGATACAGTCAGATGCCAACCTGTCTTACCCAAGTGCTGCGGTTTCTTGACCGGTGGGTCGGGTAGCCAGGGGCGAAGCGCTGGCGGGGCTAGCGCAGCCGCCACCAGCGCTGCGGACGAGGGTGGTGACCAGCGCAGTGGAGACGTATTGTCGTCAGCTAGAAAAAGAATTATTAGTTTTAAGTGGTTGTACTGGTAGAGCATAGAATGGAATAGTACTGTGGTATGATTAGACCCATATGCTATTCTTCAAGTTAAAAATGTAACATAAATCATATACCTTGTTACCACAAATAAACAAGTTTTAAACGCCGGTTTAGATAGACAGTGCCAAAAGAAAAACATTTAAAGTGACTAGATTTTTTAATGTAGTATTTGATAAAGAGACGAGCCGGTCGTTTGCCTAATGATAAGCGTAACGCTGGCCCATAAATATTTCAGTGCCACTTAGATCTTTGAAATAGACAGGCCTGCGCGGCACTACAGTGCGCTCGTTACCTTGAGACATTAAGTATTAATTCCCATAAGCCCAGTTATTTCACTGGCTATTTTGCTCATCGAAACGGAAAACACATTACTGCTTAGCGGCATACTTCACGAGCAATGCGGTGGTACAAAAGATCTAGTGGGTGGTACAAACCCAGAAGCACACTTGCAGAAGAGTTAGTCTTACCACCAATGTCTAGTTAGACAATGTTTAGACCCTCCTTAAATCAAGGTTTGTGGGTGTTCATATTTAAACACGCGATTAAGGCATTTTTAACCCTAAGCAAGAGTTCAACACGTGTTTAGGGTGTGTTTAATTTATTTTGTGGTAAAACCGTTATTGTAGTGTTTCAGGCTCAGCTCTAGTAAGGTGAGAAGAGAAGGCAAACTTGACCAATAAAAATTCACGATAGTAAATGAAGATTCGAATACTAGTTAGCAAAACTATTTCAGTGCCTCATATAAAAGATTTCAACGCGCATTGTCATTTCTCATGATAATTTTTTTTTAATGTATATTAACTTTTTTTTAAATTAAATTACGTGTCGTGCGTCACCGCACCGCGGTATTGTGGGCTGCCGCAACTCCATCCTATCAGCTGGTAAAAATCAAATCGCCTTGTTGACAGTAACTCGTAGGAAAGTAGCACTTTCCCGTATCAAAATGTAATCAACCCTAAACTTGTACTCAATTCGATCGTCTGGTAGCAATAACTTAATTGATTCGACACATTATGAACCCACAAAAACTAACAATCAAAAATCCTATCTAACCCAATAAAAATAACGTCCAGTTTTTCCTGCACAAGGTTTCTTAATGTAGGGTGCGTGTACTACCCCAGCTAAATATAGAAAGAGTAAATCTATTAGAATGAAAGGGTGTGATTTGCAATGGTTATTTTATTAGCTTTGGCGATATTAAGATAAAGTGATTGGGGTGAAGTCACAGAATCAATGACAGTTCTTGATTAAGTGACGATGGAGCAGTGATTTTGACGTCGGCCGATCTGTTGATGGTTCAAATCCTACAACCAGACTGAGTTTTCGGTGAAAGAAAACATCGTGACGTAACCACACCATGGAGGTAGAGTATTTTCTAGTTTCCACCTGGCTAGCTACTCACAAGGTGAAAATCTGACTCCAACAACTTGTGTGTAGGCCGAAAGCCGCGCATGATAGACCGCCAGTCGCAATTCTAAATATTTTTTTTAATTTTGTTTATGTTATTGGTAACGAGACGAGCTGGTCGTTTGCCTGATGGTAAGCATAACGTGGCCCATAACAATTACAGTGCCACTCAGTACTTTGAAACACAAAGGCCTGCGCGGCACTGCAGTGCGCTCGTTACCCTGAGACATTAGGTATTAAGTCTCATAAGCCCAGTAATTTCACTGGCTACTTTGCTCATCAAACCGGAACACAGTAATGCTTGCACACTACTGCTTGGCGGCAGACTTCACGAGCAAAGCGGTGGTACTAACCCAGACGGACACTCGCAGAAGAGTTAGTCCTCCCACTAACAGAAAATGTTCATATGTGTAATCAAAACACAGTAAATATCACGTTAATCATGACTTCGTTTGTAGTTGTAATATTATAAAGTTAATCTAGATTATTGTTTCTATAAAAAAAATTACAAACAGGTTGAAACTGTAGGAACTTACTAATATTTCCAATCGTGACATCATACCTCTGAAGCACAGAGTCACATCCTATATGTGAGCAATACAAAATCAATAAGCCGATTGCTCCCAAGGGCTGAGGGCGCAGATGAGACCCCAGATTAAACGTTTATTGAGAGATTTTATGGTGGTTGCGGCGACGAGCGAGAAATTGTGATTTTGACTTGGAAACCCTTAAAAATTCCAAACAAACCTATGTTGAAATGTTCCACGCCTTTTTAAACGACAAAAAGGGAGGTTTTCAATTCGACACGTATGTATGTAATATTCTTGAATCTATAATTCACATATGATAATGTTAGAGCTTCCAAACAAATTTATAATAATTATATTAAAGGCGTATGTGTTTTCGGATTGTGACCGTTCTTTTTTATTGGCTTACATTTACTCCAACTTAGAGAACAGCGTATTAAGGTTCATAAAAATTACTTCAGAAGTGTAAAAGATATTGTGATCCAATTTCATATTACATATAATTATTGAGCTGTAAAATTACAGCTCAATAGACCACCGGAAAGTTGGTCAAATTTAGCTTGCTTTTTTTTATAGTATTTGACAGCTGCTAATTGTAGGCAAGATGTTGGGCTAAGTTCTAATTTCTTATTTGCGGGCTAAAAAATAAAAAATAATGGTCTAAACCTAGTCCTGAAAGGGCTAAATTGGTATTACTGAATCTCGACGCCGCCGATGGCAATCGGATGGTATAGTATATGTAATATGACGTCCCAAAACCAAAATTGAAGCTTTTCGCAAATTTGAATTTCACTCGTTAATTTTTCACTTTTTAATTAATATTTTCTGCAAATAAAAAGAAATTAAATGAGAAAATTATGTATTGTCAGGACGATATAAATTCGGAAAACTTATTTCAAAGAAATTTAACCAATACTTTCTCTCTCTGTTTTGTGCTACTTTTTCCACCAGCACTTCAAACAAAGTACGATCGACTTCACTACACTTTGGTAGTATCCCAATCTCTACCATTAATATCATAATATTAGTAATCAGTAATCAACACAACAAAGAGCCGAGTAACGAGTATAACTCGGTTTGTTAACTCGATTCATTTGTACAATCGAGTCACAATCGGATGCCACTCGATGGGGGATGCTGCTTTTGACGTGGCACTGCCCCCGACGAAATTATCTTGTGTTTTGGTGAGGTTGGAATGCGGTAGACACGGCAATATAATTTAGATTGAGATACCTATTAATTTTGAAATAGGTTATGTCCACAGATCTCTTGTTATGTCCTTACGGTTTCTTACAGCTTCTATTGAATATCTGCTAAAGATAGGCTTAAAAATTTATTTCGGTACGTTAGCACTAGTTTAATATGAATTATGCCTACTTACTAACTCAAAAATTATTTTAAAATTGGAAAAAATACGCAATTCCCGCACCGATTTTCTTATAAGTGATTTTTAAAACATAAATTAGGTATTCATTACATTTAAATCTAGTTTTTACGTTAGGAACCTACTTAAAAACCATTAACAGCTATTGTGTTTTCTTTTAAATACTTTTATTAGAAAATATATGTACTGAAATTGTAGTGTTGAATCTTTTATTGTTCTCCTCTATCTATTATTTAAGACTATCTACCATCCCCCGCTGCGTTCATAGTGCGGCCGACATTCAATGTAGGTAAATAATATAAGTATAAACTCGCCTCTCTGGGTTTTGTTGAACTATTAACTGTTATTTCAAGTGACAAATTAGTTTATTCCTTTCAGCCGAAGACCTAGCGACCGCTGGTCGCAATCTGCTGCCGTATCAGCTAACAATCTCGTGTTCGTTTTCAACACCAGACGGATTAAAACCAGCGGTCACTAGTCTTCGTGTGGAAGAAGTTGTCAATAGTTTTCACTTCTTTTCGTTTTGTAAGAGCTTATTTCTTTAATAACCAGCGAAAATTTTAGACTGTATTTCTATTTGATGACGAGACGAGCTGGTCGTTTGCCTAATGTTAAGCATAACGCTGGCACATTACAATTATTGCAGCGCCACTTAGAACATTGAAACACAAAGTTCTGCGCGGCACTGCAGTGCTCTCGTTACCCTGAGACATTAGGTACCCAGTAATTTCACTGTAGTTTAATATCTTTGGAACTGATAAGATATCTATTGCGATTCGTTATGTCAATTCCGTTTATTTTTAACTATAGCACTATCGATAACTATTGTAGAAAACGACTTCGTCTGGGTTCCTGGTGAGATTGGTATTTGCCAAACGCTTACTTTAATATTTTGCGCGAAAAGAAAACACATTTATATACTTTACCACTTTTACATAAAGAATCATTACCCCAATATACGTCACACGCCTCCAGACGAATAAAAGCAAAGAGAGGACATAAAAGGAAATTTTATAAGACACATAAAAACTTCGCCCGGGAAATTGGAAGTCAGTGGGGGTGGGAAGAGGAGGAGGCGGGTAAATCCGGGTATCAAGATAAATCAATGTTTGTTTGCGCTGGAGTACGGCACTTACTTGGAACAGGGAAAGCGGTGGAGCGGCTGCGAAAATATTTTTTGAATATGAAACGATATTTGAGAGTGCTTTTGAAACGATGTTTTATTTGAGCTAATTTTTTTCCTAAAGTCAAATACACACAATTTCAGGTGTTTTTTTTTAATTTTTTTAATACAGATTTGGTGCTTTAAGTCCGGTAGTTTTTTTAATTGTCAGAATATATATATATTAAAGCCTGTGCTGCAACATTGAGCTGAGCCGGTAAAACCCTTTTGCGATTTGTAACTTTGTATACCGGGTAAATTTGAATTGGTATGTTATCCCAGAAGGGGGAATTGGGACCGCAGTTGTCCACAAATTGTGAGAAACCCCCTTGGAAATATGTCTTTCCAAATTTCCATACAAAACAAATGCACGTCAAACGTTTAGTGCATTTTCTGGAAAGTCTCTTCTAATCAACATCATCATTTAACAAGGCTGACGGACCAAACCAAAATTCCTAATTTTCCAAAAATCTTCTCTTACGAACATCGTCTCCACCCCTCCCCAGTCCGGGGTCGCTACAGGGAAACTTTGTCGCTTGCCGTTTTATTTGCTTTTCTTTTGACGCGGCAAGCCCTTGAGCCTGTCTGATTAATTTCGCCCTCCTAAGGTCCCAAATCCGCGCTTAAACGCCTTAGATCGGGGAAATGTTTTTTGTTGGAAAATGCTTGCGTTTGGAAAGCCGTGGAACTATCGAAAAAAATTATCTATGTAGAAACGCTTACTATTTTTTTTAAACTGGCATAAAACCTTTGACTCAGTACTGGCATAATCACTTAACGGCCTTATTACAAAACGAGTTTTAACGCTAAACTGGAGTTTAAACCGTAGTTTTGTCAAATTTCTTATTACAAAAAGCAGATTAGCACTTAGGTCTTGGTTGACTATGGTGTCAAAGTTAGTCTTGCCGGGCACCTAGTTTAGCGACGGTTTAAGCATTTATTTTAATGGCGGCCACGTATTCTACTTGTCAAATCGTAAAAAAAACATATATTTTGTATTAAAGTAAGAAGGGGTGGTGAGGTATTAGGAAGCGTGGTTGAGTAGAATAATAGCTTTTAGCAAAATATATAGGAAATACTTATAATATCGAAAGTATACATAGTAAAAACAGAATATATTACAAGAATTGACAGTACACACAATCAACAAAACATGTTGCTATGGTTACTTAGCCATAGTGTGCCATTGTATAGGTTAGATATATAAGGAGTATCTCCTTAACATTTTTTTCATATATGTAAATACCTAATTCGGATGTTTTGAATTACTCGCAATGATCAAAAGTCATTTAAAAATTACCTACAATATTTTTCGATATTAGAAAATAGTATTGTGTGACAAAATAGCTACTTATATTCCAAAATAAAAATTAGTACATTATGTCAATTCTACATTTCGTGTATCCGTAGCATAAAGACATTTATTATCTGTGGAAATAATTTCTACCATAGCTACAGTTTGGTATTAAGTTGTCTTGGCTTTATTCATCTTTTGTAATAAGGTTTGGTTTATAGGTCGACTCTAAAGATAGTTGAAGACAAATTGGTTGTCGACCAAAGTCGAGTTTAACGAGTTTTTTGTAATAAGGCCGTAAGTGACTATTAAAAAATTTAGGATTAAAACCTTTGCCTCCTTACATAGGATCATAACTATATTAAACTGTATAGCATGCGGGTGTAGGTTTAAATTGCAATGTGTTCGGTTTTTTTGGTTAGTTTCAATTTGTGCTCTCAGCCAATGTCATGTAGGTAAAACAAGAAGTTATACAGGTTGAGGGGCGTTGGCTAAAAGGCCTGATATAGGAATATCTATCCATTCGGGTCTTATACTGATTTTAAGGTTGTAGAACTTTAGTAAAATTTCACCCGAGGTTCATATAGAAAATTTTTGATTAAAAGAAATTCATGAAAATTAGTTTTTTTTCTTTTTGTGTCATTTTCCTAATAATTTAATTTACGAAATGAACCTACAATAATTCAATACGTAATTCACCAATATTACACATTGACAGTCGAAGAAGTATTTTGGAAATTATAACTAGATAACTAGGACCTGCTTCGTTCCGTGCCCGCCGAAAACTTCGACTCATAATTTGTTAGGTTTAGTAAATAAAATATTCAGGTTTAAAACTTACCATTCAACGCCGTTCTTGGTTCGTAAAAGGGGCTTAAAGTGAGGGCTTCACAACACTGCAGTACGACAACGCATCACCAAAATGACGCCGCGTCGCAATGCGATGCGTTCTATTGAAGCACTTCATCGCATAAAAGGCAGCCCTCACACCTAATTCATGATTGACGGATAAGCATCAATCGCGGACCACGAGAAAAACATGGAAAAACCATGATACCCGCTTGACGCATAATAGTACCGTCGATTGTGGTTGTGATTGGGGCTTGAGGATATTTAGTCCGGGCACGGCACCCGCTTCTATCTACGCTTATACGACCCCTATTCATAAAAATTGTTTCACAACCATTGCGTGCTCAGTGCAGACGCCACGGTAAATAAGCGGTGGTGCGCAAGTGATGTATGTAGCGTAAAGCGGAGCAGTCGTCACTTTGAGCCCAGGCGGGGCTTCGAGGCAGCAGCACTATCTGGCGGTATTGTCATTCTTGTCTATTTCATGGTTTTTTTTGATGGTTTTGTATCAAGCCGCGCTTGCACGTGTATTATCTCTTAATCCGTGCTTGATTCAAAAGCATGGTTATTTGACAGCAAAATGCATACCTAGTTCCATAAGTGTCTAGGGTCTGCATAAGCATCGTACGAGAGCAACCATTCGCTGTGGTGAGTTTAATTCTAACTTCAATACTTCATTTGAAAGAACAAGCATATCATCAACCACTTTTATAACAGAAAATTATATTACATTTTCATATGTATTCAATCAAATAAACGAAATAACGAACACAGAGGTAATAAAAACCCAATATTCAAATAACGAACGCATTACGCCAGTACGAGAATGAAATTTCAAAGAGCCAACTCGACTCGCGATTGGCTAATTTATATTCAGAACACACACTGACCGGGTAAAGTGGCAAATCATGGAGCGGCTGAAAATCAGTCAAATAGACCCCCCCGAGTTACTGGCTGCATGGCGCTGAATACTAATGCGCGTTTGCCTATAAAAAAGTAAAATGTAGCTGACTGGCAGGCGAGAGAAAAAAAACGTGAAAATTTAGTTATGTGTAGTGATTAATTTTGGCTTGGAATTATCCCGCCCGAAACATTTATGTATTAGTAAAGGTTGTTTTTGAGTAATTTTAAATGAAATGAATATTAAAATTTGTTTGTCATACAAAATTTGATTGTTGCATGTAGCTAAGTATAGGTACCTGCTACAGTTATATAGAAGATAATATAATATAATAATACTTATTAATAGTCATTTGCAAGTTTTAATAAAATAATGCTTAGATAATTTTATAATTATTTTTCTGACCTATATCGTGCCACTGCTGGCCAAAGGTCCCCATTTCCTTCCAGACATCTCGGTCACCTCCTGAAAGGAGGGATGGTTAGATATTAAATAAAATAAAACCATGTTTATTTCTCAATCTTAATGTTTTTACACCTGAAAAATCACATTTCACATTTTGATAGATTTAAAACTCGTTAAATTCGTATGTTGCCGTCGTATTACCTAAAATTATCTAACTATCTAAGTATTTTAATTTAATTTCGCGGCACATTTTTTACGTATTTGACGAAATGAGTTTATCGAAAGGCCACGAAGTTAACTATGTATCTACTAATATTTTTAGGACAAGTAAGTTTTTTTTTTTTAATTTATTTCATGACCTGGATACAAAGTCCTTCAGGGACAAGTAAGTAGGCGTTAAGTATTACCATTATGTACCTAAAGTAAAATTGAATAAAAGAAAGCACACCAAAACAGCTTAGAGCTTCTTAGCTTATTGTAATGGTTGATTTCATTATCAGCTGCTGATTTATTTGCTAGGTGAGAAAAATGTTTTTGCAATACTATGAAAAAACTATATTTTGGCTCACCTGTTGTAATCCGCCCATCTTGATGATCTTGTGTCAATTGTAGAGGCGTTTGTGCTACTTCCATTGTTACAAACTTTATTTAAGTTAATTTAGTGCTTCTATTTAACCACTTTTAATTATTATAGTTCAAAATTCAATCATAATCAATTGTGTTTCTTCTTTTGTCACGTGAAAAAAATCATAAAGTGCGGGACCTTGTAAAAAATACAATTGTTAATAAAACAAAAAAAATGTAAATGAATCTTATTTTAGCTGATCCAATAAGTACCTATATGATCATAAATAAACGAAAATCTAAAGTAATAAATCACAATGCCTTCATTACATAATAATAACATATGTAGTGAAGTTGGTGCCTACTTAAGTACCTAAATTTGAATGATGTAGGTAGGTACGTATAGTCAAAATTAAATTTCATTATTTTTATATTTAATCAGTTGCGAAAAATGTCTGTTCAAAAATTTAAAATGTAAGTATAAGTAAATGAAAAGTTAAACATAATCTCTATTTACATTTAAAAGCAAACATTGCGTGTTTTATTTGGTTTGGTAAGATTAATTTGTGCCCAAGACACTCATCAAGGATCATAAACAAGAACTTAATAAACATAATATACGAGTAGTACTTATGTGAAAATAATTTATTTATATATTATCAAAGATACAAATTTCTTTCTGTCTAGGACACCTAATTTCTGATAGTACCTACCTAAGAAGGTCAACGATAAAGCTAGAATTTAGAAAATATATCAAAAGTTGTGCAATATATTTAACTAACGAACCGAAAACTTTACACAGTAAAAACCTAGAGATTCCCACCAAAAATTTGACAAATCACTTTTGACGTTTATTTTTCTTGTTAGCTGCGCGACGGACGGGCTTAGAACCGCGCGCGGTCTGCCACGGCCGGGGAACTTTTGACGCGGTCGCGGCGCTTGGTGTGAGCTTGGATGAAGGCGTGGCGAAGCTCCGCCCAGTTGCTTTTCGTATTTGACGCGTGGAAAGGGGGAAAGTTCGATTTTGGGTCAGTTGTTAAGCGTCCGTTTTAAGCTTTAATTTGTGGCATTACGGTGCTTGTACGTCGGCCCGCCATTTAGAATAATGACGTCGTAGATTTTAAGCTTGAAATTGAACGGCTATTTCGCCTTTCCAATTACTGCTAGGAGCGGCTGTTCGGTTCTGTAGAGATTGCTTGCCTTAGTAGTTGTACTGTAGAATTATAAAACCTTAGAGTATTTATTTATTAAGATTAAAGTAATAGGTACAGTAATTTAGGTACCTACAATCACAATAAGAACAGAATAAAGGAAGTTGATCGGTGCGATATGTTTCATTCAGGCATTTAATTTTTATGGCGTTTATTTTACATTACTTATTTGAACTCTCGACGTTTTGAAAGCTTAAGTTAGTACCTACTGTAGTACTAACTTTATAGTAGTGTCATTATAGGAAGAATAAGAAGAAATTCTTTGGTAGGTATTTTTGTTCACAAAATTGTGGAGTCTAAAGATTGGTTAGGTAGGTAGGTTATAAGGTAGGTACTTAGATACCTACCTACCTTTGCCAACAAGAAACCCTATTCTTATAATATCTTAGCAGGCTTGCAAGTAGGCATATAAATTGTAGGTGTGACCATAGGAAACTAGAATACCCAATGGTGTGACCGAATCAGAAACCAACAATCACGGAATGACATTTGATATCTCGCCCAATAAGAAATTCGCATCTCGGTAAGGGCGGTACCCTCGCGGGCCTCGCGTTCCCGCTTCCCACGAAAAGTGCTGTCATAGAGGAAAAGTCAACAATTTCCCGCGGTTTCGTTGGCCAATGAGAGCTTAAGTTACAAAGACATTTGTGGCGTCCAAAGTTGAGGTATTCTGCTACATACAAAGCTGAGTCCTTCCTCCGCTAACTTAAAATAAATTTATTAAGTAAAAGTAAAATAAGACTCGAACAGGGTAAAATCCAAAAATTATTGTCGTGTTAAATGGCAAAAATGATTTTTATTTAAAAAATGGCAGGTTCCAGGTACGATAGGTACCTAGATATTTAATAATTAGAAAGGTTATAAGGGTATAATAATAGATAATCAACTATCTAAGATATAAGTAGCTGTACATCTATTACTAATTTTAATAAAAGCTTGAGTCAACTACTTTCAGACAGGCTTTGGAAAATTAAAATAAATAGGTATAAGCATGGTTGGTATACCTACCTACTTATAAAATAAAAGATAAATATATAGGTATTAGGTACGCAAAGCTACACTCCTTAGTCGCTACTGAGAAGAAATTACCTACTATTAGGTACGAAATAATTCTACATTTAAATTCACTTCGCACATCTGCCAAAGGATCCCCAAAAACTACCCACAAGTCAATCGCCAAACTCCACTCTGTGAAACGACTTTCCACCCGCACCCCACCACCCTGCCCCCTTTCATCCCCCCCGTTTGCCCCCGAATAAAGCTTACCCCCTAAACCGCGGTCCACAGTGACAGTTCAATAAAGCACGACGACCAATCCAGGCAAACGTCGCGTAGTATAAGCCAATAGGATTAACGCTGCGTCTGTCTCTTTCACTCCTCAGCAATTCCATGTAAAGCCATCTCGTTCGAACTCACGGCCGATGGATTCTTGATTCGATTGCGATCGAATTCATTATTTGAATTTTCTTTTGTTTTTCAATTCGCTGAATTCGTGTCCAATACTGTTTAAAGATTTTGCTAAGTTCATTGGGTACTCTTGCCTTTAAAACAGAATTCTTGTAGATACATTATAACATTATCATGAATTGTTAGATAATAGGTATCACAAAAACGGTTTTTGTCTGCTTCTAATACTTACCTACTATAAGAACTGAAATAGACTACCTAAGTAGGTATTTGACCTTTTTACACTACTGCACAAAAAAGAATTATTGTAATGTTTTTGTCGTTCATGTATTTTTTGTCTATATTGTATTTTTGGTTTCTTTATTCCACCATACTTTTTGAATGCCCGACAGATTTGGATGCAGATATAGGTAGGTATGGGGTATCGTTAGAATCCATACATTATCACAAGTGACACTGGCTAGGGCTTACGAAATTTCAAAGTTAAAAGTTCTTCTAGTAAAAAGTTTTGCATCAAGCGCAGATTACGAAATAATACACGTGCACGCGCGGCTTGATGTAAAACCATCAGAAAACTACGAAATAGACAAGAACGGCAATACGGCCAGGTGCTGTCTCGAAGCCCTGCCTGGGCTCAAAGCGACGACTGCTCCGCTTTACGCTACATACATCACTTGCGCTGCACCACCGTTTCTTTACCGCTGCGCGGTCTGCACTGGGCACGCAGTGGTTGTGAAACATTTTTTTAATAGAGGTCGTATAGAAGCATATCTGTTGAAGCAGGTGCGGTGCTCGGACTAGATTTACATCAAGCTTCAACCACAACTACAATAGACGATCGCGTCAAGCAGAGGGAACGTGGTTTTTCCATAGTTTTCTCGTAGTCCGCGATTGATGCTTATCCATCAATCATGAACTAGGTGTGGGGGCTGCCTCAGCGTAGGTACCCTAACTGTGGTAGCTGCAGAAAAACGTTCCGAAAATATCGACTCTACTTTTTAAGACATTTTTATCTGCATATACACAGATTTTGGAAAACCTTTTGTAAACCTTTTTCTTACACTTAAGACGTTTTCCTACTAGTCTTTACCACATATATACGTACTTCATAAAATTCATCATGCAGTAGATACACGTTTTCCATTTAAAATAAACACCCCACCCCACGCAACACGTCCATCCGACGTCACTATCACGCAGACAGCACAAATTGGTTAATGAGCACTGCAGGTGGCGCCCTTGCAGACGGCGGGAAACGTCGGGAACAGGCGGTGGGAGTTATTGGAAATTAGTTGTGGGAATGGCAACATTTTAGATAGATTTGGTAAAATTTTGAAATGAATTAGGTACCTATATTAAATAGTTAGGTACCTTTTTTTTTTTTTTTTTGGTTTCCCGGGGAAATGCCTTCACGCACATCTCCGCACCCGGGGGGCTGCGGAGATAGTGTGGGACTCACCGCCTGCCCACTGCACAGCGTCCTACCCACTAAAACCACCGGGTGTTTCCTGTCGGCTCAGCATTCGGACGGGGTCACGGGCCCGTAAACACACTCCTCGCGACCCCGTCAGCCGTCGTCCGTCCTCTATGACGGACCCGCCTCGCGGGGAGAGGAAACTCCCCCGCACGGCTCAGGCGATGCGCCGGAACACGAACGCATCGCCTCCACCTCGGGATGGCCCTACCTAAACAGGTGCGGGACGCCGGATGCCCCCGCATCCGGCACCCCGGGCCCTCCCAGTGGAGACGGGGAGCGTAGAGTACCACGCCCCCGTCTCCATGCTCTTCAGAGCATTCTCATAACCCCCATCCACCACGGGTACAGCTAAACCGCTTATAGGATGGGGGTCCCTCTCGTCCGTAGTTGACGCGCTGCCAGCGGGAGCAGGGGTGCTCCTTTACCCCTGGTCCCACGCTGGAAGACAGCGTGCCCCACCTCTTTAACCCCGATCCCAGACGACGGCCAGGGCGCGCCGGTCAGGGCGGGGTTCTCTCCACCTGGTCACGTCCATTTTTTTTTTCCCTGGTGCGCTGCCAGCGGGAGCAGGGGAGGATCCCTCCACCTGGTCCCACGCTGGAAGACAGCGCGCCCCACCTCTTCATCACCCTACCCGTCCCTGCGGCCTTCGAGCCCCGCACAGCCCTTGCGCCCCATCCGCTGAGCCCTCTGCTGATCCATTCAGAGGGGCACGCGTAGGGGCCCACCTCGCCGGGTTATTAGCTACCTGTCAGCAACCTCTCCGGGACCGAAATCAGTCAACCAGGAGAGGTTGCTGACAGGTACCCAGGATGCACCGCGTGGAGGTTACCCGGCATAGCACCCCAAATAGTTAGGTACCTACTATAACTATACAGGTTGATCTATCAAGACGGGTCAGTACTCAGTATCTATAGTCTGAAACCATAATAGACACTTTTATGAAGGAATCATGCCGTTGCATTCAAAGATTTTGAAAAAAATCTCATATCTAAATGGATATACTGCATAATTATATCTAAATGGGGTTACCTAGTCTATAACACGGATCATGTGATCAGATTGAATTAGCCATGGATTCCGGGGCGTTGTATTTTTTTATGATATTTGATTTCGAGACGAGTTGGTCGTTTGACTGATGGTGAGCATAACGCCGGCCCATAACAATTGTAATGCCACTCAAAACATTGGAAATTGAAAGACTAAGGCCACAGAATCTTCTATAGGTACAAATAAATAAAATTGAAGTGTCTGTTTGTAACATCAAAATAACAGCTTTTTACTAAATGCATATGAAAGTATATACGGTACATATAACAAAACAACCATTTTTAAAATTTTTGTCTGTCTGTATGTCTGTCTGTTTGCTCCGGGTAATCTCCGAAACGGCTGGGCCGATTTCGACGGGACTTTCACTGGCAGATAGCTGATGTTACAAGGAGTAACTTAGGCTACTTTAATTTTAGAAAAAGAATTAGGCTTCCACGCAAAAAAATAAAACCCATGATATCCAAAATCTCCACGCGGGTGAAACCGCGGGGCAGCAGCTTGTAGACAATATAACAGTGCAGTGTAACAAGTTAGAATTTTTGCTCGTAAAGACTGCTGCCAAGAAGGTATGTGCATAGCAATACGGTGTTCTGGTTTGATGAGCAATGTAGCCATTGAAATTACTGGGCTTTTGAGACTTAATACCTAATGTCTCAGGGTAACGAGCGCACAATACAGTGCCGTGCAGGCCTTTGTGTTTCAAAGTTCTGAGTGGCACTGCAATTGTTATGTTGTTGTTATGTACTGCAAGTGTTACAAATTAGATGAAAAATCTGACTATCCAATAATACTATTAAGTATTCTGTGACCTAGTAGGTATCAAAGCGCACCTACCGTAATCAGCAGACCAGTGAATCGGCAGTCTAGTTACAAGGGAGCGCAATTGCATTTGCACAAAGCGACGGATCACAAAGGGATTTGTCACGTTGATTCGGGCTGTATGATTTGGTTGGATGAATTTAGGTAGATACAGTCTATGCATTATTACTGCGTATAGGTAGTAGAAACAGACAAATAGGTAGGTATGTCATCTATTTTCACGCCGCAAGACTGGAAACTATAGGTATACGAACATTTTCTAAAACGCACACACACATCTTCACCTATACTTACTATACTTACCAGCTCATAAAAAATTAAGACTCTAAGTATTTCCATCATAGGTATACTCTGATAATTATGTGGTAACGTGTACGTAAAGTCACACATAAATTCGAAGTTTTTAGCTAGAGACTGCGCCACGACTAAAGTCCCGCGGAATAAAGAGAAACTAAAATTGCCACCTGGCTTCACATTTATTCATATGTCTTGAGATAACTTCTATAACACTTGACACTAGCTAAATACATAATAGCTCTGTACTTTTAAATATATACGTGGTAGGGAAAATCGCAAATAGGCGTTGGCCACATATTTCTAAGCTACTAAAGCGCCACGCCTATTAGACTTCAATGGTGGCCCGGACTTTATTTCTGACATTTCTCCGTACTATAATAATTAATGTGAAAGTGAAATTGGTTTGTCTTTCCTTCACGCAGTAGCAACGGAGCAACGTATCGACGTGACTTTTGCCATAGATATAGTTTATGGCCCGGGATAACATAGGCTACTTTTTAACCGGTAAAAATGCACGATTCCTGTTGTAACTCAGGTAAAACTACGAGCAGAAGCTAGTCTAACATATTTTTAAATACAATAATAGTATAAGGCACAACTGAATATTGGTCACAGATTACTATATATGTCTAGATATTGGTGGAAAAAATGAGCGTCGATTTTTCCATGAAAAAACCGTCATTCAAATAGGAATCGAAATTAAATAAAAGCCTAAAAGGAGTTAGGTGGTATATCTACCTCAATTTCTTGCAATCCACACATTTATGTAAAATTATAATATATTACCTACAAGAAACAATGAAAACAGTTACGGTCTAGGGTAGTTTTTTTTAATTATTTTATGTTACCTACCTACCTATTGTACCCACAGATATTACATATCTGTGATTGTACCTTATTTTGTGTTGATCAACAAAAAAACTTCAGGCAGTGACGTAAAGTTTCAACATGGGTTTTTTGGCCTATTAATTAATTGGTTAGTTAACTATAGATCTGTTGAGAAACTACATAAAATACAGTCATGTATATTTTTGGTGGAACCTATAAAGCGATTAGCGACATAGTAAATATATTATAATATGTCTGCCATCTAGCGTTTTGTCTGTGATGTGAGCAGCAAAGCATGATGCTAACCCTAAACTATGAGATTGACATTTCAAAATGTAGTAGATAGATGGCGTGATTACCAATTAGTCATAAGTCAGTTCCTCCGGTCACAGACACAACCAGTATACAAAGAGGTGAAACTTTTGTATCTCATGCTGAATTGTCACGAGAAAAGGTTTCAGTTTATTACTAGATGGCGCGATTTTAAAATAAATGTTCTTATATTGCCATTGTAAAAAATATTAAATGTACCAAATCGGCATGAATCAACTTTACAAAGAATAGAATCTGACAGATTTTACTAAATTTATGTTAGGCCCTTCACTTGATTTTCCCCCGACGACGCCGATTGATAAAAATCGCACTTGGAAAAGCCTTGATACCTCAGGGTTACGATCTTTATTTCATATTATTTGGCAAGAAATTACAGAATGAAAAGTACATAAGTTTTATAGTTTTTTTTACAACATTATTTTTAATACCTACAAAAAGACTGGATCTTGCTTTAGATCTGCATGGAGCAAAATAATAGAAACTGGTTGATGGTAGAAATTTTGAAGTTTACAGAGAAAAAAAGCGATTCGCGCAAAAGGTTTGCAAAAGGCGGGAAATTGCAAACGAAAAATATTTGCGTACACAGAAATTATTATTTTAAATAGAAAGTTTACTATGAATTACGTAAGTTTCATTAAAAGTATTTGTTCATTTAAAAATCAGCTATTCATGATATCGTTTTTGGTTGTAATTTCTTTAAACAGCAGCAACACCGCTGCGAGCTAGCACGTATAATTTTATACACATGTAGGTCAATGAAAAAATGGCTTAACGCCGAAGTTAGCTCGTATGTATCGTGGCAAGAAATATATTTTAATTTAAATGGCCTTCAATGATCTATGTCACATAGGTAATACATACAAAACCGTAGAAAATGATACAGATCAGGTGAGTCGAGTGTTACTGGTGTTTTGTTGTGTGCCTTAGTTCCAATGGGTGTTGTAAAAATGTAAATGTCTATCTGTCAACTCGAACAAAATCCGGGTGTTTACAAGAAAATCTGCCTATTTACTCGTGTTTTAATTATTGTGATGGATTCAAAACAGTGCAAGAGCCACGGCTGTGTCGAAAATTCAGGTATCTCCAACATTTTTCCTTTCGGTTTCGTGCTGTGATGACATCGAAGAATGCACATAATATTTTTAGAATTATGTAGTTTGTACGTTAGAGGACATAATAACAAGGTAACATTCATAATATGTTGACTATTTTTAATGTTTCTGTTTGTCTTATATGTCTCATATCGGACAGAGAAGTTTTTAACACTTGGACAATATGCTACCTACTTTGTAAGATGTTTACCTACCATTTGGATTGGATGTCCTTCATTTTGAGCGATTGGTTAAATACAAGTCGAAACTGCGTGATATGGAACAAATATAATTGTAATCAAATAAACAAATGTGGTAATATCAACAGATTTACTCACACCACACCCATATTGTAAAGATAACATTTTTATGTACCTATGTGCTTATTAAACTATTTAGACAACAATAACTATTCATAAAATTTGAGCAACATCAATAGCCATAACCAAATTTGTTTAGTAGTTATAGTTTACATATATATGCCCAGTTTGTTTTTGTAGTCAGCTGTGAATAAGATTCATCAAAGATTTTTGTCCAATTGCTGTGTCCTTTAATTGATCAAATTTCTTTGACAAATGCCTATTCCACTTGTCGAACATCTTTGTCTAAGATTTCTTAGTATATTTTGCATAGTTCGAAAAAATCAAGGACTTTATGTGCTGCTATTGTCATTGATTTGATGAAGTCATCCAAGTTCTTTGATCAAATGCACTTTGGACAAAGATTTTTGTCTAGTTAGGAATACTAATAAAACTATGAGTAGGTAGTTTCACATAGCGGTGGTGAAAAGGACATGAGAAATAAACAACAAAAGCTATTGTGATTCTTTTTTATAATTTACAGCAAAGATATTATAAAAACCTGCTTGTCTTGTTACTCAGTGGTATAAAAGTGTTTCTTGTATTATGATGTTTTACTCAGTAGCAATAACTGCAGTTAAACAGTTTAAGGGCGGATCTTTCAAGAGTGAGATAACGTCCTTAGTCTACCGTTAAAGAATCAGCTAAGACTTATTGCTCTGATAGAAGAAATTTGAATCTTTCAAGTGACAGTTACGAGTTAACGGAGGAATAAAACACGTAGCGGAGGTTTAACTTTATCGGACTGTTTTATGGCCAGATAAGGTTGTTATTCTCTCGCTAACTCGTCATGTCAAAGCCAAACTACCGTATCCTAGTGTGTTTGTCTGTTTGTTGGCTTGTTTGTTTGTCCTTCTTTCATGCAGCAACGAAGCAACGGATCGAGGTGATTTTTGACATACTTATATATAGTTTATGGACCGGAGAGTAACATAGGCTATTTTTTATCCCGGATAATACTCGGTTCCTGTGGGAACGCGGGTGAAAACCGCTGGCAGACGCTAGTAAGGTTATAACAGTTTCTATAGAAGTTAAATGGATAATAATTGAGGAATAGGATGATCACTGATTAGAATATTTTAGTTGTAGGTGCTAGGTGGTATGTGTCCCTATAGGTATGTGCTCACTCTACTAGATAGGAAATCATAAGCCCGAAGTCACATTAATTAATGCTCATTTATTACGACACACGTAAACATAAAAGCGAGGGCTGCCGGGCACGCGGTTGCAGGGTGGTGGTGCGACTGGCGCCAAGAGCGCGTTTTGCCTCGCTTGCTAAATATCAACCTGCAACGCCTGACCCCACATCAACACTACTCATTTTGAAAAAAAGTTTTACAGAAACACAATTGTAAAAACGTATAAATGTAATTATATACAAAACACTGTAAACTTATAAAAATCTAACATTATAAATAATATGTGGAAGCTGAAGTGATGTGACTGGCGCCAAGTGCGCGTTTTGCCTCGCTTGCAAAATATCAACCAGCAACGCATGCCCCCATAATATATTGTTCAGAATCGCACTGATCATTGGGAAGAATGCAAATGGGACGAAACTTATTTTGTTCATTGAGGAAATTTACAGCCCTTTTCTTTTCGTTTTGGTAATTTTGCGTTCAGTTTTTCACTCATTTTGAATCTCACGGTAAAAGCGAAATTCATCTTTCTTTATTTCCTGGCTTCTGTGGTATGTTCGCCACAGAAAAAGCGATATTTTAAATCTAATGAAAAAACTCAAAAAAACAACAAGTAACCAAGGAGAAGCGGTCGCTATGCAAATAACAACACGTAGAAGTGTCATAAAAACGACGTTTAACCAGATATGTTCCGGGCTGCCTCGCTCGCTTGACTACAGGATGGCTATATGTATTTATTGCAAATAAGAAAAGGATTCCAACAATATAATGCCAAGAAAAAAACTTTTCGTAAATTCTCTGAATCATCAGAGCTATAGTAACTTTTTGGTGAAGGCAGACGTAAATAAATTGTTGCCATTCTAAAGAAATAAACCTTAGGTAGCTAACGGTCCGCTAAATTCGTATTGAAAGACCCGAAAAAAAATGACAAGCACATAACGGATCACTAAATTTTATCGGTTCACTAGCAATCAGTCCACTAACGCTGCAATTGAAAGATTGGCCCTAAGTATACTGTAGTCAGTAATATTGCTGAACATACATTGTTCTTGATTCATTATTAGGTACTTATTGTGCAATGATTTGGATTTTACGTTTCATTCTATGTCTCTATATGATGAGCCCTTTCCCCTCTTGTCAGTCCATTACACAATACAAACTCATGTTTTTCTATAGCTTTTTAAGCTTGTCTGCTTTCTGTGTCATACTGTACACAGAATAATTTATTCATAATAGTGACAGAAAGTCTTATTACACCTTTGTGTGTCTACCTGACCCATTTCAACTCCTTAGCAGAGCTGTGCTCTGTGTTGCTCCAGTGATGTTATAGTACTGTAGTGTGCAGAATGTAGATATTAAGGAAATATCTTATTGTAAAGTATACTTTGTAAGTAAATACTTAAGCTTAAAAAATACTTATTAAGCAAGGTTACCTGTTCTAGGTTAGTGGGAGGACTAACTCTTCTGCGAGTGTCCGTCTGGGTTGTTACCACCGCTTTGCTCGTGAAGTCTGCCGCCAAGCAGTAGTGTGCAAGCATTACTGTGTTCCGGTTTGATGAGCAGAGTTTCCAGTGAAATTACTGGGCTTATGAGACTTAGGCTAAGATTCAGAGACGATTCTAAGCGTAGACTTTGGCTTCCATATGTCAAAACTGTATAGAATTTTGACGTATGGAAGCGTGAGTCCACGCTTAGATTCGTCTCTGAATCTCAGCCATAGTATCGAATGTCTCAGGGTAACGAGCGCACTGCAGTGCCGCGCAGGCCTTTGTGTTTCAAAGTTCTGGGTGGCACTGCAATCGTTATGGGCCGGCGTTATGCTTACCATCAGGCAAACGACCAGCTCGTCTCGTTACCTAATAACATAAAAAAAAAAAAAGGTAACATTTGATTAAAAAAACTGGGAGCCTCAGATAATAAGAGCTGTCACTCAAATTGGAGTTTGCCCAACATCATCGCTCCAATGGTACCTAGGAATGGACAGCTGACTAACATCAATCACTCGGCTATCCTAAGTACACTCGACACCTGAGATTGTACCAAGTTTATTTATTAGAGCATCAGAAATTGATCAGGAGATTTTATTGTATTTCCTCTGCTCTCTGTCAAGAGCACCTCTTGGACCAGCTGCAACTTTCCACTGCATTATCTTCTATTTCCTATCATTATGTTGATATTTTTTAGTCTTGAGTTGAGACCACACCATAATCATTGTGCAGCTTTGGATGGCAAGTTGTAGCTCATAAAACATTTTGTTTCAGTCGGAGCGCATTATGGAAGAGAACTCTATTGTACGAGACCTCATCACAAAGATCCTTGATGATGGAGGACCCACAGATACTGGCAGGTTAGTTAAAAAATCAAATCATCATTACAGTGAACTTTCAAAGATCTGGTTTCCATAGCAAATTTTATATATAAGTAAGCATTTCACCACTTAAATCACTTGATCTGTATGATGTGATAAAAAGGTCAAATGCCAATACTTGGCGCTAGATTTAAAACTTGAGTGTGGTAGCTAACTAAGAATATATTCTATCACCATGATATGACTGTGTCAATGATAAAATCCATCCTACAAATCGGCAAATTATTACTCTGAACCATCATTGCTTCATGTAAATTCATAGACATAGGACAATTACTTTCCTTCCTGTACACTAAAATTTTACTTGACCCTGTGTCATATATTTGTCTAGCATTTGAGCTTACCATAATATGAATCAGCTGCATGAAGCTACCTGCTTACTTTGAATTTTCAATTACAGCTCTATACCACCACCGGATAAACCACTAAACGGGTTACAGACCAACGGGTACCCAAAAAATGACACAGGTACTTCATATCTACCACCCTACAATGCCTACCCGAACCCACTATCCAACTTCAACTTCAGCCAAAATGACCACAACAGCTATAACTACAACATGCAGAATGGGTATGGTAATACCAACGGCTTTGTCAATTACCCTGATAACGATGTGAATGCATTACTTGGAGTGGACTTACCTGATACAACGGACACTGTTACACCTGAACAGCTAAATTTGCTCAGATTAGCTGCTCAGCAAATAGGCGGTGCTCAGTTCCAAACACCCAATAAATATGACTACAATTTCTTTGAGCCCAACCAAAGAAATTCCCTACCAGAAACTAACATGTTTCCTCCAAACAACTTTAACAGACCGAATAGTCTAAACCTGGATATGAACTACAACAACTACGAGAACCATTTCAACAACCAGCGGTACTCGAATAATTTCAAAGACAATCAAGATCCTTCAGAGATCTTATCGTACTTGAGCCAGCTGAATATGTCTCTGGACAGAAGCAGCCAAGAAAACGGCATCAACAACATTGATTTCAAAATGCCTCTGGATCTCAATGGGCATTATCAAAATGACGAATACAAGATGCTTGAAGAGCGAAACAAGATGTACTACAACCGTAACTATCAAAATCCAGCAAAGAATTATGATAACAATCACTTCTTTGATATGATGCAAATGGATAGGAGTCCTATGAACCAGATGAACTTCGATTATTCGAACCAATCGAACCAATCGACGCCGGTTTCGAATGTAAACAATTTTAAACCCAATGGTTACAACCAGAACGATTATATGCCACGGCGTGATATAAACCAGATGATGCATCGTGAGGGATTTCCTAACGAACCGAGGGCGAATTTCGATAATAACGTTGGAAGGGATAATATGCAGCACGCTATGATGAGACAGAACCAGGAGCTGGCTCGGCAGATGAGTTTGTTGATGAGGAATCGACCGCCTCCTAATCAGTTGAATGTTGATGTCTCGTTTCTGCATGAGAACAATCCTTACAATCTTGGTGAGTTGATTTCTTTGGCATATAATGCATTTATTTCAGTGTTTAATTATTTTTGAGGAGGCTCTCAATACGCCTGTATTTTTTTTTAGATAAAAAAAAGGTGTTCATTAAGCTCTTAAATTAAATAAGTTTAAGTAATTTTAGCATACTCACTCTAAAAAGGAAAACATCGTGAGAAAACCCGCCTGTTCAAGAAACACAAAAATTCTAGGAAATAAGACATCCACCAAGCCGCAATGGACCCTTGTGGTGAATTTGGCACAAACTCTCTCTCAATTCTCTCTGAGGGAAGGCCGGTATTCCGGCAGTGGGAGCGTAATAAACCTGATGATAATGGTTAATTTTATGAGCACAGTCACTGTAGAATATGTGAGCAATATAAATTGAGTTCAAAAAACCCAAAATTTAAATATTAGTAGGGAAAGTCATGAATTAGTTTAGCTGTTATCTTAGGGAGCGGTGCAGCGCCACGTTTGATTTGATGATTTTAATTTTTATAATTAGTTTGCACAGCTGACATTGGCAGGTGTAGCGCTTACCATCAGGTGAACGACCTGCTCATTTCATCACCCAATAGGTATATACAAAAATGCTTAAAATTTTACCTATGACATTTCAGGTCTGGGCGCCTTACTAGGCCCGAGTCCTACGGTCCCACCGCCGGTGCTGCCATCGCCTATGCTAGATCTCCCTCTTTTGGCGCCCTTCTATGCTATGAGGAACATGAGGTAAATATATAATAGTAATCATTGTATAAATATCCAGATAATCTATTATACTGATATCAATCAATCAACAACCTAATTAGAATACCCCCTAATTGATAGGATCATTCCCTAATTAATTTTAATTACGCCTGCAAAACATTTTACGAATAGTATGTTAGACAGAAAGCACACATGTTACGCGGACAAATATATCATTATTGATAATAAACAGAAACGCTGTAACATCGTCTGGCATCTTGCACGCGCGATTGGACGCGTGCTACGAACAGTGGCGACAATTAGAGCGAGAGAGAAAACGCACGGAAGCTCGCCTCGCACTGGCCTACCCGGGCCGCGCCGTGTCGTCCTCTAACTCCATCCCCGTGCCGCGCCTGCCGCCCTGTCCGTCACGCGTCGACCGCCTCACAGTCGACATGCTAAGGGAACACACCAAGGTAACCACCGGGGACGTGCCGGGGTAGCCACCGGGACAAACACAGGTAGCCATCGGGACGTGTAGAGGTAACCATTGGGACGTGCCGGGGTTAGCACTGCGACGTACAGGGGTAGGCACTGGGACGTGCCGGGGTAGCCACTTGGACGTGCAGAGGTAATCACCGGGACCGTGACGAGGTAGCCACCGAGGACGTGACGAGGTAGCCACCGCCAACTATCTATAACATCTTTTACAGGATGTTTAGTGCAGACTTCCTCACAAGACTTGTATTAACGAAAACTGATGTTCCAAAGTAACCCACACTGTATAATTACCATCCGCAATATGTCAAACTGAAAGAAATTGCCAAAATGTACGAATTTCGGCAAACAAATTATTTGATTTGATTGAAAGAAAGCAAGAAAATGTGTTTATTTATATTTCAGTGTTACACCATCAAACATATTATACTTACACAATTTTGAAGCTTTGACATAATTTTAAACAATCAATTAAATGTTTAAAAAAACATCACATCAGAATTCTCTTATGACAGTTATTATTGTCTTGATGTGCAATGAATTTCAAATCAAATTCTTTATTACCTTATCTGTACATTTCATTACACAATTATAATAATCTTTTTTTTCTTATCATCAGGTATTAACCCTGATGGGCAAGATGGAAACCCTCAGGGCAAGTGTATGCGTTGCACAGAACAAGAAACCGAACAAGCCCGAAGAGAACAAGATCACCGTTCTGAAGAGGGGACAGGAGAATGTGGCCAACGATAACAAGGACGGCCTGGACCCAACCTTGTTCGACCCCAGTACATGGAGAGACGATGTGAAGCACTTGTCTGAGATGTAAGAGTGGTTTTATATACAACTTGTACATTAACGGCTAAGGAGTGGAATTCTTTGCCGGCCTCTGTGTTTCCCAATAGCCATAATTTGGGAGTTTTCAAAACTAGAGTGAATAGGTTTGTTCTAGGCAAGCGTGCTACATCATTGACCGCATCGTCGCTTAACATCAGGTGAGATCGCGGTCAAGTCGCTTGACTAAAGCCAATTTCAAATTATAAAAAATAGGAGGTAAGACTAACTCTTCTGCAAGTGTCGATCTGGATGGGTACCACCGTTTTGCTCCAGTCTTCTCCAGTCCACCATTTTCAAGCACTGTGTTCCAGCGTGATAAGAATATAAATACTTTTACGGTTTTACCACAAGAAATTTAAACACGTGTTAAACAGCGTCTAAGCCTTAAAGATGCCTTAGTCGCGTGTTTCAATATCAAAACAACTTGATTTAAGTACTGTCTAAATGTTATCTAACTCTATTCTGTTGTGTCATTTCTAATCATTTTAGAATTTTATCTTTAGACACTGTCTAGCTAAACATATCTGTCGTAACATGGTTAGGGTTTTGAATATTTTTTTTGCAACCTGCCTGACTAACTGTATTTGGGAATATGTTTATTAAAAAATCACAGATAATAGAGTCGACGCCGCAAACGCATCTTTTGCGCAACAATCTGCGCTCCACGGACCGCAACTATCCCAGTCCTTGAACAAAACGCGTAATCGCCGTGAAATTAGCGGCGCTTACGACCTTTTGATCGCGAGAAAACTACACCTTAGACGCAATTTAGCGCTACATGCTTTATTTCTTTGGTTAGACGACATAATTATGGTATTAGCGCTGCAGCGTAAACATAAAAATGGAACAAGACTTTTGTTTCAATAGCTCCCCTAGTACGTTAGTACATAATATTACCTCGATGATAAAAATTGTAGTAACAATTCCAGAGCACCTCACAAGGAGGTAGAAACAGCGATGTTGAACTGGCGTAATGCGGTCACTAGCGTCCAAACGGCTAGGAAACGGGAAATGCACCCTCCGCACAACAACAGGAATCAGATGAACGACCGTGAGTAACAGTTGTACATACAGTTGAGACAAACATGCTGAAATATTAGATTACATAACAAATGGAAAAAAAGGAATTTAATTCGAGGGATACAAGGGCTGAGATGCAATTTTTTTTCACGAGTTATGTATTCTATTCTTACCCATTGAACATCGAAGCTTCGATTGACGGATCGTAGTTTTTCTACTATTTATGAATTAATATGGATTTTTAACGCCTCATTGAATGGGTTAACCTGTAATAGTGTGTTAGTTTTAAGTTCTGTTGTGTCATTTGTAATCTAATGTAGTGTTGTGTTGTCCGGAAATAAATGTATTTTCTTTCTTCTTTCTAATAATTGTAACGTGATTTTATGCAGTTTATTAACTATAACTTGTGTCTCACAGCTATAATGCAGTTAGCAGAAGCGGTGAAGCAACTTTGTGGTAGCGCGCGCCGCGCCCGCGCCGCCATGTGGTGCGACCTCACCCTTACTGTGGCACTGGCGCCGGCGCACGCGCATGCAACCTTGGAACAGGTAACTTTCAGGGTTCCGTACGACTGTACGGAATGTGGGGTATCTTTGAACTTCCTTGTAACTTTTAATAAAACTGGTTTGAAGATCCTTTATTTTTTCTCAAAATACTTTTCATCAAAAATATTGATAATTGCGTGAAACGGAAAGACCAAATATTCTAAATATTCAATGTGACATAAAATTGACGGTGAATGTCCCGTCAAAATCGGCCCAGCCGTTTCGGAGATTACAAACAACACCGGAACAAACAGACAGATAGACAAATATTTTACGAATTGTGTTTTTGCTATAGGTACCGTATATACTTTCATATGCATGTAGTAAAAAGCTGTTAATGTGATATTACAAACAGACACTTCAATTTTATTTATTTGTATAGATTATTAATGGTGGTGGTTGAAAACCAAAAACTTGAAAATAACCTTCTCATCTAATTTTTACAGACGGAATCGAACCAGTCAACTACACAATCAACGCCGACCAAGCAACCCACTCCAGATAATGTTGCAGCATCAAACGCTTCCAGCATCACTAAAGCCGCCACCAACGAAGATAAAGAGGTGAAAAGACAAAGATTGGATAAAATAGAAGTTTTCAATTATAAAAAAAAAAAATTACACTTATTTTTTTTAATTCTATTTGGTTACAAGACGAGCTGGTCGTTTGCCTGATGGTAAGCTTATGCTTAGCTTATGCTAGGCCCATAACAATTGCAGTGCCACTAAGAACTTAAACACAAAGGCCTGCGCGGCACTGCAGTGCGCTCGTTACCCCGAGACATTAGGTAATAAGTCTGATAAGCCCAGTAATTTCACTGGCTACTCTGCTCATCGAACCAGAACACAGTAATGCTTGCATACTACTGCTTGGCGGCAGACTTCACGAGCAAAGCGGTGGTAACAACCAGACGGACACTCGCAGAAGATTTAGTCCTACCACTAACAATTTTTACACTAACACTTATGCCCATTGTCACCAACGACGAATAAGGCGACGCCTAACTAAGTAACTCCTAATGTAAGCAAAGTCCTAAGTATAAACCGTTAGAATACTCCTTAAGTTTGGTGAACCGTTTTTTTGGCAAGTCCTAAATTAGCCATTTAGGTCCAATTTAGGTGTCCCATTGGGTTGGTGAAAACGGGCAATATAGACTCAGTCTAAGATTCAGAGATAAGTCTAAAGTAGAATTTTGCTTAAATATATCAATACTTAGAATTTGAATATACTCGTAGAATAATGAGTTGGGTTAATTATTGTTGCTTATGAATTAACAGCTTTTAAATAACTCATTTACTGAAGGATTCGTTTTATTACACGACAGCACAAAAAAGGACTATAATATTTTTAGGGTTCATGTATGTATGTTTGTATGTATGTCTGTATGTGAGTTTCTTTATCCCACCATAACTTATAAATGCCTGAACAGATTTGTATGTATGGGGTATCGTTAGAATCCTTACATCATCTCGAGTGACACTGGCTAGAGCAGTCGTGTTTTTTATTTAACTTTTGCTATAATTTATAATAATAGAATCCCGTGATATTTGTCCCGTAAATTCGTTCTGAGCCATCTAACTTCCTCTATATATCTCAGCACAAACTTCAACGATCCTTATTTTCCAGGAGAAACAAGCCACCGAAACTCCACCAACAAAACCAGAAGCAACCACCACTACAACCGCATCGAGCGGCACAAACACCGTCAAAAACGGTGCAGCAAAACAGACTGACAAAGAAAAGACCCATCAACAGCGTCGCTCGCAGAATTACAAAAAGGTGAATCAACGCAATGATTTCTACAGAAATCAGAGGTACGACAGCAGATTCATGCAGAACCGGCATCCATATCACTACCTGGCAACTGGGCCGATAAATTAACTTTAAAAAGTGCTTTAAACGCATTAAATGCTTTAATGTAATGGATTTGAGAGTGAGTAGGGTTTGGTGCCACTAGTCTTACATTCACTAACCGACAGTTCGCCACTGAACTCATTTTGTAATTTCGGTTAGTGTAACAGCGATGGATTTGGCTAGTGGTGCCTCGCCCTAAATGTACTGGCAATACCTTCCAAATAAATCTCAGACACTTTCTGCAGTTATAATTGATTTAAACCAAGTCGATTATGTCCAAATGTAAAAGTATTGCCAGTATATTTAATTCAGAACTTATTCAGTGATTATCGATTTAGAAATGGAAATCAACTATATATTTAATTACTAAGTTATCGCCTTTTCATAATGGAAGAAGGGTCCTTATAAAGGGTGTTAAATAACTGTGAGGAATAAGGCGGAATACCGAGCATGAAATGAAGCCTTCTTCGCAGTATTTGTCACCTATATCGGAACTTATGATTTGAGATTCTAAAGGCAGCTGATAAGAAAAAAGTATTTATATCTCGTATTCAATAGAGTTCAAATTCCAATGCTTTTTATCAAGGCAATTTTTGAAAATCTAGATGTTTAGTGCAATAATATAATTATAAAACGTCCTTTTGCTGTGAATTATCGCGTTGAATACCAAAAGGGAGTATGTAGTCCTTTTTAGTACGTTTTATTGCTCATTTCCAAAATAAACGTTTTTGAGCGACACTCAATTTTAGATGTGCTCAGACGTACTCTGTTAGACTTGTTTTTAGAATAAATCACGTCTTTTCAAAGATACGAAGACGTTAAGACCTTTTTAATGTTGAAATGGGATCGATGCAATCTTTATTATCATATCAACATAAATTGTAGTTAAAATACGACGTTCACTTTTCTATTTATAAAAAAAATATGCATTTAAGTGTAAATATGGCAACATTGTTCAGCTAGACGATGCTGCCATAGATTCGCATAATTTAAAAAGTGAATTTACGTATTATCGAGGACTAAACAGGCGTAATATAGACCACGTTTAATATATGAAAAAGAAATATAATATATCTAAAATATATTACTCAAACTATGTGTGTAGGTTAGTTTTTATATGTCTGAGGTGACATTGCGTTATTTATTAATCGTGCTTAGCTGATGTTATGAAGTATTAGGTGTCGACGTACCTTCATTTGGCTAGTTTTTGGATGTTAACTTGCCAAATTCGTCTTACAAAACGGTGTGAGCGAAATAATTTAAAAAAAGCATAAAAAAAAAACAAAAAAAAAATTACCGAAAAAGAAGTTTTAAAATTAATTTTTGACATAATTATATCACCGAAATTACATTTATTTGTATGAGTCTCCTCCTTATCTTGCACACAAGCAAAAGGATAATATTTAATAGTGTATTGAAAAATTGACAGAAAAAAATGACTGAATGAAATTCATTTTATATTGACTAAATTCGTAAAATCAAAATCTACCTCCTAAAAACGTACAATATTAAAATTGACTGAAAAACAGCTTCTAGTCATATATACAATAATAAGCCCCTTAAAATATTCTATAACTTGACTGATCTGTGAATTATTTCGCTCATACCAATATAGAAAAAAAACCCTTTAAAATGTGATGTTCTTAATATCTAGTTGACACTATTTTAATATATCAACGTTCGTACGTGCAAAATAACAAAGTATAATGAAGTTGAAAACTATTAGGTGTATAAGTGTAATTTTCGTTTGTAACAAAGTCGAAGTTCTGAAATGAATTTTCGCGTAGTTTGTAAGTGCTTTAACAGAATGGTAATGGTTATATAGTGTGGAATTGATTGTTGTTAAGTAATTGGTGGATTCGCGTCGTTTAGGGTCGGTTTTATACGTTAAAATTTTGAGCAAGGTGTGGGAATTTATAAATTAAACAAAAATATTAGCCGTCGAAATAAAAACAGTCGTAAACTTAGTTAGGAAGTGTAGAAAATGCCGTTATCTCGACGAAAATTGTGCATATTCTATACTTTTCACAGGGGAATCTGGTCTATGCAGCTATGGCAAAGGTATCGAGAAAGTATACTGTCTAAATACGTATATGAGTTGAAAGTTCGAAACTAATACTATAATATTGGCAATTAACTTACATTGAGTTTTATGACAGTTTTTATCGCAGTATAATAAACATTACAGTACTGGCCACTAAATATAGGCTGCTTTAAAAATGACATTAAGATATATCCTATCGGAATTTAAAAAGTTCCTCGTACTTATAGAAATTTAAAAGTATTTTGTAAGCAAAAATAAACGCCGCTTGTAATTTTGATAGTTCTCTCTGGTACTCTCCCACACCTGCCTGCGTAATTTTATTATTTAAGATCGTGAAGATTTTCGTCAATTCTTAATTTTAATTTATACCGTAGCACATTTCAAAACTTATTTATGCGCGTCGCTACGGTACGTTAACGAAGTTAGTTAAAAATATATTTGCACTCGTGTTCTTTAGAAAAATGTATTTGCCAAATGAATTGACTTTAAAAAAAATGGATAGTTAGTCAGTTTCTCACATATAGATAGTTATTTTTAATAGTCATATTTTGCATGATGTTTGCCAAAAGGGTATTCCAGTATATAAAAAGCTGCTTAAATATCATATCGCTTTAATTTATATTCAGACAAAAGCACAAAGTTTTTATTTCTGTGTAACAGAAATGACAGGTGAAATAACCAAAACGTTGTAGTGTTAGTGAAATTCTTCCATTTACGTTCATATTAGTTTTTAAGAGAAAATGATTACTTTCTTTTTAGTATAAAAAAACGCAAGAGTTTCCCGTTGCCAGTTTCTGAAGATCTTTCTGATTACCCTAAAGCTTTGTATACTATACTTAATTGCATGCACTGTCCGGCACTGTATAAACTGACTCGCTTGCTATTCGAAAAATTTTTAACATTTCTGCAGTTTTAAAAAGTCTGCCGAACTTTTCTATAAGTACAGTAATGTTGGGTATCTTTGAATTTCCTTGTAACTTTGAATAAAACGGTTTTGAAGATTCTTTTTCTCAAAATACTTTTCATAAAAAACATTGATAATTGCGTGAAACGGAAAGAACAAATATTCTGAGTGTTAAATGTGACATAAAATTGACAGCTGTCAATGAAGTTTTATGATTGAGAAGTTGAAGTTGACAAGTTGATTTAATTTGAGAGATCTATGTTTTTTTCATTCAACATAAGATTTCAATCTTACCCCAGTCAGTTAAATTGCCGATGAAAAGAGTTTTAAGATGCCGATAAAGATAGTGAGATAAAAAGAGAGAGAGAGAGAGAGAGAGAAAATCTGAGAAAAGTATTCAAAGTTACCCAACTTGACTGTACTCTTTTTCATTTCTGCTAGATACGCACGCTACGCCCCGTTTGGGTTAAAATTCTTTTTTCTGCTTTAGAGACTGGTACCCCTTCAACCTACAATGGTACAAGCTACGAATGCTATATTTAAAACAAAGCTGTCTATTTATAGACATAACTATAGTGTGTGTCCAATGTGGTAGTGCCTTTCCAGTTATTAAAATGTACGCGCACTTTAAACCTAGGCGATGTCTTGTACAAAACTTTTTAAATGCTAATGATTTTACTTTCATATACATTAACACATTAAGCATTTCAATTTGCTATTTAGACTATTGAGATTTTGGGTCGCAATAGCTTTTCATGGGGTTGGTTCAATTTTATACAACTCTCATCACGCCTCTGAACTTTATTGTAGGCGTTTTAATGGTTACTTAACTTTCTATTTACCTCAAAATATGGAAATATTAAACCAACTCCATCTAAAATGCTTCCATTTTTAGACATGTCTAAATATATTAGTACAATCGCGCGCGTTTATCGAAATAGGTGTAGTAAAATATATATTTATATTCAATTTTATTCTTAAAACATTTAGCACAATGAGTTACGAATTAGTAGTTAGTTAATTATTTCCCTGTTAAAAATAACTGAATATATTTACAAACTATATATTTTAACTTCGCTGTTTTTTTCTGATGTTGCCATATTAAAATAACTATTTACCTCAAATTCGCTGTCTTGCAAATTATTAGAGAACAATCAATTTTATTTTTTATCTTTCAAATATTGTAGGGTACTTTTAAGAATGAATTGTTGCAAGAGTGTGACTTTAAATATTTTTTTTTTATTTCAAGAGACCTTTTGGCTACACTGGTGCTTAATTCTGTATGGTTTGACCGCTGTAAGACGAATCTTGAAATATGATTTTGCGATGAAACTTTAAATATTGGATTGGATTTTGAATGAACAATCTATATTTATTTCAGTGTAGTCAAAATTATAGTCATAGTTTATTTATTTGGTTTGACAAATGGATTTATTTACTTTTATGAATTATATAGTGATTTTTTTAATGAATTGAGAACGGCTATGAAATTTCAATTTTTGCATGGGTTAATGAAACTTTTGTTTGGATAGACAATTGTTTTAAAGTATCTGTTGATTTCTTAAAAGTGCCACAGTTGACTTCTTTTACAATTATCTCGTTTTGATTGGGGCATTGTCTTAGTAATGAAAATGGAAATGAAAATGTTATTCTTGTCGGATTATTGAATAACTCAGTTAAATTCTTACATAATATATTACTTAATAAAACTTCGGTCTCAATGATCGAATCTTGTTTCAAATTGCTTGCTTTATTATTAAAAGGTTGGTATGAAAAAAGACATTCCTAAAAATAGAATGGGGAAAAATGTGTTTAATTCTGATTGAAACAAGTAACAAATCACAATGGCAGTACACTCTGAGATGGGTAAAACTTACGTAATATACCCAAACTGGTCATTTTAACTATTTCATTATTAAATAAGCGTCCAAACACTCTCATCTCAAGTAATTCTGCTAAATATAATTGTTTTTTGTATTATTGGCCTATGACAAACGAAGGTATACGGAAAGTATATCAACTTAAAAGTTTGATGGCTGTGAACTTAAAGTGAAATATTAGAAAGTTTAGTATTAGAAAAGTCAATGCCCCGATCGTTAGAAAAATAATAGGCTGGCTCACTAAAATCTTGTTTACACCCACCGAAAGTTGGCCAAGATAATTGTACTCGGCTGAGATTATAATGTTATACTCGGCCGAGATTATAATTTTGTACTCGGTCGAGATTATAACTTTTTGCTCGGCCAAAATTGTAGTGTTGTACTCGGCTAAGATTTAAAATTTGTAGCTAATATTGAATCCTTTTGGCCTAAATGGTTGATGTAAGCAAGCTTCAAGGCCCAAATTTGTTTCGGCTCAAATGTTATTCCTTCCGTCCAGGCTATATTGGAATTTTTCACATAGTATAAGCTTACCCTTCAGTGCATTTCTACCCCCAAAAAAACTTCGTTATCGCTTTGCAGCTTATCAATTAATTCTATAAACGTGTTATTTTGTAATTTTTAAGTTTATTAGTACTCCTCTAAGGTATTAAACGCTATTTAACATATAAAATATGATTTCTGAATTTTCATCGTGACCAACGCTTATAACAGCATATCTCTATAAGAATATTGTGTGATATTACCTAATTATATTTAATGAAAAATGTCCTTTTACTTAGTCCTATATGATACGTGAAATAATTTCTAAAAAATACCAAATCTATTCAGTACTTAATTTAACGCCAATATAGTGGAACGCTTACTATGGTATGATAAGTGTTAAGTGAATGATTCTAAATCCTAAATGTTATCACTGATTCGTCCTTTCTCCTCGTAAAGGACCTTTGAGACCTTTAGAAGACTGCAAGAATAACTACGTCATTAATGACCCAAGCTGTTAGTATCTTGATTTATGATTTTTTTAATGCCGAAGCGAATTTATCTATGGAGAGTATGAAGTACAATTTCACTATAAATAACCTTTTTTATTTTTTTAAATTTTTCTGCTCTATGGTCGAGTTATTCTTGCAATTGTCTATGTGTGGTCTATTGATTTGCTATCTGTGTCTCGAATTTACGCGAAGTATACATAAATTAAGGTGCTAGGCATAATGGTCTCGGGAACGCTGAAAGTTTTAGGTGTTGTTAGGGATAGCGGATTTCGTAAGTACCGTGCTTCGAAAACTTATCGAGTCGTTTCTAAATATAGCTATTACCTTTTCTAACGGACTTGGAGGTTTATTGAGCATCGTACGGTTTCAAGTCCAATAGAAATCTACCCTATGAGAACTTTACGAACGCTAGATTTGTGTAGTTGTAATGCATAAGAGAAAAAAAAACACTATAGCGATTGTTGAACTTATTTTTTTTATTTTGTTTATCGATTAGTCAATGTGTAGAGATTTTTTAGTGGATTAGAACCAGGTATTTTCGTACATAATCGGCTCTGTTTCGCCGAAAAGTCGTGGCCTAAGATACAGTTCGGCCAGAAAGAGTAGAAATTAAATAAAGTGGAACTTAAATTTTCAATACAAATTACTCAGTGTTGCCAAGTTATACGTCATTTTGAAGAGTTTGCATAGACAGTAGCGCCCCCATTTTTTTTCTACTCTTTATGGTTAAGCTATACGTGTATAAAGGACAGCTATGTATTATTGCTCCTAAAATCCTGAATGTACAAATGAACCACCTCTAGAGAAATCAGCTAGTTATTTATGTTAGGACATGTAGTTAACGATGGTTAATGCCATTTTAGACCGAGCGATGTCTTCATCGTATTGCTTTGTTTCCCGAACACAATAACAGAGGGAGCAAGTAGAATTTGACAACCAGACGCCACAGACAAATAAGGTAGTTTTATATGTTGTCAATACTCGGTCTATGTAGTAAGACTGGAAATGGTTCTCTTTATTTTTAACTGTTGTAATCCGTAAAGCAACTAGTTTACTGAGAAATTAAATATAGTTCACGTTAACTAAATATAGTACAGTTATGTAAAGATGCTAGATCTCTGGACCCGGTATAAAAGTAATAGTTTTTCATTAGTTAGTTTCATGGTCAAAAGTTTGTAGGATTATACTTATAACTAAATTGAATAAAAAAATAACGTTTAACAATTTTGATAAGGTTCAAAATAATTTTTATATTAATGTCGAGTGAACGTTCCAGTTACGTATATATAATTTTTTTAATTTCCCCATAAATATACTACTCAATGGATAATTAAATGAAGCTATCAATTTTGTTTTTTGTTAATTCTGTGGTTCTTACTGATCTTGATTTTGGCGGGAATAATGGCGTCGTTCGATTTACTTTTTCAAGTTTTGACGCAATGATACAGAGGCTGGTACAATTAATTTTGTAGCTCGATTCTTACTCACTGAAAAAAATTGACCGTTTAAAAACGCTGTCTTTACCTTTGTCCGATGCAAAGGGAAGAGCTATACATGGAAAGCTTTTTAGTCCGGGTTGACACATTGCTACTTTTATACCGGGAAATGTTTCCAGAAACTGAGATTGTGGATAGAGCCACATAGCGAAATGCTAGTTTTATGTAACTCGATGTTCCTCGTTGTCAACACATTATGCTTCAGTGTTTCTGACACTCCTACAAATTCATTTATTAATGTGGATCAATCTTAGAGCTTTATCGAATTTGATAATAATTTACGGACTATTTATATAAAATGGTATAAACGTTATAACTAAATAACAAAAAAATATGATGTGGTAGATATTCATAATTCACTGTTTAGATAGTTTATTCCTGCAAAAGATGTATTTTGATTTTTTTAATCTATTTTTAACGATGCTAGTTGTGTAGAGAGAAACGATATCGATATGAGCCTTTGTCACTTGGCAAAGTTAGTTATAGGTGGTTATAGGCACGGCCCTAAAGCTTTTAGAAAGAATCTAATACTTACATGTGTTTAACGAAAAAGAATCCTCGTTTAGATCAAAACGTAACTATTTAGCATAATAATTGGTGTATCAGTCCTTCGTTAGGGATAGATAACGCGGTGATGGTTTAGTATAGACGACCTGATTATGTCCGTGGGTTCGCAATGCATAATTATTACAGAACGAGTACTCGGCCGAGTCGGTATTGTGTAGACGAGTCCAAGTCGTTACAATCTAGACGAGTCCAAGTCGGTACAATCTAAATGAGTCCAAGTCGGTACAATCTAGACGAGTCCAAGTCGGTACAATCTGGACGAGTCCAAGTCGGTACAATCTAGGCGAGTCCGCATCCATATAGCATGAGTTTGAACTGGTAATCCCGGAAGGGGGTGATTAGGACCAAGGTTGTCGACAAATTGTGAGAACCTCCCTTGAAAATAAATCATACAAAATTTCGAATGGTTTCTAACACTCATATTCTTAATCGTAATACAAAACGTTCCTTAAGTGGCCCTAACTCTAGTCTTTCTTAAGGACGTCCTCCAAACATTCTCAAAATCGGTATTTTAGTCGCTACGTCGACAGTTCTCGACTCAGGACGCAGCATAAGGATGACATCATGACTTGAAGGAAATATTTTTTATAATGTTGGCAGAACTTCAACTTTCATTCATGTTATCGTTCATTTTTCGTTCTTTTTTATTTAAACAGCCAAAGCCAATAACGACGAAAACACAAAACGTCATTTATCGTTTTAAGATGTTTTGAACAGATGTCCATTGAGGTTATTCAGAAACCATTTTTTAATTATTATTATTTGAGTATGGCTGGGTGACAAACGAAGCTACCTTAAGGTAGGTCGCGATCTACCTTGATTTTGACAGTTCCTCACTACACTCGAAGTAGGAAAGCCGTGAAGTAGGAAAACCACCAAGTAGAAAGATTTCTTTACGACTAAAACTACCGATTTCCTTGAGTATGGTAGAGTGAAGGTAAGGAACGTTTTGTTTATTAAGAATATGAGTGTAAGTCTCTTTTAATCAACATCATCATTTAACAAAGTTCAACATAGTTCAAGTTAATCAGCTAATCTAGGGCTGCCTGGAAGTTCTTAACTAGAATTTTGACGTACTTAAACTTTAAATGCCTTTTCTTTATTGAGAAATTTAGAATTTCAAATCCTCGTAAAACAAATCTTGACGGAATGCTTTATTCATACACTAGCAGTGCCGCGTGGCTTCACCCACGTAGCCTAAGTTACTCCTTGTAACATCAGCTATCTGCCAGTGAAAGTCCCGTCAAAATAGGTCCAGCCGTTTCGGAGATTAGCCGGAACAAACAGACAGACAGACAAAATGTTGTAGATTGACCCCCTTTTGGGATGAAATATCAATTCAAACTCAGGCTGTACATAATTCGGCCTAGTATAAATGAAGGGCAATGAATAGCAGTTCCACGTTGGGCGCCAATTGTAACTCGCATTGTGTGTGCACAAAATACTCTTTGAATTTTAATCACTTTTTGATACTACGTCGTCGTTCAATGGTAAGGCTATATCGATGTTTTTTTAAAATATTAGTTGCAAATGAATAGTATTTTTAATAGTGAATGAGCGTGGACAATAAGGGTGGGCGTCCTTTTAATTCTATTGTGATATAATACGAGCCAGTCGCCAGAATAGGGCTTGAGGGTTTGCCACCATTCGTTTTTAATCTTACTCTATTAGATTCTTAAGTTTTAACGATGCTTCTACGAGGTTTTGCCGTAACATTAGGCGGATTTGTTTTTTTAATATCGGGTATTTAGTGGGTTTGATATATTTTGAACCTTGTTTAGTGTGCATAGTCTACTAATATTTTTGCTACTCGCCAGTAAAGTATGCGTACAGTTATTTATAATCTGTCCAGTTTATAGGAATGGCATCATGAATTTTTATACTCGAGGACCAAATATCTGGTTATTATTTTGTAATTGCGGCTCGGAAAGTATAATTAAATACAGGATTTATTTTGCCAGTTCCTCTTAAATGTAAGTGAGAATTTCTATGAATATTTTTATAGCTGTAAGTGTTGGTGAACTAATTTTTTACTTACGTACTGGTGTTCAGTACACGAAAGTATTAAGACTCCGGTGTTACTTGCCCGGATTTACATTTATTTTTCTCATTCTCCGTTACGATGTCGGATTTTAAACGCCATTCAATTGGTGTCTATAGTTGATGTGTTATCGAATAAAGTAGTTTTTAATTGTGGTGCTACACACTATTCTGTCGACGCCAATGTATTTTGTATTTAAGTTATAAGTGACAGTGTTTATTATTATTGTGTTAAAACATATAACAAGACGAATGCAATGTGATCGTTCTCACGGATCATTAATTGTTTTTATGTAAGTTTTTGTAATTGTTGAAATCTCACTACATTTAGTCCGGTTATAGTTTTTGCAGTTTTTTTTAGATTGACTTGTAAACGATGGGTATTGAAGTGAATGTATTTAATCAGTGTTTAGATAGCGAGCATTTCTATAACGGTTATCTCAATAGGTATTTGTCGGTTGTATTTTAGGATTAATATTGTTCCGAGTGGAAACGCAACTTTGAGAAGAAAACTTGTGTATGTTTTAATATTTATAGCAATCTTAACTGACACTGAAAACGCCATGATAGAATGCATCCGGTTTTATTCAACTGAGTTGGTAAATTCTACTCGTTTACTTATTTAAGGGGCAGAATGACGGCGTATCGCTATCTCGCTCGCGCATCTCAACATTTTTGAAGATAAACTATATATTGTAATAATTATGAAAAATCGCAGTCCGTGAAATTGCTGCTTTTAACAAAAAAATTATTTAGATCCATTCAAGTTTACAAACCTAAAAATGGGATTTCATGTTTTGCGCAATTTTATGTATGAAAATATGATCGGAACAAAATGATACTTTTGCTGTACCTTTGTAATGTTATTGGCAGCAACTTCACCGAATGTCATTTTACAAAATTATTTGACTTATCACAAAAAAAATAAACGAACTTTAAACCTGTGTTAAACAGTGTTTAACTCCTAAACATGCCTTAATCGCGTTTTTAAATATGAGCAACTATAAATTCTGATTTAAGTACTGTCTAACTCAATGCTGTCGTGACATTTCTAATAATTTTAGTCGTCTATCTTTAGACACTGTTTAGCTAAACAGGCGTCAAAATGTAGTTTTTTGTGGTAATGTGGTAAAGTTTTGAGATGCGCAAGCGAGATAGCGACGAGCCGTATTCTGACCCTTAAGGAATCGTATGCGTTGTCTTAATAATTATCGTTGTTGTGCTTCCACTCGTTCAACAATTGTTGTTCGCTTTGAAAGCTTGCTCGCAATTGTAATATTAAAATCTGTCGGTTTATACTACATAGCATTTCCCTCTCAACACTGCCACTATCAGATACCCATAACGTATTAACTGCATTAAGTTTTTATTATCATTGTTTCTTGTTATATTTTTTGTTGATTTTTTTTTCGCAACGCTTTTTAGGCGAATTGTATGTGGACATAAAATAGATGTTTGGTAATCGCTAGTCCTTTCCTCAGTGTGTAACTTTTGATCTGTCCGTGAAATACTTACCGAGGTGTTTTTAAGATACTTAATTGGGTTACGGGGTCTGTTTCACCGCTCGTTGATATTTTCGTGGGATAATGCTACAATGGGGAGACATACTGCTTATTTATCCCGCTAGGTGGCGCATTATTATTGTTGGTGTGGTTTCGCTTTGAAACTTCATTATAAAATAGTAACAAAATATCGTCTCTGCAATCAAGTAGATATACCTCTGTGAAGTGCATTTCAGTATTGGAAACCAAATTCTTCTAGGTTATGTAGGGACCATATCAAATCTAACGATTTTTATGACGCTAGCAAGTTTACTGGTTAGTTTAATAATTCATTAACCCCCAAAGTACACATCAATGACAAGCAACAGCGATGATGGCGCCATCTGAGATTAGCTTTGCCCGTGGCTTTGTGTGCAAACGACCAGCTCGTCTCGTTACAAAATAACAAAAAAAATATTCCAATTGTTGCCAAGATCACATAATTCGGCCACCTGAGTACGAGACTTCGGGTAGCGGTGAAACAGACCCGTCCCAAAGTTTTACAAAATACTGTCTGTGGTGATTATCGAATTTTACGAGCTTAAAAATGTAATTGTAATAACTCCCGGTGTGCGCTATCGGTATTACAAAGGGTAGAGTCTGTGTGCTGAATTTTAAAATGAATTTTTAATAATGCACGTCTATTTTTTACTTTGTACAACTTTGAACTTTTTATAAACACAAAAAAAAACTAAGACTTGTATCGTGATTTGTATACAATAAAAGAACAGTAGTAAACTAAACCGCCGAATCTTGTCCATTAAAACAAAACGTTATTTTTTTTATTTAATTAATACTTTATGCACAAATACAGTATACAAAGTATCCCTTAATGCTTTTTGTACATTGGATGAGAGTATTATCGGTCTACAAACATATATAATTAAAAAATAAATATTACTAAATACTCCCCAACGACTACCCATTTAGGATATCTGTTATACTACCATTTAACAAAAATATCGAACGTAGTTTGTAATCTTCTTACTGTAATATTATTTCTAGGTTTTCTATTATTAGTTACCTAGTTATTAAAATAAATATTCAGAGCTGTCTTTATAGCATTGGTTGTATTCATTTAATTCTGGCTTAATGCACAAATCGCACAAAGCCGTAAATACGGTGACATTATAAATGTTGACAGCGCTATAAATATATCAGCAGTAAAATAAAATAAGAATATGTAAATTTTGTGGACTTATCATGGACATAGAGAAAAATTCTCTCTCTTTGAGAAAAACTCAACAGACTGCCAAGAGAGATGAGAGGTCAACTACACAGAGTTTTTTTTTTGATAAGTTAGATATGTCCGCTATTTTTATTTTATTTTCTATCTAATAACCCATCCAGAAAGCACCACCCATTTAAATTTCGTCAAGTCTGGTGGGACTCCCTATGTAAAGGCGATGCACTCCGATTCACCTCTTTTTTAAGCACAAAATAATTTTAAAATTATCTCAAGTTCAGATGCTAGAATCGCCTGATAGTATCATAACTAGTGATGGGACAGTAACGCTGTACTCGGACGCTAGATATATATAAGTACTTATGGAAAGTACTAGCTTCTGCCCGCGTTCCTACAAGAACCGTGCATTTTTCCGGGATAAAAAGTACCCTATGTTGCTTTCCGATCCACAAACTATACCTAGGTATGCCAAAAATCACGTCAGTCCCTTGCTCTGTAAAAGAAGGACACACTAACAAACGTACAAACACACTTTCGCATTTATTATATAAGCAGGGACTGAAACAAGCTATTAAATTACTACTGTTCTATTATATACCTGTTGAAATGATTCTCACTAAAAAGTAACAGTTACTAGATCTATACGTCTAATTACTCGTCAAACATAAATAAAATCTCAGACTAAACTCAGTTCAGACTCAACGAAAGAATTTTCGCGTAATTTGATGTCACTGAAAAAACAGTGCTTTTATTTCTTCTTTCGTGGCCAGACACGGTTTGTGTATTTTTCCAAACAGTATTTGTGTTGCCTTCAATAAAATCTGACAGATCCGTTTCCTTGCACGTGTCCCAGCATGCACTCACGGTCCAATCTGACTAACAATTTGCCCCCTTATTCATAAACGTTCCGTGACTTAATTAATTACTAGAAAGTGTTTGTCTCGTTTTCACGCGTAACATCTACCGTCAACGAGAAGTTGACCGAGCAGCATAGATTATCTTATTGGGCATTTATGAATAAGGTAGTTGGTGTTACAATTTAGAGTTCTAGATCTAGCGAGCCAACAAAATTGCAATGCAGTAGGCGTGTTGTAGTACACGTTACTTTCCAATTTGCTAGCTCGCAGTAGATAGTAACAAAAAAATAAGTAAATATATAATAAATTGTAAGTGGATTGCATCGTAGTCCGTATGTAGAGGCTTTACGGGTCTTTATTACATAAGTTTAATATATCAAAAAAAAAATACTCGAGCATTTTTCCGTTTGGTTTAAAACTATCGTACGTGATAAGCGATCTGATAATCTAAGACGGTACTACGATATCTTGTAAGATTCTTATAACGACTTACCCAATAATACATACCTTCGCGTTTGACGAGTAATACTGCATTGAAATCTCAGCGCAAACAAAACATCGAAATATTTAATACGTAGGTAAATATACAGGTTCATAACTAAAAATATTTTTGTATTTTTATAAATAAACCCCTATAGACGTGCATTATCAAACAAAAACGCGGGTTACTACAATAAAAGTTTAAAGAAGCTAAAATAGTATGTCATAAGATGCCAATTTAGCATGCATTGGACCAAGGATTTAAATTTAAGTGTTGTACACTCACCTATGCTGGTAACAATAGCATTTTTAAATACAAATTTAGGATGGAAGTAATGGTGTGAACGCAACGTGGGTATTGCACGCGTTTAATATTTTAGTCTTAAGCTGGAAGCGTTTAGAGTTGACTTTTGAAGCTAAAAACTGGGAATTATGGACGACTTGAATGTTTGGGCAATTTTAAATGGGGCTAGATTTGAAAATGAACAATTACCTAAAGTTTATCAATTTCAAATGCAACGGGTACATATTCCAACTCTTTCGAATAAAATTTTACAACCCCTAACTTTTCTTATAACCTTTTTCAGAAATATTTAAATGAATTATGATTTTTACGCGTCTAATTCTTACGTTGCGTAAACACGTGGCTTTCAACTTGAAAACAAATATATTAAAAAATATTTTGACGATATCTGTCTTCGTTAGATCGGTGTATACAAATATCTTTGTAAATGTATTTGTTAGTTATTGCGGCATGGTGACAATTAAACAGACTGATTTAGGGCAGGAATAAATATAATGAATTAAAAAAAAATGGATGGTAAAAGCGTGTCACCTGCATTTCTGCTCGTGCAGTATTAAGTTGGAGGGTGTATGTGTGCAAAAATAATGTAAAGTAACTTCAAATATCAAAAATATATATTACAGTTTCTGCCCGCGGTTTCACCCGCGTGGTGATTCCCACAGCAACAGTGCGTTTTCCAGGGATACAAAGACTGTTTTACTCTCAGGGCCGTAAATTATATCTATGCAAAAATTACGTCGATCCGTTGCTGTGTGAAAGTACAAACCAACAGACACATTTTCGGATTTATTTATAGTAACGATTATCATAACCTGTAGGGCTAACATGCGCACCGTGACAAAATTTTCTCGATGCTTATGTCGTGCATTTGTCTCATGTTCGCGAGAGAAAGAGCGAGACAAAACAGTCGACAGAATTTTGTCGTGGCGCGCATGTTAGCCCTGCTGATACCAGATACCCTATTGGAATAGATAGCAACGTAGCTAATAAATTGTATTCTCAAGAAACCATCACTCCATAGTCCATAGACAAATATAGGTAGGTATATAATAAATTTGGCTGTCAAAATTCAAAATTCAATAATCCATTGGAGCCAGTTTATGCTATTTCATTCTTTATTTATAAGGCTAAAAGTCTTCAGACTTTCGCTTCAACTATTCATTTAATCCTTTCTCACATTTATGGGGCGTCCAATAATTACGTGAGGTGTTAGGGGGAAGGGGGTCTCACTTAGGTGAGAGAAGTCTCGGTAAATATCACGTAATTTTCGAGCCAAATCTTACGACTTCTCACCAAGAGTGACGGAGGGGGTTAAAAGATCGCCAAAATCACCTCACGTAATTAAAGGACCCCTTTTACCGTTTTGAATACCGAAATAAACGTACTAACGTTGATTCGGTCGCCGTAGGTAAACCTTGGTCTATTTTTACCTTGAACCGCGTTTTGCCTTGTGCTAGAAAATATGCAAAAAAAATTTGATACTTCGTCCACTAATGGTGTGACCACAAATTCCTTTCTTACCACCCAAGACTATTATTTACACAATCTGGCATTTACAAAGCTGTAGTTATGAAATTTTTGAACATTTAACACAAAAAATGCTAGTCTCAACATATTTTGCACACATCTACCCTCAAATATAAAAGTAGCAAATTAAAAATATCTATTAGACGTATCGGTGTTATGATTCTAGTTCACAGTTTATTAAAAAACTATATGATAGAGTAACGGTAACCTGTCTTGTTCATATGTGAAATGTACCTAAGTGTTATAAATGTTGTGAGTACTACCAGTATAGAATATTGTTTACCTACATACTGTAGTATGAGCTAGATGCAGTCTTAATTTTTTTCTTACTAATGTTTTGTTACTGTTTTGGCACTGTATTAATTACCTTCTGACAAAAAATATATAATGAAATTAATTTTGTAGTTTTATTTTTTTGACCTTGTATCTTTAGTCTAGTCCACTGTCCAGTTGGAAGTTTTTTGACTACATTGTATCGTGAAGAGCAGGTAGTTTGGTTTGGTAAGCATCATGTTCCATGCAAACGGGGCATTACGCCAGATATCTATAGTCATTGCAGTGCAACAGAAATAAAGGCCGGCGCGGCACTGCAATATTCCACCAACCTGGTAGCTAGCCCGGCGGGCACAATAATACTCAGATATGTTATGGTTTTCAGCTAATTGTAAGGCTCTTATAACAGATCGGCACTCGCATGAGCTTTCATCACTTTTAGAAATTCCTAAATAGATTTTAAAATTTTGGTCCCATTCTTTTTTAACCGATTTCCAAAAAAGGAGGTTCTCAATTCGGTGTGTATTTTTTTTTAGGTTTGTTACCTCAGATGTCCGTCATTTATAAAGTATATACCGATTTTGAAAATTATCTTGTATTTGAAATTATATACTTTCAGAAATCGATTCAGTAGTTTGTCACTGAAGTTTGATCATCACTTTTTAAAGCCATTTCACTTGTTTCAATTTCTTCTAAATTTTACTACAAAATCAAATCCCAAAGAACATTCAAATAATTTATTACCTATAACTACTTACACACTACAAATAAGGCTACATCATTCATCATATTTCAACACAACCTTCCCCAACTTTCCTTTAGGAACATCTATAGACGGCATAGTATCGGTCACGATGCCTGTAGCGACGGTCACGTTGTTCTCTCTGATCGTGAAAGGCTGACCAGCGGTCATGACCATGTTTTCTAGCAGAGTTAAGTATACCTCGCCGTGATCACCTGGCATCATCATGTGTAGTGATGGGTCTGGAAATAAATTTATATATTTTGTAATTAACTAGCTGTGCGCCGCAGCTTCGCCCACGTAGCCTAAGTTACTCCTTGTAACATCAGCTATCTGCCAGCGAAAGTCCCGTAAAAATAACCCTGCAGCAGTGTTATTTTAATTCACTCGGATATCCGTGTCGGAAGCGACAGTCTCGATCATTTATGTTTCGGAAACGCATCCCGTCAGAGAAATTTCCCGTTTAGATTCGACAACTCAGCTGCATAAACACTGATATAATACAGACGATATTTCTCTGTCGGGATGCAATTCCGACATATAAACCTATAGATCTTTTCGATCGATAAAATTAGATAAAATTGACAGTTCACCTCAATAGATAAAGTGGGTTTTATCGACTTTTTAAATAATTTATCGAGCCTCGACACAACCGATAAAAGTTATCGAATAGCTAGGTCGAATCCAAAGAGAATATAAAGCTACTACAATACTTTACGATCAGACTACGGTACTCGCAACATTCGATAAATTTATCAATTTTTTCGATTCGACAAATTTATCGAACCGACTTCAGTACTTGCGCCGCAGATACAGTATCTTCCTACACGGGATGATTCCGAGTGAATTAAAATCACCCTGCTGATGCTGGTCAAATAAAGTTTTGCTTACCCAAATCAATCCTGCAAGCTATATTCCAGGTGCCGCTGAACATTTGCTGCGAGTATTTAGAGAAGACCGGCTTTCTCCGCCCCCCTTCATTCCTCGTCAGAAAGTATATCTTAGCTTTGTAATGGTTCGACATTTTCAAGCTCTTCGCTGCACATAGCAGCATCCCAGTCTCGACTGATTTAATCTTCATACCTCTGAGTAAGACGCCAACATTTTCACCGGCTAATGCCTGCAAACGAATATAAATTCTCATAAATTCCATAGAAAAGCGTTGTTCCGTTTTGGTACTAAAAGTTAACCAGGTTAAATCTGTTGGTTTTTTGGAATGAGCTCTCAAAATCTAGATATTCTGAAATGAAATTAAAGTTTATCATGTTATAATTTAAAATCTATTAATAAAGTCTATCAAATTATATATGGAGTGCTCAGTTTTCTATTATTTTTCTCGTTCTGTCAACCCCTTTGTTTACATAAAACATTTAAGATTTTAGAACAGGGTATACCTCAGAAACGCTCTTCTTAAAAACCTGAATATCCGATAGGGTGGTTTTAATATTATGCCCAAACCCTATAAGGTCCGCCTCGCAGTTTTTCTTCATGACCCCGCGTTTGATCGTCCCCACGACCACTGTCCCCCTGCCGGGGACAGTGAACGCATTATCTATGGGCATTAGAAACGGGGACTTGATGTCTCGAACAATTGTGGGGACGTGGTCGTCTAGGGAATTGAGAAGTTTCCGAATCGATGGCGCACCTGAAAAAAATGAACCATTTGATAACGAGAGGTGCTGGTCGTTTGCCTGATGGTAAGCATAACGCCGGCCCATAACAATTGCAGTGCCATTCAGAATTATGAAACAGAAAGGCTTGCGCTGCACTGCAGTGCGCTAGTTACCCTGAGACATTACTAAGCCCAGTAATTACACTGGCTACTCTGCTCATCTAACCGGAACACAGTAGTGCTTGCACATTACTGCTTGGCGGCAGACTTCACGAGCAAAGCGGTGGTAATAACCCAGTCGGACACTCGCAGCAGAGTTAGTCCTACCACCTAGTATACACAAAACTTTTTCAAGATTGTATGATACGAACCTATATACTTTCAAATGCATTTATTAAAAAGCTGTTATTTTGATACTACAAACAGACAATTTGATTTATTTGTATAGACAGATGTGAAGTACTTTTATCTATTCTGTGGTTGAATGAGGCTTACCTACTTCGGTTTCCTCTCCATTAAGCGCTTTAAGCGCTGAGCCGTATATTATAGGAACAGTGTTCCCATCAAAGCCAAAGTCGGATAGCAGCTCTCTCATTTCTATTTCGACTAATTCTAATAGCTGTGGAATAAAACAATTGTATTACTGACATTTGCAGGGTGGTAGGGCACTTTCTAGTACCTCTGGCTAGCTACGCTGGCGAGTGGAATGGGCATCTGTCAAAGTGACAGAAAATGGATAATTAAAGATATTTAATGAGTGGAATACCAACCGGTTAGACTTTAGACTCGTTTCACAATCAATTGTATGTTTGCCTACTAAGTTTCCTATAGTAAGAATAAGAAGAATTGATATGACACACACCATCTGAATGCTGAGATAGGTATTTTCAAGAATGTGTGCAAAAAAAAGCTTCAATACCTCATTATCAACTAAATCCGCCTTGTTAATGAAAACTAGAATGTGTTGTATGCCAACTTGCTTCGCCAACAACAAATGCTCTCTTGTCTGTGGCATAGGTCCGTCGTTTGCTGCTACAACTGGAATAGAAACAACAATTTTTACAACAATGTAGATTTGTCCATGAATTTCTGTGGCCTGATTTTTGAATTTCACAAGTGATTTCGAAATCACCGGTGACCAAATTCTCAGCGATGAATTTGAAATCACTAATTTGCAAAAGTCGTATTTTTGAAAGTCATACCCTGTATACCAACATGCAACTATTTCTCAGCTTTGATCATAGATAAACTTATGAATGTGTCCTATTCAATTTTATTTTTAAGTTGGTAATTGTTTTTAAGTCAAAATTGGCACTAAATATTCATAGCTATGATATTGTTTACAAATGGGTACCCCCACTCGTAAACGATATCATAGGTATGATAATTTTAGTCACCTGCTGAGATTAAAAAATACGACTTTATATAATATATAGTCACTGATATATAGTCACTCGGTGACATTAAAAAATAGCACCCCTGTAGTGCAGTAAAAAAAGCTCAGGTATCTTTTTCTATACTATTGTCTCTTGGGTATTAAGTCTCATAAGCTCAGTAACTTCACTGACTACTTCGCTCATCAAACCAGAACACAATAATTCATCATCAGCCTTATTATGCTCCCACTGCTTGGATATCAGCCTTCTAGCAGGGAGCCATAATCTACCATGCAGACCCAGTGCCGCTTGGTGGATATCACATGTCCTCAAATTTTGGTTTTCTCACAAAAAAACTAAAAAAGTTAGATTATAATTATTGTCCTTTCAAAAGGTATTGTAGATTTGTACATTTTTTTTGCTAATCTTGATTTCTGTTACCTAAAATAGCAGCATCCATTTGTGAAGCTCCAGATATCATGTTCCGTATATAATCTGCATGTCCCGGACAATCGGTGTGCGCATAGTGTCTTAGCTTTGTGCTGTAGCCAACATGTGCTGCATTTATTGTAATACCTGAAATAATATAAAATATTCTTTGCAAATATCTTTAGTATAATTTATTGAGATAGCAGTGACATCATCAGATAATTAGTTAACGTTACATTAGTATAGTCTGAATGTTTGTTTGTAACAAACAAAATATAGTATATATAAATACTAGCTGTGCCCCACGGCTTCGCTCATATAGCCTAAATTACTCCTTATAAAATCAGTGATGTGCCAGTGAAAGTCCCATCAAAATCGGTCCAGCCATTTCGGAGATTACCCGGAACAAACAGACAGTTGAAAATTGTGTTTTTGTTCTAGGTACCTTATATACTTTCATTATATGCATTTAGTAAAAAGCTGTTATTTTGATATTACTTGTGGTTTGAGTTTTTATATCGTTTTACATCTTTTTCGTCTCCACCGTGATGTCTCCATAGCCCAATGATGATAGCAAAAGATAATTGGATCGGACATTAATATATTCGTAATCGCCGCCAAGTGCTTTCTATCATCCATGTTGACATTACTCAATATTCACTCTCGTTAATTGTTAACCTGTCAAGTCCAACCTTAGTTTTAAAAAAATTAAAGGACTTTTTAAATGACAAATGTTATTATAGCTTGACGGATTTTTTTAATGACCCACAATTAAATAGTAACAACTCATAAAGAAAATTTTGCTACTATGCTTGTAAAATGGACCGGCCCGCTCGTCACGTATGTTGCTATACCCTAACTAGGATCATATGTAAGCTCACCTACTAATATAAGACCTTTCTGTAATGTACATATGATGCAATAAATGATTGAATATGAATAATGAATATGGCATTCTACCAAGTTTATCTGAAAACTATTCACTTGTGAATAACTAAACGATTCTGAATGCAACCTTAGACTTTTATCTTTACACACTGTCTAGCTAAATAGCTCTTGGCTCTTATTAGGACTCCTGACCTCGAAATACAAACTATAAGAACCATGGTTCCACAACACCCGGGCATGGAAATATTTTATTAGTAGGTACATACACCAATCGCAAGTCTGCACTATTCAATAATAAATTTCACTATCAAACCTGTTAAAAGGAGACTGGACTGTCCAAGGACAGCTGTGCGAGAAGCTGGTAGGGCCAGGTGGTGAAGTCCTTGTAATCTTACTACAATAATTAAATTCTCGCAGGTTTAAGAAGTATTTAGTAACATACCTCGAGCTTTTTCCTCTGGGGCTTTGTCAATTTCGTCGAAGGATACAAAGTTCGCCAGTCCATCTTTTGACAAAACCTTTGTGATAGCCGCAGTCAACGTAGTCTTCCCGTGGTCTACGTGCCCTATAGTACCAACGTTACAGTGTTTCTTCTCTACAAAACCTTCTTGAGGCTTACTACTAAAATTGTTAGACTCAACTTGAAATATTCCTAAGAATGACCTGTTGTTTGTAAGGTTTTGTCGCTTTAAAGAAGGATTTACTGTAAGTTTACAGAATAATGACCGAATTACTAGCCTCCCGGTCATTTTTGAGTTATTAATTCAAAATTGTACATAAAAATATTTTGGTTTTGAGGTTACGTTACAATCACGGTCGGTAATCTCAGATCAAAAAAATCCTACCTTATTGTCTACGGTGCAACTAAGCGAAATGACTTCTTTGTTCATTCTCATAGTTCGTTCGTGTCCTGCTATAATCTGTGTTCAGCTGTTCATGTTATGTTGACGTATCTGTCGAAACAAAACAATCAAACCGCGGTCCGCCATTTTGCTCATTATTACAGTTTCAAACACAAACTACTAAGGGATACTACGTATTGGCGAGTGAAGTTCTACGTTGATTAATTTCCGTAACTTATCCTCTCAATTCTTGAAGCTGTGATACGATCTTGCAGATACTTGCAATATGTTCCACAAGTGTTGTGTTGTGAACTGTGACAGTAGACGAGAAGACGTTAAGTTGCACAAGTTTCCAAAAACTGAGATAGAACTCCAAAAGTGGATAGATTGTGTTAACTGCGATAGATTGCGAAGTCTGAGCTACGAACAGGTTCGCAAGCACTATGTGTGTCGAAAGCATTTTGAGAAAAGGTTCCTAGGCGCAAGTCGTGAGAGAGCTCGTCTTCGTTTGGACGCCTAACCGACGTTATTGACTGAAAGTGAGATAGCTAGCGGTAGTCCTGGAACCAGTAAGTACAGCTGTACAGTATTGTGAAAAATGCATGAAAACTATAACTAATGTTCATTGAAAATTTTTTTTGAATACATGCTGTTCAACCGATGTGAAAATCAATTAATTCAAGTAAATGTATTTTCAGAAAGTAACAACCTCATGGAAACTGTTGCTGTTCCCAAAAAAAGACCACATTGTGATCATAGTTACTATAAAGTAGAAAATGTAAAGAAACTCAAAAGGATTCAAACTGGTAAGTCAAATGTTATATTTATTAGAGTACTAGTCACACTCTAAGTGTAATATATGTTGTTTAGGATCCTATCCTATTCAAGGACATACAAATCTGTTATAAGGCCTCTAAGCATCCACCTAATCACAGGATGCGGTTACCATTGTGGCTAACTGGGTGAAAGCTATCTTTAGCCACAACAGGAAATGAGGTTGATAAACAGTTGTGATATGTTTTGATCAACCTATTTACAAGATGGATGTAGAAGAAGTTGCTGCTATTTATTATATTTACACGTGTTGTATTAAGAAAAAGAAAAACAGGAAAGGATTCATACTGGGCGCATCCTTATTTGCAAACACAAGATGAGGGCAAGCATTTTTAAATACGCTGTTTCTTTTTTTTATTTTGCTACCCAGGTAGTACTATTAGTGTAATCTGTATCATGTAATGTAGCAACCATCCCGCTGGCCATCAGTCGGGCCATAGCACTCCCAGTGATCTGAGCAATTGCTCGGCAGGCACATTGCAGTGCAAATAAAAACTTTTCTTCTACACATTTTTGGTTGCGGTCAGCTGACTGCATTTTGGCTAACTGCAAAGTACTGAGGTACCCTTAGGGTGCTTAGTGATAAGGATTACAAACAAACACTCTCATTTATAATATTACTAGCTGCTGCCCGTGGTTTCACCTGAGTGGAGATATTGGATTTTATGGGTTTTATTTTTTTGCGCGGAATCCATTTTAAATGAGATTATATAATGTTGGTAATTCCGCGATAAAGAAAGTCTAATGGCCTAAGTTCGATCTATACTGATTTTAATCAAACGTAACGCGCGACGCTGGACAACCAACATTTCTCAGCGTGAACCGAACTCAACCCGACCCGACCTTCGACACGTGTTTCGCCTCTACACGAGGCATCCTCAGGAGGTTGACTCGCCGACCGCTGGAACGAGAGTGAGTACTCACTCTCGGTATAGATCGAACTTAGGCCATTAGATATTCTTTATCGCGGAATTAAAACCATAAATTACCAACATTATATAATCTTATTTAGTATTATAGAACATATTAACGGCATTATTTTAATTTATTTACTATTAATACTATGTTATTAATTACATTTATTTCATATTACTTGCAGCTCATTATAGTGATGGAACAGAAGTAAGTCCGGCGCTCAAAAACACAGCGGAAGTGGTGTCATTTTTTTACGACTTGTTTCGACTCTGTCAACGGAACCAGCATTCACCACAAAAAATCCAAGGACAAGCCCCTTAGAGCTGCAGTGACTCAAACATCACCACATCACGAATTTTGGAATAATGCTATAAAAAAGCTCAATAATATTAAGTTTATTGATAATGACGGAAAAGAAATATCAGTACCTTCATTGAAAAACTGGATTACAACTCTTAAAAGCTATCAAAGGGCAATACTTAAGCAAATGTAATATTAATATTATGCACCCGCGTTACATGAATTCAGATCCAATTGAAAACTGGTCAAGTACGAGCATACAATTTCAGAAACAACAATCCAAATTGCCACACCTTCAAAAGCACCTTTAGATCACTGCTTATAACGCGATTTATTCAATTTCACTCGGAAAGCTATAACTGTGAAGAGGGTTCAGGTGAACAACTGCTAAAATTAAATTCTTTATTTAAAAAAAAACAAGAAAAGAACAATGTTGAAGAAATCTGTTCACCGGAGTCTTCTAAGCTTCCGAGTTTGCTTGGAAGTCAGAGTATTGAGACATCAGCAATACAAGAACGGCTTAAAATACATTCGCGTGCCTATACTACCGGGTGGGTCATAAGAAAACTTAAAATCAATTGTGCCAAATGCAAAGAAAATCTTACAAATAGGGAATCCAATTTTCAAAACGAATCTATCAATAATTGGATTTCCTACAAAGAGTATAAAAGCATTAAGCAAAATAAATTGATCTACCCTTCAGAGCAAGCCGTTCGAATGTTTGGAGTAATAACTCAACAAAATTTTAAAAGGTCCAGATGTGTCTAGGATAAATGATAAAGACCTACCCCAAATGCAACATATTGTCAAACGTTTTGGGAATGTTGCCTACTGGTAGCGGATTATTAGATTAAGATTGTAAATAAATTAGTGTGTATTTTATATTTTAGTTATTTTAGTTTATGTTGTTTACTTTTTCTGTTATTATAATAAAAACCAGTGTTTAAACTTAAGGCATTAAATAAATATAAAAGTAAAATGAAGAATAAAAAGATATAAAATAATGAAGTTGTTTTTTTCCCTTTGAGGTTAGAACCAACAAGAAAGTATGAATATTATAATATAGGTATAAAATTGTGGCTAAATGCCAAACAGCCTATGCAATCAAGCTAAGAAAAAAAAAATATATGTAGGTATATGCTGTGGTTGACTGATGGATAGATATATGAATAGTTGCGTTCGTTCTTGTATAACGTCCATTATTCTTACTAGGAAGTCGTTCGTCTGTACGTAGTACACTACCTAGTCTGTGGTTACAATTTAGATAAGGCAGTCTCCACAGACTACTTAGTAGACAGGTACTCCGTACTGTCTCTTTTGGAATTGACAATGACATTTACCAGCTGTGAGTTGACTGACAAGTGATAAAAATATATATTTTTTTTTCTTAGGATGGTTTGATACTTGACATTGGCGAAATTGTGGCGAACATACCACAGAAGCCAGGAAATCAAAGAGTATAATAAACATCAGGAAATAAAGAAAGAAGAAGAAGGGTGGTTTGATGTTTCTAGGTGGTTTCTAGGAGAATAGCAAAAGTAGATAATAATTATTAGTGTTATTGTCCACTCCGCTGCAGCCTATAATAAATTTTAAGTGCAGGTCCCGGATCCCGGAACACACTGATAGGTGCTTGGTTATAGATTTTTAATTTAAAGCCAGTAAAGCACAAAAACTACCAAGTCAAACAAACATTTGTGTCAAGTTTTCCTTTAGCAAAACCAACGTACCACCATTATTACACATTAACACTCGATAAAACATAGGTTTTAGTAAATAACACAAAATCAACAACAGCACATTTTCGCATTCCCACCAAAACTCTCTAAAGTAGTCTTGGGTACACAGCACGTGTGGTAGCACGTTTGTATCTACTCACTTCAACACAAACAGTCACTCCCTCGTTTTATTTCAACGTGCTACCACAGCACACTCCACAGCTACCACACCACTCTCCACAGCTACCACACCACAATTAGACCACAGATTCAAAGAACACCACACATCAGTGTGCCGAGTGAGTGAATGAGTCTCTGAGTAGTTGATTTGAAATTTGAATGAATGAAATCGAAAAGGTGAGTACAAGCCGCGGACCGCGGGGCGTTTGCGATACGTGCTAGGAGTAGTTATCTAACTGAATATGAAAACTTCAATAGTATCTAAAAAATCATTATATTTTCGAAAAGAAAGGCAAGGGATTAAAAAATATCGCATAATTTTTATTATAATATTTATAGAATTTTAAATTATAATGATGCGATTTAAGTTCTAAGTGTCTTTTGCTACGTTTGATTTCATCCGATCCGACACACAACACACGTACACGTCTAGCAGGCGTGTGGCGATGTGGTGGTGAGTCACGTGTGTACGTGCGCCTCGATTGGCTCCTACTCAGCTAGCCTCACTGTGGTAGCAAGATTGAGGCGAGGCGAGGCGTCGCCTCGCCTCACTCGTGCTATCACACCGTACTACCACAATTTTAAAAAAGAGTAGCTCGCACGAAACTCGTTTTATATGTGTGTGCTACCCATGATTACTCTAAAGGTAACTTTATTCGTGCTTTATTCATATTTTCCTGCATTTCCGCCACAGACACACTCCGCAATAGAAGCGAAGACAAAAAAGATCGCACGTTTATATAAATGTACACTATAGGTACAAGTGAGTTAGAATTGGTATGTTATTCCGGAAGCAGGTGATTAGGACCATGGTTGTCCACAAGTTGTGGGAACCTTCCTTGAAAATACTAATAAGCTGATCTAGGGCTGCCCGGAAATTCTGTAGTAGAATTTTGACGTAAATTTTAAATGCCATTTTTTCAAAGAAAAATTATGAATTTCAAAAACAATGTTTGTGACCTCCAGGATTAGATTATGACCCCCTTTCGTGATAACATACTAATACAAACTCAGGCTGTAATCCACCTAAATAAAACAAAAAAAAAAACATAGAAATACTTAGGTAGATACCTATTAGAATAGAATTCAACCAGATGAAACTGGCAGTGTAGTTGAAGGTAAAGCTCCTAGAAAATGCCTTGGATGAGTTGGATGTCTAAGGAGAACCACACTAGTTCACTTATGTTTTGAATGGGTATGTTTTAAAAAAACCGCAAAGTATCATTAAATATCCATATAACAATCATTTAATCACATTTAAGATATCTAATTCATACAATGTCTGACAATAACATTAAAATAACACTATAAACTAAAATACAATTTACAATAATTAAAACTATACAAAACTCACATAAGGCCATGACCACATCTTGAAAAAAAAACATATTACATACCATTGAACGCAACATAGAACTGTCGTGAACGTACATAATATTATGGTTCATTTCTAATCAGAAAAAGTGGGCATGCGATCCTATTGTTCATCAAGAGTTAAATAAATCGCAAAACAGTGCGAAGCGAACTAAGTTCCATTACCTTTACATATAAAAATATACAATGAACACCCTTTATCTACATCCTTGATATTTCCAAACATACTCGCTTGTATCTCTCGAGCCTAGAATACACGCGGTACTAAAAACATGCTTTGAAGACTACTAAAATCAATTCAGAAGACACCCTAGAATACGAACTTATTAAATGTATAATTAAGTAAGATTAGTTAATAACACAAAATAATTGAAACAATGTTTCCGAATATAAAATTTGCATGTTAATAAGTATTCCGCATATCCCGGCTGTCATTCACACAACATTTTCTCAAAATGTAATAAAATTAAAAATGAAAACTAAACACTAGAAATAAGTTACGCAATTACATACTGTATGTAGTTAGTTAAATACAAATATTGTTTACAAATATGTTTTCTAGGCAAGATTATTATTCTGTAGGATATAAATAGACACAGAAACTTTAAGTACTTTATTCTATTGTAAAGCTAGTGACGCAAATAACGAATTGTAATAATGTTGTATTCAATTTAATTAAAATTATGCCCTGTATTTCATATCCGGGCATGTCCAATCATCAATAGGAGGATTTACGTTTCATTTTAAAGAATAACTTAATTTAAATATGGCCAAAGCACAATAATTTCGTTGATATCGCTTTTGATAGAAATTAGTGGAAACGCGTTCCAAAAATAACGTGAAACGGAACGTAATTTCTCGGAACGGAACTGATTTTACAGCTACATCAAAAAGTTTTTCATTATTCTCTTTATTTCAGGCATATATCTAGAAAACAAATTTGAGGCTAGTTAATTTTTTCTGGGTTCAATGATTGCTTACCGACAAGAGTAGGCACATATCCTTTTTTTTAAATAATAAAGCGATTTCCTAGCTAGTGAGGGAAAATGTGCTTGCAACCTGTTATATGACTTTAGCTGTCAAATAAATGACATAAAAAATTACCCCGACAATCCCGACATAGGTATTTCATTATTAAATTTACACCATTACAATTCGTATGTGTACACAGCTTAAAATCTACCTGCGTCGAGTTACACACTGACTATGATCTAAAGCTTTTGCATTATTAATAATTTAATATTCAATTAATTATACGTCAACTGGAATTTTTACGTAAATAATTGTATCATGGTATACTGATATTTTAGTAAGTATAATGTAATTCGATTAAAATTTTGGCATTTCACCTATATTGAGAAATATGTTGGTACAAGTGTAACTTACATAAGTATTTTAATCAATCACTCATTTTTTTTGGAAACAATACAATCTAAAATCCTGCCTAATACAGCAGACTCCCGTCACTACTTCCATTATTTTACCATTTGTCAATTCTATAGTAAAAGTATTTCTTATCATGACACCGCTTTAGTGCCTGATTTAGGCCTTGATTCTGCTATCACAAACTAAAACTAACTTTAATAGTGTCAATTCTGTCATTTCATACCTAAACCTAGTTTTAGCTTCGGTCTCCCTCTTTCCAATACGTAACATGAGAAGGAGACGGAAGGTGTTTGATAGATCATAATTTAGTTTTAGAGCTGTCAAATATCTTCCTTACTTGATAAATTAGATGCCACTAAATTTACATTAGATACAAGCAAATGGATTAACTTGACAGGTCTAAAATATATTCTATCTCTTTCTCATGTTCTCATTCAGAAAGAGAGGTGGAAACTAAAAATAGGTTTAGGTATGAGATGACAGAATTGACTCCATTATTAGAATTGACACAAGTCTCAACAAAATACACGAGAAATGGATGGATGTTATTTTAAATCTGTCCTATATCTTCTATCCTATTTTCTCTAACAGGAATATAGTAGCCACTAAATTCAAAGCAGTTAAATTCACACTGGTTACAAGTGGGTTAAATTGACAGGCCTAACATAATATATGCCATCCTTTTCTTATCTTTTTAGTTGGAAAGAGACCTAGTAATACTAAAATGAATTGAAGTTTCTGACAACAGAATCGACGATGACTCATCAAAATCTGTATTTCATTGTAACAGAAATCTGTTATGGTAATAGCGGCTGACTAAAGGCCGAACCCAAAACCAATCTTTAGTTAGAAAAGTTTGATACACTGGCAATATGGCCACGTTATTGTCTGATACTCAACCTCTAACCGACAAATATGAATATTGTTCTATGTATCTAAAGAATCAGTCACTACAAGGACCAAGCCCTCTAGACAAAATCCAGCCAAACGCCAGGAATTGGCATTACCGTGCGCACAAAAAGAAGCGTGTGGGTTATGTCTATACAGGGGCTTTTTTAAATAAACATAATAATATATCTATTTGTCCCATTTGAATTGCATCTGCAACGCTTACGTTATTAAACTGGTAAAGAAGTTCATTGACCTAAAGGGTTTTGTCTACCGCCAAAAACCAACCAATAACGTGGTATCAATTATCATTCCCAATATATCCATGCTATACAGGGCAGTTTGAATTGATATGTTTTCCCGGAAGGGGGTGCTTAGGACCATGGTTGTCGACAAGTTGTGAGAACCTCCCTTGGAAAAGTCATTCAAAATTAAAAAGTATTCTGCCTTTTCTGGATTTTTTTAAGTCTCTTCTAATCAACATTATCATTTCACAAAATTCAACATAGTTCAAGTGAATCACAGCTGATCTAGCGCTGCCCGGAAGTTCTGTAGGAGAATTTTGATGTAAACTTTAAATGCCTTTTATTCAATGACAAAATCTGAATTTCAAAAACTTGTAAAACTAATGTTGTTGAACTCCAGGAGTAGATTGACCCCCTCTCGGGATAACATACCGATTCAAACTCAGGTTGTATAGTAATCGAAGGATTGTGTTTAGTTACCTTGATTTAACCTTTGTAGGTATGATACATAAATAGTTCTATAATATGTTTAAGTAGATATATTAAATTTGTACAACCAATTTTCGTGACACTTGCTCGGTCTATTTCGATTGCTTTCTTGGTCGCTAGATGCAAAATGCGCGTGATTATTTGGGCCCATACATCACTGGGTGGTCGCCATCTATATATCCAAACTGCAATTATCCATATTGCAATTCCAAATTGGCGACGTTTTGCCAGATCGTCACCAAGTGAGTTGGCTACCATACAATTCAATATGAATTGTTTTGATGCGCACAGCTGGCAACGTCGCTATGGGGTGCCAGTGGGGTACGGCCCTTGGTTTCAAATAACACAACCGGTTTCTTGAGCGGTTCAAAATTATACTGATTGTATGAATATAATGTGCCATCCCATATCTTCTTTTGGGTGAAGTATATAGTCGGCTAAGAGAATGTTCTGGAAATGGACAAGTGCCTCTTCGCAACCAAGCGTGATGCATTATGGCAAAATCCTTTTATGAATAAGTCTTCCCACTTGAATATAGGTCTTCAATCGCAAAAATCGGCTGTACAATATAAGTTAATACATTTAAACGTCATAAACAAACGTGTATTACTTGCCAATGCGGCTTCCTTCCCACTCATTCGAGTATACATCGAAACTTGTTACAGTATTTGTTCATACATGCCCAGAATAGCTGGACACTTGGATAATTTCATTGTTTCAGTATCCTGTAGTGCAATGTGAACTCCACATTAGATTTCCAGATAAAATGGCGTACTGTACGCAAGTCCATATTGGGGTCTAAAACCTGAAAACAGAAAAATACTGTCTTTTAATATGTGTTTTTGTGTGTGTGTGTTAAATCTATGGAACTCACGGGCTATTACACAACAAATTGTATCTCTTTATAATATTAGTATTATGTATTAGTCTGACAATAAATTAATTAGATTTTCACTGTGTTTTCATTAATATCAACCTCCCAGTGCTGAATATTACCTGATCCTGGCATAGAAGCTCAACCTTTTCCTCCGGCGGATCATTCCCGCTGTCTTCGTTGGCGCTGCCCTTCTGGCTGCCGGCGCTGGTGCCATTGCCATCGCCGCTGCCGCCGACTATCTTCTCTACCACATGTTCTGCCACCTTACGGCATTGGATGAAGTCGTTTGCCACTAGGCGGTCCTGGAATTGTAAGATAGTTCGGCAGTTATGGCCTGAGTAACCTCAAAGTCACGAAACGGGCTATTGAGAGGGCTATGCTCGGGATGCGGAATGAGGAGATCCGCAGAAAAAATACTCGTAATCAATCAAGATAGCTCTCAGTATTCATGAGTTGAACAGGCCACAATGCACGCATAACAAACATTGGTGAAAAAGGTTCTTGAGTGGTGATCAAGAAGCGGAAGACAGTATAGGCACCCCCACTACCCCGGTGGACTGACGACACCAACGGGTCAACCGGGAGAACCGTAGCATGTAGCAATAATAAATCTTTATAATCTAGTTTAACTTATTGTAATGAGGGAATCGATTTGATTTGATGATTTTGACAGCTTTGTTTGATTTCTAAAGGAAGCGAAAATTGAGGTCATCCTAATATCAAGCCTTAGGTACATATTAAACTCAAGGACAACACCTACTCTACCCACTTTCCAGTGATCTATTATATTCGCTATACTGCTATACGTTTTTAAATTTTCCTAAAACTATGCTTAAGTAGGTGGGTGGTCAGGAACGGGCAACGTCGCCGGGGCATTAGAAACCTGCTGCCTTATCAGCTAACAATCGCGTGTTCGTTTTCAATACCAGACCGATTAAAACCAGCGGGCACTAGTCTTCTTGTGGAAGGATTTGATTGGATATTATTGTATTACCTTTTTTTGTCTATCCTGCTTGCTCTGGCAGCTGGCATGCGACAGCAGATAGAAAGGCAGCTTGTTTAACTTTGGAGCTACCATCTCTATAGCCACATCAACCACCCATGATGGCACAGTCTCCACAAGGAGGTTCCCTTCGGTTTCCCCGCCTGCATCACCAACCTGAAGAATATTGTGCTACACTTTAATTAAAGCCATATTCTAGCACAAGAGTTTACGGCTCAAATGTTATTGTTTAGTATGGTGTAAGATTTTTGATTTTGTTAGACCATCACCAAGTTTATCTGTGTATTAAATTGTACCGTGTCTGGGCCAAAAATGATTTGCGAGCTGTGCTGTAATTGCTACAAGAAAATTGAAAACGGCTTTAGCCGTTGATCTATAGGCCAGTGCTTCAAATTCTACAATGAGCATGAGCTTACTGTGAAAGTGCAATCAATGACAATCTAATTACTCAAAAGGAAAAAACATATAATAAGTTAATTTTAAAATTTTCTGCGCTATGATTGTGAATTTAGTGTACTTGGATACATTCCAAATGTCCCCAGACACAGCACTCTCAAAATAAATAAAAACTTACCTGTAACCTGTATAATGTTCTGCCACCAATCTCACTGAATATCAAAGGTGTGTGAACCGGAACACTAAAGAAGTTGTTCCCGATCACCCTCTGACCTGCATCGTTCACTCTATTAGCATGGTTCCAGTGCTCTAACAACGCTTGCAGCAATAGTGCTCCAAAGTTGACCTTCTGGTCATTTTCGGTTGTCAACCCTGCTTCTTTAGCACTAACCCAAGCCGATAGACAGTCTGTTTCATCTTGACCTAAATGGATAGTTAGCATTCCAGTCTTCAAGTCAACGTTGAACCAATTTGGTACATATATCATCTTGAATTTCTTCTTGGCTTCTTCTTCAAAGTCAACTTCGCCCAAGTCTTCAATTTTGCACGCTTTTAAAACATCATATAAAGCCACATGATTGGCTGTGTCTTTCGTCAGGATGTGACGTTTGTCATTTAATACTTTGTAGTGTTTAATGGCAGGGCCACCAGGAATGTGATGAATTGGTTGCGTTTGATAAACATTACTAGTGTTGTAATTGTTTTGGTTGTACATGTCAGAGTTTTGTGAAGTGAGTGGTGGCAATTTCCAGCAACGGATGTCAGATTCTGAAGTTGACACCCAAATACCTTGCTGATCGGCTGTGAAGCACAACTTGAGTATTGGAGCGGTCTCTTCACATATGATCATGAAGTTATCAGGGTAACGAAGCTCTGTAATAATGACTAGTCGATCTCGTCCACCTGATATGATGTGTGTGAAGTTTTCTGTAGCTAATAAAGCCCAAACTGCTTCCGAATGCACTCTTATAGTTGATACACATCTTTGTTGGGCTAGCGACCATAATTTGATGGTTCCATCAGAGCTGCCTGATACACATTGAGTCCCATCTCGACTAACTACTAAAGCTTTGACATTATCACCATGTCCTTTTAATTTCATAAGCCGTGAGCAGTTTCTAGGATCCCAAACGCGTAATACCTTTTCTGTTGATCCACTCACTAGAATTGTACCAGGTGGGTTCATAGCAAGGCTGTATATAGATTCCTTATTCCCTACAAGACTTGATGTTGTGACTGTGTTGTTACTAGCAGTCAATGCTGTGAGAGTATTGACATCCCATAAGAAAATTGCTTTATCCAGGCCAGCACTTGCAACCTGCTCTTTGTCTTTAGCATAAGCTAAGGTACGGACATAGTCTTTATGCGTTCGTAGAGTTGACATGCAGAAACCTTTCGGCGCGTTCCATACCTTGACAGTTGTATCGGAGGATGCGCTAATGAGGTTTTTCCCACCGCAACAAAGCACTATGTCATTCACCCAGTCAGTGTGGTGCTCCATGCTCTGTATATACCGGTCTTGAACGCCAGTAGCCGTGTTCCAAACACGTATAATACCATCTCTTCCGGCTGAATACAGTCTTCCCTGAATCGGATCCAATTGCAGCGAACTAACACCATTTTTGTGTCGCCGCTCCTCCTCGTCGCGTATCACGAAAGACACTTGAGTTTTCTTCCGCATATTGGTTCCCATTTTACGACATTTTAGTCAGAAATTTGATTATTTTTTCACAATTTCACGATAGCACCGAGTATGCATTGATCGAGTTTATTTGACACTTTGACAGTGACAGCAGGATAATTAAATCATAATGACAGCTGGTAAAATATTCGAGCTACGATTGGCAGATTTAAGAACCCGAAGTATAACTCGCCCAACTCCGTGATGGGCCTAGCGCCGAGCGGTAAATATTGTTCCTGTTTCACGACGAGCAAGACGGGGCGCGGAAAAGAGCAAGAAAGCACGTCTAGTCAAAGATCAAGAAGTTGGTGAAGCGCAGATGCGAATTTGACAGACAGGCCATAGAGTAATAAATAACCTACGCCTATGACGATGACGACATTATTATAATTTGAAATAATGGTTACCTACTGAAATAATGGATAGTCATATATTGTAGCTATATTAATACTCTACTTATTGGATTCTACCTATCCGTTGTCCACCATGGAGATACAATGACACATTGCTTTTAAAAAAAAATTAAAATTAGTAAGTATATGGATTTTTGAAAAAATCATGTTCATGTCCGTGACCTGGGAACTACAGTTGCTGGAAACAGGACTCGAAAGCTGAAGCCCCAGCTCAGTGGCGTGATCTTGAATAATTTGCCTTCGTTCAGCAATCGACAAGGATATAAGTTGATGGTACTATACCTATAATTCATGCAACTACATTCGACAAAGTTGAATCATGACCCACCTATTCGATTTTTTTCATATATCAATTATCGAAGTATAGGAATTATAGGATAGGCTTCGGATTGCTTCTGACCGATTTTGACCTTCATTATGGACGTGTTAGATTAACAAATTGGCTGTAAGATCATTCAAAACTTTTCCGATGAGGGAAACTGAAAGATAAAGTCCAACTTGTCAATTATTATTACGCTATAAAGAAAATAAAATAAAACCTTTTTACAGAAATAACGTTGACTTTTTTGATCGTGAATATTTGTTGTTTTCTTCACCTGACTGACTTGACACTTATCACATCTATATCAATACTAGCTTCTGCCCGCGGTTTTCACCCGCGTTCCCACAGGAACCGTGCATTTTTTCGGGATAAAAAGTAGCCTATGTTACTCTCCTGTCCATAAACTATATCTATACCGAAAATCACGTCGATCCGTTGTTCTGTTACTGCGTGAAAGAAGGACAAACCAACAAACACACTTTCGCATTTATAATATTACTAGGATATATAGTAGGATTACTAGGATAAAGAGATAAAAATTGTTTGTTTGTGAAAGAAATTCCACCTGGCTACCATTCCAGATGCACTCCGCAGTTTAGGTATAAAGCTACAAGTACGCGGCGCGCGGGCTCGTACTGTCGGGACGATTTCAGCGTGTTGCCGTGCGGCCGGGTCGCACGTTAGCAGTACCTACGTAATCACTCACGCGGAGCAAAAGCATATTGCTTCGCATTCAGCTGCGAGGATCCAAACCGCAAGTTTTTGCAGTTTTAGAATTTTTATCGACTTACAATGTTTTTTTTTTTTTTTTTTTAATTTTGTTACATTACACTCTATGGACACGTGGTCCATACTCTTATAAGATTAGGTCATATATTAATAGAAATTAACGATATAAAGAAAGAAAAAAAACATCAAGACGGGAACTATGGTCTTAAACTAAATTAAAGTAGAACTAAATTACAAGACAACAGAAGGATTACAATTGGAGTTGACCAGACACCACAAGCGGCACCCGTTCACGAGTATGACCCATGTGCCAGCCATCGCTCTCCTCAACCATTACCGAGGGAAGAGGGCGACCCGCCACACGATGCCGCCGCGAGCAGAATCCTTTTCGTGAGCATGACAACTCCAGTTGCTTACATAGATGAACATAGTTTTATATACATAGGTACCTATATACTAGGGGATTGCAGGGTGATCGGTGACTGGGGATTATCGGCCGTGGATCCCGCATTTCCTAACCTCATAAGCGCTTGAACCACTTCTTCATTACGGTGTTGTATGGCTTTTCGGAGGTTGTAGTCCACGATCATCTGTGGTGTCGCAATCATAGCCCGCTTCACAAATCTGCCTATCGCGTCATCACTGTCATCGGTGTAGTAAACACAGCTGACAGTGTGTCGTGATACTGCTACTACTGCGTGTGGAACGCTATCGTGAAGCTGTAACTTTTTCGATCTTGTTTGAAGGACGATAACCGACTCGTAAGTAAGTCCCTGAGCTTCGTGTATAGTTAGAATGCGTGACCCTTCACCACTTCCATATCCCTTGCTGGTCAGGGATTCCTTTTCTTCCTGGGTGTTAACCAGAAACAGGGTGTTTGGAAGAGAGATGGGTATTTGGGCATCCTTATACATATTTAGCTTCAGGGAGCGCACCTGAGGTCTTGAGGAGTATATACCGGAGTATATCTCACTAAGGGCGTACGCTACATCCATTGGATTCCGATGCGTGCACAACAACTCCTGGCTGATGGTTGCAACCAGGCTTGGGCGATTGTACCTTAGCTCGAACAGGTTTTCTCTGTCGATATAAGGCAATTGGTTGAGATCTCCGACGAGGACAACTTTATTAGCACCTGACAGTCGAGTCGCCATGACTATGGCCCCAAAGTGGTTCATAAGAGCCTCATCAACCATTAAACGGTTGCATTTGTCCGGCTCCTTAAACCCATTTATTAAAATTGAGGCCATAGTCCGCACCTTAGTTTTTACAGCGTCTCCAATGCGGTGTGCGAGCTTCTCTCTTAGATCTTTAGCTGCCTCAGTTGTAGTGGTGACTATTACATCATTGTCTACGTCGAAGTTCCCAACCAGTCATGTTGTTTTGCCGCATCCAGGAACCCCATTTACCCAATTGATTTCCGGTACTGCCCAGTTTTCCAATGCTGGTCCAGAATCAAGCGTCTTTGAGATGACATCGGCCATCTTCAGGATCTTGTCATCCAGCATTATCCTCGTACACCGGGCTGTAACTACTATGGGATCATTTGAATGGACGTTAAAGCGTAGTCGTCCTGTCCGTTTCAGCTCTACCTCGTCCAGAGCCACAAAGCCACTTGTTGCATTGTATCCAGCCATATACTGTCCTGTCATTGTTCCCATTATGAGCTGGGATGTTTCATTATTGTATATGGCCGCTTCCGCCTCCTCGAGTCTAGTCTTCAACATGCAGTCCTTCTGCTGGAAGGACTTCATGATGTTCCGGCAGGTGATAAGATTAACCTCCTTGGTTGCTCTTATGATAGCCTGAAACTCAAGAAAAGCGTTGATTGCGTGGTCTAAGGGCGTCGACGCTGGTCTGAGATTGGGTGGACTGACCTCTCCCTTGTCAGCTCTCGTCCGGGTGTCTTGGGGCTGTTTAGGACCAGAGGAGGGATTCCTCAAAAACTCAACCAAAGCGGCTGCCTGTCTTTCCAGTGGTTGAATATTTCGTGATCTCGTTCCCTGTGTCGCTATGCTGATTACGTTCAGAAAACCCCTAAATCTCCTTTCCCGGTGTAACGATGTCATCCTTCTTCGTCATTATTTCACCTCTTTTCTCATTCACACTGTCCATTCACAAATCTAAATTCAAATTTTAAAACGTCTGACTTTTCTTTCGGCTCCCGTACATCCATCAGTCCTCGCTTGGTCCTCTCATTGCCACATTCTGACTCAGACCTTACAAGAAATAGAGCTAGTTACCTTTTAACAATAGAAAATAGTATAATAAAAATGTTTACATAGCTTAAATGTTTGGAGAAGAAGTGCTTTTATAAAACGTAATATTGTGAAGACCTACAAAGAAATTTTAAATTGTTTTGTGTAACGACAAGGAAACCGTACGAGATTATATTTTATTCATCCACTACTACTGTGTTTTACATCAAGTTCCTACATCGTCGATGTCATCCTTCTTCGTCATTATTTCACCTCTTTTCTCATTCACACTGTCCATTCACAAATCTAAATTCAAATTTTAAAACGTCTGACTTTTCTTTCGGCTCCCGTACATCCATCAGTCCTCGCTTGGTCCTCTCATTGCCACATTCTGACTCAGACCTTACAAGAAATAGAGCTAGTTACCTTTTAACAATAGAAAATAGTATAATAAAAATGTTTACATAGCTTAAATGTTTGGAGAAGAAGTGCTTTTATAAAACGTAATATTGTGAAGACCTACAAAGAAATTTTAAATTGTTTTGTGTAACGACAAGGAAACCGTACGAGATTATATTTTATTCATCCACTACTACTGTGTTTTACATCAAGTTCCTACATCGTGTCACCGCAGCCGCTATCCACCATACCTACCGCTGATGCTGCCGGGATAGCGCGGCAGCGGTACACCGGTTCCTCTCTTCATGAATGCCTCTTTGCTGTTCTGAGGCTTTCTCAACTGCTACTTTCTGCTGTAAGCGTTCTGAGCCACTCTGAGTAGTCGAGTTCATCGCCGCTGTGTCGTGTTTCGGTACTTTGAGGAAGCTCAAGTCTTCCCCTCTGTTCTCGTACACGACCACCTCATGATTTACAGAGGCTTTAATGCAGCAGATGTGGTCAGCGACTTCGCCTTTTTCATACTCGACTATCATTGCGTCTACGCTCAATTTGCGGGGTGTGTTGACCGTACCTGGTTCAGCCTCTCCGAGTTTTGTGAGCACTGAGCTTGCCTGAGCAAAAGGAGTCTTCTCACCCCATTCGAATAGTGCGATCGTCTTGTTTCTGAATCGCACTAATCGACATCGGTGGTCTCCTATTTCCGTTACAGGTAACGCGTTATATGTTTTACGTTTCATGCTCATTCGGGTGGTGCTTCCGTTCAGCAGAGAGGCTAAGCCTGGTGATATTGCAACATGTTTTCGTACCCCCGCATTGCAGAAGCTTATGCCGAGTCTCTCAGTGCAGTCGTCCATGAAGAGTGCTACGCTTCGAAGTCTAACACCTGGATTGCCCCTCTCTCCGCACGCCAAGAGGTGATGTATCGCGCTGCGACGCGGGGCGGGTATTTGTTGGGTCAGCTGTTGTGTTGCGCTTGTTAATGGTTCGGTTGGGGGTAAAGTGGAGGGATTGGGTGGGTGTTGTGGGTCAGCAAGAGTACTGTTTCTCCGAGTTGCTATGCGGAAGATGTTCTCCACGTAGGTCAGGAAAAAAGGTCTACTCTCACTGTCAGCAAGGATTTTATTAAGATTGGTCAGTTCCAGGTTCTGGTCAATTTTCGTTTCTAGGTCATTTCGAGCTGCTAGGAAGCGCGGACATTCGAGGATTATATGCCACACCGTTTCACTGACATCGGCATCACATTCGCATCCGGGGCTGTCTTTGAGTTTAAATCTATACAGATACTCGGCTATTCCTCCGTGTCCTGTCAAAGCTTGCACCACAAGAGGCGAAAACTTAGTTGCCCTCACTGTCCGGTATGCCTTGTCGACATCCGGGAGGAGCTTTCTTGTTATTGCGCCAGTGCTGGAAGTATCGTATCGGTCCTGCCATTTGCGAACCGATTCCTCTCTGATCTTTCTTTTGACATAAGACAGGGGGATCTTGTCATAGTCGTGGGCAGTGTTGCTGAGTGCTGCCGCTTTCGCGAGCTCATCCGCTCGCTCATTCCCGGCTGTACCCACGTGTGCCCTCAACCAGAACAGCCGAACCTCCCTCCCTTCTGCTCGAATCTCTCCAATATTTTCCTTAATGGCTTTTGCTAAGGGATGGCTTACTCTGGGATTTTTTAGCAAATCGAGCGAGGATCTAGAGTCGCTCAGTATGTTAACTACTTGTTCCCTGCTAGATTTCACCATTTGAGTGGCCCTGTAAAGCGCATAAAGTTCTGACTGGAAGACCGTGCACGAGGGATGAAGACTAAAGGTGGAGTAGTTAGACTCTTTACCTCCCTCCCACCAAGTTGCGGCAGCACCTACTTTGTCCTCTATTTTGCTGCCGTCCGTATATATTTGGGGACCGGTGACTTGGTGGGAGTCTAGAGTTGCAGGATCTGCGTTCTCCAGGAGCTCGTATCCCATCGCAACAGATGTGGATGGGTGAGGCTGGTCGAGGTATCTCACATTGTTCTCGAGTTCCTTTGAGACCTACAAGAGACTTGAGACTTACAATGTTTTTATGTACAATGTACATATAAACAACACAATATTTGTGTAATATGAAAAAATAAACTATTTTATCATCAGTCTTATTTAAAAAAGTTAAATTAATCACTTCAAATAAGCTATTCTTGCATAATTATACTTTAGGGGATAATTTGAAATGAAGACGCGGCGGTGGCCTAAGGCAGCCCTTACACCTAATTCATGATTGATAGATAAGCATCAATCGCGGATCACGAGAACACCATGAAAAAACCACGATCCCCGTTTGACGCATATCGTATCGTCTATTGTGGTTGTGGTTGGGGCTTGATGGAATGATCTATTCCGAGCACGGTACCCGCTTCTACCTATGCACCTAAGCTTCTACGACCTCTATTAAAAAAAATGGTTTCACAACCACTGCTTGCTCAGTGCAGACGCCGCGGTAAATAAGCGGTAGTGCGCTTGATATGTATGTAGCGTAAAGCGGAGCAGTCGTTGCTTTCATCCCAGGCAGAGCTTCGAGACAGACGTTCTTGTTAGACGTTCGCTGTTAGAGTCATTTTAACTTTCATAAGTGCTCCTTTGGGGCCTATTTGAATAAAGACTTTTGAATTTTGAATATTGAAGTTCTTGTCTATTTAGTGGTTTTTTGATGGTTTTACATCCAGTCGCGCTTGCTCGTGTATTATCTCGTAATCTGCGCTGGATACAAAAGCATGGTTATTTTGATACCAAAACGCATACTTGCATAAGTGTCAACGGTCCGCATTATGATAGCGCGGACTAGTCAGCTGCAGCACCCGTGCTGTGCTTGCGTTATGTTTGGTACGCTCAGCATAATAAACGGAATAATGAAATTTTGTTATCTAAATACGAGTAGAATAGATGTAGTAGTTTTATCCTGATTTCACATGAGTAAAGCCGCGGGGAAAAAGCTAGTATATAACGCATTAAAAATATTGAAGCTAAATTCATTCTAATCCAACCAATCCTACTTCCTTATAAATACGAAAGTGTGTTGGTCTGTTTTTTGGTTTGTCCTTCAGCAACGAAGCAACGTATTGATTTTTGGACGATTTTTGGCATATATATAGTTTATGGACCGGAGAGTAACTTAGGCTAATTTTTATCCCGGATAATGCACGGTTGCAGTGGGAACGCGGGTGAAATCCGCGGGCAGAAGCTAGTATTATAAATGCGAAAGTGTTTGTTGATTTCTTGGTTTGTCCTTCTTTCACATAGTAAAAGTGCAACGGATTTACGTGATTTTTGGCATAGAAATAGTTTATGGACCGGAGAGTAATATAGGCTACTTTTAATCCCGGAAAATGAACGGTGCCTGTGGGAACGCGGGTGAAACCGCGGGCAGAAGCTAGTTGATATTGTACAGCCTTTGATTATCTAGTTTATCACATAAAATAGCTATGCAAAAATAGCTATTTATCTGGGTCAGGATTCAAATTTGTTACTGCTCCCTGTAATGTCTCACACATTATACACTTATCAATCGTATATTATAGCGTACCCATACACGAGCACACTGTTTGTAATATCAAAATAACTGGTTTTTCACTAAATGCATATGAAAGCATATAGGGTACCTATATCAAATCAACCATTCTTTAAATTTTTGTCTGTCTGTCTTTCTGTCTGCCTGTCTGTTTGTTTGTTCCGGGTAATCTCCGAAACGGCTGGACCGATTTTGACGGGACTTTCACAGGCAGATAGCTGATGTTACAAGGAGTAACATAGGCTACTTTAATTTTAGAAAAAGAATTAGGGTTCCGCGCAAAAAAATAAAAACCATGAAATCCAAAATCTCCACGAGGGTGAAACCGCGGGGCAGCAGCTAGTCTATGGAATAAATCTGAAAGTGTATCCTTTCAGACAAAAAAATGAATTTTACAAATCAGTTTATAAATAGCGGAATATACATTAAAAAATACAACCGAATTGAGATCCTCTTTTGTTTTGAAGTTGGTTCAAAATAAAATAATTTATTTTTTCCATAACATCGCAGTGGAAACGAACCGTAGCGCACAGTCTCTCGTGAGCAGTTATCGCTTGCCTCATATTATTATTTGTGTTCTGTTTTAACCGAATTAAAAAAGGAGGAGGTTCACAATTCGTCTGTTTTTATATTAGGGTTTATATCATGGGTGGTTTAATAAATTTTATGAAAGAATACTCCTTAGAATGGAATTTAATCATCACGATATTTTTAGACAGTGTCTAAAGATAAACATCTAAAATGATTAGAAATGTCACAACAGAATTAAGTTAGACAACGGTTAGATACTACATAAATCAGGATTTGTGGTTGCTCATATTTAAACACGTGACTAAGGCATGTTTAGGAGTTAAACACTGTTTATCACAGGTTTAATGTAATAACAATATTTTTTTGTGGTAAGACCGTAGGTAGGTTTCTACTCTCCAACTAGTCATAGATACTTTCGCGTTGAATCATCCATTTTTCATACCTCCGAAGTCCGAGAAAGTACCTAAAGGTTGAAAATGTAACTTACTGATACGAATCAATAGGTTCCTAAATACCTACCAAATCAACTGTCAAATACGTCTCTATAACGTTATAAATATTACCTAATCTGTGTCTCAGTTACAGAATACGAGTTGATAACTTCATCAATAGATACACTCTACGAAATTCGAAAGAATAAACGAACATGCCGCGTACAATTTGAGTTGTGAATTATTGTGTTTGTGTTCGAAGCGTAGACAGAGAAATAGTCCGTCGACGGTTCGAAGACTGTCAGGGCTAGATCGGCAATTGTCGGGACTCGGGAGTTTCCGTAGCCTCACTGCGTCTCCCCTTTACCTCACCCCGCGTGTGACGAAGCGGTTGCAAAATGTCGACAATATTTTACATTTTTTTGATAACTTTTCGAAGTTCCTTTTTCATTTTGAATGTACATAATCTATTTCAATTATTATGTATTATTTTCAAAGTTGACTATATTACCGAGGGGTAAGGTGCAACAGTTTTTTGATTAAACGAGTTTATTATATGAAAATAATCAGTTCAAAACGAGTCGTTTTAGTGGTGGAAATATTGAAAATTCACTTCGCTCTAATTTGATTTTAGTTGTGTTTGAACCAAAACGAAAGCGTTTTGCCCCTAGATACTGCTTATCCGCTTATACATGCAAAATTTCATTTAAATCTGACCTGTAATTTTCAAATGAATAGGGAAGTTCGTTTGTATGGGACATTCGGTTTACGTACCTCTGTTAAGGTTGTGCCTATGAACCAATGATACGATGATAAAATTAATGATTATGATACAACGTGTTCATAAATAATTATTTTTAATAGCTTCTATTGTTTTTTCGCTCTTGGATAACGGCTGAATCATTAATAAAATATTAAAAATCACTTTTGTCCGTTGCTTCCAGTCTTACTAAGTTGCATCTCTATACAAATACCAACCAACAAAAACTACCTACATTTATATTTATAGGATCAAAAGCCTAGTGACCTTTCGAAACAAAAAGTATAGCCTGTAGGTACCTACTATCTACAGTTGAACATCCCGCTAGTGACGGTTAGCACTTTAAAAAATACTAGTTATGTAAGTAAAATCCATTTTTCCCCTGCACATTTACTTAATTATTCACCTAGGTAGGTACCTACTAAACCCGAAACCCCGCTGTTTACTCCGGAAAACAACAGGAGCCAGGAGGAAAACATCTTTTATTACAATAAGGAATTTTGTTTACCATGCGTGAACGGCTGAAACAATAGCTAATGTTCATTTAACAAGATCGGGGAAACAATTTTCTGATAAGACTGGATGGACGCACCTAGGATTTGATTGCGGGGGCATCATCTTTGCATCCAATTTTATGGTGTGTTCCTAACTGGAAATAATTTACCTAGTAACTTAGGATTCAATTTTTATACCAGGTTGATTTTGGGACGGAAGATGGCGGGACGGACTCTAATTATTACTTTAATTTAAATCTGATTTTAATTTTGGCAACTGTCGAGTTTCGAAACTGTGCCGCAAGTACGGATCTATTCGGTCGATAAAATTCGATATAATTGTCAGTTAAAATCGATAAAGTGGGTTGTATCGATCCCACCACCATCCACCACCATTGGACCATTGACCCACAGACCCACCTGCAAAAAAGTAGATATGCCCCTGGTTACGTCCACAATTGTAACTTGGCTTTTCGTCGTGAAAATAACACAACACTCTAGTAGAAACATAAGAAGCAAGTTTTGTTCTTGTATCATTGGCTTCTTCTATTTCTTGGTCCAGTGAGTAGCGAAACACTCCTTTTACGAGTATCTTTCTGTGCATGGTAGTTAATATAAAATATAAGTAGCTATACTATTACAAACGTACAATCATATAGGTACTTACTACCTATTATGATAAAAGTCCGTAATTTTTAATGGCGATCACGCATTTTGGGTGATGGAAACATTCGGCGGCCACGACTGTAACTTACACTGTTGGAGAGGTGATTTAATTAAAAGCATTTTTAATGAAGCAATATTATTGTAATACATACTTATATAAAAAAGTAATGATGTATGTATTTGCAATTTGCATTAGAATTAATTTTTGGATAACTATAGCAAAATATAACTTCTTTCTATAAAGAATGTAAATACAGCGGGATTGTAAAACATGAAATAAATATGAATTCTAGTAGATTCTGGATCTCGAGTCATCATCATCAGCCGGAAGACGTCGGCCACTGCAGAACATAGGCCTCGCCCGTAGAACTCCATAGACGGTTACTTGCCTGTTAGAGCCTTGCCGCGACTTCCCGCGGTTTTGGCTAATTTATCGGTCTTCCTAGTGCAGCGGCGCGAGTACGGATCTTTTCGATAAAAAAAATCGATAAAATTGACAGTTCAAATCGATAAAGTGGGTTTTATCGATTATAACTGTCAATTTTATCGAATAGATCCGTACTCGCGCCGCAGGGCCGGCCAACATTACGAGTACGACTTCCAGTTCGTAGTCGATATGTATTATCTTCGCCACTCGAGAATCTTAATTAGCCAGACATTTAAACACCTCTATCACCCTTTCTCGTAGTAACCAACAAGCGATGAGGAAGTTTACTTCCTACAGCAGACAAAACCAGTCGAAAGGCTCTTTAAAAAAAGGTAATATGGCTTCGTTAGGTAACATAGTAATTGATATTTCAGAACTCGGAACCTTTGACAATCTCCATTATTATTTTATTTCGGAGGCTGATCTATGATTACATAATACAAAACAACATAGTATTTTTATTTTCTTGAAAGTTTAATAATTAATTAAAAATAGAAACAGTTCATAAAATGGTCAAAATGTCCAAAAAATGTGGAACGCTTCACGATTTTGCGTGTCATCCTTGCGCAGGGGCCATGCTAATCTTCTCTGTATCGTTCCAATTTTAGTTTATGTACTGCCGAAGCAAGTACAATTAGGTTTTGATGTTTATTCTATACATCCGTCCCAGCTAAAAAAACTTCACTTGCGCGATGTAGGATTTCATACATTGAGAAAGGATTGTCAAAGAAAATGGCTCAAAAGAGAATAGCGCCATCTAGTACTGATTTTAGAACTAGCTTGTTTGAACCGAATTCGAATCCCGTCAAAGCCTATATTTTTTGCATTACTTGTATTTTTTCAGAAAGGTGAAAAATAGCAGATAGTAATCGTTCAAGTTTATTTTATAGGCAGTTAACCTAAACATTAACCGTGTTACCACAAAAAACAACTTTTAGACGCCTATTTAGCTAGATAGTAGACGGTTGAGACATTGTAACGGGATATTTACCATGATTATTATTGAACGATGAGCACCCGATATTTCGACGCTGTTGCAAGCATCATGTTCACGGGAATACTGGCGAGACTGCGGGTGGTTTGTAGACGAAAATTACGAGCAGACAAATCTGTCTACCCGCTTTCTCAGTCGTTTATTACGCGCACCACCGGAACTCACTCGAAAGTCACGACAAAACACACTCACGATATCACTATTTGGTTTTTTAGAGTCATTGAAAGTCTGTGATTTATTTTTAAGTACACTAATTACTGGATTCCACGCACTGGACAATTTAAAACCATATTCCCGATTGAAGGTTTTATGTTGAGATATTTCTATCGCTTCCTTGACCATTCTCGGTATATAATGCCGCTCAGTCGACAGAATACGTGGTTTGTGAAACTCGATCCAGTGATTAGGACCTGAGTCTAGCAGATGTTCCGCTATAGCAGACTTGTTAATATCGTTGTTCTTCACAGCCTTGATGTGCTCCTTAATGCGACATAACACAGTTCGTTTTGTCTGCCCAATATACGAACTCCCAAATAAATAATCATGGTAAATATCCCGTTACAATGTCTCAATTAGTAAATAACCGTGAAAGTTTAAAACAGTGTTTATAGTAGACGGTGTCTAAAGAGAAAAGTCTAAAATAAATAGAAGTGTCATGACAGAATGGAGTTAGACAACGGTTAGTCACTGCTTAAATCAAGATTGTGGTTATTTATATTTAAACATGCAACTAAGGTATATCTAGGAGTTAGCACAACTGCCTATAAAATAAACTTGAACGATTACTATCTGCTATTTTTCACCTTTCTGAAAAAATACAATGAATGCAAAAAATATAGGCTTTGACGGGATTCGAATTCGGTTCAAACAAGATAGTTCTAAAACCAGTACTAGATGGCGCTATTCCCATTTGAGCCATTTTCTTTGACAACCCTTTCTCAATGTATGAAATCCTACATCGCGCAAGTGAAGTTTTTCTAGCTGGGACGCATGTATAGAATAAACATCGAAACCTAGTTGTACTTGCTTCGGCAGTACATAAACTAAAATTGGAACGATACAGAGAAGATTAGCATGGCCCCTGCGCAAGGATGACACGCAAAATCGTGAAGCGTTCCACATTTTTTGGACATTTTAACCATTTTATGAATAGCAAAATGAATGATTTTGTGAAGTACTTATGTAATTAAATATGTTTTTTATAAAAATAATAAGGTCATTTATTTATTTTTTACGAGTTTTAAAATAATATTAAATTTCTATAAAATGTTTGGACTTTAGTCTTAAATTTTTTTCTTTTGTTTTTTTACTACTTAGGGTCAAAACACATTTTGATGTGTTTTGTGTAATATCGTGGCACGTTGCGACGTTCGTGTCGTGAATCGTAATGCAACGGCGTATCGTGTGAATTGGCACTTTTGGCCCTAAGAGGCCTAAGGGGCACCTTAGACGCTCAAGCAAATGTACCTTTGCTTGTCACAATAACAACGCTTTTGCGTCAAGCGCGCATTTCGAGTATCACGAAATCCGCGCTTGACGCAAAAGCGTTGTTATTCTGACAAGCAAACGTACGTTTGCTTGAGCGTCTATGGTGTCCCAATGACCATGCATGTCCAGATAAGGCGCTTTACGCGCAATTGAATTTCTAAAAATGCAATTCAAGATGTGACACTATTTAAATTTAAATGCAATATTAAACTTTTTTACGTACAACTGTGTCCTCAGGCAAAAAATTAAAAATTTTAGAATTTTTGTTAATTTTTGACCTCAAAAAGCGTTAGCGTTACCGGACAAGTCGTGTGTTCGTATTCGAGTTCAAACGAGTAGCAAAACGCGTGATTTCATGTCGACATTATAATGTATAAAGATTCTATCACAATCGTGGGATCGTCTTCGTGCGACTCGACTCGCGCGTTAAACGCCTCATCTAGACATTGGGTCCAAGCTCGACCCGGAGTTAAAAATCTTAAGAGAATAGGGAAGACCCATTTAGACAAAAGGCCCGTGTTTGACCGCACGCTACTTCCCATCAGGCACCTACCTGAGAGGGTCAAAGCCGAGCTAGGTATGTCAGAGTGAAGCATTCTAGAAACGACTAGGATTTCTTGAAAAGTTTATACATACAACTGCCCAAAAAAGGAATAATGTTTCCAAGGTTCATGTATGTACTTAGGAAGTCTTGTATACAATGAGTTTCTTTATAAATTCATAACCGTTAAATGCCTGAACAGATTTAGATGTAGGTATGGCATATCGTTAGAATCCTTACATCATCCCGAGTCAGTGGCGTATTTTAGGATTCAGCGCCCTGGGCCTGCAGGTCCAGCCGCCCTTTTTTTTGACAATTTTAATCTGAATCGAAAGAGACAAAACACAGTTTAACACTGTTCATTAATAAGAGCCTTAGTTCGGTAGTCTTTTTTAATTTCTTTTGCTTGCACCGCCCCTAGCAGCGTGCCGCCCCGGGCCATGGCCCTTTTGGCCCTAGAGTAAATACGCCCCTGTCCCGAGTGACACTGGCTAGGTTAGTTGTGTTTTTTTATGTAACATTTGTTACAATGTACACACTGTGTTTCAGGAGTCAGTGGCTTCTCTTATCTCATACGTGAATGCATGAATTACAATTTTATAAATAATTGTGGGCATGTTATATTATAGGTGTGCGTATATGTGTGTTATGTATTTGTGAGTCGTCTGTCGTGTATGTGAGTGGCGTGTATGTGTGTGTGGTGTATGTATGTGTTGTGTACGTGTGTAATGTATGTTCGTCGTGTTCAAATAATCTGAATGCAGCAACAGATCAACGTGACTTTTTGCATAGAAATAGTTTATGGGCCGGAGAGTAACATAGGCTTATTATCCCGGAAAAATGCACGATTCTTGTGGGCATCCCACGCGGGCGAATCCGCGGGGAGATAGTAGTAAAAATTAAATGTTTTTAATAGTTAAACATGATTTTACTCATGCCTGTTTTCGTTTGCGATAAGCAACGCCTAGGTCGGGATTTGAATAATTCCCCGACCCTACTATTTGTTTCTGTTAAAATAGAATCTCGCTTAAACACGGAGCTCTATTCTGAATAGGATCTACTGCTAGTTTACTCTCTTATTTCGCATGCAAATACTATACGGGAAAAACATATAAGCGAAAAAAGGTGGCGTACAAAACATACCTTTTTTCGCCTGAGCAAATCTTAAGGGTGGATGTATTGTGCGGTAAATGGGGTAAAACCTCGGGTGTAGCTGGCAGCCGGTACGCACTGGGTCGGAAGTTGCGTAAATATGGTTATACGTAGCAGAGTTGGCTTTGATTGGAAAGTTCTAAGCATGTTGTATGCGGCTGATTAACATCCACAGAGTAGTGGGTGTGTAGTGTTTTTTACAAAATAAAAACCAACTACAATTCAAATTTATTACAAAACCATTATTGAGATATAATGTAAGTACCTTAATACTCATAAAAAAAAACTTTGGCAATTTTTTTTTTTTTATGTTATTTGGTAACGAGACGAGCTGGTCGTTTGCCTGATGGTAAGCATAACGCCGGCCCATAACAACTGCAGTGCCACCACAATTGGTGGAGTAATCAAGTAACTGCACACAAAAAACCGACGAATTCAGAACCACCTCCTTTTTTGAAGTCAGTAATCCGGAATGAACAATATATTTCACGCAATCCTTGTAAAAATATTTTAATGCCCCTTTTCACCAACCCTAACGGGACGCCTAAATCGGATGCCTAAATATTTAGGAGTTGCCTAGGAAAAAAAACGTTTAAACTACCTTTAAGGAGTGTTATAGTTAGTGTTATGTGTTTATACTTAGAACTTTGCTTACATTAGGAGTTACTTAGGCGTCGCCTTTTTCGTCGTTGGTGAAAACGGGCATTAGTTTCATAAATTTTCGATCTAGTGCGTACGTTAGAGTCTATTCAGGGTCTATAAGGCATGTTAGCGTGCAATCCTCTCTAGTAATGGAAGGCTTTGAGAAACCCGAATATAATACGGATATCTTATATCTAACGTTAGCTTAGCCTCAGGTTAGTAAAACCTGGAAGGGAATCCAAGGGAGTTATATTTCTAACAAACTCTCTTTACATATCTATTCTAGTTCAGGGGCAGACAAGGCAAACTTTCTTTATCATTACATTTATTATTTACGGTACAAAAAAATGCTCATAAAAATTGCGACTGTTGCTCTCAAGTAGGATTAAACACACCTTAAACCTCTGTTAAACTGCGTTTAACTCCTAAACATATATTTTAATCGCGTGTTTAAAAATATGAGCAACCACAAATCTTGATTTAAGTAGTGTCTAACCGTTGTCTTGCTACAGTTTATTGTGACATTTCTAATCGTTTTAGGATTTTATCTTCAAATTCAAAATTCTTTACTAATATCATATTAGCTCTAGAGCACTCATGAAAGTTAAAATAAATAACTTCAAATACCCGTTCCAATTAGGTATAGACTGATCTAGAAGAGGGACAAGAAACTCGTCATCATTCTTTCCAAAAAGGTTATTACGATCATGTTCCTAACGCTTTTATGTCAAATCTGTAGATGCCAGTATACACCAATAATAGCTTGGCGATATATTTTTAATTTGAATGTGGAACCTAGCCAGCCGACCCCTAGAAAGTATCTTACCACCGTGCTATGGTGATATTACAATAATAATATTTTCTTTCGCTCGAGGCATCGACCTACGGATTTTCGACCAACGCTTCTACCACAATACAAACACCGCTTCTTTGGTCTTAAGTAACTGAAGTAAGCCAGCTATACTGATCTTATCACAGACCTGTCTGTCAATAAAGTTCATCATACACGAGCGTCCCAAATACATCCGTTCGCGCGTCGTGGACTAAGTGGAACGATGGACCAATTTCGAGTCTACGTACAGGCACTCCATTCCGGGCGCGTCATCACTCCATTTTTCGGTCATTCTGCGTCGCGAGCACTGCTAATTGTGCGCGAAATGGATCGTCGTATCGGCCACTGACAATGATTTGAAACATTGGATTTGGAACGTTTGGATTTCTAATATTTCTATCACTCCATTCCATCTGAGTTACCACACACACAGGCAGTTTTTGGAACGTTGGAATGGAATGTTGTGGATTGGAGCGCTAGTGTATGTGGGCTGTTAAAGCGGCCGGGTCAAGTAGGCTTTCAATCGTACAAAGGCTTTGTAGACTGACCTATGGCTATTGAAGCGAGAGACCTGCATAGGGTATAATTATAGCTAGCCATAATAAATGCTAGCATCAATATGCTCGCTAGGTTTACAAAAGAGCTTGGCCCCAATTCTACTAAACAAAGGGTTTAAAAATGACTATGGTTACGTCGCAAAATTATCACTTTAGGGAATTTCAGTGTTTTGTAATCGTTTACAAATCGTTTTATGGTCGCCTACGAAAATGGAGCGCAATTTGTCTGCTGGCCGCATTGTTAAATTTCGTATGTTTTTTCCTTTATTATGTTTACGTTACTCTCTACGGACACGTGGTCCATATTCTTATAAGATTAGGTCATAAATTAATAAAAATTAACAAGATAAAAAAAACAAACGTATTGTAAGAGAATAAAGGTAGAACATGGTGTGGAGCTGTGGTGCTACGCTATACCGTCAGTAAGACAGTGCTAAGCCGTAGTCGTCCCAGCGCTACGCAAGGGGAAGACGCGGGGAAGGACAGCAGTCCTCATTGAACTACGACCGATAATTATACACGTGTCGATTATCCAAACCGAGTTGTCTCATTTCTGGACTTCACAGTATGTTTAGTAATACCTAGTGATGACAGCCGTTGATCGGTAGATCGAGGTTTCTAAAGGTTAAGCTTGAAATTCCGTTGAAGGAAAACATCGTGATGTCATTACAAAGTGGTGGTAGCTGATGACCAATAATTACTTCGGTGAACAAAAAATTTAAGCATACGAATTATTCATAGTATACGCCCTCAAAAACTGTAAAAGACGCTAAGGTCGTAAGATCTTCGGTAGTTAAAGTTGATCATTCCTTCCAGCAGGATCTTTAATTAAGAACACCGACTGCCTTCGAGGCTTGTAAAACATTACGGCTTAAGTACTAGGGTACCTACTGGTATAAACTTGAAAACAGGGCATAATCTGACTGCTTGAAAGTTTACTACGGACACACGTGTGTACTTGGGACTCGACAACTTGCAAAATGTAGGTAGGTACCTATAATCTATCGGTTGGGGGAAATGTTTATAATAAACGTAATCAAGACAAGTTTGGTTAATGTTATTGTTAGTGGTAGGACTAACTGTTCTGCGAGTGTCTGTCTGGGTTGTTACCACCGCTTTGCTCGTGAAGTCTGCCGCCAAGCAGTATTGTGCAAGTGTTACTGTGTTCCGGTTTAATGAGCAGAGTAGCCAGTGAAATTACTGGGCTTATGAGACTTAATATCTAATGTCTCAGGGTAACGAGTGCACTGCAGTGCCGCGCAGGCTTTTGTGTTTCAAAGTTCTGAGTGGCACTGCAATTTTTATGGGCTGGCATTATGCTTACCATCAGGCAAACCACCAGCTCATCTCGTTACCCAAGTACTTTGGAAACGTTTCCGTTGTATGGCGGTTCGTTAAGTTTAGACTACGATAGAAATTGCGACACTAATGTCAGATACATATAGATTTCTTTATTGTTGAAAAGATACACTTGGTTTCAATGGGTTTACACAGCCACTGTAGTAGCCTGGGGCACTAATTAAGAGCTGGCTTATTTGTAATAATTGTGTCACAATAAATGTCATAGTTAGAGACACTCGTATGCAAACATTAGACACTCGGTGCATATATTATTAGTATCGCAGTCTAAACCTACATTTAGTGTATTATGCAGTGTTTAGAAACTCCATTAAACCAAATTTTGACGCAATTCCTCCGAAATATTTTCGAGACCTCGAGCAAGTTCGCCAAGCACAAGTCCAAAAACTCACCCCGTCTCTGTCCGCAATTGTCATAGTACAAACTAGTTCAACACTGTATTCCTTGTAGTTTGTGCGAAAATTAGTTTCTGGCCTCTAGAGGGGCATTTCGTGTACTGAAATACACCCTAAGATTTTGTGGTTTTCAATTGGGATCTCTAAATGTTGAAGGAATATTCTACAAATGTTTTACTTTAGGATTGTGGGTTATTGAACCGGTGTTAGACTTATCTATGTACTAGCTTCAGCCCACGGTATCACCCGCGTTCACACAGGAACCGTAAATTTTTCCGGGATAAAAAGTAGCCCATGTTACTCTCCAGTCCATAAACTATATCTATGCCTAAAATTAGCGGTTTCGAATATATTAAATCACCTATAATATATTACAAAATAATACAGGGCCATTGTGTGAGTTTCTAAAGGCAGTAAGTCTCAAACTTTAGCAGATAATGCCTTCCGTAGGAAGCACAATCCGAGCAACTTTGGACAGCCACCGCTTCATTTGACAGCTGTCAGAGCTGCAGCGAGACGAGGCAATCGAGTTAGCGGAAGCTTGAGAGCAGTCAATATCGATTTTAACATCGTCTGTTCGCGTGGTTTAGGTTTCTGACGTAGAATTTTTCTAAGCGATTTTGTCAGTTGGAGTGAGATCGCCCAGTGATTTGTAGATCAATGGATTGAAAACTAAGTACTAAGATTGAGCTTTTAGTTTTGGTTGGTTTTTAGCATATCTAACTGGTGGGGTATTTTCTCAACTGTTTACCTACCATCCCAATATCTCACAATGTAGGACTAACTCTTCTGCCAGTGTCTGTCTGGGTGGGTACCACCGCTTTGCTCGTGTAGTCTGCCTCCAAGCAGTAATGTGCAAGCATTACTGTGTTCCGGTTTGATGAGCAGAGTAGCCAGTGAAATTACTGGGCCTATAAGACTTAATACTTAATGCCACGCAGGCTTGTATGTTTCAAAGCTCTGAGTGGCACTGCACCGTTTTGGCCGGCGTTGTGTTTACCATCAGGCAAACGACCAGCTCGTCTAACGAGACGACCCAAACGTCTTCTTCTTTTCTTTCTTTATAACGAACCAAAAGTATTAAATTTTTTTTGGTCTATGATGTTTGTATATTGTATATTTATGTATGGAGATCTGCGAATGAGAAAGATTTGTAAAATTAGATTATAAATGTGAAAGTGCGTTCGGTAGTTTTTCCTTCTTCCACGCAGCAACGGAGCAAAGGATCGGCGTGATTTTTTAATTTTCATCCTGGAAAATGCTATTCATGGGGGAAATTCTACGAGAGTGAAGCCCCAGGCCGCAGATAGCATAGCAATGAATTTAAGTACTTTAGCCCACGAGACGATACAATTGAGTTAGCGCCTTCGCGATCATTTACACAATCGAGTCGAGTATCGATTTTTAATTTCCGACAGACAGTACTGAATGCTAAGCTGTTTAAAAAGAGTGTAGGAGACGATCGCCTGTTTTTAATACACTTTTATTAGCTTCACTTGTATCTAACGAACAAACAATGTAATAAATATTCTTAGAAGACAATTTTAACCTAGGTATACTTCTAACTGTCGTATCGAATCGAAACTTTGTATGTATATTATGTAGTTTGGATGACAAAACTGTAAATAGTCTCATGGAGGTGATTTGTGTGCACCACTGAGCTTTTTTTTGGTTTTTGTCTCCACGCGAGTTGCGTATTTAACCAGTGTCAAGTTATATTAAATCTCTAGTTTTGGTGCATAAAAGTCATCAAAGTCACTTTAAAGTTTACTATAGGTGCGGTCGAGTCGAAGTGACGCTTCAGTAAAGAGGTGGATACTTTACTGAATGCTTCTATGGAGTTTTGGATAGAATACGAAAATACAAGTTTTTCGTCTTTGTACTATTTGCCTTTCACTCATGCGCGTTTACGAACACTTAATGGTCAATAATCTACCATTATTACACAAACATAGGTTTTAGCAAATAACACAAAATTAACAACAGCACATTTTCGCATTCCCTCCAAAACACACCACCACTGAGCTTATTCTAAATTTAAACCTCAGTAAACAACCTCCCTATCACTAGTGATGAGTGTAACTCCATAAAAGCTATCAGTATAAATATTCGAACCTTTATGTCTCCACAGAATTATTTGAATCGCATATTCAGCTGAATCACAATAACAGACGAAGCAAAACATTCTCATATCCGACAGTCCAAAAACGATGCGTTTATTTTGTAGACCGAGAGCTAACATCATATAACGCTGTGATAATAAAATGAAGGGAATTCACTGAAAAGAATGAACTAAAAAAAGAAAGAATGAAATAAACATAAAATTTGTCGGATACACTCCAGGGTAGTTGGTTACAAAACTTTGTTAAACACTGTTTTAAACATTTACGGTTATTTATTAATCCCTACTTGTAACGGGATATTTACCGTGATTACTATTGAGGGATGAGCACCTGATATTTCGACGCTGCACGCTGTTGCAAGCATCATGGTCACGGGAATACTCAGTATTCAGAATGCTCACGGGAATACTAAAAACGGTAAATACACCGTCAAAACATATTTTTTAAAAATTTAATTTGGTTACTAGACGAGCTGGTAGTTTGCCTGATGGTAAGCATAACGCCGGCCCATAAAAATTGCAACCCAGAACTTTGAAACATAAAGGCCTGCGCGGCACTGCAGTGCGCTCGTTACCCTGAGACAATAGGTATTAAGTCTCAAAAGCCCAGTAATTTCACTGGATTTTCTTCCATATTTCTTTCTCATATTAATTAATGGAAAGAGTGCAACTCAAATTAGAATCACGGTCTATACCTATATACGTAGGTAATCGATACTAGTAATACCACCAAATCGATCAGCAGCTCTTATCCTCCGCTCGAGCACCGGCGCGAGAGCGCGACTATATTTCGGCTCATTAATTCAATTAACCGTCGGTATGTGAGCTTTATGGTCCGAAATAATTTACGGCTCGCCGCGATCAACAGTTCCCGCTAAATTGCTCCCAACCTGAGAGATATTAGTGTGCTCATGTTGGCAATACTGCGGTAGGGATGAGCGATATTACAGATAATCGATTTAAATCGGTGTGTAATCGTTGTTGGCTTCGGTTTGACGTTATAGCTCGGTTGGATCGGTAAACATAAGCAACGTACTTGGATACGAAAAATTCATCGATTTTTCACCTCCGGAGCTGGCCACATGCCTGTAAAAAGGCAGAAAAGTTTGACTATAGCTTGGCTGGATTGTGTACGATGACGTAGACTCATGAGCTGATATTTAAGAAGATAGACGTGTCATTTGTATAAGACCACGGTTATCCTCTAAACATCACTATGAATATGTGTGACGTGTGAGTTGTTATATTAGACAATAATATAAATATTGAATAGTTTGTACATAACAATTTCAGATTAGAATATTTTCTTGTTTCATATTTTTTATAGAGTGTGATTTTTCAGTATTCTAGTTTTAGTTATTTTAACTTCACTTTATAATCACGCTTTTTCATCGATTTTTGCAAATAAACTATATCTAAAACATCGGTCTACATTTCCTAGATTTAAATGTAAGCTAAAATACAATGTACCAATTTTGGAAAAATATTTATAAACAGAAACTGGAGCGATGATGGAATACAATAATGGAACATGGCACCAAAAAGTTCAAAGAAATAAATTGTGATGGAATGCTTCGTCATCCATCTTATTGTCCTTAATAATTTGTCCCATCAATCATCTAAAATTCTGATTACGTTGGAGATGATTTCATAAATTTTGTCCTAAGGATTTTGTCAATTGACATTAATGACAATGACCTCAATGAGAAATCTTGAAATTAATTTTCAAGTAATGGTGGTTTGGAACTTTAGAGGAAATGAGGAATGAATATTATGGGAGTTTTCGAGACGAGAGAGAATAGTTTTCTTATAGGCAATCTTCCTACACCGCATCATAGCTAAGCATCACGTAATATTGTGGTTCAAACGTAAGCCTATATTACATAAAGTAAAAACGTTTTTTTTCCATTTACTCTGGCATAATAAAAGCTATCAGATCTGGCCCGCCTTCTATTTGGTTACTATTGAGCGCCAAACAGCCGATTATTTGCCTTCGATACGTAGAACTCGATTCTGTTCACAATAGACTTGTCGATGAATGGATAGTCTCACCACCTTTTAAGGGTTAAGTTCTACCAAGCCTTGAAGCTTGTTTTTAGGTCTTGTTGGACTATAGCTACCTTTACTTCGTCACCTAACTATAAACGGTTCTTACCCTCTTCTTCGGAGATAAAAACGAACCTACATTTTCTCAGAAATTACTGAGAAAAGTGACAAATTACAAGTTTACTTTGACGAAATCTAGTCCGAGCGCTAATCGCACTATTCGAGGGAGGAAAAGAGATGTACGACAGCAGTCTCTACTATCTCTACTCAAAAAAATAGTTACACAATCAATGCATGTTCAGTGCAAAAGCCGCAGTAAATTTATTTGTACAGAAGATTGTGAAAACTGAACGTTTTAAAAGAGCTCAAAGAAAACCACTAGCTGCATGTGAAGTCAGTGGGTGTTGACCCCACGTCTCAATTTGCTTGTGTACCAAGGGAGTTTTATACGAGATAGTACTAATAGAATGCTGCTCTTACAAAGATTTCTGTCGGCGTTCATTTGTCTGGCCTACCCTATTACAGGATAGGTGTAGGTAGAAACATCTGGAAGACGATACGATTTTAGACCTAATAAAATGTTTAAAAGATTGTAGCTAGGCAGAGACATGTCCTCTAGGCCTTCCTGACCGTTGGCTCCACTATATGCGGGAGCCAATCATAGCCGGTCTTGATGGCCAATCATGGGTCAGTAAGCAATGGCGCGACTCGTGCGTTTCTCTCATGTTGAGAGTAACAACTCGCGACACTTTGTGACTCTGCTGGAAAGTGGAAAGCGTGATCCAGTACTCCGCGAAGTCTTTCAACTCGAGCTCGCAAAGCTCCAGCTATTTTAAATTTGTAAAGAAGTGAGGAACGAATCCCTCTGGGGTGAACGGTATTGTAAAAGTACAATAAACCCGTGATTGTGTAAACTGCGGTTTTATTTAAAATTTGCAACACGACGTGAGAAGGCCTCAACCCTATGCCCTTAGGCTACAAGATGTAATTTTTGATAAAAGCTCTCATAAAGATTGTATCTCAGGCGGATGATATGTGTTGGAAATGGTTTGTATGGTGGCATTTTTTAATGCTCGCTACACCATCTAGAACTTTGAAACACAAAGGACTGCGTGGCACTCTAGTGCTCTCTTTACCCTGATCACTATCACGTGTTAAGTCTTACATGCCCAGCAATTTTGCTAACTACTCTACATGAAACGCAGTAACACACAGTACAGTTTGTCAACTATCTACAAATTGCTGTACAAAGTGGTGGATAGCCAGATGGATTATATTACAGACTAGCTGCTGCCCGCGGTTTCACCCGCGCGGTGATATTGGATTTCATGGTTTGTATTTTTTGCGCGGAACCCTAATTATTTTTCTGAAATAAAAGTAGCCTAAGTTACTCATTGTAACATAAGCTATCGGCCAGTGAAAGTCACGTCAAAATCGGTCCAGCCGTTTAGGAGATTACCCAGAACAAATAGACAGACAGACAAAAATGTTAAAAATGGTTGACCAATTTTTAAAATGTTTGTCTGTCTCTCTGTATAGGTACCCTATATACATTCATATGCATTTGGTAGAAAGCTATTATTTTGATATGACAAACAGACAATTCAATTTTATTTATATATATAGAAGAGTTAGTTCTACCATGAGATATTAAAATGTATCTACATTTCAACTCTCAATATTGTAGTATAGACTTCAAACTTTCAATTTCAAATCCGATGAATGAACATCGAAGCAACTGGTAGTCGAATTAAAGCGATGTTTCGAACATTGTTAACTTCCTAGGAAAGTTGTGTTTCACTTGTTTTTGTTTATTTTTCAAAATAACTACAAAGCTATAAAATCTATATCTATACGTAGTACGTACATCTATAAAGACAAATAAATAAAATTGAAGTGTCTGATTGTAATGTCAAAATAACAGCTTTTACTAAATGCATATGAAAGTATATACGGTACTTATAACAAAAACACAATTTTTAAAAATTTTGTTTGTTTATCTGTCTGTTTGTTCCGTCTAATCTCCGAAACGGCTGGACCGATTTTGACGGGACTTGCATATAGCAGATGTTATAAGGAGTAACTTAGGCTACGTGAGCGAAGCCGCAGGGCACAGATAGTTTCAAATAAAAAAAAACATAAGCTTATTACCTGATTTCTCAGGATACAGAGCGCACTACTGCTGCGTAGACCTTTGTGTTTCAAAGTTCTCGCAATGCCATTATTATCGGCTAGCGTTATGCTTACCATCAGGCAAAGAACCAAATCCTCTCGTTACATAAAAACAACTATTTTTTGTGCAATCATGTAAAACGTAAGCCAGTTTGAGATAAAAAAAATTACGCTGCGAAAATAATAAATAAATAACTATACCTGCTATAAAATGTAATCATTATCGTTATTTAGTATACTGCTTTTATTAACCTTAATTTCTTAGCAATCTCAAAGAAGCTTACAAATAATTTCGTTACAATTTAATTCCAAAATAACTGTTATTCAGTAAAATTTGGAAACAATAGCCCTGTAACAAAAAACGCTTTTAGATACCTGTTTAGCTAGACAGTGGTGTCAATTCTATCATTTCATACCTAAACTAATTTTAGTTTCGCTCTCTCTCTCTCTTTCCAATGCATAACATGAGAAAGAGATGGAATATATTTTAGACCTGTCAAATTAATCCACTTGCTTGTGTCTAGTGTAAATTTATTGGCAGTGAATTCAGTGGCATCTAATTTATCAAGATCGAAAGATATTTGACAGGTCTAAAACCAAATTAAGATCTGTCAGACATCTTCCGTCTCTTTCTCATGTTATGCATTGGAAAGAGAGAGAGTGAAACTAAAATTAGTTTATAGGTATGTAATGATAGAATTGACACCAGTGTCTAAAGACAAACGTCTAAAATCCCTAGAAATGTTACACATCCTGGCGCACGACTAGTCGTTATCGTGTGGAAAGGGACATAGACATACAAAAGCTTCAAACTATTATTATAGCATCCCTCATATGTCAGGGCTGAAAAATGATTAACGCTGCACTTTACTCGATTTGACGTGAAATATCAGCCCATCACGTAATCTTTCAAAAACTTCTTTCACAATACAAACCACTGGTAAACATAGACGAACAAAAAACATAGACGGTGCATAAAAGCTGGTAGTGACGCAGTCTTAGTAAGCCAGCTTAGATTACGAAAAGTTTTGTATCTACATTTTAATCATTCGCAAAACGAGACGGTTATTATTTACAAGAACAGGTACGAGTTGCTGGGGACAACGTCTGCCCTCAAGACGTTGACACCTGTCATTCCAGTCTTCTTACCCTTGATTGATTGATTAGTGTTCACTATGATACCTCATCTTAAGTGACAATGTAGTCAGAAGTAGTAAACTTAATCTAAAATAGAAAACCGTCAAGTATAGCTACACACCAACAGGTGCTTGGCGAAAGATTCAACTTAGGATGGTAGCCAGGCAGACTCCAATATTTGCATTACATCCCGATATTTTCCTACATCAAAATCTGAAGCTATTACAATAATCGATATGAAAATGGGCAGCCGACGTCATTACTACTGAGGCATCGTTTTTTTAAACGTTTATACACTAATGAACTTGCACTAGGATTCCCTGTGTCGCACGTGGCATGGACAAACACAGATACACAAACACCTAATAAACTTTGTGCTCTACCACACAAAATCTGCCCCGACCGTGAATCGAACCCGGGGTCTGTCGCTTTGCACGCAGGATTGCTACTAACTTAGCCACGGAGCCGTTAAGTTATACGGATTCAATCGCTTCATCGCTTGACTGCGCCCCGTCTACTGTTTTTATTAGTCTAAGCTTGTCAAGTAACTTTTATAAATGAAAGAAATAACTGAACCAATTTTTTATTATACTCCTTCGTAATAAACTAAGCTCTTTGTCTAGGAAAATGGCTATCTAGGGTAGGGATAATAAATCTAGACTGGTTTATGTGCCTAGGTTGAAGCCACTTCGCCTTATTAATGTTTGTGGGATGCTATTTTATAATTAAACTAGCTTCTGCCCGCGGTTTTCACTGGCGTTCCCAAAGGAACCATGCATTTTTCCGGGATAAAAAGTAGCCTATGTTACTCTCCGGTCCATAAACTATATCTATGCCAAAAATCACGTCGTTCCGTTGCTCCGTTACTGCATGAAAGAAGGACAAACCAGCAAACCAAAAAACACACTTTCGCATTTATAATATTAGTATGGATAGTATGGATTAGTATGGATATCTATTTTACCACTAAAAGCATATATTTTAATAAGTTTTGTTTTGTACATTAGTAGATGGTAATATGTACTACAAGAGGCTAAAATGACCCATTATATACGAGTTTATAATGGGTTTTTAGCACCGTGTTAAACTCTACTTTGCACTACGATTGCGAGAAAATAAAATAATCCAATACAATATAAAATAGTTTATTTGGTTAAAAATTAAATGTAATTTGTACAATTCTGGATATTTAACGTGATGTTTTTTCCCGGCAACTTAATTTCAGTCTTCTGTGAAGATGAAGTGGGGTAGACGTAGGAGATACACTTAGGTCTGGTTGGTAACGAAAAAATAAAGAAAATTAATACTTTCTCCCCTAGAAGAAAATGTGCTATTTTATCCCCGCTCTGGTACGCTACAATGACGAAATTTTGAAGCAAGAGGAGTGAAAACATTTTCATTGTAATATCCTGATACTTTATTAACCGACTTCGCTAGGACCAATTTTCAAATTAAGAGTAGTAGCTAGCTAGGCAAGTACTAGAAAATTCTTTACTACGACGGTTGCAGCACAATGTTTTCATTCATCGAAAGCTCTAGTTCAGTGTCGTTTGAACCATTGACCAAGTTTCAGCAACCGAACTCTTGACTACCTAAACCACTAAGTCATCATCGCTTCGAGCTACACTGAACGTATATCTTTTAAATCCGACAGTAAACATTCTGTGACACAATAAGGTTGGTAACGCGACATCCATGCGGATAAACACCTTTCAGGGGCGTACAAATATTTGTGGGAAGTACACGTTTGCGTTAGCCACTTGGTTTAGGGCTGCCAGGGAAGAAATAGGAATTTAAATCAGTTATTTTAGACAAAATTTTAACGAAGGCTCTTCTATTTTAGTGTTTATGTATTCTTTGAACCGATGTCTAAAAAATGCTCCGTGGCTAAATTGATAGTAGCACTACCTGCAAAGCCCGGGTTCGATTCTCGGCCAAGGCAGATTTTGTGTGATAAACTTGAAGTTTGTTTTCGGGTCTTGGATATTTGTGTTGTGTTTCTGTGTGTCCAGGCCACGTATGACACAGGGAATTCTAGTGCAGGGTAAGGAGTGTGTCAGCACTGAAAAAAATTACAAATTTTACTATGCCGTATCTTTTATATGATTAGATTTTTAGGGCAACAAGTGCTGCAATACCACGCACGCGCTTGCAAAGTTACAAAGTTATTGATGGCACTCCAATTGTTAAGGGCATGTGACTTAGTAAAAAAATCTGTTGTCCACAGCAAGCTACGAACAAGTCTAAAATGCTGATTGAATGTAAAATCAATTATATTCGTTATTCATATTATGCCTAAAAACTGTTATTCATTTGTGTCAACCCTACACATGTACGGGAAACAGAATACGAATCGTCGAATCGTGCTGAAAAGCTCGTCTAAAAACTAAGCCAGCCGATGAATTATTTATTTTATAGATGCAACCACACACTTACAATACTGTGGAGTGCCAACTTCCTCCTTTTTCTATTTAGACTAGGAGGTATGGGAGTAGTAACTAATGTTTGGTAGCATTTTTTCGTTAGCTTCCAATATTTAACTACCTGCGGGACGCGTGTTTTTTTTGGTAACGAGACTGTATGGTTTTTTGGCTGATTGTAAGCATAATGCCGGCCCATAACAATTGAGTGCCACTCAGAACTTTGAAACACAAAGTCCTGCGAGGCACTGCAGTGCGCCCGCTACCCTGAGACATTGACTGAGATATTAAGTCTCATAAGCCCATTAATTTTACTGGCTACTCTGTTCATCAAACCGGAACACGGTAATGCTCGCACAGTACTGCTTGGCAGCTGACTTCACGAGCAAAGCCGTGGTAACAACCCAGACGGACACTCGCAGAAAAGTTAGTCCTATATGATCAAATGCTAACGTATTAAACCTAAAACGGAACTGTCTTGCTAAGTTCGCTAAAAATTGCTATCCATATAGGTATATCAGCGCCTACGCAAGTGCTTTTAGTGACTTATCTGATAACTGCCTCAAGCGGGGCTTACTACCCACGCGCACGTAAATAAAAGTCTTTTCGCATTATAGTATGTATGAACTTGTAATAAAATCTCTTTGGCTATACTATTTGTATCTGGCTGGTTTTGGTATCATATGAAAGTTTAAATTTTAAAGAACATAATTCCAAATTCAAATTAGGAAAATGTGTGATTTTCATTTGTTTTTCGTACTGTCAAAATGAGTGAATCTAATGAAGAAATTCGATACATTTTAAAATTTTACTACAAAAAAGGTAAAAATGCAACGCAAGCCGCGAAAAAAATTTGCGATGTTTATGGACCTAGTGCAGTGTCTGTGAGAGTAGCACAAATTTGGTTTAAGCGTTTTCAATCCGGAAATTTTGATTTCAAAGATGCACGTCGCTCTGGTCGCCCTATTACGGATAAAATGGATGCCATTTTTGAAAAAGTGGAACAAGATCGGCATATCAGTAGTTACGACGTAGCTGAAGAACTGGGAATTGACCACAAAACAGTTTTGGCGCATTTGAAAAAAACTGGGTACACAAAAAAGCTCGATATTTGGGTACCTCACGAGCTCACTGAAAGAAACCTAATGAACCGTGTACTCATTTGTGATTCTTTACTACAACGTAATGAAACCGAACCATTTTTGAAGAAGCTGATAACTGGTGATGAAAAGTGAATCACGTACGACAAGAACGTGCGAAAAAGGTCGTGGTCAAAGACCGGTCCGGCTTCTCAGACTGTGGCGAAACCCGGGTTAACTCGCAACAAGGTGATGCTGTGTGTGTGGTGGGATTGGAAGGCCATTATTCATTATGAGCTGTTACCACCAGCCAGGACCATCGATTTTGAACTCTACTGCGAACAACTGATGAGATTAAAGCAAGAAGTTGAGAGAAAGCGGCCGGAATTAATCAACAGAAGGGGTGTGGTTTTCATTTTCATGGTTTTTCATGATAACGCTAGACCTCACACATCTTTAGCCACTCAGAAAAAATTAAGAGAGTTTGGCTGGGAGGTGTTAATGCATCCGCCGTATAGTCCTGACCTTGCACCTTCAGATTTCCACCTGTTTCGGTCTCTTCAGAATTCTTTAGGCAGTGTCAGGTAAACATCACGAGAGGACTGCCAAAACCACTTGTCGCGGTATTTTGATCAGAAGTCCCAAAATTTATATAGCAATGGGATCATGTCCCTACCTACAAGATGGCAAAAAGTTATCGAACAAAATGGTACCTACATACTTTAGTTAAATGTAAATAAACTATATTAAAAAATGTTTTGAATTTTCTTAAAAAATGCGAAGAAACTTTTTCCCCGACCTATTAGATATTGCTGTCGCTTCCTATCTAAAAAGGATTGTTGTGGATTGTATTTTTTGCTCTAGTCGAAAGAGTATGAAAGTTTCATATCGGTGATTAAGTAATAAAGAAGATAGATAAGTTTTTTTATCAATCTTTGTTCAGGATTATCTGTAAATCTCATCATCAGCCCGAGAACAACCAGTGCTGAACATCGGTTTCCCCCATGAAAGCCTTCTTCCATTGCCATAATACAGAAAGCTTGGCAGGCATCTTGGTGATCGCAGTAGATTCTGATGATGACTGAAGAAAACGATGTTGCCCTTTATCTGGAAATTATGATAAACTGAATATTTGTAAAAACCTCAAAATTGTACCAACTGCTTATATTTCAATAGAGCCTAAGAGGCGTTAAGAAAGGTTTATTGCATTCACCAATTTTTATATTGTATTCTCCAGTGCTCACGTTACACTGAGACGTTAGATAGGCGTAGTAATCTCACATAGGTGTTAACATATCTCAGATTCAGGTACACACCTACAACCTTCATACCTATGTATCTACTAAGACAACCTAGATATGAATATCGGATCACGCCCTAGAGGGAATCAATTTGGATCTATTTTGGTACGAAAGTTTCAGTTCAGGGCCCCGCGCGGTCCGTCAATCATCTCTTTATATGGACCATCTGTTACACGAAGGGATTTTGATGAATTCTATTGCAGAAACTTTTTCAAGAATATGGATAGAATGATAGAAGGAATAAATTTCTATCTTATATGATTTTTTGCTCGTCTAGGCGTGTAGAGACAATTTGGAACTGTAAGATTCTTTTTTGTAAAGTTTGTTTCTGACCGTGATTTTTTGTTGTATATTTGTCTTTCTTTCACGCAGCAACGAAGCAACGGATCGATGTGATTTTTTTCACAGAGATGGTTTATGGACCGGAGAGTACCTTGGGATACTTTATATCTCCGAAAAATTCATGGTTATAGTATAAAATTTAAATTAATTCTTTTCTACAAGAGTCTAGCTCGGTTATTATCCAAGCATTCGCCCCGAGACCCTCAGGGAAAGGTAGTTTAGATTCCCCCTCATTTCTATTATTACTGCCCCCCTCCATTGACAAAAACTGTATCTCCAAGAACTTTACTGTGATGATGGTGAGTACTGGCTGTGTATGGTTGATTGTTTTTAGCCGACTTCCAAAAATGGAGGAGGTTCTCAATTCGGTTAAATTGTATGTTTGTTACCTCAGATGTCCGCCATTCCTAAAGTGATTTGGAAACTTAAATTATTACTTTCACATTGGTCCCAAGAAAGTTCATCATAATCGGGTCGGTAGTTTGTCACTGAAGTCGGTTCGTCGCTGTTTTAAAGCATTTTTTGAATGATATGAATCTAATTTATTGGAGTATTTGACCGTAGCATATGTCTACATAACAGTATCTATGCAGACTTTTAGCTATAATCATTTTCAATTTGGCTGTTATACTTTATTATTTTCAAGTTAAAGACATAGGCTTTTAACTGATAGATGATAAACTTAAAAAACAGATACATAAGTAAAGTTATTATAATTAAAACTAATGTTATGTTATCTATGGTCTGATAGCGATAGCGCCAGTGAGGCAACTTATAAAAAAGATAAGGTTTCATTACGATGTTTTACTTTCTTGTCAAGTTTCAAATTCAAACTTTATTTAAATAAACATTTGTTTACCTCAGAAAACCTCATTGCCATCAATCATCGTTCCAAGTTCTCTGGTAAATAACAAGCAACAAAACAACGTTAAAAGTTCTAGAACTACGAATCTATTGTTGTTTGAATGATACTCTGCTATTCAGTTCTTTTTTGATACTTATATTTTACTTTTTATTTTTATTTTCGGGCTCCGTACCTCAAAAGGCAAAAGGAGCCCTTAGAGTCTCACTTTGTTATTCGTCTGTCTGTCAAGACCGGGAATCATAACCAATAGAATCATCATGCAGTTTGGTAAAAAGGAGTCGAGAAAAATCCGGAACCGTTTTGTAGGTACAACACAAATAAAAAGTTATTTTGGTGAATGTAGTTAATTATCTAACAATTCCCGTGATGTACGAACTATTTACATATCTACAAGTTTGTACGGAACCCTCGGTGCTCGAGTCCGACTCGCGCTTGCCTGGGTTTGTAGTATAAAGCACAAAACAAAGAGAGATAACTTGACACACTAAACGGTCACGTGCGAGCGTACTACTTCAGAAGACTCTTTGGGGCACATTAGACGCTAATGCATGATTGATAGTAATTATGCATCAATCATGGACTAGGCGCAAACCATGGACAAACCACGATCACCACCGCCTATGACCTCTACTCCAAAAAAATAGTCTCAAAATCACTGCGTGTTCAGTGCAGAAGCCGCGGTAAATACGCGATGGTGCGCAAGTGATATAAGTAGCGGAGCAGTCATCGCTTTGGGCCTAGACAGGGCTTCGAGGGAGTGAAAGCGACAGCACTATCTGGCCGTGTTATTGTTCTTGTTTTTAATTCAAGCGCGTGAGCATGCAATAACTCGTAATACGCGAATATTGCAAAACCATGGTTACATATTTACGGAAAGCATGATTATTTTGACAGTAAAATGTAAACGTCATGTAAGACTAAAAAAAAGAATCGTGTAAATCGATTGAGACTTGACGGTGAAAACAAGAAACATCCCCACAAAAAAAAGACAGATGAATTGTGGAACTTCTCCTTTTTTGGAGACTACTTGAGATTGTGTTCAAATGCTTTAGCGTAGAGGAACAAACTGCTCTGAATAATAAACTTTGATTTACATTAAACTCTCATTTTATCTATTAATTAATTAATAGCAGACCCAGAAATCTGCCTTCAAATAGCTTTTATATTAATATTTCTTTATTGTTAACAATACCTACTTAATATTTCATTCAACGTAGCAAAATGTAAGACAGCTGCTGAAAAAGTTAGAGCCGAAAAAAAACATAGAAACATTTTTTGGTACTAAACTTGTTCAATAAATCTTTGAGCCAACCGTTCTTGTGATAAGTTCCGAAAATAAACGCGAGAGGGCGTCGCGAGGGCTCTACGCACAGTCGTAGACCCTCACTCGTAGCCGCTTCACGTAGCTCCCGTAGCGCTTGCTACGTCTCGCGAAAACGTAATCAGTGAAATAGTGTTGAGACAAAAAGTATGCTTAATTGTTGCTAATATAAATAACGTTGTAATATACCTAGTGAAAAATAGCAGTTATTTTCTGGTGTGACTTAAAGATGTTGGAATATTGAATCAAGTGAAAAGTTTAAACGAAACTTAATCGTGAATTCAAGTGGTTTTCAGAGTGATACAAAGTTGTGCTAATTAGAATTTAACAAGAGTTCGGTGCTTTATCAATAAGTAAGCAGGTAAGTGGATAAAAGCAGCTTAATTTAACGTAATCCTGTTAAGTTTAAATGACTATTGATTGAGGGAATATAAGACTTGGCGGTTTTGTTACCTTTACATTATTGATGAAGAAGATTATTAATTGAAACGTTTTGGTTAATATTTATAAGTTTATAAATGTGAATAGAAAATAAATATGAACATTTCTATTGTTGAGGCAGTTTTTATGTAGTTATGGTGATATAGGTGGATTATTTTTTCATATACGACTTTTTATGAAAAATATTTGTTCATTTTTTTAAATCTTGTCAGTAAAATTTCAGCATTTTTCAGGTGTATTTACTAATAGGTACTAGTGTAAGTTTTGTATGACTACATAAAGACAACAAATAAAAACAGTTTTAGCATCTAATGGAGATTGTAAGCCTAGGTATGTTCTACTTTAGTAGGTACGGTAACTGCAGTCTTCAGCGTACCCAACTTGCGGCATTGCCTCTTCGGACGGCAATGCTGATAAGTTAAACCCGACCCCAATAAACTCCATCAAAAATTACAAACGATTTTGAAATTAAAAATGACCCAGTAAGCGTCAATAAAAGAGAATTCTATTTAATATAGTACGCATTTTGCTTTTCTTTTTTTAAATGAAGTAAAAATTTAAATAAATAATTATTCAATCAAGTGACAGTCCATGCGCAAGAGCTTTAAAGTCATCACTGGTACATTATAATATTTAAAAAATGTTGACGCTGTCTAAAAAGAAAATTTTTTTCATCAGTGAAATTAAAATGCTAACAAAATAAATTCATAATTTCAGAGTTTACTAAATTATTTTCATCTTTTGACATCTCTATCAAGGAAATAAAAAGCTCGGCCCGAATCGAAGCCTCAATTTCGTTAAATTACAACGATCTCATTTTATATTTGTCAGTAATATCTACGTATCAACGCATTTAATTTTACAAAAAAAGATTCATCTCTATTTAGTAAAAAAAGGATGTACATTATTTTCAAAGAACGCTAGGTATTTATCAAAAACCAAAGCGCCTACATTTCCAATCTATGGAATACATTATGGATACATTTTTTATGCTATTTGGTAACGAGACGAGCTGGTCGTTTGCCTGATGGTAAGCATAACGCCGGCCCATAACAATTGCAGTGCCACTCAGAACTTTGAAACACAAAGGCATGCGCGGCACTGCAGTACGCTCGTTACCCTGAGACATTAGGTAGTAAGTCTCATAAGCCCCGTAATTTAACTGGCCCGCCCATACGCAAGAAGTATTTTGCTTCTGCATTCAAAAGTATCGGATACTTCTTGCCAAAGTCCATGTTCCCCAATCGATACACATAACTAGGTGTTTTATATCTATCGTAAATTTAAAATAAGAACTGTTGTTTTCAGAACGAAAACTAGTTAGGTTACCTAAATACGATGAATAAATAATTATCTAGTAAATGGTGAATTGTAAGAAACGATTTTCTGGACAAGCGGTGTGCCCATCGTAAGTGAATAATTGATAACTATTGTTTTTCGGATACGAAAACTAAATTACCTTACCCTAATACGAAGAATAAAAGATTAGCAGAAGAATTTTACCACTTGGTTCGTCGCTTTTTTAAAGAAATTTCACTTGTTATACTATGTGATAGCGATACGACCCGGTCGTTTGCCTGTTGGGAAGGATAATGCTAGCCCATAACATTTGCAGCACCGCACAAAAGTTTGAAACACAAAGGCCTGCGTGGCACTGCAGTGCGCTCGTTACCCTGTGACATTAGGTATTAAGTCTCATAAGTCCAGTAATTTTACAGACAACTTTGCTCACCAAACCGGAACACCGTAATGCTTGCACCTGCTTGGCGGCTGACTACACGAGCAAAACGCTGGAACCCATCCAGATGGACACTCGATAGACAGTGACCAAATGTGTAGCCTAATAATTTTGTTAACGTACATAAGGCCTTTTCTAAGTACTATACAAATACTACAGCTTATCCTAATCGAGACTAGGGTTATAATAGTATTGGAAACCAACGCCCATCAATAAATTATATTGGGTTATCTGTCTATCAGTCTCGCTTCATAAATCCTATTACATAATTTAGTAAATTGTGTACAAAAACAAAGAGATTGTTTTAGCCTAGTTTATAGGGTTGAGACTTTTATACACGTTAGGATAGATTTTGACCACTATGTTACCAGATCGAAAACGATAGATCTTGATTAGGACCCTGAAGTAAAGCTGATAGGCCACTTGGCGTCAGATTTTCACCTTGAAGGTGGCTGCTACCCGAACGAGCACAAGAACAAACAACGGTAACAAAAAAAAATGCTTTAAAGAAGCGACGAACCGACTTCAGTGACAAACTACTGAACCGATTTTAATGAAATTTCTATGGAACCAATCTGAAAGTATATCCTTTCAAATACAGAAAGAAGAAATGACCGAGATCAGAGGTAAAAACATAAAAAAAAATACCCACCGAATTGATAGTTCCTTCTCCTTTTTTGGAAGTCGGTTAAAAAGTTACATAAATATAAAGGCGACTCCATTCTTTATTCCACCATAATTTTTAAATGCCAAAACAGGTCTGGATTGTTGGGGTATCTTTAGAATCCTTACGTGTGACACTGGCTATATATATAGTCGTGTTTTTTTTTGTAACTTTTGTTTCATCGACATGTGTTTTACGCTCGATACTTGACCTCTATCTCGCCTGATCTTAAGAGACGATGAGGTCAGAGATGAACATGCTAAGCCTAGATTAGAACGGGCTCTCAAGTGGTGGAATACACCGACAATGTGATTGGCGATGATCTCATTTTCGTACAATATAAAACAAGTTATTAGTTGGTCGGACTACCTCTCCTGTCTGGGTATTACCATCACTTTGCTCCACCAAGCAGTAATGTACAAGCTTTACTGCGTTCCCGTTTGATAAGCAATCAGTGGAATGACAAGGCTTTAATGTTAAGAAATTAACATTGACTGTCTAAGGGCACTCACACTTAATTCATGATTGATAGATAAGCATCAATTGCGGACCACGAGAAAACCATGCAAAAACCACGATCCCCGCTTGAAGCATATCGTATCGTCTATTGTAGTTGTGGTTGGGGCTTGATGGAAATCTGATCCGGGTACGGCACCCGCTTCTACCTATGCTTCTACGATCTCTATTCAAAAAATTAGGTTCACAACCACTGCGTTTACAGTGCAGACGCCACGGTAAATAAGCGGTGGTGCGCAAGTGATGTACGTAGCGTAAAGCGGAGCAGACGTCGCTTTGAGCCCAGGCAGGGCTTCGAGACAACACTGTCTGGCCGTATCGCTGTTCTTGTCTATTTCGCGGGTTTTTGATGGTTTTGCATCAATCCGCGCTTGAGCGTGTATTATCTCGTAATCCGCGCTTGATGCAAAAGCATGGTTATTTTGACAGCAAAACGCGTACTTGCATAAGCGTCTACGGTCTGCATTAGGGTAGCGAGTGTCCCGCAGTGCCGTGTAGTGCAGGCCTTTGTGTCTCAAAGTCCAGAGTGGTGCTGCATTTGTTACAAACTGGCGTTATACTTACCATCAGGCAAACGTCCCATTCGTCTCGTAACGAAGTCTAGTCACTCATATAGTAGCTATTAAGAAATTCGTAACATTTCTCTGTACGTGCCGTTGAATAAATGAATACTGGTTGTGTGATATTTTTTAGAAATGACAAATTTGAATGCGTAAGCACGGAGATCGAAACCCATGTGTTCGACAGTATTTCTGCCTAGAATACAGTGCCGTATCTTTATTTAATACTAGCTTCTGCCCGCGGTGTCAACCGCGTTCCCACAGGAACCGTGCTTGTTTCTGGGATAAAAAGTAGCCTATGTTACTTTCCGGTCTATAAATTATATCTATGCCAAATATTACGTCGATCCGTTGTTCCATTACTGTGTGAAAGAAGGACAAACCAAGTGACCAAAAAGCCAACAGATCTACAAACACAATTTTGCGTTTATTATAGTAACATGGGTAGCTCTTTGATAGTATCAGCATGTTATTTCACGTATTAAAATACGATATTTTATTAACAGCTAGAGCAAAAATGCCTCGACAATGATATTCAGTTTTGTTCTTTTTATGAAAAATTCCCTTTTATTAAACTTTTCCTGTGGATTTTCCAAAAAATTTCACACTTTCGCATTTACAATAGTAGGAGTAGGAAGTAGGATAGGATTAGATGCATAATCGAAAATGTATAACAACCAAGTTTTTTATTATTATTACGTAAGTGTTGTTAATTATATCAATATAAATGTATGAATAACGGAGACCTTTCATTGCAAAATTATTTATTGAGGTAGCTTTGTCATTTTCTTTGGTCGAGTTTTGGTAGTGCTATGGTGAATAATGACATATATTTTTTCCAGTGCCAGAAGCTCATCTGATTTTGCTAACAAAAACCTTTTAAGTGAAGCTATTTAGCTGCTATATAGGCCTTAATTAATAAATTATTTATTCTAAGATTCTTCAAAGTTTTACCCTAGTTACGTCCGGTGCTGAAAATACTTCTAGAATTAGGTAACAGATACCCTAAAGAAAAGTTAGAACCGGACAGGAATTTTAATGAAAAAACTTATTTATTAGTTTACAATAGTTTTAGACAATATTTAGGGAGAAAGTATGCTCCATGAAACGGCCTTGTGGAGTAACTATGTTAACAGTTTTTAAGTGATTTATAGATTTGCTATAATAAAAAAACAGAAAAAGCTAAATATAATCTAGCGTACCTACAGTCAGTGATATTTCAGGGTAACGAGCACACTGCAGTGCCAAAAAAAATCTTTCATAAAAACCTAGTCTTAAACATAAAACTAAACAGCCAAATTGGTTGAGCCGTTCTCAAATGATGCTCAGTCATACACGTGCCAAATGATTTTTATAGATTTAAAAAGGATGCTTGTGTGGAGTGTTGGAAAGTGTGCGAATTAGAACTTAAAACACACCGCTCACGCACACAACCAAAGCAAAATGGCTTCATTATTACGTGAGCATTAAATGAAACTATCTTTTTATTAACATTTTTATAGCAGAAGAGCCACGGGCACAGCTAGTTTTCAATAAAATTTAATAGCGATATAAATACATCCCTTCATAGATAGCTACCCTATAGCTTTATCAGAAAACTGTTAACGGAGCCAGCCTATAGTGCCTTTAACGGAAATGGGTTGATATTTCCATAAGTACTTATAAAAATACTACCAGTCTCAGAATCTGTGGATAAAATATTTTAAAGGTATACTTAATGATTGAGTGGCCTCTTAATTCATTCGTCGATTGCACCAATCCATATACAGATAAATAAAATTGAAGTGTCTGTTTGTAATATCAAAATAACAGCTTTTTACTAAATGCATATGAAAGTATATACAGTACATATAACAAAACAACCATTTTTAAAAATTTTGTCTGTCTGTCTGTTTGTTCCGGGTAATCTCCGAAACGGCTGGACCGATTTTGACGGGATTTTCACTGGCAGATAGCTGATGTTACAAGGAGTAACATAGGCTACTTTAATTTTAGAAAAAATAATTAGGGTTCCGCGCAAAGAAATAAAATCCATGTATTCCAAAATCTCCACGCGGGCGAAACCGCGGGGCAGCAGGTAGTCCTATAATAAGTTTGAGCTTTAGGTGAAAGAAAACATCATGATGTAACCAAAGGATGGTTTTAGTGATCACCAAGCTACCGACCACCCTCTAGTTGAAAATCGGTCACTAAACATACGTTGCGATCTCGCCGCGTGCACTCCCTGAGGAAGAGCGTCGGACACGCTCGAAACCTAGGTCGACAATATCGACAAATGACGTGAGTTATAGCCGGTTTTTAACAATTTATAATATATCGGTACGTTTCGGTAGTCGCAAATGGTAACCCTAATCTTATCCGATTCAAACTTTCATACGAATTTGAACAAATTTCATCCCCAAGCGTTGTATTTCGCAAAATCTTTTCTTAGTTTGCATCTAGGTACAAACCTAATGCACACCTAACTGCATACCTAATGTAAAAAAGTCAAGTTTGTTAAATGTTTTTTTGTTGGTAGGTTTAGCAGTTTGAATACCGCATTGATACTTGGGAACTGTTTTGTATATAGTATATAAAACTAGCTTCTGCCTTCTGATTCTCCCAGGAATCGTGCATTTTTTAGTGGTAGGACTAACTCTTCTGCGAGTGTCCGTCTGGGTTGTTACCACCGCTTTGCTCGTGAAGTCTGCCGCCAAGCAGTAATGTGCAAACAGTACTGTGTTCCGGTTTGATGAGCAAAGTAGTCTGTGAAAACAGTGGGCTTATGTGACTTAACACATGTCTCTAGGTAACGAGCGCAATGCAGTGCCGCGCAGGCCTTTGTTTTTCAAAGTTCTGGGAGATACTGAAATAGTTATTGGGTTGGCATTCTGAACCGCTCGTCTAGTTAAATAAAAAATATACCGATAACTTTTAGTAATTTGTTCGAACATGTTACATGACACAAGTTTTTCCCAAGATATCTTAGTAAACTTCTGATTTCCCGAGATGGCACAAGCCGGGCTGCGGGTCAAAGTTACAAAGTTATTTAATAGGACCTTAGAATAGATACGCAATGGAGGTAGTTTCAACCCCAAAATATTAGCTCAGGGCGCCCGGCCCGCAGATACAGCGGTTGGTAGGTATCGTGAGCTCAAGCTTTTAGGAAAGGAAAATATCTTTTGTTCTCTTTGGTACCATTAGAATGTACCATTTAAGGTGCTGTTTTCTACCTTCGTATCATTACGTCTATGGTACTTACCATTGCAAATATTGTGTTTTTTTAACCGTGCTGCAATTACACTTGGTGAACGCAAAATATAGATAAATAGATAAAAGCTTTTTTTGTACAAACCATAGATAAAAAATGACATAAAAACGAAGTGGCTTTTTTAAATAATTGTCAATTTCGCTATGCGCGGAAGCTATAAATGTGATTTTAGGTTACTCTAGTCATGCACTTTAATAACTAATTTCATCTCGCATCTAATTACGTAGTTCTCTAATATTGCAAAGTTCAATGAACACACCAGAAGATATTAGCATTTATTTACATAAATGAAATAACGCTGCCTCGCAAAATAGAAGTTTCTTTGAATATTCCGCGCGCGGCTGCTGCCACGACTCGCGTTCGTTAAAAACCTTGAAACACACTACGTCATCAGATAACGTCGTTTTAACGCCATACATTACATTATCAGCCTCTTACGCTCCCACTACTAGGCCGCCCTTCTCTCAGAGAGAGAGAGGTATGGGCCATAATCCAACACGCGGGCCCAGTGTGGCTGGTGGATGTCACATGTCCTCGAATTTTGTGGTTCTTGAACATGCGCCTTTCCTCACGATGTTTTCCTTCACCGTTTTAGAGCGAGTGTCAATAATCCACACATAACTAGATGTAAGTCATTGGTGCGGGCCGAGTCGAGATTCGAACTATGGTGCGTCGGATTGAAAGTCGCACAAGTTCCTGCTCGGACACACTCGCTCCTATCCGCTTTAACTTAGCCATGCTAAGTAAGTATTACGACGTTTCCTGTCACCTAATGTTTGAACCATCTGTTGACCTACAAATTGAGTTCTCTTTTCTTCAAAATATATAAAAAATTTCAAAAAATATATATAAGCTCTACTAACGGCAAGCACCGCATCCTCATTTGATTCTACGACTTGCCTATTTAGCTAGTGTCATGTTTATAAGTAAGTATAGCTTCCACCCACGGCTTAGCCCGCGTTTTCATCTTTATAAATTGTAGTCGACGTGTTATTCTGTTGTATAAGCCATATTACTGTAAAGTTTAATCATTAGTATGTTCCTCGGTCTACATCATAATCTACTGTGAGCACCAAGACGCCTGCCAAGCGTGCACGTCAAATTCCCATTATTTCTTTATTTATTCCCAAATTGTCATTATGTCAAATCCCCCCTCCAAGGTGGAGGCCAATGTTCAGCAGGGGACTTTTTCTGGCTAATGATGACATGGATGATGTCTCAACTCCTATCGCTGGATCCTGTTTTCCACTATTGTCATTACTAAAACGTTTAATTCAAAAGGTCCGATATAATATATTTTTAATCCCTCAGCACTTTTCTTGTTTTTATCAGAATAAATTTATTCTGAGATTTTCTGAATTTATTATTCCAAGAATTTCTACGAACTTCTCTGTAAATTCTTGGTAAATTCAGATAACTATCCCAACAAATTTTACTCGGTTTGACATGAAAATTTTATCGTGGTTTTCTTCCATCACGCTCTTAGTAATGTTGATATACAAGTTGAGGTTTCTGAATGAAATATTATACTTTATATCTAGAACTAGCTGTGCCCCGTGGCTTCGCCCATGTAGCCTAAGCTACTCCTTATAACATCAGCTATCTGCCAGTGAAAGTCCCGTCTAAATCGGTCCAGCCGTTTCGGAGATTAGCCGGAAAAAACAGACAGACAGACAGACAGACAAAAAAATGACAAAATTGTCATTTGGTTGTAGGTACCGTATATACTTTCATATACATTTAGTAAAAAGCTATAATTTTGACATTACAAACAGACACTTAAATTTTATTTATTTGTATAGACGAAGACAACATTGTAAGTAACAGATATGTTGTAAACTGGATAAATGTACAAGTTTACTACTTCCTTCTTTGTAGTATGAGAGAGTGCTGGTGAGCGCCCGCGAAATTTATAGGACGCCTGAACTACACCATCAGTCCAGTGTTTTTTTTAATTCTTACAAAACTAGTAATCTTTGCTTCAAAGAACCAGATTCTAAAACCTTTGAGGCCATGTGTGGAGACTGGCCTAATACGGCAGCCTCTTTCTAAATGAGTTTTGTTAACGACATCCTTTTTGTGGTATTCACCTTGATGCTATGATATTCACCGTGGTGCTGTTTGACCTCGATGATTACGCTACTGTAACATTTATGAAGTATCTAGTTGGGTGTCATTAAATTTCTATTGACTGTTATTACAGGTTGTAAATTGAATTTAATTAATTTGATTGAACACAGTCAGAGGTCAACCACAATTCGGTAGAATAACAATATTGAATAGATTTTGTTTACGTTGGACTGCATGAAGAGAAAGTTTTTATTGAATAAAATAAAATTAGTTACAATTTAGGTTATAGGTACCTGCAAACACATTTATAATAGAACTCCTATACACGAGCGTTCCAAATCTATTGCAGACCGTAGACGCTTATGCAAACGTGCGTTTGCTTGTCAGAATAACAACGCTTTTGCATCAAGCGCGGATTTCTAGTATCTCGTAATCGACGCTTGATGCAAAAGCGTTGCTATTCTGACAAGCAAACGCACGTTTGCATAAGCGTCTACGGTCTGCATATCGCATCGCTGGATTGAGTGAAACGATGTTCCAATTTCGAGCACACCGATGAACACTCCATTCCGAGCACGCCATAGCTCCATTTCGGTCGAATTGAATCGTTGGATCGAGCACACACTGAGTTGGAAAGTTGGATTAGGAATGTTTGGATGTCCAATATTCCTATCACACCACGTAATCCATCTGAGATTCTCCAGACACGGGCGGTTTTTGGAATGTTGGATTGGAATGTTGTGGATTGGAGTTGTTTGTGTTTGTTCATATTTAAACACGAGACTATACAATACAAAAAAAACACTTTATTGACAAAAAGAAAAAAACATCAAAAAAGCTACAATACAGTCTTATCGCTAAAAGTGATCTCTTTTAGACAACCTTTGGATGGAAAATATAATTTATTATTGAACTAGGCATGTTAAAGCGTTAGACGCTGTTTAACACGTATTTAGGGTGTGTTTAATTGTTTTGTGGCAAGACCTTTATACTCCACATCGATTATTAAGATACTACGAAAACCATTATGCCGCACACTCCCAACACAAATACTTCTACTTTGCGGAATTATTTCTGCACAAATATTTATCCCGGTGTTTGTTTGCACTTTGACCTAGTATTTGTTCATGGTGATTGCCCGACAAATGTTATTGAGCTGGTATTACTAGCTGCAGTGATATTGGTTAATTATTTCCTGTAGTTGTGTCGACTCACTCGAGTTATACTGGATATACAAATCGTTTTGGCCACGTAGTCCGACTACTCTGTCCGACTGTCCGATTAAATAATCGGACTACAAGGACTATCGTTTTCTTAGATCATATTATGGTCTATTCACGGTCTATTACCACAACTACTACAATACTACAATTTCATAATGTTTTTGCCATAGGTGATTTTTTATTGGAAGAGTATTTTCTCTAAAAAGTTTGCAGCGGCACTATCGGATGATTTCGATAATATTTGACAGAAACATTCGGCATTCAATTCTAAACAAAATAGTGTGAAAAAACATTGCAAGAGAATAAAAAAATATTTTAATATTTATTGTGTGATATGATGTATTGAATAATTACATCCAAACATCATCTTTACAATGAAATAAAACTGAAGTGTCTGTTTGTAATATCAAAATAATAGCTTTTTACTTAATGCATATGACAACCATTTTTAAAATTTTTGTCTGTCTGTCTGTTTGTTACGGATTAGCTCCAAAACGGCTGGTCTGATTTTGACGGGACTTTCACTGGCAGATAGCTGATGTTACAACGAGTAACTAAGGCTACTTTAATTTTGGAAAATGAATTAGGGTTCCGCGCTAAATAATAAAAACCATGAATTCCAATAACTCCGCGCGGGTGAAACCGCGGGCAGCAGCTAGTCTTAAAATACAGAAAACTATTGCATATTTACTGTCAGTATTCCCAAGCAGTCCCCGTCTCAAGATAGAATTATAAATTATGTACATACGCTGAACACATTGCATGCAAATAAGTTTGTGCTCGCGGGGTCCAAAATAGTCTAATACAAACAAGAAATAATTAATGTTCTGCAAAGGACAGACGACAAAGTCCCGCTCTGTAAAAAGAAATTAATTATTAATACATTCTAATCTATACAAAAAAATAAAATTGAAGTGTCTGTTTGTAATATCAAAACAACAGCTTTTTACCAAATGCATATGAAAGTATATACGGAACCTACAGCAAGACCACAATTTTTAAAATTTTAGTCTGTTTCTTTGTTCCGGGTAATCTCCGAAACGGCTGGACCGAGTTTGCCGGGATTTTCACTGGCAGATAGCTGATGTTATAAGGAGTAACTTAGGCCACTCTTATTTTGATTTATTCCGATTGTAGGATTTGAGCCATCGACATACAGATTAGCGGCCGGTAACTCGTACCGAGCTATCGCGGCCTTCTTCGTTCCAGATCAGGCGAGATAAAAAAATGCTCCAAGCAATTCCTTTTAGAAAAATATCAAGACCGATTCTATATAGCTCCAGTTCCTAACTGACAGGCCGTGAGCCTGTAACCTTGTCTAACTGACAGTGACGGGGCCCGAGTCGTCTTCAAGCCTCATTACGCCTCGGGAGCGCGTCTCGTTGTGACAAGATTCGGACAGCCCGGCTGTTAATTGAAAATAGCACAGTACGTTTACTAGGCTGTCTAGAGTTAGGATGCTATTGAAATTGGGCGAAATTTAAGAGCATTTACGCCTTCCAGCTTTTCAAATTCAAATTCAAATGGTTTTTAAAACCGATTTGGAAGTCGGTTAAAAAAAGATAGATAATGATATTTGATGGAATCAGGCGTTACGTTGCGGAAGTATATATTATATAATGTTGGTAATTTATAATTTTAATTCCGCGATAAAAAATGTCTAATGTCCTATGTTAGTTCTATACTGAATTTAACCAAACGTAATGCGCGATGCTGGACAACGAAACCTGCATACTTGAGATACATAATCTTTTACAACGGATAACTGTAAATCCATCCTTCACAGATACATGTACCTTCCATTATTTTCAGTTTGATAGACATCAAATATGTCTGTAAAAGGACCTGAGTACACACTCTGAAAATATATATTCGCATGTGTTTGCAAACCAAACACTTTGAGCGGTAAATCGAAACTACTAGATATTTTGTTGTTGACAGTAATATTCCGTTGATGGGAACAAACACGAGGAGATTCTTTGTATCTATCAACGGGTATAGAGGTGAAACGTAGGTAAGCGTTCCTTTATTTTGTTTGTAAACTGTCACGTTCAAAAAGAGATAGGTCGCAATTTTTTATGACCGATATATTATGTCCTCTTGATACTCCGATATTTTGCTAGTGGTAGGACTAACTCTTTTGCGACTGTGCTTCTGGGTTGTTACCACCGCTTCGCTCGTGAAGTCTGGTGTGCAAGCATTACTGTGTTCCGGTTTGATGAGCAGGTTTGATCAGGCAAACAACCTGCTCGCCTCGTTACCAAAAACTATAAAAAAACAGGCTCCATCATCAGACCAAATCTGTGATAGTACTTTTTAAACTTTCATGCGTCATCTATTCACGTACAAAATAACTCAAAACATAATCTTGATTAACCTCGAAGTTTCGATCAATTTGGATTGATCACGATAACCTGAAATCATGTGGTCATGAGAAGACTGACCTGACCTGATCTTCTTGACGTGGTTCAAGTTAGCTTGCAAGAGTTGGCCTAAGCAAACATTCAAACATTGCAAGTTATGCATAGCAAAAAGTTTTTGCGTAAACTATCCATTTTCTTGCTGATTGTAGATCTTTTCCAAAATCTGTGAATGCAAATCAAAAGTTCTTAATAGTTAGAGTCGATCTACTTAGAATGTTTTTTGTAGCTCCAATAGTTACGGTACCTGCGCTTACTGCTACGTCTAACAAAAACACCCTGTATATCCTAGAGATCCTAGAGTCGTTTCGAACAGAAAGGACTTAAGACCCACCGTACACGAGCGTTCCAAATCCATCGCTCCGCCCGTCGTGGATTGAGTGGAACGATGGTCCAATTTCCAGCCCACAGACGAGTGCTCCATTCCGAGCACGCCATCGCTCCTTTTTTCGGTCATTTTGCGTCTCGAGTACTGCCAACTGAACGAGAAATAGAACTTCGTATCGGCCAGTAACGATGAGTTGGAACGATGGATTTGGAACGTATGGATTTCTAATATTTCTATCAGTCCACGTAATCCATCTGAGAATTGAGATTCCCCAAACACGGGCTGTTTTTGGAATGTTTTGGATTGGAGTCCTTGTGTAGGTATGTAGGCTCTAAGTGATACCACACTGTGTTAGCCAATTTAACCTCAAAACATTAAAAGTTCAAAACGTGCTCCTTACCCTTTATAGGGTAAGCAGTGCCCACAAAGAAATTGCTGTAACAGTCTTACGCACAATTAACGTCAGTCCTTTGTTTTAGACCCGGGTTCCGTTCACCTAGACCTAGCGCAGCCTTGTGGCAAATGTCCCATGAAATTCGCATTAGGGTTCCTCGGGATTCAGAATAAAACCAGCCGGGTTCTTTATTTGTTATCGAGTAATGTAAATGAGTGGTAGTGCGTGCAGAAAACCTTTTTTTCTGTTTGAAATTTGCGTAGGTTTTTATAGCCCGTTGTGATGGAAATTCTTATCAATATATTAATATCTGGTTTTAGGGTGTGCTCGCGTTTTTACACGCATTGAAATAGGATTAAATATAATGCTTCTACAACATCAAGGTACCTACTCTATTTACGAAACAAAATTAAATTTTTTATTAAGAAGAACGTAATATACATTAATACATAATACACAAAAACTTTTCTAATTGTATATGTAATATGTATATTGTGTTATAAAACTGAAAACTGCTAGGCGCCTGACGACCGGTTTTCATTTTGAGAGTGGTAGCTAGGCAGACAAGCCTCCTCCTTCCTGCTTCTGTCCAATTTTATATAGGGTAGGCACAGTACATCCTTACAGACATACTATACTTTTAGGCTCTAGAAATTTTTTTACAGCCCATGGGTCCAGATGATTTTTTAGTCCTGTGTTTTTTTGCTAAGCAGACTTATGCCCGTTTTCACCAACAACGAATAAGGCGATGCCTAATGTATGATACAAAGTTCTAAGTATAAACCGTTAGAAAACTCCTAAGTTTGGTGAAATGTTTTTTGCCCTAGGCAACTCATCGATATTTAAGCCGATTTAGGCGTGTCCTAGGGTTGGTAAAAACGGGTATTACTGTACCATAAAAACCTCTACCGCCATCCCTATCGACCATCAGATTGGTGGTCAAACTCATTAACAGTAACTGACCTAGCATTACAAAGTTTCTAATTATGCTACAATAATTATGTTTAAAAAACAATGGAAATGTTATTACCGACTTTTATGTTCGTGTTTCAAATATTTGTAATTGTATTTTATTTGGTTTACACACGCAATGCGCTCTTATCAAATAACTTGAGATTCCCCTTTGTGCCTTGGTCGTTAATAAATTTTGTTTCAAATATAACTCTTGCGGTTCAACGAGGCAATGCCGCCAGCATGCTGGGTACGCTTCCAACTGGTATATAGTGGGCTGGAACATTTGGATTATCTGTTGTCTGTTGTATAATGTATTATCCAACTGTTTTTGTAGCTAGCTAGGTTAGATGTAGTGTTTATTTATGTATTAGCTAGTTAATAAAGGCATTTAGCCCGTTAAAAAAAAAACTCTTGCTTCAATAATTATAACACCTCAAAATTGTGTGGAAGTTAGCCCCGTAATCCTTCAGGCGATGACATTATTTCGTCTTACAAGACGTGGCTCCATCTAACAGACATCGCTGTGCTGCGATTTCCTACTGCTAAGTCAATTTTAACCTCACTTCTAATTATTGTTGTTTGGAAATGAATCTTTGTATGTGAATGTTTGGAGCTGATCTGATGATGGAGCCAGAAGGTGGATAATGGAACTCTTCAGTGGCTACAAGTAAACCCTTCTAGTTTAGGCTCATATATGATTCGTTTTGACGAGTCCAATAGATTGCACCTGGTGTCAAGGTGCTGATGAAGGAGTCAGTTGGAAGTGTGTTTTAGTTTCGTTACTCGTTCGTAACGGTCGTTTTTCGTTCGTTAAAAAAATAAACATTTTGAGTCTTACAACAAAAAAATTAAACACACCTGTGTTAAACACTATTTAACGCCTAAACATGCCTTAGTCACGCGATTAAATATGATCAACCACAAATCCTGATTTAAGTAGTGTCTAACCGTTGTCTAACACAATTCTGTTGTGATATATCTAATAATTTTTGACGTTTATCTTTAGACGCTGTCTAGCTAAACAAGCGAATTAAAATGGTTTTTTTTGTGGTAGCACTGAAATATTTTTTTTTAATAGAAAGAAAGAAAGAAAGAAAGAAATTATTTATTTCGAAACTAGACACACACACACACACAGCTTGAGCAAGTCACAACAAAGAGAACAAAAATATTTTTACATAATATAATAGGAAATAATGAAAGAAACAGAAACAATAAACCAGACAAATAAATATGTGATAACAATATATACTGAACATGTTAGTAAAATAAATATGTGAACCGCTGCCATGTGTGGAGTTCCGAAAAAGGTCGGAGCTCAGCATGTGCTGTGAACAGTGAACTGAATAATAATATTTTTTTTTTATATTAATGATAATGCTGATGCTATGGTCGGCCATAGCATAACAGAAGAGCATCAGCATTATCATCGTCCCCATCAGGCGATATCATCAAACCCAACACTTATATATCCATAAAAGCTCTAGAACCCTCTCTATGGTTTATCTAATCGAAAATCGAGCCAAAAAAGCTTACAATTTTATGATGTCTCAATGCAAATATAGAACACTATTCTCCCACGCGGGTATTACTAGAAAATGTACCTATTTATAAGCGAAAGGCGAAATTGTGTTGCTAACTTATTGAGTCGTAAAATCCGCTTGCCCGATCGTAAAGCACCCCGTCGTCCCTTCTGTGGCCGCAAATTCGCTCTGTATGGACTGTCCATTCTGTTTTATTTTTAAACTCTTGCCTGTTTGGTTATTTTTTATTTAGATCACGGTTTTATTAGTTTAGTTTTTCAGCTTTCCGGACTTTAGGGATTTCGATCGGTTATTGGGAATTTAGTGTTTGGATTGGTTTTTGATCTAGAAACTGGGCGGAATTGAGTCAATTATTATTATTATGGAGGTTTATGCCTTGATTGGCTAAGTCCTCGTGGTATGTAACTTTATGAATTAGTAATATTAATGTAGTACCTAGTAGTCTTTGTTATTCTTTTTTTTATACTTGTTGGTAACGAGACGAGCTGGTGGTTTGCCTGATGGTAAGCATAACGCCGGCCCATAACAATTGCAGTGCCACTCAGAACTTTGAAACACAAGGCCTGCGCGGCACTGCAGTTCGCTCGTTACCCTGACACATTAGGTATTAAGTCTCATATTATTTACTTACTAGTAGGAAGGATATTAGTAGGATATTAGGATTAGAAGGATTTTGGCAGCTAGCAAAAAGTTCTGTGAGTGGTGCTTTTAAAATTGATGAAATATTTGATTTTTACAAGTTTTTATTTAACTTACAATGTTCGTATGAAAGTAGATATATATTAGATGTAGTATATTATATAGATATATATAGATTTATATAAGATGATGTTTGTAGTAGATAGAGCAAACCATTTATCGACCTCTTGTTATGGTATCCGATTGAGCTAAAATTTGGCATAATTATGTAAATCCGGTGACAATGCTATATTATGATGTCACAGAGCTAGTCTGCACAGTCGATCTCACTAACACAAAGGCATCGATTTGAATTTACCGTACCATAACTACACACACTCTCCCAGCTGCCTCTACAACTCATATAACGCGGAAATATTAGCTCGGGATTTTAAAATTAAATCCCTATTTTACATGTGAATGTAATCTCGGTGCAGGAAGACACCGTAAATCTGGGTTAAGAGTGTGTTAGATGGCTCTATGAAACTGAATAGACGGTTTTATGAAACTTACGTGTGGAGCGTTTATAGTCTTAATATGTACTGTAGCTTTTTGATTGTGAGACAATGGAATATTAGGCAGGCATTACATGGTCATTCATGTTTGATGGAACCCAACCAGCATGAACAATGCGCCAACCATAGTAATTGGTCCTACGATTACCATTAGACATATAACCTACGTATGAGCGAGTGTGGCCGAGCGGGAACTTGTGTAACTTTCAATCCAACGCACCGTAGTTCGAATCTCGACTCGGCCCGCACCAATGACTTATATCAAGTTATGTGTGGATTATTGACACTCGCTCTAAAACGGTGAAGGAAAACATCGTGAGGAAACCGGCATGTTCAAGAACCACAAAATTCGAGGACATGTTACATTCAACAAGCCGCACTGGGCCCGCGTGGTGGATTATAGCCCATACATCTCTATGAGAGAAGGCCGGTATCCCAGCAGTAGGAGCGTAAGAGGCTGATACTGATATAACCTACCGTCTAATGTGGTACTTGACGTTTGCATGATGAAAATCTAAATAAGCAATAGATAAATAGTTTCAGAATCATTACGTTTTCGCTTCACTAAGCGTAATAACAAAACCAGTTTGGACGCGCGAAGTTTGTGCGCTATGTTTGCTTGTAACAAAAAAAAATTCGTTTTTATTTCGAAAATAGCTGCTGCCCGCTGTTTCACTCGCATGGAGATATTGGAAATCATGGGTTTAATTTTTTTTGCGGAACCCTAATTATTTTAGTAAAATAAAAGTAGCCTAAGTTACTCCTTATAACATCAGCTATCGGCCAGTGAAAGTCCCATCAAAATCGGTCGAGCCGTTTCGGAGATTACCCGGAACAAATAGACAGACAGACAGACAAAAATTTTTAAAATTGTGTTTTTGTATACTTTCATATGCATTTAGTAAAAAGCTGTTATTTTTATATTACAAAGAGACACTTCAATTTTACTTATTTGTAATAATAAAAAGTCATTTGTAGTTTTTTATTCAGAGTTTTAATTATTTTTAACTTTAAAGAGTACTATAGCATATATGTCTGTAGTCGTATCATTTGTATATTCTCTTTGGTAGATACCATTTCAGCGTTTAGAGAGTAATAAAGAACTTTTAATATGACTTTTCATCGTAAAAAATGTCCAGATGAAAGCCTCATAACATATTCCATTACTGGACCATTTTCCTTTTTGAATTAATAAAATAAAATAAAGAGTTGTGCGAGATTTTCCATGAAAAATAATTTATGTATCATAAAAAGTAAATAACAAAATAGTTTTGACTAGCTGTGCTCCGCGGCTTTGCCCACGTAGCCTAAGTTACTCCTTGTAACAACAGCTATCTACCAGTGAAAGTCTCGTCAAAATCGGCCCAGCCGTTTCGGACATTCCCCGGAACAAACAGACAGACAGACAAAAAATTTTAAAATGGTTGTTTTGTTATAGGTACCTTATATACTTTCATATGCATTTAGTAAATAGCTGCTATTTTGATATTAAAATCAGACACTTTAATTTTATTTGTTTGCATAGATATAGATAAGTAAGATAAGTATTAGACTTCATAAATAATTGTGGTAATTGATTGACGCACTGAAATATTATACGAAATGAAGTTGTTATTCGAAACATGGGACAATCATATGCTCCGACTCAGCATGCAACTAAAGATATATTTTGATATAAGTACAACAATAACAATTTTTTTTATTGTAAATCATTATTCCATTGATTTAACCGGTGATCCTACATGAGACCTAGAATGGTTCAAAATAAAAGGCAAATATCAGAGGCATCCTAAATACCAAAAAAATACCATATTTTTGTTAAACATAAAATAGACGAAGTAGTGGTGGTAGATAATAATTTAGTTATATAATAATAGTTAATAGATAGTAATTTGTGGTAGAGTAAGTTAAATAAATAGTGCGTGTGTGTGTGAGTGTGTAAGTGAGCGTGGGTGTGTGTATGTGGGTGACACAGACTTTAAAGTAAAACAGACCAAACATTAAGTATTGAATAGCGGGACAAGTACGCACACATAAATATGTCGCTTAGACTGGGCCGCGTTAAGGATCCTTGTAGTTAACCGATATTAGATGAGTGCTTCCTTGGGTGGATTAGATTATTGGTTATCTCTGTGAAAATTATATTTTCTCATACAGAGCATAGTTTTGCTCTCTGGTTTGACGTAAAACCAAAAGCACCTCTTTTGTGCGAGTTAAGTGAAAAATGGTTGACTTCCATGTTGAAAAATGCTTTGCGCACAGCACACTAGCCAAATTGGGTTGCCCAGGATTGGCAGGAGTTTTATGTTTTTCATCCAGTCTTTCTTAATACTTTCATTCGTAGGAAATCTGGAACAAAAATTATTTGTGAATCAGTAAATACCTACTAACTGAATGAAAAGTACAGATGAAACGGGAATAAGAAAAATTACATAGCTTCCACAAGCAATGTATTTTTGTTATTTATTTATTTTCCTAAATTTAATACTTTTATTTGCTACTAGCTGCTGCCCCGCGGTTTCACCCGCGTGGAGATTTTGGATTACATGGTTTTTATTGTTTTGCGCGGAACCCTAATTATTTTTCTATAATTAAAATAGCCTATGTTACTCCTTGTAACATCAGCTATCTGCCAGTGAAAATCCCGTCAAAATCGGTCCAGCCGTTTCGGAGATTACCCGGAACAAACAGACAGACAGCCAGACAAAATTTTTAGAAATTGTTGTTTTGTTATAGGTACCGTATATACTTTCATATGCATTTAGTAAAAAGCTGTTATTTTGATATTACAAACAGACACTTCAATTTTATTTATTTGTATAGATAGTGGCATATTGAAAATGTAAATAATATTTACGTTATTCAAGGTTAAGATTTGACACAGACAAATAAAGTAAAAATGGAATATTCGTCTTTGTTGCTAATTTTATTCCTAGATTCTTAATGCGCTCCCTGTTATTGTATCAAGTACTTGAGCTGTCAAATTTTGGCCCTTGCTAACAAATTCTACATAATACTCTCCGATTACTCTAGTTCAAGGCTAAAAGCATTAACAAATAGCGTCTAAGATAGATTATCGACGTAAAAAACTGGTTGGCATGAACAAAATATTTGAATTCACTTGTAGAAATCACAATGAAATTCTAAACGCAAGATAGTGACCATTATACTTACCGATGAAAGAGAATCCGATGGATAATTTGCTGTGGGTAGCATTTTCACACCGGTATGTACTGTACTTCACCATTTTCACAGATTTTATTATCAAATTAACCAAAAAAAGATATATTTTCAAATTAAAATGAATAACAAAAATCTGACTGGTCGTTGACGTAACGTGACATGCAATATCAATGTGGCGGCATGGAACGCTTCCGGTCTGTTGTTTATGTGCGAGTCAATGTTGCAACACATAAATGAACGAGATACCACTAATGACGTTTCAATGGGAAAGAAAAGGATAAAATGATTTTGTCGTTGCGTAAATATACAACTATGATTAATGTTTCATCTGTATATATTACATATCTGTGGTGGGTGAGTGTATGTGTAGGTGTGTGAGTGTGTTCATGGGTGTCTATATAAGCTTACAAGTTAATTAAGTTTTCAGTTTCCAAGTATGTCCGACTTAGTAGCCATTTTGCACTAACAACTATATTTACTCATATGTACTATATATTCATATTCATACTATGTAAAAATGCAGCTAACAAATACCTAAATTACACTAGTTGTATGTACACTCAGTTTGCAGTGTACGTGTATTGCAGGACAGATGGTACAATTTCAGCCACAAATTGCGCTGCGCAGCACAGTTTACTTTGAATGCAGTTCTCAGAGTGGTTCATTAGTTTCAGAGGCATTCCCGTTCTGGAAACTTCCAGAGCCATTGTGGGTTCGATAAACGTGTACAAATTGTAGTTACACTGTTGGTTTATCTTTTATTAATAGACTAATATGGAAAAAACTTACAAATAATAATAAAGGATGGCATCTTTAACTTAACATGATGAACATGTATATGAGAGTAAAAACTGTCCATAATTATACTGAATTATGGTGACTAACCACGAATTATAACTGGCGCTTATCGCACAGCTAAGGCTAGTTTAAGCCGCCAGTGCAAGTAAAATGACCACAATGTAAATATTGTAAGGTTATTCCTTTCTGTTAGAAATAAACAATTTTTCATTTCATTTTTCATTTTTTTCATTTATCTTTATATGTTACATTCATTTGGTTGTTCTTACTCATAGTGTATAATAGTTGCATAGTTCCACAATATTTTGTCCTTGTTTTTCTTTGACAATTTTAAACTGAATCGAAAGAGACGAAACATTGTGTAGCTATTTATTTATTTACCTACTATTTTTTGGAAGACTATTGACTATACTTCAGTAAAATAAATCTACAACAGCCATTTAAAAGTCCCCACTGATAGACACGAAATTAATTTCAGAACCTACCAAATAAATACAATGAAAGAACTAAATACATAACCGATAATCAGAGATTTTTAGTAAAGGGATGTTTCAGGAAAAACACATTGTCGTCTATAACATATGTTTCTTTAGAGATGTTTTAGACGACAAGCTTTTTTGAAGGAAGCTTTTTTTATTCTACTGGATAACGAGACGACCCGTTTGCCTGCTGCTAAGCAGAACGCCAGCCCATAACAATGCAGTGCCACTCAGAATTTTAAAACACAAAGATCTGAGCGGTACTGCACTGCGCTCGTTACCCTGAGACATTCTTTGCTCATCAAACCGGAACACCCTAATGCGTGAACATTACTCGCAGAAGACTTTGTCTTGAGTTTCCAGGGTTAACCTGGGTTCCCAGGTTTCGTTCTTTATTTTCTGAGTTCCAGGTGTTAATTTATTTAAGACTGGGTTTGGAATTAAACGTCATTTTCAATGCATAAAAGAACCCTCGCGTGAATAAAGTTTTCAACATTCTTTGGTGAAATGTTACTTATAACTTATACGTACAAGCATACCAGTGTGTAAAATATTTCAAATGTCCCGGAATTGTGTGAGACCCGAACAAACCGGGAATTCAGAACTAAGGAGAGGTTACGAGTGTGGAGATTTACAGCCCTGAATCAAGTGGGCGGAAGCGGTGTCACTAAATTAGTGATGTGAGTTTTTCTAGAATATCGATAATTTATCGATAAATTATCACTTTCATTAATGTAAGTAATCAAATATTGGTTGAATCGATTTCAAAAAGAGAATATTACATTGTTAACCTTTTTAACCGACTACCAAAAAAGGTTCTAAATTCGGTTGTATTTTTTATGTTGTCGTTTAAAACCGATTTGGAAAATTCTTTTTTCATTTGAAAGGATATGCTTTCAGATTAGTCCCATATAAATTTCATCAAAAACGGTTAAGTAGTTTATCACTGAAGTCGGTTCTTCGCTTTTTTAAAGCGATTTTTTACTTTTGTAAGTATATATTTTTATATATCCAAGATCAGCTTCATTTAGGATGATCATGTAGAAAAACTTATGAAGCACTCGAAAGATATATCGATAGTCAGTATTCAGTAGTTTAAGATTTATTTATTTATTTAATTTAATTTAATAACTAACACGGTACAACCAGTTACATTAGTTATGCAAGATTAAAAATTGTACAAACTTACAAAATTAAAAAAATTAATATAGCCACCGACATTCAAAAAATACAAATACAATAATAATAATAATAATTCAAAAACAGTAACAAAATATAAAATATGTCAAGAATTATGAGACTTATGAAGATTTAATGATCACTTTTACAAAGCTTCTCAAGTTCTCATATAAAATGGTTTTTAAATTTTTGTATAGCTTTGCTTATCGATAGTAAGGAATTTTAAATCGATAGAGACTTATCGAAATTTTACATCCTTATCCCCCACAGAACGCTTTGAACAGGTCCCACCGCATTTTATTGAAATTTTATAGACTAAAGGAATGTAAGAACCGGGTTAACTTCGGGTTATTTGGAATTCTTGTTGAAATTCTTTAATCTAATATATTATAATTAATGTATTTAGGTGGCACGGAAATTATATAACTTCTTTCTTTTATGATATATAGCTGCTGCCCGCGGTTTCCCCCGCGCGGAGATATTGGATTTTGTGGTTTTTATTTTTTTTGCGCATAACCCTATTTTTTTTCTAAAATAAAAGTAGCCTAAGTTACTCCTTATAACTTCAGCTATCTGCCAATGAAAATCTCTTCAAAATCGGTTCAGCCGTTTTGGAGATGACCCGGAACAAATAGACATACAGACAAAATTTTTAAAAAATGCTTGTTTTGTTGTAGGTACCGTATATACTTTCGTAGGCATTTGGTAAAAAGCTGTTATTTTGATATTACAAACAGACACTTAAATTTTATTTATTTGTATGTAGTATGTATAGGTACCGTATATACTTTCGTATGCATTTGGAAAAAAATCTGTTATTTTATTATTACAAACAGACACTTCAATTTTATTTATTTGTATGTATGTATAGAATACTCACATCCTCTCATTTCTTTATGGCTTGCTATTTAACCCCTCAACACCTTATTACTTAAAAGATCGGTTCGAGTTTCTTCATTCTTCTAATTCCATGTGTCTTAAGTCATCGGTAAATCTGATGCTTAAAACGCTGGTTCATAATATTTTTATACCTCTTCCTTCACTGTCCAAGCTGTTCGTCTTTGGAATGCCTTGCCGATTACCATCAGACGTGCTCAATCGCTCGACAGCTTCAAAACACTGGTAAAAATTAATTATTTGTCAAATCCTACTCTCTAAAAGTTTTGTCCATTCATTTTTTAAAATTGTATATATGTATGTGTATATGTAGTTTATATACCTACTATATATATTTATGTTTTGACTATTTATAGTGTGTAAAATATTGTATATGTAGTGTATAATTATTAATGTGTAGTAATTATTTATTAAGAGTATCTCTCCAAGATATTACACCACCTTCCTTAATTTACCTGTAATATTTTCCATCCAAAGGTTGCCTGGAAGAGATCGCTTTTAGCGATAAGGCCGCCCATTGTACCTATTTTTTTCTTTTTGCTTAATGTTTTTTTTCTATTGTTTTATTTTGGTGTCAATAAAGTGTTTTTGTATTGTATTGTATTGTATAGATTCACAGACTACCGGCTGCCCAAAAGAGGAGTGAAATCTTTCCAGGATTCATGTTATTGTGTGTGTTTCTTTTATCCACCTTAACTTAAAATGCCTGCACAGATTTGGATATAGGGGGTAAGGTTAGATTCCTTACCTATCCATACTCACCTCGAGTGACGTATACGACAGACCTAGTAGGTAGACTAGGGCTGTCGTGTTTTTTAATTTATTTAAATTATTCTTGTGATATAATGAGTTTAATGATGGAGAAATATATAAGTGTAGGAAATAAATCTAACATTGAATTTGATTTTAATTATTCATCATATATTAGTTTGAAATACGTTATGTTGTGCATATTTTCAGCCCAATTACGCTCCCACTGCTTCATCGTTCGGGGTCGTAACCCACCACGCGGACCCAGAGCGGCCTTGTGGACATGCCTTCGAATATTGCGGTTCTTGAACATGCTGATTTTCTCACTATATTTTCCTTTACCGTGTCACGTGAATGTCATTCAAATTCTAATTCATATAGGCCCCAACGGAGCACTCATGAAGGTTAAAATAAATGACGCAGCGGGTCTCTGTAACGTTCGTCTATCCGAATAACAGACTAAAAATAATGCAGATTTTATCTGATCATAATAAATGTCATTAGATTTATTATAACTGTCGAAGTGACATATTATAGGGCATAATATTTTTCTTTGTTTTTAGTTTTTACTACGCAGCGGGTTTTATAGTGATTTTGCGAATTGACAAATACGTTGACAAATACGTTGGACTGCTAATAAAAATGAACAGTTTATGAACGATAACTTGCAATAGAGCTTTATAATTTGATGCTGACGTGGCCATGCTCTCTTACGACACTAATTATTTATAAGAAACTAGTTGCAGCAGTTATCGCAACTAGTTTCGTGAAATTAATATACCAAGAAATCAATGTTGTAATGCATATTCAGCTAACCAAACTGGCGCGCTCAGATGGCATCTCGCCGTAAAGTAAGCTGCCTAAATATTAATAGGCTTCAAAGGTTGACTGTACCTAGTTATATAGAAGAGAGCCGTTAGAGAAGCCTCGTCGGAGAGCTCTCCTTACAGAACGTGACATAATCAACCACGCGAAGATGAGCACAGCCAATGAATGTCGACTCTTATGTGCATTCTAATTAAATTTCCTTGAATCGTGCTGAAAAGGGTATTCCAAAGGTAAAGCCTTAAATTAAACAAGTGAATTTGCTTTAAGAAAGCCACGAACCGACTTCAGTGACAAACTACTGAACTGATTTTGATGAAATTTCTTGGGACCAATCTGAAAGTATCCTTTGAAATTAAAAAATAATTTTCCAAATCTATACATCTATATCTATGCAAATAAATAAAATTGAAGTGTCTGTTTGTAATATCAAAATAACAGCTTTTTACCAAATGCATTTGAAAGTATATACGGCACCTATAACTAAACAACTATTTTTAAAATTTTTGTTTGTCTGTCTGTCTATCTGTCTGTCTGTTTGTTCCGGGTAATCTACGAAACGGCCTGGCCGATTTTGACGGGACTTTCACTGGAAGATAGCTGATGTTCCAAGGAGTAACTTAGACTACTTTAATTTTAGAAAAAGAATTAGGGTTCCATCCAAAAAAATATAAACCATGAAATCCAATATCTCCGCGCGGGTGAAACCGCGGGCAGCAGCTAGTTGGTTTATAAATGACGAAATTGGATCGCGTGCTTAGATGTTGAGACCTAATTAATGAATAATTGAGATTTAATTTAGAAAAAGTGTATACCCAAACCCATAATATAAAGCGCAGACACTGCGACTGGCATTGTTCTGACAAGACGCAAGATCGCTGTACGCTGTTGGTTGTACTCACGCGTATATGCGAGTGGACCAGTTGAAGTCAGCCTTCTGTGTAGGTATCCATATTTTGTGGTCGTATCGAAATCAGCCTTATCGGTGCCGCGCAATTAGTCATTGACACGAATGTACTAATTGCGCGGCACCGATAAGGCTGATTCCGATAGGACTACAAAATATGGATACCTACACAGAAGGCTGACTTCATATTAACGAGCTAAACTCACAAGGGGCTATTAATAATTTAATTTATTTATTTATAAATTAGTCGTCTAACCGTGTTTCTTATCGGTGCCGCGCAATTAGTGTTCGTGCCAATGACTAATTGCGCGGCACCGATAAGAAACACGATTACACAACCAATTTATAAATAAATCAATTAAATTATTTATATAAATAGACTCGTGTGAGACACTTATTATTAAGTCTCTCTTTAACCAACTGAATAACAACAGTAACTTGCGACACTACTTACAATTTAAAAATGAAACTGCTCGTAATACTATGTATTATCATACCATTAGTACGCTCTGATTGCTGCAGCTCAGTGACGTTGTCTTTTAGATACCGTGGTCTTCAATATAGGCCAGGCCAACCAGGATTGGTGACGTACTGTTCAGATTATGGAGCTTCCTCGCAGGGCGATGGCATTGTTATACCACCTCAAGTGGTGTGTGAGCTAGGACCCATCTGTGGGGACCTGACGAGATCAACACCATATTGTGGACGAGGACCATGCAACATTTTTGGGTGTAACTGTGACGATGGCTGTATCCCCGGTGATCCTGTTGTAAATTTACAAAATCGTTACGGTGATATGGTGTACGATATTGAAATTATTTTTTAATAGAATATAACTGTTCTTTGACCCTGCAACATTTGTAATTTATAATAAATAAATTCCTATTTACTACACGCAACTTTGTCCTCGTTTATTTATTTATTTTTGTTAGTGGTAAGACTAACTATTCTGCGAGTGTCCGTCTGGGTTGTTACCACCGCTTTGTGAAGTCTGCCGCCAAGCAGTAATGTGCAAGCATTACTGTGTTCCGGTTTGATGAGCAGAGTAGCCGGTACTGGGCTTATGAGACTTAATACCTAATGTCTCGGTAACGAGCGCACTGCAGTGCCGCGCAGACCTTTGTGTTTCAAAGTTACCATCAGGCAAACGACCAGCTCGTCTCGTTACCAAATAACTTAAAAAAATATTACTCGTGCCAGTCCAATACCTCTAGATAAACTGTTTTACAAACTCTGGCACTTTGCTGAAATGAAGCTATGTAGGTAAACAACAGAATTACAGTCTGTATTACTTAGTAGGAACAGAAAGAATATCTACATGTTTGTGCATGTCTGTGTGCACGTGTCATAAGAACAATATCTAGGCTGCAATGACTGCTTCAGGCAGGACCGCACCGCGTGCCGTAGCCAAAAATAAACATTGCTTCAGCCTAAATATTCCAGTATCTGACGTCGGGCATCGTCTACATATTATTGTGTAACTATACATACCTTCTCTTCATATGACTAGCCTCACATTATTATCCTACTTCCTACTAAATGCAAAAGTGTGTTTATTGGTTTGTTGGTTTGTCCTTCTTTCACGCAGTAACGGAGCAACGGATCGACGTAATTTTTAACAAACATTCATAATCACACACGCACACAAACTTTCACATGTATACAAAAAAATAAAATTGAAGTGTCTGTTTGTAATATCAAAATAAAAGTTTTTCACTAAATGCATATTATGAAAGTATATACGATACCTATAATAACAAAAACACAATTTTTAAAATTTTTGTCTGTCTGTCTGTTCCGGGTAATCCCCAAAATGGCTGGACCGATTTTGACGGGACTTTCACTGGCAGATAGCTGATGTGATAAGGAGTAACTTAGGCTAATTTTATTTTAGAAAAATAATTAGGGTTCCGCGCAAAAAAATAAAACCTATGAAATCCAATATCTCCGTGCGGGTGAAACCGCGGGCAGCAGCTAGTAATAAAATAAAATAAAGTCTTTTCCAGTCACCGAGTGAGAACACACAGGAATAATCTATTTCCGGCGGAAATTATATATGAAAAGCCGCATTATTACATCTCACAGAAGCGGATTCTCATATTCCGAATTCCGTACATATTCTGAGGGTGGGAACGCCCCCAACATTTTTGGGCTCGGTGATTTTCAAGCAATGCCTGTTACTGTGCTTGTGAGAACGGTTTATTTCCGTTTATGCCCTGTCTGAATGTATTTTACTATCTTGTTAAACTAAAATACAGATAAACTTGGTTTATAGGTAGCATAGCATCTAGAAATAAACCTACTTCCTACTATATTATTTTATTTTAATATTACAAATGCGAAAGTGTTTGTCTCTTTGTTGGTTTATCCATCTTTGACGCAGCAACGGAGCAACGGATCGACGTGATTTTTGGCATGGTTATAGTTTATGGACTGGAGAGTAACATAGGCTACTTTTTATCCCGGAAAAATTCACGGTTCCTATGGGAACGCGTGTGAAAACCGCGGGCAGAAGCTAGTATTTCATAAATATGTGTTTTCTGTAAACACTTATATACCTATATTATTGATATTATTGTGACTGCATGACATTTATATTTAATGTAATTTGTAATTTAGTAATTGTAATCTTTTTAATTGACTTTCAAACACAATGTAATTTGTTCTTGAATAAATAATACAATACAATATTCTACTACTTATACTTCTTAAACTATAATATGTAATAATGCAATGAAAACAGAGATTTATGCGACGAAAAACAGGACAAAACTTAACAATAAATATAACAAAACATAACAAGACACAAAGGCAAGGCACCAAATATGCCTAAAACGTTCCCCGACAATTTGTCATATAGTTATCCGTTCATGAACATGTTGTGTAGCTGTTTAAACAACGCTCGCTGAAACAAAGCACTATTGTTAATTAACTAAGAATATTGTATACGGTTTTGTTAACAAGAAGGCAAATACAAGCACGATATCATACTGGCAGTTAGTATATATACATAGGAAAGTCCTTTAGCAATGAGTTATGGTTTTGATAACACAGAAACATTACCTACGTTAGTCATTATCAGCCTCTTAGGGGCAGCGTAGACGCTTATGCAAACGTACGTTTGCTTGTCAGAATAACAACGCTTTTGCGTCAAGCGCGCATTTCGAGTATCACGAAATCCGCGCTTGACGCAAAACGACTTATGCAAATGTACGTTTGCATAAGCATCTACGCTGCTCCTTACGCTACCACTGCTGGGATACCGGATATCTCTCAGAAAGAGAGAGTATATAAGAAAGAAAGAAAGAAAACATATTTATATGGGCCGTAATCTACCAAACGGGCCCAGTGCGGCTTGGTTGATGACACATGTCCTCGAGTTTTGTGGTCCTTGACCATGCAGGTTTCCTCCGGATGTTGTCCTTCACCGTTTTAGAGCGAGTGTAAATAATCCTTTAAGTCATTGGTGCGGGGCAGTGCGAGGCCGAGTGGAGATTCGAATTATGGTGCGTTCTACTATTAAGGTACCGAAACACTATAGCAAGTGTGGCGGGAACTGGTGCGTCTTTCAATCTGACCCCCCGTATCCACCAATGACTTATGTGTTAATTTAATGCAGATACCACACTAGCTCTAAACACCTTAAAGGAAAACATAAGGAAACCAGTTAAAAAACCACAAAATTCGAGGTCGTGTGACATCCACCAAGCCGCACTGGGTTCGTATGGTGGATTATGGCCCTTACTCTCGAAGGCCAATATCTCAGCAGCAGGAGCGTAATAGCCTGATAATAATGAGTTACTCCAGATTGTTCTCCTGTCCCCTCAGGGGGACAAACAGAAAAGTTAGATTTGTTCCCCTGTTACCGATGAGGGGACAAATCACACTAATTATTTTGGGTTTGTCCTCCTGTTGTTTTCTTAGGGGGAAATATAGGAATCAAATTGTTGGGGTTTCAGGAATGAAACCAATGATGTTATGATATGCTATGGTATTCCTACCATCATAACATAGCGCCATCAGTTTGGTTCCGTTATAATATTGAAACTTGTTTGTGATACCTACCATCACATCATAGCATGATCATCAAGTTGAAAATCTCTCGCTAAGCTATATCTGTGTTTTTCGGTTGTGTTTAGTTCTAGTTTACCGTATCCATCGTCCCCTACAAAACCAACGCAATAAAATAATGTTAAACAGTGACCTTCTGAGGTTTCATACATTATTAAGAAGAAGGGACGAATTCTGGAATCTTTTTTAGGGCCGGCAAACTTCGCAATTTGCTGAAGATCCCTTAATACAGCATAAATTATGAGTCGGTTTAGGATCCGTGATCATTTGCGATTTGGAACGGTGAAGGGAAAGTTTGAATAATTTCGTAAGAGCGACGATTTTGCTGCGGCAGAATTAAATAAGTAATGTTTGACAAGCTTTTTGTGCGCGGGTTTTCTTTTGCAATTTTTTTTAATACTGTCAGCGATAGCGAGGCTCGCCGGTAGTTTGCCTGATGATAAGCATAACGCTGGCCTATAAAAATTGCAGTGACACTCAGAACTTTGAAACACAAAGGCCTGCCAAAGTATTAAGGCGAGGGGTGAGGGGACTAAGCCTTAGCTCCACCCGATTCTCCGAGGTCATTGGCTGTTATAAGGACCTTAAGACGGGTCTAATTTAAACCCACGTCGAAAGTACTTATCTATCAGAGATAGCTTGCAGGATAAACTGGCAATTTAAATTACGCAATAAATTTTAATTTTAATCTGTAAGATTTTCTTTTCTCTTTTCTTCTTTTGTTTGTTAATTGTATGTATTATATTTAAATAGGTTAGTATAGGTCATCATCAGCCTTATTACACTCCCACCGCTGGGATACCGGCCTTCTCTCAGTGGCCAAGCGGGAACTGGTGCGACTTTCAATCCGACGCACCATAGTTCGAACCTCGACTCGGCCCGCACCAATGACTTATATCAAGTTATGTGTGAATTATTAACACTTGCTCTAAAATGGTGAAGGAAAACATCGTGAGGAAACCCGCATGTTCAAGAACTACACAATTCGAGGACATGTTCGACACCAAGCCGCACTGGGCCCGCGTAGTGGATTACGGCCCACACCTCTCTCTCTGAGAGAAGGCCGGTATCCCAGCAGCGGGAGCGTAAGAGGCTTATAATGTAAAAGAATGTTAATATTATTAAGATTGTGGGACTTTAAATTAGTTCAATACAGGATAAATAAATAAAAACATATAAAACACAATACAATTTATATAAGTTGTGTAATGTATTTTACGATCCCCACACTAGGCGAGGCCTATCGTGGGGATGATGAATTTAATTGAAAAACCTAGTAAATCATCACCAGATGGCAACATCCTAGAAGACGTCGCATTGCCACGTTGAATGGCAATGCTATTCGCTGTAATTAAAACCAGCATTCCTGTCACGTGTGGTATCAAAAAGTCGTTTCGGTACGTTTCTATAAATCTTGTGTGACTTGGTCCCCCGGGCCAAGTGGTACCCCAAACGGTTCAAACATATAACTACTATCCAGAAGTACATTTAGGTACTTAACTTGTGCCGCTTGAGGGACTCCGTTGATGTCGCTGCAGAGCTGGCCCGCACTGATGTACCGGGACGATGTGTTTAGTATGTGATTTGATTAGACGAACGTTACAGAGACCCGTTGTTAGAGTCATTTATTTTAACCTTTGTTAGTGGGAGGACTAACTCTTCTGCGAGTGTCCGTCTGGGTTGTAACCACCGCTTTGCTCGTGAAGTCTGCCGCCAAGCAGTAGTGTGCAAGCATTACTGTGTTCCGGTTTGATGAGCAGAGTATCCAGTGAAATTACTGGGCTCATGAGACTTAATACCTAATGTCTCAGGGTAACGAGCGCACTGCAGTGCCGCGCAGGCCTTTGTGTTTCAAAGTTCTGGGTAGCACTGCAATTGCTATGGGCCGGCGTTATGCTTACCATCAGGCAAACGACCAGCCCGTCTCGTTACCAAATGACATAAAAAAAAACCTTCATGAGTGCTCGCTCGGGGCCTATATGAATAAAGCATTTTGAATTTGATGTGAAAGTGCGAGAGTATCAACGCAGGTGGCGTCCAAAGGCCAAATAATGTTTTAACTGTTGGGAAGTTATACAGAAAAGAGACAGCCCTACACATAATGGCGTCATTCTGTGGTATAATTCAGGTCATTGCTTTTTTTTATTCCTCTGTGCAATCACAGATTCATACTTTTTATTACACATAAAGAGATCTCGCGAAAATACAGAGAGCTTCGGTATAATATGTTTTTTATGATCGTAGCGCGTGGGCTTTGTTGATTTTGTTCCTTTGTTAGGTACAGTTGATAGTGAAAAAAATAAGTTATTTTTACTTTTTTTTATTGTGTAGTGTCGACGGTATTTCCGTTGTGTCGAAACTGTTTGTTGTTTTGCGTATTGTAATGTGAGTTACGTTTATTAGTGTACTCGACTTTTATGTGCAAAATATATTTTTATTAATTGTTTTTTCCTTAATCTATTTTTTTTGCAAACGAAGAATAGCGTTCTATTTACAATGCTTTTGTTTAAAATCCTTTATTTTTCTTCTGTATTTTATGTTTATCTACATTTTTCTTTCTTTTGGAATAAAGAAAAATGCAAGTAAGCTAAAATGTACGCGACACATTATGTAATAATAAATAAAATTGTGTGGGGCTCACGTTTCTGTCTCTTATTAGCACAATAATAACATATAGGACTATAGGTGGTACTAGGTGGTAGGACTAACTCTTCTGCGAGTGTCGGTCTGGGTTGTTACCACCGCTTTGCTCGTGTTGTCTGCCGCCAAGCAGTAATGTGCAAGCATTACTGTGTTCCGGTTTGATGAGCAGAGTAGCCTGGGCTTACGAGACTTAATACCTATCTCAGGGTAACGAGCGTATTGCAGTGCCGCGCAGGCCTTTGCGTATCCGGCATTATGCTTACCATCAGGAAATCGACCGACTCGTCTCGTTATCAAAAATAATAAGAAAAAATACGTTGATCAGGTTTTTTTTATTTATAGAAATTCAATAAAAATATTCGATTTAATGACGGCTCCTTAGCTAAGTTGGTAGTAACCCTGCCTGCAAAGCGAGGGGTCCCGGGTTCGATTCCCGGCCGGGACAGATTTTGTGTAAGCATAAAGTTTGTTCTCGGGTCTTGGATGTTTGTGATGTGTATCTGTGTGTGTCCATGTCACCTGCGATACAGGGAATCCTAGTGCGGGGGTATGAGTGTAAGTGTAAGTAAAAAGATAATTACTGACTGTACGCACTCCTTTGAATTTATCACGTGCTAAATTTATCGCATGTACTAATTTACAGTAATTGAGGAACAAAGTAATTAATGGGAGGAAATTAGCCAGACATCAAATGTGTTATCATCTCAATTAAACAAAAATGATAAATAAAAACAATTACATTTTAATGCAAACAAGCCGAGATGTCCTACTTATATTGACATATCACATTTATGAACAGTATGTAAATTAATAAATTAAAAACAAACACATAATAACGGTAGGTAATACTTAACGGAATAATAAATGATAATAAAAATGCACATCACTACACACCGATTCAGGCATAAGTAATTTACTTGTGCCAAATTAACTTAAAACAAAAGAATAAAACAATAAGTAAATAAGTCTAGAATACTCATACAATACTACCAACACACAGCACTACATCCACCGAGCCGCACTGGGCCCGCGTGGTGGATTGTGGCCTATATCTCTCTCTGAGAGAAGGCCGGTATCCCAGCAGTGGGAGCGTAAGAGGCTGATAATGGACTACACAAAATGCAAAAACCAGAAGCGACACTCTGAAGCAAGAGCAAGACCAAACGACCGGCTCGTTTCGTTACCTAATAGCAGAAAAATTATAATAATCCATACTATACTACAGATAAATAAAATTGAAGTGTCTGTTTGTAATATCAATAACAGCTTTTTACTAAATGCATATGAAAGTATATACGGTACCTATAACAAAACAACCATTTTTAAAATTTTTGTCTGTCTGTCTGTCTGTCTGTTTGTTCCGGGTAATCTCCGAAACTTTTTGAAACTTTTTGACGGGACTTTCACTGGCAGATAGCTGATGTTACAAGGAGTATAGGCTACTTTAATTTTAGAAAAATAATTAGGCTTCCGCGCAAAAAAATTTTATAACACGGTGCTCACTGCTTACCGCCATTTAATTTAATTTTAGTTGAAAATTGTGTTTCTCTTTAAGTGAATGTATATTCTTTTGAGAAATAAAATTCTTAAACCACAAAAATAAAAACCATGTAATCCAAAATCTCCACGCGGGTGAAACCGCGGGGCAGCAGCTAGTTATAAAAATATAATGATGTGTGGGTAGTCCTTAGAGGAGAAGGTATATTTAGTTACACAATAAAATGTATACGATGCCTGCGCTGCGGTCAGATACTTGCATTAAAAGTTCCTAATATTTAAGCTGTAGCAATATTTATTTTTGGCGACCCTGTCTGAAGCAGTTATAGCAGCCTAGATATTATAAGTTTTTAAACTTTCATGGTCACTAACATAAGAGTTAACTTTAGTAACGGGATATTTACCATGTATTTTATTTGTTTTGAGCACTCGATATTTCGGCACTGTTGCAAGCGCCATGTTCACGAGGAAACTGCGAAATATCGAGTGCTCAAAAAAATAAAATACATGGTAAATATCCCGTTACTAAAGTTAACTCTTGAGCCTTGATATTGTTCTTATAATGCTTGCACACAGGCGTGCACAAACATGTAGGGTCTTACCACAAAAAAATTAAACACACGTTAAACCTGTGTTAAACACTGTTTAACGCCTAAACATGCCTTAGTCACGCGATTAAATATGAGCAACCACAAAGCCTGATTTAATTAGTGTCTAACCGTTGTCTAACACAATTCTGTTGTGACATATCTAACAATTTTTGACGTTTATATTTAGACGCTGTCTACCTAAACAGGCGACTAAAAGAGTTTGTGAAATATTTTCCCTAGAGATTTAAACGGGATGATAATACAAAATCTCGTACCCTAATCACAGTATTCCGATCGGTCGTGTTGACTGGCACGAGTAATCAATATTTTTTTTTGCTATTTGTTAACGAGAAGAGCTGGTCGTTTACCTGATGGTAAGCATAACGCCGGCCCATAACAATTGCAGTGCCACTCAGAACTTTGGAACATAAAGGCCTGCGCGGCACTGTAGTGCGCTCGTTACCCTGAGACATTAGGTATTAAGTCTCATAAGCCTAGTAATTTTACTGGATACTCTGCTCATCAAACCGGAACACAGTAATGCTTGCACATTATTGCTTGGCGGCAGACTTCACGAGCAAAGCGGTGGTAACAACCAAGACGGACACTCGCAGAAGGGTTAGTCCTACCACTAACAAAAATAAATAAATAAACGAAACAAAATTGCGTGTTGAAAATAACAATTTATTTATTAGATTACAAATGTTGCAGGGTCGAAGAACAGTAATATTCTATTAAATAATTTGAACATCGTACACCATATCACCGTAACGATTTTGAAAATTTACAACAGGATCACCGGGGATACAGCCACCATCACAGTTACACCCAAAAATATTGCATGGTCCTTGTCCACAATATGGTGTTGACCTCGTCAGGTCCCCACAGATCGGTCCTAGCTCACACACCACTTGAGGTCGTATAATAATTCCACCGGTCTGCGTGGTAGCTCCATAATCTGCACAGTACGTCACATACACTGGTTGGTCTGGCCTATATTGAAGACCACGATATTTAAAAGACAACGTCACCGAGCCGCAGCAATCAGAGCGTACTAATGGTATTATAATACATAGTATTACGAGCAGTTTCATTTTTAAATGTTATACGTTATACGCAGAGCTACAGGTTGCTGTTGTTATTTGGTTGAGAGACTTAATAATAAGTGTCTCACACGGGTCTATATATATAAATACTTTAATTAATTTATTTATTAATTGGTCGTGTAACCGTGTTTCTTATCGGTGCAGCGCAATTAGTGGTCGTGTCGATGACTAATTGCGCGGCACCGATAAAGCTGTTTCCGATAGGACCACAAAATATGGATACAGGTTACGTACACATAAGGGTGGCTTCATACTAACGAGCGATCTTGGGTCTTATCAGAACAATGCCAGTCGCAGTGTCTGCGCTTTGGCAATAGACAATTTTTCTTAATTAAATAAAAACTACGTAATAACCTATAACTAAAAGGAAATGTATCGCCATTTTCAACCTTATTTCAATAAAAGGAGTGCCTTAAGTTTCAAAGCCCAGTAATTTCACTAACTACTTTGCTCATCAAACCGGAATACAGTAATGCTTGCACATTACAGCTTGTCGGCAGACTATACCAACAAAGCGGTGGTACCCACCCAGACGGACACTCGCAGAAGAGTTAGTCCTACCACTTCACAAAATCATGGAACCACCATGGATTGCAGATGGACACTCGCAGAAGAGTTAGTCCTACCACTTCACAAAACCATGGAACCACCACGAATTGTCTATGCTATGATCAAACACTTAGCGGTAGTGTTTTTCGAGCTTCTTTGATAATGGAGCTAAATTGGGGTCTACATATCGTGAAGAGATTTAACAGTACATCATCATCAGCCGGATAACGTCCACTGCTGAACATAGGCTTCCCCATAGAACGCCACTTTGATGGGCTACTCGCATTTTGCATCCAACGGTTCCCCGCTGTTTTGGCAAGGGCACCGGTCCCTCTAGCGGGAGAAACGGCCCACACTACATCTTTCAGCTCGTTGTCACCAGTCAAGAACCTTTCTTCCCCATTGGTTATCTGTTCTGCGAACGATGTGGCCTGTATCTTCCTATTTCAACTTGTTAACTTTGAGAGCTATCTCGGTGACTGACGTTCACCTGCGGATCTCCGCATTTCGGATTCAAATTTAAATAAAAGCTTGTATTAAAAGTAACAAAATCCCACAACGGGTATGACGTCATAAAGGTATCAAAATGAACGACCAACGTAATAAGATATCTATGGCGACCCAAAACATGCACATCTACCAACAATTATTAGGCCCAAAAGCTTCAGTACAACCGTAAGAGAGTCCAATTAGTACTGGCTGCGACACAAAGACAGTTCATTTTATACTCCGCTCCGCTGTGAATAGATTTAATTAAGATTAAGGCACGAGCAAGGGATATCTGTTGGAACCAATAATCTTTGTATTGTGTTAGGTTAAACGATTTGTTGAAATATAGTTTAAAAGGGTTAGAGAGTTTTCGCTCGTCCTTGGTGGGTGTTATTTACTAGGTCAAACGTTTCACCTAGAAAATAACTCCAAAATTTAAACTATCTGCAATATGCAGACGATTTTTATAACGTAGTTTTGTCTTTTTATACATACCTACTTTAAAGATTAACATTTAGTCACTGTGTCGTCTGATCTCTTTAAAAATAACTTTACAGGTTGTTCAGACTGAAGCATTATTTGCTACCGCTTGTGTGAAGGGCCCATTAGACGCAATCCATGATTGATGTATTACAAGCATCAATCACGAACCACGCGCAAATCATGGAAAAACCACGATCACCGCTTGACGCATATCGTACCGTCTAATGTGGTGCTTGGTGGAAATCTAGTCCGAGCGCCAACCGTGATATTTATGGGAGTGAAAGAGACACACGGCAGCGAGCGCTTCTACGATTTAAACTCAAAAAAATAATTTCACAACCACTGCGTGTTCAGTGCAGAAGCCGCGCTAAATGTAAATGTGGTGATGTGCAAGTGATGTATGTATGGCATAAACAATATGGACTAGAGAGTAACATAGGATATATTTTATCCCCGAAAATGCGTGGTTCCTGTGAGATCGCGGGTAAAATCGCGGGCAGAAGCTAGTAAAGGCAAGCTCTAGGGTACGTCGACACACGAGTCAGGAAATGAATGCGGCTTGGGTTGCGTTCATCATTACGTCGTCGGACGTCATACGTTACTGTGACAAAGTGACGTCCCGTGACCCCGTTCATACTCTGTCGAGCAAACCGGTGAAGATTATGCAAAATAGTTAACACAGCATGCTGTTACATATTCTTTCCAGCCATAAGTATTGGTATTACGAAAAACTCGGTGGCATTGTGGCCTGCGATTGCAGTCGTGCCTTGTCAGGACCATCTCTATTCCGAGACGGGCTGCAGTACCGCGCATGACTCCTCCAGGCTACATTCGCTCCCTTACCTCCTTCCTTTTCCCCTGGCTTTAATTACTGTGTCTCAGGGGTTAGTTAAGGAATTGTCATAATGTATGCTCACCCTGGGTTTACGGCACCACTGGTTCTGCAGTCACTGGGCCCGTGGTCACAGGCTTCAATGTCGCTGCGCTCGGAATCAATTTCATAGAAATTCATAGAAGTCAGTAATGCCGATTGCTGTTTGCGATTGCAGTTTGCGGTCTGCAGTCCGTCTCGGACTTGTAACTTGGCAAATACACTAGGTGGCAGACTATTCGAGCAAAGCGAGGGTACCCACCCAGATGGACACATGCAGAAGATTTAATCCTACACCTGGTAAATATTGACGAGATATTCAAGAGTAACCCAACAGAAGATTGTGTTCAAAATAAAATCCACCGAAACCCAAAAGAAAATCTCTCTGCTCATATAGAAAGAACTAGTCCAGTATGTTTCCGCATGACGTAGTGTGAACAAGGTCCCAGTATCATAAATTGTTGAGACAAACTCCTGTCCCTACTTACTGGCAAATAGCCCATTTGGTGTAAAGGGTCTGGCCTCATCTGTCAACAACGCAATGGGGCAAATGCAATGTTGTGTGTATTTGAAATAAAAGGATAAGTAAAGGGTCCAGAATTGATGGCTGTTGGTACATCGACTTTAGGTAGGTCCATGTGCGTGGCATTTGGTTGTGATATCATAACTTCACAGTAGTAAAAAAATCTTTCATGGTGGTTTGAAGAATGATTGCCACTATGTACCTTATATACTATTACGGGTGATTGAGCACAGCCCCGCTTGCTATTCCCATTACGCACTCTCCCAATGACGTGCTTTCACTGCACTGTAGAAAAAATTAACAAGATTCTCTAATTTGTGTAAATATAAGTGGGAAGGTAATGGGTAATGCGTAAAGGTGTAATGGGAATAGCAAGCGGGTCTGAGTTTTCGCCACGTAAGTCCAGTTTGAATAATCGACAGGTGTATTTTCGCTCATAGTTCAATGAGGACTGCTGTCCTTCCCCGCGTCTCCACCTTGCGTAGCGCTGGTACGACTACGGCGTAGCACTGACTTGCTGGCGTCATAGCGTAGCGCCACAGCACCACACCATGTTCTACCTTTATTCTTACAGTACAATACTATTCTTATAGTACATAGTGGGAATAATTCACATAGTATAGTGCTCGCCCTCAACCTCTCCCCTCAAGCTAAGCCCTCAAGCATATGCGGAAGCTAGTAATACATATTTACAGTACAAATATCGGTAAAACCACAAAAACAGAGCCTGATAACACTTTTCTGAATCGAAACAGATATTTGTGGATAGCAATTCCCAAAGCGGTTTGAAATGGTATGCCGGCTACCAAAATTGTATTGAACTGGAATGTTATATTCCATTGCAGTTTGATTGTGTGTCGGGAACACATTATAAATGCGAAAGTGTGTTTGTTGGTTTGTTGATTTGTTGGTTTGTTGATTTGTTGGTTTGTCCTTCTTTCACGCAATAACGGAGCAACTGATCGACGTCATTTTTAGCATAGATATAGTTTATGGACCGGAGAATAACATAAGCTACTTTTTATCCCGAAAAATGCATAATTCCTATGGAAACGTGGGTAAAACTGCGGGCAGAAGCTAGTAAAGGAATAAACGGTATTAGTATATAGTACCTATAACGCAATAGGTGGACCGAAAGTCTGATTAAAACTGCATGAGAAGACGTTGGATGCAAGAGGCGAGTAGCCGATCCTAGTGTCGTTCTATGGACAGCCTATGCTCAGCAGTGGGCGTCTTTCAGCTGATAATGATGAATAAGACAATTTTTGCCATTGATTTTATACTTATTACGAAAATAAAAAGCGAGTTTAAAGCTAAAATAGCTCCTTTGTAGTAAAGTAGTACTAAAGTGACATTTGTAAATTATTTAACTTTCTCGAGAGCTCATGAATAAGTGGGCTTTGATTCAATTCGAACAAAGAAAAGATACATAAAAGAACTCCGTAGTTTACTGTACGAAATAAATCCACAGAAATAATGAATGAGAACCAATATATTTGTTTTAGAAAAAGCGCAGTTTTGTATAATGTGCAAGTGTGTGAAAGTCATTATTTGGGCTTCTCTTACTTTTAAAGAGATAAATAGAGGTAAAATGGTTTTTGTTTGTTTATTACCGCTAAGCTGAGACCTACTGTTTGACTACCTCTGTGTGTGTGTGGGGGTGAGAAATGGTCACTGCAATAACAGTCCGTTGTTGCGAAGTAGGTGTTTATTTAACAGAGTTCAAAACACGGTTATTTCAATCACCTCACACAATAGTTTATCTAAAAGCACCGAAAGTCTGTATTTACGAATCACGTCTAACCACATACGTCCGGAACAATTGTGATAAAATGCGAAGCGATATAACGTGCGAGTGCAGGTAAGTACCAGAGACGACTAGCGGAGCGGGTGCGCGGAGGCAGCGGGGCCGAGGGCCGGCCCGCGGCTCGCAGCTGATGTAAACAAACCCGTGCGTGTTTCCAATACGTTCTTAATACAGGTAAGTTATTTTCGATATCTTTACAATATTACTGTATTTAGTTAAGTAAAATATTATACAATAGTTATAGTGCTTTTTAGATATCTATTTAAGTATATATTTATATATTTGTTTATTGACATAGCTAGTACATAAGTAGAATGTAATTAATATGATTTTAGTATTTATATATTTTATAGTTATGTAGTACAATTATTTTAGGTAATATTAAATTAAGGTAAGTATATAGGATACCGCCACATGTGTACCTATGCCACAGAATTATGGACTAAAAAAGGGACTAAACAATAAAACTAAACATTGTTTACAAACTCAACGTCATTATATTTTATTAGTAAAACAGATATACCGCTGTCAAATACGTAAATGGGTTATGTTCCCTCCTAGCTACTAATATATCGTTTTTATTACGAACCACGACGCAATTTTTGGTAAGCTTCCAAGCGTTTATATGAGGTCGAGACTAAACTTATATTGTTGTTGATACAGTATGGAAACTCCACACAAACTGTTCCGTTGATGCACGACTCTCTTGCGATTTGACATAAAAATGTACAGCCTAGGCGTGTAAAAGTGCAATCGCAAATAAATGTACATTTTTTCTAAGTAAATAAAAATACTAATTAAAATGATTATAATCAAGGCTCTCTGTGTCTGTGTATATCACCATCTACCATCCACGACAAAGACAATTTTAGTGCAGGCGATGAGTGTAGTGCCGTTTTTTTACGAATAAATTTGTATGATAATCCTACTTCCTACTATCCTACTAATATTATAAATGCGAAAGTGTGTTTGTTGGTTTGTCCTTCTTTCACGCAGTAACGAAGCAACGGATCGACGTGATTTTTTGCATATATATAGTTTATGGACCAGAGAGTAACATAGGCTACTTTTTATCCCAGAAAAATGCACGGTTCCTGAAGGAACGCGGGTGAAAACCGCGGGCCAAAGCTAGTAATTTATAATTATCTAGCTTAGAAATTGTTTTAAAGCTACTGAATTGAAAAAGTAGTTAAATTAAGTAGTAAAATAAATAATTGACTAACAATTATTTATTTAACAAGAACAACTTTGGGGTAGATATTTATTTCAGAAAGATCTGATATACTCCGAAGATGAAACTATATTTTCCTCATAAAACCAGAATTTCGTTAACCTTCCATAGCATCAAGTTCCAAAAACAGACGAGTTGCAATACTATCGTCATTTATATTGCGTCGCAGAGTAATATTTTAAAATAATCGTGTCACAGGATACGGGAATGGAACAACAATTTGGAAATGTTGGGGTGACTGTGGACGTCCTTTGTAAACGTTTTATGGGACTGGGTATTATTTAGGCTGCCATAATTTTTGGACCGTATAGTAAAAAAAGAGAGATTGGTAAATATAGCAGACAAGCTGCTGCCCGTGGTTTTCACCTGCGTTCCCACAGGAACCGTGCATTTTTCCGGGATAAAATGTACCCTATGTTACTCTCCAGTCCATAAACTATATCCATACCAAAAATCTCTCGCAGCTCGCAACTCCTGGTAGGACTAACACTTCAGATACGAATGTCCGCAGTATTAATGTCGCTATAAATATTTATGTTATTTTCACCGCATTCACTTTGATGTTAGTGTCTATACCTGTCTGTTTTTATCATTGGATTATAGCTGTGCTGACTTTGTTCAAGTGGGTTGTCGGTAAACAGCAATGTATCGCTTAAATGTGTACCAGTCCTCTATTGAAAAGGGAGGATCCTCAAACCGGGCAGGTGATCTTGCCTGGTGGGAAGGGTGGCCTTGGATATCTATGGTTCGCAAGTTTCATCAAGATTTGTTGAAAAGTACGATCTGGGGGCCAAGCACGCTAAATCTGTTTTTCCTGAACACTACAATCTGGGAGTCTTCCAGAGACGAGTGAATAGGTTTCTTCTAGGCAAGCGTGCTACACCGTCGACCGCGTCGTCGCTTAACATCAGGTGAGACAGAGGTTAAAGGCAAGCCCATTTGCAAAAAAAACCAACTGAAATACGCGAGTAAAAACATCCAGAAAGATGAAAGCGAAATTGGCCAGTTGTTGCAAAGACTTCATGTGGTTCGCTCGCTCCGGCAATAACTATTTATTTCTGCATCTTGTGGAACCATTATCCATAATTCACCCACTGCTGAGTATAAAAGGTGCCCTCTTTTGCGTGCCATTCTATTATATTAAATACTATTTATTTAGCAGTGGAAAATATGGGACATAGGTTGTGAAAATGGTTGAAATCAAACATGAAAAATCACCTTTACATTCCTTTAATGTCATTATGTTAGTGGAGTACCATTAACTCATGACGAAGCAAAACTAAAGAATTGCCAAATAAAACGCTCCGTAAAGGTTAAACTTGTCTCCTATTGGTAGAACATATCGTTGTTACAAAGGAACCGGAATCAACCAGGAACTGCTGTGTCAGAGTCCTTTCACTAGACGCTGTATATAAATACGTGGTTTCAAAGACACAAAGAAGCATATAAATCTTTCTGCTAATATAAATGCGATCAATAAAATAAATGATTATTATTTATTTATTAATTTACTGATTACTGATTAATATTATTAATATGATTTTAGAAAAAAAATCCCTTTATCATCCTCATCAGCTAGAGCATGGACCTGAAGATGTTTTTTTTATGTTATTTGGTAACGAGACGAGCTGGTCGTTTGCCTGATGGTAAGCATAACGCCGGCCCATAACAATTGCAGTGCCACCCAGAACTATGAAACACAAAGGCCTGCGCGGCACTGCAGTGCGCTCGTTACCCTGAGACATTAGGTATTAAGTCTCATAAGCCCAGTAATTTCACGTAATTGTAATAAATTTAAATAGTCCTTCAATTACCGTGACGTCTTCCTGTTCCACGCGACGACAGGTGGCGCCGCCTGGTGGATATCAAACTGAAGCAAAGAACCAGCCAACGAGAGAAAAGTATTTTGCCGCCACAAAAGTGACGCCATCATAAACATAATTTGATACCTCGCCATTTTGCTCAGTTCAGTTCTCCTTTGGATTTAGAGTAAGCCAGATCGGCAAAGATATATGGATATAACTGTATGGTTTTGGATTATATAAAGCTAAGTATTCTTCTAGTTAGGTAAAATTAATGTGCTAAATATCAAAAGTGTACTTATGTAATTACTGAATGTGTTGTCGTGTATTGAATAATAATAAGAAAAGAGTTCCGATGAGTTTCTTGCCCATTCTTCTCAACCGGACTAAAACTTTGGAATGGGCACTTAGAGTCATTTTGCCTAGTAATTTTGAAGTATCTGGAAATACTGGAAGTACTAGAAATACAACAATATTATGCGATTTAAACTGTGTCTTATTTATTCTTGTAAGTAATGCAGGTTGTAACATTTTCAGAAGTGGGATGAGCTCATCCATTTCTGCCCGGATACGCAGCCCCATAATGTGAGATCCACCTGGGAGTCAACATCTGGCTGTTGTACTTCGATGGTGCGCACCGTGGCATCGGCTGGAATCTGAGCTTCGGGATACCGGCCTGCATGGAGAAGCTGGAATAATCTGGTAGGATCAATTCAAGTTATATCGAGTAATAGATAAAGGTGATTTTAAATACATCTCGGGGCACATTGGCCTGAATTGAATCCGGATAACAAATAATGTTTCTTTTCTTTGCAAAGTTTTGAAAGTGTTGGCTCGTACTTAATAATGTAAGGATTATAACGATACCCTATGCATCTACATTTGTTCAGGCATTTAAAAGTTCTAGTTGAATAATAAAAATTTGCATACAGACATTCATCTATACACTCCTTTTTTTTTGGACAGTCATTAAAAACTGATTAGCTGTTCCGAGTTTTACAATGATTTATTTAAAATCGATGAAAAATTTATGTAATTGGAATGATTGTTTCGAATTTATTTTAAATGGATTGAAATGAAATTAAAATGTTCTTCTACAAAGTTAATATTTGGCCACATCAGGCTCATTATATACTTAAAGAAAACTTGTGTAGTTGTATCATTATGAGCTGCTGTATAGGTAATTATTAAGTAAAAAGTCTGTTCCAACCTACCCACTTTAATCATACAATTAAAATATCACAACTTTTCAATATCTAGTTTACAATGCTTCGAATTAAGCGGAAAAAAGAAAAGTATTTTGTTTTTCTTGAAAAGGCCAAAGTTAGTCGTACTGGCCAAAGGTATTTACAATTACCCTCCGAACTAGTGATACCTGTACGACGGCAGGGCATCTCGCAGTAGGAGCTGGTGTCATTCATTATACATGACGTAACATAATATACGCAAAAAGATAATAGCGAGGTTCTGATTGAGTAGTCGTTGGCATTGCGCGAAATGGTGATTACTGTTCGCAACAGTAGGAATTGGTTGATGAGTTTACCCTTATTTTGTTGGTATGAAAACTAAATGAGCCGTTGGTGCGGTGCTAATCGATATTGTTTTAACTGTGTGGTATTCGCCTGTGTGGCATTCTCCTGTGTGATATCTATGTTCAAGTTTACTGACGCTCATGACTTACGAAAAATGCTTAAAGGTTAAGTTGTGGTAGAACAATTTAATGACGAAGTGGTAGTTGAGGCTGATGAGCTTAGTGAAAGTCAATACGTTGCATTGTAGTTGCGTTGGAGGTTCAATGTTGTGATGTGATGAGCAACGTGGCGATTTTGTTTATTGGCGGATTGATACCATTGGCAACCATGTTTTGATGTCGCAAAATAGACCTTCAGCCATATTTGAACTTGTGAATTGTTATTGTTGTAGTAGATATTCACTATTAGTAAAGTAACCACTGGTAGGCACTGGTAGGCACTGGTAGGCACTGGTAGAGGCACTGGTAGAGGCACTGGTAGAGGCACTGGTAGAGGCACTGGTAGAGGCACTGGCAGAGTCACTGGTAGAGTTACTGGCAGTCACTGGCGTAATCGCTGGTAGAATCACTGGTACTCACTGGTAGAATCTCTGGTAGAATCACTGGTACTCACTGGTAGAATCACTGGTACGCACTGGTACGCACTGGTAGAATCGCTGGTAGAATCGCTGGTAGAATCGCTGGTAGAATCGCTGGTAGAATCGCTGGTAGAATCACTGGTAGTCATCGATAGAGTTGGTAGGTATAACGAGAGCCAAATTTTGAAAAAACATTGTAGAGGTTGAATCAGTAGGCGAGGTGGCCACTGAAAGGCGAGGTAGCCATTTAGATATTGTAACTGCGAGGTGGCTGTTTCGGTAGTACTGACATTCTTGATGAATTAGAGTATTGCATACTGACATGGAACGCTGACGGGTGAAGCTGACTTTATTGATGAATACTGACTATTGAGAATTTTGAGAGTAACTTGTGATGTAGTCGAATCTTGGCTTAGGGAGGCGCCTGGGAAAGGATGGTGCGCTCAGTAAAAACAGCGCTGGGAGCAACCCTGCACGAGCGACATCCTACTGAAGAATTTCTCTCCACCCTGCTAACGGAAGCGGAGTACACGGTCAACAGCAGACCACTGACACACGTATCGGTCAGTGACGAAGACCCGGAGGCCCTAACGCCGAATCACTTCCTGTTGGGAGGGCCCGGTCACGTGTCGACACCAGGAACCTTCGATGAAAAGGACACAATCACGAAATCAAGTTGGCGCGCTGCACAGAGATTGGCAGACATCTTCTGGACTAGATGGATCAGAGAATACCTGCCTGAGCTTCAAAACCGGCGGGAGCCCCAAGGAAAAGGACCCAGCGTTGAAATCGGCAACCTTGTTCAATTGGTCGACAGTAACTTACCGAGAAACGTATGGGTCCGAGGAAGAGTCATCGCTACGTATCCTGGTCCGGATAACATCGTACGAGCAGTCGACGTAGCTACGAAAGGAGGAGTTCTTCGGAGACCTGTGAGAAAACTAGTGATCCTGCCAGTCGAAGACGTCGTTCCGGCAAGCGAAAATGGTGCAACACAGTCGCACGGCGGGAGAAATGTGCAGAACAACGTAGCTTAAATAACTTCATTATAATTAAGATTCTTTGATATTTTGTAAAATGTGTTCGAGACTATAAACAGCCAAAATTTTCTGAAGATAGCAGGCTGTGATTGGAGACCGGAGTAGCAGGAGTCTGATCAAATGAAATACGTTGGTACGAACTTCAAAGACTTCTTCCGCAGCAGTTTTAGTAGGTATCCTTCTACAAAAATAAGTTGTTAATTTGGGGGTTTTTGTTTGTTTTAGCTGAAAGGTTAGCAAGAAGGCAGCTATGTACTACTTGAACGAGCTGGATATGTGAGGGTGATTTGATATAGTTGGTGATTATTTTAAAGCCTTTACAGATTATGCAGCTGTTAGGTCTATTGTTATCAAAAGATTGCATTAGTTAGGGGCGTTGGTGACACAACGACATAGAAGTTGGACATAGACTTGGTAAGTCATTGAGTAGATGTTTTCAAGCAGCAGCAGCGCCAGTGTTCCTTGATTTAAATGCCGATACTTTTATTTATTTCGGCTGGGTAGTATGGTATGACCTTAAAATCAATATGAGAACTTTTTCTTTTAATCTACGTTGGATATGTGTAGTGAAATATGGGGTAGTAAAACAGAATAATGGATATTGGATAATGGTTTACATAATAAAAGATTAAATTGTAAACGATAGCGAAAAATAATAGTGGCCCATGGTATAATATGGAATGTTTTTGAGAAAGTATTTATAACAAATGTTGTATTAATTCTGGGCTCGAGCAAATAAACAACAATAGCTTTCGGTTTGTTGGGATGACTAAGTTCACCCGTAAACTTGTATCTAAATGCTTGTTTAGATTTCCTATAGGAAACTACCAATAGTGTAGACCTTAAAGGAAAGATAACCTAAGGGGAAATGCTAAAGAGTGCTGGGGAAATAATAATCGCAGGATTAGTTACAGTCAATATTCTAATTTTTGGGTTCAAATATTGGGTTCTATTAGTTTTGGCGTACTCCTAATAACGATTCAAATAGATGGAACATTTAATGAAATTTACTTATAAAGTAAAATTAATATATAATAAAAACAGTTGTTAATTGATAAATATATATGGACAAGTTTTAAAGAAAATTCAAAGTTATTTATTATTAGTATTACATACAACTAAATGTAGCCTGGCCATTTTTAAAATTATTTATTGGAAAACTAACATTGTAACTGCGAATCAATATTGGAGAATTAATACTGTTAGTTCAGTCCGTACCCAATAAATTTTGGACTATCTTATTTTGAAGGAAACTTAATTTTGCTATGGGTTATCATACTCTTGGTCATACTCTTGGTCATACTCTTGGTCATACTCTTGGTCATACTCTTGGTCATACTCTTGGTTATACTCTTGGTCATACTCTTGGTTATACTGTTGGGCATGCTGTCAGTAGTGCTGTTGGTCGTGCTGTTGTTCATGCTGGTGATCATGCCGTTGGTCATGCTATTGGGTCGGACAGCACCATAATTATCACATTTGGTAGTAAGGGGGTGACTAAATGTCACATTATGTTGATGTGACTAGATGTCACACTATGTTGATGTGACTAGATGTCGCATTGGATATGAAATGGGTGACAAAATGACACATTATCATAAATTGGGTGTCGAAATGTCACATGGTATTAAATGGGTGTCAAAATGTCAAATTGATTATAAATAGGTGACTAGATGTCACATTGGGTATTTAATGGTTGACAAAATGACACATTGGTAATAGATGGGTGACATGCCACATTGGTAATAAATGGGTGACTAAATGTCAAATTGAATATTAAATGGTTGATAAAATGACACATTGGTAATAAATGGGTGGCATGTCACATTGGATATTAAATGGGTGACTAGAGATCACATTGGATATTAAATGGGTGACTAGAGATCACATTGGATATTAAATGGGTGACAAGAGATCACATTGGATATTAAATGGTTACAAAAAGTCACATTGGGTATTAGATGAGTAAATTTATTTCAAATATTTCTAGTCACTATGGATTAATTGGGTGATCAATTAAAATTCTTAAAATTGCGTTTCACAAGTATTGACATTTTGAAGTCTTGGGCAAAACATTCTTAAATTGTGATCAACATTTTATTGCATTTAGTATTTTAATATTTGTCGAAAATAATTTGTTATTACTGATGTTTGTTTTGTAATGAATTTTGCTTTCTGATAAAGAAATTAACAATTAGAATGTGACTTTAGGTTATTAAACTATAGTTCGGTAGCGTTATAAAACCTGTGGTGCGCAGCAAACAGAGTCTATTAGAAAGGAATACCATCATTTAGGCCTTGTGAAATATTCATTTCATATGTCAAAGAATATAATACGTATTGTTATAGTGGGTAGATATTATACGATAAAAAAATATGTTATACTAATTTTTAATAGGCTACGTGGGCGAAGCCGTGGGGCACAGGTAGTCGGTTAGATATTTTTATGCACATAAGGGCCAGTTGAGTGTTAAGTACACAAGTCCAGGAGTTCGGTAGTATTAACCAGTTTTGATGTCACATACTTGTCAAAATTGGGTGACCATATAATCTTGCCTCGTCATATTTTTGACATTGCTTTGGGCATAATATGTTGATAGTTAAAATGTACTGATATATCTGTTGATGTTGACTAAATAAAAGGTTATCACTATGAATATATATATGTACACATAACTTTATCCTTTGCAGGGACGCAAAGCTATCAGGATGGACGAGTGTAATAAATTTAAATAGTCCTTCAATTACCGTGACGTCTTCCTATTCCACGCGACGACAGGTGGCGCCGCCTGGTGGATATCAAACTGAAGCAAAGAACCAGCCAATGAGAGAAAAGTATTTTGCCGCCACAAAAGTGACGCCATCATAAACATAATTTGATACCTCGCCATTTTGCTCAGTTCAGTTCTCCTTTGGATTTAGAGTAAGCCAGATCGGCAAAGATATATGGATATAACTGTATGGTTTTGGATTATATAAAGCTAAGTATTCTTCTAGTTAGGTAAAATTAATGTGCTAAATATCAAAAGTGTACTTATGTAATTACTGAATGTGTTGTCGTGTATTGAATAATAATAAGAAAAGAGTTCCGATGAGTTTCTTGCCCATTCTTCTCAACCGGACTAAAACTTTGGAATGGGCACTTAGAGTCATTTTGCCTAGTAATTTTGAAGTATCTGGAAATACTGGAAGTACTAGAAATACAACAATATTATGCGATTTAAACTGTGTCTTATTTATTCTTGTAAGTAATGCAGGTTGTAACATAATGTAGCATAGCCTTCACTAAATGGACCGATGGCCTATGCCCCAATTCTACTAAGCAAATGGTTTAATTCTACTAACCATACAAAATATATGGTTTAATTATACTAAACAATTAGTTTAATTCTACTAAATAAATAGTTCTACTAAACAAATGGTTCAAAAAATTCTTGGTTTTCTACTAAATGTACAAATGGTTTCTACTAAATACTAAATGGTTAAAAAAATTCTTGGTTTTCTACTAAATGTACAAATGGTTTCTACTAAATACTAAATTGTTAAAAAATTAAATACACAAGTAAAATTGCTTTTAATAAAGTAGCAGAGCCGACTTCGATGAAGATATCACTGTATATAAAATTTTATCCCCCGTTTTTCTGTATTTAGGGGTGGTATTCTTTCATAAAATGTATATGGGACCACCTCGAGCGTATAGTCTTCCAAACAAAAAAATAATGTAATTTTCAAACCGGTTTAAGTCATATACTTATTTATGACGGTCATTAATATTTTTTTCACCTGTTTTTCATCTGACGATGTAGTCGAGGTTGGAGAAGGGAGATAACTAGCCAGGCGAGTACCAGAAAATAATCATCATGATACCATATTTTAAACCAGTTGCATAGAACTGTAAAAGAAATGAAATGACATTATTGAATGATCAAACGAACTTACCTGAAGTGAAGTTCGATCTTAATTATCTTGACTTCGTCGAAGAGATTTATCTTTGACTATGTAGTAGTAGCCCTGCTACGTCACAACCTGTCGCACAAGTATTCAGAGTGAATAGGAAAACGATATACCTCTCCCTTTCCTATTCTGACGTGCAACCGCTGCCCGGTTTTCACCTCATTCATTTTAGAGTTGAAGAACAAGAGCAACATTGATGATATTAGAGGGTGATCAAAATGCAATGGGGGATGGGTGGGACCCTAAATCTCTTCGACGAAGTCAAGATAATTAAGATCGAACTTCACTTCAGGTAAGTTCGTTTGATCATTCAATTATCTTGACTTCGTCTCCGAGATTTATCTTTGAGTATGTAGATGTTCAGAGAATTACTATCAATGTTGCGAGGAAATAACCAAACCTAAGAAAGGAATTAGAAATAAGTTTTATTAACAAAATTATATATTTTAACAAAAACAAACCAGTAATTTATGAATCAGCTTCATCTAATAATTATTCGAAAAATTACTTATAAACCAAAACAATAATTGTAAAAAAAAAATTATTGTTCAGGGTTCCATAGAATTATACTCATGGGAAACATTCTGTAAATAATTTTAATAACGAACTAATAGATACTTAGTAGGTAACTAAAAAATATCGCAATTATTCTGTTGACAGTATTGCCACCACATCTTTAATCTTGAAGTGTACTGAAGAGAGCATCACAGTTATTGCTTATTCCGGTACTCATTACTTGATAAAAGCCTTCCCAGACAACACACTCGCTGCCAGGGAAAGTTGACGATGCAGCGGGTATGTTGAACTGAAAGTAGATGAGAGGAGATATTTATTCGGGGAAAATATCAAAGTTTCAGTTATGGATAATGACTTAAATAGAGGGTACCATGGCTGTGACGGCCATTGCGGTACGATCACAATTCCAGTGGCTCCATCATTAATTATTTTACTTAAAACTTTTAATATTAAAGCGAACGGAGGAAACGCGTAAAAGAAAATACATGACCAGACTATGGTAAAGGCGTCAATATTATGAGCATAAGGATCTCTCTTCCAGGATATATACTTGGGGCACTTTGCGTTGACTCGGGATGCGAATAGATCTATGTTTGGTCAACCAAAAGTACGTACAATTTGTGAAAACGCATATGTTGTTAACTCCCACTCAGTGTCTATATTTAGTTTTCTAGATTCGCTGTCGGCCTCAAAATTCAAAGACGATTTGATGTATGAGGCGAAAACAATTATTCTCCTTCCCTCGCACCACTTCCAAATTATGTTTGCAACTTGGTTCAAATGTGGATATTGAACTCCACCCATTCTATTAACATAAGAGATTGCCGTAGTGTTGTCAACTCGTAAGAGGATATCGCAATCTCTTTTTTCATTAGCGAATGATTTTAGTCCAAAATAAATGGCTAGCAATTCCAGGTAATTTATGTGTCTATTACTCTCACTGTCAATCCACGGCCCTCCAGTTTTTTCACCATTACAAGCACAGGGTGGGGACCCTGTGGTGGAAGCGTCGGTAAAAATTTCCATTGTATATTTATGTTGCCTAATTTGATTGACAGTAGTTAAAATGTTATTTTTCCCCCATACTAGGTCATCACGTAAATTATCTGGAATAACCATGACAATGTCATAATTATCATTACTATTTTGAAGAGTCAAATATTTGCTTGACTGCGTGTAGAGCCAACCATAGGCGACAGCAAGACATGCTGCGGTAAGGGAACCAAGAATTCGTGCGAAGTCTCGTATACGCATGGTCTTATACGTTAATAATTTTTCTAAACTCAGTAAAATACTATTTCTTTTCCGTTCGGGTAAGGTAATTAGTAGTAATGTAAGGTCATTGATTCGGAGTTCAGAACAAAGCCTAAAAAGGTACACGAAGTTTTTGGTATTAAACTGCTCTTTGTGAAGTTTATCATAAATCCTAATTTTGTCAAACATTCTACCGTACTATTTACGTTATCTAGACAATTCTCTTCGGTGTCACCTAACAAGTAAATGTCATCCAAATACCGTACTGACTTCAAACCACGTGACCTCAAATGAGTTATAACTGGTTATAAAATTTTTGTAAATATGTACGGCTCCGAGCATAAACCAAAAGGTAGTGCAGTAAATTCATAAAAACCATTGAAATAAAACCTTAAATATTTCCTACGACTGCAATGAATAGGAACTAAAAAATTAGCTTCCTGCAGGTCGATATTGGCCATGTAACAACCTTTTGTTATTATTTTCGTCGCCGTCCTAATGTCTTCCATCTTGAAATGGTCAACATGTACATACTTATTTAACTTTTTAAGGTTTAAAATAAACCTCAAACTGCCATCACTTTTTGGTAGCAGAAAAACATCAGATACAAACTGTCCACTAATTGAATCACATTTTCGTATAGCTTTTATATCTAGTAAATGCATTATTTCTCGGTTTAGAGCAAGAGATTCATTTATAGAAAAAACTCGCTTCGGATACTCCTTCGGACGTTGTTCTGGTAAGTAGTAAACGGGACAGATAGCCTGATACAGCGCTTAAAATAAAGTCATAGTCGGTGACAGAACGAAACGCTTGTAAATAATACTTTAAACGATCAGCGTGTGCCTTTCATTGCATATTTAATTCTATGGACGCGGACGGTCGGCGGGCGCTTGCTGCGTCTGCGCTGGCTGGCGCCGCGTTGTCGGCGGCGGCTGGCGGCGAGCGGGCGGCGGGAGATACGAGTGTAGCGAGGTGCCCGCCCGCCAGCCGTGGCTCAGATAATATGACGTTCGCTGCCCCCCGCCTCGGTTTTGCGGGTAGATTTGACCGACCCATTGTTGGCGCGGTCGAGTCGATGGGCCTTTGTAGTTTAAATTGGAGACAGAAGTACAAGAAGTAGCCACAGCGGCTCGAATTAATAGATTCGTCTTCTTGACGCCACGAGATTCTGCGTGATGGGAATCGGCGATAAGTTTTCCCGCATCATTTAAAGTATGAATGACTCCTGTTATATCGGGATTCTTTTTTAATACATATGTAATAGCTTTACCTAAAGCAGACAGCACCCTGCCAAGTTGATCTTGTTTGCTGAGCAAGCGTTTATCACGTAACCGGCAGTTTTCTCCAAGCATGTCCTGGATCTCCGGATTTAGAGTAGGGGCCTTCGCGAAGGGCACATTTTTGGGACATAAATATATATATATATATTTTTATGAGTTCGTTCCTAGTCTCATTGTTTAGACCATTCAGTAAAATTTTCTGCAATCTCGAAACGATATCAGTATGTAGGTCTCCGTATGCTGTCGGATCCGGCTCGACGTCGTCGAGGGCTGGCAACAGTTCATTGTCATTGATCAGTACTGGAGCGGCCACGGAATTCTTGCTCATTGTACCGCCCGGATTACCAGCAAAGTTAGACTCTTCTGGTACCAGATGTTCTAGGAAAAATATAATGCAATGCTTAAGGAAACATTGTTCTCATTTCAAACAAATGAATATGTGGGTAGGTAGGTAGGTTTGCCGGTAATGCAAATTGTAAGCAATGAGTAGCCTTGGCTAATACTTAGGTAGGCTATAATAATTATTAACACTGTGACTTCTTATTTTGGCATGAAGGTGTGTGAAATGAGTAAATTAGATCGTGCTAATTAGCTGACGATCGAAAGTAATCCCGAAGAATACAACGGGATTTGAAATATAGCTTTCTTTCTCGAAGAATTCAACGAGAGAATTAAAGCAATGTATTAATAACCACTTTCGGGTTGTACATTATCTTCGTATTTTTTCAGTTTTCTTGACCACATATTCTCCTTTGTTTCTTCACGTTTGCGTTACGGCATTTTTCTTGCTTGGAGCTCACTTAGTAAAACACTTGTGCAGTCGGCGCGCGCGCACGGACAAGAATGAGGTGAAAACCGGGCAGCGGTTGCACGTCAGAATAGGAAAGGGAGAGGTATATCGTTTTCCTATTCACTCTGAATACTTGTGCGACAGGTTGTGACGTAGCAGGGCTACTACTACATAGTCAAAGATAAATCTCGGAGACGAAGTCAAGATAAATAACGTTCTTATTTAGAACATGACCCCTAATTAGCATTACCTATATCTAGGCAATGAACTAAGAGGACCATGGCCCCTCAACACCCAGCAACAGAACAATTACAAGCGCTGTCAAAAGTCACATGAACATTTCATACAATCACTTCAAGCTTCTAAAGATTCATTGTAAAGTAGGAAACAAAAAGACTTAAGGCCCTGTAACATCATCTCAAAAATTTCGCAGTCAACATCGAATGCTCCCATAGCCTAGTTGGTTAAGGCGTCTGGTCTAGATAACCGAAGATGCAGATTCGAATCCTGTTGGAAGCGAAATTTTTATGACGTATGTTTATATTTGCCTGTAATAATCGTTAAGTAAAATCCTTTAGTAGTGAAATGAGGTTGCAAATAGCTGATACGTTTGCTTTTTCTTTAATGTTATTTCATAGTTTTTATTTAATTATGAACAAGAAATTATGAATGAAGAAAGCTTTGATTTGACTTGATTTGATTTGAAACATCAAACACTATTAAGTTTAAATATTGTTACGTATATTAGACATCTTTAGATGGTAAATTCCTGTATTTGGTTACAAAAAATATACTAGTTGCCGCACAATATATGTGGTGACAAAAACCGTGCTGTTTTTGCTATTTATTTTAAGATTTTGAACCATTTCTATTTTTAACAAGTCTTCTCTTTCAAAAACTTTTTGCTGTATTTTTTTGCTGGAAATATGCATGGAAACAGATATTTGTGCAACGAAAAACACGACGTTTTGGTTTAGACAGCGCAGCACCTTAAGCACCAAAACCAGCGCTCCCTTTGAAGAACTTTATCACATACTCTTCTCAAGTATTATTCAGAAAATGAAGATAGAAATTGACATCCAGATGCTTTCTGGAAGGGGATTTGTTTCGAGAAATTCATAACTGACGTAAGTTTGGAACAATATGTTATAACTTGATAAGTTACTTATAAGCTTAGATTTTAAGACAAAGAGGATTTGGATCCTCTTACATAACAATATTCTAATGAGATGACGGTATACGGATATTTATGTAAAAAGATAATGCTAACTTAATGCAATCAAGCGAATTTATTTATACCTATTATGCAACGCATACAGTAAACGACCTCTTACAAGTCTTCATAACTTAGAATAAAAATAAAACGTTTTCACTTTTTTTATGTTATTTGGTAACGAGACGAGCTGGTCGTTTGCCTGATGGTAAGCATAACGCCGGCCCATAACAATTGCAGTGCCACTCAGAACTTTGAAACACAAAGGCCTGCGTGGCACTGCAGTGCGCTCGTTAACCTAAGACATTAGGTATTAAGTCTCATAAGCCCAGTAATGTCACTGGCTATTCTGCTCATCAAACCGGAACACAGTAATGCTTGCACATTACTGCTTGGCCGCAGACTTCACAAGCAAAGCGACATTCTACATCATGAGCTGCCCTACACAATCACTTCACAATATACACTGTCTTAAAGAATCCTTGAGTGATTTCCCAACTTATCTGAAAAAAAAAGTCTGTCAGAAGCTTTTCCAGTTGTCTCTTACCCCGATAGTGGACACTCTAAGTGAGTTTATTCCCTAGAGCAGCGCTATACGGACCTTTAGCGTCAGTATACGAAAAGCTCCAAATTGCTTTTAACGCTACCTTAAAGTTAGGATAGAACAAAGTGCGATGGATAAAGGAATCGAGTTCTCTGAAAAAGTCGTCAAAGACACTAAGTTTTTCTTTGTGCGCGCGCATAGGTCTTGTTAGAAATGTGAAAGTGATAGTGTAAGAGAAAATTAGAGCCTTACTTTTTTATTCTATGATAGCCTGGTACTTCTAGAACCGTTTTGAGTTGCATTTTTCTACTCGCCAATACATAAATAATAAAAATACAAAAACAATAATAATTATAATACATAAACAAAGGATGAGCTATTAAATTTTTTGTGAATATCACACATTATAAATTATTACAATCCGGCTGTAAGTCGTTGCGATCTCGCCGCGTGCACTCTGTTAATGTCACTTTCGATCGAGTGTAGATCGACGAGCGGTTCAGCTAGTGAGGTCGGTTCAAATTAGTTCCAAGCTGTGCTAAGAGATGGCTCACACAATTGACTCGCAAAAGGCTGAATCGCGGTGACAAGATTTGCAGGGAATAATAGTTTATATTTTTTTTAAATCAATAAAATTAAGTCTTCGGTCAGTGCTTCAAAAGTGGTTTTATTTATAAAAGTGTACAGTCCTTCGCGAAGTGAAAAAGTAGTGTTTTTACATGGTCCTTCGGAGTCGGATGCCAAAAGTTTGGCAGGAACCAACTGTGTTTTTGGCGACATTGGGGGGTCGCATTGGCTGCTAAAGCGGAAGACGCTTTTTCAGTCGGACAGTTACCGGGTGAGTAACTGTCCCCCTTGAAGACGGCGGCTACCAGGGGAGTAGCCATCGCATCGAAGACGAAGATTGCGGTTGATGGCGCGCTGGCAACGTTGGCTAGTGAGCAACAACGATGGTGATTGATGGAGATTGATGGTGAATTGGTGGATCGGGGTACGTCGTTTGCTGATGGAGAATTAATGCAGCGGAGTACGTCGTTTATTGATGGTGAATGGTGATTGATGGTGAATTGGTGCAGCTGGGTACGTCGTCTGCTGATGGTGAATTAATGCTGTGGGGTACGTCGTCTGCTGATGGTGAATTGAATGCAGCGGAGCGACAACGATGGTGAATGGTGATTGATGGCGAATTGAATGCAGCGGAGTACATCATATTCGGTGATGGTGAATCGAATGCAGCGGAATACATCATATTCGGTGATGGTGAATTGAATGCAGCGTGGTACATCATATTATGGCGATGGTGAAACGGCGCAAATTTAAATTTGGATCGCATCATCTTTCGTGAGTTAGACTGGACAAATTGTAAGTAGTTTAAAGTTTTTTACGTGAAGTGTTTGGACTTATTTGAATTGACTTTAATTTAAAATTTATTGAAGTGTTTGATATAAATTAATGATTTAAGTATTTGAACTTAACTTAGAATACTTTAAGAATAACTAAATAACGGGGAATCCATGCCCGATTTTTCATAGATAATTAAAGGTTTAAACACTTTTTTATTTTATTTTTATTTTATTTATTTCGATAATCCAACAGCGTTAATTACAATTTATTTATATTTTAACAACATTATTTATTATAACTTAGAAAATATTTGTGATAATTTCATTGACTTGTAATTTTTTCGGATTGTTCTCGATTTATTCGTGTTGTTGAATTCTTGCACTTAGAAAATTTTTGTGATAATTTCATTGACTTGTAATTTTTTTGCGGATTGTTCTCGATTTGTTCGTGTTGTTGAATTCTTGCACTTAAAAAATTTGATGTTCTACTTTGAAACAATTAAGATAGAATTTTGTTGCCTATTCTAAAATATTTAAAAACTTTATCTGTATTTAACTTTGTTGTTGTTGGGAATTTCACATTGGACTTTTAATTCAATTATTAATATTTACAAAGATGGAACAACTACTTAATTTTCAAGAAGATTTATATTCTCGAATTATAAAGGCTAAAAGTAATTTTAAAAAGTCTCCGAAAGATAGATTGACTAAAGAATACATAGAAGGAAAAATTGAGTCTGTAGATCAACTTTGGTTTGAATTTCTTGCTGGGCACAAAGATCTAATGAGAAGTTATGACGGCGATGCAATCAAGACTTCATCATATTATAAAAATGACATCTATGATAAATGTGACGAGGTTTTTATGGAATATAAGACAGAATTAAAATTAAAGTTGTCAAAATTTAATGTGCCTTGTGCAAGCGTGGATCGACCAAGGTTGTCAGGGACGGGGTCTAATGTGAGGTTACCTAAGGTTAATATAAATACGTTTTCCGGGAAATGTTATTCGGAGTGGAATACGTTCCGGGACTTATTTCAGTCTTTGATTCATAAAAATAACGAACTAGATGACGTTCAAAAATTGCTGTACCTAAAGGGTTATTTAACTGGGGAGGCTGAGCAATTGCTGAGTAACGTTCCCATTACGCAGGACAATTATGCCAGAGCTTGGCAGCTGCTCGAGGATAGATACAGTAATAAAAAATATTTGTCACATCAAATCCTCGAACAGCTGTTAAACCAAAAGAACCTTACTCAGGAATCCGCCAGTAGCTTGAAATATTTACTGGACACAACAAACAATTGTTTATCAGCTGTAGCAAATATTGGGGTTGATATTGCGAACTGGGATATATTAATAATCCATATAATAGCCAAAAAATTGGATCCAGAGTCTAGGCGACAGTGGGAGTTTAGTGCCACTGTTGGTAGCTCATTGCCCACTTATACTGAGTTTCAAGAATTTCTTACAAAACGTTACCGGGCGCTTGAATTTCTGAACTCTGGATCAAATGTGGCTCACAAGGGTCGGAATAATAATATATCTGTGACTAAAACGAAGTCGATGCATCTTACAAAACTGCAATGTCAATTCTGTTCGGAGGAACACACTCTTAATTATTGTGCCGCATTTCGTAAAAATTCAATTGATTCTCGGCGTAACTTTGTTAGGTCAAATAACATTTGTTTCTGCTGTTTGGGTAGCAACCACACTGCAAAAAATTGTAAAAATAATTTTAAGTGCCGCGTATGCAATAAAAACCACCATTCTCTTCTACACCCGTCAAGTGAACGTTGTACTAGTAAGGGTTATGTCTATCGTACTGCGACTACAGAGCCAAGTACGAGCAAGGCCGCTGACAAAGGGTCATCATCGGGGAATGATGACAAGGTTGAAGCAGTTCCGGTCGTGTCATGTTTTACACGCAAACGGAATACAATTTTGCTAGCAACGGCGTTGGTAAAAACTGTGTCGATGGAGGGCCAATGCTACACAATTCGTGCGTTGTTAGACCAGGGATCGCAGTCGTCGTTTGTTACCGAGGCAACGGTCCAACAATTGGGCTTAATAAAAACTCCTACAAAAACTCAAATTACAGGAGTAGGTGGAGACAAGGCTTTGATCTCCAAGGCGACAGTAAATCTACAGATATCATCTCGTATTGATCCGGAAGTCGTCATAAATGTAAAGGCACATGTACTTAAGTCGATCACCACACTTCTACCAACTAATCAGGTGAAAGCAGTGGAATGGAAGGAACTTCAAGACATCGTGTTAGCAGATCCTAATTATCACACGCCCAATCGCATTGATATACTATTGGGTGCTGAAGTTTACGGACAAATCCTTCAAGAAGGTGTTAAAAGGGGCCCACCAGGTGCACCGGTTGCTCAATGCACTTCCTTAGGATGGATTTTATCAGGCGCTCTTGATGCAATAGATACATCTGAAATAAAGGTTATGCACGTCTTAGAAGATAATAATAATTTATTGAAACGGTTTTGGGAACTCGAAGATGATATGCCTATGTCGAAAGAAAAAATGCAAACGGATGATGAAAAACGCTGTGAAGAAATATTTGCTGCAACAACTACCAGAGATGAAGAAGGTCGATATGTAGTGCGACTTCCGTTAAAAGAGGAAGTACCGATTGTAGAAAATTCCTTGAAGATTGCTGAAAAAAGGTTGTGTGCATTAGAGAGAAGACTTCACGGTGATCTGAAAAATAAATACAAAGAAGTAATTAACGAGTATCTTCAATTGAATCATATGGAACTTGTGCCAACGGATGAAGTGTGCAATCCGAAGGCAGTATACTTACCACATCATGCCGTGGTGCGGGAAGACAAACAGACCACAAAGGTCAGAACAGTGTTCGATGCATCCTGCAAAGGAACTAACGGTAAATCACTCAACGATCATTTATTAGTAGGTCCAACTTTACAAGCGGACTTGAAGCATCTAGTTATGCATTGGAGAGTATCGTGTATTTGTTTGACTGCTGATATTGTAAAAATGTATCGAATGATAAAGGTAGATGAACGTGATGTTGATTACCAAAGAATATTGTGGAGGAATGATTCTGCTGAAGACATGAAACATTACAGAATGCTAAGAGTGACATTTGGCGTAGCGTCCGCTCCATATCTAGCGGTAAAGGCATTACAGCAACTAAGCATCGATGAGGGGCACAAATATCCATCGGCAGCTAAAGCAGTAGCAAGCCAGTTCTACATGGACGATATGTTAGCAGGATGCGAAACTGTAGAAGAAGGAATAAATTTGTACAGGGAAATGAATGAGCTTGTGGAAAAGGGAGGATTTAGTCTACAAAAATGGACAAGTAACAGTGAAGAATTACTGCAGGAAATGAAGGAAAGTGAGAAGAAAAAGGATGAAGGCAAGGAAGAAGAATTCAAGGAAGGATTGAAAATAAAAACAGATGAAGTAATGAAGATCGTTGGACTTACCTGGAATCGCAGTGATGACTCCTTCCGCTACAAGATAGACGTTGCTGACGTACAGGAACCTGCAACAAAAAGAAAAATTATTTCAGATATATGTCGACTTTACGACCCACTGGGATGGGTAGGGCCTAGTATTATTATTTCAAAAATGCTAATTCAGAAACTATGGCTGACTGGTTTGGACTGGGACGAAACAGTCCCAGAAAGTATTTTAATTGAATGGAAAACTTATAAAGAGCAATTAAAAATGTTAACTAACGTATCGATACCTCGTTGGATTGGTTTTAGAAAAGGAGACTACATAGAATTGCACGGGTTTAGCGACGCTTCAAAGGATGCTTATGCTGCAGTTGTATATGCTCGAGTTGTTGATTCCAAGGAGCACATACACGTGTCTTTAATAGCAGCTAAAACTAAAGTAGCTCCTATTAAACAAGTTTCTATCCCTCGACTTGAACTGTGTGGTGCTGTTTTACTAACGCGATTAATGATGGAAGTAGCATCGGTTATGAAAATTGAAAAAACTTATCTGCATGCTTGGACGGACTCCTCTGTGGTCCTCGCTTGGTTAAACAGCCACCCAAGTCGCTGGAAGGTGTTTGTGGCTAATCGTGTGTCGGAAGTAATTTCTAATTTGGATTCTCATCATTGGTCACATGTGTCGTCGAAATGCAACCCAGCAGACGCAGCATCCAGAGGTCAATCCCCGGCTGAACTAGTGAGGAACTCGATGTGGTTTGAAGGTCCAGAGTTTCTGAAAAAGGATCACATTGAGTATACAAAGCCTAAGGATATTAGCACAAATATAGAGGAAGTAGCTACAAGAACTCACTGTACCACAGTTGATAGCTCCATACTGAAAAGATTTTCTTCACTTACGAAAATGGTTAGAGTGATTTCTTACTGCAAACGTTTCGTCGACAACCTGAAAAGGAATAAATTAGACAAAATTGTCGGGTTTTTGACAACCCAGGAAATAAATGATACAATGAATTGTTGCCTACGACAGTGTCAGGAAGAACATTTTAGTGAAGAAATAGCAATTGTCAAGAAGGATGAAAACTTACCAAAGCGCAGCAGTCTGCGAGCTTTAAACCCGTTCTTGGATGAAGATCGAGTCTTGAGAGTCGGTGGTAGGCTGGAACATTCTTCATTGAGTTCAGGTCGCAAACATCCTATTGTGATACCCAAAGAGTCGCATCTAACAAGTCTTATTGTTATGGACGCTCATAAGCAGACACTTCACGGTGGCCCTCAGGCAATGTTGTGCTACTTGCGAGCTAAGTATTGGATTTTGGGAGCTGGGCGACTTGTTAAGTCATGCTTTCGAAGTTGCGTGACATGTGTTAAAAACACAGGAAATACCCATACTCAATTGATGGGACAGTTACCATCAGTGAGGACAACTCCAGCGCGGCCTTTTAAAAGCAGTGGAGTAGACTACGCTGGACCTATCCAAATACGGACAGCTAAGGGCCGTGGTCACAAATCGCATAAAGGATACATTTGTTTGTTTGTGTGCATGGTGACTCGAGCAGTCCATTTGGAAGTTGTGACTGACCTCACTACTGAAGGATTCCTACAGTCGTTTAAAAGATTTGTGTCGAGGCGCGGTTATTGCTCGGACATTTGGAGTGATAATGCCACAAATTTCACAGGAGCAGCCAGCGAACTGAATAAATTATTTAAACACGAAAAGGGATCGATGGTTGCAGACATTGCTGAACATTTAGCCACTAACGGATGCACATGGCACTTCATCCCGTCCCACTCTCCTAACTTTGGAGGGCTGTGGGAGGCAGGCGTGAAATCCGTTAAATATCATCTGAAAAGAACTATCGGTACCTCAACGCTGACATTCGAAGAAATTTATACAGTTCTGGCTCAAATAGAAGCCTGTTTGAACTCCAGGCCTCTCTCAGTGCTTACCGGAACCGAGGATGAAAATTTTACCATCCTTACACCAGGTCACTTTCTGGTTGGTGAAGCTTTAGTTACCCCACCTGAAAGAAACTTTGAATCTGCAAACGTGAGTTCACTACGGAGGTGGCAATATACCCAGAGGATGACTCAGGATTTCTGGCGTCAGTGGTCCAGAGAATATTTAAATAAATTTTATAAAAGATATCGCTGGGCTTCTCAAATGCCTCAGCCACGTATCGGCGATGTAGTTACAGTACGCGACGAAAATTTACCAGTGTGTCGTTGGCTATATGGTAGGGTGATTGCTACTCATCCTGGCGAAGACAATTTAGTACGCGTAGTAACGTTAAAGGTTAAAAATGGTACTATTAAACGTCCTGTAAGTAAGTTGTGTCGGCTTCCCATCACAGATTGAAATCTAAATGTAGTATAGAACAATTTGTTACTTTCATGTAAACTGTACCTACAATTATGTAACCTTTTGTAAAACTTTGTGTTAACTTGATTTTTTTTATATTGTTGTTACAACTAGCGAAGCACATGTTTAAAATGATGTTTTCTTTACTATGGTATGTTGCCAATATTAAGAATTGCAGTAAGCTTATATGTAATAATTTCCTGTATGTAATAATTTGTTAATGTTAGCATTTGATCAGTCATATGTTATGGACAATGCTCAGCTTGTCCATGGTGGGCGATGTATGTTAATGTCACTTTCGATCGAGTGTAGATCGACGAGCGGTTCAGCTAGTGAGGTCGGTTCAAATTAGTTCCAAGCTGTGCTAAGAGATGGCTCACACAATTGACTCGCAAAAGGCTGAATCGCGGTGACAAGATTTGCAGGGAATAATAGTTTATATTTTTTTTAAATCAATAAAATTAAGTCTTCGGTCAGTGCTTCAAAAGTGGTTTTATTTATAAAAGTGTACAGTCCTTCGCGAAGTGAAAAAGTAGTGTTTTTACACACTCCCTGAGGAAGAGCGTCGGACACGCTCGACACCTAGGTCGAAAATATCGACAAATGACGTGAGTTATAGCCGGTTTTTGACAACTTATTAAAGGATGGGCTATTTATGTGTAATAAGACAGTGATGCAACAGTTAGGACACGAGGAAAAAAATACTTCGTAGCCAAATCAGTTATATAAGTTTTTAAACTTTCATGGTCACTAACACAAGAGTTAACTTTAGTAACGGGATATTTACCATGTATTTTATTTGTTTTGTATTTCTTCTGTAGTTGTGGTGTGTCCTACATCGGACAGACTAAGCGTACGGTAGCATGTCGAATTAGGGAACACATAAGGGCGGTCAAAAACAACGACACCCAGAAATCTGCTATAGCACAACATCTGTTGGAAGCAGGTGCGAACCACTGGATTGAGTTACACAACCCTCAGGTGATCTCGACAGAACGCCATTATATACCTAGATTGGTTCGAGAGGCAATTGAAATAACCAAGTATAGGAATTTTAACAGAGATGATGGGTTTCAACTGTCGAGAACCTGGAATCCAGTGGTAAATCTATGCAAAAACTATAAATGTGTCGAAATAAGTTCGCGAGCAGATACCGTAAGTTACGTCTGTCGAGATCAACAGCGAGTTGCGAGTGACTTTTGTGTTGGTGGTAACGGCATCGAGCCGAAAAAACGCGAACGAAAGAAGGTAGACCGGTTCGTTTGCTCATAGCCTTATCGAAGTCTACAATTCTACCCACAGTAACTTCAGTTTCCTCGTGAACATGGCGCTTGCAACAGTGCCGAAATATCGAGGGCTCAAAACAAATAAAATACATGGTAAATATCCCGTTACTAAAGTTAACAAATCAGTTATGCCACAAAGAAACACCCTTGTTAATAATAGTGGTTGGTATCTTCAAAAAAGCTGTTGATGGAGTCTTGATACCTATTTATTTGCTTTATTCTGGACTAGCTGCTGTCCGCGGTTTCACCCGCGCGGAGATATTGGATTTTATGTTTTTTATTTTTTGCGCGGAACCCTAATTCTTTTTTAAAATAAAAGTAGCCTAAGTTACTCCTTATAACATCCGCTATCTGCCAGTGAAGGTCCCGCCCAAATCGGTCCAGCTGTTTCGGAAATTACCCGGAACAAAGAGACAGACAGACAGACAAAAAATGTCAAAATGGTTATTTTGTTATAGGTACCGTATATACTTTCATATGCATTTGGTAAAAAGCTGTTATTTTGATATTACAAACAGTCAATCTGACTAGCTACAAATATCCTAGCTGAAATATCCTCCACTGAGGAGACCTTTGCCGAGGCTCATTCACTTCACTAAAACCTTCGTCATAGAAAAATGTGCTTACACACTAAAAGAAAGTGTCTACGATATGGTGACCTGTAGGAAATATGGACCGTGACCAGGCAGAAGTAAAAGAAAAATAATGAGGTACCATTCAGTACTTCCGGATAAAATCTGATTTCTATTTCTTTATGAAGAATTGGAGCGTGAATTTTCGCTTAATCTGTTGTGAGCGGACTTTGTCCAAGCGGAACTAATGCCCACTATTATGTTCGCGTAAAAGGTCTATATTGGTTTTAAAAGTACCTAATGCATTAACTTTATTAGTGAAGGTTTTATCGAACCCAATGCAAAATCTTTGAATGGATTTTTTCCCAGCGGCAAGCGTATAAGCTTGGCGGTACCATCGTCGCTCGTGCTTGCGTGGCACTGTACTGTGCTCGTCGCGCTGACGGATCTGAAATTTCCACGACCTAAAAGATTAGATAAAAAATGAACATAGTTGACTATTGTCAACTATGATCTTTACCCCAATGGTAAGCCACATGCCATAATAAGTATAAGAGAAAGTCCATGGTGGCATGCATTTGGTAAAGCTTCAATTTAAAAACGGATTTTATGTTTAAATTCAACTAAAATACTTTATTTTTCTCACTATATTATTTCCCACTTGGAGAAATAATAAGTTATATTGAAATCAAATTGTTGTATATTATTTTTTTATGTCAAGGAATCTTTGATATTCAGACTAGGTCAAAGTGATTGGAGTACTATTACTCCAATCACTGTGTGCAGTTTTGTTATTATTCGTAATTCGATTGCTATCATGCCTGCTATATGAGCTGCAGTTAAAATAAAGCTATAGGTAATACTTGAACTGCGGCGCAAGTACGGAAGTCGGTTCGATAAATTTGGCGAATCGAAAAATTTATCGAATGTTGCGAGTACCGAAGACTGATCGTAAAGCATTGTAGTAGCTTTATGTTCTCTTTTGATTCGACCTAGCTATTCGATAGCTTTTGTCGATTGTATCAAGGCTCGATAAATTATATAAAAATTCGATAAAACCCACTTAATCGATTTGAACTGTCAATTTTATCGATCGAAAAGATCCATACTTGCGCTGTGGTTCCTTTCAAAACTTTCAATCTCACACCACTGACGAAATAATCAAAACTAACGAAAAACTATCTACATCCAAATTACCGCAAAAAACCTTCCCGCCCCACCACTTACTATATCTGTCGCAAATAAGAAAAAGTTCCCTCCGCGGCCACGCCCAACGTTACTATGAGGAAGTCAGAAGCCTCAATTCCAGAGCAAATCTCCTTATATTTCACTGGACCGCTAAGCCTCTTACCACTGAATAATAATGTAAGCAGTAGCAAAGTTCACGTTGTACGTCTGACGGTTTGTTTAATCAGAGAGATAGGTCTTCAGTTCTGGTTAGTATTTTGATGGAACGTTGAAATTGGTCCGCTTTTCAGCAGGCGGCCTTTGTTTGTTTTGCCGGGTACTGGTTTCAAATTATGCCACTGAACCTGTCCCGTTTTTCGTGAAAGTATAACGTCGAAGTATAACTTCGAATCTATCATTTTCTTACCAAGATGTATATAGATTTTTTATGCTATTTGGTAACGAGACGAGCTGGTCGTTTGCCTGATGGTAAGCATAACGCCGGCCCATAACAATTGCAGTGCCACTTGGAACTTTGAGACACAAAGGCCTGCGCGGCACTGCAGTGCGCTCGTTACCCTGAGACATTAGGTATTAAGTCTCATTAGCCCAGTAATTTACTGGCTACTCTGCTCATCAAACCGGAATACAGTAATGCTTGCACATTACTGCTTGGCGGCAGACTTCACGAGCAAAGCGGTGGTAACAACCCAGACGGATACTCGCATAAAAGTTAGTCCTACCACAAAACATAGTATATAACTGTCTTACTGGATATATTGTGCTGTACACTGTTCCTCCGTTACCATGGATCATTCTCCGCAATTCATACTTCAAGTATTATTTACCGCTCATTTTCGATAATTCCGGCTTTGGTGGCCGCGTTAGAAGAATTAGGGACAAACAGGAAAATAGTTTACGCTTTGCTTTAATTTTGGACGATGTGAATGCATACAATTATTTCTAGAAAAGGAGCTAAATCATATTTTTATGGGTTAGTTTACGCCCTGCTGCTAATTATACAAATTTTAGGCCCTTTATCATTCAATGTTTTCATACGCATAAGCAGGATACATAATTATGTCTAAACTATCTGCTGCCCGCGGTTTCACCCGCGCGGAGATATTGAATTTCACAGTTTTTATTTTTTTGCGCGGAACCCTAATTCTTTTTCTAAAATAAAAGTAGCCTAAGTTACTCCTTATAGCATCAGCGATGTGCCAGTGAAGTCCCGTCAAATTCGGTTCTGCCGTTTCGGAGATTATCTGGAACAGACAGACAGATAGACGGACAAAAATTTTAAAATGGTTGTTTGTTATAGGTACGTTCGTATGCAATTGGTAAAAAGCTGTTATTTTGATATTACAAACAGACACTTCAATTTTATTTCTTTGTATAGATAGTTAGTAAAGATGATTTTCGAATAATAGCTCAAAAATTTAGTTTTAAAATAGAGCTATTAAATTCCCTACAAACTTAAAATTACAATTATATATTTTTTAAATTAGGACACTTTAATAATGTTCTATACTAACTATTTAGATCTATGTAATATATGTTACTTACGTGTGTAATGTCTCAATAATTAATGGTTCATTCATTAAGGAGATTAAGGACGTGATAGTGTGTATAAAAATCTGTAAGGCGTAAACACTCTAATGATTAAAGACACGATTATTCCATTATTGCTGGAAACTAAATAATCGTGTTGTATTTCAAAACTGGAATAGTAGTGGTAGTCAAAAACATTTGCAATAAATGATTTTGAATTCGGATAATAACTTTTTTACCATGCATTATTTTTTGCTGTTACATTGCCGTATCGGGTTACACGTTTTAAATTAAAAAAATATTAAATTACATACTCATCTTAAATTCACAAAATAAACGACTAATTTAAATTTTTAGCATTACAATTGTCTTCACCAATCTACCAAAAATCATAAACAAAATTACCTCTCGCTTTTACAAAGACCGTCTTCAATGACATTATAATTCTACGGTAACAGTATTTAATTTCGCAACAGCCAGAGAAGGTAAACCGCAGGATAGCTGCTTCGGTTACAAGTAACTTTACTTGAAGTAATAAGCCTACCTGAGACAGGAAGGAATTCGCTCCTAAATTAATTGTTGCGAATCTCTGTGTTGTGGGATACAGATGTTGAAGGGTGTTTTAAACTGGGGAGGTGCCTCGTGGAATTCAATTTTGTCTCTGTGGTTACAATAATTTGATGAGAGAAAGATCTGAGGCGTCTGAGAATACGGCTGACAGTTTCAGAGGCTCGACAAAAATGAAAAGCTTTTTTCAATATGCCGCAGCCACTGCTCTTCGCGCTGCTTGCTATAAGGGGCCCATTATACGCAATGCATGATTGATGGACGCATCAATTACGGACCACGCAATAAGAATGGAAAACACATGATCACCGCTTGACGCATATCGTGCCGTCTCATGTGGTGCTCGGTGGAAATCTAGTTCGAACGCTAACCGTGGTATTTGAGGAAGTGCTCACGTGCTCACGTAAGCCGCTTCTACGATCTCTACTCAAAAAAAATAGTTTCACAACCACTGCGTGTTCAGTGCAAAAGCCGTGATAAATACGCGGTGGTGTGTAAGTGATATATGTAGCGTAAAGCGGAGCAGTCGTCGCAGTAGAAGGTACTATACTAGTCTGTGCTTAAACTTCAGATTGTCAGATTACCATTTGACAGCGAATTTAGATTCATTATGATCAATGCACATTTATTGTTATTAACAGTTTATTTTTTTGTTTCAGGTAAGTTTTACTAATCGCAGTGTCGTGGTATAGTGTAAGTTCAACTTCAACTTCAACTCTTTATTTCGTGGCTGTAGTGTAAGTTTCTTTTAAGTTTTCTTTTTTATCACGTGATAGTGACTAAGTTCCGAAACCCGAAGACCGAAATCAAGATTAGTTTTTCTTATAAAAAATATTTTTAAATTTTACCTAAGTTTTTCCGAAAATTTTCTATTGTACAAACCTTGCCCAGACTATGTTAAAAAAAACAGCTAAATCGGTCGAACCGTTCTCAAGTGATGCCCGGTCGTTCTCTGTCAAAGTATATGTCCAGGCGGTCATGTATGTTATACAAAATTACATGATATATGTACACAGAAAATGTGTTTGATGTATTTTTCTACAAAAATAGATTTCGTTTGCGCGGATCCCTCCGCAAAAAAAAAAATGTCGGTTGGAAGCGTTACGATGTCTCCCCGACTAGCGGGGCCTGCCATTTTTTTTCATTCTTATATCCTTTACACTAGGATACCCTCACTTTGCAGGCAGGGCTACTACCAACTTAGCCACGGAGCCATATATTCTGTATGCACGTGGCAATTGATTTGTATATACCTATAGATAGACATTAAGTTCTGCGTAAATAGACCCATTTTTATCTTAATATACCAAAAATTGTCTGACGTTTTAACATTAAACTTAAATGCAGGCCTGCCTCATTCCCATCCCCGCACATTCCCACAGTAGGTACGTACTTTCTATCGATCCGTGTAATCTCTAATCTTCAGAAAACAGGCTATCCCTTCGTAATCAGTTCTCGCACACTTGATGAAGTAGGTAGTGGAGTTTGATTCAAAAGAAACTTTCCTACCCAACTAGTATTATATAACGGGCGAAGCTTTCTTGACCTCAGAGAATGTGACCGTAAGCGATGAAATAGAGAACATAATCACGGTACAAGGTCACCTTTGATTTGGATAAAGTTTGAAGCGAATATTATTTGTAATTACTTGTTACTATGCCGGGTGTATGTATGGTTTAGTTGTAGTTAAGTCGTCCACCGATTTGTTGGTTTGAATCTTCCAATGAGCTTGAAGTTTTGGTGAAGGGAAACAAAGCAATGCAGCCGTGGTGCTATGAAGTGACCTTGAGGTACCATAGTGCCAAGGTGCCTCAAGTTCAAAATATATTACTAAGTCGTAGGACTACATAACTTTTCATACGAGTGTCCGTTTGGGGTGGCATCGCTTTGTTCATGAAGTCTGTCGGCAAGCAGTAATGTGCAAGCATTAATGGGTTCTGGTTTGATGAGCAGTTATCCAGTGAAATTACTAGGCTTATGAGATTTAATATTATCTAATATCACAGGGTAACGAACGCACTACAGTGCCCGCAGGCCTTTGTGTTTCAAAGTTCAGAGTGCCACTGCAATTGTTATGAGCCGGCGTTGTGCTTACCATCAGGCAAATGTCCAACTCGTCTCGTTATAAAATAGAATAAAGAATTAGCACTTATCAGTATACAATTAACAGTATCATTTCACTACTTAAATCCCATCAGCTCCAAAGGCGCTCCAAGGAACGAATTTTCTGAACAATGTCGGTTGATTGCACCAAAACTAACTAACTAGATTGATTATAAACTTGCCAGCGTTCGGACAACTCGGCAGATGTAACAGACCTGTCACAGGTTAGATAATACAAGACGCTTTGAGACGGGAATTGAGTTACACGAACTTCATTCAGAGTTTGAAGGGTGCACGTCTGTTAGTGGTTATTGGTTAGGCTGTGGCACTTGCTTGACGTTTAATAAACCGTCTGTCTTTAGACAAAACGTTTTATGTGCGTTTTACGGTGAAAATCTTTTGACAGTTATCGTGGAAAAGATGACATTTCGATGGATGGATTAGGGGCCCATTAGACGATGGGTTTGCTGTCAGTTGTGACAATTATTCAGGCTAACTGACGGTGATTGTGGCTTGTCCGCGTTTGGCTTAGAATGATTTGGACTAGGTCATCAGCCCTTCTAGTGGGGGCCCGACCTACGCCATATCTTCCGGTTCGTGGTCACGACTCCACAACTCTCTTTTCGATTAGCTGTTGTTTCTGCGTGCGATGAGGCTTTCTCATTGTCATTTCAACTTTCGAATTCTGAATGCTATGTCGGTGACTTCGTAGTTGTACATTTACAATTGAAACTAAATCTAGAGTAGTTATAAGCAACCGTTGAAATAAAAATTTTGTTCAAAATACCCGTAATAATGTTAGTGGTAGGTCTAACTCTTCTGCGAGTGTCCGTCTGGGTTATTACCACCGCTTTGCTCGTGAAGTCTGCCGCCAAGCAGTAATGTGCAAGCATTACTGTGTTCCGGTTTGATGAGCAGAGTAGCCAGTGAAATTACTGGGCTTATGAGACTTAATACCTAATGTCTCAGGGTAATGAGCACACTGCAGTGCCGCGCAGGCCTAAGTTTCACAGTTCTGGGTGGCACTGCAATTGTTATGGGCCAGCGTTATGCTTACCATCAGGCAAACGACCAGCTCGTCTAGTTACCAAATAGCATAAAAAAAAACCTTATCATTAAGCCCCGCACACATTGCTCAATGGTGCATAAATACACACTTAATACACTCTTTTACACCATTTCCCACGATTCTAGATAGCTCACTCACTCACTCACTATTTCAGGCATTAAACCGACTCATAAATAGAAGAGAAAGTTGGCTGTCAGCCAAAATGGAAGGAACATTTGTAACTTCAGAATGCTTGCTTTTTTCAGTTCCAAAGTTTTAAAACCGGAGTTGTTGGCTAGTTTAAACTTACCTTCGTATCTTTAAACAGTGTCTCGACTTGGTTATTATCTTGAAACTCTATTACATCCACTCGAGATCTCCTCAGCTACTCACCTCAACTGAGAAAGAGAACGACATTAGGACAGATGTAGGAACAGTAGGTGTTAGGACTACCTCATCTGCGAGTGTCCGTCTGGGTGGGTCCGCTTTGCTCGTGTAGTTTGCTGCCAAGCAGTAATGTGCGGGTATTACTGCGTTCCAGTTTGATGAGCAGTCAGTAATATTACTGGGCTTAAAGTCTCTGCGTAACGAGCGCTCTGCTACTGTAGCGCGCTCGTGCTTTTATGTTTCAACACTCTGAGTGGCACTGCAATTGTTATGGGCCGGCGTTATGCTTACCAGGCAAACAATCTACTGGTCTCATTGTCAAACAATAATAAAAAAAGTAATACTCATTTTGGGAGTCCCGTACGGTTTTTGGAGTATCGTTTTTGCTTATCTATACCAATTAATAAAATTGAAGTGTGTGTTTGTAATATCAAAATATCAGCTTTTTACCAAATGCATACGAGTATGAAAGTATATACGGTACCTATAACACAACAACAATTTTTCAAATTTTTGTGTGTCTGTCTGATTGTTCCGGGTAATCTCCGAAACGGCTGGACCGATTTTGACGGGGCTTTCACTGGCAGATAGCTGATCTTATAAGGAGTAAGTTAGGCTACTTTTATTTTAGAAAATGAATTAGGGTTCCGCGCAAAAAAATTAAAACGATGAAATCCAATATCTCCGCGCGGGTGAAACCGCGGGGCAGCAGCTAGAAGACTATACAATTCTACAGTTAAATTCTACGGCTAGCTAATCCAGCACCGCCTTACTATCATGATTGCATCATGATGATTTCCTTCACCAAAAACCCAAGATGATAATGATGCAAAATTAGATACGGAAATATCAACGCCCGCTCAACTCGCTCTCAGCTGATTTACTTATACCATCGCCCCAAGGACTGAAACGTTACACCCTTCATAAATTGAAGCACCACCAATAGTTGGCCGACATCCAAACTTGAGGGTACATTGTAAAGTTCTCGGTTGAACGCTCCGGATTAGTGGGTGCGTTGAGGCTGTGAAATCAACTGGAAGTTAGATATGTAGGGGTGTTTGATTTTGATGACGGCAAGACAATAGGGAAACTTGTTCGCAAATGGTTGTTCGCATGGATACGAAATTAAATATTTTTTCTTACTACATTATGGTACCTATAAGCTGTGTAATCTATGTAAATGTAATTATGTCATATTTATTTTTGCTACGAATAAAGTTTTTTTTTCTTTCTTTTCTTTCTAAAGCGGATATAGGTTAAGTTTATATTCTGGATATTAATTTATTTGTGGGCGTCATGAATATCCAATAAATTACCTTAAACTATAAAGTAATTAAATCACGAAAACTGCGTGGTGGTTAGGTATTTTATATACCTGCGGTGCAAGTACGGAAGTCGGTTCGATAAATTTGTCGAACCGAATAACTCGATAAATTTATCGAATGTTGCGAGTACCGAAGTCTGATCGTAAAGTATTGTAGTAGCTCTATATTCTCTTTGGATTCGACCTAGCTATTCGATAACTTTTGTCGAAAGTATCGAGGTTCGATAAATTATATAAAAAGTCGATATTACCAACTTTATCGATTTGAACTGTCAATTTTATCGAATTTTATCGATGAAAAAGATTAGTACTTGCGCCGCTGGCTAGCTACCACGTATACAGGGATGTATAATATATAGACCCCGCACAAGACTGCATTAGTACTAAATTAAACTTTTTGATTTTCTAAATAGATTTTATGTTGACCGTTATGATATTATTACTATTACTGTTAAATGTTCAGATACGACTCTTGATATGACGAGAATAATCGTCGTGAGAAAAAAAATCTTACTGCAGACACATATAATAATAAAAATTATGCCTATAATATATAAACCTAATAGCAATTTTTTTATGTTATTTGATAGCGAGACGAGCTGGTCGTTTGCCTGAGGGTATATGGCTATATATAATGTAAGACTAACAGCATAATAATATTTTACACGGCGTTCTCATGCTATCAATATAACTGAAAACATAAAAGAGACAGAGTAGATAACATTGACCCTCTGGGAGCTATTACGGCAAAACACTTCTACGGTAATAAAAAGCTGTTTACTCGTCGTAAACAAAGTTTGGGGAGAAGTCTTTACGAATAACGTAGTATAATGTGTTTTAGTACACTTGCACAAGTGAAAATGAAATGCAGGCTTGTGCATAAACACTAGTTTTAAACTTTTACGGTTATACCTGGAACATAAAATAATGTTGTAATTAGACATAGCACTGCGTACCAAGAAGTAGACATATTTAATAAGTGGCCAAGGGACATGAAATAAATTACTTCCAAGCCCACTATGTTTGAGAGGAAAATCATAACTTTTTTTTATGCTATTTGGTAACGAGACGAGTTGGTCGTTGCCTGATGGTAAGCATAACGCCGGCTCATAAAAATTGCAGTGCCACTCAGAACTTTGAAACACAAAAGCCTGCGCGCCACTGCAGTGCGCTCGTTACCCTGAGAAATAAGCCCAGTAATTTCCCTGGCTACTCTGCTCTTCAAACCGGAACACTGCTTGGCGGCAGACTTCACGAGCAAAGCGGTGGTAACAACTCAGAGGGACACTCGCAGAAGAGTTAGCCCTACCACTAACCAATATCTTTTGGAAAGCAGTTTTCATGGTCTGGAGAATTACTTAGCAAAGACATTATTGTAAGCTTGTACACAATTATATAATTAGGGTGCTTTCGCATTAGTCACCATGTTCGCTGCCACACTATACTGACTACTTTTATAAAACTATGAACTGAAAGCTTGTAAATAACACGAAATAAAAGTCTAACCCACTGGAAATTTGGAAAAACAAAAACAAGCATAAAAACAGCAACTTGAACACCCCTTATCAAGGGCGGATTCATTCATTTCCTTTCCGTCAACGATATTATCTCAATGTTGATTCCTGTGAAAGAAAAAAAATATCTCACTTTTTGGGGTTCACTAAAACGATAAAAATAGCTTGGACATCTATAATGATCATGATATGACCGAGAATGATAACGGTAACATCGTGATAATAATTAAAATTTCGGCTCAATCGAACACCTTGAAGTGGGTCAAATTTTGTTTGAAAGATTTGTTGTAAACAAACTTCCAACATGGCATGTTAAACAAACGCTTGTAATAATTAAAAGAATCGGCCACATCGGTGCCGCGCGACCCGTCTAATATCTCAAGTGACTTTTATACGGGACCCTCCATTAAAAATCCGTCCAACCTTAACTTTTTCACACAATATCGCTTTTTGTCGGCCGTCACGGGCCATTATTCAGCGAGGACAGGCACGAGACTTTGATAAATATATTTTTGTGGAGATGTCGTTATCCACGTCATGTGGGAATTACTTGTTAATAACGAAATAACGTAACTGCGAGATGAGGGTGTCACCACGCGTCCTATCTCCTTGAGCGATAAAATCGGAACGACATTTTTTACACTATAAGAGACATAACAACGTTGGTGTCCACCGAAAGCTAATTTTAGTTATGCTTAGTTCACTAGGTGGGAGGACTAACTCTTCAGCGAGTGTCTGTCTGGGTCGGTACCACCACTTTGCTCGTAAAGTCTGCCGCAGTGTGCAAGTACTACTGTGTTCCGGTTTGATGAGCAGAGTAGCCAGTGAAATTACCTACTGGGCTTATGAGACTTAATACCTAATTTCGCAGGGTAACGAGCGTTCTGCAGTGCCACGCAGGCCTTTGTGTTTCAAAGTTCTGAATGGCACTGCAATTGTTATGGGCCAGCGTTATGCTTACCATCCGGCAAACGACTATTAGCTAATCCCGTTACAAACGTTATTTCATTAAGGTAACTGATATTTTGGTGGAAACACGGGGGATAAAATTTTATATATTGTGATATTTTCGTTGCAGTCGGTTCCAGCCGGCAGTGAGAATAAATCTCATTTTATGCAGACTGTAGACGCTTATGCAAGTTTGCGTTTTGCTGTCAAAATAACCATGCCTTTGCATCAAGCGCGGATTACGAGATAATAAACGCGCAAGCGCGGCTTGATGCAAAACCATCAAAAAACCACGAAATAGACAAGAAAGGCAATACCAGATAGTGCTATATGCGTCAAGGGGGACCGTGGTTTTTCCATGGTTTTCTCGTGGTCGCGATTGATGCTTAATGCTTATCCATCGATCATGAATTAGGTGTGAGGGCTGCCTTAAATCCTTATTTTCCCCGAAATTTAACGCGATCCAGAAGCGCGTTTAGTTTTGGCGCGTAATATTGTTTTGCATATAAATTAAACAATTCTGGTACTACTCTCCGAAGTTTGTTTGATTATCCTAACTGGAAATGTCCGTCGGGATTCTCGTGTCAAGTACTACACGTACCGAGAACTTTATGAATATTCAAATGAAGTATTGAATAGGTACCCTTATGCCTACAATAGTTTATTCAAAGCTATCATAATGTATATAGTGAGATAACTAAGTGGTTGGTTTAGTTTAGGAGAGGAATTTTAGTGAAATTACTGGGCTTATGCAGAGTAATAAATGCACTGCAGTGCCGCGCAGGCCGTTCTGTTTTAAAGTTCTGAGTGGGACTGCTATTGTTTTAGGCCGGCGTTATGCTTACCATCAGCCGTCCCGTTATCAGCAACAGAATAAAAAAATACAGAAGAAATTCTGGCCCGAAAATGGAAGTTGGAGTCCCGTCTGCGGCAAATTATTTGAGACTAGCTGTACCCTGCTGCTTCACCCGCGTAATAAAGTAATCTAAGTTACTCCTTGTAACGCCAGCTATCTGCCAGTTAAAGTCTCGTCAAAATCAGTCCAGCCATTTTGGAGATTAGCTGGAACAAACACAGACAATTTTGTTATAGGTACCGTATATACTTTGATATGCATTTAGTAAAACGCTGTTATTTTGATATTACAAAGAGACACTTCAATTTTATTTATATATGTCTAGAGTATAGATGTTAATATTTACTTTTTATTTAGGTATTAGGTAAAGCAAACATATTATGAACCAAATAATTTTAATTTTACAAGATTTTTTAATATCGGTTTCTGTTTGTCATCTGGCTCGATTGGCAACGTTTTTTTTTTGTCGACTATTACCCAATATCTTATAGTACTGAAGTTTTGCACAGACAGTACAATACATTTTTTAGAAATAATAAAATTTTAAATAATTAATGCGGGACCTCATTTACGTAACTATTAGATAAAGAAAATTTGTTATAATTTTTAGAAGCATCTGTTTTAATTTTTGCGGCAAAAATAAAAATTCTAAATAAAGACGGCCATCATGGCAACGGTTTTTCCAAACTGTGTAACATTACTTTCACCATTTACCATAAAACATCTTGATACTTGATCGTAACCATTTCAAAAAATTGACTCCGAAGTACTGTCATTATTCCACAATGCCTTTACGATATGGCTTAAGATAATACGGAAGGACGATACCATTATAACGACAGGGTTCTATAAACTCGCGTATATTCTTCACAAAGACAGTCTTATAACCCAGCTGCCACAATCCCAAAGGATCAAGCGTATTCCAATAACGTTAGACGTGACACGAAGCTAGAGATGTCGTTAATATTTTGGCCGGACGTTTTAGCCGGATTCATTGGCCAGAACTTAATTCTATTCTATTTATAAAATATGTTAAACGACATGATTTTATTAACTAGTTATTATTTGTGGTAATAGCTTATACGTAAATACTATAAACAACATCGAGTCTTGTAAACTAATTGGTAGGCCTAAAATAGTAAAAATCAGTGAACTTTTTTAGCTTTTCGTGTTCAGCACTGCATGAATTGACTCATTGTACCATTAAAGAAAGTAGGGCCACAAAAAAAATGCACCTCAACAAATTGCATATTACTTAACTATGATTTTAAGCTGGTCAGCGGGTGTCACACTAGCGTACAGAATCCCATTATGAGTATATTATAGAAAGTTTTAAAAACACTCCTATAACTGAGAAAATAAAAGAAAGACTCGTTTGGTAGTATGGACAATTGGACATATTCAGATACCCGGACAATACATTTTAAAGCTTGTCCTTTTTAAATTTGTCAATGATAAAACGTAAGCATGGAAGACTACCCGCCACTTGGCTGAGGATCGTCGAAAAAGACCGAAAAGATGAATTTCTTTTCTTCTTTTTCTTTGTCCCCCTTTCTCGTGGTCGGCTTTCCTTTTCCTTATTTTTCCATCAATGAAAAGCGCTGAATTACGGTTTTGTGCAAATTTTGATAAGTTTGATGACAGCACTGCATAAAACCGTGCTTGAGCGCTTTTCATTGATGGAAAAGTAAGGAAAAGGAAAGCCGACCACTAGTAAGGGACACAAAGAAAAAGAAGAAAAAAATCTATTAATAGAAAAACCGGGCTATTTGCGTACAAGATAATATCAAACCATTTTTCAGACTAAACTTGGTCTACAAACAGACTTATTTGTCTTATTACTTTGATTTCAATCAATAAGATTGTAAATGGTTAGTATTCATAGTCTAAATTCTAAGCCGTTTTAAGCACCTAATTTGAAATCAAATCAAATATTTATTTATTGAACACTGATCCATCAAATTCAACTCATCATTTTTAAATTAATTTAAAATGGAGTTCCGCAAAGTAACGCCTGATTCCATCAAATAAATTATTTTGCTAAAAATAACTAGCCGGATTCTACCACATCTCTACTCTGAACGGGTGCCTATATCGTATACGATATTAAATTCTAACCTCAGCGAAAGAATTTTTTAAAAGTGCACGGTGTCACAATGAACTTCGCCCGATTGCATTCAAGAGACTCCGTACTAGTGATGCCTTTTATTCCATTCTCCGGTCTTTTCAGGTTGAAAGCCGAGAATCGATATCGAGAACGCTTCAGTCAGCTATCTTATTCGATAAGGATTTGCTATCGGCACATCGATTCATTTGAAGTTGCTAGTTGCAATTTTAAACTTTTTAAGCGTTCGATTTGCAACTTGAAAATGGAACGCATAAAAAGTAAGTTTGTTAACTGGCTGTCTAGATCTTTGCGTTTTTATTATCGTGAGTTGCGGCCATTGACGCTTTTTTGTTCATCTGACTTCAGTAAGAAGGAGATGGATTCTAATTCATCCGTTTTTTGTGTGGTGATTTTACTCGATTTCTGCTCTGCGCGAATATTATAAATGCGAAAGTGTGTTTGTTGGTTTGTTGATTTGTTGATTTGTCCTTATTTGACGCAGTAACGGAACAACGGGTCGACGTGATTTTTGGCATAGATATAGTTTATGGACCGGGAAGTACCATAGGCTACTTTTTATCCCGGAAAAATGCACGGTTCCTGTAGAAACGCGGGTGAAAACCACGGGCAGAAGCTAGTAAATAATAAATGTAAATAGTCCGCCAAAATAAATACAATCTATTTCTGTACTCAACATAATCCTGTAGTATCGTAATATTTTACATAAGATTAGCAAATTATCCAAAGGGTATATTGCGGTCAAATATTCCAAAAGATAAGAATTAACTGTAGAGATTAATATCTCGTCCAACCTTACTAAGTCCTTAGTACAAGTAATTTTAACAAATTGTTACCAATCTATTGAAAGGAGATAGCAAAAGGTACTCATAAAATTAGATTAAATAAGGGTTCTGCCTAAGACTGGAATCTAAGAAGATAATTTTGAGAAGAATTCGGTCCTTTTTCTATTAAAATTTTAATAAACTTAATTAGTTACAGAAGAGTGCTCTCTAAAAAATATAATGTAAGTAGTGAAATTCTTTGATCGGTAAACCAATAGAGATCATTTGAATGCTTTAAGTATGTTTTAACTGACTTTAAAAAAAGGAAGTGGTTCACATCTGTATTTATTTGTGTCGATGCTTCTCGATTTCTCCCCCAATTTCTACAACCAAATTTTATAAATTATAATGCTAAGGGTTTCAATCTGGGTTTGAAACTGTGTATCTGGATATCCTAATTTAATGAATGTTACCTGTTTTGTGATTTTTTATTTATTAATCACAGAATCAACAGCACTTAGGTAAAAACTATAAGCTAAGAAACTTTTCTTCACTTTTTAACAGATTCTTTCTTTATAGTTTAAAACAAATGAGTATTTTTAAATCAAAACATTATCGCTTACATTTTCTTAGTACATGATAATATAGTAAAAATTTATTCCCATAAGGAAAATACATGAGTCGTAACTTATAATCATAACTCATATGACAATAATGTATAGACAAAAGAAGAAAATTTAACGTAAATGCTCATCTTATATCTATGTGAATTAAATAAGTAAATTGTCAAGCGATCTCGATGATTCGTTTTTTCATGAGTAGGGCATATCTTAAGGATGGTCACATTCCTCCTCTATCTTCCAATCAATCGTTGACGCTGGTCATGCGTGCGTTTTTGTACGGGTGGTGCGGGGACTAAGCATTTGGTCCGTCCGATTTCCCAAGGTCCATTGGCTGTTATATACGCCATAGGGTAGAAAAATAGGGGATAAAAGGCAATATTTTGCCCTCTTACTGGTCACAAAATGATTTTACAAGCTTTTATTGAACCTTGCCTTGTTAGTATGGGTCAAATCTTGCAACCTAAATTTGACCCACTCCCCGATGTTTGATTGAGCCGAAATTTTATGTATTATGTGGAGATTTTCTTAGTTCTCCAATAATGTTAACAAACTTGACTCACCAATCGACCAATAAGCATGGACAGAAATTAAAATTCGAATCATGTTGGCGATCGGTTAACTCGGATCGGATACTGACGTCATTGGTTGGCATCAGCCGAGTTTGTTTACATTATTAGACAAGTATAGAAAACCAATATTAGACAAGTATGTAAATATTATGACACTGGAATACAATGATGTCACAGAGCTGGTCTGATGATGAGCAGGAACTCTATACCGAAATGACGTAACCCATTGAGATTGGGCTCGTTTGATTTGTCTTTACAAATTCTCTGATACTAGATGGTGTCCAGGGTCCTGATGATAGAACAGAAAGGTGGCCAAAAGATTACAGTACCAATAACGTATTTTATAAAAGCTTGTGTGTAAAAATATAAATTTCCACAAAAAAAACTTTTTAAAGCGATCTTTTCCGAATACAGTCTATTCAGAACGCTAGGATTGTATTTTTAAACTCAATAAAAAAATAGACCAACAACGCGAGGCGATTTAAGCTCACCGAGCAAATTTCACTTTCACCGGCTGAATCGGGAAAAAGATTTTTTCGTGGCAATTGAAATGGTTTTTTTAGCGACAAAAATTTTTTCGAGTAATCAATGTCCAATTAACACTGTTAGTGCTTCGTCTCAATCAAAGTTCGGTGACCTTATGTAGTTACTAGCTTTTAGCATAGGGATCTCTTTGGTTTACTTCTATAATTGGTATAGAGTTATTATGAAACACCTACTACCTATACTTGAGCAGTTAGGAAAACGTAATGCAGACAAACATTGGCCTAACCACAAAAAATTAAGCACACAGTAAACATTTCTTAAACATCGCCTTATTCTTAAACATGCCTTAGTCGTGTGTTTAAATATTAATAACATGAATGCTCCTCTGGGGCCTAAGTATATGAATAAAGCAATTATAATTTACAAAGAGAGAGCTACAGGCTGTGCGTTTCAAAATACTCTCCCTTTAAAATCGTCTGTAATTTTCGTTAGATGGGTATCATAAGCTTACTTCACTGTTTAGTGCGGCAATTACTAAATATCCCTTCTGCTCTCTCTATGTTTTGTGCACGAACATAACTACAAATTAATTACGACGAAAAAATCGTCGGTATAATTTGCGCTACACATTTTAATTACACACGCAAGCTCAAAAGCGATCTCGTTTCAAAAGCTGCGTCATGCAGCCAGAAATTCCATTCCAATAATTAAAATTCCAACTATTCCACCTTGATTCTTTACAAACTTTTCCTCTAGTGGTTCGAGTGAAGACTTGGCGCTCAATATACCGTTCTAGGTCACCGTTCTATAGCGGCCATCTGGAGTAGGCTACGATGAATACCTATATAACAATATGGGCAGTATGGGTAAAGTAGTGGCTTTGTTTCTGTTGTACATAAACAAAAAATGCCTTACAAAAAAAAAAATTAATCACTCTTTAAACTAACTCACGTCAACTCACGTCATTTTTCGATATTGTCGACCTAGTGGTCGTTGCTATCTCATCGCGTGCACTCCCTGAGGAAGAGCGTCGGACACGCTCGAAACCTAGGTCGACAATATCGACAAATGACGTGAGTTATAGCCGGTTTTTAACAATTTATAATGTGTGATACTCACGAAAATTTTAATAGTAAAACTCTTTAAACTTGCGTTAACAGTGTTTATCCCCTAAATATGCCTTAGTCGCGTGTTTAAATACGAGCAACCACAAATCCTGATTTAAGTAATGTCTAACCGGTGTCTAACTCAATTCTTTTGTAACATTTCTAATCATTATAGACATATATCTTTAGATACTGTCTAGCTAAACAGGTGTCTATAATTGTGTTTTTTGTTATAACAAGGTTTATGTTCAGCAAAAACTTAATTCCACCACGTGTATCTGAGTGGAGTAGAGACTGTGAAATTGAAATTGTAATAAGCTATTTTTTGTGAAAATATAAATGAAAATAAAAAAATAAACATGTCATGCTAATATAAAAAACTGCATTGCAAAAATTTTTATTTAATTTTACCCTATCGCTTATTTACAATCATAAAAAATAACGATATACTAACCACGTAATGCACATTCGACCTTTGAAAGTTCTGTCTGCGTGCATCTTCTTTAAACATTAGCTCTAAAGCGATCTACGCATTTATTCATAAAAGCTCAATAAGATAATTTATGCTTTAAACTGCTTTGTCAACTTCTCGTTGACTGAAGCTGTTACGCGTGAAAACGAGATAAAACACTTGTAAGTTAAGGAACGTTTATGAATAAGGGCTCTATGCCCTTATTCATAAACGTTTTTATATTTTTAAAATAATTTACTTTACTTTATACCTTAATTTAACTTTACTTTTAAACGCTTTTATAAATAATGGCGTAGATCGCTTTAGAGCTTGTGTGCGTAATTAAAACGTCTGGCGATAATTAATCAGAACATAAAATATATTAGTATAAGCAGTTGTGCTTAGAAATGTACACATTTTCCCGTAAGAACCATCATTTTCGGGAATGATGGGTACTCTATATGATAATCCAAAGTATTATCTGTCTTATCTATTTAGTTTTAGTAAAATGTATTTACCTGTGTTAGCTTGATGAAATAACAAACAAAAGGGAATATTAATTGACTCTTAGGTTGAAAGTAAGCATGCCTAAGTGTAGCCGCACACTGGGCAAACAAACGCGGGCACTAGACGCAGCTACTTGATGCAACCACAAGTGGCAACCATTGTTTGCCACAATATATGTTTTTTTCATTTTTAATAGGCTTACGTTTGACTGCGATCTCACGCCTGCTAGGTATTCTAAACTCAATCCGACAGGTTTCCTATCGGAGCTACATTCTTCGTCTCTGTCATACTGAATATAGATGAAAGAGACGAATAATGTTAGAATACGCCTGCTGATGTAAGGCAACAATAATAAAGGACAAACAAACAAACCAACAATCGTATAAACACACTTTTGCATTTATTATATAAGTATGGATTTAAATTTGAAATTGGAATACTGTGTGTACGTTGCACCTATTGTAAAATGGTTAGTAGGAACACACAAAGATAGTAGCGGATAGCCTACTATCCGTTTATTAAGGTTACTAATTTAGCTCAAGTCTTTTATCATTATTAATTAGAGATTATTAATTTATTACATGTATGCTCTACTTGAGCTCATAATAATAATTTTACCTAATGACAATAATTATATTTTCACTATAATATTTCTGCCGTTATTGAAGTTAATAGTCTTTGGAATTTAATTTTCATTCAGAGCATTATTAAAGAGGTTGATAAAAGATAATTTTTAGTCAATTTCATTCGCTTTTTTATAATCTATAGGTTAGTATTTGTCTACTATCTCACCTGATCTTAAGGTGGCCCACGCCAGCCAGCTTAAGGACAACGCAAATATGGCCAAAAAGCTTGTTGTTTCATCAAAGAAAAAGAGGCACTACGAAAAAAGAGAGAGAACGACAGATCCTTTGGCTGGCATTTTGAAAATCTGAAATAAATTTCCGAAGATAATTAGTGCGCGGTAATTTCCTAAAATTGTTCTTGGTAATATGTGTTTTTAAAATGACTTACTTTCAGCTCTATCGGAGATTGGAAAGTGGGTCAACAGCTTGCAAAATTTCACCTAAACAAACACTGCAAGTTAAATAAAAGCTAGTAAAATAACAATGATTGATTTATGTTAGCTATCGAGATACTAACCTCGAGAGGTGTAGTGACGTTTGGTTTTCACGAAATAAATTCCATCATTTTTGCCTAGACATAATGCGCTCTGATTGGCTAAGCCACTGTCTCGCACCAATCCCCCGTCGTGTGTGGCCGATATGATGATCCATTTTCCATTCCATGACGCGTGAGGTGATCGTGAATGGTGAACTTTAGTCTTTCAACCACGCTCCACCAGCATTACAAAAACCAATTTAATCTACGTCCCAACCTTAACGTCGTCTTACCAGCCGACATTGTAATTTCATGTAGTTTGATCGCAAACAGTTATTCAGTTAATCATAGTTGTAGGATCTGTCAAATGTTATGAACGATGCGGGGCAAAATTTATTGTTCTGTTTACTTGTGTAGCTGCCCTAATGATTAATGGTTGGGCATGAAATAATTTATTTCGTTTTCGAACTTGGAATTCTTTTAATGTAATTTTATGTCAACAATGGACATTGAGAAGTATATAAAACAAAATCTAATAGTGCTGCCGCATAATGGGCCTCCACACGCGGTCAATAACGCGACCACAACCTGTGGACAAGATTTTTCATAAATTTTGTATGGCATCGGCGCACACTGAGCGCTCAAATTAGCGTGGCCGCGACCGTGCCACAAGCTGAGGCAGTGGTCAAGCCACAAGCGCTGGCTTCTCCCCGCCGCCACAAAATAGAGATAGGACAGAAGGGGTACTTGGGTGCTTAGGCCGTCAAAAAGGCCTGAACCCCCCATAAGTTCTCTCTATTTTAAGGCTACAATTGACTGAGACTATAGGCGGTTCCCAGACACTGGTGACCGCTTCTAGTGGCCGCGTTCAAGGGACCAGTGTACGGCAGCACTAAAAAAAAATGTTTCTTTGTATGCGTTCCTATATCATTCATGCATTGGCGATGAAACTGATGTGTTGTTGACTCCATTTCTGATGACGGATCCCAGACTGAGATGGCGGGATTAATTGATTGCACTTATATAGGATAGATTGGCTGCAGAAACCTTTAAATAGAGACTTGTGGCCTTCCAGAAAGGGAGGCCTTTGCCGGCAGTGGGACGATCACGGCTGTTAATAAAATTAAGTTTCTAAAAAGCCATAAAAAAGCTATAAAAATAAATAAGAAATAAAAAACTTGATAGTTTCGCGTATGTAAAATCTATAGTATTGCCGACTTATGCCGGTGATCTCCGGCATTTTTATAATTTTAAAAGACAACATTAATTATGGTGGCTACATTATTTATTTTAATTCAACATTTTTGACGTACATAATTTAATTAAATCATATTATTATTTCAGTTGGTAAGCATTAAATTCCGTAACCTTAACGAGGTATTATCACGGGGAATAAAACCCGTAGGTATCATATATCAAATAATTAAACCTTCCACAAATACACGTTACCTCCTATTTAATTAATATTTCATTTGAAAACGTCATTTACATTTCCACAGTTAAACCTACTTTAGGTTCTTTTGGCAGCTATTGAATGAAGCTGTAAATAGATTTTGCGAATGATAATTTATGTGCAATGATTAAATGGCACAATATAATCACATGCAGATACTCAACGTGGCACAAAATGTGTGTTGACGAACTTGTTTAAACATACAGCAGTTTTTATAAAAAGTATACCATCTTTATGAAATATATTTTATAGTGTTAACCGACACTAGCGGATTTGTGATGTATATATTTGTAAGTATACCATCTGTCAGTGAATTATGCAATGATTATTGGTTAATAGCTTGGCAATAATTATAGCTACGCTTTTTAGTCTTCGAATAAGTCATTTTCGTAAAGGCGCTTATTTGAGTAATTCTTCGTTTTAGGGTTCCATACTACAAAAGAGAAAACAAAAGTTACATATAAATAAAAAATACGACTGACCTTGCCAGTGTCACTCGTGATAATATAAGGATTCTAACGATAACCCATACATCCAAATCTGTTTTGGCATTTAAAAGCTATGGTGGAATAAAGAAACTCACATACATACATGAACCGTAATAAAACATTACACTCCTTTTTTATGCAGTCATATGAGTACACTAAAAACAGAAAGCTGTAACTATTTTAAACAAAAAAGTATCACAGCTTTAAAGTTACACAACCTAAATAAAAATATCTAGTAAATTTACGAATTTACTATTGCCTAAGTACTTATATAAAAAAAGTAAAATAAAATTATAAACAATTATAGTTCAAAAAAACATGACTGCCCTAGCCAGTGTCACTTTGGATGATGGAAGTATCCTACCGATAACCCATACATATAATCTGTTCAGGCATTTAAAAGTTATGGTGGTATAAAGAAACTCATGTATGAACACTTAAAACATTACAATCCTTTTTTGGGCAGTTGTGTAGTTTTGTGTAGTTTTTCATCTAATCTTAGGATAGTATACATTTTTGGACTTTTACTGACATACTGGTAGATACAGCACATTAAAAAATCAAAATATATTGTACTAGCTTCTGCCTGCGGTTTTCCCCGGCGTTCCCACAGGAACCCTGCATTTTTCCGGGATAAAAAGTAGCGAATGTTACTCTCCGGTCCATACACTATGTATGCCAAAAATCACGTCGATCCGTCGTTGCTCGGTTACTGCGTGAAAGAAGGACAAACTCACAAACACACTTTCGCATTTATAATATTAGTATGATAGTAGGACTAGTAGGAAGTAGGATTACTTTACTTGCCATAAACATAAATAGGGATGGAAGCTGTAACTGCGTTATTTTGTATAAAGTTGAGTTACTTCTTTTTCCGTTACTGCACTTTATTTTCCGGAAAGTGTATTCATACATGTCAATTTATGCGCAATTATTATTCAGTTTAACGAGTCATGTGTGTCCGACGCTCGGGACTCTTTTGTTTTTTTGTAACAAAAATGCAATAGCTGATGTTCCCTTTTTTATTTGCTAGCATTTCGATTTTTTTGAGATCATCGTCCCATTATTACTTGTAAATATATCTTGTAATCTAGGTTAAGTTTTTGTGCAAATTAATAGTTTATGATTCCCCTTTACTATAGGCGTTAATGAAGCCGTTAGATAATTGGTGAGCATGAAACACCAAATGCAACAACGGTTTCAAGGCGCGAAGCCGTACGTTTCGTGTTTCAAGCTTCGTGTCATCCAATCATGGTTGACATATTTTGATAGACACAATTACATTCAGTGGTGTATTTTAGGAGTCAGCGCCCTGGTCCTGCAGGCCCCGCCGCCCTGCCGTCGCGCCGGTCAGTATATAGCCCGGCGTCTTGATGTGTATCAAACTTACACCAACAAGCCCCCACGACCACCTTACGATATGATATTTAGGCTTTTATTAAGAAACAGTGTTAAACGGTGGTTTAGTTAAACTATGTTTTGTCTTTGTTGTTCTTTGCAAATTTTAAATTGAATCGAAAGAGACAAAACACAGTTGAACTAAATATACAACCGTTTAACGCTGTTTATAAATAAGAGCCTTAGTTAGGTAGGCTTTTTTAAATTTCTTCTGCTTGCACCGCCCCTCGCAGCCTGCCGCCCCGGGCCATGGTCTTTTTCGCCCTAGGGTAAATACGCCCCTGATTACATTTTGTGTGTTTGATATTATGCGTATTTGACATTTTGCGTACTTGATATACTGCATATTTGACAGTCTGCGTACTTGATATCCTGCGTATTTGACATTTTGCAAAAACTTACAGGCCGTTGTAGTTTTGCTTGTTTGATGTTATGCGTATCTGACGTTATGCCACAGATTTGTAATATAGTATGCGTATAATCCGTCAAGTCACCCTTACCACGCGTCGTCCCCTTTTCAATTCAAACGACTTCCTGTTACTCCCAATAGTCGTGTTATTCCAAACTTTCCGCAGCCGTTACGTACAGTTACGAAGTGAAACGTTCCTCCTCTAACATTAGCATTACATAGCTTATGAAATTCTAATTAGAAATTTCTCGTAATTTCGTTACCACCCTTGCTTGAAAGGGAATCTTTGTTAGGGTGTAATAACAGTATGGATACCTAATTTTTAGAAAATATGCTTTAGGAATACCTTTCTACAGCTGTGGGTAAATTAAAATGATATACATACATTGAAGGCCTTTGCTCTTGTCGATAGAGTGCTTTACATCTGCTTCGATCTTTTGCTGCCCGGGTATTATAGAAGTAGTTACACTATTAGATAACGAGACGGACGAGTCGTTTATCGCCGGCCCATAACAATTGTAGTGCCCACTCAGCACTTTGAAACACAAAGACCTACACGGCATTCATTGCGTTCGTGACCCTGTGACATTAGGTATTAAATCTCATTAGGCTAGAAATTTCACTCTAGCAAGCCCAGTAATTACCGGAACACAGTAATGCTCACACATTACTGCTTAGCGGCTGACTTCACGAGCAAAGAGGTGGTACCAACCCAGACGGACACTCGCAGAAGAGTTAATCCTACCACCTTGTGAACATATAACAACTCATTCACAGCGTTCAGTATTTGGATGGGTGACCGCTATGTGATATTTAAAACTGAGCGCTAGCATGCTCCGTTTGGCAGTCCGCAGTTTGTGGTTACGTTAGTGGCCGCGATCGGTGGCCCAATGTGCGGCAGCACTAAGTAGAGCGCCCATACTGTTATACTGATGTTACTCCTTAAGTAGAATGAAGGACTTAATGTTTGCTCAAAGGGTTTTAATCCTTTCTTGTTACGAGAAAAATAATATTAAGACACTCAATTTTATCCCGTCTGATGTTCTTAAGAAGTCGTTTCGGTTTTTTTCGAAGTAGCTCTCGAATATTATGTTTACTTTGCCTTTGGGATTGAAAGTTTGATATTTGAGAAGCGCTTTCATTGGCGTTACTAAATTAAATATTTGTCTTAGCGTTTATTTTTTAATTCTTTATTCTATTAGAGATTGAGTGAGTTGATCTTTTCCAAGCCAATGATTAATTCTCCAGAAACTAAAGTGCCTATCTTGAAAGAATGTTCAGTCGATTTATTTTTGTAAGTGTTTCTTTATTCCTTTTTCATCATATTACTGATCTATCTTAGGTCAATTTGCGACTTTCATTCCAACGCACCGTAGTTCGAATCGCACCAATGCCTTATATCTAGTTATGTGCGGATTATTTACACTCGCTCTAAAACGGTGAAGGAAACATCGTGAGGAAATCTGCATGTTCAAGAACCACAAAATTTAGGACTTGTGACATTTACCAAGCCGCACTGGGCCTGCGTGGTGGCCCATACCACTCTCTCTGAGAGAAGGCCGGTATCCGGTTAAAAATGAGTTCGAGGTAAATAAACAGCCTGTGGTTTGTAATTCATTATTATTTTTCCACCTTTAACGCCACCCACACATTCTAGGCCTATACCCCCATTGACTTATGAACTTGATAATTATGTAGTCAGTGCACAGACAATTTACCAGAAAATTCAAGATGTCACCTCATTTTCCTCTCCAATAGTATTTTCCTGACACCTTGCTCTGTCACAGTAAATAAAACAAACAGTACGACCACGACGAGTTGCCCCGATTCCGATACGTTTTATCGAATCACTAGGGCTATTTAGAACACTAATTTAGCAGTGAAATAAACAAGTCGATGTAAAAAAAGTTACAAAATAAAAACACGACTGTCCTAGTGTCGCTTGGGATGATGTAAGGATTCTAACGATACCCCATACCTCCAAGTCTGTTCAGGCATTCAAAAGTTATGGTGGACAAAGAATCTTACATACAAACATACATACATGGAACCTAAACACATACACTCCTTTTTTGCGCAGTCGTGTAATTATACTATAACATGGTCAGTGGCACTGTCTCTGAGCCACAGAAAATGGACTGCAGTTATATTGACAGTACTTTTACATGTATGGATTATAAGAAGCATTTTGTTATCTTCTTTTCTACAGTAAAAACTTTATAAAAGTGATTTTATTATTTGATTATCATTAGCCGAAAAACTTCCTTAGCTGTAGACCATTGGCCTTCCCATGAAAGAGGGGTTTTGTCGTAATACGCAATGCTTAGCAGGCATCTTGGTAATCGCAGTAGATTATGTCAATATATCCACAAAATTGGTACTAGTCAAAGGCAAAAACTGGCAATAACTATAATTGAAAAACTATTACACAAAAAAACCTGAACGAAGGGGAGTCAGGGACTAATAACATTCGATAGAAAGTTTGATTTAATAATATTTATTACTTACAATAATTATAATTTATATTTTTATTTATAAACAAGCGAGTTGGCATTATAAATGTAAGATTCTATTCTCAAGTATGCGGCACTTGAATCAGGCCGCTATTTCTTGAGATGACCTACTATCATTTCTGTACTGTGGTTCAGCCTTTGTGTATCGTGTTCGTCTGGTTGAGTACCTCCGAGCCATTTCTTATTTCTTCTGCACTCGGAACACTTTCATTACTCAAGACTTGGAAAGAATTGATGCTAGTGGCAGTGGGGGTTGAGAGACTTTTATTACGTGTCTCAAGTTTAAACATAGGTACACGATAGGAATTCATGATACAAATTAGTTTGCCATGGTTTTTTGAATGATGAATTCTGTTATAGCAAAGATGCATGAGATAAAACTGTTCTTACAAGTACCTATATGAACAGTTTTCCAGTTTTCAGCTACTTGAACATCTGGGTATAAATTGTAATTATATTAATACCTATTGTTAATATACATTTGAGAATTTGCTGGTCCCTACCAGACTAATAACTGATGTCTCAGGGCATTGAGCGCAGTGCAGTGCCACGCAGACTTTTGTGTTTCGAAGTTCTGGATCGCACTGCAATTGTTATGAGCAGGCGTATCAGGCAAATAACTTGCTTGTCTCTTTACCTAGTAAAATAAAAAGAGCGCAACGTAAACGAACGGGTTTGGACATAACAAGGTAAAAAATATCAAATAACGCTCATAGAAAAATCAATTTGAAATTCTTATCGAAAATTTTATTCATTTTAAAAATCGTTCAAAAACAGCTCTTATATCTAAGCAGTTAAAGATGATTTTCAAATACGTAACTGACGCTTTGAGCTGTCACGTAGTAGTGGCCCTGAAAACCTATCTGAATTAAATTATTTCAATTCGATTTCGTGTGAAAAGAGGCTTATATAGGCCCATCATCCACCGAAGCGAAGGTGGAGGGAGAGTGCTAAAAATGTGCACAGAATTAATAATAGTTGGTGGATTTTGTGATGGTGTGTGACATTGTGACATTTTTATTGAAAGTATAATATCCATGTAACATTGATACTTATTCAACCATTTAAAAAAAAAAAGAATTTTTAATTGCGACTTATAGAGGACTTGGTTCTTCCCACGGATTCACCGCGTGGTGATTCCCATATAAATAATACATTTTCCGGGATAAAAATTAGTTTATGTTAGTACTCTCCGGTTCATAAACTATATCTAAACCAAAACTCACGTCGATCTATAGCTCCATTGCTGGGTGAAAGAAGGATAAACCAACAAATCAACAAACTACCCACCAAAAAGCATATCTTCGCATTTATAGTACGGACGGATAAGTTTCAGACACATGGCATAACGATAAAAGAAAACAATAACTTTTCTAACAGACTGTACTTATTATTGTCAATAACTGATTAGTGAACTTGTCTGATCTTTCAAAGTAGAATATCTCGATAAATTTTGCAGTCAAAAGATAGTCTAATATAACAGGGATAATGTAGATTCCCATGAAATGCTCAAAGAGAACTCCTTTCTAGAGTATTTGGAAAAAGTTTATTTTTATTTTTATGTTGTTTGGTATCGAGACGAGCTGGTCGTTTGCCTGATGGTAAGCATAACGCCGGCCCATAACATTTGCAGTGCCACCCAGAACTTTGAAACACAAAGGCCTGCGCAGCACTGCAGTGCGCTCGTTACCCTGAGACATTAGGTATTAAGTCTCATAAGCCCAGTAATTTCAATGGATACTCTGCTCATCAAACCGGAACACAGTAAAGCTTGCACACTACTGCTTGGCGACAGACTTCACGAGCAAAGCGGTGGTAACAACCCAGACGGACACTCGCAGAAGAGTTAGTCCTCCCACTAAGACAACATAACGATAAAAGAAAACAATCACTTTTCTAACAGACTGTACTTATTATTGTCAATAACTGATTAGTGAACTTGTCTAATCTCTCAAAGTAGAATATCTCGATAAATTTTGCAGTTAAAAGATAGTCTAATATAACAGGGATAATGTAGATACACATGAAATGCTCAAAGAAAACTCCATTCTAGAACATTTGGAAAAAGTGCTCTAATTAAGCAATAAATTAATAAAATTCATGTATCTGCATGTGTACGTAACTAACCTTTTTAATTACTGTCAGTTACAGTGTAGCGAATCCTTAATTATTCGTGTGCAGATAAATAAGAAGAAAATACGAAGCGTGTGGGGAATCGTATACTGTGACAATATAATATCTTTGTTTACTTTGCATGACGATAACAGTTTCTGTGTCAGAATTAATGGGTAAGGCTGTGGTTATGGTGTTGGAGGTTTATCGTAATCGTAGATTTTATACTATTGAATAAACGAGACGAGTGACGTGTGCTTGATGATAAGCATAACGCCAGTCCATAAAAATTGCAGCCACTCAGAAATTTGAAAAACAAGGGCCTGCGCGGCAGCTGGCACATTTCTGCTTGGTGGCATACTACACGAGCAAAGCGGTGGTAACCACTCGGATACTCGCAGAAGAGCTAGTCCTACCACTAGTTACATGCAAGATAAATAAAGTGAATGAGGTATCGCATACATTGTATTATATTATTATTTCGTGTTGAAAGAGCTCTGGACGCGCATTTAAATTTGGTATTTACTTACCATTTCACTCCGATAGGTCTAACATACAAATATACTTATTGTAGTATAATATGAGATACGTCACATCACAATGAGTTTTCCAATACAAAATGTCTCAGAATATATTGAATATACGAAATGTCAGAAATCTTATCTACCTTACCAATAAATAATGTGTCACATATTTTTTAGGTTAAGGGAAAAAAAATAATGATACTCATCATTATTTTTTTTCCCTGAACAACGTTAATTTTGAGACAATATTCTTCGTACAAACTACCGCTATACGCCGATCTCTTGACAACTTGATCCGCTTATCGCTACTCGCTGTCATTGGAGACTCACCCTTAGAGCATCATTATAAATATCTTGAAGCTTTCAGCTAACAAGGCTTCTTAGGTACATGTTTATTTATCATACAAGATTTTATGTGGTGAAGGTAGAAAAGTGAGCGAAGGGATTACTGTCTCCCTTAGGATTTAATGTTTATCAAAGTAAATGTTCTATAGCCGATGAAAATTATGCAGACATTTAAAAAAATTAAATGTACGATTTTTAACACAGTTTTATTAGCTTAACTTTTTGTTTAATTTAATTCCTTCCAAAATAAACATTTATTTAAGCACCAGCGATGGTGGCATCATCTGAGATTAGTTTTGCCTCTGCCTACCATTGCCCTTCGACTGAGCTAAATTAGCGACACAATTCACGTGAGCCGAGAAGATCCAGTCGCCAAGCTTATCGATTTCATTCAAGGGATAATATGATCACCATCAACCCCATTTGGCTATCCCTCTCTCTGTCTCTCTCCGAGAAAAGGCACCTATCCCATCAGCAACAGAAATATATTTTTTTTGTACCTATACTGTACAAATGATAAGGAAACGAACTGGTCATGTGCCTGATGGTAAGCATAATGCAATGAAAGCGAGTGTGGCTTGTGCTCTCGACTCGAAATCAATTCGCCTCTAATCTCGACTCGACCGAAGACTTATTTCAAGTTATGTGCAGACTTATCACACTCGTTCTAAAACGGTGAAGGAAAACATCATGAGGAAATCCACATGTTCAAGAACCACACAATTCGAGGACATGTGACATCCACCAAGCCGCACTGGGCCCTCGTGGTAGATTACGGCCCTTACTCTCTCGTTATGAAAGAAGGCCGGTATCCCAGCAGTGGCAGCGTAAGAGGCTGTGATAATGATAATGAAGCATAATCCTGGCATAACAATTTCAGTGCCACTCAGAACTTTGAAACACAAAGCCCTGCATGGCACTGCATTGCGCTTCACCCTGAGATATTAGGTATTAAGTCTCATAAGCCCAGTAATTTTACTGGCTGCTCTGCTCATCAAACTGAACACAGTCATGCTTGCATAGTATTGCTTGGCGGTAGACTTCACGAGCAAAGCGGTGGTACCAACCCAGACGGACACTCGCAGAAGGTGTAGTCCTACCACCTAATAAAAAGTGCCACCTAGTAGAAACCTAATTGATGAAGCAAAACAACAAAGGCGTACACTTGATCACATTTACACCGGATGCTTTCTACACGCAGCGGAAGCGCGAAGTACGCAATAATGGCGTAACAACACATATGCGGACTCCCTAAAGTGAATAAGTCCCTACATTCCCTCCCTAACCGAGTTAGTCATAAAGCACAAAAGTCAGGAAATTTACAATTCAAATTTAATGAAGAGGACAGCAGTCTTTTACATAAAATGGACTTACACGACTACGGAACTCAAACAAAAGTGGCATCACATAAATGGTAGCATCATACAAAAGGTGGCATCACACAAAAGAAGATAGCATTTAAATTATGAGGATGCTTACGTTATTTACACCACGATTGTTATTCTCACTTTACATAATGTAGGGGTTTTCATTCCTTTTAACCTTTGTAATGAGAGATACAAAAATGTGGAGGAAAAATAGGACAGGATAAGTACGATTTGTTTTTATAGTAAGAAAGGTTCTGTATGTTGGAAATTTGACTATAGTTTCTATAGGCCTGATTCTATATGCCTTAAGATGAAATCGGAGTCAACAATTGTTTTATTATAAAACTGTCTTCGGTTTTAGTTTAATAAGGATGAGTAAATACACGTCCTAAATAATAACTAATATTAAAGTTATCTGGTAGAAGTTCGAATTATGATGCGAGGAAATTATAGAATCAAATACGCCCTTTCCTAATCTTTTCTATAGCCTAACATTTTGCACCAACTATTAATTAAGAATAATTTTAAAACCGTTGCCCGTGCCGATCAAAATTTTATGGGAAGACTACCGACTTCGAAAAATCAGTTAGTTATGAAGTAGAAAATATAACCAATTCAAATTCAGTTTATTGGTTATGGAGCTGCTTCGGCGCAAATATAAATACCTAGATATCTATAGCATAATTCCTGTTGTCAAATGCTAAAACAAAGCCAAATACACAAGTTTGTATTTTTTTAATAAAAATAACAAAAATGTATATACATTACTTAAAAGTAATATATATATTAAAGACTTAACCATTAAAATCACACCACATTAAAATTTCAAAAAATTATAAATATATTCCCCGTTGGCAGCAAGAATCTAGTTTGTCTTTGTAACAAGAGCAAAATGAGGTACTTCCAATGGTTCCTTTCCCTGTTCCAGTAATGGAACCCTAAACAGAGGGTCGGGGCAAAAATGCAAACGATTCGCGTTAAGCAAATACTCACGTAATCCGGTGGTTTTTTCGGAATGGCGACAAGATTCAACCTTTTTTTTAGTGACGGGACTGAGGTGGGGCCATTACGAAGTGTTTTTTAAGTTGACTGCAAGAAAATCTCCGATTTGTAACACTTTTCCGCAATACTATGTAATTGAACGATCAATTCATTTATCTGGTACATAATGGCGGCCCGAAACAATTCCAGTTTAACCCAGAACTTTGAAACATTTTAAAATTTGAAAGTAAAGAAGTTATAAAGTTAAAAATTAATTTTACTTTAATTTTAATTATACACTACACTATATAGACACGTGGTCCATACTCTTATAAGATTAGGTCATATATTAAAGAAATTAACGATATAAACAAGATAAAAACATCAAGACGGGAACTATGGTCTTAAACTAAATTAAAATAAACGTTAGAACTAAATTACAAGTCGAAAAAAGGATTACAACTGGAGTTGTACAGACACCAGAACTGGCACCCCGTTCACGAGTATGATCCTTGTGCCAGGTTAATAATTAGTTTAAAAGTTAACAATTTGAAAGCTTGTGGCGCACTATATAGTTCGATCTTTACCCTCATTACCCTACATGCCCAATAATCGCACTAACTACTTTGCTCATCAAACCGTAACACAATGCATTCTTAACTGCTTGGCGGCTGACTACAGGAGCAGAGGTATCAACTAATCCATTTAGTTAGAAAGAGTAAGTCCTACCACTTTTAGATTCAAAAGCCCTGAAAAAATCAAAATCGGCCACTGGTAGATGAGTACAATACAAAAAAAAAGATTCTCAGACCAAAGATAATATAATAAAAAAAAAAATAAAAAAAAATATAATGTAAAACCATTATTGGCTTTAGGTAATATATATAAGTAATGTTAAGATTTTTAAGAGCTGTGGTTTTTATGAATAAATAAATAAATAAATAAATAATACATATCAATAATACACTTACCTACGGTTAGTAATTTGAAATTAGTAATTACGTTTGTAAATTAATAAAATGAGTAAACGTAATAAAATAATGAAATTACTAAATGTAATTTTATTGTAAGTTTAAGAGAGGGGATTAAATTAATACCTACTTCTTCCAATAATATCTTTCACTTCCTTAGATTTTGAAAACAATACAGCTAAGTATACCTTCTAGGCAAATGTGTTACAGTACTGACCGCATTGTCTTGGCATTCGGGTGAGATTTTTTTATACAATTGAATAACGAGACCAGCGAATCGTTTGTCTAATGGTTAGCAAAACGCTGGCCCATAACAATTGTAGTGCCATTTAGAACTTTAAAACACAAAGCCTGCGCGACACAGCGTTGCGCTCGTTACCTTAAGACATAAGGTATTACGTGTCATAAGGCTAGTAATTTCACATGAGATGTCATTACTTTGTAAAAAAAGGTTGTAACATATACTTAATACTAGCTCCCCAGTCAAGATACAAATATTCTCCTCGGGCACCGCAAAAGGACATTCTTAAACCTTAACTTAAGGGATTAATCCAAGAAATACCACAACCCAGCCTAAATTTTTCTCACAGAAACACCGCAAGCGATGTCCCTCTGCCTTTTCGTACAATCCAATTTTCACCATAGCTTCCCCATCCTCAAACCCATCCCTATCCTTTTACATAAATTTGCACCTTTTTTTAGGAGAGATAAACTGTCACTGATCTGGGTTAGGAACTCGACAGCGTCCAACAAATGTAAAGCAACAACGTTTAATGCTTAATCCTTAATGGAAAAAATAAATCGTTACTGCAGACACTTCTGCTTTTCATCGTGACGCCAAGCAGTAATGTGCAAGCACTACTGTGTTCCGGTTTGATGATGAAATTACTGTGCTTATGAGACTTCATAGCTAATGTCTTAGGGTAACAAGCGCAATGCAGTGATGTGCATGCTTTTATGGTTCAAAGTCCTTTGTGGCCGTATTATATTACCGATAACCTTGTTGTGATCAAAACCAGTTTATACAAAATTTACTCGAAAAAAAAATGACAATGTTACCTCTAAAAATAAGTAACAAATGAAATATCTCTGTTATTTATAAATGTATATCGAAAAAATTAACAAGACTTACGTATTTTACAAAGACAAACAACTTAGTTGTGGTAGGTAACACTTACATTGTGTTTAAATAATCACGTTGTTTTTGGATTTTTACTCAATATATACGCGCGTGCGATATTTTTTTCTCTGTCACATCAATGCAAGCCGACAGTATGTGTAAAGAGGACAGAATGACAATTGTCATTGACTCGGGACAGCGCCTTAACGATGTGGTCGAAGATGGTGAATATGATAAACCTTGATCAAAACTGACTCTCTAGAAGTTGTCAAGAAGTCGATAGGTGCTTATGGCGCCATGAACATGATACAAAGAAGGAGGTGATTAACGTCTAATCATTTAAATATTTATCCAATCCGTCTAAAGGACGTCTGTCTGATTTGTTTATAAGGCAGGCGGCAGCCCTCACACCTAATTCATGATTGATGGATAAGTATCAATCGCGGACCATGAGAAAACCATGGAAAAACCACGATCCCCGCTTTACGCATATCGTATCGTCTATTGTGGTTGTGTTTGGCTTGATGGAAATCTAGTCCAGTTTAGTATTCTACCTATGCTTCCATCCCTCTATTAAAAAAAATTCACAACCACTGCGAGCTAAGTGCAAAAGCCGCGGTAAATATATGGTGGTGCGCAAGTGATGTATGTATGTATGTAAGTATGTAGCGTAAAGGGAAGCAGTCATCGCTTTGAGCCCAGGAAGAGCTTTGAGACAGCATTATCTGGCTGTATTACTGTTCTTGTCTATTTCGCGGTTTTTTGATAGTTTTGTATCAAGCCGCGGTGCGTGTGCATTATCTCGTAACCCATGCTTGATGCAAAAGCTTGGTTATATTGACAGAAAAACGCATACTTGCATACGTCTACGATCTGCATAAGGGTAAGTTCGCAGATTGTATTTGGAGGTTCCGTGGGTAGTTGGTAGGAACTGAGCTTTGCAAGCGAGAGGCTCTGTGTTCGATCCTTGGTGTGGCAAAATTTGTATGGTGAGCATAAGTTGGTTCAGTCTTGGATGTTTTTGTGGTGTATCTGTATATGTCCATCACACCTGTGACACAAGGAATCCTAAGGATTATGAGCCATAACCGCTATACAATACACGTATAGGTACCCGATTATTGTATGTGACAAAGCTATCGACCGTCTCATCAATGTAACTGATATTTCTATATTAGAAGGCATTTTCAAAATACGGCAAAGCGAAGAGGGATTTAGATGGGCCATCGAGATAAGTCCTCTTATTCTGGAAGAATAAGTGGTTTCCACGAAATTGTATTTACTATTATGTCCAGAGCGGTAGTAATAACGATTTTCAATAGTAATTTCTGTTCAATGAAGTTTTCCTACATGTCTTCAAAATCTTTTTACTTACGTAAGATACGTAAACATTAGTAGCAAGTAGGATAGGATAGTAGGAAGGATAGGATGGTTGTTTGGAAGAAACCGCTTTCAGCGATAAGAATATTAGGGTCATAAAATAATTGGGAAGTACTCTAATTAATATAATAAGATAATTAGTACTATTAGATAAGAGGTTTTCCGGCGTTTCATAGATCGGCTACCTGACACCCCGTTACGCAACACATCGCTGACTAAATGTTTTATAATTCATTTTAAATTTTGTATGTAGTGTAAGAATAAATGTAGAACATGGTGTGGTGCCGTGGTGCTACACTATGACGTCAGCAAGTCAGTGCTACGCCGTAGTCGTCCCAGCGCTACGCAAGGGGAAGACGCGTGGAAGGACAGCAGTCCTCATTGAAGTACGAGTGAACATACACGTGTGTCGATTATTCAAACCGAGTTGTCTCATTTCTGGATCTAACAGTATGTTTGTATGCATATAAGCTATTTATTCTATGCCGCCTCTATGACGTACTGTTGCCTGAATTAAATGTATTATTAAAGATAGGATATGTACCAGAAAGTCTTAAAATGTGTAAATAAAATCTACTTTTTGTTTTTACTTTCAATAGATTAGCATTTGACCAATGACGGGTCCATTCTTACCTACATGGGCAATCTCGAATCAAGACCGTATTTATCAGATTTTTTGTGAACAATAACGAGTTTTTTCACTCAATATTTCTTCTCTATATTTTTTGTATCAAATTGTCTATAATACACCCAACATTTATTACGTGAATTACTGTCAATCAATTCGGTTTAGTTTCCAATTTATCCCAAATAATATTTTTGTAGACCAAAATATCAGACACCACACTGGATCCCGCATCGAGGGCAATTAGGTAAACAATTTATTTTTATAAAATCCTGCTGCCTGCGCCAAAATAAATGGTAGAACCGTCTGTCATCCTTAAATTTTCATTTTGCCAAATCCAAATACGCGCGATACGGACAGAGCCCAAATGGGCTGAAATTTATTTTATAACGATCCAATTGTGGACTAAGAGGCGCTGGTCTTCAAAATTAAGGTCCATTTTGAAGGCTACTGCGATTGTTAAGTTATTCATGCACTGCTAGTGCATTTGCTAATTTTGAAGTTGTAGTATCATGATACAATTTAATGTGTTCCGTAAATATATAATCTCAAAATTTCGCTGCCGACAGGATTAAAAGTTAACTAAAGTGATTTCTCTCGCCACTGACAAGTATCACTAGTAGAGTATACAATAGTTGCAAAGCAATGTCTGCTAGATGGAGATTGGAAGGTGATAAAAAGTCATGATAAATCAAGAGTTTCTGGGCTAACATCGATCGCTCCTATAGATTTAAATACGTTTAAAGCGTCAGGTTAAATTTTTGATATGTAAATATATTATTTACGTAAACATCCCGCTAGTATGCGTTAACACTTCTAAATATATTAACTTTACTAATTTATGTAATAAATTCGTAAACTAAATTAATGTAATAAAATACCTCTGACTTGAAATGTTATTTATGAATGCAAGCTATCCCAAAACTGTTTATACATTTCCAAAAGACCTGTTAAGGAACTTTACTCAAAATGACAGTTGGCTCTTTGCCTAGTAAAGTAACGATTTACATATTATTACGTTATTTCGTTCACTACCATAATTTTCCATTACAGCGATGTAAGCTATTTATAGATATAATTCATGACCTTTCAACCGCTAGAGAATTGAAATATTAAATATCTTTATTTTAAGCTGACGACCATGACGGGTAGATTGGAGCTATAGTAGAAATAGAAAAGTATGTTATCTGTGTAAATGTTGTTTATTTCTTTATCTTCTTAAATCGATGCTAATACGAGTATGTATGCGCGCCAGTATGCACGCAACACGAGGGCAACATTCATTTGACGTATAGTTTTGACAGCCTGAAATTTGCCTAAGGGTTCATAACGTGCTAAAATCACAGCTGGGGATTCTCCTAAAGATTTACCATCTTCATCATCAGTTGCCAAGCACCTATCCATCGTCATCATCAGCTGAAAAATATCCACTGCTGAAAATCGGATTCTCCCATGAAGGGGGGATTTTGCCAAATACAGCACGCTTGGCAGGCGTCTATGTGATTTTCACCTTCGTAAGTCACGTGTTTAAATATGAACAACCACAAATCTTAATTTAAGTAGTGTCTAACCGTTATCTGACTCCATTCTGTTGTGGCTCTTCTAATCATTTTAGACGTTCATCTTTAGACACTGTTTTGTGGTAAAACGGTAAGGCTATTATTAATAAACGGTGTTAAACGAATAATAGTGAATAGTTAAACCACGTTTTGTCCCTTTCGATTCAGTTTAAAATTGCCAAAGAACATCAAAGAAAAAACATAGTTTAACAAACCACCGTATAACACTGTTTATTATTAATGAGAGCCTAGATAAAATCAAGTTAATCAAGACAAGACACCTGCAAAATATACCTACCTGTATTCTCCCAACATTATTTTTTCACTCCCTTTTATTCTTGCCAAATGTACCTGTATATTCTTTAGATGTTATTATTTCATACCTTTTTATTCTCAAAACAAACCAGAAAATGAGCTAGGTAGCTATTTTTTCTAGAGGACGTACTCCACTGAATTGATATAAAAGCCAGTGCTGGGCTATGCAAATTGAATTAGCTGAGTGTTAAAGTGGTTTCTTGTTTATATTTTGACCTTGTCTCTTTTTTTTCTGTAGTAATGATTTTTATTTTATTTATATAATTCATTGAGAGAGTTGAAGAACTTAATGTTAATCTTTAGCCGACTAGTAAAAAGCTTTTAGCTTTTTACTTAGTTAAACCTATGTGGCGCATCAAAAGCGTGTTGATTTGTGGTATTTTAATGTTATTTATCGTATTTAACATAAAGTACAAAAACATAAAGTACAAAAAAAAATATAACTAAATAAATAAATAAACGCTTACACTCATACCCCCTAGGATTCCGTGTGTCGCAGTTGGCATGGACACACACAGATACACATCACAAACATCCAAGACCCAAGAACAAATATTATTTATTTATTTAATTTAATAACTAACACGGTACAACCAGTTACATTAGTTATGCAAGTTTAAAAATTGTACAAACTTACAAAATTAAAATAGCCACCGACATTCAAAAAATACAAATACAATAATAATAATAATTCAAAAACAGTAACAAAATATAAAATATAAAATTATGCTTACACAAAATCTGCCCCGGCCGGGAATCGAACCCGGGACCCCTCGCTTTGTAGGCAGGGTTACTACCAACTTAGCTACGGAGTCGTCTAAAATGTAGGTAGGAATGTATTTTCGTAAAAGAGTCGTAAAAATAGATAAAATGAGGGAATGCTCGTATATACTAGATAAACAAATACAAACAACTTGCTCATTTATTCTTACAAATAATTGATAGCACAGTCAGAACTAACTTTAATTCTGACTTTCTTCGTAATGTTGATGACTATGACTGTTTAAAAACTATAAGTATTAAGTACCAGTTACATCCACGTTGGGTGTAACTGTTAATACAGAGTAATGCTGAGAAAAAACTCGTTTGTTGAGAAATGCAAGCAAAAACAAGCAATAGCCTTATCCAGTCTAAGAGAACGATTAAACGCTTAGCTTAATTACAAATAGTCGCTTAACTTAAGTAGAATGGAGTTGAAGAAAAAAGCTAACCTTGGGTGCAGTGGAAAAGAGTGATTAAGCTCTAAACTTGGGACCGAAACTTTCAATATCAGCCGTAAAGCGTCCACTGCTAAACATCAGCCTTCCCAATGAAATATTGCTTGCGATCCACTACTCCCTTATACTGCGTATTAAAATTAATAATCCAGCTATATTGCCAAGTATTAAGTTGTACGTTCCTAACAACTATAAGCGAACGGGGCGTCGACAGCATCAGCTGTTAGCTTGTCCACTGCCGCGCACCCATCACTGTGACAACGCACAGTGTACGTATTACCTATTTGTAGTTATCTTAAAGTAATATTTTAGCCATAATAATTAAAATAGTTAGCGATTTGGTAACAACTGTAAGCTATTTATTAAGATTAAATAATGAAATAAATGAAGGGGAAATTTTGCCATAATGCAGCAAGCTTGACATACGTCTTGGTAATCGTAGTAGATTATAATGTAGATGGGCATTCCCTGGATATTGCCTTGGTCATCTCTTACGGCACCCACGGGAAGAGATGAGGCGGTACTATGCTCAGCCGGGACTACACGGCCATTTTGGTTTACGCCTGAAAATCTACATTTTACCACATGCCTATGTGTTCATCATCATTATCAGCTGTAAGATGTCCACTGCTGGACATAGGCCTTACACATAGAACGCCACTTGGATCGGCAACTTGCCTCTTATATAAATAGATACATAATACTTCATAGCACGATAAGAAAAAAAATGTGACTGTAGCGGGTGCGACGAGTGAAGGCTCGGCGCCTTATAATGCGCGGTAATTTCAAAGCGAACCTTTCCACTCATTGCGGCCACATTGACTGGCCTAGCTACCCAGCGTCGCTATTAAATTCAAGATGAAATACTACAACAGCTTGCAGCGTGCTGTATCCATGTAATAGCTCCTTCCACCACGCCCGTGACAACCCTAAGCTCCACGCGTTCACTCTGGACGAGGTCTATGAGGACGAAATATTTCGATCCGTCCCCTGTCTTCACTAAAGGCTGAAGATCAAACGTTAAGATTCCTACCTCCCTGTAGTTAGAGATAAAGTTTATTTTACAGCATATTGCTATCAATATTCACGGAAATGTGATCCTTAAAACCTTTTATAACTCAGCAACCTAAATGCTAACTAATACCTACGTATGATAGCACATCAATATCGCAATACTTTGTAAAGAAGAAACAGTTTTTTACAGGCTTTTATTTAACTTGCAATGTTTGTATGTATGTTTGTTTAGGTCAAATCTTGTAAGTTAAATATGACCCACTTCCCGGTGTTCGATTGAGCCGAAATTTTACATACGTACCGTAAACCGGATGATAATGTAATGTAATGATGTCACATAGCTGGGCTGATGACTGGAGCCGGAAGGGGGCTCTCAAGAAACTCTGTAACGAAACGACGTAACCCCATCGAGTTTTTTTTATGTTATTTGGTAACGAGACGAGCTGGTCGTTTGCCTAATGGTAAGCATAACGCCGGCCCATAACAATTGCAGTGCCACCCAGAACTTTGAAACACAAAGGCCTGCGCGGCACTGTAGTACGCTCGTTACCCTGAAACATTCGGTATTAAGTCTCATAAGCCCAGTTTTTTCACTGGATACTCTGCTCATCAAACCGGAACACAGTAATGCTTGCACACTACTGCTTGGCGGCAGACTTCACGAGCAAAGCGGTGGTAACAACCCAGACGGACACTCGCAGAAGAGTTAGTCCTCCCACTAACAATAGTTTGACTCCTTTCATTTGTTTTCACAAGTACTCTGATCCTAGATGATGTCCAAGGTCCTGGTGATGGAGCCGGAAGGTGGCTACAAGATTACACTAAGTACCAATTACGTATTTTATAAAAGCTTGTCTGGACAATTATATTTTTCCATAAAAAATTTGTTTACTTACAGATGCATAGATCTCCCCTGATCTTATGTGACAATATGGCTGAAACTGGTAAAATATACCTCAAACAGGATTGGCTCTGAAATTCAGCTGCGAGAAAACATCGATGTGTTTTGATACAAAGTTACACTAACATAGAAAAAAACTGCTTTTGAAAAGTCAGAACAGAATTCGAGTAAAAGTTTGCGATATTTTAAATTTTACTCCTCATTTTACCATACTCCAGGCTCTTATTCTTAGATAAAAATTTTAAAAGGACCACCCTTGATATACCTACCCTACCCTACTCATGAAAAATAATCATTTCAAATTGGTTGAGAAATGACGTTGTAATCAAGTAACATCGCCACAAAAAAATACAGACAAAAGAAAGAACCTCTACCTTTTTCGGAAGTCCGTACTGACCGTGTTCAGGTAACACAAATATATACATCACAAAAATTTCGCATCCAACAGGATTCGAACCTGCGTCTTCTGGGTCTAGACCAGACGCCTTAACCAACTAGGCTATGGGAGCAATCGAGGTTGACTGCGAAATTCTTGATATGATGTATTTCTTTCCGGCTTGCAAGCCGTGTTCAGATAAGTTTCAGTACTGTGTAGATTATAGTATACTGCAGCTTAAGATAGAGATTACCGTATCTTGTTTCCCGGGATCACGGACGGAGGAAGTAAAATGTTTATCGCGTGAGTTTGGAAGAGCCATTGTTGGTATCTCGCGAATGATTGTTGTATATATTCTTGATTAGAAAAATTGCTAGGGAAAGCTTTTTGATATTCGATTAGTTACAACTATATATGAGAAAATGTCGTAATCCCTACTCCCTACTCCCTACTAATAATATAAATGCGAAAGTGTGTTTGTTGGTTTGTCCGTCTTTCACGCAGTAACGGAGCAACGGATGGACCTGATTTTTTTATAGATATAGTTCATGGACCGGAGAGTAACATAGGCTACTATTTATTCCGGAAAATGCACGGCTACTGTGGGAACGCGGGTGAAAACCGAGGGCACAAGCTAGTGTAATAATAACATGCATGCTCGGTACTACCAGGCAGTGGATTAGAACGTTTGGATTATCTATAGGCCTGCATTGTCTTATGGATTATCCAATTTGTAGATAGGTTAGATGTAGTGTTTATAATATATACGCCAGTTAATAAAGGCTTTTGGTCTGTTAAAAAAGAACTATAACACTATGGTAAGACAAGTTCTAGTGTTCACCTAATTATCTACCAACCGAAAATTTACAAATCCTGACATCCCTAGCCAGTGTCACTCGGGGCGATGTAAGGATTCTAACCATACCATACATCCAAATCTGTTCAGGTATTTAAAAGTTATGGTGGAATAATTACATGTAACATAGTCTACTTTTAATCCCAGAAAAATTTATTGTTCCTGTGAGAATCTTGTAAAATCGCAGGCAGTAGCTAGTAATGAATAAACCACATAAAAAAATGCTTAGTCTCAACACGAGCGTAAAATTTTTCCTAACGAACCTAAAAAGAGCAAACATCAAGCCACTGTTATTTACACTCGCTCATGTTGAATCCAGAACCACAAATATTTTATTTAAGACCGAAAATTTTATTTCCAAGTCCAACCGCATTTGAATGTCAACCTTACTTTACGACCCACGTTCGCGTTCGCGGACGGTTCCTGTTAAATAATCAAACCTAACCCATAAGGGCCACAGAGGGCCCACTGCTTTAAAAAGCAAAACACGATTTTCCCGTTACTAGGGATGTCCTAACATTATCGCAACAAATGTATCGATATTTTTAAAATACGAATAAATACGTCATCCGTCCATAAACACATTCACGCGTGCACGCACTCATGCTTACACATACAAATGATGCTTTGAACTACATAATATACATAGGTGTTTTAGTTTAACTGGTATTCCTAACCAGTTATCATAATTCTTCCAATCATCTACAGCCTCCCACGACACAAGCTTGCCCAAATGCGGGGGCTGCTAGTAAGCATGTGTTTTATTATTTTTCTTTTTGTATTAATACTGAGCTTGCGACCTTACTTTGCGTTAAATAGCTCATGATTAATTGATAGAGATACAAATTATTATAAAGATAATACAGATGATATCTAAGGTTGAGACATTTTTAATGTCAGTCATTTCATAGACAGAAGTCATTTACAAAATTAGATGTCAAACTAAGTGGAAAGATATCGTCAGAGTTGAAAAAAAAGGTTTCAATTTGTTTTCGCTGCTTAAAACCTTATCCTTAAGACTGCCCATTGTATCTATTTTTAAATAGTTCTTTTTTATTGTTTTTTCTTGGTGTTAATAGTGTTATTGTATTGTATTGTATCGATATTGCGAAATATCGATACATCGATATTTTTTCGCCAAACCTACCCGTTACCCTTCCGGATTCCCCAATGGCAAATCAGAATAATGATAAACTTTTGAATAATTTCAACGTCAGAACAGCGTAGTTTTTCAAGTGCTATATTGTTGGCACTTGGCAGCTTCCATAGTTTAAGAACGGGCAAATAACTTTGTTGTTGAAGAAAGATTATTTTGCGCTTGTCGAGAATAACTTTTATCTGTTCTATGATGCAGCGGAAGATATAAGCACTTTTCAGAATTGTTCAACTAACATTTTTTCTTTTTTTTACAAGTTTTTATTTAAATTCTATTCCTGATTGTCTCTCTGCTTTTCAGGGACAATGCGATGAATGGTTTTATGACTACTCCCTGATACGCAATCATGCTGAAATTTTGTACAAAAGACAATACAATAAAGTATATCATAGTATTTAATAGTATGACTGTGTTTGATATTTTAACTGGCAATTATCTATATTAACATTATAATTTGTAATTTTTATAATATTTTGTATAGATACGGACCACTTTACTTACGTAACATCTAGTTTAATTTTGTGATTACGATTTTTTTAAGCAAATAAATGATTGGTTGATTGATAAAAATATCTTTCTTTAATTTGGCTTTTTCTACAAATAACACAAATCCTCAAGTCGATCTCACTAAAGAAGCAACATTCGCCACCTTACCGAATTGGCCTTAGAGTGATTGGCTATATAGATAGATGAGTAATCGAAGAGATAGATCTTTTTCCAACTAGTAACTAAGTTATTATAAACATGTCATTATTGCGACATTTTCCTCTGTATGTATCGCTTAGAATATAGACATGATAGTACGTAAACGATCGCCTATTTTAAATCCGAAATATTTAGAACACAGCACTGGACGCGCGCCAAAAACCGGCACTGGCCGTGAAGCCTAACTTTTTAGACAGTCAAAACTTTTTTGCAAATAAAAAAAGAAATGTTTGTTCGGATACACATGTTTTAAGATAGTGACATAATGCGAATGGGGGTAAAGGGGATGTGAAATCGTGGAACGGATCCGAATAACGTGATGAAATGGAATTCGGGTAGGTATGTGTTATGCGTGTTGCGTATTAGGTTAGACGAGCCACTCGCATGTTTGCGGTAAGTAATGCGTTATATCCATAACCTCTTGCGAAGCAGTTGGGTGTGAAAATGTGAGTTATAGTAATTAGTACATAGTAATAAGATTTTTCGAAGCGTTTCGTTTATATAAATATTACAGATCTCAATGGATATAGAAGAATTCTTTTTTCTTTATTCTTTACAAGCTTTTGCCCGCGGCTTCGCACGCGCTGAATCAGGACAAAATGTAGCCTATAGCACCTTCTTTCACATAGTAACGGATAAACGGATCATGATTTTTGGCATAGATATAGCTTATGGACTGGAGAGTAACATGGGCTACTTTTTATCGTGGAATAATGCATGGTTCCTGTGGGAACGCGGGTGAAAACCGCGGGCAGAAGCTAGTATGATATAAGTCCTTACATACACCTGTTAGTTACATTTGTACATACAATATACTTTGTAATCTCCCTTTATTACATAAAATATACCTACTTTTACATAGTCTGTTGTCACAAAAACGTTTCTTAAATATATTACTTACTTAAATATATTATTATACCGAGGATTAAATATATTTTAGTCTAGACGGTTTATTATAAATTGTAAGGAACAAAATATAATATAGAAATATAGTTCCTTCAAGCGTACATAGATACTTTTTAGGTAAACAATAAATAAAAAGATAATTTTTCGTTGTCGTGATATAACAAGCTTTATGTTACTTAACGAACTGCCTCTTGATTCCTAGACACGGCAAAGAAAATCTTCTCGTGATACTACTGTAGTTCTATGGGTTTTTTAACCGACTTCCAAAAAGGAGGAGGTTCTCAATTCGGTATGTATTTTTTTTTCGGGAATTAAAGTATGAACTCAGAATGGCACTTGGATCGTATACTTGCCTCCCGCATCCAACGGTTCCCCCGATTCTGTTGACTATGGCGTAGGTCAACCTAGTGGGGCGGCCGGCCTGCACAACGTATTCCGGTTCTTGGTCGCCACTCGAGAACCTTTTTTCCTCATCGATTGTCAATTGCGTCGATTCTGCGAGGGATGTGGCCTGCCATGTGTGCCCATTGCCATTTCGACTGCTATGCCGGTGACTTGCACTCCTTACTATATACTAAACGCCTCGGAATAGGTGCAAAGCGATGGGGTAGCTTGGAGGAGCAGAGGATAAGTGCTTTTTGCAGACAATTAGCTGCACCTAATAAGGCTCTTACAGCTTACATGCTAGGCTTTAACCTAATAACTTTATCAAACTTTGAAAGAAAGAAAGAAAACATATTTATTTGTGACCACTTATAGGTAAACCTAGAACAAAAAATAAATAAGCAAATAAAACAAAAGAAAAAGTGTCACAAAATGGTACTCAGCATAATGCTGGTTTAAAACCAGCGCTAATCTTCCGTTGGGACTTTGGATTATATGGACCTCGCGCGTGTGTGTAACTTTTTCCATATGTGGATAATGAAGCTAATGTGGGTCTCCATATTGCGGTTTTCCGGATCTTAACAATACTAATTTTATTATATATGTGTATTATATATTTGTATATAGTATATTTCTCCTTCTTGTTACCGGTTCAGCTTCTATTTGCAGAATATTTAATAACAAGGAAACTCGAGGACCCCTTAATCTATTACAGCGCGGAAGGTATGCGTGGCCTTGGGCCCCAATCCGCCTTGGAGCCGAGGGAATTCCTTGTCGTTGGCGCCGCGCAGATTCTTATGAAGCTGTACGTACTTCGGAATGAAGTGCCTTTGTGAACTATAAGCAAAAGTAGTTTGTGATTATGTTAGTTTGTTTCGTTTGGCTGATGGTAAACATAACGCCGACCCATAACAATTGCAGTGAGTAAGAACTTTGAAACACAAAAGCCTGCGTGGCACTGCTGTACGCTCCTTACTCTGACACATAAAGTAGGTACCTATAAAGTCTCATGAGTCCAGTAATTGCACTGACTACTTTCCTCATCAAACCGGGATTATAATTGCATATTTCTGCTTGGTGATAGCCTATACGAGCAAAGCGGTGGTTACGGACACTCGCAGAAGAGTTAGTCCTACCACGTGGTGTTAGAATCTAATCCTAATGATTAGACTTATGTTATTATTGGTAGAGTTCTCTTATTTTATTAGTCTGTTGAACCTTTTTATTGGACTAGATCCTCTGAAAATTGTACATAGTTTTATTTCAAAACTAGCTGCTGCCCGCGGTTTCACTTGCGCGGAGTTAATGGAGTTCATGGGTTTTATTTTTTTGCGCGGAACCCTAATTCTTTTTCCAAAATAAAAGTAGCCTAAATTACTTCTTATAACATCAACTATCTGCCAGTAAAAGTCCCGTCAACATCGGTCCAGCCGTTTCGGAGATAGCCCGGAACAAACAGACAGACAGAAAAATATTAAAATTTGTGTTTTTGTTGTAGGTACCGTATATACTTTCATATGCATTTAGTAAAAAGCTGTTATTTTAATATTACAAACAGACACTTCAATTTTATTTATTTGTAGGTATAAATAAAATACAAATCTGTACATCGACAAAGAAAATTTGAAAATAAAATTAACTTCAAATCCAATAGAACACTAATACCTTGTCATCTGTAATTGAGAAAATCTTTTCTTGAAAACTTCGCAGCACAACGGTCAAAGCACTCAGAATGCCCGATGCTAGACCAATCAATATCTCCAAATGAAATTGTTTTGTCCGTCTCAGTTGAAGATTCGGCTGAAAAACACATCTTCCATATTCATGAGTTCGGTTTAAGTAAGTATTCTTGGATGAGGAATATCGAGTAGAGACGAGATGCAGTACCTAATTATGATATTTGGGTGATCCACCCACTTTCAAGATTTATCAGATCAGTTACTTATTCAATTACTACTATCTACTAAGATTAGTTCAGTTATTTACTCAAACAAAAATATTTTTACAATGCCACAATTAGAGACCAAACTGGTATAATTTAAGAATAGTAAAATTTAAAAGCTACAACTTGTTTGGATGAATATAGTATAACAGATAAAGTCAGAAAGGGGGCAAGCGGCGAACAGACCATAATATATTTTTACACAACTGCCCAGAAAAGGGGTGTAATGTCAGTCCCACAGGCATAGATTCTATAAGCCTTCTGAGAAATCTTCTCATTCGGCCAAAACCACTACAAGCACGTTCGATGTTCGTGCTTGTGGTGCGAACATCACTATGGAAGACAAATATTATTTGATAAATTCTCTCTACTAGGTTTCATTAAATGATTTTACAGAACGTGGCTCAACTTTATTACTTCTGCGTTTCAACGTGGCCTTTAGCCTGTCAAAGAATATAAAGGATAGTAACTTTGGCTCTGAACTTTGTACCTACGTTAACTAGCATACAACTTTAGGTACAGGTAAAGTTTCTATTACAAATGTATATGGAAAAGCTGGACATACGTTGAAGTTACAGTTGAAGTGAAGTGAATAAGATAATTTAGTGTAAGTAAAATCGTTTTGTGAGAATTGCTGTGTAGTTTAGTTTATAGTCTACTCAAAGTTTTACAAATATGAGATACACTATTAATAGTATACCATTATTGCTATCGTATTACTGCTGCAAGAAATACCCCGGTTGTTTTAGTGGGTTGGACGCTGTGCAGTGGGCAGGCGACGAGTCCCACACTATCCGAAAAAATGTTTTCTTTCTTCTTTCTTTCTTTATCTCCGTACCCCCTGGGTGCGGAGATGTGCATATAGGCATTTCCCAGTGTTACCAAAAAAAGGCCTGCACCTTGGACGAAGCACAGTTTTCTCTGTTCTGTGAAAACTATAAAGTTTTTTTTCTTCATTTAATTTAGGGACTTTTACCATACAATGGCATGCCAGTCCCATCGTAGCCAACTACAAAGTTAAAATAAACTTTCAGTATACATGTTGAGAACAACGTCAATTGTAGTTAAGCTAATATACCTACCTGCAAACGTACGTTTGCTTGAGCGTCTAAGGTGCCCCTAAGTCTGACGCTCATCGAACGTGCAAAGCGTTCCGTGTGTACGGCGCACATTTCAGCACCCAAAAGGCAGATGTCGAGACGTGCCCCCAGAGATCCTACTTAATGACAACATATTGATAAAAATGTGCTAAATTTTTCACAGGCCTGAACGTAATATATTTACTTACTCTCAGAACACAATAAAATTCAGGCGTCTTATTTTGCATAATTTTGAGCCACTAACGTGTAGACGTGTCTTTACTAAGCATGTCGCATAATAAATCAGTTTACAGATAACGATTTAGAAGACGTCTCACATAATGTTAGCAGTCAGAGGTTTCTTTAGGATGTTTTCACGGAAAACTAATATAGGTAGGTAAAATCTTTGTGGGATTTGACATCGATCTATTATGAGTAATGATATAATTATGCGAAGTTGCAATACGTAATGTATTCCGTACAAGGTTGGCCCTTCACTACCACCTTAATCACTTTATACTGCCAGGCGCGAAACGACAAATAACATTAAAAAAATTTGGTCAGTATAAAAAATTAAACTGGAATCAAAATGTGGCTTTACTGCTTGACTAAATCATGTTATTATTGCATTAAATATTTAATTGTAGAACTACTTATCCACCACAGAATAAGACGTAAGTATCAAGTGAGTTCTTTTCATGCTTACTACAGACATGAAACCCATACTATTTACGATTTGGTTTTTGTAACTTTTCGTAACATAATTATTCAAAACAGGTTGAAGCATAAATAAAGTAAGTGTATAGTTATTGCTGTACAACAATAAATAAATTACGGGCCATGCCTGAACCAGAGCGACCTTTACATAACGTGAGTGAGAAATTATGGACCATCCCATAATTAAGCAATATAAACTTTTAATTAAATTGTTGGCCCCCAGACTGTTACGGGTATGTTTGGGAATAAGTATGGAATGAAAACATGCTTTGACCGAGTTTAGTACTTACATATTCTGTGGTTGAAAGTTCAGTGTTGAGTTCTCCAATAGAAATTGTATTACGTAAGTTTTGCGATTTGTTTGATCATGAGAGCTTATATATACGTAACTGACATTGAATTGAACTCTAAAAGGGTGGGGGTTGGGGGTTTAGTCCTTCGGCAGAATCTGCTCGGAAAAAAATACTAGCCTTTTCGCTGAAACGTGGCGCGCTAAAAGCAGAAATGTACTAAATTGTATGATAATTTAGTACATTTTTATATTACACCGTGCTGCGCACCGCTTAGACTTGATGGATATCCATCAATCATGGACCAACCATGCGCCAACCATGCGCAAACCACGATTACTGCTTGACGCATAGGTACCTATCGTACCGTCTAATGTGGTGCTTGACGGAAATCTAGTCTGAGCGCCAACCGTGATATTAAAAAGAATGAGAGACGCGCGGCAGCTGCTTCGACCTCTACTCCAAAAATAGTTTCACAACCACTGCGTGTTCAATGCAGAAGTCACGGTAAACACGTGGTGGTGCGCAAGTCATGTATGTAGCGTAATGCGTAGCAGTCGCCGCTTTGAGCCCAGGCAGGGCTTCGAGGAAGTGAGAGAGACAACACTATCTGGCCCTATAGTTGATATTATCTGTTTCATGGATTTTTGATGAATTTACTTCAAGCCGAGCGTGAGTCGTAATACCGCGCTTGTAGCAAAACCATAGTTATTTTGACAGCAAAATGCAAACTTACACGATCGTGTAATGGCGGCATTAGAATTGGGGCCTTGTTACGGGCGCGGGTGATAATTTTTTTTCACTAGAATACTAATTTTTACCGTTGCAAAAGATATATGAACGCAATAAACAAAAAAAAGTAAGTTGCTATACCATAAACACCTGTCCATACAAAATGTAGGTAGATATAAAATAACCGGCCGTGAAATTGCAAAAGGCCGAAATCTGATCACAAGATTTCATTGGTATAACAGACAGGTGTCAGACTAAATAAAGCTTCATAAAGCCATCTTGAAAGCTCACGTCTCATACATTTAGTCTATTTTGAGACATTTTTAGATTATCTAATACCAATAGGCAATATTATAAAACAACGCGGACTTTAGGGACGGGCGACTCTGACAGTTGCTCGGCGTACTGTATTCAAAGGTGCTCCTTTGGATAAAGTACGGCGTAAGGCGTATCTTTAAAATAGCTCGGAGCTCCGAACCATTTCAAAATTACGCTCTCAAAGCTAAATAGGTAGTATACCTTTTATTTTTCAAGATAAAAAAGAAAGAAAAGAAAGAAAGAAAATACATTTATTTCCGGGAAACACACCATCACATCACATAACAAATAACACAACAGAATTTAAAACTAACAATAAACAATGTAATGTTGTGATGTCAGGAAAAGGTCTCGACTCAGCACATAACTAAGGTCAACGACCCTAGTCACTGATTTTCAGTCGGAACCCATCATCAGATGTAGGTGACTTGAAAGTGGAGCTGGTTCGCATAAACTGAGTACAGTGTTCGAGCTATACCCGTCAATCGCGCGTGAAACATCTTCCTGAACGCTTCAGTCCTCGTTCGGACTTTGATTGACTTCGATTACATTGCCCAAGATTTAATTTGTAGATGTGAGCGTGAGTCTTTGCGTATAGTTGTAACAGAGTCACTTGTTAAGCAGGCGTTGGAAGAACGTAACACGTTTTTGCTTACTCAATGGTAGGTACAAAGTACCCTAACACTTCCTACAAAGTATTTTATAAAGAAGGGCCAGGGTTTGATCCTGGACGAGAGCAAACTTTGTGGCCAGCATAAAGTTTGTAAGATAAAAAAAATAATATAGATAGTATTTCTGTTCCCGTGGTCCGACTACATAGTCCTACTGGTCCTACGAGTATTTTGCCCGTGGTCCTACTACAGTACGACGTCTGTTACAAGAATATGTTATTTTATGCTATTTTGTAACGAGACGAGCTGGTCGTTTGCCTGATGGTAAGCATAACGCCGGCCCATAACAATTGCAGTGCCACTCAGAACTTTGAAACACAAAGGCCTGCGTGGCATTGCAGTGCGCTCGTTACCCTGAGACATTAGGTATTAAGTCCAGTAATTTCATTGGCTGCTCTGCTCATCAAACTGGAACACAGTAATGCTTGCACATTACTGTTTGGCGGCAGACTTCACGAGCACAGCGTAGGTAATACTGTACCTACCAGCGAAATAGGGATATTTATTTGCTGGTATCTACCTAAAATTCTCACAAAATAAATAATTTCACTTCATTATATTATCGCAAATTATTTAGTCCTAGCATCACTACTAAGTCCTTAGTCTTTTAGACATACCTAAAGACTAAAGTCTAGACGACATTATCTGTGTACTTTATTTATGACAAGGTGATAAAACTTACGTATTTATGCTGCTGTTTATTCACCAACTATTTGTACCTTAATACAGTCATTTAGTATCATTAATGCGACGCGTAACCAAAATGCTGGTACTGATTTATCTCAACGGATCATCATTGCGGTTCGACGAGGCAATGCCGCCAGCATGTTGGGTACGCTTCCAACTGGTAGCGGGCTAGAACATTTGGACTATGTATAGTCCCACTTGGGCTTGTAAATTATCCAACTGTTTTTGTAGCTAGGTTAGATGTAGTGACCTAGCCCGTTAGATGAGAACTTTAAACTGCGCTACCACAACACTATGGTCGTTTCACAATATTTTCTTTTATTGAAGCCTCTAGCTCGTTATAAGATCTATACTCTAGATTTTTGAGTTTTGTTAGTGGGAGGACTAACTCTTCTGTGAGTGTCCGTCTGGGTTGTTACCACCGCTTTGCTCGTGAAGTCTGCCGCCAAGCAGTAGTGTGCAAGCATTACTGTGTTCCGGTTTGATGAGCAGAGTAACCAGTGAAATTACTGGGCTTATGAGACTTAATACCTAATGTCTCAGGGTAACGAGCGCACTGCAGTGCCGCGCAGGCCTTTTTGTTTTAAAGTTCTGGGTGGCACTGCAATGTTATGGGCCAGCGTTATGCTTACCATCAGGCAAACGACCAGCTCGTCTCGTTACCAAACAACATAAAAAAAAATTATTGTCGCTTTCACTCCTTAAAAATTAGCTATAGTCCCTCCTAGATATCTCGTTTTAGGTTAATACCTTGGTTTCAGTGCAAACTAAAAAGTTAATAGAATGCTGAAATTAGACAATGCCGACAGCGCTTCGAGAGATACTGCGCTTTTATACAAAATATTTGCTCGAATGTGACTCGGAGCTTTGAGTGGTATGATATTTCATATTCATAGGAGTTTATGCGAAGTTTAAATGGAATGCATTTCTTTTTGCTAATGTTTTATGCATGTGAAATTATGAGTAAAGAATGATTGCTTGGTTGTTTACTCTCGGTGGGTGAGCTTTTGTTATCTAACCGGATTTTAAGTGACGTTTAGCGTGTTTAGTTATGTTTAAAAATTAAAAATTGATGAAAATTGTTTATAATATTTTGCCTAAAAAAAAGGTACAATACAATAACGAACAAAAAAAATTAAAAAAATGCATATCTATAGTCTGAATTGTGAGGTGTGCTCGATATAAAAATACCATAGACAAAATCACTTTCAGTTTATATACCAATTTTTTTATTTTCCTCGCTTCTTTTCAATTTTTTTTATCTCCTGGAATCTTTATTCTGAGACATTTTAATTTTATTTACTTAAAGTTAGCAAAATTAGTTCAGTCTTTGTCATGTGATGCGCTTACTAATGAACAGCATTTAATTTTATGTTGATCTATAATTGCTTTGCATGGTAATAATTTTAATTTGAATAAAATAAAAGCAAACGAGTGTCCGTCTAGGTGGTACCACGGCTTTGCTCGTCTGCCGCTAAGCAATGCAAATGCAAAAATTACTATGTAACGAGCGCACTGCAGTGCCGCGCAGACCTTTGTGTTTTAAAGTTCTGGGTGGCACTGCAATTATTATGGGCCGGCGTTATGCTTACCATTAGGCAAACGACCAGCTCGTCTCGTCACCAAACAACATAAAAAAATAATTGTTCCAGAAGTACCATGCTATCATAGAATAAAGAAATAAGTATCTGGCTTTTTCCTACACTACTTACCTCTCACCTAGTCTGCATCTCTTTCGCCTAGTACCAATGGATAACGAATGTTAGCTTCATTCAGTCCGGCGATCTTCAACTATATCAGCGACTGTGTAATCCTAATAATGCTACGAGTAGTCCTACTAATATTATAAATGAAAAAGTCTGTTTGTCTGTTTGTTGGTTTGTCCTTCTTTCACGCAGTAACGGAGCAACGGATCGACGTGATTTTTGGCATAGATATAGTTTAAGGACCGGAGAGTAACATAGGGTACTTTAAATCCCGGAAAAACGCACGGTTCCTGTAGGAATGCGGATAAAAACCGCGGGCAGAAGCTAGTAAGTAATAACCTCAAGCCACTAGCCATGAAACAAAGCTGTAACGGTATCTTTCCTTGCCATATTTTTTGCCACCATTCCGTGCGTGGCGGACGTTAGTTTATCACACATGGCGGTAATATAGAAGCTAATGGGGCCGCCATATGATACCTTATGGCTTTCACACGTGATCTATGTAGGTGTCGGGGCATAATGACTTATAGAAATTCTTTTATGCTTTTATATCTTCTACTATATTTGTATTGGCTCAATCCTGACATTATGAGCCTATCGATATATCGATAGTTAGGATCATATGACGTATCAATCAGGGCCGCGTGTGGAGATGTGGATAATGTGGAGGTTAAGGGATAGTTTGATCTCTTGAAACGATGACGGTTCAGTCATAGTGAGGTAGATAGTTAGATCAGTAAGCTACTCTCTCCTTCCTGTCTTTGTCCTTTTTTCGTGGGGTCGTCGCAGGTCATTTCTTTTTTATAATCGATAATCATAGTAAGATAAAATCATATGATGAACTAGACCTTTCGATGAAGGTATAATGATGATGAATAAGAATATATTCTGATGCAACGGCACTGCAGTTGTTATGGGCCGTTATGCATGCCATCAGGCAAACGACCAGCTCGTCTCGTTATCAAAAAATTATCCAGGTATAATAGTGGTCGAACTAACGCCTAAGAGCTATGGAAAAAAATATCTTAAGCATCGAGGAAAATACATCAATACCAGACACAAGGACCAAGGTCACATATTTTGAACCCCAAAATATAAACACTATCGACTGTCATAACTCCGTTACTATATCTATCACCGGTTAGGCTCCACTGGCAAGCCGCCAAATACTGTTCAATGACAAAATGTAGTGATTTATCAACGAAACTGCTGATACGGTTCTTGGGGCCTGTCCCTTGTGACGTAACACGGAACCCTTAAATAAACAATATTGTGATAAGTTTGGGAAGTAAAAGTTTGGAAGTACCTATATATAGGACACTTAGACCGTGGGGACCTGGTCCTCATCGACTTTTTAAATAACTTTCAGAGCGTCTGGTCGAAGCCACACCTGACCAAACTGCTGGTCTTTAGCTCAAAGATTAAGCATTGCCATTCAACGTGGCAATGCTGCCAGTATTTTGGGGACGTTACCTACTGGTAGCGGATTATAAGATTAAGTTTGTAAATAGATTTTTTGAGTATATTATATAGTTATTTTAGTTTATTTTGATGAATTTCTTTAGTTAGTAGTTTGATACGAATGGAATGAAATAAACAAACTTATTACGGTATAGGGATGTTGCACGAAACGCAAAATACATAATTTCATTATGCAGGTTTACAAACATTATATGAATACAATAACCATGAACTTCACGAAAAATATATAATTTCCACAAGGATCTAATAATTTCTCGACCTTAACGATTTTTTATGATCCAATAGTAATTTAAGTGATGCCATCAGAATCCTTACATTGCAATGAAAGAAATGCCTCTACAAGTGAAAAAAAATACAAAGTTACTGGGCTTATGAGATTTAATACCTAATGTATCAGTGTAACGAGTGCATTGCAGTGCCCCGTAGGCATTTTGTTTTTAAGTTCTGAGTGGCACTGCAATTGTTATAGGCTGGTATTATGCTTACCATCAGTCGAACGACCCGCTAGTCTCGTTACCTGATAGTATAAAAAAACACACATGTGATTTTTTATGATATTATCCAGGTTACACTGTATAACACACATTTTTCCCACCAGACATTACCTTCTGCAATCACGGCCCTTCTGTCTCCGACCATTGTCCCAAGCAATTCAGCACAGCCACTTAATCAAAAACAATGCTCGAGGAAGTTAATTGTGCTGAAATTTACTGCCGGCGTGTTTGTCTGTTTGTAGGATCGTGCCAGTAAGTTCAGTAAGGACTCTTGTGTACCAACAATTGCTACATTTACATACCTCCAAATTTTGGACAAAAAGTATGTTCATTTTAAACTGGGAGAAATCTATGCACCATGTTTTTTAAACAAAAATTAAGTATATGTTCACATCACTGTGAGAGGCTTTTGTTAACTTGCCTACTGGGGTAGTAACAAAGTTTGAGCATTTGGTATAAAAATTGCTTTAAAAAAGCGACGAACCGACTTCAGTGAGAAACTACTGAATCAATTTTGATGAAATTTATATAGGATCAATCTGAAAGTATATCCTTTCAAGCAAAGAAATAATTTTCCGTTCTGTTAATAAATGAGGGAGCTCTGAGGTAACAAACATAAAAAAATACCCACCGAATTGAATTGAGAACTCCTTTTTAGGAAGTCGGTTAAAAAAATAAAGGCTGTTTAGGCAAGAGCGTTAAAAATGTATGTCTACTTATTTTATTCTGTTTTCAAGAAGGTAGTGTAAGAATTAGTTTCTTTTTATTATTAAATAAGTAAGCGATAGTCATATCTTTTTTATCTGAGCTAGGGTAGTTCCTCCCACTCCTTCCTATCAAAGATTCTTCCTTCCTTCCTACAAGATTATGTTATTATTTACCAAAAAAAACCTGTACAAAAACAACCTGAAAAAACCGTCCCAAAGCAGCAATATACTCTTTAAAAGTAAAGAGTACATTGCTGCTTTGGGAGGGTTTCAATAAATAATTGATGGCATTGTCACCGCCATCCCCTAGCCTTAAACATGACCATAAAGTCTCAAAACTGGCGCAGCACTGCCGTTACTATCGTCGTTAGTACACTCCCATTCCGTGTAACGGCAGCCGCATGGGTGTGCGTTAACACAACCAATCCACTTAAGGTGGGCATTTAATTTCAAAGAAAAGCACGATCCAAAGTAAAATCTTTGAAGTTTTGCTCTTTTTAATTTTAGAATTTACCTAATAGAAACTTATGCAAGCGAAAGAAAAATATAGGTGGTACCTACTAATTATGTCTGTAGGTACTATGAGAATATACAATTAGGTCGCAGTTCATCAGGTAGTCATCAATTGGGATGCTGCATGAAACACAAAATACATAATTTTTGTCGTTACACAGTTTTAAGGTCACTTTAACACAATACAAATGAAATTCACAAAAGATTTAAAATTTCCACAAAGAAAAATATATAATTTCCACATCTAAAAGTTTCCCAAATTCAACATTATTTTTTATCAACCAATATTAATTTAAAATGATACCATCATATTCTTTAAATTAGTAAAGAATGTATGACAACTATGTACAGTTTTTCACGGCCAAATTAACATAATGCATGTTTTTAGTACAGCTTTACGCCAGGCGTTGAACAAGTGACGTCAGATGTTCTGTCAAATTTGTATGGGGCGTTTTAGCGTTTAGTAGATATGTACGACTCTGGCTCTAATTTTTGTCGTTTGTAGCGTTCGATTTCCAGTTTTTTTGAACATTTGATTCTCATGAGAAAATGAATTGTTTGACATCATTAAAAATGGAGTCAACATTCCAAAATCCAAAGACCGCTATATGCTTGTTCCCTACTGTTGTTACGTATCAAGATATCGTACCATTTGAAGGAAACGTTGTAATGAAGGACTCTCGGCTAAGATATGTCAGTATGACGCGAACGGCTGTTTGAGGCGATTTAGGGAAACGGGTCTTTGCGGGTTGTTGAAGGTCGAGACGTAGGCGTAACGAGGACCTATATTGTGTTAACTGTTGGTGATTAGAACGGGATTGTAAGCTTCGTTTGTTCAAGGGCTTGTAGGAATAAGTCTTTTAGGGTCTGTTTTTGGGGGATACATGTCTTTTGCAGATGTGTGCGAGTTTATATGGATTGTTATTTATTTTTCAACAGAAGGCAATAAAACGAGTTGGTCAGTTGTTTTGGTTGGGAGTGATTAGTTTTAAAAAGGACATGACTACGTAGAAGGTTCTAGGTTACTCCTTTTTTTAGATGAATTATTTTACAAACAACAGAAACATTTTGTTTGTAAACATTTGTTTTATTAAACATAATTGCTTAAGTAGGTTAATATATGTAATTTTAATTAGTTGTATATTCATTTTTATGTTTTTATTAATTAATACCCACACTGTACATTAAAAAAATCGAGATTAATGTCTTTCTAGTAGAGAACAAAACCTTCCCCAAAACTAACCCTAATAAGGTCTATATTTATATATGCGTAAAATACATCAAACTTCAAACTTATTAATGCCAAATTTTTCAGTCAAAAAAGATAGGTAGATACTATACAAGTTTTAAAGCCAGAATTTGTAAAATAGAATCAACGTTTTATAAAGTTAACTTGTTTGTGGTTAATGATTTAAAGTTCTGAAAACAAAATTATTTTTTAACAAAACAAAATGAATGTGGTTTGTACCAAGGGCATATCAGCGTAACTATTTATTTTTTAACGTAAAGTTTGCAGTGAATTCCATCTTTTTACATGATTGCATAAAAAAGGAGTGTAAAAACCCTAGTGGAGAACCCTAGTTCATGTATGTATGTGAGTTTCTTTGTTCCACCATAACATTTAAATGCCTAAACAGATTTGTATGTATGGGGTATCGTTAGAATCCTTATATCATCTCGAGTGACAATTGTTTTTATGCATACGTTAATTTTCTATACTTGTCCAATAATGTTTACAAACTCGGCTGATGCCAACCAATGGCAGCAATAGTGATCTGATTGCTAGCCAATGACATTATTTGAATTTGAATTTTTATCTATCTCATTGGTTGGTGAGCCGCCAAGATTTATTACGTTATTGGACATGTATAGAAAACCAGCTTCTACCCGCGGTTTTAACTCGCGTTCCCACAGGAACCGTGCATTTTTCTTGGATACTCACCGGTCCATAAACTATATTTATGCCAAAAATCACGTCGATCCGTTGCTCCGTTACTGCGTGAAAGAAGGACAAACCAACAAACCCACTTTCGCATTTATGATATTAGTAGGAAGTAGGATACCTACCACCCCTAACGATGGAAAAATTTGGGATGAAATTTCATATATCGTGGAATTTTCATCGAAGTCGGTACCCGCTTTTTCAAAAGCAATTTTACTTGTTATGACTCGAAAACCCTCCGGCCATGGATTGGCAGACGACCTTATTGCGACTTGAGCTATAATCACTTCCAACGATAAAAGTAATTAAGCTTTATCGCGCAAACAAAACTGCCAACATTAGAATAACTATTTAAAACCATACACAATAAATTTAAAATGTTCATCAAAATATACCAGAGGATACCCAACTTTGCGTTAAAATTAATTCCACTTTATTAACATAATATATACGTCGTCTATCTTGAACATTATCCATCTGCATATTAACGCGTAGTACTTAATTAAACCTAGATTCTAGAAATAAGACTTTCATTTGCGCAAGTTTACCTGTGGTTCTCAACTGTAGTGATACTGCCCCCCAGGCCTTTACGATTTTATTGTGTGTATGCGTTTATGTTAAAAACATAACTAAATTGTGATCGAACTTAGGCCATTAGACATTATTTATCGCGGAATTGAAACTATAAATTATTCACTTTATGTAATCTTATTTAAAATGGATTTCCGCAAAGTAACGCCTGATTGCATCAAATATCTTGAAAAAGTTTAATCAGGCGAGATTGCGGTCAAACGAAAGAAGTGTGAGGTGAGCCACTAGCATTTAAAAAAAAAACTGGAAAAAGGGCGACTTGAGTATAAAAAAAACTACACAACGGGCCTCTACTGTGGGGTGTCTGGATTTCAGTGGTTCGCCTGTGTAAAAATTGAAACGCTGTCATTTGAGCTGGATTTGGCAGTACGGTTATTATTATGTGTTGGGGGCAGTTTTACGTTTTAAAACACTATAAACTATGGTAAATGTGTCTAACGTTAAGATTGAGAAAAAAGGTGATTACACCATTTCACCTGCTATAAAACATCCCATCTTTACAATAACCTGTATTCTAGTGCAGGAATAAAACTTAATTTATATTCTGTTAATTATTATCAAGACGAAAATAATGTTTTTCGTTTTTATGATCATAGACTAAAAAACATTTGTTTACTATTTCGAAGATTGATAGGATGTTACATTCTATTGCACCTTTAATGTGTCAAATCGGTAATCTCTCGACGACTCTCCTATAATAGTCGTATAATAGAAGTATAATATTTGGTGTTTAAGATATGAAATCGGAGTGATGAATACGCTAAACAGCGGAAATGACTTCAAAAATCGTCTTAGCACTTTTAAATTACTTAAATTGCGTCTAATATTATTATGAATTATATATTGCGTCATAGAATGATGTTTTCTGTGACATAGAACAGCAAATTGATAAAAGCTTCTAGATTGAACTTGTTTCTAACGAGGGCGTGGTACTACGTTTGAGAGCCTATGCCTTTGACATAACATTGGAATCTAGAACGTTGTTATTTTAGTCAAGATACTTAATGTTTAGTAATGATTACCGAATAGACGAGTTTGTTTTCCAAGAGATGCTTACGTAACTCTCAGGAATACAGCCTCTAACTTAATATTGATGGTAATTTCATGAATTATCTAAATAATTCATTAACTTAATTAGCCCATAAACATGGAAATAACATTTTATCTGGAACATAAATACCTGGCTTATTTATTTGTATATTTACGTTAATTTATGTTAAAATAATAGTGACTAAGAAAATGGAAATCAAATTCAAAATCGTGAAAACAATTAGAAGAAAAAAAATTAAGAAAATGGAAATCAAATTCAAAATTGTGAAAGCAATTAGAGGGAAAAATTATTTAATTTTCGCTCGAAAAATAATTTATTATTTAAACTTGATAGGATATTATTTGGCTGTTATCTCGTCTGATCTTAAATGAGCACTAGACAATGACATACTACCTAGCATGCTAGGGATGCAATGATTTTTTCATTCGCTTTAAGTTCGAATTCATTGTAGGATATTGTCTACGATTATAGCTTCAGCGCGATCACCTTCAATTAAAATAATTAAATTAAGAAACAAAAAAGAGATAAAGACACGTGAAGGACAAGTGGCTTGTGTACAAAGCATCTGTATGGCTCTAAGTGCATACGAGCCACGTGCTAAAACAATAAGGTAGCTCTCACACCCCATTCATGATTGATGGATAAGCATCAATCGCGGAATGTAACAAAACAAACGTAGTTCTGTTTTCATAATTTTACATTCGTATGGAATAAAATGAATTGAAGTGAATTGAAGTAGTGTGGCTCAAAGGGTGTGTGCATGAGAAAGCGTGTATATGCTTGTGTGCGTGGGTGTGTATGGGCATGTGTTTAAAAATTAATTAAGTACAATTTTGAGAGATGAAATATATAAAGGTCTGTGTAATATTTACGATAAAGTACCGAGTTTTGGGTATAACTTGTACTCGTGTGGGGAACATGGAACAAATGTGTATACCTTCCATCTATGTCTCCAATAAAATAATAATAACAGTAAAATAAAAACGCTAGACAATTAAGCTAGCAAACTATTATAGCGAATGAATTGCCCCATCTTGTTGGATGCTGGAACATTTGTATCAAACTAAATGGACGCTACCGACCGGGCACGGACAAATGGGGACCTAACTTAATTATTAAAGGTATAATAAGCAATTTCAACCCGACAAACTTCAATTTACAGTTACACAAAGAACAGAACGAACAGCTTGAAGCGAGAGCTAATTTCTAGCGCTGCAAAGTTATGTTTGCAGAAACAGTACTGTAGCACAACCACGTGTTAACCATAATAATTTAAAAGCCAATAGCTTCACACGTTCACAGCAACAAAATGTACCGCACTCGAGGGAAAGATAACGAATAATATATTTTCCTGGGTTTTAGCGATGGCATGGTTACGCAATGCGGCATTATGCAGGAAGATCGCGTGCTCTTTTCGCATTTTAATTTTCTTCTTTTTTCTGGCGTGGTCGAGAGTTGACGGCCGTTTTATGACCGATTTTATTTATGGGATGGAGAAGATCGTGCGGGCTTGCATGGAATTTTGATAAGCTGTTTTTGGAGTGAATAAATCTGGTTACTTTATACATTGTAACGGGATATTTACCCTGATTATTATAAGCTGGTGAGCTATATTTCGACGCTGTTGCAAGCATCATATTCACGGGAATACTGTATTCGAAATATCGGGAGCTCACCAGCTTATAATAATCACGGTAAATATCCCGTTACAATGTATAAAGTAGTAAATAAACGTGAAAGTTTAAAACAGTGATAAATCTGGTTGTGACTGATCTGTTCTTATTTCACAACTTTATTGGAAACGTTTATAACTTGTTTACTTACATTTATTTGACCTTGGCTTAACCTAACCTAGGAATCTAACTCTGATCCCCTCGCCTTTCTATTTATATTATTAGATAAAGAGAGCGGCTCATTTGCTTATGGTGAGCATAATGCCATCCAGAACTTTGAAACACAAAGGCCTGCGTGGTACTGTAGCGCGCTCGTTACCCTGAGACATTAGGTATTAAGTCTCATAAGCCCAGTAATTTCACTGGCTTGCACATTAGTGCTTGGCGAGCACGAACAAAGCGGTGGTACCAACCCAGACGGACACTCGCAGAAGAGTTAGTCCTACCACCTATTGCACTATACCTAATTATAATTTATAACAACATTTGCACGCCTGCCTGCAGGCTGAATAAATTGATCAAAATTATAGTTTTAGACCTTATTCTAACCTGTATTCTAGCAAATAAACGATTTGATTTAGACATTAAATTTAGCAAAACTTTAAACATTGGATGACTTTGATTTTCATGAATCTTTAATTATTTGCATGACTTTGGTGGAATGGTCTTAAAATTTGCGGATAGGTCGTTCACCTGTTCACAACCTCTACTTATCTATGTATCTAACTTTGAGTTATGAAAATTTGACGTTTGAATATCAAATGTTTTACTCTATACGACAATTTGATGGAATGTTGGGAGTGACTTTTTTTTGTGGTGATATTACTCGTTTTCATTGTCAATTCTTTACCAATTTAATTTTTATAATGAATGGTTTTATGAAAATTTGACTTTTGAGTATCAATTTTTTTTAGTCTGTACGACAAGTTGTTAGAATGTTGGGGAGTGAGTTTTTTGTGGTGATTACTCAATTTCTTTGTCAATTCTTAACCAATTTTTTTAATGAATTCTCAAGGATTTTTCATTTATAAATTTAATTAAATTAAATTTCAAATATTGCGATATTTTTGTCGAGATTTCATTTTAAAAAAGTGCTGTGTTTAAAGTCAAAAACACCCACATCTCTCCGACTAAAGTTAAAGTTTGAAGTTGTAGTTTAGACTTAACTAGCCCTGAGATTCCAGACAAAAGAGACAACTTTGATGTAACTTACCACTGGCTGGGTTCTATTATACTGTAATGACGTCAAACATCTCTACAATACCTTCAAAAGGACTTTTAGTACGCTATTTTAGTTTCGTCTGGTAACAGTTAATAGCAGCTGAAATAACTTTCTGCGATAAATAATCATACATCATTTCATATCGCACAAATGTGTCATATTTCCTAAAATCCCCAATAACCTCGCCACCAGTGGGTTCGGTGGGAAATAAAATTACTAGCTGGCCCACTATGTAAATTTGTAATCGAGATGTTGTATGAAACACAAAACACATATTTACTGTCGTTATACAGGTTTACAAACATCACATTAACATAATAAAACAAAATTCACAAAAATTTATAATTTCCAGAAAAATAATGTTACATCTAAAGATTCTCGAATTTAATGATTTTTTTATCATCCAATAGTAATTGAAATGGTACCAAAAGATTCTTTACATTTCAATGAATAAAAAATGTATGAAAGTTATGTACGCAGTCTTTCACAGCCAAATCAACAAAATGCATGACTTTAGTAACAGCTTTACAGCCCACGTTGAACAAGTGACGTCAGATGTTCTGTTCAATTCGTATGGGGTGTTTTAGCACTCAGTATATGCTTCCGACTTTTGTTCTCGTTTTTGACGTTTCTAGCGTTCGATTTTCAGTTTGTTTTATATAGACATTTCATTCTCATGAGAAAACGAATTGAATGACATAGTAAAAAAATTGAGTCAACATCCCTACTACCCACAAAAATGTACTCGAAGCCGCGGGGTACAACTAGTCATACAAAAAAAATAGCAAAATTTCTGAGTAATTAGGTACTTTGTACCCATTAGGTTAATTTTTAAAGAGTTTGACTATAAGAGTACTAGATGTGACTTTTGGAAGGTGAACCGATATTGAATGACGTCACCGTAGTTTTATTAATATATATACATCATATATATTATAAATTACACTAGTATGTTATTTAGTACAATATATAATATTATTTGCTAGTCACTGCTATATTGTTCACTGGTGTCTTGTGGTCGCACAGCGGCGTAGTTGTCCTTCGCACAACAATCTGTACATCAGTCTGGAAAGTTTTATTGTATTACCACTATGAGACACGTTTAAAGTTTGTTAAAATTATATTGAATAGAATAGAAAATAACGAAAATTTATAATTAAATCATTTTACACAGAATATCTACATTCTGGTTAAAATTATTCATACTGGGCTGAATTGGGAACCTTCTCTTTGAACAATCCCTTAAAAGACATAAAAAAATAAAATTTGCTAACATATAAAATCCTTTTATTACTTTTATAATATTTCACAAAGAAATTTCTTAAGTAAATCGGATGTAACAGTAAAGGAATAGTTACTGAGTTTTTCTCTTTACTCAGCTCAACTGTCAAACGCAGCGAACTCCTAGATCCCTATAACAAAGGTTTCTTTGTATTATATGTTTTCCTAGTACTTGTAAACTAAAATAGGTATAAGATAAATAAACAGTAAGGATAATTTTATCACTTGACTTTAGAACCTACATTTCGGCCTGCCGTACCTCATCATCAACATCAGCCGGAAGATGTCCACTGCTGAACATAGGCCTCCACTATAGAACGCCACTTGGATCGGCTACTCGCCTCCTGCATCCAACGGTTCCCGTGGTTTTGATCAGGTCGTCTGTTCGTCTTGCGATGGGCGGCCTACACTACGTCTTCCGGTTCGTGGTCGCTAATAGAGAACCTTTCTTCTCTATCTGTACTGTAGTAATGTGGCCTGCCCATTGCCATATCAACTTGCTAATTTTATAAATCCGTCGTCGAGTTTCTTTCCTTTCTCCTTCCTCTATGGCTTTGTAACGAGGCAACTATGGACTCACTACAACTTTCTCACAGCCCACCTCAGGCTTTGAGAAGTCGCTTTAGCTAGATTAGGCGCTATTCTCTTCTTGTTCCTATCTCAGCGACGGCTCAAGCTGTGGTGCACCCCTGTTGCTTGAGCTATAGTCGCTACACACCATTTTTTAGAACTGAGCACCATCTGCACCATTAGTTGATGCTGTAAAGGTTGTTAAACTTCACAAAAGGAGCGCAGAATCTCACGCTTTCGCTTTCGTACGCTCTTGATTGGTGTGTAAACAGCGTAATGTTTTCTTAGGGCTTTAGCTCCTTCAATTCCTTTGCTAATATTTACTTATAGGAACTTATAATGTTCACAATGATATATCCTGATTACGTCAGAAAATTGCGTTAGTTTTTATTGAAGCATTACATCACTATTATCAAACTTAGATATGTGTGTATGTGTTTTTTTTTTACCTAAATTATTTCATATAGCTAGAGTAGGATATGAAGGCAAATAATAGCTAAACGCCTACAGTTATTATAATAATTAATTTAGGTTACTTACTAGGTAGTAGAACTAGCTCTTCTGCGAGTGTCCGTCTGGGTTGGGTACCGCCGCTTTGCTCGTGAAGTCTGCCGCCAAGCAGTAATTTGCAAATATACTGTGATTCGATCTGATGAGCAGAGTAGCCAGTGAAATTACTGGGCATATGAGACTTAATACCTGATGTCTCAGAGTAACGAGCACACTGCAGTGCCACGCAGACCTTTGTATTTTAAAGTTCTGAGTGGCACTGCAATTGTTATGGGCCGGCATTATACTACCATCAGGCAAACGACCGGCTCGTCTCGTTACCAAATAGAATACAAAAGTTGTTACAACATCTTCAATTTTATAAAGCAGAACAACAAGTTATTTTTATTTTTATTCAATTTTTTGAAATAGATCTTTTTTATATTAAGTATTTGTTATTCAAATTTATTAACTTGATTTACTCTGTACTCGCTCTTCTTATCGCAATGTAGTCTCCACCTTTAGTTATAACGACATTTGGCTGTATTATTTTGAATAAATGAATTACTTACATACTTATGCATGAACTGATGTTTCTTATGTTGGTAATCAAATAAATAAATAAGTCGCCATATCTGAAGTCGGCAAAGAAGATCTTTTTAGAAATGTTCGATATTGTGTGATTACATTCCATTTATCAAAAGTTCTGAGTGGTTCTGCAATTTTTATGTGTCAGCGTTATGCTTATCATCAGGCAAACGACGAGTTCGTTTCATTATCAAATAGTAAAATAGTCCAGTTGTTGAAAAGACTTCGCCCGCTTCACTTGTATTTGGTAAAGTTCCTGGTGATTCCTATTTTAGAAAGTTATTTTTTACTTACTATTCAAAGATGTACACGTCTGTACTAAAATTATTCAAATTCAACCAGAGCGCTACGATACGTGTTTACTCTAGTAAACACGTAGATGTCTACGCCGTAGACGTCTACGTGAGAGTTTTTTAAACCAATAAGCGAGCCAGTCGTTCACCTCATAACACACACGCTTGCTTAAAACAAACTAACTGCTACACAGAATTTTGAATTTAGAAGACTTTTATTAGATCGTTATTGTACTACTTTGCATGTAATGTACGTCTTTCAAATCCATAAAAGTATGATTGCCATAAAAGGAAGAATTAATTTTCATTCTTGATTTCATAAGCAACGAAAGGATGCTCTTTAGAATGCGTCCCTATTTCACGTTTTGTCAATTTTCATCTTGCTTTTGGCATACAAAATTATTGTTAATGCCATACCACAGATTATAATACATTAATTACTACGGGACTATACGTCAGCGCTCGACAGTAATTATAGATTCATTGCCTCGTAGGTATGCATGTAGTTTGGATTTACTATAAGTGAGTTAAAATTTTAGAGAACGATATAAAAACACTTTTACATTTTTTTCTTAGTTCTAAATTTATTTTTCGTAACAATGTGGCACTGCATTCATAATTTGAGCTACAAAAACCTCGTCCTGTAATTATAAAAACTCCACATTAAACCAACAGGGTTTATAATAGCACTCGGAACATAAACTGACATTATGCCCTACTTTGGCTACAGTAAATAAGGCTAACTCACGAGTCTACTGCGCGAGCAAGACTAAATTAATATAATACTGAGCGCTCATTAGCCTGCGCATCTCTTAAGGTCCCCATTACGTCATACAGTGAAAATGGAATTATAACTTGGATAATATAGTAAAAAATATATGATTATTACAGCATCAAAATTTCAGCTTATAGCACATCTTGCTAAGGATAGCACTAGAAAATACCCTACCACCAAAAAATCTTTTGTTTATTTTTTTCAGTTGCCAGAACATTTGGATTATCTATAGGCCTACTTGGGCTTGTAGATTATCCAACTGTTTTTGTAGCTAGCTAGGTTAGATGTAGTCTTTATTTATGTATTAGCTAGTTAATAAAGGCATGTTAAAACAAAAAAAAAATATTCAATTCAATTCAAATTTCGAATTGGATTTAATTGAAAAAACGCGCACGAGCGGTTCACCGCACCTTCCGTTTTTCGCTCATCCATACTATGCCGCCTACTATACTTTACCGCGCGCTGTGCGCCGTCTGTTTAGAAACCGCGAGCCATACTGATGATCGCGAGCACACTTTTGATCTGTGATGAAAAACCGACAAGCGATACCTCGTGCGAACTTCGCCGAGCTGCGCCGATCTCTTCCGAGCCCAGCAGTATAAACATCGCGTGGCGCGGCTAACCACGCGCTATGCCTCGCATAACTCGCGTCTTTACTCGCCATTTAACCGCACCTTTAGTAGTGTCCGTAAAACCAAACATCACAAACCGGTGATACGAAAAAAGCTACTATGAATCTAAGACTCTGGTTATTCTCTCCTCCTAAACAATGGTATTTGGACACTTTCCAACGAGGGTACGTCGGGTAACGCAAAGGGCGTGGCTTGTTTGCAGACGATAAGCTATTGGATCTCTTCTGCATTATGGAAAGGGTCTCGAAAGGGTCGGATTATTGGCTGGCCTGGAAATAGCTAGATATAGTTGGTAAATGCTATGAGCGATAAGACCACTGTGACCATTAGTTTTTAAAATTTTAATTTTATCATTATTATTCTTTTTCGGTTACAATAAAAAGTTTATCTATCGATTTCAGAATAAGTCTAACGTGTTTAATGAAACTCTCAAAGTAGATGCTGGAATAAACCGATAGGTGTTTATCAACAGATTATCAGCGTTAGGATGGCAAGTACTCAAGCAAGCACTAAATAAAACTTTATAAAAAAACAAAGTAACTATTATTAAATAAAGCAAATTTAAAAAGGACCAACTTCGAAGTCTACCCTATACAATGAAAAAAGGAATTATTAAAATCGGACTACTCTGTGAAAAGTTATGCGTGTCCTTTCCTATTTCTATGTGCGTATCATACGCGGGTCGATTTGAGAACCTACTTCTTTTTTTTGTCGATTAAAAATGCCCTATCAGCGTCGCCCATAGACATCCCATTGACACACAATAATAATCCTTTCCCCGCTATCAAACGCACCACATTCTAGCGTTTTTGCTCCCGGCAAAATATTATTTTATTACGCTATACGTTCAGAACATTGTTTCGGGGGTTTTTGTATTAAATGAATGTAGAAAAAGTATGTGTTTATTCTGTCTGCCCCATCGTTTGTTGCCGAAATTGGCAAAATAATTCTGCTTTGATTGGGATAAAAGAACGATGATAAAGCGAACAATATTTTGTAATGAAATCTTTTGATGTAGGCGCGTAAGGTTTGGGTCCGCGATAAAATAGCTGGTTGTGTTTTTGGGACAACAGGGTAGGCGGACGTTATGTTATTGTCATATTATTTATCCAATTTATTAAAACCAATACAAAAACTATATACATATTATAGGTAACCCTTTTGGTGCTAGACTTGATTAAAGATTTAGTTAGTGGTAGAACTAACTCTTCTGCGAATGTCCGTCTGGGTTGTTACCACCGCTTTGCTTGTGAAGTCTACCGCTACTTACTGTGGAGGCCAGAAATAAAGAAATAGCCTAGTAATAGTGGAAGAACGAGGCGAAGCGAAAGCCTTCGAAAAATAGTTAATCGGTAGAAACCAAGGAGGATCACAATCAGTGGTGGGGATCAACGAACGCGCTGCAAGAGCACGTAAAGTGCGCACAGTTTCATCAAGTGGTAGGACTAACTCTTCTGCGATACCACCGCTTTGCTCGTGTATGTAGACTACCACCAAGCAGTAATGTGCCAATTATTTCCGATTTGATGAGCAAAGTAGTCAGTGGAAATTGTTTAGTGGAAAAATAGTGGCAGAAATTACTATAATTTCTCAAAGTAAAGAGGGCATTGCATTGCCGCGCAGACCTTTGTGTTTCAAAGTTCTGAGTGGCACTGCAATTGATATGGACTGGTGTTATGCCTACCATCAGATAAACGACTCGATCTTCTCTTTATCCAATAGTATGAAAAAAGAAAATGTTTTTTTTAACGATATGTGGCCTAAAACCATAGCGTAATTTTAGGTCTGTGTCTAAAACTCTGTCTTTTGTATCCATAGTAACAAACTAATAAAAGAGAAAGAAAATTCGTCGAGATAAGTAAAAGCCAATTTTTCAACCTCTTAACTTGGCTTTGAGCTAATACAACTTTAGCTGACGCAAAAAGATATTGTGTTACATAAGAGCACAGTAAATTTAATAACAGTAAGTTACCCCACACGTTTTTACACTTGATAGGTTAGCATTATGACCACACCGATTGGGCCCCCATTCTTCTAACCAAATGGTTTAAAAATGACAATGGTTTCGCCACCAAATTATCACTTTAGCCATTTTCGATATTTTATACAATCGTTTTCCTATGGTCCTATGACAATGGTGTCAATTCTATCATTACATACCTAAACTAATTTTAGTTTCGCTCTCTTTCTTTCCAATGCATAACATGAGAAAGAGACGGAAGATGTCTGACAGATCTAAATTTTGTTTTAAAGCTGTCAAATATCTTTCGATCTTGATAAATTAGATGCCATGCACTGAATTCATTGCCATTAAATTTACATTAGATACAAGCAAGTGGATTAATTTGACAGGTCTAAAATATATCTATCTCTTTCTCATGTTATGCATTGGAAAGAGAGAGAGAGCGAAACTAAAATTAGTTTAGGTATGAAATGATAGAATTGACACCAATAGCGGTCATCATAAACCCTTTTTTAATTTTTGTAGAATTTGCGCTATGATCTTAAGCAACGATGTCGAAGATGATTTAAATACGATAACTCTAGATTAAGAGTGAGTCTCAAGTGCAGGAATACACCTATATGTGCTTGGTGACAGATTTTTCTGTTGGGGTTTGTTGCTAGCCAGGTGAGCTCTTGAAAATTCACTGCCACTTTGCGCTATTATGGTTACACCACGATGTTTTTTAATGCTATTACGCTTGAGTTTGACCGCAATCTCACCTGAGGGTGAGCGACGATGCGGTCAACGCTTACCTAGAAGATACCTATTCACTCTTGTCTTGAAAGTTCCCAAATTTATTATTCAGGAAATACAGACGGCAAAGAATTCCATTATTTCGCTGTCCGCATGATGAATGTTGAAGCAAACCGCTTGGTGTGGATAGAAGGATGTCAACCATAAAAGGGTGACGAAAGGCCGTGTGTCTTGTCGTCCAATGATGGAATGGGGATGGTGGAATTAAATCGTCTAATACCATACCACACTCAGCCATGACCGCTATATGGTATTTTCAAGGAGCATTGCAAGTTTTTACATAAAGTGTGCATAAGGAAAATTAGCGATTTGCAGACAAAATCCTTACTGGTTCTATCTGTAAAGCTTGAAAGTTTCAAACAAATAGATACCTAAGCAATCTAACCTAATGCGAGTTCCTTTCGAAGGTTCTCTAAGGCTCGCAAAGCCAAACTATTGAGTAAGTTTTATCAAAACTGTCTGACTTCGGTGTTTCTAACAAGGAAATGAGACTACGATAATTAGAGAAAGTAGGAGGGTTGTTTGTTCTTGTGCATTGGGATTATGTATTTTTTAATCCTCGATACCTTGAAGTTATTTCTCGTGTTCTTAAGACGTATATAGCAGCTAAATATCTTCACTTAAAAGGTTTTATAGCAAGATTAGAGGAGCTTCTGGCACTGGAAAAAATATATGTCATTATTCATCATATTACTGATAATCTTGTTGTGATCAAAACAAGTTTTTACCAAATTTACTCGATTAAGAAAATGTCAAAGTTACCTCAAAAATAAGTTTGAAATGAAATATCTTTGTTATTTATAAATTCATATTGATAGAATTAACAAGATTTACGTATTATATAATAATAATAAAATACTTGGTTGTTGTACATTTTCGATTAGGCATCTAATTTTGAAGTAATTACGCTTTTTTTATTTTTACTAAATTTTTATGGTCCGCGCGGTCTTCCTTCTCTTTTACACCAACGCAAACCGACAGTAAATGGACAGAATGATGCATGTCATTGACTCAGGACGTCGCCTTAATAGGCGATGGTGAATCGATGTCTGACCATTGAACCAAAAAAAATTGTATTATATCAATAGCTTAAACACTACTTGTTAAGTATTTTGTTATTTCATCGTTATTAATTTAATCGTAATTATTTTGATAAGCCAAATTGTTTACATCAATACTCGTATAAGTATGTATTTATATCAATAGGTACACTTAAGTCCTATAAATGTACAATGTACAATTGTACATGTTATTTGGGTAAGGGTAGTTTCGTAATTATCTGCAACAAGAAGAAAATAGTGATAGTAGTTTTTCAAGTCTGGATGTAGTTACTTAAATACATGAAAGCTTTGTAATGCTAAATTAGTGATTACTCACTAATTTTTATGCGTCATTACTACTTGTACTTGCGGTTTTACGCGTGAACATGAACCGATTGAATGTTAGGGGGAACGTAGATTTTTCCGGAAAAAAATGAGACTATCTCTCAGGAGCAACTATCTCCATGGAAAAAAACACGTCAATCCGTCCATTGCTTCGTGAATGAATTTGAATTCTACTTTTTTGTGTAATCATTTTAGAATGTCAACTTTTATTTTTATGAAATAAATCTATACAAATAAATAAAATTAAAGCGTCTGTTTGTAATATAAAAATAATAGATTTTTACTAAATGCATATGAAAGAATATACGGTACCTATAACAAAAATACGAATTTTCAAATTTTTATCTGTCTGTCTGTCTGTTTGTTCCGGGTAATCTCCGAAACGGCTGGACCGATTTTGATGGGACTTTCACTGGCAGATAGCTTATAATAAGGAGTAACCTAGGCGAAGCCGCAGGGCACAGCTAGTTATTACATAAGTAGGTATTTAATTTGTTAGACAGTTGGTACTGTGTGATTGCTATCGCAACTCATCTAATAAGAGGGTGGAAATATCTTACTGAACATAAAAGCAAAAGATGTGTGTGATCTCTGAGCGTTATCCAGTTATTTAATACATGATTGAACGTATAATTCAACCGTGTGTACGCTTCCTAAATGAACAGGAAATTAGATTGATAAATCTTAGCAGGAAAAGCGTTCTTCCTAATCATACGTTGTTTATTATTTATGATGTTTATTAAGTCTGGTAGGGTGACCATCTGACTGAAATATTTTATCACAGTTAGTAAGGTCCTTGGACCTTAATTGCATGCTGAGTCGGGACCCTTATCATGGCATCACGCAACATTGGGTTTTTTTTAGTTATATATTTGTCTGTTCCATAAAATTTTTTATTTTTTGTATGTTAAAACTGTAATGTTGTGTGATGTCCTGAAATAAATGTATTTTCTTTCTTTCTTTCTTTCAAATAATTTTCTTCTAGTATTTTTTTTTATAAAGGCTTACACTCATTCCCCCGCACTAGGATTCCCTGTGTCGCAGGTGACATGGACACACACAGATACACATCACAAACATCCAAGACCCGAGAACAAACTTTATGCTTACACTAATCTGCCCAGGCCGGGAATCGAACCCCTCGCTTTGCAGGCAGGGTTACTACCAACTTAGCTATACGGAGCCGCGAGGTAATTACTTTGATTTTGTGATTTTTACAAATTGAATGAAACAACTTACTAAATTAAATTAAGTGCTTAGTTAAGTTAGTTTAATAACTTATAAATGCCTGTAAATGAGTTCTTAACGCAACCGTCTTAGCTTGGGATTCTCTCTATCATACTAATATTATAAATGCGAAAGTTTGTGTGTGTGAATGTTTGTTATCACGTATCGTTTTTTTATTATACTATTTGATAATGAGACGAGCTGCTTGTTTCTGAGTTGCCTGCAGGTCGTTTGCCTGATGGTAAGAATAACGCCGGCCCATAACAACTGCAGTGCCAATAAGAACTTTGGAACACCAAGGCCTGCGCGGCATTGCAATGCGCTCGTTACCCTAGTTAGCCTAGTAATATATCCCAAGTAAACAGATTTTGACGAAATTTTGAATGTAGATAGGTTAGTTTCAGGAGTAACATAAATATATTATATACAATGCGGTTGAAGCCGCGGGGTAAAAGCTAGTAAATTATTAAAATTGCAAAACCAGCGCAAAACTGCAAGGGTATACCGTGTGTGACTAATGCTTGCAAATGGAACACTTCAATTCAAAGTAAAATTCAATCAAGACTGGGTACTATACCTTTCGAAGCACGGTATAGCGCTCAGTTTATAAATATCATCCGGTCACCCATCCAAGTGCTGGCTGTAGTGAACGTTGCTTAACTTTGAACGGCGAGTCGAGAGCGATGTCTTATCTCAAATGAGACTTCACAATGACTCAGTTCCATGATAATTAGTTTCGTGTCACTGTAACATAAACTATTCACGAGGTTCATGTTATAAATGGTAAGTGAAAGCCTGTATGTGTATAGTCTTGAAATATGTATTGAGATAAGACATTGAATGATTGAGTTATGATGTCACCTCAACGAGGAGGTTGGGGTACAATGTAATACTATTACGAGCTGTCTGTTTGAAAATTTAATGTTTTTGTATTAAATTATTTACTAAATCTATTTTGATGAAATTAAAGTTACTGCCTGCGTTGAAGTGAATGTAAGCAATATAAAAAATAATCAAATTCCGATTAATACTTTCGTGGAAATTCTTGGAAACATACATAAATCCATCAAACGTACATAACATTTTGTATTTTTGTTTTAAAGCCCTAATCCTTCCGTACTATAATAAATTCGAAAGTATGTTTGTACTTTTGCTGGTTTGTTCTTCTTTCACGCAGCAACAGAGCAACGAATCGACGTGATTTTTGGCACAGATATAGATATAGAGTTTATATATAGTTTATAAACCGGAGAGTAATATAGGCTAAGGTTCCTATGGAAACGGGTGAAACGGGTGAAATTGCGGGCAGAAGCTTGTATGTATATCATATGTGAATATATTGCAGTTCCAATAATAATTATAACATACATACTTGTCGAATTGATGACCTCCTGTTTTGAAGTCGATTTAAAATAGGAAGCATGGTCACCCTAGTCCGACAATGTGTATCCGCATGGTCGAAACCAATAAAACCCTACTGGCATGATGTAACTGACAGCTGCCATATTTCTGGCCTCGTTCTGTACCCCAATTATTTGGGACCTAATATGAGGTGACGTGGGGTAGTTTTATGAAATTGTTATGTCCAATTGGGAAAACGTACAACACTATTTTTATAAACGTTCTCCCGTTTTTATAAGTTTTTTTATTTAATGTTTGAATGTTTGTATAGGTCAACTCTTGCAACCTAAATTTGACCCACTTCGTGGTATTCGATTGAGCCGCATTCTACATTATGTATATCGGATAAGACCGGAAGGCGGCCACAGGAACTCTGTAGCGAAATGACGTAACCCATCGAGTTTGGTCTCATTTTATTTATCGTTACAAATACTCTAATCCTACATGATGTCCAGATTCCTGATGATGGAGCCGAAAGTGGCAATTACGTGTTTCATAAAAGCATGTCTGAAAAAATAATATCTTTCCACATTTTCTCGTTACCCTGAGACATTGCACTGACTACTTCCAGTGCAAGTCGTTTATATTGCTTTTTATCGGTACAGTCCATATTCTTTGTGTTATTATTTTTTAATTTTACTCCTACCATTATTTCAGTTTATTGAAAGTTTTGTTTTTTCATTTATTTAGTTAATAATTCTACACAAAATTGTGTGTCCTATCACGCAGCAATAGAGTACCGGATCGACGTGATTTTTTGCATAGATATAGTTTATGGGCCAGAAAGTAGCATAGGCTTTCTATACGGTTATACGGTATATGGTTACGGTAGGTATACGGTTCCAGTGGGAATATCCACGCTGCTGAAACCACGGGCAGCTTCTAGTAAAAATACATTACACACACACATTTCAGATTTCACAATTCTTGTACTAGCTTCTTCCCGCGCTTTCACCCTTATGGATAAAATGCAGCCTATGTTACTCTCCGGTCTATCAAACGCTAGAAACATCAAAAATGAGAGTCAAAGTTACTATAAGCATTATATTTACTAAGTATTAAAATGCCCCATATACATTAAATAAAATAGATATAAAAGTTTCCCGAATTCAACGATTGTTTTTATCATCCACTAGTAATTTAATTGATACCATCAGATTCTCTACATTTCAATGAATAAACAAAAAGGTATTCCAGCTATTTATTTTTCACGGCCAAAATCAACAAAATCGGAATTTTATAATGACATGGTCCGCGCAGAACCTGGTAACATGTATATTTGTAGTAATCATGGATTTTTTGTGAATTTCATTTTTACTATTGCTTTTTCTGTTATTGTTGTACTGTACTGTAGCGTTGTACTTCGCTGATTGCTTCAAATAATATTTTTTTCACAAAAAGGAAACAACATTAGCGATTCCTATAAATCTTTCTGAAGCGTATTTTTTACGTCTGGTCTGGGCTAAAATTACGTCATCTTGTACAACATATCAAATAAAACCAACAGCCTTTGTCTGTACATATATTAGGCAAATATTATGATGTATTCCGTCAGGAATTTGTGATTGGGAGAGAAAATGAAGTAGGGCAATGTTTGGGATAAATTGGGTGGGTTGTTTGATGAAACATCTATTATTAAATCATATATTTTTCATGTCTACATCAAGTTTTAATCAGAGACACGCGGGTTACTCGCGGCGGAGACTTTTAATTCGTTGCTATAAACCTTCCGGAACCGGATGCCAGATCGTGAAATATTGATACCGTAATAAAACCAAAAACAAGTTAGTGGGAGGACTAACTTTTCTGCGAGTGTCCGTCTGGATTGTTACCACTGCTTTGCTTGTGAAGGCTACCGCCAAGCAGTAATGTGCAAGCATTACTGTGTCCCGGTTTGATGAGCAGAGTAGTCAGTGAAGTTACTGGGCTTATGAGACTTAATACCAATTGTCTCAGTGTAACGAGCGCACTGCAGATGCCGCGCAGGCCTTTGTGTTTCAAAGTTCTGAGTAGCACTGCAATTGTTATGGGCTGGCGTTATGCTCACCATCAGGCAAACGACCAGCTCGTCTCGTTACCAATTAGCATAAAAAAAACAAAAACAATGAAATTCTCAATAATTATTTTCTTTCATTCATCTTCATATCGTCACGTTTCGAAATGTAGATTTATTGCAACTTTAGTTACTGCATGAAAACTTAAAAATAGCGGGAACTGATGATACATCCCAAAAATTGGGTCTCTGAATTAATTTTTCCGTAGACGGGTAACGGTGGCAAGTTGGTAGTAAGCCTGCTTGCGTAGCGAGGGGTACGATTCCCGGCTGACGTAAACTTTGTGGGCTGAACAAAAAATTTTTTTTAACGATTTTTGGGTATTTCTGTATGTCCATGCCGTGACTCAGAGAGTTCTAGATAAGGGTGTTAAAAACCTTTTTCCCGTTTGTTCCAGATGCAAATAAACCTATCCAGATGAAGTCGACGGCTCCCGACCGGAGCTGATAAGATGTCGCCAGCTGCGCTGCTGGTCTTCTGTTCGCTGCTCACGAGGACGTTATGCGTGATTGCACCTCAGATACCAGGTACGCAAAAAAATCTTTAGTTCAGTAAGATCCTCTTACATCAAACACCTATCTCTTATGCACTGCAGTGCCTTTGTGTTTCAAAGTTCTGAATGACACTTCAATTGTTATGGGCTGGCGTTATGCTTACCATCAGGTGAACGACCCGCTCGTCTCGTTACCCAAAAACCCATCAAAACTAAAAACTAAGGTTTTCAGGCAGAGTGTGTTTCCAGGGATGACTTATGGCACTGAGATCTCTGACTATTGGCGTCATTAATAAACTCAGTTTCACAATAAACTATGCAGAGGGAAATAGAATCCAGAATCGGGAGGTCCACAATAGAATGAACGTAGGCCGTCAAAAAAGCCCGAGTGCCTCTCGGTGCGGGCCCCAGTCGCATTGCTGCTGGAGCCCACACTCAGCCACTGGCCGCTAGTGGCTACGTCTAGTGGCCGCATTTGATGGCTCAATACGCGGCAGCACTTTTAGTTTACATCTGTTCTAATTAATCGATAATGATCCTCTAAATCAATCGATACACATATCACTACACTAATATGGCAACAAGCTTAGAAGTCACATTTTGAATTTAAAAATCGATAGCTCTAACTCGATAATCCATGAATCCAATAAACATGAAACTTGGCACAGCGAAGCGATTATCCAGATAATTAACCTAATTATCAATTAGAGCGATTTGTTCCATTGAAATACTTCGACGCTAGGGGACGTCATTAGTTACTGCCAAATTGGGAGCTGCTTCTGATTCTTAACACGTACGGATCTTTAGGGAATTGACCTTATTTCTTGGAGCAGATTTATGTAGCTAATCTCTCGCGATACACTTACTTTTGCTTTCCCTTTGTATTGAATTAGGGTGAATTCGCACGGACGATAAAGATACTGTGTGCTGTAAAAGATGTTACACAATGTTGGAAAAGCTTGAACGGCTTAATTAAGAAGGTTGTCTTTATAACAGCCGCGCGTTGAAACCGAATGAAGAATTTGAGACTGTTATTATGGGCATCAGTGAACCCTCTGATCTCGGCTAGGAATAGTAACACCATTTCTTATCGTGGGTCTCGTAAGAGCGGGCTAAATCCCTGACTCAGAGGCGGCAGAGAGGAAGCTGATGTTCAGCAGTGGACATTTTCTGACTGATGATGAAAAGATGGTTATCGCTAAGGTCTGGAACCACTGGTCCGATTCTAAAAAAATATTTCACCAATATGAAACTACTTTGTCCCTGAGTGCTTTAAGCTACTTTTTGTTCTAATTTCATAAGTGCAGAAGCTAGTATGTTTCTCTAGTATGTATCCTCATTTTGCAGATTTCAAAACCGGAGACAAGAAAGTAATAAACGGCCCGTTCTGGCACGAAGTGTTCACGGACGCGTACGAAGAGGAACACGATGATGACCTCAGCACTACTACCTCTGAACCTCTACCTTTCTTTGAAGACGATGCTTCGACTAACAACGTGACTGCGCAGTTGGGAAGCAAAGTGCACCTGCATTGTCGAGTGCACGATTTGGGAGAGAAGACGGTAAGTAATATTACCTTTTTAACTTTATAATCGACTCAAGAAGAAACGCCCAAAGAACACATATATCTTGAATCAACACCCAAAGCGTTAAAACACTAACATGTGGCAGCGTTTTGTGGCTGTGTGCGAGCAGGGATAGTGTTTCACTGCTAACATGTAAGATTTCTAGAATTTTGTTCTTTGATAGTTCATTCAAATACCAATTTAAAATACTGGAATGCAATATTTTAAAAGTTTTCCGAACGACCCAGCATTTGTGAGAGTTGTTCCCAAATCCATTTGAAAAAATAATTGGATGTCAGTCTAATTTTTTTGTTGTTGATGATTCTATTGATATGCCAAACCGTCTTGTTTTTCCGATAGGCATTTGTAAACCTTAAAAACTAAAATTAATTATTTTTCTAGATATCCTGGGTCCGGCGCCGAGGTGAAGAACTTCACTTACTCTCGTTCGGACGGCACACCTACTCAGCTGACTCGCGGTACGCCCTTGCGTTCGAACACCCCAACGACTGGCGACTACTCATCCAGTATGTTGCTGAACGAGACGAGGGGTACTACGAATGTCAAATATCGACGCATCCGCCGCTTGTGAGACGTGTACACCTCACTGTTGTGGGTAAGTCACTTATTTTTGTCTAGACTCCGCATGTGCCGAACTACTGCAAGCATTTTAATATATCTTTTGGTATAAAGCGTACTTTGTGTGACACAAATATAAATAAATAATCCTACTAATATTATAAATGCGAAAGTGTGGGCATGTCCTTCTTTCACGCAGTAACGGAGCAACGGATCGAAAATACTAACTGTAACCCTCGGCTTCGCCCACGTAGCCTAAGTTACTCGTTGTAACAGCAGCTATCTGCCAGTGAAAGTCCCGTCAAAATCGGTCCAGCCGTTTCGGAGATTACCCGGAAAAAACAGACAGAGAGACAAAAATTGAAAACATGGTTGTCTGGTAATAGGTACCGTATATACTTTCAGATGCATTTAGTAAAAAGCTGTTATTTTGATATTACAAACAGGACACTTCAATTTTATTTATTTGCTTAGAGAATTAGTATTATCTGGACATGTTTTCGTGAGTGTCACAGGAAAATCCCGAAGGGAATTTCACCAGTGAATGTTTGGTTTTACCTGCTAATACCCAATTTATTGTATCGATTTCCAGAAATTGCCTTTGTGTTACAGAACAATAAATTACTGAACATTTACGAGTAAACAGTATCTTTTGGCAAATAACTTATGTACACGATTAGCGTAGCCCGCGAATTCACTTTCTTGGTTACATGTCCCATTTAAAATCCCACCGAAACAATGCTATTTAAGCTAAGTGGTATAGAAAGTAGACTTTATCTTCTGTCCAAAAACCATCTGCAACATCACGTTGAGCCGTTGCTGTGTAAAAGGATGACAAACCAATAAGAGCCTAAGCACATCTGATGAGTATAACTTATTAACTACTAGCTGCTGCCCGCGGTGTCACCCGCGTGGAAGTATTGGATTTCATGATTTTAATTTTTTTGCACGGAACCCTAATTATATTTTTCTAAGACAAAAGTAGCCTATGTTACTCCTTGTAACATCAGCTATCTGCCAGTGAAAGTCCCGTAAAAATCGGCCCAGCCGTTTTGGAGATTACCCGGAACAAACGAATACACAGACAAAAATTGTAAAAAATGGTTGTTCTGTTATCGGTACCATATATATTAATATGCATTTGGTAAAAAGCTGTTAGTTTGATATTACAAACAGACACTTCAATTTTATTTATGTATTTGTATAGATTATGTATTCTGTGGTATAGGTAGCACATGTACGACGCACGTGCTACGTGCACGTCGCTTGCGTTGTAATGCATGGAACTGTATGAGACATCGCACAGTGCGTGTCGCGTGACGAGCACGTGCATGTAGATATAACGCGTGAAGTTATGCATTGCAGCTCCCAAGAGACAAATAGGCTATGCGGAGCGGAACGGCATTAGTGTGACGCGCGTAAGACGTGCATGTCTACTTATGCGCGCTGCACACGTATCCGGTGTGCGTTGGTCTTTACTCACGCTCGCCTATATAATCATAACCACAACATAATAAAGGTATGGTTTGTGGTACTGCTGCTTGTGGGATCTCGTCCGCTCCGATTGTGTACTCAAAGTTTTAACATTTGTAATATTTGTATTTATATAAAATTATATATATTATATATGTATGTATGTGAACGACACTTACTTAGGCTTTCGAAGTAAGTTTAGTTAAATTTATGATAAGTAAGAATTTTTTCTGTATACAATAATTTAATTAGCAAACAAAGGGTGCGAGCCCTGGAGCTTGCAGAGCAAAATAGTTTATAAAAAAAAGGTACTGGTCGGATTGACTTACAATCATATTTTGATGTATTTTTGTTAATAAATAGGCTCTGTTAATGATTTTGTTAGTGGTAGGACTAACTCTTCTGCGAGAGTCCGTCTGGGTTGTTACCACCGCTTTGCTCGTGAAGTTTGCCACCAAGCAGTAATGTCCAAGCATTACTGTTGTTCCGGTCTGATGAGCAGAGTAGCCATACAAATTACTGGACTTGCTTAATACCTAATGTCTCAGGGTAACGAGCGCACTGCAGTGCCACGTATTTCAAAGTTCTGAGTGGTACTGCAATTGTTATGGGCCGGCGTTATGTTTACCATCAGGCAAACGACCAGTTCGTTTCGTTACCAAATAGCATAATAAAAATTTGAATAAAACTTATCTCTCGAATATTGAAACCGGTTACCATCCATGTATTGATCGGTTTGAAAATCACATAATACAATCAAGCCTGCCAGACTTCGCTAAGAGTATTTCCCAATCACATAATAGGATATTACTAGATTACTTGCCATGATAACCCATTCAAACGTCTGCCTATTTACTCGTATAAGAATAGATTCATCTAGTTAAGAAGAGATTCCTTTGATTCCAAGTACGTGATCTAAAACACGTTCAAGTACCATCTATAATTTCAAAAGCAGTCTTTGATATAGTTTTATTAGGAAAAGTGCCTTTTGTAAGTAAAAAGGCACAACTTTACACAAATAAGTCTTTTAGGTTATCTAACTTACGCTGGATGATCCTTCTAGGAGTTGTTATGTGTTTGCGTCATCGTCTGAGATTGAGAGGTTAGGGTTGGGATACTTCATAGTGATGTAGACTTTCTCCGCGAGAATCAAATTTCTATATCGAAAAAACTGGAAATAGAATGCTAGAAACATCAAAATTAAGAGCCAAAGCCGGGTGTACTTATTCTAAAATGCTCCATACAAATTAGTCATTTATATGATAGGTACCATCAGATTTTTTACATTTTAATGAATAAAATATATTAAATTTAATGTTTTTGCTAAATTGTTGTTTTTCCTAAATTGTACCTACACCAGAATTTTTGAGAAAATAAACAATTAATTCATTCATTATAATTATTTTAGTACAGCTTAAGGCCCGCGTTGAACAAGTGACGTCAGATGTTCAGTCCAATTTGTATGAGGCGTTTTAGCGGTCAGTAGATACGCCTGACTTTGACTCTCATTTTTGACGTTTCTAGCGTTCGATTTCCAGTTTTTTCGATATAGACATTTGATTCTTATGAGAAAACGAATTGATTGCCATCATAAAAAAATGGAGTCAACATCCCTATTGTTATGCTTACCATCAGGTTAACGACCTGCTCGTCTTGTTATCCAATAGTATAAAAAACGTAATACGTGTCACATCCCTAATAGAATTTAGGTTGTTTACTCAAGACTTTGACGGATTACGCGTAAGTTATATAGGACTTATAGATTCTGCGAATCGGCTTAAGTAACACTTGAAAGTTAAGATAGACACCTCAATTCCTAGAAGTCTGGCTAAAGTTTGTAGGTTTCATACCTTAAATACATTACATACAATTACGCTAGAAGTGCTCAATGTCCTCAATGTCATTACTGGGCTTATGATACTTAATAGCTAAAGTCTCAAGGTAAGATGTAATACAGATCTAAATTTAGTTTTAGAGCTGTCAAATATCTTCCATCCTTGATGAATTAGACGCCACTAAATTCATTGCCGTTAAATTTACACTAGACACAAGCATGTAGATTAATTTGACAGGTCTTAAATATATTCCATTTCTTTCTCATGTTCTCATTTAGAAAGAGACATTAAAACCAAAATTAGGTTTACGTTTTGAAGGTTACGCTTTTCAAAACTATAATATTTCTGAGCCTGGAATTTTAAATCCTAGAAATTGCTCAAAAAAATAACAACTTTGGATCCTTGCATAACAACTATTTCATCACTAATGCTCAGTAAGCGGGTCATTGTTGACTCAAAGTGCGGGCGGAAAATAGCACTTTGGCTACCTAGAGAGGTAAAGTAATTTAAAAGTCGGACTAGCCCCATGTCCAAAAATACCATTGGGCTTACTTTTTTCTTTTCTTCGACCATGTAGGTCTGTACCATGTTAGAAACTTTTTGTTCTGTGAAATGAATATAAAACACAACTATGCACAGTCCAGCAAGTATAAGTTGGCGTGGCTGGCGTAATGAACACAAAATTTGGGAAAAAGCTAGCCATAGTTTTCCTAGTGGTCCCTATTAATATATTTTCACAATAAGACACAATTTGTAAAATAATTAATCCTTCAATTAAAAGATATATTCCCATCTGCCCCATTACTCATATCAATGGGGCAGGTAGGAATTCAAATATTTCATCGCTACCCTAGAGTGTGGCGAGATTGATGAGGTAGGTAGGTATAAGTCTCGGTAGGTATAACTGTCTCTATCGAGACCTATTGGCATTGAATCTCAATATTGACATTGTTGCGATAAGTAATCATTCTCCAACGGCTAGACACTACTTGTGTTTGCTCATATTTAAACGCACATTTTTACATGCGTGTTTAGGAGATAAACACTGCTTAACACAGGTTTAAAGCGTGTTTAATTTTTTTGTGGACCTATAGTGTGTAAAAGATCATCTATATCCTTTGTGTAACAATCTATTATGTCTAGGCCTTCAGGCGAGATAGGTGTGAAACGCTAAGCTATCTATATTACATATAATATTAACAAATAAATAAAATTTAAGTGTCTGTTTGTAGTATCAAAATAACAGCTTTTTACCAAATGCATATATATACGGTACCTATAACAAAACAACCATTTTTTAAATGTCTGTCTGTCTTTCTGTTCCGGGTAATCTCCGAAACGGCTGGACCGATTTTGACGGGACTTTCACTGGCAGATAGCTGATGTTATAAGTAGTAACATAGGCTACTATAATTTTACAATAACATTTGGGTTCCACGCAAAAAAATAAAACATAAACATAAACGCTTACACACTCATACCCCCGCACTAGGATTCCCTGTGTCGCAGGTGGCATGGACATACACAGATACACATCACAAACATCCAAGACCCGAGAGCAAACTTTATGCTTACACAAAATCTGCCCCGGCCGGGAATCGAACCCGGGACCCCTCGCCTTGCAGGCAGGGTTACTACCAACTTAGCTACGGAGCCGTTAAAAAACCATGACATCTCGCGGGTGAAACCGCGGGCAGCAGCTACTAAAAAATAAAAAGTACTGGCTTATATTACAGAAACTCATATCTTACTCCCCCAATTTGTGTTCTGCGGCGTTAAAAAAACACGCGTTCAATAATAAACAAAGGTTTATGAAGAAAGTAACTCGCGCAGCCTTTTTAGTACTCATAAGACAAACTTGTGATGCAAACTTTTAGTGATTCATAAAAATATACGTATTCTCAAACTTTGCAGAAGGCTGAAACTTATTTCTGGAACAGGGCTTAATTAGCTGCTTATTTACTAGATTGGCGGAAGCGGCTTCGCATCCAATAGGTACTTAGACGACACCACTATTGTCTGTCCTCCATAAGTTCTTGCCACGGAACGGTTTTGAGATTTCAGTAGATTTTTTCAGCGGTACCATTTATTAATAACTTGATATCTCGAAGTGGGTCTATTGATTGAGAATCTGGTATTATTACAATTCATCAGTATACGAAGTCATTTCACTACAGACCACAGATCTCCCTTATGTACCCCTTTCTTAATTTTTATACAGTAACTGCTTTAGAAAAAAGCCTAATTCCGTCACCCTATCTTAAGATCTACAGATCTGGAGTGTCACTTTGTCACTATGTGCAAACTTCTCAAGGAAATATTTGATGCGGCAAACCCGTATGTCGAAAATCGTCGATAGTTTACTCACACGTGCGATAGACGGCAAAGTTTGCTGTGCCATCTTGTCGCACCGTGGCGCGGCAACTCTCTGATATTGCAAACCTTCACCGCACGCAACTCTCTCGTTACTGCTTACTGATACTTAGTATTATACATAGCATAGCATACATAATATATCACACCTACTTGACATTGGCGAAATTGTGGCTAACATACCACAGAAGCCAGGAAATAAAGAAAGAGGATAATATATCACACTTTCATTCAATTCAAACCCTCACTTACGAAACGTAATTTGTAAGAGTATCTTAACGTAAACTGGTTTGGTGCAGAGGAATTTGGTGTTTTAAGTCAAGTCTTATTTTAAGAGTTGCCTGTTTATACAGGCAACACTTAACCTAACGAAAGTTAACGAAAATAAAACAAGTTTTATTGTACAGACGGGCAAAAATATATTTACCCAACGCTCGAGAATCATAACCTTAAAAGCTTTTAAATTTAATGCATTTTGCATCGATAAAAACTAGGTTTGCTATTTTATCGACGCTGTGTCATGCTTTGGTGCGAGTAGAAAGATCCATATCGAGATTAAATTCGTTCGTACAATCATGCTCAGTCACGTTTATATGGAAAAAGCTACGTAAAAATAGTACTTATAACATTAACTTTGTTACACTTTCAAATGTAAAAGCAATTATCATCGGCCAGACAAAGTTCACTGCTGAACATCGGCATCTCCCACGAAGGGGGGGATTTTGCCATAATACAGCACGCTTGGGAGGCGTCTTGGTGATCGCCATCGAGATACTAACCTCTAGAGGTGCAGTGACGTTTGGTTTGCACGAAATAAATTCCACCATTTTTGCCTAGACATAATGCGCTCTGATTGGCTAAGCCACCGTCTCGCGCCGATTCCTCGTGCGCTGATACGCTGAGTGCTGATATATGTTATAGCAAAATCCATTTTTGTGAGATCGGATAGTACAGTATTTCATCTCTTGGGGTTAGTATGTCGATGGTGATCTCAGGAATGCTGCTGCCTACTCTCTTAGCCGGTCCTTACTGCATCCACGGAAAGTGATGGGGTGCAACTATTACTAGCCAGGACTACACGGCTAGTCACTAAAATGCTGCTCTCAATTTACTCATGCTAGACGCATCAACCAAGCCGAGGCTTTAACCCCAGATCGATATCCTTTTTAATATCCAGAAATTAAATCTAGGAACATCAGTAACCACACAGATCGTCAATAAAATGCTGCTCTCAAATTACTGATGGTAGACGCATCAATCCCAGCGATGGCTTTTTGTATTCAGAAATAAAATCTAGGAACATCAGTAACCACACGGCTCGTCACTAAAATGCTGATCTCATATTGCTGATGTTAGACGCATCAATCTAAGCCGAGGCTTTAACCCCAGATCGATATCCTTTTTTATATTCAGAAATAAAATCTAGGTACATCAGTATTCCCTACATTACGTAAAGGTCTTACTCTCAATATTGGCAAGTACGACACGACAACACATTCGATTACGATTCATGAGAGTTATCCCATTTTGTTATTTTTGTATCGAGAGCTGCAGGCAAAAACATAGGCGCAGTAGAGATAAACGCGGTAGCTTGACTTTCCAATTTTATAACACTCTTTATTTGAGCACTAGAATGACAAACGCAAAATTAAAAAGAAACTTAGGTGTTCTTTTTATAAAATTGAATGCGTTTGATTTTGACCAACTCGGAAATCAATTTGTCTGTAAAATTGCTGACCTCATATTAGCAATTTGTTTTAGGTTGGTACTATGCTTACCACCAGGCAATGATTCACTCGTTTCGTTACTCAATAGTATAAGAAATAATGACACAGGGTAACGAGCGCACTGCAGTGCCACGCAGGCCTTGTATTTCAAAGTTCTGAGTGGCACTGTAATTGTTATGGGCTGGCGTTACGACAACCATCAGGCAAACGCCCCGCCTGTCTCGTTACCCATTGGTACAAAAAAGGATATCAAATTCAGTGACAAACTACTGAACAGATTTCGAAGAAATTGCTACGGGACCAATCTTAAAGTATGTATGTACTTTCAAATAAAATTTAAAATATAAGTTTCCAAATCGGTTTATAAATGACGGAGATCTGAGGTAACAAACATAAAAAACAAAATACAACCGAATTTATTTGAAGTCGGTTAAAAACACTAAAAATTTGCTAGATTAAAAAAAATCTTAACTGATTGTAAGTGACGATGTGGTCCGGAATAGCGACTAAATAGCTAGTAGCAAAAATATATACTAAAAAGATTATATTGATTACATTTAATACGCAAAACCTATGGAGAAAATTATTAAGTAGGTACCATTTTTATCAAATTGGGGCAGGAAATTGAGTGAATTGTTTCGTGTTAAGATGAACTACTGCTCGTCATCCAACTGTGACCTTTAGTACCCAAAACCTTTAAAATAACCTTGGGAGTTCGTAGAAAGAATATTAATGTTCACGTTTTCTTTTTGCCCGCATATAAGAGGCTATTTATTTAAGCATTATAGGAGACGGTAGTAAAGAAGCTTCTGGATTCTATGTTATGTCGTTACTTTAGTACTAAAATCGTGTTATTTTATAATATTGAAATAATTTGAAAAATTTTATAGAACTAAAATCTGACTAAGATGCCGCAAGATGGAGATATCGTACCAATTATCGACATCGATAGGTATTGACATATTAGTTCCAAATAAATTCGCAAAACGAAAATTACTTTATTTTTTCGATTGAACATTTTCTTGAAAATACGAGAAGGGGAAGTTTTTTAACTAGGCTACAATTTTTTACTGATTTCTTACAATTTTTTTTTATGAATTGAGATCATGTTATGATGAGATCGTTCGCCTGATAATAAGCAGGCGAATGACCATAATGAAATATAAACACTTTCACACTCATTCATATATAATATATATAAAATAAACATATGTAAGATAAACAAAAAAAAAAACATTCAAGACCCGAGAACAAACTTTTATGTTCACCATACAAAGTTTGCCCAAACCGGGAATTGAACCTCTGCTTTAGGAAGTAGGCAAAGTTACCTACAAGGCAAGGCCTGCCTCTGGCTCGATGGCTACAACTTAGCCACTAACTTAGCTAGGCTCAAAACTTTGAAACAAAAAGACCTGCGTGACACTGCAATGCGATTGTAACCCTGAGAAATACCTAAGTTTATTTTTATTTTTTTTAGATTTAAGAGCTTTGCTCTTGTCGGTAGAGTGCTTTCCTGTCTGCTCCTATCCTCCGCCATGTCGTTGACCTCCTCGTACCTAAGTTTTACGCCTGACATATTGTCATTTATGTTATGCCCAGTAATTACATTTAATTTACTAATTAATTGTTTTCTAGGTCAGTGATTTATAAATGCGATGGCATTATCAAAAGCTAAAGTTCAACGTCTTTAATTTATCGAGAAAATTAACCAACAATGCCTCAAAAGGGCTGATTATGACAACAATTTGTAATTTCAAGATCAAGGGACGGCAGCAATTGATATTTATTATCTTTCGTTCTGTCATTTCAATCTGGGAGTTAATTGTTTAATTTAATTTAGATATAAACGTAATTAATTTAAGAATCTTGGAATTGTATTCACAAAAAGCTGTGGAATGAGTAACAATCATAAAGTTTAAAAAAGTTTAAAAGTTATAATCACATACCTACATAGACCCTGATTTTATTACATCTATGGTAACCATAACGTTATCTCGTAACAATTACTGTAGAGGCACTTAAAACTTTGAAACACAAAAGCCTGCGCGGTTCTGCATTGCGTTACCCATAAGCCCAGTAATTTCACTGGCTACTTTGATCATCCAACTGGAACACAGTAATGCTTGCACGGTACTTCTTGGTGTCACACTACACAATGAGGATTTCTAGTGTTTTTTTAACCTACTGTCAAAAAAAAGGAGGAGGTTCTCAATTCAGTTGGTATTTTTTTTTAATTTTTTTATGTTTGTTACATTGCATTACTCCTACATTTATAAACCGATTTTAAAAATTCTTTTTTAATTGGAAAGCAAATACTTTCAGAGTGGGCCCATAGAAATTGTATCAAAATCGGTTCAGTAGTTTGGTTTTTAAATAAAAATAGTTGAAACCAAATATGTCATCCAAGTAAACAAAATTGCATATTTTCATAGCTGATTTTATAAAATCGTTTTTTTTTAAACGCATATCATCCTTAATATCCTATAGCACGTCACCGTCTGAGACAAATAGAAGTTGCATTTCTAAGTTAGCGCCTGAATGCGAAAATGCTAACTGAACTCGTCTCTGCTTGGAGAACTTGGAGTATCATTTCTATATACGCCTCTAATATACGCCGCTTGCTTTATCAAAGTCTCTGATACGTAAGGATATACTACAGCATTTCTATAAACCATCCCCTATAGATAAAAGCTTAGTGATGTATCTTTTAGTTATTGAATTAAGTACGGTTATCAAATAGTCTAGAATAATGTAAATAGTTCTGTTATTGTCGACACAGGCCGTTAGCTTTCACAAAATTGCTTTTTTCATTATTTATGGACTCTTTTTCATGATCTTTTTCCAATTCTTTCTACATCACTAAGAAGACTAATGTTCCAATGTTTGCTTTAGGGTTTCGTGTATCAATATTAAAAGATAGATTATTTTTAGTATTACAACAAACACCCTTTGTCATTATAACGGCTCATGGTTTCGGAATTCACATGTTAAAAGCGTCGTCGGTTATAAAATTCGGATTGAAGCGAATAATGGCAGTTACTTCAATGTATTTATTTCTATACATATACTTTGGACTTTGCTTACATTAGGAGTAACTTATCGTTGGGGAAAATAGACATAAGTGTAATAGTCAAATACCGCCCTCCAGTGTTGCCATCCATAATTAATATAAATGCGAAAGCGTGTCGTTGTTTGTCCTTCCTACACGCAGTAATGAACTAACAGATTGACGTGAATTATTACATAGAGATACTTTACTTTCCGGATTGATATAGTCTACTTTTTCCTGGAAAAAATCACGATTTGCGTGAGTATCTCCACGCAGGTAAAACCGCGGGCAGCAGCTAGTCAACTATATTTTAATCAAAACCTAATCTAATTTATTCACATTCCACTGCCTCCAAAAGTTAGATTAGCAACCCACCTCTGCATAACTGGAGTGATAAACAACGAAAATGTCCTTTCAGAAATTGGTCAGAAATTTTAGCCGAAGCCGAAATGTATTCAGACAGCCCTTTTATTGAGTAAGAAAAGGGTTTTGATGAATTCGGGTCACTAGTTCCTTCCAAGAGTCTTTGATCAAGCCCTCAAACGATACTTACTGTACTGGAAATATTTTCGTTCCTGAATCCTGTTAGTATTTCTGTTTTGTAATATCTGGGAAAGTTTAAGTGGTAAGAACTGAATAAATTATATTTCTGATTCTATAGAGAGAGGGTTTAGATCTTTTTGATTTGATACTTGAGAGTTGGTGCCTGATTTTTCAAGCAGTTTGCTATTGTACTATTCCAATTTCAATATAAAATCAAAGAAGAAGCTCTTGTTTTTATTACACAGAATAGAGAATAGGTAGTTAGAAAGGCGATCATACAACGTTTGTATGGGAACCGACATTGCCGGTCCCGTATCCCACTCTTCCCTACAATGGTTTTGCAACAAGCGCGGATCACGAGGTTATAGACGCGCAAGCACGGTTTGAAGTAAAAGCATAAAACTCCACGAAACAGACAAGAACAGCAATACAGACAGATAGCGCCGTCTCTTTCACTCCCTGCCTGCGCTCAAAAAGACGACTGCTCCGCTATATGCTACATATTTATATCACTTGCGCACCACCGCGTATTTATCGCGACTTCTGCATGAACACGCAATGAATAAGAAACAAATCTTTAACAAAAACAAACGAACCAATTTCTACGTCATCGTCACGGTGAAACAAGCGAATACAAACGGAGCCTTAGTTCGTCTTCAGCAATGCACTGACTGACGAACATCAAAGAAAAATAATCATATTATTTTATTTTATTGCATAGAATAGAACACATTCTCTAGAAACGTCGTTATTGTGTGCGAAACAGTGTCTTTCGCTTGCCCGATGACAAAAGAGAAATGTTTTCTCCACTAAACTATAAATAAAATTAAAGCTACTTATTCGAACACAAACGCAGCAAAGTATTTCACAGGACAAAAAATAAAACAAATAATTATTTTATTTGATGGAATTAGGCGTTACTTTGCGGAAGTCCATTTTAAATAAGTTATTATATAATGTGTGTTGCTTATTAACGTCGCGCGTTACGTTTGGTTAAATTCAGTATAGATCGAACTTAGGCCATTAGACATCCTTTATCGCGGAATTAAAACTATAAATTACTCACTTTATATAATATCTTTATTTAACCATTTTTAATGGTTGTTGCATACATATAGTACATTATTATTTTATATTCAGACGTTTCGAATCCTTTTAATGGTTCTTAGTCTCGGGGTCGACCGGTATAAACCCTTAAATGTTGTTTTTTGAATTTGAAATAATCGCCACACCTAAGAAAATACTAAAACAAAACAGTGTTTTTATTAATTGTATTCCCATGTATTTTATCTCGCTCAAAGGATCAGCCTTGCCATCCAGCGGGGCAACGCGGCTAGTATTTTGAGAGCTCTCTCTGTTATTTTCTAGTGTGTAGATACTTTGAAAATTATCACTAGAAACGGGATATTTACCATGTATATTATTTGATTTGAGTTTCCGATATTTCGGCGCTGTTGCAAACGCCATGATCACGCCATGATCACTGAAATATCGGAAACTCAAATCAAATAATATACATGGTAAATATCCCGTTTCTAGTGATAATTTTCAAAGTGTTGATGACCATGACAGTTTAAAAACCTATAGTGTGTAGATAGTTCAAACGATTTAATTATTTTGTTAATTTTTCACTGATAGGACTAATAGTTTAATTTGTTTTTAATTTTTATTCTCTACATATTATAATAGTTTTAATTTTGGTGTTATTATTGTTATCATAGCATATAATTATTCCCATCTTCATCTAAATTGTAACTGAAAGCGCCAAATATAATCGTATGCAAAACACGCTCCTCAAAATACAAAAGCTTGAATTCAGAGTTCGGCTCCGGCAAACTTTTGTGTGTACTCTTGGCAGCCATGCGCATGGAGTGTATTTCATGGATGTAGAGGGAATAGACAACGCAAGAGAGTATAGTGTTGGAATCGTGCCTTTTTTTGTCTCACGGTTGACCGCCATCTCTACACTTGATGATAAGCGACGATGACATTTGAATTTTTTTCAAGAAACTCTTACTTAATCTTAACATAAATATCCAAGACACGACACCAAATTTTATGCTCATTGGCCACGTAGTCCGACTGTTTTATCGGATTGATCGGTCCACGTGAACTCTTTATTCCTGTCGGTTCGGCAGGGAATCACAATACGGGCTGCAGACTGCAAACTGCAGCCGCAAACAGCAAGCGACACTACTAGTTTCTATGAATTTCGATGAAATTGATCCCCAGCGCGGCTACATACAGGGTTTCTACCAACAAGACCTATGTCTATGTAAGGTTTCACAGTCTTACAACAAAACGAAAATGGAACAAATCGATATTGAGACAAATCTTTTTTTTAATTCTATACCTTCTTGGTTCAACCCTCACCACAAGAAGTCCAAGGCGTTTAGTGGCTTAAAAAATAGAAATTGAACTTTCCGCTATAGTAAAAGTAACATCCACCAAGCCGCACTGGGTTCGAGTGGTGGATTATTGTCCATACCCTTTCTGAGAGAAGACCGGTATCCCATCGTAGGAGCGTGATAGACTGATGGTGATGATGATGAAAATTAACATTATAAATACACAAATACCATAGACTAATTAGAAAACGAGCAGTGCGCCAAAGCTCAACTAAATCTGAGTTGGCTCAATCAAATTTGGGGCACGCATTGTTAGACAAAATGCATCATCTATTCACTCTAAATCTGTGATTCACTCCAATTTCATTGTGATCGGGAACATTGAATGTTTGCGTTCAATCAAATTCAACAAAGCGATTTCCAATTAACGATATTTCAAGTATTTTGTTTAATTACAAATTCAAGACATCTCGGGCTATTTTTGGCTTCATTGTTTTCATGGATGAATAGAATTATAGCAATATTTTTTATTTTCAAACTGTGTACAAATGTTTTCTTCCAGACTGCTAAAAAATTAACACCATGTCTTCTTTTATAGGGCCAAAAAAACTATGTCTTATGCTATAATAGTAGTGACAAAAAAAACAACGCCATGTGTTCTCCAAGAGTGCTAAAAAACTAACGCCATATCTTCTTCCAAAGTGCTAAAAAAACTAACGCCATGTCTTTCCTAATATTTCCGAAACAACTAACGCCATATCTTCTTCCAAAATGCCAAGAAACTAACATCATGTCTTCTTCCACAGTGCCAAAAGTAGAAATCGTCGACGAGAGAGGCCGTCCACTCCAGGATAAGTTCTACAAGGAGGGTTCCATCATCGAGCTGAGATGTGTCGTCAGCGAGGTCCCGCAGCCGGCTAGGCAAGTCAACTGGAAACATGGGACCAGACTACTCAACTACGATACTAAGAGAGGCGGAGTAAGGTATGATAATTATTATTTCATTATTTTGTCAAAATTTGTAAAAAAATTAACTGTTTGACATTCGGAAAAATTACTATCCTCAACTTTTAAGCAGAGCATCTTGAAATTTAATTAGATATAAAATCACCAATTTATTCAATAAATCAGACTTATCCTGTTATCATCGAAATCACAATTTCTGAAAATAATTATTACAATTCCTTGAATTAAATGTTCTCAGATTTATTGATATTACACACTCCGTTAAATAAACTTAGCAACCTTCATTAATTAACTGAAGTGAAATACGGTGTAAAACAGTGACTAAGTTACAAACAAGAAGGAAGTTTCTAATCTTTCCTCTTGTTTGAGATAGAGAGAAGATATTTGCAGACAGCGCCACTTTACAACATCCGACTGTTTTACCCTGGAATTAAATTAGGCTTTCAAAGTCATAAAGTATGGTCATTTGTAACAGAGACTTTTTTTTTCTTCGCTAAAAATCCTCATGCATACCACCAGCCGCGAGGGCAGCATGGTGGTTATGTTGGACTCCGGCTAATGAGACCGACCTACCAACTAAAAAACCGACGTGTGTTCCTCCTCTGCGCCACAATGCCGGGCTGCGGGCCCATGTTAATAGCCGACCGCGGCAATTTGTAACAGAGATATGACAGTTCAGTTCAGTGATCAGACAGTTGAAGTTTGACCACATCATTGCGTTAAACGTAGATTATTTTCTCATTTAATTTTTTATATATTTTTTTGTAATTTGTACATACTTGTCTGACTAGTTTTTAATTAATTGTGTAATGTAATTGCTGTTATTTATATACGGTTTTTAGTTTCTTTTTAGTCGTCCTTACGTTCGTGATGTCATGATGGGTTCCGACTGAAAATCAGTGACTGGGGTCGTTGACCTTAGTTATGTGCTGAGTCGGGACCTTTTCCTGACATCACAACATTACATTGTGTTTTTTTTTTTTTATGTTATTTGGTAACGAGACGAGCTGGTCGTTTGCCTGATGGTAAGCATAACGCCGGCCCATAACGATTGCAGTGCCACCCAGAACTTTGAAACACAAAGGCCTGCGCGGCACTGCAGTGCGCTCGTTACCCTGAGACATTACGTATTAAGTCTCATAAGCCCAGTAATTTCACTGGATACTCTGCTCATCAAACCGGAACACAGTAATGCTTGCACACTACTGCTTGGCGGCAGACTTCACGAGCAAAGCGGTGGTAACAACCCAGACGGACACGCGCAGAAGAGTTAGTCCTCCCACTAACTAGTGTATTGTTAGTTATAAATTGTGTTGTGTTATTGTACTCTATTTTAATGTTGTGTTGTCCGGAAAAAATGTATTTTCTTTCTTTCTTTCTAAAATCTGGCGAGATAATAATCAAATAATAACCTATCAAGATTAAATATAATTACTTTCAAATATTTACTTTCATACAAATCGTATTCGTGACACAACAGTTTAAAAACTCGTAAGCTTATTATTGCTGCTGCACCTTTCCATAACAAAGAGCGGCTCTTTTAGAAACTATTAAATTGGGTCAGTCATATTGGTCAACGCAAAAACAGCTTTATGTCCATAACAATAAGAACTTTCAAGAAGCTGATTTAGGTTTGATCGACATCATGATAAAAGAAAAATGAGGGAACGATCGCTACACTCTCTATAATCTATACAAATAAATAAAATTGAAGTAATATCAAATAACAAAATGTAATATCAAAATAAAGCTTTATACCAAATGCATATGAAAGTATATGCGGTACCTATAACAAAACAACAATTTTTGAATATTTTGTCTCTCTGTCTGTCTGTTTGTTTCGGGTAATCTCTGAAACGGCTGGACCGATTTTGACGGGACTTTCACTGGCAGAAAGCTGATGTTACAAGATGAGTAACTTAGGCTACTTTTATTTTAGAAAAAGAATTAGGGTTCCACACAAAAAATAAAAAAAACCCGTGAAATCCAATATCTCAGCGCGGATGAAACCACGGGCAGTAGCTAGTATAAATATAAATCTTTAGAATTTGTTCGTGTCTGAATGTCTTGGAATAATGATTCTTCAGATTCCTAATTTACTAGACGTAGGGCGTCTTTGAACTGATATACTTTATGTCAAGACTATGTCTCTGATTACTCCGACGGCTCCGTAGCTAAGTTGGTAGCAAAGCGAGGGGTCCCGGGTTCGATTTCCGGCCGGGACAGATTTTGTGTAATCATAAAGTTTGTTATCGGGTCTTGGATGTTTGTGACGTGTATCTGTGTGTGTCCATGCCACCTGTGACACAGGGAATCTTAGTGCAGGGGTATGAGTGTAAGCTTGTATTTATTTATTTATTTATTTAAATACTTTATCTATTTTATAAGTACTTTTCTCGGACTTTAATTGATACATATGAGTAGCACATGATTTCAAAAAATTTGGCGAAGCTGCAGTACTGTCTATATATTACCTCTTCTAGTACCAAATTAAGGCAACCAGGTAGTTAATAATTCTACAAGTTATTTAACTTTCGTGCCTAAAATTTATCCGTTATCATTTTCGAGTTAATTAAATACAAGACCCTTGTAAATCTTGGGGGAGTTTCTAACAAAACAAATAAGGGTACTTTAACACCTCATTAATTTGATCCGAATCATTGGAGGTGAAGAAGGTGATTTTGTATGGCTGATAAATTTTACACACGTAAGCGATGTTGGTTCTAAACTCACATGTTTTCATTATTTATTTATTTATTAGTAAAAAAGCAATAAAGTGACTTGGTTAGTAATGAAAACAATAAGTTCTTGATGACGTTTTACTAATCGTTTTTTGAAGTGTCACAATCCTTATATATATATTGCTATAAGAAATGCGAAAGTGTGTTTCTCTGTTTGTTGGTTTGTCCTTCTTTCACGCCACAACGGAGCAACGGTTCGACGTTATTTATAGCATAGATATAGTTATGGACCGAAGAGTAAAATAGGCTAAGTTTAACCTCGGAAAAATGTACCATGGAACGCGGGAAAAGGGGGTGAAACCGCAGGTAAAAGCTAGTTTTTATATAACACATTTTGTGGAAAAATATATTTTTCCAGACAAGCTTTTATAAAATGCCTTATTGGTACTGTAATCTTGTGACCACTTCCGCCTCCATCATCAGGACCCTGGACATCATCTAGGATCAGAGTATTTGTAAAAACAAATGAAACGAGCCCAAACTACGTTACAGAGTTCTTAGGGCCGCCTTTCAGCTCCATCAACAGACCAGCTCTGTGACATCAGTATATAGCTTTGTCATCCGATTTACATATGTAGGTATGTAAAATTTCGACTCAATTAAACACCGGGAAGTGGGTCAATTTTAGCTTGCAAAACAAACAAACATACATAAAAAATAAAAGCTTGTAAGGAGCCTTGCGAATCCACACAAAAAACTGCGATGCACAGACGTACTTATTTGTGGTTTGCTACAAGACAAATGGTTTGCCACGTGGTTGATAAATTACGTACCTGCTTACATCGCCGTACAAAACGACCGACCGTTCGAGTTGCAATACAAGCTTTTTGTAATTGCCCCTTCTGGTCTAGTATTTCCAGTCGATTGACTTCGAAACTTTTATAGACAGTAAAGCGCCAAGGTGGTCTATTTGAAGCAAGCTATTCCCAATATTCCGGAACAATAGCGCAAGCGTGCAAATTCCGTTTGAGCGCATCCATATAACGCAGATGCTGATCACCAAGCCGTTCTGTTATATCAGAGAAGATGACTTTGGGCAGAAAGCTGTCATCCATGTGAAGGACGTGATCACACCACTTAAATTGCCTGAATGTATGAGAGCATCTATGCCTGCGTCGTTCATGAGAATAAAGTGGCAGGACCTTGTGGTCCTGCCACTTTATTCTCATGATGGACCTTAGACACCTCAGATGGAACGTGTCAAATTTCTTAATATCTTGTTTGTAAACGCACCACCACTGTGCACCGTATAAAACAACAGGGAACCAATTCTGCTGCCCAACATGTGACCGGATATTTAAACCCAAGTTCGGTTTTGCGATTCACATAAGAGCTCACGCTCGAAGACAAAGGAATGTTATGGTATCGATGAGGAGGTCTATACACACATGTTTTCATAGGAAAAACGCCCGAAGGCATCATCATTCGATACGTTGGTCAAACTTGTTGGTTGGTTGGGGTTGATTTACTAGCTATTTCGGTTAGTGTAAATACCTTCTACGTCTACTCTAAAAGCAAATATCGGTTTTTTGATACGTGTGTACCTACAGAGATAAGAAGGGCTTACAGTTCTTAATTGAGTTTTAGCTTTCTTTATAGGGAATAGTGTTATGCACACTTAGTAAGGTTATTTCTATAGTGCTCGCTTGGTAAGCAATTGAAAATTTTAAATCTATGATTGGCTTGTTCTGGCAGTTGGTTTACGCCATTTTTTATTATTTCACGATTCGGTAACGAGACGGCAGGCCGTTATCAAACGAAACACAGTAACGCCTGCACATTACTGCTTGGGGGCAAACTTTACTAGCAAAGCGGTGGTACCAACCAAGATGGACACTCGTAGAAGAGTTAGTCCTACCACTTCGTGAAAATATAAAAAATAAACAATATATTCAAAATATAATGTTTAAAAGTTTCTAAGAAAAATCTTTTAACAATTGTTGTAATTTTAATCTTTAATTACCATTTGTTAAAGTTGTTTATTTCAATTTGTATAATAATGGTGAACTCCACTATAAAATTGTAACCTAGTCAGGTTCTAATCACGGTTGAATTGACCTTCCAATTACAGGGTTGGATAGTTCCTACGGTCAGTTGATTTTTTACGGATAGTCACGGGTTCGGCTTAGAGGTTTGACGTTATGTTTTAGCCGGATACAACAATGAATATTTTTTAAGACATTTGTTTACGTAATGAGAATTATTTGTATTTTATGTGATTACGTGACGAAGTAACAAGCAATGATTTATGGCAATAATTATGATACTGGTTTAATGTAAACTGCATTTTCTTGATATCTATACATCTATATCTATATAAATAAATAAATAAAATTGAAGAGTAACATCGCCACAAAAAATACAGACGATTCAAATTCAAATTCAAAAGTCTTTATTCAAATAGGCCCCAAAGGAGCACTTATGAAAGTTAAAATGACTCTAACAGCGGGCCTCTGCAATATTCATCTACCCGAGTCACAGATTAGAGAACATCCTCCTTTTTTAATTCAGTTAAAGAAAAGTTTTTTGTTATTATTACATAATGAGACGAGCGGATCGTTTGCCTAATGGTAAGCATAACAACTGGCTGAGAAAGTAACATAAAAAAATATAGTCGCAAATAAAGAAAAAAAAATGAATATACGGAAACATTAAACAACTCTTCGGCTCTGTCCAGCGAATGTCTATGATTTATCAGTCAGTAGTTACTAAGGGTCTCAATTTAAGTGCAGTTGTTTAGTTTGACGACAAGAGGGACAATAAACGAGGGAGACGTAAATAGTCTTTCACTCATAAAAACTCCTAACTCCTACTTGTAAGTAGGGAATATTTAGCACTTTTACAAGCAATTAATTATTGGATAAAAACTTTTGACAATTATTTCAATATTTTCACAACAAAGTCCAGCTCGATACTGGAGTTTTTGGTTAGTGAAAGATAATAAGACACTTTAAAATAAACTACTTAACAATTAATTATAGTATTTTTTGACAAATTTGTTGTCTTAGAACATCACGTCCTAATTAATTACATATTTTTAATGTATCAAATGTTGTACTACTTGAAATAAAATAAAATAAATTGTATTACTTACGTTGATAGCTTAAAGGTAGAGGTTGCCCACCCTTTTTCCCTTTCGGGGAGAAACCGGCATTTGTAGTGGAGTATGCACGAGAGGCGAGCCACAAACTCGGCCACTGCCTTCAGCTTGTGGCCCGGTTGCGCCCACTTAAAGAAGAGTTCTTACAGTGAGAAAATCTCACTCAAAGTGGTCGGATGAATTGCCGGATAATTTCCATCTCTAATAATAATCGATTATATGCGGGGATAGCGCACGGGTTAAGTTATTTGAACATTAGGTAAGGGTACTAATGAACTAGATAATTTTAGCCGGTTTGAACTTTTTGTCGATTATAGTTTTGTTTTTCGGATAGATTAACTATTATCTATAGATTTTTATCTACTGAATATTTTATTACTTTGAACCAAATTATGGATAAGTACTTATTTATTTATTGAGAGACATTACTTTGTTTACCCACGGGTCAAACAACAAGTCAATTTGGTTCTAAAAATAATGTGATTGGGTCTTTTAATTATTTTTAACCCCCAACGCAGAACAGGAGGGGTGTTATAAGTTTAACGTGTGTGTATTTGCCATCGTAACTAAACGGATGGACCAATATTGATTCAGTTTTTTTCGTGTGAAAAGTGATTTGATTGAGAATATTCTTAGCTATGATACAAAAAATGCTGTTCTGCCTTTGAAGATAATCGGCTCTTCTACTTGGGGGTTTTTAAAATACTAACAATGGTGTCGATTCTGTTGTTTCATACTTAAACCTATAATTTTAGTTTCGTTCTCTCTCTTTCCAATGAGGAAGAGGTGTTTGACAGATCTAAATATATTTTTAGAGCTGAAAAATTGCATCCATCCTTGATAATTTAGACGCCACTAAATTCATTGCCGTTTTTACAGTAGTTATAAGCAAGTGGATTAATTTGACAGTTCTAAAATACATTCCATCTCTTTCCCATATTCTCATTTAGAAAGAGAGATTGTAACTAAAATTAAATTTAGATATGAGATGACAGAATCGACACCACTATCTCGTTATTAAATTTTACATATAAGTAGGCTTTCGTTTGACTACACTCTTTCCGGTTGGTAAGCGATGTTGCTTAGACAATACCTATTTAATGCCATAAATTATCTCAAAAACGTCCCTCTTTCAGTTCAAAAGATCATGTCAATACTTCACTCCTTTGCTGCTTGAAAAAAGAACAAAACCAGCAAACCTACACACTTTCGAAATAAGCAGAACTTTATTTGCAAAGACAGAAATGTTCATACTGCCTGGTTTTGTTTACATTTACGACAAAATGAACCTTAAACTTATCACTTGTACGAATTTTATTGCAGTTATTATTGTCTATTACGAGTGCCTCACAGTCTATACATGTCAATCCAATACCGTCCTTAATAAACAGTAAGTAAGGTTCACTATATCCTGCACTCTACAACAAATCACTGCTAAAATTATGTCTCTTTTAGCACTGCAGCATACCAAGTGAACCTATAAAGTGATGCTCTAAAAGTTCAATATGACTTTGTTTACGTCCCACTTCGTAAACATTTTCATAAAATATATTATTTGCCTCATAAAATTTTTACGCCAACAGGTTTGACCTTGCTAATATAAAGCTCTACCTGTTATGGCGGTCAAGCGTAATTAAGCAGGACATAAAATTTACATGAAATTATGTGGGTGCTTTACTTTGATGTTTCTGCCTTTTATTGTATAAGTTTTGGTAATATGACAGTTACTAGGTTTATCTGTTTTTGACAGCTGATATAACTAAGCCTTGACGATGCGCGACATTTTATTTTATGCTATTTGGTAACGAGACGAGCTGGTCATTTGCTTGATGGTAAGCATAACGCCGGCCCATAAAAATTGTAGTGCCACTCAGGACTTTGAAACACAAAGGCCCGCGCGGCACTGCAGTGCGCTCGTTACCCTGAGACATTAGGTATTAAGTCTCATAAGCCCAGTAATTTCACTGGCTACTATGTTCATCAAACCGGAACACAGTAACGCTTACACATTACTGCTTGGCGGCTGACTTCACGAGCAAAGTGGTGGTGCCAACCCAGACGGACACTCGCAGAAGAGTTAGTCCTACCACTAACAACTTACTTATCTGTGTAGTAGCTATAGCAATTTATATTCTAGAAACCATTGTACTTGTCTATTAATATATTATTACATTTGATAGGTTTACTATGTACTAGGTCGTAGAACTAACTCTTCTGTTTTCCTTTAAAATATTGAGATGTATTAATTTTTGTTTCATTGGCAACTATTCAATGTAATTATTTATTTGTCCCCAGTGTGAAGACGGAGGCGACCTCTAACGGGGCGCTGTCGAGGCTATACATCGCGAACGCGAACAGAAACGACTCCGGGAACTACACGTGTTCGCTAGCAGATGTCGCCACTTCCGCCGTCTCCGTGCATGTTTTAAGAGGTGAGTAATTAAATAAAAAATCGTTAAGTAACCACTTTCAATCAGATATTCCTACACAGACATACATAGTAACCAGTTTTAGACAGTTTTGAGGTCATAATTCAAAACACGTGTCCATCACGTGTTTGCTTCACCTAATAAAATATAAAATTAAAATGAAAAACTCTTACAAAAGTCAACAAGGTTACATCTTGACAATTTTATTTACTGAAAAATAAATAAAATTCCTTTACCTAACTTGTACAAACATGTTCCATCTCTAACATTCGAGACGCAACTCAATCAAAATCAGCATTGAACTCGCTCGAGCGATGATAATACACTAAGTTTACCGATATTTCTCACATCAGTGGACTTAATCAGAACTTATTTCCATAAAAAGGGACATATAATAATCCGTAGAAAGTTTAATATCGAATTATACCAATGTCATCTCAAAATCAGAACTTCAACGTAGAATTAGAACTGAGCCGACGCGACGTAAAGCGAGCTTCGTCTTGGTTTCGGTTGCGCTGTTCTGGTAATAAAATACTATCGGCTGCCGGGCTGTCCAATATTGTTACGGATAGGTATCTGCAGTGCAATTACCGATCTTTTCGATAAATAAAATTGCCAGTTCGAATGGTTAACAATTTAAATTAGAGATAGGTAGCTCTTAATTTTTACGAAAACGAAACGAAGCCGAATCTACTTTCTTCAATATGAAGTGAACATTTGCAGCTCACAATTCGAAGACTGGTATATGAAACGAGGACTACACTCGCCCACAAAAATAAAGGGTCACCTAGTTAACTCCAAATAACTTTTAAGCTAGCTCTTTACATTAAGAGCATCTGAAAGAAAATTTTATTACACATAAAATAAACTACAGTATGATTCAAAATAACCGTTTATTAATTTGAAAATGAAAAGAAAACGTAAATTGACTATTGGTTTTATCGTCTTACGCCATGGCTTTCACACGAAAATCACTTCGCGAAATTAAGTAGTTATTCGGTCAATGCTATGAAAATTGAACTTCATTGTGTGGGAAATGCAGTCGATAACAGATTACAAGTCAAACTTGTCGTCGTCGCAAAACTAGTTTCGGAAATTAGTTTTCATTCCTGGGAAAAAGGTTGTTTCGTTTTCGAAGAACATTAACAACGACCTACCTATTTCTAATTTTAACTTATCGAACTCGATCGCTATGGATCGCAAAGTTCCATACTTGCGCCACTGTTCACATGAGCGTGAACAAAAAATTACGGATCATTACCTAAATGTGAAGTTTCTCGTATACCTACCTAAATTTAATTTCATTTAATGATGCTATTATTATTATATTATTTTTGTCTCTTTTTTTTGATCCGTTTTTTGCATTTTTGCATCGCATTATTTGTAATTGTGTTGGGTTTATTGCCAGGAATAAAGTTTTTTTAACCGACTTCCAAAAAAGAAGAAGGTTCTCAATTCGGTGTGTATTTTTTTTATGTTTGTTACCTCAGATCTCCGTCATTTATAAACTGAATTGGAAAATTTATTTTATAATTATTTAATTTTAATTCAGGGACATCATCTAGGATCAGACTACTTTTAAAGACAAATTAATTAAAACTATCTCAAACTCGATGTGGTTACGTTGATCCGTTACAGAGTTCATATGACCACCTTCCGGCTCCATCATCAGACCAGATCAATGACATCGTTATATTGCATAGTCATTCGATATACATATGTATGTAAAATTTTGGCTCCATCGAATACCTGGAAGTGGGTCAAATTTAACTTCCAAGATTTGACCTACACAAACATAAATATACATATGAGTTAAATAAACGCCTGTAATAAGTAATTAAGAAAGACCTCCATCAAAAGCATTAATAATCAAGTCAATTAACGTTATTTTCTTTGTAATATCTTTCTTAATCAAACCTCTTATAAATGTTTTAATTGCGTATGTTTTACATTAGGTACTGATTCAAAGACCAAGTTAAAAGTAAAAGACAAAATGCCATTTAATCTTAAAAAATAAATTACATCTCCAACATTCCTTTGATGTCATTAAATCATACTGTATTTTATGTGATTGCAAATTCACTGATTATAATTATCGTTAATTAATGATTATTTGAAGATTTATATTTTTTAAAGGAAGTAAATTAATACAATCGTTCTCATTACACACATTAGTAATAATTTAAAGGTTTGTAAAAAATAATTTTCGTTCTATAAAATTACATTTTATTATATTATTTGGTAACGAGACGAGCTGGTTGTTTGCCTGATGGTAAGAATAACGCCGGCCTTGCAAGACTGCGTTTCAAAGTTGCAGTGTCAATAAATTGTACATACGCAATTTTTTCACAGCCAAAATTGACAAAATGCATGTTTTACGGCCCGCGTTGAAAACAAGTGACGTCAGACGTTCTGTCCAATTTTTATGGGGCGTTTTAGCCGACATTGACTCTAATTTTTGACGTTTCTAGCGTTCGACATCCAGTTTTTTCCATGTAGAGTTGTAGACATTTGATTCTCATGAGAAAACGGATTCATTGGTATCATAAAAAAAATGCAGTCTAAATCCCTATTCAACGTTCTATAGTGGAGTATGTATAGGTTACCCGGTACGTTAGCGGCATTGCCTCATTGAATTTTCATGATTAACTTTTTTTAATTCTAGAACATGAAATCACGGGCAATTGAAAGTAAAATCAAAGCCGGGTCGACTTAAGCAATTGATTCTTACGAAATTTATTTAACGCTTGATACATGAATAATTCATAATAGCTGCCTAAGCAAAGGTATTTTATGGGGCCATAAATTTGGTAGCGTTTTGAGGACGTGCCCCAAACCCGATAGGCTGGCGATGCTTGCTTTTCGTACAAGCAGTTTTTCTACCATTTTCCAGTAAATTATGGTCTTAATGGTTATACGACACGATTTAGATTTAATTTAATGTAACTTATGTAAGTGTGAGGGTTAAGATAATCAGGAAGGTTCCAAGACGAGACTTCTTCTATCTTTTTTTCTTGGTATCTGATGCTGGACAAGCTGCTGCACCTATCGATTGCGTTGGCACTAATCATCAGATGAGAGCATGGTCAAATTTAAGATTATAATTAAACAGGCTCATAAAATATAAAGGCTTTTTTAAACACATTGGGCTAGAGCATTAATTATGTTATACTAGCTTCTGCCTGCGGTCTTCACCCGCGTTCCCACAGGAACCGTGCATTTTTCCGGGATATAAAGCCTATGTTACTCTCCGGTCCATAAACTGTATCTATGCCAAAAGTGCCGTCGATCCGTTGCTCCGTTACTGCGTGAAAGAATGACCAAACAACAAACATACTTTCGCATTTATACTCGTAATATTAGTAGGAAGTAGAATATAGGCCTGTAGATTATCCAATTGTCTTTTTAGCTAACTTAGATACATATAGTGTTTATGAAATAGTTTATTCAAAATAATAAATTAATAATTTATTTATTTTATAATACTGTATCCAAAAAACCTCAACAGGACGCTAGAAACTATCTATATTTATAGGGACAATTACAGTGCTCAAATTCATATGCATTTATTTTGCATATCTAAGTGTATAAGTTTGCCCTTAGCCCTACTTTACTTCTACTTCATAATTCTTACAAAGAAAAAAATTAAAAGCTAATTTTCTATAAACTCTCGTAATTAACTAAACAATATTATAATTATGGTTATATTAATCATGAAGTCTAATTTACACCCAAGTGTCTTCAACTCTTCGCAAACCTACCCGTTGATGTTTGCCAAACTCTCTAAAATATACATACGCTACAAACTGCTCTCATGCCACTGTTATGGTGCTACGCTCCTCTACGAAACTTATTAAAGTTTCGTAGCACGGTCGTAGCTAACTGGGTAAATTACTTCGGAGAGTGAAGCGCCGCTACATAATGCTACGAATAATAAATGCTAAAGTTGATTGATGTTTTCTAACTGTTTTAAGAAACTTGGTGATGCGATGTTGGTTCAAATTTATTTATTGTCATTCGCTGACCCGTTTGTCGAGAATTTTTAAGAGTCAGTGTGCTTTTTGTGACTATACTGATTCAATAGACTAACGTATTTAGTGGTTTGTCAGAGCAACTAATCGACGTGGTTTTTTATTTAAAGATATAAGCCGGACGGACAGTGGGCTATTATAATATCTATTTTTATTTTAGTTATTTATTATCAGTAGGGCTATTTTTTCCATAAAAATGCACGATTGCTTTGTAAATCTCCATGCGGGTGAGACCGCGGGCAGCAGCTATTTGACCATTAATAAATCGGATGATTTTTAAGAAAGCGAGAACATGTTGAAATCGATAAAATTATTGCGATATTCAAAATTTCATCGCTCATTTTTCAACCCTTAGGGGTGGTATTATTTAATAAAATCTATAAAAGGACCACCTTTGCAATAAGATTAATTTCAATCGGTTGACAGTTGGTGAATAAAACGAGTAACATCGCTAATAAATAAAAAACAGACAATTGGGAATTTCCTACTTTTTTTTGATGTCAGTTCAAAACAGCTAATATACAATTGACCGTCATTACATTTTTATTTTAAATAATTATGTACTTGTATATATAAAAAATCTGCCAAAAGTGCAGCCATACCTTGGGCCAGCGAACGCGGTCACTAGCACGACCGCAAGCTGCAGACAAGAATTTTCATACATTTTCTATGGCATCGGTGTAACTGGACGTTTGACCGCGACCGAGCGACAAGTTGTGGTGGTCGCCACGTTCATGGCTCATCTCCCGCGCGCACTCAATCACATACGCCGGCTCTACTCATCCGCACAAACTAGAGAGAGAACAGAAGGAGCGTTTGGGCTCGTGAGGATGCCCGAGCATCCCTTTTGTTCTTGACTTGGAAGCTACCAGTGGATGTGACTGGAAGACGCACCCAGCCATTAGTGGCTGCCTCTAGTGGACATGTTTGGTAATCCAACGTGCGACAGCACAAATTGTGTGCTCATGAAAGTTAAAAGACTCTAGATGCTCATTTGTACACGGGCTGGTTTACTTTAGTAGCTTCCCTAGCAGCGTTCTACAATTATTGTTTGAGGAGTAGGCGAACAAAACGTCACTTTTCCATTTTTTAACGTTTTTATTTTTTTTATTGATTCGTGTTGGCAACCCTGAGACACATCGTTTCATGCGTTAAAATCTCGACAAAAAGTTTTTTTTATGGTAGAAAATCGACTTCAAAACACAACTACTCCTTCAAAACACAACTACTCCTTCAAAATACTTTTTTAGTTTCTGTAAAAAAATTAAAAGTGGAAAAGTGACGTTTTGTTCGCCTACTCCTCGTTTAGTTTATAGATACTAGCTAGTAGTTTAGGAACGAGCGAAAATGGTTTTCAATCGTTACATTATCCGTTTACGAAGCGACGTATCAACTACAGGGGCGTGTCAACGAACTCATCTTTTATAATTATATCATTTCCTAAAAGGTTCGAAAGATAACGAAGTCCTAAACGAGGGGTAACGCGAAAATTAAGCCAAAACAATTATAATTTAATTCAGAGTGTAGTATAATTAGTGTGGTTTTCAATGTTGTTTTGACCGGAAAGTTTTAGGTCGGAATGACGATTCTTATTGTATACTATAAAAGATGCAAAACAATTTTATTAGTACCTATTATAATATACAGTGACTTATATTAAAACTATTCGCAGCTATTGAAATATGTCAAATATCAATTAAAAACTACTTCTTGTTTTTTATACGACACAATGTATTTCAAATGCCACATTAATTTTGTTAAAATAACACTTTAAAAGTAATCATTGCTCAACATAAGTACGACGATTTACACTCCTGAATATAGGTCTCCCCTATAGAACGCCACTTGGATCGGCTACTCACTTCTTGCATCCAACGTCTCCCCGTGGTTTTGACCAGCTCGTCGGATAAATTCAATTCTAATCAGAAATTAAAATATGCCGGTTACTTACCCCATTTCTAATAAAACCCCTCAAACCCTTATTTAAAATTAAAGCACCTTCCAGTATTTAGTGGTTTACCAAATAATCATAAATTCTATGTTTAATAATAACCCGTTTTTATAGTAAACTGTAAAAAGTAGTTATAGACCTAGTAAAATATGGCAACACAACACACAAGCAACACTTTTATCTATTGTTTAAACAATAGATAAAAGTGTTGCTTGTGTAGGAATATTTTTTTTTAATGTTATTTGGTAACGAGACAAGCTGGTTGTTTGCCTGATGGTAAGCATAACACCAGCCCATAACAATTGCAGTGCCACCCAGAATTCACATCCAAGATTTTACACATCAGATGTTAGAAGTGAAATAAATTAAAATTTCAAACTCATTTATTTGGACCAACTTGGATCACATTAGGGGCACCTTAGACGCTTTTGCGTCAAGCGCACATTTTGAGTATCACGAAATCCGGGCTTGACGCGAAAGCGTTGTTATTCTGACAAGCAAACGTACGTTTGCTTGAGCGTCTAGGTTGCCCCCCCTTACATGGAACTTATGCGACTTTCAATCCGACGCACCATAGTTCGAATCTCGACTCGGCCTGCACCAATGACTTGTATCAAGTTATGTGCGGATTATTTACACTCGCTCTAAAACGGTAAAAGAAAATGTCGTGAGGAAACAGGTATGTTCAAGAACCACAAAATTCGAGTACATGTGACATCCACGAAACCGCACTCTGGGCCTGCGTGGTGGATTATGGCCCATACCTCTCTCTCTCTCTCTCTCTCTCTCTCTCTCTCTCTCTGAGAGAAGGCCGGTGTCCCAGCAGTGGGAGCGTAAGAGGCTGATAATGTTAATGTAAATAATAATAAAACATATAAAGCAATAAAACAATCAAATTAATTACTTAAAAATGTCAATAGAAAATAATAATAACGCGTTTTAAAAATTCTTGAAAACTTACATCAAATTCCTGTAAGAAACAACCTCCCCAATATTTTTGTAACGTCCGCGGGTGGGGCCCCTCTAAACTAAGTGCTTATAGCCGATTACCCGCATCTGTGCCCCGGAACAGGCTTCCGTTATAACGGTACCTACTCTTTTATCGCGAAGATCCGGAAAAGAACTGGAAATTAAATTTGAACTCTTTATTGGATGATATTTAAAATAAATGCCTTTATTAACTAGCTACTACAACATCAACACTAATGTGCAAGTAGTAACGTGCAAGCAGTATTGTTTGATGAGCAAAGGAGTCAGAGAAATTATCGTGTTTATAAAACTTAAGTACTACTTAATTTCTCAGGGTAACGAGCGCACTGCAGTGTCGCACAGGCCCTTGCGTTTTAAAGTTCTGAGTGGCAAAGCATTTGTTATGGGCTGGTGTTATGCTTACCATTAGGGAAACGAGCCACTCATCTTTATTTTCAAAAAGGGAAAAAAGATCTATATCTGACGAAAATGTCATTTGTGGAATGCGTTGCCAGAGGATATTAGAAGTTCAAACACAAAAGAAATTTTCAAGCGATTGGTCAATCAATACTACATCAAAAAAGTTTATCCTAATAATTAATCCTGTTTCTTTTGTTGTGTATAGTTTCTTAACCTACGCATATCTATTATCATTAACCTATTTCGCTGTATTTTATGATATTATGTATGTATTTTTATTTAAAAATATTTATTTTATATATTATTATTATTTATCTAGGTGTATGTAGTATTTTAATTTTTGTATTTTATATAATGTTTATAATAAGTATTTTAATGCTATATTTTCATAATTCATTATTCTTTTAAATTGCTTGTGCCGCACATACCTTGTTTCTTTCACGACCTGGAAGACTGGTAGATAATGCTATTTAGCATTAAGTCATTCCATGTACACATATTTGTGCAGAACTATTAAATAAATAAATAAAAGTACAAAAATAAGGTTGTGCCTTTTTTCGTATTTTCTTTTCGGTCTGTGTTGAAATTTAAACCTCAGTCATACATCACGTCGTTCGTCGCAAGCATCTGTTCATTCATTATTTATTTGAAAACTTTAAAAAACTTCGAAACAAACTTTCGCTTGAAACTTACGGCTTCAAAAGTTTGTCTCGTAAAATTCTAGCAAATAAATAACGAAAAAAAAACTTTTTTACTTTTATAATGACTTGGTTAAGCGTTATTACTAGTACGGGTTTTTAACCGACTTCAAAAAAAGGAGGTTATCAATTTGACATGTATGTATGTAAAAAAATTATTGGAACTGCAATATATTCAGTATTCGCTTATGATATCTAATCTATAAAATTTTGTATATTTGTTTCGAAGCCCCAACCAAATGTATTAAATTTTATAGGTGTATGGATGTATGTACGATTGTACGTATTTCTCCAAAACTATGAACGGGATCGGTGACCGTTTTTATTGGCTTACATTTAATTCAAAATCAAGGGTTAAGTATACGAGTAGTTTAAGAAATACGGACCAAAATGATATATGAATACGGTCTATATTTATGTAGGTACCTTTTGCTACATCGACTTTTGTTCAATTATTAGACTAAATGATTCAAAACGAATCTATACAAATAAATAAAATTGAAGTGTCTGTTTGTAATATCAAAATAACAGCTTTTTACTAAATGCATATGAAAGTATATATGGCACATACAGCAAACCACAATTTTTAAAATTTTTGACTGTCTGTCTGTTTGTTCCGGGTAATCTCCGAAACGGTTGGACCGATTTTGACGAGACGTTCACTGGCAGATAGCTAATGTTATAAGGAGTAACTTAAGCTACTTTTATTTTAGAAACATAATTAGGATTCCGCCCAAAAAAAAACCCATGATTTCCAATATCTCCGCGCGGGTGAAATCGCGGGGAACAGCTAGTTTGTATTAAGAAATGTAAAGTGAGTCAAACTATAAGGTTTGATTCACTTTGTAGTAACATAGGTTTGGAAATCGCAAACGATTTCCAAAGGTAGGTTTTCAGGCTACAAGTTATTGAGAGGCGCAGGTCGTTTGCCTGATGGCAAGCCTAGTTTCTACCTATAGCAACTGTATTCCCACCCAAAAGTTTGAAACACAAAGGCTTGTGCGGCACTGCAGTCCGCTATATGCCCAGTAATTTCACTGACTACTTTGCTTCTCATACCAGATCACAGTAATTGTTACACACTACTGCTTGGTGACAGACTACTTTTACTTACATCAGAAACACCAGAAATTAACACAAATTAGCACCCCGACTTACTATCAGTAAATCACCAGCGCTTTAAAATTCACTATTCAATCCTGTATTAAACCAGTGGAACCACGCCCTTAAAGCAAAGGTCTTAATACCTATTTTCCTTTAACATTGCAGGTTTAACAACATACCAACTTGTTTAACTTTACAAATTGCTGACATCAATTTGAAAGTAACATCCCCATACATGTTAACTCTTAACGACTATCCCCAATCGATTACAATCAATATAATCGTAACCCTTATCGATAATCGAGAATCGATACCCCTCACTAACAGATTTTTCTTTTTCAGGTGAAAACCCTCTGGCCATGCAGCGGGGCGGCGCGTCGCAGTTTTCAGATCCACTGCTCGCTTTGTTCGCGATATTTGTCAGCTGACAAATACTATTCGCGCAGTGGACGCGCGACTCGTTATAAAATGTAGTGCACGATACATTGACTGCTATAGTGGTACGTGGATAATCGCTAGAGTTATAGTGATCGGTTGTTGTCCTGTGGAGAAATTGTTACTGGTTTTTGTGGGATTATTCTATTGTATCGGAATAGAAAAGAGATTTTTGGACAAAAGATGGTATATTTATTTGTTACTTAGTTTATGCTTTCATTTGATTGACTGATTGATTCTAGTTTAAGTAGTAGTAAAGTAACTTTCTTTTTACAAAACAAAAACACATTATTGTGGCCAACATACCACAGAAGCCAGGAAAGTATAATTAAAATAGTTAAAAACATGACTGCCCTAGCCATTGTCACTTATACATCCAACTCTTTTCAGGCATTTGAAAGTTGTAGTGGAATAAAGAAACTCACAATCATGAATGAACCCTGAAAACATCTTTAAAATAGCGTTTATATCGTCCGAACCCGATAGCTAGCAAAAGCTTTATTTTATTAATATTTCCTCAATTAAAAAAGATAAGAAGGTTGTAAAAAAATAGGAAGGCAAAATATGTTTACAATCGCCTTGGAGCCAGATATCGCCAATCATGTCGAATCTCTAGAGAGGAAGCCGAAAGGCCTACTCTGAAACACCGAAAATACGAAATTTAATTGTCTCTATTTTAAACGCAATTTTCTAGCTTTATCTGTTTGTATGTAAATATGGTATTATTATATGTTTGACCAGATTTTACTTTAAAAAACCAACGTAGGTACTTACAAAAATAATTTTAACCAAACAAAGAAAATTAACAAATAAAACACAAGGAAAGATTCGACACTAATATACAATAGCACAGAGAGATGTTCAGTTGTTCACGCGACGAAGGCTGGGGGCAAAATGGACTTGGCGTGGTGATCCGCTTCCTTACGGGCACCTTAGACGCTCAAGCAAACGTACGTTTGCTTCTCAGAATAACAACGCTTTTGCGTCAAGCGCGCATTTCGAGTATCACGAAATCCGCGCTTGACGCAAAAGCGTTGTTATTCTGACAAGCAAACGTACGTTTGCTTGAGCGTCTAAGGTGCCTCTTATATATCCTCAGCTGGACTCCGGTCCAACAGTATAGAATATAATTACTAGGCGGTAGAAGTAACTCTTCTGTGAGTGTCTGTTTGGGTTGGTACCACCACCGCTTTGCTCATGACGGCTGCCACCAAGCAGTAGTGTCCAAGCATTACTCTATTCTGCCTTCCGGTTTGATGAGCAAAGTAGAAGAGTGGTTCCCCAACACGGTGTTTTTGAGCTTGTCGGCACACACTATTGTTAGGGCTGAGCAGCATCTGTGCTCTGGCACCATTCGCTGTAAACACCAACAGAAAGGACCTTCATAAGAAAATCGTGTGATATGCAAGTAACAAGATAGCAAAAGGAGCATTGCGCTTTCTAAGCGTTTCACAGTACATCCCCCTATATTTATATTCCCAAACCGTTTACGATTCGACTTGACGCCATTTTTATGGCGCACTCGGTGGAATTCGGTGAGTTATCGCCTCGCGTTGTTTTGTCATCAGCACTTGAGGTTACGGTTCTCTGATGTAATCTATAGCGAGAATATGAGGTATTGGATATTTTAGGGTACGAGGGTATCTTATCAATTGTGGTAACGTGTAGGTGTCTCATTTCGTAATATACATAAAGTTTGATGGAGCAAATTTCTGATGCGCGCATACATTTGTATCGTGTGCGGTGGACTAGTAAACAAGCTTTGGTATACTGACATGTGTACCACCTTATGCACTACATTAGTTTATTTTTCTTTTGAAGGACCGTCCTGTTAGTCTAGTGACTTTTACAGCGAACGGTGGGATAGACCAGATGGCGTTCAATCCTAAAACAACGATGTATGGTAACTAGCTCAAGGGCACCGTGTTGGGGAACCACGCAGCACGAAACTAGGGATACAGAAGTGTGAGAGACCTGGCGCACGAGTGCAGCCGTTTGAATTGGGCCCTAAACTAAGTAAATGCTACGTAGGCCCTATGTGGGCGCTCGCGGAAGTTGTAGTGACTCAAGTGGCCTCGTTCCAAGCCTACACCATCGAGGAAAAGAGCAAGAAACTGAGTACTGTATAATGTTATTCTTGACATATTATCGTTAGAGCTGAATTAGAATTGTGGTCGAAGGTGGTTCTTCTGCTCCTTCCCTTGTCCCATTTTACATGGGGTTGGGGTTTAATCACCATGTTGCTTATAGGTTTTTTGAAATTTTTTATAGCCGACCTGGACTTTTTGGTATTTTTTGTAGTCCTAAATGAAAAAACTCTTAATCTGGAGTAGGTAATGGCCAAAACACATTCATGGGTAGCCACAAATTTCTCAATTGAAGTTTTAGTTAGCCAGGTGGTGGGACTAACTTTTTGCGAGTGTCCATCTGGGTGGCTACCACCTCTTTGAGTTTGCTGCCAAGCAGTAATTTGCAAGCATTACTTTCTTCCGGTTTGATAAGCAAATTGAAGCTAGTTGTAGGTATTATAGTTATCGTGTTTCATTTTGTTCCCCATAATTTGTCCAAAAAACGTCCATAGCTGCTAATAAAATGTAAATACATCTTATTTCATATTATAATAAATTAAAATCACGGCGTCCTCGGTATTTTTATTCCAACAGCAATAATTCCTCATCTAAATCCAATTAAAGTGTCATCAGAAACAATTTCTCCTACAAACAACCGTAATGTATAAGAAATAAGAGTACCTAATGTAATTTTAAGCCTTACTGTGTAGGAAATTAAGTTGTTTTTCCTAGGAAACGCTACATCTTGTCTGGCGGACGCAAACCATTTAAGTTTTCAAGGAAAACTAAAAAAGAATGCCCTGTAAAAGTTTTCAGTAAAAATAATAATTTATGTACAGTCGTCGACGACCGTTGTTCTACAAATTTATTTTTATATCCTCTCGCAGTTTTAGTTTAAAGTTATGGCTTAATTTTATTACTGTAGTTTACACCTCCAGTGAAAAATTATGCTCTTTAAGAAGTTAAATTTTCCTTTCTTGCCCACATTAAATATTTTTTAACATTGTTTTCATGTTTAAGTTTTTTTAGTGAAAATTTAAGAGTTTAAAATTCTGCAATAACTTTTAAAACTATTTTTTTGAACAATAATTTATTCTTGCCATTGGTTATTGAAAAAAATCATGAATTATAATTATATAGGTGTTCAAATAATATGTTTAATCTATAGTGAAAAGAGAAGAATTGTTATCCTAATGTTTATCTTACTATAGTATGAATAAATCTATCCTGTAAATAAAATGTATCTTTGATTTTAATCCTACCTATTATAAAAGTAAAAAGTTTTTAATACAAAAAATAAAATTGAAGTAATATTTAAAAATGAAGTATAATTGTTTGTAATATCAAAATAACAGCTTTTTACTAAATGCGTATAATATGAAAGTATATACTACCTATATCAACAACACAATTTTTAAAATTTTTGTATGTCTTCTGTCTTGTCTATTTGTTCCGGGTAATCTCAAAAATGGATGGACCGATTTTGACGGTATACCACTGGCAGATAGCTGATGCTATAAGGAGTAACTTAGGTTATTTTTATGTTAGAAAAATAATTAGGGTTCCGCGCAAAAAATAAAGCCAATGAAATCCAATATCTGCGCGCGGGTAAAACCGCGGGCAGCAGCTAGTTTATCTAATAATGAAACATTACAATACTAATGAATCTACAGATTATGAAATAAAACTATTCGCACTATAAATAATAACAATAAAACAAGTAAAAACTAAATACTAAAGATGGTCAAACGATACTTGATACTTATTATTCAGATCCAATACTCGACAACACATAACAAAAACAGCTGACCCATCAAGGCGATACGAAATGAGACATAAATTTAAACGATTTCTTCTATCTCGTTTTTGGCATAGCTCTAGTCCAAATGTAATGGCAGTAACAAAATATACATCAAAATAACAAATACAGTTAAAAAAGAAACATTTCCTGTTCCTGTGGGAATCGCCACGAGACTGAAACCGTGGGCAAAAGCTAATTTAAAATAAATAAACATTTGATTTTAAAACGCACACGCATACAGTATATGGCCGACCTTATTGACTTGGAAGTCACATAGCATCAGTAAACAAGGCTCAGCGATTCTCAGAGCAACAAAACATGTGAGCAATAAATTGTGACTAATCAAATTAGGAGAGCAGACACAATGACATATCGACATTTTGTTCTTTATTAGATCCGTTTATATGACTGCGTTTTTCCAAAAGCAATTTTGTTGGTGACTGTACTTTTTATATACATTGTTATAAATGTAGCTTGGAAAAGGAGGTTTTATTTAAAACTTAATGACACAACATCACAGGCTGTATATGCACAGGTGTTTATGCTTACAAGTACAATAATCACAAGAAGATTACGACGTGCAAGAGAGCAATCACGTCTTCATCTTGCTTCATACAAAGTTTCGAGTGGTGAAGAAGCGGTATATACTACGCAAAATTCTAACCAGTTGTGGAACTAACTTTTCGGGCCCTGCTCCGTTCTCTGTCTGGGTGAGAACCACCGCTTTACTTGTGTACTCTCTCGCTAATCAGTATCGTGCAAACATTTTTGTGCCTTATATGAGCAAAAAAGCCAAATAAATAACTGGGCATATGAGACTTTATATTTAATGTCTCAGGGTAACGAGCACACTGTGAGTGCCATGCAGGTCTTTATGCTTTAGAGCCCTCTTATACGGGCATTTCAAAAGCATCGCTCCGCGCGCCGTTGATTGAGTGGAACGATGGTCCAATTTTGTGCACACAGGCAGTCACTCCATTCCGTGCGCGCCTTAGTTAAGGCGCGCACCATATTTCGGTCATTCTGCGTCTCGAGTACTGCCAACTGAACGCGAAATAGGTGATCGTATCGGCCACCAACGATGAGTTTGAACGTTGGGCTTGAACCTTTGAATTTCTAATATTCAATCACTCCACGTAATCCATCTGAGATTCCACACGCATGGGCGGTTTTTGGAACGTTGGATTGGAATGTTGTGGATTGGAGTGCTCGTGTATGTGGGCTCTTACAGTTCTGAGCACAGCAATTTCGACGCTCGTCTCCAAGGACAATCGATGCTATGCTCGGCTCGTTCCTAGTAGTAAAAATATAAATATTAAAAACGTTTGATATTGCTACCAATGAATAAAACATAATTCAGATGTGACAAATTACATTCATCCGAAACGGGAAACAAAAACAAAATATCACTCTCCCTTTCCACTTGATGTCTTCAGTGAGCGAAAGAAGAAAATGGACTTGGAAAATTAACTCAGAAGTCACGGGTTCCGTATCTAACTCTTTTATTTCACGCATATATAGATATAGCGTAGTGTAATTTTAGGTCTGTGATCTCACGATAGACTCCGTGACTTTTGCTCGCATTCTTATGGTAGGTTTTTGATGGTAAGTTTTTATACTTTTGAATATCGAGACGAAGGGTCGTACTTTGCCTGATGATTGGAACGCGAGTCCATAATAATTGTAGTGATAATTTTGAAACACAACACCGTGCGCGTCATTTCATTGCGCTTCCCTGAGATAAGTCTCATAAGTCCATGCAGTAATTTCAATGATTATAATTTTTACTTTTCTTCAAATGAAAACTTATGCTGCGCTGACCCTAAATGAAATCGGATATGGCCCGTGACAAGTAGATAATGAATTTACATACTATAGATAAATAAATATTCCTCACGGAACTCTAGAAAACTTCCTCATTTACAAACTACGCCGAGAAAAAAAATAATGCCTATATTACCATAACCATTTGGCAAAGACAAGAAATGGCTTTTAATGTTTTTTCTAAACATTCTGAACGAGGGAAGCTCGTAGCGACGGGTCGTGACTCGAATGGTTTACGAATTGAAATTGGTATAGAATAAATTAATGTATATAGAGTCTATGGTTAGGATATTTGAGCGTGATAACCATTTAGCGTGAGACAAAAAAAAAGATGCGGTGTGGGTCTGCGCCGTAGATTTTTCTTGAAAGCGTAATCGTGTTTTGTTATGCAATGGGGAGGCACAAGCAAAGCTAATCTCAGATGGCGCCATCATCGCTGGTGCTTGTCATTGATGTTTACTTTGAGGGATAATGAATTAAACGAACCAGTAAACTTGCTCGCGTCTTTAAAATCATTAGATTTGAAATGGTCACTACATAACCTAGAAGAATAAATTGGTTTCCAATAATTTTTGATGAGCAATGCTTTGATCCACAGTTTCCTTTTTTCTCATCAGAAAGGACACGTGTGTACCTTTATTTATACACTGAAATGCACTTTACAGAGGCATACTTTATTGTAAAGACGATTTTTTGTTTATTTACTAAAATTTCATACTGAAGTTTCATAGAGAAACAACACCAGCGGTAATACGCCACCTAATGGGATAAATAAGCAGTGTGGCTCCATTGGATCCATTAGATCACGTGACGAGCGTGTCGCTAGCCTGACGGAAAGCCCAACACCACCCTATAGCAATTGCCAGTGCAAACTCAGAACTTAGAAACACAAAGGACTGTGCGACACTGCGTTGCGCTCGATACCCTGAACCATTAATTTAAAGCCTAGTAATTTCACTGACTACTTTTCTCATCAAACCGGAACAAAGCAATATTAGGTATTGCTGGTATAGCAGACTACATGAGCAAAGCGGGTACCTACCAACGGGGTCCAAATGGGTACAAAGCCATTTGGACGGCCGCTCGCAAAAAATTTACTATTAGTAGTAGAGTTTATTTTTATTCGCGCTATTAGGACATTAAATAGGAACAATTTGGTTTTTGCATTAGAGAATTTTCTGTTTGGAAAACAGTAATCTTGTAGTAATTTTCTGAATAAACAATTATTACAATACAATTTTGCAAAATGCGGGTCTCTTATCAGTTCTACCCTAATAATGTACCCCTATCGCTCTACCTGGTATGTTTTTACTCTATTGTTATAGGTTAATATGTAAATACCTTCGTTGCATAAATGAACGCAGATAAGAAAGTTTATTGTATATTGGTATGTATTGTAAAAGTTAGAAGTTTATCGGTACCGGACGAATGAATATTTATATAAATTAATTAAATTTTTGTGAGCAGCTAATAAAGAAAATCCCAAAGTAAGGTAGTTGATTCTAAACCAAAGTAACCAAATAAGGTATTGTTATTATATAATAGCTGCTGCCCGCGGTTTCACCCGCGCGGATATATCGGATTTCATCTTTTTTATTTTTATGCGCGGAATCCTAATTATTTTTCTAAAATAAAAGTAGCCTAAGTTACTCCTTGTAACATTAGCTATCTACCAGTGAACGTCCCGTCAAAATCGGCCCAGCCGTTTCGGAGATTACTCGGAACAAACAGACAGAGAGACAGACAGACAAAAATTAAAAAAATGGTTGTTTTGTTATTGGTACCGTATATACTTTCATATTATATGCATTTAGTAAAAATCTGTTTTTTTTTTATATTACAAACAGACACTTCAATTTTATTTGTTTGTTCAGATTCGTATTTTAGCGGCCAATTGTAAAGCGTGCTTGTGCACGGCCGATACTGTATAACAGTCGGATTCGAATTTTTAGTCAGTTTTATTCTTTTGTTCTCACCGGTATGAAATGAAAACCACCATAGCCGGCTGCACTTTACCGGATGATTGGAATAGGAAAGTTCTTTCATTTCTATTCGCCTTTTCATGTTGGTCCAGTGTAGTGCACAAGCAGTCTAAAAGAAATCAGCTTTTTAGTTTCGGATTTCAGATGACACCTTCCGATCGGTAGCGAATTAATCCGAAAGAATGAAGTCGAGGAATTTGAAAGCTTTGTCATTAATTGGAAGTGAATTATGAAAGTGTACGCTGCTTTATGACAGACGGAAACCCTTGGAAATATGTTATTCCATATTTCCCTAAAAAACACGTCAGAAGTAAAATAAAAATAGTTCAAGTGAATCATCTGATCTAGGGCTGCCCGGAAATGCTGTAGTAGAATTTTGACGTAAAATTAAAATGCAATTATGTTACTGAAAAATTTCAAATTTCAAAAATTCGTAAAACAAATGTTATTGATCTCCAGGGGTAGATTAACCCCCTTTCGGGATAAGATACCAATTCAAACTCAGACCGTACATCAAATTTAACAAACTGGTTTCATATTTGTTTCATAGTGAAAGTTTTCAACGTATAACGCCTTTACTAGCATTATAAAAAACTTTTCCAAATTGTAATCACCAAGGTAGGTACTAGGAATGCATATACATTTTTATAAGATATAATTTTAATTTTACTTCCCCCAAAACATTCCATTACATGCACATTTACATGCAAACCCAACATTACTTAGCACACGTACTTATTAACGCCCTCAGGTGTGTTCACCAAAACTAAGTGTAAATTACCAAAACTAAGTACAAAATATGGCTGGGATCTGCCAGGGATTTAACAGAGGTTTCATACCTACATACATAAAGCATAATAACGTAAGTTTATACATGTAGTTGGCTTAACAACATTGTTCACACTAACAATACTATTTTATTATTACGTATAAGCATGGTTTTTAGTTAAGATGGTGAGGTGTTTTTTCAGTCTAATTAAGGCGTGTATTTCAGCTAAATAATAAAGCACTTAAAAGGTTTTTTAGCAAAATCAGATGAGCTGAAAAATCACTGGAAAAACTATTGATTGTCTTACAAATTAACTTCGTAGTAGAATACTCCTATTGTTAGAACTGTGGGTAGGAAAAAGGTGGACTTGGTTTAATTTATTTTTTGATGATCTCCTTTTCCAAAGTTTGCTTGTTCATAGTTTTTTATTTCAGAAATATTACATTTAAAAAACTACTTTTCAATTTTCACTAAGAAACCGTAAAGAGAATAAAACAATTACTTATTTAGCGTTTTCTTTTGTTGAAAACAAAACAAAAGACTGTGTCTCAGTTGAACCACAACTAAATGAATCACTCAATCAGTAATTAAAAACTTATCAAAACAAAAAGCAATTACTTTCTCGTAAAACAATTTTGACAGCGATACAATTTATTTCAAGAAAAAAAGTTAGTAAAAATCGCCCTAAAAAGATACGAAAATGTAAATATCACAGTTTTTTTATGACGCAACTTTTAATTATTACATACCTACATAATGAGTCCTGACTAGGATTAATAAACTTATTTCTAGGGAAGCTGGAAACACAATCATTATCAGCCTCTTACGCTCCCACTGCTGGGATACCCGCCTTCTCTCATAGAGAGTATGGGCCATAATCCACCACGCGGGCCCAGTGCGGCTTAGTGGGTGTCACATGTCCTCGAATTTTGTGGTTCTTGAACATGCGGGTTTCCTCGTTATGTTAGAGAATGCGTAGGCCAAAGTTTACAACTGAATGTTCAATCAGTTCCCGTGACTCGAATAAGAAAAAATGTTGTATTCGTGCAATACAAATGCAAATACAATACGAACATAGACACCAGAGTTTGCCTATAACTGTTGCTACACAATTTACTGCTGGAAAATAAACTGTTTATATTAAAAGGGTTCGCACAGGAACGTATTCAGGATTTATTTGTTGGGGGTCCCAGTAAATAAATCAGTTTGCCTGGTACGAAGATCGTATTTGATAATATATTTAATGTGATTGAACCGACGATGATCAGGAACTAGGCCTTGAAAATTGGACCAGCAACACATTGCTGGCCCAATTTTCCCGTAGTCGTAGTCATGTAGTTTCCGTAACAAATTTTATGCGCTTAAAAAAGTAGAATTACATATTTGAGCTGTACCACAGCACAACGGAGCTACGAGAAATATAAGCCAACAAGACATTGTTGTAAATAGACTAGGTTTAGACTACGACACTATACACTGTACACATACTGTATAAATCGAATATCTATGTGTGCACACGGGTGTCTTTACTTGTGTCATTTATTGAGATTGATAATTAATGTCGCTACTATGGCAATATGAACAAGTTGTAACCAAGTATCTCTTGTGAACAGAAAAGAAATTTATGTCTGAAATTTGTATCGACATTTCTACCGAAGTCTAAACTTAGCTTTAGTGCTAACGAGTTATATAGATAGCCTCCACGGCCTATCAATTTAACCCGCAAATAAAATACGCAAGAACAAATCGACACAAATCGAAAACGATCATGAGGGCCTTACTCTAGGTACTATATTCTTAAACATGCCCTGTTGCCCCACCCTGACTACGTCCACATTGTGCTCTAAGGCTTTTATACGCAGCCCTTACTTTGTGGTTGTCGATGGGAGCGTAACATTTGACCGCAAAAGGCCGGTTAGCACGGTCGTGACCACATTGCACGTTTTGAGATTAGTGAAGGCCTACGGGCATCAGACGCATTGATAGGTTTCGTAAACATATGTATCTGATAAGTGCTCAGGATTAAAGGGCATAACGTGAAAGAATAATGGCTTAGAACTAGGGCTATCACTCTCATGAACTACGGTTCAATGACTAATAAAAACTAATCAAATGAAACACAAAATAACAGATACAAAGAAATAAGGCTAATAGGGTCACTATGTATGTCAGCATCCTGGACCTCGTTCAGAATACGTTCTGAACGAGGTCCAGGATGCTGACATACATAGTGACCCTATTAGCCTTATTTCTTTGTATCTGTTATTTTGTGTTTCATTTGATTAGTTTAACGGTGTCTTTAATATTTTTTATGAAACAGGCCCCTGATCTATCTATTTTGTGTGACAATTGCGAGCGCTTTAGGGCTACCAGTTAGTTTGCAATTGTATTTTATAAATAGTTAGTAGTAATGAGCTATTGATGGTGGCTATACCTCCTTGCTGTCACTGACCACGCAGGTGTAACTGCGAGTAGAAGCTAGTTACTTATAAACGCGAAAGTGCGTTTATTGGTTTGTCTTTTCATGCAACAAGGGAGCGACTGATCGATTTTTGTATTGAGATAAGTACAACGTTTGCAAATGGAACTCTTTGGCTGTAGAATATAGTCTGTTTCATCTGTCAATAGTATTTACTTCAACTTCAACTCTTCTTATGTGGCTTCTGTGGAGGTGCCACCACAATTTCGCCAAGTATTTACATTGTTGCGTTATTTTTTAAATTGCGTGTCATCCTACGAACAAATAATTGTTCGTAGGTGTCATCATCATGGATTCACCGTGAAAATTTTCGTAGTATAATTTTCTACGATTTTAAGTGTAATTTGACAGCTCAGCAGAGCTTCCCTCGGCTTCAAGCTGGTTTTGTCGATGAAGCACCGTGCAAGACGACTATTTATAGCTGGTTTGCAGAATTCAAACGCGGTTGTGTCAATCTCAGTGACGAAAAGACGTAAGTAAGCCGGAGGTAGACAAATGCTACTTTCCCCCTGAAATGTACGGTTCGAACTATCTGTTAGAATTTCTACGCGTGTAAAACGCCTATAGCATTAGTAAAATATAAAGAATATTATTAGGAAACCTACTATTTATTAGAAAACTCTAGATTCGCGACCCTGTTACAGCTAAAACATTTAATTTTCATTTACTGTGACGTACATTACGAAAAGGAAAAATATTCGAAAGCACTTAAGTAGAATACGAGTATAATGTAGGCATAGGTAGTTCATTGTTTGTAGGTTTTGTTTCTTTGTGTATTTTTTGGTTCTCTTTTTGTTTACGTTGTATTATTTGTGTTTTTATTGTGCATTTGGTTGTTCTGTGCAGTGTTGTCTGAATAAATGTTTTCTTTCTTTCTTTATTTAGACGTGGATTTTTGCTGCAGCGAGACAGAACTTAAAATAATCTTTTAATTACACACCTTTATTTTCTAAAGGTCCTTAACGGTTAGTAACATCATTAGGACTGAAGTTAATGTTTCAACTTCTCATTAGACTAACTTCCATTAACAAAAGCTAAGCTTATTCTATTCAATTTCTATTACAATTTAAACGAACTGTAATTGTTTTACAAATTAATAGTTTTACTAATTGGGTAAGTAACTTTGTGTAAATCTGTAGGTCTGCGCGGTAAGTTATTGGATTATAGCGGGTTATAGTTTAGATTTATGATAAGTTTATGTACATATTGAATATGAGGAACTAGGTTTCATTAAGAATTATGGCTTACTGTATTCTATTCGGTAGTAGGAGTAACTCTTCTGCGACTGTCAATAGTGAGTGGCTAGTACAGCTTTGCTCGTGTAGTTTGCCGCCAAGCAGTAATGTGCAAGTATTGGTCTGTTCCGGTTTGATAAGCAAAGTAGTTTGTGACATTAAGACTTTTTTATGTTGTTTGGTAAAGAGGTGAGCTGGTCATTTGCCTGATGGTAAGCATAACGTCAGCCCATAACAATTGCAGTGCCACTCAGAACTTTGAAACACAAAGGCCTGTGCGGCACCGCAGTGCGCTTGTTACCCTGAGACATTAAGTATTAATTCTCATAAGCCCAGTAATTTCACTGGCTACTCTGCTCATCAAACCGGAAGGCAGTAATACTTGCACATTGCTGCTTGGCGGCAGACTTCAGGAGTAAAGCGGTGGTAAAAACCCAGACGGACACTCGCAGAAGAGTTAGTCCTACCAATAACCTTAGGTACATACAGTCACGGTTTTGTTTATATACATACTGCTTTTACAACTAAAATATAAAATAACTTTACAGTTAAGCTGAAAATTTTTTGGCAAAAATCATAGCGAAAGAACAAAAAGTATTATTAAAACATAACGACTAAAAAATCGTGTCGTAAGATCTAAAACGTTTATTATCACAAAATTAACTTTGAGTTCGTAATATCACTTAGTTTTGATTGTATTTGTAACTTATCTATAACTTGATCAAAAACCCACTCGGTTGAAAACTAACTTAAATATTAACTTATTGGTGTCGATTCTGGCATTTCAAACTTAAACCTAATGTCTCTCTCTTTTTATTATGAAAGAAGAAAATAAGATAGGGACGCAATATAATTTAGATAAAATTGAAAAATTAATTGACTGGGCTGTAAGTAGTATAAATTTAATGACCATGGTAATTCATGAATAGCAGCGTATTTTTTGTCAAGTATAAGTGTATGTATACCTTAACTACTCTTCACAAACTAATTTAGAATATTAAAAGCCGGAAAAAAATTGTTGAAACATTTAAAACTTTTCAAACATCTTACATCCCTTTCTCATGTTTTTATTGGAAAGAGTGAGCAAAACTAAAATACGATTTAGGTTTGTAATGTTAAAATCGAAACCACTGGTGTCGATTCTGTCGTTTCATATCTAAACCTAATTTAACTAAAAAGTTTCACTCGCTCTCTCTCTCTAGGCGTCACTAAATTCACTGCCGTTAAATTTACTAGGCACAAGCCAGTGGATTAATTTGTCAGGTCTAAAATATATTCCATGTCTTTCTCAAGTTCTAATTTAGAAAGAGGGGTTGAAACTAAAATTAGGTTTAGGAATGGGACGACAGAATCGACTCCATTGCAAGACTAAAGGGGTCTACAGCAATCTTGTTTATGATAAACTGAATAAATATTTAACTTGATGAAGTTTTAATGTATTCGTTTTGTTTATATTTAACCCTTCCGGCTTTTGCCGTAGTTTACGTGTGTTTTCGTGAGCAATGTATACATAATTATAAAAGCATGTCTGTTGAGCAAACTGTTTTCGGTAAACGGAGTTGTTTGTTGTGTTTTTGTTGTAATAGCAAACAGATACGAACGCTTAGATTTAGCCGCTAAATACCAACAATTATTAGGGTTCCGAACCTCAAAAGAGAATAAAGAACTCTTGTTGTCACACTCCGTTGTCTGTCTGTCTTTCTGTCAAAACCGGAAATCAAACCTAGGGTAGGTACTTCCCGTTGACCTGGAACCATTAAATCAAAAAGCAATGTCTTGCACAAGTAAACGGAAAATCCGATGAACGTAAATTTGTAAGTACAATACCAAAAAAAAAATTTTGGTGAGTGTAGCCAAGTACCTGACGATCCCTTGATCAACGAGCTATATAAATACTTACAAGGTTGTACGGAACCCTACGTGCTCGAGTCCACCTAGCACTTGACTGTTTTTTTTTAAATTACTCTATAATTTAGCGATGTGGTCAAAGATGACGATTATAAATTAGAATAGTTTTAAAGTTGTTTAAACGTATCGATGATCAGAAAATACGCGTCATTCCCTTGCAAATAAAGCAACAAACGGCCTACCAGCAACGATCAGAGCAGTTAAGGACACAACATTAGAGTCCTTAAAAAAAAAGAACCAACCAAGATTATACTGTCTTGGTTGGATTGTATTTTATGGAAGCTATAACGCCTTCAGAGATAAACCCAATACTTGAATGAAGAAAATACTTATTTTAACTTAATCTAGAACAAAAAGCTGTCTTATCGCTTAAGGCTATTTCTTCCAGACAACTAAATGAGAGTACCTTTAAGATGACTATTGAATAAGCAAATTTAGTAAAGGTCTTTTTTTGGAATTTTACACGCTGTATAATTTTCACCCTTTTAACCTCCACAAATTTACCTACAATAGGTAATAACAACAGTAGGTAATAATAAGCGAAATTCGGTACCTAATAATCAAAACGGCTAGCATCCCAACCTTTTCGCTGCTAAAAATATTTCGTCGATTCCCGCAACCGGAAAGGTATTTTAATGCCTTTAATTTGGAGCAGTTCTCCCTTTTTTATCAATCAAAAAGCTCTTCCGCACGGAAGCTTTACTTTTTAATAGATCGTTTAGGAGATGAAAAAGTTAAGGGTTGTTGATTTATCCATTTTATGTTGTTGAATTTCGAGAGTGGTGACATTTGTTTACAGCGTCGAAAGTCGTGTTGTAATTTTTAAATAAACGACTGGGAGCTTTTACGAACTTTTTGTAACTTAAAGTTGCATGTTAGAAAATGACGATGATGTTATGAAGCGACGGTGGCTTAGTGATGCCGGTCGCTGATCAAGATGGAAGGTGAATCAACAACGATCTTATGTAAAGAAAGAAAGAAGAAAGAAAGAAAATACATTTATTTGTAGCCATTGCCCAAACTATAGGTAATGTAAGACTAATCTTGAGATTATTCTTGGAAACTAAAGACCCAGTTCCAATTGAGATCAATTGAGCCGAAATTTTACAAACATAATTAGGTAAATCGGATGACAATCCATAATAATATTATTATTATAAATGATAAAGTGTGTTTGTTGGTTTGTCCTTCTTTCACGCAGTAACGAATCAATGGATCGACGTGATTTTTGGCATAAATATAGTTTAGGGACCGGAGAGTAACATAGGCTACTTTGTATCCTGGAAAAATGCACGGTTCCTGTGGGAACGCGGCTGAAAACCGCGGGCAGAAGTTAGTGTGACATAAAATTGACATTGATAGCTGTCAATAAAGTTTTATAATGTTGACAAGTTGATTTAATTTGACAGATCGATTTGACGGTTCCTGTGAGAATGCGGGTGAAAACCGCGGGCAGAAGCTAGTGTAATATGATGTCACAGAGTTGGTCTAATGATGAAACCGGAAAGCGGCCACAGGAACTCTGTAACGAAACGACGTAACCCCATGGAGTTTGGGCTCGATGGGGTTACGTCGACTAAACCCACTTCCAATTGCCTTGTTAGTATCATTTAACTTGCCTTGTTAGTATGTGCTTAGACCAATACTAACAAGTCAATTTAAATTATACTAACTTAAAGCATGTTTGGACTTATCTTAAAAACATAATGTTTTTAACATAATAATTTGATATCAAGTAACCATAGTGCTCCAGATGGGCATTTGTATTATTACGAATTCGATCACAATTCACAATATTATAAGTAAATAATTTTATTTTATTTATTACATGTCGTATATATATAGCAAAACGATTTACTATACAAACAATACAATGTCAACATCTAATACGATTGTTATTCTCTGAAATATAGTAGGTATATAATAAAAGTCGTAAGTAGATACATAATATGTCGTTCAAGAAAATAAAATATAATAAAACATTTATTCGAGAAGGCTTCGTTAAAATACTCCTTTATTTTATAACGTTTCAGAGCACTTGTATCATATTACTGTAGAATAATGTCTATTGAAGCTTAATTTGTAGTAATGTAGACGCAAAGATGATACTTTGAAAATTATCACTATAGAAACGGGATATTAACCATGTATCAATCAAATAATATACATGGTAAATATCCCGTTTCTAGTGATAATTTTCAAAGTGTTGATGACCATGACAGTTTAAAAACCTGCAAAGATGGTAGGTATTAGTTTGTTTTTTTCAACCAGCTATTGCATAAACACAGCATCTCAGCTAAGAAAACAGTTGGATAATCTACGAGCCAATGTAGATCTATAGCACAGAATACATAATAATACCTAAGTATAGATTATCGTAGCACTTTAGGACGAGACTTTTCGAAAGTGGCAGTCGATTGGTTAGTACATTTTGGTAAGAAAATATCTGACCAAAACAAACCTACTCAACTATCTAAAGGTAACAGCCCTACAGCTCAATAACAACCTATTGATACAAAAACCAAACACAAAAGGAACATAAAGATAAACTTTATGGCTCAACGATTTATTCCTACTACCCCTAAATTATTAGCCGAAGATATTGCTCCCTATAAACTGTACCGGGATCTCTGAAGAGCGATCGGCATAGGGCTATACGACATACGTGCCTCTGGTTACCTATAAATGTGATTTAATCTTTTCAACACGGCGGGAACTGCTATAAATGTGCCGGTAGTTTGGGGAGTTCTCTGATGAATGGAAAATAGTGAAAATAACGTTTCATTTATACTATACAATAACGAGACGAGCTGGTCGTTTGCCTGATGGTAAGCTTAACGCCAGCCCATAATAATTGCGGTGCCACTCGAACATTTGAAATACAAAGATCTGCGCGGCAATGCATTTCGCTCGTTACCCTGAGATATTAGGTCATAAGGCCAGTAATGTCATTGATACTTCGCTCATCACACCGCAACACAATAATGCTTGCACATTACTGCTTGGTGGCAAATTAACGAGCAAACCGGAGATACCCACTCAAATGCGGACACTAGCTGAAGAGTTATTCCTAAACCTGGTGAAACCTAATGTTTGTCGCCATATCTTTTTTAAAGGTGATGAATAGCTAAGTGGTAGTCAAGTTTCCTTTAAATCAGTTAGTTGTTGGTTCGATTCACAGATCATAGAAACAAGGAGATGTGGTAAGGCGTAAGTAGCGGGTGCGAACGCATCAGGCCCAAAAAAGGCTAGATAGATTTAATCGAATTCACTTTGCAGACGGCCTTGCTGTCCCATTTGTTTGCCTGTGGACTATTAATAAGTTTATTTGTGTGGCTGTAAGTTTCTTAATGTGCATAAAAAATGAATATGTGTGCCGTACTTACAGAGTTTAGCGGAATGATGAAAAAAATGTATGAACAACGGAGACATAAATATTTTGAACGCGAACGAGCATATCTCCCTTGTTTGTCTGATCTGAGGTTCGAATCCTACAGCTAAGCTTGAGGTTTTTGTGAAGGAATTATCATGATGCCCTTAGCATATTGGTAGTGCTATCCTGAAATTTTAAATTTGTCGCCAGGCAATTATAGATATGTGTAATATCTATAAGTATAGATATGTATCGAAGTCGCTACCCACTTTTTAAAAAGCAATTTTTAACCTAATTCTCTGTTAGAAGCCACGTACAAAAGCTAGTTAGTAACACTGTGAAAGCACCTTTCTATAATAACACAAGACGAAGTCAAGACAATATTATGGAAGTAAGTGAAAACACGTATCTCGTATATTTTTAGATGTGTCATTAAAATGTCTTCGAAAATACATCATTACGCGAAGTGTTAAGTTTAATCTTTGAACGCGTTGTGAAACACATCAGAGAAAATGGGTCAGGTATACAATTACTTTTTTTTTTCGATAATAGCTCAAAGTGAAAAACAAATAAAAATGGAACCCTTAGAGCAGCGGTTGTCAACCTTATTGCGTCGGAAGTAATTCGTCAGCGTCTTATTTGGCCATTTGGGAAAACGAAATATTTGACGGAGCCCTAATATATAATAAAAAACTGGTTTTATGTGATATAAAATTTACATCTAATGGGAGGTATGATATTGTTTTTAATTTTTCATCAATTGTTTTACGTCAGGCTTGTTAGTTCAGAAGAGAACATTTACTTAGATGAGATATTTAGATAGATTTTATTTTACTCTCTATTAATAGAACTCCTTAGTATTATTTTTTTCATTATGACCAGTATTTTCGCGAAGCCCACATTATTGATTTTGATAAAATGATATCAGCGCTCAGGCCCGGGGCGGTGGCTCTCCCAATCAGAGCGCATTATATCTACGCAAAAATGGTGCAATTTATTTCGTGCAAACCAAACGTCACTGCATTTCTAGGGGTTAGTTCCTCGATGTTGACTGGTTTATTTTATACACGCTAATATTTTATGAAATATATTTTATACGGCTTGTAAGCCGAAAAGAAATACATCATATCAAGAATTTCACAGTCAACATTGGTTGCTTCCATAGCGTAGTGGTTAAGGCGTCTGGCCCGGCAAGCCAGAAGACACAGGTTCAAATCCTGTTGGAAGCGAAATTTTTGTGATGTATACAATAATATTTGTGTGCACGCTAATATTGCTATCGTTTGACCACCATGTCCCACGTTGTTTTTGGTGTGTTGGGTTGTCCTTCTTTCACGCAGCAACGGAGCAACATACGTGATTTTTTGCATATAGATAGTTTATGAACCGGAGAGTAACATAGGCTACTTTTTATCCCGGAAAAATGGAAGGTGTCTTTGGGAATCTCCAGGCGGGTGAAACCGCGGAAAGCAGCTAATATATTTTTTTTAAATCTTTATTTGCTTATATGTTATGGTAAAATGCGTTTTTACATTTGACAAACTTATATCTTTAAACGAGCAACTCTTTTTTATAAATGTTTATATTTATTGCGGCTAACTCGGAAACGACTTTAACGATTTGGATGAAATTTTGTATTTATATAAGGTTTTGCTTTTTAAGTTTACCGATATATTTGTATTTCTTGTAAAAACTTTTTTTTTTCACAAAAAAAGATTTTTTGCTCGTTTGTTTAAAACCACCGTGCTAACCATATACTAATGATAGACCTTAGAGACCTGAGTACTGTATTTCATTTATCTAGTCTAGCCTAACATCCAGGGATAAAAGAAAGACGACGGGAAAAATGCTGCAAAATCGGGACATCTCATTGCTGACAAAGGTCTTTGTAATCATAATTCACCTTTGATCCTTTCCGCGTATTCGAATCATTGATTCTCCGAAAATATTCAGAGTACGGCAACACAAAATACTGATTTATGTTTTAGAACTACGCTAAATTGGATTATCTGACGGATTTTTCTTACTACTTGAAGTAATTGAAGATATTCTAGGGCCTCTTCTAAAAAGATCTGTATAGTGGTAGGGGCAATCACTATAAAATAACGAGGAAATTGATAAATTGTGGCAAATTATTTGAAACTAGCTGTGCTTCGTGGCGACGCCCACGTAATGTTCTAAAATAAAAGTAGCCTAAGTTACTTCTTATAAAATCAGTTCTCTGCCAGTGAAAGCCCCGTCAAAATCAGTCCAGCCGTTATGGAGATTATCCGGAACAAACAAACAGACAGACAGACGTCCCTTGTTCTACGCGGGCCGTAAAGGTAAAACAGTTATGCATTTTGTTGATTTGGTCGTGAAACACTGCGTTTAAGTACATATTTGTCATACATTTTTTTATTCAATTAAATTTAAAAGGTAAAGAATCTGATTGTATCATTTAAATTACTAATTTTAATAATTTAAATAAATAAATAAAAAAACAATGTTGAATTTGGAAAACTTTTAGATGTATCTTAGTCGAATACCTATATTTTTTGTAAATTTCATTATTATGGTGTTAATGTGATCTTCTAAAAATTAAATAACGACAGAAATTATGTGTTTAGTGTTTCATGAAACATCCCAATTCAATATTAATGTATGTACTTATCACATAAGCAAAAAAATTTGTAACCATGGAATTTTCTAGAACGTTGATTTATTCAAGTCTACAATTCCCTTACATTCACATTCCTTCGCGACATGTAATCACAACAAATGCTGAAAACAGATTTGCTAGAAGGATAGCAAAGCTTGGAGGCTTACAAAGAAATGTCAGTGAAAGGTAGATTTCCTAAATGCAACTTAGCAAAGATCGGTGACAGAAATATGTGTTCACTTCATGGAAAGTAAAAAATGCGACAAGATATTATGCTTGTTCGTGGAGAACATAAACAAAACATAAAATGGCAACAACTTCTTCTATAAACTCAGTTTTAAGAAATAAATAAATTAAGTTTAAAATTAGTTTTAAGAATTAATTAAATAAATAAAAAATACAGCCATTCGAAGCGACACGTACCTACCTAAAATGTCAGAGTAAGGCCCGCAGACCACTGGAATGCAGGTGACATTATAACATGACATTAATGTCCATTAATTAGATGATGCATTTTCTAGTAACCAATTCCTCTCAGTGAAACGAATACTAGTGCTTTTCTTTTTGTTTTACGCTTCAAGGGCAGGATACTCCGCGCCGCTTTCTCACTCGCGCATCTCAACATTTTTGAAGACAAAAAAATCACTTAAATAATTATGAAAAATTGCATTCGGTGAATTTGCTGGCAATAACATTACAAAGGTACGGCAAAAGTATAATTTTGATCCGATCAGGTTTTCATACATGAAAATGATCAAAACATCAAATCCCATTTTTAGGTTTGAAATCATAAGTGGATCAAAATGAAACTTTTATAATGTTATTTTCAGCAAATTCACCGAATGCGATTTTTCATAATTATATTAAGTAATTGTTTATCTTCAAAAATGTTGAGATATGCGAGCGAGAAAGCGGCGCGAAGTATCCTGCCCTTAAGTATGATACTCATCACATCACCAAATTGAATGACTCCACGGTGTTGTATTGAATTTTTACATTTCAAATACGTTCGACACTCTTTTCAAAGAGACATTAACACGATGAAGTAGAAGTAGTAGCTTCCAGCTATTTCTGAAATCTACCTTTAAGGAAAATAAGATTACGTCTATGATGCCAGAGATTACGTAAGCTGAGTGAAATAAAAAACGACGCCTTGTGATTGCTACAATTTAAAATAAACAACTTTTTTGCGTTAAATATTATTTTTTATATTACGGGGTATTAAAACCGCAGGAGTGCACTACGCGTGGTCGATAAATGGATGGGCGTGGAAAAACAGCAAAAGCAATACGTTCTACAAGATGGTAGAACTACATAACTCTCCTGCGAGTATCCATCTAGCTAAGTACCAACCTCGTAGCTCAGGCATCCTGGCGACTAATTTAAAACATAGAATGTTAAACAAAATTGTTAGCATTAACAACAATGTCAAAAAAAATGCCATAGGGTTTCTTTTTACAAGTAAAAAACCGATCGATAAAGAAACTTGGAAAATTGACACCCGAGCCATTAACTTTTACGAGCGCTCCCCTGAGGCCTATGTGAATATTGAATATACTACTAGATATCTATTTTCTACCGAGCTGTACCGTAAACGAATTTGATGGACTGTACATAGATTATTAACAAATGAGCGCCTCGTGTAGTATTAAGAGCATAACCGCGTTGTAGCAGAAATACGCAGACTTAAGGATGCCACAAGCATCATGGTATAATTAGTGTGATAGGCAGATAGCCACCGCCTGTTTTACTAAGATTACATTCATATAATTTATTTTATGTAGTACTTTTTTCCCTATTCCGCGTTTTTGCCTTAGCACGTCTTATGTACGTAGTACTTACAAGGTACACTTTGAACGCCAAAAAAGGAAGAACAAAGAAATCATAGAAAAATAATTAGTCAAAAAATTATAACATATCTTTCAAACCATTACCTAATACTTTGTCATGTTGTCTTGACACTAATAAAATCTTAAACAGAGTAATTGGCCTAAAATATCACATATATTCGGACTCGCATAGATCTATATATTATAAGTAATATATAGATCTATGCGAGTCCGAATATAGCCAGTCAGCCAGATAACAGCGAAAAATTCTTTAAAAAAATTCCCCTCCTTACGAGTCTAGTTGAGATCTCTAAACCAGTTTATTTATTAAACTTTGTTGTAAGTCGGTGCCATAGATACATTCATAAATAATAGTCTACCTCGGATTAGTGCCATTTTTTTACGTGATTTTTTTATTTTCGTTCATAAGTGTGCCGTGCCTTGTAAATACCTTTGCCCAGCAGTCCCACCTTAGGCCAAAGAGAGATGAAAAAAGAAGTTAGTGATTCGAGATTATAAACAAATGTTGACCGCGGTCTATATTCTGGGTCTAATACTATTTTTGTTTTTTTTTTTAATATGTTCTTTCCCTACAACTAAACTGCCTAAACTCTAGGTACACCTTTTATGATGTTGTCTCTTGAACTATAAACTCACCGTAATTTCAGAGTCAAAATTTACTCCCATCTAACTCAGCAAGTATTTACATTAAGACGTGGCAATAAAACGTATATTAAAAGGTTTATATAATATGTTATATCTTAGTATACTTTTAGTTTGTTTAGGAACTCTAAACTGGAAACTGCACTGAATCATTTTGAAATTTAGAGAATTTAGGTTCATAATATAGAATGGGTATTTGGCATGCATACATTTCTAAATTTCTATACCTATCAAAGTTCAAATGCCCGAAAGTTAATTTATATATTAAAACATCACAAGAGAGTCTCGCTAGATGCTTGGTTCAAGGCTCAGAATGCAGAAGACATTTGCATTATTTCCTTATTCTGCAGCCCTAACCGCCTGATGCACCGGTAGCTTGCGCCCTGCCCCTCCCAGATTCGAGTTATTATTAATATTTTGCGTGTTTATTTACCTATAGAAATATTGTATAAAATCTAGATTTAAGAATGTAATCCTACTAATATTATAAATGCGAAAGTGTGTTGGTTGGTTTGTCCTTCTTTCACGCAATATCGAAGCAACGGATCGACGTGATTTATGGCATAGATATAGTTTATGGACCGGAGAGTAACATAGGCTACTTTTTATCCAAGAAAAATGCACGGATCCTGTGGGAACGCGGGTGAAAACCGCGGGCAGAAGCTAGTTTATACATAAAGTGAATAATAATAATAAAAATCTTATTACCACTGAACTACAGACTGCTCATAATATTGTTTTAGAGAAATCTTTTTTTATACTGTTGGATAACGAGACGAGCGGGTCATCAACAAAGATTTGCATGGCAATGGAATGCTTTCTTTACCCTGAGACATTAGGTATGCATAAGCCAAGTAATTTCACTATTTTGCTCATCAAACCGGATCACAGTTGCTACTTGGACCCCAGACGGACACTCGCAGTAGAGATAGTCCCACCACCTGGTAAAACAAAACACATCTGTAAACAAAACACAACTGCATTTAATTTCAGTAATGCTCACGTTTGAGCTACAATCTAGCTAAATACACTACAGGACAAAATTGTTTGTACACCAAAAATTACCGCCAACCATCCAAATGAATAAATAATTTTCAGATAATTTTGTAAATGGATAGCAAACTAATTTTCGTGGCTAGAACAACCACCACTAAAGTTTAGGTAATAGACTTCGATAAATAATTTATTTGTTATTCCTATTTCAATTATAGGTTTTGTACCATGAAAATTGTGTCGTAATAGTTGTTGATTTGTCGAATATGTCGTCTACGGGTATAATTGAATATAATTGAATCGACTAATGTAAAAGCGGTTTGATCCAATTACACTTAAAAGCATTTACGCGGCACACAGTTTCATTAACAATTTCAAGACGAAAAGCTGCGAAATGTATGAACCGATTGCCGATGCATATTCAATCTAGACTTGTAATCATTTAGCTGGTAAAAAAATCTAGACTTCAAAAGATGTAAGTTGTAAGCAAAGATGCTGGAAGAACATTCTACTCTTTAGCAGGTCGTGATTAACTGTGTCCAAAATTGTGATAGGTACCTACGTTATACTTGGCAATAAATGTTTTTATATTCTTTTTATTCTTTATTAATACGAATCAGTGAGATGATTGAAAAGAATCCTAAATTCAGGAGATCGAGGCTGCTCGGTAAAGCACAACGCCTTATTTGATCAGCAAAGACGAATACTGCAAACTGTGCGCCCTAGCACAGAAAACATAGCCACTTGACTTAGATAGCGCAACTATCGACTTTTTAAAAGTTTTCATTAAAAGTTGCCAATTGCAGCAACAAAATAACTAAAATGGTTGCAGCGATTATAAATACCTAATCTTTTAAAATTCACGTTTCTCAGTCAGTTCAACCATAAAATATGTAAAACAAGAATTATGCTACGTAATGGAAAATGAGGGGGGGGTAATGTATCTCTACGTCTTTCTTTTACCGGTTGCGGAAACTAGCAACTTGGTACAAATTTGTCATTTGCTAGTTGCCGCAATTTAGAATTATTTTTGTCACCAATTGCAGCAACCGAAAACTGTTGCAGTCACCGAAACCCGCAAAGAGTTGCGCAGTTTTTTAATAGTACATTTCATGAGCGAGTTCATTAAAAACAAACCGAAATTAAAATTAGGATCAATAATTTTGTCAAGCATTGCATCAACTTTTCAAACTGAAATCCGTGCACAGGTATACTAAAAAAGTACTTCCCTCTATTATTTATGTCATGAAATGCGCTCTGATGCATGTATTGAATCATTCTGGATCATACTGAAATGCTTTTGAATATGTTAAAAGTGGCGTTGTAGAATTTAGCACTACTATTACTTTTACTAGGTCGTAGGATTAACTCTCCTGCGTCTGTCCGTCTGGGTTGGTAGCACCGCTTTGCTCGTGAAGTCTGCCGCCACGCAGTAATGTGCGACCATTACTGTATTCCAGTTTGAATGAGCAGAGTAGCCAGTGAAATTACTGGGCTTATGAGACTTAATACCTACCTAATGTTTCAGGGTAGCGGGTGCCCTGCAGTGCCGCGCGGGACTTTGTGTTTCAAAGTTCTGAGTGGCACTGCAATTGTTATGAACCGGTGTTATTCTTACCTTCAGGCAAACGACCAGCTCGTCTCGCTATCAAATAACATAAAAAAAGATAAGCAACTCAATTATATTATAAATAAAAACATTCAAACAATCTCCCTTTTAACCAACACCACATGGAAAATGAAGCGTTAGAACAGCGAAGCGAAAACTTTCCATTCTAAAGTAGTTTCCAAGAGATATTATTTAGAACACCCCCAAGCGAACTTGTGTACTTTAAATTACAGTTTTTAAGATAAAGAAAAGTCACTGCGGAAGCACACAAAGGAAAACCTTTTTTTCTTAGAACTTGTAAACGAAAAATATTTTTAAGATGAGATTTAAGTTAAAATATTGATGCTTGGTTCGACAATGACCATAAGTGTTGCCAAAATCGGCAGGTACAAATAACCAAGTAAAAAAATAAGTTTCCACATTATTTTTATATAAAGCATGCCAAAATTACTGGGCTTATGAGACTAGTATAGTATATTATATTATAGTATATTATACTGCAATGACATTATAATTACATTATACATTATATAAGACATTATAATGTCTCAGGGTAACGAGCGCACTGCAGTGCCGAGGCAGGCCTTTGTGTTTCAAAGTTCTGAGTTATGGGCCGGCGTTATGCTTACCATCAGGCAAACGACCAGCTCGTCTCGTTACCAAACACATAAAAAAAATAAAAAATATTAAGATGATAAGTTTAAAAAAATTATAGCAGAATTTCGAGTTCATATATACTTTCTTGAAAGCCGATTCGCGAAAAAGGGCAAACATATTTATATAGAAAACTTCCTCGCGTATTTATGGAGGTTATAAAAATAGGATAATATCAGTTTGTGTATTAACTTTTGCCCTGCGGCGCTGCCCGACGCGAAAGATGAAGATTTTCTATTATTTAGTGTTACATGAAAGTATATCATCATCTATACAAATAAATAATATGGAACTGTCTCTTTGTAATATCAAAACAACAGTTTTTTACTAAATGCATATGAAAGTATATACGGTACCTAAAACATAAAATCAATTTGTAAATTTTTGTCTGTCTGTTTGTTCCGGCTAACCTCCGAAACGTTTGGACCGATTTTATTGGATTGATTTCACTTGCAGATAGCTGTTGTTATAAGGAGTATCTTAGGCTGGGTAAAGCCGCGGGGCAAAGCTAGTATACAATATATTATGAAGTTATCACTTTTAATGGTTCTTAACTAAACTAATAATAAACTATAGAGCTAATGTTTGTTTCCGCTGAACTCTAGACTTTTTCTATGTCATTATTTCACGAACTTTGACACTAGTGAGTAAAAAAAAAGTAAAAGCTAAAACTCATTGTAGGGTTTTCATTTGGACACTTCAAGTAACCTAACAAGTAAAATGTCTTTAAAAAAGCAACGTAGGTACCGACTTCATTGACAAACTACTGAACCGATTTTGATGAAATGTCTATGGGACCAATCGGAAAGTATATCCTTTCAAAGAAGAAAGTAATTTTTCAAATCTGTTTTTAAATTATGGAGATCTGAGGTAACAAACTTTAAAAAAGAAGATACAAAACTAATTGAGAACATCCTGCTTTGGACGTTGAGTTTTGACTAAGAGATATACGTTACTGGCTTTTGCCCGCAGTTTAGTACACGTGTAATGAGGATAATACGTAACCTATTGCATACAAGGATAATGTAGCTTCTATATATCTATGGTAGCTTCCTATTAATCGGACCATTTGTTTCAGAGATTTAAGTGTAATTATTGAAAAATTTTCAAAACAAATTGACCTAAATTCGTATCAAAGTTGCACTGTTGAAGTGTTGAAACCGCTAACATCTTCTCCAGTGAATAACATCATCGTCAAACTCAATATTTCGGGATTACATTTCACGTATAAACTTACTCAACGGAAACTAATATTCAAATACCCACAATAGTTATCCCAAGTTCCATGCAATAAGGTTCAAAGTACGATGGCTGACAGGGAACGGTTGGGCGAAATTGAAAATAAACATCTATAAGCGTCGTCGCATATTAGAAGCAACTTATGGAGAATAGCAGCTGTACGTATTTAAGAGTATTCCCATAAATGCTCCCAAATTTGAAAGGCATGAAAAACATGGCATAAACAAACATAGAGGTGAAACAGGATATGGATAACAAAGCACTAAAAATAATTTTGGATGAGACGAGCTGGTATGCTGCGTGAATGGAAGCAAAATACCTACCTGCCCATAACAATAACAGTGCAAGAACTTTCAAATTCAAAGACCAGCAGTGCGCTCATTGCCCTAAAGGGAGTACGTCCTATCTCTAGGTCTAAATTTTCTGCGAGTGGTCGTCTGTGGGTTGGTACCACCACTTTGCTCGTGTAGTCGGCTGCCAAGCAGTAATGTGCAAGCATTACTGTGTCCCGATTTGGTGAGCAAAGTAGCCAGTGAAATTACTGGGTATCTAATGTCTCAGGGTAAAGAGCGCAATGCAGTGGGCGGTGGTACTACTTTTAGCTGGAACCACACTATCAATGACAAATGACTCGTATCGGGAATAAATTAAACAAAATACCCTAACTGTATTAAAATTACATCTAACTTTCAGATTGAGGTCATAACTTCACAATATTAGTAGTCCTCATTCAAACTCTCTAAAATATTCAGTGCGAGAAACATGGTAAGGCTTCGGAATCCGAACAGAATCCGACCCGGAAAACTTCTAAACAAGAGCGATTGTCCTGTATTTTTCCATTTATTTCATACTATTTGGTAGTGAAACGAGTGCGGTCGTTTGTCTGTTGTAAAGCGCCACCACACAACGGGCCTGCGTGGCACTGCAGTAGGTACACTTGTTACCCTGAGACATTAGGTATTAAGTTTTATCATTATCAGCCTCTTACCCTGCCACTGCCGGCATATCGGCTTCTCTCTGAGAGAGAGGTATGGGCCATAATCCACCACGCGGGCCCAGTGCAGCTTGGTGGATGACACACGTCCTTGAATTTTGTGGTTCTTGAACATGCGGGTTTCCTCACGATGTTTTCCTTCACAGTTTATGGAATGTGAATAATGCGCACATAACTTGAAATAAGTCATTGTTACGGGTCGAGTCGAGATTCGAACTAATTGTGCGTCGGATTGAAAGTCGCATAGATTCCCGCTCGGCCCACTCGCACTTAAGTTTCATAAGCCTAATCATTTCGATCACTCCCATTGTCCCCCATCCGGTTGTGGTACCACTGTTGGACAGTGACACATTTTGGAAAAATTTGTGTTACTGTCCACCTGTAAACTTTTGTTATGTGTCATTGGTGGACAGCGACACAACTTTTTACTGACTTCTTTGCTCATCAATCCAGAACACAGTAATGCTTGCACATTACAGCTTAGCTGCAGACTATATGAACAGAGGTGGTACCCACCAAGATGGGCACTCGTAGACCTCTTACCTGCTGGTAAATTTTCACTTCCTGTATCTTTCCTGTTGATTATTTGAGAGCAATTGAAGCACTAGAGAGCAACGCTACGCTTTCATAACTAAAGTGTCTAAAAGCGAGAATTTCAGAGGCCACAGAGATCAATAATTGCACTCTGCAGCAAATTGCGTTGCATGAAATGAGTTAAATTGATTTACACTCTCTATAGAAAATCGGATGGACGCTGCGAATTGCGATAAGCGTGTTAAACTTATAATGTGGGGATTTTATATATTATCTAAATTTGATATAAACATAAATCTGGTCCTGTTTATGGTTTTTATACTTTTTGATAGAGAGACGAGTAACTTACGGTAAGAATAATGTTAGCCCGTAACAATCATAGTATCACCGGTAACGTAAGTAGCTTGTATCATTTTTTTATCAAAGGTAGGTACATACAGCTTTGGAAGATAAGGAAGATCAATCTATACATAGAAGAAGCCAGAAACAGGTTACTAATACAGAACCCTCAAAGGAAATCCTTATAGGAAATACTGTGAAGTCTCGTCACAACAACAACACCAAAAAAAATATTTACATAATAGGAGATGAGCGGTTGAGAGGCCTATCGACAAGTCTTATCACCAAAAACAGGTTCAAGTTCAATGAAACCTACAATATACAAGGTTTCATAAAACCTCACGCCTCATCAAATGAAATTTTGTCAAATTTGGAAACTATAGTTCAAACTGTATCAGAGGAAGATCTTGTTATTTTATCAGTTGGAAAACATGACAAAAATCCATACAATCTACTTACTAATTTATATAATTCATTGTGTCAGTTTAGAAAATGTAAAGTTTTAGTATTAAATGTTTCGGAAAATAATTATTTAAATATTAACAAGTTAAACTATGAACTAAGAATGTGTGTAAAAAAATTTAATGATTGTAAATTTATAGATATTAAGGAGTTATATGCTAATAAACAGAAATCTTCCAAACTAGGATTGCTTACTTATAAATTAAATATGGAAATTGATGTTATTGACTATGATTTAGACTGTAGAAAACATAATTTGAAGCAATCCATATGTGAGAGTAACGATCATCTAAATATTTCTGATGTAAATTACAATAGTAAAGTTTGTTTTCGCTCCTAAAGCTAGCACAACGAATTGTAATAGTATTTTTAATGTGGGGGTAAAACTAAATGAATTGAGAATTTTACACCAAAACATAGCTGGGCTCTGTAATAAGCTTGACTTGATTGAGATAGAACTAGCAGATTTACGGAACAATAACAAGGAGGTTGACATAATTTGTTTTAGTGAAACATTTGTAAAAAAAGGCATGGAGACTAACATAATTTTTAATCATTTCAAATTAGCTGCTTCTTTTTGTCGGGATAAGTGCAGGGGTGGTACGTGTATTCTTGTAAGGAAAACCTTAAATTCTAAATTACTGAGTATTCCTCCAAGTCTGACAACTATGTTTTGTTTTGAATGTTGTGGCATCGAAGTTAGTGGGCTTAATATGGTAATTTTTTGTATCTATAGAATACCTGAACAAAGTAAGTCACAACTAGGTTTATTCCTTCATAAAATGGATATGTTGCTTAATTACGTCACTGATGAATATAGGAGGAAAAAAATTGTGATATGTGGTGACTGGAACATTGATATAATGAAGCAAAGCTCTGTCACCAAAGAATTAGTTAACATATTTGAGAGCTATGGTTTTCAGCTCCATATAAAATCACCAACACGACTTTCTTCATGCCTGGACCAGATTGCCACTAATATAAAAAATGTTGATTCAGAAATAATTGTTCTTGGTCTGTCAGATCACGAAACGGCACAAATGATTACTTTAAAAGTGAACAAACAGAAAGCTGTCACTCATTGGTTTGAACATAGACGAGACTACAGTTTGGATAATTTGAGAAAATTTGGCGATTGTATGTCTTCCTTATCATTTGCAGAGGTTTATGAATCTAACAGTCTATCTGAAGCATTTGACTATTTTTATAATATGTTCCGTTTATTTTACGATTTGTGCTTCCCGATAATTAAAGTGAAAATTAATAATACACCTAAAAAGCTAAATTGGCTTACGAGAGGCATAAAAAAATCAAGTAAAACCAAACGTCTCTTATATATAAAGTACAGAGAAAGAAGTATAAATAAGAGTAAAAATAAAGCTAACTTTAAAAAATACAATCAAATATATAAGAAATGTGTACTAAAAGCACAAAGATACACTAACTTGAGACATATTCAAAACGATAATAATAAATGTAGAGCTACTTGGAACGCTATCTCTTCTTCCGTGTCCAGTAATGTCTTTAAAAATGAGATTCAGAAATTAAATGCTAACAATATGACTTTTGAAAAGCCCACTGACATTTGTAATTTATTTAATAATTATTTTATCAATTTATCTCCTAATCAACCATTAAGTAATGGAAATGTACAAGGTAACAATTACAATAAGAATTTAAATACAATGTTTGTCAGCCCCGTGGATCCTAATGAAATTTACAAAATTATTTTATCTCTTAGTAATAGTAAAACTAGTGGTTATGACGACATTATGACAAGGGTGTTGAAACATTGCGCGCAATGGTTGTGTTTCCCTCTCTCACATATTATCAATTTGTCTTTTCTAGAGGGAGTATTTCCTGAACCACTTAAAACTTCTATTGTTAAACCCCTATTCAAAACGGGAGATACAGCAGACCCAAACAATTATCGCCCTATATCTATAGTACCGGTAATGTCAAAAATATTTGAAAAATCTATGTTGAGTCGATTAAATAGCTTTCTCACCAAACATGAGATACTCATGAAAGAGCAGTTTGGGTTTCGAAAGGGGAGTTCAACTACACTGGCTTGTTTCAATTTAATAAAGTCTGTTACAGAGAGCATAAATGCTGGTACGCCGGTAGTATCATTATTTCTTGATCTGAGAAAAGCATTTGACTTCGTGAACCACAGTAAACTTTTATACAAGCTTGATTTATATGGTATTAGGGGAAGGGCCTTGGATTGGTTGACAAGTTATCTGCACAATAGAAAACAATTTACAGAAATTACAAGAGTGACACAATGTAACAGTAAAAATTATTTAAAACAGAAATTTAGATCAGAATCAATAGTAAATAACAGAGGAGTACCTCAAGGAAGTATTCTGGGTCCTTTACTTTTCCTATTATACATCAATGATCTTCCTGAATGTACGTCTCACGAATGTATACTATTTGCAGATGATACTACAGTAATTGTAAAGTGTAATGACAAAGAATCGTCTGCAAAAACTGTAAACAAAGCTTTGACGGATATTGTTAATTGGACTGAGTGTAACTGTTTAAGTATTAATATAAATAAAACAAGATTAATCCAATTTCATTCATATAATAGTAATCCATTATCTCTTGACATTCAATATTTAAATCAAAAAGTAGAAGAAGTAGAATCTTTTAAATTTTTAGGAATTTATTTGGACAATCACCTGAATTGGAAAGAGCATATTAATGTAGTATGTAGTAAACTTGGCCGTTTTGTTTTTGCCCTGAAGAAGGTGAGACAGACCGTGTCCATGGAGGCTGCTTTAGCCGCCTACCATGGCTATGTATCTTCGGTCCTTAGCTATGGACTTATATTATGGGGAAGTTCGGTTAACTCGGATATTGCTTTTAAAATACAGAAAAGGTGTGTCCGCGTCATTAATAAGGCATGGTTTCTTGATAGTTGTAAGCCGTTGTTCAGGAAATGTAACATACTTCCACTTCCCTGCATGTACATAAGAGAGGTGTGTGTGTTTGTGAAATCGCATGCCATATATTTCAAAACGCGTAATGAAATTATAACACGACAGAAAAGAGCCAGATTCCAAAACCTTTTGTATCAGCCTCCTTGTCATAAAGATATTTACAAAAGAAATGTGTACAATATGTGTCATAAAGTATATAATAAATTACCGGAGGACATCAAAATATTAAATGGCAATCAATTTAACAAAAACCTGTATAAGTGGCTATTACAAAACTGTTTCTATAGCATAGCTGAATATTTTAAACTTTAAGTGACATAACATTAATATGACTATTTTAATATTTGCACGCCTGCTTGCAGGCTGAATACTGTGACTTTATTTTTGGAACATCTGAAATATGTAATATTATGTATTCTTGCAAATAAATGTTTGATTTGATTTGATTTGATTTGATTTGATACATTTTGAGATTTTACTTGGGTTGCTGTGTAAAAGACAAAATCACTTCCAAAAAATATTTTTCTAAAATTGTACGTATAGTCAGTTTTTTTTTTCAATTGTTGGCTTAGGAATTGAAGGTTTATATTTGATTTATCGAGCAATCCTTCTTATCTTTTGGAAACACTTTTACCTCTTTCCTACTTTTGTTTAAATTGACCTTGTTTTCTGGTATTTCATTTCAGTTAATCAAAACAACTCCGATAACAAAACAATTTCAATTCGCAATCTCAAATTGATTACCAGTAAAACTCGATCAAGCCCTAAGAACACAACAAACTAACGTAACCCTCAAACACTATCGTAATTGAAAAGCATAAACAACCCCGACATTTACTACCATTTCAATATGAAGTCGTAGTAAGCGATATACGAGCCATCCGAGCAAACAAGGACACTTTGAGTGCCCAGTCTGCTCGTAAAAAGTGGCAACCTTAACCACACACGCGACACAGTGTCTACACAGTAGGTCAACTTCAGACATGAGGCCGGATTTTGGTTTTAATGGATTTAAAATGCTGGTTTTGTTATTATTTTTTTTATTTGTTATGGTTTTTTTAATGTTATTATTTTAAGAAAATTAAATTTACGGTTACAGTTGCATCAATATGTCTTTAGTATTTTTTATCTATTCGATAACGAGACGAGCTGGTCGTTTATCTGATGGTAAGCGTAACGCCGGCCCATAACAATTCTAGTGCCACTCAGAACTTTGAAACACAAAGGCCTGCGCGGCACTGAAAGCGCTCGTTACCTTAAAACATTACGTAAAGTCTTATAAGCCCAGTAATTTCCCTGGCTACTTTGCTCATCGGAACACAGTAATACTTTCACTTTACTGTTTGGCGGCAGACTTTCCGATCAAAGCGGTGGTACCAACCCGGATACTTGCAGAAGAGCTAGTCCTATATAGTGAACTACCTATCTACACGGAAAGATCAATAGATCAAAAGTAGTCTTACTGTCTTCGCTACACTACGCATCTTCATTCAAAACAGTTAACAGCGTTGGCACTGACTAATACCTATAAATCTGAGACTACGAGCAAAACTTTTTCAGGGACGAGTAGTAAGAGCTCCGCCGGGTTTACTTGCGAAGCTGTTGACAGTTGCTTTTTAGGACGTTTACATTTCGCAAAGCACAAGTGAAGAAGTTTCGTTTTAAGACTATTTATCAACTATGTCTCAGGGTAACAAGCGCGCTGCTGTGCCGTGAACTTTGAAACATTAAAAAGGCCCGCCTACTACGAGTAGTAAGTTTTATCATCAGGCGTATTTTAAACGACTTCCAAAATAAGAAGGAGGTTCTCAATTCGCTTGGTAGTTTTTTATGTTTGTTACCTCAGATCTCAGTTACTTATAAACCTATTTGTATTTTTTTTTATTTGAATGGTTTGTAGGTTCTTTCAGATTGGTCCCATAGAAGTTTCATCAAAATCAGTTCAGTAGTTTGTCAATGAAGGTCGGGTCGTCACTTTTTTAAAGCATTTTTTTAACATTGTTTATACCTAACAGACACTACTTCAGAAGCCTCTGATAAAAACAAACGTTTTTTTTATTTAACTTTATTTTAAATTTGTTCTTGTCTATCCGTCTGTTCATCACACATGCATAAGCATTTTCCAAGTTCAGAATAGTGTTTTGCTGAACGAGAACTACGAAACTATTTCACAAAAGCTGTCATTTACGAGCTACACGAAAAATCTCGAAATTGCTACGTGTCGCGAGAATTTGACTTTTCACCTCCACAATTTCATAGACAAAACTAGGAGCAAAAAAACCTGTGCCCATTCGGTGACAACTCGTGCCAAGTTCCCATGTTCCATATACGTTACAACTGGAAACTATTTGTAATTTCATATGAGACAAGGGTCAGACTCACAAAATTTGACCAGCTTGCCTCGACCCCTCTGTATCACTTCCCAGTACAATTTCCCTCAGACGATTTATTAATCTCAGCTCATTTTATACTGGTAGAGGCGAAGACAGGACCCGTAATATGGTCCGATTTTTTTTGTAAACAACGCGATGGTACGTTCAAAATATTTGTTGACTGTAATTTACGCCTTGCTTCTGACATGTTTCCGTTGATTTGGACAATATCGAGTTGTTATTTGACGTTGGCAATTTGTAGTTGGCTTATTTCGTTTACGCCTCACAAACGGTACAACGGCTGATCAACCGATTTTCAACACTTTTATATTAAAGGTAAGTATAATGATAATGTAGATAATGTAAATCTGGGGGGAAGTGATAAAAAGAATAAAGCATTGGAGTAGCGCGCCTCAGGAAACTGCAGCGCACCTCGAAGTACTTCTGCACTAGTTTTCTCATCAGTATCGTATGTGACGGCAACTATGCACAGATACACAACACACACACCAAACACTCGAGAATAAACTTTACGTTCACACAAACTTTGCATCATCCAGGAATTGAACCCGGGAAAGCGTTGAAGTCAGGGTTACAATCACTCATCGAGGGGATAAAGAGGGAGATGCAGTGACGTTTGGTTTGTACGAAATAAATTCCACCATTTTTGCGTAGATATAATGCGCTCTGATTGGCTAAGCCACTGCCTCGCGCCATTTCCCCGTGCGCTGATACGTTGAGCACTGATTTTTGTTAATGACAGATCACGACATTGTTGTTGAATCGGGTAGTACAGTATTTCATCTCTCGGGTTAGTACCTCGATGCTATCACTACTACTAGCCACGGAGCCAACATTTTTCATTTGCCAAATTTTTTTTATATAGTTTTGATAATGAGACGAGCTGCTTGTTTGCCTGACGGTAAGCATAACGCCGGCCCATAACAATTGCAGTGCCACACAGAATTTTGAAACACAAACACTGTAGTGCGCTCGTTACCCTGAGACTTCCCAGTAATTTCACTGACTACTTTTCTCATCAAACCGAAACACAATAAGTCTTCCACACGAGCAATGCGATGGTACCCCCCAGACGGACAATCGCAGAAGAGTTAGTCCTACCACCTAGTAAAAAACTAATAACCTCTACCATGAGGACTTTAGTTTGTGCAACACAAATCGTTCTTTCCATATCTTTCTGAGTACTCTCCGCTTACCCAATTCCCGCTGAGCTACTTTCATAGATAGACCCTTGCATTCTCGAAATAAACGAATTTCCTCGGCAAAAGTACAAGGAAATAAAAATTTCAAAAATATTCTATGCGCTCCTTATAAATTGGATTGGGGAAGTCGATTTTAATCTAAGCTTCGTTTGAAGAGTACCGCCAACAAAAAAATATGTTCTTGATAATACAAACTTTAAATTTTGAGTATGTTTAGTGAGATCACTGCTGACACAGGAGTGAGTTTAGATAAACTCACTCCTACACAGTGTACCTATTTGAGTGAATTCCCTGTGTCACAGATGGCATGGATTCATACAGATACACCCGAACACAAATTTTATTCACCACAAAAAGTTTTCCTCGGCCGGGGATCGAACCAGGAGCCCCTCGCTTTGGAGACAGGGCCACTACCAACTTAGCCACGGAGTCACGTAGAGACTAACAAGTAAAACGCTTCCTTTACAACTTTTGAAACATCAATAATGATATCATTTGCTTTTTAGGTGTCACGAGCCTGTTGTTCAGGAAACTTTACAAGAGTGATCAGGTATCTTCTAGTCTCCAGGCAAGCACCGTGCAAATCCAAAAAAATCAGACAAAAATTAATGAACTACTGAGTACTTTGTAGCCTAAAATGGGCCTATAGTTTATGAGGTCAACATGGTTGCCTTTTTTCATGCCACAAGTATTCTAACAAGTTTTGGGCTGGCTTTATGCTAACCATCAAGCAAACAATCCGCTCATCTCATTATCTAGTAGAATAAAAAAGTTTCCAGCCTTAAAGACCAATTATATTATATTAAATAACTCAGGAATACAAGTTTTCCGAAATATGACCGAAGTTCAGGCCGTTAGGAATAACATGTTTTTGCTAACGGTCCAGTTGTGTAGACCCCAAATAGAATCTCAAATAGTTTAGGCCACGGAAGTGCCACTCTAACTGCGAAATATTGCTGTAATGATCTGCTTTAACCCACGGCTGATATGTTATTATGTTGTTACTAGGTAGTAGGACTAACTCTTCTGCGACTGTACTTCTGGGTTGGTACCACCGGTAAACCACCGCTTTGCTCGTCAGGTCCGCCGCCAAGCAGTAATGTGCAAGCATTACTGTGTTCCGGTTTGATTAGTAGAGTACCTAGCCAGTGAAATTACTGGGCTTATGAGACTTTACGTAATGTTTCAAGGTAACGAGCGCATTGCAGTGCCGCCCAGGCCTTTGTGTTTCAAAGTTCTGAATGGCACTGCAATTGTTGTGGGCTGGCGTTATGCTTACCAACAGGCAAACGACCAGCTCATCTCGTTATCAAATAGTATAAAAAATATATTTGTCATTATAGCCAAACAAACATTTTTAAAAGAAAGATTTTTTCCATCCCTTTTTTGTCACTTATGTATCCAACCAAACACCATGTTAAAACAACAGCGCCAGCGGGCGTACCTCGGAACTTTTTTTCACCAAATATTTTTCATAGGTAACGTGAAAAGAGGTTTGCCCCCGCCCATGACAATCACAGTGCCATCCAGAACTTTGTAACACAAAGGCCTGCGTGGCACTAAGGTGGCCTCGTAATCCAAGAAACATATTAGGTATCATATGCCCAGCAATTTCACTGACTACATACTCTACTCTAACTAGAATGTATCGTAGGATCACAGCATTCCTTACAATTTTGACCACAAAAGATTTTTCTAGTAGTAGCCACTCAAAATGTTTTCCTTATCTTTTCTGCAGACCCTCCTCGAAATATGTGGCAAGGAAATCGCCAAGTCATCTTCGGGTCTTTCAGGGGCCAACTTTAAGATATTATCGTCTGATTGAAGACCCTGATAGCGCGGGTCTCGGTAATACCGCTCGATGATTCAGTGCGGGATTGAGACGCTATGTGTCGAGATGTTTTAAATAACTTGTTAGTTTCTACGAGATTGGTCTACCTTTGGAATTTAATTTGATGGGATCAAGCGGACTTTGCGGAAGTCCATTTTAAATAAGATATTATATAGTGTGAGTACTTTATAGTTTTATTTCCGCGATAAATAATGTCTGATGGCCTAAGTTCGATCTATACAGAATTTACCTAAACGTAACGCGCGACGCTGGACAACGAAACCTGGGTTATTTTGTTAGAAAATAAAAAAGTTTCTTGAGCTCGCAACGATTGTAAAACCAACAATTAGTTTTTTTTAACCCTTGGTTGGAATATATGGACCTCCTCCGGCTCGGCGGCAACTCACAACGAGAAACTCAAAAAGTTAGTCAATTTGTTAGTAAACAGTTGGAATTGTGTTCAAATGTGGTAGCCGTAAGCAAACCTTTGGTTGATAAACTACTAGTGGCAATTCGTGGTTTTTATGTCGATTGATAATAAGTGCTTACTTTGACCACTACGTGACCAGAAGGCTTAGACCAAATACTTTCGCTTCGAAGTGATTATGGCACACAATACAAAAGTAAAATTTAGGGAATTTAATTATTCATTTATTTAGTACTTTTAGGAAAACTTACAGCTAGCTACAGAGTATAGTAACAATAATACGTGCTGAAAACTATGCAATTACAAATGCAACCCAATTGTAAATGTTGTAAAATAAATAAATGTTTGTCCGTACCTGATAAAAACAAGCAAACAAGCTCTAATATCACCTTCTGCAGATGCTCAATAAGCCGGCTACCTCGCTGAGTAAGAAAACGTAAAATAAGTATAAAACGTAAAATGTACAGTTATGGTAAGAATACCTTTGTCAATTTTCTAATTCTTTCCTATGCCACTTAGTACCTTTTGATATTACGGCAGTTAGATACCAGAGCACTATCATTTACCTAATGCAGTGATAACAAAGGTAAAAATAGAATTTACCTTTAATAAATGTCTAGTTTACATCAACAGAAAACCTTCTTAATATTCTGCCTAGCTATTGAGAAAAATAATTTAACTGTCAAAGTCTGCCAGTCTCACTTGCATCTCCCTATTATTTTTCTCTGTTCATAAATCTTATTATAACAGAATCGTTGTCACGGTAACGTAATATTGGCATAGACTAGACAAATACGTTTAAGCAAAGATTCTCAACACAAAACAACTACTGCGCAAACAAAAATAGATCTTAAGGTGACGAACCTTTTCTTACTATGACTGTACTTGAAAATAGTGAGAATTGCCCTGTTAAACTTAATTTCAGGATGGATATAAAACGGGTAATAGTCTAGGAAACGGCCAAAATGGTGCGGTAAGCCATCTTATCCGGAACGCCGGATGAATGATAACCGTAAGGCTATAACTAGCGAGTCAGTAGAAGTAGCTATAGAATGATCTAGGGTAGTGACCATTAAGCGAATGTAGGCGAATAGGGTATGTATTAGCAAAATAGTAAAACACACGAACTTGAAAAAGAAAGCTAATGAATTTCCTCTCTTTCTTCTTGACCGGTTGCATTAGGAACGGGCAGGGAGAGTCATTTAACTTTCTCAAGCGCCCTCCTGAGGCCTATTGAAAAAGAATTTTGAATTTTTGACAGACTGACATCCAAGATTTTGGTCCATCAATCATCAGTACCAAAGAAGCCTCAAAGTTCTTACTAATTGCTCTATACCTTTGCAACCATTCATCTTGTACCTACAAATTGGGTCCTGTTTGGAAGCCTGAAGCAATTCAAGAATTAATTTACCAGTACAAAGAGACAGTTGCTATTGCAATGTCGAAATCGACCAAGTAGAGGGCCTAGTTTTTAATCGATTTTGAAAAGGGAGGAGGAAGATATAATATTATATGTTCGACTGTATGTATTTTTCTCTGTATATGTTTACTGATTTCTCCAACGATTTTGGATCAATCGATTCTAATCATTTTAGATGCTGATCTTTAGACACTGGTGTCTGGTGTCGATTCGGTGGTTTCATACCTAAAGCTAATTTTAGTTTCGCTCTCCCCCCCCCCCCCCCCCCACCGTCAGTCCGCGTTCGGCCATGCTATTATTTAACTGTTGGGAAATAAGTGGGGGGCATGTAATAATAATTACTCAACACTGAGTACTTTAGTACTGGCTCTGGTTATGTTTGACCCTTATGAACAGCTGGCTCGTTTAGTGTCACATTTTATAGTTTAAGAGCTATGAAAAAAAATATTTTTAACACCCTCTCTCGTAAAGCTGATATAATTCCACCGGTTTTAAATATGTAAAGCGGGTCATAAAAAACGCGTGTGTTATCAAAGCAAATAGTTAAGTTATAGTCCATACAAATTCCATAACAGTATTATTTGCCATTTCAAATATGGAACTGATCGCCGCCGCACCACTCCAGCTAGTGAGCAGCGCGCTGTTGCTATTCAAGCGCGCTGGTAAAATGGCGGGAAAGCAACAGTGTGCATTCACAGATTGAGTTTATTTAAATGTTTTTTTTTCCTGTTTACTCGCAAGTGTGTTAAAAAACGTCGTACGATATACGCGCGTATTGGTTATAACATCTTTACGCACTAATATCGTAATGTAGTATTACTGCAGAACCAGAAACAGAATTTGGGCATATAATATGTACACACAAAAATAAATATGTAGATAAAAAATTTGATCTACTTATTGTTATAGTAAAATTAAATTAGAGTTAAATTAAAAATTACCCGCTAAATTATAATTATTGTTAATTTTTCTATTAATCTATGACCTAATCTTAAAGAGTATGGGTGGACCACGTTTATTTAGAGTATAAAGTTTTACAATAAAAAAAAAGTAAAAATACGCCATAATATATGGTCTAGGAAATAGCTTATCTATAGGCCTACTTGGGCTTGTAGATTATCCAACTATTTTTGTAGCTAGCTAGGTTAAATGTAGTGTTTATTTATGTATTAGCTAGTTAATAAAGGCATTTAAGCCAGTTAAAAAAAAGGAAATAGGTTAAGAAATAATATTAGTAATATATTAAACTATAACAATTACTAATATTATAATCATTATTAAATAAATTATACAAAGCCTAAAGAATATTACAGTCTATATAAAATAAATTAAACAGGTCTCAGAAGTTTGAAGAAAAATTCAATTTATCCTTTTTGGTGGTTGAATAATTTAAATTAATCGAGTGATTGAATTTTGCCTTCTCTCCTTTTCTATTCTGGGAGAATTTCAAGCGGCCCGTTGCGCCCTTTTAATTTGCCCAAATAAATGAAATAAACAAGAAACGACGACAACAGGAAAACAGAAACGTCCTTAAATTAAAATCACCCCAGTTCTGGGGAGCACGTAGTTTTAAGATGAAAACTGAGAGTTTGAACATAAAAGAAAGAAAGAAAATACATTTATTTGTTGCCGAAAGTATAGGTAGGCACATACATTTTAAAGCTAAAATCAGAACACGAAAAAGTTGGGCAGTTGACTACATAATGTACACAGCTCATCATAAAAGCGCCGCCGAAGTAGCGCGCTGTTTTTCAACTGTGGCCCCTTTTGCATCGAGTAGCTGCAAAACATGCAATTGAATAAATTTAAATAAATGAATGATGAAATGAAGAATAATGAAATGAATGAATGATGAAATGATGACATGATTGAACGATGAAATGAATTAATTAATTACCACATTACTATGTTACCTATCGTATCGAGATTTCCGCAACTTTTTCAGCTAAGGTTAGTGAATGGGATACTTCTCTAAACATTGAATGTAGTGACTTTTAAACTTTCGTTATTCGAAAACAGCTAACTCTTCTGCAGTAATTTCACTGGCTACTTTGCTCATCAAACCGGAACACCCGGAATACAGTAATGCTAGCACATTACTGCTTGGTAGCAGACTTCACGAGCAAAGCGGTGGACGAACTCGCAGAATAGTTAGTCCTTTTTTGAAAGTCGGTTAATAACCATTTGTTATTTACAAAATTAATTAACTCTCGCCAGAACGCCTCATCTCGTAGAGACCTCATTCCCTTCCTCCTCGCATAGGAAATATAAATAACGTGCTACATTAATTTCGTCAAAACCAAATTTCTTTACACCGGAAGCTCAAACTTCAATACAAAACCGCTTCCGTGGCAATCGATCCTGAACGAGACTGTTTATTCCTTAGCAATTTAACTTAGACCGTTTGCAAACGTTGCGAAAAAAAGCGATGCAAGTTCAAGTCATAAAATTGTAAAATACCATTTCTATAATCGTAAAACACATATTACTACTAATCACTTAGAAAAAAAAAAGAAAAAGTAATTATAAATTATTTATTAGTAGCTTCTTCCCGCGGTTTTCACCCGCGTTCTCACAGGAACCGTGCATTTTTCCGGGATAAAAAGTAGCCTATGTTACTCTCCGGTCCATAAACTATACCTATCTACGCCAAAAACCACGTCGATCTGTTGCTCCGTTACTACGTGAAAGAAGAACAAACCAACAAAGTAACAAATACACTTTCGCATTTATAATATTAAGTAGGAAGGAACTAGAAAGGATTAGTAGGATCTTTATCAAATTTAAGAAATGAAAATTCTACGCAGCTTCAATGCGAAAAAATGTGTTCACAATGCACGTGTATTCAAATAAGACTGTGAAAAATGGTAATACAGAGAGTACACTGAACTCATTTACATACATGTATAATAATAGTCGTCCTTCGTTTACGTATCGGTCGTTTACCTTGTAGTAAGCACAACGGTTTCCCAAAACAATTGCAATGCCACAAGAACTTTGAAACACAAAGGCCAGAACGCAGCATAGCAGTACGCTCGTTACCTTGAGATATCAGGTCTTTAATGCCAGGAAAATTTTCTGACTACTTTGGACATCAAATCAGAATACACTCTATCTATACATACATATAAATAAAATTGAAGTGTCTGTTTGTAATATCAAAATAACAGCTTGTTACTAAATGCATATGAAAGTATATACGGTACTTATAACAAAACAACAATTTTTAAAATTTTTGTCTGTCTGTCTGTTTGTTTCAGGTAATCTCCAAAACAGCTAGACCGATTTTGCCGGGACTTTCACTGGCAGATCGGTGATGTTACAAGGAGTAACTTAGGCTACTTTAATTTTAGAAAAATAATTAGAGTTCCGCGCAAGAAAAATAAAACCAAATCTCCACGTGGGTGAAACCGCGGGCAGCAGCTGGTAGTAAGTACAACACTGCTTGACGGCGGATTAGAAAAGCAGAGCGGTGATACCCTCTCAGACGGACACTCACAGAAATGTTAGTCTCACCACGTGAAATACCGTCTCTCACTTGACAAATCTCTGTATTTAAAACACTAAATAATGAACCACTAGTTCCATTTCAAACACCATACCTATACTCGTATTCATTTAACAGTTTTTGCGTAGAGAAACACGCACAAAATATTTTTATTTCGAATAAAAACAAACACGTGACAATACGAAACAAAAATTGGCGCTGTGACAAAAACAGTTGTGTATGTAGCGAGCCTAAACGTAGACCGCACTACTGTGCAACATATTATAATTGTCAGTACCAAACCTGAAGCTTATTTACACGCGCCCACCCAAATCGAGATGCGCGCTCCCTCGCGAGATTATCCCACCTCGGGATGAACCCGACGAGGGTCGAGATGGCACCTTAAACAATAAGACGTAGTCCATCTATTCTTAACAGAGCCGTTAACAGGCAGCCCCCGAGCACAGCCGTAGCAGCTCGCCCCAAACCCCCCAGGGGCAGTGTTCCCCTGGCGTCCAGCTTTGGCAAAGGGATTAAGTTCCCGAGGCCTCACCTCACCATGCCAAAGAAGGTGATGGAAGAACTATAATGATGATTAAAAAATCAGACCAAATAATTACCGGTTAAACTTTCCTTTGTGGACCGTCGATTTTGGGGGGAGGGGGGGAAGGAGGGATACCCCCCTGTACCATCCCCACCCTGCGGAGCCCCATGGTTATGGAGATATCCATGGTTAAAGTTTTGAGGTTGGACTACATTTTTCCATAAATATCCATCGATTTATGGGGCGGGGAGAGGAGGGTGGGGGTGGGGGGAGGAGAGCTACCCTCCCTGTACCATCCCCACCCCGCGGACCCCCATGGTTATAAAGATACCCATGATTAAAGTTTTGAGGTTAGAATACAGTTTGACTCTGCCCTAGCTCCGGCGCTGCGGGAAGAGCAGCCCTTCCGCCCTTGCGTGACGAAGCACGAGTGACCACTAGTGGTCACTCGTGCTTCGGCTTTGGTCGCCTTCGGCGACCAGCCTCAGCCGCTCCACCTCGCACGGTTCCCGTGCTTCGTCACGGCGGGCGAGGGCTGCTCTTCCCTGCGCGCCTCCGCCTTTTTATATACACTCTAGGGGTAGGGCAGACAAGACCACGTGGAAAGTGGGGTGCTCTGATTCGGTTTTGGGTATTTTTCGGATATTCATGTAGTGAGAATAAAACACAACAACAAACGATGACTGACACTGACAACTAACAGAAACAGATAAAAAGACACTACAAAACAAAATGGCGTCGCTTCACGTTCCATTCCGCAGTATAAAGATAAATTCGTTATTTTTTGTGTAAAAAAAGTCAATGTAATTGTGTAATAAAGCAAGGTTATTGTGCACATTAATTACACGCCAAATTTAATAATTGAAATAAAATTATATTTTAGAAAATATAAGAAATAAAATTTAATAAAATACACCTCTAGCATCAACGGAACGTAAATGTCAACTTTGACGTCTACCATGACAGTTTATCCATAAAAATCTTGCAAATGGCGTGTTATTTTCCAAGTTATATCGAAACTTTAAAAAATTATATCTCGTAAACCGTGAATCTCCGCACCTTGAGATATTTGTCAAAAGCTTTCTATTTAAGAGTACTAACTACTATTAAAACGTGAACTTCCAAATCAACGGTCCACAAAGGAAAGTTTAGCCTAATTACCTCTTATTTAAATTGGTTACCTTTGAAGTGTGTTTCGGAATTACATAGCTTTTATTCGTTTAAAATTGGTGTATATACCTAAAGCGTAGATGGACTAAGTCGCTTTATGACTATTCATAGTACGATGTTATTCCCCTTCCCTGTATCCATTATCGGACTTCAGCTAAGCGAAATCGATACCACGTCGATATTTCTTCTTTGCGGACGAAGCGTTTTGCTTCTATATTAATAAAGCGTACCGCTAAGGAGTGAAATCCCTTGCAAATAACACAAACACAGACTCTGGTCTGGTGGTCTGTATTTCCCGATCGAGTTATGCTTACCAAATGACCCGCTCGTCTTGTTATACAATAATATAAAAAATAATGTCCTAGTAAAAAATTTCGCATAACTTCAGGTACTGACTGCAAGCACACAGAATTGCCAACAGAATGATAGATGGTTCGTACTAAAACTTGTTGGATTTACTTGACGTATGCTCTCTGAACCGAGAACAGTTTCTATTTGCGTTTGCACTGGTGTGCAAAATCACTAATACATTGCAAGTCCAGCTCTAACTTTCCTTCAACTTTTTCGCAGTTTGCTGGCAGTGGTTTATATTGAAGTTTCGACAAAAGAAAATCACGAGCGAGCATACTTAGCTTAAGTAAGCTAGGCTGTATGGAGGCTGGTATCCCAGAAGTGGATACATAAAAGGCTATTAAACGGATAATCAAAAGTAGGTATTGATGATGAGCTCTTTTCGATAGATTTCTAGCAAAATAGGACATAAGAATTACATAGATCTACCATACAATGTAAGAACGTGACTTTTCTCAAGAGCGCGAGTTGGCAGGAAGTACGTGGCAATATTTCTTTACCAATTCCAACCAATTCTACATTTCACCCCCACCAGACACTTAGCCCTCTGTTTACAAGACACTTTGACCCCTGTTTACAAGACACTTTATTGTTAACTATCACGAGGTGATGGTAAGTGTCATGGGCTAAAGCAATTTAGAATCGTAAACATTCTAAATGAAGCCGTTAACGGGCCAGAATATGGTCTGGGTTATAATTTGGGTGCCTATAACAGGGTAGTGCTCGGACGTTACGGGGTGCCATTTTCTGGTCAATACTCGTGCAGGATATAGGAAGGAAGTGGTACAAGTATTGAGCATTTCGTGACAAAATAAATTTATTCCGGATCTTTTTTGCGATATTTTACAAGATTTTGGGTGATTTCTGTATAATATTTTATCAAATCAAATCAAACAATTTATTTGCCAGAATACAGTAAAATATCATGGCCATAATTAAAATATAGGGTCTGTGTATTCAGCCTGCAAGAAGACGTGCAAATATTTAAGATTTATTATACAATTCAATTTTTAAAATCTAAAAATTCCTTAACACTATAAAAACAATTTTATACGAGCCAAAATAGTATATAGAAGATAGTATATAGGTAGATAGATAAGTCTTGTCTATAAACACTTAGCTATACATCTGTTTGTTTTTGCTTGTAATGTCTATGAAAACGGAGATTGGACGAAAAATGGGGCTTTTTCGGATGTTTTGCTTTAGCCCACGCCTTAACCATATGCTAGAGACGCATGTACTTCTGCGTATATACTAGAACACAATATATTAGCTAAAAATAAATAAATGACAAATGATACTCGTTCCAAAAAAGTCGAAAAAACTTGACTTTTGTGACTTACACCCGCCACAAATCACACAGAGAGCCGCATTGACGAGACCCTCCCTAAATAGACCAGCATCAAGATGACATCGATTTATTTTACATCTCTCAAGACGGCCAAATATCGGCCGGTGTAATTTTCTGGCCGCAAGGATCGTGGGCAGAATTACGCCGATCAGTGGCTTTTGATGTTATTATAGCGATTTGCGTTCGTAGCAGAGACAACTTTGATATACGAGTTGTTTGTCATCGTTGTGTTACATTTTGTTGGCTTTTGCTTAAGACGGCCATACACGCTACGGGTATACTGAGAGGTCTACTAGACCAAGTGTGCAGGTGTCTAGGTCTACTATTGAGTTAGGCCTGCGCAGGTAGACCGGACCGTACGTATCAGTATATGGTATATTGATACGGTCTGATCAGACAGGAACGGACCGGAACGGACCGGGCCGGACCGGTATGCCGTATATTGATATGGTCCGGTCCAGTACGGTACACCGTATCAATTTACGGTACCCGAAGTATAACAACTTATTGAATGTAGATTATTTACTGACTGTGATGGAGTCTTATCACTGGAGGAGGCATTATCATACTCATAACAAGGCATCCGGCATCAAGAAAATTGGTTCGTGGAACGAGTCGGAGAGATTTCTTAAGATTTGCGTTTTCCTTTATAACAAGTTTTTGTAGAAAAATATATTTTTTCAGACAAGCTTATATAAAATACGTAATTGGTACGTAATCTCATGTCCATCTTCCGGCACCATCATCAGGACACCGGATATCGACTAGGATCAGCTTATTTGTAAAGACGAATCAAACGAGCCCAAACTTGATGGAGTTACCTCATTTCGTTATAGAGTTCCTATGGCCACCTTCCGGCTCCATCATCAGACCAGATCGTGACATCGTTACATAATGTATGTAAAATTTCGGCTCAATAGAACATCGGGACGTGGGTCAAATTTACCTTGTAAGATTTGACAAACATACATACAAACATTGCAAGCTAAGAAAGATCTTGTAATAAAAAATGATATTAATCGAAAGGAAATACATATTGAGGGTAGGATACGGTGCGCCGCTTTCTCGCTCGCACATCTCCACAATTTTGAAGATAATCAATAATTTAATACAATTATGAAAAATCGCAATCGGTAAAATGCCTGACAATAACAATACAGAAGTTTAACAAAAATTTCATTTTGATCCACTTAAGTTTTCAAACTTCAAAATGGGATTTTATGTTTTGCCCATTTTCATGGATCCAAACGATAGCTACTTTTGCCGTACCTTAGTAATGTTATTGGTGAAAGCCAACACGTTACAAGATTCTTATACCCTTCCATCGGTTGCATATTTGGAAACGGGCACCTAAAGTAATTTTACTTTCATGAGCGCTCCCCTCGCTCCCATGTAAAAAAAGCATCGTTCTATAAATCGTGTGGTTCGATACGCCAATCTTTAACATAGCAACCCCGCCTGAATTAAGAAATTTTGTTGATGAAGCCGAGATTTTAGGAAATTATTCTATTAATATTTTAGCGGCTTGTTTTTAATTATTGTTATAAACCAGAAATTTATTTTGTGAAATGTATTTAGAACGAAACTACGCCAAGAATCTTTTTAAGGGTCTAAAAAGATAATGTTATATACCTATCTCTCTAACAAGTCTTTTTATAACTGACAAATATTTTACTTCGAATTATTTGCCATGCAAGTATCTACGCAGTATAGTTGGCACAGACGCTACTCTACGGTCTGGTTTTCTATTCTTGTCTAATAATGAAAACAAACTCGTCAAATGCCTACCAATGACATCAATTGTGATCCGATCGTGAACCAATGACATGATTCGAATTTGATTTTCTATTTATGTCATTGGTTGGTGAGCCACCCAGTTTGTTTACATTCTTTGATAACTACGAAAATCTCAATCCAAGGTTGATATGAAGTTAAATGCAGGCTGTTTCTATCGTCTCATTAATTATCAGAATGTTCGCTTTCATTTTCTGTATTGGTTGGAAAGCCTACGTTCAAGTCGGTCTAAACCTGTTGCCAGTGGCGTATTTTAGGATTCAGCGCCCTGGGCCTGCAGGCCCCACTGCCCTGACGATAAAGATAAAGATAAATAAAAGATTTATTCACAAAAAAATAAGGTATTATAACAATTTATACAGTCCTAGTCCCCACACTAGGATACCCTGTATTGTGGGTGACTAGTTCCTTCCTTTGGGTTCTAATAATAGATAAGAACTAAAAACAATGCTAGGTTGAGAAAGAAAATAAGCACAAACAATAGGACACATAATAGACAATAGAACAAATCGGCACGGTACATTTCTGACTCGTATTCAATATACTTAAAATATAAAAGAGAAAGAAAAGAAAAGAACAAAAATAAAAATGTAACATTCAAATACCAATTTCTAAACTCAAGGAATGTTATTGACGATGCCGATGCCGTCGACGCGCCGCGCCTGTCTGTACATACGATAGCCCCGCGTGTTGATGTCTATCAAACTTACACCCACAAGCCCCCTTACGAGATTGAGGCTCTTATTAATAAACAGTGTTATCCGGTGGTTTAGTTAAACTATGTTTAACTTTGTTTTTCTTTTAACTAAGTATTCAACAGTTTAACACTGTTTATTAATAAGAGCCTAGGCTAGAGGTAGGCTTTTTTTAAATTTCTTTTGCTGTGGGGTGCGGTGAGTACCGCCCCTCGCAGCCTGCCAGCCGCCCTGGGGCTTGGCCCTTTTGGCCCTAGGGTAAATACGCCCCTGCCTGCTGCGCTGGTACGGCAGTATCGAGGTCGGAATCCGGAGCAGGCGATTGTCTCGCCTCGGCCCACGCTGCATTGTCTTCCTACCCATTGCATAGCGGGCAATTGCAATGCGAGATGGCACCACTTTTTTCGGATGCTTTACATGTTTTGGTTACACAAAACCTTTCTTTTATTTAAAGCGTGTGGGGTGGGTGGTATACCCTACCACCCACCCGTTGCGGGAGCAGCGTGGTGGTTATGTTGGACTCCGGCTAATAAGGCTGACCAACCAACTCCCACACTTTTCAATACCTATATAAACAGATCATTATATAGATCACAATGAAATGAAACTTTACTGTAATGTGCATTAACGTTAAAAAAATATTGAAAAGAGACACTTTTTAAATTAATGTTATGTTATATTTATATATGTATATCATAATAGTTCTTGGGTCTTTGCTACCTTTGATAGGTGATAATGGATCCGTAGCCAACATTAAGAGACCCTTTTTAATTTAATTAATTATTTAATTGTTATTAATATTGATTTTACTTTCACATAAAAAAAATTAACAACAAACACAAACACCAAAATAAAATACGCAGACGTACACCTCTTTTCAAAAAAATGCTTTAAAAAAGCGACGAACCGACTTCAGTGACAAAATACTAAACCGATTTTGATGAAATTTCTATGGGACCAATCTGAAAGTATACCCTTTCAAATAAAAAAAGAATTTTCCAAATCGGTTTATAAATGACCGAGATCTGAGGTAACAAACATAAAAACCTCCTCCTTTTTTGGAAGTCGGTTAAAAACCCTTACGTGTTATCGAATCAAGGAATGTTCTCGACTTAAATGGCAAGCCGACAACGTTACTCCACAGCTCTTAAGCCAAAAACATTCCTTAAATGTTAAGCAGTAACTTCCCAACTTTCTATGTTTTCTCCAACGTAATCCTCTAATTAGTAACTTGCTTGTACCAAGATCAAAAAGGACTTCTTTTGATATAAATTACTGAGCTTGTTAACGCGTTTTTGAATTAATGAGGTACACAAACTAAGACTCGAATGAATTATGAGTCTAATGAAGCAGTTGCTTAGAGTCAGGAATGTTTTTGGACGATTTTGGCAATTTTAGCGTGCCTCTGTTTTGAATTTGTAATTTTGGGGAGTATTTTTAGATATAGAATTGTTATCTGGGACAAAATTATACTTTTTTACATGTCGAATAATATGGTTTTTTTCTTAATTTAAAGAATAGTGTTTGCTATATCACCTGATGTTAAGTAGCGTTGTAAACGAAGGTGGCCAATACGCTAAAAAAGAAACTGATGGAACACGTCAACCCTTGGCGACAGATTTCCAAAAAATAGATCGACAGGTGAGCACGCTACCATATGGATATACTTACCTCACTATCATTGCTTTGCCTATCTCAAAATGTAATCACTACCATAAACTGTTTCAAAGTAATATCTCACATAAGACACCGTTTAATACGTCTACATTATTAGCCTCTTATGCTCCCACTGCTGGGATACCGGCCTTCTTTCAGAAAGAGAGTTATGGGCCATAATCCATCACGCGGGCCCAGTGTGGCTTGGTGGACGTCACAATATGTCCTCGAATTTTGTGGTTCTTGAACATGCCGGTTTCCTCACGATGTTTTCCTTCACCGTTTTAGAGCGAGTGTGAATAATCCACCCTTAACTTGTATAAGTCATTGGTGCGGGCCGAGTCAAGATTAAGATCGGACTATGGTGCGTCGGATTGAAAGTCGTATAAGTTCCCGCTCGGCCACATTCGCTCTATAATTTACGTCTACATTTTCTTTTTATTATTGTCTTAGGCTTTGGTTTATTTTTATTTTATTCACTGCTGGGCAAAGGTACCGTCTCTCCCTCATCCTTCCATCGGTGCTATAAAAAAGAACTATATCTCATGATTGATAAAAAAATAGATTCTTGCCTCATTCTTGCACAAGTCTAACAAGCTGTATAGATACGTCAACGCCTGCGCGGATGCCTGGCGTAAAGCCAATGCATCGCGTGATGTCGAGAAATGGACTGGAACATGGGTAGTTGGGTACTTTAATGATACTTTGGAGGTTTCAGTTTCTTCGTTGGCTGTTGAAAAATTGTTTTTACAGCATAAACTAGTATTTAAAATTTATTTTAAAATAGGGAAAATTACCAACCTTAATAAATCTTTTAAGTGAAGCTATTTAGCAGCTTTATACGCCTTAACAATATTTTTTAATGAGGAAAATAATTATAAGGTGCAGCGAGGCTATTGCAACTACCGGGAAAATGCAACTAATTGAAATAATTTCCCGCCAGATCTTTTCTGGGAATAGTGAAATATATGAAACGATAGAGGAACTAGCACTCCTTCTTACATACTTTAGACGGAGCTGCTATCGTCTAATCTGTTTTATCCACAATGACATTTAATTTACGCCACTTTTTTTGATGTTTGCGAAATAATCAGCATCAGATTCTATTAAAAATTAAAATGAAAATACTTCGTTTTACGAGCAGTGTCTTTGATATAAAGCAGATTTAGTATACGGTTAGCCATTTTCTATTATTTGTTTTACTTAAAACTGTGTTTACTATGTTATATAGCTAAAGATACATTAACCCCTCGAAATCTCGCTAAGGGGTTATTGTGACTTTTTAGGCTAGCTGCAATTGCCCCAGCAAATTTGTATGAAATTGATAAACACTAGTGATGCCCTCGTGTCGATGTTTTAGTAAGATATGAAAATTTACATATTATTATTATAATGGTAAGTGGTGACTGGTGGCCTATTATTATAATAAATAGATGGCTGATTTGATTCCCGCCTAGTGCAAATAATTATGTGAATCACTGTTGTTTTCTCTGAGCTTCGGAGAAACTTGTCGTTCCTGAATTTTCTTAATACTGCTAGTTAGGGACCTGATAAGGAAAAAGACCATCTTATAAAGACGTTCGTAGTAAAACAATTAATAGCATACGAATAAGCTCAATCAGCTGATCTAAATGATAAAAAATTCGATGTCTAAAAATATTTCACCAATGAAAAAAAAAGTTGATCAAAAGTTTTTCGGCAGCTTACAATTAAAAGGTTTTCCACGAACTTTGCTGCATACAAAGGTATAGGCAGTGAGATCATGATTTTTATTATTTTATCGATAAACTGATTCCGTACAACATTTGCGAAAGGAAGAGGCGGAGACAGTGCTTGCCCAGTAATAAAAAAAATATCGACAAACTTATTTCCCATCCCTTTTATCTAATAAAAAGTTGCATTAGCCCCTCAACAGTTTTGAGAAAAGTTTCCCATAAATTGAACCATCCTACGCTGGTTTATGGACCATTATAAGAAAACAGGTATATTTTAATGTAACTTACACCCATTTAAAACTTTAAACGCTAATGTAAATCACGTCTCCAACTATTAGTTGCAATTACCTCGGTAAGGGGCTATTGCAACTATTTTGGTAATTTTGGAAAGAAATTATAATTTACGCTTAATGAAATGCTTTTATGCGTTATTGCCTTATTAATAGTATTAAATGATATATAGGTAACTTGGTGAATTGATTTTTATAACTCTCTGATTTCAACAGACGATGGTACACCAATTGAAATTTTCAATTATATTTTTTTAGTTGCAATTGCCTCCCTGGACCTTACGTTGCTTTTGCGATAAAAAAAACTTAGCTATTTTTGTTTACCTTGACATTTCAACCAAGTTTCATTGGCCGTGGATGTTCGTGTTCAGTAAAACTTTCCTTCGATATTGTAACGTACTTATCTGTTTTATCCCAAGGGCCTACCTGTATCACAACGCCTTGCTATCTTCATCAACAAATTAACAATTGAAAGACGATTGATTGAAGACAACACTATCCCTTTGACCGGCATACTATGGCTAAACGCAGATCAGTTAGTTCAATTGAGATTGCATCTGTGATACGATATCAACAGATACCATTGCGGGTCTAATAGATTATGTGATCGTATGAGTTTAGCTTAAAGACATAGGAGACTTCCTTGAATACGACAACCGATACTGTTATACTATAGGTTTTATATACGATACCTGTTATATACGATGTATGTTATATAGGTGCTTTAGATACGGTAACGACAACTAGTCGTAAACAGCGGGGAAGCGTAACGTCAGCCCATAAAAATAGTAGTGCACAGGCCTGCGCGGTATTGCAGTGCTGCACTCATTATGCAGTAGTTTCACTGACTATACTTAAGTCATCAAACCGGAACACAGTAATATTTTCACATTAGTGCTTGGGTACCACCAATGTCTGCCTGGTTGGGTAGTAGGCAGACATTCGCAGAAGAGTTAGTCCTACCATCTACTACCTGGTATGTTTTCCGACAGTCGCTCTTGACAGCCAGTTGCAATTCTTGATTTAAATGATTTACCATCTTCGGTCATAGGAAGGTAAGAGCGGAGATAGTGATCAAAGCTAGTCTATGAAGAGGGAAAGGGGGACAAACTGGAATAATCCAAATGAACTTTCTTCGCTCGATCCGTCAGATAGATTGCGAATCTTTGCGCTGCAGCACAATTCGCTATGCTATATTTTCCACCCCTATAACTAAAGTGGTATCTGCGCATTCTGTTCCAAAATTGCCGAATTCGAAGCTGAATTAAAGCGCGGCTTACCTATTGTGGTTGGAACAGTTAACCAGTAACCACTCTAATGTTCTAGGTGGCTAGCAGGTGCATAGCTAGCTATATAACTAGCTAGCATAGGCTAAGCTACCCGTGTGCTGTGAAAGTAGCAATCTAGTAACAATAGAGGAGGACAAGTGCTCTCGTTGGAAGGCTAAATGTCGTGGTTATAAAAAGCCTGGATGAGACATAAAAGTTTTATCTTGACTTTTTACGCGGTGGTAGGACTAAATCTTCTGCGAGTGTCTGTCTGGGTGCTTACCACCGCTTTGCCCGTGTGGTCTGCCACCAATTAGTGCAAGCATCATTATGCCACTCAGAACTTTGAAAAATAAAGGCCCACGCGGCACTGCAGTACGCTCAATACCTGGAAACATTAACTCTTTGAGTAATTTCGCCGACTACTTTCCACACACAACTGAAACACAGCTATGCTTGCACATTACTTCTTGGCGGCCAGCTATACGAGCAAAGCGGTGTTATACCCACTCAGATGGGCTCTTGCAGAAGAGTTAGTCCTACCACTTGGTAATGATATGAGTAATGTGGCCTACAACAGGCACTTCTAGCCTGGCTAACTCTTTGCTTAAACCCAAGTGGGGCCACTAAGTGAAGTCCAAGCACGGCACTATTTCTACAGTGTACCCTGTTTTATATAACGTCACAATGTCATATTCTGTTGTACTTGTGTACGTGCAAAGTATAGAACTAATTCTTTAAGCTATTATTGTGTCGATTCTGGCCTAATTTTAGTTTCTCTGTTTTTAAATAAGATCATAAGAAAGGACGGCCATAAATGTAATGGTGTCTAGTTTGTCAAGGATGGAAGATGTTGAGATATTTAAACCTAATTTTAGACCTGTCAAACGTCTGGTCGTTTTCGGCATGTTTTTTTATGAGAGAGAGAGAGAGAGCGAGATAGAGAGAAACTAAAATTCGGTCTAAGTTTGTGACGCTATAGGATAGACACTATTCTGATGTACCTAATGTGTAACCATATGTCTATATAGGACGGTGTCAATCTACTTAGCAAATTGCTTACTTCGTTTTAAAGCTAATAACTGTTAAGTATTATATTGTTCTAATGACTTGTATCATATTTCATATAGAAGAAAATTGAGATTATACTGACTGTAATTTAAAAAAGAATAGAAAAACTTTTACCCAGCGCACACAATGAAACAGACGCACATAGAAAAAATACATACACAAGAGAATAACTTCTAGGCCTAGATTGGCTTGTAGTTTATCCAACTGTTTTTTGTAGCTATGGGTTAGGTGTAGAGTTTATGTAGTAGCTAGTTCTTTTAGCTCGTTGGAAAAACGAGAAGAACATAGAAATATTTAAAGCAGATGACCTATTTAAGTATGTACCCTGCTTTACTAAGAATTTTAAATTATAAACAAGTTATAACAATGGGTTGGCGGTATGCTTACCACAAAGCAAGCGACCAGCTCGTCTCGTTATCTAATAGTAAAAAAATATACCTACGCTTCCAAACAAAAAGACTAACGATGTGTAGGGGGGACCCGGTAATTTTAATCCGTTTTACCTAGAAACTTTTAATCATCTATGTTACAGTTTTGTGGAAGTTACTTATAATCACAGGCTATGGAAACCCGTGATGAAAAGTTTTAGGAGTAAAGTAAGCTATTAAAAATCTATAAAAATAAATAAAATTGAAGTAATAATAATAATTAAGGGCTTTGGAAGACGCAATTTTGGAATACCAATATACACCTGATTCTAGGCCGCGACTACCTCGTCTACCCACTAATAGACGCAATCTAGCGTTAATGGGAGCCCTGAATGTTTTGCTAGCCCCGTATCTACGGGCTAGTGAAAACTTATTTGATACCCACTCGATCATGTACTGTGGGGCTATTGCGGTGTGTCGCGTGGCTCGTGTCAAGTTTCCGGACGCTGACCGAGCACCGCGGACCGCCGGAAATGCACCCGCATGGCAGGTACGGATCGAGCGGCGTATCAATACGTTTAGGACTCTCATTGCGAAGCTGGTCTGCTTCAGCCGGGGCAACAACCGCCCCCGAGTAATGCGCTTCGTGAATCAGGCATTTGCTGGGACCGGTATAAGGCCCCAGAATTATATGGCTGGTGTCACGGAACGCATTGACTTTTTGAAGCAGAAAATCTATGCGTGGGTAAACCGTATTCGACGCTATAGAGAGCGTGTAGATAGGTACCACCAAAATCGCCTTTTTGAAAGTGATCAAAGGAAGGTATACCGAAATTGGGAGGGAACCGACCAACGTGTGAGCGACGGACAAATGCCGGATACTAACGCCATGATTAATTTCTGGCGTGGTATCTGGTCGGTGCCCGTCGAGCATACGGAGGGCGATTGGATGCGTACTGTAGAACAGTCGTGTGAGTCCATCGAGACCATGGGATCTGTTACCATAGATACCATAGACGTAAGTTGTGCTATTCGTACGGCTCAGAACTGGAAAAGTCCTGGTCCGGACGGATTGCACAACTTTTGGATAAAGTGGATTCGATGCTCACACGAATGTTTGGCAGTACAATTCCAAGAAGCCCTCGAACTTGGTTCTCTTCCATGTTTCCTGACAACGGGTGTCACCTCCCTGCTCCATAAGTCCGGTAGTACCACGGAAGCTAAAAACTATAGACCCATCACGTGCTTGCCTACGCTGTACAAGCTCCTTACATCCATTCTGAGAGCAAAAATTAATTCGCACGTTGTTGCAAACAATATCTTGGCTCCCGCTCAGAATGGTTGTAGGGTTGGGTCCCGTGGTACTAAGGAGCTCCTTCTCATTGATACGGCCATTTGCCAACAAGTTCGACGGAACAAAGGGGCTCTTTCGACTGCCTGGATTGACTACAAGAAGGCCTATGATTCAGTGCCTCATTCATGGTTGGAGAGGATTTTAGAGTTGTATAAAATTGATACAACTCTGAGATCCTTTTTAAGCACGTGCATGAGACAGTGGACCACAGTCCTTCGTCAACCAGGCAGTGGAAATAGCCCTTCTGGTCCGGAGAACTTTATAAAAATAGAGCGAGGCATCTTCCAGGGTGACAGTCTGAGTCCTTTGTGGTTTTGTCTAGCTTTGAATCCTCTGAGCACTTTGCTAAGAGATTCAAGGTTAGGCTGCAAGCTTCGTAGAGAGGGTGAGATCATTTCTCACCTGCTGTATATGGATGATCTTAAGCTATTGGCACCGAAAAGTCCAGACTTGATGAAGCTGTTAAAAATTACTGAGATTTTTAGCAGCGCCATCAAGATGGAGTTTGGTGTTGATAAGTGTGCGGTCATGCATGTACAGCGGGGGAAAGTTGTAAATTCTGATAATTTGCAACTTTCAGAGACAATGACTCTCAGATCTCTCTCTGAAGCTGAAACCTACAGATACCTTGGTATGTCACAGTCGTTGGGTATTGCGGTAGGGGACATTAAGCAGTCGGTGAAGGAGCGTTTCTTTTGTCGCTTGACAAAAGTACTTAACAGTCTTCTGTCAGGTGGCAACAAGGCGCGCGCCTTCAACGGTTGGGTAATGCCTCTAATAATATACTCCTTTGGCATACTAAAGTGGACGCAGACTGAGCTGGACTCCCTGGATAGGAGAGTCCGTCAACTGCTCACCTATCATCATATGTTACACCCACGTTCGTCTGTTATGAGACTGTACATTCCGCGGAAATGGGGAGGTCGTGGCTTTTTGAATGCCAAGACGCTTCATAACCGCGAAGTGTGCAGCCTCAGGGAATATTTCCTTAACAACGAGTGTGGGATGCATCGCGATGTGGTGGCAGTTGACAGAAACCTCACGCCTCTCTCGTTGGCAAACGAGAATTGGCGCAAACCAGTGGTGATGACCACTGAGGACCGCAAGGACGTATGGAAGGGCAAGGAGCTGCACGGGCGGTTCTATCGGGCCTTAACAGGGTCCGATGTGGACCTGCTCGCGTCGGTGAACTGGTTACGTTTCGGTGACCTCTTTGGGGAGACCGAGGGTTTTGTCTGTGCAATTATGGATGAAGTTATCAAGACGAATAACTACCGGAAATATATTATGAAAGACGGTACGGTCGACATCTGTCGGGCATGCCGCCGTCCGGGAGAGTCTCTCCGTCATATTATTTCCGGTTGTTCTCATCTTGCTAACGGCGAGTATTTACACAGACATAACCTTGTAGCCAGGATCATCCATCAGCAAATTGCCCTTCAATACGGCCTTGTCGAGTCTGAGGTGCCGTACTATAAGTACGCACCGGCGCCAGTTCTCGAAAATGGTCGTGCATTGCTCTATTGGGACCGCTCTATCATTTACGGACAGGACTATTGTTGCCAATAAGCCTGATATCGTACTGGTAGATCGGTCCCAACGCCGGGCAGTGCTCGTTGACATCACCGTTCCCCATGACGAGAACCTCGTGAAAGCCGAGAAGGACAAGCTCAGCAAGTACCTTGACTTGGCTCACGAGGTAACCGCATGTGGAATGTTGATTCAACGATCATTGTACCGATAGTTGTTTCGGCGAACGGCCTTGTAGCGAAGAGCCTCGACCAACATCTCAAGAGGCTCTCGCTAGACGGTTGGATCAAGGGTCGTATGCAGAAGGCAGTGCTCCTTGACACGGCACGTATTGTCAGGAGGTTCCTCACTCTGCAGCCCTAACCACCGGTAGCTTGGGCCCTGCCCCGCTGCCGGCGGCACTCTAGGTTTAGGTTTTTTGTAATATTTTGTTTTTTTCTAGAAATATTGTAAAAAACTTAGACTTAAGATTGTAAATAAATACAGTGAATAATAATAATATGTTTATTAACCAAAAATACATTACAAAGGAAACAAAGAGTAACATCAACGAGAAACAGTAGTTAAAATTTTCCAATAATCAGATACAGCGGCCCCACACTAGGCTCAAGGCCCGTGTCGTGGAGACCAAAATTTAAAGATTTCCATAGATACTACATTAGACATAATACAAGAAATTAGAGGTATCCTTGTAATTTAGAAACTTAGAAATTAGATAAGTAATCAATATATAGTAGGAACTTGATGTGTTTGAATTTGAGTGTTGTTTGTATGTTTATGTGAGTATTAGCTGTGTGTGAGTTGTATGATGGGGAGGATGGGTGTGAAAGTGAAAATATGATTGTAAATGTACTGTGTACGAATGTATGAGTGGATGTGAGTAAATGTTGGTGTCAGCTCACTAATAAATAAAGTTTTCAGTCTCGATATATGACTGGGTCAGTAAGAATTGCTGTACCAGAAGTTTGGCTTTAGTCGTGCATTCATACTTAATGTCGCAGACTTTGCATATTTTATTATAGATGCGAGGGAGAAGAATGTTTGGGTGACGAGAAGCATAACTTGATCTTGCTGTCGGTATTGGAACTCTGAAAACGCGTCTCTGTGATAATGCCAGAAGATCTTGTGACTTCGCTATTTCTTTATGAACTGAAACTATGGCTTTTAGGATAAATAACTGCCGCACTCTCAGCACTTCAGTTTCCTTATAAAGAGTGTCAGTAGGGTACAAGAAAGACTTTCCCAGCATCACTTTCAAAACAGCACGTTGAGCTCTTTCAAGTTCTATAAAAACTGTTTTACAAGCACCACCCCACGCCAGTGCACAATAGGATAAGATTGATTCGCAGAGCGACTTATAAACCACAGTGAGTGTTTTTATATCGCAGGCGTAGCGCAAGGCTTTCATTATGTAAATTACCTTTCTTACACGGCCAGACAACTTTCTGATATGATGTTTGAAATTTAGAACTTCATCTAATTCAACGCCTAAATATTTGATATGAGCTACTTGAGCAACGCCCTCACAGTTACTACATAAAGAGTAGTCCCTCTGCCCGAATCCGCATGAATGGATTTTAATACCTATATCGGCTGTAGGTTTAGATTGATGGGTTTTGTAAAAGGTAACAAAATGTGTCTTTTTGGCGTTCAAAGTGAGAAGATTTCGATCTAGCCATGCTGCAATTTGATTAAGCCCCGACTGTGCCAGACAAGAAACTTTTTCCCAAGAGGTATCTTGGAAAATCACAACTGTGTCATCGGCGTAACAAATCACCTCGGCCCCCGTGATAGAAAGTTTCAAGACGTCATTGATATATATTGCGAAAAGAGTTGGGCCCAGTATACTGCCTTGCGGCACGCCATACATCACCAGACACTCGCTGCTCAGGCTGGAACCTACCCTCACACACTGCTTACGATTTGTTAAGTAGCTCGAGAACCAGTTATGCGCCAAGCCTCGAATCCCCAAAGCTTCCAACTTTTTTTCAAGTATCGGGATCGATACGGTGTCAAAAGCCTTAGCGAGGTCGAGGAAGACTCCTAAGCAGCATTGATTCTGATCCACGGCAGATGAGATTGTATTAGTTACTAACTGACTATACTAAGTGACTGTTTGTAATATCAAAAAACAGCTTTTTACTAAATTCATATGATAGTATATATACGGTACCTATAACAAAACCGCCATTTTTTACATTTTTGACTGTATGTTTGTTCCGGGTAATCTCCAAAACGGCTGAACCGATTTTGCCGGAATTTCACTGGCCAATATCTGATGTTACAAGGAGTAACTTAGGCTACGTAGGCGATGCCGTGGGGTACGGATAGTTTGCAATAAAACTAGAATCGATTCTGCAGTCGATTTGACCAAAGTACTATAGTACTGGTCTTGTACGTGTTTACTAAGTTACATAATAGTCTAAGCACTTGGTAATTAGAGCTTGCTCGCTGCTACAGACCAAAGTGCCTCCAGCCTTAATATGTACTACGATAAGGCCCAGGCTCATTTTCCCCAGCCACGCCTTAGAAAGAATAGGTATAGAAGGATGTTTTTAAATGGACGTCTCACGATTTATAATACTTGGACAACCTGGGCTACTTCAAGGCGCGAGTGAATACATCTTCTAGACAATCGTGCTTCATCGTCGACCGCATCGTCGGTTAGCACCAGGTGAGATAGTAGTCAAACGTAAGCCTATTCAAATTAAAATAAGAACAATGCAAAAACACTTTATTACAATAACTTGAAACCTCATTTTCTTGTGTTATTGGATAACGAGACTAACCGGTCCTTTGCCTGATGGTGCTTACCATAACACCAGCCCATAACAATAACAGTGCCACTCTGAACTTTAAAACGAGGCTTGCGTGTGCTTGTTATTCTGAGGCATACCAGCCCAATAATTATTACCATCAGCCAATCTACCCGACCGCTTGTCTCAATATCCTATAGTTTTGAGAAGAAAATGGTTCCATTAATTTTTTATTTATTTAAGTCTGAACTTTAGCCCAATGAGACCTAAAAATTAAAAGATAATAAACGTTGTTTTATGTTCGTCTATATAATACTAACTATACTAATTATCTATTATAAGCAGGAGTTTGTTTTTACCGCTAATCACTGGAGCCACTGGTACGATTCTAAAAATTATTGATAAAATACATTGATATCCTTGAGTGGTTTAAGTTACATTTTATACGTATTTCACGCGTGCGCAGTGGGCAGCGCTAGTTCAAAATAAAACATAATAAAACTTTTGCTTTCACAACCAGGTTTCTACGCCTATTCATTCAAAGCCACACACAGAATCTCCTAGAACACGCCTTGATTGCCCTGTTTTCGTTGTTACACGCCTGATTGCAGCTATTTGTGATAGGACAGGATCCTAACCTCGGAATTACTTACTCGTTACACCTTTGTCAAGCACTGCATGACGTGTGATAGGCTGGCGTCGGGAGATACGATATTTAGTAATTTTGTGTCAGAGGAAAGTTACATAAGAGTTCTAGATCTTAGGTATCCTATTAGTATTATAAACGTGGGTTGGAATAGGTGAAGTTTTTACGTAGATACGTTGATCAGTACATGGATTCGCGTATCAAAAATCCTGGGAGCACTGGCTTTATAATATAACTAGCTGCTGCCCGCGGAGATATTGGATTTCACGGTTTTTATTTTTTTCCCCATTTTTTTCTAAAATATAAGTACCTAAGTTACTCCTTATAACATCAGCTATCTGCCAGTGAAAGTCCCATCAAAATCGGTTCAGCCGTTTTGGAGATTACCCGGAACAAACAGACAGACAGACAAGACAACAATTTTAAAAATAGTATTTTGTTATTAGTTACCGTATATACTATCATAATATGCATTTAGTAATAAAAACCTGTTATTTTGAAATTCAAATTTTGATATTAAACATACACTTCAATTTTGTTTATTTGTATGTATTGATAGACTTGCGCTTGACCACTATCTCACTTGTTGACAAATATGCAGCCACCAATGAAGTATGCTCGCTTAAAAATCCTTCTAGAAATTCGAGAGTAGAGCGCCAAAAAGATAGACCAAGACACCTGTAAAACAAACATTTTTCTATCTAGAAATTGTTACGTTCTATTTCTAACCTAATTACTTGTTTTCTTTGTAACTTCAGTCGCGCTCCGAAAGTTGCACACTTCTTGAAGGCTTGTTTTGTGATATCGAGAGAAGACAAACTGAACGCGCGTTTTGTTAAAAGAGACAAAGTTTTTGTTCGCTTGTTTCTTTCTATTTGATCAAGTCAGTAGTGAGGGAGCGTATTGGGAAAGTGATTTACGGATTGTGTCAAATTCAAAGGCACTGAATGGAAGAAAAAAACAAACTTTTTTACAGTCGGATTGACGTTTTTCTTTGGTTGTAGTTTTATTCTTGAATTACGTAATGACAGTGGCTTATTCCACAATAAGACATTTTTTGTACCTACCTACATGTAAAATAAATGGGTTTATTCGATTGTGGTTTGTGATCATCTATATACAAATAAATAAAATTTAAGTGTCTGTTTGTAATATCAAAATAACAGCTTTAAGTAACGGTACCTATAACAAAACCATTTTTAAAATTTTTGTCAGTCTGTCTGTTTGTTCCGGGTAATCTCCAAAACGGCTGGGCAGATTTTGACGGGACTTGTATTGGCAGATAGCTGATGTTATGCAACTAAGGCTACATTTATTTTTGAAAAAGAATTAGGGTTCCGCGCGAACAAATAAAAACCATGAAATTCAATATCACCGCGCGGGTGAAACCGCGGGCAGCAGCTAGTATCATAGTAAAATAAGAAATGTTAATAAGGTGATTTTCTTTATATAGAAAATTAACAACTACAAAGACAATTATTGTGATGTTTTTATAACACGCTCATATTTGATCCAGTTGCGGGAACCAGAACCGCAAGAAAAGTTTCCTATGATCCAATTATACTAAATCCCGTTACCGCACCGTAGTTTCGTAGCTTCAAAGATATTTTTTATGTTAAATTATATTCTAAACTCGAAGTGTTACCGCGTACTTTTTTATTTCACTCAGTACGTTATTTCAAGAGGTATTTCCACGGGTTTGTATCTAATATTCTTGGCACGTATTTGCCACATCCGCACTACGCTATTCGACTAATGTACACCGTACCTTAGGCTGGTTACCCAATAGAAAGCTGTGGGAAGGTTGGCGAATGTAAAGGTAAGCAAGACTTAGATTTGGGTTCAAAAGTTAAAGGTTAGCTTAGTATTATGATGGTTGTTGGTGACAAAATCGTCCATGCTTAATACCTACCTATGATGTCTCAAGGTAACGAGCTCACCGGTAGTGCCGCGCAGGCCTATTAGTTTCAAAGTTCTGGGTGGTACTGCAATTGTCACGGGCTGGCGTCAGCTTACCATCAGGCAAACGACCAGCATTGTCTCGCTCAAGGACTCTTCTTGGCGATTCTGCACTCTCTATTTTGATCGGAAAAGCCGGTGGTAGTGGTCGAGTATACGCGGGAGGCGAACCACAAACTTGACCACTGCCTCAGCTTGTGGTCCGGTTGCGACTCGAACGAATAGTTAGCGCCGATATAAAATATATGAAATATCTTGTCCGCAGCTTGTGGTCGCGGTTGTGGCCGGTTCAGTAGCCCAATATGCGGCAATACTAAATACTGGCAGGAGGAAATACACAAGACACCTAAGCGGAAAGTCAGTGCAGGTCTAATCACCTCCACGTATAATAAGAATAGACATTTTTTTTTATCTTGAACTGCTCCACAAGCTTTACCGCTCTCCACACGCCGGCTCCTTACAATCCTATTCCCGTTTTTTGGCATATTTATGCCATATGCCTTGTTAAGCCAAAATAGCCTGCGAACTTACCAGTAATGATAACAATAGGAGAAAAGCGGTCCTGTAAACGCGCTTTGTGTTGGGCTATAGAGTTAGCGAGTACGTTTATTAACACAGTTTTAAACTGTCACAGTTTTTACAACCTTATGCATTATAAGATATTTTCCGTAGTTATTTTTAAGAGAAGAGCTCCCGATATATCAACGCTGTCGCCAGCATTTCATGGGAATACTGGCGAAATATGAACCTTTGTGCTTTTGTACTATACAGGGTGAGTTTGGATTGGTATGTTATCCCGGAAGAGATGATTAGGACAATGGTTTTCGACAACTTGTGAGAGCCTCCCTTGAAAATATGTCACTCCAAATTTCCATACAAAAACATATTCACTTCCAACGTGAAGTGCGCGGCATGTTCTGGAATTATTTCCAAGTCTCTTCTAATCTACATCAACATTAACAAAGTGAAACACAGTTCCAGTGAATCAGCTGATCCAGGGCTGCCTGGAAATTTTGTAGTAGAATTTTGACGTAAACTTTAAATGATATTTCTTCAATGAAGAATTTCAGACTCCAAAAAACTCGTAAAACAAATGCTGTTCGTCTCCAGGAGTAAATGAACCCTTTCGAGGACATTTTTGGTTTGGACCAATGTCGGAATTATGAGCAGTTGGTACAATTTCGTGATTTGTACAAACACTTAATAATTATAAGTACACTTGCACGGAAAATTGCACGGATCCCGTGGGACTCTTCACGCGTTTAACTCCGGACACAGTACTTACTTAGCTAGTTTAGAACATTGACTATGTTAAAACGATACATATTATAATTACAAATAGACGCTTTTTTACACGACTGCACAAAAAGGAGTGTAATGTTTTGAGATTCTTTGTTCCACCATAACTTTAAATACCTGAACAGATTTGGATGTATGGGGTCTCTTTAGAATTACCATCCCCTCATATCATCCCAAGTGATACTGGCTAGGGCAGGCTTTATAGTCTTTGGGCTAGGGCAATCGCGTTTTTTTATGTAACTTTTGTTACATTCACTTGTTTTACATATTTTACTACGCATACAAATAATCAGAGGCATCACAGATTTTAAAAATTCATTTGTACACGTCTAACATCATTCGTGACGTGCTTGCGAAATTCTAGCGCCACGACGACGCGCGACGTTGAGAGCAAGGATTCCATTACAAAATATTTGTATGTCTACTCTTCGTATACCGCTTCCTAATAAGGAACGTGCTGGTTTTTTGTCGTTTTTGGGAACGAGACGGGCGGGGTGTTTGCCTGATGGTAAGCATAACCCCAGTCCATAACATTGCAGTGACACTCAGGACTTTAAACACAAAGGCGTGCACTGCGTTGCGCTCGTTTTCCTAAGACATTGGGTGTCTCATAAGCGCAGTAATTTGCTATTCTGCTCATCACAACGGAACGCAGTAATAGCACATTACAACTTGATGGCACATTACCTTCTAGACTTTGATGTATCGTTTTGAATCATTATTAGCCACTGCTGGGATACGGGCCATCTCTCATAGAGAGGTATGAGCCATAATCCACCACGCGGGCCCGGTGCGGCTTGGTGGATGTCACATGTCCTCGAATTTTGTGGTTCTTGAACATGCCGGTTTCCTCACGATGTTTTCCTTCACCGTTTTAGAGCCAGTGTGAATAATCCGCACATAACTTAATATAACTCATTGGTGCGGGCCGAGCCGAGATTCGAACTATGGTGCATCGGATTGAAAGTCGCACAGTTTCCCGCTCGGCCACACTCGCTCTCGCACTCGATCTTTTTGAATAAATATGTTTTATAAAAAAGAATATTATTATCTGTAAACCTGTGAACTTTGAGGCCACTGGTCTGCGTGATACCCCAGGAGATCATTGTTAGCAAATATGTTACTCTTTTTGTTTGTCCTGCCCTTTTTACTGACATAAAATTTGGAGCCCTTTTTAAGTAAACAATTTGTATTGCATTGTACTCTGTACGACTTTTAACCTTCGAGTATTTCTGAAATTGAAATGAAATTTATATTAATATTATTGAATTATGTGAGCGAGATAGAGTAGGAATGAGAACGGCCTCTTGATGACATTATTTACATGGTATCTTAACAAATCCTTATGCCAATTCCATACATTTCCCGCTACCTCTCAGATCATACACAACCGCTTGTTATAATAGTGTGTATGTGTGGGGCGGATATAGCTGACATAGCGGACGAGACGGTCGTTTGCCAGATGGTACACGTAACGCCAGCCCATAACAATTGCAATGCCACTCAGAACTTTGAACAACAAAGGCCTGCGCGGCAATGCAGCGCGTTCGTTACCCTGTGACATTATGTATTAAGTCGCATATACGTCCAGTAATTTCACAGAATACTTTCCTCATCAAACTAGAGCATAGCAATTCTTGCACTGTACCGTTGAGAACATACAGTCACCGAAACCTTTCCAAAACATATGACCGCTAACTCTAAAGCCCAATGTGTTCGGTCATTCCGACCAAGTTAGGACACGCCAAAGTAATCTTTATTTATGGCTGCGCAAACGGCCATTGTTCTGTTGATACCTGCGACCCGATTGGAGCTTACAGATGAAATCGTTACTGTAATTGACGTACTTTAGTATGTGGTAATGAAACATCTGTTTTGGATGGTTCTAGTGGTAGTAAAATCTGTTTCTAAGGCAGGTGGAAAAACGGACATTGACCTTTACGCTAGCCATAGGGGTGACCAACCTTTTTTAGTTCCAGACTAGGGCAATCAGTCCAACTATAAAAAAGGTAATAATAGGTATAGGCATCACAACGCACTCTACATTTTTGTTCTACATTTGTCTCTGTACGCCTCTTTATCACTGTTTGTGTCATCGTTCATGAAATTACTAAGACATCTCAAATTGTCGCTTCGCATTTACCTTGTAACATCGCATATATGTGGATAGGCTCAGCCTTCATCCCCATGAGATTCGCCGTATAATCCGTCAAATGATGATGACAGGGTGAGCTACGTAGATGTCATTTGAGGATCTGGAGTCTTATCTTGCAATGTAGACTCGATGATGACAGTACAATGAGTACTGCAGGTTTATGACTAAAGATGGCTGTTTGTAAATGGGAGACGACGCACATCAATACAAGCAGTATGGGCTTTAGGGTCAATATAACGTCAACTCGAATCCGAGTTTTGCACCCGCCTCTTCGCCTCTCTACGCCCCCTCTGTCCCCGGCCGGGGGCCGGGCGACAGAGTAGATCTAAACGAAAATGGTTTTAATGAGTGATATTTTAGGTAATTTCCTTTTACAATGATTATAATGGTTCTATTCAAAATGTATATCATATACCTATCATATAAACTATAAACTCTACCTTATATAGAGCATAGTTAAAATGCTAAGTTTTAAGATCTAATTTATTTATTGAATACTAGCGGTTTATTGTTCGCGTTGGAGGTAGCTTTGCGATTTTTTTTTTTGTCGAGATAATTTTATGAATTCCGTTTTCGCATCTTATACTCTTTAGAATGAATCCTGGACTTTACAATATACTTATTTCGAAGTGAATGTTGCAGTAATGTTGATACAACATAGGATCATGCTAAGCCATGTGAGGTAGTACGGAGGCTTAAATCATCAGAGTGAAACTATGCGATGCGAAGCGGAAACATCAAAGCAACTATGCGTCGGCACCGTTTGAAATGTGACATTACCACACTTCTATAACTACATTTTATTTTATTTTATTTATTCAACAAAATCATAAAAAATAAAATATATATAAAATCATAACATAAAAGGAATTACTGTCTTAGAGATCGTAGACCCTTGACGTTGTCTTTGCCAAATGGGAACTGTATCGCAAAAATATGCGTTTATTTTGCAGTTATAAATTAAAGTAGTGAGTTTGAAGGTTGTCGCTGATTTTGAAGGTTCGGTGTCAAATTGTAATCGTATAATTTTACATAATTAAATTATTAATAGGTATAGAGTCGGCTGTTTCATTTATATTGTTTTATGCTAAGTTGAATTATGCAAATAAAAATATTCATTTCATAAATAACAATTTAAGGAAATAAGTTTTCATTTTTATTTTTTTACTATGGATGCAATGTTTTTTCTTTCTTTTATATAAATAGCGAGCACATGACAGTTGAATTGCTACTCAGAACTTTAAACCACAAAAGCAGGCGCAGCACTGCAGTGTGCTCGTTAACCTGAGACATTCGGCATTATAAGCCCGATAAATAAATTCACTGACTACTGTGCTCATTAAATCGGAACACAGTAAAGATTGCCCATTACGGCTTGCTGCAGACTACATGGACAAAGCGGTGACACCCATTGAGACGGACACTCCCAGGAGATACACAACACAAACACCCAAGACCCGGGAACAAATTTTATGTTCACTACACACAGTTTGCACCGCCCGGGGAACGAACCTGGGTCTCCTCGTTGCGTTATTACCAACTTAGCCAAAGCACCGTCATCATCCTTATCTCCGATGAATAAGTACTTAGAGATTTTCCTTTAATATTCACATCGACCTATATTCTTTTTTGGACCGATATACATACCCTACCTACCTGTCAGTTTCCCAATACCTTGTTAAATCAATTGTTTACATAACTCTATTGATACTATTCCTGAATACGGAAGTTAGGCCGTCAGGGTAAACGTGCACTTTATTTTAAGTCAAGACCAAGACTATTATGTTGTTTATTTTTTCTGTTATTAAATAAAGAAGATACTTCTAAAAAAAAAAAAAAAAAGACCAAGACTACCGGATACGACTTATATCTTATCCTAATAAATTAAAGTAAAATCAAATTTTATCGGTCAGCAGGAACTATGCCCTAACGAAGTTAAATGTAATCTTGAATTTTATTTAGAAAATAACCGAAGATAGTTACTTTGGTCTGTATGTACAAAAATATCAGTCAAGTTTGATGACTTTTTGCATTTAAGGTCATTTGATAATTTATCAGCCCCTTATGGTATGGTTGGTATGTCGATTAACTTAACTTCTGTAGTGCAGAAAGGTTTCAGATTCAGTTATCACAAAGGGACAAATGAGCGTGCACTTTAAAAAATAAAACAAATTGTTATTGTTTTTACTTTTATTTTTTGCTTCTGGGTTGGGATTCCTTATAATAATATCTGTAGTGAATTGAAGTAATTTATACCCTACAGAAACTTCGTTTTATATATTTTTCTACTTTAATTGTCATTATTTTTGTAAAATCTATCAAAACACTTTTTATAACCAACGAAAATGAAATCTAACTTTACGCTTCGTGGTTGAGAAGCCTTTAGTTGTCTTACAAAGTGACACTAGAACTGGCCAAATGCCTATACAAGAAGGAAGGAAACAACCAAGCAGTTTATCAATGCATAAACAAAAAAATAAGAGCAGTGGTAAATGTATCCGAAATAAATATTTCAAAGTTACTTAAATGCTACAATATGACAATTTTTTGTCATGAATGTCTTGACTTACATAATGTGCGGTAACCCCTAATAATACGCAACAAATATAGCAAAGATACTTATCTGTCAATAACAAATCAGTTTACCGAAAGATTTCCCTTTAGCTACCAATAAGGCACTTCTTGTTTGATGATATCTGCAAATAAACGAAATTGCTTATTTTCTGATGATTTTGGTAACATAATATGCTTTGATAGTTATATATTTGATATAATGTTTTATGCTCTATATATCAATCATATAAATAGAAAGAAAGAAAGAAATACATTCATTTGTAGCCATTGCCCAAAGTTTAGGTGCATATATTTTATAGCTAAAAATAGAATATGAAAAAGTTAGGCATTTGACTACAAAATGGACACAGCTCAGCATAAAAGCGCCACCGAAGTAGCGCGCTCTTTTTCAGCTATGGCCCCTTTTGCATCGAGTAGCTGCAAAAACATGCAAATAAATAAATTGAAATAAATGAATAATGAAATGAGGAAAAATGAAATGAACGAATGATGAAATGAAATGATTAATATAATGAAATAAATAGTAGCTACCACCCCATCTGTTCCCTTGAGTGCTGACAAGTCGGCTGGTTGCATGGCAGGGAATAGGCCGCAGCATTATCTTTGGTCAACATCATAATCTACTGTGATTATCTAGACGCCTGCCAGAAGTGTTGTTTTATGGCAAAATCCTAACCTCGATTATGACTGGCTATCAAGTGCAGCTGCACTTGATAGCTAGCCGCTGGTAGCTTCGATAGGTGTTTGACGACAAATTTTAACATGAAAGTGGTAGCTAGGAGGACCTGGATAATTCTACTGCCATGATTAGGGTACTAGTAACCAATGATAACATTGAGATACAATGTTATTAGGATTATATAGGTAGGTACATTTAGGAGCAATGTTAGCCATAATTTCAACTGTTTACTCAATTGTAAATGCCTTCATATTTGTCAATTTTTTAACTTTTTTGGCAATAAATTGTCTTTATTTAACGATAAACGAATTGATTGATCATAAAAAAAACTGAGTCAACACCCTTATTGCCTCAAATGAAGATCTGCAGGGTAATTTTAATTCACTTGATATGATTCCTTGTAAGAAGACATTGTTTCTGATCGTTTATATCTCGGTGTTAAAATCTATAACAGCCTTCCTAATAGCATAGCTGACGCACCTAATCACGACTGCTGCTCAGCAAACCATACTATATGCGAGTTAAATAATTGAATTAAATTGAATTGCTTTATTTTGGAATCGCATCCAACAGACAAAGGGAATCCAAACACGGAATCATTCTGAGTGAATTAAAATTATCCTGCAGGAGTCACATTTTTAAACAGCTGGAAACTAAATTAGTGTCATTGACCTTGGTAATTTTCTGGAACGATCTCAAACCGAATTTAATCGGATTAATAGCCGCAAACATTTGTCCGCTAATATTAAAATGTTGTCACGCAAGTCACGCTGTAACAGAATTATCACTCTCATTTTGCAGGGGCCAATTTCTGTCGACGCGACGAGAGAATTCCAAACTTGATTGTTGGGCTATGGAAATGGCGATTGCCTTCTGTCGAAAGTTTTTTTTCATGTTGTTTGGTAACGAGACGATCTGGTCGTTTGCCTGATGGTAAGCATAACGCCGGCCCATAACAATTGCAGTTCCACTCAGAACTTTGACACTCAAAGACCTGCGCGGCACTGCAGTGCGCTCGATACCTTAGACATTTGGTATTAAGTCTCATAAGCCCAGAAATTTCACTGGATACTCTGCTCATCAAACCGGAACACAGTAATGCTTGGCGTCAGAATTCACGAGCAAAGCGGTGGTAACAACCCAGACGGACACTCGCAGAAGAGTTAGTCCTACCACTAATACGTACAAACAAGTAAAATATTTACGTAGTTGAAAGCAGGGCTTTGTTAACGTTACCAAATACCATCAAAAATACCGTTACTTAACGTTCATTCCACAGCGTTACCGTGCATAACGTTAAAAATATTTAACGTTAATAAGTAACATAACAGTATTAAACGTTAGGTAGTAACGTTAACATTAACGTTAATTTTACCAAAATCTATAAAAATTGCGCTGTTGTTCCCCGCACGTTCAAGAACCACAAAATTCAAGGACATGTGATATCCACCAAGCCGCAGTGGGCCCGCGTGGTGGATTATGGCCCATAACTCTCTCTCCGAGAGAAGGCCGGTATCCCAGCAGTGGGAGCGTAAGAGGCTGATATTGTAAAAATGTAAAGTAAGCCCAGTAATTACACTGCCTGCTTTGACCATCAAACCGGAACACAGTGGTGATTGCACAATACTGCTTGGCGGCAAAAAACCACGACTTTCTTTTTTTTTAAAAGCAATTTTGGTATAAAAATGTGCGTATTCTACTTCGCTGCGTCTCTGGCCCCAAGCTAAGCGTAAATTGTAAATCTCCCCGTTTTACACAAAGTGACTACAAGGTGAAACCGAAATTGTTTTGCAAATTGTTTACTTACAAATAAGAATTCTAGCCGACGTTAATGTTAAAGTTAATATTTGTGTGCTGATTGAAAGATTTTTATCTTATTTAACCAAAAAACTTGTATTTTTTCGAAATAATATTGCCCTTTAACAAAACTAAAAGACAAGGAAATAAACACATCTCAAAAATTTCGATGCCAACGGATTCGAACTCGCGTCTTCTGAGCTATCTAGATTACACATATTTGTGCTACCATTAGTATAAAATATATTAACTTTAGAATTAAACTAAATAAGTTTTTTATGGAAAAAAATATTTTGTGTTAAAATATATTACTGTAATCTTGTGGCCTCCTTCCGACTCCATGATCAGGACCCTGGACATCGTCTAGGATCGGCGGACTAGTAAGACAAAACCAATGAGACCAAACTCAATGGTGTTACGTCGTTTCATTACAGAGTTCCTATTGTAGACCGTAGACACTTATGCAAACGTGCGTTTGCGTTCGAGTGTCACGAAATCCGCGCTTGAAAGCGTTGTTATTCTGACAAGCAAATGCACGATTGCATAAGCGTCTACACTGCCCCATTGGCCGCCTTCCGGCTCCACAATCAGACCAGCTCTTTGACATCATTATTATTATTTTATTACATTGTCATCAATGAACAGACGTTACAGCCCTAAACAGATATCGTATTCCTCTCAGATCTTTATCTATATCTCTATGGTATTCCTATACGTGCAAAGACCAACAGGACTATTTGGTCGTTAGACTCCGCCTATTTAGACGGAGCACCAGAGAACCACCGGTGAAGCCATTGTAGCAAGCCAGCCAGATTTTAAGTCACGATATGGTCGGCGTAGAATATAAAAACCTGGAACTGGCTTTCAAGAGCAGCCGAACAAATCGAAGATGGTAGGAAAATCTTTTCTGCGAGTGTCCGTCACTGTCCGTCAGTGAAATTACTGGGCTTATGAGACTTAATATAATTTCTCAGGGTTAAAAGTGCAATGTAGTGCCGCGCAGGCCTTTTGTGTTTCAAAGATCTGAGTGGCACCACAATTTTCATGGGCTGGCGTTATAATTACCATCAGGCAAACGATTCACTCGTCTCCTTACCAAATAGTATAAAAAAGCCTTTATTCATAGCAAAGTAAGCATCAAATTCAAAATCTACGCAGTTATAGCATTAAGATGTGCATTGTTTTTAGGTATAGATAGGTACCTAAAATATGCTACGAAATGGTCCCAACAGCGTATACCGGCCAACGGCGCTGGTTTTCCGTTAGCTCTGTCTAATCTTTTCCACAAGTCTTTGTACACGTGTAAGATATTAGACGCTCATCACGTGTCTTCAATTGATGTTAAAGTACCAGGAAACGCTTTGTATTCCATTTTTGGGCACCATCAATATTAATACCAAAAATCTAACCAATAACCGAGCCTCATGACGTTGGGACCCGATTTAATTGTACCCAATCGGCCTATAAATCAGACACCCTTGTTACACCGGTCCAATAGGAATTTGATATTTAATCTACCTCTCGAAACATATCCCTCTTGGGCTTTGACTTGGGAAACAGGTTTCGGGTATGTATCCGTTGTGTTGTACCATTAATATGCTTCGGGCCGAAATTGGTTTTGGCATTTTGATTCATAATTCCTACTAGCTTAAACAGGGGACCGTGTTTTTTAAGGATTTTTTCAAATGATATATGAAAATAATGTGAACCGGTCTTTGGCTTGGTGATAAGCCCCCGTCAACGCTACTGGATCAACTTTGCAGCGCCCCAAGGCCGCACTCCGTTACATAAAGGAGTCGGGCTGGCTTGCGTGAACGCTGGCAGAGGGAAATGCACAATACACCCCACGCGGGATGTCAGTGCAGGCCTTATCTCCCCCACCTAGAATAAGAATAAGAAGCCCCCGTCTGCTTATAGAAATTGCAGCACCAACTGGAAGTTTTAAAAATATGGTAGTCGGGCGTTTCCTAGTGCCCTTCTTTGGTCGTAAGTAGGGATGTTAGGAATATTTGCTCTCGCATTCGCTTATATGAATGATTCGCATCATTTGGAATGTTCGCATCGTCAATTCGCATGAAACCATGCGAAGATTTTGCGAATGTGTGTTTTCAGGTCGTGTGTGCCTCAGCGCATCCACATTCAACAAATTGGATGACCAGACGTCCGGTATTTCGTCAGCCATTTATGGTAACCATAGCTCCTGTTATGTCATGCGGAGAAAACCTGGAGCTTTAAATCCGCCAGTTACTGAAAACACTTTTCAACAAGAGTCTTTCTGAGCAGCCCAGTAGATGATTAATGCTGGGGGCATGGCTTCTCTAGCTAGTTAGTTTGACACTGATTGTATGCTGTAAGTACTTAATAATTTTTGAACAGAAACAGCTGACTGCATTTATAATTGACGTCTTCCATGTAGCGTACCGCGACAAGCAGTCAAATTATCCTTATTAAACTTTCTTCATATCACAAGACATGGACTATCATGCAGTACAGGCAGTGATGGTGCTGAATTCATTTTTTTATTGTGGCGCCTCAGGTATGGCCTTATACCTGATAAGCCATCTGCTTTATTATTTCCGGGCTACCGTTCATCATTTATGGAAGCAGTAAGCGCAATCCATACTCTAAAAAATATTAACTAAAAATCTGTACGACTCAGGTCATCTACATTTGGACTCACGAATCACGATACCATGTTCCAAACACATTCAAATATGCGTGGACGTGAACTTCTGAAGTTTTTTTCACTGTTCTAAGGTATTGGAGAACTGAGTATTTGATATTCATTTCATCTTTATCAAGTACCGTGTAATTTACCTTCACACGTTCCTAAGGAAAGGGGTTTGACTAACGTCGAGGTGATCCTATGTGTTCCTTTTTTATTTTGAGGTACGGAATCCTAATAAAAAGTGTGGTGCTCACCTTTGAGGCTAATCCTAATCCACGCTTTGCACATTCACTATTCGACCACATCTTCGATTTAAATAAGGTGACATTGTGGTCAATCGCTAACCTATTGCGTATAAAAAACGCTGCGTAATAGGTTAGGTAATGCTGCAAGCTTTGACATCGCCTCAACAAGCCCTTTTGAAGTTTTTATATGAAAGAACTCTTTCACTATTTCTATTTATTACTCGATTCGAAAAATCTATTTTCCGCTTAATGGGCTTCCTTTAACGGTCCGTTTCTATTAAGGGTTTTCGAATTATCTGCTCGAGGAACTATAGTTAAACTCAAGCAAAGGAAATATAGAAACGATTCAAAGATTTACGAAAAAGGTTTTTATGTTTATTTCTTATACGTAAAAAACCTAAAGATACAAGTAAAAATTATTAACCTTGTAGGGTGCCTGCTTATATCTTTAATAATAATATGTTTAATCAAAGCAGAAGGAGGAGACAGAAGTGATAGGTGATCAACGAGCTCTTGCGCTTACCTCAGTCAACGTATTAGTTTAGCTATTCAGCGAGGTAATGTCGCCAGCTTTTTGGGCACCCTACCTGCAGAAGCCGCCCTTAATGCCGTTTTCATCTATAAGGTTTCGTTCAATTTTGTGATATGTGAGGTTAGTATGGATAGTGTTAATTAATTGACGATGATCAGAGTGTACATTTCTTATCGTATCTCCTAGTGCATGATACGTAAACATCACGACAATATGCTAGCTAAAGCACATAATTTGTAATTACTTTTACGCCTCCGAGACCGTGAAAGCAGTGGAGATAGTGTGGGGCTCGCTGTCATGCTCAGCATTCCACCAAAAACCATTGAAACGTTCCTGCTGGCTTAGTCATAGGGCAGGATTGCCGGTCCGTTTATGATCGCGACAAACGCAAAAAAAAACAAAGAGGGGTATGAGTATGAGTGTAAGCTGACACCCATCCTCCGGAGCAGAACCTCCTTGCGGGTAGACAGCACTTCCTCGCATGGTCCATCCAGGTGATGAGCCGATACACTAGCGCACCATCTTCGTCTCTATTAGCATGTTCACATCCTTCAACCGGATTGAACGCTGTGCAGCTGCACTCGAGAGCCAGTCCTAATCTAGGTCGCCATCTTGGACCACATCTTAAGATCAGGCAAGGTAGCGGTCAAACACAAACCTATCAGGTAATAAAAAAAACTAAACATACTATCTGCCATGTCTATTTAAACTAGCTTCCTCGGATATTCAGTTTCTTGAAAGTATATTTAAGTTTGTCTTCGACGAGTTTTTAACCTTCGTCAACGAGTATTTTACGTCGGAACTGTTAGAACTTTTCCAATTCACCGCTCAGTCGGTCAGTTCCTGCCAACGTGTACTTGGAACGCTAGATTTTGTTTACAAAGTTGTTGAAATCGTTGTTTGTACAGTCGTTGGAGTTCAATCGTATGCTAACGATAAATGAACAGGAATTAAAATGAAAAATATTTGCTGACGAATAAAACCAAATATAGACGTAGAGCCTTGACAGAGTGGTTCCAGTTAGAGAGAAGATCCGTTGGCCAACTGGCTGCCCGATGGGTATGGCATCTAAGCAGTCGCTGTGGAAAAAGACCTTTTGAATTACCGGTTCATAAAATCGTCTTCTTTTTCGACTTCAACCCGATTAAAACCAGAAGGTTGTTTCCTCTATTTTGTTATGATGTCAATCAATCCGTTTTCTCAATCAAATGTCTATATCGATAAAACTGGAAGTCGACCGCTAGAAACAAACATCAAAAAGGAGAATCCTGTCTGTCTGTCTGAGCGCTAAAACGCCCCGTACAAATTGGGCAGAACGCGTTACCTCGCATTTTCCACGCGGTCCGTAAAGATGTACTAAAATCATGCATTTTACTGATTTTGGCTGCGAAAAACTGCGTTTAAGTATATATTTGTCTTAGATTTTTTAATTAATGAAATTTAAATAATCTGAAAGTGGCATTAAAATTTCTATTGGATGATAACAAAAATCGTTGAGTTCGGGAAACTTTTAGATGCAATCAGAATGATTGTGGAAAATAAATATTGTTTGTAAATTTCATTTTTATTATGAAAATTAAAGGTAAAAAACTTATATCGTAAAATGCTTATATCTTTCGGCTGATGATGAGATTTTATTCGCAAAAATATTTAGTAAGTTTTTTATTTGATTTTTATTGTACCAGAAAGGTTTTACACGGTCATGAAACTTATAACGGTCATATAAAGGAAATAATGGCCGACGGTAGATTCTAACTCTTAGCTAAGGTTTTCTTCTGTAGCTAGGGAATCATTAGCTATGAGTAATACTCGACTCGTTGTGAGGTCTTCGCAACCTTTATGCGATGTAGATGAGTTATTTGAAGAAAACAAACGATTGAAGTCTAGTCTGGAAAGCGCGAATAAAGAGTTAGAAGATTTGTCCTTAAAAATAACATCACAGGATAAGCAGCTACATGAAAAACAGCGTATAATAATACAACTCAAAAAAATATGTTCTGGCAGTGTTTGCAGTAGTCGCAAAAAGTCAAATAAGAAAATTAGACAGGCCAGAGAAATCTTAAATTCCAGCGCAACCGATCTCGGACTACCAGCTGAAACAAAGTCACCTCAAGAAGATACATCATTATTACCTATTTCACCAGATGGCGCTATAACCAGCAGCAAAAAACATAAAAATAATGTATTGTTAACCGAAACTCAACATACACTAATACCATCACAGGTTGCTTCGCAAGATCTCGGAAAACAACAACAAGAAAAAAATGCGATCAAACCAGAAAAAGCGTCAGTGCAATCTAAACCTGTTAATAACAACAAAAAATCACGCTTATTAATATTAGGTAGTCAACAATTCTGCGGACTCTCTAGTACGTTAGTAGAAATGCGAAACTTGGTGACATGTTATGAGAAATATGACATTTTATCTATTGTAAAGCCGTTTGCGACAGCAAAGGACATCTTAAGTGCATGCTATTTGCTGGAACTCACTGAGAGAGATCAAGTTGTAATTTGCGTTGGTGAAAATGACACAAATCTCACAAAGTTGCTTATTGAGCTCTCAGGTGCAGTTAAGGCATTGAAGAAGTGTAATATAATAATAGTAAGTGTAAATCATAGCAGAAGTTTCAAAGAGGACAAATTAAATAATTGGCTTATGAATATATGCACACAATTGAGTAACTGTGAGTTTATAGCTATTAATATAAATCAATTTTATTCACATTTCGAATATATAAATTATTTATGCAGAAAAATAAATTTTATAATTGACTCACGCTATTATAATGACATGTATTTAAATTGTATAAAATCGCACTTAAATAGAATTGTAAGCAATAATACCCATAAAAAGAATACTGAAAATCTGCAGCCCCAGAAAGGCACCATACCGTATTATTTTCGAAAACTGAAAAATGAAAGCTCTTCTTTTAGTAGTGAATTACAGCCGGCACCGATTATTATCAGTAATTCACCAAAAAAGGGGACTATACCTTATTATTTTACGACGTTAAAGAACAATACTTCAAAAAATGATCAAACCACGAACGTCAATCAGCTTTTTCGTGCATAGCGTTCCTTCACTTGGTTTCACTCTATTCCATCAAAACATTGCTGGTCTTCTTAATAAACTTGACACGCTTGAGATATGTATCGACGAATTTTCTAGCAAAAATAATGAAATTGATATTATGTGTCTTACAGAAACATTTGTAAAGTCTGGTTCTGAATTGAATATTAAACTAAAACAATTTCAACTTGCTAGCTCCTTTTCAAGAGCACGCAAAAAGAGAGGAGGTGTGTGCATACTTATACGAAATTCACTGGGATTCAAAAAACTAGACATAAGCAGAGAAATACCAGTAGAAAAGTCATTTGAAATATGTGGCATAACAATTTCAACTCTTAATTGTATATTATTATGTTTATATAGGACTCCATCTAGCGATGTTAATGTTTTTTTCAACAAATTGGAGATTTTACTCCACAAATATGTAGTTAAACTTTCGAAAAAGGTTATTATTGCTGGTGATCTTAATATAGATACGTTGAAGTCGAGTTCGGCAGCCTCACGCCTGGAAGACCTTGTCTTAAATTATAATCTTACGTGCCACATAACCCAGCCTACCAGACAAAACAGCTGCATAGACCATTTTATCAGCAACGTTGATGGTGCGATAGGTAGTACCCATTCAACATATCTCTCTGACCATAACACAAGCCAGACTTTGACCATTCCTGTTAAACATAAAGACAAACAGATTGATTATTGGTACATTGAGACACGAAATTATTGTCAAGAGAATATTGATTCCTTTTTGCGGCATTTGTCAGCACTATCATGGTCAGAAGTTTTTGAAAAAATTGATTTAAACAGTGCATTCGATGTTTTTCACGACTTATTTTGTCTATTATATAATCTGTGTTTTCCAATAGAAAAACACAAGATCCAGCGTAATTCATCGCCTGCTAAATGGATAACAAAAGGTTTAAAAGTATCTACAAAACGTAAAAGAGAATTAAGGTACCGTTGTTACAAATTAAAGACATCTGAAAATAAAACAAATTATAAAAAGTATAGTAAAATTTTAAGAAAATGTATAAATATGTCTAGAAAAAAGTTGAGCTACAATTTTTTATTGACATCAAAAAACAAATGTAAAGCTACATGGCAAATCATAAAAGATCAGGTAGATTGTGAAAAATGTTTGGACAGTATCAATGCTATAAACTGCAGTAAGCAAACAATAACAGGGCCTCAACAAATAGCAGAGAAATTTAATGATTATTTTATCAGTATTACAAACACTACTCATGGAATAAATGCTAACAAAATACATGATACTTCAAGCATAAAAACCAATGTCTGCAGTATATTTCTAAAGCCATTAACAGACATAGAAGTACTAAAGATTGTCTCCTCGCTAAACAACACCAAAGCGGTAGGTTATGATGGCATTTCCACTCATATACTAAAACAATGTGTGTTTGTAATTTGCCCTGTATTAAAACACCTTCTCAACCTTTCCATTACGCAAGGTGTTTTTCCGGAAAGACTTAAGTTATCCGTAGTAAAGCCTTTATACAAAAAAGAAAACAAAAAAGATATGAGCAACTACAGGCCTATTACGCTTATTCCCGTTTTAGCTAAGATCTTCGAAAAAGCCATGCATCATCGTTTAACTGATTTTTTTGATAAATTTGAAATCATACGGGATGAGCAAAATGGCTTTCAGAAAAAAAAGTCGACTACTTTAGCGGCTTTTACCCTAGTACACAGAGTGGTTGATTTCATTGACAAAAAAATACCAGTTTCAGTCATATTCTTTGATATGAGCAAGGCCTTCGATTTTGTAGACCACAACATACTATTAAAAAAATGTGAGATCTACGGAATAAGAGGTCCTGCTCTAGATTGGTTAAAAAGTTATTTAACTGGTCGTAAACAGTATGTCGAAGTTAAAAATATTAATGAAGCACTAGTATCAACTTCCTTTAAATCTAGTGCTAAATGTAATAAAGTCGGTGTTCCACAAGGCAGCATTTTAGGACCGTTGCTGTTTCTACTCTACATCAACGATCTACCGCATATAACGAAAAATCAATGCGTGTTATTTGCTGATGATGTCTCCATTGTGGTAGCAGAAGAGAAAAATGACAGTAGGAATGGTACAATTAAAGATTTACTCACATTCGAGGCGGAATTAGTTGTAGATTGGTTGGAAAGGAATAATTTAAGAGCTAATTTATCCAAAACAAAAGTGATGAATTTTCAAAATTATAATAATATGAATAATAAATTAAACTTAAATCTAACATGTAAAAATGAATTGATAGACGAGACAGACGAAATGAAATTCCTAGGCTTTACATTGGACAAACATCTTAACTGGAAATCGCATATAGATCAAATGTGTAAAAGACTAAATCGGTTTGTTTTCGCTCTTAAAAGATTAAGAAGTACTTCGGGCCAAAACACTGCATTGACCGCATACTTTGGTTACGTCACTTCAGTTCTGAGGTATGGCCTTATGATTTGGGGTAACTCAACTAACATAAGGAGAGCTTTCATTACTCAAAAAAAATGTGTAAGAGCTGTTTGCGGAGTGGGACCATTTCAATCTTGTAGACCACTTTTTAAAAAACTAAAATTAATGACATTAACTGGTCTATATATATTTCAAATTGGCTGTTTCGTTAGGGAGCATGCATCATTTTTTGACCATTTCAAAGACAAATGCAACTCTAGGTTAAAATATAGAGACCCTACAAGGCTAATGTTGCCTACGTGTAGAACTGCTTTATGTAGTAAGAACTGTTTCGTCATGACTATAAAAATATTCAATAGAATTCCTAGAGACATAAGAGAGTTACCAATTAATAATTTTAAGACAAAACTCAATAAGTGGCTTATAGAGAAATGTTTCTATGACTTAAAGGATTTTTTTTTTTAAAATGTGATAATTTTATCTGAGTTTTTTGTAAATTAATAAGTATCAGAATTGCGTGTATTGACATTTCACTAATCTATTTCTATTTTATTTTAATAACTGAATTTTTCATTAAATGTATTGTAATTATTGCAATTAAATATGTTTGCGATTAAAAATATTGTACGTCCATCATTAATGGGACAAACTGTTGAGACATGTAATTATGCTAAGACAATTAATACGACATCTTGTACCTACACAGTTTCTACAATAAATTTATTTCATTTCATTTCATTTCATTTCATTTCATTTCATTTCATTTCATTTCATTTCATTTCATTTCATTTCATTTCATTTCATTAGAAGCCGAGTTCATTAACCTATTTTATTATAATAATATGTGAAGTATATTAAAATATTGTTTTTTTTTATATTATTGACAATCGAGGCGAGCTGGACGGTTGCCTGATGGTAAGAATAATGCCGGTCCATAACAATTGCAGTGGCATTCAGAACTATAAAACCCAAACCCTGAGACATGGACAGTGTTACCACAAAAAAGGCATTTTTAGTCGCCTGTTTAGCTAGACAGCGTCTAAAGATAAACGTCAAAAATGATTTATTAGAAATGTCACAACCGAATAGTGTTAGACAACTGTTAGACACTACTTAAATCAGGACTTATGGTTGCTCATATTTAATCGCGCGATTAAGGCATGTGTAGGAGTTAAACAGTGTTAACAGTGTTAAGTATAAACGTGTGTTTAATTTTCTGTGGTAAGACCCTAAGCCTTATATAAGCCCTGTAATACCTCGATATCCACACGTTCATTACACGCACGCACATTACACGCTCACGCGCGGTTTGATGTAAAACCTGGAAACATGAACAGTAATACGACGAGATAGTGGTGTCTCTTTCACTCTCTTGAAGCCCAGCCTGGGCTCAAAGCGACGATTGCTCCGCTACATACATCACATGCGCACCACCGCGTGTTTAGCGCGCTTTCTGCACTGAAATAACAGTGGTTGTGAAACTATTATTTTGATTAGAGATCATAGAGCCGGTGATCGTGGTTTTTATGCAGTTTGCACGTGGTCCGTGTTTGATCAATCGTGCATTAGCGTGTAATGTAAAGTAAGCCTTTTCAAATAAAAAAAATACATTCTATAAATTCGTACAGTCGTTCAACGAGGTACGAGGTATACTTACCTCGTCTCATCAGATTTCAAAACATATTATTTTGTGGATTTGTGTAGATATCCAAGTCACGTTAGCACACTAAAATGTAACTTAAGTCTACAAGTAGGTGGCTTAAAGTGTACGAGTGGAACGCAAAACGAATATTTATGTCTCGTGTGTTGGTAACTGAGAATTTTTCAGTGAATTTCTCAAAATAACTCTCGTACGTGCTGGAAGTGTCTAGCGTTGTTCTATCTAGCGTGGGTTCAGTGCCTCTTTGATTTATATAGAGACAGTGAACAGAGAAATATTTTTCAATAACTAAAAGTATTTTTTAACCGAGTTCAAAGAGAGTTCTTAATTCATGTGTATTTTTTTTGTGGCGATGTTAATCTTCTCCGCCAATTGTCAACCGATTTAAATTATTCTTTTTTTAATAAGTATGCAACTAAAGGACGCTCCGCTAAAGATGGAAACAATAGGGGATGAAATTTCGAAATTCTAAAACAATTTTTAATTTTGTAATGAAAAATATTTTATTGCTACATAAATATCATAGAATAAACAATAGTAATAATTCGAGGGTTTACAACATAGTAACTCACGATTACCACACTAGGCTAGACCTTTATTGTTTGCGTGAACCGAGACTCAAACCCTCTAAATAAGAAAATACTTTTTTAAAAAGCTTTGAATATAGCGTTAATTACTAAAAAATTAAAAAACACAGCTGCCCTAGCCAGTATCACTTGGGATGTTGTTAGGGTTCTAACGATAGCCCATAAATCCACATCTGTTCAGGCATTTAAAAGTTATGGTGGAATAAAGAAACTCAAATACATACATGAACCCTGAAAATATTCGTCTAATCAGTCGTGTCAATCAGGAATATCTCGATTGAATAAAACTTCCTTACACCAATATCAACACCTAAGGTGAATGGAACACACTGTGTTTCTAATGGTAGTTGTTGACAATACTTATTTAGCCATGTCACTCTACTCAGATGGCTTTAAGAAATCTTACACAAATCTGCCTATTTGCTCATACGAGAAGAAAGAAGCGGAAGGAAGGAACGTCCCACGTGACTCAAGCAATCGCACTAAGTCATTAAGGAAACTCCGAGTCAAAGACGTCTTTCGACAGCCAGTCCTAATTACACTTAGCTAAGTTAATAAAAGTTGTAGATAAGAGACGGAACCCGCTCGGAAAGTTGTTACGAGTGCTGATAGCGATCTTAATTCGAAAAGCTTGGGTTAGCTGCGATCCCAAGTTTGGTGTCTTGTGCATTTGCAGTGTGTTAATCTACATCAGCTTCCTAACTAGATTAACTTAGCTACTATTGGCTAATTTAGCTGCTAACACATCTAATTTTCAAGGTGGTAGCAAAGACCCTTAGCCCTGACCCTTCTGCGAGTGTCCGTCTGCGTAAGTACCACCGCTTTGGTCGTGACCCTTCTGCGAGTGTCCATCTGCGTCGATATCACCGTTTAGTATTCTGCTGCCAAGCAGTAATGTGTTCCTGTTTGATGAGCAAAGTAGTGAGTAAAATCAGTGGGCTTTTGAGACTCAAATACCTAATGTCTGTGGGTATCGTTACTATATTTATTTTCGGTATCGTATTTTTCCTGAATAAAAAGTAGCCCATGGTACTCTGCGGTCCATGACCTATATCTATGCCAAAAATCACGTTGATCCATTGCTGCGTGAAAGAAGAACAAACCAACAAACGTACAACCACACTTTCTCATTTCTAATATAAGTATGGATTATGAAGGATGCGGGTGGGATTATGAAGGAAGGGGTGACACACTGTGGCCAGAGCTAAGATCAAATAGATTTAAGCATCATCTCGCATCGAGTGCATCGACTCGTATAGCCATCAATCTAAACGAGGATATTCCGGTCCATTAAAGACATTTTTCTTTAAAAGCCAACGTTGGTCCTAGTTCTCTAGGCTCGTTTGAAACTGTCCAGTAGTCATTGATTTGGACTGATTCAAAATAAAAATTCTTTATTTACATGGGCTTAGGGCCCATTCATTAGGGGGGGCATTCATGAACGTAAAAATAAATGACTCTAAGATGCCCGTTCCAAATTGGTGTAGAGCGATCAAGAATAAGACAAGAAATTCATCAGCATTCTTTATAAAAATAGATTTTTGTTTAAAATTTAAGTCTAAGTATTAAGGTGGTCGCCAGGGCTCCTGAGCTTTTTGCCTCCATGCATCTTTGTATAATCCTTTATAGAATACGCTTCTTTAATGAATACATTCTTAACAATAAGTTTTAACTTTCCTTTTGGTAATTAGTGTGTGTTTTGTACCGATACCAAAAAAAATCTTTTATTTTTTTTGTGTGTCCGACTGTCCGTGTTTGTTCCGGCTAATCTCTGAAACTGCTGGTAATGGCTGGCCCGATTTTGACAGGACTTTCACTGGCAGATAGCTGATAGAAGGAGTAACTCAGGCTACGGGGACGAAGCCGCGGGGCACATCTAGTACTAAAGTAAAAATAATAAACAGTCAAAGAGTTAAAGCATTATTATGGCCCCTAAATTAATTTGCCCCGAAACTACGTTCCCCTAGGCTACTTAAAAGTAGACATGTAATGAAAGATTAAAATACAAACAAACTAACACACAGATAAATCAACATAAGGATTATCTGTGTCACTGGTGGCATGGACACACACGGATACACAACACAAACATGCAAGACCCCTATGCTCACCAGACCAAGTAACTTATTTAAGTTTCATTGCTGTTTCATAAATAGTTATTATATTCATTAAATACACGAAATTCAAATGCTAAAGCCTAAATCCTTTTCAACCTATAAAATAAAGTCCTACTTATCTCTTTAGTTGGAGAAATTCTAGCAAAATCGTTTTTACAATTAAGCTAGGTATATAACTTCGAAGTAAACCTTATGTAAATGGGGTCTTATGTTATTGTACTACAATGAGGTCGTTTAAATATTCTAACTTAGCAGTTTGGAAACAAACGAAGAGCTGCAGGCTTATTACGTATTTGACAGCAGTACAGCAGTAGCGATAGTAACAGCAAAGGACCAGCAAACCGGTCGCAAAACGAGAGTTTGCTGACTCTCTGTCTGATTTATCATACAAACCTGTCACTGCCGTTTGGTATTGTTGACGCGATTGTCCATCAAGGGGTGCAATGAACGAGAGCTCGATTGCTGTCTGTCTGATTTATTATACAAAAATGACGTTTAACAGACAGCAGAGATAACGAAATTTACGCCAGTCGCTATTGCGTTGCCGGCAAATACGTCATAAGCCTGGCAATATGTATCGCAATATTACTGAAAGAGCGAGTGTGGCCGAGCGGGAACTTGTGCGACTTTCAATACGACGCACCATAGTTCGAATCTCTACTCGGCCCGCACCAATGACTTATATCAAGTTATGTGCGGATTATTCACACACGCTCTAAAACGGTGAAGGAAAACCTCGTGAGGAAACTGGCATGCTCAAATTCAAATTTAAAATGCTTTATTCAAATACCAAAAACCGCGTGGTGGACTATGGCCCATAATTCCCTCTCTGAGAGAAGGCCGGTATCCCAGCAGTGGGAGCGTGAGAGGCTGATAATGATAAATACTGAAAGTAAAAACTGGAAACTGATCTAAGAGCACGTGCAGTCAACATTATGGAATACGTCCATTGCTGAACATCGGCCTCCACCGTGAAAATTTTTGCCATAATACAGCACACTTAGCAGATGTCTTGGTGATTGCAGTAGCTTATGATGTTGACCAAAGAGAACACTAAACAACTACTGATTATTCGATATAAAAAACTATTTGAAGCAACCTTTAAAATCATAAAACGATAATTACATAGCACATGCTACATACTCTTTCCTGTGCTTACACTCACACACACGCACACACGCACACACACACACACGCACGCACACACACACTCTCACACACACACTCACACCCACACACTCACACCCCACACACTCACACACACACACACACACACATGCGAGCGCACTACTAACGTGTATTTTGTTTTCTATGACCCGCATGTTAACTATTTACATCACTCGACTAACACCTGAGTTCGAGCGGAGGGGTATGCTGAAAACCAGCTGCTGCTTAGACTTAGTCTACGCAGGAAAGAGCTGAGCCTACCCCTATTGCCAAAATAATATTTAATTAATCTTAACTGTGTTCAAAATTGTGTAAGTAGGTATGTTATATTTGGCAATAAATGTTTTTTATTCTTCTTCTTATTCTTATTCTCACTGCTAATCATTTTCTGGACATTTCTGTAGCCAATTCTTACGGCACCCTTGGAAAGAGTTGGGGTGGTACCATTATTATCCGTGGACCACATGCTAGTTTTGAAGCCATTAAGGCTGAGTGGAAGAGACTTCAGCCGCCGAGCTGTAGGGCCACGCTTCGAAGCCTACTATGAACTTGAACTCGGTGAAGGAAAATTATCCAACCATTGCATGTTAGGGCAGGGTTAGGGCATTTCTAGTGCCAACCTGGCTAGCTACAACCCTCCGTCAAGTTATATCCTGCAGCAGCACTTAAGGTTGCGGTCCTTTTATATGTTTAACGCAAACACCTTCGATCTTCGTGACGATATCTCATTTACAATCAGGTAAGAAAGTAACTAAAAATCCATTATACCTAAAAATCCATTGCCTAAAAAATCCATTACCTAAAACCCATTCCCTAAAAAGCCATTACCTAAAAATCCATTCCCTAAAAATACATTACCTAAAAATCCATTACCTAAAAATCCAACACCAGCTCTTGCTACATGTTCACGAGAAAGAAGGAACATCATACTCCACATAACTATCCCAGTCTTGAACGAGGCATCATTCTTTGTATACATGTGACAAGCATGATCGATCACTAGGTATTATGTTTAGAATCGATTGTACTGTTTTGTTCTCGACTCATATATTGAAACATGATTATGTGAGACAGTAATAGGTTGTATTACGGCAGTGGTTATGACTTTAATAGATGACTGGATTATTATGGAAGCATCATTCTTACCTATAATAAATGACGATTCAACTTGGTAATGATGTCACGTTGATCGAGTTTTGTAGAGTTTTAACTTTGAAAAAGCTACCACGCTTAACAGGCGTCTTTTTATGTCCTGGAGATGAACGGGATATTCACTCTCAGTGCCAGGCTTCGAGGTGACATGAAATACCTGGGATATGATGTCACTAAGGTTGGGTTTCCAGGGGACAAGTGCTGCCTGGACCACGGAAGATTTCAAAGCGTTCCTGTAGTCCTGAAAATTGGCGTACGGAAGAAAACATTGGGGCAGTTGAAATCATAACCTTTTTCCGGCATAACCTTTTTGCCGCCCCACAGCAGAGGGGTACATATCCTAGAGGTCTTTTCAATGACTGTGTTGCTGAGAATAATGCTGGACAATAACTTTCAGTATCCACGGATAGAAACGAAGTAGTTCGTTCTTATTTCAAAACCACACGTCTTGCAAAAATGTTACAAGAATTGTATTATATTTTTGTTGAAATATACTACAGTTGGTTCATCCTGATTGCACTTGAACATAACGTAGCGTGAATTAATATTGTGCCTATTCGATACACCCTATACTATGTCGCAGCAATAAATCACTGAAGCAATATAGCGTGGATACTGCGTCAGCGACGCGTGCATCGATATCTGATGTTCATTTTGCGATAACATAGTTACCTCTCTATCACCTAGGTTAATCGATACGTCTGCCGTAGAAAATCACAAGTAATTAGATTTCATTGTTCATCAACTTGACTAATTTTAGACAATCTAACCTAAACGTAAGGATAAAGATGGTCATGGGAAAAAAGTCTACAGGAACTCTGTAACGAAACGATGTAACCCCTTCGAGTTTGGGCTGGACTGATTTGTCTGATCTGATCCTAGATGTCCAGGGCCGTGATGATGAAGCCGTAATGCAGCCACAAGATGACAGTACAAATTAAGTATTTTATAAGAGCTGAAACACGCTTTGAAACTCTCAAGGTTATTCACTAGGTACTTGCTTTAACTCGCGCTTGTTACAACACCGTGGTTATTTTGACAGCAAAAGGCAATGCATTCTTTCAAATTTTGCACAGATCAGTATTGTTTTACGCAACAATAAATCAAGGAAGCAATATTCAACGGCTTCGGTGTCAGCGAGAACTGATGTTCATTGATTGCGATAAGCGAAAACGGTGTGTAATCGACATTGGTAAGTTATAGTTTGTGAATTTCAGATACAATACTGCAATTTTCGGTACGCAAAGTATTTTATAGCGAACGTGGGCCCAAATTACTGGCGAGTAATTTGGCTGCAGTCAGCGGTTACTGCATGGTATATTTTGATGTACAGTAATCAATGGATGAGCATTGTGGCCGAGCGGAGACTTGTGCGACTTCCAATCCGTCGCACCATAGTTCGAATCTCGACTCGACCCGCACCAATGACATATCAAATTATGTGCGAATTATTCACACTCGCTCTAAAACGGTGAAGAAAAACATCGTGAGGAAACCCGCATGTTCAAGAACCACAAAATTCGAGGACATGTGACATCCACCAAGCCGCACTGGGCCCGCGTGGTGGATTATGGCCCATACCTCTCTACCTGAGATAAGTCCGGTATCCCAGCAGTGGAAGCGTAAGAGGCTGATAATGTAGTGACTGGACTTTTCAATGACGGCAATGGCGTCGTTTTGTTACAGAGTTCCTAGCCCACCTCCCGGCTCTGTGACATCATTATATTGCATTGTCATCCGATTTACATATGTTTGTAAAATTTCGGTTCAATCGAACGCCGGGAAGTGGATCAAATTTAGCTTGCGCGATTTGAACTAAACACAACATACATACATACATTCCAAATTAAATAAAAACTTGTAATAATAAAAATCCTCTCAAATGCACATAAATAATGCGCTAGCACAGCATTTCTACCCTAATAATATCTGGTACATTCAGCCGAGAAAAATCACTCCTTGCTGGACTTAACCTGAAAACTCAAGGCTTGTACGCTTTCAAATGAGTGCTTGAAACAGCTTAAAACACTCCCGCTCTTTAATATCTTAATTACAGCAAAATGTGCTCTTTTAGGGTCATGTTACCGTGGAACGGGAAATGAGGTTAGCTTTTACGACTAAAAAAACCATTATAACTCTTGGTATGTTGGAATTTTACAACTATATTACTGTTGTAGCTAGTAAGTAAATCTGTTGAGTCTTATCTGGCCCTCTAGATAAAATTCACACGCTTCTTTTTCCCCTCTAGCTAACGCCAGTACAATTTACGGGAATGACATTAGCTTGCGAGATGTCACTTGATTGTTTTTAAGTTGGTAGATGGTGATTGGACGGCCACTGGCGTATTTGGCTGAACATGAAGATCAGCCAAACTAACACGCGCGCCGTGACAAATTTTTGTCAATGATTTTATCGTGCATTTGTCTCGAATTCGCAGTAATTCGCATATAATAATAAATTACAAAAAAAAAAAATCTAGATAAATATTTTAAGATTTAACTGAAAAAAAGAATAAAACGGACCAAAACTTTACGGCTGCCGCCTAATGCGCGCGCGAACCAAAAAGTCCAGTTCCTAACCTACCTAAAACAATTTAAAAAAGTTGTTTCACTTTTTACACCTTTTTTTATAGGCTTCGCTAACTCCGCGCTGTTACAAAAGTATGTCCGGCCCGGAAGTAGGTAGATACAGTGTACAGGATAAGTTTCACAAATTCGCGAACTGCTAACTTTTTGCGAAGTTGTCAATGCAGCTGTTACCTTTTGCAAGTTTGTTGGGTTCGCGTAGTTCCTATTTATATTTCTTGGCCTTTTTGGGTAAATTGAAAAAAAAAATTGGCTTTGCTTACGAAACGTTTTAGTGTCTAGTTACGTCTAAGTAACGAAGACCTCGAAACCGTGCAAGCAAGCAATCAAGGCGAAAAAGGCAGAATGTCCCGGTGATCGATTGAGCCTAAATTTTTCATGCATATTATGTAAATTGGATGACAATGCAATATTATGATGTCACAGAGCTGCTGCCTTATCAGCTAACAATCTCGTGTTCGTTTTCAATACCAGACTGATTAAAACCAGCGGTCACTAGTCTTCGTGTGGAAGGAGTTGTCAATAGTTTTCGCTTCTTTTCGTTTTGTAAGATCTTATTTCTTTTAACCAGCGAAAATTCTATACTATTCCTTCCACACGAAGACTAGTGACCGCTGGTTTTAATCGGTCTGGTATTGAAAACGAACACGAGATTGTTAGCTGATAAGGCAGCTGGTCTGATGATGGAGCCGGCAGGCGGCCACAGGAACTGTGTAACGAAACGACGTAACCCCATCGAGTTTTGGCTCGTTTGAGTTGTTTTTACAAGTACTTTAATAATTTTCAGGATCCTGATAATAATGCCGGAAGATGGCCACAATTACGTATTTTACAAAAGCGTGTCTGTTAAAAATATATATTTCCACAAGAAACTCGTTCACGTCAATCTTGATTTCATTTGGTAAGCAGGTAAACATAAAGCGTGTAATTTTTACCTCTAGATGTTTTTTAGTAACAACTTTCTTTCATAGAGTACCAAGAAATCACCGAAACGTGGACACAAACCCACGCAAAATGTAGGCGTAGATAAATTATTCATATTTATTACAAAAGAGTGAATAGTAAAGGTCAGGTTATCAAGCTATGTAAACTAAACCAAGGATATCAAAATGTTTGTGTTCAGAGAGCGTATTTAGAGTTGATGGTAAACAACGGGCGTATTCCGAATAATGACGGCATTGTCTCGTTGGAAGAGTTGAGAGCTAGTTCCCATTCGACTACCTTTGACCCAGTGCCATGAATAGCGCCCCTTGCCTGGGCAACGCCCGTGCTAGGCGAGAAATGACCAGCAGCGCAAGTACGGATCTTTTCGATCGATAAAATTGACGGTTTTATCGATTTTTATATAATTTATCGAGCCTTCATACAATCGACAAAAGTTATCGAATAGCTAGGTTCAATCGAAAGAGAATATATAAAGCTACTACAATACTTAAGGATCAGATTTCGGTACTCGCAACATTCGACAAATTTATCGTTAGGACTTCCGTATTTGCACCGCAGATCCGTTTGAGATTAAAACATTACAGCCAGCTCGTCTCGTATCAAATAGTATTAAAAATATTTTGACAATCGCAAGGGAATCAAAACCTATAGAGCACTTCCCATTGACCTATATAGAATCAAGAAACTTTCCAAGAAGCTATGTCTCAATGCACAAGTACCTAAAGAAAATCCCAAAACCGAAAATGTGTACCTACTTACATCACAATACAATAATGGGGATCGACTGATTTTGAGGAGAAAGCTAAAACATACTCAGAAAAAGCGGAAAAAATCTTCAAGACTCTATCCCCGTGATGAACGTTCGTCCATCACTTACATATCCCTCATACATCCACATACATTATATTATATAGTAGATAATTATACTATTTACGTACCTACAAGTTTGTACCGAACCCTCGGTGCACGTGTTTATAGGTAAAAGTCTTACGGCCTTATTACAAAACGAGTTTTAACGCTAAACTGGAGTTTAAACCGTAGTTTTGTCAAATTTCTTATTACAAAAAGCAGATTAGCACTTAGGTCTTGGTTGACTATGGTGTCAAAGTTAGTCTTGTCGGGCACCTAGTTTAGCGACGGTTTAAGCATGTATTTTAATGGCGGCCACGTATTCTACTTGTCAAATCGTAAAAAAATTCATATATTTTGTATTAAAGTAAGAAGGGGTGGTGAGGTATTAGGAAGCGTGGATGAGTAGAATAATAGCTTTTAGCAAAATATATAGGACATACTTATAATATCGAAAGTATACATAGTAAAAACAGAATATATTACAAGAAATGACAGTACACACAATCAACAAAACATGTTGCTATGGTTACTTAGCCATAGTGTGCCATTGTATAGGTTGGATATATAAGGAGTATCTCCTTAACATTTTTTTCATATAAGTACGTAAATACCTAATTAGGATGTTTTGAATTACTCGCAATGATCAAAAGTCATTTAAAAATTACCTACAATATTTTTCGATATTAGAAACTAGTATTGTGTGACAAAATAGCTACTTATATTCCAAAATAAAAATTAGTACATTGTGTCAATTCTACATTTCGTGTATCCGTAGCATAAAGACATTTATTATCTGTGGAAATAATTTCTACCATAGCTACAGTTTGGTATTAAGTTGTCTTGGCTTTCTTCATCTTTTGTAATAAGGTTTGGTTTATAGGTCGACTCTAAAGATAGTTGAAGACAAATTGGTTGTCGACCAAAGTCGAGTTTAACGAGTTTTTTGTAATAAGGCCGTTAGGGTCTTACCACAAAAAAATTAAACACACGTTAAACCTACGTTATACACTGTTTAACGCCTAAATAATGCCATAGTCGCGCGATTAAATATGAGCAACCACAAATCCTGATTTAAGTAGTGTCTAATTACAGTTGTCTAACACAATTCTGTTGTGACATTTCTAATCATTTTAGACGTTTATCTTTAGACGCTATCTAGCTAAACAGGCGACTAGAAATGGTTTTATGTGGTAACACTGTTATTATTTTATATTTAGAACTAATACAAAAAGTTACGATAAATTGAAAAAGTTGTTAAAGTAAGATTTTATTTAGTGTAGGTAAGGGTGAATTTCAACCTGTAATTTTATGTAAATAAGCTTAGTCTGTCTTTTCGTGAAAAGAAAATATTTTTCTAACCAAAACTGACATGTTTTATTCAACCTCCTTCCTTTTATTTAGTACAAAGCTAGTCATAATCCTTCAAATAACTTCGTTGCGTGCCTATAAATAAAATAAATTGTTTGTGTGTATACGGTCTAGATATAAGATTACATTTTGCTTCCATACATCAGAACTGTACAGAATTTTGACATATGGAAGCATGATTCAACGCTTAGATCCGTCTTTGAATCTTAGGGTATGTACTATGTACATAACTCGTCCGTATTGAATACATTCATTATCAGCCCCACGCTCCCACTGCTGGGATACCGGCCTTCTCTCAGAGAGAGAGGTATGAGCCAAATTCCACCACGTGGGCCCAGTGCGGCTTGGTGGATGTCAACATGTCCTCGAATTTTGTGGTTCTGAACATGCCGGTTTCCTCACGATGTTTTCCTTCACCGTTAGAGCGAGTGTGAATAATCTGCACATAACTTGATCCAAGTCATTAGTGTGGGCCGAGTCGAGATTCGAACTATGGTGCGTCGGATTGAAAGTCGCACTAGTTCCCGCTCGGCCACACTCGCACTAACACATCAATTTACATTAATAGGCGCAGTAGTCATACAAAGACGGTCCCATCTTTCGTGACAACAAATAATTCTGTTCAAGCTCGCTGGGCAAAGGAGCCATCATTTGTCAATATGTTTGTTGATTCCCGACTGGCACTCTGCCAGCCGCTAGAAAGCTTTCGATGAGTTGGCCGAAGTCTTCAGGCAGACCCGGGTAAGTATCTATTTATGTAGTGAGATAACAGTGCTTTACCTTGGCACAAAGCGTTATGTGCTTACAGACGCGTATGTACAGCAATATCTTGACGCAAAGCACTGCAGGGGCAGACCATGAGAGCGTGATGAAAGTTTACACTGTCGCACCTAGGGACGCTGAATGCTAATAATAAGCTACGGACAATTTAGAAGTATTTACATAAAGTAATTTTTATGTATGTATGTATATCACCATAGTTATGCCTTCGGAGTATTCTTTTTGTTAATTTAATGATGTGATGTGAAAATTGCAAGAAATAGTTTGATTAGCAAAAAAAAGGGTGCGAGACCTGGAGCTTGCAGAGAGTAAAATAAATTTAAAAAAGCTACTGACAAGATTTTTCATAGATTTTGATGACATTGGTGCAAACTGAGCGTTCGAGTGGTTGTGATCGAGCTACATGGTGTTGGCGTTTGTGGCTGGTCTCCCACGCACTCTTGAAAACAAACGCCGGCTTCTCCCCGCCCGCAACAGAAACACAGAACAGAAGAGGCTTGGACGGGTAACAGGGCCCCACTGTTCTATCTATTTTGTGGGTTACCAGCGGCTTTGACTGGAAGCCACATCCAGCCACAGGTGGATGCGTCTAGTGGCTGCCACTACAGTATCCGCGTTTGGTGGCCCAAATTTCGGCAGCGCTAATTCCACGATTTTACCCGCGTGATTCCAACAAGAACAGTATTTTTCTAAGATAAAAGGTACCTTATTTTATACTCTCCGGATCTTAAACCAAATATATCTAAGTAAAATTACTACGATTCCTAGTTTGCTCGTGACGGCACACGGCGACACATTTAAACCTTTTTGTGCAATAAATAATCTTTAAAAGTTTGTGCCGTGATTCTAACTTACAGAATATCGCTTCGAGATCTGGACATTAGAGAGATGCCATTGCACTCATTAATTATGTCTATCTGGAAACCGGAGGGATGCGACAACACCATTAACTGAGACGCTTTTATCTTAACAGTTGAGTGAATCAATTGATTTAATTTTTGCTCATTATATATTCATGAGCAATGGAGCGAAGCTATAGAGAGGGTTCTATATGCTCGGGGTTTCCTTCCGTGATAAAATCCAGTATGAGAAGACTAGCTTCTGCCCGCAGTTTTCACCCGCGTTCCCACAGGAACCGTGCATTTTTCCGGGATAAAAAGTAGCCTATGTTACTCTCCGGTCCATGAACTATATCAGTGCCAAATATCACTTCGATCCGTCGCTCTGTTACTGCGTGAAAGAAGGACAAACTAACAAACCAACAAACACACTTTCGCATTTATAATATTAGTAGGATTCGCTGGAGAACTAAAGTCACTGACATAGCTCTCAATTTGACCCACTCTCCGGTGTTCGATTGAGTCGAAATTTTACATACATAATGTATGTCGGTTTTTTTTTACCTATTATGTAAATTGGATGACAGTGCAATATAATTTTGTAACAGAGCTACTGATGATGAAGACGGAAGACGGCCACAGAAACTGTGAAACGAAAAAACGTAACTCCGTCGAGTTTGGGTTTCTTTGATTTGGCATTACAAGTAATCTGATTCTCGATGATGTCCAGGTTCCTGACGATGGACCCTGACGGTAGCCACAATATTACAGTACCAATTACATATTTTATAAAAACTTGTCTCAAAAAATATACTTTTCCACGAAATACTTTTATCATAATCCTACTAACATCCTACTTATCCTATCCTACTTCCTACTAATATTATAAATGCGAAATTGTGTTTGTTGGTTTGTTGATTTGTCCTTCTCTCACGCAGTAACGGAGCAACGGATCGACGTGATTTTTGGCATAGATATAGTTTAAGGACCGGAAAGTAACATAAGCTACTTTTTATCCCGGAAAATATAGGGTTCCTGTGTGAATGCGGGTGAAACCGCGGACAGAAGCTAGTTAGAAATAATGTAAGATTGTGTACTGCCTTACAATATGTGTTGCTCTTTAGGCTTAAAGGCCGTATCTATTTCGAAAACTTAAGTTGTATTAGGCTAAGCTCTAAAACTTTACCTATAAGATACTTGGGAAGGACCGTTATGGTCACTAACAATTTGGCAAGCACAACCGGAGAAATACGTTCAATTTGTAAGATAATGATGTTTTCTTAGTTACATAATAAATAATCGATATAAATGTTTACTAAGAAACATTAAGTGTGCTTATGGGAACATAGATATAAAAAAGTACTTAATACATTAAAATCATTCGCTATATTGACTCATTTAACTAAACCATTTTAATTCACGTTTAATTGTATAAATTAATAATTAATGTGAATAATTTCTGACGCAATTATTCTTCAAACTACGCTTTTGTAACAAAAAAATGTTTTATATCCCTCAAAACAAATAACGCTCGAAGCGTCCAAAACCAAGCAAAACTCGATTTGCCCATCTTGCCAATTCATTCGCAGTCAACAGTTAAACGACTTGAATTTACGAAGCAAAAAAGAAACGAACGGAATCACTTCAGGCCGTCACTTCACAACAGTAAGGGCTTTATTAATAGTGAGCTCAGGGTTCAGTCTTACCATCAGCAAGATTTTGAGCTGTAAAAAAGTAATTTTTTTTTGTATACTTTTGAATAACGAGACGAGCAGATCATTTGCCTGATGGTAAGTATAACGCCGGCCCATAACAATTGTAATGGCACTCAGACCTTCAAAACACACTGAATTGTGCTCGTTATCTTGAGACATTAGGTATTCGTTTCATAAGCCCAGTAATTTCACTTACTTATTTGCCCATCAAACTGGAACACAGTAATGCTTGTACGTACTGCTTGGCAGCAGATTGACGAGGACAAATCGTGATCATACATCGTGTTGAATTCTTCAGCAGAAGGTCAAAATCAAACGATAAACACAACTGCGTAATTATAACTGAAGAGAAAGAAAAATATTGTGTAAATCTCACTCGCACAATAAAAACGAATCTAACAGTCATAATTATGCTAAAATCATGCTACAGAGCGTGACAAAAAAATAGACTTTCTATACGTATAAATACGATTGATTTCCTTATGCAATTGACTGAAAACGATTCGACACAAGAATCCATACTGTTTTTATTATTGTTAGCGGTTCTCAGTAAACAGATTCCAAGTAAATGACTCGGTCGGTCAAAAAAGTTTTGGCCGAAGTTTTCGTGAATTAAGATTCAATTAAGTATCATTAAGCTTGTTTTCCTCTGAATTAATTTAATATGAAATCTCGCTTTACTTATGTTTACATTCAATTTGACATCGTTTGATGAAGACATTGTAATCTAGGTTAAAGTGACTGAGGTAGTTGAACTCTGTTTATATGTGTAGTTAATGAAGTTCAATAACCCTTAGATGTGGTGATTTTGAAACGATAGTGGAAGAGTCATCATCGCTGATCTGTAGGTTAATGGTTCGAACCTTACAATAAGCTAGATATAGTTTATGGACCGGAATATAGGCTACTTTTTATCCGAGAAAAAATCCACTGTTCCTGGGAAATCGCCACGTGGGTGAAACCGCGGGCAAAAGCTAGTATTATAAATGCAAAAGTGTATTTGTTGGTTTATCCTACTTTCACGCAGCTACGGAGCTACGGTTCGTCGTGATTTTTTTGTTCCCCGATTTCTAGACCAGGGGCCTATTTCATAAAAAATATTAGTCTAATATTATGAGTATTATTCTCATATTTTGTATGGAGAAAAGAAAAAAAGCTCATAATATTAGACTAATATTTTTTATGAAACAGGCCCCAGAGAGTAATATTGGCTACTTTTTGGTCAGAAAAATGCGGAGTTCCTGTGGGAATATCCACGAGTTTATGTTTTTTTTTATTTGGTAACGAGACGAGCTGGTCGTTTGCCTGGTGGTAAGCATAACGCGGGCCCATAAAAATTGCAGTGCCACCCAGAACTTTGAAACACAAAGGCCTGCGCGGCACTGCAGTGCTCTCATTAACCTGAGACATTAGGTATTAAGTCTCATAAGCCCAGTAATTTCACTGGCTACTCTGCTCATCAAACCGGAACACAGTAATGCTTGCACACTACTGCTTGGCGGCAGACTTCACTCACAAAGCGGTGGTAACAACCTAGACGAACACTCGCAGAAGAGTTAGTCCTCCCACTAACAAATAAGAATGTCACGAAAAGGAAGCAAATCATTTCTTTCAATTAGTAGGACAATGCCACCACTACGCCGAGTTCCTTAGAATACTACTATTCTATTATTTGCTTTTGTTTTGCGTCTGGGGCCTGTTTCATAAAAAATATTAGTCTAATATTATGAGTATTAGCCTCATATTTTATATGAAAAAAGAAAAAAAAAGCTCATAATATTAGACTAATATTTTTTATGAAACAGGTCCCTGGTCTATTTAACCAGAAGATGAATTATAAATTTTATGTGAACATCCCTGTAGTATCAGTTAACACTTTTAAATTAGTTAAAGTTTGTTTATTACTGCTAATCTTTAAAACCATTGATCCGATTCTAAAAATGTGTCTACTAATAAATAGGAAGCTACTGAATCACATGTGCGAAACCTCTAGCAAAAGCTAATCGAGTATGAAAAAATTATTCTAGCTCTTCATTGATTTAATTGACGTAGGATTATCCCAAATTAATGTGTATCATACAAATAGTCAAATACACTAGATAAGGATCTTATTCAAGTGCCCACTGTCATCGGCATTCGGTTCGAACTATAGACGTGACAAGGGTCGACGGTAAGACAATACGGGAATTAATCTGTTTCGCACTTGCGTCGTGACATTCGATCTGATTGGAGGTCATTTGATAAATGACGATTGGCGAAGTCGGTGGGATACGATATGACAATTTTTGGATTACTTTTTTTATACGAGATAAGCAGGTCGTTTGCCTGATGGTTAACCTAACGCCGTCCTATAACAATTTTGAAGTTAGGACTTTAAACCAGCTACTGCACGGCACTGCTTGGCACCGCACGTTACCCTAAGACATTAGGTAATAAGCCTCATAATCCGAGTAATTTTTCTGACTACTTTGCTCATACACAGTAATGCTGCAAGCATTAAATACTTAGCGACAGACTAGAAAAGCGGTGGTACCTACCCAGATGAACACTTCTGCCATCTGGTAAAATGAGCCGGTAGGATATGAGATGACAATTTTTGAGTTACAGTTTTTTTTTTTCATCGGACTGGGATCGTTTTTGACGTCGATAAAACTTTTCTCCGTGTCTGTACAAATTACAAAAATTGTCAACGGGTCCAGGAGACCAATTCAAAATATGCATTACGTCAACTGACCCCGTGGGTTCATTCCAGCGGGATCAGTTGATAATAGCCACCGGTGTGAAATAACGATGTGGCACGCTTTTCCAGTAAATAACATCTATTCACTATCGAACACAAACAGATTGTTACGTATAATTAACACATTTTGCCAATTGTATTTGCCCATTTTGACATTTCAATAAATGTGAAACTTAGGCAAAAAACCTCTGAACACTAGCGACACATCAATTTCCACGTGGGCGAAGCCGCGGGGCACAGCTAGTCTTCTATATCTATACAAATAAATAAAATTGAAGTGTCTGTTTGTCATATCAAAATAACAGCTTTTTACTAGATGCATATGAAAGTATATACGGTACCTATAACAACACAACCATTTTTTAATTTTTGTCTGTCTGTCTGTCTGTTTGTTTGTTCCGGGTAATCTCCGAAACGGCAGGACCGATTTTACGGGATTCTCACTGATTAATTTTAGAAAATGAATTAGGGTTCCCCGCAAAAAAAATAAAACCCATGAAATCCAATATCTCCACGCGGGTGAAACCGCGGGCAGCAGCTAATCATAAATAAAAACAAGAAGCGCAAGCTCTCAGGCATCTTATGGGCGTTTGAAGCTGCGTGGTGAAAGTAGTCGCTTCTCCAGCCATTAACGACGCCACTTAGCTGAAACACAGGAAATGCATTACAGGGCGAGAGAAAACACCTTTAAAGAGTCTCCGTGGCTGGGGTGGGCTTGAGGGATTGTACCTATCTATTGGTAAGTGTACAAAACAGTCGGCCCCGCAGACTTAGTATAGTACCTACGATCTGCAGTTTGCAGCTACGTTACAACCTTTTCTTTTACAAGTTTGCATTTCTTTTTAGCACTAATTCAAATTCAAAATCTCATTTCTAGGTTTTAAAATAAGTAGGTACATGACTCTAATGCCCGTTTTCACCAATGGCGCCTACACAATCCCCTAACTACGGATCACTTAGCGTAAGGCTTCACCTAACTCTACCTCTAACTTAAATTCATTTTCACCGTGCGTGTCAGGTTGTTATGGGACACTTATTAATATGTACGTGACAGTCGCGAAGAATCTCAAAGCACAGAGTAATTGTTTGATAGGGGGCACGGATTGATTTCTGCAAAGAATTTCATCGTCATTTAGTGTCATGTAAAGCCTATGTAGGTTTAGAGAAATTCGTATAGACCGATCAATAGACTGATGAAGAGGCAAACAGAAGTAGAAGAGGTAACAATAATTCTCGCCGAGCGACGACGCGTTAGCGATGCCATAGGGCAAATGCCTAAATCATAAGATAAAATATGACCTCTGTACTAAACGAATATGAGCAATTCTCGAATAGACAATTACATTCAATTACCTCCATGAGAACAACATAACGTTATAGATAATAATTAATAACAGCCTCGGTCGTTTTATGATTATTGTACCTATTCAGTAAAAGCTCTTTTGCTTAGTGTCATAATTGTCAGTGTGTAAGTGTTTTTTTTTATTATTGGATTTAAATCTAATCTGAGCGAGGTCACTTGACCAGTAAACATGACGTCAAAAAATTATGTTTAAAATACACTTATTTTTAAAGCTGTTCCAAACGTCTTCCAAATGTTGAAAAACCGAAAATTGCAAGACTGCAAAGTTTTTAACAATCCATTAACATGCAACCTTCTAAGTCACAAGTTAAAAACTTTCCAACCTGTATATAAAAACAAAGTTCCATTATATTGTATTCCAAGAAGATAACCATACATCCATTCGTCCCTATTAATTCTTAACTTGTTACATTACTTCCTATGCAGCATTTCGTCTCTTTCTTTCGTATGAATGAAACGCACTTCATCAATTCGCGTCTCTTTCTAACGCGATGAAGACCCAAAACTTTTCTTAACAAGTCTTATCGTAATAGGGTTGTCACTTACTGCACAAAGTATGAATGTTTAGCTTATTGTTGTACAATGTGCAACTTGCATTTGCAACTTATACAGGTTTTGCAAAATCACATTACAAAAATACTAGTGCCAAAACAATTGAATCTCTATAGGGTGAATAGGTTTCCTCTGGGTGAGCGTGTTCCACCTTCGGCCTCACTCTCGCTTTCCATGAGGTGAAATATGGCCAAACGCAAACACATGTCATATAAAAATTGCTTCTTGTTTAGAAAAAAACAACATTTAGATAATGTGGTACATCGACGTAACATTTTATGATTCTAAATTCTAAAAATGACGATTTTACTAGGTGGTGGAACTAACTCTTCTGCGAGTGTCTATTTGGATAGACACCACCGCTTTACTCGTATAGTCTGCCATCAAGCAGTAATGTTCAAGTACTTCTGTGTTACGGTTGAGTGGAATGCAGTGCCACGCAGGTCTTTGTGTTTCAAAGTTCTGAGTGGCACTGTAATTGTCATGAGCCGGCGTTATGCTTACCATCTAGCAAACGAATCTCTCGACTAGTTAACCAATACTTAGAAAAAAATAGATAGGTATGAGAAGAACAGGGACAAAAACCACAAAGAACGAAAACATAGATGACGGATTTATTTATGAAAAGAGTTTGACTTTGACTTAATCTTGTCTTAACAAGCCATAAGGCCAAGAGCGGAGCAAGCACATTTGCCCAACTTCCTACTGATGACGTAATGTTTTCACTCTCTCAGCTCAACTTATCAGCATCTTTGGGTACAAACAAGTAGATCAAAAAAAGAACTCTTTCATCAATCTTACAAATCACTCAATTCACCTTATCACGTCAATGAATAGCCGGAAATTTCCAATCAGATCAGTTTTAGCAAAGTGTCAACCCTATTGGATGCAGTTACGACTGCCGTAATGAATAAAGTTTTGTTTGTCGCGCGAGTTTTATGAGTTCGAACATGTGTTTGTTTTTATCAGCTCCTTCTATATATAAATCTTTGGGATGCCTTTCTGGAGGCTATACGATTGTTTATTCTAAGTTGAATGAATAAGGTGAGGACTGAAGACTACCAAAGAGAATAGATAGGAAGGATGAGTAAATCTGTATAGTCTTTTTTAGTATACTATTGGATAACAAGACGAACGGGTCGCATGCCTGAAGGTAATCATAACTCATAATAATAAAGGAGTATAATGTTTTCAAAGTTCATGTGGACATTTAAAAGTTATGATACAATAAAGAAAAAGTGAGTATTTTTTATGCTATTTGGTAACGAGACGAGCTGGTCGTTTGCCTGATGGTATGCATAACGCCAGCCCATAACAATTGCAGTGCCACTCAGAACTTTGAAACACAAAGGCCTGCCGCGGCACTGCAGTGCGCTCGTTATACCCTGAGACTTTAGGCATTGGCTAGGAGTTAGGACAGTCATGTTTTTTAATTTTTGTTTTTACTATACTTGTTTTTCATTATAAAGAAAAGTCTCAGTACGGTCCGTTTGTCAGATTTTGATTACCTTAAAGTCAAAATCTGATGATGCACTCCCACAATAAGATGATGTAAGTCAGCTTCCACTTTTGATAAAGGAATTAAGACCCAATACCCGTCCTTAGTTTATCGTACTTAGACCACATCGTCTAAGGATTCTACCTCAGCGGGTCGCCAGCCACATAATTATATCCAAACAATTCATATTGAAATTCCAAATTGGTGGCGTTGCTAAACCGTCGCCAAGTTAATCATAGCCACCAATACATTTAAATATGGTCACAGTGAGGACCCAGTAAAGTAGAGCCATAAAACCTAGAAAGTTACTTTACATTATAACCGAACCAGAATACAAAAACCAGCTATTTAATACATATAAAACATCATAAAAACGATAGCCAAGAACATACAATTCAGGAGACTAACAATAATGATACCAAGATTATCGATGCGGGTTGCAAATACAAAAAGCACAGATTGACGGCGAAGAAACTGGGATTGCCAAAATATAGGCGTTGGATGCCGCTGACATTGACTTATTACCGATGGGATGTGGGGCAAGTGATAAGATTTAAGCGTATTGACTACCAGCTTGTTTCATTCTGAAAAAATAATATTGCCGATGATGGTATAAAGATGCCCATATAATAAATGCTTATCTTTGTATCGATACCCTATCAACTGACCCTAGTTGACCGTAGTTTTTTTTCCCGGGGAAATGCTTTTACGCACACCCCCGCACCCAGGGGGATGCGGAGATAGTGTAGGATGCTCACTGCACAGCGTCCTACACACTAAAACCACCGGGGTATTTTCTGTCGGCTTAGCCTCTGCGCGACCCTTTCAGCCATTGTCCGTCCCTACTCGGACGGACGCGCCTCGTGGAAATAACGCTCCCACGCACAGGCGATGCATTAGAACACTAGCGCATCGTCTCCGCCTCGGGAGGGCCCTACCTATTACAGGTGCTGGACTCCAGATATCCCCGCGTTTGATTCCCCAGGCACTCCCATATCCATTTCTACTGGTCCCACGCTGGAAGTCAGAGTGCCAGATCTCTTGGTCACCCTATCCGTCACTGCGGGGTCTTCGGTCCCCACTCAGCCCCTATGCTCCTTCCACTGAGCCCTCTGCTGGTCCCTTCAGAGGGACACGCGAGGGCCCTCTTCGCCGGGTTATTTGCTAACTGTCAATACCAGGCGAACGCAAAGGTAGTTGGCAGATACCCATGGTGCACCACGTGGACGTTACCCGGCATAGCGCCAGACAGGCTTTAGAGCCTAGACTATCTCACTTAAACTTTTTGGCTCTCGTCTGCCAGTAATTGTTAAGGTCTCAAAATGAGTTTAGCTATGAAGAGGTAACATCAGGCTAAAATTATTGCCAAAATACATGAGAAAGTTGAAACTTCGAACTAATAGAAAAGGATCTCCTCTGTTCGACGTATGACGATCACTCTCATGCTATCTGTTGTTACTTTCAAATATCAATATGGGTAATCTCTGTAGGTACCTTGTAACTTAGACCAAATAACATAGGCGTGTCTTCCGAAACTGCCTTCAAAGAAATCGTTTCTTGAAGACTTAATCAAACTTTTGTTATTAGAAATCCGTTTGCCTATTCAAGTCGCATTTAGACTCTTAACAGTACTTAAGAAAGTCTAGACTTTTAGAACAACCTCTAGGCATTTGTTAGTATACCCTTACCGGTCTTTATTCACAGTATTTTTGAATTATTAATTGTTATTAGAATAACTTGGACTGTTCTAAAATTTTAGTTTCGTTAGATGTGATCTTATTCAAATTGGCTGTGATTTAAATGTTGACTCTAAAAATAGCCAAGGATTCGGTACATTTCGGAGATGTAAAGACAAGTTTTATAAAGTAAATAAAGTCTTTAGTAGTTAAAATAATCTAGTGCTTATAAAATACTGCCTTATGTGTAAAGACATAATGGTTCAAATAGAAAAATAATACATTGGTACTGTTAGTACTCCTCGTTAACCACTCCCATGGATATACAGCTCGAGTTTGAAATGGTATGTTTGATGTTTGAAAGGGGATCAATCTACTCCTGGAAGTCAACAACTTTTGTTTTATGACTTTTTGAAATTTGGAATGTTTCATTGAAGAAATACCATTTAAAGTTTGCGACAAAATTCTACTACAGAATTTCCGGGCAGCCCTATATCAGCTGATTCGCTTGAACTAAGTCTAACTTTGTTAAATGATGATGTTGATTTGAAAAGATTTAGAAACAATTTCAGATAATACCGCGCACTTCACTTTTGAGGTTGAATTTCTTTTTTGTATTAAAATTTGGCGTTACGTATTTCCATGGGAGGTTATCACAACTTTTGGACAATCGTGGTCCTAGTCACCTTCCGGGATAACATACCAATTCAAAGTCACCCTGTATATACGTAGCTCATATATATATATATTTTTTCTATCTTTCGTTCCATGCGATAAAATTATGTAACCTTTTAAACTCAAGCATTTTGTACAAATTATGAATATGTACTACTTAATACTCGTATTATAAATGCGGAAGTGAAAAAAAATTGTCTCTATAGTATAGCCGAATATTTAAATCTTAGGTGACATTTTTGTTCTTTATCTTATTTTATTTTTGAATTTATTGACATTACATTAATATGACTAATATTAACACGCCTGCTTGCAGGTTGAATACTGTGACTTTTTTTAGAACATCTGAAATGTGTAATATCATGTATTCTTGCAAATAAAATCATTAATTTGAAAATGTTTTTGTTGATTTGTTTTTCTTGCGCTTCTGTGAGTGACCGACTTGTATCGTGTCCCCGTTTTTCACAACTACTACGTTTGATTGGAAATAGAAAGTTTACCCACGAAATTAAAAAAAAAGCTATGGTCTTCACACATTGGCTCAGTAATGTCACTGATGAACGGAAAATTAAACTTCCTAATTTACATTATTAACATAAATAACTTTTAAACCACGGAAAATTTAGAACAAAAGCTTTTGAAGATATAGTTACCCAGTTACTCGTAACACGTTTACGTGTCAGGTCAACTTTCTGTTCTACGATGTTTATTGTTTCAGCTGCGCTTTGAGTAAACAATGCGTTCTTTGTTACTGTAACAAAAGGCTGTAACGCTTGCTAGCCTGTTTTAGTAATGAAGAAACTGTTTAAGTTAGTTGTATGGAATAATGTAATACTCAGGTTGAGTGTAAGCGGAATAAACTAGGACCTGTATCTACCGTAAGTCTTCTAATATTTATTTTTATGGTTTTTCAGTTGAAAATTCATTGTAAACTAGCTTCTGCCCTTGGTTTCACGTTAATGCAGATTCCCAGAGTCACCGAGCATTTTCCGGGATAAAAAGTAAACTATGGTACTCTCGGATCCATAAACTATATCTATGCCAAAAATTACGTCGAGCCGTTGCTGCGTGAAAGAAGGACAAACCAACAAACACAATTTCACATTTTCGTACGGATGTCAGGATTCACTCTTTTGAGATCGGTAGCTAGCCAGGCAAACAGTAGGAAGAACTCTACCACCATGCCATGGTTGCATCCCAAGGTTTTTTTACACTGAAATTTCAGACTTAAAATTTTCCACCTCTGTTGCGATAACAAATTACTTGACATCAAATGAGTGAGAAGTTAAAGGCCATCTTTTGTACACTCTTCTTATAATCCTTTGAAGACAGATTTAGCTCTCCTTAGATAAAGAAGATTTCAAATTAAACAAAAGAACAGATATCTTCTTACAAACAGCCCCAAGCCGTCTTAGCACCTACATTCTATTTTATCAGATAAAACGAAAACAAAATTCCGCCCATAAAAAGGGGAGAGCACACATGATAAAATTCTCACAATATATCATCTTTTGAAACTTCCCACATGATAACTTTAGAGATACGCTATCGCAAACTTCGGTAAAGGTGTATCTTGAAATATTCTGTACGATAAGAAACAAAACTTTTGTTTCGCAATTGTTGTAAAGTTTTATCTTGGGAACTCAATAATGCGTGTGCTTTCGCTTTTGTTTGTTCGCAGTCTTTGTTCTTTGTTAATGGATAATATAAGGGTTCGCATAATTTCTTTTGACTTTAAAAAGTTTAACCTTTTGTAGATAGTGCTTAGTGTCCCCATATCTTTTTGCCCTAAGGCATCAAGCACCTCTCAAGAACCACTCAAATTGATTACATTACCATTGAGATGTTACATTGGTAATAGTAATTATCGACAACTATAACCCAAATTCTCAAAAACTGGCAAAATTTCACATAGTCTACATTCCATGTAACCTTATAAAACACTGCATTCCCAGTGACTTAATATTAAGTACTTGTTAACATGAGCAATTTGAAACGTCTCCAACTGGCTCAAACCATTTAAACATTTCTGATTTATACTATTAATATAAAAGCACTTTATAACTTAGCCGACGACCCAGTGAACATGGAAAGGCAAAGAGTAGGTATCTTAACAGAGGAGAAATACAGCGTAAATTTATAAAATGATCAGGATAGTTTTTTTTTTATAATATTGGGTAACAAAACAAGTGCTCGTTTGCCTAATGGTAAGCATAATGCCAGCCTATAGCAATTGCAGTGCCACTCAGAACTTTGAAATATAAAAGCCTGCTTGATACAATCTCAGGTTTATGTTGTTTTATTTTTTCTCTTCCAATTGGAATAGAAAAAAAAAACATAAATTTATGTTAATCCTCTTTTGAAATATGTGTTTTTGTTGTGACTTTATCTTGTATTTGGTGCATGCGTATAAAATAAATAATTGCTTCATAAGCCCAGTGATTTCACTCACTCGAGGTAGTGGAAAACTAAACCTAACTTTAAATTATTTTTTAACAATCTGCAATGCAAGTACCGATCATTTCTATAAATAAAATTCACTTATCTTATCCTTAACTACAGTTCTTTTTTATACTAATGGATAACTAGACAGGCCTGTCGTAAGCATAACGCTGGCCAATTGCAGTGTCACTCAGAGAACTTGAAACACAAAGGCCTGCGCAGCACTGCACGGTTGATTCATTATTACGAACTCACAATGTTACGTTGGATGATTTTAAACTTCACCGATCTGCTAACAGAATCTTACTGTCTATTTTAAAGCCTCTATTAGCAAAGTACTCGACGGTAAAAAAGAGCTTACTGCACTTTAAGTGAGGTATTATGCAGTGAAGTGTCACTGTGATTTATGCATGAAGGGGTTGAAATAGTTGTTTTGTACCCTGTTGCTTCTAGCCAGGACATTCTATAAAACATAACAATTAAGTTAAACAGTTTTATTAGTAAATTAAGTTATTTGTAGGGGTCGATATCTGATTATCCATAATGCGTTGTCCATCCGTCTCAGTATGGGATTATTTACCAGCAATAAAGGGCTAAAGCCGGCTATACAAGCTACAGTCTACCGGGGAAGTCTGCCTGTGTATGTGAGCCTTAGCAGGTAGACCGGTGCGTGTCTACCTAACGCCGGCCCATAATAATTGCAATGCCAGTCAGAACTTTGAAACACAGTCTTGCGCGGCACTGCAGTGCGCTCGTTATTCAATTCACATTTAAAATTCTTTATTCACATGGGAACACTCATGAAAGCTAAAATAAGCGACTCTGAGACATAAGCCCAGAATCTCAGAAGCCCAGTAATTTTACTGACTACTTTGCTCATCACACCGGAACACAGTAATGCTTGGACAATACTGCTTCGCGGCAGACTTCACAAGCAAAGCGGTGGTACCAACCCAGACGGACACTCGCAAAAGAGTTAGTCCTACCACCTATTGATGGAGCATTGGTTTCAGAATACACAAAATTAATATAACAAAACCTATAAGTGAAGTAAAGTCATGTAGAATAGGGGGGTAAGTGTTACGCCCAATTTTCCAAGGTCATTATCTCTTACAGGGGCTGTAATAAAAAATATTTTATCCATGAGCGTTTTCCTTGTACACCAAAATTAAACGTCAGTCAACCTTCCGGTATTTCGTGATATATTAATGTTTTGTATGCTATGGATTTTTTTTTGAGATTTGTATCCATCGCATCTGATCTTAAGTGACGATGAGATCGTAAATGGTAAATATGCTAAACCTACAATGGAAACAGGATCTCAAGAGTAACTTCCGAAACAAATCGGTTACATGTAAGTACTACAAAATACCCTACCACCATGCTAGTGAATTAGCTACTTCTGAGACGTCGTCGCTTCATTACACATCATCAGCTGGAATACGTCCACTACTGATTATAGACCTGCCCATGATTATAATTGGCCAAGATACAGGACACGAGCTATGGAGAGGGCTATGCTCGGAGTTTCTCTGCGTGATAAAATCCGGAACTACGAAATCCACAGGAGAACGAAAGTTACCGACATAGCTGGTAATTTGTATGAAAACTGATATTTTGTGTGACGAAAAACAGTTTTTTTTTGTATATCCGTCTCTAAGGCTCTAATCAAACCCTAGAGTTCTTAACAAATTTACTAAACATTCTAGGCACTTACAAAGCTAGGACTGGTTCAGGATTCACACAGAAATGTACATTAAAATTCCAAGAAATCCCAAGTCACCAGCTAAAGGATTTGGTCGTGAAACCCTACGTAGGTATACCTAGTCTATTTATGACTCAGACTTAGAAATTAATTATTATTTTTATTATTTATTTATTCATAAAAACCACAGCTCTTAAAAATCTTAACATTACTTATATACGTTACCTAAAGCCAATAATGGTTTTACATTTTTTAAGGTACTGCAAATAAAATAAAATTTAGTACTTGATGTAAATATTTAATATTTTTGTCAAGAATTATTATATATAATATTACTTGAAGTACTCGTGGATATTTGAAGATTTTTGGATAGCCACGTGTTTCCATGCAAACAATTTAAATCGTAGATTATTATTGTTAAACCGACTTCGAAAAAGGAGCAGATGACTATGTATGTTCGACGTATCACGATCTATGTATATTATTTTTAGGTAAAGAAGTTAGTACTGTGTTTATACATTTTCCTTAAAATCAGCCACTGTATCAAACAATTTCAGGCTGCTTTTCAGCTGTAATGCAGTTACGCAACCCAATCGACTTCAATTTAATAAAGCCTATTGAATTGCGTGTTGGAAGGATAATCTTAATTCAATTTACAGGCTGGAAACATCGGGAAAAGGATTGAAAAACGTCAATCATGGTTAAGTTGGAGTGTTTGTGATGGGATGAGAGGCGAGAGATTGCGTCTATAAGGTTAAATAATAAGGTTTATATAGGGTTGTTAAAAGTTTGTGTAGATATTGAAACGGCTTAGGTAGTGATATCATGTGACAATCCATAGGGACAGAGTACGAATTCATATTGAAGTTTTGACATCATTGACGTTCACTGCTGAGCATAGACTTCTCCCATAGAACGCCATTTGGATCGGTTAGTTGCCTCTTGCATCCAATGGCTCCCCGCGGCTTTATCCAAGTCGACGATCCACCTAGTGGTGGGTTGGCGTATACACTACTACGTCTTCCGGTTCGCCGAGAGCCTTTCTTCGCCAGTTGTCGATTATGAGAGAGATATATCGCCTACCCACTGCCATTTTGACAAACTAATTTTGAGAGCTATTTCGATGATTTTCGTTCACTTGCGTCCTGCGATTTTGTGTCAGTTAGGTCCATTTTGAAGTTTTTGTGAAATCCATAAAGATACTTTTTCTTTCTATATTAAATATAAAGAATAAGATATAGAAATATTTCCAAAATTCAAATTATTGAAAACCAACTGACTAATGTACCACTCCTTGTTGAAGACATACCAAAATAAACTAGTGTACGTCACGTGATGAAAAACTGTCTTTCGTCTTCCGCCCGAAAACCTTGAAATGCATTAGCAGATTTTAACATGATTTACGGGTTACCCTACTGGGGTTAAATACCCTATTAACCTTATTATTTACTGATTTATTGACCTTTTATAACATAAAAAAGATTTATTCTCGATTCATAAGAGCTGGAGATTACTTTCAAACACACAGCTCGAGTGGAATCGAGAACTTCCTTCCTAGAATGATTGATTTCACTCGATTTTTAGTAAAGTATCTCTAAAGTGTATTTCTATAGGCTCCTCAATTTCATTGAACGTGTTCCTTTGAAAATTTTATTAAATTGGCCGTTAAAGGTCAGATCTGGTCTTTTAACTATCTTTTATAAATTACTAAGTCAGAATCCCTTGAGTTCATTAATTAATATGGATCGATAATTTCTTTGATGTGAAATTCTAGAATTTTTTTCCTATTTTTGTCATAGGATCAGTGAAAGAGGCTCAACCTAAATCGGACTCCAAAAAATGTACACCACCAACAGCAACATCACTGGAACAACTGTCCAGCGATCCAGGGCCGTACTCCATTATGTAAAGGAGTTGGGATGGCTTGGGAGATCTACTAGCAGGGGGACAGTAGATGCCCAAACACCCAAAGCGGGACGTCAGTGCAGGCTTTACAGGCCCACATAGAATAATAATGAGAATAAGCAAAACCAGGTTAAAATAATATAACACCCAACCTTTGGAAGATAATTCCGAAGAATCGTTAAAACAAAACAATATGCGCAGGTTTGTTTTTCGCAAATCGGAAACAATATAGCGAGTTATAAAAAACTCCTAAAACAGCAGCTAAGTTCTGAGCGGAAAGCGAGACTTGAATGGAAATTCTCTGCTTACTGGATGGTACACACTGTCGGGAAGCTTGTCGAATATTGAAGTCTGTCGAGTATTAGACGAGACCAACTTTGTTTAACAAAAAGCATAGGTAAAGGTCACCAACCATTTCGAACCTAAGTTAAACTATGAACTAAAGTTTGCTCATGAAGCAAACTTCGAGAACAAACTTTATGGTCGCCACACAAACTTTGCCCTGGCCGGGGATCGAACCAAGAGTCTCGCTTTGCAGGCTTAGATACTACCAACTTAGCCACGGAGCTGTCAAAAAGCTAAAAGCGAGCTAAGAAATGGAGCAACAAGGCACTCGATTACGGATCAAATACCTACCAATGCGTTTTTCTCAGCACATTTATTTAATATACTATTTGGTATCGAGACGAGCGGATCGTTTGCATAACACCAGACCTTAAAAATTTGCAATGCCACCCAGAACTTTGAAACACAAAGATCCGCGCGGCGCTGCATTGCACTCATTACCCTGAGACATAAGGATTAAGTCCCATAAGCCCCAATAATTTCACTGACTGCCTTGCTCAACAAACCGGAACACAGGAATGCTTGAAAATCGGTTTTTGAGGCACGAACAAAGATGTGGTTCCCACCCAGACAGACACAGAGAAGAGTTAGTCCTATCACCTGGTAAAGTTTGTGAGCAATCTTACCTGTGTGTCACAGGGCCCAAGCGGCTTCAAATGAAACGCGAGAAGAACAAAGCAGTGAGACAATACGCTAGCAATCACTGAGATTAGCTGTTTCTAGGCTCCACATGCCTATTTTGATTTAAGTCTCACTATTACGGCATGTTACTATCTTTCCTTCCTTTACTGTTGTACTTGAAGCGGCCAACGGAGTCTGAGCAGGTATTCTTAGCAGAATGAAATTGTTTTTTCTATATAGATATTTGATTATCATGAAAAATTAATTGATAGATATCATAAAAAAACGACCGAGTGGGAACTTGTGCGACTTTAGATCTGACGCACCTTAGTTCAAATCTCGACTCGGCCCTGCATCAAAGACTTACTTATATCGAGTTATGTGCAGATTTATCATACTCGCTCTAAAATGGTGAAGAAAAACATCGTGAGGAAACCCGCATGTACCACAAAATTCGAGGACACGCGACATTGCGACATTCACCAAGCTGCATTGGGCCCGCGTGGTGGATTATGGCCCATACTCCCTCTTTCTGAGAGAAAGCCGATATCTCAGTAGTGGGAGCGTATGAGGTTGATAATCGTGATGGATAAAAAAAAAGAGTTAACATCCCTATTGTTGCAAAAAAGTTTGTGCTTGTGAGGTCTACCGTTACACTACAATCTTACTACACTTACAATCCATAAATACGTTCAATGCTTCAAATCCACTTTGAAATCCAATAAAATATTACTCCTATTATTCGATATTAAAATTTTATTGACGAAGAACTTTTAGTTCAAAAACGCAAAAACTATAAAGCATCCCGCGGCCGCCACGTCACACAATTCGTTCGATCCCTCTATTTCGGCACCGTCTGTATCAGTTTTAAAGTTAAATAATGTCACCAATAAACTGAACCCCGGATTTGGTAATTACAAATTCGGATCAGATATTTACCGATCCTTTTCAAATAGCTGAACGTTTCTAATCCTGGTAGGAGTTCCGATTTCGGTCGATAATTCGTATAGGAACGAGCTCTTTTGATGTCAATATCTATCAATATCAAGGAACTGGTATAAGTTCCTTGACCAATATAATTAATCGGTTATTTTGAAAAGGGCTTAAGTCCACTGGGTCTGATTTTTCAGGAGGCACAAAAACGTCAAATCCGAATTTCGCTATTCACGGGTACCAGGAGTTAAATGACTAAGGTACTCAGCACACGTCGTAACTTTGAGTTTCCATTTGCAGCAACCGGCAACACGTAACTGCGGCGCAAGTACGGATCTTTTCGGTCGATAAAATTCGATAATATTCGATAAAATTTACAGTTCAAATCGATAAAGTGGATTTTATCGAGCCTCAAAACAATCGACAGAAGTTATTGAAAAGCTAGGTCGAATCCAAAGAGAATATAGAGCTACTACAATACTTTACGATCAGACTTCGGTACTCGCAACATTCGATAAATTTATCGAGTTTTTCGGTTCGACAAATTTATCGAACCGACTTCCGTACTTTCGCCGCTGCGGCGCAAGTACTTATCTATTCGGGTCGATAAAATTCGATAATATTTGATAAAATTGTCAGTTAAAATAAAAAAGTGGGTTTTATCGATTTTAACTGTCAATTTTATCGAATTTTATCGACCGAAAAGATCCGTACTTGCGCCGTTTTTCTAGCTTTTTGCGCTCGCGGAATGTTATTCCATGTTATTATGTCGCGGATTATGTTCTCTTTGGCCGCCACGTTCACTAGCCTACACCATCGAGAAGAAGGGCAAGAAATTTGACGATGGAGTTTCCGACAGAGAAGTATTGTCGGGATTATATCTGTTTATGCAGCTGAGTTGTCGAATCAATACGGGAAATTTCTCTGACGGAATGCGACTCCTAAATATAAACTATCAGAAACAATAGTTTCTTTACGGAATGATTCCGAGTGAATTAAAATGACTCACGACAAACTTCACCTTGGCCCTTCTGTTACTTTCCTTCCATACTCTGTAGTATTTATTTTTTAATGGATATTGACAATAGTACTAGCATTGCCCTTAACCCAAAACTGACTAAATAGTTACAAAAGTGTTGTTATCTTTGATAAGGGCCAATTACAATTATGCCAAGGTATTTAGGCCATTAATGAATTTGTTATCTGCGCTGTACTTTGAGTGTGTTGATATACACTTGAACTGTGTGGACTGTAGACTTCTTTTTTAACCGTCTTCAAAAATCGAGGAGGTTCTATGGTCGTCTGTATCTATTTATGTATGTTCAGTGATGTCTCCGTCTATTATGGACCGATTTTGAAAATTCTTTTTTTGTTTGAAAGGTTGTACTCTCAGGATGGTTCCGGGTATTTTTTATATACGAATAACACCCCTAAATGTGGAAAAATGGAGGGTCAAATTTAATATATCACAATATTTTCGTCGAAGTCAATTCCCGCTTTTATTAAAAGCAATATACTTGGATTTAAGATTGATTTTATAATTCACTATGTATTATTATTCAACCAAAAATTGGCGAAACAGAAATTTGATTTTGACTTAAACTTCTAGATCAGCCATCTGTTTTTTTATAATATAGAAATAGGTGATAAACAAGCAAGCTACCCACCTTACCGCTGCCCATGAACGTCTGCAATACCAGAGGCATTGTCAGCGCGTTGCCTACCCTTCTCAGAGAGGAATCTCTTCAGATGGCCAAATTGTGGTCGGGCGGAAGCCATTCCACACCTTTCAGGTACGAGGCGGAAATGGTCGTGTAAAAAGCTTTTCAGAGCATTCCCCATTGTAGTACCTATAATGAAGGCAAAGTGAACCAATATCTCGGCGCAGGCTCAGTGGTTCTAATTTTCGAGTGAACTAATTTGAATAAACCTTAGCTAGCTAACGGTCTATTAATTGTGAAATGAAAGACCCGAAAAACACACTAAAACACGAAAATTTATTGATTGAATAGCAATCAGATTGTTAACGTGCAATTGAAAGATCGGCCCTTAGTGCAGTACCTACTTAAGAATTATTAAAGAAATAAAACTAAATATATAACAATCTATTATTAAAGTCCTACTTCAAAGTACTCCAGATACTAATGTTGTATAAATTATTGTAGTGACACTTACACTAGTTATCCATGCACTTATAAGAGTTACGCAAGCAGTGATTAGGACATTATTACACATTTCTAAAATATATAATATTTTGACTACTGTTTTTTTAAGAAAAATATATTAAATAAATATTCTATACTATTCGCCTGAAATTGAAAAATAAGTAATTAATGCTAGAATAAGTCGTCTGTTATTTATTTTTGTTGTAATAAAAGTTTCATTAATTTTTTTTCATTTACCTACACATATAACTTTAGCTACAAGAAATATTTTGTAACGTAAAGATCAATGATTAAGTTCAAACACGAATATAAAATCTCGAAAAAGGTTATTATCACCTACTTAGATTTGCCATCGAGAATGTTATCAGCCACTCCAAAACAAACTCATTATTATCAGTCAATAGTTAGGAAATTATGTGAAGGTTCAGTTTAATTGTTATAATCTCGACGTCTGTTGCAAATGTGAACCTACTTTAAACGCGAGGGCGTTGTCAAATCCCGCGGTAGGAAACAGTTGAATTTGTTTCACGCTTGGTTTTAGTTCCCAATTGAGTCGCGTTGCTTGCTATTTGCGATGGTTTAGGTATAAATGCTAGGTTATTTCTAGGATAGGTAACCAGTGTTCGCTGTGGTTTACAATGTTTAATTTTCTCTTGGGGTTGATATTGGTTGGGCTTGTGGGTGAGTCGTTTTTTCTGTCGTTTATTAGTCGCTTGATTACTTCGATGATTGTGGTATTGCAACGGTAAATTATGATGATATTCTTTTTGCAGGCTCGTCCCCAGCAAGAGATAAAGAAGGTGTAAAAATCGTAGGCGGTGAAGACATTGACATCAAAGTCGCTCCATACCAGGTTTCAGTTCAGTTCAGAGGCAGACATTCGTGTGGTGGTGCTATTATCAGCAATGATATTGTTGTCACAGCTGCACATTGTGTCATTGGGTAAGTTCTTCTAATTTTTGACATCAGAATTCTAATCATCACCTTTACAAAACGACGACTGATCAAAGGTAACATTAGTGATGTTGCTCGCTGAGCTGAAGACCAGGGTTTCAAATACAACGAGCTTGTGCTATCGGTAGAGGAAAAAAACCTTCGTGAAGTAACTTTAGCACAGCAGTAGAGACATTTTTGGTGCTTTCTTGATTAGTCTCTCCTCATCTTTGGGTAACGGGTATGGTAGATCGTTTTGAAATTAGATTGTTATTTAAAGCTCTGGATGGGACAGCTGTAGATCGTTGTTTGTTTGTAACAGTGTTGTTTGCTGTAGAGACATTTACCATGAAGGAACCTATTATATTAAAGCTATTTAAAACTTAAAAAACATTAAAAATAACTCACAACATTAAAAACCTTACAGAACCGTACCTGGCGACTACCGAATCAGAGTAGGCTCTTCTTCAAACATAGAAGGAGGAGTTGTCGTTCCAGTAGGAGACATGATTTGGAATCCTGAATTCAGCTACTCAAAGATGGACAGTGACATCGCTGTTCTGTGGCTATCGCAGCCTCTGGTGTTCAGTGAAACCATTCAGCCAGTGAAAATGGCTGACCCTGGAGAGGAGATTGTAAATGGACAGCTAACTTTGGTTACTGGCTGGGGGAACATTTTTGTGAGTAACTGACCTCTGTATAAAATTAGTTTAACGTTAAATGTTAAATTCCCAATCGTCGTTCTAGGACGATATTTATCTTTGCCAAGTGATGTTTAGTTTGTGCGATTGTTCGCTACGTCTCCATGCGAAATATTCAGGTTTCCAGCTAAACATTCACTACTTGAGCCAAATGTGAGTTTACGTGGAGAATTATGCTCTCATCAACCAATTTTGTATTTAGATTTTCTAAAGCTCTGTCGCTTTATTCACATGTCATCGAGTAACCTCAATTAGATTATCCAATGGAACTTCTGGTTCCATCACCTTAATTGTTTTTGAAGTCCTCGTTAAAGAACATAACACGCCAGCTAGCCTAACATTATATTATGTTGAAAAATTACTTAGATACCATGCCTGTAGCTAACTCCACTCTGGCATAATTTCGTTGTACGTATTGTAACTTTTCCTCCATTCCACGGATACCTAGTTTAGCTTATATCATGACTGCTTTCTTTTTGTCTCTCCAGGAAGGTGGTGGCTACCCATCAACTTTGCAGGCAGTATTGATACCAAAAGTAAGCAAGCAGATTTGCGCTTCGGCTTACATGCCGATTTACAACATATCTCCAAGAATGCTTTGTGCTGGTGTACCTGAAGGTGGCAAGGATGCTTGTCAGGTAAGAAATAAAAAACTACTGTACATCACATGATATAGATGATAGAATTGAAACTATTTCTCAGTAATGTTGATCATTGAATTTCATTTAACGATTGAAATCAATTCCTAATTGACAGCTGACAATTTATAGTAATGATCATGAAGATAAGGTCGAAGCTGGTAAACATCCTAAACTTAAAACAGGACAGTCCTTCAAGTACACATCGGAAAATGGCAGCGAATTTTGAACTTGCCGTCGGTAGCCAATCTGTCCTACCATCATGCTAAAAATGCCTGGTTCATGAGGCACACTTATACCCATAATTTCTGACTCTGTACACAGGACAATAATTATTGAAGAGCGTTACTTTTCATTCAAATAACTTCTAAAAATTTCTGTTCTAGGGTGATAGCGGTGGTCCTCTTGTCCACAATGGGAAGCTGGCTGGAGTCGTGTCTTGGGGCCTTGGCTGCGCAAGACCTGACTACCCTGGAGTCTACGCGAAGGTATCAGCTCTGAGAAACTGGGTCGATAACAACATCTCCTTCTTGAGGACGAAACACATGCTGAGAGCAACTAAATGATGACATGGATTTTTTAAATGGATTAATGAATAAATGGCTTTGGCGAAGTAATTTTTACTGCCTTTTTATTTTACTATTTTAAGACAGATCCCAATAAATGAAATGGTATGTTTATTTCAACAACAGATATACATAAAATGCTAAACTTTTAGTTTAGCTGCCTACTGCATATCTATGCTATCCGGCAGTTACACTTGAGATCCAGCTAAATACAATATTAGGGACTGGATCTTAAGGTCGGCTTAAGACTTAACAACAAACACAAGCACAAACTAAAATAAAGGTCAATGCTATCGTATCGAGATTCAAACCAATCACTTGTATTTTACTTCCGCATATACATTCTGGAGTTATGCAAGAAACAAATAAGTCTCAAAATTATATAACCTCACATTCCTATCACCCACTGTTACACTGAATAGACGTAACAGTGGGTACAGACAGACGTCCATAGAAAAAACACCTTTAGGGCCACGACCTTGAAACGACGGAAGAAATACAAATCCGCTGTAAGCTTCGTAAATTTATCCGAAAGATAAAGTCCGAAAGTGCGTCCAATAAATCCCGGTTTCAACATCAAATGTGTCGCGATAGGGAAACTTTACCAATAGAAACGCCGATTTAAATGAACGAACGTCTTTGGAACCGGATTTTACTGGGTCCTTTTAAAGTTTTAAAGGCAGTTCGATTCTTTTAATACGGGCCTGTGATGTATTGCGGTAACTGTTCGCAGACTGGGGAAGGATGGAAGGAAACTGAGTCAGTAAGTTGTGTAACTATCTAGCTTTGTTTACTAACGATATCTCGCTTGTACAGCTTGTAATTTCAACTGGTGTCAAGTAACGATGTGAATGGAGATGTTAAATTCATGCTGTTAAATTAATTGCTAGGATTTAGCAGCTAGATACTATCAAACTACCTAAGACCATATTCTGTCAAGACCGGGGGGCCTACCACCATCTCTTAGAGCAGTGTAAAACTGCTCTAAGTGGTCTGATGGTGGTAAAATGGTACAATTTTCTATGTAAGGTTAAAGTAATACTGAAAATTGTACAATTTTCAATGTAAGGTTAAAGTAACTGTACGGTCTCAATGTACGGTTCCTGTGGGACCGCGTGACAAATCGCAGGCAGAAATTATAAAGTAAAACTAATAAGCTGATTTTTATTTTGAGGGTGTGACGCTAGCTATCTGGCAAACGAATTTTGCCTCATGATTTTACGAAAACAAATATCCTCAATTTCAAATTAAAAATGCTAATCTGATTTTCCTGTCAAAAATATTCAAAACAGTCTCAAATTATACGGAAAATGTATTCCAGAAGCAGTAAAGTCAAACAGTGCAAAAATTACGTTTCCTTCCTACGTTACAATCGAAGGAATCCAAACATAAAGGGCAATAAAGGCAGCGACACACGAACATAGATTGCTTGGAGACAGAATGGAAGAACAAACACGGTTATTATGGAGCTTGATATCTCGAAGCCTTAGAAATGGCGTTTGGATATGTACGAGAAGCTATATATTCTGCTGTATTAGATTTTTCTTTATACCTACTACAAGGAAACGAGATAATCAACAATATGTGTTTTTTATGTTATTTGGTAACGAGACGAACTGATCGTTTGCCTGATGGTAAGCATAACGCCGGCCCATAACAATTGCTGTGTCATCCAGAACTTTGAAACACAAAGGCCTGCGCGGCTCTGCAGTGCGCTCGTTACCCTGAGACATTAGGCATTAAGTCACATAAGCCCAGTAATTTCAATGGCTACTCTGCTCATCAAATCGGAACTCAGTAATGCTTCTTGCACATCCTTGGCGGTAGACTTCACGAGCAAAGCGGTGGTGCCTATACCCAGACGGACACTCGCAGAATAGTTAGTCCTACCATTAACTAAGAAGTGATAGTAAACATAACAGTGGTCCCGGATGGGAATAGTACCACTCCGTCCCTTCCGGCAGGTGGCTTAAGAGCCGTCTAAGAATTCAAATTCAAAATGCTTTATTCATATAGGCTCCAAGTGCCCGTTTTAGTTCTTTTTTAACAACGTAAAAGTTTGTTTTTACTAAAAACTACCCATCATAGAAGACTGCACAATGGACATCATCTAAGATAAAATACTTGTGATGGCAAACCAAATTAGCACAAACTCAATGGGGCTACTTCGTATTTACAGAGTTCCTACGACCACCTTCCAATTCCATCATCAGACCAGCACTGGGATATCTTCATATTGCATTAAATAAATAATAAATAAATAAATAAACGCTTACACTCATACCCCCGCACTAGGATTCCCTGTGTCGCAGGTGGCATGGACACACACAGAACACATCACACAAACATCCAAGACCCGAGAACAAATTTTATGTTGACACAAAATCTGCCCCGGCCGGGAATCGAACCCGGGACCCCTCGCTTTGCAGGCAGGGTTACTACCAACTTAGCTACGGAGCCGTACATGTACCGTACACACACAGTCCATTGTCAACCAATTTGCATATAAACTTCCAGCTCAATCAAACACTCCCAGTGTTTAACAGGATAGAATTAAACATTCGGAGATTTGAACGAAACAAAGTAACAAACATTGCAAGTTAAATAAAAGCTTATAAAAATCTTTTCACACGTATGTGTACTTTTCAAATGACACGCTCCGTTTTCTAACGTCCCACAAATTGTATTAACTCCAATCTCGTGGCCTCAAAATCACGACCAACGATTTTCGGAAACATTTTATTAATTCAATTTGACTTGCTTTCGGAGAATTCCAACTGTATATCAAATATTAGCTTGTTTAAGGAAGATCATGCGTAACGAATTCTTTGAAGAAACATGATTATTTGGTTTTTGTATAAATCGATGTAGCTATTCCAATACTTTCAACAATAAAAAGATTTATTTCAGAGTGATCTAAAGCTTATCAACAACATTTCTTAATGGAAGTCGATGTAACAAAATTTATATAAAAAACACGTCTGCCATAGCTAGTGTCACTCGGGATGATGTAAGGATTCTAACTACCCCGTACATCCAAATCTGTTCACGCATTTAAAAGTTATGGTGGCATAGCGAAACTAATGCACATAACATAATTTGAGTTTTTGGTGAGCGCATTGGGAGACTGTAATGCTCACCAAAGGCATGTTGTTAATAAATAAATAAATAAACATGTACCCTAAAAACATAACACTACTTTTTTGTGCAGTCATGTAAAAAGTTATGGTGGAATAAAGAAATGGGGCCTAGGTTTGATTCCCGGCCGGGCAGATTTTGTGTGGGGAGCCACTCTGCTATTGGGTCTTGGATGTTTGTGTTGTGTATCAGTGTGTGTCCAAGTCACAGGGAATTCTAGTACAGGGGTGTAAGCGTGTAAGCGTTTATCAAAAAAATACAACCTCATTGTTTTCAATTTGATTCTTATTTAATTTGATTATTTGCTACCACAGCCATTGTAGTTTAAAAAACGATTCATTGCACGTGGTTCTACAGCATAGTCTTAGTAGTAGGACTACGGGACATTTTTATGCCCGTAGTCCTATTCATTAGGTCTACGACCAATAAACATTGCCAAAAGCCCTACTAAGAGCAATGAAAGCAGATTTTTCGATTGCCTCAAATATATAAACTATATTATACTGTGAAAACTTTCCAACTGACTCATTACTTGTTATTTATTTAACTACTTGTATTTTTTAATCTCGTAAACACTTCCACACTTTATATAAAAATCAGCAATATCTCACAAAATAATATAGATTTTTATACGCAAAACCTAACAACCATTCTAAGCTAGCATCAGAATAATAGCAGAGCAGGGATGTTGCATGAAACACAAAATAAATAATTACTGTCGTTATGTATAACGTTAAAATTCACAAAAAATATATAATTGCTACAAAGATAAGTACTGCATTTAAAAGTTTCCCGAACACAACGATTTTTTTATCATCCAATAGTTATTTAAATGTCACTTTCAGTTTCTTTACATTTCAATGAATAAAAAAAATACTCACGGCCAAATCAACAAAATGCATGTTTTAGTACAGCTTTACGGCCCGCGTTGAACAAATGACGTCAGATGTTCCGTCTAATTTGTATGGCGCATTTTAGCGCTCAGTAGACGTTTCTAGCGTTCAATTTTTAGTTTTTTAGATATGGAGATTATAAAAAAAAATGGAGTCAACATCCCTATTGTGAGAGGATCGCTTTCACAGGTAGGTGTGGTCGAACAATAAACGGATCATAAAAACGCGTGAAGTTTCCTTCAGTAACCGTTCTTTATACATTTTCGCTTGACTAAAAGAGACTTTTTCATGATTTTATATTATAACTTGTCCACAAAAGGTGTTTCATACGAATATATTCAGAAAGCAATAATACCCGCAGGTAAGGTAGTTTTTCAACCGGCAGGCTATCAATTCAATCTTATTTCTTTTTTATACTATTTGGTAACTTTCGTTTGCCTGATGGTAAGCATAACGCCGGCCCTCAATTGCAATGCGACTTAGAAGTTCGAAAAACACAAAGGCCTGCGCGGCATTGCAGTGCTTTCATTATAGCCTGAGATATTAGGTTTTAAGGGAAAACGAGTCGTTCATTTCTCCATACAACCGTATTTGGGTTATTACTCCACTACTTGACGTTTTAAGTCCAAAATTAAGAATAATATCGATTTATCTCTTCATTATCTAGGTTGATCTGCTAATTATACATAAAAAAAATAAGTGGCTTAAAAGTAATGAGCCTTCAAACATCTGTATTTTAGCACATATTTTAACGCAAGTTTGGACGTAAATAAATTACAAAAGAACTAAGAAAACTCAAAAATTAAGGACATAGTAACAAGCTTTAGTTTGTCGACATTTCAAATAACTTTGGTTTGACTAAATACATTCAGTAGTTTTGTCGTAAAACCCCAAGCACCAGAAGTCAATTCTTACATTTTTGCGCGCCGGTTTTCGAGTCGAACCATCGCGCGTCTCACGGAAATTTTACCACCCTGGCGGGGAGAGGAGGGCAGTGTCTCACGCACACTACAGTGCCCGCTGTGTGCCGCTGTTTCATTACAAAGTACTCTGTGGGCGAGGGCGGGCGGCCGGCGCGGGCGGCGGGCGGCGGCCACTATAATAAGCTATAAATAATTATTCACTAGCCAGTCTGCGTGGTGCGCGGCGCTAGGTTTCTGCGGCTACTGGTTGCACACACTGACTTCGTCGTAATACTCGTAGTTACGTCACTCGTCATCTTATTACATTGACCCTTGCTACTGTATATACGATTCAGATTTCTTTGCCTAAATTGGATGTGTGGCTTTTGTGTGAATTTTGACTGTGCTGCGTGAGGAAGTGTTTTTGGTTTTATTTGACATCAGAACAACAAACAATGGGTAAATCGTATTTTTGTCTGTTATCTATAATTTCCAATAGCTAGCTACCTATCTATCTGCTTTGCGATAGTCTATAATACAAAAATCATATAGATTGTTCGACTTACCTATTTAGGTAGATAGGTACCTAACTATTATTATTTTATTTGTTATTTATTACTTGTTATCTTGGAATGCAATAAGTAGGTAGAGATTCTGTATTGTAGGTATGTATATAAATAAAAAAATAAAGTAGATAAAGTACCTAAGTAACTGTCTTATTGTCAAAGTTGTTAGTAAACCTGTTTAGTAAAGATAGTGTCTAAAAGTTAAATATAACTATCACAAGTAAAATGGTTTTCTAACCATTTTACTGTCACAACAGAAGTGACTTAGACAACGGTTAGACACTTCTAAATCAAGATCTAGACAGTATCTAAAAGATAAACGTTTATAATGATTAGAATTGTCACATCAGCGGCGCAAGTACCGATCTTATTTATCGATAAAATAGACACTTCAAATCGATAAAGTGGGTTTTATCGACTTTTTATATAATTTATCAAACCTCGATACAATCGACAAAAGTTATCGAAAAGCTAGGTCGAATCCAAAGAGAATTTAGAGCTACTACAATACTTTACGATCAGACTTCGGTACTCGCAACATTCGATAAATTTATCGAGTTTTTCGATTCGACAAATTTATCGAACCGACTTCCGTATTTGCGCCGCGACTTCCGTACTTGCGCCGCAGAATCGCCTATTTAGTATTTAGCCTTAGACGCTTGTTTAGCTAGACAATGCCTAAAATTTAAACACAACTTTCACAAAAAAAGTAAAATGGTTAGAAATATCATAACAGAAGTGAGTTAGACACCGGTTAGACACTTCTTAATTCAAAGTTTGTGGTAACTTATACATATTTAAACATGCGATTAAGGCATGTTTAAGAGTTAGACGCTGTTTAACAATTTCTAATAATTTTATACGTTCATCTTTAGACACTGTCTAGTTAAACAGGCATCTAAATGTATGTTTTTGTGGTAATATTACATTATCAGCCTCTTACGCTCCCACTGCTGGGATACGGGTTTTCTCTCATAGAGAAAGTAAGACTCTCAAGTATGGGCCATAATCCACGACGCGGCCCCAGTGCAGCTTGGTGGATGTCACATGTCCTCGAATTTAGTGGTTCTTGAACATGCCGGTTTCCTCACGATGTTATCCTTCACCGTTTTAGAGCGAGTGTGAATAATCCCCAAATCACTTGATATAAGTCATTGGTGCGGGCCGAGTCGAGATCCGAACAGGGTCTGTCGGATTGAAAGTCGCACAATTTCCCGCTCGGCCACACTCGCCTCGCCTTTGTGGTAACACGGCTAAGTAATCTAATAATACCTAGGTACCTAGCTACTAATAGTGGCATAAGGTTATCCTGGCGGCCTGGCAGGAGTGCGTGAGACATTTTTAACCGACTTCAAAAAAGGTTATATGTTCGAATGTAGGTATGTATTTTTTATGTATGATTTGATTCTCCTTCAATTATAGACCGACTTTTTTGTGCCCATTTATGTGCCTAAGTAGGTACATAGAACTCCTAGAACTGAGTGAGGAGATGAGAGATGGCTCGCCTGATAGTAAGTGCCATGCTTGTTATTTGACTTAGAGATTCGTTTGGCCGCTAGTACAGTATACGGTTTTTGCCGTAAAAACTACGGTTGCTTCACCGTATGTATAGGCACGGTTGTCATGGTCAGGATTGCGGACACGATGGCACTACAGCTACTATCGAGACATAATATATTATAGGTAGGTACATAAGTTGTCTGTCTGTATGATCTTATATTCATACGCTGCGCCGCCGGAAACACACGGTCCTTACGATGATGATGATGTTGAATATAAAAATGAATGAAATGAATATGAAAGGTAAGTAATCTTTATAATAATAAAATTCTGTAGGTAACTACCTACTAAAATTCAGTATAGCACATTATGTTTATAAACTCTATCCAGTCACAGACAAACATTTTTCTGTTTAATTTTTTACACACTTACATACTCATATCGCTGCACTCATACAAAAAGTAGACGCTCCTTGCTCCGAAACGGCAAGAGGTAGGCGGGGGGTGCCCAAACTAATATTGTAGAGGGTCGCGAGGGCTTTCCGAAATGGCCGAAAAAGTGGCCGAAAAGAATGGCCGAAAAAAAATTTTGATCCGGCCGGGCTGAAAATTGGCATCCGGGGGTTTTCTGGGGTGCTGTTGGTCCCATTCGAAAAAAAAATTCAAAAACTCCATTTTTCAATATGGCTGCCGAACAAAAAGTTGTCCGGATTTTCGATGTCTTCTTGCGCCGGAAGTAGCGTGCTGAGGTATCAACAATGTTCTGGAAAAGTGTTCAAATCGGTTTTGTGAACATGGTAAAAGTACCGCGTGACCTGAATGTGGAAGGTTCACCATGGTACCCCCTCGGATCTCGGAAACGGTTGGGGTTAGGGGGGTGGCGTTCGAACTAATATTGGAGAGGACTCTGAGCAGATTTTGACCCACCAAAAAAAAATATGGGTCCCGAACAAAAAAACATGGCCGCCATACAAAAAGTAGAAGCGAATATCTCAAAAACGGTAGCAGTTAGGAAGGTGGTGCTCGAACTAATGTTGTAGAGAATGGCAAGGGATTTCCGAAAATTAAAAAAAAAATTAAAAAAAGAGACAAAAAATTTCGACCAAAAAATTAATTCCCGCGTCGCCGCTTTATTTTAATTTCGCTATATCTCCGAAGATACTCATCCAAATTGAACGATGTAAAGAGCAATATTGTTCTCGATGAAACACTCTCGGTGATAAACGTGTTTATTTAGATAAGGATTAATATCGTGTAGGTGAAAACACGGCTGCAAATAAAGTACCGTTTTTGGCCAAATTTTAAAATGGTAAAAATGCGAATTGCAAGCAAACCCGAATACATAGACATATGCTATCGCGGACTTTTTTGTAAATCATTTCAAGATGAACGTTTCTTCCATACATTATTTTCGTATAGCTCTTACCATATGGCCACATAACGCCTCGGAAACTGTAAAACGGGAAGATTTTTTCCGATTTTTCATCAAAATGGTACTTTATGTTCGCAAAAGAAACAAAACACGAAGAGCGCACCGTAGGGCCTTACTCTGAAAATTGAAAGTCCGAAGCTTCGGCTGAGGGATCGACATTTTCGGATCATGTAAGACAAAATGTCAAGTTTGAACGTTGGATCCGAAACACTTTCATAGTGGAAAACTGCGATCCGTCAGCCGAAGCTTCGACGTTCGATTTTCGGAGTAAGGCTCCTGGGCGCCGCCATTGCCTAAACGGGACCGGAGGATTTTGAGTAAAGTGGTGGTACCTATCTCATACAGAAGATCTTTACAAAAACTTTTTTTTTTTTTATACTTTACTTAGCAAAACCAACTCTCAATGGGGGTTGAACGCAAATTTCAACACGCGGGCAGCTTGCTGCCCGCGCAAACCTCGCGGGCTGCTTGCAGCCCGCGCAGGAAGAAGACCCCTTCAGGGCGTCCGGAATTAGTGGCCCTAATGGGGGCCGAACGCAAAACCAATACCCAATGGGGGTTAAACGCAAAATCCAACACGCGGGCAGCTTGCTGCCCGCGCCCACCTCGCGGGCTGCTTGCAGCCCGCGCAGGAACAGAGTCCTTTCGGGGCGTCCGGAATTAGTGGTCACAATGGGGGTTGAAAGCAAAATTCAACACGCGGGCAGCTTGCTGCCCGCGCACACCTCGCGGGCTGCTTGCAGCCCGCGCAGGAAGAAGACCCCTTCAGGGCGTCCGGAATCAGTGGCCACAATGGGGTAGCAAAGTAGGGGTCAAACGCAAAAAAGTAAAGTTGCTCCGATCGGGTTCAAATTTAAAAGTAAGAGACAAATCCACCTCGCGGGCCGCTTGCGGCCCGCGCAGGATCAAAAAAGCCTCGCGGCGGCCATATATAGTGGCAACACCGACGGCCAAAAACAAACGTGCTCGAAAATTTTGATTTCAAATTCCGAGGTCTTGGGGATTGCTGATAACGATAACCAAACCTCTTTAGGGTTGCCCACTGTTATGCCCAAATTCCTCGCGGGCCGCTTGCGGCCCGCGCAGGCCCACTACAGCTCGCGGCGGCCAAATTGCGGCCAGAATTAAAGTTTCTTCTATCGAGTTCAAAATTAGAATTAGGATTCCTGACCCCGAAACGGACACAACAACAGCCGAACGCAAAACAATACCCAATAGGGGTTAAACGCAAAATTCAACACGCGGGCAGCTTGCTGCCCGCGCCCACCTCGCGGGCTGCTTGCAGCCCGCGCAGGAACAGAGTCCTTTCGGGGCGTCCGGAATCAGTGGCCGCAATGGGGGTTGAACGCAAAATTCAACACGCGGGCAGCTTGCTGCCCGCGCCCTCCTCGCGGGCTGCTTGCAGTCCGCGCAGGAACAATACCCTTTCGGGGCGTTCGGAATCAGTGGCCACAATGGGGTAGCAACGTAGGGGTCAAACGCAAAAAACTAAAGTTGCTCCGATTGGGTTCAAATTCAAAACTAAGAGCCAAATCCACCTCGCGGGCCGCTTGCGGCCCGCGCAGGGTCAAAAAAGCCTCACGGCGGCCATATATAGAGGCAACACCGGCGGCCAAAAACAAACTTGCTCCAAAATTTTGATTTTAAATTCAGAGGCATTGAGGATTTTTTATTACGATAACCAAATCTATTTAGGGTTGGCCACTATTATGGTAAAACTCCTCGCGGGCCGCTTGCGGCCCGCGCAGGCCCACTACAGCTCGCGGCGGCCAAATTGCGGCCAGAATTAAAGTTTCTTCTATCGAGTTCAAAATTAGAATTAGGATTCCTGACCCCAAAACGGTCACAACAACAGCCGACCGCAAAACAATACCTAATAGGGGTTAAACGCAAAATTCAACACGCGGGCAGCTTGCAGTCCGCGCCCACCTCGCGGGCTGCTTGCAGCCCGCGCAGGAGCAAAGTCCTTTCGGGGCGTCCGGAATCAGTGGTCGCAATGGGGGTTGAACGCAAAATTCAACACGCGGGCAGCTTGCTGCCCGCGCACACCTCGCGGGCTGCTTGCAGCCCGCGCAGGAGCAAAGTCCTTTCGGGGCATCCGGAATCAGTGGCCACAATGGGGGTTGAACGCAAACTTCAAAACGCGGGCGTGTGCCTGAGATCCGAGATTTATTTATTTTTCTAGTTAATAATTACCTACATAAGTATTTAGAACGAGAATCGAGTACTACCAAGTACCGTCAGGCAAGGCGTACTCCGCAGTTTAGGTATAAAAGCTACAAGTACGCGTGGGCTCGACTTGTCGGTCTCGGGCCAAATTCAGCGAGCAGCCGTGCGTCGCGCGCCTGACGGCGGCCGGTTCGCGCGTTGTTTAGGGGCAGCGTAGACGCTTATGCAAACGTACGTTTGCTTGTCAGAATAACAACGCTTTTGCGTCGAGCGTAGATTTCGTGATACTCGAAATGCGCGCTTGACGCAAAAGCGTTGTTATTCTGACAAGCAAACTTATGATTGCATAAGCGTCTACGCTGCCCCTTATGTACCTACTCATTCACGCGCAGCGTCGCGATGTCCGTTCTGTACTGTAAAATTTGGCTACTATGATAATAAGGATCCGAACCTCACGTTGTTGCAATTTTTAATTTTTATTTACTTACAATATTTATATGTAGGTATGTATGTCTGTTTGTTTACTGTTTAGGTCAAATCTTGCAAGTAAAATTTGACCCACTTGACACTTCCAGGTGTTCAGTAGAGCCGAAATCCTACTATCCTAATATTATATCCCTACTAAACTAACTACTAACTGCGAAAGTGTGTTTGTTGATATGTGGGTTTGTCCTTCATTCACGCAGTAACGGAGCAACGAATCGATGTGATTTTTGGCACAGATATAGTTTATGGACCGGAGAGTAACATAGGCTACTTTTTATCCTGGAAAAATGCACGGTTCTTATGGGAACGCTGGTGAAAACCGCGGGCAGAAGCTAGTATACATCCCTACTAATATTATAAATGCGAATATTACAAATGCGAAAGTGTGTTTGTTGATTTGTTGGTTTGTCCTTCTTTCACGCAGTAACGGAGCAACCGATCGACATGATTTTTGGCATAGATATAGTTTATGGACCGGAGAGTAACATAGGCTACATTTTATCCCGGAAAAATGCACGGTTCCTGTGGGAACGCGGGTGAAAACCGTGGGCAGAAGCTAGTATACATATATATATAAAAGTGTGTTTGTTGGTTTATTGGTTTGTCCTTCTTTTACGCAGCAACGGACCAACAGATCGACGCGATTTATGGCATAGATATAGTTTAGGGACCATTGAGTAACATAGGCTACTTTTTACGGCTCCTGTGGGAAAGCGGGTGAAAACCACAGGCAGAAGCTAGATTTATACATATTTATATGTAAATCGGATGGCAATGCAATATAATGATGTCACAGAGCTGGTCTGATGATGGAGCTGGAAGGCGGCCACAGGAACTTTATAACGAAACGACGTAGCCCAATAGAGTTTGGGCTTGTTTATAAAAGTAGTCTGGTCATAGATTAGGTCCAGGGTGCTGATGATGGAGCCGGAAGGTGACCACAAGATTACAGTACCAATTACGTATTTTAAAAAGCTTGTAAGGAAAAATATGTTTTTCCACAAAAAAAATTGTTCATACTTCCAAATGATATCGAAAGGTACATAAATGCATGTCTACCTATAGGTAATTAGTTACCTATAGGTAACTAATTCCCTATAGGTAATTAGTAATTAGTTACCTTCCTACCAATTTTATACTTTCGTACAATGTACACACTAATGTATGCCGTAGGCCTATCTTCTTAGGTTATTGTATATTCTGTGGAGTACCTGTGCAGACATTGTGAAATAAAATAGTTTTCTTATCTACATTCTACTAAGTAGGTAGAGGTCCCTATCTGGCCTAGGTTTATTTGAAACTTCATTTGTTCACAAAAACTAGGGTGATAGGTAGACAACGACGGCTCCGTAGCTAAGTTGGTAGTAACCCTGCCTGCTAAGCGAGGGGTCCCGGGTTCGATTCCCGGCCGGGGCAGCTTTTGTGTAAGCATAAAGTTTGTTCTCGGGTCTTAGATGTTTGTGATGTGTATCTGTGTCTGTGTCCATGCCACCTGCGACAAAGAGAATCCTAGTGCGGACGTATGAGTGTAAGCGTTTATTATTATTATTATAACCGGTAACTAAATATTTAGATTACACCTAATCAGAAGAGATGACTCGCACTATGTATTATGTATTCTGTGGTACCGTCTCAATATGTACCTTCACAATGTTTTACCACTCAGGTTGTATAATTATTTATTATTATCTAGATACATGGCTGTATTCGATTTAATAAAAAATATTTATAAATTAACATTATTATTATTTACTAAACACATTTCCTAACAAATTTCCTGAGTCTTGGTGATGTAGGTACTTACCTATTTCATTTCTATAAGTATTAGATACTTATGATAGATAATCTTTTTCAATGTAACCAACGCTATAGGCATATAAGACAGGGTAGTACCCAAGTACGGCACTTTTTATGCGTTTAGAATGAACGCATTCCACTGAACTAAGACGCACAATAAAATAACTATCGCACGCGTAGTCTTTCGTAGCGTTCGCGAGTTTCATTGAATCGCTTTCCAATATTCTTCAATGAGATCGCGCATGTGTGCGTAGCAGCGAGCTGCGGAAGGTTACGCGACCTTGCGAGAGTGTGTATGCGCGAGCATTAGCTTCGTACTACTCATCGCTGCAGAGCCTTACCTTGTCCCACGAATGTTAGACGAAATAGCATGCATTTTAGCCGCGCCCACCGATGAGTTGGAGGGTTTGGCTCGTAGGCTCTTAAGTCTCATAAGCCCAGTAATTTCACTGGCTACTTATCTCATCAAACCGGAGCACAGTAATTAAAGGTTTTATTTATGTATCTGTTTGTTTCTGGAACTCATTTTAAGTTGGTTCGTTGGATGAGCGCCTTCGGCGCTGTGCCACCTTTTCAGTGACGCTGAAAAGTTAAACCAACAAACTGCAGGATCTTTAAAGAAGCAGGGTTATCAGCTTTAACAGCCTGACATATTTCAGAGACAATAACTGCGCTAGATCCCCACCATATATGCTCGCGCCGCTGCACTCAATTTTAGAGATATGATTCTTAAATTCTGAAATATTGAGTGCTGTTTCGCTATGAAGCAGCTGTTCGGTTTGAAATGGAATTCACATCGTTTGTTCGGTTGTCGTTCTGGTGAAACGTGCATCGAATACGGATTCCATTACTTTTCTCGCTTGCATGTTGTCTATGGTGTTTCTACGTGGGGGGGAGTAATAAACTTGGAAGAGTTCTCGTTTGAGTAGAAGTGCATGCTTTAAAAAGATTGTTTCATGAACAATGAGTTTCGAAGAATGTAGTCACCTATATTCAAAGAGATTCCACTACTTCTCTTTAATCATTGCCTATATTACCTACGTTACTTCCGTCATCATACCGTAACACAATAATTCTTTAACAATACTGCTTGGCGGCAGACTTCACTCACAAAGCAGTGGTACCAACCCAGACGGATACTCGCAGAAGAGTTAGTCCTACCACCTAGTAATTTACTCTCTCGCACACGCCTAAAGTTACCTAAAGATCATGTTCTATCCTTCCATGAAAGTTATAATATTTTAACGACTAATTACTAAGACTTGTTATTATTGTAAGTTTCATGTAAGCTCATCATCGAAGAATCGTTTGGGTAGTATGACGAAGTTAAGAACTTACCTTCGTGTAGTTTTAGTTAGCTAAATATTAGTTAAGGTGAGTTTGAGCTAAGAAGTTAGTGAAATTACTGGACTTTTGAAACTTATGTCCTTATGTCTCGGGGTAACGAGCACACTGCAATGCCGCGCAGGCCTTTTTATTTCGAAGTTCTGCGTGGCACTAAAATTGTTATAGGCTGGCTGGTTATTATCTAATCAATATTTTATATGGAAGTTCACTTTTTAACTCGTTTTTGGATGTTTAATTATTTTTAAGAGCAAGTCTGGCTGAGTGGCGACTTTCAATCCGACGCACCATAGTTCGAGTCTCGGCTCGTCCCCTAATAGCATACAACAATGTAAAAAAATCTTGGCATTATTAACACCTTAGTATTATGAGCAAATTCTGTAACCTTGGTTATCTTTAGAAGCCATGTCATTAATACCCACAGTAATAATAACTTATCTAAAGTATACCATCACATTACACCCCCAAAATAACATTTGAAAAATTAACACGAGCAATAAAATGCGTATGCGAGAGATAAAAAAAGGGTCGCCCTCTTTAAAAATTCAGCATCCCTGGAATAAAATCACGCTAGATGATTCCAGCGAGATAGCAAATTACGAAGGAAGCGAGCAAATGAAGCGAGAATGCGATTATTTTGCTCTGAGACCTTACGAAAATTTATACGAAATGTTCGCCTTTTATTTAACGAGTTAAGGTTTTGGTTGGTGGTGAGCGGAGCGAGCGGTTGGGGCGTAAACTGAAGCGTTAATTGAATAGGCGATTTAGTGTTGCAATATACTGCCGATCCTAGAGTCATTGAACAATTCAGTCATGAGTCATGTCCCTCCTGGGGCCATTTTAAAATAAATAATTAATTATTTAATTTTGAATTTTAATTTATTCTGTAGTAGGTGGTTTGAATACTCTATAGCTATAGGTACACAGCTTGAGCGCTCAGTGAAGGAAACCATCGTGATGGTTTGTAGCATTCTTGGATAATTGTTCAGATGCTTTGTGCTCATTGTTCTCAATTGTTCAGTGCTGATAACCGCTGTAACTGTAAAAACAACAACACATACTAGACACACAATGCTGTGCTACAGAGAATGTGACGAAAACATTGTCATTTTTAAGCCAATTGCTTAGTAGAATTGGGGATCAGTACCATGCACAATCATGACGGTTTCCGGGAATCCAATAGGGATGTTGCATGAAACACAAAATACATAATTACTGTCGTTATACAAGCTAAACTATCTCACATCAACACAATAATAATGAAATTCACAAAAAATATATAATTCCCACAAAGATATAACTATCTAAAAGTTTCACGAATTCAACGTTTTTTTTTTATCATCCAATAGTAATTTAAATTATAAGTACCATCAGGTTCTATACATTTATATGTTGTAATATAGGTTAAGTTTTTGTGCAAATAAACAATTATTATTATTATATTATTTCAATTAATAAAAAAAAGGTGACAACTATGTACTTAAAAGCAGTTTTTCACTGCCAAATCAACAAAATAATAATTAGTAAAAATAGTAAATAACGTTAAAGTGTCGCGTTTTTGTGCAGATTTAGTGGCATAAACATTGGCAAAGTGTCTGTATATTGTTTACAAGAACTTGAAATACGTGACAGTATCGGAATTAGCGGTTTAAAAAGTGACTGTACGAGTGTTCGTCAATTTAGTTATTTGTTAACTACCTACAGAAGTGACTTTTCGTATCTTGTCTCTCCAAGATAAGTTTTTTAATCGTGATTTCACATATATTTTCCCTTAAATCACTTATTTTCTGGGATTGACTTTTTCTTTTAACATGGCCGGTCAATGCGAAGCCTGTAGGCTTAATATAACAGTGACTCAGAAGCGTATCAAGTGCACCGGTTGTTTATGCTTCTACCATTCAGAGTGCATAAACTATAACAACGATTCCGCCTCGAGATCTATGTGGAAGTGCCCGGCCTGCGTAGCAGCTCAACGTAAAGGAGGTGACAATGCAAATACACCCGTGCGGAATCCAAAACCTCCGCCGGCGTCTGCGCCTGCGCCTGCGCCTACAACTGTGCCTGAGCCTGTGTCACAGGACGTCGGCATGAAGCCGGAACCCAGCACGTCCATGGCAGGACAGCCACTGCCTGCAGTTGCGTCAAGCATCAGTACTGTCACCGTAGAAACCGGCCCGGTCAGCGAGTTTGTTACGCAAATGGAAACTATCTTGGAAGTTAAGTTAAATGCAGTTAAAAGTGACATAATAAAGCAGCTTAAAACCACTTTTATGACTGAGATAAAAAAAGAACTGGGTATAATGACGCAGAAGCATATTCTTCTTGAAGATTCACACAACATCTTGCGTAATGAACATGACGCTTTGAAGAAAGATTATGATAAGCTGAAGCATACTGTTATTGAAGAGAATAAAAAGATTTTGGACCTACAGTCGCAGCTGAATAAGCAACAGCAGTGGGCCAGGTTATCTAATTTAGAAATTGTGGGGCTCCCGGAATCACCGCGTGAGTCTCCTTCGGACCTGGTAATCAAAATAGCCAAGCATGCGGGAGTTGAAGTCACTCCAGACCATATTGAAAGTGCTCATCGCGTACAGCCAATGCAAAAAGCCGATGGACAATTGTTGTGAAATTTAAAAACCGGCTGCATAAAGACCAGATCCTGTCAGGTCTGCGAAAAACAAGAGGCATAAATACGCGCGATATAGGCCTTGCAGGAGTTGACAAGAAATTCTACGTGAACGAGCATCTCACGCCCGAAAATAAGCACCTCCTCAAAACAGCGAAGTCCCTGGCGAAAGATAAATCCTACAAGTTTGTCTGGGTTCGGAACTGCGACATTTTTTTTTACGCAAAAACGAGGAATCTCCTGCCGTGGCTATAAACGTGGAACGCGATTTGGCAAAAATTGTTTAGTGTACTTACTATCTACGTTAATTTGTGTAAACCTACTAATTTACTTTTTTTGTACTTTTAAAACGAAATATCATCTTTTTTATCAATACATGCTGTGTGGCTCAATTTCTATTAATATCTTGGCATTCAACAACTCTTATGTTACATCACACCTACACAACTCACATTTAACATCACAGCACACTTATTACAATCAAACAAAACATATCGTGGTAATTCCTTGTATTATTCATGATTATAAAGTATATAATCATCATACAATACCATGTAATTACATAATAATGAATACGAACAGCGTCTTATTTAAAAGTTTTAATCTGTCTAGAGTAAAAAGTAAATACCTAGTAATAATTAATTTGCAATGTTTCTTTATTGCAGTAGTCTATGTATTTCACTCATGTATGTATCTGTCGTACCCATATTTACTGTCATAACAATGGCTAATAAGCTCGAACTATTTTACCAAAACGTCCGCGGCCTGCGTACGAAGACGATGCAATTTCGACAGAATGTATTATCACATAATTTTGACGTTATACTAATAACAGAAACTTGGCTGACCGACGGCTTCTATAAAGGTGAATTATGCGACAGCCGCTACCACACGTACCGCTGCGACCGTTCGCTAAGTACTTCCAATAAAAAGATAGGTGGAGGTGTCATGATATGCACTAGGCGTGAGCTCCATGCGCGGGAGCAACCGCAGTGGGCATGCGCCGGCGTCGAGAGCTTGTGGGTGACTGTGCCTGCGCGCTCTCTGCGGGCACGCGACGGCCGCAACTTACATATATGTACGGTGTACATACCGCCTGATATCTCCCAACCTACTCGACTCGTTTTGGTGACTAATATGATAGCTAGTGTACTAACCTCATGCCCGGATGATTATTTTATTGTAACAGGCGATTTTAATTTGTCAAACGTTAACTGGACAGATTCAGGGCCCATGTTGCTAAAACGGGGCTCTATTGATTTACAGAACACTTCTATGGAATTCCTTGATATGTGTAATGAAGCTGGATTTTCCCAACATAATTTAATTGCAAATTCGAGTGATAACGTTTTAGACTTGATTTTTAGCAATACATCTATAGATGTAACTAAAAGTAATGGTCCGTTGGTGGCGGAGGATGTATACCACCCTTCGCTGGAATTGGATGCATCGGATCTAATGGTACCATCTTTTAGACGTCAGTCAATTACTAAATTAAATTTTCATCGTGCAGACTACACACAAATCAATAAACATCTATCAACAGTAGACTGGAATACAATACTCATAGGTGACACCATTGACGAAATTGTTAATAATTTTTATTTTGAACTACGAACTGTTTTTGAACAATTTGTCCCCAAAGTTAATAGTAATTTATCTGCCGGTTATCCAACTTGGTACTCAAAAGCCTTGGTGCACATTATTAAGGATAAGTTCAAAGCCCACAGACAATGGAAGCTACATGATAATCCTAGAGATTATGATGAGTTTTCCGAGTTTCGCGCTAGGCAAAAACGAGTTCAAAAAAGGTGCAAAGATTCTTTTATAGAGCGCATGCAACTATTTATCAAGAAGGATCCTAAATATCTGTGGAACTATATTAAATCCTTACGTAGTTCTAATACAGGTTACCCTAATACGATGACGCTAGATAATAATTCGTACAACAACGAATCTGATATATGCCAAAGTTTTAATCACTTTTTTGAAAGTGTTTTTCAACAACCGGCGTCATCTTACGATAATCTACTTTTGCCATATGAAGAATCGTTTCATACTGCTCATAATATACATTTTAATACCACCACTATTTTAAATATACTAAAATCGCTCGACCCCAGTAAAAGCCCTGGCAGTGATGGTGTGCCATCTGTGTTTGTCCGCAAGTGTGCAGAAACTTTAGTTGAACCTTTGTGTACCATCTTCACACTCTCAGTCAATGTTTTTGGTTCCTTTCCTGCGATTTGGAAGGATGCCCGAATAGTTCCTGTTCATAAAGGTGGCTCTCGCAGTAGAATTGAGCACTATCGACCAATCTCTATACTCAACACATTCAGCAAAGTATTTGAGAAAGCAATGCATGGGTTTGTTAGCCCAATCATCTTTAAATCCATTCCCGAACAACAGCATGGCTTTATGAACAAACGTTCCACAGTGACTAACTTAACAATTTTCTCCAACTATATTCTTCGCAGTATGGATGATCAGATGCAAGTTGACGTGATCTATACCGACTTTGAGAAGGCGTTCGACAGGGTGGATCACATAATCCTACTACATAAGCTTCACGCACTGGGAATAAAAGGAGATTTGCACAGGTGGTTTACCTCATATATAACAAATAGAAGGCAAGCAGTGGTAATAGGCAGTGCACGTAGTGACTATACAACAATCTCTTCTGGAGTCCCGCAGGGGTCGATTTTGGGTCCCTTACTCTATAACGCGTACTTATTTGACATATCTGCTTGTTTTTACAATTCAAACTTTTTAATGTTTGCTGACGATAAAAAGATTTATCTAAAAATTAAATCCCTTGAAGATTGCAGTAACATCCAAATGGATTTAAATAATCTTGCTAGGTATTATAATATAAATAGAATCAATGTTAATATCACGAAGTGTCTACAAATAACATTTACGAGAAAACTGAAGCCAATCCAATTTCCCTATACAATTAATAATGTCCCCATTAAAAAAGTGACTTCAGTGAGAGACCTAGGAGTTAGACTAGATTTTAAGATGGTACTTGCGGAACATTTGGATGATATTGCTAATAGGGCGTACAAGCAGTTGGGTTTCATTAAAAGAGTTTGTGCTCCGTTTAAAAATATTTCATGTATTAAAGTTCTGTATTTTGCGTACGTGCGGAGCGTGTTAGAGTATGCCTGTAGTATTTGGTCACCATGCTACGTTATTCATACAAACAGACTAGAATCTATACAGAAAAAATTCATCAAATATCTATGTTTCAAAGACTATAAATTATTTGACACATATAACGATGCCTGTAAGCACTACGGCATTGATCCGTTGGAACAACGACGTATGCAATATGATGTCATGTTGCTGCACGATATTTGGTCAGGAAACGTAGATTGCCCGGAGCTCCTGGCTAACGTCTCATTACAAGTCCCTTCATATAGGACAAGACATACTCCTTTGTTTTATGTTCCTCACACGAGTACAAATTATGCCAAAAACTCAGTACTTTGTCGTGCAGTAAGAACATTTAATAAACATTATTCAGACCTTGATATATTTCATCTATCAAAACATGCTTTTAAACAAAATATAAAGAAGATAAATAACCAAAATTCTACTTAATTGATTTTAAACAAACGCACATAATACATACTCACACACATACAAAGGGTCACACACGCACACACACACAATCACACACACACACACACACACACACACACACACACACACACACACACACACACACACACACACACACACACACACATACAATCATACACACACACATATACACCCTTACACATGCACACTATGAGCCACACAACTCAATTCAGTTCATTTCATTTAATAATTCTATATAAATCTTATATTTATAAGAAAACTACTTATACTTACTTTGTAATACTTTTGTTTGGTTATGACTATTTTATTTCTTATTTGTGGTTTTTTATTGTAACTATTATCTATAAGTAAGTAATGTATTACTAAACTATTGGTTTTGCTGTTATATTCTTGTGCTGCTTAATATGCATTCACAGTTCGTAAATGTACATGTATTCTAGTTGTGTAATCCTTTCTTGGCCTTATTGTTGTCTATGTTGTTAAAATATAAATAAATTGTAATTAACGCTGTTGGATTATTGAAATAAATAAAATAAAATAAAAATAAAATAAAATGCATGAATTTACGGCTTGCGGCCCGCGTTGAACTAATGACGTCAGATGTTCTGTCCAATTTGTATGGCGCGTTTTAGCGCTCAGCTTGCGCCTGACTTTAACTCTCATTTTTGACATTTCTAGCGTTCGATTTTCAGTTTTTTCGATATAGACATTTGATTCTCCATGAGAAAACGAATTGAACGATATCATAAAAAAATGGAGTCAACATCCCAATTCGCTTATCGCTCCGCTACTTACCCCGCCTTCATCATTCATTACTCACACCTTCTCTTATTGAAATAAATTTAACTTGCAATACCGGAACGATTTTTTCGATCTTCACGCTAACTGTAATCTTAACGGAAAAAGGAAAATGCTGATGGTTAACGTTTTCCTGAGAGCGAGTGTGGCCGAGCAGGAACTAAGTGCGACTTACAGTCTAACGCGCACCCCCACAACTTATATCGAATTATGTGCGGATTTACTACACTCGTTCTAAAACGGTGAAGGTAAACACCGTGAGGAACATCATACGTTCAACAACCACAAAATTCGATGACATGTGATCCCCAAGCCGCACTGTGCCTGCGTGTTACATTATTACCCATACTCTCTCTCTGTGAGAAGGCATGTATTTCAGCAGTAGGAGCGTATCTGGCTGACGGTGTTGTATGTCGTCTTTGCCTATAATTTTTGAGACGATGATGACTAGTGGCTGTGACTTGGCCACCCATACTTAGGTCCATTGGTTTGAATTTAAATTCAAATTACGCGTCGGCCTTTGTGAACGGTTTTTGGAGCGTTGGATTGGAATGTTGTGGATTGGAGGGCTCGTGAATGTGGGCTTTAAACTAAAAGAAAGATTTGAATTTCTTCTTCTACTCAACACATTTTAGATTTTCAGAAAACCTAAAACGACTTTACGAGGGCAATTATTATGTCTTTTTGCACCACCGACCTCTCACACTCATATAATATCCATCCATAGATACTAGAAGACATCGCTTACAATACACAACAATAAAGAACAGTGTACAATAAAGAATTTTGATTTGAAATAGAGCAGAGCGACAAGTTCAACTCGTTCATCGCTCCGCTCCGCACCTCATCCACTCCAAAGCCATCAAACGATGCAAATTAGCATATCAGTGATTCAGGTTGCTTGCATCTGTTTATTTGTCGTATAATTCAGCAGTTGTACCAACGATCCTTCACTGTGTTTACAACTAAACTTTGCCCAAGTGTTTGCTATTTTTTGCCTTGAATAATGCATTAATTGTGGTTGTTTTTGTTGGAACTGATGCTTGAGTTTTTTCTGAGTTTCATTGAGTGTTTCTTTGTTTATGGTTAGTTGAGATACAAATAGCGTGGGATCTTGTATTGTTGATTGGTGTATAGGGTTTCTACCAAATATGGACAATCGATTTATACACACTAAGGGCCGATTTTTCAATAGTCAGATAGCGTCCTCTTAGATAATTCCCTGATTCATCTAAGTTTGTGGTTTGTGGAGAGAGACGTAAATAAATTTTATTGCATTCTAAAGAAATAAGCCTTAATTAGCTAACGGTCCATTCATTTTGAAATGAAAGACCCGAAAAACACACTAAAAACACGAAAATTAATTGATTGGATAGCAATCAGTCGGTTAAAATGCAATTGAAAAATGGGCCCTAAAGCGATGTTTGAAATTCGCGCCGCCTAGCAAAGCGGCCAATAGCTGCAATGCACAGATTACTCGTCCAATTGGAGCGCAGGAATCCTAGTGGGTGCGCTTACGATTCGGACTGATCGTTACTTGAGAACTTATAAACCCTCCAAAATCAGGTAGTGTGGTGCTAGAACCAAGCAGAAATAACGGTATTCGGCGCAGATTTATCGATCCAGTGCACGAAGTTCCATAGAAATCAATACATAGCAATGTGATACCTCAAAAAACACTTTTAAACGCCTATTTAGCAAGACCGTATCTAAAGTTAAACGTCAAAAATATGTCACAACGGAATTGTGTTCGGTTAGAACTTAAATCAGGATTTGTGGTTTTTCATATTTAAACACGCGACTAAGGTTTATGTAGGAGTTAAACAGTGTTTAACAAAGGTGTGTTTAATTTTTTTGTGGTAAAACCGATAGTATATCAAAGAGAAAATTTGAAAGTTTGAAAACATTTTGCATTGCTTAAGCAACAATAACCTGGCATCCATTTACACTGTACAAAAAATATGAGTCATAAAGAACAATTCGTTACTTCCTAGAACATTCGACTAACATATTGCCAGCATTACAATTTTCCGGAAGCTTCAAAACTCCCCTAACCCATATTCTGGGTAAAATGGCAAACATTAAAGCCAGCGGGACGATGTGTGAGGCGGGACGACCGTCATCCGTCAACTTTTTGCTCCTCTACATAATGTCCTGTCTATATGATTTTATATCTGCAGACAGAAACTCAAAGAATAACGTGACATACTAGTTCCTTAGGTTACACACTTATAAATAAACAATTTGTTATATATTGCAATATATAATGTGAGCTTACTAATCATTTATTGTAATTCTTATTATAATCTGAAATAAATGAATTATTTATTACTAATAATATAAGTACAATAATCCCTACTAGTCCCTACTAATATTAGAAATTGCGAAAGTTTGTTTGTTGGTTTGTCCTTCTTTCACGAAGTAACGAAGCAAGGGATCGACGTGATTTTGGCACAGATATAGTTTATGGACCGGAGAGTAACATAGGCTACTTTTTATCCCGGAAAAATGCACGGTTCCTGTGGAATCGTGGGTGAAAACCGTGGGTAGAAGCTAGTTTCATATAATTTTATAGATTACATCCCCAAAACCTTAACTGTAAAATACACCTATTCTACTATATCACTATATACGAGATGCGATAGCAAGCAGGTATACTGTAAAAACATCCAGAGCGATATGCGATAAGGTGTTTAATACGTATATAAGAGTGCTACTTGGCTACAATTCTGTATAACACATCGTCTTATTGGGAATTTACAATAGGTCGATTTTCACCTTACAATTTTGCTTCGCACACCAAATCCCCTACCCCTAATTTACACAGGTCGATAAAAATCGCAGGTGACTAGTACAATTTACATCAAAATTTCGACCAGGACAGTCAACAACAAACCATCACGAGGCGGGCGATCTGCGACTGAAAATTTTCGCGGTTGATTTTAGTCACCCGTCGCATGCGAACTATTGCCGCACGACAAAAGTCGAAACTTATTTGGTACTTGTAATTTTAGTCACCTGCTGCCTAGCCGAATTGCCATTTAAACAGCCGAATTATGGCTGTGTGGCTAATAGTGACAGTAGTAAAACAGAACGTACAATATACATCAAGGCGCATCAATTCACGCACCATTGAGAGTCGCTTATTTTGCTGAACAAATAAACTTTCATTTGTTTGGCAGTTCACACCGTAGACAGGTCGCCATAGATTTTCCTCGCTATGCTGACAAATGTCCCTTTAAAATACCTCTGAGTGTCCTCATTACAAGCCATTGACTATATTATGTAGAACTTAACGTAGAGACGTATCCGTCCACAAAAATAAAGCCGAAAGATTGTATTTAAATTTCGTTTTAGTGGATAAATTCGAATCTCGACTCTGCCCCGCACCAATTACTTGTACCAAGTTATGTGCAGATTTATCATATTCGCTCTAAAACAATGAAGGAAAACATCGTGAGGAAACCCGCATGTACATGAACAACAAAATTCGAGGACATGTGACATCCATCAAGCTGCACTGGGCCTGCGTTGTTGATTATGGCCCATACTCTCTCTTTCTGAGAGAAGACCGGTATCTCAGCAATGGGAGCGTAAGAGGCTGATAATGAATGCTTAATTCCTTTAGGTACAGGGACATAGTAAATGGTAAGCTTACGTTGCATTAATCCCGACCATCTGCTGTCTAAGTAAAAATGACGCTGTCCTAAATAAAACCATCCTTAGATTACGTCACAACTTTTATTGACAGCTGGTTTTTCTTTAAAAACTGTACAAAGTGGGGTAGTCCGAAAGGATACGTAACCGTCGCCGTATCAAGTTCCCAGTCCGAGTGATAGCCCCATCATTCGCAACGATATCTATCCATCGCAATTTCCCGTATTGTGAGGCTGAAAATCGACCAAGATGCATCGGAAGATTTTTTCAATTTTTTTTCTGCCTTTTTGAATCCTTCAGATAATCTCAATAAAAACAAATAAGATATTACGTCACTAGATGTGACGCCCAACACTAACCGTCCTGCTGAGTGCGTCAAACCAACTGCTACATCACAGATTGTGTCACATACCAGTAATATGACAGAGATCAAATTCGTTATTTTTCCCATTTTTCCCGCGCGGAGATATTGGATTTCATGGTTTTTATTTTTTTGCGCGGAACTCTAATTCTTTTTCTAAAATAAAAGTAGTCGAAGTTAATCCTTGTAGCATCAGCTATTGTAGCGTTGCTACTTAACAAACCTCAGAACATTAGTTTCACAATCACTTCATACACATTTCGGCAAAACAACATAACAGTTGTATGTTTAGTTTGATAGGAGAACTCACGAACTGATTACAGCTGTCACTGGCATTGACGTTGACTGCATATTCTGCGTTGTGTCAAACTTGACTGTCAGCCGCGTGACTCGTCAAGCTCGGATCGATATAGTGTGGAGGGTCCTTCTTTTTTTTCTTTCATTGATGTCAATGTCAAATGTCAGTTGATGCTTGTCATTGACATGATACATTTGTTATTTGCTATCTGCGTAATTGGAATCGTAGATTTTTCATTAATAAATATACAATAGAACTTAGTGAGTGTTTAAGAAAACATTTTGCATTTCATATATTTTATTTGCATCTAAATATCAAGCCACAGTGTTTACCTACAGAAATAATTATAATGTGGAATTAAATAATTAAATCGTTATAGTAGTGAATGTGAGCACTTCGTAGTACGAAAAACGCAGATTGAAACGTGAGAAGTTCAGTGACCGAGCGTTTTTGAATCGAAGCTTCTTGCCAACGAAAGCGACCGGGATGGCGGTTTTTTTCCTGCAAGTGCCTGCCGACGGCGGCGCGCCTGCAATGAGCATTCCTTACTGGAGTTCCTTCAAAACCCGTAAAAAGGTGAGCCTCCCTGCTACTATTATCATCCGCGATAAAAGGCGAGAAATTTTCCCATATTTTGTTGTTTTTTACTTCAATAAATGCAAGTTGGATCGGACAAGTGTTCTCTTAATATAAATGTCCCATAGTGTCATTTCACAATCATAAGACGCTGTCTGTTAATTCACAGCGGGTTTTCCGGTACGAGACCAAATAGGACCAGCTGACGCGACTGGCCGGCTCCCGCCGTAGGACCCCGAGAACGCCACACCGATTTCCCAACAAGTAACAAACATTCCTGCGCAATGGTATGACAAATTACCATATTTCACATTAATATCTTGACTCACCGTATGGACAATCTTCGACTTCAAACCATCCAACCCGTCCGGTGAGCTCCGGAGTGTACAACCTGCTTAGCTGATGTCCACCGTTCTAGTACAATTCTCCCAAGTGTAATTCCTTGTAAGTTACTACACTATTGAAAAACTAGGAAGGGATTCTACGGACATTTCTTGCAAAGCTAATCTAGTGTATGAAGGTATTTGTGTTATAACTCAGCTTTTAGAATATCAAGATTTCATTTGATCAACTATTTGGACTACGGTTAACTTTACCAGGGTAAAACCCTATTAGATTTATTTGAAGTGGACACCACTTGTTATGTGTGCAGAATCGTGTATTGTAGGATAACAAACAATACTTGTATATCTTAGTTTTAAGATTTAAGCATCAATAGTGTGTAGTATTAACAATATTGATTTATTTTTGGTTCATGAATATTTTGAATGGTTTATGTAATATATGTTATTGTTGGGAATAATTTAGTTTATTTTCTCTCCACAATACAACCCCATTAGCCAGCCAAAACGGACGGTCCTTGAACAAAAGGGACATTGCTGTCCACTGAATACTATCTAGGTAACTTCATTGATATCTCCTAAACTCTGAATTCGAAATAGGGCTTCAAATGTATGTAACATTGAGTTTTTTTGTGCTCTTTCGGATGGGACGATAATATCCTTACAAATTTCCCACTCAGTCACGAAATTCCTAAAACTCAGTTTTGCAACATTGGGCCTTATCTCTTGTAACGTAAGCATACAAACGCCCCCACCCTATTCATAACGTTACACTATCTGCCAGTGAAAGTTCCGTCAAAATCGGCCCAGCCGTTTCGGAGATTACCCGGAACAAACAGACAGACAGACAAAAATTTAAAAAATGGTTGTTTTGTTATAAGTACCGTATATACTTTCATATGCATTTGGTAAAAGCTTGTTGTTATTTTGATATAACAAACAGGCACTTCAATTTTATTTATTTGTATAGATTTCACCCACGCAAATCTATTGTATATATTAGGTATGTATAATGTATATGAACCCAGTGGCTTTCCACCCTCACACATCCCCAACAATTTCCTCAAGTGACACCACAAGTCGACTGTTTTTGCATACATTTGTCACCAGTTGATATCTAAAATGGTATGGTGTTGTTATTTTCGTCACGTTCGAGGGAAAAAAGAATTCGTGTTTCACAAAAAATCGTTGAATCCTGCCCTTAGCGTCTTTACGCCTGATGTACTTATGAAAGCTCAAATACTTTGGAAAAAATAAATGCGCCTATTAATTTCGCTGTAAATCGCAGACGAGGGGAGAAGATCCATTCTTTCCTCGTTTATATAATAAAAAACGCTTATCATACGCTCAAATACCTGCCTCAAACTCCCCAAACTCAAACACCTAAGACTTCCCGTATATAATAGGTGGCGTGAACACAAACATCCAAGACCCTCATGGGCTTATGAAGTTTAATACCTAATGTAAGTATGTAGGATAACGAGCGCTATGCAGTGCCACGCAGGCCTTTGTGTTTCAAAACTCTGAGGAGTGGCACTGCAAATGTATGGGTTAAAATTATGCTTACCATAGGCAAACGCCCTATTTGTCTAGTTACCTACCGAATAGTACAAAAAAGAAATAAAGTTTTTTTGAAAAAATATGTTTTTGACATGCTTTTTAAAATACGTAATTGGAACTGTGGCCATTTTACGCCTCCATCACCAGAATCCTGGACATTACCTGGGATTAAACGAGCCCAAACTCGACGGGATTATGTCATTCCGTTACAGTTCCTGTGGCCGCCTTGCGGCTCCATCATCAGGCCAGCTCTGTGACATCATTATTTTGCTTTGTAATTCGATTTACATATGTATGTACAATTTCGGAACAATTCAGCATCGAGAAGTGGATCAAAGGGGTAGAAACATTTTTGTATGAAGCCTGGCATAGTGGTCGTGGCCATCTTTATTTTACTTTTTGTGCTTGCAATATTTGACTATTACAGTCAGTAAAAGCTTGTAAAAATGAGAAACGACAGCCAAATGAGACGAGTTTAAGCGTGGATTCACACTTCCATAATGTCAAAATTCTATTGAATTATAAGATATGAAAGAAAGAATCTTACGCTTAGACACGTCTCCGAATTTTAGCCTACAAAAATAATAAACACCACCCCCGGAAGTTACCGTTTATGCCGAAAAGATAGACCAGGATAGCCTAGCAACGCTAGGGTTAAAATATTGAATGTCAAAACGGACATGGTAAGAGAAATATGGGAGCAACAAATTGGGTTCCACTGATTTATGGTGAGAGCACGTGACCTTAAGCTCCTTTTACAATTGAATAACTCTGACGAACCCGTTCAGTCTTGATTGTATCTGCTGTTTTGAGACATTGCTGCATTTATACGAACATGTGTGTATACATAAGAATGAACCTCAGAAATTCATAAAAAAATTACTCTTGGCATGTTATGTTCGGAACCATTCACTTCAAATGTATAATAATTATACACATTATCAGCCTCTTACGCTCCCACTGCTGGGATACCGGCCTTCTCTCAGAGAGAGAAGTATGGGCCGTAATCCACCACGCGGGCCCAATGTGTTGTGGTTCTTGAACATGCGGGTTTCCTCACGATGTTTTCCTTCACCGTTTTAGAGCGAGTGTGAATAATCCGCACATAACTTTATATCAGTCATAGGTGCGGGCCGAGTCGAGATTCGAACTATGGTGCGTCGGATTGAAAGTCGCACATGTTCCCGCTCGGCCACACTCGCTAAATAATTAAACTCACTACTATAGAATTAAGCTCAGACACTCTTAAGAAACGATTTTACTCTTAGGGTCTTATAAACAGTGTATATAAGGGTGGTATAACTATACCACCATTACCATTGTGTAACTACACAATGTTTTGTCTTTGTTGTTCTTTGACAATTTCAAACTGAATCGAAAGAGACAAAACATGTGTAACTATTCAACCATCATAAAGTATATATTAGTAAGATTATAGCATTTGCCTGCCTTATACACTAAAAAATTAGGAACTGGTTGGCGCTGTATGAAGCAAAACGTCCTATTTTTTGTCACACAAATGTCCGCTTTACATACTTATTACAAGCAAAAAAAAAACAAGTTTCATGATCTCTTTTTACTTTCTGCAAGCTAGACGAACTCGAAAGCTTCTACTCATATCTTGCCGTTCATATCTCTCCATATTCCCTGCAAAATAATAAAATCTCGTATATTGTGTACGGAGGCTAACATGGGTTCCTTCATTTATGATATATCGTGTACACACGAGATATTAGTATATGGTGGGGTTTACATTACTTAAGCTGGTGATAACGTAAGGGTACTGTGGCTTGTAATAAGTTGGGTCCTAAATATATATGTACTCATAGACTCATATATTATTATGTTTATGTATATGTTTCGAATTAATCTAATGTAAAGCGAGCACATTCTCTGTCGTTTAAGATGCAGGTTAATATTTTTATTTTATTAGGAACAGCACACAAATACACGGTATATAATAATTTGTGAAATACACGAATTAAACTGACAATAGTGCAGCCCAAAACACTATTCACAAATTAACATAAATAGTTTTACAAAATTCCGCCAGATGATAAACAATGAAAAAAAATAGATTTATAGGCCCTGGGGCCTGTTTCATAAAAATATTAGTCTAATATTATGAGTATTTATCTCATATTATGTATGAAAAAAAAAAGAAAAAGACTGATAATATTAGACTAAAGTAAAATTTATTAGGACACTATAATCGCGTACGAGCGTTTGTGTGGAAAGTATGGCTTTGGGACCTCTTAAGTATGAGATGACAGAATAGACACCATTGTATAGCCATTTTAAAAAGTGCGCGCCGTGTCGTGTCACTTCGTTTCTCGGTGTTAGCTGACCCTAAAGTCCCGAATACTTATACATATTTCGAAGTGTGCAAATCGATACCTCCATTTTATTATAGCGAGAATTGAGTTTGTACCTGCAAAGTGGAGTTTTTTCCGAACGTACTCCCTAGCCAATTATATTAACGGCAATACGAACATGGTAACAACGTTATTATCGTGTCGTGAAAAATACGCTTTTTATTTTACGCTATTTTTTTTTCTTATTAAAACGTAGTGTTAAAATAGAAAATGCAACAGAATTTTTGTACGTGAAGTACATAACGTAAAAAATGTGATTGACCTGAGTAAATAGATAAGTAAATCAAAAGTAGTTTTATAGTTCTATCTTTTAGGGATTCACGCCAAAAATGATGCAAGTCGTCAAATGCATCTACATAGTAGGTAATCTTAGTAACATAGAGATTAAAGTAAAATAACAGTGAGTAGCCATGAATCTGAGTGCTCATTACAAATTTTTGGCAGAGTCATGGATTTATCTCTTTAAATGAGACTATTAAGATAAATCTTCGTGCATGGAGTAAAAAATAAAACCAGGACTTCAGTAATAGCTTTTAAAAGAAGTCTGCATTATCCTTCTTTAGAAAGTTTTTGGAATGCTGTCATTATCTTATAAAATGTAACAAAAAATAGTGGTAGGTATTTTCCTTCTTCACGCGCGCACACACACACACACACACACACACACACACACACACACACACACACACACACACACACACACACACACACACACACACACACACACACACACACACACACACACACACACACACACACACACAGGCGCGCGCGCCCGCACTTACGTGCTCATGCACCCGAACACGTACATACGCACGCAACCGCGCACGCACACGCACTATGGCATTTATAATAAGTAATATTATACTTACTGAAAAACACAGAGGCTGGCAAAAAAATCCACTCCTTAGAAAGGTCTCGAGTGGTGACCACGAATCGGAAAACATAGCGTAGATCAGTCCCCCACTAGGTGGAGCGATGACCTGATCAAAACCACGGGGAGCCGTTGGATATCCTATGGCAGCCTATGTTCAGCAGTGAACATCTTCTAGCTGATAATAATGATGTATTTTTAGATTTGAATTAATAAAAAAATTTTACGATGTCATTAGTTAGAGATCGTGAATTTACCGTACGTCTTCCTTTATTGAAATCTGAACTACAAAGATTCAATTACAAACTGTAGGAAATTCTACTCGGTTGCAATCGGGTCACAAACTTTGCACAATGTCGTTGAGAAACTTGTAGAATTGATTAGGATGAGAGATGAGGGAGTGAGATAGGTGAAGTTTTTGCATGCAGTTTGTACTCGTCAAATTAAAATTGCTTTTAAAAAGTTGGCAGAAGCTAGTATATTATAAAAAAATGCGAAAGTGTGTTTGTTCGTGTCTTGGTTTGTCCTTTTATCACGCACAATGGAATAATGGATCTACATTCCTCAAATATAATGTTACTGATACATGGGCCTCAAAAGAGCGCTAGTGGAAGTAATTCACTGTAGGAACCCATACTTATAAAACTACTAGCTTCTGTCCGCGGTTTTCACCCGCGTTCCCACAGGAACCGTGCATTTTTCCTGGATAAAAAGTAGCCTATATTACTCTCCGGTCCATAAACTATATCTACGCCAAAAATCACGTCGATCCGTTGCTTCGTTACGGCGTGAAAGAAGGACAAACCAACAAACACACTTTCGCATTTATAATATTAGTAGGATAGTTATAGGATTAGTAAGATAGGATTAAAGAAGACCGTGAAGTCATCAGAGGCGTGCCACCTAACTTAGCAGACTTTATCAACAGTCTACTTTAGAAAATCTCTTAACAAAATAGTAACTAGCAGAATCGTCGCATTTTCTAAACTCTCTGTTATTTTAAGGAACTGAGATTTGCATTCTCGGAGTTAAGTTAATGAGGTGTTCTTGGAAGATTTGCCCTTTCCAGAAACTGGGTCCGGAGTACACAGCGAGGATTATAGGAGCCGGATTTTCTCGCTATTTGTTTGGATTACCGCTTCGGTACGTATAATTGTTTTATTATTTATTTTGTGCGTAGATTTAGAGACGAATTTAGGTACGTCAAAATTCTATACACCGTTTTAAACTTTCACGGTTACATACATTGTATAACCATCGAGATAATTCCTAATCGATTATTGTAACGGGATATTTATCGTGATTATTATTGAGCGATGAGCATCCGATATGTCGACGCTGTTGCAAGCCTTATATTCACGGGAACACAGAACTTTCCTGTATTCCGTATATAAGGTAAACAAGGTTTAATTTCTTCTGCACTACCTTTGACCTCAAGGTGGTTTTACTCAGTAGGCTTGCGTTTGACAGTGTGAACTCACCTGTCGGTAAGCGACGATGAGTCGATGATGAAGCACGCTTGCCCAGAAGATATCTATTATATTTTTATGCTTTTTGGTAAAGAATTGAGTTAAAGAGTTTGGTAAAGAGTACTTGTATAGACAAATCAAATGAGCCCAAACTCGATGGAGTTCCGTTGTTTCGTTACATATTTTCTATGGCCACCTTCCGGCTCCATCATTAGACTGCTCTGTGACATCATTATATTGCATTGCCATCATATCAGATTTACATACGTAGTAAAATTTTGACTCAATCGAACATCGGGAAATAAGTCAAATTTACCTTGCAAGAATTAACTTAAACAAGCATACCTACTTAAAAATTTTAAATATAAGCTTGTAAAAATACAAATAATCCAGGATTATTCCAGCTATGCCAAAATTTTTAAACCCGCTGATCGCGCATCCCCAAATCTCTTTAAATGGCGAGTGCTCACAGGTCGCCACCTTCAAAATAGGGGTTGCAACCCTTTTATTTTATTGCACGACCTTTCCAGGTGACCGATAAGGAATTGTGCTAGTCTCAACGCCAGCTTGCATTTTATTTTCTTTGACTGAGTTTAATATTTTTTAAGTGATAATGGTGGAATAGTTGTGACGTCTCCTACTGATTTGCAGCTCACGTCATTGTTGTGTTGTATTATCATTGTAGTATTGTCATTGTTGGTATGTTTTGTATTTTAACACAACTTTAGGTGATATCAAAGCATTTTCTAATACTCGGCTGGCTAGCTACCACATTCAAGTTGAAAATTTGTAGACAAGTGATGTGTTCTGGCAGCTGAACTTGTGATCCTGCAGTCTTGAAGCCAATCTGAAGTTACCACTGCGAGTAATGTGGCCCAACGGCCACATTACTGTAATCAGATGAGATAATTAGATTTATGTATGAAACGACAGAATCGACGTCACTATTGATTATTTACCATAAATAAACATTTCCTATCATCATCATCATCATCAGCTTATTATTCTCCCATTTCTGTGATACCGACCTTCTCTCAGAGAGAGAGAGAGAGAAGAGGTACCAGTGAATGGCTCTTCTCTTTGAGTTTTGTGGTTCTTGTACATGCAGGTTCCCTCACGATGTTTCCCTTCACAGTTTTAGAGCGAGTGTGATATAAGTCATTGGTGCGGGGCCGAATCAAGATTCGAACTATGGTTTGTCGTATTGAAAGTCGCACAAGATCCCACTCAGCCACTAGCTTGACTATAAAAATATTTAATAATTTTTTTAAACAAATTTATATTCTTTTGTATAGAATTTTTCTCAAAGCAGTTTTGGCGAGATTCTTACATAACAAATAAATAAATAACCAAGCATTTGCGTTCTTAATTTATAGGATAGAAGCTTGATAAAAATTTGGATGTTATTGACAACACAGCTATTTTAAGCATAGCAATATAAATCATTTAACGAACACTTCAGGTCAACGTTTTGCTTACGTTCAAAGAAGGCACATTACCAAATTCTAATAAATGAGACCAAGAAAAACATCAATACAAATATATAAAATTGAAGTTTTTGTTTGTAATATCAAAATAACGGCTATTTAACAAATGCATATGCGAGTATATATGGTACCAACTACCTATAACAAAAACACCATTTTTGTCTGTCTGTCTGTTTGTTCCGGGTAATCTCCGAAACGGCTGGACCTATTTTGACGGGACTTTTACTGGCAGATAGCTGATGTTATAAGGAGTAACGTAGGCTACTTTTATTTTAGAAAAATAATTAGGGTTCCGCACAAAAAAATAAAACCCAAGAAATCCAATATCTCCGCGTGGGTGAAACCGCGGGCAGCTGCTAGTAATAAATATGATTTTCCGACTTTCCACGACAGAGATTAATCTAGCGCTGCAAAAAGTTCAATTGAACTAAGGATTGGGACACAGTGTTGTCGATTCTGTCATCTCATGCCTAAACCTAAATTTAATTTCAATCTCTCTTTCTAAATGAAAAATGAGAAAGAGATGGAATATATTTTAGACCTGTCAAATTAATTTTCTTTTCTGCTATTTGGTATCGAGTCGCGCTGGTCGTTTGCCTGATGGTAAGCATAACGCTGGCCCATAGCAATTGCTGTGCCACTCAGAACTTTGAAACACAAGGACCTGCGCGGCACTGCAGTGCGCTCGTTACCCTGAGACATTAGGGGTCAATCTGCAATTGCTATGGGCCGGCGTTCTGCCCGTGGCTTCGCTCACGTAACCTAAGTTACTTCTTATAACATCAGCTATCTGCCAATATAAGTCCTGTCAAAATCGTTCCAGCCGTTTTAGAGATTAGCCGAAAGCCTGTGTTTGCGACTGATTTTAAACTTGCTAGCTTATACTTCACTCAATGTGCCACCAACTCAAAGGTATTTTGTCTCAAAGCGTCTTATTCTTTAGGTACAAAGCGAACAATTCCTTCGCCTCATTCTAAAGACCCCCAAATTACTTCGTATTGTGGCTAAATGGAGTTCCTTCAAATTGAAACACGGCTTTCTCTATTTATTTCAACACCATTTTTCGCGAATTTCTCCGTCGGGAATTTATTGGAGTGTAACAAATATGTTTAGGATAAATTTAAATTGACATGTATAGGTGGTTGCTTTTTGTTAGCATTGTTGCGACTTGGGATTGGAAAGAAACAACAAAGCATGTTACGTAGTGCCTTTAGAGGCTATTCGTTTACGAAAAAATAGCGACTGGCGGCATTTTACCATCCATAGATGGGAATGTGATACACATTACATTATTAAATTATTGTTCACTTCAACGCTGTTTTATACTATACTAGCTGCTGCCGGAGTTATTGGAATTCATGGTTTTTAATTTTTTGCTTGGAACCCTAATTTTTTTTTCTAAAATTAAAGTAGCCTATGTTACTCCTTATAACATCAGCTATCTGCCAGTGAAAGTCCCGTTAAAATCGGTTCAGTCGTTTTGGAGATTACCCGGAACAAACAGACAGACATAATTTTTTTAAAAATGGTTGGTTTGTTATATGTACCGTATATACTCTCATATGCATTTAGTAAAAAGCTGTTATTTTGATATTACAAACAGACACATCAATTTTATTTATTTGTATAGAAGATGAATTATTCAGATTATTTAGTTACATTGCATAAACATAGTTAACAAAACATAGCTTTGTCTCTATGCTGAGTGTACGACGCGTTTGTCATCTTCTATACAAATAAATTAAATTAAAGTGTCTGTTTGTAATATCAAAATAACAGCCAAGTCAAGTATACGTAAGTGTCAAGTAAACGCGTGTACTAAAAAGCATAAGCGATTATAGTTCATAAAAGCGACGTTGCGGCGCTGTACATTGTTTCATACAAAATCACGTCACTGTAGAACACGTTAACTTGTTGCAAATTCAAACTAGGCCGATCTAGATTGCGAGAAGGCACGGGTTAGAACCTAATAGTGGAATTTTAAGACACATACATTTATAGCTATGTAAATGGACCGTTTTCAAAACAATGAAATCCAATAAGGCGTAGGAGTTTCAAAAACAGTTCAGTTCGGTTTTTGTTACGAAAATAGTTGAAGCGTAACAATTGGAGTGCACGAGGAATTCCGGTAACAGGTGTTCGGGTAAACTTGACTGACTTAGATTGGTACACATTGGCAGAGCAAATAAAGAACATTTTCAACAAGAAGGCTTACGTCTGATAGACTATAGTAGCAGTACAAATGTATCTTTTGATATTATTAGTGATTCATTTTTTTCACAACAGTTAAGTTACACGTATCTATACAACCTGAGTTTGAATATTTTTTTATGTTATTTGGTAACGAGACGAGCTGGTCGTTTGCCTGATGGTAAGCATAACGCCGGTCCATAACAATTGCAGTGCCACTGAGAACTTTGAAACACAAAGGCCTGCGCGGCACTGCAGTGCGCTCGCTACCCTGAGACATTAGGTATTAAGTCTCATAAGCCCAGTAATTTCGCTGGATACTCTGTTCATCAAACCGGAACACAGTAATGCTTGCACACTAATGCTTGGCGGCAGACTTCACGAGCAAAGCGGTGGTAACAACCCAGACGGACACTCGCAGGAGAGTTAGTCCTCCCACTAACGAATTTGAATTGGTATGTTATCCTGAAAGGGGATCAATCTACTCCTGGAGGTCGACAACATTTGTTTAACGAGTTTTTGAAATTCGGAATTTTTCATCGAAGAAATGACATTTAAAGTTTACGTCAAAATACTACTAAAGAATTTTCGGGCAGCCCTAGATCAGTTATATCACTTGAACTTTGTTAAATGATCATGTTGATTAGAAGAGACTTGCAAATAATTCCAGAAAATGCCACACACTTCTCTTTTGAAGCGAATTTTTTTTTTGTATTGAAATTTAAAATAGAGGTATGTCCAAGGGAGGTATGTTTGTTGGTTCAGCTTGTGGAGAATCATGATCCTCATCACCCCCTTCCGGGATTAAACAGCAATTAAAACTCACCCTGTATAAAGCTTCGTTTAAAAAAGTAAAACAATTTAGACGGTTCTTTCTAAAATACGTTTCGATTGGAAAATAAATGTTTTTAAAATTGTATAGTTATAATTTGCTGTTTTTATGGTAACTAAAATAGATCTTTTATAAAATATAATCCTGGAGCCCAATTCTCGCGCAAATGACATCATGTCGGCGGCACGAGTACGGATCTTTTCGATAAATAAAATTCGATAAAATTGACAGTTAAAATCGATAAAGTGGGTTTTATTCGATAAAATTGACAGTTAAAAATCGATAAAGTGAGTTTTATCGATTTTAACTGTCAATTTTATTGAATTTTATTTATCGAAAAGATCCGTACTCGCGCCGCCGACATGATGTCATTTGCGCGAGAATTGGGCTCCTGATAATTGTCAAAACCGGAACGATTTAATAAGCAAATTTGTTAGTGAAATTACTGGACTTATGAGATGTAATAGGTACCTATAATGTTTTGGGTTAACGAAACCCCTTTGAAACGAGAGGCCTTTGTATGTTCAAAGTTCTTAATGGCACTGCAATAATTATGGGCTGACGTTATGTTTCTATAATATAACGGAGACGCTGTCATTCTAGCAAACCACTTGGCAGCCCTAATCCAAAAATGTCGAATCAATTGTACACAAAGAAGAAGAACAAAACGTTCATGGCTCTCAACATTACAGTCTCCTATGTAACAACGTATAAATTATCTCGCAGCAAATTTACTACCTCCTCATTCCTTTAACCCTCTCATTTGAGAGGAATTTATTGAGGTTAACGAGAAAATGACTTTTTTATCCTACCCTTATGCCTTCTTGTGCAAGGAACAACCAGACAGGGTTATGGAGATGTCGTATTTTAAACATTTTTATTACACTGGGAACAAAGAATCAAAAAGGGAAACCTCAATTTTGTATCAAGCTGATTGCTGAAGCCATCAGTTCAATTGATTGAACTACTGGTAATTAAGTGTCTCAGTAATTCAATTAAGCCGTTTAATAGGCCCTGTGGTCCCAGCTAAGAATAATACCACATGATCTCTTCCCGTTGGTGCCATAATATTCGAGACGGCTAAGGGAATACGCAGCAGTATTCTTCTCGGTATATGGTCAGATTCTCATTTCATCTGAATGCATTTAAAAAGAGAAGCAGCTGATCATTTAAATCCAAATCTATACTAGAAGTACCAGGCTGTCATAAAATATAGAGGTTTCCGATTTTCTCTTATATAACATCTTTCACGTTTATGCTCGCCTAGTACCATACCGTGCATTGTGGCTAATAAACAAGTGTAATTTATGTTTTAAATATTCATCAATAATTTTGAATTCTTAAATTACCCTAACATTAATAAATAGGATCAAGTACAAGTATATAAATTTCATCTTTTAATTATAAGGTCCGAAACGCTATGTCCTAAATGCGTGTTTTTGTATCGACTGTCCAAAGACTTCACCTTCACTTGGAAAATTTCATGATAAATTTTGACAAGCATTTTGCTTGATCCTTTGTCAAGCGAACAGCTAAAGACAGGACCTTCCACCGGCATTTGTTTTTCCTGAGCACTACCTCTGGGAGCCTTCAAGACATGAGTGAACTGGGCAACCGAATCATCACTCAATATCAGGTGAAATAGATGAGGAGCGCTAGCCCATTTACTACAAAAAAAAAAGGTAGTAACTTAATATTTTATCTCTATTCTACAAAAATCGTCGTTGCTGTAGTAAGATCACTCACAAAAAGAGAATCCTTCTTCATCTATGTGATGTGTTGCAGCTGAATTCCCATTCTGCTTAAGGTCAAAAGTTAAAAAGTGATAATAAACTCTAAATTAACTGATTCTTTGATGTCTCCAAAATAGTCTAGATTTCCTCAAATTTAATAAAATCACATCTCTAATTATGAGACCTAACCAAGTTTAGTGTAGTACCTATGCACAAAAAACTTCTCTATTACAAACTTTATCAATTCAAAAGCAGTCTACCAGTCAGTATAATCAGAATCAATCCAAAACCATTTATAAACTTAAAGTTCGCTCAATTTCAAATTTAAACATTAAGGTTGTTACATGAGAAACACATTAAACAAGACAAGTAAACTTGTGCTTACATGTGAAGTCGTTGAACTTCGATTAGTTGATATAACTACATATTCGGAAAATAACTAAGCACATCATCATGTGAAGAGATAATTTAATGGGTCCACACTAGCGCGATGTCAGCCGCCAATCAATAAGTCGATAATTCAAATCAAATTATGTCATCTACTATTCTAAAACACCGATATATTGAACAAATACTGTATATGTATTTCACTATAATATTTTCTTACAACGATGGGTGTACCTCACTATACAGTGTGAGTTTGAATTGGTATGTTATCCCAAAAGGGGGTTAATCTAATCCTGGAGGTCAACAACATTTGGTTTACGAGTTTTTAAAATACTGAATTTTTCGTTGAAAGCCCTTAAGTTTACGTCAAAATTTTACTACAAAACTTCTGGGCAGCCTTAGATCAGCTGATCCACTTGAACTATGCTGAACTTTGTTAAATGATGATGTTGATTAGAAAAGACGTAAAAACAATTGCTGAAAATACCGTGCACTTCACGTATGAAGTGAATCGCTTTTATTATGGAAATTTTGAATTACGTATTTCCAAGAAAGGTTCTCGCAAGTAGTAGACAACCACAATACTAATCACCCCTTCCAGAATAACATACTAATTCAAACTCATCCTGTATAACAGTGAATTACCAATATTGCAATAACTACCAGGGCACAATAGCTAGAGCGGTTACGTCAGCGATTCTTCTCAACCCAAAATAGGCCCCGTTCTTCTAAAGCTAGCTACAAAGCTAGCCTAATAGATTCTTGATGATAATGAGCCATTTCCTGCTATTCAGTAAGGCCTGCTTTTATGGGGATGTGAATCAAAGGATTATGTGTGAGTGAGGGCAAATCTCTGGTATTTTAAAGTGTATAGTATAGGCTGGATTTTCTTCAGTGGTTTTGAAGAACTAGTTAATCAGGGGATTCACAAGTACCTGAAAATACAATTATTTGAAATGATGACTATTTAGTGGTGAGATTTACATCTGAACTGTTATAGGTCAGGAGTTCGAATCCTATCATGAGCTAGAGCTTCCAGCCGAAAATCGTGATGGAACTTGTAGCATGGGGGTAAGGCATTTTGTCCTTGCCTGGCTAGCTAAAACTTTGATTAAAAAAATTAGCCTCAAGCCCTTCTTTTTTTACGTTGCGTTTGTTACGTAATGTTTTCTAGCCTTAACTTTAAACAGAAAGGGTTACGCGCACCCTGTGCACTATTATCCACCCCAAACTTCTTTCCCTATTATTAATTTCACCAGACAACAGCCTTTTAGTAAATATTCTCCCAATTCCCACCGCTCCCACATATTCGATCCTTCACAAACTTCCAGTAACTTCGCTAATGATAGTTTAACGAGAGCGTACAGTACTGTCAGCGACAAAATTAGCTGAATATTCGAGTTTTGAAACTCTCCGCCGTAAAGTTTATTGTTTTCTCGTCGATGTAGGCTTTAGAACGAGGCGACAGTCTCTACAATTTCCATGAGCGCCCACAGCGCCCAAGCGAAGTACTCTTGATGGTGTAGGATGACGCTATAAAGCTGGTTAGACCATCATCACGGTCTAAATTCAAAAAAGCATGTTCAACTTGTCAATAATTTTAAATTACAACAAACCACCGCATTTAAAGCGGCACAAAACCTTTTTTCATAAGCAAATTGGGTTTCTTTTCAATTTCACTAAGCTTTAAGTGTTCCTGAGCATATGACGCTGACTGTAATAACCAGTCCAAGTAACCAGATATTTACGAGTTTCTACTCAAAAACTAAACTATCGTTATAGCCTAACTAGCTCTGGAGGACGCGTATAGCTACCATTGTATGTTAAATTTGAGTGGTTACAAGCAACTACCAGACGGTCTACTATTTTTTTTCTGCTTAGTTTATATGTTTGACAATTATGTAATAGTTAGCAATGTAGCCGCGATTCGTGGGCGAGAGTATAGCAGCCAACCGCGAACTGAATGTGGATGGATTCGCGGCTTTACGGCCGCGATTCGCGGACGAGAGTAGAGCGGCCATAAAATGTAATTGAGATAAAAATTCGTTAAAATAACCATGGGAACTTAACGAACTTAAAGTACAATAAAGTCACAAACATAAGTTTAATAAACAAATAAAAGCGATTAATGTGCAATACAGGTCCCATTTGAATTGATTCGTAGCCCCTTTCGCTATATCTTTGAAATTGACTTCTTCTGCGTTCATCAACTTTTTTAAAAGTTTTGTGGATGGTCTTGGATCACCACCTACACAATTTTTATACAACACGTTTTCTTCACAATCCTGAAAATATAAGACATAATAAATAATATATTTTTGGACTGCCAAGAGTAATCAACACCCGTGATGGGACGTAATAATTTCACTATGTGATTGGACTAACTCTTCTGTGAGAGTCCTTCTGCTTGGGTACCACCGCTTTGCTCGTGTATTCTGCACCAGTATTCCAGTTACATGATCCAAATAGTCAGTGAGATTATTGGGCCTTTGAGACTTAATACCTAATGTCTCAGGGCAACGACTATATAACGAGTGCACTGTAGAGCCACGCAGCCTTTGTGTTTCCAATTTCTGGATAGTATTATCATTGTTACGGGCAAGCATTATGGTTGTCATCACGTATGTCCTGCTCTTCTCATTACCTTGTAGTACAATACATACCTGAAATACGTCCCCTTTGGACACGATGACTGAAAACTTCTGCAGTATCAATGCCTGTTCGTGCGGACACTTCGATTCCGACTGAAGGAAGAGTGTATCGAACGTGCAGCGGCGGAACTGAGTGCGAGCGCTAAAATACATAAGATACTGTCTAGAGAATATCAAGAAGCTTTTTATTGTACTTTAGGCGAGATAGTAGTTAAATAACAATTCTTAGGCCGTGTCAGAAGACTTTGGATGACTTTAAGGCCGGTGGGTGACTTTAAGTGGGTGGCGGGTGCTACATATTTTTACATGAGGCGGAAATGGCAGGTGCCGGAGTCTCATTTCATAGACCGGTTTAAAGTCATCAAACAATATAAAATTCCAGGCTATTTACTCATATCTTACAATAGTCCATCTCATCACTTACCTTTCTCCTACGGCAAAGATCCGAGAACAAATATAAAATAATAATACGTACTTACTTACCAGCATAACTCAAAATGTGTCACGTAATGAGTCCACTCTTGAGTGAGGTTCTTTTGATAATCGACGGCGGCCTTGAAGTCAATGTAGCAGAACTCCCACATATTAGCAGCCTTGTCTATACACGATGGTAAATCGTCGTAACCTAGAATGGTTTTTTTAAAACTAGCTTCAGCCCAAGGCTTCGCGTGCGTGGAATCAGGACGAAAAGTAGCCTTAGCGCTCAGGAATAAAAGTTCCAAATCCTCTTTATAATATTAAGTGTAGTATATTTTTTATCAGGCGAGATGCTGACAGTTTTTGTACTTGATGGTGGTAACTAGCCAGTCGAGCACTAGATAATTCCATACCATTCCAATTTTACAATCCCTGTTTTTTTATTGCTTAACCTTTTCCATTTCTTAACTTACGTTTTCACAAAGCATTGCGAGAAGCAAACAACGTGAGAAACAAGTTTTATGTGGAAAAATATATTTTTCCAGACAAGCTTTTATAAAATACTTATAATGGGTAAAAAATTGGTAAAATCTTTTATAATTGGTACTGTAATATTTTGGCCACCTTCCGGCTACATCGTCAGTACTCTGGACATCATCTAGGATCACAGCTTACTTGTAAAGACGAATCAAACAAGCCCAAACTCGATGGGGTTATGTCGTTCCGTCGCAGAGTTCCTGTGGCCGCCTTCCGGCTTCATCGTCAGACCAGCTCTATGACAACATTATATTGCAATGTCATTCTATTAACATAAAAAAGTGAAGCGAAAGTGTGTTTGTTGGTTTGTCCTTCTTTCACGCAGTAACGAAGCATACCTACCTAATGATAAATGAAAAACTATCTAATTAGAGGCTTCTGATGAACTGTCATCCATAGAGATATCCTCGTACTCCAGCCTCATTACAAATGAGATCCACTTCAACCTCCACGATATCATTACGCGTAACACTTTCAAAAAATACGGATATCCTTAATGAATACCGCGTACTCCATATCCTTTCTATGATTTTATGGAAATTGAGACCCTATGGAATGAGATATAAGGTTGAAAATACGAACTCGCGATGAACAACTCATCGTCACAGATGTTGTTGACAACGTGCATATGACCCTTTATGCTCTCTTCGTTGAAGTGGCTCTCTGTGACATCCTTGCATTCGCTGTTCCAGTCTATGGCGCAATTTGTTAGGTGCCGGATTGCCCTGAAAATATGAGCCCCAATTTTGTATAAGGGTTTTTGGAATAAGATCTTCTGTAATGTGGTGGTTTGCTATGTTTGTTAGGCTTGTTTGTAACGAGAAAAAAATTGTGTAATAGCCTATCAGTTAGTAATTTTAAATCGTAAAATTATTGTACATCTACAACACCTTACTATTGATTACCTCGTAATAAGAAATCCTAATCCGGGACCAGATGGCTTACTCTTGAATTCAGTTTCAAATCCAAAACAATTTCAATAATGGGTATGTCAATGTTAAAATGAGGTAACAAAAGCAAAATAGTGATAATTTCATTTAGATCGAAAAAACCAACTAAATTGATTATTGGTGATTTTACAAATTACAAACAAACAATTATTACAAGATAAATAGAAACAAGTAAAAAGAAAAGTAAAAAAAAAAAGTTTCTCAAAATACTTACTTGCACCAAGCCATCATTTTCGCTGGCATCGGTGGAGACTTCTTAGTCGAATTGTAAATCAATGCACTTTCCAATGTACAATTCAGTGCGTAATTTGTGAACTCTTCACAATTGAAATTTGATTCAGCCGCCTATGAAAAAAGATGAAAGATTTGAAAAAGACAAGACTTTGGCCGTTCGTTTACGAACTGTCAGGAATTCTCTCAGTAGCTGAACTGGTAGGTCTGCTAGATATTAAGTAGTTAATACAGAAAAACTTTTAATAGTTTTTTTTTCTCAACGACCAAGACGAGCGATTCGTTTGGCTCATAACAATCGCAGTGCCACTCAGACCTTTGAAACGCAAAGGCCATAGATTTTTAATTTAAGGGGTAGAATATTATTTGTTTTTATTAGACAGAATCGATAGAATCAGTTACTTGTCAAGTTAGTTTTTTACGAGCTTTACGGATTTAGACAAATATATACATCACAAAAATTTCGCTTGCAACAGGAAATTTTTGTGATGTATATATAATATTTGTGTGAACATCCGCTAGTGTCGGTTAACACTATAAGATATATTTCATAAAGTTTACGGATTTAGGTTACGGATCGACGTGATTTTTAGCAGAGTTATAGTTTATGGATCGGAGAGTAACATCGGCTACTTTTTATCCCGGAAATGCACGGCTCTTTTGGGAACCGCGGGTGAAAACCGCGGTCAGACACTAGTTTAAAAAATATATAAAGAGAAATTATTTTAGTATTATTACCTTTACTTTGACTATGTTTACAACAGGTTCAAATTCTACTTCTTTTAGCGTCGGCATTCGATGATGTTTTGTTGTGTCTTCTTCATAATACTGATAGTAATCATCTGAAAAAAAAACGAAAAGATTCATAATAGGTGAGGTAAATTATTTGTATACCTAGTAATTATTGTTTTTTTAAGTACCTTGCTCTAGGTGAAAAGCGTTACTGAACAGTGAAAGAGTGATTGGGCCTAAAATAATGTGTTACCACAAAAAAGACTTTTAGATGCCTGTTTAGCTAGACAGTGCCTAAAAGTAATCAGTGTCTAAATGTCTATAATGATAAGAAACAGAATGGAGTTAGACAACGGTTACACACTACTTAAATCAAGATTTGTGGTTGTTTATATTTATATACGCGACTAAGGCATGTTTAGGAGTTAGGTACTGTTTAATATATGTATAGGACTGTAGTTTAAAGATCATTGTACTCACATGTACAACTAAATTCAAAGTTTATTGCAAGCAGCAATAATAGAAGTATCATGTCTCCATTTGATTTCACATTATTGTCATTTGCAGAATATATTTTGTGATTATTGCATCGAAACGATTACAAAGTTGATTGCTCTGTATGTTTCTATATAGTATAATCTTTGAGTATAATAATAATTAATTATCTACATCTATTATGTTGTTACTCCCTCTGACATTTGTTTGACAGACAAGATGTCAAGAGTTGTTGTTATTTAGACGGGTGGTTTTCAAGAAGAACATTATCGTCTTGTAGTCTATGTACCTATGCTTTTTCGTAAATTAAGGTCTGTTCATACCGCCTATGGTAGAGAAAGCCGACTATGATGAAACTTTATACAAATGCGTAGTGGAATAACGCTCGATATTTCTTTTCACCCACAACGCGATGGTAGCAAATAACGCTTAGGCGGCGTGTACACCTATAATAATGCTTGTTTGATGGATAAGCATCAATCCACCTTTACTAAGTGGACTACGACTAATTACTGTTCTGCGAGTGTCTGTCTCGGTTGATACCACCGCTTTGCTCGTGAAGTCTTCCGCCAAGCAGTAATGTGCAAGCATTACTGTACTCCGGTTTGATGAGCAGAGTAGCCAGTGAAATTACTGGGCATATGAGACTTAATACGCCTAATGTGTCAGGGTAACGAGCGCACTGCAGTGACGCGTAGGCCTTTGTGTTTCAAAGTTCTGGGTGGTACTGCAATTACCATCAGGCAAACGACCAGCTCATCTCATTATCAAATAGCATAAACGTGAAAGCCATGGATACCTCACGATTACCGCTTGGCGCATATTGTACCGTCTATGGAGCTTGGTAGAAATCTAGTCCAAGCTCTAACAGTATACCACGGCTAGAGGTAGTGTAAGAGACGAATCGTAGCCACTTCTATGATATCTACTCAAAAAAATAGTTTCACAGCCACTGCGTGTTTAGTTCAGAAGCCGTGGTAAATACGCGGTGGTGCGCAAGTGATGTATGTAACGTAAAACGGATTACCTTCAAGTGACTAATTAATCATTTTTATTTATTTTATTTTATTTGTCCTTCTTTCAGGCAGCAGTGGAGCAATGGGTCGCCGTGACATGGTTTTATGGAGATAGTTTATGACCAAGGAGCGTGACATAGGCTACTTTTCCCCGGAAAATGCACGGTTTCTGTGGGAATATCCACGGGTGATACGAACAGCAGCTATTTATTAATAGTTTATCAGGAAACTAAGTTACACTGCGTCCGAGATGACGAGACAGTATATTCTGGAAGCGACCCGCTTACCCTATTTGCATGGCGCTTGAAGCTTATTTGGCGGCGTTGTGGTATGTAGCTGTTTGAACGGTTCTTACCCAGTAGGGTGTCCATTGGAGGTTGAATTTGTGAGTTTTTTAAGGTTATTATCATCATCATCATCAAATAAATAAAACTGAAGTGTCTGTTTGTAATATCAAAATAACAGCTTTTTACCCAATGCTTACGAAAGTATATACGACACATATAACAAAACAACCATTTTTTAAATTTTTGTCTGTCTGTCTGTTTCTTCCGGGTAATCTCCGAAACGGCTGGACCAATTTTGACGGGACTTTCACTGGCAGATAGCTGACGTTACAAGGAGTAACTTAGGTTACTTTTATTTTAGAAAAAGAATTAGGGATCCGCGTAAAAAAATAAAAACGATAAAAGCCAATATCTCCGCACGGGTGAAACCGCGGGCAGCGGCTAGTTTTAAATATTTTTTTAGTTATGATAGCAATGTCTCAGGGTATAGAGCGCAACGCAGTGCCGGTCAGGCCTTAGTGTTTTAAATTTCTGAGTGGTACTGCTATAAATTGTTATGGACCAGCGCTATGCTTTCCATCAGGTAAACGACCAGCTCATCTCATTCGAAAAAAGAATAAACCAAAATTTTAGTTTGGCCACACTGGCCACCTTAATAAGTTGGCTGTTTCCTTTGGCTTGGTTTGGTCCAAGCTAAAAAATTTTAGAGATAATTATTTATCTGCGAAATTTCTTAACTTTTGGACACCCGACATACGGATGTAACTACCCTCCCTCATTAGCGGTACGGAGCACGCAGCTGTACTCGCGCGGTTAGATTAGATGAACAGATTAAGTTTAAGTTGGGGAGATTCAATATTGAATTGACATGTTGGTATATCGTTATTAATAAGCACTTTAATAGTAGGTCACCTTGGTACCTTGTTGTTGTGATGTGAAGCGATGGTGTTTTAGTAAGATCTCACACAATTCATTATGCTCGGTGTTCTCTGTAACTTGATTTAAGTCATGCAGAGCCGACCCGCAATTCGAACCGTGGTACGTCAAATTGAAAGTCATACAATTTCCCACTCGGCCACAATCGCTTAGGGGCACCTTAAAAATATATCACAATAACCTGTTTATTATTACAACCTAGTTATTTCACAAATACTTGTTCACGTAGACAAGCTGAGTAATTGAGTATTGTGATGCTATTGTGGACTATAGTCCTCGTAATTCGTAATTTCATAGACACAGGGAATCCTAGTTCAATTGTTCAATTTGTCTAGTTTTTAAGCTATATTTTTTTTGTTACTTTGTGGTCTTACAGTTTCTCGGAATCTTGTTTCTTTTTGTCTAGTTAGGAAAGGGGGTATATGTATGTGATTTTATCCAGTACTTTACCACATGACGGCCACCTGGCCGACAGAGCATGTTCGACATTATAAATGAACGCCACTGGAATCCGCTTGCTGCCAGCTTTAAATATTCATACTTTTTATGCCATTTTAACACTTTAAAACTGTAGTCTAAATAGGTTTGCATTTCAAATCAGGTTTTTCGGTACAATAGTTTTACTAAAACCCTATAAAATGCATTTGAAAGTTACGTAAGTATGTTCAAAATACGGTACTTAAACCAAATAATAAAACAACTATTTTTAAATTTTTTGTCTGTCTGTCTGTTTGTTCCGCGTAATCTCCAAAACGGCTGGACTGATTTTGATGGGACTTTCACTGGAAGATAGATGATGTTAGAAGGAGTAACTTAGGCTACGTGGGCGAAGCCTTGGGGCACAACCAGTTATACATAGAACAAACCAAAATTGTTAAATTAGGTCACGTCTAATTCGATGTACCTATCAAAGTTTGTCCTTAGTTCAAAATAGGTTTATTTATTAATATGTAAGTATTTACCTTACATCTACATATATTTTACATAAGTACCAGGTACCTATTCTGTTTAGTAACATTTTCTCACGTATGTAATGTCATCACTTTTTTCGCGCATAATTTTCCGTCTATTCGTAAATAAACTCAACATCATTTATCTTTTCTTCATATATTAACTTCAAGGTTAATATTGTGAGACACCCTGTCGTAGCTTTTAAGACATAAGCTTGACGGGCTCGATATAAAGCGGAAAGCGATTAATTATTTAGAACCAGTTGGTGGGACCCATCTACAAGCGTCGGTCTGGGGTGGTACCCCGGCTAGTGTAGTCTGTATGTAGTCTGTTGCTCGTGTACATACATTTCTATGTTCAGGTGTGATGAGCAAAAGTAGTCTGAGAAATAACAACAACAACAAAATAACTCAAAAATAAAATAATTATATCACAATAAATAATTATAACCAAATCTTAACTAAAGATTGAAGTAACAGATTTGAGAAACCCTAGCTCTCATGGTAGGATACCCTGAGTTTGCAAGAGCTAACCCAGTTATTATATTTGAGGCTTAATAGCTGTTGATTTTTATACTTCACTAACTGTGCCTCGCGGCTTCGCTCACGTAGCCTAAGTTACTCCTTGTAACATCAGCTATCTGCAAGTGAAAGTCCCGTCAAAATCGGTCCAGCCTTTTCAGAGATTACCCGGAACAAACAGACAGACAGAGAGACAATTTTTTTAAAATAGTTGTTTTCTTATAGCTTCTGATACTTTCATATGCATTTAGTAAAAAGCTGTTATTTTGATATTACACACAGACACTACAATTTTATTTATTTGTATGTAGAATGTATGTATGTATACATAATTATACTACATAAGCATACTGCATTTGACTACCTCTCCTAATTTTAAACGAAGATGTTGTTGAAGATGTTTAATATTCTAAACCTAGATAGAACTGCCACTGGCTAGCAGTTGCCGGAACACACCGATAGGTGCTAGGCAACAGATTTTCAGCTTGACGGTGATAGCTAGCCAGGCAAATTACTCGAAATTAGCATACCACCATGCAATATTTTTATAATCCCCATTTTTTGTTGGGCTTTTTTCCCAGAAATTGCACAGTTTCTATGGAAGTAATAACTGAGTGAAATCGTAGGGTGCAAGCCTATTCTTGTAATAAAGATACAAATTAAGTTTTCTAGTACGCCAGTACCAGGGCCACACCCCAAGTTCCCGATCGCTCACATGCCTGAATTCGTCAGTTTGGTTCAAGTTAATGGGTTTTTTATTGATCCAATTGAAATTCGGAGAATTTCGAACGAGGGTTCGATAGAAATTTCCAGAAATAATAGCAGTTTGATTGATCCAATTGCGACTCTATAATGGATTTTTATATTAAGAGTTTAACGAAATTTTTAAATGTGGGTTACCATTACCAGAAAACTGTGGCTGATGAATAAATTATGCTTTTTATACAAACAAACTACGACGTTGATATTTCATCTGATTAGATACATGAGTTAAACCATATTACAAATCTGTGGTTAAACCTACTGAATAGCTAAGCTTGGACCACATTAATTGATAAAATCCAGACTAAGAGGGTCGAAAGTAAACCTAGTCGTTTAAAAACATTCTATCTTACCTATTTCTATATTACCTCCAGACAATCATTGCTAACCGAAGCACGAAGCGTCTCTTCGAAATTATAAAACAAACACAGAATTCATACTCTTTCCAAAGGTACGGGAATCAAACACCACGCTGACGTTCCTGTATTATAATCGAAGGAATGCAAACATAGAGGCTAATAATGTCTGACGCACACTCGTAAGTATGAAAAATGATTATTAATCCGTACTATAATAACCGTGAGAGTGTGTTTGGGATTTCTTAGTTTGTACTTCTTCCAAGCAGCAACAGCGCGATGGATCGAGGTGATTTTTGGCAAAAATATAGTTTATGGACCGAAAAATAACATAGTCTACTTTTTATTCCGGACAAATGCAGTGTTCCTGTAGTAATCCCCACATGGATAAATCTGTGGCTGATGCTAATGCTACATTAAATCTTGCGAAGATAAATCTCAGACGTTTCACTAACTTTTTAATGATAATTTTTTATACGTTTCGCTAACTTTTAATGATAACTTTTTATAAATTTTGTGTTTGGAGATTACCTCACCTGTGATAAATCGAAACTATAATAATAACTAATACACTCGTAATTTATTTTATTTACTCGTAATTACATTTTACTAGCTTCTGCCTGCTGCCAAAAAAGTTTAAAATGTTTGTTTTGTTATAGGTACCGTATATACTTTCATATGCATTTAGTAAAAAGCTGTTATTTTGATATTACAAACAGACACTTCAATTTTATTTATTTGTATAGATGTATAGATTTCCACTGAGCATCATCAACATAAGAACATCTTCAAACATCTCCTCAAAAACTTTTCTTTTCACACGTATCTTTTCCAAAGCAAAGCATAGAGTGTGCGAAAGACATAACAGCCAATAAAGCAGTGACACACGAAATGAATCCACTCTGAATACATTCAGTATTCCGGAATATGAATCCACATTTCGGGAATAGAATGGAAGAACAAACACGGTTATTAGGGAGGGGAAATCTGATGTCAAATGTAAAGGAGGAATACGGAAGCTATGGTGCGTAGGGTGAAATAAACCTTTGGAAATGTGGGGATTTATTTGGTAAGAATAACCTTCCTATGCTTATTATATGCTTTACTAGATGATAGGACTAACTCTTCTCTGAGTGTGTCTGTATTGGTACCACCACATTGCTCGTGAAGTCTGCCGCCAAGTTATGTGCTAACATTACATCCGGTTTGTTTCCGGCGTGTTCCTCTCCTGTCTTATTAACTTTAGTTTCGGAAACAGCCTTCGAATTTCTCTTTTAAGATCATGTTCCTAATAAAGGAATTATGGAAATTATTAAATTTTACGGAAAATCAACACGGGCCCGCGGGGTTTTATCAAAACTTGGATTTTATTAAATTATTAGGTATCCAGGAAAGGTTTCGTAAGACACGACATCTAAGATTAGCTAAAACAAACTCAACTAATTAATAAACGACAAAAATAGCAGTAAATTAATTAACAGTAAGGTCAAATCAGTAACGATTTCAAGGAAATGATTTGCTAGTTTACGGAAAGAAAATATTTTATAAATCTGGTGTGGGTAAGAGTAATTTTCGTTCATTAGTTTCATCGGGGGCTCTTGAAATTAATTAACAAATTCGATTGATAAAGAGCCTAATCTTACCTAAGCGTTTTGGCGCAAAGTATTTTATAAGGCGTTCAAATATTTTTTATTCTTGAAAAGTTTGACCAGTATGTCTGATCATAAGTGACGATGTGGTTGAAGATGAGATGTTAACTTTGAGGGTGGCACTTAAGTGCAGCTGCTTGAACACAATGACATCCGTGTGCTGGCAGAATTATCTTAAGTACTTATGTACTTATATGCCTTGTATAAATAAAAAATATTTTTAAAAAGAATGCCGAGACGAGCCATAGATTTTCATGTTTGTTTTGGGTCTTTCATTTCGAAATTAATGAACCATTAGCTAACTAAAGTTTATTTCTTTAGAATGGCATACAATTTATTTACGTCTGTCTTCACCACAGATTTAGATGATTCAGAGAATTATCTAACAGGACGTTATCTGACTATTGAAAGATCGGCCCTTAATATAGAAAATATTTCGGAACCAACCACATTCTAAAGTTACAGCGACTTATTGTATAGATTTTCCTCCTTACTTACAGCTTACTTACTTATAACAGTATGGGTATTTTACATCAGGTATTAAATTAATCTCCGTATTATACGTTTGACTAACATGAATTTATTTCGTATACATGTACATGTTAGTGTGAGAAATTGTTACCAAGATAATTCATCTAACATATCCTTCTGGTACTCTATCTTAGCTGCGCTAAAAGGGTCCCACAGTGAAGAAGATAATAAACAAAGTACACTTTATAGCAAGTAGGTAATATCCGTAGACACGTGAATTTATTTCATATACAATCATGTGCATGTTAGTGTGAGAAATTGTTACCAAGATAATTCATCTAACATATCCTTCCGGTACTCTATCTTTGCTGCGCTAAAAGGGTCCCACAGTGAAGAGTATAATAAACAAAATTCACTGTACAGCAAGAAGTCAGTAAACCCCGTAGTCACGTGAATTTATTTCGTATACAATAATGTGCATGTTAGTGTGAGAAATTGTTACCAAGATAATTCACCTAACAGATCCTTCTGGTACTCTATATTTGCTGCGCTAAAAGGGTCCCACATTGAAGAGTATAATAAACAAAGTTCACTGTACAGCAAGTCAGTAAACCCCGTAGTCACGTGAATTTATTTCGTATACAATCATGTGCATGTTAGTGTGAGAAATTGTTACCAAGATAATTCATCTAACAGATCCTTCTGGTACTCATTCTTTGCTGCGCTAAAAGGGTCCCACAGTGAAGAGTATAATAAACAAACTTCACTGTACAGCAAGTCAGTAAACCCCGTAGTCACGGGTCATAAACGTGAAAGTTTACGTTAAGTTTTCACGGGCCACAAACTGCTTAGTCTCAAGGCAACGATTTACGGAATAAGTTTTCAGGTAAACGGTTTCCATGATACTATGTTTTGTTATATCAGCCGAGATTTTTCTGAGGAACTTAAAGCGTACTTCGGGAGATGCCTCTGCCTATATGTTCAATAGTGGACTGATGTGGGCTTTTATGATAAAGTGTCTGCGAGTTCCTAAACTTTTAAAGACAATTTTGTTTTCCGCTGATTTTTCTCGCACACTAAATTGAGACAAACCGTTTCACAGAACAACAAATCACACGAAAACAGACCGTAAGCGCTACAGCACTAAACTACCGTTTTCTCAAAACACGTTTAAAGTAGTCATTCCACACATAAGTTACGAGACCATAAAAATGGTGGACGTACAATACGCCGCTCGCGTCGTAGCCATAGTCAACCAAAGCTATAAAAACAGAGAGAGAGAGAGAGCAGAAATGACACTTAAGCCACAGAACATATTATTATAGTTATACTTTTTCAGGTCGGTGACGCTGTAATATATAAAATAATACTTCTTTGGAATTAAACCGTTCTTGTTTAGTATTCAAGGTAAGATATTACTCATCAATATACAAAAAAATATTTAAATTAAAACAACAAAATCAAAATACGATACGATGCGTGCATTATGGATAGATGAACCACTAGCCTTAGTACGAGAACCAAGGAGGTCGGAAAGCTGGAAGGTCCCTGCCCCGATAAGCCAAACGTGTGCGCGGGTAAAATATGACGGTAGTCATAAATTCCTTCGCGAATTGTTGAGTTTGAATTACTCCTCGGTTGTTAAACTTAGGATTTTTTGGCTAAACCACATAAAACGGTCTTTTGGAACCGGCGATGCGTGCGAAATGGGTTTTATTTGAAAAGTTGTTCTGTTAAACATTTATTGAGGTACAGAACAAATTTTAATATGCGGGGAAATCATCGTTCGATCTTAATAAGTCTTTGATAAAACACTTTTTACCCAGGTAGGAATAACTCTTCTACTTTTGTCCATCTGTGTGGGGACCATCACTTTCATCGTGTATATAGTCTGCCGCCAAGTAGTAATGTGCAAGCATGACTGTTTGATGCATGAACCATGAAAACATTAGCACGCCTTTTTTTGAGCAGTCATGTAAAAACAATTACCTGATTTCAAGTGGTCGAAGGTTTGGAAGTCGCTAAACCAATGAAACTGGGTTGTGCCAAGGAAGCTACGTGGTCATAGGGTTGCCTGCCAATTCATGGATCAATGTTCAAATCCTACAGCGATTGAGCTCTTGGTGGAGAGAAAAAATACGTGACGCAAAGCTTTTATAGCGTCCATTTCTGAGTGTACTGGATTTATTCCCGCTGATGATGACCCAGATTTCAGCCCCTGTCCGATCCTATAATAAACAAACCTTGATGATTGTTAAATTGATATAACAGATATCTGTAAATAACTCATCCTCGAGTATTCATTGTTTCTGTTTTCGAAATGTAAGAGGGCACTTATTTCAATAAATTTATACAAATCGTTACAGATACCGACCTACTTCTGAGTACTTCAATTATAAAGTTAGGTATGCAAAGTCCGTTGGATGGTTGCTTGTGGAGTGCTGCGCTAATGCCGAGTGTTTACTGTTGCTTAGTTACTGGCTCGAGTGTAACTGCATATAAACGTAACTCCTACTCTACTATCCTTGTAACTCTACTAATATTATAAACGCGAAAGTTTGTGAGGATGGATGGATGGAGGAATGTTTGTTACTCTTCGGCGCAAAAAGTGCTGAACGGATTTTGATGAAATTTTACTGCAATGTAGCTTATACATCCGAATAACATATAAACTACAATTTATAAAGATACTAGCTTTTGCCCGCGGTTTTCACCCGCGTTCCCACAGGAACCTTGCATTTTTTCCGTGGATAAAACGTAGCCTATGTTACTCACCGGTACATAAACTATATCTACACCAAACATCACGTGAATCCGTTGCTCCGGTATTGCGTGAAAGAAGGACAAACCAACGAATCAACAAACCAACAAACACACTTTCGCATTTATAATATTAGTAGGAAGGATATCCAGGTACAGGCAGCTCACAGATTCGTTCTACAAAGCAAGCCACTAAAACATTTCAATTTTTAACCGACTTCAAAAAAGGAGTTTCCTCAATTCATCCGTCGTTTTTTTTGGTTGTATGTTTGTTACCTCAGAATTTCATAATTTATAATCCGAATAAGAAAATTCTTAATTTGAAAGGATATACTATCAGATTGGTAGGTACCGTAGAAATTTAATCAAAATGGGTATAAGTTCTCGTTTTATAAAGCAATTTTTTATTAATTAAAAATTAAATTTCAAATTATCCCCATCCATTTGATCATTAGTTTCATCAGTTTCGTTATAATGACGACAACAACCATTACGGTTGTTGTCGTACCACTACAACCGACAGTACGGTTTTCGCCGAAACCGGTCTACTGGGGATCTTCTAGCGTATGCCACGCACATCTGGAGTGAGGCTATCGAGAAGTATGGCGAGGCGCTTGCCGTCTCTCTTGATATCTCGAAAGCCTTCGACAGGGTTTGGCACGAAAGTCTTATTAGCAAGCTTCCATCTTTTGGCTTGCCCTCTGGCTTGTGTAATTGGATTTCAGACTTTCTGAGAGATCGATCGATTCGAGTAATCATAGACGGTTGCTCGTCCGATCAATTGGCTATAAATGCCGGAGTTCCTCAGGGGTCAGTTCTCTCTGCAACCCTTTTCTTGCTACACATTAACGACCTGCTTAAACCCGGTACATTTGGGTACGCAGATGATAGCACGGTTGTAGAGAGTTACATATCCAATGCACAAACCAGTGGGGCTCAGACACAGTCTCTTAGAGAGGCCATGGTTGAGCGCATGAACTTTTCCTTACGGGTAGTCTCCGATTGGGGCGATGCCAACCTGGTCAAGTTCAATGCCACTAAGACGCAGGCGTGTCTGTTCTCTGCCAAACGGAGCGCATTTCAGCTGGCTCCGACTTTCCGAGATGTATCCGTGCCAGTGGCTGATCATCTGGAGATCCTTGGCATTGCTTTATCTTCGACACTCAATTTTGGCTCATACCTTGAATCTAAGGCCCTGTTAGCTGCCAAAAAGCTTGGTATCCTAGCAAAGGTGAGACAATACTTCACATCGGAACAGCTGCTTAATTTATACCAAGCACAAGTACGGTCCTGTATGGAGTATTGTTCTCATCTCTGGGATGGCTCAGCCAAGTACCAGCTTGAGGCACTGGAAACAATTGAGAGACGGGCCAAGAGGCTCATTAGCAACGATTCATTGGTTAAGGCTAGGCTGCAGAGCCTAGAGCATCGCCGTAGGGTCGCTAGTTTGTCGGTTTTTTATCGGATACATTTTGGTGAGTGTGCTTTGGAATTACACAACTTAATTCCCCCATCCCCCTTCTATCTTCGGACGACCAGACTTACTGCGAGGCGCCATCCTTACCTGGTAGATATTCCGCCATCACGCACAAAGCGTTTCGCTTCTACATTTATTATGCGTACCGCTAAGGAATGGAATTCCTTGCCTGAGTCTGTGTTCCCCGATCGCTACAACCTGGGTTGCTTCAAGGCGCGAGTGAATAGGTATCTTCTAGGCAAGCGTGCTTCATCGTCGACCGCATCGTCGCTTACCACCAGGTGAGATAGTGGTCAAACGTAAGCCTATAAAGTATAAAAAAAAAAAAAAAAAAAAAATTTCCTCTCCAAATATTAATTAAAAGTTCCTCTATTAGGCGTAATTTTGCCTCAATTTAGTAAGAACTCGTATAAAATATTTATACGGAATACCGAAACTTCAAAACTTCGTCTGGCAATTTAGAAGTTCTGAACTAAACAAATTGGTTTCCCATGTCCACGCCACGCTTGACGTTTATAGTTGTATAAACTAATATACAATGTACGTTAGATTTACTATCATAGATTACTACAAATCTTTAATCATTATTTGACGTATCTCTGTCCGGAGGTACGTGATGTCATAGGTGTGGGTTCCGACTGAAAATCAGTTATTAAGGTCCTTGGACCTTAATTGCATGCTGAGTCGGGACCCTTATCATGGCATCACGCAACATTGTGTTTTTTTTTATTTATGTACCTACTTGTCTGTCCCTTATTTTCATTTTTTTTATGGCTGTCTGTCTGTTTGTTCCGGGTAATCTCCGAAACGGCGGGGCCGATATTGACCGGACTTTCACTGGCAGATACCTGATGTTACAAGGAGTAACTTAGGCTACTTTTATTTTGGAAAAAGAATTAGGGTTCCGCGCAAAAAAATAAAAACCATGAAATCCAATACCTCCGCGCGGGTGAAACCGCGGGCAGCAGCTAGTTACAAATAAGATTATATAATTTATAGTTTTAATTCCGCGATAAAGAATGTCTAATGGTTTAATTTCGATCTATATAGAGTTTAACCAAACGTAACGCGCGACGCTGGACAACGAAACCTGTAGAGGTAACATGCGCACCGTGACAAAATTTTCTCGATGCTTATGTCGTGCATTTGTCTCATGTTCGCGAGAGAAAGAGCGAGACAAAACAGTAGACAAAATTTTGTCGTGGCGCGCATGTTAGCCCTGCTGGGTAGAGACTTTTTTGTCTAACCTTTTTGATTTTGTTAAGTTTTTGAGCGTTGAAATGTACCTTAAATGTGTGTTCATAGTATGTTCACATTATTATTATTATTTTGTTTTTAGCCGTGAGGATTTTTAATTGGCACACTGTTTTGTACTTATTACTTTTTCCTATAAAATGTGGGGAGCTGTTGATCTTCCCTATAAGTAAATAAATATTTCTTAAGGCAATTTCTCTTTCATTTTAGAAGCGTACAGCGGCAATAATTCCCCTACTGAAATTGACATTTTTTTGCTAGTCCATTATCCGTTTCCTTTTATCGCATTTCCTTATTTGCCCGCTTAATTAATTAGAAAAAATATTGCGAAGTAAGAAGCATTTTTATTTAATGTTGTCCGAAGTCAAAATATTGTAATGGTATTACGTGAAAATCTCTTTCATCAGTATTTGCTAACGAAATTGCTGATCTATGAGTATTAAATTCATTGTAAAAAGCTTCATCCAACCTTGTATTTACTATCAATAGATGTTTTTTCATAGTTTAGCCTTTTACTACTTGGAGAATAAGCTAAACCTAAACTAGGGCTGAATCTCAAGTGCCAGAACATTTTAAATAGGTGTTAACACTATCTCTTCTGCGAGTGTCCGTCTGGGTTGGTACCACTGCTTTGCTTGTGAAGTCTGCCGCCAAGCGCCAGCAAGTAATGTGCAAGCATTACTGTTTTTCAGTTTGATGAGCAAAGTATTCAGTGAAATTACTGGACTTTTAAGACTTCTCATGGTAACAAGTGCTCGGCAGTGCCGCGCAGGCCTTTGTGTATAAAAGTTCTGAGTGCTTTGCAATTGTTATGAGCCGATGTTATGCTCCATAACCAACGACCTGAACTTTTTTTTATGTTATTTGGTAACGAGACGAGCTGGTCGTTTGCCTGATGGTAAGCATAACGCCGGCCCATAACAATTGCAGTACCACCCAGAACTTTGAAACACAAAGGCCTGCGCGGCATTGCAGTGCGCTCGTTACCCTGAGACATTAGGTATGAAGTCTCATAAGCCCAGTAATTTCACTGGATACTCTGCTCATCAAACCGGAACACAGTAATGCTTGCACACTACTGCTTGACGGCAGACTTCACGAGCAAAGCGGTGGTAACAACCCAGACGGACACTCGCAGAAGAGTTAGTCCTACCACTAACAAACTTCTCGTGATCTAGAATTAAATATATAGTGGGTTTTTTTATACTCCTGACCTAACGAGATGTACGAGCTAAACTTTCAAAAATTAATTTTATCAAAAGAAAAAGTTCCTCTCGCAGTAAATTATTCAAAGTTATGGTGATAAGATCCCTGCAACTTTTCTAAATTATGTTACGGCAATTTTTCGTGAAGTCTCCTGGACTGGAGTCCTTAGGGATAATCTCTCTACCTTGAGTACATAAACAAATGAGATTTAAAAATCTGGAGCTTGGAGAGTTAATGTTTCATTTAGGATTTTTAATGTATTTTTGACCACAAAACTGGAAACATATTATAAAAAAAAGCAAAATTATGTTTTTTAAAAACCCTTTGCTAAAAATATGAAGTAACTAGTGTTTATCGTTTTCTTTTAACCGATTTCGAAAATGTTCGACTTTATGCATTTATGTATTTGTATTTTCATGCAGATTTGTCTGTGGGGACTGATTTTAAAAAATATTTTTCATATAGGTACTCTCTCTATATAGGACCACACCCATATAAATTGTATGAAAGAATACTACCTCTGAAGGTGGAAAAATTGGGGATGAAATTTCATATATCGCAGTATTTTCATCGAAGCCGTTCCCAAGCAATTTTACTTGTTATGAAATTTTTAAATTTTCTCATTATTTCAAATTTTTAGCAAATTCCGACGTCACCTCCTGGATGAGTTAACCTCAAAAAACCCATCACTGATGAACCCTACAGAACCCTATACAAAAAACCGCATCTAAATCCGTTAAACCATTTTGGAGATTCAGGGGAACATTCGTGTGCACGCACAAAACCTCTCACCCTAAACGCATGTACTTTCTCTGATCAGTCGTGGATAGAAAACATAAGGCGTATTTTCATTTAAAAGTCTATCTTAACTCTTTTCAATCGACTTCAAAAAAGAAAGAGGTTTCGACACCTAAGTTTTTTTATTGAGCGTTCACTAATTTCTCGGAAACGGCTTCAGCTGTAATTGCCATGACGATATTTTCCTTAACGAATGCTCAAGCAGGTAGGATTAGAATCTTCGGCGTGCTTTTCACCACTTATCTATCACTATTTCTTATAATTGTTAATTATTACTTGCATACTACGTTCACAAATTATTTTTTTCATACAGCATCCCTTTTGTTGGAAGATTAAATTTCAAATGAAGCTACTGTAAAACAGAGAACGGTAAGGAATTTATTAACAGAATGGGCACTTCCACAATTTGAAACACGAAGCTAGCCGAAGGGTAAAGGAAAAAGAGCTTTAAGTAGTACTGCATTAGGATATGTACGCTAATCATTAGGTAAATGACATGTTTGTCTCGTCGAACCATTTAAAGCCTAAAATCGAATCATCATCATCTTCTTTCCGTATCAGTCATCTTTTTTTTTGTACTTGATAGGCTTGCGTTTGACCGCAATCTCACCTGATGGTAAGCGACGATGCGGTCGACGATGTAGCACGCTTGCCTACAAAGACTATAAATCCTGTTGACTAATGATACAACTTCCCCTCAAGCGAAAACGAACTATTTAAATGCACTACTCGCCACTGCGAGTACGAGTGCAGACTTATAACTTATCGATATTCAATGTATACTTTACAATTAATATATATACTATTATTAATTATTTTGGAAAAATAATAACCTTTCGTTTGGATTTGTTAACCGACTTCGAAAAAAGAGGAGGAGGTTAAATGTTCGACTGTATGTATTTTTTTAAGTATTTTAACTGATTTCTCCGTCAATTGCGGACCGATTTTGAAAATTATTTTTGTTGTTTGAAAGTGTATCATCTCAAGATGGTCCCATATACATTTTATGGAAGAACATCTAAAGATGAAAAAATGGTAAGTACTTGAATTTTCATATATCGCGATATTTTCATCGAAGTAGGTTCCCGGTTTTTTTAAAGTATTTCTGCTTTTTGTTGTTAGATTTCCAGACATCCCAGAAATAAAGGAAAAGTGGATAGAAGCGACTCAAAAAGAGAATTGGTTCCATACATCGCAAGTCATGGAATCCATTCAGTAGCTTCGACGTGATGCGTGGCCAAAATACAGACAGACAGACAAAAATAAAAATACAGTTTTGGCTTCAGTATAGATAGGAGTGCCATCCAAAAAAAATGTGACCTGGAGTTTTATTATAAGTAGTATTATAGATTAATTTATAAAGTAAGTATGTATTGTCTAGGTTTTCCATATAATAATTTATTATTAATCGTATATGTCAGGGAATCAAGAATGCGATGCTAACTACCTATTCAATTTTATCGATATTATTCTGTTCAGTAGTGACTACTGTACTGCATGTGGTACGACTGTACCACATCACTAAATTACGTCATCCAAATGATCGGCCAATTGCAAGCATAGAATATTACCTCGCCCCCTGCCCGCGCCGGTGAGATAAGTTTGTATGAAGAATTGTGTTTATGAGCTATCAACAGGCTAAATAATCTGTGCTTGCCTAGAAGATACCTAATAATAATAATACCTAGTCATAATCAGCCTCATCCAAGGCAAGCCAAGACTTCTACAGCTCAATTTTCAGCTCTTCTATTCCAGTGACTGACAATCAGCTTACTTTTCCCTACCCTGCTCGCACACGAGCCTCGCGCTATAGCCACAAAACGCCACCACCAAGCTTCGTGTAGGCGACGCGCCCCTTTGGCGTTTGGAACCGGTAGCACGTCTCCTTTTTACCACATTTAAAAATATAATAATTTGAATATCTGACGTTTATACTTTGATTGTACTTGGAAAAAATTATTGCTATAAAATACACGAACCTTACGAACTTTTGATAATTTTCATGATATAATACCCTGTCCTGAACCCACGTAGCTTACACTGCGTTTTGTAGGAACTCGCCGCATACGGTGACGCCTGTGGTCGCTTCACGCCAAAAAACGCCTCTTCTCGCTTCATGTAGGCGACGCCGACCACAACACATCAACACAAGCTTCATATTATTATGGCGAGGTTTTGTGAGTAAGGCTAATATTAGCGTACTCAGTCCTTACTGTTGTTACATTAGTATTCAAAGTCCGCTTTAGAATCCCGCAAAGCTTAACAGTTCTCAACTAGCTGAATGCATTTGCATTTGATGAAAATTCCAGTTTTGTCGGGCAACTCGCGTAAAGTCCGGTGTTACTGTACAACCGCCAGGCGTAACGTAATATGCCGAATTTGAATAAAGCCTGCATTTAGATCGGGTGTGAAATAGAAGCGGTCAGTTGTGGCTTTATCGATATCGTTAGTTACGGTAGAAATAATAAATTAGGGTTATGGGATGTCACCTTAATTTATACTCATCCTATCCTTGCGAAAGTTTTTGTGTGTGAATGTTTGTTAACGCGTATCTAAAAAGATATTTGATCTGTAGTTAAAATGTTAGCAAAAGAAAAATGGCTCTTACGTGAAATTTTCATTTTAGTGCCCGCTCAAATATATATGGGCGCACTTAAATCTCTGAAGTTGCCTAACTGGTTTATAAAATATATTGTGTAGGTGAACAATACCCTCCCGAAACTAGGCACTTTAATAAAGCGAGAATTATTTTTTGGAAATAAAAAAAAATTAGACACTGATTGGAATTTCGCAAATGCAATCAAGTGAATCCTATTCCATTTGATGGAATTTAACATAGATTGAGTTCAGAAAGTTAGAATTGCTGCAATTTTTGCTATTCACGAATGATTGGACAGTTTCACAGTTGACACGGTTGGACATTTTTTTATCCTTTTTTTAACTTTACGGATTTGATCAAATTTCCATTTAATTTTCATCTACCTACGACATACTATATAGTTTGTATGTTTATACTTGTCCAATAATGTAAACCAACTCAGCGGTCCAATGACATGTAGGTAGAAGTTCAAATTAGAATCCTGTCATTGGTTGGCATTCGACGAGTTTGTTTAGAACGTTGGACAAGTATAAAAACAGGGACCATACATATAAATATCGATAGATATTTCCTATCCCTATGTAGTGACACCATCTGTCGTGTTGCCCGATTCTTGTGAATATTTGATTTGTATGCTACGACTCCGGAAGTTTGCTCCTTTCCAGCTTCAATGCTCATTTTTATCTCGTCCTTACGAGTTCTGGTGTAATAACGTCTCTGGAAAGTGCAGATGTGACCGCTCATGTGCAGCGTTAGGCTAATAATATTCAGACGCCAGTCTAAGCGTGGACTCATGGTTCCATAATTATATCAAAATTCTATAGAATTCTGACCTATGGAAGAATGAATCCACGCTTAGAGTCGTCTCTGAATTAAAATTCAAGGCTAAAGTCTAAAGGTGGTTTGATTTTCAAACTAACGTAATTTTCCATTTATGGGTGAAGAGAATATAAAATTACACTGAATTTTGATAGTAGGCTTCATTTGCTGTAAATCATATTTAGTTGAAGAAAAAAATAACAATTTTAGTCCATACTAACAATAAAAAGGTTATTTCCGCTACTTATTAAATTACTGTTTTCTTCAACTAAACACGATTTGCCGCAAATAAAGACCAATATAAAACCCAACAGCAATCCAATTCAATGTAAAATTACTCTCTTCGCCCATAAATGGAAAAATACGTTAGTATGAAAATCGAACCACCTTAAAGCACATGGTGTTCAGCGGCAGATTTTCAACTTACAGATGAAAGGTAGCCAGCTTGTTAAGTGGACGCTCTTCATCAAAGTGATCATTTTGCGGCAAAACCACTGTCATTTCGTCATTTGTTTAGTATAATAGGGGCCCTGGGATAGAGGTGAAACAAAAACTCTTAAGAAGAGAATAAGAATTATTTATTTCATCTACTAGCTGCTGCCCGCAGTTTCACCAGCGCGGAGATATTGAATTTCATGGTTTTTATTTTTTGCGCGTAACCCTAATTCTTTTTCTAATACAAAAGTAGCCTAAGCTGCTCCTTGTAACATCAGCTATCTGCCAGTGAAAGTTCCGTTAAAATCAGCCCAGCCGTTTCGGAGATTACAACGATTATCGGAACAAACAGACATTTTAAAAATGGTTGTTTTGTTATAGTATGTACCCTATATATACGAGTATACTTTCATATGAATTTGTTAAAAAGCTGTTATTTTGATATTACAAACAGACACTTCAATTTTATTGTTGTTGAGAAGTTCTTACTTTCTCGGTCTTATATCGAGACTGAAAATATTATTTATGAGTGAGCAGCTTACATTTACTCATACTTTCACACTTATTCACACACACTATACTCACACCTCACTCATAACACTCACGCACATACACAACCCATACAAAAATACAAACACATAAAAAAAAATTCCACTCTTTTATTGTAAATTACTAAAAGTGTAAGGATATGTACCTCAAATTCTTTGTAATATAATTATTGTGTAGTAGGTATGGAAATCTATTAAATTTGGCTTCCACGACACGGGCCTTGAGCCTATAGTCCACACTATAGGCTCAAGGCCCGTCTATCCTAACTGCGGCCCCACGGCCGCAGTTATGATATTTGGACAATTCGAGCTACTTTTGTTCTATTTAGATGTAAACGTAAGTTTCCTTTGTAAATCATTTTTTGGACAATAAACATATTATTATTATTATTTATTTGTATAGGTTCCAAATAATGAACAATGAAGAGGTATATTATATGTACCTACATCACTTATTTATTCCCTTACATTGTAAATTTATTCCATAACACGTGGCTAAACATAATTCGGGAACATATCAGATATCCTTAGCGTACCCTTTCGGGATAAATCTTCGGGAAAGATTTATTGTGACCAGGATACAGTGGGACTGTCTTGAGAAAGTCTTTGTATTTTATTCGGTCTATTGTTGTGTGAATTTTTTTGAAGAATCAGAGATGTGACGTCTGGAAATCATTAAAATGACAGAATTAACAGAACAGTATGGGCTTGTACAAATGTTACTACTTATAGTTTACTAGTTTCTGCCCGCGGTTTCACCCGCATTGCTACAGGAAGCGTACATTTTTCCAGGATAAAAATTCTATTTGTTTTATTTTATTTGGTAACGAGACGAGCTGGTTGTTTGCCTGATGGTAAGCATAACCCCGGCCCATAACAATTGCAGTGCCACCCAGAACTTTAAAAGACAAAGGCCTGCGAGGCACTGCAGTGCGCTCGTTACCCTGAGACACTAGGTATTAAGTCTCATAAGCCCAGTAACTTCACTGGCTACTCTGCTCATCAAATCGGAACACAGTAATGCTGGCACACAACAGCTTGGCGGCAGACTTCACGAGCAAAGCGGTGGTAGCAACCCAGACGGACGCTCGCAGAAGTGTTAGTCCTACCACTTACAAAACTATGTTACTCTCCGGTGCATAAACTATATCTGTGCGAAAAATCACGTCGATCCGTTGCTCCGTTGCTGTGTGAAAGAAGGACAAACCAACAAACGTACAAACACATTTTCGCATTTATTATAGTATGGTAGTACGGATGTACTTCAAGTTAATGAATGCAGATACAAGTTCTTAGTCAATCGTCAGTATAATATTGTCACTAACCTTTTTTTTTTTGGTCACCCAGCGAAAAATACTTTGTTAATGAGTAAAGCCAATCCGTCAAGTGGCGTTCTATGAGGCAGCCCTATATACTTATTTAGGAATGGGATATTTTTTTAAAACACGTTCTAGTTGGTTCTCATCAAAGTCAACCTTTTAAAGAGGAAATTCGGTTGACGTTAGAGTTGCCAGCTCAAGAAATTGGAATTGCAATACAAAATAATTCTTGACAACTGCTGCTCCCACCAATTTGAAATACGAAATTGTACTCTACTCGGTTGTGTTAATGTTCAAAATAAGAATGTGTACGTATTACGGATATAAGAATTTGAATGGAAAAAAGTGAACATATTTTTGAAGAGGTTTATTTTTGGGTAAATTATTAATTCAAGTAAAATTCCATCTGAATGTAGTAAATATTAGTTTTTCGATTAATTTTAGGTATACGAGTTAGTTTTACTTAATGAGTACAATCTTTGTTAGAATTATTTTTAAAAAAGAAAACAAAAAACATAGGTTTCGGAATAAAAACTTGAATACTAAGATCGGTTCCCTATTTTTTGTTTTTTAAAGGGTTTTAAAATTTGTTAAAAGAATCATAAAATTTACAGTCATCCAGGTTTTTTCTTTCCATGCAATAACACGTAATATGTATATCTGTTGTGAAGGTCTCAAATATTTAAGGCCTTCAGAATAATTACCCTTTCATTTGATATGCTATACCCTCAAACGGTTAAAGTACCTGCAACCATTTCTTTAATTTTGTAATTGGTCTCCCAAAAGTGACCCCCATATTCAAAATTAATTTATTTACGTCACACTTTCGTGTTTGAGTAACAGAAATTTATATGTGTACCAAATTTGAACGGTGGATTTGGGTAGTGGTGCAAACCTGTGACAGATGGACAGCAGACAGCCATACTAGTGATTCCTATAAGATTTCGCACATTATAACGGGATATTTACCATGATTATTATTGAGCGATGAGCAGTGAGCACCTGATATTTCGAAGCTGTTGCAAGCATCATTTTCACGGGAATACTGAAATGAAATACATTCTTAAAAGATTTCTTTTTTTTATTCGGGCGCTGGGAGTACGGAACTGTAAAAGGAATAATCACCAAGATACTTGTCACGAGTATCGGATACGAAGCAAGCAGTGAAGGGCCAAATGTAACTTTCACAATTAGGTCCAAATAATTCAGCCATTTAAATCTCATTTATCTCTCTCTACAGTTAGAGATAGAATCTCCAACAAAGAAACAAAGATTCGTCAGTTAACACGAATCTCCAAACTTGCTACATTAAATATCCGCGATTCCATCACTCAAACAGGAGTTCTAATTGGGAAACTTTGTTCAAACAGCATAATATATATAATTGATATAGATGGGAAATTTAATGGGCTTATAAAGCTTGAGTAATGTATTGGAGCTTTCAAGAATTGGATTACTGTATTTGTTTTTAAAATTGTAATAATAAAAACTGAATTCGGTTGGAGCTGCCGCACATTCAGCCACAGAAAGCGACCACCAGACGCAGCCACTAGATGGCGCCACCATTGGCTAGGTGCGGCCTCCAGTCCAGGCTACTGGTAGCCGCAAAATAGAGAGAACAGAAGGGGCACTCGGGCGCTTCGGTCGCCTCTTAGATGCCCCTCCTGTTTTGTCTATTTTGTGCGGGCGGAGAGAAGTCGTTTGTTGTCCTAGGTCTAGTCATTTCTGTGCCCTCTGCTTGAGCACCGCTTGCACACCCCGAACACTTTATTAGACCTCTATACAAATAGCCACGTTATAACTAGGTACCTATTACACAGACACTACACACATGTAGTTTTTGAACACGCGCAATTGGGTGCGTGAAGTCTAAGGTTGTCACCGTATGAGTAATTATTGTACACTTGTACTTACTTTAAAATTTCTTGCTTTTGACACTAATGTTATTAATCACTGTACATCTGTACAATCATAACACTCGTTCTCAATTACGTAGGATGTCTTTCGTCGCGTCGCGTGTGGCGCGTCCCGTGGTCAAGTCAGCTCCAAGACAGCTAAAAACCGGCGGCGGGGTGAGCAAGTCCCGAATGGTGGGCGGGAAACAGTGTCCGCTCTATACGTAGTGTTATTATATATTCTGTGCCGCTGGCATCATCCTATTTACGGCACTGACTAGTAGATATAAGTATCGATTTATACGTTATGTAAATAGTTCTACCAACATATTAGTGACTGCTCCGACGCCTTTCCATTGAAATATCACACTCAAAGGATTTCGAAGGGTTTCCTTAAACTTCCTGACGTGAAGTTAGAGCAAAAGGATCAGTTATCAGGAAAATGCCGATAAAGCCTTTACTGCTCATGAAATAAAGCTTGTATTGGTAGATACGTGTAAGAGGATTAATTAAAGGTATGGTTAATGTGTTGATTTCACTGTTTTGAAGACGCTCTATGAGCTGATGTGTAAAAAAAGTCTCATTAAGTTCTTGTTTTATTTTTAACCGACTTCATAAAAGGAGGAGGTTTTTTTATTTATGTTTAACAATTTCTCCGTCAATTGTGGACCGATTTTGAAAATTCTTTTTTTTGTGAGGGTGTTGTCTCTGGTCCCGTATAAATTCTATGAAAGAATACCACCCCTAAAGGTGCAAAAATGGAGAATGAAATTTCATAATCGCAATTTTTTCTTCGAAGTTGGTTCTCGCTTTTTTAAAAGCAATTTTATTTGTTAATTTTAAAAATAATAATTATACATAATTTTTAAATTTTACGTCTTATTTGCGTATCTGTCTGTAGCATTGTAGCTCTCACACAAATAAACCAAGGTTCTTTTTTAACCTAAGTGCTGTTGATTATATGTACAACGAATAAATAAACGACTGTTTAAATCTAATAAACAGTTTATCTTCCAAATATCCGTAAACACAACCCCTCCTAATATATCTTAGTTCGTAAACAAAAAATACACAAGAAGACTTATTACGTGGTAGGCAAAAAAAAGTGGCATATTTTCGCTTCTTTTCCGCAAAACGGATAATAAATGTACCGAGTTTAATTTAGTGTGTTGTTATGGCAACAAAAACAAGGGATGAAGTAAAAACTCTGATTAAATACGTGCAGATGGAGAGTTTTAGCGGAATACTCGTAAAATTGAAAGTGTTGTTTTAATTGTGTGCGTGAGCTGCCTTTCTTAGCAACACTATGGGGCACCATAGACGCTCTAGCAAACGTACGTTTGCTTGAGCGTCTAAGGTGCCCCTATGACCTCCAGCTATTTTCACAGCAATACTGGGTAAATGATTTATCATGTCGTTCAATTATTGTGCACTGTGAACTGTAATTGGCAGCTATGGCTAATCTTGGGAACTAAATAACAATTTTTGAATTGCAAGCATGCAGGATATATTGGGACGGTTGCCACGCCCTTATCCGTTGGAGGTGGAGTCCGTGTAGTAGGTATGCTCGTATTATAAATGTGAAAGTGTGTTTGTCTGTTTGTTAGTTTGTAGGTTTGTCCTTCTGTCACGCAGCAACGGAGCAATGGATCAACGTGATTTTTGGCATAGTTATAGTTTATGGACCGAAGAGTAACATAGACTATTTTTATCCCGGAAAAATACACGGTTCCTGTGGGAAAGCGGGTATAAAAAGAAATGTAGGTACTCCAAAGAAATATTAATCTTAGTTATAATAGTTATAATATAATATATAGTATAATATAATATATAATATAATATAATAATATAATATAGTTATAATAGTTTTTTTTCAGTCTCAGTTTTAGTACTGAATTGTATTTCTGGTAGTAAATATTCTAAGAGTAAAATTCACGCATGGGAGTTTGACGGGGCGTTTACGTGTAGGAACGCGTAAAAAATTCTGCGATGAAACCGGTAAGAAATACGCACTTAATTTTCTTTAGTAGTATATAGGTACATCTTTTAGGGTTCTAAGGGCACGATTTTATTTAATTAGTATTTATATAGTACCTAGGTACTTTATGTTAATAAGATTGAGACGAATCTAAGCGTAGACTCATGCTTCTATATTTCAAAATTCTATACAATTTTGATATACTTACGGAAGCAAAAGTCCGCGCTTAGACTTGTCTCTGAATCTTAGGGTAAGACCCAGTTCTCTTTCCTAGCGTAAATTGAAAAAGTTACAGTGTTATCAAAACCATAAAGCTATATATTTTTATTAAAAAAATAATTCAGACCTACTGGTGGCTTGATTCAAAGGTTTGATATGTGTAGAATTGTGCTTTTGCGCTGAGCCATCATTGTTTATTTTTTAGGCAGTGAATTACTAGGCTTATGAGACGATGGTAACGGACATAATGCAATGCCGAGCAGGCCAGGTTTCGAAGTTTGAGTGGCACTGCAACTGTTATGGGCCGGCGTTATGCTTACCATCAGGCTCGTCTCATTATCAAAATATGGCATATTTCCACCAAGCACCAACTTAGACGATATATACGACGGTACAGTACGATATGCGTCAAGCGGTGATCGTGTTTTTTCCACGGTTTGCGCATGGTCCGTGATTGATGCTTATCCATCAATCATGCATAGCGTCTAATGGGCCCTTAAAACTACCGATACACTGGTTCATTTGCTTTATACCTCATTCACCAATACCCCACTGTATCACACCCTAATGGGTGTGTTACAAGCGCTTAAAACACAAGTACCGTGACTCGAACAATAATAAGTAAACAAGAAAACAAAGGTCCCAAACCGAAGTAATTTTCTTCTACGTATTTTCCATAAGCGTAAAAGTTCAACCGCTAATGGTTTGTTGTACATTATTAATGAGGCACCATTACAATTTGACCTTTGTGCTCGCCCTCTTTTGTCCAATTAAAAGTTTTCCAAGTGAATCCGGAAGAAGTTAAAAGGTTTATTAAAACTTTTATTCAACGTTTTTAGGTGGGAAAGAAAAGAAATTAAATCATTAAATCTTATTACCTGATTTTTTACTTTCGATTTTGTTTTGTTGACTTTTACGAAAAACTGTTTGTGACGGGGTTCTTTATAAGCTTACTTGAAGCTTAATGTACTCAAGAATATTAATTTAAAAGTAGAAATGAGGAATAAGTACATAAACCTATAAAAATTTGTATATTTGTTTGGAAGCGCTTTTATTATTAGTTTTTTTTTTATGTTATTAGGTAACGAGACGAGCTGGTCGTTTGCCTGATGGTAAGCATAACGCCGGCCCATAACGATTGCAGTGCCACCCAGAACTTTGAAACACAAAGGCCTGCGCGGTACTGCAGTGCGCTCGTTACCCTGAGACATTAGGTATGAAGTCTCATAAGCCCAGTATTTTCACTTGATACTCTGCTCATCAAACCGGAACACAGTAATGCTTGCACAGTACTGCTTGGCGGCAGACTTCACAAGCAAAGCGGTGGTATTACATAAATATACAGCGACTAATATATTATGATTAATATTATTTTAAATTCACCTTCAAAAACCACAAAGTTCAAGGACATGTGACATCCACCAAGCCGCACTGGGCCCGCGTGCTGGATTATGTATACCTCTCTCTACCCATACCTCTCTCTCTCTCTCTCTCTCTCTCTCTCTGAGAGCAGGCCGGTATCCTAGCAGTGGAAGCGTAAGAGGCTGATAATATTATAACCATGCATGGAATCCTCAAAATAATAACCATGAATTTGAATTCTTGGTATATTCTATAGCTCTTAAGGCAATTTAACTGAATTATTTTAATCAACTGATTGGAGCTACGGATTTAACTTAAGCTACGGATTAGACGATTGACAAAATAATATCCACAATATTCCGATATTCATTGAATTTATATTCAATAATGATTTGATCGCCGTAGTCTGTAGACTACATCAAATTTCAATGTTGAGACCCAGGAGATTAGTCTGAGCAGTGCTTTGAACTTTAGGCTTTTTACACAATGAAAAGTAGAACGAGATATCGACCAACGATCATTTTATTACAAGCTTTAATTTAACTTGCCTTATTAACATAGGTAACTTGTGCGAGTTTCAATCCGACACATCATGGTTTGAATCTCGACTCGGCTCGCATCAATGACTTATTATATCAAGCTATGTGCGGATTATTCACACTCGCTCTAAAACGGTGAAGGAAAACATCGTGAGGAAACCGGCATGTTCAAGAACCACAAAATTCGGGGACATGTGACATCCACCAAGCCGCACTGGGCCCGCGTAGTGGATTATGGTCCATAGCTTACTCTCTGAGAGAAGGCCGGTATCCCAGCAGTTGGAGCGAAAGAGGCTGATAATGATGAACATAGGTCAAATCTTGCAAGATTTGACCCACTTTCAAATGTTTAATTGAGCCGAATGTTTATACACGGTATGTAAATAGGATGAGAATGAAATAAAAGTATAGTTGTGTGTGTAGTATACTGAAAAAGTCGCGTAAAACGTTATTCTGTCGTTGAACTGCAGACGCCCTAAGCCTAATACATTTTACATTCACTCAAAGTTATCGTTTGCACGAGTGCAGACAAGATACTTTGACAGATGTAACTTTTATTCAAAAAGTATGTGTGATATCAGAAGAGTTGAGAGAAACTGTACCTATCAAATTAAAATTAAAAAAAATTGCTTTAAAAAAGCGACGAACCGACTTCAGTGACAAACTACTGAACCGATTTTGATGAAATTTCTATGGGACTAATCTGAAAGTATACACTTTCAAATAAAAAAAGAATTTTCCAAATCGGTTTATAAATGACCGAGATCTGAGGTAACAAACATAAAAAAAATACCCGACGAATTGATAACGTCCACCTTTATTGGAAGTCGGTTAAAAAATCATCATAATTACGTACATAAACATAAGTTACTGACCGAGTGAACGAAGCTAACGGAGTCGTTGCAACAACTGGGCGGCTAAAAAGGCCACTTCGTCCAAATAAGAGTCTTAAAATACAGACAACTAATTGTCTGTATTTTAAGACTCTGATTTGGACGATTAGTTGTCTGTATTTTAAGACTGATTTGAACGAAGTGGCCTTTTTAGCCGCCCAGTTGTTGCAACGACTTCGTTAGCTTCGTTCACTCGGAACAAACGTACCTACTTATTTTCAAAACTAGCTGCTACCCGCGGTATCACCCGTGCGGTGATATTGGATTTCATGGGTTTTATTTTTATGCGCGGAACCCTAATTCTTTTTCTAAAATAAAAGTAGCCTAAGTTCCTCCTTGTAACATCAGTTAACTGCCAGTGAAAGTTCCGTCAAAATAGGTCCAGCCGTTTCGGAGATTACCCGGAACAAACAGACAGTCAGACAGACAGACAGACAAAAATTTTAAAAATAGTTGTTTTGTTACAGGTACTTACCGTATATACTTTCATGTGCATTTAGTAAAAAGATGTTATTTTGATATTACAAACAGACACTTCAATTTTATTTATTTGTATAGGTAGATTTGTACTTTACTAAAGTATGATATCGCTTCATAACCTTAGGGTCATCAATTCTAAAGTTGATCTTGTTACCATTAAAGAAAATTAGTATTGTATTTTAAAACGTAAATTTTACTACAAAGTATGAATTTTAATATCGAAATTTTCAAAATATTTTGCTAGTCTCGTAAAAAGCGTACATGTCTTGATTTTGAAAGATTTTTAAACTAAATATCTCGTAATATGAAGATACATTTACGGATAAGAAAGTTCATGTTTCTTTTGAATGTTATTAAATAATTTTACTATTTACTATTATAAGACATAATGAAATTTTACTTAATAAAATCCACATTTTAAATATGATTTTAAAGAAACAAGATGTTTCTTTTTTTAGGTTAATATCTGGGTGAACGAGCTAAAATTCAGGAAAAGACCTAAATTGTGTTACATAAAGCTATAGTATACTTACTTGTTATCTAATTATATAATAAAACATGCTGGTTTCTACTGTATGTAATAAAAACAATGGATGTAGAACGTTCTGGAAGCAACTTCAAATCTTATTACAAAAATAAATAACGGCACTTCCAACAAATGTCAAGGCATGACATCGTCGACATCAAAAATGAGAGTCAAAGTCTGGCGTATCTACAGAGCACAATACAAATTGGGCTGAACATCTGACGTCACATGTTCAACGGCGGGGGCCGTAAAGTTTTACTAAAACATGCATTTTGTTGATTTGGCCGTGAAAAACTACGTTTAAGTACATAATTGTCATAAATTATATTATTCATTGAAATAATCTGAAAGAATCTGATTTTATAATTACTGTTGGATACTAACAAAAGTTGAATTTGAGAAACTTCTAGATGTTATCTTATGTTATGTTTTATAACTAAATTAAAATATAACGTTATCTTTGTGGAAATTATATATTTTTCGAAATGTTCTTTTTTTTTGTGTTAATGTGATGTTCTTAAACCTGTATAATAACAGTAATTAGGTATTTTGTGTTTCATGCAATATCCCTATTCTAAATAAGAAAATGAGGAAGCTATTAAAGTTCTAGGTTTCAAAAGAACTTATAATTGCAGTCAAGGGGTAAACGCACGACAGTCGTGAGTCAGCAAGATGACAACTTATGAAATGTCTCTTTGTGGTTAAGCCAGATATTAGACAGGTATACTGGGTCTAGGCTTAAGGTATAGCTTATTCGCCATCTTCTTGTAAAAGCACGAAGATACGCTAAGGAATGAAATGCCTTGCCTATACTTGATCGCTTATACATGGATTTCTTTATCAGGAGTGAACAGGTATAGCGAGCAAAGTTGCCAACTGAGCACGAAATGGATCGTTGTATCGGGTACACACGATGAGTTGGAGCGTTAGATTTGGAACGTTTAATTATTCAATATTCCTAGTATTATAGTGTATTAAGTGGGTATGTCTTGGATTAATTCCTAGTCATAATATAGAAATAGTAGGTAGTTGTAAATTAGCTATTAAGAATCTAGTTGAGTGGTCGATTCATTCGTAATATACGTGTCTTGGAAGTACTGATTTTGATTCCTTCGCTCCTCATGCAAGAAACTTCACACCTATCACTCCACGTAATCCATCTGAGATTCCCCACACGGCTACTACACATGGGCGATTTTTGGAACGTTTGCGTGGAATGTTGTGGAGTGGAGTGCCCGTGTAGGTGGTTTATAATACCTAATGTCTCAGGCTAACGAGCGCAATGCTGTTGCAGTATCGAACAGGTTTTCGCCCGCGTGGAGATATTGGATTTCATGGATTTTGTATTTTTGGGCGGGACCCTATTTCTTTTTCTAAAATTAAAGTAGCCTAAATTATTCCTTGTAACATCAGCTATCTACGAGTGAAAGTCGCGTCAAAATCGGTCCCTGCCAGGTAAGCGTGCTTCATCGTCGACCTCATAGTTTATCAGGTGGGATAGTGATCAGACGCAAATCTGTGCAGTACCTATTAAATATCTATCTATGTATTCATTGCCTCTTCCATACACCTTACTTTTAGGGTACCGCCCCAGACGAGACGCAATAACAAAACGTCACCCCACCGAACACAGAGAAAATTAATTTCCTTCAGGACGCCTTCCGCAGGTTCCGTACTTCCGCTGTTTACTAAAGAATTATTCTCAAGGAAGTCGTAAATTATATAAGCGTTAACAACTAAATTGTGCTGTAAACATACATATATGGAGGTGTAAAAGAAAAGTCGGCTTTGAAATCTTGGTAAATATTTTGGCTAAGACTCCCAGTCACAAAATTAGATACTAAATTAAAATTAGTTACTTAGTCATTTCTTAGGATTTAGCAATGAATTAAACAACTGTTATTGGTGAAAACCATCTCGATATTTAACTTTCGGATATTTCGGATCCTTTCCATAAAATAAAAAAAAAAAAAAATTAATATTACGTAATGTCAATTAATATTGATTAATTTAATTATTTTTTTAATTACTTGGCATATGAGACTTGATAGTACTTGCTATTCTCAGGGTAACGAACGTATTGGTGTGCAACACATAAGCCTTTGGTTTTCTTAAGTTTAGAGTGGCATTGTAATTCTTATGAGCAGACTAGACAAATGACCTAATTAATTTACGACTTGTTTGCTAATTTTGTTATAATGGAGTGTAAACACATTATTGAAAAAGCTCAAGTGTGCTTGAGGCATGTTAAAATATTAGGTTTAAAAATATTAAAAATCCCAAAATATCTTGTTACATTTTTTTATAAAACAATCAACAACAACAACAGCATCAACAGTTACACAATAAATAAATCAACTACAACATGAAGACAGTTGAAAATGACTTAAAATTAATCAACAACTTATTTACAACAGTTTTGGCACTATGGTTTAATGATGATCCTTGTGGTGGTGGATGGTTTTGTACACGGGGATTTTGACCGGGTAGGGGTGGGGCACATGGACAGTCAAGGTCTTCTCAACCTTGATGGGAACGTGCTTCTCAACAGGGTAAGGTACGTGCTTAACAACCGGGTAAGGCACAGGTTTCTCAACAGGGATAGATATCTCGGTCTCAACTGGGACAGCTACAGGCTTGTGCACAGGAATCTTAACGGGGTATGGCTGAGGTACACCAATCAGGATAGGCTTGGGCACGTTCACATGAATCGGCTTGTGAATGGGGTAGGTAACGTGCTTGTATTGAGGAACTTCGACAGGACTTTCGACGTCAATGTGCTCGTTGATGGGAATAGCATGGCCGTGACCGAAGTCATGTCCCTCAGAAGAGAACTCCTGTCCGTGACCGCCGAAATGCTGACCCTCACCCTGACCGCCGAAACCGTGGTACTGAGGGCCTAAGTCGTGGAACTGTCCGAGTTCTTGACCATGTCCGAAGTCTTGTCCTGCATCTTGAAGAGTGAAGGTTTGGACTTGAATGTGCTGACCGCCTTGATCTCCCTGACCACCATGTCCTCCCTGATCACCATGTCCGCCTTCACCCTGTCCATGGCTTAACTCAGCAGCTTGAAGATACGAGTCACCGCCGCCGAAGTCTTGCCCGTGGCCTTCTTGTTCGTATTGGCCTCCTCCATGTCCTCCACCGAATTGCTGACCACCAAAGTCTTGTCCGCCAAAGTTATGACCGCCAAAGTTTTGTCCGCCAAAGTCGTGACCCTGCGCCAATGCGATGGTGTGGCCTTGTCCTCCGGAAAAGTCATGACCTTCGTGACCTTGGCCTTCTCCTGAGACCTCGTTGGAGTATCCTCCTTCGAAGCCGGCCTTACAAGAGGCAACAGCCAGTAGTAAACAAACCTGTAAAGATAGATAAGTTTCGATTAGTTATGTTTGTTTTTAGACTCAATGTAACAATTATTAAATGAATAAATGATATGATAATATCATATCATTAGTTAACAACGTGTTAATACAGGTAGATTATCAAACCCAATTTCCGACATCAAAGGCAAATTTGAAATCAAAGGTAAGGTATTGGACAACGTGATTACATAACATATAAAATAATTAGAATTTCAATCAGTTAACAACAATAGATATAATAAGATTGATACATTATAACTGTACATTAGTGGTCTTTTGATTTTAAATCTCTTTTTTTTGTTCTGTATCGAGAAAAACAAAACAAGTTTTATGGTTATTTTGTAGTTTTTCTTTTTATACATAAAGTAAGAAAACTAATAAATAAAATTCGCCAAAACAAAAAAGAAAAATTAGGCAAATTCTTGTACGTTTGTATATAAGAACAAAATATAAACGTCTATTATAATAAACCGCTTGCATTTTTTCAAGTAGGTATGTTATTAGAAATCTCAGTTACAGTTTTCAGTTAACTTAAATCTCTTTTGTAATTTAATCGCAGACCGTAACATGATCTAACTTGTTGTGTAACTTGCATTACATTCAGTTACACCACACTTGCTTAAAAAAAAACAAAAAGCGATCTCAAATTACTTCGTTTTGAAAGTAGCTTTGAAGAGCAACAAGTGCCGTTCACATAATGATGAGAAAGACAATAGACATTGTAGATGCTAGACATTTATTTTTACTAGAACGGTGACTAAGTACGCTTACAAGTTACAACGTTTCGTTTTAAAAAAGAAATCTTAGTTGGTATAATTTACTGACGAAGCAAATTTAGAGGCAATCGAGACGGCAAAACCATTATTAGCCGTCATAAATGTGCAAGTAGTCAACGGTGCCGGATCCTTATTATATGCTAACTTTATTCTAAGCGAGTGGGGTTGTCTCTTCTCTTAGAGTTATACTAGAGCTATGAGCACATGCATGAGCGAAGCGGATAGCGGGTAGTAGAGTGATAGTCATAATGAAACGAGCACAATGCTCAAATTCTATCAGCAGCATTTTCGTTTTTGGTTTTTTCAACTTCTGAATAGAAAACATCTCATTACATATATTTTACGTAGTGAGATTCAATGTGTTCATATAGCACAAACCACTTTATATCAGGCTCAAATAAGATTGACACTTTAAGCACGTTTCAGCATGTACTTATCATTAGGCTTTACCTATCGCTAAATAACAATCACTTTTAGACACCTTTGTGACAGTAAGAATGACATAAGTATGTACTTATATTATGTGGCATAATAAATATTATTACGTCAGGTGTGGATAAAAAGTTTTAAAGTTATTACTTAGTAGTACTGATTCCTTTACGTTATTACATAATTGTAACTCTATGACTTTGCTTTCTAATAATTCATCAACCACGTTGTTCGGTTGTTATGCCAAAATTCGATGTTTCACTACATCCACATTTGAAATTAGTATCGTTTTTTATGCCACTGTAAAATTGGTGTTCCCAATATAAGGCAGCGGCAGTGAGATTATCTAGGTACTTCATAATTGGTTTTTCTATGTACCTACTTCTATGTTTTCATTGTGTGTGCTGAATAAATGTTTTTCTATTCTCCTCTATTATTAAATAGGCAAAACAACTGTTTAACTAGGATATCATAAGTGACATCTGTAACGCCGAATGTTTGTAGGTTTGTTGGTTTGTCGTTCTTTCACGCAGCAAAGGCGCAAAGGATCGACGTGATTTTTGGCATAAATATAGTTTATGCACCGGAGAGTACATACTACTTTTTATCCTGGAATGTGCACTTGTCCTGTAAGAATCGCCATGCAGGTGAAACCGTGAGCAGAAGCTAGTATTTATTATTTAATATGACGACAATGACAGCCATCTAGATTATAATTGATATGATCCAGTCTCACTTGATCCCTGGCTAAGCTTTTCCGCTAGTCGCTCCGCTACTCTCCATGCTTCCACCCAGACGAGTGTACAGTTTAATCACGTTACATCAGTCGCTTCCGTACCTACACATCAGTCAATAAAAAAAGGATACCCACTTCAGAGCACTTTCACTTATCAAACCGCATCTCCGACCACATTAGAACTGGTTGACCAATCTCTTCAAGTGTCGAATTAATATTTTAAATTGCTTTTACAGCTGTCTAGCGTTCTCAGACTTTTAAAACTTAATGATATTCAGTTATTGTGAGTCTGAATTATGTTTTTGTATCTTGAAATTTCGCTTTTAAGTCAAATTTTGTATTTTTCATTTATTTTATTAACAAGAAACTTTTTAATTATCGTTCTAACAAAAAATACAGTTTTGATTCGCACACATTTTTTCGCTTGTTGTTTGGATTATGAAACTTATTTAATAATCCAAAAAGTTTTTTTTAGCTGTCAATAAAAATTCGTACCTACTATAGAACACTGTTACTAGTAAGATAATTAATAACTTTCAGTTGAAATCCTTGAAAACCAAACTTCGTATTACCATAGGTACTTACACTATGCGTTCAATCATACAATAAATTAATTAAAATTATCAAATTTTCATTCATAGATATCTTATCATCAAAAAAGTTACCACCCAAGAAACCACAGATTAGATAACGCATTACGAAGTGGTTATTTAAATAAAAAAAAATACTTTATGGCATCGACTTCCTCACAAAGATACCGCGCTAAAAAAATCCAAGACAGAATACATTCATTCTGCTTATTTTATATAAATCGACCGGTCAAGTGCAATTAGGATTGGCACATTGAGAGTTCCGCGAGTTCGGTGGACCTACTTAATTATTTTTATTACTATACTAGCTTCTTCCCGCGGTTTTCACCCGCGTTCCGACAGGAACTGTGCCTTTTCTGGGATAAAAAGCAGCCTATGTGACTCTCCGGTCCATAAACTATATCTATGCCAAAAATCACGTCGATACGTTGCTGCGTGAAAGAAGGACAAACTAACAAACCAACAAACACACTTTCGCATTTATAATATTAGTAGGAAGTTGGATTTCATTGTGATTGGTAAAAAATTCACCAGTTTATTTTGGTCAGTAAGAGTAGGAAATTGTTTAGGCTTTTCGTATTGCGATTTAATACGGACTTTTGAAAAATTAAACATACTCTCAAATCTAATCTCTAATTACGTAATAATAGTATGTCTGATGCTGTAATACAAGTAATTACAGACTATTAGGTATCTATTTATTTCCGGTGTCATATTGGAACAATTTACGTAATACTTGTATAATGTAAACAAATTTTAATAAGTTTCCTACAAACAATAATTTTCTATTTTATTTTTTTCGGTCAGGTAACAATTAATTTTAAGCGGTACCCTAAAAGCAACATCGACCCATATCGTCTGCAGTCGAACATAAAAATAATTGAATCATGTTCAAATGCTAATTTGATATAGCCATAAAAAATTACAACTTAAAAGTCATTTCAAGCCAAACTGTATCGCCGTAAAAGTGCGCTCTTTCATCCCCTATTTCGAATTTTGGTACCATTCTGTGTATTTTTTACTGTAACTGGCAAGGTGCCCACTTGTTGGAATGAGGTCATCTTATACCACTGCAGTGCACTGTGACACTGTACACCCAGGAAATTGGAACCGAAATGAGCACAATGCCCAAATTCTATCAACAGTATTTTCGTTTTTGGTTTTACAACTTCTGAATAGAAAACATCTCATTACATATATTTTACGTAGTGAGATTCAATGTGTTCATATAGCACAAACCACTTTATATCAGGCTCAAATAAGATTGACACTAAGCACGTTTCAGCATGTACTTATCATTAAGCTTTACCTATCGCTAAACAACAATCACTTTTAGACACCTTTGTGATAGTAAGAATGACATAGGTACTTATATTATGTGGCATATATTATTACGTCAGGTGTGGATAAAAAGTTTTAAAGTTATTACTTAGTTCAAATGGCCTGATAATTCAGGTGTAGTTTGTAAAAAATATTATTTGTCTATCGTTCTCGGCAGTGATAATGATTAGTGTGATGATGATGATGATGAGATAAAATTAACAGTTAATTACATGATTCTCACGATCATATGATGCTAAATATTAAATAGACAGACATAATAATTGCTCTAATAGCTGCTAGTTAAATCTTATCAGCCATTGGTGAAACGCCTGCGAAATACTACAATCACTTGACACAAATTCCTATAAATTGCAATTTATTACGTTACATTACGTAAACTGTAAACTAGGTGTCATTCCAACTGTAAGTTCAATAGCATAATGAGATCTTGGCCAACGATGCGTATCTGTGGTACAGGCTGTCTCAGTTGAGAACCTACATGACAACACCGAAATCCGCTGCTCATATTTGTCGATTTAGCCAAATTATTGTTTTGGTTTTACTCTTCATAAGTCACTATTATCGCACCAGAGAGTAGTAAAATTACGGGGCTTAAGGCATAATACCTAATACCTTAGCGTCACGGGCGCAATGCATGTGGAGGCCTTTGTGTTTGAAAGTTCTTAGTCGCACTGCAATTGTTATGATAGGAGATTGTTACAATAGGAGCTATTGAAAGGCTGTTAGTAACTGTCAGTGAGAGCCTCATATGCAGAGAGTGCGTGTAGGTTGAAGAAACGGCTACGCATGTGCTGCTGGAGTGCATAAGCGTACCGCTAATGCGATCAACGTTTCTGGGATGTTGCTAGGGGGCCTGCATCGGATCGGCGAGGTTGTTGGTATGTTGGTTTGTCCTTCTTTCACGCAGCAACGGAGCAACGGATCGACGTCATTTTTTGCATAGATATAGTATATGGATCGGAGAGTATACTAACTTAACTAGTAACTAACGAATAACTTTTATCCCGGAAAAATGCAGGTTCCTGTGAAAACGCGGGTCAACCCCGGACAGAAGCTAGTTACCTAGATTTATATACTGTTAAGTCTTCGTAACCCACGACAAGTCGTTATCGTTTGCGAAGCGCCTCTGTCGTACTTGTTTCCTCGTAAGAGGCGGCGCTGGTACAATTCCACCAGACAAAACTCAGACGTTTTGTTTCTTTACGGTCCATTGAACATTTAGCGCGAATGAATTCAATTAGTGAAGCTAATTTGAGCAATTTAAACCGTGATGTATGTATGTAATCTGTTTTAGTTCTGTTTTTTTTGTTAATTTACTTTTGAGTTCGTCTTTTCATCTTTTCTACGTTTCCGTTTCACGATCTTGCTGGGAGTTTAATGATTATACCAAAACACCATATATAATTTTACGGATTGTTTTAATGTACTTGGCTGTCTTTGATAATTCGCCTCGAATTTCGACCTCAGTATATTTATTAGGGTAGATCAAGCTGTATCTAGATAGGTTATCTCGATTACCATAGATACCTTGATGACGTTAGCACTTGCGATAGTATCACAATCAGTGAGAAACAAAAAAGTTTAAAATCTTTCTTGATACAATAACTGGACCACACTTTCTTTCTTTTTCTTTATCAACATTTTTATAAAGCCTATTCAATTAAATTAAATTATTAAATTCTTAAACCATTTGTTTAGTAGAATTGGGACCTTGGCGAGATAGTGGTCAAACGCCAATCATAAATTATAAAAAAATGAAACCAATTAGACCCGAAGAGTAATACGGTAAGTTTTATAAAAAAAAGCTTTATCTATATCAACCATATTTACTGTCTCAGTAAAAGCAAAAGTGAAGGTGCCACTTCCCGTTTTACGCGTACCTCGTATAGTCAATAACGAGTTATGCATTTAGAACTGTTTCGCATTAAAATAGAGCTTTCTGCAGTGAATTGAAAGAGATTTGCAGCTTTTTTAAGCCAACAAAATTCTAAAGTGTAATTCAATTAGATTGAACTACAACCGGCTATAGGATAGTTTGCAATCTCAATAATTGTTTTCGTTGATTAAAGAAGTGTTTTTAATTAACTTTGATTATTTTAAATTGATTAAGTAACATATCTTTAAAGTGTTAATCACTTAGGGATATTTTATAACGTGGAATATTTTTACATATTGTGAACATGGTTCGATCATTTTTGGGTTCTATGACTTTACTAGATATCAACAATAACAACTGTGGATAGTTATTTTGGATTATGCTTTTAATGTTTTATACGAAAATTGTACAATTACCTATTATGTGGTACGGATACATAAATTAACTAATAACTAGTATGGTAATTAAATAATAACTAGTTTCGTATCATAAATGAGTAATTACGCGATAAAACATGAATATTATGCAAATTTATTTGATTTATATCTTACTTTGCACTGACACAAAATGTTACATAAAACCAGAATTTGTTCATCTCTAAAATAAAGTTCCGTTATTTCAATGTTAAAAATGAGTCACGCTAGAATTAACATCATTATTACTCATAATGTTACTCATTTCTAAATCATGTAGTAATTCTAATCTAGTGCTACAGCTTCTTTGCTAAAGCTTATGAATTGTAACATAATCTTTTAATCAAAACCAAACTGCTATATAACGATAACTATCAGCGGTTGTGAGCGCAAAATAACGTTGTTTCGCGTCTCAATAGCGGTATACTCGAAGTGTACATTACTTTTATATTTTATTAGCTCAATTATTGACATTCCTATTTATATTAAGTTTTAGTGTGTTTTTATTTTCATTTAATTGAATCCTGTAAGTGTATTAAATAACTTAAGTACAAAATATTGAATGACAATTGATTTACTTAAAACTTTTAATTTGCGTTTTGTTATTTGTTTCTTATTTTGTTATATTTAGCTAACATTATACATTTATCAATTACCAGCTATTAACAGACGGTCTAGTTCAGAATGAAATTTTCAAACATGCTAAATTTAAAATCCTCTTGTAACTACCTTGTGAGTGAAGTGAGCCGCCAAGCAGTAATGTGCAAGCATTACTGTGTTCCGGTTTGATGAGCAAAGTAGCCATTGAAAGAGCTTATGAGACTTAATACCTAATGTCTCAGGGCAACGAGCGCATTGCAGTGCCGCACAGGCCTTTGTGTTTCAAATTTTTGAGTGCAACTGCAATTTTTATGAGCCGCCGTTATGCTTACCATCGGGCTAACTACCGGTTCGTCTAGTTACCAAAAATTATTAAATAATTTATAATATCCTCATAAAGATAAATTGACTCCAAATCACCATTATTCGATCACTTTGTGTATTAAAAAAACGCGTCACTAACAAATCCTGTCATAGAGTTCAGTAAATTCTATAAAAACGTGCTAACGTTATAACGTATCACTTTTATAGCTTGACAAAAACACTGTTAAAAACAATATCCCAAAAACGCGTCACATTAGAGCAGCGAAAATAACGTATCACTGAAACTAACGTTATAAATAACGTTATTCACTTTGGAATAAAAATCACTGAATAAATAAAGGTGCACTTACAAACTTCTTCATGTTGGTTAAGCTTAGTATTTGCGAGCAGGCCCGCTTGTAAACGCCGATGCAATGATGCCTTTGTAGAAGTGCACAAACATTTTTATAGTAGCCGGAAGTGAGTGTCTTATTGAGGAGGCATGGTAGAAAGGCTGCTGTTCGAAATTGTATAGAGCTGTTGAGACGACTAAACTAGATCGTGTTTTTTTTTGCTTGGAGTTTATTGGCGACTTTTTTGCTCTAAATAATAACGTCGGAAATAAAAAACGTGTGTCGGTTTGAGAATGCGGTTATTTTAATGCATGATGTATTATGTAAAAAGTGTTAGAATAAGTTAATTGCAAAACATCGTCATTATGATGTTTACAATCTATATTTTGTTAGTGGGAGGACTAACTCTTCTGCGAGTGTCCGTCTGGGTTGTTACCACCGCTTTGCTCGTGAAATCTGCCGCCAAGCAGTAGTGTGCAAGTATTACTGTGTTCCGGTTTGATGAGCAGAGTATCCAGTGAAATTACTGGGCTTATGAGACTTAATACCTAATGTCTCAGGGTAACGAGCGATCTGCAGTGCCGCGCAGGCCTTTGTGTTACAAAGTTCTGGGTAGCACTGCAATTGTTATGGGCCGGCGTTATGCTTACCATCAGGCAAACGACCAGCTCGTCTCGTTACCAAATAACATAAAAAAAATATCTATACAAATAAATAAAATTGAAGTGTCTAATTGTAATACTATAATAACAGCTTTTTACTAAATGCATATGACAGTACAAGCGGTACATACAAAAATAATTTTAGAGTTTTTGTCTGTCTGTCTGTCATTCTGTTTGTTCCAGCTAATCTCCAAAACGGCTGGACCGATTTTGACGGGACTTTCACTGGCAGATAGCTGATGTTATAAAAAGTAACATAGGCTGCATGGGCAAAGCCGCGTGGTACAGTTAGTATATTAAAAAATATAATAAGAATGGGTATAGTAATTATTACGAAGTAACGGCAAATATATAATTGGCTAAAACCCTTTGGCTAAGATAGAATTGAAAAAATGTTAGTAAGTTTTTATATTTTCAGTTTCGTCCGCAAATAAGTACTTATCATTGTTTTCTAATATAATACAGATTATTCAAGTCAATTTGAGCGAAAAGGGTTAAGACGTATCCGTAAATCTGGAACCGGGCATTCAACCCATCCGAAAATGTAAATTTATCTGACCGAGGGAATTATCTGCGGCTTTGTGTTTTCCCATCTTATTTATATTCATTAGTTTATTGAGATAATGTCACTTTGATTAGTAAAGGATTCAGAGAATCGAAAGGAATCTGTTGTTCATATTTGAAATTTTATTGGCGCTGAAGTTACTTGTTGGTTAAATTGACAATTTTGTTTCCAAATATAGGTTAATTTTTGGGTGAATTTAATTTCAATATAAAACTTCCCTGATAATTTTAATTATGCAAAACAATACCTGTAATAAAGGATATATCTATATTTTCTTTAAACAAGATATTTTTTTTTAATTATACTTGGTCTGGCTTCGAAAACTAATACTTATTAGGTAAGTAACTTTTACTATTTACGAAAAAAGTAAAATATTTTTAGTTTAGTAACTTGAATAAAATTTAAAACATGAATTTGGCAAAGCAACGTTCTAATCCATCTAAAATTTATATTTGTATTTTATATCTACATTTTCAGTTAGTAAAGGTTAAGTTTAATTGAAAATCATATAGTTTGACAATCTCATCTCGCTCGGCAGACATCAAATGCATAAATCTAGAATATTAGAGGCACTTAGACGCTAATCCAATTGTAAATTAGTTACGCAGCGGGGCTGTAAACACGGGTTATCTGTTTCAATCTGAATTTATGAATTATTTTGGAAATTCCACTTGTGTTTATCAAAGGTACTGACTTTAATTCTATTGGCACATTATTCCTAAACTATTTTTTTTTTATTCCACTACCCTATTCACATGTTAGGGTTTTAATTTGGTTAGAAACTATGATGGTGTAATTAATAAATATTACTAGATTTTTGCATTATATAATTTTAAATATACATTTTATATATTTTAGATAAATAAATTCCGTTCTGTAGTTCCGTTAAATTTTATAAAATTTTGTTTATAGCTGCGCTGTCCCTTTACCCGTTTTAATTGGGATGAAAATGTAGTCCATGTATTAGTTCCAAAACAGAAACAGAAAATTTAATATTTTTTGTGAATACTCACATTCAATGTTAGGTAAATCAGTACGATCATACATTGAAATAGTTACTGTGAACATACAAATCTATTCTCAACAAATTTATTCTCTTCTGTAATCGAATGCAAATACTGTTAATTCTCGTTTATAAAGTGACATACATTTCATGTTGTCAGCTCCCAGTCTCTCTCAATTATATATTTTTCTAATTAAACATTTTTAAAATGTTCTAACTATTTGTATCTTGCTTATGCGTATAAAATTTCAGTAAGATCCGTTCATTCGTTTTAGTGATTTTAGACATGAAAGTTTGTACGAAAAGTCGTGTGGCGTAAACGCTCTTAACAAAAAAGATGTGATGGAGTAACGAATTTTTTCACATGATGGTTCTATATTTTATATATTTAGTTATGTATACTAAAATTAATTACATATCTATTCATAAGCAGAACTCTATTCACCAAAATAATCTTTGCATAAACATATTAAAATCGAGCAAGATCTGTTCAGAGAAAGAAAAAACGTCTCTAAACAATAAATCTAGACGAAGCTTGGGATAATTAACAGCTGTTTTCACCTAGACTTTTTATAAGTAAAGAAATTTCCAGGCGTAATTTCTGAAATAACAATAATATAATTCAATTAGTTCAGCAAGGAGCACACAAAAATGCTAAGAGTTTTTAGAGTGTTGTTTATTTTAGACTAAAACGTGACATTATTTAATTGGAAAACATCTGAGCGTTAGCGTAATACGCTCAAAAAATATATTGCAATGAAGAATGCTAAAGTTTTTTATAAAATACTAGCTGCTGCCCACGGGTTCACCCGCGCGAAGATATTGGATTTCATGGTTTTTAGTTTTTTGCGTGGAACCCTAATTCTTTTTCTAAAATAAAAGTAGCCTAAGTACTCCTTGTAATATCAGCTATCTGCAAGTGAAAGTCCCGTCAAATCGGTCCAACCGTTTTGGATATTACCCGGAACAAACAGACAGACAGGCAAAAATTTTAAAAATGGTTGTCTTGTTATATGTACAATATTATTATACTTAATTATACTTTCATATGCATTTAGTAAAAAGCTGTTATTTTGATATTACAAACAGACACGTCACGTCACGTTTTCACGTCGTCATGATGATCGGACAAGTCGTTATCGTGAATGAGGCATTCTACAACCTGCGGAGTGTCCGTCTGGGTTGATAGGTACCACCGCCTTGCTCGTGAAGTCTACCGCCAAGCAGTAATGTGCAAGCATTACTGTGTGAGCAGATTAGCCAGTGAAATTACTGGGCTTATGGACTTTGTTTATCAAAGTTCTGAGTGGCACTGCAATTCTTATGGGCTGGCGTTATGCTTACCATCAGCCAAACGACTAGCACGTCTCGTAGTCATGCATGAAAAATAATTTAAGATAAACCATCAATAATAATAAATAAGCAGTCCTAAATAATATACGCGTAACTTAATCGAAAAGCAAAAGTGAATATATTTAAATAGCGGTATCAACAACTCTACATACATATCAATGCAGGCCATACCCTCTTTGATACCGATTACATTTACTTTTTTGACTTTTTTGTATCAACTCTTGTCCGCGACGGGACCCGAGAGGTATCAACTATCTCTTTTTCACCTCAAATGTTTTGCCAAAGGGCCGGTCATGTCATTATCCTTCATGTAAAAGGAGGGTACCGATTATCGGCGAAAGGGCCCGATGGCATAAATATTAATATTGAAATGAAATAGCTAAATAATGAGCCTGGGAATTAGATGCCTCATTATCTATTACTAGTGGGTGCCCACGGTTTCACCCACGCGGAGATATTTAAATCATGGGTTTTTTTAGGGGCAGTGTAGACGCTTATGCAAACGTACGTTTGCTTGTCAGAATAACAACGCTTTTTCGTCAAACGCGGATTTCGTGATACTCGAAATTCGCGCTTGACGTAAAAGCGTTATTATTCTGACAAGCAAACGTTCGTTTGATCACGAAATCCGCGCTTGACGTAAAAGCGTTGTTATTCTGACAAGCAAACGTACGTTTGCATAAGCGTCTACGATCTGCATTAAGTAAAAGTACACACATTTCCTATCTGAAAAAAACGGAGGCTGTCAAAGCATTGCGCATCAAAAATTATTGGAAACCAAATTCTTCTAAATTATGTAGTGAACATTTCAAATCTATTGATGTTCATGACGCAATCAAGTTTACTGGTTATTTTAAAATTGCTTTAAAAAAGCGACGAACCGACTTCAGTGACAAACTACTGAAACGATTTTGATGAAATTTCTATGGGACCAATCTGAAAGCATACCCTTTCAAATAAAAAAAGAATTTTCCAAATCGGTTTAAGTATAAATGATCGAGATCTGAGGTAACAAATATAAAAAAAAATACCCGACGAATTGATAACCTCCTCCTTTTTTGGAAGTCGGTTATAAAACATCAATAACAAGCACCAGCTATGGTGGCACCATCTGAGATATTTTGTCTGTGTCTACCCATTGCTATTGTAAATAATTGTTCGTTAAAAAATGCGGACGACTTACTTTCGTATCTCCTATCTTTGGTGTGCTTTATCAGTTCTGGACCACATTTGAATAAATTTAAATGATCTCATCTTTTTTCCTGAAGTTGCATATCAGATTAACTTATTTTTTGTGGGTCCATAAATAAATTATATATGCAATAAAACTGTAACATGAAGAAAAACAGTTCAAATCGCGAACTTCCTATTTATTGTGTATCTGTTAAAATTACAACTAAGCAGGTAATATAGATTCGTGCGAACACTAACAAATTAAACACTAGCTTCTGTCCGCGGTTTCACCCGCATTCCCACAGGGACCGTGGATTTTCCGGGACAGAAAGTAGCCTAACTTACTCTCCCAGTCCATAAACTAAATCTATGCAAAAAATCACGTTAAGCTGTTAACTATATATTGTTTTTGTATTGACCCAATACAAAAACATTCATTTTAACTAATTTTATGTACTTTGACTACACGTTAGTAGTGTGCGTGTTTGGTTAAAAAGACAGAATCATCAGTTGCACTAGTTTCTTCACCCAGCCGCCGAAGCATTGCCAACAAAGTTGAATAATAACACATAATGGGTGATACACTGTCGGCACGTGCTCATCCAATGGTCTTAAGTCATAATACGTCAGTCTTAAGTCATAATACTTCAAGCGAAACCTATTACTGGTTAAGCTAGCTACGATTCACAATACTTTGTGTACCTAATATCTTTAGTAACGCCATGACTTATGCTAATAGGTGACATTTCATGTTTTTTTTTATGTTATTAGGTAACTAGACGAGCTGGTCGTTTGCCTGATGGTAAGCATAACGCCGGCCCATAACGATTGCAGTGCCACCCAGAACTTTGAAACACAAAGGCCTGCGCGGCACTGCAGTGCGCTCGTTACCCTGAGACATTAGTTATTAAGTCTCATAAGCCCATTAATTTCACTGGATACTCTGCTCATCAAACCGAACACAGTAATGCTTGCACACTACTGCTTGGCGGCAGACTTCACGAGCAAAGCGGTGGTAACAACCCAGACGGACACTCGCAGAAGAGTTAGTCCTCCCACTAACAAATTAAGTAAGTTAATTAAGAATTAGGAGTAATATTACTATATGTATCTTAAAAAACTAAAAACACAATTCCACTTCCTGGTTCCATCATCAGAACCTCAATACCAAGTGCAATCTATTGGACTCGTCAGAACGAATGATATGAGCCCAACTTGAAGTGTTTACTTATAGCCACTGTAGAGTTTGTGGAGACTTTAATTATGATGTTGCCTAAGAAGTGCTTATCCATATAATATAGAAATGCTTAGTATGCATGTCACCGTAATTATGCCTTCGGAGTATTCTTTTGTTAACTTAATGATGTGAAAAGAAATTGCAAAAAATAATTTAATTAGCAAAGAAAGGGTGCGAGCCCTGGAGCTTGCACAGTATAAATCAATATTAAGAAAGAAAAAAGTGCTTATCGGCTAACACTATAAAATGCCATTTCTCCAGGCGATGTTAATATAAGGATAATAGAGACGTTGAATATCGTTTGCGTAGAAGATTCCTATCACGACCAACGTGAACTTCAGATAAAAATTAACATTAAAACGAAGTAAGCAATCTGCTAAATAGATTAACACTGTCCTAGACATAAAGCTCATTAATATGAAGCTTAATCATAACGCGGCTTAGTCCACGTATAGGTGAACCAGTCTAAGATGAACTATTCACTCGACTTGAAGATGTCCAGGTTATAACAATTGAAAAACACAGACTCTAGAACACGGAGTTTCACTTACACAGTACGAATGAATGTAGAGTTGGGAATATCGACAAAATCGATTCCATAATGGTTCATTTAATTAAGCTTTGTGGTCGATCTGATCTGTAGACCCGACCGGACCCCAAGTGGGCCACAAATGAACCATTTGAGGGGTTGTGTCTACAGAACATCTTCCTTTTGAGAACCCTTTAAAATAATATGGTGGCTTCGAAATCAAATGCAAATTTCAATTTCATTCACACAAGATTTTAATTTTATGCCACAGTTTTTTTTTAGATTTTACCGTACCGCTGAGTTGTTTCTTTTATGGGCTTATTAAACAACACGTTATTCAACTCCTAAACAGGTAAAACTTAGAACCTTCTCCATTTTGGTGGTCGGTTAAAAGGAACTAGTTATGCCAACGACGCGTCGGGCATTAGTTCCAATATGACGGCGCTTTCACTAGTCCGTTGACTGAGCTACATATCTATAAAGTCTATAGTCTATACAACTACATCTACCTATTACGCTCAAGCTTAAAATCTATCGATAACCAAGTGTTCCAATCTTAGTTTTAAAAAGAATGCCGAGACTAGTTTCTTGCCCTTCTTCTTGCTCAGCCTATACCAATTAGGAAAGAGCACGGTGGGTTACTGGAAGGGTCGTTGACTTGGACGGATTGGGTCTGTTGACGTCTTTGTCATTTACTACGTTCTGATAAAGACAGCATTAGTCTGTGATTCGGGTAGACGAACGTTACAGAGACCCGCTGTTAGAGTCATTTATTGTAACCTTCATGAGTGTTCCCTTAGGGCCTATATGAATAAAGCATTTTGAATTTGAATTAGAGCCCTCAAACACGAGCGTATCCGCGCGTCATAGCCCATAACAATTTCAGAGAACTATAAAAAACTGAAGTGCACCCTGAAACATTAGGTATCTGAGATATTAGGTACAAGGTCTCATATACGCTCAGTGCCTAGCCTAGTCAGGTACCCCATATAATGCGGTATTTTCATTGAAGTCTGATTCCGCGTTTTTAAAAACAATTCTACTTGTAATTACTTGTACCTACATCATGTAGTGCAACAAATAATTGTTGTTAGTCAACAATAATTATAATGAGATACGCCATCAGAAATAAATGAAAGAGGCGTCTCCTACCCATAATGCAATGCATATTATATCATAGAGTAACTTTTTCTACTCTTATTCTTGAAAATTGGTTTGATCACTATCTTAGTAATGGTGTGGTCAAAGGTTTTTATTATTCTATTGGGTAACGAGACGAGCGGGTCATTTGCCTGATGGTAAGCATAATGCCAGCCCATAACATTAACAGTGCTACTCAGAAAGTTACTGAAGTGCGCTCGGAGACATTAGAGTAGCCGCACATTACAGACACAAAAGATTGGTGTCAAAAGATGGCACGCAAGACATTAAACCGTCAGGTGTTTACCGCTCTATAGATTTCCCTAGGCGAGGGCAAACGTCTGACCTTGAATTTTGATCCTCGAACACAAAATTTAACCTGGTTATCGCAATTTTAACAGCATATTTAAACGAGAACTTTACGAAGTGGCTGAGCTATGAACTGTCGGCAAGTTTAGCCACAGGCATTAATTTCAGGAAATCTGATCTCAGCGGGCAAGACAGTGAATCATCAGTCTAGTAAAAGCTTGTCAGACTAAGGTAGGGTTGCCACAACAGTAGTCCCGGATTTAAACGTATAGCTTAGACGTAAAAAAATAAGAAAAGGGCCTGTATTTGGTTGAATTTGGCCGAGAAAAACTGCTTTTCATCATAAAAAACATCATTCATTTTTTTTTAAATGAAATATAAAGAATCTGTTAGTATTTTAAATTACTATTGGATGATAATAAATTGTTGGTGTCAGTATCCCCTGTCTGTCGTAGAAGCGGACCTTTGGGTTTGTGGGTGGATGGAGGTTGGGCTCTGACCACCCATCCAAGCAAGCCCTGGAAGGACGGCAGTGGTGTGGTCCTTTGGAGAGCGCGGGCCACTTTTTTTTATGTTATTTGGTAATGAGACGAGCTGGTCGTTTGCCTGATGATAAGCAAAACGCCGGCCCATAACAATTGCAGTGCCACCCAGAACTTTGAAACACAAAGGCCTGCGCGGCACTGCAATGCGCTCGTTACCCTGAGACATTAGGTATTAAGTCTCATAAGCCCAGTAATTTCACTGGATACTCTGCTCATCAAACCGGAACACAGTAATGCTTGCACACTACTGCTTGGCGGCAGACTTCACGAGCAAAGCGGTGGTAACAACCCAGACGGACACTCGCAGAAGAGTTAGTCCTCCCACTAACAAACTCCTGTAAGTTCTATGTAGCACTAAAGCAGACCTCTGGGAATCCCACATAATCCAGCTGTTCCACATGGCAGCCACATACCTCAAAAATGTCGAGGTAGTAATCCCTCGACAGCAAAAAAGGGCTGCCACACGGCCGGGTTCACCAGAACATAACCCAGTATCTCCTCAATATTCTAAGCGTGTGTCATAGCATCCCGGTTAGTAAGAAGCAGTTGTCCTGGTTTAGTGTGGCATGCATGCACGATTCGGACGTGGCCGCTGTGGTCTATAGAGGTGAGAAGGATTTGCGGTAAACCGCCAGTGCAACGCGCCTTTTCGCTTGCTCCTCTTACTTATTTTAGTTTTAGTTTCTAAGTATTTTTAACTATATTATAACATAGTCAAGTTTTTTATTTATCCAAGGCTTACCGTATATTTTGAATGTCCTGGTCGGTGTTTTAGCGTTGATGGCAGCCCTAGACTTAGATCTTTAGTAAATACGATACGATAAAAAATCGTCTACAACTTTTTTGTCGCCTCGTTGTCAACATGTACGAGGTTTGGTCCAAGAGAGCTTTGAGGTTGTGATACTACTAAAATTGATCTTAATTAGGTTGATGTATGTAGGTACGTTTTAAGATAGCGGTTTTTTCCCTTGACAGGTTAGTGTTAGACAACAATATCACCTTCTTTAGTGAAATTATTAGGTTTATGAGACTTAATACCCAATGTCTCAGGGTAAAGAGCGCACTGCTGTGCCAGGCAGGTCTTTGTGTTTTAAAGTTCTGAATGGCACTGGAAATGTTATGTTCTGGCGTTATGGTTATCTACTATCAGGCAAACGATCCACTCGTCTCGCTATCTTATTGGATTACGAGACGATAAAAAATCTCTCACCAGCGGCGCAAGTACGGATCTTTTCAATCGATAAAATTCGATAAAATCGACAGTTCAAATCGATGAAGTGGGTTTTATCGTTTTTTTATATAATTTACAATATTACGTACAATACAATACAATTCGACAAAATCGACTCGATCGACGAAATCGAATAGCTAGGTCGCATCCAAAGAGAGTATAGAGCTACTACAATACTTTACGATCAGACTTCGGTACTTGCAACATTCGATAAATTTATCAGTTTTATTGAATCGACAAATGTATCGAACCGACTTCCGTACGCGCCGCTGCTGGGGTATTCGCAACTCTATCAGTATGTAGATAACCGAGACGGATAATGTGGATCCGAACGGAAACCTGTCCGATTGAGTTGTGAATACCATAGATCATATATAGGTAAGTAACACTGTAGTCGATAGTGAGCACGCTAAACGAACTGACTGCTGTCCACTTGTTTCTGGACATTGGATATCTAAACATCAGACTGATCCACACTGGATGCTCCCGGGCTTTCGCCATGGTTCACCACGCTTGACCCGCGTCTTGGTGATCGTAGTGGACTTTTATGTCGAGCAAAGAGAATGCTGCTGATCAATTCCTGCCCTTAGCCGGCTGCTTTGCTATAGATGTTGACTGGAGAAGTTCAATTGAACTTCTACAGTCAACTTTTAATACGTTTAAATATTAGGTTGTGTATTTTAAACACAACAAAACCCAGTCTAGTGCGTGTCGGTTGACACAAAGTGGGGTTTCGTGGTTGTCCCTCCTTAATTCGAAAAGTTTTCGACTCAAAATACCCGAAACAATATTCAGTGAGAGTTTAGACTGTGTAACTAACATCTGATATAAGTTCAAATGGCTTAGAAATTAAAAAGGACTCAAAAATAATTAAAACTAATCTTTTTATTGAAAAATTAAGTACAATGGGTGGACTTATTGCTAAAACTAAAACCAATCTCTTTCAACATTATTTTTATTCAGTAGGTATAACTCCTTTTATGAATGATATTAAAATATCTTCTTCTGTGAACGAAAACATCGTGAGGCAACCCTAAATAGGTGGTAGGGTATTTTCTAGTGCCATCTGGCTAGCTATCAACCTCAAGTTGAAAATCAGTCTGCAAGCACCTATTGGTGTATTCTTTGAGATTACAAGGAGTACCTAACTTAGGCTACTTTTATTACACAAACAAGAAGTGCAATGCGTTTAGGGCCCATGTATGTATGTGAGGTTCTTTATTCCACCATAACTTTTAAATGCCTGACCAGATTTCGATGTATGGGGTATCGTTAGAATCCTTATACCATCTCGAGTGACACTGGGTACGGCAGTCGTTAGTTATGTAACTTTTTTTAGATAATTACGTGGGCCAAGCCGCGCGTCTCTAGTCTATGAACAAACATTGCAGCAGCCTTAGGTATCTCTTACCTGAATGTTAGTCAGACATCATAGTATTATGGCAATATTAGTGGTGCTTAGATATTTATCGTGGTAAGTAACTGTGCAATTATTTTACTTTGTAACCTCTTTGTATCCAAATAATAATAGTTTGTTAGTGGGAGGACTAACTCTTCTGCGAGTGTCCGTCTGGGTTGTTACCACCGCTTTGCTAGTGAAGTCTGCCGCCAAGCAGTAGCGTGCAAGCAAGCATTACTGTGTTCCAGTTTGATGAGCAAAGTAGCCAGTGAAATTACTGGGCTTATGAGACTTAATACCTAATGTCTCAGGGTAACGAGCGCAATGCAGTGCCGCGCAGGCCTTTGTGTTTCAAAGTTCTGAGTGGCACTGCAATTGTTATGGGCCGGCGTTATGCTTACCGTCAGGCAAACGACCAGCACGTCTCGTTACCAAATATAATGAAAATAAAATATATTCAGTAGGTATTCTAACTGCAATACTAACTTTGTATTAGCGGATACTCTCTCCATGCGACTTCAAACAATAATTGTACGGTTTTTTTTTTAAATTAATTAGGTACTCTTTTATCACAAAGTCTTATTTATCAATTTAAAGCTACAAATCTCGAGGTACTAATAAATGACCAACTTAAAAATAACAAAGTACCTTTCACGAAGTTTTTTAAATCCCTAAACACTGCGCCTAAGTTAAAACAAAGTTAAAAGTCTGAGAGGTTCTAGTTAAGTGAATTCTTTAAAAATCCACCAAGTTGACAGCAGGTAACTTAAGAGACTTTTTGTTTTATAATCTTAAGAGCTATGGCACACGGTAAATTTGGCTAAGCAATGGCTTGTACTATATTATTTATTCTGTATCAAAATACTCGTAAATAAGTTTTTTGTGAAAAAATATATTATTCCAGATTTTTATAATATACGTAATTGGTACGGAAACTTGTGCAACTTTCAATCTGACGCAATCTCGTCTCGGCCCGCACCAATGACTTATATCAAGTTATGTGCGGATTATTCACACTTGCTCTAAAACGGTGAAGGAAAACATCGTGAGGAAACCGGCATGTGCAAGAACCACACTATTCGAGGACATGTGACATCCACCAACCCGCACTGGACCCGCGTGGTGGTTTATGGCCCATACCTCTCTCTCTGAGAGAAGGCCGGTATCCCAGCAGTGGGAGCGTAAGAGGCTGATAATGAAAACGTAATTGGTAATCTTGTGGCCACTTCCCGGCTCCCTGTAAACACAAAATAATCCTTATTTCAAAAACTTGTAAAATAATTGGTTTTGACCTCTAGGAGTAGATTGATCCCCCTTTGGGATAACATACCATTGCTGTAAAACTACATCAAATTCAGAGGAGTAAAGCTAAGTGCATATATTCTAAATTCTTATCATACAGCACTTACAGCACTTACCTATCCAATATTAGAATCTCTCAGCCATTAGGACCATACCTACAGGCGAGCCTAGGCAGATATACATCCATTACAAAATACCTAGAATACTGGCCGGGAATTTAAACAGGCCATTTCAGATCTCCCGCCAAATGCCACGAGGCAATGTGTTTAGATATTAAGCTACGTAGAAAGGTTGTGATTGTGTGTGTTATATTATGCTAAACACACAATCTATTAAATAGATTGTGTTAAATTTGTGTGCAAAGAAATCGAAGAGCTGGTCGATGAGCCCAACAGAATTGGAGAGACCAAGCCCAAAGACAGACAAAGAAGTTGTACAGGCAGACGTGTAAGCTGGGTGTCGCCGACTGGCGAGAGGCAGCGTAGGACCGGAACCAGTGGCGTTTTCTTATGTTCGATACCAACATCTATAATCTTTATACAAATATATATATAGAACTAGCCGCGGCCCACTTAGCCTAAGTTATTCCTTATGACATCAGCTATCTGCCAGTGAAAGTCCTGTCAAAATTGATCCACCCGTTGGTCCGTCCCTGAGACATTAGGTAGGTAAGTACCTATTGTCTCATAACCCCGTAATTTCTCTGACTATTTTGATTTTCAAACTTGAGCAATAATGCTTGCAGCAGTACTGCTTGGCGGCAGACTACACAAGCAAAGCTATGGTTGGTGGATACCAACCAGTACTGAGTCTGAAGGAGTAATCAGACGGACACTCGCAGAAGAGTTATTCCTACCACCTGGTATGCTATTTGCGAGAGCTTATTGTATTTTTGTCTATTCTATTCTAGTGCAAGAGGGCATTCTATATTCACGTATTGTTGGACCAGTTAGCGGAATCGAAGGGTAACAGCTGGAGCTATGCAAATGCACTGGACAAATTTCTCGCCACAGATGGTCAGCTGTTTCTGAATATAGATTTAATTTAACTGAATATTCCTATTTAAGAGGAAGAGATATGAAAATATAGTTTTAGGGCTGTTTTTTATTCGCAAATTTGCAGTTCTCAGAGTTGAATCAAAACTCGGTTCATTTTTATTAAGTACACATTTTGACTTTCATCCCCTCTTGCAAGTGCCTAATTAAAATAATAAAAAGTAAAATATCCTATAAAAATCTTAAAATAAATAATAAAGGGATGAAAATATACTATGTCCTACCTCGTAGTATGAACTCAAATCATGCCAAGTAACATTTCAATTCATTCAGTAGTTTGGGCGTGATGCGCGGCCAAGATACAGACAGACAAAAATGAAAAAAATTACAGTTTTTGCTTCAGTATCGATTATAGAATGTCCTCCGGCCTCAAAAAATAATTTTCAAAATATTTTCAATGTAGGTACAGAATTGGACCTACTACATTTGTAAATTTATTTTCATATTGCAGTGTATATTCAAAAAATTGTCTATAACCGGCTTTATGTGTACCTACTTTACCTACCATCAATACGTTACGTATACATTGATGAATGTTTTATAGTTATTAAGGCTAATTAATTCATAACAAACAGAACTGAGAGCGAGTGTCTCCGAGCGGGAACGTGTGCGACTTTCATTCCAACGCACCATAGTTCGAATCTCGACTCGGCCCGCACCAATGAGTTATATCAAACTATGTGCGGATTACTCCCACTCGCTCTAAAACGGTGAAGGAAAACATCGTGAGGAAGCCCGCATGTTCAAGAACCACAAAATTCGAGGACATTTGACATCCACCAAGCCGCACTGGGCCCGCCTGGTAGATTATAGCCCATACTCTCTCACTCTGAGAGAAGGCTGGTATCCCAGCAGTGGAAGCGTAAGAGGCTGATAATGTAAACAGAACTGGCTAATCCTCAGAATCTCATATTCAAAACACCCCATGATTCCCCATGATTAGGTAACCCAATAGCTTAATATATTAAATAGGCAACACTCCACTTCTTATCCCTAACGCGACCCAAACGTCTCGACAATGAGGGTCCCCAACTTGAAAACTCCGAAACACCTTCCAAGGTTTTTTTATAGCAAATTGTCGGACAAAAGTAACTAGGGCCGGTTAGAAGAAACTTATTCAAATTACCTCGTCTTAGGGCTGCCGTTCTATTTATTTTTATACTATTGGATAATGAGACGAGCAGGTCTTTTTCTTGATCATGAGCACAGCGCCAGCCCATAACAATAAAGTTGTAATGCCACTCAGAACTTTGAAACACAAAGGCCTGTGCTGCGCGGCGCTGCAATGCGCTCGATATCCTGGGATATTAGGTAGGTACTTATTATGTCTCATAAGTTTACCATTCACGATCACTCCAATTTGATCACTCCGCGCGTCGTGGTCTACATTCCAGGCACGCCATTGTTCCATTTTTCGGTCATTCTGCATCTCGAGTACTGCCAACTGAGCGCGAAATGGATCGTCGTATCGGCCACATACAATGGATTGGAATGTTGTGGAACGTCAGATTTGTGACGTTTGGATATACAATCCTTGTTACCACAAAAACCACTTTTAGACTCCTGTTTAGCTAGCCAGTGGTAAATATAAACGTCACAAATTATTAGAAATGACACATGACAGAACTGGAAAAAAGAAGCGTAATGCTTATCATGAAGCAAACGACCCGCTAGCCTCGTTATAAAATAGTTAAAAAAAAACAATTAATGGGAAAGTTAACGTTGTCATGTTTTGTTGTCAAGCTTTTAAAAAATATTTATTTCAAATCTGACAACCCTGCGTCTACATAGGTATTACTTGAAAACTCCAAATTGTTAATAATCGTTGGCAGCTCTCTCTCCCTGTAATTTCAGTTCGCGGGAATTTCGGTAGGTTTTCATTTGTGTAAATTGAATTTTTCAACTTTGGTAGTTTTGTCTTTTGATTATTGAACCTCGTTTGCTGGCCCGTTATGCCTAAACCTTTGTCCAGATAAGGCGTTTTACGCGCCCAACTGAGGTCTGTGGAGTTTACATGTTCGAATTCAAATTTCAAATTCAAATCTCGAGCAGCGATTCATGAGCGCGATTTCATGATCAAGAAAGGTTGTTTTTGCCCACCTGAACAGCTAAATCGTGGCACTGTACTTAACTAGAATCTTACCTATACTTCCGTTCACGCGAGACGGCATATACAGGTGTACCATGATTGTCGACAAGTTGTGAGATCCTGCCTTGATAACACTTCTTTCCAAATTTCCATACAAAAATATAAATTCAACTTCAAACGGGAAATGCTTGGCATTTTCTGTAATTATTTCTAAGTTTCTTCTAATCAACATCATTATTTAACAAAGTTCAACATAGCTCTGATGAGATTGTGGAACTGAATCAGCGACACAGAGTACATATTTCGCTGGACTGTATCCCACAATCGCGCGATCGGCTACGCGCGTAAAACTGCTATTATGACGGTAATGCATGTTTGCGTTTTGCTGTCAAAATAAGTATGGTTTTGCAACAAACACGGCTTACGATTACACTTATTATTACACGTTGACGCGTGGCCTCAAGTAAAACCATAAGAATCTATGAAACAAACAAAAACCGCAATGTGGTCTGCCACATTGCGGTTTTTGTCTGCACTATCTGTATCAATAGTTCTTCCACCACCTTCTGTGGCGTGGTGAGGTGAGGCCTCGGGAACTTGATCCCTTTGCCAAAGCTGGACGCCAGGGGAACACTGCCCCTGGGGGGTTTGGGGTGAGCTGCTACGGATGTGCTCGGGGGCTGCCTGTTAGCGGCTCTGTTGAGAATAGACGGACTATGTCCTATTGTTTACAGAGTCATCACGACCCTTGTCGAGTTCATCCAGAGGTGAGATGATCTCGCGAGGGAGCGCGCGTCTTGATTTGACGTCGGGTGGGCGCGTGTGGAGCGGTGCAATGTTCCTGAGATGGGGGTGCGGCCCGTTGTCTGCGCGGTCATACATACTACGCGCCAACCGAGCCACGAACTCCCGAACTATCTGTAGTGCTGTCTCTTTCACTCCCTCGAAGCCCTCTGGGCTCAAAGGGACAACTGCTCCGCTATACCACTTCCGCGTTTTACCGCAGCTTCTGAAATAAACACGCAGTGGTTGTGAAACCATTGAGTAGAGGTCGTAGAAGCGGTGGTGATCGTGGTGTTGCCATGGTTTGCGCGTCGTACGTGATATAACTAACACGTGGCATAGCTATCAATCATGCATTACCGTCTAAGGGCAGCTTAAAACGCCTCATCTGGACAAGTACCAGCTGAAAATATTTTATAATTTGTTTTACGAGCTGGTCGTTTGCTGGTTTGGTAAAGCCCTTAGAAACCTTGTTGAAAAGTTTTCAAACAGTAATGAAGAGTTTTGAAGCGATGATGGCCGAGTGGTCGAGAGTTCAAAAATCTAAAAAGTCAATTTTAGATTTTTTTAAAAACCCACGACGTATTAAACTTGATTGAGAAAGGACTCAATATTCTTTTATAAAAACCCCCGACTCTGAGATAGTCCGTTGAAGGCTGAAGCTCCCTGCTCTTAGGTACTGCTTTTTAATTGAAATTGGGACTGGAGATAGCAAAGGCAGGCAGGCAGCCACGAAGGATTACATCGGGGTCGGGGGTTTTTCAAAAATTATTTAAGCAGTCCCTTTCAGTCACGTTTATTCCGTCGTGGGTTTTTTCAAAATTTTCATTTTGAAATTCAAATTTTTATTTTAATCTTTTTAGAGAATTCCTATAAGATTTCTTTGCAGCGCCCCCTAGTGGGCTAACACCTTAAAACCTATCTAAGAACAATCGTCGATAAATCACAAATACTATACATACAGAAAACTGTAACTATAAAATTTTACAGTTTATTTTATATACCTATAAAAAATGCAAAAATACATATAAAAATAATAATACATAAATAAAAAAACACAAAAGCTAGAAAATAGAACAGAAATCTTGCTCTCCCGCATTGCAGTCGAAATTATAAATCATAAAATTTAACTGAAATTCAGAGAATACTCTTGAGATATAAGTATGACCTTTAAAGTGATGGAACAAAGTTCAAAATGCCAAAGGCTTTGTATTGTGAGAATTTAAACTGACCCCACGTCACCAGCGCTTACATTAGGGCTGCACCAATCGAGTTATGTCGATTATATTCTACCATTTTTCCGGTTTTAAGATAATTATTGTCTTTTTATATTCGATCAGTTACGTATAAATGATCGCTATGCTGTTTTTAATTACCTTTCACGGTTTCGTTTATACAATACAATAATATATTTAAATGGTATGGATTGCCAATCGTTGTTTAAACTACCTAACTTACGCAATAAAAAAGCCTTACAGAATAAATACCGCACTTCTGCAAACCGAATGCCTAAAAAACTGGTGACATTCGTGTCAATTCTATCATTACATACCTTAACTAATTTTAGTTTCGCTCTCTCTCTTTCCAATGCATAACATGAGAAAGAGACGGAAGATGTCTGACAGATCTAAATTTTGTTTTAGAGCTGTAAAATATGTTTCGATCTTGATAAATTAGATGCCACTGAATTCATTGCCATTAAATTTACACTACATACAAGCAAGTGGATTAATTTGACAGGTCTAAAATATATTCCATCTCTTTCTCATGTTATGCATTGGAAACAGAGAGAGCGAAACTAAAATTAGTTTAGGTATGAAATGATAGAATTGACACCATAATGCGTTCCCGGGTAAGCGCCAGCTCATTGATCATTAATTACTATGTAGTTGTGAGAATTTGAAAATTATAATGTTGCAACTGCTGTGTACAGTTGTTATCAAATGTGTGCAGGCCACATCACTATCACTGTGCCAGTGTCGCTTATCGCCGAAACATATCCGGTCAAAATCTTGTACCGCACAGCTCTATCAAAGGACTAAGCATTGTGTGTCACACAGAATTTACGCCAGCAGATACTGTGGACTGTCTCTGTAAACTGTAGGTTATTGTAGCTTCCTATTTCAATGTAAGCGAGAAGGGGATGAAAGGATACCTATTAGTACTTGAACATCTTTCTCCTATATAGTTTCTATGACCATCAATGATCCCAATATACAAATTGGAGGCAACTAAACGAATCCTAGTTATGTTCTAACTATAGGTTCTATAGCTGGTTCTAATAAGGAACGAGAGAACGCCCAGAAAACTAAATAGGTAATTCTGTTCTAATCCGGACCCATTCGTACTCCGTTATCCGTACTTATCCATACAGATAATTACTGTTTGTAATATCAAAATAACAGCTTTTTACTAAATGCATATGAAAGTATATACGGGACCTACACCAAAACAGCCATTTTTAAAATTTTGGTCTGTCTGTTTGTTCCGGGTAATCTCCGAAACGGCAGGGCCGATTTTGACCGGACTTTCACTGGCAGATAGCTTATGTTACAAGGAGTAACATAGGCTACTTTTATTTTGGAAAAAGAATTAGGGTTCCGCGCAAAAAAATAAAAACCACGAAATCCAATATCTCCGCGCGGGTGAAACCGCGGGGCAGCAGCTAGTAATAAATGTGAAAGTGTGTTTGTGTGTTAGTTTTTCCTTCTTTCGCGCAGTAACGAACCACCAGATCGAGGTGGTTTTTTCACAGATACACTTTGTGGACCGGAGAGTAACATAGTTTACTTTTATCCTGGTAAAATGTACGGTTAACATTCACACCCCTTACCTTGTCACAACCCTTACTACAAAAGTCAATCGATCTATCAACTACATTAACTACACAAATGGGCTGCCAATGTGACGTTTTATAACCGGTGGCTATTCTGCTCTCGCTCCATCAGCGTAACCCTCAAAACCGTGCGTGCTCATCCCAGGGCGAACGTTTAAACACGGCTTCCAGCGAACCGTGCTCCTGAATAATGCCACGCGTGTCTTTAGCGTGATTATCTGTAAAAAATAGTCACCTACTTTAAAAAATATGCAATGACTATTACGTATTCCATCAGTCGCCTTCTACAGGCGAATAGTAAACGCTGTACCACCAGGAAAACATATACCTACGACAGCGCCTTACTTTTTGCTCATAGCAAATACATAGTAGTGTACATTGCCCTTCATTCTTTTACAGTAGGTTCATATAGATTCTAGTAGTGTTACCACAAAAAAGCCGTTTTAGTCGCCTGTTTAGCTAGACAGCGTCTAAATATTAACGTCAAAAATGATTACAAATGTCACAACAGAATTGTGTTAGAAAATGGTTAGACACTACTTAAATCAGGATTTGTGGTTGCTCATTTTTAATCGCGCGATTAAAGCATGTTCAGGCGTTATACAGTGATTAACACAGGTTTAACGTGTGTGTAATGTTTTTGTGGTCAGACCCTAGATGCTTATCAAGCGAACTCTATAAAATGCCCCACAAGCTCGTTATGGTTGCATGTTATCCCATTTTAGCTGTAACGTAGGTATACTAACACTATCTGCAACCACATATTAATCTTCAAACGTATTACTAAAAAGTTGTCTCGCTAGTCGTATAAATAAAATAGGCGGAGTTCCATAATTGAATTAGCCCGTGTAATATATCACGGAGCGATGTAAGGCGCCGTGTACACGGATCGCTATCGCCTCGTTCACACAGACTATAGGGAGCTTAATTGCTGCAAGCGCTGCGAGATAGGGCACGCACCGAGGCGACACTACTAAACACAAGGACGGAGTTACATAACGGTGAAGCAAGAAAGGCTTTTTTAGGGTTGGCTAATGGCTAATTGATAGGTCAATACTGTGCATCTTACAATTAACTTTAGCGTTAGGTGAACATCGTGATACACAGCATGGTTATAGGGCATTTTATAGTAATTACCACAAACAGACATTCAAATTTTTAAAAATTCTTTTAAAATAGTAAGAAACAAACGACGAAAATATCGCGATATGTGAAATTTCATCCTCCATTTCATTCCATACATTTCCATACATAAGGAAGAAAATACGTTTATTTCCGGAAAACACAACATTACATTAGAGAACCACACAACACAATATAAAACTTAGGGGTAGTATTTTTTCATTAATCTTATCAAAGGACCGCTCTTGATCGATACACTATATGAAAAAAAAAATTAAATCGTTTGACAACTCGGAGAAACCGAGTAACATCACCTTGAAAAGAAAAAGAATTACAAAACTAAGAATTAAGAACCACCTCCTTTTTTAAAGTCAGTAAAAAAACAGTCACCATCCACCAAGCAACAATCAGTCAGCAACAAGCCATTAGAGTGTTCCGCCAGTCGCTCTTGAGAGTCTAGTCCTAGTGGTCTACTAACTTATTGAGAATAAAATTTTAAAATCATAACTTACACATTGGCTCCTTTCTGCACAACTCTGTCCTAAAGCATTCCCTCCGCAACTTGGCAAGATAACAGCGTGCGCAAGAATTAATTAGCCAACTGAAAACTTGACTCATTCGCATGACGCCGACCGTACCTACTTAGACCAAGTTCGGTGGTTAGGAGAACTGAAGTGCAGTTAAAGTAATTAGATATATTAGTTTCACTGTATCTAATAATTTAATTTTAATAATTATATTAATCTGTTTTAGGTCTAGGTCATAGTAGACAGGTCAAGATCGCGGGGAACCGTTAGATGCAAGCGTTTAAAATTATTGCGTTCTATGGCCATTATAATATTACTAGCTTCTTCCCGCGGTTTTCACCCGCGTTCCCACAGGAATCGTCAAACCGTCAAACATTATAGAACTTTATTGAAAGCTGTCAATGTTATTGACAGCTGTCAATCCTTTCTAATAATAAAAGAATTTTCCAAATCGGTTCATAAATAACAGAGATATGAGGTAACAAACATAAAACAATTTAAAAAAATACCCACCGAATTGATAACCTTCTCCTTTTTTGGAAGTCGGTTAAAAACGAATTTGACTTATATCACGAATTGAGAACCTCCTTTACGAGAGTCGATTAAACTAAACTTGTTTACAGCGAGACAGATCTCAAGAAAATCTGACCCTTTCAAACTTTGTACAAAACTCCACAGCTTGGACTGAAAATTACCCCATTCCCGACATAAACAAGACAAAAGTTAACTGCGGAAAGTGGCAACCCAAAGGCAACAATTTTTCCCTAAAAGTAAATTAGCGAGTCTCGCAAAACGACAACTAAAATTAAGGAGTCTTTCCAGCGTACCTAACTCATACAAACAGTAAGGACGCCGCGGCATCGCGTTGCGCTGCATTGCCATGCTGCTGAAGTGCGCACATTCACAGTTAAATAATCGAAAAAAAAAATTGTAAGGAAATGTTTACGATCACAAAGAAGTGTTTTAAAGTTAGCATCGCGTTGTGCTTGTTGCTGTGTTACTACGTTATATATTTTTTGTTTAATTATATCTGTTTAGTTATGTTATGTACAAGCTGTTGCTCGCGCTGCGATTCTCACAGAAACCGTCAATTTTTCGGTCAAAAGTAGCCAATGTCATTCTTCGATCCATGAACTATTTCCATTCCAAAAATCACGTCGATCCATTGCTGCGTTGCTGCGAAGGACAAACTAAAAAACACACCTTCGCATTTATAATACTACAAGCTTCTGCCCGCAGTTTCACGCGTGGTTATTCCCACAGGATTATTGCATTTTTTTGGTTCAAAAGTAGCCTATAGGTCTACTCTGCGCTTATCGTAAGTTATTCTAAGGTCCATAAACTATATCTATGCATCACGTCGATTCGTTGCTGCGTGAAACAAGGACAAACCCACAAACCAACACACCAACAAAAACATGTATAATAATAATACGGCTCGTACGGATACTAGATGCTGCCCGCAGTGCCACCTACCACCACGGGAACCGTGCATTAATAAAGACAAAAAATCCGTGAAATAAGGACAAACCAACGAACCAACAAACACACTTTCAAATTTATAATAGTACCTACGTTAGGAAAGGTTGGGATGCAATATAGTTTATCACAAATTATATGCAAGCACTCACCCATAATGCAGACCGTAGACGCTTATGCTAACGTGCGTTTGCTTGTCAAAATAACAACGCTTTTGCATCACGCGCGGATTTCGTGTATCTCGTAATCGACGCTTGATGCAAAAGCGTTGTTATTTTTACAGGCAAACGCACGTTTGCATAATTGTCTACGGTCTGCATAACAGTCCATACTGGTTTTCTATGCACCTCGCAACCAACGATAGTACCCGAAAGTTGGACGGTTTAATTTGTGAAATGGCACTCTCCAGGCAAATATTTGGGACATTTGCGCTCGTCGCCTGTACAGGCCAATTTGTTGCCAGCAACGGGATATTACCCCTTGATGATGATTTTACTTTTAGTTTGTATTTTGCTGTGTATAACGAGCCCATTATGTTTTCAGGTCGGGTAACAAAACGTGTGATCCGTATCCGTACCCGACTACGGCGATACCAAAAGGAAGGGGTATATTTTTATCAGTCTATGTATGTTTATGTAAGGGACGTTTGCTAAGAGCGAGTGTGGCCGAGCGGGAACTTGTTCGACTTTCAATCCGACGCCGACGCTCCATAGTTCGTATCTCGACTCGGCCCGCACCAATGGCTATGCGAATTATTCACACTCGCTCTAAAACGGTGAAGGAAAACATCGTAAGGAAACCGGCATGTTTAAGAACCACAAAATTGTGTCATCCACCAAGCCGCACTGGGCCCGCGTGGTGGATTATGACCCATCTCTGTGAGAGAAGGCCGGTGTCCCTGCAGTGGGAGCGTTAGAGGCTAATAATGATGTATGTTTCTAGTTACGTACTATATATACAATACAATACAAAAACTCTTTATTGCACTCCAAGATATACAAGTAATAAATAAAAAAAACTATGGTTACAGTAAAAGAACAGTGGCCGGCCTTATTGCTATTTGCTAGACATATTGTTCCGATTACAGCCTAAAGTCCTAAAATCGACTGTATACAGTCGATTTTGATGGATGAGGCGTCAATGTTTTTAAAGACTTACTGCGCCTATCCCAAGTAAAATGTGACAAGGCAGGATAGGCAGATAGCTGTTTAACTGTCTATTAAAACAAAGGTCATAGTTAAAAACCTCTTACTAAATAATTTCACAAAATCGAGTGTGAGAGCATTAAAAACGCATTGCAATTGCTAGCTGCAATAAATTAAACGCCCGATAAAAGTTTTATCTGTGGTTCGGAATAAAAAGTGGGCTTCCACCTGGGATAGTCATTTGAATGTGGCCAGCAATGAGAGAGATCCGATTTTTTTTATAAGAATTTAGTCCTTTTGCAGTGGGTATCCCAGATTTGCAGTTTCACGAGTAGTAAGTGAAATTACTGGGCTTATGGCCTTATGAGATTTAATAGGTAAGTACCTAATGTCTCTGGCGCACTGCAGTGCCACGCAGGCCATAGAGTTTAAAAGTTCCCTTTATTATGGGCTGGCATTATTATATGCGTATCAGGCAAACAGCCCGCTCGATCGCGTCGTAATCCATTATAAAAAAAAACGTAGAACCGTTGCTGCAAAAAAAGAGTAGAAGAACAAACAAAGACAGGTTCGCGTTAAGGAAAGTATGATCTTCAGAATCACTTAGTTTAGAAGAACATAGGACCTAGGTAGTATAGGTACCTACAATCGAGTATATATATCACAAATTCTCCAGTGGCCTGTCCAATATTCGGTACCGAATTTGGTCCGTGATAGTTAGATTGGACTCGAAGAATCTTTTTATTGCCTCTCTGGGACGTGGGATCTTTGGAAAGCTCCCCTTCTTTCGAAAGCCTGAAACTACACTAATTTAATAAATACAAAGTTGAACGAACTCTTTTTATTGATCGAGGTGATAATAGCGATGATGGTGAATGGTAGTGACGTCAGCCGCCGATCTGTAGGTCGTGGTTCGAATCCTGCAACGTGCATGAGCTTCCGGTGAAAGGAAACATCGTGCTGCAACCATAGCCTGGATGTAGGGAATTTTCTAGTACGTAGTTCGCTAGTTACCACTATCAAGTTAAAAATCTGTCGCCAAGCACATAGCGGTGTATTATGTGACAGGTACACTTTAGAGCTAGTTTTAATCTAGGTCTAGGCCGACCCCATCTTTGCGCGAAAACGGAAAAACTAGGTTGAGATAGAGTAGAGGCAAGATATTCCCCTCAAAGAAATTTCCCGTTTAGATTCGACAACTCAGCTGCATAAGCACGGATATAGATAATCCCGTTTAGATTCGACAACTCAGATGCATAAGCACGGGTATAGGTAATCCCGTTTAGATTCGACAACTCAGCTGCATAAAAACGGATATAATCCGTTTATATTCGACAACTCAGCTGCATAAACACGGATATAATCCCGTTTATATTCGATAACTTAGCTGCATAAACACGGATATAATCCCGTTTATATTCGATAACTCAGCTGCATAAACACGGATATAATCCCGTTTAGATTCAACAACTCAGCTGCATAAGCACGGATATAATCCCGTTTATATTCGATAACTCAGCTGCATAAACACGGATATAATCCCGTTTATATTCGATAACTCAGCTGCATAAACACGGATATAATTCCTTTCAGATTCGACACCTCATCTGCAATAAAAACCGATAAGGTAGAATCCCGTTTAGATTCAACAACTTAGCTGCATTAAACATGGATATAATCCTGACAGTATTTCTCTGTCGGGAATCGGGATATGATTCGGAAATATAAACGACCAAAAACAGTCTCTCAGCATCAGTGAAAATACAAGACATATCTCAGAGTGACGAGCGCAATGCAGTAGTACCGTGCAGGCCTTTGTGTTTCTATGTTCTGAATGGCACTGCTTGTGAAGTCTACCGCCAAGCAGTAGTGTGCAAGCATTACTGTGTTCCGGTTTGATGAGCAGAGTATCCAGTGAAATTACTGGGCTTCTGAGACTTAATACCTAATGTCTCAGGGTAACGAGCGCACTGCAGTGCCGCGCAGGCCTTTGTGTTTCAAAGTTCTGGGTGGCACTGCAATCGTTATGGGCCGGCGTTATGCTTACCATCAGGCAAACGACCAGCTCGTCTCGTTACCTAATAACATAAAAAAAAAAATTGCTATGGGCCAGCATTCCACTTACCATCAGGTAAATGACCAGCTCGTCTCGTTATCTAATAATATAAAAAAAATATTTCGAGTGAATTAATATTACCCTGCAGGTCCGTAGTCAGGTATGCCGTATTAGGGGCACATTAAACTTTAATGCATGTGTTATAAATATAAATAGTTAATTCAATGACTATGACGTTTTCCTGTGCCACGCATTGACAGGTGGCGCCGCCTGGTGGATATTGAGCTGAACAAATGTCGCTGGGAGCCAATGAGAGAAAAGGATGTTGCCGCCACTGAAGTGGCGTCATCGTGAACATAATTTGATGCCTTGCGAGTCGCCATTTTTAGGCTCAGGCAGTTCTTCTTTGAATTTAGAGTAAGCCAGATCGGCAAAGAAGTCTGTATGGTTTTTGGATTATATAAAGCTAAGTATTCTTCTAGTTAGGTAAAATTAATGTGCTAAATATCAAAAGTGTACCTATGTAATTATAATGTGTTATCGTGTATTGAATATAAATTAGAAAACAGTTCCGATGAGTTTCTTGCCCGTTCTTCTCAACCGGACTAAATCTTTGGAACGGGCACTTAGAATCAATTGCCTAATCAATTTGAAGTGAATTATTGGAAATACAACAATATTATGTGATTCAAGCTGTTTTATTTATTCTTGTAAGTAATGGTTGTAACAATTTTCAGAAGTGGGATGAGCTCATCCATTTCTGCCCGCACATGCAGCCCCATAATGTGAGAGCTGCCCGGGAGTTTTAACACATCTTGCTGTACTTCGAGCAAGTACGCACCGTGGCATCCGCTGGAATCTGCGCTTCGGGATACCTGCCTGCATAGAGAAGCTGGAATAATCTGGTAGGATCTATTCATGTTATATCAAGTAATGGGTAAAGATGATTTTAAGTATATCTATGGTCACATTAGACTGAGTTTAATCCGGCAAATATAATTGGATGTGATACATGGTTGGAAAACTTTGAATAATAGTGTGAAAAGTAACGTATACAGGCAAGGTTGTTTAGGTTACAAATAGGCACAATACTTTACATGGCTATGAATTCACGTGGTTTAAATGGAAGCAGAAAATTTAAGGTTATTTTGGTACATGTTTGTCATGTTTGGTACATGCAAAGAATGTTTCTTTTTTTCTTTCTTTGCTGAGTTTTCTAAGTGTTGGCTCGTACTTAATGTTAATAAGTCGATGTAACAATAATGTAAGGATTCTGACGATACACCGTGCATCAATATTTGTTCCGGTAATTAAGTTCTGGTGTAATAAAGAAACGTGCATACAGACATATATACACTAATTTTTATTTTGAGCAGTTGTGTAAAAAAATAATTGAATAACTTTTCCGTGATTTACATTGATTTGACTTTATTGTAAATGGATTGAAATGAAATTAAAATGTTTTACTACAAAATTGTATTTTACCACATCAGGCTCATTTTATACTTAAAGAAAACTTATGTAGATGTATCATTATGAGCTGCAGTATAGGTAATTACCTATTAAGCAAAAACTCTGTTGCAACCTACCCACTTCAATTATACAATTAAAATATAACAACTTTTCAGTACCTAGTTTACAATTCTTCGAATTGAGTTTAAAACAAAAAGAAAAGAAGACCAAAGTTAGTCATACTGGCCAAATAAATTTACAATTACCTTCCAAAGTAGTGATAACTATGAAAAGTACTCTGTGGTGATAACTGTATGACGGCAGGGCGTCTCGCTGTACTTACGTACAGAGCTTGTTATTTTCTGTTAACAAATTTGTTAATAATTAAGTATTTTTAGTACTTGTTTCATTATTATTAGATTAGTTTTAAAAGAGATGTAGGGTAGGAAAAAGGCGTCCTATTCCTTCCTTTTCGTCAAGACGAGAAAGCACATAGCTAACCCTGGTGTCAGAATTTTAAATCATCCCAGGGCTTTCTAATTTCTAGCTCTCCATTATAACAACAACTACGGGAAAGCCAATAACAAAACGAAGTATTAGTAGAATGAAGTATTGTTGTTATTGCGTATATATTAAAGTTCATGTGAACCCTTTGACTTAGGACTGTGGTTGACTAAGTTTGGGTTGGTGTGTATTTTGTTTTCTATTTATGGGTTTCAACAGTACTCCCAATAAAGACTTAGACAAAGGTCAGTGTCAGTTGTCTCGTTAAGTTCAAAATAGTTACATATGCAGTTATTAATACACTGTAACATTGAACTAGTCTCAACACCAATTTCTCGAGCTTCACGAGTAGGATGAGAATTTTATTTAAACATTTAAAAACAAACGAAAGTAGAACTTGACACGGAAATCGTGGTGATGAGGACCGCCTGAGGGGCGATGGAGCAAATAAAGAGTCACCACGGAAATCGTGCCAATGAGGGCCGCCTGATGGGCGATGAAATAAACAAGGGCCACCATGGAAAACGTGGTGATGTGGGCCGCCTGATGGGCGATGAAATAAACAAGGGCCACCACGGAAATCGTGGTGATGTGGGCCGCCTGATGGGCGATGAAATAAACAAGGGCCATCACGGAAATCGTGGTGATGAATCAGGGCCGCCTGAGGGGCGATGAAATAAACAAAGAGTCATCACGGGAATCGTGGTGATGGAGGCCGCCTAATGGGCGATGAATAAACAAAGGTCACTACTGAAATTGTGGTAATGATGAATATGATATAGGAAATGAAATAAACTTAGGTCATTATGGAAATGACCGGATGTACATTTTGTTAATAAAAATCTTTTTAATTATGGTAACAGACCTTCTTACTGGACGATGAAATAAACAGCTTACATAATGTAACAATTTAGCTGTCTTACTGGACTATAAAATAAACTGCTTACATAATGCAACAATTTAGCCGTCTTACTGGACGATGAAATAAACAGCTTACATAATGCAACAATTTAGCCGTATTACTGGACGATGAAATAAACAGCTTACATAATGCAACAATTTAGCCGTCTTACTGGACGATAAAATAAACAGCTTACATAATGCAACAATTTAGCCGTCTTACTGGACGATGGAATAAACAGCTGACATAATGCAACAATTTATTTTAATTCATGATTAATATGGAAAAAACAACAGAAGATAAGTTACTAATGATTCTGTTTAAACAAACGCAGTATTAAATTTTTCATTAAAAGTTAGCAAGAAGGAAGCTGTACATAGCTTTAGCATAGCGAGTCTCGAACAAGCTAAATAAGTGAGGTTGAATTGATACAGTTTGGCAATCATTTTAAAGCTGTTGCAGATTGTGTCAATTTTTATCAAAAGGATACATGAAATTTATAGTTGGGGTGTTCATGTTAGTGACACAAGAGTAAGACATGAAAGTTGAACATAGTCTGCGCCAGTGTTCCTTTAAGTAAATGTCGCTATACCGTTATTTATTTCAGTTGGGTGGTATGGTATGACCTTAAAATCAATATGAGACTTTTTATATTAAATTAAGTTGGATATGGGTAGCGAAATATTGGATAGTAAAACGGAAAAACGGATATTGGATAATGGTTTACAAAATAATAGACTAAATTGTAAACAATAGCGAACAATAATAGTACTTAGTGGCTCTTTTCAATAGCTATACAAATAAATAAAATTGAAGTGTCTGTTTGTATCAAAATAACAGCTTTTTACTGAATTCATATGAAATTATATATGGTACCTATAACGAAACAACCATTATTTTAAAGTTTTGTCAGTCGTGTCTGGTCTGTCTGTTGTTCCGGGTAATCTCCGAAACATCTGGACCGGTTTTGGCGGGACTTTCCTAGGCAGATAGCTGATGTTACAAGGAGTAACTTAGGCTACGTGGGCAAAGCCGCGGCACAGCTAGTAGTATATAATATAATGTTTTGAGAAAGTATTTATATTAACCTTGATATTAAATTCTGGGTTCGAGCAAATAAATAAGAATAGCTTTCGGTTTGTTGGGATGACTAAGTTTGCCCTTAAACTTGTTTCTAAGTGCTTGTTTAGATTTCCTTTATGAAAATAGGGTAGACCTAAAAGGAACGATAACTTGAAGGGAAATGCTAAAGAGTGCTGAGGAAATAATAATTGGAAAAATAAAGTAAAGTAGTTAGACAGTCAGTATTCAAATTTTTGTGTTCAAATATCAGATTCTATTAATCTTGGTATACCACCTAATAATGATTAAAATATATGGAATTTTATTTAATGGAATTACATATAAAGTAAACTTAATGAAAAAACAAACAGTTGTTAATTGATAAATATGGAGAAGTCCTAAGGAAAATTAAAGATAAGATAGATACATTTTAATTGTTTAAAACATGAGTATTATGCCAACTTAAAATTATGTACGTAGGTACATTGATGTTATAGTCATTAGAGGATCATCATATTATGCCTAATATGTAGGCGTACAAATTGATAGGTGGAGCTACTTATCTGTTGTTATTAATTTACAAAATCTGTATTAAAATTCAAACTAACAGATAATTTCAAATTAAATATAGAAAATGAAAATCAGTTCAATAATAAAAATAAACTTGCCATTTAAATTAGTTATTTGACATCTTTATTACAAAAATAAAAATGTCAAAAAAAAGGAAAATTATAATGTCCAAAACAAAGACTTCCAATTAAAAAGTTAAAACAAAATGTCAGTGTTATGTGATAAAAAGACTGCATATCAACTTTAATCGTTGCTGCATACAATAATAACTAAAGTCATTGTTAAAATGTATCCTTGAGAAAATCTTTTTATAAGTTGGTACCTGAATCTGTAGCTATAAGGAATTTTATTAAATATAATGGGTTCTACTATATTACGAATAAGTGCAGTCAAATTTATTTATTATTAGCATTATGTTCTGATAAAGACAGCATTAGTTTTAGTCTGTGATTCGGGTAGTCGAATGTTGAAGAGGCCCGCTTTTAGTCATTTATTTTAACTTTCATAAGTGCTCCTTTGGGGCCTATTTGAATAAAGCATTTTGAATTTGAATTACATTTAAATAAATGTAACCTGGTCATTCTTAAAATTATTTATGAAATGAAAGACAAACATTAGGTAAACTAAATAGGTTTCATTAAACATTATTAACAAGTTAACAATTACAAAGGGACGCAATTTTGGAGAATACATAATTAATATTGTTAGTTTAGTCCGTACCCAATAAATATTGGTTAATATTACTTTGAAGGAAATTTAATTTTGCTTACACTATTGGTTGCACTGTGGTTGCACTATTGGTTGCACTATTGTTGCACTACTGTTGCACTATGGTTGCACTTATTGGTTGTTTGCGTATTATGTGCTTATAATACTAATTATGTTTGATAAAAGGAGTGACTAGATGTCACATTGGATATTAAATGGTTGACAAAATGGAACATAAGTAATGAATGGGTGACATGTTACATTGATAATAAATGGGTGACTAGATGTCATAATGGGTATTAAATGGGTTACAAAAGGTCACAAATGAGTAAAAGTAACTTTGGATTAATTAGTTGATCAAGTAATATTTTTTTCAATTGCATTTCACAGATGTTGACATTTTAAAATCTTGGGCAAAACATTTTTAAATTGTGATGAACATTTTATTGAATTTAATATTTTAATAGTTGTATAAAATGATGTAGTTTATGGATTTTGCTTTTTGATGAAGAAGTTAATAATTGGAATATGATTTAAGGTTATTAAATTATAGTTAGATAGCGTTATGGAACCTGTGATGCGCAGCAAACCGAGTCTAATAGAAAGAAATGCCATCATTTAGGTCTTGTGAAATATGTATTTCATGTGTCAAAGAATATAATACGTATTGCTATAGTAGGCAGATATTTATACGAAATAAAAGTAATAAAATATATTGTACTCATTTTTAAATATTTACTAACAATATAGTAATTTTATTGATGAGGATTTCAATTACATGTTTTCTTGAAAAAGGTTAAATATTTTTATGTACATATGGGGACTAGTTGAGTGTACTTTCAAGAGTTCGGTATTATTAACCGGTTCTGATGCCACACATACTTGTCACATTGGCTTGTAATTAAATAACAAGGTGTCACATTGGGTGACCGGTCATAATCTTGGCCTGTCATATTTTTGGTACATACATTTCTTTTAGGAGATGTTGATAATTAAAATGTACTGACATATCTGTTGCTGTTGACTAAGTAAAATGTTGCCTTAACTATATATAATGAATATATATATATATACACATAACTTTATCCTTTGCAGGGACGCAAAGCTTGTCAGGATGGACGAACTGTTATAAATATAAATAGTTAATTCAATGACTATGACGTTTTCCTGTGCCACGCATTGACAGGTGGCGCCGCCTGGTGGATATTGAGCTGAACAAATGTCGCTGGGAGCCAATGAGAGAAAAGGATGTTGCCGCCACTGAAGTGGCGTCATCGTGAACATAATTTGATGCCTTGCGAGTCGCCATTTTTAGGCTCAGGCAGTTCTTCTTTGAATTTAGAGTAAGCCAGATCGGCAAAGAAGTCTGTATGGTTTTTGGATTATATAAAGCTAAGTATTCTTCTAGTTAGGTAAAATTAATGTGCTAAATATCAAAAGTGTACCTATGTAATTATAATGTGTTATCGTGTATTGAATATAAATTAGAAAACAGTTCCGATGAGTTTCTTGCCCGTTCTTCTCAACCGGACTAAATCTTTGGAACGGGCACTTAGAATCAATTGCCTAATCAATTTGAAGTGAATTATTGGAAATACAACAATATTATGTGATTCAAGCTGTTTTATTTATTCTTGTAAGTAATGGTTGTAACACATGATTGAAAGTTATGCATCAATCACGGACCACGCACAAACCATGGAAAAACCACGGTTACCACCGCTTCTACGACCTCTACGCATAAAAATAGTTTCACAACCCCTGCGTGTTCAATGCAGAAGCCGCGGTAAATACGCGGTGGTGCGCAAGTGATGTATGTAATGGAGTCGTCGCTTTCAGCCCAGGTGTCGCTCCAAGGGAGTGAGAGACTGCACTTTCTGGCCGTTGCTGTTCTTGTCTGTGGGGCACCGTAGACGCTCAAGCAAAAGTACGTTTGCTTGTCAGAATAAAGCGCGCATGTATCTCGAAATCCACGCTTGACGCAAAAGCGTTGTTATTCTGACAAGCAAACATACGTTTGCTTGAGCGTCTATGGTGCCCCTGTTTCTTGGTTTTACTCCAAGCCGCGCGTGAGCGTTTCTTGTTCCAAAACGATGGTTATTTTGACAGCAAAACGCAAACACCCATTAGCGTCTAATATGCCCTTTACATAACCATCAATCGACACCACTACCGGACGATCATCGTTTCGAAAATACGAGTTGTATAGATTTAAGATCAATCTCACATTTTATCGTGACGTCGCAATAAAATATTTCCAAAATCTCAGCTGATTTCAGTACTATATAGTTCCAGGCAACTTCAGGGGCACTTAGCTCAGAATAATGGTCAGGATAACAAATGGAGCTCGCTCACCCCTTCGGCTCGTATAAAAATAATTTACGACACAGATCGCTTGATATATCGGACGTAGGTGCTTACTTACCCCGTTTTCTTTAGCAATATAACGCTCGGCTATCGAGAATTTTGATCCTGAAACCTAATGATAGGCTATTATTTTGACGGCCCTCCGTAGTGTAGTTTGGGTTGAAGAAAACTCATAGGATCATCTTTGATCTGAGCGCCATCTGCGCTCTCCCACCGTTTTTAGAGCTAAGTGGTGGAAGAGCCCATATAGGTTCTCCCAACGGTCGGATAGTAATTAAAAAAGTATAATACGTAGTTACTGTTACGTGGTTAATCACTGCAGTGATTAACCACGTAACAGTAATTACGCGCTAGCTCAAAATATATATGTACTCAAATAAAATCACGAGTATTTGTTTTATGTTTGGGTATTATCAGACCGTGATATTGATTAGAAGTAATCAATGTCGCCTGCCCTTTGCCATTTCAACTTACTGACTTTCATTCTTCTGCGTCTACCCACCCATTACCTACCCACTGCCTCTATCTAATTTACTAAAGCTTGAAAATTAGATTCATCGTTATCAGTTGGAAGAATCACTGCAGGACCTAAGCCTTCCAATAACGGGGGTAGCGATTGCCCTAATACACCACTTTCGGCAGGGCGTCTTGGTAAATTTTGACATTGAACGAATAGAATGCTACTGTCAATACTCTGGACATTTCCTTATAAGAAAGATTAAATAACACTGAAAAATCTATTTCATTAATAAATAGGTAGCCCAGGCCATACAAAGGGGCGATGTCATCTTATTTCTGCCGCTTGGTGGCGCTGTTGTAGATGGAAACCTGTCATCCGATAACGATCTGTTATAGGTGAAGACATGGAGCTAGGACAATACAAATAACTCCATGGGTGAAGACCTGTCACCTGGTGACGAGTTTTAGAACTGCTGAAATTATCTCCATATTGTAAAACTCTGGTAGTAGGTACGTGGTAGTATTGTGGGTCAGACACTCCCTTCTTCTCTCGCAGGTATATATTTATCATGAAACCAGCTCTGTGACATCATTATATTGCATTGTCATCTGATTACATATTATGTGCCTATGTAAAATTACGGCTCAATCAAACACCAGGAAGTGGATCAAATTTTGGTTGCAAGATTTGATCTAAAGAAACATACGAACATTGCAAGTTAAATAAAAGCTTGTAAAGATAAGAAACGCCAGCTATTGATGATAAAAGAAACTTCCAAAATATTATTATTGTTTATTCTTATTTTAATACCTACTCTCAAAATTTTGTTCTTAGCTACAATCTTATAGAAAAAGATGTTAACTACTCAAAGTCAATTTCTGTTTTTATTTGAACATTGTCAGTTCTGCCTGATTTGTGAGTATCTACTCCGGTACCTTCATTACCTGTTTCATAATTCATAACTTCGCTAGTCAAAACGTTCATATCAATTACTTCTTTTTTTATAGCAACAGCACTAATATCTGAAGATGAAGAAACTGAGCCTATAGGAAGCATAGGCTCATTTTCACATTCTTCATCACATATCTGATTCATATCTGAATCACTTTCACCAGACAAATCAGTCTCTTTATCTGTTCCACGATTATTAAAAAACAGATCATGTGGACTTGCATCTTTGCCAACCGCCACTTTTGTATTTATAATTCTTTGAACAACACAGCATCCTATTTCCCATTGATCTTTACTAGTAAGCTCCATCCACTCATGTAGTTTAGTAACTACTAGCATGGGAACTGTAGTCTTAGTATCATTTATCTTAAGAAACTCTATATGAAACATTGGACATAGAATTTCGATGTGACGATCTATGTTGGCAACCATCATGGAGTTGCAAGAGTTGACGTGGACAGATTTCGGTGGTCCGTATGACGTGAAGATTCTGAATAGTTCCATGGCTATTTCCAGGTCCATCTTGTACAGCAGTGGTTTGACAAAGCAGAACTCTGACATTTTGTCCTGGTAGATCAAGATGCAGCGGAATGGTTGAGTTCTGTTCTTGACTTTGAATTTGTTGATTATGTAGACTACTCCGATGCGAGATTCCATCGTTACGATAGCGGCGGGTTTTAAAGTTTTAAGCTCGATAATTCCTGATACGCTAGAAAATATTATTCTCAACGATTTACTTTATAAGACAAATGCCAAAGTTCAAAAAACCATTATCTTCGTATTCCTGGCTATTTCAATACAAATGCCTGGAACAAAAGATAAAATTATTATAACATATTTTCTGCTGCCTTCCTCAAAACTATTTTTTTAATAATATTTATGATTTGTTCAATAATTAGCGAGAAGAATTTTGTCAGCGCGTTTGATTGATGCGACGCGTAACCAAAATGCTAGTACTTATTTGGCTCAGCGGATCAGCATAGCGGTTCAACAAGACAATGCCGCCCGCATTCTACCCAGCTTCCAACTGGTGATTAGGCTAGAACGTTTGGATTATCTATAGGGTAGTATAATATTATTATAATAATATGGTCTGTGCTTATTATGCCTACTTTGGCTTGTAGATTATCCAACTGTTTTTGTAGCTAGGTTAAACGTAAGTAAGTAAATAAGTAGGTAGGTAACTTATATCCAAAATAAGTAGATACCTAGTAGGCCTATCTACCTACGGTAGTTCCTAGGTAGATAAGTACTAGGCACAGATCTCTTAGTACTAGGTATCTGGCTGATGTATTTGTAATGTTTGGGGCCGACCACCCTGTTTTATAATCTTAGATATTTTATGTAAATAAAGGTGTTGACAGAACGAAAAAATTGATAGAAAACTGTGCAATCCATAATTTGAATAGAGACCTTATAATTAATTGATTTTAAATTATAACATGATATACTTGAATTATTGAAACATTTTGAATGGGTCGTTTTTGCAAGATTGTTATTTTAACAAAACTATAATAAAAGGAAGTTTTTTTTCGTTAAGTTATTTTTCATAGACTGGGAAAACAGCAGAGATTTGAAACATTTTGTGCAATCGCCGCCATTTTCTTTTTCTCTCTGTTAATCTGTTCCAATCTCTGAACTCGAGTGTGTATCTTGCTGCGTATGTGTTGTTGTAATAGATCTTGTTATTTTTAAGTGGTTTTGTTCAAGTTTTTGTTGTTGGTTCTTGTTATTTGTTTCTTATTTCGTTATAATTTTGCCGGGCGAGAGCAAAGCCGGGGGAAATAGAAACCAAAATATATTTCACAAGTGAAAAACGTTTTGGGCAACTGGCATACATCACTTTGACAGTGACTGTTCGTAAAATTTCTTTGTTTACATAAAATATCTAAGATTCTGGAACAGGGTATAGTCACAAAACAGCGAGAGTACAGTGTGCCTAGCGCGAATTTTTGCACCTATTCGTTCGAGAGCCCTCACACCTAATTCATGATTGACGGATATAAGCATCAATCGCGGATCACAAGAAAACCATGGAAAAACCACGATCCCCGCTTGACGCATATCGTATCGCCTATTGTAATTGTAGTTGGGGTTTCATGAAAATCTAGTCCGAGCACGGCACCCGCTTCTACATATGCTTCTCCGACCTCTATTGTAAAAAAATATTTCATAACCATTGCGTGCTCACTGCATACGCCGCGGTAAATAAACAGTGGTGCGCAAGTGATGTATTTAGCGTCTTTTTTTTTAAATTAGGTAATTTTGGTAAACGTAACTGCGGTGCGAGTACGGTACTTTTCGATAAATAAAATTCGATAAAATTGACAGTTAAAATCGATAAAACCCACTTTATCGATTTTAACTGTCAATTTTATCGAATACAACGCACTTTATCGATTTTAACTGTCAATTTTATCGAATACAACCCACTTTATCGATTTTAACTGTCAATTTTATCGAATTTTATTTATCGAAAAGATCCGTACTCGCGCCGCTGGTAACCGTAGTACCTATCTACAATTACCTACCCACCTAACGATTCCCCTGATGGGCGAACTTGTAGCTATATCGAAACCGGGGGGTTGTACTCCCCCCTGAGCTCCAGCCAGGGCAAGGAGGAGCAACCTCGAGGCCCACTCCGACTACTAGGTCGATGGAACTTCTGCTGCTGAAATAGGTAGGTCTACGTTTGTACGGCACCCTCGCTCGGTGCGCGACAAACAACGTACTCTGTGGTGCGCGAGTCCGACTCGCCCTTGGTCTTTTTTTACGTTTTTAGAGACCTAAAAAAGTGCCTTTCCTTTTTTTAATTTAGGTACTTATTTCTTGACCTGGATCAAGAGTCATTCAGACGCAATGAAGGCTGCAGAGTACCTATTGTCATGTTGGTACTTTAGTCTGTAAATAAACACGTAGGTACTTACGGGAAGTACTTACCGGTACGTAAGTCACTTACCTAGTAGGTACATATTGCTAAAAAGAAAAAAAAAAAACATTTTCATCTGAGGTCAGGTTTCCATGGCATAGTTTTAATACCAATACCAAGTATTGTATACATTTTCAAAAACACTGCACTAATTGACATGGGAGTGCCACGGATCCAAATTCAAGTTCCCGTGGCACCCCTGTCGGGGCCCCTAGGCAGTCCACGTCTCAGGACCCGTTTTCTAACATTATTAAGGTTATATTATGGTTATACCATTGTATATCTACTATAATATTTTGTAATGCATTTTGAAATACAGTACATACTGAAATATGATGATATAATATCAAAAACAACGCAATATTAATAATATTGTCATTGAGGGTTTGTTACATACAAATCTTCAAATTTTATTTTCGAAGAAGAAACATTTTCAATTTTTTTCCCGGGGTGCAGGGCCCCTAGTCGGTGCTGGGGCCCTGGGCAGTTGCCTTATGGATAATCCGGCCCTGCCCCAGGGGTCCTCCAGGGGTGCCTTAGGTGATAGGTCCGGAATGGTAAAATTGTAAACTGAGAATTTAACCTCAACTCAGAATACAGAGAAAATCTCCATACCAACATCACGATAGACCGTAGCCTATAATAAGATTAAATAAGTACCTAAGTTACATACCAAAATCGGGCGTCCGAACTCAGAACATAAACTAATCGTAAGTACAACACTACGCGACAGTAAAATTAGTGAAAACGTATTTTTTGTAAACAAATCATTGCCCAGACACTGTCAGACTGTCAGTGTCAAACTGTCAACAGTGAACAGAATATTCCGCGACCTTGGCGCGATAGAAAACGTCTGCAAGCCAACCAACCGGCCGCGGCGGCAGGGCGCAGGCGGCAGCCGGCAACACAGCGAGGTACGCGCCAACGCCATTGGGTTTCTTTTGTCTCTATCGGTCTCGTCGAATATTATATCCTATCTTTTTCGCACAGAAACAAGCGGGCGCGCGCGATGCCAGACCGCGCTGCGAGTGAGCGAGATAAGCGAACGATCGAACGGAGCCACACACAGGCTCGCGTCGATTTCATTTTCATTTGAGTTCAATGCTTTGTGTTTGTGTCAGCTGTCAGGCTATACGTGACCCGCGCGCGTTCTTTTCGCTATTGTTTACCTATCGCAAAAATGTCAACAAAAATAAGTGATACCGGTTATACGTATCAATCAGACGAAGTGGACTACAAACAGGCGAAAACCGAGTACATGAAGTTAGTTAAACACTGGCTGGACAACCAGATGTCATTCAACCGGCGGCTCTATGCAATGCACTCCCAGAAAAACATCGACAGGCTGATCGAGCGATGTTCAGCTGATCATACGGCTAGTTTGAAGTACGAAGTGATAGAAAAAGATGGTAAGGCCATTTTGGTGCTGAAAAAGAAGTATACCTTTGACTCTTATATTCAAATTCTCTCGTGGGATGATATGTTCGATTTGTTTATGCCATTGCATGTTAAAAGCGGTCACAAAGGTAGGGAGTATCTTATGAGTGAGATTGGTAACCTATATAAGTTTCCTTCGATGTGTTTAACTTTTTTTAAACGCGTTTGCAATGTCTGCAATCGTGTACAACGGTATACGCAGGTCACAAACTCAAAAGTCGGCCTAGTTTACGTCATCAACATGGTGTTGATGCGAAGCGATGAAAAATTTCGCTACATATTAATCTACGCGGACAAAGAGACAAGTTTTGTGGTCCTCAGGCCTTTAACGGCAAAATCGCATCTTGAAATATCGACAGAGCTGTTTAAAATCTTTATGCAGTATGGTCCACCCGCGACAGTTTTACTGCACGGACACGGAAATAGCCAAAACCTCACGAAGCAGGTTGGAACTAATCTAAAAGAGTTATGTCATGACTTTAAAATTGAAACGCAGCATAAGCCTGCATCATTTGAACTGCCTACAATAGTGATAGATAGAATACAAGAATGGATGAAGACGAACGACAGTTTTGTATGGGAGCTAGGATGCTGTTTTGTTCAATCGCAGATGAATAATGATCCAAATATGAAACGAGATCACCACGATGGTCGAGCCACACCTCACTCTCTATTCTTTGGTACGCACCACACCGACAACATGGTTAACCATAACAAGAAGAGACTGCAGGATGAAGATGCAAACATTAAGGGTAAATTAAAAAAAGCTAAACGACCACCAACGACGGTAAATAAAGACCGTTCTGATGCCCCAATGAATAGCCGTAATAATCGTAAACTTGTTAATGCGTTAGTATTCGAAGATGATTCAAACGACAGTAGCAAAGATGATTCAAATCACATTACGCCAATAAATAAAGATTATTTTGAAGAAGATAAAATAAACAAAGGCAATAAAGATAATTACGAAGAAGATGATAAAACAGGTGAAGAAAATGAATTTTGGAATGAAGAAGATGATGAAACATCACAAGAATTAGAATTGATTGGATCAATTAAAACGGAAGATTTAGACATAATCGAACATTCAGTTATTTTAGAGTCAGATATTGTAACCGAAATATCAAATGAAATTAAAAAAGAATTAGAAGAATCAGGAGAGTAGTAAAGCATGTACCTACCGTTAAAGATTTGGAAGTGAAGATGGAAAGTTAAAGCCATGTTTAAGGAAATATTATTGATGTAGAGGAACGAAGATGATCACCAAGAAAAAGTGAAATTATAACTGGGCTTATGAGACACGTCTCAAGGTAACGAGCACAAAGCAGTGCCGCGCAGGCCTTTGTGTTTCAAAGTTCTGGGTGGCAATGCAATTGTTATTGGCTGGCACTATGCTTACCATAAGACAAACGAGCCGCTCGTCTCGTTATCCTATCGACTATAGTACCTAGGTATCAAAAAAGAGAAAGATGTAGCTGAAGTTGAATTTTAGATAAATAAATAGAAGTTTTCAATTTTAAACCAAGACTTGTACTATTATGTATTCTGTGACCAACCAAGGTTTCATAATTCTTTATATTATAAGTATGTATTATAATAATTTCTATTTTCCTTCACGGGAAGCTCAAGTTGATTATGTGATCGAGCCATTGATGTGTAACATAGCGACGGCTAACGTCACTACTGCTGAGACAAAGTTCCTTTTCTATGGTTTATCCATATAAATAGAAATAATCCAAAGTGTTTATCTTAGTATTCGCCCTCCGGAGCCCACACAGAACAATAACTAACAATGATTACCATAATCGAATGCGCCTTCGAGAGTTCAGAGTTCCAAAACAGAAATGACACGCCCATACTGGAAAGAAATACAGTATATATAATAATATAGTAATATGCCTTTACAGTTTACTCGCACTTCCACTTCCTTTGAATTCTATGTTTGAATTAATAGCTTCATTATTTAAATAAGCGCCATCTATCAAGATTTTACTAAACTACTAGTAGGTAAGTTCTTTGCGGTGGCGTTTCGAAATTCGAAGCAAGGCCACCTCATCGTTACTTTTTGCGTGAGGCTCAATACCAGCGAAAACTCTAGACAATTCCTTCCAGCCAAGGCAGGAACCGTCGGGTTGGAGTCGAAAACAAACATGATTTTACTAGCCGTTAAGGCAAAAAACCGGTCAAGTGAGTCGGACTCGCGCAACGAGGGTTCCGTAAAATAAATGTAAAAACTAACCAGGCTATGAGGTTTTTTTGGAAAGCTCTCAGAAACTAGATATTCTGAAATGAAATAACAAAAATTTTTTAAAAGGCCTGAAAAAGCCTAGTTTTTTTGGTACATACGTGAAACAGAATGCAATTTCTCGAAATGGAACGGATTTTCCAGCGTCTTTTTGGCTGAATGTGATACTGACCATAAGCTATTAAAAAATAATAAGAGAACAGATAACGACACAGCTTATTATTTGTCAAAACTGTCAAAGATAACGTGACGATAACGCCATAGATAGGTATTTATAATGTTGCTGATTTTTGGATATTTTAGGAACGCAGTGTTGCTGTTAATTGATTTAGCATATTATCTGTTTTACTATCGATATAATTATTGAAAAAATGGCTCTCTAAGCCACCAGTGAGATAAATGCTGAAATCAAAAGTCAAAATCCATAGTTACTGATACGCACATTGCCCAACTATTTAGGTAGGGACGTCGTAAATCGTCACGCTGTCACGACTGTGCTATCGCTTTCCGAATGAGCAGCACGGGCGTGGACCCATGGAACAATTGTGGTGAGGTCCGCCGTTAGCGATACCTATAGACCAACAGCTATATATAGACCACACCACGGTCGCAGATAAATGTAGTAACCTACCCACTAGGTACGTAGGTAGGTTGCACCGCATTTCCATTTTTCACACTGAATATAACAATGTTAGGGGCACCTTAGACGCTCAAGCAAACGTACGTTTCCTTGAGCGTCTGGCGAAGGCGATGAGCATGCTACCTGCCCTGCGAGCTGACAAATCTAAGAGACCACGGCGTGCGGTGGAGGCACGCACGGCTTTACCACAAAACATAATATTATGTAGTTTTACAGTGGTGTCGTCAAGTGAGTACCTCGGTGGATACCTTAGTATATTCCTTGGCCTTGGCCAAATGGCCACGGTGCACGGTGGAAGAAGAAACAATCATTACAAAGTACTAAGAGTCCACATACACGAGCATTCCAATCCGCAACATTCCAATCCAACGTTCCAAAAATCACCCGTGTGTGGGCAATCTCAGATGGATCACGTGGAGTGATAAAAATATTAGAAATCCAAACGTTCCAAGTACAACGTTCCAACTCGCCCGCGCCGTTGTGGCCGATACGACGATCCATTTCGTGCTCAGTTGGCAGTACTCGAGATGAGTAATGGCCGAAAATTGGAGCGATGCACGATGGTGCGCTCGAAATGGACTGACCGTCTGTGTGCTCGAAATTAGACCATTCGTTCCACTCACTCCACGACGCACGGAGTGATGGAATTGGATTGCTCGTGTATGAGGGTTTTAAGTATTTTTATCAGGTATATCTATACCTAGTATCTAGATAATTCGAGTCGTGCCTAAAATCAGAGTAATAACTACCTACTATGAAGAATATTTTTGATACTTATCAAATTCAAAACGTTTTATCAGATACCATAGATCCAATAATATATTGATATTAAATAATAATGATAAATATAAATGATAAAGACAGCATCAGTTTTAGTCTGTGATTCGGGTGTTGCAAAGGCCCGTTATTTTAACTTTCATAAGTGCTCCTTTGGGGCCTATTTGAATAAAGAAATTTGAATTTGAATGATGTAGGTAGTTAACTAAAGCTAATCAAAATTGTAAGCACAATTGTTAAGTTTTGATCTACTATAATGGTATTATTTACAAAACAACACCCTCTTGCGCGTTGCTTTGTACGCCTCACATTTTTATCAGAGCAACAATTTCAACCAAAATAACAACTTAGGTTCCTAAGGTAAAACAGCAAAAAAAACAACTTTAGAACGCATGTTTACCTCGTGTTTAAAATGATTAGAAATGTAACAACAGAATTGAGTAGGTATTAGACAACGGTTAGACACTCCTTAAATCAAGGTTTGCGGTTGTTAACATTTGAACTATTATAAACACGCGACTAAGACGACATGTTTATCCCAAGCAGGTGTTGAACATGCTTAGGGTATGTTTAATTTTTTTGTAATAAATCCACATGTTTCTGCTTTTAGTCTTCAAAAATAAAACTTAGGTTATTCAGTATAACATGTGTATATAACGTCGTCATTGCTAGCAGATTTCTGAAGGCACCACAATTATTTCTCTGATGATCAAACTTGAAAATTATGTTCAAATAGGCCTCAGAGCTCATAAAAGTTAAAATCCTACGTATCTAACTGAGGCATTTGAACTAAAAATCTTGCCACCTCCTGGCTCCATTATTAGATCAGCTCCATGATACCAAATTATAGTTTTGTCATCCGAACTACATATACCTAAGTACAATACGACAGTTACAAGTATAAGATTGACTTCTAAGATTTTGTTAAATTATTAGTTGGTTACAAGTGAAGCTCAGAAAAGTGTGATAGCAATATAAACGACTAATTTCCCTCTTTCAGTATCATCTACGTGCCAAAAAAAGAACTTCGTTGATAATAAAAAAAAACTAAGCCAAGGATGGAAGGTTAAGTACAATATAAAAACAGTTAAGAAGATTCGATTGCCGTTTTATTACCAGAAAAGTCCGGTAGTCCACCTGAAAGCATTGTACGAAATGATCATTACAATTTACGAGGCATCGTAAAGAAAGGGCCGTTAAAATATAACAAGAGATGTCTATTGAAGAGATGAGATAATACCTTCATCAGTTTAAAGCCTTACAATGGAGATTTCATTACTTAAGTTTTCAGGTTAATGGGTCTTTACAAATTAGGAGGCTGTTGGATGCTAGGTAGGTTTTAACGTATAGGAAATTTAAGAATCTCTGTCGTCGAGCTTCTTGCCCTTCTCGATGTAGGCTTTGAAACGAGGCAACTAGTCTAGAGTCTATTATGGGAGACTACTGCTCACGTTGAAAATTATCATTAAAAACGGGATATTTACCATGTATATTATTTGATTCGAGTTTCCGATATTTCGGCGCTGTTGCAAACGCCAAATAATATACATGGTAAATATCCCGTTTTTAATGATAATTTTCAAAGTGTTGATGACCATGACAGTTTAAAAACCTATATACTGCTCACGTCTATAACTGCTGGACATAGTCAGTTTAGATTGACTACTCGCTTCTTGCATCCAACGGTTCCCTGCGGTTTTGATTTGGCCTTCGGTATGGTTGTGCAGGTGCGGCCTACACTACGTCTTCCGGTTCGTGGTTGCCACTCGAGAACCTTTCTTCCCCATCGGTTGTCAGTTCTGCGATTCTGCCCATTTCAACTTACTAACTTTGAGGGCTAATATGGCTGTGACTTTTTTAGGTTATAAGTATGAAAAACCGAGAGACGAAACGTTTACTATGCAAAACCTAAGGTCTAAAATTACACAATCCGTTCACACAACTATATCAAAATAAGGAATCGTGATCTATCAGCTCCCAGTCTGCTTTCCAATCAATTTTAAGCCATATATCAATGGGAGAGGGTCGTTTCTCAACGTCACAGCATCCACGACATTGTCTCTAAGAGATCCATAACCGCAAGGAGATAGAATAAATTGTTCCGCACAAAGGCACGCCGGCCATTGTTCATGTTTTAGTGGTTTTAAATTGCCATCTTGTATTTTGGAGACGTTGATGTCGGTTTAATTGATTTTCAATTGTTCTTTTAAATGGAACTGGAGCAGTGGGGGAACGTCTAATGAAAAATATTCAGGATTTTGTTTATTTTTCATTCTTGGTTAGTATTTTGTCGCCGATAGTACCACCCCATCTCTTCCCTTGGATGTCGTAAAAGTCGGCTAAGGGAATATTCAGAGAATGGCCAGCAGCTTTCTCCTCGGTCAACATGTCAACAACATAATCTACTGCAATCACCAAGACGCCTGCCAAGCGTGCCTATTATGACAAACTGCCCCCTTCATGGTGGAGACCGATGATCAACAGTGGGCGTTTTCCAGATGATGAAGAAAGCGTTTTACAACCAGTAGAAGCCGCCGAAAATACTCCGTGTTGCGCAAGTGATGTATGTAGCGTAAAGCGGAGCACTCGTCGCTTTGACCCCAAGCAGAGAGTGAAAGTGACAGCACTAACTGGCTGTATTGCTGTTTTTGTCGGTTTCGTGGTTTTTGATGGTTATTAGTTCAAGCCGCGCGTGCGCCTGTAATTGTGTAATTGCGCTTGTTGCAAAACCACGGTTATTTTGACAGCAATACGCAAATATGCATTAGCGTGTAAGGCTGGTCTAACGGTCGATGCGTTATTGAGACAATTCTATAGTTTTATCGTGTTGTTATTATTGCAGCAGTCAGTGATCAGGTAAGCAGCTGCAGCAGTTTAATAATAATATGCCTCCTACAAAATGTACTAGTATTGTTAGCTTAAACATGCTTCAAAACAACAAGACGAAGTCTTGAGTAGGTTTATATGATTCAAGTTTGAATAGTTAACAGGAGCCAACAAGAGTATCAAGTCCGTTTGTGACCGGCACAGTGGTGTACAGTCTTGATTGAGCTGTAGCACGGTACTAATTCGAGTTTGGAGTTCTGTTACACCGAAATATGCTTTGCTGACGTGTGTGCTTCCTGAAACCTGTGACTACAGTCTAGGAATCTTTCAAGAAAAGAGTGCAGTAGTAAAAATCCCACAAGCGATTTGCGAGCGAGTTTCCAGCGAGACGATCAACGATCAACGCGCTCACCGCGTGAGCGTAGCGAGCTCACCGCGTTTACGCAACATTTCTCTTCCAGCATGGTCAGTGCACTGGTATCATCAACCAGTAAGACTAATTATACGGTTATTGAACGGTATTGCTGCTGTGTCGCATCCGTCGCCTCACTGAGGTGTAATCGGTGTGCCCGGTCGTCTGCTATCGACAGTGGTGTTCGTTTTCGATTCCAAACCGATTAAAACCAGCGGTCACTAGTCTCCGGCTGGAAGGAATTATCTAGAGTTTTCGCTAGTTTTCGTTTTGTAACAACTTGTTTCCTTAAAACGTTGGTTCTAAAATGAAAACCAGCGAAAATTCTAGACAATTCCTTCCTTCCGCTGGTCTTAGTCGGGCTGGGGTCGAAAACGAACACGATTTTGTAAGCCAGTAAGGCCGGTAGACCGGTAGACACGCAGGCATTGAGAATTTTATTTAAACGTGTATTCTCTATATAAACCCAAAGGACAGAGAAGCATTCATAAACTTTCCGTAACTTACTTAATTACTAGAAAGTGTTTTGTCTCGTTTTCACGCGTAACAGCTTCCGTCAACGAAAAGTTGACAGAGCAGTTTAAAGCATAGATTATCTTATTGAGCTTTTATGAATAAGGATGCGAGACTAAGGCTGCTATGGAAAAAGCTCAAAAGTTAAATAAATATTAGTATAAAATACCAATACAGTTCGGTGTAAATGCAGCCCCGGTCATGCACGACAGCTCGCCGGCAATTCCGGCCGTGTTTGTCCGTCGCAGTTCAAGAGGTCTAATTGTGTTAGCCCACTGCACTGAAATCAGAATGGCCGTACCGACATTAAGGCGTAATTTGTCAATTCTGCGAACTGTACTGTGCCTTGTTACGGTACGGTGTAATGGGTGGTCGTAAAATTTCGGGTAAGATCCGGCCTTTTATATGGACGGTGCCTACTTGAGTTTAGTACCTGGGTGTGGTTGGTCGGAATATGGACCTAGGCGTGTTGTAAAAATGGGGCTTTTTGTATGGACGGGTTTTATGTATGTTATTATGCACTTTTGACTTTTTAAAGCGCGATTCATAGGTGGAGGGGTCCCTTTGATCACTATATCTTGCCTAATCGTGCGGAGCTAAAAAAGCCATTTTGCTCGAATCATATTGTTAGTGGTAGGACTAACACTTCTGCGAGTTTCCGTCTGGGTTGTTACGACCGCTTTGCTGGTGAAGTCTGCCGCCAAGCAGTAATGTGCAAGCATTACTGTGTTCCCGTTTGATTAGCAGAATAGCCAGTGAAATTACTTACTGGGATTTTGAGACTTAATACCTAATGTCTCAGGGTAACGAGCGCACTGCAGTACCGTGCAGGCCTTTGTGTTTTAAAGTTCTGAGTGGCACTGCAATTGTTATGCTTACCATCAGGCAAACGACCAGCTCGTCTCGTTACCAAATAGCATACAAATAAATCTTTTTAATAAATCGTAAAATGGTGAAAAACGACCGTGCTACCGTCTGCATGCCCAAAATCATTGATCAGACGAGCAGCTCTCAATCAATTGCAATTTGATCGGTTTTCCGCTCATCAAAGATCTTTGTCCAATTTCTATGTCCTATATTAGATCACACTTTGAAAGGTGCGTATTCCACTCCAATATCTTTGTGGAATATTTCTTATTATATTGCGCACAGTATTATGCGTAGTTTGAGAAAATTAATGCGATTTGAGAAAGATGATGAGTGAAATACCATCCTAATCCTAACCTTGTGTTTAAGTATAGGTCTTTTTTTAGGTTTAGGCCTTTTCCTAAATTAGAAATATTCACATACCTATTCACTAAATGTACTGTATATATATATATATATATATTACTTAATTACTTAGATATCATTATCATGTTGACTTCACCGGGTAACGTTGCAAAATCAACACTAGCATGACTGTGACATTTGAAATGCGGTTGGATGCAATTTTGTCTGCGGTAGGCTCTGATGCCCAAATCTACGCTACTACTTCTACTATTATCTATTCTGTGGCTACTCGGACATTTTGGTAGTCAGCAAAATGCAATGGGGAGCCACGCACTGCTTACTTATCCCGCTAGGTGGCGCATTATCGCTAGTGTTGTTTCACTTTGAAACTTCGTGTATAAAATTTTATTAAGTAACAAAAAAATCGACTTTGTCATAAAGTAAGTAGTCTGTAAAGTGCAATTCAGTGTAAAATTAAAGTTCACACGTCTGCCTTCCGACGATAAAAAAACGAAAATTTTTGGTCAAAGCATTGCTCATCCAAAATTATTGGAACCCTTTTATTTTTCTAGCTTACATTTCAAATCTAATGATTTTTAAGACGCGAGTATGTTTCTGGTTATAGTTTAATTCATTAACCCTCAAAGTAAACTTATATGACAAGCACCAGCGATGGTGGCGCCATCTGAGATTAGCTTTGCCTGATTTGTTAGTTAGTTTTTTTTTTTTTGATAGGTGTGAATGTTTTAAAACGATAACTAATTGGTATAGTGAGCTTCAAATCTTATAATAAGTATTAAGTTCACTTGCAGTTAGTAACTAAGAGGTATGTACTTCTATGCCGCATCCTAGCGGTAGAGTTAAACGTATTTAAATTGAGTAAAAAAAAGCGTAAATAATTCAAAATTAAATGCCTAATCGAAAATGTACCACAACCAAGTGTTTTTGTTGTAAGCTAGTATAATACGTAAGTCTTACTAATTGGCCAATATACATTTATAAATAAATAACAGAGATATTTCATTGTAAATTTAATTTTAGAGGTAAATTTGTAATTTTTTTATCGAGAAAATTAGGTACGTACGTATGACTCGCCCAACTCCGTGATGGGCCTAGCGCCGAGCGGTAAATATTGTTCCTGTTTCACTTGTAACTGGCAATTGTCGGGACTCGGGAGTTTCCGTAGCGTCACTGCGTCTCCCCGTTACCTCACCCCGCGTGTGACGAAGCGGTTGCAAAATGTCGACAATATTTTACATTTTTTTGATAACTTTTCGAAGTTCCTTTTTCATTTTGAATGGACATAATCTATTTCAATTATTATGTATTATTTTCAAAGTTGACTATATTACCGAGGGGTAAGGTGCAAAATTTTTTTGATTGAACGAGTTTATTATATGAAAATAATCAGTTCAAAACGAGTCGTTTTAGTGGTGGAAATATTGAAAATTCACTTCGCTCTAATTTGATTTTAGTGGTGTTTGAACCAAAACGAACACATTTTGCCCCTAGATACTGCTTATCCGCTTATACATACAAAATTTCATTTAAATCTGACCTGTAATTTTCAAATGAACAGGGAAGTTCGTTTGCATGGGACATTCGGCTTACGTACCTCTGTTAAATAATTGTTTTGGTCACATCAAGATTATCACTAATATGATGAATAATGACATACATTTCTCCCAGTGCCAGAAGCTCATCTGATTTTGATAAAAAAACGTGAAGCTATTTTGCTGATATATACAAATACATATTATAATGTAATGACGTTAATGACGCTTTTTTTGTTTTTTTACTCAATTTAAATACGCGCGGCGATCTTGTCTCTTTTATATCAATGTGTGCAAAGAGGACAGAATAATGCTGCCGTCGTACTAGAGAAGGGCACATCTATCATTTTCGTCAAACCGAGATAATAAGGATTAAAGTTTTCACCATATTCTGCTCCATAGTGCAGAAACCTATTGATTTAAAGAAAAAAAAATACTGATGACACTTGCGTGAAGGTTAGTAGGTACTATTATATTTTTTACATTTAAGTTTGCTAATATAATTAATTATTAAATAAATTCAAATTATTCCTTTCAACTTAAAAAAAAAATACCACTTACTACAAAGAAAAGGCATAGTTAACCAAATGTGACCTTTCTTTTTAATATTGTAAGGAAATTGGTCATTGAGTCACTAAAAAAAGGGCCCATTTGTCTAATTGCGCCTTTTTAATGTAAATTTACTTAGGTCAGTAACTAGCTTTTCTACAGAAAAAAAAAATAATTTTAAGAAAGTTTAATAAACTATAAAACATACTTGGAAATATTTACGCAATGTTTGTAATGCCATTTCTGGTCAGTTTATCCAAATAAATGAAACAAAACTTACTTATAACAAAAATATTCTTTTAGGAAACAAAAATTTCAAGAATAACAAAGTTCTTAAACTTCAATAGTTATTTATAAATTATTAGGGATAATTAAGTATCTACCTACAATTTTGGTTAACAAATACCACGATATTTGGACCAGTATCAGAGACAGCATTGCAAAAGTCTTCAAAGTCATACACTCGCTTCTTCTTCTTCTTAAGGTGCCGCTTCATGACCCGCCTAACGCAAAAATGGCCTATAGGCTGTTTTGTTCATCGAAAAAAAAACAGGCATCACGGAAAAAGAAAGACAACTCCAGAGCCTTCGGTTGGCATTCTGAAATTTTGAAATAAATTTCCAAAGAAAATTTCCGAAGACAATTAGTGCGTGGTAATTTTCTAAAACGTGTTGCAGGAAATACGCGTTTTTGAAAATGCCTTACAAGTGTGTGAAAAAATTTTTTGTTATTTAGAATCTCCATTACATGTCCAAGGATTATATGGAAGTGTTTTGATGAATTTTACATTTATGAGAACACTGTGAACGGCCAAAGTCAAGGTAAAATTTGTCCAAAAAAGGTGGTTTTTGAATGCTTGTACTGAGTTGGAATCTCAAAATTATACATTTTTGCTCCCACGGAATTCTAGATATAGAGCACATGATACCTATTTGCTCAAAACATCTAAAGAAAAATTTATTAGGACCCTATAATCGCGTACGAGCGTTTGTATGGAAAGTATGGGGAGCTGTGTCGCTACGATGTCGCAGGCACAACTGACGCGTTTCACTCAAACCCTGCCCCCTTTCCTCACTTTCTAATCGTAAATAATTTAAAGAAAAGGCACAACTGGTTATTTGTGCCTTTTGTATGTCAATTAATCGAGACATGAATTGATCAATGATTAAGTAAACAGGGCACATCTGGCATTTGAGCCTTTTCAAAGTAGTTTTTAGAAAAATCTATATGAAGTAAATAATCACATCTACGTATTTGTGCCTTTTCAATATAATGGTATATAAATGAGCCTTTCAATCTATAAAACATGAATATTAATTTCATTTGTGCCTTTTGAGCTTACTGTATCTCCGAATTCCTTAAAGATAAAATTCTACAAAAAATTGAGTAGATGCGCCTTTTTTTCCTGATTCTAAATATGTATATAACTCATTTTTTTTTTAAATGTTAGTTGTGCCCTTTTTTATTACGACGGCAGAATGAATGTCATTGGCTCGGGGTAGCGCCTCAAATACATTTAGCCCGATACAAAAATTACAATGAAAAAAAAAACGACGCAAGACTTTGTTTGTTTCAAAGTTCTGAGTGGCACTGCAATTATTATGAGCTGGTGTTACGCTTAACATAAGAAAATTGAACCGCTCGTCTTTTTTTTTAGACCGTGCTGTTGGTCTTTCGACCCTTACAGCGTCACCGACAATCATCCCACCGCCTCTCAAACCGTCTCTTACAATGAATATATTTTAATAACAGCATGCAAAGTGCAGAAAATCTTCACACGGCAATTTTTCAAATCGGAGTTCCGTTTTATCCACAAATCACGATTCTAGTAGTCCGGGTAGGCTGATGCTGACACATATTGCCTATTTAAGACAGACTTGGGCGGATATCCCGGTATAGGTAGTGCTGCGAAAATGGGGTCGAATTTTCGGGAGACAGAATATTTTTCAGTCTTTAGGTGTCTGTTTTATATCGTTTGGCCACTAAAGGCAAAATAATGTTATTACCCAATCATGTAAATTACTGACTCTCAATACTATGAAAGTAACTATGTGAATGATGGCTTCTCTGAAAAACATTAATATAGATATGTCAAATAAACAGAATGAGTGATGGAGTATTGTAAAAATATTGTATTTAATTCTTGATAGGTCACTGTTAGCCACTAACTAATCCATGATGATAATTATGGTGAACTTAATAAACTAATACCTAAGTACATAATACCTATGATATAATGATTTGGTGACAAATTTTTAAATTGGATGTGTTAGTCAGGCAAAAAAAGTTGCCATATCGCCTTGTTGGAAGGAAGCCAGTTTATACTGAGCAAAATGATGAATACGAGCTAATGGATACGGGAATATTGGACGGTAAGTATAATATTTTACTTAAATGAACCATTTTTTTACAAAGTCATATTAGATTAGCGTTGCACCACTATATCGGCGTAGTCGATGATGGCTAATACGTAAGAACTAGATTAGGAGTGTTATTATTAATTTATAAGCAAAACGAAAATAATTCGGCTTCTGCATGAATACCTAATACGTGTCATTTTCATTACGTATTCTTCGGCTTTGATTCGGTATCTATCTTTAAATAGAGAATGTCACATCCCTAAACCTCCTTAATCGCACTTACACACCAGCAAAAGGTTGAAATTGAAGATGCCATAAAACCATACTTATCTCCACATAAATTGCTGGCTTTAACAATTGGGATAAAGTCGTCCCTCCTGATGACCTCTGAAGTACGACTCTGACCATTGAAATGGGCTACGTTTTTTTACCAAATTACTTACAACAAAACAGGCGAAAGTCAACTTTACACACTCAGAAATAAAGTCGATGCTAACGGTATTTAAATGTGATACATGTAACAAGTAGTACGCTCTTTTAACCGCCTGAAATAAGGTTATATTCAATAACTCGACGGTGGAGCTTCTGTTTCCATTACACAGTTCGCAGAGAAAATTGGATGGAATTTACTTTTTACTGCCTATTTAGAATTGATTATACTTGTAGCCAGAGGAACAGAAAGAGACAGCGTAAGTATCATTGAAACAGCTAGTGAAGCTGCCAAAGTACGCCGGCCCGGAAGATGTCCACTGCTGAACATAGGCCTCCCCATAGAATATTACCCTGAGACATTAGGTATTATTTCTCATAAGCCCAGTAATCTCACCGACTACTTTGGTCGTCAAACCGGAATACAATCTTGCTTGCACGTTACTGCTCAGCAGCAGACTTGTCGAGCAAAGCGTGGTATACCAACCCAGACGAACACTTGCAGAAGAGTAGTAGGTAGTTTTCGGGAATCCCCAGCTTAGGCAGACTGTGTGGGTAAAGTTTGGTCTAGGATATGTGTGTTATGTATCTGTGAGTGTCCACTGGCCACCTGCAACATGGAATTCTAGAGCAATTGTTAAGCATGAAAAACCATTGTTTTAGTTTGTTGAGATATTTGTTTAATTTACTACAAATCTAATAACTCTTATATTTTAGTAATAACGAGTCTCCTTGCCTCTTGACCACCGCCTCAATAAGCTCCAGATTTGGCTCTTTCAAGTCATACGCCAATCCCAGCTTACTCCAAGTTCTGATTAGGAATGTGGAAATGTTCAGAAAGTCAAAAGTTTCTGCTGACTTATAGTCGTAGGGGAAGACGTGATGGTAGTTGTGCCAGCCTTCGCCTGCAGTGGCCATGGAGACGAACCAATTCTGTGTGGGGTTGATGTTTCTGAAATTCAAGTTAAATGCTTTTAAAAATTGGCAACCGATTTCAATGAAAATATCATATAAAGGACCACCTCGAGAGTATAAACCAAACCAAAAAATTATTTTCAAAATCGGACCACAATTGACGGAGTAATCGGTGAACTTAGGTACATAAAAAAACATACAGTACCTAAAACCTGGACAGGAGGTTTTTTTAATAATATTTCTTACCTCTTGTTTTTTTATCTCCTGATCTAATCTAAAAAGAGTACAGACTACTCTAAAGAGTACAGGTTACTACTACTACTAGGTACTCCTGTTTCAGCAGTTTCTGCTACTTCTTCTATTAGGGGCAGCTTAGACGCTCAAGCAAACGTATCTACGTTTGCTTGTCAGAATAACAACGCTTTTGCGTCAAGCGCGCATTTCGAGTATCACGCAATCCACGCTTGACGCAAAAGCGTTGTTATTCTGACAAGCAAACCTACGTTTGCATAAGCGTGTACGCTGCCCCTTAATTCTGTTTCAGCTGAGTCATCTAGGCTTAGCATGATTCGTCATCTTCAACCACATCGTTGCTTAGATCAGGCGAGATAGTTGTCAAAAGCTAAACTATTAAGCATAAACACCAAACTTACTTATTATAAGGCTTGTATCCAAACATGTGAGCCAAACTGTTGACCGTCATCTCGCTGTGTAGAACTGCTAGGACTCTGACGAAACACTGCCATGCAACTGCACACTGCCATCTCTCCTTCCAGAGTAGCATTCCAGTGATCGTTGGTAGCACAAAGCAAACCAGGATTCTCAGCTCATTCAAATACCTAGAAATTATTATATCAACGATATCATATCTCATTAGCAACGATTCATTGGTTGAGGCTAGGCTGCAGAGCCTAGAGCATCGCCGTAGGGTCGCTAGTTTGTCGGTTTTGTATCGGGTACATTTCAGCGAGTGTGCCTCGGAATTACACAACATAATTGCCCCATCCCCCTTCTATCTTTGGACAACCAGACTTACTGCGAGGCGCCATCCTTACAGGGTAGCTATTACGCACGAAGCGTTTCGCTTCTACATTTATTAGGCGTACCGCTATGGAATGGAATTCCTTGCCTGAGTCTGTGTTCCCTGTTCGCTACAACCTGGGCTGCTTCAAGGCACGAGTGAATAGGTAGGTATCTTCTAGGCAAGCGTGCTTCATCGTCGACCGCATCGTCGCTTACCATCAGGTGAGATAGTGATCAAAAGTCAGCCTACCTATAGCAAATAAAAAAATTGGTTTTCAAGTGTTGTGATCCTTCGCTCACCTGTCCCGTTCCGTCTATGGTTTGATTCGTACAATGAAGTTGGGGTTTCGGTGAAGTAACACCATAGTCCGTGATGACGTGATGGAGAGATTTATTTGTTTGTTGCCTACTTTTCTATTTTGTGTTATTTTATTGTACTCTGATGTAATGTTGTGTTGTCCGGAATTAGATGTATTTCTTTCTTTCTTCTTTCAGACGTGATAGGGTTATGTTCTAGTGCTTGCCTGACTTTGTTAAAACATTTATCGGTGAGAAATTGAAAGCCAGTTCTATTCTTAAGGACGTACACGATTTAGAACACTAGTACTGGTAGTATTCAAAAGCAAAAAAGATTTATGAATATTTCTCAAATATTTTCACCATGCTATCTAGCATCACTATTTTTTTCTTTACCTACCGAACGCTCAAATACATTGCAGGATTAGGTACATCGTACATTGTAATGTTTTAAAAGTGTATATATCAAGTAATTTACTAACTTGTACTGAAACATAGCTATGGGATCTTCCTGAATATCACTCATATCAATCTGCCGTCCTTTCTCCAACACAAAGCTGTTTTTCTTCATCATCAGCCAGCCAATGTGGGAAAAGAAGAACCCACGGTTTGCGTTATGAGGGTCTGATTCCGTGTCACTATATTTATGATGTAGTCGGTGGTCTCGAACCCAGTCGTAAATGGAATTCTGTAACACATTAAATTAAAGTGTATTTGTCTGTTTGTTGATTTGTTGGTTTGTCCTTCTTTCACGCAGTAACGGAGCAACGGATCGACCTGATTTTTGGCATAGATATAGTTTACGGACCGGAGAGTAACATAGGCTACTTTTTATCCTGGAAAAATGCACGGTTCCTGTGGGAACGCGGGTGAAAACCGCGGGCAGAAGCTAGTATAGCTATAATGCTCATAAAAATAAATAACTACCTATACATTTTACATACCTATACATATATTAACAATTTTAATCTAATAATCTGCAATCAGTTGCCAACGTCTGAAATACTAGGAGCATTGTCACATTGAATGTCAATGTAGAGACTAGGATGTCTTAAGGCGCCGCTTCATGACCCGCCTAACGCAAAAATCCTAGAACGCAAAAATGGCCTAAAGGCTTTTTTGTTCATCGAAGAAAAACAGGCATCACGGAAAAAGAAAGACAACGCCAGAGCCTTCGGTTGGCATTCTGAATATTTTGAAATAAATTTCCAAAGAAAATTTCCGAAGACAATTAGTGATTGGTAATTTCCTAAAACGTGTTCCAGGAAATACGTGTTTCTGAAAATGCCTTACTAGTTTGTGAAAAAAATGTTTATTATTTAGAATCTCCATTACATGTCCAAGGATTATATTGAAGTGTTTTGTTGAATTTTACATTTATGAGAACACTGTGAACGGCCAAAGTCAAGGTCAAATTTCTCCAAAAAAGCTGATTTTTGAACGCTTGTACTGAGTTGGAATCTCAAAATTTTACATTTTTGCTCCCACAGAATCCTAGATATAGAGCACATGATACATATTTGCTCAAAACATCTAAATATACATTTATTAGGATACTATAATCGCGTACGAGCGTTTGTATGGAAAGTATGGCATAAAGCAGCCTCTTAAGCTGCCTTCACATGTGAGTCAATATAATGTCAGCTCGTATCCCAATTTTGCATCCACGTGTCTTCGAGGGAGTAAAAGAGACAGCCATATTGCTGTACTTGTCATTTTCATGGATTTTTAATAGATTTATTTCAAGCCGTGCTTGAGCGCGTAATGCTTGGTAATCCGCGCTTGTTGGAGACCCTTGGTTATTTTGATAGCAAAACGCAAACATGCGTGGAATGGGCGCAGATATGGATATCATGGCGCACTGCAGAACCTTGCCCGCTTTTGCTTATCAAAGTTCTAGGTGGCACTGCAATTGTTATAGTCAGGTATTATGATTTCCATCAGGTAAATGGCCGGTATATCTCGTACCATATATTAATACTACCTTCTGTCAGCGGTTTTCATCCGCGTTCCCACAGGAACCGTGCATTTTCCGGGACAAAAAGTAGCATATGTTACTCTCCGGTCCGTAAACTACATCTATGCCAAAAATCACGTCGATCCGTTGCCCCCTACGAACAAAATTATTTGTTCGTAGGTTGCTCCGTTACTGTGTGAAAGAAGGACAAACCAACAATCACACTTTCGTATTTATAATATTAGTAGGATTAGCCGTGCCCGCGGCTTCGCCTACGTAGCAAAATTTACTCCTTATAACATCAGCTATCTGCCTGTGAAAGTCCCGTCAAAATCGGTCCAGCCGTTTCGGAAACAGACGGACAGACAATTTTTTTTTTGTGTTACCTTTTCACCTTTCACATGCATTTAGTAAAAAGCTGTTATTTTGACATTACAAAAAGACACTTCAATTTTATTTATTTGTATAAATATAGATAAAAAAAGCTTTACCTGACCAGAACTAGAAAAGGACAACATTAGCCATATTTTTAATGGAATCTTCGCTTTGTAGGATTTGTGTGTCCACAATCGATGAGCTCCACATGTGATGCCCATTCCACTAGTATAAAACATGTAAATTGCTGAAATATTATTTAATTTAAATTATTCAATTGTTGACCATCAGCGGGAAAACGTCCAGTGCTGAACTTCGGCCTGGCCCATAAAGGGTAGATTTTGCCATATTGCACCCTGCAAGTTATACGGAACTTTACCTAAGTAATTTGGACGTTAATGATAAGTATCATTAACGTCCAAATTACTCTGTCAGCAAAGCGAGGGGTCCCGGGTTCGATTCCCGGCCGGGGCAGATTTTGTGTAAGCATAAAGTTGGTTCTCGGGTCTTGGATGTTTGTGATGTGTATCTGTGTATGTCCATGTCACCTGCGACATAGGGAATCCTAGTGCGGAGGTATGAGTGTGTAAGCGTTTATTTATCTATTTCATTTTTATTTCTCTAATAATTTTAAATTAACGTTTATTGAAACAAAATTGATAGGTAGGTAGGTATCTGCCATCTGCCATAAACTATTTAATTGGGCACGTCTTAGAGATAATATAATATTTATTGTACTTTAAAAACAGTCAACTAATTGTTCAATGTCACGTTGGTAATAACCATGGTTGGTTGATATAGGTAAAATACTGTATTGAGGACATAATGAGGTTTAGAAGTTTTAATTATACTGCTAACTTTTCCATGTAGTCCATATATGGGCCGGCGTTACGCTTACCATCAGGCAAACTATCAGCTCGTCTTGTTATATAACAGTAAATATATATATAATAATATTAAAACTCACCAAAAATAATAGTTTGCCACTTAGCGGGAAAGCAATATAAATAGCTCCAGTAAAATCCAAAAATATGAATAAACCCAATGAAGAAAACATTATTCCATCTTAGCTCATTTTGAAAACCAAATTGATTTTCAAATCTCTTTAGTATCTCGATGAGGTAAGTAAATTTCAACCTCATAATGACGTCTAGGAAGGCTGACTGACTACGTAAAATAGAAAATAAAATAGAGCCATGCACAATTGCACAGTTTATATTGTCTGCAATCTTAGAATAATACAAAAACTGTATCACTACTAGGTACCTACTACTTCATAGCCCATAGGTATTCCAAACTGAGTTCGTGTTTGTTCGGGTAATTTAAAAAACTATTGTATGGATTTTCGTTCGGCTTTCACCAATATAGAAAGAAGGATTACCTGAAAACTTTATAGGTTATAGTGAACATTTTGAGAAAATAAACTGACGATGGTCGGAGAAATCGTCCAATCGGAGATGTTCCATGGCGTGCGCTGCGTATATATTCGTAAATACCTATTTGAAGTTCACGAAGACAACGTAAGGTAGAATAGTTCCTCAAAAAAAATTCTAAAAAAAGTCCACGATCTTTTCAGGTTGACTGTTATAACATACTCGTACATTATCAGCCTCTTACGCTCCCACTGCTGGGATACTGCCATTCTCTCAGAGAGAGAGGTATGGGCCATAATTCACCACGCGGGCCCAGTGCGGTGGATGTCACATGCCCTCGAATTTTGTGGTTCTTGAATGCGGGTTTCCTCACGATGTTTCCTTCACCGTTGTAGAGCGAGTGTGAATAATCCGCACATAACTTGATATAAGCCATTGGTGCGGGCCGAGTCGAGATTCGAACTATGGTGCGTCGGATTGAAAATCGCACAAGTTCCCGCTCGGCCACACTCGCTCTATCATCGTATAACATACAATAATAAACAATAACAATTTTTATGATTTTCAAATTTGGTCGAAACGAATGCTTTATTTACGAAAATTGCGAAGGTGTTTTTACCTACATAATATTAACCTATACAAATAAAACTTCGATCTGATTTTTACTCTTATCGTAGGTCAACAAGTCATATCTAAAATACGTTGGTCTTATAAAAACATTTTTTTTAATGTTATTTGGTAACCAGACGAGCTGGTCGTTTGCCTGATGGTAAGCATAACGCCGGCCGATAACAATTGCTGCGCGCCACCCAGAACTTTGAAACACAAAGGCCTCCGCGGCACTCCAGTGCGCTCGTTATCCTGAGACATTAGGTATTAGGTCTCATAAGCCCAGTAATTTCACTGGATACTCTGCTCATCAAACCAGAACACAGTAATGCTTGCACACTACTGCTTGGCGGCAGACTTCACAAGCAAAGCGGTGGTAACAACCCAGACGGACACTCGCAGAAGAGTTAGTCCTCCCGCTAACTAACTTACTGTAATTTTCGCTTAGTTTTGTGCTTGCTTTTGTGCAGTTGGTTTTCAAAATACTAGTTGCTGCCCGCGGTTTCACCCGCGTGGATATATTGGATTTAATAGGTTTTATTTTTCTGCGCGGATCCGTAATTCTTTTTCTAAAATAAAAGTGGCCTAAGTTACTCCTTATAACATCAGCTATTTGCCAGTGAAAGTCCCGTTTAAATCTGCCCAGCCGTTTCAGAGATTACCCGGAATAGACAGACAGACATACAAAAAATTTAAAAATGGTTGTTTTTTTATAGATACCGTATATACTTTCATATTATGCATTTGGTCAAAAGCTTGTTATTTTGTCATTACAAACAGGCGCTGCAATTTTATTTATTTGTATAGATGTTCTGGTATACCTATACCTAATTATCTTTCAGCTTATAGTATAACTAGCTTCTTCCCGCGGTTTTCGTCCGCGTTCCCACAGGAACCGTGCATTTTTCCGGGATAAAAAGTAGCCTATGTTACTCTCCGGTCCGTAAACTATATCTATGTCAAAAATTACGTCGATCCGTTTCTTCGTTACTGCGTGAAAGAAGGACAAACCAACAAATCAATACACACACTTTCGCATTTATAATATTAGTAGGAAGTAGGATTAGTTGGATAACGTGATTAATAAGAGCCTAAGAGGTATTTATCATTTCATGTTCTCAACAAATTTTCGCAACTAGATAGTTATCTGTGACCTTCCTCACAACGAATTCGTCGAAAAACGTTCTTTTTCCCACACCAAAGTCAAATTCAAAGTCAAAATGATAATATTTTATTTGCAAGAATACAAGTATACAAAGAATGAAGGTAAAAAATATGTATAACTAGCTGCTGCCCGCGGTTTCACTCACGCGGATATATTGTATTTCAGCATTATTGTTTCTTTGCGCGGAACCCTAATTCTTTTTCTAAATTAAAATTATCCGAAGTTACTCCTTATAAAATCAGCTATCTGCCAGTGAAACTCCCGTCAAAATCGGTTCAGCCGTTTCGGAAATTACCCGGAACAACGGACAGACGGACAGACCGACAGACAAAAATTTAAAAAATGGTTGTTTTGTTATAGGTATACCGTATAAAATTTCATATGCATTTAGTAAATAGCTCTTATTTTGATATTAGAAACAGACACTTCAATCTTATTTATTTGTATAGATAATTACTTTATACAATGTAACCTTTGATTATATTACGTATATAGTTTAAGGAAACTAAAAAACACACTTCCACCTCCTGGCTCCATCATCAGAACCTCGACACCAAGTGTGATCAATCGATCACACTTGGTGTCGACATTTGACGATTGGACTCGACAAAACGATTCTTACGAGCCCAAACTCAAACCAACAAATAATTAAACACACTTTAAACCTGTGTTAAACAGTGTTTAACTCTTAAACATGCACAAACAAATCTTGATTTAAGTAGTGTCTAACCGTCGTCTGACTCCATTCTGTTGTGATATTTCTAGCCATTTTAGATGTAAGACCGCGACATAGTTTTATTGATGGCAAAAATAGATACTACTTATTGTTTTCGTACGTAGCGCAGTTGTGGAGGGGTAAACGTGAATTACTCGTCGACAGTGGGAAAGTCCATTGGGTTGTGATACTAAATTTTCACGCGGGCGATGGTGCGGGGCACAGCTAGTTATGTTCTGCCAGCGAGTACAGCGAGTACTTGGCGTACTGCTAAGGAGTGGAACTCTTTGCCCGAGTCTGTGTTTCCGGATCGTTATAATCTGGGTCTCTTCAAGTCACGAGTGAACAGGTATCTAGGTAAGCGTGATACATCGTCGACCGCATCGTCACTTACCACCAGGTGAGATAGTGGTCAAACGCAAGCCTATTAATATATATAAAAAAAAAAAAATGTTTTTTTTTGAAATACCTAAAGTGATCCAACAAGATTTCCATTTTTACATTCTGGTACGCGGCAACCCAATAAAAACATTGCGCACATAAAATGTTATATCATTATTTTTTTTGCTGAAAAAAGAAAAGTTATATTTAACCAGGAAAAAAGATAAGAGATAGAACATCAAGAACTTTACTCAATAACTTTACGGTTATTTAGACTCGAAACAAGCAAATAAAAGTGAACAATATTTAATTGATAAATTCTTAGTTTTTTTATTGAAATGTAAATAATCCTATGTATAGACGTATATTGTTGTATAATTTAGATTAGCGTTAATAAAAATAATGGGGTTTTCTAGCTACAACAATATTCACAAAATTAATAAACTTTGTGTTTTTCATACAAGTTGGGATGTCGACATATATTAATCAAAATGGAAGATACGTTACATAGCTTTCATAAGAGAGTCAAATGGGTATGACGTGCATAGATAATGGCTGTAACGTAAATTATGTCTTTACTAGCGTGTAGGTAGTTGCTGTCCGCGGTTTTACCCGCATGGAGATTCTCACAGAAATAGTGCAATTTTTAGGAATAAAAAGATTGTTGTGGTAAAATATTGTATTTTTCCAGACCAGCTTTTATAAAATGCCTGTAATTTGTAGTTTAATGGTCACCTTCCCATAATCAGGACTCTCAATATCATACACGATTAGAGTACTTGTAAAAACACATCAAACGAGCCCAAACTCGATGGGGCTACGTCGTTTCGTTACAGATGTCTTGTGACCGCCTCCCAGCTTCAGCATCAGACCCGCTGTAAAATTTCGGTTCAGTCGAACCGGAAGTAGCTTGCAAGATTTGACCTAAACAAACAAACATACATATTACATACATATAAACATTTCAAATTAAATAAAATCTTGTAAAAAGTAATCTGTTTCTCTCCGACGGCCCATAAACTATATCTAAACAAAAATCACATCGATCCGTTGCTCCGTTGCCGCGCGAAAGAAGGACAAAACAACAAACTGCAGAGGCAGCCCGTACACCTAAAGCATTATTGATGGGTACATCAATCACGGACCACGCAAAAACCACGATTACCAGTTGATGCATGTCGTACCGTCTGTTGACTATGGAGCTTGGTAGAAATTTAGTCCAAGTGCTAACCATACCAAGGTTAGAGATAGTGAAAGAGACGAACTGCAGCCGTTTCTACAATATTATCTACTAAAGAAATACTTTCACAACCATTGCGTGTTCAGTGCAGAAGCCGCGGTAAATACTAGGTGGCGCGCAAATGTAGCATAAAGCGGAGCTGTCGTCGCTTTGAGCCCAGAATGGGAGTGAAAGAGACAGCACTATCTGGCTGTATTGTCCTTGTCTATTTCGTGGATTTTTGATGTATATGTTTCATCAAGCCACGCTTGCATTCCGTGCTTGTTGCAAAGAATTGTTATTTTGACAGCAAATTGCATACATGCCTAAGTTGTGTGTAAGGTCGGCTTAACACATCAAAACACCAACTCATCGACGAACCAACAAACACACTCGTAATTATTAGTACAGATAACGAGATTTTAGATTGAAGTAAGTATTCATTCCTTGTCTTCAATTTATAACTTTAACAATTTTAAAACAAAGACAAAAGTAGTAAGTATCTACGTTTTTGATGCATCAAAGGACGTCGAGTAATTTTCGTCTAGGGCGAAATTTGTTTTATTAAAAGTTTTCAAGCCAAATTAGTTTGTGTACAAGCTTGTTTTGAAAGTTTCAAATGACAACCCTCTGTGGTAGGTATGCACCTACCTACTGTAGTGACGAAGTAACACAGCCAGTTGGCAGAATGTAGTATACCTGAAAACGAAATCAGCTTTTTATACTATTGAGTAACGAGATGAACGACGAGCGGGTCGTTTGCCTGATGGTAAGCCAGCCCAAAACAATAACGATATGCATTTAACCACAGAGCGCTCGTTACCCTGAGACATTAGGTATTTAGTCTCATAAGTCTATATAGTAATGTCATCATTCTTCATGTCATCATTCATTCATGTCATCATTCATTTATTTAAATTTATTCATTTGGATGTTTTCGCAGCTACTCGATGCAAAATGGGCCACAGCTGAAAACCAGCGCGCTACTTCGGTGGCGTTTTTATGCTGAGCTGTGTCCATTTTGTAGTCGACTGCCCAATTTTTTTCATGTCCTAATTTTAGCTCTAAAATGTATGTACCTACCTATACTTTGGGCAATGGCTACAAATAAATGTATTTTCTTTCTTTCTTTCTAGTAATTTAATTTCACTGATGTATATGTTCTGTGTTGATGGTCATAATCTGTGTGTTCTACGCTATACCTAAAACTTTTAATAAGGGGATGATGGCTGAGTGGTAATGAGGTCGGCTGTCGATCTGTAGGTCGATGCATGCTTCGAATCATTACAATGAGCTTGAGTAAATACTTTAGCGTGTACTGAGCTCAATGTGCACACACATAATTCCAGCACCTATCACAATAGGTGCTTGGTTACCGACTTTCAACTTGAGAATGATAATTAGCCAGGTTTGTGTTTATAAAGGGCCCGTTACACGCAATGCACGATTGATGGATGCTTATCCGTTGTTGGTTTGTCCTTCTTTCACGCAGTAACGGAGCAATGGATCGACGTGATTTTTGGCATAGATATAGTTTATGGACCGGAGAGTAACATAGGCTACTTTTTATCCCGGAAAAATGTACGGTGGGAACGCGGGTGAAAACCGCGGAAAGAAGCTAGTTAAAATACTTATATAGGTAGATAGTATCACTTTTTTTACTCAAAAATTTAAATCGTATTATCTGTATCACCGTAAACTTTTATACTCCAATTGGCATCCACGTTTATGCCCGGAAAAGTTTCAACGATGCTCTTTCTACGACAAGGTTAAGGTGCTTCCTGCGATGAAATTAATTTGGAAGATGTGGTCGCTGTCAGCTGTCCGATACTTATGTTGAGCTAAGTAGGAGGAACAAACGTTACTATAGATATCTCAGAAGGGTGATTTTAATTCACTCGGAATGATTCCGTGTAGGAAGCGAATGTTTCTGAACTACACTTTATATCTCGGAATTACATCCCGACAGAGAAATATTGTTGGGATTATATCAGTGTTTATGCCGCTGAGTTGTCAAATCTAAACGAGAAATTGCTCTGCCTCGATGCGATTCCGAAATATATCAACACAGTCACTTACGACACGGATATCATTCCGAGTGAATTAAAATAACCCTGCAGAAGAGGAAAGATATTTGTGAAAGATACAGGCTAGGCCAGCACCGGAACTTTTCAGCACCATTCTTAATTATTTACTACTTTTTTGTTATTAGTAAGTAGGCACTTTGTGATTACGTTATTAGACTTTAAATTTTAAATTTCCGTGTGTATTCATTTTGAATGTTGAACAAGTTTTTTTTTAATTGGCTTGCATTTGTCCGCGGTCACACCTGATGTTAAATTATTTATTTATTAAATTATAGATAGTAAGCTTTCAGTTTACACCAAAACATGAACATGCAGTCTACGATGTAGCACGCTTGCCTAGAAGAAACCTTATCACTCTTGTCTTGAAAACTCCTAGATTATAGCTTTTAGGAAACACAGTAAAGAATACCACTCCTTAGCCGTCTTCCGTACAATGAATGTTGAAGCAAAACGCTTGGTACGGACAGGAGAGTTATCAACTATATACGGGTGACGCAGTGCCGTATCTCTATATAGTCGTTGGTAAAAAGGAGATGAGGGAATCATGTTGTATAATTCCGTCACACACTCTTTAATAAGGTATTCTGTAAAATACTATGAGACTTGCAACTTTACGTCGATATTCAAGACCCATGAAGCCCTCAGGTGTGAAGTACTACCTTAACTTCGCCCAGCGGCCCATAACAATTGCAGTGTCACTCAGAACTTTGAAACACAAAGGCCTGCGTTGTACTGCAACACGCACGTAACCCTAGGCCATTAGGTATATTATTTTCACTGACAACTTCGCTCATCAAACCGGAATACACTAATGCTTCACATTACTGCTTGGCGGCAGACAACCAAAGGGGTGGTACCCGCCTAGACGGACACTCGCAGAAGAGTTAGTCCTACCACCTAGTAAAAAAAATTTAAATGTTTACTTTTAACCAATCTTCGTCTTTCTTGATCGGAGGTCCAATCGTAATAGTCCCTTTCCGTAAGCCTTAATGATAGCGTAAGGATAGGAACATTTCGAGTTTCCCATATTTTTTCCTAAATGGACTGTAAAGATAAAGGCAAAGTCCAGTAAAATTGAACAGAATATAATTAATTATTATTGATACGGAAAAGGTTGGAGAAGTAAGTAGGCATATGTAGAGGACATAAAAATACATCGAGCACGAAAAGGCTGTTTCGTATTTTTTTTATACTAATGGATAATGAGACGGGCCGGTCGTTTGCCTGATGGTAAGCCGGCCTATAACAATTGCAGTGTCACTCAGAATTTTGAAACATAAAAGCCTGCATGGCACTGCATTTCGCTCGTTCGGTCACACTCGCTAGCAATATTGAATAAACAAAATTCAAAATATCAAATTGTGTTATTGCCATAGATAAAAATTATATAGTACTTCTTACCACCAGGTAAACGACCTGCTCGTCTCATTATCTAATTTGGTTCCTGGTTTTGTTGTACCTATTCATAAAAAAAGAGGCTCAGCAAAACTATCAAACTATAATCTGGGAGTTTTCGAGACGAGAGTGAATAATTATGTTTCTTCTAAGCAAATGTGCTAGTATATCGTTGGCCGCAAACGTAAACCTACAAAATAAAAAAAAATAATTCTGGAAATGTAAATACAAAATCAATAATATTTGTCTCAATTTATTAAAACATTACATATTTTTAATGACAACAATTACAATTACAATAAAAATAAATTAAATATTTTTCTGGTCAAATATTTAACTACCAATATAAAAGATATTTTTTCGACTGTAATCCCCTTTGTTTATATAAAATATCTATAAAGATGATGGAACAAAGTGTAGTCCAATATTTAAACTGTTGATGACCATAGCTGTTTAAAAATCTAAGTTATCACAGCCAGTGCGCAAGAAACACGATTTTCAAGTAAATTAATATCAACTGTGTTTTAACTTGTTCACTCTCAAATGAGGTGAGCTAAAGATATATACATACACAAAATACAGCACTAATCCTATTACACTTATTACAGATAATGCACCAGCTTGTAGTGCAAACACAACGTCTAGTTGCAGGAACTCTGTCCAGGGCATGTTGGCTGTCGGCGATCGAAGGTGTGAGGCGCCTCCGTGACGGAGTACGTGTTCTGTCCACCAGATGACGCGGTCGAGGGGCTTCTCCGGCTGGTCGTACATTAGAGTACGGAACTTGGCAACATTGTGACGGTAGCTGGAGTAGAAAATGTAATTATTATAGCATTATTAATTATTGTAGTTATTATAGCATTATTAATTATTATAGAAGGAATCACAAATTCGGTTCGGCTACATTTGGCTAGATTGTTCTTAGTTACCTATCGAGTGATGTATATATTTTTTTATGTTATTTGGTAACGAGACGAGCTGTTCGTTTGCCTGATGGTAAGCGTAACACCTGCCCATAACAATTGCAGTGCCACAAAGAACTTTGAAACACAAAGGCCTGCGCGGCACTGCACTGCGCTCGTTGCCCTGAGACATTAAGTATTAAGTCTCATAAGCCCAGTAATTACACTGGCTAATCAAACCGGAACATAGTAATGCTTGCACACTGCTTGGCGGCAGACTTCACGAGCAAACCGGTGGTAACAACCCAGACGGACACTCGCAGATGAATTAGTCCTACCACTAACAAATATCTATAGGAAAGCTGTTCATCATCAGCCGGAAGACATAACCAAACGTATCGCGCGACGCTGGACAACGAAACCTGGGTTAGTTTGTTATAAAATAAAAAATATTATGTAGTTGATCGTCCAGACAGATGAATGCAAAACCCCCAGTGAATTATGCTCAAAATAGCAGCTGTCGATCATAATATTCAAAACACCTGAAAAAGAGAGTAAACTGATATAACTCACCTTTCATCATTAATAACTGTCTCAACAGCTTCCTTCAGATTGTCACTTGTTAGAGTATCCATATCTACTTTCAAGCCCATCTTCAACTGGACATATTTCTCAGCGTTGAACCACTGATCTCCAAGCATAGGTATACCCACCAGGGGTACTCCGGCTAGGATAGCTTCGTCGGTTGACTGCAAGCCAGCTTGGGTTATGAAGAGCTTGATTTTTGGATGCCCTGGAACATTTAATATATTAGCATAATCTACTAAAAGTGCCAGCGTAGTGGATTATGAAAATTCGTTATCTGAAGATCAGTCTTCGTTATGAAAATTGGTGTTTTATATCAAAATTTCAAATATAGCAGAAGCAGATTAATAACAAAAATTTTGGAAACTCAACGCTATTTTAATTAAAAATAATGAGCATGATACATTTTTAATTGAAAATAATGAGTACCTACAACTACATACATTTTAAAAAAACAACAAGATTAAGTTAAATGCAAATATTAATATTAATAATGACTTTATACAACATGAGTTTAAATTGGTATGTTGTTCCGAAAGGGGGCTGGAGGCCAACAATATACGAGTTTTTGAAATTCGAAATTTTTCATTGAAGAAAAGGCATTAAATAGTTTACCTCAAAATTTTACTAAAGAACTTACGGGCAGCCCTAGATCAGCTGATTCATTTGAACTATGTTGAAATTTGTTAAATGTATATGTTGATTAGAAGAGACTTAGAAAACGATCCAGAAAATTCCGGGCACGTCACATTTGAAGTAACCTATTTCATTTTGTTTTGCAACTTTTGAATGAAACTCCTCACAACTTATCGACAGCCATGGTCCTTATCACCCCCATCCGGGATAACTTACCAATTCAAACTCACCCTGTATGGTACTCGTATTTTATTGTTTTTTTTTAATGGAAGAACCCACAATGTGTCGGTTATCACTAATGGAGGGTTTTATTTTTAGGTATATCTATAGTAAGATGAAGTTTGAGACTAAATAATTTGCATAAAAACTTACTAAGCAAGTCGGACTGGGGAAGCCATTTTGATATCCTGATGTTTTCGGTTCTTCCAGGTAGTTCCTCTTTGTCCCACTTCCACAGGATATCGTAGGAAAGTTGAGAGAACACGTTCACCATGGCTTGGATCTTGTGGGGGGCCAACAGCGACGGGCTTACGTTTGTTCCAAAGCTGACGTAGATGACTCCGTTTCTGGATGAGTTTAGATATGATTCCAGGTCCTGCAAGTAAAGAAAGTGGATTTTGCTCATAGAGGCTGTTGCCAAGCAGAAATGTGCAAGAATTACAGCGTTCCAGTTTGATGAGCAACGTAATCAGAGAAATTACTGTTTCTCAGGATAACGGGCGCACTGCAATGCTGCGCAGGCCTTTGTGTTACACTGCAATTGTTATGGACCGCCCTTATGAAGCACAGCTTGTAATAAACCATTCAATATTCTGATTCTCCCACGATATCAGAGTGGAGAGACATTGCATCGAGACACTGCGCCCGCGCCACGCCAGTGTTTATAGATAATATATAAATTTCGAATCCGAAGTCCGACTCACACTTGGCCGATTTTCAAGTGGCCATGACCACAACCTTTTTTGAGGACTGGATCCGCGCCTGCCATTCTATTCTGTTGTCAAATGTCATGCTCAGTTTAGGAGAGTCGCAGACGGCAGAGTAAAAAAAAATTATCGTTTCAATATGCCACAACCAATATGAGGTATAGCAGAATCGGGGTAGTGTCCCGGGGTAGTATTGGGGTAGTGAATTTAAAAATGGGTAAGTACTGAAACTACCACGAGGTAGTATCAGGGTAGTATGCGTTTCACGCATGGTTAATAATTATTTATTATGTGCAAACATCGATTAATTTTCATCTAAGTCTGCAAAATTACACTTTAGCACTTAATTTAAATACAAGACAATCCGTCAAATTAAAATAAATTCACATGCTTTGATTTATGTAAAAAGATAAAACAAATAAAGAAATTCACATCCTTCACGGTTATAGCAAAGATCATTGCAAAATGAATATTAATATTTTACTTTCTGCTTGAGGTTTTAGCAGCATTCTTCAAAAACATTTATTACTTCGCCCAGCAAGACGCCTGCGAAGCTTGTCATCCCCGCCTTCCTAATCACATACCTCTTCTGGCCTATGTTGTCTTCTTGCTAATGATGATGATTTACTTACGCCAGGTTAGGGATTGGCCATGCACTATCTATATACGTTGATAGTATAGTTCTTGTTCATCTTAGGTGACGGTACTTGTACTATTATTTATTCTGTGGTGACGATAATCTTATTCGTTACTAGCTGCTGCCCCGCGGTTTCACCCACGTGGGGATTTTGGATTGAATGGTTTTTATTTTTTTGCGCGGTACCATAATTATTTTTCTAAAATTAAAGTAGCCTATGTTACTCCTTGTAACATCAGCTATGTGTCAGTGAAAGTCCCGTCAAAATAGGTCCAGCCGTTTCAGAGATTACCCGGAACAAACAGACAGACAGACAGACAGACAAAAATTATGGTTGTTTTGTTATAGGTACCGTATATACTTTCATATGCATTTAGTAAAAAGCTGTTATTTTGATATTACAAACAGACACTTCAATTTTATTTATCTGTATGGATGCCTGCATCACAATGTTTTTCTTCGTCGAAAGTGCAAGGTCTATTAATCTACGAATAGACGGGCAACCTCTAAGTACTGCCGCAAATTGGGCCACCAAACGCGGCCACTAGACGCAGCCACTAGACGCAGCCACTAGCCGCAGCCACTAGCCGCAGCCACTAACCGCAGCCACCAGTGGCTGGCCGCGACCTCCAGTCAAAGCCACTGGTAGCTACAAAGTAGTACAGAAGGAGCGCTTGGGCCATCTCACAAAGCAGTAAGACTAAAGACGTGTTAATGCTTGTGTTTATCCTTGTGTGGGCGGGTGGACGTGGCTTAAAGTAAGTGGTTTCCTTAGGTGTAGTGGTATGTGGGCTATCATTACGCGCCCTTTTCTATCTATTTTGTGAGGGTGGAAAGAGGGAGGTGGTCGAGTGTGTGTGGGAGGCAAGCCATAATATGCCGACCCCAGACGCGTAAGCAAGTATTCGTTTTGCTGTCAAAATTACAATGCTTTTGCAACAAGGGCGGATTACGAGAAAATTCACGCGTAAGCGCGGCTTGATGCATAACCATCAAAAACCCACGAAATAGACAAGGACAGCAATACAGCCAGTTAGTGCTGTCTCTTTAGCTCCCTGCATGCGCTCAAAGTGACGACAGCTCCTCTTTACGCTACATACATCACTTGCGCGCCATCGCGTATTTACCGCGGCTTCTGCACTGAACACGCAATGGTTGTGAAAGTATTTTTAGTAGATATTGTAGAAACGGCTGCGGTGCCTAACTGCACAACCTCTAACCGTGGTATGGTTAGCGTTCGGACTATAATTCTACCAAGCTCCACAATAGGCGGTACGACATGCGTCAAGTGGATCGTGGGTTTTCCATGGTTTTCGCGTGATCCGTGATTGATGCTTATCCATCAATCATTATGTGTTAATGTCATAAACACAGCCACCGCCTGCTTGTGGCTTTGTCGCGGCCACTCGAAAGCTCAGTTCGCGCCGATGCCATACAAAATGTATGAAACATCTTGGCCGCAGCCGAGGTCGCATTAGCTTGGTCGCTTTGACCCAACGTGTGTTAGCACTTAGCCTACGGAACGGGGAACCTTCTTACCACTATATACCAACATTACTCTAAAATCACAATTCTCTTGAAATAACAGTCATGAGTCACGACCTATAAACTTAAGAATGAAACATGTAATAGGTTTGGCAGTAAAAACAGGGACCAATCAAATTTTTAACATACCTTTGGCACACAAATATATTTGTGTGCCAAAGGTATGTTATAACTATATATAGTAATATACATCAGAAAAATTTCGCTTCCAACAGGATTCGAACCTGCGTCTTCTCTTCTGGCTATCCGGGCCAGACGCCTTAACCAACTAGGCTATGGGAGCAATCGATGTTGACTGCGAAATTCTTGATATGATGTGTTTCTTTCCGGCTTACAAGCCGTATCTAGCAGACCCGCTTTGTAGGGGTTGCCTACTCCATTGTGATACGTTACAGTACCAATCAAATGGCGAGAGATTTTGCATTATTTAAACTTTGTGAAATATATTGGCTTGTTAGCCGGAAAGAAATACATCATATCAAGAATTTCCTAGTTGGTTAAGGCGTCTGGCCCGGATAGCCAGAAGACGCAGGTTCGAATCCTGTTGGAAGTGAAATTTTTGTGATGTATATATTTGTGTGAACATCCGCTAGTGTCGGTTCACACTATAAAATATATTTCATACCTTTGGCAATTCCTTTTCTGGATTCTTATGAACACCGCCCATATACACGACGCTGGGAGGCACTGGCCGATTAGACTCCCATATAGGATGCACATTCAAAAATAACATCTCAACGTTTTTTTTTAATTCACTCAATGGAGGCACATCACGACCGAAACTTTTCCAAATAACTTCATTCTCTACTTCTTCCAGAGATCTGATCATATTATCGAAACATGAATAACTATACAACTCCGTTATTTTTTCCCACAACGTAAGATTATTAATTCTTTGCCTTGATGATAGAGGGTATAGTAACGGGTGAATTGGTGCCCCAACTGTTTCGAAGTTCCCGAAAAATCCACCAAAAGAACTAATTTGGATAACGGGAACTTTATAAATATGAGATAATATAAGACTAGGCCTCGCAAAAGCTTCTAGGATCACCAAATCAAATGTTTCATTTTTGTTTTGTAATATCTTTTGCACTTCATCTGTCTCCACCTGTTTTATGAATATGTCTCGAACCAAGCTTACACTGGTTTTAATCTGAATGAATAAATCTTCTTTCTTCCCTGTAGTTGCTGTTGCTTGGAATTTATCGCTCCACATTGTATAAGATAAATCATGGACATCTATTTCTTTTAGATTTGTCGGAGCTTGTCCTTTGGGGAATGCTGGATCTGTTGTGATCACGACCACTTCATGTCCTCGTCTTGCCAGTTCTTGGGTTATAGGCCGGAATACCACTTGATGGCTGATAGACGGTGTAGGAATTACTGCTAAAATCCTAGCGCAGTCAGCGAATGCTATCACACTTAGTAGCGCTATAAATATAATTGAGCGCAACATGTTTAAAAATTATTTTCTCCCGTGTTTCTAATTATACAGGGCCTCTGCAGCTGTCACCACCCTGCGTGAAGCGTTTGAGTGTACTGCAGCAGATGGCACTGAATTAGCTTTATAAGCGCCAAGTGACATTATATATATGTATATATACTTATATAGTATATTATATATATGTATATTATATTGTAATCGCTACCATACGTTTGCCACGTGATTCTGTGTTCTTATTTGTGAGGATAAAAGTGTAATGTTGATGACCCTTAAGTAACTACAGTAATTTAAAAATTAAAACCTATTAAATCTATACAAATAAATGACATTGAAGTGTCTGTTTATAATATCAAAATAATAGCTTTTTATTACTAAATGCATATGAAAATATATAAGGAACATATAACAAAACGACCATTTTTAAAAATTTTTGTCTGTCTGTCTGTTTGTTCCGGGTAATCTCCGAAACGGCTGGACCGATTTTGACGGGACTTTCACTGGTGGATAACTGATGTTACAAGGAGTCACTTAGAAAACGTGGGCGAAGCCGCGGGGCACAGCTAGTAAGAAATATAGCTAAGCTATGAGTTGCTTAGTTAGCAGAGTTCCAGATATCAAAGTGTTAAAACTTCAAAGGGCTTTTATTAGTTTCACTTGTAACTATAGATAAATCATATCTTGGAACTGGAAGTTAATTGTAATCGTCAATCGTAAATCCTACTTGTAATCCTTGTAAATGAAACTTTTTATGTACCTATATGTAATACTAGTAATACAATATAATAATTTGGTATCATGGAACTAAGCTCATGTCATGAGTCATGGATACAGCGCCCTGTGCCTTCAGGGCCCGCCGCCCTGCCGAAGCCGCCGACGCGCCGCACCGCGCCGGTCATTGATTACGATAGCCCCCCGCGTCTTGATGTCTATCAAACTTGTACATCCACGAGCCCCAACCACCTTATTAATAAACAGTGTTAAACTGTGGTTTAGTTAAACTATGTTGTTATTTAAACTGCATCGAAAGAGACAAAACACAGTTTAACTAACAATTCAACCGTTTAACACTGTTCATTATTATTAATACAAGCCGTACTGTATGGAAGAAGTGGGTAGGCAGCACAATATAAACAAGTCATTTCTAAAGCTTTTATTTTCTTTATAAAATTACTTACATGTTCAGCCCCCCACACGCGGGCGGTATTTGGAACGTTTGCGTGGAATGTTGTGGAGTGGAGTGCTTGTGCTGTGAGTTGCAAAACATATTAAATTTTTCAATACCCATCGAATATAATAATAAAAAAATCAGAATTTTTTTTAGCTAAACAGTTTTAATCTGCACTTCATTTGTCTTATGTCTTAAATTTCTTACTCTACATGAATATATCTCGAACAAAGCTTAGAGCGAGCTTAATTTATTGGAATACATCTTCTTTTTTCCCTGTAGTGTTCGCTGCTAGAAATTTATTTCTCCGCATTGCATAAGATAAATTATGAACAATAGCGGTGGAGGAATCTTTCCCAAACACTAAGTTCAAAAAGCTGATTTCTATCTGATGTTCGGATGTTCTGGAGATTTTTTATCCTGGATCTTGCAGTTTCCGTGGGCTGCCCGCATTTTCAGTCGTGTGGAAGTTCCACACGTCTGAAAATGCGGCCAGCAGATAGGAAAAATATTAATATAAGCGTATGTTTGTTTATAACTATGGTCCTAGAGGACCATAGTTACATACCATACCTACCATACCATAGATGGTATGGTATATTTGTGTGACTAAGATCCTCTTAATTCATTGTTTATGCGAGTTGCCGCATTTCCCACACCAGAATGCATTTGACCTTATAACCTGACTACTTCTGGAATTCTCAGAATATTTAATAACAATTGCTTTGTTCGAAAACAAAGCCCTTGAAATTGCATATCTTTCGACGAAATATTTCAACATCTTAAAGCAATCAGACAACAGCGAAGAGATTTCATATCTTTTTTGAACAAGATTTTTTGCAAAGCTTCCCAAAAGGTGGACGTTTCATTCTGAATTTTAATATTTTTACTTCAATCAAAATGGTAAAGCAAAATGGCTTTATGAGACTTAATACCTAATATCGCAGGGAAACGAGCACAATGCGCACTGCATTATGACGCTTATGCAAGTATGCGTTTTGCTGTCAGAATAACCATGCCATCGAACGCGGATTACGAGATAATACACGCGCAAACGCTGCTTGATGCAAAACCATCAACAAACTACGAAATAGACTAACGGCAATACGGCCAGATAGTGCTGTCTAGAAGCCCTGCCTGGGCTCAAAGCGACGGCTTCTCCATTTTTCGTTACATACATCACTTGCGCATTAACGCTTATTTACCACGGCGTCTGCACTGAGCACGCCGTGGTTGGGAACAATTTTTGTAATAGATGTCGTAGAACCACAGTTAGAAGCGTGTTTTTTCTCGCATGTAGATAGTTTATTCACCGGAGAATAATATAGGCTAGTATTTCAGAAAAAGGCACATTCTGTGTGAATCACCACGCGGTAAAACCGGAAGCAGCAGCTAATAGTAATAAAGCATCCTAGGAGCTACCAGTTTTACGCCTGTCAAAAAAAGTCACGGAACGAAAAATTTTATTGCCACACTGATTTAGTTAGGCACTAATCGATACAAAATACCCTCTCCGGGCAGAATATAATATAATCCCAAAGACATATTATAAATCTGTGTATAATCCTATAGAAATTCAACGCCATCTCGTCCATTGAGATGGAATAGAATGCAGGTTTGTAGTGCATTTGTCTATTGGCTCAGGGTAACGAGCGCCGGAGGCGGGGGCGAGGTACCCATCGCTTCCCGCCTCCTCCCGGAGGGCCTGGGGCGTCGGATGCGGGGGCATCCGGCGTCCCGCACCTTTCATAGGTAGGGCCCTCCCGAGGCGGGGGCGGTGCGCTTGCGTGGACGCACTGCCTGGGCTGAGCGGGGGAGCTGAGCTCCTCGCGAGGCGGGTGCGCCCTAGGGGGCGGACAACGGCTGACGGGGTCCTGTGCGGAGTGCGAAAGCGGAACCGCGACCCCGTCCAAAGGCTGAGCCGTATAACGTCCCGGTGGTTTTTTATGTGGGTAGGACGCTGCGCAGTGGGCGAGCGTGAGTCCCACACTCTCTCCGTCGGCCTCCCCCCGGGGCACGGAGGGGTAAGCTCGCAAAGGAGTTTTTCCCCGGGAAACAAAAAAAAGGGTAACGAGTGCAAAGCAGTGCCACTGCGGGGGCCTTTGTATTTCAAAGTTCTGACAGTGGCATTGCAATTATTATAGTCATTACCATTAGGCAAACGACCCAATTATCTCGTTATCCAATAGTATAAAAAACGAGTTTTAGCTACTGAGACGATTAGAAGTAGCATTTTAGTGTTTGGCGCCTGGCTATGCTAACTGAGTTCATCTCTTCTGTGTGATGTTCAGTGTTGGACGTTTTCTGGCTGATCATGATGATGAGGCGGATATGCGTGCGCATACTAAGACCGGTGATAAAGTTTTGCGCGAGTAATATCAGTATAATATAGTCTTGTTACAAAATCTGAGGACTCAATAAATATGAATATTTAAAAATATTGGAGTTAGGGAAAACATCGCTTCCCTAAAAACAGCGTAGTATTGCATTTTATTCTAGCGGTCTATGGTTGCCTGTCAATAATACTTCTTCCTTCGTATGCGTGCTTATGTTGGACGGACTGTAGTGACAATGTAATGAGTAACTGGTCGTTTGCCTTCAGCCCATAGCATTTGCAGTGTCACTCAGAACTTTGGAACACAAAGGTCTGAGCAGAATTTCAGCGCACATTTTACTCTAAGACAGTAATTTATATGAGAAGTAGTCTTGGTTTATCTATTTGATAATGATACCACATTACAGAATAGATAATAGTACCGAATTCTAAAATAGAGGGTTTTGTGTCTGCTGTTTTATCTCAAGCGAATGACTTGCACAAACTTTTGTTTGTGCAAGTCATCGTTAGTAGTTTTTTCTAACGATGTCTTGCACAACATTGAGCAATTCATGTTTGCACAATATTACATAACGTTGTGTCATACCATGTTTTTCTGTTCAATAATCAAGTCGTGGTCAAATTTTACGCGATAATCCGGAATTAATCCGTAATTTATTTAACTATAATTCTTTCTGGCACTGGAAAAAACATGTCATTACCATATTACCAACAACTTTTACAAGTGTCGCACTTGTGTTTTAAGAATATGTCCCGATTACTTAAGTGTTTTGATCACAGCGCTAGATTATCGGTAATGACATATATTTTTCCCAGTGCCAGAATTTCATCTGATTTTGCTAAAAAATACCTTTTAAGTTAAGCTGTTTAGCTGCTATATACGCCTTAAGCTCGTTAGACTTAAAATGAGTAACAGGCGAGGCGCACTGCAGTGCGATGCAGACCTTTCAGTTTCAAAGTTCTGAGTGGCATTGCATTTGTTATGGGCTGGTGATATGCTTATTACATCAGGCAAACTACCAGTCTCGTCATGCAGTAATAAAAAAATGTTGGTTTATTACAGAGAATAAATAAAATAAATATTAGTTTCAAAGTTTTATTATCTATCAGAGACATAATATCAAAAACCGAGATACGAAAAGATTTTAATCACAATGTAATTGTCATAGGGCTAAAAGTTTACACAATAATAAACTAGGTTATATGTAACAAGGAAGATCAACCTGTACAATAACGGTCACTCTGCCAAAAATAAATCTCTGCTATTCGTATCCTTACTGAGAAGCTTGTGTAAAAAAGCAATTGTTGTTAGTGGTAGGACTAACTTTTCTGCGAGTGTCCGTCTGGGTTGTTACCACCGCTTTGCTCGTGAAGACTAGCAGTAATGTGCAAGCATTACTGAGTTCCGGTTTGATGAGCAGAGTATCCAGTGAAATTACTGGGCTTATGAGACTTAATACCTGTCTCAGGGTAACGAGCGCACTGCAGTGCCGTGCAGGCCTTTGTGATTAAAATTTCTGAGTTGCACTGCAATTGTTATAGGCCGGCATTATGCTTACCATCAGGCAAACGACCAGCTCGTCTCATCACCAAATAGAATTAAAAAATTGTGTTTTTTTGTTATGAATATAAGAGAATATAACTTTATCTTATTCAAGAATCAAGCTATCACAGCCCGTGCACTATGCCTACAACTAAATTCGATAGCAACATTGCTTTCATTCAATCGACACATCATACAAATTTAACAATAAAAAACAAAACAAAATCAGCTTTGTTTCGCCTTTGCTACTTTCGACAGCGGCGATCCCAACACATATACATAGACAAAATATAATACTGCTAACAACAAAAGTATCACAGATAATGCGCCGGCTAGTAGGACAAACACAATGTCAAGTTGCAGGAACTCTGTCAAGGGCATGTTGGCTGTTGGCGCTCGGAGGTGGGAGGCGCCTCCGTGGCGGAGTACGTGTTCTGTCCACCAGATGACGCGGTCGAGGGGCTTCTCCGGCTGGTCGTACATTAGAGTACGGAACTTGGCAACGTTGTTACGGTAGCTGGAATAGTAATTTCAAATTAGAATTACAAAGGAAACAAAACTAGTTATGCTGGTATGGCTGTACCTACCTACACGTATAGTTTGGCTAGTTGTAATATTTGTTGTTGAATTTCAAGAAGGTTTTGTTCATTACATGGCAACGTTTACAGCTGACTGGCCGCTATTTTGGTAGTCACAATTGAGCTCTACTACCGTGTTTCAGATCGGCCACAGTTGTAGTAATGTCAAAAGCCTAAGCCTGAAAAATTCTGAGAACAAGGCTGGCCATATGACTAGACGAGAAAGAAAGAAGAACCATTTAAACTCAACTCACCTCTCATCATTTATAACTGTTTCCACCGCTGCTTTCAAGGTTTCACTCGTCAAATCTTCCATCTCCAGTTTCAAGCCCATCTTCAACTGGACATACTTCTCAGCGTTGAACCACTGATCTCCAAGCATGGGTATACCGATCAGGGGCACAGCGGCTAGGATAGCTTCGTCAGTAGACTGTAGGCCTGCTTGAGTTACGAAGAGCTTGATTTTCGGGTGCCCTGAAAGTTTGAAACACATAGGTGTTACACTGCATCAAAGAGACTAACTGTGGTCGTTTACCTGATGCTTAGCAGTCTATAACAGCTTAGTCTTTAGTTTTAGTTAATTTTATTCTTTTGACACACGCCGACTCTTTCAAAACATATTTTAAGAAGGCAAATGATACAAATTTCTATGAGCCAGAAAAAATCCTACTAAATGTAATTGTGAGAATTTAAAACAATATCGCTTGTAAGATAGCTTCAGCTGTAGCTTTTGCGGCATTGATATTGCTTAGGCGACTATGGGTTGGTATGCTTTTGTCTTTGTAATCAGCTGAATGGTGGTAGGCCATTCTTTATGGTTTGCCTAACTAACAACTTCAAACTTAACATATGTTGCCAAACCCCTAAGTAACATTGTGTTCCGGGAACCGCTTTCGAGAGCCATTTTTGGTTTAGCGCATTTACCATCATCGATCTTAGAATCAAACGATAACATATCAAGAGCAAAAAAATAATTAACGTAAATCAGTGTTACGTTATACTTAATTAAATGCACCAAAAGTTCGAATGAAGTTCGCGTGGTCGCCGTTCAATTTCCTAGCTTTGACGTAAGTTGAAGCTATAAATATAGTAACTATAAAAGCCATATTCTGAAGAGGAAGAAGCTATATGAAACTCGGTTCATGAGTTAAACCTAGCTCATAATTGAACTTCGGATCAAAATGGTTGGTGAACTTACTAAGCAGATCAGACTGTGGAAGCCACTTCGATATTCTGATATTGTTCGTCTTTCCAGGCAGCTCGTCCTTGTCCCACTTCCACAGGATGTCGTAGGGTAGGTGAGAGAACGCATTCACCATAGCCTGGATCTTCAGTGGGGGCAGCATAGACGGGCTGACGTTCGTTCCAAAACTGACGTAGATGACTCCGTGTCTGGATGAGTTCAGATATGATTCCAGGTCCTGAAAATAATTAAACTATGTCTTTACTCCGATGATAACACATACAAAATATATTTCAACCGTCAGCGTGGTCCTATAATTTGGTGAACGATTATAGGTTGATACCTAATTATGTGCAATTGGGATGTTGCATGAAACATAAAATACATAATTTCTGTCGTTATACAGTTTGAAGAGTATCACATTAACACAATATCATATTTCCACGAAGATACTACATCTAAAAGTTTCCCAAACAATTTTTTTCCATCCATTAGAAATTTAAACGATACTATCATATTCTTTATAATTATATTAGTGAGTAAAAATGTATGATTTTGGTACAGCTTGACGGTCCGCGTAGAAAAAGTGACGTCAGATGTTCTGTGCAATTTGTATGGGGCGTTTTAGCGCTGAGTAGATCGCCCGAATTTGGCTGTCATTTTTGACGTTCGATTTCCAATTTTTTCGCTATATAGTTTTGATTCTCAACTATTCGATATAAACGATATATTATAGTATCCTGTCAGACAACCAAACATTCGTTAGATATAATTTGTGTTCGTTAGATAGGTACCTAAATGAGCGGATGTTGTATGTTATAATATTATTTTAACGATTTATAAAAAAAATATACTTTTTAGTTAAAAGTTAGCAAGGTAAAAGTAAAGCCAATATAACCGGCTATAACCTAAGATCCTGATATCCTGATAAAAAGACGACAGTCAAAAACAGCATGAAGTCTCAAAAGAAAATGCAGGTTGAATAACAAATAACTAAAAGGCAACTGACTGACTAAAGACATGGAACAGTCGACATCTAAATTGTTCAGTAAAGACTAATAACTGCTTGTTAAGCGACTCAGTCACAATACTCTCAGTCACAGAGAGGTCAAGATCATTGCCACACGCACAAAGCATATCACTAGATGACTGTACCTACTATAATAGTACTTATAATAATGTATCCAAGTATATTACAGACATGAGGAACGCAACGCAATACGTAACATAATAATAATTGTATGTTTTCAGGGTTCTGTACCTTGAAATAAGATACAAATTACTAAAAACTTTGCTTTTATTAAAAAAAATTACTGTTGGGAGGTCGGGGACTGTATGTTCGTTTTTGTTGGTTAAAACTCCAATGCAGCGATCAAAAACTATTTATTTCCGTGACACAGGTTTTCTAGTTACCATTTAAGGATTATAAAACTATTACAGATAATGAATTCGTGTGTATCCACAGACTGCATACAAACGCTGCAGATAAAATATTACATAGGAACTTGTGTTGCTAGCAACAAATACTAACGAAATTCTTTACTATCGTTTGTTTAATTTATGATTGTGTTAAATAGTAGAATCTAAATTCTAAAGTCTCATAGTATAATAATAATAAATAAATAAATAAACGCTTACACTCATACCCCCGCACTAGGATTCCCTGTGTCGCAGGTGGCATGGACACACACAGATACACATCACAAACATCCAAGACCCGAGAACAAACTTTATGCTTACACAAAATCTGCCCCGGCCGGGAATCGAACCCGGGACCCCTCGCTTTGCAGGCAGGGTTACTACCAACTTAGCTACGGAGCCGTCTAGTACTATTCAACACATCGAGTTTTAGCCTTACAAAGCCTATTTTCGTATCAAAGTCACATTAACTACCATAATTATCCTCAAGAATGCGGAAGCTCAAGAGACGTATATTTAAATACTACTCCAGTACCTAACTATGTTGCTAAGGCTGAGAGGAGATGAAATAACATTTCCGGAAGGTAAACAGTAACCACGCAAAAATACATCTTCAATTCGACAGTGACGCGTTATCGTAAGATTTCTAAGCTGTGTATAAGACACTCCCATTCTATTCGTCACGCTCAATTATTAAAATAGTGTTTCTATTGAAACATATTGATATTATATTATACTACATATATTATTGATATGGTATTTATACAGATACGTGTTGAAATAGAATTCTTATTTGGCCGCCTAAGGAGCAAAATTTATCGAACTTGACTAGTTTACTACTGTATCTACTGTGGAGTAATTAGGGAGTAATGGGCTAGTGAAACGTAATACTCTTTACAGATATAATTTCCAGTCATGATCATATACAATAATAGGTTGGACAAAGTACTCGTATTGAATAATAATAGGTTGTACCTATTTAAAGTTTTAGTCGTGAGCCTAATGATAGTAACATAGTTATGTGACAAAGTAATAAAGGGTACAAACATATTATTGTATTAAGCAGGTAATAATATGTATAGCTTGAATATAGTTTTACACAGCACTTACACTCTCTGCGTAACGAGAGGGCGGGTTGTTCGCCTGATGGTAAGCAAAACGCGAACTTACAATTCATTGATACTATAAAAGACGTAAAAGTCGGAAAACCAAAAATAGAAATGTATTTAACTGTCTTGAAATTAAAGTTTCAGTTTGTAGGTAAATTGAACAGTTAAGAAATTGTTAAATCAAACGTATAATTAATATGACTTAGCCTTTGGCCTTGTGAATATTGATATAAATCCTGCGCAGTCTCTTAATTTCGGAAGGAGTAAACAAGAGTGAGAAGGGTGGAGCATCCGCATCCCTAGATGGGTCATAAAGTTTGGTTGCGATTGATATAACTCTGAGGCTTAGCCGTTAGATATGGTGCCTTGTTAAACATACCTTTGGCAAATTCTTCTCTGGGTTTTGACGGCTCCGTAGCTAAGTTGGTAGTAACCCTGCCTGCAAGGCGAAGGGTCCCGGGTTCGATTCCCGGCCGGGGCAGATTTTGTGTAAGCATAAAGTTTGTTCTCGGGTCTTGGATGTTTGTGATGTGTATCTGTGTATGTCCATGCCACCTGCGACACAGGGAATCCTAGTGCGGGGGTATGAGTGTGTAAGCGTTTATGTTTTTTATGTTTTTTTTTTTTTTTGATGAATTCCACATATACACAACACTTGGAGGAACAGGCCGATTCCCATCCCATATAGGATGCACATTCAAAAACAACATCTCAACGTTATTTTTCAATTCACTCAACGGAGGCACATCACGACCAAATCTTTTCCAAATAGCTTCATTTTCTAATTTTTCCATGGATCTAACTATATTGTATAAAACAAAATAGTTATATAGCTCCGTTATCTTTTCCCATACCGTAAGGGTGATAATTTTCTGACTGATAGAAAGAGGATAGATTAGTGGATGAACCGATGCACCAACAGTTTCAAAATTACCGAAAAATCCACCAAAAGAATTGATTTGGATAGCGGGAATTTTGTATAAGTGAGAAAATAGAAGCGGTGGTCTCAAGAATGCTTCCAGTAGCAACAAATCAAAAGTCTCATTTTTATTTTGAATGATTTGTTTCACTTCCTCCGTTCCTAACTGCTTCATGAATATATCCCGAATCAAGTTATGAGAGACTTCGATCTGAGTGGATAAGTCATCTTTCTTCCCGGTACTCGTCGCTAGGAAATGTTCCCTCCATATTTTATAGGAAATATCATGAACGTCTATTTCTGTGAGGTGTTCTGGGGTCTCTCCTTTGGGGAATGCAGGATCAGTTGTGATCACGACCACTTCATGTCCTCGTTTTGCCAGTTCTTTCGTTATAGGCCGGAACACCACTTGGTGGCTGATGGACGGTGTAGGAATTACTGCTAGAATTCTAGCGCAGTCGGCGACTGCAAAAACACAGAGTGCTACGACTGGTTGCCACATACTGAATGAGCGAGATTTTATTCCATGGTTCGTATTTATAGGTAAATCAGATCATATCACTTAATCGTATGTTCCTATTTCCTGCAATAGAAGGCATTTTCCTGTTTGTTGTACTTATGACATGGCTATTGCTCTGGTAGTGCGCCATAATTAGCTATAACACAATATCTACTAACATTTATTTTCATGCTGAAGCTCACCAACAAATACTTCAGAACGATATGAACGTCGAAGCATCCATCTGCTTATTGCTATTGCACAGGGATATATTGATAAGATTAAAAGGAACTAAACCTTTTGAATTAGCGTAGTATATAGTGAGTGTGAAACTTTTCGTATAAAGTAGCACACGTGCAATCATATAGCTGATCTTCTTAAAACAATATGAACTTACCTTTGGCAAATCCTTCTTTGGGTTCTGATGAATTCCACCCATATAAACAACACTTGGGGGCACTGGCCGGTTCTGGTCCCATAAGGGATGCACATTCACAAACAGCATCTCAACATTCTTTTTCAATTCACTCAATGGTGGTACATCTGGTCCAAAACTCTTCCTAATAGCTTCATTTTCCTCTTTCTCCATGGATGCAACCACATTGGCCAGTTTAAAATAATTATACAGCTCCGTTATCTTCTCGTATATCGTCAGATTGTTGATCCTCTGCCTTAATGATAAAGGAAAGATTAATGGATGAATCGCTGCTCCAACAGTTTCAAAGTTTTCAAAAAATCCACCAAAAGAACTAACTTGGATGACTGGAACTTTATATATATGAGACAGAACCAGAGGTGGCCTAACTAAGGCTTCTAGTAAAATCAGATCAAAAGTCTCATTTTTGTTCTTTATGATTTTCTGCACTTCATCTGATTCCATCTGTTTTATGAATAAATCCCGAACCAATCCCAAACCGACTATAGTCTGAGTAACTAAGTCACCCTTGTTACCTGTTGTAGACGTTACTAGAAATTTTTCTCTCCATATTTTATAAGAGATATCATGAATATCTATTTCTGTTAGGTGTTCTGGGGTTTGCCCTTTGGGGAATACTGGATCTGTTGTAATCACAACCACATCGTGTCCTCGTCTTGCCAATTCTTGAGTTATTGGTCGGAACACTACTTGATGGCTGATAGATGGTGTAGGAATCACTGCTAAAATCCTAGCGCAGTCTGCCACAGCTATTACACACAGTATTATGATCGAGCGCAACATATTTAATGAGTACGATTTTATTTCGTTATTTATATTGAGTAAAGCGTTTTATCGCGGGTCGCTAATTTTACTGAAGTATTTCAGTGTACTGAGGCGGACAGAATTTGGCTACCGGTATATATACGAGAAACATGTTATCACTACGCAAAGATACTCTTTGTATAGGTATCTTCGCGCGCGTCTCTTATGATAATTTAATTATCCATTTGTCACAATGACTTAATACATTTATTCCCCGACGCAAAATAGTGGGGTGTTATAAATTTTACGAGTATATTATCTGTGTATCTCTAGCATAGTAGCTCCTAAACGGATGGACCGATTTTGATAAAGCTTTTTTTGTTTGACAAGTGACTTGCTCGAGTGTTCGTAGCTATGATTAAAAACAAATCTATTCAGTCGTTTGAAGATATTCGGCTCTTTTAATCGGAGGTTATAAAAAAATTATCTTGTCTAATTTATGGTACTTGAGTTGGTTTTAAGGACCAAATTTTAGGTTCAAGTACAGACATCTAAATTAAAAGGTTAGATTTCTATGGGATCATGTATTCATTTCATCCCAGTAGATCCATAGGCCAGATCCATAATGGATCTAGTGATATTTTATTTTCACACTGGATCAGTTTTCAAAGATATGACACAAAAAAAGCGGTGAAGATAAAGCTCGTTTCTATTTTGTACCTACTTATTTCGGAGTAGTAAAGAGTCTTGTTACTAAAAGTATTATAGATAGGATATTGTAGATAGGATAGCCCATATTAAATTATTGGATTTGATTACAGATTCATAAAAAATAGCCTAGTCACAATTACATTTGAATAATTATACAGATAAGTATATATAAACACGGTGTTTCATAATATTACGCAATATGTTATTCTAAACAAATAAATAAAATTGAGGTGTATGTTTGTAATATAAAATAACAGCTTTTTACTAAATTCATATGAAAGTATATACGGTACCTATAACAAAACAACCATTTTTAAATTTTTTGTATGTCTGTTTATTCCGGGTAATCTCCGAAATGGCTGGACCGATTTTGACAGCTCTTTCACTGGCAGATAGCTGATGTTATAACGAGTAACTTAGGCTACTTTTATTTTATAAAAATAAATAGGGTTCCACGAAAATAAATAAAAACCATGAAATCCAATATCTCCGCGCGGGTGCAACCGAGGGCAGCAGCTAGTCTTAAAATAAATACCTATGAGTAATGATTATGCGTGACTATATCTCTATGGTTAAGACGAATCTATGAGTGCAGGTCATTATTTATTTAATTATCAATCGGATTTTAATTAATTGCACACATTTTCGCGTCTCCGATACTAATATTGTAACAATTTCAATATCGGCTAAACTACGGTAACAAAATTTTTAATTTAACTGATTATTTACTATTTCATACATTGCAACGGGATATTTACCGTGATCATTATTGAGGGATGAGCACACGATATTTATAGACGCTGTTGCAAGCATCATGTTCACGGTCACTCGCTAAATAATTGTCCCGGTACAATGTATGAATCGACTGATTTAAATTTGAAATAGTTGTAACTTGAACCAAAGTAGCAACTGTATTATGGGATGCGTAGGGTTGAAAGTCGCTCGCAAGTTTCCGCTCGGCCACACTCGCTTTGTGTACAGGGGGCTTGACTAAATTTGTTGTGTAGCGATGTTTTGCAAAAGGTGGCTGACCTTTTTTATACTATTGTGTAACGCAATGATCTGGTCGTTTGCCTGATGGTAAACATAACGAGAGTAAAAAACAATGCAGTTCTACTCAAAACTTTGAAATACAAAGCCCTGCATGGCACTACAGTCCAAGGCCTGCTTTGTTACCCTGAGACATTAGGTATTTAGAAAGTCTCATAAACCCAGTAATTTCACTAACTGCGCTCATTTACTTAAAAAATTAATGGTCTTCTCAAAATAAAATCAACTTACCTTCGGCAAATCCTTCTTTGGGTTCTGATGAATACCACCCATATACACAACACTTGGGGGCACTGGCCGGTTCTCGTCCCATATGGGATGCACATTAACAAACAGCATCTCTACATTCTTTTTCAATTCACTCAATGGTGGTACATCTGGACCAAAACTTTTCCTAATAGCTTCATTTTCCAATTTCTCCATGGATGCAACCGCATTGGTCAGTACAAAATAATTATACAATTCAGATATTTTGTCGCACAGCGTAAGGTTGTTGATCCTCTGCCTCGATGATAAAGGAAAGATTAACGGATGAATCGCTGCTCCAACAGTTTCGTAGTTTTCAAAAAATCCACCAAAAGAACTAACTTGGATGACTGGAACTTTATATATATGAGACAGAACAAGAGGTGGCCTAACCATTGCTTCTGATAAAATCAGATCAAAAGTTTCATTTTTGTTGTTTATAATTTTCTGCACTTCATCTGATTCCATCTGTTTTATGAATAATTCCCGCAACAATTCTAAAGCGACTGTAATCTGAGTAACTATGTCGTCCCTATTCCCTGTTGTAGACGTCGCTAGGAAATTTTCTCTCCATACTTTATAAGAGAAATCATGAAGATCTATTTCTGTTAAGTGTTCTGGGGCTTGCCCTTTGGGGAATACTGGATCTGTTGTGATCACAACCACATCATGTCCTCGTCTTGCCAATTCTTGCGTTATTGGTCGGAACACTACTTGATGGCTTATAGATGGTGTAGGTATCACTGCTAGAATCCTAGCGCAGTCGGCCACAGCTAGCACACACAACACTATGATTGAGCGCAACATATTGAATAAGTAAGATGGTACGTGTTTTTTATTCAGTACTGGGTTTCTCGGTTTATTTATACGTCCGGAATTTTATGACGATGATTACTCATTGGAGTGTTTCTGTATACTGAAGCAGACGGCATTGAGTTACCAGTTTATATACCAACACATTGTTATCACTACGAAGATATACTTTTTGTATGTCATCTCTACGTGAGTCTATTATCGATGAGTTGGATTTTTACTGACCAAAAACCCAAAAGCTCATTGTTAGTCATTTTAATCTTCAGTCAGAAGATCAAAATTCTTAGAGTCTTAAAATCATATCTAATCTTGACAAATTTAATAAAGAGGCTATAATGTCACGTAAGAGCCTATAACTTAATAACTTATGACCTATAGCCTAATAGTTTTTGATCATGCCAGCACCGTCACGTGATGAAACAGACATCCAGGCATTATCTTATTTACACTAATTAAACGCTCAATATTAATTTAACTTACCTTTGGCAAATCCTTCTCTGGCTTTTGATGAATACCACCCATATATACGACACTTGGAGGCACCGGCCGATTCTGGTCCCAAATAGGATGCACATTTAGAAACAACATATCGACATTATTTTTCAATTCACTCAAGGGTGGCACATCTGGTCCAAAACTTTTCCAAATAGCTTCATTCTCTAGTTTCTCTAAGGATCTGAACATATTGGCAAGTGAAAAATATGTATACAACTCAGTTAACTTCTCAAAAAGCGTGAGATTATTAACTCTTTGGTTCGTAGATAGAGGAAAGATTAATGGATGAACCAATCCTCCAATAGTTTCAAAATTTTCAAAAAACCCACCAAATGAACTGATTTGGATAACGGGAACTTTATATATATGTGACAAAACAAGTGTTGGCCTCATAAAAGCTTCCAACAAAATCAGATCAAAAGTTTCATTTTTATTTTTTATTATATTCTGCACTTCCTCTGTTTCCATCTGCTTTATGAATATATCCCGAAACAAGTCTAAACCAACTTTAGTCTGAGTAAATAAGTCTTCTTTTTTCCCGGCTGGTGATTTTGCTAGGAACTCTTGTCTCCATATTGTATAGGATAAATCATGGACATCTATTTCTGTTAGGTATTCTGGCGCTTGCCCTTTGGGGAATGCTGGATCAGCTGTGATCACTATCACGTCATGTCCTCGTCTTGCCAGTTCTTGAGTTATTGGACGGAACACTACTTGGTGGCTGATAGACGGTGTAGGAATTACTGCTAGAATCCTAGCGCAGTCGGCCACAGCTAGCACACACAACACTATGATTGAGCGCAACATATTGAATAAGTAAGATGGTACGTGTTTTTTATTCAGTACTGGGTTTCTCGGTTTATTTATACGTCCGGAATTTTATGACGATGATTACTCATTGGAGTGTTTCTGTATACTGAAGCAGACGGCATTGAGTTACCAGTTTATATACCAACACATTGTTATCACTACGAAGATATACTTTTTGTATGTCATCTCTACGTGAGTCTATTATCGATGAGTTGGATTTTTACTGACCAAAAACCCAAAAGCTCATTGTTAGTCATTTTAATCTTCAGTCAGAAGATCAAAATTCTTAGTCTTAAAATCATATCTAATCTTGACAAATTTAATAAAGAGGCTATAATGTCACGTAAGAGCCTATAACTTAATAACTTATGACCTATAGCCTAATAGTTTTTGATCATGCCAGCACCGTCACGTGATGAAACAGACATCCAGGCATTATCTTATTTACACTAATTAAACGCTTAGTACTCTATTTATTAGCAGTAGTAGACTGCTACTACTGCTAATAAATAGAGTACTAAGATTGAGGATAACATATTTAATGATCTTTCTCCTTGTTTGATATTTATTTTTTGTGATTGAATAACGACGATCACCCATTGATATATTTGTGTGCACTGCTTGAGACGGCATTGAGTTACCAGTTTATGTACCAACGATTTGTTATCTCTGCACGAAGATACATTTATCAATATTGATAAATCTCGAATTAATTCACTTCCTTTTCTATTTTTTTTTGTCAAAATTTTTGACATGCAACAATTTTTGAATTTCGACATTTGGTTTTGAATAAATTCTTGAAAAGAATAATTTATGAAGATAGAAGTCCTCAAGAAACTAATTACTTTACCAGAACTGTAAAAATATTTGTAAGTCGAAAATAACTTTTGATCGTTGATGTCTCATGAGTAAAAGTAGTAATAATATTAATAATTATAAATAATTTATTTCAGGCAGCAAAGGCCCATAAACCATATACATTACCTACGGACTAAAATACATAGTAGAAATATAAAAACACTTAATTAGCACGTGTAAAATGATGCTTGTCAGGACTAAAGTCCACCTATCAATGTACTATGACGCATTCTATTGTCAATATCCAATCAGTAAAGCTTTGCCCGTTTTGTCGAGTATTCCGGATTATTACGTGTTGCGACCTTGACGGCAACTATTTTAGATAGACCACCATATTGCCGCATGACCGCTGTAGTGAATTATAAATAAACAAACGCCGTGAAAACTTCTAATTTGTAATCCTCCTTGCTTCTAATGATAAACTCAATTTAAATGCGTATTAGAATAAACACATTTTTTTTAAACTCGATAACTCAGATTATAACCAGAAACACAATATTAATCTCGTCTGATTTTAAACGACGATGTCATTGTATATGGTAAATATGTTCAACCTAAATTAGAACTGACTCTCGAGTTCACCTGCCAGACCATTGACGTCAAATTTTCAACTTGAGTAACGTAAGTTAGCTAGAACTCAGACAAATCATTAACATATATGTCCTTCGCGGAATGCTGGATCTGCTGTGATCACGATCTCTTCATGTCCTCGTCTTGCTAGTTCTTGTAAGGGTACTTGATGACTGACTTACGGTGTTGTAGGATGCACTGCTACTTGTAGAATCCTAGCGCAGTTTTCAACTGCTAAAGCATAAAGCACTATGAGCGAGCAAACATAAATTGCACGAATATTATTGTTGGGTACTTTACTTTTAAATCGATATTTCAGAAATACGATAAATATCGAAACTCATTACTTCCTGAACCATATCTGCATAATAAAACCGATTGCAACGGGTTTCCGTATTTCACATCGTCACGATGTTATCATTACGCTTTAGGTATATGTAAAGCAAACATGTGAAATTGATGATATTATGAAGTTATGAACCAAAAGTAAGTAATACCAAAACAGTGAATTAAGATATACGACCAAGGTAGATAATTAAAATGCCAAAATAACACAGATTTGCTACTGTAAGTCTGTGAAAAATAATAAGTAGGTACCGTAGATCTTTTAGTAGGTCAAATAAACAAAATTGAAGTGTCTGTCTGTAATATCAAAATAACAGCTTTTTACAAAATTCATATGAATGTATAATGTATATACGATACCTATAACAAAACAACCATTTTTAAAATGTTTGTCTCTCTGTCTGTTTGTTCCGGGTAATATCCGAACCGGCTGGGCCGATTTTGACGGGACTTTCACTGGCAGATAGCTGATGTTATAAGGAGTAACTTAGGTTACTTTTATTTTAGAAAAAGAATTAGGGTTCCGCGCAAAATAAATAAAAACCATGAAATCCAATATCTCCGCGTGGGTGGAACCGCGAGCAGCAGCTAGTTTCAAATAAAATTAAAAAAATTATGAAGCCCTAGATTGTAAATAGAAACAAATATTTGGGTCTTCCAAGTAGGCTTTATAGCACTATTATTATTATATGTTCTGTGATATTACTATAATCCTCTTCTAACTGAGAAATCGCAATAAGTGTTTATTAGAGTTTAGTAAGCTTGGTGGATATAGCTTGTCCCCGAATTTTTCGGTTCTTGAACATACGTATTTCCTCACGATATTTTCCTTCACCGTTGTTGATCCATTAGATAATGTTACTGTTTTAAAATATTATTAGTGTACGAAGGGGTGTATCTTATGATGTACATACATATTATTATTTCTTTTATTAAGAGCAAACAGTCTAAGGATTTCCTGCATGCTGTAAAATTCGTCAGTTTTGTATAGGTATATAATTATATATGTAGTATGTTTGGTAGGATATTTTCTAGTGCTCGCCTAGCTACCATCCTCACGTTGAAAATCTGACACCAAGCGGCTATCAGTGTGTTCCAGCAGCTACAATTGAGAGCCAATCCTAATTTACACACAGACGAGAAAGTGGTGAATAAAAAAAATTGTAGGCAACAAAATTTATCGCTGGTTTTTCCCGTGTTTCCCGAAAATGTCAATATTGTCAGATTAAAGTAGCAAATGAAAAGTTTTTTTATAATGGTGGCAATTGTATTTCTATGCGCTTATATTATAAGTAGTCCCTGCCAAAAGAAAATCTAATAATTTGGGACCACGGGCAATGAACGAACAAAACACAATAAATAAAAAATACAGCAGGTACATGGCATAATATGGTGCAATATCAAATAATTACCTAGTTGCTTGGTTCGCGGCTTCGCACACTTGGTATTATATATCTACATTATAATGTCATCAAAATCCACTCAATCGTCATGGTTTTGAGTGAAACCAAACGTAAGGTTGTGAGATAAGGACATTAACCGTGTGGGGACCGCCCTATGTCCTATGGGTGTCGTAAGAGCCTACATACACGAGCACAACATTTCACAACATTCCAATCCAACGTTCTAAAAACCGCCCGTGTGTGGGGAATCTCAGATGGAGTGATAGAAATCTTAGAAATCCAAACATTCCAAAAGCAATGTTAGTGTTAGTGGCATCTCATTGTTAGTGGCCGATACGACGATCCATTTCGCGCTCATGAGTTGACAGTAAGGTAGGTTCGCCTAACAAGGCCCGGTTCCTAATAAGGCCCATCTTTTAAAATTAACATTTGCGCATGGCAAAATAAAGTCATATTACGTGAGCACAGAGCCTACTGACCAATCAAGGAAGCGCGATGGTGCCACGTTGCGTTTGCATCGCCATTTTGGCAGTAGCTCTGCTTTCGTCCGTGAGTGATGTCAATGACACTCAATTTGTAAAATGTATAGGTTTGATTTAGGTGATTTAATATGAAATATCAATATTTTTGCAACAATTGCGCTGCTGGAACGTGAAACATACGATAAGAAGTGGTTTATAAGGGGCAGTTCCTGAAATCTCTGCATTTTATGTTTCGTTTTGATTATTTATCTTCTGACATAGTGATGTGCCTGATAAGGCCCACCCTATGGTCACCTAATATGGCCCGGGCCTTCCAAAGTATATAATTTCGATATTATTTATAGTAATGGTACATATACTTTAATTAATGATAATAATAAATACTTATTAACAGCAGTAAATACAAATAAATATTTTTAGAAACTATAAATATATAGACCTATAATTATGCACTTGGTAATGTGTCTACATTACCTATGTTTTTTTATTTTTACTATATTATTTGATAACGGGACCAGCTAGGCGTTTGCCTGATGGCGTACGATTAATAATCTCTTTTGTTCTTTGTTAAAAGTTTATTTTACTGTGTATTAGTCGAGTTTACCAAAGTTTAATTTTGTGATAGTCCTAATGAGGCCCACGGCCTCGGATATGATTTTAATAATCCTTATAAGGCCCATGGCATCGACTGAAAAAGTGACTGATTTTCATTACTCTAAGACTGACTTAGTTTCAAGTAAATTAATAACTAAACGAAACTTTAATTTGTTTCATTGATAACTAGAAAACACGTGTTTTTTTCTACATATTAGTTTCTATAGTCCTAATATGGCCCTTTACCTCGAATTTGATTGAATTTCTGCCCCAAAAGTCAAGAATGACGATTATATAAGTACTTGAACATCACCTTCGGCAAAATAAAGCTGATTTAATAACATGCTCCACAATAAACATACGGTTCGGTTATGGGCCTTGTTTAAAACATGGGTACTTAAGTAGGCCCATTGCCATGTTTTTTAAAAACTGTTTTTTTCGTCAAAGTACGGTCGTAAAGTATTATTTTTTTATATGCTTTGACATTATAATAAAACAATTATACGATTCCAGTGTTTCTTATTACAAATTCTCTTTTAACAATCAATTTACAATGATTTGCAATTACGTGGGCCTTATTAGGCAAACTTACCTTACTCAAATCGCAACATGACCGAAAAATGGAGCGATGCGTGTGGGCACGCCCAGAATGTAGTGCCCGTCTGTGTGCTCGAAATTATAGACCAGTAGGTATATCTATAGGTACCAATAGATAAAAAGATAAAAGCCTACTTGTACTGATAAACGTAGTAGTATTATTATATGTTCTGTGCTTATGATATGATCACAATTATTATAAAAGATGTCTAGACAGATTATAAAAATACCGTCGTAATCATGATTGCACAAGAATACACAATGACTTTTATATTCACGATAAATAAGTAGATAAGCGTTTAGCACCAGTTATGAAAACGTAGGTAAGTACTCAGAAATAGTTACCAGCACAGCGTGTGGAGTTCCAAAGCGGTTTTCTATCTAAAACAGATATTTCACTGAAAATTTTAAAACGTGTGAACGTATCTCATTACGGTGTGAAGCTGAAAAATTGACGGAAGTCAAGTTGTGCGCTAGATAGGTGGGAAAACATAGTGGGTATTAAAATTATGTTTTTATCTATACAAATAAATAAAATTGAAGTGGCTGTTTGTAATAAAAAAAAACAGCTTTTTGCCAAAATATGATATGAAAGTATATACGGTACCTATAACGAAACAACCATTTTTAACATTTTTGTATGTCTGTCTGTCTGTCTGTTTGTTCCGGGTAATCTACGAAACGGCTGGGCCGATTTTGACGGGAGTTACATTGGCAGATAACTGATGTTATAAGGAGTAACTTAGGCTACTTCTATTTTAGAAAAATAGTTAGGGTTCCGCACAAAAAATAAAAGCCATGAAATCCAATATCTCCGCGCGGGTGAAACCGCGGGCAGCAGTTAGTTTTTATTTATATTGCAGCTGCCGGACCACACCTATAGGTGCTTGGTGACTGATCTTCCACTTGAGGCTGGTAACTAGCCAGGCTTGCACAAGAAAATGTCCAATCACCATGCAGCACCATGCTCGTCACTGCCAGACCTTTGTGTTTTGTTCAAGGTTCTGGGCGTCATGCATGCGATATGCCTCTTTAGACAAAAAAATTTTACCTACGTCGTCATAAAAAAAAATGAAAAACATACGTGACCAAGCCACAACGGGCCCGCGTGGTGGATTACGGCCTATATTCTCAGAATTCCCAAGGGCCGAAGTCAGGCAGGCGGCCGGCTGTAAAAAATTTGTTAAAACCTAACAGTAGTACGTCTGTAAAGAAGTACTGCGCCGACTCTTTGTAAAAATGGGGCAAGGGTAGGAAGGAAGGAGTAGGAGGTCTCATTACGTCATATAATGCAGACCGTAGACGCTTATGCAAACGTGCGTTTGCTTGTCAAAATAACAATGCTTTTGCATCAAGCGTCGATTATGAGATACTCGAAATCCAGGCTTGATGCAAAAGCGTTGTTATTTTGACAAGCAAACGCACGTTTGCATAAGCGTCTACGGGCTGCAATAGTATAAGAAAAAATTTCAAGTTCAAAGTTCAAATCAACTTGGCTCCATATAAAATTTAACACATTCGCGACGCGTCGGTTCGTTGAGGGGTTAATGGGGTGAGGTGGTAAAGTTTCCGCCACTTTAGATTGGCGATATTTTTTATGTTGGTGTGAAAAATGCGAGTATTATTTATTCAGGGTTGGTTGGTTTCGAAGGGGTGAACTATACCTAGTGCAATGAAATTCAAGGTGTGACGATTCTGAATTGCGTTTTATTTTATTATACCGGAATACTTATCTATGCTTAGTTATGCCAAAAATGATTTAGTTTATTATGATATCTTGTAGTGGTTTTAATTTTAAATAAAAAAAACAATTATGGACATACTTTGTCATATACTCTTATTTATACTGACACGTTTTTATTAGCTTCACTTGTAACTAACTAACTAACATAAACAACGTAATTACATCTTAGAAATGGTCGTATCGAAATGAAACTTTGTATATACTTATGTGTAGTTTAGAAGACTAAACTAAACACTCTTTTAACTAGATGGTAGAACTAATACTTCTGCGAGTGTCCGTCTGGGTTGTTACAACTGCTTTGCTCGTAAATTCTGCCGCCAAGCAGTAATGTGCAAGCATTACTGTGTTCAGCTTTGATGAACTAAATAGTCAGTGAAATTACTGAACCTATGACACTTGATAACTTATGTCTCAAGGTAGCGAGCGCTCGTACCCACGCGTTTTGGTATCAAAGTTGCACTGCAATTGTTACAAGCCGGTTTTATGCTTACCATCGGGTGAACGACCGGCTCGTCTCGTTATCAAATAGAATAAAAAATGACAATTACACCATTCCTGATTCTACGGAAAACGGATTTCAGTTTCTACGTTGCCAATTTCCTCTGAAACTTCGTGGTTTCAGGTTTTCAAGGTAACAATAAGTTGAATTAACGTTAATATTACTTGACATGGATTGATGTCGGTAAATAACTTACAGCCGGATATACACGACGCTACAAATTTCTAAACAGAAATAAATAAAAAACTTCAACGACGGAGAAGGAGGGTCCCAAGTCCACCCGTATTTATTTAACTTGCAAAGTTGGTAGTGTTTGTTTATAGGTCAAATCGATGTTTGACTCGTGTTCCCACTAATTTTGTCCCACCGGACTCCTGGTCCCACTAACTAGTAAGGAGCCCATAACTATGGGCTCCTGGTTCCACTTCTAAAGTAGCCCTCATAGCTAATTCATGATTGATGGTTCAGCATCAAGCACGGACCACGAGAAAACCATGGAATAACCACGATCCCCGCTTGACATATATCGTATCATGGTTATTTTGACAGCAAAACGGATATTTGCATAAGCGTCTACGGGTTCCATAAGAGGTTGATAGTGAACCACTCTTGAGCCTTACTCATAAAAATCGGTCGAAAACTGGCGGAGAAGTAGAGTAACATCACCACAAAAAAATACTGACGAATTGAGAACCTCCTGCTTTTTTTGAAGACGGTTAAAAATATAGAGTAAGTGTAGATTTATACTTAAAAATTGATTTGTTGTGAAATAGCTACTATTAAAAAAAGCTTGATATAATTATAAGTATAATTTATTGCTTTAATTTGATTCTACGAACACTCCAGAAGGTCTGCATCCCAGCAGAGGGAGCGTAATAAGCTGATGATGATTGTGACTTAGGTGTTACCTTCTTGGTAGTAACATTGAGATCCCAGTTTTTAAAGCCGAGACGAGTTTCTTGCTCTTCTTGCTTGGCCTATACCAATTTGGAACAGGCACGGTGGGTTTCTGGAAGGTTCGTTGACTTTGAGCGTGGATTGGGTCTGTTGATGTTTTTGTGATTTATTATGATCTGATAAAGATAGCATTAGTTTTAGTCTGCGATTTGGGTGGACGAACGTTACAGTGACCCGCTATTAACGTTATTTATTTTATCCTTCTTAGTGCTCCCTTGGGGCCTATATAAATAAAGCATTTGAATAAAATTGCGACAAAATCGCATCATGAATGCCCAGCAGTTACATAGTGACACGTTTTACCTCCACCATTTACGAGATACGGAGATATTAGCTGGTTCTGATGAATTATTAATTTGTTTAAGGGTACATTATACACATGTTTACATGTGTTTGCTTAGCTTAAATGTGGGCGTTTTGGAGTTATGTTGAAAATTAATTCGAGTGTGCTCAAGCTTCCTTCTGTAGTGTAGGTACATGCGAAACGTGATTAAAATTGTTTTAATGTGGCTTGATTGGAGTACCATATATACTACTTACCTATACCTACATAGGTAAACAGTGGGCGGCAGGACCAATTCTTCAGTGTCCATCTTGGTGGATACTAGGCCCACTAGACAAAATCAACATGCTTCTTTTTCCACTCACGCTAATACCATAGGCAGCCCTCACACCTAATTCATGATTGATGAATAAGCATCAAGCGCAGACCACGAGATAACCATGGAAAAACCGCGATCCCCGCTTGACGCATATCGTCTCTATTGTGGTTGTGGTTGGGGCTTGATGGAAATCTAGTCCGAGCACGGCACCCACTTCTACATATGCTACTACGACCACTATTCAAAAAAAATGTTTCACAACCGTGCTCAGACGCCACGTTAAATAAGCGGTGGTGCGTAAGTGATGTATGTAGCGTAAAGCGGAGCAGTCGTCGATTATCTCGTAATCCACGCCTGATGCAAATGCATTGTTATTTTGACAGCAAAACGCATACTTGCATAAGCGTCTACGGTCTGCATAGCGTCAATACCATATCGTAAAAAGTCAATACGATCAATTTGCATCTACCGATTTAAAAACGGTCACGTGACATCTCGCAAGGTTAAATTATGTCATCTCCGTACATTGTATTGGCGTCCGCGTTAGCGATTTCCGGAACAAACCGCACAAGCGCTTAGCTCGGGTAGTCTGACGCTAAGCATTATTTTGGTTTGATGAGGAAAGTAGGTACCTACCCAGTCAGTGAAATCCCTCAAAACCCTGCCTGGATTCCGCTACATACATCAGTTGCACACCACCGTGTCTTTACCGTGGCTTCTGCAGTGGAAACACAGTGGTTATGAAATTTTTATTTTTAGTAGGTAGATGTCGTACATCGAGGCGATGAAGTAGTAGAAGCGGTGGTAATCGTGGTTTTTCCATGGCTTGCGCGTGGTCCGTCATTAATGCATAACCATGAGAGACCATCTATGTTAATCATGCAAAAGCGTCTAATAGGTATGTCCCTAAGGGTATGAGGTTTTGTCTTTTAGTATGCGCTTTGCTGCTAAAATAACCATGCTTTTGCAACAAACGCGGATTTCGAGACAATATACGCGCAAGCGCGGCTTGAAGTAAACCCATCAAAAAACCACGAAATATACAAGAACAGCAATACTCGTTTCACTCAAATCTCATTAGGGGTACGGACTGCATAAGCGATGATGTACCTATTCTAATAATTTAATTTATTTTAATAATTACTCAGTAGTGTTGAGGTTGTCTGTCTATCAATCGATCGAAAGACTTTTCTTTGCATTAGGTATGCTCAGATTCTATGTTCACATAAACACCAAAATCCTTAAATTCTTTATACCCTATTATTGCGATTCCAGTATAACATACGTGTAATAAATCCGGTTTTCTCATACAAAGCCGTAAGATAAATTTCAATATACTGCTCGTTATGTATCAGATATCGCATATCCGATTTATATGGGATCAACATCTGAAATGATGTAGCAAAGCATTTTTGTCTGTCTTTATTTTTGTACAGAACGCTATACCTACAAAAAAAATTGTTGTGGTTGGTAACTACCAACTTTACCGAGTGAGCGAAGCGAGTGACATCTCTGCAACAACTGGCCAATTTCGCTTTTATGTCTGGTGTTGGTCGTATTGTTCAACTAATCTTGATGAAACTTGGTACCTAATAATACAACTTCTACAATTTCGTAATTTTACGTTTGCTTACGTGTCTGAGGTCTCCCTTACTCCTACGATCTGGGGTCGATTTTGAATGTCACCGAGTGACTAAATATCAGCGATATGACCGATAGTCACCGATTTATAAAAAGTCGTATTTTTTAATCTCAGCGGGGGACTAAAATACTCATAGTATTTAGTGCCAATTTTGAATTAAAAACAATTTGTAACTTAAAAAATAAAATTGAAAAGAACACAATCATATTATGTTTATCTATGATCTAAGTTGAGAAAAAGTTGCATGTTGGTATGACTTTAAAAAATACGACTTTTGCAAATTAATGATTTCAAAGTCTTCGCTGAGAATTTTGTCAATGGTGATTTCGAAATCATTAGTGACATTAAAAAATCGGGCCCCTTAATATAAAGTAAGTGATGACTTGGTGATGTAAGCGAATCCAAGCATAAAAGCATGTTTCCTCAACTAATAATATAGCTCCAATATATTTTCATCAATGACATCTGCGCAGCATTGTTTCTGTTCCGGGGACATAACATTTTGTATTCTAATGCGAATGGAAGGAATCCCAGAAAAGAGTAATAGGGACATGTTTCACTCTAAATTCTACTAAACAAACGGTTTAAAAATTACAATGACTTCGTCGCAAAATGATTACTTTAATGAAGAGCATATAATTAATAATGGTTTATTGATGGCCGCCATTATCATTCATAAGCGACCCAAGAATATAGAAGGACTTAGGCGACTATAGAAAAATGATTGTGCATAAAACACCGAAAGAGCCTAAAGTGCTCATTTTGTGACAAAACCATTGTCACATTTGAGGTGGGTTCCCAACGAGTCACACCAATCGAGTCACACTGTGACTCGTTAGAAATTTTTTTCCATCAAGTCTCACTATTAGTGGTTGGCTGGTTGCATCTTTGGGCTCATATAATTAAGTCCAACACGTTTAGGTGGCCTAGCATATTGGTCAACTTCAAAAACTATCTTTTATCTTGGCTGCGTTAATTCAGTTTTCAGTCAGAAAAAAATCAGTTGGTGAAATAAAACGTCCAAACTAACTTGATGTTACCACTTGCTATACTAATAAAATTCCACCTTACAAAAGCGTACAGCAAATTTACTGGAAACTCTATTGCTATGGTTAAAAATAAGGCGTTTTATCCTTAGAAACAAACAAACTAACTAGCGTGTATAAAATCTGGTTCTCTTCTTGAAGCTAAACTGCCGAGTATCAGTATTATCACTTCTTATACCTACACTACCTTTTCGTAAGTCTCTCGGCAATATGTACCTACCATAGATACTGGAAATATTATATTCTTTAAGTAGGTACTTAATTCTTTTCGAAAGGGAAACTCAAACAATGTTATCGGGAAACAATATTTTGATATTCTAATTGTATGTCTCTAGTGAAACTCCATGTGAATTTCGTTTTTTCTAAATTCTGTATGAATGGGAAGCCACACTGCTTACTTATCCCGCTAGGTGGCGCATTATCGCTGATGCTGTTTCACTATGAAACTTCAGTATAAAATTTTAGTAAATGAACAAAAAATTGTCTTTTCAACAAAGTATGCCTCTGTAAAGTGCAATTCAATGTAAACTTAAGGTACACACGTTTCTCTTCTAACGAGAAAAACGTAAATTGTGGATCAAAGCATTGCTCATCAAAAAATATAGGAAACCAATTATTCGTCTCGGTTATGTAGTGACCATTTCAAATCTAATGATTTCTAAGACGTGAGCATGTTTACTGGCTATAGTTTAATTCATTATCCCTCAAAATAACCATCAATGACAAGCACCAGCGGAGGTGGCTCCATCTAAAATTAGCTTTGCCTGTGCCTCCCCATTCCATCATATTATCCACGTTTTTATGTGGAATAGAGCCATCTCGCGGAACTTTAAGCAATTATTTTAACTTTAGTTCCAAATCATCAACCTGAGTAAGTAGATCCATGCTCCAAAATTAAATACTAAATAAGTATTACGTGGTTTGCTGATACGAAAAACTTTCAATAGAGGGCGTTATATAAAATTATTACACATTAAAATTGTGGTTACAATAATAATAACGTTTTTATTATAATTATATTATCAGTTCCTTTGGTGAATAGTTTTTATCACAGGTTTATTAATACACTATACCGCTTAAAAATCTTTCTTGAACTCTGCTTGCACGCCGTAGTCTGGTCTTCCATGTCCAACTTGCTCTTGAGTGTAGAACCCACCAGCAGAGACCTGAGTATTCTTGTCCAAATGCCAAAGACCTTCACCGGTGGCTTTTATCTAGAAAGAAAGGAAAGTCGGTTAGTTTAAGTTAGCGCCATCTGTCAGAATTTCAACGAAGCTTTTACGACCAGGATAGAACCAACAGAACAATTGAAACTAGCTGTACCTAGACCGATCTTACCAACAACAAACCACTACTTCGATGTAGCCAAAGTGTACTTGAAATGGCTAGAGTCAGTGGTAAGATATAGGTACTCAAGTTCTAATTCTACCAAATAAAAAGTATTTATTTTAGCGCCATCTGTGAACAGTATGTATAAACTCGTGGAAATATACGAATCTAAATAGTACTCATGGTAGCTTCTACGTTATTGTACTGTTTTAACCAATTCTGGTTAGATAGCGCCACTTCAACTAAATCAACGACAATCTCAAATCTTATCTTTTGGAGCAAATAATCTGTGTTTTGGAGTAACTATGTCATTAAATAATAAATGTTTGGTTATAACTTACAATACCTAACTATTATATAATACATGAACAACTGTTTATTCATATTCTAGGGGAATCCTTTTTACCCACGTTAGCTGTCTCTAGCTAAGTGCTTTTATGAACTGAGCGACTGTCTTTCAACAATCGGAACCGACAGATTACCCGGTGCAGTAGCGCTCAGTTGTAAATACCACATAGCGGTCACCCATCCTAATACTGACCGCGGTGAACGTTGCTTAACTTTACCGATCGGCTATGAACGACACGAGCACAACTGAAACACAAATGCCAGCGCGGCACTTCATAGCGCTCGTTAAATTGAGACATCAGCTGGTATAAGCCCAGTAATTTCACTGACTTCTTGCTCATCAGACTAGAACACTGCAATACTTTCGCATTACAGCTTGACGGCAGACTAAGCAAACGAAGTGGTGGTACCGACTCAGAAGAACACTCGCAGAAGACTTAGTCCTACCTAGTAAAACCTACTGAAGAAATGCAACTTACTCCAGTATGTCCACCAACGGACTTGCTCAAGTCCACGCCAGCCTTTGCATTCTTGTTGGCCCAGTCGAGCTTGCCGCCAAAGTTTGTGCTGTCTCCAGAGGGCCCGAGGACTCTGGATCCATACGCCTGGGCGTTCATCTTGCCACGATCGTCGTTGAAGATCTGGTGGTTGTATCCCGCTTTACCCTGAAAAATGTAACCAAATAAATAGGGATTCTGTTTGGTCAAAGTCTGACTGCATTACAAACAAATAAATTTGATTTTGAGTTCGTTGCAAATAGTGTCAAAAGAAATGCAGGGGACCATTATAGATCGCTTGAAAAGCTGTTTAACTCTGTTTGATAATTATCATGATAATAATCAAGATACATATTTATCTTGATAATTTCGAACCCTGATAGTTCCCTGTATTTTTCCAATGCAAAACACTTGTGGCCTTAAGTGGTCCAGGGTAGTACCAACCAGAATAGTACCACCCCATATCATACGTGGGTGGTGTAGAGATTATCCAGAATAAGTAGCAGCATTGTTCTCGGTCATCATAATCTACTGCGATATCCAAGACACCTATCCCGACTGCCGTTGTTCAACCGTGGACTTTTCCGGCTGATGATGATGATGATGAAAATACAAGATGATGGAGAATAATGTTTGTTAAATTTTTTTCGTTTTGATAAGTATGTTTGATATCTTTTTATTATACTAATAGGTAAAGAGCAGTAGAAACTAAACCAGTATCATAACTACAAGGAAAACTTACAAAAAGACCGTTATCGTCTTGCCCGAGAGACCCGAAGATATTCCCGTTGTCTCCAATTTTCTTGAGCCAGGTAACGTCCCTTGGATGTCTTGACATTTCCTTTGCAAAGTAGTACTGAGGGTGTCTAGAATCAAAAATAAAAGTTGTCTCACTGCTTCTAAATTTAATACGCTATGACAGCACTATGCTCAATCACCCAAAACGCGCGTGTAGATTAACAACCAAAATCAATGAGTTTGATTGAATGTTTACACACTCTTACAGCCTTACTAATAAACACTGTATAACGGTTGAATAGTTACACAATGTGTCGTTTCTTTGGATTTAGTTTAAAATTGATAAAGACAAATTAAAATCTGATAAAGACAGCATTAGTTTTAGTCTGTGATTCGGGTAGACGAACGTTACAGAGGCCCGCTATTAGAGTCATTTATTTTAACCTTCGTAAGTGCTCCGTTGGGGCCTATGAATAAAGCATTTTGAATTTTGAATTGTCAAAGAACAGCAAAGACAAAACACTTTGTAGGTAGACTATATCACCGTTACATACTCTTTATTAGTTAGGCTGGTTAGTCTCTTTCTAAGAGTATAAAAAGTAAATAATCTCAACTCGAATCTGAATCCTAGCCTATTCTTAAACTGCTCAGTCTAAAAAATACATCATGTAGGTGTGTAGGTACTTACTTTTTCGCTTCCTCCGGTGAAACGAAGACTTGTGCAAAAGCGCACGCAGCCAAAGCATTTAAACACAGGAAGTATTTCATCTTGATCTGTAAATAAAAATACACATGAAACATATTTAAATTTTACATCTGCTCTAGTTTTCCTGTGTCGCAGGTGGCATTGGCAATAGTCACACACAAATAAACACAGAAGAGTCACACGTGACAACAACAATCCTGGACGGAGTCCCTACTGTCTCTCCAGTGCAAATAAACGACACGAATATCCAAGGCACGACAGCAAACTTCGGCTCTTATTACACGACTGCACAAAAAGGAGTGTAAGTTTTTATTAGGGTTCATGTATGTACAAACCGGAAGACTTCACGAGCAAAGCGGTGGTACCCAGAAAGACACTCATATAGACGAGTACATATAATTAGAAAATTAATAGTACTTACAAATTTTGTTTCAGCAGTCTTCAGCTCAGCTCACCAGTTTGGATTGTGGCTCTCAATAGTCAGGGTACCTATTTATAAGGCAGCCCAGACTTCAGTTTATCTCTTGAGGTAAAGTCCCCCAGCTTTGTAAACGGGATAAAATTTTGTTTAGTTCGTGTACAGACGACGTGGTGTGGGGTGCGTCATTTGCAGTAAAGGAGTGTGTTCGTTTTTAATCACCTTCAAAAATAGAGGTGGGTCCCAATTAGTCTGTGTTTTTTTGTGGTTATGTTACTCGATCGTGTCAGCGTTTTTTTTTTTCGAATTCTTTATCTCCGCCAATTTCAATCGATTTGAATGATTCTGTTTTTAATGAGTAGGGTCTCAAGGATCCTTTCGTAAATCTTATGAGACTACCACCCTTAAGGGTGAAGAGGGGATGAAATTTCAAATACTGCGATATTTTTGTAGAGGTCGGTTCCCGCTTTTTTAAAAACATTTTTTTTTTAAATTTGCTCTCATATTACGGAATACGTAATTAGGCAGTGGTATAATAATAATTATAATTATTGCTTTTGTTTTGTAAAATCAAAAATCTCCTCCACACTATAAAATGTCCTCTCAACCAGTCATTATAGCATGTATAATATAGATTAGCGGATGACCGTTCCGCTATATCTGTTTTAGTTGACAATGTGTCTGGCGATAGATTTTCAATCTGTGGGTGGTAGCTAGGTGTTCGCTACCACCATGCTATTATTGCTTCACGATGTTTTCCTTCACCAAAAGCTGAAGCTGGTTGTAGGATCCGAACCACCGAGGGTGACGTCACTAATTTTGAGCTATCAACGCCATGTAACATATGTCAATTCGTCATTATATTGTACTGTAGTAGTATTTATTATTCGAATCTGTGTAGTAAAAAGACGTTATTGATAGTAAATAAGTTACGTCATTCGCCGCAGTTGAGTAACAAGACGTTGGTCCGTACTTAGTAATAAGTTTTTTTGTGGAAAAATATATTTTCCAGACAAGCTTTTATAAAACATCTGTCGTATAGCGTATCTGGAACTGTAATCTTGTGACCACCTTGCGGTTCCCTCATCAGGACCCTGGACATCGTCTAGGACCAGAATTAAGACAAATCAAACGAGTTCAAACTCGATAGTGTTACGTCGTTTCGTTATAGAGTTCCTATGGCTGCCTTCCAACTTCATTATCAGATCAGCTCGGTGACACATTATATTGCATTGTCATCCGATTTACATAATTATGTAGGTACCTGTAATGTATGATTAAGTAGGTAGTTGCTAATAAGTTTTATATTTTCATTGTAGGTATTCTTAAAATTGTATCGGTCTTTAGTCTCTTCGCAATAAACGTCATTACAAGAAGCTGTGTTTCTGTGGCGCTCCCGAATTCCCTATATTCCCTGAAGGCAGGGATATTTCATTGGCGACGAGTCTGGATCTACGCGTGCTGCGATCGTTGTTATCATGTCAGTGGGCAAAATTGAAGCGTTTCAAGTCGACGCCGAGAATAATTGGACTTTGTACGTGGAACGACTGGAACAATATTTTGTGGTGAACAATGTAAAAGAGGAACATAAAGTGCCTACACTGATCACGGTCATGGGAGGAGCGAGTTATGAACTACTAGTAACCTTGTGTACCCCGGATAAACCATCAGAAAAGAAGTTCGCGGATCTCGTAAAAATAATGCAAAATCACCTTCAACCAAAACCGAGTATTCTAGCGGAACGGTACCGGTTTAGAAAACGAAAACAAAGGCCGGGCGAAACGATAGCGGAATATGTGGCGGAGCTAAGACGGCTATCTAAAGGCTGCAGCTTTGGTGGTTGGTTACAGGAAAGTTTGAGAGATCAATTAGTGTGCGGATTACATAATGACGTCATAAGGCAAAGGTTATTTTCGGACGAGGATTTGTCGTTTGAGAGGTCGCTAAGACTAGCTATCGCAATGGAGGCGGCAGAGGTGAATGCGGCGGTGGTGGAAGGGCGCGAGGAGCACGGGGCTTGTCAAAAAAGCAAGGCTCTGGAGGTTACGGAGTGTCACGCAGCGCAAGCTCGGCGACAAGTGAACGCGGCACAACGCGGCGCGCCATGGAATAGCGGTGGCACGACCGCCCGGCGCGGCTATGCACCGGCTCAGGGGACTTCGCCCGGGACGTGGAATAAGACGACCAAAGTTGGTTATGAGGGTGGCAGTACACGGCCCACCGCTGGACCGAACTCGGCGGATCGTACACAGTGTAAGGTGTGCGGTCGGTTACACGATGCGAGGGCATGCAAGTTCCGAAATTATGTGTGCAGGGTGTGCAATCAACCAGGACATTTGAAGAAGATGTGCGACCGGCTGAGAGGTAATTCGCGTGTCAACACCTTCAATAATGAGGTACTTGGACCGGAAATAGAGGCGGACTCGGACGGCTCGGAAGAGGTAAATTTAAATATGTTTAATTTAGGCCCTGTAGATGGTACTTGTAAACCTGTCGAGTTGAATGTTTATATAGAAAATCAGTTGGTTCAGATGGAAGCGGACACAGGTTGTCTTATTTCTTGTATTAGTTATGATCTATACAAAAAATTATTTCCTCAAATGCCCTTACAAAAACATAATTTAGTGATGAGGTACTACACAGGCGAAACAGTGGAGCCAGTAGGAAAAATATCACCACTCGTACAATACAAGGATAAGATGTGTAAGCGTTTAGACTTGTACGTGATTAATAATGGTAGGAAGCCTTTAATAGGCCGACGTTGGCTTTACGAGTTCGGCATTGTATTAAAAGAAATAGAATGTAACGATGTGAAATGTGTAGCGCCACTCAGTGTAGAATCTCTCAGTTCCAGGTTCAGTGATGTGTTCTCGGAGGGGCTCGGTCGGTACACAGGCGGCGAGGTGAGGCTCCGCGTGCGGCCGGACGCCGCGCCGGTGTTCCTGCGCGCGCGCCCGCTGGCGTACGCGCTGCGCGAGCCAGTGGAGCGCGCGCTCGACCAGCTCGTGGCGGACGGCGTCATCTCGCCTGTTGAGACCTCCGACTGGGCTACGCCAATAGTACCCGTGGTAAAGCGTGATGGTACGATTCGGGTATGTGGTGATTTTAAATTAACTTTAAATAAGTGCCTCGAAGTTGACCGTTTTCCATTGCCGAAAGTAGAAGATTTACTAGCGAAGTTAGGAGGGGGAGTCAGATTTGCAAAGTTAGATTTATCTCAAGCGTACGCGCAATTTTTGCTCGACGAGGATTCGCAGAAGTATACGGTCATAAATACCCATCGCGGGTTATTTAAATATAAGAGATTAATATATGGATTGTCGTCCAGCCCGGGAATTTTTCAACGGAAACTCGAACAAATGTTCGCAGACGTGCCTCGAGTAGGAGTATTTCTGGATGACGTCATCATCAGCGGGAGAAGTGATCAGGAATTGGTAGACACGCTACATGTAGTGCTAGGGAGACTGCAACGTTTTGGTTTAAAAATTAAAAAGGAGAAGTGCTTTTTTTTTGCGGATTCGGTAGCTTATTTAGGGTACGTAATTGATAAGGAAGGGGTGCATACTAATCCCGAGAAGCTTGCAGCGATTAGAGAGGTAGCCTCGCCCACGAATACTACTGAAGTACGAGCCTTTATAGGGATGGTGATGTACTATGGGAAATTTGTCAAAAACATAAGTATGGTGTTGTCACCGTTATTTGAATTACTTAAAAAAGGAGTTAAGTTTGTCTGGTCGGCAGAATGTGAGAATGCATTTAACACAATTAAAAAAATGCTGACTTCTAGTGAGGTTTTAGCGCATTACAGCCCTAGCCGGCCGTTGATTTTGACCACAGATGCCAGTAGTATTGGTATAGGCGCGGTGATCTCTCACGTGATGGAGGATGGTCGCGAGAGACCCATTGCGTACGCGTCACGGGTATTGAACTCGGCAGAGCGAGCTTACTCGCAGATAGATCGCGAAGCTCTCGCAATCATATATGCGGTTAAGAAATTCCATCAATATCTATACGGCCGGAAATTTCTTCTCAGGACGGACCACAAACCGCTAGTCTCCATATTTGGACCGAAAGCGGGTATCCCGACCATGGCGGCGTCCCGTATGCAAAGATGGGCTGTTATACTCTCAGGTTACAATTATGATATAGAATACGTCTCGACCAGTAGGAATGGAGCGGATGCTCTATCGCGTCTGCCCACAGCGAAGGAAGGTAGGGTCAAAGCGGAGGTAACTTATATGAACTTCGTAAACAATTTTTTACCGATAACGCATGAACAAGTAAAGAGTGAAATTAAAAAAGATAACATTTTATGTAAAGTGGTCGTGTACTTACAGTCAGGATGGCCGACCCGTTGTAATGAACCGGAACTGCAACCGTTCTATACTAGGAAGCAGGAACTATATTTAGATGGAGGTTGCATTATGTGGGGATACAGAATGTTAATACCTAAATCCTTTAGGACGCAAATATTACAGGAACTACATGTAGGACATATGGGTATAGTAAAAATGAAGTCAACAGCGCGAAGCTACGTGTGGTGGCCTGGAATTGACGCGGATATAGAGCGCTCGTGTAGGGAGTGTCACACGTGTGCGCTGGAGGCCCCGGCGCCACCACGAGCTCCTCCTCAGCCCTGGGTATATCACGCCGAACCCTGGACTCGATTACATATGGACTTTTTAGGACCGTACTCAGGCAAGACATTTTTTGTTTTAATAGATGCTTCGTCGAAATGGATTGATGTTTTTGACATGACGCGAACGACGGCCACGGCGGTTCTGAAGGTTCTTAGGGAGATATTTGCTAGGTTCGGATTGCCCAAAGAGATAGTGTCGGATAATGGGCCGCCGTTTACCAGCGCAGAGATGAAGGCATTTATGGATAATAACGGTATCGTACATACTTTTACTCCTATATACCACCCGGCTTCTAATGGTGCTGCGGAGGGGGCGGTAAAATTATGTAAAAGAGCAATTAAAAAAGCCGAAAGAGATGGATATGATGTAAATATAGCACTGCAAGCTTATCTGATGTCGTATCGTAACACGGCTCACAGCACCACTGGGGAGTCACCGGCTATGCTGTTGCAGAGAAGAAACTTGCGATCTCGTTTAGACTTGCTTCGATCGGGGAGAAAGGTAGAGAATAGAGTGCAAGAGCAGCAGCAACATCAGGTGGAGAACGCTGGCGGCCAGGGGCGGAATTTCAGTATAGGAGAGGCAGTGTGGGTGAGAGATTATGGTGTGAATGACAAATGGACGAAAGGATATATTGAAGACTTTATAGGGGAACGTAATTTTAAAATAAGGCGGGAAAACGGTGCAGCATCGGTAAAAAGGCACATAAATCAAATTAGGCACAGACCCACGAGTATTTTGGCATATCCCAGTGGGTCAGAAATGTTGCGCAGATCATTATCGCCGTGTGTTGCCGACCGACCCCGAAGAGTTAGAAAACCAGTAGAGCGCTATGGTAATCCAGTAGCTCATTAATGTAATTATGGTAATGGTGTATTCTGTAATTGTGGTGATTAGTTCTGTGTGTATCAAGTGTCTAGGTAGTATGGGTACTTGGTATTTATAAAAATAAAAAAATATACTTAAGTAATGTTTCGGAATTAAGTACTTAGATATTTATTGTACCTAGTACCTGTACCCATGCCATGTACTTACTTAATTAAGATTGTTTTTGGTTAGTAAATATAGCGAGCTATATTGTTAAATTGGTGGTAGGGTGTAATGTATGATTAAGTAGGTAGTTGCTAATAAGTTTTATATTTTCATTGTAGGTATTCTTAAAATTGTATCGGTCTTTAGTCTCTTCGCAATAAACGTCATTACAAGAAGCTGTGTTTCTGTGGCGCTCCCGAATTCCCTATATTCCCTGAAGGCAGGGATATTTCAGTACCTATGCAAAATTTCGGCTCAATCGAACAACGGGAAGCGAGTCTAATTTAACTTGCGAGATTTTCCCTAAACAAATATACAATTTAACGCTTGTAAAAAAGTGACGTCACACAATTATATTGTTGTTATCAGAGGTGAAGCGACGACTTTGTAAAAGGGGATGTACATTATTACCTACGTGTTTTCCTTTTACAACCGTGCGAGTTCAATGTGTGACCTGTTGATAGTAATTATACCGAGCGAACATGATTTCGCGAATGTTTTTTTATTGGTGTCTATCGCTTTTAGTTTAGTTATTATACGCTTTTACGTTTTATAATTTTCAAAATAGTTTTTATTTCATGGGAGCCAGGAGGTGGATAGTGCAACTCTTCAGTGGCTACAAGTAACACCTTCGAATTTAGGTTCAGACGATACGTTTTGATGAGTTCAATAGATTGCACTTGAAGTCGATGTTCTCATGATGGAATCAGGAGGTAGAAGTTTGTTTTTTTGTTTCTCTGTCATTATTCTCCGTTTGACAAGTTTTTAGGTTAGTCTAAGCACAACCCTATGACTGCAATAGAAATTCAAATCTCATCCAATCAAACCGGGTAGTGTGTAACCCAAATCCATGCATTTTAGGAAATGGACCCACACCGGACATGTTACATGCTTCAATCACAGAGCGCTCTCTGGAGGCCTGTATTTACTCAGTATATACCGGTACTGGGCTCGGTTGCGTTGTTTGATTTAGTACGAGATTTCACGGAAAATTGCACATACTTTAGACTGATCCGTATGCCAGAGTAGATTCTCGATGGCTCCGTAGCTAAATTGATAGTTGTCATTATCATCAGCCGGAAGACGTCCACTGCTGAACATTGGCCTTCCCCAAAACGTGGCTACTCGCCTCTTGAACCGCCTTGAGAACCTTTCTTGTCCATCGGTTATCGGTTCTGCGAGCGATGCGGCCTACCCGTTGATAGTAACCCTGCCTGTAAAGCGAGGAGGTCCGGGTTCGATCTCCAGCCGAGGCAAACTTTGTGTGGTGAGCATTTTGGTTGTTCTAGGGTCTTGAATGTTTGTTTGTGTATGTATGCTACTAGCAACACATGCAGGCCTAGTACAGGGTATGTAAGCAGTATGTAAGCATTTATGTACACCCAAATAAGAAGTGGTGCGTTATTACAGTCGATATTATATCCTTTGTAATTAGGTAGACTAATTTACTAAGTGGTAGGACTAACTATTCTGGGAGTGTCCGATGGAAGGGTATTTCCGCTTTGTTAGTGTAGTTTGCCGCCAACGCCAATCAGTAATGTGCTACCATAAGAATGCTATGCTGAAAAGGTGGTGGAATATGTGCTCCTGAAAACCAAACTGTCACTGAGGGCTGTGCAGTTGGAGTCCCGCCACAACACGAATTTTAATTCTTTTGTGGTGAGAGTTCCAACTAGTCATCTAACGTCCTTCAATAGTGTGCAGTCTTGGCCGAAGGGTGTCGTGTTCCGGCGCTTCAGAGGTCGGCTACCGGACACCGAGTTACGTAGCACGTCGCTGCCTAAACGTGTGAATTAACTATAAGTATTATATTTTGTATGTATGTTAGTCTGTAAGGTATTTATTCTATGGGCCCGCTACGATGTACTGTTGCCTGCAATAAATGTATTATTATTATTATATTATAAGCCGTATCAAAAACCCAGTAATTTCACTGACTACTTTGCTCATCAAACCGGAACACAGTAACGGTTAAACATTACTGCTTGACGACATGCTACACGAGCAAAGACTTGTACACAAGTAAATAATCTGTTTTCAAAATTTAGTTTTAAATTCCCGTATTATACAAAACAATGAATCCGTGCCACTTCCCGTGCAGTGCCGAGTCAACATAATGGATGAGCATTGCATTTGGCGAGCGCCCAAATTTACTGCTAGATAGTGTATGTAGCGAGATGGCGGTACATAATGTGTCGTTCTAATATACGGCATTGGTTTTGAATTAACTTTGGGATTTCTGCTCTGACATGCATTTTATGAAAAGTTAAAAAAAATTAAAGTTACATTTTGACACGATGTTGGCTCAGTAAAATTACTTGGCTTATGAGACAATATCTCAAGGTAATGACAGTAAAGAGTGCACTGCAGTTGTGCACATCATTATTAGCTGGAAGAAGTGCGTGCTGAACATAGGCCTCCCCCATTGAACGAAGTCAATCTTAACCTACTTCTAATTTACTTCTAATTGTCATATCGAAATGAAACTTTGTATGTTCGGATGATAAAAGTATCATGGAGCTAATCTTTTGATGGATCCAAGAGGTGGATAGTACAACTCTTCAGCGGCTATAAGTAAACCTCTCGAGTTTGGTCTCATTTGATTCGTTTTGACGAGTCCAATAGGTTGCACTTGGTATCGAGGGTCTGATGATGGAACCACGAGAGAGAGGCGCGTGGTTTTAGTTTTTTAATCTTTTTGAACGGCCCTCCTTTTTAATGAAATCCTAAAAAAGGTGCTTACCGTTTCTCAGTTCTTACGTTTCTCGAGTTTCTTTTATAATATTCCGCCATAACGTCAGATTTGGATGTATGGGATATCGTTAGAATCCTAACATTATCCTGAGTGACACTGGCTGAGCAGTCATGTTTTTTTATGTAACTGTTGTACAAATGAAAAATATTATAAAGAGGTAAAAACAGCTGTTCCAAAATTGACCCACAAATCGATACGAATAATGTATTCAAAAACATCACAATATCAACCATAATTATGCCCCTAACTCCCAGTCCATATTAATTATGTTCGCATGACATAACTCAAGCAAAATTGGGCTCTATGTCACATGTTAAACTTCCTGTTACACGCCGCTAATGGACAATCCCCTGACCACATGACCATTTTATCTAGAGCTATAAAAGCTTGCACTAGCAATCCGTTATACAAGGTGAGTTTGAATTGGTACCTTATCCCGGAAGAGAGTGATTAGAACCATGATTGTAGATAAGTTCTGAGAACCTCCTTTGAAAAAAGGTCAATCAAAAATAATAAAAGACTTCAAACGTGAAGTGCGCGGCATTTTCTTCATTCTTTTCTGTTTCTACCACAGATATTAAGTCTGTGGTTTCTACTAATCAACATTATCATTTAACAAAGTTCAACACAGTTCAAGTGAATCAACGGATCTAGGGCTGCCCGGAAGTTCTGTACTAGAATTTTGACGTAAATTTTAAATACCTTTTCTTCAATGAAATATTTCTGAATTTCAAAAACACGTAAAACGAATGCTATTGACCTCCAGGAGTAGATTGACCTCGTTTCGGGATTATATAGCACTTTAAACTCAATCTGTATTTGTTTATGGCCACATAAAAATGTTTTAGGTCATTCAAATTGAAACGTGGGTGTGTAGTCAGTGGTAGCGACATCGGCCACCGATCTGTAGGTCGATGGTTCAAATCCTGAAACAAGCTTAAGGTTTCGGTAAAGGAAAATCTTCGTTATGTACCCATATCTTGATGGTAGAAGGTTTTCAGGTGCTCGCTTAGCTAGCTAATATCTATGCAAATAAACAAAAATTGAAGTGTCTGTTTGTAATATCAAAATAACAACTTTTTACCAAATGCATACGAAAGCATAGGTAATATACGACGGTAACTATAACAAAACAACCATTTTTTAAATTTTTGACTGTTTGTTTGTTCCGGGTAATCTCCGAAACGGCTGGACCGGTTTTGACGGGACTTTCACTGGCAGATAGCTGATGTTACAAGGAGTAACTTAGGCTACTTTTATTTTAGAAAAAGAATTAGGGTTAAAATAAAAACCATAAAATCCAATATCTCCGCGCGGGTGAAACCACGGGCAGCAGCTAGTACAATAATAAAATCAAAATCAGTCTATCCGTTTAGGAACTCCCACGCCACAGATACATAGATTTTTTGAATTGGGGGTTACATTAAATCGTCAAACAAAAATAGTCACACTAAGTACTACTTATTTGGGCTATTATGAATACCGCATTCTAAAGCAACATCTAATTTCCCCAAAAGCATCTTTATTTATTTACGAGCTCATCAAAATGTTTCAAGGTATCGTGTAAATACATGTGTAGGTATGAATGTGTGTGTCTTTATAGGTGTGTTTGCAGTGACAGAGCAAATAGCGGCATACGGCAGGCGGGAATCGTTGGTGTAGGCGGAGAGAAAAGGGTTATGGAAATATAGAGTGATAAAAAATTGTTTTAATTAGTTGTAAGTAATTCAGTTATTTATAACTTTGTTCAACAGCAGATTCGGCACGATTCTGGCGTACAATAGAATTTAAAGGTAAAACTTTTGGTTTTTTTTAATCTCCAAGTGAATTGAATTATAATCAGCTGATTTTATTATACACATTAACTTTGACTATGACTAGTAATTAATGTGGAATAATATCTCTATACAGGGTGAGTTTGAATTTATATGTTATTCTGGAGGGGGATGATTAGGACAATGGTTGTCGACAAGTTCTGAGAATCTCTCTTTGAAAAACATCATTAAACATTTCCAAAAAAATAAACGAAAAAACTTGAAACGTGAAGTGCGCGGCATTCTCTGCATTTTTTTAAGTCTCTTCTAATCAACATTATCATTTAACAAAGTTCAACATAGTTCAAATGAATCAGCTGATCTAGGGCTGCCCGGAAGTTCTGTAGTAGAGTTTTGACGTAAACTTTAAATGCCTTTTCTTCAATGAAAAATTCCGAATTTCAAAAACTCGTGAAACAAATGTTGTTGAACTCCAGGAGTAGTTTGACCCCCTTTCGGGATAACATACCAATTTAAACTCAGGTTGTTTAATAATAATTAATTCATTTTATTACAATCAAAACAAATAGGCCACTTAACCTATAGAAACAACAATTATTTCTAAATAAAACCGTGCAGCAGATCAAAGTAAGCCCTTAAGTAAGTAATGGTACAAGTACTTATACTAGGATTCGCTGTATTTTGAGAACTAGTGTCTCTCAGATATAAAAAATGAAAACAAACGATAAAAGAAAAAACAAAAAGAACTTAAAACACCACCTTAAAACGACAGACGCAATTTCAACTGCCCCAGATCTACATAAAACTGTGACGTACGAAAAAGAACAGTGGCTCCGCACACAAACTTTTACGAAAGAACTTTCGCTCCGCCTGTACCTCGTAACTAGGCCAGCAGATCTGCATGTTAGTGCAAACACCGAGAGCAAAGCTTTGCACCACAAAATCCAGTAATGGAGGAAAAAATATCAAAATTCCAGCTGGGAATATACGTGCAAATTAAATGTATACAGTAAGCTGTATGAGTACATTACTGTAAAAGTAAGTAAAACTTTTAACTTCATAAAATATTAAACAAACCGGCTATAACTCACGTAATTTGTTGATATTTTCGACCTAGGTTCCGAGCGCGTCTGACTCTCTTCCTCAGGAAGTGCACGCGGCGAGATCGCAGCGCAGTGCCATCCAGAACTTTGAAACACAAAGGCCTGCGCGGCACTGCAGTGCGCTCGTTACCCTGAGACATTAGGTATTACGTCTCATAAGCCCAGTAATTCCACTGGATACTCTGCTCATCAAACTGGAACACAGTAATGCTTGCACACTACTGCTTGGCGACAGACTTCACGAGCAAAGCGGTGGTAACAACCCAGACGGACACTCGCAGAAGAGTTAGTCCTCCCACTAACAAAACATACAGTAATCTTCAGTTTTCATTTCAAAATACGGAACCCTAAAAAAGCGAAGTGAATCACCAATCTACTCCAAAAAATGTATTTTTGAGTGTATTTTGGAGACAAAGGTAAAAGAAACAAGGCGTGCTATTTATAAAAATAGTATAATGAAAGGTTTTATCATAAACGTCCGCCATTAGAGCTTATTTCGCTGGCAAAATATTAAAACTGAATAACTCTCATAAAGTAGACTTTGAATAAGCTGGAGTTTCATTGCGGCGACACGCGATTTTTTCTCCTTGTAACTTTTATCTACAAAATACATTTGGGGTATGCAATGGAACGTTGCGAAGAAGCCTCGCGCACGATGACGACTTCTCATGTGTCATGATGACTTGTACCTATAGTAAGCCTAGTCTTAGGGGCACCTCAGACGCTCAAGCAAACGTGCGTTTGCTTGTCAGAATAACAACGCTTTTGCGTCAAGCACGCATTTCGAGTATCACGAAATTCGCGCTTGACGCAAAAGCGTTGTTATTCTGAGAAGTAAACGTACGTTTGCATAAGCGTCTACGCAGCCCCTTAGATAACATCAATACTTTTCTTTAGGCGAGAACTTCCTCGCCGTTCATCTACAGTGTAAATGAACAACATTTGACCACTAGGTCAAATGATATACCTACCTATTTATTGATCGAGAAAAATAAGTTATATTTTGCCGATGACAACTTCGGTCACTCTTCATATGATCATCACACAAATACCTACAGTTATTTACCTATCAAGACCATTCTTAGAAGCTCCGAATTAAATTCTGCGTTACTCACTCACTAAAACCGTTAGTAACTATGGTTAACTAACAGATATTTTTAAAAATTAACCCACAATCACGGGTTTCTTTAACATTTTGCAACCAACGGGATTTTTAGGCCACGCCTTCTGTCCATGTTAGTAACATGGTTTTTGGTCCAAGTTAGTAACACATACTAACAGTTTCCGTTTTTAGTGCCACATAAGTCTATAATGTATGTTTATCTTATTCACGTCTTTCACGTATGCAAGTCTTGCATGCAAGGTTGGCGTCACGTTTGCGTGCTATAACTATAAGTTCAAATCTTTTCGCGTGGAACCTGCAACATGCATACTACATTTCCACTGCTGAAACTGTAACATCTTGCACAATGGAAACGTGGCTTAAGGTAAGAAAACCAAAAGCTTAGCGATCGAAAAAATCTAAAAAAGTCGCGTCAATATAATAACGGAACTCCAGCTTAAGCAATTTCAATTTCCAAGCTTCGCGACTGCCTCTCTACGGATACATTAAGCACTTAACTATCACTGTCTGCTTGCTTTCTACTTGGCCCGTTTTATAATAAAATTGTAGGGAAAAATTTTCAAGCGCTTTTTTAGCTTTTATTTGCGTTTTAGATCGGCAGGTTTGAAAGGTTGATAACTTTTCAAATAAATGAGTGTGCTCAAGTTTGCGATAATAATTCTAATCCTATACAAGAGAAGAGATCTATTTTAGCGATACCTACTTTAGTCGATGATCCGACTCATACGATTAGATCAATCTCACACTTCTTCATAATTTAATGAATAACGACTAAATATTTGCACACCTAACGGTGAATATGGCGGTCATATGATAATTTGTCAACCTACTAACCCATATTTATGCAAATAAATTAATTTGAATTTGAATTTGAATTCTTCTACCGAAAGTTCAAGCTTTCAAAAAAGAAAAACATCATGATGCAACTATAGCATGGTGGTAGGGCATTTTCTAGAACTCGCCGGGCTAGTTACCGCCTTCATGATAAAAATCTGTACCACCAAGCACTTATCCGTCTCTTTCGGAAGATTGTTCTTCTTCTGGCTACTTCTTAGTAGGTATTAGCTTATACATGTCATTTCAAATTAAACTCTGAAGAATAACTAAGTTTCTCGCTCGAGTCAGGAGCGACGAATCGCGAGTAAAACCTTTTTTTTACACGACTGCGAAAAAGGAATGAAATGTTCTTTAGGTTTCAGTAGTTCGTTACGTTCTACACCTACATATTTATATATCAAAGCAATCACTATTCTACTGCCTTCCTACGATTAATCTAATTGTTATTCTTATAAAAAGTGGATAGCTCAAAAATCATTATTTCACCATCGTGAACATTAATTATTTAAATTATTTTCTGTCTCAACTTATTATCGAGTTAACATCGCAAAATTAGCCACAATTCAGCGAAATTTACGTGTATACGCGAAAATTTGCGGAAATTCCAACATTTACAAGCTTTTTGTAATGTTCTGAAATGGGTAATGCAATTATGTCGCATCTCCGGCGGCGGATGTGAATTGAATTATACTCGTTTTTGAATTAGCATTCATTTTAATTTACATATTTCTCGCGCTCCAAATATAATAAATATTATGTGAAAAAAATAGCCCGTGATATTGCTTAACTCTGGCTGTTTTGCGCAACGGGACCTAATAACTCAATTCTGAATGAGTTGGAACGTTGGATTTGAACGTTTGGATAATCAATATTCCTATCGGTCCACGTAATCCATTTGAGATTCCTCACACGGGCGGTGTTTGGAACGTTTGTCTGGAATGTTGTGGAGTGGAGTGCTCGTGTATGGCATTTTTTTTTTCCTTTTTTTTAATATAGTACATTACACTCTACGGCCACGTGGTGTATAAGCTTATAAGATTAGGTCATATATTAATAGAAATTAGTTATATATTCAAGATAAAAAACATCAAGGCGGGAAGAACTATGGTCTGAAAACTAAATAAAAATAAACGTTAGAACGTCGGATATGGCTATAAGACAAGAATAAAGTTTTCAATACCCATCGAATATAATAACAAAAAACAAGTAATTTTTCTAGTCGACTGGTTTTATTGTAATGAAGCATTAGGTAATGATGTAGATATGTACTAAAAGCTAAGAAATGTAAGTACCAGGTAAAAGGTAGGTACCAGGCATTGAACAGACTGAAACAATATCGACAATCGACTCCACTATTTGTTTTAGGTACCTATACATAATCTTCAATCAAATTCTCTAACTATCTAATAAGCCTGGGTATAAGCTGTCAATCACGTGCGTGGGCGTAATGGACGACCTGTCAAAACGTAAAGGCTAATCGTCTCTCCAGTCAGTGTGATATTTTTCTATATACCTACGTAGGGTTTTTAGTGGAGATATTTCTTTCGTCTCTCCAGAGACTGCGATATTTTTCTATATACGTGGGGTTTTAGTGCCGCTTTTTCTTTCGTCTCTCCAGTCACTGTGATATTTTTCTATACACGTGGGGTTTTATTGCAGCTATTTCTGTCGTCTCTCCAGTCACTGTGATATTTTTCTACGTAGGGTTTTTATTGCAGCTATTTCTTTCGTCTCTCCAGTCACCATGATATTTTTCTACGTAGGGTTTTTAGTGCAGCTATTTCTTTGGCAAAGTAAAGGAAAGTTTTATACATTTACAGCTTTACTAATTGTTACGGTGGTATAGTTACACAATGTATTGTCTTTGTTGTTCTTTGACAATTTTAAACTGAAACGAAAGAGACAAAACATTTTGTAACTATTCAACCCATACACAGAGTTTATTAATTAGGATGGTAGTAATCCCTACTAATATTATAAATTTGAAAATGTGTTTGTTGGTTTGTCCTTCTTTTACGCAGTAACGGGGCAACGGATCGAAGTTATTTTTGGCATAAATATAGTTTATGGACCGGAGAGTAACATAGGCTACTTTTTATCCCAGAAAAATGCACGGTCCCTGTGGGAACGCGGGTGAAAACCGTGGGCAGAAGCTAGTTGGTGTATAAATAAGTGAATATTGTACGGATGAATTTAGTTTAACTTTTATTGACCGGTCCAAATTTGGTAAAATTACAACAGCATTTCTACGATAAACTAGCTTTAAAAGAAGCGCCCTTTATCTAAACCTAATAAAACCCGGTTTAAACCGGCTGTCAATCTCGTCTGTTGTAATGGATGACCTGTCGAAGTGAGAAGGTTAATCTTCTCTCTCGTTACAATGACACTTATTTTTAGACACCTTTCAAGTGAACGCTCTACGGTGAAGCTACTCATTTACACGTCTGCCCAAAAAAGGAGTGTACTGTTTTCAGGGTTCATGTAGGTGGCTGTCAGCCACCATAGTAAGTAGGTATGTAAGTTTATTTATTCCACCATAACTTTTGAATGCCTGAATAGATTTAAATTTATGCGGCATCGTTATAATCTTTTTAACACCCTCTCTCGTAAAACTGATATAATTCCACCGGTTTTAAATATGTAAAGCGGGTCATAAAAAACGCGTGTGTTATCAAAGCAAATAGTTAAGTTATAGTCCATACAAATTCCATAACAGTATTATTTGCCATTTCAAATATGGAACTGATCGCCGCCGCACCACTCCAGCTAGTGAGCAGCGCGCTGTTGCTATTCAAGCGCGCTGGTAAAATGGCGGGAAAGCAACAGTGTGCATTCACAGATTGAGTTTATTTAAAATGTTTTTTTTTCCTGTTTACTCGCAAGTGTGTTAAAAAACGTCGTACGATATACGTGCGTATTGGTTATAACATGCTCGGCTCAATTACGCCCTCGCCTTCGGCTCGGGCTGAAATTCCGCCTCGCATGTTATAACCATCTTTACGCACTAATATCGTAATGTACTATTACATCATCTCGAGTGACACTGGCTAGGGCACAGTTTTACAATCCACAAAATTGATTTAATGATTGGATTGTAAAATCGTGGCTAGAACATCGTGTTTTGGTGATTGGGTTCGGTTGTGGTTCATGTGGTTGCAGATAAACCAGGTGGTAGGCTTAATTTCGAGTGTTCACCTGGGTGGATACCACCGTTTTGCGCGTATAGTCTGCCGCTAAGTAGTGAGTTCCGATTTGATGAGCAAAAAGGTCAGTGAAATGACTGGGCTAATGGTCTCAGGGTAAATATTTTCCTGCTGTGCCCCGCAGTTCTTTGAGTTTCAAAGTTCTGAGTGGCACTGCAATTGTCATAGGCTAAACGGTTAGCGTAATGCGGCTTACCGTCAGGCAAACGACCCGTTGTTCGTTTTATACCCATAGTACAAAAAAGTGAACGACCCATCACTCGTCTAGTTATCAAATAGTCTATACAAATAAATAAAATTGAAGTGTCTGTTTGTAGTACCAAAATAACAGCTTTTTACCAAATGCATAATATGAAAGTATATACGATACCTAATAACAAAACAACCATTTTTGCCTGTCTGTCTGTTTGTTCCGGGCAATCTCCAAAACGGGTGGGCCGATTTTGACGAGACTTTCACTGGCAGATAGCTGATATTATAAGAAGTAACTTAGGTTACTTTTATTTTAGAAAAAAATTAGGGTTCCGCGAAAAAAAAACATGAAATCCAACATCTCCGCGCGGGTGAAACCGCGATCAGCAGCTAGGATAAAATAAAGGTACACCCCAAGCAGCTTAAAACAAAATTAAAATGAAACCTACGATCCACTAACAAAAGAGTAAACACATTCCTACATAAAGTCTTGGTTTGAAACAATCCAATATCGAAGAACAGTAGAACCAGCTAAAAAATTCAAATTCACGTATCTTCAAAGTCTACACAACAGAACAGTAATAAAAGTCAAATAGTCTAGTATCGACAGAATATACGAGTGACGTTGGTTCACGTCTCAGAAACTGGAAATCTGCTAAGCAAGCAATTTCGTGATTAAATTCTTCGAGAGCGGGTCGCGGCGGATATAAAAACTTGATCGTCAAACGGCCTGAGACGCTACCATTGGTTATTCTTTTACTAATTCGGAATTATTGCCTCATGAATTTAATTTTTTTTTTTCAAGTTTTGTGCGGATTTATCACACTCGCGGAAACATGGTTAGGAAATCCGCTACTAAACTGGAGAACACGTCCACCAAGCCGCGCTCGGCCCACGCTGTTGATTATCTCTATGACCTATAACTAGAGAGTACTTATAGAGAAGAGAGATACGCCTTCTCTGAGAGAATGCCTATAGGTATATCAGCAGTGAGATCGTAATGGGCTGATGGTTGACAGGACATAGGTTTTGAAAAACGTTCCAGGCCGAAACTATAACATTTTGTAAAAATTTATTAATCGACAATAATTATTTATTCCAGAAAAATAATCATAATTAATTTACATTGCTTACCTAGCTGAATTAGGTTTCCGCGCAAAAAAATAAAAGTCATGAAATCCAATATTTCCGAGCGGGTGAAACCGCGGGCAGCAGCGATAATAAAATATGTTAGCTTACTAGGTATTTATTATTTTACTATTGTTAACAAGGCAATACACTTCATAACCGGATTAAATAAAATAGGACTGTAAAAGTCGAAGTTTTGTCGAGAATATTTAGTAGGGGGCGCCCGCATGTCAGTGAGGAAATTGATGTCTTGTGAAGTCTCGTCTGCTCCGATACTTGGTGACGGAATGAACCGATTCTTTGGAACATTGTCGCACTGCCGCATCGTATGATGTGGGTAGTTACTGTAAGAATAAAGGTAGAATATGGTGTAGTGCTGTGGTGCTACGCTATGACGTCAGCAATTCAGTGCTACGCCGTAGTCTCCCCTGCGCTACGCAAGGGGAAGACGCGGGGAAAGACATCAGCCCTCATTGAACTACGAGTGAAAATACACGTGTGTCGATTATTCAAACCGAGTGGTCTCATTTCTGAACCTAACATTGCATAATACACTAGATTTTGCGCGCTGCTTCTCATGAGTGCTGTACCCCTAGTACGAGTTTTGATAGTTTTCGAATACTACATTTCGTATCGTTTGCTCCCATACATTTACGTGCAGCGCCCCTAGCGAAAACTTGGTGGAACTGAAATCGGTAGTATGAGCTATTTCGAATCGGAAACATTCGCCTTTGCCCTGTAGCATATAGGGCTTCCTATTAGTGAAAGAATTATTAGAACCAGGCCAGAGAGTTGTTTCAGAGATTAGCCATAACTAGGGTGTATGATTTCGGGAGGTTTTCCATTTTAGGTATTTCAAGCTTGCACATCAGCTTGTTTATCAGCTAAACAAACTATCATACAAACATTGCAAGTCAAATATAAGCTTGTAAATAATAATCAACTAATCATTCCGCTGTTCCGAAAATGAACACGACGAGAAATCCTATGCTATAAACATAAAGTTAAAGTAACAAATAAATAGGAGAACACCTAAACCGGATTATTCAATTCCATGAAACATCAAGGAAAAGTGCAAAAGCCAGTTGTCTATTTTCTCATAAAATTTGTATAAAAACAAATTTCCCCCTTGAAATACAGGGCAAGATAATCCGATAACCCTCATTTGGTATGCACACGGTATTATCCTGCAAGCATTCTTTTCAAGATTTGTAAATGAATGGATATAAAAAACAATATTTATTAACAATAAAATAATGGGCACCACAACCAATACGATGGATTTGGAACGCTGGTGTATCGTGAACTTAAGATCGTAAGAGTCGACTTGGGTATAGAAACTACAAGTATTCTAATCTGAAACCAGATCCTTTCATTTCGCACTTACACTATTAATTACTTCTACCTTCCTCACAAAACCTTCCCCTACAGATGCCACAGAACAACAGACAGTATTAAAGTCGGCTTTGATACGGAACACTTCATTTGCGTGCTGGAGACAAAAGTCTGTTAGTGTTTATGCTTTACTTCTACCGGTGGTTACATACAGAGTTGGTTTGAAGGTGAATAAGTGCTTTCAGTACGTCTGCCTTTGTTATTGAAGCTGAGTGGAGTGGATTCCTGCTCTATGAATATCATTCCACTAGGTATAGGTAAAGTCGCAGTAAGAAAAGATTCGTCAACTTAAGGTCTATGTTTCTTTGCGCAGTAGTAGGGCTCCTTGCTTAAACGTATTTGTCTAGTTTATACCAGTAATGCGTTTACGTGACAACGATTCGGTTATAATAAGATTTATTAATAAAGAGAGAATTAATGTGGAGATGCAAGTGATATTGTCAGACTTTGACAGTTATATAAAACAAATTTGATTAAATTTTCTTCATAGGCCTCTTCCTTTAAAAAGGTTTTATTATGATGTAAACTAGACATTGGTCAAAGGTGAATGCTCTTTTAACCTTTGGTATCACTGCATTAAATAATAGTATTCTATACAGTAGTCTACTTCTGTATCAAAAGGTACTAAGTGTCCTTAAGTTATAAAGAAAACAATTTGGAAAATGATGAAGGTAGGTATCTATGGGCGCAGCCGTGACGCCATCTAGTGTATACTCTAGGAATCACAAATGTCAAAATAAAACCAATAGATGGCGCTGTAAAAATATTTTTAAACATGGCAGTATCTGTTCTTTTTATCTGAAATTAATTAATTGAATAAATATATTTTAAAACCTACTGCTCATTCCAAAATGTTAGTTTATTTATATCAATAACATTTAATGATTATCTGTATTAATTTTGGTAGGCTGAAGATTATTTGTTCGTCAACAAAGTTTTCACGATTAGATAGAAGGTTAAGATGGCGCCTCGCAAACCATGTGTATCCGGGAGATTGCAATTAAGTTTAATGTTTGTAGTAAATTAAATTATAAAAGCTAAAATGTTTCAAAAATGGTTAACTTCTATATAAAGTATTTTTCATAATTTTTGGTTGTAATATTAATTTTATATGTTTTATGATTATTGAATTTGACTTTCTGTGGTCTGTGTGAAAAACGAAAGGGAAAAGGGGCAATTATTGCTTGGCGGTCTTGCTGAAATGTTCTTGGATTGTTTTGTAAATGGTTGAGTAAAATTGTTGTAATTGGAATAAATCATTATCAAGTGTTCAAGTGTTTTTAAAAATGGAGTTTCCTGGTGAAGCGCCGACAGCAGCGGTGGGATCACAAGCCAGTGTTCCTCAACCTCCGGACCCGACTTTCACAATGGACCAGGGAATTTCGATACGCGGACGACGTCTTGAAATGGAGAGCCTACACTTCAGACCAAGCCTCCAACTACGCCGAGTATGCTACCACGGCGTGGACTTTGTTTAAAAGAGTCAGACCAGAAGCTGCGGATGCGGAGGTGGTTGACGCCCTAATCACAGGTATTTATCCCGAGTTTGTACGTTCAGAATTATTGCGTAATACGCCCGATTCCTTGCCCAAACTTATATCTATTTTAAAAACCTATCGTAAACGGAAATTTGAGCCTTCTAAAATGAACAGTGATAGGTCTGACTTCAAGAAGCCGCGTTTTGCTGATCCAAACTCGTTTAAAAGAGACAGTGTCAGTACTTGTTTTAATTGCAATAAACCTGGCCATCGCTCCCGTGATTGTAAAGAAAAGGTTGTTCTTAGACATGAACCTCTGGTGGCACAACTCAATGGAGTTTCCGGTCAGCTAAATGATACTAGCATTAAGACTATAGAGTGCAGTTACTGCCACCGTAGGGGTCATGTTGAGAAGAACTGTTACCGACGTCAGAATGATGAGCGTAGTAAGAACCAAAATAATAAATCGATAAACTATTGTAGTTCCACCGATCGTAGCATGACTACAGTAGAGATAGGTAAAAGAAATTACCCTTGCCTTTTTGACACCGGTGCCGATTGCTCTTTAATTAAGGAAAGTCTTTCTCTCTCAGTGCCAGGGAAGTGTAAATGTGTTGACGTGACATTTTCTGGAATAGGCGGTTCACCAGTAGTTTCAAGCCAGAGTATCACGACATTAGTAAAGATAGACGGCACTTACGTGGAGCTAGAATTTTATGTAGTGGGTGATACTAAAACTCAGTTTGATGTTATCATCGGATATGACCTTTTGAAGGTGCCAGGACTCAGTGTGACTCTCAGAAAAGATAATATTTCAATAAAACGTGAATTTCAATTGAATGTGTGCACAGTTAATAAAGAGGAAACTTCAAATCTTGAAACTGACATTTCTGACCCCGAACAGCTTCAATCACTACGCAAAATTCTTGACGAATTTAAGGACAGTTTTACAACTGGAAATCGCGTTTCGAGGGTTACAACCGGAGAGCTGAACATAAGATTGAAGAATCCTGATAAAATCGTTCAACGGCGACCCTACCGGTTGTCACCCACGGAGCGTGATAAGGTCAAAGAGATCATTCAAGATTTGAAGAGTAATGGCATCATTCGAGACAGCTCGTCCCCGTTTAGTAGCCCCATTTTGCTGGTGAAAAAGAAGGATGGAACCGATAGGCTCTGCGTAGATTTTCGGGAGTTAAATGCCAATACTGTTAGGGATAATTTTCCTTTACCTCTGATTGCCGACCAAATCGATAAATTAGGCAAGGCGCGCTATTTTACTTGCTTAGATATGGCGGCTGGTTTTCACGGTATCCCAATAGCATCCGACTCTATAGAAAGAACGGCATTCGTAACCCCCGATGGTCAGTTTGAATATTTACGGATGCCATTTGGACTTTGTAATGCACCGTCTGTATACCAGCGTGCCATTAACAAAGCTCTAGGCGATTACAAGGACAGTATAGCTTATGTTTATATAGATGACATCCTGATTGTATCGGAATCAGTGGATCAGGGTTTGCTAAATCTTAGAGCAGTTTTAAACAGATTGACTAACGCTGGGTTTTCTTTGAATGTTTCCAAGTGTTCATTTCTTAAAACAAAGATTGAGTATTTGGGGAACATCATAGAGGGCGGTACAGTCAAACCGAGCCCTGGAAAAGTGCGGGCCCTGGCCAACTCTCCCGTTCCCAAAAATGTTAAAGAAGTGCGACAGTTTAATGGCTTAGCTGCCTACTTCCGTAAATTTGTCCCTAACTTCTCCACTAAAATGGCCCCGTTATATGAATTGACACGAACTAATGTTCCATGGGAATGGACTGAACGCCACGAACTAGCCAGACAAGATATTATTGATCACCTGACGTCTTCACCTCTTTTAACCATATTTGATCCAAACTCACCCACTGAGCTGCATACAGACGCCAGTTCTCTGGGCTACGGAGCGGTTCTTATTCAAAGACAAGATAAAAATCCACTGGTGATTGCTTATTTTAGTATGCGGACGACCGACTGCGAGCGCAAATACCATTCGTATGAATTAGAAACACTCGCAGTCGTGAAGGCCATAAAGCATTTTCGACATTTTCTCCACGGCAGAAGTTTCAAAGTAGTTACTGATTGCAATTCCTTAAAAGCTTCCAGTCACAAACGGGAATTGACTCCGAGGGTTCATCGATGGTGGGCCTTCCTACAAAACTTTGATTTTACAATTGAGTATCGGAAGGGTAACCGTCTCGCTCATGCAGATTATTTCAGTCGAAATCCCATCGATACTAACCAACCCCATTTACAGCGCTCAGATTGTAGTAAAAAACGCCTTGGCAACGAAACTTCTGCTGTAGTAAAATTTTCGGTTAATTCAGCTACACTGGACCATAACTGGCTCCTCATAGAACAAAAACGTGATACCGAATTAAAAAATATAGTAGAACAATTAAAAGGTGACTCGATTCCCAAGACTATAGCAGATACTTACGTTATCTCTCAAGATAAATTATTGAGACGAAAGGTTCAAATTCAAAGCAAGACTCCCAAATTGATAATAGTCCCTCGCAATTATAGATGGAACCTCATCAGCCATTATCATGATGCGCTACACCATTTTAGTTGGGAAAAGGTTCTAGCTAAGTTACGCGAACAGTATTGGTTTCCTATGATGACCCGATTAGTAAGAAGATATGTTGAAAATTGTGTAAGTTGTAGAGTGCGTAAGGGTGTTTCTGGAGCTCGTCAAGTAACATTACACCCAATAGATAAAGTCGCTATACCTTTTCATACTGTCCACGGCGATATCACTGGTCGAATGAATGGCAAGCGTAATGAAACTGAGTACGCTTTCGTTTTTATTGACGGTTTTACAAAATATATTCACATGATTTACACAAATGATCGCACTACGGAAACTGCGATCAAATGCTTTCAAAGCTTAATATCTATTTTTGGCACTCCCACTCGGTTTATAACTGACCAAGATAGGAGCATGACATCTCATGAGTTTAAAAGTTTTTGCGAACGGTATGGTATTCAGCATCACATTGTCGCAAAGGGCGCCAGTAGAGCCAACGGGCAGGTAGAACGTCTCATGAAGGTTATCAAGGACAACATGTCGGTCATAGAGCAGACTAAACCGTGGCATTTAGCTTTGCAGGAGTTGCAGTTAGCAATAAACTGCACTGTGTCAAAAAGTACAGGCAAAAGTCCCATGGAGATATTACTTGGCAAAAGGTGCTCTCCACCTGGAATAAAACTTTTGTTGATCGACGACGATGAAGTTATTAGCGACCTCGAATCTTTACGATCGTCTTGCAAAGATAGGATGGACGAGCGATCTTCTCGAGATAAGCAGCGCTTTGACAAGGGAAAAGCTCAGATTCGAACTTTTAAAGTAGGTGATTTTGTTTTGATGCGCCGTCATGAACGACATACTACTAAACTAGGTCCAAAGTTCGAAGGCCCTATGGAGGTTCTGGCGATCTTACCAAACGACCGCTACAAAATTAAACATGTTAATCTCCGAGGCTGTTCTGAGAAGATCGCTAGTCACGATTCATTAAGACCTGCTCCTTTAGCTCAGACAGACCCTTTTGAAAGTGAAGAAGAGGAATCGGCCGTATGGGCAAATGTTGATCAATCGGTGATACCTGGTGATTTAGGTGCTTCCAACTCTGAATCTCGTAATGATTGTTCTGATATGCCCATTAATTTTGGTGCTTCTACATCTGCTGATGTTTGATTTTCTTGTGTTTTATTTTGTTGATTTTATTACTGAATGTTTTATTTGATTTACTGTTTTTATGTTGTAGCTGATGTTTTTTTTTTTTTTTTTTGTTTCCTATCCAATTATCCTTCCTTAAGCACGGACTGGCCATCCTGTGCATCCTTATATCCTGGTCTTGAGAAGGCTAGATCCCAGGATGGGTGATGCCTGTTTGTGGCTAGATCCCAGGATGGGTGATGCCTGTTTGTGGCTAGATCCCAGGAAGGGTGATGCCAACATGTGTTTTTGATTTTGTGTTTTGATTTTGTGCGGATGGGCGATGTTGTTGGCTAGATCCCAGGAAGGGTGATGCCGTGTGTGTTTTTGATTTTCTGTAATATTTAATTATTACTGTTGGAGACGTGACCTGAAATTTTTATTCATATAATTGGGTGATGTTATTTTGGAATTACTACGAAATGTTTTGTTATTACTGATTACTGAAAATTGAAATGTTTTAATGATAATGTAATGATTTAATATTAATGTAATGATTTAATTATTAAGTTTATACTTAACTAGATTATTCTAGTGATTTAATTATTAAGTTTACAGTTTGTTTTACCCTAAGTTAATTGTTAATTCTTCTTCCAATTTATTCTTATGTAAAATTCTAAAACTATTTTCATTTTAAATAAGCGCCGAGAGCGCGCTTGAGTCAGTATGGCCGTATGGGCGCAGCCGTGACGCCATCTAGTGTATACTCTAGGAATCACAAATGTCAAAATAAAACCAATAGATGGCGCTGTAAAAATATTTTTAAACATGGCAGTATCTGTTCTTTTTATCTGAAATTAATTAATTGAATAAATATATTTTAAAACCTACTGCTCATTCCAAAATGTTAGTTTATTTATATCAATAACATTTAATGATTATCTGTATTAATTTTGGTAGGCTGAAGATTATTTGTTCGTCAACAAAGTTTTCACGATTAGATAGAAGGTTAAGATGGCGCCTCGCAAACCATGTGTATCCGGGAGATTGCAATTAAGTTTAATGTTTGTAGTAAATTAAATTATAAAAGCTAAAATGTTTTAAAAATGGTTAACTTCTATATAAAGTATTTTTCATAATTTTTGGTTGTAATATTAATTTTATATGTTTTATGATTATTGAATTTGACTTTCTGTGGTCTGTGTGAAAAACGAAAGGGAAAAGGGGCAATTATTGCTTGGCGGTCTTGCTGAAATGTTCTTGGATTGTTTTGTAAATGGTTGAGTAAAATTGTTGTAATTGGAATAAATCATTATCAAGTGTTCAAGTGTTTTTAAAAATGGAGTTTCCTGGTGAAGCGCCGACATATCCTTACCCTGACTGTACATTACTGAATAGGCCTTAATAAAAACAATTGATGACCGATTTGTATTAAGAATAACTTCTTAGTTAAACGAGACCGTTAACTGCTGATACCACTACTTATACTTTTCCCAAACTTTTGAAGAAAGCACATTATAACCAAATTAATCCAACATAAAGTATTAAATTTTCATTCGCACTTTATTTTGTTTTTTTTTTTAATTTTGATAATTAATGCGCTCTAAATTCAAGCTCTAAAATATTAAACAACGTGTACCAATCAATTAATACAAAAATTTTAATAAAAGTACGAAATGCTGCAAAACATGCCGTGGCGTGGTAGCAATAATCTAATAGCAAATTACATTCGGCCCTAGTTTTCCAAAGTCCAGACAGAACCTTTCACAAAACTAATATCAGACTTCACAGTTCCGTCTAATTTTCTAATTAAATTAAACAAACGTTCCAAACAGTTCTAATACCGTAGTTTTATGCCGAGGCGTCTGCATAATGAATATTCAATGTGTGTCCGCTGAAAGGTATTAATTATGCACGGTTTTCGTCCTACCCTAAGATATTAAGGGGTGTAGGGCCGGGGGTTGCTAAATGTGATACGTCTGGCTAATAGGGTAATGGTGATATGTGATTATAAGTGTTGTTAGACAGTCGTAAACCGATACTTAGGAGTTAGGTCACATAACTTCAGAGCCGACTCCATATTGTTTTAGGCTAGCGTTTGAATCTATCTTTCAGGAGTAATCTGCGTGTGTGTAGCCTAGACGGGTACCGTTTTGCTTATGTAGTCTGCTATTACCATATTTATGTTAAGGTTTGTTGAGCAAAGTAGTCAATGTAATTACTGATGTCTCATACAAGGTTGCGAGCAGTGCCACGCAGGACTTTCCGTTTCAAAGTTCTGAGTGGCACGCAATTGTTATGGGCTGGCGTGATGATTACACAAACCAACCGGACGTCTGGAATAAAAAAAAGCTTTAAGATACTCAGGTTATGTCGATTGGAACACACATGGCTCATCAAGAAGTCCACTCAGCAGTACGAATGATAATAATATAATTTTAGGCTTACCTCGAAACAGCCAACCAAGTTTTGTTTCATCCTAAATTTCACTAAATCTTTCAATACAAGAATTTATACTTTGTTGCCATATTTTTGAGTACCTAGGTACAATCCTCATTGAATAGACCGAAACTCAAGCCTTACGATCAAATTATTTCAATCTACATTTTCGCTTCCATACAATGTCCTAGACAAATAGACATAGATATTTAGACTTTTAAAAATACAACTCTTTATATTTTTGAGAGCCCCATCGCGCAGTAAAATTTTCGTCCCAAATAGTTCTGAAAACGCGTGAAAACTATCCTAAATTTCAGCAAAAAAGACACCAAACTTCGCCTTATCAGCATACGTAGTAGATACCCAACGTTTTAAAGCCCAGATTTTAAGCGTGGCGTCGCTTCGCAAATCCGCTGAGTGTACAAAAAATCTCTCTTCACAAAAAACGCGACGTCCGCTGAAATATGGCATTCCCGCTATACATTTCAACACGAAACACTTTGCTTATGCCCGGTATATGAGCTGTTTCAGAATATAATGGCAGCTAGAGAGTGGAATTCCGGCCATTCTAATCTCCGGCATGTTCTGCCAATACCTTTTACTTCATGGCGGATGTTAATAAATAAATAGTCTTATGTTTTCTCTAATTACATTTTGGAGGTCCATTTACTTGTATATAATATAAACAAACTAGCTTCTGCCTGCGGGTTTCACCCTCGTTCTCACAGGAACCGTGCATTTTTCCGGAATAAAAAGTAGCCTATGTTAATCTCCGGTCCATAAACTCACGCCAAACATCACGTAAATCCGTTACTCCGTCACTGCGAGAAACAAACTAACAAACGTACAAACACACTTTCGTGTTTATAATATTATATTAGTAGGAGTAGGATAAATAATATGGCAGATCACAAATCAATGAAAAAGATAGAAATTTCAACTCAAATCATGCCTTTGGTTGGCATAGTTATTTTAATTACTCAGAATAATTCCGTTTAGAAATAGGAAGCAATTTTTTTCTTTATATTTCGGAATCCCATTTCGACAGAGAAATACTGTCGGGAGTATATCCGGGTTTATGCAGCTAAGTTGGCGAATTTACAGGGGAAATTTTTCCAGGGAACGATGATAAACAGTAGCTTCTTACACGAAATCATTACGAGTGAAATTACCCTGATCACTATTATTTATGTCATTGCTAGATATCCGTCAAATTTGTTAAGTTAAAAAACACGGACCTTACGAGACTATATTTATTCCTTTTATTATAGATAGTTTAGAGACATCTCGTTGGATGTTACGTAATGATCTTATCATCTTGGTCCCATACTCTTTATATTATATATAAACGAACTACCTAACTCTACAGACCAATTCACTGTATTGTTTGCAGATGATACGACCGTTTTAACTAGAGAGCGTACTGTTGAAAATGCAACTAATACTACGAATAAAGCGTTATGTGACATAATAGAATGGTTAGAAGCAAATAACTTAAAAATAAATACAGATAAAACGAAATTTATGAGATTTTTGACATATAAAAGTAATAATACTAGAGACAAAATAATGTATGTAAGAAAATAAATAAATTTGTATTTGCACTACGAAAAATAAAAAACATTACAAACACTAAAACAGCAATGGTTGTATACCACAGCCACGTGTGTTCCATTTTGAGGTATGGTTTAATCATGTGGGGAAACTCAACAGAAGCTCAGAGAGCTTTCATTGTGCAAAAAAAATGTATTAGATCAATTTTTGGTCTTAAATGGACAGAATCATGCAAGCCCATATTTGTGGAACAGAAGTTGCTTACACTACCTTCTTTATACCTATTTGAAATGTGCAAGTTCGTTAGGAAAAACCAGTCACTTTTTGAAACCGATGAGAGATCAACGCTTAAAAGAAAAATAGTACAAAAACCACTTTTGGTACCGAAAAACAGACTGAAAATGTGTGACATGAATTGCTATCATATGGCCATAAAAATTTATAATAAATTACCTATTGACCTGAGAGAATTACGTGACATACAATTTAATAAAACACTGTATAAATGGCTTTGTGACAAATGTTTTTATAGAATAGGGGACTTTTTTAATTCTAAATTTATAAAATGATGTGTAATTTTCTTTTTATTTAATTATCTTATTGACTGAATTGTATACTATTTTATTGTAATGCTTATCGGTGTAGATTATTAGACTCAATTTTTGTTTTTATGATGACATTTAATTTTTTTTGTGCCATAAAATTGTAACTTAAAACTATAATTTAAAAATTTGCACGACTATGTAGTCGAATATAGTGAAACTATATAATGAATGACATGTACTTACCTGAAATTACCTATATTCACGCAAATAAACGATCATTTCATTTCATTTCAAAAATAGACACGCTGAATGTGGCTTTCAAGCGCAACTGAAAGACCACTTACTTACTTGTAAAGTGCTAAACGAACATTTTTAAATAGAAAGTAATTAATTTGATATTCCAAAACTTGACGAGAATAGGGTTGCCTAAAATAAGCAGAACAGTATAAGTTAGAATGAAAACGACGGCGGAGTAAAGTTAGTATTAGCAACAAAGATAGTAAGTAGTACTTACTTATATAATAATAATACAATGAAAGGATAATACATATATAGAAAGAAGTTAATCCCGAAGAACTATACAACAAAAAGTAACAAAAAATTACAATTATTGTATCCAAAAACTAAGTAAAAATTTTAACGACCAATATTTTAGCATAGCAAAACTTGGTTAGGCCGGATATTCGGCCAAAACAAGGACAGACCATGCAACATAGGCAACATATAGGGAGAGGACAAAACTAAAAACAAAAAATGACATTTTGCCCAGAGTGAGCTTACTGTGCTGACCTGAAATTAGAAATCTTTCCTATGATGTGGTTTGCGTAACTTTTTGACCTCATATTTGAAACCGAAAGAAGCGGAAAAAGAACTGACTTTTATCATCTTACTTCATTACACCATGATCCAGATCGATAAAACCATTTCCGAGAAATTGATGATCTAGTTACTATTACTACTATCTAGTTACTAGTAGACTAGTGACAAATACAAAAAGACATTCGCGACGAATGTAGAATCTTCTCCCTTTATGAAGGAATTTTTTTTTCGATCCAAATTACTCGTTTCTTTAAATAAGCCAGTGATATTGTAGATTTGTCATGATCTTCACCCATGACCATGTCACACGTCACTTAGTGTCAGGTGAGATAGTGGACCAAAGCTAATTCATCATCAGCCTTTGACGCTCCCGCTGCTGGGATACTCCCTGATACTCCATTCCGAGCGCGCTGTCGCTCCATTTTTTGGAGTCCAAGTTTCTGCGTCTCGGGTACTGCGAACTGAGCGCGAAATGGATCATCATATTGGCCACTAACGAAGAATTCGAACGTTGGATTTCATCATCAGCCGCAAGACACCCCACTGCTGAACATAGGCTTCCCCCATAGAACGCCACTTGGATCGGCTACTCGCCTCTCAATGTGTTAGGCTACTTGCAGTGAGAGATAATCCTACCTTGGGCTCTCAAGATGATACTTGTCACGAGTCATCTATCAGTTTGTATTAGGGATCTGTGAAAGATAATTCTATATCGTTTTTTTTTTGAAAGCCACCTTTTCAACTATGACATTGGGCATTCTAGACCACTGTGACGAAGACAAACGCACCGATGACGCGTGCCTCAGCGAGTTGTGGAGAGCCGCGGTGTGCGGAACGACGCGGGGGGAGCGGAGGCACACCCAGCTCGCGCGTCCTGTCGCGGCCGCAGCCAGTGTTGCCGTTTTGGCATTTTTAATGCTAAATTTGGCATTTTTTAAACCCGTTAACATTAAAAATTTGCCTTAGCACATTGCATGTTTAGCATTTTTCGGATTTTACGTGCTAGTGATGGCAGCACTTTCTATGCGATTGGCAAAATGTTATTTACTCTTTGCAAAGGATAGAACTAAACCCAGACCAGAAAACAGATCACAGGGGTTAGAGAGTCGCTTGTGATGCCAATGCCTATTGATTTTTAAGATGGCCAATCAATATCACAAGAACACGAACATATTGATGAACCACAAGTATTCTTTGATTTGAAATTGAAATAAAAGTTAAGTTTATTATAATAACAGAAAAAGTAAACAACATAAACTAAAATAACTAAATAAAATACACACTAATTTATTTACAATCTTAAACTAATAAAATAAAATAACTTACGATTATTATCATTTGTTATTCATTTCAACAAGACTTGGCAGTTAGCATTTTTTAGCAGATTCGAGAATGATCTAGCACTTTTTAGCATTATTGCCCCCAATATCTAGCATTTTCTTCAAATAATAAAACGGCAACACTGGCCGTAACCGCCGGGCGCCGCCGCTGCAGACACAACGAGCGCCCGCGCAGAGCACCCGTATTGCTAGTTTTTCGCGCACACACAGTTTAGGTACGTATTTACGTTTACGTTTACATTGTCACTAATTTTAATTATACGAGTTATACTTATTCAAGTTATCACTGTTAGGCATCGCATCTACGACACCATCAAACATACTCGCTTCGAGGTCTAGAGTGCCCAATCGGGTTTTTGGGAGCAACTTTTTCACCACCTCGTTCGTTACACTCGCGTCGATTTGCTTGATGGTCTAGAATGTTCAATGAGATATTCGTACTACCTACTCTTATTTGACTTAAATAAGAGTATATTTTTATGTTTTTTGCAGGAACTGTGTTAATTGGTTAATTTTTTACTAGTTATTATTTTGTTACAGGTCTGATTCGGAATACGAAGAGTCCGTTGTACCCGCTGCAACCTTCGCGGTATCTTCACTGCAACCAGCTACCTAGCCGAAGGCGCCTGGCAGAGCACCGGTCCAACCGGCAGCTTCCAAGCCATCAACATCGAAACAGACCAGGATTGCGCCGGTGCCTAACGTAGCTGACTCCTTGCAGGACACCTCCGAACCCTAATTCAATTATTGGTAATTATTATTATGTTGCTAGAGCATAGAGTAATTACTATGTTGTAAGTGATAGCGATTCTTAAGTGTTCTTTGATAACAAATGAAATCGATAAAAATGGTTCACAGGGGGAAAAAATGCAATAAAGACGTCCTCAAGGTGGAGGAAGCTGCATCGGCAAGCACGCGGAGCCGCTTCTGGGGAAGCTTGGTGTCATCATTCAGCTGCCGTGGTTCCGGATGACAGAGCTCCGCAATGCATCCACCGACGGAAACTACTTCTAACGGGATCTGAAGCTGTACTACGTAGTCTATGTGGATACTGCACCAGAGGAGGCCTATAAAAAGTCATTGCAGCAGTAAAACGCATATGCAGTGAGAATTATGTACAGTGGAAGTTCTCATAAAATCTATAAATTAAAAAAAAACGTATGATCCTACATGTTGCATGATAAAAAATAAATTGTTATTGTTACATATGTTGTTATTTTCTTATCCCATTCTTTGTTCATGCTACTTAAATTACTTATTAGGTGCAATGTTAATTAGATAAGCCAGATAAAAGCATATATAGACTTAGGCTCACTAATAATATATAATATCATTTTCTGAAGATAAAATATATAAATACGCCATATTACGTACTTAGATAGATAAATAATCGAGAATTACAATGTACTACAAGTAATATATCTCTTGATAAGAAGTCCTGTATAGGTCATTTTACGAAGTACATAATAATAACAAAATAATACTTATAAAACTTAATGCTTATAAATATCCCATTTTTATTCTATTTTATTCTTATACTAGCTGTGCCTCCCGGCGTCGCCCACGTAGCCTAAGTTATTCCTTGTAACATCAGCTATCTGCCAGTGAAAGTCCTGTCAAAATCGGTCCAGCCGTTTCGGAGATTACCCGGAAAAAATAGACAGACAGACAAAAATTTTAAAAATTGTTTTTTTTTTGTTGTAGGTACCGTCTATACTTTCATTTACATTTAGTAAAAAGCTGTTATTTTGATATTACAAACAGACACTACAATTTTATTTATTTGTATAGATATATAGATGACTGCAAATACGAAGGTCTGTATGCTAACCTTTGTGTTTGGAATTTCTGGGTGGCATTGCAATTGTTATGAACTGGTGTGTTGGGGGCAGCGTAGACGCGCAAACGAACGTTTGCTTGTCAGAATAACAACGCTTTTGCGTCAAGCGCGAATTTCGTGATACTGGAAATGCGTGCTTGACGCAAAAGCGTTATTATTCTGCCAAGCAAACGTACGTTTGCATAAGCGTCTACGCTGCCCCTTTACCTACCGCTCAAGCAAACGTACGTTTGCTTGAGCGTCTAAGGTGCCCCTATAACGACCCGCTTGTGTCTAATAATATGATGGTTTTTTTTTTTTGAAGCAATACCTCATCGCTACCTAACCTCTAGTCTAGTAAGTATATACTGGCTTAGTTGTATGTAGCTTAGTTATACCTATTATACCGTAGGTTACTGTACTAGCCTGTGGTTATACCTTAAGCCACTACAATAATTCTACTACTGGCTATCGTAACTCGATCCCAGGGGTAGGAAAGGGAAAATTTATGACTATTACGAGTAGGTAGTTGGTCCGGCTCATTTTTATGGACTCTGGCTGGTTGTGGATCCTCGTGGGAGATTGTTACAGAATACTGTGCCTGATTATTTGGTATTACGATTTAGATAAATAATAATAGTGTAGCTATTGTTGAAATGTAGTTGAAAATTGGTTTTATTAGGTGGTACGACTAACTCTTCTGCGAGTGTCCGTTTGGGTTGATACTAAAGATCTGTGGTTGGTACCACCGCTTTGCTCGTGATGTCTGCCGCCAAGCAGGAATGTGCGAGCTTTACTGTGTTCCGGTTTGATGAGCAGAGTAGCCAGTGGAATTGCTAAACTTATGAGACCTCAGGGTAGCGGGCGCACTACAGTGCCGTGTAGGACTCTTTTGTTTCAAAGTTATGAGTGGCTCAGCAATTGTTATGGGCAGGGTTATGCTTACCATCAGGCAAACGACCAGCTCGTCTCGCTACCAAAAAACATAAAAGAAATAATATTAAAATTAGTTTGATAGGAGTAGCAAATTAATTAGGTGCCTACCTATATGTATAACTATAGAGATTACAAAGTAGTACAATCGGAACGGACGAGACGCTACCGGCAGCACACCGTTCACGAGTGTGACGCATGTGCCACCCATAGTTACCCACGAAGAAATGGAGAACGTATTATGCGTTTAGGGTGATTGTTTTAGACGAATGAGGGCGACCCGTCTCACTACGCCACTGCAAGAGTTTGGGTGTTAGTGTGAGTGAATGTTTGTTACCAGTTACCACATATCTCTACAACAACTAGGTACCTACACTGATTTTGACGAAATTTGAATGTAGATACATACTTTAGGTCCTGAAGGCGAAGCCGCGGGGAGAAGCTAGTACCTATATCAATATAAGATAATATGTACTAACCATTTCTCTAGCAAATTGTCAAGAAACTACTGAAGTTTCCCTTGATCTAGAATAGATAATCCAAAGTTCACCGTCACAAGTTTAGGGATGATTTAGTATGATTAGTATGGGGCTATAGGCTTCGCAACGTGATTAGCAATATTAGAAACTACAGGCCGCCTGGGACTTGGATAGTAGGTACTTACAGGGCCCGATTAAGCCTGTCGGGGCCCCTAGGCAATGCACGTCTCGGGCCCCGTTTTATAACCATAATAATATTATGCTATAATAATTTGAAATGCGTTCTGAAAATATGACGATCTAATATAAAAAACGGCGCAATATTAATATTATTGTCGTTGAGGATTTGTTACATACAAATCTTCAAATTTAATTTTTACTCGAAGAAACATTTTCAATTTTTTTTCCCGGGTTGCGGGGCCCCTAGTCTGTGCTAAGCCCCTAGGCAGTTGCCTACTTTGCCTTAGGGATAATCCGGCCCTGAGTACCTATAATTACTTATACCTACAAGACAGCTAGTTGACCGGTCCACCATGGGCTTCATGGGCCGACGACCGCGACCTGCCAATCCGTAGTAGGTACCTACTGTCCGTACCTACCGTGTCCTACCTACCTATACTAAATGCGAAAATGATGCGAAGGTGTGTTTTTTAGTTTGTGGGTTTATCCTTCGTTCACGCAGCAACGGAGCAACGGACGACGTCATTTTTGGCATAGATATAGTTTAGGGATCGGAGAGCAACAAAGGCTACTTTTCATCCCGGAAAATGCAGGGTTCCAGTGGGAATGCGGGTGAAACCGCGGGTCGAACCTAGTTCTACTAAAAAAATGGTTTAAAAATGACAACGCGAGTTCGTCGCATAATGATAATTTGATGAATGATAAATGATTGTAATTTTTTTAAATCATAATAATCATTTATGATTAGTAGAATTGGGGCCCTGGTCAAACCCGCTGGGAAGTGTTTTGGTGCTAGCTACCATACACGAGCACTCCACTCCACAACATTCCAAAAATCGTCCGTGTGTGGTCAGATGGATTACGTAAGGGGGTAGATGCCCCGTCCAAGAGCGTTCCAAATCCATCGCCCCACGCGTTGTGGTTTGAGTGCAACAATGGTCCAATTTAGAACACATACGGTCAACCCATTCCGAGCGCGCCACCGCTCCATTTTTCGGTCATTCTGCGTCTCGATTAGATACTGCCAAATGGATAGTCATATCGGCCACTAACGATGAGTTAGAACGTGGGATTTGAAACGTTTGGATTTAAATATTTCTATCTTATTTACATAGCTTATTTTATGTTCTCAATTAATTATTGTTGACATTTGTATATGAATTATGGAAATTTATTTTTAAATAACCTATACCTTAATATTGTAAAAAAAATTAGTGTGTTAATGAGATTACACAAAAAAGTGGGAAAGGAGTTCGACGAAAAATTTAGAAAATGAATTTAAGAATCGGTTTACAATTGACGGAGACACATCACCACAAAAAAAGGCGAATTGAGAACCCACTTCTGATTTTGAGAATAACTAAAATCAAGATTTCATCCCAACAAAAAATAATAATTCAAACATACGTTTCTACCACAGATCTTTAGTTTCTACCCTCGAGAGTACGATACGTCTCTCTAAGCCCAGCATTACTTAAGTCCTGTCCCGAAACTCCCGAATGGTAGGTATTACTTGTAAAACGTGAGACCATAAAAGTATGTAATGCCATTGTAAACCCTGGCTACACAATTGGAGCATCCACCGTGTTACCACAAAAAAAAAAACACTTTTAGACGCCTGTTAAGCTAGACAGTATCTAAAGGTAAACGTCAAAAAATATTAGAAATGTCACAACATAATTGTGTTTCTTCGATTATTAATAATCAAAGTATTTTATTAATATGAAAAAAATACTATACCTACGTAATTATCTAAACAATTATACAATAAACACCTAAAATTAAATTAATTAAAACTATCCAAACTAAACTAAACCTCACATATCACAAAATTAAACAAAACCTTACAAATAAAAAACGGCATCTGTAGGTAATTGTGTTAGACGTTACTTAAATCAGGATTTGTGGTTGCTCATATTTGAACACGCTACTAAGGCATGTCTAGGAGTTAAACAGTGTTTAACACAGGCGTTTCATTTTTTTGTGGTAAGACCGTCAGTGTTTCCTCGCGTGCATTTGTGATAATAGTAATTTGTGTGACAATGAATCCTGGCGTCACATAACAGTAGGTAAAAGTATACGAGACTTAATAGGTAGGTACCTACTAAGAGATATTCCGTGGTAGGTACCTACCTAATGTCTCAGGGTAACGAGCGCCAAACAGTGCCTCGCTTTGGGTTTCAAAGCGATACTGCAATTATTATGGGCTAGTGACTAGAATCACGCTGTGACCGCCGGCACCACAGGTTGGCCCCAATGCTACTCGCACTCGTCCATCGTGTGAATCTAGAAAATAGCACTGCGAACTGTTATACATATTTTATGTACCCCTTAGTGTCTACTACTTACCTTTTCTAGCTAAGTCATCATTTATTGCAATAGAGTCTGATTTAACCAGCTTTCCCTTCAGCCTTCATCCAACTTCCAAATCCGACGGTTGTCTCAAAATTCATTTATGTTTTTATTTTAAAATTCCTTTTTTAAAAAGGCTCCAGCCTAGAGTCTTATAACATTTGGTGGCAGCGTTAAGGGATTTCAAAAATAATAAATCCCCGGTCCGTCTCCGTCCCGATTACTTACAAGTGAATTCGGCGCAAGTACTGTGTGGTGTGTGTAAGTGTAAGTGTAAGTGCCCACTCCATTGTGCATATCAAAGTGCACCGAGTTGGCCCAGCTCATCCCGTGAAAGGCCCACTGCTGCGCACTGCTCGTGCTGTAGCCGGTCTTCTCCGAAAATAGCCAAGGTCATCCCACTACCGCGCACAACTTAGTGCTGTGATTGGTATTGTACATCCGACGCAACGAGCCTGACGATCACCTGACGCGGCGACCAGCCGTGCAACGCTTATCTACGTCCTGCTATATCCTACCTACAGTCCGCGAACTTCGAAGAAATGATACGAGTAGCTTTCGTTATCACTCTGTCCGCACTCAAGTAAGTGATTCATGGTCATTGCGATAGTCAAACTTTTATTGCCATTGTTTTATTAATTTGTTTTGAACCTTGTTTTATCTTTTAGCGTTATAGCGTTATTGTTTCTTATGTGAATTGTGATTGTTGTTTAACACTTTATTGTATAAAATACCCAAAATGTCCGAGAGTAGAGCCCAAAGTCCAAATATGCCAAAACCTGAATTAACTGTAACAGACACGGACGACGATGGATTTTGTCCTCCGCCTTCCGTCCCAGCTACAAGGGCACAGTCCAAAAAGAAGGTCACTGCTGTGAACAGCAAACCAGAAATTGATCTTTCAACGTTACTAAAATTTATAAAGCCATTTGACGGATGTAGGGAGACATTGAACTCCTTTTTGGTAAACTGCACTAACGCTTACGAGTTGGCCTCAGATCCCCAAAAAGATATTTTGTTTAAGTATATACTTTGCCAATTGCAGGGCAAAGCACAAACTGCCTGCTCAGTCAAAGAGTTTACCAATTGGTTACAACTGAAAGAATTCCTCAAAACCCAGTTCAGTGAGAGGAAACATTATGCGCATTTACTCACTGACCTTCAAGATTGTAGGCAACAGAATAATGAACCTGTGAGCCAGTATGCTTTAAGGATAGACACTTGTCTTTCACAATTACTCACAGAGATATCCATTTCACACGGTCATAAGAGTAGAGAAATGATAGGACGCACAGCAGCCATGGAGGAATTAGCCCTCCACCATTTCCAAATGGGGTTGATAACCCGTATATCGAACATCGTTAGATGTAAGTCGCCTAAAACACTTAATGAAGCCGTGAATATTGCTATTTCCGAGGAAAAAATCCAACAATTTTTATTCAAACAGAGTCCGACTAGCACACGACAAGAAAGGCCCAATTTCCAGAGGCCAAACTTCCAACCTATGCGACGTGATCAGAATCAGCGATCATCTGCAAACCCTAACCAACCTAGGACCAATTTTAATCCTAATCGGCCTACTAACACTAACAATTCTTCTACTCCAGTCTGCAGATATTGTAAAACTCCAGGACATACCCTAGAACAATGTCGTAAACGCGAATACAACAACAATCGCTTTAAATTTGATCAAAATCAATCAAGGACACCTCAACGTATCCATTTTGTTTCTGATACCCTTGAAGACGAATGCCCGGCTGACCTAGAAGAGAGTTATGACACTGTTGATGCTGAGCAAAAAAACGAGTAACCGTCTCGTCCCGGTGTCGTACGGGACCTCGCGATTTAAAAATCGACACCTTTAACCCTGACCTTAAACCCGAATCGACTCCGCTACATGGAGATCATTCTATAAATATGACAAAAGCTCTGCAGCCATCGCTACATGATGGTCTGTCAAAATCCACTGTATCCGTGCAGAATAAAAAACTGCCAAAATCCACTGTATCCGTGCAGAATCAAAAACTGCCAAAATCCACTGTATCCGTGCAGAATACAAAACTGCCAAAACCCACTGTATCCGTGCAGAACGAAAAACTGCCAAAACTCACCGTATCCGTGCAGAATGAAAAACTGCCAAGATCCACTGTATCCGCGCAGGCCGTGAACCTGCCAAAATCTAAATCCAATGTATTCGAGATTACCAATAACCCCGCGATAATATTACTACCTCATGTACTAGTTGAATCTCCAGTATCAGACATTCCACTTACTTTGCTTGTAGACTCAGGATCCTCCGTAAGCCTGTTGAAATATTCCTGCATTAAAAAACACCCTAAGCTTGAAAAAGAAAAAATTCAATTAAAAGGTATTGATTCATCAGAAGAATCTATCGAAACCCGAGGTCATTTCAAACTTAAACTACAATTACCTAAATCCAGCATATCACACCAATTCCACGTTATTGATAAAATACACCTACCTTATGATGGAATCATAGGTTCCGATATGCTCAACGCATATAGTTGCAACATTGATTATAATAATAATATGCTCCATCTTGGTAAATCTTCCTTGAAACTACACTTTTATGATCCAGCTTACTTAATTCCTGCAAGAACTGAGACTGTTATTGAGTGTTCTGTTCGAAACCCTGAAATAAAAGAAGGATTAATCCTTGATCAGAAACTCAGTGAAACCCTACTTATCGCGAACTGTGCAGTTCGTGTTAAAGAAAATAATAGGATAAATATATCCGTGGTGAACACCTCTGAAGAACCCTTAACATTGAAATCAGATCTTAATCTAGAACTTATCCCAATTGACTCTTTACCATTCAAAGAACACCCTTCTATTTCTGTAAATCACATACATGCTACAACTGACTGTGCCTCACGAACTGAAGAAGTCCTAAAACAATTGCGAACTTCACACCTTAATGGTGAAGAAAAAGAAGCTCTTCAAGAACTATGTTCAGAGTTTTCTGATATTTTCCATCTTCCAGGAGAAAAGTTGTCTAGTACGAATGCACTTAAACATGACATAAAAACAACCACTGACATACCGATTCACAATAAAACTTATCGATTCCCTGAAGTCCATAAAGCCGAAGTTCGAAATCAAGTTGATAAAATGTTAGAGCAAAATATAATAGAGCCCTCTGATTCTCCTTGGTCATCACCGATATGGGTTGTTCCCAAAAAACTAGATGCTTCCAATATCCAAAAATGGCGAGTCGTAATTGACTACAGGAAGCTCAATGATGTAACAATTGGTGACACTTACCCCATACCTCAGATAACAGAAATCCTAGACCAACTTGGCAGCAGCAAGTACTTCTCAACCTTGGATTTAGCATCCGGGTTTCATCAAATCCCGTTAAACGAAGCCGACAAAGCTAAAACAGCTTTCACCGTCCCAGAAGGACACTTCCAATTTCTTCGAATGCCGTTTGGGCTCAAAAATGCCCCTTCCACGTTTCAGAGGCTAATGAATACAGCCTTATCAGGCCTCCAGGGAATCCGGTGCTTCGTGTATTTAGACGACGTAGTCTGCTACGCGCATGATATCCAGTCAGCGATTTTAAACCTTAGATCAGTTTTCCAAAGAATCCGAGACTTCAATTTAAAGTTACAGCCTGATAAATGCGAGTTCCTACGACGAGAGGTTTGTTACCTTGGGCATGTCATTACCGAAGAAGGCGTCAAGCCAAATCCCGACAAAATCAAATCCGTTACCGAATTTCCAATCCCGACATCTCCGAAAGATGTCAAATCATTTCTTGGCTTGGTCTCTTACTACCGCCGTTTCATCCCCGAGTTTTCGAAAACTGCTAAAGCCCTTACTAACCTCCTTAAAAAGGACGTCCCCTTTAAATGGGAAAATCAGCAACAGCTCGCCTTTGACACACTGAAACGTAAATTAACTACCGCTCCACTGCTTATTTATCCTGACTTTTCCAAACCTTTTATCCTTACCTGTGATGCCTCGAATTACGCCGTGGGCGCTGTCCTCTCTCAAGGACCAGTTGGTAGAGACCAACCCGTAGCTTTCGCGTCACGCACTCTCAACAAAAGCGAGTCCAATTACAGCACGACTGAAAAAGAGTTGTTAGCTATCCTTTATGGTTGCAAAACATTCCGTCCTTACCTTTATGGGAATAAATTCCAAATAGTAACAGACCACAGACCATTAAAATGGCTATTTAATCACAAAGATCCTAGCAGCAAACTCCAACGTTGGCGGTTAAAGCTTGAGGAATATGAATACGAAATCGTATACCGCAAAGGTAAGTTGAACTCTGCCGCGGACGCCCTCTCCAGATATCCCGTGAACCCGGTTTATCCGGAAAATCATCAAAGCCTAAACTCAAATCCTATTAATGACTCTAACAATCCTAGTGTCGAAATTCCATCAGAGTCATCACTTCCTGATATCGGTCAAGAAACCCTTGACGATCTACTGAGAACAGAGTTTAGTCCAGTGGATAATAGAGACTTTGATTTCAGTCCTCTGAATCCTCCAACTCCCATAGCTCCTCCTATTTCTGTGGATCCTCCTCTCGTAGATCCTCCTCGCGTAGATCCTCCTTCTGTTGTGACAGAACCGCTTCCTGAAACAGAAACAGAGCCTCAACCTTCGACTAGTTGGCAAAATCCTGAAACCTTACCTGCATCCATATCCGCATACCGCAATCCGGAAACTCCTTCAGAACCTGAAAACTTACCTTTATCTGACGAAACCTATACTAAATTCCTAAAATCAAATACGAAACTATATAATACACACATTACAGAACATAATGAAGACCTGTTGAAAGGAGCACAAAAATTAATAATAATACCTACTTCAATAGACCTGGACGAATCGATACCTTATGTTCAAGAAATACTTAGTAATTGTCCAAATCCCGAGCGCGATGAATTCCTGAAAAAGGAAAGAACATTACATGAGTTTTTGCCTCTTATAAACGAAAATAAAACTTACCTTTTCCTACTCACGAAAGTGCACCATTTTGACGATCACTCGTATCCAGATATATTTAAATGCCTAAAACACGTTCGTGACCAGATCATCATGTCATATCCCACAGTAAACGAAATTAGCATTTCGGACTTTAGAAATCCTTTTGATAAACACTCCTTTGCAAAAATCTACAACATGATAGCCTATTTATTTGATGGCACTAATATAAAAATTCACATCTACCATAATAACATCATATACCCATCGCTTAGTGAAATTCCTAAAATCCTAAAGGAAAACCATGACATCCCCATCGCAGGACATTTGGGATCCGCAAGAATGATAAGCCGCATTAAAGAAAGATTTTCCTGGAAAAATATGCGCAGCGATATTGAGAGTTATGTTAAAAATTGTCCGTCTTGTCAAACTAATAAAGCGTTGCGTAAAGTAAATAGAGCACCAATGGTTATCACATCCACTTCTACCTCTCCATTCGAAAGGTTAGCCCTTGACATTGTGGGTCCTCTACCTGAATCTGGCACAGCCAAACTCAAGTATATTTTGACAATGCAGGATGACTTAACGAAATTCTCGTTAGCATACCCCCTTCGCAGCAACACAGCGGCAGAAGCAAGCGACTGTCTTCTTCATTTTATTTCACTCTTTGGAATCCCCAAGTACATACTCACCGATCAAGGTACAAATTTCACAGCAGAGCTCTTTAAGAAAACGTGCGAGTTCCTGAAAATCAAAAACTTATGGTCGTCCCCTTACCATCCACAAACGCAAGGTGCTTTAGAAAGATCGCATTCCACTTTGAAGGAATATCTCAAATCATACGTGAACGAAAATCAAGACAACTGGCCCCAGTATGTGTACACCTCCATGTTGGCATACAATACTGCTGTACATTCAACCACGCACTACTCACCATACGAGCTACTATTTGGGCATAAGCCACACATCCCAGACTCAGTATATAACGATAACTCTAACACTACCTATCCTGAGTATGTAAAACTACTACAACATCGAATGAAACACGCACGTGACAAAGCTTTAGAGTACATTCATAAGTCTAAAGAAAATTCGAAAACCTATTATGACTCTCGTACTCGCCCAGACGAGTACAAAGTAGGCGATTACGTTTACTTAAAAAACCACCTTAGGATGCGCAAAGCCTTATCACCTCTATGGAAAGGTCCTTACAAAGTCGTAAAGATTCATGGCAATCATACTTTATCTTTACTAATAAATAGACGTCATGTGAAGCATCACTATGACGAAGTTAAACACGTGGAAGTCCACGATATACCTTCCACTTAAAACATACTTTTCCCTATATACACAATACACATATTTCCCTATATACACATATTTCCCGATATACACATATTTTACTATATACACAAATATTAGTTTAAAAAAAATTAAAAGATATTAGTTATTAGGAGAATAGTTATTAGTTAGTTTAGTAGTTAGTAACTTCAATGTCTCTTTTCATTACAGCATACTGGCCCAAGGTCACCATGAGTATGTCCAACCACTCAACTCAAGCTCCGGCATATACTTTGATCCAATTGGTGAACTCAAAATTAATAACGGACACCTAGATATAGTAACTCCATTTGATATTTCTTACATTGGACCTCATATTCAAAATATTAACTCAATATTAGGCACAATTCGTTTTTTATGCAGTCAAATTCAAATTGAAACCACAAAGGAGTTAGAATGTCATAACGTATTAGAGCCGCTTACAGTCAGGTATGGCGATATTGTTTCTGAGTATTCCTCCATCGCTCACCTAACAAGTAACAATAGGTTCAGACGTGGAGCATGGATAGGTGGCATAGGCACCTTATCCAAAACTATCTTTGGGACCCTAGACGAGGACGACGCTGTCAAATACGACAGCGCTATACAAAGTATACAGAGTGATGAGAAAAGACTGGGTTCATTAATAAAAGAAAATATTTTAGTTGCGACTCACATTTTGTCTAAATTTAATGAAACTATACAAAAAATTAAAGTTAATGAAGCCAGGCTTAATGAAGGTATCGACAATCTCCAATTAAAATTAAAAAACGTTTCAATGATTTCTGACAGTTTAAGCATTAAACAAAATATTAATTCAATTTTAAACAGTTTGGAAGCCTCTGTACTCACCTTATCTTTCCAACTAGAGGACATAACCAATGCTATCATGCTCACTAGTAAAAACATTCTTCACCCAGCCGTGATACCTCCCACGCAGTTATACCAAGAGCTTGTCGATAACTATAGATACTTACCTGCAGATCTAAAATTACCTGTTACTTTAGAATTAAGTCATATTCATTTACTGATGAATGTATCTAATGTAATGTGTTATAGTTTAAACAATAAGATTATTTTTATTTTAAGGATACCTTTAGTATCACCTAAGGAATATAGTTTGTATCATAATATAGCACTACCTACCCCACATAATAGTGTAAACCCAAACTCATTTAGTTTTATAATTCCTGGCAGTAAATACATCGCAGTGACCAAAGATAAATCGGAATATTGTAACCTTGATTCACTGAAAGAATGCAGAGTGATAAGCTCCCGCGAGTTCATCTGTGACGTAATGACCGTGTTCTCAACCAGTGCAAATCCCAGTTGCGAAAGTGAATTAATCTCAAACGTCATAACCACCCTACCAGTGCAGTGCCAAACCGATTTCGTTTACGGACATTTAGATTTATGGAAACCGCTTTGTAATAATAACTGGATTTATGTACAATCTCAGAGCAGTAAATTATACATAGAATGTCCCAATCAGAAAAATTTGGAAATAAATATTATTGGAACGGGAATTGTAAACATACCAAATAACTGTATTGCCTATTGTAAAACTACCAAACTAATACCTAAATTTGATAACATCAAAATAAATGTCACTATTATGCATTCGGATTTTAATCTAATAAATGATTCATGTTGTACTTTAGATAAGTTCAAAAATGAGTTGAGTAGTGAACCTCGTATAAAATTACAAAACATTGATTTAGACTTTTTCACCCCAAAAACGAAATTAAAATTAAAATCGATTTCAGATGAAACTGACAAAATTATAAACAAACATCAGATAATAAAATACGAAACTCATTACTCAATCATACTAATTTTAATTATTTGTATTATCTTTTTATTTTGTATCTTTAAATTGTTTTTCTATATTAAATCGCACAACCGTCGTCATTTTCACTTTCCTAAGTTTTCCCGATCAGCCCCTGTAGACCCACCTGTAGAGCTGCAAACGTCAAATCCTGATCCTGTTATTCCTGCGAAGATCTCTAAACGTCACCAGACTTTGGAAGATATTCCATCTCCTAGTATTAGGAGAAATATATAGCTTCCCTCTTGTTCTTTTCCTAAACTTCGAAATTTCAACCCCGAAGTTTAGTTTACCCCAGGGAGATGTTATACATATTTTATGTACCCCTTAGTGTCTACTACTTACCTTTTCTAGCTAAGTCATCATTTATTGCAATAGAGTCTGATTTAACCAGCTTTCCCTTCAGTCTTCATCCAACTTCCAAATCCGACGGTTGTCTCAAAATTCATTTATGTTTTTATTTTAAAATTCCTTTTTTAAAAAGGCTCCAGCCTAGAGTCTTATAACAGAACGCTGCTATTTTCTACAGTCACACGTCGGCCGAGTGGCATGTACCTGGTGCAACTAAAATCACAGCACAAAACAGATAATCTCTCTGTGTTGTGATTTTAGCAATTCGCATATAAAACAAAAACATTAAACAAACCACTGTCAATAACTTCTGCGTACGTGTGTAACTTTTGACGTCTTATATCTATTCTTTATAATAATTATTATGCACTCGCCACTCGCACTTGCGTGCTTAATCATTGCGCCATCCTTTACCACGCGACATGCGGTGTTGCCACTCCGCGTTAGCGCGCCACGGTGAATAGAGAGGCATTCATAGCAAACAGTATTCGCGTTGACTTCTCGAACGAAACACGCAAAATGGCGTCGGCGTGGGGAGCCGAATTGGACTACAAAGAAAACTATTATAAAGCTCTAGAATTAGCCGCAAAAAATAAACCTCAAAAGGATATTATGAAGCGTCAATGGGTAAATATAATGACAGAAAGAATTCTATTCGCCAAAAAACTTGTGAAAGCCGAAGGTACCGCGAAGTTACATGCAAAGGTGAAAGAGTCATTAGACTGTTTTGACGTAAACGGGATGCTGTTAAAACTAGTTAGAAAACCTTCGGGCTCGGAACAAGAAAAAATAATTGTCCCTTTGGAAGAAAGTTTTGAAATTGTAATGAAGGCTCACAAGTCTACTAACCACGGTAAGATCGCGGCTATGGCACGATGGTTGTCAAACGAAAACATCATGGTCGCCAAAATATGCTTACCTATTTTAGTACAATTGTGCAACGACTGCCAGGTAAAACAAAAACAGGTGATGCCCAACAAGACAAAAGATAAACAAAAGTTGAAAACTGTGGGGTGGGTCAATATTGTGGATATGACTGAACATGAAGCGGATGAGAATTTGGATTATCTATTGATCTACCAAGATAAAAAGACCAAGTATCTGCAATTACGACCAGTAAGCTCCGCGGATATTATTGATTCCATATCCAACGAACTCATCCACATGTTTTCGGATATGGGTTCACCTGAGTGCTTAATAGTTGTACCAGAATTAGAGGATATATTTAACACTGTTATTAATAAGAGGCTGAATGAATTTTTCAGGCCAAAGATTTCAATGGTAACCAGCAAAACAGATGTTTGTCCACTGATTTCGAAAGTGAATTATGAGCTCGTGAGATGGATGAAAAATGTGGATAAAGGGAAGTGGTGTATAGGATGTTACCTAGTCCAATGGGAGATTAATAATACCCGCAGTGGGAATAGAATGACTCCTTTTGAGAGAGTATTTGGACCAAGATCTGAAAACGATCAATGGCTCGCGAGCTCCAGTGATCTTCATGAAGAAATAATTTTAGATACGGTTACACCGGCAGATTTAAAGGAAGAGCCGTGTGATTTCATTGATGATTATATTTCTCTAAATACTACATTAGAAGTACCAGCTGAAATATTAAAGAAGTTGGAGGAGTTGTAATATTTACTGTGGCGGTTATTGTTATCTTCTTAAATAGAAGACGAGCATTGGGTTGATTTAATAAAAACACTTTAATAAACTATTTAGTTTTTTTAACCTGTTTTTCCCAAAACAGATAAAATATAGATCATATAATAATATTACTTAGAAACGTCCTCATTTTTAAATGTCGGTTAAAGCGTAAGGAAGTTTTCTTTACAAGAAAGTACGAAAAAGTCTTGCATTAGTCATTAATTTATTGTCACTGTAATTATCCTGATTTTATTTACTATAACATGCGGAGCGTAGTTTAGCGTCAAAACATGAATGAATGGCGGCTGATATAGCGCTATCTCTTTTGCCCGCGTTATATGCTAACAGATGTCTCCGTCTCGCGTTACCCGTCCGTTCTGCGCGACGTTGCCAGCTCATTGGAATTATATTTTATTTCTATGCTAGGTAAATACAAAAAGTTGTACCTACTTATTTTCTTATGATTTGCGATTTGCGATTATTAATTTATTCTTATTACACATTGAGTTAAAGAACTTTTAACACTTTAGAGGTATAACTATTGTCGGGAACGGAATACATAAGTACCAAATGTATAATGCGCCTAAATATAATAATAACAATAATAAAAACAGTTAAACATTGTTTAATTCAATTAGTAGGTTGAGTACCTTCTGGATTGTAAGACTATGTTTCTACATACCAAAAAGTTATAATTTTTTTAATGCTTACTTAGTAGGTACCTACTGTTATCTATTATGTGCTGTACCTAGACAGTGGGCACACAAGGTGGATTTTGCCATAACACAGCACGCTTGGCAGGCGTCTTGGTAATCGTAGTAGATTATAATTTTCACCTAAGTGACTACTGCTGTTCGTTCCCTGGATATTCTTATAGCTAGCTCTTACGGCACCCACGGGCAAAGCCAATAGATATCTCAATCTCATCTATCTCTTTCAATTTTCATTCCGCTTCAATTCAAGAGCTACTATGGACGAGGCAACCTAATTCTACGTCTCTCATATTGCAATTTGAATTCCATTAGGCGCATTTTTGCTTAGCCTTTTTTAGGTTCTTAGAACGGCAAATTTTACACATTTTCCCGAGATTTTATGAAGGAAAGAATGTTGTGGAACTGCCGGAGTATTGGTATATGTACCTATGTGCTGCTCCTTCAGATGCTGATGACAGCCAAACGCTGTCAATGTCAGTGTGACTGTAATCTCTGAAAGAACTAAACCAATTTTGCTGATAGATATATTTTGGTACAATATTAATTTATTTATTTTATTCAATATGTATAGTAACAGCAATTAGGTTACGCTCTATGTAATTTATATCTGTGACATTTATATTGTACCAAAATATATGTATCAGTAAAATTGGTTTAGTTCTTTCAGAGATTACAGACATACAGACAAGTTTACAATCATTACTAATATTAAAAATATAAAACGTACTACCTTGGGACATTGTGTTTATTTGATTGTCCTTCTTTCAAGTAGCAACGGAGCAACAGACATGATTTTTTTTTGCATAGAGAGTTTAAGGTCGGGGAGTGTATTTTAGGCTACTTTATAAAGGCTACACATTTTCCTGAAAAATTTACGGTTTTTGTGGAAAACAACCATGGACAGGGACGGCCCGGAAACATAACACCAGTAGGTACACATCATACAGAAGTCAGTAGGTACAATTGCAGCGCCAATCAGAACTTTGAAACACAAAGGCCTGCACAGCACTGCAGTAACCGTGTTACCCATTACTCATTAGCAAGTCTCATAAGCAATGCAAAAATAAAGAACAGTTATTCTCTCATTCAAGGAAAACATTGTGAGGAAACCCGCATGTTCAAGAACCACAATATTCGAGAACATGTGACATCCACCAAGCCGCACTGGGCCCACGTGGTGGATTATGGCCGATACATCTCTCTCTGAGAGAAGGCAGGTATCCCAGCAGTGGGAGCGTAAGAGGCTGATAATGTATTCTCTCATTTTGCCCTTGTCTTATCCACACTAAGATAGTCGGAACCCTTATTTCCGCACTTGTTTCGCCACTCGGAGCGAGGAGACAGTTTGAAATTGAAAAAGAAAACTCGCTGCAACACCCCGAGAATATCTGTAGAGATTCCATCGTTCTATGCTTTAGGTATACTATAAATATACGTTTTATGTTATGAATATTTGGGTGCACGAGCATGTATCTCCGTAACTATATACTAACAGATGATATTTGGAATGCAGATAGTTTAGGTTCTGGAATAACACATTGGCTATAAAATTATATACCACGCGGGCGAAAGCTATATAATTATGACATAATATAATTATAAATCCATACTTCCATACTTATTTTATAAATGCGAAAGTGTGGTTGTTGGTTTGTCCTTCTTTCACGCAGCAACGGAACAACGGATCGACGTGATTTTTAGCATAGATATAGTTTAGGGACCGAAGAGTAACATAGGCTACTTTTTATCCCGGAAAAATGCACGATTCCTGTGGGAACGCGGGTGAAAACCGCGGGCAGAAGCTAGTTATAAATAAAGTTATATGATATGATTATACCTGGCTAAAACACTCGCAAGTAATCTTTCAATAGAAAAATCCTAAATCAAAATTGGTCAATCCATTTAGGAGCTATAGGTAGTTCAAGTTAATCAGCTGACCTAGGGCTGCCCGGGAAATCCGTAGTAGAATTTTGACGAAAACTAAATAGGTACCATAGAATTAGATATAATCAAAGATGGTACCTTTTCTTTAATGAAAATTCCAATTATCAAAAACTCATAAAACTAATGTTATTTTCACATTTTTGTGACTTTCAGGGCTACCCCTGAAAAAAGGGTAGGGTGGGGGTAAATCTACATTTACCCCCTTTCGTGAGATAACATACTTACCAATTTAAACTCACATCGGCTCCGTAGCTAAGTTGGTAGTAACCCTGCTTGCAAAGCGAGGGGTCCCAGGTTCGATTCCCAGCCGGGGCAGATTTTGTGTAAGCCAAAAGTTTGTTCTCGGGTCTTGGATGTTTGCGATGTGTATCTGTGTGTGTCCATGCCACCAGCGACACAGGGAATCCTAGTGCGGGGTATGAGTGTAAGCGTTTATTTATTATTATCTTTTTGTGTCGAGGTTAAAAGAATACCTTTTGACACTAGGAATATACTATCCATCCTAAGGTTGTCTGTAAGAGATTGCTTATAGCGATAAGACCGCCGTTTGTTTTACCGTAATTTGTTCTTTTTTTTCTTTTTGTTATTTTATGTTTCATTTGGTATGCAATAAAGAGTTTTTGTATTGTATTGTAATATATCGTATATTCCAGCACTACAAAACGGGTAATTCGCCGGCTCAACGATGGATCTATCTAGATTGACGGAGTCGGAGACTGTATTTTTACAGCATATTTTTACCGAACACATTTAAAAATGCGGTCCGTTCTCGTTAGTAGAATTTTTATTCTTTTTGAAGTACAACGGGTAATAGTGTCTCTTTGTTGAAGTTTCGGTGTTCGATCGCTGTTCCCATTTCATGGATGGGGGAGCATTGTCTAAGGATTTTCGATTGATACTCATCGTTGTCTTAGTTATATGTTGCGATATTAGTAGTTTGCACCCTGAGTTCTTGCTGCAGAAAATTAAGTTGCAAGTAGTATTATTTTTTAAAAGATTTACGGGCTATTTTTTATATATAACTTGTATGAAATATATTTTATAGTGTTAACCGACACTAGCGGATGTTCACACCAATAGCCATAGCCTGGCGTCTGGCCTGGCTTGCCAGAAGACGCAGGTTCGAATCCTGTTGGAAGCGAAATTTTTGTGATGTATATATTTGTGTGAACATCCGCTAATGTCGGTTAACACTATAAAATATATTTCATAAAGTTTAAATAATGTTAAATCTCTCGCCATTTGATTGGTACTGTAACGTATCACAATGGAGTAGGCAATCGCTACAAAAAGCCGGAAAGAGATACATCATATCTAGAATTTCGCAGTCAACATCGATTGCCCCCATAGCCTAATTGGTTAAGGCGTCTGGCCCGGCTTGCCAGAAGACGCAGGTTCGATAAAGAAATTTTGTGTTGTAAAAAGAAGCCTATAAAGGCTTGCTTTTAGAGATATGGAAACATGCGAAGTAGCTATCCGGTCGGATGCATGACCACGAGACTGTTTTTCGCCGGGGTCGTTTTCCTGATAGTAGGTAAGTATTACGCTGGCCCATAGCAATAGGTCTCATAAGCCCAGTAATTTCACTGATTAATTTGCTCATCAAACCGGAACACATTAATGCTTGCACATTACTTCTTGGCGGCAGACTACACGAGCAATGCGGTGGTAACCACCAAGACGGACACCCGCAGATTTCCGAGTATTCTCTGCTATAATATTTTCTGCGTGTCTAGAGAAGTAATCTAAATAGTTATAAAGTTCTGCGTTTAGAAGCAAAGTCCATCTGCAAACTTACTACTACACTTTAAGTGGAAACATTTCTCCAAGTTTAAAACTAACTGGAAAGTTAAGTATCATTCGTATAGCAATAAAAGCGTAACTGGAGGCGTAGTACAGGAGCACGTGGTTTACTTTAATTACTGCTGGAAAATTAAGGGCTGTTCACTGTTCAGACCTAAAGATTATCTGCTATCTTCGGTAGAAACAGAGTAGCACTTGAAAATTCCCTACAACACTGCCAGGGCTGCATCACTATGTGTTCCTTCACGGAAAGCTGAAGCTTATTCATCATCAACCCAAAGATCCACTGCAAAACCTAGGCCACCCTCGGGGGTGCAATACACCACTCAGCAGGCGCGTTGATGATCGCAGTTGATTATGATGTTGAAAGAGGAAAATAATGCTGCCTAATTCCTGTATATTCCCTTACGCGGCTATTAGGACCGCCACGGGAAGTATCTTACTTAATCTTATATGAAGATGTGGCCGAAAGTAGCAAACAAGTTAAATCTAGAATGGAACTGGCTGTCCAATGTCTGAAATTCACACACCGTTGAGTATTGGTGAAAGACTTTCACCTTGACGGCGGAAGCTTGTCAGGCAAACGAGTTAAAATGTTCTAGTATACCATACAACAGTAGTTTAAAGGGTCGTAATTAAACAGATCGTGAGCTCCTAGACTACAACTGTAGCCATGTATGCAGTAGGTAGAGGGTCACGGGCAATTAAAGTTCAAAACGACGAGTTCTCGTTCAAGTGGTGAGTCTACCGAACTAGGAGTACAAATAGTCGCAGAAGGTATATTCTACAAGAAAATAATATTAAAAAAAGCATTTTATATGCAGCATAAACGATACAATACTTTCAAGACAAGACAACAAAACGAGACAAGAAATAATAAAAGACATTGCCAAAAAGACCAGATTTTTACCCTCATCCATAATTACTAATGCGAGAGTGTGTTTATTGGTTTGTTGGTTTGTCCTTCTTTCACGCAGTAACGAAGTAACGGAACGACGTTATTTTTGGCATAGATATAGTTTATGGACCGGAAAGTAACATAGGCTACTTTTTATCCTGGAAAAAATGCACGGTTTCTGTGGGAACGCGGATGAAAACCGCGGGCAGAAGCTAGTAAAATATAAACACAGAAAGACAAGCCAAAGAGCTCACAGGAAACCAACTACTTATCATCACGCTGTTCGATGCCAGGGGGTCTACACCCAAAAACGATAATGGTATTTATATCGACACGATACGACATTGCTCCGAATATATCGAAATAACCCTAACAAATGGTCCTATCATCATCATCAGCCGGAAGACGTCCACTGCTGATCATAGGCCTCCTCCAACTCCGCTTGGATCGGCTACTCACCTCGCGCGTACAACGGTCTCCCGCCGGCTTTAGGCAGGTCATCGGTCCACCTAACGGGGCGACGGCCCTACGTCTTCCGGTTTGTGGTCGCCACTCGAGAACCTTTCTTCCCCCATCGGTTATCGGTTCTGCGAGCGATGAGAAGCTCATCTCGCCAGCAAATCAAAGATGAATCTGATTACCTTCTCTAGCAGTTTTCGTAGTTCCACGCCATTCTCCCTGTAATTTAAATAGTTGAACTGAAACAGTACACGCGTACTCCATTAACTGCATGCAGTCAGTATTAACCACGTCTGTTTCAACTGCCTACTATAATATTTGTTGCGTTTAGTCAATACACGGCTGTGTCAACTGCTTACTATAATATTTGTTGCGTTTAGTTGATACACGTCTGTTTCAACTGCCTACTATAATATTGTTGCGTTTAGTTGATACATGTCTGTTTTAAATGCCTACTATAATATTTGTTGTGTTTAGTTGATACACGTCTGTCTCAACTGCCTACTATAATATTTGTTGTGTTTAGTTGATACACGTCTGTTTCAACTGCCTACTATAATATTTGTTGCGTTTAGTTTATACACGTCTGTTTCAACTGCGTACTATAATATTTGTTGCGTTTAGTTGATATACGTCTGTTTTAACTGCCTACTATAATATTTGTTGCGTTTAGTTTATACACGTCTGTTTCAACTGCCTACTATAATATTGTTGCGTTTAGTTGATACATGTCTGTTTTAAATGCCTACTATAATATTTGTTGTGTTTAGTTGATACACGTCTGTCTCAACTGCCTACTATAATATTTGTTGTGTTTAGTTGATACACGTCTGTTTCAACTGCCTACTATAATATTTGTTGCGTTTAGTTTATACACGTCTGTTTCAACTGCCTACTATAATATTTGTTGCGTTTAGTTGATATACGTCTGTTTTAACTGCCTACTATAATATTTGTTGCGTTTAGTTTATACACGTCTGTTTCAACTGCGTAGTGTAATATTTGTTGCGTTTAGTTTATACACGTCTGTTTCTACTGCCTACTATAATATTTGTTGCGTTTAGTTGATATACGTCTGTTTTAACTGCCTACTATAATATTTGTTGCGTTTAGTTGATGCACGTCTGTTTCAACTGCCTACTATAATATTTGTTGCGTTTAGTTGATACAACTTCTTTGTTGTGTTAACCATTTAACTATTATGTATGAACTTTGACTCGGTTGATTCAGGGGATCTACTCGGAAAAACGATAACGATATTATAATCGTCATTATACGACATTGCTCCAAAAATATCGTCCTATAACAATTAATGTTCCTATAAGTACGCCAATCTTTTTTAAAGCCGTGTTTTCCCGTTACTGTAATGCAAGATTGATGGATACGTTACCACTTTTAACTATGGAGGTACCTAATCCCATCTTTGAAGTACGATTTAACCTACTTCGAATTGTCGTATCGAAGTGAAACTTTGTACGTATATGTAGTTTGGATTACAATACAATCTGATAATTCAAACAGGTGGACCGATGACCTTGTCAAAAACGCGGGGAACCGTTGGATGCAAGAGACAAGTAGCAGATCCAAGTGGCGTTCTATGGGGGAGTCCTATGTTCAGCAGTGGACGTCTTCCGGCTGATGATGATGATGATGAATTAAAACACGGTAGTGGATAGTAGAACGCTTCAGTAGCTACAATAAGTAAACCCCTAGTAAAAGTAGGCTAATATGATTAATTTTGACGAGTTCAATAGATTGCACTTGGTTTCGAGGATCTGATGATTGGAAAGTGGAACCCTTCAATGTGTCTACGTCTAGTAAAGCCGTCGATTTTGGGCTCATAATATGAATAATTTTGAACAGTCTAAGAAATAAGGCGCTTTTTATAAACTTTTTCAAACTACATTTTGTAAAAGTAGTTCGTTAAATAAAACATTCACTTTTGTGCTAGTAAAGAGTTTCTGAATTGTACTATACGGACCCCTAAAAAAACAGTATAAAATATTCTAAATCCGCTAACTTATACAAAACAACTGGAAGAAAACACTGAAAGTTAATAAAAGCAGCCAGCAAAGGGCGCTAGTCGCTCCTAAATTAAATTCCTGAGAAAAACAAAAAGAATTAGGTTAGGTTCTGCTTATGGAACATCGAGATAATGGTAATAAAAAAAGATACATGATTATTTTTTTGCACTTTCATAGTCACTAACACAAGAATTAACTTTAGTAATGGGATATTTACCATGTATTTTATTTGTTTTGAGCACTCGGCAAAGTTTTTTTTTTATTATTTGGTCACCAGACGAGCTGGACGTTTGCCTGATGGTAAGCATAACGCCCGCTCATAACAATTGCAGTGCCACCCAGAACTTTGAAACACAAAGACCTGCGCGGTACTGCAGTGCGCTCCTTACCCTGAGACATTAGGTATTAAGTCTCATAAGCCCAGTAATTTCACTGGATACTCTGCTCATCAAACCGGAACACAGTAATGCTTGCACACCAAAGTTTTTTTTTTATTATTTGGTCACCAGACGAGCTGGACGTTTGCCTGATGGTAAGCATAACGCCCGCTCATAACAATTGCAGTGCCACCCAGAACTTTGAAACACAAAGACCTGCGCGGTACTGCAGTGCGCTCCTTACCCTGAGACATTAGGTATTAAGTCTCATAAGCCCAGTAATTTCACTGGATACTCTGCTCATCAAACCGGAACACAGTAATGCTTGCACACTACTGCTTGGCGGCAGACTTCACGAGCAAAGCGGTGGTAACAACCCAGACGGACACTCGCAGATGAGTTAGGTAGTCCTCCCACTAACAGGTAATATAGTATAATGGTAATGTATAAAAAAGATGCATAATTGTTTTTTTAAACTTTCATGGTCACTAACACAAGAATTAACATAAGTACCTAACGGGATCTTTAGCATGTATTTTATTTGTTTTGAGCACTCGATATTTCGGCACTGTTGCAAGCGCCATGTTCACGAGTAAACACTTAGCTACTAAATAAAGTACCTACCCAAGTGATAAGACAAGCTCTCTTACGAGTGTCAGTTTGACTGTAAGTACCTATATAGGTACCACTACTTTGCTCGTGTAGTACACTGCCTGTGATCTGATTTGATAAGCAAACCAGCCCGTGGGCTTAAGAGACTTAATACCTAATGTCTCAGGGTAAAGAGCACATCAGCAGTACCGCGCAGACCTTTGTGTTTCAAAGTGCTGGTTATATTCATATTCATATTCATATTCATTTATTAATAACAAATTTGTTACAAGTCAATACAGAATTATGATTACAATCCAATGCTGGATTCGTAAATGAATATGGTTAGGTACAAAATAGTACTTACAATATTAATAATTATGTCAAATATAATATGTTATATACAGGCGTTGTGCTTACCATAACGCAAACGACCCGCTCCTCTCGTTATCAAGTAGTGAAAAAATGATAAACAAACAAACGCGAAACGGTATTATATTCATGGTACAATCAACCTTATTAATCGAGACCCCAGAAGGTTCTCAAAGTGTTCGTTTGGATGCATGGCACGTTTACTGTGATTGGTTGGGAGGCTGAATAACAGACCGTTTGTTTTACTTTTTTTTAATACGAATAGCTGTTCAGATCTTTTTGGTTGTTACCCACGATGGAACGGAGAAGGTTGGGAGATTGTTTTTTTTATATAGGTTATTATTTGACCTCTATCTCGTCTTATAGCCCGCTGCGGTCAAAGATGGTGAACATGCTAAACCTATCTACGTTATATAGGATTGGTTCTCACCTCACCTATTATAAGTAGGTCCCTCATGAGAAAGTGATGCGCTTCGGAAATTCATCCCCTTAGCTCTTATGTCTCACTCCGAGGCGGGTCCTACCTGGCAGCACTGCTGGACGGACGATGGCTGCCGAGATTGCGAGGAATGCTCAACGCTACCAAGATGGTATCTAGTCAGTGGCGGCTAGAGATTTGTCACAGTATAATTATATTGCAGAACACAAACAGTCTGGATTTCATCTCATCAATCGAGCGCCCCTTCAAAGTGCTTCGTTAAGAGCCGAGACACGTTTACGGTGATTGATTGAGAGCCTTGAGCTTTGTACACAGAACGTTGTTTTAAATTAACCTACTAAGGCAAAAATGGGCTGTTTTTAAGCCTCTTTAAGGCAAAAATGGGGTCGTGCTATTTTTCGCTATGTGTATCAAAAGGTTGATTGCTCTCTGTTCTTTACTGATAAGATTTTTTCCGTACAGTTATTAATTTTACCTTAAAACTAGACTAGCGACCCGCGCCGGCTTCGTACGGCTAACTGTATAAATATACGATAGCCATTTGACCCCCTTAATTCAGCTCTATCCCAAAATCCATTCTTATCTGACGTCTCCTACTTATAAAACACCTACCTGCCAAGTTTCAGTTTCACAAGTCAAATAATTTTTGAGATTTCGTGTTTAATTAGTGAGTGACCTTTCACTTTTATACGTAACTAGCGACCCACCCCGGCTTCGCACTGGTAATAGTGGACCCCTTAATTTGGCCCTGTCTCAAAATCGGTTCTTAGTTGACTTCTCCTGCTTACCTGCCAATATAGTTTTAGAGATTTCGCGTTTAGTCAGTGAGTGAGTGTATGATATTTCGCTTTTATATACATACGAGCTTCTGCCCGCGGTTTTCACCCGCGTTTCCACAGGAACTGTGATTTTTTCCGGGATAAAAAGTAGCCTATGTTACTCTCCGGTTCATAAACTATATCTACCAAAAATCACGTCGACCCTTTGCTCCGTTACTGCGTGAAAGAAGGACAAATCAACAAACCAACAAACACACTTTCGTATTTATAATATTAGTAGGATTAGTACGATAAGTAGGAAGTAGGATTCATGATCATGACGTGTTAGCGTTTAACCACTCCTTAATCTGGAGTTTTTTATGGTGTACACGCAGAATGTCTTGAACATTCATACGTCAAAGGCTACATTTTATCCCGGAAAAATGCACGGTTCCTGTGGGAACGCGAGTGAAAACCGCGGGCAGAAGCTAGTACTTATGTAAAAGAACTGCGTAAAACTAAGCTAAAAATAAATCCGTTGTTGACAACGTGTCCGCTTAGCAGATAATTTGCTTTCAATGAAGGTGAGAAGTGGGCAGAATTTTAAGTAGAGACTTATTGAAAGAAAGAGCGTTTACCAGTAAGATATTCTTTAGGACCGTGGGAAAAAAAACTGTTTTCGGAACGATGAAAGAGTGTCAGGTTGTAGAGCTACCAATTTATAAAAGAAACTAACAAACACGCTTTCTCTTTGCTCGTGAAGTCTGCCGCCAAGCAGTAATGTGCAAGCATTACTGTTGAGAATTGAGATCTTCACCGACCGTTACCTACCCTAGTTTTATTAAGAAAAATATTAATAATTTATTTGCGTCTACACTATATTGATTTTTAAGACTTCTTTCTGTCTGCTGTTGAATGGAGTACACGTATACGTCGAATTTATCGTCATTTTATTTAAAAACAATACCTGGCCCCGTACATGGTCCTGGATCTACGCCGGATGTAATTACCAGCTTACATTTAGTTGAAGAAGAAGATTTCAAACATTATTGAAGCCGTGGAGTGCAAATTAATGAATCGGGATTGCGCGCCATCGGAGTGGTCGAGAGTGCAGAGTTCAATTGTGAAAATCCTTTGTGACGTGAATATTTGTGATTTATTTGAACCCAACACTCTAATAATCAGGTATTTTAGGTATAATTCGACGTAATTAAGAGGTTAGTAACATTTTAATTTAAATAATTTTATGTTTCATTGTAGTGACAGTTATATACCATTTTGTTTCCGATTGCTTGATGTTATGTAAAATCAGGTTAGTTAGTTAAATATTATGTGTGTGTTTGTTTTGTTAATTTGTTGAGACAAAACTGTTTAGCTAACATTAATTTCAACCGATTTACAATTAATTTGCAACATCTTTTGCATCAGGTTACAATTATTAATTGTTAAAAGTAGGTACTTAAATATTCTGTCGAAAAATTATTTTGTGTATTCTCGTTACTAATACGTGTAAAATTATAACATTTATTATCATGCCTATTGTCCAATCTTAAAATTCATTGTTGAGTACATGTTTAATCATTTTATAGTAAAATTCTCTCATTTGTTAACGAAATATTGTGTGATCGTAATCTACCTACCTACCTACATAGTTTTAATGATCGTAATTTCATCGTACATTTAGGTGTTTCTAGGTAATTTGTGTAATAATCCTAAGTACACAAGTAAACACGATATCTGTATCAATTCCAGGTCGACCTTGCCAGTCTCCCAGAATGACCGAAGAAAAGGAACTGATTAAAAAGCGGGGCAGCATTAAGGGTCGCTTAACAGCGTTCGCGAGTTATTTGAAAACTATAAATGTATCGAAGATCGCTGCCGCGGAGGCCAGGGAGTTACAATTGCGTCTCGGTAAGATCGAAGCTTTATATGATTTATACGATGAGGTACAGTTAGCGATAGAATGTTGTTCTGAAAATATCGAACAACAAGTAGATGAGAGGACTGATTTCGAAAGACAATATTATAAATCATGCGCTTATGCTCAAGAAACCTTAGATATCTATCAAAAAGAACATGATCGTTTAGAAAATGTATCGAATGCGTCACGTTCTCGCTCTAATCATGGAGTCGTTAAGTTGCCTACTATCCAGCTGCCGAAGTTTGAAGGCTCATACGAGCGTTGGTTGGAGTTTCATGACACCTTCTCAAGCTTAATTCATGACAATGATGATATTGATGAAATTAATAAGTTTCATTACTTGAGGGCGTCGTTAGAGGGTTCGGCTGCTGTGGTAATTCAATCCATTGAGTTTTCTGCAAATAACTATTCTGTGGCATGGAAGCTCTTATGTGAACGGTTTGACAATAAACGTTTGTTAATACAAAATCATGTCTCAGCCTTATTTAACATCGAACCGATCACAAAAGAGTCGTCCGTCAATTTAAAACGCGTGATAGATCAAATAAATAAGAATTTACGCGCACTTGAATCATTGGGAGAACCGGTCTTGCACTGGGACACTCTTTTGATTTACATCGTCACGCATAAGTTAGACGCGAAAACGTACCGTGAATGGGAGGAGCGCAAAGTTCAATTAGGTAAAGATAAGTCCATTAAACTCGATTCCTTTTTAGATTTTTTACGTAATCGGGCTGATTTAATTGAGACGATTGAACTGTCAAAAAATAATGTGACAAGTGGTAGTAAAAATGCGACAAAAATTAAAGCTATGGTTTCTGTGGAAGGTGGTTCTAATAATAATTATAAAAATAATTCCACTGCGCCGTCAATGAAACCATGCCCTAACTGTAATGATGAACATTTCCTTAATAATTGCCCTAAGTTTCTCGCTTTAAGTAGTGAAGCACGGTACAAGTTAGTGCCTACTTATAAAATATGTTTTAATTGTTTTCGTAGTGGACACTACGCGAATTCGTGTAAAAAACTAGGCTGTAGGGTGTGCAAGCGCAAACACAACACACTCATACATGTAAACGAATTTAGTGCGAAACCGTCGACTGCATCGGTGCCAGCTGATCGCGATAACAGCGGCTCGAATCAATTAACGCAGTTGCATCCTTCTATTGAGCCTGGCAATTATTCTAAGAATCCGAGCGTCGCACTTACGGGAAACGTTACCGCTACCTGCGAGAATATAGGTCAAGGTCAGTGTGATGTTTTATTATCTACTGCATTAGTGAAATTATATGACAGCGATAATCGTCAAGTCATTGCTCGTGCGATACTCGACAGCGGTAGTACTTCGTGTCTCATGACCGAAAGATTACATAAACAATTAAATTTACCAGCTGATCGCACAGATAGGGCTGTCATAGGCATAAATAATATAACTTCACACATTAGTCAATTTTGTCGCGTGCCAATTAAATCTTTGAATGAAGATTTTTCAACTAGTTTAAGTTGTTTTATTTTGCCGTCTATTACTGAGAACGTGCCCAAGTGTCAGATAGATGTTAGGAATTTGAATATTCCATCAGATATTTGCTTAGCGGACCCTCATTATCATTCGCCCGCCGCCGTAGATTTGATCATCGGTGCTGATGTTTTTTGGGACATTTTAGGTTCGCAGAGCATTAAATTGGGAAGTGGGAAGCCGATTCTTTATGAGACTAGACTAGGTTGGATAGTTTCCGGTCCAGTAAGCAGCGGCCGCGCGTCGACTTTGCCACATAACATTAACTGTAACTTTACTCAGGTTGATTCTATGTCTTCGCATAATATTAATGATGACATTCAAAACCAATTAATGCGTTTTTGGCAGCTTGAAGAAGTTTGCCCTCAGTCAAATCAGTATTTTCCTGAAGAGAAGTTATGCGAAGAACAATTTGTTAAAAATACAACTCGCCTCGCAGACGGTAGGTTTTGCGTAAGAATCCCATTAAAACAAACAGCTGACGTATTGGGAAGTTCTTATCAGCGAGCTAAGCATTGTTTATTATCTTTGGAGCGCAGATTTAAAGGTAATGATTCATTTAGCAATATGTATAAGGAGTTTATGCGTGAATATGAAAATCTTGGTCACATGTCAGAGTGTAAACCGATTATTGAGGTGCCTCATTATTTCATCCCACATCATGGCGTCCTTCGTGAAGACAGTACGACCACTAAATTGCGCGTCGTATTTAATGCGAGTAGCCCTACTTCTTCGGGAGTTTCGTTTAATAATATTCAAATGATAGCGCCTACGGTGCAGGACGACCTTCTGTCAATTCTTCTACGATTCCGGCAGCATAAGTACGTTCTTGTAGCTGACGTGGAGAAAATGTACAGGCAGATCGTGGTGCATGAAGCTGACAGACCGTTACAGCAAATCATTTGGCGCGAAAATGAATCAGATTTAATAAAATGTTACGCTCTAAACCGAGTTAGTTATGGGACCGCCAGCGCCCCCTACCTTTCGACTCGATGTTTGAAACAAATAGGTTTAGAATGTCAAGATTCTAAAATAGCGGATATTATTATTCACGATTTTTATGTTGACGACCTGTTGACCGGAGCTGACGTAATTAGCGAAGCTTTACATATCCGTGAGCAAGTTACTGCCGAGCTAGCTTCAGCGTGCATGCCTCTGAGGAAGTGGAAGTCCAATGAGCCTCAATTACTGTCAGAACCGAGTCAGTCATCCCCTGAATTGAACTTAGGACACGCTGAACCGAATAAAACACTAGGCCTCGGGTGGCATTCAGTGTCAGATCAATTATATTTTCCGGTCTGTCCTGTTATTGTCAAGGGAAACACAAAGCGTGACATTCTCAGCGTCATCGCTAAAATATTTGACCCTTTGGGGTTAATTTCACCCTGTGTTATCCTGATGAAAATTATTTTATAGAAGTTGTGGCTTCAACGACTATCGTGGGACGAGGAGTTGCCTCCTGAGATAAGCCAGCTGTGGAATGCGACGGTCGAAAGCCTGCCAGGCCTATGCAGCCTGCGCATACCGCGACGCGTCATCTGTGACTCATATTCTCAGCTGGAGCTGCACATCTTTACTGACGCGTCGGAGCGTGCGTATGGTGCTTGCATTTATGTTCGTAGTATTGACTGCAACAATGAGGCCTCGGTTCAGCTACTCCTCGCTAAAAGCAGAGTTGCCCCGATAAAACCCACAACTATTCCGCGCCTAGAACTCTGCGGTGCGTTGATCGGCGCTCGCGTTTATGAGAAATGCATTACTGCATTGCGAGCGCACATCAACCGCATTGTTTTTTGGACAGACTCCACTATTGTTCTAGGTTGGCTTAAAATGATGCCGTCAAGGTTACAACCATTTGTACGCAATCGCATTGCAGAGATTTTAGATAAAACTGGCAGCTGTACTTGGAGACACGTTCCAACTGATGAGAATCCCGCCGATTTGATATCGCGCGGTGTAAATGTTAGTTCTCTTCAGTCTCACAAGTTGTGGTGGCACGGTCCAGATTATTTGAAGCGCGATGAGTCGCACTGGCCCACCACTCCAAGTACTGTCGAAAAGTTGCCTGAAACTCGAAATGAAGTTTCATTACACACGTCATTTAACGTCTCTCGCGAACTTATAGACTTTAGTCGCTTTTCAAACTTTTCAAGGCTTCTGCGCACCGTTGCTTACGTGTTGCGCTTTGTAAATATTCTGAAGAAAAGGTCTAAACGTACAGATAAATATCTAAATACTGACGAATTGCAGAATGCTAAAGTTTTAATTATGAGACATTCGCAAATACAGTCATTCCCTGAGTATGATTTATTATTTAGAAAACATGATTTGCCTAGTAAAAGCCCACTGATTAAGTTTAATGTTTATTTAGATGAAGACAAGCTTATTCGCGTTGGAGGTCGATTGGATAACTCAAGTTTTCCATTTGAGAAAAAACACCCTATTGTTTTACAGTCCACACATCATGTCACTAAGTTACTGTTTGAATTTGAACACAAAAGGTTAATGCATGCTGGCCCTCAACTTTTGTTGGCCAATATTAGAGAAACTTACTGGCCCATAGGCGGTCGTAATTTGGCGAGACAATGTTATCGTCGTTGCGTGCGTTGTAATCGTATGAAAGGCAAAGTATTTGCTCCGTTGATGGGGAATTTACCACAGCAGCGACTTGAACCGGGTGGTTATGCATTTGAAAGTGCAGTAGGCGTGGACTATGCAGGCCCCGTCTCCTGCGCAACTCGCACTGGTCGCGGTTGTAGGCTTATCAAGTCGTACATTGCCATTTTCGTATGTTTCACTACTAAGGCAATTCATTTGGAATTGGTAGGTAACTTAACGAGTAATAATTACTTACTGGCGTTACGTAGATTTATATCGCGTAGAGGGAAACCTAAAAACATATTTTCAGATAACGGTACCTCATTTGTTGGCGCGTATAATGACTTATCGAAGTTTCTCAAAACCAATTGTGATTCCTTGGCTGCTACTTCAGCCCAATATAATATTAAGTTCCATTTTATTCCTGCGTATAGCCCTAATTTCGGAGGTCTCTGGGAGGCAGGTGTCAAGTCGACCAAGTACCATTTAAATAGAGTGCTGGGCAATTGTAATTTAACTTTTGAGGAGCTTACTACTGCGTTAGTTCAGATCGAGGCAATACTTAACTCTCGGCCACTAACTCCTCTGTCATCGGACCCTGAAGACTTGACGCCTCTCACGCCCGGCCATTTTCTGATCGGCCGGCCTCTCACTTCTCTGCCCGACAAGGACTACCAGGACTATCCTCTTACCAGGCTCACACGTTACCAGCGGATTGAGCAGATACGCCAGCATTTTTGGACTCGATGGAGTAAAGAGTACGTGTCTGAACTCCAGCAGCGCGTAAAATGGCGATCGTGCAAATACTCTCTAAAACCTGGCACTTTAGTGCTTCTGAAAGAAGATAATCTGCAACCCCTGAGGTGGAAGCTGGGACGTATCGATGCTGTATACCCTGGTGTGGATCAGATAAGCAGAGTAGCTGACATTAAAACGGCTAACGGCGTTGTTCGAAGATCTTTCAGCAAGATTGTTCCATTGCTGCCTGAAGATGACGTCTCCAGTTGAAAGACGAGCTTTCAACGCGTGGGGGCATGTTGAGAATTGAGATCTTCACCGACCGTTACCTACCCTAGTTTTATTAAGAAAAATATTAATAATTTATTTGCGTCTACCCTATATTGATTTTTAAGACTTCTTTCTGTCTGCTGTTGAATGGAGTACACGTATACGTCGAATTTATCGTCATTTTATTTAAAAACAATACCTGGCCCCGTACAATTACTGTGTTCCGGTTTGATGAGCAGAGTATCCAGTGAAATTACTGGGCTTATGAGACTTATTACCTAATGTGTTATTGTGTTTCAAAGTTCTGGGTGGCACTGAAATTGTTATGGGCCGGCGTTATGCTTACCATCAGGCAAACGACCAGCTCGTCTAGTTACCAAATAACATAAAAAAATATAAAAAAAGACCTCCTGGTTCCTTCTTCAGAATCCCGTTACTGTTGGCAGATCGTGGTCGTTGGTTATATTAAAAACTCCCATGCAGCGATCAAATCGGTCAAGTCTTTTTGGGTTGGTGTTAAGCTTACCATCAGGCAAAGAACCCGCTCGTCTCATAATCCAATAGCATAAACAAATAATAATAATTAAAAGCTTTTGATGAAAGACAACATGCAAGCAATTGAATCATAACAAGATGGATATTTCCTAATACCTACCTGGTTAGCCACCAGGAAATTAAAATATTGTCATCAAGCACTTATCTGTATCTTCTCGGCAGCTGCTTGAGAGCCAGGCCCATTCATTTTCCTTATTCATCACCTTCACCAGATCATCACGTAACATCTGGCGAGATAATAATCAAAAGCCACCTCTTTAATTTCCTGAATCTATACAAATAAATAAAATTGAAGCGTCTCTTTGTAATATCAAAATAACAGCTTTTTACTAAATGCATATGTAAGTATATACGGTACATACACAAATCAACCATTTTTTTAAAAATTGTCTGTCTGTCTGTCTGTTTGTTCCGGGCAATCTCCGAAACGGCTGGATCAATTTTGACGGGACTATCACTGGTAGATAAGTGATGTTATAAGGAGTAACTTGAGTTACTTGGGCGAAGCTGCGAGGCACAGCTAGTAAAAAATAACTTTTTAAAGTATTTTAGTTAATTTAACCGCTCCAGCTTATGCACTATGTCCAGTACCAATTCGTTCATCGACCGGTAAAACAGAAGGCCCGTTCGCGTGTCTCCTGTCTGGAGATACGGAAAAACAATGTTCCTTCTATTTCCCACTACAGTAAACTATCATTCTTAATGTCTTAGATATAAGGCTCTTCCTATATGCATATTTGTTTTTGCTCCATCAGCGAATCCACCTACTTATTGATACTGAAATTCAAGATAAAATAAACTCTATGCTGTTAACAATAAAGTTTAGATAATGTGAAAATAGTTATGTAGATTCTGAGAGACGTTAAGCACTCAATGTACCTTTATCTTAGATTAAAAATAGGGGATGGGGGTTCCAGCCGATAGCTACTGGCGATGAAAGGTGTTCGTAAGTTTATTGAACCTTAATACAATACCTTGGTACATTATCTATACAGGGTAGTCTAAAGGTGGGGGGTGGGGTGGAAATATGAAGGGATGATTATCGGAACGGTTTCGATATCTAGTGATTGCCTTTGTTTTAGCTTATGAATTGTACGCTTTGGACAAATGTTTTTGTAAGGCCGTCTAAGGTCGATTACACACTAAAGTTTGCGACGCTTCTACGCACTTTCATGAAGGTGGAACTTAAGCGATCGTTGCACTCATCCAGAGTGGGTGCAGTTTATTGCAGTCTATCGCAGTCATGTAGTTTGACTATACAAATAAATTGTCTTTGTTGTGTTGTTGTGCAAGCATTACTGTGTTCCGGTTTGATGAGCAGAGTATCCAGTGAAATTACTGGGCTTATGAGACTTATTACCTAATGTGTTATTGTGTTTCAAAGTTCTGGGTGGCACTGTAATTGTTATGGGCCGGCGTTACGCTTACCACCAGGCAAACCAGCTCGTCTCGTTATAAGATATATCCTAACGATTTATTTGAATAGTCCGACTGGTCAGTTAAATCCACAGACCAGGAAGCCTAGACGCCGCATAATCCAAGTTTTGCATGAGAGCACAATCGTAAAATGTTGGCGGGGGACGAGGGAAGATGGATTGGTGAGTTTAAAACTCATACATCAGACGAGGGAAGACAGCGTGTGCCGTGTAGTGACTGGTTTACCGAATTTGAGATACGCAGTGATAAAGCATAAACTTGGCCTTGGGGGGTGTTCGGCTAAGCGTAGTCTATAGGTTGGTCTGTGGTTAAATCGCACGGTTAAATCTGAAGGTGTGTAGCGCGCTTAACCTAAGTCAAACTCAACTGTGATTGTCAATAAAACTCAACGCGTTCAATTGTTACTAAAACAAGGATGCTGAATGAAAGGATTTCCTCAGCTATGTTTACCAGCAGCAAGTAAAACTTTAATTCGTAGGCGCTCATTATAATATACAAAGGATGTAATCTGTAATTTAACAGGAGTCTTGGTAAATAGACGTGTTCGTGATAATTTATTAATGCTATTCCTTTAATGTGCGCCCAGCTTACAACTTAAAGCTTGCTGGCCAGAGACACAGTGAAGATATAAGAAGATGTAGAATTTTGTTTTTGAACTAAACTTTTTCTATCTCGATAAAATTGAGTATTATCTTACATTTAGTGACGATTTAGTTGATAGTGTTAGAAAGTTAAACTAAGACAACTTGAACAGTGAACTTACTAATATTTACAAGTTGACAATGTTTTGTCTCTTTCGATTCCGGTAAAAATTGTTAAGAACAACAGTTCATACGGTCTTACCACGAAAAGAGTAAACAGACCTTAAACCTGAGTTAAACATTACTTAAGCCATAAACAATAAACATGACTTAGTCGCTCGTTTAAATAATTATATGCATATTTAAACGAGCCTGCAGCAACCTGCTTACTGCCGTAAGATCAAAAGGTACTAAGTGTCGTTACTTGATAAAACAAAAAATGTGGAAACTGATGAAGCTATTCTTACTGTGACTGTAGTACTTATATCTTATAAACTTACTATGTATCTTTTAGTTTAGTGGAAATAAATTATGATGTGAAATAATAAATTTAAAAGGACTTGTACCAAACTTGTATGGAGCTTGGTACTTTATTCACAGAAAAAATTAACTAGCCTCAATTTTTTTTCTAGCTATATGTGCCTGAAATAAAGAGCGTAGCAGATTAATAAAAAATTTTTAAAGACTGCGTTTTTTTAAAGCTGGTTTTAAAGAAAAGCGTAGTAGAAATTCAAAATTAATTAACAGCAACACTGCGTTCCTAAAAATGTCCAAAAAACAGCAACATTATAAAAGCATGGCGTCATCGTCACGTCATTTTTGAACGTTTTGACAAATAATAAGCTGTGCTGTCACCTCTTCTGTCAACTTTTTTTCTTGTCTTTGGTCATTATCGCATTCCGCCAAAAAGTAGCAGAAAAAAACGTTCCGTTTCGAGAAATTGCGTTCCGTTTCACATTACGAACCAAAAAAAAACTTTGTGTATTTTTAGGAAATCGCAGGCCTTTAGAATTGTAATTTCATTTCAGAATATATAGATTTTGAAAGCTCTTTCCAAAAAACCAACTGATAACCTAGTTAAATTTTAGTACCAAAACGGAACAACTCTTTTGTAAAACACTGCTATAAATACTGAAGTATTATACCCCGACACTGCACATCAGCCCTAACAACTGTAAATAAGCCCAAGTAAGAGGCTTTTCGGGGTCTAAACAATACAGACTGTAACAAGAACAATAAATTTAGAGCCCAGCCCAGTTTGGGCTATTGTTCTGTACAAAATTATGTTATCAGAGCGTAGTTACTTTCAATACTGTCGTAACTTGCCCGAGATAATGTACGACTTTCAAGAGAATACGGAAATTATCTGGAGACTCGCTTATGTTAAACTTTAGAGATTTTGTTGTTTAGTATGTACTCGTATCTATCTTCTATACATATATATACAAAGATATAAAATTGAAGTAGCTGTTTGTAATGTCAACAGCTTTTTGCTAAATGCATATGAAAGTATATACGGTTATTATAACAAAAATACTATTTTAAAATTTTTGTCTGTCTGTCTGTTTGTTCCGCCTAATCTCCGAAACAGCTGGACCAATTTTGACGGGACTTTAACTGGAAGATAGCTTATGTTATAAGGCGTAACTTAGGTTTTTATTACTTGGGCGAAGACGCGGGGCACAGCTAGTTATAAATAAAAATCAATTGCAACATGTGTCACTTGAGAACTCAGCTTGAGCGATTTGACTGATTTTTTAACCGACTTCCAAAAAAGGAGGAGGTTCTCAATTCATTTTTTTTTTGGGTTGTCACAAACAAAACATAAGTGAAATTGCTTTTAAAAAAGCGGGAACCGTCCAATGACAAACAACTGAACAGATTTTGATTTAATTTCTATGGGACCAATCTGAAAGCAAATCCATTAAAAAAAAGAAAGAATTTTCCAAATTAGTATATAAAAACGGAGATCCCAGGTAAAAAACATACCAAACAAAATGCAAACCAAATCGATATTCTCCTTTTTTAGAAATCGGTTAAAAAAAATACTTTAATGACGTCCGTTCCGGTGATAGTTATATGACGATGGTTTTCAAAGTTTTTTTATGCTATTTGGTAACGAGACGAGCTGGTCGTATGCCTGATGGTAAGCATAACGCCGGCCCATAACAATTGCAGTGCCACTCAAAACTTTGAACCTTATACCTGTAGCAGTAGAAAATTCCAAACATGCAGTTCTCAAACTTTTCCCCGCCTTTACCACATATATGTGACAGCTCCATTATTCCCCTTACACAAATATCTTCCAAAAATGATAACAATCATTCCACAATATCAAATACCTGAATCTGTGTAACAGCATCTCGGTCCGGGTCGCCATCTCATCTTTTATTCATTTCGATACCTCTTGTGTGAGTTCGGGGATGCTAGGAGACTGTAGGATTGTTACCGCCGTTTTGGGAAAGCTGGGAGAGTGAACAATCACCTGTGAGCTTCAGTAACATTCTTTTGATACGTTAGCGTTTGACCGTGCTCTATTTGACACGACTACCAAAAAACTACCTTGTTGTGGCGCCGAAAAAGATTTATCTAGTGGAAGAATAAAGGTAGAACATGGTGTGGTGCTCTGGTGCTACGCTATGACGTCAGCAAGTCAGTGCTACGCCATAGAGGTCTCAGCGCTACGCAAGGGGAAGACGCGGGGAAGGACAGCAGTCCTCATTGAACTACGATTGAAAATACACGTGTGTCGATTACCGAGTTGTCACATTTCTGGACCTAACACTAGCTATAAATAAATAAATAATTATTTGCAAACGGCATAATTAATAGGTGTTGTTGATTTTGGCCTTACTGTAGGCACATTGCACACGTTGAACTAGTTGGAAAACAGTCAAAATACATTATGAAACGAGATAAGGAAACTAACCATAAGCAAAAAGTGATGTACTATTATATATAAGGTAAAACGACGAAATAGTTAAAGTGACGAGTGTCGACATTTACCGTTGGTGGTGTATATGATGGTATTCCTAGCAAATTGGGTGTTTTTTATAGACTGACAACACTGAAGTAATTCTAGTGCAAAGGCTCGGTGGTCCAATAAATCCGATATAAAATACGAATCGGTGTTTACCTTGTTTTCTTTTATTTTCCACTTTTTTGTTTGTTCTCCCTTTTGGCCGTATCGTGCATTCGCGATATTGTTATCGTGTTTGATACTATTTTTTTTTTTATTTTATTCTAGCAGTCTTAATCAAAGTAGTCTACTTCACATTTCATCTATTTTCTGTAGTCTCCCGCAAGGGTTGTTAATGAGACGAGTGCGTTGTTGGCCTGATGGTAAATATAACGCCAGCCCATAGCAATTGCATAGCTACTCAAAACTATGAAACATCGCACAAAAGCACTGCAATGCGCTCGTTACTTTGAGACATTGGGTATTAAGTCTCAAAAGCCCAGTAATTTCACTAATTTGCACATTCCTGCTCGGTGGCAGACTTCACGAGCAAAACGGTGGTACCAGCCCGGACGTACACTCGCAGAATAGTTAGTCCTACCACTTATTTATGTCCATAGTTTATCTTTTTTTTTCAGGTAAAAGTTAATTGTTTGCCCTAAAAATAGGTTAATTTAAAATAAGTTACGACAGTGGGGTAGATTTCCAAAGTGAGTTGAGTAGTGCGCTACAGTTTCACTAAATCGCTACTACCATGCATTAAGCTTTTAATCACTTCCACCCTGTGTTATTGTTATTATTATAATTATACCGCTTTTCCGTTAATCCATATGCAAGCTTACAAAAACGTATCCATTATATCGGCCTTACTCCGAGTAGCGCAGAGGTGAAATATGTATGAACTATGAATCGAATAAACTCATAGCGTCGGATTGTTTTCACTGATTGGGCTCCGGATTTTTTTGCCTGTCTGGCTCCGGAGTAGATGGCGTTTTTAGAATGCTTCCAGACGGAATTATTTGAATAAACATGAAAAGTTCTGCGAGTTTTTAAAAGACAAGTTCGTTGCATGTTTGCCGTGCCATAAATAGTATTTTTTTTTCAAATTCATTCATTTTATTTAAGTTTAATCCTCAGCTATTTATAATAGGCAGATTTGTTAGGTCTGCGGTCTAGCTGAACAGCACATTACTCTGTTCCACACAGGCTCAATAATTCTTGGAGTCATGGTGGCTAATACTAGGTCGGAGATGTGTGGGTCGTTCAATGGCGTGCTGTGCCAACGACGTGCGAAAAACTGCAGAGTGTGATTGTGTACAAACTGTGATTTGATGCGAAGCGAGAGATCGAGGAGAATAGTAGAATGGCTTTGCAAAATGTGGAAAGAGCTCCCTCCACAGATTTTTCCGCTGTGCTACAAAATGCAGTACTTCAAGATGGGTGTCAAACGAGTTCGCAAGGGTCGGTAATGCATTGGCAAAGTGTTGCAAATGTCCATAGGCGATGGTGACCGCTTATAACATTAGGCGGGCCGTTTGCTTGTTTGCCAAAAAACTCAGAAGTGGGCTCTAAGAGGCTGATGATGATGATGATGATGTCACGGTAGTAAGCGCTGGCCTGGAGTTTCTATGTTCTGGGTGATATTATAACTGTCAGGCAAATAAAACTACCTTGTTGTACAGTGGTTTTCGTGAGCGTGACAGCTCGAGTTGCTTACACAGAACATAGTTTTAAATGATTAGGTACATAGCTACCTATATTCTAGGGCATTGTAGGGTGATCGAATTGGAAAGTGATCGACACATAAAAAACAACAAGTGAACAAATAGAAATTAAAAATTAGAGCAATGTGCGTGATATTGACTTGTGTATCTACAAAATAATATAGTTTGGACATGACTGTGAGTAACAATAAACTAGGGGTTTCTATGTTTTTAGTGCAATTGTGAACATTAAACGTTAACTTGGTGATAACTTTTAAAGGAGGGTACTTAATAATTATTCGCTATCCGTTTGGTGTATTATTAAGTTATTACCCACTTTTTCTTGTTAAAAAACTAAACGACGCGCACTTTACAAATACAAGATAATTTCGCTACAGCTAGTGTTAGTTAATGTGGCCTGTTGGTTAAGAGATAACTTCCTCTATTCGGAGGTCGCTGGTTCTAATCTGTATGCACATCGATACTTTTTGCACTTTATTTTTTGTATTCCATCTTTTGTAAGTGTGCTGGAATACTAATATTCGCAAACAAAATGGAAAATTACGATAATGTAACGCAAAGAAAAGTACATAATACACGTGTCTTATTTCATAGCAGTGATAATGAGTTAGAATTCTCTTATCAGAGCTTACCTAATTGTTTGGGAAGTAGTGAAGACTTGGCGGAATTAAGGGAGGAAAATGAAAAATTAACGTTACTACTTCAGACAGCTAATGAAGAAATAGAGAATTTAAACAGTGAAAACAGTGCCCTGAAGCAAAGGTGCTTGGATTATGAAAAAAAGATAAAGCTTTGCAAATCTGTTGGCATTGGCGGGGATGACTTGAATAACAGCAGTACCTATACGCCTCAGAGGTTGTACTCCCCAAGACATAGACGATTGACAGTAAAAAATATAAGCTCCATACTGGCCCCAAGTTCACCTATGACATCTACGGTCTTGGGAGACTCGCCTGTTGTATTATCAAGGAGCCCGACACAGAACAATGAGAATATCACTAAAACCTGCGAACGGCCGGACAGTAACAGTGGTTTGAGTGCACAGAAACAACAGGCAAGTGCTGGGACGCCTGGATATGCATCTCCAAATGCGGTACGGGTAAAGTATCCTCAGTTAAGCACTACAGGACAAACCAAGCCAACTAAGACTCTACAGCCTACTATAACACCTAAGCGTGCGCTCCCACCAAGCATAGACGGCACAAGAGATGTAAAGCAACGGGTGTTAGTGCTGGCGGACGAACGTGGAAGTGGTGTTCGGTCTGCACTGCAACATCTTTTGGGAGAACATTTTTTGGTAACAGCATGGCTCAAACCTAATGCGACAATAGATAATGTTTTGGTTTTATGTACTGAGATTTGTAAAGATTTTACAAAGTCCGATTTTGTTTTGGTTTTGGCTGGGTCCAACGACAACAGTTCCCTCGGCTTTCAATCAATCTTGTATTGTAATCTAAAACAACTGTTGCATACAAATATATTAGTTGGTAAAATCTATAATAACAACCATCATTTGAACAGAATTGAATTGAATAGATTGGTGAAACGTGTATGTAACAATTGTAGTAATGCGTACTATATTTCGTTGGACACCAGCGGAAACGATTTTTCATTTGAATTCAATAAAAGGGAAGCATGTCGACTTCTCCACAGAGAAATATTACGTATAAATTACAAAACGAACTACTATGGATATGTTAGCAAAAAGCTTGGTGTACCGCAGCCAACAAAGGTCTCGCGGTATAGTCATATTGTAAGAGAAAACCTCACCCAAACAAATGGTTCGCAGAGTCTGAAGTTAGATTCATCGACACAAACTGATGATGTCGTAAAGCAGAATGATAATAATATGTTTTTTCGTTCCTAGCACAGACTTTAAAAGCCCCACAGCTGTTGCTAATCATGATCCATTGTTGTCTAATTTGCGATTGTTTCATCAAAACGTGTGTGGAGTTAGAAATAAGGTAAATGAATTGGAATTGTATATCGAAGGAAAGGACTTAGATTTCGTATGTCTGACGGAACATTTTTTAAGTCAAGAAGCTGCAAAAGTGTTTTGCTTCACAGATTATGATTTAGTCTCATGTAATACAAGAATGAACAAAATAAGAGGAGGTTCATTAATTTTAGGTCTTAAAAATCGAGAAGTAGAGGAAGTAGAGCAGATAAATAAATTGTATAAACTGGGTGTCTTTGAAATCTGTTGTGTAAGAGATAATGAAACTAATGTTTTTGTATGTTGTTTATATAGATGTCCGGATGATAAAAACTTTGATTTATTTATGACAAAGCTGGAAAAGGTACTTGATTATTTATTTAAAAAGAAGTGCATTCTTTGTGGTGACTTTAATATTAATTTGCTCGTAGACAACCACAAGCGGAACGAATTTATAAATCTTTTATCATGTTATAATTTTCGACCGCTCTTCTCTATTGCCACTTTTGTTCGCAATGGAGCATCTTCCTGTATTGATAATTTTTTAACAAATCTTCCTGTAGATGCGGTGGAATCTTGTGAAGTTGATCATAATGGCCTGGCAGATGGTCATGGAGGACTTTTCTGTAATATACTTATAGAGACTCACAAAACAAAGCACGAAATTTTCATGAATCAGAGAATATTTAATACTAGATGTAACTTGATGTTTAAAGAAAATATTAAGAAACAAATTGGCGAAGACATGGGAATAAATGATTTTTTATATAAGTTAAACAGAATCTTCCGAAGTAGTTACCGAAAAAAATTACGTAAAATTAAATTAAGCTCGTCAAATGGCTTGAAGTGGGCTACAAAAGGCGTAAAGGTCTGTAGCAAGATGAAGCGTATTTTGTGTTCTTCCAGTGGTAAAAAAGGCTTACATGTCAGTGTATTAGCATATAGAAAAACTTACGTCGCATTGTATCGGAAAGTAATTAGGCATGCAAAACGGTTAGCGATAGTGACTCAGTTAGAAAATTCTACTAATTTAAGCAAAGATGTGTGGAAAATAGTAAACAGATACACGAAGAAGACAAAAAAATATAAATCAAAAAATTGCATTTTAAAAATTAATGGTAAAATGACAGATGAGCCAACAGTCATTGTTGAAGCTTTTTTGAAATGTTTTATATTCTCAAAAAAAGCACTTTCAACAGACGTAGTAAACGGACTACAATTTCTACAAAAAAATGTAGATAGAGTAGACGAAGACATGTCCTTAAGACCGACAGATGCACTAGAGATAGCAAAAATTGTGCTTTCTATGAGAAACAAAAAGTCATGTGGCTATGACGAGATGCCTTTAGCAGTTATTAAAGAAAACATACATTTATTAGCAACACCCCTAGCCAACTTTTTTAATAAATGTTTTGAAGAAGGTTATTTCCCAGACCAACTAAAAATAGCTAAAGTTGTTCCTATTTATAAAAAGGGATCTATTACGGATCCTAAAAATTATCGACCTATTTCATTGTTGCCTACACTTTCAAAGATTTTTGAGAAACTGATAAAAGTTCGTTTGATCTGCCATTTAAACCTAAATAGCGTTATAAATAAAAAGCAGTTTGGCTACCGGAGAGGTGTTGGCACTACTGATGCTATCAGCTCTTTGGTTAATGACGTGGTTAGCAGATTAAATAGTAAAATGAAAGTAGCTGGAATATTTTTGGATTTGAGTTCTGCGTTTGATACTGTGGGCCATGACCTCTTATTACTCAAGCTAGAACACTATGGCGTTAGAGGGAAGGCTCTGGAATTACTCACGTCTTATTTGAAAAATAGAAAAATGTTTGTGGAAATTAAGCATTTAGAAAATAATCACCTAAAAGAGCACCAATCAAGCTTCGCTAATATAACTACTGGCGTTCCGCAGGGTTCGATATTAGGACCAATATTGTTTATTATGTTTACTAATGATTTGATAAATTACATTCATACAAAAATGTTAGATGCAAAGTTGGTACTGTATGCTGATGACACTAATGCTATTGTAAGTGCAACAGATACAGAATCACTGAACAGAAAAGTTGATGCGGCTCTCACTTTGTGTGGATCGTGGTTTGCAGCAAATAAATTAATTATTAATGCCAAAAAAACTAACATTATGCTGTTTAAATCTACTGCCCGACAACAGGATAGTTTAAATATACATTTTAACAATGAACAAATCGTTTTGGTGGATTCCACCAAGTTTTTAGGCGTCCACATCGACTCCTTATTGACTTGGAAACCTGAACTTTCTGCTATCGAAAGTTCAATAAGCTCGTCTTGCTATGCACTCAGAAGTTTAAGAGATGAACTAAATATAAGTCAACTGAAGATGGTTTATTATGCACTTGTTGAATCAAAATTAAGATACAGCATACAATTCTGGGGTAATAGTTACGAATATAATTGTACTAAAGCATTCATCTTGCAGAAAAGAAGTATTCGTACGATGGTTCGAATATCACAGTATGATTCATGTAGAAATCATTTCAGAGAATTAGGAATTTTAACGGTTCCGAGCCTTTACATATTGGTCCTACTAAATTACTTAGTTAAAAATATGTGTGAATTTGAGACAGAAGATGAAAGAAAATACAGAATTGGTACACGTAGGAAAGATCTAAAGCATAAAATTCACCCCAAGCTAAATATAACTAAGCATTGCACTGTGTACCAAGCTGTAGATATTTTCAATAGATTACCAATAGATATTAAAGATACAGTTTACAAGTACAATTTATTTAAAAACAAAGTGAAGGCATTTCTTTTGGACAAAAATTTTTATAGCCTAAAGGATTTTGTATAAGTAATAGCTCTTGTATGACATTTTGATATTGTAATATTATTGTCTATTCTTTAAATTTTAATTGATATTTGACTGATTTTCTTTAGATAAGTTTGGCATGAGATTACTTATGTTTTTTTTTTTTTTGGGTGACATCTTTTTCATTGTTATTCAGTTATTGTATTAGGTATCAACATTCTATGTATATTATAAGTAGGCATTGTTCTAGATGTAAATTAAAATTCAAACACAATGTATATTGTTCATGAATAAATAAATACAAAATACAAATAAATACAATACAAAACAACCTATAAATCTGTAGTCGTGTTTGAACCACTTAAGTTATTGTAGAGACTACCTAAGGTCTTTCGCTTGTTCATCTTCATTTTTCAGTTCCTTTCAAATGTGAAAAGTCTCCCGATTCTATAAAAATGGTTTTATAGAAAACAGGAAGTCATTCGAAATCCGTTGAGTCACAAAATCCTTTTAAGAAATTGAACGGAGTTTTTTAACCGATGGAAAATCTCGGCGCTTCCAGGGAAAGATATTTTATCTAAGATCAGTCTTATTTCTAATCTTAGCTATGGATCTTTTTGAATAGAATGTAAGGACTATTATTATAATGAAAGTTGCTAAAGACTTCAATAAACAGTGTCAACTAGAAATATTGTGAAAGAAAATATTTATATTTTAGTGATTTACGAAAAACTAATTTTAGAAAGTGGTATAAGATTTGTTTGTTGTCTGTAAGATCTGTGGAATCTCTGATACGATTCAAAAAAATCTTTCATTAACAGAAAGCTATATTATCCCTGAGTGCTGTAAGGTACTTTTCAGCTGAAGCTAGTGAATTTCTCACTAATTATAATCATTTTGTGCGGGCGGGGAGAAGCCGGCGTTCATTTTCGAGTGTGCGCGGGAGGTGAGCCACAAATGCGGCTACCACTTTAGCTGGCGCACTTGTTCCCGAGCGTCTTTGTAGAGGGGATGCGGCGAAGGCGTACGTGGTGTAAATTATCGCCAGAGATAGGGGCCTAGGGGACCAGCGTCACTTCAGAGGCCGCGGATGAAGTCCATGTACCCGTAGTCCCAGCTTTGCAACGTCGAGGTGGGACACAGTTTATTTTATTTACAAGATTTTATTTAACTTGCAATGTTTATAAATATATTATTTAGATCAAATCTTGCAAGGTTATTTAGACCGACTTACCAGTGTTAGATTGTGCCGTAATTATACTGCATATTTAAATTGGATGACAATGCAATATAATGTAGTCACATAGCTGGTCTGATGATGGCAGGAGGCCACATTGCAGGAACGCTGTAATGAAACGACGTAATCCCATTGAGTTTGGGCTCGTTTGATTTGTTTTCTCAAGTACTCTGATCCTGTGATATCTAGGGTCTTGATGTTGGAGCCGGAAAGTGGCCATAAGAGCACAGAACCAATTACGTACATAATTTATTTAGTTGGTAGATCGGCCTCATTAGCCGGAGCATAAGCAACATAAGCACCATACTGCTCCAGTCCCGAGCGCAAGATAAAAAAACGTTTCGGTTACTAGGTATCGTAAGATATTTCAGGAGTCTTCCGGCAAATAATAATTTTGAAATAAGGACCATCCTACACGAAAAGGAAGGATTAATCTCGTATTTTAAAGTCCAATAACTATTTTCCATACGCTACGCTTACGCTGGCAATAACTGCGGAAATGAAGTAATGGAATAATCACGAGCACAACCTCGTCTGAATACCGGAAGTCTTGTGCTGTGGTGCAAGTTGTAACATAGCAGATTTGATTTGATGGTCTGAAAGCCTTCAAAGTAAGTTGCACCGACGAGAAGTGGCAAGCCTATCTATCAGTATTCTACGTACAGGTTACAACCATGGAGAGTGTGCTCAAGAACTGCACAACCTAATTCACCCACAACCAATAGTATAAAATGACAATAATTTCTTCGCTGATCACTTTAAAGATACTTCCGGTATATCACTATCATTTTCTTTGGTAGCCAAAGACAATGGTGGCCATCAATAAACAATTGTTAAATTTCGTATGCTTTTCATGCGATGCAACCATTGTAATTTTTTAAACTATTTGGTTGGTAGCATTGGGCATCACCTTTTTTTTTGAAGGGCCGTGCTGTTGGTCTTTCTACCTTTACCGCGTCGTCGAACTGTATATGGCGCCCCCCTTATAATATGGTAGAAATACTTAAATAGTGATGCTACAAAAAATATAATAAAGTAATTGTGTTGTATTAAAATTATTTCTCGGTGGATGTGTCTTGGGAGAGGCCTTTGTCCAACAGTGTACTAATAAGGCTGATCGATGTTGATAATATGATAGTGATGTCACGCAAATTGAAGCTTAAAATTGTAATTGAGTCATCTAAAAGTTCATGCCTTGCTCCATATCCTAGATCTGTTAAAAACAATCTGCTGTGGGACCAGATTTATTCTGCTCTTAAAGTTGAGTCTAAAACTTTGGAACTTAAAGTCGATGTGGTGACTTTACTTTAAAGCAAAGTTTTGCTATAATTTTAACTCGGATTGTCTGAAAATGAACAGAAGAAAAGGGTACATTTTCACTTCCTTCTTTTAGTTTTGGGCGTGTGAATTTGATAAATGGTCTTTTTTGGAGGATGTAGGACTAACTCTCCTGCAAGTGTCCATTTGGGTAGGTACGACTACTTTGCTCAAATTTGCTCGTCTGTCGCCAAGCAGTAATGTGCAAGCATTTGCTGGTTTAAAGGGCAAAATCGTCAGTGAAATTCTTGAGCCTATGATACCTAATTTCTTAAGGTACTTAACGAGCGCACTGCAGTGCTGCACAGACTTTCGTGGCTCCGTGAATTGTTATGAGCTGGCGTTATGCCCACAATCAGGGAAACGAATTTAGTTATCCAATAGAATAAAAAAAACTTAGAAATCTTGGCTGTAGTCATAATACTCTTGTAAGTTTAAGATCATAAAAGACAACTTCTAGAAAAAGCGGAAGGTTGTAGTGCAACTATTTTTTTTTCTTCGTAAAGGCATTGTATTGTTCGCTCGGCTCGCTTCTAGCCTCAGTTTTAAAATATGTTGCCAGGCACGTATTCTGTTTTCCGGCAGCTGCACTTGGGAGCCTGTCCTTATTGTAGACTAGCTGCTGCACGCGGTTTCACTTCACCTGCGCGGAGATATTGGATTTTATGGTTTTAATCTTTTTCCACGGTTCTTTTTCTAAAATAAAAGTAGTAGTATTACTCCTTGGAACATCAGATATCTGCCAGTGAAAGTCCCGTAAAAATCGGTCCAGCCGTTTTGGAGATTACCCGGAACAAACAGACAGACAGACAAAAATTTTAATAACGGTTGTTTTGTGATAGGTAACGTATATACTTTCATATGCATTTGGTAAACAGCTGTTATTTTGATATTACAAACAGACACTTAGATTTTATTTATTTGTAGGTATAGATATAATGTGCTAGTATCCTCAAAAAGAAATATACAAACATTAGCTTCTGCCCGTTGTTTCATCCGCGTTCCCACAGGAACCGCGCATTTTTCCGGGATATAATCCGTGACATCACTCACATGGCGGTTCCCGCAGGAACAGTGTATTTTCCCGGAGTAAAAAGTAGCCTAGGTTACTTTCCGGTCCATAAACTATGTCTATGCCAAAAATCACGTCGATCTGTTGTTCCGTAGCTGCGTGAAAGAAGGACAAACTAACAAACCAACAAACACACTTTCGCAGTTGTTGGATTGCTATCCATAGTATTTTGACTTTACCTACTACTCTCAAATGAAGCCCAAAAATGTATGAACTTATGACCAAATGCTTTTCTCATAAATTAGGGCGATGTGGCCGCAAAGCGACAAAGCCCTGTTTTGTCATCGTAAAATTAAAGTGGGGCTTGAATAGTCTTCATTTCTGTAGCGCGTAAGGTTTGCGGGTTTGGTTTTTGCAACGAAACAAATATTTATTATGAAACAAAGTTGTATGGTATGTTATTATATGTGGTATATGTTATATGAAGGTAGTAGCCCTGGCTACAAAGGGGCCCCGGATTCATTCCCTGGCAATAGCAAACTTCTGGTGAGCATAATGCTGTTCTCTGACCTTGGATGTTTGTGTTGTGTATCTGCTAGTGTTCATGCCACATGCGACACAGGGAATCATAACGCAGGAGTAGGAATGTGTTTGTGTTTTATGACTATGTTACAAAGCGTCAGAATTTGTTTCATGTCTCTAGGTATTATGGGACCTTAGTTCCTGATTGCCTAGATAGTTTAGTTAAACTATGTTTTGTCTTTGTTGTTCTTTCACTATTTGAAACTGAATCGAAAGAGACAAAACATAGTTTAACTATTCAACCATTTAACACTGTTTATCAAGGGACTCCAGGTACCGTCGATCTTATCCTACTTCCTATTATAATATATAATTTAACATTATAAATTCGAAAGTGTTTGTTGGTTTGTCCTTCTTTCACGCAGTAACGGAGCAACGGATCGACGCGATTTTTGGCATAGGTATAGTTTATCGACCGGAGACTTTTTATCCTGGAAAAATGTTCTAACGGATCGTGGGTGAAAACCGCGGGCAGAAGCTAGTTAATACCATAAATTGAAGAAGGTTTTTTATCGAGCTTTTATTAGTCACCCAAGAAGGTAATACCAGTAATTTTGTCTATAGACGGTATGTCGCCGTCAATTCTTTCCCATCCCAGCTTTTATGAACCGTATAATTGTATAGACGGGAGTGTACGGTCGCTGAGTTAATGCCTTGTACGTAATCTCTGGGAAATGACAGCCGCAGGTGCGCTTCGTCGCGAACTGCTAATAGCTTTTAGACAGCAGCCAGTGTTTAGTGCTGGGATTAATAAGTGTCGATAAATAAGCACGTGTTACGAGTCCATCTACGAAAACACGGAGAAGTCGGTCCGTTAATTTTTTTTCCAAAAAATCTCTCGCCCTTTAATTGGTACTGTAACGTATCACAATGGAGTAGACAATCGCTACAAAGCGAGGTCTGCTAGATGGAGCTACGGCTTGTAAGCCGGAAAGAAAAACATCATATCAATAATTTCGCAATCAACATCGATTGCTCCCATAGCCTAGTTGGTTAAGGCGTCTGGTCTAGATAACCAGAAGACACAGGTTCGAATCCTGTTGGAAGCGAAATTTTTGTGATGTATATATTTGTGTGAACATCCGCTAGTGTCGGTTAACACTATAAAATATGTTTCATAAAACAATCTTCGTTTGTTCATTGTAATTATTACAATGGCATTAACGTTGTACCATTATGTACCTAATTTAGTACTACGGAACTGTAAAATGTACATTTTATTGGTGATTAATAAATAAATAAGTCACGTATTTATTTATTTTATTTGCGTTGTTCAGTATATCCATTATCCAATCATTACTGTGCAATGTACGTGTCAGGCATAAGAATACATAATCAACATGATTATAGATTTATTTACACTAACGTCTAAATATCTATACCGACACGGTGATTAAAAGCGTCCCAAGAGACAATAGTCTAAAAAAATTGCTTTAAAAAACGACGAACCGACTTCAGTGACTAACTACTGAACTGATGTTGATGAAATATCTATGAGACCAATCCGAAAGTATATCCTACCAAAAAAAAAACAATTTTGCAAATGTTAGGTATGAGGTAAAAAACATAAAGAAAAATACACACCGAATTGAGAATCTTCTCCTTTTTTGGAAGTCGGTTAAAAATGAAGCATCACGACTATTATTGTCTCGCTCTGCTACACAGTGTAAAGAAATAACCCATCTATGTAAAATCAAAATCTTGCACGGTGACGATTTATGATTATTGCATTACCGAATATCTTCTATTCTTGTATTACATAATTTGACATGATCTTTATGTTATAGTATATAAATATCGATAAACTGAGCGATGTCCCCCCACTACGCAGTTACCGAGATGACATATAGTAATGGCCGACGGCAACGCCATCTGCCGCCAACACAGGAGAATTAGCTCACACGCGGTTGTCTTCGAAATTGGTACATACTGCCTGCTATAGAGTGTAACGGTCTAATAAGTAATTGAATAACGAGCCAATTTCTGGTAACGTTTTAGTTTCTCATCTTAGATTTGTATTATTCTTATTTTAATTGATGAAATCGGTGTCCGCTGTTATTTTGTTAAGTTTCAGCTATCAGTCAGTTATAACGGTGACGATTCAGAAATTGATTCACTATTTATGATGTAAAATGAATTATTTTTTTTTATTTTTTTTTATGTTATTTGGTACCGAGACGACCTGGTCGTTTGCCTGATGGTAAGCATAACGCTGGCCCATAACAATTGCAGTGCCACCCAGAACTTTGAAACACAAAGGCCTGCACGGCACTGCAGTGCGCTCGTTGAGACATTAGGTATTAAGTCTCATAAGCCCAGTAATTTCACTGAAGAATAAAAGCCAACGTATATTACATAAACCTACAAGCTTTTCTATAAGTTTTAGATATTTTTTATACTAGGTACTGAATAGGTAACGAGAGTACATTTCATGCGTCATCAACGGTGATCGTCATCGAAATCGTTAACATCGTCACTTATCGTCAGGCTTCCTTTCAACAATAAACTAACTTTTACATCGTTCATCGTCATACTCAGAGTTCATACTCTACATCATCATCGATGAACACCTATACTAGTACTGTACTCTACTGTGTGTGTACTGTAGTGGTACTTAGTACATAAGAGATCGATTTATTATTTGGGTATCTTTAACATTCAAGCCTTTTTTAATTTTGTAACGATACGATCTGGTCGTTTGCCTTATGGTAAGCATAACGCCGGCGCATAACAATTGCAGTGCCACCCAGAACTTTGAAACACAAAGACCTGCGCGGCACTGCAGTGCGCTCGTTACCCTGAGACATTAGGTATTAAGTCTCATAAGCCCAGTATTTTCACTGGCTACTCTACTCATCAAACCTGAACACAGTAATGCTTGCACATTACTGCTTGGCGGCAGACTTCACGAGCAAAGCGGTGGTAACAACCCAGACGGACACTCGCAGAAGTCCTACCACTAATAAAGTTGAAGTAGTCTCCCGATCACAGCTCCCAATTTATACTTATTGCGAAGTCAATACATATTTTTCTAAGTTATCTGGCTTCTGGAGCAAAGGCAACCGATATAGACTCTATATAAAACTATGTAGTTATGTTTGTTTTTAACAACATTTAAGCTAAGCTACGCTGGGGTATAAAGGTCGTAATCCACTCTCCGGAATGCCGGTTCAGCTCTTTACAGCAACATGGCTATTACGTACATAGAGTAGAGAGTATAGAGTACCTACGGAATACCTAATAGCCCGTAGCCCGTAGCCCTAGCTGAGAGCTAGCAAAGTATGCACTTTTAGTATCTTATTATCTACTAGCTTCTGTCGTGGCGTAGCACGCGTGGAATAACGCTTAAAAATAGCCTACAGCATTCAGCAGCAGCAGAAGATGAAGCACTTCGATCCGTTGCTCCGTTGTTGCGTGAAAGAAGGACAAACCCACAAAACATGAAACGTGCAAACACAGTTACATATTTATTATATTAGTAGGAAGTAGGACTAGCTTCTTTTGTTATATTTATGTATTTTATTTTTCGTTTTGTGTACACCTTTGTGCAATTGTGTTTTATAATTATTTTTTTGTTTTCATGTCGACTGTTGATTATTTTGTTGATTGACGATTGTTGTTGTTTGTTACTACACACTTACTAGATATCCTAATCTGTTCCATATACTAGTATTGTACCTAAGGGTTTGTTCACATGTAAACGGGGTAGAAACTGCGGGCTACAGCTAGTTTTATAATAAATGCAAAAGTGTATAATATGTTGGTTTACCTTTTTTTCCGCAGCTATGTAACAACGTATTGGCGGGATTTTTTGAATATTTATGGGCTGGAAAATGATTTAGATTACTTTCCTAGAACAGAGCACATTTACTGAAGGAATATTCACTCGCGATAAAGTACTTTTATAACGACTGGCAAACTGAAGGCAATGGTAAAAGCGAAAGCTCAAAGTTAATATTTAAAACTAATTAACCCTTGTCGGCGTTTACGGTAATTGTCTGCCACAATCCGGGAATGTTTGAAACATCAGAAAGTGTTTAATGATGCTATTAATATTAAGGTTAAATATCTGCGAGTTTGAGATTGAAATACGAATATTATGGATAGCGAAACTGTAGATACGCAGATAAATTACGCAACGACTATTGACATTACGCAATGGATCATGAGCGATACATTACGCAACGGATCTTGTTCGATACATTACGCAAAGGATCTTGACTGAAACATTACGCAAAGGATCTTGACTGATAATTAACACAAGTGATCATGATCGATACATTACGCAACGGATCTTGACCGATACATCACGCAAAGGATATTCACTGATTTATTACAAAGGATTGATAAATAACGCAGGTGATCTTAATCGATAAATTACGCAACGAATTTTGACTGATATATTATACAACGGATCATGACCGATACATAACGCAATGGATCCAGACGAAACACTAAACACCAACGGATCAAAATAACGAAACAGTTAAAATAAATTGGAAATTCGAACAAAATAATAAACTATATCCTATATTTTTAAACATTGTGATCCTCCTTGATTTAAAATAACAATACAAAGCACAATGTCTGTGCAAGAAAAAGAAAATCAACATTGTTCTACGCCGCGCCGTAGCAATGGAGATATGTTTGCGTTGCGACAATCAAACGATTATAGCTACGACTTCGCTACGCCAATTGCTACGTAGTCACATCTGGTTCTACGAGGCTACGACTATGTTGCTATTACGCTTGGTCAAGTTATTTTAATGGAGCTTTTAAAGCTGACGAAGGAAAATCATAAGTTCTCTTTCACGTTGAATTTTTTCAGAAACTATCTGAGTAAATGGAATAGTAAAGACCTACTATATGCAAAGAATGAAAGGGTTTGCTCGAAAGAACAAAGTATTGCAATTATTTCTAGCTTTTTCTGTCCAAAATGAAAAAAGCCTCAATAAGTGTATGGAATTGAGTTTTTGAGTGTCTAGCGTGACTGAATCTAGAAATTACTTACGAACTAGGTTGCTAAAGAAAGGTTGAAAAAAAACTTCCATTGTTGAAATCAGAACTAGAAAATGTCGGAAATCAAACCCGCAACCTGTACGCTCAGTTGATACCCTGTTGAACCATAGCTGTTAAAAAATAATTGGGATTCTGAAAACATTGTACAATCAAACATATTAACGAAACACAATTATAAAAAAAAGGAAACAACCTTTTTACGTGTTTAACCAAAAAAAATGCCAAACACATTTTCGACGAAAAACACTCAACTTCTAATTGATAAAAATAAACAAAATTGTTCAAACACTTCCTCGTTCAAGTTGAGCTCGGAAATCGTTTGAGTCGACTCCCGAGAGTTATAAAGATCATCTTTCGAGCACACTTCAGGAATCATGATACGTAATACACTGTAAGGAGGTACTAAGAGTTCTCGATTTCAAGTCTCTTACCATTTTCAACTTGTAAATATTTTTGATGATTCTTCTGCGAGTGTCCGTCTGGGTGGGTATACCGCCTTCCTCGTATAGTCTACTCCTCTTGACGACATGGTTACAAACGCCGTGCAGGTCTTTGTGTTTCAAAATTCTGAGTAGCACTGTAATTGTTATAGGCTGGCGTTACACTCACCATCAGGAAAAGACCCGCTCGTCTCTCACCCAATAGTTTAAAAAAATTAACACAAATCTAAGGCTCAGTTTGCGTTTTAATTTGTTAGTGGTAGGACTAACTCCTACCACGAGTGTCCATCTGGGTTGTTACCACCGGTTTACTTGTGAAGTCTGCCGCCAAGCAGTAGTGTGCAAGCATTACTGTGTTCCGGTTTGATGAGCAGAGTATCCAGTGAAATTACTGGGCTTATGAGACTTAATCTCAGGGTAACGAGCGCACTGCAGTGCCGCGTAGGCCTTTGTGTTTCAAAGTTCTGGGTGGCACTGCAATTGTTATGGGCCGGCGTTATGCTTACCATCAGGAAAACGACCAGCTCGACACGTTGCCATAAAAAAAATATTTTCTTAAGTTTTTATTGATATTAGAAGTTAGAGTTCTGTTTTAGTTTTTAATTTGTATTCTGTATATATTTTGTTGTTTCTACGATGAAAACAATTTAATTCTTACGTACTAGTACATCGTAGGTGTAAACATCAAAATAAATTATTATCAAGTGGAATAATATTTATTCCGAAATTATTTGTTTACTCAATTTTGGGATGAAGTAAAAACACGCAAACAACATAAAGATATTTTTAATTGAACGAACTTCCATGTCGAATATTAAAATGTAAACAAAATCTCCAAATAAACAATAATTGTTTACTCAAAAATTGTTGATGTATGAAAATGTTTACGTAACAGATTTTTTAGTAGACATATAAAATAAATGAAACGGAAGTGTCTGTTTGTACCTACTGACAAAATAACAGCTTTTTAATAAAAGCATATGAAAGTATACTCGTATACAGTACTCTAAATAAAAACACAATTTTTAAAATTTTTGTCAATCTGTCTGTCTGTCTATTTATTCCGGCTACTCTCCGAAACGGCTAGACCAATTTTAACGGGACTTTCACTGGCAGATAGCTGATGTTATAAGGAATAACTTAGGCTACGTGGGCGAAGCCGCGGGGGAAAATTAGTAGATAACAAATGCGAAAGTATTGGTTAGTCATTATTTCACGCAGCAACGGAGTAACGGATTGACGTGGTTTTTGGCACACATATAGTTTATGGGGCGAAGTGACATACTAGGATACTTTTTTCCCGGAAAATATATTTTTCCCGGAGGATACTTTTTCCAGCCGGAATTTATACGGAGGAACCCGTGGGCAACAGCTAGTAGTAATTAAAGGTTTTCCAAATAGAATTTCGACCAAACGAGATGTAACTCTTTGAGCCCACTCAAGCTAGTAAAATAAAGCTCTCTTGAGCGGTCGTTAGAGGATATATAAAATACTATAGAGGGTTATTACTACAGGTTGTCGATGATATGCCGAGTAAAAAAAAACACTTTTTTGCCCTGATATAAACACTTAACAACGCTTCTTTAGTCAACTTTTACCGTATATAATTTAAATTGAAATAAGATAATGACGTTTAAATTTTAATAAAGTTATTAATAACCAACATTAAGTAAAAAAAGTAATTTAAAAATGGTCTTCTTGTTTTACTGAAAAAACATGAAATTAAAAGAATAGTGTTTGTCGATAACGGTAGCAAATAATCGCTTCCTAAAATCTTCTTTTGTAACATTTATTTTATACCATCTTCTGCCCGCGGTATTCACCCGGGGTTCCCACCGGAAACGTAGATATTTCCGGGATAAAAAGTAGCCTATGTTACTCTCCGGTCCATAAACTATATCTATGCCAAAAATCACGTCGATTCATTGCTCCGTTACTGCTTGAAAGAAGGACAAACTAACAAACATGCTTTCGCATTTATAATATTAAGTAGGATTTTTTTTCACGTAAAGCAAGGACAGCAAAATAACTATAATATGTAAAACAAAAACTACACTCTGCTAATTATGCAACAACAGCACTCGTTAAATAATTCCAAAATAAGCTAAAAAGTAATGCCATCATAAAGCGAACTGAGCAAATCCGCATTACTATTCTATGGCGAAACATAAACAAACAATAAAAAAATGCTGACACTTAACAACTGACGACCAACAAACTTTAATACATCAACGTGTACCTTCGTATATTCTTTTACGGGGCCGATCCCTAAACCTTTACGGGGTAGCATTATTTTTCCGCGCGCCCATCCATATGCAACTTTTATCATTTCGCACATAATTTTCTCGTAGTAGGCACTTCCTAACGGGGAAATATGGTAGGGTCTTAGTACAGACTTCAGTTGGTATCGAGCTGAGGTCGGGGACGCACGCTCGCTCCTTCGCTAAAAATACCGCGAATCGTAACTCGATCGCGAATCGAAACTTGTATTTTTTTTATTCGAAAATGAGTTTTGATGTTAAATTGTATCGTGAGTTCGATTAGTAATTTCTGAGTAGTTCCGTGATTGTGCAAAATGGATTCTTTTTGGAGATTATATCTGTTTTTGTGTTTGTTTTTCACTGGTAAGTAAATGCTTCTGTGTTATCCTTAAAGACTTAATACATTATTGTGTAGTTTAGTAAGAGTTAGCCTGTTATTCAGTCATAGTAAAAAAAGTAGATTGAAGATAGAAGTAGAAAGGCATTATTTCAATCCAGTACTTAAAACAACCGTTTCTCTCACCGTTCTAAGGAAGCACTAACCTGTCAGAATAAATTTAAAAAAAATTAAAACCCCCGACTAAAAGAGTATGTAGTTTAGAACAGATTTTTTTAATCGTAGCTAAGACACTCGATCAAGTAGCCTTTCAAACAAAAAACAACTAAATCAAAATCGGTCCATCCGTTTAGGAGTTACGATGCTACAAAAAGACACAGGGGTTAAAGACTATTTTACTGTATTGTAAAAAGTTATTCAATTAAGCATCTGTATTATAACAAACAAGCTTTTATCGTGATTGTAGGAAGAACTATTTTGAAAAGGTTGTTTTTTTAAAACGGGTCTGTAATCTGTTCTGTGATTATCTACACATGACAAATAAATAAAATTGAAGTGTCTGTTTGTAACATCAAAATAACAGCTTTTGACTAAATGCATATGAAAGTTTATACGGTACCTATAACAAAACAACAATTTTTATATTTTTTGTCTGTCTGTTTGTTTGTTCCGGGTTATCTCCGAAACAGCTGGACCGATTTTGACGGTACTTTCCCTTGCATATAACTGATGTTACAAAGCTAATTTAGGCTACGTGTGCAAAGCCGCGGGGCACAGCTACATTTTTATAAATAAAAAATAATGTAAGAAGAATCTTTTATCGTGATGGTAGCACGTCATTCCTCATTTATAAAAAGGCTTCGTCATTTGTTTAAATAAAAACAAAAAAGCAACTGTAAAAAGCTCAAGGCATTATTCCAAAATGGTACTTAAAAAAACCGTTTACCCGACCGCTCTAAAGAAGCACTATAAAGTTTTACGGCTATCGTTGTATCAGTCCAAAAGAACAGGCTACAAACATCTCTCATGGGAACAATTTGGGAGGAAATATCCTTTTTTGCTGTTGTAGATGCGTGACAAAATTTCTAGTTTTATTGTTATTTTGTGACAAAATTGTTTTACTTACAAATTTTAGTATAATTATAAAATGGCTCTTTTTTGCTCTTTTTTCGGTTAGCGTCTGACAAACGACATTCGCTTCGAAGCGATTATCGATAACGATAGTCAAAAATGTTGTCAAAATTGTATCGTGTCTATGATTTCCACAATACAACTATCTTGTCTATGCTTCCCGCGCATCTCGCACCCGCGTCAATCCTGCGGCAGACGTGGTGACTTTGCTTTGTAATAATTAAGGATATTTTGATGATATTAGATGTAATTATTTTTTTCTAGTTTTCGTGTCGTGTGTCACCTGTATAGGTAGATAAATATACAGCGTGGCATCTTTAATTTTAAGCACTTTGCTCAGAACCGTTTCTGTACGTATTTCCATTTCAAGGCACAGAACGAGCTAACCAGACCATCCAGAACAATCTTTCAATGAAAAGTGCTTTCAAAAGTGGGTTCAACTTATAGGTACTAGCCTTTAGCCCTATTTATAATATATAGATGGTATTTATACGCTGGAGTTAAAAAAAAATAAACATATGAAAAGGTCAAAATATATTTAGATTGACAATTGACAAGTTTCCGAACAAATAAAGTAAGAAACATTTCCTAAACTTACGACAGAATAGAAAGAAAGTCGTAAATAGACGACACAAATGGAAAGTTTTGGGACGTTTGTGCAAATATTTTGACGGAATATTTTATTATTGTACAGCTAAATTTAGTCCAGTTCTATGCTCTTATGCGGGTCTTAGATGCGTGTTAAATATAGCTGTCAGTAAGCCGCTGATTATTAGAAATGTCACAACAGAATGAAGTTAGACAACGGTTAGATACTACTTACCTCAAGATTTGTGATTGTTAATATTTAAACACGCGACTAAGGCTTGTCAGGTTAATTGCTGTTTAAGACGTGTTGACGGAAAGTGTTAAACTTTTTTGTGGTAAGACCATATTAATTCATGCTAACAAATCAATCCTTTGCTGGCTACAGCGCGAAAGAAGGACAACTCAACAAACACCGAGTGTGTTTGTTGATTTATAATATTAGCATTTCAAAATTACAACCTACGTCTCAAAAAAAGCCGTCGTTTTCTGCCTTATACACGTGTAGGTGAGGATTCTGTCCGCATGCAGTTGGTCCGCAATCCTTTTTTCTTAATCACACTTTTATGTCGCCAGGATGCGGAGCGCCTGTTGATGCAAATCCGCTTGCAGATGTAATACACACCCGCACCCTAAACAAAACAGAAAACGCTCTTGAAGGTTTCAAAAACCAAAACAATAAGTTTACAAAATAGATTACACAACAAGTCAAAAAAAGGTAATTTAATTCGAGGGATACAAGAACCAAGATTTTTTTTTCATGAGTTATGTACTCTACTTTTTGTAGTTATAGTATTTATGTTTATCAAATTATAGCTCAATGCAATTCAGCGAGCAAGTACATCCATTCAGTTTTATGTATTTTTTGTACATAATTCGATTAAATCGTGCTTGTTTCAAATTCAAAATGTTTTTATTCTCTTGTAAGTAAAACTGAGTTTTATTCACTGTTATCGATGAATCAAACGATTTTTCGAGTGGTAATTGTAAAAAGGTATTTTTATTTTTATATAAATTTCTTTTACACTTCCAACGTGACAATAGACAAAATAAACATTTACGATTATTTTGCATCCACCAAAACCTATCTTCGGAATGGGACCGCTAACACCCTGTACGAGTCCCTACCGGTAACATCCTATATACGAGTGTCTAAACCATTGTAAGGACATTACGTCTGGCAATAATCCTAGTAAGACCAAACTGGGATATGGTGGGGTTTATTTCAAACGGTTCTCAGAAATTATACAAGGCGACTAGGCAAAAAAGAATTCGAACGAAAACAATTTCAATATTGCTAGTAAATTTGTCAAAGTAAACGACGTGATGCAACCTTATTAGCAAACAAATAAACACTTAGGTTCATAATCATACTCCCTTTCCCTTCCCATCATCGGACGACTAGACGTACGGCAACGAAACTCCGGATATTTTATAATAATATTTTACATATTATGTCGTATTGTGATAAAAATCTATACTACTACATACTACAAATGAATAAAATTGAAGTGTCTGTTTGTAATATCATAATAACAGCTTTTTACCAAATGCATATGAAAGTATATACGGTACATATAACAAAACAACCATTTTTTAAATTTTTGTCTGTCTGTCTGTCTGTTTGTTCCGGGTAATCTCTGAAACGGCTGTACCGATTCCGAAGGGATTTTCACTGGTAGATAGCTGATGTTATAACGAGAAACTTAGACTACTTTTATTTTAGAAAAATAATTAGCGTTCCGCACAAAAAAATAAAAACCATAATATCCAATATCTCCATGCGGGTGAAACCGCGGGGCAGCAGCTAGTTTTATAATAATATTTTACATATTATGTCGTATTGTGATAAAAATAATACATATAAACTTTGTATTAAATTACAAAACAAGCAACACAGAAAGCTTGCTCAGTGGCGCTAGCCACGCCAATTTATACTTGCAGAGCTTTGCGTCGTACACCTCTGGAAATGTTTGGTTTGAGAATGCATGTAGAATGTAGATGCGGCTATTTCGTCTGTTTCTCGGGCATGGCGCTTCTGTCCTTTCTCTACTTTTCAGTTCGGTCCTGTAGGCACAATTGTCAAGAAATTATTGCTTTAGGAATATTACTAGGAAGGGACTCGCATAGTTATCTGACGTTTTTGGGAAACAACGTTTACCGGCCTCGCTTATCAGATGGAGGGTCGGAGATATTACGTCGCTTAATAAATGTTAGTAACGCTAAACTTTTGTTTGTTTTTATACAGTAGACCTGGTTTTCGATGAAGCGAGTTTAGTTTTGAGAGCTAGTGTGGCCGAGCGGGAAATTGTGCGACTTAGGTATATCAAGTTATGTGCGGATTATTCACACTAAAAAAAACTCTAAAATGGTGAAGGAAAACATCGGGATGAAACCCGCATGTTCAAGAACAACAATATTCGGGCACATGTGACATCCGCAAGCCACATTGGGCCGCGTGGTGGATTTTGGCCCATACTCTCAAGATTTGAGAGAAGGTCGGTATCCCAGCTGTGGGAGCGTAAGAGGCTGATAATGATTTTAGTTTTCCCATCGGAAATCGCTTTATTAAGTAAAACTTATTAATTTACTATGTGGTAGGGCTAACGCTTCTGCGAGTGTTTGGGTTGGGACCCAGCTTTGCTCGTGAAGTCTGCCGTCAAGCAGTGCAAGCAGTGTTCCGGTTTGATGAGCAGAGTAGCAGTAAATTACTGGGCTTATAAGACTCAATACCTAATGTTTCAGGGTAACGAGCGCACTGCAGTGCCACGCAGGCGTTTGTGTTTCAATGTTCTGACTGGCACTGCAATGGTTATGGGCCAGCGTTACGTTTAGAATCAGGTAAACGACCAGTTCGTCTCGTTATAAAATAGCATAAAAAAGAATACGCAATTCGGTAAGCAACGAAATAAACTTTAAGCAAGTTTCTATACTTTCGGCAGATTATTTAAAAGATCCCAGAACCTTTTAAGAGCGCTGAGCGTCTGAAGAACGCTCTGAATGGATCCAAGATGTAACCTAGATAGCGACAGTGGCGTTGAAAGGCGATGAGCTTAAAGGAGTTCGTGTTATGCTTTTATTAGCAAAACGATCTTACAAGCTTACCACGTCCTATAGCGTTTTTGAAGAGTATTTTTTAGTGATCGTTAGGCCAGCTGTACCACTCTAGAGAGCCAGCAGGAGTATTCATTATCAGCCTCTTACGCTCCCAATCCTGGGATATCAGCTTTCTCTCAGAGAGAGAGGTATGGGCCATAATCCACCACTCGGGTCCAGTGCGGCTTGGTTGATGACACATGTCCTTGAATTTTGTGGTTCTTGAACATTCGGGTTTCCTTCCACCCTTCTATTGCATCCTTCACCCAAAGGTCAAACTCATAGTTGGATTAAATTTCCGAACACGTAAAATTTCGTTTGGAAATTTAAAAAGTTAATCAACAAAACATGTCCATCGATACTGAACATATTTTTATAATTAATAAAAAAAACAGCTCATATTTTACAATAGCTTTTGCCCGCGGTTTCGTACGTATAGAATTGGTACGTTATTAAATTACAGAAAAGCTACATTACATTTAAAAAAAAATGGTATTATCCAGTCTCATAAGCCCAGTAATTTCACTGACTACTTTGCTTATCCTATGCCTGAGTGGCACTGCAATTGTTATGGGCCAGCGTTATGTTACTGTTACCATAAGGCAAACCATTTGTATAAATTGATGTAAAATTGTTTGCAGCCTATATATGTATGGCTTAATTGTATACGGTTTCACGGGTCATCTACGAAAATAAATTACTGGTCGAATATTTGTACAAGGGAATTGGATATTTCAATCAGTATGCATGAATTGATAAAAATATTTAAGGGCGGTCTGCCAATGAGCTTGAATATATTTATAACCGTTTTGTACCCAAAGCTGAGAGAATGATATTACTTTTATAAAAAAGACTATATAGCTTTTGAACGCGGCTTCGCATCGAAATACGAATCAGGAAAAAAGGTTGCTTATTTAGCATTCAGACAGGTACCACCACGTTGCTCGTCTAGTCTAACCCCTAGAGACTACACGACGAATGCCGCCATCGTGGAACTAACCGCTAGAGATCCAGTGACGATTGATTTGCACGAAATAAATTCCACCATTTTTGCCTACATATTTATAATGCGCTCTGATTGGCTAAGCTACCGCCTCGCGCTGATTCCCCGTGCGCTGATACGATGAGCGCTGATATTTGTCACACGACATTGTTGTGGAATTGGGTAGTACAGTATTTCATCTCTCGCGGTTAGTATCTCGACGTCTGCCGCTAAGTAGTAATGTGAAGCATTAATGTGTTCCGGTTTGATGAGAAAAGATGTGATATTATAGGCTTACTAGCGACTGCCCGCGGCTTTCACTTGCTTTCCCACAGGATCCGTGCATTTTTCCGGGATAAAAAGTAGCATATATTACTCTCCGGTCCATAAACTATATCTAAGCCAAAAATCACGTCGATCCGTTGCTCCTTTACTACGTGAAAGAAGGACAAACCAACAAACCAACAAACACACTTTCGAATTTATAATATTAAGTAGAAAGTAGGATTTCTTTTAGTAACGAGCGCACTGCAGTGCCGTGCAGACCTCTTTGTGTTTCAAAGTTCTGGGCGGCATTACTACAATAAAATTATACGGTAAAATCTCTCAGCCATATCACCGTATACGGAAAATTATAGAATATCATTTTGCCGGTCGAACGTGATACGCCGTAGAGGAATCATTTTAATTGCTTGTAATGCTCATCAAAATATTGTTTTATGGTGTAAATATTGCAAATTTTGAATTTAATACGGGATTTTACAAATATTTGGCTTCGATAGTACAATAATGTCACATTGCAACATTGTGTAAGTATCTCCAGATTATTTTGTAATACCTAACGTTGTATTTTGCTTTGGTGCATAATAATGTGTAAATATGGTTGTGTGTGAATTAGATTATAGCGAACACGTATACTGTACTTATGTGTGTATGTGTGTTAAGGTGGTTCGATTTTCATACTAACGTATTTTTCCATGTATGGGCGATGAGAGTAGGTACTTATAATTTTACACTGAAATGATTGTTTTTTTATTATTATTTATTTGTTCATTATTCATAAACTCAGAGTGAGCATTACAGTTTCCCAATGCTCCCACTCCAAGTCCTTAAAAACTAGACACACATGTTATAAAAACAATAAAATTAATAATTCGCTTAATTTTATGTTATTTTAATGTTGTTGGCTTTTGTATACTTAGTTCTTTATTTGCGGAAAATCATGTTTAGTTGAAGAAAACAGTAGTTTAATAGCGACAACAAAGATGTGAAGTAGTGTTCAAGTACAAGCCAATTACTGTATAAAAACTATAACTAACTAAGTAACTATAGACATAACATACCTGCCACCGTATGCCAAAAAGATAACGATACGGTATATTATTTAACACCTACAAAACTTGCGTTTAATTCTGACCCTATCTTATCTGTTGTCAAGCGATAATGTGGTCGACAATAAAACACGATTTAAATGTAGGTATCGTAAAATAACCACAGGATGCATTGTCGACACCGTAGGTATACCGTATAAAAAAGCCGTATCAAAAATAACCACCAATTGTGTGGATTAAACGTATATTGTGTATTTTCCAGTCGACAAGATAGTGGATTAATTACACAACCTCGCCCGGAAAAATCTGCAATATTTCAATATTGGAAGCTATTTGCTGTTGATATTGAAATATTGCTTCAAAGATAATTGTTTGAATACGGGAGTGTAATTGCAAATGTGTACAAAAATTAATAAAAACCACGTGAAATAGAGATATAATGTAGACCCGCAATTTGAAATGATTTGGGTCCGGTTGTGTATCCAGCTCCGTTTATGTTGTGTCCGCCGGATTCCGTGTCCAATTCTTTTGTTGAAATGGATAGAACATCTCGAGCAACCGGTAAATACGCGCCTGTTGTGTTTCATTTCGTGGTCCAAGTCCATGCACCAGTGCCAAATCATATGAGTCCGACTAGCAGTTGGACATGCATACACCAATTCCGTAAATGATACAGGTATGTGGACCTACATTCATTCAGATGTACATATCTTTTTAATAGAATATTTACAAGGTAGTAGGACTAACTCTTCTGCGAGTGACCGGGGGTTGGTATACCACCGCTTTGCTCGTGTAGTCTGCCGCCAAGCAGTAATTTGCAAGCATTACTGTGTTCCGGTTTGATAAGTAGGCAATGAAATTACTGCATGTGCTTATGTGACGTCTCACGATGATCATGATAACGAGCGCAATGTAGTGCCGCGCAGGCCTTTGTTTCAAAGTTCTGAGTGGCACTGTAATTGTTATGGGCCAGCGTTATGGTTACCATCAGGCAAACGACTAGATCGTCTCGTTAACCAAGAGTAAGCGAATTGGGAAACTGAAGTAGGTACCCAACTCCTGTGTTTGGCAAAGCCATGTAACTTGATAAATAAAACCTTGATATATAAATAAAACCTATACTTAAACCTATATCGGAATATGACAACACAGAACGTGGAGTGCATCATCATAATAGCACCTCTGAAGACCACCCCTAATCCACCGAGTAATATTGCTCAAATTATAGCTCATATACCACTATATTCTAAAGTCCTAAGCAAACTATAAAGTCAACTTTAGTAATATGTCAAAGTGCATCTTATTACGTCGAAATTGCCAACTCGGAGTCGTTATAACTTGTGCAATTATGGAGCATGTCATGTGTACAGTTCACTCTGCAAGTTAGTTAGTTGTTTTTCAACAAGTAGTGGGGTGGAGAGATGATTAGTGGCGTGGTGTGTGGGCTATTTTATGGATTTGGTATCAATCTATATTGTTGCTTAGAAGTTTTCTTTTTGATTGGCGGGAAAGTTTTTATGAATTTTGTCTCATCTGATATGATCTAAGGCAACTCCTTTACAAGTAAAACATTCAGCGACCCCCCAGGTCTGTATTACAACTATATGTACCTATAGACAATAAAATAACTCAAATCATTGGATTTCAAAGACTTTTAGTAGCTTTTTCTTTCTATTGCGACTGATCATATATACCTACTAGAAAATGTTGTATAGATAAATAAAAAGGTAGTAAGTATAGATTATACTTGCTTATATTTTGGCCTGGCTTGCGAACACGACTCCCAATCGATACTTCGCTATCCTCCTGGACTCCTATATTTAAACAACTAGTAAAATAAACAATTAGTCAATTACTTTTCTCGTTGTTACAGCCATTGCACTGACGGCTGCCATTGGACATCGATTGAAAACTCACATGGATATTTTTAAAAGGTATGTAAATTGTTTGGTAAAGGTATGGTAATTGTGTTGACAGATAGATAAACCCTTTTCGTCAAAGCCCAGGAACGACGCTGATTTGTTTCGCTAACGGGTTGATGCAAAAATTTATCTTAGCAGCACTTTGTAGATCTGATGCTTGCGACTGTATTACAATGTTTGACTTAGGAAATCATTACAGATTATTTATTATGCATTATGATGCCACCGATGGATTTCCATCAGTCATAAACCATGGAATGAATACAACCATGGAAAGGCCACGATCACCGATTGACGCATACCCTAACGTCTAATGTCATGACGGCAAAACCACCGTGTAATATCTACCTTCCACCCAAAGATTACATTATCGACAGTTCATCTCTTACCTCACTCGTATAGGTTCAGAGAAGATTGCCAGTGAAATATCTAGGTTAAAGATGGAAACCAAAATTAGTGCCCTCATGAGTTTTTTTTCTCAGCAAGCTTCCTTTGACCACTTTTCTCACTCAACTGAACCACAGAATAAGTTGATGATTGATATGATGGATGATGTGCATGTGCAGATCATCCTGATCATACTAAACCTAGAATACCGTGTCAAGTGCAGCTTCCATAACACCAAGTGTTTTGGAAGCAACTGTATGGCAGTCCTCACACCTAATGCATGATTGATGGATAAGCATCAATCGCGGACCAGGAGTAAACCATGGAAAATCCACGATCCCCGCTTGACGTATATCGTATCGTATATTGTGGTTATGGTTGAGGCTTGATGTAAATCTAGTCCGAGCACGGCACCCGCTTATACCTATGCTTCTATGACCTCAATTAACCGGGCCGGGGTAAATAAGCGGTGGTGCGCAAGTGATGTATGTAGCGTAAAGCCGAACAGTCATCGCTTTGAGCCCAGGCGGCGCTTCTATCGGCACCATCTGGCCGTATTGCGGTTCTTGTCCATTTCATAGTTTTTTGATGGTTTCGCTTCAAGCCGCGCTTGCGTGTATTATCTCGTGTATAATCTACGCTAGATACAAAATCATGGTTATTTTGACAGCAAAACGCATACTTGCATAAGCGTCCACGGTCTGCATATCAAATAAATAAATAAAATACTTTGCGACGTATTTACAGCTAACCAAAAATTCCCTAGCATCATAATATGTTTGCATCAATATGTTTTTACTGAAAGCTCAAGGTCATTGTAGAGCTCGAACCCTTTGCCTACAGTTTGGAGGTCGACATCGTAACAGTTGAGCCATAATCGCTTCGGTCGACTGATGGTATAACTTCTAACAACCTTTGAACTCTAATAAAGTTTAATTCATCCCATAACACTTTGCAAGCGCAATTAAATAGTTTGAAAGCCAAGTAAAATAGTTAACTAAACGCTATTGTAAAATACATAGTTAACTAACTATTTCAATAAAGCTGTACCATTTAATGGTATTTATAAGTGCTTAGTCAGTTAAACTAATACGAGGTTGCGAGAGCTTGATTTGTTAGTTTATATAATGTTATAGCTAGTTAAATAATTAAGATTTTAGAGTAATTAGGAGTAAAGTCATAGAAAATATGCAGGGAACGCTCAGCGCCATAGGTACTCCTCGGTCAACACCATTATTTTAATTTTTGACCATTGTCATTTTTAAAGCATTTGTTTAGTAGAAACAAATGGTTTAAAAATGACAATGGTTTCGTTGCAAAATGTTCACTTTGATGAAGAACATGACTATGAAAATTAACAATAGTTTATTGATGATAACCATTGTCATAGGCGACCATAGAATTTGATATAAAGTAACGAAAGCGCCCAAAGCGATCATTTTGCAAACCATTGTCATTTACAAACCACTAGTTTCAGCCCGCGGTTTCACCCGCGTTCCCACAGGAAACGTGCATTTAGGCTCTCATCAGCTCAGACAATCGCAGATTTAATTTCGGAACGAAGAGAGATCCCCAAATAACTTATCGAAAATTCACTGACTCGAAAAAGCTTATTTCCCCGAATACACCCACCCTCCTTTGAAGCGATTTACAAGGGTTGAAGACAATTATGGACCCCTGGAGATGAGATAAAGGTCTTTCTAGTTTTAATTTGAGATGAAAAGGCTTTGGATTAGAACTGTCACGATGTTAGGAAGGGTTCAGATTGATTTCAATATTAGAAACGGAGTTTAATCTATACTTCTATAGATACCAATATATTATAATAAAGTTAAAGTATATTAACTAAAATTGTTACAATTGTAACTTAGTTTAGGTAAATATAACATTGAGTACCAGGTAGGTATTTAATGTAATTAAAGTTTGAAGTTGATTAATGTTTGACGTTTGTTAGTTTTTTTCTAACATTAGGAACGTCTGGTCCGATTTTAAAAAAAATTCCCAAATATTTAGCTACTTTACCCGTGTATGCTATAGGCTACTATACGAAAACGTAACTCGTAATTTTTGACCTCCGTAAACGTCTAAAACCTTTTACTAGTTTTTGAAATTCGGAATTTTTCATAGAAGAAATAATCGCAGTTTACGTCAGAATTCTACTACAAAACTTTCGGGCAGCCCTAGATCAGCTGATTCACTTGAACTCTGAATGAAATGAAAATGATCATGTTGATTAAAAGAGACTTAGAAACAATTCCGGAAAATGCTGTTCACAATTGAAGTGAATTATTTTTTGTATGGAAATTTTGAATGACATATTTCCAAAGCTCTCACAACTTGTCGTCAACCATATCCCTAATCATCCCCTTCCGGTATAACATACAGATTCGAACTCACCGTGTAGTATGAAATGAATTTTAAAATCCTACATCGTGAAGTGAAGTCTGCAGCCAAGCAGTAGTGTGCAAGCATTACTGTGTTCCGGTTTGATGAGCAGAGTATTACCTTTTACCTAATGTCTCAGGGTAACGAGCGCATTGCAGTGCCGCGCAGGCCTTTATGTTGCAAAGTTCTGGGTGGCACTGCAATTGTTATGGGCCGGCGTTATGCTTACCATCAGGCAAACGACCAGCTCGTCTCGATACCAAATAAGATTAAATAAAATAATTTTTTTTTTACAAAAACGTAATCATGTATAAAGCGATGGGTTCGCTAAGGCATTTGAACCCCCTTGACTGCGGCCTTGTGTGGTTTACTAATTGCATCGCAGAAGAACCTACACTACCATCAAACAAAAATAACTAAAAAGTCATCATCAACTCGTAGATAAAGCCGCAGCAGGCAATACAAAGCAAAATCCCGTAAAACCACTTGTATTAAATAACCACGGGCATTATTTATCCCGGGGCGTCGGTACTTATATCTTGAGTAGCTGTACGTCACTCGTTTTATTGTGCTATAAAACCCTCTGTAGCCACAGAGGGGTTTCGGAGCCTACTGAGGGAACTCGATTCGAAGTCACAAATGACAAATGAGTCGAAACACGAGTAAAATGGTAGATTCTAGACAAGTGTTTTACTTCGCCGTCGTCTACTTTAAATGGAGTCAAATGTGAGCGTAATTACAATTTAAAGTAAAACATTGAACATTGAACTGTTTCTCAAGAATATTATAATTTTATTAGTGGTAGGACTAATTCTTCTGCGAGTGTCCGTCTGGGTTGTTATCACCGCATTGCTCGTGAAGTCAGCCGCCAAGCAGTAATGTGCAAGCACTACTGTGTTCGGGTTTGATAAGCAGAGTAGCCAGTGAAATTACTGGGCTTATGAGACTTAATATACCTAATGTGTCAGAGTAACGAGCGCACTGCAATGCCGCACAGGCCTTTGTGTTTCTAAGTTCTGAGTGGCACTGCAATTGTTATGGGCCGGCGTTATGCTTATCATCAGGCAAACGATAAGCTCGTCTCGTTACCAAATACTAAAAAAAAGTATATAAAAAATAACATATGTCAACATAATTCGAGTCAGTGTACATTTGACAGGTTAAAAACACCTTACAATCACGGCGCGCGTAATGTTATGGAACTATGGTCGAACATTTATCATTTGTTTAATTTTCACGATGTACTTTATTTCAATTGTGTTTCCCAGATGTGCACGCATTATTTACCCCGAGGTATGTTAAGTAGCTAATGTATCACCCGTTTTATTGTGCTATAAAACACTTTGTGGTTTCTTCATTTCTCCCCATGGGACTTAGTAGCTTAGTACTATGCAATCTCGAATTTATTTCGCAAACTTTAAAAAATACGTTCGTTGTCGTTCGAAATTGAGTTTTTGCGAGAAATTGAAAACGTTTCTGAATCAGAATTGTTTCTGTTTTTGTGTCGTGCCAGAACTATTTTTTTATCGGCAAAAAGGAATATAAAATTTCTTATCAACACAACCATGAAGTTGAAGTAAAATAATAATAACTTTAATTTTTATTTATAACTCTCTGTTATTGTGTTTTTTAAATAAAGCGTTTTCTCATGTTTTGAAAAATGAATTGAAAAAAGTCTAAGAATTACTTATTTGCAATAAGCTCAATGTTTTTTTAAACTGAAATTCTTCTTTTCAACTTTCATACTAACGTATTTTTTCATTTATGGGCGAAAAGAGTATAATTTTACACTGAAATTATTATTGTTGACTTTTCTATTGGTCATTATTTGCGGCAAGTCATATTTAGTTGAAGAAAACATTATTTATTTTAGTATGTACTAAAATTTCGATATTATTTACTCTTTTCGCCCATAAATGGAAAAATACGTTAGTATGAAAATCGAAATATGATTTTAGTGTAGGACATGAGCATGAACTGGTTTTGATGTGTGAATGTATCTCTAAACTTTTTATTAATTATCAAACGAATTACGCTAAATGAACGACATAAATAAATAACAATAACTGAATTAACAAAATCGTTTCTCTGTCTAAAATATGTTTGTTAAAGTACTTCCAATTTTTTTGTAAGAAAATTTTACTTTCGTGTTTTGCGAGCCCCTAGTACCCCCCTGTCACAACTCCCGTGGGTTACAGACGTCACTTCCCCTCCACTTGTTGTTATTGTGCATTGTGTGGTATTGTTATAACAACAAATTATTGTCTGTAGTAATTTTGGAGCATTCTGTCTCAATTTCAAAGGGAAAGTCCTCTTCTATTGTGTTGTATGACGTGAAATAATGAGTTACGTGATTTTCTTGCGGCATGGCTATTCGTGTTTCTTGAATAGAAGACTAAGGACTCTTTCTATACTTGTTGCTAATAACAAGTCATAGTACTTTCAGACTACAAACTTTACGTAACACGCTTTCATTAAAATGAGTTGTAACTGATTAATTATAACAATGTTGTCAAATGTTTGAAGTCAATTTTTCCATTTTCTTTGCACGTCCAGGATAACTGGTAGAAAATGCTATCTAGCATTAAGTCCTTGTACATACTTAATCTGTGTGCTAAAGAATAAATAAATAAATTTTAACTTACTTCGAATTGTCGTAATATCGAAATAACACTTTGCGTGTATATGTATTTTGGATAACAATATAATAATACGAGTATGGTTCAGACATTGTAACGGGATATTTACCGTAATTATTATTGAGCGATGAGCACCCGATATTTCGACGCTATTGCAAGCATCATGTTCACGGGAATACTCCCCGTTACAATGTGTAAAGTAGTAAATAACCGTGAAAGTTTAAAACAGTGTTTAATAATACGGTATCATAGAGTTGATCTGATGATGGAGCTAGGAGGTGGATAGTGAAACTTGTAGTGGATGATTCGTTTTGATAAGTTCAATAGATTCACTTCGAGGATCTGAAAATTAAAATGAAAATGTTATAGTAAACAGTATTTAACAACAATAACAAAATAATAAAAAAAATATACAAATTTCAATAAAAATAGATTACGTAATAAAACAAGAATGATGGCTCAGTGGAAGTTACCTAAATCACCTGCACATCTATACGTCTAAGGTTTGAAACTTAGAACATTGAACATTTTGTGGTAAAGAAAACTTAAGCTGCCATTAGACGGTAATGCATGTTTGCGTTTTGCTGTCAAAATAACCATGGTTCTGCAAAAAGCGCAGATTACTAGGTGTTATACGCTCGCACGTGGCTTGAAGTAAACTCATAATTATTGGAAAATTACTTAACAACGTGCTAAAACGAAACAAAATACCGATCTTCAGAGCTCATTAATGACAAACGTTGATAACATCATCAATAGAGGCGTTATTCCGGGCTACTGAGTCCTGACATCATTTCAGTGAGAAATCACTTACCTATTTGAATGTATTATCTTATCATATGCAACTTCGTTTGCGTTAACATTATTACTACTTTCACCGAGATAAGGATATTTTTAACTCGTCTTATTGTCGAAAGGTACAAAAAAACATTGTTGGCTGCTGTACGATTATAACATTTCATAATGTTACAAAATATATCTAAGACGGTAATCATTCAGTACAAGGAATCCTGCCTCTACCGTGATCTTGATCACCATTTATTTCTCCTCCAATGAACTCTATTCCTGATGGCTCATCCTGATGGATATTCCTTACAAGTCATTAAAAATAATTGTCCTCATTTTTTTTTTCAGATCGGTGTATAATATCCGAGATAATAAGGCTTACGAAAAATTCGACTCTTGGTGGGATATTGCTTATAATGGTGAGTTATTATTGGATATTTTTTTTTATGGAGGATTAATAAAATGTGCAATGATATTTGCTTGGTGGTAGTGCTTTTTCTAGAGCTCATCGCTTTCAGCTACCACCTTGGAGTTTAAAATTTGGCGCCAAGCACACGTTGATACGTCTGCTAGGCTCATGCGGACCGCTAAAGAGGGAACTCATTGCTGGCATTCATTTTTCCTGAACACTAAAATCTGGGTGTCTTCAGAGACGAGTAAACAAAGCGCCTAGTGTGAGTTTTGCAACAAGTTGACGCGTTCCACAGTGACCGCGTCTACGCAGATGTTGTATGTAGCGCCGCGTTTACGAACAATTATTGTAATCAATGCAGTATGGCGTTCACTAAACAAACGCGATCGTCGCGTAAATGGATTTTAACTGCAAAACTCACACTCAGCATACAGGTATCATCTGGGCAAGCGTACTACACGTCGTACGACGTACGGCGATGCGTCGTCGACCGTATCCTCGCTTTACATCAGGTGAGATAGCGGTCAAACGCAAGCTCAATTATTAAAAAAAAAAGAGTTTTATAAAATGTTTTTGATTAGTTCACATAAATACTTTTTGATTAGTTCTTAGAATGTGCTTGTGTTCCTAATCAATTCAAATTATTTCTTAGAAGCACTCAATCAATCTCAATAGGTACTCATATAGGGAATGCCCACGAGTTGTTTACGGTTATTCAGATATTGAGGAGAAATTACAGCCACATTTATACCTATCTTAGTGTAGAAAGATTACTTCTTCATTCGCTGGATAGGTCTACCCCATAATGGGGGCGAGTTGCCATACATCCATCATGACAGCATAGTAAAAGGAGAATTGATGATCGCGGTATATTTTGGGCGAGGAGCCTACTGCTGTCCTTTTTCCTGTACCTTTTATGTTCCCGAGCTATATTGTAATTTAGTGTCACAATGAGCGTTCTCATAGCAATCGTTTTCAGACAACCTCTAACCCTATATAGTTTTTTAAGCAGTTTGATAAAACGATAAAAAGATATTTTGTGATCAATAAAATTAGTATATTATCTTACTCCCTTTTAGATACAATCCCGAAACAACGCCAAAAGAGGAGCACAATGGTGATATCTCAACATTTCACGGAAACGACGGTACTACCTGGAGTTGACGTGAGTACGCTCAGCATAATAAGGCTCGGTTTGAGAGACAGGTGTCCTTTAGGAGACAGATGAGTGACTATTTGGTACCCCAGTTGTCAGATACACTCTATGGTGTTTGTGTGTCTTAGGGACGAGTTTCCGTGCTATTTGGTCAAAAGTGGTAAGTGCGGGTACTACATCCATTGATCCGTCTATTGATCCATTGAAGCGTTTCTCATTAGAAACGCTTTTTTATACTATTGGATAATGAGACGAGTAGATGGTTTGTCCGTTGATTACGTCAACCGATCCTGCTTGTACTGAACCCATGGGGTCAGTTGACATAATGTGGATGGGTGCCCCTTTGCTCGTGTAGTCTGCCACCAAGCAGTAATATGCAAGCATTACTGTGATCCGGGTTGATGAGCAAAGTAGTCAGTGAAATTTCTGGGCTTATGAGCTACCTAATGTCTCAGGGAAACGAGCGCAATGCAGTGCCGCGAAGGCCTTTGCGTTTTTTAAAGTTCCGAGTGGCACTGTAATTGTTATGGGCTGACTTTATGCTTACCATCGGGGAAACAACCCCGTCATTATCCGACAGTATAAAAAAAATAGTTATGTGTATGAATAATTTTTTTTAATAATACGTGAAACAAAATAAATTTGATGTAAGTTACCCTATGATTTTTTTGGTTGAGACTTTCCCAAATTGTAGGATCGCTTTTACAAAAATGGTTTGCGGTTTAGCTCCCGTTGCTTATAATTTACGATAGAATATAAATACGTAAAAAGACAGTAATAACAGTAAATAAAAATGGGCCGCAGTAAATTTGTGGAAATATGCTTGCTTGCACAAGATTTACTGCATGTCATTTTTGTGGTCTTATATTTTGGTGACGTTAGTAACGCAACCGATTTTGTATCTTATGAAGTTGAATATAAAATCTGTTATCCTAATGATTACAATTTTATGTTTAGTTATGTTTTGGTCTTTTTCCGGCTGTAATCAAGTTTGATAAAACTTCGTCGTATGTTTTTTATATATTAGACTAACTTTTAACCAAACCTACCCACTTCACAAGATGTAAAGTTATGGGAAGAGCAGCCTAAAACTGCAATGCGGACTGGAATTCAAGTGCTGGAAATAATTTATTGAGGGCGTGCTTGAGTTTTTTTTCGATTCAAAACTGATTTGCTATAGCTGTGATAGTATTCTAATCAGATTCTATTATTCATCATCATCATCAGCTGGAAGACGTCCACTGCTGAACATAGGCCTCCCCCATAGAACGCCACTTAGTTCACCTACTCGCCTCTTGCATCCAACGGTTCCCCAGTTTTGACCAGGGCATCGGTCCACCTTGGGGAAAAGAACTTTATACTATAAGGTAGAAACTATGTATAGTTTTAAAAGTTCACGTTAGACAGACCATAGACGCTTTTGAAGTAAAACCACCAAAAACCACGAAATACTCAAGAACAGCAATACGGTTTCCTTCCTCCCTGCCTGGGCTCAAAGTGACGAATGCTCCGCTTTACGCTAAATACATTTGCATACCACCGCGTATTACCACGGCTTCTGCACTGAACACGCACTGCTTGTGAAAAATTTTTTTGAGTAGAGATCGTAGAAGCGGCGCGGCTCGTCTCTTTCACTACGTCTCTCCGTGGTACGGTTAGAGCTCGGACTATAGACCAAACTCCATAGACGGTACGATATATATCAAGCGGTGATCGTGGTTATTCCATGGTTTTCTTGTGATCCGTGATTGATGCTCATCCATAAAATCCACAGGCTACGGCCAGAAACGGGATTTTTACCATGTTTATTATTTGATTCGAGTTTCCGATATTTCGGCGCTGTTGCAAATGCCATTAATCCAAGAAGAACTAAAACAAAACCTATACCTATAGCAGAATGTATTTACCGCTTTGGTTTGCATTAAAATCAAATAAGATAATATAAAATGGCTAAAATGATTGCGTGCTCCATCGTCGACGGCGTCAATAGTCACATATATAGTGGATAGTCAAACGCAAAAATGGTTACCCTACCATTTGAATACCGGTTTGAATAATCGACACACGTGTTTTTTCACTCGTAGTTCAATGAGGACTGCTGTCCTTCCCCGCGTCGTCCCCTTGCGTAGCGCTGGGACGACTACGGCGTAGCACTGACTTGCGACGTCGTAGCGTAGCACCATAGCACCACACCGTGTTCTACTTTTATTCTTACAGTAGATTAAAATAAATTAATACGCCTAGAGGCTAGATTTAAGTAAAATCCTTATTACAGGTGAGTCTGCAGTGCACAGTAAGTGGGCCACATCCAGCCAGGTTCGTTTGGGAGAGAGACGGTATTGTCATATCATCCAACACTGATTCAAGGTAAAACTTTATAAACATAACGTATTGATTTTGCTATTATATATATCAGTGCTTAGCGTATCAGCACACACGGAATCGGCGCGAGGCGTTGGCCTAGTCAATCAGAGCGCATTATGTCTAGGCAAAAATGGTGGAATTTATTTAGTGCAAACCAAACGTCACTGCACCTCTTGAGGTTAGTATCTCGATGGTAATTGTGGATGGACGTCATGTAAACGTGATCAGTGATCCTACATTAGGTACTAATTTTTGTAAGGAGGCGTCTCTGTTGTACCTATCTAAAACAGAAAACTACATTCATCTTTGATACTAAACTACTACTATAGTCATTATCAGCCTCTTACGCTCAAACTGCTGGGATACCGGCCTTCTCTCAGAGAGTGAGAGGTATGGACCATAATCCACCACGCGGGCCCAGTGCGGCTTGGTGGATATCAGATGTCCTCGAATTTTGTGGTTCTTGAACATGCAGGTTTCCTCACGATGTTTCCTTCACCGTTTCAGAGCGAGTGTGAACAATCCGCACATAACTTGATATAAGTCATTGGTGCGGGCCGAGTCGAGATTTGAACTATGGTGCGTCAGATTGATAATCGCACAAATTGCCGCTCGGCCACACTCGCTCTGTACATAATGAGGTGGTACTCAGTACACTCCCAGGTACGCACTATACTCATAGGTACGCAATAGGCCAGACCATGGCACCAGACGGTGGCGTTATCACGCAGCTGAACATATCCCTCCTGAGGCTCGACGATGGAGGACTGTACTCTTGCGTCGCGCATCATGGAGAGAACAGCGTGGGTCACTATGACAGACTAAATGTTTATGGTAAGTATCAACTTTGGTTTTTGTGGCACACTATAAAGGAAATTATCCATAATTGTCGTAATTCATCTTACTCTTATTTATAAAATAAAAATTGTTGTAATATCGTAAAACCATGACGTATCTATTACTGTCAAAACTCTTACTTTGTCTCCATTCGTTCTACTCGCACTCCATTGTACTCCAATGTACTCTAGAGTAAGAAGCGAGAAACCAATATATCCAAACGTCAGTAATCTGTGTGCTGACTAGTTGATTGTGGCTGAAACTGATGATAGTTTAAAAAAAAATCGATCACAAAGTTTACACGTGACGTATTATCGGGCTAACAGATAGGTCTCAAGGATGACTCAAGGCCGCGTTACAAACTCTCACATTGCATTATGAAAAAAAGTGCATGTTTTTTAGAACATCAAGGTCGTTGAACTCAAGAAAGTCAATAACAATAACGTCAGCAAACATGCCGTTCCACTAAAGCTAATGCCGAAAAACCAAAACCGTGATTGTATCACGAATAAATTTGAGTTTGGAATAAAAAATAATAACTATCTACTAGGTAAAACTTATTTTTAAAATTAAATGCCGCTTAAAAGGTACGAATATTTTCCACCTGTCCCAAAAATCGATTAATCCGGTTAACAGGTCCGCCTTACATTCGTGCGCTGCCGCCATTCAAAGCTCAAAGCGGCCAGAGCGTGACCCTCAGATGCCCTTACTATGGATATCCTATCAGGTATTTTTTACTTTCTAAATGGATTAACATTTAACTAATTGTTAAGATTCATTATCTTAGAAAGAGCCCATGGGAAAAAAATATTGTTTGTAATTGCAAATATGAGTTACCGACAGATTTGGGAACGAAACGAATGATATAGACACGAATATTATGTCAGTGAGTGAAGATGATTGAAAGATCAATCTAAATGAAATCTAAATGAAAAAATTGAAAGACCAGGCTACCAAGACGTACGTAGCATGCACACGTTTTAAAGACGGTAATTAATAAAATGTAAGTGATAAGATTCGAGGTGATCATTTCTCTAGCACCAGAACCCCTAAATAATTATATATGATGGTACAAGCGGAAGGTATTTAGTAGGTTTAAGTTTTCTATCATAATAAATTGCATTCACAACATAAACTTTCTTATCAACTTTACATGATTTACAGGGACATCACTTGGGAATACAAAGGTAAAGAAATTACAGCTGAAACTCAAACAAATAGATATCGAAGATCAATCAACAACACAGCCTTAAGTATAGAGATATTTGGTCGAAAGCCAAAGTTAAGAGAGAAAACAGATATTAATGCGTTTTGTAATAATACATTAAGAACAACTACGAACGCATATTTAAAAAATAACAAAGTTATTAAAAGAGATGAGACAAAATTAAACAAAGTTTTATCAAAAGCAAACGACGAGGCTTTTGTAAGTAGTAAAAATAATATAACAAAAATTGATATAAGAAATAAAAAACCATCTGAAGAAAAATATACTCTTCAACATAATGAAATAGTAGAATATAAAAATGCTAGTGGAGGCATTAAAAATGTAGAAGACGTAGAATCTATAAATGATGGAAAAATAAGAGTGAAAAGAGACGCTGTAGTAAGCAACGATGGTGTACTAACTATATCTAAAGTAAGCAAAAGTGATAGCGGAATGGCTTACTCCTGTATAGTGAAGAGTCCATCAGGAGAAATGGCCAAGAGATTATTCGAGCTACTTGTGGTAGAGGCACCCCAACTGGAAGAGATCTTACTAGGAACAGATTTACAGGAAGGACAAATTGTACAAATACATTGTAATTTGAAGAGCGGCGATTCTCCAGTTTATTACTCTTGGTTGAAAGATGGGAAGAAGATACCCAGTTATTTGAAGGTAAGACGTAACCTTACTATATCTTTACTGAACATAAAATTACATTTTTGAAGAATAAAGATGTTTTTACAAGCTCACACGCTCGCACAAGGCGACCCGTAGAACATCTTCTATCAAATTACAGAAGATTCAAAATTAACATTAGTTACCGGTTATACTTTCCAAAAAAATATAGCTGTTATTGTTTGTTGAATTTGTATGTCCCGCACAAATAAATCAGCTGAATTAAATCAATAATTAGTTTTTAAACTAAAAAGAAAAGAAATCTGACGAAAAAGTGAAACAGTGATTGATCACTTTCCATTTCGAAAATGTCCCACGAGAATATATTGAAATGTCACTTTATGATATTGAAATAACCAACAAAATAAATCTATATAATATCTATACAAATAAATAAAATTTAAGTGTCTGTTTGTAATGTCAAAATAACAGCTAAATGCATAAGAAATTGTATACTGTACTTATAATAAAACAAAACAATATTTAAAAGTCTTGTCTGTTTGTTTATTCCGGCTACTCTCCGAAATGGCTGGACCAATTTTGATGAAACTTTCACTCGCACGACGGCGAAGCCGCGGGGCATAGCTAGCATTCCTATATATCTCCAAAATGGCTCTGCCAAATATTTGAGATATATATTATTTACTTGAACATCCCTCTAGCAACTAAATCTCGTCTAAGCAAGGTCCTTGTCTAAATTAAAATCTGAAAGCAAATCAAATTTCCAATGTATAAATTAATCTAGATCAATTATCTAGGTCGCTCACTTAAGTAACTGAAAGAACCCTATTCCAATAAAAGCTTATTGGAAAAAAAACTTCTTTCAACTTTAATTGGGACTCGATAAGATTGTCACCTTTTATAATTTTATTTGACAAATACATTTAACTGTGAAAGTAAAGTAGTGTGAAAACTACGACTTATTATTTGTTCGAAGTGTGAAAAGAATAAATTGAAATGTATAAGCTTTTTTTTACGGGATAAAAACCTTTATTAATTAGCTAGCTACAAAAACTGTTGGAAAACATAAATGTTGATTTAATAGTAACAATTATAGTTGAACAAACTTAGGTTGTGAATAAATCTTGCCAAATTAGACTTAAAGTTTTCTAAAAGTCTTTGATCTGAGATTTTCACTGAAATTTAGATCCGCCATTGAAAACGTCGACAAAAATTGGTGGTTTAATTTATGATTAATAAAATGAAATCGATAACCTTACCAAAATATCGTATAGTTCCGGTTTGATGAGGAAAATAATCACTGAAATTACTGGGTTTATCTTAACACCTAAAGTCTCAGGGTAACAAACGCAAAATGCAGTGCCACGTAGGGTATTGTATTAGGCAATTGTTATGGGCTGGCGTTGTGCTTATCATCAGCCAAATGATGTGATCCTCTCGCTGTCAAATAGTGTTAAAAAAGCCAAGTGAAGAGGAAGTAACGGCTTCATCCCATCCGAGACCCGCAAATTAATAGCGCCTTTTGATTACTCTTAAGATTAATTGTCTAATTAATCTTGAGAGTAAACAAAAGCAGCTTATAATATCCTAATTGATCCCAATCAAGGATATTATTTGCCAAATTAATTTCCTGAGGATCGCTTTGTACGTGCAGAGAATATCTAGTCAAAACGGAGCTCGCTTTCAGCGCGTTCAGAAGGAATTTATACGAATTCTTTCGGTCCAATTTTGTTAAATCCGCTAATGGTCGAGTCAAAACTGAAAAGGTAAGGTTTGCTTGGTCGCTTCCGATTTGATAAAAGGAAACGGTATTTAAATACTTGTAAATCTTGTGTCTTACTTGTAATTGCGAAAGTGTGTGAGCGTGTGACGTGTGACATGTGTCGTTTGTGACGAGTGTGACGTTCGTGCCGTGACGTTTGTGACGTGTGTGACGTTTGTGCCGTGCGTGACGTTTGCGATGTTTGTGACGTTTGTGACGTGACGTTTGTTATGGCCGTGACGATGTTCGCTTTAACAATTTAGTAGAGCATCTCAAAGGTTATTTCCAGCCAGGTAGCTCACTACCTTCCTTATGTTGACAAATATTTACCACTCGATAACCATTTTTACACGCACATAAAAAGAGTGTAATGTTTTTATTAAACTTCATATATATATGTATGGGAGTTTCTTATTCCACTTTAACTTTATAATGCCTGAAAAAATTTGGATATATGGGGTTCGTTAGAATCCTTACATCATTCTGTGACACTGGCTAAAGTCGTCATATTTTTTCATGTAACTTTTTCCCGATAGGTCTCATTGGCCTCATAGGCCTCATAGGCCAGCAACCCAAAGCCGTGCTCCGTAATGTAAAGGAGTTGGGATAGCTTGGGTAGATACTGGCAGGGGGAAATGCACAATACACCCCAAGCGGGACGTCAGTGCAGGCCTTATCGCCCCCAGTTGAATAAGAATAAGGTCTATTCCAACAGTTGCACCAAAACAGTCCCTATTGTATTTCTACGGTGACAACTGCAAACAATCCATCCCTATTCTACGTCCCTATTCTACTTCTACGTAAACAATTGTTTCTTGTTCTAACCCGGTCGTTTCTATACAAAACCGAACTACATAATTATTAATTTAGTTTATTTTCAGATAGTCGAGAGAAGTTTGGAGGTATTCAGCGTGCTCATCATAAAGAACGTATCGCTGGACCACTGCGGTACATACACTTGTGTAGCGGCGAACCACGTGGCAAAGGTGAATAGGACTGCCAATCTTTATATTAAAGGTAAATACACTTACTCATACAGGCAATCCATGTGACGTTGAGCCATTTCACATACTATAACGACTTCATGACTTGACAATAGTAAGAAATAACAATACCAAACGTGAAAATGTGACCAATGAAAGAGTCAGAAGTCAGTCAGTTATATTAATTTTATTCGTGGAAGATGTAACTAATGTGACCTGGATCATAATAACGAATGGATTGATGCCTTATTCATCAAAATCGGATAAGTGATTTAGGCGTTACAGTGGAACATTCGCAAATATAAACATACATTGACTGCAAAAAAATAACGCATGTTAGACATAGGACGAAATTTTTTGCAAAGAAATATCCAAAGTTTTGACTCGATTTACCATTTTATTCAGATAAAAACACTTATTTGTACAATGCATGTACGAATTTAGTGCTTTTTAATATTATTAAACGACTGCTCAAAAAAGAAGTACATATTTTCAGGGTTGCACTTATGTATATGTACGCGAGCTTATTCCGCCGCAGCTTTTAAATGCCTGAGCAGATTTGGATGCATGGTATCGTTAGAATCCTTACATCATACCGAGTGATACTGGCTAGTTTTGTTTTTTTTAAATTATATTTGTTAGTATTTTTCTTTTTCAAGTAGGCAGAATTTCTAAGCTGCTGCCTAAGATTTATAAAACTAAATAGTAAATACACACAACAATTTATTCACAAAAATTCCTAAACTCACCGAGTTTCCATTTAATTAAAATTTGAAATGCTTTAGCTGCAAAAATGTGGGTGGACAGTAATTTATTTAAGAAAATTTGTTAAACAAAACAAGACTCCGATTTCTTTTAGGGATAAAACTATCCAGCCAAAACTGACATACAAAAAGTCGCCGGATGACATAAACATGCCATCCGGCTACTTTTTGTTATTCTCGAGTGGATAAGAAATATTTGCGATTTTATTTTGTTTAATTGATATTTACTGATTAATCGTAATAATTATTAATTTCTCGTCAAGTTACGAAACAAGCTTGAGAATAAATCAATACTTTACAGGCTAGACATTCCATCTCATCAGCCTTTGTGTTTCAAAGTTCTGGGTGGCACAGCAATTGTTATGGGCCGGCGTTATGCTTACCATCAGGCAAACGACCAGCTCGTCTCGTTATCAAATAAAATAAAAAAAATAAAAACCTCCTTGATTGGAATCTTTAATATATTGGCAGGAATTTACCCGCCAGTAACGAATATACTTCGTAAATGCAGTACATAGATGAACCCTAAAAATATTGCATTTCGTTTTTGTGCAGTCATGTAAAATTTAAGCGTAACCACTTTTTTATATATGGGAATACTCTTGGGTAACAAAACGATCCTCGGATCGTTTGCTTGATGGTAAGCATGACAAACGCCAGCCCATGAGAATTGCAGTGCCACTCAAAATTCTGATACACAAAAAGCCTGCGCGGGACTATACTGCGCTCGTTACCCTGAGGTCTATGCGTAAGTTCACTGACTATTTTGCTCATGAAACCGGAACACAGTAATGCTTTCACATTATTGCTTGGCGATCGACTACACGAGCACCAGCACCCAGACGGACACTCGCAAAAGCGTTTTGTCCTAGCACCTGGTGTTCGTTAATTTTCTTGTGTGTGCAACCGGCATAATACTTTCCGACCAAATCAATATTTCACAACACTTTTATTTCTCCCAATATCGAGTTCCTTTACTGGAAGGCTAATTAAAATTTCGAGGTTGTTGTGAACGAGCTGCTTGTAATTTCAGATTTGCTTCTTTTTTTCGTAACGAGATATTTATCCAATATTTTTTAATTTAATTCGCTAAAGAAACGTGGAGTGTTTTTCGTTACAATATCGTTTTCTTGATCAAAAATAAAGTTGTTATCGAAATTCTTATTTTCATATTTTTTTTGGGAATAAACCAACATATTTCTATTGTACATAGAAATAATGTTAAATTTCAAAGCGAACCTGTTGTATATTCCGCGTTTAAAATAAGTTTGTTGGATTTTCTTTTTTTTTGTACAGGTACTTGGATAACGAAATGAGCGTATCTTTTGCCTTATTATAAGCTTAACGCAGGCCGCGGCACAATCACTTGCAGTGCCACTCAGAACTTTAAAACACAAAGTCCTGCGCAGCACTGCAGTATGCACGTTTCCCTGAGACATTACAGGTATAAAGTTTCTTAAGCCCAGTAAGTCGCCAAGCACATTACTGCTTGGCGGCAGACTACACGAGCAAATCCAAATAAACACTCCTGGTTAAATTTATAATATTTTAAATTAAAATATTAATGGATGGAAGCGTGTGTATTATTTTGTTTTAGTCGCCCCAAAATGGAGTGAAGAACCGCAAAATACTTCGTTACTATTGGGAAGGAGCGGACACATATCATGTAGCGCCAATGGCTATCCGCAGCCGCAAACGCATTGGTTAAAAAAAGATGGTAAGAAATCTCGTCATCGTCAAGACTTCCCCTGATTATAGGTCTCCCCATATAACGCCACTTTGAACCACTACTCGCCTCTTAGATCGAAAGTCTTCCCGTGGTGTTATCCTTCGTGACGCCTTTACATTGCCTTCATCTATTTTGACGCATTAGGTATCTATATATAGTACATTACGCTCTACGGACACGTGGTCCATCCCTACCAACTCTTAGAAATCTATACAAATAAATTAATGGACAACGTGTTCTCAGCTTGTGCAGGGCTGCAGGCTTGCAATCGCTCACGCTCACGCGTTACCCGCCCCCCTCGCTGGAGCCACTCTCACAAATTGCTAGTCTGATAACGCTCTTCATGGAAGTTTTTTTTCAGTGATATTGGAAACCTGGCGACCCGTTCTCGAAGTAGCAGGTGGTGGAGTGCTGAGTATGTCCAATGGGTCACTCATTTTCGACTCAGTCGCCCTCACAGACGCGGGCGTCTACACGTGCCATGTGGAGAACGGAGTGGGTGAAGCACTAAGCAAGACTGTGTGGATATCTGTCAATAGTAAGTGTAATTTTTATGTGGGAGTAAAAGTTTATTTTATTGCGTAACTGATTATTTGGCCCTTCAAATTGGCACTCAGTAACTGGCTGATTCCAATCTGATAGATTAAACGAGCAAAGCGACTCAGGCAGGGAATCTGTCTGAGTCGCGTCTTGTGGAATAGTATGTCTTACCATCATTATTCAGGTTTGTCTTCGATCTCTTCGTTAACGGAATGAGAGATGGTTGATTATTTTTCGTCTGTCTAGATACCACTTGCTCGACCTAGTTAAGTCTCGCCAATCACCTACTGTGTGTTTCGACTACACGTGTGACCCGGTTCTTTATTAGGCTTAGTCTGTTCCTACTTACTATATACAGGCTGAGTTGGAATTGGTGTATTATCCTGGAATTGAGTGATTAGGACCTGGCTATACGCAAGTTGTGAGAACCTGCCTTGGAAATACGTCGTTCCAAATTTCCATACAAAAAAAAAACACTTCAAACTTGTAGTGCACAGCCTTTTTCGGAATTGTTTCTAAGTATCTTCTAATCACCATCATCATTTAACAAAGTTCAACATAGTTAAGTGAATCAACTGATGTGGCTGCCCAAAAATTCTTTAATAGAATTTTGACGTAAACTTTAAATGCAATTTCTTCAATGAAAAATTCGGAATTTCGAAAAATTGTAAAACAAATTTTGTTGACTTCGAGGTGTAGATTGATCCCCTATCGAAATAATATACCGATTCAAATTCAGGCTGTATACATACTACCTTCGACTACAAAGTCACTAGAACAATGCAAACTAATATCACTCGTTTCAGAACCGGTAACGTTCGACGTAGTATCAAGAAATCTGACCGCTAAACTAGGACAGCACGTTACTATAGAATGCCAAGCCAAGGGAGATGACCCTATAAGGATCATGTGGACCAGAAATGGGAAACCTATAAACCCTTTGACTCAAAGGTAAGGTAGTTGAGAAGTACAGTAACATTGGATTTTAGTAGTAAGTTCGTTTCTAGAACTCCTTGTGTATTTAAAAACTTATATTTGTGATTTTTATACGACTCTGCATCAATCGTAAAACAAGACATATTTTTTTTTAAATAGCCGATTATATTCAAACTGCTGAACAGATGTGTTTGGATTATAGCTAAGAACACTTTCGATCAACTCACCTTTCAAATAAAAAAGAACTAAATCAACATCAGTCTATCCGTTTAGGAGCTGCGATAGCAAAGACACAGATACACAACCCCTTCTTTTTTACGTCGGTTTTCCCAAACCTAAAGCAAGATGTGAAATGCGAAAGTCTAACACGAAGAAAAAAAAATTAAATCTCACTCCCAAAAAAGTTATAAAGTACGATTTCAATAATGACGGTACGTTACATTTGAAATACAACATTAAATTTATACAGATTCTTAAAAAAATAAGTCAAACTGAATAAAACATTAAAACATGCTAATGTTATTGAACAGAGTCAAGATATCTGAAGTTAAAACTGAAGAGGGCATGTCGAATATTCTGGAGTTGTTGCAAACGGAGACCAGTGATGGTGCCTTATACCAATGCAGAGCTGGAAATCCGTTTGGAGCTGATGTCTATAGTGTTTTCCTTACTATATTAGGTAAGGATAATATATTTAGAGCCTTATTCATATTATGTAGATATGTCTGTGTAGAGTTGTCGCAAACGGATATGACGACGGTGCCTTATATCAGAGCAGAGCTGGAAACCCGTTTGGAGCTTATGTTTGTAATGTTTTCTTTACCCGATGTTTGTAATATTTTCTTTACTATATGATAGGTAAGTCTACTATTTAGAACTATGTTTATATTATGTAGGTGTGTCAGTATAATTAGAGTTGTCGCAAACGGATATGACGACGGTGTTTTATATCAGAGCAGAGCTGGAAACCCGTTCGGAGTTGATGACTGTGGTATTTTTGTTATTATATTAGGCTATTTTTTATCCCGGAAGAATGCATGGTTTCAGTTGGAATTTCCACGTGGGTGAAACCACGGGCAGCAGCTAGTAATAAATATTTTTGGTCTATAGAACCGCCATCACCGCCTTCAGACGTGTCGATAGACTCTCTTCGAAGCCGCTCGGTGAAGTTATCCTGGCGCGATGCGGCTCGGCCGCTCGCGGGATACTACAGCGTCCAGCTCAGCAGTGGGCCGCGCCCGACCTGGAGCAGTGCTAGGACAATTAATGTCACCAGGTAAAGATCACATCATCGCGCAGGACTTTGTGTTTTTTTATGTTCTGAGTGGCACTGCAATTGTTATGGGCCCGCGTTATGCTTACCATAAGGCAAACGATCGGCCCATCACGCTACCAAATAAAATAAAAAATAAAATCCCTGACCTAAATCCAAGATTCGCACCACGACAAAATATTGTCCACTGTTTTGTGTCGCTCTTTCTAGTGCGAATATGAGACAAATGCACGATATAAGCATCGACAAAATTTTATCACGGCGTGCATCTTAGCCCTAGGCAATCTGTGTGGTGAGCATAGAGATTGTTCTCAAGTCTTGGTTTTCTGTGTTGTGTCTGTGAGTATCCATTCCACTTACGACACAGAGACTTTTTTTTAGGACAGTGCTATTTTTCTGTCAACCTTTCCAGCGTCACCGAACGGCTATCGACACAGAGACCCCTTGTGCAGGCGGTTATTTATAACATTTTGTTTGTTGTCTCCCTCACTCAGTATTTCGTGTCATAGGTTAGAAGAGATCAGGCATACAGTGGAGGTTGAGGATCTGCAGCCGGCGACCAGCTACGCAGCTAGAGTGGCAGGAGGCAACCTGGCTGATCTCAGTCACTATTCCCAGCCTGTCAGATTTACTACTACTGAGGAAGGTAATACTAAAATCATAATCATGTAGCGAGTAGCTTTTGATTTGTTTTTTTTTTTAAAAAACTAGTAGACTTACATAGTTTACAAGCTTTTATTTACCTTTTTTTATGCTGTTTGGTAACGAGACGAGCTGGTCGTTTGCCTGATGGTAAGCATAACGCCGGCCCATAACAATTGCAGTGCCACCCAGAACTTTTAAACACAAAGGCATGCGCGGCACTGCAGAGCGCTCGTTATCCTGAGACATTAGGTATTTAGTCTCATAAGCTCATTAATTTCACTGGCTACTCTGCTCATCAAACTGGAACACAGTAATGCTTGCACATTACAGCTTGGCGGCAGACTTCATGAGCTAAGCGGTGGTTAAATGAAATTATTTTTTCATTCAGTAAAATAGGCTATCAATTGTATTAAAGAAGTACTTTTCTTCCAGCACCATCATCGCCACCTCTCGGAATACAGCTGGAACAGACGGATGCTCCAGGAGAGTTAAGAGTTAGGTGGCTACCACCGCCGGCTGACTCTCACAATGGACTCATCATCGGCTATAGATTGAGAGCAGTGCCGCAGTTCAATGGAATGAAAGGTGTGTTATGTTGGAATCCATATTAATATTATAACGGCTGCCTTACCGGCTAACAATCTCGTGTTCGTTTTCGATTCAAAACCAGCCGTCACTAGTCTTCGTGTGGAAGGAGTTGTCTAGAGTTTTCGCTTCTTTCGTTTTGTAAGAAATTGTTTCCTTAATAACGTTCGTTCTAAAATTATAACCAGCGAATGTTATAGACTATTCCTTCCATCCGAAGACCTAGCGACCGCTGGTATTAATCGGGTTGGAGTCGAAAACGAACACGAGATTGTTAGCCGGTAAGGCCCCGGGTCTATTTTGACTGACCTCGACGTTTTGATCAAGTTGCATTGATCGTGGTCACGAGAAAACTGAATATTTCGATATTAATTTGTGTGCAAATAGAGCCGTTTTGTCAATAGTAAATATAGACGTGACTTAAACCCTTTCGTAGCAAAACCTATTTAGTTTGTGACGGTTGTAAAAAAAATGTTCATTTTAATCGTATTTTTGAAAGTTATCTTGTTTCCTAAACACGTTATCTAATAAATTACTGCACAAAAAAAATGTAAATTTGCGATCTAAGTATGTCTGTGAAATTAAGAAGACTAATATGAAATTTATTTTAAGACTTCATTGTTTTATGTTTTCAATTACACAAAGGTAAATAATGTTTTTTCACGGGTTTCCGCGCTCGAGCCCTCTATGACGCAATATACTTCTCTTTCATACCCAGTCAGATTGACAGTGACATTTCGGTTATAGTCAGCGTCTTAAGAGCAGTAAGTTTGAGTATGTTTTCTATTTCAATTTAATTAATTTTAATATTAATTTAATTTAGGAATGCTTTTTTTGACAGAGGCTGAAGAAACGAGCGACAAAACAATTAAAACGTCATCTCTCTACGCCAAGCAGGAAACGATAATGACTGGGCTTCTCAAAGGCGTCAGGTAAAGTATATTCCTAGTTTCCTACGTTGTCTACTATAAAATCTGTATTATTTTCAAAAAAAAAAACACATGACAATAATTTTTTTTTGGGAACATGTATTTTTCCAGATAAGATAAGAGAGTTCTCGTTTTCTGACGCGAAACCCAAAACATTTTCCACCTTCTATCAGATTTAATTTTATACGTTTACTTTATGCTTCAAAGTTCTGGGAGGCACTGCAACTTGAGGTTTTTATGGGTTGGCGTTATTCTTTTCACCAGGCAAATGACGCGCTCATTTTGTAAGCAAATAATATAAAAAAATGGTCCCCTGTTTAGTTGTTGGGAGACCATCTTCACAATTATTAATTCTCTAGATACAGGAGATCCTAGTATGGGATCTATTTATGTGATGTTGTACTTTATTACTTTGTCTATTGTTTCTTAGATATGCCGTGACAGTAGCGGCATACAACAGCGCCGGAATGGGGCCTTTCTCCGTCGCACTGTTTCAAGACACAAGAGAAGGAGGTAAGCAAATCTCTTTCTTACTGCTCTTGTCTCATTTTATTCAGGGTCGGCGCAGGTACTTAGAAGGTAAGTTAAATTATACTATACTAGCTGCTGCCCGTGGTTTCACCCATATTCCTAAAGGAGCCGTTCATTTTCCGGGATAAAAAGTAGCCAATGTTACTCTCTGATCCACAAATATCCACGTTTCTCTTAAGTTGTATTTAATTTATCCTGATTTATGACCAAGCTTATTAAGTTTATAATCAGGAACGACTCTTAAAAATTAAGACACTAAAAAAAGTTAAATTTTATTGCGTTATTACAAAATGTTACGGACTCAGCGTCCGTGCCTGTGATGGTTCGGTTGGTGGTAGCTCTGTGGCTAGGTTATTAAGAGAGAGTATGTATGACACACATTTTAAAAAGTTAAAAAAAAAATATTTAAGTTGATTGTTTTTAAATAAAAATACTTTTTTCAAACATCATTTTAATAGATAATAAGTTTCTCTATAACCGATTTTAAATAAAAATAAAATAGAAAACAGAAAAATCTGCTAGAAATCTGTATTATAACTACTATTAAAAAATAGGAAATCGGCTCCTTCAAGACATCTTGTCAATGAAAGAGCTAAATAGAAAATCAATGCAAAATTAAACATAAGCTAACTCTAAGAAAATAACAGCTTTTAATCAGTCTCAAATAATATAATAACATGATCTTAATTTAGTTGAGCTGTCTTAGTTGTTGCAGAATATCGTCGAGTCAAACTAATATAAGTTTTAGGTTTGAGACGCTAGAGTTAGCTTAAAAACGACTGAAAGTCATTCAGTTAAGAATTCAACAGAAACTTCGCAGACGATTCGCACTCAATCCTTGTCAATTCTCGTGAAAATTTTCTATCGGAGACTGCGTAAATTATATAAAAACTTTACTCGCAGGTTCAGTTTTATCGCCCCCTGGGTAAACTTCCTCGCAGCTGTATACTAATTACTTTTAAAACGAGGGTAGACAGAGAAAGAACGCTTTGAGCATGTAATTATCGTGCTAAAAATGTATAGAGATGTGTCTGTACAGCCAAATCACGGTAATTTGTTATTGTATTATACTTTATAGCCCCAAAAATTATACCTCAACAAGAAAGTAGGTGCAGAGTCAAGTCAATGATCAATAACTGAAAGCTAAAATTATTTCAGACTGCATACATACATTTGGGATGTTGCATGAAACAAAAATACATAATTTCTGTAGTTATACAGTTTTAAGAAGATCACATTAACACAATAAAAATTAAATTCACAAAAAAAAATATAAATTCCGCAAAGATGCTCCTAAAACTTTCCCAAATTCGATAGTTTTTTTAATCATCCATTAGTAATTTAAATGATACCATCAGCTTCTTTACATTTTAATAATTAAAAAAAAATATGACGGCGTTAAATACATAGGTATTTAACGCAGTTTTTCACGGCCAAATCAACAAAATGCATGTTTTTAGTACAGCTTTACGCCCCACGTAGAACAAATGACGTCAGATGTTCCGTACAATTTGTATCGGGCGCTCAGTAGATGCAACCGACTTTCACTCTCATTTTTGACGTTTCTAGCGTTGATTTCCAGTTGTTTTCGATTTAAACATTTGATGCTCTATAGAAAACGAATTAATTGACAACATACAATAAAATGGAGTCGACATCCCTATTTCGACCTTATGTACCTACTGCTATTATCGTTGTCATAAAAAATCGATATAGGTAGACATTTGATTCTCATGAGAAAACGAATAGATTCACTTCATAAAAAAATGGACTCAACATCCCTATTAGAAAATTGTCCATTTTTTTCCTTGCAATCTCTTTTCTGTTTATAACACACTTTTATAAATTCTTAACGCCTAACACTTGACGGGAAGCTAATTTTGTATTCGCAAACAAGAGTAATTTGTAAAAGTTTTTCGCTTTATTTTTGTTATACAACTCTTGCTTCTACTCTACACAAGTGTCATAAATCCGCTTTGTTTTATGTTCGCGGGAGAGCAACGTATAAATGAAAGGAGTAACTCACCTTGTCACGAACTGCCTTTTTCTGAACTTTGTCTGGGTGGGTACCACCACTTTGCTGGTGTAGTCTGCCACCAAGCAGTAATGTGCGAGCATTACTGCGTTCCGTTTTGATGAGCAAAATAGTGAAATTACTGGGTTTATGAGACTCAATACCTAATGTAACAGAGTAACAAGCGCGGGTTTTCTTTCAGTTTTGCGTGTCCAATTGTTATAGGCCGGCGTTATGCTTACCATCAGGCAAACAACACGCTCGTATCGTTATCCAGCAGTACTTATAGCAAAACTTCTATCTTACACCCTTTTTTAGTTTACTACCACTTGGGCTTGCAACGGTCAATTACTTAACTACCGTTTTGTATAAATACTGCCCTAGTAGTGGTTAAATCCCCCTTCTTCTAACGTTGCCTGCTTGTTCTTTTCCTAGAAAATCTAAGAGCTTAGGCAACGTTGACTTCGAGCAGCGCCTTCACCTGAAGGCGGCTAGGTTTCAATTATAAGTATATTGTCCATTCCAAATAGTCAAAGGTACGAGTATAACAAAGATTTTTTATTAAAACTGATATACCGGAGCGTTTTATTGCCTATTCCTCTGTCCTGGCGTCGGCCCAAACCAGCGAAGCTCTTGTATTAGTCACCTATTGCTAGTTTGACCATGAGTAAAATATACGTTTGTATTATGGACTGCGAATTAATGTTGTCTACACACCGAATTTAAGTGGAATTTTAAGCACTTCATTTTCAAAATTGATCGAATGATAGCATTGCTCATATAAAAGCTAAGACTTATGGAATTCAAACTGTCTATAGTAGTTAAATTACTGGGCTTATGAGGTAGCGCCGTGCACCGTGCAGGTCTTTGTATTTCAAAGTTCAGAGTGGCACTGCAATTATTATGGGCTGGCGTTATGCTTACCTGCTCGTCTCGTTTCCTAACAGAATAAAAAAAAGATTCGAATGAGACTGGTCCAGAGCAAAGTAGTGTGAGAAAAGAACTATTAAAACATATGGCGTAAAAATCATACAATCATTTAGCAGTTTGTGTGAAGGTGTCATACTGGCTTTATTTTTGTATCATGGAAAAAGTTAGTTTCGGAGTTAGTCATTATCATTTTGAAAATGTTTTGTTTGCCGCAAGCCTTTTAGTAATTAGGATTTTGGGCTCTGCTCATAAAATAGTTGAAGTTTCTAACAATACTGCTGTATTCGCCATTGGATTTAGTTTGAAATACTTCTTTGATTTATGGCTTGTTAAATTACTATACAAAGCTAGGATTAAAATGGTTATTAATGGGAACCCTAAAGGGATATGATGGTTCTAACTTATTTTTTTAATAAAGGAAAGGATTATTATGAGAATGATATAACTTGAAACCGACGGCCTATAACCACCGCTTTATTACTCTGAGATATCCATCAGCGCTAAATAATCGAATTCTTTTTTTGCCTTGCATTTTAACCTTGTCTATTGTTAATAAGCTACTTTATACAAGTAAAATATTGTGCCAACAAAAGAATAGCTGGAAAAAGAATTGAAGTATTGTAGTCTATTTATTAGCTATATTACTAACTAGCTTCTGCCCGCGGTTTTACGCGCGTTCCCAGAGTAACCGTGCTTTTTTCCGGGATACAAAGTAACCTATGTTACTCTCCGGTCCATAAATTATATCTATGCCAAAAATCACTTTGACTCTTAGCTCCGTTGCTGCGTGAAAGAAGAACAAACCAACAAACAGACAAACACACTTTCGCATTTATAATATTAGTAGGATTTGCTATAAACTTTACAGCAATCTTGTACTTTGATGAAATTTTAAAGCGTAACATTTCATCAAAATCCGTTCAGTAGTTTTTGCGTGAAAGGGTATCCATTCATCCTCACAAATTTCGCGTTATAATATTAGTAGGATACCTATGATATAACTCAGTAATGGATGTTATAGGAATTTTATTTTAGAATCCCCACCGTTTATGAACCTGAAGTATCTAACATTGGTGTTGTTTCTCCAGCTCCAGAAGAAGGCCCATCTTCAGTGGAGTGCGGCGGAGTGACATCAACAGCGTTAAGAGTAAGCTGGCAGCCGATACCTCCCCACAAGCAAGCTGGTGCTCTCATTGGATACACCGTTTTGTATGCAGCACAGGGTAGGTGTAGCTTAGCTTGCATTTTTAGTGTATTGGTAGTGATAGGACTAACTCTTCTGCGAGTGTCCGTTTGGGTTGTTACCACCGCTTTGCTCGTGAAGTCTGCCGCCAAGCAGTAATGTGCAACCATTACTGTGTTCCGGTTTGATGAGCAGAGTAGCCAGTGAAATTACTGGGCTTATGAGACTTAATACCTAATGTCTCAGGGTAACGAGCGCACTACAATGCCGCGCAGGCCTTTGTGTTTCAAAGTTCTGCGTGGCACTGCAATTGATTATTACGGGCCGGCGTTATGCTTACCATCAGGCAACCGACCAGCTCGTCTCGTTACCAAATAAGTAGCATAAAAAAATACATGGATGTAATAATCGTGATCACGAGTAGTAGGGCATCTATATGTAATACACTTGTACACACTAATTAGGTACATTTTGCATTAATTTGAAAAGTTGTGAAGCGTACATAAATCTTACAGATTTACGGACTTAATATGCACCACATGTGTGTCATCTACTAGCCTAAATCTACAGGTAATATATCCACCGCATAGTCACGAAACACGAAGATAAATGTATACTATCCATCAATTAGTTACACACTGCCACACCACGCTACACGGCAGTGTATCGTGTATACACAATTACACAGTCAACGGCAATCTGCCCCTCGTTCATAGCAAAATGGCTTTTACTGGGTCACTGCAAAAATGTGCGGTGAAATATAAGTTTTAACGTAGATTTGAAGAAAGGGATGCCCGTTCCTCATGGAGAGATGCGGCCTATAAGTACAGGATCTTTTACAAAAATTCATAGTAGTTTAGTAGAGATGTGACTTTCAGCATCAACATTGTTGTATTGGTGTTTACTGAGCTTTTAATAACTTTTAATTAAAAACTAACACTGGTGAAGAAACCTTTGTAACTCATTGAAAAAACTAATCTTAAACCACGGTTTTGAGGAAAAATAACACTCTGCAAATTGCAAATTGATTTTTTCTGTATGATAATTAAATTATAAAATTATTCTAAATCTTTATATTTTCTGAAATACTTATACTTCAGTTTTACCAGTAGTCAGTGTTAGTATTACTTATTAAATGTTCGGTGGTATTACTGAGGTATCAAATTGAAAACAAATTTGTATATTTATGCGTTACTAAAGCGCCGCGGTACAAAATTAGCCAATTTCTTTTGCCAACTTAGCTGACATCCCAAACAAAATTCAATATCTCTCGACTTCAAAAGACACTCCCCTAACCCGAAACTTAGCGCCCCATTCAGGAACCTCCATTATGTAAATGTACCGCGGGTTCACAACGACTGTACAACGCATCTTTCGCTTTGAGATTAACTTAACTAGAGGTTAGCAAAACGCTGTTGTGATGAAGTGGTCTCTACTTACGCGCTTTAGTAGAATGTGGTCGGCATTTTTTTAGGTTTTCGCGTGTTTGAATTGAATTATATTTTACCAGGTGGTAGGAATAACTCTTCTTGGAGTGTCCGTCTTTGATCCGTCCGTGATTTGGCCGTGACACCTGCGTTTAAGTACATAGCTGACATAATATTTTTTACTAAATAACATAATATAAAGAATCTGATAGTATCATTTAAATAAGGTACTTAGTGCATGATAAAAAAAATTTGTTGAACTTGAATAACTTTTAGATGCAGTATCTTTATGCAAATTATATATTTTTTGTGAATTTCATTTTTATTGAGTTAATGAGATCTTCTTAAAACTATATAACGACAGAAATTATATATATATATTGTGTTTCATGCAACATCCCAATTAAAATAAAGTAAAATAAACAAATATAATTAGAAAATCGAACTAAAACTTGTTTAAATCGACCTATATCAATGTGTTTCCTAGAGGAAACAAATTATAAGTACGCTAACACCGCGGCTGGCCGCTATCATATAAGTTTTCTGACATTTCATGTACCCTATGTCACTCTTAGTATTAGGAAGAGGTGACATCTAATTTATCCTCATATATCTACAGCCATCAAACTGTGTCAGTGTGCTGCCAGATAGTAAAAAATAGTAGAACTATTAGGTGGTAGGACTAACCCTTCTGCGAGTGTCCCTCTGGGTCGGTACCACCGCTTTGCTCGTGAAGTCTGCCGCCAGACAGTAATGTGCTGTGTTCCGGTTTGATGAGCAGAGTAGCCAGTGAAATTACTGGGCTTATGAGACTTAATACCTAATGTCTCTAGGTAACGAGCGCTCTGTGCCACTCAGAACTTTGAAACAAAGTCCTGCGGGGAATTGCAAACGTAATGGGCTGGCGTTATGCTTACCATCGGGCAAACGACCAGCTCGTCTCGTTATCAAATATAATTAAAAAAAAAACATTTATATAACACGCAATAAACGTTACTCAGACCTTTGCTTCAATCAGGGCTATAACAATATGAATTATATTATCTGTATTCATTTGTTCAACGGCTAAGGCAGGCTGTAATCGTTTGAAGATAGAACCAAAATACCTCGATCCCTAATCTCAAACGTCCATTATGCAAATGCAGACCATCAATGATTCAAAGCTACATTAAACAACCCAAACTACTTGGACCCCTATTCACGAACTTTCATTATGCAAACACAGGTCGACAAAGGCTGAATGCTACCTCCTTGGTTACGGAGTTGAGACTGCAAGGGCTGTTGAAGTTCACGAACTACAGTATCAAAGTGGCTGGCTTTTCGAACTATGGACTTGGCCCGTTCTCTTACCCGATAGTCTGTGCTACGCTCCAAGACGGTGAGTGTGGTTTTGATTATGCACTGTTGGACTTAGATGTTTTAGTTTGATGAAACTATAGGTACCTTTGCTATGTGCGCTTTATATAAGCATTCACAGAGAGTTCCACTCTTAAGCATATTTTATTTTAAATTTTTATGTAACAAAATCCACAGATCTTAAAGAAAAAAAACTTAATTAAAACAAATTATAAGACTAACACCCAATTATGTGTGTGTGTGTATGTGTGTGTGCGTAAGTGGGGGTGTGTGGTATAGAGATGTGTTAGTGTAGTGTATGTATGTATGTACAGTAGCAATATTAAGAGTTTTTTATAATAATGTTTATGGGACTCCTTAAACGTGATTTAGAAGTATTAAAAAATTCGATTCAGCTAAAATATTTATTAAAGCTATTTTTGGTTCCATATATTATAGAGTTTGCAATGTTGTTAGTATGTGTGCGCGGGAGCATTAGAAACGAAATACTTCATGAATTGAGATCCGCTGTTGGTTAGTTCTTTACATTACGCCAGGCGTTTTGAATGAAAAACTTTCCCTTGCTGGCGAACAGTCAGCCTGACTGTTCACAAGCAAGGGAAAGACGAGTCAAGCAAGGAAAAGCGTGGAGACAATTCATCTGACTGAGCCAGGTGAAATGTCACGGAGAAGGCAGCCCCCCAAAAAGACGAAATGGATTTAAAGGCGAATATTACCATAGTATAAGTAATAACAGGTGTGGTAAGTATACGAGCTATTTTGTATGTAATACAGCGATCTTTTTAAATTTGTATCAAGTGAGAACACAATCCATATATTTTTTTTTTAAATTGGGAGACATGTACCTACTCTGGAGTTGGCTGCATTCATAACTACACAAAATATGTTACCCATACCAAACCTTTTCAGCTTTTCGAATCATTCTAAATCTTAAAAGCTACAGTTCCCAAACCAAAACCCGAGAGCTTTCTCACGAGATTTTGTCCCAGTAAAATATAGCGTAGCCAATCATCCCTCTTCGATTTACGCTCCAGTGATTTGTAGACCTTTGCCCGTTTTCAACCCAAAGTTACTAAGAAGGTATTACATATTAATAACATGTTTCGTCGTGAAACAGGACGGTTGGTTTGATCTATGACTTTTGGTGACTGGGTAAAGTTATCATACAAAGTTTTGTATGCCCGCAAAATTGCGGTATTTTCGTTGATTATAATATAGATAGTGGTGACATGAGAATGACCACTTTTTGCCTTCCAAATATCATCATATAAACCAAACCATCATAAATCCCTACTAAGATTATAAATGCGAAAGTGTGTTTGTTGGTTTGTCCTTCTTTCACGCAGTAACGGAGCAACGGATCGACGTCATTTTTGGCATAGATATAGTTTATAGACCGGAGAGTAACATATGCTACTTTTTATCTCGGAAAAATGCACGGTTCCTGTGGGAACGCGGGTGAAAACCGTGGGCAGAAGCTAGTCATGATATAGTTTGAATGCGCTTTATGTTTACTGATTTCAATCAGGGTCACTCCATTTCCTTAGCTCCGCGCGTCGTGACTTGAGTGGAATGATGGTTAAATTTCCGAGCACACGACTGTCATTCCATTCTGGACGCACCATCGTCACTCCATTTTTCTGTCATTGTCATTCCGCGTCTGTGTCGTTGTATCGGCCATACACGATGAATTGAAATGTTATGGAACGCCGGATTTGGGACGCTTGGAAATTCAATATTTCTATCACTGCACGTAATCCATCTGAGATTTCCCACACATGGACGGCTTTTGGAACGTTTTCGTGTAGAGTGGAGTGGAGTGTTCATGTATGGGGGGTTTTAAAGAAAAGTAGTCCTTCGAATCTAATAAGAATTAACATTTCAGTACCAGATGCGCCGGCGGAAATCAAGCTCCTATCCCAGTCTTCTAACACGTTACTCATAAGCTGGAAGAAACCTCGACAGCCTAATGGGAAGCTACTGCACTATACTATTTACTGCAAGCCTGCTGCAAGGTAACAATTTCAATAATACTGTAAAACTATTGCTTGTTTATTGTTCGTTTTGTTTGTAATTGTATTCCTATTTCAGGTAGGACTAAATCATGCGACTGTCCGTCTCGGTGGGTAACATATTGTGGCGTCACACGGCACACCGGTCCGTGGTGGACCGGCCTAGTCGTTTGACGTACACGTCAAGCTATAACTTTATGATTGAACGCCACCACAACTGCGAACGCGACCATTGAGCGTGACAAGCAATATATCGCTCTCTCACTCACTCTCTCGCTCTGGCTCTCGCCACTCGATGGTCGCTCGCGCAGTGGATTTAAATATTGTTAATTGTAGTAATTATACGTTTAATTGACAATACAAGCAAAGCCAGTAATGTACAAGTTAATGTCGTGTGTTCTTTCAACTCCTTGGAACTACGGTTCCTCCAAAATATCTTTGCTCGCGTAGTCTGCCACCAAGCAGTAATGTGCAAGCATTCCAATGTTCCTGTTTGATTAGCAAAGTAGTCAGTGGAATTACTTAACTTAATTAATGTCTCAGGGTGCTCGTTACCCTTTGTGTTTCAAAGTTCTGAGTGGCACTGGCATTGCAATTGTTATGGTTGGCGTTGTGCTTACCATAAGACAAATGACCAACTCGTCTTATTATCGGATATTTTAAATAAAAGTACTTATATTAATGACTTTAATCATAATATTCATATTCAAGTTATTGGTAATACTTATTACAAGTCGAAACTAGGTACCCGTATAATATTATTTTGTGGGAGACTTGACACTTCTTGTCATAAGGTGAAACAAATACCAACATTGTTACAAGCTGTGCCATCACTTGCCATCCAACTCTGATATTAAGTACCAAGATATTTTCTGCAGCATCCACCGGAAAAGTTACCGGATGTCTGTCAAATGTTTGACAGTTTTCCCGGTTTCCGTTCCCTTCGGTATTTTCTTTTCATTTTCCAATTATTTTTGGTAGAAATGACCTACATTGTGGGAACTGGGATAGCAACCTATTGACATGGTGCCTGATATTGCATCGACAAAACACTCGCCTCTAAAGTTTGTTTGCGATATTCTACTGGTAATTATATTTTTTATATTTTTTAATAGCGAGATGAGTTGGTCGTTTTCCTCGATACTACCTCGATTTTACCTGATGGTAAGCATAACGCCGGCCCATAACAATTGCAGTGCCACTCAGAACTTTGAAACACAAAGTCCTGCGTGGCACTGCAGTGCGCCCGCTACTCTGAGACATTAGATATTAAGTTTCATAAGCCCAGTAATTTAATGTATGGAGACAAGCATACTATCCTACTAATATTATAAAAAAAGAATTAAGGTTCCGTGCAAAAAAATAAAAACATTGCTAGTCAATGACCTGATTTTATTAATTTTAGCAACGACGGCCCACAAGCCATCCGAGTAGACGCACAGACAGCATTAGAAGTCTACGAAAAGTCCCAGGCCCTAGAACTGAAGGGCCTCAACGAGGGTCGACAGTATGACGTGTGGGTGACCGCCAGCACAGCCGTCGGGGAAGGGCCGGAGAGTAAGAGAGTCACTAACACTCCCTCGCAAAGAGGTAAGGAACATTCTTCTTCTTCTTCAGATTATGGCTTTTAAACGCTGCTTGAACCAATGTCAAAGTGAGACCAGTGTACGGTATTAATTGCCCGGTTAAAAAAAAGAAACATTGAAATATAATTATAGAAAAAAAGGTTCAAAAGCATAACATTTAGTTATAAACGAATATTATTAGACTTAATAAAATTACATAAAATATATACAAATGGAGTAACGAACATTATTAGAAGAGGACACTTTTTAGAAAAGATACTTTTTGACAATTTAACGTTAGATATTGATTTATAAAACTAGCAGCTGCTATACCCGCGGGTTCACCTGCGTGGAGACTCCGACAGGATTTGTGTATTTTTCCAGGATAAAAAGTAGTATGTCTCAATCAAAAACTATCTGGTAAAAAATTACGGTACTTACCATCTGTTCTATTATTTGCTCTACCAATAGAACAAGTAACGAGACCTGGAGCATGCAGAGCATAAATGAAACATTAAAAAAATACTATTAGGTTAGGGATACGTTTGTTTACAAAAATAATAGTACCTTCCTCTTGTAGTGGTAGCAGGCGTGTCCTCCCTCGGCGGTGAAATAACAGTAGCCGTCCGCAACTCTCTCCTACTGGAGTGCCGGAGTGTGGGCTCCCCACCGCCCAGAACCGTTTGGTACCACAACCAGAACATCATAACTCACCACCCGAGGTTCAACAGGAATAGGGACGACAGCCTGCTTATAAAGAGTAAGTGATTTGGTTTTTTTATGGTATTTGGTAACAAGACGAGCTGGTCGTTTGCCTGATGGTAAGCACAACGCACACGAGTGAAAATACAAGTGTGTCGATTATTTAAACCGAGTTGTCTCATTTCCGGACCTAACATTACTTGTGATTACCATTTTTAGGTATAGATCAGTCGTTGAGCGGGAACTACACATGCCTGGCCAAGAACCTATACGGTTCAGACGCAGTGATGTACTCAGTGAAAGTGCTGCCTTTGCCTGATCCTCCATCTGTGAGAGCCACACCGTATAAGGACTATATTGTGGTGGAATGGGATGAAATCCGAGCTAATAATGAGTCTATGGCCTATGGAATTAGTGAGTACTTATGTACCTAGTTTCCAACTATATTTTCCATAATCATACAAAATATCACATTTTAATGCGCTTATCCATCACTAAATGGTCTCATGCTATAGATACCAATTGCCATCAACCACGATTTATTAGACCAAGCTTTCTTTGTGCACGACAGAACTGCCACTGGATTTTCTTAGTTTAACTGACGCTGATATTCACAAAGTGCTATTCTCAAAAAGGCTATACCTTTACTGACTTTTTATTGGTTATCCAATCAGGCTACAATCTGACCTGGCGCGAGGGAGATGGGCCCTGGCAGGAGGCCTGGCCAATCACCAAAGAGACCCACCTCCTGGGCATTCAGCAGCACACGTTAGCAGGACTGAAGTGTGGAACTAAGTATGCAGTGCGAGTGACAGCCACGGATAATGTGGGGACGTCTGCGCCAGCGCATGTTGACGTGGTCACACTTGGATCTGGTGAGTTGTACGTGGATTGTACGTGTATTGTCAGTTTTAGATTCTGAGTCAGTCTGTTTGGATTATGTAAACAACTCAATCTTTACCTACGTCAACAAAACTTTGTCGTCATTTAGCTTTCTTTGAATATATTTGGATTGGTGGATAAAACGTTTCATCATTAAACTGTTCGTGCACAAGTAGTCCTTATTCTATTGTATATTTTTCTTTTTTATTTTGTATTTTTACGGCTTGTGTATTTGGCCAATGTCAAGTAAACTATAAAAAATATGAAACGTGCTCTCAAGGATTGTAAAGAGGCAAACTACTCTAATTGCGTAACTGTATGAGAATATTGACAAATGTTGATGAAGCGAAAACTAATAACAGTGCTTTAAAAAAGCGACGAACCGACTTCAGTGACAAACTACTGTACCGATTTTGATAACATTTCTATGGGAGGAGTCTCAAAGTGGATATACTTCAAATTAAAAATAATTTTCTAAATCGGTTTATAAATGAAGGAGATCTGAGGTAACAAACATAAAAAAATACGACCGAATTGAGAACTTCCTCTTTTTTTCGAGGTCGGTTAAAAATATGCAAAGATGGAGTGTAATGGCGTTCCTTCCTCTCTGCCAACAACAAGATAGCAAAATTTGTGTGAGTTTATTATAAATTCACACGAAGTTCTGAAAACATGAAACATACCCATTTTATTTAAAGAACCTCTGTTTTTTCTCTCATTTGAGACCTCATCCGATATCCAATAGTCCTGAAAGACACGGACCTTCAGTTCTGAAGACAACAAAGTACTGGCCTTAAAATTTTTTAATGAGAATTTTTTCTTCGTAGCTCCTGTTTCACCACCATCAACCGATTGGCTGTGGAGCAATGCTACTCATATTTACATCCAGCTCAGCGGGTGGGACGACGGTGGCTGTGACGTCACCAAATGGGACGTGGACTACCGCCCACTAGGCTCTAGTGTTTGGATCAGAGCGGAAAACAAAGCTGTAAATTTGTTTAATTTATTGATGGTAGCTATGACGTCATCAAATGTTAACTAAACTTGTTTTTATCAGTGGGAAATATATCAACTGGTAGTGGGCTAGAACATTTGGATTATCTATAGGCCTACATTGGCTTGTAGTTTATACAACTGTTTTCTTAGCTAGGTAACATGTAGTGTTTGTATAGGTAGCTATGTTAGTAAAGGTTGCAAAAAAAATGTTTGTGAACGGCGATGTGAGACTCGTTTAGGCTTTTGTTTTGTTATAAAAATGACATTGTCTTTGAAGAGTTTTCAGTTTAGTGCAAGGCCTTGGAATATTGTATGAGATGGTGATATATTTAGTGATTCTAGTAACTGATGATTTTTGGAGATCCAAGAATTTTGCTAATGAGTACTAATATTCCAGAAAAGCTACCCTTTAGCTGCAAACGGCAGATCTTTTTTACTTACATGTTGATAGGGTATTCACCTGGCTACATAAAATTAGGCGAGATAGTAACCTAACGCTACTCTATACAAAAAAACGCCTACAAACTTAAATCCCTGCACTAGGATTCCCTGTGTCACAAGTGGCATGGATACACACAGGAACACAACATGAACATCCAAGACATGAGTTTTTTTATACCACACAAAGTTTGCTCCGACTGGGGACCCAAACTTATTGCTTTCCAAGCAGAGTTTCCGGTTGGTGACCAACAAAGCCTATTCACATGGAGCAGTATCTCGATGCGTATCCATCTAAAAAAAGATTTGCCCTCTCACAGCCAATGGACATAAATCTGGGCTGGAGTTACATAGAAGGTCACTACCAAGCGCCCCCACTCCGCTCCGTGCCCACTTCATACGCCTTGGGACATCTGGCGCCGGCGCAGTGGTATCAACTCCGCGTGACGGCGGCCAATGACGCCGGGACCGCGTCTACTGTCTACAACTACGCTACAAAGACTTTGGATGGAGGTGAGTCTATTTTTTAATATCCAAGGTTGGAATGGATATAAGCATGTGTTGGAGTTAGTTAGAACCAAGTCACTACCAAGCGCCCCCACGGCGCTCCGTGTCTACGTCATACGTGGGACAGCTGACGCCAGGGCACTGCTACCAGCTCCACCTCATGGTGGCTAACAAAGCCAGTGCCGCGTCTACAGCTGTCTACAACTATGCTACGAAGATTACTACGAAGATTGCTGCGAAGACAGAGGTGAAGGAGGAAAAAAAAAAAAAAAAAAAAAAAAAAAAGAAGACAGAGGTGAGTCTTTTTTAAAGCAAGTGTGGCCCAGCGGGAACTTTGCGACCTTCAATCCGATGCACCAGAGTTTGGCCTCAGATCAATAACTTGTATCAAGTTACATGCGGGGATACCACGCTGGCTCTAAAACGGAGAAGGGAAACATCGGGAAGAAATCAGCAGGTTCAAAAACAACAACATTTGGGGACAGGTGTATTCACCAAGGCGCACGAGGCCTATCTGTGTGGTGAATTAGGGTGCATACTCTCTTTGACATAAGGTCTGTATACCAGAAGTTGGAGTATAGTAGGCTGATTATGATTATAAAGTGTTACAAGAGAGTGAACTAAAATATATTCCATCTGTTTCGTGTTCTTAATTGGACGAGACGGAAGAGACTTGGCATTGCTAGTGACAACAGAATCGGGGTCAATGTGACATAACCGTTCAATTTTGATTAGCAGCTAATAATTTCGTCCAATAGCTCTTTTCCCAATGTGCACAAACAACTTGGCTAACTCGCCGGGCAAACTCCGTCAAAGCTAAATTTATTACGTAGAAATGACAATAAACTCTGTTTTGCTATAAACACGGGCCGAAGTTTGCCAATCTAGATGTTTTGCCAATCCCAACTTTTGTCATCAGGCACACAAAGCGCGCCGAAATTATGTCATAGACGTCAAAAACTTCGAGAATGTTCCGACGCGGTAGTAAATTGTTTTGTTTAAACTGACGCAAAATGTTACGGGTTAGCCTTAATATTCGGTTAATTGAATATTTTTACTTTAGGCTACTTCCCGCAGCAAAGCGTTAGTTGAGCGCCACAGTTTATAATATAACAGAAATATAAGTTTAGTTCAAATTCAGTAATCTTTTTTCAGGAGCGTTTTGCGAAGCGTATTCGTGATATCTAAAATAAATTACACTTAAGTTTAAGTGCCTGTTGAAAGTAGGTATAGACCGTTGCTCATTTAGCTTATTGATCGTTTCATGTGTTGGTCATTTAGCGATTGGTATTTATAATCGTAACCATCATCGGAGAAAATGTGCGACGTAATCGACCGATCAAGAAAAAGGTCAAGAAAACCGACGGCATTCTTTTTAAAAAGTAGGTATCACTGAAATCCGTACATAACAATTGTAGAGATTTAAATAAAAATCTATTTTATTCGCGTACTGATATAAAAAGTGTGAAGCGAAGTGCGAAATATAAATAACAACAAACCTTGATTTAAAGAGAGTCTAACAGTTGTCTAATTCTATTGTGACATTTCTAATCAATTTAGACGTTTATATTTAGACAATCTCTAGATAAACAGGAGTTTTTTGTGGTAACAAGGCATAACTTTGTCTTTCACGCCAGTGTAAAAAGTGTAACGTTTTTTTATAGAAGAAAATTATAGCTTGCCCGTTCATCTTCTTTTCGTAGAGGAGATCGGGCCACCATCAGAATTCCTCGACTTGAATATGCTGGTCATCATCTGCAGCTCCATACTCCTCGTGGCGTGCCTGATAGCTTTCATCGGAATACTTTTTAGGAGGCATCGGTGAGTGCTCTACAGCCTTAGTTTGAATTATGTTATCCTGAAAGGGGTCAATCTACTCGTGGAGGTCAACAACATTTGTTGTATGAGTTTTCAAATTCGGAATTTTTCATAGAAGAAATAGCAGCCGGGCAGCCCTAGATCAGCTGATGTAGGGCTGCCCGAAAATTCTGTAGTAGAATTTTGACGTAAACTTTAATTGCCATTTCTGCAATGAAAAATTCCGAATTTGAAAATTCGTACAGTAAATCAGCTGATTTACTTGAACTATGTTGAACTTTGTTAAATGATGATGTTGATTAGAAGATACTTAGGAATGATTCCGGACAATGCAGAGCCTTTCACGTTTGAAGCTGAATTTACTTTTTTGTATGGAAATTTGAAATGACGTATTTCCAAGGGAGTTTCTCATTATTTGTGAACAACCTTGTTCAAGCCCCTTTTGGGATAACATACCAATTCAAACTCATCCTGTATATTATAAAGCATCGAGGAACTAACCCCCAGAGATGCAGTGACGTTTGGTTCGCACGAAATAAATTCCATAATTTTTGCCTAGACATAATGCGCTCTGATTGGCTAAGCCACCACCTCACGTCGGTACCCGTGCGCTAATACGCTTAGCGCTGACAATAATTATAGCAAAATCAATACATTGTTGTGAGATCGGATAGTAAAGTATTTCATATCTCGATGTTATAAAGAGATAGAGTTTGTTTACCGTGTCGTCCTGTGTCCTGGGTAAGAATATTACCTGTAAGTGTCATAATAGCCGGCTAAGAGTATATTCAGGGAAAGTGCAGCTGCATTTTCTTCGGTCCACAGCATAATCATCTGAAATCATCAAGACGCCTGCCAAGCATGCTGTATTACGACAAAATACCCCCTTCATGGCTGATGATCAGCAGTGGACTTTTTCCGGCTGATGTTGATGATGAAAGTTTGTTGTATATTTATTTGCTACCAGTAATCTCTGGCAACACTTAGTTTGTTGGTTCTTTCATTCACTCGGAGCAATGGATCGACGTGATTTTTTGCATAGATATAATTTATGGACCGAAGAGTAACACAGACGAAAATCGACGGTTCCTGTAGGAATCTCCCTGCGAGTGAATCCGCAGCGGCAAGTAATATATCTATTTTATTATATTATTATGAGTAATGTTTTGTCCAGGCAAAGCTTCGCCTCGCAATACCGACACTCCATCACTGAAGATGTGAAGTCGAGGAACGAAAGCGTTGCGTCGCAATCGGAACACAAAGACGCGCGGTATGCGCACGCGCCGCGGATCTACACTTCTCCGGTGCATGCTAGGAAAGGAAGTAAAAATGGTAAAAAACAACTTTTCTATCACGGCTTTATGGCAAAGTTTGTAGTACCCTGTCTACGAAGCGAGAGGGGCCCGGGTTTGATCCCCGGCCGGGGCAAACGTTGTCTGGTGTTTTATAATGATGGTGAAATAGAGTTTTTTAAAGATGTCAAGCAATTTCTCATTAGAATCAAATGTTTATGTCGAAAAACTGTAAATCGAACGCTAGAAACGTTAATGTTATCAGGCATACCTCCTGAGCGCTAAAATGCTCCATACAAATTTCTCATGGTATGCTACGGCATGCGCGGGCCGCAAAACTGTTCTAAAAACATGCATTTTGTTGATTTTGGTCTTGGATAACGGTGTTTTAGTACATATTTTTATACATTATTTTATTCATTGAAATATAAATAATCTGAAAGTATCATTTAAATCACTATTGCATGATAAAAATATCGTTTAATTCGGGAAACTTTTAGATCCAGTATCTTTGTGGAAATTAAATATTTTTTGTGAATTTATGCGTATTATGCTAAATTCAAATTTCTTATTTTGCATGGGACCTAGGAGAGTGCTCATGAAAGTTAAACACTAGGTTCTCGCACGCCCAATCTAAACGTGCATACTAAAATGTAATGTTTGTTGAATTATCTGAAAATTGCGCCTCGCAAAGCTACCCTAATAATTATATTATGATACTAACCACGTCCACTCAACGCCGCGCCGTCATCCACTATAATGTAGAGTGCATTTATAAATAACTACTATAATTAGGTATATTTATTTTGTCCCACTTGCTCGAAAATCGCTTCATTGTCTCAAAGCAATAAAAAAAATTTGAATATACCTTCGGCAGGTGTAAGCGTTGCAATCGAAAAAGCAGTAGGTAACTAGTTTATCTGAACCCCCGACTAAAAGGAAGTAAGGCAAAGTAAGTTAGTATCTAATCCCAAATTCAATTAAAATGTTGCAAGCCGTTATAAAAGCTATTGTTTGTCTCGTAGTGTTGCAGTAATTGAAGATTGAAACTGGGGATAGAGACGGCATTGGCAGGGCCGGGGGATTTTCTTGGGATTAACTAATTTTCGCAGTTACTTACTTCCTTTCAATCGGAGGATTGTCTAATAAGTTATTTAGTTCCTTTTCGATTACGACCGTCGTGGGTTTACCAAAAATTATAATGTTTCCTTTTTATTTACAAACAATTTAACAAAAAGCTACCAAGGCAACGTTTCCAAAATGCTAGCATTGCCACGTTGAATGGCAATGCGGTCTCTGTGCTAAAGGCCAGCCATTTGGTCTTGTGTTGCTTCGGCTAAACAACTCGACAGATCTTAACCTTTTTTCCCTTAGATATTACCAAAAAGAGGACGATTTAGTAAGCATTCCTCAACGTGGACCGTATCAATTAGGTATATAAAATAGTGACCATTATTGTCTTCTCGTTCGTGCTAGTATGCTTATGTCTCTCTATCTCTGTTGTTGATGCGTATGACACGACATTGGAAGTTTATTTGTGTGGGTGTGTATGCATGTAATTGTTTCTAGACAACTTTTGATTACGCGATATTACAGTTTACCCAATCTTCCTCTTTTTAATTAGATCTATATTTTTTATCTTTTATTTTAGTTCTAAAGATTGTGTTGTTATACAGAAATGTTCGAGATAAGTCCGTATGCGGAGTTCGCTCTCGGATTCAGGACATTCGACCATGTGGAGAACCAGGACTTACCCAGCCGGCTGCCAAGCAGACCCAGGTTTGATACAGGTAAGCTTATTACACATTAGCTTCCGCCCGCATAATAGCCTAATATTATATATTTTTTATGAATTTAATTTTTATTCTGTTAATATGATCTTTTTAAAACTGTAAAGCTACAGAAATTATGTATTTTGTGTTTCATGCAACATCCCAATTGTTATGGGCTGGTGTTATGCTTACCATCAGGCAAACTACATGTTCGTATCGCTCGTCTCATTATGCAACAGTATAAAACAAAGTTTAACTTAAATCCTAATCTTATTATATTTGAAGTAGATACAAAATGTCTGCAACAAATAAAACCTCTCAAAAGAGAATAATTAATTCTGAAATATACAGCAGTCTAACAAAGAAATGTTTATCAGATAGGAACAAAAGGATTTCTTACCCTTTGTAGTTATTGTCAGTTTAGTAGGTATCGAATATTTTGGATGCTTTGACTTTCTAGAACAATGGATCTGAAGGTGGTACCCATGCCTTCCAGGAGGCGTCGTGTTTTACAAGGGGGGACCTCTCAAGCAATAAAGTAGAGAGTGCCATAGATGTAAATACGATGAGGCTGGTTCGAGTATTTGCCGCCTTGTCATATGGATTTTTTAGTATTTAGGCTTGTCAAAGCTAAAAACTTTTTAATTACTAATTTTTTTTATATACAGGGTGAGTTTGTAATGGTACGTTATCCTGGAAGGAGGTGATTAGGACCATGGTTATCCGCAACTTGTGAGAACCTCCCTTGGAAATAAATCATTCCAAATGTCCTTACAAAAAAAAAGTTCAACTTGAAATGTGAAGAGCGCGGCATTTTCTGGAATCATTTCTAACTCTCTTCTAATCAACATCACCATTTAACAAAGTTCAAGTGAATCAGCTGATCTAGGGTTGCCCGGAAGTTCTGTTTTAAATGCAATTTCTTCAATGAAAAAATCCGAATTTCAAAAACTCGTAAAACAAATGTTGTTGAGCTCCAGGAGTAGATTGATCCCCTTTTGGGATAACTTCCCATTCAACTCAGGCTGTATACTATTGAGTAACGACTAATGATACGAGCGGGTAGTTTGTTTGATGTAACTTTACCTATCATTATCAGCCTCTTCCTCCCGACCTTCGACGGATACCGGCCTTCTCTCAGAGAGAGGTATGGGCCATAATCCACCACCCGGGCCCAGTGCAGCTTGGTGGATGACACATGTCCTTGAATTTTGTGAACATGCCGGTTTCCTCACGATGTTTTCCTTCACCGTTTTAGAGGGAGTGTGAATAATCCGCACATAACTTCATCATTGGTGCGGCCGAGTCGAGAATCGAACTATGGTGCGTCGGATTGAAACTCGCACAAGTTCCCGCTCGGCCACACTCGCTCTCACTTTACCTATAGGTTTAATTGAATAGGTAAGCTTATACAAAAACCATAATGTATATTAGTTTATTCCTATATTAATACGCCCCTACGGTATCTTCCGGCTCAGTGATTTGCGAATATTGGACGTAAAACTGACAGACACTTCAAAGATAAGAATGCCTTTGTTTGAAACAAACGTTTGGATTTGATATTCTTGTATCGAAACATTTCTCTATTGCGAACATAGTGTGCAAAATATAGGTGTATATATATATATAGATGCCTCAGCTATTTAAATTCCCGCTTGGTAGCAGACCACACGAGCAAAGCGGTGAACTTGCAGAAGGGTCAGTCCTAAATACTGGTAAACTCTTAAAATAATTAAACAAATTCACTTTTAAAATGTTTTATGCAATAAAATTCAAGGAAGCCTGGAAATTGGTAACAGATTTTATTATTTCTTGAAAAATTAACTAATGATTTTCGCGTAATCGCAAAAAAAGAGGCTAACATAAAAAGGCAGCAATAATTCTGGTGGAATGCTGAATCAGCGTCCCAGAGACCGATATCTCGAGTCGGCACTTCCTGCCTATCACATTACCTACAATTTAAGGCTCTATTTAGGTGACATTTCACGCTGTCATCTCAAATAGGGCTTTCCACAAAATCTAGACTGACTGCCTCAATGTAAGTGAGAAGCAGTTATGTAGCATAGAACTAGAAGCTGATGTATCAGGGTGACGAGAGCAACGCAGTGCAGCTATAAGCAAACGTGATACCTATTTGCTATCAGGCAAAGCACTTTTTTCGATGTCTATTTTTAAATATATACATACAACTAAATAAATTAAAGTGTCTGTTTGTAATATGTATCAAATTACAGCTTTTTACTAAATGCATATGAAAGTATATACGGTACCTATAACAAAACAAACCATTTTTGAAGTTTTTCTTTGTCTGTTTGTTCCGGGTAATCTCCGAAACGGCCGGACCGATTTTGACGGGACTTTCACTGGCAGATAGCTGATGTTACAAGGAGTAACTATGCCCCGCGGCTTCGCTCACGTAATATAAATAAGATGATAAAAAAGTTGATGTACTGCTTTTGTCAGTTGTGCCTCCCTCATAATTGAATTAACTGGTTTCAAAGTGTCTCAGTGGGATTTGATAAGCTCGGAAAATACAATTAAATTACATAACGTTGTTTGGTTTAATCTCTGGTACTGCTATGATAAAGTTTATGCTCAAAGGATGGCGGAAGCACAAGTGAGTTTGAAATGAAGAATATAAGTCTTGTGAGCTTTTACGAATAGATTTAATATTTCTGATTTTATATTTTTCAGTAAAGCCTGCTACTAGCTCGTCTCGGTATCCAATACTATAATTCGTGACAACCGTAATGCCTCACCAACTAAGTTCAATTATTTCTTATAAAAAATAGCGTCTGCGCGCGGCTTCTCACGCGTGGAATTAGAATAAAATAGCCTATAGCACTCAGGGATAATGTAGCTTTCTATAAGTGAAAAATTTTTAGAATAAAACCAGCGGTTCCAGAGTATAGCGGTAACTAGCAAACAAAAACACATAAAAAATTTACTGCTTTATAATATTAGTATTGAAGTATATATGCCAGGGTTGCCAGTCTATCGGTCTTCTAGAGGACACATTTTGGAGAGTGTGCTATGGCTTTACACAATTTAATACCACCATTCCCATTCCACCATCGGACGACAAGACGCACGGCGCGCGGCGTTTCATCACCCATTCATGGTCGACACAGCTTCTATTTACACCAAGCGTTTTGCTTCAACATTTAACATTTATCATGTGTACAGCGAAATAATGTAATGGAAAGCATAACGCCAGCCCATAACAAATGCAGTGCCAATCAATAGTTTGAAACACAAAAGCATGCGCGGCACTGCAGTACATGAGTAAAGATATGATTGTATTGCGCTCGTTACCCTGAGACATTAGATATTAAGGCTTAAGGCTCAGTAGGTAATTTTCTGACTACTGTGCTCAACGAACTGGAACACAGTAATGCTTGCACAATTACTCCTTGGCGGAAGACTACACTAGCGAAGTGGTGGTGTCCGTCCAGACCTACACTCGCAGAAGTGTAAGTCCTAATCCCTGGGAAAAAATGCCACCACTATGTGAATTTTTAATTTTCACTGAAATCTAATTGTCTTTCAGTGCCTAGATTCCCAGCATTTCTACACAATTATACTTCTGATGCCTTCATAACTTCAACGTAATTAGTTTTCATTGTTCAACTTGTCTGAATTATCTTTTTTAATTTGATCCGAACGCAAAGTTAAATTACTTTCAGAAATTAATCAAAGTTTGTCAACGCTTTTCACGGTTAATTTACAGTTTACTCGGAATATTAATTTCTTGCAAAGTTTTCTAAAGTATAATAATGTTTAGATTTAATTATTTTTGAGATCCGAAAAGTCTTGTGATAAAAAGTTTGATTTTAAAAACAATAATGCCTGACTTAAATGTCAACGTAAAAAAAATATTTTGGCTGTTTAAGTGACCTTTTAAAAATGAGCGACCAAGACGAAATCGATCGATGAGGTTACGTCGTTTCGTTACAAAGTTCCTATGGCCGCTTTCTCACTCCATGATCAGATCAGCTCTGTGACATCATTATATTGCTTTGTCATCTGATTTTTGTTATTATGTATGTAAAATTTTGGCTCAATCGAACACTGGGAAGTGCGTCAAATTTAGCTTGAAGATTTGACTAAACAAACAAACATAGATACACACATTGCATTGCAAGTTAAATAAAAGCTTATAAAAAGAATACCTACATCAGGCCAAAAAAACATGAGACTCCAACACGACAAGATTGACTAAAACAGGAAATCCCTGGACTGATTTCTTTTTAAATTACTATTGGAGCTTTTTTCCAACGTCTATCATTTGCGACATCTTTTATTTTTAAAGAAAACTTATAATTTTTTGTCCACAGTGTTGACACGAATTTAGAGAACAACTGTCACAATCACTTAAATTATTTCACATCATCATTTAGAGCTACACTCTGTCGTCTTAATTAAATAAATACATTTTCGAGCGTCAGGCTTAAGTGTATTATTATTTTACTCAGTAAACTTCGAGCGATAAGATTCGGGTACTATTTGTTCTCGAAAGGAACGCAGAGTTCGACTTTTTAGTGTTTTCTATAAAAATTTAGATTATTAAATATTACATTATCGATTGCTGTGTAATTTTGCTGTCTATTTTCCTCACGGGACCTGTATCTTCAAACAAGTTGTTGTTTAAAAAAAAGGCTTCAAATAAAAATATTTTGAAAATCTATTTATAATGCCACCGATTTACATGTACAAACAACTACAAGTTCTATTTCAAATTAATTTATTTAAGCTAATATGGTTACAATAATTGCTAATGGTCATATGAAAAAAATACAGAACGCCATATTTGACCTTTCGGCATGCAATATAAAACAAAAAAAATATTTTTACAATATTATTTCAAGTTTGATCAAACAGAGAACCAACCTTAAAATCTACTTTTATGAATGTCAGTTCTAATCAAAGTGATTAAAACTATTTATTAATATAATTGTGTCTCCAAGGCGTTCCAAAACTTAAACTTATTAACATAATAGGATTGTATATTGATGTAGAAAGCGAAGAGAGACGAGTGCATCGTCAACAGACTCTTTATCCCGAGGAATCAGGTATGGACTCAGTGTAATAAACTTCTCCAACTTAGATAAAAAAAAATAGTGACCGTGATTCAAGAACTCGTAGTATAAGCTACAGCACCAAATATAATAATATTTCTATTCACGAGAATGTACTCTTTAGTATCCGAGGCAACTCGTTACTCACTATAATCATCATCTACGACATCGCCCGACTAAGGTAAAAAAAGGTAATGAGTGATTGTGATTCGAGAACTCATAGTACAGGTTGCGGCGTCAAATATAATAATATCTTCGTAACAACGAGCGTCATACTCTTTAGCACGAATGAGATTGCCATCTCTCAGAAATATAACTTCAGTCGAGTTACACTCAATTTATTTGGGGGAAAATTTAATTTTCATTCGTTCTTCCAAATTAGGCACTCCTCGTTATATTTTCAAGTTTGAATAAATTCTATTTATTATTTTAGTACATTTGATTACGTAATGTTCATAGAGTGATGAAAAATATCCGAAGTTTCACTCGTTGAAGATTTCCACACGATCTGGGATTTTTTCGGATAAAAAGTATCCTGTGTTTCTCGCTCGCCAGATCATAAACTCTCTCAATGCAAAAATCATGTCGATTTGTAGCTCCCTCGCTACGCGAAAGAACGACAAATCACACACACTTCCGCGTCTTTTAATCTAGTCACTCTGTACCTTTCGTCAGGTAGGACTAAGTCTTCTGCGTATGTTGGTATGGGTGGGTTGGTACCACCGCTTTGCTCGTGTACTCTGTTGCCGAGCAGTAATGTGCAAGTATTACTGTGATCGGGATTGATGAGCAAAGTAGTCAGTAAAATTACTGGGCTTATGAGACTTAATTAGACGGCTCCGTAGCTAAGTTGGTAGTAACCCTGCCTGCAAAGCGAGGGGTCCCGGGTTCGATTCCCGGCCGGGGCAGATTTTGTGTAAGCATAAAGTTTGTTCTCGGGTCTTGGATGTTTGTGATGTGTGTCTGTGTATGTCCATGCCACCTGCGACACAGGGAATCCTAGTGCGGGGGTATGAGTGTGTAAGCGTTTATGTTTTATGTTATGTTTAATACCTAATATCTCGGGGTAATGAGCGCACCGCATTGCGGCGCAGACCTGTGTGTTTGATAGCTCTGGGTGGCACTACAATGGTTATGGGCAGGCATTACGCTTACCATCAGGCAAAAGACCTGCTCATAACCCAATAGTTTAAAAAAATCTATTGACTACATAATATACTAAAAGACACTAGGTACTTTACTTTTTTCGTTTTACGATAACCGGTTGCGTGCACAGTGCGTCAGAATCAAACCCACCGACGAAACTTGATTATTGTGAGTCGCAAATTCAAGTTTGTTTATCTTGCTGCTGGCAGCCGCCTTAATTTGCTAAAGGAGCTGGCTAATAGACTGTGGACTTCGCCCATTTTGGCTCTTCTCTACTTTTTTTTTCAAATGATCTTATACGTAGACCCTGACAAGGGCTTCGTCAAGGGGGAGCAGGGGACGGCAGTAGCCCTCTTCTAGATATACGAAAGTAATAATCAAATGACAGTTTTCAAATTCCTGAATTTTTTTAGAACGCATAGTTGTGCAACTGTCGAATATGTCAGATATGTAGAATATGTCGAATAACTTCATGATACCACGTGTTCAATGCAACAGCATTGAACACGTCACACGTAGAAAATGACGTAAAACTGACGTAGTAAATGATGTAAAATAGTTACTTTACTAGAAAATAGTAACTAAATAAGATTAAATAAAGTGAGTAATTTATAGTTTCAATTCCGCGATAACTATAAATTACTCACTTTATATAATCTTATTTAAAATGGATTTCCGCAAAGTAACGCCTGATTCCTTCAAATATCTTAAAATAGTAACTAGTTACTTTTAGTGAAAATGTGTTCGAGAAAACAAGAAACCGGAGAAGATTGTTTTAATTAAGTTTTTTTTCTCTTATTAAACTATAATAATATTTATATACTTTATAATGGTTAATGTATTTGTACTTACCTACGATTAATATATTTCATCTACTACTACGCTAATTTGCTTATATATAGGTTCTATATCATCATTATCTCTTAGTCTTTAGCATCTCTCACACAAAAGCTACTTTATTAAAGTAACTATTTGATCCAAGTCCATATTCCCCGTGCCACGTAGCCACGCGGAAGAGTTTACCCAACTCCTCCTAAAGTGAGTTCCGCTTATTGATTCAGCGGCGCGAGGGAAGATAGATTGGACCGCTCGGGGACGCTGGCAACGTAATTAAGTAACCGCCGGAAAACTGTAACGAAGTTATAGTTTCACTTATTGTTGAGAAACGCTTTCACTTTGCCGTTGAGTTTCTTGCCCTTCGCGATGGTGTAGGCTTTGGTACCACGCAAATAGAGTTTTTATAACTTTGCTCGTAGCAACGTTTTGCAGGTATAAAACAAAAGTGTGTGAAAAAATCGCAGGTACCTCCAACGCGAACAATAAACCGCTAGTATTCAATAAATACTTTAAACTAGATCTTAAAACTTCGCATTTTAACTGAACTATGTACTCGTATAAGGTATAGATAAATGAGTTAAATTTTAAAAATAACCATTGTAATCACTGTGAAAGATAATTACCTTAATTATCACGCGTTAGAACAATTTTCGCTTAGATCTGCCACCCGGCCGCCGACCGTGGGAAAGAGGGGGCGTAGAGAGTAGAGAGGCGAGGAAGCGGGTGCAAAACTTGGATTCGAGCTGACGTTATATTGACTCTTAATCCTTATGGAGTAACGGCCGCACTACATTACCACACAAAATCTTGTTTATCAAGTTATGAATGGGACTGCAATTGTAAAGCGTGGCTTACCATTAGGCAAACAACTCGTCTCGATAACTGAACATCTTTATGATAAAAAAGAAGGCTGTAGTTCACGCCGCCTTTAAGTTTCTGCTCTCTATCTATTATCTAGGCTTTGGAATGAGACAACTTAGAGTCACTTGTATGAACACCCACATCGGACCAAATGCGAAATAGTTTTTTTTATATACTCTGCAAGCTCCAGAGCTCGTAAACTTTTTTTTGCTAATTAAATTATATCGCGCAATTTTCATATCCTATCAATAAATTAGCAAAAATAATACTCCGAAGGCATAACTATGGTGAACATACGTACCTACATAAAAATTACTTTATATAAATACTTCTTCTTACGAATTATGCGAAGTAGTTAGATAAGTGCCCCATTTCAAACGGTTGCATGCTAGCACCAGATTCGTTCCTGAATCCCGTATTCCTGGACCGTCGCTACGGCCCAAGCTGAGGTTTGTACTCATGGTACCATCGCATCAACTTTTGCCAGTTTAATAGTTTAATTTTTATAAATACTAGCTTTACTATTTTATAACAATATATAAAATACTTTGATGTATTTTATAGCGTGAAAGCCTTTTCCCCCGAGTCGTTCCGTCAGCTGAGCAATTCGTCTTGATCTTATTAAATAAAATTAATGACTCCGTATCCTACCGTTCACTGAGTTTGGTCCACGAGGGGTCGAGTTAGACTGGTTAAATGTAATTGATTGATCATTGTTTAGTTGTTTATAGGAGCCGTGAAGTTGGTGGTTTTTCTTATAGACGAAATTTTATTTAACAACAAAAGTTACATAATAAAACACGACTGTTCTAGCCAGTGTCACTCGTGTGATGTAAGGATTCTAACGATATCCCATACATCTACATCTGTTCAGGCATTTACAAGTTATGGTTGAATAAAGAAACTAATGAACTCTAAACACATAATATACACTCCTTTTTTGTGCAGTCGTGTAATAAATTTTATTTAAAAACAACCTTAAACGCTGGATGGATCAGGAATCGATTAATATAGATGAAGTGTGATCGATTAATATGTGATCGAGGTATAGGAGAAACATGATCGATTTTCGGTTGCACTTGCTTTGGTTCCAATATCGGATGATAGAGATATACCGAGTATATACGTGCTTAGGGTTTCATAGGAATTGGAACCTTATTGCTTAGTTTTCAACTGAAAGATGAACTAGTTAATTACCTGTTACAGTACCTATTGTTCTTTTTATGCGATATTTCATCATCATCATTTCAGATTGAAAACGTACACTGCTGAACATCGGCCTCTATCATTTAGAAGTGATTTTGTGATAATGCGCCACGCTTGGCAGGCGTCTTGGTGATCACAGAAGATTTAATGTTGACCAAGAAACACTTGACTAAGAGAATGCTGCTGCCTGTTCCCTGAATATTCCCTCAGTCGGCTCATAGGGGCAGCTTAGACGCTCAAGCAAACGCGCGAGTATCACGAAATCCGCGCTTGACGCAAAAGTGTTGTTATTCTGACAAGCAAATGTATACTTGCATGAGCGTCTAAGCTGCCCCTTACAGCACGCAAAGAGATGGGGCGGTGCTATTCTTAGCCGGGCCCTCACGGGATAGTTCGTAATAATACGTGAAATATAATAACTCCAATTTGTTTCAGAAACAAGTTTCCAGACTCGTTCGGAGTCGGACGACAGTGACAGCACTTCAAAAGCCACAGTTTCTGTTATGCCTCGACGTAAGTTTATATATAACAGTTAGACACCTACAGTTATTTATAATACTAGCTGTGCCCTGCGGCTTCGCCCACGTAGCCTAAGTTACTCCTTGATACATCAGATCTCCCAGTGAAAGTCCCGTCAAAGTCGGTCCAGCCATTTCGGAGATTACCCGGAACAAACAGACAGACAAACAATTTAAAAATTGTTGTTTTGCTATGGGCACTGTATATACTTTATTTTAGTAATAAGCTGTTATTTTGACATTACAAACAGACACTTCAATTTTATTTATTTGTATAGAAGATTTGTGACAGTATTTATGCAACCGAGAGTTTTTGAGGGTTTCATTCCACCGAAATGTTTTATACATACCACCGTTTTATAAATACTTTCAATACTTCTACAATGTATTGATATCAATTTTTTAAATTAAATTTAATACTTACTATAAAAAAATATAAATTCATATTACGAGTATTTGATACTACAGAAATTATGTACCTTGCTGTCTTTAGAGGCGAGTCGTAAAGCCCGCGTGGAGGCTTATTTTCAGCTGAAACTATAAACTAGCTTCCGCCCACGGCTTCGCCCGCGTTGTATATGTCTTTATAAGTTGTAATTTTTGTGTTATTGTGTATGTGTTTTTTTTGTGTTACGTGAGTAAAGAAGTAACAAACATCCATCCGTCCATCCTCACAAACTTTCGCGTTTATAATATTAAGTAGGTGGTAGGACTAACTCTTTTGCTGATTGTCCGTCTGGGTTGGTAGCACCGCTTTGCTCGTGAAGTCAGCCGCCAAGCAGTAATGTGCGAGCATTACTGTGTTCCAGTTTGAACTTTCCCATTACCGTATAAGTATGACAAGTAAGGCACGAAATGTTAACTCTTAGGCTAGGCTGTATGCGTGTGTCATGTTGACACACACACACATACAGCCACAATAATTGTACATGCTTTTAAAATAATTTAACACAAGTACAACAAAGCTCGTGTACCCACCTAATTATCCAATTGCGACAATCTTATTTGGCAGGATTCCCGCACAGTTAGCCAAAACACGGTTTGGCATAACTGTCTGTAATTACTGCTCTGTGGCTTATTAACCGTTTTGGCTCGTTTGTTAACTGACGTTCTACTACTCATACTTTATTGCTCTGTGGAATTCTGTGGTTTTGCAGTTTGTATCGCGATTTGCCTTTTAATAAACAACACACTATCAGTAGACATCAGGGGTCTTACGACAAAAAAATCAAACACATGTTAAGGCGATACTCTCATTTTTTAAGGGTTTTTCCACCGAGATGCTGGGTCAACCACATACGTGATCAACTTGAAACTAACATGTATGTTTTATGAGACCTTTATCTCTCCATGATCTAAACAAAAACACGATTGATACATTTTCATTCGATACATTTTCTTATCAAAAATTATCCTTTTTTCAGTGTAAAATACACTTTTTTACTCAACGGCTTAAGTTTTATTTTCAAAATAATTACTCACACCAAGAAAATATATTTTACTATCCACTGACAAAAACAAATTTACCTAGAAAAATTATTAACCTGTTAATAAAATAAATTAGATTTGAGACTTACGTCATTTAGTTCTGAGTTAAAGTGTGTTCAAACAGTGCACACTAAATTCGACCTTATTACGCTGGCACCTCGCGTTATAATAGTTATCCGAAGCGAGCAGTCCTCAGTATAGCGCCGTGCGCCGATGCGGGTGGACCTGTGATTGTTTTTGTCACAAGCGAGCATGCAACTTTCGATATTACAATAGGGAACAAGGACAATAAGAAATTATATGTTCGCAAAAGAGAGAACCGTTTGGTAGATTGTGCAATAAAAATGAGAGAAGCAAAGATGTAATTACTCGGAGTTATGGTCTGATTATTTTTCTTGGCATATAGCCATTACCCAGTCATATTCCTGGCAATTTTTATCCGACTTCAAAAAAGGATGAGGTTCACAATTCGTCCGTTTCTCGTATTTGTTTTTTGATGATACTCGATTTCTCTCCTAAAAATTGTCAAACGATAGAGATTCTTTTACTTATGGTACAATATTTACCCGACTTCAAAAAAGGAGGAGATTGACAATTCGTCCTTTTTCCTATTTTTTTGATGTTACTCGATCTCTCTCGTAATAAAATAGTCAACCGATGGAGATTCTTTTTCTCATGAGTACAATTTTTACCCGACTGCAAAAAATAGGAGGTTCTCAATTCATAGTTTTTCGTATTTTTTTGTTGTTACTCGATTTCTCTCCTAATAAAATTGTCAATCGATAGAGATTATTTTTCTCATGAGTACAATTTTTACCCGACTACAAAAAAGGAGGAGGTTCTCAATTCATAGTTTTTCGTATTTTTTTGATGTTTCTCGATTTCTCTCCTAATAAAATAGTCAACCGATAGAGATTCTTTTTCTCATGAGTACAATTTTAACCGACTTCAAAAAAGGAGGAGGCTGTCAATTCGTCCTTTTTTCCTATTTTTTTTATGTTAGTCGATTTCTCCCCTCATAAAATTGTCAATCGATAGAGATTATTATTATCGCTGGCTGGAGCGGTAGTTCCAATACATTTGGAAAATTCTATAATAAGACTATTGTGTCTGAAGGTGATATGTCTTTTGCAAGAACAATTATATCAGAAGTATTACAAGAACACTAGTTCAATATTATGATTTTGGCATATATATTTTAAGTTTCATCATTATTATATTATATAAAGTTGGATTGGTAATCCAACTTTATATCTGACTGACTGACTGACAGAATTGTTCTCCCAGAAGGAGTTTAGGTGGGGGGGAGTGTCATACCGGATCGTACTCGGATGGGTCCCGTGACCCCCAGAAAAATCCGATAATGGAAGAAAGTCGAAGGTAGAATGGAACAGCCATGTGGTTCTCGGAAACTATCAGCCGCAAGGGGATGGTGCTCGAACTAAAAATGGAGGAAACCCTGAGCCGATTTAGGAAAACAAAAAAAAAAGATGGCCGCCGAACAAAAAAACTTTTTTTTCATACAAAAAGTAGACGCTCCTTGCTCCGAAACGGCAAGAGGTAGGCGGGGGGTGCCCAAACTAATATTGTAGAGGATCGCGAGGGCTTTCCGAAATGGCCGAAAAAGTGGCCGAAAAGAATGGCCGAAAAAAAATTTTGACCCGGCCGGGCTGAAAATTGGCATCCGGGGGTTTTCTGGGGTGCTGTTGGTCCCATTCGAAAAAAAAATTCAAAAACTCCATTTTTCAATATGGCTGCCGAACAAAAAGTTGTCCGGATTTTCGATGTCTTCTTGCGCCGGAAGTAGCGTGCTGAGGTATCAACAATGTTCTGGAAAAGTGTTCCGGTCCGACTCGTGAACACGGTAAAAGTAGCGCGTGACCTGAATGTGGAAGGTACACCAGGGTACCCCCTCGGATCTCGGAAACGGTTGGGGTTAGGGGGGTGGCGTTCGAACTAATATTGGAGAGGACCCTGAGCAGATTTTGACCCAACAAAAAAAAACATGGGTCCCAAACAAAAAAACATGGCCGCCATACAAAAAGTAGAAGCTAATATCTCAAAAACGGTAGCAGTTAGGAAGGTGGTGCTCAAACTAATGTTGTAGAGAACAGCAAGGGATTTCCGAAAATTAAAAAAAAAATTAAAAAAAGAGAAAAAAAATTTCGACCAAAAAATTAATTCCCGCGTCGCCGCTTTATTTTAATTTCGCTATATCTCCGAAGATACTCATCCAAATTGAACGATGTAAACAGCAATATTGTTCTCGATGAAACACTCTCGGTGATAAACGTGTTTATTTAGATAAGGATTAATATCGTGTAGGTGAAAACACGGCTGCAAATAAAGTACCGTTTTTGGCCAAATTTTAAAATGGTAAAAACGCTAATTGCAAGCAAACCCGAATACATAGACATATGCTATCGCGGACTTTTTTGTAAATCATTTCAAGATTAACGTTTCTTCCATACATTGTTTTCGTATAGCTCTAACCGTATGGCCACATAATGCCTCGGAAACTGTAAAACGGGAAGATTTTTTCCGATTTTTCATCAAAATGGTCCTTTTTTCATCATAATGTTCGCAAAAGAAACAAAACACGAACAGCGCACCGTAGGGCCTTACTCTGAAAATTGAAAGTCCGAAGCTTCGGCTGAGGGATCGACATTTTCGTATCATGAAAGACAAAATGTTAAGTATGAACGTTGGATCCGAAACACTTTCATAGTGGAAAACTGCGATCCGTCAGCCGAAGCTTCGACGTTCGATTTTCGGAGTAAGGCTCCTGGGCGCCGCCATTGCCTAAACGGGACCGGGGGATTTCGAGTAAAGCGGTGGTACCTCGCGGGCTGCTTGCAGCCCGCGCAGGAACAATACCCTTTCGGGGCGTCCGGAATCAGTGGCCACAATGGGGTAGTAACGTAGGGGTCAAACGCAAAAAAGTAAAGTTGCTCCGATCGGGTTCAAATTTAAAAGTAAGAGACAAATCCACCTCGCGGGCCGCTTGCGGCCCGCGCAGGATCAAAAATGCCTCGCGGCGGCCATATATTGTGGCAACACCGGCGGCCAAAAACAAACTTGCTCCAAAATTTTGATTTTAAATTCCGAGACCTTGGGGATTGCTGATAACGATAACCAAACCTCTTTAGGGTTGCCCACTATTATGTCCAAACTCCTCGCGGGCCGCTTGCGGCCCGCGCAGGCCCACTACAGCTCTCGGCGGCCAAATTGCGGCCAGAATTAAAGTTTCTTCTATCGAGTTCAAAATTAGAATTAGGATTCCTGACCCCGAAACGGACACAACAACAGTCGAACGCAAAACAATACCCAATAGGGGTTAAACGCAAAATTCAACACGCGGGCAGCTTGCTGTCCGCGCCCACCTCGCGGGCTGCTTGCAGCCCGCGCAGGAGCAAAGTCCTTTCGGGGCGTCCGGAATAAGTGGTGGCAATGGGGGTTGAACGCAAAATTCAATACGCGGGCAGCTTGCTGCCCGCGCACACCTCGCGGGCTGCTTGCAGCCCGCGCAGGAACAATACCCTTTCGGGGCGTCCGGAATCAGTGGCCACAATGGGGTAGCAAAGTAGGCGTCAAACGCAAAATAGTAAAGTTGCTCCGATCAGGTTCAAATTTAAAATTAAGAGTCAAATCTACCTCGCGGGCCGCTTGCGGCCCGCGCAGGATCATAAAATCCTTGCGGCGGCCATATATAGTGGCAACACTGACGGCCAAAAACATGCTTGCTCGAAAATTTTGATTTCAAATTCCGAGGCCTTGGGGATTGCTGATAATGATAACCAAACCTCTTTAGGGTTGCCCACTATTACGTCCAAACTCCTCGCGGGCCGCTTGCGGCCCGCGCAGGCCCACTACAGCTCGCGGCGGCCAAATTGCGACCAGAATTAAAGTTTCTTCTATCGAGTTCAAAATTAGAATTAGGATTCCTGACCCCGAAATGGACACAACAACAGCCGAACGCAAAACAATACCCAATAGGGGTTAAACGCAAAATTCAACACGCGGGCAGCTTGCTGTCCGCGCCCACCTCGCGGGCTGCTTGCAGTCCGCGCAGGAGCATAGTCCTTTCGGGGCGTCCGGAATCAGTGGTCGCAATGGGGGTTGAACGCAAAATGCAACACGCGGGCAGCCCGCTGCCCGCGCCCTCCTCGCGGGCTGCTTGCAGCCCGCGCAGGAACAATAGCCTTTCGGGGCGTCCGGAATTAGTGGTCACAATGGGGGTTGAACGCAAAATTCAACACGCGGGCAGCTTGCTGCCCGCGCACACCTCGTGGGCTGCTTGCAGCCCGCGCAGGAAGAAGACCCCTTCAGGGCGTCCGGAATCAGTGGCCACAATGAGGTAGCAAAGTAGGGGTCAAACGCAAAAAAGTAAAGTTGCTCCGATCGGGTTCAAATTTAAAAGTAAGAGCCAAATCTACCTCGCGGGCCGCTTGCGGCCCGCGCAGGATCAAGAAAGCCTCGCGGCGGCCATATATAGTGGCAACACCGAAGGCCAAAAACAAACTTGCTCGAAAATTTTGATTTTAAATTCAGAGGTCTTGGGGATTGTTGATAACGATAACGAAACTTCTTTAGGGTTGGCCACTTAATGCAAAAGTCTCCTCGCGGGCCGCTTGCGGCCCGCGCAGGCCCACTACAGCTCGCGGTGGCCAAATTGCGGCCAGAATTAAAGTTTCTTCTATTTAATTCAAAATTAGAATTAGGATTCCTGACCCCGAAACGGACACAACCACAGCACGCGGGCTGCTTTAGCAGCCCGCGCACCGCGCGAAATACTAGTTATTATACTATATAAAGCTCGATTACCACTCACTGACTGACAGAATTGTTCTCCCAGAAGGAGTTTAGGTGGGGGGGAGTGGCATACCGGATCGTACGCGGATGGGCTCCGTGACCCCCAGAAAAATCCGATAATGGAAGAAAGTCGAAGGTGGAATGGAACAGCCATGTGGTTCTCGGAAACGGTAGGCGATGGGGGGGTGGCGTTCGAACTAAAAATGGAGGAAACCCTGAGCCGATTTAGGAAAACAAAAAAAAAAGATGGCCGCCGAACAAAAAAACTTTTTTTTCATACAAAAAGTAGACGCCCCTTGCTCCGAAACGGTAAGAGGTAGGCGGGGGGTGCCCAAACTAATATTGTAGAGGATTGCGAGGGCTTTCCGAAGTGGCCGAAAAAGTGGCCGAAAAGAATGGCCGAAAAAAAATTTTGATCCGGCCGGGCTGAAAATTGGCATCCGGGGGTTTTCTGGGGTGCTGTTGGTCCCACTCGAAAAAAAAATTCAAAAACTCCATTTTTCAATATGGCTGCCGAACAAAAAGTTGTCCGGATTTTCGATGTCTTCTTGCGCCGGAAGTAACACGCGGAGGTACCAACAATGTTTTAAGGAAGTGTTCAGGTCGGCCTCGTGAACACGGTAAAAGTACCGCGTGACCTGAATGTGGAAGGTACACCAGGGTACCCCCTCGGATCTCGGAAACGGTTGGGGTTAGGGGGGTGGCGTTCGAACTAATATTGGAGAGGACCCTGAGCAGATTTTGACCCACCAAAAAAAAACATGGGTCCCGAACAAAAAAACATGGCCGCCATACAAAAAGTAGAAGCTAATATCTCAAAAACGGTAGCAGTTAGGAAGGTGGTGCTCGAACTAATGTTGTAGAGAATGGCAAGGGATTTCCGAAAATTAAAAAAAAAATTAAAAAAAGAGACAAAAAATTTCGACCAAAAAATTAATTCCCGCGTCGCCGCTTTATTTTAATTTCGCTATATCTCCGAAGATACTCATCCAAATTGAACGATGTAAACAGCAATATTGTTCTCGATGAAACACTCTCGGTGATAAACGTGTTTATTTAGATAAGGATTCATATCGTGTAGGTGAAAACACGGCTGCAAATAAAGTACCGTTTTTGGCCAAATTTTAAAATGGTAAAAACGCAAATTGCGGGCAAACCCGAATACATAGACATATGCTATCGCGGACTTTTTTGTAAATCATTTCAAGATAAACGTTTCTTCCATACATTGTTTTCGTATAGCTCTTACCATATGGCCACATAACGCCTCGGAAGCTGTAAAACGGGAAGATTTTTTCCGATTTTTCATCAAAATGGTACTTTATGTTCGCAAAAGAAACAAAACACGAACAGCGCACCGTAGGGCCTTACTCTGAAAATTGAAAGTCCGAAGCTTCGGCTGAGAGATCGAAATTTTCGTATCATGCAAGGCAAAATGTCAAGTATGAACGTTGGATCCGAAACACTTTCATAGTGGAAAACTGCGATCCGTCAGCCGAAGTTTCGACGTTAGATTTTCGGAGTAAGGCTCCTGGGCGCCGCCATTGCCTAAACGGGACCGGAGGATTTCGAGTAAAGCGGTGGTACCTATCTCATACAGTAGATCTTTACAAAAACTTTTTTTTTTTTTTTTTTATACTTAGCAAAACCAACTCTCAATGGGGGTTGAACGCAAATTTCAACACGCGGGCAGCTTGCTGCCCGCGCAAACCTCGCGGGCTGCTTGCAGCCCGCGCAGGAAGAAGACCCCTTCAGGGCGTCCGGAATTAGTGGCCCTAATGGGGGCCGAACGCAAAACCAATACCCAATGGGGGTTAAACGCAAAATCCAACACGCGGGCAGCCTGCTGCCCGCGCCCACCTCGCGGGCTGCTTGCAGCCCGCGCAAGAACAGACTCCTTTCGGGGCGTCCGGAATTAGTGGTCACAATGGGGGTTGAACGCAAAATTCAACACGCGGGCAGCTTGCTGCCCGCGCACACCTCGCGGGCTGCTTGCAGCCCGCGCAGGAAGAAGACCCCTTCAGGGCGTCCGGAATCAGTGGCCACAATGGGGTAGCAAAGTAGGGGTCAAACGCAAAAAAGTAAAGTTGCTCCGATCGGGTTCAAATTTAAAAGTAAGAGCCAAATCTACCTCGCGGGCCGCTTGCGGCCCGCGCAGGATCAAAAAAGCCTCGCGGCGGCCATATATAGTGGCAACACCGGCGGCCAAAAACAAACTTGCTCCAAAATTTTGATTTCAAATTCCGAGGCCTTGGGGTTTGCTGATAACGATAACCAAACCTCTTTAGGGTTGCCCACTATTATGTCCAAACTCCTGGCGGGCCGCTTGCGGCCCGCGCAGGCCCACTACAGCTCAGGGCGGCCAAATTACGGCCAGAATTAAAGTTTCTTCTTTTGAGTTCAAAATTAGAATTAGGATTCCTGACCCCGAAACGGACACAATAACAGCCGAACGCAAAACAATACCCAATAGGGGTTAAACGCAAAATTCAACACGCGGGCAGCTTGCTGCCCGCGCCCTCCTCGCGGGCTGCTTGCAGCCCGCGAAGGAACAATACCCTTTCGGGGCGTCCGGAATCAGTGGCCGCAATGGGGGTTGAACGCAAAATTCAACACGCGGGCAGCTTGCTGCCCGCGCCCTCCTCGCGGGCTGCTTGCAGCCCGCGCAGGAACAATACCCTTTCGGGGCGTCCGGAATCAGTGGCCACAATGGGGTAGCAATGTAGGGGTCAAACGCAAAAAAGTAAAGTTGCTCCGATCAGGTTCAAATTTAAAACTAAGAGCCAAATCTACCTCGCGGGCCGCTTGCGGCCCGCGCAGGATGAAAAAAGCCTCGCGGCAGCCATATATAGTGGCAACACCGACGGCCAAAAACAAACTTGCTCGAAAATTTTGATTTCAAATTCCGAGGCCTTGGGGATTGCTGATAACGATAACCAAACCTCTTTAGGGTTGCCCACTATTATGTCCAAACTCCTCGTGGGCCGCTTGCGGCCCGCGCAGGCCCACTACAATTCAGGGCGGCCAAATTACGACCAGAATTAAAGTTTCTTCTTTTGAGTTCAAAATTAGAATTAGGATTCCTGACCCCGAAACGGACACAACAACAACTGAACGCAAAACAATATCCAATAGGGGTTAAACGCAAAATTCAACACGCGGGCAGCTTGCTGTCCGCGCCCTCCTCGCGGGCTGCTTGCAGCCCGCGCAGGAACAATACCCTTTCGGGGCGTCCGGAATCAGTGGCCGCAATGGGGGTTGAACGCAAAATTCAACACGCGGGCAGCTTGCTGCCCGCGCCCTCCTCGCGGGCTGCTTGCAGCCCGCGCAGGAACAATACCCTTTCGGGGCGTCCGGAATCAGTGGCCACAATGGGGTAGCAATGTAGGGGTCAAACGCAAAAAACTAAAGTTGCTCCGATTGGGTTCAAATTCAAAACTAAGAGCCAAATCCACCTCGCGGGCCGCTTGCGGCCCGCGCAGGTTCAAAAAAGCCTCGCGGTGGCCATATATAGTGGCAACACCGACGGCCAAAATCAAACGTGCTCGAAAATTTTGATTTCAAATTCAGAGGCCTTGAGGATTGTTGATAACGATAACGAAACCTCTTTAGGGTTGGCCACTTAATGAAAAAGTCTCCTCGCGGGCCGCTTGCGGCCCGCGCAGGCCCACTACAGCTCGCGGCGGCCAAATTGCGGCCAGAATTAAAGTTTCTTCTATCGAATTCAAAATTAGAATTAGGATTCCTAACCCCGAAACGGACACAACCACAGCACGCGGGCTGCTTTAGCAGCCCGCGCACCGCGCGAAATACTAGTTATACTATATAAAGTTGGATTACCACTGACTGACTGACATAATTGTTCTCCCAGAAGGAGTTTAGGTGGGGGGGAGTGGCATACCGGATCGTACGCGGATGGGCTCTGTGACCCCCAGAAAAATCCGATAATGGAAGAAAGTCGAAGGTAGAACGGAACAGCCATGTGGTTCTCGGAAACGGTAGGGGATGGGGGGGTGGCGCTCGAACTAAAAATGGAGGAAACCCTGAGCCGATTTAGGAAAACAAAAAAAAAAGATGGCCGCCGAACAAAAAAACTTTTTTTTCATACAAAAAGTAGACGCTCCTTGCTCCGAAACGGCAAGAGGTAGGCGGGGGGTGCCCAAACTAATATTGTAGAGGGTCGCGAGGGCTTTCCGAAGTGGCCGAAAAAGTGGCCGAAAAGAATGGCCGAAAAAAAATTTTGATCCGGCCGGGCTGAAAATTGGCATCCGGGGGTTTTCTGGGGTGCTGTTGGTCCCATTCGAAAAAAAAATTCAAAAACTCCATTTTTCAATATGGCTGCCGAACAAAAAGTTGTCCGGATTTTCGATGGATTCTTGCGCCGGAAGTAGCGCGCGGAGGTATCAAAAATGTTCTGGAAAAGTGTTCCGGTCCGACTCGTGAACACGGTAAAAGTAGCGCGTGACCTGAATGTGGAAGGTTCACCAGGGTACCCCCTCGGATCTCGGAAACGGTTGGGGTTAGGGGGGTGGTGTTCGAACTAATATTGGAGAGGACCCTGAGCAAATTTTGATCCACCAAAAAAAAACATGGGTCCCGAACAAAAAAACATGGCCGCCATACAAAAAGTAGAAGCGAATATCTCGAAAACGGTAGCAGTTAGGAAGGTGGTGCTCCAACTAATGTTGCAGAGAATGGCAAGGGATTTCCGAAAATTAAAAAAAAAATTAAAAAAAGAGACAAAAAATTTCGACCAAAAAATTAATTCCCGCGTCGCCGCTTTATTTTAATTTCGCTATATCTCCGAAGATATTCGTCCAAATTGAACGATGTAAACAGCAATATTGTTCTCGATGAAACACTCTCGGTGATAAACGTGTTTATTTAGATAAGGATTCATATCGTGTAGGTGAAAACACGGCTGCAAATAAAGTACCGTTTTTGGCCAAATTTTAAAATGGTAAAAACGCGAATTGCAAGCAAACCCGAATACATAGACATATGCTATCGCGGACTTTTTTGTAAATCATTTCAAGATGAACGTTTCTTCCATACATTGTTTTCGTATAGCTCTTACCATATGGCCACATAACGCCTCGGAAACTGTAAAACGGGAAGATTTTTTCCGATTTTTCATCAAAATGGTACTTTATGTTCGCAAAAGAAACAAAACACGAACAGCGCACCGTAGGGCCTTACTCTGAAAATTGAAAGTCCGAAGCTTCGGCTGAGGGATCGACATTTTCGTATCATGAGAGACAAAATGTTAAGTATGAACGTTGGATCCGAAACACTTTCATAGTGGAAAACTGCGATCCGTCAGCCGAAGCTTCGACGTTCGATTTTCGGAGTAAGGCTCCTGGGCGCCGCCATTGCCTAAACGGGACCGGAGGATTTCGAGTAAAGCGGTGGTGCCTATCTCATACAGTAGATCTTTCCAAAAACTTTTTTTTTCTTTTTTATACTTTACTTAGCAAAACCAACTCTCAATGGGGGTTGAACGCAAATTTCAACACGCGGGCAGCTTGCTGCCCGCGCAAACCTCGCGGGCTGCTTGCAGCCCGCGCAGGAAGAAGACCCCTTCAGGGCGTCCGGAATTAGTGGCCCTAATGGGGGCCAAACGCAAAACCTATACCCAATGGGGGTTAAACGCAAAATCCAACACGCGGGCAGCTTGCTGCCCGCGCCCACCTCGCGGGCTGCTTGCAGCCCGCGCAGGAACAGAATCCTTTCGGGGCGTCCGGAATCAGTGGTCACAATGGGGGTTGAACGCAAAATTCAACACGCGGGCAGCTTGCTGCCCGCGCACACCTCGCGGGCTGCTTGCAGCCCGCGCAGGAAGAAGACCCTTTCAGGGCTTCTGGAATCAGTGGCCACAATGGGGTAGCAACGTAGGGGTCAAACGCAAAAAAGTAAAGTTGCTCCGATCGGGTTCAAATTTAAAACTAAGAGACAAATCCACCTCGCGGGCCGCTTGCGGCCCGCGCAGGTTCAAAAAAGCCTCGCGGTGGCCATATATAGTGGCAACACCGGCGGCCAAAAACAAACTTGCTCCAAAGTTTTGATTTTATATTCAGAGGCCTTGAGGATTTTTTATTACGATAACGAAACTTCTTTAGGGTTGGCCACTTAATGTAAAAGTCTCCTCGCGGGCCGCTTGCGGCCCGCGCAGGCCCACTACAGCTACGGCGGCCAAATTGCGGCCAGAATTAAAGTTTCTTCTATCGAGTTCAAAATTAGAATTAGGATTCCTGACCCCGAAACGGACACAACAACAGCCGAACGCAAAACAATACCCAATAGGGGTTAAACGCAAAATTCAACACGCGGGCAGCTTGCTGTCCGCGCCCACCTCGCGGGCTGCTTGCAGCCCGCGCAGGAGCAAAGTCCTTTCGGGGCGTCCGGAATCAGTGGTCGCAATGGGGTAGCAACGTAGGGGTCAAACGCAAAAAAGTAAAGTTGCTCCGATCGGGTTCAAATTTAAAAGTAAGAGCCAAATCCACCTCGCGGGGCGCTTGCGGCCCGCGCAGGATCAAGAAAGCCTCGCGGCGGCCATATATAGTGGCAACACCGACGGCCAAAAACAAACTTGCTCGAAAATTTTGATTTTAAATTCAGAGGTCTTGGGGATTGTTGATAACGATAACGAAACTTCTTTAGGGTTGGCCACTTAATGTAAAAGTCTCCTCGCGGGCCGCTTGCGGCCCGCGCAGGCCCACTACAGCTCGCGGCGGCCAAATCGCGGCCAGAATTAAAGTTTCTTCTATCGAATTCAAAATTAGAATTAGGATTCCTGACCCCGAAACGGACACAACCACAGCACGCGGGCTGCTTTAGCAGCCCGCGCACCGCGCGAAATACTAGTTAATAATATATGATCAAACGAACTTCACAAGCGAAGTTCAATCATTATTATATGAATAGCTCCATTCTTCAGATATATCTATATATTAATAGATATTTATACCAGGTAGTCCTTCTTTCACACAGGTAAATTCGCACGCTTTTAGAGTCGTATCGATTAAAAAATCGATTCTATCGCCGGTACCCTCACTACAGAGCCTCCCTATAACGTCATTCTTTTAGAGAAGTTACCCAAAAACTTTTGTTTACTTACTGGGTAGTGGAGGGAGGGTTCCTATATCTTCGAATGGAGCTATTCATATAATAATGATTGAACTTCGCTTGTGAAGTTCGTTTGATCATATATTATATTTCATAGCTCCATTCTTCAGATATATCTATATATTAATAGATATTTATACCAGGTAGATGTTTAGAGACAAACAGTTTTTGGTTATGTAGATAAAATAAATCAAGTTATTGCACATGAAACGAAGATATTTTTGAATAAAGAGAAAATATATTTATTCAATTTGAATCATTATTAAAAGTTACGCAACCGAATTAACTAAAATAATACTTAATTGTACATGTACACAATATAATCACACAAAAAACTAAGTAAGTCTAGGTTCAAGTAATGACCTAGCAAAGTTTTCTACAATTGTTGGACGATTATAAAACTTTGCAAAAGTTTGCGAAATTGGTGTCCAACCGGCTATCTTATGGATAGAATCAACAGAAAAACCAGCAGATTTCGCGCTCGATGTGGCGGCATGCCGCGTGCTGTGTGCGCTGAATGTCACCACGTTGATACCATTTGCAGCTAAAACGTCTTTTATCCATCGACTGATGGTTTGCGCTGAAGCATGTTCATGCGGACTTTTGTGGGTTATGAACAGGCTATCCCGAACGGCAGAACAAATACTCTCTTTTTCTTGAAAGTAGAGTAATAACAAAATCGGCTGCTCACGACCGGGAGCTGATGTTTTGATTATATCTGATATATTAATAATTATCTGATTTTGAGTAATCATAATATCATTTACTTTTATTACAGAAAGTGTTTGTACATGGTGAACGGTGCACAAAGCAATGAGTATTGTAAGTTTTTTTAGTGATTTGAACTAAAGGCAAATTATCTTTAGGATTCCAATCCGAAACAAAGTTAAGTACTGTTTGAGGGTCCCATGTATATGAATAGTTGGGTATGCTTGATCTAATTTTAAAAGCTCCTTTTAACTAGCGCGATATGTTTCCATCAGAGCCTATTTCCTTTCCTAGAAGTAATGAGAAAGCCGAACGATGAGTATTTAATGAGCCATATGAAGCTCCTCTTTGGAATTGTTCCGTTAAAACAAAAATAATTGATGCTATTTTGATTATAGATTGATTGCTCGCTCACAGTTTTTTTGTAAGCACTTGAGAATCAATGGAAATGGGGAAAGCAAAAAAGTAGTGATTATGCCAAGAAATCGTGAAAGCTTCAAAGGTAAATGCATATGGATCTGGCTTCCATGAAACGTATGTGTAACATTCGGTATTGGCGCGAGATGCGAAAACATCTATACTAGGTTCGCCAAACTTTTGAACAATGGTTTGAAAAGCTTGTGAGCAAAGTTCTAAATCAATATCAGGGTTGACTCTTTTGATTCTTCATCAGCTTCTACGTTATCTTTAGTATTTATGTATGAAGCGAACAACCATAGAGTTTGTTCTTCACCCCATTGCCAAATAGATCTCGAAATAGATTCCATTAATGTAGCTTATAGCGGTCGTATTATCTATTCGCGTCAATATGGTGCAATTGGTTTTGTTTGTAGCAAAACATTTGAGCCCGAAAAAGGCAGCTTGAAGTTCTAAAAAGTTTATCATCAGTTCACTTTCTTTCCAATGGCAATTTGTGCACAAATTATTACAGACGGCCCCCCAGCCAATCCTAGATGCATCTGTATAAATGTCTAAATCATAAACTGGAGGAGCTACCAAGTTTTTTTTTTGTGGCTAGAATGTTTGCTCTCCAACAGTATAAATCTGGTAGAACATTCGCTGATAATTTAAATTTAGTGTCATAATTAGCGTCATTTTGAAGTGCAAGATACTTTTCTCTCTCTAAAAACTTCTGTGTATAGCCAGCCGTATTTTCCAGCCGGGCAGGCTGCTGTGAGAACGCCTAAGAACTGAGAAAATTCTCAAATTGTGCATCGTGGAAGCTTTCTTGTGCCAAACCTTATTCATATCTAACGTTACTTGATAGGTATCTAACGTTTTTATTAGAACCTTCGTGTATGACCCGCAGTCAACCTCCAGGTTTCTATAACATCATGTCTAGCCTTCGTGTACAACCCGCAGTTAACCTCCCGGCAGACTTAGAGATGCATTTAACGAGTTTGGGACACTTATAGAAACTACTCTGTAGTTTTTATTACATCATGTCTAGCCTTCGTGTATAACCCGCAGTTAACCTCCCGGCAGACTTAGAGATGCATTTAACGAGTTTGGGACACTTATAGAAACTGATAGTGTAGGTACTAACCTTCATTTCTTTCGACCTCAGACTCTGATTCCGAATCGGAATATGTTATAACCCGACGACGTCGAGAGGCTTGTTGTTTCTTGTTATCAAGTTCCTTAATTTTGTTCTTGTAGCGATGTATTAATTTATCTTCATTTTGTCGTTTCGGTATCATGAATTTAAATTCTTTTGCGACGAAACTTGTTGAGACGCGTGCGTCTTCTACCGCGCACGAAAAAAGAATGATGTTATAGGGAGGCGCTGTATTGAGGGTACCAGCGATAGAATAGATTTTTTAATCGATACGACTCTAAAAGCGTACGAATTTACCTGTGTGAAAGAAGGACTACCTGGTATAAATATCTATTAATATATAGATATATCTGAAGAATGGAGCTTTGAAATATAATTACTATTAGCAGGTAGTCTCTACTAATAACATAATTATTTGTTGTAAATCTCAACAAATGTTATAATAATTGATTTATTGTGTCATTAAAACCAGATTTTTCACATTGTAAACGGATCTTATATATTATTACTCTGAACTAAATGACGTTTTATCTAGTTGGTGTAAGGAGGAAAATAAAGTACCCACATAAAAAAAAATATTCTCAACTATCAGTGCAAACTGGCGTCACCGTACGGTGTAACTACATGTGTATTAATAGTTATTGGTAATCTCTTCGGACGAAACAGCTCGAATAATTACGATAGAACTTCACTTACAGGTAAGTTCGTTTAATCATTAATTATTTTTCTCATGAGTACAATTTTAACCGACTTCAAAAAAGAAGGAGGTTGTCAATTCGTCTTTTTTGATATTACAAACAGACACTTCAATTTTATTTATTTGTATAGAGTACCATCAGTAAGTGTGGGAAAATGGGGATGTTTCATATATCACGATATTTTCGTCGAAGTCGGTTCCCGCTTTTCAATTTTTATTGATTTGATTTACCTAATTATTTTCTCCATCATTTAAAACGGCGGAATATATGCGTTAGCGTAAACCATCAAACATTGCATTATTATTGAAATTAAAAAATAATAATTTAGTAGTATATACTATAATAAAGTATTCAAGGGTAAGGAAACTCTATTATGACATCTACGTTCCAGCGCGCAACCGAGAACGGCTCACGCTATAACGGCTCGGGCCGCGGCGATCTAGCAGTGGTCTATCGCCGCGTAATATTAGCGGGGTGTGAGCTGCGGCGCGGCAGTGCAGTTGCGCGTTGCGGGGTGTGGAGGCGGAGCAAACGTGGGAAAATTATAATGAGAGCCTAGTCTTAAACCTGTGTTAACGCCAGGATATGCGTGAGTCGCACGATTAAATATGAGCAACCACAAATCCTGATTTATGTAGTGTCTAACCGTTGTCTAACACAATTCTGTTGTGACATTTCTGATCATTTTTGACGTTTATCTTTAGACACTGTCTAGCTAAACAAACGACTAAAAATGTTTTTTTTGTGGTAACACTGCAGTTGTTGAGTTGACAGTTGACCATTCAACAAAACAATTAATTACAAATTTAATTAAAATAATTTAAAATTACCTAGGTTACCTTAAAAAATCTTTTTTTGATAACGAGACGAGCTGGTCATTTGCCTGATGGTAAGCAGAACGCTGGTCCATAACAATTGCAGTTCCACTCAGAACTTTGAAACACAAAGTTCTGTGCAGCACTGCATTGCGCTCGTTACCCTGAGACATTAGGTATTAAGTCTCATAAGCTCAGTAATTTCAATTCCTAATTAAAAAACTAGCTTCCTCCTGGCTCTAATCAGACCCCTGACACTAAGAGCAAAATCTTATTGGACTCCTCACTCAAAACGACTCGTATATAGGTATGCCTATTGCCTATGCCTCGGTGCAGACAGAGTTACTAACCGGACAAAGAGTTTAGCATACATTATAGAATTTGTTTATTATTTCCATTTGTATTTATATTAACAAGTGATTCGGTGGTAATGTACTCAGTTACCTACCTAATGATTAATTAAGTTAATTTTAATGATATATTATTTTTTCTTTTTTTCCAGGTCACTGCAGAACTCCACACCACAACAATAGATAACAACAAAGACGTTAAATTTTAATAAAACTGTGTAAAAACTTTTTATTATTTACATACATAGGTACATGTATATTTTAAGCATATCAATACAATCCAAACAAACTGTTATGATATTATTAAGGTTAAACTAAAATAAGTAGACATTTTAACAGAAGTAGACTTTCTATGTGATTTTAGATCTTTTGTACCGCTTTTTAATTATCAGTAAAAATATTCTATTGTGAAGTATAATTAATTCACTTATCGTATCAAAAATCAAAATATTAAAAATGTGAAACCAAATGTAGTATAGTGCCAAATATTAATCCAGTTATTTGTCTCCCAACGTTATTTCTCAGACGTTATTAACGTTATTATTGCTATGCTAAAGAGGTTATGTCAAAATCAGACATAGAGTCCGCGCAATGATTAAAGAAAAGTAGAGGATATGAAAAAAAGCGTATTGCGCGCCGAAACAGAAACAAAAATGGCGTCAAATGTCGAGCCACAGCTCTTCACACAGCACTTTGGCATGGTAGCCTGTATCACATGCAACTGCTCACTTGCATTAGTTCTACAGAACTATTTTTTATATAATTTAGTCGCACGATTGAATTCAGTGACACTTCAAATACTCGTTCTCGACAAGAAACCAAAATGTCGGCCTTGCAAAATCGGCCGACGAGCGGGATATGCGTACTTCATTGATTGTATGGATATCTAGAACACAATATTTCCATAGATAATTATGCCGCGTCCATCTATATATTGGAATCTCTTTGAATCCGCGCCATCACTGAAGTCCGATAGGTGCGGCGCTGTAAATAAATATGAGGCCAACGATATTTCCCATTTTGCCCTTTCTGGCTGATGATGATGATGATGATGATGATGATTAATGATTAGAAACCTTTAACCATCCGATTTATTCTTAGTGGACACAAGCCTATTTATTCTATCCAACTTTGATATAATATTGAAGAATGAGTTCATGCTTAGATTCGACTCTGAATTAGCCTTAACTTCATCAAACATCAAAAACTTGACAAACCTCTTTGCAACAAAGCACGTCGCCAAAATTTATTTTGAATCTATCTTTTGAAAGACTGATGTTCTATCATAAAACCTAGCGTAAGTTAAACTTCGTGTCAGATATGGAGTAGGAAGTAAACGCCAAAACAATTCACTTATAGTCTTAGAACTTTGTCAATTTAAACTGCGCTCCTGCCACTTGCAAACTGTTAATGGTTACGCGAAAACTTACTTTGACAAAGTTCTTGATAATATCTAATCTTCGTATTAATTAGGAATTTAATTATTGTAAAAGTATGACTTTTAGATTATGTGGAATAAATGTTTGAGATGTCTGAGTATTTCATTGTGTTTATTTAATGATCCTCTTTCTTACATCAAGTGACATGAAGTGATACATCGTCGTCTTCGATGGTCGATCGTGGTCATTCTTTAAATCTGTCAACCGATCATCATAATTATTAACACTTGTATGCTTCTCGTATATGATATATAACAGAGACCCAAGCACACTAAACCACAATTGTCAAAGTAGTAATGGTTTGCGATCATTGTGACGACAACTGACACTTTTGGTAACGCACTAGCCACTGTCGTTCGGCCATCACCATTACGCTAATTTGGCAGTTTGGTAAATCATTATCAAATCAATTTCCCTCCGGCAATAACAACATAGTTGACAGACATGACATTACCGACTTCTGGCACTATTGCCAGTTGTGATGGATAATGACACCACTGCCATTGCAATTTCAGTTGTTTAGCGTGCTTGGCCCCCAGATATCAAGATGAGAAAATCGTTAGCCTGGTGTTAAGCATCGTGGCTCTCCATTCCAATTTTAACGCTAAATGATGTTTGGTTCGCAGATTTCGGCCTCAGGCATTAATAAATAATTACCTGAAACTGCCTAATCAATTACTCCACAGAAACAGTATATTTCACTGACTGAACCCGATCTTTAACAATCACGTTCTCGATTGGAAACCACAGGTTGTGACACAAGAGATATGTCTAATTAGGTACTAATTTTCGTCAGGAGGCGTCTCTTTTGTGTCTAAAACAGAAAACTATAGTACTAAACTACTGCTATAGTCATTATCAGCCTCTTACGCTCCCACTGCTGGCATACCGGCCTTCTCTCAGAGAGAGAGGTATAGGCCATAATCCACCATGCCGGCAGTGCGGCTTGGTGGATGTCACATGTTCTCGAATTTTGTGGTTCTTGAACATGCCGGTTTGTTGTGTAAAGATAAAGTTGTGTATAGGTGTACCTAAACCTCAAAGATAGAGCAGGTCGGTAATAGGACACTTGTTGATGCAATTGCTATTCAGTAAAATTTACTCCGCTTATCTGAGAGTAGACACGCCTGAGTTTTTAAAGCTTGAAAGATGAACTTGATTGGCATCGCCCCAATGGGGCACGGTCTTTAGAGCCAATTCAGTTCATTCAATCAACCACAGCCTTTCTAAAACAAATCTACGTGCACACCTGTAGTACTTACCTACTTTATTCTATTACCATTATCTCGCCCAATCTAAATAATTCGAGGTGAAGGGTTTATTCAGATCACAAAAAAACGTCAATTGTGATCCATCCAGTGAAATTACTGGGCTTATGAGACTTAATATAATGTCTCAGGGTAACGAGCGCATTGCAATGCCGCGCAGGCCTTTGTGTTTCAAAGTTCTGGGTAGCACTGCAATTGTTATGGGCCGGCGTTATGCTTTCCATCAGGCAAACGACCAGCTCGTCTCGTTACCAAATAAAAAAAAATAAAATAAAAAATTGTAATCAGTAGTTCAAGCGATCGTGTCGCACGACAAATCGTTATCGATTGTGAAGCCTTTTAATAACACCAACTACCAACCTCCCAACTAACACATAAAGACCTACACTTCTCAATAAAACTACCCGCACCGATTGAAACCCAACTAAAAGCCAGTACGTACAGAGGCTATAAACATTTAAACTTTATTTCCGAATCGCGCCGAGCCCGCTTCAATTTTATAACACCTTTTAGAGTATTAAACTGGATAGGTATGTAGGAAAAGCTATTTGGTAGGTATTTTAAATTTAGTGCTTACTGCTTAGAGTTGTAGACTAACGGAATTATACAAATAGGTATCGATAGTGCAGTGAAGCATTTAACACACTTATATTAGTTTTTCTAGTAACTTTATAACTAACAAACAAAGTAAATAAAATCTTAGAAGTGAATTCGTATATCCAATAATTTGGTATCATGGAGTGAAAAAGCAAGGTACGTTACAGGATAAATTTTCTGCAGATATTCACAAGCGATGTTTGCAAAAAACTGAGACATCGCCAAAACACGTAAACAACTTTCTCGGCCACTCTACGCTACGTACCAGTGGTGCTTACTAAGTTTTTTTCAACAAGTTGCGCTTCAACTTAGCCACTTTAGCTTCACAGTTGTACAAGTTTTACTCACATAAAATATTTTTCACTTAGCGAGGAAAGTAAGGTCGAGGAAAAAATGCTTGCACACATGTCTTTATTTAAAAAAAATCAAATCGTTCCTCATTTGGAATACCAATTAAAATAGAATACTTATTATTAACAGTTTTAGAGAACACAATTCAAATTCAAAATCCTTTTTTATTCAATAGGCCCCAAGAGAGTACCTACTCATGAAGGTTAAAATAAATGACTTTAACAGCGGGTCTCTGTAAAAGAAAATATATCGGTCAATGTATTCAGCTGGCTTGCGCTTAAAATACGAGTAAATAGGGTATTAATTCACTTGGAATGATTCCATGTAAGAAGCGACGGTTTCTGATCATTTATATAATATTTTGGAATCGCATCATCGGAGAAATATTGTCGCTACTATATTCATGTTTATGCAGCCGAGTTGACGAAAATTTCTCTGACAGGATTTGATTCCGAAACAGTGCGATTCCAAGGATCAGAAACAGTCGCTTCCTACACGGAATTATTCCGAGTGAATTAAAATTATCCTGCAGTTGATATAGTTGCTAAACGCTTACTTCATCATCAGCCAGAAGTCCACTGCTGAATACAAGGCTCACCATAATAAGGCGGAGGGGCCGCTAATAGCTAATGTCTCAAGGAATGCAATGTCGCGCAGGCTTTGCCTAAAATTTACATCGAAGATTTATTAGTTATTAGTCCAGTGAAAGTCCCGTCAAAATCAGTCCAGCTGTTTCGAAGTGCCAGAACAAACAAACAGACGAACAGAAAGAAAGACAATTTTTTTTTAAATTGTGTTTTTATTATAAGGTATCGTATACACTTTCATGTACATTAAGTGAAAAGCTAGTAGTATTTCGACATTACAAACAGACACTTCGATTTTATATACAAATAAATAAAATTGAAGTGCATATATGTATCTCTAGTAAAAATGTCTTTTAATTTGATTTTAAAGATTACCTACGCTAAATATTAGAACTCCAATCTGCAATGCATAAGAACTTCAACTAAGCATTATTCGCTGTACATTGAAGGACCAATTTCGCCTCCCCTCAATGATTTCACATCGTTACCTATCTCAAGCCTGAGCGTGGCCTTTATTAAAAAAAATACTTTGGAGTGCTCATTTAAAATCCAGCCAACCGCGCAAAATAGACGAAATAAACTCTCTAAACTGTCGTTCTCAGCTAACAAATGCTTAAAAATAACCGTTCACAACGACCTGCCCTATCTCCCTCGTAGGCTTTAATCTCGAAATAATATTAATTTATCCTTGCCAAGTAGCTTTTATCGAATGAAATGACTTAACGTTGATTACGCGCCTCTCCGACCCCACTTCACCCCTCGGAATGGTATTTAATAACATCTTGTTATGTCTACCAAAGTCACTTAGAAGCAACCATTCCTGGGTTAAACTACGGAAGTATAGCAGACACTTTTATTGTGCAAGCAATGGTTCGAAAGCTAAGAACTAGGGTTGTTCCGCATCAGTAAACAGTAAGAGCTAAGAGGATTAACTTAATAGCTCTTACAGAATCTTTTCTATTGAATGGTGAAACAAATCTTTTCCGTACATTAATGGTATGAGGGATTTTGCTAATGCGCGCTCAGTCGTATTGGGATTGCGAATCAATTAGTTGAGCATTTCTTTTTCTCTTAGCGGATATTACTTAGGCACTTTTGTGTTGGATTTTTTGTAGAATCTGACTTAGTTATTCGTCTCTTAGAGAATAATTATTCATTGTTAAGGCGCTCTAAGTAATTCTAAGTTGTTTAAGCCTTCTTTTTCGAGCTCCCAGAGATTTATCTATTCAGAGAGTTAATGGCTTAGGTCTTAAAAGTATTTGTGACATTTAAGATGTAGGTCAGACTTTTACCCAAAGTCCTATGTATACATATTTTTATATATTATATATTGTCACCGCCCTCGGCACATCTTGGATGATCCGGACGATACCATCGCGGCCGATGGGTTCGCGCGATCAGTAAAATCCTGGCACCAGTTCATATACCGGCGCAGGAAGACTCTTAGTCTTCAGTATTGGTATTGGGTAGCAAATGAGAAGTCATCGACCGCACCGGCGAGGTCGGTTCTTTGGATAAGTTTATGTTTATAGGAACCGAGCTTCACTCCGACGTCAAGTTCCTTGCCCTTGGAATGAGGCAACCTGATGCAGATTCACTACAACTTCCGCGAGCTCCCATCTCGGTTTGAAAGAAAGAAATATTTATTTGCGTGAAATGTGAGTTACAATATATGTTAACAAATGAAAAAGGACCAGACCTGACATATTTCGCTAGTACTAGCATGCAAAAATTCAGCTTAAAGTAAGTAACATACATCACTTGACTTACATTGATTTGACTATCCGATATTTCGATGCAGTTGCAAGCACCATGATCTCGGAAGAACTGAAGTACTGCAGGTAGATGACGTTTATGGTGTTTGCACTTTACAACATAACACAAATAATATACATTGTAAATATCCCGTTTCTACTGATAATTTTCGTAGAATTTCTGTTCAAGACAGCTTAAAACCAATATTACATATTTATTTGTAATAAAAATTCTAGGTTCCTTCTATCTAAATCAAAGTAGGTAGGTACCGTCAGGCAAAGTCCCCAGTAAGGTACTGGTAAAATAACTGCAGGCGAATATTAAAAAGCAAATCCACAACGTCGGGTGCATCCACCGGCGGTTCAGAGTCGATTATTCGTCAATGGTTCAAAAAGCGCTCACCTCAGCGCTTCATGAAAATCTAATCGTTGTGTGATCACACGAGGATCGGGATGAGAATCAGGGTTGTCACAATAGCTGTGGAAAATGATATCATAATGGTGATTTTTATCGGTATTTTATCCGGTGCATTTCGGCGAGCTTGCCTCGGAATTACACAACTTAATTCGCGCTACCCCTTTCTATTATCAGACGACCAAACAAACGGCGGAGTGGACATTGGCCCATGAAATGGGCAATGGGATTTTGCCATAACAGCACGCTCGGCAGACGTCTTGGTCGTTTAGGCACAGAATGTCCTATGCGCAAAATGTCCAGCTGTCGCAAAATGTCCATTCGCAACATGCCCAACTTGGTGATCGTAGTAAATTGACTGACTAATTGATTGATTGATTGATTTTGACTAAGCAGAATGCTGGTGTCCATTCCTTGGATTTCCCTTAGTCGGCTCTTATGGCATCCAAGGGAAGAGATAGAGTGGCACTATTCTCAGCTGGGACCACACGGTCCCTATATATCCCACGGGCTATTTGTGGTATATCAAGATCGCGAGTGAAGCACAGCCCTACGACAGGCAATATTCCCAGGCATGCATTATTCAGTTTCATTACTCTCAAGCTACTCTGACAATAAATCGGAGAGGTTTTATTCTCTCGTGATATTGCCACACCCTTATTGATGAGGTTGATTTCTAAATAATAGCGATCTCTTTTATAAATCTCTTATCTTGGAACTAAGCAATCGTTGGATAGCTAACACGGAGTATTGGGTATTATAACCACACGTGACCAAAATACTGGCGTCTGCTTAGCACAAAGATTGAGAATTGCCATTCAATTAATGCTGCCCGTATTTTGGAGCGTTGCCTACTGGTAGCGGATTATTAGATAATCGGGGGTGTTAGAGTTTTTACTAGTGTTCACCGGGATAGCTACCACCCTCAACATGAAAATATGTCGCGCAATTTATTCCAATATCTCTAGCTCCGGCTGATGGCTGACATAATTCTTTTTGTAACGTATACAGATACGTTTGATAGGTCGACCTAGTTACAAGCCATTATAGCTTGAAAAATTAACCAAACCCTACGTAAAATGGTTTCTAGTACACAGTCACTTTTGTACTTTCAGTGATTAGCCGCGTTTAGGTTTAAAATCCGACTGACACACTAATGAATGAAACAGTTGATCTAGTTTCTGCTTCTAATTAGCACTGATTCTACTATATTCGTGTTACTCTCTGTGCTTTACACATTTACTGGTGTTGATTCTGTCGTTTCATGCCTAAACCTAACTTTAGTTTCGCTCTCTCTCATTCCAAAACATAACATGAGAATGAGATGTAAGATGTTTTACAGTCCTAAATTTAGTTTGAGTGCTCTCAAATATCTTCCATCCTTGATAAATTAGACGCCATTGCCGTTAAATTTACACTAGAGAAAAGCAAGTGGATTAATTTGACAGGTCTAAAATATATTCCATCTCTTTCTCATAGTCTCGTTTAGAAAGAGAGGTTAAAACTAAAATTAGGTTTAGGTATTAGATGCCATAATCGACACCACTGTCTTACCACAAAAAATGTAAGCTGACCCTAAACATATGTTAAATAGGTGAAATCCGCATCTTACTCGTAAACAACCAACCACAAATCTTGATTTAAGACGTGTTTAACCACTTTCTAACTAAATTCTGTTGTGACATTTTTAATCGTTTTAGACGTTTATCTTTTGACATTGTCTAGGATCCCGCTAGAAGCAACATTTTTGAGATGTTTTACTTAGAATTCCGAAGAAAAGAGATAGAAAAGACAATCTTACTACAAAGTTTCATAGAAAACCCTGACTGCCTGTTTCAATTAAGTAAAACTTAAAGACAAAACTTGGTACAAAGTCGGGAAACTTCGTCGCGAAACGGGGGTCATTTTGTAGCAATTTAGCTTTTTTGTAAGATAAGAGAATTTGCTCCGTGGCTTACCGCAAACAAGGCACTTTGGAGTCATTATTCTTACTTGATTGCTATTTTGTTTTGGTTTTTACAAAGAGCAAAATAAACAATGATACGGGTATACAGCTGTTCTATTAAAGATTGTTACTATTTATTGCGTATGATACAAGTTCCGTGTTACCACAAAACAACACTTTTAAATGCCTGTTTAGCTAGACAGTGTCTAAATATAAACGTCTAAAATGATTAGATGTCACAACCGAATTGAGTTAGATAACGGTTAGACACTACTCAAATCAGGATTTGTGGTTGCTCATATTTTAACGCGCGATTAAGGCATGTTTACGAGTTAAACACTCTTTAACACTGATTTAAAGTGTGTTTAATTTTTTGTGATGTTATCCGGTATGTTTGGCCGTGAAAAACTGCGTTTAAGTACGGCGTAGTTGTCATACATTTTTTATTGAATGAAATGTAAAGAATATACTCATTTAAATTATTATTGGATTATAAAAGAATATATCGTTGAATTCGGGAAACTTTTAGATGGCAGATCTTTTTGGAAATTATATATTTTTTGTGAATTCTATTTTTATTGTATGTATTAATGTGGTATTCTTAAACATATCTTAAACACAACAATGACAATAATTATGTATTTTGTGTCACGCAACTTCCCTATTGTGTTATATCGTAGAAAGCATCGTCATTGCGTTCAAACGCAAACCCATATTCAAAAAAGAAACCGAATGGCTCGTCCTTTACCAGAGCACGTCGCTGTACACACGTCCGATTGGATAGATCCTCTTAAATATTCATCGGCATAGAGAGTGGATTAGGCAATTAATAGGGGCATAACTAAGTGTGGAGCATCTACACAGGAACACAAATGAAACAAATGAAAATATATATAAAATGAAAAACAAATGAAACACAAATGACTGCACGGCACTGCATAGCGCTCGTTACCTAATACATTATAGAATACAGTAATGCTTGCACATTACTGCTTGGCGGCAGAAAAGGGCAAAGCGGTGGTACAAGGTAAGTAATACCTACAACATAATGACTGATATATAATAGGCAAAGTGCAAAGGAGGCAGGAAATGTTCGGTCAGTGTTTGTGAACGCCACCCATGGTTCGAATCGTACATTGGGTCGTGTGGTCCCGGCGTCTGATTAGGACCAATCATCCCCTTCCGTGGGTGCCTATTAAAGAAATATCCAGCGAATGGGCAACCACGTTCTCCTCAGTCTAAATCATAATCTATTGCGATCGTGAAGGCGCATACCAAGCGTGATTTATCATGGTAATCTGCACCACCTTATAATGGAGGCCTAGGTTCTAAAGTGGGCGCCTTCAGTGAACTCAATCTATATCAGTGATGATATGGTCAGAGCTAGTGAACTTACAAAATCTATATTAAGAATGGTTCATCTGTCGGATACACCGTTTGAAGCTTGGCGAGACAGACAATACAGAAAAAAACAGAAAGAAAAAAGGCATAAGGAAGATGGAAAGAGTTTTGCCTTATCGTGATATTAGTCAAAACTATTTCTGTGTTATTATAAGGTGGTAAATGGAATGAAATTTAATCCGTAATGAATTCAATATAAAAAATTGTCAAACAAAATTAAAATCGGCTTCAATTACCATTCTGGTTCAATTTTAAACTTTCAACTGAACTTTTGAAATCCAATTGTCATAATGCCTTCCGATTGCTCAAGAACTTTCCCCCCTAACTTAAACTCCCAAATGGCCTTATTCATTGAAAACTCGATTATTTCAATTATTAATTCTAATCACTTCTAATTAGTGACTTACGAGTAAACTTTCTTTTTTAATTGGCTAAATGCCTTTATTAATTAGCTAATACATAAATAAACACTACATCTAACCTAGCTAGCTACAAAAACAGTTGGATAATCTACAAGCCCTAGTAGGCCTATAGATAATCCAAATGTTCTAGCCCACTACCAGTAGGAAGCGTACCCAGCATGCTGGCGGCATTGCCACGTTGAACCGCAATGCTGATCCGTTGGGCCAAATAGTTACCAGCATTTTGGTTACGCGTCGCATCAATCAAACGCTCTGACAAAATTTTGAAAATATTATGAGCTCCCGGCCCCCACGGACCCAATGTTTCAACACCAAACGGCTCAAATATGTAACAAGTGTAAACTTTCTTAAGTTTACACTTGATACAATTTGCTTCAGTTAAAAAATAATAGTAGTTATATATTTTACTGTAAAAATCCGGGGAGATGTGACATCCACCAAACGCATTGGGCATGGGTGGAGGATAATCCGTATTTCGAGAGGATAGTCCATTATTGAGAAACTAGCTGCTGCCCCGCGGTTTCACCCGCGCGGAAGTATTGGATTTCATGGTTTTTATTTTTTTGCGCAGAACCCTAATTATTTTTCAAAAATTAAAGTAGCCTAAATTAATCCTTGTAACATCAGATATCTGCCAGTGAAAGTCCCGTCAAAATCGGTCTATCCTTTTCGGAGATTACCCGGAACAAACAGACAGACAGAAAGACTGACAATTTTTTTTTAAATGATTGTTTTGTTATAGGTACCTTGTATACTTTCATATGCATTTAGTAAAAAGCTGTTATTTTGATATTACAAACAGACACTTTAATTTTATTTATTTGTATAAAATAGACATCAATCATGCTGGCCATCTGAAACAATCGACTGACTCAACTGAAAAGATTGTGACGTAAGAAGTAGCACAACTGTCTGAACAGTCGCTAATTTCAGTAATTACAGGCTTAAACTTGGACAATTCGCGATCCATTTCCTAACACAATAACTCAAGCAATATTAAGACAGTTGAACCCAGTTCAATTTCCATATAATTACAACTTTCAACTTTCAACAGAGCTTTGAAAGTTTTGAAATTAAATTGTCTCAATGCCTGCCTCGTTATACCGTCTCTGGCTTGACAATCTAGATGGCCGATATTGAAATGTTTTTCGTCGCGTAGAAATCCGTTGCCATACATATTACCAGCAAAAAAATACAGCGGTATAGCCAAAAGTTTATAGAAAAGTCTTAATTATAGCTATATAATATGTAATAGAAATTGCCCAGAATCTTGAAAAAAAAAGTCGCAAAAAGGACTCGAAAAATTTTTTTTCTCTTGAAATATTCAATATTTTGAGTTACAACTATCACATTGTTTTGTAACCAAAAGAAAGGAAATAATCATCTCTAAATATATAAAAATATTTAAAATTACAGGTGTCTCTGTTTCTTAATACGAAATAACGTTCAACTAAAAGAAAACGCATCACCATTTTCTATACCTTATTTCTTTACAAAAGGGTTATTATACCTATACCTAATAAATTTTATTTTCTTTTCAATTATTTTGTGCGGACCCTAATTCTTTTTCTATAATAAAAGTAGCCTAAGTTACTTCTTATAACATCAGCTATCTGCCAGTATCTCCCAGCCATATCGGAGATTATCCGGAACAAACAGACAGACAGACAGACAGACTGTATTTACTTTTATATGCATTTGGTAAAAATCTGTTATTTTGATATTACAAACAATTTTAATTATTTGTATTTGACTAAATGTTGGCAGTGAAATTTTTGAGATGTATATCATATTATTTACGTGAACATACCGCCAGCTGGTAAAATTTTACTATGCCGATGCCACTAGTGTGGATTAGCATTTTAAAATAAATATACTAGCTTTGCAATTATATTCTTTTTACTTTTACTTATTTCTATACCTGGTAAAGTTTAAGCCCATTGTCTCGACCTCTTCCGGCAACGTCTACGTCTCAACCCGAGGCCCGATGCCGTAACATTGAAAACTCACTAATCTCAGTAAATCCACGCTGAAACTTGGACAATGTGCCATTGTTGTATTCGCTACAATAATAATTACTAGTGGTCTACCTTCGGGCGGATTTTTGAATGGGGCGCTTGCCATACTTCTGTTCTAAGGTAGAAGGTTAAATTTTTAACTTGCGTGCCAGTTGTAGGTATACCTAAGCTAGCTTTACATTATAACTCACGTCGTTTTGTTTTTTTAAACTACTGGATAAAGAGACGAGCAGGTCGTTAACCTGATGGTAAGTATAACACCACTCATAAAAATTGCAGTGCCACACAGAACTTTGAAATACAAAGTCCTGCGGGGAACTGTTATACTTACAGTGCGCCCTTTACCCTCCTGAGACTATTTTAAGTTACCCTGATTAGTTATTAAATCTCGTAAAGCCCAGTAATTTTATCGACTACTTTGCACATCAGACCAGAACACAGTAAAACTTGCACATTACTGCTTGGTAGCAGACTACACGATCGAAGCGGTTTTGTATTAAAAAGTGGGTTTATTGCCTTGTCTTTCTTTCCTGCAGCACCGATTTATGCATAGTTTTTACGGACCAGAGAACTGCATAAGCTAATTTTGGTTCTAAAAAAATACACGATTTCTATGCCAACCTCAGAGTGGGTAAAACTGCTGACTGCAACTGCTGGGATCAGCTACTAGTTCCACCACAGCCTAATAAAGTTATAAACGCGAAAGTTTGGATGCTTGTTCCTTACGCCATAAGCACTGGACCGATTTACATGAAACTTGACATGGAGTAATCTCCACGAGTGAGGTCTGTACTTTATTTTGTAAGTAAATTAAGTAAGCGTAAGGGCTAGCTAAAGGAATATCCAGGATATGAGCAGCAGCATTTTTTCTCGGTCAACATCAAAATCGACTGCGATCATCAAAACGCCAACCAAGTGTGCTGTATTATGGCAAAGTATCTCCTTCATGGAAGAGGTCGATGTTCAGCAGAAGACATTTTCCAGCTGATGAAGAACCGTATAGGTCATAGTTTGTTTTAAAAACAAATGACAACGGCGAGCCTTTGCTGTATACGATTCTATGTCACGCATGACCAAAAACGGCCAAACTGATTGCCGGCCAATGATTCGTACATATTATAAATATAAAGGCCATTAAGGCCATTCTATCTGCACCTTTCTCTTTGGAAACCCTCTTTTCATTGCCTTCCGTTCTTCAAGAACAAAAGGTAAAATACGGGAGAAGTGCTTTTTTGTTTGTTCTGCGAATTCATAATTAGGAAAGTCTTATAGCTGGATATTGTTGGGTAACAAAGTAGCCTTGAGAGTTGCGTGGCTTACTGATAAATAAATTGGAATAACTAATTACTAGCCAAGCCTGAGCAGTTTCTAGCGGTCGATGTGGAACTCCATAGCTGAATCTTTATTTTCTAGTGAGCGTTAACTCGAATGTTCGAATTTTAGAATAACTTTTCTGTGATATAGCTATAGTCATAAGGCATTATTTAGTGGCTAGTTATGATCTTGAACTTGTGATTGATAAGTATAGATTCCGATAGCTACATCTTGAGACCAAAGAGCAGCGAGCGCCAGGGGTGCGTGCAAGTTCTTTGCTCTGTGCTTCAGACCCAGTTATAATCACAGAGACTCAGTCGAATAACATATTCACCACATCGTTGTTTAAAGGCAAAAAATATTACAATGTATCCCGTTTTGATTTTCAGGAGGCCTACTACCATCTCTTAGAGCAGCATTACTTTAACCTTACATTGAAAATTGTAGTACGAATTTTCAATGGAAGATTAAAGTAATATTGCTCTAAGAGATGGTGGTAGGCCTCCAGGGCTTGAATGTATCAACTACAGTCAATGTCGTATGATGATGGAATGGCAATTGAGGAATTATGTTGTGTATTCCAAAAGGATATTCACATGTAGGCTCTCTTCCCTCAGAAATGGATCAGGAAAGCGATGGCTGGCACATGGGTCATACTCAAGAATGGGTGCCGCTTGTGGTGCTGATCAACTTCTGTTATAATCTTCCTGTGTATTTTTATTTAGCTCTAACTTTTTCATTTTAGTCAGTTCACGTATTGATGCTTTTTTGTCTTGTTGCCATTGTTAAATATGACTTAGGGCCAATTTCAATTGCACTTTAACGAACTGATTGCTATCCAATCGATTAATTTTCGTGTTTTTAGTGTGTTTTTCGAGTCTTTCATTTCTAAATTAATGGACCGTTAGCTAACTAAGGTTTATTTCTTTAGAGTGCCATAAAATATATTTACGTCTGTCTTCACCACAGATTTAGATGATTCAGGGAATTATCTGACAGGACGCTATCTGACTATTGAAAAATCGGCCCTTAATCTAGTGAGGGTGGTCCACATGTAGAGTGTAACGTTTTTCAATAAAAAATGTAGGTTCCTACCTACACTATAACAAACCGAACTCTTCCAAGTGAAATCCATTAGAGGAACGTTCGAACACAAAAAGGCAAAAGCAATTGATGTGAACGAGGAGGCTAATTAAATTGAAACCTTTTAATCAGTCCAGCTACGTCTCAGTAATTAACTAGATTCTTCTATGTCTAGTTGCTAACTACGCTCTCTCGAACTTTATTCGAAACTCATTTGTAAATGTTGTGTGACTTAAGCGCAAGCCTTAGATTAGTCGAAACCTACACGTAGGTGAAAGCACGGGCAACAGCCAATATTTTAATAATCCAATTACAATATATCTTAATTAACTAGAACCGAAATTTTTAACACGTCCTGTACATGTTCTTGTTATTAGTTTTACAAAGGTATGCTATAATAAGGTTTACCGATAATATTCGTTCCCAGATTATTTCTACTTCCCGTGGTAGCGGCCAAGACTTTCCAATTTGTTAAGAGGGGTCAGGCGGGCATCGTCCAAACTTGGCGTGTTAAGAAAATGAACTTCTCTTTAGTTATTAAAACCTATCTGAATATATACGAGAGGTACTTTCCTGATTAGTTTCCAACGCGGCATAATAGTAATGAATACCTACGGTATCAGAAGAGAGTGAAGATCTTCTAGCACTCTCTAGTGATGTTCTTAATCATCATCATTATTCGGAAGACGTCCACTGCTGAATGTAAGTCTCATACAAGCACATAACGCCACTTGAAATCGCATCGAAGCAGCGTTCTATGCCTATTATAGCTTATAGTATAGGAGGTTTTGGATTTCATGTTATTTGGTAACGAGACGAGCTGGTCGTTTGCCTGATGGTAAACATAACGCCGGCCCAGAACAATTGCAGTGCCACCCAGAACTTTGAAATACAAAAGCCTGCGCGGCACTGCAGTGCGCTCGTTACCCTGAGACATTAGGTATTAAGTCTCATAAGCCCAGTAATTTCACTGGCTACTTTGCTTATCAAACTGGAACACAGTAATGCTTGCACACTACTACTTGGCGGCAGACTTTACGAGCAAAGCGGTGGTAACAACGCAGACGGACACTCGCAGAAGAGTTAGTCCTACCACTAACAAAGTTGTAAATTAGTAGCTATTTCTGCCAATAATTAAACATGGAATACCTTACTGTAACTCCACTGCTCGGAGCATACACCAGCGTTCACTACGTGATTGCGTTGGGACCGCTCGGACCGCTCTATATTTGGATACCTTACTCTACCAATCCAAGCGTACGACGCGAACTGGACAGATATGCTACGTGATTTCAGTAAATTTGTGTTTCAGTGCAAAGAACAGGAAAAGCAGTACATAAGGTTTGAAAGGTTGATGGGTGTGTTGACTGCTAATCTGGAACTGGCTTCGCTTCAGGCTTGAGCTTAGGCATCATCGTGATGGGACAGCATGGCGGTAGGTGCATCTAGTCCTCGCCTGGCTAGTTACCTTCCTTAAGGTGAAAATCTATTATCAAGCACCTATCGGTATTCTGGCAGCCGCAATTCAAGTTCAAATTCAAAATGCTTTTTCAAATAGGCCCCAAAGGAGCACTTATGAAAGTTAAATAAAATGACTCTAACAGCGGGCCTCTGCAACATTCGTCTACCCGAATCGTAGACTAAAACTAATGCTGTCATCAGAACATAAGAAATGACAAAGACACCAACAGACCCGATCCGTGCTCAAAATCAACGAACCTTCCAGAAACCCACCGTGCCCGTTCCAAATTGGTATAGGCCCAGCAAGAAGGGGTGCGGTGTCGGATAACCTCCTCGTGGTGCACCCTGGGTGCCTGCCGGCAGCGTCCTCGGTTGATCGTTTTCGATCCCCGGGTCGCTGCTGACAGGTAGCTGATGATCCGGCGTATCTATATGTGTATTGATATGTATTTATTTTATGTATTGTACTATGTATTATTAGTATGTTTATATTTATATTGATCCAACCCCATTGTTTTCAGAGAGGTTGGATCATGCGGGTTTGACTCGCGGGCTGTTTGCGCTGCTCTTGGTGGCTTTCCGCTTGTTCTCGTTTTCGGGACAGGTGGGAGCTGCCGGGAGTATGCCTGTATACTTTATATAATGTTGTTTTGGTTTCGTTTTGTTTTGATTTTGTTTTTTTATTATATACTTGTGTTTTGGGTGCTCGGTTTATTGACCGGTCCCACGTGTTTTGACACGGGGAGAGACGAGCCCAGTATGCGCTTACCCCGCTGCTGGGCGCATCGTCAACCTCGTAATCCCGGTTGTGGCTGCGGTCACGTCTCGTGGCATAAGCACTGGGGACGAGGGCCTTGCCTTAATTGGCTGGGTCGTGAGGAAGAAAGCCTCTATAAAAAATTACCCCCAATCCCAAGCGGCGGCGCACCGTGAGGGGATGCATGGCTGAGGGGTAGATCAGTCGTTAGTGCGCCAACCTTCCACTGATACCACCCGACCTCAGTGTGTAAATAGGGTTACCCGGGTACAGGGGGCACTGCCCGGGTGGACTTCGTATATCCCCCATACTCGTGGGAATTATATGGCTACCTATAAAAAACAAAATGACGTGATGGAGAAGGATGAGCGTGTGGCGAGCTCGATGAGCTCAGTAAAAATAGTGACGGACAAAGCACCCTGTCCTCCAATGGGTGGTGCGGAGAAGGCTCGTGGGTCTGGTGTGGCTGAGGAGCGGAACGTGGCACAATCGCCAATGATGACGAGGAGCAAAAAGGCTCCAGTAGTCCTTAAGGACAGCAGTGTCGCTATGGGTACGGGAATCTCGGAGTCGGATTCGGCCCACAGCATGATATCGGTAAGCTCTGCCGGTAATAATGCAGCAGCTAGGCTCTGGCGGAAGAGACGACCGCGTTCCGATGAGTCCGAGTCGACTAGCGGCTCTGAGGATAGGCCAAATGAGGCCCAAAAAACGCCCCGGGCCAAGCCCTCTAAGCGCGGCAGGGGACGGCCCGATACAACGGGTCAGTATGTTGGTCTGGCAGAGGCCCAAGTTGCCCTAAACAGGGCCAAGAGAGACGAGCTTCGGCTTCAAGCTGAGGCCAATCTGGACGAGGAGATGCGCCAGAAAAGAGACAAGCGGTCAGAATATTTGGCCAAAATGCCCCTGGAGAAAGGCAAGGACTTGGCGACAATCGAGCTCTTGGTCGAGAATTCCCTCGACACCATAAGAGCGATCGCCAGCAAGTCCAAAAATCTGAAGGGCCCTCTAATGAGGGACTTAAAAGAGGCAGCCCAGACGATTAAAATGTCGTTTGATGAAGTTCGGACACGAACGCTGAATGAGGAGTTGGCGCTCACAATTGAGGCTAACAAGAAACTCACGGCACAGCTCGAGCAGCTTCGCCGTGAGGTAAAAGACCTTCGGGCTGCTTTGGCGCGACCGGCACCGGCTCCGGCCCCAGTCGCCAAACCGACTTCGGCACAGGCCCCAACACTAGACGAGATAACGCGGGCGATTATGGTTCAGGTCGGAACCATGATCAGCGCCCGTTTCGAGGGTCTAGAGGAGCGGTTACTTCCCGAGGCAAGAAGAAGGCCTCCCCTAGCCGCCGATAAGAGAAGGGAGGTAACGCCTGTATTGGCTATGAAAGAGGTTTCGGCGGTACCCCCACCAGTACCCGCTCCCCGTGCTCAAGCCAGTGCCAAGAGCAATGCGGCCAAGAACATGGAGAAAGTGAAAGGGAAAGGAAAGAGCAAGGATTCGGCGGCCCCGACCATCCCTGACACCCCTGTTGCTCCGGCACCTCGTCCACCTGCTCCACCGCAGGAGCCGTGGACTGTGGTAGCTAAAAGAGGCAGAAAGAACGCCAAAGTGGTGGAGCCTGCAAAGGCCCGTTCTGACAGGAGCCAGGCACCGAAAGTGATTCGGGCCGTGAAGTCGACCCCGCCGTCCGTCAAGACGAAAGCGGCTAAACTCTCCCGCCCCAGAACTGAAGCTGTGGTCATCACACTTCAGCCGGGGGCGGCTGACAAGGGAATAACATACTCCAAAGTGCTTATGGAGGCAAAGAATAGGATCAACCTTCCAGCACTTGGTGTACCCTCAGTGAGGATGAAGACGGCGGCCACCGGGGCCAAAATCCTACAAATTGTTGGAACAGAGAAGGAGGTGAAGGCTGATTCCCTAGCGGAAAAACTCCGGGAGGTATTCGCCGGAGAAGAGGAAATAAAGGTCTCAAGACCGACTGTCGCTACAGACATGCGAGTATTCGGCCTGGACGACTCTGTGGAGCCCAAAGAGCTAGCCGAAGCTCTTTCCAAAGCCGGAGGATGCCCTGCAGAGGCTATTAAAATTGGTGAAATAAGGCGCGGCCCTGCAGGGATGGGCATGGCCTTCGTGCGGTGCCCTATAATGGCCGCTAAACAAATAGCGGCAAGCGGTCGAGTTCTGGTGGGCTGGGTGGCGGCCCAGGTCCGAATTCTAGACAAAAGGCCGCGTCGATGCTACCGCTGCCTTGAGCCGGGCCACATATGGGCCCAGTGCAAGTCGGAGGTTGTCCGCAATGAGGACTGCCTTCGATGCGGCAAGAAAGGCCACAAGGCCAGTGATTGTTCCGATGCCCCGCATTGCACTTTGTGTGCAGCTGCGGGTAAACCAGCGGACCACCTCAGCGGGGGCAAGGCTTGCGCCAAGCCCCCGTCCAAGAAAGGGGCTAGAAGAAAGCTGACTGCGACCGAGGCCAAGGCCAAGCCGCAGTCGGCCGGCACTTCTAAAACGCGGGTGAATCATATGGAGGAGGGTTAGTATGGCCCTAACCTTCCTCCAGGCGAATCTCAACCACTCCGCCGGGGCTCAGGACCTCTTCCTGCAGAGCCTGGCGGAGTGGTTGATCCAAGTGGCAGTTGTTGCCGAGCCTTATAGGGTTCCGGCCAGGTCGGATTGGGTGGGGGATTTGGACGGACTGGTGGCGATAACCACCCAGTCAACCGCCCGTTCCCCAACCCTTAACGTTGTGTCGAGGGGCAACGGCTTCGTCGCGGCCCAAGCTGGTGAAGCGGTGGTGATAGGGACGTATTTCTCCCCCAACAGGGTTCTCGCCGAGTTCGAGACTTTCCTCGACAAGGTGGGAACCCTGATCGGACAAATGCGTCCTCGACCTGTTATCGTCCTCGGAGACCTCAACGCCAAATCAACGACGTGGGGGTCTCCGATGACTGATGCACGAGGTAGGGTGGTTGAGGAATGGCTTACTGAATTGGGTCTGTGTATCATTAATCGTGGGTCGGAACAGACATGCGTGCGACGCTCGGGGGGGTCGGTGGTGGACGTAACGTTTGCCACCCCGGGGCTCGCACATCGTGTGAGTGATTGGGAGGTTCTGGTGGACGAGGAGACGCTATCCGACCATCGATATATTCGGTTTAGCGTCTCGTCGTCCACAGCAAGCTTGGACGAACAGAGATCTCCAGTTTCAGGCCCAAGATGGGTCCTGAAAAGTCTGGATGTGGAACTGCTGCGGGAAGCAGCAATTATCCAGGCGTGGAATGCCTCCTCCACCGAACCAGTGAGTTTGGATATTGAGGCTGATGGGCTGTGCGTTGCGATGGCACAAATATGTGATGCGTCCATGCGTCGAAACAGAGCATCTCCGTCCAGGCGACAGGTTTACTGGTGGACGGAGGAGATTGCTGGACTGCGACGAAGGTGCGTCGCCAAAAGGCGCAGGTACCAAAGGTACCGGCGGAGAAGACGTCGGGAGAATGAGGTCTCGGACGCTCTCTATGAGGCTTATAGAGAGGCGTCCAGGGCCCTTCGCACTGCCATCAAGGAAGCCAAGTCTGAAGCCTGGACGCAGCTGTTGGCGACGTTGGAACGGGACCCATGGGGGAGGCCGTACAGGCTGGCGAGACAAAAACTCCGCCCCTGGGCTCCCCCAGTCACCAGCACGCTGCAGCCACCGGTTCTGCAGAGGGTGGTAGAGGGGTTGTTTCCCGGAGATCCGGGAACTGACTTCACCCCTCCCGCAATGGCAGTGCCGCAAAGGAGCGCCGAAGTTGAGGACGGCTCTGCTCCCGAGATCACGGAAGGAGAGCTGGGCGCGGCCGTCCTCAAAATGAGAGCGAAGAATACGGCCCCGGGTCCTGACGGAATCCCTGGGCGTGCGTGGGCTCTTGCCCTGGAGGAGCTGGAGCCGAGATTGAAAGCCCTCTTTGACCGCTGTCTCCAGGAGGGGAGATTCCCACAGCGGTGGAAGGAGGGTCGACTTGTCCTGCTCCGAAAGGAGGGACGGCCGGCGGATGAACCAGCGGGCTACCGCCCAATAGTGCTGCTTGATGAGGCGGGTAAACTACTTGAGAGAGTTGTCGCTGCCCGCCTCGTCAAGCACCTTGATGAAGATGGCCCGAATTTGTCGGACTCACAGTACGGATTTCGCAGGGGCCGCTCGACGGTGGATGCAATATCCTGCGTCCGCGGCCTCTCTGAGGAAGCGTGCTCAAGGGGTGGGGTGTTGCTAGCGGTGTCTTTAGATATCGCTAACGCTTTCAACACTCTGCCATGGAGCACGATACGGAGAGCACTGGGGCACCACGAAGTGCCTCAATATCTTCAACGCCTTGTCGGGGACTACCTTTCTAATAGGGAGGTAGTCTACCCGATGATGAGTGGAGAGGGAAGAAGTCCGATGACTAGGGGCGTCCCGCAGGGGTCGGCTCTTGGCCCACTCTTGTGGAACGTGGGATACGATTGGGTTCTGAGGGGCGCTAATCTTCGTGGCGTCAGCGTCGTTTGTTACGCTGACGACACGATGGTTACCGCCCGGGGGCGAGACTACAGGGAGGCATCGATCCTGGCTACGGCTGCAGTTGCAGCAGTCGTGAGCAGGATCCGAAGGTTGGGCCTGGAGGTGGCGCTCCAAAAGTCGGAGGCCATTTGCTTTCATGGTCCAAGAAGAGCGCCACCTGCAGGCTCTACCATAGTGGTTGGAGGGACCGCTATAGCTGTGAGGCCGACGCTGAAATATCTTGGCGTCGTGCTTGACAGCAGATGGCGCTTCGGAGCGCACCTTGCACAGCTGACTCCAAAGCTCATGGGAGCTGTTGCCGCGTTGGGACGACTTCTCCCAAATCTTGGAGGGGGAGATGGAAGCTGCCGCCGTCTATATATGGCGGTGGTCCGCTCAATGGCGTTGTACGGGGCTCCGATATGGGCTGGATCATTGAATGACTGGGAGACCGCCCTGCTTCAGAGAGCTCAAAGGGTGATGGCGATAAGGGTGTGCAGAGGCTACCGCACCCTGTCGCATGAGGTGGCATGTGTCCTCGCCGGGTCCATGCCCTGGGGCCTCGAGGCTGAGGTGTTGGCCTCAGTATATTGGCGGCGAGCGCGCGCGAGGAGAGAGGATCTCCGCCCCGCACCACAAGAAGTTGTGCGATGGAGGCGGGATGCCAGGACGCTGGCCATGGCGTCTTGGGAGTCGCGGCTCCTCACGGGGCCTACGAGGAGAGGAAACGGAGCTCTCAGGATTCTCGGAGCAATAAAACCCATGCTCACGGCATGGGTCCAGCGTGGGCACGGGACGCTGACCTACCGGCTGACTCAGATTCTCACGGGACATGGATGTCTCGGGAGATATCTACACAATGTCGCCCGAAGGGAAGCGTCCCCGGTGTGCCACCAGTGTGGCTGCGCTGAGGATACGGCGCAGCACGCCCTGGAAGTGTGCCCTGGAGGTGCGGAACCGCGACTAGCCCTGGTCGCGGTCATGGGAGGCGACCTCTCCTTGCCGACCATCATAGCCAAGATGGTCGCCGACGAGAGGTCATGGGAGGCAATGGCCTCCTTTTGCGAAACGATCATGTCGCAAAGGGAGGCCCAGGAGCGGGAGAGGGAAATCAATCCACTCTCTCTTCCACTCCGAAGAGCTCGGGTACGGAGACGTGGCGTTCGCGCTCCGTCCCCGCTGGGAGGGCCAGGCCCGTCGGATGTAAGGGCATCCGACGTCCCGAACCTTCACTAGGAAAGGTCCCCCCTGTGTGGTGAAAATGGGGAAGTTACCCCGGGAAGAGTCCGAAGGGACAACGGCAGACGGGACGTGGTGATTGTGAAAACGGGCCCGCGTCCCCGTCATCAGCTGCAGCCGAAGCTGAAAATCGTGAGTTCAGGTTTAGTGGGTATTGGCCGGTGGCGGAAACCGGTCTGAGTCCCACACTGCCCCCGCCCTTGCACCCTGGCGGGGGTGTGCGTAAAGGCATTCCCCTCACATAAAAAAAAAAAAAAAAAAAAAAAAAAAAGGCCCAGCAAGAAGAAGGGCAAGAAACTCGTCTCGGCATTCTTTGAGCAATTATGAGCTATTTCATTCGACTTTCCCATACAAGATACGTATTTGCTATCTTCATCTTCATCATGTTCTAGTACTTGTTTGCCTAGCTACCATTCAAGTTACGTGGTGCTCATTAATTATATATACCGGCAAGTTGAAGCATGACGTCATAAGTCAACATCAAGTAATGCCGTAACGCCGACGTATCAAGAAAAAATAAAAACGTATGAAACTATTCACCATCAACCGGAAGACGTTACCAGCTGAACATAGGCTTCTCCTTTAAATATGGGGAATCACCATAATCGCTATACTTGGCCCTATCTTGGTGATTGCTGCAGATTTTAATGCAGACCCCAGGAGAATACTGCTGATGGGCATCAGCAATCCATGGATACTATTCCATTAGTTGACCTCTCCTTCGGTGTGATCCCGTCATATGAACAGGACCCAATTCTCTTTCCGGGGTGGGTGCCGATAAAACTATTATCAGGATTACATTAAACCACTTACAGATAATCCCGCACAAAACCCTGGAAGCTAGTCCCAAACACACGCCACATTCCTAGCAACTACGCTCAAAGCTTCCATGGCAAATAGCAAATACTGAAGCGTTCTGTATTTACTTACTAACTCGGTAACTACAAGATTCGTCACAGCTAAACTAAAGACGGTTTGCTAACTTGATATACTTCCCGGTGAAATTATTTGAACGTGGTGTGTTTGAGTTGGACACACCCGCCTGGCCAATTGTTTGCTTATGCTGTGTTCTGCCTTAGTAGAAACTATTGACGAACGCCTTTTAGGATTAAATTATAAATTAGTTAGTTAGTTAAGTGTAGGATCATACGTCTTGTAGATTATTTGCTGTTGCCTTTCTACTTACATCGTGTCTAGTAGTAAAAAAAGTAAGCATGAGTGCTTTTAAAAGGCATTGTTGTTATTAAATCACTGGGGTAACACAGCAGTACCACGTAGGTCTTTGTATTTCAAAGTTCTGAGTGGCACTGCAATTGTTATAGGTCACCGTTATGCTCACCATTAGGCAGACGATCAGCTCGTCCCGTTATCAAAATGTATAAAAAAATAATAATTTAATGTTCAACTAAAAGCAAACACACTAGTATCTCCATTTTCAACTTTATTTCAATACAAAAGAATTATACCTAAAGATTAGCTTATTACAGGGCCTTAATTCAAAGTCTATATTTATGTTAAATTCTATCAGAAAAGAAACACAAAATTGTGGTGGAGGACGATGCCTCAAAATAGAGAGTAGCAGTGTTCGTTTTTCGGCTGATAATACATTTCTACAATTTTTTTCTCTAAATAATAAAAATTAATAATTATCATTATTATAGTACAATTTAGCATAGCTTTTGCAAACTCATACCATATACTCACACTACAGTCATCGAAAATGGTTGACATGATATAACTAAGGAGTTACATAACTGCAACTATTTCCACTGTGGCTCCATCACGCTGGTACCGAGCAGAGAGGTTTCGATAGTACCTATCGGGAACCCAGTTTGTTTTTGGAGTTCCGCGAGTGCTGTGCAAAGATGGTTGGACGAAAATGCTGGTATTGGAAGCGGTTAGTGTTTACTTCCATAGTTAAATGGAGGTCTTTGTTAATCAGTTTAATTTTGTTGAGCCCATCTCTCAAAAGTTTACGTCAACACGAACATTAGATTATATTTATTTTAGTGATGAAATTAGGCAGTAATTATTAAATTTGTCAGTGAAATTACTAGAGTTATGAGACTTCAGACTTAACAAAGTCTCAGGGTAACGTGCGTAATGCAGTTCCGCGCAAGCCTTTCCGTTTGAGTTTTACGCAGATTGAAGACTCGTGGGATCGTTTGTTAATTTTACAAAATTGAACTAATCAACATTCAGATGAAACAGGAAGCAATATGCAAAGGGAAAGTGAGTGAACCCAGTATTCCACTCTTTTCTCCCAGAACATGTTATATAACCACAAAACACCCTTGTTCGAGAGTACCATTTACAAACTTGACAGATATGATGCCTTGATCCCGGAGCAATAAATAGTTATTATAGTTATTATTTTTACCTTGTTTTATATTAACTAAACAAATTGAATAATGCAAAATAACCATAAACATCAAATATATCTAAAAACAACACCCAATCCACAGGATCAGAAAACCTTTGATCACATATTCATTACACAGTGGCGTGCGCGCGAACGAACGCTCGCAACAAATTATTCATCGAAGCAGCAGGTAGTCTCATGTATTATTCGTGGGTGTCTTGTTATTCGGACCCGGGGGATTGGGCTCGTCGATAAATCCGAGCGTTTGGGACTGGGTTGTTTTTACACCGTTTCGTAAAATGGGAACATATTTTTTATTAATTTCTTTCATTATTAGATGTCTAGTCAATGATCCACCCTTTTTTACTCCTTACTTACATTAGATACAATACATTATTATAGCTAAACATACCTAAGTTGTCTAAGTACAAAAACAGTTGGACTAAATACTCATGAACGTAAACAATCCAAATGTGCTACTGTATCCATGTATTACTGTGAGCCACTTGAATGCAAGCAATTATAACTTCACCTTGCCTTGTCCAGATGTGATCGTGCTTCTCCGCACAATCAGAGTCAGGTTAGCGAGCAACGTGACTAGAGTAGGTAGTAAATACACTAGCTATTATATGAGTCTACGTCGTTCTTATGCCAGTAATCCATGGAATTCGTAGCATAAGTCTCCAACACCTTACGAAAGAAAAATTAACACGAAAACTGCACCTCAGCTGTAACCAGTAGCGTATTTTAGGATTCAGCGCCCTGGGCCTGCAGTTCCCACCGCCCTTTTTTGTCAATTTTAAACTAAATCGAAAGAGACAAAACACAGTTTAACACTGTTCATTAATAAGAGCCTTAGTTAGATAGTCATTTTTAAATTTCTTCTGCTTGCACCGCCCCTAGCAGCCTGCCGGCCCGGGCCATGGCCCTTTTGGCCCTAGGGTAAATATGCCCCTGGCTGTAACCATTATAAATCCATAAGAAATTACAATTCGGTGTAACAGGCTGTCTATTAGACTTGTAGAAAAAACGTTCCAACAGAGTACTTTCTCGGCCCCAATAGAATTGGAAATGGGTCCGAGTGTGTTCCGATTTAATTAGACACCCTTAGTTTTAATTACATTAGGCTTTTATATACTTACGGCTAGGGATTAAAGGGTCCATTTGTCGCATTGGACCCTTTTATAAGGGGTTTAGTGACATGGGAATTTAGGACCATGTTACGTTAAAGCTGTTCTGAGTGAATTATTATCTTGGTTTGTATCGTTTGCATTCCTATTACGCAATATAGATAGGTACATACAAACACGTCTTTAATTAGTATCTTTAAATTTGCAACATATTCACATAGTGAGAACTGAACAGAAAAAGTGCAATTTTATTCCGTGTTTGGGTGTTTTAGAGCTATGGTCCAAGTAGTTATTGATTTTCTAGAAGACACGGGAATTATTAGTCCGGAACCGGGATCAGGAACTATGCACGAGTATGACATCGTTGGACGTGAAGCACTACCTGCTGCCGCGTGGAATTTCCTATAGGAACCATTCACTTTTCCAGGATAAAAAGAAGCTTATGTCACTGTCTGACTTTTAAACTAGCTCTATGCAAAAATTACATCGATCCCTTGCTCCGTTACAGCATGAAAGAAGGGCAAACCAACAAACACACTTTCTCATTGATAATTGTGCGGATTGCACTAGTGGCGGTAAAAATACGTACGTACAAGTCAATAACTATTACAACATAATATGTAAACGGCAATGACCTGCTCGACTTGGTCCTATAAGAAATAGTATAACAGCTGTCGTCCACCTTTCAGTGACGCTGTAAAAGCCATTTGACCAAACAAATTTCCGCGGTCCAAAAAATATCTCTGCTAAAGTTTATCCCAGGACCAGGTTGCCGTGTAGTTAATGATGGATATATTAGATTGATAGCGATTTTAACCGTCATAAAAATGTGCAGTATCCACTTGTTTAAGTGAAATCTTTATTTGCAGCACTCAAACTTTAAGAAGATTCAGAAGTCAGTGCTAAGGCTTTGATTGTAACGTTTGACTACTATCTTCATATTACGATGTGATCGGAGGTAGTGGCTGGTATCACACTATATACTTACTAATACGCTTCATGCCTTTCCTTTGAAACAAAGGATAGTCGTGTCTCATGATGCAAGTATAAGCCTCATCTTTGATGCAATTTCAAGTTCTCATTGAAGCAAATATCAAACAAAAGACGTTACACATACTTGAAACATTAAAATATGTAAACATTGGACTACAACACTGTAGTACATATGTTCGTAGTTTATTCCTCGTATAAATTATACTGCAATCTGTGAATCGGGGCGTGTAAGATTAATGTATACCGGAAGCCGTAAACATCTAGCGCTGTGAGAACTGGAGCCATCACGTTTACCTATTTGTTAGGGCTTGGTTGATATTATAGGTGTATGGAAGAGGTACCTGTATCACGTACGGTGAAATTTGCGCTGGTTCAAGTACACCACAGTCAATCTTCGGTAACCTTTTGCTGGGCTAAGCACTATAATAGTTTTTCTACAATTTTCACAACACTTGAGAGGTTTAGGCGATAGATATGATTTATTTTTAAATTTAGCGGTGCGGTGTTTAACGATTTTCAACGGTGCGCGAGAGTGGACTGTAGATGGCGCTGGCGTGTTCACAGGTCGAGGAGAGGGGGGGGGGGGGGGAAGGATGCGTTCAGAAATCGTATGTGTTTGTGTGTATAAATGTATGACTGTTTGTTTGGCCAAACCATGCTCCCCGCCTTGGAGTTTCTCCAACATGACAAAGAGCAAAGAGAATTATTATTCGAGGAATTATTAGTGCGGTTAAGTTTATTGATATATATGAGGTTAATTTAAATTTATATGAAACTATATGTGTTTAATCTAAATAAGCTAATTTAATATTATATAATTATCTACTGAGTTGGTAGCGGGCAAGCCCGTATGGCTGGGCGGATATAAGTACCAGTTTTAGTTTTTACTTTTATTACCCGACAGACTCCATCGGCTCCAGGAAAGGTTTCCTCTACCACAGCGAGTGGCCAACACAGTAAAGGAAGTTTTTCTTCTCTCAGAATAACAATTTGGCCTTTTTTAATAGGATTGGTGGAAATATTCCATTTTTCACGAGATTGTAATGAGGTGAGGTATTCTGTATGCCAACGTTGCCAATAAGATTGGACCATTTTATCGAGCATTTTATATCTTTGCAACCGATTAGTTGGGGTATCAACTAGATTTTCAGCGGGTATATATTTAAGAGGGGTTAAATTTAAGAAATGCGAAGGAGTTAGCGCTAAGGGCTCAGATGGATCACTACTCAGCACACAAAGAGGTCTAGAGTTCATTAACGCTTCAATTTGTATAAGCACAGTGTTGAGCTCTTCATATGTCAAAATTTGAGATCCAATTATCTTAGTTAAATGATTTTTAACCGGTTTTATATTCCCCTCCCACAAACCCCCCATGTGGGGTGCATAAGGTGGATTGATTTTAAATTCTATTTTTTGGGGAGTTAATTCTTTAATAAGAGCATTGTTATATTCATCAGAGCAAACTATAGAGTAAATTTCGTTCAGTTGTCTGCGAGCTCCTATGAAGTTTTTTCCACCATCACTAAGTATTAGTGATACTGGTCCGCGGCGAGCAATAAAGCGTTTAAACGCGGCTATGAACATTTCTGTTGTGAGGTCTGACACTAATTCAAGATGAAGCGCTTTGGTAACTAAGTCAACGAATAAACAGACATATGCCTTTTGGCTTTTTATACCGCGTTTTTTAGCGAGTGTTATATAGACTGGACCCATATAATCAACTCCACATTTTGAAAAACATTTTTGTTGTGTTACACGATGTTCTGGCAAGTTTCCCATAAGAGGTTGAATCTGTTTGGGCCTATGTTTAAAACAAAAATTACAGGCGTGTACTACTCGTCGAACAAAACTTCTAGCAGACAATATCCAATATTTATGGCGTAATAGAGCGAGAAGTAAACTAGGTCCAGTATGAAAGTTTGAAGTATGATAATATTCAACAAGTAATTGAACAATGCGGTCTTTTGCGGGCAATAATATAGGGTGCTTCTGTTCATATGTTAGAGGTGCGTTGTATAAACGCCCCCCTACACGAAGAATACCTTCATCATCAATGAAAGGTCTTAATTTGCGGAGCGTTGTGCGTACATTTCTATTGCATTTAATATCAGAAATATCCTTGGCAAAATATTTGTTTTGAATAATTTTGATTAATTTAAGTTCTGCTATATTTAAGTCTGTAACGGTTAGACTTCCAGAGCTTTTTAGTATTTTGGCAAATCGGAGAACATAAACTACTGCATTTATCAGTTTCGTCCATTTAGAAATGCGTTCTGCCAATATTTCAAGAGGATGCGGATCTGATTCTATGTTAGCGGCTTGAACTAATGATATAACTTTGGATTCTGGCATATCTGAGGGGACATTCTCCTTAGTAAGAGACTTCACAGGCCATTGACTCTGTGGCAAAGAAATCCATTTAGGACCTTGTAACCAGAACTCATTGTTTATTAAATTGTTTGGAGATACAGGGCGAGAGATGAGGTCACTTGGGTTCTCGCTACTTGGAACATGAAACCAAGATTGTGGCGGAATAATTTCTTGAATGGCAGATGTTCTGTTCGCTATGAAAGTCTGCCATCTATGTGGGGAGGACTGTATCCATGCCAAAGCTATGGTAGAATCCGAGAAAGCGAGTGTGCAATTGACTTTACATCTCGATTCTAAATTCGACATCACAGACTGTAACAGCACTGCGAGAAGGTGAGCTGCACATAGCTCAAGTCGAGCAAGAGTAACCTTTTTTAAGGGAGCGAGGCGCGAACGAGCGCATAACAGGGACACGCTGGTGGCGTGATCCAGAAGCGAACCAATTCGTAGGTAAATAACCGTTCCGTAGCATTTCTCACTTGCATCCGCGAATGCCACGAGAGTGATGAAAGAGTCAGCGAAAATACCTACATGTCGAGGTATTGATATTTGCGAGAGGTCAGAGAATTCGTTCTGTATTGTTAACCAGGCACGGGCAATATCATCGGGCACATCTTCATCCCAAGAGAGTTCACGCTTCCAGCACTCTTGTACCAGAAGTTTCATGCCTGCAGTTAACGGCGCGAGTAGACCTAACGGGTCATATAAAGTAGCGGTCTTTGACAAAATTATACGCTTAGTGCATTTGTCGTCGAGAGGAAAATTAATTTTAAATTTAAAACAATCATTGACTGGGTCCCATCTGAGTCCAACTATTTTAGTTTCAGACTCAGAACCAAAGTCGAAGTTTTTAGAGGCGCGCGTATCTGCGGGAATGTTTTGTAAAAATTGCGGGGAGTTAGAGATCCATTTAGTGAGTTTAAAACAACCACTGGCGAACATGCCTACCAGTTGGTTATGAAGTTCGAGCGCTTCCGAGGGTGATTTTACAGAGTGTAAAAAGTCGTCCATATACGAATAGTTAGCGGCAACCCTAGCCGCTTCCGGATATTTGTGACACTCATCCTGAACAAGTTGCCGGACTACACGCATCGCGAGATATGGTGAGCACTTCAATCCGAAAGAGACTCGCTGAAACTCATAGGTTTCAATAGGGTCTGAATTAGCGTGAAATCTGAACAATATTCTCTGGAACCGTTTGTGATCTGTTACAACTTTAAGTTGAAAATACATTTTCTCTAAATCACCTGAGATGGCGACAGCAAAAAGACGTAAATTTAATAACAAATCAAATATGTTTGTCTGTAAGTTCGGACCACAATATAAAATATCGTTCAAACTTTTTCCCGAAGAAGTTTTGGCACTAGCATCCAAAACAATTCTAATTTTCGAGGTATCTTTTTCGGGGCGGTAAACTGCGCGGTGCGGGATATAATAAGCGAGTGTGGGCGGTTGCGGGTCTAAAACTTTAGTCAAGAAACCTTTATCAATATAATCTTGCATTGTAGCATTGTAACTGGCGCGTACATCGGTGTCCGAGTCTAACTTACGCTCGAGCGATAAGAGGCGGCGTTTTGCGGTTTTGTAAGAATCACCTAATAATTTCGGATCATCACAGAAGGGCAGTGCGACTACATAACGACCATCGTTTTCGCGTGAAACACTATCTGTAAATAATTGTTCACATTGCTGCTCTTCTGGACTTAATATTTTACGAGTAGGTACAGATTCTAAGTTCCAAAATTGTTGAATCATTTCATCTAATTTGGCGTCGTTATTGTTTACAATAAACGCGTGACAAGAATGCGTAATCTCATGCGACGAGTTTGAGAGGCATTCAGCTTTGCCCATCACTATATATCCAAGTGTGGACTGAATCGCGACAGCGGATGACTTAGGATGCACGACCTTATGTGATAACAAAAGATGCGGGAAAAGTCCCGAACCGATAACGCAATCAATTTCAGACGGCATGTAAAACAAGTCATCAGCGAGAGGAATGTCTTTAAAATGTTCTAACATACGAGTATCAATGCGAGTTGTAGGTAAATTACCTGTGATTTGCTCCACGACGGCGGCTTTGATAGAATATTGATACCTCGCATCCATTCGCGATCTAAACACAATCACTGTGTATCCTAACACTGGTTTCACTGCCATGCCTATTCCGTGAACAGAAGAAGGCTGGTAAATTATTTGCAACTTTAATCTTTTACAACAAGTTTCAGTCACAAAGTTCGCGGTCGAACCGGAGTCCAATAACAAACGAATATCCGATGGTTTTACTTCACTATTTATCACTTGAACACTCGCGGTCGGCACTACTTCAGTGTAATAGCGATTAGAGTTAGCGTCCGAGGTCAAATTGCAGTGATGATGCGGTAATAAATCATTGTTTTGATTTTCATAATTATGTGAGGTAGTTTGACTATTTGACTGAACAGAAAAAGCAGGTAGACTTTCGGTGACGTTTGACATTACGGCGGCGGCGTGCGTACTCGCGGGAACTATATTTATCTCGCTCTCACTGGCGGACTGCGCGGCAGAGCTAGCGAGAGACATGATATTGGCGCGGGGTTCGTGCGTGTTCGGCTGCGAATGAACTGATTTATTTTGATGCGTATGATTATTGTTGTTTGCGTTCCGAGGTTGATATGTAAAATTATCCAAGTATTACACTTGGATAATTTTACATATCAACCTCGTATGATGTTTTTTATTACATTTTAAACATAACTTTGAGGATTTGCATGTTTTTGTTTCGTGGAAACCTAAACAGTTTCTACAAAATGCATTACTCGAAACAATCGAGTAGCGTGAGTTAGCATCGAGTTCTGCGAATTTTTTACATAGATAAAGCGGGTGTTTTTCTTGTTTGCAAATAACGCAAATGTTATTGTAACTTTGCGGTGCGGATGCGTTAGAGGGTAGCGGGCTCGATTCCTGATTGGAGGTAGATTTCGAATCATTCATAAGATATGAGTGGAGAGGTTTATTTTTATTAGTGGCTGTGTTTGTACGAGCGGGTGCGGTAAATGTATTGGATTGCGGTTTTATGTTTAATTGAGTGCGGGAGATAATTTTACTCTGTTCTCTTACGAATGTTTCGAGCGAGTTAAAAGTAGGTATCTTTTGCGAGCGGACACTTTGTTCATACAAGTGAATAGTTTCTTTGTCGAGTTTGTTCAAAGCTAGGTGCGTAATCATAAAATCGGCTAAGTCGTCGATCTTCAGAGCCTTTAGAGCGGCAACTGATGCGCAATATTGATCAGAAAATATATCTAAATTGTTCGAGGTGGCGGAAGCGATAGGTTTGAACTTTAACATTTTGTCTAAATACTGAGTTCCTAGCGTACGTACATCCTGATACCTATCTACGAGAAGGTTCCATAAAATATGATAATTAGAAGCGACAGGTAGGATTCCCGCCGTGATCGAGGAAGCCGTTCCGGACAATTTCGAGACCAAATACTGAACTCGTTCGGCGTCTGTGAGGTGTACGTTATCATGAATCATTTCTTTGAAATTTTGATAAAAAAGCGGCCATTTAGTGTAATCACCGTTAAACGGGACTAATTCGAGAACCGGTAACTTGTGTTTAGGTTTGTTGATAGGTATCGAATCTGAGCTAGATTTCGATAAGCACTGTTGTTCTACCATTTTGATATGACAATAAATTTCATCAAATGCCTCGATGGGCTTGAAAGAGGGTTCAAACTTAGGGTTTATTATCATAGTAGCTTCATTGAGATCATGAATAACATCAGTAAACTCTTTGCGTAGATTTTCTAACGTTTTCGTTCGAATAAGAAATCTCTGCTTCTCTTCGGGCGTAGTTATATTTGTACTCAAATCGTACGCGTTTTGCAAAATAGAAAAAATGCTTTTTCTTTTTGCGTCTAATAATGTAATCGATAGTTCCGATTTTTCCATTGTTACAACGAGATTGACAACGGAAATTAGAAATTAAATATAAAAGATTTGCAATATGGCGGATTTGCCGTGTGCAATTAGAACATGCAACGACGTGATTAGAACAATGGCGTGCGAAATGCGGAATGACCAAAATTGAGTTTATGAAGTGTAAATGTAGTGAAAATTGTATATTTTTGTGTAGGTTGAGAAGAGGACTGTAGATGGGATCGCGGGAGAAGGACCAAGAAAGAGGATGGTTGATATTATAGGTGTATGGAAGAGGTACCTGTATCACGTACGGTGAAATTTGCGCTGGTTCAAGTACACCACAGTCAATCTTCGGTAACCTTTTGCTGGGCTAAGCACTATAATAGTTTTTCTACAATTTTCACAACACTTGAGAGGTTTAGGCGATAGATATGATTTATTTTTAAATTTAGCGGTGCGGTGTTTAACGATTTTCAACGGTGCGCGAGAGTGGACTGTAGATGGCGCTGGCGTGTTCACAGGTCGAGGAGAGGGGGGGGGGGGGAAGGATGCGTTCAGAAATCGTATGTGTTTGTGTGTATAAATGTATGACTGTTTGTTTGGCCAAACCAGGGCTTTAGGAAGTATTTCGGGAAATGCTGGGTTGAATTCTGTTTTATAAGGAAGGCTTTCGTCTTTGTAGGCACTAATAAATCAATGTATAACTACCTATTAATGTTATTAATCAGTCACTTATAAACTTTCGCGAATTAGAATCTTTGTTAGGATTTTGATATAATACAGCAGGAGTCTTGGTAATTTGGATATTACAGTGTCTTTGTACATTACAGTATGATGTTGTTCGAGGAGAATGTTGTGCCACTCCTTGGATATTACAGTAGCCAGCTCTTACGGCACCCACGGGAAGAGATGGAGTGGTACCTATTTATTCTTACTCGCGACCATACCAGCTTATTACAAAGATCTATTTGCAATTTTGATTTGAAAAGCGCCTTTTTAAAAAGCGTCAGCTTTTTGAAACAGCTACGGATACTAACAACGCTCTTTTTAAAGATCCTTAATTAAAAATTCACTTTAAAACGGAAGTTTCCGCAGCCGTCTCCAAGTGGGGTAAGTACACAAGTTTTAACCATCTCCAAGGTACGTATCTAACTTCGTCTCTTCCCTAATGACCGATGTCTCAAAGTCCCAACTTATAACGATGGAAAGTCCGAGAGAGCTCTTATAAGTCATGTTCGAAAAATATCTTGAGTTCCGGACTGAGTTATCCGTACTGACTTATCCTGACTATCCGGAGTTAGTATGATGTTGAGCTTCATCGTGTAAGTTTGGTTGATTGTATCCTTGGGGTATAAAACTATGAATGCGGTTATTCGTTACCGAATTTTTGTATTGCTGTAATCCTGTCTTTTTACTAGTTCATTTTAGTACATGAGCAAAAAAAATGATCTAACACGATTTTATTAATACACTTTTATTGGCTTCTACTAATAAAAATAATAAACACTAAGTAATTAACGTATTTTTTACATTAGTAACTAACTAATTAACAATACGCATTGTATTGTTGTATTATTATTTTGACGGCTCCGTCGCTAAGTTGGTAGTAACCCTGCCTGCAAAGCGAGGGGTCCCGGGTTCGATTCCCGGCCGGGGCAGATTTTGTGTAAGCATAAAGTTTGTTCTCGGGTATTGGATGTTTGTGATGTGTATCATTAAAATCTTAGAAGTCTTAACCTACTTCTAATTGTCGTATCGAAATGATTTTTTTATGTATTATTTATTGTATGTTCGGATGACAAAGCTGTACCTAATTTGGTGTCATGGAACCGATCTGATCATGGAAAAAGAAACTCATATAGATACATACGAGTACATGTACACTAAGATATCTGTGATGTACACGAACCCTAAAAACATTACACTCCGTTTTTGTACAGTCGTGTAAAAAACGATCCCATGCTCGACCCTCAATATTTGGACAAGGTTATTCGGAATTAGGGCATGGCCCCACTGAGCAAATTATATTACAGCTAACTGTTCGCTGGGTGGCTCCGAGCTGCGTAGGTGTATTATTAATAAAGCGGTAAATAAATAAATGCGGTGTATTAATCGAATATTGAACGCTTATCTACTATTTATGTACTAGTTCAAAACAAATGCTTTCAATACCTTATTAAACAACGTACCTATACGTCATACCTCGAGGAATCGCTGTTATCACAGGCGGTATTGGCACCAGAACATAGAGAGAGAACAGAAGGGATTTTTACTATACTATTTGATAACGAGACGAGCTGGTCGTTTGCCTAATGGTAAGCATAACGCTGGCCCATAACAATTGCAGTGACACTCAGAACTTTGAAACACAAAGGCCTGCGCGGCACTATAGTGCGCTCGTTACTCGGATACATTAGGTATAAAGTGGCATAAGCCCAGTAATTTCACTGGCTACTCTGCTCATCAAATTAGAATACAGTAATGCTTGCACATTACTGCTTGGCGACTGGCTTCACGAGCGGTGGTACCAACCCAGACGGACACTCGTAGAAGAGTTAGTCCTACCATCTAGTATGAAACTACCTGAAAGCCCTAAAAACTAACATAATTTGCGAGCTGTCTGTCTAGTGGGACAATGCCCTTTTTGGAATAGAGTGTGGAGTGGAGAACGAACTTCGCTTGATTGTGCCCTTAGGGAATATTGAAGTACGGATTTCCGGATTTTTCTATTGGATAGGATTGGCATTGATCGTAGATCCGTTCTGCCTCATGAAATATGAAAAGTAAATGGCACAGAGATGTAGGATGCTTTACCTAAATAGTATTTCTTTTTCCTTTTGGTATGTTAGCCTTTGATCAAAAACTGCTAAGTTACTAAGCAAAGAAAATTCTAGTCGGTTGTTTGAGTAACGGAACGGTGTAACATAGTGGCAAAGTACACTCTATTTATAGTCTATATATATAAATTACTATAGTAATTTAGTATACTACAAAGCAAGACGATGTGAAGAAGATATGTTATTTGGTAACGAGACGAGCTGGTCGTTTGCCTGATGGTAAGCATATCGCCGGCCCATAACAATAGCAGTGCCACCCAGACCTTTGACACACAAAGGCCTGCGCGGCACTGCAGTGCGCTCCACCCTGTGACATTAGGTATTAAGTCTCATAAGCCCAGTAATTTCACTGGCTACTCTGCTCATCAAACCGGAACACAGTAATGCTTGCACACTACTGCTTGGCGGCAGACTTCGGGAGCAATGCTGTGGTAACAACACAGATGGACACTCGCAGAAGAGTTAGTCCTACCACTAACTAACAATTACGATGTCTAAGTATGAGGGTAGTCGCCAGGAGGCTCCAGAGCGGTTTGCCTCCATGCATCTACCTAGGTAGCTACCTTTTCATTAACTGCAAGCCTGGCTTAACCGGGAATGGAATATTAATGCCAAGACCCTTCTTAAATCAAGCTATGACAATCAAATATTATCCCCATACAAAATTAACAGTGAAATTCGTAATTTCGCCAATCATACGTCACTTTTATAGTGTGCCGGCGACGTTAAAAGGGTCGTACGTGATTGACGATCGGCTAAAAACCTCACTCTCGATATAACCTTAGACTTCGCTGATTTAACCGAAAATGACCCTTGTTGCTTACAACCTAGAGTCGTGATAAATGTTAAGAATACTAGTGAAGATGATATAGATCACTGATAATGGATACGATGTCGTTGTCAGTCACTGTCAAAGCTTTTCTGTGATATAAGAAGTCCCGCTCAAATACGGCAATAGTAAAGATTCTGTCTATATTTGAATATTCTTCAGTAGGTATCTTAATATACAAACACACGCACGCGCTCACACATCCCGTTTGAATATTTTTATACTTACTATAGGATAACGAGACGAACAGGTCATTTACCTGATGGTAAGCATAACGCCTGCCCATTGCAGTGCCACTCAGACGCATCGCGCTCGCTACCCTGGACATTAGGTATTGTCTCATAAGTCCAGTAATTTCAGTGATTAGTAAAATTTAACCCGAAACTTAAACCTTGAGTTTTCGGTGAAGGAAAAACCCAGATGTAATCAAAGCATGAGAGTTGAGTATTTTCTGGTACTTGCCCGCCTAGCTACACCCTCAAGTTGAAAAGCCATCGCTATGCATCCATGTGTCCCGACAACTGAGAGCTGGTCTATTCATGATTTAGCAAGTCACCATCTTCGGCCATGTTTTCAGCTAATAGACCAATGACTTATATCAAGTTATGTGACTTATAACACTCGCTCTAAAACGGTGAAGGAAAACCTCGTGAGGAAACTCGCATGTTCAAGAACCACAAAATTCAAGGGCATGTGACATCTACCAAGCCCCACTGGGCCCGCGTGGTGGATTATGGTCCATCCTCTTTCTCTGAGAGAAGGTAGGTGTTCCAGCAGTGTGAGCATAATAAGGCTGATCCAACCTTTCCACCGACTTCCATCGCAAGCCCCCTTTCAACGGCAAACAAAGCGCCAATTTAATAAATCCCGACATTAAACACCGTTCACAAACAGTCCCAGAAGCATTAACTCACGCCCCCCAAATCCCGCTCCGCACTTAATTTAACCCTCGCATAAAAACGAGCGTTAATCGGTAAAATGCAAAACCCGGGCAATCGTAAAAACCCGGAATTGGTAACATTCGATACATCTGTTACCGATCGCTGTAATTTACGATTCGATTTCTGGTCCCGAGCGACTATATGCCGAGTTACAGACGCAGTGGATGCTCATTTTTTGTAGTTTTATTAAAACCTAAGTACCTAGATCTATGAGTTCCTTTTATTGGTGCGTACTCAATGAACAGATATTGCTTGAAAGGGTATCTTTGGCAGTTTTTACTGCCTTTTACTAATACCATGTAGCGCGAGATACCTGAAGGAGTGTCTCAATTCGTTTGCATATTTTTGTGTGTATCGATTTTTCGCCATTCAGCCAAAGTAAACGATTATTTTGTCCTTGAAAAAACTGTGAAAGAATACTGGAAAGTGTGGGATGAAATTTCCCGCAAGGGGATTCCCACTTCTTTAAAAGCAATGTTATTTCTCATCTATTTTTAAGCTAAAAGAGGAAGGTGTTAATCACATTAAAACCTAGAACACGGGATAGCGAACCCTGCTTTCAGCTTGATTTCTTTAAAAGGGTATCTGACTAGGCCTACATTACTTAACGATGGATATAAGCATTGATGCCTGGACGTATGGAAGTGGCTTGTACTCAATTCATAGCTTACTTTGAAGATTGAATTCCTTGGTGCACCTCATTATCAGCCTCTTACGCTCCCACTGCTGGGATACCGGCTTTATCGCGGAGAGAGAGGTATGCATGGGCCATAATCCACCACGCAGGCCCAGTGCGGCTTGGTCTATGTCACATATCCTTGAAGTTTGTGGTTTTTGAACATTTTAATCGTTTTTTTAACAAATCAACACATACAAAACAAACACAAAAATATTACAATGGGCCTTATTGCTAAAAGTGATCTCTATCAGGTAACATTTGGATGGAAAGGTTTATATTATTATTTAAAATTGCTCTCGGGTCTCTTCCCAGACCTTTGATAGGCGTTAATGGAGCCGTAGCCAACATTAAGAGGCCCTTTTTAATTAAAGTTATAGAAAATTATGAGTTGGGGAGATAGTGATGAAATGGAATATTGTAAGATATGAGTAAAAAGGAATATTATAATGAATGTTTGAATGTTTAGATAACTGTAAACCGGTATATGAAATGAGATACGGGCACCTCCCAATTCCGCCTCATTTAAAAATATCTAGGCAGGTGTTGACTCGCCACCCACTAAACGGGCCCCCCATAAAGGCCGCCAGTATAATTGGCGACGTAAGAGATAACGATGGCGTGGATGGCTAAAGGGTGTTGAGAGGTATGCTGCAGTTTCACTGAGGTACTACTCCCGTGCATTATGCGTTTTATCACTGCCATCCTGGAGCTTATAGTCTTAGCTCTTGCAATCTCCACCCTCGGACATCCAATCAAGGCAAAACCAGAGTCTCATTTAGCCTTAGGGAATCGGTGTATACTGTGTACGCCGACTCGTCAACGGCTCGCCACAAAGTTGCCCCTTCATGCTGCATCATTAGTGGGACAACTAAAAACAAAATGTTGTCCTGTTTGTTGAATGGTCTAATTCAGAAGCTCTTCCAGTTTCATCTATGTCCCAGTGCCGTCACTTAGTTAATGGACAGCCAACTGAGACATTAATCCCACTGGCGGAATGGCAGGATTAATGCTAGGTGTATTTCAACCGAATTCGGCTTGAGTAGCCGAGAAATTCCCTGTAGTAGGTATACTATAGAATACCTATATATCAGTATATTACTGCGATAGGTAAATGCCAGTAATGAATAATGGGCTTCTGCGAGTGTCCCTCTGGGTGGATATTACCGCGTTTCTCGTGTAGTCTCCCGCCGTAATGTGCAAATTTATTTATTTAATACACAATACAATTGCAAAATAACAGGAAGCCCCAAAGCGCTCGCAATTGTCACACAAAATAAATCAGAAGACACAGTTAAACTAATCAAATTAAACACAAAATGACAGATACAAAGAAATAAGCCTAATAGGGTCAGTATGTATGTCAGCATCCTGGACCTCGCTCAGAAGACGGTTGATGAGAGTGATAGCCCTTGCCGTAGGTGCATTATACGCGTATAGTGTGCGCAGATTGGGTGGGAGCGCCAGTAATTGATGGCGACGTCGCTGACCTGCACAGACATAATTCTGCGGCACAAAGCAGTATAATCTGCTCACCACAGAAGGATTATCCACCTGGTTTCAAATCAACATGCAATAGTGGATCAAAAGTGACAGCTTACGCCTAAGTTCCAGAGTGTTGAGATTGACCAATTGACCATGCCAGAAACAAATCGTGAAGGAAAAAGAAGATCATTACTTTGTCCGGTTCTGGAGCAAAATAGTCAGTGAAATTACTGGGGTATCTTATGGTAATGAGCGCACTGCAGTGCCGCGCAGGCCGTTGTGGTTCAAGGTTCTGAGTTGCACTGCTGGGCTGTCGTTTAACCTACCATCTTGCATGCGACCTGCTCGCCTCGTTTTCCAATAGAAAATAGGACTAATTTGACACATAAAATATATGTGTGGACGTATTTTCAATGTTTTTTTAAATCAACAGTCCATTTCCTCACTCCTGTTAAATTCTTGGAGAGAGGTAGGTAATTCGATACAGCAGACCTATGTCAATCCACCCTATTAGTTAGAGTACTCCGCGATCAAGGGATGAATATTTCACTACCTTTTAGGGCCCGGCACTATTCAAAATTAAATTGGTTGCTTTGCGAATTAAATATTTAGACTGAAAAATACAACCTTGAAGTTAAAACTTCAAGATTGAAATTCTAGGTTGGTTCTTAACTTCGTAGTAAACTAAGAGAATGCGCAGAACCTTTATTAGCAAATGACTAGTGAGATTTTACTTTGATTTAATAAGACGCAGGTTCAGTCCATAATACTCTGAAGAAAACAGTTCAGGAGCTCCATGGAGCCTACTTCAATAGGCATGTAGACCGTAGACGCTTATGCAAGTATGCGTTTTGCTGTCAAAATAACCATGTTTTTGCATCAAGCGCCGATTATACGAGATAATACACGCTCAAGCGAGGCACATTTACCTCAATATTAATAAATTACAATCAACAGCTTATTATTTACACGACTGTAATTACACGACGAAAAAAGGAGTGTATATGTGATTAGGGTTCATGTATGTATGTGAGTTTATTTATTCCACCATAACTTGTAAATGCCTGACCAGATTGGGATGTATAGGTTATCGTTAGAATTCTTACATCATCCCAAATGAATCTGGCTAGGACAGTCGTGTTTTATGTAACTTTTTTTATATACTATTGGATAACGAGACGAGTCAATCGTGCCTGATGGCAAGCATAACGCCGGCCCTTAACAATTGCAGTGCCACTCAGAACTTTGAAACACAAAGATGCAACGCATTACCTTGCGCTCATTACCATGGTAATTTCATTGACTACTTTGTTTATCAAACCAGCATTACTGTGAAATAATCCTTGCACATTTTTGCTGGGTGGCAGAATACGCGTGCAAAGTGGTGGTACCAACCCAGACGGATACACGCAGCCTATCCACTGGTAAAGTAAGCACCTGATTGTGGTATAGATGCTTTTATTATGTTATTAATTTTGTATTTAGTAGGTATACTTGATGCCTCGAATAAACACGTTTCTTTCTTTTCTTTCTTTCTAAGCCTATTTTAAGACACTCTCAATACAATGTCTCCACCTAAATGCTAGCACACCCTCTTAGCCCTCAATCTGATCGCTTTCACCCGTAAAAGCCTAAATACTTTCGTAACGGATGGCCTGGGAGCCTCGCTAAGACAACCGGAAAGTGGCCGATCCGTCTAGTTGACGTACGATCTTGATGTCACAAATGCGATCGATTGGATAAGCCGGATCAGGGGCCTCACTCCGTAAATCGAACGTCGAAGCTTCGGCTGACGGATCTGCATTTTTTTTATGTTATTGGTAACGAGACGAGCTGGTCATTTGCCTGATGGTAAGCATAACGCCGGCCCATAACAATTGCAATGCCACTCAGAACTTTGAAACACAAAGGCCTGCGCGGCACTGCAGTGAGCTCGATACCCTGAGACATTAGGTATATATTAAGACTCACAAGCCCAGTAATTTCACTGAGTACTTTGCTCATCAAACCGGAACACAGTAATGCTTACACATTACTGCTTGGCGGCAGACTTCACAAACAAAGCGGTGGTACTAACACAGACGGACACTCGCAGAAGAGTTAGTCCTCCCACTAACATTTCCTACTATGAAAGACAAAATGTCAAGAGCGAACACCGAATTGAGCGTTCGATCTGAAACATTTTCATAATAGGAAAATGCCGATCCATCAGCCGAAGCTTCGACGTTCGATTTACGGAGTAAGGCCCCGAACCACATATCAACACACATTTGAAGCTTGTTTTATGAAAATTTATAATTTTGTTGTGTTTCACCGGTTTGACACATTCGTTTGATATATATATACACTTACCAACTCCTTCTGTAATGCGCTCCCTTCCCCTACGATGTGTAGGGAAACTGAGCGCAAGATATTACTGTTTTAATTCTTTTTATTTTCAGGTTATTGTTTAGTTGTGCTGCTAACGCTACTTTTGCTTGGCTGTCGTATAAATCTGTAAACATAATATAATAACTTACACCCGTATTCATAAAAGCTCAAAAAGATATTCTATGCTATAAACTGCTCTGTCAACTTTTCGTTGACGGAAGACCTTACGCGTGAAAAGGAGACAAAACACTTTCTAGTAATTAAGTAAGTTATGGAACGTTTATGAATAAGGGGTTTAGTCTCGAGACCAATCCCATTATTATTTGAAAACCATTATAAATATTTAATAAAAAAACAATTTTAGTATAATCCATTAAGAACATCAATATACCTGATCTCTATAGATTTTTACACCTTTCAAGGAGCCGTTGCTGGGCATTTGATCTCGATTCTTATTCCGTAATAACAAACCCAACCTAATGCGTTATTCATGGCATATAACACCCGAAGAACCCTTAGGAAAAACAATCTATTAATGAAGAGTTTCCTTCGTGGAATAAAAGGAAATACCAATGTTTGTTTTGATGAAGAATTTGTCTTTTCTTTTTAGTTTGGTATCACGCGATTTGCTTATTTACCTAGTATAGCGTTTATAACTTAAGTTCTGATACTAGCTGCTGCCCGCATTTTCATCGGCGTGTATAGATTCACACAGGAGCCGTGCATTTTTCCGGGATAAAACTCTAGGTGAGTTAAAAATGCACGTTACTCTACAACGTTACTCTACATCATAATCTGAGTACAAAAAATCTAGTCAATCTTTCGCTGCGTGAAAGAAGGGCAAACAAAAAACACTTCCGCACTTTATATACATAGTACGGATAATGTAGGTAGGTAAAGTCAAATCCAAGTCTATAGTCTCTTTGACTCTATCATGACTAGAGAGTCATGATAGAGTCAAAGTCTCACTCCAGTAAAGCGCTGGATACTTTACTGAATGCTTTTCTATATTAAGTTTTGGAATATTGGTACACGTTTTCCGTCTTTGTATTGTCGCAAGAGCGAGTGTGGCCGAGCGGGAACTTGTGTGACTTTCAATCCAACGCACCATAGTTCGAATCTCGACTCGGCCCGCACCAATGACTTACATCAAGCTATGTGCGGATTTTTCACACTCGCTCTAAAACGGTAAAGGAAAACATCGTGAGTAAACCCGCATGTTCAAGAACCACAAAATTCGAGAACATGTGACATCCACCAAGCCGCACTGGGCCCGCGTGCTGGATTATGACCCATACCTCTCTTCCTGAGAGAAGGCTGGTATTCCAGCAGTGGGAGCGTAAGAGGCTGATAATGATTGATGCCAAGGACTATGTAGTTAATATTTATACGTATATTAAAGACACTAAAAAATACACTATCCACCTCCTGGCTCCATCATCAGATCAACTCCATGATGCCAAATTATAGTTTTGTGATTCCAATTATATTTATCATGCTATGGTTGCATCACGATGTTTTCCTTCAACCTCAAGCATTGTAGGATTCGAACCAACGACCTACAGCCGACGTCTGTACCACTGAGCTATCATGGATTTTATTGCAAGCGTTGATAAGTTGCGACTTTCACGCGTCAGTACAAAATTAAGGTCGAACCACATGGGCGGACACCGGGCAGCACAAATCTAATTCTGCCCGCCCGTCCGGCCGGCCGGGTCCGCCGTCCGGCGCGTCCGGACATAAATCCGGCAAGACGGAGCGCGCCCGTAATAAATCTCGCTCTGGACACGGAATATTCATGAGCGCGGGGTGAACATACAGGCTGATGCGGTAATTTTGGTCTTGATAATACCGACAAATCCGTTAACAAATATGATAGTGGTTGACATACCTTCTATCCGTACCAAGCGTTATACTTCAAAATTCATCATGTGGACTGCGAAAGAATGGAATTCTTTGCCGGCATCCGTATTTCCTGAACACTAGAATTGGGGAGTCTTCAAGATGAGTGAACCAGTATCATCTTCTAGGTAAGCGTGCTACATCGTCGACCGCATCGTCACTTACCATCAGGTGAGATAGCAGTCAAACGCAAGCCTATTATAAACAAAAAATAAATATATTTTAAAAATATAAGTATTTCGTTAGTGATCGCCTGCCACACAATACCATATATTCCTTACTAGCTTCTGCCCGCGGTTTTCACCCACGTTCCCAACAGGAACCGTGCATTTTTCGAATTTATAATGCACTGCATTTCTAAAAATATCCAAAAAGTAACAACAATATAAATGTATGGCGTCATCGCACGTCATTTTTTACAGTTTTGACAAATAATAAGCTGGGTTGTCATCTGTCAATTTTTTTTTATTGTCTATGGGTACCATTCTATACCCGCGGTTTTCATCTGCGTTCCCACAGAAACCGTCCATTTTCCGGGATAAAAAGTAGCCTATGTTACTCTCCGGTCCCTAAACTATATCTATGCCAAAAATCACGTCGATCCATTCTTCCGTTGCTGCGTGAAAGAAGGACAAACCAACAAACCAATAAACCAACAAACACACTTTCGCATTTACAATATTATAAGTAGGAATAGGGATTATTACTATAACAACAATAATATAAAGGACGCTTTTTCAAGTGAGGTTATGGAAAGGAGCGTTTTTAGCAACGAAATTGATCTGAAATGTTAAGGCATTTGAATTTTAGTTTTTTGGATGCATTTCACTGGTTTGATGTTCCAATTCAAATTCAAAATGCTTTATTCATATAGGCCCCAATGAGCACTCATGAAAGTTAAAAAATGGCTCTAACGGCACCTTTCTGTAACGTTTGTTCATGCTAATCACGGACTGAAACTAATGCTAACATAATTTTAAGTTTTTTTTTCCTTACAAAATTATGTGCTGAATTTTATCGTGCCTATCATAAATGAATTTCAATTTAGAAATTCTTAAATTATACGTTCTCTCCTTCTAAGAATTATTATTATATTGTGAAGTGATGTTTAGTTTTGAACACCCCTTATAAGATATTTTAGTTAAACTCGTCTAAAATGTTTGACTACGGTATGTAGGCAATAACTCCACCTTATGCGTACCGTCGAATGCCTAAAAGGTTTTCTTATGGGCGGTATGACTACACTCTCACAACAAAAGTATTATATTTTTTGCCTCTGATTGTACTAATTTTTCATCGACGAAGAATTGTTTTTTTTTTATTCAGAATATTACACTTGTTCACTGTTATCTTGAAGACTCTCCAACTGTAGTTTTCAGGAAATACGGATGCCGGCAAAGAATTGCATTCTTTTCATGTTGAAGTATAACGCCTGGTGCTGATAGAAGGTATAAGTCAACCATAAATGTGTCAATGGAGGAGATCCATTTGTTTTGAAAATTCCACAATTATAGTAACTGGGCAATGGCAGACGCTGGCAAGGAGTTCTACTCTTTGACAGTGCGATTTATATTTCTCGAAGCAAAACATATAATAGAAGGAATATCAACCATGAATGGGTGACGAAATGCAGAGCGTCCACTTCCCTTCATGACATTTGATGTCTCTGTGGCTAACTTGGGAGTGACCCTGCCTGCAAAATGTGGTGCCCGGGTTCGATCCCTGACCGAGGCAAACTTTGTGTGGTGACTTAATTTTCGAGTCTTGGATGTTTGTGCTGTCCATGCCAACTGTGACACAAAGAATCCTAGCGAGTGCAATAAGTGTGTAAGCATTGTGCGTATCGCGCATAAAGTTGAGGAAATAATAAAATATGCCAAGCTTTCTCTATTCCCCTTCACTTCATTTTCATCTTCATCAAAACCAGTAATAAAATCTCACCGACTTTTATAACCCCCAGATTTTTTCCGGCAGGATAAGCATCAGGGTTATCACATCATGTTTGTGCTCAACCAAACTAATACACTTAGCACATACGTGCTCGCGAATTACGAGCCGTGATTTGCGACAGCCCTATAAATCCGGCTCGGCGAGCTATGGTTTTACCGCAGATTGGGAAGATGCTGGAAGAGATTATAATTCTTCCTTGAATAAGTACTAAACCTAAAACAGGGTCGTGTGGTCCCAGCTAACAATGGTATGGTGGAATGAGCAGCAGCATCCTCGGTCAACATCACCCTCGGTCAACATCATCCTCGGCCAACATCATCCTCGGTCAACATCATCCTCGGTCAACATCATTCTCGGTCAACATCATGATCTAATGCAATCACCATAAGAGTCCTGCCAAGCGTGCTATATTATTGCAAAATCTTCCATTCATAGGAGAAATCACCAGTGGGCATTTTCTGGCTGAGGATGATGATGTTGAGGTTACCATTTCCACTACATCATCACTGAGATAGTGGTCAAATGCTAATCTATCGAGTACAAAAAAATCGCCTTTGATCTTTCGGAAGCATTTAGTAATAAACAATGTCCTATGTCGATACCAACTAAAGCTGTATTTGACGCGAGACATTTCCTCAAAGCGACATCATAGTAAAACATTAAAAATCATGGCAACTTTTGTTATACAGAAGATATAGGCCGTATAGGTTTTCTGTAAATTGAACAGCGTCGTCCCCTGATCGCAATTATAGAATAACCTATACTAACACATTATAGGTAAGCTAAAGTTTAATCAAAATCCAGTTCAGTAGTTTTTGCGTGAAAGAGTAACAAACATCCGTTCATCCTCACAAACTTTCGCTTTGTAATTAATATAAGTAGGATAAATAAATAGAAGAAATCGATTACTTAAAGGCTCTTCCGTTCTACTAAATCGTTGTGTTAAACGCAGCAATATTTTCCGCGTCACTAGCTCGCGCGAACTCATCAAATCTCTCCGTTCTCTCGTCACTTTACGTCCTAGGTCGATACCAACGACAGCTGTATTTGACGCGTGACATTTCCACAAAGCGGCATGATGGCTACTTTTTTTGGCTCCTACTGTATACAAAATTTACACTTTATAGATTCGATAGGAGCCCTGTAAAATTATAATGGGTTTAGTGTGGACTACGATAAGTATAAAGACGGAAGGGTTGAAAACCGTATCTACCGATTTGAGGCGAACAAAGTTTGAAGCAGTCATTGCTTCAAACTTTGGTCGAAGAAGTCAAAATCTCTACTAGGTCACTTCAGCTGTCATAGCTGGGAAGAAGTCAAAATCGCCACATTGAAATATTGGGTCCGTGGGGGCCGGGAGCTCATAATATTTTCAAAATTTTTTCAGAGCGTTTGATTGATGCGACGCGTAACCAAAATGCTGGTAACTATTTGGCTCAACGGATCAGCATTGCGGTTCAACGAGGCAATGCCGCCAGCATGCTGGGTACGCTTCCAACTGGTAGTGGGCTAAAACATTTGGATTATCTATAGGCCTACTAGGGCTTGTAGATTATCCAACTGTTTTTGTAGCTAGCTAGGTTAGATGTAGTGTTTATTTATGTATTAGCTAGTTAATAAAGGCATTTAGCCCCTTAAAAAAATCGCCACTAGGTCACTTCAGCTGTCATAGCTGAAGCGACCTAGTGGCGATTTTGGCTTCTTATTTGTAGGAGATACTACAAATAAGAATTTCAGTCATCTATAGATATAGATAACTGAATATATAGATGACTGAAATCACACAAAAAGTTTGAACTTTCGGGGAAGTGATCGGGGAGTTGTTTCGGGCTACTAACGAAAAAATAATCATTTAAATCTGTTAACAATAATTGGCGGGGAAATCGATTAACATCGCCACAACAAAAGAATACAGATAAATTGAGAACTGCCTCCTTTTCGAAGTGGGTTAAAAATTGATTAAAAGGCTCCCTTTTCTGCCGATTTCATAAAAAAATGTATGGTGTTTGCAAATCCTTATCATTTCACTTCAAACGTTGCGTCCCACCTACGTCATTAAAAATAAGGTACTCGTCCCTCACGTCATCGGGAACGCAAACTTGCCAGTTTGCGTTCCCGTTAACCTCTATGTTAACGTTCTGGGAACGTAACGTCGGTAACTGGTAACATAGACTATAGAATAATGTAGACAGGGCGCTTGGAACCTACAAGCACAGTTTATGAATTGAAAAATTGAATGCTAATGAAGCCACCTATGAAAGCCAGCTCATTGTGAATTAAAAGTTGCATTCTTAAATTCAAATCACAATCATTGACAGAAGCTAATAAAAATCAAAAACGGTTACTTAATTAAATTATAAAGAAAATTGCGATTTAGTTAAAGGAAATAAGATTTAATATTTTATTCAATCTTATTTAGTAATTACTTTGATAACTTTATAGTTAACCTTATTTAGTTAGTTACTTAAATATTTAGATTTAATGTTGAAGTTACAGAATATGATTTATACGTTTATAAGTCATGAAAATAAGATAGATTTATAAAACCCTAGATTTGTACTGCATGATACGCCCAATTTAGTGCCCTTTAGTTACCACCGCCGGTAAGTTCAAAATTTAAAAAATCAGTCAAAAATTCAAATGAAAAACTTCTAATTCAAATTCAAAATAAAAAATTCATCAATTAAACTATTCAGTCGCTAGTCGTAACGTTGTGAGTCATTTAATCAAGAGCACGGTCCATACGAAAATAGACAAAACGAAAAATTAAATGGTTTCTCGATGGTGGAGATTTTCTTAGTTGTCCAATAATGTAAACCAACTTGATGCAGGCTCATCAACAAATGACATAGATAGAAAATCAAATTCGAATCATGTGATTGGTTAACGATCGAATCACTATATTGTCATTGGTTGGCATCCGCCGGGTTTGTTTCCATGATTAGACAAATAAGAAAATTTCCACTACAGTAGGTACATTCGCTCTGTCTGTTATGTTGTCTGTCTGTTATTTCTATGGTCGATAAGTAATCTTTGAAGATGTTACGCGAACGAAAAAAATGGTTTTACGCACATATTGACTTTAAGATTGAGTTACACGTGAAGGAAATGGGGCGGAAGAGTTCTTTCAGGATATGAAATTTTATGAGGTCTACGTCTACCTAACGCGTTCACGGATGGAACAATATCGTGTTTTCTAACAAGCTATAGGCTCTTCACAAGATAACAACTTATCGTGCTACGAATTACGACTAGACTTGACTAAGTAGGACTACTTTAAAGCGATGGAAATTCTTTATACTGTTGGAAAATGAGACGAGCGGATCGTTTGCCTAATAGTCAGCATAATGCCGAAGTGTCACTCAGAACTTTGAAATATACAAAGGCTTGTGCGGCACTGCAGGGCGCTTGTTACCTTGAGAAATTAGGTAGGTATTAGTAGGAAGTAAATTAGGTATTTCACTGGATACTTTGCTCATCAAACAGGAACACATGTAACTCTTGCATATATTGCTTGACGATAGACTACACAAGCAAAGCGGTGGTACCAATTTTATACATAAAAGCTTGTTTTTAACAGACGATTATTATGTTATCATTTAATATTTCATCTCAAATCACTAGCACTTTGGCGCTAACTATCTGAAACAGCACTTAGCTCGAATAAATCTCCAATTAGCGCTCAATCAAAAGACATTTAGGCGGCGAAATAGCATTTTCGTCCGTTTCACATAATTTGATGTTCAGTATTCACAGTCACGGATACGTCGTGTGCTTTTAGCGTTATATAAACAGTATGGGCACTTTGTTATATTTTTATTGTGACCATACTTACAATATTTAAATATTAATTTTGCTACGAAGTAGTTGGCTACTAGTTGACGACACTGTTATTTCTATTACGATTTGCACAATAAACAACATTATTTTTAATTCGTCTATTTATTTATGCAAATTTGGCATCGTTAGAGCCCGTTCCCGTGGACCACATTCTAATCTAGATACACATAATTATACCAATTACCGTCTCATTCACTTCTTGTGAATCTCTCACGGTTTTTCCCGAAATGTATACGTGCCGTAATGCGGCCAAAAAATTCTACACCAGAATTGGCCATTTGAAACTTACCCAAACGAATAAAAAGTAAAACGGGAACAACGGGAGTTCATTACAATTTTGATGATGCCTAAATTATGGTTAGTACCTACCTTCCTAAATCAAAACTTTGTTTAGAAAATAACTCCATGTCATACTTGCTTGGTTTATTACGCGATTCGATGCAAAGCGAACGAGAGCGGACACGAAAGTTAACTAATGTCAGCTACTAGTATAATTAGATAACGTAATGGCCGCCAACCAAAAGTTAGCAGTGTCCATACTTTAATTCACCTATACTGTGCTTTTAGCGAGAGTGCTTTGACGATGTCCATTAGCAACGTACACCGTACAGTGACGTATATCTTAGTAGAGCACAGTATCGCATAGTATAGCATAGCTACAGTGAATTTGAGAGACATGCCAGAGCATTAAAACTGCTGCACAGCTATCAGATGGGGACCTATCATTAACTGTATTACTCGCCGCATAGTGCAGTGACTATTAGTATAGCTTAGAAGCCCTAGACAGGTCATTACCTACGTGTTTAGGGAACGTTTGTTTACTTTAATTACAGATTAAAGCTAATGATGTACTTATCTAAAACCAAATAAATGACAAAGGCGGCAATAAAAGACAATGAACGCTCCAGAAATCCATCGTAAGTCAGTGCTTTTCTAGGTTTAGGTACCCTAAGTTTAGTTGTCGCCATTCACTTAGAGGTCACCAACACATCGTCACTTTTAGCACTGTGAATAGGAACAGGTCTGTGGGTACCTTTTATGCAAACATCGTCATACACGAGCACTCCACAACATTCCATGTAAATGTTCCAAAAACCGTCCATGTATTCTTAGAATTGGAATCTTAGATGGATTACGTGGAATAATAGAAATATTAGATTTCCAAAGGCTCCAAATCTGACCCCGGAAATGGAGTGACCACCTGTATGCTTGAAATTGGACCATTGAACGTTCCACTCCACAACGCGCAGAGCGACGAAATCAGAGTGATCAATGGTGAACTTTACCATCAGATGAGACTGCGGTCAACGCGAAAATAACACAAAAAACAGTTGATAATAATTATATTTATCCACCGCAAAACTAATTATTATTTATTTATCTAAAGTACTAAAAATTATTGTTGGTTTAGTTCTTATATTTAGGCAAACCTGTCTAAAAATCCCTTCAACTTGGTGCCTTAACATTGTCCAAAAATATCCAGGTGATCACTTACGTTAGAAAAACTTTGGCAGTAAACGAACAAAACAACTTCCAGACGAGGGAAACTTTGTACTAAACGTTCCAGTAGAATTCCATGAAAACATTCACCATTTCCGATAGTCTTAAGCAAGTTTGAAAAAGAGAAGTAAATAACAACACAGGAACTTAATTTTACTTACTGCAAACAGAATCAGATGAAGAGAGACTGAAATACTTCTATTTTGAATTATTGTGAAGTGATTACTTAATTAATTCAAAATTTAATGTCACTTACTGCAAAGAGTGTATATTTAGAAAAAAGATAGTAGTAAATAATATGTTCTAAAATAACCGTGACAGTTTAAAACAGTATTCATTTTGTCAATAGTTTACCAAGTAAGTTAGTTAATATGAAATAACTAAGTATCATTTTTCAATTACATTACACTAATTATGTTATTGATGACTAGCTGTTGCCCACGGTTTCACTTCAGGGCATTGCCGCAGAAACCGTGCATTTTTCCGGTGCAAACAGTCTGTGACACTGTATAAGTATGTAAAAAATGGTATTAGTTGGATATACGCCCAACGTCTCAACTAACCTCCCAAGTTTTTACGTTGGGAATTTAAGAATTAAATAATTAATTTATCCATACCTCCCTACTGACGTAGCGGGGACCATAGAGTAGTACTGTAATAAAAGGGGACATTAGGATATTTATTGAGGACAAAAGGACATTTTATCCTGTGTATCGTCGAGCCGCTGCGACGTAGCTGCGCGAACGTAAGAAACACTAAGAAACATACTTTCGGATTTTAATATCAGTTATTTATTTTTTAGTGTTAATTATACCCCATTTCATAATCTTAGATCATTTTTGTAAACAAAGAAATGTCACGAAAAGTCACTGTCAAAGTGACATGCCAGATGGCGAAAACATTTTTCACTTTTGAAAAATATTTTTTTTTCGCCCCATTTTGTTTTCCCGCGGCTTTGCTTTCGCGTGGCACAATTGTAATAAGTTAAATAAAACCTTTTATTAAAACAAATATGATTGCCGTGCCGTATTGATTTGAATTACTGTCTTAGATGCCAATTCTATAGATAGATATGTCATATAATTCTATAGAATACTCCTTTTTTTTGGGGGAGACATGTTAATTGTGGTCTTTCTTGTTATTTTATTCTATGTCTTTAAGAGTTACAACATTACTGATTAACAAACAAATATTCAAACTTTTGGATACATAATATTAGTATATGAAGTAGGATTTTTCAATTCCAAAATGCTAAGAGTAAGATATAGTATTAGGAAGATGTAACAATAACCAACAATTTGTGAATTAATAACCAACAAGTCTAACACCAAAGCACAATTGCACAAACACAGAAAAAAGCAATAGGCATATTTAAGTTCGAGTAAACAAAACCGAATGAAAGGGGAAATGACGGCGGCAGAAATACTTAGACCAGCAAGATACACCCTCCAGTTTGAAGAACAAACAGAACAAGAAAATGGCGACGAGTGCACCAAATGTTTCAAATCTCTGCTGTGTTCCCAGTCTAAGAAAAATAACTACACGTAAAAAAATTCCTTTTATTATAGTTTTGTTTAAAATAACAATCTTGCAAAAACGATTCATTCAAAATGTTTCAATAATTCAAGTTTATCATGTTATAATTTAAAATCAATTAATAATAATGTCTATCATCAAATTATGGATTGCATAGTTTTCTATCAATTTTTTCGTTCTGTCAACACCTTTGTTTACATAAATGATCTAAGATTCTGGAACAGGGTATAAAATAGTTATTAATTTCGGTAGTACATGTACACAACCATTCGGCGTCGATCTCTCTCCAGTACAATTACTCGTTCAAACAGCGTTTTTTCCGAGTTCCGTTTTACAGTGAACTGCAAGTTTAAAGGAAACTTACCGATTCTGGCGGCAGGTGCGCTCGGAGTTTTCTGCTTGGATTTTTCCCTTCTTTTTAAGTTCGAGTAAGTTCTGGTATGTAGTTAGATCCATTTGATTAAGAGTAATTATTAAGTTGTATACTTGAACTAGTAGAACTTGAAAAAGTGTGGCCAAGCGGGAACTCGTGCGATTTTCAATCCGACGCATCATAGTTCGAATCTCGACTCGGCCGCACCAATGACTTATATCAAATTATGCGCGGATTATTCGCACTCGCTCTAAAACGATGAAGGAAAACATCGTGAGGAAACACGCAGGGGCGTATTTACCCTAGGGCCAAAAGGGCCATGGCCCGGGGCGGCAGCCTGCTAGGGGCGGTGCAAGCAGAAGAAATTTACAAAAGACTACCTAACTAAGGCTCTTATTAATGAACAGTGTTAAACTGTGTCTCTTGTGTTTTGTCTCTTTCGATTCAGTTTAAAATAGTAAAAAAAGGGCGCCAGGGCCTGCAGGCCCAGGGCGCTGAATCCTAAAATACGTCACTGGAAACACGCATGTTCAAGAACCAGAAAATTCGAGGATATGTGACATCCACCAAGCCGCATTGGGCCTGCGTGGTGAATTATGGCCCATACCTCTCTCTCTCTCTGACAGAAGTCAGAAGGCCGGTATCCCAGCAGTTGCAGTGGGAGCGTAAGAGGCTGATAATAATACATGAACTAGCTGCGCTAAAGATGATTGTTAGTGGGAGGACTAACTCTTCTGCGAGTGTCCGTCTGGGTTGTTACCACCGCTTTGCTCGTGAAGTCTGCCGCCAAGCAGTAGTGTGCAAGCATTACTGTGTTCCGGTTTGATGAGCAGAGTAGCCCGTGAAATTACTGGGCTTATGAGGCTATATAGGTACTTAATATTTCAGTCAGGGTAACGAGTGCAATGAAAAAGCTCACACCTAAATCAAAGGTTCACACAACACTTTGGTTCCATCTTGGTACATCTTGGTTAGATGTTTGTTTACCCTTACCAAAAGCTCTTTGTAGGATTCCCACAGACCGCAGTCACCAGTCACAAATGACTTGAAAAAAATTGTTTTTATTCCTGTGTTCATTGTTATTCATAAACCATGTACAGCCTATTTTGAACCGTCTTCCAGTCTCGCTTTCCCTAAAAACTTTTTCAAATCCCAACAGAAAGTATTCGGACCTGAGCAACATTAATACACCCATTCTCTACCATTACTCTGAAATGTTTATAAAAACCAAAAACGCTGCTCTCTGTTTAATTAAAATTGTAATTTATGCAAGCACCTTGCGCGGTGGGAGTGGGACATAAGATTCTTGTTTTTCCACTCTCAATCTGTTTAATGGCAATGGAAATGAAGTGCAGGGGTGTATTATTGAAGTCACTCGATATGAGAAAGTATCGTACGCTTTTAATCAGGTTAAAAATTAGCTAGTGTTGGCTATTGGTATAGTACTCGGGTATGATGTAGCTTTCTATTAGTAAAAGTATCATTAGAATCGGCCAATCGGCTTTAGATATAATTAGCAACAAAATAATAAAATAATAGTGCATGATTTAAAAAATAATTCACCGACTTGGTTTAAAACTCAGATCAGACAAATAAGGGAGATATGCCCGTTCGCGTTAAAAATATGTCTACGTTTTTCATAAATTTTTTTCTCCATTCTGCTAAAACGCTTAATGCAAAAACTGTAAGTACGGCACACCCATATTTTTACGCACACTAAAAGACTTACAGCCACACAAACTAATTAATAGTCCAAAAAAATGGGGTACCAAGGCCGTTTGCAGGGTGAATTCGATTAAATGTATGGCCTATTTAGGCCTGATGCTTTCGCACCCGCTACGTACTTACCTCACGTACATACGTCTCATTGTTTGTTTGATCATAAAAATATATCGTCCACTCTGAGAATAGTCCTATTTTATTACACTTCAAGGCACTAAATCGGAGCGAGTGCTTACGTAAATGTATCGACTGAAATAATATTTACGTCGCTGAAAAAAATATTTTCAGGTTCAAAAAAATGTTGTTGAAAGTTTAGTTCGCTTCCTGCTTTTAGTTGGTTCATGTTTCGCTGGTTTTTGTAGTGGTTTAGAGAAGGGGTTAAAAGCTAATTAAATATTTTAACGTATGTTATAAAGCGGAGCCCATCGGGAGCGTACATTTTAAAACTGGCCACTTTTTTCTCTTCTTATTGGCGGGAATTAGACATTTGTTATCTGTTGTTATTGCGATACCAATGCGAAATCATGAGATAAAGTTGATTTATTTTAACCTTTGACGATGTAGTCGAAGATCTATACAAATAAATAAAATTTAAGTGACTTTTTGTAATACTTATCAAAATAAAAGCTTTTCAGTAAATGCGTAGTTTATAACAAAAAACCATTTTTATCATTTTTGTCTAGGTGTCTGTCTATTTGTTCCGACTAATATCATAAAAAGCTGGACCAATTTTAACGGGTGTTTCACTGGCAGATATAAGTATCAGCTAAGGCTGATGTTATAAAGTGTCACTTAGGCTACGTGGTCGAAACCACGGGGCACAGCTAGTTTTAACATAAAAATAAATGTTTACGATCATTTTAAACAAACCTAAATTACAGCGAAAACGACAACAGATCATGACAATGACTCAATTAACTAAATCTAATATCCTAAAACATCAGTTCCCTGAATCAAATCTCCATAACCTGATTGTATCGTGTCGGAGTCCCTTAAAGGGCCGAATAAATAGGATTATTCCTCGAAATCCATCTCCGACAGGCAATGGCTTGGATGAAATATTTATACAGATTTTGGTTCATGAATTTGGCAGAATTTGTTGTACCTACGCATTTTTACTAAATCTGTCGCGAAGCACATTTGTTTCTTGATGCTGCACTCGAGAGACAGTTCCATTCTACTCATGGTATGTTTCAACTTCGACCGTATCGTCACTTCATCCTGCAGATCTACAAATCCAATTTCAAAGAGGAAGAGATTTGCTGTGCTAAGTCTCTACTGTTCCAGTCGCTTGGCAAAGCTGATCTGATGCTGATCCAGACGTGCCCACGTTCGTAGCGAAGCAGCTGCATCGTCTACCACCGGTTACTTTCGATTACGTGGACGTCACCAAACTTCTCAGGGATATCACAACTCTGAAGTTCAGCCTGCCCGAGGTGTTGAGGAAGTCACAATCGGTAATTTGCGGGCTGAAGATAGTATCTTTGCTAACTTCAGCCCGTTAACTACTAACACTAGCTACCAACACTATTTCGGTAAGTAGGTCACCCAGTTCACAAATTTGAACACGTGGTCGTGGTGCGCAAAATGCATCAATAGACAGTTTTGATGTGTCACCGGCTGTCGTCAACTCAAGTGATGCCCCTGCCCCGCCTCCCGCCACCAGCCCTTCTGCTCCGGAGGTGTCGACGTCTCATGATAGCGCGTCGACCTTACGCTGCTTTTGTCGCTGCCGCTAGCCCACCTGCTCGCCTCAATCTGTGCGGCCCAAGGAAAAAAGAGAGAGTCTCCGAGAGAAGGCTGAATCCCAGTAGTAAGAGCGTAAATAAGCCTGATGATGCTCCTTTCCTTCGGCAATCAGGTAAAAAGAGCCGGTTCTAAACAAAAGCATTATTCACATTTTTAAACCAAGGACTCTGTGTCTCCATATTTCATCAAAGGGCATTAGGCTTAAATGTACTTTGTATTTCGATACCCTTTGGCCCTTTATGGGGTCCCGATAATTTATAGGTTATTGGGATTCAAGGTTTGGACTTCGATGGGATGGAAAGGCTTTTTATGGACTTCTCAAATAAATTGGAGCTATCAATAGATTTAACGGTTCCATTGCTAAAATGCCCAAACGAAATGTACCGGAAGATTTTTATCAGACTGTCGAAAGAAAGGACCCAATGTTTTTAGAGCGTATATGTATGTGTGTCTATTTTATTAGCATGCTCTGTTACCTACACGGTTTGACGTGGTTCCCATAGAATTTTTAAATTTAAAATCTTTTCAATTCTACTTGTACTCAGGTGGGTTATTATTTTATTTTTTGTAATTATTTCATTCGGGGATCATTTTGGAATTACAAAGTGCTAACACGAGGTGTAATTGGAACTTGCGAACTTTGGAACCTAATAACGACTTTTCGTGCGTCAGAACATTTGTTTTACTTGTAAGCTTCTAAATACTTAGTAAGAATCTAAAGTCTTTTTTAATGCTAACACAATCACACTCCTGCACTAGGATTCCCTGTGTCACAGGAGGACACATAGATACACGACATCAACATCTAAGACCTGAGAACAAATGCGAAAGTGTGTTTGTTGGTTTGTTGATTTGGTGGTTTGTTGGTTTGTCCTCCTTTCACGCAGTAACGGAGCAACAGATCGACATGCTTTTTGACATAGTTATAGTTTATGGACCGGAGAGTAACATAGGCCTCTTTTTATCCCGGAAAAATGCACGGTTCCTGTGGGAACGCGGGTGAAAACCACGGGCAGAAGCTAGTGTATATGTAAACACTCCTTGCTTGGCCAGTCGCGTATCAACTGCGTATCTATATTGTGTGCCCTATTATAAAGTAAAATTGCAAAGCTCTTAAGGATGTTGGTTAAAAGTAGATTATTACTTGACGAGCTCACATTCAGCCGGCGAGCCATCGAAACGAATTGTTTCAGACAAAGAGGTATTTTCACAACATTTATCTGACGGAAATTTCTGATAATGTCCTGGAGAGTTCTCGTTTGTGCGGACGTGGAGATAAAATCTCTGGAAACGGAATGCAATCTCCTAAAATCCAATTAAATTTATCTATCTATATCCCTTTTTTAAGTTATGTGCAACCATTATTGTGTTCTGGTTTGAAAAGCAGAATGGTCAGTGAAATTACTGGGCTTATGAGACTTAATACCTAATGTCTCAGGATAAATAATGGCACAAGCCAGTGCCACGCAGGCCTATTTATTTCAAAGTTCTGATTGGCACTACAATTGTTATATATGGACTAGCGTTATGCTTACCATTAGGCAAACGCTTCATTACACCAAACTGATATTACTGCTTGACGGTAGACTATGGTCAACAAAGCGATGGTACCCACCTAGACGGACACTCGCCAAAGAGTTAGTCCTAATACCAACTTGTAATAAAATGGCATGCATGTTGGTCTTACTGATATGCCCTTTTTTAAATCAAGAGTTGTATTTCATCGAACGTACTTTGCATTTCGATGTCCACCAAGACAGAAACTCAAAGAAGGGTTTGCGACCTGGTAAAACGTCTTGCAGCTGTTTATGAAGAAACTAACTTCTGCCCGCGATTTTCACCCGCGTTCCCACAGGAACCGTGCATAATTCCGGAATAAAAAGTTGCCTATGTTACTCTCCGGTCCACAAAATATATCTATGCCAAAAATCACGTCGACCCGTTGCTCCGTTACTGCGTGAAAGAAGGATAAACCAAAAAATCAACAAACACACTTTCGCATTTATAATATTAGTAGGAACTAGGATTATTACGATTAGTAGGATTAGTAGTATAGTAGGATTAGTAGGATAGTAGGATTAGTAGGATAGTAGGATAGTAGGATAGTAGGATTAGTAGAATAGTACGATTAGTAGGATAAAATGCAATCATGTCTAGAATGAGTCTTCCAACATTTCTTTAGGTCATCGACAAACACTGTCACTTCCATTATGGTCTCATCTTGCGGTCCATTGAACTCAACAGACAAAAGATTTATTCCTAACAAAATATTGTTCGAGCAAAACTTTGTTTTCATTGTGATAAATATGATTTTAAGCTTTGTCTGTGAGGTTGGCTTGGAAAATCTTATTACGCAAAACATCTTAAATTAGATAAAATTAGGTAAGACTTAGAAGTAGTAGAAGAACATAATTCAAGATTCTATCTTTATGTGTGTATTAATTCTTTTGTTTTTGTGTTATGTATGTAGATTATAACAATTATTTATTTAGTTATCTATTTATTAACATATTTATGTTTGCATATTATTCTTATATTAAATAATAATAAGCTAAGTATTTTAAGTATATTGTATTCAGCACAGATTAATTTATAGTCTTTGGTATTCAGCCTCCTATTTCAGGCTTTGGCTGAAAATCAGCGCTGAATGTTATTTGACAATCAGCTTATTGCTGAGCCACGGCATTTTCAGCACTACTTTGTTTTTTTTTGTTTGTATGTGTAGTGTCTTAAATTGTATGTAAATATTCTTCTCATGTATGTATGTTTTTCTATGTACCTGCTTCTATATTTACATTGTGTGTGCTGAATAAATGTTTTTCTATTCTAATCTATTCAATACATATTATTGTCATACAATGTGTACTGCTTTTCATCTACGAGGAGGAATGGAAAAAGATGTACATATTTGGAACAGGCACTAAGAGTCATTTAACTTTCATGAGCACTCTCCTAGGGCCCATTTGAATAAAGAATTTTGAATTGGAATGGAATCTGAATTTCCATATTGAAAGGTAATAAATGACATAATCAGTATCTTTTTACACGACTGCACAAGACGTGTGTATGTGTTTAGGGTTCATGTACGTATGAGAGTTTCTTTATTCAACCAAAACTTGTACAATGTACATGCCTGAACAGATTTGGAGGTATGGGTTATCGTTAGAATCCTTACATCATCCCGGGTGACACTAGCTAGGGCAGTCGTGTTTTTTATGTAACGTAAGTTACAATGACTTGTTATACTTATTGAGATGAGTTTTTATATTGAGTTTTTTATATGTTACTAGCTTCTTTCTGCCCGCGGTTTTCACCCACGTTCTCAAAGGAACCGGGCATTTTCCGGGATAAAAAGTAGCCTATGTTACTCTCAGGTCCATAAACTATATCTGTGCCAAAAATCAAGTCGATCCGTTGCTCCGTTACTGCGTAAAAGAAGGACAAACCAACAAACACACTTTCGCATTTATAATATTTGTATATTAAGTATGTTATTATTTATCGAGGGCATATAGACAAACTCAATATGACTGGTTTTCTATCCTTGTCCAATAATGTAAACAAACTCGGCGGATGCCAACCAATGACAGAAACAGTGATCCGGTCGTCAACCAATGACGAGATTCGAATTTGAATTCCTATCTATGTCATTGGCTGGGGAGCCGTCAAGTTTAAATCATTAGCCAACTAAGAATATCCTAACAGTTCCTTAACAAAAATTTACAAACCCCTTTATCTTAAAGTCAAGAGACAGAGTGTCAGGAGACTAAACCAGTAATTTAATTTCAGGTTGTTCCTTTGTGGCAAATTCCACAACTTTGAGAAGGCTTTGAGTTAGTTTGTTGGGAAATCAATATTGTTGGTATTTGCTCTAAGGAATGTTTACATAAAATTATTTCCTCGTAATTATATTGAATTCTATGGAGCCATATTTGTTATTTGCAAAAGCGACAAAACAAAGCAACCCAATGTTGAAGTATAATATTATTTGATTCGAGTTTCCGATATTTCGGTGCAGTCGCAAACGCCATGATTGCGTCTCTCAGCCGCCCGAGGCCGCCGGCCGGTGTAGAGAGACGAGGAGGCGGGTGCAAAACTGATTCGACCTGATGTTATATTGGCCCTTAAGCGACAATGTGGTCGGTATGCAAACCCTAGATTAGAACTGGCTAGATTGGAACTGGCAAGTGCAGCTGCCAGAACACACCTATACGTGCTTAGACAAGTTTTCTACTTGAGGGTGGGATATAGCCAGCTGAGCACTTTAAAATGTCGTACCTGGTGGTAAGACCGATTGGTATCGATCTATTACATCGAGATACTAACCCCGAGAGATGAGATACTAACCCCGAGAGATGAAATACTATACTATCCGTTTTCACAACAATGTATTGATTTTGCTACAATTAATATCAGCGGGGAATCGGCGCGAGGCGATGGCTTAGCCAATCAGAGCGCATTATGTCTAGGCAAAAATGGTGGAATTCGTTTCGTGCAAACCAAACGTCACTGCACCTCTTGAAGTTAGTATCTCGATGATTTATCACGATGTTTTCCTTCACATAAATTTAAAGCTCATTTGTAGGATGTGAGCCATCGACCTACAGATCGGTTGCCGATATCTATGAAACACTAAGGCCTGTGCGGCACTGCAGTGCGCACGTTACCCTAAGACATTAGGATATTTTTAAGTCTCATAAGCCCAGTATTTTCACTGACTACTTTGGCTCATCAAATGGGAACACAGTGATGCATGCACATTACTGCTTGGTGGCAAACTTCACGAGCAAAGCGGTGCTAACAACCCAGACGGACACTCGCAGAAGTTAGTCCTACCACCTAGTAAACATATGTGTATCATATTGGCCGACAATATTATTTCATACTGTCCTGATATAAAATATTGTCCTACGTCACACTTTGTTACGTATAATATTTTTAATGGTCTTGCAATGAAGACGAAACAGTCAGTGGTCACTGGTCAAACCCTACGTTTCATGGTATTACAAAACTCTAAATCCCGTTCAATAAAACCATTCAGGATATTTTGGGTCATTTATACAATCCGCCACAAAAAAAACTATTTAAGTTTTTTCTCCGAACGAAAGGTCGAATAAAAATACCACACAACCTAGCAAGATAGACCCCTCACCCTCCAAACAAGCGCAATATCTGTTGAGAAAAAGGTTCGATTTCCCTTCAATGCAGCATCGGAGGAGCTCAATAAAGATTGGTTACGAGTTACCATATCGCACTAAATAACAAACCTCTAACGGCGCGATAAAATTCGCAACAAAGCCGAAAAGGGGGCGATGGTTTTTCTTGATCTTTTTTGGCAATTTGAACTTTAGCCGCTCGTGATAAGGCTTAGATAAATGTTGGTTGGGAAACGTAGATGTCTGATAAGAAAACGCTATTGAAATCGCCGAAAGGGTCCGAAAGGTCGCTTTTCCGAGTGAGACTCCATTTATTTTGATCTTGAACGACATTTTGAGGAAACACTTTCGGGAAGTGTGATTTCTATAACAGAGGGTGTGTTGAAATATTTGTTGGTTGTGAATACGTCTTTTTATATTTGAAGCGATCATGGCTTAGGTTTTTTTTTATTTTAATAGGCTTTTTTGTACTGTTGAATAGCAAGACGAGCTGGTCGTTTGCCTGAGGGTAAGCATAACGTCGGCCCATAATAATGGCAGTGCCACTCAGAACCTTGAAAAACAAAGGCCTGCGCGGTATTGCAATGCGCTCGTTACCCTGAGGCATTAGGTATTAAGTCTCATAAACCAAGTAATTTCACTGGCTACTCTGCTCATCAAACCGGAACACAGTAATTCTTGTACATTACTGCCTGGGTGGCAGACTTCACGAGCAAAGTGGCGGTACCAACCCAGAGAACACTCGCAGAAGAGTTAGTCCTACCACCTAGTAAAAGTTCGTTTTGTAGAATTGGGGCCTATTCGCCTGTTGAAGAGCAACTCATAAGATCCTAGAAACTCGTGATGCTTACTATCAGGCGTACAGCAAGCTCGTCTCCTCACCAAATAGGATAAAAAAGGTGGCCCATAAATGTCAAGTGCTTCAATACGTAATGCCCTATAGACCCCGTTCTCTCTCTTTTATTTCCATTCCTTAGCTTTTCGTTTTGCGGTTTGTAAACATACGATGCTCACACACGCACGTTTCCCAAGAGATACCTACTACGCAGTTCGAGGTATATTATTACTTTGAATCCTTAGAATAAGTACGTATGGGTAGAAGATTATTTCCGAAAACACGTGCCAAAAGTATATACTACGAAGGCGTAACTAAACTGACATACATAGATACAATTTTATATAAGATTATAGCTATTAAGATTCTAAATTAATTTGAAGTAGGTTAGAGGTCTACATCTATGTATATTACAATTATTGTTAAAACTAGTTTATTAACAATAGTTAATTAATTTCACAATCGGAGTAGACGAGATCCCACAAGCAGCACCCGTTCACGAGTGGGACGCATGTGCCAGCCATCGCTCTCCTCAACCATTTGAGATGGAAGATGGCAACCCGCCACACTACTCTACTGCAAGCGGAACACCAATACTTTGCATTTTATAAGCTTTGTGGCAAAGCTTACCAATATTGGTACACTTTTTTCAACCTCACTTTCTACGAAGGCAGATTTTTACTTTGACAAATCGATTTTGACGTGCGCAACAGTTCAAATGTTCCCGTTCGTATATTTTACAAAGTGGAATAGAATGCGGGGACTCACACTGATTGATTCGCCTTTATGGTAATGACTTTAGGGATCTTGCCCCTTTGATACACTATAAGTATGTACAACGAACCTTTTACGTAAGAACATTTATTCGTATAGAGGTATACCAACGACGCAGCTCTACTTGTACTCCCGTACTATACCATGAAGTCCGATGATGTTGTGGAATACATCAGGCTGAAAACCAAGCTCACTTTGAGAATCCCACCACAAGACGAATTTTAATTAGGTATGTTGTGGTGAGTGTGCCAACTGTACAGCTGTTGACCTTCACTAACGTGGAATGTGTCGTGTTCCCGCACTTCAGAGGCCGGCTTCCTGACACGGTGTTGCGCACAGATTATTTGGATTTATAGTCTTTGGTGTTGCGTCACGGGTCGCCGACAGGTGCTATTCGTGATCATGCGATGATGTATGTAGCGTAAAGCGGATCAGTCGTCACTTTGAGCCCAGGCAGGGAGTGAATGAGACAGCACTATATGGCCGTAATGCTGTCTTGGTCTATTTTGAGAACTTCTGTTGTACATCAAGCCGCGCTTGCGCGTTTATGCTTCGTAATCCGCGCTTGTTGCAAAGTCATGCTTATTTTGACAGCAAAACGAAAACGCACGTCTATGGCCATATGGCCATAAGAACCGATTCTGTTTTATATTTCAATGTGCAGAACCCGGAGCCAAACAGAAAGGTACATTTAACGCGATACGATTAATCCAGCTGCTCGTCGCAGTCAGCGCAGGAAATATAATTTATTTGTGAAGTTTATAATGAAATAGTCCCCGAGACGTTCGCGTTCGTTATACACTGAGATGGCGAGGTTATGAAAATAAGTGGCACTGACGATGTGGTGTACTGGGAGATAATAATCGAGTAAACTTACGATACAGTACCTATTAGTAATACTTAGTGACGTTGAATAATTGTGTCATGAAAATGTCCTGTTTTGTGTCCAGTGAAATTACTGGGCTTCTCAGGGTATCGAGCGCACTGCAATGCTACACAGGTCTTTAGTGTTTCAAAGTTCTGAGTGGCAATGCTGCGTTATGCTTACCATCAGGCAAACGAGCGGCTCCTCTCGTTATCGAATAGTAGGTATAAAAAAAAACTAATAAATAGGTATACAAGTCGATGTAACAAAAGCTACATTACATTCTACTATCCTACTAATCCTATCCTACTAATATTATAAACGCGAAAGTTAGTGAGGATGGATGGATGAATGTTTGTTACTCTTTCACACAAAAAGTACAGAACGGATTTTAAATGAAACTTTACAGTAATATAAGCTTATACATCAGAATAACACATAGGCTACAATTTATAAAGATATTTACCACGTGGGCGAAGCCGCTGGCGGAAGCTAGTAAATAAAAGATACGACTGCCCCAGCCAGTGTCACTCGGGATGATGCGTAAGGATTCTAACGATACCGCATACAAATCTGTTCAAGCATTTAAAAGTTATGCTTGAATAAAGGCACTTGCGGATTCCCTGTGATAGGAATCGTAATTTCTTTATTCTCACACAAACCTAAATTTTTACTATTATAGGCGAAACAAGGAACGTTTTCCTGTAGATATAGTTTTTCACGAAATGTATGGGACACATATGCAATTTCTAGCAATGTACTAAAGAAAAATCACTACATTTCAAGACTACTAAGTACTAAAAAACACAATAAAAATTATTCCTACATTTAAGTGTATGGATAATTTTACTACATGCAGATGTAAATCCCTAAAAATTGTTTTAAATAATAGTAAGTACCTAAAAATATTTAAAGTATTCCTACGCAAAGTTTCATGCATTTTTTACATCTTTCTAAACGATATGAACCTTAAAAATTAGTGTGTTTAGCGTACTGCTACGTCGAATAGCATACTCGCTACGTCAAATAGCATACTCGCTACGTCAAGTAGCGGATCGGCGGCGTCAAAGAGTTCAAAGACCAGTGTATCTCAAGCTCAAGCCCGCTCAACGTCGCGTTTCGTTGAAGCGCGAAATGGGACGAGCAGAGTTGTTAGCAGTCTGTCTTCTAACAAAAAGAGTACTAGCAACTTTACTGAAACAACACTTAACTAGACGAAACAGTGACTGGGCTTACCCGAAATCACTGTTTCATCTAGTTAGTATACACAGGAACTCCTGTTTTTTTTATACGATTGGATAAAGAGACGAAAGTGACTTGTAATGCCATTGCACTCATAACTTTGAAACACAAAGGCCTGCGTGGCACTGCATTGCGCTTGCTTTACCCTGCGACCTTTGATATTAACAGTCTGACCACAAAAAAATAAACACTTTAAACCTGTGTTAAAAATAATAAATACATCAAGAAATATTAATAATAAAATATTCATATTATTAATTATTCTAAATTCAATCCGTATTGAATTTGGATTGCTTTATCGCTTTGTCATGGCTTTAATGACACTCGCAAGATTAAAACAAATCCATTGACTTTTTTAAGAATCATCAAAATCGATCTACGCGTTTGGTCTCTAGAGCGTCACAAAGAAACAAACATACGAAGGCTGATAAACAAATGCGTCGCGCAGTCGGTATGTGTTATGGTCTTAGAATTAAATCACATCTGATCACATTTAGAAATGTGTAGTACTAGGTATCTTTCGAAATGTGTATACTTACTTAATTATAAATACGTACCTTACGTACTGTTCAGGTGGCTGTATTTATCCAAGACTCTTCTCTCGCTTCGCTGGAACTATGAAATTGTTTTTTATGGAGTTTATTCAATATTGGAGTTCTGTTGGATAAAGTATGCTGTTATACTGTTTGCGCCTCCCTGAACAGTTGCAGTGTGAATTTAAAATGCAGTTCTTGCTGTACCTATAGAAGAGAGTTTAGACTTGTGAAGGCTCATCGGATATAAGAAATATATTTTAGAAAAGATATTGTGATAATCGTTCTGTGGCTGTATGTTACTAAACTTGACTTCAGGTGCCTTACTCCCTAAAACGAAAGTCGAAGCTTCGGCTGACGGATCGGCATTTTCCTACTGAGAAAGACAAAATGTCAAAAGCGAACATCGAGTTGAACGTTGGATCCGAAACACTTTCATAGTAGGAAAACTGCGATCCGTCAACGGAAGCTTCGACGTTCGATTTACGGAGTAAGGCCCCTCACCAGTATTGCCAAGTGTGACGATTACGTAGGTTAATGGCCTGAATGTTCTCTCACTGAAACAGTATATATACGATATCAAGGCAAATTGAGCCCAACGGCGCGGAACGCAATATCGCGCACTACCTAGCACCGAAATTTGATAACAGACGGGAATATCATTAACTACTGGTTTGATTGATTTCTGACACCTAAAGATGAATTACGTAGTATTATCTACCTGTAAGCCAAACTGAAACCTCTAAAATATAAATTAAATAGAACATATAAGATAAATCGTTAACCGTAAACTGAGTTTTACCAGGTCGAGGACTAAGGACGGCCTTAAACGCTAATGCATGTTTGCGTGATGCTGTCAAAATAAGCAGGGTTATGCAACAAGTGCGGATTTCGAGGTATTACACGCGGACGCGTGGCTTGAAGTAAAGCTATCCCACGTATCGCATCTTCGACCACATGATCGCCGAGGTCAAGCGATAATCGAAATAGAAAAGTTAAAAAACAATCAGATATGTACTCATAGTAATAATTACGAAGCCAATCTAAAAGACAGCTCTTTCAGCTCGCCATTTATAAAATGTAAAGTGACAATCACACCACAATCGTGTTTTCACCGCAACCTTTAAAAGTGAAATGTTTTTTATTTTAATAAAAAAGATATACAATCCCTCAAACACATAAAAAAACGTTTATGAAGCCAATTACGGCGTTGTTCACAATTTCGCACACCATTTCCTTTTTGTCAAGGGATCTTTGTGGTCGTAATTCTACGTAAAAAAAGTCGACCGCGCTATGTGACCCCGAGGATGAAATGTCATGTTTTTTTTCTGGAATTAACCAGATGTAAGGGATATTTTGCTCAGATCAAAAAGTAGGTATTGTAGGTGCAAACCATTTTGGCTCCGCTTGGCTGATCGACTGATGGTAGGACTAACAGCTCTTCTGAGAGTGTCTAATGAAGCTAATGTCTAAAGGGCGCACTGCAGTGCAGCGCAGGCCTTTAATTGTGTTCTGAGTAAACTCACGGAAATTCATCATAAAATTCATATCCTTTTATGCAATTCAGTTTTTACGTAGCTTTTATTCCACAGCAGTAGGAGTGATATTCGAATGATAGCAAGCGTCAGAACTGCCGCAGAGCAGTAACTGGTTTGAGCTGCAAAGCCACTGGGGCTAGTGAAGGTGCCGTTTAATCCGCTCTCGTCAAACCTCAGTGGTTTAGATTGGTAGCAATGAATTTATATGTTTGGAGACTTAGGTAAACTATTTATTGAATCATCACAAGTTAAAAATGAAAGACCTTATAAGTGCTACCGCACATTGGGCCTCTTAACGCGGCCACTAACGCGACCAAAACCTGCGGACTACATTTTTCATATCGGCGGTTTATGCGTAGTGTGTGCCGATATACGGTGTACACTGAGCATTTGGGCGTTTGTGGCTGGCCTTTAGCCCACACTCGACCACAAACGACAGCTTCTCTCCGCCCGCACAGAATAGAGAGAACAGAAGGGGCGCCACTGGTGATGGTGGCCTCGTCTACTAGCTGCGCTCTGTGGTCCAATGTGCGGCTGCACTTCAAGCAAGTCTGTAGCCAGGAAATCACTAAATTCGAGCACTGGTCAAAAGACAAATAGTAACAAAATAGCAAAACAAAGAGGGTTCAATGAATGATATTTGTTTAATGGACTGGTTGATAATGTTAACCGTCCCGGTAAAAGAAAAAATCGCGATAACCGGTGGATGGCGTTGCAACAATTTTTCCTCTATCCCAGTACCAGGCTAGCGGCACCAGGGCGGATGGGACCAAGCCCGGGGTTCGTACAGAGCCCGCCCCGCTCGCAGTGGATGTCCCGTCTCGCGCATGGTTCATGTCGTGTGGTCCCTCTACACGTTTCGCTTGATCGGAGAGACGGCTTTAATTACCGTTCCTAATCCACCTGGGACTGATTTACAATCACAGGTACAACGCGATCGAATAGAAAACCGACACCGAAATGACGTATGTTCCAATGTAACGTACCTATAGTACCTACCTATACAAAATTTTCATAGTGGTAGAGCTTTTTCTAGTGATTATCTGGCTAGCTACGACCTTATCAAATTCAAAATCTGTCGCCTGGCTTGGCGATCAATCTGTATTTCTGCCTGTGATCTGTCTAGAGTCTATAAAAATGTGCTGTGGTGGAAATTAATATAGTCTTATAGATACTGCAGTCAACTGTCTTATAGGTATACCTACTAGCTGCTGCCAACTTCAACTTCAGCCCAGTTCACAGCCACTTCTGCGAGTGTCTCCGTCTGGACTGGATGGGTACCCCGTATACCAATGTTTTGCTCGTGTAGTCTGCCGCTAAGTAGTAATACCTACGCAAGCATTTACTGCATTCCGGTATGATGAGTACAGTGGTCAGTAAAAATACTGGGCTTACCTAATAACTTAGAGTAATGACCACACTGCAGTGCAGACTGCAGCCAAGTCCTTTTGTGTTTCATAGTTCTGGGTAGGCGCTAAACACGAAAATATGCAACAGTAACTATCCTTTTTAAACTTTCGCGAATTGAATTCATTGTATTAAGACAAAAACGGGTCTTTTCGCGCACAAATAAAATCAAAATATAATTTTGACTATCCTCGACGTTTCGATCAAGTTGCATTGATCGTGGTCACGAGAAGACAGTCTTCTATACCTATTCGATACCTATCATAAATAGAAGACAGTCTTCTCGTGACCACGATCAATGCAACTTGATCCAAACGTCGAGGTTAGTCAATATTATATTTTGATTTTATTTGTGCGCGAAAAGACCCGTTTTTGTCTTAATACAAGTAACTATCCTATTACGACAACTAATGGTTAATGAATCACTAGAGTCTAAATAAGACAGATATCTTCGAGACAAGCGGAGCGATAAATTGAACTACGGACTTAAACTAAATTTAGAGCCAGTGACATGCGATCTTAATTGCTGCGGGCTCTCTGACTCCAATTTACAAGCATTGGACTTGGTTGGATGCTTTTCAGGCGATTTTAAGCTTTAACTCCAGCTAGTTACGGTCGATTTCTTATTGCATGGCGAACTTTCCCAGGATTTAAGGCAGGTTGTTTGGGTAAACACTTCGGCGGATTAGCAGACGTTAATGTTTTGGTTGAGTGGATGCTTGACTTGAGCTCGACGTGAATGTATAAGAATTTGCTGTCTGTTTAACTGTAGCTAGTTTCCTTTTAGTTGAGATCTATTTTGTACCATAATTAAAATTGAATGAGATTCTCGAATCAACTACTTCTAAATAGTACCTACACAGTATTGTTATCACCGGCAATAGTAACCTATCATTTTGTATTTTTTTTATTGGAAACATTGCAACTTCTACAAACATATATTTTTGGTTGGAAAAGATAGTGCAGAACACTGGTTCTACACTATGTTTTCCACTGCACTGGCAATGGTAGGACATTTTGTAGGGATAACCTGCTGTTCAAAATCTGTCATCAAGCGCATATCGGCCTGTACCAGCAGCTGCACTTGAGATCCAGTCTTTCAAGTTTTAATGCGTTTATACGACATTTGACCACATCGCTACTTAGGTACTTAGCAACAGTTGAAACAGTGGTGAAAAGCAGGCCTACCTAAAGTGATAAAGAAATATTTCGTGCGTCAGAGATCAGAAATAGTAGGTATGTAATAGAAGTTCAATAATATTAGATAAAATAAAAGTTAAAATAATAAGACGAAAAATTGCATCAAAACTTTTATATATTTCAGGAACACACGTTCTGCCCATTTAAACCTCGCGTCGCTAATCAACAAGTCATAGCCGATAACAACAATAATTTAGCTTGGTTGCTTGCTAATAGGCAGGGTTTCAAGCAGATGGCAATTTTCCAAGACCATACTGTTTCTGATTATATAGTCACTGAACTTAGCTACTTTAACGATTGAAGACTTCCAGAATGGCACGACTATAATGTTACTAAGTAGTAGATAAATATACTCATTCGTAATAATGTTGTTATGCAAATACCATTCCATGAAGTTTAGTACTCATTCTTTTTCTGATCGATACACCGTACACGTTTATCTGACACAGTTATAATAAGTTTAACTTGTGTATATGTGTGTCTGTCTGTGGCAGCGTAGCTCCTAAACGGATGGACCTATTTTGACTTAGTTTTTTTTTAATTAAAGGTGAAGGTCAAAAAAGAGCAAAGTTCGCTAACCTATTATATCAGCCTCCTGCCCATGAAAAGATTTGTACAAAAGAAATGTTTATAATATGTGTATATCAATCTATAATAATTTACCTAATGACATTAAGATCTTGGACGGTAACAAATTTAAAAAATCATTGACTGAATGGCTTCTTACAAATTGTTTTTATAGTCTTAAGGAATATATGGAATTTTGTAACTAGAATTATTTATAAAACATTTGCACGTCTGCTTGCAGACCAAATACATTGTACCAACAATTAATTTTTAGATCCTAATTTTCATGTATTTTGGCAAATAAATTATTTGATTTGATTTGATTTGACTTGATCAAGAGTATTCTTACCTATGATTCTAAAAAATCTGTTCAGGCGTTTTAAAGATAATCGGCTGCTCCAGTCAACTAAAATTCTTCTAAATTTTTTTTTCTCTTCATCACTACCTCTTTACAGTTAGGTGTTACTGTGTTCGAGCATAAATCTATCTTATCCGTTGTCTGTTAAGAGTAAAAAATATCGGCCACTACATTAGAGCGATTTTTATTCGGTAGGGCAGATATTTATAAATCCTACCTAGTCTTTTTAATTTTTCGAATAGAGTGTTTTGTATCACGCTGTCCTGAGCACGTTTGTTGGAATAATCGCTCCCGCTACGCTTATCGCTTCGCTCGTTAACACATTTCAGCCAATTTGACAATTTCGTTCGGGCTCCGCTAATAGTGCTTGGTTTCAGCGAGAAGTCAATTTCGCAAGACGTTACAGTTTCTGATTTTATTAGCTACTGAGCCATACTAGCCTGAGATTTAGAACTTTCAGATGGGTTCAATTACGTCAGGCAGCTAGGCCAACGTATTGGGGTTAATTTGGCTGAGTATTTATCGGAGTTGAAGAACTTATACCAAATGGTTAACGGCTATTATCTTTATTATGCTTTAGCAAATAAGGTACAATATTGTGGTTTCATTTTGACGATCTTGCGGTTATTTTTGTGGTTTGGGATAAATTAGTTTGGTGCCTAAATATTCTTAGTTGAACTTCTAACATTGGTGTCGATTCTGTCACCTCATAACTATACATAATATTAGGTTAAATCTCTCTACGTGAAAAATTAGACCTGTCAATTCAATCCACTTGGTTTTATCTAGTGTAAAAATGGCGTCTAATTTATCAAGGAAGACATTTGACAGCTCTTAAACTAAATTTAGATACGTCAAACATGAAACGGGCAGGTTAAAGAGGGTCTTGCGAGCGCAGTAAACCAGCCGTTCAAGTCAGGTGTAATTGTGTAATCATGATAGACCAGCACACTTCTAGTTTTGGTTCTGATTGTTAGTAGTTCAATATAAAAAACATCAGCTATAAAAGCTCTTTTCAATAACACTATGTATCGAAAAAATCACTTTAGTATATTTTATTATTGACATAGACGAACAGGCGTATTCTCAACTCAATCCGACAGGTTTCCTTTCGGACCCAAATTCTCTGTCATCCTGAATGAATGAGACGGATATTGTGGATCCGATCGGAAATTTGTCGGATTGAGTTGTGAATATGCCTGCAGGTGCCAAATTTTATTTTTGGTGTAACATCTAATGAAAATAATTTTAAATATATTTTGCATAGATATTTAATTAAAGTAAAATGCGTCAATAGTTTCCTCAATCCTTTATTTCCAACCTTACAACTAAATTATTTACAAAATATAACTAAAAAAGCGTGTCAAAACGTTAAAACATTTTATTTAAGTCTTTGAGTAAAATATGGCTGAAGTCAATCTTCAAAACGATGCATTTTAAAAAATACTGGTTACATTTTCCAAAAAATTGCAGGTCTAGTTACAAAGAGTTTGAAAAATAGACGATTTAGTGACCTATATTCTAAACACAGATTATTCAGCAACAGAAATCGAAAATGTATAATTGTGTTATAGTCGTGTCACATGCAATTTGAGGGTGGAAAACACTATAAAATGCCCCACCATTATGCTATAGTAGGTACATTGCCAGCGAAATTATCACTATTCTAAAATGAAGTACGGAAACGAGCAATAAATTCGCCTGATGGTTAGCGTCACACTACTAGAAAAGGCAACCACTCGAATTTTGAATATCAAAGCAGTAACAATGTGACTCGATATAAGGAAGAAAAATTCCCAAAGAGTCACAGTGTGACTCGTTTGTTGTGACTGGTTGGGAACCCATACGCTCGTCCCCTGGCACGTCAGTTGGACAATAATTTAACTGACGTCTTTACTCTTCAAACCGAAACATGCTTGCACACTACTACTCCGTTTTGATAAATATAAATGAACTAGAAAAATCGCAGTATCAATTACAAAACAAATAGACAATACAAAAGAAAAACGCGAAATAAAGTTATATCAATAAAAACATCCTTAATTATTCGTAAATATTCTTTAAATATTGCCTCTAAATTAAATATCTACAAAACTTAAATACCACTTAAAAATAACTTAAGCTTAAATATAACATGCGGTAGTTCAGACTATTGCCATGTAAAAAAAACAGTATGACCAGTAAATTAAAAAACTTTTCCGTTTTGCTAAGTATTGGAACAGTAGGTAGGTAAGTAAGGTTTGTGTTTTTTTAACTTTAATTTAATAATGTAGACAAATAGGACGGATCACCAAATAGTGACATCTAGATAGATTTCCCACCACGAATCATGTAATTATCTGACGTCATGTTCTGGCATCCGCTATGTTTGTTTACATTTAGACAAGTTAAAAAACACGGATTTTAGTTGCATTTCGTATTATTTGGAGTTCGTGAAGAGTCTTAGCCCGTAGTTGTATTTGTATAAAATTACATGTATGATGTGCATTATCGAACGACATTATAAATCAACCTGACTACTTTATAAAACATTTTCAAAAAATAACAAAACACGCATGCGTTATCCAAGGCACCTTTTTATTTATCTGGCCAAACTTCACTTTTATGTGGTACTTACACTAAAAATACAAAATTTTTAATTTAGAAAGTTAAATAAATACCGAAACATAAAATATTGAATAGGCAAGTAAGTGTAATTTTGCCACGTATTGTGGAAAAATCAAGAAAATAATAATTCATCACGAATTATCATCATCTTTCTATTTCACGTTACATTACATATTCGTTACGTTTCTTACTTAATTAAGCCAATAAAATTCGTTAATGTATAAAAGTTTTTTATTCTGTTCCATAATTAATACATCTTAATCCTTCATAATTTGTACTGATTTCAAGAAGTTTATCAACCTTCGACCATTTACATGATACAATTACATTCACTATAAAATTATTTAAAACTCAGAAATTTTATTTTAGAAAATAAACTGACATGAACCAAGTTGGTACTTTTCAACAGTCTTACAAAATCCCAAAAAAAATAAAATCAATGAAAACATACACCAAATCAAAACAAAATAATTTTGTAAATAAATTACTAAAGAGAACTCAATTTTTAAAAATATTTTCTTACTACACCAACCATTTGCATAATTTCAGTAAAACCAATCTAATAGTATCCATATACTTAATTCATAGTATCCCCTATTAGAAATGTACTAAGTATCTTTCGACTAAATGCACTATCTTTAAACTAAATGCAACTATTTATAACTATAATCTTAATCTTAAATATAACTAGCAACCTTATTAAGTTATTCTGTTTTTCTTAAATGTAAGATCACACATCATTATTTACAAAATGCAACTATTCAAAAATCATAAATACTTAACAAAAATATATTCACAAACACTATCTGAAAATTGACTAAAATTAATATAAATCTGTTTTAGCCACGATCTCTTCAAAGATTGGTGAGTGATAGAAAAAATAGGAGCGTTTTACCTACCAATAAAACGCTTATTAATTTACTTACCTTATTCGAAGCTTATTTAATTGAGATAGGCACTACATTTCCCGCCATACTATTTCCATCCCTTTCTCACCTATAGGTTTCTATCTCCCTCTCTGTCGAGCCTGACGTCACTTCCACTGGGCAGGAGGGGGGACTCGAGATTTGAGTCGCGCCATTTTTATTCTTCATTGAGTCTTAATTACCAGGCAGAAATGGTTTATAAGCTTCGAATAAGGTAAGTAAATTAATAAGCGTTTTATTGGTAGGTAAAACGCTCCTATTAATTTGACTTGACCGTTATTCGAAGCTTATTTAATTGAGACGTGTTTGTTATCGCCTGGTGGAAGTGATATAGACAGACGCCAATGTGAAAATATATTAGGTATGTGTAGTTTATGTAAGATTCAGTAAGCCAGAATAAGTACTTAATTAGTATTATTAATTAGGCATTGGGGTTCTGAGAAAAATAAAACCATTAGACATTGGTATAAAACCAGGGGCGTAATTACCATACGGCTAAAAGGGCCATGGCCCGGGTACCCAGGCTGCGAGGGCGGCGCAAGCCGTACCTCACGCTCAGCTTTGTGCGCATTTCTTTTTGACTTTATTCGCCTGAAGAAATAAAAAGCCTACGTAGTTAACAAATCTAAAACACATTTGGTTGTAAGGTTTGATAGAAATTTAAACGCGGGTCTATCGACGCTATGACTGTTCCAATCCAACGTTCTAAAAACCGCCCGTGTGTGGGGAATCTCGGATGGATTACATGGAGTGACCGAGGCCCAGGGCGCTGAAACTTAAAATACGCCTCTGTATATTAGATAATTATTTCAAAACAATTTGATACTCGATACACCATTATTCAAACAACTGGATTAAACTCCATAGTTACTTAGGATTTCTTACAAAAAGGCCTAACCTTCTTTAATAGAATTTACAAAAGGTATTTTGAGATCGCCAGTTACTCCTGACAAGTATCTCCTCTAGAGGATAAATAGCAAGCCACTATTTAAAGGCAACATCTGACGTAATACTCCCCGGTGTTACTGTTATGCCAGCTTTTCTAGTAATAAATACATTACCCAACCATCTATAAATGTTCGGGATGCCGGTTTAGAAGCTCTTCTAATATTGAACAGATTATTACAGTTACCAGCGTTTCTAAGATTTGTGAGTACAAATTTTGTCTGTCTAACTCAGAAAACTGGATCCAATTTTTCGTTATCTATATTCACATAAAGTCTCCAATAATATAATTTGTGGAATTAGGTTTTGAACTGAAAGCTGGTAGGAAAACAATTGAATTATATTGATTAAAACAATTCTCAGAATCAATAGTGAGTAATTGCAGATCATGAATTCTCCTCCTAGAGCATACGAGTAATTATAGAACAGCTGTGTGTCTTTGCACTTGAAAATATTACTTTTATCAATATCACAGTAGTGAAAAACTAGATCATCTATATTCCAACTTGTGGGCTTAGACCTATACTAAGCTGGCTTATGCAATGATATAGATTTTAAAATATCTTTTACAAGTACAGTGTATTTAGTTGGCTGGACATTTCTTGGTCGCATAAAGTAGAAATCACTGATTTGTGTAATAAAATTAAATTGTATGATAAATTGTGAACTAAATAAAGATCGGACAAAAATCTGGCAACGTCGCTTGCTTCAGAAGTTGAAGGGTTAATTTTGAGCGACTCGGACCAGCCAAGCCATCTTTTCCATGCTGCTCCATAAACTTTCCGGTTGAAGGACGCCAAGATTATTTTAGAAGTTTTAATTGACTACTGTCCCATCCTTTTAATTTCTTCGACCACCCCCACATTTCCACACTTCTAGAATCATTTCGAGGACGTCCGAGGGCGGGAACCCTGTCACGGCATCGATTAGGGCCGTGCTTATTAAGGTATTGAAGGTACTAGGGCACGCGATTTTATGTCGGGCCGCCAAAATACGCACTGCCATCTAGGTACTACTAACAGATACGTCCCGCGAGCCTGATTGAGTTGGCTTAGGACCCTGAGAATCTGAAATGGGGGAAAATTTCCAGGCCAGACTGTAATTCCAGAGTTGAGAGAAAAAAAGCATTGTGGAACAGAGCTTAATCGTCGGTTAGAACTTAGACCCGAGGAAACTTAATTGATTATCACGTGCGCTCGACGGGAGGCGAACAGATGGATGATCGGTATTCCCCATTTGGTAAAAATTATGTTTGTGCACTCTGAAATAAATTCCAGGAATGTGAAAGACTATCCGCCTGAATAGAAACTGGAAAATTTTGTAGGTCCAGTCCAAGAGCGGAGCTGATTTGGATCCTCTCTCGCGACAGTGGTATGCTATTACTACAGGTTTGTTGTCGCTCTGAATTAAGTACTGCCTCTCTGAGCAGCGGAGCATGACCTTTAAAGTCTTAGGATTGCTAACATTTATTCTGATTGCAATTAAGATCCTTTCCCGTTTCTGACCACTGACCTATCATTGACTGATTGTCCAAACGAGTTCCAACGCAATGTCTGAGGCATCTGTCGTGAGAAATTGAGATGGTGGCGTCATGTGAATGGGTGTCGGCAGCAAGCAAATGTGAAGCCACCATTTTAAATTTTCCGTGGCAGCGGGCGTGACACTCAACATCTGATCTGACTTCAAACTTTGGTTCAGAAGATTCAAAACAGCTCGATAGTGGAGTCTACCTTTTGGCACTGCAAAACTGGCAAAATTGAGAAGGCCAATGAGGCTTTGAAGATTCTTGATCATTGTGCGTTCCTTCCGCAGCATTTGATTTATTTTGCCCAGAAGTGCCGGAATTTTCTCCGTGGGAAAATACTTGCAATTCGTCCAGAATCGACTTTTCATGGTTGATAAGCCAGCACAATGTTTCCAGCATCCTTACAAACGGTACTTACATGGTTTCGGAGAACATTTTTGTCCTGATGAGCCACTAAATAATCGTCCAGGTATACTACAAGCCCGTTACCTTTTCGCCTGAGTGTTTTGGGCTATCCAATTTGTGACTGCAGCAAAATTTGGAGCTGTGCTCGGGCAAAATGTTAAACAGGTCAGTTCTAATAATTCCTCGCGATATACTAGGCGAAAAAAAAATCTTCTGTGACTGCGAGCCACTGAAAATGGAAATAAGCCTGTGAAAGGTCTACTTTCACATCCAATCTTTCGGTTGTATGAAATCTGATATGATATATACATTTATCAACTTGAAATGATCCGTTGTAATGTGACGGTTCAACGCCTTTACATTGAAAATCGGACGAACAGACCCGTCTCTTTTGAGTACAAGAAACATTGACGATAAGGAGCTTGGTGAAACTACAGCCAGTTCTAGGACACCTTGTTGTTTCAATTTGTTTATGACTGCTGTCATCTTTGTCGTTTCTGGCGCATGCAAATTGCTTGCGATGGCATTGCGATGAACGAGCTTTTGACAGAAAAAATAGGTATGCGATACCCTGTAATTATTTTTTAAAATGTGAGCTGGTGCTTCTAGTTCCTGTATTTCTAAAATGTGAGCTGGTGCTTCTGGTTCCTGTCACTGATTTCGAAACTGTAGAAGATGGCCAGCGCTGAACGGCACTGAGTCAAAACTTTCGCCGTTTATTGTCCTTGTTTTGACGGGGAGGGGACGATGCACGCTTTTTAACCCCAGTTTGTCTGGTTTTGTTGTCTCGCATTTGATCGGGAAGAATTTCCCCGAAATTGATTTTGATAGTAAAGATTATTCGGTGCGACCGAATTATACTGATATTGAGCATTGTAGCCACCATTGTATTTCGGAGGAGGATTATTATGCACAAAGTTTTGATAGGACCCATAACAACAACCCTGTGAGGGCTTTGAGTGCAATGCTAGCCCCTGCGAGGGGCCGCGAGGTTTATTAACGAATGCCTGCGAGGCAGAAGTATTAACCTTTTGTACTGGCCATAAACATTTTCGGACACCACCGGCTTTCTCCACTAATGCAGTAAACTCCTCAGCATTGAACAGGTTGGTAGATGTTGGTGGAATATTCCTTACGATAGCCTTGACTAGAGGGTCCTTTGCCTGTTTTGTAACACGATCCCTTCGCATTTGAATTATTTCAGCACGATGATCACAAATAAATCTGATGAACTTTTGTTTCCTTGAAACCTGGAATAAAGCTTAACCTATTGCTGCAAATTCTCATACTTTAACGAGTCACCCTCTTTTGGCCATGCTAAAAGATCCCTCAGAATTTTTACAAAAACTCGTCCTGTTTAAGAACGCACATTGTCAATGCTGCAAATGCTTTATCTGCGTAAAGTAGATAACGAGAAGAGTCAAATGATTTAACTTCTTCAGTTATTTCGATATCTGTAAAACCTGGCTAGTCATTATACGATACAGCAGTTTTAAACATGGCTCTGGAGTTTTAGGACTCTAAGGTTCCTTCAATTTAGTTTCAAACTCCAAAGTAAATTCTTTATCGCATTGTTTACATTTATTAGATTCATCATCAAGGAACTGGTCGAAAGGATTTTCACCAGCTTCGGACATAAGCAATATTGAATAATCATCAAAATTGGCACTCACCTGGTAGCCGCCGTAGGCCGGCTACTTGATCGCGAAGATAGCGAATCTCCTTGGTTAATTTCCGATGCTTCCGACGGGAGCGACGTTTACGTTTGCGCCCCTTCTTTTGATCTTGACGAGGAGCTGTTGTTGCTGCTACTGGAATCTGAGCTATTATTTGACCGCGCTCTGAGTTTAGATAATTAAGAAGGTCCCGGTAGCACTTCATCAATTACGGTATTTTAATTAGGAATTTCTATTCTAGAGAACACATTTTATAATTATTTATCAAATTATAACAATTACAAGGTTAGGTAGAGAAAGATTTAATCCATGGAACACACGAATACACGAACGGAAAAAACCGTTAGGTAATTTAAATTTTTATTTAAATAACGACCAAAAGAAAACCAGTCGTAATTTTAAACGTACCGACGTTTAAATACATACAAGAAAGTGATTATAATTATTACTTACATGGAAAAGTCACAAACCACAGTTGTTACCTGAGTTTTAACACTTTGTTCACTTTCACTTTGTAGCTTATAAAACTATAATTGATTATTATTATTAATAACTAAATAATATAAATATAATTATCACTTTAGAAGTCTTGTTAAGTTTCGGTATGTACCAAAGGCACGTCCGAACAGGGCGGGAAACAAGACGCCAATGAAGAATAAAAATGGCGCGACTCAAATCTCGAGTCCCCCCTCCTGCCCAGTGGAAGTGACGTCAGGCTCGACAGAGAGGGAGATAGAAACCTATAGGTGAGAAAGGGATGGAAATAGTATGGCGGGAAATGTAGTGCCTATCTCAATTAAATAAGCTTCGAATAACGGTCAAGTCAAATTAATAGTCATTTATGCAAAAACTGCTGGCATGATTTATATACTCTGTATTTTATTAAATATATTGGACAACATATATTGGTCTCAATTCAGCTGTTTCAAACCTAACTCAATTTTAGTAATATTATGGTGTCAATTCTGTCATTTCATACCTAAACCTAATTTTAAATTCACTCTCTCACTTTCCAAAAACATGAGAAAGAGATGGAAGATAGTTTACACATCTAAATTTAGTTTTAGAGCTGTCAAATATCTTCCATCCTTGCCAAATTAGACGCCACTAAATTCATTGAAGTTAAATTTACACTAGATACAAGAAGATTAATTTGACAAGTATAAAATATATTTAATCTCTTTCTCATATTCTCATTTAGAAAGAGAGATTGAAACTATAATTAGGTTTAGGTATGAGATGACAGAATCGACACCTATGTCTCTTTCCGATTAATAATATGAGTGAAGGGTCAAAGATATTTGAGAGGTCTAAAATAAGTTATAGAACTGACAAATGTCTTCTATCTTTTTTCCCCAATGACAAATTAAACTCCACTACATTCGTGGTCGTTAACACACATGGTTCCAATAAATCCAATAAATCCATGGTTCTAATAAACAAAATGGTTTAAAAATTACAATGGTTTCGTCACAAAATGATCAATTTGACGGAGAGTAGACGAAAATTAACAATGGTTTATTGATGACCGCCATTGTCATTGGCGACCGTAGAAAAACAATTGTGCTATGAAATACCAATAGTGCCGAGGTTTTGCGATGAAACCATTGTAATTTTTAAACCATTTGTTTAATACGGGGTTATTTTAATTCACATGGAATAATATCCGTTTTCCGAAGCGACTGCCTTGGTCGTTTATATTTCGGAATCGCATCCCGTCAGAGAAATATCCCGTGTAGATTCGACAACTCAGCTGCATAACCACGGATATAATCACGACAATATTTCTGTCGGGATGCGATTCCGAAATATAAACGATCAGAAAAATGCGCTTCCTATATACACGGAGTCACTCCGAGTGAATTAAAATTACCTGCTGGTACAAGTAGATTAATTTATCAGTTCTAAAACATCTACCATCCCTCTCTCATGTTCTTAATAGGAACGAGATGAAATAATATTAAAATTGTAGATTTTATAAACAATTTGAGTGCTGGTATAATTATTATAAGTAGCTTATATAACCACCAGCGGAAATATCATTCGCAGTACTTAGATAAAGTTAGATACTGCTTAAAACTACTACCGTGTTACCACAAAAAACACTTTTAGACGCCCGTTTAGCTAGACAGTGTCTAACGATAAACGTCTAAAATGATTAGAAATGTCACGAAAAAATGGAGTTAGACACTACTTAAATCAAAATTTGATGGTTGCTCATATTTAAACACGCAACACAAGGCATGTTTAGGAGTTAAACACTGTTTAAACACAGGTTTAAAGTGTGTTTTATTTTTTTGTGGTAAGACCGCTAATAAACGGCTAAGATCATGTATGTAAAAGCAAGTGAAAAAAACCCTGGTACATACCTCTATAATCCATATTATTAGTTTTATACTATCTTATATATACTATGGTGACGTCAGAAGTTCAATGACCTAGGTTTCAAAGCAGTCTTCTTCAGGAATTGATGAGCAAGCATCGTCAAGTCCAATTGGTCTTGAGTCTTGCCGCAAGCGAACGTTTTCCATTGATCGTCACACTGTAGAAAAAAATATTTTATGGAACTAGTGATACGAGTATACTAGAACAGTCATTTCCAAAGTGTGGGTCGCGAGCAGATATCATTTTTGTTTTAAATTATAAATGAGCTTGCGTTTGACCGCCATCTTAACATGACGGTGTGGTCTACGATATAGTACGCTTACCCAGAAGATACCTAGAGGCCTACCACCATCTCTTAGAGCAGTATTACTTTAACCTTACATTGAAAATTGTAGTAAGAATTTTCAATGTAAGGTTAAAGTAATACAGAGTAGTAATAGAGAAATATTACTTTACCCTTACATTGAAAATTGTGGTAAGAATTTTCAATGTAAGATTTACTTTATTACTTTAACCTTACATTGAAAATAGTAGTGAGAATTTTCAATGTAAGGTTAAAGTAATACAGCTCTAAGAGATGGTGGAAGGCCATCTGTTCACTCGTGTCTTGAAGGCTCCTAGATTGTAGTGTTCGGGAAAAACAGATGCCCGGCAGAGTGTAATAAATGGCCCCGAAATTATAGTTGCTTAGCAAGACTGTCGACAGTACCTCACAGTTTCGATATGTCATCATCATCATCAGCCGGAAGACGTCCACTGCTGAACATAGGCCTACCCCATAGAACGCCACTTGGATCGGCTACTCGCTTCTTGCATCCAACTGTTCCCTGCGGTTTTGACAAGGTCGTCGGTTCACCTACCAAAACTTCATTATGTTGCATCGGATTGAAATTCGCACAAGTTCGGGCACACTCGCTAAAAACTTACTAATATTAGTAGGTATTATACTAACCAATATGAAGGAGACTTGTTCGTCTTCAAGCTCGCTCGTATCTTGGTCAAACTTTATGGAGCGCACCGCTGATCGCTTCGGCACTATCGTATCTTCTGTTACTGGTATCTAGAATTGCAATTGTCTATGGTATTTTTTGTGTTTTGTGTTGCGAAGAGAGAAAATTGTTTTAAAAAGATCCAAATTGTTTTATGCTATTTGGTAACGGGACGAGCTGGTCGTTTGCCTGATGGCAACCATAACGCCAGACCATAACAATTGCGGTGCCACTCATAACGTTGAAACACAAAGGCCTGCGCGGCACTGCAGTGCGCTCGTTACCCTGAGACATTAGGTATTAAGTCTCATAAGCCCAGTAATTTCACTGGCTACTATGCTCATCAAACCGGAACCCAGTAATGCTTGCACACTACTGCTTGGCGATAGACTTCACGAGCAAAGCGGTGGTAACAACCCAGACGGACACTCAAATTCATACTAATTATATTGTTTGAGGTTGTTGACCCCAAATTGCACGTCGAAATCCGATCACTGGTATATAAGCAATAAGTCATCACTGGCAACACAAACTGGCGGGTTTTCCCCTCGGTTTGCGAATGGGAATTTTGACAGTTCGTCGACTCGGACTAGTCGTGTGATACTCGTACTATGTATAGTATATAGATGCACAACAATAAGCATGCATTTTTTAAGCAGCACGTTGCTACAAAATGGTAAAGTTAGTGACCTCATTTTGAATTTATTTTTTCTATTGCCTGAACGTCGAGGACATCTTTTTATTATGCCAGTCAGTTTTGAATCGGCAGAAAAGAAAATGTCTTTATGCAACGTCAAAGATTAGTCCACATCATTCAACTTTTTTACTGATTGTATAGTGTGTAAAAGTTATTATGCCTTCTCACAATAAACCCTGTGGACCTCCAGGGGGTCCAGATAAGGAGTTCAATAGGAAACCACCACGATTCTAATATCTACTAATATTAAGTGTCTTAACTACATACAATCAATCAATCAATCAATACAGCAAAGGGTAAAAGAAACCAAAATAATAAAGTAGAGAAATACATTTATTGAAATAAGAAATGACATCGGATCATTGGATTGTGGAATGGAATACAAACAATATTGACAGAAACACTAAACTACTAAAAAGAAAAAAAACACAAATGTCAATACAAAGTGTTGCCAAAATACAAAAATAAAAACTACTGCTACAGAATAAATTAAAACATATTTAAAAAAACATAAATAGTAACAAAAAACAATTGCTATAACATTAAAATAAATAAATAAGCTTTTTAGAAGATTCAACACTGGTCTGTCAATATTGCGGGAAGGATTTTGGCGGGAATGGAAACAACAAAATGGCGGATTTGGGATGTAGGTGTTTTGGGTAAATGTCATTTATTTATTTCAAATAAAGTATCCTTAAGTATAGCTGCCGATTTAAATTTAAAAATTGCTACAAATTTAACAAAAAAAATGTGACCGAAATAAATAGTACTAACAAATTACACAACCGATGCCGCGTTAAAGGAAAAAAATAGTAACTTTAGTGATTTTGTCAAAATGACGGATAAATTATGATAACAAATTGTTAATATTTTAGAGGCAAAAATACAAAGCAAATACTAATATTAATAGAATTTCTAGAATAAATAAATACAAGGGATAGGATAGGTCGCTTAAGTAAGGGATAAGTTAGTTTTAAATTTTTTTTAGTCGACTGTTAAGCCGGATTTTTAAATACTGTAGACTTATTATAATGACTTTCAGTTAACAACCACACAATTTTGAAGTACCCGAAAACGTTTTTGTTTTACATTTTAAAAAAATCACTTAATTTATATAACGTTTTGTATTTATTTTTTTCCGTTTTTTGTTACAACGAACACGAATACCTAAACTCTAAAATTAATACTTGAAAAACTTCTTATTTCGTAATTTTAAAATATAGTAACACTAAAATTCAATTTGGTGCGTGGTAAACTTGAGGTATATTAATTTTAAATTAAAAGAAAAAAAAATGCAACAAATTACCTTTGGCCTTAATATTTATAGGTACACCATAAAACATTCAATATCGATAAAGCTTTTAAAATCCAATTTTCTTTTTTAATGTCGTATCACTTTTTAACTGTTTTATTTTTAATTACTCATTTGACCACAGAGTCTATATGAAAAGTTATCCCAAAAAACAACTGCCAAAAGGCAATCTATGGATAGAAATATTTAATAGATTGTTAGTGTGATATCTGTGGCATACTTATTTTAATAATATGATGTCACATATTATCATGTGGTCTATACGTTTATAGAGCAGATTACAATTTGATTCAGCTTTACGGCGTGTATAGTGCCATTTTTTTTGTTATACCTATACAGTTTGATACAAGTAACAGCATGCTTTTATAGTCTGTGGTAAAGATAGACATAATGAACAATGAAGCATGACATTTTGACATGCATATCAAGCTGCCATTAACAAATATATAGACGATGTCGTTCTCTTTATGTCCCATCACTTCTTTTCATTTGTATCTTATTGAATCTAAAGAATGCTTCTGAGATAAACAAGTATAATTAAATGTTTTAGAGGCTGAATTACTGACACAAAAAGAATTAGTCCTTATGAACCTTAAAAGGCATTATACCTCAACTAATTTGTTGCCTAAACTAATTACTTTAAACCCTAAATCTTTACCAATATATTAAATTAGAAATTCACAACGTTAATAATTCATTTGATGAAAAAGTTCATCTTTGGCTTACTTACTAATATAATTAGTTTGGTGCAAAATATCTTATTTCACTTATCACCTACGTTAAATTACGCGAAAGTACACATTTGGTACTTTAAAAGAAAGCGTTTGTATTTAGTACGGAACACGTATAATTATTTATTTATGTTAATTTGGGTATAAGCGCAAAACGACGTTTAAAAATAATTAATTAAACGCGAAATTTATCATTTAGTACGAACCTTCTAGGCGAAAGTTTATCATTTAGAAAGTAAATAAAACGCTTTAGGACATGAACTTTAAAACGAGGAAATTATTATATTTAAATGAAACCTTGGAGTTAAGCATAATTAGTTTTACATGTTAGTTAAAAAGTTAGTAGAAAGTTAGGAAACATCACCACTGCGAAAATATACAAAATACTAGGGAAATAAAAAACAATCTAACGACCATTTTCAATATTTTCAATGCACCATAAAACTTATTATTCCGTCTCTTTTTCTTTGCCAATACAGGTTATAAACGAACCACGTGTTAAGGCTTATGTGGCGCTACAACGAACAACGTTGCATAAGAGATTTGTGACGTTGTCTACCAAAGTTGTTTTTTCAACGTGGCAACGCGTTGATAAATCACATGCCGCTACAAATTTCAGGAGCTTGAACGTTACTGATCTATGAGACCCACTAAGGACTGCAATACTATCAAAAAAAAACCTGGTGTCGCACTGTTGAATGATCAATCACTCTTAAGTCTTGAGTGATCAATCACTATCACTCAGTTTTGTCTTGCAAGAAAGGCAATATCTTTCTGCCTTAATCACTGACGAAACACAACCACAAAAGATACGTATATCTTTGACTGTCTCACGATTGCCAATTGGCATTCTCAAGCCTCAATAAATAACCACTTTTAATAAAAAAGCGTAACTTACATATTATTGTAAATAAAATAGTCATTTGAAAACATATCCTCTTGCCCCGTATCCCTATCGCCCCACCACTGATTTTCCTTTTGAAAATCGTTGCCTTTAGTCATTTTATTGGTTAGAATCTCATCGATTTTAGACGTAGACGGCTTTTGATTGGTCACTTTGTAAATGTGGTCAGCTAAAGCATTCGCTAAGACATCTTTGGGTGCTATCAAATTATCGCAAGCTAAATCCGCCGAATTGGTTATAGTACGTAACCTATCTGCGTTTAAACGTGCAAAAGTGCGCGGCGATTCTAAATTTGTTATATCTTTAAATGCATTCGTCTCGTAATTTGGTCTGGTTTCTTTGTAATTCGAATCGAAAGTTTTAGCTTCTAAGTCCTCGTAAGGTTTAACCTCTTTAAAGAGCGTATTAGATTCGTAGGTTTGGTATGGGTTAGGTATAGGATTAGTAGGGACGTTGGACCTGTGTTGTACCTTAGTTTTTTCAGTGATGGCGGCTTCTATATCCAGTTCTTCGTAATTGTGGGGTTCTGGAGTGTTCTCGACGCTTATTAGGCTGTTAAGGCTTGTGGACTCTTCTAGAAGGGAGTTCTTTACAATAGAAGGCGGTGAGAACATCACGGTATTGTCTCCAGCGAGGGTTTTGCTCTGTAATAAAGAAATGTATATTTTAGAACATCTGGGTTGTCACTGTAAAGGTTTATGGAATTGGGAGGTTGCACGAAACACAAAATACGTCAACGGTGTCTTTACACAGTTTTAAGAAGCACATAAAAGTTTCACTTACCATCAGCCAAACGACTAGCTCGATACCAAATAGCATAAAAAAAGAAAAAAGAAAGAAAGAAATCGCTTTCACTCACCGGTGTCTCCACAATGAACGATATGTCCGGCACCGGGGCGTGGTGGTGGGAGGAATGTGAGTGCGGGGTGCTGGTGGCGGCGCCCCAGCTGGTGGCAAGTGCCTTCCGGGCCCGCTTGTGCCCCGCGCCGGGGAAGTTTTCCTTTCCCTGTACAGAAGAGTCGGAACAGCGTCGTTTTAGACTGCCGATCCCTGAATCGTTCACCTAGAATGGGAGACAGCTCACTTTTACATGCCGCGGTTAACATATTGACCTTTGATTGCAATTAAATGTCGCACAAATCGCAGGCAAAACTAATTTCAAATGGCGCTACTATCGCTTGCTTTTCATTGATGTTTACTTTGGGGATTAATGAAAAACAAACTAGTAAACTTGCTCGCGTCATAAGAGTTGAAATGGTCACTACAAAAACCGGAACAAAAATTTGGTTTCCAATCATTTTTGATGCGTATGACGATGATGAAATAAATGATGTACTTGTTGGTGTATGATGATGATGAAATAAATGATGTATTTATTGGTGCATGATGATGATTTAATAAATTATGAATTTGTTGGTGTATGATGATAATGAAATAAATTATGTATTTTACCTGAGCGCCATCTTGATCAGTCGGTGCAGACAGGAGAGAGTCACTGAGAGCATTCTCCGAGCTCTCCTCTCGCTTGATCATCTCCGTGATATCTTCCACCAACAACCCCGGGCTGGATGGTTCGTAGTGAAGCCCTGACTTCTTGCCCAGCTCCGCCATTGCTATCTTGAAAGGGGTTGGGGTTCTGGAATGATTGTTGAGGGGTTAATTAGTTAAAACAAGTCATTGTAACAGAAGTTACATAAAAAAACACGACTGTCCTAGCCAGTGTCATTCGGGATGGTGTGAAGGATTCTAACGATATCCGATAAATCCAAATGGGTTCAGGCATTTACAAGTTATGGTGGAATAAAGAAATTCACACTGAATTTAGACACTATCTAGCTAAACAGGCGTCCAAAACGGTTTTTTTTTGTGGTAGCACGGGAAATTTCAACATCTACTCGACCTATGAAACTGAAATTTAGCAGGTAGGTAGTTTAAGGACGTCAGCTAAGAACGGAGCGACAGAGCCGAATTAAGGGGGTCTAAGGCCTACGTAAGTTAACATTGCTTATGTATCACTTTCTGACTTTGTGAAAATAATGTTTAATTTTGTTATTGTTTCTTAATTGATATGTAATGTTTAACCCTATTGAATTGTTATTATTATTTAATATTTTTGACATGTTTTTGATACCATTTTTTTTGTATTAGTAACGTTTCTGTGTGACATGCTTGTTAATTACATTTGTTTAGTGTAATTGGCCTGGGCCGTGCTAACTCATTAAATAACAAAATAAATAAATGAAAGTCTTAAACTAATACCCGTGCGCAACCGGGGCGGGTCGCTAGTATACTATAACAAAGTAAAATGACTTACTTGGGTGTCACACTGTTTTTCAGATGATGCGTGTTGCCAGGAGTGATATTGTTGCTGGCGGGAGTAGGAGTGTGAAGCAAGGGACTCGCGCTCCATTCCTGGAAAGGTAATTTTACACAAAGTTTTAGTACTACCCTCACTGTGGTCCCGGCTAGGAATATTACCATCCCATCTATTCCCGTGGTTGCCGTAACAGATAAGGAAATATCCAGGGAATGGAGCAGCAGCATTCTTTTCAGTCATCGAGATACCCCGAGAGATGAAATACTGTACTATCCGATCTCACAACATATTGATTTTGCTATAGCTAATATCAGCGCTCAGCGTATCAGCGCATGGGGAATGGGCGCGAGGCGGTGGCATAGCCAATTAGAGAGCGTTATATCTAGGCAAAAATGGTTGAATTTATTTCGTGCAAACCAAACGTCACTGCACCTCTGCCCCCTGCTGGTGTAGAGTAGTAGATTCACGGTGGGTTTCTGGAAGGTTCGTCGACTTTGAGCACGGATTGGGTCTGTTGGTGTCTTTGTCATTTATTATGTTCTGATAAAGACAGCTTTAGTTTTAGTCTGTGATTCGGCAAGCCGTACGTTACAGATACACGCTGTTAGAGTCATTGAACCTTCATAAGTGCTCCATTGGGGCTTGTATGAATAAAGCATTTAATATTTCTATTATCTTACCTTAGTGTGAGCGGTGTGCCTCAAAGGAGTGGAGTCCATGTTGTGTAAGGGTGCGGGCGAGTTTAAAAATTGTGAGGGGCTGAAGGGGAGCGCCTTGATGGGGGTGGCGCCCTCGCGGCCCTCCAGGGCGCGGGTGATGGAGTCGCTCCACACCTGCAACTTATTATAATTAGTATATAGAATTATATAATTGTTTTTATCTTATCAGGACGTTGTGTGCTGATAAGATAAAAACATTTAAAAACCAACCTTTTTCCCATATTTTTTTGTTAGTGGTAGGACTAAGGCTGAGATTCAGAGACGAATCTAAGCGTGGACTCACGCTTCCATACGTCAAAATTCTATACAGTTTTGACATATGGAAGCCAAAGTCTACGCTTAGAATCGTCTGTGAATCTTAGACTAAATCTTCTGCGAGTGTCCGTGTGGGTTGTTACCACCGCTTTGTAAGTGACGTCTGCCGCCAAGCAGTAATGTGCAAGCATTACTGTGTTCTGGTTTAATGATCAGAGTAGCCAGTGAAATTACTGGGCTTATGAGACTTAATACCTAATGTATCCGGGGTAGCGAGCGCACTGCAGTGCCGCGTAGGCCTTTGTGAATCAAAGTTACTACAGTACTTATAACAAAAAAGTAATTTTTACAATTTTTGTCTGCCTATTTGTTCCGGCTAATCTCCGAAACGGCTTGACCGATTTTGACGGGACTTAACTGGCAGATACCTGGGGCCCGATTCTCCTATTTCTTAAGAAAAACGATAGACAAACGATACAATTTCAATTCAATTACAATTTTCATCAAAATCGGTATTCTACTAATTTCACAAACGATTCTGATTGAATTGTAATTGTCTCGTTTATCAATTGTTGGTAGAAATATGTTCGGTGTGACCATTCAAATCATAATCTAAGCTCCCATAGCTGATAGACAACATTTGAAATCTATTTAACACAATATCTCGTGTTTTTTGTAATAAACATTTAAAAGCAATATTTCTTTTATGGTAATAACTATTTCTAATGTTGAAAAACATATAAAACTCAACCAAAACATGATTTTAGTAAACAAAAGTGTGTGGTCGGCATTATTGGCTATCATAGACAAAAAATAAAAACAAACCAGAAGTCAACGTCACGTCAGTGTCAAATCAAACTAATCAAAGTTCAAAATAAAAGTCGTAGAGTTCATCAAGATACAAATTTCTAATTTAATTTTTTTAATATTTCTATTATTTAATCCTAATTTATACAGTAAGCAAGGCCTCCAAAGCGACGTCACCAACAATACAGCAGCAACAAACTCAAGGTAAACAGTTGTTCATCATAATTAATACCAAAAGTTCATAGGACTGGATTTGGTTTACATATTTTGATGAGATTAGTTCTCAACTTAAAGAACTATATCTGTAGTATGACATTGGAGTATTGTTCTTGATAATCATATGAAGTAGAGCACAAATTCCAGTTATCAATATTAAGTACACATACATATGTACACATTCTTTAACATGTATTTTTTTTATTAGATTTGGACCGTGCACAACTGGATGCATTTCAAATTAGGCTTGAACATATTGAAGAAAGGCATGCTGAAGCCGCTTTAAGAACAAGCAAGGTAAGGGAATAACAATGAAATTTGCTTAAAAGTAACTAGCTGCACCCCACATAACGAAAAATGATGACGAGAAGTATCCAATGTCGTTTCTCAGGCTTCAAGCTATCTTTTAGCAAATTTCATTAAAATCCACTCAATGGTATTTCAGTCTATATGTTACATACTGGGATATTCCTACAGGAGAGGGAAATAAATGTTTTCACAAGAGTTTGGGAACACAGCTGTATTTGAATGACAGTTTTTCTTATATCTACTCTAGACTAGAATAATTAATAACTAACTTACATCTTACCTACTATTTACATAATTCATACTTAATATTTAAGACCTGTCCCAAATATACTACTCATACAGACATTATTTTTCATTTGACTGCAAGATGGTAAGTGACAATGCAGCAGAAAATGAAGCATGATTGCCTAAAAGATATAATGATTTAGATGTACTACTTTGCCAAGTAGGTATATGTATTCTTTATTTTTTTCAGAGCTATGAATAGGATGGCTGCTGCTCTTAAAAACTATTGCCTACTTTTACTACAAAACAATATAAAATCTTAATGGAGTTGTCATGTCTATTTACATTCTTTATCAACAACAGTTATGAATGGTATATTGAAATACATCTATAAAAATAAGAGAGACAGCACAACTATGGGACCTATTCAGTAGTTGACATGCATTTTGGCTCATTACGCTCAGCATATCAAAATACACACAGAACTCACCCTACAAGAAAATTGTGAATTTGTTTTTGTTTATTTTGTTGTTTAAAAGTTTATTTTATTTTCAGAAACATCACAACGACTAAAGGAAAACAATAAATACACTTTGTAATATTTTTTAATAAATATTGTTACTTATAATAATCTTTTTTATTTCAAATACCATCAATTGATCAATGTCAAAGTATTTATTACTAGCTTCCACCTGCGGCTTACATCTTATTACATTGTGGCCTATGTGTTATTCTGGTAGCTATATTACTATAATTTCTTCAATATCCGTTCAGTAGTTTTTAGTGAAAGAGTAACCAACATCCATACTCGGAAACTTTTGTTCTTATAGTAGTAGTAGTATAATAGTAGTATAAGGTAGGCAGTACTTTTACAAGTTCAGATTCTAATTGCTTTATTAATATAGGCCCTAAAGGAGCACTCATGAAGGTTAAAATAAATTACTCTAACAGTGGGTCTCTGTAACGTTCATCTACCCAAATATTGCAGGTAGATAGGTGCTTACTATCATCACGTTTAGGGAATGGAATCCCTTTCTGTTGAAGTATCGCTCTTCATGCACATGGGGCCTTAAAATTGCAACATGCATCCCATCAATGGAGGCCAGCACATCCGGAATAGCAAATTCCAGATAGAACCTAAAATTAAAGTACAATTAAAATAAAGCTATGGGCGGGTTATTAGTCCTATTTAAAATTGGAATAAGTATCAATTTTTGCATCTAATTAGTTAACCCTCAAGACAGTTGATATCACTTTAATCTTCATTCTACAAATAAACAAGACTAACTTTGTTTTTAATTTGTTTCTCTCCTCCCATTGTGTTGGCCATTTAACATATTTCCTGTAAACCATGCTGAGTACCCCAGTCACTTGTCTCACAGCCCGAGAAACTGTTGTCTGCAAGACATTGTGGAAGGCACTCTGTCCCACTAATGTCTGGTAGGACCCTGAAGCCAAGAAGGCCAGTGTGATCAAGACCTGCAAAATAAATGTGATTTCATTTGTGTCTACTTATAAATCTTTAGTAATAGGTAGGTCACCTTCATTTATTTACGCCTTAGATTCGTTAAAAAAGTGAATTTGTTTGTTGATCTTACCTTTATCATGACCGGTATCCCATCGGTCCGGCGCTCTTTTGGAGAATGGGGAGTCAGCTCTTCCGCTAGATTATTTAGGTACGGTTTCCTTGCCGAGACGAAACGTTGTAATGAATTCCGTCTCGGGAAGATCACAGAAGGGATCTATTGTGCACCGCAACAACGCTCGAGCACGGCGACGACTTTTGCGCTCCGAAACTCTGCGTTGGCGAGCATTTATGCGATTAGCTAAACCAACTACCATATTCCAACGGATAATGCGACTCATTTTCAATTGGTATGATATAATTGTAATCCAGAAATTGCAGTGGAAGACGGAAACGCTACTGTAACAATAGCTAAAAAGCAACCTTTGCAAAATTGTTTAACAATTGTGTTTTCAAAGACAAATAACAATCGGAAGAGCTGTCAAAAAATAGTAGAATACCAATTTTTCACCACCACAATAGACAATTCATAAACGATTGATTAAGAGAATACGAAAACTATAACCGAATTTTGTATTGTTTTTCAATTGTCACAATTATTAAACAATTGTAGTAGTAGAATACCAAAAGTGTCAAAAGTCACGATTTTTTGACAATCCATTAACAATCTATAAACAATTGGTTTAGTAGAATCGGGGCCCTGATGGAGTAACTTAGAGACTACTCTAATTTGAGACGACATAATACTTAATGTCTCAGGGTAACGAGCGCACTGCAGTGCCGCGCAGGCCTTTGTGTTTCAAAGTTCTGGGTGGCACTGCAATTGTTATGGGCCGCCGTTATGCTTACCATCAGGCAAACGACCAGCTCGTCTTGTTACCATATAACATAAAAAAAAAATTTAGAAAAATAATTAGGGAACCGCGCAAAAAAAAATTTAAACACTTGATATCTAATATCCCCACGCGAGTGAAACCGCGGGCAGCAGCTAGTATTTTGATATAAGCGTAAAGAATCTCCGATACAATACATTAACTCACGTTATGGTTGGGGGTTAGAAGAGATTTCTTCGCTTTCCGCCTCAAGATTGGCGGCGGACTGCTAGTCTCAAGATGTTTCTTAGGTGAGGTATAAACCGCTGGTACTAAAATTTCCTTAAGAGGCTCGCCTTCGACCGAATACGTTACTGGAAAGAGACAACACTATATCATATAATTTTATCAATAACAATTTTACATTGTGTCTGACATAGGCACTTAAATCTAAGTATAATCAAATTACTAGTAATAAGTTAGTGGTAGGACTAACTCTTCTGCGAGTGTCCGTCTGGGTTGTTACCACCGCTCTGCTCATGAAGTCTGCCGCCAAGCAGTAGAGTTCAAGCATTACTGTGTTCCAATTTGATGAGTTTATGAGACTTAAGAGCCTACTAGTCCACCGCGCAAACTAATCGGTGGGCGCGGCTAAAATGCGTGCTATTTCGTCTAACATTCGTGGGACAAGGTAAAACTCTGCAGCGATCAGTAGTATGAAGCTAATGCTCGCACATACACAATTACACACTCTCGTAAAGTCGCGACGAAAACCAAAAAGTCGAAAACCGGCGCGCAAAAATGTACGAATTGGCTTCTGGTGCTTGGGGTTTTACGACAAAACTACTGGAATGTATTTAGTCAAACCAAAGTAATTTGAAATGTCGACAAACTAAAGCTTGTTAATATGTCTTTTATTTTGGATTTTTCGTAATCCTTTTGTAATTTATTTACGTCCAAACTTGCGTTAAAATACATGCTAAAATACAGATGTTTGAAGGCTTTTAAGCCACTTTTTTTTCTGTATAATTAGCATATTAACCTAGATAACGAAGTGATAAATCGATATTATTCTTAATTTTGGACTTAAAACGTCAAGTAGTAGAGTAATCACCCAATTACGGTTGTATGGAGAAATTAACGGCTGGTTCGTCCTTAATACCTAATGTCTCAGGGTAACGAGCGCACTGCAGTGCCGCGCGGGCCTTTGTGTTTCAAGGTTCTGAGTGGCACTACAATTGTTATGGGCATGCGTTATGCTTACCATCAGGCAAAGGACCAGCTCGTCTCATTACCAAATACCAAAAAATAAAACTTAGATAAACGGTACTTTCACTGGCAGATAGCCGATGTTACAAGGAGTAACTTAGGCTACTTGGGCGAAGCCGTGGGGCACAGCTAGTATATACTATATTCATCTTATTCCTTGTATACACTCTTTTTTACTTTCAATGTTGTCAAATTTAGACCAGCTTGACAAGACTGGTTCATCCAGAAGCGACTGACCTCCTTGTATATACTATACAGTAGGGTTATTGAACGTTTAAGAATAAGGCGGCAAAAGTTTAAAAATGACTTCTTCGGAAGAAATGTTTTTCTAAAACAGAGTTTTTAAACAAGTATCTCCAAATCTTACAGTTCAATATGTACCTGTATCTTGATTATCGTTCGTTGAAGATGCTTTGGTTAGGTAGTTCTTGAGAGGCGAATCAGCCGGTAGATTTTCTATATTAACAAATCTGCAACAAAACAAATACAATTAATTAAAAAAGAAACGTTTTAAAGGTAAGTATCTATGAATTTAAATGTATAACTTTTACTTTAGATCAACTTTTTTTTTCTTTTTTTATATGTTATTTGGTAGCGAGACGAGCTGGTCGTTTGCCTGATGGTAAGCATAACACCGGCCCATAACAATTGCAGTGCCACCCAGAACTTTGAAACACAAAGGCCTGCGCCGCACTGCAGTGCGCTCGTTACCCTGAGACATTAGGTATTAAGTCTCATAAGCCCAGTAATGTCACTGGAAACTCTGCTCATTATACCGGAACACAGTAATGCTTGCACAGTACTGCTTGGCGGCAGACTTCACTCACAAAGCGGTGGTAACAACCCAGACGGACACTCGCAGAAGAGTTAGTCCTCCCACAATTCAGAGTGTGTACATTAAGGGCAGGGTACTCCGCGCCGCTTTCTCGCTTGCGCATCTCAACATTTTTGAAGATAAACAATCACTTAATATAATTATGAAAAATAGCATTCGGTGAATATGCTGACAATAACATTACAAAAGTTTAACAAAAATTTGATTTTGATCCACTTATGTTTTCAAACCTAAAAATGGGATTTTATGTTTTGCCCATTTTCATGTATGAAAACCTGATCGGATCAAAATTATACTTTTGCCGTACCTTTGTAATATTATTGCCAGCAAATTCACCGAATGCGATTTTTCATAATTTTATAAAAATATTGATTATCTTCAAAAATGTTGAGATGTGCGAGCGAGAAAGCGGCCCTTAAGACGCGAGTATAAATAAAGAAGTCCACTCACTTGAAAGGTGAATCCAATATTTCCACATCGGCCGCTACTAAACCACCTCGGCTGGGGGAACCCTCAGCTTTCTGAAGAGACGTCAACTGACTCCGAAGCATCTGCCGGCATTGGAGGACCTGCTTCGAAGGTTGGCTGGTGCTTGAGGAGTTGGACTGTGTGGACTCGTTGAAAGGATCCGCTGTCCACGATACTGCCTGGAATTTGGGAACGGAAAAGTTAAAATTACATCCTTAAGTCCGTTATGTTGTAAAATAATTTAAACAATCTCGGACTCTCAACGAAATTCGGCATCTTGCATGGTGTTCATAGGAACAACAAAAACCATAAAATATGTTAATTTTTGTTTGTAGAAATTACCTTTATAAATATTATAATTAACTTTTGTTTGTAGATAAACACAACCACTTTCATCGATGCGCATTAGTAGAGAGAAAAAACGGTAGACAACGGGAATCTAGAACATTAGACTTTGACATTGACAAGTTATTGACAACAATTGACATGGTTCATTCGAATACCAAATTTGAAATGCTCTTATCACGTGGTTCCCAAGGGAGCACTCATGAAAGTTAGAATAAATGACTGTAAGTGCCCGTTCCAAATTGGTATAGACCGATCAAGAAGAAGGGCGAGAAACTTGTCAGCATTATTTTCTAAAATGTATTACCATATAAGTTATTACCATAGACATTACTAGATATTATTTGTCCATGTTATTTCTAAGTTGATAGGTCGACCGACTTAACATCTATAGAGCGGGAGTGGTAGCGGGTTCGATTCCAGTAGCGTAAATAAACGTGTGTAAACTAAATTTACACACAGTCTTGTGACTAGAAGAGATTGCTATTTAGCGATAAGACTGTCTGAAGTACTGTAATTTCAAAAATGTTTTATTTTAATGATTTTTGTAATTGTATTGTGCTTTGTGAAGACAGTGCAGCATGTAAGCTAATAAATGAAAGGGTGTTATTGTGAAAAATACAAAAAAAATTGTGCTTAAGTGTGCGAGAATTGTAGTGTTTCCTGCCCTTTGCCTACCCCAGCGTGGACTTGGCGTGATGATAGTCCTATTATGAATTTATTTAAACACAGAAAGCATTGCATTACAATTACCAAACAACACAACGAATTTAACTTGCCGCAAAGAAATATAAACAACACAAATGAAAAAAACACAAAAACTAAAATATGGACGGAATTTCACGTAACTAACGCTTTCCTTTAAAAAAATTCACATATAGTTTTGGTTCATCTTAAAAATAAAAAAAAATTACTGAGAATCACCAAAACTTCGTGGAAGCTTTCAGTAAACTTTCCACCGATTGACAGGAGCATGACTTTGACTCGGCCTTGACCACGTCCGAGTGGACGTGACTATAACTTTACTTTGACGATCAAAAAATCTTTAAAACATGTAATTTGTTATACTATGTCACTGTCTAAACAGGCAAAAAGCGTGGACCTTCAGTTTATCATCAGATCTTGACAAAAAAACTTCGTGAAAGCTTTCAATACATTTTCCACCGATTTACTGGAGCATGACTGACTCGGCCTTGAATACACTCGGACGTGTCACGTGACTATAACTTTACCTTGACGATCAAAAGATCTTCAAAGCTTGAAATTTGTTATAATCTGTCTAAACAGGCAAAAAGCGTCGACCTTCAGTGTATCATCAGATCTTGACATAAAATGTAATGGGAAAACTTCGGTTACACTAAAAACCAAATCGGTAAAGCCGAGTAAAGCCAATTCCGAGATATAGCCTAAAATACACACACATAAAAAATACAGACGAAATGAGCACCACCTCCTTTTTTAAGTCCGTTAAAAAACAATTTGAAACAAACCAAACATAGGCTAACATGCGCACCACGACAAAATTTTGTCTACTATTTTGTCTCGCTCTTTCTTGTGCGAATATGAGATAAATGCACGATATAAGCATCGACAAAAATTTTGTCACGGCGCGCATGTTAGCACGGAAAAATTGACAAACAAAAAAGAAAATCAAAAGAAGCAAAGCACTACTAACATCATTATAAGCGACGTGCACTTTTTCCTGTTCCAAGCTCCCGTCGCAAGGGCGCGTCTTTACCCGTGATTGTTTTCTCCGCATGCTCTCGAAAGAGTCGAGGAGCTCCGGTTCATATTTCCTACGCATCGTTGAGTTCCAGTGGTTCTTTATAGCGTTGTCGGTCCTGAAAGAAAAAATAACCGCATTAGACACATAATCCTACTATCCTACTTCCTACTAATATTATAATTGCGAATGTGTGTTTGTTGGTCTGTCCTTCTTTCACGCAGTAACGGAGCAACGGATCGACGTGATTTTTGGCATAGATATAGTTTATGGACCGGAGAGTAACATAGGCTACTTTTTATCCCGGAAAATGCATAGTTTCTGTGGGATTGCGGGTGAAAACTGCGGGCAGAAGCTAGTGTAATTATATAAAGCTGTGCCCCGCGGCTTCGCCCACGTAGCCTAAGTTACTCCATGTAACATCAGTTATCTGCCATTCCTGTCAAAATCGGTCCAGCCTTTTCGAAGATTACCCGGAACAAACAGACCGACATACAACCAACCAAAAGTCAAATAATTTCTTTTTCTTTCTTTCTTGTGTAAAAAGAAACGAACCTGCCGGGTAATAACTTGGCGATCTTCGCCCACTGGTTCCCCAATTGTCTGTGCGCTTGATATATTATCCTGTCTTCGTGGTCCGTCCACGCAGTCTTCTTTATTGAAGGGTTCAGGTGATTGTGCCATCTCTCTCTGAAATGAAAAATTCACAAATAAAGATTTTTTTATCTATTTGGTAACGAGACGGTCGTTTGCCTGATGGTAAGCAAAACGCCGGCCCATAACAATTGCAGTGTCAATCAGAACTTTAAAACACAAAGGCCTGCGCGGCACTGCAGCACGCTCGTTACCCTGAGACATTAGGTATTAAGTCTCATAAGCCCAGTAATTTCACTGGCTACTTTGCTCATCAAACCGGAACACAGTAATTCTCGCACATTACTGCTTTGCGGCAGACTTCACGAGCAAAGCGGTGGTACCAACCCAGACGGACACTCGCAGAAGAGTTAGACTTACCGCCTAGTAAATTTTATGGTTATTTCTCGTATTTAAATCATGTACATCACTTTTTAAGTTAAATTTAATACCTAATGTCAGAGAATGGAAAATCTACTGATCACCTTGCCAAGCGTGCTGTATTAGGGCAAAATCCCATGTTTCCTGGTCTCGCCGTTGTTCAGCAGTGGGATCTTTTCGGCTGATGATGATGATGATGGGTAATGTACTATGATTTTGTACCTGCATTGTTTTCCTATCCTGCCCTTCAGATGCCTCGCGATAAGCGTCCATTTCTTTGGTCCGTATTTTGCGACCAATTCGACTACCTTCTCATCTTCCTGAAAAAACAAGAAATATTATGGTTAGGATAATTTTGTTGAAGAATTGTATAGTCCAAAAAAGAAAAGACCATCGATCAAATCAGTCAGTGGCAGTAGGAGTTATGAATTTTATCCTTGTATTTATTTATAAATATTTGTAACTCTAGTTATTTTTGTTTATGGAAAAATTCATAGGTTCTAATGGGGAGAATTCTCGCCATTTATCCAGCTTGGTGGCGCTGCTTTAAGTGGAGAGATGTCACCTTGTGACGATTTTTAGAACTACTGAAATTATCTCCCAATTGCCTACGAAGATGTCTTTTGACTTCTGGTTTTGGCGTCAGAGTCAGAAAACCTTGTACCTATCTAGGAAATGGGGAGATAATTACCCAGATATACTCGTGTATATCTTTGACAGTTACTTCCTGCCTGCCTCATGGTTTGAAGCCACCTAGTTCTAAATAGCATTGTCAAGTCTATATCGCGAATAAATTTGACAAACTATTACTACTACCTATAGAGTCAGTAAAACAGAAGACTACACGACATGTTTCCAGAACAACTCTCTCTTCCAACACATCGTCACTTGCCCAGAAGAAAGTAAAAACTGCTTTTAAAAATCGGAATTCAATGACAAACTAGGTAGTAGGTACCTACTGAATTGATGAAATTTCTACGGGACCAATCTGAAAGTATATCCTTTCAAATAAAGAAATAATTTTCCAAATCGGTTTATAAATGACATTATCTAACGAACATAAAAACAGAACCTCCTCCTTTTTTGAAGTCGGTTAGTAAAGGAAAAAAATGTCTGTGTTAGAAAAATGGTAATCTGTATAATATAGGTAGCATATTCACCATTTTCAATCACATCGTGCTAATACTTAACCTACCGAGCAGAAAAATAAAAAAAAATGTTATTAAAGAATTATATTAGAAGTACTAGGCAGTATGTATTGAACATCAAAAGCTTTTTCGTGATTCATAAAACAATAAAACCACTTAACAATAGAATCATTAGACACACCATACATGCCTTTTAAGATGAAGCCTAACAAAAAACTTCAATTGTATCGACTCAATATAAACACTTCAAAATGAAATCCTTATTTTAAACCTTATTCATTTTACATAAAGTTAAACGCGTATCGTTGGCATCAAAGCAAAAAGGAGTAAGGCAAAAAAAAACAAAGAAAATCACCGATCATCTGATATGTGCGAAAATTCGTTACTCAACAAGGTGAACCAGTGCGTAGCTGCAGAAAAAATTAAGGTAAGTAATGTATTAAACCAGAAGCAACGCAAGCGAAAATATGCAAAAAGCTATAAACCCTAATACAGAAGGAAAACAGATACTAATCATTCTTGAAGGGTTGAAATCATTTGGCTTATCATCTTTGACTAAGACCGATCGATTAATTTGTACTAGAGAAGATTGTAAATAAGATTATATAATGTGGGTAGTTTATAGTTTTAATACCGCGATAAATAATGTCTAATGGCCTAAGTTCAATCCATACTGAATTTAACCAAACGTAACGCGCGACGCTGGACAAAGAAACCTGGGTTACTTTTATATGAAATAAAAAACTTTCTTGAGCTCGCAACGATGGATTGTAAAACCAACAATTATAAGTTTTTAGTTAGTTAATAACCCTTGGTGGGAAGATTGTATTAATCCGTCATAAAATGGAAAGCAACGTGAAAAAATCTAATTAACTACATATAATATTAAAGGTGATATACCTTCCCAATGTACGTACATTTTATACATACAGACAGCTAAGTCAACTACAGCTTTCATAGTAATACGGCGTTACGTCTATTCTTCATAAATGTGACAAGAACGCAGAAATATTTTTCTTTTAAAAATTTATAAAAAAAATAATTAAATTAGTACTGAAACGATTGGAAACAGTTGTTTTCTATTGTATTGTATATTGGAACTCTCATCTCCTATACACTGTACTGTTTTCAAAATTTGCTAGAGTAGAAATATATATAATACCTGTACCTGCAAGATCCGGCTCTGCGATTCAAATTATGAATCTTTCTATCAAGACGATTCTATTTAGAGACACGGTGTGTGCATTTAATATAAAAGTTGAAATGTAAGAAATTATATAGGTAACAATATTTATTCGGATACGGTTTCTGTGAATTGATTTACATGAAAGTCCGATTTGTTTAAACATAATTGACTTCCATATTTTTTAAATGAGGTGGCGATGACTTTGTTTAAATAGCAGTTGAATCGCAGACATATAAATAAAAATTAGCTACAGAATAATTCCTTATGGGCATAATATTCTTCGACTGATTTTAACTGAAACGGAAATTGCGGACAGGAATGAAATATTGTCTTATATTGTAAGTGCTTATGAAGTCTCTTAAGTGTACAATAGAGGACACGAACGACATAATAATAAAAGTGCCTCTGAAGTGTTAAAAGTACCTATACCTATAATTTAAGACGCTAAAAGCAAAAACGGTGGCAGGTATTAGCGCAGCTCAGTAGCATATATGAATGCGGAAACCCCAAACAAAGATCGTGGGCGGTGTGAACGTGTCTAATAGCCATAAAAATTGGTGCAGTATAACGTGCCCGCCTCTTCGTTGGGTTTTCAGAGCCTTGGAAAGTCATCTCGGATCATTTGGAGAAATATATATGGTCTATAAGAACCACGTTTCAGTTCTAGATTCAGTCACCTTAATATTTAAATTTAATCTTGATGTAGATGAGAGTTGAGAGCACCAAAGGAATAAATTACTATACCTATGTATTTTTTGTTCATATAAAAATGGCGTACTGCTAATTGGATTCGCTTCATATGAACGTAACAATTAAAATTATAACAAAAACAAAGTTGTGCTATATTTAATTGGTAAGCCTTGAGGCGGACTTTTCGATAAACTAAACGAGTTGTGGACATGCGAGTTAAGCCTGTAAATCTATATAATCCGACAGCTTCCTATGCGACACGTCAGCGCAATGTATACCAAAGGTGGTATGAGCAAGAAAGCCTTACTGGATATTTTATCCTCATATTTCTTCCCTGGTTAAAATTTTACTTGGGCCGAGCTCAATAGAGTAAACATGGACCGCTCGTATGTAGCCTACACATCGCAAAGTTGAACTTCTTAATATATAACATGTAACGTCAAACTTGAGCTATGGCTCTAAACGAAGTTCACTTCAAATTCTTATTCCTGATGGGTGCGTACAGCCTGCAGCCGTTAAAGAGTGTATTGCACATTTCCCTCTCACGACGTCTACCTAAACCACCCCAGCTCCTTTATATAGCGGAGTACAACCTTGAGCTGCCGGAAAAGTTGTTTTGGTGGAATAGGTTATGGTGAAGATGGTAATGATGAATGGTTTAGTCACTTTACAGATCTTACTAAAGATCGTTTCATAAGCTTTTCACGAGCGAATTGTCAATGAAATTGGCAGATAAAAGAGGAACCGTCTGTTTGATGTAAAATTTGTACAACTATGGTAAATATTCTGACCAAAGAAAGACGTAGGTAAGTACAGCCTGAGTTCGAATTGGTATGTAGTCCCGAAAGGGGTCATTCTACTCCTGGAGGTCAACAACATTTGTTTTACAAGTTTTAGAAATTTCGGAAGTTTTTTATTGAAGGAAAGTTTAAATAACTTTACGTCATAATTCTACAACAGGACTACCAGACAGCCCTAGATCAGCTGATTCACTTGACCTACATTGAACTTTCTTAAATGTTTGATTAGAAGAGACTTGAAAAAAATCCAGAAAATAGTTCTCTAGTTCTAAGAGGTTCTAACAACTTGTCGACAACCATAGTCCTAATGACCCCCTCCCGGAATAACATACCAATTCAAACCCATCCTGTACATGAAACATAAGTCTAGACATATTCTCGGAAGAGCAAAGAGACGCGAGCAAAAACTAATCTTAAATTAACAAATTGGGCCTTAAACACGATACATCTGTTAACACCAAGTTGTTTGTCCTGTCTAAGCTCTGACATCATCCATTACCCTACCCAAACTACCTAAATATAGACTCAACATAAATTCAGCAATGTAAACTACTAAAACCAGACTATGACATGCAGACTGGCGAGATAATTAATATCTCGTTTGTCAAAACTGGTCTACTGGTGGAAACATCCACACAGATTAGTGGTAGGGTCAACTCTTCTGCAAGTGTTATCGGGTGGGTAGATACCACCACTTTGCTGATGTAGTGTACCAGCAGGGGTGTGCATGCCTTTTTGTGTTCAGGTTTGAGGAATAAAGTAGTCAAGAGAAATTACTGGGAATATGAGACTTAATAATTTAAATATGTCTCGAAGTTATGAACGCAATGTAGCGCCGCTTATGCAATCAAAGCCTGGATTCCAAAGATTTCTGGATTGCCTGAATTCGTTTGGATTTCAAAGCTTCGAGCGGCACCACATTACAAATCTGTGGGCGGCACTTCAATAGTTATGGGCAGGCTATGCTTACCATCAACAAACAAAATCCTGACTGCTTTACCATGTAGTATAAAAATACTTTTACAAATTATTTATTACAAGTTTGTATCTGTGTGTTTAGGTCAAATCTTGCAAGCTAAATTTGATCCACTTCCCAGAGTTCGATTGAGCCGAAATTGTACACACATGTAAATCGGATGTCAATGCAATAAAATGATGTCACAGAGCTGGTCTGATGATGGGGTTGGAAGGCGGCCATAGGAACTCATGTAACGAAACGACGTAACCCCATCGAGTTTGGGCTCGTTTGATTTGTCGTACTCTGCTCCTAGGTGATGTCCTGATGATGGAGCAGGAAGGTATCCACAAGATTACAGTGCAAATACAAATACAGTGCCAATTACCTATTTTATAAAAGCTTGATTAGAAAAATATATTTTTCCACAAAAACTTACTTGTTTTAAATTCATGTTATGCTTCACTGCTAAGATTACTTCAGAGATATCTAGCGATTTCTGTGCACCGACTTAACCCATTACTCTTTATTACCGTCGCCTTAAGCTTTGAAGAAATAATTGTACATTAAAAACACGTGGCACTGGCATTTGCTAAAAAGCTTTGACCGAGTCAAGGGCGCTGTAATGCTAAACCGGACAGATATTTGATATGGATTTAGGTATACTCTGGTCTCAGCTGTGTCAAGGTCAGTACCTACGAACGATGACGAATACAGAGTTTTAAATTCTTAAAATGTCTTAAGGGACCTTGTATTCATGTGTTTATTTCAATTTCAAACGTTAGGTGTTTTGTTTTCTCGCCGTCGAAAACAGAGTAGCTTATTTTCTGTTTTAAATCTAATTTTGTTTTGGTATAACGAAAGCACTGTGCGGTGGTAGTGCCGGGCAAGCCTTTGCGTTTCTAAAGGCCTGTGGCTAGTAACCAAGTAGTAAGTAAGGCAGCCCGTACACCTAATGCATGGTCGATGGATAAGCATCGATCACGGACCACGCGAAAACCATGGAAAAACCACGATCAAAGCTTGACCCATATCTACCGTCTATAAGGTGGAGCTAGAAATCTAGTCCGAGAGCTAACCGTACACGGTTACAAGTAGTGTAGCTAGACACCGCAGCTGCTTCTACAATATCTACATAGATTTAGTGTCACAACCACTGCGTGTTCAGTGCAGAAGCCGCGGTAAATATGCGATGGTGCGCAAGTGATTTATGTAGCGTAAAGCGGAGCCGTCGTCACTTTGTGCCCAGGCTGAGAGCGAAAGAGACAGCAGTATCTGGTTATGCAGCCAGCAATACTGCTGTTCTTGTCTATTTCGTGGATTTTTGATGGTTTTACATCAAGCCGTGCTTGCGTATGTATTATCTCGTAATCCGCGCTTGGTGCAAAATCATGGTTATTTTGACAGCAAAACGCAAACTTGCATAAGCGTGTATGGTCGGCCTAAGGTGGTAGTAACCCTGCCTGCAAAGTGAAGGGCCCCGGGTTCGATCAACGGCCGGGGCAGACTTTGTGTTGTGAGCATAAAGTATGTTGTCGGGTTTTGAATGTGTGTGTGTGTCTGTCACCTGCGAGTTGCGTCATAGGGAATCGTACGGTATGAGTGTGTGTGAGTCTTTATGTTAAAAGGTCTGGGTGGCACTGCAATTAATTATTATGTACAAGAATTATGCTCAAGAGTTAACTTTAGTAACGGGATATTTACCATGTACTTTATTTCTTTTGAAATAAATATCGAGTGCTCAAAAGAAATAAAGTACATGGTAAATATCCCGTTACTAAAGTTAACTCTTGTGTTAGTGACCATGAAAGTTTAAAAACTTATAAGAATTATGCTTACCATCAGGCAAACGACCTGCACGTCTAGTTAACCTGTTGTACAACAAAAAAAAATGCATGATGTAGTTATGTAGGAATGTTTATTTGAAAATTGAATCAGTATTTTTGTGGAACTATAAATCTTAAACAGGAAACCAATGCCGTATTTAGCATCAAAACAGATAAACCTAAAATACAAGGCTTTTCATAAAAACCCACGCCTTTTTTAGAATAACAAGGTAATAAAACCTGAGACTCCACACGAAGGCACTCCTTAACCTTTTCATTGGCATGGAAATATAATATTACCTGAATGATTAATATCAAGTTTATAGGCAAAAGTTTTTCCAGCTAAGCGTTGATGACATTGCGCTCGTGGATGTCGCTGAGCATTTTTTGACATACACCTGCCATTCTGATAAACGCTTTTAAAGAGCCTTTTTCCCTTCTGGATTTACTGACTTACTAGCTTCAACCGCGTCATCACTTACCATCAGACGAGATAATGACTCAAATGCAGCTGCCAGAACACCGATAGGTGCTTGACGACAGATTTCCTAATAAACTCTGTATAAGGATTGAATAGTTACACAATGTTTTGTCCCTTTCGATTCAGTTTAAAATTGTCAAAGGACAACTAAGACAAAACACTATATACCGCCGTTATATTACACTGTTTATTAGCAAGACCCAAAAGGTGTAAGTCAGTCTGTTATGTTATGACCCTCATTAGGCTAAAGACTTAGTAAATAAGATAGTTAGATAATAATATTATGCTATGATTCTTCACACCCTCATTAGGTTAAAGACTTAGTAAATAAGATAGCTAAATAAGCCTCTTTCTGGAAAGTACCATTGTTAAATGTGTTATTGTAAATAAACATCCCTTCTCCCTCATCCCCTCCGCACGATCAATCCCTTATAAGCTCCTGCACGACATTCCTGCAGTCAGTTCCCAATTCGAAATCACTCTGTATTCTACTATATCGTAACTCTTATAATAATTCAAGTTCAATAAAGTGTGTTTAGTTTTTAAAAACATAATTTGATTACCAGCCACATAACAATTTGGCGCAGTCGGTAGGATAGATTAGGAACAGCTATTGTGAGCTGTAGGCCTAGGACGACGCTACAACGTACGGACACACATCGCCAAGTACGGTTCCCGAAGGGATTTAAACTGACGTCGCACGAACCTGCAATGTTCCTGATCTTGTTGTTGTGGTGAGTAGTTGAATATTGTTTGCTCAAATTCTAGACCATCCTTAATTCCTAACTCATTTATTTCTTTTAATTTTGTTCACTGTGTCTTTGTTATTTCTTTGTTGTTTATATTATGTTTGCAAGCATGTCAAACAGCGAGAAAGCCACTTCGTCCACTTCAACTCTAAATCTTCAAACATTAATCGGACTTATTCCGGAATTTAACACGGCCCAAAACTCAGAAGTTTACCTATTTGTGCGGTCTTGCAACGCCGCGTTCGAGCTAGCTACCCCTTCAGACCAGCATGTTTTACTAGTTTATTCGTTAAATCGTATCGTTGGTCCATGCTCCGCAGATGTCCACGCAAAACAATTTGAAACATGGGACGAACTGCGAGCCTTTCTAATCGAAAAATTCTCACATGTAAAAACGATACCTCACCTCTCCCTAGAATTACAATCAATGTTCCAACGAGACAAAGAAAGCGTTACCGATTATTATCACCGAGTTCAGCTCCTTCAAAGCAAAATCATTGAAAAGCTAACCGCAGAAATCAAAGATGGTTCCTTATCAGTTAGAAAGGTATGCATCGAAGAAATGGCCTTAAATGTTTTTATAAACGGCCTTAGTAGCGATTTAGGTACAATGTTGAGAACAAAGCAGTTCACGCAGTTGTCAGATGCTGGGCATTTCGCGATGCAAGAAGAGAAAATACGTGCCATGAATAGAGATCGTCAATTACTTTACAAAGCCAGTCTTGCGTTACAAAAGCCAACAAATAGTCCACGGTTTTCTAATGCTCAAAACTTTAGTCAACGACCAACACGATCATTTGATTCCCGTTCAAACGGCTATACAAACAATGCTAAGTTTTGCAATTATTGTAAAATTCCGGGACATCTTATTCAAGATTGTAGGAAGAGAGCGTATAACAACCAAAAATTTAATCAAAAGCAGCCCAACCAACCTATAAGAGCTCTACCGGAACCTAAGGTAAATTCTTTAAACTCTCAGGCGGCCATCGAGGATGGGAGCTCGATGGAAACCGCTTTAGCCTGCTTCCCATCGACCCAGACATCGAACACAACTCAACTGAGTTCGATAGAATTCCCCAATTTCGAAAACCTACAAATAGACGAATAAATTTAACTAATTCTCAGCCTCAACCAAAGCAAACTCGCGATGCATCAACGCAAGTAAATTCAGTCTATCGGAGACAAACTCGCGATGCATCAACTCAAACAGAAAATACTAAACTGATTTCTACAGCCCACGAACAGGGTAACCAGCCCCAAACTCTCGGCTATCAAAACAATAAATCGTTTCCTAAAGCCCACGGACAGGGTATCCAGCCCCAAACTCTCGGCTCTCAATCACAAACAAACTCTAAATCAAAACCTAAATCAAAATCCAATCCTAAATCAAAATCAAAATCTCAAAACAAGTCTCAATCAAAGTCTCAATCCAAATCTCAATTCAATTCATGTCCTAAATCGAATGCTAGTTACCAATCAAACGAATCTCAACTTATTTCTATATCAGCCCTCAATATTCCGCCAGAAGATTTACTCTATTGCAAGTTCCATGTAGACGGTCAGCCCGTAACATTACTTATAGACACAGGAGCAGCAATTTCCGTATTGCGTAAAGACAAAATCGGAGCTAATCCTTTAGATATATCGAATATTGTGTCTATCGTAGGAGTGTCAGGAAAAGACAGTCCAGTCCGAAGCTACGGCACGGCCGAAGTCTCTTTAGATCACTTTAGAAAACATAAATTTTATATCGCAGATCTAAACATTGAAGCAGATGGTATTCTAGGTCTAGACTTCATGTCCAAATCAGACGTCAATATCTATGTCGCCTCTAAAACCATGCACGTAGGCAAACGACAATACAAATTATTTCATTTCGGGGAAGATAACATCGATATCAAAAAGGACAAACAATTCGTAGGTCACAGGACAGAAACCGTAATTACATGTTTTACTAACGACATAGAAACCGGAACAGCTATTGTCGATAAACAAGACATTGACAATGGAATCTCCATTCCTAATGCTCTTGTGAACATCGTAAACAACAAATTCGTAATTACGTGTGTCAATAAAACTAACGAAGATAAAATAATTCCCATTCCAACAATTCGAGCAACTCCATTTAATGAGGAGCCATTAGATAATGATAACACTTTCGTTGTAAATACGACCAACAAAAGAAACACGACAGACAGACACAACTTAGTACAAAAACTTATTAGGAGAGATCATTTGAATAAGGAAGAAAACGAGTCCCTAAATAAAATCGTACATGAATTCCCTGACATTTTTTATATAGAAGGCGACCCTCTAACGTTCACAAACCACACAAAACATAACATTCCAACAACTTCTGAAGTACCTATTCACACCAAAACTTACCGATTCCCACAAATACACGAACAAGAGGTAAAATCTCAAGTGCAAAAACTCTTAGAGCAAAACATAATAAAACCAAGCACTTCACCTTGGACTAGTCCCATATGGATTGTCCCTAAAAAGATTGACGCTTCTGGGAAACGTAAGTGGCGTATGGTTATTGACTACAGAAAACTTAACGAAATAACCATAGGCGACAGTTACCCTCTACCGAACATCACCGATATTCTAGACAAGTTAGGTCACTCCAAATACTTTACGACTCTAGATCTCGCATCAGGCTTCCATCAAATCGAATTGGATCCTAAAGACGTATCCAAGACAGCCTTTAGTACTCCATATGGTCACTACGAATTCCTGCGTATGCCTTTTGGCCTCAAGAACGCACCCGCTACATTCCAACGCGTAATGGACAACATTCTTTACGGTCTTCAAGGCGAACGTTGTTTTGTCTATTTAGATGACATAGTTGTCTTTGCCTCAAGCCTCCAAGAACACGAGGAAAAACTTCGCGAAGTATTTTCCAGATTAAGCGATTTCCAACTCAAAATTCAACCTGACAAATGCGAATTCCTGAGACACGAAGTAGCCTACTTAGGTCACATAATTTCAAGCGAAGGCGTAAAGCCAAATCCCGAAAAAACAACTGCTGTTCAAAATTTTCCAACTCCTAAATCATGTAAAGACATAAAAGCCTTCTTAGGACTCACAGGCTACTATCGTAGGTTTATTGCGAACTTTAGCAATATCACGAAACCTTTAACCGCGTTGCTCAAAAAGGACGTTCCTTTCATTTGGGGAGACGCCCAAGAAAAAGCCTTTAACGAATGCAAACGTCTTTTAACGAATCCTCCAATACTTCAATATCCAGATTTTAATAAAGAATTTATTTTGACCACTGACGCTTCTGTACACGCGATAGGCGCAGTACTCTCGCAAGGCGATATCGGTAAAGATTTACCAATAGCATACGCATCACGAACTCTGAATAAAGCCGAAAGTAACTATTCGACTATAGAACGAGAATTGCTTGCCATTGTCTGGGCGGTTAAACATTTTAGACCTTATTTGTTTGGCCGAAAGTTCACTATCGTGACCGATCACAAACCACTCACGTGGCTCTTTTCTGTCAAAGATCCTGGTAGTAGGTTAGTACGTTGGAGACTCAAACTCGAAGAATTTGAATACAACATCGTGTACAAAAGTGGTAAAAGTAACACAAATGCCGATGCCTTAAGCCGACCTCCAATAATGAATACAACCACAGTCGATTTAACAAACGATTGTGATAACTTACCAAACGACCCAGACGAATACCTACAATTAAATTTCGAACACTTTTTACAAACATCATCTGTTACCAACACTCCTAATTTTAAAATATCGCCAGACAACCTCCTAAATGAACGACATAAAAACATTCTTGTGCCCATATCAGCTCAGCTATCGGATAAAAACGACGTTTTCAACGAAGCCATAAGTCTCTGTTCTCAAGTAGGCCCCTTCTTAGAAAAGCCAAAGGCTCTTTATCAGACAGATTTATTAGTCTCTGACAAGAAACAAAATATTATATTTGGAGTAACGCGACCGAACCACTTTGACCCTTGGGATTCAGAAAGCTATTTTAAAACACTCCTAGCTTGCTTACAAAATCATTCACCCAAAACACTCTTTGTTCCCGAGTTAAAAAATGACACTACTTGTAAGTTAATGGGAAACCAACAAGCCCACATAACAGCTTACTTAGCAGACTGTTACGATTGCGAAATAACTATTTGTCAAAACAAAATCAAATATCCGAACAAAGACGAAATTCCAAACATTCTAAAAACATTCCACGATGAACCACTTTCTGGGCATAGGGGTATAGTAGAAACTTCGCGAAAAATTCGAGAAGAGTACTTTTGGAAAGGTATGACTGATGACATCAAACACTACATCGAAAACTGTCTCGCTTGTCAACGTAGTAAAATTCAAAGAAAGACTTATAAAGCTCCTATGGTAATTACTTCCTCTTCAACAGAACCTTTCGAACGAGTAACGATCGATCTTGTATCCTATTCTGACATTACCGGCGATTCAAATAAATATATTCTCACTCTACAAGATGACCTTACTAGATTTGTTCAAGCGTACCCAATTCCTGACAAACAAGCAACCACTGTCGCTAAATCACTTTTAGTATTTTGTCAACATTACGGTGTTCCTAAGCGATTCCATTCCGACCAAGGCGGTGAATTCGTGAACAATGTCCTCAAACACCTAATGAAATTACTCGGTACAAAACATACGTTCAGTACAGCTTATCACCCTCAAACGAACGGAGCACTAGAACGATTCCATGCAACTCTTCGTGATCACATAAGAATTTATCATCACAGAAACAATAGCAACTGGGATCAAATAGTTCCACTCGCAATCATCTGTCATAATACATCTTTAAATCAGACAACTGGTTACACCCCACATGAACTTCTATTCGGATACAAACCGCGTCTCTTATATTCCATGAAAGATACAAACGACGACTATACCACGCATGACTATCTACATGACCTTAACGAACGCCTTAAAATCGCACGTGAAGTAGCACTTAGTAACACTAAGTCGATGAAAGAAAAGGCTAAAGACCGTTACGATCTAAACATCAAAAACGTAGCCGATTACAAGTTAGGAGATAAAGTCATGCTACGAATCCAAAACGCAAACAATTTGGATAATAAATGGGAAGGCCCATACGAAATAATCAGGAAGGGTTTTAACGAAAACTATCTCATTAAAAAGGCCGGGAGAACTCAGTTAGTGCATGCGAATCGCCTGAGACCTGTGCATGACTCACCAAGGAACTTAGATAACTAACTTAGTCTTAATTAATGCAATACAATGTTGCAGGGGCATCACTATCATCCTTGCCCATCCCATTCCAAATGACAATGTCCAAGAAGATAATATTAGTACTAATTCGAATATACAAAACATATACAATTTTATACAAAATCCATATTTTAGTTTTATCATTTGTTCTATAATTAAACTCTTAATCTTTTTCATCTTATACAAACTATATAAATCTATTAAATCATATTTCTACACAAATCCTAACAAGTAATATTCTCTTTCCAGGTACTCCGCAACTATTGTTGTAGGAGGTACTTTAAATGAACCATTACCTTCTAAATCAGGTCTTTATTATCAAGAAGAAGGTGAAATCCTTATTTCCGAATCCTCATGGAGACTAGTAGTCTATCGAAACCTAGAGCCGCTATTCCTATCACGAGATTCGATCCAACGTCTTAGTCAAAACTATTTTTCGCTGATTTCCCAACATCCTTCGTTTATTCAACGCACTACAAGCTCGTTTATTAAATTAAACATTAACAAAATCAACTCTCGCCTCACTGAGCTCAATTCGCATACTAAATTAAGGGTAAAACGCGAATTATTTGATGGCTTGGGTTCCGTATTAAAATGGCTCATTGGCACGCCAGACGCTATAGATGCTCAACACTACGAAAACTGCATAGAACTACTCGAGAAACGCGAAATCGAACAATCAGATATTTTAAAACAGCAAATTCAAATAATCTCTTCAACTATTACTAATTTCAACGAAACAATCTTTAAGATCTCTTATGACGAACATATCATAAATGAAAATCTAGATAGATTATCCAACTATCTAAATACTACAAACAAAATCATCTTTGATCTCAAGGTTGCTGAAGAGCTCTCCTCTGTGTCTATTCAAATTCTAGAATCCGTTATGTCTTTAGAAATGGAACTTGATGATATCCTTACATCAATCTTATTCGTTAAATCAGGTGCCGTGCACCCTTCTATTATTTCAATCGAAAAATTATACGAAGTGCTTCTCTCATCTGCCCACATGCGAAACGACAAAAATTTAGTTCTCCCCGTCACGCTCGAAAATATGCATAAAATCTTAGATTCCGCTACCTTGTCTTCCTATATATACATGAATAAACTGACGTACATACTAGACTTTCCTTTAGTTAAAAATAATAAATTTACCCTATATCACCTGTATTCAATTCCTATATTACATCCTAACTCTGTCCTATATTCAACTATCCTTCCCGAGCAAACATATTTGGCTACGAACCCTACAAGACAACAATACGTCTCTGCGAGCTCCATCAGCGAGTGCAAACTCTACGCGCCAGCAAGATGGGTCTGCAACTTACCTGTATACAACTACAACACAAGACCTATCTGCGAAATGGCGATCCTCCTGCAGAATAATAAGCAACTTCCCGACGTCTGTGAGCCTACGACGTTCTCAGCGCAAATCAACATGTTTCAACCTATAGCGACGAACAAGTGGATCTACATTCTACAAAACGAGTCTGCATCAGTCCTACAATGTGGAGAAACTACGAAACATATGAGTCTACAAGGAGCCGGCATACTTACCCTCAAAAAGGGATGCAAGTTTTTCTCGAGTTTTATCACGCTAGCCGCTGCAGATGAAAACTTCGTCAACGTCAGCCACCCTATCCTAACAGTGGACATTGAAGATATCTGTTTGAATCCTAACGATCTACCTAAGTCTCCAGATCTCATACCAATCCGAGTCAACAACATGCCTATGGATACACTAAAATCCATAAAAGAAGAGCTCAAACACCAATCTGCAAGAATAAAAACACATAAGGAAAGAACATTTCTCGAAAAGAACTCTGGGAAGTTCTCCTTCATATCTTACGCTTTTGCGATCGCGATATCGGCGTACATACTCTATAAAGTGTGTCGATATTGCCCTTCAAGATTCTTCAGACGACGAGACTACAACCATGGTAACGGCTGTATACAAATCTTCAACAATTGCTTTGACAAGCGAAGGCAACGAAGGGAGACCCACGTTGCCATCCCAATGACATCTATCAACGCTACAACTTCGAGCGCTGTCATCTCCGAAGATTCCGACTCCGACGACGCCAACGCCGACGCCGCCGCCGCAGCCGCCATAGCAAAATCACATCAAAGATCGGGCATCTCTAAACCCGCCCAATCTTTGTTCTAAGGGGGGAGATGTTATGTTATGACCCTCATTAGGCTAAAGACTTAGTAAATAAGATAGTTAGATAATAATATTATGCTATGATTCTTCACACCCTCATTAGGTTAAAGACTTAGTAAATAAGATAGCTAAATAAGCCTCTTTCTGGAAAGTACCATTGTTAAATGTGTTATTGTAAATAAACATCCCTTCTCCCTCATCCCCTCCGCACGATCAATCCCTTATAAGCTCCTGCACGACATTCCTGCAGTCAGTTCCCAATTCGAAATCACTCTGTATTCTACTATATCGTAACTCTTATAATAATTCAAGTTCAATAAAGTGTGTTTAGTTTTTAAAAACATAATTTGATTACCAGCCACATAACAAGTCCAGTATGCATCACAAATGCCCTTCCACGTTTCTATTAATGATATCATTATGACATTTTCCTTCACCGATTGTTTGATGCTCATTGCATGATTCGAATCATCGACCTACAAATCGGCGGACGTGCTCACAGCCACTGAGCCAATAATGTTTCATAGCTGCGTTATATGGGAGCATAGTTCTGAGCAGATTATTTAAATACAGGTACTTCTACTTGGAGTACACCCATGGATGCGACCTTGTACTTGGTGCCAACTAGATTACTGTATAATATCATCATCGTTTCCTTCCAGTTAACCTCCTAGCATTACTATGAAAAAAACTAAAATTAAACGTTTTTAACGTTTAATTTCCTGTTAAAAGAAACAATATTCTTAAAGTAGGATCTGTTAGAAATAAAAACTATTCTGTAGGTATTTTTCAGAGAGACATATTTTAGACGATACTCTCTTTTAGATGATACTCTCTTTTAGTTACATACCTTACTAGGCAAGCCTGTTCCGAGGTGACCGGAGTCCGATGCAATCTTTCTCTTTCCAACCCTTGTCACATTTTACGTGAGACAAAGGCAACGACTCCGGCGCTATATCACTATTAATGCCATTATTTTTTTCTTTCTATTTGCGTTATCATTCAGTGTTATGTATTTTAATATTTAATTGAATATCAATAAGTATTATTCTATATCTGCAAGTTAGTCATCCGTCGGTCGTAAAGCAGTAACTCGTTCTCACGGATTCCCAAGGACGATATCTGGTATCGCGCAAGTTATTGCGTCATCGATACGAGAAAAGGAACCGAAACTCGTCCCAGTAACAATTACCTACATGATCGATGCCCATTGAAGATTTAATGCTTCTTTTAAACTGGCTCTTCATTTGGTGAACTTTTGTATGTTAAGGCCAGGCTCTTTAGACAAAAGCCACACGCTTCTTTTTCCGCTCACACCATACTCCTTTAAACGTAGCTTGATTAAAATGACACATGTCAAAAAGCCTCGCATAGAGCTGGGACAATTTCGATGAAATCGATATTCACTTTGTGACTTGTGTATTCATTGACTGAATATTTTGTTGATTACGTGTAACGGTGGGTAAATATCTCTTCTTCATCACACCCCTCACACTTTCATAAAGATGACGTAGCCTTGTCAGGAGATGGAAATTCGTGTGTATTTTTTTGTAATTTTCCTTGCATATTGCAGTTCCAATTTAGTGTTCAAATTATACCTTTGCTATTTATTAGTATAGTAAAATAGTTGATTGTAATTTTACTTGCCCCAAAACCCAATGATTTTATGTTTCGATATAAATTGTACTATACTGTCATACGTTCGTACAAAATTGAGTCCTTTCGAATCGACAGCTGTCATTTCAATCAAGCTACATTTAAAGAAGTATAACGCCAAAGCCATAGAGTAAAAAGTCAATTCGACCAATTACCAATCACCAATTTAAATATAGTCACGTGATATCTCACTATTTAATGTCATTCTCATACTTTGTATAGGCGTTAACGTATGCGGAAAAACAAGCGTGTGGCTTTTGTCTAGAGGGCTTGGCCACCATCAGAAAATGTCCTACCACCACACTGTAGTTGCACCACGATGTTTTCGTTCTCTTAGGATATTATATTTAACCTTACTGTTACGGACAAACAATCTGCTTCCCTATAAGTATAAAAAAATGCATTTCGAATATCTTTAGATTTAAACCAAATTAGTTATTCAAATGAGAATGACGTCGTCAAACCTTTCCCAGAGGAATCAGTTACCGTCAGCATTTTACTAGAATAGGTTTGTTTGCATAGTTATAAAGGATATCATACAAATCCTTACGTGCGGCGCTTACGGACTGAGCACATCCTTACAAATTACAGCCTTACTAATAAACACTGTATAACGGTTGAATAGTTACACAATGTTTTGTCTCTTTCGATTCAGTTTAAAATTGTCAAAGAACAACAAAGACAAAACATTGCGCAACTATACCACTGTTTGTTAGTAAGACCGAAGTTTTACTGATTATATCGGACAAGTATAATAGTGTCACTACAAAAAAACCGTTTTTAATCGCTTGTTTAGCTAGACAGCGTCTAAAGATAAACGTCAAAAAAGATTAGAAATGTCACAACAGAATTGTGTTAGACAACGGTTAGACATTACTTAAATCAGGATTTGTGGTTGCTCATATTTAATCGCGACTAAAAATTGTTTTTTTTGTGGTAACACTACAGATGTTTAAGTACCGGTTTATTTTAACAACATTTTATTTAACTTGAAATGTTTGTTTGTATGTATGTTTGTTTAGGTCAAATCTGCAAGCTAAATTGTACCTACTTCCCGGTGTTCAACTGAGCCGAAAATGCAGTATAATGACGCCACAGAGCTGCTCTGATGATGGAGCCGGAAGGTGGCTAAAGGAACTCTGTAACGAAACGGCGTAACCCCATCGAGTTTGGGCTCGTTTGATTCGTCTTTACAAGTACTCTGCTCCTAGATGATGTCCAAGGTCCTGATGATGGAGCCGGAAGGTGGACACGATACCAATTACAATACCAATTACGTATTTTATAAAAGCTTGTCTGGAAAAATATATTTTTCCCCAAAAGCTTGTTATCACAATGATTAAAGCTAAAAAATAGTGTAGCCGCAATGAGGTTCGAAACAGAATCGACCCTGACACCACAACAATCGCCATTAGAAGCAACAATGCGACATTTTACAACCACATAAAGATAGCTATCAATATTTCGTAAGCAAATACATGTATCTTAGATAACTAACCCAATGTTAGCATGCAGAACGTGTAACCGTACAATGGATTCATTCATAAAATCCTAGAAATGTCCTGTTTGGTCATTTCAGGCACACGCCCAATTTTATTACCAAAAATAATTTGGTTGATGTCACTTGTTGAATATTAAAACTTGTTCCAGCTGCTACATACGTAGGACATCGAGCAACGAGATTCGCTGCTCGATGACGTAGGATGATAAAGGTTGCCTTAATTATAGTTGTTACTAACTTCCGCCCGCGGCTTCGCCCGCGTGGTTTCTTTATAGCCTATATGCTCTTCCAGAAATTTTATAACCTGTGTTATTCCAGAACCTAGATTATCCTTCCAAATTTCATCAAAATCTGTTTAGTAGTTACGGAGATACGCGGGAACAAACATTCACACATACGCACAAACAAAACTTTCACATTTATAATATTGAATTTCCAGGTGTTTTACAAGGTCTCTCAGGACTCTCAGGACTCGGTAGGAGTCATCGCCAGATTGTGATACTATTTGGGATGCATCAAAATTTTATATAAAATTTTTAAAACTTAAGTATAGTATGTACTTAAGTTTAGGGTACGATGGGGCTGACATACCAATGTGGGAAAGGCCCCTAAAAAAATGTTGTTCAAGAAATCACGCATTATTATTTAAGACTCCCTGAAACTACCGATAAATCGAATGGTAATCGTAATAATAATAAATTAATCCTGATAAAACACAACATTCCTTCACTAGGTACAGAGGAAACTCGTGCAAATATTAACATACCAAACACAAGAACATCAATGGAACTTTCGTAGAATCGATGAATGGAGTTTGACGTCCTCAATAATAACGAGCATTCTATGCGTTGCAGCGCTGACTGAGTCATGCTTCCTTGCATCGATAGACTGATTGGCGTGCCACAAGGCATTTGATTGATTTAGATCGGGCGCCGTCATTTGCATGCATTTAATAGATCTAGCTACGATTATGATGTAGAAGCATATACAGGTTGATTGTAAATACGATACATTCCTTGCAAGGGGTTAAAGTAGGGCATATTTGCAAGTAATTTGGTCATATGATACCATTTCCACAACTTGGTTATTTCTAAGTTATTCCAGATAAACTAAGGAAGTTAATTAAATAATTTGTACACAACAATCCGTGCGTTCTTTTTGGAAAATCTGTGTTATTAAGGTACATAAAACATGTTTTTTTTTTCGTAAAATAACACTTAGTTTTTAGCTTGAACTAAAAAACAGTCTTTTCAAACTAATACTTTATTTCTAATTTTTTATGTCCAAATATATATATACTTGAAGCTCTGCATGAAATGTGTCGTATTTCCAATGACCCTGCATAAGCTGCGTTGTATCCGATGCAGTGTCGATACTGTCGACCAGTGAGTGATGATTGCATTGGTTGGCTTATTGATACAGGCCTATTGATAAAAGCTCGAAAGGTATGATATATATTAAAGCTCTTGCCTTAATAAATTTAAATGCGTTTCGTAGTATGACTGATAGTAGCAAAATTTAAGTTTCAGGAGTTCGTGGGAAGGACAATAGTAGCTTAATGTTTTGCTTTATTTATAAGTTCAGGAACAGAAACATTATAGATTTGAAACTTGAGTGGAACTGAGTTAGAAAGCGATATGAGACAGAGAGCTATAGAGATAGAAGTAGAAAAGCAGACAAAACTACAGACAGGTACGGATGAAACTAGCATAAAATGAGTGACAGAAGCTAATTTAGGCAAATTGTAGTAGCGGTTAGAGACAAAACTCCACGTTAGAAACTAATTTTAGCAAGGATGAACACTGAAGATAGATTAATAAAATTGCTCACCTCCGTGGTCCAAGTCCCGGGACCTTTGGTCAGCTAGAAGATTGAATTTACTTGTTCATTAAAGGTTCTAACGCACTTGACACTTTAAGCATTAGCGACTTGGACGCATTGAGGAAAACACTATGGAGAATTTAAACTTCCAATACAATCACCAATACACGTTTGTTGTATCGATGCTGCATCACATTCAAACGTGGGATTAGTACCATGACTGAATCGCGTAGCATGCTTTTTCGCTTGATTGATATAGCATGCAAATGTAGATAAACAATGCTAAACAAATGCTGATGACGATATTTCTATACGGATAACCACGAGACAAAGCATGATAAAATATGTAACAAGCGAATTAGAGTTCTCTCCATTGCATGACAGTTTGATAATAGTAGCAGAAGTGATAGGTACCGAAAAACGCCCGCTACAATTTTGCTACATAAAGCAGCTAAGTCGCTGATGCAAAAAGCATCAAGTGTACGGAAACTAACTAATGTAACAAAGACTTTCTTACACTCTAATACACTAAAACAGCCTGACAATTTACACCGTGCGCCACTTTGGCACACACACAGCATTACCAATTCTGTAATACCTATTTATCTATGGATATATATTCAGTAGTAATAGTTACTGATGGCTTCAAAAATTACCAGTCTCTAATTATGTAGAATCTAAGTCTCGAGAAAAGAGTGCTCCAGATATCGGCTTGGGAAGTTTCCAAATTTAGGGATGTCGATAATCTGCATAATTATATATGCACTAGACCGCACACTTCGACTGATTTAAGTGGAAAATAGTACGATCAGTTTTTGCTTAATACGTAGTATGACAGAACAGGGCTATAATAATTTTAATTTGATAGTAATGGAAGATGGAAACCTCACCTCCTTGGTCCAAGGCCCTTTGACTAGTTCAGGATTGACAACTTTAGTCCATCGCTGTTGGCACTGGACATCGGATCTGTCTGGGAATTCATTGGCAATGATCTCCCAGTTCTCATGGTACGCTTTCACGAAAGTTTTGAGCTTTTTATCCTGGAATAAAACAAAAATAAAAAAATAAATTCCAAATCTTAAATTAAACGTACATCTGGCATGGAAGGAAAGCTGTATTTAGTAATAACAGCTAATGCAGCAGCAATTTTTAAGTTTACGCTATGCTCGAAAACATTCCTTTAAAATGAAAAGATATGTACCTACTATTAAAAGTCGAAAAGGTTGTTACGAAACTATATGGGTTTAATAAGGCTTTCAAAATAATGTGAAATAATGGTAAAGTGTTGTGTGTGTGAGGGTTCATAATGGAAAAGTGACCTACAGAAAATGTACAGGCATATGTTGTTAAAATAAGGCAAGGAAAGTTGATAACGCCAAAGAATGGAATTCTTTGCTGTCTTCCTTGTTACCTGTGAAATATAACTTGGACATCTTCAAGGCTAGAGTGAATAGGTTTCTCCTAAATCTACGTGCCCCATCTACGGCCACATCTATGCTTACCATCAGGCGAGTTGGTGGCCAAACGTAGATTTATTTACAATAAAAAAAAATACTACTTTACAAGTAGATGCTGATCATAATTGAAACGATAATAAGGAAAATATTTAAACGGTTTTCTATTAAAAAGGCTAGAGATATAATAGACAGGAATATAATGGAAGAATAGAATAAGGATATAAATACAAAATTTTCATAAAAGTTAATAAAAATGCTATGAAATGTTTTTTGCCTATTTGTAAACTATTACCGATAATTTATCATAGATAATATGTATATAATATCAATATATACTGGAGTGTAGTATCTTGAAATTAGTTTAAAAGACCATGCTTACAATGAGATAAATCGTACCTCGTCTTTCGTCCACCGTCCTCTATTGATATTCTTCCTCTGCCCAGAGCTTTTGGTTGCAATCGGCACATCCTCGTAGACTGTAGAGTCCTCTGAATACTCACTCGTTTCAGAGTCACTGAAACAATCAATAAACAACTGTTAAACAAAAAGATCTTACATTCATGACGTTACTACATACAAAAATCAATAGAGAGTCAATAAATTCCATTAGGATTTCTTAAAGGCATTCGATATTGTCAAAATTCTTTTCTCTCAATTTAAACTGCCTAAATCACGCCCAAATTTTAATTTAAAGAGAATAACTAAATACAGAAATAAAAAATGTACTTATAAGTACTTAACTATTTACAAAACTGATTCAATTTTAAATAAGCAATGTCACATGGGATGGATGTCGAAATCTAAAAACAATATGGAATCCCTCAAGGCAGTGTGATAAGACCATAATTATTTAAAATACAGGTACATATTCTGTATCATAATAATTCCCAAACATTAGACACTTGTGCTCAAGGGTGGTAAAGAATATTACACATAACCTACATGAGAGACCAAAGGATTCATGTATGCTGATGAAGCTAAAAAATATGCAACAATAAACTGAATTAGAATCCTCACTGCCTACCGCAAAGACGACTTGTCAATTCAACATGACGATAGTTTAGTAGAATTAGGTATTTGTATTGCAATAAATATATATAGATACAGGAGGCCTACCAGCGTCAAACAACAAACGATTCATAAGCAGAGCAGTTCAAAAGCAGCTCTTAAAATGAACCACATTTTTTTCGTACTATTGTCTGTTTAAAGCAGCGCTGACTTTAAACTAACTCTCAGCCGAATGAATGAACTAAAACATCCTCACGACGACTTGTATACGTCTGAACGAAAGGGATAAATGTATCGCGTGCGTAATGCTAACTCGCTCGCACGGTGTGTTTGATTTCTTCGTTCAAAAACTTAATTACGCTGCTATTGGACCTATAAATTAGCGTTTTCGATGGTTTTATTGAAACTAATTTACTCTCAAATATATTATGAAAATATTACGCTTGATTGATATTTTCACTATCGAAACAACGATCGTTGTCTAATTATGACAAAACAGTAACATTATAATTATATAAACTGGTGGTAAAAAGTTTGCAATGCAAAGTTGAAACATTTAAAAAGGTTTTAGAACGCATAGAATAGAATCGATTTCACAATAAGAATGTACCTATACCGGTATTACATTCTCTTTGGAATGTAGCGTCGATTATGCATGTAAAAGAAGGCTTGTGAAAAATCTTAGGAGGTTGTGTGAATTACCCTGACTAGCTGCTGCCCACGGTTTTATCCGCGTGGAGATATACAATTTCATGTTTTTTTTTGCGTGGAATCCTAATTTTTTTTAAGCCGGAACTTGTGTTTTGTTCATAGTACCGTACTTACATAGTTTAGTAAAAAGCTGTTATTTTGACATTACAAACAAACATTTCAATTTTATTTATCTGTATAGATAGTAATATGCCTAAGTAAATAGATGTGAAAGCACTGTACAAAATAATATAATAATAATCGAATGAAAATTAAATATCGCATACAATTGCGCGCGCAAACCTTTGCATGCGAAAAACTCCAAAATACTTTAACTTTCGATTAGGACTCTCCAAAACACAATAAACGTAGTATCCCTTAGTAGTTTGTGCAATAAACTCTAAACTAAACGTAGTGATTATATACTCTTTGCTCTAAACGGTTCACAAAAAGTATGTCTGCGAGTAACTTTTTATGAACCGCAAACTTTGACTGCTAACTGTCGAACTAGAAGTTGAGAAGCTGTCAATTAACAGACGATAGTACGAAAATGATCACAAAATGAATGAACGAATTCCTTAGCAGACTACAAGCAGCTCTGCTTTTGACACAACGGAATATAAAACGTTATGTCATAAAACGGAGAGACCATAGTACGAATTTATAAAACGTTTCATTTCAAGTCTTAAACTGAGCTGCATTAAGGCTAAGATTCAGAGACGATTCTAGGCGTGGACTTTGGCTTCCATATGTCAAAACTGTATAGAATTTTGACGTATGGAAGCGTGAGTCCGCGCTTGGATTCGTCTCTGAATCTCAGCCTTAGAGACGCTGGTAAGCCTGCAGGTTGCGTAATGTATCTTTAAGAACCCGAAGTATAACTCGCCCAACTCCGTGATGGGCCTAGCGCCGAGCGGTAAATATTGTTCCTGTTTCACCACGAGCAAGACGGGGCGCGGAAAAGAGCAAGACAGCACGTCTAGTCAAAGATCAAGAAGTTGGTGAAGCGCAGATGCGAATTTGACAGACAGGCCATAGAGTAATAAATAACCTACGCCTATGACGATGACGACATTATTATAATTTGAAATAATGGTTACCTACTGAAATAATGGTTAGTCATATATTGTAGGTATATTAATACTCTACTTATTGGATTCTACCTATCCGTTGTCCACCATGGAGATACAATGACACATTGCTTTTAATAAAATTTTAAAATTAGTAAGTATATGGATTTTTGAAAAAATCATGTTCATGTCCGTGACCTGGGAACTACAGTTGCTGGAAACAGGACTCGAAAGCTGAAGCCCCAGCTCAGTGGCGTGATCTTGAATAATTTGCCTTCGTTCAGCAATCGACAAGAATATAAGTTGATGGTACTATACCTATAATTCATGCAACTACATTCGACAAAGTTGAATCATGACCCACCTATTCGATTTTTTTCATATATCAATTATCGAAGTATAGGAATTATAGGATAGGCTTCGGATTGCTTCTGACCGATTTTGACCTTCATTATGGACGTGTTAGATTAACAAATTGGCTGTAAGATCATTCAAAACTTTTCCGATGAGGGAAACTGAAAGATAAAGTCCAACTTGTCAATTATTATTACGCTATAAAGAAAATAAAATAAAACCTTTTTACAGAAATAACGTTGACTTTTTTGATCGTGAATATTTGTTGTTTTCTTCACCTGACTGACTTGACACTTATCACATCTATATCAATACTAGCTTCTGCCCGCGGTTTTCACCCGCGTTCCCACAGGAACCGTGCATTTTTTCGGGATAAAAAGTAGCCTATGTTACTCTCCTGTCCATAAACTATATCTATACCGAAAATCACGTCGATCCGTTGTTCTGTTACTGCGTGAAAGAAGGACAAACCAACAAACACACTTTCGCATTTATAATATTACTAGGATATATAGTAGGATTACTAGGATAAAGAGATAAAATTTGTTTGTTTGTGAAAGAAATTCCACCTGGCTACCATTCCAGATGCACTCCGCAGTTTAGGTATAAAGCTACAAGTACGCGGCGCGCGGGCTTGTACTGTCGGGACGAATTCAGCGTGTTGCCGTGCGGCCGGGTCGCACGTTAGCAGTACCTACGTAATCACTCACGCGGAGCAAAAGCATATTGCTTCGCATTCAGCTGCGAGGATCCAAACCGCAAGTTTTTGCAGTTTTAGAATTTTTATCGACTTACAATGTTTTTATGTACAATGTACATATAAACAACACAATATTTGTGTAATATAAAAAAATAAACTATTTTATCATCAGTCTTATTTAATAAAGTTAAATTAATCACTTCAAATAAGCTATTCTTGCATAATTATACTTTAGGGGATAATGTGAAATGAAGACGCGGCGGTGGCCTAAGGCAGCCCTTACACCTAATTCATGATTGATAGATAAGCATCAATCGCGGATCACGAGAACACCATGAAAAAACCACGATCCCCGTTTGACGCATATCGTATCGTCTATTGTGGTTGTGGTTGGGGCTTGATGGAATGATCTATTCCGAGCACGGTACCCGCTTCTACCTATGACGGCTCCGTAGCTAAGTTGGTAGTAACCCTGCCTGCAAAGCGAGGGGTCCCGGGTTCGATTCCCGGCCGGGGCAGATTTTGTGTTAGCATAAAGTTTGTTCTCGGGTCTTGGATGTTTGTGATGTGTATCTGTGTGTGTCCATGCCACCTGCGACACAGGGAATCCTAGTGTGGGGGTATGAGTGTAAGCGTTTATTTATTTATTTATTTATGCAACTAAGCTTCTACGACCTCTATTAAAAAAAAAATGGTTTCACAACCACTGCTTGCTCAGTGCAGACGCCCGCGCCGCGGTAAATAAGCGGTAGTGCGCTTGATATGTATGTAGCGTAAAGCGGAGCAGTCGTTGCTTTCATCCCAGGCAGAGCTTCGAGACAGACGTTCTTGTTAGACGTTCGCTGTTAGAGTCATTTTAACTTTCATAAGTGCTCCTTTGGGGCCTATTTGAATAAAGACTTTTGAATTTTGAATATTGAAGTTCTTGTCTATTTAGTGGTTTTTTGATGGTTTTACATCCAGTCGCGCTTGGCATGGTTGATTTGGTGAAAGCATGGTTATTTTGATACCAAAACGCATACTTGCATAAGTGTCAACGGTCTGCATTATGATAGCGCGGACTAGTCAGCTGCAGCACCCGTGCTGTGCTTGCGTTATGTTTGGTATACTCAGCATAATAAACGGAATAATGAAATTTTGTTATCTAAATACGAGTAGAATAGATGTAGTAGTTTTATCCTGATTTCACATGAGTAAAGCCGCGGGGAAAAAGCTAGTATATAACGCATTAAAAATATTGAAGCTAAATTCATTCTAATCCAACCAATCCTACTTCCTTATAAATACGAAAGTGTGTTTGTCTGTTTTTTGGTTTGTCCTTCAGCAACGAAGCAACGTATTGATTTTTGGACGATTTTTGGCATATATATAGTTTATGGACCGGAGAGTAACTTAGGCTAATTTTTATCCCGGATAATGCACGGTTGCAGTGGGAACGCGGGTGAAATCCGCGGGCAGAAGCTAGTATTATAAATGCGAAAGTGTTTGTTGATTTCTTGGTTTGTCCTTCTTTCACATAGTAAAAGTGCAACGGATTTACGTGATTTTTGGCATAGAAATAGTTTATGGACCGGAGAGTAATATAGGCTACTTTTAATCCCGGAAAATGAACGGTGCCTGTGGGAACGCGGGTGAAACCGCGGGCAGAAGCTAGTTGATATTGTACAGCCTTTGATTATCTAGTTTATCACATAAAATAGCTATGCAAAAATAGCTATTTATCTGGGTCAGGATTAAAATTTGTTACTGCTCCCTGTAATGTCTCACACATTATACACTTATCAATCGTATATTATAGCGTACCCATACACGAGCACACTGTTTGTAATATCAAAATAACTGGTTTTTCACTAAATGCATATGAAAGCATATAGGGTACCTATATCAAATCAACCATTCTTTAAATTTTTGTCTGTCTGTCTTTCTGTCTGCCTGTCTGTTTGTTTGTTCCGGGTAATATCCGAAACGGCTGGACCGATTTTGACGGGACTTTCACAGGCAGATAGCTGATGTTACAAGGAGTAACATAGGCTACTTTAATTTTAGAAAAAGAATTAGGGTTCCGCGCAAAAAAATAAAAACCATGAAATCCAAAATCTCCACGAGGGTGAAACCGCGGGGCAGCAGCTAGTCTATGGAATAAATCTGAAAGTGTATCCTTTCAGACAAAAAAAATGAATTTTACAAATCAGTTTATAAATAGCGGAATATACATTAAAAAATACAACCGAATTGAGATCCTCTTTTGTTTTGAAGTTGGTTCAAAATAAAATAATTTATTTTTTCCATAACATCGCAGTGCAAACGAACCGTAGCGCACAGTCTCTCGTGAGCAGTTATCGCTTGCCTCATATTATTATTTGTGTTCTGTTTTAACCGAATTAAAAAAGGAGGAGGTTCACAATTCGTCTGTTTTTATATTAGGGTTTATATCATGGGTGGTTTAATAAATTTTATGAAAGAATACTCCTTAGAATGGAATTTAATCATCACGATATTTTTAGACAGTGTCTAAAGATAAACATCTAAAATGATTAGAAATGTCACAACAGAATTAAGTTAGACAACGGTTAGATACTACATAAATCAGGATTTGTGGTTGCTCATATTTAAACACGTGACTAAGGCATGTTTAGGAGTTAAACACTGTTTATCACAGGTTTAATGTAATAACAATATTTTTTTGTGGTAAGACCGTAGGTAGGTTTCTACTCTCCAACTAGTCATAGATACTTTCGCGTTGAATCATCCATTTTTCATACCTCCGAAGTCCGAGAAAGTACCTAAAGGTTGAAAATGTAACTTACTGATACGAATCAATAGGTTCCTAAATACCTACCAAATCAACTGTCAAATACGTCTCTATAACGTTATAAATATTACCTAATCTGTGTCTCAGTTACAGAATACGAGTTGATAACTTCATCAATAGATACACTCTACGAAATTCGAAAGAATAAACGAACATGCCGCGTACAATTTGAGTTGTGAATTATTGTGTTCGAAGCGTAGACAGAGAAATAGTCCGTCGACGGTTCGAAGACTGTCAGGGCTAGATCGGCAATTGTCGGGACTCGGGAGTTTCCGTAGCCTCACTGCGTCTCCCCGTTACCTCACCCCGCGTGTGACGAAGCGGTTGCAAAATGTCGACAATATTTTACATTTTTTTGATAACTTTTCGAAGTTCCTTTTTCATTTTGAATGTACATAATCTATTTCAATTATTATGTATTATTTTCAAAGTTGACTATATTACCGAGGGGTAAGGTGCAACAGTTTTTTGATTAAACGAGTTTATTATATGAAAATAATCAGTTCAAAACGAGTCGTTTTAGTGGTGGAAATATTGAAAATTCACTTCGCTCTAATTTGATTTTAGTTGTGTTTGAACCAAAACGAAAGCGTTTTGCCCCTAGATACTGCTTATCCGCTTATACATGCAAAATTTCATTTAAATCTGACCTGTAATTTTCAAATGAACAGGGAAGTTCGTTTGTATGGGACATTCGGTTTACGTACCTCTGTTAATGTGTCATTTAGCTTCCCAACGCACACAAAATTCGTGTTTTTTTTTCTTTTTTGCGTTTTGCACAATTAACTATATATAATAGTATCACTTTATTTGACTTCGTTTTTTTACTTGGCAAGATGTATGCCCAACATAAGCTACTTTTGCGTCATAATACCTACTTAATTATAATGATATTAAATGTCAAAGATAAAGCGACCACCAAACACAAAACAGCAGAAAATATCTTCGTTAATTGCATCAACTTTTTCTTTTGTTCTAAACGATTCCAATACTCCACATCAAACAAAACCGGAACCAGAAAGAATATGTCATCTATCAAAAACATGGCACTAACCAGGCTTCTACCACGTGTTCCGGTTCCCAACGAGGCCTCACCTAAGTCTTACGTAAGCTCTGAATTATTAGCTTAGAAGATGAAGTTATAAACAGAACGACATAATTATACGAGTAGCTTTGTGTGATAATTCTGAACGTGACTTGAGATTTTAGATAAGGATGTATGAAAAATTGTTTCATCTGTTTTTGTTGGGCTTGGTTATCAAACCACTTGTTAAGTATAATATAAGACAGGCTTAAGATAAAGACTTCAGCTGAACTTTTTACACGACTCCACAAAAAAGGAGTGTAATATTTTTAGGGTCCATATCTGTATGTTTGTATGTATGTTAGTTTGTTTATTCCACCATAACTTTTAAATACCTTAACAGCGATGTATCGGGTATCGTTAGAATTCTTACATCATCCCGAGTGACACTGGCTAGGGCAGTCGTGTTTTTTTTTATATATAACTTTTGTTACATCTACTTGTTTGCCTTTGGTTTTTTACCATTTCAACGTGCGAAGAGGACCCATTCTGACACACTTATAAAGATAATTAAACTTTATATCTGCGTACTACAATGCAAATAGTGTCATTGAAAAATAGTCCGAAAAATGTTGACGAATGTGTAAAGAAAGAACTTCTGGATCCCCGTCCATTTGGCAGAATAAGTATAATATCTGTCGTATAATTTGTGCACTGGAGACGCGCCATTTGACTTGCAGTAGCAAATATGCACGTGGTGGCTCACCAGCGTTCAACTTTCCTACCGGGTACTATAATCGAAACTTTGAAACCGCTGTGTAATATCGTCGGAAATCCTTAAATCGGTAATAAAATGCTCAGCCCTACCTAAGTAGGGGCTACTTTACAACTTATGTTACTCTTTTCTAAGCGCGGACGTCAGCTTTTAGTCTATGTTCAAGAGTTTCTAAATAAACAAGAACATCCTTGTCTCATGACTTTCAAAGAATGTTGAAAGACAAACACGTTTCCAGTTTGTAATCAGTTCATCTGTACGTGCTTTACGTAGCTTGACACTGAGCTAAATTCTAAGAGGGAAAGGCGGCCCTTTCCAGTAAATGGTGAATATTCAAATTATGAACAAATAAAACAAAGCTTGATATGAGATGATTTTGTAGGAAGACAATATTATTATTTATTTAAATATCGAAGCGTGTCGTATGGCCAAAATATCAAATTCAAATTCACAATGCTTTTCTCTAGAGCCCCAAGGGAGCACTCATGAAAGTTAAAATATAAAATCGCTTCATTATAAAATATTATACAACTTTTAAACAAGGAAGGAGGGAGGAAAGGAGGAATTATAGTGCTAGTTATATCGCTTGTAACATTGACCATGACCGCTGATACTATTATATTCCATTAAATTAATAAATTTACTAAACTACTAAGTACTTTACATTACAATGTATTTATTTACGCATGATGCACTGATTGCATTCACAATATCGTAACAGGTAGACACCCCAATGTGTTAGATAATTACATAAACAAAGAGCTATACCAATACTTGGATACAATATTTGTTATAACATCGTCTACACAGTACCTTTGCACTTTTTACGCGAATTTCAGCAGGCTACAAATTTACAAGTACCTGTTGTAGTATTTATTGATATACTTTTACCTGCGTTTAGGTACGTACCTGTTACTACTTGTTCCTCGTAGTAACAAGTTCAACAGCTGTTATTTTAAAAAGCAGAGACCACGATTCGTTCAAGATCACTTTCTATCCTTTTTTAATTATATTTTTAAATAAAATAACATATTGTTATGAATGCTACGATCCCCACATTAAGCGAGGCCTGTATAGTGGATTACAGAGATATCATTACAATAAATGTAAAAAGCGTGTTGAATAGAGAAGAAACCCTTTTTTGTCTGGAAGTTGATATATGCAAATGCATAGTAGGTGGTAACATCGAGAAAGAAAGCGCACTTTAGATTGGAACCGGTTTCTATAAAAGTTTTTACAACATATTGTAAATATATTTTTCCAAAAGACAGCTAGTAGTAATAGTTTTCGATATTAATCATAATATCCAGACTATTCCTGAAATTTCCTTTAAAATATTTTTTCAGCCTATATACTAGGAACTAGTACAAAATTGCCTAATTTGACTCACACATTCTTACATACTAACTAGTGGAGTTAAACTAAGGCTAAAAAAACAATTAAGACAAATTGTGTCTAAGAGCGACAAATCATTCGCGGCAATTGTCAACATCATTGTATCGCTTTACTAAAAAAACACGGCGCCAGAATCCTCCGTAGACACCCAATAAAATTCGAGGAACAAGGACCAGAGGCCCTTGTTAATCCTACAAGCGATTCCGAACCTAACAACAACGAAAATAAGAATAACAATGCCGTATCAGTCGCGTAGAACACAACGTGACCATGGAACGCGTTTCTTGAAATAAGTATGTATAGAAAAATAACCTACACTTACCGGTTATAATGCTAATAATTCTGAATTCGGAATGGCACTTTCGGTGAGGTAAGAACACTAAGAACTGGTATAAAAAACTACAGACAGTATTATTTTATGCATACCTATACTTGGAGGCATCAGCTGATAGTGAAACGAGTTTTTTGCTCATTCATTACAAATGCCTCACTGGGGTGGTATATAAGGAAATTTAGAGTTATGTTTATATCTACCCATACGATTTGATTGGTCGACTTTGGGTAAGGACATATTGTTATTTTTTAGTGAATAATTGATACTTTATCGCAAATGATATTTGAAACATGTGATTTGTAAGTCACCACTTAATTCTACACACATTCAAAAGCAATCGAAGCGTGTCTTTCCGAAAACAAATCTGTGATCACGCTAATAAAAATAAAGTTTGATACTTACTATTGCAACATCACGTAGATTTATCGAAAACTATTCGCAAGATGCAAAATTTCAGGCGCAAACAACTCCATCATTCTCTCAATAACATGATAGTGACTTTACTTCATACCTACTTAAAACTACACCAAACACTAATTTTTAAATTCTTAACACGAATAATTTAGGAGAACCCAATAACAAAGGTAAAAGCCCCCCAAATTCCCGCCAAAACCTTCTTATCACATTTCCAAGGGCGATCCCGAATCTCATGGTCCGAAAGTCACAACAACACTGGGGCCTGGCCCGAGAGAAAAAATTCCATCCCTACTTTGTTCCCATACGCACACAGCTACACCAACACACCTACACGGCGCATACGCAGGCATTAATAAGGGTGTAAGGATCGACAAAACCCTGTAAGGGACGCCATAATTCCAAAAAAGGAACGCTATACAAAACGGAACGTGTAAGAAAAGGACGAAGAATCAGGTACAGAAATCATGCCCATGAGAATGTGTGACGCAACACCAAGGCAGGTGTTCCTAATAGAAAGGAACAAAGAAAAATTATTGCCTCTTTATTGGATAGGTCAGCATCTACGCACAACAAAATATGATTCAACTCCTCAAAAAAGCTTAACACAGAAGGGCCTGATAAACTATAAATGCATATAGACCCAAAAAGTTACTCAAAACATAGTCTACGTGTAAAGTAACGGGAAACGATGTGTTCCAAATAAATGTGGCACTTTCGATTGCACGGGCAAAAAAGCACAAAAACACGTGGGTTCGCGAACCAGTGGCGGATGCCGTACTAATTCTTTGTAACGGGGATTTTTTTGTAAGGGATGCATTTTTTCAACACAACAACAATTAATGTGGAGCATTTACGACCCGCGCTAATGGAGTCTGGACAAAGGAAGTTAGTGTGTGAAACATATGAAGAAAAATGATCTTGTAAATACGAAATGTTTATTAATAAAGTCCGTAGTTTAATATTTGAATCTGATCTTTTTATGTATTAATATTTTTTGTGGATTTAATCTTGGAACTCAAGTGAAGTGGTAAATACAACAGACCTAGAATCAGAACTTGTCTCAAGAGTAGCTGCTGCCAGGACACGCTGAGTTCTTAATTACCAGGTTGTGATCAGCCACACTTTGAAGTGATCGAAAGGCCGGAAATTAGTAGAATTATTAGAAACATACTAAGCATAAGTCCCTCTTGTCGTAAACAAAGTAAAGGGAACTAATATTTTGTAAAAATACATTCGGTAAAAATCTCTAAATATTCTACAGATAATCAACGTGTAACGATTATCGCAAGACGCAAACACGGTAGTAGATAAAAAAATATTTATAATGAATAAAAAAGGTGAAGCCTGTGAATTTCTTTGCAAGAGCTGAACTCTGGAAACACAATTTCAATATTACAAAACTGTTCCTTTTAGTAGCCTAAACTTTGAAACATAACATATTTTAAGATAGTATTTCTTTCAAAACATAACTCAAGCTATGTAAAGAATCGCATACAGCACTCGTATAACATCAGACAGAAAAGCCGATAACAGCAATATTGACTCAAATAATTGATGATTAAGCTATCTTCCGGCATTGCCCAAGATCTCAAAAGCCGTAGCGCCATCATTTCCTGTCATACACAATGATAACGATATGAATACAGTCTATCATGATGTTAAGGGCAATGCCAGATATGGTAGGATCTAATCAGATAGTGGTAGACAAACAGAACACAATTTATTCACACATACTAGGAGCTTTTTTTATAATACGCCACGACGAGACGAGCAAGTTTGCCTGATGAAAGCAAAAAGATGCCCAATAACCCCGGAACACTATTTAAGCCGCACTGTGACCACCGAACGCAGTCGCAGCCACAAAATGGAACAGAAGGGGTGCTCGGGCGCTTAGGCCGTCCTTACGCACTCAAGCTCCACTTCTGTCCTCTGTCTATTTTGTGCGGGCGGGGAGAAGCCGGCTTTTGTGGTCGTCAATATGTATTAAAAATCTTGTCCGCAGCTTGTGGTCGCGTTAGTGGCCGCGTTCGGTGACCCAATATGCGCCTACACAAAGGCGTACGCAGCACTGTAGCTTTTAGATACTTAATAATAGTATCAAGTTCCGTTCCAAGTTCCGTATAGTGGATAAAGTAATAGTACTTTATCCACTATACTTGGAGTTAGGAACTTGGAGAGTTAGAAAGCTGCAGTGAAGTCTAGGGTATTATTATATGTTCTGTGGTCCCCCAGCATGGCACAATGAACAACGTTTATTACTTGCACCAAACATTATGGCCGGTACACCCCCTTGAACCTACAATTAGCTGCTCAGGACTCGCATCACTAATCACACAGGCACAAAAATTTGGTGTAGGTACATTATAACAGCCGACTTAACCTGAATTAGTGCTAACTGCGAAAGCAAAGCGTTGTTGATGATTCAGACGTCGTCGTGATGTCACCCACCCTTCGGTAGTTAGCACGAGGGTTCGTATCCGATAATGTACTTCAGCTCTTGGTAAAAGAAAACTTCGTTATGCCACTGGCTAGCTTACTATCTGCTAACGATCACTTATCTTTCTGGCGGCTACAGTTCAGAACCAGTTTTAGGTGTAACACTTAGAACGAAAACTGGTTCCAAATTTTTACCATTTCAGATCAAACTGTCATTAAAAACCGGGTGAAATAGCGATCAATATATAATACAGAATTGACAAAAATACCATATCAAGTTATATTACTTTAGAACATGTAATAGAAAAGCGTAAAATGAAAATTAGACGAACAAAACAAAGTTTTGAAAGGGGATAAAGTGACCTAATTCGTTTATCAGGATATTTTAATCGTGAAGCTTCTAATTAAAATAAGGAAACAGATCAATTCGGGTGGAGTCATTTCCACCTGTTCCCTTATTTTGATCGGACGTTTGATTTCACGAACGATTATTTTGGGATCCACTAACGCTTCAACCATGAAATTTCTTTGATGAAGCCAAGGCAAGGCAACAGGTTGTTTTCCGAAAAGGTTTACAATTCAAAACTATTTTAAACCTCCGATAAAAATTCAGTTGCAATACAGCGTGAAGTTTGTTTTAATTTGCTGGTTTCTATGCGATTGTTCTCCATCATGACTGGCGGAAATAGTATCAGCAGTTTCAAGATTATCAGCTCTTATTACAATTAGGGCCCAGACTTCCGCACGTTTCTTTTGATCTTTTAGTGTTGGTTACAACTCCCCTTACTCCCTATCAAATGCCCGGGCACAATTACTATTGTTATTACTTAAGTAGAGTTTCTTTTTACAATGACGTTTCGCTCGATATTTTATCTAATATCATAGAAAAGCTATAAGTTTCTTCGAACCGATTTGAATTTTTGATTAAATAAACTAGCATCAACGCCTGACTCGATATTTATTAATACAAATTAGCATTAACCATAATTTAATTGTGTCTATTGCATCATCATTATCTTGATGGGATATTTCTATTCCCATTTTATACTTATGTTATGTTATTAAATTTCATCACATTGCTTGTTATTCTTTATTGGAATTTAATATTTTTTTCATATTCTGAGCATATTGCGATTTGTTAAGGCTTACTAACTACATTTTTACTAGTTGGCGAGCGACAACTATTTCACCTGCAGCGCAAGTACGTATCTTTTCGATTGATAAAATTCGATAAAATTGACAGTTAAAATCGATAAAGTGGGTTTTATCGATTTTTTTAATAATTTGTCGAGCCTCGATCCAATCGACAAAAGTTATCGAATAGCTAGGTCAAATCCAAAGAGAATATAGAGCTACTACAATACTTTACGATCACACTTCGGCAAAGCACTAGGGGCATTGAGCACCAGTCCAACAAACTAAACGGATGATCAATAGGTACGTCCAAGACACTGAAACGGTACAAACTGAAACAAATACTGCATGAAATGATTAGGTAGGTCTGCATTTAAACCTACATACATAATTATTTGAACGGAACAACGTAAATAACGTCTTGAACCATTCTGGCCAATTTCCCCGTCAAATTAACGGGGCGTGTAAGAAGACATAAAGAAAAAACTGTCCACCGAGGGAGTCCCTAAGGAAGCAGCGTGTTAAAGCACGCATCGTCCGTGCTTCCGGCCCCCTGTGTCCCCTTTTATAACCTGGTTACTTAGAATTAATACGTTAATACCTAGTTGGAGTAAGAAGTGAGGCTGACATAGATTCCAATGTTGTTGCAAGTTGCAACTAAAAATACGGTGATTTTGATCCATAACTATTGTATTAATGAAAAGGTTTTTCGTATTCAAAATATAAGTGACGGCTTCGCCACCCGATTGTTATGCTACGGCAGTAAAATGGCGTTTAGCAGAAGCAGGACGAAAGATGACGTGTAAAATATAGAAAATTTTTAAAAGAAAATGTCACGATATTTGAATTTAAAATCACAAACTGAGTGTGTGAACTAGATGTAATAAACAGGAATGGCTTCATTACGAATGTTCCGTTTGAAACTTCCTTTTCTACGCCTATTATATAAGTCGAGGTCTACTCGCAAAATCGATGAACTATTTATAGTTGCATTTTTGGTATCGTACCAACTATAAGTTTTATCGATTTCACTGTTGTATCGGCGATCGCACGAAAGATATCAGTTTGTTATATCAGGGATATTGTGTCAATTTTTTTATGATGTCAATCAATTCGTTTTCTCATGAGAATCAACTGTCTATATCGAAAAAATGGAGATCGAACGTTAAAAAATAAAAAATGAGAGTAAAAGTCGGGCGCTACACCGCCCCTTACAAATTAGGCAGGACATCGTAAGGCTGTACTAAAAACATGCATTTTGTTGATTTTGGGCGTGAAAACGTACATAGGTAGTTGATGTAAAGAATCTGATAGTCTACCTATCATTTCAATTACTTTTGGATGATGAAAAAAAACGTTGAATTTGTGAAACCTTTACGTGCAGTATCTTTCCGGATATATTTTTTTTAATTTCATTTTTATTTTGTTAATGATATGTAAACTTATATAACGATAAAACTTGTATAACGATAGTCATTTTATGTTTCGTTTCAATCAACATCACTATTAAAAAATTGTCGTGTAGGAACATTAATGTTATAATAGGGACTAGGGTTAGTTCGATATATTCGGAGCAATATCGTATCGATATAGCATCGTCATCGTGACGATTAGGTACATCCACAGGGTACATCGTTTTCGATTATGGTAGACCCCTGGCTATTAGCACTTCCATCTTGCTGTTACGTCTCCATCGGGTTCGATGACTTGAAAGAGTTTGAACACTTTTAAGTCAACATAACTTGGGAAATCGGAGAGGTGGTAATGAGAACGGCAATTGTGTTGTAGGCATAACTGCATTTTCATTTACACTCGCTTGCAATAATAAGTGTGCATTCTATAATTTTGAAATCGTTTTCCCTGTCAGTTATGATTTTACTGAAAATGGACAGATGTTATGATACCACAAGTGAATACTACGATTATTTGAGAGTTTTTACTATGTACATCTTTCGTCATTATCATTGTTTTAAAATATATGGAATGTATTATTTTTGTGGCACGCTACTGTCTCTTGGGGTTTCGAATGCATTGTACCTATTTCGCGTAAGTTTGTGGAAACAGTTAGTTCTTGAAAGGATAAAATAGGATTGGCAAACACAGTATCGATTCGTCATTTAACTTATAGCAGATTAGGGCTTAGGGTTCCCATTTGTATTAAAAACCTATCTAATTTCGTATACGGCAAGAAATAACAATTCGGAAGTAGACGTCTTGCTGATGATGAAGAAATAGGTAAGAAAAGGACTACCAACAAAGGCGAAGAAACTCTGTTTTAAAAACAAAAAAGGGCTTGAAAAATGAATACAATACAAATTGCAGAGTGTACATAACTAAAAACACGGTTATGAAATAAAACACAATAGCTCGGTCTATCGATACAAAGCTTATCAAAGTTTTTAATATCCACACATAACTCTCGCATGTAGGTCATTTGATAAAATACTCAGAATTACAACAGAAATGAATGAAATATGTTAAACAAAGGTTCTAAGTTAACAATTGTTCGTTTACATTGTTCTAGTACACGACTGGATCAGATGACCCAAAGCAATCATTGTTTGGGATCCGTATGTTTGCAGTATTTTTGAACTGTTGGATCAATTGTTTACCATCCCTTTTGTTACATTTATAAATACTTGAATCAAAATTCTTGCGCACTTCATAGTATCTAGCGCTACACTAATGTCGTTGTAAGGGTATCTTAAGGAAGTACGGTAAAACTAATGTGCCTTTACTAGATGCCATCTCAAAAGAACGGAACATCTAAAAACCACAAATCTTAATTTCAGGAGTGTCTAACAGTTCTCTAACTCTATTCTGTTGTGACATTTCTAATCATTTTAGTACTCTATCTAAGCTAAAGAAGTATCTAAACATTTATTTTTGTGGTAAGAGTGTAGTAATTTTAACTCTATGCCCTTTATGGCAAAGCAATGATCGAATTTAACACACAATGAACGCAAAGCGACCCAGTTAATCAACCCAGTAACTGGATCAATGTGAATCACCACATCGATAAATTGGCGCCAGTCTAGACTCCTTGATCCAGACCAGACTTGAATAAACACGTTCCATGAGAATTATAAAATAGTGATTGCGAATCGCACATGGGTTATGTATCATCTCAAATTAAAACAGCTATTACCGATGAGCAAGCAAGTAGTCAGTGAAATCACTGGACTTAATATCTGATGCCTCTGAGTAAGGGTGGTATTCCACTCATCGAATATAAATCTTTGTCTAATGTGCATTTGATCAAAGAAATTGGATGACTTCATCAAATCACCGATATTTGATCAAATAGATATTATGATAACAATAATAGCAGCAGTCAGCACATAAGGTCGAAGTTCCTACATTTTCTCAAAATACTGTGCCAACACGTCTATGTAATAAAAATTATATAAAAAAACACGGCTGCCTTAGCCAGTGTCACGTGTTATACTCACTAGGGATCATGTAAGGGTTCTAACGATACTCCATACATCCAAATCTGTTAAGGCATATAAACACATGAACCCTAACAATATTACACCTTTTTTGTGCAGTCATGTAAATATACTAAGAAATCTTGGACAAAGATATTGGACGACTGGAATGGACATCCGTAAGGAGCACACAGTGGTGCCTGCAGTACTTACATACGCTCGAAACACATTACCTTCCTAGCCTCCGAAGGCTAGGAAGGTAATGTGAAAAGCTTTCTTTTTGTATCTAGGTTCATATAAGTTCCCACGAAATGTCAAACATCTGAATTTCACATGGAATCTGGATTGCTTAGAGAAGTTTACCTAAATCAAGCTGCAAATTCTTCGAAACTGTTAGCACATTATATCTAGTTTCCTATTACATATCTCACGGCAGTACAGTACTTAGCCATGCAAACCAGCAGCGGAGTCAGGTTTACTAAAATAATTAAGATAAACACAGGTTTTTGTTACATAGTTAACAGGATGCTTCTGCAAACTTATCAAACAATACGACTTGACTCTTTGTCATCGTAAATACTCCTATACCCCCATGTCTGATCAACGGGATAAAAACTTTACTAGGAAGTGTACTGAGACAAGGTACTAAACTGGCTTAAACTTTTGCAGAGTTGTCTATTGAGTTGACTTGTGAATGGATGAATCATATGATAGAGCGTGTAGGCTATTATCTATTCTGTTGTGTAGGTTTATATCAATAGAAATGCTCGTTCTTTTTCCTTGCTACTAAAATTGTAAGAAAACCTATGACGTACATCAGATGGGTGCAAAGTACGTATGAAACAAAATCAACATCAGCTCTCTTTCCAAACAAAAATATAGGAAAAGGATAGAAGATTGTTTAAAACCTGTTCCATACCTCACTATAAAAAATTCACAGACCTATAATATATTTCATTTTTTTCCCAAAAGAGAGAAGATGTTATTAACATTAATTAGTAAAGACCAAAATAATCGGAGTCATTTTCTAGTATGTGAGCAAGGTTGGCACACTTTATATAAAGTATAATTATGCAACTGATTTAAAGACAAAATATTATGTTTTGCAATACTAGAAAAATAGGATAGGTCTCGTCCTATACAGCATCACCGAATATTGCAAGAGTGCAGGGACTGCTCAGTCCACACCAGGAAAGTACAACAGACCAACAATAAAGTACTGTAAAGTCTATAGATCAACAGTAAAGCCATGCAAGCCCCTCGATTTTGTTTTCGCCAGCAATACGACACCGATCGTAATGAAACGAAAACCTTGCGATGTGGTGGCCGCAACCCGATAGCGGTCAGTCGACTGGAATTGTTTCCATCCTTAGGTTGGCAGGAAAAATGCGGCTGTGATGTCTTTTTTAAGGGTTTTGGAATGGTTATTCTGGGAAAAGCTTGCGAAGTTACTCGGGAATAAGCTTTAGTTTTGGCATCTTCTTTAAAGTTATATCTCAGGATCTCTCTCTCTCTCTCTGATTTTTCGGTCATAAACTCATAATTTAGTCATACATTAGTGTATTTGTGCATCAAAATTCAAAGGGTACGTACCTAGTCGCCAGGGTCGAGGCTGGAAGGAGGCGGCGAGAGATCACCTTTCACGACCGATATGGAAAGATGAGGGAGAGACCCTTGCCCAGCAGTAAGACACGTCACACAACAGGTTAAACAAGAACATCAAATTTCAAAATTCAGCACACAATAACGTGTATTGAATTATGAATTATGATGGCTTCTGTCTGTACTCTGTAGCCAAAATTACTCAATTTTCAGTTCCTATCTCTGTAATTGTCTCTGTGTCAACATATAACATCGTCAATGTCTGTAATCATATAGAAATTATCATAATAATTAACAAAATACCTACTTCCAGTCAGCTGCTACGTTACATCATCACCAAGATAAACAGACCTATTTAATCGAGTGTCGCAAATCATTCGAGACAAGAACACCCAGAGCTCACACAGACTAATTTATTTCATTGCCTTGTTTAGGACTTTGTCACAATAACATATGACCGAACCTCTATAGAATTAAGTCGTACGCGATAAAATATATTACGGAAAAGTACTTATGTGTACTCATTTTTATTTTACATGAAGCTTTATATGAACTGACCTCAATGAATATCTACTGAACAGTGTCTATTTTAAGTTCTATTCATCTATTAAGGGTCAAAGAGATAAATGGACCTATTGTGGGCACCCCTTTGGTTTAAAAAGTTCTCATAGATGTATTAGAATAGGTCAGGTGTGAAGAACATTTTCAGTGTAGTTGATTATCGAGATACATGTAATAAGTGTACTTATCGTAATTTTATGATTGATTAAGGAGCGAAAACTGCAGGGCTGTGTCCTAACGAAACAAATATATTTGAAGTTTAAATAACTAAATTATAATTACCAACATAAGTATAATTTTCCTTAATTCTGATACCTGGAGATGAACGGTTCCACAGTCCCTACATGGGGCATTGCAGTGACCGATAGATTACTTGACAGGTCGGCCATGTTTAATTCTAATAATTGAAACAAATATGGCGGATGCCAACCTGTACATTATGCCAATATAGCCAGTTTAATTAAAACTAGTTGTTCTGTGAACGGTAAACCTCGCAAGCATATTTTTTTTTGCAACAATTGAGTTCAGTCTTTCCATCATGTATAATTTCCAGAGGCGGTGACTGCTGGGGAATACTGAAAGTAAATTATTAGATGTTGTATGATGTTTAGATGTATGTCAATCCATAATAATGGTCAAAGATAAAGACCAAAAATAAAGATAATAAATATGAATAAAGCAAAATTCCCCCTTTTAAGGGGGGAACCCCTCCAACCAAAAAACACCGACGACAAAAATACTATAAATTTGTGGAACCAGTATACGAAGTTTTATCAACATTAGTTGAAAAATAAGACTTGTACGCGAGTATGTACGTACATTTATTATAACAAAGGACCGGACAAATGGTCGGAAATCAATTTATTTTATTTAGCTAAGATATCGAATTCATACCAAAATACCAACCAAATTTTATCTAGCCAAAAAATGTTCCGAACCTCTTTTATCTATGACAAACACTAAGCAGGGGTACAAAACAGGTTCGCTATCCTTTGGCAATAGACAAATATACTCAAGAGCAATCCCACGTGATATTTTGAGAGGGCAATGGACAAAAGATGACAGAGAAGCCAATAGACAAAAGCTGAAATAAGCCAAAGGGGACAAGACGCGAAAAATTAAAGCCCTTGTCTATGTATTTAATAGGTTTTCTCACGCGAAGAAAGTCGTGTGGCCGTGGGCCGTTTGTTAAATAAATGTTGACTAGAAAAATAAGGGTTTGAGTTATAGCGTTGTGCAATTTATGACCGCATATGAGAATGTAAAGGTGCCTAAAGCACCTAGTTATAAGCGACATAAACACGCAAGTTTTTAAAACTGTGACAGCTGGCCAATGTACGGAAATGTTAGTCATTCTTTTGAAAGTTCAAAATGCGATCTTTGCAATACATAGTACGAGTAGATATATGTACTATGTGCGATTGTGGAGTGTCATTTCAAACTAAAATTATAAAACACCATCCCAAAGATGAATGGACGTAGAGAAAGATTTGTTACTCTAAATTTTAGTTGTAATTTTAAATGAGACACTAGATTCACTAGAATATTCTGATCCAGCAGTAAGGTACCGTTTCATTAGAAGTAGTATCATTTGTAACTGGTTCTACTGCGGACCACAATCACACGAGAATTGTCCGTAGAAACCGTAGGCAACTGCACCACTATTACAGACACAATCAAATTTAAGTTTCACTGTACATACTTATGGGGGCTGCCTATAGAAAATTATATTCTAGATTTCTAGGTTGACACGACCGAACTGCTGTGCCGCGCAGACTTTGTGTTTCAAAGTCCTGAGGTTACGGGCCTCCGTTTCGTCTCTTTACACCACAATCCATTGTATAAAAACCGTGTTCACTGCCTATGATCACATTGTCAAAGAGATACTAGTCAAAAACACGTCAAAAACATATCAATAAAAAAGTTTTCAATACAATACATAAATATATCTGGACCCAACCTCCGCTTTTCCCCAAACAACTCCAGAAATCAACAACATTTTTTGTCCAATCCAACCATATGACAGAGGCCCAAAGATGACACATTTAGAACATATGTGAAGTTTTTTGCCCCATTCAAGCGCCAATGAACCATTTAGCGGCTGTTTGTCATTGCCTGAATTTTATCATTTAATTGATAAGAGCTAAAAGCGGTAGTCATTCTTGAGATACTTTTTTTTCTTGTGCAAAGATAGTGAGTGAGAGTTGGGAACTTGGGAGTGACATCATAAGCCTAACAAAAACACATTTGCTAAATCGTCGGCGTATTCATGGAGTAAAAATGAAAGCAAGGATGTGTTAATAGAGATCATTTTTTAAATTTTTATTTAACTTGCATTATTGTATATATGTATTGTATACAGTGTTTGTTTAGGTCAAATCTTGTAAGCTAAATTTGACCCAATTCCCGGTGTTCGATTGAGTCAGGAAGCAGGAAGGTGGCCACAAGGCTACAGAACCAATTACGTAATTTATAATACTGTGTATTAGTTTTTTTCCCATATTCTTATTTTATGTAAATTCTTATTTTTCCGAAGTATTCTTAAGTTTCTGAATTCTTTTTTTTTCGTATTCTTTTTTTTACGGAAAATATGACATAACACTCAAATTAAAAACTTTCAATTCTATATCTAATTACAGTAAAATAACGCTATTGAAAAAATAATTGCACCCGTTCATTAAAATGGTGTAGGTATTATATACATAGACGTTAGGGGAGTGACAGCTGGTCTTTTGTGCTTGCGATTGGAATCGGACCTTACATACAACGTGTAATAGGTATGGATGGACTTGTATGAGGGAATGGTCTGAAGTGGAATAATGAATGTATGAATTGTATGATACGAGAAAATTTTTACTGAAATGTTTTGGAGAATACATTTCTTATTTGGAGAATTTATTTCTTACAATACATTTCATGCAGATTCCGTCGATAAAAATATTTATTAATTATTTAAGTATGTACTAAAGTCACAAAACTCTTTAGACGCCAAGGTCTGACTACTAAAAACTAGCAATTTTCAAAAAAAATCCTTTTGTAAGCCATTATATTCAAAAGTCCAGGGGTATTTCACCTGGTCACTACCCCCTAAGATTAATGTCTCAAGAACGTACACAATGCCTCCCCCGCACATGGCTTGACATTTCAACCCCTGTTGGTGTTTTTTTTAACTTCCTTCCCTTATTACAACCGTCTTACAATTACGAGCACGCGCCAACGAAAGGTGTTTGGTGAAAGCTTCGATCAAGCGTTTATTTTTCTTATTAATGCCTTTGCTGCCTGGCGACATTTGGTTTTTTACCATTATTTTTATGGTAGAGAAAAAAATGTTATTACCCCTTATTTTAAAACTGTTTACAGAGTTATTTTACAAGGAAATGAAAGCATATCCGACCTTCGATACAAATATCTTTTCCCTTCACAAACTCGGAAAGGTCTTGTAAAATATGCGCAAAAAGTGCTATTTATCCGTTGACGTGGAAAAAGCACTTTTGCCCGCAGATTTCGAACAATAAACACAACCTTTTCATCGCTGTAGTGAGGTGAAAAATTGTGTTTCGCTCGACAGCAAACTTATTTTGCGTCTCGTATCTACCTTTGAAACAGTACGCTCAGGATTCTATTTTTTCTATTTAATCTTAGGAACCTTCGCTTCCTCAGGTTTAAATACAAGCAATCACTCCAAATAACAACTTTGCAGCCTTGCATAACGATTAACTATTGTGCCTTTACTTTGTAAAAGAACGTAGGGAGATAGTCTTAAGGCCCGGCCCATCTGAAGGACTGGACGAACATGGTCGCAGACCGAAAAAAGTGGAAGAATGCCCTTAGCTCTGCAGTCAGACAGTACAGGCTCAACCTAATAATAATACTTCTCTTATTATCTGTCAAGTTCATTGGCGATACTCCTTTCGTAAGATTAGGGTTTAGGTAGGTAGGCGCTTGGAACATGACGTAGAAATGTCTATTCTATCCACTCAGGGGCCTGTTTCATAAAAAATATTAGTCCAATATTATGAGCTTTTTTCTTTTGTCTTCATATAAAATTCGAGGCTAATACTCATAATATTAGACTAATCTTTTTTATGAAACAGGCCCTTGGATCGTCATTTTACGCGCTATTACGGTTTAGTAAACACTATTATTCAGTTTATAATACTATAAACTCAATCAAAATTAAATTTCAATCGATGATTTTTTTCTTCATATGTATTCTGAATTTTTAGATAGATAAGTAATACAATATGTTGAGAGTAAAATATTTCTACAATGATCCACGGTGTATATTATTAGAAGAAAAAAATTATTAATAATATATCTCACATTTTTTACTATTGTGTTACTACATTGATCGAAGATCAAAATGCAATTTATGTACCTATACTAAAAATATCAAAATCCAATACAAAACGTGACGCAATCGCTCACGCTTGCGCAAAATAACGTTATATCTGTCGCAAAATAAAAACAACGTAAGGTAAACCAGCCAGTAGATATACGTAATAGACTATTGACAACTTTTAATGCATTACTTTTATTTCTTTTTACTTTTTTTCATCCATCTTTTCTGTGTAGGACTTGACTCTTAGAACAAAGTACTTATAAGAGTCAATGTCAACCACGCCGACCGATTATTTAAAAAAAATGTTTTCTATTATTTCATGAATTGAATTTGAAAATTTTGAAGTACCTACACAAAAAGGCTTAAGTAAAACTAATATAAAAAATTTAAGTTTAACTAACCGTGTCGATTCATTTTTGCGACGACACAAACAATGTATTTTGCTCTCAAGGGGCCTCCCAAGATGATTGCGCTCGAGCTCGTAAGGTCGTTGTTCTAGCGCCAGCCTGATTGCTCCAGATTGTTATTGTAAGAGGATAATAGGCAACATATTTTTCTTGGTGAGTGGCGAATCCGGTGGAAATGAAGAGTCAAGAAGCGGTGTAGTGGTGATGGGGATAGGTGCTTCCCGTATTTAGTATTAGTGCCGAAGTGCCAGCCAAGTAATTTGAGGGTGACATAATCGCGGAGTTAAAACTATGAACTACCCACATTAGAAATCTTATTTATAATGGACTTCCGCAATGTAACGCCTGATTCCATCAAATAATAGTAGGCTACGTGAACTTGGCTCCCCTGATCTCTCTCTAGGAGTAGACATGGAGATTCTGGTAGTAATCTTGGCTACCTCTGGCGGGGGAGACAAAGTTCCATCATAATCCACCTGCACCTAAGTATATCTAATAAGACCACGGTACCACGGAATTCTTTGTTGTTGTGGTAAATAAAAATAAAGATTCGAAATATGATTACTACAGTTATTAACTGAACTCTCATGAAAGTTACACCAAAAACTATTTTCTCACATTTTCAATTTGCAAATCGAACCCACAAAATGTCAACGACGCGCGTAGTAATGGGCAATCGTCGCAAAGAATGCAGTCCGGGCTCAGGGGCCAGTCGAGTTCCGCAATGCACCGAATACGGGAGTTCCTCAGCGCAGGTGCTACAACATCTGGAGGACCACGTGTCAATTACCAATTGGCAAATATCAAGATTTTTCAAGTCGATACTGTTTTCCGGGCGTTTCTTTAACAGGATTGTCTTAATCAAAATGAGTTAATTACTTTTATCGATTTTTGAGACCCTTTCTTATCGATTTTTATAGAATTTTAGAGAGCTTTTATTCTGTGAATTTATGGCTTCTTGTGTGATCGGGAACCGATAGATTCTAAATGTGCGAGGTTTTTATTCGTTTACAGTAATCGATTTTTAAACTGTTTTGTCGATTCCAAATTTATTGCAGACATTTCTGTAGCAGTAAGAGAAATTATTATTTTTTTCGTTAACGGGAGTCAATATGGCGAAACAATTAGTTTTTATCGATATTTGATGGCTAATTTGAAATTTATGGCTTACAATCCTGGTTAGCTCAAAAATTACTAATCACAGGATTTAGTGGGACTGTTGATGTAACTTTTTAATTTTGATGAAAACGGTAGTTGAGTCACAAATTGCACAGAGTCGAAGAGTTGAGTAGTTTTATCGTTTTATCCCTTTTGAGTCTTTGAAATTAATTATCTAGCTGCTGCCTGCAGTTTCACTTGTGTTGAGATTCACACAAGAACCTTGCAATATATAACTTGGCAAGGCAATTAATTATAATTTTACCAGTCAACATAAATCTTCAAAGAGCTACCACCAAACCTAATTATTGCCTAGACATTTTTATCGTAACCATGACGTCATCGTACAAAACATATGCCATACCTACTCGGAAACTAGTCATACATGTACAGATATCGATTTATCGTCGACAGGAGCGCGTGCGCCGACATCTGCGACCCCCACGCATAATGCCATGTTGATTGTCGCAGCTGCGCTTGGATGGGGGATGCGCTAGCTTAACTACAAAACGATGTATATTTGCGAGAATCTGCAGTAAATTTTGAACCTTACTGTACTGTTATAAAGCGAACTGCAGGATTTCCAAAAATCCCGCTTTGTAGAACAATTGAAATTTAACAAGGATGGCACTGCACTATTACCACATTAGACATTATAAGAGCTATTACTCCGTAAGTTCGCGGAGTATATATGACTTTCTGTTATTAAAAACAAGCTAGTTTCAACCAAAAATGGACTTGAAATGCGTTTAAATAACAAAACATCACTCAGTAGTAGAAATATAAAATTACATACGACGTTTTGGTATTTGTTTTCGTATTGGATTAAGGCAATGTAAAGGTGATTAAACTAGGGGTCGTAAGGGTTTTGTATTTATCATATGCCAGTGTTATTTTAATGTATGCCGACGTATGTTTCCCTTTTGTTGCTTTTAAGAAAAAAAAAACGACTCGACCACGCACCTTTCCTTTAGAGGTTCTAGGACAAAAATCACTATGTAATGTAAATAAAAAAAAAAAACGATTTAGTAAATGTATTAAAAAATGTATATTATTATTTAGTACCTACTTAGTCTAATTATTATGAATAGTAATTATTATGATGATTAAGATGAGATAAGCAACATAAAAGCTTTTTTAAGCAATTGATAAAAACAGAAAACGAGGGTAGTCCATCATTCGGGCGGTGGCTCCTTCAAAGTAAGCTCTAAGCGAGGTGTGCAAATGACCCATTTAGAGAGCAATGCACTCCTAAAATAATGCAATATAATGGAAGTGGGAACCCTCTTAAAGGGTTGGAGAATAAAAAATACCCAAAACAGGTTTCTTGTTAAGGGAAATAAATTAAGTAAGATTATTTAAGACATGATGAAAAAAAATTTGAAGCTAGAACTATTCGTGGAATTGGGCCGGAAGAGTGGTGGATTCTGGTACATTATCTCTTTCTCTATTTCAACTCCAGAAAACTAGGGGATCCAGCATTGAATTGACAGGCGAACTTAATGCGAGTGTTGTTGAGAATTTGATGTGTTGTATTGTATGATGATTGAAAGAGGATTTCAGATTCTTTTTATATGTTTCATTTTTTTTTTCTGTAGCCCATACTGTTCCGCTGGTGGGAAACAGCCACCACTAAATCCTTCCAAACGTCTCTATCTTGCACCAACTTAAGCAAGCCGTCCTGCTGTCTTACCGGCTAACGACATCGTCTTCGTTTTCGATTCCAAACCGTTTAAAACCAGCGGTCACTGGTCTTCAGCTGGACGAAATTTTCCAGTGTTCGCTAGTATTCGTTTTGTAACAACTTGTTTCCTTGACGTTCGTTCTAAAATGAAAACCAGTGAAAATTCTACACAATTCCTTCCAACCGAAGACCTAACGACCGCTGGTATTATTAATCGTGTTGGAGTCGAAAACGAACACGATTTTGTTAGCCGGTAAGGCCCCTGGTCTGTATCCAAGTAACCTCACACTTCGGCGTCGTCATCCACCTACATACGGCTCATAAAACCTCTGCACGCACCCAATGTCTTGCAAGCAGCATATGCCCGGTTACATATTAAATTTTATCCCCCCTCTCTCATTGTCTGATTCAAAAGCACAGAGTGTATATAATTCGTGATAGTATCCTTGCTCACCACCGTGTAACTCCCACTATTAATTAATGATCATAATGAATTAATTCGAACTAATAGTAATCGTTTAGCTATTAACAACCGTGAAGACCATATTGCACGTGGCCTACGTGGAGCGTTTAGTCATGATATGCTCTGATGCCCTGGGAACTGATGGAACTGATCATTTGCATTGCATAATACATATAAATACAAATTATAATATGATCATGCCAAGAGAATCTATAATTCCTAAACTCATCGTTAACTTTATACTCGTTAGGTTAGCATTTGGCAACTGGTTTAGCATCTGGGATAGGACTAGCTCTCAGGTTTAGCTGCCGGAAAACGTCAATAGTTCAACAGATAGTCTATAGTTAACTACGTTCTCCACAGGTGGGTAAATAGAACGACTGCTAAATGGACGGCTTCTAAAAGGTTTATACTCCGTAGTGGACGGATAATAGTTAGCAAAGAGGAAGAAAGAATAATGACTACTCTGGAACATAATGAAACATTTTTTGATTTTTATTACATCGCTAGAAAAGGGCAAGGTTAGACGGAGGAATGAATCAAATGGTCTAAGTTTAACAAATCAAATTATATTATTTATGTTTTTAGTGGAAACGGCTCAAATAACTCAAAAATTATAGCAGTTATATCGATCCCAAGCAATCCTCATAAAATCCAATCAAACGTAAACAGCACCAAAATACCTATTGTAATTTATTGCATTTTTATAATTAAACATAGGGTAAGTACCCCATGCACAGGTAATTTTCCCACGATTTAAAAAACGGGGAGGCTTGCATAACTTCGGACATGAGGGGCACAGTCATCGATGCATGTCCTCAGTCCCTTGAATGTTGTATACTATCAACACCGGCAGATGGGATGTCGTCATGTTTTAGAATGCCACAGTTCCCATGAGATGACCCGAGAATTAGGTCGATTTGATTTTGGAGATGTGGTATTGTTTGGTGGCCCGCTTGTCAGCTTTTGTTATTGAATTGGAAAGTATTATGGTAGCATTTTGAAGTTGTTTTTTTTTTACTAGGCCTAAGGCGAAGGATGTTTTGATGTGAGAAGACTGTCAGTCAGGTTTAAATAAACTGTTTTAAAAACTGCTTTTAAATTGCTGTTTTGTTTGTTATTGTGAAATAGTAGATGTTTGATGGACTTGGGAGTAAGATCGAACATGATTAGGTAGAGTTGGTCACGTTGGTTATCTCACCCTCGCATCAATGCAATGGTCCGAGATCTCATCTGATCAAAAGTGACGATGTGGTCGCAGATGATCAGCACGTAAAAACTAGAATAGAACTGGGTCTCAAGAGCAGTAGCCGAAACACATCGATAAGTGCTTCGCGACCGATTTTCACCTTGATGTTTCCAACTTTAGCCACGCCAGCACTAAAATAAATAAATACAAAAGAACAGCAATAAATATTAAAATTTAAAATCGATTATTCAACGCATAGAATCGATTTCGAACACGCCTGCCGCATGGCGTTCGATATTCAAAACCCTCATGCGTAATAATAATGTGTTCCTTAGAACCATGAACTTTCCACAAACCGTAGATGGGGGTTCAAGTAATATTTAACTTACTTAGCACCCGCATGAAGATAGCAAGAAAATGATAAAAGTATAACTATTTTATGTTCGCGGTTTGAAGCGTCTTTTGTTTTATTTTGCAGTCAACTTTCTGTTGGATCGATAATAAACGGATGACCATAAAAGATTCTTTATTTAAGTATTTAGGTGTTCGAGCCTTCGCTTGACCCACTGTGAGATTACCCTCGAATTTTACGTATTTGCAGTGTGTATCTACCCTCAACTTCCATCATAATTATAGTCACGTGATCTCCCCACTCCTTGAATCAGGGCGGCCATTGCTGGCGGCAGCTTCTTTCGTCAGTACGTCTTGAATTTTTGCGTGATAAGCAGTGTTTGTAATATAATTATAAAATAAGTAAAATAAATTGGTAAGTACTATTTCTATTCATATAACAACCTTATAAACTCTGATTGGTGATTGCCCGCTCGCAAGACGGCAAATTCGCCAATCGTTTAAATTTGGGAAAGCCCCAAAAACTGCACAAGGTACGGTTGAGAGAATTCTTTTTTGGGAAAGCCCCAAAATAAGATCTCAAGCTAAAGGTTTACAACCATGCATTTGTTCAACGAGAGTTGAGCCGCCACTGCGCTCAAACTCAGCCGACGCAGCTATAAAAGTCAGACGACACCCGCGGAGACGACGACTGTCGGCTGCGCAGGCGATGACTGTCTACGGCATAAATTGCAATGTCGGCTGCTCAAACAATTCTGTCGGCTACGAAGCCGTCTGCTTTCATCTGAGGCCATATAGCAAAGCAATAGTGTTAAACTATTTAATGTCGTTCCAGATCATGGATCGCACGACTATGGGTGAGCTGGCGTCTTGGGAACCTCCTCCAGAAGAGGCGGAATATTTCCGGTGCTTTGTAAATCTATTGGATGAGTCTTATCCAGAACAGTGGCGGCTTTGGGAAGTCAATAATGAATCGTACGCTGACCTTTTTGGCGAAAAAATATCACCCGATGAAGAGTGCCGCCTGCGTTTTGCAGTGCCGACTGTCGGACTGGCGCGAGTCTTCTGCAAATCATCCCTGAGTGAGCGAAAGTACAGGGCTATTAAACGGATTCTTTTATCGTGGCCACTTGGCCGTGCGACGATATATACCCCATTTTCTACAATGAAAAAGATTCATCCCGACGAGGCCTTCAACGGTTTCTGGTCGACGGTACCTGGACTTAAGCCACAATTAATATCCCGATCAGAGGCAAACAAAATTATGAGTGGATCTCATACTCCCTCTTCGGCATCATCGATAAGCGTCAGAAAGCGAGGGCACATCCCGGAAACCCCTGTTTGTGAACAATCCAAACAGGCAAAAAGCTCCAATGAGCCAATGGAAAACTTTATGGCACAACAAAAATCTCTTCTGGAGAAACTGAATGCCACCATGCAATCCATACAAAGTCAATTGGTGAATCAGGACAAAGGTCGGGAATGCCAGGAATCAGACTGCTGTGACGATTCCAGTGAAGCAGACAGTTGGTCGGCCCCGACGTATAACCAAGAGCTAACATCTAAACAATTGAGCACAAACGATATTTCCGAAGACGTTTTCTTCGACTTTGCACCTGATACAAAAGAATCTGAGGCTAAAATCAGTGCTGCCGATGAGTGCTTAGCTCAACAAGGAATACAATGTCAACGGTTAGGAATGGAAAGCTGGCAGAACATCAGGTACGCTGACGTTCAGAAGAAGTTTCAAGCAGCCCCGGTATTCACAAACCTCAAAACTAACAGTAACTTAGCAACTGTGACACCATCATGGCAGATTGTACCCATATTAGAGAAGATGGATCTTTGTCTAGGAGCCATTAGCCACGGATTACTACAGCAAAGGAAGGAATTCCAAGACATTTACCAAAAATCTTCGTTGGAAGTCAAACGTGCAATAAGTGCAAATTTTTTAGCAACAGACACCTCTTTCCGTCGCACCTCGGACGCCCTCTTGCAGTACACCTGCGGATAGCGTGCAGAAATAATTCAAAATAGAAGGAGTATATTTAAGCCTTCAAACAAAGTCCTAAACGAGCTCCTGCATTCTATACCACCATCTTCAACGCATCTGTTCTCGGAACCCCAATTATCTGTCTTAGTAAAGGAACAAGGAGGCATTAACAAGCTTTTTCCAGAAAAGTCAAAATTTAGGCAAAAAGCTAAGGAAGTGCCTCGACAACCCTATGAGCAAGATTCAAAGGGAAAATCGCGAGCCCCCAGCTCCTATAAAAGGCAAAGTTATAAGCCGCATGACAAAGTTCAACAAACCGGAACCGATAACAGACGAAATACTGGCTTCAAGCCGAACAAAAGATTCGAAGGGAAATCGACACAGGAATAAAAAAAAAAAAAAAAAAAAAAATGTGATTAGTATCTAAAACCGCCTAAATTTTACCCGATAAATCATTATAAAATTCCAGGTTGCTTTCATAACATGGATAACATGATTAAGATTGACTTACCAAAAGTCAACGATGGAGCTGGTGGTCAGCCAAGGTCCTACTAAGAAATATTATCTTTGCGTCGTTTATATATAGCCTCTGGGATGGCGACACTGCCGAAGGATCCAAATAGAAGCAACTCGTCTTCCATAACAATCCCGTGCTGGAAGTACTAGGAACCGGCTCCACCCTGAGAAACCAACGGTCATGAAATAACCAGACAACAAGTCGGTAGTAACATATACAACAAAAGAGGGAGGGGCCAGGTCCATAACATTCCTAAACGAAAGTTTCTAAATTTAACGAACAACTATCTGATTGCGCTTATTTATAGCACGGTTTCTCTCAGGGAAATATAATCTAGCACCAGAGATCCTATCTAGATCCACCGGAATATCGGAGTGGACTCTCAGCGAAACCATTCTAAATTTAATATTAATGTAGACCTCTTTGCCAGTCATAGGTCAGCGATCTTAGACGCATACGTAAGCAAGGACGCCAAAGATCAAAAATGTCTTTTCGTAGACGCATTCAGCAGCCCGTGGATCTCTCTACTCGGGTGGATATTTCCTCGTCCTCCAGCCAAGAATACTTTGACACTTAACATCGAGCCCCGGCACTTACCTCTTAGTAGCTCCGAAATAGGTACGCAAGTTCTGGAAAGCGGATCTCAAGCAGCGGGTACTGAACCCCTGTTCACGATAAAGAATCTTCACAGTTACAACAGTCATCAACTTGAGAACAAAGAATCCGCCACCAGAGGTGAACGAACTATGTTTGTGGGCATGGAGGGCTGGGCCCAACTAGTGAAACTTTGGCATCTAGACAACCAAGAATTACTTGAGGCGTCTTGGCGAAAGTCCACACTTAAGACTTATAGCTCAGCGTGGTAACGGTGGAAGGTGTGAGCTACAAACAACAACTTTAAAATTAATGACCCAAGTGCGGAAGAAGTTGCGAAATGCATATATTTTTTTCTTTTTTATGCAATACCCTAAAACTGGCACCAAAGACAATCGCTTTTCATAAACCTGTAGACATTCACTAATCGGGAAAATTCAGAAAAGATCCCCTCGTAAGGAAATTGATAAAAGCAGTAGCTCTTGCCAGGCCAGAATAGAAGAAGGGCTTGCTCCAATTTGAATAATCTCTTCATTACGACGAGAGGCAGAGTAAAAGCGGTATCGCGAACAGTAATCGCAGGATGGCTTATTTCGCCAACCAAACATAGTTGCAACCCCGGGAAGTTTAGAGCTGCTGTAAATTCTGACAGCTGATCTAACAGGAATCTGAATCTCAATAATATAACGAGGAGAGGAAATTCGAAATCCAAAGATACCTTCATGAAATATTATTTCATTTAAATTCCAGCTAATTCACATTCACATAATGTAGCCCAATTATTCTCTCCAGTATAATTAGTAAATCAACGTACTTGATTAACAATTAGTAAATTAACATATTGTTATTTGATTTAAGGCTGATTTAAAGACTGATTTGGTTATAAGACATAAAAATTAATAAGAAATAAACATCAGTATATTGTTTGCATAATTTGTTTATTTTAACATATTTATGCACAACTCATATCTTCCATACACAGTACGTCTGGCCATCGCCATCGCCGGCAGATTATAAACACGTCTCACAGTGGGTCAAGCGAAGGCTCGAACACCTAAATAGACCCGTTTTCCCCCCAAAGGGTAGAAAACGGATATTTAGGTTTCAGCCGTAGCTTGACCCACTAAACCGGCTGGTCTTGCCGGCTTTCTTTTTACATGTGAGAGTACTGACGAAAGAAGCTGCCGCCAGCAATGGCCGCCCTGATTCAAGGAGTGGGGAGATCACGTGACTATAATTATGATGGAAGTTGAGGGTAGATACACACTGCAAATACGTAAAATTCGAGGGTAATCTCACAGTGGGTCAAGCTACGGCTGAAACCTAAATATCCGTTTTCTACCCTTTGGGGGGAAAACGGGTCTATTAAAAAAACAGGAAAAAGGCAAGACAGATAGACTGATCAGTCTTACCTTTTTCCTGTTTTTTTCTTGTCTTCTGAGGCCAGAAGACCGCTCATGAAAGCAAAATGAATAGGAATCCGTTTCAAAGTGATAAGGAGACATCGCTAGTTAAATATAAGGGCATGGGAGGATACTCAAAGGCAGAAACCGGTAAGCGAGAATCGTCATCGTGAAAGAAGTCGACAATTGACATAGACTGTACCGTGCACAGTACTATAATTATTCCTACTTCCTACTTAATATTATTAATGCGTATGTCTGTTTGTTGGTTTGTTCTTCTTTCACGCAGCAACAGAGCATCGGATCGACGTGGTTTTTTGGCATAAATATAGTTTATGGACCGGAGAGTAACATAAGCTACGTTTTATTCAGCAAAATGCAGGGTTTCTGTGGAAACGCGTGTGAAAACCGCTGGCAGAAGCTAGTATATAAAATTCAAGATTTGTCTTTGCAAACATATTCACCATAGAATCACACATAGGAAAAGCTTATGACTTGTCTCAAGAAACATTTTGAGTGACAATTGTGATATAAGTATGTAATGATGAATAAAAGTTCATATAAATAACTTCGTCAATTAACTTTTTATAACTTCCTATTCTACTAATATTATAAATGCGTAAGTTTTTGAGAGTGAATTGTTGTTACCACGCATCTCCGTAACAACGATTTTGATGAAATTTTAATTATATATAGTTATAAGTTAGTTTAGATTCTGGAATAATACATAGGTTATAACGGACACGCGGGCGAAGCAACGGGCAGAAGGTAGTATGTTATAAGTACTTCTGCAGTTGATAAGCACGAATATATTACGCTTTATTTAAAGGTTTCCTGTATACAGTTCACGTCGTTAGCACGTCGCAGAGCATATGTTTGCATTTATAGGTAAAAAAAACTGTATTAATTAAGTCAATTAATAGTTTTACTTATATACACCAGTTTATTAAGACACGGTGACTATTTCATATTATGTTATATCACTGTTTTCTCGAATCTACTCTCACTGCTTCAAAATAACGAAATAATGAAAATCGTCGCATCATTGGGAATTCATTGGATGTCGATTGCCGGTGTTGAGGGCAGTGAAGGAAAAATAGACGACTGGGATCCATTGCCTAAAAAGAAAAAACTTCGAATGACTATTCTGCAGGGTGATTTTAAATCACTCGGGATGATATCCATCTCGGAAGCGATTTTTTTGATCGTTTATATCTCGGAAACGCATCCCGACAGAGAAATATTGCCGGGATTATTCCGTGTTTATGCAGCTGAGTTGTCGAATATAAACGGGATTTTTCTCTGATGGGATGCGATTACGAAATATAAACGATCAAGACTGTCGCTTCCGACACGGACATCATTCCGAGTGAATTAAAATTACCCTGCAGGTACACCAATTCTTTCCGAGAAATGAAATTCCTACCACTTGGTCAAGATATTTGAAGCAGTCAACAATGATAGTGGACAGTGGACTTGGCCAGTTTAAGCGAATTACACTGCACCACAGACTTAACAGACCAAACATTAAGTATTGAATAGCGGGACAAGTACGCACACATATATATGTCGCTTAGACTGGGCCGCGTTAAGGATCCTTGTAGTTAACCGATATTAGACGAGTGCTTCCTTGGGTGGATTAGATTATTGGTTATCTCTGTGAAAATTATATTTTCTCATACAGAGCATAGTTTTGCTCTCTGGTTTGACGTACAACCAAAAGCACCTCTTTTGTGCGAGTTAAGTGAAAAATGGTTGACTTCCATGTTGAAAAATGCTTTGCGCACAGCACACTAGCCAAACTGGGTTGCCCAGGATTGGCAGGAGTTTAATGTTTTTCATCCAGTCTTTCTTAATACTTTCATTCGTAGGAAATCTGGAACAAAAATTATTTGTGAATCAGTAAATACCTACTAACTGAATGAAAAGTACAGATGAAACGGGAATAAGAAAAATTACATAGCTTCCACAAGCAATGTATTTTTGTTATTTATTTATTTTCCTAAATTTAATACTTTTATTTGCTACTAGCTGCTGCCCCGCGGTTTCATCCGCGTGGAGATTTTGGATTACATGGTTTTTATTGTTTTGCGCGGAACTCTAATTATTTTTCTATAATTAAAATAGCCTATGTTACTCCTTGTAACATCAGCTATCTGCCAGTGAAAATCTCGTCAAAATCGGTCCAGCCGTTTCGGAGATTACCTGGGACAAACAGACAGACAGACAGACAAAAATTTTAAAAATGGTTGTTTTGTTATAGGTACCGTATATACTTTCATATGCATTTAGTAAAAAGCTGTTATTTTGATATTACAAACAGACAGTTCAATTTTATTTATCTGTATGGATAGTGGCATATTGAAAATGAAAATAATATTTACGTTATTCAAGGTTAAGATTTGACACAGACAAATAAAGTAAAAATGGAATATTCGTCTTTGTTGCTAATTTTATTCCTAGATTCTTAATGCGCTCCCTGTTATTGTATCAAGTACTTGAGCTGTCAAATTTTGGCCCTTGCTAACAAATTCTACATAATACTCTCCGATTACTCTAGTTCAAGACTAAAAGCATTAACAAATAGCGTCTAAGATAGATTATCGACGTAAAAAACTGGTTGGCATGAACAAAATATTTGAATTCACTTGTAGAAATCACAATGAAATTCTAAACGCAAGATAGTGACCATTATACTTACCGATGAAAGAGAATCCGATGGATAATTTGCTGTGGGTAGCATTTTCACACCGGTATGTACTGCACTTCACCATTTTCACAGATTTTATTATCAAATTAACCAAAAAAAGCTATATTTTCAAATTAAAATAAATATCATCAATCTGACTGGTCGTTGACGTAACGTGACATGCACGTTGACATATAATATCAATGTGGCGGCATGGAACGCTTGGTCTGTTGTTTATGTGCGAGTCAATGTTTCAACACATAAATGAACGAGATACCACTAATGACGTTTCAATGGGAAAGAAAAGGATAAAATGATTATGTCTATGCGTAAATATACAACTATGATTAATGTTTCATCTGCTATATATTACATATCTGTGCACTGCACAAATTGCTAATATATGACATTGAAGTTCAATTTTCAAAAAAAAAAAGAAAAAACGGTTCCGTTATTGACAGACAGAGTTGAAATGTATTGTTATTTATGATAGGTACTTAATGCCTGGTACGAAAACATTTTTCTTGCACAAAATAATATTTATTTATTTATTTATGTACCAAATACAAGTAATCTGACAACGCATATTACTCATATTAAAACGATTTCGACAAAAATTTGGGAGTATGAAACTAACGAAGCTCGATATGTTCTATACCTAATGCAAACTATCGATGTTTTATCACTCACTATTTATGCAAATAGGGATGAGACGGTGACGCATCGATAGCAAAAACCTCATTTGAATAACCCCGGGGAGTAGGTGCATAAGTAATGTCGGATCGGAACGCACCAGGCACCGAGCTGTCAGGTAATAAAGGCACGCGCCGCGCTGTGCGCTGCTTTCTTCGAGAAAAAAACACCCATTAAAACACCCACACATACAACGTCACCTATAAATCGACCCATTCATCGTTTAAGGACCGAGCTTTTGGAATCCGGTATTCTTACACGAATTTCGGGAAATTAGGAAATCGCGTGATTTTAATTTTAATGAAAAGTAATTTTTAATTCTGTTATAGTTGTGATAAACACATTGGCTGTTGTTATGTCGAAACCAAAACATTTTTAAGATATATTTTTTTAAAATGCCGTCCCTTTGTTCTCTTATTTTGATGTGTTTCTGTCTACAGATTTATTTAAATTACAAGTAGAATTTCTGTTTATGTAAAATTACAAACCCTGATTTTAAACTAAAGCTTTTAAAAAAAAGTAAATTATTTGTTAATATGTGAAAAGGATATTTATTTGTATCACAAAAATTATTTGTGGAAAGTGGTGTCTCAAAGATTTCGTATGGATCAATTAATGATTCCCAACAGCCACTGATATCGGAATAAAAAATCAAGTTTTGTATATTGAATATTCTTTTCCCATTGAATATTCGAATGATTGAATAAAAAAAGAATTACGTTGTAACTTCATGTAAATTATTTGGGGACGAAAACTGTCAAAATTTTGCGAAATGTACTGCAATTTTTTCAAAAATCTATAAAACCTGATGAACTTTGACACGAACACAACGTCAACCCATGTTATTTTTATTTATTCATAATCCGCAAAAAGCTACCTACCTCAACCATTGCGAATATGTCTCGTCAACAACAAAGGAAGTAAAAAAGTAGGTTTAAAGGAAGTTTTGAAGGTCTGAATAATGGCACCCTCGATTTCTTGGGCTCCCCTTATACGTAACACTGTTACGTCTGCCAAACCAGCTGGTCTATTCAATGCCTTTTTTTATTACGATCGGGGCTTGTCTCCACGTGGTCGGAAGTTTGACTGGTCCTCATAGATAGTTTGTTATTACTATTATTAAAAAGTTACCTACTTCAAAAGATTTGAGGGTATTTTTTGATTTAAGTAGGTAACTTTGTAAATTTATACGTAGGTACGTTGGATACGTTGGTATGTTGAATTAAAATCCTCATCAGAGACTACTTATTGAAACTAGGAAATAAAACTATCCTTAGACAGACAGATATAATTATATTATATATTTTTATTTATGCCACCAAAATATGAAATGGCTTGGAATTTGCTTCTGAACTGAGGGCATTAGATTTTACTCGCGATCGTTTCCTTAACAGGTTGAAGTAGAATAACATATACTTAACCTTTTAAATTCAAACCCGTTGCAAAAAGTTTGGGTGATACAGTTTTTCATGTCTTTGTTGGATGGTCCGTATTCACTAAGAAACAATATTATGAATAGAAATAATATATGAAGTTTTATTATCTAGTCTAATACGCTTCTTTCGTTATTTAAAAAAAAAACAAAAAAAAAAAATGAATTAAAATTTCAATTAATACAAACTTTTTCAAGACGGAGTAATTAATATAACTATTACCAACTCACTACAAATTAGGGATGTTCATGCTTTCTCTACTACCTAAGCAATAAGAAAACAGGGTCCATAAAATATTCAATATAGCAATTTACCTCTGCGTTTAAAAGAAGCACATACCTGAAAATGTCAATTGCGGGCGCGCAAAGTCATAGCAAAAAATTGGAAACAGTGTATTATAATGAATAAGTGAAGATAGCTATTAACCCGTCAAATGTTGGGCGGTCATACGTGGTACTCAACACGTGGTACGCAATTGTAGGCGCATCGTGTGAAAGTCGAGTCCTATTCGCTCCAATTAGATTGCTATTAAAAAAAGCGCGTTAGAAAGGGTTGTATATTTTTATCGATAAATAATGTCATTTTTTGCAGCACGAATATATTCGATATGTACTGAAAGATGTGATTTCAATAAAAAATAATATTAATATTATTAATAGTGATAAAGGAAATGCAGATTTAAGTTTTTTTTCCTTTTTACGCCTGTTACATTATCTATATCAAATACAATGGAGGTGGAGATGTATTGTATCCCAAATCACAGCGGGTGCGAGAAGTCACAAATTGTATGTCTTGAGTGCTAAAAATGAAAGAACACCTTGATGATAGCTAACTATTATGAAATTTTAATGAAATAATCCAATTAGCAAGAAATAATAATCATCGACACTTTCCGACTATTATCCCTCTGAATATGTTTTAATTCCCAATAGCGATATCGAACCAAGTAAATTTCATTAGCTTATCGATATCATCGGCTTTATCGATACATAAAGGGCAGCACTAGCTTGCACCTTGCCTGCCATCTGCCGTGATGCACGTGAAGCAATTAAGGCTACCATCGGGGGTGCCACCCTCCTTAACGTGGTCATTTACCTCTGAGGGGTTGCACTGAAGGTGGTCAATGCACTAAGCGAGTCATTCTCTCACGGTATAACAAAGGAGGCCATGGGAGTCTTTTCGACGAATATTTGTTGTTTGTTTGAGAAAGAGAGTCTATTTACAAAGATGCATCGTTTCAAAACATGCCTAGTGCAACATAATTTCAAAAGACGTCATTAAGAAAAGAGATTTTTGTAACATAACTTAATATATACTCATATTTAGGTATTACTGGGACCAAACTGTACGACCAGTCTGTGTATAGTGCGTATGCGCACGTTCCGCCTCCGGCCCCTCTCACTTGCTTAGCCACTGCGCAGGACTCCCACACATATTAGTACTGACCAAAAAATTTGGATTATAATATGATACTTATGCTGTAAGATGACACGAAAACTTTATAAATACGGCCCTGCCACGGATTTAACCACTATTTCCTCATAATAGCTATCTAATATCTATCAGACATTAATTAGTATTGAACTTCTGCGTCTAAATCTCCTTTATGCTACTTGTCTTTGATCTGCGTCTATCGCGTTCAAGACCCCTTCGTGGATTACGAATGTGTCGAATGAACTGTGCTAGACAAAAAAGGAAGCGTCTCAAATCTGAATATTCTAATGCCCAATTTGAATGTAACCAATCCTGACTACCAAATCGCACGGATAATCCTGCGTGCTTTCCGTGGCCTTGGAACGCTGGCCAAGGTCCCGCGTACAATGTCTTAAGACGTGTAGGCGGGCCGGTGGTTACTACTCGTGGTCATAAGCTGAATAAAGTCATTGAGGATGATTACATGCCGAAGTTTTTATCCGCATCGATATCGGAAGATAAGTTTAAGTACAGCCAAATTCAATCAATTTTTCGAAAGTATTTTGTGTTATAGTACTCCTTTTTGGCCGGTGTGAATATTGAGAGTTCTTTGGAACTCCAGTGGAGGTGCACAAGAGAGAGAGGAGAGAGAGACAAAGCGTGCGGACACTCAAGACATGCCCAGTAATCTTAGAGGAGCAGGATCTACGAGCATGTTCCATCATGTATGGATTTTTTTTATTTATTTATAATGTATTTTTCTACACAACTACCGTCACAAAGTGACGTAGGTGAGGCCCTGTTGAGATAGAGAGTACGCCAAATTATTAACAAACTTTAAAATACTAGTTTTGGGTTTGCTATTCGAAATCTCAATAATTTTCCTCAACTGTGTAAGCAGCATTCAAGACTTCGATCCAAAGTATTATTTACCCAGTCAAGAGCAAGATTCCAGCGTAATCTAAAGGATCCAGTTGCTATGTTCATTTTAACGTCTCTCGTCTTTTTAAGGGATTAATGTATAGTTGACTGAAACGTTTCCTATACCTAAAGCGGTTGAATTATGAGGTTTTTTTTGTTACAAAATACGGGAAACCCTTGCCACAATTTGAATAATTCGTGAAAACCACGCGTTAGCGATGTGTTTCCTTTTTTCGCTAAAATGGATTAATTTAATTTCAATAATAAATGTATGTCGGCTACCTACAATTGCTTGTATCACAATTGTTGCCATAACACATATCATTGTATTGTTTAACTGAGGAACTGGCCCAGCTACCGGAACACATAGTAAGGAACTTGCCTTTACATTTTTAGCTTTTAGTTAAAAATCAAACTAGACAAGTGTTAACTAGACAATGCCCTACTATGCAAAGGTAGGGGTCGCGATTTCCTTCGCTGATAGTTTAAGATCATTGTAGAATTTGCAATCTCGTCCTATAAATCGGTGGGTGACCTAATCAAATCCACGCCCATTTATCTGATAAATCATTTATTATGTCAGTCATGTTCTTGTCTGATGTTGGTTAAAAAAGTGGCACTGCAAATTTTAATGTGCCTTGAATTGAAATGTTAACAGCAATCATAGGTAAATTATTTTACGTCAATACTCATACTGTAGTAACTCTCACCCTTTTAACAAAAATAAGTTTACTGAGATTCACAATTAATTACATATACCGTAGTATGAAATCGTAACTCAGTACATTTATTTTCGCAAAATGATTAAGTGACAAACAAATGAAAAATTGAAAGTGTACACATAAACATGACTTAAGGAAACAACGTAAGTAACAAAACAATATACCTACTAAATAAGTTTTAACATGTATCCTACCTACACAATATAAATTAATAAGTGTTTAATATTATATTAATCAGATAAATAGGTATGTCATAAAAATAATTAGGTAAGACCATAATAAAATTGGTAGGTATCAAGAGTGGTAACAATAACTTAGGTACTTACCTACCAACATTTAACATACAAAATTAAAAATCCCGGAATTTTTATACAGCCACGGTACAACACTAGTAGTGTCAAACTTGAGATTGTAGAATTTATACCTTGGAAGGTCAAAATGTCGACATTTTAGAGCTATATTATCGCTATAATATAATTATACGATACGAACATAAGTTCTACTCCTACTAATCATCTACCTACCTACTTTAAACGGGTAGGTCTATAGATTTTTAATTTACCTATTGCATTGAATTTGAAATAAATTTCATTTGACAAAAAAAACAATGTGATTTAAGTTTAAAAAATAAAGTTTGAAATTGGAACTTACTTTCTTCGCCGGCCGGTGCTCGTATTCGCCTTATTCCCAAGTGGAAAGTTGAACGATGCATCGAAAATCCGATATTGCAAATCGTCGTCCTCATTACTTTGGTATTGCATCTCTTACACACTATTTAGCCCACGATGACGAAATAAACCACCCTTAACGTTATATGACCTTAGAATCATCGTGAATTAACATTTTACTTGTAAACACAATACATTTTATACCGCAAAAACAAAACACGAATGAAAGCTCACGGAAGCTCACGGAAGCTGTCAAATTGTATAGTTTTTTTTTTTTTTTTAAATAACGCGGACGCGAACGAATCTCGGCCGTACGGAGCGCGCGCGGTGCCGGACTGAGGCCATAGGACGAAATAGCGCGGGAAGTGCGTCCCTCCTTGATGGGGCGCTCGGGGCGGTTCTGTAATGTCTACCGTGAATTCCGAAGGCAGTAGGTATTTTTACAATATTTTATATTATGTTGAATGTGGTAATACAGGTACGTAACCATGTGCTCAATTTAAGTCTATGTATGTGTTAACGCTACAAAAGAACCCGCCAATTACCAATCGGACTCGTGCACCCAAGGTTCTGGACAAACTTGTTGGAATGTAAATAGTTCACCTATCACGGGAGTCATTAGGTAAATTGTACAGCTATATTCACCAAAATATTTTATTTTGTCATGTAACTACAAACCTTACAAACCTAAAACCTTAACTTCGGATTCTTTCCTTTACTTGTGCTATAAGAAATTACTTCTTGCCACACGATAACAGGTCCACTGGAAGCAGTTTTCATTTCCTTGCGAGTGTCCAAATATGCGGCATAAACGGGCCGCCAGTATCTTTTGTGTTGAGTTTGATTTTTTCACAGCTCGAAGTAATTGATACAAATTTCAAATTGGTCCTCAACCATAGGTTATACAATAGTTATTACGTAACGCCTCAATGCGTTCCTCAGAAAAAAGGTCTTGACAGACAGACAAACGGATAACGAAGTGACCCTATAAGGGTTATTTTTTCCTTTTAAGGTACGGGACCCTAAAAAAGTGGCTTTGTTGTAATCCTGATAATCGTCGATTGATCTTACAATTTTATTATGAGTTTAGCTGCAGCGAATAAGCACTATGTAATAATGTTCTATTACGCCAATATCTGAGACGTTTATATTTAGATACTGCCTAGCTAAACAGGCGTCTAAGTGTTTTTTGTGGAAATACGGATATACTCCGCTTAGTCAGACACCCCCCAAGGCCAAGGTTATGCATTATCACTCCGTATCTCAAATTCGGTAAACCAATCACAACACGCCGTCTTCCCTCGTTTGATGTGAGTTTTAAACTGACCAACCACAACACGGCATCTTCCCTCGTCCCCCGCCAAAATTTTACGATTGTGGTCCGACGCAAAATTCGGATTAAGCGGCGTCTAGTTTTGCTGATCTGTGGCTACGGATTTTGTGACAGGGCCGAATTAAGGGGTCTAAGGGCTATCGTAATAAAACTTACGCTTCCTGCTTGATAAAAGTGTAGTCTTCCTCAGGTTCTGTGGACAGCTTGGCTTGCAGTACTTTCAGCCGTTCCAGCTGGAACTGTGCGAACGACTTGGTCCGGTCTTCGGTGCCCATTCTGAAATAAAAACAAATATTTTGGAATATATTCTAATTAAATTCCATTGTACAGGGTGTCTCAAAAAAAAAATGTAGGTACTAACACTTTGACTGTCGCTTTGATGACGACGAGATATACTTTCAGCAAGATGGAGCACCTCCCCACTCCATCGCGATGTACGAGCTCACCTCGATGCAGCTCTACGGGTCACGTGGATGGGACGAAGGGGTAGCATTGAATACCCTGCGGGTTCCCCAGACCTGACGACCCTGGACTTCTTTTTGTGGGGATACGTCAAGGACAGAGTTTATGGCACCAAACCAAACAATTGAAATTGGAAATTGAAAGGCAATGTCGCGATATTCCAAATGATCTGCTTCGTGACGTTTGCGAATGTCTGGACAATATTGGTCATCAATTTGCACATTTGTGAACACGATTCTTCAATTAAATTTGTCTTATGTACATGAAGCCTTTCAACTTCTCTCTATGTTCATAAATAACGTTTTTCTCCTATTTCAAAGTTCTATTACTAGACTTCTATTCATCCTATCAAACTAATATTATAAACGCGAAAGTGTGTGCAACAGATCAACGTGAATTTTGGCATAGGGTCAGCGTAGACGCTTATGCAAACGTACGTTTGCTTGTCTGAATAACGACGGTTTTGCGTCAAGCGCGCATTTCGAGTATCACGAAATCCGCGCTGGACGCAAAAGCGTTGTTATTCTGACAAGCAAACGTACGTTTGCTTGTCAGAATAACGTAAGTGTCTACGCTGCCCCTTAGATATAGTTTATGGACCGTAGAGTAACATAGGCTGCTTTTTATCCTGGTACAATGCACGGGTCCTGTGGGAACGCGTTCCGCGTTCTAAATGTTGCAACAGCGCCGAAATATCGGAAACTCAAATCAAATAATATACCTACATGGTAAATATCCCGTTTCTAGTGATAATTTTCAAAATGTTCTCTTTTTTCTCTTTTGTATTTGGTCAATTACCTATGTGCCATCTTATTACTGACTTGATTTTATTAATTTGCATGTGTAATTAGGACCTTCGTCCTTCACTTTATTTTATTTTCATTATTAATAATGCCATTGTGTAAAATTGTTTAAAAAAGCGACGAACCAACTATGTGACAAACTACTGAACCGATTTTGATGAAATTTCTAGGAGAAGTCCCGAAAAACAAGTCACGAATCCACGTGTTATAATAATATAAATATTCAATAATATAGACAGCGAACCACGCCGTCGAATCAAGGAAAAGAGGTACCGTATCAACGCACGCACGGCTAACCTCGTTTCACAGTTTCACTAGAACTAACCCAGAATCTGCGCATGTAAACATTGTGTTAGAATCGATGTTAAAGATAACCAGATATGGGATTGCTTGAGATGTTAGCCTATATTTTCGTTCAAATTTAAAACAAAAACAATATTCCACTGTACAACGTAGGAATAGGAATTCATAACTAGTACTAATAAAATAAAAAATGGCTGAGTTCATGTTGCATAATCATTATCACGCGCGACATTGAATGAACGCGCGAGTCCGTTGTAGAAGAAAACGATACAAAAATTAGCTAAAAGCACACGTGTGAAATATCACAATGTTGTTTTCACAATTAAAATATAGTTAACGAAATTAATTCAAAATAAGAATTCCGTTATTATTCGAAGGAAAAACGTTACGATCATCCAATCTATGTGGAGCAGTTAGTGCGATAGGTACGTTTTTCGGAACTCTACAGTGCATTTGTTTACATTCCGTCGGATGGGTGAATTGGTGAAAACACACCTAAAAATAACAGTAGAAATGATTTGCAGACATAAATATGTCACTTAACAAGTGAAATTTTGGTTAGAACACATTCGTATGACGACATTATCGATCGTACACCCGTAGTACACATACCTTAGTTGCACATTATTCGCCATAAATTCTTCAGTTTGACTGGGTAATAGCCTGAAATAAGGACTGAATATTTTTCTTATATAATAAATATACTGTTTTCAACAATAAATTACTTTAGATTGCACATAAAATACTGTAAATTAAATAATATCTTATAAAAATTTCAACCACAAAACGTTAGTATTCGTTACAATCAAATAGGAATGTTTTGTATCTCTTTCGCACTCATACCAAATATCCTATGCGAAATAGAGAAAAAGAATAAAACCGTAAATAGAGTTTTATCAACATGGCATCCATTCAGCACTAGCGCCATCTACTAATGTTGTTTATGGTTACTAGTGCTGCGCAAATGAGTTGCATGAATCGACTAAATTTGAATGTATACCACCAATTTTGTGATTGAAGTGAAGCATAACATAAAATATATAAAGCATAGCAGAAACCTTTTGTAAGTTTCACTATCTTTTATTAGGTGGTTTGCTTATTTGGATAGATGAGTTAAATATAACTGTCCTTACAATATTATTTTCTGAGAGATTTAAACAACTGACTTCAGTTCGTTACAATAGTTGTATAGTTGGCTATAAGAATCAGCTACTTGACCGGTTTGGAAATAAAATATAATATACCCAATTGTTTGCAATTCAATGTAAAATGTCGTCTCACTAATATGTAACGGGTAATAAAGAATAATTGTAGCGTTGTTTAGCAGTGAGTCTTCTGTACTTCTATATTTTGAGCTACTGTATTTCTGCGGGTTTTGCGAAAGTGTATATTATCGTTATGTGGATAATATTATTCACTGTAACGCAGTTATATGTAAACCTGAAAGCATTTTTGCCTATTCTAAATTTTTCCGAGTAAATTGTATAGCAAAGAGTATTCAGTGTAATTGCTGGGAGTATGAAAAATCATTCTCCTGTATTTATGTACGTTATCGTAAGATATACATAAAATATTGAATGATGCTATGCAAAACTGCAGTCACACTCAATCAATCAAAGCTTTTTATAAAAAAGGCTACAATTTTAATTAAGATAAGATAGGTTCTATCCAAAATAAAGAAGCATACATCACCAATTTCGAATACAGACTCATTTTCAAGAACCCATAGCCATGGCACCACATGGCCTCCAGATATCTCCGCCTCCGAACTAAGTCAGAGAGGACTCATATGTTGGAGAAGGCGACCTCCTCTAACAATGAGCAATAGATGGAAGTCACTATATATTATTTCTAGATATTAAAAAGATGTGAAATGGTACAACGTTGTGTGCATATTTATAAATAATGTTCATTATAACGATATTAATGATGTGGTGTGTAGCTATATACCTTTATTTGGGGTATAAAACAATACAAAAACAAAACTTTGAAGGCCTTTCCGCACAATTCTTCAGAAGAGCTTAGAAATTGTGTGTTTGTGAGTAATTAAGAGCTGGAAGCCAGTTGTTGATTTTATGCTTGAACTCATATTAAGAAAATTGATAAATATAGAGTTTTTAACTATATAGACATGTGGGGCAAGTACGGAACTTTTCAATCCATATCGTTCGATAAATTGACAAATTGATAAGATAAAATTAGAAATAGGTAGGAAGTTGTTGATTTTTGTCGAAAACCAAACACAACCTTTTTCCGCGAACGAAAAGTAATCTTCGAAACTAGTTATGCGTGTTATTGTATATTGAGTAATATTGACATTGACATTGTATATTGACGCGATGACGATGTCACGCGTATCAAGCTATATTTTAGCAACGTACATAGTAATTAGATATAGTCTTTACGCTTTTACCTATTAAATATTTTTACCACAATTTAGTCGATTTTATTCGAATAACTTCTTATTTTATTTTCGCCAACATTATTTGTGAAATATGCTGTCCATGCCTTATGTCACTGTCAAATTTTGTTTGGATCAAAACAGCGGCGGAATTAGTAAAATTGAAAATTAACTTGTTCTCACTTTCTTAGTGTTTATTTGAATTTCTAAATAAAATGAAGTTCCGTGCTGTGATGATAGATGCTGGGCCGATGCGAGAGTTCACAAGTAAGACGAAAACCCAAGTAACAACAATAGCTATAGGAAAGTAATTGGTAGGTGTATAGATTTTAAAATTTTATGGGTAGGTGTTACTTTTAAGTTTTCTGATTTACAGACATAGTAACGACGATATCGAAGCTATCAAAAGAGTGCATATTACGGCTATCCAGCGACCAAATATACTTCATTGTAAGCGATGATAACAGCGGGCCCGCTCCGCCGATTCTTTGGTGTGAAATACCGCAAGCCATGTTTTGTTCCGAGTATCAGCTGGTTGGATTAGACGAAGAACACAGGGATATTTACTTAGGATTGAGTTCAGGTGAGTTCAACCGTCAACGTCTTTTATCTAGATGTTCACTTCTTGATCTCTAGAAATACTGTGTTAATTTGTTGCAACACTCACAGTAGAGAGTATTAGGCACTTTTTGCTACCCGTGCAAAGCTGGGATGGCTTGCTTTAATTTAAATCACCTATATCAGTTCACTGCTAGATATAGCCCTTGCCCTTAGAAAGAAAGACTACTAATTATTTGCTGGTGATAAAAAGCTAGACAAATATAAATATTAAGAAACAAAAGAGGAAATCAGACACAAGTACCAAGGATACATAGCATGTATTTGTATGGTACCAAAAGGGTATCTTATCAATCTTAATTCAAGTTATGTAGACTAAAGTGTATCTTATTCTAGGTAGGGCTGATATGGTCTGCACTGATGTCATGCTTGGGGTGTGTTGTGTATTAGAAAATACATATATAGAAGCCTTTTACCAGGTGGTAGTAGAGTAGGACTAACACTTCTGCAAATGTCTGTCTGAATAGGTACCACTGCAAGTTATGTAGACTAGAGTAATTATCATAGAACTCTTTTACTAGGTGGTAGGACAGAATGTTCTGCAAGTATCCTTCTGAGTGATACCACCGCTTTGCTTGTGTAGTCTGCCACCAAGAAGCATTGTGCAAGCATTATTATATTCCGGTTTGATGACTAAAGTAGTCAGTGAAATTACTGGATTGTTTATTTATTATTGCAGGGAACTTAGCAAGATCACTTGTAACACTTAAGTCAGCAAAATCTTTAAAAATGAAGCTGACCAAGAAACAATGCCCGTGCCTCACATTAGATATAGAAATTGTAAGTTTGTACTACTTTTCATTTACTTGCTGTTATTCTATAGCCTTCCATTGGCCCTAAGATATATAATGGTTAAATTTTAACTTAATCATCATCATTTTTGTTCTCTGTCAACTTGAATCCTCTAACATGGACCCCTGGGGATTTATTTGAATCATTTTCTCAAATAGATCCCCTGACAAACAAGAATCACAACACTCAATATTACTTGTGATAGACTACACATCTTTATTTCAAATTTAAAGATGGTGTGAAATTCTTCTTTTTAGCATAAATAATTTATTTGTTTAAGTAACTGTGCACCGCGGATTCGTCCGTGTAATTTTCTAAAATAACAGTAGCCTAAGTTACTCCTTATAACATCAGCTATCTGCCAATGAGAGTCCGCCAACATCGGTCCAGCCGTTTCGGAGATTAGCCGGAACAAACAGACAGACACATTTGAAAAGTTTGGTTTTTGTTATATGTGCTGTTATATACTTTCATATGCATATTTTAGTAAAAATCTGTTAGTTTGATATTACAAACAGACATTGCAATTTTATTTATTTGTATAGATAGTTCTGCATAAATATATTAAGTTCATGTGATGGCTTAACACTGAGTAGCTTTGAATATTTTTCAGCCATCTTCAATGTCACAACAGACCAGAAATGTGACACACGATATACCAGTGATTGTAATTCCACGGAAGCAGTGGTCTGACTACCAAGAATCTAAGATACCACAACCAGATGTAAGTTGAAATGCTTCGTTATAATTGTTTGGAAAATAGTGAAACAAAAGATTATAAATTTAATTACTATTGTACATTTATTACTTGTAATTGGGATGTTGACTGATTTTGGGAAAGTGTTTAAAACGATGCGTATGGGCCTAATATAACCCAAAATATTTAAATTTACTTTTTAAAACAACTAATATTTTAATTATCATGTATTTTAAATGCCGTTTTAAATTTTGCTCCAAAACGGCAGTGACGTCAGGTGTTCAATTACCACAGAGTAATTTTCTATAACACTGTAAAGTGACAAGCAAAGAGAATATAACCACTACTACCTAGTCTGTGCTACGTTTAGTGACAAGTTGATTCGATGCTTTCTGTGTATGTATTGTTATGTATTAAAATATGAGTTCTAAGTTTTTTGAGCTTATTGATTTATATATATGCTTTGGTTAATTAATACACTTTGGATCTTAGAATCTACGATTACTGTTATATATTCATTGTTGGTTATAGAAATAATGATTTTTGGTATAATAAGTAGGTACTTACACGGAGGTCTTCACATTTCTAAATTCAGCAGAGCAGAAATTATCGTTTGTCGAGAAGAAATTGGCCACCGTAAAACAATCAATTCTCGGCAAATTGGAATTATTTGCCTTTATGAAGCCACTTTCCATCATGGGAGAATATTCAAGAGTCGAAATAAATTTAGAAAAATAGGCGCGGAATTCACAGCACAGATAAATAATCACAGAAATCACTCTAAAATACTAAGCAGTTAAGCGCAACGAGCTATATACTCATTGGAGTTTTGGCGGGAATGCGAAAATGTGCTGTTGTTGATTTTGTGTTATTTACTAAAACCTTTGTTTTATAGAGTGTTAATGTGTAATAATAGTGGATTATTAACCATTAAGTGATTCGTAAACTTGCATGAGTGAAAGGCAAATAGTACAAAGACGAAAAACGTGTATTTTCGTATTCTATCCAAAACTCCATAGAAGCTTCAGTAAACTATCCACCAATTTACTGAAGCGTCACTTCGACTCGACCGCGCCTAGACTAAACATTAACGTGACTTTGACGACTTTCATGCACGAAAACTAGAGATTTATTATATATTATTACTTATATAACTTGACACTAGTTAAATGCGCAAATCACGTGGAGCCAAACACAAAACAAAAAAAATATATATACCCATTCCGATTGAAACAGTGACGTCACGGGCGTTTTAGGTCACGTGACTTCGGATTGATGTGATTACATTTTGATTATTTAATTTAAATTAAATTTCTTAAAAATAAACAAAAATATTGTGTTTAATAGGATTTCTGTCACAAAAACTACCGTTTCGCGGCAAAATTATATTTTTATTTGAATACAGTCAACAACCCAATTGTAACAAATTGGTTCAAATTGAAGAACTAGCTAATCATATTACTTATATACCTTCCTTGTGAGTAGGCCTAAAGGGCAAGTGTCCGAGATGCGGGAGTGTTGAGGATGCAGCACTTCATCGAAGGGGCAAGCTGGATTAATCACGTGACGTGTGGCTTCTATCATTGGCCAGTTTCAAATATACCGCCACTCGGCATTGGTCCAGTATGATCTGATGAGAAGCGCCCGTCACTGGCTACCTCTCAAGCATGATGCTACTCAGGATTGGTTCATTATGACGCTGATAGTTCATAAACGCGGCGCTAGGCGCGCTGTACATAATACATACAAAATCTGCGTACGCGTTAACTTGTTGCAAAACTTATACTAGGCCCTCAGATCGTTTATATTACGGAATCGCATAGCAATGAAGTCAGTGATATAATTCGCTCAATACTTTGCTCATCACACCGGAACACAGTAATGCTTGCATATTTGCTTTGCAGACTTCGCAAAGCAATGGTACCCACCCAGCAGACACTCGCAGTAGAGTTAATCCTACCCACCTACGCAATAAATAATCATGTTACTTGTTGACAGATATCCATAGAGTTGCCCACTCTCAAACAGCTCCGAACAACCATAGACAGAATGCGGAATATGGCTTCAGAAGTTGTGATACGAGCCTCGGCAGAAGGACGACTCACGTTGCAGATCAAAACGGATATGGCCAAGGTGTCTACCAGGTAGGTGAAATTTTATTATGACTAGCTGCTGCCCGCGGTTTCACTCCCGCGGAGATGTTGGATTTCATGGGTTTTATTTTTTTGCGCGGAACCCTAATTATTTTTCTAAAATAAAAGTAGCCTAAGTTACTCCTTATAACATCACCTATCTGTCAGTGAAAGTCCCGTCAAAGTAGGTCCAGCCGTTTCGGAGATTACCTGGAAGAAACAGACAGACACGACAAACAAAAATTATAAAAATGGTTGATTTGTTGTAGTTACGGTATATAGTTTCATATGCATTTTGTAAAAGATGTTATTTTGATATTACAAACAGACACTTCAATTTTATTTATTTGTATAATAGATGATTTCTTCTTTTTTTTTGTCAGCATATAATTGTAACTTAAAAATTTGCACGACTACAAAGTCGAATATAGTGAAACTAGGTACATAATTAATGACATGTACTTACCTATATTCACGTAAATAAATCACATTTTTCATTTAATTTTTCAGGTTCAAGGATTTGAGGGTGGAGAACTTTGGAGGTAAATGTTAATGAGTAGCTGCTGCTCACGGTTCCAGCCGCATGGAAAACATAAACTTCAGTGACAAACAGTACTATTGAACAGATTTTAATGATATTTCTATGGCACCAATCTGAAAGTATATCCTTTCAAACAAAATCTGCTTATAAATGATGGAGGTCTGAGTTAACAACCAAATAATTATATAACCAACTTCAGAACCTCCTTTTTTGAAGTCTGTTAAAAATATTTGTCTTCAATAAGCATTTAATATAAAAAATAAGTTTAATTTATTTTTTTAAATTTTATTTGGTAACGAGACGAGCTGGTCGTTTGCCTGATGGTAAGCATAACGCCGGCCCATAACAATTGCAGTGCCACCCAGAACTTTGAAACACAAAGGCCTGCGCGGCACTGCAGTGCGCTCGTTACCCTGAGACATTAGGTATTAAGTCTCATAAGCCCAGTAATTTCACTGGATACTCTGCTCATCAAAGCGGAACACAGTAATGCTTGCACACTACTGCTTGGCGGCAGACTTCACGAGCAAAGCGGTGGTAACAACCCAGACGGACACTCGCAGAAGAGTTAGTCCTCCCACTAACAATAATATTATATAATATGTCAATTTTGTCATTTTCAATTCAATTTTCGTTACAATCTCTTTCTAAATGAGAACAGACTGTTTTTGTCAGGTCTTGGGTGTCCATGCCACCTGCGACACAGGGAATCCTAGTGCAGGGATATGACTGAAACATTCACACATAACTCATGTGTAAACATTATGTTATGTTAAAACATGTTTCCTAACTTTCAGGGCCAATAGAACATTCAGACTCAGAAACAGAAACTCAAGTCAACGAAGACCAAAGCCGAGTGTGCTACTGCAGAGTCGATGCCAAGAAACTTTCCATGTTCCTGAGTGCGGACCAAATATCACACAACAGGACCGTTTGCAGTGTAGTGCATAAAAAATTAGTGATATTGTGTTTACAAACGGAAGAGAATGTGAAACTGCAGTGCTTTATAAGCGGTATTGTGTATTGACTCGTGATAATAGACTACTCAAATTACAATGAGTCCCAGGAGAATTCTCATAAAAGATAAATTACTCCAGATGTTTGTTTCACTTATCAAAGTCCGAGGAAAGGGTATAGAATCCTGTGAGAATTATTTTCTTTAACTGTCTTATTTTTACAGTGTTTCTGATACAATAACAATTAATTAGATGTTTAAAAATTAGGTCTAAGTAAAGTTAAAAATATATTACGAGTAAGTATTAGCTCTATTCGTTTTGACATATTTTTATAATGTCTTAAATTTATATTCTTTCATTTTTGCGGTGATATCCGTATATCTATGGTAGAGTCATAATTCTATCCTTGGGTTGTTATAAAGTGGGGTATATTGTTAGTCTTTCTTTATACCCAATAGTGCAACTCTTGACTGCTGTCTTGCATGTGGTTAAAGATGGTGAACATTATGCTAAATATTAAGTCATTGTATAGAACTGCCTACAAAATATGTTTTGCTAGTACAAATAATTCAAAGATGTTTTTTTTTTTATGTTATTTGGTATCGAGACGAGCTGGTCGTTTGCCTGATGGTAAGCATAACGCCGGCCCATAACAATTGCAGTGCCACCCAGAACTTTGAAACAAAGGCCTGCGCGGCACTGCAGTGCGCTCGTTACCCCGAGACATTAGGTATTAAGTCTCATAAGCCCAGTAATATCACTGGATACTCTGCTCATCAAACCGGAACACAGTAATGCTTGCACACTACTGCTTGGCGGCTGACGTCACGAGCAAAGCGGTGGTAACAACCCAGACGGACACTCGCAGAAGAGTTAGTCCTACCACTAACAAAAATAATAACTTGATATTCTGATTCATACTTTTATTTCACTAAATTCAATAATTAATTATCATCATTTAACAAATCCAAACAATTAATAGGGTATAAGTATTTTGCAGAACATTTCACCTGAAATAATCTTCGTTAAGTATCCTATTACACAGAAACTAAAAACATTTTAGCACTGCTACACTTTACTATACGACAATTTTCTATATTATGTCCAATACGGATCGCCATTGCACGACTTGCTGTCATTCGCCGATTATTTTCATTATTGGACAAGTATAACAAATTGTCGTGCAGTTGAAACAGAAGCCTGATTTAAGTTTTATTGGGCTTGATTTTCAAAGAGTACAGCTTGATTGCCCATTGGTCCACAAGTTACTTAACAAATTTTTTCAGTACAGTTTCAGACATGTCAAGTGTATGTATATGCATTGTGCAGTATAAATACACTTTGTAATTAGTACAATAGCGTTTCATAAAACATATCAGATTACATGTAAATTCACTACAGATGCAATGGTTTCAATTTTAGCTGATAGTTTCAGCTCCAAATGTTTTCAAATTACTAGTTTAATCATTCTTCAACTAGAATAGGTGATTCATAAATTGTAACAGGTAGTATATTCTGGGAGTGGTTGAAACCAACCAAGATACAAAATACACATGAAAATAAAACATACAATCTTACTAGATGAAGTGTGTAGTAGTGGGCCCAGATCGGAACAAAATTATTATGTAAGAAAAAGGGATATAAACACTTCATTCTAGCATTGTTGAGCCTTGTATATCAGAAAATATTAGAAATGATCATACTTATTATAAAAGACGTGTTTTCTGGGCTCTCCATGCAATTAAATTCTACTTGTATATTATAATAATTAATTATAAGTCAGCTGGAACGATCTCTCGTTGTCTCGTCTCAGGGTATCGTGGGTAGCTTTCAGTTGATCCAATTTATTTGTTATTTGACCTATGGAGTTGTCTATCCATTGCATTGATGACATGTGAGTGTTGAGAATGCGCCCTATTTGAACAATCTGAAATGTGAAAAATAGTCATATTAGTTACTATTGTTAAAATGGACTGAAATAGTATAAAATTTCTATGGCAATACCAATGTCTATGTATAATTTGAAATTAAAAATGAATTTTCAAAATCGGTTTACAAATGACGAAGACCTGAGGTAACAAACATAAATAAAAAACATACACCGAATTAAAAACCTTCTAAAATTTAAAAATAAATACAGTAAAACATATAAGCCTAAGTTTCTCCTTGTAACATCAGCTTTCTGCAAGTGAAAGTTCCGTCAAAATCGGTCCAGCCGTACTAGCCATAGCCGGACTACCCGGAACAAACAGACAGACAGACAAAAATTTAAAAAATGGTTGTTTTGTTATTGGTACCGTACATACATTCATAAGCATTTAGTAAAAGGCTGTTATTTTGATATTACAAACAGGCTCTTCAATTTTATACATTTGTATAGATAATTCTTACCGGATCATTGCTATCCTGCCCTCGGTTGGTTTCGTTCAAGTGTTCTATTACTTCCTTCAGGTCTTCTGACATTTGCCGCAGTTGTGTGTCCAAATTCTCCGCTAGAGAATACCTGAAAAGTTTATGGTTTCATGTTTAAAACTGGAAATACAATGGATATCAGTGAAGTGACTGGGATATACTACCAGATATCTCAATCCATAAACTGTATCTATGCCTAAAATTACATAGATCCAATGCTCTGTAGCTGGGACAAACCAACAAACGTATAAACACACTTTTGCATATTTTATTAATTATAATTATATACATATAAATATATACTATTTGATAACGAGACGCGCTGGTACTTTGCCTGAAGGTAAGCATAACGCCGGCCCATAACAATTGCAGTGCCACTCAGAACTTTCAAATACAAAGGCCTGCGCGTCACTGCAGTGCGCTCGTTACCCTGAGACATTAGGTATTAAGTCTCATAAGCCCAGTAATTTCACTGGCTATTCTGCTCATCAAACCGGAACACAGTAATGCTTGCACATTACTGCTTGGCGGCAGACTTCACGAGCAAAGCGGTGGTAACAGCCCAGACAGACACTCGCAGAAGAGTAAATCCTACCACCTAGGTAACATACCACCTAGTAAACATACTACCTAGTAAACATACCACCTAGTACTATACATAGTACAGATTTGAAAGGATATACCCTAATATTATATACATACTAGCTTCTGGCCGCGGCTTCGCCCGCTTTGTATATAATATATCTTTGTAGCCTAAGTCGGTTAAAACTTTGTTCTATTTACAGTGTTCTCTCTCTGGGTCTTTCAGTATGTGTTCTCCAGTATTTGTTTCTTATTTTTTTAAGGTGGTTCTACTTACATATGTTCTCTCTCTGGGTCTCTCAGTCTGTCTCCGCTGTTTTCCAGTATTTGTTTCTCCATTGGTGCGAGAAGGTCTTCTAACTCCTTTTGTTGTGCGAGCACAAAGTCAAGCTCATGCTCCAAGTTCTGTTGCTCATTCTTCACCGTTTCCACTGTATCGTTTAGTTCTACTATCTATGGATGTAATATGTTCACTTTAGAAAAGGCTTGACATTTTTGTAATCTTGTTATTGGATGTTACTAATCCAAGAATAACAATGTGTGGGTAATATTTAGGCTCTGAATGATTAGTCAAACAATATTTATACTGTTGTAGCAATCAAACTCCCAACCTTTACCAGCTACATAAGTCCGGTGACTTATCAAATACATTATGAGAGCTGACAACATTAGTAGATTATCTTTCAATTCAGGGTTCTGCACTAAACACGCACATGCAGCACACTACAATGCTAACAGCATTCCAATTGACTACTATCTCGTCTAGTATTAAGCATCAATAGGGAGACACACTCCTTTTTTATTCTGCTAGGTGGTGCATTATCGCTGGTGTTGTTTCGCTGTCAAACTTCATTATAAATTTTAGTAAATAAAAAAATCGTCTTTGCAATAAAGTACTCTGTAAAGTGCAATTCAGTGCAAAATAAAGGTACACACGTTTCTCTTGACGAGAAAAAACGGATATTGTGGTTCTAAGCATTGCTCATAAAAAAATATTGGAAACCAATTATTCTTCTAGGTTATGTAGTGACTAAGTTAAATTCATTAACCCTCAAAGTAAACATCAATGACAAGCACCAGCGATGGTGGCGCCATCTGAGATTAGTTTTGCCTGTCTCCCCATTTGTGTAATATATTATGAAAGTTACCTTCTCCCCGTTAGAAATTAGCAGTCGATCCCAGGCATTGATTTGCGTAGCTTGGTTGATAAATGTCTTCTCTTGCTCTTCCAGCTCCAATGTCCACTTGTTGATATTCTCTTCAAGTTCAGCAAATGTAATTGAGCTTATAGGCAACGGCTGGACTGGGGCTGCTGTGCTGTATGTACATATCAATATGTTATTTGATTTTCCCATATTATGTGAAATGATAATTTCCCGTTATAGAAACGGTAGCCGGAGTTACCACAAAAAAACTTTTAGATAGTCAAAAATATATTCACAAACATTATCTGAAAATTGACTAAAATTAAGTAATATAAATCTGTTTTTTAGCCGCGATCTTTGCGGGTATTATTTATATATTCTGTATTTTAAAGATATTGGACAACATTGGCCTCAATTCTACTGTTTCACACCTAATTTTAGTAATTGTAATGGGCTTCGCCCACGTAACCTAAGTTACTCCTTGTAACATCAGCTATCTGCCAGTGAAACTCCCTTCAAAATAGGTCCAGACGTTTCGGAGGTTACCCGGAACAAACACAGACAGACAAAAATTTAAAAATTGTTGGTTTGTTATAGAGGTACCGTATACTTACTAAAAAGCTATTATATTGATATTGCAAACAAATAGTACTTCAATTTTATTTATTGTATAGATAAAGAAACTAGCATACATAAAAAAATATACATACATGAACCCTAAACACATTTTGTGTGCAGTAGTGTAATAACTTACGTAGTGATAGTGGTCAACGATGGCATAGTAGTGGTTGCAGTAGTTTTGCCCAACGCTGAGATACCAGATGGCGCGGTTGTGGATGCTGAAATAATAATAATGATAAGTTCCAGAATACAAAAATCAGTTATACTCATATCATTGATGAATAGAACAATCGATGTGGAGAAATGTAAGCCAATTTAAAAAAAAAGATCAGTATTTTCTCAAAAATACTGTTTCACAACTGGATGCGAATCGTTGTACAGGAATAGCGAGTTATTTGAATTTGGAAATAAAAAACGTACGAAGCCGCGAAACGGTTCGAAAACGTGACTAGTTAATTTTTAAATACGGGGTTTTCTGTTCTAAAAGTGAATATTTAAAAAGATTTAACAAATAATTTAGATTTTAGGAACAATAATTTATTTCCCCGTACAAAACATGTCACTCATAAATGACGGCAGATCCAAACATTCCAATTTTCAAATTTGGAATTGAATGTATAATTTAAATTTTGATTAGGGTCTCCGTGTTACTTACTTAGGTAGTAGGACTAAATCTTCTGCGAGTCTGGGTTGGTACCACCGCTTTGTGAGTGAAGTCTGCCGCCAAGCAGTAATGTGCAAGCATTACTGTGTTCCGGTTTGATGAGCAGAGTAGCCAGTGAAATTACTGGTCTTATGAGACTTTAATACCTAATGTCTCAGGGCAACGAGCGCACTGCAGTGCCGCGCAGGCCTTTGTGTTTCAATGTTCTGAGTGGCACTGCAATTGTTATGGGCCGGCGTTATGCTTACCATCAGGCAAACGACCAGCTCGTCTCACTTACCAAAAAGCATAATTTTTTTTTGTCAAAGAACAACATAGGCAAACCATAGTTTAACTACACCACCATTTAACACTGTTTATTAATAAGAGACTAAATTAACAACTGACCTGTTGTACTCGCAGCCGTAGTCTTAACCCCAAAACTAAGTCCAGTTCCAGCGGTAAAGCCAGTTAGTCCGGTGGTGGCTGGTTGAGTGGAAGATGGAGCGGAGAAGCTGATTCCACCGGATGCAGATGAGGCTGGGGTTGCACCAAAGCCTAGAGATGTAATAGGTTGGCTTGCTGAGGATGCTGGGGTTGTTCCAAAGCTTATGCCTGCGGAAAATAGGTTTGTGTTAACCTTTAACTGAGGATGTGAATAAATTGTATCATTGTTGCTGACGTAGGTTGTACTCCTCACATGTTATAGCAGATTTTATTGAGTTTATTAGGTGAAAAAGGTTATCAATTAGTAACTTTAGAATAACTTTTAGATTAATACTTTAAATAGTCAAGTTATTTATTTCCAGAATTATATAATAAAAACAAGGTTAGAGGATTTTTTTTATATCAATTTGAGATCACAATAAAGTTTCATTTAAATCAAGTTACCTAGAAAATGTACGTATTTTTCACCGACATCAAAAAAGGAGATGGTTCTCAATTCTGTTTTAATTTTGGATAGCTCAGATCTCGGTCTCAGACCAGATTTGGAAAATTATTTTTATATTTGAAAGGATATACTTTCAGGTTGGTCCCATAGAAATTTCATCAAAATCGGTTCAGTAGTTTGTCACTGAAGTAGGTTCGTCGCTTTTTTAAAGCAATTTCACTTGTTTTATGTATGTTCACCGATTTCTCCGCCAATTGTATGTATGTGGACCGATTTTGAAAATTCTTTTTAGTTTGAAAGTGTGTACTCTCAAGATGTCCTATATAAAATGTTATGAAACATCACCTAAAAGTGAAAAAATGGGAGTTAAATTTTCATATATCGCGGTATTTTGATCGAAGTTTGTTCTCGCTTTTTAAGCAGTTCTACTTATTTAAAAATGTTCACAATGTTTCCAATGCTAACAAACAATAATTAAAATCAGTTTTAAATTTAAGTCTAAGAATAAGTAGCCTGAAGGCTGATGATGATCATGATATCGAACCTGTGGCGGGTTGACTGGCAGATGAGGCCGGCGTAGTCCCAAACCCAGTGAGGCCGGTGCTAGCGAGGCTAGAGGAGGCGGTGGTCGGGAATGTGGCCCCCGTTGTCGGCTGGGTGCTTGAGAACGGAGTTGGGGCCCCTGCAAATAAATAACAAAATGTGAAGAATTAAACAAGTAGTCAGTGAAATTACTATTTTCTTTTTCTGTCTGTTGATCTGTTCCAACCCCAAAACTCGAGTGTGTACACAGCAGAGATTTGAAACATTTTGTGCAATCGCCGCCATTTTCTTTTTCTGTCTGTTGATCTGTTCCAATCTCCAAACTCGTTTGTATCTTTTTTTATGTTGTTGGGTAACGAGACGAGCTGATCGTTTGCCTGATTGTAAGCATAACGCCAGCCCATAACAATTGCAGTGCCAGTCAGAACTTTGAAACACAAAGGTCTGCGTCTGCGCGGCACTGCAGTGCGCTCGTTACCCAGAGACATTAGGTATTAAGTCTCATAACCCAGTAATTTCACTGGCTACTGTGCTCATCAAACCGGAACACAGTAATGCTTGCTGCGTATCTTTTAAAGATCTTGTTATTTTGTAGTGGTTTTATTTAAGTTTTTGTTGTTGGTTCTTGTTATTTGTTTCTTGTTACGTTATAATTGTGCCGCGCGAGAGCATATACGGGGGAAATAGGAACAAAATATTTTTCATAATTGACAAGTGACAGTTTTAACATTTAGCTTATTCTCAGAGCCTTAGAACCTAATAATATAATGAGCACACTGCATTGCCAGATAGGCCTTTATGTTTCAAAGTTATGGGTGGTACTGCAATTATGGGTTGCCGTTCTGCTTACTATCAGACAAACAACCCGCTCGTCTCGTTATTAAATATTAATCACATTATGAAACTATTTAATATTATTAAAACTTTGATATAAATAAACCGATTTTAATTAAACTTGATATTGTCCAATAATGTAAACAAACTTGACGGCTCACCAACCAATGACATAGATTTATATTCAAATTCGAATCATGTTGTTGGTTAGCGTTCGGAATACTATTGCTGTCATTGGTTGACATCGGCTAAGTTTCTTTACATTATTGGACAAGTATCGAAAATTGTCGTATAGGTGTATGTTCTGTGGTATAGGTATAAATAATATCGAACATGTTTAAAATAATTTAGAAAATGATAATTGTAATTTTCAGTTTGTTTTGAAAACTTAAAATCGCTGTGATTTTACCATTGGTATTGGGACCAACTATTCCGCGAGACCAGTAAAAAATATCGGTTGGTTAATATTATCCTCACCGGTAAATTGCTGAGGTCTACTGGCGGACGTGGCTGGCGCAGTCCCAAAACTAAGCCCAGCAGTGGGCTGGGCGGCAGCCGTCGCCGGCGTGCTGAATGATATACCTGGAAATTTGAAACGGTTGTATATTTACAGCAAACTCTTCAGCAAATACAACTTTGTACTCAAAAAGTTGAATTTGAGTTGGTGTAAAATATCTTAATTCATCATTCATGATAGTTATGTTGAAAATTATATCAAACAAGAAATGAAAATAGACAGTATTAAATAAATACATTATGAATACAATCTCTTTCTACTCTCTTGACAACTTTTTAAAGTGTAAATTGATCATAATATTATAAATAATGTTTTTTTTATTTCACCATTGACTAATTTTTAATTTTAATTTAACAATAATTCTAATGTTATCTATCTTATAACATTAATTGTAACTTGTTTACTTCTAATATAAATGGGTATGTATTATATCTCTATTTCTCTTTTTCAGTCATCTTTATAATCTAGGCACGCCAAAATCGAGCTTGGGTATAATAAATGCTATATTTTAAAAATAACCCCATAGATACCCTAACTAAATATCAACTAATTTACCTTGTGGTGCATTTTGAGTAGCAGTAGATGTCCCAAAACCAAGCCCGGTCGCCGGTTGCGCTCCCGGCTGAGTCCCAAAACCAAGCCCAGTTGTTGGTTGCGTACCGGGCTGTGTTCCAAAACCAGCTCCAGTTGCCGTTTGCGGGGCGAGCTGAGCTCCAAAACTTAGAGAAGTAGCTGGGCGCTGACTGGGCTGGCCTCCGAAACTAAGTCCAGTTGTGGGTTGAGAAGTAGGCTGATTCCCGAAACCAAGCCCAGTGCTTGGTTGCGAAGCGGGCTGATTTCCAAAACTAAGCCCGGTAGTTTGCGACGTGGGTTGATTCCCAAAACCGAGCCCGGTGCTTGGTTGCGCAGCAGGCTGAGTTCCAAAACTAAGCCCGGTAGTAGGTTGCGATGTAGGCTGGTTCCCAAAACCAAGTCCGGTAGTTGGTTGCGCCGCAGGTTGGCTGCCAAAACCGAGGCCTGTGTTGGGTTGTGACGCGGGAGTTGGACCGCCGAAAGCGAAGCTTGATTGCCCAGTTGCTGTTGCAGTACATGAAAAATGATTTGTGTTGGTTTAATTTATGGCACGTTGGAAACTCATCCAAATTCAAAAGCATTTTTTCTTATGTTTGGCAATATTTTTAGACAATTTCAAGTGGAACTTAATACAATTTTCATTCCTGGTCTTGTATGTTTTTTTATACTATTGGATAATAAGACCGTGTTGTTTGCCTAATGGTAAGCATACCGCCGACCCCTTAACAACTGCAGTGCCACTCAGAACTTACATTCATATTATAAACATTTGTTTTGGTTCGAAATTCAATTTAATTTTCAAAAGTAAAAACAGATTTTGCTCCCTATGAATTGCCCTACGACTAATCTAATACTAATAAAAGCTGTTTAATTCAATAATCGCGAAAACCTAAGAAAATACTAAATCACAATGACCTGTACCAGGGGTATTCCCAAAGCTAAGTCCGGTGCTGGCCGGGGCGGCCTGAGTGGTCCCACCAAAGCTTAGCGGTTGAGAACCGCCGAAACTTAGAGCTGGCGTTGAAGATGCGGCGGCCGCACCGCCGAAACTTAGAGCCGGCGTTGAAGACGCGGCGGATGCACCGCCGAAAGCTGGGGCTGGAACAAATACGAATTTATTCCTTGTACAACACAATACATACTCTTTTTACTACTCGTTTATTATATTATTTCATTCAATTTATTTAATTTTGAGTCTAATTTGGCGGTTTCTTTAAAAATAAGTAAAATATATAATTATTATATATACATTATGTATAATTAGGCACCATATTATTAAGCAGATTGCAACCTCACGATTTTATACCTCCGGAAGAGACTAGATTTCCCACGACACAGGGAATCCTAGTGTGGGAACTAGTACACAGAAGAAAATTATTACTTCAAGTACCTTGTGATAATTCTCAATCTTAGATTTAGTTCATTATTTTCAACTCCCAACGAATGACAGCAATTAAATAGTGATCCGATCGCTAACCAATGACACAATCCAAATATTTCCAATATACAAATATAATTTTCAGCAAAAAAGAATTTATTTGGTTTGACACTACGGAGCCCTACAAGCTAGCCCCTAAAAGCTAAAGCTAGTAGCCCTAAAATTAGTACCTGCATTGCTGGCTGGGGCTGTGGTCCCTCCAAAGCTGAAGCTAGTTTTAGCTCCGAATGTGTTCTGTCCGAAGGCTGGAGTCCCACTGAACGCGGATTGCTGTGTAGTTTGAGCGGCCGGCGCCGCTGACTGCAATTAAATAAATAAAAAAAAACGTTTACACAACTCATAACCCCACACTAGGATTCCCAGTGTCGCAGGTGGCATGAACATACACAACACAAACCAAAGACCCGAGAACAATTACGCTTACTATATAGTCTGCCCTGGCAGGATCAAGTAATGGAGCTCCTCGCTTCGCATGCACGTTTCCTAACTTAGCCACAGGGCTTTCATGTGATGGTGGCACATGCTTTAGAAAATTATCTAGTGTTAGGGTAGATCCATTTCTTGATTTACAAAAAGAAAACCATTAAAAGTACTATTAGATTAAACTCTGCTGTTGAGGAAAATAGTAAATAACTCACTGGCAGAGCCACAGGTTGTGCAGCTCCGAACCCAGATGAAGGGGTCGAGAATCCAAAACCAGGGGTTGCTGTAGTTGTAGCAGCATTGCCGAATGCAAACCCTCCAGAGCTTGGTGAGCCAAAGGTAGATGCTGTAATGTACAAGAACTTTTTGACAAAAAATTAAACCTTCATGTGTGCTGCTACCACATATTATTATGTAAATTGTAACACATATGTGAAAATTCTGTGGTTGAACACCATCATTCCCTTTAAGAGTTTTGTTTTTTTAAATTCAAAACAGGACCTACTTATGTTAAAAGAATCATCAAAATCAGACTATTGCTGTATATTCATCCATTTCAGTCTAGAGGCATCTAACCTCTTTTTAACCCCCAACGCAACCAGAAGGGGGGTTATAACTTTAATTAGATATTTCTATCTTTGGTGTCTGTAGCATTGTAGCTTCTCACACAGATGAACCGGTTTTGATTTATTTTATTTACTCATTATTACCTTGTGTGGCAGGTGACCCAAAAGCTGGTGCAGGAGTTGCTTGTTGTCCTGTCAATCCAAACGGAGCGCCTTGTGGCTGCAAAAATAGGAAAAAATCAATATAAATTGATATAAGTGTAGCGGATATGATACACTAGACTGCTAGTGTGACTAAGAGAGAGAGATAGAGCTTTCTGCATCACTTTATCCAATAACCCTGTATTATAAGTATGAGGTCACCTGATTAGCTTGTTGTTGTGGTTGCCCGAAGCCAGGACTGCCTACCGTCTGGTTAGGTGGCGGTGCACCGAAACTCAGTGACTTATTTGCTCCAAATGCTGACCCAGCATTGGTAGCCGCTGGTGATGTAACTGTAATTAAATAATTGTTTATTTATAGAAAAATATTATTGTTTTTTCCTTTAGCCTATACTGCCCCGCTGGTTGACTCTTGAAAGTCCTTCCAGCCAGCTTGAGGTGACTCAAGATGATACACTTGGAAGGACATAGGCGAGGCCTTTGCCCAGTTGTGGGGTTGGATACCCTGACTTTTGTTAATTATTACATAAAACCTGTTTAGTTCCTTAACCTTATGTTAATGAGATCAACAAATATCTTACACAAGGATGTTGTAGCTGCAGTAGTTTTAGCCCCAAAAGAGAAACCACCAGTAGGACTTGTGAAGTTAAAAGCTGGTTTGTTATCTGTAAGCGGTACAGAATAAAATGACTGATTAACTGAATTATATGAGTGTTTACATGACTATCTTGCATGACCAAGTAATAATAAAGCTGAAATTTACAAACCATATATTTACAAATATTATCATAGTCGACTATAGACTCTTGTTGTTACGTTTAATTTGTCAATCTAGTTATTGCATGTCCCATGGTTTTCTTTAGAGAATTTTATGCTACCTACAATCTAGTACAAAATTCTCTAAGGTAAGGTAAGGCATTAGACATGGGTGAAACATATGTTAACAAGTCATCGCGACATTGAGAATTCTAAGCCCAGACATGGCTTACAATTCTCAATATTATTTAGGATATGGTAGGTATGGTAATGCATTAATTTTGACATTATTAAGTTAATAATCGTGCAACTACAGGAAGTTCTACAAAACTGTAAGGGTTGGTTATTCAGGTAGTATTACTAAAATCTACATGCACTATGGTATTTTGTCTTTTACTACTTCTTTCTCTAGATAAACTGGACTATATTATATTTTCTTATTTTAGATTATTTTATTACTCTATGATTTTCATTTACCTGTACTTGGGGATCCAAATACTGTTGGTTTTGCGGGATCTCCACCGCCAAAAGAAAACCCTGTAACCAATTGATACTTTGTTATATTCTAACAAAATAATTAGGCACTTTCAAGAAATGAATCACGCTGAAAATAATTAGTTGTGCAAAATAAAAGTTAGGTTATGTTTCAGATAAGTAAACGCAATGTTTACAAATTTACCTGTACATTGAGCTTGTACACCAATTAGACTGATGAATTTGAATGAGAAAGTTTTATACAGATTATTTTGTTATGCATTATTAGCTACAAGTACCTGTAGAAGGAGTGGTTGTACCGAAGGTACTTCCAGTTGTTGTTGTCGCACTTCCGAAGGTAAAACTCATGATTCAGCTGTTCTAAACCATTCACAACCAAACACGAACAAAAACCAATTTTTGTACAGTTTTAGAGTTTTTTTTGACGAATAACTTGTTTGCCGTTACAACAACAAACATGAAACAATTACCACCTTTGATTACCACCAAACGTCAAAACAAAACTCAAAAGCCAAAACTTGAAATTCTTGAAAATGAAAATATTTGCCACAAACATCAACTAATGCGGGCTAGCGATGGATCAAGTCAACTCGAGTTACTAACTCGGATTAACTCGAGCTCGGAGCTACTTTCGCCTCGAGTTAACCTGTGTTTGGGCTGTCGCATGTCGTATCGGTACTCGGTAATCGGTACAATTCAGGGTTGGATTCAGACCCTCAAAAAATTATTGTACAATATGGAATTTAAAATTATACTACCTACTTGTCCAAAAATTATACCACGTTTCACTTTTTTTCTTATGCGGGGTTACAGATCAGTACCTTATATGTGCCGGGGTCTTGGCGTCACGCGTCTAGCATAGCCTACCATTTGTTGAACGAAAGAAAGTAAGAAACGAGAGTGAGGGCGCTTTTTTTGATATTTTTCGTTGTGTGGTAGTTGTCGTCGAAAAAAAATCGCGCCAACACGAGTTGAGTAACTCGAGTTAAATACGTCAAATTCAACTCGAGTCGTTTTTTCCGTGTTGGTATATCTCTAATGCTGGCCCGCCACAGACTAATAAACCTAGGTCTGTTGGGCCCGCCATTATTTAATTTCAAAGTTGCCAGTCTCAATAAATGTTACTAAACATGCGTTCCGAGAAATGATAACACAGATAATCAGGCTCTTACAGTGTTTTTTTTTTGGCTCCACGTGATTTGCGTATTTAGCCAGTGTCAAGTTATATAAAATATATTAATATGTAATAAATCTCTAGTTTTGGTGTGTAAAAGTCATCAAAGTCACGTTATAGTTTAGTCTAGGCGCGGTCGAGTCGTAGTGATGCTTCAGTAAAGCGGTGGATACTTTACTGAAGCTTCTATGGAGTTTTGGATAGAATACGAAAATACACGTTTTTCGTCTTTGTACTATTTGCCTTTCACTCATGCACGTTTACGAACACTTAATGGTTAATAATCCACCATTAATACACATTAACATTCGATAAAACACAGGTTTTTGTAAATAACACAAACACAACAACAGCACATTTTCGTATTCCCGCCAAAACTCCACAAACAGTGTTAAACGTTGGTTTAGTGCACAGACTTTTAAAGTCTGTGCTTTTGCCTTTGTTGTTCTTTGACAATTTTAAACTGAAACGAAAGAGTTTTAACAACTGTTTAAGCAGTGCTATAATATTGGCCCTTATAGTTCCCAGGTTTTTAGTATTGTGACCTCTTTTGATAGATTGGAAATTTGTGTTCTCCGAGCAGCATAAAAGTTAGCGTTAAGTTAGTGGTGCCAATTCTCTTGTTCACCTGACTAAACTAAACTAAACTATAAAATTTCTTAATTTAGTTTAGAGAGTTCTAAAAGCTATTCTGATTAACGGTCTGACTAAATTTAGTCACCGTATTGACATCACCAAATTTATACTAAATTGAATTGTTAGAGTTGCCAGCGTGTCGAATATTAATTAATACCTATACATTATAATTGATGGATTTGACGGACCGATCATTTTTACACGATTTAACGAAAAAGGAGTGTAATTTTTTAAGCGTTCGTGTATATAATATGTGACTGTAATTAACCTCTAATTCAGGATTGGCAGATTCAATAATAAATCTTAGCATTACTTTTATTAAAACCTACCACAAATTAATTAACATAGTATACTCGTCGGTACTCGTTTGTTGGTTTTTACGATATACGAATTTATTACGAGTGTTATAGCAGGTAAAACGGAAGGGTTGTGTCCATAGATAACATAATTTTTTTAACTTCAACTTTTGAAAAATTATTTCTCCAAAAGTATCTGTTTTTGCAATTTGAAACTTGGCCTAAAGACTTCTTATAAAAAGACCTACCTGTGAAAAAAAAATTTGAACACAACTCGATTGGTATTCATCCAAACTCAAAGCCGCAAACCTTCCATTCGAATTCGTTCTTGATAGTTTATAAGAAGAGTAAGTTCATGTATTTTTAATATGTACCATTGCTTTTCAGTAAAATATTTTGTTGTACATATTATAATCTGTAACTACCTACCTAGTAAGGAATTTTTCGCTTGAAGAGTTGAAGTGAAGATGTAAGAGAAAGTTTACCTTTCCGATGAATCTACAAGAGCCACCAACAACCATCATATACTCCAAAATATATAAAATTACTTGTTCCAAGGCAACATAAACACGTATGACGATAAAACTACTCGAAAATTTCGTATGAATAGCGGTGAAATAACTAAATTAATTTTAGTCCACGTTCATTTTCATGCCAACTAACTTAGTCGGATTTTCTCTAATTTTAGTCGAAAATTTGGTACAACAGAATAGATAAATGACCGCTTAGACTAAATTAAGTAACTAAATTAATTATAGTGCTGTCAAACTAAATTTTAGTTTAATCTTGTCTTTCCTGAATAGAAAACCACGTTTGACATAACTAAACTAAATTTTAGTCTAGTTTAGTTTAAGTTGTGCCAACAGAATTGGCACCAGTGTTTATGTAAAAATATAGTATTAGTAAATTAATAGTAGTAGTAGTAGTAGTAATAAATTAGTAGTATTAGGTACTTACTTTTTTTGAAGGTAGGTTCGTATTCTATCTAATGACCACGACTGTATAGCTATGCCAATACATTCCTTCCTCTTCAAGCAATACCGAGTATCTAATAGACAAAGAAAAACGAGACGAATAGTAATCTGGAAGACCATTATTATACTGTTGTCGCAGTGTCGAGATTCTGGATCACGACCCGTCTACCCACTTGGACTTTAGTAGTACCTACCACTATAGATATATAGACCACCTAGCAGTGCACAAATTGATTATAAAGCGTCGAGTTGCGTCATACATAAATAGCTCTAAGTAGACGAGATAATTCTCGTCGGGCGTCGTCACGCGCGTGTTTACACGCCGTTCGTGAGTGGAATGATTTGTAGCATACCTAAAGCGCTGGCAGTACGCCAATCTGAAACCTGCGCTTAGACTAGCCTGGCTAGTAGCGCTATTAGTTCACCCTACAATGGTTACAGCTTTTTGTTTCGTCGTATAAACATTTGAGCTTATGTTTTCAGAAAAGGTAGATAACATGGTGTTGTCGAGTGTGCCTCCGGCCAGCTCTTACTATGAGCTCGATGGAAATCTGTCCACAAATATGATGAGTTCTCACATGCCAAGTATCGGTGTAAACTATTTCAAAGCCATTCCTATATTTCCATATGTTGCACCACCTGCAACCTCAAGAGCATAGAGTAATATGTACTATAATAAAAGGAACTCAAGAGGCAGTGGTCAAATAGGTACTAAAGTCTCACACACAAAGTGTTAGTAAAGTCTACAACGATCCATCGTTACTTACGAAATGTTGGCGCAGAGAAAAACTCTCATTCGGGCACTTGTCACTGGCAGTTTTTTTGTTTCAGTGTTGCCCTAATGAAATAAAACGAAAGAAAACTGATATAAAGATAATTTAATTAAACAACATGGTATCCAGGCCTTGGCGCAAACGGTACAGGGTGGGCATCAGGAGCCAGCAGCAACCTAGAAAATTATTGTTTAATTAAATACCACTTACAACCTGGGCGGCAAGCAGTACTACTAGTATTGCGTGGCCTGGTTATGTGTCATTGATATAACATGTTACAAAACAGTTTAAAAAATTATTTAATACGCTCTGGAGTCCCCATGTGGAACTATCACGGAGTGTCCTAAGGTAGCGCGGGCGAATACTAGTAAAATATGTAATAAATCAGTATGGGCTGCAACGCCTGCACCGAATGTCTCATTTAAATTTTATTGGGCATAATGTGCCAATTTGGATGTTGACTGTATTCAAATAAAAATATAATTTTGCCGCGACACGGTAGTTTTTGTGACGGAAATCCTATAAAACACAATATTTTTGTTTATTTTTAAGGAATATAATTTTAATTTAATAATCAAAATGTAATCCATCACTACGAAGTCACGTGACATAACACGCGCGTGACGTCACTTTCTCAATCGGAATGAGTATATTGCTCTCTTTGATTAGGATGATTGCTCTTTCTACCTAGTATTTTAGAGTGATTACTGTGAATATAGTTATCTGTGCCAGGAATCGTGACGTCACATCGACCACGTGACCAGTATTGGCGTTTTGGAGCGAAATTTAAAACGGCATTTAAAATACATGATAAATAAAATATTAGTTGTTTTAAAAAGTAAATTTAAATATTTTGGTTTATATTAGGTCCATACGCATCGTTATAAACACTTTCCCAAAATCAGTCAACATCCCAATTGGGCTTCTATGGCCGCACACGGTGTGTGTATTGCACTAATTTCAAGAAAAATATTTGGTGTTTACATGATCCCACACCTGACGTTGACGTTCGCCCGTCTCCACCGATTCCACATAACATAATGGTCCTTCCACAGCAGATATACCGTCACTGAGTAACCGCAGAGGACGATGGCCATAAAGAAATCCATCGCCGTCTCCGTGATGCGGTGTGATATTCCTGGGAAAAAAACTGGTCTTTGTTAATAGTAAATTAATTTCATAACGCATTCCTTTTAATTTTAGGTTAATACCGCCATTATAATCAGTCGCAGGCAAGTAGTTACAATAGGCCTCCCTATAGGGGCAGTATAGACGCTTATGTAAACGTACGTTTGCTTGTCAGAATAACAACGCTTTTGCGTCAAGCGTGGATTTCGTGATACTCGAAATGCGCGCTTGACGTAGCGCGGAGTAAGCATTGTTATTCTGACAAGCAAACGTACTTTTACATAAGCATCTACGATTTGCAATAGAACATCACTTGGGTCGGCTACTCGCCCCTTCCATCCAACTGGACCCCAAAGTTTTTACCAGCAGGGTTACTTTAATTCACTTGGACTGCTATCGTGCCGGATGGTCTATACTTTTCCCAAACTCTTGTTAGCATTTTCCCAATAAACCTATATACTGTCAAGCAACATAGTTCTAACTACAAGCGTTAAGGCTGCTAAAAATACGTGTTATGAAAGAATCACAGTTGACACATGGCAGTGTAAAACCTGATAGAAATGACGGGTTAAATTAGGATCTATCGGTCTAAACAAAAATAGCAAATGACATATTTTGCCTTACTTAACTGTTTGTTGATATTGAATAAATGCGGCTTATAGGCAAAGGCCTTGGAGACAACACTTAAAAAGAAAAAGAAATCCAAACAAAAAGAAAAAGGCAATTTTGCTTAAAACATAGAGCCAACAATAAAAACTAAGACAATATATTCAAACAAATAATTTTCAATCTCAAAGCAAAATCTCCTTTTCACGTACAAAGTAAAACAAAAAATAAACTAAAAAAAGCAAAAACAAAACACACCTTCTTCTTTCCTAGCAGGAGCGTCGAGCTTACCAAATTTGTTGCCTTCTATCACAAAGTATTGTGTGCCCACGATGCATACAGCCAACAGGCCAGCAGTGACAGTTGATAGGAGCCAGAATATCAAGCAGTCCGACTGAAACAAATAGTTTCGCTGTAGTATGGTGTTAAAAAGAGCGAGTGTGGCCGAGCGGGAACTTGTGCGACTTTCAATCCGACGCACCATAGTTCGAATCTCTACTCGGCTCGCACCAATGACTTTTATCAAGTTATGTGCGGATTATTCGCACTCGCTCTAAAACGGTGAAGGAAAACATCGTGAGGGAACCCGCATGTTCAAGAACCACAGAATTCGAGGACATGTGACATCCACCAAGCCACGGATTATGGCGGAAGCGTTACGGATTATGGCCCATACCTCTCTCTCTGAGAGAAGGCCGGTATCCCAGGAGTGGGAGCGTAAGAGGCTGATAATTATGGTGTTAAAGTTTTGAAGAGTTGGTGGCAGAGTGGTGGTGACGTACCATAGGCTGCGCATGTGTAGGTCGTTGTTTCGCCAAAGAACTTTCAGCGAAGGAAAACATCAGGATGCTACTATGGATGTAGGGCATTTTTAGTGGTCACCTAGCTAGCTACCACCCTTAAGTTGTAAATCTGTCGCTTAGCACCTATAGCCGTGTTCCGGTAGGTGCAATCTAGAGACGGTCATATAGCATATTCACCATCTTTGACCACATGGTGAGATAGTTGTCGCTAATACCGTACTTGCCAATGGAAATTAAAAAGAAACATGATACATAATACTTAGTAAATAGATGCTCAAGACGTAAAGCACAAGTTGTTACCTACACTGTGTGAAACGCCACCGGTATAGCGAATCGGAAACAATAGGTAACTATAAATAGCTGAACACAGAACTAAACCACTGAAATGTCAGCAATAATTGTATTTCCGATTAGAACTGCGATCGTAATAACGCCGTATCTGTGATGTCACCATCGGCATCTTTAGGGCATCCGGCCTATTCCAGTATGTACCTACTATGCTTAAAATCGTGTTATATCGTGAGTCGTAGCCTTGGTAGCTAAGAATACCTACGTTCACTTACGCATATCTTCAAAAAAGAAGAAGGGATAAGTATAGTTAAAAATACGTATTAAACCGGTTTAAAATACGTATTAAGTCCTCACAAATAAGACCATCGATGATGATTTTTTGTTTTACTCGTGGAAATGTATGGCTCATAAGTTAGTAGTTTAAAATGGTTATGACTCATAACTTTACAAAATTTAAGGATTCTAGGCCATTTTAATGTACCTTTTGGTACGCATTTGAGTGATGATTCTGATGAAACACCATTGTCGACCTGACGATAAACATCAAGTCTCTCCATAACAATAATTGTGGTATCATCCAGACATTTATTAGTAACAAAATTCGCAACACACCCGCTATAATAGTATAGTAATCCATAGACAGTACTTCATCTTTGCTATTCAACGTTAACGTTGCATATACAACGCAATTAGCAACATGAACAACTTTTTGAAACAAACTAACGTTTAATTAGTATAGAGAATTAAACTAAACAATGTAGGGTTAGCAATGGTGTCGATTCTGTCGTTTCATACCTAAATCTAATTTTAGTTTTGGTCTCTCTCTTTCCAAAACATAGCATGAGAAAGAGATGGAAGATGTTTCATAAATCTAAATTTAGTTTTAAAGCTGTCAAATCTTCCATCCATGATAAATTAGACACCACTAAATTCATTGCCGATAAAAAACAGTATCTGCTAGAGGAATTTATTCCACGAATTTCTCCGGTCCCATCTTACCATCCGGCCATATCCAACCACCCGGCCAAAGCGTAACCTGACCACACTACTAGCAATTACAAATCGTTGCCTGTATAACATCCGACTCGACACTTTGTTAATTAATACGCCTATTCTCGTTAAGACGATAATAATCTGTGTTTGTATCAAAGCTGATTTGAAATTTGGTACGGGGAAGACACCGGCTTTGATATTTTGCTTTGTCGCTCATGAGACGAATACTAAAACAAAGGCAGTAGAGGTAGGCCAAGGTAACTTAAAACGGGTTAAGGCGGTCTCTGAAGCAAAACGTCCTGTGTTTCATCGGAAAAATATCCGATTCCATACATAATACCAGCAAAAAAAAAATACAGTAGTATAGCCAGGTGTTTATAGAAAACATTTTATTGCATTTTAGTGCATTTAATCGCAAAAAAGACTCCAAAAAATTTCTTTTGCCTCGAAATGCTCAATATTTTGAGCGTTGTCACTCAAAATATTTTTTGTAACCACAAGAAAGAGGATTTAATCATCTGAAGACATATGTAAAACTATTTTAAATTAACGACGTCTCTCTTTCTTAATTAAATAAAAACTACGTAACGTTCAACTAAAAGAAAACACATCGACATTTTCAGCCTTGACCTATTCCTTATTCCGATCTTATAAAAAGTTTACTATATTAACCAGTACTTAGTCTTTCTTTGTATAGATGTACCGTAAGTTAATGTTTAGTCTGCTTTTAACTCATTCTGTGAACTATATGTAGGTGCAAGCATGTTATTGGTAAAACATGCTAATCTTGCACATAGAAAACATGGGAGTAGAGGTCTTGTAAAGTGTCTTCTGTTCCTTGTTGCGGAATGAATTCTCCAGCTTATGGTCAAGCCGGCCTCCGGCCATACACGCTACGGTATACCAGAGAGGTGTGCCTACGTAGGTAGACCAATGCATGTTACTGGGTACTTAAGACCTGCACAGGTCTGTTTGACATACGCTACAGTCTAACTGCGCAGGCACATCTGCACAGGCAGACCTCTCCGGTAGACCGTAGGATGTATGGCCGTGTTCAAGGATGTGCGTTTAGAGGACCGTGCTGTTGATCTAACGACCTTTATAGCGTTACTGAACGGTGGAAGAGCGCAGCTTGCGCTCGGCCCTAATACATAGTGTAGTGACTAGCTCATGTGCGATGAACCAAGCGGTACGAACCTCGGCTTGGACCGTCGCTGAGTTACGGAGGTCGGGAGAGAATAGCCCGCGAATGCGTACGTTTTTAGTGGGCTCTCTAGCTAAAGTTATATATAATATACTTCTCGCGGGTTCGAGGTGGGTGCATGCGGAAATTGTAGTGCCTTGTTCCAAAGCTTGAACCATGCTATAATTATATAGCCGCCACGTCATACATTTAGAGCATGTTAACCAATCAGCAATATCAATTGAACTTAAAGAAAATTTACGCACACAAACTCCCAGCCAAATAAACTTCCAACGAACTCACACACGTTTCAAAACTCGCTAAGAAACAAGGTAATAAGTCATTCTGAAGTCTTCACAGAATTCGCTTGACAAGTCGTAATAAACTTTCTAATATTTTACCTACCATTAATCATGTCAAATTAACAGCAATGTCGGGACATACGCAAATTCAATATGAGGAGACATGGAGGCAGGATTTAATAAGTGCGTGTCACGTGACACCAGGCCCCTTTGACAGGCAGTTTCTTAATGACAGCGCCATCTTGTGGCCAAAAGGGCCTGTGATATATTGTTTGAGAAATTATGTAGAATGTGCGGTGTATATTTGGAAAAGTACATTCATCAAGATTTCTGAGAGTTTTTTCTTAAAATACGCGTAGTGTCATGCGTGTTTGGTATAAGTAGTACCTAATGTACCCAATTTTTTAACCGACTTCCAAAAAAGGTGGAGGTTCTCAATTCGGTGCATATTTTTTATATATTTGTTATTTGAGATCTCCACCATTCATAAGCTGATTTCGCTAATTTTTGAAATTATATACTTTCAGATTAGTCCCATAGAAATTTCATCGAAATAGGTTCAGTAGTTTGTCACTGAAGTCAGCCCGTAGCTTTTTAAAGCATTTTTGTAATATGAGCTCATGTCTTTTCATGTTTTGTCTGAACGTACCTAGATACTATTTTTATGGTATCAAACAAATTGATAATAACCGACAACTCTATAAGTTCAGTTTTTTTTCATTTTCACGTTACGGTACCCTAAAAAAACAATATTAAGTAAATTATGTTTTGCAGTAGACATGTCTGATTTTACGCGGAAATACCATCAAAAATCGAAGAAATCTCTAACCCGATTTTCTTCCTAACTCAGTAAACAATCTTTGGAGATATTGAGAATTGATCCGTATTTCATTCCTTGATTTTTCGATCTCCGTCGCAAATGACAGGGAAACAACGATTTTGAAGATGGCTGAGTGGATAAAGTGAGGTCGAACGCCGATCCGTAGGTAAGGGTTCGAATCTTACAATGAGCTTGAATTGGAAAATATCGTGAAGCAACCGTTTCGTAGTGGCGTTTTCTATAGTGTTCGGCTGGCTAGTTACCGCCATCAAATTGATAATCTATTGCCAAGAACCAATCGATGTGTTTCACCGTTGCACGTGAGAGCGGTTTTAGTAGATATCTATTATTCTAAGACAATACTTTATTTATTTTTAAGGAGAACCAACGGCTGTATTACAATAACTTTTATAAGTTATTGTATACTAATACTAATATAACATTAGAAAGCCGATTATAGATTCTCACGAATAGTAACAGTGAAAAATACAAGGTGAAAACTAATTTATAATAGTGGTCGAAAATTGTAACAGTAGTCCAATAGTCACAAAAAATAGCAACGGTTATTAAACGGCGCTATAATGTTGCGCCAAAAAGAAATCTCTGCTCAGTCGCACCCTTGCTGAGGAGGCGCTGGTATGAAAGAAGCCGTGTCAGAGATCAGTGTGTTTACTCAGCTTATTAAAGTTGTCGCTCGCTCGCCATAAGTATGAGTTTTGCCTGTAATTGGTTACAGGAACGTTTAACGGGGTATTAAATCTAATATTTTTAATTGGTAAGTACATTAAGTTTTATCTTACATGTTAGATCGGCACAGTCAATGATATTACTTGCTAACTATCTTAGACATCGTCATTTGAGATCAAGTAACATAATGGACTAGAACCATATTTCATCTAGTAGGATTATCTTAGTTATTCGCGATTATTACATATAAGGTTAAAAAAAAATTGTATAGTCGGCTACAATAATATGAAAACCCTTTCAGATTTTCAAATGTATGTAACTATGATGTAACTAAAGTCCTAGTTCACAACCGTTTTGATTCGAAGTTCAACGTTGAACTAGGTTTACTCATGAACCGAGGTTCAGATTGCTTCAAATTCGCGCGGATGATTTGTAAGAGTATTTTGACATCTGCTGTCAGAATTGGGAATAAAACTGACGATCACGTGAACGTCGTTAATTTTTTTTAACGGGCTATATGTACGTATTAACTATCTAATACATAAATAAAAACTACATCTAACTTAGCTACAAAACCAGTTGGATTATCTACAAGCCCAAGTAGGCCTATAGATAATCCAAATGTCCTACCCCACTACCGGTTGGAAGCGTACCCTGCAGCATGCTGGCAGCATTGCCTCGGTGAACCACAATGCTAATCCTTTGTGCCAAATAAATACCAGGATTTTGGTTACACGTCGTATCTATCAAACGCTCTGACAAAATTTTGAAAATATTATGAGCTCCCGGCCCCCACGGACCCAAACGGTAGGTATGAAAAGACATTATTTATTTTATTTTATTTCCTGACGTTTCGGGAAGTTAGTTGTGGTTTTGAAAAAAGTAGAAGTGTAATAATTTTACGTTTAAATAAAACATTTCCAATCTAACACACATTACGCGAACGACAAATTGTCACTACGAGAAAGCAAAAGAGGTGAACGTGACAAGTCTCAATAAGCCGATGTCGGCACGTCACGTCACCGAGCCGTCACTTTTTATGAGATCACATCCCTAATATTGTTATTTTACTTTTCGCGCGTGACTGGCTGAATGTGATGGGGTCTTAAGATTTGTACAATCTGTGGCCGCGACAAAATGATTGGTGTGTGACTGGTTTTATGGCGTGACATTTTTATTTTTGCTTTTATGGTTTTAGGAACAGAGGGAAATTATACTTTTATGTCGCAGACCCATTCTGCGACATAAAAGTATGTTTTGTAGTCGTATGAGAGCGTTATGATAATTTTTACAAGGCAAGATGTTATTTTGCCGCCAATGCTTGACATGCGAAAAGATGCGAATCCGCGCATGAACTATTAAAATATGCCATAGAGTACTTAATTTGATTTTTTACGGGCCAAGATAGGTTTTGGCAACTTTATTTATTAATCTTAAAGAAAATACACAAAACGTGTCTGGCCAAGAAACAAGAAAAAAGAACCAAAAAATCGCACACCGCTATCTCGCTCGCTCGCTCGCTCGCTAATATTTTTGAAGATCAGCAATCACTATAATTATGAAATGAAGTTAGGTACATATTGGCAATAGCATTACAAAGATACACTATAGATACAGCAGAAGTATCAATTTGATCCAGAGTTTTCATACATGAAAATGGGCAGAACGTAAAATCTCATTTTTAGGGTTGAAAACTTGGATCAAAATTAAATTTTTGTTTAACTTATTATTATTACCAGCAACTTGAATGCGATTTTTCGTAATTATATTAAGTGAATTGTATACACTACATCTTCGAAAATGTTGAGATGCACGAGCGAGATAGAAGCGCGCCATTTTCTGCTCCTTATACATCGACGTGATTAAACGTGGTAAACAAACAAAATCTAGAATAGAATTGGCTCTCGAGAGTCGAAACACACCTATAGATACGTGCTTGATGATACATTTTAAACTCGAATGTGGTGGCTAATCAGATGGGTACAAAAAATACCTAACGACCATGTACCACTTTATTTATTTACTAGTTAAGTACTACCCGTGGCTTCCACCACGTGGATATTCTCACAGGAACCTGCATTTTTCGAGATTAAAAGTAGCCTATTTCACTCTCTGACCCATTATAGACTAATGCGTGTGCCATATCTACAGGGTGATTTTGAATTGGTATGTTATCCCGTAAGGAAGATAGGACCATGGTTGTTGACAAGTTTTGAGAACCTTCCTTGGAAATATGTCATTCAAAATTTACATACAACAGAAAAGTTATTCACTCCCAACGTGAAGTGCGCGGTACTTTCTGGAAATGTTTCTAAGTCTATATGATCATTTAGAAAGATCAACATAGTTTAAGTGAACCAGCTGATCTAGGGCTGCCCTGAAGTTCTGTATACTAGAATTTTGACGTAAACTTTATGTATAATACTTAATGTATAATATAATACTAATGTATAATAATACTTATACTAATGTATAATATAAATTACTTAGATTCAGTACATCTGTAAAATTTGTTCGAAATAATTAGAGTGGGCGGTTTATTGATATAACCACACCGAGACGCAATCTGTCAACGTTGGCGTGCAAGCTGAGAGCGAATTAATGTAACCTTTGATTAGTTTTCTCGATTTACTCGAGGTTGAAGAGTTCGATTTTTAAATTAACATGACATATTAATGTCAGCGCTCTTTATAAAAATATTTTGTGTCATCACTATTTCATATCAGGAGGGCAATCGCGTTAAAAATTATCAACCAAACCGCTACTAAACCACGACCGCATCACAGCTTTACGACCGTTTCGTATCGCGCTAATAGTTTTACCAAAAGTTGAGACGTTTCTCGACAACAACTGACAGTTAACGCTGTCAAATGAACGGCAATATCGAATTCCACACGCCTGAACCGAAACTAAGCAACTGTTGGTATCAAACCACAACCAAACCATAACTGTACGCTGTCATTTCAAATTAGCGCGATCGGGACCCAGTCTATTACTAAAATTAAATAACACCTACAATTTCGGAGGGATTTATAATTAGGTAGGGAAAACAGCTGCAAGAACGCACTTACTTATGGGTCATACAAATGAACAGTGTATAACGGTGGTATAGTTAGACAGTGTTTTGTCTTTGTTGTTCTTTGACAGTTTTAAAATGAATCGAAAGAGACCAAACATCGTGTTTAAACATAGTTTATTAGTAAGTCTGTATGTATAAGTTGCATTGATCGTGGTTCCGAAAAGACTCCCTTTCAGTAAATAATGCAATCGAATCGCAAAAGTTTAAAAGATACTATGACTCTTTTACAGAGCCTCGGTACATCTCTAAAGTTCATTCGAATACAATTTCGAGGTTTCTAATTAGAGATGTCGCATTATTGATACTGCGTCACCAAGACCGGGGCGCAATCTGTCATTGTTGACGCGAGAGCTGAGAGCGAATTAATGTAACCTTTAATTAGTGGACTCGGTGTTCTTAGGCGTTACAATTTTTAAACTAACTCATCTTGAATAATTAGATTAATGCGCGCTAACAATAAAAATAATTAGAAATAAGTAGGTCCGTCCTAAATGTATCGAATAGTGAAACCTAAATCTAAATGACACTGTCGTCAACTCATATCACTAACAAAATGTATGTTAAACATAATCTATAACCCTATCATCAAAGTATCCGCAAAAACCGTCAACAGCGTTGGCAATCCCAAGACAATGTCGCCATGTGCCACCGCCGGGTCGTAAACTAACTTTTACGACGCAAATGGCCGTTTAAACGGCCTGGGGCCGATTTTGTATCGCCGAAAAATAGACGCAAAAAACATTTGGAATCGCGCAAAAATGTGAAGACGAATAGACACTGCACGGCACAAATGGCGCGGGTAAATCGGAGTGGGTGAGCTAGTGACCGTTTACAATGGTAACCGGACGTAGCCGGACTAAACTTATGCAACTATACTTATGCAAATTATTAGCCCCATGGGAATTTTATTTGTTAATTAATTTGTATTTATCTTCTATTAAGTGGAAATGACATCGACAGTTGAGTTAACTTACAACAGCGCTATCATGGGCCCATGTGAATAATAACAGAAATATCTCATAACCATTCACGCGCGCCTACATCCCCGTTTTCCTTTATGTGGATACATACTCATAGTATCAAAACCTCTTTGTACATATTTCTATTCACTACAGCTTAAAACCTTATTTTGAATTTAGAATACGAGTATAAAGTTACCTTTACACCCACCTGCAAATGGCTCCTGTTACGCGGATTGCCGAACCACAGCCGCAGCGCCTGCAGCACGGTGTAGCGCGGCGTCCGGATCGCTGGGTAGCTGTCGATGGGAAATTGTACAATGTAACCGGTGCTTACGAACGGCCGGATGAACATGTTGGGAAACGGTGGGGCAGATATTTAATTGGGCTCGATTTTTTCTGGGTGCTTTAGTTTGACGCTTGTGCATTACGTTTTACCTTTAACATACGATTGTTAGAATCACAAACAATAAACTTTTCAGTGCAAGTATAGATTTATAATATTCAAATTTCCAGTAAAAACAATATTCAATAAAATCTTTTCTTTTAAAATTCAATTTTTAAACCTATTGAAACAAATTCAACCCATTAAGGCGTCGGAAAAGTTGCACCAAAACTGCAGTTCTAGTTGAATCCTCGGCATTAATCGTAATAATCGTGAAATGAAATGAACCCTTTTAAAATTCTCAAATAGAATAGAAAAAGCTTTCCTTGTAAGAGTTGCATTTGGGCAAAATGGGTTCCGTGCGACTATTTAATTATTATTTGCTTAAATCCTACAACGAGCGTGATACAATTATAATACGGGGGTAGGTATTATGTTCTATAGTGCTTTCTTGCTAGCTATCAATCTCAAAGGACACAAGTCTTTATTGTTAACTTTCACGAGTGCTCTATTCTGGGACCCTAAATTTGAATTATGAATAAATGATTTTGAATTTGAGGTAGAAAAAACTTATTTTTAATAATAATATTATGATATGTATATTCCTAGTGACAAAAGATGATGGATGGAAGCAAACATCTCAGGAGCCTGCTAGCGACTACTTTAAAACTTAGACTTAAATTTTAAACATAATTATTAGCATTAGAATTTTTATTTTGTTATTACAAGCAGACACTTAAATTTTATTTATTTGTATAGATACGTTTAATTGTTACCTTATTTATTTAATACATACAGAATGAAAATTTAAACAAAAGTATAACATATACAGAAGAAGATAATTAAAAAACTAAGAATTTTTCAATTAATAACAAAATTAAACAAAACCTTATAGATAAAAAACGGCATTAAGGTCGCCTTCTGCAGGTAGGGTGCCCAAAAAGCTGGCGACAATACCTCGCTGAATAGCTAAACTAATACGCTGACCGAGGTAAGCGCCAGCTCGTTGGTCACCTGTCACTTCTAAAACCATTAGAAACATTGTAAAATTATAATATTTGAAAAAAAAAAAATGCCGATGAGATTTTTGCCCTTTCTTTTCGACTGATTGTATATTTGGGTAATTTAATTTTCGCAGACCGCATCGTCACTAACCATCTGTTGAAATATTAGTCAAAAGCAGGTCTATAATATTATTAATAAATAGATATGTTAAACACAAAACGACTCACGTGATTTAGGCTAAGTGGTTTTTGGTGAAAATACATTAAGTGGTTCACAAAGAAATTTGCGGAACCCTAAAAAGAATGGAATGAAAATTCCTTGACAATACCTACTTTAGCAAGGATTTAAAATTAAATTGTCGGAATGAACTGAACCTTTATTCCTCAACACGAACGGATTATAAATATCATTATTGAATTGAATTCCAATTCAATTGATATACCTACTTTGATTGAAATTTAAATTTTTCCATTGGCTTAAACGATTTGAAGAGTATTTAAAATTGTGTTAAATATGCTTTTAAAGGGGGTAGGAACCCTTTATTTATACTTATTATTAGCTGCTGCCCACGGTTTCACCCGCGCGGAGATATTGGATTTCATGGTTTTTATTTTTTTGCGCGGAACCGTAATTCTTTTTCTAAAATAAAAGTAGCCTAATTTACTCCTTATAATAATTATCAGCTATCTGCCAGTGAAAGTCTCGTCAAAATCGGCCCAGCCGTTTCGGAGATTACCCGGAACAAACAGACAGACAGACAAAAAACATAAAAATGTTTGTTTTGTTGTAGTAAGTTTGTGTGTAATTTAAACATACGCGATTAAGGCATATTTAGGGTCACCTTCTAACTCCTAAATTTAGAGGCTGTTTAACACACGTTAAGGGTGTGTTTAATTTTTTTGTGCTAAGACTGCGTATCTGTTGGGTAACTGATGGGCAGTTACCTATATACCTAACGATAAGCTGCAGACGACTGCAGTTACGGTTCAATCATTGCCACTTCAATTAACTGGATTTAATCCGGACCAAACTAGTTCCACGTGTATCGCAGTATAATTTGAACAGTAAGCAAGGACGGCAGGTACCAATTTTTCAAATATATTTAAATTCAAATACAAGCTTTTTAAAATACGCAATTGGGATGTTGACTGATTTTGGGAAAGTGTTTAAAACGATGCGTATGGGCCTAATATAACCCAAAATATTTAAATTTACTTTTTAAAACAACTAATATTTTAATTATCATGTATTTAAAATGCTGTTTTAAATTTTGCTCCAAAACGGCAGTGACGTCACGTGTTCAATTACCACAGAGTAATTTTCTATAACACTGTAAAGTGACAAGCAAAGAGAATATAACCACTACTACCTAGTCTGTGCTACGTTTAGTGACAAGTTCATTCGATGCTTTCTGTGTATGTATTGTTATGTATTAATATATGAATTCTAAGTTTTTTGAGCTTATTGATTTATATATATGCTTTGGTTAATTACTACACTTTGGATCTTAGAATCTACGATTACTGTTATATATTATTCATTGTTGGTTATAGAAATAATAATTTTTGGTATAATAAGTAGGTACTTACACGGAGGTCTTCACATTTCTAAATTCAGCAGAGCAGAAATTATCGTTTGTCGAGACGAAATTGGCCACCGTAAAACAATCAATTCTCGGCAAATTGGAATTATTTGCCTTTATGAAGCCACTTTCCATCATGGGAGAATATTTAAGAGTCGAAATAAATTTAGAAAAATAGGCGCGGAATTCACAGCACAGATAAATAATCATAGAAATCACTCTAAAATACTAAGCAGTTAAGCGCAACGAGCTATATACTCATTGGAGTTTTGGCGGGAATGCGAAAATGTGCTGTTGTTGATTTTGTGTTATTTACTAAAACCTTTGTTTTATAGAGTGTTAATGTGTAATAATAGAGGATTATTAACCATTAAGTTTTCGTAAACTTGCATGAGTGAAAGGCAAATAGTACAAAGACGAAAAACGTGTATTTTCGTATTCTATCCAAAACTCCATAGAAGCTTCAGTAAACTATCCACCAATTTACTGAAGCGTCACTTCGACTCGACCGCGCCTAGACTAAACTTTAACGTGACTTTGACGACTTTCATGCACCAAAACTAGAGATTTATTATATTATTACTTATATAACTTGACACTAGTTAAATGCGCAAATCACGTGGAGCCAAAAACAAAACAAAAAAAAATATATACCCATTCCGATTGAAACAGTGACGTCACGGGCGTTTTAGGTCACGTGACTTCGGATTGATGTGATTACATTTTGATTATTTAATTTAAATTAAATTCCTTAAAAATAAACAAAAATATTGTGTTTAATAGGATTTCTGTCACAAAAACTACCGTTTCGCGGCAAAATTATATTTTTATTTGAATACAGTCAACAACCCAATTGGTGCTGAAATCTTGTGGTCACCTTCCGGCTCCATCTTCAGCACCCTGTACATCATCTAGGATCAGAGTACTTGTAAATACAAATCAAACGAGCCCAAACTTGATGGGGTTACGTCATTTCGTTACAAAGTTCCTGTGGCCGCTTTTCAACTCCATCATCGGACTAGCTCTGTGTGTGTGTGTGTGTGTGTGTGTGTGTGTGTGTGTTAGGTATATGGCATTGTCATCCGATTTACATAATATGTATGTAAAATTTCGTCTCAATCGAACACCAGGAAGTAGGTCAAATTTAGTTTGCAAGATTTGACCTAAACAAACGTACAAATTATATAGACGCAAGTTAAATAAAATCTTGTAAAAAGATACTTTTCTGCACTATCATCATGAAGGAAATGAAACAGCTATTTTCATTAATTTGATGAGTAGACATTTGGAAGGATATTTTTTAGTTTTATGTCCGAACATTCCTTACTGCTTATATACTACGGTCCGGTAACCGACAAATCGAACTTCCCGTGCCGGAACGAGACCGCTAAATAAGTTTTAACAATCGAATGTTTCAAACTCAACGGATTAAATGTTTCAATGTTTCCCGCTCGGAAAGAACTTTCGATTTTAAAACTTGTTCCTAGTTTTATGCTTTTGATGGTTACGCTCTTTAGCCAATTTAAAAAAGGAGGAGTTTGAAGTTGAAGCCGCGCGTGAGCATGTATTACCTCGTAGTGCGCGCTCTTGAAGTAAAACCATGTAACAGACAAGAACAGCAATACAGCCAGATAGTGCTGTCTCTTTCACTCATTCGAAGCCCTACCTGTAGGCTTAAAGCAACGATTGCTCCACTATACATACATCAATAGGGTTGTTGACTCCGTTGTTTTATGATATCATTGAATTCGTTTTCTCATGATAATCAAATGTCTATATCGAAAAAAACTGGAAATTGACATTTTTTTTTATATTATTTGGTAACGAGACGAGCTGGCCGTTTGCCTGATGGTAAGCATAACGCCGGCCCATAACAATTGCAGTGCCACCCAGAACTTTGAAACATAAAAAGCCTGCGCGGCACTGCAATGCGCTCGTTACCCTGAGACGTTAGGTATTAAGTCTCATAAGCCCAGTAATTTCACTGGCTACTCTGCTCATCAAACCGGAACACAGTAATGCTTGCACACTACTGCTTGGCGGCAGACTTCACGAGCAAAGCAGTGGTGACAACCCAGACGGACACTCTCAGAAGAGTTAGTCCTCCCACTAACAAAAAAAAATTATTGCATCATTGTAATGTTCTTAAACCTCTATAAAGAGACCAATTATGTATTTTGTGTTGCAAGCAACATCCCAATTGCGGAACACCGCGTATTTACCGCGGCTCCTGCACTGAGCACGGAGTGGTTGTGAAACTATCTTTTTGAGTAGACTTCGTAGAAGCGGCGTTGATTGTGGTTTTTTCGTGGTTTGCGCGTGGTTTGCTCGTTGATGCATAACCATTAATCATGTACATATTACCATCTAAAACCGGCTGTATACCTGAATCCGCACAGCTCGCAGTGATTCCTCCCGACTTGGTTCAGCCATCGTTCGAGGCAGCTGAGGTGGACGTTGGCAAGCGACCCTTTGCAGTTACACGGTGATATTAACCTGAAATTATGAGGGATGTAAAGAAGAAAAATAGCTGTTTTGACAGACCATGTAGTTTTACAGGTCAACTCCTATATAATAAGATTTGCGAGTGTAACCCCCGCGCAGCACCAATATTTGTACAACGAAAAGAAAAGTGCCAGTATTTGTTGTTTCTGAGGAGTATTTACTAATTATGTATCGAAAAAAGTGTTTTATTATTTATGCATATAAATAAAATTGAAGCGTCTGTTTGTAATATCAAAATAACATGGACTTTCACTGGCACATACCTGATGTTACAAGGAGTATAGATATAGTATGTAAGTATATCTATTTGCACCATAGATCGCTGGTGTAGATTAAGAATTTTGATCTGATTTGATTTGAAAACAAAGTTGTAGGTGCCCTTCTGCATGTTTCGACAAATCAGTAAGATATTACAAAAATAAAGATATTTTTAATGAGATTATAGTCTCAAATAGTTTACTGGCACAAATACTCATAAAATATCCGTTCAATAAGCTGTAGCAAACGCTAGTAAATTTCTTGAACGTTCGCAACAATCTGAGCAAAAATGCAACGGAGCGAAGGAATAAATGTATTTCTGTTCTAGCTAATGCAAGGTCGTATTTTAAAAATTCCTACGTTACATCTAGAGTCATCGAGACTTATTCAATTCAAAACTTTCATAGCTCCCTCACATCTTTGATAATATATTTAAACACCGAGTAACTAAGGTACTTCACACACGACTTGTGACGCAGAGTCTTGCGACTAGTCCGTCAAATTGTCACTTTGAGCTACTTCACTACTATTATGTTTTTTTTTAAATTTCAAATGAGTCTATACCTATATACGTTGTCGTTTGCTCATTATCTTTTGTGATGTTATTTGATGATTTGGTGAATGTGGTGTGATGTGTTTTCTGTACCTAGATTGTCGTGACGCACGAAAAGACAAAGACTTTAGCGCGTGGTTTGCGATGCGCCTAAGTAGTACCGTTTTCTATAGAAATAACCATAAAACCTACTGATAGGTAATGCGTGTTAGTCTGCACTATTCACTAAATGGGTACTAAACCACCTAAGTTTACGGACAAAAATGTTTCCCAATCGAAAACATTCAAGATAATATCGGGAGCCAATATTTTCCAAACGAATAAACTATGAAACTTTCCAACCTTTCCCGGCCACGAGTCATACAAATTCTGCAGACATTTGAACCAATGCTCGAGAGGGAGTCTCGCTGAGTAACTCCTAAGTCTGATCTATCCGGTAAGTTTCCCGAAGTTTTTTTTTTATCACCACCTTTAGATACTTTAGGCTCTATAGCTTTCGTTACTAAGACTTCGTTCGTTAAATTCGGTATTGGAGAACATTCTGTTTCTGCATTGCAACTCGCGTTTGGTATCTCGGGGATTTCATTAGGAATAGTGGCCGTTTGAACGGTTTGCAATGGAATGTCTCTGACGACCATTGGGTTCTCTTTATTCACCTTGAAACATGATGCCATGAATTTTTTCAAATCTAATAGAATAGCTGAATCTGTAGCATCGTTGTCTTTGAAATGTTTATCTAAGATTGGGATTTTGAGTTCAGTCTCATTGAGATTATTGACTTGATTTGGCGTGCCGAAGCTTAAGGATTTCAAAGCGTTTGTTACGTCTTTGCTCGTAATAATATGTCTGATATTGTGCTCCGATTTGGAGAGTCCAGCTTTTGGACTATGAAGTATTGGTCTTGGAGTAGAGATTGCTCCTGGTAAACACGTTGTTCCTGAAGGCCCTGCATCGTCTACTTTTCCTTCTTCTTTGGCATTGAATATGATTTCTTTCAACACGGGTTTGTCTTCTTCTGTAGTCGCTGGGTTTTTTTGATCTTCCATTAATAGCGTTGCATTTGTGTTAACAAAAATAAATGGAATTTTAAATAAAGTTGTATGAATGTTGCAGTTTGACAATGTTTTGAAGTATGCTGACCACGTACTGACCAAAGAGCATGTAAGTGGGTACTGACATCTGCATTGACAAGTTATATGAATACTTTTTGCTCATAGACAAAGTTGTGCTTACATATTTTATAATCAATGATTAAGACTAAGGGCCAAAAAAAATTCTAAGCAAGTATAATATTTACCAAATTGAAATCGTTGGATGTAAGAGGCGAGACACCGATACAAGTGGCGTTCTATGGGGGAGGCCTATGTTCAGCAGTGGACGTCTTCAGGCTGATGATGATGAGCAAAGTAGTCAGTGAAACTACTTATACCTGGATGTCTCACAACGAGCGCAATGCAATGCCGCGCAGGGCTTCGTGTTTCAAAGTTCTGGGTGGTATTATACTGCAATTGTTATGGGCTGGTGTTATGCTTACCATTAAGTAAACGACCCGCTCGTCTCTTTATCCAGTAGTATAAAAAATTGTCGTCTTTAGAATCATGAAAAATCAATTCCAAGATTTTGTAAAAGCTGAACAGCGAGAACCAACTTTGCTCTTTTTCAATAAAAAAACAGGTATTGGCCAATTAGTCGTTTGGCTCGAGTCTCAATACACTCCAAAGTTGGTGGCATATTAAACTTTTTCTTGATCGTTCTTGATCGGTGCTTACCTTTCACCTTTAACGATCAAGAGCTTACGTAAGCACTCCTAATTTTGCTGGTACTGGACCAGCAACATTAAAAGCTCCTAATTACTACCTGTTTAACAGAACCTGCAGCTAAACTATCCGTTAAAATAAAGCTGCGGTTCAGTCGCGCTTGAACAACGGCCCGCAGACTGCGGCCGTCCTAATCCCGGACGGACTGCGGTCGCTGGTTTTATTTGCTTGGATTTTCTGCTTGAATTGTTGTATTTCTTCTGCTGACGCTAAAGAAAATTTAAGAACAGCTTTTGTTTTTAAAGTTTCTATATTTCGCTGTCTTGCAGGTATACGTCGGTCTTTGCAAACTGTGCGAGTAGGTATAGGTATCTTTCATTCTTTCTTTCTTACGGTGAAGGAAAACATCGTGATGCAACCATATCATGGTGGTAGAACATTTCCTAACGCTTGCTTGACAAGTTACCACCATTAAGTTAAATATTTGTCGACAAGCATAAAGGACCTATGTATTCCGGTAGCTGCTCTTGAGAGCCAATCCAAAAAGGTTCTTACGATAATTTTACCCCAAAGAGGTTTTAAAAAACTTGGTACACCAAGTCTAAGTTGAGCGACGTCATCGGTCAGGCACGCTGTGATTGGCGTTTCAATTACCTAACGTTCCGTTCCATGTAACTTAAAAGTGCGATATTTTGAAAGTTATTAACAACTAATAGCTAAAAGTAGCCTTAGTTACTCCTTATCACAGATTTGTCTGTGGTCCTTATAAAATCAGCTATATATGTACTGAATATACTTTCATGAGCATTTAGTAAAAAGCTGTTATTTTGACATTACAAACAGACTCTTCAATTTTATTTTTTTGATTGTATGTATGTATTACGTATAGATTATTAAATTAATTTTATTTTTGCAGCCTCTATAACACTAACATTAACGTACCTATTAGTTAGTAAATTATGAAAATTCCTCTTTATAAAGTAAGTAAAAGCACCTGTAAAACTTGAATAAATTACAAAATCCTAAAAACGTAGCAAAAAACAGGTATCTCACAAAATAAAGACGGATCGAAATAAAAACTTGTAAGTATATATGTTAGAAACATAAAACTAAGAAAATAACAATAAAACTACTATTTATTAAACTCACTAAATACATTCAAAGACGGAATGCTAGTAAAATAAACTGTGTAACGCGCGAAAGATCACCCCACGCGCAGTTCGTGCAGCGTCGGAAACGTTCGCGCATCTTCGGCGGCGACTGCCACCCCGCCTGCGCAAGGGTCGGCCCATTGTTTTAGTTTTAGAAAGCGTCTCGGGATACGCCAGAGAACATCTGTGTCCTCATATCTCTCCGACTGTATTTTTATTGTATTTTTTGTTCCTTTATATTTGATTCTAATGTTAGTGTAATCTAGTATAAACGTTTACCTACATTATAGTGGCTCCCAACTTGTGGCTTCGCACCCACGCAGTGAAAAACACGCGACGCGTCACAAAACGGTCGAAAGGTACCTAAGTGCATAGTGTGTCCTGTTTTGTAAATTGCGATGCGAAGGAATACGCGATCTTCGCGACAACAACAACAACAGCAACAGCAACAGCGAGTCGGAGAAGAAGAAAACATGAGCGACGACGCAAGCGGACCTGAGGAGTATGATTCGGCGGCGGAGTCGCGCGCCCATGGCGCCCCCGCTCCCGCCTCGGCGAACGCCACCAGCCCCGGTGCATCTACGAGCGTGGACACCGAGAGATTCTTCGCTGGCGCCATGGCAGCGTTCGCCAAAATGCAGGCGGAAACGAACAAGACCCTCATTGAAACGCTGAGGTCACTAACGGCAACGCCGACGCCGTCGGCGAGCCCGATTGCGCCCGCGTTCACCGCGCCCGGCGGCAACTTCGCCAAGTGCACCGCGCGGTTCGACGGAAAATCGCGGGACGCCGAGGTACTCGAGGCGTTCATCGACGCGGTCGAGGTCTTCAAGGAGTGCAGTAACGTGAGCGACGAGCACGCATTGCGTGGCCTGCCCTTGCTGCTGGAAGGCGACGCCGCCGTATGGTGGCGCGGCGCCCGCGCCGGTGCCGCGACGTGGTCGGACGCCGTTACGCGCCTGCGCGGCATGTACGGTATGCAACAACCGGCGTACAAGGTACTCAGAGACATTTTCACTACGGAGCAGAACGAATCCGAACGAGGTGACGTGTTTGTGTGTAGAGTGCGTTCATTATTAGTTAAGCTACCATATGAAGTTCCCATTCAAATGCAGATAGACATTATTTTCGGACTATTGAATCGCCGTCTTAGAAAACGTCTGCCTAGAGACTTTATAGATGATAACATAGATTCTTTGTTAGAGAAAGTGAGAGTCATGGAAGATTCAATTGCCGAAATTGAAAACTTGCCGCAACATTGTAACTCGAGTAATTCGCGCGCTCGCGAAACCCGAAGTCCGCGCGACGTTTCCCGCGCTCGCGAGTCGAACGAGCGCGGCGCTACCACGAGTGCGACCGGTACTACCAGTGCGGAACTCGCCTCTAACTCGAACGAAAATCTGAAGCGTAAAAATCGCGTTCGTTGTTCCTTTTGCAAATATTTCGGCCATGTGGTGGCCGATTGCCGTAACTTAAAAAATAATAAAACTGACGATGCAACAAAATCAAATGTTCCCAATGTCAATAAAACCGGGTCGAACCCAATACGCTGTTATGGATGTGGTCAACCGGGGGTAGTAAGGTCCAGATGTGAAACTTGCCTAAACACAAAGTTACCTACTGCGAAATCATCAGAATTTAATATCGTTACCGACGATAGTTCACAGTTGATGACGTCATCGCACCCGACGGTAAGTGTTACTATTGCGGATAGGGAAGGCGTCGCGATTGTCGATACTGGCGCCACATCTAGTATCGCTAGTCCTAAACTGTACTCTATTCTACGGTCAGACGGAGTACATTTCCAAGAAGCAGAGCGCACCATTGGGCTTGCGGACGGCTCGCGCCAGACAAAGGTAGTGTTGATCGCTACAGTGCCAGTGGTTTTGGAGGATAGGCAGGTACCGGTCGAGTTCATGGTGTTTCCAGGCGAAAACACGAGAACCTTATTAGGCCGCGATTTCATCGCCAGGGCTGGGATAGTGTTAGACATAGCCCAGGAGTCATGGTTCTTTTCCGACCGCCCCGACCAAATATTCCCGTTCGTCAGGACTTATACTCTGAACAGCGCGAAGTTGATGCGAGCAGATATCACCGACGTGTCGTTGCGTGACAACGAAGGGACGGAGCCATCGTCAGAGCACAGGGTCGCACTCAACGCGTTCTTGCGCGGCAGAGCGGACCAGTTTGCCGCCGACGGACCTCCCACGGAATTTGCCTCGCATAAAATAAAGGTAGGTGAAAACCAGGAGCCCATTGATTCGCCGCCCTATAGGTTGCCGCCGTCGAAGAAACAGGCCTTGGAGAAACAGCTGCAGAAGTTGCTCAGTGCCGACGTTATCGAGGAGTGCAAGACTCCGTGGACGTCCAGGCACGACGTCTTACCAGGTGGTATACACGTAGATCCGGACAAAACGTCTGCCATAGATAATATGCCGAGTCCTAAAAATGTAAAACATTTGAAATGCTTTCTGCAAAGTTGGAGCTGGTTCAGGCGTTTCGTACCCAACTACGCTGAAATCAGTCAGCCGCTTACATCACTGCTGAAGAAGGCGAGCACCTGGAAGTGGGGCCCCGAGCAGCAGAGCGCCTTCGAGACTATCAAGTCACTCCTGGTTTCAGCGCCGATCCTTCGTCAGGCTGATGAGACGAAACCATTCGTCCTCAGAACTGACAGCAGTGGTTACGCCCTCGGCGCTGCTCTCCTCCAGGGGGAGGGGACAGACGAGCGGCCTGTTGAATATGCCAGCCGCCTTCTCACAGCGGCTGAGAAAAATTATAGTACGACAGAGCGAGAAGCTCTAGCCGTCGTGTGGGCCGTATCTAAGTTTAGGAGATACATCGATGGGGCAGAGGTAGTCGTAAAGTCGGATCATCAACCGCTCAGGTGGCTCATGAGCCTTAAATCGCCGAGCGGACGTCTGGCCAGGTGGGCACTCTGTCTCCAAGAGTACAATCTAAAGATAGAATATACCCCAGGTAAGTCGAACGTGCTAGCGGATACGCTGTCGCGCCCCGTGTGTGCTGCGAACACCGACTGTAACTTGTGTTTCACGGTGGCAGACTTCCCTCCTCGCAGCTCCAAGGACGTCCGGGAGAACCAGGTTATGGACCCCGAGGTGCGTAAAATTGCCGAAGCAATCGGGTCCGACGATGCATTTAGGGGGAGGGCGCGGGCCGATAAAGGGTATGTAATGACGGACGGCATTTCGTTGGGCAAGTATCATGTTTCACTACTGACTCCGTTCGTTGCCCACATCCAAGATCCTATCCAGGAGAAACGTAGGAGGGGGCGACCTAGTAAGGCTAACCCGACTTCGGGGGCGCTTCGTTCGGGTTAGAGGGGGAGGCTGTAACGCGCGAAAGATCACCCCACGCGCAGTTCGTGCAGCGTCGGAAACGTTCGCGCATCTTCGGCGGCGACTGCCACCCCGCCTGCGCAAGGGTCGGCCCATTGTTTTAGTTTTAGAAAGCGTCTCGGCATACGCCAGAGAACATCTGTGTCCTCAACATATCTCTCCGACTGTATTTTTATTGTATTTTTTGTTCCTTTATATTTGTTTTAATGTAGTGTAATCTAGCATAAACGTTTACCTACATTATAACTGTTCTTAAGAATAATAGAATTAATTCAGCTAAAAGTAAATCGTGGATTTTATTCACTTTAATAGAATAATTGAATAAATCTCGCGTATTCCAATCGAAATCAAAATTGCTTTTCGTACTTTGTTGCAACATTAATTAACGGTTAAATGGATTAATCTGAAGTTATTTTCATGAATTGTGCAAGCTGTCGTAAACATTTATCACAGTATAATACGTTTCAGTAAGGATACTCATTCAGAAGCGTTTTAGAACGTTGAAAAAAGTGCTCATTTTACTAGCAACATAGGCCACTAACTTGGCCTACTAGGGCCGTTGGCTTAACTGATGTAGCAGTATTTGGTGAAAAATTAATGATCGTCATAAAGAAAAAAAGAGCAAGTGTGGTCGAGTGGGAACTAGTGCGACTTTTAATCCGACGCACCATAGTTCGTATTTCGACTCGGCCCGCACCAATTACTTATATCAAGTTATGTGCGGATTATTCACCCTCGCTATAAAACGGTGAAGGAAAACCTCGCGAGGAAACCGGCATGTTCAAGAACCACAAAATTCGAGGACATGTGACATCCACCAAGCCGCACTGAGCCCGCGTGCAGGATTATGGCCCATTCCTCTTTGAGAGAAGGCCGGTATGCCAGCAGAGTGGGAGCGTAAGAGGCTGATAATAATATAGAAAAACTCTCGCAGAGTAGACCTAGCTATAGTTTTAACGCACAGTTGTTACTAATGTTTAGATTACGAAGGACTTTTTCCCAGGTGGTAGGACTAACTCCCCTGCGAGTGTCCGTCTGGGTGAGTGCTACCGATTTCATCTGTAAAGTCTGCCGCCAAGCAGCAAGCATTACTGTGTTCCGGTTTGATGAGAAAAGTAGTCAGTGAAATTACTGGGGCTAATACCTTATGTCTCAGGGTAACGAGCGCAATGCAGGGTTGCGCAGGTATTTGTGTTTCAAAGTACTGAGTGGAAGTGCAATTTTATGAGCTGACGTTATGCTTAGCATAGGACAAACGACATGCTCGTCTCGTTATCCAGTAGTGTAAATAAACTTAGGACGTACCTATATGTACATAATAAATATTCTAGCTTGCGCACATTTTTTTCAATGAATTTGCACTTACCTATGGCTATTATCGATTTACTCTGAACATCATAAAAACAACACAAACATTAGAAATGTGAATGTTTGACAAAAAGTTAGTTCAGTAGCCAGTTATAACATGAAAAACAAGTCGATGTAACAAAAGTTACATAAAAAACACGATTGCCTTAGCCAGTATCACTCGGGATGGTGTAAGGATTCTAAGCATACTCCATACATCCAAATCTGATCAGACATTCAAAAGTTATAGTGGAATGAAGAAACTCACATCCATACAAACATACTATATATAATACATGAACCCTAAATAACATGACACTCCTTTTTTGTGCAGTCATGTAATAAAGTGCATAAATAATCACCACAACTTTAGTTTTTAAAATCCGTGAAAGACGCCCTTCTGTTTATCAACTATAGTGACCGTTTGTTTTAAGGTTCGTTAAAACTACCCTCGTAAAAGTCAACTTTTAAGTGACACAAAGTTGCTTGCATACTACATCATGGGCCCTAAACGTTTTTTATTGATGTGCATATAATTTTATGGGCAAACTTTTAATAAAAACTTTGGAAGTACAGCCGTAAAGAGTTTAGAGATGCTTTAGAGTGACGAAGTTGCAGACTACACCTGGTGACAAGCATTCAATTTTTTTTAAATAACATTTAAACATCTGCCTATGTAGATATAATCTTTAAGACTAGATAGATATAGATAGATAGAGAAGATAGATTTTTAAGTCTAATCGTATTAGTTTGTAAATAAATGTAAACCTTAAATAAGTAAATGTATTTCAATGTTCTCAAATTTTCTAATCGGGAAATTATACTCTTATAATATTACACTGGCCTCATTTGGTGCTGGCAGAAAAACATCAAGCAGCGTTTACAAGCCATAATCTGAAGAAGAAGAAGAAGAAGAAAGCCAACTTAAGGCTACATGACGAACATTCCACAGAAGCCAAGAAATAAAGAGTTGAAGTTGAAGGCTAAATGACACTTCCATAGGACTGTTCACAAACTAGGTCAAATTCTGTCTCCCATATCAAATGCCACATCACTTTATAAACTTAATACGAAAATTAATATTCATAGACTTGGTTATTGCCTACTGATACCAGACACCAAGTAATCAGCTTAGAAATTACATGGAAGTTGCTTTGTTTGTAAATTGAGTGTGTTTATTATGTAGGCGGCATCTTCACAAGATGAAACTAATTTCAGTTGGTAAGCGTTTTATCATCTTCAACCAAATCTTCACATAACGTGAGGGGACACATGGTTATAGTAACGAGACGAAGCTGACCTCTAAGTACCTAATAGAAGGTATAACCGTTAAAATATTTAAGTAGTGTGTCCAAAGTATTACTTATTTAAATTATTACTGATATCAAACGAACAACATTTGTGCCCCTTGATAGAAAGCGTGCAAAAAAGTTTCGACTAAACAATTGGGAAGTTGCATGAAACACAAACTACATAATTACTCTCGTTATACAGGTTTATAAACATCACAGTAAAAATGAAATTCAGAAAATATATATATAGTTTCCACCTATGCGGAAAGATGAGTATCTTTACTTATACTTTATCTTTTTTATGTTTTTATTATATACTTAGTCATTTCGTTAGCATTTTATTTACCTAGAAAACTCTGCCACCGAAAAAAAACATAAATCTCTTATTCCTGGCTCTTAATTATATTCTTCCGCCACGACCCCGGCCCGCAAATAATTCGGCAAAAATAATTTAGGCAATTATTTTCGGTAATTTCGGCGAAATAATCAAAAAGCCACTTCGTTTCTTGTACGGCAATCGAAATATTTTAATTAGGTTGTCCAAACTGGCATGGCGCGACGTGTGAAGTGAGTTTAGATTGAGTTATGCAATAGAGAACAATTCAGTTTTTTTTTGTTTTAATGGTTATTGAAGAGATGATGTCTGTATCAAGTCGCACACCGATTTGTGGACCGGCCATCCAAAGAAATACCTACATTAGTATAGTATGAGATATAGTAGAGGGTATTAATATCAATCTACAGAAATACACATCCATAATTATTAAGATTTCATGACGTCTTTTGGTACTTAAAAACTCTACCTATTCCTACCATTATAGTAGAGCGAACGAATTTCCTTTCGACAGTTTTCCTAATTTCTCTGCCATGACTATCGTGTTTGTAGACCCGGTCCATCATTTTCTTTAAACCATTTTATAGCGTTTTTTTAATACTAGGTACTAATTGTTTGTATGATTATAACTCTGCCTCATTATAACATTAAACCATCCACGGTTACGCTCGGCTGCACTTTTGACAGCATACAGGCTAGCAGGCCATGCACTAATTTGTAATTACCGAGACCCGTGCCCACGTTTTATGAACCTGTAAAAGAACCCTTAGAATATTTCTCTACCTTGAACTGACCCGCGTTTAGTATTGTAGACAGTTTTTAGAAATAACATTTTGTTTGCGGCAGCTTTAAAGGGAATTTGAATTCGTGGGTAATAAATAAATTACTCCGAGATCACATTGGGTTTTTACGCAACTGCACAAAAAAGGAGTGTAATGTATTTAGGGTTCATGTAGGTATGTTTGTATGTCTGTATGTGGTTTTCTTTAATTCACCATAACTTTTAAATGCCTGAACAGATGGTACAACACTAGCGAAACAACAACCTGTTGGAAATTAAAAATAATAAAGTTGTTAGACTCGACTCCTTTCGTTCAAAAACGTTCCAATAACATATAGTATTTAATTAAACCCACAGATGTGTCCCAAAAACAAACTCTAATACCCGAAGTGTTATGAGAGTTTTTAGTAGGAGTTATGACCTAAACCCTCTCAGAGATGAAAAAATCGGTCAACAGTTTAGGTAGAAAGTTCCAAATTTGTCCCTAGCCTAGGTATTAATTTCGGTCATACAGTTTAGGGATCAAAATTTAAAAATTTTGTTAGTATTTGGAAACAGTCGAGTATAATTATATTTTGGCACGTTTTGTGTTCACGTAAATTATCTGTCATGTTCGTTCATGTTCGTTCGCGATACGCTGGCGGTAGGAGCGTAGGAGACTGTTTTTGCTTGCGTTGATGGGTTTGAGGTTAGGTTAGATAAATAGACTGCTAAAAACATAACCCTTCCATTTATCTGTGCCGATGGCGGGTAATAAAAGCAGCCCAAGCTAGACGTTACATTATCATAAAAAAATATGCTTTCGAAAATTGTAAGCAACGGTGATTCTTTATGCTTTGATATTCAATATCCTTTGGTGTCGTTTATTCGAAATAAATAGTTATACAATTTTATCTAGTAGCCAAATAAAGAGCTTTCAATGAAGCTCATAAATCCTGATCTCTCTGAGGAATGTATTTTTTACGCGTTTCTTTGAAATTCAAATCAGCGAACAATAAAATACTAAAAGATTAGGGTGCATATTTGGATTGCAAGCGTAAAGATTGGCGTTTAACCGCGTAGTACTCAGAGTTTCGTGATGAAATAACTTAGATATTATTTCATCATCATTATCATCATGATGATGAAATAATAATTCAATAGTTTCAGTGAAAACCTGTATACGTAACACAATTTTCCAGAACTTTAGCCAAGTCGCCACTAACCGATATTGCATGCGAGTTATTCAACCATAACATGATACTCCTTGTACCTCCAATAACGATATTTCGTGGTAAGAACACACTATCATAAACTTATCAGTACACAGTCTTCATCACAATAGGACCGCCTCATTTCTTCCCGTGCCGTAACAACTGGCTAAAGAAATGTGCAGGAAATGAGTAGCAGCGTTCTCCTCGGTCAAGGTCGAGGTCCATTGAGAGCGAGTGTGGCCGAGCGGTGGCTTGTGCAACTTTCAATCCGACGCACCATAGTTCGAATCTCGACTCGGCCCGCACCAATGACTTATATCAAGTTATGCGATTCTTCACACTCGCTCTAAAACGGTGAAGGAAAACATCGCGAGGCAACCCGCATTTTCAAGAACCACAAAATTCGAGGACATGTGACATCCACCTAGCCGCACTGGGCCCGCGTGGTGGATTATGTCCCATACCTCTCTCTCTCTGAGAGAAGGCCGGTATCCCAGCAATGGGAGTGTAAGAGGCTGATCATGTATTCTCCTCGATCAAAAATGTGTTGCTGTGATCACCAAGACACATACCAACAGGCGACCTCATCTTATAGGGGAGGCCTATGTCCACAGACGTCTTCCACCTCCTTATGATGAAGTTATGTAACTGTCGTATAAGTATACAACACGCGATATAATTGAGTCACGATCGGAAACCTAATGAAAACGCTGCGGTGGAAAGCAAGCAAGCAAATGGAATTAAAATGAAGTTAATTGTGTACTATGTGGGGTACCTGACGTGTTTTGCGAGCGCTAATTGCGTTATTAATTTCTTTTTTTAGCATGAATTGCTGTTTCTTTTAGAGTTCCATTTTAAACTGAACACTATTTTGGATACAGGTAGACATGAATCGTTACCATCAGACCAATAGCACAAGATATAAGCTGCCATTAGACGGTAATGCATAGTTGATGGTTATGTATCAATCACGGACCATGCGCAAACCTGGAAAAGCCACGATCAAAGGAGCATAATATATGACAGCTTCTCCAAAAAAAAAAAAGTTTCACAACCACTGCGTGTCCAATGCAGAAGCTGCGGTAATTACGCGGTGGCGCACAAGTGAATGTATGTAGCGGAACAATCGCCGCATTGAGCCGAGGCCTTCGAGGCAGTGAAAGAGACAGCACTATCTGGCCAGATTGCTGTTTTGTCTGATTCATGTATTTTTGATGGTTTTACTTCAAGCCGCGCGAGAACGTGTAATGCCTCGTAATCAGCGCTTGTCGCAAAACCGTGGTTATTTTGACAGCAAAACGCAAACATGCATTACCGTCTAATGGCAGCTATAGAGAGTGAGCAGAAGTGACACTTAATACTTTGTACGCTTGGCACCTGATAAATCAAGGAAATATCAGACGGTTTCTGAAGCTATCTGATATTTTCTTGACGTAGGTTACGCAGCCTTTATTAGGCGTCCCTTCTGCTCTGTTTATCTTTTGTGCCAATAGGACAGTGGAGTTACTTCGCGTGGTCGTCACTGCAGGAGGTTTGAATTATTGAAAACTGTTACAATCAGTCCCGTCTCGATAAGTCAAAACGGAACCACCAGTGTATCTCTTCAGTGGGTCGGACCGGAATAGATCAATAAATCGTCCGTGCGAATTTTAATGGCTTTTTCCGACAGATTAATAGAATTCCGGTACAATGGGCCAGGTTTATAATATAAGTATCCAAATCTATACTCTATATAAATCTAATACTATATTATAAAGCTGTAAAGGTTTAAGTTTTTTTGTTTTATACCGCTAATCTCTGTAACAGCTGGTCCTATTCTAAAAATTCTTTAATTAAGAAGCTGCATTATCTAAGAAGCTATATTATCTCTGAGCGCTTTAGGCTACATTTTATTCAGATTCCAACGGCTCCGTAGCTAAGTTGGTAGGTATTAACCCTGCCTGCAAAGCGAGGGGTCCCAGGTGTGATTCCCGGCCGAGGCATATTTTGTGTAAGCATAAAGTTTGTTCTCGGGTCTTGGATGTTTGTGATGTGTAATTGTGTGTGTCCATGCCACCTGCGACACAGGGAATCCTAGTGCAGCGGTATGACTGTAAGCGTTTATTTATTTATTTTATTCCACGCGTGCAGAGCCGTGGGCAGACGCTAGTATACTATAAATCACCCAATTTTTTTTATTCAAACTTTATATGTATTATAAATGCGAAAGTCTCTTTGCATTGTCTGTTTGTTAGGTTTTCACCGTTGAACCAATTTTGATGAAATTTGGTAAAGAGTTTGTTATGGGATGTATAACAGCGGTACCTGAGCCCGACTGGCTGTTCCAAATAGAAAAGCTACGTGGTAAGAGCAGTATGAGCTAGACTTTGATAGATAAAGGTCAGCCTAGTTCTGACAGGCTAGAACTGGTCGATTCGATTTCCTTCCTCGATGTTCTTTTGTCAAAGTCGCATACAACAGCAGCCTTTAGAGTGATTTTCATTTTTAGGTTTTTATAGCGTCAGTGAATTCATGTCAAAAAATGTATCATCTGTTATGAATACACAATTTAGATTGAAATATATAAAACATAATTTATAATCATATAATAATTTATTTGTAAGTTGCAACATAATTATTGTAATGTAATTGAGGAATGCTGGTTGTTTCAAATTATAAATCAAAGCTAATTGGGACATTTTTGCCATGATTGATTTTAATTAATTAATTATTGTAATGAAATAGTTTACATATAAATGTAATTAATCGTAAACACGAATATTGCCCACCTCCAAATGAGGTAGATTGTATTTTTTTATGTTATCGGTAACGAGACGAGCTGGTCGTTTGCCTGATGGTAAGCATAACGCCGGCCCATAACAATTGCAGTGCCACCCAGAACTTTGAAACACAAAGGCCTGCGCGGCACTGCAGTGCGCTCGTTACCCTGAAACATTAGGTATTAAGTCTCATAAGCCCAGTAATTTCACTGGCTACTTTATATGGAACACATTATATATTACAATCTTTTTTTTTCTACCAACATTCTTTGCAATAAATGATTTTGAATTTGAATACATAATATACTTTTTGCATTGCGTTACCGATGATATATTAGATATATATTTCTTATTAACATGTTTTTATTTAACTTGCAATGAGTGTATGTAGGTTTGTTTAGATCAAATCTTGCAATCTAAATTTAACCAACTTCCCGGTGTTCGATTAAGCAAAAATTTTAAATACATAATGTAAATCGGATGGCTAAAAGGCGTCTAGAAGTGGTTTTTTGTGGTAACACGGATAATGTTATGCTAAACCAAAAGTAGGTTTCAACCCAAATTTTTGCTATCAGTGATAACTTGCCCATATTCATCCATCCTCCTAATTTCCACTTAATTATCAACACCAGTCCAATTCCGTATCTCAGCTCCAGGTCTTTGGCTAGCGTCCAACCAGCAGTTCGCGGTTTGTGTGTATCTAATTGTCTTACAGGAATGGGATTACATTGATCTTAATGGGTCTATTTAGAACAGTTAAAATGAAATTACTGGGCTTATGAGACTTATTACCTAATGTCTCAGGGTAACGAGCGAAACTATATATGCTAAGTTGGGGTGGGAGGACTAACTCTTCTACGAGTGTCCGTCTGGGTTGGTACCACCGCTTTTGGTTGGTGAAGTCTGCCACCAAGCAGTAATGTGCAAGCGTGACTGTGTTCCGGTTTCATTAGCAAAGTAGCTGCTAAAGTCAATGAGCTTATGAGACTTAATACTTAATGTCTCAGGGTAACGAGCGCACTGCAGTGCCATTCAGAACTTTGAAAAACTAACGTCTGCGCCTTTTAAACAAACCTTCCTTTTGTCGTAGTCAGGTAATAAGCACAAATTTCCAGTCACGTCTAAAAATGCCACAATTTATGATTATTAAAATAAACTGCCCCCAAAAACACGCAAAAACCTCTAAAAGATACCTACTATTGAAAGAAACGCTAGAGGCACTTATGCAAAAACTGTGTTTTATCATACGTATGTATGTAGATATTAGAGGCATCGGCATAACATCGAGAATGTTCTTACATAAATATTTATTAGGGTCCTTCTACACGAGTGGACGGCACTGTCACCGATGATAGGGCGACCAGTTATGGAGAATGCTCCCAAAAAAGTATATGAAATGAGTATTACGCAAAAAGTATACGAAATGACTGTTACGCAAAATGATTTTGTAAGTGCTGATGCTTTTTTCGTTTTATGAAGGGCTCTTAATTGATTTTTTTTGCTGGGTTTTGACCGTTTTTGTGTTATATCAGTGGACTGAGTAGTATTGTAAAATGGTATTAAACGTGTACGAGGTTGTAAAATTCTTTTTACGATATTTTTGGGTATTCATTGGTTCATTTATTGAGTTCGTTTCCTTTAAATCGTATATCGGTCAGATAAAAACCAAACGAACGGTCGTGCTGCTGTTAGAAAATTAATCGACTTTTATTCGCAGTTAGAAAAAGACATATGTCGAAGATTATCTTTGTATATTAACTCTTTTCAAACCATTAGGTAGTTTTAATATAACAACACGATATAAAAAAATTGCTTTAAAAAAGCGACGAACTGACTTCAGTGACAAACTACTGAATCGATTTTGATGAAATTTCTATGGGACTAATCTGAAATATCCTTTCAAATAAAAAAAGAATTTTCCAAATCGGTTTATAAATGATATAGATATGATATGAATAGATCTGAGGTAGCAAACATAAAAAAATTAAAAAAATACCCACCGAATTGATAACCTTCTCCTTTTTTGGAAGTCGGTTAAAAATATATGTACTTCAGTATGCATAATAGGATTAAATTGAAATGTCCAAGTAGTCCAAAACGAAAAATAAGAGTTAAGCATTTTGGTAGCCATTTAAGCCCCAACATTTTTATTTTTCTCCTCATGTTTATTTTTGGGTTCACTGTAAACTGTATATCGAAGCGTGTCCAAAATTCTGGCTTTTATCTTGGTCAAAGGATCAGCCTTCCAGCTGGGCAACACGGCCAGCATTTTAGGAACTCTGCCAGATACCAGGGATTGTTTGAAGTTTTAAACTATCCATAGACAATTTTCTCGTCTATGGACAGTTCAAGTGATTTTAAGTTCTTTTCTTACTTTTTTATACATTATATCTACTTCAGTTTTTAATTTCCTACTTAGATTATGGCTTTGTGTAGTACAAAGTCAAGATAAGTTTTAAAAGAAAATGTCTTTTCTTTATCCTAGAAATATGTAAACCCTCTTATGTTAAAATCATATTTCAGTGCATGCTGTTACTGAAATTCAAAATCCGCACTTGAAAGCCACAGTATATAGATAGTGATGACCTATAAAAAAATAGCTAGCGTTCGAAGAAAGCTATTGAAAATGGCGGGTTCTTTCTTTCCTGGTATGATGCCAATAGTTTCATGCAATGTTTGTTGCAAAAGGAACACAAACATAACTATTGAGTCGCAGCACTTCTCGGAGACATATCAATAGAAATTAAGTCTAATTACTATTTCAAGCCACAGTATACACGAAGAAGAAAACCAAGTTTTGCCATGTGGCGGGTCTGTCTCTTTTTCGAGCATCCGTGTGTGTGGGTACCACTATTTTAGGTCTGCCACCAAGCAGTAGTTGCATGCATTATTGTGTTAAGCAAAGTAGTCAGTGAAATTACTGAGCTTATGTGACTTAGTACCCAATATCTCTGGGTAGCGTTTCTCTGGAGACGCACAAAACTTAAACGCCTACATTTTTATAAACCTTGCTTAAATGTTGGTTAGACCTTAACCATGTTACCACAAAAAACCCATTTTTAGTCGCTTGTTTAGTTAGACAGCGTCTAAAGATAAACGTCAAAAATGATGAGAGATGGCACAAAATAATTGTGTTAGACAACGATTAGACACTACTTAAATCAAAATTTGCGGTTGTTCATATTTAAACACGTGACTGAGGCATGTTTAGGAGTTAAACACTGTTTAACACAGGTTTAAAGTGTGTTTAATTTTTTTGTGGTAAGATCGCTAATGTTTTTCAAGTTTTATTTCTGTTTAGTTTAAAACAAGCTTATTATTATTATTTTCATTGCAGTAGATACTGCTTCATCGTACTGGTCTCGGTATACTATTCCCAAAGTATGTCCACCCTATTGCTGTACACTGGAGACCTATAAAACTGAATGGACCGAATTGGCAGAGCCTATAACCGCTTGTACTTTTCAGATCACATTCTGTAGACCAATATCCTTTGTATAGGCTTATTGACTCATGTGGAGTTCATGGTGAAACGATAAAAATAGGCTTTGAACATATTATAGTAGCATAGTATAGTTTTTTAGGTTCGCGTACCACATTAACACAGTTTGAAACTTTCACGGTTATTTAATTTATATATTGGAACGGGACATTTATCGTGATTATTATTGCATCATGTTCAAGTTATTCCTGTGTAGAGGATGCATGCAACAGCGTAGCTTGCGTGCTTTTCTATGTAGGTCCTGAGATCCACACACAGTATCTTCAGTCTATTTGAAAATCTGAAATTTGAACAAAAGTGCGGACGCACACTAAGAACGGAATTTATGATAATCTACCCCTAAAGGAAGGAAGTCACAGTTTGTATAGAGAAAGCTTTTTATGCCAGAACGGTGATAAAACTGAAAAAAGACTATGCAAATAAGAATAATTGATACGTGGTTCATCGTTTGAAAATTAACCCTTAAGGCGGTGAAAAAGGGTGTAAAAGATAAAAAATACCACGCAAACGAAGTCGCAATAATCCTTTCCAGTCTTTCTTTTTGTGGCACTGCAAACGAACAAACATAGCGCTCACCATCACACGGACAACCTGCTCGTTTACCCTGTCAACTATAAAATCCCCCAACTAAACTCTGGCCTAACTATAACGGTCGCCACTCTCATTCCACGAATCCCTCATACTTTAACCGTTCAAGTAACGGCCGTGGCCCATAAATTATTTCCCGGGCTCTTGCCACGTTTTGTGGTCCATAAAAAATGTCACGCGCCGTCGCTAACATTTGTTCTTTCGTTCTTCTTCGATGTCTGGATTTTTGATGTGAAGTTATTTCTGTTTGTTTTTTACTGTGGCGTTCTTAGTAGCTACACGCTAACCTATAATGAAAACTGGTTGTTAAAAATGTCTGCCGAAAAACAATAATGCTTTGCGTCACATTATCATTTTGAGAGTTTAGAATATTTGATTATCTGCAGGCCTATAACTATTGGCTTGTAGATTATCCAACTGTTTTTATAGGTAAAATGTAGTGCTTATTTAATAGTTAGTTAATAAATAACAGAAAGTTGTTGCTTAGCTAAACATTTCTACGTCGGTATGGGTTTTACCAATTAGTATGATCCCACTTATCTGAATAGATATCCTTTCGACTAAAGAATTTTCAAATAGATTTATTAATGACGATGTTATTTTCAAATCGGTTTATAAATGACTGAGTTCTAAGGTAACAAACTTCCTCCTTTTTATAAAGTCAGTTAAAATAAAAAACAAGCTTTTTATATAGAATTTGATATTGGATATCGATCCCATTGTGCTGGAATTTAGTAAAAAAAAGCTACCCTGAAGTGCCGATGAAATGATCTATACATATAAATAAAATTGAAGTGTCTGTTTGTAATGTCAAAATAATAGCTTTTTACCAAATGCATATAAAAGTATATACGGTACATATAACAAAACAACCATTTTTAAATTTTTGTCTGTCTGTTTTTTCCGGGTAATTCTCGAAATGGGTGAGCCGATTTTGACGGGACTTTCACTGGCAGATAACTGATGTTACAAGGAGTAACTAAGGCTACTTTTATTTTAGAAAAAAAATTAGGGTTCCACGAAAAAAAAATCAACTGATCTCGGACAGACACAGGAGTCGCAGTTAGATAAGAGCTTGCAAAAAAAACCACAATAAGAAACTCTGAAATAATTCAAGCCCGGGTTCAAGACCATGACCGTTCAACAAGGACCTGGGTCCAAGCAGCCAAATATAGCAGGCTACATCCATCACGACATAAATATTAATGTAGCCTCTGAAATGTCTCGTCATTAACATATTATATTCGCGTCATGTCGGCAGGCGATCCATGCTCAAATGCGTTACGTTTCCACACGGGGATAGTAACTGGAAAGCCTATTGTAAGGTATATATTTAAAGAGTATTCGGTTTGTTTGTACTATTTGATAACGAGGTCGTTTGCCTGATGGTAAACATAACGCCAGCCCATAACAATTGCAGTGCCACTCAGTACCTACTTTGAAACACAAAGGCTGGCGTGGCACTGCAGTTCGCTCGTTCCCTGCGACAGGTATTAAGTCTCATAAGCCCAGTAATTTCACTAGCTACTCTGCTCATTAAGGCGCTACCCCAAGCTAATGACATTTATCATTCTGTCTTCTTTGCACACACTGTCGGTATGTATTGTTGTAAAAGAGAAAAAATAAACAAAAAAGCGTGATTACTCCAAAATTAGATCATGCCTAATCGAAAATTTACCACAACCAAATTTTTTATTGTTATATAATACGTATGTCTTTTTAATTCTATCTATATACATTTCTAAACAACAGAGATATTTGGCCTTTTCTGATTTTCAACCAAAATGTTCTTTAGCAGCGTCCACCTATAGGTGAAAAAGACTGGACCCGTGTGTACAAGAAGTTACATCCTGAAATCTCTCACGTGGCGGCGCTGTTATGTCGCAATAGCATACGTGTGGGGTTCAGTCTGGCTCAACAGATATATTTTTTGTCATCATTTCTAAAGCGATGCTCTCTTGAAAAAAATATTCAAATACACGAAAAGTTACGGATTTGTAATTTTTTTGTTCAAAATATGAAAAAATTGTGACAGTGAGATCAACCGCCAATCCATAGCTTTGACATAAGGATTGGTGGTCGTCTCCTAGAGCTTCCGGAGAAAGAAAACATCACAGGTCTTCACAGACAGTCTTCTGCTTTTTCTGCTGAGTGCCCATCTGAGTGCTAACCTGGCTACTATCTTCAAGCACTGAATATATAATAGTACAAGTACAGAAGACTTACTCCGCAAAATCATTTAAATAAATAGCGACTCTCGCGACGACACAATAAAGTGCAATTCAGGTAGCACAGCGCCAATTATCTACAGTGACATTCACCTAGATGTTGCCTCTCTTTCTACCGCATAACTCTTCTGTATACGTTAGACACATAAACTAAATCTATGTAAAAAATCAATACGATCCGTTGCTCCGTGGCTGTGTGAAGGAAGAAAAAACCAACAAACATTTATATTAGATAGGAATAGGGATTGGACAATACACTTATTTAACCTTCAATAGAGTATAGAAATGAAACAACAAAAGATACTACTGTGAAACAAACCCAGTTCTCGTTAATAACATCACAAGCCAACGTATATAATATTGCAAATAACTCCGAGCGAGAACCACGGCAATTAATACGTTCACTAAGACACAGTTGGGATATTGCAGTAGAACAAGGAGGTATGACTAACTCTTCTGTGAATGTTCGTCTGGGTGGGTACCTTGCACGTGAAGTCTGCCTCACAGCATTGCTTTCGCAGTGTTCTTATTTAACGAACAAGGTAGTGAAATTACGGGACTTAATAATTAATGTCCTAGGGTCACAAGCGCACTGCAGTGCCACGCTGACATTTGTGTTTCAAAGTTGTGGTGGCACTGCAATTGCTATGGCAGGTCATAAATGAAAATGAAAAGAAAAAAAATGAAAAAATGTTTATTTGGTAAAAGGCTTAAAGTAGTACAATTTGAGGGTAGAGGAGCACCTGGTTCCCACACTAGGCTCAAGACCCGTACTATGGAACCCAGGACTCTTTCGTCATAGTAGTACAGATGAATTGCCTTCTTGAGGTAGGTAAAAACAAATATAAAAAATATAAATACAAAATTGTGTGTGAGAAGGAGTATTATGTGTATGTTTTGTATTATGTGTGTATGTATGTGCGTGCATGTGTGTGTGTGTGTGTGTGTGTATGTATGTGTGTGTGCGCGGTTGTGTGCGCGTGTGTGTGTGTGCGCGCGGGTGTGTGCGCGTGTGTGTGTGTGTGTGTTTGCGCGTGTGTGTGTATGTATGTGTCTGTGCGTGTGTGTGTGTGTGTGTGTGTGTGTGTGTGTGTGTGTGTGTGTGTGTGTGTGTGAGAGAGAGAGAGAGAGAGAGAGAGAGAGAGAGAGAGAGAGAGAGAGAGAGAGTATGTGTGTCTGTATTTATGATGTAGTGTGTTTTCACGTTTATTCATATTTATAAGAAAGGTCCACTAACATATTTATTATAAAGCAAACGACCTGCTTGTCTCGGTATCCAAAAGCAGAAAAATCCAACAATATTTAGAACTTATGGTGGGACCAATATCCCCAGGGGGCTTTTACTACATAGTCCAACTACCTTTCCCGACTGATCGGACGACATTACCTTTTATTCCTGTTCTCCAATTTTTCCAACTTGAATATTTATCGATTTCCTCATTTTGGATTAGGCATGTCGCGAACGAAGATGACAAGCCACAGATTTACGCGACAAAATAAAGAGAGCTAATCCGAAAAAAAGTCACGCAACGAACATCGCGTGTAGGTTCCGTAATTAGCTTTCGGGTGATCCAGAACCAAACATCACAGTTCCAAAATTCCTGGAACAAAATCAGAAATTCTCACAACGTCCCCTGAATTATATTTTATCTGAATTTGTAATTTATTCGACTCGCACGTGTAATATATTACATTTATCTCGACATATTAAAGAATGGAATATTTGTATTCAATTTTAATTCTGTCATTAAAATGTTTACTGAAATTATATATGTAATTTTGTGATTTATAGAATTGAGATTGTGGCTATAATGAAATATTAATTAAAAGAGATTAAAAAAGTTGAAATATAATATGTGTGGGGTGGTGTAGTTTAAATTAACCAAAAAATCGGTTCCACCTTCCAGGCTCCATAATCAGAACCTCGACTCCCAGTGCGTTTGCCTGATGGTGAGCATAAAGACGGTCCATAACAATTGCAGTGTTACTCAGATATTACAGCGGCACTACAGAGCGCTCGTTATCCTGAACGAACACACCGATAGATGCTTGGTGTCAGATTTTCATTTTGAGGGAGGCAGCTATCCAGGGGAGCACTAGAAAATGCAACATAAAATAAATCCTACGCGTATTAACAAAATATTCAGCTGGATCATTCAGTAAAATGATAGAATTACAGACAATTTAGTTTATTTCAAATGTAATGTAATGTACAGTAGATACAAATACAATAGATTCAAAATTTTGTCAGAGCGTTTGATTGATGCGACGCGTAACCAAAATGCTGGTAACTATTTGGCTCAACGGATCAGCATTGCGGTTCAACGAGGCAATGCCACCAGCATGCTGGGTACGCTTCCTACTGGTAGTGGGCTAGAACATTTGGATTATCTATAGTCCTACTAGGGCTTGTAGATTATCCAACTGTTTTAGTAGCTAGCTAGGTTAGATGCAGTGTTTATTTATGTATTAGCTAGTTAATAAAGGCATTTAGCCCGTAAAAAAAAAATACAATAGATATGACAATATATATATAAAGGAGATATATTACCCTAGTTACCAAAGCTTTCGAAATATCTACAGTTCTAAATATGGAATATTTGCTTTCAGAATAGAATGTTTGATCTAGATACGCTTTATGAATACATGATCCATTGCTTAAGCATAATATGATTTGTTTGGCGTTCGTAGACATTGCTACATTTCGTAGGGTGTGCTACGTTTCGTAGAAGCAGGTAAAACGGTCTACCCTTTGGCTTCTGCGTATTTGTTTGCCAATCGCTTATCGCTTTAACAATAGTGTTTTTTTTACATGATTTTGTATTTGTTGAAAGATACTGAACTGACTTGCGAAACGTTTTCTTTTTTCCAGTCTTCACATAATGATAGAAGTTATCACTGCATAGCTTTACGTTAATCTGCCACCAAGGAAGCGTTTAAGCTTAGATAATTTGAGAGTAAATTGTCTGAGCATTTAATAATGTTTTAGGTCTATGATGAGAGCGATTAGTATTAAAAATACTAATACACCGTAGAAGCTCTGTCGAGCTTCTACGATCTGTAGAGCGTAGCACAGAGCGTGTCTACGCTAAGGCACACTGTGATGCTACATCGTAGAGTAATTATCTGTGATCATAGATCACCTTCGCAGGCATTTGACTTTAGAAAATAATTTCATTATGTAGATGAGATTTATTTGTGCCATAAAAATATGAGTAGACGTCACTTTAGACTAATTTAAATTTCAAACAATTAAAGTCCAAAGTTGAATGAATTATGTTAAAATTTAAGTTATGAAGATCCTTTTAAACATCGAAGTGTTTCTAAATTTGTCATTTAAGAATTTGAATTCTTAACCAAACGTAGGAAAAGGTTTTAAATTAGAAAGTTTTTCATAAATGGTTTTGAAGGATTGACTAAGGTTACTCCCATAGTAAAATATCTGATAGGGTTTGAAGATAAGGCGATGGTATTCCATTTTAAAGTTTTCATGAGTAAAAAATATTACGTTATAATGCACATGGTGATATGGATCTTTCCAGTACACTGCTGGCTAGCTACCACGTACAAATAGAAATTCTGTTACCAAGCACGTATCGGTGCGTAGCAGCAGCTGCACGTGAAAGCCATTTCAATTCAAGATTTATAAATGTCGTTAATAAAGATCAAGTAGTCAAATAGAAAACTATGAAGTAGGTATATAAAAAAAAATTATCGCTTAAATTTTTTTGCTATTATAAAATTAAAAATACATCATCACTTTTTACCAAGCTGCAAACTTCTTAACTTACAAAGCCGAGGACAGATTGTTCAAGGCACGGCCCCAAACGCCCCTAAGCACCAATGCTCACATTTTCATTGAGGAAAATACAAAAAGTCATTGAAAGCGGACGGCATTTGTTTTGCTGCAAACAAAAGGTAGAGACTTAGAAAAAAATGTAAGTTAGAATACCGTCATAATCTTTTGTTAGAGTCAATTTTAAACCGTAAATTTCGTATACTATTATCGTTTTTCTCATAAGTATTTATTCCACTTGATTTTGGGACGTTCAGTAGTAGCAAGTAGAGTATAGTAGGTAGTAGAGGTAGTTTTTTTATAAGTACTTACTTGCCATGTTTAGTATGTGCTCACTATCTTGCCTAATCTGTGTTCGAAGATGATGATTATGCTAAACATCAATTAGAACTATTATTAGGTGGTAGGACTAACTCTCCTGCGAGTGCATTTCTGGGTGGGTACCACCGTTTAGCTGGTTTAGTCTGGCACCAAGCAGTGATTTGCAACCATTACTGGGTTCCGGTTTGATGAGCATAGGTAGATGAAGTATAGGTAGTCACTGAAACTACTGAGCTTATGAGGCATCAAGCGCAACGTAGTGCCGCGCAAGCCTTTGTGTTTCAAAGTTGTGAGTGGAACTACAATTTTTCGTAATGCAATACTACTAGTATACAAAAAACGTTATGCAATGCTTTCATTTTCTTCCATAAACAACATTAAGCAATCTCTCGATGATAAACAATCAATAATTATTTCACAATATTACAACACGAGTTTTATCATCTTCACCAATATTACAAAACAAGAGTTTTATAATGTTCACAAATATTACAAAACACGAGTTTTATAATTTTCACCAATATTACAAAACAACAGTTTTTTTATTATTGGTGAAAATTTATTGTTCTCACGAAAAACCTCGAGCTTGACAACACTCCAGACCCTTAATTTATGTTAATAACTATTTACATTAATGGTGTCGTCACCATGGAATAATTCCAAAACGAGAAAAACATTTCAGTGAAGGCCAAGTGTCATTCTTAGTATAAAGAAATGGCAGGCTGGTAGCCTGAAGGCTTCATGGCTTATTAAATTTCATACACCTTGTTGATACAGTCTACTTTAAGTATAAATGTAAATTTGTTTTCTTAGATTATGTTACGAATCTATCTTATCTTACAAATTAATGAAATTGAAGTGTCTGTTTGAAATATCAAACTAACAGATTTTTAGTCAATGCATATGAAAGTAAATACGGTACCTATGACAAATACACAATTTTTTAAATTTTCGTTTGTCTGTCTGTTTGTTCCGAGTAATCTCAGAAACTGCTGGACCAATTTTGACGGGACTTTCGCTGGAAGATAGCTGATGTTATAAAGAGTAACTTAGGCTACTTTTATTTTTGAAAAAGAATTAGGGTTCCACACTAAAAAATAAAACACATGAAATCCAATATCTACGTGCGGGTAAAACCGCGGGCAGCAGCTAGTATTATATAAAACAAATTGTCTATTTCTTTATTTGCTCGATATCAGATTGATGAGAGATCAATTAGTGATACCGTTATGCATCACTGACTTGATTTTAATTGTAATCGATTCAATTCTAGTATAATTCTTTTATATGCTTCGCTAAATTGTATTATTGGCCTAGCGATGCGAGTTCTTAGTTTCTGACAGACAATACATTAATTAAAAATAATAGACAGATTAGAGAGCTTATATCTATTTTTTTCGTTTTTTATTTGCGAATTAATTTTCAAGATGCTTACTAATATTTAGCTATACAATAATTGCCAATATAGATGAACGAATAACAGCTTCTGTTAATACTAAAATGAGTTTTAATTTCAAAACAATTTTATCTATTTGTTCCTTTGCATCAAAATACGTAATTACATAGGCGTGTAAACGTCAAATAGAAAAATAAAGGAATGGTATAAATACTAATTTTAATAGAACAGATTACTATTTTCAGCAGAATATAGTTTTACAGTCATGTCTGTCAGTGTCAATACAAATCATCGTACATAAATCATTTCACAAAATCGGTTAAAAATAGAAATGCAATCGCCAAAAGCGTCACCAATTACAATCGTATTAATCTTCCGCAAAATCGATTAGACTGATTGACAATCGAGTTGTGAGAAATCGATGCTCGAACGTTTGTGATTAATTGTCTCTATTATAGATCACTGATTTCGGGTGCGATATTTCGATTGTGCTGTTTTTTACCCGAATACGGCAAAGACAAAAAGAAGTTTAGGCATTTCGGTGGAACATACGTAGGGTACGCTTAACGACACATCCCATTTTGTTGAATGAAGTGACAATCGATTCGTTTTATAAAATCAATTCTACTTTTATAAGAACAAAATAAAATTTTTCATGCACAAAAAAGGGGTCTCTGAATTATATTGGCTGTAGTCCTTTTTCCTTTCAAAAAGAAATTGATTTAGTGACTACAGCTTCCAACTTGCACCACCTATCATTGTAGGAAAGGCGCACGAAATTAAAAATCTAAAGTTTTACCTCGCACGACGCTCGCAGAAATGATTTCTATCCAATCCCGAGTTCTGTACGGCTCTCGGTAATAGGTTCTGTCCGTCCCGTTACGTGACCGGAGTAAGGCTTGTAACCATACAAGATTTACAGATAAAAGTCGACTGGATCGTGCGAAAAAGAAGTTAGGTTAGTCGGACACGTGGCAGGTTCTATCTTTGATGCGCTCGCGCTTGATCATTATCTGAAGTGATGATGTGATCGAGTGGAATGGAGACTGAACTGAGAACTGGATAACAAGTGCTACTGTTGGAATATACTGACAGTGTGTGCAAAGAGGACAACATGATGAATGTTATTGACTCAGGGTACCTTACTACCTACCTTAACGGGCTTCTTTAGGCATCATTCTTTTGTAATGAAATAAGGTTAAAAATGGCGATGCGTTTGCAATTCATAGTTTTTAATTGTTTATCGAGGTAACTACTTGATCAAAGTCTCTATTTTAAGTGGTAGGTACCCAGACGAGTACTAGACAATGCCTTGCTACGATGCTGCACCATTATGTTTCACCGAATCATGCTGTACGAATTGAACCAATCTGTACGAATTGAACCAATCTGTGGATTGGTCGACAGACCTCACTGATTCGCCAACGCTTCAAAGTACCTCGTACTTTACCCGACGCGAATATCGTTGCATTTTATTTCCATAGAATCGACAGCACTCTAACTTAGCCAATCCAATTCCAACGTCTATAAATTCAATGGAACGCAAGTGTTGCGTCGCTGGTTGATTTGTGGCTGTGACGTCACAGGCTGCTGATTTATACATGACTAGGCGCGGGAATACAATATGCCGAAAGTTTAGGTATTTTCTATTTATTGTACTTTCAATGTAACGTTGATGATGTATGCAAGCTGGGCCCCAATTCTTCTAATCAACTGTTTTAAAATAGAGTTGGTTTTGTCACAAAATTATCACACTTTTGGTATTTTATACCAGAACTGTTTTTCTATGGTCGCCTATGACAATAGCGGTCATCAATAATCCGTTGTTAAGCTTCGTATGTTCTTCGTCATAGTGATCATTTTGCGTAGTTGTTTGTATGTGTTCACACTGAACTAGCAGCTGCGCGCGCCGGTAAGATCAACCAGTCTGAACTTATCACCCAAGTACTAAGGTGCACCTTAGTGCTTGTTCACGTACAACACGCATATGCAGGTGCGGGCGCGGTGGTCTTGGCGAGTTCGTGTTCACATTGGCCATCAAGCGTTTGCTCGGGTGTTAAGTTCAAACTGGTTGATTTTACCTTGCAGTGCAGTCGGATCTCGTGCGCAGCCACTAATTCAAAGTGAACACATACAACATCACACGTTTGATAGTGCCGCGAGCGCGCCGCACGCGTCAGTCGCAAGTTTCCCCGCTACTTGCACCGCAACTTCTACGTGAATTATGTTTGAAAGAAAGAAAGAAAAAGTTTATTCGTAGCAAAAACAAATATGTATATTGTATAGGTACCATAAAGGAGTACGAAAACATATTTATAGGCATAGGGAGGAACTAAGGTAGTACGAGGTAATTTGCTACGAAACGGTCCCAACTCAGCCATTCGACCGGCGCTGGTCTTCCGTTGAGGTCGCTTTTTGATATTTCGCTCCCGCGCCCGCCACCGCACCCTCTTGAACAAACACTTACGCCTTATAAACTCATACTTCTCATAAAACCTGCCGTATACCTGTAATACCTGAGTCAACAAGTCTCGAAGAAACCGTAGATTCAATGAATCAGCAAGTGTTCCAGGGATTTTCTTCAATTGCTATCAGAAAAAAAACCAAAACGAATCGCCTGATCCATTTTAGTGTGACGCTATTTTCTTGGCCATCGGCAAATACTATTGACTCACGTCTGATATCGATTCAACCTTCCAGCGCGATTAGTGTTCCGTGGGACGGTGGGAAAATCTTATTTCGTTTAATCTTACTAATAGTTTTTTTTATCTATTGATAGATAACTAGCTCATATCTATTGCTGTGCCATTCAGACCTTAAAACACAGATCCACGTTGAGATTACCATGTGAATCACGCATTTTTCCAGGATAAAACGTAAACTACGAGTATCTCTATATTATTATATGCAAAAAAAATATTTTTCACTCTTCTCACTCAAAAAGTACGTCATTGTAGCGTACCAGAGCAGGGATACAATAGTATATTTTCCTCTAGGGAAAAAAGTAATTTCTTTAAATGTTTTTCTTTTACCACCAAGGCCTACGTTTACCCCACAGACGACTCAACATTCAACTTCACAGAGGACTGAAATTAAGTTACCGAGAAAAAACATCTCATCAATTATCCAGAATTGTGCAAATTGTACATTTAATTTTTAATAAAATAAACGATTTAATATGTATTGTATTGGATTATTTTATTTCCTTGCAATCGTAGTGAAAAGTAGAGTGTAAGGGGCAGCTTAGACGCTCAAGCAAACGTACGCTTGAGCGTCTAAGGTGCCCCTAACACACGACGCTAAAAATCCATTACAACCCGGTTTCTCCCGAGCTCCCGAGCTCCCGAGCTTTAGTGAGCTACCTCGTATCTGATGGGTCATTTTAATCCCTTGTGTAATAATCTACTTTGATCGATAGCTCCATCGCTGTGTGAAAGAAGGTATGCACTTACCATCAGCTGCTGGTATTAGGACTCTTATGCGGGTGTCTGTATGGGTGTGTACCATTGCTCGTGTCATCTGCCGACTTTCAGCCCACCAACACTACAACACGCGCACCCGACCACTCTGCTCGGAATAAGACTGACTCATTTGACACGACTCGTTAAGAGATCGAGTCGACCGCCGGATAAATTCAATACACTACAGTAACCATTATTGTATTCTGGTTTGATTACATAGAAAAGTAGTCAGTGAAATATGGCTCGAGGGAACGAGCGCACTGCAGTGATCCACCCAAAACTTTGTTCATAATTCGGCCTCCGAAGACCTCCCATGTAAATTATACCAACAGAACCCTCGCATTTTTTACCTAAATATCTGTTAACATTTATTTTTCCTTTCAAGTCATTTTACTTGGTATCGTGCAAAGTTTTATGACTTCGTCGTAACGACTTCCATTGATTTATTCTGCTTTTTTTTGACCCAGTATTGGGGTGAATCGGCAGTCTTTCAGCATTGCTAGGGTTTGGTGGTTGATTTTTTGTTGTCGCTTGTTTTTATGCGGCGTTTTGAGGAAGCGAGGTTAGTGTTTGTTTTTGGTACCCTTTCTTTAAAGCATAGTGGAACTATCACAGTTTTTATCAACTTCAGAGCAATCATTTTTTTTAGTCGGTCAGATAGTGTGTAAATTCTGGCCGTCTCAAATTAAAACATAATTTTAGTTTCATTCTCTCTTTTTAAATAAGAACATAGGAAAGGGCTGGAATATATTTTAGACCTGTGACATAAATTAACTCGTTTACGACTAATGTGAATTTAACGGCCGTGAATTTAGTTGTGTCTAGCTGGTCACGGATAAAAATATTTGACAGAACTAAAACTAAATTTATACCTGTCAAATATCTTCCATCACTTTCGCATGATATTTGTTGGATAGAGAGAGTGAAATTGAAATCAGAACGTTTGTGAAATCAAAATACACTAGTACAGTGACACTAGTATCTACTATTTTTTAGTTTTCACGCTTACCTCTTCACTCGTAGAAAAAGAATTAGGGTTCCGCGCAAAAATAGAAAAACCATGAAATCCAATATCTCCGCGCGGGTAAAACCGCGGGGCAGCAGCTAGTTAGTAAATAAAACGATTTGATTACGTCTGTGCACTAAACATTAGAATGCCACAAGTTCTTGGGTCATAGTATCGTATAGTACAGTAAACCTAGATTCTTTAGTTCCCTACAATCATAGAGTGAAATAAAAATATAGACGATGCTCCATCAAACCCATTAGCGAATACGCTAAAGTATGCTGATTCGTTTGTAAAATCCACGCAAACTGTATTCATCCTAGAAACTTTAAAACTAGTTATATTTTATTAAACTTATTTGATTGAAACTTAAACTGTGGGTTTTGTTTATTTGTCAAATAACCAAGACAAATGATGATTTTCCAAGATTTTTACTAAGTTAATTTTATTCTTGGAAGTAAGTAAAGTAACAATGTTTTCTTTTGCGTTTTTTGTTGAATGTCAGCGTTAGGCGTGCATTTAAAGCCACATTCTGAATATGTAAATCTGATGACCATGCAAGCAAATTATAATGGTGGCACGTCATAAGCTGGTCACAGGAAGGCAGCCACAACAGTTCTGTAACGAATCGACGTAACGCCTTCTACTTTGAGATAATTTGTCATTACAAGTCCTCTTAACACTGATTCTATATGATATCCAGGGTCTTGATGATGGAGCTGGAAAGTGGGCAACAGGATTACAATCAGTACGGAGTACGCATTTTATAAAATGAAACTTGATTGTTGGGCTTCTAAAGTTATGGGAAACTAAAGAGGCAATTTTAGAGCTTGGAACCAACAGATTTAAATTTTATGTAAGTAACCCAATGTACAAGCACTGTGATACAACTTTTTTTTATGTTATTTGGTAAGAAGACGAGCTGGTCGTTTGCCTGATGGTAAGCATAACGCCGGCCCATAACAATTGCAGTGCCACCCAGGACGTTTGTAACACAGAGGCCTGCGCGGCACTGCAGTGTGCTCGTTACCCGGAGACATTAGGTATTAAATCTCATAAGCCCGGTAATTTCACTGGATACTCTGCTCATCAAACCGGAACACAGTAATGCTTGCACACTACTGCTTGGCGGCAGACTTCAAGAGTAAAGCGGTGGTAATAACCCAGACGGAAACTCGCAGAAGAGTTAGTCCTCCCACTAACGAACAACTATCTCAAAACTGATAATTGTTACAATTATATTATTATTTTCTGTGTAAAAAAGTGATATAATATAAACCGGCTTACTTTTAAAGCTTCACTTACAGTTTCCAACGGCAACGGTCTATCTATTTCCTTAAGTCTACGCCCAAACCGCGTCGCAGCTGCACCAAATCAAACAAACAAATAAGTGGCGTGTCGAGCTCTTATTAGCAGAGAGAGTTGGTATCGGCAAACATCCCTGTTGGCATGGAGGCCCTTATTTAATCAGAAACACACCTGCTTGCTTTGATTCCTCTTTGGGTTAAGGTAACCATGAGGCAGAAGCGGTCGAATCGGCATATGAGAGTGAAGCTTTGTGATTGTTTTTTATTTTCCGTGGACTAACATTTGCCCACATTCTGATATTTAGTGTCAAATTAGTCGAAGTGTCTAAACATAGATAAGAACTGGCTCTCAAATGTGACTAATGGAACAAATCGATACGTGCCTGGCTATACTCAAATGGAGCGTGGTAGCTAACGAGGTGAATACTAGAAAATGCTCTACCACAATTTAAAGCATCCTAATCATTTTTTTTGCTTGATTTTATCGAACGAAAAAGGGGTGGGTGTTACTAAAATTATTCAAATTTCACGTGCAGCATTTGACTGCGTGACAATTTCATTTAAAACTTAAACGGTAATGTTGTCAGTTCACTTCGTGATCATGTCATTAATGCGTTTGGAAAATGTTTGTATAATAACTTCATTACGTTTAACCAAACACCGGTAAATTACGGTTATACAGGGCGTCCCACGGTCATGGTACATGAAGGGCAAGTATACTACAGTCACAGTAAGAAAGGGTTAGTTACCTTAAGATCTATTTTTGTTTGCGCAGTAATTGTGTTGTGTTAACTCCTTACTTAAACCTATTTGTCTAGTCTATGCCAGTAATGCGTTACCGTGACAACGATTCTGTTATAATAAGATTTATAAATAAACAGAAAATTAATGAGGACTGACTTAGACACTTAAAAAACAAATTAGATTTATTTTTCTATATAGCCAGACCATTATGAAGGTTTTATGTTGATGTAAACTAGACATTGGTCAAGTGTGAATGCGTTTTTAACCTTTGTTATCACTGCATTAAATGCTAGTAGTCTATAAAGTAGTCTGCTAACTACCGTAAGATCAAAAGGTACTAAGTGCCCTTACGTGATAAAGGAAAGAATTTGAAAACTGAGGAAGGTATTCTTACCATGACTGTACATGAAGTTAAGAAATTATATTTTTAAAGCAATTAATATTGCATAACGTGCGATTCATACTCATAGATTATTATTGATAAAAACCGCAGCGTCGTACAATATAAGTTATAACCGATTAATGTCACATGGTAACGTGCGCCTGTAGTGCCGCGCTGTAGACCTTTGTGTTCCGAAGTTCTGAGTGGTACTGTAATTGTCATGGGCCGCTGTTATGCTTACCATCAGGCAAACTATCAGCTGGCCTCGTCATCAAATAGTATTGAAAAAATAATTTTCAACAATCACCCCATCACACATAAACCTTTTATCACTTTATCATCATAATATTCCCAGACGTATCCAATTCATATTTTATTTTTCTTTCTCCTACCACGGTGTGCCCCCCTGGAATCTCTGGACTCTTGATTTGACAACCTACAGTGCGGGAACATTCACACTCCTACGTTCCAAAACGCACAGCAAAATCTTGCGTTGTGTTTCAAACAATGATCGTACTTCTTTCAAACTATATAAAAAATTATATAATTATATTATACAAAGTTTATAATTTGAAATCGCCTCGATTGAAATAGATTACTAATAATTTTAGTTACAAAGACCACCACGCTCAAAAATAAAAATATCCAGTGTAATACAGTTGCTATCATAACGCTCAGTCCTCTTTGAAGTAGGCAAAATATCCAAGTTTACGAAAATATTATGGTCACAATAGTTATGGGTGTGTAGAACACATGAAATGCGCTGATTGCTTCACAAACTAAACAATAAGACAGCACGTTTACACTTGATTAACTTATATTTAGGGTGAACTTGGATGGATTGGTGCGTTACGGATGAGTGTACGAGTTGCGAATGGGTTGGTGAGATGCGTATGGGTTGATGAGTTGCGGATGGGTTGGTGAGTTGCGTATGAGTTGGTGAGTTACGTTTGAGTTGGTGAGTTGCGGACGGGTTGGCGAGTTGCGGATAGGTTGGTGAGTTGCGTATGGGTTGGTAAGTTGCGGATGGGTGCCATGATGGTGTTATATAGTTTACTGGTACGTAGCTAGTGACAATGCCCGATCATTGCATCCCTGTGTGCTAGATACATTTTATCGTGATTCGACGCGTGTGAAGCCGCGGGCAGTGACAAATTTTTAATAAAGTACTATCAGATATCAGCTAGCGAGGCATCTTTTGTAATAAACTCGAACTTGGTAACTTCTTGCTAAGCCGTCTAAAGCCAGTCGTAACTTTATAGAAATCCAAACTGGAAAGAAAATGGAAATTTTAAAATACCAAGTCCCCGGGGAACTTACGAAATCCAACAGTTCTTACAAAGTAAAGAACTTAAGGTATTACTATATTTTTAAGGGTGAATATTATTAAAACTCGGCGTAAAAAAAATTCAACCTAGCTAAAATTCAACCTAGCTAAAATCAGTACAAAACTCTATGTTTCAAGAATGAAATAGAAAAAGTTGCCGTCCAACCAGATTTGGTATCATGAACCATTCATATAATATACTTCTTTGAAACCACGTTGAGATGAAACTTTTGAGAATTATTTGTAATTCCCGTAAATAACAAACATTAATAACAAACGTAAATAAAAAAATGTTATTTTTAATGTCTTAGTTTCGCTTTGAAACCAAACCAAATTTAAATATTGGTACCATAAATGTAATAACAATTAAAATTGCATTAAAAAGGGAAGAACCGACTTCAATGACAAACTACTCAACCGATTTTGACCAATCTGAAAGTATATCCTTTTAAATAAAGAAATAGTTTTCCAATTCGGTTTATAAATGACAGAGATCTGAGGTAACAAACATAAACCTCCTTTTTTGGAAGTCGGCTAAAAACACGTTGTAAATAAGTACCAATTCTTAAAATTGGCGTAGTTTCAATAAGGATTTTTGTTATTAAGTCCATAAGTTTCAAAGGGAAGCTAAAACATTAAAAATAGCCTAATTGTTTGTTATTTACGCTAATTACAAAATATTCTAAGAAGGTTATCCTAACGGGCTTACGGTCACAAAAAAACATATTTGTTTTGTCCCACCAACGCAATTGGACCATCAACCCAATAGATTCAGGATCATCCAAGGAGGTTTTAGGACGTTTGTCACAAACTCAGCAACTTTTTTGTCGGAGTTTGTGACAAACGTCACATTTTCTAATGTCACCTTCACATGATTTGACGTGATCGTAACTGTTTACATTTTTAAATATTTATTTTTAAGGAATTTTAAAGAAGAAGTAATTTTTAGAAACTGATTGTAGTCGAAAGAAATTATTCAAAAACAATCACGGTATCTATAGGAGCATTCATTTTGATTTTTTGAGGTATACCTATAAATCTAAGTAGGTATATGTAAATAATTTCTAGTTCTGATATGAATGTTCAAAAGCTGGCTGGACTGACAACTTTAGGACGAAAGGTTAAGGCCAGGTGGTAGGATTAACTCTTCTGCGAGTGTCCATCTGGGTGAGTGCCACCGCTTTGCTCGTGTAGTCTGCCGCCAAGCAGTAATGTGTAACCATTACTGTGCTTTAACTAGACTGTGTTAACTAGGCTTATGAGACTTAATACCGAATGTCTCAGGGTAACGAGTGCAATGCAGTGCCGCGCAAACAATTTACCTCCAAAAACGTATTAAAATAGGCCCAGCCAATAAAAATAGACAGAAACAGTAGCTGTTTCGTAACAGGAAATTAATTCAAATCAATTGCTCGTTTTGTCTATATCGCTTCCAGAAATAAATGTAATATTTCGAGTAGAACCCAAAAAAATGCTCAGTAATTTAATAATAAAATTAACTGTTCCTTTACACGTGTCTCAATTTTTACACGTGCCAGAGAAAACTGTATCTGTAATACAAACGTCCTAAAACAACAAATAAGTTCAATAGCTCTGACCTTTTAAAGGATTATGTTCATCTAGAGCGTGAATAACGAAAACAATAGTCCAGACCAATAAATTTGCACCCCTAAAACTATTGCTTGGTCACTGACCGAGAACTTAGGCAATTTAGTAAGCGGAGCCAATAGATAGCCGATTACAATATGAAACCATTGGTGTAATTCACAATCTATCGGAAAGGGATTCGGCCACGCAAACTGCAGCATTCTTTCCGATTCAAACCACGCGCTTCGCAACGCTTCATTCGAAAACTTTTCACAAATCGGGAAACCAGCTGATTTTCTATCGTAAAGTTTGTGAATATACAGTTTTATATTCCATTCGGAAGGCAGTTCACTTCAGATGTTACATCCTATTCAAATGAGAATAGGCCTGCAGGTATCAGATTTTTAGTTTTATACAGTAAAAGTCCCTCCGTCCTAAGGTTTTCAGGAAAAGATCTCTATTTAGTAACAAAACCCATTACCTATTGATACATTGATGTTATGCTAGAAATGAGTATATTAATGTGAGCAATAAAGAGTTGTATTCATCATCATCAGCCTGAAAACATCCTCTGCTGAACATCGGCCTCCCCCATGAAGGGCGGTTTTGCCATAATACGGCACGCTTGGTAGGCATCTTAGTGATTGCAGTAGAATTAGATGTTCACCAAGGGAAAAGCAACTCTCTAATCCCGAAAAATTCCCCAAGTCGGCTCCTACGGAGAAAGATGGTGTGGTATTATTCGTAACCGAAACTATACGGTCAAGTCCACGACACGGAAAGTATCTGTATTCTAAATGAAACTTCCGATTCGTAGGTAATCAATCATGGCGACGGGCGCAGAAGCTGAAGTAGAGAAAATGAAGATTCTTGAAGAACGAATCAAAGCGCCATCTATATGGGGCAGGGTGCCGTGTGGGATCAGATTCGAAGATCTCCAAGATAGGAGGTACGACGATGCTATAAGGCTGCTGAAGAAACACTATTTGAACGAAGAGGTGAGCGGCTAAAATATACAACTTTCAAATACTAAGGTCGCAAGTTCACCAAATGTGAACGAAGTTCACGTGATAGACGCGTTCAAATTCCCAAACCTAGTTCGAACTGATATTTGCTGTTCACTGCGCAAGTTAGATCAAATCGGCGATTCACGCACCATTCAAAGCTAGCTTTGACAGATGACAGCAGATGTCAAAATGCTCGTTTAAAATAATCCGAAGTTTAAGCTATGATGAGTTAAACCTAGTTTTTATTTGAATTTCGATTCAAAATCGTCGGTGAACTGTGACCGAAAATGATAAAAATGTTTGACGTTGTGCCAAAAAAGTTTTATCTCATGTTATGTCTTTACTATGATTTATTTCTTTTTATTAGTTAGGATTAGCGTTTGCCTACTTTATCACCTAATCTTGAGTGTAGATGTGGTCACACTTAACTTTGGATAGAACTAACCAGTTCTCAAGCGCGACTACTGAACCTAGGTATAAATTCCTAGTTGACAACTGATTGTGAAACGAGATTAGAATGTCGTGTTTGGCGACTAGTTGCGTGGCAAGATTATCGTAACCGGTTGCGGTGTCGACGCTCAATTGTAAGACATCTTTGAACCTCATCATGTGAAATAATGGTACTAAACAGTAGCTTATAATAAGATGCAATAATGTTGACATAGACATTAAGACATAGACATTATTGCATCTTATTATAGGCTACTGTGCCTAATGTCTTAGGGTAACGAGCGCACTGCAGTGCCACGCAGGCCTTTATGTTTCAAAGTTCTGAGTGGCACTGTAATTGCTATGGGCTGGCGTTAAGCTTACCATTAGACAAACGACCGGCTCGTTTCGTTATAATATAGAATAGAAAAATACAAAAACTAGATAGTGGTACAATATAGACATTTGTGAAAGAAAAAAATAACATTCTGTTCTCATATTACATAAAACTTCATTCCAACTTTCAAAGAAAATATTAAAGTTACAATATCAGGAACAAATGTAGGCGCAAAAACTGGCCCCAGACTGTTCCTTAATTAAGAAACTGACAAAAAGATGAATTGCCAGTTCGGAAATCTTAATTTACTTAATTAAGTTATTTTGCGCCAGCGAAAAACTGACCGAAAAACAATCAAGTGAAATTGGGTTGGGATTTGAGTGAAAGCGGTTAGCGGGTCTATCTTTAATAAAAAATACGCTTCCCCAATCATAGCCCCGCACTAGGATTCCCTGTGTCACAGGTGGCATGGACACACACAGATACACATCACAAACATCCAAGACCCGAGAACAAACTTTATGCTTACATAAAATCTGCCCCGGTCGGGAATCGAACCCGGGACCCCTCGCTTTGCAGGCAGGCTTAGCTACGGAGCGGTGAGTAATGTACTCCAGCAAGATTATCTGTCTTTAAGATTTGTTTAATTAGTTAGTATTATTCAATCTTGTATAAACAGAGAAGGGTAAAAATCAAACACTAAAAATCCCTTAGCTTAAGAATTGAAAATAGCATGCTTTTCATTTTGCCGTGTTGCATTGGACAAAACTTTAGCAATAATTATTAGTAATGTTCCTATAGTGGTATTTGATTGAACTGTTAACAAAAGCTTGAGGTTAAATCGCTATAACTACGACCCAAGCTGACCTTCTTCGAATTCTTGAAAAATTCTTGGAGTTTTTTTTAATAAACCTCTTTTAAGCCTTTATTAAGCGAATAGCGTTATCCAGTTTAAATATAATTTCATTCGCATTTCAATTGGTTAGTTGATTAAAAAATCTTGGTAAAGTGCTGGAATACTTTTACAAACAATTTTTTAATTTCGTTCTTAGGGGTTTTTTTTTTGCGAATTGTGCAATTTAATTACATTTTTTGCAAGTTTATTGGAACAAACCTTTTAAGGTTTCCGAGAGTTATGTCGAAAGTTTCATTATGTTAAACGAATTTGACAGGTTTTATCAAAGAAAAAGAGGCGGCTTTCAATTAGACGAGCAGTTCAGTAGTACGGACTGGCGTACTAATCTTTTCGTACATTTTTTCATCATTCGGAAACTGCTAATGAGTGTAATTCTGCATTTTGTTAGTGCTAGGTCTAACTCTTCTGCGAGTGTCCGTCTGGGTTGTTACCACCGCTTTGCTCGTGAAGTCAACCGCCAAGCAGTAGTGTGCAAGTACTGTGTTCCGGTTTGGTGAGCAGAGTAGCTAGTGAAATTACTGGGATTATGAGACTTAATTCCTAATGTCTTAGGGTAACGAGTGCACTGCAGTGCCGTGCAAGCCTTTGTGTTTTAAAGTTCTGGGTGGCACTGCAATTGTTATGGACTGGCGTTATGCTTACCATCAGGCAAACGACCAGCTCGTCTCGTTTGCAAATAACATTAAAAAAAAAACTGTGCTTCTAGGGAATTACGTACTTATTACAAATGCGAGAAGAGTCGTTGTAAGCTTTTTGGTTTGTTTTTATTTCACGCAGCAATGGGGCAACGGATCGACGTTTTATACTGATTTAATCGATTTTAATCGAGCAAATATTTAAATTTCAGTTTAAACTAGGTTCGGGATTGTGAGCACTGATCAAATGATCACGTGATCTTCGTTTGTTTCACCTTTGAACTGCGACCTAACAATATGTTACAATTTCAGCTGACTACCAGATCAGTAAAGTTGTTTGAAGATAGAGAAGGGACAGATGAATTCTCGCATAATGTGAGAATATGGATGAAAGACAAGATGTCCCTGGCAGCCGTGAAGGAAGGCACAGATAAACTGGTCGGTGTGCTGATCATGAGGATACAGGAAAAAAGTAAGCTTTTTCACACTACTATATAAAGCCTGAGTTTGAAATGGTATGTTATCCCGAAAGGGGGTCAATCTACTCCTGAAACACAAAGGCCTGCGCGGCACTGCAGTGCGACTGTTACCCTGAGACATTAGGTATTAAATCTCATAAGCCCAGTAATTTCACTGGCTACTCTGCTCATCAAACCGCTACTCAGTCATGCTTGCGCATTACTGTTTCATACTTCACGAGCAAAGCGGTGGTACCAACCCAGACGCACACTAGCAGAAGAGTTAGTCCTATCCTATTCATACGCCGGGAATATGGCCCAATTGCAGTGCCAACCAGTTTTAGAAAAAAGGCTTCCGTGGTGCTGCTATGCACTCGTTACGTTGAGACATCAGCCTATTGTGACTTTTTCAACAAGTTAAAACGATCTAGACCGCGTTTACGCGGATTTTGTATGAAAAAATTTAAAGCGCCCCTAGCGCCGCGTTTATGAGCTAACATCACGCATGCTTTTAGTATGATTTTACTCGACAAACGCGGTCATCGCGTCAATGGATTTTAAATGCGAAACTCACACTCAGCTAACTGATTTTGAGACACTTCTATTAAACAATAGTACAACAAAATCCATTTAGACATTTAACTATGTCACTATTGGTAAACAGAATTTGGCCGCCGGTCATTCCACTCCAAGTTAACTTCACAATTAGAGTTAAATAAAGCGAAGTCTCTCGGCATTTAAGTGGTATTGAAAAGTATCCCTAATGGAGTAGACAATCGTTGCAAAGCGTTGCCCGCTAGAAGGGTCTGCGGCCTTACCGGCTAACGACAATTGTCTTCGTTTTCGATTCCAAACCGATTAAAATCAGCAGTCGCTAGTCTTGGACTGGAAGGGATTGTCTAGAGTTTTCGCTAGTTTTCGTTTTGTAACAACTTGTTTCCTTAATAACGTTCGTTCTAAAATGAAAACCAGTGAAAATTCTAGACAATTCCTTCCAGCGGAGATACCTAGCGACCGCTCGTGTTAATCGGGTTGGTGTCGAGAACAAACACTATTTTGTTAGCCGGTAAGGCCCCTGGTCTAGATAACGCTGGTTTGAATCCCGTTGACAACGAAACTTTTGAGCGAATATTTTACATATATTTTTAATGACGCAATAACTATTCAAAGGTGGACCAAGTCTCCCTCATGGTACGTCAACAGAATTTCCACCGTCACATTCTTACTTTTATTTATTTAACCCAGTAACAAAGCAACTCATTCGCAACATAACAAAGAAAAACTTAAAAACTTCAAAGGAATATTAGGTAAACACCTTGAGATTACGCATTTCCAGACGTCGACAGAATTACCGGCGGGGCTTTCCCACCTTTATTTATTTAGCGCCCAGCGCTGAGCAATTTGGTAAACGCGCCCACAAAGACGAGTAATTCTGACACAAATGTAAGCTAACGCCTCCAAAACACACTGTGGAGGCAGTGACGAAGATCCTTATAAGCCGGTGGAGGTAACTCACGCAAATATAAGTATGTGTTAAGACAAACAGAAAGCGATGTGAAGTAGCGAGGCTTACACAAATACACAGTGCTTAGAGACAGTGCTATACAACCTCAAAATAGCCATCAGAGACGGGAATCATTTGGCGGCGGAGGCTTTCGCAGAGTCCGAACGGTCAGGGGCAGCGACGGGGAGTGAGAGTAATTAACACAGGTTACCAACTCATATAGGTTAAGAGAATTAAGTGAACAACCGGAGTGGCCATGGCCACTCTGCTTGCAGTGGCGTCGTGTGGCGGGTTGCCCTCTTCCCTCTAAACTGGTTGAGAAGAGCGATGGCTGGCACATGCGTCACACTCGTGAACGGGTGCTGCTTGTGGGATCTCGTCCACTACGATAGTGTACTTAATTAACTGATGATAGTTTCACTAGTGGGTGTTTGTCAGTAGACGAGAGTCGAAACATGTTTTGAACCACACGCTTTTACTCTTTTATCACACGACTGCACAAAAAGGAGTGTAATGTTTATAGGGTACATGTATGTATGCGAGTTTTTTTATTCCACCATAACTTTTAAATGCCTTTATAGATTTGGATGTATGGGGTACCAGAATCCTTACATCGTTTTAAAGTTTGAAGTATCTAAAACAAATAATTTGATCTAAAGTGTCGATCGGTGTTTTTAATTAGCAAAATAAAACTGGTCCATATTCAACAAACTTGTAATACTGCTAACATGGATATACGGCTTGGAACGGCTTCAAAGGTTCACCTCGCGTAACGATTGTTCTCCCTTCCTTATTCGCTTCGATACCATCAACATTCCCTTAATATAGACCTACCCCTATCGACTACTTGGAATCCAATTTACGTACAAGACATTCGGCGTAAGGCACAAGCGGTAAAAATTATTTTTTCAGTTTGATGAAAAAAAATAATATGTTTACAACGCATTGGTGCCAAAGTCTGCTAAAAACATAAAAAAACAAAATGGATAGCACTGAAGAGTTTTTTTTTTCGAAAATTATTTGAAACAGTAGTTCTAAGGATGAATGGACAATTTGATCAAATTATCGCAATGGTATCAACCAACATAAACTACGTTGGTAAAGTTGGTTCTGTAAAAAATGTATGAAATGTGTATGAGATCACAAATATTAATTTAAACGAGATTAGAAAACGAGCGTTCCGCTTTTTAAAAGGCAATTAATGTCTTTGTCTATTTCTATTTTTTAACCGACTTCCAAAAAAGGAGGAGGTTATCAATTCGTCGGCATTTTTTTTTTACCTCAGATCTCCGTCATTTATAAACCAATTTGGAAAATTCTTTTTTTATTTGAAAAGATATACTTCAGATTGGTCACATAGAAATTTCATCAAAATCGGTTCAGTAGTTTGTCACTGAAGTCGGTTCGTCGCTTTTTTAAACCATTTTTTTAATATTTTAAATATGTTTCTGCCACTAGATATCAAAGGTTTAATTCTCGTACCTTTATTTAATCATAAAAAAACGAATAAGACTTTATTCGTATTTTTACGCAATCTAAATTCAAATGTTATTCAGGGTCGTAGAAGAGTGCTCATGAAACGGAACTTACTGTAAGTGCCTGTTCCACTTATATACAACCATTCAAGTAAGGCAAGAAACTTTGCATTCTGACATGCACAATTGCACATGCAGTGCAGAAATATATCGCTGAGCTTTCCTAACGTGTCCTCCACGTCAAATCGTATAGCTGAATCGGAATTCTTTTTACGAATGCAGTAAAAATTTAGGCTCAAAGCGTTCAAGGAATCTTCCCCTAATGTTACTGGCAGGAACAGTATCGATACACGGGAATAGAGTTTTGTTCGATACGTCGATACACGAATAGTTTAGGGATGCTGCCGTTATTGACATTCCTGATTATCGATATTTAGATTGTTTTATCGAATCCGTGGTTTATCGAAGCAATCGAGTTACACATCAATTAATCGGTAAATTTATGAATGATATTACTCTGCAGTTACGTGTGGTATTTACTTATGGGTTTACAGATAGTTATCGGATTCATTGATTTTTTACTTACAAGCAACGCAATTATGCAATTTCTGTCTTTCGTCATACATAGTCATTTAACCCCCAAGGCCAAGGTTATACATTATCACTGCTTATTGCAAATTCGGTGAACCAATCACAACACGCCGTATTCCCTCGTCTAAAGTATGAGTTTTAAACTGACCAATCACAACACTCCGTCTTCCTCGCACCCCACCAACATTTCACGATTGTCTTCGCATGCCAAACTTAGATTATGCGGCGTCTAGGTTTACTAGTCTGTGATACACTCAAACGTACAATCGCAAAATTTTGAGTTCTAGCACAAGTGATAAAGGAACTTTCCTTTATCACTTGTGCTAGAACTCAAAATTCTACAGAGAAATCAAGATAATAGAGAGGATTGATCAGAACTGTTGCACACAGAGATATTTTTTGATTCTCGAGATTGGGTTAGCATTTCATATATAAAAGCGTTACGCAATTATGAAAGCGTCGTAGTCCGAGGAAAAAAAATGTGTCTGCGAGTTATGTCGAACATTGGGTTACCCACCCCAATGATCGACATAACGAATAACGAATTTATATCAGTAATAGCATCTTGTCGACACCGCGGCCCCTCCCTAGAATATAGCGACTAGATAGTTTGTGACTCTTTTGTGAATGCTAGATGTTCATTGAGACGCTTCGCTCTGAGTGGATTTTGATTGAGTTGGACTGGGACGAATCGAATTGGGTGGAACATTTCGATTGCTTCAAGAACCGTCTAATCGATACCAAGAAGGGTAAGGCCTGTGACCGTCTTTATTGAGCTAATCTCAACTGCTGAACCGTTTCAAATATTTCGCTTATCCTTCATATCTTCTCGCATGGGCTAGTGGCAAACCCAGGTGTAGGAATTAGTTACGCCACTAGATTGGCTGCAATTTGTTTATTGTTGTCCTTTACACTAATTAGGTTTATTTTTTTTTGGTTGGTTTTAGGTTTATTTAGCGTGATGATGGATCACTGACAGTGACTTTTTTATATTATTTGGTAACGAGGCGAGCTGGTCGTTTGCCTGATGGTAAGCATAACGCCGGCCCATAACAATTGCAGTGCCACCCAGAACTTTGAAACACAAAGTAACAGTTAATTTTATTATAAAATTATTGAGCATTTTTTTGGGTTCTACTCGAAATATTACATTTATTTCTGGCAGCGATATAGACAAAACGAGCAATTGATTTGAATTAATTTCCTGTTACGAAACAGCTACTGTTTCTGTCTATTTTTATTGGCTGGGCCTATTTTAATATGTTTTTGGAGGTAATCTGTTTGCGCGGCACTGCATTGCACTCGTTACCCTGAGACATTCGGTATTAAGTCTCATAAGCCTAGTTATTTCACTATTTTATTCATCAAACAGGAACACAGTAATGATTGCACATTACTGCTTCGCGGCAGACTTCACTCACAAAGCGGTGGTAACAACCCAGAGGGACACTCGCAGAAGAGTTAGTCCTACCACTAACAGTCTTTACTTCTTTCAGTTGCATTCTCTAGAACATTTAGCAGAGTGAAAATCACCCACAACCCTCTGTACTCTACCGTAATGAAGTTCTACAATGAAGTGGAGAAGCCGGTCAACATATACTCGGAACTAGGAGTCAAGCGGTACTTCAAGGTGTACATCATAGCACTGAAGAACAGATACAGGCATCGAGGCGAGTAACTTCGATTAAAGTTTTGTGCTTCGGAAATTTTTGTGTTTCAGAATTAACATTGCGGCCAATGTTCGGCCGTTCTGCACCTTGTCAGTCAATAATTATTATGCAGTATTTTAGATAAACTAAAAAACACACTTCCATTTTCCGGCTCCATCATCAGAACCTCGACACCAAGTGCAATCTATTGGACTCGTCAAAGAGAATAATTTGTGCCCAAACTCGAAGGCTTCTGACTCCATCGCCAGAATACCAAAATATTGGAACCAGAAACCAAAATATTGTATTATACATACATCATTTTCAGCCTCACGCCCCCACTGCTGCAGAGAGAGAGGTGTGGGCCATAATCCACCACGCGGGCCTAGTGCGGCATGGTGGAGTGTGAACAATCCGCGCATAACTTGTTATAAGGCAATGGTGCGGCCGAGTCGAGATTCGAACTATGGTGCGTCGCCTTGAAAGTCGCACAAGTTCCTGCTCGGCCACACAAAAATGTTATTTTCGCTCTTAAATCACTGTTTTCTTTAACTAAATATGATTTAAAGCAAATAAAGACCAATGTAAAAACCAACAACAATAATTTCAGCGTAAAATTATACCCTCTTCAGTCTTCGCCCATAAATGGAAAAATACGTTAGTATGAAAATCGACACTCCTGAAATGAGTCGACTTCTTAGATTTAACCACAGTTATACCACGGTTACTATCAAAAAATTATCTAAACAACAAAGTACCTATACTTTAAAGTACGTATACTTTGTTGTTTAGAAGTAATATGAACTAGCAATATGGTTATAAATTCATATTTACCAAAAATTAAGAATTTATGGGCCTTCATAAAGCCTCACCAAAAAGTTTTGATTGTCAGAGAAGAGATAAAACATGTGAAAGATTATTTTGTGGAAAAGTTATATAAATGTAAAACAAGACTGTTAGTCTGTTAGTGGTTTCTATTACACTTTTGGTAGCTCGGAATCGTTCTGGATGTCTTCCAAGGTTCCAAGAAATTTGTTAGTAATTTTTGCGTAGAAACTTTACTCACACAATCAGAAGTTAATCAAACTCTGGTACTTATTCCGTAGATTTACTTCTTCTCAAGTCGTTCTGATAGACAAAAATAAAAGTGATAGTCTTTGCGCTGCTCCGATCAGAATAAGTAGCCTTTTTAACCGACTTCCTAAAAAGAAGGAAGGTTTCGTAATTACAGGGAATCCTAGTTCAAGGATCAAGTTCTGTGCGTATGATTTTTTGACGTTCGCTGTTTTGTTATTGACCATGGGTATTTTGAAAGTAAATAGCAAGCATGCATTAGCGTCTAAAGCTAATTAATTAAATTAATTAATTTGGAAGTACTTCATTTTCAAATTTCCACACAAATATTAGTCTACTTTAATAATGAAACGCGCGAAATTTTCTGGAATTGTCTTTGAGTCTCTTCTAACATCATCATTGAACAAAGTTCACTGTGAATCAGCTGATCTAGGGCTGCGCGGAAATTCTGTAGTAGAATTTTGACGTAAACTTAAAAAGCCATTTCTTCAATGAGAAATTCTGAATTTCTAAAACTCGTATAACAAATGTACCTCTAGAAATATATTGACCCCTCTCACGATAATATGCCAATTCAAATAAAGGCAAAAAATTGTAAAAAAACAATGTTTTTTTCTTTTTTCAGGAATAGCAAAAGAAATGCTCAAAGCAGCCATCGCGCTAAGTGCAAGCGCCAATGTGCCGGCACTATCAGGTAACATATTATTGTAATCCTACTAATATTATAAATGCGAAAGTGTGTTTGTTGATTTGTTGGTTTGTCCTTCTTTCACACAGTAGCGGAGCAACGGATCGACGTCATATTTGGCATAGATATACTGTTTATGGACCGGAGAGTAGCATAGGCTACTTTTTATCCCGGAAAAATGCACGGAACGCGGGTGAAACCGCTGGCAGAAGCTAGTATCTCATTTTGCCGCGCACTTCAAACCTTTCAGTAAACTTATACAATTATGGAATCATTCTATATCTTCTACCACATCTACAACATTTTTATTAATTTTATTTATTACTGCTGCTGGCTGATGATGATGATGATGATGATAAGTGATATTATTTTTACCTGTTAGGTATTTTTACAACCGGCCGCATGCAGCAGATAGCCAGCGAGCTCGGCTTTGAGAAGTTCAATGAGTTATACTACGTGCGATACATCATCGATAATCAGGTGAGGTCGATGACCGCTTTTGTAATTTACCGTCAAACGGCACGGCACGATTTTGCCGTTATATCGTGTAGTGTAAGAAGAGTCAGCCTCTTATTCGGTCATAGTAAAAAAGTAGTCTGTAAGACAGCCTGAATATCATGTGGTGTAATAATTCCTTGGTGACATTTTGGACATACATTTATTTTGCTACCTTCTATCTGCTGAGGAATTTTGAATTGTTACCGTTTTTTTCGGACCGGCTCTCTCGGTACAGCGGCGCAAGTACGGATCTATTAATTGACAGTTAAAATCGATAAAGTGGGTTTTATCGATTTGAACTGTCAATTTTATAGAATATTATCGAATTTTATCGACCTAAAAGATCCGTACTTGCGCCGCAGGCTTGCCTAGTGAGAAAGATGACAGGCACTTCTTATTTACAGTATATCTGTCCACAAAAATATATAACCTGTCAACTGTTTCTAGAAATTAAATTACTGTTAGGTTATGTATAAGTCGTGCATAATATGTATTTAATTTGTTTTTTACATATTTAATATGTTTGTTGTAGTAACCGTTTTTTCATTAATTTCAATTCAACAGATAGTGTTCTGGGATACCGGCTTGGGCAACTACGGTGCCGCTCTTATGGCCTACCGTATTCCTGACGTGGAAGAAATACAAGATTTGAATCCGCAGCATTCTTCTCGCTTCAATATCGCGCCTTTAGAGGACGAAGACAATGAAGATAATGCAGAAGATGCTGAAGACGTAGAAAAAGTGGATAGTGAAACGAAATAGTTCTTCATTGCTAAAGGAGGGGAAGAACTTAAGGCCTAAATTACGCTGAATAAGTTGAAAGCATTTTGAAAGAAAGAAAGGAGAGGTTTTTTGTTCACTTATCCACATTTAGATATTATATAAACACTTTATTGAAACACTAAAATACAGAAACCTTGTAACTAAAACAATTTAACAATAAGTGGTACAATTTTCGGTCTTACCGATTTGTTCAAAGCAATTATTCATATACTTTACTTAAGAGCTGGAAAATGCTTACACTTTTATATTAGGTAAAGATTCTTTATCTGTTCCTGAAGTTCCTGATGTATATTACATACTATGTATCTGTGATAATGGCCTTAAAAATTGAGGAAATAAATGTATTAAGTTGTTTATAAAGTTACTTATCTTTTTTTAATTTTAGAAAATGTAAACAAATATTGCAATACGCATGTTGACAGTAGTTGTAAATCGATCATTCCCGTTGTCACCCCCCCCCCCCCCCCCTCCCTGCTTGTACACCAATGGTGGACAGTGACACATATTTTTATAATTTGTGGCACTGTCCACCAGTGGTGTACAGCTTGAGGCCTTCCTTGGAAACTATTGAAAGACGAGCCATAGGACTTATTGGCAACGATACGCTTATTGACGCCAGGCTCCAGAGTCTACAGCGTCGATGCAAGGTTGCCAGTCTATCGGTTTTCTACAGGATACATTTTGGAGAGTGTGCTATGGCATTACACGATTTAATTTCACCATCCCCATTCCACCATTGGACGACAAGACAAACGGCGTTACGTCACCCATTTATGGTTACCTTGGACATACCTTCTATCCGCTCCAAGGGTTTTGCTTCAACATTCATCATGCGGACAGCAAAAGAGTGGAATTCTTTGCCGACATCTGTATTTACTGCATACTACAATTTGGGAGTCTTCAAGACAAGTGTGAACAGGTATCTTCTAGGCAAGCGTGCTACATCGTCGACCGCATCGTCGCTTACCATCAGGTGAGATTGCGGTCAAAGCGCAAGCCAATCAAGTATAAAAAAAGTGGGGGACAACAGGAATGATCGTTTCGGTGAATGTAAACATCGTGCGTGATGCAACATAAGCATGGTGGAATGATGTTTTTAGTGCTCATCCAATAAACGGAAAACTTTGTCACTGCAATTCAGTAAAAAATGGCATCAAATTGTAAAAGCTATCTAATTTACTTTTTATGAATTAATATCAGTTATAGGCCAGACTTTAGACCGAGGTATGCGTCATATTGTTTGCTCCTATCACTCTTACTATGCGTAGGGACAGCTCACTAAAAAGTGATTTTGTATTATTATTCTCGTTGATACATTGTCTCCATGTAAATTCAACAGTCATAAAACCAACATTGTTGAAATAACGTAGCGTTTTTATAGCTCATAGGTCATAGAGAGACACTTCTCAGTATTTTACGATCTATAAACCCTTAAATGGACAGCTTGACCCTAAAATGTATGCGAAAAAGAGTAGTCTGATAATGCATTAATATGAAGAAGTTAACTAAATAGATTGGGTGCCTTGTAGGCAAGCTTGCTTCATCGTTGACACTAATCAAGGTGCTGGGATCAGAAATTTGTAATCGTCTACCTTTCAACATTTTGAATGCATGAAGCAACAGTTATAGGTACCATTACAGTTAAATACCCCAGTTTATAAAATTATGAATCCAGGCTAAAGAAGTGGTTGCCAAAGAAATCATTCAATTCTTATGAAGAACTAGCTTTTGCCCGCGGTTTCATCCGCGTGTCGTTTCCCACAGGAATAGTGCATTTTCGAGATGAAAAGTAGCCTATGTTACTCGGTCCATAAACTATATCTACACCAATCATTACGTTGATCCGTTGCTGCGTGAAAGAAGGACAACACAACAAACCAACACAATTGACTTTAAATGATAAGCGTACCCAAAATAAGTTGCCACACCATAAACACCCTTGAAGTGCCAAAACGTAAATTCAAAACAAGCATTATCATTTAAAATTACCCTATTTTTTATCACCCGTAATTCCAGTTTCGGTCGTAGAGGGTCACTGCTCAAGTGTTTTACGATCTATAAACCCGACAACGGTCGGACATTGGACGTAAATTGAGGTAATTTACGTGGATCAGTTGGCTGCTTGTGCAGTTAAATCTACAGGTGCTATATTGATATTTGTTTATGGTTTAGGTACAAGTTATATTTCTTCAACCAGTTATGTATTACATTAGAAAATATAGCGTTTGGTGAAAGAGCATTTTCATGTGGTAATTTACGACCATCAAGAATAAAAGGTGGGTTCCCGAGAAATGAGTCGCAGTGTGACTCGATGGGAAAATATTCCCAACGGGTCACACTGTCACGGCAGTGTGAGCTGTGAGTTTTGGCGGGAATGTGAAAATGTGCTGTTGTTGATTTTGTGTTATTTACTAAAACCTATGTTTCTTCGAGTGTTAATGTGTAATAATGGTGGATTATTAACCATTTAGTGTTCGTAAACGTGCATGAGTGAAAGGCAAATAGTACAAAGGCGAAAAACGTGTATTTTCGTATTCTATCCAAAACTCCATAGAAGATTCAGTAAAGTATCCACCGCTTTACTGAAGCGTCACTTCGACTCGAAAATTTTTTCTAATATTGCGACTTAAGGTCTATGTATCCAGGTCAAGAAATAAATTATAAAAAAAAAGTGTGAGCTGTCATCAATGTATGACATTATGTATGTTCCAGAAATCGCACGTAGGAGCAGGTCGTTCTGTCGTATGAGTCTAATTCCTTGCCTAATAGACTAATTCAGACGACTCTGTCTTCGAAACCGTCTGACATTTCCTTGATGCGGATGACACATGATGATGCGCACATGACCTTTTAGCGCGCTAAGCTCTGTTACTTCTGCTCACTCTATTTTGTGTTAGAGTGTTTCATAGGCGCCGTCTATAAATTACTGTTAGTCTATGATTCTATCACAAAGTTTCTCCTGCAACGATGAAGGAAAATCAGAGCCGGTGCTTATATTTAGTAGATGTTGATACTAAATCTTAAATTACTTTTTCCACTGCCTCAATCGCGACGCTCTTTGTCTCATAAAGTTCTATAATGATGTTTCTCAAGAGTTCCCTTACAGAAAAATAACTTATTTAATCTAACTTGGGCGGAAACATCCCGGATAAAGATCTCTATTTCATTAAATTGTCAGATTGGTGGCGGTGGCAGTCTTTGGATATTTTGTGTGGCATCAATCAATTTTTGATGGCCACTGGGCGATTTTGTACCGACACGTCAAACTCTTCTGCGAGCGCCAGTTTTGGTACTATCGCTTGGTTTCCTTTTTGTATAGTCTGCCACCAAACAGTGATGTGAATGTATTACTTGTATTTCAGTTTGGTAAGCAAAGTACGATAAGTAAGATTCAGAAAAGCTACATTCAAACAAAATCTATTTCTTAACGCTGCTTTAGAATTTCTAATACTTATTAAGCATCACGCCTTTTAATTTTAGGGGAAGCTAATTTGAATTAGGGAGTTTTAAGTCAAACTTTAGTACTTAGGCTTGCTTAATTGTATTACTTAGTTCGTATTTTCTTTGAATAACTAAGCATAAAGTTCATTATTAAAGACTAGTGATGGGCTAAGCAAAGATTGAAAATATCGAATATTAAAAGGAAAATAAAAATATGTTTTATTGTTGTGTTGTAATGCATGCACACTACTGCTTATCAGCAGACCATTTCATGAGCAAGAGTTACCCACTCAGACGATCTCTTCACGAGAACTCGTCTGTCGTGCGTTAGTCATACATACAAGATTTTTGCCACCTGTAACGAGTGAAATGTCCCACAACAAATGTTCTATGCATTGTTAAGCGACACTTTCTGCTGACCGTCGCTTTTTGCCTCTTTGTACTCTGCTCTTTCTAGAGACTTCGTCTCCTTTATACTCTGAACTTTCGGATAAATGGATTATCTAAGTACTTAGTATGGTGCTTTCACGTTTCTAGCTTAAACTTTATACTGTCGCTTAGCGCCTTCGTATCATCAATAAGTCCCACGTCGTCTGCGTCTACCATCTCAATAAACACTTTTCATCTAAATTTGGCCTGCTGGAGATTGTTTTTAATAATAGAGCAGAGCCACCCATTGTAGCTTTTTTTATGCTTATAGTCTTGAGTTTGACCACTATTACACCTGCTGGTAAGTGACAATGCGGTGTACGATGTAGCACTCTTACTCAGAAGACACCTATTTATTAATGACTTGAAGAAACCCAGGTTATAGCAATCAGGAAAATCAGTAGTTCCACTTCTTAGCGGTACTCCAAACGAACGTAGTAGCAAATCGCTTCGTACGTAAAGGAGAAATATCAACGATGTAACGATGTCGATTCGCTGATTGTCAGGTTGTCTGATGATGGAAAGGGGAAGAGGGAATAATTCCGAGGCACACTCGCTGAAATTTTACCGATAGAATACTGATAGATATAGACAAGGTTGGCAAAATAGTGGATGACATATCAAGTATTATCGATATTTCAGTCGCTTGTTTTGTTTTATATTCTGTTTTACGATCTGTCTCTTGGTGTGTTCCGGTAGCTGCTTTTCGGAGCCACTTCTAAATTAGATTTATCGTCAACCTCTTCAACCTTATAGTCGGTTTAGATCACACAAGGTGCTTCCTATCAAGTATAAAAATACCAGGGATAACAATATAGGGGAAGCTTTGGATGCAAGAGACGAGTAGCTAATCCAAGTGCTGTTCTTTGGGGAAAGCCTATGTTCAGCAATGGAAAGCTTCCGGCTGATAATGAATGAAAAATATAGGGATTCGTAAAATAAATCCATTTGAGTTATAGGTCCATAATTTTGTCACATCACTACAGCCGTAACAAAATTATAACACAGGAAATTACAAAGTACGTTTTGTTATTCCAAAGGGGCCAGAACACAAATTGCTGTTTGCTAAGTAAATATTCAGACCAAACTGGAATTAAGAGGCCAACGTCAATCAAAATGATCTTTAGCTAATGAGAGGGATGGGCGTAGCAGGTCGACCTGTGAGAGAGCGGGACGGGTGCTCTGAAAGTTTAATCAAAAACAATCCATTTCAATATTATTTATTAGCAAGGCGAGAGGGTTTGGGTCGGTGGTGAGGAGCTGGTAAGTATTTAGACATGGCAATTCTGTTTTTTAAATTAAGTATTATTTTTTGTTAGCCAGTTTATATAATTAGGACCATATAAATTCAAATTTATTTATTCACTTAGCCCCCAGGAGAACACAAGTGAAAGTTAAAATAAACAATCTAAGTACCCATTCCGAGTAGGTAAACACCTAATAAAAAAAAAATAGGTAAACACCTAATAAACACCTTTGCCGTCGTCTGTGTTCCCTGAACGTTATCATCCGGGTGTGTTTAAGAATAGAGTGAATAGGTATTTACTGGGAAAGCGTGCTACATCTTCGACCACATCGTCACTTCACATCAGGTGAGATTGTGGTCAAACGCTTTACCAGTCAGATGTAAAAAAAAAAAAAAAACCTACTAAAAATAAGGGCACAAAACTAATTCGCATTCTTTTAAAAAAAAATTTACAATGTAAAACAAGTGTCTTGAAAATATCTGGAAACATCCTTCATATCGTACATTTTGAAAAGCGCTATGAAGAATTTTTGTGTTTTTTAACTGATTTCCAAAAAAGGGAAGGTTCTCAATTGCCTGTAACTTAACCGTATGCGATTTTTCATAATTATATTAAGTGAATGTTTATATTGAAAAATGTTGTGATGCGCGAGCGAGAAAGCTGCGCGCCGTATCCTACCCTTAAAAGATCCCAACCCACCTTACTTTCTATACAAAGGCTAGTACGTAATTATAGTGTTGTATCAATTTTTTTCTTTGGGTGTTTTGAAGAAATCGGTATCTTGTGCATTATGTCTAGCCAGGCTAAATAATCAGTGTGTCTAGCATTTTATGGAAACAAAAATTTAAATTTTGTAAATTTTTGCGTTCTACTTAGGCGGGCCGGGAAGAGGCACCTTAATGTTCCAATCTAATCCAAGCCTGGCCATTTCTGCGTTCCTCCAGGGTCTGTGCCATATGCATGGGCACCACTGCCACCACCCTGGTTACGGCAATGCTGAGACCACACTCTTATAAAGTTTTATAATTTTCGTGAATATTACCACATCCAAAATTGAACGATACTCAGTCATCGACGTAAATGAATTCCACAATTTATGTAGATGAATCGAGTTTCGTTTGCTCGTAAACGTCTGTCATTATTAGCGAAATGATTCGATTCACCTTCAATTTAGGACGGTGTGAATCAAAACAAACATGAGGTGTGGATGATTTGAATTTGCTATCCTAAAATAATATTGGGGAAACTGAATAACCAGCTCTGATCTGACTTACGATTTCACTCTCGGAGGAACTGTCCTTCTTACTCTTGATAAGCTAGCTATCTTGTTTTTTTAATGCCGTTTGCTATGCTACTGCATAGCATAAAAAAGATAGTAGGCTGACGCTTGTACCGCTAAAAAAAGCCGAAATTTTGGATAACTTGGTGCATGATGCGCTCATTAAACACAAAGTACCTATTTTATGAGAAGAGCCAATAATATTTTGCTAGAGAATAATATTTTATTCCCTTTATTCCACAAAGAATCCAAATTGTATACGAAACTAACGCATTTCTATTCGAAAATAACATTTTTTAAGTCAATCTACGATTGCAAACAAAACGAAAATCAAATGACTTTCCCAGCGTTTGTGAATCACCATTTTCTAGTCACTGATCTCGAAATCAAATAGACCAATAAACTTTAAGATTAAAAAAGCTACCAGGCGTGATAGTGAATGTTTTGGGATATTTGCCGAAGAAAATCGTATATTTTGGAAACAAAATAAAACTATTTAATGACACGAAAGAATGGTTCGAAAATACATTTTTATTCTGTTAAATTTCTGTTCGTTCTTTTATATTAGAGTCAAACGTAGCCGTAGTAGTACTAACCCACTTATTCTACCCGCGCGAATCGTATTTTGAATTTGTGATACATTATATTTATCCTGTAAATATTGGAGACGTCGTAAAAATAGCTTTGTAAAAGGAATGCCGAAGAGTTTATTGCCCGTTTTTCTCGATCGACATAATGTACCAATGTGCACCCATGGAATAAAGTTCGATCATTTATCGAAAGGCGTTTTATTACAATTCTTTAAGATTATCAAAATCAGAATTTATATTCTTTATTCAAAATTTCAGTTCAATTCATTGCAACTGCTCAACAAAAAATAAAACCAAAACTAACTAAAAAATGGTAGAAATAATTTTTCTGCGAAAGCTTACCTATAGAACGCTACTTTGAACGACTGTTTGCCGCTTACATCCAACCCTCAGGTCGTCAGTCCACCTAATAATGAAAAAAGAACCTTTTTTCTGCATTCGGTAATGATTGTGACGTGATTATAAAGTGTTAAAAATGAATTTTAAAGACACTTTTCCTTAAAATCGTGCCATTTTCCATTCACAATCCTATTACATAGCCCTAAAACTGTTACAAATCACGCAAATCCATTGAGCGATATAACAGCCAACAGTTTTATTGTTCTGTTTGTACACTTCCGATCACTCGTAACGGATTCAATTTGCTTTTTAGGGTTCCGTACGTGTACGGAAAAAGCGCTGATAATATTTTGACAGAAGGTAATAAATTTGGTGGTTTACTGATTGGAAATTTTGGCAGATATCTATAGTTGGTAATGGATGGCCTTCTTAGAGGAAAGTCAGTTTATTTTGTTTGCGATTCACCTGATCTGCGTGAGATTAGAGGGTAGACACAAGGTGGGCTTAGTTTATTTGATGTCGGGACGAGCTGGTTGTTTACCTGTTAATTATAGATAATGCATACCTAAGTTTTGGGATAAATATATTACATAAGTAATAATATGTTTATATTATTATGTAATGAAAATTGACTTGAACTGAATTGAATTAAAAATTGTATTCAATCAAAATTGACGGATCACATAATGAGCCATGATGTTATTTAGTCTATCCTTTCTCTGCCCTTGTTCTATTTTTCATGGGTTGGCGTAATATGTCTTTGCAAACATACCTACTGCTTTTTTAATATTTATCTATATTATACATCCGGCTGCCTGCCTGATGCCAACTCCCATTGGGAAATCTGTGAATATAATCCACCACGTGGGGCCAATGCGGCTTGTTGGATGTCACATGTCCTCGAATTTTTTGCATAATTATATCTTGAATATAAGAGGAAACCTGATAATTTTAATGTGCACGATTTCTCACAATGTTTTCTTTCACAGTTTTAGAGTGAGTATGGTTAATCCGCATTTACCTTGATTTAATGCATCAAATTGAAAGTTCCCACTTGGCCACATTTTCTCTACGTTAGTACACATATAAATTCAGTACGGAACCATGGCGTTACAACTCAAACTTAGCTGTATGCTGTCTATATGAAAAAAAAAAACGCGAAAAAACCTCGCGTAAGTATTTTTAAATTGAAACGTTTCGGATAATAGTCAACGTTTGCATTAAAAAAACCGATTTGAGTAATGGATACTCCATTAAAATGTCTGTAGCACGGATCGTTAAGTGTTTGGCATTTTATTGTGCCAGCCTTTACGTTATAACAAACGTTATACGAAATGATACTGTTCTATAGATAGGCGTACTGTTCTAGTGAAAATTATGTGTTCTCTCCTTTTTATACCACATGGGGTTTAGTGTGATGTTTTTTTTACTATTGGATAACGAGACGACTTGGTCGTTTGCCGGTTGGAAATCAACATAACAATTGCAGTGCCACCCAGAACTTCAAAACAAAAAGGCCGGCGTGGCATTGCAGTGCGCTCGTTACCCTGAGACATTAGGTAGTCTCATAAGCCTAATAATTTCACTGACGTTTCTTGCGACCTTTCATTTTCATTTTATCATTGTTCATGTGTGAATTAACATAGCCCTGCTGGTGAGGTGAGAGGTCAAACCATATCGAGAAATAAAAGGAAAGACAAAAGTTTTTTTTAACCGGACTAAATGCCTTTATTAACTACCTAATACATAAATACTTTTTTTATGTTATTTGGTAACGAGACGAGCTGGTCGTTTGCCTGATGGTAAGCATAACGCCGGCCCATAACAATTGCAGTGCCACACAGAACCTTGAAACACAAAGGCCTGCGCGGCACTGCAGGGCGCTCGTTACCCTGAGACATTAGGTATTAAGTCTCATAAGCCCGGCAATTTCACTGGATACTCTGCTCGTCAAACCGGAACACAGTAATGCTTGCACACTACTGCTTGGCGGCAGACTTCACGAGCAAAGCGGTGGTAACAACCCAGACGGACACTCGCAGAAGAGTTATTCCTCCCACTAACATAAATACTACATAAACATAAACACTACATCTAACCTAGCTACAAAAACAGTTGGATAATCTACAAGCCCAAGTAGGCCTAGGTATAGATAATCCAAATGTTCTAGCCCACTACCAGTTGGAAGCGTACCCAGCATGAAAAGTTGAATGTTTGACATAATATGTTTTCTGCTTTTCAGATTACGTTGTTCTAAAATTTTATAACCAACACTACGCAAACAACTCTCGTCACTCAGTACATAAATTAATAACCCCGTTCGTAACCTACGCATGGTTGCTTGAGCCTACTAAAATTACCATAATTTTCATTATTATTAGCTCCGTAACCGCGTTTCATTCCCCATAGTAACTGTAGCCTGATAATGTGCCGGTTAAATTTCACAGTCTACTCACTCGAGAATTGTGAAGCGTACTCAGGACGAAATATCCGGGGGCAGTCCTTGTTCTAATGAGAATAGTCAGTGATGCAACAAAAAACAACCAAGCTTCGGTAACATTACCGTTTACAATGTAAGCAAATAATACATATAGAATAACTAGCTTCTGCCCGCGGTTTTCACCCGCGTTCCCACAGGAACCGTGCATTTTTCCGGGATAAAAAGTAGCCTATATTACTCTCCGGTCTATAAACTATAACTATGCCAAAAATCACGTCGATCCGTTGCTCCGTTACTGTGTGAAAGAAGGACAAACCAATAAACCAACAAACACACCTTCGCATTTATAAGACTATATATATTTATATATACTATATTAGTAGGATTAATATTTTATATTTAATATATGTACATGCAAGCCAGCAAGTCTAAAATAATATATGAAAGTTTACAATTTATTTGTAGATAAGAACTGTTTGAATTATAAATAACAGCGTTTGTAGGTGATAATTACTGTCTGAATAAATAATTAACATAGGATAAAAATAATTGTAATCAAAGGACATGGTCAAAAGTGGTCCTTGGAAACCGACAGATACAATATATATATCAGTCGAAAGCACGTTTAAAAAGAATTTTTAAAATAATTTTTTAAATTTTTTTAGCACCACCGTTTTTTAGTAAAACAGGGTTTAAATAAATGGTATTAATGGATGTGTTGCCTAAGGCCAAAACCATGCGACGACAAAAAAAAAATACCACAGCCAATCAGAAACCAGATCGTTGGCCTGACGTCATGTCCGGCTGATACGTAGTATCCGTTTGTACTCCTAGTAGTAGTCTATGAATAAAAGTTGTTTATGGTAATCACAGCAGAATAAGGATGTGCCTACAACCTACATGTTACAATTGTTTTCTTCTTATGAAGTAGAATCGATTGAGTACGATATCGATAAGCTTTTTATATCCGAAATCAATTCAAGATTATGGGGCGAATCAAAACGTATAGTTAAATATCATCTATTGGGCTATTGACTATCGAGTATCGATTATCACTGACTGTCAATCGATTAATGATATAAAATAAAGAGGTATATTTTATCAACTTATAGTAAATAAGGTCTTAATAAAATCTAAAATCTCTTTAACTTGTCCACATAGACTCTAGTTCAAACGAAACATCATGCAATTACATTTTTTTTAGTACCTATTACTGGGAGTTGCAGTAGTGTTTTACCCAAAAATGCTTTCTTGAGGGTAATGTGAACTAAGGCTTTTGCTTGGTGGTAAGGAAAACGCTGACCCATAAAAATTGCAGTGCCACTCAGAACTTTAAAACACAAAGGCCTGCGCGACACGGCACGGCATGCAGTGTGCTCGTTACCCAGAGACATTACGTATTAAGTCTCAATAGCCTAGTAATTTCACTGGCTACCTTGCTTATCAAACAGAAACACAGTAATGCTTGCACATTACTGCTTGGCGGCAGACTTCACTAGCAAAGCGGTGGTACCAACCTAGTGAGCATTTTTAAAGTAAATAATTAACCAAGTTTGTCTCTTTCGATTCGTCTAAAATTGTCACTGAACAAAACTTAGTTTAACTAAACTACCGATTGACATTGTTTCTTAATAAGTGTCTATGCGATTATATTATTATATTGTTTCTTAATAAGTGCCATTTGAGAAACGATTAAATTAGCTCAATATAATAATTTATTCTCTATATCAGATCCATCGGGATAATCGATTTTTTTATGATCAATACATCCCAGGGTCACTCACCATGGGGCTGCCAAGGTTCAATTAGTGATGCCAGAACCATTTTCCTAATTTATACTATGGATTTTTTAAATTAATATAATTAATAAATGGCGGTGTCAAAAAATCATTCTTTGCGATAAATATTATCTGCAATTACTATACTACACATTAATTTAAGTTTTATTAATGTCGGTTTCCAAGGACCACCTTCCATACAAAACCATGCCATGTCCTTTAGTTTTAATAAGAAGAGATGAAAAAAAAGGTTAGATCTTTTAACCAGGATTTTTTAAATTTTATTTTTTTAATTAGTCTGTTATGTCCCATTCCCATCTGACCTTAATCCGTCCCTGTTCTCATGCTATCATGAGCAGTAGCAACCAATGATCTAAGCTAATTGTGTTGGGTAATAACCTGAAATTGTACACCTGCACTGTTTCATGAGCTTTTTGTCCCCCAGGGAGGCCTCTAACGCTTTATCCTTTCATGTCGTATACAATACCAATGGCAGATAGTGACAACGCACAAACTTTTTTTTATTCTACTTTTATTTAGGGGCTTTTCCCACATTGGGAACGCACAAACTTAAAATTGTAGTTAAAACTGTACTGTTTTTACCCGATTGCCAAAAGAAAAGGATGGTGTTGTTTTTCGAGAGTATGTATGTATGTGTTTACTTTTTTCACGCACTATTATGAAAACTGTTCCACGGATTAGAGATATTGTTCTTTCTTTTCAGTTTTTATTACGCAGTCGGTTTTTTAATAATAATTTCTGCTTGTTCTAACATGTAGTTTGTCTCTCGTGTACTGTTTTGCGTGAAGCTTTTTTATCTCTTAAAAACTCTATGATCATCACGTGCAGCTATGCAGTTCCTCTGCCACCATATCTATTTTGGAAATCATCGCAAATGAGGATACTCATAGCCCGTTTCAACACAAACAGTGCAATTTTGGTTCTATATTAGTGGTTATCACATAAGGTTCAGTAGTTCATTTAGATTTGTGTGCATTCGTGCATGCATGCTCCGATAAGCTACCGCAATGTTGTCGGCAAACTTGTGCTTAATTTTGATGTTTATTTTGAATTATTAGGGTCTTACCACAAAAAATTAAACACACTTTAAACCGGTGTTAAACAGTGTTTAACTCCTAAACATGCGTTAGTCGCGCGTTTAAATATGAGCAACCACAAATCCTGATTTAAGTAGTGTCTAACCGGTGTCGAACTCAATTCTGTTGTGTCGATTCTAATCATTTTAGACGTTTATCTTTGACGCTGTCTAGCTAAATATGCATCTGAAGTTTGTGGTAGTACAGTTATTGTTTAAAATTTAGCTTAGTGTGAAGTACTATTATGTATTCTGTGGTGTTAGCGACGTCCACCGATTCATAGATCGATTGACTGATGATTGATGCTTTGAAGCATAGAACGAGATTGAGGTTTCAGCGAAGGTAAACAATTGCAATGCAGCCACATCAAGGTAGAGCATTTTCTATCACTTGACCCACCATCATCATCAGTCTCTTACGCTCCCTGGGATCCTGGTATTCTCTCAGATAGAGAGTATGGGCCATAAACCACGTGGGCCCAGTGCAGCTTGGTGGATGTCACATGTCCGCGAATTTTGTGGTTCTTGAACATGCAGATTTCTTCACGATGTTTTCCTTCACCGTTTTAGAGCGAGTGTGATAAATCCGCACATAACTTTATATAAATCATTGGTGCGGGCTGACTCGAAATTTGAACTATGGTGCGTCGGATTGAAAGTCACAAATTCCCACTCGGCCACTCGCACTCTTACTTGACCCGCTAGTTAAAAATCAGTGGCCAAACATCTATCGGTATATACATCGATAGATGAGGTCAAGGTGTGATTTGTGAAAAATCCTCTTTATCCATTTTCTTTATCTTAACCGATAGTGTGATTGAAGGTGGTAAGGGCGCTGTATAGGTGATAGAATTAACTCTTCTGCGAGAGTCCGTCTGAGAGTACTGTTTTGTTGGTGTATTCTGCATTAAACTGTGTTTAAACTTATTGACCAAAGTAGTCAGTGAACTTATGAGACTTATACCTAATGTGTCAGGGTAACGAGCGCAATGCAGTGCCAGACCGGCCTTTGTGTTTCAAAGTTCTGAATGGAAAACCAATTGTCATGGACTGACGTTATACTTGCTATCAGGCAAACGACCCGCTCTTCTCGTTCTCTAATAGCATAAAAAACCATAGCAAAGCACCTTTGCTAAACCAACTAGCAATTACTGCTTGTGCTAGTTAAATGTCTACGTCGATTCTTACTTGAGACACGCCACTTTGTGAAATCCCGCTTACCTAATTGGGCGTAGGTATTAAGTCAAGTCTTACAATGTTGGAGATTATAAAAATGAATTTCAGTGCCTCTTTGAGAAGAGAACGGGTGCATAAGTCATAAAATCCACCAATCTAACAGTAAGGACTTAATAGCGTTTTTTATTACCTTTCAGTTTATATCTGTTATTGAATGATTCAGTTTACTCAGCGCTATTGAAACAATGTGAAAATATTTACTAATGTGGTCGTGGAGTGAACTTACGGTTTCGTGGTTAGGTTGGTAGTAACCCTGCTGTAAAGTCCTCGATTCGATCCCCTGCTGGGAAAACTTTGCGTAATGACTGATAATAACATAAAGTTTGTGCTTGGGTCTTGGATGTTTGTGTTGTGTATTTGTGTGTGTCCACAGTCCATGCCACCTGCAACACAGGTAATCCTTGTACAAGGAAATGCAAGGGAAATAAAAGTATCCAAGTAATCAATATTATTATAATTATATTTGGTATCGTGTACATAATTATTGTTATTACGCATAATATGTCGTTAGATAATCAAAAACACCGAAGTTTGCTGTCGTAATTATCAAGCAAATTTTAATTTATCGGTTCATTCTTTGAAACCACTTAGGTATACTTCAAGAAGTCTGAAGCCTAAACAACTCTTCATACCATCCAAATTCATGACCAAATAACCTTGAACGGTTAAAAAAATCGCTTTCGCGAACCAAATCTCTGCATACCTTGTTGTACCCATAAAAACATATTTTACGACACCTTAAAACCACATAACCGCTAAACCCCCATGGCATTTCCCAGTTCACGTTATACGACATGTTTTTACGTTAGCGTCTACGTTTACGTCGCGTACTTACGTCGATAAAAATTGAACGTTAAAGTTAATTTGATGGCGCCGGTACTTCTTTGTGTTCTTTCGATAAGTATTGTGCTGATAGCCGTATTAATTGGCTTTTAACGGTGCGTGGACTGACTTCTGATGTTTTAGGTTGTTTGGCGTTTATAGAGTAGAGTTTACGATCTATCAAGTGTTTTATGCCTTTTGGAATGGTGGAACGATCGGAGGTGAAGAATCTATGAAATGAGTCTAAATATTTAATGGAAAGTTAGCACAAAGATAGTGCGGTCGGTTAGTAATGTACAGACAGAGCCATGCGTCATTAACCTCACTCCGCCGTCGAGTTACTGCTTGGGGGCTGACTTCACGAGCAAAGCGGTGGTACCAATGCAACCCAGACTGACACTCGCAGAAGAGTTAGTCCTACCACTAAGTATAAAATCTTATAAAAAATTCTAAATCGACAAACAATCGCTCAAATTAAGTCCGTACTACATTATCACCGTACCTGTTATTACTCGGTTATTAGTACGGGAGTGGTGGAAAGAAACTGACATACCGAAGGCAATTACTACGCCATCGAGTTCTCGTTATCGTTCCGAACGTCGTAACGAGTCCCGAACGACGCGCCCGACTGTTCCGTACTATAATTACTGCGGACGAAATGTACGGCCTGAAATCGTGTAATCCTATCCTATTATAAATGTGAAAGTGTGTTTGTTGGTTTGTCCTTCTTTCACTCAGTAACGGAGCAACGGATCGACGTGATTTTTGGCACAGACATAGTTTATGGACCGCGGAGTGTAACAGGCTTTTTTTTATCCCGGGGAAATGCACGGTTCCGGCGGGAACGCGAGTGAAAACCGCGGGCAGAATCTATAAATATTAAAATAATCATTATAATATAACAATTTAGCCTCTCGTGTGTTTTATTTGAAAGTATGTAAGTATAACTTTATGGCCCGTATTTTGTCTAGCTTCATGAGTTTGAAATGCAAATGTAAATTTGAAATATCTTCGAAAGTTCCGCATGCACACAATACATGCTCACATTTACTTTGTCATATTCGTGTCGTTCTTTTTTGTTTGTTGGACAGGTTTTTGTTTACTCGCGATTTTTAATTTTGCTTTTGACTAGTATTATCTCACTGCAGTTATAGACAACATGACTTTCTGCAATCGATAGCAGGTATAAAATAATTAAAAAAAAAACTCATATCTGCTATCTGACAGTGAAAGACCCGTCAAAATCGGTCCAGCCTTTTCGGACATTACCCGGAACAAACAGACATACAGACAGAAACAGGTACCTTTCACGTGAATTTAGTAAAAAGCTGTTATTGTGATATTACAAACAGACACTTTAATTTAATTTATTTGTATGTGTAGATATGATACATGTACCAGATTCCCCACCTGGCACCGCTGGTGTAACGCCGACGAAGGTGATAGACCTATTACCCTTGTTTTGACTCATCTTACTCAGCTGAAGAATCGATACTCTTTAAATTTTCTATTTATTATACTAAAAATAGCTCTACAAGCAAAACTGAGACTTGCCCTTCAAAAAATAAAGCTTCATCTGCTTTGAAAATAAAAAAAAACTGAAGATTGTATAGGTATTTTCGTCAACGTCCGATTCAATCCGTCCCAAACCTAATTTTCTTTCAAATGCATCAAGGGCCGTTGCCTCTGAAGGAATCCTTAATTTTGCGTGCCTAATGTGAAATACGAATGTTACTTGAATACTTTATTAGGTTTTCATGGGACTAATGACTAATTTTAAAAGGTTCTCGAATGGGTACGTATTATACCTATTGGTTCTAAAGAGGAGCAATGAGCTGGAATCCTAAGTCGGTATCAATATCAACTGACATAGGTACACGCGTTCCTTATACGCCTACGTAAGGCGCTTTTATAATTTACCGTCAACGATTTTAACGTCACGATTTTGTTAATACTCTTTTTTTTTATTTTATTTTTTTATTTGGTAACGAGACGAGCTGGTCGTTTGCCTGATGGTAAGCATAACGCCGGCCCATAACAATTGCAGTGCCACCCAGAACTTTGAAACACAAAGGCCTGCGCGGCACTGCAGTGCGCTCGTTACCCTGAGACATTAGGTATTAAGTCTCATAAGCCCAGTAATTTCACTGGAAACTCTGCTCATCAATCCGGAACACAGTAATGCTGGCACACTACTGCTTGGCGGCAGACTTCACTCACAAAGCGGTGGTAACAACCCAGACGGACACTCGCAGAAGAGTTAGTCCTCCCACTAACAAGATATAGACACTCACATAAAGATACAAATAATTAAAATTGAGTGTCTGTTTGTAACCTCAAAATAACTATGAACTAAATACATATATGATATTCTATTCGTAATACTAATGACGATTATAAAATATAAGAATATTTTAAAAGCTCCTATTGTTTCACTTTCTTATACGAGTACTCTTATATATTCTTTGTTTAACTCGTAGTTCTTTAAGAGTTATATTTCACTATATGATCTGCGAGTAGTATTTAGAGAACTGTAGTACCCAAAATACTGGCAACATTGCCACGGTGAATGCGACGTTATCCTCTTTTGTCTGTTTTAGCGTCTACTTTGTACAGAGATTAATCTTTGTACAAGATTAATTAGCGTTTTGTGTTGTGTGTGACATCGATCAGAAGCTTTGAAAGGTCTTAAACTCAATGAGCTCCAGTTCATTACCGTCCAAATGTCTCAACCCCAAATACTCAAATATGTAACTGCTAAGACTACTTGCGTATAGTATTGAGGTTTTCAGCAGATTCCGCCGCAGCATCAGCCTTATTTTCAAAAATGCTTTTTGTTTTTTTCGTAAGTGTGTCTGTAGTGACGGGCTTCCTCAAACCAAATTACCTGCTCCTAGAATTACGCTGGTCTCATTCAAAAACCCCTAGAAACAAAAACCGTTTCAAGCTAAGCACTACCTTACGAAAGCCAGTAAAAAAGTTACCAAATAATCCGCAAAATATTTTGGCAGAGTTTCCACAATAACACCCCCACATATTCCAGTTCATATCGAAGTTCTGAATATATGTGAGAGTAAACATAATTTACGATGGCACGAACGTAGTTATTACGTAGTATATAATGTTTATATCATTTGATAGACCATTTAACACGGCGACGAAACGGTGGTAGAGAAAATGTGACCGTTTGCTGCGACAAATGGTTTAGGTGAGACAATAAAAAAATAGAGAAATGTCTGCAGTAATGCGAAGTTGAAGACGACCCGTAATTTTAACGCATGTTTACTTTTTCGTTATAACTTTCCTCATTTTGATGCAGGTTGATTTTTGTATCTTGAGTATTTAGGTAGGTACTACTAGAAGCGAATTTCAAATCTATACAAATAAATAGAATTGAAGTGTCTGTTTGTAATATCAAAATAACAGCTTTTTACCAAAAGCATATGAAAGTATATACGGTACTTATAACAAAACAACCATTTTTAAAATTTTTGTCTGTCTGTCTGTTCCGGGTAATCTCCGAAACGGCTGGACCGATTTTGACGGGACTTTCACTGCCGGCTGGACCGGATAGCTGATGTTACAGTTAGTAACTTAGGCTACTTTTATTTTAGAAAAAGAATTAGGGTTCCGCCTAAAAAAATAAAAGCCATGAAATCCAATATCTCCGCGCGGGTGAAACCGCGGGCAGCAGCTGGTGTGTAATAAACGACGTTTACGTGATAGGTAGTTCAATTCCCAAACCTAGTTTAAACTCAAGTTTTTTAAAATATTTACTTGGGTGGTGTTCACCCACCATTTTGAACCGAATTAATCAAACTACTATACCTACTATTAGTCAAACGAATTTCAGTATTCTTCACACCATAACTAAACTTATTTACGCTATATATAGACCTTTATCTTAGTTGGTTTGTATGTATTGGTTTGTGTGTTTGTCCCTTTGTGGCGCAGTAACCGCGCGATGGAACGACGGATGGTGATTTTTTGCTTAGAACTAGTTTATGGACCGGAAAGTATCATAGGCTACTTTTTATCCCAGTATGGTACCTGTGGGAAAAACTGCGGGCAGCCACTAAAATATAAATAATATAATTATGTAGGTAATAAAATATAAATAAAAAAACAACAGAATTCGATAACGGTTTGAAAACACTTTAACGAGCGCGTAGGCTTACGCGTCTATTGTGTCAACAAGAAATAAATTTTCCATACAATTTGTGCCTCCCACTCTGTCAATAATACAAACCCTCAACGGCATAATAACACGAATCTACAAAAAAATCGACGAAGCCCTCAAACCGCACCTACGCAAAGCAGTCAAAGTACAGTTTAGCGCCCTCAGTTCTTAAGGCGCTGTGTAAAGAGAAAAACGTCCTGTTTTTCGTCGGACAAATACTGTTCCACACATATTACCAGCAAAAAAAAATTACAGTAACATAACCAAGTGTTTAAAGAAAATACTTATTTATCGACAAGAAAAATAATATTTAAAAAATCCACAAAAAAAAATCTCGAAAAATTTCTTGAAATGCTCTATATTTTGAGAGGCAGCTAATTTCGTAAGCAATAAAATGGAAATTAATTAATTAAAAGAGATACATTATGTAACAACATTTAAACATAATGGTGTTCCTTTTTTGTTAATTAAGTAAAAACTACGACATAAAGTTCAACTAAAAGCAAATCCATCGATATATTCAACCTTATTTACCTAAAGATCGGCTTATTACAGGGCCTTAATATACAAGTCATAATCATAAACTAGAGATGGGGTGGATATCCGGCTTCGGCTACTTATTTATCTACGCCGGAACCGGGTATCTTTTCTTCCTTTTTATTACGAATTGGGTTGGATTTGACCGCTGCTTTAGTGGTCACCCATATCTGCTTTATTATTTTTTCCTTCCTTATTATATAGGTAAGTGGCAAATTCTATTAGAAGTTCCAGGATTCCGATTTGCTTTAACTAAGGTCATCTGCAGCTTTATGACAGTAATTAGGAATGATGGTCTGACGCGCCTAACAAAACATAGCAGCGTACAAGTTTAAATGTCACTAGCGGTGTCTTCTTCGAATCTTGCCGATTGGTCAAATATCTCAAGTCAGTTCCACTATGAATGCTTATTGTATTCTACATCAACGCTTTTTATTACATTTTTTTTACATCGGACTGGTAAAGCCTTTGACCACAATCTCACCTGATGTAAAGTGACGATGTGGTCGAAGATATAGCACTGAAGATGTAACTGTTGACAGCTCTAATCAGCAAAATGATTTTGACGCACATTCCATTTTTTGGTCGGACGTAGAACACCGAGCTCTACAAAATTTTATGTCGACTTTTGTAATAGGTATACTAATAATACGCAACTTGAAATTGTAATAATATAAGTGATGTTATCAACGCTTGTAGGTTTTAACACTTAATAATAGTTATTGCTCCTAACTTCTTATAATAGCTTTGTCATAATGCCCATATTATATTGTTAGATGACGGTCGCAAGTCGCACATCAAGCCTAAAAAATTGTTTTTGTTGAACTGTCCGTAGTTTCCGTGTCCGTGTTTCGTTAGTGGGAGGACTAATTCTTCTGCGAGTGTCCGTCTGGGTTGTTACCACCGCTTTGCTCGTGAAGTCTGCCGCCAAGCAGTAGTGTGCAAGCATTACTGTGTTCCGGTTTGATGAACAGAGTATCCAGTGAAATTACTGGTCTTATGAGACTTAATACCTAATGTCTCAGGGTAACGAGCGCACTGCAGTGCCGCGCAGGCCTTTGTGTTTCAAAGTTCTGGGTGGCACTGCAATTGTTATGGGCCGGCGTTATGCTTACCATCAGGCAAACGTCCAGCCCGTTTCGTTACCAATTAACATAAAAAAAACCTCACTAACTCACTATTATCTTAAACATTCGGCCAAAACACCACATTCGCAACTCTACCTCAAAACTAACTCGATTGCGCTTCGATATTCCGACAAGGTGTTACAGTCTCTAATATTTATAAAAAAGCCAATGCTTTCAGGTGAAAATTCGCTATTGTACTTTGACACGCGATTTCGTGACTCCTTATGTTTTGAGCTGTGGTGTGCTGGAATGCGGTAGCAGACAACTTTGTCTATACAAATAAATAAAATTGAAGTGTCTGTTTGTAATATCAAAACAACAGCTTTTTACTAAATGCATATGAAAGTTTATACGGTACCTATAACACAACAGCCATTTTTTTAATTTTTGTCTGTCCATCTGTTTGTTCCGGGTAATCTATGAAACGGCTGGACCGATTTTAATGGGACTTTCACTGGCAGATAGCTGATGTTACAAGGAGAAACTTAGGCTACTTTAATTTTAGATAAAAAAATTAGAGTTAAAAAATAAAAACCGTGAAATCCAAAATCTCCACGCAGGTGAAACCGCGGGGCAGCAGCTACTTTGTAATAAAATGAATGGAATAGTCTGTAACTGGGTGAATTTAATCAAAATACTTTCGCAGTCAAACTACTACCCGCGCGGAGATATTGGATTTCATGATTTTTATTTACCCTAATTCTTTTTGTGAAATAAAATTAGTGTAAGTTAGTCATTATAACATCAGCTATCTGCCAGTCCAGTCAAAATCAGCCCAGCCATTTCGGAGATTACCCGGAACAAACAGACAGATAGACAAACATTTATAAAATGGTTGTTTTGTTATAGTTACCGGTACTTTTATATTATGCATTTGGTAAAAATCTGTTATATTGATATTACAAACAGACACTTCAATTTCATTTATTTGTATAGATAATATGAGATCTTTTCTTTCTTCCTTCCCGGGACATGTGCCTAGCTAATTTTTAAGTCGTCTAAATGCGATTCTATCTTACGACAACAACTGAGTCCGATGGCATAACATGCCCTATGAAGCCTCCCTTGTTTTCCCTCGGAAAATCCTCGTAGATACCCTTCTGCTGTATAGAAGCTTCAGAGAGGTCATGCCAGAATACCATGATTTTCTTCTATAAGCCATTGTTGGGACTGTGGAAACGCTTCAAAATCTTAAGTCACATGTGGTAAAGAAGTTGAGTCAAAATTGTTTATTTCAAGAATGGGACTTACGCTTTAAGTAAAGTTTTAATTTACCTCGACGTTTGTAGTATTATTATATGTTCTTTGGTTACGATCAAGTTACATTGATTGTGGTCACTAGAAGACTGAAGGATGTGGATAAATATGAACGTTTTTACCAACTACCCACATTTTGTTAAAGTAGGTAATGTTTTCGAATCGCGAAAGTTTAAAAGTTGAACCAAACCCGTACTATCCGTACTATTATAATAAATGCGAAAATATCTTTTTAGGCTTGTTGGTGTGTTGGTTGGTTAGTTTGTTTTCTTTCACACAACAACAGCGCAACAGCTCGACATGACAGACGTGATTTTTTGCAAAGATATAATTTATGGACCAGAGAGTTACATAAGTAGTATACTTTTTATCTTGGAAAAGCGCTGTTCCTGTTGGAATCGCCACACAGGTGTAACCGCGGGTAGAAACTAGTTAAAAATAAATGTAAGGATACAGCTAAAAACTTAAGACCTAACACGTCTCAAGTCCTACACCACGCCAGTACCTATTTCTCCGAGCGAGGTTATTTCTGGTACCTGCAATTTGTTAAGCTTACATTGAAACGGGATGTTTGTTCAGAACACTTTTATATTAAACTTGTTATGTTGAAATAAAACAGTGGGATGAGCTAGCTGCTTAATTGCAGGCTTTTTACTGTTTTAGTGAAGGTTCTTAGAATTTTAGTTGGATAGTAGAATATTTGTAGTTGTTATTTGTTGTTACGTTTGTTGGTTTGTCCTTCTTTCACGGAGCAACGGATCGACGTGATTTTTGGCATAGATATAGTTTAGGGATCGGAGAGCGACATAGGCTACTTTATATAACATAAACATAAATAAACGCTTACACACTCATACCCCCGCACTAGGATTCCCTGTGTCGCAGGTGGCATGGACATACACAGATACACATCACAAACATCCAAGACCCGAGAACAAACTTTATGCTTACACAAAATCTGCCCCGGCCGGGAATCGAACCCGGGACCCCTCGCCTTGCAGGCAGGGTTACTACCAACTTAGCTACAGAGCCGTCGAGATATCCCGGAAAAACGTATGGTTCCTGTGGGAACGCGGTTGAAATCGCGGGCAGAAGCTAGTATAGTAGTATAAACTAGAAACAAATACCTATTTGCTTACCCAGTTCAGATCCCTAAACCAATAAAAACATTGCCAGTGTAGCTATACCGTGTGACGGCTCGTCACAGACTAGCAATATCCGGTGCACAAAAAGAGGAGAGCGGTTGAATCCCCCTTTGTTTTCCTGCAATTGATTGCTGCTGTAGTTGACACAGGAAAGTAGTAATGGTACTCTGTGGTGGTTATTAAGTGGGATTAGCAAGTGTTGTGCTGCCTTCCCTGATTCTTAAAACATAAACTGTTTTGCTCTCTCTCTCTCTCTCTCTCTCTCTCTGTGTGTTGTATTTTTTATTGATATCCAACAAAAACCTTTATTAATTCAGGCGTGCTTCATCGTTGACCATATCGTCGCATCACATCAGGTAACGTACCTATACGAATCCTATATAAAAAAACCACAAAACAACATTCCGTGACTCCGCATCCTTTAAAAAAACATTTTATGTCATGTTTACATTGTTCCAATTTATTATTAATTTGCGAAGCAGATTATACGTAGTAGAAAAATTTTTTGATTGGAGTTCGGATTTTTTTGTTGCTGTTTTTAAAAATTAATACACAAAAAACATAAAACCAAACCAACCTTACCTCGGTCAACGTATTAGTCTCGCTATTCAGCTAGGTAATGTCGTCAGCTTTTTGGTCACCCTATCTCCATCTGTAAAGGTTTTTGTTTTTGTTTAAGTTTGTGATAGGTGAATTTAAATTATATTAATCTTAAGATATTATTGTCTATATGTACCTACTACTAATAACAAGATATATACAAAATAATAACCTAACAATAATAAAAAGAACAATATCCTATGATAGCGTTAGCTAAACCTTTAATCCTTCCTTCTAGATGCACCTACATAAGCTGTTTATTCCTTATTTTATGTCCTGTTTTGTTACGTTCGATAGAGCTCGTATTTGATCGCTAAGTAAGCTCATCATTGTGATCGGAGGTACAAACACGCTAAACTAGAATACACAAATATTTGTAAAAGAAGCGCATGTGTGTTGCGTAGAATTGTGGGTAGATGGTCCATAGAGTTTCTGATTCCCTCAAAATAAGTAACTTCGGTTTATCTGTTCTATGATAAGTAAGTATAAGTTCTATGATAAGTAAGTAAAGATCTAATGCGATCGTGAAGAGTTATTTTATTCCTATAATATATAACCCATAAATTTAAGTAACCCTATAATAGGCTTAGCACGCGTAGTTGACACCAGAAAAACATAACAAAGTGGCAGTTCGAACTGCTCCTGCATACATAACGCAAACGCGAAGAGTACCTACAAGTGCGCGTTACGGATCGCTGGTGCCGTGATGAATGACCTGCGAAGCTTTGTTTGTACAACTGCTGTGCATTTATGCCGCCCTGGTATTCGGCAAGCGTGATAGCTCACGTGGACCAAATATTAGCTTAGATTTTCAGTTTGTTTTGACTATTTGTTAAGCTGAGCAAATAACTTTAAGCTATAGGCATGGGAAATGTTAGTTTGGGATCTAATACCATTTTTCCTGCTTATCCACTCATCATATATTTACTTATATATAAACCAAACAACTCAAAGTGGAAACGTTATTAATAATAACGTAAACATAACGTAGTTATTTGACATACGAACTTAGACCATCAGCTTTATAGACGAGTTTAGACGAGTAGACAACTTTGCGTTTGCGACGATTCAATATAAATTCGTTGTTATTGTTCAATGTTTTTATTCAATAGCCGAGATTTTTTACAATATTACTTGAATAATAAAAAAAAATTGATAAAAAATCGAAACCTTGAGTCTTGAGCAGGGCAGCGCTCAGTCTACGCTTGACCAGTGCCCCAGAAATGACGACTACAGGACACGATGCATCATCAGGTCAATTTCATAGAGTACTACCATCTGTATCTACATCTGATAATTATTTTATAAAGGACGAGATTGCTTTTAATAAATTGTACCAGGTGGTAGGACTAACAAGCAGTAATGTGCAAGTATTATTCCGGTTTGATGAGCGAAGTAGTCAGTGAAATGGCTGGGCTTGCGACGAGATTTCCCTGTGTAACGAACGCACTGGAGTTTCAAAGTTGTAAGTGAGACTGCAGTTGTTATGATCTGGTCTTATGCTTACGTCATCCAATATAATAAAATAAAACATCCGATGAGTGGCTGTAATTAAGACAATATAAAAATGGCTGGCTCCAAAATTATTATCTGCAAATAAGTTCTAAAGGCCAACATGTTTTGTCAATATTCTTCGAATCCTTATAAAACGTACAAAATCTTACTGCCAATAGATATTTGCCAGCGTAGATAAACATTAAAGCCAACTAGTAATAAATTTCGATAAATTCAAACCCAAAAATCCGGTTCCCTTTTGTCATATACTGTAGGGCGTTCTACATACGTATTATACATGTGTTATTACACAGTCCTTTTCGGGTGCGAGGTTTGTGATAGATTTTAGCTTCCTTTTGTTACAAAAAATATTTTTTAAACTAAAGTCAATGTTGTAAAGGGTTAGATAAATGACCTCTAGGCGTATATAACAGCTTCACTTAAAATGTTTTTTTAGCAAAATCATATGAGCTTCTGTATTTTTTAGTACCAGAATACTGGAAAAAATATATGTCATTATTCATCATGTTACCAAATATCTTGTTGTGATCAAAACAAGTTTTTATCAAATTTACTTGTTCAAAAAAAAATAACAAAGTTACATAAAAAATATGTTTGTAATGAAATATCTTTGTTATTTATAAATGTATACTAAAAAATTAACAAGACTTGCGTATTATATAATGACATAAAACTTAGTTGTGCGGATTATTCACACTCGCTCTAAAACGGTGAAGGAAAACATCGTGGAGAAACCCGCATGTTCAAGAACCACAAACTACTACGATATGTGACATCCACGAAGCCGCACTGGGTCCGCGTGGCGGATTATGGTCCATACCTCTCTCTGACAGAAGGCCGGTAACGAAAGAGTGGGAGCGTAAGAGGCTGATAATAAAATGTGCTAGGGTTGTAACAAAATATAAATTAAAATAAAAGTGATTTACGCCTTGCTTATATCTCCGCTCGTCTACACGTCTCAGCCTTGACCCGCCAAGCGGTCGTCATCGATCATCCAGGAGCGCCACATCCGGTCCTGCCACACCCGGCACCCGAGACTTCAGATTTTAATTGCTAACATATTATAACTTATAATATCTTTGAGTTTGCGGGCTTGTAATATCGCGGTTGGATATTTGATAGTAAACGCAAGGGAATTGAATTATTGAGGAAGGAAGCTTGACAAAATACGTTTTGAATATAACATTCAAATTCAAATTAAAAATTCTATTCTTATATGAAGTTATGTACGGATTATTCACACTCGCTATAAAACGCCGAAGGAAAACATCGTGAAGAAACCCGTATGTTAAAGAACCACAAAATTCAAGGACATATGTGACAACCCACCGCACTGGGCCAGCGTGGTTGATTAAGGCCCATAACTCTCTCTCTGAGAGAAGACCGGTATCCCAGCAGTGGGAGCGTCAGAGGCTGATAGTGTAATTAACACACTCACAGATTGACACTTTATAAATCCAAAATTTAGAGGCGATTTAATTTTACAAAGCGACTGCCCTTAATTTGATTTATTAAAGTATAAATTACGATGAACAGTTGCGAGGGTCGTTTTCCAACGTATAAAAATCGAGGCGAAATGATGAATGTGAAGAGGTTACTGCTGTTTCCAACACGTGTTTTTTATACTATTTGATAACGAGACGAGCTGGTCGTTTGCCTGATGGTAAGCTTGACGCCGGCCCACAACAATTGCAGTGCCACTCAGAACTTTGAAAGACAAAGGCCTGCGTGGCACTGCAGTATATACGCTCTTTACCCTGAGGTTTTAAGTCTCATAAGCAGTAATTTCACTGACTATACTCATCACACCGGAACACAGTATTGCTTGCATATTACTGCTTGGCGGCAGACTACACGAGCAAAGCGGTGGTACCCACCAAGATGGACACTTGCCGACTAACACCTTGTAAGTCTTCTCTTTATGTTTGATATAACAATTTCTAGAAATAAATAAAATTGAAGTGTCAGTTTGTAAAATCAAAATGACAGCTTTTCACTAAATGCATATGAAAGTATATATGGTAGTACCTATAACAAAACAACCCTTTTTAATTTTTTTGTCTGTCTGTCTTTCTGTCTGTTCTGGTTAATTTCCGAAACGGCTAGGCCGATTTTGACGGGACTTTCACTGGCAGATAGCTGATGTTATAAGGAGTAACTAAAACTACTTTTATTTTAGAAAAAAAATTAGGGTCCGCGCAAAAAAATAAAACCCACGATATTCTATATCTCCGCGCGGGTAAAACCGCGCGCAGCAGCTAGTCTAGAATAAAATTAAAGTAAAATTTAATTTTAACTAAGCAAAAGTTAAATTAGAAACAAATTAAAATCAAATTTCATTACTCGCAATAGCTTGTTTAACAAGGAGGTATTTAATCAGTGTTATTTAATTCAATGTAATAATTTAAACTACTAACTTATTAGGTTCAGTCAACCGCAAATTAGTTGGATTGTGGATGTGGTTAGGAGTTTATTCATTTGTTAAAGTATTTTGTTAGGAGTTTTTCCATAATTTATTCTTTTATTGACTAAATAAACATGTGAACATTCTTAATTGAATAATAGAAAAACTTCTCTATTATTTATATTAAATAAACGCTTACAGTCATAACCCCCGCACTAGGATTCCCTGTGTCGCAGATGGCATGGACACACACAGATACACATCACAAACATCCAAGACCCGAGAAAAAACTTTATGCTTACACAAAATCTGCCCCGGCCGAGAATCGAACCCGGGACCCCTCGCTCTATAGCCAAGGTTGCTACAAGCTTAGCTACGGAGCCGTCGCTAAGTATTTGTATCAGTTAGTAAATTTATTAAAATAAAATCGTCAATGGCACTTCTAGGCCACTCTACTTAGCTAGTCCAAAACACAGGTTATTCGTATCGTTCAAAACCAGTGGACACATTCAATTTCATGGTTTGCCGCCGCCCGCAGCACAAAACACCGGTTTTCTTCCGTATTTCAAATGATGTATTATAATAGCATAGGGATGTATAAGCTGTGTCGATATTTTTAGTTTATAAATCTTTTTGGACTAGCCTTTTGTTACAACACACAAATAAACAATATAAAACAAGTATAATTAAGAAAATTCAAAACACGCCCGCGCTAGCCAGTATCAATGGGGCATTTCAAAGTTATGGTGGAATACACTCACATACAGTGTACGAGTCATCGTACATTTTTGTAATATTTGCTATTTTGCACTTTATACTTCATCAGCATTTTAATTACTAAACGCGTCCGTGACCCGCGGATAGTCAGTTCGTTCACAATGGTGCCATCGATAGATCGTGCTCATCATAAATCATATAGCAATAATAAATATAATGTAATTAAAAATAATAATAAATCAATTAAATATATAAATTAGTTATTACGAGTGACCTGCAGTGTTTAATTAACATCATAACTTTCAACCGTACGTAGTGAACCGTACACCTAGTAAAATAGTCCAAGCGTAAAACATTGAGTTTCTTCTTCTCTATCAGTTTTATATGGGCATTTAAAACCATTTAACTTTCATGAGCGCTCTCGTGAATAAAGATATTTGAATTGTCTCTAGTAGGCACACTCTATAAAAACTCTCAAAGTATTCGAAAAGTATCGACATCCAAACATTCCCTTAACCCTCTAAACACATTTCCATATGTAATACCATTTTTGTTATGTGAATCCGGGACGTTATGATAATATCGACAATATTGCCCGGATAGCTGTTTTACCCTGATTGATGGGAAAATATTTATGTATATGTAGGCCATCATGGTTTAACTCCGTTTCCCGTATTTGGATATAGGGCGAGTATTAGAAGCGTTAATACAGGTTATTTGGGTTGAATGTTTTTATGGACTTGTATCGTGAGTATTGCTGTTTTTGTTAGCCAAAATGTTGTAGAGCTTACTTTTGAAGCGATGATGGCTTAGTGGTAGAGACGATAACTTTCGACCTGTAGGTCAAAGGTTCGAATCCCATAACGAACTTGAGCTTTTGCTGAAGAAAAACTTCGTGATCCAACTATAGCAAGGTGGTAGAGTATTTGTAGGCTAGCTATCATCCTGAGATTGAAAATCTGTCATCAAGCAAAACTATCGGTATGTTCCAGCAGCTTATCTTGAGATCCTATTCTAATCTTGGTCACCTAAACAGTATAGCCTTTCTTTATAAAATACTCACGCTTCCCCTCTACAAATATATATAAAGAAAATAAAGAATATGAATATGAAGCACAGACCAGTAAACTTAGGCGCTGCATAATCCAAGTTTTGCATGAGAACACAATCATAAAATGTTGGCGGGGAACGAGAGAAGATGGCGTGTTGTAATTCGTCAGTTTAAAACTCATACGTCAGACGAGGGAATACGGCGCGTTGTGATTGGTTTACTGAACTTGCGAAACGCAGTGATAATGCATAACCCTGGCCTTGGGGGTGTCCGGCTAAGCGGAGTCTACGGGTTTACTGGTCTGTGATAAGAACCTATCGGGTACAAAGAAGATCACCTTTATCCTATTAAATTTCTTTCTTTGTTTATTCAGTCAGTATTTCAGTACAACCCCGTATTGACCAAAGAGTACCTACATATCATTCCAAACGAATATAAAATGATAAACCAATCATCATCACCATCATCAGTCCGAAAACGTCCACCATTGATTATCAGGCTGCCCCATTCCATGAATAGGGAATAATTTTGCTATAGTAATACAGTTGCATTGCTTCTAATTGTTTTAATCACAAATCATTATAATAACTTACAATGAAAAGTTACGTTTATTAATTCTAAGTACGATGTTTCTTAAAATAAATTTGAGAAATTCAGGCAACTTTTTACTTGGAGAAAGTTCCCCATTCACGTCCAAAATACAAAACCACGAAAGGGCAATGTATTCAAAGCTTCCTATTAACTTACTTGAAGCAGTGTTACCAGTTGAGTTTGACAGAATCTCCCAAAATCTGAACATAAATTATAGATAGTAATTTAAGGAATTTAAGATAGGAATTTAGCTTTTCAAAAGTTTTTGACGGTTATTATCGCCTATATTTTATTTCTACACTGTGATTAGTAACAGTACAAAACGTAAAAAACAAAAACTCTTACGCACTCGAACACAGAAGCGTTAGTATTAAAATAATGTAAACACAAGAACATTTAGTACGATATGTTTAGTAAATAATTTCCAGAAAATTAAGAAAGCTTTGGCTTTTAAAATTGATGAAATATTCTTTTAAAGTCGGTACATACCTATAGGGTTATTAAGTTTAATTGATTTAAGCTGATTCTTAAGAAACGTAGTTACAATCAATGCATGCTCAGTGATAAGCATAGAGCTATTTTTTTCCATCCAAGTGATGGAGAAAAAACCGAAGAGTACGTGAGCCAACTAGGAAAAGAACAAACGTTACTGAAGACCACAGAGATCAGATAGATTGGAACTACTCAACTAGTTCGTCCATCCAAGAGACGGAGAAAAACAAAGGAAGTGTTGAGCCAACTAGGAGAGGAACGAACTTTACTGAAAACCAAACCATAGAGATAAGAAGAGGAAAAATGTTTGGCCATCTCATTCTACACGATGATTCCATGAAGATCATAATGTAATTGTTAATCAACCGGCTGTAACTGACGTCATTTGTGGTCGAAATGTTCGACTATGTACAACGCTCTTCCTCTGAAAGTCCATGCGGCGACATATAACGACCACAGCAATGTATAGCAGCGAGTTTAACAATTTCATATGTTTGATTCTAACGAAAATTTCAAAAGTGACATACCGTAATAGAGGAGAGGAGAGAGATCAAGATTATCATACTTAGACCAAATCACGGAGAGGATAGATGACGTATTGTACGAGGATGTGAAGCGCCAAGCGAGTATGGAAGCAGATGGGAAGCACTCCCCTGACAAGAGAAAGATTCTTCAATTTATTTTCTCTCTCTACGCTCTCTTTCTTATGCTCTTAACGCTCTTCACCAATTGGCTTGTATTATACGCCTTAATGAATGTGAAAGCACTAAGGATAAAATCCAGGGACGAGTCCAAGCGTAGATTCTTTCTTCCGTATGTTTTGACATATATGGAAGAATTTGTCCACGTTTAGACTCTTTATGAATCTTAGCCTAAGACCTTTCGAGAAAGAAAACAGATCTACTAGCAAGCAGCATATCAGAAAAATGGGCCCATTTTTGCTTGCAAACGATATTTCACAAGTTGCATATTATTACAGGTATATTTTCATAGCTGGCAACACTTCGAGAACAAGACTCCGCCACAGTACCGGCTCAAAGTCCTAAACTCTTGCCATAATCTGTAGGATTTGTAAATTCATTACGCGATAAAAGTTGCCAGTGAATTAAAACCGAGATTATAAACTTTGAGGCCGACATAAAGTTGGATCAGATTTTTTATGCCCCTTTTATAGCTTAGTGAGTTTGCGTGATTTATTAACACAGATTGTCCGTGAAGTCTACCGACACCAACTTTACAAAATACACTTCGTACCAGCGTGTTGATACCTGACAAATCAATTTTTTATACTATTGGATAACGAGACGAGCGGGCCGTTTGCCTGATGGTAAGTATACTAATTGTAATGCCACTCAGAACATTAAAACTACACTACAGTGCCGCGCAGGCCGTTGTGTTCCAATACTAAATACTAACCACAGAGAGACGAAAAACCACAGAAAATATTTTCTCAGTGATGTCTGTGTTTTTGAATTTTTCTTTTAATTTCCGGCCACGTAGTGTACTTTTTGAGTACCTAGTTAGTTTTTAAGTTTTTTGTTTTATAATTGTGATTTTTGTACTGTTTTTTTTTAAGCTTTTATAAATATTGTTATGCTTAAAAAAAGTTAATTTATCGTCCTTACGCTCGTGTTGTCATAATGGGTTCTAACTTCTAACTGAAAATCGGTGACAATAAAATACAACAATACTTTATTGCACAGCAAAACAATAACATAGTACAGGAAAATGAAAAAAAAAAGTTTATATGGTATTACATTTTAAGTTATTGTTTTGTCTTATCGCTTAAAGCGATTTCTACCAGATAACCTTCGGATAGACAGGACATAAATGAAAAATAATGTGATCGGTGGTACAGAGATTAACTTTACCAATGCCTTACGTAAAAAATAATTAAAGACATAACATATTGTACACATAAGTATACATAATAAATAATAATATTCATACATATTAAAGTGATAAATTATATATTATACTTACATAAAACTACACATATATATATATATATACTAGCATTGCAAGGATAGATAATGCTTATATACCACGTTGACCTTAGTTATCTGCTGAGTTGGGACCTATTCCTGACATCACAAGATTGTAACTTTTCTATTTTGTATTGTTTTATTGTACTCTGATGTAATGTTGTGTTGTCCGTAATTAATTGTATTTTCTTTCATTTTTTTTATTTCCAAAGTTCTGAGTGGCAGCAAATATTATGGGCTGTAGTTATGCTCACCATCACCCGCTCGTCCCGTTACTCAATAGTATTAATATAAAAAAATGAAGAAAAAAACAATTTATTTGAAAATAAACTTAGTTCTTGTTGAAAAAAGTTTTTTTCCTAATTTTACCGCGCCTATTCTATTTCTGAACAGTTTATTAATGCGTCGGTTAAGTGTTTAACCAATGAATGAATTGTTTAAAGGGTTAAAAATGGTTTTTGATTTAGGTTTAATAAAGATGAAGTCTTTCAATAATTTTGTATTTTTTTAGTTAACAATAACAAGAATAACATTGAAACAATATAATTACAAAGGAAGTGTTTTCATTGAATATTTTTAGAAGCATAAAAAATCAAAGTAATCTGAATTTTTTTTTTCGCTGGGTTTCATACTAAATATATATTAATAAAAAATGGCTTTAAAAAAGCGACGAACCGACTTCCGTGACAAACTACTGAAGCGATTTTGATGAAATTTCTATGGGACCAATCGGAAAGTATAACCTTTTAAATAAAAAAGAATTTTCCAAATCGGTTTATAAATAACCGAGATCTGAGATAACAAATATAAAAAATGCCAACGAATTGATAACCTCCGCCTTTTTTGGAAGTCGGTTGAAAAGCGAAAGTTTGTGAGGGTGGATGGATGAATGGATAGATTTGCTACTCTTTTGTGCAAAAACTTTGATGTTTTTTTAAACTACATTATATATAATTATTACTTTGTTAGCGTTAGATCTGCTAGATTTAAAAATATCTTTATTGCTACAATTCCCAACTTGTTACTAAAATGTTCAACCAGACTAATCGCTCTCGAATTTAGTACCGCGTAAATATCAAAGCTATAAAAACCCTCATGGATATGGTCCCTAAGCTTCCATCCAAAGCTTTCTTCCGCAATTTTCTCCGTCATTATACCCCTTAAATGGAATCAGGAAAAGTTCCTGATTCTATATTCAAACACTGTCTATATTCTGATATAATATCATATCATAACAGGAAAACGGTTCGTACAAAAATAAGTGTCTGATACTGACCCACTTTCGCGGCAATTAGAGTCTCCTTCTGCTTTCTCACCGCGGCGCTTTTATATGTTAACAAAGAGGATTTATTTGTATGGTAGAGGATAAATCCATAGTACGTATTGGTTGGCAGAAGTTTCATTATATAAACAGCTCGCGGTAAGGACGTGGTTAGGCGGTTCAACTTCCAAGCTTATAAGATTTATTTATAGATTATGTATCAGCCTTATTATATATTATTATGTTATGAATCTCAAATCTAGAATTAATGTCTCATTTATTTCTCATAAAAACAAAATAGAGAAAAATATTTAAAAAAACATTTTAAATCCTACTAGTCCTATCCTATACTACTAATATTATAAATGCGAAAGTGTGTTTGTCTGTTTGTTGGTTTGTCCCTCTTTCACATAGCAACGGAGCAACGGATCGATGTGATTTTTGGCATACTTATTGTTTATGGACCGGAGAGTAACAAAGGGTACTTTTTATCCCGGATAATTGCATGGTTCCTGTGGGAACGCGGGTGAAAAGCGCGGGATGCTTCCCGCGCTTTTCACGCTAGTCTATAATAATATTAGATCTGGTAAATCTATTCGTTCGTGGGAGGACTAACTCTTCTGCGAGTGTCCGTCTGGGTTGTTACCACCGCTTTGCTCGTGAAGTCTGCCGCCAAGCAGTAGTGTGCAAGCATTACTGTGTTCCGGTTTGATGGGCAGAGTATCCAGTGAAATTACTGGGCTTGTGAGACTTAATACCTAATGTCTCAGGGTAACGAGCGCACTGCAGTGCCGCGCAGGCCTTTGTGTTTCAAAGTTCTGGGTGGCACTGCAATCGTTATGGGCCGGCGTTATGCTTACCATCAGGCAAACGACCAGCTCGTCTCGTTACCTAATAACATAAAAAAACAAAAAAAAAATCTATCACTTTTTACACGGTTGCCCAAAAAAGTATTAATATTTTCAGGGCTTATGTATGTGAGTTTCTTTATCCTACCATAAATTTTAAATGCCTGAATAGATTTGGATAAATGTGGTATCGTTAGAAGCCATGCATCATCCCAACTGACACTAGCTATAATAGGCGGGGTGGCGTTTTTTTAAATCTCGTTAATGTTTATTGGAAATAGTACATCGTGATATTCGATTCATCGAGGCCACTGCCAAGGTGATCAAGATGAAGAAGAGAAATTGATTCAAAATACAAAAAGCTGTTTCCAATTGCGCACAAATCGTCTTCCCAACTAAATACCATTTGAACAGTACTTTATTCTCACGGAAGCAAATACTCGAAGGCGCCCAAGTGTTTCACAGCGTTGGAATAAGTTTGCTTTTTACAGTCGGGTTTTATTCTGTTTTGATAGATCGAACTTGATTATCTTGATATTTAGTATGCAAGTCAAGTTAAGTGCCAAGCGGGTTAATAAGATGGCATTCAGTAATATAAGTGGATGCATTTGAAAACTATGAAACGGCCACGTGATTATCCGCCCTATGTTGCCCGCTAGTGCGTATTAGTTCTTAGAATTGCCTAAAAAGGGAATTTTGACGTTTTCAGCCGGAAGCAAATTCTTCGGCAAACAAGATTCCAGTAATAATGAATCTTAGCTTAATTTAAATAAATCGTATATTTAACTTTCTTTGCAATTGGACTTTCTGTAACCTGATGTGAAACTTAGCAAAACTTAAACTTAGCTGCTCTCAATTAACGTGTCTTCTTCGAGATAAAACAAATGGACCACTCGTTTAACGTTTTCCAAACGAACTGCTATAATTTTTACCAATATTCATCGGAACACCATTTCAAATTTAACCTTTAAGGGCTCGTAACAAAGTGAATTCTCCCATGGCAAATGCAACTGTTATAACCTTTACTCGTCTATCAAAAAGGTATAAGAAAAATATGTGTCTGAAAGATTTCTCTTTCGATACAGGAAATTGAATAACAAATCCTCCTCGTACTATGAGTGCTTGTTTCCTGCAGTTGGATTATTGGTCTCTGCGATCTTTCATTTGGCACGTCTTTGTTCTTTGGGCCGGGGTTTTGTGACACTTTACCCAAGTAGGCAATTTGGGCTTTATTCGGTCGAGACATGACTTATTTTCGATTACTTATCATATCATCACGGTGTAGTAAAGATATGCTTCTTTATCTTGCGTTATATAATACCTGTACTGGCTTGACGCGTAAAGTAGGCAGTGAAATTACTGGGTAAAATATAATATGAGATAAGAAATCTCGTGTCTCAGGATGACGAGTGCTGTGCAAGTGCTGTCCGAAACTTTGTAATTGAAATTTATATAGAAGTAATAAATTTATAACAATCTAGCTTCTGTCCGTGGTTTTATTTGTGTGATTTCCACAGGAAGAATGCATTTTTCCGGTATAAAAAGTACCCTGTGTTACTCTCCGGTCCATATACTATATCTATGCCAAAAATCACGTCGATGCCGTTGCTCCGTTACTGCGTAAAAGAAGGACAAACAGACAAACACACATTCGCACGCGGTTTTCACTTGCGGATTGTGACTAGTAGAATACATAAATAAATTCTGTATAAAATGGCTTCATTTTTTGTGTTATCTACAAACAGCTTTCATGGTGGACTTAAATCCCCAAGCGTTGTCAATAATTGTGCCAACATTCAGAAAAAGTGGACAGAAAGTTTTGAATAAATACCCATGGGAACCTAATTCACGAGCAAAATGAAGTCAAAAACATTTTTGCTCGTGAATATAGCAATAAATTGTCAACATAGGGGTGGTAGCTAGCCAGCCAAGCACTAGAAAATGCTCTACCTCCTTACAAAAAGATCCGTCATCTTTTTTTTTTGCTATTTGGTAACGAGACCAGCTGGTCGTTTGCCTAATGGTAAGCATAACGCCAGCCCATAGCAATTGCATTCCCACTCAGAACCTTGAAACACAAAGGCCTGCGCGGCACTGCGGTCGCTCGTTACCCTGAGACATTAGATATAAAGTCTCATAAGCCTAGTAATTTCATTGGCTACTCTGCTCATCAAACCGGAACACAGTAATGGTTGCACGTTACTGCTTGGCGGCAGACTTCACGAGCAAAGCGGTGGTACCAACCCAGACGGACACTCGCAGAAGAGTTAGTCCTACCACTAACTTATCCTTTAACTTATTATAAGACATTTCTTCACAAATCGTACTTCACCTATCGGACTTCAGATCTGATACCTTCACAACGTCTCTCATCGGCCATTGTCCACACAATACATCATAGATCGGAATGATTGGGTCAACTCGGAGTTTTCAATTTCCGCCCGAGATCGGATACTGTGCGGAGTTGGGCGTCCTTTGCGAGGATACACTGCGGTGTTTATATGTGGGTTAAAGAGGAAGAGGTAGCGGGAAATAATAGTTTTGTTTGTGTTGATGATTTCTTCTTCTTTCTTTTTTTTTCTTTCTAATACTGGCTTGGCGAAAAGTTTCATTTACTAGATAAACTAGCTGCTGCCCGCGGTTTCACCCTCTGGAGATATTGGGTTTCACGGTTATTATTTTTCTGCGCGGAACCCTAATGATTTTTCTGAAATCAAAGTAGCCTAAGTTACTCCTTGTAACATCAGCTATCTACCAGTGAAAGTCACGTCAAAATCGGCCCAGCCGTTTCGGAGATTTCCCGGAACAAACAGACAGACATAAATTTAAAAAATGGTTGATTTCTTGTAGGTACCGTATATACTTTCATATGCATTTAGCATAAAGCTGTTATTTTGATATTACAAACAGACACTTCAATTTTATTGATTTGTATAGATTAAAGTTGTAACTTAAACTGGATTTATGGAAAGTTTTTTTCAACACGCTGTCTCTTATGAAGGAGACCATCCAACCTCCGCTAAGTTTATCTTCGACGTAGCGAGTCTCTGCAACTTTGAGTATAAAGACCGCACTTTACTACTTTATACCGTGAGGCAGAGTTTATGTGTCTTTCAGATTTCCCCGCTGTAGGCTCCTATTAGTTTTTAAGATTATTTTGTTGAGTTTGTTGACTTTGGCATATGAAACTACTAGCTGCGGCGCGGCGTTTTTTATCTTGGGTTTAATTAACAGTCTGAATTGCCGGCATGGATAATTTTTTTCGATTGGTTAGCGTTTGATTACTGTGAGATAGTGGTCAAACGCAAAATTAATAACAAAGAGAGGTACAGGGACAATATACAGATTTGAGAGCAAGCGTTAGAACACTACCTTTTTGTCTTAATATTTATGGCTTAATAAAAGATAAGAAAAAGGTTTTGTTTATCATCCTAAATATGCTTGCGAAAGTGCTTTTTATCCGCTAGCGCGGAAAAGATCCTTTTCCAAGCTTATGAGGTGAAAAATCAATTGCGAAACAGAAATATCTCATCTATTTATGCTAAGGACGTTTCCACACTATTCCCGAAAGTTTGGAAGCTATTCATCACGAGTATGTACCTACACACCAGTCTTATTTGGCGAGAGAAACCCTCGCTCTCTCATTTACATCGGCGTCTAGAGAGTCGAAAGGTCGTTTTGAAATAACTTGCTAAGTGTATGTTACCGTTGAAACGCACTGATGCTGTGCAGTTGATTGCCTCGGGCTATATAGCAGAGGAGCTGTAGGCCACTTGGTATTTTTTTTTAATTGTGCAGGTGATCTTGGCCTGTCTATTGATTGTGCGATATCTTTTAAAACGGTTTTATTACAGACTAGTTTCTGTCCGTGGCTTCGTACCTATGGAATCAGAATAAAAAGTAGCTGTAGCATTCGAGGAAAATGGAATGTTCAATTCTTCTTATTAGTGAAAACAACTTTTAAAATCGGACTAATGGTTAGCGGTAGCAAACATACAAACTTTGCCTATTTTTAATATTAGTAGGAAAACAAAAAAGAGTTTTTTTACCACTTGTACAATAACACCTATTAGTATGAATGTATTAAAATCAGTACTATTATAAATGTGTGTTTGTACTTCTTTCTAGCAGCAACGGAGCAACCGATCCACGTGCTTTTTTACGTAGAGATGCTTTACAAACCGATGAATTTTTAGCCCAATAAAGAGCACGGTTTCTACAATTTTTACATGGGATTAAAAATCCAATTGGAAATGAAAGATACTGTAACCTGCCTATCTCGATTAAATGTAAAATACTATTATTTAAAAAAGACAAAGCCTGAACGTACCTAATTTTGTGACCGTTGAGTTTAGTTGTCATTTATTTGTAATTTTGGCCTGGTGTGATCGTCTAGATTTTCGAAATATGGACCCATTACGTTGTGTAAATTTTACGTTGTGTTTTATGAATAAGACGTACAGATCAAGAACCGCAAATAAATCTAATTAACCGTTAAAACAAGAAAGCCGTAGTGATAATTCAAGCTCAAAATAATTATAAAAGAATAAATCGTAGATAAGTAATTGAATAAATTGCTGAAATAAAAGGGCACAATAATAAATCATTCACATAAATCTATAAAATGAATTTCCATACGAAATTAATTAATCATGGTAAATAAAGTTCAATTGAACTACACGTTCGACAATAGCTGTATTAATTAATTAGAAATAATATGCTCGAAGAAAAGAGCTGAAAACGTAGATACAACAGAATAAATCACACACAGTAAATAAATTCATGATTCGTCATAGTAATGAAGCACAAAGAATAGATTTTATACAGCAAATCAAAGCATGCAACTTAGCTGTAATCCAGGAATCAGCAACCGCCTAGGATCCTTCTTCTTTCTTCTTGGCCAATCACTTTTCCCCCACACTTCACTTCTTAATTAATATATGATAGATTAATTATATGTGTAAATCTATAAACTACATATATAATACATGTAAAATAGTAATATATTATAAATATATTTTAAGTAGAATGAGGAATTCACTCGTTCGATAGCAACAGCCGCCGACAGCAACATCTAAGAGAAATAGGAAATTGAGAAGAGGAGTTAGACTTTTAAAGTCTAGATAAATAGGAGCCCTAAGCGATTTATAGATTACGGGGCTCCCTGACCAGCCTTCACCCCGTCCAACCGACAGAATCCGTCGTGTTTTAGACCTACCTCACCTCGAATGAATCTAAACTCACAAACCCTCATCTCTTTCCGATCCGTTCCATTCGTCACCTATCCTAAAAGTCATACATCTCATACATGCTTTTATTGCAGCCGACGATTTGATCTAGGTTATTATTATCCCTATTCTAATTTATGACCAAGATTCCTTGTGACTCGAACTAACTCTAATAATAATCTAGAAGGAATCATGTTGGTCGTCCTTGTAGTGAGTGTACCTAGCGCATGAGCGGATTTGAGTGCTGCAAACTTAGAGACTGCTAATCAGAAACCAGCTACAACACCAGACCCTGTGTTCCGTAATCCAACTAGCTAGATTTGGTCCATGTGGTGATAGCAATGTATTTAAGAGCTCGTCACGTAGATCCGGCAGGTATCTTAAATCGACCGCTTGAATTTATCTAGGTATGCACGAGTGTTGAGAAAAGGTTTTGTTCTAAATATTATTTGAAATCATAAATAGTTTTGGGATGAATGAATGTAACATAATAAGCAGACTTATGAAGTTCCCAAGACTCCAAGGAATCGGGTGATGAGAGATCCAAGTATAAAGTAATGCGTGATGATGTGACAATCCGTATGCGTATTTGAACTCATCCGAAGTGACTGCATGCTTCCATAATAGTGACTATTAACAATAGAAGTTTCCAAAGAACAATGGAACACTTCAAACGCTCCAGAATATAAAGTAAAACTCCTTCATGAAATCAAAATCCTCCGTATTAGCAAACATCCAACTGGGCAATGGTAAATTATTCTGTTGCTAAAAGTATGTATGTTACATTCAATCATAAGTATAAGATTTTGGTAATATAATATTTTAGGCATAGAAAAAGTATCCTAGCTACAATACTACATTTTTGTAATGGTTGAAATTTATCTCCTTCATACATCAACACAAAAATATTCAATTTTCACTCCTCCTAAACATTTCCTAAATGTATATATTCTGTAAAACCTACCCCTTGCAATAGCCAGATACAACGTAGTTTCTCCCGGCTGCTGTCTGTAAAGGATAAAAAGTACCTCCTAGCTAACTTATAACCTTAAAGAAATACATACAACGTAGTCTAAAATGACGTCCAGAGCTCGTAGCATTCGCTAACTGAAAACTCTAATAAAATACTCATTAATATTATATGATACACTCTCACAATACACAATTCACTGCACTCTTTAATTCACTCGCGACGATATTACATTATACGACGATTTCACTGGAAAAGTCACGGCACGGGAAACTGATTTTATTAGTTACGATCAAAGTCTGAATTAGTCTGCGCGCGCGCAAAGAATTAGGCGTTTGTTCCCGAATAATTGACCGACGTTTCTCGCAGTTAAAAACCCACTGGATTCCAGTGTTATTTCTGTTCCCGGATATTTGACCGCCGGCTTTCGCAGTCAGACCACCACTGTAATCTCGCGTTATTTCTCTTCCCGGATACCTGACCGACGGCTTTCGCGGTTAAAACACAACTAACTCTCTCATATCCCGCCAAATTGCAGGTCTTCTAAGTTATCCCACACTTCAAATGCTTGGAGTAGTCACGTATTCCCACTTATGGCATAAAATGTCACATAAATCCAAACACCATTAATTTTAAATTTATGTTGTTTGGCAAAACCGAACTAAAAAATCAGTCCACTCACAGAGTTAGATTTTTTACTGAAAATATTGTCCAAAGTAAACCTATCCGGATGCAGTACGTGAACTTGCAGCAAACATGGTTTGTAGCAACAAAAGGCAAATAGTTCATTTTAAGTGGATACCTAAATTATTATTTATAATGTAATTCGACAACGCGTTTAATGATTTTTATCGCTTTAAAATTTAAGTGATTTTGTAGTCTACTTTTCAGAATAATTTCATTCATTTTCAACTCAATCCCATATCAGCACTACCTATTAATTCATTAGAGTCCCTAATAAATTAGATCGTATATAAATTACGTTATTCTCATACAAATAAATCCTTGTATATCATGGTGTAAAACTTGTATACTCACAGTAACTATACTGTGGCTCTAAGTTTTACCACACGTTAGGGTTGGAACGAAGTCGTTTCTTTTATAATTCTAAATTATGTACGAAAATCAAAACTTCCTTACTTTAAAATTGGTGGAATATACAAATAATGTCTGCAATTTAACTTTGTTTATATACGACATAAAATTACATTGGCCTGTGCTGTAACAAAACAACACAACTTGGCCATAACTACAATTTAAACGTTAGATATTAGTTCAAAGTTTATTAAATTGTATTACGTAAGTCTAGGTTCGAATCGCTGATAATATTAGATACTCAAAATTACATTATCAGAATGATTCAAATGACTCAATGTTCAATGTAAATAATATTAATCAAACTCTATATGAATAACTATTATCTTTTGTGCTTTCAATTTTTAATTGTCTACTATGATGTTTAATTCATTCTAGTTTCCCCATACAAAACTATAAGGTTCTTATATCATTTTAAACTCTTGTCAACCCTGAAAATCAATATGTGTTAATATATTTACACGTAGACTAATTTATGCGTTTAAATAATTTTTAAGAAACATAACGTTTGTCAACGCTCTCAAGAAAGTACTTCGACACTGAGTTCCGACAAAATAAACTAGACGAGTAAAATAAAATAAACCAGGCAGTAAAGTATAACAAATCTATTTAGAACAGTGGATTTAATTATAGACTTTATTACTTTGTAGTTAAGGTTCCCTGTGAAACTACATACTGCTGCTCGTCAACATAAGCGTACAACTTCTCACGAACTAAACTTTCCGTAAATCAAAAGTTAATTTTAAACCCTCATGAAGACCAAATAAAGATCAAAATATAAAATTCTCTTACATCTGAATAAAACAGGAAACGCCACCCACGATTATATAGGTAATCCGAACATTGCATGCTAAGTACATGTAACGAACGTTATGTGTATATAACGTTGGTTACAATACTTGAGCATGGAATATCTGCAAGCTATAAAATCAGAAATGAGGAAATTTGCTGAAATAGGGCTCAAACGCTAACTAATCAAGTGTAATAAATATGCCCTACGTTCCATCGCTTATTTACATAAACAATTAAATTAATTCCTTATTTAAATTAAATTTAAATTTAAATTAAATCCTTATAATACACCTTAGGGTTACTGGCACTAACCTCCCGGTCTACTTTCAGAATTTTGCATTTGATTCAGCCGCATTCAAACCTTCAGCTGTAAACACTGTAATTAAGTAAAACGATGTACGAATGGCACAACTCTGTACATACGTGGGTACTTATTATTAGAGATGTACTGGGTATCCGCCGTCCGGCTTTTTATTGTACGAAAATTATAATAGACACAGAGCTTGAATTTACGGTGAAGGAAAACATGCTGATGCAACTGGAGTTTTTAAGGGCATTTTCTAGTGCTCGCCTAGCTAGCGACCACCCTGAAGTTGAAAATCTGTCGCCAAGCCCTATTAATGTGTTCCGTCACCTGCACTTGAAAGTCAGTTCTAATGTAGGTTTGACATATTTACCATCTTCAATAGTCTTCAACCACTTCGTTGTTTAAGATCAGGCAATAAATAGTGTTCAAACGCTAATCTTTCGAATTAATTTAAAACATAATCGAAATTTTAAATATTCTTAACATAAACTATCATTTTAGGTAATGAAAAAATTTTTGTTAAACAAGTGCTAGTCTCGAATTAGCTATCAGTTTGTTCAGAACTGAGTAACATAATTTTATTTATATCAATTAATTATATTTCCGGGATAAAAGTAGCCTATATTACTCTCCGGTCTATATACTATACCAACGCAAAAGTCACGTCATTCTGTTGCTCCACAGCGTGAAAGAAGAACAAACCAACAAACACACTTTCGCATTTATAATATTAGTAGGATAGTTGGATAGTTGGGTAGTTGAATAGGTGGATTAGTTAGATACGGATGGATTAGTTCATAATCAGACCCTGCACAAAACATTTACAAATAAAAGTAAAAAGGTATGGCGCTAATTGGAGAGTTCCACTTCACCAAATATGAAAATTAGCATCCACTCTAGGCTAAGCCAAAGCTTTTTGATAAGCTTAAGTACACGATAAGTTATCAAACCTTAACCTATCAAGAATAAATACTATGATTACGTTAGTAGTCTATTGCTGTGCTACCGATAATGTATGCATATGTATGCTGAGATCGCCACTTTAACTATTTAATATGACCACAGATATACCAAAAACCAAAGATTTGTTATTAAGCTTACTTATCAATCACATTAGTCTAATTTGAAGTAGTCAGTGAAATTACTGGGCTTATGAGACTTAATACCTAATGTCTCAGGGTAACGCACTGTAGTACCAATCAGACCTTTGTGGTTCAATGTTTTGAGTGGCAATGCAATTGTTATGGAATGGCGTATACCATCAGGCAAACGACTAGCTCGTCTCAATGGTATTTTTTAAATGGCATTGGAAACTGAACCCTTGGCCCTCTCCACTAAACTGACTACAACAATCTACCCACCTTGAAGACCTGCAACGCTTCACTTGAATTCTCCAAATGAATCATCTGGCGTAAATATTCGACCCTTATCTCTACTCAACATGTAAGGTTATTAACACCTCCACACAATATTCAACTTTAAGCTTAAGTGCTAGAAGTCAAATTTGTATTAATAATTGATAATTCTAGCAATGTATTAAACTTTTGCATTCGTCGTGCTTAATATGTGCAAGTGTGTGTTAAATGACCTGAAGGTAATCGTTGACTTTGTGTAAACGCTGTAAAAGAAAATGATGAAGCATTTTTCTGATATTTTTCCTTGCATTTTTAGCTTTGAATTGTTAGAAAACCTTCTTAGAATTTAATTAAGTTTGAGTACAAAGTAATACTTGAAGTCTCAGAGAGGTTCGTCAGAGCTAAATGCTGTGGAACGTCTTATTGACTGTAATGCTGCATTTAGTCAGAAAGTGAAACTGAATTGGAATAGTCTGCGTATCAGCTATGTCTTAGAAAACTTTTTATACCTACTATATAGGTTAGCTTTTGAAAGAAAGAAAGAAAGAAACAATTTATTCTTTTGTGCTCTATCTCACTTGATCTAAGCTACGATGTGGTCAAAAAAGGTCAATTTGCTAAGCCTAGGTTAGAGCTGTTCGAGGGTGGTAATTTTGAACTCGCCAGTCAATGAATAAGCCATCGGCATTGAACGGGTTTACTAGCAACTATCCGGCGAATTTACTAGTTCTGCTAGCAACTCTTTCAGTGTAATCATATCGACTAGCTAAATGAACATGAATGAACCAATTTCAATGTAAATATATACATATATGAGCAGGGTACATCGATCTAAATATCTAGCAGAGTATAACGAAAAAGAACATTGTAACTAAATTAGAGTATTTTTAAATTTTAACATACAAGTAAAAAGAAAATAAAATTACAATTATCTTTTTTTAAATTAGATATTTTAAAAATGTTCTCTATTAACTTAGATCTATGTATTTTGTTAAGGTGTATAAAGTTTCATTAAAGTTTAAGTTAGTTTATGACCATAGCTGTTCCCGTCTTGATGTTTTTCTTTATCATGTTTATATCGTTAATTTCTATTAATATATGACCTAATCTTATAAGAGTATGGACCACGTGGCCATAGAGTGTAAAGAAACAAAAAAAAAAGTTTCATTGAAACCTGTTAGTTCATTTCGGAGGACTTAATGTTTGTATGATAAACCGTAGGGCGGGAACGCTCTTAAACTCGCTGGCTAATAGCTAATAAACTTGCTCGATTTGAAAGCCTTTAAAAGTTGCTATAAACGTTTCAACAATGCACATAATAAAATTATGAGCATACTCGCGGCTGCACTTCACAGAGAAATCTGGGATACTATTGTGTCGGCGTTTGCATTGAAAAAGGCGAGTCAATAATAAAATAGATGACAAAAATTCCACAAATCTGACAATATGAAATCCGAGGCCTTTCATTCTTCGGATATCTCAATAATATCTTCGTACAATGCCTTTTCAATAACTGTCGATACACACGGCCGTCCGTTTTGGCTAGCAATGTATATTTTAGTTTCTCTTCTGCTACAGCTGATGTAAGCGTTTTTTTATTTAATCGACTTCCGAGAAAGGAGAATGTTCTCAATTTGGTGTGTAATTTTTTTACAAATGGAGCAGGGATTCCATGTATTAGCTTTAACAAACAAAAACATACAAAGTTTACCTCTTAATTTTAATTTAATGTTATTGTATTACATTATCAGCCTCTTACGCTCCCACTACTGGGATACCGGCCTTCTCTCAGAGAGAGAGGTATGGGCCATAATCCACCACACGCGGCTTGGTGGATGTCACATGCCTCGAGTTTTTGTGGTTCTTGAACATGCGAGTGAGAGTAATCCGCACATAGCTTGATATAAGTCATTGGTGCGGGCTGAGTTGAGATTCGAACTATGGTGCGTCGGATTGAAAGTCGCACAAGTTCCCGCTCGCCCCAACTAGCTTTATTGTATTAGTAAGTTTAGATTGTCACAAAAAACATGAACAGTTATAAAATGTTAAATTACTAAAATAAAATTATCCCATAATTTTTTTGCCAAAAATCCCTTCATCACTTGCTCAACACGAGAAATTTCAAAAATGATTAGTACCTAAGTCTAAAACCCATTGTAGGTAGATAATCCAAACATTCTAGCTTTGCACTACCAGTTGACTGAGTATTCACGAGTATGCATGCTGGCGGCATCACCACGTAGGATCGCAATGCTAATCTGTTGAGCCAAAGTACAACCATTTGGGTTACGCGTCGTATCAACCAGAGGCTCCGACAAATATTGTTATATCACGAACATGTTCGGCAAATTAGTCCCCTATATATCACTTATACCTATATCTATAAATCGAAGAGCTCTCTGACCTCTGCGTTAAATGAGATTTTGGCCGGCTTTTGAAATATCGCATCATATCCTGAGTGTCGAGCGTTTAATTCATGGGACACGTGAGAAGTTAAGTAGATGGGATAGTGTATGGTAGGTTTTCTATGCTTGTCCAATAATGAACCTAAAAAAACTCGAATGCCAAACAATGACATCAATAGTGATCCGATCGCCAACCAATGACATGATTCGAAATAAAATGTGTATCTATATCATTGGTTGGTGAGCCGCCGAGTTTGTTTACATTATTGGACAACTAAGAAAATCTCCACCATACTTTTAATGGACATGGCGGCTCGGTTGGTTGTAACCATCGAGGTGCTAGCACCGAGAGATCAAATACTGTACTACACGATTTCACAAAAATGTCGTGACCTGTCATTTTGATAAATGTTGTAATGATTTACAACCCTTACATGATTCCGAGTGACATTGGCTAGGGCAGTCGTGTTTTTAATTTATGTAACTTTTGTTACATCGACTTGTTAATTTTTTTTATATTATTTATTTAGTTTTGTACCTATCTGGTTTGTTTGTGATAGAAGCGTTTATATTTTTGTGCATACAAGGTTGTCGGCAGCTGAATTACGAACTGAGAATTCCTATCTACAATAAGTTTGAAATTCCAGTGAAAGAAAAAAATTGGGATTATGCTTTGCAATGAAGAGTCTGTCTATCTGTATGACATGATTTACTTTATAAAATATATCTTCGTTCACATCATTAATTCTTTCAAAGTCTACTAATAATGTTGATATTGAAGGTCAATCGTCTGTCAAATAATTATATCAATAACTGAACACCTTTCGCAATGGTCAAATGAACTTTGAAAGTCAAACAATAATCGAAGTCAGAAAGATATGAGAAGTTACAAAGTCCAAAGTCTTTGTGCATTGAAAAAATAGTCGATTACATTTGTTGAAGCCTCTTTGACAATTAGCTAGTTTTGTAACGAGTGTGTGTTCTAGTTACTGTTTACCTTAAGAAGAAATTCAGCCGTTTAACTAGAAAAAAACTAAATCATATTTGATTACTAGTTTATTTATTGTCTACTTACTAGCTGCTGCCCGCGGTTTCCCCCCCGCGGAAATATTGGATTTCATGGTTTTGTTTTTTTTGCACGGAACCCTAATTTTTTTCTAAAATAAAAGTAGCCTAAGTTACTCCTTGTAACATAAGCTATCTGTCAGTGAAGGTCCCGTTAAAATTGGCCCAGCCGTTTCGGAGATTACCCGGAACAAACAGACAGACAGACAGACAAAAATTTTATAAATGGTTGTTTTGTTATAGGTACCGTATATATTTTCATATGCATTTAGTAAAAAGCTGTTATTTTGGTATTACAAACAGACACTTCAATTTTATTTATCTGTATGGATTAGTAGGGTAGTACTATACGAGTAGCAATGCAAGTAGCTCGACTACAGTAAACATGGCACACAATCAAAAAATGAAAATTAACTGGTTCAAAAGAATTTACCTTTGGAACTAGTAACTATAGTAATATATCTTCATACATTGCCCCTAAGGGCTAAAGCAGACGTGATTTGGGTCCAAATTTTCCACTCCTTTTTTTCATGAATAAAAATGTCAGCACGTTTAGGCCATTGATGATATTCATATTTTTTCATACTCTTCAGAAGTCACGTTTTTAGAAAGCATTGGTGCATTGAGTACTATGTATTTCTCAATCTTTAAATAAATACTTTGAAGCGATACAATTTGTTTGCCCATTATTTTTAGTTTATTTTGGACTAGATTGCGCTGACTGATTATTTGCACTGACCCAAGTTCGACCACCTTCTGTCTGTGAGAGAGGCCTATGATCTGCATTTGACGTCTTTTCGATGTCACTTTCAAAGACATGTGACATCTCCCAAGCTGCTCTGGGCCATCGTAGTGGATTATGGCACATACTATCTGAGAGAAGACCTGTATTCCAGCAGTAAGAGCTTGATGGTCTGATGATGGTAGATTGAAGGTAGTAAACTAAGGCTAGAATATAATACCTACCATCGAATCGTCGTGACGACCGACAAGTCGCTATCGTACGCTATCCACTTTATCAGCATCCAGCACGTAAATACCGTTTACAACATTAACTCTGACTATATAAATCACGTTATCCGCGCAAATTCCAGCATCTATTGTTCCACAATGTTCAGAACAACTAATAGCTTCGAACAATGCCGAGTTTCGAATCACTTAGACAATCGACGCACACTTGGCCGCGCTGTTTGTGGTGGCGTCATAGTGTATTTGTCTGATAATAAAGTAGTTGGAAAGTTTTTTGTACTGGCATCTATTATAGGGTGCTTATAGGCTACTTATTGTTGATTTTTCCTTGAACATTTAGAGACGAACTAGCATTCGTATCGTAAAATGCGAACTCCAACATAACTGAGTTACCACCTGGTAATTTTTTTACAATAAATAAGTTAAAACGTCTAAGGTAAGGCTAATAATTGAATGATAAACTTCGCCAACAACATAGTTGGACAGGATAACACCATGACCCTGGAATGAGCTGAGAAGATTCACCAGCGGCCATTGCTTTAATCTTTTCAAAATTTATCAAAATTTTCTTCTTGCCTCATGTTCTCGCAGGTAATAAAATAACAGTCTCCAACCCCAAAGTTACCGTCAAGTACGCCCGTACCTGACTGCACGTAACTTAAATTACTTTATTACTTCGCTTCAGAACTTGAGTCTTCCTTCACTCTTCCGTTATTAAGCTACTGTGCTTCTGTACATGGAGAGTTCATGTAGTTTTAACGAAGATTTAGCTTAGAATGTGACTGGAAACGGCTTTCTTGCGATAGGATTATAATTATTACTATCTTATAACCTACTAGGATATGCCCGCGGTTTTACCCGAAAAAAAAATCACGTCCATCTGTTGCTGCATTGCGGCTTGAAAGGAGGACAGACCAACACACCAACAAACACACCAACAAACACACTTTGGCATTTATAATAGTACGGATATATACGCATGTTCTATGTATGTATATGACCATCAGAACTCCTTAAGGGTCAGGATAGGGCGCGCCGCTATCCCGCTCGCGCATCTCAACATTTTTGAAGATTTATGCCAAATTGCATTCAGTTGAGTTGCTCGCAATACAATTGCAATTACAGAGGTGCGACAAAACTATCATTATGATCCGATCATGTTTTCATACATGAAAATGCGCAAAACATAAAATCCCATCTTGATTTGGTTTGAAAACTTGAATGGATCAAAATTAAATCTATGTAATGTTATTGCCAGCAACTTCACCGAATGTGATTTTTATGATAATACTAAGGGGTTTTTTCACGACTGCAAAAAAAAGATTCTAATGTTGTTATTAGGTTTCATATATTATGCATGTGAGTTTCTTTATTCAACCATAACTTTTAAATGCCTGAACGGATTTGGAGGTATCGTTAGACTCCTTACATCATCCCGAGTGACATTGGATAGGGCAGTCGTGTTTTTTATGTAACTTTTGTTACATCGAATTGTCTTCAAAAAAGTAGAGATGCGCGTGCAAGATTGCGGCGCGCCATGTTCTGCCCCTTAAAGGATTCTTTTTACAGGATCTTCCAGTGAAGCCCACCTCTTTACTTCACAGTTTTCTTGCAAGAATATAACCGTTTTACTCATACACGGGCCTCTTAAATTGGCATTAGCCTCAGCGCCCGCTCCCATATATTATGTTAACTGCGCCAACTTACGGGCCCCACAGGATTTATACGGCGTATGGATTTTTATAGATTTTTGAAATATTAATATTTACGAGGGTTTATGGTTTCGAAATATTAACATTTAATAGCCCGTTGCTGGTTTTTTTAATATTCGCATAATTTTGATTGTTTGTGTTTGTGTATACAGTTTACGTTTGAATCTGACGCACCAGTCAAATACACTATTGACATAAATGTTAGTCTCGTTGTGGCATTGAAACCATAAGCGTTATATGACTATCATCATCATCACCTATATTACGCTCCCAATGCTGGGATACCGGGCTTCTCTCAAAGAGAGTATGGGTCATAGTTCACCACGCCGGCCCAGTGCGGCTTGGGAAATGTCGCATGTTCTTGAATTTTGTGGTTCTTGAACATGCGGGTTTCCTCACAATGTTTTCTTTTACCGTTTTAGAGCAAGTGTGATAAATCCCTATATAATTAATTGGTTTGGGGCAGAGTAGAGCTATGGTGCGTCGGATTGAAAGTCGTACAAGTTTCCGCTCGGCCACAGTCGCTCTGTGACGTTATATGTTAAAGTATATAGAATTACTTGAACTCCGACAGATGCTGTCGATTATTACTCAAACAAGAACATTCTGATTGAGCTTATTATTGAAATAGTAACTTATAAAGTTTCAAGAAGTAAAAACAATATTTTTTTTTTATTAAAAACAGGTTCATATTTACCTCGACGTCTCGATCAAGTAGGTACCTATTATTAACGTAGTTATGAGAAGACCGGAAACGCGGATCTCAACGTGATAAAATACGAGCGTTAGCAAACGCCCATATTTGTGGTACAAAAGTCTAATAGAATTGTCACAGCACACTACACTAACTATGTATATCCATTGCCTATTCTGAGTATGAACATGATTAAGTTCCTTTCCTAAACAATCTATTCTTGAATCTTACTACAAACTAACCTGTATATTTTTATGCCAAGGCAGCTTACAGATAAACCTTCAAGTTGTAAAGAAATCGTACACTAACAAAATACAAAAGAAAAATCTGTAATATCCCCCAGAGATTGTATTTCTTCAGACACAATAAAATTAAAGGAATAACCGCTGAAAGCACTCGGAAAAATCCAAAAGGATAAGGCAAATCCATTCTGGGCTAATAAGATCAAAGCGACGAGAAGAAACGTTCAATCCAATTAAGTGGATGCAAATTGGTGTGTTTGGTCAGTATTGGAGGAAGATAGAGTGGTCGTCATCAAGATCATTTCGTCCAAGCTTAATACATTACTGCATAGAACAAATTAGAGTTACTACGAGTTTGCAAAGCGGGCTACCTCTGACAGAGTCTCGACTGACATCGAGCTTACAGCTCGTACAACGAATTTTCAACAACTAGTACAGCAAAATTATACCACTTTGGAAAGAGGACATAGAGTCGTTTATTTTAACTATCATGAGTGCTCCCATGGTGCCACAGAATTTTGAATTACTGGAACAACTCCAACTCACTCCGACTCAAGTTCACGCTTCTTTATTTCAAGGAGTTGGGATGGCTTGGGTAGATACTGGCAGTCATAATTATCAGCCTCTTACGCTCCCACAGCTGGGATACCGGCCTTCTCTCAGAGAGAGGTATGGGCCATAATCCACCACGCGGGCCCAGGGTGGCTTGGTGGATGTCACATGTCCTCGAATTTTGTGGTTCTTGAACCCGCATGTTTACGATGTTTTCCTTTACCGTTTTAGAGCGAGTATGAATAATCCGCACATAATTTGATATGTCATTGGTGCGGGCCGAGTCGAGATTCGAACTATGGTGCGTCGGATTGAAAGTCGCACAAGTTCCCGCTCGGCCACACTCGCTCAAAAGATACTGGCAGTAACTCGGAAAAAAAAAACCAGCACCGTTATTCCCATCGGATAAAAAGCCAAGCATGTTCAAGCACGGATCAACGTAATTTTTTTTTCGCAGATATAGTTTATGAACTGGAGAGTAGCATAGGCTTTTCATCCCAAAAAAATGAATTGGGATCGCCACTGGTGAAACGGTGAGCAGAAACTAGTTTTAAATAATATGAGCTTGTTCTCAGCACGGGCAGTCCCCACAACCCTTCCTTCTGAAACACCCCCCTCGGTATATCTTAAAAGCCTTGAGGGTATTTCTAAAACGGTTCGTAGCAATTATCGCCATATCCCTTTCTGTTTAATTAATTTTACAATTTGTACCCAATGGAAACGACCAAGCGATAGATAAAACGTTATTTAATGTTAAAAGTAGACCGCAGTCTAATTGCAGAAGGTCTCACTGGAGTAATCGCTTGGATTTGACAAAAAAGGAGAACAAAATATTCACGGTGGTATAGGTTTTTTAATTTGGAAATTTTCTTGAGTAAGTCTCATTATGAATTGTTAAATAACCGGCTGTAACTCACGTCATTTGTAGATATTTTCGAACTAGGTTTCGAGCGTGTCCGACGACGCTTTTCCTCAAAGAGTGAAAGTGGTGAGAACACAGTTTATAATGTGTGCTTATATAGGTGTTTTCCTCTTAGCTTAATAGAATAGAATAGAAAAAAATTCAACACACACAGTGAAACATAGAAGAAGGTGTATATAAAATACTATGAAAATAACATACATAATTTAAACATGACCACAACATGACACATACAAAACAAGTAACAAAGTAGTGCAAAAAAGCGTGGCTCAGCAAAAAACTGATTGTAAAATTCAAAAGCCTGCGCGGCACTGCAATGTGCTGTTTACCCTGATACATTAGGTATTAACCCTCATAAGCCCAGTAACTACACTGGCTACTTTGCTAATCAAACCGGAACACAGTAATGCTTGCACATTACTGCTTGGCGGCAGTCCTTCCTTTTTTGGAAGTCGGTTAAAATATATTTTTCCACAATAAAATTATGTCCGCCAGCAATTGAACCCCAGGAACAAAGTTAAAAAAAACAATGGGACAAAAAGTAACTACAAGATTCGATTGTGAAGATCTCTGAGTAGTCTGAAAGTTTCAAGACCTCTTCGAAAGACGTAAACACTGCTAAAACTATGAAGTTTGGTTTAAAATATCTTGTGAAATTCTTTAACCAACGAAGGTGATTTTAGAAGTTTCGAGACGAAGCTCGAGTGATTGGAAAATAATCGGAAACAGCAATGGCGGCTTATTCTGGGAGAAAAAAAAACTGGAAAAAAAAGAAAACGTTTTTGTGGAAAAATATATTTTTCTAGATATGCTTTTATAAAATACATACTTAGTTGGTACTGTAATCTCTTGGTCACCTTCCGGCTCCATCATCAGGACCCTGGGCATCATCTAGGATCAGAGTACTTGTAAAGACGAAGCAAACGAGCAAACACGATGGGTTTATATCTTTTCATTACATAGTTCCTATGGCCACCTTCCGGCTACATCATCAGACCAGGGCTGTGATATCATAACATTGCATTGTCATTTGATTTACGTATGTTAAAATTTCGGCTCAATCGAACAGCGGGAAGTGAGTTAAATTTAGCATGCAAGATTCGACCTAAACAAACAAACAAACATATATCTCAAAATCTTATAATATTAACCAAAAATTGTGGTAGTTGTGTGAGCTACCTCTCTAGGTCGATGGTGAAGTAGGTTAAGTAAGTATTTTTATTCTATACATACCGTTATTAGATAAAAAATGTTTCAAAATCCAGAATACGACTTTCGCACCGTCAGGTTATTGGCTTCAAACTGAAGCAGCATTTCCAATTAAGTTTTTCCGTTTGGATCTGATTTTCCCAACATTTTCTAACAACTCAGAGACAAGATACTTTCTGTTAAATTTTAGATGAAAAGAATAGTGTTTCTTTTCCAATGGATAATCTTTTTTCACTAAAGTAAGAAGTTAGGTGTATAAGTAAAGCCGCACATTGGGCTACTGAACACAGCCATTACACGCAGATGTGGTAATACTTTTGGTATCTGTTATCTACTATTATTATCATAATTTATTTTTATATTGGTAATAATAGGTTCATGTTTGACCACAGTTTTTACCTGATGGTAAGGTTACTATTACTGTATTGTGATCTTTTATAGAAAAATAAAATTGACAGTTTGAATGGTTAAAAATTTAAATTAGAGATAGGTAGTTCTTGATTTTTTCGAAAATGAAACGAAGCCGAATTTACTTTGTTCAATACTCCTTACCCTAAGACATTAGGTATATTAAGTCTCATTAGCCCAGTAATTTCACTTACTTATACGTTGCTCATCAAACTGGAACACAGATAATGCTTGCACATCACTGCTTGGCCGCAGACTGCTGAATACAGAATGTCGCAGGGTAACGAGCTCATGGCAGTGCCACTCAGGCCTTTTTTATGTTTTAAACTTCTCAGTGGCATAGTTCCACTCCTTATGTTATCGTTAACGTCCTTGGCATGTTAACAGAATAAGGCCATCTTTAGATGAAGATGATTTATTTAATCTTTCGCATAGATGTGACTGAACTGAAACAATTTTGTATAGGATATCATTAAATCCTGCTCTATCCCTTCATAATTATCGTCCAAACGCACATACCAAAACCAATTCAAACATATCAAAGATAGACTAAGGCTAAACAAGATTAAATTCAAAAGCGCTATTCAAGTAGTCAAGCCCTAGGCAATGTTCAACAAAGCACTTTACTAACAAGATAACACTCGTAATTTGACTTAACGTGATATATAAAAGTCATACATGACGGCCATTTCAAAGGATAACGACTTGTTGTAACAAGCCGTGGGCACTGGTTCTCAAACTTTCAGTTAAGAGGCGAATATCCACGCGGTAAATACCGCGTGCTTGCCATCTCTCACGTCATTTAGTTTGATATTTAAATTTTACTATAAGCTGATAGACTTTATTAATAAATTATGAACTTAATATAGTAAGGATATTAAATTTCATACATGCATTGACAACTTTCTAAAACGCACCTAACAAATATAAATGTTGCTTCAAGTTACAAGAAAACCGCTTAGTTACGTAATGTCATCAAATATGTTACTATACATATAACATATAATATAACGATATACTTTTTATTCATTTTTGGGATTGTTTTATGCAAGTAATCTCTACCGGCTTTTATCGCGTATCATTATTTGTAAAGTTTCCCAGAGCGGTAGAACAACAAATCTTTGGTTTTCTTTGATATAATATCTATTAGGAAATATATAGAAAATCCTTTTAAAAAAATTTATCCACTTCCTTTAACCACGCCTTTATATGATCTTCCGGCCTGTTATAAGGTACAAAGTCAGTCAATGTCTTCTGTCAACTTAACAACTACCCACATATATTTCCCTGTAACGTTCATACCACAGGGTATTAAAATAATTTGTTGAACTATTATAGCAGACTTAACCATCTGACCAGATTAAAGTTCCGTCAGTCTTTTAATCCCTACGTAGCCTTATTGATACTGGCTTCCGAGAAAGATGTAGTAGTATTAAAAATCGTTTAACTGTTCATTGTGAGTAAAACACGGAAGTCTTTTGCCATTCCCTCTTTCAACTATACTGTCGTCAATCGAGCTGAAGAATTATGTCGCCTTTTTATGTCCTCTCATTACCGTTACTCGCCAATGCCATTAGAGTTCTATATTGCCCCTTTGAAACTGTCACTTTTTGGGGGAATTATCGCACTTTGGGAACCACTGTCTAAGGGACAAAAGTTATTGCGGTTATTTTGAAGATATGAGCTCAAACAAAATCTAGAATGTTAATACCCTTTCTGCTAACAAAGGTAGCTAATATCAATTATGTAGGCGGAGGTGAGATAGGAAATATCATAGGGTTGGCTGATGTTACCTTATGACTGTATACTCCGATAATTCCAATATCAATATTGCTTTAGACATTTCATTGATTCTTAGTTGTGTGGATATTGTTGTAGGTAGTCTGATAACTACTTATATAAATAGTGGAAAATGGAAGTACTGTTTAATCTTCTTTCTGAAACACTCGAACTCTACAATACACTACAATAACTTTAATACAAAGGTTCTTTTGGGCGTGTGGTGATTTTTTTACGTTGCAAAAAAAAACGCTATTCTCCGCTAAGTATATTTTAAACATGCGCTAGGCTGAATATTCTTTGTGTTTATTCTGCTTTATCATGTGGAAATTCAGCTGTGTTTTATAGCTAGGAAAATCACAGATTTGTTTGTTGTTTCTAACATTACCCAACGACTTAGGCTGAGATTCAGAGACGAATCTAAGCGTGGACTCACGCTTCCATACGTCAAAATTCTATACAGTTTTGACATATGGAAGCCAAAGTCTACGCTTAGAATCGTCTCTGAATCTTAGCCTTAGATATCTAGATTGAATGACATACCTAAATCGAATTATGTTTTTTGATTCATTATTTCTTAAGAGCTATAAAACTATTTTACTTATTATTCTTGATCTTGATAGTTTAGTGTTCCAGATCATGCGACAGTTTAATTATTGGTTAATCTAAAATTATCTTTACAACTTTTGCATCCAATTCCCAAGATCTGTGTTTAAGCTAAACTATCTTAATCAAGAATTTATATAATTCAAAGCAACATTTTCTCAATGCAGACTATTAGGTATTCTCATCCCAATTTGGGAATACGGTAGTCCCAACATGGACGCTGTCGCCGGACGACGGTCGCCGTCTGGCAAGCGAGATTCCTTGGAGTGTCGTTAATGGCTGTGCCGCACTACTGATGTATCGCTTCAGCGATAGATTGGCAGTGCTTTCGAAAAATACTTTATAGTTTTGCTTGTGAATATAGGTACCTCAAGGTCATAGTAGAAACAGGATAGTATGTTATCATCGTATGTTGGCAAGTATGTGTGCGCACCAGTACGTACATCCCACAGTGAAAACATCTTTTGTTTTTGTTGTTGCGAGGAAATCCTTTTGAGATTCAGCTGCCATGCGGAGCAGCCCGGTTATGTGGGATACTAGTATTAGTAGGCTATAAAAAGCTTTGTTTCTGAGGTTATTGGAAGGAGTCTCAGTGGTTTGGGTTGATCGGTTCGTTGGTATGATCGGAAAAGCAAAAATCCCTTTTTTACCATGTTATTATAATGTTCATAATAAATAGATAAATAATGCTTCACTATCACACAGACATGGCATACAAACTGTTAGGTTTTATATCTATTAGCGTATTTCAGTAGTTGTTCTTCTGCGCTAGTTTCTATTCTATGCTAAGTAGAAGTAGCCTATAATGGACACCAGTACCAATTACGGTTAACCAGAAAAATAAAAATATGTTAATAAAAAAGAAATACGTCAAGGCATATCCACGTCAACTTTCGGCAATAAAAAATAGAAAGTAGTATCATCAGTCGAAAGACGTCCACTGCTAGACATATACCTTCCCCTTAGAACCACCACTTGGATTGTCACTCACCTCGTGAATCCAATGATTCCCCGTGGTTTTGACCAGGAGGCCTAACACCATCTCTTAGAGCAAGGAGTATTACTATAGCCTACATTGAAAATTGTTGTATGAATTTTCAATGAAAGGTTAAAGTAATACTACTCTAAGAGATGGTGGTAGGCCTCCAAGTGGTCGTTCCATCGGTCTTGCTGTACTGTACTGTTCATACCGTACTTATAATTATTATTATAATTACAACGACTAATAATATAAGTTCAAACCACGTCGATAATTGTTATACCTATATTGAATATGTACCTACTGTACTCAATTCGTTCGCACAGTTCGTCATTAGCTTGTACGGAACGTCTAACTTATACAACGGATTTAGGCAGGTTTTCAGGGTCTAAAGCAAAGAGACCTTTTCCATAGTGAATTTAAAAAGTCAATAAATCAAAGTTCGGCCACCTGACGGCAGAGGGTTTTATTAAAAAACTTCCCATTGTTCAAGGATTTTAATTCGGAAATTTTGAGCCGAGCATTCGTAAATTAATTCTTTCAGTCACTGAATGAATAATTCAGGCAGTCACTTGGAGGGATTTCAGGGAATCTCCTTTATTGTGGGATGGAGTGTCGGACTTCATGTTTTCCTAGTACTTTTGAGAGTCTTAAGGTAGATTTCGGACTCGTTAAAGTTTCTAGTATGCTGATGAACTGAGGCTTATGCTTATTCTGTTTAACTAAATGAGCATTTACCGTATACAAGGCGAGTTTTAATTGCTATGTTATCCTGGGAGATGAGAACCATGGTTGCCCACAAGTTGTGAGAACCTCCCATGGAAATACGAAAAAAGAAATTCACTACAAATTCAGCCTTTAAATAATTATTAATTTTAGTCATCATCAATAGATTAAGTTGCAAAGGTATAAAAGAAAATAAATACTGTATCACTAGGTAATAGCTTCTATTTACCACAAATAATATGTATACGAATACCTACGCTCATTTCGTATCACATTGCTATCTTTTAAACCAGTTTAAAGCGGTTGTAACTGGTTGAAAGCGGATATAACCAGTTGAACGCAGATATTTTGAGTATTTTATTGACAGTAGTCATGTAGACGCGTTTTACTGTTCCACGTTAAGCTCGTCACGTGTCATAAAACAAGGGTTTTAATTTTATGACCCTTCATTTTATGAGAGAATACAAGTGTTATTTGACTAAATGAAGTAGCTACCTATGCGTAACGCAAAACATGTTACTAATAATATTAAATTAATACTAACTTGGAATGAAAACTGCTAAGAATATATCTATAGGACGTTTTTATAATTTACCATACAATTTACGGTATAATTTTTCGGACGTTACAGTAGTCGTCATACAACAGGTAAGGTTAATATATGAATTATGACCGTTCACATAGACTTTACCAGCAAAAAAAAAACAGAAGTATAGGCAAAATTTTATAGAAAAGACTAATGTATAAGATATTATGAAAAGAATTTGACAAGAATTATAGTCTACTATGTGATATTCTGATGTATAATTTATATTACTGTAAAGTTTCATCAAATTACGTTAAGTATTTTTTGCGTGAAAGAGTAACAAACATCCATACATCCATCCTCGCAAACTTTTGCGTTTATAATACGAGCTAACGCCCGTGCCTTTGCTCGCGTGCGGAATTAGTATACAGCCTGAGTTTATATTGGTATGTTATCCCAAAAAGGGGGTCCGGGAGGTCAACAACATTTGTTTTACGAGTTTTTGAAATTCTGAATTTTTCATTAAAGAAAAGAAATTTAAAGTTTACGTCTAAATCCTACTACAGAATTTCGGGCAGCCCTAGAGCAGCTGATTCACTTGAACCATATTGAACTTTGTTAAATGATGAGGTTTATTACAAGAAACTTAGATACAATTCCAAAAAAGGCCACACACTTCATTTTAGAGGTCAATTTTATTTGCATGGAACTTTTGAATGAGGTATTTCCAAGAGAGATTCTCAAAACATGCAGTCGATATCCATGGTCCTAATCACCTCCTTCCAGGATAACATTCCAATTCAAGCTCACCGTGTATGTGTTATTCTGATGTTTATGCTATATTACTGTAAAGTAGCATTAAATCTGGTGACAAGCATCACGCCTCTCCAATACCCATACCAATTACATTGCTATGTAAAACTTTTATGATCTTTCAGGGCACTGCCATTGACTATCCCAGTGGCATTGCAACGGGTTCACCATCCATAAATACCTTTATTCAAAGCCTTCGTTTCGTATCATATAATAAATACATCTGTCTATTAACTCCGTCCTGAATATTTATGGTCAGTAAGTACCGTCATTTGCAAGATATTAATCCGACGAGATTAAAAGAAGCTATTAGATGGATATTGCGTTTTTCACTAAGGTCGTGTTTCACAACCTGATAGATTTTACCTTATGGATAGCATGCTTTAGTTTAGCTTGAGGCTTTTGAGATCATTTAAAATCAAGTAACTAAGCTCATTGGAAACGATAATCTGGTTCACTCCAGACTCTAGAGAATTGTCGCAAGGTTGCCAGTCTTTCTGTCGTTTACTCTACACTACTTTACTTATACTACTTTACTTTTTTTTCTGATACATTTTGGGTAGTGTGCTAATTTGGTTCCCGTGTCCCCATTTCATTATGAGACGACCAGGAGTGCGGTAATTCAACATACATTTATGGTTGACATACCTCCTGGCCACACCAAGCGTTTTGAGAAAGCGTTCATCATGCTGACAGAGGAGTAGAATTCTATGCCGGCATCTGTATTTCCAGTCATTTTGTCGGGGAGTCTTCAAGATACGAGAGAACAGGACGTATTTTCTGGGCAAGTGTGCTACACCATCGAACAACGTTATTGCATCGTCGTTGAATATCGGCATTAGCTCAATTTTCTTGTCTATGGGCTCAATGAATCAACATTACGCACGATAAATAACTTTACATCAATTAAAACATCTAAAGTTATTGTTGTTGGATTTGTAATTACCAGAGTTTACCATTGATGATACAAAAGTGGTGCAAGCGTAGCGTGTATGATACATTGAAAATATTTAAATCCATCAAATACTTTATCAAGAACTGGTAAAACAGAGTCAACAATTTTATACCTTGGATTTTGAAGTACCAACCCGGAATGGGTTTGTTAAGTAGGTTAGCTGGAAAGGTTCTGTTCTTAGAAATTGCTTTGACCCATTTCATTACGAGTATTTGGTTATCAAAAATAGCCCTGCTTTTATTCTTTCTGATGGCTGAAAGAAGGTGCCTTGTTTTTTTTATTTGGCTCGAGAATTAAAGTTTCAGAAATCCTTGATGTTAAAAAGGAACGGTATTTTTTTTCATATTTTTTATTCTGTTTGATAACGAGACGAACTTGTCGTTTGCTGATTATTTCCAAATAAAGTTTCTTTGAAATGTGATTTTATTTTGTTAAAATTATTTATAATGTTTTCTAGTTTAAATCTTTATCTTTAGTCATTATTGATGATTATAAGTATTTTAGGCCGTGTAGTCCCACCTAAGAATGCAGCCTGCGATCCCATCTCTTCCCGTGGGTACAGAGAGAGAATGGGCAGCAGCATTTTCCTCGGTCAACCTCATAATCTACCACGATGCAAAATCCCCCCTTCATGGGGAAGGCCGATGTTCAGCATTGGTCTTCTGGTTGGGGATGATTAATATTCTTTTACAGTTAATAGATCTGCATTTGGCCACTCGTCCGATCTCATGCGACAATGCGGTCAAAGATAACTAAAATAACCTTACTGTTACTCAAATCTATACAATTGTATAGATTTTAGGTGTATCATCAACATCTACAAGAACTTAGCTCTGCAATGGTTCATAATATTAAACGATTGATAATGATTATATAATAACTTATAATGATTTTAGTGAGAGTTTACATTTTAATAGATTGTCTTTCCGCACGCAGTTCTCGAACGAACTTACAAAACCTACTCTTCTTCTAAGACCCTGTATCCCATTCATTTGTGGTCGGCTTTATATATCCTTTTTTCTATTGAGCGCGGTTTTTTCTAGCGCTGGTGTCATGTTTTGACTCCTTCAAGACTTCTCGGCAGCCACGTGGTGTGGTCTTGCGCATGCATGTTTCTTCATTGGCCTAAGACGAGCTTCATGTGATTGTCCGTTTCTGAACGTGCCAACTTTAGTTGACTATAAAAAGTTTATTTCCAAAGTATTCCCTGAACTTAAAGCATTAACTGTTATTATCTAAAACGGTATCAAAGACCAACTAGAGGTAGCTAAGTGCTGTGCGCTAATGGTTCGAAACTTTCGCTGTAATTTGCTAGCGCAGGGTGTGTCACTTGGTACTATCGTGTGCAAACGTAGGTATTATGTTAGAGTTAGTAAATTGATAAAATGTACTAGAACCACACAGGTTCCCACAGTAACCGTGCATTTTCGGGATAAAAAGTAGCCTATGTTACTTTCCGGTCCATAAACTATATCTATGCTAAAAAACACGTCGATCCATTGTTCCGTTGCTGCGTGAAAGGACAAACCAACAAATCAACAAACACACTTTCGCATAATAATTATAATATAAGTAAGATTATATTTAGTAATAAGCAATCTCATAATTTACGAATGTGTCCAATAACTCTTTTCTTACATAATCTATTAAGGCGAAGACACTCTGTTCATGTGTTATTTTTGTGCACTTGTGGTATATTAGGTACACTAGAACTTTCACTCACTACACTACACCAATTGAAACGTCTTAGTTCTTTTTAGTCTATTCACAGTCCATGTGGTAGACAACTGGGTTGCTTCGACGAACACGTGGTGATGAAGTCTTTTCAAAAAATTGAGCATTCCGAGACAAAATAAATTTTTCCGATTCTTTTTTGCGAATTTGTTATTTCTATAAAGTATCTTTTATATAAGTCTTTTTATAAACACTTGGCTATATATTATTTTTTTGTTTGATATGTGAAAACAGGACATTTTGTTTTTAGACAGTGTCTTAAGGAGTTGTGGCATAAAAAATATATAACAGTAAGTGTAACAATGCACCGCTTTGTCGCTTAAAGAAGTAACCAAGCAACTTTTGAAAGAATTTCCGTCCTTCTCAATACTAAAATGTAATGCCAAGTTTCCTTCAAAAGCGACTAAAATACTCGAGTCTCTGAGGTATTAAAATTATCCCAAACTTCCTTTCCAATACAGCTCCATACTTTAATAGGAGTTCTTAATGAATAATCGAGGCAATGGCTTAACTTTATCCAGAGGTCCATATTTGTTGGAAAATAGGACCATATTTTCTCGGAAAATCAAAACCACACGTTTACAATTAGTTTGAAATTCGTTCGGTCTTACCACGATCAACTAAACATGTGTTGAACTGTCGCTTGAAGCTAAACAAGTCTTAGTTGAATATTTAAATATGAATAACCATAAACCTTGATTTTAGGAGTGTCTAACCAACGTCTGTCTCAGTAATTCTGTTGCGATATTTCTAATCACTTTAGACGTTTATCTTTAGACATTGTAAACAGGCGTCTAAAAGTGTTTTTTGTGGTAAAAAGGTTTGGGTCATGCTACAAAAAAATTAAGCACACCTTCAACCTGTGTTAATAATATTACATACATACGTGTCCAATTGAGAACCTACTTTATTTGATATAGGTTTTACAAAATCCACAACAATATTGTTTGGATCCGCTTCAGCTTGTTTAGCTAAGTGGCATATTGGGCCGTGGAAAAGAAAATAACAAAACATTCCTCTATTAAATAGATATTTCATAGTGATTCACAATCAAGTAGGTAGTTACATATTTTTCCTGTTAAGTTCTGTAACGTTAACTTTGTCGTCCACTGACAGTTTAGTGAAGAGATAATATTATTATCATATAGTATTTGTGTAATAGACAATGTATGTCGTATGTAAATGTATAATATGTTTATATAGAAATAAATTTGCCTAGATTCGATTAGTATACGATCTTTGATGAGGAGAAACGATAGGACATGAGTTTTTATAGGCGCTCAGACACGTAGCATCTTTGAGCTCCCAGTTGCGGTTTTTATCAATTACGTATATAATTTTGAGAGCCTGCTCAGACTAAACAACTATAATTGCGAGTTTTGGTGATCGCAATAGTTTTTAGTGGCTGCAATCGTTGACAAAATTAATTCTAAATTGCCACAACTAGCAAGTGACAAATTTGTTGCAGTGGTGTCAAGTTGCTGATTTTCGCAACTGGCAACCTCAAGTCATAGAGCCACTTCACCCCTCCATCTTCCATCCCTCGGAGTGCAGAGTTATTATTGTACTACGTATCGTTGAACTGACTGATGATGATCATGGATTTTGAATCATGGCAACTGTAAACTGGGCATTTTGTTGCTGAAATTGTCAATCATTAATGAAAAATTGTAATGCTGATGGTTGTCTAAAGTCAAGTTGTTAAGTATTCTGACCACCTTAGAATAATGTAAAGTAATGGCATCACTCCAAGTCTAGTAAAAAGTAAGATATAGTCACCGTATAACATAGAAGTACTATAATAAAAACCACAACAAAATACCCCTGATGAATGTCAAGCTTCTTGAAGAATCTTCTACTAATACTACTTCTACTGATCTTCCACTGATCCTCGTACTTCTGATCTGTCCTATCTTCGCTAAGCTTTACTCTGGTAAATAACCTAACAGTGACTTGGCTCGAAACTTTAATCCCTACCCGCTCATGATCTATTGAACGGAAACAGCGTGACTAGCAATCTCTCTGCGATTAGAAAGCAATATTTATACGACCTTTGAGAAGCCGCTCGAAGGTTGTTTGATCGTTTAAGTTGTATTGTTGGTAATTTTGTGGAGGATATCTCATAATAAATGATTGGGTATAATAATGTGTTGTTGTAACTTTTATTTGACTAGATATTACGCTGTGTCTTTCCTTGCACCCTAAGCCGTTTATCTACCAAACTTAAACTCATTCCGAAGCCTTGAAAAGTTGAAAGATAGATATACAGAGTTACTTTCTTAGGCTGATAGAACCTAATTCCAAAGTAAGCAGCAGCAATTTCAACAAAATAAGGATCGCGAAGTCCCAAAAAGTGAAGGCCCGAAAAAATAAAGAAAATTATTTATTTATGTTATTTGGTAACGAGACGAGCTGGTCGTTTGCCTGATGGAAATCATAATGCCAGCCCATAACAATTGCAGTGCCAAAAATAACTTTGAAACACAAAGGCCTGGGTGGCACATTAGATATTAAGTGTCATAAGCCCAGTAATTTCACTGGCTACTCTGCTCATCAAACCGGAACACAGTAATGCTAGTATATTACTGCTTGGTGGCAGACTTCACGCAGTAATACTTGCACATTACTGCTTGCTGCAGACTTCACTTACAAAGAGCTGGTGCCAACCCAGACGGACACTCGCAGAAGAGTTAGTCCTACCACTAACAATTAAGCTTAATGATATTATATACTCTTTGGACCAAAAACGTTCACTATTTCATAAATAGACATTTCACAAACGCTATTCGACTGTTTTCTTTCACGCTGAGTGCCATTCAGACCAAACAGTGAACATCGTCATTAAGTACCATTGAATCGCTTCATTAAACCGAATGTAAAACGGGAACGACTTTAAAGTCCCGATTCCTTTCAATTCAATGTAAGGCTTCCAATTAAATGCAGTTTTATTATGAAAATCGTGAGGAAACGTTTTGTAATGTTAGTATATGTATTAAGAGTTTCCTTTGAAAATTATATTATTTTTGATATAGGGGTGTTTTTTTTATTAATGTAGCTTTTTTATTCATGACAGCGTAGCGTTTGATCGCCATCACTGCACCTGATATTAAGGGACGACGTGAATATGGTGACAACTCTAAATCGAAACTGGCTCTTAAGTGCAACTATTGATAAAAAGTAGCCCATGTTACTCTCCGGTCCCTAAACTATATCTATGCCAAAAATCACGTCGATCCGTTGGTCCGTTGCTGCGTGAAAGAAGGACAAACCAACAAACCAACAAGCCAACAAACCAACAAATACACTTTCGCATTTATAATATTAGTAGGATAGTAGGATTAATAATATTGGTGGGATTCTGCGGAAACAATTTAAAGTGGAAACTTTGATTAAGTATTTATAGAATCACAAAGCACTTCTAAAATAAATTGGGCACAATAGACGTTATAAGGATGCCATCGTAATACCTTGTATATTTAATCCTACGAAGGTGTGTTTGTTGGTTTGTCCTTCTTTCACGCAGTAACGGAGCAACAGATCATCGTGAGTTTTGGCATAGATATAGTTTATGGACGGGAGAGTAACATAGGCTACTTTTTATCTCGGAATAATGCACGGTTCCTGTGGGAACGCGGGTAGAAACCGCGGGTAGAAGCTAGTATGTATGCTGTGTATGTATGAGATCAGAGGAAAAAATGATGCTTGCTAAAGTGTGAAGTACGAAGTTTTGATTAAAACTAAAAGCGTATAGATTTTTGATACGTATCAAAAATCGATACGCTTTTATTTTTAATCAAAACTTCGTACTTCACACCGTGTCAAAAATCAATACGCTTTTAGTTTTAATCAAAACTTCGTACTTCACACTTTAGCAAGCTTAAATTTTTTCCTCCGATCGCAATCGGAAAACACCTTAGGAAGCAAGCAAGGCTAAAGTAGAAACTTTAAGACAACTTTGTCTCGCTTGGGACAAAGTTCAGTTCTTTAGTGTTTGAAATTTTATATCGATGGACTCAACTTACGAGCCCGAAATGGTACATAGTGTAGAGAAGTTACGATATGTTGTGAATACGTAATTTTGTTTCAAATTAGCGTACAATATTATTGGCTACGTGTTCTTCGGTTCTTTTAGGTCGGAGTTCACTAGATGTGAAATGAACGACGTTTATGTGATCGGCAGACCAATTCCCAATCCTAGTTTAAACTGAAGTTAAAATCTATGCTGTTCATCACGCAAATTCAATCCAAGATTTTATATCAGTGGCTCACGAACTGTTCAGTGCTATAGCTTTGACAGCAGATGTCGAAATGCACTGTAACTGACAGTTAAATGTAGTTGCTGAGCTCGGTTCAGGAGTTAAGCCTAACTGAATATTTGAACTTCGGTTCAAAATGATTGGTGGACTTCGACCTTAGACTCTCGTCTTTTGAAACAAAAAATGTAGCTGAGAATTACGTCATAAATTAAATTATTACTTAATGTTAAGGATCACTTCAAACGTGACGTGCGCGGTATTTTCTGGAATTATGTCTAACTAGTAGATGGTTTTTGCAAATCTGCACTAAGGACTCGCGAATCGTTATAGATTCTGAGTGCGACAGTCAGTCTCTTCTAATCAGTATCATCAAGAACGTTCAACATAATTCAAGTGAATCAGCTGATCTAGGGCTGCCCGGAAATTCCGTTGTAGGAATTAAACTTTTCTTCAAAGAAAAATTTAGAATATCGCCCGCAAAACAAAAGTTGTTGACCTCCAGGAGTACATTGACCCCTTTCGGGATAACATACCAATTTAAACTCAGGCTGTCTATTGTCTACAATATACAGACACTATAATCAAGACACTAATCTTCAGAACCAAACGTCTGTGTCCTGTATTTAATTATCTAATTAATTAGCACTAGCTTTTGCCCGTGGTTTTTACCCGGCGCGTTCCCACAGGAACCGTGCATTTTCCGGGATAAAAAGTAGCCTCTATTACTCTCCGGTCCATAAACTATATCTATGCCAAAAATCACGTCGATCCGTTGCTCCGTTACTACGTGAAAGAAGGACAAACTAACAAGCAATAATCACACTTTTGCATATATATAATATTAGTAGGATTATTAAACACTTATGTGTCGATAAATCGGTTTTGAAATCTGTCCCCGATAAACAGACAAACAGGAATCGAAGTTAAAATAAAAGCTTGTTAAATTCAATCGATTCCGGACCGGACACATTTCACTCGTACCCCAATCCAAAAATCTATTCCCATCGATAACTCCCATTTCCCCACACTAATATACCAGAGCAAATAGAAAAAGATAACTCGGCCGGTGGCGAAGACGTCCTAATGGAAATTCTATTCCGCCTTGTCCCTAACACGGGGACTCCACCGTTTATCTTGGGACGTCCGTATTTTACAATTGGAATTTACTGTTGCCAGTGATTCTTACGCTTGGTGTCTTTATCTTCACGTATGTAGAATCAACTGTTGTTAGAGTTGCATTTGGGTCTTAAAGGGTTAGTTAGATACGTAGCATTTATAGTAAGAGAGAAAAGTTTTTCTTACGTAACCAGTCGAGCAGGTTGTTTGCCTGATGGCAAGAATAAATCCAGCCCACACTTGAAGTGTCACTTTGACGTTCGGTGACGCTGTAGAAGTCGCAAGAAAACAGCAAGGTCCTTCAAAAAAAAAAAAGTGTCACTCAGTACTTTGAAGCCAAAAAGCCTGCGCGGCACTTGCGCGCTTATTGCCCTGAGGCATATGGTAACAAGTCTCGTAAGCCCAGTAATTTCACTGACTACTCTGCTCATCAAACTGGAACACAGTAATGCTTGCACATGCTTGCTAGGTAGCAGGCTACACGAGCAAAACGGTAGTAACCACCGAGATGGACACTTGCATAAGAGCCAGTCCAATCACGTAGTGATAACATACTAAAATCGCTTGAGTACTAGACTTGGTTCACAAAAAAGCAAATTAAGTTTTTGCTTACCAACTAAAGAATACGAAAATGTAAAAAAACCCTTTGTTTCTTTACAAAAAAAAACTTCCCAAAAAGCGTCCTTCACTTAAGCAAGCCTTTACACTCATTTTAAAAATACATAATTCAGATCAGAATTAATTCCAAGTAGTTTGTGAATTCGAACGGAGTTCCTGGGAATGCCAGTTGTGAACACGGAATTTCATCAACATAGATCTGTAGGAGTAGATCTTTTGTAATTGTAAGGAATACAAGCAAGACTTCAGTCCATGACCATTGGATAATACCTTTTATTTGATTGCATTAAGAAATTAGAAAAATAATTAAAATTTAAAACACACTTTATGTGACATTTTTAATTTTCATATGCATTTAGTAAAAAGCTGCTAGCTTGATGTTACAAACAGACACCTCAATTTTATTTATTTGTATTGTAAAGAAAAAAATTTGCCCAATAACTGTTAGAACACTTCTTCTCCTAACTACCCTTGTCCCATTTTTACATGGAGTCAGCGCAGGATGTCTAGACATATTACTTTTAGGTTTCGGCAATTTTTTACAACAGGCCGCCTTCCTGTCTCCTTCACTCCTTGGGAAGAGAACCGGTTAGTACAACCATAGAGCAGTTACAAAACATTCTACCTGAATACACATCTCTGTTTACTGTCTGTAGGAAATTAGAGTACCTACCAGGTATGTACCTGAACACGGCTCATTTAAATTTCATATCCAAGTTGCATCCACTCTTATTCCGCCAAGTTTCGCTTCTATATTAGGAGGAGCTTTCTTTATTCCTTCCCATAATTTGCTTACGTAGTTTGCGACTTTCTTCGCAATGGCAATTATTTAAAGTCGCTTTGCAAAAGAGGACGGTAAACAGTTTTGATGGAATGGAAAAATGTTTGGATGAATATTTCATTATTTTTCTTGGATAAATGAAAATGTTGCGCTTATTGTTATTTATTGTTTCTACTTGGAAGCTGTATTAAAACGTGTTCCTAACATCCAAATGATATTATGGTACACCGAATAATGTATAGCTACTCAATTTTATTAGTAACTTAATAACCAAATAAAAATCAAAAACTAAAACAGAACTCTAACTCCTAATATCAATAATAAAAAAAAATTAAGAATATAATTAAAAATAGTTTGAACTATCAGACAACAAAATGGTCTAAAAATAGTTCAAACGATCTTTAATGTCAGGCAGAGTTCCCAAATAAAGTATTTAGTGAAATTTCTCAGCGTATTATAAGACTTGACCTGATATCTACAAAGATAATGGGCGCCGATCTTTGTATTTAAATATCGAGCGAAAGAAAGGAAAGTATTGATTCGTATCTTTTCGTAGAGGCGTACTTTACCTAGTTTAAACAATTAAACAGCTATACCACAACGAAGTGAACCAGTATGCAGTATCAAAGTCAAAGCAAATACAATTTCATAAGTGATTATACCCGTAATAAGGAACGAGGTCATCCATACATTATATTATTAAAAGAAAGAGACAAAAGGCTAGTAATTATTAATTAATATATCTATACAAATAGATAAAATTGAAGTGTCTGCTTGTAATATCAAAATAACAGCTTTTTACCAAATGCATATGAAAGTATATACGGTAGGTACCTATAACAAAACAAACATTTTTCAATTTTTTGTCTGTCTGTCTGTCTGTTTGTTCCGGGACCCATTTTGACGGGACTTTCACTTGCAGATAGCTGATGCTACAAGGAGTAAATTACGCTACTTTAATTTTAGAAAAATATTTAGGGTTCTGCGCAAAAAAATAAAACCTATGAAATCCAATATTTCCACACGGGTGAAACCGCAGGCAGCACCTAGTTTCAATCTAAAAACCGAGTGCGTAAAACACTCGACCTGGTTTTTGGAAAACCCCAGCGGGTTATGAATTGCTGAATGTGAGAGACTATTGCCAATAATTATATTATTTCGTCATATTCAAATTTCTATTTCAAAACAATAGAGGTTCGTTTGATACACGAGATAATAACTTAAGCAGACTTGTTTGGATCCAATCAAATATCTGGTATTAAAAATGCAAAATTAACTATGATTGTATTAATTTTATCACGCACATTAATTCGAACCTTTAAAGATAGTGGAATGGCTTGTTTTTTAATCTTTATATTTTTTAATATTGTCTAGCATTTTATTACAAGTGTATACTTAAAAATAATTGTTTTTATTACAGACGGACCGTCGACCTGGACAAAACCGTGGGAAACCGTTGGATGAAAGAGGCGTGAAGCCGATCTGACCGAGTGCCGAAGTGGCATTCTATGGATTCGGGCGTATGGAACCTAAAATCCACCGCACTTTTAAAAGGATTAGAATTGAACAGTTGAGTATTAGGCAATGTTAAAGACTTAAAATCTAAACTTATCAGGGAAGTAGGTAGATCCTATAAAATCTGTTGAATACTAGCCCAAATAATAAATCTTTTCGCTGCTCCACAAATGAATTATGGAGCCATAAAAATCCCAGCATTGACTTGCACGACACAACCTATCATCCATAATTACACACGCACGTTTTAAGGCCTACACCCACTGGATACCTATCCATTGCAAGCCATTATAGAATACAAATCAAATCAAATCAAATCAAAACATTTATTGCACCTTATAATATTCTTTACAATTTACATAAAAATATATATACATATATGTATGTGTAGGGCAATGGGAGTAGATTCAGCGTGTGCTGCGTACACATTTTCATGTGCACGCAGCGCTGATTTTCAATCTACCCCTTTGCTCGGTCTCTGTTCTTAGCCGAGAAAAAATAGTGCCAGCGGGTCACAGATATGGCAATTAAAAATAAAAATAAAACAAACAACAACTAAAGAATAAAATAAAAAAAAAAAAACAAAGAACTCCTAAAAAGCATAGGTGTAGCCTTTTTACAAAAAGATTACAAAAAAAATTTAGAAAAAAAAAATCGATAATTATGTTGATGACTTAAATGTTTGTGAGAGTGTGCTGTGTGTATATGTATGTATGAGAGTGAGTGTGTGGGGAACGTGTGTGTGAATGTGATGCTTTAGTGCGTATTTCTGCTTGGCTATATTTTAATCTTCCAGTATTTTTAAAGGTTGCCTCAAAATTATGTTTTTGTAATAATAATAGTATTAATTTAAATCTAGTTTTAAATGTACGAACACTTATTTTATTTCTTAATGGTGGTGGAAGATCGTTCCAAATCTTCGACGCCCTATATTTAAAGCAACCCTTAAAACCTGCGGTTCTGTGAATTGGAATGGAAAGCTTATTGCCATGTTTAGATCGCGTGTTTAATGCATGAATATCCGTCATCCATGAAAGTTTTTCGAAGAGGTATTCAGGCCGCTTACTCCAAATGACTTTTTGTGTCAAGCATGCTAAATGAAGCTCTCTTCTGAGCTTCATATTTAGGATGCCCTTGGCCACGAGGTGAGGTGTTATGTGCTCTCTCCTAGGTATGCTAAAACAGAACCGAGTGCACGCGTTTTGCACTCGCTGGACAGCTTTTTCTGTTCCAGCCCATAACCTATGACCATATACCGCACTGCAATAATTAAACGGAGAGAGCACTAACAAATCACAAAGCAGCATTCTCACCTCTTCGGAGATGTGCTTCCTAATTCCATACAAAACTTTTAGTTTACAAAGGTGTTTTTGTGACACAAATAGAAAATTTACAAATGGGTATGCGCACTTCTTGTGACAGTTAAAGTAGTTCAATAAATTAATTGATATTTAATGTATACAAATAAATAAAATTGAAGTGTCTGTTTGTAATATCAAAATTACAGCTTTTTACCAAATGCATACGAAAGTATTTACCTACAACAAAACAACCATTTTGAAATTTTTTGTCTATCTGTCTGTCTGTTTGTTCCGGGTTATCTCCGAAACGGCTGGACCGATTTTGACGGGACTTTCACTGGCAGATAGCTGATGTTATAAGGAGTAATTTAGGCTACTTTTATTTTAAAAAAATAATTAGGGTTCCGCGCAAAAAAATAAAAACCATAAAATCCACAATATCTCCACGCGGGTTAAACCGCGGGCTAGTAATTTAATAAAGTTTATCAAATAAACCCTTGTAGAAAAAAAATTTCAAGTTTGTGACCTTTTTGGAAAGATTATGAAACGGGGAAGATGTTTAAGTAGTTTGCACGTTTAGTGTCGTAGTGTTCTTTAGAAATGCCTGCACATTCCTTGCTTGGCGGCAGATTACACGAGCAAAGCGATGATACCAATTCGGACACTCGCAGAAGAGTTAGTCCTACCACATGGTAAAAGGTATAAGGTTGCAAAATTGCTCCAATTGTATCTGAAAAGTTATATCGATGCAGACGTAGTGGATACACGCCTTTAACCGCCTCGCAATAAAAACAGTAGGTGGTGAGTAAAAAAATCCCTTATTCTGAACACGTAGGGCAATAAAATAAATATAAAACCACAATGATGCTTGACATGATGAAATAACGGCAGCCGCGCGAAATGAGAGGAGTGGTGTCTGGGTGCACGCGAACTGCGGGATGTACTGGCCTTGGTGTCGATAGTTTTCGGAATTTTAATATTAGGTATGACCTTTTTTGTACAAACTCCAGTTCCCGGTGCTCAATTGAGCTGGAATTGTACATATATCTGTAAACTGGATTACAATCTACTATCCTACTAATATTATACATGCGAAAGTGTGTTTGTTGGTTTGTCCTTCTTTCACGCAGTAACGGAGCAACGGATCAACGTGATTTTTGGTATAGATATAGTTTATGGACCGGAGAGTAACAAAGGCTACTTTTTATCCCGGAAAAATGCACGGGTCCTGTGGGAACGCGTGTGAAATCCGTGCGAAATATTTATATATATACGCTAGAATAACATTAGCTTTCTTACCTTCAGCCAAAAAAGTTGAGTAAAACCAAAATTGTCAGCTGGTAAAGTACCTACATATCTATATTTAGCTGAAAGGAATTAAACCATACCTAAATTTTATTGAAATCTCTTTTAAAATCGAAGAATTTTAACTAATTATATCGACATTGTACAACACTAGCAACCCTGAAGCCGCAGGATAATAGCACAATAGTCTCAGCCGAGCTAGACGCACATTGGTGAGTTCGCAGCAGCTAACAAAAATATGATTCCGGATTAAATTTTTCAGCTTATTTTTAGGAAGCCTCAACTTCTAGCTAAAACTCTTATACTACTGCTTATATTAATTTTTGGAAGGTTACTTCGCTGTATCAAAGTCAAATTAAAAATGCTTTATTCATATAGGCAACAAGAGGTTAAAATAAATGACTCTAACAGCGGGTCTCTGTAACGCTCGTCTACCCGAATCATAGACTAAAACTAATGCTGTCTCTATCAGAACATAATAAATGACAAAAACATCATGCTTCTTAACCTTTCATGCTTCTTGCACTTTATCACACCTTAATTATGCACCAACTTAATGATGGAGCCGTCAAAATATAAATTCATCATCTGTTCATTATACGAGTATATGTTCCCAGTACTTGGTCGACGTCACATGCCCTCGAATTTTGAATATGCGGGTTTCCTCACGAGGTATTCCTTTACCGTTTTTAGCGAGTGTGAAACATCCGCATATAACTATTGTGTAACTCACTAGCGTCTGTCCTCGGCTTCGCCCGCGTGGTATCAGAATAAAATGTGGCCTATAGCATTCAGGGATAATGTAGCTTCCTATTAATGGAAGAAATTTTAGAATCAGGCCAGCAGTTCCAGAGATCAGAGGTGACAAACAAACAAAAAATATTACAAACTTTACTGCTTTATGTAGATAGATATGATAGGAGATAGGTATAGATAGATCGGTGTGGGACCGAGATGAAACATGAATGAAATATGAATTACACCCTTCAAAAGTTCAACGCGAACTGGCACAGTCAAAACGATGATCCCAGAACTCTTAATCACAAGTCTTACCATACTTACTTAATCAAAACTAATTTAAGACTTAATGTTTATTCATTTGCCCCGAGCAAACAAAAGGAGGTTTTAAAATTCAAAACTCGAGTCACAAATTGAATAAAGAGACGGTTAGCGACGCCGCCGGCCGCCGTTGAAACAAATCAGCTGTTTAAGCTATAAGATATCCCTAAGGCTTCTGTATTAATCTTGCAAATGAGCCCTTCTTTCGTCCCTTCATGAATATGCAAAATTTAGTTCCGTCTCTGAGAAAAAGTTGTTTTAAATCTGGCTTTATCGAAATCTTTTCGGTGAATCGGGGAAAGTTTTTTTTAAGATCCGCTTTAGGTGCGGAAATATGAGACGGAAATTCATCGAACTAATTCCCCAGAAAATGATACCGTATCAAAGTAAAAGTGATTTAATTAAAACGTGTCTTTAGGGAGGTTGACATTTGAACTTTATTATATAACATTACTCTAATACTTAGAGTTCAATTTTATACATGACATGGTGAAACCACGGGCATCAGCTAGCCCGTGGTTTCACCCGCGTGGAGGTATTGATTTCATGGGTTTTATTTTTTTGCGCGGAACTCTAAATGTTTTTCTAAAATTAAACTAGCCTAAGTTACTCCTTATAACATCAGCTATCTACCAGTAAAAGTCCCGTCAAAATAGGTCCAGCCGTTTCGGAGATTACCTGGAACAAACAGACAGACAAACAGACTAAAATTTTAAAAATTGTTGTTTTGTTATAGGTTCTGTATATACTTTCATAATATGCATTTGGTAAAAAGCTGTTAATTTGATATTACAAACAGACACTTCAATTTTGTTTATTTGTATAGATGTGTATGTATGAACGTCACTTTAGTTAGGCCTTCGGAGTAAGTATACTTTTGTTAACCTGATGATATTCTAAGTAAGAAATGATTATGTATCAAATGATTTAATTAGCAAAAAAGAGTGCGAGGCCTGAAGCTTGCAGAGCATAATTAAACTAATATTAGTAAAAAAAACCCAGTTGAGCTCCCGAAAATGCCCTACTGCCAAACTAGTTATAAAAGGAACAGTTTGCGACAGTATCGCTTCTGTATCATCACAAAAAGTCGTCCTGTGACATGGAACTAACAGACACATAACGGCCGATAGGTGTACTACCGACGCCAGTTCGGGAAATTGCTTCGTGCTAAAGTTTTTGAATAAACGAGCGTCGCCGCAATTTGTTGGTGTTTTGTTTCCTTGGTTCTTGGGTAAGATAGCCACAGAGAGAACTATAGAGTAGGATAGGTTCTGATGGCTTTGTTTGTAAAATTACTAGAGAATTATGAAGTTCCTGTTAGTAAAACTAAATTACGCCTAGTTAACATAGGTCCAAGATGTTGATCTGTTGATCACATACATATTATCTGACTCCTGTCTACGATTCCCATTTATCTAGGAAATCAGAACTTTAAGAAACATAACCCCACAACATTACACCACATCACAAAACTTCGGCCTTTTTAAAATGTATACGACATCAATTGATATTATATTTAATGATGATATTCACTTAAAAAAGGCTTATTGTGAGAACCGAACCTTAACGCTTACGCTTTACTTACAAACCTTACGCTTTACTGAAATTAAGGCGCGGCTAAAGCAAAAGGTCCAAAAAAGTCCTGTTTTTCGTCGCAGTAACCTCTGTTTTCATAGACATTACAAGAAAGAATAGAAATACGGTATTATAGCCCAGTGTTTATAGAAAAGACTTATCTATAAAATATTATATAGAAATGACCCAGAAACTTGTAAAAAAATCGCAAAAAATACTCCGAAAAATGTATTTCGTCTCGAAACGCTCAATATTTTGAGCGACAACTATCATATATCTGTAACCAAATAAAAAGGAAATTTATCATCTAAAGTCACGTAAAAATATTTTAACTTTATGGTGTCTCTTTTTCATAATTAAAAAGAAACTACGAAATAACCTTCAACTAAAAGCAAACGCATCGCCATTTTCAACCTTATTTAAATACAAAAGAATGATACCTAAAGGAGCGCCTTAAGTGCCCAGCTCTATCCCACGCAGACTATGATAATATATAGAATTATTATCTTACGTTTACTTAATAGTTCAATTTTTTTTTAACTACAGTCTTTGCAATAAATTAATTTGAATTGGAATTTAAATAATTTATTTGTCTTCTCTTAATAAATATATTGATCAGATAATATTTCCTTATCAGGGTAACATTGCCATATATTTCATTACAGCAAAAATACAAACTAGAAAACCACTACATAACCTCTTGAAAGCCAGACGAGATTTCCTTCTGACCTATTTCCCACTGTGATTCGTATTTGAATGAGTATACACGGTGGTATTTAGGTCGATGTCTTCCGGCGGTGTCTTGACACCTTGTGCAAGAATATGTGTCTAGAATTTTTCCTCGGGACAGAAACCGAATCAAAATGAGTTGTATTTTACTGCGACTATTTAGTTTCAGTCTCATATTTGAATAGAAAAGTGGCTGCCACCAAGATACTCGTAGTTGGAATTTCCAGGTGGAGCTTTTTTCAGTTTCAGGCATTTGGGATACACTAAGGTTAAGGTAAGGGTTTTTTGTTAGTGGTATGACTAACACTTCTGAGAGTATTCGTCTGGGTTGTTTCCACTGCTTTGCTCGTCAAGTCTGCCGCCAAGCAGTATAGTCCAAGTATTACTGTGTTCCTGTTTGATGAGCAGAGTAGCCAGTGAAATTACTGGGCTTATGAGACTTAATACCTAATGTCTCAGGGTAACGAGCGCACTGCAGTGCCGCGCAGGCCTTTGTGTTTCAAAGTTCTGGGTGGCACTACAAATGTTATGGGCCGGCGTTATGCTTACCATTAGGCAAACAATTGAACCGCCGCTCGCTTTGCAAGCACTACCAAATTAGCCACGAAACCACCAAAATATAAAACAAGCAAAATCACTATGAAAACGAGGGAACTGACTTCAGTGACAAACTACTGAACTGATTTTCATGAAATTTTTATGGGAACAGTCTGAAAGTATATCCTATCAAATAAAAAAAAATCCAAATGGGTGTATAAATGACGGAGTTGCGAGGTAAGTAACAAAAATAAAAACAATATACACGAATTGAGAAACTTTCTTTGTTTGAAATCTTTTACAAAGATCCGTAAGTTAATGGTCCACGGTTTGAGGTGGAGGAAGATCTCGTAATGCAATCAAACCATCATAGATAAGGCAGGTAGCTACCATCCTCAAGAAGAAAATCTATCGTGAAGCACCAAGCAAATTATGGGCTTTACGAACAGGCAAGCAAAAGACTGACCTCGTAACCCAGTAGCTTAAAATATAATACTTGATTAAGACATCGATAATTATTCATAAAGAAATCTAACACATAATAAAACCAAATCTCTTGCCCAGTACTTCCAATCATTTATTTCCATCTACTCCACACTAACTATCTTAACACTGGACTCTGTTTTGCTAAATACACCTCAGTCCTCAACCGAGTCAATCAATACTGATTACAGATCCTAACGCTTTGACAAGATTAATGTTCTGCTTGAGGTGAGAAGATCAAAATACGCTGGATGTTTACCTTATATACTTAAACGTCCAGCTTCTAATGAGCTGTTGGTGTGGGTAGTGTGAAGAGGTCAGTTTATAATGGACATCTTGGTAAAGATGTAGGTGAACAAGGTAAGTTGAACTGGATGTGGAGGTTGTTATAGAGTTTCTAGGACTGTCGAAAGATTTATGTCGGTTAATTGATTTATAATTTGAAACGAGAGGGAGATTTTTTTATTCTATTTGATAACGAGACGAGCTGGTCATTTGCCTGATGGTAAGCATAACGCCGGTCCATAACAATTGCAGTGCCACTCAGAACTTTGAAACACAAAGGCCTGCCCGGCATGCAGTGCGCTCGCTACCCTTAGACATTAGGTATTAAGTCTCATAAGCCCAGTAATTTCACTGGCTACTCTGCTCATCAAACCGGAACACAGTAATGTTTGCACATTACTGCTTCATGAGCAAAGCGGTGGTACCAACCCAGACGGACACTCGCAGAAAAGTTAGTCCTACCACTACGTAAGTGGATCTGGTTAATATATAAACATGAGTCATACTTAGAAGATTATGATATTGATCGAACGTAATGCTTCTACTCTGCTTATTCCTTTAGCCAGCTGTTACCATTGATACGTCGGGACCACACGTCCCTTTTTTACAATCATACTCCTCAAATAATCCAACAAAGGCACACGGAAGTACACAACTGATATCTCGAGGAAACAAACTTCCTAAACACACATACTGTACCAATATTGATAATCCGATTCTCTAGTTCCGTAGTAACGTCACAAGTTCGAACACACGAGTCTCTAAGGAGTTCGTCGTGACACGTACTAAAGCTATTAATTAGTTGATTTACCTGAAATACAAGCAAGAAGGATTGGGTGTTAGTTTAGAAACTTTTTTGTATCATTAGCTTCTTTGAAGCATTGTTTTCGTGGGCGATTCTTGAGGTCAAGTTATATGTACCTATACTCAAGATGAAGGTAGTGCCACTCAGAACATCAAATGACTAATAAAACATAAATAGTTAAACACTCATACTCCTGTACTAGGATTCCCTGAGTTGCAGTTGGCATGGACACACAACACAAACATCCAAAACTCGAGAACAATCTTTGTACTCCCAACACCAAATCAGCAGCCGGGAATTGAACTCGAGGCCTCTCGCTTTGCAGGCAAGGTTATTAGGTACCAGACTCGACATTCTGCAAGGGCAAGGCTACTTTGCCTTTCAAACCGGAAATCGGTACACAGTACTGCTCTGTGATAAATTAAGGTATGTATGTAGCTATTGGGAACAATCTTAACGGCCACGTAAGTTTTTCTAGACCAGAACGTCTGATGCCTTTTAAATGGGACCGAAAAAATACACTTTAAAACAAAATTCATAATCGGTCCACTATATTGACGGAGAAATCGGTGAACTTGCATAAAATACATTACAAAAAATACGTACAATTGAACATAAAACCTCTTCCTTTTTTGTAGTTAACAATACAACCTCCACGCCAGCATTACAATTCAAAAACATCTCGGCTGCATCCTGCATTTATTACCACCTAAGTATCACTTACACTTCTCAATTTTGCTACCTCTATAAACAAACTTAAGGTGTTTATTTCATTCCTTTGTATTTTCAATTAACCCAGAACTAAAACTGCATTGCACCTAAAAGGTATTACAGGTCTCTGCGTCACAACCACGCTGTCTCAATTCTGGCAGGTATAATTAGCTGGCATCAAAAGGAATGACGTTTCATTAACGACTAAAATGCTGTCGAAATTGAGGTTTAAGTCACGAGATTCAGGCGTTTTATTCAGAGGAGTAAAGTAGTCCACAGCACTTTGCCTCTGAATATGAGCCTTCGGAATATGATTTATATGAATTCGTATTATTGGAGATTTAGTGGTGGAGGGGAGGACCACTTCACCAGGGTGTTAAGAGCTGGCTAAGGGAATGACCAGGAAGCAGCATTCTCCTCATCCCTCCTGTCCGTACCAAGATTGTTCTTCAACCTTCATTATACGGATGGCTAAAAAGTGGAATTCTTGGATCACGACCCGTCCACCCTGGACTTTCTCACTGGTGTTTTCTAGCCTCCGTGTTTCGCAATAGCTAAAATCTGAAAGTTTTCAAGGCGAGAGTGAATTGGTTTCTTCTAGGCAAGCGTACTACACTACCGTTTAGAACGAGTACTTATTTGGGACGTCTGGACGTTTTCCACTTGATGATGATAATGGTGATAGCTGATTATTTATTTTAGTACTTAACAATATTTATAAATCAATGTTTGGTATTGTAATATTACTTGCAAATAATAAGTATATTAAAATTACATCTAAATAAATGTGAGGTGACGTTACGTTACACTGGATTATAGCGATTTTATGTTTTCATAGAAATAGAAAATAACAATTATCTTTTTACACGACTGGCAAAAAAAGAAGTGTAATGTTTTCAGGATTCATGTATGTATGCGAGTTCCTATGGCTGTATGGGGTATCGTTAGAATCCATCATCCCGATTGAGACTGGCTAGGGCGATTGTGTCTTTCATTTTTTAAGTATACTTGTTTTAAATTAAGTACCTAGTCGTTCTAAAAATGTTCTCAACTACGATGATTATTTGAATCTATGCATCTTTCTTATGCGTGTAAGGTTTAATTAAAATAGGATTATTTATTGCAGAGAATCCGTTAGTGTTTCATAAACGGGTCTAAAGTCTCTAAATTGCGCCATCGCCTTGTACACCACCTACTGGCGCGTGATGAATACTTCATTACTACGGAAATAGGCCGAAGGTTGCCTTCTGTGGTTGCCTTTTCAAACGACTCGTAACATTTTTATTTCATCCACAAAACATATGTTTACTAGTCCGATACGTGTGAGTTGGGTTTGCCTTTTGAATATCTAGGTTTCGTTTTGGGGATTTTTTTCTTGTTCATGTTTGCGCACGTGATCTATACAAAGTTTGTCGTATTGAAGGTTTTATAAGTGTTTATTCATAGCGATGCGGGAAGCGGAGCTGCGAGCGTTTTTTTTTTTTTGCACTGATACAAAACGAGTGCAAAAAAATCTGCTCCACTAAAAACTCCTCCATGTAGCTCAATTGAAAAAAAAGTCCTTTTTCATCGGATGTGTGTGGTGCAAAATGGTGTGAAAAACTCGGAAGCGGAAACCCTCTCCAGGCGAATTGGGTGAATAATTTGAGCTTCTCTCATAGCCGACCGGTCCTAAAATTCTAGTAGTTTAGTTAGAAAGAGTTAGGTATTAGCTACCTTTGCCGAGAAAATTAAGATCAGGAAAGATAAACGCAAATCGAACGAAAAAAAATTCTATTAAAAAAGTGGGACCAGACTTTGGCGAAGAAATTGCGATATATAAAATTTCATCCTCCACTTTTTCATCTTGGGGTGGTATTCCGTCATAAAATTTAGTAAAGGATCAAGGACTACCCTTGAGATTCTCTACTAAAAAAAAAAAAACATTTAAATTGAAAAACAGTGGAGAAAACGCAACGAACTAACCTTCCACCAGCACCCACCTCGGGCCCGCGAGAATTAGTTTTAGCTAGATTCTTCCTCTGCATCAACCAGTTTACGATACTCCTATACAACTAACGTTTCGTAAGGGAATGATATGAACAAAAGTTTGATACATTTCTATACATTACTCTGTGATTTAATAGGTTTTGACGCTGAAAATCGAATTGTACATGCGCAAATTTTAAATAATTGACATTACAGTATTGTTTAACTCTGTCTTGAGCGCCTGCTTAGCGTTATAACTTGCAAAATCGGTGTCATAAAGTTAGGAATTGCCTAAGATATGTGCAACGAGTTTTGAATTCCTAAGTACCTTCTGGAGTGATAAATGTCGACTTAGGCGCTGTCAAACTTTAGTGCAGATGATTAGGGCTTTAAAATATATAACGACACTATGGCCTACAAGAAGGAAGGATTTTAGAAACAAAAATTAACGATTTACTTAATTGCAAATCTCCAAGCATGTTCTTATGCAGTCAGAATGTAAGCTAGTTTCCAAGTCCCGCAATCATAGCAGCGCAGTTCAAATGGGAGGCGGTAAAGGCACTGGAATCGTAACGTGGTTTGTTTACATTGTCACACGTCACGTCGTCTTGTGGTTTCTTTTAACTTACTTCTCTAGTCTAAGAGTAAGAAGTTAAAGTGTAGCACTTTTAGAAATGAGATTTAGTTTTAGTATTAGCCTTGAAAAAGTGGTTAATCCAAAATCCAATGATATTGTTATAGTCTGCGCGCAGTTCCTAGTCTTCTACGACTAGCCTACGACGTAGCCTACGAGGTACGTAGCGAGTCATATACTCGCTTCATACGTCGTAGGCTACGGAGTTATGTGAGCGGCGCAGTGGAGGTAGACAAACGTAAGCTGACTGATTCATTGCCCACGGTCCTACCTGCATGGGTCTGCCGTCGACCGCCGCGCGCCTTGTCGATAGTGCACCGTTTCATCAAAGTCCGTTCAATAGTTTTTGCGTGAAAGATAACATTATTCCGTAGCTTAGTCGATAGTCAGCAAAAATGGATAAATAAAGATCTCAAAAAAAGCCGAGTATAATTAACCTCCATGACTGCACTAAAAGGTGACTCGTAAACATTTAACCGCACGTCATCCTCACACACTCATCATACATATACAAACACCCCCACATTCTCTCACTTATAATTAATACCTACCTACTTTAAGAAGGCATATTGATATTTATTTTGTAACTCCAACGAAAGAGTCCTGGGTCTCACAATACGGGCCTTGAGCCTAGTGTGGGAACCAGGTGCTTCTACTTTTCTATATGTATTATTTTAAGCCTTTCACATATAAATATTTTTCAATTTTTCATTTTTCATTCCAACCAACAAAGTGCACGAACCGAGACCAAGCTTGCACCCATACAGCTCTTTTCACCAATCCCGTGTAACATTTTGTTTCACAATATGAGACCAGTTGTAACATTTAGCTTTAAGTATAAACCCCGGGAGCATGTGCGGTGTGACGTCACGCGCGCGTGTGTACGAGCTTTTTTAATCGGGATGTTATCCCGGCATTTCACGCAGCTACGCTTTCGAATGGGATAATGTACTGTTTGGGAATTTGGCAGATGAGGCTGAATGGACAACTTTTTTTGGGATTTAGTTGTTTGCTATTGGCTTTTGCGCTCTTTAAAAATGTTGCCTGTGTCAGTTAAATGGAAGACGATATTATTTTAATTATAATCAACTAGCTTCTGGTCCTGCTTTCACCTGCGTTGAGATTCTCACCGGAACCGTACATTTTCGGGGATAAAAAGTAGCCTATGTTACTCTCCGGTCTATAAACTATATCCATGCATAAAATCACGTGGATCCGTTGCTTCGTTGCTGCGAACCAACAAAAGCACGTTCGCATTTATTATACGTATATAATAAGTAGTACGGATTATTTAAAATTTGTCTGAAAACGTTAAAACTTTAAAACGTTATTAAATATTGTTACGCTAACATTTAGCCGCCTTCTAAATATTAAACCAGAAGTTCCACCTTCTTATTTAACCAAATCTTTTGTCTCCATTTTTACGAATTTAATCTTGAGTAAACACCACTTTTGAAACTGTGGAAGCGAGAGAATTTTCAACGTCTGCATCTGTTGAAATTGTCTGAAAACAATTGGACTTCTCGTAACATTTTGTGGGGTCTTAGAAACGTTTGCAGTTCCAAAAGGTTTAACCTTTTGAAGCTGGCCAGTTCTTAAGGTGGTCGAATTTTGATATTTTTGCTGAGAATAATGCAAGTTGGGAACAAAAACCTGCTAAGATATGTCTGTAATTGTCTAGACTATAAGAGCAGCCACACATTAGACTATCGAATGCGGTCACTAAAGCTACCACAACCTGTTTCCTTCAAATTATTTCCGCAAGCACAGAAGAGAGATGGAGAGAGATAGAGAACAGGAGACCCCACTTGTGCTTGGGCGCTTAGGCCGTCAAAACGCACTCGAGTAAATGTAGCGTAAAGCGAAGCAGTCGTCGCTTTAAGCCCAGTGAGGGCTTCGAGACAGCACTATCTGGCCGTATTGCCCTTCTTGTCTATTTCGTTGCTTTTTAATGGTTTTGCATCAAGCCGCGCTTGCGCGTGTATTATCTGGTACTCCGAGTTTGATTCAAAAGTATGGTTATTTTTGACAACAAAACGCATACTTGCGTTGTATAAGCGTCTATGGTCTGCATATGAGTGTCTTTTTCCACCATAACTTTTAAATGCTTGAACAGATTTGGTTGTATGGGGTATTGTTAGAGTCCTTACATCATCCCGAGTGACATTGGTCAGATCAGTCGTTTTAATTATACTTGTTAAGACTTTAATGTACCTTATTTTTTCACATTCAACCCTGCTATTGTTAGAAGAGCCATGTTACGAAAACCAGTAGCTGTAAAATCTGAATTAACTACAAAATATCTTCAATTTTTCTTTATACTTTTAAAGCTAGTGCACAAGTCAACACTAAATAAAGCAATATCAAAGGATCACAATAATTGCGCCTCTAGGCTGAGCTTTAAGCCTTTGTGACTCGCTCTTTGTCAGTAAAAGAAGTTTTACTTTGTGCTCATTGTAATATACCTCTTTGATGTGATTGCATTGCCACCAAAGTAGGTTATTTGGCCTTGGTGAAGGGTCAAATGCAAAAGAACAACATTCTCAGATTTTTTTTAATACAGGGTAAGTAAACACCAGCTAAAAATTAGGCCATGCCGCACATCCATCCAATTGGAGCATAGTAATTTTTACTGAACAGTAGAAGGGTTAATAAAATGCTTCTGTCCATGTAGTGCATAGTAATAAATAATTAGTCAAACTAATATTATTTGAAAACAGATACAAATTAAAACAGTAAACACATATCCTCAAATATGTTAATATGATGATTATATTGATAGGTACTATGAAAATGTTTTAAAACTTAATGAGGCAATATTCATACCTTAAAATTGACATTATAAAAAAAATAAGAAATGAAAAACCCTAATGTACAATCTTAATCTAACAACCCACATACACGCACTTGGCAATATTCCAAAATGCTGACAGCTATGCCACGTTCAATGGCAATGCTTTACCTTAGTGCTAATTAGATAAATGATAAAACGTACATTTTATTCAATTTACCTAATAATTTCAGGAGCTACTCATTACAGCCCTGAATCAGTGACCCACATCTGAAATTACAGGATATATCATTATATATATTTTGATCATCCTGTAATTATAGTCGATTTCCATAAAATCTATGTGTAGCGCCCCCATAAGTGGAGCAAGTGTAGTTGACAGTTGTACACAGTAGTCAAGCTACATACAAATATAACAAAGTAAAAAAAAATTTAGCAAATTTAAAAAAAAAACTTATGACAAAAAACTGCACGCAAAATTTAAACGAAATAATTTAATTTTTTAGTGCAACCGAGATGACAGTAGATTTAAATTTGATTGTTAGCAGACGATATTAAACACTAAAAAACTTTCTTTCTATCTTCTTAATCTATACAAATAAATAAAATTGAAGTGTCTGTTTGTAATACCAAAATAAGAGCTTTTTACCAAATGCATACGGTACCTATAACAAAACTACCAAATTTAAAATGTTTGTCTGTCTGTCTGTTTGTTTCGGCAGATAGCTGATGTTATAAGGAGTAACTTTCATTTTAGAACATGAATTAGGGTTCCGCGCAAAAAAATAAAACCAATAAAATCCAATATCTCCGCTTAGGTGAAACTGCGGGCATCAGCTAGTAGTATATAAAAAAAACTCATTTTACCCAATTTTGGCATAGCATTCAGCGAGCATCTGAAATCGCTCGAGCTCAGTAACTGCCAAGATAGACTATACAATCATTTCATAGGCCTATTAGCATCATTAGTGGGCTTAAAGTTATACTCTGTATTGAAGACTATCTGGGTCACATTTTGATAGATTATAACTGAACTCATGAACTGTACGGATATATATAAATCAATACCTATTTTATAAGCTTTTACTGAACTTGTCAGTATGAGTCAAATCTTGCAAGCTAAATTTTATCCATTTCTCGGTGTTCGATTGATCCAAAATTTTATATGGATACATTATGTTTAAGCCATCTATGACATGGGTCCACGCGAATCTCTAAGAGACTTTTTTAAAGAAATAGGTATTCTAACCCTGCCTTCGCTATACATTTTGGAAAATATAATGTATGTACGGAAGAATATTACTAAATTTAACTTAAAAAGTGATGTACATGAGTTAAATACTAGAAGTAAACATAAAATTGTTGTACCCGGGTTCAGATTAAGTAAAACTAACAAATCGTTCCTGGCAAATGGTGTCAGATTCTACAACAAAATTCCTAAAGTATTAACTGAATTACCACAAGGAAAGTTTAAACGTATAGTCAAGAGTGTATTAATTAAAAAAGCGTATTATAAAATTAAGGATTATGTAGATGACAAGGATGCATGGAGGCAAACAGCTCAGGAGCTTCCTGGCGACTACTAAACTTTAAATTGTTAGTTGTTAGCATTAGAATCATTGTAAAAAACTACTTTTTTTAAAAAGAATGCCGTGACGAGTTTCTTGCCCTTCTTCTTGCTCCGCCTATACCAATTTGGAACGGGCACGGTGGGTTTCTGGAAGGTTCGTTGACTTTGAGCACGGATTGGGTCTGTTGGTGTCTTTGTCATTTATTATGTTCTGATAAAGACAGCATTAGTTTTAGTCTGTGATTCGGGTAGATGAATGTGGCAGAGGCCCGCTGTTAGAGTCATTTTAACTTTCATAAGTCCTCCTTTGGGGCCTATTTGAATAAAGACTTTTGAATTTGAATTTGAAGTCGGACGACAATAATCCAATATTAATGATGTCACAGAGTCTGATGATGGAGCCGGAAGGCAGACAGGAACTCTATTACGTCGTAACCCCGTCGGGTTTGGGTTGATTTGTACAAGTACTCTGATCCTAGATGATGTCCAAGGCACTGATGATGGGGCCGCAAGGTGGTCACAAGATTACATTACAGATTACGTATCTTATAAAAACTTGTTTGGAATTTTTTTTTTTTAAATGTGCTTATTTTTATCCTAGATCGGCTAGCCTTCGACTGAATATAAAATCTTAATGACATTGAACGAGCTTATTAGGTACTAGCCGGCGAGTCTAATAGCGGACTAGCCAGCTAGTAGGTAGTTAACAATCTGCTTATTAGCGAAGATCAGTGTTTTTAAACTAATTGTTAATAATACAAAAATGCTTTTAAAAAAGCGGGAACCGACTTTGACGAAAATATCGCGAAATATGAAATTGCATTCCCTCACTTTCACCCTCAAGGGTGGTATTTTTTTTCATAAAATTTATATTACGATCACGCTTATTTAGAAAGCACTATAATATAGAGATACCCTATTGATGAAAAAAAAATCATTGAAATAGGTTGACCATGGAGCAACATCGCCACAAAAAAACCAGACTAATTGAGAACCTCCTCCTTTTTTTGATGTCAGTTAAAATATACAAACATGCCGATCTCGAAACAACGACATAGTCAAAAATTCAAAGTCGAATCTATTCATTGGTTGGCACTCGCCAAATTTGTTTAAATCATAAGACAAGGTAGAAAACACACACATTAGTAAGTCAGTACGTCATTGCTCTACCCGTATGTTGATATCCCTCCTGTCCGTGCCAAGTGTTTTGCTTCAACCTTCATTATGCGGACGGCTAAGAGTGGAATTCTATGTCAGACTCTGTGTTTCTCAATTTACCAGTTTCCCTATAATTTGGGCGTTTTTAAGACGACGAGAGTGAATAAGTTTCTTCTAAGGCAAGCGTGGTACATAACCATCACTTAACATCAGGTGAGATCGCGGTCGCGGGTGAATTACAATAATAAAAATATGATTAAATAAAATGGTTTTCCTTTTTAAGTCTACCTTTATATTTCTAGTAAAAACGCAATTCTATATAAATATAATAATTTGAAAACGCCTGTCAAAGCTCGATCACCCATATATTATGTACCTATTTAATACAGTTGTTCCGTATAATAAAATAGATATCAGATATAGATTTAAAAAAAATTACACATGAAATGCATTACTGAATGTTACATCCTTTATAATTAGTAAGTACTTAAGTATCAGAAAATTCTTTCCTCTCGATATTTTTTCTCACATTTTCAAGAAAAACTACCTCAGACAAGATTTTAATAAAGAATTCAAAATATCCAAACCCAATACTTCTGATCTCGCGAAATCTTCCTCCAAAGCTATTACCCCCCATCATTCTGAAACTTTATCTTCATAAAGAAAACCGAAAAATATCGACTCCGTTCTCAAGATTTACTGGTATCTACCCACAATAATTCAGAAGGATATTCTAGTATCGCTTTCAAAATAATTGGTAAAATGATAGGTAGTTAAAATACAGGGTCTTGGTTTTGAGACGAGTTGATTCCGATTTTATTTTGTTGTCGAGGTTTTCGGAGATTTATTTTGGGATTTCAATTGAAGTTGAGATTCGGAGATAGAATTAAAATGATACTATCAGATTTTGGGTGAATTGAATAATTATAGTTCTTTGTAGTTACATAACTTCGATAATATTCAAACTTATACCATCCGATTTATTTAAAGACAATAAAATAATAAGATAATAAAGATAAGGTAGGTTAGATAATAAATAATACAACTGACTGATATATATTTTGATAAATCTTATAATGATTTGAGTAATAATTATGTGATCTTTATATTTGTTTCAAAATCAACATAATTTACAACCAAATTATGACATATAATACATATACAAACAAATTAATGAAGTAGATTGTGAATTAATTAAATGTAATTACAGGTAAATTAATTTTGGAATCAGGTACAATACAACACAATACAAAAACCATTCGAGTACGTGTGACATCCACCAATCCGCACTGGGACCGCGTGGTGGATTATGGCCCACGCTCTCTTTCTGAGAGACGGCCGGTATCCCAGCAGTGGGAGCGTAAGAGGCTGATAATGAATAGTAAAATTAGTTTCCGAAGATAATAATATTTCAAAGAGGTAATAAAGTTTATTGGTTTGCAACCGACTACCCGCGCTGTCCATCTATTACACCTTAAACAAAACACCTGGTTCAAGTAGCTTCCACTCTGCGACAATTGACACGAAGTAAAGAACAAAATGGAAAAGATTTTCCGAAAGACACAGCTGTCATGACAGCGGGACTTATTTCGATTCATTATACAAATGTAGGCATCTGCTCCGAACCTAATTGGGTTAAATTAACTGAAAGGAATCAATTACATTGATGAATAAAATTCAACGAACCTTGCCTTTTTCTTGGGAAAGAATTGGGGTAATGGGTCGGTGGAGTGTACTATATAATATATGATTTAGGACAGCGTTGACTGTAATAACGGGTAATGTGGGTTGATTGGATCTGCCTGTTTTGTTCCAATTTTTTTATTAATAGGGTGTTATTTTTACTGCGTAAAATTTTCAAAACCTAAATCAGTTAGTATGTCTGTATAGACGTATTAACCTTATGTTAAATGGGCTAAGGCCAGAAAGGAAGAGGAGACCTCTCAGCGCAACGTTGGCACCGGGTTAGGAAACACCAACACTCGGAAAACGCCAAGTGATATGGTGGTCTTAGGGCGGCATTAGACGCTAATGCATGTTTGCATTTTGCTGTCAAAATAACTATGATTTTGCAATAAATGCGGATTACGAGCTATTACGCGCTCACGCACGGCTTGAAGTAAAACCAAAGAAGAAGACAAGAACAGCAATACGGTCAGATAGTGCTATTTCTTTCACTTTCTTGATGATCTCCTTGGGCTCAAAGCGTATATATAAAGTCTTGGGCAAGGTTTGATATGTCGGGAAATGATCTATATTAATTAATGTTATAGAGAAGTAAAGGTATGGGTTGACGTTATACTTACCATCAGGCAAACGACCATCTCGTGTTGGTATCCAATAGAATAAGCAAAAGTTTGTGTGTTACCGTTAATTTCTGGAATCATTAATCCAATTCTAAAAATATTTCACTGATGAGGATGCATTTATCTCTGTGCACACAAGGCTACATTATTCTAAATCAACACATGCACATTATACAAACATCAGACTAAATATATACTTTTAACTTAAAAAAACTGGTTTATGTGAACCCCATTAGAATTTATTTTTCACACTAATAATGAAAGAAAACCAACAAATCCACGAGGCGTTTGTCACTACATCTATCGATTTTACTTTTAACATCTGCAATATGTAATACTGTCTGTTATTGTTGCAAAGAAATGGTTGATATTATTCGATTTGAGCGGTGAAACTCTTGAAATATCCTGCATTTTTCACTCACGTGGGCCTTAGAAGAGTGCTCACAATGGTTAACTTAATCTAGGATTACATTTCACTATATCCATTCGAGAAAGACTATTAATTAGCCTTAAGTCTCATCGACCTGCAATACGATTTCGTCTCGTCTTGTGGCAACGTCTCTTTATTTTTGGTTTCGTTTATTTTTTGTATCGTTAAGGGGTAGTTTTACGACGAAACTAATTGCGGGAAGACGTAAAAATAGATTTATCCCCGGGTTTACGACTTTAATTTTCTTTTGACACCAAGTTTAGGTGGGTTCTTTGACTTGAAATATTACGTCTTAGCGTTGAAACGTCGTGTAAGTACATGTTTTTAAACGGTCTTAATGCCATTACAGAGCGAGAGTGGCCGAGCGGGAACTTGTGCGATTTTCAATCCGACGCACCTATGTTCGAATCTCGACTCAGGTCCAAACCAATGACTTATATCGGATTTATCACACACGCTCTAAAACAGTGAAGGAAATCATCATAATAAAACCCACATGTTTAGAACCACGAAATTAGAGATTGTGACATCCACCAAGCCGCAATGGGCCCGCGTGGCGGATTATGGCGCTTACTCGCTTGCAACTCTCTGAGAGAAGGCAAGCAGTGGGGAATAAGACTGATGATGAATGCCTTTATTACTTAGCTGCTCTACTACGTAACTACATTTCAAAGCGATGATGGTTCTGTAGTAGTGACTGTTCACCATTCAATTGTAGTTCAAATCAAACGAAAAGCTTGAGCTTTCGCTAAGAATGTCATCAAGTACCTATCGATGCATCTGTCGATGCACCTGCAGCTGCTCTTGAGAGCCAGTTCTAATAGATTAGAACCTCTAGGTTTAGCGTATTTATCCACGACCACATCACTTAACTTATTTTTCTTCAGAGGAACAAAAGAGACAAACAGAGGAAAAAAGAGAGCAGAAAACTGTACTATGCATGTAATTGCAATGTTGCTTATATTTTGGTGTTCAACTATAAGTAGTTAAAAATAAAAAAAAAATATTGTAACTTTATTGTGCCCCGCGCTTCGCCTAAGTTACTCCTTATAACATCAGCTGAAATTCATCATCGGTCCAGCGATTTCGGACGTTAGCCGGAACAAAGAGATAGACAGACAGACAAAAAAGATATGTGTTTTTGTTATGGGTGCCGTATATACTTTCATATTATGCATTTAGGAAAAAGCTGTTATATAGATATTACAAACAGACACTTCAATTTTATTTATTTGTGTTGAGATATTTAATATTAAAACCTGTTAAAAATTGTATACTTCTCACTACTATTCTATCTCACTGTAAAAAGGAACAAGCTTGGAATATAAAGAATATATTTTGTCAACAAAAAAAACTGAAAAACCCTCCTCTACGTGAACGCACAAAAGGTGAAAATCCTCTGGAAAACAGTTAAGATTGAGTAGAAACTAGCCGCGAGGATTCCGTATAAATATTTTATGTTACGGCTGATAATGTGATGTGTTCTGTCTCGTTCAATTTTCTTTGTTATTTCCCTGTTTAGGGAAAAAAGAGATTTATATTATTTTCACGCATGTTTTACTATGGACGAAATGATATTCATTTGTTTTCATATTTCTTGTAGGGTTGTCGAGTTTACTTTGGGGAAAAGCACAAATCTTTTTGATTCATTCTTCGTTTTTTCAAGAAAACTTTTTGTTGGTTTGGAAAACATCTTTTTGTATTATGTTGGCAGATTTAAATACTAGACCCCTCTTAAATATCAAGGGTAGTACGAGCAACTTTATATCTATTCTTAACTAAGCAACAGCTACTAATGTTTACACACTAAATGTTAACATCGTCAAAATGCACAAATTTTATTTTGTTAATTGTTTTGAGCGATTCTGTCCGTAAATTAAGCTTCGCTATTTCCGAGGATTTAACACGACAAGCACACTGAACCCTAAAATATAACCACCCTGAGGCACGCTAACTATAATTGCAGCTTCAGGTTAAAAGGAGTGAGATGAAAGGACACTCCTTACATAAAGGCTCAGAGTCTCTCTGAATATGCCTGCAACCATAGCTTTGCCACTACTCTCAGCTTTATTTTCAAGTCAATAAAGATGATATTGGAGATATATATTTTTTTGTAAGTTGGGAAGATCACAATGTCTAGTTTTCAGTCTGGATTGCCATGGAAAAGGTTAAGCGCTGTAACTAAAATGGCTCGGTGGTAATGCTCAATAATACGTAAGCTTTTCGGTAGATAGATTTTGGCGCAAATTAGAAGCAACGTACTCAATGTTAAATTTTAAGAAATACATTTTTGTGTACATTAGTGTATTACTAGCTTCTGTCCGCGGTTTTCACCCGCGTTACCACAGGAAATCAAGTTGATCCGTTGCTCCGTTACTGTGTAAAAGAAGGACAAACCAACAAATCAACAAACACACTTTCGCATTTATATTATTAGTAGGATAGGATTATAATATTAGTAGGATTAGTAGGATTATTGCGGATAGAAATTAAGATTTAGTGGTAAAATATATTTTTCCAGATAAACTTTTATAAAATACGTAATTGGTACTGTAATTTTATAGTTCGGCTACATAATCAAGACCCTGGACATCATCTAGGATCAGAGTAATTATTGTAACGACAATTGAAACGAGTCCAAACTTGATGGGGTTACGTAGTATCGTTACAAAGCACCTGTGGTGGACTTCTAGCTCAATCATCAGACCAGCGCTGTGACATCATTATAATACATTGTCTGGCGATTTACGTAATATTTATCTACAATTTCGGCTCAATCGAACACCGGGAAATCAGTCCAATTTAGCTTGCAGGATTTGACCTAAACAAACATAGAAACAAGCTTGTAAAAATATGTTAAAAAATAATGTTTTCCAGACACTCTCTCTCATTTGGAGGTTTGAACAGTCATGTTTACAACTAATTATGATTATTATATCAAAACTTCGAATTTACATTAAACATGTACCGTAGAACATGGTGTGGTGCTACGCTATGACGTCAGCAAGTCAGTGCTACTCCGTAGTTGTTCCAGCGCTACGCAAAGGGAAGACGCGGGGAAGGACAGCAGTCCTCATTGAACTACGAGTGAAAATACACGTGTGTCGATTATTCAAACCGAGTTGTCTCATTTCTGGACCTAACAGTACTTAAAAGTAGTAACGAATCTTATAACTTTAAATGAGCCATTCTTATAAAAATTAATATACAATTATATAATAAATGCAAAAGTATGTTTGTTAGTTTGTCCTTACATATTATCTCGAAGCAACGGCGCAACGGATCAAAATGATTTTTTTCATAGAGACACTCTTTAATAGAAGTGACAAAGAATATGTTCTATCCTGGAATGCACGGTTCTTTTGGAAATAACCACGCGGGTGAAACCATGGGCTTCAGCTAGTTCGTACTATAGTAAACAGGAAATTGTGTTTGTTGGTTTGTCTATCTTTCGCGCAACGGTTCGACGTGATTATTCACATACGTGTAGATTAACCGGAGAACGCTTTTTACGCCATGAAAAAGGCAATTTTCCTCTGAGAATCGCCACGCTGTTGAAACCGCGGGCAGAAGCTAGTATTATATAGTAATTAAGTCCTATACTATTTGTCATAAAATCTAAGCTTTCTCAAAGTAAATACGTTTATGAATTCTCCCTAAGCTACGTTTAAATAACTTGGAAGTAATATATTCGTAACATAAAACGAGAGAGATTTTCTATGAGAAGCAAAATCTTTTAGGGGTATAAAATAAATATGAGCGAGTAAAACGTTTGTATGCGTTTACTTTCGAAATTGGACCGAGCTCTTGGAACAGATAACTAAGATTGTGGAATCAGTGATTTTGTTTACAACTTCCCACCAAACTCTTGGGAAATTATGTAAAACTAGCTTCTGCTTGTGCTGTCATTAAGGAGTAAAGCGCCATTTCGACATTGTGAAAAAGTAAATACTAATCAAACGACTGTGATTTTTTATTTTATTTATCTAAAGATTTTGTACAAAGATTTGAATTTATGTAATTGGATTTGACCCAATTTAAAAACGCGTCCATTCGACTAAAGAAAAATAATTAAAATAGCGAATTTGTCAACTTATCCCGCGGGGTCAGTTTGTGGAGGGATCAGTTTACGTACAGCCAAAACGCTACGCACTATTTCGCCGATATAGCAATGATAATAACAGTAAATCAAATCATAAGCAAGTTTCATTCTAAGATCCATGAAAATAAGTCCAAATCAAACTTGTAAAAGAATGTCTTATTTTGAAGGACGTGCTGTTGGTCTATCTACCTTTACAGCTTCACTGAACGGCGAGAAAGCGCAAAGGGTGCTCAGCTCTAACAAATATATATAGTGTATGGCGAATAGCTCAAAGGCACCGCGTGGATTGATCGGTGTTCCATGCAGTATGAATCGGCTTGGGCCGTGACGTCGCCAGTAAACGGACTATGTATGACGGACTAGTTACGATTTAAAGAAAGAAACCGTAGAATTGTTATGCTGATTCGAAGTCTTTTTTACCAGTATTTTGATTAGAAAAACCAGGCGCTCCCAGCTCACACGGACTCAGCGTTTCAATGCCAAACGGTTACATCATCGTGGTGAGCGTGTATGCGCCACTTAAGCCACTTAGCTCAAGAAATGTTTTGTATATTCCAAAGTGTAAATTCCAAGTGCGTGTGTGCGTACCTGCGTATGTTTGTGTAAATGTGCGTGTCCTTGCCACTTGCAACAAATGGTATCCAACTGCAGAGATGTGAGTGTGAAAGTCGACGACGGAAACGACCAGCTCGTCTCGTTATCAAATAGTACAAAAAGGTATTATTACTACACATAATATAGAAGACCGACTACTTACTGCCAATCTACTAACTCCTTCACAGACTTCATTCCGAGACTTTATCAGATGGTCAAGGTGACATGTAACTTACATCAAGTATGAAAATAATAATAAAAAATAACTGTATTAAAAGAAAATATGAAACTATTTGTATATAATATTTGTTTAATGAAAGGACGACCTTTAGAACAATCAAAGTAAATAATTATCTATTGATCATTTGACAGAAAAGTCTATTAGTCTTAACTAAAAGCCTTTTAATATTATATCTTGGAAAACATTTTACAAAGGATTTGTTGCACCACTGCCAGTTAGATTACTGGTTGCTTATCGGTAAGTAATTATTTAAAATGCTGATACCTAAGTATTTCACTAATAAACAACAACAACGGTGGCAAGCAGTCACCGTCGCCTATGAACATTGGCAGCACTGGGGGCGTTGCCAATGCGTTGGCGACCCTTGAGACTCGTTTATACCTACTCGTATCCATCTTGAAGGATTGCATTTTCTAGCATGCGGAAAAACCTGTGGACGGAACTCGTTCCACATTTTGCAAGTATGCGGGAGAAAGGATCGCATAAATCGAAGGTTATGGACGCCCAGGACTCAATTATGTGTAGATGATATTTCTGGTGTTTAGGGATAGGTGGTTAATTTATATTTCAATTATTCCCAATATTTTAATCTATACAAATAAATAAAATTGAAGTGTCTCTTTGTAATATCTAAATAACAGCTTTTTACCAAATGCGTACGAAAGTATATACGGTACATAATATAACAAAACAACCATTTTTAAACTGTTTGTCTTTCTGTCTGCCTGTTTGTTCCGGGTAATGTCCGGAACGGCTGGACCGATTTTGACGGGACTTTCACTGGCAGATAGCTGACAATATAAGGAGTAACTTAGGCTAATTTTATATTAGAAAAAAAAAAATAGAGTTTCTCGCAAAAAATAAAAACTCTAAAATCCAACATCTCCACGCGGGTGAAACCGCGGGCAGCAGCTAGTCTGTCATAAAATAAATATTTTGTGTTTCTTTATTAATTATTCGTCGACAAGTATTATAATATTTTTATAGACTGAATAATAACTAATCTAGTAATTTTTTACTTCAGAAACCATCCATTTTTCTTCTTTTCGCCACATCAATTCAAAAGAAACGAACAAATCAGACTAATGCTCTTTGATTTTTTTTTATTTAATACTCTTTGATTTTTGTACCAAATCAGTCGGACTCACATCTCTATAAATAATTTCTACTAAATTCGTCTCTTGATTTTTGTATCAAGTCAGTTGGACTTACGTCTTTGTATTTCCAATACCTTTGTATTCAACACACTTGATAAGACGCTTTTTGTTACTGGAATTTAGTAATTTGACTTTTAGTTTTCTATCTTTTTCTTTATTACAGTCTATATTAGGGTTGGACCACGATCTAAGCTGATGGAAAATGATGATGCGGTCGAGGGTGGAGCACGCTTGCTCCGTACATACCCATTCATGCTTGCCTTGAACCATCGACATACTAACCTCAAGAGAGAGTGACGTTTGGTTTGCACTAAATAAATTCCACCATGTTTGCCTAGTGCTATGATTAGCTAAGCCACCGCGTCGCGCCGATACCTTGTGCTATGATACGCTGATGGCTGATATTAGTTATAGCAAAATCAATACATTGTTGTGAGATCGGATGGTACAGTATTTCATCTCTCGGGGTTAGTATCTTGCGTTGTACACACCGATGTTGTATATACAGCTATATAGCTGTAAATACGGACGATGGTAGAGCATTCACTATTCTATACTCAACCTCATAGAGACACAACCTATTTCTATAATTTATTAAAAATGGTAACTTTATTAAGACTGCCAGCGATAACTATTATTTTACGACATATCACTGATGGCAGACTATCTAACAATGTCGATAATATGCTGACTTTATTGGCTTTAATATTTTTATTTTGTTCCTGATATTGACATAATTTAAAGCTTGATTATAAATATAGTTAGAACTAGCTGCTGCCCGTGGTTTCATCCGCGCCGATAAATATTGTATCGCACAAAAAAATGAAAAACCCTTGAAATCCAATAGGATTTCAAGGGTTTTAATTTTTTGCGCAAAACCCTAATTCTTTCTCTAAAATAAAACTACCTTCTTACTCCTTATAAGGGACTTTCAATGGCATGATGTTATAACATCAGTTTCGTGCGTAAAACAAAATAAAGCGAAATACAAATTAAATTAATTTTGTATTTCAAACCATAGCCACATAGGTACTTAAAAATGTACAATATGCAAAACATATTAAAAGTAGTTTAATTTTTTTAGAAATGCCAAAAAATGTTAAGTTTAATCTTAATAAATAAAGCTACAATATTTTGTAGAATGATTACACCCACGCTACCTTATTCTTTAGTTTTTCTCACGCTAATAATATGAAATATGAATTATTTTTCACTGATTATTGAGTGAAATTTTATATGCAGAAAATGACACATTACACTGTATCGGACCAATATAAAATATGCTGGCTTCTCACCGTCTTCGCACAAAATAGAGAGAGATAGAGAGAACAGAAGGGCTGCTTGGCCGTGGTCGTGGTCATGGATCGTCTGATAGGTTGATTGCGGCTTTTGCGAGATTTCTCCTATTCTTGGCACGAGTGTTCATTTAATAAGGGAACAATTTGTAGAAGATTTAGTGGAAAGTATGAACTTTATAAATTTTTTTCCAAAAGGGAACCCAATTGGGTATCAATTTTAAAAATGTTGGTTTGTTTTAAAACTAAACAGAGCAACCCCACGAGCAACAGAGTCTCTCTCTATTTGTGATATAGTGCGTATATCATAGCGTTATATTCTTTTTGACACGTATAATCATTACGGGAAGGTTTCGTAGACGATGGATCTTAACCAGTTTTCAAAAAATGATCATTTTTTTTAAAGTTGGATTATTTTAAAACTAAACAGAGCAATCCTACGAGCAACATAATCTCTCTCTCTCTCTCTCTCTCTATTCGTGGCTCTGCGTGTACCTACATTCAGTAGGTATGGAAACACTTCGTAGACGATATAATAGAAAGAAGGAACTTTAAAAAAAGATTTCCAAAAGTAACCACAACATGGTATCAATTAAAAAAAAATGATTAAATTAAAAGGATTATAAAACTAAACAGAGCAACCTCACTAGCAACAGTTACCGACGACTATAAATCATCAAACTCAATATTCTCATATCAAACTACAGCAATAACTTGGATTAGATACGCAGGGTAACTATCAACTAATCTGCGGTTGGGGATGATAATAAATTTACGTACGGAACCCTAGATCGGTGTAAAGTATGATTCATCGGTTTATAGTTGGTATCAATTTGATCTGTGGCTGAACTATTATGGAGGGTCCTAAGATGGTGTAGTGATAATAATAGGTACAATGTCATAAAAGTTCTTACAAAATCAATAGGGACATTATCGGACCTTCACCTTAACCTTACTTAAAACTAGCTGTGCTCCGCGGCTTCGCCCCCTTAGCCTTAGCTACTCCTTGTATCATCAGCTATCTGCCAGTGAATATCCCATCTAAAGCGGTAAACCATTTCGAAGACTACCCGGAATTTCTAAAATATTTGTCTGTCTGTCCAGACAGACAAAAATTTTAGAAATTATTGTTTTGTTATATACTTTCATATGAATTTAGTAAAAAGCTGTTATTTTGATATTACAAACTGACCCTTCATTTTTATTTATTTGTTTAGATGAACATAGATGGACCCGGAAATCATTACACTCCTTTTCTGGGCAGTCGTGTAAAAAAGGTAGATTTGGTTTGTCACACCACGCGGGCCCAGTGCGGCTTGGTGGACGTCACGAATCTTCGAATTTTGTGGTTCTTGACATTCGGGTTTCGTCACGTTGTTTTTTGAGTGTGGTGCGATCATTGAGATAAAAAATAAGACTCCAACATAAAAAATATCACCTGAACCCCGCTCTAAAGCAGACCCTCATATAGAGGGGCAATCATTATCCTTCACGATAATCTCTTACCTACGCACGCGGGTGAGAGTGGTCCATTTTTCATCTCACAGCGGCCCGCGGGACCGCTTTAGTTTCAATAAGGGCGAGATAAGAGTGGAAAAGTGCTAGTGTTTGGGCTGGTGATAAATAAGCAGGTGTAGGATTATTTTGATCGTACGTGTATTTTCATACACACACACACAAATATCGCTACTAAGATAATATTAACTGACTACCGTTCTGTGAACAGTAGACATCGCGGGCACTAACTTTTTGCAACAATAATACTGTGTTCAGAATAATAATGTTAATTTAATTTTAATGATCATGTAGGTATTCCATCTTGAGGCGATGACTGCTTGGGAATACTGACAGTAATGTAGTACCTACCTATAGTTTTCTATTTTTAACATGATTTTTGGATTTCATTGTGTAATTATTTTTGGATATAATACCTACCTAAATTGTTCTATATCAAGTAGATCCATGATCAAAATTAGTTAATTTTTTTACTCCAATCTTTTTTTAAAATTTAGTACTGAATGTTTCTGCCAAATATGTATCATCAAATTCGGACGGCAAATGGCGCTGCGGCATAGTTTTCCGTTTTTAGGGGAATTTCCACTCCAATAATAAATAGCCGAAAACAAAAAATATAGGTAAGTATGTACTATAAATTGTAGAACCAGTATATCAAGTTTCATCAAGATTAGTTGAAATAACGATCTGTACCTTGTAATATTACTTTTATTTTGTATATACTTGCTGTCAATTTTTTACCTTTTTGTGTTTTATTGCTGGTTATATTTGTGTGTTTGGCCTTTTTATCCCGTTAAATCATTTGTATTCTTTGTAAAACTTGATTTTTATCCATTTTTCTATATTTTCATATTGTAAACAAACAGCTGTCACCATTTGACAAACGCCACAACGTCAGTGCTTTTATATTCTTTTTCTGTGAAATTCTTGAGTTTGCATTGATTTGTGATCCAAACTATACTAAATTTGACTTTTAACAATAAAAAAACTAATGAGAACGAAGAGATGACATCTTAAAAAAAAGATGGGCAACTGAAAAAGGAGAGAGAGAAATAAAAAGGAACTCCTGAGGGTCTATCTTGATCTAATAATCTTAAATAATAGAAACTGGAGGAATCTCAAGGTCAGTAACCTTCCTCAACTCCATATCACTGTCACCGCATAGCTCCACCATATTACCTGGACTCTATAAATTGGCGAGCCGGACCTATAACTTGGCAAGAGGTGCTAGACGAGCCTATAATCGTTTCAGCATAGTCCTGGAAATTATCATAACTGGAAATTATCATGGGGGAAATGTAATATTACTATTATTTTGTATATACTTACTGTCAATTTTTTACCTTTTGTGTTTTATTGCTGATTATATTTGTGTGTTTGGCCTTTTTATCCCGTTAAATCTCTTGTATTCTCTGTAAAACTTGCTTTTTATCCATTTTTCTATATTTTCATATTGTAAACAAACAGCTGTCACCATTTGACAAACGCCACAATGTCAGTGCTTTTATATTCTTTTTCTGTGAAATTCTTGAGGTTGCATTTATTTGTTATCGAAACTATCCTAAATTTTACTTTTTAATTTCCAAAATTCGAACTACCGCTAATCGTAATTTGAAACGTTTGGAACTTTGGCGGATGATATAAAAGGAGCCGTGATCGAGAGATCGGCACTCCTGGCACAGTCTTCATTGGATAACAAACTAATATACGTCTGAAACTATTCTTCAAAATTCCTTGTTTAACGATCTGATAATCTTGAAACTATAGAACCTGGAGGAATCTCAAGGTCAGTAACCTTCCTCAACTCCATATCACTGTCACCGCATAGCTCCGCCATATTACCTGGACTCTATAAATTGGCGAGTCGGACCTATAACTTGGCAAGAGGTGCTAGACGACCCTATAATCGTTTCAGCATAGTCCTGGAAATTATCATAACTGGAAATTATCATACGAAAACTTGGACTTTATTTGGACTACTTCCCGCATTACTTAATGAAGACGCCTGGATTCTTTTATATCTTTTATTTTTTTAACTTTTACTTAACGTCTTTTTATTTTTTAAATAAATTTGTAAATTAACCTCTTGTCTTTTCCTTCACCCTTAGGACCGTAGGTAGGTGAAGGCTACCTCTTAGTAACTTGTGCGTTACACGAAAGCGTAACGTTACAGTTTATGTAATATTACTTTTATTTTGTATATACTTGCTGTCAATTTTTTACCTTTTTGTGTTTTATTGCTGGTTATATTTGTGTGTTTGGCCTTTTTATCCCGTTAAATCATTTGTATTCTTTGTAAAACTTGCTTTTTATCCATTTTTCTATATTTTCATATTGTAAACAAACAGCTGTCACCATTTGACAAACGCCACAACGTCAGTGCTTTTATATTCTTTTTCTGTGAAATTCTTGAGTTTGCATTGATTTGTGATCCAAACTATACTAAATTTGACTTTTAACAATAAAAAAACTAATGAGAACGAAGAGATGACATCTTAAAAAAAAGATGGGCAACTGAAAAAGGAGAGAGAGAAATAAAAAGGAACTCCTGAGGGTCTATCTTGATCTAATAATCTTAAATAATAGAAACTGGAGGAATCTCAAGGTCATTAACCTTCCTCAACTCCATATCACTGTCACCGCATATCTCCGCCATATTACCTGGACTCTATAAATTGGCGAGCCGGACCTATAACTTGGCAAGAGGCGCTAGACGAGCCTATCATCGTTCCAGCATAGTCCTGAAAATTATCATAACTGGAAATTATCATAATTGGAAATTATCATTCGGAAATTATCACTTGGACTTGATCATCCGACATTTGGACTCCTTCTCTTTTTTTTTTAAATTTACCCTTTAAGTACTTATATTATTTTCGTCTCTTTCATTTTTTTTTAAATTAGTTATAAATAAATTTGTATACTTTAACCTGTTCTTTTCCTTCACCCTTAGGACCGTAGGTAGGTGAAGGCTTCCTCTTAGTAACTTGTGCGTTACACGAAAGTGTAACGTTACAACCTACGCATCGTTTGCTATTTATTATTATTTATTAATAGGCTTAGGTACGTTTTTTCAATACGCTCGTAAGCTTTTGAATATACCAGTTCAAATTCAGGCAGTGTCACGTGACCGGTCTCTCAGGCTGCGTTTATGGAGTTTATAGTACTAAATTACCAGGCAGTTCAATTTGCGCTGTGAATTGTCAGGAAATAGGAGTTCGTAATACGCCTGCAGACGACGTGATAAAACGAGAAGAAAAATAATAATTTACAAACTTCAGTCTGTGCATCATGTATTTATTGCATCTTGACGCTCACAAACTAACCTGAGTCTCACAAACTTTTTCCAATAACTGTGTTCACAGAGTTGTTGCAAAAAAGTTTGTGCTTGTGAGGTCTATCACTCCCAGGGGCCTGTTTCATAAAAAATATTAGGAGCTTTTTTTTTCTATTTTCCATATATAATATGACGCTAATACTCATAATATTAGACTAAGATTTTTTGTGAAACAGGCCCCAGAACTACTAATAAGTATAGTAATAAAATATCAGGCATTAAAAAATCACACCAAAATATAAGACAAACGTAAAGCACCCTTCTTCCAACGGAAAAAGAAAAACATTTATAAAATGACTTTCTAATAATGCTGTATTAGTTTCTTAATAATTGAGACAAACTAGAAATCATGCACTAGAAAATAATTGTCTAATTTAACACGAATCCTTAACACCTTAGCAATAAGACTGCAAATTGTACACACATGAAAAACAAAAGAACATTGACTGTGCTCAAATCCTATTTACTGTTTGGCTTCAGAGAAAGCAAAGAAAAATGTTGACAATTTCGTATCCCTAGTGGTTGTTAAGCTTAATTGTTTTAGTTGGAACTTAATTGTTCAAACATTGTGGTGTTGGAAATACAATGAAGTACATTGATTCTTTATTGTTTACAATGTTATTGGTATAATTAAGCCTCAGCAGACTAGGGTACCAATGTGTGTTGCCAGTGTGGACTTGTGGCACTGAGATGTGGTCTCTTACTATAATTTGCCTCATTCGCAAACTCAAAGTTGTGCAAAAAGATATAGAGAAGGCTCTAGTCGGGGTTTCACTGCGTGATAAAATCCGGAATAAGGAGATCTGCAGGAGAACGAAAGCCACCGATATATCTCTTAAAATTAGCAAGTTGAAATGGCAATGGACAAGTCACATGGCTAGCAGAATCGATAACCGATGGATAAGAAAGGTTCTCGAGTGGTGACCACAAACAAGAAGACGTAGTGTAGGCCCCCTACTTGGTCGACCGTCAAAACCGCGGGGAACCGTTGGATACAGGAGGCGAGTAGCCCATCCAAGTGGCGTTCTATAGGGGACGCCTATAATGATTTTGCTTTTATAATGATTTTGCTTGTTTTCTGCAGAAGTTCCGCTCATTTTAGAATAAAAAAATAGGAATCCAAAGCAAGCACGGTCCAAATCAGAACTTCAGTGAAGCGCGACAGCGGTCAAGTGCTAAAACAAAAACGTCATAAGCAAAACGCTTGAGCCGTTACCACAGAATAGATAATAGTACTAGAACGATACGTCCTCTCGTCCAGGAAATTTCCTAGAACATTGTTTAATAGGTCGGAACAGGCGTAAGTGGCGTGACCACATTCTATTTACGGGTCTCGCACACACCCCGTGTTCTGACCGTTGGGGACGGTAAACATTCTTGGGATGGATTGATTTATATGGCGCGACAAAATGGCGTCAGCGGCCACCATCTTGTTATAGTGACATTTTTGATATTGAATGTAAAAAGCGGCGAGGCTACAAAACTGTAATGGCTACGCAAAAACGACGTCGCACGTTGCGATGCGTTGATGCAACGCAAACATATCATCGCATATGGCGACGCCACATTACTGCGATGTCTCATCGAAAAAACGCGGCTTCACTGCAATATGATGCGTTGAAGAAAAGCAAAAATTTCATCGCATATCTACGACGAAAACTCTGATCATTGCGTGCGACACCGCAACGGAATCTTCCAATTCGTTGTGCGTCGTCGTAGATTGTTACGTTGCGTCATCGCACCGCATAGTTGTCGCCTCGCCCTTTACACCCGTGTACGACGTACGTCGCGCACTATAAATCTATTACTCGTATATATTTATAAAAAAAAGCGGGAACCGACTGCGACGAAAATATTGCGATAGGTATTTCACCCGCAACTTTCCATCTTTAGGGGTTGGTACTCTTTTATAAAATTTATTAAAGAACCACCCCAATGCCACAGTGGTAAAACCACAGTGGTATGTGTAAAGGTAAAAAGATATTTACGTTTGCCGCCAAGATACTATTCTTATTAGTATTCCACTGCATCAAATCGCACGACTAAGCATTTATTTATTTACCCGATAGCCATAAAAATCACACGAGGTTGTGAAGTAGATACTCATGCCCACAATTTATGTCTATACAAATATATTAAATCGAAGTGTCTGTTTATAATATCAAAATAACAGCTATTTACTAAATGCATATGAAAGTATATACAGTACCAATAACAAAACAACCATTTTTAAAATGTTTGTCTGTCTGTTTGTTCCGGGTAATCTCCGAAACGGCTGGACCGATTTTGACGGGACTTTCACTGGCAGATATCTAATGTTACAGGAGTAACTTAGGCTACGTGAACGAAGCCACGGGGCACAGCTAGTGTATAATACAGGCCGATTAAAATTATTCTAAGCAACATTAAAATTTTACACCCAAACAATTTTAACTATTTGTCCCGCATCTAACCAAAGCAATAAGACCCGTATAAGCCACCGTGTAAATCATGTCCCGTATAATATCCACGGTGGGTTCCAGAGGAACGCAATTTCGCGGGTGACGTTCAAAAATGGATATACGATATACGGTTATATGACTTATAATACGGCATAAGTGTACGGTAACTATTGTTGCAATGTTGGGTTGGAATGTATCGTGACATTTTTGTACTGGTGGGTGCAAAAGACAATTATGTTTCGACATCACTTTTTTTTATAATGTCGTGTATATACAAATTAGTGTTACACTAATACATTATTAAAAAAATATTACGAAAATATGGTTTTGTTGCCTATAAATAGTTCAAACGATTTTAATTACATATTTTCCTTCTTTTTTATTAATAGGCATTATAGTTTTTAGATTTGTTTCTCTATATATTAGTTTTAATAATAATTTGTATTTGTAATTTTTTTATATTTTTACCATACGTATATTTTTACATAGCAAAGATAGGCAAAGGGCTCTCCCTCATCCTGCTAACGGTCTCTGTTCCTAGATGCCTCTAATATAAAACAAAATTAAAATTAAAATGTTTTAGAATTGTTTCTTTTTATTATTTTAATGAACCTCTAAATATTACGATCACAACTGTACTTCACTTGATTTAAACGATTGCATTTCTAGCAGAAGAGTCTTTCAAAGAATTTCCTATTATACATCAAGAATGCCACAAGAATTTTAATAGATTCTACCCTTCATAATAGAAATAAAAATCAATATAGAATATTTGATTTGGAAAATAAGAACTTTGAAATGAAGCGATGATAGCTCAGTGGTATTGACGTCACTACCGATCCATGGTTCGAATCCTAGAAGGAGCTTGAGACTTCAGTAAAGGAAAACATCTTGATGCAACCGTAATTTTCTAGTGCTTGCCTGGCTAGCTACCCTCATTTTGAAAACCAGTCGCCATAGCATCTATTTTTGTCTTCACATTTGCTTACAGAGATGTACTGCTATACATGGATTGTGTTGATGATTTCCCTATACTATTAAACGTGAAAATGCGTTTCTTGGTTTGTCCTTCTTTCACGCAGCAAAGAAGCTATGACTCGAAAGAGATAGTTTATGAATCGAAGAGTGACATTGGTAGAAAGTGGTCTGCAGTAATGTGCAATTGTGCAAGCATCACTGTGTTTCGATTTGATGAGCAATAGTAGTCAGTGAAAATAGTGGCCTTAATACCTAACGTCTCAGGGTAACGAACACAATGCCACTGCAATTTGTATGGGCTGGCGTTTTGCTTACCATCGGGTAAACGACCTGCTCGTCTCGTTATCCAAAAAAAACGTATAAAAATTTATTTATGAAATATATTTTTATAGTGTTAACCGACACTAGCGGATGTTCACACAAATATATACATCACAAAAATTTCGCTTCCAACAGGACTCGAACCTGCGTCTTCTGGCTATCCAGGCCAGACGCCTTAGCCAACTAGGCTATGGGAGCAATCGATGTTGACTGCGTACTTCTTGATATGATGTATTTCTTTTCGGCTTACAAGCCGTAGCTCGTAAAAAAGATTGTTTGCTACAAAAAAAAAACACCTTACGTTCACCAAACTTCGATCAAAAGGCATAGTAACATCCACAGAAAATTGCTTACAACTTGATGCCAAATTGCTCAAGTTTCTTCCTTCTCGCAATTTTTCGTTCTCAGATTATTGGGTCTAAGGCTTCCTTCTGAACGTAATTATGGAGTATTATTTTTAAGAGTTAATTACACTTTCCTCTACTCTGTTGTAATCAGATTTTCTGTTGGATCCTTTAGCTTAGCTTCCTGTTACCTAGCCCGAAATTGAAATTTAGTCCGAATTGGGGAGATTTTTTACTGCCTTTCTAAAAAGGTGAGGTATAATCTATCTTTAATGTCGTGAAAACTTAAAACTTGTTACCATCGTTCAGAACCTCCCGTAAGTCTATCCACCGTCATAACTTTTACAGACGTGAATCAATATGATATTTTTTTAATACTTTTTGAATAGATATATCATGTCAGTTAAATCAGCGTAAAGATTTTTTTTTTTTAGTTCCGTACGTCCACATCTGGTTATTGTGTCGGGGAGGGTCGTGGTACGACACAATGATATCGAATTCATACCATGATTGAACCTGACCATACTAAATAGTATGGTCAGGTTCGCACAGGATGTGTTGTGTCGTGTCGAAGCGCCTTTGTGTCTTGTTTTTCCTTTTTATGAATTAGATATCGTTTTGTCGAGTCACGACACCCAGACACAATTAATTGAACCCAAATAATGAAAGAATGGAACCCTTAAGGGGCAGAACACGTCGCGCCACTATCTCTCTCTACAAAATTATAAAAAATCACATTCGGCGAAGTTGCAGTTACACTTTCATGTATGAAAACTTGATCGAATCAAAATGATACTTATGCCGTACCTTTGTAATGTCATTGCCAGATACTTCGCCGAATGCGATTTTTGACAATTATATCAAGTGATTATTTCTTCAAAAATGTTGAGTTGTCGATTTTGACGGGACTTTCACTGGCAGTTAGCTGATGTTATAAGGAGTAACTTAGGGTAATTTATTCGTGGGGTGCTATGCCGGGTAACCTCCACGTGGTGCACCCTGGGTACCCGTCAGCAACATCTCCTGGTTGACCTTTCGGTCCCGGAGGGGTTGCTGACGGGTAGCTGATGCCCCGGCGAGGTGGGCCCCTCCACGTGTCCCTCTGATTGGGTCAGCAGAGGGCACAGCGGATGGGGCAGAGGGGTTGAGCGGGACCCGAAGGCCGCAGGGAGGGACAAGCGTGCTGGTGGCGCTTTACAGGATGTGACGAGATAGGGGCGCGCTGTCTTCCAGCGTGGGACCAGGGATTATACCCTAGTATAATTCCCCCCCTGCTCCCGCTGGCAGCGCGCCGTACAGGACGAGACACAGGAGACGGACAGCCCCTCTTATTGGGGGGGCTGACGAGGAGGAGCGCGCTGGCTACCAGCGTGGGACCAGGGGGTTACCTTATTGGGTAAGAGAGCTCCCCCTGCTCCCGCTGGCAGCGCGCTAAATTTACCGGACGAGACACAGTAGGAGAAGGGCCCCCACCCTGATTGGCCATATTCGGGGTGGGGGCAATATTGGACTTGACATCAGAGGGGGGAGCAGACTACCCCTTCTGTACCGGACATACACGAGGTGGAGCGCGCGGCCGTGTTTTTGCGACCGCGCGCCATTGTGATGGCCCCCCGCCCTAAGCGGCGCTTGCAACACGAGCGCCGTGGCAGGCGGGGGACACGACGGTGCTCTCATGAGCACGGAGACGGGGGCGCGGTTCAACCCCTCCGTCTCTTCCGGGAGAGCCTGGGGTGTCGGATGCGGGGGCATCAGGCGTCCCTCACCTTTTATAGGTAAGGGCCCTCCCGAGGCGGGGGCGGTACGCCTAGCGTGGGCGCACCGCCCGGGCCGAGCGGGGGAGCTAGGCTCCTCGCGAGGCGGGTCCGCCCCAGGGGGGCGGACGACGGCTGACGGGGTTCCGCGTGTAGTGCGAAAGTGGCACCGCAACCCCGTCCAGAAGCTGAGCCGTATAACGCCCCGGTGGTTTCTTGGTGGGTAGTCCGCTGCGCAGTGGGCGAGCGGGAAGCCCACACTCTCTCCGTGACCTCCCCCGAGGCACGGAGGGGTAAGCTCATAAAGGAGTTTTTCCACCGGGAACCAAAAAAAAAAAAAAAAGGGTAATTTATTCGTGGATGAAGCGGAGGGCGCACCGTTTTCTTAATAATATAAAACAAAATTATTTAAAAAGCGACGAACCGACTTCAGTGACAAACTACTGAACCTATTTTGATGAAATTTCTATGGGACCAATATAAAAGTATATTCTTTCAAATAAAAAAAAATCAATTCAGTTAATAAATGACAGAGATCTGAGGTAACAAACATAAAAAAATACCCTAGAATGATAACCTTCTCCTTTTTTGGAAGTCGGTTAAAAAGAAGTTGAAACACGATTGAAAGACATTATTATGATACAGGGTTCAACTAAGCCTGCGGGCTGAAGGGTTGTGGGTCCTTATTTTAATTGACCACTTTCAGTTTTTTCGTGGTCTATTTATTATCTTATTTATTTGCATAATCTACTCGGCCCGCGGCCGATTTGGTTCGCGAGCTCAGTTAGATTAGCTATCTATGTTATTGTGCTCAAAAGGTCAAGGTATCAAAATAGAAGCAAAATTAGTCCGATTGTACTGCATTGAAATACGTAATACATGTAATTTAAATGTTTATATCCAACGCTGAGTTACAGTTACTGCTACCTATACATTCTGAATGCAATGTATTGTTGCATGCATTGTATTTTTATAGCTCTAGCGAGAATATTGGGTAGTTTGAACTTGTTGGCTACATTGAAATTGTGTTTATGGTCGATAGGTAAGGCTCCAGCATAAATATAAAACTTTAGAACACAACATTCTATTTCGAACGTAGGAATGGAATGTTCTGTAGAAAGTTTTGTGACAAATGCAAATAAGCTTCAGCGCAGTGCAACTATTTTGTGTACATTCTCGTCAGGAATTCTCGCCTTGAGCAACGTGGATTAAATACGCATTCTCGATTTTTGACTTCGAGTTTAGCTTTTTTTGTAAATGTAAATAGAGAAAAACTTTAATAGAAATACTAAATAAGTAACGCCTAAAAGTAAAATGACTAGTTAAATAAATTAGTGACCAGGCGGGTTTATTTAGTAAGAAGGCGATTTGAATTGGGTTTTAGTACCTTAGTTACTCCATGGGAGGGTCCACGGGCAAGTATTGGTTTTTTAAGTAATCTCTAGTTTACTTATAAAAAGAAATACTTGCATGTACCCATGATCAAATTCAAAATTCTTTATTCACATGGACTAAAGGGAGCACTCATGAAAGTTAAAATACTTAATCTATAAATACTTAATCTGAACCCGGGTAGTACTACAAATTTCGGGTCGTTTCAATATTTTTTTCTGGTTGTAATTCTTTCATAAATTTTATGAGAGAAATTTATGAAATTTATTTATGTTTACCTTACTCATGAAAAATACAATTATTTAAATCGGTTAAGAATTGGCGGAGAAATCAAGTAACATCACCATAAAAAAAAATACAGACGAATTGAGAACCTCTTCCCTTTTTTGTAACTCGGTTAAAAGATACTCTTTGTAATTACCACACGTTCACAATTAAGTCTATCGGATCATTCCTAAAACCTTATTCACGAATAATTATTTCCCTTACATCCGTAACATCCACTCTAAAATTTAATAATTCGTTTCTCCTAAAAAATACCCCATTTTACACGAACAAAACACTGGTTCGTGTTAATTGAATTGAAAAGGTTCCCAACATCAATTAAAAAGGGGAAAACAGCCTGTATTTTGTAAGCTTTAGAGCTTGTTTTCGACTAAATAATGTTACCCCAGGCCGAAATAAGCCAATCGCAAGATTGAAAGCATTATGACAAGGGAGCAAGTTTAGAAATAATAGTCCTCATATTTCCTAGTATCAGATTATGTCGGCGAAGCACGCTGGTACGTTTATAAAAGGCCATTTGCAAGTTAACAAGGTTCTGTTTGGCATGTCTCTCTGTTTGCGGTTATAATCTCGCTTAGTGCTGGTCTAACAAGGTTTTGATCTGAGCGTCTTCATCCTAAGATGATTACAGGGACTGGTGATGTAATCGGGAATGTTAAAGCTTAAACTTTACAGAGGGGCCGTCATCTCACACGGCTTGTACTCGGAGCGCTGTTGATACACTCAGCTTTTACAACATAAATAAAAAAATGATGATCATGATTCAAATTCAGAATTCTTAACTTACATGGGCCGCAGGAGAGCTTTCGTGAAAGTTAAAGTAAACAACTCTAAGCGTGTCCGCAAATTTAGCCATCGAACTCTTACACTAGACACAGCCACTAGACGCGACAACCCATGGCTGGGCGCGGTCTCAAGTCGAATCCACTGGTAGCCACAAAATAGAAAGAAAAGAAGGGCCGCTCAGGTCACAGATCAGTAAGTCTAAAGACGCCGCATAATCAAGGGTTTGCATGAGAACACAATCGTAAAATGCTGGCGGGGGACGAGAGAAGCCGGCGTGTTGTGATTGGTCGGGTCAAAACTCATAAATCAAGGTCAGTCAAACTAGTGACGGGACGTCAAACGTTTTATATTTTTGTTATTGTTATGATATAGATAAAACAAAAATCACATTTGAATTATTTATTCTAAATAAAATAATATATGTAAGTATGTAAAAACCACATAAAACAGACAACCACTCAGGGGGCTAAAGAAGGTAAAAGTTTGTATGAAGATCGATTTATATGTCAGGATAATGAAACTTTGGAAATAGACTAATCAAATAAAAATAGTTAAGTAACACATGTTTTATCGTTTTTTAGAAAATGGCGAAAAATTTATACCATAATAATAATAATTCAAATAAATACCAGACAAATAGATCCAAAGTCTCGCCAAGTCCGCGTTTTCCCGTAGGTGCAATTTATCCCAATAATTGGGTACCGCGCGACGCGACGAGAAACGATTTGTTTGAAGAATTCACGTTTTATAGCGGAGGTTGCTGAGTAGGGCCGATTTGTTATATGTCTTTTAGTGGCTTTAGTCAAATTAGATTCTTTAAAAGTGTTGTAGGTGTGCAGAAGAACTGGGGGTTTTTTTGGCTTGCAGTGTGTGTGGCAAGTGCAGTGACAAGTGGACGAATTAAGAGTATATTAAATGATATTGAGTTGTTATCTCTGATACGGTCTCGTTTGTTTCTTTCTTCTTTCTTTAGCTACTATTTTTTTGGTTACGTTTTACCACTAACTATATCTGCGTAAAAGCACAAAACAGAGATAGTTTTGTGAAAAAAGGAAGGAAAAAGATTGTATGTGGAAGATGGCATATCAAAGAACGGGGATTCAATTAAAAGCAAACATGGATCGGGTCATCGACCACCCAAGTTTTGGAGGCCTTAAAAAACATTTCAGCGAACGCGTAAGCAAAAACTCCTTCAAAACATGCTATTTCTACATACTCAAACTAAGTCCACAAGCCAAACCCCAGAAACTAAACACTAACTCAAACGTTGCCAAGCGGGCCTAGGCACAATCTTACTTCGCCACTTTGAACCTAAGCCTGATACATTGCCATAAGTCTGGGAATTCAGATGCAGCTTTCACAATATATAGTTTTGACTACAGAGCTTATAAAAGGCTTAAACCTGGCCGAGACGCTGGCGGTGGGAATGGCGGTGGTAGCTCATACAAATTGCAATAGAAGACAGTTATCTCCACTGAGGGATAGATATGGAAGACTTAACTCACACTAATGGGTTTTTTACCCTTACACCCGTCTGCACTAAAGTCAACTGAGATAAACTAAGTCTAAACTTAAAGCGCGGCTAAAGCAAAGAACGTCGGTCTAATAGATGGTCTTAATTTTTGTTGCACAAGACCGAAATGTTTGTTAACATTTCAATTTTATTTGGACACATTGCTATGGTTCCCACCAGTGGCGTATTTTAGGATTCAGCGCCCTGGGCTTGCAGGTTCCGCCGCCGCGCAGGTCAAAATAGGTATACGATAGCCCCGCGTCTTGATGTCTATCAAGATTTAGGCCTTAATAAGATTTAATAAGAGCCTTAATTAAAAGTTTTAGTTAGGTAGGCTTTTTTAAATTTTTTGCACCGCCCCTCGCAGCCTGCCGCCCCGGGCCATGGCCCTTTTGGCCCTAGGGTAAATACGCCCCTGGTTCCCACGCTGAGTACTAAATGTTGAAGTAGACTACTATCAGACGGTACATGAATGTATCAAATAATATACTCAAAGGTGCTGAATATATCATTGAAATCCTCGAACTTTTACAACTCCCCGAAGATCTAATGCATCAACCTATAAACCATGCAGCCTCATCGAATTGATGTAGCAACGGCGGGTTTTACTAGGTTATTCACTCGGCATCGACCGTAATTTGTTGCCTACAACTGGTCGAAAATATTTTACACTAGAGCTGCAGTTGGGAGTGGTTTGGTCGGATAAATTTGACCGGGCCGATTTTATTGGTTAGTTCTTTTTCGTATGAAATAGTATTACCAAGGAAAACCGTGATGCGTTTTTAGTTTGATGGTAAAACTTAACCACAGATTTGTTTTTTTTTCTAATTGCGAATGTAATGATGGTCCCTGCTTATGTACGGTATCATCTCATCTCCTCTCATAGGTGCCGTAAGAGCAGGCTAAGGGAATATGCAGGAAATGGACAACAGGATTCTCCTTGGTCAACGTCAAAATCTACTAGCACCACCAAGACGCTTTGCCAAGCGTGACGTATTACGGCAATCCGCCTTCCATTATGGGGGAGGCCTAAGATCAACAGTGGATGTCTTCCATCCGGTGATGAACGTTATGATGCAATTAAAGGCTAACTAAACATGCGTAAAACATGTTATTATTTTAACATTACAAATTCGACCGGAAGTAAAATCAATTTAATTTTAACACTTTAATTATTATCTTGGCTAAAACCATAAGATTCTTGTGAAGTTGTCCTTATGAAGTTTCCTTGAGATATTTATATTTGTTCAATTCTTTAGTAATGTTGAACAGAGTAGTAATTTTATGATAAATAGCTAAAAAATTATTTTGTTTTGTTATAGTTCGCTATGTTTTGTGCTAATTGCTCTTTTGTTTGTTGATTCGCAGAGTAGGTATATTGTATGCAATATAATGAAGATTTGTTACATAAAACAACTTATTTTGAAACGAAGAGCACTTGTCTATTTTTCAAGTTGATTATTCGTCCGGATTGCAAATTGCCGTCAAAGTTCAGACTATCCGGCCACGGCGTTCATCTCTATTTTATACCCACAGAGCTGGTTTGAGTGTGCAACTCAATTTTCTGTATCGAATTTATACGTGTACGGAATTTAATGTTTGGTTTGTATGTGATGAGCGCGGTGAGGTACGAGTAAATATGGGCGCTTGCGTTTTGGAAAAAATCCGTTTCATATTGATGCGGAAGGCTAAAATTTTTGATTTTATTTTCATGGGTCATCTAAAGCTTATAGGGTTCTCTTTGCAAACCCATTTTGATGATAAAACTGTTTGTTTGTGGTAAATAAAGAAATAATTTATTTATTCCGATGAATATCACTACGAACTTATAGACATTAAAAACATATATTTTAAATCGGGCTAAATGCCTTTATTATCTAGCTAATACATAAATAAACAATATATCTAACCTAGCTAGCTATAAAAACAGTTTGATAATCTACAAGCCCAAGTGGGCCTATAGATAATCCAAATGTTCTAGCCTACTACCAGTTGGAAGCGTACCCAGCATGCTGGCGGCATTGCCTCGTTGAACCGCAATAATGATCTGCTGAGCCAAATAAGTACCAGCATTTTAAATAATCACTTGAAACCCAAAATCGCCACGCGGCTGAAAGCGCGTGCAGCAGCTCGTAATAAATAAAAACATATTATTTCCGTTATATAATTAAAATTGACGGCTCCGTAGCTAAGTTGGTAGTAACCCTGCCTGCAAAGCGAGGGGTCCCGGGTTCGATTCCCGGCCGGGGCAGATTTTGTGGAAGCATAAAGTTTGTTCTCGGGTCTTGAATGTTTGTGATGTGTATCTGTGTGTGTCCATGCCTCCTGCAACACAGGGAATTCTAGAGCGGGGTATGAGTGTGCGTTAAAAAAAATTGTTACATTGATTTAAATGTATTCACTTTTTAATATTTATATTTGAAACAAGAAGCGTAAAAAAGCAAGATAATGATGATATTGGATCGAAAGCGACAAATGAGGCGTCGTTACATCGTCTTGGCTGTAATGACTATGTCAAAGGGGCAGATAAGCGAGGGTGTGATGCAACAATGATGGAACGTTTAAAAAGCCAGTTTATTTTTTATACTATTTGTCAACGAGATGTGTTGGTCGTTTGCCTAATGTTAAGCATAAGACCAGCCAATAACAACTGCAGTACCACCCAGAACTTTTATGTAGACCGTAGACGCTTATGCAAGTAAGTATGCGTTTTGCTGTCAATATAACCATGCTCTTGTATCAAGCGCGGATTACGAGATAATACACGCGCAAGCGCGGCTTGATGTAAAACTATCAAAAAACCACGGAATAGCCAATCAGAGCGCATTATATGTAGGCAAAAATGGTGGACTTTATTTCGTGCAAACCGAGCAAAACAAGCTACCTTGCGCTTTCAGAAAAAAAATTAAAACACTTTGTGCCTTTGATTTTTCCATTTTTCCCATTTTTTTTGTCAAATCGTAAAATTCTCAACGCTCGCACCAACCCCGTTGCAGAGGTCTTACTGTGGACACAAATACATTTCATGATATTTCGAACCTTAATATTATATTGCTATTATTTGCCACGAGTCCGTCTCCCGAGGCGGAATCTAAGGTATTGTGTGATAGAATTCTTTACTTGCAGTGAGGAGCATGAAATTATTACCTCGGGCATATTATAAGAGGTAGTAGTTTAATATACAAGGTGAGTTTGAATTGGTATGTTATCCCGGAAGGAGTATTGACCACAAGCTGTTAGAAACTCCTTTGGAAATTAGTCATAACAAATTTCCATACTAAAAAAATCCACTTTAACAGTGAATTGCGTGACATTTTCTGGAGTTATTCCTTAGTCGTTTCTAATCAGTATCATTATTTAACAAAGTTCAACATAGTTGAAGTATATGAGCTAATCTAGGGGTGTCCACTAATTTTGTAGTCGATTTTTAAGGTAAACTTTAAATGCCATTTCTCTAATGAGAAATTCTAAATTTCAGAAACTCGTAATATACGGCCAGATTGTGTTGTCTCTTTCAATCCCTTGAAGCCGCGCCCGGGTTCAAAGCGACTCGTTGTCGCACTGTGACCACGAAGTCATTCCCTCTAACGCACCGCGTCCGCGCCAGCCTTAGTGCCCGCGCGTTCACTCTGGACGATGCCTTAGTTTCAGAATTCTTAAGCCACTTGAAGACTTCCAGCGTTCCAGCGACTGGCTTTACCAGAACAACCAGGACCGAAATAAGTAAACAAATATTTATCAAACCACTACCAAAAAATACAATCCATGTCTATCCTACTCAACCAACTGTCAATACCAAATTCTTTCTAAATTCCCACAATGAGACCCCTAAATAAAGAAATCCATTCAGCCGAATGGAAAACAAGTAATCTCTTCAGAGAGGTTACCGAGGACAGCCATTAAAAAGATAAATTACCTGCGTTCGGATCGCTATTCTACCTAAGAACCGTTTTCAGGATCCTTAGACAGGCCACACGGTATTACACTATTTTTTTATATAAAACGTAACATACAAAAGTTTTAGTAATGTCTTTTTCTTGATTTACTATCAGGAGGATGTTATTCTACTAAAATTATAAATGCGAAAAGTTTGTGTTTGTGAATGTTTGTTATCATGTATATCCGTAACAACTAAACTGATTTTGATGATGTATATTGTTTAGGTTCTGGAAGATTCTGGCCCGGTAAATCTTCTAGAAATATTTATTTCAATTTGTACCGAACTAAATATATTTTATATTCTGAAAACCATACAATATGGATGTTGCATGAAACACAAAATACATAATTACTTTCGTTATACAGGTTTAAGAACATCACCTTTAAGAAAATTAACACAATAAAAATGAAATTTACAAAAAATATATAATTTCCTCAAATATACTGCATCTAAACATTTCCCGAACTAAACGTGTTTTTATCATCCAATAGTAATTTAAGTGATACCATCAGATACCATATAACAACCATGTAGTTAAACGAAGTTTTTCACGGCCAAATCAACAGAACGCATGTTTTAGTATTACAGATTTACGGCCCGCGTCAAACAAGTGACGTCAGATGTTCTGTCAAATTTGTATGGGGCGTTTTAACGCTAAGTAGGTACGCCCGACTTTGACTCTCATTTTTACGTTTCTAGCATTCGATTTCTAGTTTTTTCGATATAGACGTTTGATTCTCATGAGAAAACGAATTGATTGACATCATAAAAAAATGGAGTCAACATCCCTACTAAACCTTGCGGGACAATACCGTGTATACCCCCTATAAAGAGCTGAGATTCCCACTTTTGTATCAGCTTTTATGTCACGGCTGGGAATAATTTTAAGATCTTTACGTGTCTGCAAAATGTATGCCTTTAATTTGTGGCGCTGAGTTTAAATGTTATTTCTCTTCTTCATAATTATGCGTAGAGTTTACATTACAGGGAAAGATGAGTCTTAAGATTTTGTTCATGGCAAAAACTTTTTGTTATGATAATGTTTTTTCTTAGTCAAGGTAGCAAATTATGGAGTTTATATGATTTTTGTGTTGTTTTACTTGCACATCAATTACGATTTGATAAAGGTTAATGAGGCACTGAACTTATAATAGAATAAATTGCTTGTTAAGTTGGCATTAGACGCTTATGCATGTTTATGTTTTACTGTCAAAATAACCATGTTTTTATAAGAAGCGCAGATTACGAGGTATTGCCACGCTCACGCGCGGCATGAAGTAAAACCATGAAACAGTAAAGAATAGCAATACGACCAGATAGTGCTGTCTCTTTGACTCTTTGAATCCATTATTCGTTCCGTTATTGATGCAAAACTATCAATCATACATTATCATCTAATGGTACGCTTATGGTCTGGCGGGACTCTAAACATCTGGCAAAAGAACTGCCAAACTTTCCAAAAAATACATTCTTTAGCCATAAATTCGATCGCGGCGCAGATTGCGCATGGAATCGATAGAAGTAACCATGTCCTAAGAATATTTGTTAAAACCAAGTCATCCGAGTGTAACATCCAAGGCGTGACGCTAGTTCATAACTTACCACCCACACACATCCACAGCAAAATGGGGAAGTGATAGTGAAGAATGTTTTCTCATTTATTTAGGTTACATCCAGTAGGTCTGCTTAGGATTGACGAGGTGGCACGTTGGCGTGACGGAGTGTCGCCAGTAAATAACTACCCAACTAGCTTTGATTCTTGCTTTCTAATTATTGTTTCAAATGGCTTTAGCAATAAATCTTTGGAAAGACCGATGCAAGGTATATTTTATGAATACTCACCGTTGGACACTAACTGGTTCAATTCCCGGCTGGGGCAAACTTTGTGTGGTGAGCACACAATTTGTTTTCGTGTCTTGGATGTTTGTGTTGTGCATTTGTGTGTGTATATGGCACCTGCGACGCAAGAATCTAAGTGTAAGGATATGAGCACATAAAAGAAAGGGTATTTAACATAATAGTCTGTTCTGGACTTTACTAGTTTAAAATCCAGTTTAGGCCGGTTTATAAACCGGTAGGCTGATATAAACTACATCGCACTCAATGAACGCGTCTCTGTCATCAGTTCCATCTATTCCCTGAAACCGCTCGTTTAAACGAATTCCTAGAGACCAGTAAATGCACCATTTTTAGTTTTCCAACGAGAAAACTGCTCACAATCAGTTTGAATTTCCGCAGCGGATATGAAATTCTCTCATTCCTGCGACCGGTTTGCTGTTTCGAGTTTCAAAATGCACCTGAACTTTGAGGTTGGGTTGAATAACTGTTGTTGAACTTCAATTGGCGATATTTTGATATTTTAGTTTTAGAATTAATATTACTTTTAGGGCGGGGTACATACAGTCTATGACCGTTCAATGTTTTATATCCTCAGGTGTGAAAAAGTTTTCTTACGACACTATGTTACGGAGTGGAAATAGGTGACTTTTCACGTTAGTGCAATGATTTTTATTTATCTTTTTATTATATTGGGTAATCAGAGAAGGGGGTCGTTTGCCTAATGATAATCAGGATAATTGCAGTGCCAGTCATAACTTTGACACACAAAGGCCTGTATAGCACCTAGAAATTTCACTGGCTACTTTGCTCATCAAACCAGAACACAATTGCACATATCTGGCCTGGTCTGAGAGACCACCACCTATTTACCAACTAACTACCTACAAAATTTTATCCTTACGGATTACCGACATCGATCAATCGACAGCAATCACCGAGAAATGTCGATCGATTCCTAATTAAAAAAAGTGTTTTTTTGGATGGTTTAATCGGATTTACTATTATGATTGATCTAATATTGTTATGTGTAGGTACCTATCAAACATATTGCAAATGTAAATATATTTTATAAAAGTCCATCGATTCCTATTTAAAACAAAAAACATTTTTTTTTGGAATAATCCGATTTACTTTTCTACAATTACTATCTAATATAATATTCTTATGTGTATCAAAGATATTTTAATGTAAATCTATCTTATAAATATTTTAATAGCATCAAAAATCACATTATTTAAGTGGAATAAATGTGAATAAATTTCATCAGTCCCCTGTCACCCCTTCCTAAATTATTCTCGCTATAAGTTAACATGACAGGTAAGCAATAAGGCAATAATTCTCATACTCATATAAATAACTAAATAATGCTGAAATAATAATGATATGTATTTTCTTCTTTTCAACCGTCTTCAAAACAGAAGGAGATACTCAATTCATCTGGTTTTTATTTAAATATGTATTTATAATATGTTATTCGATTTCTCCGCGAATTGCAAAAACTGGGGATTAAATTTTTTAGTATACTTATTTATAGTTTAATTTTATAGTTTATTTATTTATTTAGTATGTTTATTTATTACTCATTCTTAAGCCAAAAAGAATCTACATTATGTAAGTCATCTATTATAAGCAAAAATAATTAGCGAACAACGGTAGCTCCAGCCGCATTGATAACGATATTTTTACTTATGACGATATTTTTGTTGAAGTCGGTGCCTGCTATGCTAAAAGCACCCTTTATTTTTTATATGTATAAGTTTTTATGTAGTCATTAGTGTTGATAATCCTTTGGGATCTACTACTAAAAAAGGAACCACTCGATCGAAGCCATAAAAAAGCAGGCTATTAATTAATAAAGTAAAAATATCAAATTATGTTTATCCAATAAACGATTCCATCAGTCCCTTGTCAACTAACATAAATAAGTTGACAGGTTCATAGCCTTTATAGGGTTCGTACATAAGCATGTAAATGTATATTGGTTCTGACCTACGAGTAGGTACTCAGCTGAATTAACTTCTTGCCGGTCCCTTTATTCATTTTTGCCTGGTATTGGGTAGTTAGGGTTGTCGAACTACTAAATTACAGTCATAATTCTTCTTTTATTATTGTAGGTGTAATGTGTGAATGTTATTAGCAAACAGAATATTTGTCAAACTTAATTCATTGGCTGTTGATTTTTGTTCCGTTTTATATTATTGATTTTTATACAGTTATTGTTTTACATCGCAGTTTGTTGGCTCTTATGGCAGGAAAAATAGAATAGTGTTAGGCAAATATTTTTAAATTGAGGATGGTATATCTAGGCAGGTGAATTCGACCATCTCAGGTATTAGGTTTTATCACGTATTATTTTAAATAAGGTAATTATTATTGTGTATTTACATGAAAAAAATACGTTTGCAAGCTAATGTATCTCCTGTTGAGAATAAACCCACAACCCTAACAAATTTCAAAAGTTAAGTCTATTATCCTACCTAATCTACTGCAACACGGGGCATTCAAAATAAAATTATATTATTATTAAAATAAAGAAAAAATATTTTATTTACAATATTTCATACAACGATAAAACTGCTGAACCAAACACCATAGCATTTTTATTTTCCGATTATAAACGGTTCCGATTATATACGTTCGATGTGTAATATTGTCTAATTTATATCAGTATACAATAAAATAAATTTTATTATTCAGTAACACTGCATTTAAAAATATGCACGAGTTATTGCCAACCCTATTTAACCCTAACGAGACGTTCAATAAAATAAGGAGGGAGTGAAAAAAGCAATCTACTCATCTATACACAAACTGCTTAACGGTCCAGAGTAATCAGGTAGGTACTGCTTGTTCGATAGAGCTTAAAAGTATTGGATGTTTGTTGGAAAGTTCGAATACAATCACGGTGTAAGTATTTTATGAGCTTACGGCACAATCAGGGAACGGTTTTGCTAGAAAGCGTGAACAAGGATTTTTGCTAGAACTGAAGTAATTACTGATCATAGTGGAACTCTATTCATTGCTCTCACCGTCGGCATCATCAGCCTAAAGACAACCAATGCTGAACATGGGCCTGCCCCATAATGGGGGAGCCGGAAGCCAACTGTCCCATTAGACGGTAATAGGTACATGGTTGATGCGTAATCGTTTATCACGCGAAAATCATGGAAAGACAAAAGAGCGAGTGTGGCCGAGCGGGAACTTGTGCGACATTTAATTCGACTCACCATAGTTCGAATCTTGACTCGGCCCGCACCAATGACTTATGTCAAGCTATATGCGGATTATTCACATTCGCTCTAAAACGGTGAAGGAAAACGTCGCGAGGAAACACGCATGTTCAAGAACCACAAAATTCGAGGACATGTGACATCCACCAAGCCGCACTGGGCCCGCGTGGTGGATAATGGCCCATACTTCTCTCTCTGAGAGAAGGCCGGTATCCCAGCAATGGGAGCGTAAGAGGCTGTTAATAAAACTATGGAAAAACCACAGTCACTGTAGCTTCTACAACCTGTACTCAAAAAATAGTTTCGCAACCACGTGTTCAGTGTAAAAGCCGCGGTAAATACGCGGTGGTGCAAGTGATGTATGTAGCGAAGCAGTCGCGTCATTTTGAGCCCAGGTAGTGCTTCGAGAGAGTGAAAGAGACAGCACTATCTGACCGTATTGCTGTTCTTGTCTGTTTCACGGTTTTACTTCAAGTCGTGCGTGACCGTTATGCTTACCAATGGCCAAACAGACAGCTCGTGTCGTTATCTGAAAAAAAAACATAAAGTATTATAATTGTGCTCTGGTTTGATGAGCAAAGTATCTATAGTTAGTGAAATTACGGGCTTTCTAATGTCTGAGTAACGCGTACACTGCAGTGCCACGCAGGCCTTTGTGTTTAAAAGTTCTGAGTGGCACTGCAATTGATATTGGATGGAGTTATGCTTACCATCGGGCAAACGACCCGCTTATATCGTATATTACTAGTGTAACAAAGCTAAATTACCGCTATGTTATAAATTTTCTAGTAAATTAACCAATGTTATAATAACCAATTATATCCGGGTATTTCGCGGTTTAACCGGGGCAAGTGCGATTTAATCAAAGCCGGTCCTGATTGACACTGATTGAATTAGGCGCCGCTCTGTAAATGACACACTACCGTTCTTTATACTGTGACGTGTGGGTAAACAAGTGTACAGAAAGAAAAGTGACAGTTAGTCAACTTTAACATAAAAGTTTAGTTTGGCTATGACTACAGTATTTGTTTCTACATGTCTTTTTTGTAGATTTTACTAGGTTTTTTTAAACTCGATTCTTTATACTGTGACGTGTGGGTAAACAAGTGTACAGAAGGAAAAGTGACAGTTAGTCAACTTCAAATACAAGTTTAGTTTGGCTATGACTAAAATGATTGTTACTACATGTATATTTGATGGAATCAGGTGTTACTTTGCGGAAGTCCATTTTAAATAAGATTATATAATGTGGGTAATTTATAGTTTTAATGCCGCGATAAAGAATGTCTAATGGCCTAATTTCGATCTATACTGAATTTAACCAAACGTAACGCGCGACGCTGGACAACGAAACCTGGGTTAGTTTGTTATAAAAATAAAAATTGTCGTCGTCGTCCATCGTTGCGAGCTCGAGAAAGTTTTTTATTTTTATAACAAACTAACCCAGGTTTCGTTGTCCAGCGTCGCGCGTTACGTTTGGCTAAATTCAGGATAGATCGAAATTAGGCCATTAGACATTCTTTATCGCGGAATTAAAACTATAAATTACCCACATTATATAATCTTAGTTACTACATGTTTATTGTAGTAGATTTTACTAGGTTTTTTTAAGATTAGTGTCTCGACTGGTCTTAAGCGACGATGATGTGTTTGAAGATGAGATTATATTAAATCTAGATTAGAACTGGTTCTCAAGGGCAACTGGAGAAACACACTGATAGGTGCTTAGCAACAGATTTTCAACCTGCAGTTGGTAACTAGCCAGGCGAGAGCCCGAGGTCCTCCTATATATCACCGAGGCAGATGTGTGAGTAAAAATCTCACATAACTCGGTTGCCCCTCATGGCATTCAGGTATCTCCTCCTCAACAAAAAGAAAAGTACTTACTCTTTTACGTGTGTCTATCTAGATACTTACCTAGACGGATACTCGCACCACCGCTTTGCTCCTATATTTTTCCGCAAAGCTGCAGTTGCAATAATGTGTTCCGGTGGATGAGCAAATTAGTCAGTGAAATTACCACTGACTTGGAAATTACCAACACAGTCCCACTGCAGTGCCGCAGATGCCTTTGTTTTTCTAAGTTCTGGGTGTGACTAAAACAGCTGTTCTGGGCCGGCGTTTCTTGTCAGGTTGAATGACCGCACTACCACAGAACTACCATCATCATACATTTATACAAATAAATAAAATTGAACTGTCTGTTTGTAATATCAAAATAACAGTTTTTTACTAAATGCATATGAAAGTATATTTTTTTTTTTTATGTTATTTGGTAACGAGACGAGCTGGTCGTTTGCCTGATGGTAAGCATAACGCCGGCCCATAACAATTGCAGTGCCACCCAGAACTTTGAAACACAAAGGCCTGCGCGGCACTGCAGTGTGCTCGTTACCCTGAGACATTAGGTATTAAGTCTCATAAGCCCAGTAATTTCACTGGATACTCTGCTCATATATACGGTAACTATAAAAAAACAACCATTTTTAAAAAAATTATTAGTCTGTCTGTTTGTTCCGGGTAATCTCCGCAACGGCTGGACCGATTTTGACGGGATTTTCACTGGCAGATAGCTGATATTACAAGGAGTAACTTAGGCTACGTGAGCGAAGCCGTGGGCACAGCTAGTTTTAGAATATAATTCATGCAATTTTTTTCGGTCCCATTAAGTATATTACAAATACCTATAAGTACTAGCGTAACCATCAGGTTTCTGAGCATGAAGTCTTGATTGAACGATTTTGTACCTCGGAAACTCTCAGTGCGCAATCGAACCGTATTCAAGAAACCAATTACGAAGAAATTTATTTATTACTCGTACTTTTTAGTTCGATCTAAATTTCCAGAATTAGAAAAGGTGAGGTGATGACTCATTGACAATTTGGAATTTATTATAAAAGTTGAAATTGTTAATTGTATATATGCAACATTAAATACTTCCATTGAATTTTGTGGTGAATGGTGAATTTTAAGTCATATTTGAGCTTCAATAATATATATAAATAAGATGCTGTATTTATTGAAATGTAAATAACAATACAAAAAATTAAATAATATGTAGTGGATCAACCATTACATATTATTCTCCAACTGAAAATAGATTTCTCTCAATATAATTAAATTTGTGAGCAAAATGTATTGGTAAAATAAGCTCTGTAATTGGCTAGGTATTTCCAAAGCAAAACCTATAAAGCGATTAAACAGTCCAAGTGTTAGTGGGAGGACTAACTGTTCTGCGAGTGTCCGTCTGGGTTGTTACCACCGCTTTGCTCGTGAAGCCTGCCGGCAAGCAGCAGTGTGCAAGCATTACTGTGTTCCGGTTTGATGAGCAGAGTATCCAGTGAAATTACTGGGCTTATGAGACTTAATACCTAATGTCTCAGGGTAACGAGCGCACTGCAGTGCCGCGCAGGCCTTTGTGTTTCAAAATTCTGGGTGGCACTGCAAATGTTATGGGCCGGCGTTATGCTTACCATCAGGCAAACGACCAGCTCGTCTCGTTACCAAATAACAAAAAAAAACCCAGTAAACTGACATGTTTATTGGTCTTTACACTGTGGCGTAGGTGCCTTAATTATCAGTAAATCCTCTATTCATGACGTCACGCTGTCAGCTGAGTTTGTACAGTGGGCGACATTGATTGCCGAGACCGCGCTTTTGCCAATTAGCTCTTTTCAATCAGTGCAGTGATAAAACATGTAGGAAAGTAAATGGGGTGAGGAAAAGTTGGATGTTAATTTCGTGGGGACTGTTTGACTGCTAGCAATCATGTCAAGTATCTACCCGTTGTGGTAGGCAGAGAAAAGATGCTAGGTACTACACGCTTTTAGCATACTTTGGAAAGCCTTACATGGTGGTATTTTATAGTGCCTGTTTGGCTAGTTGTTAGTGGGAGGACTAACTCTTCTGCGAGTGTCTGTCTGGGTTGTTACCACCGCTTTGCTCGTGAAGTCTGCCACCAAGCAGTAGTGTGCAAGCATTACTGTGTTCCGGTTTGATGAGCAGAGTAGCCAGTAAAATATGGTTTATGGTTTAAGATCTTTATTTCATTTCTCTTAAGATTATAAAATCACTTACGAGAAATAAACTTATGACTTAGGTATGACTAAGTATACAAACATTATAATAGTCTTCACAACGAGCATCAACACAAAACAAAAGTGGGTATATTTTAAAAACTATTCCATTAATTACCTTCAATACAAAAGACCAAGCAGCCAGGCAACAAGTAAAGGTGCGTTCTCACTGAGTATTAGTGAACACGGTAAATTTTTTTTTTTTTTAATTACATTTATATTTGCTTCTATATTTTATTGGCGCCGCCTTTCAAAATGTGACGTTTTAAAGTTAGTTTAAAGTTAGATAGTGTTTTTATTTCTTTTATATATTTCGGTAAACCGTTATATAATTTTGCTCCCTCAAACATTATGTTTTTTTTTCCATAATTAGTCCTAACTTTTTTTATCAATATATTATCGGCATTCCTTAATTTTCGCTTATATACAGAAGTATTTTTTGTGAATATTATTTGTGATTGTAGATCTTTGTTCAGTATTTTACGTATTAATATACATGTTTTGTAGTGGTAAATTTGTGATAAATTCATTAATTTTGTTTCACTGTATATTGTGTCAGACGGTGTTAGGTAATCATAGTGAAATAATAATTTGATCAATTTATTTTGAGTAACTTGTAGTTGTTTTAAATTGGTTTTGCATGCCGTGCCCCATACCTCGATCAAATAGTCGAGGTGTGGTTTAACGAGTGAGTTGTATATAGTATAGCGGACATTTAATGGCATATATTTAACTATACTTCGAAGGCACCCCAGAAGTGATGACAGTTTTGAACTTATTTTTTCTAAATGGGGTTTCCAGGACAATCTATCATCTAAAATTAGTCCGAGATATTTTTCTTTATTAACTTTATTTATTACTGCTCCATTTATAGTTAATGGTTGATGTTCAGGAATTTTTTTGTTTTTAGGAGCGAAGATTACGTAGTTGGTTTTTGAAGCATTTACTGTCAATAAATTACATGAAAACCATTCTTGTAGCAAATTCAGATCTTCTTGGGCAGTATCCACGACTAGTTTTATTGTTCGACCAAAATAAAAAAGGCAGGTATCATCTGCATATAAAGTGATATGCCCTTTCAAGCCTATATTATGAATGTTGTTTACGTAAATTAAAAACAGTAGAGGACCCAATATAGAGCCTTGAGGGACCCCACACTGGACTGATTTAGGGCTGCTTGTGTTTTCACCGATTTTAACGACCTGGTAACGGTTTGTTAGATATGATTTGATCATTTGCAAGGCAGATCCATCAATACCAAGTGCATACAACTTACAAAGTAGGATATCATGGCTAACTGTATCAAAAGCCTTTTTCAGGTCAATAAAGACACCAAGGGATATATGTTTCTGATCTATATCAGTTTTAACTTTGGTAATTAAATCAATTGTCGCTGAAAGAGTGTTAGATTTCGATCTGAACCCATATTGATATTCCGTTAGGTAATTATTTGCGCTAAGAAAATCAGTATGACGCTTGTGTAGTATTTTCTCAAATATTTTCGAGATAGTAGGCAACACCGATATGGGCCTATAATTTCCTGGATCGTCTTTAGAACCTGATTTAAAAATAGGAGTTACTTTTGCAAGTTTTAGTGTGTCAGGGAAGTAGCCCTCTTGAATACATTTATTTATGCAGTTTGTGAGGCTCTCGGATATGGGGTCTCTAATGCATTTTATGGCTTTAGTATTAATGCCATCGATACCTGTACTGGTGTTAGCTTTAAGACCATCAATAATTTTTTTAACTTCATCTACTGTGGTTAGCGGAAATTCGCTAAGTTTACGCGCGATCAAATTATATTCATTTTGTGTAACCTGTGAGAAGTTTGTATGATATTGAGATGATATCTGCTTAGCTAATATGACTCCTATGTTTACAAAGAAGTCGTTGAAGCAATGACAGATCTCTCGTGGATCTGTTATAATAGAACCCTGCGTGGATATTAGTTTGTCAGGAGCAAAATTGTCTTTAATTTTATTATTAGATAAATTGTTTATAAGTTGCCACATTTTGAGAGGCTTACCTTCACAGCCTTTAAACGCTTTATAATAATATTCATTTTTTGTCTTCTGTATATATGTAAATGTATTGTTTCTTACTTCTTTAAAATTTTCCTCGTCTTCCGAATTGTCTGGGTTATCTTTATATTTCTTCCATAGTTCATTTCTTTCATTTATTCTTTCTAACACATTCTTATTGATCCAATCTTTTTGCGGAGGGTTCAGAATTTTTGTTTTCATTATCTTGTTTCTTTTTATTGCTGATTGAATAGACTGTTCTAATCTAATATATTCATCATCTTTATACATGTCTAAATTTTTTTTGATATCATTGTATAAGTTTTGATAGTCTATAGCTTGATATGACACCCTTTCTGGTGGTTTAGGCTTATACTGCTTCAGTTCAAGATACATTTGCTTGTGGTCGGATAGCGATGATTCGATTATGGCCAGACGGTAATCATGTCCCTTTAGGTTAGTGCAGATATGATCTAATATAGTATTAGAATTTGATGTTTCACGAGTTGAAAATTTGGAATTAATTTTATTTAATATAGTATATCCACATTCGGCAATAGTTTTCTTATATTGTTTTACAGACTGAGATTTTTTTAGAAGATCAAAGTTAAAATCTCCAAATATCAATGTTCTTTTTTGGTTCTGTATTGTCTGGATTAGCGTCTCAAAGAAATTCTCATTGTTAGTTCTTTCTGGTTTGTATACGGCTCCAATATTAAGAGAAAATCTTTTAAGGTGAATGCATAAGTAGTGGTTGTCGTCTTCACATTTGCTTTCTACAAGATTATGTTTAAGGTTGTTATGGATAAAGATGGATACGCCCCCACCTCTAGAGTGGGATCTAAAATTGTAGTAATGAGTGTAGTTCGGTAAATTAAGTCTTTGAGCCTCTGCTTCAGATTTTATCCAGGTTTCTACTACCACAACGACGTGGACTTTGTGTAAAGATGTTATTATACACCTCAGTTCATCAATTTTACCAGTCTTTACAAGACTACGAATGTTGGTGTATAGAAAATTTAGAGATCTCGAGCTTTTATTAATATCGCTGTAGTTAGTTATTACTTGATAGGTTATTCTTTGAGTCTCGTTAGATTTTTCAGTGCATATTTCCTTATCTAGTTTTTTGGCTCGTTTTTAATTATTTTGGGAACCCCTTTTATGTACTTGATTATTAAATTATCCTCACCATTTTGTGTCCTGTATTCGAGTATCTCTTTTAACTCCTTCATTTGTTGCTGCTGATATATTGTTTTATCAGAGTATATCTTGACAGTTTTATCTACGAAGTTTGCTTTTTGGCGTAAAATGTTTTTAACAATGTCTTGAGAAGAAAAGCTCACTTTTATTGGTCTATTCTTACTGGGAATATATTTACCAAGACGCCGTACTTGTCCGGGGTCAGGACATCCAGGGACCACGTTTTTTAATATATCTACAATTTTCACCACATCAGAGGCTATTCTTTCTTCTCTTAGTTTACTTTGAGCTTCTGGAACTCCCACGACAACGATGTTCTTCTCTCTGCGGCATCGTTCTTGCACTTCAGAGAATAACTCATCATTGGTAAGCGCTAAAGAAATAGTGCCTTTATTGTGCGTGGGAGCTTTCAACATTTCGATGCTAGCTTCTAATTTCTCAATTTTTTTTTTCGGTAGCACACGTAGATGATTTTAATTCATTAATATCCATTTTAACCCTGGCACTTTCTGTTATTATATTTTGCACACTACATTTTAGGTCTTTTATTTCATCTTTAATTGCTGAAACGTCGTCAGAAATTTTGCCTAAAAATGTAGTTTGCGATTCTGTTAGATTTTTAAGAATAGTCGTCATTTCCGTGCGAAACTTTACAAACTCCTCAGCGCTCACGCACTCGTGCTCCGGCTGTTTTCGTTTAGAGCGGAAAGTTGTTTGTTGTAAATTTATCATCTCGGCATTTAGCTTTGATAAGTCTGGTTGCGAGCCACCATGATGTGGTGGAGATCTTCCCACGCTCATTTTACTAACGAGTCTTTACGTATCTAGTGTGAACGCACCTTAAATTCCTGGCGTCTGTGTGACTTGTGCCGAATCACGCGTTACCGTGTTCCGTCTCTCTCTCGCACCGCAGCCCTGCGTCGGAGTCTTGATTCACGCAGTTGGAAAGTGTCGTATGTACAACTACACTGTACAGGGCGTAGTAACTCTCTTCGCTGTAGTCTTAAGAAATAAATTAAGTTGTTGATAGTTTTATAATTTACTCGAAAAATTTGCAACACGTCTGCTTTGAATGCTCGCCGAAGCCGAAATGACTTATTATTGAGCTTATTAGACTTAATACCTAATGTCTCAGGGTAACGAGCGCACTGCAGTGCCGCGCAGGCCTTTGTATTTTAAAGTTCTGAGTGACACTGCAATTGTTATGCTTACCATCAGGCAAACGACCAGCTCGTCTCATTACCAAATAGCATAAAAAAAATTTGTTCTGGTAGCTGCATTTGAGCGCCTGTCCTTGTCTAATTTTAGTGCATACACCATCCTCCACACTCGTCCCATCGTCACTTAAGATGACGCGATTAAGATAGTGATTAAAAGCTAATCTTTCAAGAATAAAAAATAGCATTTCTTTCGCTCCGTTTACGCTCATCAATCTTTGCAAAAATTTTCATTAATTACGTACATTTTATAGCGCATCGTATTAGGCTTTGTTTACACTTCATCATAGTTAAATTTTACTCGGTGGTAGGACTAACTCTTCAGTGAGTGTCCGTCTGGGTTGATACCACCGCTTTGCTCGTGTAGTCTGCCGTCATGCAGTAATGTGCAAGCATTACTGTGTTCCGGTTTGATGAGCGGAGTACCCAGTGAAATTAATGGGCTTATGAGACGGGCGTTTGCTTGTCAGAAAAACAATGCTTTTGCGTCAAGCGCGGATTTCGTGATACTCGAAATGTGAAAAATGAAATCTTATCCTACATATCGGTGGCTAATCTCATTTCATCTGCCTCTGACCTATCTTCGTCTATCAGTCACAATGTTTAAATATAGACTTTGGACTAAAATAAAACAGTCTGATTGATAAATAAAAACAGTTCCATGTTCCAACGACAATAAAACTCAATTTTACACATTATTTTCCTAAAATGAACGTCCTAATGCCATTCACAAAGGCACAATCACATTCAAAACCACCGAACAGTCCATAAAGCAGCGCAAAGCAATAGAATAATGCACAGTAATCCTTAGCTTGCGTGTTTCGCACAGTAAATTTGGTGTTACAGTACCTCGGTTTCTGCCAGCTTAGGCTACAGACGAATTTAGCGCTACACGTTGTTATAAGGGTCGAGAAGTTAAAATCCTGCCATGATACAAATTTTAATTCCTTTGAGAGTACGCTAACTGTACTTCTATCTACCTTCATTAATGTGGAATTTTGGCCTAAAGGGGTTGTGTCCCGGTGCTTCAGAGGCCGGTTGCTTGACACCCACGTAACACACGTTACTGTGTAAATGTGGAGCAGATGTGCCCTTTTGTGTACATATCGTTAGTTTTCCATCGTACTTGGGCATGAGGGTCAAGAGAGAAGATATTGTGACGTCCATGTCCAGAGGGGTTGCTGAGAGGAGGATAAGTTAGTGCACTTGTGACCCACTGTGTTCTTTTATGGTTGAAATCTCTTCTATACGCACTAAGCGTTTTAGTTTGTCCTTTGTAATACGCATTGCTAAGGAGTGGAATTCGTTGCCTGCATCTGCGTTTTCCGATAAATATATCCAAGACTGAACAGGTACCTTCTAGGAAATCGTGCTATCAACCGCATTTTTGCTTATTATCAGGTGTGATTGCGTTGTTTTTTTTTCTATTTGACAACGAGACGATGCTTGCACAGTACTGCTTGGCAGCGGACTTCATGAGCAAAGCAGTGGTACCAAACCCAGCCGGACCCTCGCAGAAGAATTAGTTCTACCACCTAGTAAATATTATGACTGTACAGTGATCGACTCCGGGTCTAAGTCAAAGCTAAGTCACTGATACACACTGTGCAAGTCATAATGGAAAAACTAAAGCGCAACTCTGATTCCCTGGTACGCTCAAGCTCATTTTCCTGTTTGCCGATGGTACATTCTTTTGTTTACGAGTGTACCTTTTTAGAATGTAATCAGGGTGGAAGTTTGGCTGTGGATGACTCGGAGAATTGGTGTTTTTTTAAGCTTAACGTTACAACGCTTTGATAAGATAAAAAGCATCTGACAGTTTTGAGAAGCAGGCAAAGGTGTCTTCAAAATCTTATTGGTTTAGATTATGTATGAATATGTTTTGGCTTTTTATTACTCGATGCAGGTTAGCGTTTCTCAACTGTCCTGGATCTCAAGGATTTCCAGGTGGTAGAACTAACTCATCTGCGAGTGTCTGTCTGGGTATACCATCACTTTGATCGTGTAGTCTTCCACTAAACAGTACTTAATATGCAAGCATTACTATGTTCCGGTTTGATAAGAGTCACTGACATTATTGGGCTTATGAGACTGTAATGTTTGATGACTGTAATTGAAAAATATTTCCTAATTACTGTTTGCGTTATAAAGTTCTGAGTGGTCATTTTTTTTTAATACTTTATTAGTAAGCAGATCAGAGACTAGTTGTAGATCATTATTAAAGCCTAATCTTAAGCGATGATGTGGTTAAAGATAGTTTATATACAACATCTTTAATTTAGCATACGCCAGGTAGTAAGTATAATCCATCCATACTTATATTTTAAAATTATAAATGCGAAAGTGTGTTTGTTGATTTGTTGGTTAGTCTTTCTTTCACGCAGTAACGAAGCAACGGATCGACGTGATTTTTGGCATGGATATAGTTTAAAGACCGGAGAGTAACATAGGCTACATTTTATCCCGTAAACTGCACGGTTCCTGTGGGAACGCGGGTGAAAACCAGAAGCTAGTCATATTATATGTAAGTAATTATATGCTAGATTAGAAGTTTAGAACTGGTCCTCAAGTATAGCTGCTGGTAACCAGGTGAGTACGAGAAAATGCCCTAAGACCGTGCTGTAGTTGCATCACGATTCAATGTCATTGTAAGATACAAATCATAGAACGAATCATAGATCACTACTGAGCTACCATCGTTACAAAAGTAGATTATATAGGTTTTGCAGTAGATTTAATATTTACATCACTATGTTAATACACCTAAAGCTCACAATTGTGAAATTCGAATCCTTGACCCATAAATCGCGGGCAATTCACTATTGACACGTCACCTCTTCAAAATTATGATGACTAAGAGTTTTTACACAAATAGTTACCAAAACAGCCAGTAACGCCAAATTAGAAGTGGAACAATTCGTGCGTCAAGAAACGACCATAATAAGCCCCACAATGCCAACTTCATACATTCAAATTAGGCTCAAAGAAAGCGAGCGGGCTTAGCAAGAATCACCATATTCCGACAATTCATCACACGGCTTCATTGACGTCGCAGTGCGACGAAAATAAAACGTTTACGTCTTGCTGCGGCATTGTTAAATATTTTATCTGTAAGGTTTGGCAGATAGTGAAACCTTTGGAGGGTTTGAAGTTGGAAATATAAACCGTATTTGTAGTCACATAGAATGGTTGCGTATTTTTTATTCCCGGTGGGTTAGATTTGTGTGAATGTGGCCGAGCAGGAACTTATGGGATTTTCAAGTTGTCTCACCATAGTTCGAATATTGCCGCGACACTGCACCAGTGACTTATATCAAGTTATGATTGTATAGACTCGGTTTCAAACTGTGAAGAAAAACATCGTGAGGAAACCCGCATGTTCAAGAACCACAAAATTCGAGGACATGCAGTGACATCCACCAAGCACTGGGCCCACGTGGTGGATTATGACCCACAATCTCTCTCTAAGAGAAAGCCGGCATCACGACAATGGGAGCGTAAAAGGCTGACGATGATAACGATGATCTATAACAGAAGACCAAAACATCAGCTATGAAATCAATAAATGCATTGATAGCATCAAATCTCAGTATAAATGTACGACAATGGTTAATAAAATAACTCGGCATCAACTCTGAAAACAAACATGAATTCATGCGTTTTATCGCCATCATTTCACACCAATCAAACGAATGGACGGACATATTACCGGCGCTGATGTGATTAACGTATTCGCCTGATTTTGTTGTAATGAATTTCGATAAAATATTTAATCAATAATTGTGATTATGACCTACAAAATGAATAATGCAGCAATATGTTATTGTTTTATTCCTACCTCACCAGATCTTGAGTGTCGAGCTCGAAGTTGGTGAACCGCTAAACCTTTTTATACCTTTTGTTAATGTAACACCAGACCATAACAATTGCAGTGCCAATCAGAAGTTTGAAACACAAAGGCCTGCGTAGCATTGCATCGCGTTGTACTGAGACATTGAAGTATCCGGGACTTTTCGATGACTACTGTGCTCATCAAACCAGAATACAGTATAATGCTTGAACACATATCGGTAGACTAAAACAAAATGTCTTTTAATGAGGACTTGCTTTAAAGGCATTTTTATCTACGGAAGATTTGCTTCCTGGAATTTCTTCCCTGTGGTCATTTTGGTTCAATGGGTATTATAGTTAGGGGACTATAATAATAAATGTCGATAAGGACATTTTGCTCTGAGAGCCACCTAACATATATACTCGTAGCAAGCCTCTTATAGGTATAAACCACACATATTACATGTGTAACGGTTTTTTTGTGGAAAGCTATATTATTCCTTACAAACTTTTTAAAATTCGTAATTAGTACTGTAACCTTGTGATCACCTTCCGGTTCCATCATCAGGACCTGGACATCATCTAAGATTAGAGTACCTGTAAAGACTTTATTTGTATAGATATTGATAAAGAATCTCATATTGTTGAGGTATAACTACTAAGTATGTACTTTAACTACTTAAAATTCATACAGACAGACCATAACTTTCCCAAACAATACACCCAATTCCTTTAAATAGGGTCTGAAATAGCTACTAAACACACAATGTTACAAATTTCCAGGTGACATTGTAGAGGCTAATAAAATTTGATGTCCCGGTAAGTTATTCTGCGCCACGGAATTGACCAATAAATGTTTCGAACGATGAAATGTATAGAGTACAAAACGCTGATTAATCTTGGAAGCTTGTAAATTGTATTCAAATAAATGGACGCTCATTGTTTGGGACCATGGTCATTTTGATTCATTTTCCCTAATTCAATGAATAGAAATTCAATGTCATATGCGTTTTTGTTTTTCAAATTTAAGTATGTACTTATACTTAGGTTATACAAATCTATTTATGTTAGCACGTATGCACGCGTTAAATAAGTCTTGTTAGTACATCAATTAAGAAATTAAATGAATACATACAGCCTACTTAGACTACGTGAGCGAAGCCGTGGGGCACAGCTAGTGTAATAATCATTTGAGATAGTGGTGAAAGCCTAATAAGAATTTAAAAAAAATTTAGGTACGAGTATAGTAACGCTTTAAGCTAACACTTCCTTTATCTTCCAATAGTTATTTTTTATTTTTTTATTTTATTTTATTTTATAGGAACAGCAAACAATGTATGTATGTAATGTATTATGTACCAATACAGTAAAAGATAAAATAATCCGAAAAGGTAACACGTATCTCGTCCCTAGAATTACTTCCGGCGAGTTATCCGAAAATATCTCGACATTTTCGACCTATTCCGAGAATTGCCATCAAACGTTTCCCATATTGTAAACGCAATAGTTACGTTTGGTTGTTAGGCTCGGTCGTTATGCCAAATTGGTGGGGCTTTATGGTATTAACACATGGAAATTCCCCGTTTATTCGCACCTCTAAGGTGTTAACGACTTCGGCCAACTCAAAACTTGGATGGTATTTTTTCAGCTCCATAAACTTGGGGTATTTTCAGGAAGAAATGTTTTTGAAGGAGATTATCTCGCTCCGGGCGTACCTTGATAAAATATGCTTAATCGTTCGAATTTTTTCCTTGTATTTCGGCTATGTATTTTTAACGGAATTGACTATTGTGTTACCTGATCGTAAGTGACGATGAACATGAACATGGTAGGCTAGATTGGTACTAAAGCGCAACTGTCAGGAGACATCACTATGTATTCGACAGTAAGTTTCCAACTTGAAAGGGGTAGCTAGCTAGTAAAAACTTGCGCTCACGCGAGAGCCATACTATTTATCTTAATAGCTCTATAATTATTTGTAAATTTTGTATGAAATACAAAAATAAAAATAGTAATTTTGTGTGTGTGTGCATCGCTCATACCTCACTGCAGCACGCCACTTGTTCCTGACATATAATTAGTATTCAATTATCAGTATCCGAAATTAATTATTTTGCTTACAAAACTATAAAGGTCTCCACCCACTACCTATACCGTATATTCGGTGACGCTGTAAAGGTTCTTTGACTAATAACCCGGTCTTTTCCAAGCACATTTTTTATACATACGCAAATAAGCTTGCGGTCATAAAAAACGACAGTGTAGTTGTTCGAAGCTATATAGAGTAACTATCTTCCGCCCGCGGCTTCGCCCGCGTTTTAAACATCTTTATAAATTGTAGTCTATATGTTATTCGGATGTATAACCTAAATTACTGTAAAATTTCATCAAAATCCGTTCAGAAGTTTTTACGTGAAAGAGCAACAAACATCCATAGATCCATCCTCACAAATCTTCGCGTTCATAATATTAATAGGATTTAAAACAAAATTAATACTGGCACTTTAATATACGAGCATTAATAACGTATCACCAAACCACAAAACGACGTAACCACCACCCGCATTCAGAAACTCGGACGCCAATTTTAAATATTGAAACCGAAAATGTCAATCATGTTCTTTAAAGTCATCCAATGAACTGCTGATAATCGATTGTAGTAATTGCTTATTCAGCCTTTCACGGTCGCCATTTGCATTCGTGGCGAACCGGCTCGTACTGGTGCCAACCGGAACTCGTTCGAAAATTTTATTCAATTTGCCTTTCCTCTCGTAATTGTATGATGGGGTAGTGTGAATGTTGCGGTTCAGTCTTGACAAAACATGTCAGTAACTTATTTTGAGTTCCAATCTCTGTTTATATTCCAACTGTGTAATGTTTGGACATCCTTCTACCAATTTTTTACGGACCTAGTTTGGTATGTGACATTTATATCCGCTACTGATTATGCAGTTGTCTCTGCCAAAACCTACGTTTCTCTTATTGTTGCACTATCGCAATAGCTGCAAAGAAGATGAATGAAAAGAAAAAAACAATAACTGTTTTATAGTTGTGTATATTGCTCCAGTCAAAGATTTTTTTATATAGCAAATGGGATTGCGTTTGACCGCTATCTCACTGACGATGCGGTCAACGATGTACGCTTGCCCAGAAGATATCTGTTCACTCGTCTCTTGAAGACTCCTAGATTGTAGTGTTCAGAAAAACAGATGCTGGTAATAAGTTCCACTCTGTAGCTGTCCGCATGATGAAGGTCTAAACAAAATGCTTACTACGGATAGGAGCAATGTCAACCATAAGTGTATGGTGAATTGCTGACGTCTGTTCGTCCGATGATGGAAAGGGGAAGGGTTAATTAAATCATGCAGTACCATTGCACACTCTCCAAAATGTATCCTGTAGAAGACAGAAAGACTAGCAACCTTGCGTCGATGCTTAATGCTCTGAAACCAATAAATTCTATTATACATAAAAACCTATACCTAAGGTAAGTAGGTCTATACTACGTACATAACTCAAAGATACATCATCTCTGTCCTCATTTCCAATGGTTACGAAAGCCGTCCCTAACCGAACAATTTTGACGCATAGTCCCCGTATGGTATTCGCTCATACTCGACAAGATATACTCCAGACTCGTCGATTTATTATGTAAAACGTATAGGGCCCTTGAGGACAGAATGTGGATGGAGCACTACATTAAGTAGACGGGCTTGGAACGGTGTAGTTGAGAAAATCTTGAGATATTGCGTGGAAATATTACAATTTTACATATATTGGCGAGTATAAATTCAGCCGCTTGGCTTGAATTTCAATACTGCTTTTTTTCGAACTTACACTTTATGTTATGTCTGAAACTAGTGTAAGAATAAAGGTGTAGCATGGTGTGGTGCTGTGGTGCTACGCTATGACGTCGGCAAGTCAGTGCTACGCCGTAGTCGTCCCAGCGCTACGGAAGGGGAAGACGCGGGGAAGGACAGCAGTCCTCATTGAACTACGAGCGAAATTACACGTGTGTCGATTATTCAAACTGAGCGTCTCATTTTCTAGACTTAACAAGCGATGTTAGCTTTATAGTATTGACGCTCGTCTATTTGTAGGTCAAAATTTGAATGAAATAAAGAGCTTTCAGTGAAAGCGACAGGGCATGTTTTTGCCTGTTTATACTTACCATTTTGAGTAGAAAATTAGTCACATAATTATAGTACATCTACATTTTAAATTGACATTTTTACCACATTATAACTTAAGGTTATAGGGTATACGAGATATAAGGTATACGAGAGATATTGGTGGAAGGCAATAATTAGTAGGAAAAAATTGTCACAATCCCTTGAAGGATCATAACTTGCGTCGGTCCTTGCAATTATTGCCGCCAAGTGGTGTTCGTACTGCTCCTTTCAGAGGGGCACATGGAGAGGCTCTCCTCGGCAGGTTATCAGCTATATGTCAACAATCTCTCGGGCAAGCGCGAAAACCGAGGGGTAGTTAGTCGATACCCAGGGTGCACCACGCATTCGAGCACCTGGGTTACCTGATCCCTTTATGCCGGCCGAAAAAGTCCTGTTTTTTTCGCACAATTCTCTGTTTTCATAGACATTATAAGCAAAAAAAAAACAGTATATAGCAGGCTATAATACAGTAGTATAGCCAAGTGTTTATAGAAACTACTTCTCTAAAAAATATTATATAGATATGGCCCAGATCCTGTAAAAAATCGATAAAAGACCCCGAAATAAACTTCAGCTAAAAGCAAACGCATCGCCATTTTCAACCTTGTTTCAATACAAAAGAATGATATCTAAACGAGCGCCTTAAACTACTTGCAACACACCATTTTTAAGGTTGAGAGCCATCTGCAGTGTCCCACCATTCGGTACGTGACGCTATATAAAAATCCCTAAACCAACAGCACAGACCGTTAAAAAAAAAATCAAACTAAGTTCTGTAATTCTTGCTTACTACAAATTATGTAATTTACATAAGAAACTAAAAAATAACTAGACGATTTTGTAAAATTATACCAAAGCACTACCCTGATTAAAAAAGGAAAATAATGTCCAATGGCCAGGTGGAAAAACTCATCGAAGATTCCTGTCACGTTCTTACATGCGATTCCGAGCTCTGCATTGCTGTAGTATAATCAGAAACAGTAACGTATCTTTGCGTAAAACTGTAATGTGTGTATTTATGATAATAATTTATTGCAGATAAGGTCCATAAACAAAATTAGAAAGTATGATAAAATGTTTAGAAATTAAATTTAAAATATGATGATTAGGATTGATGATGATTATTAAGACTAATTACAGTTGTTTGGTGATATAATATTATCATTCAAAGGCGCACTACGACGCATGCATAATATACCTATTTTATATTACTAATTTAGTAAAGAAGAAAAATATATGAATTTTTCATAATCTAAATCACTAAGCACCAATACATACCTTTTTAAAAATTTGAAATAAATAAAATAGTAAAGTCACTAGTTCATTTAAGTTTTCGAGCTGTTTTTTTACTACAATCTTTATTTTACAAAATACATTTTTTAACTAGAAGTACAGTGAAGTTAGAGATTCTGTATTTATTATGATGCCTTTTGGCTAGATTGAGTAACGAATCCTTCGAAATAAAATAAGACACAAAAAAAGAACATTAGCTACTGTCTACTTTTATACTGTGTCATTGGCGTATATCGGATAATAAGTGAATTAGAGACCAAAGTAGAGGCCAAATTCAAGCCAAATAGTGGCCAAACGGCCACCTTGTGAATTCAGAAGACATCCGCATTGGCAACTTGTGAATTTTTAAATTTTGTTACGGTACCAATAAGCTTTGTTTATTGTGGGGCGTAGTAGGTGCTTGCGAATTTATTTCAAATGGATTTACAGGCTCAGTACAAAATAGTGTAAGTTATTAAGGATTTTTTACTATTGTATTGTGATTACCTACATCTTTCTATTATATAGTTCTACAGATGCAATGGTTTTTTATTGTTTGACAAAGGGCAATAAAAAAAAAAAGAATTATTTATCAAAAGCTTTTTTTATGGTATTTGGTAACGAGACGAGCGGGTCGTTTGCGTGATGGTAAGCATAACACCGGCCCATAACAATTGCAGTGCACCCAGAACTTTGAAACACAAAGGCCTGCGCGGCACTGAAGTGCGCTTGTTACCCTGAGACATTAGGTATTAAGTCTCATAAGCCCAGTAATTTCACTGGCTACTCTGCTCATCAAACCGGAACACAATAATGCTTGCACATTACTGCTTGGCGGCAGACTTCACGAGCAAAGCGGTGGTAACAACCCAGACGGACACTCAAAAAAATATGTCTGACATTTCTGTCGCAATTTCTGTCGTAGTCTAAACTCAGGTGCAGGTCGTCTTCATCACAACCTTCAAGCACTTCATCACTAAACCTTAGCTCACGTGCGATAGTGATTGAACTAACGCTGACTTATCAAAAATCCTACTATCCTACTAATCCTACTGTACTGGTGCTACTAGTGTTTGTTGATTTGTTGGTTTGTCTTTCTTTCACGCAGTAACGAAGCCCCGGATCGACGTGATTTTTGACATAGATATAGTTTAAGGACCGGAGAGTAACATAGGCTACATTTTATCCCGGAAAATGCACGGTTCCTGTGGGAACGTGGGTGAAAACCGCGGGCAGAAGCTAGTATTTAAAAAAGCTGAAATGGAGATCATTTTCAATAATAGTTTTTTTATTTTTTTTCGACCGTAGCAGAACAGCACAAAAAACAAGGCTTTAGAACGGCCCAATTTTACCCTTTTAAATGCCTCAGTACACGTCAGGTCCCCATAATTTATCACGCCAAGTATCCTCTGTCTCAAACTAGATACGACATATATATTGGAGGCGCTGCAGTAGCAGAAAGTGAATTGAAGATAGTACGGCTTCTCGCTCATTTGCCACTCATGGCCGCCATTAGTGGTTAGTTACCAGCAGAGGACTACACTTTTCACATATTTTGCAACGATTTACCATCAGAAATCCACGAAATAGACAAGAACAATACAGCCACAGATAGCGCTGTCTCTTTCACTCTCTGCCTAGGCTCAAAGTGACGACTACTCCGCTTTACGCTATATACATAATTTGCGTACCACCGCGTGTTTACCGTGTCTTCTGCATTGAATAAGCAGTTGTGGTCCTCTATTTCACTAGATGGTAAGCGACGATGCGTTCGAAGATGTAACACGCTGGCCCGAAGGATATGTAGTTCCAATAGCAGCCGTGCTGCTTGTAATTTGCGACAGACGTGCCCGTTTGGAATGGAAACGGAGTGACGAAGGTACATTATTCCATTACAGACATCTATCTCCAATTCTCCATGTACTTTTCGAACACCGATTTCAGATTTTAGAGTTTAGAAGAAAATTAAAAGAAATTATGAGACCTCATGTGTCTTACTTGGTCTATAATACATCTTTGCCATCTTTTGGGTTCAGAAGTTTGACCGTAAAGAGGCAAGTGATGTTATTTTCAGATTTATAATACTGTAGGTATTTCATTAAATCATAATATTATGAGACAAACTTGATTAATTAACAAAAAATGTTTTTAAATTCGAGTAAGGATCTGTTTCCATTGTTTTGTATGTAAAACCGATACAAAATCGGACGAATTTTAGAGTTAATGGGCTCATGTTATGCTTACCATCGGGTAAACGAACCGCTTGTCTTGTTATTCACCAGTATTTTTTTTATAAAATTTCAAATCTCTTTCATTTACAGAATCGAATTTAAAGTCAGATAGAGGTAGATTTCAAAGGACTGTTCATAATATTTAACTTTTAGTCTGCGACCTCGGTACATTCAGGTCAATTTGTTAATGGGAGAACTAACTCTTTTGCGAGTGTCCGTCTGGGTTGTTACCACCGCTTTGCTCGTGAAGTCTGCCGCCAAGCAGTAGTGTGCAAGCATTACTGTGTTCCGGTTTGATGAGCAGAGTATCCAGTGAAATTACATGGCTTATTAGACTTAATACCTAATGTCTCAGGGTAACGAGCGCACTGCAGTGCCGCGCAGACCTTTGAATTTCAAAGTTCTGGGTGGCACTGCAATTGTTATGGGCCGGCGTTATGCTTATCATAAGGCAAACGACCAACTCGTTTCGTTACCAAATAACATAAAAAAAAAACTATATTGTAACTTTTTACTATGCAGTCAGTCTGAATGAAGTCAGTTTTATGGAAAGCTGATTTTGTTTCCAATTTTCAAAACACAAATTATTATTTAGTTACATGTATATAATTATGTCGGAGAATCATTTTTCTCCCCTACCTCCACATACATATACAAGTACTAGATTTCGGTAAGATAAAAAACTTTTACTACAGTAAACTTAAGTTGTAACTAAACTATAAACTGTCCCTTTTTTATTTTTATCAATCCATACAGTGGAAATGCATTTGGCCAATTGTACGTGAATAGGTTAGCAGAGAAAACCGTCCGATTTTTGTACTCGTATATTTCGTGGATTGAACGTAGTGGAAACAATCTCTAGACAAGACAACCTCTAGACGAAATGTCAATGAATTTTATGAAGTAGTCAAACGTCAAATATATTAAATAATATTTGATCAATTGCACCTATTTGTAACTGTTACTGCTACTGCTAATTAATTACTTCTACCAATTCAAATTATAAATTCTTAGGTACCCTCAGAAGAACACTCATGAATGTAAAAATAAATAACTCTGAGTGCCCGTTCCAACTAAGTATAGGCCACTGATTATTAATGTTATAGGCCGAGCGAGAAAAAGGGCAAGACATTCGTCGGCATTCTTTTCAAAAAGTTTTTACAATGTTTCTACGCTAACAAGAAGTAGCTATTAAACTCAGGAGGACTATTAAACATAATCCTTAATTTTATAATACACTTTTTTAATTAATAAGTACAGTCTTTGCGGATTTATCACACTCTTCCAAAAATGGCGAAGAAAACATCGTGAGCAAACGCGCATGTTCAAGAACCACAAAAAATGAGGACATGTTACATCAACCAAGCCACACTGGGCCCGCGCGTGGTGGTTTATGATCCATACTCTTTCTGAAAGAAGGTACCAGCCTTCTCTCAGAGAGAGTGAACGTAATAAGACCGGTGATGATGATGATGATAATCATGACAGTCTTGCGTTTTTTTTATGTTATTGGTAACGCGACAAGCTGGTCGTTTGCCTGATGGTAAGCATAACGCCGGCCCATAACAATTGCAGTGCCACTCAGAACTTTGAAATACATAGGCCTGTGCGGCACTGCAGTGCGCACGTTACCCTGAGACATTAGGTATTAAGTGTCATAAGCCCAGTAATTTCACTGGCTATTTTGCTCATCAAACCGGAACACAGTAATTCTTGCACATTAATGCTTGGCGGCAGACTTTACGAGCAAAGCGGTGGTACTAACCCAGACGGACACTCGCTTAAGGGTCCTCCCACTAACAGTTACGAATTTACTAAACACGCAACTAAGATATGTTTAGCCTAAGCGAGAGTTCAGCACATGTATAGGGTGAGTTTAATTTTTTGCATTTGTATTTTTTGTACCACAAAAACTAAACATACCCTAAGTATGTGTTAAACAGTGTCTAACTCTTAAACATACTTCAGTCACGTGTTTATATACAAGCAACCACAAATTGTGATTTAAGTAGAGACTATAAGGGTTCCTATTTCCTTTTGAGGTAAGGAACCCTAAAAAAGCTACAATCGCTTGACCGGTTTTTGTTATGGTCAACACTATAGTAGGTAACAAACGCAAAAAAAGTTTCTGCTGCTAGAAAAATGGACTGGCCCACTCTGTCATCTATGTTGATACTCGCTATGCCCTAATTATGTAACTAACCTCCTACTTCTACTTCTACGAGTAGTAGGCAGTAGTAGGTCTGGAAGTGACTTTGACTTGACTTTGGTACGGTTATAATACCTAAAAACTTGAACTTTGTTTAAACTTTACTAAAAACACGCAAGGTTGCATTTGCCAGGTACCTACCTTGAAAGTATAAGTAAGTAAATGGGTTCAAACTTTTACGATTTTGAACCCTTTCATGAAAGCAAAGTTTGTTTTAAATGCGAAAGTGAATTATGAGGGCATTAAAGCTTTTCTGGGGCATAGTTGAATAATAATTAGATTTTGTAAGATTACTAATTGCGCTGTTAGGTTTTGGCAAAATAAAATAGACTGTTTTTAACACACTTTTAATAGCTTCTCTTGTAACTATGTAATAGAATCATGAATGTCAATTTTAACCTTTTTTTAAGTTATTTGATAGCGAGACGAGCTGATCGTTTGCCTTATGGTGAGCATAAAAAACCCAAACCGGCCCATAAAAAAGTAAAGTAAAAAGTAAAAAATCATTTATTGACATAACTTTTTGTAGAAATTATCAATGGCAGTGCCACTCAGAACTTTGAAACACAAAGTCCTGCGCGGCACTGCAGTGCACTCGCTACCTTGAAACATTAGGTATTAAGTCTCATAAGCCCAGTAATTTCACTGGTTACTCTGCTGATCAAACCGGAACACAGTAATGCTCGCATTACAGCTTGGCGGCTGACTTCACGAGCAAAGCGGTGGTACCAACCCAGACGGACTCTCGCAGAAGAGTTAGTCCTACCACCTAGTAAACTTACTCCTAATTATTATATCGAAGTGAAATTTTGTGTGTTTACGTAGTTTGGCAATACCATAATTTGGTACCATGGAGCTTATTTGATGATGGAACAAGGAGGTGGATAGTGGAACTCTACTCTCTACTCTCAATGGCTACATGTAAACCTTTTGGGCTCATATGATTAATTTTGACGAGTCTAATAGATTGTCTAATAGTATATGGACACCCTAACGGTAGTCGGTCGATAACACAGCCAGCTGTCAATACCTGCCGCGCAGCTCGCGCCCTCGTCAAGCCTGTGGCATGGTGACTCTGCTTCGTAATCATTAAGGATATTTTCATGGTAGTAGAGGTAAAAACAACCTCCTTAAAAATTGGTATCGTTTGTGTATACACCTTGTATACCTAGATGATATGACCAGTCGATACGGCGTGAAAGAAAAATGTTGCGAACGGCACAGAAGCAATAAGTAAAGTAAAAGCAGCAAGTAGGTAAGTACTATATTATATGACAACGCTACAGTCAGTAGTACTAACTGACCAATTATAGTATGACCTTTCAATCTTGCATCACAATTATGGATCGTTGTAAAATCATCTGCACAAAGAGGTCAGAAATTTAACGACCTTTTTAAGACTTGTCGTATTACCCTTTTATTCATCCTACAGACTAAATATCTACCACTTTATCTTAAAACTCGAACTACAATACCAGCTATGCGAAACTCAGCATCCAGTAACGAAAGGAGATTTATTATGAAAGCGACAGGCCCCGAAACAAGATGAAGTTTCAATTATTTAAATTGATGGCATTAAAACTTCAAAGTGATGCCTGCGGGTGCCTCTTTATCGGCGTGACTTGGTATACTGTGAAGTCAGTGCATAACTTTTATATCTATACTAGCTTCTGCCCACGGTTTTCCCCCACGTTCCCACAGGAATCGTCAATTTTTCCGGGATAAAAAGTAGCCTATGTTACTCTCCGGTCCATAAACTATATCTATGCCAAAAATCACGTCGATCCGTTGCTCCGTTACTGCGTGAAAGAAGAACAAACCAACAAACATACTTTCGCATTTATAATATTAGTAGGATATAGTAGGATTAATAGGATGCTGCAATTTTCTATACTTGTCCCAACAATGTAAACAAACTTGATGGCTCACCAACCAAAAACATAGATAGAAATTGAAATTCGAACATGTCATTGAATACTATAATAATAATTGCTGTCATTCTTTGGCATCTGCCGATTTTGTTTACATTTTTGGACAAGTATAAAACATTGTTGTATATTTATAACTGTTTAAACAAATTTTATTAGCTTCACTTGTAACTAACTAACAAACAATGTAATAAAATCCTACTTCTAACTGTCGTATCGAAATGAAATTTTATATGTATTTTATTCCACCATAACTAATAAATGACTAAACAGATTTAGATGTGTATGGGGTATCGTTAGAATCCTTACATCATCCCGAGTGACACTGGGTAGGTTAGTCATGTTTTTATGTAGCTTTTGTTTAAAAGCAATTTTACTTGTAATATAAATAAAAAAGTAGTTTGAGATTATGTACTGTTTGGTTTATCTATACCGGCTTTTTAACGAGAAGGCTCGCGACAATTAGTGGAATCTATTGTAACATTAGTCTTTGTAATTAATAGATTTGTTATAACGAGGATGAGGAAATATTATGGACTAACCCGCTCATAAAACACAGAGGCCTGCGCGGCACTGCAGTGCGCTCGTTACCCTGAGACATTAGGTATTAAGTCTCACAAGCACAGTAATTTCACTGACTACTTTTCTCATCAAACCGGCAAAAACAGTAATGCTTGCACATTATTACTTGGCGGCAGACAACAAAGTGGTGGTACCCACCCAGACGGATACTCGCAGAAGAGTTAGTCCTACCACTTGGCAAAACGATCAGACGAGAGCAGTCTCAGTCATAGTCAGTGGCTAATCTATGGGGTATAAAAAATGTGGTAATATAAAAGATCTGAGGTATCATAGTTATAGTGTATGTTCATAGCAAACCCAAATGTCTATAAACAGTGATCGATTTCGCTATACTTACTGCATGATTGGTAATAATTCTGATTAACTAAGTGGATACTCTTCATCCCGGTACAACGCACTGTTTTAGAAGGAAAACGGGTAAGCTGCGGGAACAACAGCGCGAAATTAATAGGAACGAAAAACTACTCTAGAATATCTAAAGCTTACCGAGAGCTGATGTGATACCATCTTTAGAGAGTAGTCGAAACGTTCTTACTTCCATTTCTTGAGATGGATTATGAGAAGCGCGAGTTATTAATTACTTTTTGAAGCAGTTAAATTAGTTTGACATATTTTTAGTAGGTGTCGTAAAAATGGATAAAATTAGTATACTTACTTTTTTTTCGATATAACTACGCCCTTAGATTTCAGCTTTTTAGTCTTTCAGGCCCATAAAGGCTTTTCAGCCTGAGTGTGTCATGGTCATCACTCAGAGATGAATATTATAGACGTGGACTCACGCTTCCATACCTATGTCAAAATTCTATACAGTTTTGAGTGGAAACAAAACTCTACGCTGACTCGTCTCTGAATAGCCTTACACTTATTGCAATAGTATACCTTCTGTAACACAAACTGATGCTAACTTTCGTAACTTAAATACTCATAATAGCCTAGTTTTTAGCGCACAAAGTTTCCACATTAACGCTACGTGCTGCTCGTATATTACTAGGTATCTTTTTGTCGCATTTCAGCGACAATTTCTTACAGTAAACGTGATTAAATGTATTGTGGAGTTTCTTATTCGGGTTCTGACTCATGTCAGACTATGAAGTCTGTTGACTTTCAATAGACTATGAAGTCTATTGAAAAACTTTCCAACATTGCGTGTATTTTGCAACAATTCCGCAAGCGCCCACCTCAGGCTCGCTTTAGCTAGACGGCTCACTTCAAACGGACGCACTCGGATATTCTCTCCCGATCCCCTTATCAAGGCGACGGCCCAAACCTAGATCCGTACCGACGTGGTTTGATCCCACGCGGTGCTATTGAGCTAGTGTCCCTTCAGACCACTTTTATAGGATTGAGCGCCTTCTGCGCTGAGCGCTCTCCCACCGTTCGTTGACGGCAAAAACTAAAGGACATTAAAAAAAACGGTCTCCAACCATTTTGACTCGAAGTTCTTTTTTTTTTTATTTGGTAAGGAGATGAGCTAGTCGTTTGCTTGATGGTAAGCATAACGCCGGCCCATAACAATTGCAGTGCCACCCAGAACTTTGAAACACAAAGGCCGGCGTGGCACTGCAGATCGCTCGTTACCCTGAGACATTAGGTATTAAGTCTCATAAGCCCAGTAATTTCACTGGATACTCTGCTCATCAAACCGGAACACAGTAATGCTTGCACACTACTGCTTGGCGGCAGACTTCACGAGCAAAGCGGTGGTAACAACCCAGACGGACACTCGCAGAAGAGTTAGTCCTCCCACTAACAAAACGTTGAACCAGGTTTAATTTCTAGGTTATAATAATCGAGGTTCAAGCTTCAAATTCGGTTTACTTTAAAGAGCATTTTGCCAATTATCTATGAATCATCATCACCAGCCAATGAGAAAGTGATTATAATAAAAGTGGCTTTGTTATTGACATCTAAATCCATTTGAACGGACAGCATGAAGGGTGTTATCTGATTGTTCCGAGTGGCGGGTGAGTGGCTGTGAAAAGGACTCATTAATGGAGCAGCCTCAGGCCAAATTTTACATTTACAATAGACAGAGGAATGGAAATATATCAAACTAGCTGCTGCCCCGCGGTTTCACCCGCGTGGAGATTTTGGATTACATGGTTTTTATTTTTTTGCGCGGAACCCTAATTATTTTTCTAAAATTAAAGTAGCCTATGTTACTCCTTGTAACATCAGCTATCTGCCAGTGAAAGTCCCGTCAAAAGCCGTTTCGGAGATTACCCGGAACAAACAAACAGACAGACAGACAAAAATTTAAAAAATGGTTGTTTTGTTATAGGTACCGTATATACTTTCATATGCATTTAGTAAAAAGCTGTTATTTTGATATTACAAACAGACACTTCAATTTTATTTATCTGTATGGATGATTAACATTTTCGAAGCGATACAAAAGGCAATTTCATTTTTATTGCTTGTAATACGAGCTAATATTACGGTAATGTTTATTTTTGGGAATAAATTAAGATACACCATACTGTATGTAAGCATACTTTGTTTACTTGATGTTTCGAGTTTCTTGGAATTCTTCTTGATAGGCCTGTACCTATTTGGAACGGGCACTTAGGCTAAGATTCAGAGACGAAACTTAGCGTGGACTCGTGCGTCCATATGTCAAAATTCTATACAGTTTTGACATATTTTGGAAGCCACAGTCCACGCTTAGATTCGTCTCTGAATATTAGTCTTAGAGTAATTTATTTTAACTTTCTTGAGTGCTCCCTTGGGGCCCATGAGAATAAAGCGTTTTGAATTTGAATTTGAACAAGTATAATTTTTATTAACTAACTTCATTTTGTTAGTAGTAGGACTAACTCTTCTGCGAGTGTCCGTCTGGGATAACCCAATAATAGTAGTAGTGGTAATAATACCACCGCTTTTCTCGTGAAGTCTGCCGCCAAGCAATATTATGCCATCATTACTGTGTTTCGGTTTGATGAGTTGAGTAGCCAGTGAAATTACTGGGCTTATGAGACTTAACACCCAATGTCTCATTGTAACGAGCGCACTGCAGTACCACGCAGGCCTCTGTGTTTCAAAGTTCTGAGTGGCACTGCAATTGGTATTGTTCCGCGTTATGCTTAACATCCGGCAAACGACCAGCTCGTCGTCGTTAACAAAGAGAAAAAAAATAAAAACTTTGTCAGAGAATGATCATGTAATAAAATAGAACTGGACCGATTTTGACAGGACTTTCAATCACTAATAGCTGATGTTATACGGAGTATCTTAGACTACGTGGGCGAAGAAAATGCAAAAGTATATTTCTACGTTTGTTGGTTTGTCCTTCTTTCACGCAGGAATGGAGTAACAGATCGACGTGATTTTGACATAAATATAGTTTATTGACCGGAAAATAGCATTGGCTTCTTTATTTATCCCGGAAAAATGCACGGTTCCTCAGGGAACGTGGGTGAAACCGCGGGCAGAACCTATTATTACCTACTTTACAGTTCTTGTCGAACTTTTAATATTTATTTGTAAATTCGTAGAGCTAAAAACAAATCTCTATACTTCACCAATGTTCCTATCTTTGACACGTGCACTGGTTTTCATCACGTCACATCAAAATTTTACATGTTCCTCATGCAACTCTCAACCTTATTGCTTCGTAATAAACTTGAACTAAAACGATATAAATGATAAAAGTTACATGTCTGGTTTTGGCATGAGACAGAGATCGGCTTTTGTGTTGTTTTGTTGTTGTTCAGTGGACTATGGCTGTTCTGACGGTTTTTGTATGCACGTAGATATTTGAAGCGTGAAAAGGTAGATAGGATGTTTTGTTTGAAAAGGTGGTTTAATGTCAGGTATTCGATATATATCAATGTGGATTTATATTCCATATCTGATATGTAAAAACATTTTACTATCATGTGTTATTTTGTTTGTTGTTGTTGATATAAAATATATCAACCGTAAAACTTCTTCTTCTTGCCTTTTGTTATGATTTAGCCATAAAGTGGTCAAAGAAACTCACTCGGCTTGGGCTCGTTTGATCTTCTATACAAATAAATAATTGAAGTGTCTGTTTGTAATATCAAAATAACAGCTTTTTACTAAATGCATATGAAACTATATACTGTACCTATAACAGAAAAACCATTATTAAAATGTTTGTCTGTCTGCATGATAAAATCCGAAACGAGGACATCCGAAGGAGAACTAAAGTCACCGATATAGCTCTCAAAGTTAGCAGGTTGAAATGGCAATGGACAGGCCGAATCGCTCGCAGAACCGATAACCGATGGGGAAGAAAGGTTCTCGAGTGGTGACCACGAACCGGAAGACGAAGTGTAGGACGGCCCCCCACTAGGTGGACCGATGACCTTGTCGAAACCACGGGGAACTGTTGGATGCAAGACGCGAGTAGCCGATCCAAGTGGCGTTCTATGGGGGAGGCCTATGAACATGAGGCTGAACATATTCAGCAGTGGACGTCTTCCGGCTGATGATGATGATGATGATGATGGTACTGAAGCATCACACCTAAGCCAAACAACCATAATAGCTAGATAAGCTAAGCATGGCCCCCTAATGCAATATGTCGTCTGAAAACAATTTGCTACACGCCGTCCATGCGGTCTTTCTTTCATTACCTAACATATCCATTTGTGTTCTTTCCAAGTATTACACTTTCACATCCAACTTTTAATTCTACTAACAAGAGATAAGGCTTAATTTGGTGTTGCTAGACTTAGGAGCTTAAGATATTTTTGTGGGAGGAGGTAGGGGCTAGTTTGAAAGGGTCCAGCTATGTTTTTAAAGTGAATTATTTTAAAAAGAGGAGAGCTTGGAGCAGTTTTAAGTCGGGAGAATTTTAAGAAGCGTTTCGGTGTTTTAAGACTTTTTAGAGGTTTCTTTAGATTTCAAGATTAAGAGGGTAACTTCTACGTGATATTTTGATGATCCAAATAGCTTAATGGAAAAGTGGAATAGTTTATTTTTAAATTTTATGAAAGATAATTGAAATCTTTTATATTTTTAGGAAATACTTATTTATGTTAGATAGGTAAACGACTAAATAATTCTGCAGAGCTATCTGACGATGTGGTTGAATGTAAGCTTACTGTAAGAAATAGCTGGGAGTGAAATTATACACTAATAATTATAATATAGTAATATAAAGTTTTTTTTTTTCAGAGACAGAGGACCTAAATGATTTTATTAGTTCTATAAAACACTTCTTTTATTTCGCGTGCATATATTAAAATTTTATAATTTGTGGCATTTTTAACCCGACCGACCACGTTCAGAGTTCGTGGTAGACTAGATAATATTATCTTTACAGGTCTATCTATACTAATAAATAAAATTGAAGTGACTATTTGTAATATCAAAATAACAGCTTTTTACTAAATGCATAATATGAAAGTATGTACGGTACCTATAACAAAACAACCATTTTCAAAATTTTTATCTGTCTGTCTGTCTGTTTGTTCCGGGTAATCTCCAAAACGGCTGGACCGACTTTGACGGGACTTTCACTGGCAGATAGCTGATGTTACAAAGAGTAACTTAGGCTACGTGGGCGAAGCCGCGGGGCACAGCTAGTTAGTCATAAAAATAAGGTATGCGATTTTTAACTACAAAAGAAAAAAATATTTCTATCTTTGGCAGGTAGGCCTCACGTTGGGCGTCAATGAAACACCTCTAGTAGGATGAGCTCTTAAGTAAATTTTACTTTAGCGTGTGAGTTCTTACAATAATTCATTCAAGTCATTTCAAGTACTTCTTGCAGTCAGGAAAAAGCCCGGTTTACACCGGTTTGTATTTAAGATTGTTCAATAAATCGTTTGTCATGTTTATTATTTCGGACCTATAAATTTTGGGTATCAACATTATTTAGCGCCAGCGTAAGGTAGCCCTTATTGCTGTATAAATCTTATCATAGAGTTTGGCAAAGTTATTGCTTCACGAAATTGTGATGAAAACGCTGGTAGCTTTATTCTGTACCAAATTATTATTATTTTGACTGTAATTTAAGACGTACAATTATTACAATCAGGCGCCATGAAAGTAATTGGATTCGAGGAAACTTAATTACGTCCTCTAAGCCTACACAGAAAAGAGTTTACTTTGATTTTTCGTTCCTTCCTTTTCCAACAGGCACGTGGCATGGTGTCAGACTGTCATACATTAAGTCACCCTCATAATATTCATCTTCGTCGTCAAACATTTTCGACGTCAGCCGGAATATTGAATCCAACCTAACACAAATTAAAAAATAATCAATAATAATTTAATAATAGGCTATGTGGTCGAAGCCGCGAGGCAGAGTTAGTCTAAAATACTTCGTCGATACTACTTTATAATACAACTAGTACTTTACTACTTTAATTCTCGAAGAAAACTTTATAGCACCTGTCGAAAACGCAAGCAATAATAAAATTGAATTTATGCATTCCATGCGACGCCGGAAGTTTTCTTGAACTCGATTCGAGCTCGATAAATCGATGTATGAATGAGATAGAGTAAGTTTCGATATATTTAGCTTCGGAATCGGGACAGCCCAGCTCTGGGAGTTCTAGATAGTTTTGGGTTGGAACTAGAAAGGGGTCTTAGAATAACATGAACCGTCGTAAAAATTCTGACTAGGGCTGTCGATATATATAATATACGTGATGGAAGGAAAAAAGATTTGAAGGGGACCTATATAAAAAAAACTGGCTTCCCGCAGTTTCACCAGCGTGGCGATTAACAAATGAATTGTGCATTTTATCGTGATAAAAAGTAGCCATGTTAAACTGCGAACACTAAACAAAATGCGACAATGGGTTTTAGGTTTGTTGGTTTGTCCTTCTTTCATGCAGCCACGGCGCAACGGATCTTCGTAGGTAGTTGTGTGCATGAATATGGATTTTAATGACTGGTTTAAGTAATGGTAGCTCAGTGGTATTTGGTCGATTTTAGTTTAGGAAAACTTGTGATGTAACTGTAGCATTGTATTTAGTAGGGAACTTTCTACTGCTCCTCCTAAGTCTTTTCAATGTCATTCAGCAGCCTTAATGAGGGCAGTAAGGAATATTTGGATAATTCCATGGTAATTCCAAAAAGCGGATTTTTTTATTATTACTTATTTCAACTTAACGCAGCAATATTTATTGACAACTTTCAAGCAAAAATCCACAAAATCCACTTCTAAGTGACGGTTCTTTCTAAACCTTTCTAACTCTATATTTCACGTACGGTTCCGAAGAGTTATCGTCTACGATCTCCTTTGATTTCCACGCAAGTAGCATGCCATTATCACCTTTAAACTGTAAACTTATAGGAGTGAGACTCTTTTGAGAAACTGAGATGCACAGATTAACGTTTGTTTCATCAATCATACTAACTTTGTAAGCTAATAAAGCTACTTGAATTTAATGCATCTGGCTTTGTGTGTCAGTTTAATCTAGTCATCTTAATACAACTTAGAACTCGGTGTGCACATAAACGTACTGGAATTTAGAGACGGTTGGAATAAGGTGAGCGCTCACTATGTAGAACAAGACCAAGACCAATAATAGTCCAATCATCACATATATTAAAATTTACATGAACTCATGGTGCAGTCAGTCGGAAGGTCAATGAACTTACCTTCTCTAGCACAAAAAGTTTCTAGTTTCAATGTTTGGAACCGGATTAATATTTGTGCACTTAAAAAAGCCCAAGTGTTTATTCTGATCCTTGGGGTTGTGGATGACCACGTCATCAAGACTCAACTATGAGGACGTAGTTCCTGATTCAGCCTTATTACGCTCCCATTGCTGGCTTCTCAGTGTAGCTTGGTGGATGTCACGTGTCCTCGAATTTTAGACATACGGGTTTCCTTACGATGATATCCTACACCGTTTTTGAGCGAGTGTAATATATGTGCACATAACTTGATATAGTAAGTCATTGGTACGAGGCGAGCTGAGATTCGAACTATAATGCGTCGGATTGAAAGTCGCACACGGTGCTCAGCTACGCTTGCTCACTATTATTTAACCGTTTTTATTTTCACGACACTAGTTTAATAATCACTATGCAAAGTACAATAAAACTGGCTCTCAGATGCTATTGCCAGAACACAACGATAGGTGTTTGGTAACAGATTTTTTGCTTACAGTTTTAGCCAATCAAGTGCTTTCCTATTTATCTGTAAAATAAAAATAATGATTCAAAGTCTTTTCGCTTGTTCACTGTTGGCACTTGCGTCTTGGACCGTCTTAGACTTCTATCAAGTGCGCGACTACTCTTTGCTCTCTAGCGGTCTCCTAAAGTATAGTTGGTCGTACAGTAAATTGTAGTATGTGAGGGCCTAAACCTAACCTAATTCCTATTTCCTTTCCACTATACGGTAAGAAGATGTACGGTACCACAGAATCCGTATATGGTCGGCTTTTCTCCTTCCTATACAAAGCTTCGCTCCCATTTACCTGTATTTCGAACGGAAAATGAATGGAACACTCTGCTATTGTCCTAGTTACTAAGTTATAGTTAATCAGGTGAGTTCACGAGCAAAGCGGTGGTAACAACCCAGACGGACACTCGCAGAAGAGTTAGTCCTCCCACTAACGAGTAACTCTTTTGCGAGTAACCATCCGATTTGCTAGTGTAGTTTTTTTTACATTGAATAGGCCTTCATTAGACTGCTACTTGATGTTGAGTGACGATGCGGTCGATGATATAGCACACTTGCCTAGAAGGCACGTGTTCACTTTTGTCTTGAAGGTTCCCAAATTATAGGATTCAGGAAATACAGATGCTGGCAAAGAATTCCATTTCTTCGCTGTCCGCATGATGAATTATGAAAACACTTGGTATGCTGATAGAAAGTACAGTACAGTAGTGTTCAAGCATTACTGTAGTCCAATTTGATAAGCAAAGTCAGTGAAATTACTGATTATATGAGACTTAACACTAGTTGATATTAGGGTATTGAGCACACTGTGGTGATGCATTGACCTCTGTATTTGAAAATAGAAATAAATATATTTAGGTATACTGGTGTTATGAACTGACTATGATGTATATTTAGGTATACTGGTGATATCTTATTTATATAAACACAAAAATCTGTCCACATGTGCAAAGCGGTGAGAAAACCGAATCATCAATGCTCTAACAGGAGTAACAATAGCCAAACCTGTGAAATTGTTAAAACATACCCACATCATCAATGTGTTGCAAATGCAAATCCCAAAAGCGTTTCTGATTTCCTGATGTTGACTTTGTACGTGCATACATTTGTTGTGCTTATAGTGGAGCTTAAAAACAAATATTTGCACATGTGTGGTACACATTGAGTGTTTACATGATTTCATATGTACATTGCAAATACATTTCATTTACTTGTAATCTTTACAAACTCTTAGTTTTGGTCACTTTGGTCTAGTTATTAGTTATCTATTCAGAAACGTAAAAAGCGTTTTTTTAGTGATTACTTGATAAAAAATACAAAGCACCCACTTTTTCAGTCTAGTAAAGCCAAAATTCAGACCAATTTATGTAACTAACTGAAAAAGAAAAATAAATAAATGTTACAGTCTATTTGTAGTTTCTGTTTTCATACAAAAAATCTGGCTAAGTGTGAGTCGGATTCGCACACAAAGGGGTCCGTACAAACTTATAGGTATGTAAGTATTCCACGGGAATTGTTAAGTAATTGTACAGATTAATTCAATAAAATAATTAATTTAGAAAAAAGAATCTGTGACGTAACTACAAATTTTCGGATTTCGGATTTCCCCTTTAATTGAGCTATAAGACATTGCTTCTTGACAAATTTTATGATTCTTGGTCAACACTATACATTTTGATTCCCTTGCGAGTCTCAAGATATGTGGCATAATCAGCCGCATCTTTTGATTGCGTTGATTTAGAAGTTTGATTTTTTCACAGCACCAAGGAATTACAGACTTGAGTTTTTGTTTGACACCTTCGAAAAAAGGATTTTGGCAGACAGCCGTCTGTCTGACTGCAATGAAATAATTCTATAACGGTTCCTATTTTCCTTTTGAGGTACGGAACCCAATAGAATGTTATACTTTTCGCGGTTAGAAAATATTATAGATATTTCAAAACCGTAGACAATTGTTTATTATGTTAACCACAAATCGATTTGACACCACTCGGGTTGACGACGGGGAATGCGATTGAATGCATCGATTACACAACTCGATTCGAATAAGTGAACGACCGCTGGTGACGGCAGTGCTTTTACAGATTATATGATAAGCGGGAGCGATTTATGTTTGTTTTCTCTTGAGTTTAGTAAAAGGTTTCAATAGCAAGAAACGCTTGGTAGAATTGATAGTACATAATAATTGACTAAGTCCTTACAACTACATTTATCTTACATTTTATGCAATGGTGTCGATTCTGTCATTTCATACCTAAACGTTGTATTATTTTATGCTCTGTGCCTAAACCTTTTATCCTGTTAATGCCTGTAAGCATAACGCCGTCCCATGAACCTTATTTTATTTTCGCAGTCTCTCTTTCCAATACATAACATTAGAAAGAATAAAAGGTGTTTGACAGATCTTAATTTAGTTTTAGGGCCGTAAAATATCCTCCACCCTTGATAAATCAGACACCACTAAATTCATCGCCACTAAATTTACACTACACATAGCAAGTGGATTAAGTTTGACAGGTCTAAAATATATTATATCTCTTTCTCATGATCTCATTTAGAAAGAGAGGGAAAAATTTCAAAAAAAAATTTTACCGATCTCCCTATTTCCGTTTAAAGGGCTTATGATTTTTTTAAAAATACAATCACAGGTTTTTTAACATACAAAAAACAATGCTTAGAAGGTAAGAACAATAATAAGTACATACATATTTACAAACAAAATAATGAACTAAAACTACAATACAAACTAAATAACTGTATAAGAAGTTGAATCAATATTTTATTATTACTTTTCTTAAAACTAAATTATTCTTTTATTTCCTCCCGCTACCGCTTTACGCTTAAACCAAACCCATTTTATCGCAGTCGTCTCGGCGCTGGATGCACTATGAAGTGCAAAATCGACTTAATTATTGCACTGTCGATTTCACGGCTCGGTGCTACTCCAGAATACAACAGAATTAGCCTGTATAGAGGAAATTGGCGTCAGCCCAGTTCTGGGACTAATTTTACTACAATGCTATGGTGACCTAAGCGACCATTAAGCTGTGACAAAAGCCATATCTGAGATACAGATTATTAGACCATATTACCACGTGGGTCCAGTGCGGCTTGATGAATGTCATTAGTCATGTCCTCGATTTTTTTAGTTCTAGAACATGGGGGTTCTTCACTGTTTTAGAGCTGTAGATGGTATTTTTTTTGCGTCTTCATAATTAACAACTATGAACATATCGGTAACTTTTTTGCAAAATGTTCATAAATTATAGTCTATAACCTCATATGATCCCACTTTCGTTTAGTGAAAAACCTAGGAAAATCAGAACAGTAGTTTCTGAGATTACCCTGAACAAACACAAACTCAGCGCAGCGGAGGACTTTAATTTATATCATGTAGTGATGATGATGATGATGATGATAGTGAAGTGTTGTGATAGTGATTATCGCGTCTTTGATGCAATCGATTTCAAAAATTTCACGTAACCTTGTACCGATAGATTTCATAATACTTTCTCAGAATTATCTATTATCAATGATATAACAATAACAGTTATTCATTTCTAAGCCATTCACTTAGTACAATGGCAAGGTATCACATGACCTACATTATGTTTTGCAATGGTAGTATCAGTGTTGCCACAACAGGTTTCTACAGGGACTTCTGAAAAAGATTCGACGCTACGGGATATTGTTGTGGGGATACTTTATTATCATATAATAATATACATATTAATGTTTTCGACGGCGAGTCTATTGGCTATATTAAAAAGCCTGTGGCTATATTAAAATGCCTGAAAATAAAATAGTTGATAGATAGACTTTGCCCTCAATATTTTGATTAAGTTTGACAGATAATCATCAAGACAAACAAAATGGTGTCAATCCTGTCATCTCATACCTAAACCTAATTTTAGTTTCAATCTCTCTTTCTAAATGAGAACTTGTGAAAGAGATGGAATATACTTTAGATCTTTCAAATCCACTTACTTGTGTCTAGAGTAAATTTAACGGCAACTGATTTAGTAGCGTCTAATTTATCAAGAATGAAAGGAAGAGATCTGGCAGTTTTAAAAGTAAATTTAGATCAATCACATCTTTAATCTCTATCTTATGTTTAGTATTGGAAAGAGACAGAGCGAAACTAAAATTAGGTTTAGGTATGAAACGACAGAATCGGCACCAGTGTAATTTTGTTAATATAATGCTTACATTTAAATTAATACTATGGGACTTAAAAAGTCTACATGGCAACAATGGTTACTAAACACTATTATTTAACCACAATACTATGTCGTTGGGAAAATGAATGTAAAACAAACGTGGGAAGATTTTCTCGCTGTAGTTCTATAGTTTCCACTATAAATTATCATTTTGTTCGATAGTAATCAACAGGTTTATTTGTGATCGTCAATCATACAGACAGACGAACAACGATAGTCTTACCACAACTTTTACATTTATGATATTTGATTGCGAGACGAGCTGGTCGATTAACTAATGGTAAACATAACGCCGGCCATAATAATTGCAGTGCCACTCAGAACTTTGAAACACAAAGCCCTGCGCGGCGCTGTCATGCGCCCGCTACCCTGAGACATTAGGTATTAAGTCTCATAAGCCCAGTAATTTCACTGGCTACTCTGCTCATCAAACCGGAACACAGTAATGCTCGCACATTAAGCACATTACTGCTTGGCGGCTGACTTCACGAGCAAAGTGGTGGTACCAACCCAGACGGCCACTCGCAGAAGAGTTAGTCCTACCACCTAGTATAACCTTGAAACAAGTCGACGATGGTCGCGAAACTTATCTGTTCTGCGTAAGTCAATCTATAAATGAAAGGCTTCATTAATACTGAGTATAGTTACAGAGCATCGTGTGGCACGAGCCTTGCCAACCCCGCCGGTCATACAATGCAATTCCATGTTAGATAAGCAAACATGCTATTCCAAAGTGTAGGGAACCCTTTGTAAAGGCACTTGCCTTGTTTGCGAAACTATTTGGAAACCTCATTAGTTATTAGTTATAAGTTAGATAAGTTTTCGTTGCTTACTTACTTAGAAGTTATTAGTTATGGGTACTACTCGTATTTGTTAGTTGGAGTCAAGGTAAGCATTGATGGCCGTAGGTTTCGCAAAAACAAATTAAAATGAAATACGATAAGTGCAAAAACGCTTTATACTTACTTCAACAATGATAATAACAATAAGTATAATAATATAAAGTACTAGCTGCTGCCCGCGGTTTCACCCGCGTGAAAATATTGTATTTTTTTTTTTTTTTTTTTTTTTTTTTTTTTTTTTTTTTTTTTTTGCAAAACACGGCCGCGCGCTCCGCCTCATCTAGATCCGGTGCAGAGGGGGGGTATCAGACCCCCCCCTCTGAAGTCAAGTCCAGTGTTGCCCCCACCCCGATTATGGCCAATCAGGGCGAGGGGCTTCCTCCTTCTGTGTCTCGTCCGATGTTGATGTTGGCGCGCTGCCAGCGGGAGCAGGGGGACTCACTACCCAAAAAGGTAGCCCCCTGGTCCCACGCTGGTGGCCAGCGCGCCCCTCCTCGTACAGCCCCCCCAATAAGAGGGGCTGTCCTCCTACTATGTCCCGTCCGGTAATCTTTGGCGCGCTGGTAGTCAGCGCGCCCCTCCTCGTCCAGCCCCCCCAATAAGAGGGGCTGTCCTCCTAAGTCCCGTTCGGTCGCGCGCTGCCAGCGGGAGCAGGGGGGTACATTATTCCAGGGCATAATACCCTGGTCCCACGCTGGGAGACAGCGCGCCCCTATCTCGTCACGTCCAGTGTTGCAGCGCCAGAGGTCGACAACGGCGCGCCCGTCCCTCTCTGCGGCCTTCGGGTCCCGCTCAACCCATCTGCCCCATCCGCTGTGCCCTCTGCTGACCCAATCAGAGGGACACGCGGAGGGGTCCACCTCGCCGGGGCATCAGCTACCCGTCAGCAACCCCTCCGGGACCGAAAGGTCAACCAGGAGATGTTGCTGACGGGTACCCAGGGTGCACCGCGTGGAGGTTCCCCGGCATAGCACCCCTGCCAATGAAAGTCCTGTCAAAATCGGCCCAGCCGTTTCGAAGATTACCCGGAACAAGCAGACAGACAGATAGACAGACAGACTGACAAAAATTTTAAAAATGGTTTTTTGTTATATTTACCGTATATAATATACTTTCATATGCATTTGGTAAAAAGCTGATATTTTGATATTACAAACAGACACTTCAATTTTATTTATTTGTATAGATGTAGATGACGATGAGACTATTGCATCTTATATAATTTGAGTTATTTTAAACCGACTTCCAAAAGAGCAGGAGGTTCTCAATTCGTCTGTACTTTTTTATGGCGATGTTACTCGTTTTCTCCGTCAATTCTCAACCGATGACTCCTATTGTTACGTTGTAGTTACGTTATTTATTTATTTTATTTATTTATTTATTTATTAATAATAATTACTTGCTGCACTTACAATTCACACCAAAGCGTGCAGCAAGTCAAGTTTTACAACACTTTACACAAATAACGAATACAAAGAAAAACAAATAGATTAAATTTAGTGCAAAACAGGTCAAGATCTGGCTCCTGAGCAATGAGAGCGTTGAGCAGATTCATGGCCTGGGCTGTGGGCGCATACTGCGCTGTTAGAGTGCGCACCGGAGGAGCCGCGAGCAGGCGGCGGGAGCTGCACTCGCGCGGCCGCCGCAGTCGGTCCGGTGCGAACAGCGAGCAGCGAGCCAGAGTGGGCGGGTTGTCGATCTTGTTGTTGAGAAGCAAGTAATAGTGCATCAGTAATGCACACTTACGTCTCAACTCCAAGGTGTCGATTCCTACCATTTCGGAAACGAACAGAGACGGATATAAGTATAAATAATATACGTTGCTAGTTAGATAAAATCATGGACGGTAAGTTATAAAAGCACCCAGTAACTCTTAACTTTCCAATAATCTCTTAACAGTGCCATCGTGAATCCAAACTTTCAATACAAAACAAACACAATACACAATGCTCTCATTCGGAACTTCGTATCAATGTTATTCTCCATTAGCTCGTATAAAAAAACTGTGTCCTGTACATTTCCCTCTGATTAATTGTCGGTTTTAGGGTTAAATGAACATTGAAAAATGAAAATTGCTAGGAACCGTGAACCATTATTTACTGTATATTTAATTTAAAATTATTATGCTAAGAGTTACCTTATGATATTCAAAGGACTAGGACTTATCTGCCAATGAAAATACGCAAAAAAGTTTCAACAACTCTTTTTATGTAAATGTAATTTAAGTTAAGACGTTTATTTGTACCGATCGTCCTTTTTTTAAAACGTTTTGTAAAATCCTATGGATACCATTCATTGCGGCGTGGTGGTTATGTTGGATCTCTTGCTCACATCGCCAAGCGGTGAGGCCCTTTCTTGGGGCCAACAACACCACCATTACTCCACCTGCTGTATCTCCTCCTGGGGTCCCTGGAAAACCCCCCTAGAAAACCTGAAGAACCCTCGATTTGCAAGCTCAGCTCAAGCTTATTCCACATTTTTCCATACCGAAAGAACAATACGTGTTGTTTCCATGCAAGCTTGTTATTCGTATGAACAATACTGCGCTCTCGGCTAATGGATGCGAAGCCGGACTAGGCGCTTGGCCCAAGATACAAGACTAAGCAATTCTGAATTGTTTAAAATTGATGTTTTACGAAAATGAATGATGTCATGAGTAATGCTGCAGTTCAAGGGTTTGGATTTTATAACATGGGCTTATGGTGAAGAAAATTCATATTAGTAGCTAGTTGTTATTGTAATATCAAATTTATAATCTGTCATCAAAAATATTTTAGTGTATTTTGAGATTCTGAGCGATAAGTAGACCTCTTTTAGTGTTACCTTTCATGACATCGTTATATAAAATGTGAGATAACTCAAATATAAACGTAAAATTAGTCCACACGCGTACTATGATAAATTGTATTTGTTGGTTTGGCCTTCTTTCACACAGCAACGCAGCAAAGGATCAACATGGTATTTTACAAAAAAAGATAGTTTATGGGCCGGAATTTGACATTGACTACTTTTTTCTAGAATGGTTCCTATGGGAATTTCCATGTGGGTGAATCAGTGGGCAACAACTTAATAAAACAAAACGAAAACAAACTTGGACTTGGGCTTTATGCTTTTCGTCAAATCGTTGGTAATTTTCATTAATAAATAATTAGTAAGGTGGGCTTACGGGATCAGGTTTGCCAAAGTATGGTGTACGCAAAAATCCTCGATCGACATAAATTAATGACCTCGTTCTTACCGATACAAGATCTTTTTTAAGGAAAAAGCCATAACGCTTTCAGCTTACAACTTATACCTTACGATTTATGTGCATGAATGGCCACCTGCTTTGAGTTGGAATTGAACACTGGGTACTAGTTATTATTCAACTGCACTCATTGGTTGATGACAAGTTGCGGTGTAGCGCTCCAATCACTCAGTTCCATTGGAATAATAATATACTATACTAGATATCGATATACCATACTCACTGGATTTGCTAGAGGGTCTTGATTTGTCCACAATATGAACATTTTGATTTGATTGTTTTTTAAAACAATTATTAGCTACTATGTAATGGAATCTTGGAAGTCAATTTTCACCTACTTCTAATTGTCGTGTATCGGATTTTGTATGCATAATATTATAAAGTTTCGGTGGTGTTAATATGTACTTGGTGTCGAGGTTCTAATGATAGAGCCAGAAGGTGGTTTATTTTTATAGTTTATTTAAACTACATACTAATTATTATACTTGATAGGTTAGCATTTAACACAGACTTTTAGACTTTTTTTATTGACAAATCATTACAATTAATAATGCCTACAATAATTAGAGTATTTATATGTATGCCATACATACATACAATGTGTGTATGTTAATCTATGGTACTTTTCTTTATTTCGTCCGTCTATTGTTTTGTTTTTAAGTAACTTGGTAATTATTTGTGGAAACTTTTAATTAGCCTTCATTGCCTACCTCAATGTATCTTTGTATGTACTTAGCTGTTAGTTTCCTTACAAGAATAAAATAAAATAAAATAAATAAAATAATAAATTGGCCCTTAACAATTATATATTATTAGTCTTTACATAAAATAGGTTAATAGTTCGAACTCGCAAGTCAGCGACGTCAGATGTAGTTAGCGACACATACGCATATTCATACTCGCACGCGACTGCATCGGTCGCATGTGTCACTTGGGTAATGCTGGCTCGTATGTCATTTTTACGATCCTCCAGGCATTTACCGGCCACTGTAGGAAATAGATACCGGTCGTTTTGAGTAAGATGTTTCAATAGTTGGTTTAACTCAAAATCCCTATCCCTACTATCCCTACTAATATTATAAATGCGAAAGTGTGTTTGTTGGTTTGTTGATTTGTTGGTTTGTCCTTCTTTGACGTAATAGCGGAGCAACGGATCGACGTGATTTTTGGCATAAATATAGTTTATAGACCGGAGAGTAACATGGGCTACTTTTTATTCTGGAAAAATGCACAGTTCCTGTGGCAACGCAGGCGAAAACCGCGGGCTCAAGCTAGTATAAAATATGACCAGTAATTTTTAATTTCATTATGTTTCTGTATTTATAATTTGTATTTAAAAATGGATATTAGTTCTATCGTTTTGTTGTGTCTTTTGCGTCCATAAGTAAACTTTTGATAAAAGCATTGGTGATGTAATTAGCTTTAAGGATGCTTAAGCAGCAGTTGACTTTATAAAAGTTTTGTGAGCTAATTTTCTTTATAAGGCCCTACAAAGTTTGCTTCAAATTCAAACCATGTTTCATTATCCCACTATATTTAAATAACTTGGTTTCCTAGGTTTTTATTGTATTTTTTTTTTCTGTGTTTATATCGTACTCAAAACCACCGACGGCTCCTCGCTTATATTCTGGGTATTCCTGTTTAAGTTCATTACGTCATGCGGTAATGTACAGTACGTGAGACTATTTCGTGTTAACATTCGCAAGAGGAAATTATATGGGGTTATGCGAGTTTTGAAGTGTTTTGTGGATCACAAGTTAAAGTCTATATAAGGTCGTAACTTTTGAAATTGACTTATTTAATTTATAGGTTCTTTGATTCATTGTGTTAGGGATATATAAATCTTACTTGATGTATTTGCTAAGTAGAAGGTATTTTAAGTAGTAACGTGATTAAATTGGAATGATTCCATACATAATTAAAAACCCTTAATAATTTTATTAACAATGGGGCTTGCACCTGGGTCAATGGGGCGTCAACCATCACTTCCGATATTTACAGAAACATTCCACAAATGTGGGATATTCCACCACCGTTTTACATGATTATTTTTTCATTAAGAACTCATTAGTAGGCAAAATCTCACGGATGGTTCTTTTATAAATTTTATTACAGAATACCACCCCTGAATGTGGAAAAACGAGGGATGAAATTTCAAATATCGCGATATTTTCATCGAAATCGGTTCCCGCTTTTTTAAAAGTCACTTATTTTTATACTATTGGATAACGAGACGAGCGGGTCGTTTGCCTGATGGTAAGCACAACGGCAGCCCATAACAATTGCAGTGCCACTTAGAACTTTGAAACAAAAAGGCTTGCGTGACACTGCGACCTTTGCCTTGAGGCATCCACAGGACCAAGGAATTAGATCTCGTGAGCCCAGAAATATCACTGACTACTTATTAAACCGGAACACAGTAATACTTACACATGACTGCTTGGTCTTCACTTCTCGAGCAAAGCGGACCCACCCAGACGGATATTCACAGAGGAGTAAATGGTTACGTGTAAACGCACCTATGTATTGTAATCACTTGTCAATGTCAATAGTCTATTGTTGTAGATTCCCGTTGTCTACGGTTATTTCTATCTACTCTCGCGCATCGCAGAAAGTCGTTGTAATTTTCTACAAAAAAAAGTTAGTAAATTATTTTAATAATAATATAATAAACGCTTACACTCATACCCCCGCACACAGATACACATCACAAACATCCAAGACCCGAGAACAAACTTTATGCTTACACAAAATCTGCCCGGCCGGGAATCGAACCCAGGACCCCTCGCTTTGCAGGCAGGGTTAGGTACTACCAACTTAGCTACGGAGCCGCCTTTGTCACCATATTTTATAGTTTTTGTTATGTTCCTATACCACCACCTCCACCTCCTATACCACCTCGTAATTTTAATTATGTCGACATGTTGAACTACTTATTCGAAACTAGTCTCTATAATAAAGCAACAAGCGCTACCTTCCATATTCATAAAGCATCAGATATGATGCATCGGTGTATTAGTGTCTCAATATCCTTAATGCAGACTCCCTTACACATGATGTATAGGCGTTATACCATTAAATCGTGAACACGTCTGCATATTCATGCCTCATGTCCAGTACTGTGGTGACCAGTATTACAACGGCGTCTGTAGTTTAATCCTAACTGCTTTATTGAAACATCGAAACAATTGGGATTTTGCACGAAACACGAAATACATCATTACTGTCTTTATACAGGTTTAAAAACATCACATTGATGAAAAAAAACGAAATTCCCAAAAAAGATATAATTTCCACAAAAATCTAAAATTTACCCAACTTCAACGATTTTGTTTTTTGTTCATTCTATTATATTCTTTACATTTCAATGAATAATGAAATGTATGCCAACTATGTACTTAAACGCAGTTTTTAACGGTAAAAATCAACAATATATGTTTTAGTAGGTAACAGGTTTTAGTAGATAACATTACGGCCCGTGCTGAAAATGTGACGTCACGAATTCAGTCCAATTTGTATGGAGCGTTTTAGCGCCCGACTGACTCGTTTGTATGTGTACGATATATATTATTTATAGCGGTAAGCGGAGTAGTCATCGTTTTGAGCCCAGACAGGGCTTCATGGCAGTAAAAGAGACAGAAATATCTTGCCCTATTGCTGTTCTTGTCTGTTGTATGAATTTACTTCAAGCCGTACGTGACCGTCTAATGCTTCGTATACCGCGCTTGTTGCAAAACCATGATTATTATGACAGCAAAACGCAAACATGCATGACTGTGTAATTGCAGCCTTGCATCGCTTATCAAACCGGAACACAGTAATGCTTGCATATATATTGCTTGCGGCAGAGTATCACGAGCAAGGCACACACATACCAACAGTCGTAGAAGCGTTAGTTCTGTAACCATGTAAAACTTTTTAATCATTACTTATCCCTAGTATTAGAAATGCAAAAATGTTTGTTGGTTGGTCCCATGGGACTGACCACTGTCATGTACATAAAATAACCTTTTCCCAAAAAATGCACGGTTCCTGTAGGAATCCCCACATGAATGAAACCGCGGGCAGTAGCTAGTTAAACCATAAACCTGGCTTCCTAATTAATCTGCATAATATTTCGTATGATAAACATATACCACACGAATTAATTAGTAATCCACAATTTATAATTGTAATTGAATAGAAAATTAATTAATAAAAATCGTACTTTTCGCAAGTTTCTATCATGTATTTTACATAAGTACAAGCCAGCTTTACTTTGTTGCATAAAATTCTTTATCCCGGAAAAATGTACGGTCCCTGTGAGAACGTGGATGAAACCGCGGGCAGAAGCTAGTTAGCCTGCAATTCTAAAGATAGTACTTATGTCACCGTGTGAGATGAAAAGAAGTAGCATTTATGCGTATTTAGCGCCCGGAATGCTAACTAAGCTCGTCCGCCTGAGAGGACGTACAAGAGTAGCATTTCTATATACGCATCTATCAAGTGCAGGTGCACTTGATAGCCAGGTCACAGTGAACGGTCCTTTACAGCAGATTATAAATTTGAGTGTGATGAGAATTATAAAATGTACTTCCACCATGCTGTCTACGCAAGGACCAATTTACACAAACAGCATCCTCTTACAAGTATGATTTATGGCTATGGGCGAGCCATAAAAATGATTATCAGTAAAAAAAATAGCTAATTACCACTTCGCCTTTTAATATAATTTCGGTGCGTAATCAATGTTATTGGCCACCAACCCCTAACAGATTAATTACTAGCTCAGATAATGGATGAGGGTGAGAATTTTAAGCCCCCAAATGTAGAGATAACGATATTCGGCAATTTTCATCCGATGATTATTTTTATAATTAAAATGTTATAAATGTTTTTAAACGTTATTTTTTTGTTGTCTCTTTCTTTCTCCTCAACTTTCTGTATGTGTAAGTGTTATTTAAATAGGACGTCGTTGACAAAATATCTGATGCTAATATCTACTGCAAGAGAATTTGTCCAAACTGAACATTATCTACTATGTTTGATGAGTAAAGTAGAAAGTGAAATTACTGGGCTTATGAGACCTAATACCTGATGTCACACGACTCAAACGAGTGTACTCCAGTACCACGCAACCCTTTAAAACACAAATTAAAATTTGAAGCACTGCAATTGTTATTTACATGCGTTACCATCAGGGAAATGACCCATTCGTATCATTATCTCTTAGCAGTAAAAAAAAGCTGTAGTAATACATCAACAAGTGCTTGTCGGCAGATTTTAATCTAGACGATAGTAGCCATCCAAACAAAAAATAAGAAAATGCACTACTATGCATAACCGGCCAAAACTTCATTCACCCCATTTCTAGTCCGACCATTTTGTAATATGGAAATTGTGATTTATTTCCAATTCCATCGGTTGATTCCAGATGTAATCTGGGATCAGACGTGATCTAGTGTTTAATTCGTTGCAGTGACTGACGACGACTACTAAATCCAGAAGACAATATATTATCATGTACCTATATTATGGCTTTATTTGCATAGACAAAGTCAAAGAGGGCAAAGTAGACAAATAAGACCTCGAGACAGATCGCCTAACCGCTGGTCTGATGTACTGAAGGAGATTGCTCCCTGTTTCTGCTGTTCTCAGGCAAACCGACGACAGGGTGGTGTGGAAGCAGCTAGTCAGTTCCTCGAATAAAGCCTTCTATTCAGGGTTGAAGCCACGGTAAACCCAGGGACCCCAGGGTGGTGTGGAAGCGGTGAATGTAGCGTAAAGAGGAGCAGTCATCGCTTTGAGCCCAGGCAGGGCTCCGAGGGAGTGAAAGAGACAGCCCTGTTGCTGTACTTGTCTGTTTTATGGATTGTTGATTGAGTCACTTCAAGCCGCGCTTGAGCGCGTAATGTTTCGTATCCGCGCTTGATGCAAAACCATGGTTATTTTGACAGCAAAACGCAAAAATCCATAAGCGTTGAGTATGGCTGTAATGGGAGCTTTACGGTACACGCGTGAAGAGATAGGCTTGGTCCTGTGCTGGGACAATACGGTAATAGTGGTTGTTGCACACAGTCATGTTATTAAACAAGTCAGTTTATTCATTGTTTACGCATAATATGCATTATTAAAAACGTACACATAGAACACTGAAACTATTTTTGGAGTTATCCATAACAACGTTGTTAAAGTTTATGATGCGGCAAGATTTAAATATTTAAATCAAATCAAGCCAAACCATTTATACTGGCCTCATAAACACTTCACAAAATAGGTACATAAATCCATACATCCATGCAGATACATAAAATTGAAGTGTCTGTTTGTAATATCATAGTAACAGTTTTATACTAAATGCATATGAAAGTATATATACGGTACCTATAGAAAAACAACCATTTTTAAAAATTTTGTCTGTCTGTCTGTCTGTTTGTTCCGGGTAATCTCCGAAACGGCTGGACCGATTTTGACGGAACTTTCACTGGCAGATAGCTGATGTTACAAGGAGTAACATAGGCTACTTTAATATTAGAAAAATAATTAGGGTTCCGTGCAAAAAAACATGAAATCATAAATCTCCACGCGGGTGAAACTGCGGGGCAGCAGCTAGTAAATAATAAAAGTGATATAATACATATGCAGTGGGAGTTTAAATTGGTATGTTATCCCGGAATGGGGCGATTAGGACGAATTATGAGCAATTGGGACAATTTCGTGATTTGTACAAATGCTCAGTTCACAATCTGTCATTATACCATGGTTGTCCAGAAGTTGTGAGAACGTCGTTTGGAAATATGTCAGTCCAAATTTTCAGACAAAAAAAAATTCACTTCAAACTTGAAGTGCGTTGCATTTTCTGGAATTGTTTCTAAGTCTCTTGTAATCAACATTATAATTTAACAAAGTTCAACATAGTTCATGTGAATCGGCTGATTTAGGGCTGCCCAGAAGTTTTGTAGTAGAATTTTGACGTGAACTTTAAATGCCATTCCTTAAATAAAAAATTTCGAATTACAAAAACTCGTATAACAAATTTTAATGTTGTTTACCTCCAGGAGTAGATTAACCCCCTTTTAGGATAACATACCAATTCAAACTCAGGCTTTAGAGCAATGGGAGTAGAGTCAGCGTGACTGTGGTGCTACATTGCAGATTATCAACTAGACAGGCGACACCTAAAAGATTCCTTACCATCTGTTGATATGTCTAGACCCTAAATACTACCAAAAATAGCAAAAAGCCAGCTGGAGACTCAATATAAAACACACTTGCCCCAAAAGGCTCCAAACCTGCCTTTAAGTATACCATAACGCGTTCCCCAAAATTATACACACGATAGAATATCTGTATACCGCTTTTATTACAAAAGAAACCACCGTATCTGTATACCATTCTCTGTTACAGCTTCATTATGGTAGAATACGGTTTCTGTACGCTGAATATGAGATTTTTGAGAATATATTTTTATGGAAATGTGTAAGCCGTGTGGGGGCATGATAAGGTACTTTGGAAGAATGGGGTGTGACTCGTAACGTTTTGTTTTAAGGGTCATTATCGTATATGTTAACTCAGCTGAAAATAGGAACACATTAGTTTACGAGGAATAAAAGAGAGATGCAAATGGAGTGGTTTTTAAGACTGTTGAGTTACCTGGTGGTAAGCGAAGATGCGGTCTACGATGAAGCTCGCTTGCCTAGAAGATACCTATTCACTCGCGCCTTGAAGCAGCCCATAGGTTGTAGCAAACGGGGAAAAACAGATTCAGGCAAGGAATTCCATTCCTCAGCGGTACGCATAATAAATGTAGAAGCGAAACGCTTCGTAAATAATGGCGGAATGGACATAAAAACTAATTTTCATGTGTTCATAGCCACGATATTCATAATCAGCTTTAATACGCACCCACTTCTGGGCTACCGCTCTTCTGTCAGAAAAAGAGAGTACGGGCTATAATCCACCACGCGCACCCAGAGTGGCTTGGTGGACGTCACATGTCCTCGAATTTGGTAGGTCTTGAACATGCGGGTTTCAGCACGATGATTTTCGTCACCGTTTTAGAGCGAGTATGACAAATTCGCACATAACTTGATATAATATGTAATGACATAAATTATTAAATCACTGGCTGCGGGGCAAAACCAAGATTGGAACCTTGGTATGTCGAATTAAAAGTCACAAGAGTTCCATCTCGGCCACACACGCTCATCGGTCGCTTGCGATCAAACCATTTAAATAAGCCTATAATTTTATTAGAAACTACCCTACTTCACGCTTCAACAATAATTCGTTTTTTCTTATAAAACGGGAACAATGCCAGTTCCGATACTTTGGCCCGCCTCCCAATCCGTAAGTTATCGTATACGGTTAACTACGGTATACGGTAAAATATCCGGTGTGCGAGCATATACCCGTAAATAGGACTTTCAGTTTAAAAATGTACACGACTCCTTTATTTCCTGAGCCATTTGCGAAAGCGTTCGTTAGTTTGTCGGGCTATCTATCAAAGGTTTTAAACTGACAATATAAAAGACCATTCACGAAGGTTCTTGAGTGGTCTTCTCTATCGGTTATCAGTTCTGCGAGCGATGTGGCCTGCCCTTTGTCATGTCAACTCACTAACTTTGTACAAACCAAAGGTGGGCAATAAATCAATGTGAAGAAACACCTAGTCAATCGAGTACAATCAAACGTTCTTGCATCACATGACACTCGTTGTTCTTGTTCTCTTTCACCACAATTCGTTGTAAAATACTATTAATTTCTAACAAATTTTCCATTAACTTCTCTATAATCATGAAATGCAAGCCTATTCAGTGCAAAAAAATCTATCTCATCCGTCATTCTATACTTCTATTAAACAAAATCAAAACATGTGTTAGTGGTAGGACTAACTCTTCTGCACGTGTCCGTCTGAGTTTTTACCACGGCTTTGCTCGTGAAGTCTGCCGCCAAGCAGTAGTGTGCAAGCATTTCTGTGTTCCGGTTTGATGAGCAGAGTAGCCAGTGAAATTACTGGTCTTATGAGACTTAATACCTAATGTCACAGGGTAACGAGCGCAGTGCAGTGCCGCGCAGGCCTTTGTGTTTCAAAGTTCTGGGTGGCACTTCAATTGCTATGGGCCGGCGTTATGCTTACCATCAGGCAAACGACCAGCCGGTCTCGTTACAATTATTATTATTATTATTATATTGAGCCTGTAGCGTCCCACTGCAGGGCAAAGGCCTCCCTTCCCTCCTTCCACTTGTGTCGGTCTTGGGCTATGGTCCTCCAGTCCGTCAGATGGGCGTCAAGGTCGTCTTGCCACCTCCTTCTGGGCCTGCCGCGGCGCCGTTTCCTGTCACGTGGGACCCAGTCGGTTGTTATTCGGGCCCAAAATTCCATTGGCATGCGGCAGATATGTCCGGCCCAGTCCCATTTCAGCATAGCAGTCTTCCGTGTTACGTCCGTGATTTTTGTTTGGGAGCGCAATATGGTATTTCTGATGCGGTCTGTGAGCTTCACGCCAAGTATACTGCGCTCCATAGCACGTTGACATACCTCGAGTGTGGACCTCTGCTGAGCCGTCAAAGACCATGTTTGTGATCCATAAGTGAGAATAGGGAGGACACACATGTCCAGGAGTTTTCTTTTCAAAGATAGTGGCAAATTTCCTTTCATAAGATCTTTCATGGACCAAAAGCTCCTCCAGGCGTTCTCGGTGCGTCTAGCAACTTCTTTGTCTTGCCTAGCCAGGAAAGAGACAATTTGGCCCAAATATTTGTACTCCTGGACATACTCAACCTCCACATCCCCAACACAGGTTTTGCGTTTGACTGTGTTAGTCATCAATTTAGTCTTCGACATATTCATTTGAAGTCCAACCTCGAGACTTTCCCTGCTCAGGTCTTCGAGCATGGCGCGTAACCCAGAAGCTGTAGATGAGAAAAGGACAATGTCGTCGGCGAATCGAAGATTGGTCAACCTTTTTTCTCCGACAACGATGCCCCTGTCTTCCCATCTTGCTGTCAGCTTTCTAAATATCTCTTCTAGTATGGCTGTAAACAGTTTGGGAGACAACGGATCGCCTTGTTTTACTCCCTTTTTGATCTCAAAATGTGGTCCTGTGGTGTTAAGTTTGATTGCGGCAGAGCTGTTTTGATAAATGTTTTGTAGTATCTGGATATAAGTGTCGTCTATTTCGTGATTTTTAAGTGCACTGAATATGGAGTTATGTTTAACGCTGTCAAATGCCTTGGAGTAATCTACGAATGCTATATATAAGGGGATGTTGAACTCTACATGTTTCTCTATAATTTGGTTAATAGCCTGCAAATGATCTGTGGTAGAGAGGCCACGACGGAATCCTGCTTGCTCAGGTGGTTGATGCTTATCGAGTGTGCTAGATATTCTATTTTCTAGAACTTTTATGAAGGTTTTATATAAGTGTGAAACAAGGCTGATTGGTCGATAATTTCCTAGGTCTGATTTATCGCCCTTTTTGTGTAGAAGAATGATATTAGAGTGACAAAAATGCTTAGGGAGTATACCCGTTTGTAATATATTATTAAAGAAGTCAGTGATATGTGGAAGGAGGACCGGTTCCCCAAAACGGAGATATTCAGCTGTGATTCCATCGTCACCAGGTGCCCTATTGTACTTCATGCCACACAACGCACGGTGCACTTCGTAGCCAGTGATAGGTGCTATATTCTCGGAGCATGAGTACGTGTTGGACGACGGTTGTGGGGCTGAATCATCAGAATAAAGGATCTTATAAAATTCGGTACAGATATGAATAACTTTGTCCCTGTCACCCTGTTTCACACCCGTACTATCCTTTAAACATATTATAGAAGGTCGCCCTTTCTCCATTCCTTCTCTAGCCTTCTTTAAAGACATACCATTTTGTAATGCAACTTGAACTAGTTTATTGTTGTGGTCTCTCATATCCTTTCTAATGCTTCGTTTAACAGCCCTGTCTTTTGATCTATATTCTGCAGTATAGTAAGTCAATTTTTGTCTTTCCTCAACTAATCTCTTGGAATGATTACTTAACTTCTTTTGTTTATTTTTTGTTGATTTGATTGCTAGGCTTGCTTTCCGGATGCAAGCTTTAATATTATTATATTGGCAATTAACGTCCTGATTATCTGGAATATCTAAAGTTTACGTTACAAAAGAAAAAAAAATTCGACCTTTAAAACAAAATGAAAGTACACTCAGCTCGACACTATCTTCCTCTAAAAACTAGTACCTACTGCAATTTCCATCCCACAGCGGTTATTAAACATTAAAATTTAAAACAAAATTTCGTACTGTGACCATAAGTTTTATTTAGTGTGCGCCGGAATAAGTAACTGTACAACTGTATTTTATATTTCTGTGGATACGCAGATACTGAAAGTGCGTCACACTCCTTAGCAGTTTAAGTGATAATGATAGACACTGCGATACGCTTAGTACGGGCTGGTCGAAAGATCACGAAGCGATGGTGGCAAAGCATCAACTTGAGAAATAGCAGTGGTTAACTATAGCTTATGTTCTGGGTACTAGGTAGGTAGGCTTATTTTATTTATTCTATTTAATAACGAGACGTGTTGGTCGCCCGATAGTAAGCATATTGCCACCCCCTAACAATTGCAATGTCACTTAGAACTTTGAAACACTGCAGTTTGCTCGTAACGTTGAAACATTAGTCTCATAAGCCCAGTAATTTCATTGACATCATTGTTCATCAAACTGGAACACCCAGATGGACATTCGCTGCAAGGTTAGCCTGGTAAAAGTCTTTATAAATCCTCCAATGTGGTCACTCAAACAATACTCCGTTGGAATATTCGTACCTTGGAGAACAATGTGTATCTTTCACACTACGCGCGCTCGCTTGACATGTAATTTAAGCTTTTTTTTAGTCAGGAACAATGTCTGAGCGAGTATTATGGACTCATTTTAAGGTTCTTTTTGCATGAAGAAACTGTAGTTGACTGTACTTGATGAAATGTAGTACCTATCTAGTGTAGTAAGTTAAGAGTCAAATGTTGGAAAGTATAATAATACGAGTAATTTAATACTTGAGCGATACTGAATTCAGTCCTATATATAGACTGGCCTAAGGGACGAACGGTAGGTACTGAATAGTCATTCGGTCTTATAGATCGACTGGCCTATGGTGCGAACGATACTGAATAGTCATTCGGTCTTATAGATCGACTGGCCTAAGGAGCGAACGATACTGAATAGTCATTCGGTCTTATAGATTTACTGGCCTAAGGAGCGAACGATACTGAATAGTCATTCGGTCTTATAGATCGACTGGCCTATGGTGCGAACGATACTGAATAGTCATTCGGTCTTATAGATCGACTGGCCTAAGGGGCGAACGATACTGAATAGTCATTCGGTCTTATAGATCGACTGGCCTAAAGGGCGAACGATACCGAATAGTCATTCGGTCCTATAGATCGACTGGCCTAAGGGGCGAACGATACTGAATAGTCATTCGTTCCTATAGACCGACTGGCCTAATGGGCGAATTGAGATCACTTACCATTTATATGTTGAAAGGTCGAGTTAGTACTCGACCTTCAAACCCACTGTAGTCAGTGGGTTTGAGTTTTCGATGAATGAAAACATCGACATTTTCTATGAAATTAAAACTGCTTACCTCGAACCAAACCTGTAAATGGACTTTATCAGAAATAAGAAGATAGCGACAATGTTGCTGCGCTGGCTGGTTTGCTAAGTTTAAAAGGAAAATGTAAGTGTGTCTGTGTTGTAAGTGTCATTAATCTTGTCTAAACACAAACTTTACATCTTCATAATATTAGTATCATATACAAAAACATTTTCAAAAGAATAATTATCATTCAAGTCTAAAATACGGTAAAACTGCGGTGTCAAAGCGCCATTTCCGGATGAGAGACCGAACATACTAAAGATACAATTGCATCTGAAAGTGGCTGCGACGAGCCATTTTAACGAAAACTACGTTTGGACTCCTAGGGACTAAATAATGTTACTACAAGTTGTCGAAGCTCAAAACAGATATTTAGATAACTGTGTATCTACTAGTCGCGACCTGCGGTTCCACCCATCATCCAAATCTGTTCAGGAATTTACAAGTTATGGTGTAATAAAGAAACTCACATACATACATGAACCCTAAACACATATATCTACACTCCTTTTTTGTGTGGTCGTGTAAACATACGTGTCGTATAAAGTTTTTAAATTTTTCTTGTTCTGAATTGCGGTCGAGTTAGTTCCGCGTACCACTAGTAACGCCCCTAGAGAGCAACCGCAAATCCACTCCACATTGTCTCCGTTAGTGAAATGTGCTTCTGGAAGTCTGTTTCAATAACTGCTGCAATACTTTGTTTGCACCGTCCTTTTATTTTCTATTTCGCTCGTTTCGCTCTCAAAATAATCATGGTTTTGCAAGAAGCGCGGATTACGAGGCATTAGACGAGCACGCGCGGCGTAAATCAGTCAAAAATATGTAACAAGAACTGCAATAGAGCCAGATCGAGGTGTCTCTTTCACTCCCTAGCCGTGCCTGGGTTCAAAGCGACGACTGCTCCGCTTCGCGCTACATACATCACTTTCGCACCACTGCGTCTTTACCACGGCTTCTGCACTGAACGTGAACGCACAGAACGCACAGATCATGAAGTTATATTTTGAGTAGCGGTCGTTGAAACGGCTGCCGTGCATCTCTTTCACTCCCTCGAATGGTTAGTGCTCGAACTATATTTCCATCAAGCACCAAGATGGTACGATATCCGTCAAGCTATCGTGGTTTTTCCATGGTTGGCGGTCGTCCATGATTGATGTTTCGATATATCATCTATCATGCTTGACCATGTATCGGGCACCTTAGATGAAAATCTAAATGATGATGTCGGTTGCCAATGCGATCAAAGGTGGTGTGGTGGTGAGACTTGTGAGATAACTATTGAGAATAAGAAGTAGCCAATTTAGCTAAATAACCCTTGCATTCGGACATTCAAATACGCGAACGGGCATAAAATCTTTTATTTCCGTATTAATTACTCCACCAATAAAACCGACATCGTCAAACACATATGTTATATCGAATCGAGTTTTCGCCGAATATTTATGGCTGCTTATTTATTTTAGTATCGAGTAGCCCATATGCCCGTTTGTACACGGTTTTGTTTACTCTCTCTTCTGTGAGAACGTGCAAAAAATTATTTGAGAAACTTTTTGCAGGCGCTTTGCATAAGATAATGACTTCTACTTTACTCAAGGCTGTTGCTCAAGAAGTGAGCAACAACCATACAGCATAATAAATTTTACCCTGTCTCAGGGTAATAACCGCAAAGCAGTGCCGCGCAGGCCTTTGTGTTCCAAAGTTCTGAGTGGCAATGCATTTGTTATGAGCCAGCGTTATGTTACCATCATGCAAATAACAAGCTCTTCTCGTTATCAATTCGTAAAAAAAAAATCGTAAAATCCTCCTCCACTCCTTTTTGAGCAATCGTGTAAAAAGCGAAATGTTTGTAAGTTTGAAGGTTTCTCCTTTCACGCAGCAGCGGTGCAACGGACCGACGTGATTTTTTGCATAGATAAAGTTTAAGTAACATAGTAACAAAATAATACGAATAATATGTACGAAATTATTATACTCATTGTTACTTATTACCTAATTTGCCTCCCCGAATAATTAAATTCTAATTAAATATAATGATTATTGTTACTAAGTTGACTAGACCCTTGCTTAAAATTATAATTACCAATAAATATGAAATATATTAACGTAAAACTAACGTAAGTTGACTAGTAATAGTAAAATTGCGAATACCCTAACAGGGTGGGTCCATGTATTTACCTACTAACCAAAGCCATTTAGATTTAAGAACCTGTTTCCTAGGTTTAAGACATTATTCTAAGTGCGTGGTAGCAATAAATAAATAAATAGTCCGGGGTTCCGCCACGTGGGTGAAACCCCGGACAGAAGCCAGTACCTATCCATACAGATAAATAAAATTGAAGTGTCTGTTTGTAATATCAAAATAACAGGTTTTTACTAAATGCATATGAAAGTATATACGGTACCTATAACAAAACAACCATTTTTAAAAATGTTGTCTGTCTGTCTGTCTGTTTGTTCCGGGTAGTCTCCGAAACGGCTGGACCGATTTTGACGGCACTTTTACTGGCAGATAGCTGATGTTACAAGGAGTAACATAGGCTACTTTAATTTTAGAAAAATAATTAGGGTTCCGCGCAAAAAAATAAATACCATGTAATCCAAAATCTCCATGCGGGTGAAACCGCGGGGCAGCAGCTAGTACAATATAAATTGCGTAATAACAGCCATATTCATAATGGTATTCAACAATTGCTCCGTGGTTCAACAACGATTTCGATGCATTAATTTTTTTGAATTAATCATGTTAACGCTCGCGGTGATTTTGTACGAAATTATTAATTATTAATATTTTATACGACCTGTGTGGATTGTTAAATTATGACTTGTGTACCATTTTTTTTTCCTTCTCTAGGTTTCGTTTTGTAACGTAACCTACTTATAATACAATCTAGCCAAAAATTGGGCTAACAAGTAATTTAAATTTAACTTAAACTTCTAAATCAACTATCTAAGAAAGTGTCCAATTACACTTTTCCTATTGTCTCTATTAAGGGGAAGACACTTTGTTCATGTGTTCTTTACATATAGCACTTGTACTACATAACACTAACACTTTAACACTATACACTACATTAATTCGAACGGTTTTGTTCTTTTTAGTCTTCTCAGTATTTGTGTACCTATGTTTACAATTTTGCGGTGTGTATAGTGTGTATAATTCTTGGTTTAGACCGGGAAACTTCAGTTTCCCACATTCCTGTTCTGTGATTGGACGACCAGACTTACGGCTGTGCCATCTATAGTGGATAATCCGCCATTACGCCCGAAGCGTTTTGCTTAAAAGTTGATTATGCATACCGAAGGGCGGAGTTCATCAAATGTGAAAGAAAACGACGTGACGGTCACATGAACGGCAGTTCAAGAGCTAGTTTTGACAGAAGATGTCAAAATTTTATTTTTATTTTTTTTATAGGCTCAAATTTGACCGCAATCTTGCCTGATGGTGAGCGACGATGCGGTCCAAGGTGTAGCACGATTATAATTCGAAGTGCACCTCAGTTTATGAGTTAAGCCTAGTTTATAGTTGAACTTCGGTTCGAAATGATTGGTGAACTCCTTCCTAAGAACTAGAATTACTTGCCTGAGTCAATATTCCCTGGATGTTTAATCGCGACTGCTTCAAAGCGCTAGCTATACACATTATAGTGGGGATGGTTTTTTCAACAATCTTTAAACGCTTGTTTAGCTAGACGTGTCTAAAAATAAACGTTTAAATTTATTAGAAATGTCAAAAAAGAATGGAGTTAGACAACAGTTAGGCACTACTTAAATCAAGATTTGTAGTTGTTAATATTTAAACACGCGGCTAAGACATGTTGAAGGGTTAAACGCTGTGTTCAATTTTAAAATAATCCACCATAACTTTTAAAGGCCTACACAGATCGTTAGAATCCTTACACCATTCCAAATGACACTGGCTAGGGCAGTGAAATTAAATGAGTAAAAGTTAAACTCGGGCAAAAAGTAACAGACAAATTGAAAGCCATTTATTTTTCAGATTTATAACGAAATGTGGATTTAACAGACCAGCGGCGCGAGTACGGATCTTTTCGATACATAAATTCGATAAAATTGACAGTTAAAATCGATAAAACCCACTTTATCGAAATTAACTGTCAATTTTATCGAATAAAACCCACTTTATCGATTTTAACTGTCAATTTTATCGAATTTTATTTATCGAAAAGATCCGTACTCGCGCCGCAGTACCTTTTCTAAAATAAAAGTTAGTACTAACAAAATTTATATTACCTCGTTCCAAATTCCTCTAAGACTAAATAAAATAATAAATTCGTTATTCAAATATAGGTCGCAATATTCTCAAGACCAACTCAGAGGTTTCCTTAGTTATAAATTAATAGTAACTTGAGTAACAATTTGATGGATAGAGTAATAAATTAATAATAACCCAGATTTTGCTTGATTTTAATAACAAAATTCAATGCCAATTAATGTGAGTTTGAAACGATAAATTTAAACGTTGAGACAGATAGGTAACAAGCGTTGTTAATTTGTCGAGGACAAGTGTCTTAGGCCAAGAGCTGGACACCTTTTCTTCTATCTCATCTCTATACTCGTTTTATAAAACGGCAAAGTTTGTTTTTTATTTATTTGTTGCTGCTAATCTAGAATTCTAGAATCACGGAAAGAACAACAAAGGGGTTTTACGTGATACTGTCTTCTAATATTACAGTCTACTATCTTTTTGCAGGATTTTTTATGTTGAAAGAGCTAACGAAAAGAGCTAAAGAGGTTATCCGTAAGAGATTGCTGCCTAGTGATAAAAGGCCGAAATAGCTTTAATTACATAATATGATTTAGTTTATGTCAGGTATTTATACGAATTCATTAACGCTGACAAAAACTTAATTTTTTTTATAGCTAAACCGTAAGAATAGTTTGTATTACGTTTCTTATTTTGTTAACCGCACCGGCTCTCCGACTACATCGAGTGCCGGTGCAACAAATTTTTTCCCACTTACTTTCAAACGTTCACAGCCATTGCTCCACAAGTTCTCGCAAAGAATAGTGCTACAAGTGGTTAACACAGTGTGTGAAACCCAAAAAGACTTGCAAAAATAAAACTTAACATGTCCCAGATATGGGTCCCTCCGGATATCGCTGCAATTTGCCCCGACCAAATCGCACCTCTAACGCAATGCTCCCAACTCGGTTTCATGTATCTAACATTATTAACCCAATTGTTTGGAAGATCAATAGATAGTGTCAACAAAAACCCTTATTACGACTACCCAAGTGCAGTGCAAAGTGCTTTTACGGAATCTCAAGAGATTGAAACCAGCATCGCAGGGCCAACTCATTTGGGACCAACTCAATTGCCTCAGCAACCTTTCGGTACTAATCAGGCTCAAGTATCTCCGAATCAGTCGTTTTTGGGCCAGACTCGAGCGTTTGGTGGACCTCTTGTAAGTCAGAATCAAGGACCTTTCGGCAGACCTGAAGGACAATCCGGGTTCGTTGGACAAAACGTATTGTCTTCAGGTGTAACTTTCCCATATGGAACACAGATGCCGTACGGACAATATGAAAGTCAGATCCCATTGCGTCCAGTGCCGATCAAACCACATTCAATAGATTCTGCGACTGGATTACGGCCAGTTCAGCTAACGGATTTTTCAATCAATCACAGTACCAAAACTCGCAGTCACGACCCGAATGTCCGGGGATTTTCCGATGGATCATTTTATCTCCAACAGGAGTTTGGGAAACTGGACGAGTCTAGAATACAAAAAGAATATGACCGACCGAGTGATTTTAAGTTTGAGAGTTCGTTTGGTAAATACAATTCGCCTTTATTCGACTTTGAAAATATCAGAAGAAGTTTTAAAGATATTGACGCAGCGGCTACTGATACAAAAGTGATGGAAGAAAGGAAAGTGGCACCAATGGAAGTGAAGAAGAAAATGAAGAAAAGTAGAAGGAAACGACAAGCGATAGAAGAATATGACTTTATTGTGGTTGGTGCTGGCTCTGCTGGTTGTGTGGTGGCAAATAGGCTCTCAGAAGTGAAAAAGTGGAAGGTATGTAAATTTTTTAAATCTACACTTTTAAAGACGCTTTCGGCATTTTGTGATTATGCCCCAGCACCATTGTATACACTCATTGTTATTTGCAATAAATTTTATTTAACTACATATATCTTTTAGGATGCTGAGCTATACAAATAAATAAAATTGAAGTGTCTGTTTGTAATGTCAAAATAACAGATTTTTACTAAATGCATATAAAAGTATATACGCTACTTATACAAAAAAATATTTTTTAAATGTTTGTAAATCTGTCTGTCTGTCTGTTTATTCCGGTTAATCTCCGAAACGGCTGGCCCGATTTTGACGGGGCTTTCACTGGCCGATATCTGATTTTATGAGGAGTAACTTCGGCTACGTGGGCAAAGCCGCGGGGCACAGTTAGTAGGCAATAAAAATGAATGCTTCAGGAAACTTGGGCTGCGTTCAGAAGTATTAACTTTCCGCTTCATCGTTTAACACCGAACGCTCATTAAAACGTTGTAAAAATAGCCAATAACTATTTTTATTGCCTATTTTCTTTACGCTTAAGCGCTCCTATATTTAGTTAACCAAATAAGTTTAAGTGTTATATTTATTATCTAGGAAGTTAACTTTGGGATATTTTTAAGGTTCCATACATAAACAAGTTATTATAGAATAACGGTAATTTATAGTTTTAATTCCGCGAAAAAAATGTCTAATGGCCTAAGTTCGATCTACACTTAATTTAACCAAACTTAACGCGCGACGCTAGACAACGAAACCTGGGTTAGTTTGTTATAAAATAAGAAAACTTTCTTGAGCTCGTGACGATATACTCCGTATATACTTCATAATGTCCTTAAAATAGCTAGAGGTTAATCCGTACTAACCGTGCTGTTATAGATGCAAAGGTGTTTTTTGGTGTATTAGTTTGTTTATTGGTTCTTCTTTCACGCAGCAACGAAGCAATGGATCGACGTCATTTTTTAAGACACTTTTATTATAGCTTCCCTTGTAACTAACAAACTGTTTACATTACATACATTATCAGCCTCTTACGGTTCCGCTGCTGGGATACCGGCCTTCTCTCAGAGAGAGAGGTGTGGGCCATAATCCACCACGCGGGCGCAGTGCGGCTTGGTGGATGTCACATGTCCTCGAATTTTGTGGTTCTAGAACAAGCGTGTTTCCTTACGATGTTTTCCTTCACCGTTTTTAGAGCGAGTGTGAATAATCCGCACATAACTTTATATAAGTCATTGGTGCGGGCCGAGTCGAGATTCGAACTATAGTGCGTCGGATTGAAAGTCGCACAAGTTCCCGCTCGGCCACACTCGCTGTGAAGTAACAATGTGTTAAATTCTTAGAAGTCAATTTTAACCTACTTTTAATTGTCGTATCATAATGAAACTTTCTATGTATATGTAGTTTGGATGAAAAAACTATTATTTGGTATCATGAAACTGATCTGATGATGGAGCCAAGAGGTGGATATTGGATCTCTTCAGTAGATTCAAGCTGACCCTTCGAATTTGGGCTCATAAGATTGGTTTTGACGAGTTCAAAAGTCATTTGGTGTCGAGGATCTGATAATGGAGACAGGAGGTGGAAGTGTGTTTTTAACCGACTTCCAAAAAAGGAGGAGGTTATCAATTCGTCGGGTATTTTTTTTTTTATATTTGTTACCTCAGATCTCGGTCATTTATAAACCGATTTGGAAAATTATTTTTTTATTTGGAAGGATATACTTTCAGATTGGTCCCATAGAAATTTCATCAAAATCGGTTCAGTAGTTTGTCACTGAAGTCGGTTCGTAGCTTTTTTTGTATATAGCGTAACATAGACTTTTTATCTCAAAAAATGCACTGTTTACGTCGGAAACTGCATGGGGGTGACACCACGGGCAGAAGTTACTATTGTAAAAATAAAACTAAAATACAGTATGTAAGTATGAATTTATAGTTATAATTTCGAGTCAACATTTTAACTCAATTGTGACGCTAAAAACAAATATTTTTGAAAATTTCCGAATATTTTCCAGCAATAGGTACTATTCATTCACAGCGTAGTATTTGCTTTCTTTGATAAATCCTTATGGTGTATGCGAACTGATGCACACACATACAAAATGCGGTACTGCTATAAAGAGATAACATACATGCATATTCTTCTTATTGCATGAAGGCACTGATTAGCTCGATGCATGAAGGTGATAGCAAAAAATATTTTAATTGTAAATAATTACGTAATAGGTGTTCAATTTATCATCAATGTAGTCGGTTTTAATCGATAGTAAAAGAAGAGTAATAATTAGCATCACTACTCGCCGAAACAGCTGTTGGTCCACATACCAGCCAAAAGTACTTGTCACCTTATTCTCCTGGCTAGTTTTTTACCCAAAAATACGGGAGAGGATAAATCAAAGGTTGTTGACATTCAGCCGTTTCAGCCTTATTTATATATACTTTTGAGGACTCACCCGGTTTATGTTAGTCTTTCGCAATAAAACCGATTTAAAATTTTATTTTCTATTATTAGCCTTAATTTTATACAGGAGTACATTTATACAGCTTACTTCTCTAAACAATATGATAGCTGAGACTTTTATTTCAAAGAATTTCTGGAAACACACTCTACTTTTTCTAGAATGAAGCAATACCATATATGAAACAATATTGTATCCCTGATGTCTTGACTTCAATACCGTTGAATATCTCGTAATTGCGTTTTATCTTTTAACGGAGAGTACCTACTTAGCGACATCTGAGACAGTGGTGTTACACGTAATTACTGTTAAGAATTTTATTGCATATACTAGTTGTGCTCGGCAGCTTTGCCCACGTAATAAAAGTAACTTAAGTTACTCATTATAACATCAGTTATCTGCCAGTGAAAGTCCCATCAAAATCGGTGTAACCATTTCGGAGATTAGCCGGGAGAAAGCGACAGACACAAAGACAAAAATTCTAAAAATTGTGTTTTTGTGGGAACGCGGATGTAAACCACGGGCGGAAGCCAGTTTACCAATAAATTATGCCACAAATGTGGCTTTAGAGTTTTCTTATGGCATAGACAGAAACAACTTCACCTGTAAAAGATGTACGGCACCATATTCCTCAAAAAATCGTTTACGATGTAAACATGTAATAAAGGCCCACTCAAAACCCTTTCAAAGTGTAGGTATTCTACCATCTTACCTACATTTTAGAGAGAAGCTGTCAGCCCCTTTTAGATTGATAGTTTTATTGGCAACTGAAGAAAGGGTTCCGATCCCATGGGATTACAAAAAATAGATGGTAACAATTCTGACAAAGAAATGTGTTGGGAGTTTCGGTATTTTCCCTTATTCAAACTTGATTTTGGGAAAAACGTTTTCTTTCAAAACATTACGTGATACAGGATTTATTAATATTTACTAGCTGCTGCCCGCGGTGTCACCGGCGCGGAGATATTGGATTCCATGTTTTTTAGTCTTTTTTTGCGCGGAACTCTAACTCTTTTTCTAAAGTAAAGTAGCCAAGTTACTCCTTGTAACATCAGCTATCTGCCAGTGAAAGTCCCGTCAAAATCGGCACCGCCGTTTCGGAGATTACCCGGAACAAACAAACAGACAAACATTTTAAAAATGGTTGTTTTGTTTAAGTGACCGAATATACATTCATATTATGCATTTAGTAAAAAGCTGTTATTTTGATATTACAAACAGACACTTCAATTTTATTCATTTTTATAGATGGACGGATAGTACGAATTGGTTCTGGACCAATACGTCTTCCTTATCGATTTCGATGGACCTCATAAATTCTATTATCTTCTAATGTGAGCAATAGAATTTTATCTATTGTTCATATGGCTCACTAAGCTACACTTATGGCCTCCTAAGTTTTATTTGAAGTATACCGCTAAAAAGTACCTAATGTGCAAGCATTACAGAGTTCTAGTTTGATGAGCAGAGTAGCCAGTGCAATTACTGGGTTTATGAGACTTAATACCTAATGACTCATGAGCGGTATAATCAGTGGAATGCAATGCCATGCAGGCCTTTGTCTTTCAAAGTTCTGTAAGGCACTGCAATTATTATGGGCTGGCGTTATGTTTCATCAGGCAAAAACGTTATCATAAATTATAAAAAAAAAGTTGAAACCACTTATTCCAGCCTTATTTCGAGTTCTAGTTATTACTGTACTCAATTCTATCGTTGAATGTGACTGTCTCATTGAGAAATTGTTTTCAACACCCAACAGTCATTATGGAACAATATAATTGACTTGTAGGTGATTAGAAACGCGCGAAAACCGTTACGGTCGTAACCTTGAATTTTGCATTCAAACGAATCAATATTTCTTATTGTGACACAATCCTTTTTCGCTTCTAAAGCCTACCTAACGGAATTAGAGTATGACCATTTTCACAATAATAGGCACTTTGCTTATTGAGGAAGCCGTGACCCTTTTCCGGATCAGTAGTCAGTTTTGTGATGTTTTTGAACTCTTTCGCGTTTGATTTTTAGGTGGATGGATGTATCATAGTCTTAAGACACCTTTTAAAGGCAGTGTTTTTTTCTTTTTTTATTTATTTAATTTTTTTTTTTCAATCATTTTTAGGTACTTCTTTGCATTGTCTTAAGAACAAAATTGCTTTAATTTGCGACACTTCAGTGACAGACTACTGAACCGATTTTGATGAAATTTCTATGGGACCAATCTGAAAGTATATCCTTTCAAATAAAAAAGCATTTTCTAAATCGGTTTATAAATGACGGAGATCTGAGGTAACAAACATAAACAAAAATATACACCGAATTGATATACCTCCTCCTTTTTTGGAAGTCCGTTAAAAAGGCCTGTGCGCTAGCTTTATGCTGGATATTGGAAAGTGATCGAAAAATCGATTGCCAGATCAAACCCGGGCATCCTTTGATATCCGGTTCATGAGTAATTTTTTTTTAATACGGCCTGTCTACTCGCACTAATAATGTTATTCTGAAAGTAACAATGCCTGTCTATTAAACCTTACCACCTTACCACGGTTAAACTACTGAATCGATATTTACAATATTTTGCCTTCGGTAGGGACCTTTTCGGTGTCACCAGAGTTCATTATCATTTTTAACCTTGGATGTCTTCGAACAAGCCAAGCCTTATTAGAACTGAAACGTTCGTTTATAAATTAGGACTGTAGCAAAGTTCTTGTTATAACTTTTTGCGAAATCTGTGCTAAGATTACTAGTAAGTAGGCTAGTTTTTGTGGTGATTAGTTAGTTGGTAGAATATTATTATTACTTCAAGTAATATCATGAGTAACGTATTCATTAATCATTATGATTAGCCTTAATTGCGCTCCCACTACGGGATAACCGGCCTTTTCTTAAAGAGAGAGTGGGCCATAATCCACTACGCAGGCCCAGTGCGGCTTGGTTGATGTCACTTGAATTTCATGGTAATTGAACATGCGGGTTTCCTCAATGTTTTTCTTCACCGTTTCAGAGTGAGTATGATAAATCCGCACATAACTTGATATATATAAATCATTGGTGGCCGAGTCGAGATTTAAACTATGATGAGTTGGATTGAAAATCGCACACGTTCTCACTAGTTCACATTCGTGCAATATAATCCTACTTCCGACTAGTCCTATTTCCTACTGTCCAACTTCTTTATATTGTATAATATAAATTCAATTATAAATGCGAAAGTGTGTTTGTTGGTTTGTCCTTCTTTCACATAGTAACGGATTAACGTGACTTTTGGCATATATATAGTTTATGGACCAAAGAGGAATATTGGCTACTTTTTATCCCGGAAAATTGCATGGTTCCTGTGGGAACGCCAGTGAAAACTGAGGGCAGAAGCTAGTAATTATTATAAATGCAATTTTTTTTTTCGTGTGGCATTAATGTAAAGTTAAATATCATTTTCAAAAATATTTTAGTTACACACTTTTGTAAATCTTGAAGTGTATACATATTCTTGCACTGGACTGTCCTATCACAAGAAAAACTATAAACGATACAAAACAACCTCATACACATTATTTATTTTCAAACACATGACAAATATGCCGCATTCAGTCTATTTCTATGGCAATAATATCACTCACCCGGTTAACACGTTTATTGCCTACAATCAACAATCTTCCAATTCACACACACAAATATTGTGTGCACTCGTAATGCTTTGAAAACGTGACGTGATATGCGAGTTATAATCTATACAAATAAATAAAATTGAAGTGTCTGTAATAACAAAATAACAGCTCTCTACCAAATGCATAGGTATAAAAGTATATACGGTACCTATAACAAATAAACCTGCATTTTTAAATTTTGTTTGTCTGTCTGTCTGTTTGTTCCGGGTAATCTTCGAAACGGCTGGGGCGATTTTGGCAAGACTTTCACTGGCAGATAGCTGATGTTATATAAAGAGTAACGTAGGCTAATTTTATTTTAATTAGGGTTCCGCGCAAAAAAATAATAACCATGAAATTAAATAACTCCACGCAGGTGAAACCGCGGGCAGCAGCTAGTTAAGAATAGCAAAACAAAGCATATTTAATCAACAAAATTTCCATTTCGTGGGTTCGAAAATTTACAGTGTAAAATAGTGATATTTCACACTTTCTGCAGTCGGTCAAGCAGGCCGCGTGACGTCATCTGGCTTAAACACACTGTTGGCAATTAAACACATGTTATACTTGGATTACAACTAATGGCTAATTGGGATGCTGAATGATGTACACAATGATGTAAACATGGCAGACTCTAGTTGTTTATTATGTAAATTGAGGTAAACACAAATGCATTTAAAAGCTTTTTTATGGTATTTGGTAACGAGTCGAGCTAACATAACAATTGCAGTGCCACTCACTGCATAACAATTGCAGTGCCACTCAGAACTTTGAAACACAAAGGTCTGCGTGGCACTGCAGTGCGCCCGTTACCCTGAGACATTAGGTATTAAGTCTCTTATGCCCAGTAATGTCACTGGTGAACTCTGCCGCCAAGAAGTAATGTGCACCACGTATTACTGTGTTCCGGTTTAATGAGCAACGTAGTCAGTGAAATTACTGGGCTTGTGAGACTTAATACCTACCTCTCAGAGTAACGTGCGCACTGCAGCGCCGCGCAAGCCTTCGTGTTTCAAAGTTCTGAGTGGCACTGCAATTGTTATATTGGCGTTATGCTTACCATCAAGCAAACGATCAGTTTATTTCGTTATCAAATAGTAAAAGTAGCCCTGTATAAGTTAGCAGTCAAGGTTAGTGAAAGTATGATGATCAACGAAATTGTGCAAGAGAGACAAAGTGAGCCAAAACTTTCATTACTACCTACTCTTTTGTTGAGCCGATTTGTTACCGGTATATAACCTCGCGTGCAACAAACGCGGTAATAATTAGTAATAGTGGCTATTCGGGCGTGACTAAAGGTCTGTGGTATTTTGTTCATAAAAGGCATTGTATTTTAGTTAGAAAAAACATTATAACTAAATCAACAATCAATGGTTACTGATTTTCAATATCAATTGATATCGAAACCGGTTTTCTATTTCTTAGAAGCTAAATTTTATAAGTATCTACAATAATATAATAAAATGCATTGTATTTTAATAAGAAAAAACGTACATAATAAGTAACTAAATGATAAATTAATCGTTATTATAAATCAGTGATTTTCAATATCAATTGATAATGAAACCGGTTTTCTATTTCTTACAAACTAGATTTCATAAGTTACTAGTCTATAATAATAACCCACATTGAGTGAAACTAAAGTTTCAAAATGTGTACGTGGATAATATATTCTTTTGTCAAAGTTCTTTTTATAAAGCGCTGGAAATGAATAAGCACTATATTTACGATATTAGGAAACTTTATTAACAAGAGGCTATTATTATTTTACTGTATGACTTAATAAACCGTGCGTAACGGTGGTATAGTTACACAATGTTTTGTCTTTGTTGTTCTTTGATAATTTTAAATTGAATCGAATGAGACAAAACATTGTGTGTGATACAACCGTTATGCAGTGTATATTAGGCACTAAATCTCAACACTGATTGAATGGTATTCTAACGTGAGCAGTGGTTAATGACCCCGTGATTAATTTGGTAGAAACCCTGCTTGCGAAGCGAAAGGTTCCGGGTTCGATTTCCGGTCAAGGCAAACTTTGTCTGGCAAACATAAAGATTGTTCTCGGGTCTTGGGTGCTTGTGTTATAGGTATATCTGTATGTGTCACCACCTGCGACATAGTATCCTACGGGTACTCAATGAGTGTGTAAGAAAAAGAAGTAGGGTTCTGCGCAGAGAAATAAAAACCATGAAATCCAATATCTCCGCGCGGGTGAAACCGCGAGCAGCAGCTAGTAACAAATAATTAAAATACACAAATAACAACGGGCCTTCAAAAATCTCGATTCAAAAAGACACTGTTTCTTCCGACTTCTGTTTTACTTCTACACGAGACAATAGGTAACTTGTGCCGGCTGCCGGCGATATAAATAATTCCACAGAAGCTGTAAACTTCACAACCGTTCGCTAAATCGAATCAAAAAGAACCGAAGGAAACAGATCCAATCAAACATTCCAAACTCGAACCGTGCAAACGATTGTAATAGTCCAATCAGCTGAAAAACTGATACAGTTCCGGAAGTTTCCATGAATTCATAATTCACTTAATTTGTTACTTTATGTTAAACTTCTTAGTTTCCAGGGAGTTCTGCATTTTTCGCGTCGCTATGTGTAAAAATATTTGAATGTCTGACTCGCAATTTTTTTTTCCAGTGTATCTTACTACTCACATGTGATGATGCGGTGATTATATTGTTTATAAAGTTTATTTAGACCGACCGAATAAAAAACAAACCCCGATAGATGAAGTACTGTACTATCCGATCTCACAACAATGTATAGATGTTGCTGTAAATAATATCAGCGCTTAGCGTATCAGCGACCGGGAATCGGTGCGAGGAGGTGGCTTAGCCAATCAGAGCGCATTATGTCGAGGCAATTTATTTCGTGCAAACCAAACGTCACTGCACGTCTTGAGGTTAGTATCTCGATGCCGTTTCGCGTTAAACCAACGCCCGTGTGCCCGACATGGCCCTACGTATTTTTTAATTATTATTTATCACTATATCCCACTGCTGGATAAAGGCTTTTCCCTTCTTCCATTCTTTACAATCTAATGCTTGTATGGTTTCTAATTCTTAGTTCAATTTTAAACTCCACAGAAGTACTGTCGCGGTATAAATTTAGCTTGTTATGTAGTGGAGTGTTTTGCTCGAAATACTATTGGCTAAGTAGAAGTTACTATGGGAGCTCGATTGTAAAAGTTTTTCGCTTTGAGACTGGGTTTCTCATTGTTCTAGTTTTATGATAGTAAACAGAGTTGACTAGATATCGTTTGAAATATATTGTTCATGTTTTAATTATAGCTAGCTTCTGCCCGCGGCTTCAGCCATGTATATATATCTTCGGTTCGTCTTTGCTTCGGCGTGAAAGACTGCTTTGCCTTGTTTAGCCACCAAGGTTTTTTGATGCAACTCTAGCCTTATGTGATAACGAACTGAAGATCCTTCGAAATGTGGACGCCAAGAATTCCAATACTTTCGATGGTTTCAACGCTGTGAAATCGCGGCGCTATTTGAAAAGGCTGACTGACTGATTGACTTATGTCAACCTCAGTGACCACATCGCGGTGCGAGGGGAGATATCCTGCGTCCAGCGCGCATCGGTAAGAGGTAGCCGTCAAGTCAGAGATTTTTCCCAAAGCAATCGCTATAACTTTGTTGCCTCATTAGATAGTGTGGACTGGCTAGAAATCGACGAGCAAGATAGCTGATAAGCTAGCTACGTCAGTTATACAAATATGATAAAAAATAAATTTGACGTATGTTTTCCATTAAAGAAGAAGCCCTATGATGTAGTTCTGTCCTCACGATACAGGCTTGCCTGGTGTGGAGACCACAAGCATACCACGGTTACATCATATATTTTTTAAAGGATTCTTATGTAAATTCAGTTTACATTTTCAACTTTTCTACTATTATAGGTATACTAGTCTTCCAGGTATCGTAACTGACCTTTAACGTAATTGGGATGTTGCATGAAACATAAAATACATAATTTCTCTCGTTATACAGTTTTAAAAGATCACATTCACAATATAAATGAAATTCACAAAAAATATATCAATTCTACAAAGATACTGCATCTAAAAGTTTCCCAAATTCAACACTTTTTTTTATCACCCATTAGTATTTTAATTGATACCATCAGATTGTTTACATTTTAATGAATATAAAAATTTAAGACAACTATGTACGAAACGAAGTTTTTCACGATCAAAACCAACAAAATGCATGTATTTAGTACAGTTTTACGGCTCGCGTTGAACAAGTGACGTTAGATGTTCTGTCAAATTTATATGGGGCGTTTTAGCGCTCATTAGATACGTACGACTCTGACACTAATTTTTGACGTTTCTAGCGTTTGATTATCAGTTTTTTGGATATAGACATTTGATTCTCATGAGAAAACGAATTGAACGACATCATAAAAAAATGGAGTCGACATCCCAATTGCGGGCTATAAGTAAACATGCCAATCGATTAATATTAATTTACTCTGCAGTTGACAACAACCCACCTTCATTATTTGCTTTATATCAAGTCGCGATTTCTATTTAAATTAATGAGGAACATAAATTGGTTTCCAAACTTGTTTAGATGTCGTCGTAATTGTAAAAGTTTTATTTGAATTATTGCTCGAGATTAAAGTTAAACAAAAACAGTAAAGAACTGTTTATTTCTTGGAAAGTATAATCTTTACAAATAAAATATCAAAGGAATAAGTTTGACGTTAAGCTTTACTTAGTTTCCTGAGAGATGTACTAGAAGTTGGGGTGATACTAAAGTTGATAAAGAATTGTAGGGATTATGTTCTTGGAAAAATAAGCTTACGGACACAAAGACCTATTTTCATGCTATTGTAATGTCACAAATTTTGCGTTAATTATTGTGATTTATTGATACTGTTGCCTCTCTTCTAGTTCTAATTCTAGTTCTATAAGTAACTTAGGCCGCAAATTCGGAAGCAGCGTGATATTGAGCGTGCATTGTCGCATATCAAATACGTTAAGTGTACCAGCGTGTTCGCTAACTAAGTACAACGCCCCGCTCTTCCATTGATCACCCTGCCTAGCTGTACGCTGCAAACATTGATACAAACTCAGTAGTAGAGAAGTCTATACGTTCAGTAGCCTAGCATGCACGCCCAAAACAACGCCCTGCTGCACGCGCCGCCTTTCCGAATTCAGCCGCCTGAAGATCAAGTGAGTTACCAACAGTAATCCATTCTGCACCTAAACGATCCAACGCTAACTAAAGTGATAATATAAGTTACACATAACTAATATTTAGTGTTTATTAAGCTAAATTAAAAGTTCTGAACTATAATTACGTTTGCAAAATTGAAAACTGACAACATCTAAAACTCTCTCAATATTATATCGAAGCGAGCAAGTTGTTTAACGATGAGTCAACTAAACTGCCGTTATGAACTTTTCAAGCGGTTTTGAAGTTAAGAATTTAACAGAGTGAATATATCAAGATGATTTTAATTTTATACAATATGGAGGTAAAGTCGAGCGATAATGCTCATACCAATGAGCCCTACCAAGGGAAGTCGCTCGTCAAATCGTAAGTCAAGAGTTGAAATACCTTCTTATTCATAAAGGATGGGTGTGTATTCCGTGCCGCCTTAGCCACCCTAGCCTAGCCACCCTAGCCACCCGAGCTCTGTGTGCCTGAGTATGGCTTTGGGTCACTGGCAAATTTATCCAGTGGTATAGTTGGTGCTTATTTCATGTATGGTACTCTTGAGCTAGTTGCCTGTTTAATCCAACTATAGATTTACTTCTCGGCGGCTCCGTAGCTAAGTTGGTAGTAGCCCTGCCTGCAAAGCGAGGGGTCCCGGGTTCGATTCCCGGCCGGGGCAGATTTTGTGTAAGCATAAAGTTTGTTCTCGGGTCTTGGATGTTTGTGATGTGTATCTGTGTGTGTCCATGCCACCTGCAACACAGGAAATCCTAGTGCGGGGTATGAGTGTAAGCGTTTATTTATTCTTCATTAGCTTCACAATCGAAGAGTCAGCTTGAGTTTTTAGTTAAGGAAAACAACGTGATGCAACTATGCTTTAGTGGATGGTAGGCCATTATCTTTGATTATGAACTTATCTGTCTTCTTAGATTCTGTTCTGTGGTTCAGTGGTTCTTCTGTGGTTCCCAACGAGAGTACAAAATGCCCTACTGCGATTGTTGTGTCACGGTGTTTTTCTTCACCAAAACTGATTTATTTTATTTATTTATTTATTTATTTATTTGAATCAGTTGCTTGCTGCGCTTACAGCGATGCCAAAACGCACAGCAAGCTAATTATAATCTAAGTATACCTACTTAACATTAACTTAAAAAGCTAATACAAAAATTTAAAAATATGCACAATTTCATATAAAAGACGTCAACCTCTTGTTCCTGAGCGGTCAGGGCGTTGAGTAGATTAATAGCTCGAGACGTGGGAGCGTACTGAGCAGTAATCGTACGGACCGGTGGAACCGCGAGCAGGCGGCGCGGCGCGCAGGAGCGCGGCAGCCGCATTCGGTCCGGCGTGAAGAGTGAACACCGCGACAGAGTGGAAGGATTATCGATTCTATTGTTGAGCAGTAGGTAATAGTGGATCATTATAGCACACTTACGTCTAAGCTCCAGGGTATTTATACCTACCATGCCTGCAACGAATAGGGACGGATATAAATATGGGTAGTATCCATATACCTTTTTATACAAATATCGTGCAAACTTTTTTTGCACTTTTTCGACCATGACCTTATATTTTGCTTCATGGGGGTCCCAAATTACCGCATTGTATTCTAATTTGCTCCTGACAAATGCATAATAAAGAGTAATGATAGTAGCCCTATCATGGAACCGGTTAGCCTGCCTCATTACAAAACCGAGGGATTTAAAGGCCCGCCCACACATCTCAGTGATATGCGTGTTGAAAGTCAACTGTGGATCCAGAGTTAGGCCCAGATCACGAATCCTACTGACACGTTCAAGAGGAACACCGCGCAAGCTGTAAGGGTACACAATGGGAGAACGCGAGCGACTGAAAGAGATGCTTTTGCACTTCGTTGCGTTAAACTCGAGATAATTACGTTCACTCCATATGACAATACTCTCGATATCCCTTTGTAAAGCTTCGCAATCAGTGTTGGTTTTGATTGTAGGCTTCAAGCCATTGGGCTTGAATCCATAGGCGTTGACCTAATCAAACTGATTTTGATTCAAGCCCGATGGCTAGAACCTTGCTTGAATCATGCTGGGCTGGCGGACGTCCCACTAGCTATGTGTGTTCCTTGTGGGTGAAGCCCAATTGCTTGATCCTACAATCAGTTTGATTAGGTCAATACCTACAGATCAACGGACAACGTGACTACCACTCAGCCATTATCAATTCAAATTACAATCCGTTTCAAAGGTTTTTAGTAAAAAGAACAAATACCACGAGCATTCGTATTGAAAGAAACTGTACTGTGGATGTTTGGTTGGATTCATTTGTTTGTTTCTTAGCATGTCGAAGAAAAGTACTATACTGGACAGAAATGTAATAATTGTTATGATATAACAGTATTGGCTATTGAACTTGACTGTAAGCATATCAATAACAAAATAGAACAAGGTGAACTATAAATATTTTGCGTAAACTAATATGAAACTGGCTACTTTCTAATTGCGAATTTCAAATAATATGAAAACTCAATCGCCGCGTGATTTAAATACCTATTCAAATCTCAAAATTCATTTAGATTGGAAATTGATCTACACACGGATTAGAGAGGTACCTAATATCGGTATATCTATTAATGGGATTAATAATTTTTAGATCAGTAAATACATTTTAACTAGATTATTTGAGTATTTGAATTAAAAAATAGAATTTATTGTTAATTATTATGAAGCGATGATGGTTCATCATCATCATCATGAAATTGGCCACAGATATATAACTTAGGTCAGTGGTTCAATTGTACAATGAGCTTGAAATTTCAGTAAAGAAAGACACTGTGATTGCAGCTTGGTGGTAGGGCATTTTATAGTGCTTGCCTGGCTACCTACCATCCTCTACTTGAAGATCTGTAATAAAAAGAAATGTTTTGTTCCGGTATCTGTACTTATGAGCCAATCGTAATCTAGCTCTATAGGTATGCCATTTTTGAACACATCGTTGCAATGTAGTGTTAAGTCCAGGAATGAGATACTCGGTTTGAATAATCAACACGTGTATTATCGCTCGTAGTTCAATGACTGCTGCCGTTCCCCGCGTCTTCGCCTTGCGTAGCACTGGGACGACTACGGCGTAGCACTAACTTGCTGACGTCATAGCGTAGCACCACAGCACCACACCATGTTCTACCTTTATTCTTACATACAGTAGGTATAAGAATTGAATGGGCTTGTCATCGAGATACTAAATGAATACAATCAGCACACACTTACACACAAGGTATTAATGGTACAATTTTACAAGATACAGGTATAATAAGGTAACCCCATAATGATTATGAATTAAAAGAGAATAGCAAAAAAAATCGTCATACATACGAACCACTTCCTTATTCAATGCTAACTTCAAACTGCAGGCGCATAAAGTTGACAGAATATTAAAGCTCCACGGACCCACAGCGTCCATATAAAAAGCTGGAAAAACAAAACAAACTGTTAGTAAAAAAAATTGCTCATTTAGCTCGTTCATCATAGAACAGTAAAGGTAGAGTGGTAGTTTCACACCTAACCGAGCATTCCCGACTGATTTCGCTGACCAAGATATCCTGATAAAATATACGATGGTTTAAATAACTCCCGAATTACTATTAAGCCGAGACGAGCTTAATTAAGTACACAATCGGAGCGGATGAGAACCCGATAAGCAGTACTCGTTCACGAGTGTGACGCATGTGCCAGCCATCTCCTCAACCATTTTAGATGGAAGAGGGCGACCCACACGACGTCACTGCAAGTAGAGTCATTCCAGTGGCCATGGCCGCTCCGGCTGTTCACTTAATTGGTAACCTATACGTATTAATTACTCCCACTCCCCGTTGCCACCCCTCTCCGTTCAGACTCCGCCATGGCCTCCGCCACCACATGGTTCCCGTTGTGGATGGATGGTGTAGGCTTTATAACGAGTAAAGAGAATCACTACAACTTCCACGAGCGCTCATTTCAGGCCTATGAGCTTTAGTTTGATTAGGACCCGCTTCAAACGGCCGCCGGGGCTGTTCTATCACGACGCTCGCGGGGATCAGCGATGGCCAAAGCTGAGGTTCGCACTGCATGATTTACTCCAAAGCGGTGCACTTGAACTCGTCACCACCCTCCACTTATTAGGACTGAATCGCATTATTCAACAAAACCTGTTCAATTAACCGTTTGAAGATCACCAGTTCTATCTGTTGATTTTTTTAACTTTATCTTGTGTTTATGGATATGATTTTAACGGAGACGTGATTATAGCTTAGGTGTGTACCAAGCTTAAAATGAAAATACAAAGTTCCATTTATCAACTGCGGCGTGCCTTGGACGCGGCAATTAATTTAATTTTGATAGTTTAGACCCAATCAAACTTTGTTGCGGTGCCGAGATGAGTTTACTTTTTAACTGGAAACTACCAGTGGCAACTATGCTGGGAATATTTTATACAGAAACGTGATTGTCTATGGCTCTGTTAAATATTAGGGTGTTCTCATATTAGTGTTTCTTGAGCGTGTGCGTTCCTCTAATGCTTGACCAAAACTGACATTGAGGGCACGGGACTATTTTGCCAACAGGTGTACAGATAACTCATTCTCCATCAAGTCTCTCTCCTGATTAGATATCTGAATATTGTCCATGCTCTCCTTGAAGCACTTCTGCTTATATTTAGCACTGGATCTCCTGGTTGATGATTCATGTAGTACTAATATATAATTTAGTTTTAAAAGGATATTTTTGATCCACAAAACAAAACAAAACGTCTGAATATATTCTTGGTGCTTTGCAGAGGAGTCCGATAGAAAAGGCCAAACATGTTCTTTAGGATGTGATTACTTTTCATTTTTGATGTGTTTTTTTTCAATACTAATTTAGTATTGCTTATCTTCTAGGTACTCCTAATAGAGGCCGGTCCAGAAGAGCCAGATGTTACCAGCATGCCAGGACTAGCGCCAGTCCTCGGCCGGTCAAACATCGACTGGAACTATAGAACGCAGCCTGAGGAGCTGACTTGCAGAGCACAAAGAGACCAATCTTGCGCTTGGTTCAGGTAACACAATTTGACAGGTTCGACAACCTCGTAGAATGGCGAATTTTGAACAGTTGATTGTCAACTGCGCGGTACTACGATTAAAGCTATGCGCTTCGGCAACTGTGTTATTAAAAAGCAGTTTTTCTGTCACTGGTGCTTTGCGCATTTACCTGGAATTAAATTGTGTACCATGAGCGTTCCTAATATCTGTTCCTAGTATATAGTTATCTGTGTGTTCAGCTATCCCGTGCCTCATCGGTCATAGATGAGTGTATCGAAGAGCATAACTTAGTCGTAGTACTTTTTGTATATACAATTTTTAACGATAAAAAAAATTAATCTTAAGGAATGCATTTACGGTAGTCTGGATAGACTACCGTAAACATATGGGAAGGAAAAGAATGCAGATTTTTCAAATAATAGTGCAAACGTCATATCAAAAAAATGCGCGTTGCGATTATAATTACAAGACATACTAATTCAAACTCAGGCTATAGATATAGCCACCAATGGAAGTGTCTTTCACATATCTCACAGAAGACCTTCTCTAGGCTTTGGAACGAGGCAACTAGTTTCACTACAACTTCCGCGCGTGTCCACCTTGGGGCCGCGAGAAGTAGCTTTAGCTAGATTAGAGTCCACATTTTTTCCGACCCTCGTATTCCAGCGCGGCTAAAGCCGAGATTCGTACTTCGTGGTCCGATCAAGGTAGACCAGATGATATATAATTATTAGAAATGTTATGTAAATAATATTTCTTTAAAACCGTCAATAGTTATTTGTCAATGTTTAATAATCAGTGGAAACTACCTCCTCAGTTCATTAGTCGAATTTAATATGACGTGAATAAATAGAAAGGGAATAGCAAGGATTTAATTATACCTAGCTTGACACTCATATTCTACTCTAGGAAGGCTTAGGATTTCAAAGACCTTATGTGAAGCGCTTATTACTTACAAAACAAATGTAAGGAAGTGTGTTTCCTGAGCATGCAAATTTTAATTTTAGTGTAAAAGTACAGTCCGTGAAAGAATTCACGTTTATATGAAAAAAGCCTTTATTGTTTTTCCGTTATTGCTTTATCAGGTTCACAGGACTTCAGTTAAGTGCTGTAATGTTGTAGACGTTTATTAAACCTTGTGTAAGTCTGCCTGTTTTTCATTTTACCCAGGATCTAATGGTAATAAAACGCCCGTTGGATTACATTTCTATTATGCTCAAGCTGTTCTCAAACTCTTGCCTTTTTATTTTTTAAATGTTGATTGTTTTTAGTGGTAAAGTTATGGGAGGATCCAGTGCTATAAATTATCTTGTGTATATGCGAGGCAACAAACAGGATTACGATGATTGGGCTGATCTTGGAAACTATGGCTGGAGCTACAGAGAAGTATGCATATCTGCTAAATCATATAATACTAAAGTTATTGAAATTTATCAAATTTAAACTGTTGTAACATTTTAATTGCTAACTATTTTCAGGTACTACCGTACTTCAAGAAGTCTGAAAATAATCAAAATGAAGAAGCAAAAAATACACAATTTCATGGTGTTGGTGGACCTATGAACGTTGAAAGATTCCGTTATATGGATAAAAATGTAGCAATGCTGGTCAATGCTTTTTATCAGACTGGTTTACCATTGGTTGATTTCAATGGAGAAAAACAGATTGGTACTATGACAACTCAAACCACTTCTAAAAACGGTAAAAGAGTGTCTACTAATGTAGCTTTTATTAGACCCATCAGATATAAGAGAAAGAACTTAGTGATATTAACAGAAGCTCGAGTAACTAGAGTGTTGATAGAACCTAAAACGAAAATTTGTTATGGACTAAAATATTTCAAGAATGGAGTATGGTATGAAGTTCACGCCAAGAAGGAAATAATTTTAAGTGCTGGAGCTCTAGGAACACCGAAAATATTAATGTTATCAGGTGTAGGACCCAAAACTGACTTAGAAACTTTCAAAATACCTATCATAATGGATCTTAACGTTGGAAGGAACTTACAAGATCATGCAACTACAAACGCTATGCTTATGAAATTGTCAAACAAAACATCAACTCTAATACAAGCGACTGATATTTTAAATGAAATCAAAGGCTACTATAAGAAAAAACGCAATAATGAACCCTTGTCTGCTACTGGACCTTTACAGATGAGTTCTTTCATCAGAACAAAATTTGCTGGTGAAAGCAGAACAGTGCCTGATATACAATTCCATTTTGATGGGCGCAATTCTAAAGAGTTTTACTCCGATCCCACTACTTATTTAGAAACAAATGTACTGCCTTTAGCTTACTACGATAGTATAAATGTCAGACCAGTTCTTTTACAACCCGACAGCAGAGGCTATATGACTCTTAATAGAACTGATCCTATATTCGGTCTTCCACTAATTTATCCAAGATTCTTTACCGTTAAAAAAGATTTAGATACTTTAGTGGCGGCTTTAAAATATGTTGTCATATTAGAATGTACTGAGTCGTTTAGTGAAAATGCAGTTAAGTTTATCAAAGAACCTGTTGAAGCATGTAAAAATTATATATGGGGAACTTATAAATATTTTGCATGTTTATTTACAAGATACACTGGCACTATATATCATCCTTCGGGAACTTGTAAAATGGGCCCTGTTAAAGATAAAGAAGCAGTAGTAGATCCAAGATTAAACGTGCATGGTTTAAAGCATTTAAGAGTAGCAGACGCTTCGATAATGCCTAAAATAGTTCGTGGTAATACAAACGCACCAGTGATAATGATTGGAGAGAAAGCAGCAGATATGATTAAAGAAGATTGGGAAACTATCAATGAGATTACGTAAAAATAAACAAAATAATCTTATGTGGTACTAAATCAGTTATAGTGAAAGCTACTTCTAATACAAATACTATACTAAACACCAAGTCATTTTTGAAGTAGTAAGATATTTATAACAATGATGCTATTATTAATTAGTCATTATTACCAAATAAAGCTTTATGTCATTTAGAAATACCATGATTGTAACGATTGGAGAATTTAATTCTCAAAAATAGAAGTATTTTTATTTTAGATATAAAATGTTTGTTTGTAGTAACAAATCAAGATACAAAACAAGTTTAACAGCAGGATCTTTTTTAGAGCTAGAACAGTTATGAGGACCTAATATCAGTAAGTTATAAAGAGACATACTATGCCAATATCCACTCCGGATCTACCGTGTTACCATTTTCAATCCCATTATCATTAGACAGAACAGAATTAAACTACGTGAATAAAACATGGCGTTCAATTTCCGCTATGTTACGGTTAATTTAAGGAATTAGTTTTTACAAATAAACGTTTGGTTACAAGCTTTGACTTTTATTTCTCCCCTAATGTCAAGTACTTTTAAATGCTATGTTTAGAACACAGTAAGACTACGAGGTCAATTACAATCTTCAACAATGGTAAGTCAACCTTAAACTCTACATTGTAGTGTGTCCTCACTTGTATGTGTCTGGGTTATTTGTTTGTAGCATGAACATGTTCTATGGAATTTATGATTCTTTTGTGATATTACATTGATTTCACTTCACTATAAACACTTAGCTATTGATTGGTGTCATTTAATTTGCATAAAATCACAATCCGCAGTGATTAACACTTTGCGTTGTTATTTTACATGGTTAAAGTTTATAACACGATCGTGCGATGTATGATTTTGTACATACGGATTTTGTAATGTTAACAAACCGTTTTCATGTAAAAGATTTTGAGATGTTTAAATATTACTACATAATATAAGAGTTTCAAAACATTAACTACCTACTCACTTAAATTTTAACTAGCTTCTGTCCACGGTTTCAACCGCGTTCCCTTGGGAACCATGCATTTTCCGGGATAAAAAGTAGCCTATGTTACTCCCCAGTCCATAACTATATCTATGTCAAATTAAATTAAATTTAAATTAAATTAAATTTGTTTATTGTGATAAAAACGATAACAACCAATTACATTTATCACATTAGGAAATAGTAGTTAATACACAGTTACAGATTACAATAATATCAATTAAAAGTACAATTAGTTAGTTGAAAATGCAATGTCACAAAATAAAATAATGAAAAATAAGCCGATACAATGTCAAAAAATTAAAAATATGTCAATATACAATGAATGTCAATGCGATTTATTAGATATATATAAGAAAAATCATTCGCTATCACTACTGTCGGAATTACCTATATTGCGCCATTGATCGTTCAAGCTTTCGCAATAAGATAATACCGCTGAAACAATGGTAGACCACTTGTCAAAAGAAATGTCAAAATCAGTGTTAGCGTCACGGAGTGCATTGAAGTGGTGCAGAGATCTAACTAGTGGGGACATCGCTCTCGCCCTCGTGTGTCCGCTATCTATATGAAAGATATTATGTTGTCTGCTGCGACCGCGCCTATTTGCCGGGACTTCAAGTTCGTCTGGCACGAATAACACACACAATAGATTGTGCAGCAACATACTATCGACTGATCCCCTTAGCACTTTGAGACAGATGGTGAGTTGGTCAACCATCCTTCTAACTTCAAGAGAGTTGAAACCTAGATGCCCGAGCAAAAACTTGGTAGGGTACCGAAATGGGTAGTACCCATAGACTTTTTTATAAAGAGATCTTAAAAAGGCTTTTTGGACCTTTTCAAGCATACGTGCATAGGTGACATGATGGGGATTCCAGACGCACGCAGCCGATTCAAGCTTGCTTCTGACTAAGGCGTTATATAAGGTTATGATAACCTGAGGATTTTGGAAGTCCTTGGCATTACGCAAGACAAACCCCAGGCGACGATAGGATTCTTTGGCGAGACTAGCGATATGATCATGAAAGGTCAAGGTGCGATCAAATGTTACTCCCAGGTCTTTTAAGGTGATTGTTCTATTAATACATAAATTGTTCAAATGATAATTAAAGTTGATAGGATTTTTCTTGCGGTCAAAGGTCATTACATTACATTTATTGGCATTAAATAGCATTTTATTAGTCAAGCTCCATGTATATATTTGGTCAATGTCATTTTGTAAAGCGAGGCAGTCACTGGGAGATTTTATTTCCAGAAAAAGTTTTAAATCGTCAGCGTATAAGAGACATTTGGCTGTTGATAACACTTTAGGTAGGTCATGGATCATAATTAGAAAAAGTAGTGGTCCAAGAACTGATCCCTGGCTCACACCCGATCTAGTGTGATATGGTCCAGATACGTATGTGCCATGCCGCACATATTGTCGCCTGTCCCTCATATAGTCTGAGAAAAAATGTAAGAGACCGGGAGTGAAACCGATCGTTGAAAGCTTGTGTAACAACAGATCATTGTCAATTTTATCAAAAGCCTTTTGAAAATCAAAATAAATTACGTCAACCTGCAGCCCGCGATCCATGGCATTAGATATGTAGTCAACAAGGCACAATAAGTTAGTATTCACGGAGCGCCCCGGTCTAAAACCATGTTGCTCGTCACCTATTAACTGCCGCACTTGCCTATATATTTCTTGGTGGAGAATGTATTCGAAAATCTTGGCAGGTGCACATAAAATCGCAATAGGGCGGTATTCATCTACCAAGGTCCTATTACTATTCTTAGGGATTGGTGTCACCCTAGATAGCTTCCACATGTCGGGATACTTGCCATATCTTAGAGAAATATTCAAAATATGGTAAAGAGGAAGAATCAGCTGATTTTTACACAATTTCAAGACAAAGCTAGGCACATTGTCCGGTCCTGCAGAGCTACTCAACTTCAGCTTGTTAAAACCGCGCTCAATATCCTGCGATGATAGGGAGGTTAAGCTAACATAACCACCTTTCGAGCCCTGTTCACAACATGCACTAGCATTGAGCAGTGGCAATTCGTCTAAAAAGACACTAGAAAAGTAGCTAGCAAACGCTTCCGCAGCTTCTACGCCCGTGTAAGACTTCCCTTTGTACGAGACACAGGGTTCGAAACCACCCTTAGATCTAAGTCTATTTACATGGCTCCATAAAATCAAGTCGATCGTTGCTCCGTGGCTGCGTGAAAGAAGGACAAACCAACAAACGTATAAATACAATTCAGCATTTATTATGGTACGGAAGTACAATGTAGTAACAACGTTACGCTATAATTTAATTATCTACGCATTAACGAGTTCGTAGAATACAAATTCTTATACCAGCTAGTTGAGTTTTAAATAGTATACAATTGTAATGGTTTTAAATTTCGTCGGTTTCACAAGTAGATCCGTAGGATTGTTACTAACCAAATTATAACAGATTTAGAATATTTTAGAATATTCAATAGTAGTTAATAATATTTGATTATATAACATTAGGAAGTAGAAAGTACATAACACAATTTGTTCTGTAATCTTTAACAAGTTTTTAGGTACATTAAATGTAGTAGGTAAGTATGTACCTAATAGTAGGTAAAGTGTAGTAATGTGTCTAAAATTGTATGTTTTTTCTAAATAAGCATATAAGGAAACTAACATCCTTACTAATAAACACTGTACTAAGCAACAGTTGAATAGTTTACACAATGTTTTGCCTTCTTCAAATCAGTTTAAAATTATCAAAGAACGACAAAGACAAAACATTGTGTATCTCTACCAACGTTATACACTGTTTATCAGTAAGGCTATTACATTAAATAAGAAAAGTATTTTTTTCAACATATAACATACATAAAATTAGTTTCCACGATCCCTACTGTCTATTTAGAGAATATATACGTAAATTATGTAGTTAACCAATCAAAAATATAATTGTCTCATATGTATGTATTAGTAATGGAAAATAAAATAATGATTCCAGAGGAAGAACGATGGGTGGATCCAGTGCTCTAAACTACATGGTGTACATGCGAGGCAATAGAAGAGACTATGACGGATGGGCTGAGCTTGGCAACCCTGGCTGGAGCTATCGAGAGGTATATAGATTTGGATTTATTATTGTACTCCAATAAACTGCTAAAACGGCCTATAAAATCCTACTTAGAAATCAAGATAATTATATGAATTCCCAGAAAGAGTAGGTGTTATACCTTGTCAAGGTAGGCAGATAAAATTGCCAAAATCTGAATTAGTAAGCTTGGATATATACTGTGACGACCCCAAATGAAATAACACAAGCGCAGGAAGGTCGTTTGCCTGATGGTAAGCATAACACCTGCCCATATAAATTGCAGTGCCACTCAGAACTTTAAAACACAAAGGCCCGCGCGGCACTTTGTGCTCGTTACCCTTTGTTTATGCTTGCACAATACTGCTTGGCGGCAGACTGGACGAGCAGAGTGGCAGTAGCGACCCAGACGAATGCTCGCGAAGGGTTAGTTCTACCACCTAGTGAAACATTGTTTACTTTTACGTCACCTTGGTCACGAGAAGACTGACCACGATCAATGCAACTTGATCAAAACGTCGAGGTAAATATAAACCTGAGTTTTTATCGCGATTAAGTCCCGTTCTTAAAAGTAAACAATGTTTTCGAATCGCGAAAGTTTAAAAGTTACTATAGTGAAACCTTTTGTTTTATTTTGGTAAGAACAGTTGAACACTTGGAAGTATTTGCAGTGGACGAACTTATTTTTAGTAAAATAGTTCGGTTTACTAAGATTACATCTACAACGCTTCTTTGATGTTACGAACTCTAAAAATAATCATTAAGTTTATTATCGTTCCAGGTACTTTCGTATTTCAAGAAATCGGAAAACAATCAAGACATCGAGTCGAGAGATAAATTCTACCATTCCGTTGGAGGCCCACTAAATGTTGAAAGATTTCCTCACATTGATATCAACACTATTATGCTAGTACAAGCATTTAAAGAGAAAGGCTTACCAATAACAGATTTTAACGCAGATAATCAACTAGGAACTGATATAGCTCAATCTACGTCAGTGAATGGTCGTAGGCTCTCTTCCAATGCCGCTTATATTAGACCCATAAGACACCTCAGACCGAACCTAAAAATTATTACAAATGCTTTTGTAACTAAAATTATAATAGATCCTATTACTAAAACCTCATTCGGAATACAATACGTGAAAGATGGGTTATTCTTTGAAGCACAAGCTAAAAAAGAAGTAATAGTAAGTTCTGGTACCATAAACTCTCCAAAACTGTTATTGCTTTCTGGTATCGGACCTAAACACCATTTAAAGACTTTAAATATACCTGTTATTGCGGATTTAAATGTAGGGCATAATTTACAAGATCATATTACTACAGATGCTTTAATTTTAAGTCTTTCCAACAAAACGTCAACAATGGTGCAAGGGCAACAACTTTTAGATGAAATCTATCATTATCATTCTCAGATAGGTAAGAATAGTGGTCCATTGTCAGCATCAGGAACGCTATGTGGTACAGCGTTTATCAAATCACCATTTTCACAAGAGGATGCACCTGATTTACAATTTCATTTTGATGGTAGAAATGTAAGAGAATTCTATTCGGACCCAACTACTTCAATAGCAACAAATATATTCCCCTTATCATTTTTTGACGGATTAGCAGTTAGGCCTTTACTCCTGATTCCTAAAAGTCGAGGTTTTATTTTACTAAACAACACAGATCCTATATTCGGTCCACCATTAATCTATTCTAGATTCTTCACCGAAAAAGAAGATTTGGATGTTCTTGTATCTGGGATGAAATTTGCTGTAAGTTTAGAAGAGACGGAAGCTTTTAGGATAAGTGGAGCCCACTTTGTTAAGGTACCCGTTCAAGCTTGCGCAGATTATGAATGGGGTACTGATGAGTACTTTACTTGCCTACTTATACAATATACTTCAACTATATTCCATCCTGTCGGTACCTGCAAGATGGGACCCAAATGGGATAGAGATGCAGTTGTAGATCCAAGGTTAAGAGTGTATGGTATAAAAAATTTAAGAGTTGTAGATGCTTCTATAATGCCACAAATAGTTAGGGGAAATACGAATGCTCCAACAATTATGATTGCTGAAAGAGCATCAGATTTTATAAAAGAAGAGTGGTTAAATTAATTACATATTTCGGTATAGATAGATAAATTATTTTGTACAACTGTAGCAGCATTTAAAGTATAAAAGTATACGAGTCATGATTGTTCAATTTGAAAAGGACTATTCAAACAGATTTTTTAATTGATTTTCTAAAACGGGTCAGAATAAAAAATGCTACTAAAATATAGGTTGTAAATATGACTGTTATAATGTCGATGTTTAATTATTTATTACAACCACAGACCAGTAAACCTATAGACTCCTCTTAGCCGGACACCCCCGCTCACCAAAGTTATGCATTATCACTGCGTATAGCCACCCAGCCACCATTTCGATAAACCAATCACAACACGCCGTCTTCCCTCGTCTGATGTATGAGTTTTAAACTGGCCAACCACAACACGCCATCTTCACTCGTTCCCCGGCAACATTTTAAGATTGTGATCTCAGGTAAATCTTGGATTATGCGGCGTCTAGGTTTACTGGTCTGTGTTGACACATGATCATTTTTTCACACTCGTAGGTACCAAAAATATATTTTATAAGTAAATAATAAATGATTGAATAAGTTTATGATGTTTTAATAAACTGTAGATAATTTTCATATTTTTTAAGCGGTGATGGCTGCAAGTAGCTGATCCATGTTTTTCTACGGAGGAGGCCTGTTCAGTAGAGGACATTTTCCAGCTGATGGTGGTTATGATGGTGATGATGATGCCTTCGTAGCTTAGTTTGGCCACAGATGCGTCGGTCGACGTTTAGCATCTCACAGTTAGTTTGAGCTTTCGGTGATTGAAAATATAATGATAGCATAGTGATATAGCATTTCCAAGTTGTCTGGATGCTACAATCAAGATAAATGTGTCACCAAGCACCTATCGGAACACAGTAATATTTGCACAATAACAATTAAGATTTCACGAGCAAATCGGTTGTACCCAAACGGACACTCGCAGAAAGTGCCACTTTTTTCCCATATTTCTTGTTTACCACTAACCAGTTCTATGTATTTTGGAACATAGATATTCATAGAAAATTATTCTATTCTATTATTGTTACACAATGTGGTAAAAAAATCCAATGACAAGTCGATGTAACCAAAGTTAATGCACAACAAGGCTGCCCTAGCCAGTGTCACTCGTAATGTAAGGATGTGCTCGTGAAGTCTGCCGCCAAGCAGTAGTGTGCAAGCATTACTGTGTTCCGGTTTGATGAGCAGCGTGTCCAGTGAAATTACTGGGCTTATGAGACTTAATACCTAATGTCTCAGGGTAACGAGCGCACTGCAGTGCCGCGCCGGCCTTTGTGTTTCAAAGTTCTGGGTGGCACTGCAATTGTTATGGGCGGGCGTTATGCTTACCATCAGGCAAAAGACCAGCTCGTCTCGTTACCAAATAAAATAAAAAATTCTAACGATATCCCATACATCCAAATCTATCCAGGCATTTAAAAGTTATATTGGAATAAAGAAAGTCACATACAAACATACATAGTACATACAATCATGAACCCTAAATAAAAACATTACACTCCTTTTTTGTGTAGTCGTGTACAAAGACACATTTCGTCGAAATACATACGTTTAAAAATGTACACCATCGTTGCTAAAATACAGAACACGTTTCATAATTAAAACGCACACACTGACAAAGGAAGCTGAGCATTATTTCGTTCGTAGTAGGCTGAGACGCTAAACAAGAAAGTTTCAACAAAGACCAACAAAATAATATCTCGAGCTGACTCATCTCAAGAGAATGTTCTGCTTTTGTGGGCGTTAAATACGCGATGTTTAAACTTAAAAGAATTTTGCAGTGAAGGCCGGTTTAGAAACGTTATTCGCTACCTCTGTAATAGAAGGAATATTTTTTTTTATCTTATTTGGTAACGAGACGAGCTGGTCGTTTGCCTAATGGTAAGCATAACGCCGGCCCATAACAATTGCAGTGCCACCCAGAACTTTGAAATACAAAGGCCTGCGTGGCACTGCAGTGCGCTCGTTACCCTGAGACATTAGGTGTTAAGTCTCATAAGCCCAGTAATTTCACTGGATACTCTGCTCATCAAACCGGAACACAGTAATGATTGCACACTACTGCTTGGTGGCAGACTTCACGAGCAAAGCGGAAGCAATAGAAGGAAATATCGAGCGTTAATATCGCCCGTATTTGTATAATGTTTCGTGCCCGGTCGATTTTGTTACAGTTGTTTATCAAAGGCCGATATAAAAAGAATTAGCCACTTTTCTTCTTTATTTAAAAAAAAATTAACAAAAAAGTTTTCTCTTAGTACGAAGGAAAGGTGAAGTGACATGACAGATAATAAAAAATAGATCAGACAATGTAGGTGCGTTCCACTTTACATAGACTAAAATAATTCTTTTAACCATTTAACAGATTTACTCTACCAAAGGCGGTAGTGAATACCGCACGAGTGAACAGGTATCTTCTAGGTAAGCGTGCTACATCGTCGACCGCATCGTCACTTACCACCATGTGAGGTAGTGGTCAAAGGCAAGCCTATTGCGACATGAAAACATCAATGGATTAGAAATGGTAAGTTTAAGTAAAAAAAAATAAGTTCAGTCTGACATTAATTTCAAACAAAAATAGACCTTAATTTCTAATCTGGAATTTCGACCAGTGTGCTACAAATGGGCTACCAATTTTATCTACTAGGGTGCTCAAAATGCTGTTGTTACTGCCGCGAAGCCTGCATAGCATAGACGCTAACATTTTCCGCGATTCATACCAGGATATGATAAGGATAAGATAACAAAAACGCGTGGTTCTAATACAAATAAAGAACGAACCATAAATGTCAATTTTATATTCATATTTATACACTTTATTAACAAGGAGGTAACTATAACATCAACTAAATATAACATCAACCTCGTCACTTCAAGAAACTTAGTACTAAGTTCCAAACAGACATCTTATGTGACTGCGTCCCAGCGGTAAGCACTATCACAAACTTAACGGCACAGAGAGCATATTCAATGCCACTATTACTTGGTAAGTCCCAGGTGCTAATATTATACTTGGGGCCTGTTTCATTTCTACTTGAATATGAGCCAAATTGTCCAGTTAATATTTGCGGAACGGCGTCGATCCTAAGTTTTCGGATAAGCACATATCTAGATTTAGGCGTGCCAGATGGTCACGCACATTGATGTGGTTTCTGCTACTTATTTTAGTAATACAATATAATTGTATTTTTTTTAATAATAATAATAATAAACGCTTACGCTCATACCCCCGCACTAGGATTCCCTGTGTCGTAGGTGTCATGGACACACACAGATACACATCACAAACATCTAAGACCCGAGAACAAACTTTATGCCTACACAAAATCTGCCCCGGCCGGGAATCGAACCTGGGACGCCTCGCTTTGCAGGCAATGTTACTACCAACTTACGGAGGTTTTTAGATAAAATAATTTTTTTTACAGTGCAGGGGCTTACAGATAGTTTGCCTGTTGGTTAGAATAACATCAGTATCACCTGGAAGACATCCACTGTTGAATATTGGCCTCTCCCATTGAACACCATTTGGATCGGCTACTTGCGTCTTATACATCCAAATGTTCTCCGTGGTTTTAACCAGGTAATTGTAGTGGGGCGTTGGCCTACACTGTTTTTATCTGTTAACGTTGTCTTCTTTAATACAACATATCGATATAACAAAAAAAAAACAATCTATTTCATTTTGTGTGCATTTTAGACTCAAAGATCATTCAATCAAAAATCTTTATATTTATGAATTCTAAATAACATTCTGTTTTGTAACTCCATCAGTTCAACGACAACTGATCCCTGAGCATAACACACATCAAAGACTTGCTTACTATCAAATGACGTAAACTATAAAAACTCTCTTTTCATGGCCTGAACGAAGTCCCATCTGCCGTTTCTACACTCGCATTATCTGTTCCCATAAACCACTGAGAAGCAAACAATCTGAACCAAGATTCTGTCCTCACTCTTAAATCACTACCATTTAAAATTGAACTACCCTGAACCTCTCTATGCTTCACATTCACACTCAAGACGAGGACTGTTCAAGAGCACACAGAGGTCCATATTAAAATGGTTACGTTATAAATTTTACAACGTCATAGACTTAAAACTTCATCAAAGAGCTATAAATAAACAGAAGCGAGACCCAATTGCTTTGAGCGTTTAAAGCATGAGCCTTAGTGGTTTAGTGCTTGTAGTTTAGATTAGGGGACGATAACTCCAGTACTCAAGAATCCTATGCATTTGTAACTAGGTAATATGCTATTGTTTTCTTGAACTTTGACTAAAAGTGGTTTTGGTAAGTCGGAATATATTAGTTTCATTTGTGACAAACGATTTGGTAAAGAAAAAAATTGAAAAAGCTCACTTCATGTTCACTAACGCAAGAATTAACTTTAGTAAAACATCGAGTGCTCAAAACAAAAAATACTTGGTAAATATCCCGTTACTAAAGGTAATCAATTTTAATCACTTTTGTCAATGGGAGTTTAAATTTAGGTATCATTATTTTGTATTGAAATAAGGTTGAAAATGGCAATGCGTTTGCTTTTAGCTAAAGGTTACCTATTTCGTAGTTTTCTTTAATTAAGAAAAAGTGACACCATATAGTTTGAATATTTTCACGTATTAAATCTTTAGATGATTAAATTTTCTTTTTTTTGTTACAAACAATATGAAAGTTTTCGCTCAAAATATTGAACATTTCGATATAAAAAAACATTTTCGAGGCCTTTTAACCGATTTTTTTACAAGTTTCTGGGCTATTTCTATATAATATTTTTATAGATATGTATTTCCTATTAACACTTGGCTATACTTACAACTGTATTTTTTTTTTGTAACATGTTTGAGAACGGAGATTTGTGCGACGAAAAACAGGACTTTGGCGAACGTTTTGCTTTAGCCACACCTTAAATTTCAAATTCTCGATCTTACTGATTGATAGGTGGACAATTACTGCAACACTACCACTAAAGCTATCATAGATACTAAACTTGCAAGACTTTGTACCCAATTTATACTAATAAAGGTAAACAATATTGCATCTGGAATTCTCATTTGGCTCTAGCAATAAATTTCACCTCCTTTGTCGTTTTATGGCAACAATATTACAAATTAACAGACAAAGTTTCAAATGGTAGGGGCGATAGTATACTCGAGGGGTGTTTGTTATTTTGACCTAATTAAAATAGTACTGCCTGTGTACGCAGTTTGAGTATTTTGGGATTATTTTGAGGACTCTTCAAGAATAATATTTAGAACTCATTTAACAACCAGGTGGGTTGCAGCTTAGTGTCGATTGTATTTTTGCGTCTAGTGATATAATGAACCTAAATTCCACTTTTCCCGTTCGAAGTGGTTTGCTTGCGAGAGAGAGACAAGAATTTCGCGGAATGACAAGGACAGAAAATGAAATTTAAGCAAAGCGGTGATACCAACCCAAACGGACTCTCTCAAAAGAGTCATGACAAGACTTCCGACTGGTGTCAAGACTTCGTTCGAAATAGAGCTTTCACATCATTCTAGACACATCTCAAAAACTACCTGAAATTCAAATTCAAATTCAAAATGCTTTATTCATATAGGCCTCAAGAGAGCACATATGAAAATTAAAATAAATGACTCTAACAGCGGGTCTCTGTAACGCTCGTCTACCCGAATCACAGACTAAAACTAATGCTGTTCTTATCAGAACATAACCATAGGTCACAATAAGACATAGGTTTCAAGAACTAAATACGCATTACCATACTTCCGCAACCGTATTAACGAGTCCTTTCTTATTCCTTCACCCGTTTCCGACAACGTACTAAGCACGTCCTCCTAAGTCGAGACGTGACACTTGTAACGCAGGAACACATAAATCTAGGCGACCGGACGACATTGATGTACAACACTACGCTATGGAATAGAAGGGACTCAGTTCTTGCGACGACAAAAAGTACCTACAGCTGGGGCAGCTGTCTGTTTGTTGATGGAAAGGCCACTATAGGTGCCTGATGAAAAAGTTGTTTTTCTTGAAGTGTGGCATTGTGAAAAGTTTTTTGTAATATTGAACTACTATATGTAGCACTCTCGTTCAAAATAATTGACGGCTTGTTGGTAGTAACCCTGCCTGCAAAGCGAGGGGTCCCGGGTTCGATTCCCAGCCGGGGCAGATTTTGTGTAAGCATAAAGTTTGTTCTCGGGTCTTGGTTGTTTGTGATGTGTATCTGTGTGTGTCCATGCCACCTGCGACAAAGGGTATCCTAGTGCGGCGATATGAGTGTAAGCGTAAAAAAAAATGTGACGAGATGGATAGTATACTTATGGTAAGCATAACGGGCCATAAAAATTGCAGTGCCACTAAGAACTTTGAAATACAAAAGCCTGCGTGGCACTGCAGTGCGCTCGTTACCCTTAGACGTTATATAGTATAATATTTATATATTATATTTATAATAATCAGAAAACGTTTGGTTTGTGAACTGTTACACTCAGGATTTATAGTCTTTGGTTACACTCAACTCAAAAGAATTTTGTTTTTTATTATGAAGACTTCCTCAAAACAGTAGAAACTTTTCCATCCAGCACCCCGTACGTCTACATCCAACCCTAACTACACCGGGTTGGTACACAATTAGGAGAGTGCGCACGAACACCGTCTGCCATTGTATGTTGTTTTATCTCGTTATATGTCAAGACGGTCCGATTCACTGCTTTGTTATTAGTGGAGTTTTAAGTTTTGTAGTTTGGAAAACTTTCATTTTAAAAGGAATGACTTTGGCTGCGGAAGTTTGAACAGGTAATGTATTGCACTACAATTATTATCCTGGGAACTGTTTTGGCGATGAAATTATGTCATTATACTATCAAAATGTGTCATCACAAATTATTTATTATCACACATTATAAATTCTTAAATAACCGGCTAAACTCACGTCGTTTGTCGATATTTTCGACCTAGGTTTCTGGTCATCGCGCTCGACTCGCTCGTCGCTCACCCTTGAGCATTCTCTGAGGAATAACATCGGATACGCTTGAAAATTAGGTCGAAATTATCGACAAACGACGTGAGTTTGTCCGGTTATTTTAATAATGATGTTATTATAACAATATTAATGTTATAACATTATTATTAACACTTATCCATAATAATCAATTTCGGTTGTCTCTTAGCTTATGTAAATTTCAAGTAAAAAGGTATAAGTCAAAATGGACATTGAAACAAATATAGCTCAGTGCTGGTAGTGACATCAGCTAGTGATTTGTGGATCTATGATTGGAGTTTTAAAATGAGATTGAACGTTTGCAGAAGGAAAACATCATGATAAACCATAAAATGGTGGTAGGGGATTTTTTAGTATTTCCCTGTCTAGTTATCTGACTAAAATTGGAAATCTATCACCAAGCACCTATCAATATGTTCTGGCCGCAGTGCTTTTGAGCCTGTCCTAATATAACGCTAACCTATCAAATATAAACAAAAACATACGATATTTAGAACCTAAATAACATAAATCTTAATGAGCATCATAATAAATTAAAAGGTAAGCAAACCACTCAGTGACATCAACGAGAATTTCTGCCTACGACATCAGTAGAGAGACCCTTCGCGATTTGGGTCAAATATTAACTTATCAACCTACTAACTACTTAAGAATTGGTACAGGTAACAAAATTTCGCGTTTATAGTCAAATAATAAAAAAATGGTATTTTCCGTCTTTCTTTCTCTTTAGTTTTTTTTTCTCGTGATGTTTATCTAACCATTTTTAAAACTTCACGGAGTGGTAGGGTGAACCACGCGGTACGAACCTCGACTTGTGCCTTGTGTGAGATACGAGGTTCGGAAGAGAATAGCCACGGCGGACGACTGCGCCCGTTTGAGGTGGGTCCTAATGTAGCCAAAGCTAGCTCAAAGAGGGCACTTGCGGATGTTATGGTGACTTTATTGTCTTGTGCCAGCCTGCAGAAATGCAAGAAAATTGACGACATCGTGCTTCTTTTTAGTATTTAAGGGATTATTTAGTGTTGAAGTGATCACAACTCGATCCGTAAGTCGGTCATTCGATTAGCTTGAGTTTTTTAAAGAAAAATATCGTAATACAACCCATAGCATAAGCATTTTAAACTGCGTGTCTAGCTAGCTACCAAGCTGAAAATCTGTCACCAAGCACCTAATGGTGTGTATCGGATCTAGTTAGTAAGCCTGCAGTTTTAGATTTACAGCGTTTGACATCTTTGACCACAAAGAACACGGTCAAGATTATTAGTAGGTAGCTTTACGATCAAATTTGGAAAAGGTTCCCGTTCTCGTTCTTGGTGATGCTGACCATTTCCGTAGCTCGCTTTTGTGGTAAACACGGGAAGAGATGGGGTGGTATCATTCTTAGTCGGAACGAACACTTTCATTTTTTGACACGGTCAAAGATAAAACGGATATCTCATAACCTACACCATACCCCCAAACCACGCGTAGGTTGTACATCCGACGGCACGCGGGTTCAGAAACGCTCGGCACTTCACTTCTCGCTACTGCTTTCCTGAAACAAGCCTAATGGATTACATGTTTTGTATTACAAGCACCAGCAAAGTTTGTACTATAAAATGAATTACATGGTAAAGTCGCTTTGAATGGCTCAAGTAAAACTTACTAAAACTATTCTCTTTGTAATTTTAGGTGAGTTTTTGGCGATATTGAATTGGTATGTCATCCCGGAAGGGGATGTAAATTTTATTATTTTGTTTTTTATTAGATGAAGATTTGAAAATACAATAAATTTGCGAGTGTCCGCCTGGGTTGGTACCGTCGGTTTGCTCGTGAAGTCTGCCGCCAAGCAGTACCTAATGTGTAAGAATTACTGAGTTCCGGTTTGATAAGCAAAGTAGCCAGTGAAATTACTGGGCTTATGGGACTTAATACCTAATGTCTCAGGGTAAGGATTACACTGCAGTACCGCGCCAGCCTTTGTGTTCCAAGGTCTCTTCTATCTAGTTTTCAAATTATATCTAGGCAAAAATGGTGGAATTTATTTCGTGCAAACCAAACGTCACTGCATCTCTAGGGGTTAGTTCCTCGATGACACAAGCATACTATCAACAATACGCCAATTTGTAACAAATCTTTTATCAGTACAAAAAAAGTCTTAGTACAAAAACACACATTCCCACACAAATACAACTAGTAAATACCGTACTACTCGTAGTATGCCATTAAGCCGGACCAACAAGCTTTATTTTCTCAAGCACGACCATTGTTAAGCGGAAATACAAGACTGAAACAAAGGTTTCCGGTCGCCGCCAGCCACAGGCCTCGGATAATTAAATTCTAGTCAATTGATCCACTTTTATTGTGGTTAAAAGCATTTGCGTTCGCCAATGCATTGATCTAATTGGAGGCAATAATGGTTTGTGGACAATGGTACAGTTTCTTTGAAGTAATGTGTGATATTTGGATGGAAATGTATGTATTTATTATGTGCAAGTAAATAATAATATTATATTCATACTAGCTGCTGTCCGTGGTTTCACCCGCGCGGAGTTATTGGATTTCATGGGTTTTAAATTTGTGTGCGGAACCCTAAATCTTTTTCCAATAAAATAAATAAAAGTAACCTAAATTACTCCTTATAACATCAGCTATTAGCCTGTGAAAGTCCCGTCAAAATAAATCCAGCCGTTTCGGAGATTACCTAGGACAAACAGACAGACAAAAATAAAAAAATGGATGTTTTGTTATATTTACAGTATAATATACTTTCATATGCATTTAGTAAAAAGCTGTTATTTTGATATTAGAAACAGACACCTCAATTTTATTTATTTGTATAGACAGTGAATACGTGTATTTATGAAAGTAACGATTAAAAAAAAGGAAAATAAGAGCTTTCAATCATGGATCATCTTTGTTTGAAACAGTAATCACAATCTATAGTGGTCGATATTCCCACAGTAGAACAAAAACAAGGGACGAGTTGCATTATTCCTTTTTTATGACAATCCCGAACTGCGATGGGAAAACCGACTGGCTGTCAATTTTCTATTGCAAAGGAAAAAAAATACAAGCGGTTGGAAGTCCTGTGAAACGAACTGGATTATTGTTTTTTTTTTATTGAGCTTTCTAGTTTTGTTTTAAATGTAAATTGAAGCAAACACTGGTGTTTTGGGCGGTTTTTATCCTTAAGGGAATTTGTTGCTTGAAGTTTTTTGTCAGTTTTTCTCGTGCTATCATATCTTCAGAGCCGAAACATTATAGATAGATATGCGTAGCGTTATTTTAGTTCTGTGGAAAAATCCGACTTCACAGGATTTTTGTTTCTTTAAAATTTTCTTTGGAAATTTATTTAAAAATTTTCAGAATGTCAGCCGAAGGCTCTGGCGTTGTCTTTCTTTTTTCGTAGTGCCTGTTTTTCTTCGATGAACCAACAAGCCTTTAGGCTATTTTTGCGTTCTACTTAGGCGGGCCGGGATGTGCCCCTTCCCGGCCCGGCTTAAACCCACTAGGCTATGAACGATCGATGTTAGCGAGGAAATCACATTTTACCTTGACTTTCAAACATGTCAACAAAAGAATAAAAACGTTACCTAACTGAAGTAAGTTATTCTCATTTTGCCATTACTTACTCAAAATTAAATAATCAAAAGAAAACTTCCAAAGGCCTTTCATCCTAATAAACTAGTAGACATTTGTAAATTAGATAACTGTAATTTGCGTCCGTTGTTATTGAAGCTAATAACTTGAAAGTTCCCTTAAATTTACTGTTAGCAAGATAGCTTTAGGCAAGATATATTTAGAAGCAGTACCGTAAGAAAGCCTTTTTAGTATAACTTCCAAAAATTAAATTATGTATTACTCTAAATGATAGAAGCTTATAGTCTGAATTGTATTTACGTATTTTATATAATAATATATCAAGCTATTGTACCAATTGTAATCTATACAATTAAATAAAATTTAAGTGTCTGTTTGTAATATCAAAATAACAGCTTTTTACTAAATGCATCACATGAAAGTATGTACGGTACCTACATGTACCGTATCTGTTATTTTGATATTACAAACAGACACTTAAATTTTATTTATTTGTATAGATTATAATTGGTACAATAGTTTGCTATATTATAAAAAGTCTCATAAAAAAATACGTAAATATAATTGGAACTATAAGCTTCTACCATTTCATTATAACAAATCAACCATTTTTACATTTTTATCTGTCTGTCTGTTTGTTCCGGGTTTCGATGTTTCCCAGGAACCAAAACATATCAAGATCAACTACTGTTTTTACAGAAAGTGTACACCCGTGCTTGTTCTTGACTTCTCCAATTATTAAGGTTTGCTTCCACAGTTTGAATTTGATATTAAAGCAAAAAAATTATAGATAAAATAAAATTTGTGTAATAGATTGAATTGATAATCAATGTTATATTGATTCTGGCAATTGATTCTAAACCGGATTTTAATTTCACTCTCTCAACCGAATAAATAGCTCTAGAAACAGATGGGAGATATTTGACAGGTCTAACTAGATTTAGAGCTGTCTATTCTTGACAAGTTAGACGCAACCAAGAAAGTTTTACGATTGAGTATAAATTCCTTGGACACAACTAAATTCATGACATTTAAAAGTTTAGTACACTAGATGCAAGGATTAATTTGACAGATCTGAAATATATTCCTTCTCATGTCCTTTTTAGAAAGAGAAAATGAAACTAAAATAAGGTTTAAGTTTGAGACGCCAAAATCCACATCATTTTATCTGATTTATCGGTAAACGGTAGCTATATACTTACCATGACTGTATTCGTTCGTGCTAAGTCTAACTCTTCTGCGAGTGTCCGTCTGGGTTGTTACCACCGCTTTACTCGTGAAGTCTGCCACCAAGCAGTAATGTGCAAGCATTACCACAGTAATGCTTGCACATTACTGCTTGGTGGCAGACCGGAAACATCATCAAACCGGAACACATTTCGGTTTGATGAGCAGAGTAGCCAGTGAAATTACTAACGCGTTAGGGGCACCTTAGACGCTCAAGCAAACGTACGTTTGCTTGACAGAATAACAACGCTTTTGCGTCAAGCGCGGATTTCGTGGCGTCTAAGGTGCCCCTTAAGATCAAAATGAGGTAGCGGTTAAACACTAAACTATCTAAAGGATCAAACAAAGTTATTCATCAAGCTAAAATAGGAGGAAGCTTTAGGGTTTGTGCGTGAAAAGTACGCGTGGGCCGATCCAAGTAGCAGGGTCAGGTCATGTACCTACATTATTCCTGCTTGAGATACTTGAGGGCAATTAATATGCTTGATGCTTTAACCCTTTAAAGGTCAAAATTGTTTTTGATCATTTGATTCGGTAAAAACGCCGAAGATTAAACAGGACCAACGGGCATGGCAAATGATATGTAATGTCCTTGTGTTTGACCGCAATCTCACCTGATGTTGAATGTCAATCGACGGTGTAGCACGCTGGCTTCGAAAATACCAGTTCACTTGTTTTGAAGACTTCCAGAATGTAGTATCCGATAAATACACATTATACGAAATATAAAAATAAATAAAGATACGAAGAATTCAGACTGTAATTTTTACGTCCTTTTTAAATCGGGACCAAAGGGAGATAACGAACCGATTTGGATAGTTATTTGTACTGAATCACTGCTTATATCATCATAATCGTAAGTTGGAAGACGTCCACTGGTGAACTGACAGGCCTCTCGCACTAAACGCCATCAGTTAGATTGGCTACTCGCCTCTCGCATCAAAGAGTTCCCATGGTTTTGACAAGATCATCGGTCTATCTACCGCTGCTTGCATCATTATCAGCCTCTTACGCTCCCACTGCTGGGATATCGGCCTTCTCTCAGAGAGGGGTATGGGCTATAATCCACCACGCGGGCCCAGTGCGGCTTGGTGGATGACACACGTCCTCGAATTTTGTGGTTCTTGAACATGCTGGTTTCGTCACAATGTTTTTCTTCACCGTTTTAGAGCGAGTGTGAATAATCTGCACATAACTTGATGTAAGTAATTGGTGCGGGCCGAGTCGATATTCGAAGTACGGTGCGTCAGATTGAACTTCGCACATGTTCCCGCTCGGCCACACTCGCTGCTTGCTTATAAGTACTTGAAGATTATTTCCTACCAAGCTGGCAAATAATATCACAGACACTGTATATCCCCCCATAAGTACACTTACACATAGCTACGGGCAAATAATTTTCAGTGTAAAATATTAATAAAAAAATGTAGCTGCCCAGAGCAAAGAAACGACTTGAACTCGGCTTAACAGCCAATTTTCTCGGGATTAATAGAGCAAAAGTGGTGGAACAAAGCGTGGGAACAAAGAAAATGGTGAGAAATGGCTTCACTTATTTTTTTACTCCTATAACTTGTAGACTTTCAGTGTCTAAGAGCGTCGTGGTAAGTAATGTTACATTTTTTAGCACAAGATATTGCACTAGGCATACCTACCTATTAATCCAGCTATTATTATTAGTGGTATTAGGACTAACTCTTCTCCGAGTGTCCGTCTGGGTTGTTACCACCGCTTTGCTCGTGAAGTCTGCCGCCAAGCAGTAATGTGCAAGCATTACTGGGTTCCGGTTAAATGAGCAGAGTATCCAGTGAAATTACTGGGCTTATGAGACTTAATTCCTAATGTCTCAAGGTAACGAGCGCACTGCAGTGCCGCGCAGGCCTTTGTGTTTCAAAGTTCTGAGTGGCACTGCAATTTTTTTGGGCCGGCGTTATGCTTACCATCAGGCAAACCACCAGCTCGTCTCGTTACCAAATAACATAAAAAAACATCTCGTATATATGGAAAATAAAAAACTGTTGATTATTTTAATTAATAAGCTATTTTTTAAAAGATTTTAACTTGCAATGTTTGTAAGTATGTTAGCTTGATTGTTTGCATCAATAAGATAAGCCTTTCATTATAAAATTCCACTTTCCACATCAAACATGTTGTCTGAATTCGATTCGACATTTCATCCGATATCTGTTCCACTGAAAGAATGTTCGCGTCGGAGAACCGTTTGTTGTCAACTCGTCTGTCTGTAGCAGTTACCTGCGGTGACACAGTTTTAAATGCCGGGATCGTTGTTTTGATTGGGACATACCTACATTCGATTTTCTTAACCCCAAAAGTAATAGTATTTTCGATAACTATGGTACGTAATCTCGCTCTCTAACGCATAAGGCAGCCTTCAAACCTAATTCATGATTGATGGATAAGCATCAATCGCGGACCATGAGAATACCATGGAAAAATCAGGATCCCCGCTTGACGCATATCGTCTATTGTGGTTTAGGTTTGAAGGAAATCTAATCCGAGCAAGGCACCCGCTTCTAAGACGTCTATTCAAAAAATGGTATCACAACCACTGCGTGCTCAGCGCAGATACCGTTGTAAATAAGCGGTAGGGCGCAAGTGATGTACGAAGCGTAAAGCGGAGCAGTCGTCGCTTTGAGACAGGTTCGAGGAAGTGAAAGAGAAGGATCTATATTGCTGTACTCGTCTGCTTCATGGATTTAATTAAAGCCGCGCTTAAGCGTGTAATGCTTCGTAATTCGTGCTTATTACAATACTATAGGTAGATTTTTCATAGTACAGCGCCATACAATGATGATGCCGATGCGCAAAATTTCATTTCTTAAAAATCTTATAATAATACCCCACATGAATGTGTGATGTCAAAAAATATTTGTAATTTGAATATGTTATAGATACCTAGTCACTAAAAGTAGATTTTTTTTTTCATAAAATATTTCTATTTCTAATTGAGGGCTTGTTCACCTGGGTGATATCAACCTAAATAATTATAGTGTCTTCATTTCACCTACGAATCACTGCAAGGTTATATCACATGGGTGAATTGATTGGAGCCAGGTGAAATAGTCGAACAAATACATACCAAAAATGATTTAAAAAAAATGTACACAATAATATGACAGATGAAATCAAATTGTTGAATTGGGTTTCATTCCCAATATTCAATTCACCTCTTGAATTTACGTCACATTTCAATGACCAGCTGGCATTTATTCCTATTAAATTCTTTTAACACATATAAGATGGTTGAATAGAAAAATCATCACAAATCCTCGCACGTCCCTACGACTCGATATCTGGAGTTTTATTCGATTTATATCGATGCATAATAATAATCGGTATGCGTTTATACGAATTCCTTTACTGCTAGCGTTGAACCGATTAGAAATGGACGAAACATTAGTTTTGCCGGCTATCCGGCTAAAATAAAGCTATGTATTAATTATATCTTGAGTGAAGTATCTATAACAAAACTACCATATTTAAATTTTTTGTTTGTCTGTTTCTTCCGGGTTATATCCGAAATGGCTGGACCAATTTTGACGGGACCTTCACTGGCAGATACTTGATGTTGCAAGGAGTAACTTAGGTTATGTGAGCCTACGTGAGGCTACGTGAGCGTGGGTACAGCGGGGTGCTATGCCGGGGAACCTCCACGTGGTGCACCCTGGGTGCCTGTCAGCAACCTCTCCTGGTTGACTTTTCGGTCCCGGAGAGGTTGCTGACAGGTAGCTAATAACCCGGCGAGGTGGGCCTCTCCGCGTGTCCCTCTGAAGGGGTCAGCAGAGGGCACAGTGGATGGGGCGTATGGGCTGAGTGGAGTCCGAAGGCCGCAGGGCCAGGACGAGCTTGCCGAGGGGGCCGCGTTAGCACGCGTGGCCCTCCGGTGTGGCTACACCGGACGGGACAAGATGGGGGCGCGCTGTTCAGCGTGGGGCCAGGGTGGGTTTAGACCCTGCTCCCGCTGGCTGCGCGCGGAATCGGACGAGGAACAGGAGATGGACAGCCCTTCTTATTGGGGGGGGGGGGGGGGGGCTGGACGAGGACGGGCGCGCTGGCTACCAGCGTGGGACCAGGGGGATACCTTTTTGGGTATGAGAGCCCCCCTGCTCCCGCTGGCAGCGCGCCAAATGAGACGTGACCAAGGAGGAGTGAACCCCACCCTGGCATACAGCGACGGCTGGGGGGGGGTTACATCGAAGGGAACATGGGAGGAGGAGTCCCCGGACCGGTGGTGGTTACCGGGACCCCTAGGTTCGGGGGCGAATCGCATTTACCGGACATAGACGAGGTGGAGCGCGCGGCCGTGTTTTTGCGACCGCGCGCCATTGTGATGGCCCCCGCCCTAAGCGGCGCTCCGTGCGGGCGCCGTGGCAGGCGGGGGACACGACGGTGCTCTATGAGCACGGAGACGGGGGCGCGGTTTAACCCCTCCGTCTCCTCCGGGAGGGCCTGGGGCGTCGGATGTGGGGGCATCAGGCGTCCCTCACCTTTTATAGGTAAGGGCCCTCCCGAGGCGGGGGCGGTGCGCTGCGTGCGCGCACCGCCCGAGCCGAGCGGGGGAGCTAGGCTCCTCGCGAGGCGGGTCCGCCCCAGGGGGGCGGACGACGGCTGACGGGGTTCCGCGTGTAGTGCGAAAGTGGCACCGCAACCCCGTCCAGAAGCTGAGCCGTATAACGCCCCGGTGGTTTTTTGGTGGGTAGTCCGCTGCGCAGTGGGCGAGCGGGAAGCCCACACTCTCTCCGTGACCTCCCCCCGAGGCACGGAGGGGTAAGCTCATAAAGGAGTTTTTCCACCGGGAACCAAAAAAAAAAAAAAAAAAAAAAAAAAAAACAAAAAAAAAAAAAAAAACGTGGGTACAGCTAGTTTATAATAAAAATGAATAACTAGTAAAGAAATAGTCGCTTAACAAATTTTAACACATAATGAATTATTAAATTGCTGAAATAATCTGCATTAAAGCATGGGGCTTTTTTTGCAGCTAAATATGTTAAGAAAATTGAAAACGGCATTATCCTACTTCCTACTAATATTATATATGCGAAAGTGTGTTTGTTGGTTTGTTGGTTTGTCCTTCTTTCACGGAATAACGGAGCAGCGGATTGACGTGATTTTTGGCATAGATATAGTTTATGGACCGGAGAGTAACATAGCCTACTTTTTATCCCGGAAAAATGTACGGTTCTTGTGGGAACGCGGGTGAAAACCGCGGGCAGCAGCTAGTTTTCTACTATGTCAAGATGAAAATGTGTCGTAATGTAGTCAGTTCACTTAAGATGTTACGAAGTGGATAGCTCAATAATTTGAAGAGCGGATGCTGAGTTAGTAACAGTAAAATAATTCAGATTTTACTTACTTCAACATCTGGTCGGATGTTTAGAAGCCGGACAGGCCTAGTACCTATATACTATAACATACCGACTGTCCATCCGATTATCTCTGAAATCGATTCTGTGGGCTTCGACTGGGACCTTTTTTCTTACGTGTCCCGAATTTCATATTAGGGATAGGAAATTAACGCTTTTCTTTTATTCGTTAATATTAGGTACGTGTCTTAGATTTAATATACTCTGAGCTTGATTAGGATCTCCTTTGATGTTGCCAAAGGTTATTGATTCATGAAGACGTGAGAAGTGATAGAATTTCCATTTTGCTTAGACAAAATTCTACTGATACTTGGAAGCCATTTTCAATTTACCAATATAGAAAGCTAAGCGTTGTAAATATGGAAAGCCTAATGTATTCATATAACAGTTTTTTAACCTCGTAGAAGATATTTTTGTATTAAAATTTGGTAGCCGATAATAGCGTCCAAATGTGGTTAGTTTAGGTTACATTTGGTCTCTACTAGGGCTCTACTTGCAAAATCGATGAAAGATATTATATCGTTGCATTTTTCATTTCTGACGCTTTCGCGTACGCTCAATTGATCCAATATCAAAATAGCAGCATAAGTCACAAAGCCCGTTCACCTCAAATCCCAGGGAGCGTAGCAAACTGCGACAAATGAGGGTAGATTAAACAGAACGATTGTTGAACTTGCAGCGGTGCGACCGCGGGTATTCATTACGGGCCTTGCAGTTTGCAGTCACGATATTAATTCTTGGAACTGTGATAAAACGGGCGTACATAGAAGAGTAGCCTAACTGATGCCTTACGACTTCTCTTATATGCCGTGTGCATGCGTATACAAGTGTTAGTTGGTTTATGAAAGCCATCGGTTTAAAAGTCATCAAGTTTATAAAGTCCGTAAAGTTCTGTTATCACTATGACCATCGCGAGTCACATCATTTGGGCTGCGCCTGAAATCCAGCGCTGAACATCATTTCACAATCAGCTTTTTTGCTTAGCCACGTCCTTTTCAGCACTGGTTTGTTATATTTTGTGTGTCCTTCTCATGTAGAATCTTGTGGACCCACTGAAACTGATGAAAATTCAATCTCTAGTGCATTGGGACTACGGGAAATAAAAATTACTGGACTCACCAGTGGGACAGAGTAGTGGGACCACGGTTAATACCTCTATGTTTTATATGTACTTTCTTCTATGTTTCATTGTGTGTGCTGAATAAATGTTTTTCTATTATGTTATATACGGTCATCTTATGGCAACAACCAAGATCGAAGGCTTGATGCAAAACTGGCTTTCATATTCAGCTACCGGAACACACTGTGATAAGCATCGAGAGATCAGATGATAACCCCGAGAGATGAAATAGTGTACTATCCGATCTCACAACATGTATTGATTTTGCTATAATATATATTAGCGCTCAGCGTATCCGTGCACGGGGAATCGGTGCGAGGCGGTGGCTTAGCCAATCAGAGCGCATTATGTCAAAAATGGTGGAATTTATTTCGTGTAAACCAAACGTCACTGCATCTCTAGGGGTTAGTTCCTCGATGATGATAGGTGATTGTCATAAGATTTTTAGACTTGAGAATGCTGGCAGCACTAGAAAAGGTCCTAAGTACTATTGGGATTGCATCCCAATGTATTCTTTAATTAAAAGATCGAGCTCATCGTAGGAACGTCACTGCCATCGATTATAAAATATCTCTGTTTTCTGCTTCGATACCATAGAAATAGGAAGTTAATAATCAAAGATTGATCCATCATCTTTATTTTTTTTCAAAATCGTCCGTAAAATATAGTTTAACCATTTTTTCTGTCAAAAACAGCTTCACTTTGGAATTTTTTCTAAACATACAAACATCTAAACTTTAAAAAATTCTGGCTTTGTAATGTATGTAGATAGGTCATTAAATAATATATAGTATATTTTTTCATTCAAGTATGTTGAAAAACATGTGAGTAGATAGTTTTCAAATGTGACCCCTTACTTTGTAAAATTGATTGTTTTGTTTTTTAGAATTCTGGTTATCGCTCAAGTGCTCGAAAGAAAATACGGTACAAAAATCATGTTTTTCCTTTTTACATTGGACACAGTGTTCTATCCACAGTCTTCTTTTTTCAGCCAGTGCTCAACAAAATTCCCAGGGTGACATTTTTCGCCATTATAAAAGATATCTCAAGTCCTTTCATTTGTAGAAAGCATTTCAATAAATCGCACATTGGTTCTTTGATATTTTTTCAAAGCGTGTCGTCATATTTTTAGTAATATCTTGACTCGGCCCCGTACTAATGACTTACTTACATCAAGTTATGTGCGGATTTATTACACTCACTCTAAAATGGTGAAGGGTTTTCTCGAGATTTCTCACCATCGTGAGGATATCCGCATGTTCAAGAACCTAAAAATTCGAGGACATGTGACATCCAAGCCGCACTGGGCCCGCGTGGTGGATTAAATGGTCACGAGCGCAATGCTGTGCCACGCAGACCTTTGTGTTTAAAAGTTCTGAGTAGCACCGCAATTGTCATAATAATATATTTAATTCAGGCAACAATTAAACATCGTAGCAGGCGTTATGCTTACCATGAGGCAAACGAGTGGCTTGTCTATTCAATAGTATACAAAAAAAATTGTTACTTCTATGTTTTCACAGTCTTTTATCTAAATGTTATTTTATTTCACAATACTGGTTGTGGATAATACTTGGCTACGTATATTACATTTATCACTATCTTTTTATACAACTTATTGATGGCAAATTGGAATATTAAACAATTGATTCTGGTTATTTCACAGGAGCCAAGTTAGGAAAATGTAGGACTTTACCTACATCAGCTGTCAAAAAACCTATCAGTAGGGACGGGACAAAAATCACTCTAGACATAGGCTTTCGGGACTTTTCTAGCCATTGAAACGATTTTTGTGGCAGGCAAGTGGCGGTTTGACATAAGGTAATCTCTGTCAGGTGTCTAACATCCAAGCTGAATTTTGGGTTTGGAACTGGGTGGTTGAAATACAGAACCATGCTTAAATAATTCACTCCACGTCAAACGTTCAAAAAATGACACAAAAACACGTAATTACATATAGATGAAAAATAAACAACACAAGCCCATTCTCTGGTAAAAAAAACAATTTTATACAGGGTGAGTGTATTGATATGTTATCTCGGAAGGGGGTGGTTAGGACCATGGTTGTCGACAAATTGTGAGTACCTCCGTTGGAAATACGTCATTCATAATTTTTCTACAAAGAAATAAAACTAGTTCAATGGTGAAATTTCTGGATTTTTTTCTAACTTGACTTGACTTCTAATCAACATCATCACTTAACAAAGTAAACATAGTTCAAGTGAATCAGCTGACCGGACGTTCTGCAGTAGAATTTTAACGTAAATTTTAAATCCCTTTCCTTCAATGAAAAATATGACTTCCAGAAACTCGTAAAACAAATGGTGTTACCTCCAGAGCAGATTAACTGCCTTTAGGGGTAACATGTCAATTTAAACTCAAAATATAGCTATTTTTACTTTTAATTATTAAATAACCAATAGCACGGTACCTACTTTAAAAAAACTTGATTCTATAAACAATTTCCACTACACAAGGTACCATTCAATAGCTTAGGTTATCTATTAGCTTACATAGATGCAAGTTCCCCAAATAGACCCGGGTATATTTTAGGCTAATTCTCCCCAGTTTACAACGTGCAGTTAAATTCAACACGGTGGCAGTTTAGAACTATTCGCGAGTACTTTGGCGACGGTGAAACTGCTAAAGTCTGAAAATTGGTGTATAATTTGCTTTTATTAACGAAGAATAGGTATACTTCATTTTGGCACTGCTGGTGCTTTGTTAGTTGGTTAAGTGATAAATTGTGTGTGTTTGTTGAAATGATACTTTTTTGACCTATTAAAAAACAAAACACTATCTCGCTTGATCTTGAGCAAAGGTCGAAGATATCTAAAGCTAGATTAGGATAGGTTTTTACAGCTATTGGTGCTTACCGACAATTTTTAACTTGGTTTTGGTTGCTAGGCAAAGAGTAGATCTGCAAGAAAAAGAACGAAATTTACCGACGTAGCTCTCAAAGTTAGCAGGTTGAAATGGCAATGGGCAGGCCACATCGCTCGCAGAACCGATAACCGATGGGGAAGAAAGGTTCTCGAGTGGCGACCACGAACCAGAAGACGTAGTGTAGACTGGCCCCCCGCAAGATGGGCCGACGATCTTGTCAGAACCGCAGGGAACCGTTGGATGCAAGAGGCGAGTACCCGATCCAACTGGCGTTCTATGGGGGATGCATATGTTCAGCAGTGGATGTCTTCCGGCTGATGGTGACGATGGGCTAGCCAGCGGGATTACTATTTTATTTGGCTATAAACTTTAATTTCTAAATAAAATTAAGTATGGTTTTATTTTCTTAGTGTTCACCTAGCTAGGTAGTGGTAGTTTAGTAGTGGTAACTAGCTAGTTACCACTACTAAAATGAAAATGTATTATTGAAATGAAACTACGTCAAAATGCATTTTCCGGGAAATCTGGCGACATTTCTGCGCAAATAGCACCTAACAAGGTAGGGTCAGTCATAAACATGAGCAAATATTTGGAAACCGTTCTTACCATACTACCATTGGAATAGAGGTGATTATGGATTTGCAAGAGCTAGCATCGACAAAGTTATTCAAGCAGTAAAATCGCTCTAAGTCCTATTGACAGAGGGCTGATTTTAGCGTTTTGAAAACAATTTTGGTTGTAATCACCGAAAAGCATTTTCTTTCAGTTGATATGAACTTTATTACTGTTGTTTTAAGGGTGATTTTGGGTTGTTTCGGAGCAGTTTTGATTGTATTCCCATTTGCAATGCTATTTCATGGTACAAACATGTTTTGCTTGTATCGTACGATTTATGAGTTACACTTCGCGTTCTAAAATCTGGGCTAATTAACGATGTGTTTGTTACACAAAATTTCACTTGGTGGGAGTCATTTCATTACAGCGATGTTAGCTTGGGTGTGTTTTCCCAGAGTATCAATAGGACTACACCATCTATTCCGGTGGTGCCGTAAGGGGCACATTTGCATGTCCCATGCTCAAACCATGAATAAACTACGACAACTCAAATTTACGACCACTACTCAAAAAAAAGGTTCACAACCTCTGCGTGTTCAGTGCAGAAGCCGCGGTAAATACGCGTAAGTGAAGTGTAGGTCTCTTTGAGCCCAGGCATGGCTTCAAGGGAATGAAAAAGACAGCAATACCTGACCGTATCGCTATTCTTGTCTGTTCCTTGGTTTTACTTCAAGCCGCGCGTGAGACTATAATACCTCGCAATCCATGTTAGTTGTTTCATTTGGGGTCGGCGTAGTAAGTATATTTTAAGCATATTTTTAATAAGCATATTTTTAGTAATAGGTTAGGTTTAAGGATATTGCTAAGAGACCAAAGAAAAGGTGGAGAGTAAAAGAAGTTATTCTTTTACTCTCCACCTTTTCTTTGGTCTTCCTTTTCCGTTTCTGAAAATTTATATTCATGACTCTCTTAGCAATATCCTTAAACCTAACCTATTACTAAAAATATTAAAAAAAAACTTTGATTATTGTACCAAAAATTATGAAGCTAAATCTTATTATCTGCGAAGTTTGGCTGCATATTCATCAAAAATGCCTCAAAAATTTCCAATGTAATCCCAAAAACAAAGCCTCCATTATCAACCAGAAGCTCTCCAAATAATGAGACTGTCCTTCATGTCAATCAAATACCGAATAAATCTAGCAAGGAACCGGAACAAAATAGGATTTCGACTAAAATTCTCCATTAATAAGCGAAGAGCTTGGTTTTATGGGTTGTCATACCCTATTATTGTCTTGGCGTAACATTAAGCTCTTTGGAATCTTTCAGTTTGCATCCAAACGGACCACTAATTAATAATGGTTCTATTTTGAGGTATTAGAAGTGAGAAAACAAAAGTACTGACCAAAAATTGCGCGCAAGTTTTTTAAATGTTTCCTTCCGTACTATAATAAATCCGAAAGTGGGTTTGTTGGTGTGTTGGTTTGTTCTTATTTCACGTAGCAACGGTGCAACGTAACAACCAGATTTTTTACATAGTTTATGGATCGGAGAGTAATATAGGCAAATGCACTGTTCCTGATATGAGAATCGCTACAGGGGTGAACTGGCAAATTTTAAATTTAGGATCCAAATAGCTTCTGCCCGCGGTTTTGACTCACCTTCCCACAGGAACCGTGCATTTTCCGGGATAATAGCCTATGTTACTCTCCGGTCCCTAAACTATATCTATGCCAAAATCACGTCGATCCGTTGTTCCGTTGCTGCGTGAAAGAAGGACAAACCAACAAACACACTTTCGCATTTATAATAATTATTAATAATAATAAAGTAGGATTAAAGTCACACTAGTTTTTTTTGTCACTGTTGCTGAGTAATTTGTCAAAAGAGGCACGCAGGTGGGTTATCAATGGAAAACTAGTTTTTTTAAACGCATGTACTGCACACATTTGTCTAAATAAAGGCTTTTGTAATTATTATTTATAATTCTTTATTTGCCTTTATTATAGACAGGTCAGCGACATCACTGCCATGGTCACACGAGCGCAATACCTGTACCAAATGAATAAAAAGTAACAACCATATAATTTCAAAGCGGTGTTTCAATAACCTTAACGAATCTATGCTACATCATCACAATAGCTATTTGTAACGCTGGTTAACAGATTTAGTCAGTGTATCCAAGATTTATAGCCACCTGAACGAGGGCACGGATGTGCGGGCAGCCTTTATTATTTCCCGATGGTTACAATAAATCATCTCTCGATAAATTCACGATACACTCACCTGGTGAGTAAAGCGGTTGTGTTTATACCCTGGAAAATATTACACGGTATGTATTTAGGTCTTAGTAATGAATTTAGAAAATATTTAGTTTTAAATTATTCTTACATGTGACTCCTGATGTTAAGCGACGATGCGGTCGACGTTGCGGTTGTATGTAGAAAATAGTAATTTGTTAGTGGGAGGACTAACTCTTCTGCGAGTGTCCGTCTGGGTTGTTACCACCGCTTTGCTCGTGAAGTCAGCCGCCAAGCAGTAGTGTGCAAGCATTACTGTGTTCCGGTTTGATGAGCAGAGTATCCAGTGAAATTACTGGGCTTATGAGACTTAATACCTAATGTCTCAGAGTAACGAGCGCATTGCAGTGCCGCGCAGGTCTTTGTGTTTCAAAGTTCTGGGTAGCACTGCAATTGTTATGGGCCGGCGTTATGCTTACCATCAGGCAAACGACCAGCTCGTCTCGTTACCAAACAAAATAAAAAAAAAATAATAAGCCTGGCATGTTTCAATCTATGTGTTAGTTCATTATACTAGATTTCACGTATATGGTGTTTTCAATCCGACAACTCGGGAGTGTCGCCAACTCCCACAGGTTGAAGTCGAGCGCAATGCAGTGCGGCACAGACCTTTGTGTTTAAAAGTTCTGAGTGGCACTTCAATGGGCCGGCGTTATGCTAACCATCAGGCAAACAACCAGCTCGTCTGCAACTGCAAAAGCAAAGCGGTGGTGCCAAGGAGGATAGGCTGTGGGTGGTATCAACCCAGACGAACACTCGCAGAAGAGTTAGTCCTACCACCTAGTAATTAGTCCTACCATCTAATAGTTATTCCTACCACCTGGTACCACTCTTTAATATAAAAGAGGTCACAAAACTCATATTTCCTTCTCAATTAATTGAGTAAAGTACCTATCGAAATTACACCATAGTACGTTTTACATAGTAAAAATATCCGAAACCAATATTTTTACCATTTAACTCGACGGTCTGACTTTTATACCAATTTAAACTGGAATTCATACGAATAAAAAATATTTCTGACCCTGATATCATTTTTAATTGAAGTAATAAATTTTTCGCGCGAAATTGTTTACCGCGCCAGTAAAATAAAACTTCTAGGCTGGGTATAGCTGAATTAATTTGGCCATATCAATTTTATAGGTCATATTAATAAAATTTTATGATATTGTCAATTTTGCTACGTTGATTGCTCCAATTGTCGATACGTAAGTCGATTGGTAAAATCCAGTGAATTTGATTAAGATTTTATTCAAATTAAATCTTTAAGCTCAATAGCTTAACATTTGAGCACCTTATCACCTCATTGATACGGCCGAAAATCGTGAGTATTATGCTAAGATAGCTTCGTCTGGCTCCCAAGCTTAGAACACGCTGATTGGTGCTTAGATGAACATTATAAAAATGCCTTATCACTAAGTAATAGCAAAAATATGTTTATAATAATCCAGGCTTTGAGTTACAGTGACTCATGAGTCTCAAGTGATAAGATTATATAAAGTGAGTAATTTATAGTTTCAATTCCGCGATACGGATTTCCGCAAAGTAACGCCTGATTCCATCAAAAGTCTCAAGTGACTTGGATAGAAAGAAAGAAAGAAAGAAAGAAAGAAAGAAAGAAAGAAAGAAAGAAAATACATTTATTTCCGGACAACACAACATCACATCAGATAACATATAACACAACAGAAAACAATAAACAATGTAATGTTGTGATGTCAGGAAAAGGTTCCGACTCAGCACCTAACTAAGGTCAAAGACCCTAGTCACTGATTTTCAGTCGGAACCCATCATGACATCACGAACGTAAGGACGACGAAAAAACAACTAAAACACTATAAAATAACAACAATCAAATAACTAAAATAATACAATTAATTTAAAAAAAAAAACCAGTGAAAATAAATAAAGTATGTACAAAATCGCAGAAGAGTTAGTCCTATCATCTGTAGGTACTGCCAACTTAACATTAATGGGTCTTAACAGAGGGCTATATGAGCAACTTAAAATTGAACGCGTTGCAAATGCGAATCTTTTGACATTTTGCAACCGATTGTATAACAGTTGCTTTCTGCCAACTTTCCGCTATACAGTCACAGAACAGAGGATCTAGTCTCAACAACGATATAATCTTTACGATATGTTATTGTTCCGAATATATCCAACTAACCCTACAACAAATCTTTTTACGGTTCCGTACCTCGAAAAGGAAAAAGGAAACCTTGTAGTCCCACTTCGTTGTCCATCTGTCTGTCTGTCTGTCAAGACCGGGAATAAAAAAGTATATTATATACTAGCTGCTGCCCGCGGTTTCACCCACGCGGAGATATTAGATTTCAAGTTTTTTATATTTTTGCGCGGAACCCTAATTCTTTTTCTAAAACAAAAGTAGCCAAAAGTACAAGTACAAAAGTAGTAGGAGTAACTTAACTCCTTGTAACATCAGGTTTCTGCCAGTGAAAGTCCCGTCAAAATCAGCCTAACCGTTTCGGAGATTATCCGGACCAAACAGACAGACAGACAATAATTTTAAAAATGGTTGTATTGCTATAGGTACCGTATATACTTTCATATGCATTTGGTAAAAAGCTGTTATTTTGATATTACAAACAGACACTTCAATTTTATTTATTTGTATAGATAGGTTGACCTAGTACCCGTATACCTAGAATCATGAAATATAACAAGCAATGTCTTATAGCACAAGAAAAGATTATTATACTCGTAGTACGGATCTAGTGACGAATAAATGTTTTTTCTTTCGTCGATTTTGCGAGTAGACCTTCTTTCTAGCATTCATGTTTCATAATATGATTATTTTGTAGTAAGCTACCGCATTGGAAATTACTTATCCATTTGGCTTCTTTCCCATTCGCAACGTAATCTTCCTCACATCGCCATATTCCCTTACAGGCTCATTCCAGTAATAACTGGTAATAACTGAATTCTTGTAATGAGAAATCTTTGGATTTCCGCGAACAATAGCCGGATCCTAATCATTGTGTCATTATGAACAATCCTTTATTCACGATTCCTTATCTGATATACGGTTTGGAAGAGTTGAAGATAATATAATAATCTATACAAATAAATAAAATTGAAGTGTCTGTTTGTAACATCAAAATAACAGCTTTTTTTAACCGGGCTAAATGCCTTTATTAACCAACTAATACATAAATAAACACTACATCTAATCTAGCTAGCTACAAAAACAGTTGGATAATCTACAAGCCCTAGTAGGCCTATAGATAATCCAAATGTTCTAGCCCACTACCAGTTGGAAGTGTACCCAGCATGCTGGCGGCATTGCTAATAACAGCTTTTAACCAAATGCATATGAAAGTATATACGTACCTATAACAGAACAACCATTTTTTAATTTTTTGTCTTTCTATCTGTTTGTTTCAGGTAATCTCCGAAATGGCTGGTCCGATTTTGACGGGACTTTCACCAACCCCTCCCTATAACCTAACCCTACTTCAATGTTCTGAGTGACATTGCAATTGGGATGTTGCATGAAACACAAAATACATCACTTCTGTCGCTATACAGTTTTAAGAAGATTACATTAACACAATAAAAATGAAATTCACAAAATAAATAGAATTTCCACAAACATACGGCATCGAAAAGTTTCCCAAATTCACAATTTTTTTTTATCATCCATTTGCAATTTAATTGACACCACAAAAATGTAAAGAATCTGTATTCTTTACATTTTTACGAATAAAAAATGTATGACAACTTAAACTTAAACACAGTTTTTCACGGCCAAATCAACAAAATGTACAGCTTTACGGACCGCGTAGAACAAGTGACGTCAGATGTTCTGTCCAATTTGTATACGGCATTTTAGCGTTCAGTAGATACGCCTGACATTGACTCTCACTTTTGACGTTTCTAGCGTCCAATTTCCTGTTTTATTGGAAATAGACATTTGGTTCTCATGAGAAAAAAAATTGATTGACATTATATAAAAATGGAGTCAACATCCCTATTGTTATGAGTTAGCGTTAGGCTTATCAGGCAATAGTCTCACTAGTTTAGGTTACCCATGATTATAAAAAAAATATTATTATTGGCAAACATGAATACCATTCTTCAGCCCCGTATGTCATTCGTAATCCTTTCTTTCTAATTATGAACGATGCTTCTCTAAGCTACTAAACATATCTATAAGTACGCAAAGATCTTCAAGGACTCGTTTAAAAAAACTTAATACGAAGGAAATTATTGTGTACTTATATTTATAAATAAAAACGTTAAGTGGAAACAAGAATAGAAGGAAAAACAGGGCAATTGCGAGTAGAGCTCGCGCGGAGACGGTTCCATATGTTTATCCTAAGAAAAATATAGTTGAAAAATTTGTTCTCCTATACATTCCAACTGCAAATGCAAGTTTAAACGCACGATGTTGACAGATTTACCTTTTTATTAGACCTTAGATTTCATATTGGTTTTTCTGTAATCTTTAAGTAAAGAACTAATTTTCTGTTTTATTTTTTCCAAAATTTTTTGCTCTCTAATTTCGGATGCAAGAGGCCTAAATTTTTGATAAGTTTTATTATACCTAGGTATTAAATATTTTTTCATCACTAGCGCTCGGTAACTGGGTCATTGTTTGCTCAAAATGCGACAGAAAATACCACTTTGCCTCCTAGGGAGGTAAAGTAATTTAAAAACCGAACTAGTCACATGTCAAAAAATACCTTTTACTTACTAACTTTTTACTCTATGAAATGATGTTATCAACTATATAAAACCTCTGTGGTGTGAGTCTGCTTTGCTAATTTTTGTGGCGGGAAATTTAAAACGAAATATTTTTGAATACGAAATATGATAAACAGATTTTTCTGAAGATTTGTTTTTGTTTTACCTTACACTTGTGATGAAAATTAGATTATTTACACACATGAATAGATAAAATTTTACACCCTGAACCTATTATAATCAAAACAATTAACCAAACTATATCTTGTATCATCTACATCCCTTGAGTAACGATCAACTATTAATGACTCATAAAATTAAAAATCTTAAAAGTAACATTGCATCCCACGCACTCTCACTGAAAAGAGAACTTTAAATTCAGAATCCTTTATTCATAATGCGCCCCAAGAGAGCTCATGAAAGTTGCATGACAGCAAATGCTTCAAACTAATTACGTAGGTACATAACATGAAAAAAGAAATGTTATTTATCTGCCAACGCCCAACAAACTTTAACAGAAACACAGAAATAGGTATTTTATACCACATAAACATCGTCACATAAAAAGTGGAATGATTCGTATCGCTTCAGGGACATCAATTCAAGTTTTCAACTATTAATGACTCATAAAATTAAAAATCTTAAAAGTAACATTGCATCCCACGCACTCTCACTGCAAAGAGAACTTTAAATTCAGAATCCTTTATTCATAATGCGCCCCAAGAGAGCTCATGAAAGTTGCATGACAGCAAATACTTCAAACTAATTACGTAGGTATATAACATCAAAAAAGAAATGTTATTTGTCTGCCAACGCCCTACAAACTTTAACAGAAACACAGAAATAGGTATTTTATACCACATAAACATCGTCACATAAAAAGTGGAATGATTCGTATCGCTTCAGGGACATCAATTCAACTTTTTAAATTAAAGCAAGCAGAGACACCCGGGGCCTTAGGCCGTGGTAAACGGGAGATACGGCAACATGTGAAATGAAGCGTGGAGTTGACTTCTCGAGTCGACCTTGACTTCTCGCTTCAATAGTGGATGTATGCATAGTGCATGTATGGACAGTTTACTTTTAGTTTGCATTAAGCTATCTTATACAGGTATTTTTTTATAAATACCAGCTCAGGTCCCAGGTTTTGCCCATGTGGAGACCCAGGAACTATGCATATTATATATATATTATATATATTATATATATATATATATTATACGCCGCCCCATTGTCCGTGGAAGCGACGCGGGCTCTATACGACGCACTGGTGCGAAGTATTTTGGAGACGAACGCTGTAGTGTGGAGCCCACATGAGTATAAATATATTCTCATGCTGGAGCAAATCCAAAAAAAGTTTTTGCGCCACCTATACAAAAAGAGCTACTATTACTACCCGTATTTGTATCCTACTCTCTTTCTTCAAGGGCAGCTAGGATACGAATCATTAGAAAATAGAAGGTTGGTTGCACTAGCTAAGTTTACTCTTGGGTTATTAAGAAACGAAATAGACTGTGTGGCTCTCGTGGGGGTTTTCATGAGACTATATGTACCCAACACGCAAACGATGTCTCGCTTGCGGGCGCGCATGCCGTGCGTGCTGGCGCGCGCAGCAGGCCGCACGGCCCAGCACCGGCAGAGCCCGGCGGAGCGCGCGCGCACGCTGTTAAATGCCGTACTCGCCACAGCACCGCATTGTGACTTGTTCGCGAGCGGAATGGCATGTATGATCAATGAGTGCAAGAGAATGAGTGAAATGAATGCGAGAGAATCCAGTGTGAATGCCTAGGGTTATAGTAATTAAGTTTTATAATATAATAATTATAATATAATAATAAATTAATATAATGTAGTGATGACAAACTTGATGTAAGTAATTGTATACGACTGAATAATAATTTTATTATATCTATATGACATATTTGTAATGCTTTGGTGTATACTGTTATGTTACAAATGAAATGAATAAATGAATTGAAATTGAAATTGAAATTGAAATATTTTTAGACAAAAAAGTAGTATACGTTACACTCAGGTATATAAACTATCACTATAAAAAAAAATGTAGGTTGATCTGTTGTTCCGTTGCTGTTGTGAAAGAAGAGCAGATCAATAAACCAAAATAGACACTTTTGCATTCATAACAGTAAGTGTTGTAAGGCTTCATATTTTTAACATCATTTAGCAATTCTAATGATGGCCAGTTCCGCTGACGAACAGTTGGGAAAATTTGTCTATAACCACCTTTGATAACAGTAACTGCCCTAAAAGTATACAAATAAAAAATATAACTAAAAAAACACTCTTCCACCCTTCATCATCAGAACATCAGAACCAAGTACTCGTACAATCTATTGGACTCGTCAAAACGAATCATATGAGCTCAAAAACTTGAAGGGTTAACTTATAGCCACTCTACCACTGGCTCCATCACCAGATCAGCTCCATGATATCAAATTATTGTATTTTAATCCAAACTACGTATAAATACAAAGTTTTATTTCAATATAACCATTAGAAGCAGGTTAAAATTGGCTTCCTAGATTCCATTACAGCTAGTTACAAGTGAAAAAGTTGTAAGTACAAAAACACAAGGATTCAATGCCACCTCTCTTATTTTATATTATCCCTGTCCAGGATAAATGTGGAATGAAAGAAACACACTTGGACAACTTTGGACAACAATCCCCAATTTGAATTCGGAGGCATTTCGTCGTTTTTGGACGTATTACGTTATTTGAGACGTCTTATTTTTAGGTTATATTTGGATGACAGAGGGATGAAATAGGATCTTTTTACATTATACTAGCTGTTGCCTGCTGCTTTACCTGCGTGGAGATTTCCACAGGAACCAGACATTTTTCCGGTACAAAATCTTGCGTGCTTCCACCGGCATCTTTACCATATTATTTAAATTAAAAGTCAATATATCGCAAGGATAAAAATGTTGTTTTCAACAATGTAATCCAGAATACCAGTTTTCGCCAATACAAACCGATATCGGTGGGAAATATTCAAATAGAGAGATATATTTTTGATAGGATTGGTTGAAATATTGAATAAACGAATAATAAAGATCATCATCGGTAGCCTTTCGGAACATACTATAAACGCAAACTCAGGTTGTATAGATGATATCTCTCCTGACCTTAACAAACGTTTTGCTTCCACCTTCATTATATGGGCTAAGCAGTGGAATTCTTTGTCAGCTTCTGTGTTTCCCATAGCTATAAATAATCTAGGAGTTTTCAAGACGAGAGATCATTTTTTTACTATTGCAACTTTTAACACTTGATTGATCGATAACGGTGAATAAAAGTCTGTTTAGTATAAAAAAACATTTTGAATTTGGAACAAGCACGAATTATACGAATTGTGCTCAAAAAGAAAAATTAAATATACGTGCTGAACGTACATATAGGCTGGCTGACTGAAGCTACATATTACTGATCTGTGGCTATTCGAAGAAAAAATATCCCGCCAATTTTAGTTAGTTTCTTTTCTGTCATCGTAGTTGTTTTGTGTCTTTGGAAAATAGTATTTATTCTCTTTGATAAAAAATTCTAGTAGTATTTATATTGTCGCAGTCAAAAGAGTATAGAAGCAGCAAAAAGTAGAGTAAACCCTCGAAATTAAATTCCCTTTTTCCATTTCTTATTATACGAGTATAATCTAGTATATTTTATAATTTCGTAGGTAGCTATCACAGTTCATGAATTAATTTTCTATCTGTACCTAAATAAATCAGTAGAGAATGTTTTCTATTTCATTAATTTTTATCGTTCAATAAATTTAGTACTATGTCTGGCAAAGTTCTCTGAATGTAAAGTACAGCGCATTTATCCGTAAACTGGATTTAAAAAATTACGATTATTTTTACTTAAGTAAATATTTTATTTTTTACTAAATATTTTTATTTCAAGATAGGTAAAATATCTATTAGTATAAGTGTTAATGTGACATGTTTATTCAAGTCACTGCAAAAAATAAGATAATTATGATTATGATCTACCTAACGCTACTCTATTATGTCGAAAAAATGTTTTTTTATGAGTTAAAAAAGTCGAAATAAGGATTACTTTCCCATGCACGCATCTTTCTTGCCCTTGTGTCATTTCATTTGTGCTCAGGTGTTTCCCACTGTCCCCTGTCAGCCGCCATCATTTCATGCACTTCCAATCCATTCATATTACATTACATAATCCGTCCATCTTTTTCATAAAAGCTAGCATAATAAACAAGCAACCTATTCAACCAGCATCATGCAATGCAATTCTTTGACCACCCGTGACAAAGTTGACTTTATATTTCAGACTTCCTCTCAAAAAACAAGGTTACGAAATTGCAGGTGCCACAAAAACTTGCAATATAGCTACTACACGTGTTACGTGGATAAAATGCAATATCAGATGTATTGCAGCCCCTTGTTGTGGCGTTATGGTGGATCGTAAATCTTAAAGGGTCACCTTAGGGAAACGGTAGCGCTGAGCTAGGGATGGGATAGTGTCGATATTTCTTGTTTAAAATTTTAGTTTATCGACGTTATATGTTCCTGATTCCTGAAAAATTAATTCTAATTAAACAAATTAATTAATTTAATTTTAAGCTTTATTCGTATACCGTCCATATGTTTATAAGGTAGTCATAGAGGCAGAAATCTTACGAAGATACCCAGCTGGTCCCCAGAGTCACCAAGAGGAACCTTCCAGTGCCCCCTAGAAAAGAGCATGTATTGTCATTCCAGAAGCAGCTCATCTAACTTGTCAAAGACGATATACTAATATTATAAAGAGGTAAAGGTTGTTCTCAGTAAGTTCTTTACCGCTAATTTCTAGAACCACTAGTTACTCCGATTCTAAATTTTTTCACTAATAAGGAACTACATTATCCTCAGGGATTATACATTATCCTCAGGGATAGTGTAGCTCGTGGCAATTCTGCGAGCACTTTGGGAAAATTGCCTTATCAAAATTGTATCGACATCTCACTTCCAGTTTTTTCCCAACTCTACACTAGACTAGTTCCGTCATGCCGGGCACAGGCGTCATACCAACACTATATCTACCTGCCTCCAACAGATATTGTAAATTGTTACGCCGACATTTGCTGTTGCCATGTCTATTTATGTTTTGTTAAATTTTGCCATGTCTATTTATGTTTTGTTAAATGTTGGTTTCGCATTTAGAGTTAGGTGGTTGGTTTGACTCCTGAGTACCTATGTATCAATTAGAAAATTTTACACTGGCAATACTTATTGTTGTTCTAGGTGGGGGCGATAAGGCTTGCACTTACGTCATGCTTGGGGTGTATTTTGCATTTCTCCCTGGTAGCATTTACCCAAGCCAGCCCACCAACAAATAAAAATACAACGCGACTATGTTCCGTAATTAAAGTTTTTTTGTTTTAGAGTAGCCGCTCTTTGGGCCACCGAACGACGGCAGTGCACCGTTTGCGCTCATCCACCTTTTTCTGACGCTGTAAAGGTCGCTAGATAAACAGCACGATCCTTCAAAATGTACAGCAAACACAAACGTCACTGTCTTTTTTTCAAAGTTGTACTTTCTCTCCCTTATCCAGTCTGCAGGCCATCATCTTTTCAGACATAAGTAAAACAATCCTGAGATTTATAAAAAAACACATGGTTATTGTCTTCCATTCTGAATCCTACTAGTCCTACTAGTTTTATAATATTATAAATGCGAAAGTGTTTTTGTTGGTTTGTTGGTTTGTCCTTCTTTCACGCAGTAACGGAGCAGCGGATCGACGTGATTTTTGGCATAGATATAGTTTATGGACCGGAGAGTAACATGGTCTACTTTTTGTCCCAGAAAAATGCGCGGTTCCTGTGGGAACGCGGATGAAAACCGCGGACAGAAGCTAGTATCTTCTACATAATATATCTACAAAGCAAATAGCATATTCCCTAACTAATTCAAATAGATAAAGCAGAGTTGAGAGGATTTATTACCTCTAATTCCATACGAAAACATTATTATTCAATCTCCTTTCGAAACTATGTTGGTAGCAGAATCTAAGCGCTTTCACTTGAGAGCTATATTAGGAAAATTCTAGATTTATGTTAATGTACAATATCATGAAAGCAAGTCTTATTACACGACTTAACAAAAAAGGAGCATGTTTTTATTAGGACTCGTGTATGACTGTTTGTGCATGAGTTTCTTTATTCCACCATGACTTTTAAATGCCTGAACAGATTTGGATGTATGGGGTATCGCTAAAATCCTTACATCATCCCATGTCACAGTGGCGAGGGCAGTCGTGTTTTTTATGTAACTATTGTTACATCGACTTGTTTACCCTTAAGTGTTTGTTTTATTGCTACAACCTAAAATCTCAGTAAATAAGTATTAACTTCTCACTCTTATAATTTTTGTTCTTTCAGGATTAGTATCCTTTATGTGTAATAACTGTATTTCTACTAGGACACGTAATTTTTGTTATTTATGTATAACCATCACCTACCAATATTCAAGAATCGATCTTTCACTCAGTGTAATATAAATCTAATTTTTTTTTCTCAATGTTTATCCTCTGGCAGAATTTTGTAAAACTATTTATGTTAATCTGTGAATAGTGTTGTGGGCTGCACTATTGTGAGTTTATTTCGTGTATTTCACAAATTATTATATATAGTTTAGTTGTTTGCTGTTCCTAATAAAATAAAATAAAATAAAAATAACTTTCACCCATACATTAGGGTCCTTGAACGTTCTGGTTCTTCAACATTGTAGTTTCTTCATTGTTGTTTTCTTTTATGGTTTTAAAGCGAGTGAATACGTACCGAATACCACATGCATGAGCGAGTATCTATTACAAAAAATTGCCATCCAGCAAAATATAATTATTTCGCTACCAATAACTCAGATGTGGTTTTTACTAGCTGTTACTCGCGCTTGCACTGCGTGGAGGCATCATGCATTATTCCGAGATAAAAATAGCCTACATCACTTTTCGGTCCATTAACTATGCAAAAAATTACGTCGATTTGTTGCTCCGTTGATGAGTGAAAGAACGAAAAAACAATGAACACATTTTCGGTACGAATAAGAACATACCTAGAGGTAGTATTTAAAGTTGCCCAGTTTGCCCAACCTAAGTTCAAAAAGTATATATTATTTACCAACAATCTAAATTAAATCTTCAGATATCTTATCAGATAAAAAGCTACCTAGATTATAGCCAATAGAAGACACTAGTTAGTCCAGTAACACTCTCAGAGATATCAATCACGCTAGAACGAACAAAAGCGAATGCAATGAACGCGAATACCCTACTTACCTACTCCACAATAGCAGCCCAGTCACATTCAGGATCGTAAAAAATCTTTGAATAAGGCCATTTTTTCCAACGACACAGAAGCGCCATTCAGCTGTCCTGGGAAGGCTATTCTTACCAGTGTTATCACGGGAAACGACCATCACAATTACACTCCCTTTGTTGGGTACCCCCTTAAAATTTTTAGACATCTCTCCTGGAGTAATTACTCCAGAGAATTCTCTGTGGTTATTAAAAAAAGTGTGGCTTGAACTGTCTTTTGCTAATATAAATAACTAGTAATTTAAGATTAGTAACAAAAAGTTTTATTTTTAATAATAGTGGTAGGAATAAATTCTGCTATAATTCTAACTTCCATTGTTCCAAGTTCTTTTTAATTAGGTGGCAAAAAAAATGTATACTAGCAGGTAACGAGAAGAATGGTTTGCCTGATGGTAAGCATAATGCTAGCCTATACCAATTGCAGTGCCAATCAGAACTTGAAACACAAAGGCCTGCACGGCACTGCAGTGCGCTCGTTACCCTGAGTCATTATGTCATAAGCCCAGTAATTTCGGCTACTTGCTCATCAAACCGGAACACAGTAATGCTTGCATATTACTGCTTGGCGGCCGCATACGCGAGCAAAGCGGTACCAACCCAGACGGTCAGCTCGCAGATGCGTTAGTCCTACCACCTAGTAAACCACCTAGTAAGTTATCGCTAATCTATGAAACCACTGACCTGGTTTTATAAAAGTTCTTTCACTTCACTACATTAACCTTGAGTGTTATAGTCTATAGTATACTACCATATAGTATACATACAGGCATGCGAAGCCGAGGGGAATAGCAAGTCTTCAGCAGACGAATAAAAAAAATGATGAACAATAATGACGAACCATTTCAATGCCAATATTAATTTGTTGATTTTTATGTCAACTATGACCATTTTATTGACAAACAACTTACCTAAATTTTATTTCAAAACGTAATTCAAGTTTTCATACAAATAGCTGGAAATTCTTTTATAAACGTTGCGAAATAAATTAAATGCCAAATTTCTCCGAACATTAAGACCATTTAACCAAAATATATTACGAAGCTAGAATATGACATATTCAACATTAATATTAGTCAAGAATAGTTGGCAGGGCCTTTGGAAGGGGGGTCTTTGGGCGGGGTGCTATGCCGGGGAACCTCCACGTGGTGCACCCTGGGTACCCGTCAGCAACATCTCCTGGTTGACCTTTCGGTCCCGGAGGGGTTGCTGACGGGTAGCTGATGCCCCGGCGAGGTGGGCCCCTCCGCGTGTCCCTCTGATTGGGTCAGCAGAGGGCACAGCGGATGGGGCAGAGGGGTTGAGCGGGACCCGAAGGCCGCAGGGAGGGACTAGCGCTCCGGGGACGCTACACAGGACGTGACGAGATAGGGGCGCGCTGTCTCCCAGCGTGGGACCAGGGATTATACCCTAGTATAATATCCCCCCCTGCTCCCGCTGGCAGCGCGCGACCGGACGGGACTTAGGAGGACAGCCCCTCTTATTGGGGGGGCTGGACGAGGAGGGGCGCGCTGATTAGCGCGCCAAATATTACCGGACGTGACAGGAGGAGGACAGCCCCTCTTATTGGGGGGGCTGTACGAGGAGGGGCGCGCTGACTACCGGCGTGGGACCAGGGGGATACCTTTTTGGGTATGCCCCCCTGCTCCCGCCGGCAGCGCGCCAAATATCGGACGAGACACAGAAGGAAGAAGCCCCTCGCCCTGATTGGCCATAATCGGGGTGGGGGCAACATCGGACTCGACATCAGAGGGGGGGTCTGACGGCCCCCCTCTGCACCGGACTGAGACGAGGTGGAGCGCGCGGCCGTGCTTTTGCGACCGCGCGCCACTGACGGTGCTCTCATGAGCACGGAGACGGGGGCGCGGTCTAACCCCTCCGTCTCCACCGGGAGGACCTGGGGCGTCGGATGCGGGGGCATTCGGCGTCCCTCACCTGCGTATAGGTAGGGTCCTCCCGAGGCGGAGGCGATGCGCTTGCGTTGGGTGCATCGCCTGGCCGTGCGGGGGAGAGGTGCTCTCCCCGCGAGGCGGGTCCGCCCTGGGGGGCGGACGACGGCTGACGGGGTCTTGTGCGGAGTGCGAAAGCGGAACCGCGACCCCGTCCAAAAGCTGAGCCGGAAAACGTCCCAGGGTTTTTTAGTGGGTAGGACGGCTGCGCGTGGGCGAGCGTGAGTCCCACACTCTCTCCGTAGCCCCCCCCGGGGCGCGGAGGGGTAAGCTCGCAAAGGAGTTTTTCCCTGGGAAAAAAAAAAAAAAAAAAAAAAAAAAAAAAAAAGGGGGGTCTTTGGGCTCTTATGATAAGGTATACTACGTGAGTTTAAATTGGAATGTTATCCAGAAAAGGCGTCAATGTGGAGGTCAACATTTGTTGCACGTGTTTTTGAAATTTAGAATTTTTCATTGAAGAAAAGTTATTTAAAGTTTACGTTTAAATTCTACTACAGAACTTCCAGGCAGCCCTAGATCAGCTGATTCACTTGCAACTATGCTGACTTTTATAAATAATAACGCTGATTAGAAGAGACTAAAAAAATTCAGAAAATGCTACGCACTTCCGGTTTGAAGTCTTTTTCTTTTTTGGAAATTTTGAATGACGTTTTCAAGGGAGGTTCTCACAACTTGTGGACAACCATGGTCCTAATTACCCCCTTCCGGGGGGTAATTAGGTCCATGCCAAATACCAATTAAAACTCAGCTTGTATAAGAGAAATTATTTTTTTTACAGGTTTTACCATTATTTTTACACTTTTATTTTAAACACTATATTATCTTTAGTTTAACTCCCCCACACCGATAGTCCTTGCTACAGCTCTGCTCGTCAGAACTGTTTGTATCGTGGGAATTAGGACTCCATGTGGTAATAGATTTTAGTTTACCTAGAATTAATTACTGTGAAATGATTTAAAGGAAAGGCGTTCTCACGTGAGAATACTATAGTGGAATATAATTCAAAAGGTAGAATGACCGAATGTGGAGATAAGACAATAATTAGTAGTCTGTGAAGACTAACTAAGACAGTGCGGGATTGAAAAGATGTGACTGTATGTGACTAAGCAAGGAACGATGTACTTTCAAGACGTTTTTTATGTCGAACTAGCACACAGTCACTTGTATGGCACACGGAGGTCCTTAGTTTTGGGATGGTAGGAGCAGGGGTTCTCAGCCCCAATTCTACTAAACAAATGGTTTAAAAAAGACAATGGTTTCGTTGCAAAAGCATAATTTTAGTCTAAGAGTGTATATATAGTTAAATACTATGGCACTATCTAAATCAGTAATTACTCTTAAAGGACGTTTAAATAAAGGTAAAGTAAATCTGTTTCGAATTATAGTTATTGTAAATTATTTATATAAACTGATATTAAAAAAACAATAACCTCTGGTTCTGACTTATCACACACAGCACATAGTCCACAATCAGGATATTTCCCAATGGACGATAATTTATGATGTAATGTATGTACATTACACCGCCCTCAACTGTTTAAATTACCCTGTTTACTGATACCGTGATATTTTCGTAATAACTAGAGATGGATTGGATGATTGTTAAGCCGGATAAAATTCGTTGTGTTTACTAACGACTAGCTGTGCCCCATGTCGCGCAAAACGCGAATCGCTATGTAAAAGCTGTAAATGTCAGCCCTTGCACAAATGTCAGTGTCAAAGTCAAGCCGGCACTTTATGCATGGTAATGTTCTAAACATGAAGCGTACAAATTCTAGGGTAATAGCTTAGGCTTCACCCAAGTTGGAGTGTGATGAATAAGCACACTGGCTGCTGGTCGACTATAGTTGGAGCAACCGAGGCAGGACTATGGGGATGGTGGAGGTCCTCGTGGGGGTAACCCCCCCACGTCCGGCCGGTTCCAAGGAAGGGGCAAAAGACCCGAACAGGGCTACTGGGCAGGCCAGACCCTGATGGATAAGTTGGCACCGGGACACAGGCAGACTGTGTTCAGACCGGAGGTAGTCGACCAGAGCCAAGTTAGTCGTTGGGACTAACCATTAGTGAGAGTAGATGGCAAAGCCATCAGTGATAGTAGATGGGAAAGCCATCAGTGAGAGTATATGGCCAAGCCATTATTATTAATAGGGAGAGGCACATAGTATATATATCTCTCTCTCCTGAGTAGATTCATAAATAGCGAAGCAGATAACTAGTTCTTTTATAGACATACTTAAATAAACTATTGATACCTTTTGTTACCCTAATTCTGTATATTAGAATCTTGGCATTATGCAATATGAATTACGGAAGGGGCGACACCCCACGGCTTCATTTACGTAATAATAGTAGTCTAAGTTACTCCTTATATCAGCCAGTGAAAGTCTCGTCAAAGTCGGTCCAGACAATTCGGAGATTAGCCGACACAAACCGAGAGATAAAAATTTAAAACTATAGTGTTATAAGTTGTTGCTTTACACAGTAATGTTTGCACATTTCTGCTTGGCGGCAGACTTCTCGAGCAAAGCGGTGGTACCATCCCAGACGGAGTCACGCAGAAGAGTAGTCCTACCACCTAGTTAACATAAATCTTAAAACTAAAAGATTGGAACTAGCAGTATTTAAAAAAGTAGGTAAAAAGTAGTCGGATGTTAACTTTTGGATGGTCACAATTTCCATTGGCATCTCTATTTGATATTTTCATAATAATAATCTTTGATTTTAACGTCCAAATATTGAAAATATTTCGTATAAAATTGTTATTTCACAGGATAGCAATTATTACACACACCTCTGAAATGTGGTCGTTTGAGTTTGACGTTTTCGTAGAATATTATTATCATTTATTTATTAAAGGACCACGTACAAATGATAAATACAGATAAGTACATAAAAGTTTCAAATTACAGCCAATAATTATAGGTCTCGTTCTTTGTTGAACATTTTGAAAGAGACACAAAAGAAAAATAAAATTAAAACATGCATGTGTGTATCCGTGAGTCCGAGTCTGTGTGCGGATGTGTGTATGTGATGTGTGTATATGTGCATGTGTGTATATGTGCATGTGTGTAAATGGAAGGCCATCATAATCATTATCAGCCAAAAGATGTACACTGCTGAAGATTGGAATTTAATGGCTACTCGTCGTTTTCATCCACCAGCAGAATATTATACAATAAACAAATGGTTAATTAGTTAATATCTTATTTATCTTTCTTACGAAGATGAAGCGTGAATATTGTGATAATTAAAAAAATGTTATGTAATGCGCAGCATCAGGCAAACAACCCACTCGTCTCGATACCCAATAGAATAAAAAAAAATTAAAAAACACTGACTTTTTAGTACCCAAACGGAACAACTCTTTTATCGAATGTTGCGAGTACCAAAGTCTGGTCGTAAAGTATTGTAGTAGCTTTATATTCTCTTTGGATTCGACCTATAGCTATTCGATAACTTTTGTCGGTTGTATCAAGGCTCGATAAATTATATAAAACATCGATAAAACCCACTTTATCGATTTGAACTGACAATTTTATCGATCGAAAAGATCCGTACTTGCGCTGCTGTTCAGGCATTTAAAATATATGGTGGAATAAAGAAACCCACATTCATAAATGAACCCAGAAAAAATTACACACCTTATTTGGACAGTCGTGTACAGTTGTACACAGCCAAGCAATTTTTCTTTACGTTAGAGTTATATTATTACACGTCATGTGAAAACTTTAAACTAGGTTAGTAAACACGAGCTGCGTTAAAATATTAGGTACGTCGTGTACAGGTGCCGTTAATTAAAGGAAAAATCACGGTTTCCGTGACACGGCGTTAAGTCGAGTTTTTCAATTAATTTCTTAACGCTTGATGAGGTTAGCTTTTTAATTTATAATTTGCTGTTGAGGTGACGATAAAATGTGTGTTTTGGCTATTAATTATTTGGAAGTTAAAATTAAACCATAACCGTGTTACCACAAAAAATACTTTTAGACCAGGCGTCTAGCTCGACATTGTCGAAAAATAAACGTCTGAAATGATTACAAACGTAATAAAAGAATGGAGCTAGACAAAGGTTAGACTACCTAAACCAAGAACTGTGGTTGCTCATATTTAAACACGCGACTAAGGCATGGTTAGGAGTTAAACGGTGTTTAAGACAGGTTTGGGCTGTGTTTAATTTTTTGTGGTAAGACCGTAATACTCTTATTAATAAAAGAAGTTTAAAAGATAATCATTGGTTTAAACCGTCGTTTAAGAAAATTCATATTAATAAACGCTATTTAGCGCTATTCAATCGATAAATCGGATGTTTAACAATTGTCACGTTAAACTACCTCGACACCTTGTTTAATTCGCTAAGCAGTAGACAAGGAATACCATAGAATAATAATACTTCTAGGCAGTGCTGCCAACTTAGTCTCAGGTTTAGGGCTAAATCCAGCTTATATTAATCCAACAAAACGTTCACAATACTCAGTATCAAATTCAACGGTCGACTCCACCGGTATCACTATTATTATTTTAATACCATCTTTTTTATGTTATTTGATAACGAGACGAGCTGGTCGTTTGCCTGATGGTGAGCATAACGCCGGCCCATAACAATTGCAGTGCCACCCAGAACTTTGACACACAATGGCCTGCGCGGCACTGCAGTGCGCTCGTTACCCTGAGACATTAGGAATTAAGTCTCATAAGCCCAGTAATTTCACTGGATACTCTGCTCATTTAACCGGAACACAGTAATGCTTGCACATTACTGCTTGGCGGCAGACTTCACGAGCAAAGCGGTGGTAACAACCCAGACGGACACTCGCAGAAGAGTTAGTCCTACCACTAACAAAATCTAAATCTACTTCGGGGGTGAGTTTCTATAGTTTACCATAACCCGTTCACTATCACGTTCACTCATTCGTTCAATAACTCGTGGCAACCTTTTAATTCTGCGTGTCAGCACAATGAGACGTTCGATCATCACCCGAAGCTGACGCACTGGGGTCTTACTGTGAAACTGTTTTAAGATTTAAACGTTAAATTAAAAATAAAATAAAAGTATAGTAGATGTGAAGAATAGTGTCTGTTAGATGTAATTTATCAACGTTCTCGGATAAAATGTAAAACAAAATAAAAACAAATTAAAAAAATACTATTATTATAAATGCGAAACTGTGTTTGTTGGTTTGTTGGGTTATTGGTTAGTCCTTCTTTCACGCAGCAACGGAACAACGGATCAACGTAATTTTCGGCATATACATAGTTTAGGGAACGGAGAGTATAACATAGGCTAATTTTTATCCTGGAAAAATGCACGGTTCCTGTGGAAACGCGGGTCAAAACCGCGGATAGAAGCTAGTCTTTTGAATTTTTAGATACAATTTTTGGAAAAACTTTCTGATAATGTGAGTTCTGGCATACTAAAACTTTTAGAATTGATAGATCCTGATTGTTATATTTTTGTTACTTACCTTAGATGCCAAAGCGAATGTTATTCGATAGAAGTCATTAAATAATTTGAGAGTAGATATCAAGTGAAATTACTGGCTGGCGTTATGCATACCATAAGGTAAACGAACAGCTCGGCTCGCTATCAAATATAATAATAAAACAAAAAGTGCAGCTGCTGCAGATGCTCGGTGATAGATTTTTTTTCAAATATATTACTCTACAAACGAGCACAACAACGTTAATGCGAAAGCGAAAATATTATGTTATAACACTTTTCTTTTCAATTTTCGTTCTTAAAGCAAAATAAATATACATCGGTTCCGCCTTTCTGCAATTTATGAACTAATGTTACAGGTCAATATTTCGACCCTTTCACAGTAGGCCTCTCCATCTCAAAGGGTCACGTCAGACCCTGATTACTTCCCGTACATGCCCTCTAATCGATCGAGGCGAGCGTACGTCATAATTGCATGACCACACGGCCAGTAACAAAGTCTGACAGAGACAGAATCAAATTGGGTGAGAGTGACGTTGCAACCGAATCTGGTTCCAGTACTTCGTGTTGACTTGGAGATTTGTTTGTTAATTTTGTTAGACATTTCAAACCTTTTTGACGAGTTCTTGTACAAGCAGCGCAAGTACGGATCTTTTCTATCGATAAAATTCGATAAAATTGACAGTTCAAATCGATAAATTGGATTTTATCGATTTTTCATATAATTTATCGAGACTTGATACAATCGACAAAAGTTGTCGAATAGCTAGGTCGAATCCAAAGAGAATATAGAGCTACTACAATACTTTACGATCAGACTTCGGTACTCGCAACATTCGATAAATTTATCAGTTTTTCCGATTCGACAAATTTATCGAACCGACTTTCGTACTTGCGCCGCAGGTGGTGTTAACTTTCCATTAGGTAAGCGTTCATCTGCAAGCATCCCCAAGCAGTAGTGTAACATTGTGCATGCATTACAGTTTTCCGGTTTGAAATGAAAAGTAGTCTGTGAAATTGCTTAAAATTACTAAAAACCATTTATTACTTAATACATGATGACTCAGGGTATCGAGCGTATTGCATTGTCACAGGCCTTTGTGTTTTTAAGTTATTGTCAAATATAAAATGCTCCGAAGGTATATTCTTCAATCAACGTAGTACCACAGAGAATCAACGGTGCGTCTTTTGAAGGTTGTGAATTTTCTGTTTCTGAAGGCAAAGATGGCCACTTGGCGGCTCAATAGCAGAATATCTACTGAAGAATTCCGCCTCCTAAAGTAAAGGTATACATACCTAAACACAAGTCATCAAAATAAAAATTGTTCTTTTTTCAAGCAGAATTCCTTATTAGGCATTTGATTTTCGTAATTCCTTAACAGCATTCGATAATCTTCTTCTTCCTAGACCGTATGTCCCTATATACTTGGGGTTGGCCTTCCTTATCGTTCTCTTCTATTGAGCACGGTTTTGTGCAATGCTATAACGCGCTGGCTTCAATACAATTCAATTCTACAAAAACTGTTCGAAAATCTACACGCAGTAGTATGTCTATACACAATACAATCTACTATCCATAAATTTTCACTACAGCGTAGTTTAATAATTTTATCTTCTAAAATTAAGTAATTTCTCGAAAAACACGTACTGAAAATAAAAATTCGGATTTTCTTAAAAATACTCAGAAATGAAACGAGCAACGTCTAATGTCGAATCTTATCTGATGTAGACAAGCGTTAGGAATTACTTAACGATATCAAGCAACGCATATTAAAGCTCTGGGTTAGAGCTTGAAATATTTATTGATCAAATATATCGATGGTTAAACATAAACAAACAACTTACCAGGTGGAGGACTACCTCTTCAGCGAGTGTCCGTCTGGATGGGTTCATCGCTTTGCTCGTGTAGTCTGCCGCCAAGCAGTAAAGTGCAAGCGTGTGTACTGTGTTCCGGTTTGATAGTCAGTAAAATTACTGGGCTTATCGTAAGCCCAGCCGCATACATAATCCACTTATGCGAGTTAATACCTAATGTCTCTAGGTAACGCTCGCAATGCAGTGCTGCACATGCTTTCAAAGTTTAGAGTGGCACTGCAATTGTTAAGGGCCAGCGTTATGCTTGTCATCAGGCAAGCGCTCCAAAAGTATATAATTTTTTTTTTAATTCAATCTGTATTAATCGTGAAAACCCTATATCAATGACGTTTTTAGACTTTTTGGTTTTCTAAGTACATAACCTTATAAGAACTTATGCATCACGGTATTTTGTCATAACGTTTTCAGTTAACATAAAGCTTTTTCCCTTATTTGAATGTTTGTTATTAAATAAGTACATTAACTGTGTAACACACGTAACTAAAATATTTACATCGATAAAAACATCGAAACCTTCCCACCCCTAAGCCCCGATGTCGAGTGTCATTGAACCTATTTAAGTGGATGCTGATTAAACCGCAAGAGATGTTCAAGGGAGTTATTAAAATTATAATCAGATCGGCTGAAATAAACGTACAATGAACAAAATACCCTTGGCTTTCTAGTCATTTCAGGATTAGCATGTTTCACTATTTGTGACAAATTTTCAACTAAAATGTGGCAGCTAGCTAGATAAACACTAGAAAATAAAAAGCACTTTCTAGTAAATGCTCTAGCGCTAGAAAGTGCCGTTTATTTCCTAATGCTGGTCTAGCTAGCTACCACTTTGAAGTTGAAAATTTGACACAAAATACCCCAGGTATTTACTCAGTCACCATTTCAGGCTTATGATGTTTTTCACTATCGGCACATCACTTTACAGTGAACAAATCATGCGTTCAAACCACAGATTATTTATAGTCTTTGGTTCAAACAAACAAATTCTTTCACACTGATATGCCTTCCTAGGATCCACTGTGTCGCCGGAATTAGAACCCGGCCCCCTCGCTTAGCAGGCACGGTTATTACCAACTTAACCACGAAGCTATCGTTGAGAAAATTACCATAACTTAAAGTTATAATTATTTTTAAGCGTTTTGCTTCAACCTTCATTATACGAACGGCTAAGGAATGGAATTCTTTACCAGCCTCTGTTTTTCCCAAAAGCTATATTATGGGAGTTTTTAAGACGAGAGTGAATAGGTTTCTTATGCAAGCTTGCTACATCGTCGACCACGGTTAGAACACCAAACCGCTGCTTAATAAATAAAAAAAAACAATTGCTGATCGTTACCACTAAAATGTTGCGTGTGCAAAGGCCTTATTGCCAATTTCGAAGTGTAAAGCGTTTGATATTTGATTTAGCAAACGAAATACGGTTTATTAACGTCAGATTTAATAGGAACGGTGTGAATTGGCTATAAATTAAGGGATATTGTCCGTCAAAAGTTTTGAATGGCTGGCACGGATTCGTAAGACTGGGGCACTACCCAGTATAGTAAACCAGTAGGAAAACTAAAGCCCTAAATAAATTATACATATACATGTATATATAAATGTTTATATACATGTCCATTCGGCTACAATAATGCGTATACACTTTCAAATTTTCTAATGTATGTAACCAAATGATTTTACAACAATAAGTGTACGGAGCTACGCTTTTATATTACGGAATTAATAATTTATTGTTAAACGCAACTCAGTACATATTTGAAAAACAAAGTGAAAATATTATTGCAACTGCCTAACTTTTTAAGATGGTTAAGTACTGTTGATTGAAGAGCTAGTCCTACCTCTAACAACATGCATGCACTTACAGTACACACGGGAAGCGATGGGGTGGTACTATAATTCTTAACCTGTTCCACACAGCATAGGGAGACCTCAGACACATATGTAAACGTACGTTTGCTTGTCAGAATATCCATGCTTTTTCATCAAGCGCGGAATACGAGATAATACACGTGTAAACGCGGTTCGTGGTTTTTTGATGGTTTTGCATACGCAAAACCACGAAATATACAAGAACAGCAATATTGTCTCGAAGACCTGCCTTGGCTCAAAGCGACGACTGCTCCGCTTTACGCTACATACATCACTTGCACACCACCGCTTATTTACCGTGGCGTCTGCACTGAGCACGCAGTGGTTGTAAAACAATTGTTTTGAATGGAGGTCGTACAAGCGGGTGCCGTGCGAAGCAACCGTCGCCGACTAGATTTCCATCCAGCCAAAACTACAACGACACCAGGCGATACGATATGCGTCAAGCGGGGATCGTGGTTTTTCCATGGTTTTCCCATGGGCCGCAAGCGTTGTTATTTCGTCAAGCAAAAGTACGTTTGCACACGTGTCTGGGGTCTGCCTTTCACTACTCACTGGCGTAATCTTTGCACTGTGACACGGTCACTCGGCTTCAAGTTTAATTGAATTGGTTTGAGAGGAGATCGATTTATGAACCTTGGTTGTAACCACATGTGGAAGGACAGATATCTCTTTGATTGGTACTCTTTAGTAGGTAATTTAATTAATACAAGCGTGATTATATTTTTGAGAACATGTTTAAGTACCATTATTTTTTGGGTCCATTAGGTGTGATCAACTTTCCCTAGATTTGTAGATTGCTGACTTTAATCCTTTTTTATATTTGATATTTTAGCGCTTGATTACTATTGCATGATCTTCGAATATGTGGTACGTACAAACACACTTTTGCATTTATAATATTAGTCGGAAGTAGGATAGTCAGATTAAAATCGCTAGAATAATAATGAGATAAAAAATATTTTTTAACGTAAAATGAATTAATTGATATCAATTTAATAAGTAATTGGTAATCAAGAAATCGAAACAAAATATTTTTAACTACCTTCGGAACCGATATAATTTAAAGTAAAATATTATGTCGACGTGTGATTAAGGCCTGAGTTCACCAACATACAGACGTTCCAATTCTAAACAATTGCTTTTAAAATATTTAAATCTTTAAAATATTATATTAATCGCTCTAAATATTTTTGTTTAACGGCCGCTTAAATAATTAATATTTGTTTAGAAGTTAGTGCACTCGGGTCTAAATGCAAAATACTACCCGCGTTCTTTTCCCTGCCTCCAGCAAATTACAAACCATGACAAATCTCTTTCTTCTCATCGGCTATTATAGTTATAGAATGACCATAAATTAATTGTCTAGCCAATCGTAGCCTGATTTAATTAGTTATCTAGATTTACGGTGTTTACTCCATAATACTAACTCAAGATTAGATGTGCTTGATTTAGTTACACTAAGAAGTTAAGCACATTTGTTTTAACTTCTAGAATTATAGACTAATCATCAAAGAAAGTGTAATGAGAATTAGTCGGAGTTTATTTGATGTGACAGGGGACGTGATAGCACGATTTTATAAAGCCGCTTTCATTTTGTTTCGAAAAGTTTTGATTAAGCGTAGACTAAAACTGATGTTTACCATTGGAAAAATTACGACGCGGCTAAAGCAAAACGTCCGGAAAAGTCCTGTTTTTCGTCACAAACGGAGATTTGTATAGACATAGCAGACAAAAAAAATTAAGCAGTACAGCCAAGTGCTTATAGAAAAGAAGACTTATCTATAAAATATTACATTAAAATGGCCCAGAATCTTATAAAAAAATCGCGAAAAGAACCCCGACAAAATTATTTTGTCGCGAAATGCTCAATGTTTTGAGGCGACAACTAACACTTAATTTTTACTATATTGGTTTCTAGAAAATATCTGAACCACTTATGTAGTAAAACACGGCAGACAGAATTTTAAGGTTCTAAAATGCGATCTATCAAGTTCTTATCTTAAGGAAAATACGGGAATCTCAGGGAAACGAGTAAAGTTTAGTCGCTCGGGTACTAATATAATAACAATAAAACGCTGACTTCTATAATAATTTCTATTCTGTCACTGGGACTAGGTATTCGCTTACTTTATAACTGTGTGTATGTGTGTGAGTGTGAGTGTGTGTATTTTACAATCTTTTGCGAGATGTTGTTTGAGTGGAACACCGCACTGGTGAATTTGACGCCAAGTCATAATTGTGAACCCATTACTATTCAATACAATACAAAATACTTGATTGTACCAAACTTAAAAATGAGAACAGTACAGAATTAAAGGTCTAATCACTAAAGTACAATGGACTTATCGCTAAAAGCCATCTCTCTCAGTTAACCTTTGATTGGAGGTCGGTGGCGTGTCTGTTCGCCAGTTTGAAAATTAATGTAGAGAACTTACAGATTGAATGAAAAATGATGGCCGATGTGTAAAGGAGAAGACTAAAACTGTTCAGCATTTTATATAATATATAAAATGCTGAACAGTTTTAGTCTTCTCCTTAGGAGGAGTAGGCGAACAAAACGTTACTTTTCCACTTTCAGTTTTTTTACAGAAACTAAAAAAGTATTTTGAAGGAGTAGTTGTGTTTTGAAGTCGCTTTTCTACCATAAAAAAGCTTTTTGTCGAGATTTTAACGCATGAAACGATGTGTCGCAGGGTTGCCAACACGAATCAATAAAAAAAATAAAAACGTTAAAAAATGGAAAAGTGACGTTTTGTTCGCCTACTCCTCATATAGTCTTTGGCATTTAAAGTTCAGGGTGACATTGGCATTGTTATCAGGCAAACTACCTCTAGTCATAAGGTTAGGTAGTCATAGGTTTGTGATTGACTACTATATCACCTGATATAAAGCGACGATGCAGTTGACGTTGTAGCAAGTTTTCCTAGAAGATACATGTTTAATCTAGTCTTGAAGACTCCCAAATTATAGTTTTCAGGAAATACAGAAGCTAGCAAAGAATTTCATTACTTCACTGTCCGCACGATTAATGCTCAAGCTAAAAGCTTGGTGCGGATGTGTGTATGTCAAATGGGCGCAGAAATGCCATTGCACACTTTTTAACCGACTTCCAAAAATGGAGGACGTTATCAATTCGGTCGGGTTTTTTTTATGTTTGTTACCTCAGATCTCCATCATTTATAAACCGATTTGGAAAAATATTTTTTATTTGAAAGGGTATACTTTCAGAACGATCCCATAGAAATTTCATCAATATCGGTTCAGTAGTTTGTCACTGAAGTCGGTACGTCGCTTTTTTATAATATAGTATCTTGTGCGTAATTATACGTCATATCAAGCCTTCTGAAATATTACAAAAGAACATTGTAACAAAACATTGTATCTTGTGAAACAGAATCATTGAAACATGGAATTCAGAAAACAAGAACACATAACCTTTTAGCCCCATGTATGTTTCGTAGAAAACCGGACATAGCCGGATAGTGAAACCGGAATAACAAATTTAATATATGCAAAACACGTCGAATTGTGGTCCGGAGGAACGTAAAGGTTTCACTATAAGTTAGTTAGCAGTACCTTGTGTCTAACGTTTTTGGGGATAAACTGGAGTTAAAGTTTTAGAGTTGGGTTAAGTTTTTTTTATGCTTTGACTATCGAGTCTTTGAGTTTTGATTTTTTTACCAACTTTCTTATTTCTAATCTTAGAGCATTAAAAACTTGAAGAAAAGGCGGCAGAGATAGGGGGGGGGGGGGGGGGGGGGCAGTAGACTCCAAAGTTGATAAAAAAATACCAAAACTAAAAGTCTAAAAACTGAGTAGACGGTGTAGCACTGAGTCGAGTTATGTTGGAGTTTGCATTTAACGATACGAAGGTAAATCCATGTTTATAAGAGGATAAAATTAAGCGTGAGATGAGATACTGTTATGAAAGTTAGTGAACCCAATAGAGATTGCTGTTCTACGAAACACTATCACAAAATTTGAAATTCGATAGCAATCGGCGACCGGACGTGACGGCAGCGCGTCCGGTGTCCGTCCGGTGTCCGTCCGGCACGACGCCGGAACGGGACGGAACGGTTGGAGTTGTGATTTTCGACGGCAATTATTGTAATTAGGTTGAGTTCAGAAATGAATTTTAAATTGTTTCCGTTGATCTTTAGGATGGGAAAGGAATGGCCACGGGTATTGACAGGATAACTTAATTGGAAAAATAGGGATGTAAATCTAAATATTTTCGTGCAAGTGACTGTTTGTAATATCAAAATAACAGATTTTTACTAAATGCATATGAAAGTATAATATACGGTACATATAAAAAAAACACAATTTTTAAATATTTTTTGTCTGTCTGTGTGTTTGTCCCTCCGATACGATTAGTTATCACCGATATGACTGGACCACTTTTGAAGGGACTTTCACAGGCAGATAGCTGATGTTATAGGGACTAACTTAGGCTAAGTAGACGAAGCCGCAGGGCACAGCTACTGAGATATAATTGTGTGATATACTTATAGCATATATACTTATGTGAAATGATACGGGAATGTTTTGCTTAAAGAACGAACCGACCTGGGGCAGAAAGGTTCTCGAGTGGCGACCACGAACCGAGAGACGTAGTGTAGGTCTCCTCAAAGTGGACCTGGTCAAAACCGCAGGGAGCTATTGAATACAAGGGGTAATAAGTGGCCTATCCAAATGGCGTTCTATGGGGAAGGTCTATGTTCAGCAGTGAACTTCTTCCAGCTGATGATGATGCAATAGATAGTCAAATACAAACCAATATGTAAAGAACGGTTGTTTTTTTTTTTTGAAGGATTAAATTATATTAATAGACCACATAATACTTTGTCCTATATTACTCAAATAATTATACTGTCATTAGAGTCAATCTGATTACACAAATACGATTTAGGTTTTCATGTCACGCTTTCCTTTTCCAATTACAATTTCTAAAAGGGATTGAAAAGAAATTCATTTGTATCTAAATTTATTCAGTTTCAGATCTTGGAAAAGTAAGGAAAGGATTTCTTAGAAATTCGTTTTAGTCTTATCTTAATACGAAGTGTAGAACTATCCAATTTAACTTATGGATTATTAAGTGGCTACAGATACGTCATAAAAAATCGGTTAAATAACTGTTTAAATTTCCCTCATTTACTACACTCATTTTTTGGTTTTAAATCAAGAGAAAAAGTAAACAGTGAAAGTACTGCAATACCTTGGTTATTTAAACACTACATAAGTTAATGAAAAATACCGAAAAGTCACCTACAATAGACTAAAACCTAGCTAGGATTCCCTGTATTGTCTATTCTTGGTCACGAGAAGACTTCTTGTAACCACGAACAACATCCTACAATGAGCGACATAATAAGTAATTAGTACCTACAAGTAAATGAGCTAAAGTTTTCTGTGAAGAAAAATACCTTTATACAAACATAGCTTGGTGGTAGGGCATCACTTCACTATAATCCGTTATATATAGCTTGATTGAAATGACAGCTGTCGACCCGAAACGACTCATCTTTGAACAGACGTCTGGCAAAATAATAGTTATGGCAACACATAAAATCATTAGCTTACTTGCAAGTAAAATTACAATCAACTATTTTACTATACTTATAAATAACAAAGGTAGGTGTAGTTTACCTAAAAATTAAAATGTAACTGCAATATGCAAGGATAATGATAAAAAAATCACTCATTTTTCTATCTCCTCCTGACAAGGCTACGTTACTCAAATGTTAATCAATCAAGAAAAAAAAACAAGTTACAATAAGTAGGTAGTGCTATATCCCCTATATCAGAGAATGTTGGTTTATAGACAGGATAAAATGAGATTATAGTTCATAAAAAAACGTATATTTTTATAACAAACAAATAAGACCTCAACCATTTTGAACCGAGGTTCAACTATGAACTAAGTTTAAGTCGAGGTTCAGATAGTTTCACATATTGGGAATTGAACTAGCGATCACGTGTACGTCATACATTTTACATTTGGCAAGTTCAGACCTAAGCCTTTAAGTCTAAGTTCATACATTATTCACAAGTCTTCGTTTTGTGACCACTCTGTGTACAAAGTCTGTGTACAAACAAGTGTTAGCCAATGAGAATGCTGTTTTAGGAAGATATTAAAACTGAAAGTATGTTACTAAGAGTTTACGAATTTTTAAAGTTTTATTTCGAAGAATAAATAAATTAGGGACAGGTAATACAGCGCCTTTGGGTTTCTGTCTATAGCTTGCGGCATTTCTTTCCTCAATTATTATCACTGTATTAAATATTGAATCTAGAACTTTTAACACTCCATTTTTTTTCAGGTACACATATCGATTTCAATCAATCTAAAAAAAAGTTCTCATCTTTTGTCCTCTTTGGTCTTTTTCCCTTATTTTTAGAAACCCCAGGGGCATTTCAGCCTAAATAGATCTAATTAGGAATCCGGAGGCATTCCCTGAGGAATTCCGAAACTTCCAGAACTAAAAGAAAACTAAGTTTGTGGTGACAGAGGATTCCATCGAGATAATGATTCAATAAACTCAATAATGTATGTTACAAGGAGTTCGTTAAGTTATTTTGTGATACTTAGGAACAAACGTGGAGAAAGGTCCTTTCGGGCAGAAAATGGAACTTGGGTCATCAGTTTTACTCTTTTTGTACCGCTCAATGTAAAAAGCAATTTTCTCTATATAATATATGGCAATATTAACAGTTTTATTCTTTTAATTACTCTTGGAGGATTTTTAACACCCAAAATTAGATATTTTTCGGTAAATGTTACGTTTTGTGCACGCGCCCTGATGAATTAGCGCAAATGTAAATTTGGCTGGATTTTCCGTGAAATTATAGATACATATTAACCATGACTGTCACAATCCTAAGAGTGGGTCATTTGCCTGATGGTAAGCATAACGCTAGCCCATAATAATTGCAGTGCCACACAGAACTTTAACACAGAGGTCTGTGCGGCACTGCAGTTCGCTCATCACCTATAAATTAGGCAGTAAGTCTCATAAGCCCAATTTCACTGACTACTTTGTTAGTTTATCTAACCAGAACAACGATCTGATGATAGAATGAAAATAAGAGAATCAGGTTGTGCAGTTCCATAGCCCATATATACCATAAGTGAGAACAGTATTCTGTATCACACGAACAAATTTGCCATTTCTTAGAAAATGCTTTCTGGGGAAAATCAGTTGTTCAAAACGTCGTAAAATTCAAAAATAATGTAAACACAAGATATCATAAGTTATTTTTAATATTATTGACTAGCTGTGCCCCACCACTTCACCCACGTAGCATAAATTACTCCTTGTAACACCAGCTATCTGCCAGTCCAAGTCCGGTCAAAATCGGTCCAGCCGTTTCGGAGATTACCCGGAATAATCAGACAGACAAAAATTTAAAAAATGGTTGTTTTGTTATAGGTACCGTGTGTACTTTCATATGAATTTATTAAAAAACTGTTATTTTGATAATACAAACAGACACTTCAATTTTATTTATTTGTATCTAAAAAAGCAGTACCAGTGCAGTATTTTCCTGATGGTTAAAATAACATCAGCCTATAACAATTTTATCCAATTATGTTTGTAGTTTAAATTTCTCTACTAAAGTTACAGTGCGTTCTTACCCTATAACTGAAGGTACCTTAATGTAGCCGTAATGATTCGAAAAAAAATGACTGCAGATGTTGATTCGATAGGCTAACGAGGGAACCGGAAACAGTGGTAGCAGCCATGTTTGCGTTTTGCGGCGTCCCCTTCCAACTTCCGGTCGCCCGCCATCTTTGCTCGTGGCACAGGCGGGAAGTTTGGTAAGCAAAACACAGTGGAGTTATTTGACAGTATGGGCTGTGATCTTTACTTTAGAACCTATCTAAATACAAATAATTTTCTATTGGACAAATATACGTCGAAGACTGGTCTTCACAAAATCATAAAGTAAGTAAATTTATAACCGTTAATAGCTGGCAGATAGCTGATACTATAAGAAGTAACTTAGGCTACGTGTGTGAAGCCGTGGGGCACAGTTAGTACTTTTAAGTGGGCGTTGCATCTTTTTTTTAGTCTTAGGTTTAATCAATATGGTAGTCAATGTCACATTTTATTTATTCATTGTAAGTTTGGTTAATTTCTTTTAAATAAAAATCTCATTTATTGGTTTATTTTCTTTGACAGACTAGAAAGTTATATTTTTTTGTCTATTGAGTGATTTATTCATGCACATGTGGACATTAAACATCTTATTATCGAGCCTGACTTATACAGTCTGAGTTTAAATTGGTATGTTATCCCGCGAAAGTGGGTCAATCTACTCCTGGACCTCAACAACATTTGTCTTACGAGTTTTCGAAATTTGAATTTTTTTCATTGAAGAAAAGGCATCTAAATCTTAAGTCAAAATTCTACTACGGAATTTCAGAACAGCCCCCGGATCACCTGATTCACTTGAACTATGTTGAACTTTGTTAAATGATGATTAGAAGAGACTTAAAAACAATTCTAGAAAATGGCGCGCATTTCACGTTTGTAGTGAATTAATTTGTTTGTATGGAAATTTTGAATCACATACTTCCAAGGGAGGTTATCGCAAGTTGTCGACAACCATGATCCAGATCACCCCGTAATATACCAATTCAAAACTCATCCTGTATAATCACGCTGATTGCCCACAGCCGCTGTCACCGAGTCGTCATCGAGAGTGAGATTATTTCGGTAGTTCATTACTTCCGCGGCCGGGATGACGTGTGAAGGACGTGCGATGGACATGCGGCCATAATAAATGTATGTATCGCTACTTCGGCACCGCCATTTTATTTTGTTGCCACCCGCCACCGGCGGGCGTAGAAAAACGCTCTTAGTGTCCAATGTCCATACTGCTTATACAGTTGCACGTAAGGGAACTTTGCTTAGCAAGGACCACATTGTTTTCAAAGTTCCGTACAAGTGGCACTTAGCCAACTTTCGACTTAGGTTTTTGCCATCGATAATAATTTTCTGGGTGGAAAGTTTCGTAAGCAGATTCTGGTACCTACAGGTTTAAGGACAGCTCAGCTGGGGTTTTGCGGTTTGTTGAATGAACTCTCATTAAGTAAAAGGCTTTTGTTTGGTGAGACATTTTTACTATGCATGCGGAAAAACCTAATTTGAAATTGACGGTGTTTTTGAAACAATTGTAAACTTTTGTAATTGTACGTTCAAAATATTGTTTCACTAGTCCAATAGGTAAATGATTGTATTTACACAGCACTTGATTGCTTATTTGTTAATTTTGCTTTGCTTTCATCAGCTATCTGCCAGTGAAAGTCCCGTCAAAATCGGTGCAGCCGTTTTGGAGACTACCTGAAACAAACAGACAGACAGACAAAAATTTTAAAAATAGTTAATTTGTTATAGGTAACGTATATACTTTCATATTTTATTTGTATAATAAAAATCTGTTATTTCGATATTACAGACATTTTAATTATTTGTATTGAAGATAATGAAAGGACTTTACAATGTTTCAAAAGGCACATTAAAACAAATGTAGACATGTTCTAACTCCAGTTTAAATATTATTAATAACTAGCTGCTGCCGCGCGGAGATATTGGATTTTATGTTTTTTATTTTTTTTGCACGGAACCCCTAATTCTTTTTCTAAAAAAATAGTAGCCTAAGTTACTCCTTGTAACATCAGCTATCTGCCAGTGAAAGTCCCGTTAAAATCGTTCCAGCCGTTTCGGAGATTACCCAGAACAAACAAACAGACAGACAGACATACCTAGAGACAAAAATTTTAAAAATGGTTGTTTTGTGATAGGTAACGTAAAGCTATAAATATAAAGCTGATATTTTGATATTACAAACAAACACTTCAATTTTATTTATTTGTATAGAATATATTAATTAATATTAATATCGAAGTAACTTTAGCACAGCTGTGGGTCACTTTCTGATGTTCAACTTGCTACTACTACCCCCAAGTTAAAAACATTACCAAGCACCTCCCATTTCCAACGAGCAAGTCCTGAGCTATCTGGATCAGCGAGAAAATGTCCGAACTAACCTACCGTGTATAAAAAAACATAGGTAGATACAACAACACTGATACCCACACGAAGCCGAATTTAAGCCCGATTGTTATTCACAACACGTGTGCGATAATAAAGTATAGATTTTCAAACAAAACGTTAACCCTCGCGTTTACGTTTCGATGGGGCAAACTTTTAACGGCTTTATTTAACACCCGTTCGATTATTGTTCGGCTCGAAAGCGAAAACTGGTCATTATCCGAAAAGTCTGAAATGCCCATTGGTGATACAGTAGTTGGAAGAATGGTGAACAAACCGCTTTGCTCGTGTAGTCTGCTGCCAAGCAGTAATGTGAAAGCTATCTTCCTTTTTGATGAGCAAAGTACTCAGTGAAATTACTGGGCTTATAAGACTTACTATGTAATGTATAGACAAACCAATGAATATCATTTACCTCGCTACATTAGGTATTAAGTCTCATAAGCCCAGTAATTTGACTGGCTTACTCTGTTCATCAAACTGAAACACAGAAATGCTTGCACGTTTCTGTTTGGCGGCTGACTAAACGAGCAAAGCGGTGGTACCAACCTAGAACCACACTTGCAAAAAAGTTAGTCCTACCACCTAGTACCTTTTGTTCGTTGTTTTGTTTGTGTATTTATACCTTTTGATGGATCAGCATTGCTCAATATAACATGTAATTATTTTCAACACGTTTTTTACTCACAAGACACGTACATAAGTATATATTAATAAGTCCTTAAAGTCTTGGATAAAAAGCCAGTGTCAATGAACGGAAAGTATCAAACAGTACTTTATCAGGCACCACTACTGACATTAAAATAGCTAAAAATAAGTGATTTGTAGGTTTTGTATTGCGGTCTATTTGATCCGAATCAAACCTATATCTTGGCTCCTGAATGACTATTCGGTTTTGCATTAAATACGTTAGTAGGTGTCATCAAAGTGTCACTCACTTGATTGGAGACAACGAACCTTGAGAGAGCCCCAGTCTACCGCATTATTCGCCACTTATCCAATCACTGTATCCCCCACAAAAGGGATTAATTCAAAACGTCTGGGGGACTCCAAAATCCGTTCTATTTAACACTCCGATTAACTGATTCGATTTATCGACTAACTTCGAACGTAACCCCATTGTCGAGTCTCGAATGTTTCATATTTCGCAGTTTCGATTTTCGGAGTTTCCATTTTCGGAGTTTTGTTTCGTCTATTTTAATTAATAGGCTGGCCTATTCCGAATTCGAATGAAATAGAATTGAATTTGTTTTGTTCTTTATTTTACTATTCTGTTTTTAATTCAGTTGATAAGAGTTTAACGGTTAATTGATATTTGTTTTTATTTCGTGTCCTTTGAATATAATTTGTTTGTGATTTCTTTTGTTTTCATAATTTCAATAACGTATAACTCCACAATGTGTGTAAATCAATGATTTTTTATTAATTTTTAATTACGATATTTTTTACACGACTAGCGACTGTACAAAAAAGAAGTGTAATTTTTTAGGGTATGGTATATATATGAGCAGTAGTGTGCAAGCATTACTGTGTTACGGTTTGATGAGCAGAGTAGTCAGTGATATTAGGTACTGGGCTTATGAGACTTAATACCTAATGTCTCAGGGTAACGAGCGCACTGCAGTGCCGCGCAGGCCTTTATGTTTAAAAGCTCTGGGTGACAATGCAATTGTTATGAGCCAGGGTTATGCTTACCATCAGGAAAACGACCAGCTCGTCTCATTACCAAATAAAAAAAAATAACCTGTACTTGCCCACTGCTGGACAGGCCCTTCTCAATAAGTGCTATAGAACCCAATCTTCGGATTTCCTAATGAAGTTGTTCGCAACTACCTTGCGTAGGTTGTCCCTCCGTCTCACCGGAGGTCATCTTAAAGCCAGCGCTCACCAGTGGCACTTAACACCTTTAGCAATCGCATTTTGTTAATGATATCGTCACAAGGCGACCACGTGATACTTCCGCAGGCGGCAGAATTCGAGTCATGCAGTGTACCAGTCGTGCAGTCCCATGGATTCCTTTGGTACGTTACGGGATGCCCCGCCATCCTTTAGAATTCCATGCCATGCCGCACAATCCTCTGTATTCCATCCTGTTCCGTGCTTCTAGTCAGTGCCAGCTTTAAAATGCGTATGTTTACACGTGGTTTCCATTACTGTTACAGCCTAACGAATAAACACCGTTTAAGAGCCTACTAGTCCATGGAGCGAACTCATCGGTGGGCGCGGCTAAAATGCATGCTATTTCATCTAACATTCGCGGGACAAGGTAAGACTCTGCAGCGATGAGTAGTATGAGGCTATTGCTCGCACATACACAATTACACACTCTCGTAAAGTCGCGACGAAAACCGAAAAGTCGAAAACCGGCGCGCAAAAATGTACGAATTGGCTTCTGGTGCTTGGGGTTTTACGACAAAACTACTGAATGTATTTAGTCAAACCAAAGTTATTTGAAATGTCAATAAACTAAAGCTTGTTAGTATGTACCTTATTTTCGAGTTTTCGTAATCGTTTTGTAATTTATTTACTTCCAAACTTGCGTTAAAATACGTGCTAAAATACAGATGTTTGAAGGCTCATTACTTTTAAGCCACTTTTTTTTTTCTGTATAATTAGCAGGCTGACCTAGATAACGAAGAGATAAATCGATATTATTCTTAATTTTGGACTTAAAACGTCAAGTAATGGAGTAATCACCCAAGGACGGTTGTATGGAGAAATGAACGACTAGTTCGTCCTTAACGGTTGAATATGTAACACTATCCGTGCTACCACAAATACTTTTAGATGCCTGTTTAGCCAGACAGTGTCTAAAGATAAACGTCTAAAACGATTAGAAATGTCACAACAGAATGGATTTAGACAACGGTTAGACATTAAATCAAGATTTGTGGTTGCTCATATTTAAACGCGCGACTAAGGCATTTTTAGGAGATTTTTTTTGTGCAATTTTGTAACGAGACGGGTCGGTCATTTGCCTGATGGTACGCATAACGCCGGCGCATAACAATTGCAGTGCCACTCAGAATTTAGAAACACAAAGGCCTGCGCGGTACTGCATTGTGCTCGTTACCCTGAGACATTAGATACTAAGTCTTATAAGCCCAGTAATTTCACTGGCAACTCTGGTCATCAAACCGGAACACAGTAATGCTTGCACACTACTGCTTGGTGGTAGACTTCACGAAAAAAGCGGTGAACAACCCAGTCGGACACTTGCAGAAGAGTTAATCCTACCACTAACAAAACGCTGTTTAACACAGGTTTAGGCTGAGCTCAAATTTTCGTGGTAAGACCGTATGAGTTGTCTCTTTCGATTCAGTTTAAAATTGTCAAAAAACAATAAAGACAAAACACGGTATAACTATACCACCGTTACACACTGTTTTATTAAGAGCTTAAAACTTGTCTACTCCATCGATTATCGATTCAACCAAAGTTAAAACATGTAAGAAAATTTGAAAAAATGAAACACAATAAATCAAACTCCGTATCCGTATCCGTAGCTATGCCATCCGCACATTTTCAACTTTCAGCGTCAAACTTATTGTGTCCTCATCACTTTCCTCCCTGATTTATTATTTACCTTCCGCAAGTCTTTGTCAGCTGGCTTGGTAAGTCGCAAAGTTGTGAAGTGATAAATGGCAGTCTTTATCGTTAGTTTTTGCAAAGGAATTTATAGTTTTCAAGGCGGATTTGGTTAGGGGAAGTTATGGCTTGAAGACGTTTTGTGGAGGTTGTGTTGTTAATTCAGACTTTAGACACATTTTATTAATACCCTACGCAAAAAGGAGGGGTATCTGCGTATCTTTAGGTATGTCTATGTGTCTGTCAGTGGCGTCTCAACTCCTACACGCGTGGACTGACTTTGATATAGTTTTTTTTGATTGAAATGTTACTTGATCGAAAGCGTTCTTAGCTATTATGATTAAAAAAAATTGGTTCAGCCGTTTGAAGATCAATTGGGTAGTATTTTTTTCATTTTATACCTTTTATACGATATATTTTCAACTTGAAGTTACTTATTAACAAGATCAAGAAGTGAAATTACTGGGCGTGTGAGACTTAATACCTAATGTCTCAGGGTAACGAGCGCATTGCAGTGCCGCGCAGACTTTTGTGTTTAAAAGTTCTGAGTGGCACTGCAATTGTTATAGGCCGGCGTTATGCTTACCATCAGACAAACGACCAGCCAGCAGGCAAACGTTTTATAAAAACATCTTTAAATATTTAGTTCACCTGGGTGTTATTCAAAGCCAATAAGCCCAAATCTGGTTAAAAGTTTTAATAAATAGGTATGACAAGTTTTAAATTTGTTGCAGATGCAATTGGAACAGTAAGGACAGTGAAAACGAAATCAATTCATAGTATCAAAACAAATCTGCGTATTTATTTGTATATCTTATGGGTGATGACAAAGAAAAGCACACAATTCGTTCTGAACTTGTAGTTTTATAAACTGCTGCTCGTGGTTTCATCCGCGGATTCCCATAGGAACCGTACATTTTACTTTACTAAACTATAATCTGTGCAAAAATTCAATTTGATCCGTTGCTCCGTTATTGCGTGAAAGAAAGACAAGTCAACAAACGTACACTTTGGAGTTTATAATAATGCAGATTTAGAGGAACCTTTCTTCCTCATCGGCTGTCGGTTCTGCGAGCGTGTGGTCAGCCCGTTGGCATTTCAACTTGCTTTGTCGGTGACTTTCGTTCTACTCGGATCTCCTCATTTCGGAGTTTATCACGCAGGGAAACCCCAATAATAGCCATCTCCATAGCTCGTTACGCAACTTTGAACTTGCTAGTAACCGACTGATTTTATTATACGGTATTTTCAGAGTATTAAATATACCTAAAGCTAAAAAATCGAAGACGAATGATGATTACGACAAAGTTGACGATGATGGATTTTCAATGAAGTGCCAGAAACGAAACCGAAACGGTTTTTCTCCGGAGATTCTCCGGTTATAGTTTTAAAATCTCCGATAATCTCCAGAGCCTAATTTTGACTCCAGTACACATCACTAATAGACAACAGCATTCTTCTCCGTCCACATCTTAATCTACTGCTATCATCAAGCCTGCTTGTTAGCAGTATGCTAAGCATGGTGTAGTGTGGGAAAGGCCTGTGTTCATCAGTGGACATTTTCCAGCTGATGCCGATTTGTGCTGCTCTTACTGTTTATTCTGTTATCGGTCTATGTTTGAAACAAATTCGCCCCAACTTGAGGTGTTAAACAGATTACTGTTAGTTAGAAATTCGGCCCTTTCATTAATCGACCCTGTGATTTATAAAGATTGAGATACGGTTTTTAATTGACAATTATTTGTAACGCAATTGGTGATAATACTTAGATTAAAATCCCTGAATTATGACAGCACCTTAATTAACATTTTTTGGTTCTAAAATATCCCATACATCCCATACATAAGTTATAATATTTGATGAATTTAATTGTTGGTGCGAGGGGAAGGTGGTGGTGAATATAGTATAAACTAGTAGATTTGTCTCTTAAGTCCACCTTATTACTACTTTCTTGTTGTCCACCGACATAATTTGTTCCTCCCACGCTCATCTCTTCTAAAAAACATCGCCAATACTTAAAGCTTAGTATTTATGTAAGTACAGTCACGGTACGAATACCATCATCAGTTTCCAAATTCTTTCCTTTATCACCTAGGGAAACTTAGTACCTCTTGATCTTACGGCAGTTTGCAGATTACTGTCTATAGAATAGTTGTATTTAGTGCAATGATAACAAAGGTTAAAATAGCATTCACCTTTGACCAATGTCTAATTTACATCAATATAAAACCTACTTAATTGACTGGCTATTTAGAAAAATAAATATTTTTTTTTTCATTTGACTGTCAAAGTCTGTCTGTATTACCTGCAACTTCACATTAATTTTCTCTTTGTTCATAAATTTTACTATTACAGAATCATTGTCATGGTAACGCAATACTGGCAATTGGCATAGACTAGACAAATACGTTTAAGTAACTATTGCGCAACCGCAAACAAAAATATACCTGAAGGTGACGAACCTTTTCCTACTGCGACTGTACATAAATTAATAATTAATAACCAAAACAAAACATGTGAGCCGTATACAAGTCGTGGTATGATTTAAAATCTCAAAAATCTCAGAGATAAAGAATGACTAAAATCCCTTCAGAAACCTAATTATTTCAGAAACATTTTCACTAAGGCTGGCACATAGTAAATTAACTTTGTTTTAACTTTACCACGAAACAATTTAGAAGGTACTAAGGATTTCATTTAAAACAGTTTGTTAAAATGAATAAGAAGTAATTATATATTCAGACAAAAAAACAATACTCAACAATTCTAGTTAATTATTCAACGAAAGCTTTATTAAGCCCAATATAAACTAAAAGTGGTTTATAAAAAAATGTTGTAAAACTTCTAGTTGCTGAAACAGACACTCAACAGTTGTTTAAAGTTGAAAATCTCTTCAAAAGAAGTTTCAATTTGCTCCAGACAACGCAAATATAGCTATGAAAAATAAATGTTTGAAGTTGTTTTAGTACGAAAAGCTAACCGACATGAGACGGCAAATGGTAGATGTAGTAATTATCTATAATCAACAGCATTTATGTATGCGTTTACTTCTATCGGTTTGATGAGAAGAATTGTCAGTGAAATTATTTGATCTAAGATGAAACTATACCAGTGTATACTTAGAACATGTCCAAATGAGGAGTATTACGCGCGCGTTGCGTCATGCGTAGCTGGTCACTAGAACGTTCCGTTCACGTGCAATCGAGAGTTTTGATGTTTGAAATTCAAATACGCGCGTAAAACGTGATAAAACGCTTCATCTACACAAGGGCTTAGACCAATAGTATTCGCTACGAAGCGATTTAATTTTTTTATTTTTTTTTTTATGTTATTTGGTAACTAGACGAACTGGTCGTTTGCCTGATGGTAAGCATAACGCCGGTCCATAACAATTGCAGTGCCACCCAGAACTTTGAAACACAAAGGCCTGCGCGGCACTGCGGTGCGCTCGTTACCCTGATACATTAGGTATTAAGTCTCATAAGCCCAGTAATTTCACTGGATACTCTGCTCATCAAACCGGAACACAGTAATGCTTGCACACTACTGCTTGGCGACAGATTTCACTAGCAAAGCGGTGGTAACAACCCAGACGGACACTCGCAGAAGAGTAATTCTAAATTTAACAGTGTTTCTATGAAATTCAAATTTAAGTTACTATGATAATCGTAGTGACGTTAGTCAATTCCCTACATTATTTACTTTTGAACGAACGAAATCAATAATCGCTTCGGAGCGAAATGCCGTTTATCTCAGCCCTGTGATATCTCAGTGTACGAGCATACTGGACAACCACGTAGACTTTTATGTTTTAAAGTTTGAGATGGTTCTATAATAATTCTTATACATAACTCTATATACACTCCGAGTACAAGTTGGGATATAAATTAGACTCGTTATATAACCAAGTAAAGCCTTGCTAGAGGCGAGTAGCCGATCTAAGTAGCGTTCTATGGTGAGGCCTATGTTCAGGAGTGAACGTCTTCCAGCTGATGATAATAATGATGATGAACTTACCCATATCCCAAATTTCATAAGGATATATCTAGATTTCAGTTTCAAACCAGGCCATGTCAGTTGAAGTCCTGTACAGATGGCCGTCTGGGTCAACTACCCCGGAACTGCGCAGTTATGGCCAGACGCAGTCAATTTACGTGTTCTGCTGTCAATAACAATAGTACGACACAAGTGGCACCTAAATAGCTTGTTGCTGGAAATATGAGTAGGTAACCATAAATTTGTACATTGCTATATGTTGGTACAAAATGAGGTATTAATATTCATCACTAGCTTCTGCCCGTGGTTTCACCCGCGTTCCTACACTAACCGTGTATTTAACCAGGTGCTTCTCTACCCTCAAAATGTACTACTTTAAGCCTTTCACCAAAATAAACATATTTTCATGTTCATTTTCAGGGATAAAAAATAGCCTATGTTACTCTCTGGTCCATAAGCTACGCAAAAATCCCGTCAATCCGTTGCTTCGTTACTGCGTGAAAGAAGGACAAACGCACTTTCGAATTTATAATTATAGTAGGAAGTAGGATAGTAGGAAGTAGAATAGTAGGAAGTAGGAAGTAAGATAGTAGGATAATAGGAAGTAGGATTACCAGCCAAAAAACGTCACCTGCTGAACATGGGCTTCTCTATGAAGGTGGATTTTGTTATAATGTGACGATTTTGACTGCGGAAAATGGTGCTGCCATTCCCTGGATATTCCCTTAACCGGCTCCTACGGCACTCACAGGAAGAGATAGCACTTCTTAGCCGAAATGTTTACATTTACTTGAGCAAAACATTTGTTCTCAGTTCATGTCTATTTGTTTGAATACATCTGGGAATGCAATAGTTTTGATAACTTTTAAATGCTTGAACAGATTTCGATGTTGTTGTAGGTATCATTAGAATCCTTACATCTTCCCGAGTGACACTTGTAGGGGCAGTCATGATTTTATTCATGCATTAACTTTTGTTACATCGACTTGTTATATATAGATACACCTCATAGCAACACACTTGAAAGTATCCTTTAAATCATAACTATACAGAACAGCGTCGCTGAACGTCCCAAAGCCGCGAGTCTCGGCTATAAACTAAAATTGACGACGTACATTACACTCACTCGTAAAAAGCAGATTTTGGTAATGTACTCGCATTTACTGGTGGCAATGGGTCCGCTTATATAACATAATGTTACCTAAAGAAATATTGGACTGGGTGTCTAACATTTGCGCAGTGTGTGTCCAGGCAAACAGTAGAGCGACATAGATTCATTGTAGATACGCACGAAGCGTTTCGCTTCTATATTCATTATGCATTCCGCTAAGGAGTGGAACTCCTTGCCTGGGTCTGTGTTTCTCGATCGCTATAATCTGAGGTTTTTCGTGAGTATGTATCTACTAGGTAAGCTTGCTGCATCATCAATATCGTGACTTACTATAAGCACATTTTGTGCTATCAAGCATCAGATATATAAGTGGTCAGACGCAAGCCTATTTTATATTAAAAAAGAGGCCCTGGGGCCCCGCATGCGTCGCGTTCAGAACACCCTAGGGATCTTAGTAAATAGTGCCGCTACCGTCATGTGCTGCTGAGTGCCTACACCACGGGGACTGAGAGTGATTTAACTTTCATGAGCGCTCTCCTTTGACCAAAGTGTCGAAGCAAGTAGCGTTCCACACTAGGGGCGATTCCAATTTCCAGGGAATAATCGTCATTCCATCGGATCTTTTACCATCGCATTACGCAAGACTATTCATTTCGATTCTTATTTCACTGACATAGTTGTTTATGTTATGTCATTGGGTATTACCAACCCAGCCATATACCGCACTTGCTTCTGTCCAGTGCATTTTTCCATAAAAATTAGCCTTTACTCTCCGGCCTTAGAACTATACCTACGCAAAAAATGACGTCAATCCGTTGCTATTGCGAAAGAAGGACAAACCAACATACCATGAAACACATTTGTACGGATAATCACAGCGAAAATTAATCCAAACTTTGATACAAAAAGCTAAATAGGATAGCAATTCGGTTAGGAACCGATATTTAATAATACGAAAATTGAAAACATTACGGCATGACCCGAAACTAAGCTGAAATATCACAAAAGAACAGATTCACAAAGCTTCGTTTATTTATTGGGAATTGAACCTTATGCCGTTGACTTATAAGAGTTGTGAAATCAAGACGACATGAGCAAAATAGTAACGCCTCAATCGATGAAGGAAAGTTTGATGGCCTTTAGCTAGACATATACTACCTATCGAATGTTCGCTACACAGGCTTTGGATATATGAAGGTCATTGAAGTCAAGTTCATTCAGCATTGCGGTTTAACGAGGCAATGCCGCCAGCATTGCTGGATACACTTCCATCTGGTACCCACCCTGACGGGCACTTGCAGAAGAATTAGTCCTAGCACCTAGTACCTACCCCTGCCAAGCTATCGCAGGTGGTATGGACACTCACAGATACACAACACAAACATCCAAAACCCAAGAATAAACTATGTTCACCGCACACAGTTTGCCCCGGTCGGTGATCAAACCCCACGGCCTTTCATTTTGTACGCAGGATTATTACTAATTTACTTACGAAGCTATAAAACGTTATTGTGTTCTATTTATGTAAGAACCAGCTTCCGCCTGCAGCTCCGCCCGCATGGTACATATCTTTATAAATTGTACTTAGTCTATGTTTTATTCTGATGTGTAAGCTTACTGTAATAAAGTTCATCAAAATCCGTTCAGTAGTTTTTGCGTGAAAGAGTAACAAACATCCATACTCCATCCTCACAAACTTACGCATTTATTTTACTATTAAAATTTTCGTGAGTATCACACATTATAAATTGTTAAAAACCGGCTATAACTCACGACATTTGTCGATATTGTCGACCTAGTTTCGCATTTATGTTTTTAAGAAGTAGGATAGAAAAATTATAAATGGCTTTTCAACTTCACAGCTACAGTGGACGCAAATAGAGACACCGCATCATGAAGCTACCCAATAAATTCATACGTCCTAGAAAACTTCAGCAAACTTCTGACCTTTGAAGTTAAATAGAAATTTTAATAGTTATGAATTATTATTCTGAACACACTCAACTTTATGAATAAGGTTCACCTCACTCCGAGTCTTATATCTATCTTTTTTACACTTAAGATTGTGATATAGAAATTTTTTGCTACATAAAACGGTTCAAGCGGAGAGTGAAAAAGCGAAACGTCATTTCAACTAAATCGTATTGCAATAATAATTCAATGCGGGAACTTATGATTATCTAATGGGTCTATAAATTACTGAAACAAAACATAGGCGACTTAGATTCATAGTCCTCATTCATAGTCAACGGCGAAAATTCCTCATTGAACAATCTTCTTCTTTTGATGTGCTATCCATACTACGTGACATAATTTCCACAAAGGCCATTTACCGAGAAGTTAAATGGGAGTATCCCAAAACGACGAATTTCTTATCCTTCTTCTTGCGGATGTATTTCTATACTTGGAGCAGACTAAGATTCGTCATTAGGTTAAGAAATGTCAAAATTCAATAAAGTTTTGAAGTATTATGGAAGCAAAAGTTCACGCTTAGAATCGTCTCTGAATCTTCATTATCATTATCAGCCTCTTACGTTCCTACCGGGATATCGACTTTCTCTCCGAAGGGGCCGTAAACCCACCACGCGAGCCCATTGCGGCTTGGTGAATGTCTCATGTCCTAGATTTTTGTGGTTCTTGAATATGCGGGGACAGAAATAGTTTCAAACTCAAATTCATAATGCTTTATTCAAATAGGCCCTTATAAAATTATAAAGGAGCACTTATGAAAGTAAAAATAAATGACTCTAACAACGGGCCTCTGCAACATTCATCTACCCGAATCACAGACTAAAACTAATGCTGTCTTTATCAGAACATAAGAAATGACAAAGACACCAACAGACCCGATCCGTGCTCAAAGTCAACGAACCTTCCAGAAACCCACCGTGCCTGTTTTTTTAACAGCTCTATTATTATTTGTTTCACATAGTAAAGGGTAACTTTCTGTCGATGTTTTACACCCTCTTCTATTAGCTTTCATCTCTCCCTTGTCTATTCCGCTTGAATCATTTAATTCAGCATTGTTAGAACTAAGTCACTTAAACAAAGTAATTTCACCAGCTATTTAATGTTTTAAGGCATTAATGTAATTTTACTGTTTGCTTTGCTGTAGAGATGTGTCATATATGTTTTAGCCGGATAAGTACGTATGCAATCTGTACTATTTATAAATGCGAAAGTGTTTATTGTTTTGTTCTTCTTTCACACAGCAATGGAGCAACGGATCGACGTGATCTTTGCATAGATATAGTTAATGGACCGGCAAGTAACATACGTTACTTTTGAATCTGGAAAAATGCATGTCTCTTGTGAGAATCGCCTTGCAGATGAAACATACATGAAATTAATTCACAATTCAATAAATTGAATGTAATACATAGTTTTTAATTTCGTATGTGGTAAACAAAAGTTGCGCCTAGTAATATCCTTTATATGTTTACAAATGTGTGTGAAATGTGATAAAATAAATATAGAAATTAAATATAACGAATTTAACAGTTTGCCTACTATCTTCAGTTTAATTAGATTTTTGTTATTTGTGGAGTGTTTTATAGTAAGGTGACAAAAAGAGGTCGTTCATCTAATGGTATATATTATGCTAATAAAAATGTCGCTTATCACTCTTGTCTAATAGTATACCTAAACTTTTAATAGAATAGATCACTATGACATGGTATCCAATGCCACCAACCAGTCCATAGGAGACGCATGCCGGTTGCTAATTTCAACCCTACAATAAGCAAACTACGCGAAGTTTGGCTAAGCTATATCAAATATGCATGCAAGTTGTAATTAAGTTACGAGAGAGAAATTCGTTTAACACTTACTGTAGCTTTAAGTTAGAGGCCATAAAGTTTAAGTTTGCTATACAACAGTCACTACAAATGCACCACGTTATTTCGGTCCGGCACGTGCTAAACTTTAGCGCGTTGCATGCTTACTGTTTGAAATTTGTTTTCCTATCATAAAAACATTTCGAATTATTTAATAGTTTAATGGAATAAATTTATCTTAAATAAATTATTGTTTTATTATTTTTGCAACCTTTTATTTAACTTAGGTAATATATACAGAATAAAAATTGAAACAAAAGTATAACATACAGAAGAAGACAATTAAAAAAACTAAGAGTTTTTCAATTAAAAACAAAATTAAACTATTATTAATATAACAAAATTATTGTTATAATTTTATAACAATAATTTATTTAAGGTTTTTAAATAAAACCGTATATTACGTGGTAATTAAAAAAGAGCAAACTATCCAATCCATTACCATAGACAAAAGAACTATACTTAAATGTTGTTGTTTAATTTAGAAATGTATGAATTTCATCATAATTTAAAAAATGATGGGACCTTGTAAATATTCCACTTCCGCTATATAAATAAACGACAAATTCCACTTGCACATTACCTGAAAAGTTCATTTATTTGGTTTCAATCTACATTGTGAAGTTATTTTAATACATTATGCACAATTTTCACGTGCTCTCTGTCTCGTAGAGTGCGTTTTATTATAATTATATAGATTATAGTAAGTTTTTTACACTATTGGGTAACTAGACAAGCGCGTTGCTTGCCTGGTGGTGAAGTTCCATCATGATGTTCCGATATACCGGAAGCTTGAGCTTCTGTTGAATGGAAGTGCTTCAGGAAACTGAAGATTTTTAGTATTAAGGCGATACAACTTGCAAGAAAATGTATCAAAGCTGAAACAAAGTTTCTTTATACCTATACTAAAATTTTCTAAAATTGTCCAATAATGTAAACAAACTCGGCAGATGACAATCAATGACAGCAATTGTGATCCGATCGCTAACCAATGACGTGATTCTAATTTGATTCTATGTCATTGGTTGAGCCGCCAAGTTTGTTTACAATTGGACAAGTATAAAAAATGCCGTATAGATGTATCTAGACAAAGTTGCCCACGAAATAAAATAAAGAAACTTCTAGTAACAAACAATAATTTGCTCAATGAGTGAGTGACCAAGAAAAACAATCGGAAATAAAACAAAGAATCAAAATAAATTGTCGACATGGCTTCCACATACATACCAATCGGAAGCAGACGTCGTTATTGTAATAAGATTGACCGGATTTGGTCGGATTTAAGCTAAGCTGGCCGTCGGGTCGATGACCTAAAACCACTTTGATTGACCTCTTAATTCCAGTCCTACCCTCTTTGATGTCAATTTTCCAAGTTGTATAAAAGGGAAACGTAGGTTCAAGTTATATTAGCTTGTACGTTGATAGTTGTGATATAAGCAACTACACGCAGTTCCTATGAGATAAGTATTATCAAAGTTTCTAAAACAACGTGTTTATTTCATAAAATCGTTTTGTTTTTAAAATTTATTATGTAACGTGATTTCCTTTCACCTAACAATATTACTTAGAATCTATTACCTTTGAATAGTGTGTCGCTGCACCGTATCCTAGAGTACTAAGCAGTTTTGCACGTAAAAAACTAAAACGGTTTCAAAAAGAGTGAGTCCGTTACAAAGGCCTGCCTAACGTCAACTCATTGCCTCTGTGATCTTATGCGCTTTCACACTACCTTCATTTTGGGTTCAAATTCTGTTCTACATTCAAGGATGTAACGTATTATATACTGTACCTTATTATCATTTACCAAAATCCATGTATTCTGGAGTATCAGTGTGTAATGATTGTGGGTTATTAATCATTATTATCCACGTAGTCCCGGGTAAAATTAATGCCACCCATCTCTTCCCATGGGTGCCGCAAAGCTGTGTTTCCACTACGTAAGCCCTACATGCAAGTTTGACAAGCACGTAAACGTGCTCGTCAAACGAAGCGTGACTTCGGCTTGACTAGGGCGTCACTTTCAATAGAACTTCAACTTTGTAAACTTTACACTGGCTAAATATGCAAATGGCGTGTAAAAAGATTTTCTCAAGCAAAACTTCGTGTCCTGCGAGTGACGGTTTGGGAGGATACCACCGTTTTCCACGTGTAGTCTGTCACAAACAGGGATGTCCAAGTATTACAGTGTCCCAGTATAATGATCAAAGTAGTCACTGAAATTACTAGGAATAAGACTAAATACCTAATGTCTCAGAGTAACGAGCGCAATGCAGTGCCACGCAGACCTTTGTGTTTCAAAGTTCTGAGTGGCACTGGAGTTGTTATGGGCTGCCGTTATACTTACCATCAGACAAACGACCCGCTCGTCTCGTTATCTAATAGTACAAAAAACGTATGAACAGATAAAATAGACTACTCAAGATCAGTTCTCATGAACGGTTCAATCTCACCTCTATTTTTACCTGGGAAAGGCTACAGGGGGATTGTCACGTACGATCACCTCGCGTGATCCGTTTTCTCCGTCCTTCCGAGAACTGGTCATCAATAACGTTATAGGTTTAACTGGTTCAATAGTTAATTTAATCACTAAGCAATTTGTGGTCTGTTGTCAATTTAATAATAGGACAATTATCTTCGACCACCACCAATTAAGAATTACCATTGACCTTACAATTGAAATTCGGCTAGCCCGTCAATTTGTAAGTTGGTTTATGGTTTTGATTTATACAGGATGTATATGTAAAGAGGTTTAAGATTCGAACACAATGTCGTGTTTGGGTCTTAAAAAATACGGGACGTAATTATAAATCCATATCAATATAAAACAAGAACTAAAATGTCATTAGACTTTGGAAGGTAAGTACGAGAGAATATGGACAGTGGACACCCTAACGGTAGTCAATGACACAGCATAGCCAGCTGTCTACACCTCTCACGCAGCTCACGCCAACGTCAAGCCTGCGGCAGACGTGGTGACTCTACTTTGTAACAATTAAGTATATTTTGATGATATTAGAGGTACAAAAACATTTTTTTTACTATTCATGAAAGTTGAATACGGTACCTATAACTATAAACACTTTTTGATTATTTTTTTTCTGTCCGTCTCGTCCGTTCGGTTGATAGACTTTGGCGGCACTTTCACTGGCAGATAGATGATGTTATATGGAGTAACTTAGGCTACTTTTATTACGTGATCGAAGCTGGCGGGTCACAGCTAATATTAGCTCAGTATATAAAGTATGCCAACCAACCAAAGTACCAAGTAGTGTAGTAACAAGTATGTAAACCAAAAGTAAAGAAAAACGGTAAAATATTGTGATTTCCGTACGCAGTTCTCGGAAGGAAATCGACGTGTACGAATCGGCTAATTTCGGGCCTTTTCCTTGATTCTGTCGGGAGCGACCAGGAATAGAGATGTGTCAATTTGATCTTCAAATGGCGGCGACTGTTCTGGAATTTTAATAGGGCGTGATCACAATTTAGGGGTCCATAGAAGGAAGCTTTTTTATACTATTGGATAACGAGACGAGCTTGCCTGATGGTAAACATAACGCCAGCCAATAACAATTGTAGTGCCATTCAGAACTTAGAAACACAAACGACTGCGCGGCACTGTATTGAATTCTTTACCCTGAGACATTAGGTATTAAGTCTCATTTTAATTTTGCAAATTATGGTTCTCTCATTTTCAATCATAATTTTGCCTTTTAGAGCATTCTGGCTTTGACCAAGTTATTTTTACCAGATGGTAAGACTAATTATTCTTCTGCAACTTTTCGTCTAGCTGGGTTCCCCCTTTGGCTCGTGTAGTCTGCCGCCAAGGAGTAATGTGCAAGAATTACTGTGTTCTAGTTTGGCGAACAAAATAGTCAGCGAAATGACTGGGCTTATGAGACTTAATACCTACCTAAAGTATATAGGTAACGAGCAGATTGCAGTGCCATGCCTGTCCCATATGTATTGCAAAGTTCTGAGCGGCACTGCATTTGTTATCGTATCGTAATCCAATAGTATAAAACATATAAACTCTTATAGACTATAAGATTGGCAACAGCTCCAAATAAAGTTCAAAATACTTCTTTATTCTTTGCCAATATTTCGTTTGAATTGGCAGGATCATTAGAACTTTTAGCAAACTTTTTGTTTACATGTAAAAAATTATGTCATATTTACTCGTAGGTATATTTAATAAGTAATTGGCTACCAACACCGTAGGTATTAACTTTTTTACGGGAAACATAATCAGTTAGAGCGAATGTGGCCGAGCGGGAACTTGTGCGACTTTCAATCCGACGCACCATAATTAGAAACTCGAGTCGGTCCGCACCAATGTATTATATAAAGTTATGTGATTATTCACACTCGCTCGAAAACGGTGAAAGAAAACATCGTGAGGAAATCCGCATGTTCAAAAACCGCAAAATTCGAGGATATGTGACATCCACCAAGCCGCACTGGGCCGGCGTGGTGGAGCCCACACCTCTCTCTCTAAGAGAAGGCCGGTATCCCAGCAGTGGGAATGTAAGACACTGATAATGAATCAGTTAGTTTCGAGTTCTGACCGTGGGGTCCCTACGTATGAATATGATGAATAGTACCACCCTATCTCTTGCCGTGGGTGCCGCAAGATTCTGCTAAAGGAATATCCAGGGTTTAGGCAGCATTCTCCTCGGTCAACATCTACTACAATCACCAAGACGCCTGCCAAGCTTGGTGTGTCATGGCACCCTCCTCCCTAGCCATATCCAGCACGTCTTTTGGTTAATAATGTTACATTTTAGGCATTATATAAAATTCTAGGCTTTATAGGGTTCTTCCTCGTGGTTCAAACTTGATAATAGTCATGGAATAACAACAAACTGACTGATGGTGAAGCCTGTTTGCTTTGCCTACCTCTTTAAAGTTACTTTTAGGCTGATAATGTAATGACGTTCTTTTTTTAGAAGTGCATTTACTTACAGTACTACATAATAAATATTGGGCATCGGATTTACTTCGTATTTCCGAAAATGACCGAATTAGTTGCAAACCGTGCGAGCAGCGCAGCTACGGACACGGTATATTATATACTTAGCAGCTCTATATAATATTTGGTCTAGATACGGTCGGTCAAGTTTGGAAATACAAAGTAAGCCGATGCCCAATATTTATTCTGCAGTTGATTAACCCTTAACAGGACTGAGGGAAAATATTCCCCACATTAATTTTTGAGGTTCTACTTGAGCTTTAGACAAGATATTCCCACAATATGTCAAACACACAACAACATAGTTGGTGTAAGATATTATTTTACTCTCGCAAAATCTATCAAGTTTGCTCACGAAAGGCAGCATGGGAAGACAACGTTGCGCGTGGTTTGAAGAGCGCATAAGGTAAGGAACAGAATGGAAAAGGCTCAGTTTTACTATTCGCTTATTGTATAACGCTGGTGGTTACAATGTTTTGTCTTTGTTGTTCTTGGATAACTATAAACTGAATCGAAAGAGACAAAATATTGTGTAACTACTCAACCGTTATATAATGTTTATTAGTACGGCTGTTACAGTTCAATCCCATCACACTTATAGTACAATGTATACTAATAAATTAAACGTCATACGATGTACAATAAAAATAGGAATAATAAACAAATTACGGTAAAACAATCGGTATCCTTATAGCTATAGCAACCTTTTACAGACAACCCTAGGTTGGATTGTATGATACGTACATCTCAGCGTTTTCTTTTTGACACTATATTTTTAGAGCAAACTACAAACCAAGCGGCGCAAAGAATACTATCAGTAGGTATAGTTTATTTCTATCACCATTCGCCGTATCCACTCTTCGTGCTTCCATTTCCCGGAGCGAAGGCTCTCTCCGAATAGAAATGTGTTGATTATTTACAAATGGGCTTGTTTCGTGATTCGCTGCCAGGTATTGTCCGGATGATGACGTAATAAGCCGTCTGATGTCACGAGGAAAATAATCTAGAGTTAGGAGTTCAGTTTTGATGAACGCAGTGGGTTTTGAGCTACTTTTGGTGTGTTTTTAGGGATCAATAACTTCTGGTCTCTCGTGCCCGGGAACTACTGGACTGATAAAGTTTAAATTTGGTATACACAGTCATTCCTGTGATCCAAACACGGATGGATAACGTAAATAACTTAATCTATATACAAATAAATAAAATTGAAGTGTCTGTTTTTAATATCAAGATAACAGCTTTTTACCAAATGCATATGAAAGTATATACGATACCTATAACAAAACAACCATTTTTAAAATTCTGTCTGTCTGTTTGTTCTAGATAATCTCCGAAACGGCTGGGTCGATTTTGACGGGACATTCACTGGCAGATAGCTGATGTTACAACGTAAGTAATTAACGTAAGGTACTTTTATTTTAGAAAAAGAATTAGGGTTCCGCGCAAAAAAATAAAAACCATGAAATCCAATAACTCCGTACGGGTGAAACCGCGGTCAGCAGTTTATATAATAACCAAACTTTAAGACTTACTTGATTGAGCATAGACGATGTTCTATAGCATTATAAAGAAATCCTTGAGTTGTTTGAATCTTTGTTTCTGGAAGTTTGTTTAAAAGTTTTTAATAGAACTTATTAAACGGTAGGCTGGGAGGTTGTTTACTCAATGATTTTTCAACCGATGGATTGTACTCCATTCTACCGATTTAACCGACGGAAAACGTAGGAGATTTACAGATTTATCCGATTTTGATGATCCTATTTTAATTGTATAATTCCGCCCCATTTAAATTCGAAAAGAAAATCGGTCATCGGTTGAATTTTTAACTGACTTCCAAAAAGATTATGTTTTCAATTCGTCTATATACATTATCATCATATTTCAAAGTCGGGTCCCGCTTTTTTAAAAGATTTGTTTTGTTTTTTTTTGTCCTTTGTCAGCACTTTGTCAGTGACAAATCTATATCCCAGCGATGGGAGCGTAATGAGGCTGATATAAATATAATATATTACAATCATAATATATGATATAACAATGCTAAGCTTTGAACGTAGTCTCAAAAACTGATACTAAGCGCACTGACCGGTGCTTGACGGCAGATTCTCTTAAAACTTTACTTAAAACGTGCCCTTCCAACATGGTACAGTTGTTTCATAATATTTTCCTTCGTTGAAATCGTTCTACAGGCTAACCGCATCGTGGGTTACCAACTGGTCAAACATGGGTATATTTAGTAGAAAAAAAACTTTATAAGCCTAATGAGTTATCCCGGTCCAACCTTTTCAATTACGATAGCTATCGTACAGCCCAAATGCTATTAAGTACTGTGCTTTAACAAACTTTCGGACCGCACTAATAATTACGCCCGTATAATTTTACTGTACCGGGCCACATTTGAATATTTTAGGAGTTCCTAGTGTAATTTAGGGCAATTTTCGGCTAGATATTAATCTCGATTTATTAATACTTAATGAATTTCATATAATTAGATACGTTTGCGCCCTAGAGTTGAATTAACGGTTTTATGACTCTGTAGTTACAAAGACTTCTATGTCCGTTGGTCTGCTGTTCATTTGTTTTAGCCTCAGTTTACTCGTATGTAGAAGATGTCAATAAAAATCGTATATTATAACTGTTCAGGCGCATCACTAGTCGCCGGATGCGGTCCGGTGACATTTCCCGGCTCGCCGCGCACTTCTCTTCTATCTATCAGGCAAGCAGCGTGCACGCACTTTCAGTTATTATATTTTTATTAAGTTTTGGTAATTACGGCCGCGGACGATATCTTTTGGAGTCAGATATTTATTCATTTTCGTCCCCATACGGAACAATAACAAATGAGTAGATAGCTTTTTAAAATGTCCAATTGGCTGTTATATACACCTTAAAGCTTCGTAATTTGTTGATTTTAGCAATGCCTAGTCTCGTATAATTGATGATTGGATAATTTGAGAAAAGGTAATAAAATTAAAGAATTTTACTTGCAATTTCAATTAGATACGCAATTCAACAATATTTGCAGCAGCATGAGGCGCTAGGTTTCCAGTCTACTACCAAAATATTGGCATTCAAAGCTGAGTGCACTACGCTTACAAAGGTTTCAAGTCACTGGTTTGCAAAAAGAGTTTTTAAAACGTAATAGTAGGCACTCATGTTAAACAAAAGCCATCGAGAAGTGAGAGCCTCTTATTCGCTTCAAGTGCTGGGATTGCCTTCATTTTGCCTTTGCCTTAATTTATAAGCGAAAGCGTCTGTTAAGCTTAGGCCCTACCTCACCAGATCGCTACGGCTAAGTCGCCAGTTACGTCCCCAACAATTCATATATCACAAAAATGTGATGTACATATTTGTGTGAACATCCGCTGGTTTACGGTTAACACTATAAAATATATTTAATAAATTCATATATATTTATTTTTTATTCATTCATAACCACTGAGTGAGCATTACCTACAGTTTCCCAATGAAAATAATTATAATGATAGTGAATTGCTAACTCACTTGGAATTTCAATATAAATTGTCTGGATACGTCACTGACGTTGCCGTGACGATCAGGTGAAGTAAGGCCTTAATAACAAGCAAATAGAGTAGAAATTGTGAACATTTTGTTAAATGTTTGCTTCCTCTCGAAAGTAACGGAAATTAATCCAAAATTACTCCGTTGCTGCATGAAAGAAGTACAAACCAACAAACCAACTATAAGTTGTGTGTTTAACATACAAATACACTTTCGCATTTATTTATAGTACGGATAATACGGGTAATTATATTCATTGGTATTTTACGTAAGTGTAAGAGATAAAGCCTAAGATTTCTATAAGAATATTTTAAACACAAAACTTTCATGGCTGAAGTTTGTCCCTTGGGCTACGTCCAAAACTTTACAATGGGTTTTTGTCTTCGAATACCACTTGGGGTTTGGCATCGTTCCGGATCAATCAAGTAAAGATGGTATTTATGCTTGAAAGGTTGTCCAGGGTTTTGTTATGATTTTCATGTATTTTGGTTTAGCGTGGAATTTGGATAAGGTTATGTTTTGACTTAGGTAGTTCGGTGGGGTTAATTTCTGAAGATGTGTAAGCAATAAGGAATTTTGAGTTTATTTTATGTTCTATTTTGTTTGAGCGATTCCATTAGTGAAGATTCAGAAGGCTGAAATGGTGTTCGTTTCGAAACGATTCTAATTCCAGAAAAGTTTTCACAACAAAGTTTGTTTGACATTGATACAAATTGCCATGGTAACCACTTTCTACAAACCTATCGATATTAAAAAGTTCACAACTGTATGCAATTGACTTCTGCCATCATTGTTAAAATTAACTTAACGAATCCTTTTCTCAATTTCATACAAAATTGTTGACCTTGAAGCGACGACTGTAGAGATTGAATCAATACAAAGGTAATGCCACTTATCTAGGCAGACTGACGTTTTGGGCAGATGGACTATTGGAATTTTCCACCAGTGGGAACTTCGGGAGCTTAAATTCCCAGCCCCGTCGCTGACTCTATCCTATATTTTAAGATACAAAACCCAAAAGCCTGTCAAATGTAGACTTGACTTTGATTACACATACGGCAAAAATAGTTAAGGAATTGAAATATTCTGTGTTTTATAGTAGTTTTATGGCGCTTGCTCGGCTCGCGTGGCCGGTTGGCATCAATAATATAAAACAGGGTACTTACTCAGGTGTATGTGTAACACGTAATGTATCAAACGCGAACGCGCGATACAATAGTGTAGGATGCGTATGATATACCTCTAAACGTGTCCTCACATTTAGCCACCGAACGTAGTCACTATAGACGCAGCAACTAGGGGCGGCCACTAATGGTTGGGCGCGGCATCCAGTCTAAGCCACTGGTAGCCACAAAATAGAGAGAACCGAAGGGACACTCGAGCCACTTTAGGCTTACTGACCAGTAAGCCTAAAGACTTGTTAATGCATAAGCTTGGTGAACAGGGGTGTACGGCTAAGTGGAGTCTAGATTAAATGATGTGTGGGCTGTCCTTACGGGCCCAGACGCCCCTTCTGTTCTCTATTTTGTGCGGGCGGAAAGAAACCAGCGTTTAATCGAATATGCGTGGGAAGCGAGCCACAAACGCGGCCATTGCCTCAGCTTTTGGCTCGGACGTGGCTACTCGAACGTCCGACCATAAAAAATATGCCATAAAAAAAATATGAAATATCTTGTCTGCAGCTTGTGGGCGCGTTAGTGGCCGCATTTGGTTACCTAATGTGCGTGAGCACTAAGTAAGTACCCCACTTCATGGTCCTCCTCGCTTCGCTCGTCGTCGCACCATCAATAAATAGTTACCAATACCTATTTGAATAATATGAAAGAGTTGTAGGGACGCTAGGAACACACGTTTCAAAAATCTCCACTGGTTGCAAGATCAGTTGGAACGTATGGATATGCCTTTATTTCGATGTATTTTAATGAAAATTATTAAAATATTTTTCTTTTTTGAGATCGCATTTCAAAATAGAAACGCTTTTAATTAAGTACCTAATATTAAACTAAGGACGTTAAAACTTTGACTATTATGTTTCAGATAATATATTTGATAAGGTTGAGAACAATTAAAATATTCAGTGCATGTAATTAATTAAACCTAGACAAATTCGAAGAGGTTAAAGAAATTAAAATAGTATGAGGCAAACATTTCGCGAGCACCCATTTCAGGCTCTCCCGAAATAGCTCTAGCTAGATCAGGGCGGCTTCAAACGTGCGAATTCGTGCGCCGCTGCCATTCTCTCCCGACCCCCTTATCCCAGCGATGGCCCAAGCCAAAGTTCATACTACGTGGTTTACTCCACGCAGTGCCCTTGAACTGGTCACCACAAACCATAGGGCTGCAGAGCGCCATCCACGCTCTCACCATTTACGCAGCGCACGCCACTAAAATTCTCCTATGGGACGGTTTTTCCGATTTAATTCACGATTAACATTTGCCGGTAGGTTATTTTAGCAAAATGTTCATAAATAAGCCTATAATAATAGGTAATCCCTTTTTCTATTAGTGAAAACCATATGAAAATCCGGACATTACTTGAGATTACCCCGCACAAATTTGAACACAGCGCAGCGGAGGACTATAATTAATATTTTATATAATATGTTATAGTGATGTTCATTATAAACGTCTACACGCCTATGCTACGGTCTAATGTTTTGTAGAACCGTAGCCACGTCTACATTAACTCTACAGTTCTACGAAAAACGTAATGTAACTTAATTCCATTTTGTTATTTAATTTAACATTTCTATGACTTGTTCGTTCCTTTCCCAGCTGTTTATTTTTAGCCACTTAGAAACGGAAACCATTTTAAATAAAGGATCTTGTTCGAAATGTAAAAATATCTCGAAGATTGAAATTATATTTGTATCCTTTCAATGACTTTATACCGTTTTTTCTTTACGTTTAGAAAATTTTAGGTAAATATTTGAGTTGTAAACGTGGTCGATGTCATTTTTGAAGTGGTGATGGCTCTATCTGAGTCGAGGCAACGAATCCTAAAAATAGCTTGGGCTTTCGGTGAAGATAAATATTGCGATGAAGCGTGACAATAGATAGAGGTTTGTATAGTCTTCATCTAGTTATCTACTCATGATGAAACACTTATCGGGATGTTCTACATCCGCTTTTAAGAGTCTATCTCCATTTTTTTGAATATTATTTACCACCTTCGACCTTATGGCCACATAAATTCAAGTGAGATAGTGAACCTGCATCGTAAAGAAAATAGTGTAAATAAGTTTATTGCTTTATCCAACAAAAATAGCGCCCTATCTAACATGTTTACGTGCTGTCAAAAGCGGAAATGTCAATCTTGTAAATACCTGTTCCATGATTTCTGAAGGTAAATATTTATTACATATCACGTCAAGTGTTTAAATAGCGCTTAACGTAAATTTTACTCTTAAATATTTCGTTGGGCATGCGCGAATATTCAGCTCTACCAGGCACGCACACAACTAAACATTTAGGTGATCGGTTACACACACAATCGCAACCTGTTTCAAACACATACAAGTCTCAAATGCTCTAGAAATCACGCACACTGTAACGATACCTTGCACGTATACACTGTATACTATACAGTGTAAAGTTGCTCTCACACATAGAAAGGCTAACCCTGGAGGAGCTATATGCGTTAGTTATCCGCAAGGTGTCGCCACGGGTGGAAGTATCCTTGTTTCGGTGATTTAGAGTGCTGTGAAACGTACGCGATTTTCGAGTGATTGGATTTATTCGCAAATCGGCTATTAAAAAGTTTTGTGTACGAATGATACAAAGTTGGGAATTTTTTTTTATGTGGTGTGTTGCGTGAAATAAGTTAATAAACTGTTGTTTTGTGACAGTTTTTTTTATGAGTGAAAATTGTTGTTTCCCTGAGATTTACCCTGTTCTTGGATAATTAATTAGGTAAGTTTAATATAAGCTTTATGGATCCCAATTAATTAAACCTTTGAATTATAATTAAAATAAAATGAAAGTAGACGATGCAAAAAAATCGTTGATAAAATACAACGATCATACAACGATACATATTTTTTTTTTATAAAAAAGACTAGTCATATAGGTAACATATTTTTTTCCCAAAATATATTTGAAGTATTGAATAACGGTGCTTTTAACGAGTTTAGATAATCGTTTCTTAAGCCTAAGCTTAAAGGATTATTGTAGTTAAGACTATGAAAAAAGGAAAGTGTTATATAAGTTTAATACCTATCGTCTCAGCGTCTGTCTTCACATACTCTGAAAAATTGTAAAATCATGTTACTTTGTGTAGTTAGTATTGTCGGTAATGGTTTCAGCTATCGGTGCGTAGTATGCATTTTATTTGGTCGTATAATTCGGAGCTGTTTTGAATAATCATTCTAGCACCATTATTGGGCTATTTCAATCTTCGTTGAGTCACGACTAATCATATCTCTGTGTTAGGGATAATAATGTAAATTGAATTAAATCTATACAATTTCCACCCTTAATGGAGGAGGTCTATGTTCAGCAGGTGACGTCACCCAGTTGTTGGTGATGATGAAACTGACGTTGACCAACAATATTAGGACCAAAAAAATTGATCTCCATGGCACCACTAGTAGAATAACCTACTAATATTATAAATGTCAAAGTTTGTGTGTGTGTGAATGTTTGTTACCACGTATCTCAGTAACAACTAAACCGATTTTGATGAAATTTGGAATTTAAATATTTTAGGTTCAGGAACAACACATAGTCTATAAATATTTTTAGGCTACGTATATTATATGTCACACGGGTGAAGCCGCGGGCTTCAAAATAAAATAATAAATAAATGTCTTTACTTCAGGCATGAATCCCATAAAAATGAAATAGTAATATTTTGATTAATACAAGAAAATAAAAAATAAATAAAAAAAAATGATGTCATATAGTTTGTGCAGTTTAAATTTATTTTGACAATATAACAATAGACAAAAACGTACGTATAGGTTGGTACGTGAATGAATGCGTATATTCATTATGTCAAAATATTACGTTGATTTTGCTTTGATTTTTAACTGTAGGCTTGGATTTTCTTTTTATATAATATACGTCCAATAAATAAAATTGAAGTGTCTATTTGTTACATCAAAATAACAGCTTTTTACTAAATGCATATGAAAGTATATATGGTACCTATAGCAAAAAAACAATTTTATAATTTTTGTCTGTCTGTCTATCTGTTCCGGGTAATCTCCGAAACGGCTGGACCGATTTTGACGGGACTTCCACTGGTTGCCAATTTGATGCTCTTGTTATTTAGAGTCATTGTTGAAGAATTGTAACTAATTACTGGAAACTGAATATAACAGCCTTACTAAACAGTGTATAAAGGTGGTATAGCTACACAATATTTCGTCTTTGTTGTTCTTGGACAATTTTAAACTGATTCGAAAGAGACGAAACGTTGTACAACCGTTATACAGCGTTATTATAATTCTCGGGTCTTTGCCCGGGCCTTTGATAGGCGTTAATGGAGCCGTAGCCAATATGAAGAGGCCGTTTTTAATAAAAGCACAAATAAACTATGCGTGGGAGGAAGGTTTGTGATGAGATGGACTATTGTTAGATATGAGTAAAAAGCTTGGAATATTATAATTGGTCTAAATAATTGGTCTATGACATGAGACTCCGGCACCTGCCAGTTCCGCCTAAATACAGAGTCTATTATTAGTAAGGCGGTAAAATGATAACTATCAATTCTTGCCGTATGAACAGTCCTCGAAAACAGGTCTGGTTATGTACTTAGTTTTATACGTATAATAAAAAAGAGGTTTTATAGCGTCTCACGTCCTAAATTTTAGGGAAACTAGTGGTATATTCGAAGGTATCGCCAGATGCTAGGACTAACTCTTATATGAGTGTCCGTCTGGCTGGGTACCACCGTTTTGCTCGTGTAATTTGTTGCCAAGCAGTAACGTGCAAGCATTACTGTGTTCCGGTATGATGAGCTAAGTAGTCAGTGAAATTACTGGGCTTATGAGACTTAATACCTAGTCTTAGGCTATAATGAGTGCAATGCAGTGCGCGTAAGCGTTTGTGTTTCAAAGTTCTGAGCGCGGCACTGCAATTGTTATGGGCTGGCGTTATAGTTACCATCAGGCACACGAACATCACATGTCGTTTCTAGTAGTATAAAAATCTCAGGAGTATTGTGCATGAAGTTGGCAGACTATAAGCGATTGAGCAAATACATTTCGGCTTTTCTATACGAAGATTTTTGAAGTACAGTGGAAGCGCTGCTTTAGGTACCTATCTATTATTCAGACCAATGCTATTATTACGGGATCCATTTTATATTCCAGTCGAGGTCTTATCTGGCGACAGCCTGGATTTCTAGATTTGATCGCTAGTTTTGTAGGTCGTATTGAAACAATGATATTAACTGCAATACAATATCTACTAGATGGAGCTATGGTTTGTAAGCCGCCATGCAAGCATATCGATTTCTCTAACCTCATCCAAGAAATATTTTAAGAAACAAATGACAAACCTTTTATTTTTCTTTTGATGGAGAACCAAATCAATCCTGGGGATTTACTCAGAGAAACGTTAACAATAATAATATGATCGTCACGATTCGACATCGATATGACATTGCTCCGGGTCGCAAAGTGAATCGATGGGTTTTTCCTATCGAGTCACAATGTTAGTTGCAACATTTTTTTGAGAAGAATTATTAGGGATGTTGATTTAATTTTTTTATGTTGTCAATCAATTCGTTTTCCCATGAGATTCAAATGTCTATATCAAAAAACTGGAAATTGAAAGCTAAAAACGTCAAAAATGAGAGTCAGAGTCGTGCGTATCTACTGAGCGCTAAAATGCCCCATCTAAATTTGACAGAACATCTGACGTCACTTGTTCAACGCGGGCCGTAAAAGTGTACTACATAATACTACTAAATACATGCATTTTGTTCATGTGGTCGAGAAAAACTGCGTTTGATTACATAGTTGTCATATGTTTTTTATTCATTGAAATACAAATAATATAATGGTATAATTAAAATTACTATCGGATGATAAAAAAAAATCGTTGAATTCGGGAAACTTTTAGATGCAGTATCTTTGTGGAAATTGTATATTTTTCGTCAATTTAATTTTTATTATGGTAATGTGGTGTTCTTAAACCTGTATTACGACAGTAATTATGTATTTTGTGTTTCATGCAACATCCCTATTCCCATCGGACAACACTTGCGTAAGACTGTGACTCGTTGGGATGAAAATTACCATTTGTTAGGTTTTCGGATTCATATATACGATTTTCTCTTTAACATTTGGACCTCTAAATTCCTATTTTGATATTAAATATTTGCTGCTTCGCATTCGTACGCTCTCAAAGGTTTGTTATGAATCTCTCTGAAGGCTATCTTTAGTTCAAAAGGGTGCATTTAGTTCCCTTTTAGGTTTAATGGGCGTCTAAAAGGTATTTTATCTCTTTCAGAACTGCGCTGTATTACTCATTTTCTTACTCGCCTGTACCCTCATTTCAGAGCATTTGAATAAACTTACATTTTTACTTGTAAAATAAATGTTTTTGTGTAATTATTTTGAGAGTATATCATAATTAAAAAGCTGGTTAAGTATCAGTAATGTAAAAGTACGCCTTGAAGCTTTAAACTTAAAGCAACGTTATCTGAAAGCTCGTTATATGTTAGCTGAAATCTTGGAGTAATAATATTACAAACCGATGCATTAAGATTGCGATAGCTGGTTATTTGCTTTATGTAAAAATATTTAGGCAGGTGTTTAAAAGCCTACTAATTCTTAGCAGATGGTAACAGTCTCTTCTGTGAGTGTCCGTCGGGGTGGTTAGCACCGTTTTGCTCGTTTAGTCTGCCACCGTTATATCTCAGGGTAACTAGTGCATTGCAGTGCCGCGCAGGCCTTTGCGTTTCAAAGTTCTGAGTGGCACTGCAACCCGTCTCGTTCCTCGACTTTCAAGATCCAGTAATTTAATCCTATCCTACTTCCTACTGTCCTACTAATATTATAAATGCGAAAGTGGGTTTGTTGGTTTTTCCTTCTTTCAAGCAGTAACGGAGCAACGTATCGACGTGATTTTTGGCATAGATAATTGGATATAGTTTATGGACCGGAAAGTAACATTGGCGACTTTTTATCCCAGAAAAATACACGGTTCCTGTGGGAACGCAGGTGAAAACTGCGGGCAGAAGCTAGTTTAGTATAAACAAAAAAGATTCTCCTCCAACGAATTTGAGCAAAGCACTTGTATAACATTACGTTTTATCCTAAGTAAAACCACACTTAAGTTATACGTCTTACCATCATCCACTTACCCTTGAAGAAATTCAAGAAGGAACGTTATTTGTAGTACGAAATACCCAACGAATACCTAAGTGAAGGATTTGTACGCCCATTTAACATAAAGGGAAACTAAACTCTTAGCCTTTTGAACTCGATCTGGTTTCAGGAATTCTTTACTATTTTGTGTACCCTCTCTATGACAATTTATGAACTAATACTTTTAACCCCCGACGCAAAAAGGAGGGGTGTAATAAGTTTAATGCTTGTATCTGTGTACTTGTTTGTAGCATCGTTGATCTTAAACGCGCTATTTTTAAACGATTTCAAAAAAGGAGGAGGTTCTCAATTCAGTTGGTATTTTTTTATGTTTGTTACATCAGTACTCCGTCATTTATAAAACGCTTTTAATTTTTTTTATTAGAAAATCGGTTCTGTTGTCTGGTTTTTAAATCGAGATAAATGAAAAAAATTAAGTCATCCAAGTAAACAATATTGCTTTTTTACTTTAGAGTGTATTTTTTCATAGCTGATTTTTCGGAAGTCGGTTTTTATTATGTAACTTTTTTGACATTTATTGTAATTTAGTTTTTTTTTTGTTCGAAAGGTGGCTCAGTGGTATTAACTTCAGCCAGCGATATATAGTTCGAATCTTATAATGACCTTGAGCGTTCTGTGAAGGAAAACATCATGATGCAGTGTAAGTATAGCTGGGTGGTCTAGTGTTCGTCTGACTAGTTACCATCCTCAATTTGAAAATTTATTGCGAAGACAGTCTTTGGTGCTCAGTACATTCAGAAACTCTAAGCTCACAGTGCAACGATTTTCATTAAATGAAAAACTCTGCAGACGTAACAACTCTAGTTGCGAGTTTCGGAGATCGCAACAGTTTTCAGTTGCCATCTGTCAATGAATTCCAAATTGCCACAACTAGCAACTGAAAAATTTGTACCAGTTGTGTCAAGTTGCTGGTTTTCGCAACCAGCAACAGCAACGTTTAGGGCGACTTCACTCCCTCACCGTCCAAAGCGCAAAGCCATTTTTGTTCTACGTATCGTTGAACTGAATTATGAAATCGTGGAACCGTAAACTGTGAAGTTAGTTGCTACAATTGGCAACCGTTAATGAAAACTTACAAATAGTTTATTGTTGTCTAAAATCAAGATGCTAACGGTCTTACCACAAAAAAATAAACACACTTTAAACCTGCGTTAAACAGTGTTTACCTCCTAAACATGCCTTAATCGCTTTTGTAAATTATGAGCAACCACAAATCCTGACTTAAGTAGTGTCTAACCGTTGCATTGTCTAACTCAATTTTGTTGTGACATTTCTAATAATTTTAGACGTTTGTCTTTACTCATTGTCTAGCTGAACAGTAGTCTAATGTTTTTGTGGTAACACAGGAAGTGCGCTGAAATACCTTTAATAAGGAGAGAAAGGTGCATGATATTAATCCAATACTAGGATAATGATTCAGTTTACTTTGACCAACAAATACATACAGATTTGACACTGATTCTGAAAAAACTGCAAAATCTTCGCCATACAATAAAAACGGTTCCTACCCAACTAAACACTCCGCACGTATCTTCACCAAAAGAATATTCAAGGATATACGTAAGTAGAATTCTAAATGTTTACTATATCACGAATTATATTCCATGTTATGATATTATATATTATTATATCATGAATGGGACTACGTGGTCTTATGTTATTATCTGTTTACGTTTAATAAAACAGGAAAAATGGTGTGTTAAGTTATTTATATGACGTACAATGGTTTACAAAAAGTTATAGAGAGGCAATTATGTTGGTTTACTTATAAGGCAGTTAGATAGGAGTCAGAAAGATGTATTTTTAACACACTTTTATAAGTTTTAATGGTAACTAACTCTGTAATGGAATCTAGGAAGTAAATTTAAACGTACTTCTAATTGTTGTATCCAAAATGAAACTTTGTATGTATATGTAGATTGAAAGACAATAAAATAATTTGGTATCATAGAGCTGATCTGATGATGGAGCCAGGAGGTGGATAGTTTAACTCTTCAGTATAAACCACGCTGATGAAGTCGCAGGCAGAAGCTAGTATTATAAACGCGAAAGTTTGTGAGATTTGCTGGTATGGATGGATGTTTGTTACTGCTTCACGCAAAAACTACTAAATTAATTTTTATGAAACTTTACTGTAATAAAGCATATACATCAGAATAATATATATCAATGAGATAACGACATTAAATTTCCTAATCGTTTGATAAAAAGATTACGATGATACAACTTCCAAAAACAAACAAAAACGACTTGAAAAATTATTTATAAATTTCGAGCTGCCACCGCGGCTTCGCTATCAATGGTATATATCTTTATATCTTATGTATTATTCCAGAACTTAAACTATGTAAATTCCAAATTCCATAAAAATAGATTTAGTTGTTCCTAATTGTTGCACGTTTCACACACACAAACGCTAAATTTGTATATGTTTCTGTGTGTGTGAATTTATAATATTAACTAGGAGTAGGATTTATTTATCATATAATTATACCATCTTTGACCACATTTTCACATAAGTTCAGGCGAGATAGTATAGTAGAATGATAACATATCGAGTGAAAAAAGTCGATTGTAGGTATTGTTGGGTCTAGAAATGAGACAACTCGGTTTGAATAATCGACATACGTGTATTTTCACTTGTAGGTCAATGAGGAATGCTGTCATTCCCCGCGTCTTCCCCTTGCGTAGCGCTGGGACGACTACGGCGTAGCAGTGACTTGCCGACGTTATAGCGTAGCACTACAGCACCACACCATGTTCTACCTTTAGTCTTACAGTATATTCGAGTGAAAAATATTCATAAACACTTACAACTATAAAAATGATTATAAATCCTTTTACAGAATTAAAAGCCCTGATGGAAAACACTTTTACCGCATGATTTCAAATAGGATTTTAATGATTTTTTAATTGCTTGTCTTTATAACCATTTACACAGTTTTGTTTATTCCGTTCCACTAATATATTCAGACCGTTAATGTTAATGAAGTTCTTAGTTGATATTTTACCTCTTAACCGACTTAAAAAAAAAAATTATAAATTCTACAAATATGTATGTAATCTTGTTGAAACCGCAACATTCACATTCACATATGATAATCTATTATGGCTTCCAAACCAATATACAAAATTTTATAGCTGTATGTTTGTATGTTACATTTAAGTTGGACCATGCTATTCCCCGAAAAAAAAAAATTGTCTTGTTACTTTTCTTTTTTTATTGGCTTATATTTACTTCAACTTAGAGAACAGCGTAAATTTCATCAAAATCGGTTCAGTAGTTTAAAAGATATAGACCAAAACCTATATGAAGTAAGTTTATGTTTATGTGTAGCTTTTGTTACATGAACTTGTTTTTTATGGTGTTGGTTAACGATACGAGCCAGTTGTTTGCCTGATGGTAAGCAAAATTCAGGTCAATAACAGTTGCAGTGCCACCCAGAACTTTGAAACACAAAGGTCGGCGCTGCACTGCAGTGCACTTGTTACCCAGAGACATTAGGTTTCAAGTCTCATAAGCCAGTAATTTCACTGACTACAGTACTTAGCTCATCAAACTGAAACACAGTAATGCTTGCATGGTGGCAGACTGCGTGAGCAAAGTGGTGGGACCCAGCCAGACGACCACTCGCAGAAGAGTTAGTTACTGATGAACGACCTGGTCCTACCACCTCTATTTTTCCGAATATCTTTTTATAGCAAAAACCTACAAAAAACATCACCTCAAACAGCAACTTATTTTGTAATACTTCTTACACTAATATCTTAGAAATATAAAAGATAATCGCGACATCAAAACATGTTCGAGGTAAATCACGAAATACCAACCTCAAGAGAGTAAATTCCAGCAGATCTCTGCTAGGAATACGTGAGTTTGTTTTTTATTCTTAAGTTGTTCCTTTTAGAACAATTTAGAACGATGTTAAAAAATTACTACTACAAAACAAATATTGCATTATCATCGCCAGGCGGAAGACGTCCACTGCTAAACATAGACCTGCCACATAGAATGCCACTTTGAAGGCACTTGAACGGCTACTGTCCTCTTGCATCGAACGGATCTATGCGGCCTTGACCAGGGCTCCAGTGGTTACCACTCGAGAACTTTTCTTCTCCATTGATTGCATTGATTGTTATCAACTTTTAGATAGAAACTTCAGGTTTTACTAAGTTGAACGTGTCTAAGTTGAAAAGGATTCCTAGAATAGAATAGAAAAGCTTATGTGCTCCAAGTATTAAGATTTACTCCATCGATTTTTGCGAAACACTTGTTTTTCTCCGTAAAAGAATGTGATATCATAGTGGGTTCAGACTGGAAATCAGTGACTAGGGTCGTTGACCTTAGTTGTCTGTTGGGTCAAGACTCATTCCTGACATCACATCATTACAGTGTAAATTATTATATGTAATTGTTCAGGTTCTCTGATACAATGTTTTGTTTTTAATGTTTTCTTTATTTTCTTCCTTTTTACTTACTTTTATTAGCTTCTCTTGTAACTAACAATGTAATAAAATCTTAGAAGTCAATTTTAGCCTACTTCTAATTATCGTATTAAAATGAAACTTTGTATGTATATGTAGTTCGGATGACAAAACTATAATTTGGTATCATGGATTAGATCTGATGATGGAGCCAGGAGGTGGATAGTGGAACTCTTTATTGGCTAAAAGTAAACCCTTCTAGTTTGGACCCATATGATTAGTTTTGAAGAGTTCAATAGATTTCACTTGGTGTCAAAGTTCTGATGATGGAGGCATGAGGTGGAAATGTGTTTTTTTAGTTTCTTTAATCTACATGATATAATAATTGTTTTTTTTATTTGACCTCCAGCCATTGGGACTTTTATAAATATTAAGCTAACAAACTTTAAATTTGTCTTCAACTTTAGATCTATAATAGTGTTTCATTTATTTAAAAAAAAACTTTTTTCTACGACACATTACAAACATTTGATTTGGAAAACTCTCCAGCCAGCGATACATTTTTTAATAACACATTTGCAGAACTTTAAATTTAATTTAAACTTTTGTTCTATTGCTAATTCATTTCGTTGAATCAAAAAAGTTGGAACAGTTTTTATCTTATTATTTCGATTCCCAAAGTTTTGACACAATTCCAGTATTCGTGATCACGGGGTAGACAAACAAGTGTTTAAATATATAAGCCGGCAAGGTTAACTCGTCTACGGGCGTCGGTTTGGGTGAGTACCACCACTTTGCTGTTGTAGTTTGCCGCCAAGAAGTACGTAATGTGCAAACATTACTGTGTTCATGAGCAAAGTAGTCAGTGAAATTACTGGGCTCATGAGTTATCAAATGTCTCAGCGTAACGAGCGCTCTGCAGTGCGACACAGGCCTTTGTGTTTGTTTTGAGTCGCACTGCAATTGTCATGTCATGGGCCTGCGTTATGCTTACCATCAGGCAAACGACCCAGTCGTCTCGTTATCCAATACTATAAAAAAACAAATAAATCTCAACAAAAATATTTAATTGTAGTTTAAATAAAAAATGTCCTAGATTCAACATTTTTCAATGTCACATAAATACTCTTCAACTGGCAGACACATACCATTACGCTTCAAAAGAGGTTTATTTTAAAATGAATTATTTTTATAGCAAATTGTAAAGGCAAAAACAAACAGGGCTCGTTGGAAAAATATTTTGACGGGGCGACACGCCGCTGTTACGACAAAGAACCAGTATTATGTTTCCAACGGCGCAGCTGGATTTGTGTCACGCATACTAACATAATGATACGGGCCGGGTAGGCTCGGCAGGCTACGCAAAATTAGCGTGTCACGGTAGTGGTCTTATCATTTGATAAGAGTTAGATTTGCTCGTACTTTTGAAAACGTTATAAGCCTTTTTTATATTTGATTTTAAATAGTAAGCGATGGCTGCTAATAGCACAGTTGTAAGATTGTTGGGCATTTTAGCTAACTTCAAGGAGGTCCGTCTGGTTTTTTTTGGCTGTTACTCTCTCAACCAATTGTCAACCGATTCAATTTTGTTTTCGTGAGTAGCATATTTCTCAGGGTGGTCGTTGGTACCACTGGGAGGGGAAGGTGTGGTATGAAATTTCATAATATATCGTGATATTTTCGCCGAAGTAAGATTTTTTTCTTATCTAGTACTTTTCTATCTAACTATCCCCCTCAACTCTAAAACTGAGCCAAGATTAGTGTGTTTCAGTAGCAACACTTAGGAGCCAGATACATTCTCGGTTTAGTATTAATACAACCTTCGACCAAACGTCTGAGCATCATAGTTTATATCTCAATTCTCCATACATTTTGTGTTGTCCATACAGACCAACATAATTATAATATGGCCTGTCAAGCTTGTTATTGTTCACCAAACTTTGAGGCTGACGGTCGTTTCCTGAACTTTGCATACTAAGGGCTCCTCTTTGGAAACGTGGTGCGTAAACTTTCACATGGAGCGGAGCTTTCGCCGCGGGTAATCGTAGACGTTTCTGTGTGAGCGCCTTTAAACAAGGCCATACCTACGTACGAATTGACTGCAAGACACATAACGCACAGAACAAAATACCGCGTTTCCATAAACGAGCCTGCTCGCTAGCGAGATGCGCTACTGCCTCCAGTTTCCGGCGTTACGGTCCATTGTGAAGACACGAGTGGTTTTTGAATGTTTTATGATGAAATTTTAATACAATGCCTACAGAGTTTTGCGACATTTTACCCACTCCAGTCGAAAATGTGCTGGGGACATTTAGGTCGTTTTGGCGGTCCCCTTTTATTGGTGAAATGCTTGTGCTGCTCTTCGGCACGAATTTAGTTTTGATCATTATTATCTTCGTGGATTATTTTGCAAATTTTGCTCTCTGGTACACGGTTTCTTTTTTGGGAAATAAAGAAAGTTTGACCATGGATTGTGTATTTTGAAGGAGCTAAAAATCAGTGTGTACTTTTTTTTATCATATAATTAGCTGCTGCTCATGGATGCACCCGCCTGGAGATTCCCACGGGAACCACACATTTTTCTTGGATAAAAAGTATCCTATTTATTGTATTTTCTGGTCCGTAAACTATATATTCCAAAAATCACGTCGATCACTGCTCATAGTATTCAGGCCAACTGCACTTGAGAGCTAGCTCTAATCTAAATTTAACGTGTTTAACTTCTCGTTGACAGAAGCTGTTACGTGTGAAAACGAGACAAAACACCTTCTAGTAAATTTCGGAACGTTTATGAATAAGGACGTATGTGTTTAACGTGCAAGTCAAATCGCATACACAGATAACTATATATACTATACTCTATATATATATATAAAACTATATGTATATATATATATATATATATATATTATACTAGGAAGCCACATGTTTGAATTCTAATTTTGAGCAAGTAAACGCACTCGCCCGTTACTCGACCAGCGCGTAAATGTCTCCATCTGGACAAGCTCTTTAAAACGTCCCTGTCACATTTTTATTTCGTCTAAACCATGTAGCTTTTCGATCGCAACTAATTGGTAATTAAAATATTTAACCTCTTTCTCGACCCTTATCAAAAACTCACGAAATGTAGCTATCTCGCATGATGTAACAAATTTTCGTGACATTCTATTATCCCAGCGCAAGACAAAGGGTAGCGTGATCCGCTCGTTTCCAATTTCCATTCAGAGATTAGCCGATAGATCTATAGATAGGTATAGCTAATATCTACGAAAATCGGGTGAGGTGGATGGAAGATTTTCAATTTTGTTTTGTCTTAGATGCGTGACTGAAGCCGCGGGTTTAATTAAGAGCTTTTGTTATTTTGCGATCAATTATTATCAATTTTTTTGAAACTTGTAGGGTAAAATTATTGAGTTAAAAAAAGATTATCAGTTCGTCTGTTTCTTTGTGTGTTTGTTACGTACGTTATTTTTTGGAAACGGCTTAACTGATTTGATTGATTTAAACTGTATTCTAATTAAGGTAGATATCAAGGTTATCCCATAAGTTTTTTTTTCAAGATCGGATGCTGCTTTCCGAAGCTAGATGACGGAGTCCAGGTTTCAGCAATGTATTATTGTTAATCGGTGAAAAAAGAGAACAATATGCCAGTTCAAATATGAAATTCAAAGCCACGTGACCGCACTGGGATATCATTAAAGATGACTTATAATCACTCTAACAAAAGACGTATATTAAGTATTGGTAGAGATGGGAATCGGTGCAAAGCCAGAATTAATTTAAAAAATGAATGAGAAGACATGTTGTAAAAAATATGCAGATGTCTTGTTATTTTCCAAGATTGTTTATATATATTTGGACCGGGCACCTAGTGTCATTTAACTTTCACGAGCGCTATCCTTGGGCCCATAACTTTGAACCTTCTTTTTGATCAGTTTCATGTTTGGAAAGGCAACTAGAATCATTTTACTCCATAAAATTTTAAATTAAACACCGCATAAGCGTCTCATCGACGTCTCTGTAATGTATTTATTAAATAAACATTTACTCGAAAACTCGTAAGTTGTTCTACTTACAAATAAATTGGGACATTTCAAGCCACAAAACTCTAAGGCTTGTGAATTTGGCCACCTGCAAACAGTACCTATCGGTATCGCCTTGTAGATTAGGGGTAACCACCCTCTCTTTGGCGAGAGTTTCGGTACATACTATACTTTCTTTACTGTATATGATGCAGAATCCGTAAAAGTTTTTTTTTGCTTGTTTGACTTGCTCTTCTGCGAGTGCCAGTCTGGATGAGTTCCACCGCTTTGTTGCTCTATGATTGTGTAGTCCGTACCCAAGGACGTAGAACGTAACCCCATCTAGTTTACAAGCTCGTTTGATTTGTCTTTATATGACTCTGATCTTAGATGCTTTTCAGGGTTCTGATGATGGCGCCGGAAGGTGTATTACAGTATTAATTACGTATAAAAGCTTGTCTGGAAATATATATTTTCTACAAAAAACTTTAGTCCATGTAACCAAACTATTGCATGACTAAACAAAACTTTTGAATATAACTACCAGTTAACTTTGCTTTTACCACGAAGTAATCTATCGTGCAGCCGGAAGTAACTAAAACCTCATTTTCTATACCGTTAAAGTACAATGTGTTATTTGAGCGGGTACCTCATGAGGGTTACCATAAAAACGAAAAAAATATTTAACTTAAATCGATTGAATCGAAATAAAACTTTATATTTCTTTTATATAAGTATATAACTTTATGTTTTTTGAAATTCTTCCTCGTTCTTTCTGCCTTGTACCATTTTATTATCCACGACGGAATGGGGAAGATATATGCGATCATGGTGAGAGTTTGTTTGTTTGTTAGTTAGTTTGTTCCAGGGTCGGCGTAGTACGTCTTTACAGACAAACTACTTTTAGGTTTTGACATTTTTCTTAAAAATGACCCTTCAACTCCAGCCCTATTTGATCGCCCCTTGATTGCCTTTCCAATTTTCATGAAATTTGGAATATAGATAGATTAGGTTTTGGATTAACATATATGTTAAGAAATATATACCACGCGAGCGAAGCCACGTGCAGAAGCTACTTTTTAATATAAGTTTCAACACTATCTTACCTGATCTTTATGCTAGTGATATTATGAAGATTCGTAAAATAATATTAGTAATTTAGGTATATTGAAATATATATTTTTTATGGGGGAGGCCTATGTTCAGCAGTGGACGTCTTCCGGCTGATGATGATGATGATGATAATGACACACAAACACAGAATAGATAATAGACACAGCGTCTTCCTAAATATTACTTTGCAGACATGCCGCAAACGATGTTTATCTATTTCTTCCATATACGTAAAATAAAGTGAGTAAATAAATATAATTTGACTATTCATTACTAATTAAAAAATTTCCTGTTTTTTGCTCTTTTTTAACCTTCCATTTTTACTTCGCAGCTTATTACACAGTTTTTCTGTCCACTAAATCATTCCCTATTTTCGCCATACCCGGGAAAAAAATGAGAAACGGATACCCTATTTTCACAGTGTAAATCCAAAAGCAGCGAATTCCAAGGGGAATTATATTTACACAGAGAACAGCTGTTATATTTTGTGTATGAGATTATTTCGTGCATGTGTGTCGTATATGGTAGGTATATAATATTTAGGACGTAAATATTTCCTAGTGACATTTTGTTAATGAAATTTAATATTTACTGTCTAGAGCTTAAACATAGTAGCTTTCTATAATCCTTATCAATAGTGGAAAAGTTGTTTTAAAAAGTTTTTGAAGTATAGTTAATAACTTAATTAATAGTTCTGGTAAGATTTCAAACTTTGAAATAATTACTTTCTCATACATGTACTTACTTTCTTTATATGCTAAACTTGGGAGCGTTTACATATTTGAGCCGTTTGGTGTTGAAACGTTTGGTCCGTGGGGACCGGGAGCTCATAATATTTTCAAAATTTTGTCAGAGCGTTTGATTGATGCGACGTGTAACTAAAATGCTGGTACTTATTTGGCTCAACAGATCAGCATAGCGGTTCAAAGCATGCTGGATACGCTTCCACAACTGGTAGTGGGCTAGAACATTTGGATTATCTATAAGGCCTATTTTGGCTTGTAGATTATCCAACTGTTTTTGTAGCCGTACAGCAGCCATGCAGCAGTTTTATGTATTAGCTAGTTAATAAAGGCATTTACCTTATTAATAAAAGCTAGCTAGCTAGTTAATAAAAGCATTTATTTTCATTCAAATTTGAAGGGAAATGTTCAGGATACTTCAGTCTACGCTGACTTGATACTGCCAGGAAATATGCACAAGACCCAAAGCAGGAAGTTTGCCCGCCTTACTCGCTCTATCAGGAATAAGAAGAATTGTTTTCAACTGTGCTACTTCAAGTAAAAATGTTAAAATGTTCTCTAGCAAGAGTTTTAAACTTTGTCGATTTACTCACACAGCACAAGTTTAGTACACTTATCATTTCTGTTTTGTGTTTTTGCTTTACAAGTCGTGAGCATTTTTCATGTCTTTGAGACAATTTAGACGCAACAACCCGCTGCTTTGTGTCTCGAAAATTCTATGTTTATTTACCGTTAAATAAAATTTTGTATGTAAACAACACAACACTCTTGTCTTTTTGGTTTCGTACGAGTTTGGAAAGTTTTCTTGAGTACCTAAGTAATTTCCTAAAGTAGTTGCCGCAGTGACCTCGCATGCTCGTAAGGTCCCAAAGGAGCACGGCACATGTTCGAAAATTGGTCTAACAATAGGAGCAAAAACGCTGCTTTGGCATTAAACATAGTGCGTGAATGTCATGTGTCCTTGTATTGAGTTTTGTGCTTCTGAAAGATACGAGTTTCCTCAAAATTTTTTCCTCACCGTTTTCGAACGAGTGTGGTGAATAAATAAATAAACGCTTACACTCATACCCCCGCATTAGGATTACCCGTGTCGCAGGTGGCATGGACACACACAGATACACATCACAAACATCCAAGACCCGAGAACAAACTTTATGCTTACACAAAATCTGCTCCGGTTGGGAATCGAACCCGGGACCCCTCACTTTGCAGGCAGGGTTACTAGCAACTTAGCTACGGAGCCGTCAATCCAATTTATCTATCTATTATTTGGCTATCTAAATCCGCACATAGTTTGATTTTAGTCACAGGCCGAGCCTAGATTCGAATTCTGGTGCGTCAGATTGGCAGTCGCGCAAGTTTCCGCTCTAAGATAATATAAACTGGTCAATAATCTTGTTATTTTACTATTAAAATTTTCGTGAGTATCACACATTAGAAATTGTTTAAAACCGGCTATAACTCAAGTCATTTGTCGATTTTTTCGACCTAGGTCTCGAGCGTGTCCGACGCTCTTCCTCAGGGAGTGCCCATGTGCCTATAATAATCTTGTTCCTTCAATAGCACTCAATTAGAACTGTCACTCTGTCTTTCGTTTATGATCGAGGATGGAAATAAATGAGAAGTGCGGGGATGTTGATACGTTCTTGTATTATCCTCAATTTTGCGATGAAATGAAAGAATGCTTAAGGAAGTTTGTACGGTCATAAGCTGACGTTTGATTGATTTATATGGATTTTTTTTACCAAATTAAATTTCATTAGTGTTTTTTTGTGTTACAAGGCTTATGTTTTGCTATAGTCATCGCTGCAAAATTAATAAGTGTTGTTTTCTTGTCGTACCTGATTCAAGTTTCTTCGATTTCAGTTGTATCGGTGATCGAACGAGCGATATCGGTTCGATGATTAAAAATGACTTGTCTTAGGAACATTTTGTTATAGTAGGGCTAGTTATCGTTATTGTTTTTTAGATTACACTCACTGATGATAAATTAAAAGAGCCCGGTTCTGTCCAAGCACATTACGCCTGGTCTGATGATAGAAACGGATGGAATTTCCAAAGAGCAACACGATACCTTCTGCAAGCGATTCGCGTCTTGGACGTAGCTTGTTAGCGCAATCGGAAATTTAATCCAGGCCATTAGAAAGCAGGATCGGCTGTTTGTTCTCGGGGAGAACATTTATTTCCAACGATAAGCGTTAAGTTGCCAAAACGCAACGCAGCATCTGCAATTGTTATGGGCCGGCTTTATGCTTACCATCAGGCAAACGACCAGCTCGTCTCGTTACCAAATAGCATAAAAAAACATCAAATATCTTTTCAACTTACGAAAGAACCGTAAAATGTAGAAAAACTACAAATCATCAAAAAAACTCAGGAAAAGAGAACGATATTTTTTCCACATAATGTAAGCTAAATTCTGCGCCAGAAGTCTCAGAACCGAATATATCACACATATTGCCCACTGTATATTTTACTACGACATTTTTTTCAGTACATTTACCCCGGTCCGAATTTATTTCTATCATAAATCCATACTTATGTATGGGTAGAGAAAGCCGACTTCATCTTCACTTATCACGCCGTGTCGGCACATTATTGGAATAGAAACAGTATGGACGTTTCACTCAATGAAACTATGATGATCTTAAAGCGATTGTTATTCAAATTTTACAACGAGTTTGAGTTTTTGATGAAGGACAATATCCAGATGCAACAATTTCAAGAACAAAATTTAAAAAAAAATTTACTCTGCTTTAAAAAGTTTTTCAAAGATGAACAGAAAGAACATCAATCGAACTAAGGTTTGAAACCAATTTAAAGATCTTCAGCCTTATATTTAAAAGTCCAACTGAAGGTCAACAAAAAATAAACACTCTGCTCTTTTATTTTTTGTACTTATGTGATTTTGTTTTAAATAACTCAAAACTTAATTCTTAATTCATTGTATAAGTTTTATAATTATGAAACGTCGTGTAAAGCAACTGGAAATCTAATATTTAATTATAATAAAGCACTGCTGTAATAAAACAAGGTGTTGTTTTCATTTTTTTTTATACTCGATACGCAATAATAATATAATGCATTGGACTACTATCTCGCCTGAAATGTAGTCGAAGATGGTAAATATGCTTAACTTAGATTAGAAACTGGCTATCAAATGCAGTTGCCGAACCACACTGATAAATTTGGCCACAGATTTTCGACTTGCAGATGATAGCAAGTCAGGTGATCACAAGAAAGTGCACTAAAACCATGCCTTAGAGGATGTTTTCCTTCACCACAAGCTCAAGCTATTGTAGGATTCGAACCACCGACAGACCATTGACGGCTCCGTAGCTAAGTTGATAGTAACCCTGCCTGCAAAGCGAGGGGTCCTGGGTTCGGTTCCCGGCCGGGGCAGATTTTGTGTCAGCATAAAGTTTGTTCTCGGGTCTCGGATGTTTGTGATGTATATTTGTGTGTGTCCATGCCACCTGCGACACAGGGAATCCTAGTGCGGGGGTATGAATGTAAGCGTTTATTTATTTATTTATCATTGACCGACTTCATTACCAAGCCATCATCATCTGATAATTCAAAAAGATCCCTTACTGCTTTTACATTTCCTATTCGATGATAGTAAATCACACAGCTCGTCTGTAATATATCATCTCAATAAGTCTATCCTACTCGTCACCCAATCTACATAGATTTATAAGGTGTTTTTGCCCTACATTTTTGGTCTATTGATCTTGTCTTTCCTAGGTTACTGATCCTTAGAGACGATAAAATCTGTAAGAGATAAAGAAAACTGGCAAAAAACGATAAATGCCAGTAATTACGTTGATGGAGGCGCGTTATAGTGCTATTGGAAGACTTCTATTTGTTTATTGAGTCTGTTATTTGATTTCTTTGTCATAAAGAAGAACTTAACGCGGAATCTGATAAGACTTTAACAAATTGTGGAGGTAAATTGAAATTTGGACAATTAAGCGTTTTATATACTATTGGTTAACGAAAAGAGCGTGTCGTTTGCCTGATGGTAAGTAAGTATTACGCCAGCCCATAACAATCGCAAAAAACACAAAACTTTCAAACACAAAGTCTTATGCTAATTTCTAGAGAAAAAAAATTTAATTGCTGTATCGACAAAAAAACAGTTGAATAAATTTTGATATATTTTACCTCGTTGTATTATAACACGTCACACTACAAATCATCGAAAAAAAGCCAGTAACTAGAGACTTGAGAGACGTTCTAAAATATTTATTCAAGCCGTAAATTGAGTACCTAAGCCTTTTTTTAAAATCACCTATACAATAAATACGCTAAATTGTAAAGTTCGCAGATATAAAAGGATTTTCGGCAATGTCAATGCTACCTTACACAATTCTTAGGGCGGTCGTAAAAAAAATAAACGAGTTCTCCAATTCCATCGGGTGTACTCGATATTCGTGATACAGAAATCAAGAGAGCAATTCAATTCGGTCCAAGTTCGTACCCAATCATAACTTGGAGGATAAGTTTGCTAGGATGTAAGTTCCGTCGATAACTTATCTGTCCTTGCTATCTATTAAGATTTGTAACTGTAAGATGAAGGCAGCTTCGATGGAGTAGGGACTCAATGTTAAGTAAAGTTTTTAAGTAGTTGTTTTAAATATAGGTAGTTGAAGTTTGAAGCGATGATAGTATTCAACTGGTATTTAAAATCAAATCAAATCAAAATCATTTCTTTTCATATAAAATAAGGTTACAAAATTAGACAAAATTAGGTAACTAAATTATTTACCTTGTCTTGGTTTTTTTACTTATATTTTTTTATACTGGCTAACAAAACGAGCGGGTCGAATGTCTGATGGTAACAATAACGTTGGGTCATAACAAATAAATAAATAAATTGGAGTACTACATCTGAGATTGAGATTGGGATTATGATACTTAATACTTAGTATCTCAGAATAACGAACGCACTGCAGAGCCGCGCAAGCCTTTGTGTTTCAGTCAGAACTTTGTATTTCAGGCCGCGCTGTCCTTTGTATTTCAAAGTCCCGCGCGGCTCTGCAGTGCGCTCGTTATTCTGAGACATTAGGTATTAAATCTCATAATCCCAGTAATTTCACTGACTACTCCGCTCATCAAAACGGAACTTGCTTGCACATTATTGCTTGATGGCAGACTACACGAGGAAATCGATGGTAACTACCCAGACGGACACTCACAAAAGCGTTAGACCCACCGCAGGCTTCCAGTTTAACAGCTTATGGTGAGCTAATTATAACCAAAAAACATGTTAAAATTCGAATCGGTCATAAATTCTTTGACTGCTAAATCTTTTCCACAAATGATTGCAGCTTAACTGGAAATAAATTCTCCGTCTAGGTGTCGGGAAACTATTTGAACCAAATCAGATTGGAAACTGCACTCCAAATCGAAACACAACCATCCAATTACAACCTTAACTTAAAGCAGTAAAGCCTGAAATAGTATAACACTAAAACCTAACTTTATGCGAGTTTTATTCGTTTTAATCAAATTAAAAGATTTCAACACGTTGATTTAATTGCCTATCAAGTTTATAGGTCACGGGGAAATTTAAATTTATACCCATTGAGTTCTAGAGGGTTAAAAGCTCTGTTAATACCCAGACTTAAAATGAAATACGTTTGCTTCTGCGATTTAAATTGCGCAGTGTTTCTGTTTGTGGCAGTGGTAATTAAACACTATTTCGAGTAGTTTGGACATAAATGAGCAAAGCTTTGGTCGGGTTACTGTTTGAAACATTAGTAAACCTTCACTGTCGACTATTCAAATATATAATGGCGTGTACTCGTACTTTGGAAGTCAGTTCCTATGTAGTAGGAAGAACTGTTCTCACCGAATGCACTGTCAAATGCAAGCTTTTAAAAACCCCAAAAAACTAACAAGTTTTACCGTCGTGATCAAACGTCCAGAAAACCAATTTGACGCATTTATGACATAAAAAATTTATTATAAAATATTAATAATATATTATAATAAATTTTCGCCAGCTTTTTGGGCACCCTACCTGCAGAAGGCGACCTTAATGCTGTTTTTTATTTATAAGGTTTTGTTTAATTTTGTTTTTAATTGATAAATTCTTAGTTTTTTATTGAAATGTAAATATTTATTAGTATGTACTTATAAATAATATATATTATTATAAATATACATAGTTATATAAAATATTATAATATTCAAATAGGACAAATCAACAAACAGACAAACACACTTTCACATTTATAATAATATTATATAGTAGGAAGTAGGATAGTAGGATTTCAATGGCTTCTTTGGCTCTCAGATCAATAAACATCAATTATTATATTTCGATGTTACTGCTGGGCGGTAGATTAAATGAGCAAAGCCGTGATTTCCTAGTTTTTTCTGGAATCCTATCCTATTACAATATTATAAACGTGAAATTTTGTGCGGATGGATGTTTGTTACTCTTTCACACAATAAATACTGAACGGATTTTGACGAAACTTTACAGTAATGTAGCTTATACATCAGGATAACACATATACTACAATTTGTAAAGATATACACCACGCGGGCGAAGCCACGGGTTGAAGCAGCTTATAAGATATTCAGAGAAATGTCCGTCGTGTCGACTAAAGCTAAAAGCCACAAAATAAAAGTGAAACAAATAAACCGAGCCATAGGTATCTGTATCTTATCCGAGGGATTTACGAGCGCAGCAAATGAGATTGCTTGGAATATTGTATTTATAGTTGGAATATTTTTATACTGTATTTATGTCGTTCAGACGAACTGGAAATTTGTCTTCTTGTTTGATGTTTAATTTGGTACTTACGTTAATACGTTATGTTCCTCGATATGCTGAAATTGGTTGGAAACCCGCATGGTAGATACGCTGTCTAGAACATTTGGTTTAAATTATTTTGGCCTATATCTTTATCAATTATTGGGTAAAAATACAGGTTGTTTGCTTGTATCATTATCAGCTTCTTACGCTCCCACTGCTGGGATACCGGCCTTCTCTCAGAGAGAGAGGTGTGGGCCATAATCCACCACGCGGGCCCAGTGCGGCGTGTTGGATGACACATGTCCTCGAATTTTGTGGTTGTTGAACATGCTGGGTTCCTCACGATGTTTTCCTTCACCGTTTTAGAGCGAGTGTGAATAATCCGATCATAACTTGATTTAAGTCATAGGTGCGGGCAGAGTCGAGATTCGAACTATGGTGCATTGGATTGAAAGTCGCATAAGTTCCCGCTCGTTACCACTCGTTTGCCTGATAGTATGCCATCCCAAAACAATAGCAGTGCCACTCAGAACTATGAAACACCAACTCAACGCAATGTGTTCGTTACCATGAGACAAACTTGTACTCGAGTCACACTAGTGTGGCAAGAATGGACTCGTTATCGAATAGTATAGAAAAAACCCAAGTCTATATTGTGGTAAAAAAGAAAATGAGAAATCATGGTATTATATGCTACATTAACCTTAAATAATATTTCGAGTCGAGATACACTACAATCATTGACATTCGAATTATTCTCACATCATTTTTATCACTTGCGTGTATTTTTCACTCATGTTGCTTACTTTGACACGCTGTCAAATAAATCGAGTAAATATTTTCGATATAGCTAAATCAAATGAATGGATCTGATGCGAAATATTGGCGCTATGAAATCTTTATGAAATATAGGGTTGGGATTTCTGGCGAGGATGTGTTTAAAGGCATTTTGTAGATATTTGACAGTACATTTTATTTTTGAAGTAGTAATCTAAGTTTTACGTGCATATACCACCTGCAAACACGCCATAATATAAATAAGTTATTGTAATTTACCACAATATAGGTTTTTAAACTGTCATGGTCATCAATACTTTGAAAATTATCACTAATATTATGCAATTTATAAAGAATTGTACCACAGTTCAGTTATGAAGTCTAAATGTCATGTCGCTAAATTGCTGTACCTATTTAAAAATCATAGAGTTTTTATAAATATAAGAATTTTCGTACATAACTTAACAAAATATAAAATTATGCAATTTTTGCAAAAGCGATTGCTCGGCGAACTTTATAAATTTTAATACAAGTTCAGGAAGCACAATATATTTTCACGGAATATTTACTTTTCCGATATCAGTAGCTCATTAAAGCAGTATGGATTTTAAAACATTTTTTTATCTATGAGAATGCGAATTTACGAGTTAGTGAGAAACGGAAGTACCTAATGTAAAAAATGACGTTTTGTGTACTTTGTATTTAATATTTATGTAAAATCGCAAAGAATAAAAATATACCTATAAAGATTTCTTTATACTAAATGAGATGAGAAATTGTCTGATGAAAGGCATAACGCCGGCCCATAATAATTGCAATGCTACGCAGAACTTTGCAATACAAAGGCCTGCTTGACACTTGTTGTTTGACGCTGGTAGGCCTCCTGTAGCACTCTTTGAAATACAAACACCATCACTCTGAGACGTTAGATGTTATAAGGCTCACAAGTATTTGACGAATCCGAGTTGTATCCTTACTGTTATAATTGCGATATGAGGCTGAGTTTTCACAAACATTAATCTGCTTTTATTAGCAATCGTGGGCCATCAAAGACTGGCAGATTAAATTGGTTATGTGACGAGTAACAGGTTTATTGCCATCCATAAATTCTCCCGATACTGAAGAGATATTTTATTAAGAGAGCAAATAAAAAGTATTACAGGGAGATTACCTACTTGGCCGTAAATATAAATTGCTTTCTGATAACTCGGATCAGTTTTATGGCTCTTTAGGTTTTTAAGATGTTTTATCTCGAATACGTGATGGAGCTTTTGGATCGTAAAATATTATTTTTATTGTGATGGCTTTTTTTCAATATCTTCGTTTTTTTTTTGCTGAACATTAACCAATTTTCGAAATCATTTTTGTTATTTTATGTAGTTTTATCATCGTCATCAGCAAGAGCCATCATCGTTTCATGAATGAACCAAAGTTATCATCATCATCGTCTTCTTCTTGCCCATATCCCATTTCTCATTTGAGATTGGCAGTGTCTTTTTTTCACCCCTTAAGCCATGATTACAACATAGTGACCACATTAAATCCGTTCAAAGCTTCCGATCTACGTAACAATGCTTGGTGGAAAGCAATATCATCCCCATTTTGATTCCGACCTACTTTCTCTTATACATAATTCATCAACGCTGTTTTGCCACGTGATATACGATAGCGATACTTAATCCTGAAAATGTAATTTTCTTGGGTAGTTTAGTTAATTAACTGCCTATACGGGCAGGTTTGTGTGATTTTGTTTATGATGTTTGTGGGTCCGTGGAGTGGAGATATAGGGGTTACGTGGAAGCCAAGTGGAAGAGATAAAGTACGACGCCAAATCTGCAATTAATCTAAATTAAATGGTACTTGATGTTAATTGATGAGAGGTCAAACGATAAGTAACGATGAGCTTGAAATTTTGGTAAAAAAAAATATTCACGATGTTTTTGTTACGCAACACTAGTGTTGTCGTGCAGATGTATAGTGCGATTTTATTGTACTCATCTGTTTAGCTAGCGACAAGTAGGAAATGTGTAATTGATCAACTACCAGTCTCTTCCAGGAGCTGCACTCCAGAGTCAGTTCTATTCTGCGTTTATAGAGGGACCTCAACAACCAGATGATATAGTGATCAAAAATCAGTTTATCGAAATTCAGTGCGAGAAGTTTATTCGCATGCAAAAAAAAGTATTTTGTGAGCTCTTGCGTGTTTACTAACGATAGGTTATTCTCCAGATGCATTTGACCACTTCAACCACATCAACGTCCTAAATTTTGGTGTTGTTAAAAGTAAAAAATAGCTGCTTTTATACGACACAGAAGCTCTTGCGAGTGAGCGTATCGCTGCTTTGCTCGTGTAGTCAACCGCAAAGCAGAAGTTTACATGCATTACTGTGTTCCGATTATAGACCGGCGTTACGCTTACTATCAGGCAAAATACCTGCTCGTCACAATACTTGCGTATAGTAAAATCAAAACTTATATTTCTTTACACTCCGTGACATATCTAATCCAATTACTACAAAAATGTTCAGTGACAAACAAACATCGAATTTCTATTTGATTTACTAAAAACATTTCGGTATTTCTCTGCGGTCTCGTCGTTCCAGAACAAATCAATCTTCTATGTCGTTTCGTATGGCAAACAAACGTTGTGTTGCAAAACCCAAAGTCGCAGTCGACCCCGAGAATTATCATCTGCTATTCACAAGTGGTTTTGACAAACAAGTTGGTTTACCCTTGTTTAGTTGTGGGTTACTCGTGACAAATTTTATGGCTTGTCAGCTGCGAACATTTGCAACGGCATAAATTATTATATAGTTTTAGCATAATGAGCGCAAGTTGTGATGTCGATTCATTGTATTTTACTTGCTTATTCTCAAATAAGCACCACCAGGTCTTTCTGGAACCAAACCATTAGGTTTTTCTGGAACTACACCATCAGGTCTTTGTGAAACCATACCATAAGATCTTTCTTGACTCAAAACCATTAGCATAAGACCATTTTGAATAGCTAGATAAAACAAAACAAAAATTTAGTTTAAAAAGCTTACAACTTTCAAGTTATATTCCTTCCGATAGTAAAATGCACTATAGCGACGTATTTATAACTAAGTTGGATTTCAAAAGGTCCGTTAAGATCCCTGTCTTCTATTCTACGAAACATCCCCTATCATACAAACGTAATTTAATTTTCAATGGGCCCAATGTATCTTCTCTGTTGGAACTAAACAGGACCTGGTGCGATCGATCGATCTAAGCATTCCAATGCTATTGTATTGTACCAGGGATGGATTTAGGGAAAATGAGTAAGCCTTTATCAATATTATGAATCCATACGAGTGATGGCCGAGCGGGAACTTGCGTGACTTTCAATCCCACGCACCATGGTTTGAATCTCGGCTCGCCCCGCAACAAGTACTTCACGTTATGTATCTCGGACTTGTAGCTTAAGATATCATGTTCAATAGATTTTATAGTTGTCGATCTACCACACCCCTTAAATTGCTTTCCAAATTATAAAGGGAGAGAAATGAAACTCTATTTTATGCTGTAACAGAATCATATATTTTATAATAATCAAACGATTTAGAGACCAAATGTCAATCCCTCCATAGGTAAAAAATTAGTAACCGACCGAAAGTTCGGTTTCGGTTTCGGCCAGTTTCGGCCAATGAATCTAGTTTCGGCCTTAGTTTCGGATTCGGCCAAATAATGAGTGAGTCTGTAGCTATGTAGTGTATGTCTAAGTCTGACTGAATGTTATTTTTTTAAAGTTTCCTTCCAAGAAAGTCTTTACGTTTACACGTTTGTTTAGTTTATATATCTTATTCATGACACAAAAAATAAAAAATATATTTGCTACTTACTTTAGTGATTGTCTTTTTATTTTATTTAACACTCCTTACTGTCTGTATGTATATATGCAAATAAATGTGTAAAAAATACACTAGATTTCAGTATAAAATAGTATTTTAATAAGTGTATGTAAGTATTGGTTTCGGCTGAAAAACATGTTTCGGTCGGTCACTAAAAAAAAAAATATTGAAATTTTTATTAGAATCCATCCCGCGCTCTCATAGCATTTTCATGCCGGTCGTATTGTTTGCAAAGGAAGAATTAGTCTGTGCCAAGTTTGGGAACGGAGTGTACTACTTAAGTTATATTGGTTTTTTGTGGTCCATGAAAATTATGTTCTGCAGATATCTCGAAAGTTATTTCTTTCTGCCGAAGTATTTGCTGACTGTTGTATCTATTGCTGAATACGATAGTAAATGTTCTTTATTGTTGACGATATTTATAAGTTGCATAACTTAATTCCTCCTTCCCCCTTCCATCATCAGTCGACCAGACAAACGGCAAGTCGACATCGATACCTTGTTGATATTCCTCCTTTACGCACGAAGCGTTTTGCTTCTACATTCATTTGGCGTAAGTACCGCTAAAGAGCGAAATGCCTTGCCTGAGTCTGTTCCCTGATCGCTATAACCTGGGTGTCTTCAACTCACGAGTGAATAGGTATCTTCTAGGTAAGCGTGCTCTATCTTCGACCGCATCGTCATTTACCATAAGTGCGATAGTGGTCAAACGCAAGCCTATAGTATCTATATAAAAAAATTAAAATAAATATACCTATATGTGTTTTGAAGTTGAAGGCCTTGATGGCCAAGTACTAATCTATGAAATCTGAAAAAATGGCGGTAGAAGTCGCCTTCAATATGGTTTTTTTCTAAGCAATGAAGTCTGGTATCTGCAGTCTATAGACCAAATGAATCGCTTCATATTATTCTAATTTTATCAATAATCTCACCAAGCACATTAGTTAACCCGAATATTATCTTTTCAAATTGATTCACACCATTACCACTCTGAAGTTCAGTCCCATTGTTACTTAAGTTTACCGAAGTTTATTCCAATTGGTACCTACTTTACATGATTAGGAGTGTCTCGAACTCTAAGTACAATCGGCTGCAAAAGTGAATTTAGAGCGATGACCAGTAACTAACTTAACTTTAATGTATAATGTATTTTATGCTGCTTAGTTAATTTAATTTTAATTTAGCTCTCTCTTTCCAATAAATAATATAAGAAAGGGATGGAAGAAGTTTGACATATTTAAATTTAGTTTTATTAAATATCTTTTCATAATTCACACATTATAACGGGATATTTACCGTGATTATTAATAATCATGGCAATTATAATGTGTGTTAAAGTTTAAAACAGTGTTTATCTTGTCATATATCAAATATCTTCCTTCTGTGGCAAATTCATCGCCACTAAATTTATGGCCATATTCACACTAGATACAAGAAGGTGGATTGATTTGACACGTCAAAGATATATACCATCCCTTTCTCCTGTTCTTATTCAGAAAGAGAGAGTGAAACTAGAATTAGACTCAGGCTTTAGACGCTAGAATCGACACCATTATCACTTAACACTTAAACACAACTACAATGAACTTTTCAAGATGACTGTACGTAAAGCGAATGAGCTCACTTTAGAAAGCAACGTTCATTTATCTTTTACACGCACTGTGGTTGCTCCTTACTTACATTAAGTAGAGTAACTCTGAGTACTTTCATCTTCGTCTTCATTCTCCGAATGTGGTGTAGGTACGGTTGTTTTGTTTGATGTATCATGATATACAGAATTGGTACAATTTGAGCCTCCGTGTTGTTAAAGATAAAGATATTACACAGAGTCTGGTGCGTTGTTAATTGATATGTGTATAATTTGGTATAGTCTTACATCTTAGAAGTTAATGTTTCATTTGTTTCTTATATCTCTACTAGTAGTACTTTTTTATGTTTTTTTGGTAACGAGACGTTACGAGCTGGTCGTTTGCCTGATGGTAAGCATAACGCTGGCCCATAACAATTGCAGTGCCACCCAGAACTTTGAAACACAAAGGCCTGCGCGGCACTGCAGTGCGCTCGTTATCCTGAGACATTAGGTATTAAGTCTCATAAGCCCAGTAATTTCACTGGATACTCTGCTCATCAAACCGGAACACAGTAATGCTTGCACACTACTGCTTGGCGGCATACTTCACTCACACATCACATTACTTCACTTCACATTAAACCAAAATTAGAATGAAAAAATCTTTAAATTAGACATTTAAAAAATATTCGTCGCCCATAAACTTTAAAATTAGGTCTGCTTATTTATCACATAAAAAGATGAAGTGGTACCTAATAAGCAACCCTTTTGACATTACATATTATGTCAAAATGAGTAATAAGTTGCAGTTCACGGCATCACATTATAATTCAATAAAGAAATAAGATTATGGAGTATTATTTCTGTGGATTATGGCCCATACTATCTCTCCCCCCCTCTCTCACCCCCCACCTCTCTCTCTCACTCACTGACTCTCTCTCTCTCCGAGAGAAGGCCCGTGTCCCGTCATTAGGGAGAGTAAGCTGACGACGATGATAATCAAAGGAAATAATATTTCATTTCTCATTCACCGGAAATCCAACACACGTCTAGCTACTGCATCAAATTCCAGTACAAAATCCGCGCATTCTCCGCGACGTCGAGCCAAAGAAGCAATGTACTCACTCCCGTTTAGAATGCACGCTACATGACCGCCGGATGGAATTCTGCCCGCTCGTATCACATAGTAATTGGGTGCCAGAGCTGAGAGTGAAATTTTATAAAATTGGTAGTGAAGCGTAAGAAGGGCTCTGCTGAGTAGGCTAGGCGTTGACACATCATACTACAGGCATTTTATAAAAAGGAGTTGTTCATACTATTAAGGAATGGTAGCGAGCGGTTCGTTTGCCTTATGATAAGCATAATGCCAGCTCATAACGATGGCAGTGCCACGGCCAGTCAAAACTTTGAAGCGCAAAGGTCGGCACTGCATTGCGCTCGCTACCCTGAGACATTAGGTTTTAAGGTGCATTCCTGAGTGAATGACCTTCAGCATTTGATTCCCCGTTTGATAGATGGCAGCCCGACCTCAGAAAACCCCCTTCTTACCTCGACTGAAAAAAAAAAACAAGGGGTCTTATGACAAATTTTAAACGTGTAATAAATCAACTTTTTAACCGTTAATCCATTGCTGTGAACTAAATTTTATAACGGGCTTTAATTTATACGGAGATGGAAGAAATCAATGTTTTTTTTTTCAATTTCAGTAGTTCTTTAGAAGCTGATTTCATAGGTAATAATTACTATAAAAAATATTTTTTATGTTAGGAAAAAATTGGAGATTGACAGGACATTTTTTTTATTTTTAACGTCCTTGAAATAATGTGATGATAGCTTCTAAACAGGTTAAAATGGTTTTTCGCAGAATTTATTTGAGGATTCATCTTAAGTCTCATAAGCCCAGTAACTTCACTGACTACTTTGCTCATCAAACCGCAACACTCTAATGCTTGTACATTACGGCTTGGAGGCAGGCTTTAGGAGCAAAGCGATACCCAACCCGATGGACACTTGCAAAAGAGTAAGTCCTACCACTTGGTATGAAAAAGTACTGATTTCTGGGTCTGTGATATCGACAAATAACCCTCTAGTTTCGGATACAAAATAATAACACACTTAAATTGTACTGCAGAAATCTGTTCCTTCAATTACTACACCACGCGTTTACTTACATTTCATAAAATAAATATGGAAGAATCTCATGACTATTATATTTACTCTTGTCAAAGTAGAATTATGTCCTCTCTGGGTCTCAAAGAGGATTTTCATCGTGAGTATTAATGAAGCTTTCCTCATGTATTTACTGTTATGGCTCTGAGGTTAAAATATATATAGTATACTTACTAAGGTAAGTTAAACGTTTATGTGCTACTTGAATAATTTCGAACATTTTATAAACAAGAACAATTTTAAAGCGATCATCGTTTTACAATTGCTACACGTATGCTGCCTTACTTATAAACTCTGCATAACTCAATGTATTGTTACACAATGTTGCGTCTCTTTCGGTTGAGTTCAAAATTGTCAAAGTAGAACAAAGACAAAACATTATGTAACTTTGCAACTGTTATGGGTACACTGTTTATTACTAAGAGCCATAAAATATGATCTTTTTTAGTATAGTACATTATGCTCTATGGACACATGCTACATTCTCTTATAAGATTAGGTTATAGATTAATAGAAATTAACGATATTAACAAGATATAAAAAACATTAATACGGGAACTATGGTCTTAAAACTAAATAAAAATAAACGTTAGAACTAAATTACAAGTCAACAGAAGGATTACAACTGGAGTTGATTAAAAAAAGCTACTCAGATAAAATTAAATCAATGTGGGCACCGAATATGGTACAAACTTCATTGTCACTCAAGAAATTGAAGATTAAAACCCTGTCTTAAGTAACAATGATAAGGCGTTAGTAGAACGCGTTGGGAATTGGGTCATATTTGGATTACCGCCTTTGAAAATTGGGATTGTGTTTGGGACGGAAATAGGTTCTTGGAGGAAGTTCATAAGTAGTATTTAACTGAAATATACCTGCCTGGTAGTATAACCCTAGGTACTACTTAACACCCTTACCAAGGGGTGCCAGGTGGTAAGTCTAACTGTTCTGGAAACTCTTCCAGTACCAAACGTGAAGGATGTTTTTCTATTTTTGTATCGATGATTTATTTTTCCACAAACTGGGCTATTTTAACCATTACATCGTAAGTGACGATGTGATCTAAAGTTTTAAATACACTAAATTTAGAAATAATGTTAATGTATGCTAGAAACGTCAAAAATAAGGTCAATGTCGGGCGTATCTACTGAGCACTAAAACGCCCCACAAATTGGACACAACATCTGACGTCACTTGTTCAACTCGGGCTGTGTACTAAAAACATGGAAATTATAGGTTTTTAAACTGTCATGGTCATCAACACTTTGAAAATTATCATTAAAAACGGGATATCATGTTATCATGGCGTTTGCAACAGCGCCGAAATATCGGAAACTCAAATCAAATAATATACATGGTAAATATCCCGTTTTTAATGATAACATGGAAATTGTTGATTCGGTCGTGAAAAACTGCATTTAAATACATACGCATACCTTTTTTTATATATTAAAATCTAAATAATCAGATGGTATCATTTAAATTACTATTGGATGATTAAAAAAGTAGTTGATTTCGGGAAAGTTGTCGATGCAGTATCTTTGTGGAAATTATATTTATTTGTGATTTTTATTAATTGATATTCATCAACCTGTATAAAGACAGTAATTATCTCCATATTTTGAGTTTCATGGAACATCCCTAATATCCACATATTGTATGATTAATGTTCTCATTCACATCGCACGCTTCTGAAATCTGCTTACGGAACTGAATAACTTCCTGCCCAGTGTATCGTATACAAACCAACCTAGTTATGCAGTTTTGAAACTTTGTTTCCCACGTTTGCGGTTATTCCCGACAATAACCGTGGTATATTAAACGAATTGCGATCGAAACTATCAAACCGAAACAGTTTTCAAAGTTAGTTAAAGTCTTTCGTATTAAAGTTTTTATTTTATATCCTACTTTTTCTTTGTTCCTTATGTGGAGGCCAAAGGAAAAAAGTCTAGTTTTGTTTTACATTGTCAAGTTTTACAGTTTTGTAAAAGTTTTGGAGATAAGCTTTGATTGTTTCGCTGAATTCAGCAAGTGTAATGGTAGTAGTTTAAAAACTTCTCGAAATAGGTTGCCTCAGGGCAAGGCGCATACTGCAGTGCCGCGCAGGCCTTTATGTTTTCAAGTTCTGAGTGGCACTGCAATTATCAGACAAAGAACCTGCTCGTTTCGTTATTCAATAAAAAAAAAAGTGTAAGCTAATCCTAACACTACGCGTTGGAAACCGCGAGCAATACTTAGCTATTTATAAAACAGTCAATTATAATTATAAAAACGCCATGTCATACTATTAATTATTTCAGCACAGATCATAAAAATAAAAATAAATTGCATAATAAATCCTATACAATATTTAAATTCATGTGTTCATACACGAATGAACGTATTATCGCTCCCAACTTTTTTCATAACTAAAATAAGGATGGGATTATTGCTCCCAAAGCCCCAAAAGCCTATAAATAGCACCGCTCCCGCCTATGCATTACCCCATTAATAAGTCCTTCCACACAAGACCGTACCGAAATGATCTGGCAACGGCCCAACAGTGGTACCTATATACCGGATTTGTCATGTTATTATGAAGGCTAACTTTTATGATTTCTTTTTTTCCTGAGGCTTGGGTAACTTTTTTGGAAGAGACCTCGTTATTGTTGTGTTGTCTCAATTTGAGTAGGATATTGCCGTGGCGGAATAGGTAGTAGAGAGATTCAATACAAAAATATTGGTGCATATTTGTCAGTTTGTTTACTTTCGGAGTATGCTCCGGAGTATGCTCCCGAGTATGCTTTCCTATAATATGTTATAGGAAAGCATCTCTAAAATAATCTATGTACTCGTACGTACATATTTATGGTATAGATGCGTATTTTTTTATTTTTGTATTTCCTCACGATGATTTCCTTCATCGTTTTAAAGCGAGTGTGATAAATCCGCACATAACTTGATATAAGTCATTGGTGCAAAGCCTATGAGATTTGAATTTAGGTGCGTCAGACGGTAAGTCGCCCAAGATTCAGGTCGACCACACTTACTCTTAAGACATAATGCATCAATTTGCTCACAAAACAACAAAGCCTTCAGAAAGACGCTTTCTATACAACCCAGGAAACAAAGCAGAAGGAAAACGACACTAATTTTCTTGTTAACGTTTAAGGGCTCAAGCAATTAATATTGAAAACAGTAGTTTTAACGACAAAAACTAATTTATGGTTTGTTTACGTCTATTGATGTGGGTGCCCTGTTAGGGGTCGCCCAATTATTAATTGGTATAATTTATATTGGGGAAGTCTTGTTACAATATAATTTTCACGCAGTATAAACACTATAGTCGTAAGAGAATATTTCATGTATTTCACAAATTATTATAATATAGTGTGAGTAGTTGTTTGCTGTTCCTAATAAAATAAAATAAAAAAGACTGATTTTTGATACATTTTCGAACTTCATCTTTTTCTTCGTTTTTACGATAAGATAACAATTGGATGGACACGCCTTAAGTTATTAGACTTTTAGCGAAAATAAAGATAATAATTTAAATAACAAAGCATGCACGTCGCACACTCTTGTTAGTAATGTTAGAGACACGGCGTTGCTGCACGAAGTACAGAAGCATTCCATAGTACCTAAACTATGGCTGAATAATTTAACATCGCATTGGAGTGCCTTTGTGTTTCAAAGTTCTGAGGAACACGCAGTTGTTATGGACACGCGTTATAATTATTAGGTACTACCTTTAGGCAAACAATTTGTTCGTCTTAAACATTTGTAGTATTAAAAACAGATGCGCATAATAATTATGTAAAGGAAGGTAACGGAATTTATGAAAGCATAGTTACTAGGTGCAGTTCTTGATGTTTAAAATTAAACAGACTTGAGATTTTGCAGAAAGCACCCTGCAATTATCACAGTTAAGTATACTTCATACCGAGTATTAAGACAAAAACGGGTCTGTTCGCACACAAATTGATATCAAGCTATAGCTATAGTTTTGACTAACCTCGACGGTTCAATCAAGTTGCCTTAATCGTGGTCACGATAAGACTCATTGGTTGATTTTAATATTAATTAGTGCGCGAATAAACCCGTTTTTGTCTTAATACTATATTGTATTCATTTAGTGAAAGATTAATAAGTACTGTAGAAATAGAGGTAGAGCATGGTATGGTGCTGTAGTGCTACGCTATGACGTCAGCAAGTCAGTGCTACGCCGTAGTCGTCCCAGGGCTACGCAAGGGGAAGACGCGGGGAAGGACAGCAGTCCTCATTGAACTACGAGTGAAAAAACACGTGTGTCGATTATTCAAACCGAGTTGTCTCATTTCTGGACCTAACAGTACATACTAAGATCGGTGTTCAAAAATATGATGTGAACTACATCATATTTTTGGCAGCAGATGCCAAAATGCTCTTAATTTGAAGCTCAATGAACCTCGGTTCATGAGTTAAACATGGCTAAGTACGCTAAACAACTGAAATTGCGACGGCACTGGTGTCATTATCTATCACAACTGCAAATTGTGCCAAAAGTCGGTAATGTCATATCTGTCAACTATATTGTTAATTGCTGATGGAAATTGATATCAGAATGATTTACCAAACTGCTATATTAGCGTAATGACGATGGCCGGATACCATTGTGGCTAGTGGACTACCAAAAGTGTCAGTTGTCGTCACAATGATCACAAACCATTACTATTTTGACCATTGTGGTTTAGTGTGCTAGGGCCCCTGGTTGATAGTTAAACTTCGGATCAAAATGGTTGGTGAACTCGGACCTAAGTTGTTTGTACCGAGTTGAGCTACGCTCACAGTTAAATATTGTGGTCCCGCAGACCCCAAATGCCTATGGCGTTTTGCGGTAATGATTTGTGACTGTACTCCCTTTGTTTGGCACCTATTAATTTTGATTTGTTTGCTTTTTGCTTCCCCGTCGCGATGACAAAACATGAGATAGGGAGACGCTAGGTGAATTGATTGCGAAATTAATTAGCTTTGCCATGGCTTTGCCTTGATTCTGTTATGACTATAATTATAGAAAGCATCGATGCTGGCTTCATATGAAATTTGATCTGGTGATATCGTGTGCGAGAAATAACTCGCTGCATTGTGAAAAGTTGATTACGGATATTCCATTTTACAAACGCAAAGAAAAAATATTAATAGGTTCATTATATGCCTCTTACGCTCCCACTGATGGGATCCTGACCTACTCTCAGAGAGAGTGGTATGAGCCATAACATAATCCTCCTAACAGGGTGCATATATTTACGCTTAAGTCTAAGTTGAATGTATGTGTGCAATAAAATAAATAATCCCCTACGCGGGCCCAGTGCGGCTTGGTGGACGTCACATGTGCTCAAATTTTCTGGTTCTTGAACATGCCGGTTTCTTCACGATGTTCCTTTGTCGTTTTAGAGTGAGTGTGAATAATCCGCATATAACTTTATATTATAAGTCATTGATGTGGACCGAGACAAGATTTGAACCATGGTGCGAGGGATTGAAAGTCGCACAAGTTCCCGCTCGGCCACACTCGTTCTAATCATAATATATTAACAGGTTGCCCAGGAACAATCACATTTACCACATACTGTGGTGCAAAGCAGATTTGAAATTTTCAACATTCCACTTTCTCCACCAGTGGGACGATTTGGTAGGGCAAAGTGAAATCACTTGTTAGGACTAACTCTTCTGCGAGTGTCCGTCTTGGTAAGTACCGCTATGCTCATGTAGTCTGCGCTGTCTGCCGCCAAGCAGTAATGAGCATTAATCTAGTTATAAATATGTTGCACATAATTCTTCAAAAAACCGTCATTCGATAAGCCCATAAAAGTTATTTAAACGAGAAGTCAGTTAATCCACGGAACCGATAAAACTCCGTTGGGAAAAGGAACAACAAAATTTCATTTTACAATGTTCAGCTACTGTTCAGACAACCCTATTAAGTTAAAGTTATGCTTGGCAGAAAGTTCTTGAACAGTAAAAATCAGTGCTCAAGGTTGCCATAAAAAAACAATTGAACACGTTAATTGATGAAATGGGCCATTTCTTTGCGGAAATCCATTGTAAGGATTCATGAAATCAATTTATGATCTAAAAAAATGTGTAAAGTTTTTCGCGGGTGAAAAAACTAAGTACGTGTTTATTTAAACATTAAATACTAAAAAACAAAATATATTCAATAACAATACTGTTTTCATTAGACATTGAAACAAGATAGTTTTATAAAGTTCATACTCTATTTTCTTATTGTAGATGGGCCTGCGTAGTGTGTATGCTACCTTCCACTCATTTTGAACTCACCTGCAAAGTTCTCTTCCCACACCAAATTTACCAACATTTTAGACATAACATCTAATCAAATCAAATCAAAATTCTTTATTGTACACCAGTCTTCAGAGAATAACCACAGTAACAGATCTAAAAATTAAAGTACAATGGGCGGACTTATCGCTAAAAGCGATCTCTTCCAGTCAACCTTTGGATGGAAAGAGATTAATGGAGTGTGAGAGGTCGGTGGTGCAAATAGATATAATACTTATCGTAACAGATAAACATTAGTACATACTATATACTATATATTTATATTATACTACATATTACATACACAATTCATACATAATTAGATTTGCGCCAGAATCGACAACATTATAGTTGCATCACTTCTGCACAAACAACAGAATAAAATACTATTTAGACACTAGCTTCCGCCTGCAGCTTCATATGTGAGGTATAATCTTTATAGCCTACGTGTTATTCCAGAACCTAAACTATCTACAGTCCAAACTTTATCAAAATCGGTTTAATATTTAGGGGGATATGTTCAAATGTTCAAACATTCACACACACAAACTTTCGCATTTATGATATTAGTAGGATAAGATTAATGATTAGAGCCGTGATCAATTTGTCTTGAGATATACTACTGTTAATGTTTCTATAACATGTCTCAGTGCAGAAACAACTTATGACCGAATATACTTCTGGGGATCAGTTCGGAAGTTTTAAAATACTGTTGTTTTTAAATTTATCATGTTGGGGATTTTGTCTTGTGTATGCGCTTGATAAAATGCTTTGTTTTCTTCCTGTGAGCATAAAATAAAATTGTATTTAAACGATCAAAAATGACAGTTTTTATTAATAGATAATGAGACGAGTTGGTCGTTTGCCTGATGGTAAGCAAAGCAGCCCTTAACATTTCTAGTGTATCCCAGAACTTTTCAACACGATTTCTCCCGTGAGTAAGATGTCAGACCAATATTTGACTGCACCTAGTGTTGCTATTACTATACTTATGCATAAACGTAATACAAAAAAACGTCCACTTCACCAACTAAAAGGAAACGCATCGCCGTTTTCAACCTTATTTCAATACAAAAAAATGTTCCTAAAAAACGTCCTAAACTATCAAGAACATTGCGCAATCATTGAACGATATTAAAACCTCCTTTTTCTGAAAATATCCAACAAATACTAAAGAAAATTTTAGCGTTATATGCTTTAGATAGGGCTTTAGTCAAGCTGTAACCTAAAAGGCCCTTTTGGATTTTGTGAATTAACTATGAGTTGGGAAGACAGTGATCGATATTAGGAAAAAGCTTGCAAATTTAATATAAAACGATGTATCAAAACGGGTCTATTAAATAAAGCTACAGCACCTGCTAAATGTGCCTCAAAAGAGCTAGTGTTTTTTTATACTATTGGATAACGAGAGAAGCTGGTCGTTTGCATGATTGTAAAATTTAAAAAAAAATGTCATTCCGTTTCTTTCGGCCAATCTCTGAAAACGATTTTGACGGGACTTTCATTGGCAGATAGCTGATGTTATAAGAAGTAACTTAGACCACATGGGCGAACCAGCGGGACACAGATGGTTGAGTATAAAAAACAACTCGTTTTAAATTGCAAGGCAAAGGCTTCCTTCCCTTCGTTTTATCTGACTTCGAAAAAGGAGTAGGTTTCTGTATTCATCTGCAGTATCTTTTTCTGTGGACGTTACTCGATGTCTTCGCCAATTATTGTAGTCATTTTTTTATGATTAGAGTATATATCAAGGGTGGTCATTTAATAAATTTTATGAAAGAATACCACCCCTAAAGGTGGAAAAATAAGGGATATAATTGTATATAAATATCGCTATATCTATGCGGAAGACCGTTCCCGAATTTTTAAAAGCATTTTTTTCTTCCACTACTGCTTTAGGCTCCACCATAGCTCAAACCAGAGAGTAGCTGTTCATCATAAAGCTTTTTTAATTAATTTACCATAATAAAGACCAAAGTTCTTTGAGACTTCCAAAAGACCTACCAATTCTGCTCGTAAAATACCTTAACTCCTGTACTACACTCTTACAATATAACGTCGCTATTATCATCTGGGACAGTGTCTGTTTTTATTTCTGGAACAAGGCGGGATTACGTTCAGATAGTAGGAAAAAATACTCGATGGTGGGCAGGATCGAAAAGGGAGATTTCATATTTTTTTACTTTTTAAACCGTTGCGAATAGTAATCATAATCATAGTATTAACATAAACACCGGTCTATTCGCGCACAAAAACTAATATCAGTGCTGCTAACTGGTAGTGGGCGCCATTACTACATCCTATTTCCTACTATCCTACTAGTCCTACTTCCTATTATCCATATCCATACTAATATTATAAATGCGAAAGTGTGTTTGTTGATTTGTTGGTTTGTTGGTTTGTTGATTTGACCTTCTATCACGCAGCAACAGAGCAACGGATCACCGTGATTTTTGCCATAGTTATAGTTTATGGACCGGAGAGTAACACAGGTTACTTTTTATCCCGGAAAAATGCACGGTCCCTGTGGTAACGCGGGAGAAGCTAGTTTATAATATGTAGCAAATAAAAAAACATTTCTTTAACAGATTATTTTAGCAAAAATCCAGATGTGACGTCACATGGCGCTGGGCCAAACCTATTCTTATTTTAATCAATTTGGAGATATTTTTGTTAGAATAGGCTAATTCTATGTAATGCAACGTTATGACAAATTATTAACTTTAGGGTCTACAAAACCCCAAATAAAGGAGATACAAAGTACTGTTTGCCCCAATCTTAGTATAAGAGGTTATGTTGAAAGGCCTTGGGGCTCCAGTTATACAAATAACTGCCCATGAAATAGATACGAGGACGGCAGACCACAAATAGGTTTTCCTTGAGTGGAAGCGTGTCCTGTTGCAATGGAAATATGTTGTTTAAATTTCTTTTTTACACGACTGCACAAAATTAAATGTAATGTTTAGAATCGAACCAGGGGCCCCTCGCTTCGCAAGCAAATTCATTGTTTTAATCATTTTTCTTTAGTCGTATGGACGTCGTTCATAGCTTATTTAAAAACAATTGATGTAAGATCAGTGGGAGATCATAGGGGAGTATTTTCAACACTTTGTTGCAGCACCTGGTTGATGCGAAATGTACCCAAAATACCTGTACTTATCTGGCTCAACAGATGAGTGTTGCGAGGCAATGCCACCAGCATGTAGGGTACGCTGCCAACTGAAAGTGGGCTAGAACTTTTGGTTTGTCTATAGGCCCACAACGGGCTTATAGATTATACAACTGTTTTTGTAGCTAACAACGACAGGTTACATGGTTTTGCTGAACTAACAACTATGAGTTGTAACTGCACGTCGGCTGTACAAGTCCTAGCAATATTTTATTTATTTAGGTACCCAAACAGAAATAGTAATAAGTCAAACACGAAACTAACCGCTATGCTAACCGTGATTATTTTGTATTTTGTACTTGTTACTCGTTATGTCTCATCTAAAAAATTACAGGTACCTACACAGAATAACAAAATCCTCCTAGTTCTTTGTTGCTGAACCACGCTCGTTACATTGAAATCGCCCTTATTCTTAAAAGCTTAATAAGATAATCTATGCTTTAAACTGCTCTGTCAACTTCTCGTTTGACGGAAGCTGTTACGCGTGAAAACGAGACAAAACACTTTCTAGTAATTAATTAAGTTACGGAACGTTTATGAATAAGGGGGTCGTTTGTTTACAACGATTTTTGGTAGCGCTTAAATCAAGTAATTTTATTTTTTATTCACAAAAGACGAAGGTCTTAGTCTAATTCACTCGTTCATTCAACAAGAATTCTTTTAAAACTTTGACTGAAAGTTGAAATCTACCAGAAAGTTTGGTTCAATATCAGCTGTTCCAAACTTGGCTGCGAGAGCGGCCCACTTGGCAACGCACATGGCCGCTTGTTTCATTTTTATATTTAGTGCCATCTAAGCTATAGCCTGGCTTCCGTAAGTGATCTAGAGTTGATTGTCTTTGGCGCGAAAAGTTGAGTAAAATTGGTCGATATCTGGAAAATTACAAGGTTAAAGCAACACATCCGAAAAAGACCTGTGATTCATTGCACAAATCTCCTCTTTCATAGAAATGTCAAGCAAAAAAAAATACAGTAGTATATAGCCAAACGTTTATAGAAAAGACGTATCTATAAAATATTACACAAAAATGGACCAGAATCTTGTAAAAAAATCGCAAAAAAGACCCCGAAAAAGTTTTTTTTCTCGAAAAGCTCAATATTTTGAGCGATAAGTATCATATTTTTTATAACCAAAAAAAAAGAAAATGTATTCACATACAGACCTATATAAAAATATTGAAACATTATCGTGTCACTTTTTCTTAATTAAATAGAAACTACGAAATAACCTTCAACTAAGAGCAAACGTATAGCCATTTTCAACCTTATTTCAATACAAAGAATGATGCCTAAAGGAGCGCCTTAAGTATAGCAGCTTCACTTAGCTATAAAGGATTGTGGATTTCATATTTGTCCAACAAAGTTTTATGATTTTTTAGTTGATGGATATACCATGTGCTTTTCATGTTTCGCTGGATCGATCTCCGTAACAGCAAAAGTATTTTTGCTATCAAAAAAAATCCTAATATATTACAACTCCTAATGGTAACTGAAAGCAATGATTTTTCATTTTGTCCTTTCCTGCCTTGTAAACTTAAAGAGTAACGCCAGCTCCACACGTTGGCCCCAACGTCGTCCCAAATACCACTCGTGTGTCGTGAGAATCTAGAAAATAGCATTGCGAACGCTCGCGCCAACGTCGCGGGGCTAACGCTGTTTTCTAGATCCTTACGTTGGGCGACTGGCATTGGAGCCAATGTGTGTAACCGGCTTAAGGCTTAACAAGAAGGACCTTTTGTGTTTAATATTGTAAAAAGGTAAAAGAATTCTTATTTAATTATTCGCAGTGAACCTATTACATAGATTGCTTGTAGACTGCTATTATCAATAGAAGATGATTAAAAACACAATTTATTTACTCAAAGAATTTATTTAATCGCAATGCCAAATGCGGTGCAAAAAAAAAAAGTCAGAATTTTAATTTTCACATTAGCCAACGAGACAAAGCTAATAAAAATATAGAGTGAGTTCGCAAAGAAAAACATAATAAGCAATTCCTTCGCCTTTTCTTAAAATAGAATTAACCCATTTAAAAACATTGTGCTTCGGCTTTGTTCGGCTGCATTCTGGAACGTTCCCGAACGCTCTGGAAAAATCTTTTCCATTTGTTCGTGTACTTACAAGTGGCATGCTTTTATAAGGATTTTAGTAGAATTATATAAAATCAAATTTAGTCCAGACCCTTGGTTACGAGGGCCAACCTAAACAAACTTACTAATGGGGATTGGTGTAAGTGTAAGGTAAAGCGGGAGCGTTTATTTAAAATCGCTATGTTGATTGGATATTTATTTGAATAACATACATTTTCTACTCCTCAAAATAATTTTGGCGTGTAAGTCTTGAAAATTAAATGGACCACGGACTATTCACCTAGTAGTATTTAATCTTGGTATAGTCAACTAACCAAGTCTGTATTTATGGAACAAATAAATATCTAAACTAAACTAATTGTAGGCACTAAATGCATAAATAATATTTGTCTGTGGAAAAATATCGTTTTCCAGACAAGCTTATAAAAAATATGTGGATATTGGGACTACAATCTGGTGGCATCCTACCTGCTCCGTCGACAGTTTTTTAAGCTTATTAAGTATGTATTTTTTAATTGAATATGTAAAACTAATATTTAAATTTAATTACGTAGTATGTCCAAAATTAAATTAAGTCAATATAAAGAAAATTTCATTACTAAGAAACAAATAGAATTACAAGTTTACACACATGTTTCGCCAAAGTATTCCTCCAAACTATAAAAACTATTTTCCAAAAGAAATGCAATGAAAAACAAAGTAGGCTTTTAAACAATTTATTTTATGTCCCTTGGCAACGTATTAAATATTTCTACTGCTTGGTACGCACTGCAATGTCTTTGTCATTTAACTTAAAGTTTACTTTATGTTTTAGGTCCTTCAATCTTGTACTTTCCCTTTCTACAATTTCTTTTTAGTTTCAAAATCCTACTTCCTACTAATATTATAAATGCGAAAGTGTGTTTGTTGATTTGTTGGTTTGTCCTTCTTTCACGCAGTAACGGAGCAACGGATCGACGTGATTTTTGACATAGATATAGTTTATGGACTGTAGAGTAACATAGGCTACTTTTTATCCCGTAAAAATTCACGGGTCCTGTGATAACGCGGGTGAAAACCGCGGGCAGAAGCTAGTCTCTATATATGTTCCGATTTTGCTCGCACTCGTTCCTATCCCACTCGCTTCTCTCTCATCACTTGTCCCCACCACCCGGACTGGTAACCCAACTTTATTAAATTACCTTGTCTGCGAAGTGTATAAATTGTCAAATTTATCGCGCGCTCTCCCATACTAGAAAATGGTCACCGTTTGAAGACCAAGCCACTTTACAAGGGAGTTAATTTGCATTGAAAAATATGTGTCATGTGGGCCTTATTAGGAGAGGCTATTTAAGTGACTCATATTTTTGAGTTATACCCTAAAACTAGACTGCTGGAGCCTACAGATTCATAAAACATTTCGCTATGCGTATAATGACCTAATTTTGTCTACATTATCATATTAGAAATTAGAAGGTACTTGTGCGATTTTAAATTTGTCGCACCAAATTTGGAATCCTGGCTCAATGACCTAGATCGAGCTATGTGCGGATTTACTACACTCGCCCTAAATTGTGAAAGAAAACATGAGGAAACCCACGTGTTCAAGAATCACGAAGAAAATTCAGTAGTCGCCAGGAGGCTCCTGAGCTATTAGCCTCCATGCATCTTTGTCATCTACATGATCCTTAATTTCATAATACGCTTTTTTAATTAATACATTCTTGATTATACGTTTAAATTTTCCACCATTAAGGATATCTTCCTACTGACGATAGTGACTCTTTCAGCGCGTTTTCAATTTCACCATACTACACTAGTACCTACTACTTACTACGTCTACTAGGTATATACCTATTTTTCGTTCAGTAGGCATATGCCTACTGAACGAAAAATGAACACAACAAATATTCTGGAAAAAAAACACATGAAAAGCGAATCGCAACATTATAATAGGTCGGGGAAAAAGTTCCTTCGCATTTTTTAAGAAAATTCAAAACATTTTTTAATATAGTTTATTTACATTTAACTAAAGTATGTAGGTACCATTTTGTTCGATAACTTTTTGCCATCTTGTAGGTAGGGACCTGATCCCATTGCTATATAAATTTTGGGACTTCTGATCAAAATACCGCGACAAGTGGTTTTGGCAGTCCTCTCGTGATGTTAACCTGACACTGCCTAAAGAATTCTGAAGAGACCGAAACAGGTGGAAATCTGAAGGTGCAAGGTCAGGACTATACGGCGGATGCATTAACACCTCCCAGCCAAACTCTCTTAATTTTTTCTGAGTGGCTAAAGATGTGTGAGGTCTAGCGTTATCATGATGAAAAACCACACCCCTTCTGTTGATTAATTCCGGCCGCTTTCTCTCAACTTCTTGCTTTAATCTCATCAGTTGTTCGCAGTAGAGTTCAGAATCGATGGTCCTGCCTGGTGGTAACAGCTCATAATGAATAAGGCCCTTCCAATCCCACCACACACACAGCATCACCTTGTTGCGAGTTAACCCGGGTTTCGCCACAGTCTGTGAAGCCTGACCGGTCTTTGACCACGACCTTTTTCGCACGTTCTTGTCGTACGTGATTCACTTTTCATCACCAGTTATCAGCTTCTTCAAAAATGGTTCGGTTTCATTATGTCGTAGTAAAGAATCACAAATGAGTACACGGTTCATTAGCAATTCATTAGGTTTCTTTCAGTGAGGTCGTGAGGTACCCAAATATCGAGCTTTTTTGTTACCCAGTTTTTTTCAAATGCGCCAAAACTGTTTTGTGGTCAATTCCCAGTTCTTCAGCTACGTCGTAACTACTGATATGCCGATCTTGTTCCACTTTTTCAAAAATGGCATCCATTTTATCCGTAATAGGGCGACCAGAGCGACGTGCATCTTTGAAATCAAAATTTCCGGATTGAAAACGCTTAAACCAAATTTGTGCTACTCTCACAGACACTGCACTAGGTCCATAAACATCGCAAATTTTTTTCGTGGCTTGCGTTGCATTTTTACCTTTTTTGTAGTAAAATTTTAAAATGTATCGAATTTCTTCATTAGATTCACTCATTTTGACAGTACGAAAAACAAATGAAAATCACACATTTTCCTAATTTGAATTTGGAATTATGTTCTTTAAAATTTAAACTTTCATATGATACCAAAACCAGCCAGATACAAATACTATAGCCAAAGAGATTTTATTACAAGTTCATACATACTATAATGCGAAAAGACTTTTTCCCCAACCTAATACTATCGAATAAACAAAACTGTGGACTGAAAATTAAAAGGGATATTGTATGAATAAAATCAACTGGCTATATTTATATTTGCTTTCTAAAAGGGGCTTTTTACCAAAATTAACTATAGCCCCACCTTTTTACTGCCTTTGTCCAATTTTACATGGGGTCGATGCAGTTATACGTCACTACTGTTTTTTTACAGTCGATCGCTTACGAACTCGCCTCGAAAATTCTGCCTATAGGCCATAATCCATCACGCAGGCCCAATACGGCGTGGTGGATGTCACATGTCCTCGTTTTTTTTGTGATTCTTGAACATGCGGGTTTCCTCACGATATCAAAATTAACTTAAACCTAACTTCTTAACCATTCACTTATCTTTAACCGACAAGAAATTTGAAACAATTGTAAGCTACCAAAGTTTCACTTGAAATGTATTCAAGTTAAACAATTCGACTTGATGAATAGGTTATTTATATGTGTGGGGATACGAATTGACTTAATAATGTTGTTGGTTAAGTAGACTTAACTGTTGGTTAATATTACTGTATATTATTTGATACAGGCTTCCTGTAAAAAAGTTTTATGTAAAAAGGCAATTTTGTTTACTTGGATGACATAATTTTTTTCATTTATTTTGATTTAAAAATAAATGAAAAAAATTATTGAACATATTTTGATAAAATTTCTATGGGACCAATCTGAAAGTATATCCTTTCCAATAAAAAAATAATTTTCAAAATCAGTCTATAAATGACGGAGTAATAAGGTAACAAACATAAAAAACCAACCGAATGGGGAACCTCCTCCTTTTATTCAAGTCGGTTAAAAACAGTTTCAGATTGCGGTCAAATGAAAGCTCATCCGTACTTACTATAAAGGCAAAAGGGTTTTTGTTAGGGTGTTGAGAAATGATCATGCAAGCGTTAATATATGATTGATTTTTATAAACTTACAAAGCTGTAACAATTTCAGTATATATTTATTTCAACGTGGCGCCCTATTTTTAACCGACTTCTAAAAAAGAAGGTTATCAATTCAGTGGGTATTTTTTTTATGTTTGTTACCTTAGACTCTGTTATTTATGAACTGATTTGGAAAGTTCTTTTTTTATTTGAAAGGATACACTTTCAGGTTGGTCCCATAGAAATTTCATCAAAATGGGTTCAGTAGTTTGTCACTGAAGTCGGTTCGTAGCTTTTTTAAAGCATTTTATTTCAAAACCATATTTATTTTAACCTATATACTTTGAACAGTTCTTATAAACACAGTCTTAAACTCTTACATTTCTTTGCAGGTAAATTTTGGTCCTAACTTCAAAGAGAAGACAGCATCAAACAAAACCAAAAGTAAAAACAGCTAAAATAATGAAAATCTAGGTAAGTTACATTTGGCCTTTTACAGACACTGGAAACCTTCAAGAACATTCTACCATAATCCGAATCTATTCAAAACTATAACAACGATGAAATGTAACATGTTTGGGATTTATGTAAGGGTTAAGATAATATAACTTGTAAACAAAGCTCATTGTGAATGTCTGTTGTGAAGTAAAGTTTGTAATTGAGTAACGAGATTATATTTAACAAGAGAATTTCTAAATCTACATATCTTGTTTACTTAATTAAAATAATACCATAATGACTGCAATCTTAGTTGATTTTAAGATAGGTGTAATTTTTACAATCAACGCTGTTTTCGAACTTGTTTACCTTAGGTAATTGTCACGATTTAACAAAGTTCAAATTCATATTCAAAATTATTTATTCAAATAGGCCCCAAAGGAGCACTTATGAAAGTTAAAATAAATGACTTTAACAGCGGGCCTCTGCAACATTCATCTACCCGATCGTTAAACGATTTATCTACCTGAAAAAGAGTTATGGAACCTTTATCAAAATCAAATTCAAAATTCTTAATGCACATGGGCTTTCCAAGGGAGCACTAAAAAAATGTAAAAGAAATGACTTTAGGAGCCCGTTCCAAATTGATATAGGCCGATCAAAAAGAAGGTCAACAAATACTTCAGCATTCGTTTTTTTTAAATAGTTTTCACAATGTTTCTAATGCTAACAATCATGTTTAAAATTTAGGTCTAAGTATGGGAATTTTTTAACACTTTTATTAGCTTCACGTGTAACTAACTAAAAAAGTAAATTTTAACCTACTTCCAATTATCGTCAAATAGAAATGAAACTTTGTATGTATATGTAGTTCGGATGGAGCTAATCTTATGATGAAGCTAGAAGGTGGAGAGGGGAACTCTACAGGGGATGTAACAAGTAAACACTTCGCGTTTGGGCTCATTTGATTCGGTTGTACATATAATTATTATACTAGGTACAACCACACGTACATGAAATCATGTACGTGTGGTTTAGGCTAAGTATAGTAAGTACCACGCCATCTGTTTTCGTTGGTGCCGTAGGAGAAAGGGAATATCCAGGGAATGGGACCAACACCATAATCTTCTGCGATGACTAAAACGCTTGCCAAGGTATTATGGCAAAATCCTCCCTTATGGGGGAGGCTGATGTTCAGCAGTATACATTTTACGGCTGATGATGATGATGATATTTTCGGTAAACAAGGTGAACAGGTCATTGTCACAAAGAACTTTAAAAAACAAAATTCTGCGTGGCACTTTGCACTCGTTACCTTGAGACATGAGATATTTAGTCTTATATACCCAGTAAGTAAACTGTGCATTAAATTTAAATTCGAGATGTGACATCTACCAAGCGGCATTGGGACAACGGCCTATACTCTCAGAATTCTCAAGAAGGGTTTGTGTCAGGTAAGTTATATTTGTAACTACTTACTGTGTGGAACACGTGTAATATGGACCAAAAGCAGTACAACAATCCTATAGAATATAAACCTATATTAGATGACAGTTAAGGATTTCAATCGTAGGCAACTAATGTAATGTGTTCAAGTGGAACTGTACTGCTGTAGAGAGATCTTCACAGCCCTTAGCTATCCATAGCAACTGTGAGTATATTGAACATCTATTGAGAAATGAATGAATGGCTCGATGCGGAAGCTTCATTCACCTTAGGTAGGAATTGTTGTGAAGCGTAGCGCTTAGTAATATCAGAATAGTACCTCATTTGTCTATTTCTGTTGTTCTTAGTAAAATGTCAGTCATTGCTCTGATATTTTATTAGAGCAATAGCAAATTGCTAGAGCATTCAATTGCATTGACTGTTTTATTGTATAACTATAAGAAAACGGAATGAGCATTGAGCAGGTCGTTTACCTGATAGTAAGCATAACGCCATAACAAAAGCAGTACCGATCAGAACTTTGAAACACTAAGGCTGTGAGGCACTGCATTGCACTCGTTACCTTGACACATCCAGATATTAACTCTCGTAAGGGCTTACAGTGAAATGACTGGGCAGTCATTTCACTGACTACTTTGCTCAAGCCGGAACACAATAGTGCTTGCACATTACTGCTTGGCAGTAGAATACATGAGCAAAGCAATGGGACCCACCCAGACAGACACTCTCAGAAGTGTTAGTCCTACCACCTAGAGAAAACTCGTTCAATGTGAAGGAACCTTAGTCCCTGTTGGTAATGTGTAATCTCGCTCAGTATAATGCTGAATAACTAACTAGCAGATTGTATTTTATTTTATTTTCTTTTTTTTTCTTTTTTGTATGCCATGATCACTATCGCACTAGCTGACTAGAACACTTTTAAAGTCGTCGGGTAATATCTAGTAAACTCGCTCAATGTAGTCGAGCCTTTACTGATAACTTTGAAGGAATCGTTCCTGTTGACAACGTGTATAAATTCTATTGTCTATTAAACAGTGTTTGCAGATGTGAGCTTGACGTGTGATGGGGGAACGCTTAAGGCTGATGTAGGGAAAATTAGAAGACGGAATTTAAATTGAGCCTGACAAAATGATTACGTGAAGTTGAAACGGTTACGTTATCAAACAAAACTCGTTAACAGTTTAGGTAAAATATATATTATTATGAATTTTCACATTGTATGTTGATATTTTTTATAAAAGGAACACAATCTAATACTTACATATTTTATTTTTAGATAAAAGTTAAAAACTAAAACATAACAATGACTTATTGATAATTTTATAGTTTTGTGGGTCTACACGTCCACTAGGTCACATTCGTCATTGTTTTTCTTGCACGTCCAGGAAGACTGATAGAAATCATTAAATAGTCGTAGTAAGTGTGCTGTCAGAACTAAAGCATAAAGAAAGTGCTTTGTGAGTGGATACCCGTACTGTACGTAACATTAGTTTATGTTGTTTACACTAATGGGTAATGAGATAGCGGGTCATTGGCCTAAACATAAGCAGCGCCAGCGCATAACAATAATTGCAGTGCCACCCAGAACTTTGAAACACAAAAGCCTGCGCGGCACTGCAGAGCGCTCGTTACCCTGAAACATTAGGTATTAAGTCTCATAAATAATCCGGAACACTGTAATGCTTTCACATTACTGCTTGGTGGCAGACTACACGAGCAAAGTGGTGGTACCCACCCAGAGGGATACTCGCAGGAGAGCAAGACGGTATGACCTGGTATAATGATATTATTATAATGGTGTGATTTATAATAATCTAAATAGAAAAACAGAAGTGAATAATAATAATGGCATAATAGTCTCCAGTTTCAACCTCATTTAGTGTATAAATAAAAACCCAAACAAATATTTCTTTTAAGCAATTCCTTTCCCCAACAAAATTATCTAACTTTTTGTTTACTCAACTCTTCAAACGAAGTCCATATATCAGAATTGCGGTCATTACTGACTCACAGCTAGAGATAAACAACGGAATTCACAAAACAAAAACAAAATATCAAAACAAACAAGAAGAGTATGCGAAACAGTAGGACGAGTTTTACTGGACGGTTTTTACTGATGGGCATAGGCCGTAAGCTACTGATTATTTCTAGAGTATTACTAGCCATGATGGCTACTAAAAAAAGACAAACGCATCGAACCTTTTGCAGTGTTTGAGGTCATTGAGCCGACTTGTAACCACGATGTATGTTAATTCGATGTGTAATTTCGAGAAAACTTAAGAAAACACTAACCGTGTTACCACAAAAAAAAAACACTTTTAGACGCCTGATTATCTAGACACTGTCTAAAGATAAAAGTCCATAATTATTAGAAATGTCACCACAGAATTGTGTTAGACAACGATTAGACACTATCTACTTAAATCAGGATTTGTGGTTGCTCATGTTTAAACACGCGACTAAGGTATGTTTCAGAGTTAAACAGTGTTTAACACAGCTTTAAAGAGTGTTTAATTTTTTTGTGTTACATCTTTTTCTTTTACTATGTGAGTTGGGTTACTGCTTGTTATACTCTACTAAAATAAAGCAATTTGTTTTGATAAGTTTCATGGCTGCGTGACCCTTTGTTACAGAAGGTTCTAAACACAAGGTTGGGTTAGTTTATGAACTGTGATGTTAGAAGCAAACAGTCCTTGGAGCTGATTCGGCAGACAGCAAATTAATAATGATTTTGTGTAGAGGAATACAGTTTTCCGAAAACTAACACTAAACTATCCATGATCGAAACATGCCCTATGGAGATTGGTTTTGTTTGTGGTTGTTTTGTTTTTGGTTGATGATTGAGTGAACGAGTTAGTAACGATGTGGCGTCAAATTAAATGAATAGTGTAACGCTAAGTTATGGTGTAACCACTGTTATTTTGTAGCGATACTGGTTTAGTCACAACAAAGTCTCTAACGAATCTGCGGCGCTAGTACGGATCTCTTCGATCGATAAAATTGACAGTTCAAATCGATAAAGTGGGTTTTATCGACCTTTTATACAATGTATCGAACATCGATACAATCGACAAGTTATCGAATAGCTAGGTCGAATCCAAAGAGAATATAGGTAGAGCTACTACAATACTTTACGATCAGACTTCGGTATAGGTACTTGCAACATTCGATAAATTTAACGGGTTTTTCGATTCGACAAATTTATCGAACCAACTTCCGTACTTGCGCCGCTGGAGATCAAGAGTTCGAATCCTATAATAAAGACAAGGAAAACAATGTGATGCAATTATTTATAATTAAACAGCGATAAGGCATTTTCTCATGCTTGCCGAGCCATCACCCTCATTATGAAAATAAGTCGTCAACACTTTAGCTTATTCCTCGAATAGCCCTTTAGACCCATGTATCCTTATGCGAGCGAATGTGGCCGAGCGGGAACTTGTGCGACTTTCAATCCGACGCACCATAGTTCGAATCTCGACTCGGTCCACAACTCCACACCAATGACTTATATCAAGTTATGTGCGTATTATTGACACTCGCTCTAAAACGGTGAAGGGAATCATCGTGAGGAAACCGGCATGTTCAAGAACCACAAAATACGAGGACTTGTGACATCCGGACTGGGCCCACGTTGTGGATTATGGCCCATACCTCTCTCTGAGAGAAGGCCGGTATCCCACCAGTGGTAGCGTAAGAGGATGATAATGATGATGATTCTGCTTATGCATATAAAGTTGTAATAAAATCGGTCCATTCGTTATGGATATTTTGGACTTCAAAATTTGTACAAATAATCGTAAGGCGTATACGCTCTAAAAATGAACAACGCACTCCCCAAATGTCGCATGTTAGTCAGATATATTCCCTCTTGGATGTACGGTAAACATGGTTTATCAATTTTTATGCTCGCTCGTGGCACCGCAAACAAAAGGAGGTAATTTTTTTGCGCGATCATAAAAACTTCCCGTGGCGGGCAAACAAAACAACCTTGGTTATGGATGGTACTTTAGATGGACTGTGGAGTTGATTAAGGTGTTTTGGCAAGTCCTTGTTGATGTGAAAACATGTTCAAATTGATTTCATTTATCAAACTAAGTAAACGACGTAAAGAGTTACGGTCTTACACAAAAACAAAACCTGTGTTAAACAACGTTTCACTGCTAATCACGCTTTAGTTGCGTTTTAAAATATGAGCAACCTCAAATCTTGATTTAAGAAGTGCCTAATCGTAGTCTAACTTCATTCTGTTGTGACATTTCTAATCATTTTAAACTTTCATCTTTAAACACTAGCTAAACAGGCGTCTAAAAGTGTTTTGTGGTAACACGGTTAATATAAAAACATAAACGCTTACACACTCATACCCCCGCACTAGGATTCCCTGTGTTTAATATCTTTGCATCAGAGGCTTTTCGACTGATATCAATTCATCAATTCGGTAGTTTAAGGTGTGTTTAATGTTTTTGTAGTAAGACCGTATATGTTTAGGATTAGAAAACGTTTTAAACTTTACATTTCCCTTCTGATCCGAGGTATATTATGTTTACATAATAATAATATGTATCGAATCAGAAGTGAAGTGAGTTTACCAATTATTATGCATGCACTCAAGTGACCGAACTCACTTCGAAAGCGAATCCACTTCACCTTGAAACGGTATTTTGTAATTAAAATAAAACAACAGATTTATTTATTGCCCGCGGTATCACCCGCGCGGAGATATTGCTATTGATTGTTTTTATTTTTTTGCGCGGAACCCTAATTATTTTTCCAAAATAAATGTAGCCAATGTTACTCCCTGTTACATCAACTATCTGCCAGTGAAAGTCCCGTCAAAATCGGCCTAGCCATTTCGCAGATTACCCGGAACAAACAGACAGACAGACAAAATTTTTAAAAATTATGGTTTTGCTATAGGGTCCGTATATAATTTCATATGCATTAAGTAAAAAGCTGTTATTTAGATATACAAACAGACACTTAAATTTTATTTGTTTGTATGTATAGATGTATAGATTTAACGCTGTCAACATTAGCAAATTTATTTTTCTACTATTTAGAAATAAATGCGAAACATTTTAAAGGTAAATATCAAAGACTATAAATATCTGTTGTAAATATCCTTTCCAGAAGAAAAACATCATGACATTAAAATGCGATATTACAGTCGAGTTCCACTGTTTCTCAGTTCGAACAATGTCTAAAAAAGAGGTCCTACTTTCCAGGTCAGTTAATTCTCTTCACCTGTTTTACTTAGAGTACCTTTTTTTCAGTTTGCTATTAAGGGAAAAATATATTACTCTATATAACTATAGAGTCTGTCGTCTTAGTTTGCTGAAAGTAATACATAATTTACTATATGATAAGATGAGCTGGTCGTTTGCCTGGTAGTAAGCATAAAGCCAACCTATAACAATTGCCCGGCCACTTAGAACTTTAAAACACAAAGGCGCTCGTTACCCTCAGACATTAGATATCAAGTCTCATAAGCCCAGTAAGTTCACTGGCTACTCCGCTCATCAAACTAGAACACATTAATGCCTGCACATTACTGGTTGGTGGCAGATTTCACGAGCAAATTGGTGGTACCAACTCAGACAGACACTCGCAGAAGTGTTAGTCCTACCACCTAGTGAAAACATAAAGTAGTTGCCGTCTTTAAGAGGGAAATCATTTCAATCGCTTTATTTTCGTCCTAAAATATCAATATTTATCTAAAAGTTAACCGACGCAGAATAGATACTTTATTCTGAGCAATTATACTGACCAAAGGCCGAAAGACGTAGCGTAAGCCCACTTCTACATCCTCCCACTAAGGTTAAAATCGCAAGCAGCCATTGGAAGCAAGAGCCAAGTAACTGTTCAAAGTTTGTCACGTGAACGCTTTCCAGCTGATAATATTGAATCCAGTGATTCCAGTGTCCGTCTGAGTTGGTACCGCCGCTTTGCTTGTGAAATGTGCCACTAAACAGTAACGTGCAAGCTTTGCTGTGTTCCAGTTTGGTGAGCAGAGTAGCCAGTGAAATTACTAGATTTATGAGACTTAATACATACGATCTCAGGGTGACGAGTGCACTGCAGTGCCGTGCAGGCCTTTGTTTTTCAAAGTTATGAGTGGCACTGCAATTGGTATTGGCCGGAATGATGCTTACCATCAGACAAACGACCGGCTCGTATCGTTATCGAAAATTGTGAAAAAAAATCGAAACTGCGGCTGTATTCGACTTTTTGACACTCGATAGACTAGCATTGCGGTCAAAGATGGTAAATATACTGTTAAATCCAGAAATGAGACACTCGGTTTGAATAATTGACACGTGTATTATCGCTCGTAGTTCAATGAGGACTGCTGTCCTTCTTCGCGTCTTCCCCTTGCGTAGCGCTGGGACGACTACGGCGTAGCACCGACTTGCTGACGTCATAGCGTAGCACTACAGCACCAGACCATGACCTACCATTATTCTTAGAATACCTACTGAACCTATAGATTAGAACTGTCTCTGAAGGGCGGCTGTCGGAACATCTACTAGCTTCAACAATATAAATCGATCGATTATCTATAACTGTAGTACTTTAAAATAGTCATCGACCGCTGACCCAATTGCGGTTCCGAGCCACAATGTCTGTTTTTACCGATTCCGCGCAACTTTGTCAAACGTTTTAAAGCGGACCAAATTATTTGCGGACTGCGTCGTTTCCCAATTAAAATATTGACTAAATTAGTTACCAGTTTAAGTAAACAATGTTACAGTGAAATTGGTTTTGTTTCTGTACAATTGAAAACAAATCGATGTAACAAAAGTTACATAAAAAATACGACTGCCCTAGTCAATGTCCTTAGATGACGTAAGGATTCTAACGATACCCCATACATCTGTTCAGGCATTTAACAGTTATGATGGAATAAAGAAACTTACACACATACATGCACCCTAAAAATATAACACTCCTTTTTGTGCATTCGATGTAATTTGATGTAACTGCCACAAATATCTGACTGTTTCATTCTTAATATCTTCAACTAAAGTTGAGTTTAAATAAAAATGGAGCTGGATATTTCAAAACGCAAAGTTTTTTAGGGTTGCATACTTCAAAAGGAAATTTAGAGGGAAATTTAACAAAGGTTTAAATACTGATTGTTTTAAATAAGCCGTTGTAGCGTAGACCTTAAATTTGTTCAAATAATGTAAGTATTAATGCAGACCGTAGACCTTTATGCAAACGTGCGTTTGCTTGTCAAAATAACAACGCTTTTTCATCAAGCATCGATTATGAGATACTTGTAATCCGCGCTTGATGCAAAAGCGTTGTTATTTTGACAAGCAAACGCACATTTGCATAAGCGTTTACGGTCTGCATAACAGATCTACTAGTCCGCTTTGTTGTAGCCATGTAAGATAAAACCCCGCTTGCTTAGTCTAAGCAAAATGTACGCTTCTCATATATCAATACAATCCTATCATGATCGAGATCTAACATGATCCGGCCTAAAGTCTTGTATCTTGTATCTTGAATATAATTTGCATAACCTTAGCATTATTCAAATGTCTAATCAAATGCAATATGCATGTACGGTCGGGAAATTGAGCAAGTCAGATGCAATAACCTGACTGCGAAACGTTTAGTATGCAAGGGACGGAGAGGATGGAATTAATGTCAATGTCAAATTGATGTTCGCGAGTTGAATGTCATGTTTATGTGTACAATAATATAGTAGTTTTTTTTTCACAATCTGGATATTGAATTATAACGTCAAGGCCGTGTTGTGGGCGAACGCGGGTGAAAACCGCGGGCGGAAGCTAGTCAATCATAACTAAGAGTCTAAATGAGATAGTAGAGTTTATATTTTTATTGTAACGAAAGATTATTTACATTTCAATAAAAAACTAAGAATTTATCAATTAAAAGTAAAGAGTCTAAATTAATTATATACTTTCAGTAATCTCTGAATTTCTTATTACACATACCTAGTTAATCTAAAACAAACAACTCTGATCTACCAACCCACGTAACAAGCTTAGCAAATGAATTATACGAGTAAACGCCATGCAGAACGTTTGCTAAATTCCCTCGACGTAATCAAGTTTCCGATATTAATATTGACGTGTGTTTAGATCGCTTCAGGATTTCATGCCCTAAGGGTTTCAGTTTGATTGTTTGGCGAGTTTTCATTGAGGTTGCAACTGATTTCTTGGTGTAGTCATACGTCACAATCTGATAAATGCCTTCTATTGATTGTGCGTGAAAAAGAAGCTTATAAAAATGAGGAGCATTGGTACCAGGAGGTAGGACTTACTATTCTGCGATTGTCCGTTTGGATGGTTACCACCGAATTGCTAGTGTAGGCTGCCACCAAGCTGTAATGTGCAAGCATTACTGCGTTACAGTTAGATGAGCAAAGTTGTCAGTGAAATTACTGTGCTTACGTCTCTGGGTGCTGGGTAGTACTGCAAATGTTAAGAGTGGGCGTTATGGTTACGATCAGGCAAACGACCAGCAAAATTAAGTATCTTTATCAAATAGTACCAATAAAAAAAATTGGAAATACTTGAAACCTGGGGGCCAAGCACGCTAAACAACTAAAATTGCGATGTCAGTGGTGCTATTATCCATCACAACTGACAATAGTGCCAAAAGTCGATAATGTCATGTCTGTCAACTATATTGTTATTGCCGGAGAGAAATCGATATCATAATGATTTCAAACTGCCAAATTAGTAATGGTGATGGCCGGACAACATTGTGGCTAGTGCATGCGTTACCAAAAGTGTCAGTTATCCTCACAATGATCACAAACCATTACTGACCTTTGTGGTTTAGTGTGTTTGGGCCTAGTTGAGCTATCAGTGAAAACGAGTCAGTCATCATATTATAAGTAACAATTTTAAAGCTCTTAATTTCTGTAGATCCTAGTAGATTGAGGGGCTGTAAACTAGGCCGGTAACTGATAATCTATTTGATAATCAAATATCTACGATTCTCAGCGTGAGTAGTTATAGTTAGCTAGTCATAGTTAGCTAAGTTAGTACTAGTATTGATTCAGGCCATGCCTCCACGTATCTTGATGTTTCATTTCATGAAAATCTCACATTCTCATACTTAGATGATGCTGAGTGTTTTGAGACTCACACTACATAGTTTTTGCATTCTTTGGAACCATTGTACACAATTGCCCAGTCTTCCGTAGGGGTGCGTCTTCAAAAATCATGCACGTATATTTCGTCGAGTTAAATCCCTTGTGATGCCACCACACCATTTTCAAAACGACGCTACAGTTAAGGCAACAAGTGGCAATCACACAAACGTATAATTATTATGTAAAACACGAGATTCTATTTTCAAGAACCTTTTTTTAAATGATTTCATTACAAATGGCCATCTCCAAAATGACCCACGTACTCTGTAATAATAAACCATCGCACTTACTAAAAATTTTAGTAAGTGCGGTTAATGCTTCTTTTGTTTTTTCGCCTAGCAAGTGCCATTGCTACCACACTCAATTTCGCCAAGCGATTTTCGACTTTATCTCGCTACAAAAAACGATTACAAACCACAAACACAATGTAACACAGTGATTAACGTTAGCAGTAAAATTCGGAGCACGACTGCTATTGTGTAACTTTTTTCTCACTCGCACGTCCGTGGTGTCCGAAAACCGGGATCATATCGCGCATTTTACAGGCTTTTTACTGAATACCGTTTTATTTTTATACTTTACGTTCTGCACAGTTATTTGGCGGATGTATTTCATTCTTCATGGAATGGAACAGGAATACAAATGCTAACATTGATGGTAACGATTGTAGAAAAAATTGCTCGAAATAAAGATTGCTTTATAGAATGTTTTATCGTACAAAGATAAAGGAAAATCGGATTTACACGACTATGAGTTTCACCTAGATGAGAACGACATCCTTGTGATAAATTGATTTTTTTATTACCATTTGATAACGAAACTAGCGTGTCGTTTGCCTGATGGTAAGCTTAACGCCAGCCCATAGCAGGTGCAGTGCCACACAGAATTTTGAACACAAAGGCCTGCGCGGTACTGCTGTGCGCTCGTTAGTCTGAGAAATTATGTAAGGAGCGAATAAAACGATGGCGTTCCTTTCAATTCTCTTTTATTTTCTTTCCCTCTTACTCCTATTACATTTATGTCTCCTATCCCTTTCATACTGATTCTAAATTCGCTTACTCTTTCATATTCTTAGTTATCTCGCATCTAGCCATCTCTCTCACACTGACATGACGTTCCATTCATTGGTTCCCAATACTTTCAGTCTTTTTAACATAGGCAATTCTCATTCATGCCTTCTCTTTCTTACATCTTAATGTTACATTTCACGTAATGCTAATCATAATGGCATTAAGTTTCATAAGCCCAGCAATTTCACTGATCACTTTGCTGATCAAATTGGAACGCAGTAATACTTGCACATTACTGCATGGTGTCAGATTACACGAGCAATGCGGTGGTACCCACCCAGACGGACACTCGCACTCGTGTTCGGAATGACAGATAGCCGTTTTGTATTATTTGCATAAAGGTCTTGTTATGCATAATAGTACTAGAGATGTGGTAAAGGAAAATACGACCCGGTTCTGCGAATGTCATACGCACCTGTCAACGTCATGTGTCACGCTGTGTGTGCTTCACAATAATTGTTTTTATAAGCAACTAGCTTCTACCCGTGGCTTTACTCGCGTTGCGTTTCACACAGGAACCGGGATAAAAAATATATTACTCTCCTATATTATTCTCCGGCCCATAAACTATATATTTGCAAAAAATCACATCGATCTTTTGGCGATCGGCTTATTGTAGGGCCTCAAAGCAATATTCTATGTAATTTTTGCTGATTTAAAAGTCTGATATATTATGTGAGAAATCTATAGTTGAAAAAATACTTTAACATTGGGCGCAAATACGCAAAACGAAAATTCTTTTCACGTTTTTCTTTTGCCTTTTACTCCACGAAAAGGTAACAAATCATTCTTATCTCACTGAATTCGGATTGAGGTAAAACAAATTACCAGAGTCTTAAAGATAAAGTCGCGATAAAGAAAAACTTTATTTTTGTAATTAAATTTAGATTTAACTATTGTATTAAACAAATGTAACGGTTATTATCACGAACACGAAAGAGTCCAAGACTTTGAAATAAATGAAATGAGTAGTTTGTCACTGAATGAAATTTGTTGCTTTTTAAAGCATTTTTACTCGTAAATGTGAAAGCACATGCGATTGAGAACCTAAGTTAGTTAAAGAAAAGAAAATAATATATTGTTGAATAATATATAACAGGAGGTAGGATTAACTCTTCTGCGAATGTCCATCTGGGTTGGTACCACCGCTTTGCTCGTGAAGCTGCCAAGCAGTAATGTGTAAGAATTACTGTGTTCCGGTTTGATGAAAAAAGTAGCCAGTGAAATTACTGGACTAAAAAGACATGAAACTTTATTGTAGTCAGTGTAATTACTGTATTTATGAGACTTAATAATAACTGAGACATTAGGTCTCAGGGTAGCGCAATGTAGTGCCACGCAGGCCTTTATGTTTCAAAGTTCTGAGTGGCACTGCAATTTTATGGTCTGGTGCTATGCTTACCATCAGGCAAATGACACGATCGTCTTATTATCCAATAGTACGAAAAAATTCAACATAAATGAAACATAAAGAGATCATTAAGGTATCTAATTTTTATGTAGATCATTCAATATGCAATATTTGCCTTCTATATATTTCAGTAGAAATGATAACTTGTTTCATAACACTCACATGAATTTCCTCTTTCGCGTCTAAAACGTCAACTTGATATGTAGAACCAATTGCAGTGGAAAATTCTTGCACATTTCTACGTTTTTCGGTAGAAGATATATGGTGCAACTGCCTCATATTTCTGTATGATAGGATTATGTGTCTCTCTTGAAGTTTAAAATAAAATAAAGTGGGCGTTTTCTTTATGCACTGGGTAATAATCGCATAAGCGATAACGCACTTCCTTTACTGATTAAAAATTGCCTCTAACAAGCGAGAAATGCTTTCAAAGAATATTTCGCGACATTTGAAATTTGATTCTCCATTTTTAGCCTTAGGGGTGGTATTCTTTCATAAAATTTATTAAAGGACCACCCTTTACAAATATACCTTACTCATGAAAACAAGAATCATTTATATCGGTTGATTATTAATAAAAGTGTGTTAAAATATACCAGTCAACTTGAGAACCTCCTCTGTTAAAAATACCCTACCACTGTGTGACATTATTTATAACTAGCTGCTGCCCGCGGTTTCACCTGCGTGGAGATATTGGATTTTATGGTTTTTATTTCTTTGCGGGGAACCCTAATTCTTTTTCTAAAATTAAAGTAGAGAAGTTACTCCTTATAACATCAGCTATCTGCCAGTGAAAGTCCCGTCAAAATCGGCCCAGCCGTTTCGGAGATTACCCGGAACAAACAGACAGACAAAAGTTTTAAAAATGGTTGTTTTGTTATAACTACCATATATACTTTCATATGCAGTTGGTAAACACCTGTTATTTTGATAATTTATTTGTATAGATTAATAATAATACATTATTATATAGATCTATATAACTCATAAATCGAAATACTTACATTACATCTAAACTATGTAATGGAAATAATAAAAATATTAATTAACCTATCTGTATATTTATACAAACCAGTACTAAAATGTCATTGACATTGACATAGGCAGGTATACCTACATTCTCTGCGCCATTGACTTATGGGCATTTGTAATTTTCAATACGAATTATTTGGACGTAGCTGGCGACGTCGCTATGGCGTCTCAGTGGGGTAAGGCCCTAATGAGTAGGACGCGATCGCGTAGGTAGGCTATTCAATATTATAATAACGTCGTTTTGATAAGTCCCCTAATTCCCTTTTTAAATATACCCTAAATATAGCACCAAATCCTTATATAATTCAGCTTTATTCTATAATCTAGCAAGTTCTGTCATAATTTCTAAAGCCATCTGTCCTCAGATAAGCTTCCGCCCTAAAACATCAGCCTGTGTTATTATAGGCAAATAGTCCCATACATGTCGTGAAGGGATGTCAGAGCCATTCAGAGCTAATACATCAGATGTTCACCTACATCAAATATATCTGGACTGAATTGACGTTCCATTAAGAGGTACGTGATGATATTTTTAGTATGTTTAGGGTTCTGTGGGAACTTTGTGGAAAACGTTAAGATTTTTTGCGACAAAACGAATTTGGCGGTCCATGACAAAGCGGCCATTATAACCGCCTGCAAACTTTTGGTGCTGGCTGCCTGAGTCCACCCTTCATTCTCTTTTCACCCGTTAATTACCTGATACGTGTAACATCTCTGTGGTACAAGGCTATGTCTCATTGCCTGATAGTTATTAAATTGAGAAACGACACACTGTGAATGTGAACTTTTATTTAAAAGTAGGTCATGATCGCGACAACCTCACTGTACGATGTGTGAGCGCAGAAAGCGTTCACAACCAAGGACTAGCTCAAAGAAGGCTACTGCTTGGGGTGTTCAAACATGACTGTGCAGGGCTAATCTTGGCTTGAGCCACTACAAGGATACAGGATAAACATGCCTTAGTCGCATGTTTAAATATGAGCAACCACAATCTTGATTTAAATAATGTCTAACCGTTTTATAACATTTCTAAACACTTTAGGCGTTTATCTTTAGACACTGGTGTCAATTCTATCATTACATACCTAAACTAATTTTAGTTTCACTCTCTCTCTCTTTCCAATGCATAACACGAGAAAGACATGGAAGATGTCTGACAGATCTAAATTTTGTTTTAGAGCTGTCAAATATCTTTCGATCTTGATAAATTAGATACCACTGAATTCATTGCCATTAAATTTACACTAGACACAAGGAAGTGGATTAATTTGACAGGTCTAAAATATATTCCATCTCTTTCTCATGTTATGCATTGGAAAGAGAGAGAGAGAGAGAGCGAAACTAAAATTAGTTTAGGTATGAAATGATAGAATTGACACAAATGTCTATAAATATATATTATATGTATGTAAATAGGCGTCTAAAATTGTTTTTTTTTTGTGGTAACACGGTACAACATTAAATAATAAACATTAAAAGTTTATTGCAGAAGGTTAATAAGCTTTTTTAAAATAAGCGATATGATTTGAATAAAATAAGTACGGAATTCAAGTTGCGGTAACGTTTCTCGAACTTGACCCCTTTTTTGGAGCCTGTCTATGACGAGCAACCGGAGTTGACGGCGCGTGAAACGTGATAAGTCTATTCTTGAAGACTTGATAAGAAATAATGTCTTTTTTATTTATTTTCATGTTATGATAGTTTTCATTTTATGTTGGAACTGTATAGTAAGTAATATATTACATCCATTGTAGTCTGGTCACCCAGCTGTAGTGGGCAAGCAGTACTTTGTTCCGAGTTGATGTGCAATTAGTCAGTGAAATTATTGAGCTTATGAGACAGGCTAACGAACGCATTGTAGTGCCACACAGGCCTTTTGTGTTTCAAAGTTATTTGTGGCACTGCAGTCGTGGTGGCCTAGCGTTACTCTTACCATTAGGAAAATTAAGTGTAAGGTATGCTACTTTATCACCCAGAGAAGCCAAGACCACAACCAGAATATCCTTGTCTCTCCCAAAAGAGACATCAGGGGAGCCAAGTCCACATACCCAAATGACCTTACCGAATTACATAATAATATTTAAAGAAAACTGTGTATATAAAATCTTACGGTATATCTACATCACCACCGTCTGGTTGTCTTAAACTTTATCGGTATATACGTAGACGTGTATATCTTAATGTATATAAATTACACGTCACGTTGTTTGTCCGCGATGGACACCTAAACTACTTAACCGATTTTAATCAAATTTGCACACAGTGTGCAGTTTGATCTAACTTACAAGATAGAATAGCTTACATCTCAATTTTTTATACATACTTAACCCGTGCGAAGCTGGTGTGTGCAGCTAGTAATAATATATATTATACAACTAGTTTCAGCAGTGTGTATTCTAGACTCCCTGGACCCAAATAAATTACTGTAGTTAGGGTCATCTCTTAACTAAGTTTTAGTACAACTATGTTTAAGACTAAAGCCAAATTGTTTAGTCATAATTCATAGTTTAAGGTACTATTAACCCTAAGCTTCTTTCCCTAGAGACTTGACGATTACAGTACGATTACAATATTTCTTTCGAATATTATTTTATATTTTAAACTAGCTACTGTCCGTGGTTTCACCCGCATGGAGATATTGGATTTCATGGGTTTTATTGTTTTGCGCGGAACCCTAATTATTTTTCATAAATTGAAGTAGCCTTAGTTACTCCTTGTAACATCAACTACGTTCCAGCGAAAGTCCCATCAAAATCGGTCCAGCCGTTTTGGAGGTTACTCGCAACAAACAGACAGGCAGACAGACAAACATTTTTAAAATGGTTATTTTTATATAGGTACCGTGTATCTTTCGTATGAATTTAGTAAAAAGCTGTTATTTTCATATTGCAAACAGACACTTCAATTTTATTTATTTGTATAGAAGAAGTCGATGAAATTACTGGGCTTATGAGATTGTATCTGCGTAACGAGTGCAAGGTAGTAGCGCGCAGGCTATTGTGTTTCAAAATTCACTGCACTGCAATTGTTATGGCCTGGCGTTATAGAATAGAATAGACTACTGCTTGGCGGCAGACTTCGCGAGCAAAGCGGTGGTACTAACCCAGACGGACACTCGCAGAAGAGTTAGGCCTCCCACTAACAAGACTACCATAACCATATCCACTAACAAGCATAACATTAGAAAAACATTTTATAGTTACCATCAGGCCAATGATCCGCTCGCCTCGTTCCCAGTAGTATAAAAACAGTTTCAGAACTATAAAACAAGCCTCATTATCTCACGGTTCACTAACGCTAAGCTATTTGCAGGAATAATGAAAAATTTCGCTTTTTAACGTTTCATACTTTCGTTATAAAACACAAAAGAAGTCTTTCATTAAGACTTGCAGCCACGTCACGCCTTTAATCAAACCTCAACGGAGTCACAGAATAGGTAACAGTCTGTACCTGATAGTGATTAGCGTAGGGATGTGGTAGCATTTCGGGCTGTACTGAATTTGTAGGTGTTAATTTAATGTTTCAACTCTTTTTTGCCTCGTTAGGTCTCGTTGGATTACTATAATATCATCTGATTTTACTTAAGTTGGGTGTGGCTCGCGCTCGTTATGGGCACGCATTATGCTTACCATCAGGCAAACGATCACCTCGTCTCGTTATCCAATCTATACAAATAAATAAAATTGAGGTGTCTGTTTGTAATATCAAAATGACAGCTTTTTACTAAATGCATATGAAAGTATATAGGGTACCTATAACAAAACAACCATTTTAAAAAATATTGTCTGTCTGTCTGTTTGTTCTGGGTAATCTCCTAAACGGCTGGACCGATTTTGATGAGACTTCCACTGGCAGATAGCTGATGTTACAAGGAGTAACATAGGCTACTTTAATTTTAGAAAAAGATTAGGGTTCCACGCAAAAAAATAAAGCCCATGAAATCCAATATCTCCACGCGGGGGAAACCGCGGGCAGCAGCTAGTATAGTATATAAAACTCTTGTCATGATACTTAACATCAGAAGAACTGTTGTCCTTGTCACCTTATTGCATAAAATAATTATCGTCTATCGTCGAAAAGAAGAAGAAAAAGCTGTCCATCTCTAAAAATTAAAAATAAAAGTTGAGCAGATCGTGCTTTATTAGCTGCTATAGGCTTCTCAATAGACTTTGAAAAACGGGCGAAGATAAAAAATCAAGGGGAAACTTGTGGAATTGTTTTAGTGTCTAAAGTCCGCGAACGTCACCAGTTAGTATTTGTATTTACTCATGAACAATATATACGTTGCGATTGAAATTTATTAATTAATCTAAATAACAAACATGTGTATTAAAAAATCTAATAGGTACTAAAAGAGCGAGTGTGGCCGAGCGGGAACTTGTGCGACTTTCAATCCGACGCACCATAGTTCGAATCTCGACTCGGCCCGCACCAATGATTTTGAATGATCACCAATGATCTGACACAGTTTAAATTATACATCGTAACAGCAATATTTTGGACAAATATTATAAGAAACAAAATATGTAAATAATAATTAGTTGCTGAGCCTCAGATGCCTAAGCTAGGCGTATACCTGTGTTATAGGCATCTGCGCTTCCACCATACAATTATAGACAAAAAGTTTTACCTATTTCGTTGTCACGGAGTTTTTTTAGGTATTACTACTAACACTTCGCAAGCGTAACATGAAACAAACGAAAGCAGAGCACGCTTTCAAAACCATAAAGACTACTTACGTACTAACAAAAACACATTCTCAACAAAACATGGAAACGGTGTTAGCTTGCCCATTTCGGCCTAATTCCCGGCCTAGGCTAATTAGGCCCAGGGACCCCGTGTAAAGTAAACCCAGTTACGGCCTCTGTAATTGTAAGATCGGCCTCTTAGAGCAGGTACCCCAAGGTGCCTGTTTACCAATTAACTTGGAGTGCCTTAATGGGTTTAATTGAGGCTTTACGCTCTTTTATCTTTTTAACTATGTATACATTTTACGGCCTAGTTTGATAGTACAAGTTACGTTATTATAGATTACGAGCTGCGGCCGTCTGCTTTGCCCGTTTTAATCGAGATAAAATATTTTAATACTGTCAAGCAATTTACAGCACTTTACATGCAGACACGTAATCCATACACTTATTAAACCCTACTTCCTTCCCACTACGAGTAATATTATAAATGCGAAAGTTTGTGTGTGTGGATGTTTGTTAACGCGTATCTCCGTAACTACTAAACCGATTTTGATAAAATTTGGAATGTAGATAGTTTACGTTCTAAAACGACTCATAGGATATAAAAATAAATATCACGCGGGCAAAGCCGCGAGCAGAAGCTTGTCATGTTACACATTAAGATAATTAGAACAGTTAACATGATAAAGAAAACACCAATACGGGCAAAACATCACTGTTCTCTTAAAACTAATCCTACTTAATATTATAAATGCGAAAGTGTGTTTGTTGGTTTGTCCTTCTTTCACGCAATAACGGAGCAACGGATCGACGTGATTTTGGCATAAATATAGTTTATAGACCGGAGAGTAACATAGACTACTTTTTATTCCAGAAAAATGCGCGGTTCCTGTGGGAACGCGGGTGAAACCGCGGGAAGACGCTGGTACCTAACTAAACATACCTATTTGAATAACCGCGAGGTATATTATGTCAAAACTATATTTACTACGTCTCGATTGAAGAAGAAAGAGCCGTGCAACTAGTAATATAATTGGTACTGTACTTATATCACCCAACGACTTATTTTGCAGATGCATATTGTATTTTCTTTTTGCAATTTTTTTATGTTATTTCTTAACGAGACGAGCTGGTCGTGTGCCTGATGGTAAGCATAAAGCTGGCCCATAACAATTGCAGTGCCACCCAGAACTTTGAAACACAAAGGCCTGCGCGGCACTGCAGTGCGCTCGTTACCCTGAGACATTAGGTATTAAGTCTCATAAGCCCAGTAATTTCACTGGCTACTCTGCTCATCAAACCGGAACACAGTAATGCTTGCACACTACTGCTTGGCGGCAGACTTCACGAGCAAAGCGGTGGTAACAACCCAGACGGACACTCGCAGAAGAGTTAGTCCTCCCACTAACGAACAATGGACTAGTTACATTTTTCACTTAGTAAAAAACAAGCTACAATCGAGAGCTAATACTGCTCACGCAACCTCCTGGGTGATATAAACTACTTGTACACCTCCAAAATATCTATACGTGTCTATTTTAATCCCCATCCCTTCCTTTCATCCTCAAAGGAAAGTAAACATGGAATGGAATCGGTAAGATATATTTACACGACAGATCAAATAAATAAAAAAGGTCTGAAATTTTCATTCATGATTTGATTCTACGGAACGTATGATGTATCTTTTGCTTTGATATCAAATTTTATGAATGTATTCATTTATTACCTAATAGATATTGATTTATTTTTAAATCACTTTTCACTAGGGCTAATCCGATTTCTTCTGGTTTTTACCAGGTTACTCTTCTATTAGTGCCTGTTTGTGTATGGCTATCACCGCTTTGCTCGTGTATTTTCCCCACTTTTTCTGAGTAAGTATACTTTAAGTTTCCCACCAAAATCAGTTCACAAAACGTATAATTTTTTTGTGTTGTAACTATAAATCTATAATATCTATAAGATCTAGAAATGAATAAATATTTGAATTTGAATTTTGAATAGGTCTACGGGAAGTACCCTATAGGATTTGATTATCGGTCTTGACTCTTGACAGACAAATGAACAACGAAGTGAGACTATAGCAGTTTCTTTTTTCGTTTTGAGGTACTGAACGCCAAAAAAGCAAAAAATGAGGTCTCATAATGACCCTGTTAATGATAATAGCACAGAAGTGTTTTTAAGTTAAAAATTGTTATGGATACTTATAACTCTAAAACGACTAAATGGCTAGTCGCTTATTCGACCTAAAAAATATTTTCTCCATTCTTTAGCTGCCCTTCCACTTGATAACATCAAAATATATTAGAGCGAATATTTTCCCGTCAAGTCGCCTTATCAACCCCCAAAGTGTATCTTGAGATACATCGTGTTCAGTTTTAAAGAGACAGTGAGAAATTACAAAGGATAGAGTGATGGATGGCAAACCGTGCCTACGTTTAAAAAACGATTCAGATGCTTAATTTTTCTGTCGTCAGATGTCGTTTTAGCAGCGGGCGGGTGATGGATCGTTTGAGCGAAAAATAATACACTACCATTGGAAACTCGAACTCGTACAGTACGATTAATAAACAATTAGACGAGAATTGCCATATGGGTCATACGACCACTATAATTATCTTTCCGTGGGTGCCGCAAGAAGGTGAAGCATTAGGCAGCCCTCTCACCCAATTCATGATTGATAGATAAGCATAAATCGCGGACCACGAAAAAACCATGGAAAACCCGCTTAACGCATATCGTATCGTCTATTGTGGTTGTGGTTGGGGCTTGATGGAAATCTAATCTGACTACGGCACCGTCTTCAACACATAAGCCTACGACCTCTATTAAAAAAATATTTCACAACACTGCGTGCTCAGTGCCGACGCCTCGGTAAATTAGCGGTGGTGCGCAAGTATGTATCGTAAAGCGAAGCCCTCGTCGCTTTGAGCTCAGACAGGGGTTCGAGACAGCACTATCTGGCCGTTCTTATCTATTTCGTGGTTCTTTTGATGGCTTTGCATCAAGCCGCGCTTGCGCGTGTAGTATCTGGTAGTCCGCGCTAGATGTTAAGGCATGTTTATTTTGACAGCAAAACGCATACTTGTGTACCTAAGCGTCTACGGTCTGAATTATTCTTCTCGGTCAGAATCTAATGCAATCAAAACTCCTTTCCGGTTGTGTTATGACAACCAAAATGTGGAGGTATAGCAGTAAATGTCTTTGATGAACCATATAACTGATCTTTCGACTGATTTCACTGTCGACTTTCCATAGTAGGGTTAAATCGATAAAAGCTAAGATTGACAACGGATAAGAAAATTTAATAGCGCGGAAGACGGCTTCGTGAACTGCCCGAGTTCATCACGTTTGCGAAGATTATGTTTTCGCATTAGCCTGAATTGAACAGTTGTTTGAGGGACAAAATTATTTCGGACAAGCGGCCTTGGAAACGTGCAGCATTGGAAAATTTTTAAGCGGGCGCTTTAAGTCTCTTGATGTTTGGTTGAGTAAAGCAGATCTGAAATATTCCACTGAATTCTACGTTTATTTTAAAACGCATAATATCAACATGTTTGCGGTCCAATTGACCCAATTATGTTTGAACCAATTAAGATAAACCAATTTGGCAATTGGTTAGATTAACTCATCAGCGAGTGGCCGTCTGAGTGCATATACTCAGACCATACCCAGACCAGAAACGGTATACCCTTCTTTGCTGGTTCAGTTTGCCACCAAGTAGGAAGTGTGTAAGTGTCACTCTGTACCAGATTGATGAGCAAAGTAATCAGTGAAATACTGAAAATTTATGGACAAGTGCACTGCAGTGCCGCGCAGGCCTTTGTGTGTCAAAGTACTGGGTAGCAGAACTAGGAGTTTTCTGTGCAGAAATGAGCAGTATAAATGTCTTAGCTATGTAATTGCAGAACCTGTGAAATCGGTCAATTAGCACTGACATACCTTATAGATTTTTATTTATACTTTTGGGTAACGAGACGAGTGGGTTGTCTGCCTGATGGTAAGTATAACACCAGCCCATAAAAATCCTGAGCGGCACTGCAATGCGTTCGTTACCCTGAGACATTAAGGTATTAAGTTTCATAAGCCCAGTAATTTCACAGACTACTTTGCTTATCAAACCGGAACACAGTAAGGCTTGCACATTACTGGTTGGCGTTAAACTGCCAGAGCAAAGCGGTGGTACTACCCAGAGAGACACTCGCCGAAGAGTTAGTCCTACCTAGGTTTTTAAACTGTCATGGTCATCAACACTTTGAAAATTATCACTAGAAACGATAAAGAAGAACGAAAAATATCGGAAACTCAAATCAAATAATATACATGGTAAATATCCCGTTTCTAGTGATAATTTTCAAAGTTAGTCCTACCACCTGGAAGCGATCGCTTTATGAGCGATAAGACTGCCCATTGTGATACTTCTTTTTTAAGTGCGTTAGATTTACCGTCTCTAGCACCTATATATAATTGTCGAGTTTCAATAAATAGTTTATCAATCTTCATCCCATACCCAAGTGTCAACCAAAAGGAGAGAATTGATTATGTGATTTAATATTTCGCAAAAATGTTCAACAAACTAGGCATTAAATAGGCATTTTAGTGGCCGTGTTTGCGTCATCTCTAACTCATATTGTCTAAAATATTCCGTATTTCTTCAAAAGCACTTGATTTTGGCCAAAGTGTTCTTCAATAAAGGACTCGGATTCAAGCTCCAGAGAATGATTAAGTTGCAAACTTTATAATTGTAAGGACTACTTCAATTGGTATTTACATATTTTGATAAGGATCTGTAGGAATTTAATTCAAGAACCATCTGAAGCCTAATGTTTTTATAGTAAAATCAGATATTATAATATGACATTCATTATTCATTTTCTTTTGTAATTCCTTATTCCTATCTTCAAAGCCCTGTTTGTAAAGTATGATTCCAGAAATCGGAAACTAATTTTCGTAAACAAAATTAAGATCAAATATTGTAATTTGGAAAATTCAAATAATTTACATCTTGACAGTTCAAGAGCATTTCAAGAGATATGCTATTTTTGATTGAGTATCATCATTATCAGCCGGAAGAAAGGTCATCGAGTGGTGACTGTGAACCGGAAGTAGTGTAGGCTTACCTCCCACTATATGGATCGACGACCTGGTTAAAGGGGCAGCTTAGACGCTCAAGCAAACGTACGTTTGCTGCCCCAAACGGTAAACCGCTGTGTGCAAGAGGCGAGTGGCCGATCCAAGTAGCGTGCTATAGGGGAGGCTTTTGTTCAGCAGTATACCAGAAATCCTTTCATAAAGACCGAGTTACTTGAAATTTTTAAAATTATGTAGAAAAATAAAACTTTTGAGACTTAATCAAAAGTACCGGAAGAAATGGAAAACGTCCCTTTCCAAGTTTGCTCCTTACCAAGTCGAGACACAAACAGAATAAGAATGGTGTTTTTAAATATTTTATATAAACTTCCCGGAACTACTGAATGAAATTTAAGTTTTTAAGCCCCGTTAAGATTTACAAGTTTTTATAAGTTTGCTTTTAAAAAGATCCGCTATTTCTGTCTATGAAAAATAGAAGATACAGAAAACAAGTTGTAATACGAAAGACATTTCCAAAGAAACTTTTCTGCTCAAGTTTATTTCTACTTATAAACTACATTTCTCTGGAATAGACACTCTTTGTTTAACATCACTCCAGCGCGGGTTGACATTATGACAGTGTAGCACTTGAGCCAAACGTGCTTCATTTTAAGCCAAAAATTGCAAAGTCGGCACTTGCACATTTTTCGCGTTACCATTAAAATTCACGAGTGTCTAATATATGCCGCGTCGTAAATAAAACGGGGTTACAGCCCCCGAAACCTATTTGGAATGTGTCCAAATATGAATAAATAAAGCGCTGGATATGCTAAATAGTTTGCCATGAACAGCCTAGGTGTCACCTTGCGACATATTTCAAGCACTTTGATGAAATTACATGTCTTTCTTAGATTACAAGCACAAATATAACTGATGAAATGTATTCAAAACAAAAATCTCATATATTTTGTGACAAAGTTTGGGTTTAGCATAATATAGTGTCATAGAAGTTCATAACAAAATTATTGTATCACTGCATAGCGTCATAGTAATAATGCCGTAGCAAACCTTGTTTAACTTAACTGATCGGTTAAGAACAAAGGGTTGAGCTACGCAATAGGCGCTTCGCATATGGCTCGCTGGAGCCCACGCACTATGTGGCCAAGAATTTGGTTTTGCTAAATATTTCAGCTACCTCAGCCACGGCTGCGACAGTTCTCCGTCGTCGCCACCCTCGGTGCACGATCCTACCGCGGCCATTTCCATTTGGCCCTCTGGATTCATCTGACCAGTCAAAGCTGCTGCAGCAGGAAGACGTTCGCTTCGGTTGCGTAAAAAAAGCTTGCGACAGACAAGATGCCTATAGTGCGCGGGGAGTCTTATAGGTGAATGTGATCGACACATTTTGGTTTCAAATTATCTCAAAATGACATTTTCCCCACACGTGTTTTAAATTCATATCTGATGAAGCCTTTTGAAGGTAGAAGTGATATTATAATATTTCCTGGTACGAATAATAACCTATTTCTACAACGCTGATTCATGTCACGCTGTAACGTGATTATCAAATTTCACGGTGAAGTGCCGTCAGATCAATCCGTAATTGAACTTGGATTGACAACACACTTTGATCTAGTAATCAAGTTATTGGACAAAATGACAATCGGAATAATGATTGATGAACGTCAGATCGAGAGTTTGATAGAAGGACGTAAGTTGCCTGCGATCGTTCTTGTTTGATTTTTTGTTACGGTGGAATTTAAAACAAACAATCCGGCAAGAACCTTCCATTTTTATGCTACTTAGTAACGAAAAAAGCAGATCGTTCGCCCGATAGTAAGCATAATACTATCCCTTAAAAATGTCAGCCCAAACCAGAACTAAGGAACACAAAGATCTGCGCGGTAGGTACTGCAGTATGCTCCTTACCCTAAGACACCAGCTGGTATAGATAGTCTTATATGCCCAGTAGCTGCTTACTGGTACTTTTCTCATCAACTGAAATGCGTGCACTACTGCTTGTTGAAAAACTACACGAGCAAATCTCCACACATTTTAAAATTATCTTCGTTAAATATCCAAGGGTAAACATCATATTTTCATAATTTAATAATCATATTTCATATAATTAAGATCAGGACAGTAACCTATAAAAAAAGCTTCATAAACTCTTGTATATTTATCTCTAAATCTTACGTACTAATTATGTAATATTTATTTAGAATTAACTCCACCTTTTATAACTTAAGACGGAACATGAAAATATTCTGTTTTCGCCACATTTTTTATTTATTTTTGATCGTTACAGAAAAAAATAGCTTAGAGCAAAACAAAATCCCGAGGAACTGTTTCAAACAATTCCTGTTTTGTTTACAACCTTCAACGTTAGATTATTGAGCCACAGTAAATCCCAGAAGGCATAATGAACACAAAAGTGGCTCGATGATTTTTACGCATCGCAGTCGTCTATGGTCTGCTAAGTTGTTGCCAATACTCCTTTTGGAACGCACAACAGAGAGCTTTATAGAAAACGGCTCTCGGTTTCTTCAGATCTGTTTCCGATGGCTTTCTTTTCTTTCTCCTCATCGTCTATCTCATACTAAACAACACGAAAGTAGCTGGCGGGCATTATTAAACACGTTGTAGCATTTTTTTTCATTCATTCATTATTAAAGTAAAGCAAACCAAACTTAAACGCGTCATGATATCGCAGCGAACACCTGAGGTCGCACGCATACGCGGCGTTCGCGGTAACCGTTCGCTGGAAACACGCTCGCAAATCTCTAGTGCTAGATCTAATAATAACACTCTTGAAGCAAACGTACGTGTGCTTGAGCGTCTAAGGTGCTAAGATTAGGTGTCGGTGAAACGACATCGATGGCAAAAAAAAAAAAAATATTATATCCACGGTGTCCAAGAATAAAACTTTTATGAGTGATTGAAAAAGCATGAGAAATCATGGAATATTATTTTGTACTGTATCACAAATTTTTCTGTGACTTGGCGTAACAATCAAATTACGTTTAATGCCCATTCATGAATAATAATGCCGGAAACTTTATTAATGTATGAACATTAATGAATATTAAAAAGCAAATTTTCGCAGAGTTCGAATATTGTTTAATTTGTTCATACACGGAAATACAAAACGTACTTTGAGGTTATTCAGTGGAATAGTGCTACTTAGCAATATCAGAAAGGGAATTGAGAAATTAAGCTAGGTATATTAATCTGAGCCACATTCACCAAAATATACAATAGTACTACTATAATATGTATTATAAAATAAACGCGAATGTTTGTAAGATGAATGGATGTATGGATGTTTGTTACTCTTTCACACAAAAACTTCTGAACGGTTTTTTATGAAAGTTTACAGTAATATCACTTATACTACATCAGAGTACATATACTACAATTTATTAAGTGGTGTATTAATATATACACCACGCGAGCGAGACCACTGGCGGAATCTAGTTAAAATACAAATAATAGTATTGAATCCATTGCACATCTTTCAAGTAGGTATACAAAGCTGTCAAGACGGACCAGCAATGCACTTCAAAAAGGGCCGGAAAATATTCAAACACTATTCTACCTGCATCAGATTTCCATACATACCGCCCCTTCACGCTGAATGAATAATGTAAGAGAAGCGAATCTTTATAAATATTGCGTCGGATCCTTTATCCGTTGTCCATCAGACGAGAGGAAAAAAAATATTTTCCTCATGGCTCTGAATACATCATGAATAAATTCCCGAGGAACAGGCTTTGGAGTCTTTTCCGATAATACCGGGCGTGGAAAGGAGTTATTCAGTTGGGTGTAGATGAGATTGTATTGGTTTTGGATTCTTTGAGTATTTAGCAATCGAGTTACTTTTTTTAGGTGTTTATCCTTATTCATTTTATGAATAGATTCAGGATTTAGCGTCAATCAAATTTCATCAATTGAGTCGTAGTATAAACGCAATAATACTTTATTGCACATCAAAACAAAAACATAGTACAAGAAAATGTAAAACAATAATTGGGCGGTCTTATCGCAAAGCGATTTTAACAGACATTGAATGGACAGGACATAAATGAAAAATAATGTGGTCGGTGGTCTACAGAAATGTAGAGATATACTTTATAGATAGAGTTAATAATATATATAATATACATACATAGCAATACCTAACATAAAAAATAATTAAAGATATAACATAAGATAAGATAAGATAAATTTTATTTGTATAAAACATGAGTATTATACCAACTTTAAATTATATAAGTGGGTACATCGATGTTATAGTCATTACAGGTTCATCATGTTTTGCCTCATATGTAGGCATACAAATTGAGAGGCGGACTGTCATTTTTAAGTTACATATTCTATATATAAATGAAACAAACTTCAATAATTTCAAATACAATAATAAAAAAAAACATTCTTTTTAATTAAATTAATGATTTAACTTTTTTTTTACAAGTATAAAAATGTCAAAAAAGAAGTTTTAATGTCAAAACAAAGACGCCAAATTAGTAATACAAAATACTGCATACAATAATAACTAAAGTCATTATTAAAATTTATCCTTGAGGAAGTCATTAATACTATAATAACATTTGTCAATTAAAAGCTTTCTAAATCTTTTTTTAAATAAATTGGTACATACACATCAATAAGTACATATATTGATACATAAACATATTAAATAATATATAATACTTACTTACAACTACATAAATACTAGCATTGCAAGGATAGATAATGCGTATATACCAAAGTTTTAAAAATAGGAAGAGATTGAAATTTAGCTTTGACGAGAATATTTTATTACTAATCTTTGATTATTTTTATACTAATTGATAGGTTATAGCATCTGGCTACTTTCACGCTAGATCTTAAGGCGTGTATAGAAGCTAAATAGTTTCACTTAAAAGTTTTTTTAGCAAAATCAGATGAGCTTTTGGCCCTGGATATAATATTTGTGTTTTTTTTGTGTGATAATCACATTATCGATAATCTTTTGGTGATCCAAACAGATTTTTATTAAATTTACTACATAAAAAAATGACAAAGTAACCTCTAAAAATAAGTTTGAAATATCTCTGTTATTTATAAATGTATATTGATAGAATTAACAAGACTTACGTATTATATCACAATAGAAACTTGGTTGTGGTCATTTCCACATTTTCAATTTGGCATCTAATTATGAAGAAATTACGCTTTTTTGGATTTATACTCAATTTTATTGGCCCGCGTGGTCTTCGTTCTCTTTTACACCAACGCAAACTGACATTGTGTGTAAAGAGCACAGAATGATGAATATCATTATCACCGTCTTAAACAAACAGAATGATGAATGTCATAGACTCGGGATACCGCTTTAAAAATCATGAAAAGGACTCGCGTGTTATAGATTGGTTACATACTATAAATTTCATAGCAGTATAATTATTATAATTTTTATCTTTTGCATATAACTTTTTATAGCCGAAAAATAAACATTCCCTGTTCTACAAATAAGAGAAAAAGTAACATCGTTTTCGAGAAAGCGAAATTACGTAAAAATAATTTAACACAGAAGCGTACTTCATAATATGTTTTAGGTACGTTTTCCGTAAAAAAATGTTAAGAAAATATGACGAAGTGAATTACTTTCTACGTAATTTATGAGTTAAAATATTTATCTGAATACAATTTTACGTAATTAAATTGTCTTTTAAAATGATGGAGCTTTTTCGTTCAACCTTTTTAACAAACCAACAAACACACTTTCTCATTTATAATATTATAGTATGGATAGGTAGAACAACTTTTCAACATATTAAAACTATGCAGAAACTAAAATTATCTAAACCTATGAAGAGAAAGCTCTTTATATCCAACCTATAAACTTAATGACTAAACTATGTAGGTTTTGGCTTTCAGCAAACAGGGTTGCTATAACATTTAATTAAAAACATGAAAAATCCATTAGGACCGTAAAAAACTATTGAATATGCAAGGATTAAGAGAAAATGGTAATAAGGTTCGTAACTATAGTTTTTTTTCTTTTAACTATGGCTAATTGAATGAGTACTATAATAACCTAATTGTGGGTTGCTATAAGTTACGTAAAAAATAAATTTATAATAGACGAGCTTCTGCCCGCGATTTTCAGCCGCGTTCCCACAGGAACCGTGCGTTTTTCCGGGATAAAAAGTAGCCTGTGTTACTTTCCGGCCAATAAACTATATCTATGCCAAAAATCACGTCGATCCGTTGCTCCGTTACTGCGTGAAAGAAGGACAAACAAACAAACACACTTTCGCATTTATAATATTAGTAAGGATTCTATCCGCGTTTTCACCCACATCGAGTTTCCCACAGGAATCATGCATTTACCCGGGATGAAAATAGTCCATGTCTCCGATCCATAAACTACAATATCTGTTCAAAAAATCACATCAATCAAACAAACCTACAAACACACACGAATGTTAATCTTATTAGCTGTAAAAACTGTTAAATAAAAGCTTCATATAATAAAAAATGCACTAAAGAAGTGGACTGTACTGTACACTGTACAGTGTACAATATGACATACGTAGCTCTTGAAACCTTTTGTTTTATTTTTCAAGCTAATTGATAACGAGACGAGCTGGTCGTTTGCCTGATGTTAAGCATAACGCCGGCCCATAACAATTGCAGTGCCACACAGAACTTTGAAACACAAAGGCCTGCGCGGCACTGCAGTGCGCTCGTTACCCTGAGACATTAGGTATTAAGTCTCATAAGCCCAGTAATTTCACTGGCTACTCCCCTCATCAAACCGGAACATAGTAATGCTTGCACACTACTGCTTGGCGACAGACTTCGCGAGCAAAGCGGTGTAAACAACCCAGACGGACACTCGCAGAAGAGTTAGTCCTACTACTAACACCTACGATGTATTTAGTGACGTTGAAATTAGACAATGTGATTAACTACCGAGATGAAAAAGGAAGCAAATAGCTTAACCACGCGTCAATAACCAGACCACGAAACAACGTCAGGACTCAATGCCTATATTTTTATTTGCGCGTTCAACCATAACACAAAGAGAATTCCCTCGGGAAGACATTAAAACTTGTACGTCGGCGAGTTTCGGGTGATTCTAAAAGACGTTTTAATGGCCAAAAGGAAGTTCGTAACTTTCTTTATAAGCGGCGAAGTTGCTAATTGAGAAGTTTTGCGGGTAGCCGGTAAAAAGAGGTTGTTAGAAAAATTGTTATAAAGATTATCTAAGGCATAATCTGGGCATGAAAGTTTGTTATATTAATTTTGGGATGAGTATAATTTTTGCACACTATTTGTATTACAATATATACATTGGGATATTGTTTGTAACTAGCTGATATCTAACTATCTACAAATAAATAAAATTGAAGTGTCTATTTGTAATATCAAATTAACAGCTTTTTACCAAATGCATATGAAAGTATATACGGTACCTATAACAAAACAACCATTTTTTAAATTTGTGTCTGCCTGACTGTTTGTTCTGAGTAATCTCCAAAACGGCTGGACCGATTTTGACTAGACTTTCACTGGCAGATAGCTTATGTTACAAGAAGTAACTTAGGCTACTTTTATTTTAGAAAAAGAATTAGGGTTCCGCCCAAAAAATAAAAGCCATGAAATCTAATATCACCGCGCGGGTGAAACAGCGGGCAGCAGCTAGTATAGACTAAACTTGAATCTGAAACCGTCCTAGCACATAAAGGCGAGTAGTCATTAACTTATAAAAACTATTTAATTATAAACTACGTTCCTATAATCGCTTTGACTCAAACCATTACGTCTGTTCACCATCAAAAACGTAATTTGAATTTCAAACTTTACTCTCTCGACACTAATTTACAACTGTACGTAATATCTCAGAAGCTACAAAATCCAGTTGATTAATTAAAGATAAATTAAATACTCCCGAACAAAGCTTCCGTAGTGATTAATTTCTCATTTGACGAAGTACATTTTCTCTTTGTGTATAGAAATTTCTTTAGACTATGGTTTCTAAGAATTTTGTTAAAGTTAACTATGACAGTCATTGCCACCTTCATCAGTTTTCAAAATCCTTCCTTTATCACATAAGTACACTTAGTACCTTTTGATCTTACGGCAGGTAGCACACTACTGTATAGGTGGCTGGTGGTAGTGTAGGTTGTAGGCTGACAGTGTGTAGAGTACTAGTATTTAATGCCGTGATAATAAAGGTTAAAATAGCATGCATCATTGACCAATGTCTAGTTTACGTAAACATAATACCTTCTAGCCACGTGTGACGGGTTAATAGTCTAGGTATTTATGAAAATAAATCTATGTCTCAGGGTAACAAGCGCACTGCAGTGCAGCGCAGGCCTTTTTGTTTCAAAGTTCTCAGTGGCACTGCAATTGTTATGGGCTTGCGTCATGCTTACCATCAGGCAAACGAATAGCTCGTCGCGTTATCCTGTAGACCTTACTTGTAACTATTACCTACGTCAACTATAGAAAATTCCTTATTTTATTATGGTTGACGCCCCCCAGTGTTGCAAATATCCATAGGCAACGGTGACCGCTTACGATCAGGCAGGCCGTTTGCTAGTTTGCCACTCGTATACATAAAAAAATAGTCCTCAGTAAATTTTGATAAGTAAAGTTCTATTGGTACATCGGCCCTTTCAAACTTCCATGTTTACAATATTGAAATCTCCTGTACACATCTTGGATAACTTGATACGGAACCTCATTATGAACCGTGAAATGCTACCACGTACCAGAAACTGCGCCGTCATTATCGGATAATGAACCTTAGCACCCTCTGTAACCTTATGCGTCCTTTCAGTAACGGTATAGGTTATGTAACGTTAGACTTCTTTGTTGACAGTCATTTGTTTCGTAGTTAGGCGATGCGATCATGATTCTTAGGCAATATGGACTAACTAATTACCTATTTATTTGTAACTAGTGTTAAGTTCAGAAATGAGACACTCGGTTTGAAAAATCGACACGTGTATTTTCGCTCGTAGTTCAATGACTGGTGTCCTTCCCCGCGTCTTCCCCTTGCGTAGCGCTGGGATGGCTACGGCGTAGCACTGACTTCACGGTGTACCTGCTGACGTCATAGCGTAGACCACAGTACCACACCACGTTCTACCTTTATTCTTACACTACCTTTCACCTGCGGTGCATTTATAATAGGTACGTGGTAGGAAGGCTTTCTTTGGTTTTCTCATGTATTACACCCTAGTAGTATACACTATACATCCTAGATACCTACGAATTGTCCCGCAGGCCCAATGTTTTTGGTGGATGTCACATGTCCTTGAATATTTAAAGTTTTCTTTGTTTAGAGCGTGTTTATAAATCCACACATAACTTGATTTATGTAATTAGGATTTAAAATTCTAGTGCTTCAGATTGAAAGTCACCATGTTTTTTTTTATTTATTTAAAACTAGCTCCTGCCTGCTGTGTCACCCGCGTGAACGCAGAACAAACATACAAACACACTTTCGCATTGATTAAAATACGGATGGTCCACACGCGGGCCCAATGTTGGTGGATGTCACATGTCCTCGAATTTTTTGTATATCTTCAACATGTTGGTCCCCTTACGATGCTTCTTTCACCATTTTAGAGCGAATATGTAAATCGCACATAACATGATTTGAGTCACTATGAATCAAACTAGTGCGTCAGATTTAAAGTCGCACAAGTTCCTGCCCGCCCACATGAAAAACGCTTACGCAAAGTTAATTATATTTTACTTTGTTGCAGAACATGCCTCCAAAGCCGCGAGTGGACCCGTGGTGCTCATGCCTGATCGAATGGAGGAGCGTTGGCTGAAGCATGGCTCAGAGGCGGGCGGTCGAGATGCGAGCCATGTGCCGCCTCAGTTATCGACTCAAGATCGGCACCGCGGTTATAGTCATCATGGTGCTTGGATTTTTTAATGAGAGCCAAGGTAGGATCATTATTACTAGATTTTCACTCGCACAGCAGTTGTCACAAGATCGAAAATATCGTCAATTTCAATATAGTCACCGTATTCATTCAATACGCTAACCTGTTTGATTCTTTTGATGTGCCATGTGCATTCTATTTATATATTTTTTATATATATAACTCGACGAGCTGGTCGTTTGCCTGATGGTAAGCATAATGCCGGCCCATAACAATTGCAGTGCGGACCAGAACTTTGAAACACATAGGCCTGCGTGGCACTGCAGTGCGCTCGTTATCCTGAGACATTAGGTATTAAGTCTCATAAGCCTGGTAATTTCACTGGCTACTCTGCTCATCAAACCGGAACACAGTAATGCTTGCACATTACTGCTTGGCGGCAGACTTCACGAGCAAAGCGGTGGTAACAACCCAGACGGACATTCGCAGAAGAGTTAGTCCTCCCACTAACATTTGATTATCACGAGAAAACAATTTGATTGACATAAAAAATGGAGTCAACATCCCTATTCTATACCTAGGTCCATTTAATTGTACCATTTATTCCAATATAATTCCATTATTCGGCATTCGGTCTGCAGAACCGAAAACCGCAATGATCGAGCCGTCCTCAACTCCAGCGTAAGCCAGATAACCGCAAACTTGGACGCCGGGCGCCAGGGAGTCTTGTTCACATAATAATACAGTCAGTTCGGCTAACTGACTCAATTAAAACCATTTAGTATTTGCATTTTGGCGCTGTAATAGTTTGTATGGCCTGTGAATGACATTGCGATGAATTGTTAAATAATCAGGAAGATTATCTTGGAAAGAAAATGTGCCGCAAAGATGATATAGAGGAAGGTAAGAATTAGTAGTAGTGAGGTTATTTTAAGACAAAAAAGAGCAAAATTTCATAATCAGCTTTATCAACCAACTTGCCATAAAGAGATTTATAAGAAAAATGTATATAATATGTGTATAATTATTTATAATAATTTACCAGAAAATATTAAATTGTTGCAGGGTAATAAATTTAAGTTACACCTACATAAGTGGTTAATGCAAAATTGTTTCTATAGTGTAAAGGAATACCTTAACATTAAATAATGTTTGACAATAATTTTATTTTAATAACTAATCAATAACTTAATTTTAATAACTAATTATGACATGCACTGGACTTAAAATGTATAACAATATTTGCACACCTGCCTGCAGGTTGAATACATTGATCAAAAATATTGTATAAGACCTTACGCTAACATGTATTCTAGCAAATAAATGATTTGATTTGATTTGATTTAAACGGTTATACCACAACAAAATTAAACATACTCTAAACACGTGTTATATAGCGTCTAAAACTTAAACTTGCCTTAGTCGCGTGTTTAAATATTACCAACCACAAACCTAGATTTAAGAAGTTGCCTAACTCAATTAGGCTGTACATTTTTTTTTGTATGATTTTTGATGTTTATTCGCGTGATTAATATAAACAACAACAGAAGTGTCTCACTTAAATCTGCGGCGCAATTACGGAAGTCGGTTCGATAAATATGTCGAACCGAAAAACTCGATAAATTCATCGAATGTTGCGAGTACCGAAGTCTGATCGTAAAGTATTGTAGTAGCTCTATATTCTCTTTGGATTCGACATAGCTATTCGATAACTTTTGTCTAAAGTATCGAGGTTCGATAAATTATATAAAAAGTCGATAAAACCCAGTTTATCGATTTGAACTGTCAATTTTATCGAATTTATCGATCAAAAAGATCCGTACTTGCGCCGCTGTTGTGACATTTCTAAACAATAATTATCAATAATCTCAATTTAAATCTACACTAACTGTGACGACATTATTAGCATATTGTCAGCTCCGTCAATCTTACAATCTGATTAATGGCGAATTATCCACAAGCCTACACTGATTTAGTATGTTTGCTTGTTACCAAGCTTACGCTAATTAAGCGTTTTAATTCTAATTAGCCGTGTGAGCAATCAATGTCATCATTATCGGATGATCTCAGTCTTTGAATTGAGCCCGGTATTCGACTCACCAAACATCTTTGTCCAAATTCTTGTTCCTATTTGATCAAATTTCTTCCAATTCGACTCTTCCAATATCTTTGTCCAAGATTTCTTAGTAGGTATATTTTGCACAGTATTGTGCTTATTTCGAAAAATTGAATTTCGGCCTTATTTGCGCTTTTGTCGTCGTCATAATCTTTCGGTGTTCCTAAGTAATATGATGACGTCATCCAAGTTCAAAGACCTTTATATGCTGCTATTGTCATTTACATTATCTTTGATCAAATATCGGCATTCCTAGGTGATTTGGCGAACTCATCCAAATTCTTTAGTCAAATGCACCTTGGATCTTTGATGAGTTGAATGCCACTCTAAGCTTGTGGGGGTTTTGAGCATTGTTAAATTCTACTATTTCATTTTCGCGTCCCGTATGTTTGTTTTGTGGGTATCATGATACGAGGAAGCCGAGTGCAGGGGTGTGAGGATGTATCTAAGCGTATGTGGTAGGCGACTTTCCTGAGATTTTTCATCTGGGTGGGTTCCAAAATTTTACTCGTTACTGATGTAATCTGCTGTCAAGTAGTAATAATGTCGGACGCGGCCGTCTGTCTGCTGACGTGGCTGTACAAAAAAATACAGTGCGCTAGATTTCAACCGGACGTCTTAACGCTGAAGGTTACGTTCGCAAATTCTTCTAAGTTTGTTCGGTATAGTATAATATCATGTACTGCCAGTTGTTATTGGACGTATCCATCAGCCGTGGCTTTCAGACGCATCTGATAATATGTTTCCAGCTTTACCGTTCTTAACTGATCGGTAAAGTAACATTCGCTGGAGCTGACTCCATTGAATGTACGGTGCTTGGGTGACCGCTGATCTATTTGCATGTGAGAGATTCCAGCTTAAGTTGAGGTGCGCTCAGCGAAATTCAATACGGCAGCGCCATGAGCGCTACGTATTTCTAAGAACAGTCATTCTCAGCTGAAAGCTCATACAGTTCATCAGGAAATATCATCAATTTATCAACCTCTGACCTTCAATCCCACTCTAATTTCATATAACACAAATTGTGACGTCACTAATAGCCCGTCAGCCGCCGTCCGCCTTGCAATCTAATTAATGATAAATTAGCCCACATTAATTACCGGGAACCCTAACACTTCTGATTTAATGCGTTCGCTGGGTGTGCTAATTAATCAGTTTTAATTATGTCTGAACATAACATTAGTTTAATCACAAAGTAGACTTGAACATAGTAGTAGGAAAGAACTTCCAAGCAGAACGGGGTCTGAGGGACGCAATTATCTGTTCGATTTATTAATCTGCAATGTTTTACACAATAAATCGTCTGTTCTTACTCGCATTACTGGAGCTGCCATATACTTTCACGTTTTTTTTTTTTTTATTTTATGATATTTTTTAATGAGACGAGCTGGTCGTTTGCCTGATGGTAAGCATAACGCCGGCCCATAACAATTGCAGTGCCTCTCAGATCTTTGAAACACAAAGGCCTGCGCGGCACTGCAGTGCGCTCGTTACCCTGAGACATTAGGCATTATGTCTCAAAAGCCCAGGATACTTTAAATGGAAATATAGCCGTACTTTGCCGGTGTAGGCGTGCAAATATTTTATATAATCATAAAATTAGAAATTATTATTATGTACAACGTTATATGAATCGAACGTTATATGAATTGAATATCTTCGAAAATTTTCAACTGAATCGAAATAGACAAAACATTGTTAAAGTAAAACATTAATAATCACATGATGCGATATTGTGAAACTAAAAGATAAAATAAAAACTTGTGCAAACCCTCCTCAGTAATAAGCCATACTTCACATTTACAAATATTTGCATTTAAGGCTATATTTTTAACAAAGCCTATTCACATACCGGCCTGTCACTCCACAATATCATTCGTTCCATTACCAAACAGAGCGTGGAGTGCTACAATATTTGCTCAAGTGTTCGTCCAAATGTTTGCCCAACTAATGTGATTATTTTGTGCAAATATATTTCGCTTGAGCACCGCTCGGTGCGCGTACTATTTGGTTGGTTGTTGTTTGCGGTATGTTTTGGGTTTAGTTGGAGGAAAGGGAAATAGTTTAGGTATTTGACGGGAAACGAAAGGATTACCTTTGTTTGTGCGTACAAGGTTTGTACAAACTAGCATAGTTACATAAGTGGCATGATTGGTAAAATAGATTAAGAAAAAAAAATGCAATTACTTTAAGACCAATTTTACTTTTCAATTATAGCATAATCTCGATAATATATTCGTATTAATCTAGATTCAAACCAATGTCAGTCAGCTGTAGAGCTCAATTTTGAAAATTTAAATTCTAAAATTTTTAATACTTTTTCTTTATTTTGTTCTATTTTTTTTGGTAGTAGTTGGTTACGTCTTTGGTTCAATTTATGAGCCTACCTTGTTGTTGTTGTTTGTATGTTACCTAATGTAAGAATAAACGTAGAACATGGTATGATACTGTAGTGTTACGCTATGACATCAGCAAGTCAGTGCTACACCGTAGTCGTCCCAGCGCTACGCAAGGGGAAGACGCGGGGAAGGACAGCAGTCCTCATTGAACTACGAGTACGAGTGAAAATACACGTGTGTCGATTACTCAAACCGAGTTGTCTAATTTCTGGCCCTACCACTACCTATTGTTTAACTACTAAGAAAACTTAATTTCGTAATAAATTTATGAAAAAAATATTACTTTGTCAGCATATAATTATAATATAAGTGTTCGAAAAGACTAGTCTAAATTAATCCCAAATTTAAGCCTATCGAGTCCTTTTTAGAACTTTACTAATAACAGGGCTTTAAAGGGTTCGTAATTATAGAAAAAACCTATAGTCTTAAAGCTTTAGGTTTTTTGTGTCTGAAAGTCTTTATTCAAATTTTTGTCTTATATTTTTTGCCCAAAACTGTTTTTAAGCCTCTCACTAAGTAAGCTCATCATAGTCCTAACTAAGTCAATAGTTTTTTTACATTATCTGCATAATTGTATTATGTTATGTACAAAAACAATATATAGGGGGTATTTTTTTTGTGGGGCAGTAAAGGTAGGTACACTAACGGTGGGAGCTACAGGAAAACGTTATTAGAAGATCGAATCTAACTTTTGAAGATCTTTGATCTGCATGTATAGATTTTAGAATACCTACTACAAACGTCAAAAATCGTCAAAAACTTACCAGACATTTGTCTATACTAATTAATATAAGTTAATTTATAATTAAAGTAGGAAAGTTTCATATTTTTTTGTTTGTAATTGTTACCACTTCTCTCTGAAGCAACTGGTCCGATTCTAAAAAATATTTCACTAGAAAGAAGCTATTGTCTCAGGGTAACGACCGCACTGCAATGCCGCGCAGGCCGTTGTGTTTCAAAGTTCTGAGTGGCACTGCAATTGTTATGCTTACCATCAGGCAAACGACCAGCTCGTCTCTTTACCAAATAGCATAAAAAATATTACTGAGTGCTATAGGCTGCAATATATTCTGATTTCAAGCGAGTGAAGCCGCAGGCAGACGCTAATATTTTGTATTCTACTATTGACTAGGATTATTTATAGCCTAAATAACTTAAACGACTAAAACCTTCATAGGCTTTATAATGCAACAAATCTAATCGAGAGTCTTGATTTAGTTGTTGATTAGTTGTGAAAAAATGTTACAGCGAGTAATTACATCAATACAGAAATAAAAAATGTACACGTGGGCTAGCGCTTGCTCACTAACTCGCCTGATCTTAAGTTGATACAATCGAAGGAGAATACGTTAAATCAAGAGTATTGATACAGAAAATAAAACTGCTGAAACACAGTCACCAAGCGCATAAAGTCGGAGTTGACCTTTGGGCGGTATTAGACGCTTAGACGGTAGTAGACGCTTATGCAAACGTACGTTTGCATAAGCGTCTACGCTGCCCCTTAGATGCTTAATGTATGTCTGCGTTTTGTTGTCAAAATAACCATGATTTTGCAACAAGCGCGGATTTCGAGACACGATCACGTGCGGCTTGAAGTTAAACCAAGAAACAGAAAATAACAGCAGTATGGCCAGATAGTGCTGTCTCTATCACTTCATTGAAGCCCTACCTGGGCTCAAATGGATTGCTCCGCTACATCACTCGCGCACCACCGTTAATTTACCGCGACTTCTGCACAGCATGCATTTATGTGGATGTCATAGAAGCGACGGTAATCGTGGTTTTTCCATGGTTTTTTCCATACATCATGGGACCTCGTTATTTATGCAGCTTGTTACTCTGTATTTTGACGGCTCCGTAGCTAAGTTGGTAGTAACCCTGCCTGAAAGGCGAGGGGTCCCGGGTTCGATTCCCGGCCGGGACAGATTTTGTGTAAGCATAAAGTTTGTTCTCGGGTCTTGGATGTTTGTGATGTGTATCTGTGTATGTCCATGCCACCTGCGACACAGGGAATCCTAGTGCGGGGGTATAAGTGTGTAAGCGTTTTTGTTTATGTTTATGTTTATTTTGCTTGTGACTGTATAATTGTATATGCTTGGATTTCTAGGCTCTGATATTAGTGTGTAGTAAAAATGCTTGTACCATCTTCGCAAGCTACTCACAAAAGTAATATATATATATCTTGATACAATACTCACTATAACAGCCGAAATTACACTCGCATAATAATTACCTAAGCTTATTACGTACGTGATCGCAATAACGCATAACTATAACATTATAGCGGTTATAGCATATAACGATATAGCAGTTATAACATATAGCAAAGTTATTAACAGAATGTAGAACAAAAGAGGTTGAGTTTCCGAATTCGTATAAGAAACAAAAGGCATTTTAGTTCGCACAGATGTTATTAATGTGTTTCATTAGAGAAGAGAAAGAATTAGGTGCGCTAGAAGTGGCTTATTGTTGGTTGTAGATGAGAAAATTAACTACGTAAATTATTCTTGTATATAACAACTAGCTTCTGCCCGCGGTTTTCACCCGCGTTCCCACAAGAACCGTCCATTTTTCCGGGATAAAAGTAGCCTATGTTACTCTCCGGTCTTTGAGCTATATCTATGCCAAAAATCACGTCGATCCGTTGTTCCGTTGATGCGTGAAAGAAGGACAAACGAACAAACCAGAAAACCAACAAACACACTTTCGCTTTATAATATTAGTAGGATAGGTATGGTAGGATAATGACGTGAAATGGGAGTGCAGCGGATTTGAATATAATTGATAACATGTGCAAGTCTATCTGAGAATTATTATTTTTTTCTACTGGCCGTGTGGTCTAAGTATAGTACCACCCCATCTCTTCCTGAGTGAGTGCATTAGGAAATATTCCCCTGGGTATTCGCGTTGACCGAGAAGAATGCTGCTATCCTACTATGATATTATAAATGCAAAAGTGTGTATGTTGGTTTGTCCTTCTTTCACGCAGTAACGGAACAAAGGATCAACGTAAGTTTTGGCATATATATAGTTTATAGACCGGAGAGCACGGCACTTCAGGGCACGGCCAAAGCTGCTTAGGAGGGCAGATCGAGGAAACCTGACAATACATGCCGTGTCAAGAAGTACTGCATTTGACCCGCGTTCCGACCGTCTAGCGGAAGCCTCTTGAGATGTTTATTGAGACTCTTCGCTATGACCTTTCGCCGAAATAACAATTCGGATAACGATTTTTGAATCAACTATTATTATCATTACTAACATGTCCACTACGGGGCAAAGACCTCTTTCCATCGTTTGCCGTTATATTTGCCAATCCTTCGCATATGAGAGAAGTTTATCTCTCTATCTGGAATATATGGTTATTTTTTATCCTTAATAAGATAAGTTTTATTGCCAATAGTAGGTACATTGGTTGCTAACAAAAAAAGAAGGTAGATTAGTTGCTAGGACTAATTCTTCTGCTGTCAGTCTGGGTAAGTATACCGCCACTTTGATCGTATATTGTGAAGCCAAGCGGTAATGTGCAAGCATTACTATTCTGGTTTAATTAGAAAAGTAGGCAGTGAAATTACTGGGTCTCAGGGTAACAAGCGCAATGCAGTGCCGCGCAGACCTTTGTGTTTCAATGTTCTGCAACTGCAATTGTTATAGACCGGCGTTATGCTTACCATCATGCAGAACGGCTAGTCTCGTTATCAAAAAGAATTAAAAAAAAGTTCGCTTGTATCTTTGTGAGACACATTGACCTCTTGTCAGCAGCGCAGCTCGCACTGGTTTGTCTCTACAACGTCAATCTAGCGATATCTAAGCCACCGCTGGCGACCAATTGACAAAGTTGTCGACCACTTGATGCTCCATAATATACTCATATTTTTACTACAACAAGCCAAAACAATTATTTCAATTAGTTACGTATCCGTGTAGCAACATTGTACAAAAGTATCAAAAATTCAAGTCACATTTACACTTGATGAAAACCTACATAAAATAATGGTAACTTTACCTAACGCTGATTTATAGCAATTTTCTCCGAAACTCAAAGTCGGCAACTGAGTTATTATTAATAATCTACACGCGGTTGAACTGATCTAATTACCTAATTAGCATTGTTGAATAATTTAGAGTCTAATTAGGTATGCCTTACGCCAAAATTTTGATAACGACGTAAGGAGATTATTTAGATAATTATTTTAATTGGCGCCTGGAGAATAGGATAATTTGTGGACAGAAAACGTAGGAATTGTGATCGTTTTCCTTTATGAATTATTTTGGGTTTGATTAATTTAAGTACGATAATAGTGGTCTGTTTTTGACTAGATTATTTTGTGTACAAGTTAGGCCGGCCATACACGCTCATGCTTGTTTGCGTTTTGCTGTTAAAATAACCATTATTTTGCAACAAGCGCGGATTACGAGGCAATACAATGCTCGCTCAAACGCGGCTTGATGTAAAACCATCATACATCCTAGAACAGACTAGAACAGCAATATGGCTGGACAGTGCTGTCTCTTTCACTTCTTGCATGGGCTCAATGTGACGACTGCTCCGTTTTGCGATGCATACATCGCTTGCTCACCACCGCGTATTTACCGTGGCTTCTGCACTGAACACGCAGTGTTTGTGAAACAATTTTTTTGAGTAGAGATCGTAGAAGAATGTGCGGTTCGTCTCTGTCACTATCACTAGCCGGGATAGACGGTACGATATGCGTCAAATCACTTGCGCGTATTTACCACGGCTTCTGCACTGAACACGCAGTGGTTGTGAAACTTATTTTTTGAGTAGGCATCGACCCCTAACCGTGGTACAGTAAGCTCTCGGACTAGGTTCCTCTCAAGCTGCACCTTTGACGGTACGATATACGTCAAGAGGTGACCATGGTTTTTCCATAGTTTTCGCGTGCGGTCATTGATACAGTTTATCCATCAGTAATGCATCAGGTATACGGGTCGCTTTACAAGGTTGTATTCGAGAAATAATTTAATTTAAAACAACGCCCAAATAAACACATACATTGCCATTAGCCACTGATCCCTAATTAGACCCTGTTTCTAGGAAATCAGGGTCTACGAGGACTATCCCACAACTTTTAAACATGTAACAACTCTACGTAGGCTTTTTACATGTGGTCAAATATTTTGTCTGTCTGATGTTAGAATCGAATACGCCACCTTTACACATTGAAGGCGCTCCTTTAGGTATCATTCTTTTGTATTGAAATAAGGTTGAAAATGGCGATGCGTTTGCTTTTAGCTGAAAGTTAGTTCGTAGTGTTTTATTTAATTGAGAAAAAGTGACACAATAAAGTTAAAATATTTTTTTACAAGGAAAGATGATTAAATTTCCTTTTTTTGTAACAAAAATATGATAGTTGTCGCTCAAAATATTGAGCATTTATAAAAAAAAAAACTTTTAAAAATTTTCCACGAACTAGGGAGGGGTACCCTGATTACTATAAAAATAGAGAATATATTATTTGAGCTTAAATATTAAATCTGCCCCCCCCCCTTCCTCATTTACGCCTTGTCAAGTTGTAAAAAAAACTCTTCATGAGTAGCTAAAAGTGTTTTGGGCTCTGTTCAGCGCTGTACATTTAATGAACAGTAAGGGCATGTCACTCATTGCTTGTACGCTCTTACACAACAGACAAAACATCATCGTAGACTAAAAACAAATATTTGGCATCAGCAAACTACGAAGTATTCTTGGAATTAGACAGATCATTGAAGAAATAATACTGCTTGCACATAAGTTATATTATAAATATGATACATATTTCTTCATTTTGGGGTCGAGACAATGGACCCCTGGGGACCAGACGCGAAGCTGTTTTTTAAGGAGTTGTCCCGACGCTTAGTAGAAGTGACAGGTGACCAACGAGCTGGCGCTTACCTCGGTCAACGTATTAGTTTAGCTATTCAGCGAGGTAATGTCGCCAGCTTTTTGGGCACCCTACCTGCAGAAGGCGACCTTAATGCTGTTTTTTATTTATAAGGTTTTGTTTAATTTTGGTTTTAATTGATAAATTCTTAGTTTTTTATTGAAATGTAAATTATCCTATGAATAGACGTATATTGTTATATATTAAACTTCATAAATCTGTAGTAGTGAAAAAAATATATGTATTGTATTATATTATTCTTCAATATGGGTAATTGATAATTAAGAATAATAATTAAGATTAAGATAGTTAACTTAAAACCAGCTTTCAGATAATTGGTAAATTTTTGACAGTTTGTGATTTACATACCACCGAGGAACCTATATTAAAATTTCTAAGTATCTTTCTTATATAATTTACTAGCATTTTAGTCACATTTATAAATTTATCTTCCCTCTCAACTCAACACATTCGTTTCACTTCGAAGGAAATCATCACCAATACCTGACCACCAAAAAACTAACTACAAAATTACATTTAAGTATATAGGTATGTTCTAACTATTACATTACAATAATTAATTAACATAACATAAACATAAACACTTACACACTCATACCCCCGCACTAGGATTCCCTGTGTCGCAGGTGGCATGGACATACACAGAAACACATCACAAACATCCAAGACCCGAGAACAAACTTTATGCTTACACAAAATCTGCCCCGGCCGGGAATCGAACCCGGGACCCCTCGCCTTGCAGGCAGGGTTACTACCAACTTAGCTACGGAGCCGTTAAATTAAAATTAAATATTAAAATTAATAATTTGAAATTATATTTAAATTATAATCTATCTAAAACTAACTTACCTACTTGGTAAATTTTTGACATGATTGATACTAATTTTAATTAATGTATTTACTACAAAATTAAATTTTGAATAAGCCGTCAACCTGAAATAGAACTGAACTAGATACAGCATTCGCACGTCAAATAAACTGCAACATCACGGCTATGTGGACGTGGGCTGCATTTATGTCGCTTTAATTATCCTTAATCGAATTCATGGATTCTGCATTATTATACGTAACCAAAAAAAAAATTTGTAACTTTTGTTTTTCTAATTTTCCTTTGAGTTTAATATAAATAAAAGAAAACAGTAAATTTAATTTTAAATTGTACGAAGCTTTCAGATACGAACAAGAGATCATTAGTTTTAGTCTGTGATTCGGGAAGACGAGCGTTACAGAAATCCGCTGTTAAAGTAATTTATTTTAACCTTCATAAGTGCTCTCTTGGGGCCTATATGAATAAAGCATTATGAATTTGAATTTAACAAAATCGGAAATATCACTGTCAAAATGATAGCTAAGATAAGTCATTAAAGATTTAATGATAATGAGAACATTACATTAATTTTATGTAGGTACTTGACACGGCACGTCGCACCATTTTGAATATCAACCCATCAAAACTCCGTATTATAATAAGTATAAAGAATAATTATAATAGAACCGTATATGTTTTACTGCCCTTACTTTGTCTTAAGGGTGAGTTGCCACTTACCGTCACGTACCGACTGCTACTTCAGTGTTTTTATTATGAAAGTTCGCTCGTTCGACGTTACGCCTGCATTACATGTGGGTGTAACAGCCTTTATGAGCTTTCTCATGGGTAAAGCTTGAGTAGTAGAGAAAAATAAAAGTTTCTTTTTAAGTTGATATTGGAGTTTTTGAAAAGTTAATGAGAAGAGATCTAGTAATACTTTTAAGGAGAAGCCCTATATAGCGAATCTTAACCAATGCGTAGGTTTTTTTTATACTATTGGATAATGAGACGAGCGGGTCATTCGCCTGATGGTAACTACCTAACTAACTAACTTTGAAACGGTGGCAGTGTGCTGTGCGGCAGTGCGCTAGACTGAGACTTTAGGTATTCTCATATGCCCAATAATTTCATTGACTATTTTGCTGATCAAATTGGAACACAGTACAATGCTTCCACCTTGCTTAGTAACAGACTACACGAGCAAAGCGGTTGTGACCACCCAGATCGGTACTTGCTGAAGATTTAGTCCTGCACGTGTTAAAAGTACAGTTAAGCAACTTTCACTGGAGTCTGGGTGGGTGATCGCTTAGTGTTATCTAGAATTGAGCTCCAGCGTGATTCGGAGGGCACGTGAAGTGTGTTGGCCTTATTTGTTGTCGTAAGATAATAGTAGTTAAAACATGTCAAATAAGAAGAAAGAAAGAAAAATGTGGCTAAAAAAATCTGAAACGCTGGCAGGATAGGAAGGAAGGCCATTAGTGTCACATTGATTGCATAGTGTCATTTAAGCAGTTGGCTGCTGGCCATTTTTTGCTAAACGTACCTACGCGGTTTAAGTAACACCATTAATTCTAAATGGCTTTCGCAATTCGAGGTTCAATTTTGCTATTAGATTTATCATAATGACACCATAATTGTATACATTATTAGTACGACATTACATTTTGTTGTGTATATTAATTTCATTTCACATGCAAAACTATCAATCACCAAACGATTTGTTAGAAAAATTATATTCAAACAGTGGAAAGTTATTTTCCAATTTCCCTGTCATTGTTGATAATTTCTAGAATTACTTAAGTATGAAAATCAGATTGCGGATATTTCAAATAATTGTCTTACTTACCATCAATATCAAAAATAAACATAAATCATACTAGATTGCACCTGATGAAGTCTAACCTTTACTGTTTCAAGGTGATCGATTGAACTTAGCCAAACCAAACTCACCTTAATTGATTTGTCTGAAACTCGCTAGAACTTCGGCAACGCCCAGTCCTGAAACTTTGCAAGTCCCCAGAGAAAAAATGTAATCAGTATTCAAAGTGCGCACAGAACGGCCTCACACTTGACCGAATGAAACGTTTAGCTTTAGTATACAATAGATAAAGTAGCCTAACTTGAGACAAATCACTCAATCTACATTCTACACATGACCTTAAAGTAACAACGAAAAAATTTTTTTTTTTAAATTATAGATTCTAAGTCACACTGATTAAATTAATGTCACCAGACAGAAATATCGACCACCAAAGCAAGCTAAAACTAGTGAACTTGAAGTCGCGTTAGTGCTGCCGCCACCACATTCAGCCATCTTGCAAGGCCATAGTAAAGCCACCGGTGGTCGCCACTCCCCATAAGCTGCGGACAAGATTTTTCATACATTTTAATGGCATTGGCGTAAACTGAGAGTTCGATTGGCAGCGACCGAGCCACAAGCTGCGGCAGTGGTAAACAGCGAGCATTTTCCTTTATTTACTAGCTGCTGCCCGCGGTTTCACCCGCGCGGAGATATTGGTTTTCATGGGTTTAATTTTTTTGCGCGGAACCCTAATTCTTTTTCCAAAATAAAAATAGCCTATGTTACTCCTTGTAATATCAGCTATCTGCCAGTCCGGTCAAAATCGGCCCAGCCGTTTCGGAGATTACCCGGAACAAACAGACAGACAGACAGACAGGCAGACAGACAAAAATTAAAAAAGGGCTGTTTTGGTGTAGGTCCCGTATATACTTTCATATGCATTTAGTAAAAAGCTGTTATTTTGACATTACAAACAGACCCTTCAATTTTATTTAGTTGTATCAATTTTATTTAGTTGTAAGATAAGCAGCCGTATTGTGTAGAGTTGCGTTACTGTTATCACTGTTGTCAAGAACCAGTTGCCGAGATAGGTGTTAGAAACTTTTCGGCAAATGTGATGTGGACTAAAAGTTGCGTACAAAAGGTTTTGGCCAATTTCGATCAAGGGAAGGTGAAATGAATTTAGGTGGATTAAAAAGATTGCAAAAGTTCGCGTTAAATATAGTGAAATTGCTTCATGCTTTTAAACATCGCTCTGTCTATCGTATTGATTAGTTTTTGCCATTACATTATTACATTAATATAATTTATACTCGTATATATTGCCATAGGTTTATAATCATCGACAGGGTAAACGAGGTTTGGGCCTTTTTATAGCGTTTTGAATTCAAATACATAACCTAATATTTTTTATTACATGCACAGCATTGTGCGGACCACAGCTTTAAAGTTTCCGCGGAGCCCTAGGGAGGGAAAGCCTCGGGGGGGCACCGCGAAAATACTGGTCATAATGAAAAAAAATACTAAGCAGTACTATATGTAAGGTTGCAGAGTAAAATAAAATTTATCTAAATATTTCATCTACGTAAATTTTCTCTTCTATCAAGCCTGACGTAATACAATTGATGAAAATTTAAAAAAAACAATATCATACCTCCATTAGATGCAAATTTTATATCACACGAAACAAGTTTTTGATTATATTATGTCTCCGTTATATATTTCGTTTTTCAAAAGGGTTCCGATGCCAAATAAGTTTGAAACCACTGTTCTAGAGTAAACATTTGCGTGCTTGAAATTTAAGATGAAATTACATAGATTTTTTTACTCACGAAACTATCCTTCGACTACTGTCTCACTTGAGGATTTAGACTTTAGACAAATGGAATTGCTTTTCGTTGCAGGAAAAAGAAGGGAAAGAATTTTTGGATAAGTAGCCTTACAAATTCACACCTCTCATTGTAAGCTCGCGTTCCAAGAACCATTATAAATGTATAACAAGCTTAGCTCGAGGAAACCTCATACATACTCCACTTGACCTAATAGCTTCACTCTAAGCCTCTTAGGGATTTAAAAAGAAAATCTAGATTCTAACAGAGGTGGAGTCAGGGGGCAAAGGGCCTGCTAGGAAAGACACAAATAAACGTGATCACGTTACTTTTTAAAAGTATAAAGGGAAGTTTTAAGAGAGAAAAATATGTTAAAACTAAATATGTTAAATAATAAAATAAATAATGTTATATAACCGGATTTCCTTACGTCGCGTAGTACAGCGGAGTCTTGCGATGATTCCCTGACCCATTATCGCAGTGTTCGATAACTCTTCATCACTGATGTACTATAAGTGAATCTGGGTAAACATAATATATAAAACTAGCTGCTGCGGTTTTACCCGCGCGGAGATATTGGATTTCATGCTTTTTATTTTTTTGCGTGGAACCCTAATTCTTATTCTAAAAGTAGCCCAAGTTACTCCTTATAACATCAGCTATCTGCCAGTAAAAGCCAAAATCGGTCCAGCCGTTTCAGAGATTACCCGGAACAAACGTACAGACCAAAATTTTAAAAAATGTTTTTGTTGTTACTATAGGTAAAGTTTAAAACAGTATCTACCAAGTGTACCATACATAAGACTTTTATAAACATAGCCCTTCCTTTTGACTTGGCCGTAGTCGGATAAAATATTGGTATATTGTAGTTCGTATAGTGAATTTTGACAATTAGAAAATATGTTATCCTTTCCTTTTATAAATGTCAAATAGTGTTTGTCAGTTTTTCCTTCTTTTACGCAGCAACGGAGCAAGGCATCCATGTAATTTTTTGCACATAGAAAATGTAGATACATGCCAGAAAGTGATTTTTTTATCCCGGAAAAATGTACAGCTCTTATAGGAATTTCAACGCGACCTACGTTTAAAATTAACCAATCAAAAAACAACTTCAAACCCCCATCGACCATTTTTAAACCCTTCCGAAGTTATCTTCCCTTCTTTAGTTCTTCGCAAGGGTTTCAAAATGGCCTATTACAATCTCATCCTAAATCCATTTCTGTGTCGTAAGATGCACTTAGACCACGTTTTCCTTTGACACTAAGTTCGTCCTTTAAGTTTAGACCGTAATGTGCTGCATATATTTTCTTTGGCGACTTTAAACGTGTTTGCCTTAGTTGTCCTTTGAGTTGTGAATTCTTATGGAGATTGGAGATTTTAGTAAGATGAAGTGCAGTCTTCTTTGTTTCTTCGTACTTTTTAGCTATTTTAACCGACGGAAAACGGAGGAGATACTCAAGTCGACCCGTATATCTATAAAAATAAATGAAATTGAAGTGTCTGTTTGTAATGTCAAAATAACAGCTTTTTACTAAATGCATATGAAAGTATATAAGGTACCGATAACAAAACAGCGATTTTAAAAAAAATTGTCTGTCTGTGTGTTTGTTCCGGGTACTCTCCGAAACAGCTGGGCCGATTTTGACGAAACTTTTGCTGGCAGATAGCTGATATTATAAGCAGTAATTTCGGCTACTTTTATTTTAGAAAAAGAATTAAAATTTCGCGCATAAAAATAAAAACCATGAAATCCAATATCTAGATCTAGGGCTGCCCGGAAGTCCTGCAGTAGAATTTTGACGTAAACTTTGAATGCCATTTCTTCAATGAAAAATTCCTAATTTAAAAAACTCGTTAAACAAATGTTGTTGACCTCCAGGAGTAGATTGACCCCCTTTCGGTATAGCATACCATTTTAAACTCAGGGTATATATACTTCCGCGATATAGTCCTTAAATTGATTGTAGGATTGTGTAGGAGAGCGTATTAGAAGCCACTACTGACGGCTGCCAGAATTTCGTGCCCGTGTTCAGTCCTAAAGTACCTATTTCACCAAACTAAATGCTATCATTCTACCTACATAAAAGGCTAAACGATTTTCCTTTGCCATAACCATCTCAAAGTAGGTGTCACTATAACAGGACTACAACATTACACCAGCTTAATGACATTAAAGCCTTTGTAATGCTAGGCATTTCACACAGACGTACCTTTTGTTTTTACATTTAATATGCGGTCTAAAGATATGCATCGTTTTTACACCAACTAAAACCGAAAACTTTAATGAAACTGACTAAATGACACAGAATTACACATTTAAACTTGATAATTTTCGTATCATTACACTGAAACTGAACTTGACTCCTACGCTTACGATATAACGCTCAAATTCTGTGACGTTTCCTACTGACGTATAACCGCGTTACCTGCCGTTAACCACAAAGGGAATTAGACTCAAACGCAGTCGGAGGTAGGTTGAAATTCGATTGCGTAGTTATTTTAAAAACAAGCAACAGAATCATAAAAACGGGGTAAATGAGATGTGAACCACGCGATTTAAGTCAGGCAATTTGGCGTAATGAGGCTGGACTAGAGATGTGAAAACCGGTAACACAAGTAATCAAATGTTTTTTTAGCTGATAACAAGCCTTAATATTTCTAATTATAATATGTAAGATTCACCTAAAACTAGTTTACAAAGTTTTATGTGGAAAAATATAATTTTCAGACAAGCTTTTATCAGGTACTGTAATCTTGTGGTTACTTTCCAGCTACATCATCAGGACCCTGGATATCATCTAGTATCAGAGTACTCGTGAACACTAATCAAACGAGCCCAAACGCGATGGGGTAACGTCATATCGTTACAGAGTTCCTGTTTTCGTCTTCCGACTAGCTTATCAGACTAGCTCTATGACGTCATTATATTGCATTTCATCCGACATACATATTAAGTATATAAAATTTTGGCTCCATTGAATACCAGAAAGTGAGTCAAATTTAGCCCGCAAGATTGGCCCTAAACAAACTACTTAACATACAAACATTGCAAGTTAAGTAACAGCTTGAAATAAAATTACGATATACCTTGCTCCTCCAACCCGAACCACCTTTTCAAGTGTGGTAAACAAGCTACACTTGGAATGGGAAGTGGCTCTTAAGGGCAGCTTTAGAAGCACATCAATAAGTAACTTGCTTGGTGACAAGGCATTTTAGCGCTCTCCTGGCACCCTCAAATTGAAAATCGGTCGGCAAACAACTGTCAATATGCATTGAAATGCAGTTGCTGGAATACTCCAGCAGCCTCCTCCTCCGCATACTCCTGCAGCATTTTAATGTATTGTATATTGAGAGCCAGTTCTAGTCTAGGTTTAACATATTCACCATTTTCAACTACAGATCAGGGGCCTTACCGGCTAACAAAATCGTCTTCGTTTCAACTCCAACCCGATTACGACCAGCGATCGCTAGTTCTTCGGCTGGAAGGAATTGTGTAGAATTCTTGCTGGTTTTCGCTTTCAGAACGAATGTTATTAAAGAAACAAGTTGTTACAAAACAGAAACTAGTGAAAACTCTAGACAATTCCTTTCAGCCGAAGACTAGTGACCGCTGGTTTTAATCGATTTGGAGTCGAAAACTAAAACTATTGTCGTGAGCTGCTAAAGCAGCAGGTGAGATAGTGGTAAAATGCTGGCCTATTGAGAACAATAATACAAAAATTAAAAAACAAAACTGCTCTAGCCAGTGTCACTTTGGATGATGTAAGTATTCTAACGTTACTCCGTACTTCCAAATCTGTTCACGCTTTTAAAGTTATGGGGGAATAAAAAGCTCATATATACATTAATGGACCCTGAAACTTTATACTCCTTATTGTAAAATGATCGATCTTATCGATGAAAATCTGTCATGAAGGGTATCACGATTTATTTTCATGTTGAGGATAATAGCAGTGAGGCAAATACTAAAATATATCCACCAGGCAATTATTATTAATTGGATTTCTCACTTTGTTGTTCTGCTAATTCAAGCTAATGTCCGAAACTCGGGACTTGTAGTTTTTACCCACAACTTTGTTAATACCGTTTGAGGTAAACTGGTCAGTGCTCATCCCTAGTTATAAAGGGTTGGCGATCCCGTCGCAGAGCGTTTTTGGCTTGTTATTGGTATCAACTACTTTTCGGGAGAGTAATTGGAGGGTCGTTAAAGTTTGTGGTTTTATTCTGGGGGAAATGACAAGGTCGGTTGGAGAAAATAAAAATGTAGTAGGGTCTAGTTTTTGTAAGGGTGGCTGGACAATGTTTTTTATAGGGGATTTAGCGGCTTAGTGTACCTTACTCTACAGTATTTATTTTGGCAGTGCTTGTTACCTGATAGTTCGGTGTATTGAGGAAAGTATAAAGAGTCTGCAATTTGATTCATGTAATGGATTTAGAGTCTATGAAGCAGCATGGATGTTTAATGAGATTGTGAATAAATGATTCCGTTTAGATTTCAATCTAACTCTATATATTTTTGGTCTGAAACCCATATGAATTGAAATAAATGATTTCGGAAAATTAAGAATTTAGACGCTGACAAAGATTTCGAAACGGTGATATCATTTAATCATCATAAATTAAAAAAAATTACATATCCTAATTTTGTTTACAATGAGATAGGTGTCAGTAAGTCTGTGCTGTTTTGGTGCTGTTTTAGATCTGGCAAGTTTATTTTTTTAATCGCACTATGTCCCTTCTGTAGGCTATAGTGCTCCCATCAATAGTTTCCGCACGTTTCCTATAAATAAATACTTCCAAGCTTCCTTTTTAGACTTTTTACATGTTCTTACATTTAATATTCACATTCTCTCCTACAGTTTCCATAGACAGCTACACGCAGAATATTTCGAAACCGTTCCTCGTCTCCACTATATCCCTCACTTTAAATCACCTAGTCTAAAGGTTATCGATTTTGCAACAGATGTGACTAGCATTGACGTCAGAGAGGCAGCGGCTGTTTTGAGTTAGATGTTTTATGGCAGTTACTTGCAAGCTTTTACGGTTCTATCGGATCCATTTTGGAGACGGCGCAAGAAGGTATCGTCTCTTTATAAGGTGAGATGGCGGTCGAATGAATGTCAGTGGAATTACAGTTGGTCTGAGATTCTAAAACTGATGAAATGAAAATATTTTTGTTACAAAAATGTTTGTGTTAGACAAAATCGGGCACGTTTCAAATTGAACAGGTAAACAATTGTACCTAATAAAGTAATGAGAGTGTTCGTCTGGGTTGGTACCACCGCTTTGCTTGTGAAGTCTGCCGCCAAGCTGTAATGCTAAGTATTACTGTGTTCCGGTTTGATGAACAAACCTGAGACATCAGGTATTAAGTCTCATAAGCCTAGTAATTTCACTGACAATTCTGCTCATCAAATCAGAACACAGTAATGCTTGAACTTTACTGCTGCAAACTCCACAATCAAAGTGGTGGCACCCAACCAGATGGACACACATAAGAGCTAGTCCTACCACCTAGTAAAAGTTATTCAGTTTGAATAACGAGACGAGTGGGTCGTTTGCCCGATTGTAAACTTAAAGCCAGCCCATAACAATCACAGTGTCACTCAGAACTTACTCAGATCTCTGAAACAGTACTGCCATCAATGCACTCGTTACTCTGAGAGGTATTAAATCTCATAAGCCCAGTAATTTCACTGACTACTGCGACAGAGAATACGAGCAAAGTACTCAATCAGACGGCCCCTCGCCGAAGAGTTAGTCCTACCACATAGGTTCGATAAAACAAAACAGTCAAATTGAACAAGAGCTCTTCTTTAAAGTGGTTGAGATATCCGCCCCGGGCTGTAGTTGTAGTGACATCAGTGGCATGTGTTCCTTATAACTATCAATGCAGGAATCGTTCGGTTACTACAGGCATAGTCGTACTGCGAATATTCTGAGTGAGAGTGCTTTAGATTTTGATGTGATTTAGTTTCTATAAAGCAGATAATTGAGTAATCTTGTTATTGACTTTTAAACTTTGATGCAAATGCAAAATGCTGGTATTAATGTAGTTCAACGTTAACATAGCAGTTCAACGACGTAATGTGGCCAGCATGCTGGTTACGCTAACAACTGGCTAGGGGACATTAGGCCACCGGCCACAAGCTAAGTGCAATATTTTTCATATATTTTGTATGCCATCGGCACAAACCGAGCATTAGAGTGGCCGCAGTCGAGCCACACACATTGAGGTGGTGGCCAGGTTTGTGACTCGCCTCCTGCGTACCACAAACGCCACACACCGAAACGGTGCTTCTGAAGACTACAAACGCCGGCTTCTCCCCGCCCGCACAAAATAGAGATAGAACAGGCGTTTGGGTACGTAAAGACAGCCGAACATCCCTTCTATTCTCTTTACAATGTGGCTTTCAGTAGCTGGGACTGTAGGCTGCACTCAGCCACTGGTGGCCACGTCTAGTGGCTGCGTTTAGTGGCCGCATTCAGTGGACCCAGTGTTAGACAGCACTTAGATTATAGCCGTAAAATCAATGGCCCTACAATGGCGTGTGAATTAGCCAATTGTTTTGTAACTAAGTTAGCTGGTGTACTTATACGGGCTTTATCTCCTTTAAAATTTCCTGATTCATAAAAATCGTTTACTGTAAAACGTATATAAAACAACGTGGCCACGATGAATACAACCTGATTGAAACGTTGAGGTAAAGAATAATTGTGTTTTTATGCTATTAAGGCTCAACAAACTAACTAAGGCTAACAGTCTTACAAACACTTTGGAGAGTTTGTAACAATCACAATGTAAATACTTTATTACTCTTTTATCATCAAACAACAAAACAATCCGGTACAACCTATTTCACAGACAACAACAGACAATAACCCATACGTTTTGGATATACTTATATACCTACCTCATATTCACTCAAAGCGTTACACTTCGTCGTTTATTATGCGAACAGCGATGGAGTGGAACTCCTTACCGGCGACATTGTTTTCCGCTCAATAAAACCCTGGAGTCTTCAAGTTCTTGGAATTAATATAACTACTAACTACATGTACGGAATAATTATACTCCAGTATAAAATTATATTTAAACGCATAGAGAAAACTATAATAAGACTATGAGAGATGACAGATATAATTGCCACAGTGATAGGGGTCAAGATGTACCTTCCAGGTTAAGAGACAAAAGAGCATGGTAATATTTAGGCTTTGAAATATTTGTACGCTTTTTAAACTCCTAAGCTCGCTTTAATCTCAAAAGTTGAACTGTGAGCTTGGTAGAGAAAATGAAAAAACTCTTTTTAACCCTCGACAAAATAAAGAAATGTCGTTTACGTCAGAGGCCCTAATAAATCCCTAATCAACATACCTTTGTTTAAGCTAATTGTGTCGTTTAGCATTCCATTTGTGCCTTCCGCACAAACGGAATTACAGGTACAAAAGAATGTGGTTTAGAAAAAAGGTGGTAAATATTAGCAGGATTATTATCGTATTCGAGATATAAGCTTTTCCTAAACGTTTATAAAGTTCTATTTTAGAGGAAAGAAAATGCTTACCTTGCATATATGTATCAGGAAAAAATATAATTATGTAACTTTGAGTTCTTCATTTTTGAAGTAGGTAGTTTAATTTGTTATTTGTTTTTCGTATAGTATTGATTCGTTTACTAATATCTTATCCAATCTTGAAGATGTAGTGGAAGGTAGTAAACATGATAAGTTTAGCATTAAATGCGACTCACAAAGTGCGATTACCGCAACACACTATACATGTGCGGCGATAGATTTTCAATTTAAGTGTGATAGGTAACTTGGCGAGTACTAAATGATACCAAAGTGCGATTGCATCACAACGGTTTATTTTTCAACAAAAGTTGTACAATATGTCTTCAAATGAAATTTTACTAATTTTACTATTTTAGACGGACACTCGAGCTAACTCTACGATTAACATTTCTGCGTCTCGGTTGGTACCACCATTTTGCTCATGGATATCTGCTGCCAAGCAGTAATGTGTAAGCATTATTGTGTTCCGGTTTGATGAGCAAAATAGACAGAAAAATTACTGGGCTTATGAGACTTAATACCTAATGTCTTAAGACAACGAGCGCATTGCATTACCGCACAGGCCTGTTTCAAAGTTCTGAATGGCATTGTAATTGTTATGGGTCAACGTTATGCTTAGCAGGCAAACGACCAACTCGTCTCGTTTACAAATAGTACCTAGGTATAAAAAACCGAATTGCAGCTGAATCGCGATTAGTACATGTCAAACGTTTGTTGTAAAAAAGTTGTTAGGTACTATCTCTGTCTACTATGAACATAAGTTCTATTCGAGATTAAAGTTTTCCTCAACAACATTAATAAATCAACCGTTTTGCCAACAGGCACGGCGCACTACGGGGAGGACAGCGTGGGGTCATTCCCATACTTCGAGTACAACGTGCCGCGGAACGTGACGACAGTCGTCGGGCAAACTGCTTTCCTGCACTGCAGAGTTGAGCAACTTGGTGATAAAGCTGTAAGTAAGCCAAGCAAGTAGTATACCTAAATGTGGCGCAGTCGGTAGGATCATTTGGAGGTTTTATTGTACAAACTTTTGAATTACGATAAAAAATAAAATACTTAATACGTGTACTCATGGATGTTAAATCAAAGGTTTATTCTATTCTGAGGTATAATATATATTTGTGTTTATTAGTATTAGTATTCTTTTTTGCATCATATTGTGATATTCTATTAATTTTACTCTCACGATCTGAAAGACTAACCACAAGTATACAACTTATGTACAACTATTCAGTAATTTTGAAGGCAACTTTACTATAAATTGATATTAGAAATGATAATTACATATCAATAGAGGGCACAAAAGGTACTTACATCTCAAATATTTGCGGCCAACGGGATTCGAACCCGCGTTTTCTGGTTTATCTAGATGAGCTCTAGATTAGTATGGGTTATCACTTTAAAATATATTATCTTTACAATTAAGGTATAAATGGTTTTTATAAATGGTAATCACAGTAGTCTCATCATGGAACTTGCCGACGGAACTACTCTGGGCTCGCGTGATAAATTATGGCCCATACTCTCTGAAAGCAGGTCGGTATCCGAGCAGTAATAAGGCTGATAATAAAAATAAAATAGTAACAACTGAGTATTTAACCATACATTTTGGTATGTAGTACAGTCAGCATGGTAACTTTCAAAGAGCGAAGTGAACCTTACGACTTTTGTTCCAAAACACTATATAAATGTCACAGCTAGTTACACAAGGTTACGTAACTAGTTTTTGCCGAGCAAGTATGCAAATGCGCTCATAAATCATAACGAGATAAGGGCAGGGAATAGTAAAATAATGTGCCAGAATTTTACCATCCACCATTTTTCTGTGTAAGTAATATTACTTACACAGAAAACAGAAACAGTACTTACTTGAAACACGTTCTCATACAAACTTATCAAATACAGTACTCGCGTTTTTAATAAAGATAAAATCATTTTGTCAAAGAGGATCTCACACAAGTTTTAATATTAACTCCAAATTAAGTGCCTCTAGTCAGCCTCAGATATCCACTTCAAAACTGTGCATCACCTCAATAGGGTTGCCAGCGATATTATTAAACACAATAATAAATAAATTATATTTATTGTTCTATTAAAAAGTATAAACTATACTGTTTTCGTGATCACTGATATCAGAGCCGTAAATAAAACCGTATATTATAAAATATTTTCAAATCGATGGTAAATTGTTAAGTTGTCCAAGAAGCCCGTTCCAATTTGGAACAGGCACGGTGGGATTCTGAGAAGGTTCGTTGACTTTGAGCATGGATAGGCTCTGTTGATGTCTTTGTCACTTATTATGTTATGATAAATACATAATTAGTTTTGGTCTGTGATTCGGGTAGACAAACGTTACAGAGACCCGCTGTTAGAGTCATTTATTTGACTTTCATAAGTGCTGTGTTGGGGCCTAAATGAATAAGGCATTTTTAATTTGAAATTTGGATTTGTACGAATCAAAAATAGTTAGTAAATAGTAACAGTATATTTTTGTAAAACACTGTATAAAAATTTATTCTTATTCGACAAAAATAAATATGCTTTATTTTTCGCTCAAAAAGTTGGCAACCCTAAACTCCATCCTCTCTAAAATTAGATTATCCCAATGAATAGAGATACAACACGCTGAAAGAGATAACTATATCTTGACAAAGCTTTTTATACCATAAGTATACTATCGGACCCCATTATGAGCTCGCAAATTCAAAATATAGCACTCTGCCGGCGTCGAAACTAGAATAAAGGTTTTTGTTACAGAATTAGATCCAAATGGATGTGAATTGGGTTTCATTGGCCGTTTCCAAAGGCTACTTAAAGTTTGCTGTTTCACTTTTATGAAAGCCTGGTAATAAGGGTTTCTGGAACATAAAACAGGGGACATCCACACAGATAAATAAAATTGAAGTGTCTGTTTGTAATATCAATATAACAGCTTTTTACTAAATGCATATGAAAGTATATACGGTACATATAGCAAAACAACCATTTTTTAAATTTTTGTCTGTCAGTCTGTCTGTGTGTTTGTTCCGGGTAATCTCCGAAACGGCTGGACCGATTTTGACGGGAATTTCACTGGCAGATAGCTGATGTTACAAGGAGTAACATAGGCTACTTTAATGTTTGAAAAATAATTAGGGTTCCGCGCAAAAAAAAAAAAAAACCATGTAATCCAAAATCTCCACGCGGGTGAAACCGCGGGGCAGCAGCAGCTAGTCTGTTATAAAATATGAGGATGAACAACTTTTAAATGGCATTACCTTAGGTCAGTTTTCACCAGGTGATAGGACTGACTTGAGGTCCGTCTGAGAGGGTACCACCGCTTCGCTCGTGTAGTGTGCTGTTTTTAACCGACTTCCAAAAAGGAAAAGGTTCACAATTCGTTTGTTTGTTTTTGTAGTTGTGACCGCAGAAGTGTCAGAACTTTAGCTTTTAGAATTTTACCTTCATTTAAAAACCGATTTGTTATTTTTTCTTTAATTGAAAGGATATAATAATATTTTCAGATTGGTCCCATAGTAGGACAACCTCTCATGTGAATATCTGTCTGGGTTGGTACCACCTCTTTGCTCGTGAAGTCTGCCGCCTAGCAATGCTGCGCAAGCATCACTGTTTTTCGTTTTGATGAGCAAAGTAACCAGTGAAATTAGTGGGCTTATGAGACCTAATATCATATGCCTTCGAGTAACGGGCGCACCGCAGAGAAATAAGTAGGCCCTCACATAATAATATATACCTTAAAAAACATTACACTCCGTTTTTGTCTTGTAAAAACACTTTTATTTTGTTAAAAGGTTTCAAAATGATTCTGATTGAAACAATTACATTAGAAGTCATGTAATAAGTAGAAATAATTTTACTTCACAACAAGACCTCAATTCTTGTCCTTGACTAAATCATTACGTAACAACCACTTCGCACTGATTCATTCCCGTTACACTTCACTGGTTACCGACCACTGCAGATAAGAGCCTGGTAATAATACAATTTATTCTTCGAAATGTCGATACCAGGGCTGGAGAGACTCCGAGGGTCGTTTGTATGTAACTATCGTAAGTATCGTTAAGTACAACTCTATTTCTGTAACTTTACGTTAGTGGCAGGACTAACTCTTCTGCGAGTGTCCGTCTGGGTTGTTACCACAGCTTTGCTCGTGAAGTCTGCCACCAAGCAGTAGTGTGCAAGCATTACTGTGTTCCGGTTTGATGAGCAGAGTATCCAGTGAAATTACTGGGCTTGTGAGACTTAATACCTAATGTCTAAGAGTAACAAGCGCACTGCAGTGCAGCGCAGGCCTTTGTCTTTCAAAGTTCTGGGTGGCACTGCAATTGTTATGGGCCGGCGTTATGCTTACCATCAGGCAAACGACCAGCTCGTATCGTTACCAAATAACATAAAAAAAACTTTTTGTCAAATGGGTATTTTTTTGCGATGCTGAAAGTTTAAAAACAGTGAGATTGCAGTTCAGCGTCGTAAGTAAGTAACCATTACTTACTAACATATTGACTAACTTTTTGAGTGCCGCGTTGTGATTTACAGCGGAATCGTAGGCGGTTCACATATTCCAAACAAGGGTTATTGACTGACTAAATAATACTAATTGTTGGTTTTACAGTGCATCGTTGTGAGCTCAAGAAAGTTTTTTATTTTATAAAAAAACTAACTCAGCCAGGCTAGCATGCGCACCACGACAAAATTTTGTCTACTGTTTGGTTTCACTCTTTCTCGTGCGAATATGAGATAAATGCACGATATATGCAGACCATAGACGCTTATGCAAACGTACGTTTGCTTGTCAGAATAACAACGCTTTTGCGTCAAGTGCGGATTTCGTGATACCGAAATGCGTGCTTGACGTAAAAGCGTTGTTATTCTGACAAGCAGACGTACGTTTGATTGCATTTCGGTATCACGAAATCCGCGCTTGACGCAAAAGCGTTGTTATTCTGACAAGCAAACGTACGTTTGCATAAGCGTCTACACTGCCCCATAAGCATCGACAAAATTTTGTCACGGCGCTCATGTTAGCACGGCAGGTTCCGTTGTCCAGCGTCGCGCGTTACGTATAGATCGAACTTAGGCCATTAGACATTATTTATCGCGGAATTAAAACTATAAATTACCCACATTATATATCTTATAATAATTACTGTTTTTTGTTTAAGAAAAGGTTTTAACAGTTATGAAGACTGGTAATTATTTATTGTTACTCACTCTAAGATCTTTGTGAAACTTTACAGAATCTAATGATGTTTAATGCTTTTTGCTCTGAGTTGATTACGGGAGAAATGCGAACTCATTTTGTGTTTGTGAGAGTTTGTAATTAAGAAGAATGTATATTTTTTTACCCTGTTTAGGTTAACGTTTGACCTAACCTGAATTTACGTAACCATATGGGGCCATGAGGAAAAATTATAGACTAATTATCACTTCATAAATAGTATGGGTATATAGTCAAAGATATTTTCACCTTCCAATCCTATTTACAGTATAATTTTATGTAATTACAAAAATGTGAAACACTGGACTTCACAACGCATGCAAGCAAATCCCTCGTGAGCAAACTCGAGGATTAAAACTGTTATTCTCAGGTTTGATTCCGATAATCACGGCTGCAGCAGGCAGGCTCCATTCACGTCAAAACAAACATGACTTTAGAATCACATCGCCTCAACAAAGCGTAGACGAGGCATCGAGATCTCAGCGCTGGATTGCGCTAAAACAGCTAATGATCAATACTAACCTGGGCTGGACCCGGTCACTATTGTGAGAAAACTGGGACATTCTCCCTGTACAAGCATCTGCAGGCCTATATTTACGTTTCATTACGTTGTGGTGGAACAGCGAGAAATGGAAGTTTTTGGCATACAGAGATTTTCGTTTTGTCAAATTTTAACATTTGACTGCTAGACAAGAGTTGGAATGCAAAAAGAGGATTAGGTAGATAGATATGTTCTTTGTTAATCCTTAGACAAATGTTTAGGTAGAATGCAAGTAAATAGCAAAAAATCACAATCTGTGCTGTAGTAATAAATGCGAATGTGTCTTTGTAGGTTTGTTGATTTGTCCTTGTTTCACGCCACAATGGCTAAACGGATTGACGTGATTTTTTGCATAGATATAGTTTATGGACTGGAAATTAATATAGGCTACTTTTTATCCCAAGAAAATTCACTGTTCCTGTAGGAATCTCCACGCGAGTGGAACCGCGTGATTCTCTCTGAGAGAAGGCCTGTTATGTATCCCAGTAGAGAGAGAACGAAATAGGCGGATGATATATGTTATGTTATTACAGATTATTTTTATTTCAGGTGTCTTGGATTAGAAAAAGGGACCTTCATATATTAACAGCAGGGATATTGACATACACATCAGACCAGAGGTTTCAGGTAATTGACAATTGTATTTTTAGATTCATCAACCTTTAATACGCTTGATATAACTAAATACTAATGAATTTATAGTATGTAAACTTCTGAGGTTAATAAATAAAATCGAAGCTGACACATGCGTCGTAGTAAATAAACTCAGAATACAGAATGAACTTCTGTATTCTGATTTCCTCTTCTTGATCCTTTATTGATCGATTCTGGTGTGTTAAACCAAAAAATTTTTTTGGTGCGATCTCTCTTTCTTATTCAAATTCAAAATAATTTATTGCAAAGTGTGTAGGTAGAAAAAAAGATGGTAATACGTAACGTGTTCCATACAACCTACCTTATTTGGAGGTGTGCAATATTCGTGTTTAGAATTAATTACATTTATATGAAAACTATTACATTACAATAATTAATTAATTAAAATTAGTATCACTCATGTCAAAAATTTACCAAGTTAGCTTTTATTTATAATTTGATATTCTAGAATGAGGATATAGGGGTGGAATTTATTTTAGAGCTGCCAAATAGATCCACTTACTTATATCTATGTTTAAACGTTCATTTATTTAGTGGCGTTTAATTTGTCAAAGAAGCAAGATATTTAGCTCTACCTAATGTTAGATTTGTGAAACATCTTGTATACCTCTCGCATGATTTTTAATTAGAAATAGATTCGTTCTTTATTAAATTAATAATTTAATGTAATAGACAACTTGTTCTACAGGTGATACGACCAGAAAAATCTGAGAACTGGACGCTCCAGATTAAATTTCCGCAAGAAAGGGACGCGGGAATCTACGAGTGTCAAGTAAATACTGAGCCAAAGATGTCACTGGCATTTCAACTTAATGTTGTTGGTAAGTACGCGTGGGCGAAGTCTGTTCCAGGTGGTGTTTTTATATAAAACTGGCTGCTGCCCGCGTTTTCACCCGCGCGGAGATATTGGATTTTTTTAATGTTATTTGGTAACGAGACGAGCTGGTCGTTTACCTGATGGACTGATGGTAAGCATAACGCCGACCCATAACATTTGCAGTGCCACCCAGAACTTTGAAACACAAAGGCCTGCGCAGTACTCCAGTGCGCTCGTTACCCTGAGACATTAGGTATTAAGTCTCATAAGCCCAGTAATTTCACTGGCTACTCTGCTCATCAAACCGGAACACAGTTATTCTTGCACAGTACTGCTTGGCAGCAGACTTCACGAGCAAAGCGGTGGTAACAACCCAGACGGATCCTTCAAAAGAGTTGTTCCTACCACCTGTTCTAAAACATTAACAATTCATAAATCTTAGCACAGATTCAAAAACAAAGTTTCTTAAACTTCTCCCGATCTATTAATCAAGCAATATATTCCACAATCTCCGAAACAACAAAGTTCAGACACCTGAGCAACCGCCGACCCGGGGTAAACAGGCTTACGCCCCGACAAATAATTCCAATGAAGCTCAAAGTTTCAAGTCTAATAGGGGCGAGCCCGGACTAAGTTCCCGGAAACTTCCTGTACAGGTTATACCTAGCGTTGCTTGACCTAGGTACCGGTGTCTAGGAAATAGATATCGCAGTAATTACGGTCCGGTTATTTTGTTTTTTGTATGTTTTCTTTCGTGAAAACTAGCAATTCATCATTACCATAATCAGCCGGAACACCTCCAATGCCGAACATCGGCCTCCCTCATGAAGAGAGGATTTGCCATAATACAGCACTTGGCAGGCATCTTTGGTGTTGCTGTATGATATTGACCAAGGGAATGCTACTGTCCATTACCTGGATGCTGATGCCTTTACCCGGCTCTTACACATTAAATAGAACAACTTTTAACAATTTTACATACAAAAAGTCCTGTTTTTAACCAACTTCCAAAAAAGGAGAAGGTTCTCAATTCGGTGGGTATTTTTTTATGTTTGTTACCTCAAATCTTCGTCATTTATAAACCGAGTTGGAAAATTATTTTTTTATTTGAAAGGATATACTTTCAGATTGGTCCCATAGAAATTTCATCAAAATCGGTTCAGTAGTTTGTCACTGAAGTCGGTTTATTGCTTTTTGTCGTCGCAAAAATCTCCGTTTTCATAGACATTGCCAGAAAAAAAATAATAGTATAGCCAAGTGTTTATAGAAAAGACTTATCTATAAAATATTGTATAGAAATGGCCCAGAATCTTGTAAAAATAAAAAAAGGACCCAACAATTTCTTGTCTCGAAATGCTCAATATTTTGAACAACAACTATCATATTTTTTGTAACAAAGAAAAAAAGGAATTTAACCATCTAAATACATTGCAAAAATATTTAAACTTTTATGCCACGTCTTCTTAATTAAAAAAATAATATTATAAATAAATAATCTTCAACTAAAAGTAAACGCATCGCAATTTTCAGCCTTATTTCAATACAAAAGAATGATGCCTAATGCCGTAGAAACGTTATCTGCACGCAGTAGTCACTCACATTGTCCGAAGTTTCAGTGTCTTGCAGTTTTAATCTGTGTTTGAGGTTTAATTAATTAAAAGACAAGATCTAAAGCCGGTGATAAACCGTTAAAACTTGTTTAACTCAACTACGTAGTCTACTTTGCTCTTCAAACCGACCACCGAGCCAACCAACAGTAATGTTTGCACATAACTGCTTGGTTGCATACACGAGCAAAGCAGTGGTACCCACCCAGACGGACACTCGCAGAAGAGTAAGTCCTAACACCTGGTAAAAGAGGCTTCATGGACTTGAACCCCCTGAAGTCTAATTTGGGATACAAGGAGATTCTGGTACTGGTGTTGGCTTCCCGCGAGCGTGGGAGACAAAGCACCGTATATTTCATACTCATGATGCATAATGATGCATCATGAAGTTTTCTTTCATTGAAAGCTCATTTTACGATTCAAACCATCGAACGATTTTCTTAATAAGGTTTCAAACGGCTATCATCGTTTCAAACCACTTCCACAAACTAAGCAGATTCAAGAGCGTAACAACGTTTCAAATCACTTCCACAAAAATCAGCAGATTCAAATGCGAAACAACATTTCAAACCACTTCCACAAAAATAAGCAGATTCAAGAGCAAAACAACGTTTCAAACCACTGCCACAAAAATAAGCAAATTCAAAAGCGAAACAACGTTTCAAATCACTTTCACAAAAATAAGCAGATTCAAGAGCGAAACAACTGAATTCTATCGGTTGTAAAACATTACCACTCATCCCAGCTTCGCTAACCAAGACTAAGTTCTCGCAAACTCCTAGCAGAAGCACAATGCGGGCTAAAACTGGCGTCACTTGACATTGCAATTTTCTGAGTTTCCCGAGCGCTCGACTGTCTCAGTTCGCTCTAATGACTCGGCAAAACATGCTTTGTGAACTTTACGCTTGGTGTACAAACCATTACCCCAAGCAAGTTCGCTGTAAAAATTCTTACGATGTTCATTGTTCATGTGTGCTGAAACTGGTCTAAGTCTGTGACTAACATATTTAGTTAGTCTAAAGTCTGTTTTTAGGCAGGCTTGAAAACGGACAATGACACATCGTATAAAAATGTTAAGCAATATCTATTTATTACGAACTTTTACTTAACGAGGTTCAAGAGGCAATGCCGCCAGCATGTTGGTTACGCTTCCAACTGGTAGTGGGCTAGAACATTTGGATTATCTATAGGCCTACTTGGGAACTAGCTAATACATAAATAAACACTACATCTAACCTAGCTAGCTACAAAAACAGTTGGATAATCTACACGCCCAAGCTACAAGCCTTTATAGGCATTTAGCCCATTAAAAAAAAATCTTTTACTTAACTTGCAATATTTATATGTTTGTTTAGGTCAAATCTTGCAAGCTAAATTTAACCTACTTCCCAGTGTTCGATTGAGCTGGAATATTATACACATATTTAAATCGGATATCAATGCAATATAATGATATCACAGAGCTGGTCTGATGATTGAGCCGGTAAGCGGTCATAGAAACTCTGTAACGAAACGACGTAACCCCATCGAGTTTGGGCTTGTTTGATTTGTCTTTACAAGTACTCTGATCCTAGATGATGTCAAGGGTCCTGATGATGGAGAAGGTGGCCACAATATAACAGTACCAATTAAGTATTCTGTACAAAAACTTGTCTGGAAAAATATACTTTTCCACACAAAACTTTTTCCTTTTTTATAAGATTAGTTTAACAATCAATCCTTTGTTTTTACAACTTTACTGCCGTATGCTTAGGAGGGGAGAGGTCTACATAAAGTCTTAGGTTCACGCTCTAATGACCTTACAAAAAATATGGTTTCTGAGCTTCAAGCCTTAGTAATGGGGTACTGGATGTTTTTCTACCAAAGTTATGGGCCTGCATAAAAACTGAAGGTTACGTACGCAATAAAGCGAGCGTTTGTTTTTTACCCTTTGCCAATAGGTTTTTGTTCAAAGTGCTTGTGTTTTTGTAGAAAGGAATATTTTTTACTATCTGTGTTATAACAGCTGTTTTTGTTATCCGTTGTAGGTAATATTGAAAGCTTCTTAGTATGCTATGTTTACGACGCACTTACATTGAGTAACTACGAGTAATTGTAAACTTTAGGAAACGTAAATAGATAGATTATAGATAGTAAATACAGGATAGTTTTATGCACCAAAGAAAAATAAACATATTACAATAAGTGCTACAATGCGCGGCCTTATTGCTAAAAGCGATCTCTTCCAGGCAATCTTTGGATGGAAAGGTTTTATTAAAATAAAGTAACCTAACTAAGTTGTAAACCTTGGTAAACATAAATATATACATTAAAAGTAAAACTGCTTTAGAACAGCGACGAACTGACTTCAGTAATAAACTAATGAACTGATTTTGATGATATTTCTCTGATATCAATCTGAAAGTATATCCTTTCAAACAAGAAAATTATTTTTCAAATCGGTTTTTAAATGGCGGAGATCTGAGGTGATAAACGTAAAAAATACAACCGAATTGAGAACCTCTAACTTTTTTGGAAGTAGGTAAAAAATTTCGCTGTTAACGGGATATGAACCCGCTTCTTCTTGTTACATAGACCAGATGCTTTAACCATATAAACTGTGGAAGCGATTGTTGTTAAACTTAGAGCAACACGAGGACGGTGGGCGTTTCTTTAAGTTGTTAACCTCAAAATTCTAGAGAAGATTTCCCTTCAGCTTACAAGTCATGGCTCCTAGTGTGAGTTAAATTAATTTACCGGGTTGTAGGACTAACTCTTATGCGAGTGGGTTACCACTCAGATCCACCCAGATGGACAAAAAATTATAAATAACAGAGAAACAGATAAACATTTAGAAATAACAGAGACATTGCAAACTTTTTTTAGAGGTAACTTTACCCAAATTCATCCAATAAATTTGCCATCAGAAACTGGGAATAACCAGTAAGGGTTGGCAAAGCCATCAGTAACTGGGTATAACCAGTAAGGGTTGGCAAAGCCATCAGTAACTGGAAATAACCAGTAAGGGTTGGCAAAGCCATCAGAAACTGGGAATAACCAGTAAGGGTTGGCAAAGACATCAGTAACTGGGTATAACCAGTAAGGGTTGGCAAAGCCATCATTCAGTATAGATCGAACTTAGGCCATTAGACACTCTTTATCACGGAATTGAAACTATAAATTACTCACTTTATATAATCTTATTCGATAAATTTGGTCAGAACTTGGAACATGAAACATCAAGATAATCAGTAATGAATGATGACATAATAATAATATGTTTATTGACCATAAAACATTACAAAGGAAACTTACGAGTAGAATCAAAGAGAAAAAGTAAGTTGTTAAAAGTTCCAAAAATCAGAAACAGCGGCCCCACCCTAGGCCCTAGGCCCGTGTCGTGGAAACCAAAATCTTTATAGATTTACATAGGTACTACTCCATTAGACACAATAAATGAAATGACATATTATGATGAATAATGACATATATTTTTTCCAGTTTCCTAAAATCTCATCAAAAACCTTTTAAGTGAAGCTATTTAGCTGCTATATACGTGTCAGACAAAACTACAACGACGAAGCACATTCACGAAATTCCAAGTTACCTTTACCTACGTGTTCATAGGTAAAATAATAATATTTCGGTATGTCGAAAACAACATTCAACTAAAGGGCAACGAGAAACTTTCATGGGGTTATGATTCCGGAACGGCTTTGAGACATCCCGAGACCCTTAATAGAGATGAGGTTAGCATCCGTCCATAGTTAATTATACTAGCTATCCGGCCACTTTTGAACTTACTTATTTTCAGCCAAATCATTATTAATATAATCAAATTGAGCTGAATATTGGTAATCAGGGGAAATAATTCGTAGTTTTATAAATTGATGGAAACTTCAAGGTAATTACCAAATACTGACCCTCCAGCTCCTTTCTTAAATCGTCTATTTAATTATCTCTCTTTTAACTTAAACTGCCTTCACTACCTTTAAGCGATTCGAAGGTATTGATCGTACTAAGGGTAAAAATGAATACGATCAAATTTGTAGGAAATGGTATGTAGAAAGTTTTGTCTAAAGTGACCGTTCACTGCTGAACATAGTCCTCTCTATAATGCGGGGATTTACCATAAAACACTACTGTAGGCAACGCGACTATGTACCTATAACAAATTATGTAACATTTGAGAGTCGCTTTTTGGACGTGCGTGGGGCGGTGGAGGGGAGCGGGGTTGCGTCCGCGCAGAATGTGGTCCGCGCCTTGCCGGCCGGCCGCCCGACACCGCTTTTTAGTGCAAAACAAGATACGAGGTTGGACGCACGTCGTTCGCCGCCGCACCGCGCGACTCCCTATTTATTACCTGCTCAATAAACGATATTAAAAAAACTCGATCTTTGACGTAAAAACCCAACACCTAAATTCTTTACAACTACGCTTCGCAGAGGCTTTGGTAATCGCAGTGATTTCTGCATATTCCTTAGCCGGCAACCACGGGAAGTGATGGGGTATTTCTATTCAAACGCTGGGCATCCTTATCACATGGCTTCGGCACGAAGTAAATAATATGCCGATCAAATATTGGGCATTAGAATTCGGCATTGGAAGTATGCGTCTTAGAAGTAAAGTCTAAATGTACTCAGGTATTTAAAAGAATAAGGTTTATCAAGTGGTATAGGACTAACTCTTCCATGAGTATCCGTCTGGGTTGGTACCACCGCTTTGCTCGTATAGTCTTGCCACCAAGCAGTTATGTGCAAGAATTACTGTGTTCTAGTTTGATGAGCAAAGTTGTCAGCGAAATTACGGGCTTATGAAACTTGATATTGAATGTCACATAGTAACGAGCGCATTACAGTGTTTAAAAAATAGTATAGCAAACATATCCGGCAATCCAATCATCACCCATACATCTCTAGTTTAAATATCCAAGTCATGGGCCCTTTTCCCTAATGCTTCTAACAAGATTAAGTAGGTACGAATCCCTTTGGCAAAAGCGATCCGTGAATTATTACGAACTAAATTTATTACTGATTTAATGTCAGATTTTATTTCCGGGCCTGGAATTATCATTTTATAACGTAACGCACTCGGAAATTATAGCATCGGTTAACGGCAATTTTGTGAGCATTGAAACTTGCTTTTGTTTTATTCTGAACGAATATTTTGAGCTTCATTAGGATTTTTGTATCAGAGAGTTAGAAAGACAAATAGGCGTTCAGTGAACGTAGCACTTGAGTTTAGGTTAACTAACCATCAACTTATACAAGTTTTTATTAACTGTTGTTGATTTTAAATTAACATTCCAAATCCATGATCATCATAGATATACTTAGGTACAATTTCCCATAATAGGTAACTGTAAAGATATTATAATCAGATAGATGGTTAAATAAACACTTTATTTGAACACCATAATACAGAAAACTTAAAAATAAAACAATTTAACAATAAATGTTACAATTGGCGGTCTTATCACTATAATTGTGTATTTATAAACAAAATCATTTAACAAATATGGATTAATTTAAGTATTTACCGTCAAATAATAAAGTATTTCTTTGACTTTTGATTTTGTTAGTGGTAGGGCTAACTCTTCTGCGAGTATCCGTCTGGGTTATTAGCACCGCTTTGCTCGTGAAGTCTGCCGCCAAGCAGTAGTGTGCAAGCATTACTGTGTTCCGGTTTGATGAGCGGAGTAGCCAGTGAAATTAGTGGGCTTATGAGACTTAAAACCTAATGTATCAGGGTAACAAGCGCACTGCAGTGCCGCGCAGTCCTTTGTGTTTCAAAGTTCTGGATGGCACTGCAATTGTTATGGGCCGGCGTTATGCTTACCATCAGGCAAACGACCAGCTCGTCTCGTTACCAAATAACATAATCATTGATGTGTAAAGTATTGTGAAAGTGAAAAGCGTAAATGCCATTGAAGAAACCCGCTTCAATGGCGGACGTATATAGATTTCCTAAATCGATTTGTGATGTCCAAGAGGAAAATTGACGGATGAAATGGACGACTGATTTAGTGATTTGTTCAAAAAGAACCGATCTATCTTGCTTTATGAAAATGGTGAACGGAAATATGTTAAAGTGGCCGAACTGAGAGCATGAGAAAAGGGTTGAGGCGGATCGTTATAATTTTTCAAGACCTTTCTGCAAAGATATCTATACAAATAAATAAAATTGAAGTGTCTGTTTGTAATATCAAAATAACAGCTTTTTACCAAATGCATATGAAAGTATTTACGGTACCAATAATAAAACAACCATTTTTAAATTTTTGTCTGTCTGTCTGTCTGTTTGTTCCGGGTAATCTCCGAAACGGCTGGGCCGATTTTGACGTGACTTTCAATCAAATATTTTTAGTACGCAATGATATCAATGTTGTTAAGGCAACATAAACAATGTCTGAAAATTAGGGGAATAAACCCCGATTAACATTATCGATATTCGCATGGCTTTACATAATCATCGTTGTTAATTTTGGCGGTGATAGAAAAGCTATCATATTAGACATGCAGTGCCAACATTTTAGAATTACCATAATGCATGTAGTTGCTTCTATCTGTTTAATACTGTAGCTTGGTCTATGTAACGCATCAGTACAGGAAGTAAAGTAGTAAGGACACTCAACTTAGAAAATAATTGACTAACTCATATACGATCCATCTTGATCAAAGTGGTGCGCCGCTTTGATTCTGTATAGAATGCCTCCAGGCTGGAATGTATATTACTGTGTTCTGGTTTTAAACGCAAAGTACTTAGTGAAATTACTGGGCTTACCTATAAGACGTAATACCTAATGTGACAAGCGCATTGCCGTGCCACAAACACCTTTGTATATCATAGCTCTGAGCGGTACTGTAATTGTTATGGGCAGACGTTATGCTTACCATCAGGTCGACAACCAGCTCGTCTCGTTACCAAATAGCATAAAACAAAACATTCATTCAAATCGTTCATTAACTCGCTAAGATGTCCTTTGTCCTTACTGCCATTCATATTGTTATATTAGCACGGCTCCCAATTACCGCAGCCCAATGTCAGCTGAAGCGTTAATGATTCGACTGAGCATATCCGATCGTATGCAATATGGCGCTGGTTCCGGTCATACCGTCTACCAGATACTACTACATTACATTCCTGGATGAATACCATATCAAAAACGATCCTTTGCTCTGGGATTAATTAAGATCTACTACTTGGTTGAATGGTATGTTATGATCCTGGAAGAACGGGATGGTTTTCCTCTATAGATACCTGTTACAATTATAATACCCATATTACCATATAGGTACTCCTACTTCCTACTAATATTATAAATGCGTAGGTGTGTTTGTTGATTTGTTGGTTTGTCCTTCTTTCACGCAGTAACGGAGCAACGGATTGACGTGATTTTTGGTATAAATATAGTTTATGGACCGGAGAGTAACATAGGCTACTTTTTATCCCGGCGTAAAAATGCACGGTTCCTGTGGGAACGCGGGTGAATACCGCGAGCAAAAGCTAGTGTAGTTATAATTTTACATCTAAAGGTATACATACATACGTATAGTATTATTCTTTCTATAATAGTATACATTCTAAATATAGATAAACTCTTTATTAAAACGGCACGTTACAAAGAATACTTAAAAATAAAGTGAGAAAGCTAATAAACCGCATGTTTTTCCTAAACACGAAAATTAAATCCGAAAATTGTATGGTCTTACGATTTGAAACTACACTTTAATATGACTGAAGTTGGAGGTCAGATATGATGTTACATTTAAAAGCCAGGCTTTGAGGCAAATAACGACTCTTTTTATATAACGCAGAAATAAACAATGCCATAACAATGAAATACGGTCTCTTTCAGAGTTCCCAATCTCAGCATCCAACTTGCTAATACACGTAAACTACATGGAATAACAATTTATAGAGATGATCATGCGAAAACAGCTCGTTTCTCATCTCACGCTTATGAAGCATGAGGGTACAATGCCACCGTTATTCTTTACTTATATTCGACTGTCTTTCGTCATGTCTATCAGGCGTGATATGCTTTGTAACATCGGATAGAAAATAAATTACAGAATAAGTTTAAATTGGTATGTTATACTGGAAGGAGATAACTAGGACTATGGTTGTCCACAAGTTTTGAGAACCTCCCTTGGAAATACATCATTCAAAATTTCCATACAAAAAAAATCACTTCAAACGTGAAGTGCGTGGCATTTCTGAGATTGTTTCTAGGTCTCTTCTATTTAACATCATCATATATAGTTCAAGTGAATCAGCTGATATAGGTCTGCCAGGAAATTCTGTAAGGAATTCTGATGGGAACTTTAAATACCTTTTCTTCACTGAAAAATTCCGAATTGGAAAAACTCGTAAATCAAATGTTGTTGACCTTCAGGAGTAGATTGACCCCCTTTTGGGATAACATACCAATTCAAACTCAGGCTTTATAAATATTATATTAACACACAATAGTAAATGTAGTAGACGGCAGTTGCCTTAAAATATTTGTCCCAATCTTTAAATGTAAATAGATATGGTAAATTTAGTAAGTAAATATAAAGGTGTTGACTCGCACTAGCAAATAGGGTAGGCAGTCACTTCGTTTATAAAATAAAATTTATTTTGTTTACTAATGAGTAAGCACAACAAACCATATAAGATATCACTCGGAAATTTCAGTTGAAACATAGCTATTATACACTTTGTTATGATTTTCCTAATAGAAGATACTATGCCATGAAATTCCTCCTTGTCAGTCAAAATATGTCTTGCTATTGAGTTATTGTATGAAAGAGGACAATAGTTGATGGGATAGTAAGACAGGTAAATGATAAGGGTTAATAGGTACTTCACGTTGAACTATGGTAAAATAAATATGGATCGCCATATGAAGACGATTCTCAATGGTATCAGTGTAACTTCCACAATAGCGTCATTTTAATAAAATCAATATACACAGCGATCACATGGATTAGGGTATTGTTATTTAGAATTTCGTGTCCAGGGAATCAGGAACTACGAGTGCCAATAATGATAATAAAGCAATTTGTTTCGATATTTCTTAAATTTCATTTTAAAACGTGTAGTTAGTATGTCTTTAGTATGGTTAGACATCTTTAGGTTCTGAGATATGGACTCTTCTTCGGGTGAGGCGTCTTCCAACTTCTTCCACGTCTCTCTGTTGGTAGCCAGGTTTTCCCAATCATTTCCTATTTCCATAATGTAGTCAGCCCATCATCTTTTTGGCCTGCTAACATTTCTTCTTTCTACCGGTCCTTTCCAACGTGCTGTTTCTATTGTCAATCTTTGAAACGTGAGATGTTACCTGCCCATCGTATCACTCCTTCATAACTATGCCCACGGTACATTTTCAAGATAAATAAACAATATTTGTTGTGCTGGTCGGTTTAACTAACACTCTTGAGTTGAAAATGTGTCATCTGTCATTTGTTTTTATTTCACATAATACAAAAAAAGATGCTAAACATAATATACCAGGTTAAAAGTCTAAGGAATTACAGGTTTAGCAATATAAATATCAATGTATCCCATATTGCGTCACTCATCTGGCCTTAGTGAAGTTGCACCCTAAGCAAACCTTGCACAAGGGCGTTTCGATACCCACTCAGGGGCACAAATCCCCAGATAACAATGTCAGATGGAGGTCACGACGAACCTTTTCCAGATTAAATCTTCCCTTAATTTTTTCTAGAACGTTCCAGATCCTTCCTCGAAATATACGTGTTGTATCTACCGCTGCGAAGCTTTGATAGGCTTTCTCGGTTTAATATCTAAACACGAGTCATTTCTTTTGGAATTAGGACGGTAAAACACAGAATAAATGAGGGGTTTTTCTCAGTAACGACTTTTTTAAGTAATGTCGTTACCTGGATCGGATATTTTCAGATTTAAGGAGGTTTGAAGAAAAACAAAGCTGTTTGAAATGAATTAATAATTATTTTAGTCTGATCGCTGTTGAAGCTCGTATTTTAAGTAACCTTTAAGTTATTGTATAACTTTTAAAGCATTCTGTTTATTTTAAGAATGTACTTATTTCACCTAGTGATAAGTAAAGATATTTAGTGGGCAAAGGTACTATCACGCTCCATTTAGATTGGACTGTCTCAGTGCATCTGCTATAATAAATTGATTAGATAATAGTAGTCAGGGCAAACACACTAAAATAAATAAACAAATAACACCCAACGATACTTAGACAGGGTGATCCATCAATATGGGTCAGTAGGAGGAAGTCTGAAACTATAAGAGATAGAAAAATTCGTTCGAAGGAAACATGTCGTCGATTCTAGATGTAATGTACACCAGCAAAACGATCCGATGTCCACCCAGACGGAATCTGGTAGAAGCGTTAATCCTACCACCAGGTACAGAGGATCGTTGAGTCCGTCTGTCCCAGTTTGTTACAGTAGATAGTATATCAGTCATGTATAAAAATAAATAAAATTGAAGTGTATGGTTGTAATATCAAAATAACAGCTTTTTACCAAATACATATAAAATTATATACGGTACCTATAACAAAACAACCATTTTTTAATTTTTGTCTGTCTGTCTGTTTGTTCTGGGTAATCTCCGAAACGGCTGGGCCGATTTTACAGGACTTTCACTGGCAGATAGGTGATGTTACAAGGAGTAACTTAGGCTACTTTTATTTTGTAAAAATAATTAGGGTTCCGCGCAAAACAATAAAAACCATAAATCCTATAACTCCGCGCGGGTGAAACCGCAGGCAGCAGCTAGTTACTTCTAATGTTTGGTTTAATTTGGTTTGGTGGGTAGTATAGAGCCTAATTTTAATGAATATTTAAAATACTTCGTTATTATGTTATGAATAAATAAACGTTTATCATTAACCAAAATCTTCTTATACAGGTTACTCCAAAACTTTGTTTTCTCAGCCGATTTTCCCAACACATGAATTTCCAACGTAAAATGTTGTTATCGAATGCGTAATTGGACGTGTTCTTCAAACGAAGTTTTCCATAGTAAGTGGTGATATTAGAATTTAAAATGCGGTGGAAATCTTCGTAGGAATTGTTATTTTTTCATTTACCTTGTGTTGAAAGAGAATATTGTATTAAGAAATTTCAGAGAGAAGTATGTTCAATTTAGGTTGATTATATGAAAAAACACCTTGGTGTCTCTAGAGCACTTGTGGCACGTTCTTTCTAGGACGAAATGAACTTATGAATAATTGAATGATTTATTCAGGCCGTTACTGTTTTAGACAATCCAGATCCAATAGCTTTTTTACTAATTCCCGTAGACAACATTCATACTGGATTAACAGCACATTTGTCTTTTCATGCGTCTCTCGTTAGTATACACTTAAAAGTGAGAGCGCGTGTGGCCGAGCGGGAACTTGTGCGACTTTCAATCCGACGCACCATAGTTTGAATCTCGACTCGGCCCGCACCAATAACTTATACCAAGTTATGTGCGGATTATTCACACTCGCTCTAAAAACGGTGATGGAAAACATCGTGAGGAAGCCAGCATGTTCAAGAACCTCAAAATTCGAGAACACGTGACATCCACCAAGTCGCACTGCGCCCGCGTGGTGGATTATGGCCCATAACTCTCTCTTTCTGAGAGAAGGCCGGTAGCCCAGCAGTGGGCGCGTAAGAGGCTGATAATAATAAAAAACACACTTAAATTGATCATTATAGGTTTTTCTTTATGTTTGTCCTAAACTCGCCTGATAGTTAAAGGTTGTCGACCGACAATGCTTCATAAATGTCTTGGTCACTGGACGAACTAAGCTCCACGTCTACGTCTGAAGTAACAGTAACATTCTAAGGTTCTTTTTGTAAACTTAAGTAATCTTTGTCAACAGAAGCAAAAGCGAACATCCTCGGTCCAGTCGACTTGTACGTGAAGACTGGTAGCAAGTTATCTCTCACATGTATCCTGAGTCAAGGTCCACATGATTTGGGCACCATATTCTGGTATAAGGGTAAGTTTTACAACCAAATAGAATCCTTCTTATCTTTCTCTTTCCTTGATTTTGGTTGGTGCCATTTTTTTTTACCTTTCCCAGTATTATTTTCATCGAAGTCTTTTCCAAATAATAAGTATTAACCATACATTTTGGCTTCTTTAATTTGGCACCAAGCAGTGCAAGAGCTTTAATAAATAATGGTTCTGTTTGAAAAGAAAACTAGTCAATATAGTTACTGAGGGTAATAATATAATATAATTTATCTGAGCAAAGGGCGTTACTGCACGACACTTAGCATTAGCTAGGTGACCTACTAGACAGTCTCAAGTCACCTTATAGCATGAAAAGCAATCGTTCTGCGATAGCTATTCTGTTTGAGATCGTATTATATCAGCTCAAAAAAAATCTACTAACAAGGAAAAACAATATATAAAAACTAAAAATCCATAAATCCTCAAACGTGTAACGTGTGTATTTCTGATCATTATTAATCTAATAAGTAATATTCTTCACAGGAGCAAATATAATAGAGTATAAGGAGGTAGAAGAGAACGACATTATAGAAGAGCCAAGAGTCCGATTGAAGACGGAATGGACAGAGCAGCTGACGTCAAGATTGACGATCGAGAAGGTTCTTCCGAGTGATAGTGGGAACTATAGCTGTGTTCCTACTATGGCTGATGCTGCTTCAGTCAATGTTCATATAATAAATGGTAAGTAGACTCCTTGATGGCAAAGAAAGGTTCTCAAGTGGCGACCACGGATCGGAAGACGTAGTGTAGGTCGGTTCCCCACAAGAGGGAAAGATGACCTGATCAAAACCGCGCGAAATCGTTGGATGCAAGAGGCGAGTAGCTGATCGAAGTGGCGATCTATGGGTGAGGCTTATGTTCAGCAGTGGACGTCTTCCGGCTGATGGTGATGATGAGACTGCTGATAATTATTTAGTCACATAAACTAAGATTCCAACTAAGTTTAATAATACAAGTTCTTATAAAAACTAACCTAGTAAACGACCAGACATTCAGCGAAGCGCCTTGGTGGATAGGTATTCCACCGCTAATCCAAAACCTATTGATAGCATACCTAGTACGCTGGCTATGAAGCTTAGGAAACTTTATAGGGTCCCTTATAATTATGATATGACAGCGGATTACTTTACTAACTACCTAACTGCATGCAAAAAAGAGTAGCAACTCGATCGTGGAGCCCTGGGCACTTGCCCAGAGTGGTCAATGAAAAAGAGGGACCCGAGTGGCAGATGCCAGTGGCACTGACAAGAGCAAATTAATACTCTTATTTATAATAACTATCAATGTTTTTTCTTCAACAGGAGAGCATCCAGCAGCAATGCAGCATGGCAACGCAAACACAGCATCCCCTTGTGCACTATCAGTCAATCTCTTTATATCGTTATACTGCACCATTGCAACTTTATACACAAGCACCGTAGACGGGTTCAGATGAAAGTTACAATGACTAGAGCAACAGGCGATGTTGTTTATATTAATGTAGATGTGGCGAGGTTGGCAGATATGAATTTGGTTGAACTTTTTTATTCAGAGTTACTTTATGGAGTCGATTTTAAAAAAATATAGTACAAGAGCTCCTTATTGCCCTCTGAGACGTATTAATGAATATGTACAAGATCGAACTTTAGTTGGCGAGAATTGTATGGACGTAGACAATATGCGACCATCTAATCTAATACTAATCGATCCTAAATATTATATATGTATGTATTTAATTATATAAATAAGTTAAAGAAACTCTTCTTGTTTTTTCTAAAACACACATTTGTCCAGTTGCGGAGGTCAATCCCAGCGGACTACAAAAGTAGCCCGTCAATATAATTACATTATCACACTGTGCGATGTAAAAATAATATTCAAATTCAAAATGCTTTACTCATATAGGCCCCAAGGGAGCACTCATGAATAAATGACACAACTGCTAATAGACGAAAATACACATACGCTGAAAGACTTTGAAAACTTCTAAGAAAACGCTTCATGGCCACTGCATCTATTGTGTACACAAGAATCTCCAACAAAATTCCTATAATTTATTTCTACTCGTGTAAGAAAAAAACATTTTGTAAAACAAAGTTTTCTCGTAATCTTTGCAGAATATAATAAAATTAGAAGGAAAACACACCAAGTTTGGTGACATTTACAATGTGCCCAATTAGGGTATTGTCAATGAAATGAGTCAAAAACTTTCCGCTTCCACCTTATATAAAATTTCAGTAAAACAATGATTTTCCTCGTTTTTTTAATCTTAGTGTTAAGTTAAAATGTTATAATCTGATAATAAACTAATTTTATCCCAATATTTGAATGTTGGGTTTTTTATTTATATATTTTATGTCTCGTTTTTTCTTTTTTAATTTTGATAAGTGTTTATTAATTAATTTTTAATTAGTAAATAGTTTTATGTGATAATACTTTGATCTAAGGATTAGGAAGGAAGTTCTCACTTCATCTGTTTTTTTGGAAATTTGTTGTTGTAATTGTCCATCGACTTTTATGATTCTTGTTTTCATGAGTAGTGGACTCAGCAGGCGTATTCTAAACTCAATCCGACGAGTTTCCGTTTGGATCCACATTCTTCGTCTCTCTCATCCTGAATGTAAATGACAGAGACGAAGAATGCGGATCCGAACAGAAACTTGTCGGATTGAGCTAAGAATACGCCTGCTGGAGTCAACTTTAGTAAATTTGATAAGGTGAAAACATGAAGGCAGTTTCATATCGCGATGTCTTCGCCAAAATCGATTCCCGCTTTTTTATAAGCAATTTTGAATAAACGTGCTTCCAGCTTAACCAGCTGGTTAGTAAAAGACGAGGTGGTAGGGCATTGGCCATGATTTTCAAAATTAAATTAATAAAACAGTTATCAAATGTCATTTTTGTTAACACAAGGATTTTGACTAAATTCATATCTGCCGTCAGCCATATTTTGAACAGTGTATAAAAGTATAAGTTTCATGTTGATAAAATAGATTTGATATATTAAATTAAATTATTGAAATGATAGATGGAATTTATTTAATAAAGGTAATTTGAGGATACTCTTGCCGAGAATAATCGACGTAGGTATAGTTTCTTTCACTTCAAAAATCGAATAATTATTTGTTATTTCTTAGCTGTTAATTAGTTGAATGTACTATGTAATTATTATTATAACATGTATTTGTGTTTATCTTTATTCACAAATAAATTTGTTAAATTCACTGTTCTGAAAATGTTGTGGAGTTAAAATTAAATATAAGATGCACTTAGATGAGTGAAATTAATTTAAGAAGACAGTTTTATTAATAATTTGTATTTAATACAAGAATTTAGATGAAACTGAATATAAACTATAAACAGTAAGGATTTTCATTAAAAAATATGGAATATACAGGATGTATATGTAACGGAAATCAGTATTCGAACACAATGTCGTATTGGGTTCTTAAAAAAATTAGGAAGTAATTATAATCTATATTAATAAAAAACATCTACTAAAATGTCATTAGACTTTGCAACGTAAATACGAGAGAATATGGACACCCTCACGGTAGTTGGTGAATGACACAACACAGACAGTTGTCTATGCCTCCCGCGCAGCTCGTGCCTGCGTCAAGCCTGTGGCAAACGTGGTGAATCTGGTTTGTAATAATTAAGGATATTTTGATGACATCAGCGGTAAAAAAAATTTTTCTTCTATTCATTCGTGTCGTATATGTCGTATGTTCACCTCCTTAAAATGTATACCGTTTACTTATACACCTTGTATATTTACGCTGCAATTTAATAATTGAGCTTACAGTATCACACAATTTAGATTCAAACATGTTTTTTTGGGTTCAAACATTTGACAGATAATTATCTCATTGAATTAAATAAGGATGGTTCTCTTATAATGTATCAATGCTACAGTTAGGAGTATATATACACCAAAGATTAATCTATTAAAATTGTAAATGTCCAAAGACCGGTGTAGGCCTATAGATAATCCAATAATGCTCTAGCTCACTACCAATCAACAATAAGTTGAATCAGAGACTCAAATTAAGGAATTTAAATCAATGGATTTAAATGAATGAAAATATTATGCACATGAATAAATGTGTTTTCAATGAAGCTACTTTACTGGTTATAGTTTATATTGTGTAGAAACTGTACCTATTTTAAAATGGCCTTCTAATTTCGGCAAAGCGCGTGTAAATAAATTCTAATTAATTAAACATTGTTAGTAAGAAATCAGAAGGGAAATTGTTTATGAGAATTACTTATTTATTTAATGAAATGAATTTAATACTCTAAGCAATATTGAAGGAACATAATTATTTAGATATTGTTATGAAATAGTATTATTAATTATCTATTAATAAAGTGTAAATAGAATTAATTTTAGTTTGACAGATTCTTTTATAATGCAGTGCTAGGAAAGAGAAAAATGTGTCTTGTACGGAATAAATGCTGTATGAATATAAAATTTATAAATAATGTGTGTATCGTAGAAATTACCCCAAAATTGAACTCAACGCACTTAGATCTTATTTACTCGTTGTACCTTGGTGAAAGAGATTCGCTTGGTGTATTTAAACAAACTTTTTTTTGTGAGGGCCACAGCTAATCTTCATTAAAACTAGCTGCTGCACGCTGTTTCACCCGCGTAAAGATTTCCACAGTAACCGAGCAATTTTCAATGCAAAAAATCATGTCTTACCGTTGCAGTTGCTGCGTGAAAGGATAAACTAACAAACTAAAAGACCAAAACACACTTTCGCATGTATAAACTAGCTTTTGCCCGCGGTTTCACTCGCGTACCCATAGGAGCAGTGCATTTTCTAATATTAAAAATCTTTGTTATTCTCCGGCCCATAAACTATATCTATGCAAAAAATTACGTCGATCCGTTACGCCGTTATACCGTTACGTGTTCGTTATAAGTTGTCAATTCTACTTATCCCTTTATTCGTAGAAACGATTTCTCTCATTCCATTTTGCAAAATCCTTTCGGTAATTTAATTTAAATTTGAAGGATTACATAGCAATTTGAGTTCCATCCCTCATAATTAATTGTACAGCCCTAATAAAAAAATAATAAGGGCACTGGGACTGCGGTAGACATCTTTATTTTTACATCTTTATTTAAATTGGGGGTTGGGGAAACGGAAACCCTTGCAATATGAACCTTTTTTTACTGGTGATTATTTGTTTTTGAGTTGTTTCAAAACGGGCGGTCAATTTGGGAAACAGATTTTTTTTATAAATATTCGTAAAGGAATTACTGAGGAGTTATTAGAAAATTCGCAACCAGTGATGGTTGCAAACAACTGATTCCATTTTTTATGATGTCAATCAATTCGTTTTCTCGTGAGAATCTTCGTGAGAGAAGAAGAAAAAACTGGAAATCGAACGCTAGAAACGTCAAAAATGAGAGTCAAAGTCGGGTGTATCTACTGAACGCTAAAACGATGTTCTGACAGATGTGACGTCACTTGTTCTACGCGGGCCGTAATGCTGTACTAAAAACGTGTATTTTGTTGATTTCGCCTTGAAAAACTGCGTTTAAGTACATAGTTGTCATACATTTTTTTATTCACCTAAATGTAAAGAATCTGATCGTATCATTCAAATTACTATTGGATGATAAAAAAATCCTTGAATTACGAAAACTTTTAGATGTATATATTATATCTTTTTGTTAATTTCATTTTTATTGTGTTAATGTGATGTTCTTAAACCCGTTTAATGACAGTAATTATGAACATTGTGTTTTATGCAACATCCCTATTGGGGCTCCGATTAACGGTAACTCTTCGCCACCTACGGATAGGTATTTACTAGTATTGCAAAGTGACTACTAGGATTGTCCTAACTATTTTACAAGCTTTGTAGGTAGTATTTACCGCTGCAAAGTAATAAGATGCAACCAACCAGATATTATATTAGAAGACATTATCATTCAAAGAACCATAATATAAGAACACCCAACATGATTAATGATTCACAAAAGAGTTTCAGCTAACCACATCCTGAATGGTTAAATATTCATTACGAAGGTAACCACTTGTGGTTGTGTACGTGCAAACATCGTGTTTACAGAACCCAAGGGTTTCAAGAAATGGTTCTTATTTTTTTGTTTATTCTCGATAGAATTTGACTATCATCTCGTATAAGTAATGTAATTTTCTACGAATATTAAACAGGCTCTCAACTGCAGCTGGCAGTACATACCACATGTCCTTGGCGACATATTATATTCAACTTTCGGGTGATAGCTAGCTGGGTGAGCAATATGCCCTACCACTAAACAATGGGGATGTTGACTCAATTTTTTTTATGATGTCACTCAATTCGTTTTCTCAAATCAAATGTCTATATCGAAAAAACTTGAAATCGAATGCTAGAAACGTTAAAAATGTGAGTCAAAGTCGGGCTTATCTACTGAGCGCTTAAACGCCGCATAAAAATTGGACATAACTTCTGACGTCACTTGTTCTACGCTGGCCGTAAGCCTTTATCTTATTGTTTGCATTATACTAATAAATATAATATTGTACTTGTTTAATAATATTTACCAAGAAAAAATTGTATTGAAAATGCACTTGCAATAGTCAGTAATAGAGTATAATTATTATGATTTAAATAAATCAAAAATAGCACTGAACTTATTTATTTCTAGGCAAACAATAATCTAAATTATTGTAACAATTAAATAACTGTATATTGCAATGTAAATAGATAGAAAATAATTGTAAATATTAAAATAAATGTTTCACTGTTTTTATTTATAAATATTTAAATATGCAATAAAGTAATTATTTATTTGGAAAGCGTTAAGATTTTGTAAGAAAATTTTATTTCAGGATTATTATAATAAACTGTAGACACAGGTAAAAGATTATACATATTATAACTAAAGTATAATTTTAAGAAACTTTGACAAATAAAGATAGTAACAATATATCTGTGTTTTATTTACAACTAATACTATTTGCTGCCTGTGGTTGCATCCGCGCGGAGATATTGGATTTCATGGTTCTTATTTTTTGCGCGGAACCCTAATTCTTTTTCTAAAATTAAAGTAGCCTAAGTTACTCCTTGTAACATTAGAAATCTGTCAGTGAAAGGCTCGTCATAATCGGCCCAGCCGTTTCGGAGATTACCCGAAACAATCAGACAGACAAAAATTTAAAAAATGGTTGTTTTGTTAAATAGGTACCGAATATACTTTCATATGCATTTGATAAAAAGCTGTTATTTTGATATTACAAACAGACACTTCAATTTTATTTATTTGTAGGTATAGAATATGTTAAGCACTTATCGGATGCAATTTGGCAGGTGTTGGATCACTTATAATCGGAGAATAATCTTTGTAAAAATCTAGAATTGGTGTGTCACATTGCCATAAATTACAATTTTCTCGTATATTGCTTAAAACCTTGAAATAGCATTTTGGCTTTTGCTACATAGTGCGAAGAATCTTTCACCAGTTTTACTAGGTATTGTAATAGATCGCCGGCAACGCGATAGGAATAGATATAGCCACTTGAGATTTTTCTGATAGTCAAATCACGGTTATACTTTACCCGATTACGATGGCTTCGCGAGCAATCTGAAAGGTGTGGTGTCTGGTGTATTTTAATCGCTTTTGCCACATTAGCTTTGGGTAGCACGTTAAAATCATCTTTTCTGCGCTGTTTAAAAAAACCCGCCCAAGTGCGAGCCTGACTCGCGCATTGAGGGTTCCATACAAACTTGTAGGTATGTAAATTCGTCCATTACGGGAATGGTTAGAGCTATACATTCACTAAAATATTATTTTTTATAATTTTTTTTTATCTACAATGTTACGGGTTTCGGGTTTTTCACTTTACTTGTGCTAAAACATTGCTTCTTGCCAAATTTCATGATTCTAGGTCAACAACAAGTACCCTGTACGTTTTGATCCCCGGTCTTGACAGACAGACAGACGGCCAACGACTATAAAAGGGTTCCTTTTTCCTTTGAGGTGTAGGGAATGCTAAAAATGGATGAAATGTATTGGACTTGCTTTCAAGTATTCCATATACAAACAGAGAATTACAATTACCTTATTGAAAATTAAACATTTTTAAAATGTTGAGGTACTTAATAATTAGATCTACATAATTATGTCTTGCGTATACAAGTTTTATTAAAATAGTTTCATTCATTTCGGAGATTTTAGTCTTGAATTTATTGGAAACGCTATGCATCTTAACGATTTCCATAAAAGCCACAAACGTTAGATTTTAGAAGTAAGCTTAAGTCTTTTTATCGGATGAAATAAGTATCAATCAAATCCATTAACTTGCATTCCTCGCATACAGATTTCACTCATTCTGAGACCCAATTCAAATGGTTTGAAAATGACAATTGTACCGTCGCTAAATAATTTCACTTTGATGAAGAGCTTACGAAAATTAACAATGGTTTAATGATAACTGCCATTGTCATAGGCGATCATAGAAAAACAATTGTGCTGTTTTTACAGCACAATTGTTTTACCGAATGTGTCTAAAGTGATCATATTGTGGTAAAATAATTCTTATTTTTTAACCAATTGCTTAGTAGAATTGGAACCCCGGATTCCCGCACCACAGCGTCGTCACACGTTAACACCCACTGACACTGTCTTTAGCACACATCTTTCAGTGTAAACCTGTAATCAGACACTTGTGTCACAAAATAGAGGGCAAAAGGGACGTGAGCCTACGTCACCCGCACCAAGGAAATTTCAGTCGTTCACACAAATATATACATCACAAAAATTTCGCTTCCAACAGGATTCGAACCTGCGTCTTCTGGCTATCCGGGCCGGGACCTATGCTATGGGAGCAATCGATGTTGACTGCGAAATTCTTGATATGATGTATTTATTTCCGGCTTACAAGCCGTAGCGTCAGGCCCGGATAGCCAGAAGACGCAGGTTCGAATCCTGTTGGAAGCGACATGTTTGTGATCTATATATTTGTGTGAACATCCGCTAGTGTCGGTTAACACTATAAAATATATTTCATAAATGTCAGACGGTTTCAAAAGAGTTCAGTCATGAATCTTTTGAAAGCATCTGATTTATTCTCACCGCAAAATAATTATACATCGGCTTACTCGTTTATTGGTTGAACTATACCTTGGTTCGTGGTTAAAAGTTTACTTTGTAAAAGTAAACTGGATCGAAGGACACGAAACAAGGGTCAAATATTTTGTTAAATATTCCGTACCAAATTATTATACTTCCAAACAATTCAGAAAACACAAATATTTGTTATTTGTTCCGTAATTTAAACGTGTTTATGGTTTTGCCCACGTGGTAATTTATAACCTTTTGGATTCTCAGGAGTTATTTTAGGCAGATCGTATGAGAATAAAGCAAATTTTGAATGAAAATTATACAAAACTAGCTGCGGCCCGCGTTTCACCCGCGCGGAGATATTGGATTTCACGGGTTTTATTTTTTGCACGGAACCCTAATTATTTTTCTAAAATAAAAGTAGTCTAAGTTACTCCTTATAACATCAACTATCTGCCAGTGAAAGTCCTGTCAAAATCAGTCGAGCCGTTTTGGAGATTACTCGGAATATACAGGCAGACAAAAATTCAAAAAAGGTTGTTTTGGTATAGGTACTGTATATACTTTTATATGTATTTAGTAAAAAGCTGTTATTTAAAAACAGACACTTCAATTTAATTTATTTGTATTATTTTTTTTAACGGGCTGAATGCCTTTCTTAACTACCTAATACATAATTAAACACTACATCTAAAGCTAGCTAGCTAGCTACAAAAACAGTTGGATAATCTACAAGCCCAAGTAGGCCTATAGATAATCCAAATGTTCTAGCCCACTACCAGTTGGAAGCGTACCCAGCATGCTGGCGGCATTGCCTCGTTGAACCGCAATGCTGATCCGTTGAGCCAAATAGTTACCAGAATTTTGGTTACGCGTCGCATCAATCAAACGCTCTGACAAAATTTGCTCATTTGTGACATTTTTGTGGGATACCTACTACCTTCACACCAAATCAAATTTTGTCATATGTCATATTTTAAAACTATTATGGGCTGGCGTTATGCTTACCATAAGGCAAACGACCAGCTCGTCTCGTTATCAAATATTTCACCGGATGAAACTTATTGCATACAGAGAATTAAGTTTGATTTTCAGCTCGTAAATTATACAAATCCGCAAACAAATAAAACACTTTTACAACATAGTCCATGCAAGAGTGAGCCATGAAACAATTAAATAAACAAAATATTGCTGCGGTGAAGTTTCTGTAATTCAGTACATAAGAGTCACAGAAAAGCCTGGATAATATGTATCTCTCATACTAACTCCCATAAGATAAGGTTTCTAGTGTTTCCCGCGCGTGTCTTGCCTCAGTCTTGCAGTGTGAAGCACACCAACATTTACATGAATTATACTTCTAGCATAATATTTTGTTTTGGGTTAAATTTTATAAACAAAAAGGTTGAAATTGCATCTCAAAAATAGAGATGACACATGTCCTCGAATATTATAGTTCTTGAACATGCCGATTTCCTCACGATGTTTTCCTTCGCCGTTTTAAACCGAGTGTGAATAATCCGCACATAGCTTGATAATTATATTATGTCATTGGTGCGGGGCGAATCGAGATTCGAATTATGGTGCTTCGGATTGAAAGTCACACAAGTTCGCGCTCGGTCACACACGCTCAAATATATATATATCCTACTTACTACTATCCTATTCTACTTCCTACTAATATTATACATGTGAAAATGTGTTTGTTGATTTGTTGGTTTGTCCTTCTTTCACGCAGTAACGGAGCAACGGATCGACGTGATTTTTGGCATAGACATAAGTTTATGGACCGGAGAGTAACATAGGCTACTTTTTATCCCGGAAAAGTGTACGGTTCCGGTGGAAACGCGGGTGACAACCGCGGGCAGAATCTAGTGCTCCAATAATTTCAACTTGCAAGAAACAGCCCAACCACGAAATCACCACCGATTCCCCTTTTTCCAAAAATTGATCTTCAGTACTGTTAACGAAATACATTGCCGTGGTGACGTACCACGTTGTATGGTTCAACCAATTTCGCTTATTGCACTGGTCTCATGCATGATGTATAAGGCTGACGAAATGCAATTATTTCCGTGTTGGTTATATTTTGCATACGATTGTTGCATGCAGTTTTACATGATTACGTTTGTTTTACAGCCGGTAAAACCACTTGTTTCAGTGCACTTTGAGAGATTAATTGCACAATGTCAGTGTAAACAACCCTGTATCATTTTATCGGCTAATTTCTTTGACAATGGTTTCACGGCTCTAGCTCATGCCAGAATGGGGTGGATGACCGTAACTGCAACGAAACTCAGTGTGACGTCAGACTCGATTAAAATTTTTGAACATTTTGAAGCCGGGTGAATAAACAACACTGGCTATTTTCAATGTTTACAAAATCCGTACCGGCTATCTCTACTGAGAACTTCAAGCCCATTATTAAACGTCAAACGGGTGCATGGAGCTGTTTTGAGACGCACTTTTGGGAACACGTACACTTTTAGCCAGTGAAATTACTGGGCTTATGAGACTTATGCCCGTTTTCATCAACCTTAGGAGTCGCCTAAATAGGACGCCTAAATATGCCTCTATGTATGTTCTGAATGGCTGGGTGAGTTGTTAAGTTCACCATACACGAGCGTTCCAAATCTATCGCTCCACGCGCCGTGGATTGAGTGGAACGATGGCCCCGTTCCGAGCCTACAGACATCAGGCACTCAATTCCGGGCAAGCCATTCGCTCCATTTTTCGGACATTTACCGTCTAGAGTACTGCCAACCGAGCGAGAAATGGATCGTCGTATCGGCCACTAACGATGAGTTGGAACGTTGGATTTGGAACGTTTGGATTTCTAACATTTCTATCACTCCACGTAATCTATCTGAGATTCCCCACACACGGGCGGTTTTTGGAACGTTGGATTGGAATGTTGTGAATTGGAACGCTAGTGTATGTAGGATCTTACGGGCCAGCGTTATGCTTACCATGAGGCAAACGACCACCTCGTCTCGTTATTAAACACTATGTTATGTAATACTAACTTAAAGACATCATTTTGATCTATATGATTTTTGTTTTACTTTTAATATTTCTTACTTAAGTAATACCCACGTCTATCAGTTTATAATCCCAAAGAATGAATTTGCAGCTACAAATGAGCGTGCTTCATTAAAACGGAATAAAAGCACGCAAGGGTCTTAAAAATTAATTTGAATTCCATCCACAACAACATTTTTTAACGACTTCTTAATTAAATTGAGCGGGGCACTCCCATGGGCTCGCGGTATTTAGGAAAAAATCCAGATTGACATGTTAACTTGAATTTATTCAACGTTAATAAATCCGTTGGAGATTATATTTATTTTATTTAAACATGCATTTTAAAATAAATATAAAGGCGGGGACGCAACAGGTGAGGCTGGTGCAGGAAAGAAAAGAATGGCTTGCAAAAGAGCAGACATATACTCAGCAGTGGATGGATAATGGTTAAAGAAGAAGAAACATACAAAACTGCATGCAATTGAAATGAGTACTAATCAATACTTCAAATGTAATATTATAAATACAAAAGTGTGTTGTCCTTCTTTCACGCAGCAACGACAGATTCTTCTTTGTATAGCGATATAAGTAGTTATTTGCCGGAAAGTAACATATGATACTTTATCCCGGAATTGGGACATCCCTTACGCCCCCAGTAACCTCCCATTAAGGACGTTAGGAATTTGAATTCCCATCAGGTCCACTCCCATGAAAATGCAAAATTTCGGTGAAATCTCTCAAATTCTTCAGTTATACTTCTCCGAGTGACGACTCTTCTATGTGTGTCCGTCTGGATGGGTACCAACTACAGTTTTGCAAGCAAAGTCTGCTGCCAAGCTACTGCTTGGCTTTCATATACTTATGAAAGCATTACTGTGTTTAGCAATGTAGTCCGTGAAATTTACTTACTTTGAGACTGTTTCAGGGTAACGAGAGCAATGCAGCACAGGGGTTTTACCGGCTAACAAAATCGTGTTAGGGGCAGCGTAGCCGCTTATGCAAACGTACGTTTCCTTGTCAAAATAACAACGCTTTTATTCTGACAAGCAAACGTACGTTTGCATAAGCGTCTACGCTGACCCTTAGTGTTCGACTCCAACCCGAGTAAGACCAGCGGTCGCTGGGGCCTTACCGGCGTTTCAAAGTTCTGAGTGGTAATGTAATTGTTATAGGCTGATCAAGCATACAAACCGCTCGACTCGTTATCCAGTAGTATAAAAAATCATACTATCAACTGTTAAGAAGATAATCGGTTCACAATCGAGGGCGGTGCAGCACTAGTTCGACATGCGCCCCCTCCCTAGTTCGTTTAAGTCAGCCGTAGTGTCACCGTTCGCGCGAATTGGACGCCACAGTCTAAAAGTAGCAATAAATTACTATTAGCTGATTAAAACGTGTGTTTCTAATACTATAATGCTTTTTGTGGTGTTCCTTCATATTCACCAACTAGATAGCTTGTAATGTGAATTACAATCACAGATGTAGGTAATACTGGATGCATGCGGTTTGCATGCACATAAATAAATTAGCCGCCCGTTTCCGTTTCAATATGAATTTATTACTGTGTAATTTGAATTTAGTATTTCGTGTTTCGAAATTAGTGGACCGTGTCGCAGATTGTGCAATAGATTGTGGACTTCGTTTGTTATGTTATTGTCCTATCAATCAACTATTTACTTGGTTCTAAACATGGTAATTTTATAAATTTAGTAGTTTGGTTTTTGCCATAATATAGATTGCAAATTATAGTATTGTTGTTAATATTACAAAATACAATGTCAATATAAACAGAATAAAGTAGCCAATTACTTATTTAAGTTTTATAATAAAAGCTCTAAAATACATACAAAAGAAATGTGTACAATATGTGTCATAAAGTATATAATAAATTACCGGAGGACATCAAAATATTAAATGGCAATCAATTTAACAAAAAACTGTATAAGTGGCTATTACAAAACTGTTTCTATAGCATAGCTGAATATTTAAACTTTAAGTGACATAACATTAATATGACTATTTTAATATTTGCACGCCTGCTTGCAGGCTGAATACTGTGACTTTATTTTTGGAACATCTGAAATATGTAATATTATGTATTCTTGCAAATAAATGTTTGATTTGATTTGATTTGATTTGATTTGAATATAGAAGCATGTCAAAAATGAAATCCAATAAACCCGCGCGGGTGAAACCGCGGGCAGCACCTAGTCGGCTATAAGCGGTGAGTCGAGCAAAGATACACCGTATCTGCCGCCCTCAAGATGTATATCAGTCGATAAGTACCAATCGGTGTGTCCAGGAAGCCACTCTTGAGAGCTAGTTACCATTCAACTTTTTTTATAGGTACTATTGGATTACGAGATAAGCGGATCGTTTTCCCGATGACGAACCAAACGCCAGCCCATAATAATTGTAGTGCCACTCAGAACTTCGAAACAAAACTCTGCGCGGCACTGAAATGCGCTCGTTTCCCTGAGACCTGAGACATCCAGACATTTCACTGACTATTTACCTAGCTCATTAAACCGGAATACATATAGTTTATGCTGGCATGCAACTGCCTGGCGGCAGACTACATAAGCAAAGCGGTGGTAACCACCCACCCGGACACTTGCAAAAGCGTTAGTCCTACCACGCGGCAAAAGCTTTAACGTATTTATCATCTTCCTTTCTTAAGATTAGGTGAGATACTTAGCGGTCAAATGTCATACTATATTAAGGAGTAAAGAAAAAAAAAACATTTTAAAATAAGGTTTCATTTCGGTTTTTTATTTTCGATAAAGCTTTGTTGGACAAAAGAACAAGTAGAAACAAAGATAGTTAATTTAAATCTTTTTCTATTGACATAGGATCAAAATATTGGAAGAATAAAGACGATCCTAAGCTAACAAGGCGTAGGATTCAATCTATGTCTAACACTTTTTTATCGGCTTTCAGACGATTCCACAATTCAGAAATCTAGACAGTTTGAAATTAGATTTTTTATTCTTACCTTCTGAATTTTTGGCCTCAATTTTACTATAATAATCTTTCGAACCTTTCAAACCTTTAGCGATCTTTCAAATCTTTCTTTTTTTTTTTCAAAACAGGTAATCCAGATCGTTTCTTCGTGGCCTAACTGGATTGCCTAACTGATTAGGCTACGAGAAAAGATTTTTCCAGTATGGATTATCAGTACCTACTATAATAAATGCAAAACTTTTTGTTGGTCTGTCCTTCTTTCGCGCAGCAACAGCGCAATGGATCCACAATATGCATAGATATAGTTTATGTACCATACACTTTCGCATCTACTCGTATTATATAAGTATGGATTAAAGAGCAGTTCGTCAATTTTATGAATGAACTATCTGTGCCCCGCGTCTTCGCTCGCGTAGCCTAAGTTACTCCTTGTAACATCAGCTATCTGGGAGTGAAAGTCCCGTCAAAATCGGTCCAAACGTTTCGAAGTTAACCCGGAAAAACAGACAGATAGAGAGACAACCATTTTAATATAGTTGTTTTGTTATAGGTACCGTATATACTTTCATATAATATGCATTTAGTAAAAAGCTGTTATTTTGATATTACAAACAGACGCTTCAATTTTATTTATTTGTATAGAAAACCACCGTTTGTAAATACGCATACTAAGATTATACCACTTAATTGCCCCTTCCCCTTTCCATTATCAGACGACCAGACAAATGGCGAAACGACATAGATACCTAGTTGATATTCCTCCTTTACGCACGAAGCGTTATGCTTCTTCGTTTATTTGGCGTACCGCTAAAGAGTGGAACTCTTTGTCCGAGTTTGTGTTTCCTTATTGTTATAACATGGGTTTCCTCAAGTCACGATGTGAACAGGTATCTACTAAGTAAGCGTGCAACATCGTCGACCGCAACGTCACTTACCACCAGGTGAGATAGTGGTCAAACGCAAGCCTATCTATACAACTAAATAAAATTGAAGTGTCTGTTTGTAATATCAAAATAACAGCTTTTTACTAAATGCATATGAAAGTATACACGTGACCTACACCAAAACAGCCATTTTTTATATTTTTGTCTGTCTGTCTGTCTGTTTGTTCCAGGTAATCTCCGAAACGGCTGGGCCGATTTTGACTGGACTTTTACTAGCAGATAGCTGATGTTACAAGGAGTAACATAGGCTACTTTTATTTTGGAAAAAGAATTAGGGTTCCGCGCAAAAAAATAAAAACCATGAAATCCAATATCTCCGCGCGGGTGACACCGCGGAGCAGCAGCTAGTAATAAATAAAAAAAATTGAATTTGGACTAACTCTGGTCCTTTTTTTTAAAAAACGAAGAACATTCTGACACACCCTTTCTATATCCACCACCTTTTATTCCAAAGCCAACTAAATTTAATTATATCTCTCCCGACTATTGTACTTCAAACCAGAGAATAAAAGCGATATAAGCTCTTTACACCAAAGAAGATTTTGCCTTATCGGCCAAATTTTATTACGAAATCCAAGGCAGTGCACCTTTAACTTCCTCAATAAATCTCAGGTAGGAAAAGTTCGCAGCGCGTTTCCCTCATTTACATTTTATTAACTTGATTTTTTACAGTATGACTTTGGGCCTTTGATTGAATTTTTTTATAAGGTCACCTCATTCCTCGTATGTTTAATAAAGGAGTTTTTGCTGTCATTGAATTAAACAGGTTTTGAGAGCGTTAAACATACTTCTAAACGCAATAACTGTATATACGCTTGTATATAAAAATCAAATTATTTTAGTTCAATTTTGTATTTAAATTGTAATTCTTTATCTTTCAAATTTGTCGTAAATTTTATGGGCTCCGGGCTCCCTGCTCGCGCACGAGCTTCGCGATGCAGCCACAAAGCGCTACCACCGAGTTGTGTACTGTAGTTTTCATACATTTTGTATGAGCACACCGCACAGTGCACACGGTGACGCCTCTGGTCACTCGCGTTACAAAACGCCGCTTCTTACTTTATGTAGGCGACGCTGATCACAAAACGTCGCCGAAACTTCATGTGGCCGCATTTTGAAGCTTTTCCGAGGCTCTTGTGCGAGCATGGTACATTGGTAGTAACACTGTCTCCCCGGGCCCGCTATCGATTTCTGTCCCGGGTTTGATTCCCGGCGGCCAGGCCAAAGTTTATGTGGTAAGAAGGCGACCTTAATGCTGTTTTTTATTTATAAGGTTTTGTTTAATTTTGTTTTTAATTGATAAATTCTTAGTTTTTTATTGAAATGTAAATAATCCTAGATATCTTATTAAATTGTATATGTATTGTATAGATTATAGATATATTCAATAAAAACGTTTGTGGTAAGCAAAAAGTTTGTTCTCGAGTCTTGGACGTTTGCGCTGAGCCTTAATTCTGTCTTGACAAATTAACTACAGTAAAATATCTTCAACACATGGACTTCATTATTATTTCACCAAAGTACGCTACGGTTTTTAAAATATATTTGGTTTTGTTGAGGTTTATGGTTTAGTTGGTAATTAAAAGTGTTAATTACAACAAAAGTCTTTATTACGATTATTAGCAAAGTTACACACACAGTGAACGTGACAGCGAAAACGGAAGTGGCCATAAGCTTCCGGGTCACAGACAAAACTAGACTAATCAATAAACAATATAAAGCCAGCAAACTAAGGGTGCATTTATACTTAACACTCCCACTAAATGCTCACTTAGTTTACTACACATTTTTACATTCCTAACTTATTCCTTAAATATTGAAACTGCGACTTAGGCAGGGCCTTTGTAAACATATCTGCCAGTTGTTCTTTAGTTTCACAATGTTTCACAGTAAACATTCCATCTACAAACTTCTCTTTTACATAATGATATTGGATATCTACATGTTTAGTCTTTTTATGAAATGTATTTTGGCACCGAATGAGCTCAATAGCACTCTTATTGTCTATCATTAATTGTATGGTTGGTACACTCTGACCAGTTACTATCAAAACTTGTTTGATCCAACTGAGCTCCTTCGTTGCTGCACAGGCTGCCAAATACTCTGCCTCGGTTGTAGATAAAGTTACACATTTTTGAGCTTTACTATTCCAAGTGACAGCACCCCCATTCATTAAGAACACATATCCTGTTATTGATCTCCTTGTCTCAACACAATTAGCAAAATCAGCATCACAGTACATAGTGTAATTGCTATCACCAGGTTTGTACAAAATACCTAACTCTGTAGTCCCAACCAAGTATTTAAATAATTTCTTAACTGCTCCCCAATGAACATTGTTATAATTATGTAGATATTTACTCAAAGTACATACAGCAAAGTAAATATCAGGTCTACTACCAATAGCTGCAAACATCAGGGAACCTACAGCTTCTCTATAGGGAACATCTCTCATGTTATCAGTACCTAGACAATTATTCAACCTTACATTTGGATCACAAGGTACAGAACTTGAGTTGGATTGCTGCATATTAAACTTATGAATAATCTTAGAAATATGTCTACTTTGGTGTACAAAAATAGATTTATCATCATTAATCTCAATCTCTAAACCAACAAACTGTTTAGGACTCATCAAAGTAATCTCAAAGTTTTGCTTCAATACTTTTACAAACTTGTCAATTAATAGGTTATTTTTACATAATAATAAGCCGTCGTCTACATATAAAAGTAAGTATAGTGGAGAATCATTATTATTTAGTACATAAAGGCATCTGTCTGATTCTGAGTTTACAAACCCATATTCAATTAAAAATAAATCAAATTTACTATTCCAGCACCTAGGGGATTGCTTAAGGCCATATAATGACTTCTTTAACTTACATACCAATCCATTAGTGTCTAAACCTGCTGGCGGATTCATGTACACTTCTTCCTCTAGTGTACCATATAGGAATGCAGACTTCACATCAAACTGGGTCATCTTTAGGTTCTCTCTAGCTGCTAATGACAACATTATTCTCACTGTATCAAATCTCACAGTGGGTGAGAAAGTTTCTCGATAGTCCACACCTTTCTCCTGTGTATATCCTTTGGCACATAGTCTAGCCTTGTAGCGGATAGTGTTGTCAGCATTCTGTTTGACTTTAAATACCCATTTGCTTCCTACAAATTTCTTGTCCGATGGTCGTTCAACCAGCTCCCACGTGTTACTAACCCTATGGGACTCTAGTTCTTCATTTATAGCTTTCTGCCACATATCCTTCTCCATACATTCTACAGCTTCTTCGTATGTATCTGGTTCAAAAATCTCAGTCAAATTAGCTTCTTCTCTTGTACTCTCTCTAGATCTGAGATTATATCTCTGTCCTTTTACAATGTTTTCTCCAGATGGACCTCTTGTTGTTTCGGGTTGTTCAGATTGGTGAGATGTATCAGCTTTTTCAAGGGACACCTGTTCAATTGTTTTCTGATAGAAGTTTTCAAATGCTTCGTAGTCATATGATGACTCATCATCTTCGTCAAGGGATAATATATACTCGGAAGCTTTCTCTGATGTCTGTTCAGCTTCAGAAACAGATGATTTACATTCCTCATTGAAAATTACATCTCTTGATACTATCACTTTCCTTGTTACTGGATCATACAATCTGTAGTTGTCTGAATATCCATCGTACCCTACCATGAGCAGCTTCTTGCTCTTAGAATCCAGCTTGTTCCTCTTCTCCTTTGGTACATGCACATAAGCAGTGCAACCAAATGTTTTTATATGAGTTAATGAAGGCTTTGAGTTTGTCCATTGCTCATATGGTGTCCTGTCATTGTTTGACCTTCTGTTCATGAGATACACTGCAGTCTGTACAGCCTCAGCCCATAAATAAAGTGGCAGTTGTTTAGCATACAGCATAGAACGAACACCCTCCATTATAGTTCTATTGGCTCTCTCACATCTCCCATTTTGTTGTGGAGTGTACGGGGCAGTGTACTCCAACTCAATGCCTTTCTCTATTGCATATCTTCTAAACTCTTCATTGTTATACTCTTTGCCATTGTCACTATGCAGTACTCTCACTTTCTTGCTGAACTTATTCTCTAGTAGTAGAATATATCTTTTGAACGCATCAAGTGCCTCACTCTTTTGTTTTAGAAAGTACACAGTGACAAAACCTGTTGCTGCATCAATAAATGTGATGAAGTATCTTGCACCACCAACGGAAGTGCAGGGCATAGGACCACACAAGTCACTGTAGACCTTTTCCTTCACCATGTCTGCAGAACTTCTTTTAAATGGCACTCTATGTTGCTTTCCTAGCACACAAGCTTCGCAGAAGAAGTCACTGAGGTCACTGACATGTGGTAGATGTCCATTTTTAACCATTTCACGCAATGTCTGAATATTCACATGACCAAGCCTTTCATGCCACTGTTTCAGGCTTACAATGTTAACATGCTGACATTCATTGTATACACACACTGTTTTAAACATTAGATGATATAGATTGTTCGATTGTTTTTTAGCTGTAGCCATCACATGGTTTTTATTATCTATGATTGTAGCGTAATCACTGTTCTTTAAGATACTGAAACCTTTAGACGTAACCACTCCTTCTGAGAATAAATTTCTTTTCAGTTCTGGTACATAAAGCACTTGGTTGATCGTGGAGTTATACCACTGTCCTTCAATCAGTTTCTTTACTTTCACAGTACCCACCCCTTGGACGGTAAGTTCACTTTTGTCTCCAAGACGTACAAGACTTGACCGAGGTTGAAAGTCATATAAGAATTCTCGCTGGTAAGTCATATGGGCAGAAGCACCACTGTCCATAATCCAAGTTGCATCATCGAGTTCGACTTGAGCCGTAAATGCACAGTCTTTGTCTTTCACATTTTTCGACGTGTCGGCGCCTGATTCGTTGACTTTTTGTCGGCAGTCACGAGCGAAATGGCCTTTCTTCGAGCACTTAAAACATCTGAACACTTTCTTTCCATTCTTAGGCTTCGGTTTTTCAGTCGTCAATGCGGACTCCTCAGTAGGTTGTTGACTTTCTTCGTCTAACAAACGAGCGGTTAGGTTTGATACTGTTTGTTTACTAATATCGAGCGACAACCAGGCCTGTCGAACCACTCTGTACTTTTCTGGTAACGATCCAATTATCCTAGTTACTACTGCAAGCTCCGATATCGTTTCACCTGCATCTCGCAGTTGCTGAGCTATATTTACTATTGTTGAAATATGCTCTGACATGTTGCTCCCATGAAATTTGGCTGTGTGAAATTTCTCAAACAATAACATTTTACTATTTTCGCTTCTTTGCTCATAGATCGAGTCGAGCGTATCGATCATTTCTTTGGCAGTTGTGCACGTTTCCACCAAAGTAATTTGTGTCAACTCCATTCCCGAGCTAATGATGAACATTGCTTTTGCGTCATCTTGACTCCACTTGTCGCCATCTTTTTTCGTGTCTTCTGCGGTCGACCGACTAAGCGTTATATGGTCACCTAGTCCTCTCGCCGCAAGAGCACAGCGTATTTGGAATTTCCATTGTCGATATCCCTCTCCACCAAATCGTTTGGCGAGATTCAAAGCGCCCAAACTCTCCATCTTGGGTGCGCTTTAAATTGCGTCGTAACCGCACTAACTGGATGCACGTGTTTCGACCAACGACCGACTAAGAACTTTTCCAATAACGACTTTACACTCACTGCTATCACAATCGCATAATCCTGGGCCCATAACCTGTTGAGGTTTATGGTTTAGTTGGTAATTAAAAGTGTTAATTACAACAAAAGTCTTTATTACGATTATTAGCAAAGTTACACACACAGTGAACGTGACAGCGAAAACGGAAGTGGCCATAAGCTTCCGGGTCACAGACAAAACTAGACTAATCAATAAACAATATAAAGCCAGCAAACTAAGGGTGCATTTATACTTAACAGGTTTTGTAAAGTTTTTGTATTTCAAACCGTTGAGGTAATACTCCTAATCAATGTTCAGGGGCATGTTTCATAAAAAATATTAGTCTAATATTATGATTATTATAGATGAAAAATAGCTGATAATAATCTTTTTTATGAAACAGGCCCCAGAACTTACTTTTCACAACTTAACCTTGAGAGAACACAAAAATATCTCTATCCAGCCTTAACAATATCAGTTTTGTCTATCCGAACAAAACTGATTATCAAGGCCACGTTTTTATTATTTGTCTAGACTAATTACCACAATTGAGTGCCTGGAGAAATGATTAGTAAATATTACTGTAGTAGCAATAAAGTTTATTGCCTGACAGCCACAAGAAGTTGGGTTATTACTTCGAAGATGCATTGAGGCCAGTGAACCTTCACGCGATTTTGAACTTTATGTACAGAACACTTTTCAATGACAATAACGCATATTAGGGATTCATACCACAATTATTTTAAGGTAACAAATACATTAAATTGTTGTATTACTATATCACTAATATTTTATCATAGAGGTACAATAATTATATATGAAATATCTGTAACAATTTTTTTATGTTATTTGGCAGAAAGGCTAGCTGGTCATTTGCTTGATGGTAAACATAATGCCGGCCCATAACAATTGCAGTGCTTCTCAGAACTTTGAAACACAAAGTCCTGCGTGGCACTACAGTGCGCCCGCTACCCTAAAACATTAGGTATTAAATCTCATAAACCCAGTAATTTCACTGGCTACGCTGCTCATCAAACTGGAACACAGTAATGCTCGCACTGCTTGGCGGCAGACTTCACGAGCAAAGCGGTGGTACCAACCCAGACGGACACTCGCAGAAGAGTTAGTCCTACCTAATTGGAACTATGTATTTTGTCTCCAGAGAGCATTGATCTTGGATCCAAAATACGAGTGGGTGATCCAATTGAGGTCTATGGGGAAGGCCTATAAGGTTCAGCAGTGGACGTCTTCTGCATGTTGTGATGATGAAATAGTTGCGTTTGACCACTATCTTATATAATGAAAATAAAATCAATCAATATTATATTTAAACCTGCAGCCCAGAAACATTGATTTTTTACTATTTACGCCCGTTGTCTTTAAAGTAAGTATAATTATGTTAACATCATAATATTTTCTTTTAGAAAAGTCAGAAACATTATTTTCTTACTTAACAGAGACGAGTTTTACTAAAAGAATAAAGTCTGGCTTTATTACGTAAACTATGTCATAAAACAAAATTTGTAAAAATAAAACACTAAAACCCAACATTGTTTTATGAAACACATCATGTTTCTCGGTACTAAAAAGTGCAGCAGTTTCTTATATTTATTACTTTAAAACGGGTAGAGAAAATATAAATTAAATACAAAGCGCCTTTCGAATGCTGAAGCTTCTCTAAAATCTAGGACTGATTACTTAAATATTAGACTTTATTGAATCAAGTATCTATTAAATTGCGTTCAAACAGATTAGGTTCCAGTGAAATTACTGGGCTTATGAGAGTTAATACCTAATGTCTCAGGGTAACGAGCGCACTGCAGTGCCGCGCAGGCCTTTGTGTTTCAAAGTTCTGAGTAGCACTGCAATTGTTATGGGCCAGCGTTATGCTTACCATCAGGCAAACGACCAGCTCGTCTCGTTACCAAATAACACAAAAAAAGTTATCCAAAACTTCTCATAGTATAGTAAAACTGGCTATTTTAAAACCTTATTTCTTATAAAGTCTCATCATCATCAGCATCAGCCTTATTACGCTCCCACTGCTGGGCCTTCTCTCACAGAGATTATGGGCCATAATCCACCACGCGGCCCTAGTGCGGCGTCGTGGATGACCTATGTTCATCGTCTTCCAGCTGATGATGATGATGATGTTCAGTTAGCAGTGTACTTAGCATCCTAAAATATAAAGTTGTTACCGTTATTTATGTACCGGTTCAGTAACAAAAAATAAAGTAGTTTTCAGTCCTCAATCAAAATTAAAACATTTCTCAGCTCAGTGCATTTTGCAGTATTTTAAAGGTAGGTACTTAGACTTTAGTATTCATATTGGCGTGCATTATTAAACGCCAGACGAGGGGTCGTTAACTTTGTATACAGCTTCGATAGTGGCAACCCGCAGGTAAACCTGTCTCAAATTATTATGTCCATACAGCTTAGAGCAAATTGAATGCTTGAGATATCATTTTAAGTTAAGTTTGGTGAAACTTAGACGTGTGTTAATTCAAGTTAATAAACTTAGAACAATTGAAACTATGTTATGGATTTAAGGCACTGTTCAGAGCATAACGTCCTGTTTTTCGTCAGATAAAGTTAGGCTATACAATTTATAAAGGTTACTACCACGCGGGCGAAGCTTATCAATACAAATAAATAAAATTTAAGTGTCTTAGGCTGAGATTCAGAGACGAATCTAAGCCTGGACTCACGCTTCCATACGTCAAAATTCTATACAGTTTTGACATATGGAAGCCAAAGTCTACGCTTAGAATTGTCTCTGAATCTTAGCCTTATTGTAATATCAAAATAACAGCTTTTACTAAATGCATATGAAAGTATACACGTGACCTACACCAAAACAGCCATTTTTTATATTTTTGTCTGTCTGTCTGTCTGTTTGTTCCAGGTAATCTCTGAAACGGCTGAATCGATTTTGACGGGATATTCACTGGCAGATAGATGATGTTACAAGGAGTTACTGAGGTTACGTGAGCGAAGCAACGGAGCAAACCGATTGACATGATGTTTGCATATAATAGAAGATTGAAGCCAGAGAGTGGCATATTTATCCTGGAAAATGCACGATTCTTGTGAGAATGTCCACGCAGGTGAAACCAAGGCCACATCAGATAAAACTTTGTATTTAATGACTTAAAAATAAAATGCAATTATTTTACCCTTCCATATTATTTTACATGGAAAATATTATGTGAAATATTAAACAAGTAAAGAGAACAGCTTAATAATCTGAAGCTTTTGGTAATTAAATTTGATATTCTTTTGTTTTCCTTTATAAAGGCGCTCCTATAGAAACAGTAAGGGCCTTACCTCACCGGTTCACCATGGCGACGTCCTCGTCGCTAACTACATATATGTATCCAAAAAATCATGTTCAAATTCCAACCGTTGAAACCCTGTCCAAGTGAGTTTAGCTACCATAATATATTTCAATATGAATTAATTACAGAATAGACAACATGAATTATAAATTAGTTGGATAACTATGTAGCTGCTGCCGAATTGCCACATCACGCCATCATTTGCCATTGCCATCATTTTCACAGGTCGATAAAAATCGCAGGTGATTAGTTTATTTTAAATCAGAATAATGATCAGAACAGTCAATAATACTCCTCCACGCGGTGGGCGATCGCCTGCGACTAAGCATTGTCACGGTAAATTGTAAACACCCACCGCATGCAATTTTTTGTCGCACGACCAACCCAGACAAAGCGCTAGACTGATCCTATTCTTATTAACCAACTTCCTAAAAGGTTATCAATTCGGTGGGTATTTTTGTTTTATGTTTTTACTTCAAATATCTGTCATTTATATTATACCGATTTGGAAAATTCTTTTTTTAAAGGATATACTTTCAGATTGGTCCAATAGAAATTTCATCAAAAGCGGTTCAGTAGTTTGTCACTGTGTCGCTTTTTTAAAGCAATTTTTTTTAATCGCATTGTGGTACGAGCTCCATTGATCAAGCAAATTAATTCCTAATTCGCAATTATCAGGTACCTATGTAATATTATCTAATATGATGTATTCGGTTGTCTGAAATGTTAAAACGTCAATTAATCATCGCCAAAATGTGTTATAATTGTGTAACTCACAGTATAATAGCATTCCAGTATGTAGACTAACGTAGATTCAGATTACCTGGACGTGGTAAGTGTCACTAATGCCACAGCAGTTGGTACTTAGGACTTATTCTTCTGCGAGTGTCTGTCTGGGTGAGTACATTACTGCGTTACGGTTCGATGAGCAAAGTAGCCTGTGAAATTACTTATGAGACATAACGTCTCAGAGTAACGAGTGCAATGCAGTGGTGCGCCTTTGTGGTTCAAAGTTCTGCAACTGCAATTGTTATGGGCTGGGGTACGCTTACCACCAGGCAAACGACACGCTCGTCTCGTTATCGAATATTATAAAACGACTGTAAGTATTTATAGAATGTGTTAATACCATAGTAAAGTTTGTTTGTTTGTCAGCGCTAATATCTGGAACAAATAGTCCAATTTTAGAAAATTCTTTCAATAATAGAAGCTTATACATTATCCCTAAGTCAATCTCTAAGGCTATAGGCAAATTTTTATCCTAATTACACGCGTGGGAAGACATGGCCAGAAGCTAGAATTTATATAAATAAAAGATTCAGAGAAAAAAATGCGATACTATTCCATCGCGCCACGATACACCCCGACACAGTAACCAGACTTTTGCTTCCATATATCAAGTGTATAGAATTTTGACGTATGGAAGTATAAGTCCACGCGTAGATTCGTCCCTGAATTTTACCGTTAGTGTGCCGTTAGTCTATAAAAGGGACACGAAATTAAACAAAACCTTTTCTTGCTCAAAGAACCAATAGGTCAGCATTCGACCTTGTTTCGACCTACACTGGTCAAACACTGATCAGTTTTATTCCAAAGACATGGCCTTTGTGCGGAGAGCAAATATTGATTCCGACTCTTGACGTTTGAGAGAACGTGATCGTTTCTAATCTCTGATACGCAACATACCTACGAATCGGGATTTGGGTCAAGTCTTTTATGTGATATTTGACTTTCAGTAGATATTTCCTTTTGTACTTATATTATTAAAATTGTGTGAAAATACATAATATCATTATGTTCACTGTGACAACCACATACACGACTCACAAATACACAAAACACACATACATTCCCGCAATTGAATCCCGCATCATAGAATGGTTTGTTGGTTTGTCCTTCTTTCATGCACTAACGGAGCAACGGATCGACGAGATTTTTGTCATGGATATAGTTTAAGGACCGGAGAGTAACGATATATTAAAAACTGCGATATATTAAAAACTCCACCATTGCGCAAGACACTGGCATGGAATCGGTGGAAAAGTTTGTGGTCCAAATGGCACGTAGTATGTGTTCCACGGAATTGCTCCCCTCCATGCCCGTCCTCCCGAAGGACTAAAAAGAAGGCGCCCGCTCCCCCGTGAATTAGTGGCGACGAAAAACTCACCCTCAGAGAGAATGCGGATGCCTGAACAACACCCAAACCCAGCAACAGCCAGAAGCCACACAGAACGGCCATCACCAAGTGTAGCCTGTGTAGCTATATAGAAACCGGGGGGTTGTAGTCTCCCCTGAGCTCCAGCCAGGGCAAGGAGGAGCAACCTCGAGGCACACTCCGACTATTAGGTCGATGAAACTTTTGCTGCTGCCGGAGAGTAACATAAAGAACTTTTATCCCGGAAAATGCCCGGTTCCTGTGGGAACACGGGTGAAAACCGTGGGCAGTAGCTAGTAAATTATAATTCATTCATTTACATATGGTATTAAATAACTATTAGCTATTCCACGAGAATCCACTGAGTCCTGAATAGCCAATGTGACTAAATGAATTGGTTAAATAGCAATAGCAGTCAACAAACCTATTACCACAAAACGTGCTCTTATGTAAGTCCATGTCTCTTCCAGGCAACAAGTCTCAGCGGACGCATAATTCCAAATCTAACGTGCACTAATGAGACGGTTAACCGAACGTTAATGGATGTCGCCCGACGCGTTCCGATTGTCATGACAAACGGCAACAACTAATGAATAGTTAAAGCTCTTCTAATTGTTTGCTTAATACGGGTTCTTGTTAAAGGCAAGTTGTGAGCTCAAAAGTTGAGTGATGTTTCCAAACTAACGTCACACATCTAGAAGTGACTAACTATGTCTGTTACCTCTTAACGGTTAAACTACTTAAATAATTGAATGATCAGCCCCGATAGGGATGTTACTCCTTTTTTTTCAAGATGTCAGTCAATTCGTTTTCACGTGAAAATAAAATGTCTGTATCAAAAAAACTCAGTTTTGACGTATCTAGTTACGACGAGTCAAAGTCGGGTAAATCTTCTGAGCGCTAAAACGCCCCGTACAAATTGGGCAGAACAAGTGACGTCATATTATGTTCTACACGGGCCGTAAAGCTATAGATACTAAAACATGCGTTTTGTTGATTTTGGCCGTGAAAAACTGCGTTTAAGTATATATATGTTATCGTACATTTTTTGATCATTTATTTTTAATTTTTTAGATGCACATCTTTGTGGAACTTATATATTTGTTGGGAATTTCATTAAATTCTTATATCTGTATAATCATGTATTTTGTGTTTCATGCAACATCCCTATACATTTTAAGGTCTATCGGATTCAGTAGTTAAACAATGGCGTGTATATAAGGTAAGTGTTGTAAGTTCAAGAGCTAGTTTTGACAGCAGATTTCAAAATTCTCTTTCAAATGCTTCGAAGTTCATGAATTAAACCTAGTTCATGGTTGAAGGTCGGTTCAAAATGGTTGGTCAACTCCACCTTGATAGACATTTGTACTTTCAGAATTTATAATAGTGAGAATTATTAAAAGCCAAAATTATCACGGATTGATGAAATAATACATAGTACATACATAGGTTTACTAGTAATTAAAATCAAACTCAAACTACATTTGCTATTTAATGTTATTTACATTTTAGCATTCGACATGTGGTTTATATGGTTGTGGTAAAATTAAATTAAGATTTCATTGAAATATTTGATTCGCTATGTCTAAAATTGTATTTGCTCCGATTCACAGGCTTACGTCCAATGTAGCAGTAACAATTGAATTGAAACATTGCGCTTTGCTATGTGTTAAATTTAAAAAAAATGGATTGAAGGCTCCGTGTCTAATTCTTTAACCCTGCCTGGCTCGGTGTAAACTTCGTTTGGTGAACTTTGACTAGTGAGCATAAAGATCTTGGTATTTGATTGTGTACGTGTTTGTCCATGTTGTGTGACATAGGAAATCCTAGTGCAGAAGTAAGCGTTAGTATTTTTGTTTCGTTGTTTACGGCTTTACAGATACAAACTAATCGGGTATCAGCTTAGCTTAAGAAATAATTACGTTTTAGCCAGGTGCAGGCGGGTGGTGTTAATAGGGTAGATTCAGGCTTGCTTGGTTTTTAAGTCGAGTTTCAGCTACTAAAGTGAATGTGAGCTTTATGTAGGACTAGCCCTTCTCCGAGTGTTGTATATCACAGTCTGCTGCGTTGTACTGCATGCATTATCCGATTTGATATGTTGACGTTAGTGATTTTATTACGAGCATAAATGCTCGAGACAAATGTGTCAAACAAGGACTGTTTGGTACTGTGGAACTCAATACAAATAATATACACGGTAAACATCCCGTTAATTCTGACTTTGTTCGTAGTCGTTACCCAATAGTATAAAAAACCGGTCAGAATTCCAGTCGGAACACCGGCCACTTTTCTAGCTTTCAAGTAGGTAACATATTGCCTACTAAGGTGTCGGCGCTTACTGTCACGCTTTCACAAGATTACTCACAATTCAGAAGCACCTTTATTCATGAAAGGAAGAATATTTATTCCGACGACGATGAAATATGGCGACCTTGAGTCCGTGTTTTACGTAAAGTGGATTTGAATAAAAACCGTCGGTCCAAGCTGGAAAGTAGGTATGAAGGGATATTGTTTTCTTTTAGACGTTTTGTTGGATGATATTTTGTTTATCGTTTTAGGGTTTAAGTTATCATAGTACTGGATATGGTTAGGATAAGTTGTAGTGTAGGTATCAAATGTGTATTGCAGATAAAGGATTTAGTCCTTAAAACGCTTCCAAAAGATGTGAAAGTGAAATAACTGTTATGGTAGGACTAACTCTTGGGCGAGTGTCCATCTGGGTTGGTACCACCGCTTTGCTCGTGATGTCTGCCAAGCAGTAATGTGCAAGCATTACTGTGTTCCGGTTTCATGAGCAGTGAAATTACACCGGTGAGAAGTTAGCGGAATGAGATAGCCCGACCAAATTAAAAAGACCAAATTGAAATTACTGGGCTTATGAGACTTAATACCTAATATCTCAGGGTAACGAGCGCACTGCAGTGCCGCGCAGGACTTTGTGTTTCAAAGTTATGGGTGGCACTGCAATTATTATGGGCAGGTGTTATGCTTACCATCAGGCAAACGACCAGATCGTCTAGTTACCAATTAGCATAAAAAAACCGATGCGAACACGAGTACTGGTGCATCAGATAAGAAGATATTTGTGATTAGCTGACGCTATAAATGACTAGAATATTAATATTTCTTTACACTATCATTGTTCAAAGTTATGAATTAAGCCTTCGGTTGCTCGCTGCTTGGTGATATATTTGGTATAAAACAGTTGTTGCTCCTCAATGGACTTTCATTAGAGATTTTCATATTTAAGCTGAAATTAATTGGGCTAATCACCGACCCGACTTTATTAACTACACCGCCTATCCAAATACCCAGACTGAAAGAGCTCTAACCAAAGCTAACAAAAGCTTCACGTTCATTCGTTCCTAATCTCAAAGGCAAATGCCTTACTATTCGTAACTACAAATACCTTTGCGTTCTAAAACGGGCACTGAAAATCAGCAGCGTTTCGCTCAACTACGGACAAAATTGGAGCAAGAATTCTCAGAGAAAAAGGCAACACGCTCCGAATTTCCTGGGAAAAGGTGAGAAAAAGCCAACCGCTGGGGCAGTGGAAAGCAGAAGTTTATCTTTGTGGATTTGTAAGATTTTAGCTACGTCCACTAAAGTCTGTTACTAAGCGCTGTTGGGTTAAAAGTTGTGGGAATAGTGGTATTAAAGCGTTCATTCCATAATAGTTACCGTTTCGAAAGTGCAGAGAATGGGGCTAGAGCAGCAAGTACCAGCAAGGACCGGCAAGGATTTTATGAATATAAAATCAAGGTTTTGCTAGTAATATTGTTTAAGAAACATGGTGTTATTGTTTGTAGATCTTTGCAGAGTACTGCTATGAAATGAACCCAAATCTTTGTTATTTTTTTGACCAATAACCAAAAGTAATTTATTACTGTCATAACTGCTCTACTGTGTGAATAAACAATTTTTAATATGATTATTAAATTAAAAAAAAATAGTGGGATACAGAAACTCACATACATACATACATAGTACAGGAAACCTGAACACATGACACTCTTTGTTTGGTCAGACATTTTTAAGGCTGTTTTAGCTCTCACTAAGTAAGTAACTACTAAGTTCGTGACCTTTTACAAAACCTTTAAAAGTGTATTCGCTATATTTATTGGTTTTCTTAAGTCTACATTTTTTACAACTGTTTTTATAAAAAATACAAAAAATAATAAAAACTTAAACCTGGAGTGCCGCCGGCAGCGGGGCAGAGCACAAGCTTCCGGTTATTAGGACTGCAGAGTGAGGAACCTCCTGACAATACGTGCTATGTCAAGGAGGGCCTTCTTATTTTTATCGTTATTATATACCAAAATAACAGTGTTTGTGAATTGCGCTCAAATTATTGCTTTTCAATCTTAGATAGTTTGTGCACGAGTTCCTCAAAGAGAACCGTACAAATTAGGTCAATGGGCCTAATTTAACCTCAGTCACAATTGTTCAATTGTGACTGAGGTTAAATTAGGACTGAGGTTAAAATTACTTTCTTGTAGCGCGTTAGGTACTTACTTAATATTTTTCTAAATAAGCAGGAACATTAGTTAATGGACTAATCTCGTGAGCTTCAGTACTGACCAGACAAATCTTCGACCACTAAAGGCAGTGAAGCCAAGTTTCGACTTATTTGAACATGATTACGATTCGACACCATTGCGTGGTTATCCAATCAGCGGGCAAAAATAAGTGACCTACATAGAAAATAGTCGGGAGATCTTACAGGAGATGTCCAGATGTAGAAATAATGGAAAGGAGTATGCACTAGGTGGTAGGACTCTTCTGCAAGTGTCCGTCTGGGTTGGTACCACTGCTTTGTTCGTGAAGTCTGCCACCAAGCAAGGCTATAATATGGCATATAAGGCTGCAATAATTAGGGCTCTGTATAAAAAAACCTGGCAAAATTTCGTTACAGTGGTCAGGAAGCCTGCCAGTGTCACTGTCATCGGTCAGTATTGGATTACTGACTACTGTCTCATGTGCTGGTAGTGACGATGCGGTCGATGACCTAGCCATTCTAGATTGTAATGAATACTCTACTGTATAAAAAACCTGGCAATATTTTGTTACAAGGGTTAATAGAGCCATCATGTAAAGCCACATCCAGTAGCTAAGAACCCTGAAGCGGGTAAAAACGGGGCAATGTTGCGCCAGACAGGTGAAATAGTGCGAAAAATTGCCCTGCGGTCAAACGGGTACGTTTTACCCCGGTGTTTCCTTGCCCAGGGCCGGACTAGGTAGGGGCAATTTTAACAAATAGACGCTGTGAAAAGAAATTTATTTAGTATACCTACGTCTTATAAAATACATTTTGTTAGGTAAGTAATTAGTTAGAAATTGTAGCCCTTTGCTTTGTGTGAAACTGCTGCATAATAGAAACCTGTATTAGCAAAACTAGGTAAGTACGTACTTTCAAAAATTCTCACAGATTTCATTAATAATCTTAAGGTAGATAGATGTAGATGACCTAATATGATTTTAGAATTTTGAAATTTTTTTTACAATTTTGAAAAGAGGTCATCAATTAAACTCGTATTTTTTTTAATTCTTCTAATTATTACCTCAAAAATTTAATTGTTTAAAAAAATGAAAAGGATTAATTTTAAAACATGGCCATGGTCATGGTGTATTCGCTTCAAAATCCATAATTAAAAACTATTTATCATTTTCCCCTTGGAATATGTGTCATAACAAAGAACTGTTTGGTTTCCGAAGCCATAAATTGTTATGTTTTACTCAGCAACAGTTATTTTTTACTAGGCCGGTCACCAACCATTTTGAACCTACGTTTAACTATTAAGTTCGGTTTAACTCATAGTGAAACGAATTACAGTACCTTCCCGTCCTAATTGAGGTTTGTTAAGTTTAAACTTCGGGTTAAACTTCACTAAACTAGGTTTGGGAATTTAACTGCCGATCACGTAAACGTCGTTTAGTTCACATTTGTTGAACTCTAACGAAAATAGGTTTACGTTTGACCAATACAATATCACGAGCTGATAGGAAAAGCGACATGTGTGGACTTCGGTAGATCACGCGTACGAAGCCTCGGCCGAAAAACACTAACTTCTGCCCGTGGTTCTACCCGGGTTCCCACAGGAATCATGCATTTTTCCGGGATAAAAAGCCTATGTTGCTCTCCCATCCGTAAACTATATCTATGCCAAAAATCACGTTGATCCGATGCTCCGTTGCTGCGTGAAAGAAGGACAAACCAACAAACGTACAAACACATTTGCGCATTTATTATATAGTATATATTTATTATACATATAGTACCGATACGGATTATAGTACGGATTGTGAAACTTAGCGGCCCTGTGGCTAAGTTGATAGTACGCCTGCCTGTGAAGCTAGGGGCCCCGGGTTCGATTCCCGGTCGGGTCAAATTTTGTGTGGTGTGCACAAACTTTGTTCTCGAGTCTTGAGTTTATGTTGTATCACTGTGTATACATGTCACGTGCGACACAAGGAATCCTAGTGCAGAGGTATAGGTGTGTAAGCGCTTATGTTTATAGCTGAAAATTACAAATATAATTTACCCTTGATACACCCCTAGCCTTCATCAGGGCGAACTTGATATAATAACAAACCCACCTCTAAACAAAGGTATCAAAATTGTTTCACTTATAACGCACGGATAACTTCAAAGAACAAAACAGCCTATATAGGTATCTTAGAGCCTCTATCTACGGCCGTTATTATTACTATAGAGTCTTTAGATGTATACTTGTATAGACTAACCGAAAACCGATCGAATTAGTGTAGTATTAAAGTGTTAGTATATCTAATGTAGTACAAGTGGTACAGGTAATAGGCCGTAGGACTAACTCTTCTGCGAGGGACTATTTGGGTTGGTACCACCACTTTACTCGTGTAGTCAGCCGCCAAGCAGTAGTGTGCGAGCATTACTGTGTTCCGTTTTGATGATAAAAGTAGCCAGTTAAATTACTGGGCTTATGAGACTTAATACCTAATACCTCAGGGTAACGAGCGCAGTGCAGTGCCGCGCAGGCGTTTAGGTATATATTAGCTTAATATCAGGCAAACGACGAGCTCGTCTCGTTACCTATCAGAATTAAAAAAAACTAGTGTTGCCAACAACAACAACAACAAGTGGGCAACAACGGGTTGCCATTCGTCACATAAGCTATTTTCTCAGTTTCCCTGATAGGTCATTCAATAGTACATAACTTTGTGCATCTAGTCAGTTTTTTTAACACGTTTCATAATTATTGTATTCCTAAATTTCCTAACAAAATCCATACTTCCACATTTATTATAAAATACAATAAATTTGAAAGTGTGTTTGTACGTTTGTTGGTTTGTCCTTCTTTCAAGCAGCAACGGAGCAACGGATCGACGTGATTTTTGGCTTAGATATAGTTTATGGACCGGAAAGCTACCATATGCTATATTTTATACCGGAAATATGCACTATTACAATGGGAACCTATACACGTGTGAAACCACGGGCAGAAGCTAGTAATGGATAAAACAAATACAAATCTTTCTTTGATTGATTTTTAAGCAAATTTTTAATAAACAACGATGGCGATAAGACCGCCGTTTGTTTTACCGTAATTTGTTTTTTTTTTTCATCATTTTATGTTTCGTATATTGGTATCCAATAAAGAGTTTTTGAATTGTATTGTATTGAGCTCTGAGTGTTAGGATATTTTCAAATAACTAGCTTATATAAATTGAGAATTTGTTAAAAGCAAATATCAATGTGTTCTGATAGTTGCGCTCTGACCCAGTTTTGATCTAGGATTAGTACGTTCACCACTTTTCCCTATTGTCGATTATCGTTGAGATAGTGGTCAAAAATTAATTCATGAAATGTTAAAAACATTTATTTAATCTTGTCTAATGTTAAATAAGATTACTTTCTTTGAACAGCAGCCAAAGCTGATACCCCTGAACTGGTCAGTGACGTCAAAGATATACGACTTGACCTTCAATTACTCCCGCAAGCACACCATTTTACAACCACAGGTCCAACAAAAGCACAGTTCACAGCACTTCACACTGTTTCTAGTTCTTACAGCCTTGAAATAAGGTTCATTTTTGTTAAATGGAGAACTAACTCTTAGATGAATGCCACAGAATCAAGCAGAATGTAAACTTGATTACGTTTTGGTATCTGTTTTTTTGCTTATGATAGCAAAGTCTGTGAGTAAGTCTGTAGTAAAGCTCAGTTGGAAAAACATTAAACAAATCCCCGTTGACCAAAGTTGTGCAAAATAGCCAAAAATAAAAGGAAGCTTTTAATTACAATGTACATTATACGGTCTAACCACAAAAAAAAAAAACACACTTTAAACCTGTGTTAAACACTGTTTACCTCGTAAACATCACATGCCTTAGTCGCGTATTTAAATATGAGCATCAACAAATCCTGATGTAAGTAGTGTCTAATCGTTGTCTCACACAATTCTGTTGTGACATTTCCAATCATTTTTGACGTTTATCTTTAGAAACTGTCTAGCTAAACAGGCGTCTAAAAGTATTTTTTGTGGTAATGAGGACTGACTCTCACGTCGCTTCGTACTTGAATAAATGTAGTTGTAAAGTTTCCCTTCTGCAAACTACTGGCTACGTACACTACACCAGAAGTCAAAGCCTATCTCTCAGAAATTATTGAGCAGACGTACCGAAGTGACCGAACCAGTCGCCAAGCCTCGTAAAAGAGACAAATGGCTCAATCCGAGTGACACATCGGCGTTTGCCATGCGATCAGTATAGGATCGCGCGATGTGGGAATACTTTGCCGATGGGGAAATACCTTGGCGACGTGGGAACAAGGGCCCCAGAGACGAGGAAATTTCTATAGAAAGTCAAGTTTACTGAAAAGAGGAAGTGATGTTGTTTTTCTGTCAGTGCGACCCAATTGAGATGGTAATCGGATGCTGTGATTGATTGAGATGACTTTGGAAAGTTTATGTTTTTTTATGTTATTTGGTTACGAGACGAGCTGGTCGTTTGCCTGATGGTAAGCATAACGCCGGCCCATAACAATTGCAGTGCCACCCAGAACTTTGAAACACAAAGGCCTGCGCGGCACTGCAGTGCGCTCGTTACCCTGAGACATTAGGTATTAAGTTTCATAAGCCCAGTAATTTCACTGGATACTCTGCTCATCAAACCGGAACACAGTAATGCTTGCACACTACTGCTTGGCGGTAGACTTCACGAGCAAAGCGGTGGTAACAACCCAGACGGACACTCGCAGAAGAGTTAGTCCTCCAACTAACAAAACTCGTTCTAACATGTTCTCTGTGTTTTACTTGACTGTGGGAATCACCACGATAAATCTATGTACGCTACGTTTGGGAACAAATACTAGCATTTTCTTTTACATAATGAAATAATGTCTCGTTGTGTGAAATGATACCAAAGATTAAGCCAATCATCAAACTATTAACTACACTACTTCCTTTCTTCTCGTATAGACATATAGCCAGCCCTAGTGTCAGATCTTTTTAAGCCATCCGAAGGCTGAACTAACTGAGCTGACAACAACTGGGACCAAACGCCTTAACATGCCCTCCGAAGCACGATAGAAGAAATGAACCACATTGTTTTCTATATGTGGATGGATATATTATGCTGATATAAATAACTTGTACGCACGAAGAGATGGACTGTAAAAATTTAAAAGGATTCCAAATTGCACTAGAAACTCCAAAAGTACCAATACCTTTATATCCTATACAACAGTCTTCAGTCTAACTACAAAACTTTCGCCGCCCCCTTAGGAATAGCTTAACTTGAAACCTATCTTGGTGCTTGTGCAGTTGAGCACTTCTTTATTTATGGCTGACTTCGTGATTGCTTTGTTTTCACTTGGCTACGCGTTCCAGAGTTTGCTAATAGTTGTGACAAACAACCGTTTTTGTTTATAAGCACGAGTCACTAATTAGGATGAGGATCTTCTCGATGGTAGGAGTATATAAAATGGTTACTTTTTTAGCAATTTTGATCACATCGTCACTAACATGCTGGTCCCAATGGTGATCCTGAGCAAGATGTAAGATGTTACAAACACATTTTGAATCTATACAAATAAATAAAATTGAAGTGTCTGTTTGTAATATCAAAATAACAGCTTTTTCTAAATACATATGAAAGTATATACGGTACCTACAGCAAAACCACAATATTTAAAAATTTTGTCTGTTATCTGTCTGTCTGTCTGTTTGTTCTGGGTAATCTTCGAAACGGCTGTACCGATTGTGACGGGGCTTAGGTTACTTTTATTTTTGAAAACGAATTAGGGTTCCACGCAAAAAAAATAAAACCCATGATTTCCAATATACTCGCGTGGGTGAAACCGCGGGCAGCAGCTAGTAATACAATAAAATCGAATGATAATAATAATAAAAATCAACTAAGTACTGTTAAGTCCAGAAATGAGAGACTCGGTTTGAATAATGGACACACGTGTATTTCACTCGTAGTTCAATGAGGACTGCTGTCCTTCCCCGCGTCTTCCTCTTGCGTAGCGCAGGGATGACTACGGCGTAGCACTGACTTCACGGTGTAGCTGCTAACGTCTTAGCGTAGCAGCCCAGCACCACACTATGTTCTACCTTTATTCTTACAGTACTTACAACCAACCAATCAGTTTTCAACTTGATCCCCAATTCTACTAAACAAATGGTTTATAATGACAATAGTTCCATCACAACCTCGCCTCTTTCAACTTCCAACAAATTCTTTGATAAAGATTTCCCGAATATTATGGCAGCTAATGGCCCTATGTTACCCCAGATAAAGCTGTTTGCAATCAAAACATAAGTGTCCCTTCATCTCAATGTAAAACCATAAAAATTAATTTAGAGCCCCGATCCTAACAAGAATAATGCGTGAACATTATTACTTAAGCCTGTTCGTTCATATGTTACCTCGCTTTATGTTTTAACGGATCGAAAGTAAACTTTATCTTCTTGGGATTAGATTGATATTTGAGTGCTACAGTTTTAAGGCTTGACGTATATTACGGGGTAATATCTAGTTATATTTATGTGTGGCTCGGCATGGGATAGTCCCAGGTCTCGTATTTGGGGGCTTCCTTCGAAATTACTTATCTCACCTGTTTATACAGTTGTGGAAGTTGGGGATTTACTTTTGTTTATGAAGGTGTTTTTAAAGTCTATGACTTCATATCTGGACGATTTTTTGCTTTATTCTATGCCCTCGTATATTTGCGGCATTGTGTTTTTTTTCGGTAGTCCCTATTTTATGTAGGCATATTTTCTGGCGGTCTCGGATTCTCACAAGCTTCGGCTTTGAATTGTTGTTTTATACTCGGTTCTTGACTAGCAGAAACTTTGGCTGATAAGTTAAAAAAGTTATGGTACTCTGACGAACTGGAACGAGTGGGCGAACGGACTCCAGGACCTTACAATAGTTACCTGCTGTACTGCGGAACACTAAAAAATGTTGACCACGTCTGTCATGATTTTAGGTAACGATCTCATTGATGGAACTGTCATTGAATCATCATCACCAGCCGTAAGCCGTCCACTCCTGGAATTCGGCCTCCCCCATGAAGGGGGGTTTTGACATAATACACCATGCTTGACAGGCGTCTGCCGATCGCAGTATATTATGATGTTGATAGAGGAGAAATCTGCTGTCCATTCTCTGGATATTCCTTTAGCCAGTTCTTACAGCACGGGAAGAGATGGGGCGGTACTATTCTTACCCGGAACTTTACGGTCAACCTCATTCAATGCCTTTACTTTAAAAGCTACTTTATAGGTATTCCCGTGTCTGGAAAAGGTAAATGGACACAAAGCGTTGTCTTCAAAAGAACCGCGTAAACTTCCTATTGCGTAAAGGTTCAGTGCTCCGGTAAAAGTTATAATCGTTTAGTTCCAAAACGCAATAATCGCAAAAATCTAAAAATAGCTAAATTTTTATCCTTTACAAGTCTAATGAAATTGCGCGTGGGTAGATATCATGGTCAGTGGGTATTTGATATCTTATTTTCCGATCTCTGTTATTATAGAAAACCCTATGAGAATAGTAAAGGATGCAAAAATAGAATGGGTACTCAAGAGAAGTAATGTTTGTGTTTTTGCGTGTTTCCGTAGGTATAGACCAATAAGGTAGTAGATAGAGGTCAGTGCGTAGTGTGGCGTAGCTCGAAATGTCTGAAATTCTTTCCTCAATTTGTCCTCGAATTATTTTGCTTCAAATGCGTCCCCTGGGTTCTACGTATTTTCAAGTAGACTACGGTTTTTACAAGAATTGATTTTTTTAAGATTTATGTACCGAATTTTATGTATTGTGCGTAATTTATTGACAACTAGCTGCTGCCCGCGATTTCTCCCACGCGGAGATATTGTATTTTATGGTTTTTATTTATTTTGCGTGGAACCCTAATTCTTTTTCTAAAATAAAAGTAGCCTAAGTTACTACTTATAACATCAGCTATCTGCCAGTGAAAGTCTCGTCAAAATCGGTCCAGCCCTTTCGGAGGTTACCCGGAATAAACATACAGACCGACAAAAAATTTAAAAATGGTTGTTTTTTTATAGGCACCGTACATACTTTCATATGCATTTCGTAAAAAGTTGTTATTTTGACATTACAAACAGACCGGTTTGTCCGGGTAATCTCCGAAACGGCTGGACCGATTTTGACGGGACTTTCACTGGCAGATAGCTGATGTTAAAAGGAGTAACTTGTGCTATTTTTATTTAAGAAATAGAAATAGGATTCCACGCTGAAAAATAAAAACCATGTAGTCCAATATGTCCGCGTGGGTTAAACCCCGGGCAGCAGCTAGTCGATATAAATATCTGACGACTTAAAGTAAATACCACAACCCTGATTAAACCTTCCTGCAGCAAGTTTAATACTGGAGCCGGTGTACTTATTATTTTACGTAGGTATTGATGAGAATCCGGTATCGACCTATTTGGTCTCAGGTAAAAATATTTAATCAGTTGTTGATATGTCAACCACTTAAGAGGACCATAAAAACCACCATTATTAGCGGCGACGCAAGAATCAACTTGGTTCAAGGTATATTTTTAGTATGCAGATAGGGGAGGATAAGCCGTTCAAAAACAAATCCACGCATTTTCCACCTACGTCAAAAGATCTTACCCCGCAGCGTACGCTTCCTTGATAGACTATAATAATGCATAGAAAAGAGGGCCTTCAAAAGGCGCCAAGATTTCTTTCATTTTCCGTACCTTACGTTTCCGTTGAATTATTCAGGGCACCAATAACTAGTTACTTTAAAAGTAAAATTTTAAATTTACTCTCAAAGCGTGTTCGCGTCACATTTGCTTAGAGACGACAGGTTCTCTCACATAGCCTCGGAATTTTAGTTACGGTGTGAGTCACAGGCTGAAGCAATTTTTCAAAAGTTACATAAATAAAAAACACGACTATCCAGTGTCACTCGGGATGATGTATTAAAGATTCTAGCGATACCCCTTACAGCCAAATCTGTTCAGGCATTCAAAAGTTATGACGGAATAAAGAAACTCACATACATACATGCATGAACTCTAAAACATTCATTCTTGTGCAATCTTGTAAAAAGCATTCATTTTTTAGTACTACGGATCGTGTTAGTGGATCCTTTTGAACAGACAAACTGTCTCCATTGATTTCGGTCTATATTTGTTCTCGCCGCCTGATGAAATTGGCTTGAGTAGGTAGCTTCTTTCGCTTCCTCAGACCATCGTGTTGATTACTGTCTCTTAATCTTTTGCTACGCATTATGTGGCCGAAAGACTAGACTAGAATTGACTCCTAATTACACCTACTGAAACCAATCCATAGTCGCTTGTTTTCTTGTTGTTCTTAGCGCTAAAGTTATTTTAAAAGGTACTTCTATACATTGTACGGTTATTTTTTAACGTAAAGGTTTTAAGAAACGCTTTGATATTATCACATGGGCTAGGCGACAAATACGTCGGCGTGTTCTGCGAAAACATCTTATTTAAGCTCAAGTGAGCGTGATGTCTCCAGGATTTTCTTGCTATTCTCTATTCGATATCAAAACTTTTAACTTTCGGTGAATATCCGAAAGGTTTGCCTCTGGATCACTTCCTTAAGCTTTCTTGTTTTAGAATTTGAAATGATCTGATTTTTGAAGTTCAAATGGTAGCGTTTGAATTCATTGATGTTTTACGTTATATCGGTGATTCATTCTAGAATACGATTATAGATACGTAGTTGCCATACCATCCTAAAATGGTTAGTTCACCAATTGGATCCAATCCAATTTGATCCAATCTGTTTTCATTGCATTTATTAATGGCGTGTTGCAGTTCCACCCTGAACTCACGAGACCCTGAGATACGTCCTGACCTGAGACACGTCTCACACCCTGAGACGTATCTCAGGTTACCGAGTGTACTGCACTGAGACGTATCTCAGGTTACCGAGTGTACTGCACTGAGACGTATCTCAGGTTACCGAGTGTACTGCACTGAGACGTATCTCAGGTTACCGAGTGTACTGCACTGAGACGTATCTCAGGTTACCGAGTGTACTGCACTGAGACGCATCTCAGGTTACCGAGTGTACTGCACAAATCATAAATGAAGGCCTAACACTTAAGTGTCTCACCACACTGAATTTTTCCCGAAGTATAAAACTTTACAACTATATACTCTGTTGTTACAGCGCGTATACTTTATAGTAAATACCAACTAAGTTGTTTTCAGCGGTCTGGAGTACCGATAACATCGCTATCATTAAGCTTTATACTCTTGTTTACCGAGTTTTTCGACAGTGCCGCCGGCTACGCGGGATTTTTGGGTACCGTTTTATTATAAAAGTGTCTGTTTGGAGCTTGATGTACAATTTTTGCTCTTTAACATATTTGGTTTAGAGATGGATCTTATAAACGTAATCAGTGATTGTCATTATTCAATCGGCAGTTTTCATTTATGCCGTAATTAGAAGAAAAAAACCAATAAATACTTTTTATTACATAAAGAAAAAAAATGAGAAATCTATACTCTTCAACTAGAGGTTTGTCAATTTGACCTCTACGATTTTCAATAATGGGGGCCATGACACCCACGACCCCCCCCCCCCCCCCTTGTACCACTACTGAAACCCTGGTTTGGTCAAACCCTGGTTATGTTGGGACTTAATCGTAGAAGGCAAACCATTGATTTTTTTACCACAGAACACTTCACAAGGTATTGTTTAGCGTACTTAACCGTCCTTATTTTCCTCGGTACACCCTTAATTGTGTCATTACTTATTTCTCCCCTTTTGTCAAGGTAATAAAGTTTGTTTCAGTGGACAAGTCTGATTTTATTGTTTGGGGTGAAGAAAGGTCCTGGAACTATTTCCATCTTATTGTTTTTATGACGGCCGTGGCCTACTCTAATAGTTTTGGCATGGATTGTTTACAAATGCTACAAAAATTCCGAACTTCTGATATTTTATTACTATTTTCATGTCTAGGTTAATAACTACCATGGCTTATGTAGTTTTTATTCCCTTGATTAGGAAATAAGCCGTGGTTCTTATATTTCCTGACTCTCGAACTAATTTTAAATTTCGTAAATACATAGTCAGTGCAATTACTAGGCTTAATAGAAGTCTCAGGGTTATGAACCCAATGCGGTGCTGTGCAGGCCTTGTGTTTCAAAGTCCTGAGTGGTACTGAAATTGTTATGGGCTGCCATTGTGCTTACAATCAGGCAAACAACCCGCTCGTCTTGTTATCCAGTGGTATACAAATATTTATAATGTAAATAAACTAAACTAAAGGTATACTTAACTAACTTTTAGTAACCTCTGTTTTGCTTAGGCTAAGCGGCTAAACACAAAATTATTTTTATTATAAGCATTTAGAATAACATCAGAGTTTAATTCCGAGACATCATAATATTATCACTTTAATTAATAGATGAGTCTTACAAAAGTTACATATAAAAACACGACTGCCGTAGCCAATCTCTGGATGATGTAAGGATTCGAACGGTACCCCGAATCTGTTCAGGCATTTACAAGTTATAGTGGAATAAAGAAACTCACATACATACATGAACCCTACCACATATACACTCCTTTTTTGTGCAGTCGTAAGTAAGTACCTAGTTATGTGACCACTAATGGCGTTTATAACTGAAGGCTTCAGAGCTTCAAAAGGACCGTTAATCCGTCATTCCCGGTAGTTATCGCAGACAAAAGTCGTTGAGCAATTCCGGAAACCTTAACGGAGCTAAAATCTCCGGCTGGCCCAAATAAGTAAGGATCTATTCACATTCTACCCATATAATGATCCTCCATTCATAAAATCTCATTCGCGTCCCACAATTTAAAGTCCACCTGCCCACAATTCACACTAACACTAAACTGGCCTAACTTTCAAAGAGCTCATACGTCCACATGAGGACCCCAAAGTCAGGTAACAGCCCCAGCGATGCAAAAACGACACCCCACTTGAATTTTAAGCGACGACTAAGTGTGAAGTAATGCCAATTTTTACGAGACAGCCCTGAGTGGAATATGTGATGAGGCAACCCTAAAAGAGTTATGGGTAACTCGTTTTGGGAGTAAGTGGAAGGATTAAGTTGTTTACGTAAGTTTTTTTTTAAAAGATAATGGTTTGATTTACTTAGACGCATGGTTTTAAAACCAGATTTGATGTTGATTAAAGTGGTCATAAAAGAAGTTTCTTTCTTTCTTAAAGTTGAGAACGTTTGACTCGCGTGCTCTTTTAGTGATATTTAGAGAGAATTAGATAAAATTCAATCAAGTTAATTTATTGAGAAGTTCGTTTTCCACCACTCAACCACCATTTCAATAATAATCTTAAAAAAATATATTTTTTTTTGTGTCATTTGTAACGAGACGAGCTGGTCGGTTACCTAATGGTAAGCATAACGCCGGCCCATAACAATTGCAGTGCCACTCAGAACTTTGAAACACAAAGGCCTGCGCGGCACTACAGTGCGCTCGTTATCCTGAGACATTAGGTATTAAGTCTCATAAGCCCAGTAATTTCACTGGCTACTTTGCTCATCAGACCGGAACACAGTAATGCTTGCACATTACTGCTTGGCGGTAGACTTCACGAGCAAAGCGGTGGTACTAACCCAGACCGACACTCGCAGAAGAGTTAGTTCTCCCACTAACAAAACATATGTTTAGAACATTCTAACCTATATCTGTGCACTAATTTAATTGACTTGTAAATGTTTGTACGCCTATGCAGGCAGAATATTATTGGTCAGAAGCCTGTTATAAAATACATATCTGCAATTAGTTTCCACGCTTTATTGCAAATAGATGATTTCATTTTAACAAAACCAAGCGATCAACAGAATGTGAACGGTCAACAATAATCATTCGATTTCCCAGAACATTTTTACTGCCCTTATGACTTTTTTAATAAACGTTCTTGAAACCCCACTGGGATGAAGTCACAAAATCCTTAAAATTAGTCACCACCCCAAAGCCACGTTTTAATAAAACCGTGTTACTTGTTAACGTGGAAATAAACGGGCAATTCGCGAAAATACGGGGCGAGAATGTTTTAATTTTGCAAAGATTGTTATCTCGTCCCTGTCCGTTATTCTTTGTCTTCATTATTTATTCGAGATTTTTAATTAAAATAGTTCTAAGAGGTCGCAGGAACAAACCTTAGGTGCAATTAGGGTTGTCACATGTAAAATAAACCAAGGTTTACATTTTAATACAAGACTTCAGTATATTTGATTTGCGGGATCTGATTCAAAATTCTGTTGCACAATTTGACCCTCAAATTGTAACATACAAAATACCCATTCATTGAAGTTAAATAAATGCTTGTAACAATTTCTCTCTAAGCTGCAAACCAATGGTAGGCGAAGTAACATACGAAATATGTTCATTCCTAATGGCGCGTTTACATAAGGTCGGCCAGCGAATGCGTCTGCCGTATTAGGTTTAACCAAATTCGTTAACTGAATTGGCATGTTTACATTAGGTCCTTGACCGTCGTCCGCATTCGGTTTCGGCTCCCCGACCGACCTCAATTATGCGCATCTTAGTTATGACCGAATACGGTCAACGTATACAATATTTAGTGCAGCCGCAAATTAGGCCGCCGGGGCGCGTAAGGATAGCATACCAAGCCTAAAGACACCACTTAGCCATACACCCGCGTTCACCAAGCCTATGGATTAAAACGATTTTAGGCTTGGGACAGCCGCCCCACAGACCAGTAAGCCCTTTCTGTTCTCTCTCTTTTGTAGCTACAAGTGGCTTCGACTGGAAGCCGTGCCCAGCCACTGTTGGTCTAGTGGCTGCGTCAAGTGGCCGCGTTCGGTGACCAAATGTGCGGACACGCTTATACTACTGGGCCACTGCAAACGGTCTGCGATCGAAACGGCTGCAGTCAGAATACGGCCAAATAGATCTAATGTAAACGCGTCATTAATCTTCTCTAGATGAGTGTGTCGGTATATCTCAGTAGCAAAAACATGTAATCGCACGTTTAAGGCGATTCAATTGTTCAAAAATTTTAGTTATAATTTGTCTCTTTTTTATGAGATTAAGAACATGAGACAAAGATGAAAAATACATTTTAGAAATATTCTACAATGCTTACGAGCGTTTATACCACCTGACAACCTTAGGTGCAGGAAATTTTAAAGTTGGCGTAAACAAAGTAAAGATTAATTACTGGGGGATCGCTTTTGTTTCTGTCGAAGTTTAACGCGGCACTCGTTTTGTGTTGATGTAATGACCGGGAACAGATCTGTGGAAGCTTCGGCCTCTTAAATCCAATGTTTCTGAATTGGGTACTATTCTGCCATGCTATCTATTGTGAGACTTGCTAGGGAATTATCGGATTGAAAGTAATGATTATCTTGCAGACGGTAGATGAGTAACACTTTTCTTCTACTCAAGCGCGGAGACCAGTCAGAGTCCGATAATGGCAGCTTAAGGTGCCCCTTCCCGGCCCGCCTAAGTTTTGCGCCAAAATGGCCTAAAGGCTTATTGGTTCATCGAAGAAAAATAGGCACTACGAAAAAAAAGAGACAACGCCAGAGCCTTCGGTTGGCATTCTGCAAATTTTGAAATAATTTCCAAAAAAAATTTCCGAAGACAAGTAGTGAATACACAAGATACCTTTGTTCAAAACACCCAAAGAAAAAAATTGATACAACACTATAATTACGTACGAGCGTTTGTATAGAAAGTATTGCGGGTTGGGACTTCTTAACTGAAGTCTTTGTGCAACCAAAATAATTCTGACACCAAGGTTGGCCACTCGCCCATATAAGAGAATGGAGGAATGAACAAACATAACCAACAACTTGGCAACGTTCGTACGCAACGACGTTGCTATGGCATCTGAATTATTAAGAACGGCGTGCCACCTTGAAAACTTGGCTCTCCAGGGATTAATACTGTTCAACAAGCAAACTTTGCGAAGGGAGGTGACAGAAGTTACGTTTAGTTGAATTCTTTATTAAGTTATTGTGTGACGGAATTGTTCTACTTTGATGCTTGGTTTTAGGGAATATTTAATTTTCATTCTATTATATTAATTAACTAGCTGCTGCCCGCGGTATCACCAGCGCGGAGAGGTTGGATTTATATTACAATTAACGCTTACACACTCTTACCCCCGCACTAGGATTCCCTGTGTCGCAGGTGGCATGGACATACACAGATACACATCACAAACATCCAAGACCCGAGAACAAACTTTATGTTTACACAAAATCTGCCCCGGCCGGGAATCGAACCCGGGACCCCTCGCCTTGCAGGCAGGGTTACTACCAACTTAGCTACGGAGCCGTCAAATTTCATGGTTTTTACTTTTTTGCGCTGAACCCTAATTCTTTTTCTAAAATAAAAGTCACCTAAGTTACTCATTATAACATCAGCTATCTGCCAGTGAAACTCCCGTCAAAATCGGCCAAACCGTTTTGGAGATTAGCCGGAACAAGCAGACAGAGCGACAGACAAAAATTTTAAAAAATTGTTGTTTTTTTACTGTTTCCGTATATACTTTCATATGCATTTAGTAAAAAGCTGTTTGCTTGTTTGATTTTGATATTACAAACAGACGCTTCAATTTTATTTATTTGTATAGAATTACAAATCAGAGCGCCTGGTTGATGGGATTGTTGAAAATGTGGGTACTTATCTGGCTCCACGAATCAGCAGCATTGACTCGTTGAATCGCAATTCAATGAGGCAATGCCACCAGCATGATCAGTACGCTGCCAACTGTTAGTCGTAGGTATCAGAAACCATAAATAATATTATGTACAATGTAGATTTGTGAGTGTAGTGGCAACTTTATGTGGTAAAATATCAGGTTCTCTCTCGTTGCCTATGGACGTGCTACGTTGTAAAAGCCTACAGAAATACAGTTTCAAGTAAATTTAGTGAGTTTCAATCGCTAATACCTCATCAGTAGGCTTATTTTTTTAAAACGTTTACTTTTAAATATCGAGCAAAGCTCGGTCACCCATGTATGTATGTATATTTTGTATATACTACAAAGAACTCCAATATACCGTTCTGAGCCCACTTTACAACAATACAACTTTAGCCGAACTGTACATAAAAGTTCAGCAGTAAAGTAGGATCGGCTTCGAGCACTTTAGAATCTCAGCGTGTACATTATGGAACTTTATCGCTTTTTGAATCAGCTGGGTATGAAACTAAAATATAGTCTTAGTTAGGAGTTAGCGCTGTATTTGAAAATCTATACAACTACATAAAATTGAAGTCTCTGTTTGTCAAAATAACAGCTTTTTACCAAATGCATACGAAAGTATATACGGTACATATAACAAAACAACCATTTTTTTAATTTTTGCCTGTCTGTCTGTTTGTTCCGGGTAATCTCCAAAACGGATGTGCCGATTTTGACGGGAATTTCACTGACAGATAGCTGATGTTATAAGGAAAAACTTAGGCTACTTTTATTTTAGAAAAAGAATTAGGGTTCCACGCAAAAAAATAAAAAACCTGAAATCCAATATCTCCGCGTGAGTGAAACCGCGGGAAGCAGCTAGTTATTAAATACGAATAATGTTTATAGCTTATTAGACAGGGTTGTAAGCGGACGGAAGAATCCTAATCTTAAAGGTACTAAACGTTCACGCAAGTCTGAAAAACGAGTCGATTGCGCAGGAGTTGAAATCTGTAACCTTCCTATGAGCATAAGTGATTCACCTAGTCAAAACACGTTAACGAGTAAGCTCAAGAAATTGCTGCTCAACAAAGCCTAATTATTACAGTGTCGAAATTGGTTAGGACAAGTAGACGGTTCCGCAGCTAAGTTGGTAGTAACCCTGCCTGCAAAGCGAGGGGTCCCGGGTTCTCGATTCCCGGCCGGGAAAGATTTTGTGTAAGCATAAAGTTTGTTCTCGGGTCTTGGATGTTTGTGATGTGTATCTGTGTGCATCTGTGCCACACACAGGGAATCCTAGTGTGGGGTATGAGTTGTAAGAGTTTAAAAAAAGTACCTTCTCGGTGAATGTCGATTAGAAGATGTTTCTTCTATTACAAGAAAGGGCGAATCAATAGACACTTCGCTCCGTAATCCCCATAGTTCAATTTAATATCAATGGCCGATAACACTTATAGGGCATTAGCTTTCAGGTAAGAAGCTGCCAATATTTGAAGTACAGTCTATTATCTAGAGATGGGTCATAAGTGGGGTGACAATATCGATATCAGTGAAAATTGGGTACCTACATTTCCTAGTCCGACGGTGCCAAGGTGAATTTTCATTTCAATTCATAATTTATTTATAAGATTTTTCTTTCACGTCATTTATACATACAAATAAATAAAATTGGAGTTCTGTTTGTAACATCAAAATAACAGCTTTTTACTAAATGCATACGAAAGTACAACCATTTTTAAACACCATTTTTGTACAACCTACAAAACAACCATTTTTAAATTTTTTGTCTGTCTATCTGTCTGTCTGTTTGTTCCGGGTAATCTCAGAAACGGCTGGACCGATTTTGATGGGGCTTTCACTGGCAGATAGCTGATGTTACAAGGAGTAACTTAGGCTACTTTTATTCTAGAAAAAATAATAGGGTTCCGCGCAAAAAAATAAAAACCATGAAATCCAATATCTCCGCACGAGTGAAAACCGCGGGTGGAAGCTAGTTAATCTATAAACAAATCATTTTTTTATCGTTCAGGTAGGTAATGGTCATGAACGGTGGTGAATCGGGGCAAGCTTGAAAACGATTAATTCTTATGCATTCTCTCAGACGCTTTCTCTCAGACGCATTCTCCCAGAAGAATAAGTCCTACTATTCGGCCTAATGCTAAGCAATCCAAAGGTATTCCAAATTGATAAGAATATCTATTTCTTTACTTAACTTATGGTGACATCAACCATAACTCCAGTCAAACTGCCCATAAGCGATGCCTTAAGGAAAAACGCGTTGAAGCGGTTTTTTATCTATCCAAGCTCGTGATATGATCTGGAAGAGTTTTTCATTCAGTTTAGAAATTGTTCGACAGCATCTTGAGCTCAATGGGAGAGCTTTAGAGACTTATTATTAGACTTAAGACGATGGGATTATAGAAAGGCTTTGTTCGGTGGGATGCAAGTTTTTAAATAAAATGCCATGTAGTCTAGTTTTTAATTAGATATATAAAATGTGAGCAAACGCAAATATAAACCGTGTTACCACAAAAAGCCACTTTTAGATGCCTGTTTAGCTAGAGAGTGTCTAAAGATAAACGTCTAAAATGGTTAGAAATGTCATAATAGAATGAAGTTACACAATGGTTAGACACTACATAAATCAGTATTTGTGGTTACTCATATATAAACACATGATTAAGTCATGACTTTACAAGATTCTGGTCCATTTTTAAATAATATTTTATTAATAAATCTTTTCTATAAACACTTGGCTATACTATTGTATCTTTTTACTTGTAAAATGTATGAAATCGCAGATTTGTGCGGTGAAAAACAGGACTTTTTCGGGCATTTTGTTTTAGTTTTGTTTTAGTTTAAGTTGAACTGCCGGAATACATCGATAAATACTTGATTTTCACTCAGCATGGTAAGTACTATAAAATGTTCTACAAATGTGTTTTCTCTCAGTGTTTTCCTTCAAAAAAAGTCGCATTATAAGAATCAAACCCCCTTCTTTTCAGATTAGCGGGCGACTATATTACCGCTGAGCGCCTTGTCCTGATTTTGATGGTGATTGTAAAAAAAATTGCACCAAAATTTTTTTTTCAAACGTATATACGATTGAGCAAACAAAGACATTGAGCTATTATCGCCATCCATTTAAATTTTAACCTTAAAAACATGGTTCATTCAATTTAAAAAAACAACACAAACGATTTCTATATAACTCTGATTTATTTTGTGAAGCACAAAGCGACCTAACAACGTTCCTTGTTATTCTTTAATTTCTCTTCAAACGAGACACGCCTGCACGTACAGAACTGCTTCTGACACAAAATCAATTTAAATTAAAAACGTTATGCGAAAACAATCAAGCTCCAAGAACAAAGTAAATTGAAATATAAGAACAAACAAGGAATGGCCCGCAAATTCGCAGAGCATTCGAAATGAGATGTGGAGTTAGAGTGAATTTACACTGTGTTTAGAAACGTTTGTGTTTACACTAGCTTCTTCCCGCGGTTTCACCCGCGTTCCCACAGGAACCGTGCATTTTCCCGGATAAATAAGAATCACATATAAGTCCTTCCCGTATCGTCATTCCTAGTTAAAATCTAGTTGGGTCTTGCTAGGTTCCAATCTATGCTAAAACAAAAATAAGAAAGAACCACAGACATGATACTTATTTTTATATCCCGCTCAAATATCTTTGCCCTTATCTTTTACAATAAAATCTGAAAAAGATTCTTCATAATATGATAGACATTGAAAAAATGAAAACGAGATGCCTAAAGATAAAATTAGAAAATGTAGTAAATTCATTTTAATGTAATTTGTTTACAGTATATACCAATATAGGTAATAGATTTAATGTGAAATAATATTGAACGTATTAAACACTTAAATAAACAAAAATCTATTCTAATATTATTACAATATTGTTGAAATAAAAAACAGCATCTAAAATCACAAGTGTAATGGTGCCTTTAGAGAGAGGGGCGACCGTTTTTTAATTAACATTTTGCTTTAAACTTGAGATATCTTTTAAGTCACGGCCTTACTCATGGGACGAAAGAATAAAAAAGAATTCTCACGGTTTTACTTAAGCTGTAAAAAAATTAAATTGTGCTCAGTTTCAAGTGGCCGCAGTGCAAAACGAAAGCGTTGCACTTGTACAATAAGTTGGTATAAGTCGGTAGCTTAAGTATTTTCTATAACTGAAAACGTATTTATCAGGAAGTATAATAAAGATCTATTTTATCTGACAAGGTAATGAGATGAACAGGTGGTTTGCCTGATGATAAGGTACCTATACCAATTGTAGTGTTACCTTGAACGTAGTATTATTTTCTGTGCCTGAAATTTGAAACACAAAAGTTTGTGCTTACTTTAGTACGCTTGTTAGTCTAATAAGGGCCGATCTTTCAATAGCCAGATAACGTCCTGTTAGATAATTCCCTGAGTCGTCACAGCCAAACTAAATCTGTGGTGAAGACTGCTACGTTTTAAATTACAAATAGTTTCCATTCTAAAGAAATAATCCTTATTTAGCTAAAGGTCCATTAATTTCGAACTGAAAGACCCGTAAAAACACTAATCAGATAATGGAGCAGTTAAATTTATCTATTGAATTGCAGTTCGTTAATGTGCAATTGAAAGATCGGCCCTAAGTCTCATTATGATCTATATCTACAACTTTTACTGACTTCTTTGCTCATCAAATGCTCACACAGTAGAATACACAGTACAATTTATAGGCTTCTAACGTGTTTACACCACCTACAGCAGCTACACTGGATAGTACAGGCTATCCAAAGCCCAAAGCTGTGCTCCGTTTTGTCAAGGAGTTAGGATGGCTTGGATAAATACAAGCAGAGGGAATTGCACACTCCGAACGGGAAGTTAGTGTAGGCTTTACCGCCCCCATATTGAATAAAACTGCACGCACTGCTTAGCTGCAGCAGACTACACAAGCGAAACGGTGGTACCCACCCAGGTATTTTTATACTATTTGATAAAGAGACGAGCCGGTCGTTTGCCTGATGGTAAGAATAACGCCGATCCAAAATAAGTACAGTGCCACTTAGAACTTTGAACCACAAATATCTGCGCGGTTCTGCAGTGCGCTTGCGTCATAAACCCACTGAGCTTGTGTCATAAGCTCAGTAATTTCATTGACTACTTTGCTCATCAAACCGCTGAAATGTAATGCTTGCACATTACTGCTTGGCGGCAGATTTCACGAGCAAAGCGGTGGTACCGACCCAGAGGGACAGTAGCAAATATTTAGTCCTACTACCTAGTAAAGTCTCGGAGAAGAGTAAGTCCAAAACCAGTTAAAATGTATTTTAACTATGGCAAAAATTGGTCCAAATATTTGTTGTAAACATCGAGCGGCAATGATTGAGAGCTTAAACATTAACAGCACGGGGGTTTTTGTTAGTAATTATTTATCCTCACTTACCTTTAACAAGCTAGAATATTGAACAATCAATTTTATACAAACCAACAATACATTTTAGTCGCCAAAAATCCGGCAAACAAAGACCCATTGAAAATCGAGAGCGGGGAAGTAACAAATGTCCTACAAAAAGGCGTGGTATAAAGGGACGGCTATATTAATGAGGAGAATGGCTGGTCATTAAGATCAGTTAACAGGATTCACGGTGTCACTGCGGAGTGTTTGTGACGGAATGAATTTTCTTTCCCGTTTAACTTCCCTTGAGATTTATTGGCTGGTGTTTTAGAAACACTGGCGCTATTTCGAAGGGGCTTTTTACTTCGTAACTTACCTTCGTATCGTTAAATGCAAACTCCACTAAGTGCTACTCGAGACTTTCTGCTTTACGCTAGATTTAGAGTACCATACTACTATAGGTACACTCACTATATACACACTAGTGTCTAGGTGTGCACACAGGTATCTCTAATTGTGACAATTATTATGACACTATGAGTGTCGCTACAGCGGCTATGTGATGCGTTGATTACACCTAACGAGTACAGTGGTGAGTCAGTAAACGAGCTCTCGGCCGAGAGAGTCGCCGAACCGAGAGGATGTTCACACGTATTTACTATAGTGGCGAGTCAGTTCAGTTTTGATCACGCTTCGTCTGCAATGGATCGCAAAAAAAAGGAATTTAAACGAGTTTTCAACCGGCTGTTACCAGATATTATTAACGAATTGTGCGATTTATTAGAAGATGAAGACCGAAGAATTTGGACCAGAACATGGATGTTAAGGCGAACTGCCCTTGGAGCCACAAACACCCTTTTTAATGAATTGCAGTCAGAAGATTCCAAAGAATTCAAGGCACTTTTGAGAATGACTGTAGAACGTTTTGAGACATTACTGGAGAACATAACATTATTTATTCCAGCTCCCGATTTCTTTGAGTCTTCAATTTTTTTTAATTCTTGGCTATAAGTTTATCTTAAATTTTTGATTTTGTTTTTCACCTCTGTGACTCCAAAGTCTTTGATGTTCATCTCATTTACTATTGCAATTAGTGCTGATGCGAGTGGCCGAGTGACAAGCGAGTGCGTGTTCATGCCTGCCGAGCGGGATGTCAAGTCGCTGCGAGGGCAGAAGAATGAAGTGGGGAGGTGGGTACTCGGCCTAGTGAACAGATTGGGATTCTAGTGACTCTCTCGCCTCTCTGCTCGGCCGAGCACTCGGCCGATCACTCGTTAAAGTGTTTATACCAACCGAGCACTCGGCCGAGGACACTGACTCGCCACTGTACTCGTTAGGTGTAATCAACGCATGAGCACGTTGTCCTGAACACGCCAAGTGTCTCTAGTGAAATATAAAGAAATTTATGTCGCAATTTTTGACATGGTCTAAACTTAGCTGATCACCCAAACGACTCTTTAGTCTCGTGACCGTATAGTAAAAACAAGTTCATCGAAAGTTATATATAACTAGCTGTGCCCCACGGCTATGCCCAGGTAGCCTAAGTTATTCCTTGTAACATCAGCTATCTGCCAGTGAAAGTCCTGTCAAAATCGGTCCAGCCGTTTCGGAGATTACCCGGAACAAGACAGACAGACACAAAAATTTCAAAAATGTTTGTTTCGTTAATGGTACCGTATATACTTTCATAATATGTATTTAGTAAAAAGCTGTTAATTTGATATTACAAACAGACACTTCAAATTTATTTAGTTGTATAGAGTACAGATTTATATTTTCCACCTACAAATATTGACAACCAAAGAGACACTACAACTAAACTTCAAATACAATTTCTCCATCTTCCCGTTTCATATCACAATTCTCTAAAGGAAGGTCCCGAGCAATACGCAATCATCACATACCTACAGCCACCCTTATCCTTATTTATCCCTCGTAATCCTTGAAGATACGTCGTGTTTATCATACGTGTTAATACTCTAGTGCGATGAGATTATTTTCTTCACCTTTGTCTCTAATTAATCATGTCTCGTCTGTCCGTTTCGGATATTATTCCGTGTTGCCAGACATGTAATAATAATTTGTGGCCAAATTGCCACCACTTATAAGGAAGACATAATATTGTGCAGCTCTTCGTTTTTAAAGGGATGTGGGCAGAATTTCTAATCTACGCACGTGAATGTTAAATTATCCTAAGAGACACTACTAGACGCAAAATGCAGTTCAGTTTGAAACGTACTAGGGTACTAAGTGCTACCACTCCTACGAGTAACACTTCTGCAAGTATCCGTCTGGTACCACCGCTTTACTCGTGAAGTCTTGATGAGCAGGGTAGCCAGTGAAATTACGCTTTTAACCTTTCTTAGCTAGCACCTAAAAACGTAAGGAACATAAATGCAACCTTGTTAACATTAGAGTTGGGTACGGAATATTACATGTGACTGCAACCCTAGAGGTCTACTCCCATAATCAATAATGATATATAAACGACACTGCTCCGAATATATTGAACTAACAGCGAGGCCACGACACTGCGGTGCGACAACGCATCGCAAAAACGATGCCCGACCACATTGCGATGCGTTGATGCCAAGTAAAAATGCGACAAAACTGACTATTCGATGAGTCACCGTCTCGGAAATTTCTACGATTTGTGGTGCGACGTACTTAGAATTTTACGATGCGTCGCCTCAGCACAATGTTCTGAGCTTGCTTAAATAAAAAATGTTACATAAAATACTTTTTTCATTGTCAAATTAATATTATTCCCCGATCCCGATCCCGGATACGACAGTTAAATCAATGAACAGAGTAGGATACGACACGAATAGTGCAACGACATATCGTTTATCGATTTGAGTAGACCTCCCTATCCTATCACATCCCTATCCTAACACATACCGCTCAAATAGATGCGACCCAGAGCTGTCCTCACTCCGGACAAATTGCAAGTGTCAGCGGTTCTCGCTCAGCGTTAATCCAGTGATCTGATGACTTCCGCTCGTTCGATATTCGGATGCACTCCCGAGGCGCACCGAATCGATGTGAAATCAACTCGCTTTCACGAGATACGGTCACAAAGGGCAGGAAGTGTAATCGAGTCATTGGTGGCTTGCGTGTCCTGGCAGTTTTATATCTTCTAGTCACCCTACTGCGTTTGAGGAAACAAAATATATTTCGTTGTTTTGAGTTTCTGTTTCTTCTGTGCTAATTAAAAAAGGAAGATTTAAAAAACAATTGCTTGCAATAATTTACCTACAGACACATAAATGAACATGAATATAACAGAAGAACAGTTCGGATTCAAATTCCAAAATTCTTTCTTCATTTGGACCCCCAGGTGAGACTCAGGAATCTCATGAAAGTATCCAACCATAAATCGATCTAAAAACAGTATTAGCAAAGCCGCTACCAAATTCGTATTCAAAAACATATTTCGTGTACGATCTAACCTAAGATTATAATTATTCTGTGATCTATATTTATGTTCAAAATGTTCATCCATAGGTTTACCGTTTTTCAAATGAGTACCTACGCATAGCACACAACAAAGATAAGAATACACAAAATGTTACTGGAATGAGTGAAAAAAAAAAGAAAAAAAGAATTGTCACAAAATGGCTCCAGCTCACCATAATGTTTGGTATTTATGGTCAAGAGTCGAACCATCGATCTAAAGATCGGTAGTCATCCCATCAGAGGCGTATTTCACATCAATGTCTTTATTTTGGTAAGACTTCAATCCATAATACTATTTCTCTATGTGCTTGCTCGACTGGACTACAATATCTAGGTCAATATTGGAACCGAACTGACCCTGTATTTTCTGGATCAAATAATCTCCGTCATAACAGAGATGTAAAGACCTCCGCATAGTCATATACTTTTGTAGCGGCGATTGCCCTAAAGGGGAAAATAAATTTGTTTTTAATTTTTAGTCAGGGTTTTTTCTTCTATTTATCTGTTCAGCAGCCAGTGATAAGATCATAATAGATGCATTAAATACGCATGATGAAAGCGTCGTGTAAGTGTCGTGATTGTAGGACACTTAATGTTGCGTCCTCGCGCAACACGACGAAAAATCATCATCGTGTATGTCCCGTACTAATTAATCATCATCATCATCAGTCAGAAATTTTTCAATGCTGACAGAGGCCTCTTGGATCGGCTACTCGTCTCTTGAATCCAACGGCTCCCCGCGGTTTTGACCAGGTCATCAGTCCATCTTAAGAGATCTGTGATCCATCTAGTACTAAATCACAATCGATTTATTCTATTTTTTATTTTAGTCGTGGAAGCACTCATCCTTTTTACACGACTATACAAAAATGAGTGTACTTAATGTTTTTAGTGTTCAAGTATGTTTGTATGTATGTATGTGAGTTTCTTTATTCCATCATAATTTTTAAATTCCTAAAGAGAATCCTATAATCCTTACATCATCCGGTGTGACACTGGCTAGGGCAGTCGTGTTTTTTATTTAACTTTTATTTAGCGATGCAACGCGCTGGAATTTTAATTGTTTTCGCCAGTAATACCATTGAATGAATCTGCTAGATTCAAATTCTTACTAATCCCTACTTCCCTACTAATATTATAAATGCGAAAGTGTGTTGGTTTGTCCTTCTTTCACGCAGTAACGGAGCAACGGATCGACATGATTTTTGGCATACCTAGAAATAGTTTATGGACCGGAGCGTAACATAAGGCTACTTTTTATCCCGGAAAATGCACGGTTCCTGTGGGAACGAGGGTGAAAACCGCGGGCAGAAGCTAGTATTATATATTTAAACAAGTTCATGAAGCCGGCAGTTGGTAGGTACATAGTGTAACATGGGATATTTCGCCGACAGTGAAAGCCTGACTTGAGGAACCGTCGTGTCGTGCACTATCTGTGCAATCGGAAAATTGCCGAGTATGAAAGTAAAGTTGCGAGCGTGAAGATGCTATAAGTCAGATATAAGTCAGCGATTGTCATTTTCATAAATATGTATGAAGATAGAGACAAATTCCCGGAACAAGACTCGGAATTAATTCTTGGAATAGAGAATGAGGCTAATTTTTTGCGAAATTGACAGTCGATAACTTAATAGGAGATGAAAAGTAATGACATTTGATTGGCATTTTCTTTGGAATTGAGTTTGATAAGATAATATTTTTGGGCTATTTTTAGTATTGTACAAAATAAAAAGGAAATCGGACAAAAATTAAAAAAGGTTACAAATGTGATTATATCTGCAACTGAGTGTAGCGCTCGTAGATTTTATACTTTTTAGAGACGAGCGGGCGGTTGCCTGATGGTAAGCGTAATACCGGCCTATTATTGCAGTGCCAGTGAAATTACTGGGCTTATGAGACTTAATACCTAATGTCTCAGGGTAACGAGCGCACTGCAGTGCCGCGCAGGCCTTTGTGTTTCAAAGTTCTGGGTGGCACTGCAATTGTTATGGGCCGGCATTATGCTTAACATCAGGCAAACGACCAGCTCGTCTCGTTACCAAACAACATTAAAAAAAAAAACAAAAAAAAAGTGCCACTCAGAAATTTGAAACATTAAGACCTGTGGAGCACTGCATTACAATCGTTTAATTTCACTCTCGCATACTCAACGTTTTTTAACCGTGGTAATGGTAAAGTGGTTAGAGTTTTAGTTAAAGTAATAGCACTTCGTATTTAGTAGCTCAAGACTGTAAAAGTCTTTGTGAGTCCAAACACTAGGTTAGGTTATGTTTGAACATTAACACACTGCTAAATAATAGGATTATGTTTTTATATTTAACATTAAAAATGTTTTTTAAAACGTGTAAACTGGACAAAGAAACGGCTTCTAAAGTTAGAGTTTCGGAAATCACAATGATAGTACGTTATGTTGCTCGCCGCAATGCAACGCGTCATATCAAAAACCCCGGGTTGGAATCGTAAGAAAATTAGAGAAAAATTTTTGATACATATAAATGGTAGTTTTTTTACAAAATTACTTTAAAAGGTGTAGGTAAAGCATAAAAGGAACTTATTTGTATTTTCTGTCACCAAAATAAGCATCCAAAATATAATAAAAGACCTTTACTTAGCGCCACATAACTTAAACACCCTACATTATGCTTCGTACTATCTCAACGGTGTGAAACAGAAAGGCGTTTTCGGAAAATTTCGAGGAAAATAGTCCTTATCTCATAGAAGATAAGGAGGTTGTAAAATGTTCTGTGTACGGGAGACGCGGAAATGTACAGTGTGCTTAAAAAACCGCTTTCATTTGTCACCGGCAGATGCAGTCGAATAAGAAGAGGGCCAGAAAAACAGTACAAGTCCTTTGGACTAGCGATTTTCCTTTGAAAATTCAAGGCACTTAAATATTGAGGTATGGAAGGGTAGAGCTAGACCAAAGAAAAGCTGAACTGATTGTGTAAATGTGGCTATTTATGAATTGATACTGCGTGAAGCTGTCAGGCTGACAGGCGAGAGTAGAAAAGAAGACTTACTGCGCCGATTCCAATTAAAATGGGACAAGGGCAAGAAGAAATTGTTGATGATGATGCTAAGCACATTTTTGACTGTACTACTAAGCTATTTCAAGTTAGAGGCAAGTAGTCGATCCAAGTGATGTTCTATAAAGGGGGCCTACATATATTCAGCAGTGGACGTCTTCCGGCCGACGATGGTGAGGTTGTATACTTTAAATGGGCATCTAGAATAATTAAACTTGGATGAGCGCTTTGTTGGGGCCCATGTAAATAAATAATCTTGAATTTGAATATATACAAAGACGCAACGGTCTACCGAAGAATTGTGCCAGTGCAGGTGTGCCTGCGCAGCTAGACCGGAACATGTTATTGGGTTATACGTGCACACTGCACAGGTATGTTCCATATACAATGTGGTCTACCTGCGCAGATACAGCTGCATATCTAGACTCTCCGGCAGACCGTAGCGTATATGGCCAGCTTATATAGAATCAAATATCGTGTTTGAAGAATTAAACGCTATATTCCTAGCCCTACCACAACGCCAGGTGATTGAGCGCTGTCCTTTGGGCCCGGAGGAAAAATTACGTGGTTTTTGCGAGTAACCCACGTAAGTATTATGGACGAAGCGTTTGCATTGCTTTATGTCGACTGTGTGATTTGAATGTGAAGCCATTGCACTGAGTCCACGCAGTGATGTGCGGCTGAGTTTCTGTGAAATTATTAATTTTAATTAATTATTTTTGTAGTGAGAGGAATGGTGCTTTTGAGCGAAAGCTTTCCACCCTCGTTATTTTACTCACACCTACGTATTTTCTACTTCACTTTTGTTAGTGATAGGACTAACTCTTCTGCGAGTGTCCGTCTGGGTTATTACCACCGCTTTGCTCTTGAAGTCTGCCGCCCAGCAGTAGTGTGCAAGCATTACTGTATTTGATGTGGGTTCCGGTTTGATGAGCAGAGTAGCCAGTGAAATTACTGAGCTTATGAGACATAATACCTAATGTCTCAGGGTGACGAGCGTACTGCATTGCCGCGCAGGCCTTTGTGTTTCAAAGTTCTGGGTGGCACTGCAATCGTTATGGGCCGGCGTTTTGCTTACCATCAGTCAAACGACCAGCTCGTCTCGTTACCATATAATATTATAAAAAAAAACTTCAACCCTGTTTTATGTCAGTGTTTACAAGTAAGTACTTCTGCCAATATCCTCGCTAAATCTGAATTGATTGTCGTCAATAACTATACGGGCAAATGTTCTTATAAAGTTCGCTCAATCCCATACATACAGACGTGCAGACGTGAAAGCGTAATTTAATACACTGTTTCTTTATACAAATACCGTTTCTTTATTGACAGCGTGCAATAAAAGGGAATAGACAGAGCTCTTAGCTCCAATATCGAGGTAAATATTTTTAGAAACACCAGGCTTGGGGAGTAGGTAAGCCGACAAGCGAGCCTTAGCTTATTCGGGATAATTCTGGTATAAGATGAATAAAAATACCTTCTAGCGATTGATATAGTTTTTTTTTACTATTGGTTAACGAGACGTTTACCTGATGGTAAATATAACTTAAGTCCATAAAACTCAGTGCCACTCACGCCTAGAAACTCACATTAAGCTATTTTCTCATATTATACCTAAGTGAACCTTACTGAACACTATTAATAAAAAACCTTTTAGAACCAGAGCGGTATTATGAATCAAGATTGCGGACACCTGATACTGGATTTGTGGAGTGTCATGATATATGCTTCGGGTTTCCCTGCGTGATAAAATCCTGAATGAGATCTGCAGGATAACGAAAGTAGCAGAAGTACCTATCTACTCTTAAAAATTAAAAAGACGAAATAGCAACGGGCTTACCACATTGCTCGCAGAACCGACAAAAGGATGGAGACGAAAGGTTCTAGAGTGGCGACCATGAACCGGAAGACGTACCTAGTGTAGGCCTCCCACTAGATGGACCGACTACCTGGTCAAAACCGCGGGCAGCCGTTGCAAGACACAAATAGCCAATACCAACATATTCCAAGCCTAGCATAGTCTTTCAAAAAGCAACAACATTGAATGACAGTAATGATGATGACGATGATGAAATTATTCTACGACGGAACGCGTCAATCTACCATCATCGCGGCCTTCACAAATGATACCCATTGAGAAAAAAAACTGAAAACTGAAGGAAAAAATATAAAAATCACATACAAAAGAGACTCCGGACAAATGCACAGAGATAAGCAAACGGGATTACAAAAAACGGAAAAATAAACAAGTGGTAAGCGTAAACCGTAAATTAAATATTAAGGTTCCGTGAGCATAACGCCAGCCAAATGCAGTGCCACTCAGAACATCAAAAAGAAACACAAAGGCCTGCGCGGCACTTCATTGCGCTTTTTATCCCGAGGCATTGTCTCATAAGCACAGTAATTTCACTGACTTATACTTTGCTCATCAAACCGGAATATAGAAATTTTTGCACATTACCGCTTGTGGACAGGCTACAAGTTGAATCAAAGCCTGTAAAAAGCAAAAATTGTAGTAAATTTAAATTAAATAATCGAATTTTCTACCTTTCATTGCAATTGAGTAAATTAAATAAATTAAAATAGTAAAATTTAACACGGGCCCCTAAACCATTTCATTTCTTTATAGTACAATTTCAGGCCTATCTGTCATTTCGGAATCCGCGAGTCACGCCGCCACCGCGAACACAAAATTATTTGTTGAAAACTCTTTAATTGTAAAGAATTAAATTGCAAAAGTTTAACATAAATAATACAAGTTATTATTCTACAAAAACTCTATTCTGTTTCTGTATAAATTCCTTAAGTGTAAAGCGAGTTTACTGAATTATTTACTAGGTTATCTAAACTCTGAGAGAAGACATCTCAGTAATAGCGCTCATTTCAGTGTCTGACTTCATCATCATTTTATAAATTGTTCTTAGTTATTTGTTTCGTTATTACTATTATTTATATTACGAGTTTAAAGGTCCCTGAAATGTCAAATGTTTCTTACTTGTATTTCACAGAGCAATTTGCTATTTTAGATTCGACTTTTGTTCTTTCATTTCTGGATTCGTTGTTTAACCAATTTCTTTTATTTTATATACCTTCTGCTCGTAGTTTTGCGCGAGTGGAGATTTCCATAGGAACCGAGCATTTATCCGGCAGCTGTAGAAATACAAGTTAATGTACCTAAACCTTTAATGCACGATCTAAAAATACACCCTGTATGAACCTTCATAATTCGGTGAAGAAATAACCTTTACAACATTGATCAAATCACCTTTTTCTTAACAGTACCAAAATAGAAAACAACTTCGTGGTAACACAACTTTTTGTAATTCTCTAAATGATTCTAGAAATCCACTAACCATAATTATTGACATATTCATACATAAGGCTGCGTACAGACCTACCGAGCGAGAGGGAAAGCGAGGGCGAGAGTGGTATAAGGAGTGGTATTTTTTCTCGCTGTTCCTGACCCAAATTGAATCTCTGAACCATTGTGGTAGGTATATAATGTTTTAGTAGTCCACAAAATTACACTCGAGAAACAAAGATGCTGCGATTTCACAAATCTTGGTTACTGTTATACTCATAATAACCACGAAAACACTTTGTCAGCGAAACCAAGCGTAGCCATGCGAGATGCAGCAATTCTCTGTGGCGTTCGCTTGATTTCAGCAAAAACTTTATAGAACTGGTGTTATTGAAAATTAAAATTAAACATGCCTTACTACATGAGTCTCAATATAACGACCATGAAAATTGGTCATGAAATGATTTAACATAAAATTACTCTCAGTTCTATTTTCTAATTGTACAACAGCTTATTCATAAACGTTCCGTAACTTACTTAATTACTAGAAAGTGATTTGTCTCGTTTTCACGCGTAACATCTTCCGTCAACGAGAAGTTGACAGAGCAATTAAAGCATAGATTATCTTATTGATCTTTTATGAATAAGGCTGTATGAGTATAATGTACGTTAAATCATGACTATGTTAAAGACCTACCCTGCATGTATATTTGCACAAAATAAAACATTGGGGTGAATCCTTCTCTCCCTCTCAGCATAATGAATACCTGGCATCAGAGCTTCGTTCTATAAAGATGTCAGAGTCGTTCTTCAAACATTACCCCAAAATATTTGCTTATATCTTTCATCATTGTCATTCCTTCCGTTTCATGTGTAATGGAACGTAAATTATTTGTGATTGATCACTTCCACTGTGCCTAAATAACGAGGTTCCTATTGAATGTTATGATTAACCCCATTTGCTTGAGCGTAATGCACACCAAAGATGTGGTTTACTATTAAGTTAGATATGTACAGTCATGGTAAGAATACCTTTGTCAGTTTCAAATTCTTTCCTTTATCACGTAAGGAAACTTAGTACATTTTGGTGTTAAGCCAGTTAGCAGAGTACTTTATAGAATACTAGTATTTAATGCAGTGATAACAAAGGTTATAAAATAGCATTCACCTTTGATCAAGGTCTAGTTTACGTCAACATAAAATAAAACAAAGTCACATGCATGTTTTTAGCACAGCTTTACGGCCCGCGTATTGTATGTGACGTCACATACGATGAGCAGTTTGTATGGAGCGTTCTCGCGCTCAATAGATACGCCTTACTTTCTCATTTGTGACGTTTCGCTTTCCAGTGTTTTCGATATAGACGTTTAATTTTCATGCGAAAACGAATTGATTGACATCATAAAAATGGAGTCAACATCCCTATTAGCAAACCCTACTTACTTGTGACAAGAAACATACTCCGTCCAAAAGACAACATAACCAAATTATATCACAAATGTTCTCCTAATAAAAACACCCTTAATTCTCCGAGATCCAAGGAAATCAACGTTTTTCCAGCTCCTCAAAAAAACATATAACAGGGGGAATCACAGCGCCATTACGCGCAAAAGATACAAAAGTCTTATTATTTCAGTTTTGCTACATCGTGTCATGACAAACGGCCTTGTTCGCGGAAAAAACACTGCTGGTTTCTTCGTAATTCAATGTTTTAGAGAACCAGAGATGTGTCGTTGATAGACATGTCTTTTAATAAAATTCAATTCAAGTGATTTCGGTGCTCAAGTTCAAGTGATCACGTGTACCTAACAATAGAATAGAATAATATTTATTTTCCAATATACAAAACTGTTAAAGGTTTTATTACTGTGAGCGAAGGACTTTCAACTATAGTATAGACTTCCGTTTCACCGCTATCTCATCACCATCATCATCATCAGCCGGAAGACGTCCACTGCTGAACATAGGCCTCCCCCATAGAACGCCACTTGGACCGGCTACTCGCCTCTTGCATCCAATGGTTCCCCGTGGTTTTGACTAGGTAATCGGTCCACCTAGTGGGGGGCGGCCTACACTACGTCTTCCGGTTCATGGTCGCCACTCGAGAACCTTTCTTCCCCATCGGTTATCGGTTCTGCGAGCGATGTGGCCTGCCCATTGCCATTTCAACTGTGACAACACTGTTTCCTTAGTTACACAAGAATATCTTGTAAAATAGGACGGAATACGACGGCCCACTAAATCTGCCTGCGAAGCGAGGATCGATCCCCAGCCGAAGCAAACTTTGTGTGGTGAACATGAGGTTTGTTCTCGGGTCTTGGGTGTTTGTGTTGTGTATCTGTGTACGTCTAAGCCACTGGCGACACAGGGAATCCTAGTACAGGGCTATGAGTGTATGTTTGTTATAGTCAAATTCTATCATCCTTCCTTGAGAAGCTCACCTGTACTTGTCCTATTTCAGGTTTACCGTGATATCTACAATCGACAACGCTGATGTAAGATAAGAGATAACGATCTGACTCCTACTTACTACTTACCTAACGAAGAAAAGGAAATACTTATCTAATTATACAAAAAAGAAATGAGACAAAAAACACAAACGCAAAAGTTGCATTTTATTTACAAGCACATTTCGGCTTATTTGGAACACGCTATTTATGTTGCTCCAATTCTCCGTTCTGCCCCGTCTCCGACATAATCCATTTTATGTATTTGAGTAATGATATTCTAAGAAACGTCTATAAAACTCTGTTTTCGTACGTGTTACGACCTAATATATCGAGTATGTCAACAGAACACAGTATTGAGAGATCTAGAATATTGGAAACTAGTTTATTTTAGTAAAATAGTTTTTAAAATAGTTTTTGAAGCTTTGATGTTCAGTGATAAAGAACGAAATAAAAGATTTAAAAGTATTTAATTGTAACAAGAACAAAAATATACGCAGCTGCAACAAGGTAAAATTAACATTTTTAAAAACCAGTCGACACTAAAAAAGCCGATTATCTTCAAGCGGCTGAATAATTTTTTTATCAATCATTGCTAAAAATACTCTCAATGAAGTAACCTTTCAAACAAAGAAACTATAGTCATTCAAAATCGGTTTAGAAGCTACGATGCTATACATACATGTAGATACACTAGTACGAACCGGTCCCAACTTATAGTATGTTGTCAAATTTATACCAGTTTTTGCAAATGTTCGTTTGGGTCCATCCAGTCCAACCACCGCTTTTCGCATCTGCCGCCAAGCATAATGAGTTCAAGTTCTGTGTTCCGGTTTGATGAGCAAGGTAGTCATTCAAATTACTGGGCTTGTGAGACTTATTAATATCTAATGTCTCATATGACGAGTGCAAGCCGTAATGTTTCAAATATCTCAGTGGCAACTGGCACTGCATTTAATGTCATAGGCTGGAGTTATGCTTACCATGAGGCAAACGACCCGCTCTCGTTATCCAAGAGTATAAAATTATATTTATTCCTTTTGCCTTACATTAAACGACTGGAAAGGCAATAAACTTTGACAGTTCAATTTAATTCAAAGGTACCCTTGGCACTCATAATTAATAATATAACGTTTTCCCCATTAAATAAGGAAGCAATAAAATGTACAGTGTACACATCCTAATTTATACCGAACCTCCCATGGAAATAAGTCATTCTAAATTTCCATACGAAAAAAATACATTCACTTCCAATGGGAAGTGCGTGGTATTTTCTGGATTTTTTCTAATTCTCTTCTAATCAACTAACTCTGTTTAGGTCAAGTGAAATCTAGGAGTGCCCGGAAGTTCTTATAGTTTTGACGTAAACTGAAATGCATTTTCTTCACTGAAAAATTTCGAATTTCAAAAACTCATAAATCAATTTTTGGTTGACCTGAATTCAGTAGTAGATTGATCCCCTTCGGGATAACATACCAATTTAAAGTTTAAAAGGCTGTATCATAGATAATAACTCCGAGGAATTATTTGTGTTTTGACAGCAATATACCTACTGGTAGGTAAATACGAGTAGATACATTAATAACATCAGTACGTAAAAAAGTGGTAATATGAATAATTTTTATTTCTGCATTTTGGCGTCATTGAGTCAGTTTAAAAATTAGAATTGTGGTACTTTTTTACATTTTTCTTTTTCGATTGATCCGTTTTCGTTTGATCAGTTGATCACATCTATGTTGAAAAGTGTTGATGTGATCTAAGGTGGTAAGCCAAATAGGCCCCCGACTGATGATGACGACAAGCCATGATACCTAATTATAATTTTCAACACACACATGCAAGTAGCATGTGAAAGCGTTTGCAAGTTTAGAACATAGTACGCCCTAAGGAGACAGTGAGGCCAAACTTTAATTAGGTAACTTTAGAGGCGCAAGATTTAGCAATCTGGTACAAGATGTCTCATTATAACGTTAAATTAACACCACGTTCTAATTACACGTGTCATTTCTAGGAAACTGTTCTTATTTGTCCGCCATTCTTATATCAAGTTATGTGCGAATTTATCACACTCACTCTAAAACTGTGAAGGAAAACATCGTGAGGAACGAGACATCTTCACGTGACGTCAACCACGCGGGTCCGATTATGACCCATACTCTCTCTTTCTGAGAAATGGTATCTCAGCAGTGGGAGTGTACAATGATGATACTTATTTATGTAAAAAAATGATAGCAAATTCTGTAAAATTTTAGTTGGTTTTCCTTTAAGCTTAGTTTGGTTTCGTTTTTTAATATACATGTTTCCGCTAGCGTTTGTTCTCAAAAATTACTGTTTTATGATCAATTAATCAATTAATGTGAAAACACAGATTTTTTAGAAGTGGTAGTGACTCTAGTTGACTCGTTCCATAGCCTACACCATCCAGAAGAAAGACAATAAACTCAACAGCGGAATATCTTTATATTGATCAGCCAGTACATCTCGTTTTATAGTAGGTATGTATGAATAAACACACGGTATTTGTATACTATTGGATAACGAGACGAGCTGGTCGTTTGCCTGATGGTAAGCATAACACGGTCAGGCGAGATGTGGTAAATCACTAAAGAAACTATAATTTCTCAGCGGGTTTTTGTAGACCGCATAATATTTTATATTATTCATGATTTAAACTAGATGGTAGGACTAACTCTTCTGTGAGTGTCCATCTGGGTTGGTACCTCCTTTTTTCTCGTAAAATCTGCCACTAAGTAGTAATGTGCAAGCTTTACTGTGTTTCGGTTTGATGAGCAGAGTAGCCGGTGAAATTTTCTGGGCTTAACCTAATGCATCAGGGTAACGAGCGCACTGCAGTGCCACGCAGCTTTCAAAGTTCTGAATGGCACTGCAATTGTCATGAGCCTGCGTTCTGCTTTATACCACTAGGCATACAACCAGCTCGTCTCGTTATCAAATAGTTTAAAAAATAAAAAAATGCCGCAGCCAAAATCATCTCATATACAAAACTAAACTCAGGTTAACTACACGCAAAGTAATTCATTACTCTCTCACTCCCTCAAAACGCTTTATTTTCACATCGATAAGCACTGCGAAGCTCCTTTAATATATAGCACACCCAAAGGACTCTGCCGGTCCAAAGTTTAATTAGGTAAGTTCAGAGGATCTAGGGCAAGGCGAACTCATTATGGCATAAGATAATATGATTTTGATTAAGCAAGGGTAACTCTTTAACGATTATAGTACCGCGGGGTGAAGTACCGAATAAGTTTCAATGTCGCTGGAAATAATGTTTTTGTTGTTTGAGATATTTTGTTGTGTGTATTTTTGTATGTATATTTTAAGCCAAGTGATTAAGACGCTGTATGAAGTAAAACGTCCTGTTTTACATCGCAAAAATTTGCGTTTCCATATTACGTGCAAAAAAAATACAGTGGTATAGCCAAATGTATATAGATAATATCTATCTATAATTTTTTTTTTATTTTACCCAGTTTGGACTAAACCTTCGGCGAGTGTCTGTCTGGGTTGGTACCACCGCTTTGCTCGTGAAGTCTGCCGCCAAACAGTAATTTGATGAGCAGAGTAGCCAGTGAAATTACTGGGCTTATGCAACTTAATATCTAATGTCTCAAGGTAACGAGCGCACTGCGGTGCCGCGCAGGCCTTTGTGTTTCAAAGTTCTGGGTGGCACTGCAATTGTTACTATCAGGCAAACGACTGGCTCGTCTAGTTATCAAAAAGTAAAGAAAAATATAGTAACTTTACAATTAAAGTATATTATTGTTTATAGAACTCCTTGAATTTTATTAAAAGAGACCTATTTATTTAAACACGCTTTTATTTTTCTTACTAAGTCTAAACTTGGAGCCAGCATTTTTGTAAATATTTGTAAGACAATTTTTCTTTTTGGTAAATTTCTATAAGCTCCGATCAATAGGCAAACTTGAAACAATGCGAAAAACAGTATTGAAACTTGTATCAAAAACACAATAGGGAACATATTTGTTTAACCTACTATCCTACTTCCTAATGCCTATTAATATTATAAATGCGAAAGTGTGCTTGTCTGTTTGTTGGTTTGTCCTTCTTTCACGCAGCAACGAAGCAACGGATCGAAATGATTTTTGGCCGGAGAGAAACATAGGCTACATTTTATACCGAGTAATGTACGGTTCCTGTGAGAACGCGGGGGAAATCCGCGGGCAGAAGCTAGTGAAAAATAAAAGCTCTATCTCTAATCTATTTTTAATGATATCTGTTTGATGTGGAAAAAAGAGTTGTCTACACTTAAAATGTTATGTTTGAACGCCATCTCGCCAGATAGCGTGCCGCTATCTCGCTCGCGCTTTTCAACATTTTTGAAGATACACCAGCGAGCTGAAGTGAGTTCTGTGGAAAAGTCACCAGAGTGGAATAGCGCAATAATGCATTGCAATATCTATTCTGAATTAGTAGATAATAATTTGATGAGGGTTGTCATAAAATAAAAAGGATTTGTTGAGTGTTTCGTTACCTTGAGAACGGAGCTGCTGTACACCAAACATGGAAATCGTACTACACGCCCATCACCTGGCAACGCTTTTTTTATTTAAATCGGGCTTAGAAACTATTAAATTTTATTAGCATCATAAGTATTTGTCTTAACTTTCAATACTGTCTCGATAAATAAGCTTCACCTGATCTCTTTTATATTGTTTCTGTAAGGCACTCATCCCGCTGTCTTCGACGGATTAATAAAATGTAAATTTTTTCGACACCGGCCGCTTTTCCGATCAATTTGGTCGGAGTTTCAAGAAAGTGTTGGAAAAATGTTCCTTCGACTTTCATAAAAATCAATTAGTGACTACTTTCTTTGAGGGATTATAAATATGTTTCCTTGCGTACCTAATATATTTTGTTTGCTTTTGATGTTTTTTATTTGAATTCGTGCTTTCTATGTAAACATATTATTTTTACGATTTTTTTTATCTTTTCTGGTGGTTTGACACATTTTAGTACTTATCTAGCTTTCACGCTCAAGATGAAAATCTCCCGCGTCGCACTCAACGGTATACCTTTTTTAGCAGCTGCACTTAAGGGGTGGCTAAACCAAAACGTCTGAAAAAATCCTGTTTTTCTTCGCACCAATCTCCGTTTTCATAGATATTACAAACAAAAAAAATGTAGTAGCATAGCCAAGTGTTCAGAAAAGGCTTATTTATAAAATATTATACTTAAAAACGCAAAGTAAAGCCCCGAAAAATTTATCAAACAATTATCAAATTATTTGCAACAAAAAAAAAGGAAATTGAATCATCTACAGACAGTAAAAATTTGAAAATTGTATGGTGTCCCCTTTTCTTAATTAAATAAAAACTACGAAATAACTTCCAATTAAAAGCAAACGCATCGCAGAATAATACCTAAAGCAGCGTCTTAAGAGCTAGTTCACATTCCCTAGGTACCTATCGCAAAATTAGCATATTATTCTAAGCGGAAGCCTATGTTCAGCAGCAGATGCCCTCCGGCTGATGACCTCACCGTAGCTTTATAACTACGGTGAGGTTTTTACTCTTATGAGCTAAAACGAAAAATTTACCGTGTTACCACAAAAACAACTTTCAGACACCTGTTTAGCTAAACAGTGTCTAAAAGATAAACACCATAAACACAACTTTCACTTTCACTGCTCTCCTAGTAAAATATGAAACTAACCACAGAGAGATCTTATCCCACATTCTCTACGGAGTTTTGGCGGGAATGCGAAAACGTGCTGTTGTTGATTTTGTGTTATTTACTAAAACCTATGTTATATGGTGGATTATTAACCATTAAGTGTTCGTAAACGTGCATGAGTGAAAAGCAAATAGTACAAAGACGAAAAACGTGTGTTTTCGTATTCTATCCAAAACTCCATAGAAGCATTCAGTGAAGTACCCACCGCATTACTGAAGCGTCACTTCGACTCGACCGCGCCTATACTAAACATTAACGTGACTTTCATGCACCAAAACTAGAGATTTATTATAACTTGATACTGGATAAATACGCAAATCGCGTGGAGCCATAAACAAAATAAACATTATCTACCAACGTTTCAATAGCAGACGCTAATCATACCCTTTTCCTAAATCTCTTCACTCTTTTTTGAAGCCGTTTTTTAATCTTTAACTGGTACACATGGGTAGACAGACTGAGCGAAAGCAGTGGGGTTCCGTTTGGACCCTTTAAATTATGGAACCCTAAGGCAGTGTTGTCTAATTATGACAACTTGATCAAAGGACTCTATTGCTGTAGGAGACAAACAGAATTACTATATGTCATCTAACATTTAGGTGAATTTTGATAGAATTCAAATAATTAGGCGCATACAATACATGCTTTTGAATATTCTGACAACTTTAAATAAAATAAAATTTAAGATGAAATAATTTTGTTTTTTATTTTAGAGGCTAATAAAGCTTATTTATCGAGAATATTATATTAAATTCAAGTCACAAGTTTTTGTAGGTATTATACCTGTAATTAATTATACGTCTTTACTCTATACTTTTTTTACCTTCACTTGATTCTGACCGTTTAAAAATACATGACGTAACAACAAGGAAAATTAGCTTGAGAAGCGATGTACTTGAAATTTCATCCTCCAATTTTCCACACTTAGAGGTATTAAATGAAAGCACAACTCTTGAGATATACTCTATTAATTAAAAGAATAATCATTTAAATTAGTTGATAACGAACGGAGAAATCAAGTAACATCGCCACAAGAAAAAAAAGACGAAGGACATTTCTCTTGGCAATGTAATGAGTTGGTCACTGTGAATGATCGACGTCGTGGATATTTTTTATTCCAATCTTTAAAGAGCATCAAAGATGTCTGTGGCAAATCTATAGTAAACTGAACAAAATTTGTATAACTATCATAACAATTATAATGTAATTAATATAATTAATATTATAAGATTTATTGTTACCTAATATTAAACATTATAAATTATAATCATACCGTATCCACATATTATGGTTTCAATCTGATATTGAGATTGTGTATCTCGATATCCTGAAGGATTTCATTAATGTTACCTGTTTTGTTAATTAAATAAATAAATTTTACTAATAGTCCAACATCTGATAATGCATGATGAAACATATTGCCATATTTTAGCTCTAGAAGCTACTAGAAAGTAATTGATATCAAAGAATTTAGCAACAGATAAAATTGAGAACTTTTTGGAAATTGGTTAGCAAAAAACCGTAATATATCCCACTCTATACCAGATGTAATATTATTCACCAAGCACTCAAACCTTGAATAATACATCATAACACCTCAAGGGAACATTATAACAGGTTTACTTATTCCATGCAACTGTAACTTGACAAAGAAATTAGTTTGGAGTAGCGGTAACAACTTTTAATTTATTCAGCACGTAATTTGAATGCTAAAGCGCTGTGCAAATAGAAAATGTCATAAGGTAACTTCGGTGTACCAACTCGAAGGAATAGTTAACAAGTTAGTGGTGACTGGGTGTGATCAGTGGCTATTAGCAAAACGATTCATATTCAAGACGTCTCATTATAAAATCTTCCAAAAATAAACCATTTGTGTAAAACAGCGTTGAAATTAAAGTTCCACCGAATGAAGCTAGATAGAAAATTTAAGGTATATTTTCATATTTTAGTAATCCACACCTACTCATTATAATAATTATAAACTAGGTTATGCACGTGGCTTCACCCGCGTGGAGTTTCCCACAGGGACCGTGCATTTTTCTGGAATAAAAAGAAGTCTATGTTACTCTCTGGCCCATAAACCAGTTTCTTCATTTGACAGAATGACACGTATCTTTGCGCTGCATGTTGGCATTACATAAAAATATATCTCAATATAGCACGACAAAAAGGTGCGCATCTGAGCCAGGCTCAAGCAATAGCTCGTATTAAATTAGAGGTATCTCCAGTTCTTGATATCTCTTATCAACAAGTTACTCGTATATGAAATTTTATGACCTTAAACATTTAACCGGCGCCCTCTTGTGGTGAAGTATGCTAAGCCGTAAACGCAATTTTATGTGAACCTCAGCCATACACATATAATTATGTTTATATGTCTATGTGCTTCAGCACTCGTAAAATGCGCGGTAGGCCTTTGATCTGACGAGACGGAGTTTGATTTTGCAAATAAGATTCAATAATAATATAATGTCTATAATAATTAATCAGTGACAGTAATTGACTGTGATATTTAATTAATTAATTTATAGAAGTACGAATATTATTAATTACTAGCTGCTGCCCGCGGTTTCACCCGCTTAGAGATATTGGATTTCATGGGTTTTATTTTTTTGCGCGGAACCCTAATTCTGTTTTCTAAAATAAAAGTAACCTAAGTTACTCCTTGTACTATCAGCTATCTGCCAGTGAAAGTCCCGTCAAAATCGGTCCAACCGTTTTGGAGATTACCCGGAACAAACAGACAGACAAACGGACAGAGAGAGTTTTTTTTTTTAAAATGGTTGTTTGGTTATACGTACCGTACATACTTTCATGTGCATTTAGTAAATAGCTGTTTTGATATTACAAACAGACACTTCAATTTTATTTAGTTGTAGAGATAAAAATATTTTTATTACGAAATAACAATAATGGAAATGGAAATTCATTCTTATTGACCAGAAAAAAAAATATGCTAAGATACATCATAACATTCTTTTATATAATATACAATATATAAAGTATACCATTGATTAGCGCGTCGTGAATATAGCTCATGGGCATAATGCTTCCTCAGCATTTTTTTCTTAAGAATTTTCTACAAAGAAAAAATGCAGCTAGACAACGTCTCCATAGAGAAATCTTTTTCCTCTATAGAACAGCTGAAACTTTATCCCAAATTGAAAAGGCGAACTTCCCATCGATCTTCTCAGATGCTAAACGTGCAAGCATAACTAAGCCTTCAAAGTTTGACGCAACCAACGAAGCTCGAAACTTGAAAAGTTCGCACCAAAATACTGTGTTTCTTCTAACTCACAAGGACCGCATAACTTGAATTAATGGTTACTCGGGCTATAAGCATTTGTTGTTTGACTTATAAACAGATATTACATTAGAAAGTTTATTTAAAAAAACCTGTAGGTATATAAATATTTTGATAAATGCTTAACCAGTTATAGGTAAACACCATATACACAAACTATTAGTTATTAATAATATTTTTTTTTTAATGTTATTGGTAACGAGACGAGCTGGTCGTTTGCCTGATTGTAAGCATAACGCCAGCCCATAATAATAGCAGTGCCACTCAGAGCTTTGAAACACAAAGGCCAGCGCGGCACTGCAGTGCCTTCGTTACCCTGAGACATTAGGTATTAAGTATCATAAGCCCAGTAATTTCACTGGCTACTTTGCTCATCAAACCGGAACACAGTAATGCTTGCACATTACAGCTTGGCGGCAGACTTCACGAGCAAAGCGGTGGTACTAACCCAGACGGACACTCGCCGAAGAGTTAGTCCTCCTACTAACAATATATATTATGAGTAGGTTGTATAAAAAAAACACGACTGCCCTAGCTGATGCTCGGGATGATGTAAGGATTCTAACAATACCCCATACATCCTAATCTGTTCTGGCATTTAAAAGTTATGGTGGAATAAAGAAACTCACATACATACATACATGCACCCAAATATATACATAGTTAAATAAGTCTATAAAAACAATAAAATTTATAATTAATCTGACGACGGGCTTCTGCTCTTACTATTAAAATAATCCATCAATTTCCTACAAATCTCCACGTATGAGTCAATCGGAAGCAAACGAACCCACTTCAGTGACAAACTACTAAACGGATTTTGATGAAATTGCTAAATCGTATTGCAGTGCCACTCAGAACTTTGAAACACAAAGGCCGGTGCGGCACAACATTGCGCTCATTATCCTGAGACAGCAGATATTAAGTCTCATAAGCCCAGTAATTTCATTGGCTCCTGTCTTTTATTACATTAGCAATTTACAAGCCTGTATCCTTAGCACTGTTAGTACCCGTTCCTTACCGCAAAACCTTAACAATCTTCAGTCCTCACTCAGAGAGTTTCAAACTAAAAAACATGTACTCATCCCCTTTTATTTTAGGAGAAAACAGTTTTAACTAGGTCACGGAGTTTCTTGCGTTTGAACGTATAGTTATTAATGGAATTGGAAAGGAATAAATATGTGGAACCCTCGTTTCGCGACACCGTGAAAACGCTTGCGTAACTTCAAAGGTGGGGTTGCCCTATCTTGTGAGAATCTTACGATGTTCACAATTTATTGTTACTACCTGCATTACTTGTATCATATCGATAACTATATAAATGGCAAGAATAGTATTATTGCCAGGTACAAAAGACTTACGTGAATTTTCGTATTTTTGATATACTCGTACATGAAGATTGAAGATATTTTCGGCAGTGCGGTTAGACAACTTCAAAACTACTAGGAATAGCTAAAACCCAGCCTATTTTGATCAGCTAGTTATCCGTACTAATAAATGCGAAAGTGTGTCTTTAAGTTTGGTTTGTTATTTCCTTCTTTCATGCAGAAACTGAACAACAGATCGATGTGATTTTTTGCATATTTATAGTTGACTAGCTTCTGCCCGCGGTTTCACCCGCGTTCCCATAGGAACCGTGCGTTTTTCCGGGATAAAAAGTAGACTATATTTACTCTCCGGTCCATAAATTACTATAATATTTGTATGCCAAAAATGATTGATGAAACCTTTTGATTGGTTCCTGATCCTCCGAGTTTGTTTTCATTACTGTACAAGTACAAAAACACAAGGTATATATATGTAGGTACATACTTACCTAAGTAATTCAAAGATTCCTAAAATATCTAAAATTTAAAATAAGATGCACTTCACCTCAACCTATAGATAGAGAGAAATCTCTATATTAAATTTTACACAGGGTGATGCTATTAATATTTATAGGGGTGTTTCGGAAAGGACGTAATAAGATGTTATAGGGGTAGTCACTAACGTTCAGTGAACTAAACTTTTTCTTTCAAGTTTGCATGAAAATTGTGCTTTAGTTTTGAGTAGATTTGGGTAAAATACTGCTATGACTGAGTGTCGAGGCAAGGTTGATTTCATCCAATAATTCACACCTCTGTTCAAAACGGTTATACCACTTCCACCAAAAACTTAGAAGCATTTGGCGGTTATGGCGGCTCTGTGGATTAGTTGGTAATAACTCAGTCTGCAATGCGGCCAGGGAACATTTTATGTGGTGAGCATCAAGTTTCTTCTCGGGTCTTGAATATCTGTGTTTTGTATCTGTGTGTGAACCTGCCGCCCGGCAGGAAATCTAAGTGCAGGCGTTTCGAGTGTGTAAGCGTGGTTTATATTTTGATATATTATTTTTTTCAATTGGTAGGGCAGGGCAATTGACGCGCCCGAAATATTGTTGTTGTACTTTATGAGTCGGACTGCAAATTGTTATGAACAGGCTTTACGCTTACCATCGTATACGCGACCTGCGTGCTTCGTTACCTTAAACTAAAAATAACATTAGGTCCAGAAATGAGACAACTCGGTTTGAATAATCGACACACGTGTATTTTCACTCGTGGTTCAATGAGGACTGCTGTCCTTCCCCACGTCTTCTCCTTGCGTAGCGCTGGGACGGCTACGGCGTAGCACTGACTTACTGACGTCATAGCGTAGCACAACAGCACCACACCATGTTCTACCTTTATTCTTACAATACATTTAACAACAAGAAAGCTTTAACACTTGCACATTATCCAAAACACTCCCAAATGAGACGACTGTGTCAGAAAACGTTAAGGTTTTAAACCTTTCATGTAAACAAGAAAAAAGTAATGCATAATTCCTGAAACTCTAAACTAAACATCGCTTGATAAAGTTGCCAAACGTCGGTTGTTACCTCTCCATGTGTGAAGTCTGTGTATTAATAAATCATCCTGTACATTTGAATGCTTGAAGTTTGTAGGGTTACCATACGCGAAAATGTTTTTAGTAGACTGTAGTGTACAGTTGGGCTGATTATGAGACTCATCTCCAAATAGTGAATTACAGTTACAATATCAGCCTTTTACGCTCCCACTGCTGGAATACCGGCCTTCTCTCACAGAGGTATGGGCCATAATCCACCACGCGGGCCCAGTGCGGCTTGGTGGATGTCACATGTCCTCGAATTGTGTGGTTCTTGGACATGCGTGTTCCCTCATGATGTTTTCCTTCACCGTTTTACAGCGAGTGTGAATAATCCGCACATAACTTAATACAAGTCATTGGTGCGAGCCGAGTCGAGATTCGAACTATGGTGTGTCGGATTGAAAGTCGCACAAGTTACCGCTCAGCCACACTCACTCTAAATTACAGTTACCTTTATATAGTAATTCTTTCATATATATTAGATTGGCACAGGCCTGACGTGGGAAGAAATATTGGTTCGATTTCATATATGTACAGATCATATCGATTTCGTATATTGGGACTAAACACAAAAGCCCTTGTTTTTGTTACTTTTTCATAGCTTTTCTTCGTCCCACGATTACCCACAACCCGCAGGAATCAGCAAGAAAACGTAACGCGACACTCAACACTGATTGCTATAAATGAACGAAATTTCGACAGAAAGCGTGTTTCACTCTATTACTACCCACGAATTAGCTTCTAAGCCTACACTTTTAAGACAGGTGGGCGGATCATACATGGCAGCCCTAGTAGGGATGAAGTTCAAATGAATGAAACGTCAGCCCTCATTTTCCTGTTGAAACTTCCGCCGTAATTGCTCCCGTGAAGTCAGAATGTACAACAGTAGTGTAGCAATTGCAGTATGGACGAATAAGCGCAACCCATCAAAGTTCTAATCCCAGTACGGCTTTGTCCCAAAGCTGTTACAGTTATTTTTGTAAATTTGATTTTTGTTATTGATACTTATAGATGAAAAAATAGGGATGGTATATAAATTTCTGATTTCTTTTTTTTTCTAATATTACTATAGTAATAAGGTTCTTTGGTATGACAGAGCAAGACAGAATAATTATTGTAATGTACTTTTCAAATTTACCTGAGAGTGTCATCGTCGAAGATGCGATAATGGTTCTACCGTGCATCTCAAATCGCATGCAATTTATGCTCGGTACATAAGTTACAATTACAGTTACAAATAAATGCCATGCTCATGCAATACGTTCCATCAACGTTGCAATATCTAAAAAGTGAATTAAGATGTCTCTCTCTCTCTCTCTCTCTCTCTCCTTTTTTAGCCTATTTAGTTTTCTTTTTTTAACTAATTCTACGCACCATCCTTACTGATACACAGTCATACAATAAACAACAAGCATCTAAACAATCCTGAACCTTATTGAAATGCGCTAAAGTTCAAAATTGTTTGTCAACTCCATTGTGTTAGCACATAGGTACGGAAAACCGTTCACCGTGCGTGCTTTTTACAAGTTCGAGTTACACGCTGCGTAGAATATGTTAGAGGCAAGCTGTTTAAATTTGCATTTTGTTAATTGTTTGTCAGTTTGACAGGCTTTTTTTACTTTTTGGCACATTGTAAAGGATTTTTCAGTGAAATGTTTGTGCGTTGGAGTGATATTGTATGTTTTTAACAGTTACCTATCAGGTCTTTATTCGTGGAAAGGTTTATTGTGACGTACTGTAGTAGCTTCCAAAAATAAACAATCGTTTAGGTTTTACATTTTAGACCTTTGCAGTATTTTCATATTTTTATTTCCATGTCATGCAAGCATACAAGGGAATATTTAGAGTGATATAACAAAAAAAAAATTTAGTCGCCTGTTTAGATAGACAGCGCCTAAACATAAACGTCAAAACTGATTACAAATGTCACAATAGAATTGTGTTAGACAACGATTAGACACTACTTTGTGGTTGCTCATATTTAATCACGCGACTAAGGCATGTTTTGGCGTTGCAGTGTTTAACACATGTACAACGTGTGTTTATTTTTTTTTGTGGTAAGACCCAAAGAGCTTTGATACTTTTTAAATACCTTACCGATTGTTTTAAATAAAACGCTAATTAAGTACATGTCTTACTAACGTCTTAAACTGAGGCTGATGTGAAAAAAGTAATTTCAAAAGGATTTATACTCTTCCAGCTTCATCAGGTCAAATCAAAATACTTTAATGTACAATGTACGCAACAAAACAAATTGTTTAATTTAAAAACACTGTAGCTTTAATTTTATTTCAATTTCATTTTATTTGTAATCATTAACATTTTGGCAGGGTACTACTACTACTTACTATAACTTACATGTTACACTTACAACAGTACAAAATTACAATTACAGTAAGTTAAATAGACTAGGGCCTAATTAATGTAGGCCAAACACAAAGCACTGATCAAATTATCTATGGCTTCACCCAGTTTCTAGAAAATTGAATGTAAGCCGAATTTAGTAATATTCTGCGTTACGTTAGCAAATTAGGTGAAAGGAAAGGTTTCGTCTCTATTCAGAAATCTAAATTAAACAGTGCTGAGGCATAATTACTGAGACCTAATTCTCAATTTTGTGTCAGAAACTTGTAATGCAGACCTTAGACGCTTATGCAAACGTGCGTTTGCTTCTTTATACATTGTAACGGGATATTTACCGTGATTATTATAAGCTGGTGAGCCCGATATTTCGACGCTGTTGCAAGCATCATGTTCACGGGAATACTGGCTGCGGGTAATACGGGTAAATATCCCGTTACAATGTATAAAGTAGTGAATAACCGTGAAAGTCTAAAACAGTGCGTTTGCTTGTCAAAATAACAACGCTTTTTCATCAAGCTTCGATTACTAGATACTTGAAATCCGCGCTTGATGCAAAATCGTCGTTATTCTGACAAGCAAACGCACGTTTGCATAAGCGTCTACGGTCTGCATTTTTTTTTTATGTTATTTGGTAACGAAACGAGCTGATCGTTGGCCTGATGGTAAGCATAACGTTGGCCCATAACATTTGCAGTGCCACCCAGAACTTTGAAACACAAAGGCTTGCGCGACACTGCAGTGCACTCGTTACCCTGAGACATTAGGTATTAAGTCTCACAAGCCCAGTAATTTCACTGGATACTCTGCTCATCAAACCGGAACACAGTAATGCTTGCACACTACTGCTTGGCGGCAGACTTCACGAACACAGCGGTGGTAACAACCCAGACGGACACTCGCAGAAGAGTTAGTCCTCCCACTAACAAAGATAAGAAAGATTATTTTACTTTACATCTATATCTGTAATCAGTATCCCCGCTTCACATGCTGGGTATAAACAGAATTGGGATGTTGCATGAAACATAAAATACATATTTTCTGTCACTATTACAGTTTTAAGAAGGTCACATTAACAAAAAAAAAAATTAAAAAAAAAAACCACAATGATACTGCATCTAAAAGTTTCCCAAATTGAACAATTTTCTTAGGAGATACAACTTTAAAGGCAATTTTGTATGTTGTTGTTAATTGCGACAAAACTTCGCGAAAACGCTCTCAAGAGAAAAATTATCACAAATCTAGTTACATCTTTGCTCGCAGCCCTCAGACTCTCATATTGATTTATTTATACGCTAAAGTACACTAATTTCGTTCCTTCGGCACGAAAATAAATCCCTCCTGGGTTCCTTTGATAAATAATGCAAGAAGCATCTGTAGTTCTTCCTCGTTACTTGGCAACCTGCAAAGTTATGACGAAAAGCTTTTCGGACACAAATTTTATGAAGATATTTTAGAATCATTCATCATCATGACTTTTTTATGATCGTATCATATCTATATCTTAAAGCAAAAATACGTACAATTTCACACAAAAGCTTACTTGTCTAGTGTATTTCACGTAGTTTAACATTATATCTCAAAGAGTAAGTTATAGAATGTAATAAAAAACACTACAGTACCTACGGAATTCAGCAAGTCTGGCCACAAATATTATAGTTTACTAGCTTTCGCCCACGTAAAAAGTAGCCTAAATTACTCTATACAATATCAGCTCTCTGCCAGTGAAAGTTCGGTCAAAATTGGTCCAGCTGTTTTAGAGATTAGCCATAACAAAGAGACAAAAATTTTAAAGATTGTGTTTTCATATGTGTTTACCCTATAGAGGGTGAGTTTGAATTGATATGTTATAACGGAAGGGGGTGATTAGACCTATGGTTGTCGAGAAATTGTGAGAACCTCGTTTGAAAATATGTCATTCAAAACTACCAAACAAAAAAAAAACACTTCCAACGTGAAGCATATACCTACATCAAAAACTAGTGAAAGTTGTGGTGAAATAAGAAACCTCACATACGTGAACCCTAAAACCATTACCCTCCTTTTTTAAGCAGTCGTGTAAAAAGTATCGCTGTTAAGTTTACTTCCTATAACAGAGTATTTTCACTCTCATGAATTTTGGCAGCTTTCAAAAGGGCATTGTTTTCATGGCTTGTTTTCGATCTACAAGCGTTTGCCAAGTTTTAACTCTAAATATATTTGTTTTAGTATTTTGTTCGCAAAAAACAAATAACAATTTTGATGCCTACGGCTGTTATTGCAGGCATAATAATGAGTCTGTAACAAAACTGCCACGCAAAATTATTTTTACTAAGGTTGTGAACTCCACAACTGAGTTACTCTGCTACTAAAGGGAGTTCACGAACCTTTTTGAACCGAAGCTCAACTATTCAGTTCTGTGTATTTTTTAAACTACCCATTATTTTAAACCCGCATTTTGACAGATGCATACAAAGCTATCTCTAAATTTTATGGCTGATGACCCGCCGATATGAAAATCTTGGATCGAATTTGTACGATGAACAGCAAATATATACGCCGTTATTCATAATAAGATAATCTATGCTTTAAACTGCTCTGTCAATGTCTCGTTGATGGAAGCTGTTACGCGCAAAAACGAGACAAAACATTTTCTAGTAATTAAGTAGGTAAGTTACGGAACGTTTATGAAGAAGGGCTTTAAACGTCAGTTAAACTAAGTTTGAGAACTGAACTGCTGATTACGTAAACATCGTACATATCATATTTGGAGAATTAAACTTGCGAATGACCAGTGCTTGATCTGTGATGCTGATTTTGATGATACGTCGATCATATTATTATGTCTGTTACGTATTTTGTAAAGTATTTAATATTCAATGCTCAGCAGGACGTTTTCCGGCTGATGATGATGATCATGATAGACTTGTATAGTCATATTCACTAACAAGATTCTGTATTAAAAGCTTGAGAGAAAAGTACAAGCAGCGAACACGTTTAGTATAATGTGCTTACATTATGTAAATTTGGAGTTACCCCCCGTCAGGCAAATGTGAAATGAGGGCTGTGTCACACTAATGTATCCTGAAGATATTTTTAACTTAGTTTTTGGTCTTACACCATAGTATTTCACTGATTTAGTCTGATTGTCCTTTGTTGATATGTGACATACCACCTATGCTGGTATTTTTAATAGGCCTACTTGGGCTTGTAGATTATCCAACTGTTTTTGTAGCTAGCTAGGTTAGATGTAGTGTTTATTTATGTATTAGCTAGTTAATAAAGGCATTTAGCCCGTTAAAAAAATTCTAGAGTAGACGATTTTTAAAGTACACTAGGAGCCAAGTAAAACTAGGAAGTAGGACTAACTCTTCTGCGAGTGTCCGTCTGGGTTGGTACCACCGCTTTGCTCGTGAACTCTGCCACCAACCAGCAAGCATTAATCTGTTCCGGTTTGATGAGCAAAGTAGTCAGTGAAATTACTGGGCTTATGAGACTTAATACCTAATGTCTCAGGGTAACGAGCACACTGCATTGCCGCGCAGGCCTTTGTGGTTCAAAGTTCTGAGTGGCATTGCAATTATGTTTACCATCAGGCAATCAGGCTCGTCTCATTATCAAATAGTATGAAAAAATATATTACATTGTGCAAATTAAAAATGCCACCGTAACTGATGACCAGCAAAACGAAGGGCCCACAATTCGAACCTTGGCCGAGGCAAAGTGTGGTTATCAGATTTTGTAAATTTTTGCTATGTATTTCGTGCCATTTTCACACAGGGAGTTCTAGTGCATAGGCATAGTGCATACTGGTAAGTATGTAAGCGTTATTTGATTGTAACCGACTTCCAAAAACGGAGAAGGTTCTCAATTCGGTGGGTATTTTTTTGTTTGTTACCTCAGATCTCCTTCATTTATAAACCTATTTGGAAAACTATTTTTTATTTGGAAGTATATACTTTCAGATTGGTCCCATAGAAATTTCATCAAAATCGGTTTAATCGTTTGTCACTGAAGTCGGTTCGTCTCTTTTTTATATATTTAATTACCTACGGCCTAAGTTTTTCATCCAGAATTTCTACACATCAACAAAAACTAAGTAATAAAATGCGATAGCGAAGCTTTAAATCAAAAGTTGCACCCTCACCAACCCGCTATTTTCTAGGTCACAGGATTTTCCAGAAAAAGAAGTCGTTAAGCCAAGCATAATCTACAGCGAGAAACTGTAAGGTTTAAAGTTTTAGCTCTTGGGTTATGATAAATCTTTTTTTCGCCTTTTCTCTTTTTTATTCTGGTTTTTCTCTCGATCTTTTGAACGCTATCTCACCAGATCTAAGTGAATATGATTGAAAAGAAGACACTTACTAAAAGTATTAGATCACAGTTATACTTTGATAAGCATCGTGGTCAGTGAAATCATTAGGCTAATGAGACTTAATACCTAATGTCTCAGGGTAACGAGCGCACTGCAGTGTCGCGCAGGCCTTTATGTTTCAAAGTAGGTGGCACTGCAATTGTTATGCGCTGGAGATAGAGCCCCCTATACACGAGCGGTCCAAATCCATCGCTCTGCGCGTGGATTGGGTGAGATAGTGGTCAGACGCTGCTACAGTCATACACAAATAAAAAAGTAAAAAAGAACACAAATGCTGATATTTAGAACCCAAAATAACGAAAGCTTCAAATTTTCAACTTGATATGTAAGGAGAGGCAGAAACCGGAAATCTTGCATCTTAAAACAAATTCATACACCTCCAAACGTGTGAGTGCTGTCAACTACATTATTCACCAAAACCAATGTACACCAAATCCATATCCATACAGATAAATAAAACTGAAGTGTCTGTTTGTAATATTAAAATAACAGCTTTTTACCAAATGCATATGAAAGTTTATACGGAACTTATAACAAAACAACCATTTTAAAAATTTCTGTCTGTCTGTCTGTTTGTTCCGGGTAATCCCGAAACGGCTGGACAGATTTTGACGGCACTTTCACTAGCAGATAGCTGATGTTACAAGGAGTAACTTAGGCTAATTTTATTTTAGAAAAAGAATTAGGGTTCCACGCAAAAAAAATAAAAACCTTGAAATTCAATCTCCGCGCGGGTGAAACCGCGGGCAGCAGCTAGTTTTTCATAAGAACAACACCTTACTTTTAACACAATAAGAAAGAATCAGCTAAAAGGTCGGCTTCTGAATAAACAACTATTTGACAGACCGCTTCCCTTTTCCTCCCTCTGACCTAGATACGGCCCATAAATTACACATATTGATATTTACGAGAAAAAATTGTAATAGAATTCTTTTGGAGGTGAGCAAGAATTCTGTGTGATTATCATGGTAAACAGGAGAAATGGACGCGAATAAAATCAGATTTTAATTTTTTTTTCCTTTCATTTTCGCGTTTGACCATTGCCTTTTTATACTGTTGGGTAACTAAATGAGCGGGTCATTTCCTAACGTGTTGCGGGTGGTTTCTATCGAGATTTATTCTTTATTTTTACATTTATGAGAACGCCATGAACGGCCAAAGTCAAGGTAAAATTTCTATGTTTTACGTATTTGCTTGCATGGAAACCTACATATAGAGCATATGATACCTATTTGCTCAAAACATCTAAAGAAAAATTTATTAGGACACTATAATCACGTACGAGCGTAGCTATTGCAGTGCTATCCAGAACTTTAAAACACAAAGACCTGCACAGCAGTGCGCTCATTACACTGATACTGGTATTAAGTCTCATAAGCCCAGTAATTCCACTGGCTACTTTCCTCATCAAACCGAGACACTCCAATGCATGTACACTATTTTCTAAGCAGCAGACTGCACGAGAAAAGCGGTGGTACCAGACGGACATTCGTAGAGTTACAGATGGCAGAATGTTACAGAGGGTATCCAAAAGTAATGCTAACATAGAGGCTTAATTTGTATAACATGCTAATACTAACTCTATGGTTGTTAACATGCCCCTGCGTATTTCCAACGTCAAGTATTCTAATGTTAGGTAGCTTTCACCTCCATTATCTGTACACTCTAATAACTTCATGTTTAACATACCACATCCTCTGACGGCAAAGTGAAAATAATTCCACATCATTAGCATAGATTAGGGCTGTCACCCCTTAGCTCGATGATCATCTCTTTAAAGGCCTGCCGGTGTACTCACTGAGTCAGATTCGACCTTTGTTTCTTAACTTATGTATCTTTGTATTATAAGTAATTGTTTTTCTATTATATTCTACTAAAACTGAGTTAAAAAAGTTTTCAAAAGGTTGAAAATGGTAACATACTTAAATTTTAGATACCGATATCTATATGTGGGTTCAGGATAGCAAATAATATTAGGTTGGGGAAAAAGTCTTTTCGCATTATAGTATGTATGAACTTGTAATAAAATCTCTTTGGCTATACTATTTGTATCTGGCTGGTTTTGGTATCATATGAAAGTTTAAATTTTAAAGAACATAATTCCAAATTCAAATTAGGAAAATGTGTGATTTTCATTTGTTTTTCGTACTGTCAAAATGAGTGAATCTAATGAAGAAATTCGATACATTTTAAAATTTTACTACAAAAAAGGTAAAAATGCAACGCAAGCCGCGAAAAAAATTTGCGATGTTTATGGACCTATAGTGCAGTGTCTGTGAGAGTAGCACAAATTTGGTTTAAGCGTTTTCAATCCGGAAATTTTGATTTCAAAGATGCACGTCGCTCTGGTCGCCCTATTACGGATAAAATGGATGCCATTTTTGAAAAAGTGGAACAAGATCGGCATATCAGTAGTTACGACGTAGCTGAAGAACTGGGAATTGACCACAAAACAGTTTTGGCGCATTTAAAAAAAACTGGGTACACAAAAAAGCTCGATATTTGGGTACCTCACGAGCTCACTGAAAGAAACCTAATGAACCGTGTACTCATTTGTGATTCTTTACTACAACGTAATGAAACCGAACCATTTTTGAAGAAGCTGATAACTGGTGATGAAAAGTGAATCACGTACGAAAAGAACGTGCGAAAAAGGTCGTGGTCAAAGACCGGTCAGGCTTCACAGACTGTGGCGAAACCCGGGTTAACTCGCAACAAGGTGATGCTGGGTGTGTGGTGGGATTGGAAGGGCATTATTCATTATGAGCTGTTACCACCAGGCAGGACCATCGATTCTGAACTCTACTGCGAACAACTGATGAGATTAAAGCAAGAAGTTGAGAGAAAGCGGCCGGAATTAATCAACAGAAGGGGTGTGGTTTTCATTTTCATGGTTTTTCATGATAACGCTAGACCTCACACATCTTTAGCCACTCAGAAAAAAATAAGAGAGTTTGGCTGGGAGGTGTTAATGCATCCGCCGTATAGTCCTGACCTTGCACCTTCAGATTTCCACCTGTTTCGGTCTCTTCAGAATTCTTTAGGCAGTGTCAGGTTAACATCACGAGAGGACTGCCAAAACCACTTGTCGCGGTATTTTGATCAGAAGTCCCAAAATTTATATAGCAATGGGATCATGTCCCTACCTACAAGATGGCAAAAAGTTATCGAACAAAATGGTACCTACATACTTTAGTTAAATGTAAATAAAGTATATTAAAAAATGTTTTGAATTTTCTTAAAAAATGCGAAGAAACTTTTTCCCCGACCTATTACATAATGATAAAGATAAACTGCAAAATGTGGATAGAATTTCAGTGCCATCCAGAAGTTGTTTAAAGTAAATAAGCTTGACAGTTCACATCAGAAAAGACGACGATAACAATAAGAACTGTTCCAGAAAACCGGTTTGTTAGCGAGCCTTTAGACGGTAAAACATGATTGATGGCTATGCATCAATCACGGGCCACTGCGTGTTCAGCGTAGAAGCCGCGGTAAATTATATGCTAGTTCTACGATCATATCGTAAGACCGCATCGCCCCCAGTAGGTTACCTCTTAACTCGCTCCCCGTGGGCCTTAATTCGGGCTTTTCCCAGCGAACACACTCAGCTTTTTAGATTAAAACATCGCGTAAATTCGGGTAACTTACTGCCAGAATGGAGATGTTCGCACGCCCGTAAGTCTCGTGGTGCCAAGGTTAGTGCTTTGGAACCTGGATTTATAAAGGGAGGTAGGATTAAAATATGCAGGGCTTGTTTCGAACGAGTTATTTGATTGTAACTGCCGCCTTCTTTGTGTATGTCTTCTAAAATCCCAGTTCTAATTTAGGGTTAGCATACTCGCCAACCACAGGCGAGATAGTCAAATGCTATCTTATAAAGTAATCATATAAAATAAACTATGGCAAATCTAATTTATGTGTGAATTTAAATACTTATTAAATAAAAATAAGTGGCTGGATCACTTTCTGGAACCTAATCTATTATTAGCAAAAAGAAAACTAATTCATTAAACATGGCAAACATATTCATTATTTGGTTAGAAAATCCAATTTTTTACTTCAAAAATAGAAAGAGAAAAAATCGAACAAAATAACAATAGATCTTAAACCTTATAAAATTCTATGCAAAATAACTGCTGTTTTGCTTTGCAGCTTCAAAGTCATCACTCATTATAAAGCCTGACCTGAGGATCACCTCGCGGCGGTTCCCCGTGCGCTGATACGCTGAGCGCTGATATTAGTTATAGCAAAATCAATAAATCATTGTGAGATCGGATAGAACAGTATTTCATCTCTCGGATTTAGTATCTCAATGTGTTGATATATTAAAGGCCAGTGGTGATGATGATGAAACCGATACCATAAAAAGCAACACTCCTTTTTCCACACTTATGACATCATCCGTTGTTCAAATATCAGTCGTTCATACATAATTTTGCGTACTGTACTATAGCTCATTTTTCACCCATTTACAGCTTTTGTCATATAAAAGGGGTCGTAACAAAAGATCTTGTTAAGACTTTAATTATAATTTTTCATGTAATTGTTTCGGGTCGACCCTAAATTAACTGTCATCTTAAGCTGTTTGAAAAGGGTGAGTGACTGGAGTAGAGATGTTCAGGATGTCCGGCCATTTTAGTACTGTAATTAAAGTTTTTAAAAATATTAATAGAAAATGAGGAATAATGTCCCAATGCTATTCTTTGTATTTTCTCAAAAGTGTTAGCGACCTTTTTAATTATTTTAGTCGTTTATCTTCAGACAGTGTATAGACGACTGCTTAAGTCGTCTAAAAATTGTTTCTTGTGGTAACACAATTTATTTTTATATATTTGTATCCGGCCATCCGGCTAAAACACTAAGCCTACACCTCTACACATAGCATTTTGGCATGACAGCTGAATTCCCTTTAAGTGCCTAAGTATGGAATGTGTTTAGTTCAAACAAATTAATCAAAGTTAAACAACTCTGACTTTGTCTTTGGCCGTAGACAGACAAGACAACTTTAATGGAAATGCAACATCAGGAACACAATTATCAATTTGTAGTTTGGTACAAAACCTAACTAGGCCTGTTCAGACTAAACTGGACTGGACTAAGGGGCAGAATACGGCGTGCCGCTATCTCGCTCGCACTACTCAAATTTTTGAAGATTTTTTTTTGTTTCGTTTGTTTATTTCCATTAAAAACTTGACAGTGATATAATAAATAAGGACATATACCCGAAAATGTTAAAAACCTTTATTTCTAACCTAGAGTACTAACGAGCCTTTAAAATAACTACCCCAAATTCAATCCCTTGGTGTTATAACGCCTCTTAAGATTCGTATCTCCTTGCTGGGCTGAAATGTGCCAGTAACAATTTTAAGGAAGGTACACTTTAAGATAAGGGAATTATTCTTTTCCAACATCGGATTATTAGATTTCCCTTCGATATGAGACGAATAACGACCTCCACACACTTTACGCTTTTTGCAGCGGCTAAATAATATTTTTTATTATACTTATCGAAGTTTAACGCAAATATGTAGTACTAGTTTCGCATATTTTGTATATTTTCATGTGTTAACCAATACGTGCTCGTAAACATGCACAAGTAAAAAGTAAATGGTACAAAGATGAAAAACGTGTACCTTCGTATTTTCTTTAATAGAATTATTCATTAAAGTACCCATCGTTTTACTGTAGCGTGACTTTGACTCGACCGTTACTACAGACGTGACATGACTTTGACTCGACCTTGACGATGTTATACAATAAAAATTTAAGTTTGCTATAAACTTGACGTTGGCTAGATAATAAATGGAACCAAAAAAACGCCGAATTAAAACCAAAAATGTATCGAGTGTGCGGAGGCTTTCAAATGATCTCCTATACTAGCTCGAGAGTTCACTTTTTCAGTGAATTTTATTACGGTGCTATTGGGAAATTCACAAATTGATTCAGTGTTCTGAATACTAAAAGGATGGCAGGATGGCAACTGGAGCTCATCGTCTGATCTGGACAATTGTTAAGTGATATCAATAAGCGTGAGAGCCAGGTAAAAGAGGTCATTCAGGTTGCTAAATGAATTGAGTCGTCGTAAAGTACTGCAATATTTGGCGGCTTTTAAGAGAGACGGAATAAGCTTTTTTTCCTGCAACCCAATTTTTTTTATAATCGAAGTCGACTTTTTCTGTCTTTTATTTACTAGCTACTACATACTAACACTACTAGTGGTAACACTACTAGTACTAGTGGTAACACTACTAGTTTTACCACAAAAAAAAAACATTTTTAGTCGCCTGTTTAGCTAGACAGTGTCTAAAGATAAACGTCAAAAATTATTAGAAATGTGACAATAGAATTGTGTTAGACAATGGTTAGATACTACTTAAACATGGATTTGTGGCTGCTCATATTTAATCGCGCGACTAAAGCATGTTTAGGCGTTAAGCAGTGTTTAACACCGGTTGAACGTGTGTTTAATTTTTTTGTGGTAAGACCCTACGTTTATATGTTAGATAAAATCTACACATCATTGTACAGTATATAGAGTTATAGACGTATAGATAATTCAAATGTTTACCACACTGCAGCGTACCCAGCATGCTGGCGGCTAGGTTTGAATTATTAAGGGCTTGTGTTAAACATCTTATAGTTAAGTCTTTTCTACACACTTAGCTATACCACTGTATTTTTTTGCTGGTAATATGTATAGAAACGACATTTGACGAAAAACTGGACGTTTTGCTTTTTGTTTTGCAGAGAGCGCAGCGCCATCTTCTGGCTTACCCGCCACTTGAAGACCAGACCAGACACATTTGTTTATAGCTCTTTTACTTCAATATTTTTTACCCACATCAATTTTACTTAGCGTCAAATGAGATGATAAAAACAATTCAGACAACAAATCGTGGCTGTCCACTAATACAGAAAAAATTCTAAAACAGCAGTCCAAAATTCTAGAACACCCTAATAACTTAGACAAAAATTTCATTTGTTTCCAATAAGCCCTTCAAAATGTATTAACTCCATTCTCTGACCCACATCAAATCCAAAGGTCTAAAATAGAAAAAAAACTTTCAGCGATGTAAAGAAAATTAACACTTTACGGAGAAAAATGAGGGGATCGCACAGAATTAGTGCCTTACAAATGGCAGTGCCTCGGGTTAAATGTGTAATGCGGTGAAAATTGGCCTTCTCTTCTATCTCCAGCCTTGGGAACAATGTTTGCGGTAGATTTAATATTTACATGAAGGCCCAAGTAGTAGATTTACAAAGGTAATCTACTAGTTTTATTGGCGAACCCAATTCCTTTTACAGTGTCTAAAAAAAACGCGGAGGGCACTTCACTGTTATAATTTTCTTTCACGTCTTCGTTACTTACTCAGTGATGCCTGAGAAATTCTTATAAATAAAAACGAGCAAAGTTGTGACCACACCTAACGGAACGATTCGTGAAAAAATAAAGAAATCTGAATATTAAATATTAAATCCACAATTTATTAATTTTGACACTATTTGGTATGGAAAGAGACGAGCTGGTCGTCTGCCTTCTGGTAAGTATAACGCCATAACAATTGCAGTGCCACTCTGAAGTTTGAAACACAAAAGCCTGCGTGGCACTGCAGTGATCTCGTTACCCTGAGGCATTATATAGGTATTAAGTGTCAATTGTCTCGTGGGAATTGAATTATAAAAGCAATTATTATTAAAAAAAATTTTTTATGTTTTTTGGTAATGAGACGAGTTTGTCGTTTGCCTGATGGTAAGCATAACGCCAGTCCATAACAATTGCGGTGCCACCCAGAAGTTTGAAACACAAAGGCCTGCGCGGCACTGCAGTACGCTCGTTACCCTGAGACATTAGGTATCAAGTCTCATAAGCCCAGTAATTTCACTGGATACTCTGCTCATCAAACCGGAACACAGTAATGCTTGCACACTACTGCTTGGCGGCAGACTTCACGAGCAAAGCGGTGGTAACAACCCAGACGGACACTCGCAAAAGAGTTAGTCCTCCCACTAACAATTATTATTATTCACATCATTTATTTATAATCTTAAATCTAAGTTTTTTATAATGTTCCTATAAAAAATACAAAATATTATAAAACCTGAACCTAGGCTGCCATCGGCAGCGGGGCAGAGCCCAAGCTACTGGTAGTTAGGGCTTCAGAGTGAGGAACCTTCTGACAATACGTGCCGTGTCAAAGAGTAGGTACTGCATTCTACATCTGACCCTTGATCTAACCGTCTAGCAAGATCCTATTGAACTTCTTGTCTATTACGCCAAATGTCTCCCTTGTATGCTTGTCATAAGTAGTGATAACTCATCATGAGAAGAAAAAAATACAAACTTATAAATAGTACTTATGTTTAGTTGCGTAAATAGACGAATAATAGACAAATAAACGAGCGCAATGCAATGCCGCCTTTGTGTTTCAACGTTCTGAGTGACACTGCAATTGTTATGACCTGGCGTTATGCTTACCATCAGGCAAACGACCAGCTCGCCTCGTTACCAACTAGTATAAAAAAACGATATTTTCTACTTCCTATTTACTAATTTTCTCAACAGAAATTTGACAACACATTAAATCGATGTTTTCACGTATAGATACGTTGTTTTTATAACCGTTTTGTTATAGACAGCTTACAATTAAGGGGCAGAATCCGGCGCGCCGCTATCTCGCTCGCGCATCTTAGCATTTTTGAAGATAAATAATCACTTAACATAATTATGAAAAATCGCACTCGGTGAAATTGCTGGCATTAACATTACAAAGGTACGGCAAAAGTATCATTTTGATCCGATCAAGTTTTCATACATGAAAATGGGCAAAACATAAAATCCCATTTTTAGGTTTGAAAACCTGAATGGAACAAAATGACATTTTTGTGTAACCTTTGTAATGTCATTGTCAGCAATTTCACCGAATGCGATTTTTCATAATTATATTAAGTGATTGTTTATCTTCAAAAATGTTGAGATGTGCGAGGGAGATAGCGGCGCGCCGGATTCTGCCCCTTAATGGTCATGCGTTCAGTGCAATTCAATTCCAGTGGAGTTATGCTTTCCGTAAATTTTTATGGGCAGTTGTACAACAGCATCCACAACAGAGTGGAAACAATATCGTTATTTTGTCCGAAAACACGAGTAGGGATGGACGATCGATACTGATAATTTCGAAAGTATTATCTATATAAATAAATAAAATTGGAGTGCCTGTTTGTAATATCAAAATAACAGCTTTTTACTAAATGCATATGAAACTGCACTGCATTTGGGGTTCAACGTCACCCGCGTCCGTAGGTTTACCCTCGAGACCCTACACGTGATCCCTGGGTGGTGCTAAAGGGTGACCACTTTCTGGTGGTAGGCTTCGGCCGTGGCTCGTCACCACCCACCGATTTAAGTCTTTCCGCCAAGCGGCTTTGCCGTGTTCCGGTTTGTCGATCGGTGTAGCCATTTTAGAAGACGGGTCGGGATAGTTGCGCTGCTGGAGTGGATCGTTTTTGAAGCACAACATGAGCGCTGCATTGGGGAACTAATCTCGGAGAGCAGCGGGATCCGAGGCACGGTTCTCCGCTGGCCGACCGCAGACAGTAGGGGGCCCAAGTAGTGTGCTAGCCACACACGAAAGGCTGCCCCGCCATCTCGCGAAAAATCCCGGGATGCGCCATCGTGCCAGTTGGCGACTGGACGAGAGGACCCGATGGACATCTTTGGGGGGGCTCGGGCGTCCCCGCGGTCTCCGGTTTAGTTCTCCTGTTAATGTGGTGCTTAGTTGTGCTTTGTTTGATCACCTAGTAGCGCCTCGTCCCTTTGCCGTCTTCTTACCCCCCTTCACTCATCAAAACATGAAAAGCAGAAATAAGAAGTCGGTTAAACAGCGGATGCACGTCCTCTCTCTGCAAGTGCACCTCTCAAACATTCGAGGTCTGCACTCCAATATCCACTCGGTCCATCATCACCTCGAGACCGCGAAACCGCACTTGTTGTTTCTAACGGAGACGCAGATCAGATGTCCGGATGACGCGTCATACCTTGCTTACCCAGGATACGTCCTAGAACACCGTTTTAGGCCTCGTGCGGGAATTTGCATGTATGCTCGCGATGACATCTGTTATCGGCGTCTTCGCAATCTTGAAGACTCCAGGTTTTCTATAATTTGGGTTTTGGTGGATACTGGCATGGAGAAAATCCTTTATGCTGGTATCTACCGGTCGCACAGTGGAGATCAGGAGACGACCGGGCTCATGAACTATCTCAGTGAGACATCCGATGTGGCGCTACAAAGGTACCCAACTGCTCAACTCGTGCTTCTGGGGGATTTTAACGCCCACCACCAGGAATGGCTTTTCCCATATCAGAGCACAGACCATGCGGGAAGAGAGACGCGCAAGTTAGCGCTAACGCTGAATCTCACCCAACTGGTCCATGAAGCGACGAGGGTACCAGACGTTGACAGCCACACAGCCAATTGCTTGGACCTTCTGCTGACCACAGATCCAGACCGATACTCAGTGTCGGTTTCATCACCACTAGGTAGCTCCGACCATTGTCTGGTAAAGTCAGTATCGGTATATTCTCCGCCCGACCCTTGCCTCAAAGGCAATCGGCGAATATGGCGATATGGGTCAGCAGATTGGGACGAGATGCGGTCCTTTTTCGCATCTTATTCCTGGCAGTCTTTATGCTTCTCTTCTGGCGATCCTTCGGCTTGTGCGGAAGCTGTGACGGACGTGATACGTCAAGCTATGGAGTATTTTATTCCATTCTTCGACGTACCTCTGTCCAGCAAAGCTCGCCCTTGGTTTGGAGCCGAATGTGGACGCGCTCAGGCGCAGAAACATGAAGCTTACTTAGCCTGGGTTGACGCTCGACACCGTAAAGCCAAGGATGAACGCGTAAAGAAGAGAGCCTTTAATAAGGCTGCCAAGTCCTGCAAAAAGGCTCTGAGGAAGGCTCGCTTCGATCATATTAGCCGAGTAGGGACTAAACTTGCTTCTTACCCTGCTGGAAGTAAAGCATTTTGGTCCCTGGCTAAGTCGGTTGAAGCGAACTTCTGTCGGACCTCACTGCCTCCACTGCTGAAACCTGATGGATCGCTGGCCCATACGGCTAAAGAGAAAGCGAACTTGTTCGCTTCTCTCTTTGCGGAATGTTCGTGTTTAGATGCTGGTAACGCCATACCTCCAAGTCTGCCTGGATGTGGAACGGTAATGCCGGATATTCACATTCGTCAGATGGAGGTACGTAGGGCGTTGCGCAATCTAGACGTGAATAAAGCCAGTGGTCCCGATGGTATTCCAGCCATCGTTCTGAGGATCTGCGCGCCTGAGTTGACTCCTGTCCTGACACGTCTTTTTCGCCTCTCTTTGGAGACTCATCAAGTGCCGAAATCTTGGAAGCAAGCTAACGTGCAACCAGTGCCCAAAAAAGGCAGTCGTGCCGACCCTGCCAACTACAGGCCCATCTCAGTCACTTCCATACTCTGTAAGACTATGGAACGTGTTCTGAATAACAGGCTCCTGGCATACTTAGAAGCGAATGATCTCCTCAGTGACCGACAGTACGGATTTCGCCGAAATCGGTCTACTGGGGATCTTCTAGCGTATGCCACACACGTCTGGAGTGAGGCCATTGAGAAATATGGAGAAGCGCTTGCAGTTTCTCTTGACATCTCGAAGGCCTTCGACAGGGTTTGGCATGACAGTCTTATTAGCAAGCTCCCATCATTTGGCTTGCCCACTGACCTATGTGAATGGATATCAGATTTCCTGAGAGACCGATCGATTCGAGTAGTCATTGATGGCTGCTCGTCCGATCAATTGGCTATTAATGCCGGGGTCCCTCAGGGGTCAGTGCTCTCTGCAACGCTATTCCTGCTTCATATTAATGACCTTTTGTCTCCCGGTACTTTTGGGTATGCTGATGATAGCACGGTTGTAGAGAGCTACATATCCAATGCACGAACCAGTGGTGCGGAGATCCAGTCTCTTAGAGAAGCTATGGTCGAGCGCTTGAACTTGTCCTTAGAGGCAGTCTCCGTTTGGGGCGATGCCAATCTGGTCAAGTTCAATGCCTCTAAGACGCAGGCGTGTCTGTTTTCTGCCAAACGGAGTCAATTTTCCCTTACTCCTACTTTCCGTGATGTAGCCGTACCAATAACGGACCAGCTTGAGCTTCTTGGCGTCACTCTGACATCGACTCTAAATTTCGGCTCCTATATTGAGTCTAAAGCTCAATTGGCTGCGAAGAAGCTGGGTATCCTAGCGAAGGTGAGGCAGTACTTCACACCGGAACAGTTGCTCAACCTATATCAAGCACAGGTTCGGTCGTGTATGGAGTACTGTTCTCATCTCTGGGATGGCTCGGCCAAGTACCAGCTTGAGGCATTGGAGTCTATTGAGAGGCGAGCCAAGAGGCTCATCCGCAATGACTCGCTTGTAGAAGGTAGGCTGCAGAGCCTTGAGCACAGGCGTAGAGTTGCTTGTTTGTCGGTCTTTTATAGGTTGCATTTCGGCGAGTGTGCGTTGGAATTACACCACTTAATTCCCCCTTCTCCTTTCCATCATCAGACGACCAGACAAACGGTGAAGCGACATCGATACCTTGTTGATATTCCACCTTTACGCACGAAGCGTTTTGCTTCTACGTTCATTTGGCGTACCGCTAAAGAGTGGAATGCCTTGCCTGAGTCTGTGTTTCCTGATCGCTATAACCTGTGTGTCTTCAAGTCACGAGTGAATAGGTATCTTCTAGGTAAGCGTGCTCCATCTTCGACCGCATCGTCACTTACCATCAGGTGAGATAGTGGTCAAACGCAAACCTATTTTATATAAAAAAAAAAAAAAAAAAAAAAAAAACTATATACGGTACCCAGGGGCGTATTTACCCTAAGGCCAAAAGGGCCATGGCCCGGGGCGGCAGGCTGCGAGGGGCGGCGCAAGCAGAAGAAATTTAAAAAAGCCTACCTAACTAAGGCTTTTATTAATAAACAGTAGTAAACGGTTGAATAGTCAGTTCAACTGAGTTTTGTCTCTTTCGATTCAGTTTAAAACTGTAAAAGAACAACAATGACAAAACATAGTTTAACTAAACCACCGTTTAATACTGTTAATTGATAAGAGTCTAAATCTCGTAAGGTGCTCTCGGGTGTATGTTTGATACACATCAAGACGTGGGCTTTCGTATAAGTATACTGATCGGCAGGGCGGCGGGGCCTACAGGCCCGGGGCGCTGAATCCTAAAATACGCCACTGACGGTACCTATAGCAAAACAACCATTTTTTTACATTTTTGTCTGCCTACTGTTTGTGCCGGGTAATCTCCGAAATGGCTAGACCGATTTTGATGGGACTTTCACTGGAAGATAGCTGATGTTACAAGGAGTAATTTAGGTGAACGTGGGCGAAGCCACGGGGCACAGCTGCTAGTCACGTAATAATATTATACACTCTAGTACCCATAATCGATAACGTTTACCATACTATTCTGATATATATGAGAAGCAGTAAAATTCTAGTGCAATACCATTTGTCACGTGTCTTTCTTTACCTTCGTATCGTTGAATGCAAACTACAATAGCACGACTTAGTGTTACTCGAGTTTATAGATTTTGGCTTTCTTATCAACGTTGGAGTCTACGCGGCTTATCTCTAAGCGTGTCTAGATGACATGGACAGCTGGAAGACGCGCCGAAGCCCAGTTTTTAAATTATATTAAAAAAAAGGTTTAAAAACTATGGGCAAATCCCAAATTGATCTGATAAGGATTCCAGTACTCTTCTTCTTTTTATCGTGTCGATGGCAATTAAATGTTGGCAGCCCAGAACTTGGCCACGTCGACTGCGTTGCTTGTAGCGTCCATAAGGTCCTGCAGCGTGCAGGTGACAGGGCAGTATTGAGGTTAGTTTAAAATTCTTTATTCATACGTTATCAGCGATATTTTTTTCCAAAACGTGCATCCCTACGCCGCGCCGTTAAAAATAATGGCAATATATCTGCTTGACCCTTACCACTCTGGGAGTGTGTGACCCAAATGCTTTGATTATGAAATGATGAGATAGGCTTTGAAATTCTATAACCCTAGAGAGGGTTGGTATAATAATTAGTGTTGTGCTATAGATTGGAGGTCTGTGCCGACAGGGTACTTTCCTTTCTGAGAACCCGTTTACCTTGAAGTTTGAAGATCATTATAAGGGACTGTCTCCAAAGAAGATTATGTTTAATATTACTAAAATATACCTACTTTAGAAATGAGCTCGTAAAGCAAGTTGTAAAATATTTTACAATGTAATACAAGTATTGTATTTATAACTCCACGACCACTATAATTGAAATATATCTTTCTTTTTTTATGTTATTTGGTAACGAGACGAGCTGGCATTTGCCTGATGGCAAGCATAACGCCGGCCTATAACAATTGCAGTGACGCCCAGAACTTTGAAACGTAAACGCCTGCGCGGCACTGCAGTGCGCTCGTTACCCTGAGATATTAGGTATTAAATCTCATAAGCCCAGTAATTTCACTGGCCACTCTGTTCATCAAACCGGAACACAGTAATGCTTGCACATTACTGCTTGGCGGCAGACTTCACGAGTAAAGCGGTGTTAACAACCCAGACGGACACTCGCAGAATAGTTAGTCCTACCACTAACAATACCTAATAAACTAATAATATCTAATATACAGGATGTGGCGCAAAAAGTGGATAACCCTTTACCAGTGGGTGGGAGACATCAGGACTGTTCATAAAATGTCTTGTCAAATGTTAATCTCATGTTCATGGAATACTAGTATTCAAGGAACATGAGACTTGCAACAGCTTCAAAATATCGGATGCTAATCAATAAATAATAACAATGATAGAAATCCCGTTCTAATATACAAAGACAAAAAATACTTCAGACGGTAAGAACATCCTAAGGAGTCCCTTCAGATTGTATGGACAACTTAATCTGAACGCTCACGTTTGTGAAGCATCTGAGCTTCCTTATAGCAACATCCTGTTAGCACTCTTAATCCCAACCCGACCCAGTATTTGCGTAGATGCAAGATAAATCTCTAGACCCTTACCATTGAGATCTTGTTTCAACTTTAGTTTTGTATTACTTATTTAACAGATATCGGGCCTATCCAGGGGTCTACTCGCAAAATAGAAGAACGATACATCGTTACGTTTTTCGTGTATAACCCGACTCAAGTTCCATAGATTTCACTTTCGTATCAGCGATCGAACAATCCAAGTGAATTTGACAATTGATAAATCAACCTTGGATTTTTACCTCGTTTTCATGTTTCTCAGTTTAGTTGAACAAAATTATAAATACAATTTTTCATGTAGAGTTAAGCCACGTTTCAACTTAAACTACAAGTTTTTGGCTTAAAAACGGAATAAATAAACTAAAGAATCGACACAGAAAAAAGGACCTTTCATTGGACACTTTGGGTACACAATACTAAAAAGAAAAACCCAAAAGTAAATGTTGCGCAAATCGAGAACTAATTCATGGTCAATCAAGCCTAAAAAGATAATCAATTCAAACTCGCTGTTCCAGAAACATTCTCGGATCTGAACAAAGATCACACAAATCGGATTCGAGTACTCTCCACACCTTACACACCCTTAGCTGCTTGTTACGTAAGCATACTTGTTACAAAGTCGAATTATTCGACAAAATAGGTTTCAACGAGCTCTTTTCCTCTGAAGTTCTCGCTTTGAACGTGACATAATCGAGAAGTCACGTTATCGAGATATAATCGGAATCCCGGATTATTTAGTAGCTTTCGCACCTTGTCTATTCGAATTTTCAATTGACATAGAAAGAATTTATAAAATATATTTTTATAGTGTTAACCGACACTAGCGGATGTTCACACAAATATATACATCACAATAATTTCGCTTCCAACAGGATTCAAACCTGCGTCTTCTGTTTATCTAGACCAGACATATTAACCAACTAGCCTATGGGAGCAATCGATGTTGACTGCGAAATTCTTGATATGATGTATTTCTTTCCGGCTTACAAGCCATAGCTCCATCTAGCAGACCTCGCTTTGTAGCGATTGCCTACTCCATTGTGATACGTTACAGTACCAATCAAATGACGAGAGATTTTGCATTATTTAAACTTTATTAAATATATTTTTATAGTGTTAACCGACATTAGCGGATGTTCACACAAATATATATGTCGGGGCGGCGAGTCCAGGGGTCTTTTTAAAAACGGTGACGTCACCACCGGTGACGTCAACATCTTCAGCATCATGGTGACCGCTCACCCCTCGTAGAAAGAAAACACGAAGTAGCTCGATTTATCTCAACCATTTATTGCGGCAAAGTTATATGGGAGATCCGAACGGTCCGACGGTAGGCGTAATACTACTTTTTCCAACAGTCGGTCGCTCGTATTTATAGCAAAACAGATTGTGACAAAGAATCTTTATAAAACTTGTTAGATCTTGTCATTCTACTTTAGATTTTAATCTTCAATTGAAATTCATTACTTTTTATTAACATGGGGCCCAGGAGAGCACTCATGATAGTTAAAATAAATGACTCTAGGCGCCCATTCCAAGTAAGAGGCCGTACAAGAAGAACGGGCAAGAAACTTGTCGGCAATCTTTTAAAAAATTGTGTTTACAGTGAATTTGTTCAGTTTAACAATCATTTGTCTAGTTTTAACAATTCAATGAATAATTTATGGTTAGCAAACATTAATTAGTTAATCAAAGTTTAAGTGAAATTATTAACAATCCAATGAGTAATTTATGGTTCTAAACGCTTATTAGTAAACCAAAGTTAACATGTTTTGATTGTTGTCATTTTACACCGTCCATGAAGCTCGCCTGTGACGTCATTGCTCCGATACGGCCATTCTGATAGATGGTGCGTGCTCTGCACCAGTCCAATTATGTTCTGAAACAATGAGACGTTTCCTTCTGAGTTTGGTATCTGTAAGCAACCACCGTTGCTTGCAGTTAAGTTTGCAAGAGTAATAGTTTGCATTCTTAAGAGAAAAGAATTTTTTTTTTTTTTTTTTGTTCTTTTTCTTTTCTTTTTTCTTTTCTTTTTGTTTTCTTTTCTTTGATCAATTATCTTTACAGTGAAGTTATCTAGTTTCGACAATCTAATGAGCAAACTATTTAGCTAACCAAAGTAGGTAGGTAAACATTTAGTTAATCAAAGTAGGTAAACATGTTATGTTTCCTATTGCCCTGCTCAACACCGTAGACGTAGCCCGCTTCGCGCCGACTCGGCCATTCTGACAGGTGGTGCGCGCCCTGCACCAGACACGGTGTTTCTGAAAACTAGAAATTTGGTTTTGAAGTAGGTACCCGTACACCGGTACACTAGCTGGTAATTTTGTTTCTCATCACTGCATAAATTAAGTTACAGTGCTTACTTTCCATATTGCCAAGATTTAATTTTACGTTAGAGTGAAACAATATTCACGTAACAAAATTATCAGCCAACTTTTAGTACCTTCTTAATAATATTCTGTAAACATAACAGTTCACATGCAAACATTCGTAGTTAAACGTAAATAAATTTGCTGCACAAGGGAATGTGAGCAGAGTGTGTATTTGTTTTTGCCAATGCTCCACGCATCATGGCATGAATAGATTTATTATAGGTTCAATGCAAATGCTCCACGCATCATTGCATGAATAGATTTATTATAAGTTCAATGCAAATGCTCCACGCATCATTGCATGATTTTTAAATTCTCGTAGACAGGGATACTGGGAGACAGGGATGTTGCTGTGGTCTGGGCGGTCTTGTACGCCGTGGTCCACAGAGGCTCTAAAGGAAATGGGATACAGGTCGATGCTGCGGTCTGGGCCTTATTGTTATGACCGTGGTCCGCAGAGGCTCTGAAAATGACGGGAATGGAGGGTACACAAGGAATAAAATAATTTAAAATGACGAATATAGAGGGTACACAAGGAATGAAATAATTTGTACAGTGTTACAGACGATTCAAAACTATTACGTTTTATAATTCGGATCCCGAATTGTTAACCGAATATCACTTATCCGTAACAGTCCCCGCGCTGTTGCTAACGCTGCGAATCTAGTTCAATGAAAGCTCAGTATCGTCAATGAATTTTGATAACTACCACATCGCGTATTTACGCGTACCGGAATAGAAAGAACTTAATGAACGCTAGTGCCACTAAGTTTTCAAACTAGCATACAAACAGGCACTTCGCCTTGAATAAATTGCACAAGATTCACAAAAATACCTCAAAGACAAATAATCAGCGATAATAATAATTAAGAATTGTGATGTCGATTAAAGACACTGCCATACTTGAAAAGATTTGGAGGCCTTTTTATTAAGTTGGGTTAGAATTACTAGGTATGGATTTTCGTAGATATCTCGTGGAAATCGCGTGACAATCTCATCGGATATCTCCGGATATCTCGTCGGATATCTCGTCGGACATCTCACGGATCACTCGCGGCCATCTCTTGGACTAACTCGCGGCCACCTCTTTGGATTAACTCACGGCTATCTCTTTGGATTAACTCGCGGCTACCTCTTGGATTAACTCACGGCTATCACTTGGATTGACTCACGGATCACTCGTGGATTGCCCGGGATAACTCGCGGATACCTCGGGATAACTCGCGGACAGCACACGGATAACTCGTAGATTTTTGGTATTTGTGGGTATCTCGTGAAAAACTTTTAAAAATAAAACTCAAGAAACTAAGAAATCTCGTGAAATTAGAAGTAATCTCTTAGATTATTTGTAAGTTGTAAGTTGCGTTTATGCGCATGCAAGTCTAAAGTTAAAATATGGTAGAAAAAGTTACGATTCACCTGTATTCTGATGTCATGAGTCCATCGCCTTTTTCTTGGTTTGGTTGCACGTGTTGACCCGTTCGTGTAGATACCATGGACGCAGCTGGTGTGTCAGCATAATCTTCAGGAGTTGGTAGTTATGGGTCATCTGTCGCCAATACGGTGGTGTGTCAGCATAATCTTCAGGAGCTGGTAGTGATGGGTCATCTCACACCAATACGGTGGTGTGTCAGCATAATCTTCAGGAGCTGGTAGTGATGGGTCATCTCTCGCCAATACGGTGGTGTGTCAGCATAATCTTCAGGAGCTGGTGTCTGATGTGGGGACCTCTGCTGCGACTGGGCTCGGCTGCATTGCCCATTTGTGCTGGTCCTTCAGGTGACAAGCGGGTGAGAAGGCTAGGATTGGAAAGCTAGCTTGTTCCGTTCCAATCCCACTTCTGATGTCGGGGCGGCGAGTCCAGGGGTCTTTTTAAAAACGGTGACGTCACCACCGGTGACGTCAACATCTTCAGCATCATGGTGACCGCTCACCCCTCGTAGAAAGAAAACACGAAGTAGCTCGATTTATCTCAACCATTTATTGCGGCAAAGTTATATGGGAGATCCGAACGGTCCGACGGTAGGCGTAATACTACTTTTTCCAACAGTCGGTCGCTCGTATTTATAGCAAAACAGATTGTGACAAAGAATCTTTATAAAACTTGTTAGATCTTGTCATTCTACTTTAGATTTTAATCTTCAATTGAAATTCATTACTTTTTATTAACATGGGGCCCAGGAGAGCACTCATGATAGTTAAAATAAATGACTCTAGGCGCCCATTCCAAGTAAGAGGCCGTACAAGAAGAACGGGCAAGAAACTTGTCGGCAATCTTTTAAAAAATTGTGTTTACAGTGAATTTGTTCAGTTTAACAATCATTTGTCTAGTTTTAACAATTCAATGAATAATTTATGGTTAGCAAACATTAATTAGTTAATCAAAGTTTAAGTGAAATTATTAACAATCCAATGAGTAATTTATGGTTCTAAACGCTTATTAGTAAACCAAAGTTAACATGTTTTGATTGTTGTCATTTTACACCGTCCATGAAGCTCGCCTGTGACGTCATTGCTCCGATATATACATCACAAAAATTTCGCTTCGAAAGATTGTTCTAACCCAAGCGGTTTTATCATCAAAATTTTTAATTGTAATATTCAACTAGTATTCAGATTCAACAACTTCTAACGTTTTAAATCGCGTAGGTATATTTTCAACATCACCAGCCTGAAGACGTCCACTGCTGAAAACAGGCTTCCCCCATAGAACGCCACTTGGATCGGGTACTCGCCTCTTCCATCAAACGGTTCCCCGCAGTTTTGACCAGGTCGTAGGTCCACCTAGTTGAGGGTCGGCCTACACTTCGTCTTCAGGTCGCCACTCGAGAACCTTTCTTCCCCATTGGTTATCGGTTCTGCGAGCAATGGGCTTGCGTCATTTCAACTTGCTAACTTTGGGAACTACGGGTATGTCGGTGACATACGAATCGCCGTACAATTTACTTAATTTTAACTTCCGACGTTTTGCATACCCTTTGCAATTTTTGGTCCTTGTAGCTTAAGAAAATACTAGGAGTAGTTCTCTTTCAATTCAAGCATACAAAAATCAAAATATTTAAAAATCAGCATTGCTATTCAACGAGGCAATGCCATCGGAATGCTGCTTTGTGCTGCCAACTTGGTTGAGCTAAATCATACATACTATATCAGTAAGGAAAAACTTTTTAAATAATATTTATGCTGACTTAGGTGTGTGTATGTCTTCGGGGAGGGTGGTAAACACACTTAACTTTCTAGACTTAGTGAGTCGATGCCTCGGCATAATAAGGTGTGTCCGTTTCTTATACCTGTTTTGTGTACATCTCACAGTCTTTCAAAAGTGGTCTTTTTTTTACTATTGGTTAACGAATCTAGGGGATCATTTGCCTCATGGTAAGAAAAACGCTAGCCCATAACAATTGCAGACTCAGAAATTTGAATCATAAAGGCCGGCATGGCACTGGTTTGCGCTCGTTATTCTGAGACATTAGGTGTTAATTCTCGTAAGCCCGGTAACTTTACTGACTATTTTGCTGTTCAAACTGGAAGACTGAGGTGCTTGTACCTTACTGCTGCAGACTCTACACGAGCAAAATGGTGTTACTCACCCTTATGACCCAAATACTCCCTCAATATATTATTTGCTTTTCTATCTCTCGACCCGGAAGTCGAAATAACAACAAAAGTAGTCAGAACATCCTGACTTCAGGAAGCATAACCGGAGACGACCATACATTACGTTAACAAAAAAAAACCATAAAAGAACACCTAACATACATACTATACGTACAAGAGATTTGGGGCTCTAACATATGCATGTTTGTGTATATTTAATTTTCCTTAAGCTTTTACTTGGGGGTACAAAGGGTGGGTATAGTAAAAAGGGTAACTTTACACCTGCGAGGCATTACGAACATTTGGTTGGCAAACAAATGTAAGCCCAGCTAATGTAAAGCTAAGGGCAAGGCGGCAAAACATTAGGGTGCAGGAATAGGTAGGCCTCCTGAGAGGTGTTTGACAACGTCTTTTGGGTTCCCTTGTAAAATAACGAAACGTTTGTTAATGTATCATATTCTCTTGTTGTAGGATTTTTTGTCTCTGAAAAATAAAAAGCTAGCTCATAAATCTATCAGGTTGTAAATCTATTACCATAGTATTACGCATATGTCATTGGAGATGGATTGGCACTATTCTTAACCACACCGCAAATCAAAACTTAATAGGCTAAAACATAACGTTTAGAAACAAAATCTCTTAAAGATATTTCTAAGTACGGGACTCAAAAGACTTTCGCAGCTTGGCTTCTCTAATCCCCTTCTCATGTTATAAGGTCAAAGCAGAGTAAATGCAAACTTAATGCGCAATGTATTTTTAAACAGAATAAAAACTCGCTCTTTTTCTACTTTAGATCCTGGGTACCTTTTGGATAAAACGATTTAAAGCCAAATCAAATCAAAAGACAGATAAGCTCTGTATTGAAACACTATACAATACAAGAACTGTTATAAATATCCGCTAACCACTTTACTCGTGTAGCCTGCCGCCAAGCAGTAATGTGCATGTGCATCATGTTCACGGGAAATATCGGGAGCTCACCAGCTTATAATAATCACGGTAAACATCTCGTTACAATGTATAATAAACGCTCGTCTACTAAGTAATGCCTACTACTATATAAAAGTAAATACCTCTAAAAGCAAAGATAACGTACTGTCTGACATTGTACTAAAAGCGGGTGCAGTTACAACACAAGACATTTGACAGCCGCGAGAATGAATTGGACTTATATTTTCAGCGACTCACACTGTAATGTAGAAATGAGAAACTGCAATAGACAGACAGCTTAGTTGGTTAAGTATAGATTCTAGTTTATTACTACATTGAAACTTTATTTTCACCCTTGATTATCTAATGGCCACTAGACACTCGCACTTCGAAAGCCCGCGAAAGCCGCGAATCGCGAATGTGAATGCCTTCGCGGTTTCGCGGTTGCTATTCGCGGCCACGATCAGTGGCCGAGAGTAGAGCAACCATCCACGAATGATTATCGGTTCTCAATATTTTCATCTTGGCTCCAGTTTGATTCACGACCATATATTTTAACTTCTTGAAACATTGTAGTGCCTGGTTCTCTATACCTCTAAGAAGTATAAAAATGACATTCTGCTTGCAGCACCAACATATAGGAGAAAATATTTAGCAAGACCAATCCGTGAATTCAACCGTGAATGTGGATGGATTCGCGGGTTCACAGACACGATTCGCGGGCGACTGAAGAGCGGCCATAACATAGATTTGGAACACAAATTCTCATGAATATATAAGCCTCTCCCATATAGAACACCACTTTGAAACGCTTTGCCTCTAGTATCTAATGTCCTAACCTAACTATCTTCCGCGTGCGGTTTCACCCACATTCCCACATACCCACAGAATCGAATCAGTGCAATTTTCCGCGATAAAAAGTAGCCAATGTCAGTTTCCGGTGCAAAAACTAGTAGGTCCAGAAATGAGACAACTCGGTTTGAATAATCGACACTCGTGTATTTTCAGTCGTAGTTCAATGAGGACTGATGTCCTTCTCCGCGTCTTCCCCTTGCGTAGCGCTGGGATAACTACGGCGTAGCACTAACTTGCTGACTTCATAGCGTAGCACCACCTTTATTCTTACACTATATTTGTGAAAAAAATCACGTCGATCCGTTGCGCCTTTGTTGCGTGAAAGAAAGACCAACACATCAACAAACCTACAAACAACCTAAAAAAAGGCTCCGTTCCTGTGAAAATCGCCACGCGGGTGAAGCCAGGGGCAGAAGCTACTAGATAATACACGGTTCGAAAAGCCAATAGTCATATCTGCATGTGGCGCGTCTGCGCAGCACTGGCTAGTGGAAAATTTTTCATATACTTTTAAGAGTATTATCAAGTTATCAACTCTACAAAAAACATCAATTAACACATTCAATTCCATTAAGAAACTTTTCTATTTTACAAAGTTTCTCAAGTTAATCTAAACATCAGAGCGGCTCTAACTTAAACAACCTAATTAATATTAAGTTGACTATAACTTATGACTGTCATTCATTTGATCGAACTTCGTTTGTATTCATTAGGAGGAACGAAGCACATTTATTTGTTCATGCCTCAAAAGAGAAACACAAAAGATTCGTAATCACATTAAAAATGACGTTACATTGATGTAAAAAATGTATTTGTGCTAAATTTGTGTAATTCCGTGATTTTGCTCAGCACTAAGAAGTGGGTAGTGATCGAGAACTTTTATACTGTAGATGAATTTTAACGACTAAATATTTTCACACTTATAACTATATGTATCCATATTCCATAATCCATATTTATGCAAATAAATAAATTTGAATTTGAAAAAAAGCTGGCAATAAAAAAAAGGAATATGATAACAAGTAGATTTTGGTGAAATTTCTGTGAAACCAATCTCCAAGTATGCTCTTTCTAATAAGGCAAAACGTATGAGTCGGACTCGTACACCGAGTGTTCCGTACAAACGTATCTGCGCTTTTTAGGAGTAGATATATTTCAAGTTTCCACCGAAATCAGTCCCCAAAACGTATATTTTTTGTGTTGTAACTACAAATTGACGGTTTTCGGATTTCTCATTTTACTTGATAAATATAATACATTGCTTTTTGCTAAATTTCATGATTCTAAGTCAACGGGAAGCACCCTAAAGGATTTGATTCCCGGTCTTGACAGACATACGGACAACGAAACGAGACTACTATATCGGGTTCTTTTTTTCAGTTTGAGTTAGGGATCCCTAAAAACGCCATCGGTTCAGTAACAGAGCCGTGAAGAGATAAGTAACGACACTGACTCAAATTTATAACAATAGCTAGAAACGTAACGTAATAGCTAGAAACGTAACGTAATAGCTAGAAACGTCGACAAAAAAACATCAATGAAAATGTCAATACCATCTCCAAAATTTAATATTCTTTCATCTCGTATTTCCTCGCAGCCGCATTCATCATAATATTACTTATCATTACCGCTCCAAAACAAAAGGACTCCATCAGTCAATGTCTCCCAAAAACGTGTGGTCTTTAAAAAGGTTTCCTTTGCTTTTTGTAATGGATGAGCGTACCCTTATGAGGGCCTCTTCGTGTTCAACAATATGTTACAACGATATGTTAGTGTGAGGGAGAATATGTGATACTAGAATTGAAAGTTAAAAGTGCTATTCGATCATTATGTTAATATGTAGCTAAGGGTTCATTGTTTTCTTTTTCTTTATTGGATAACAAGAGGCGCGGATCTTTTGCCTAGCTATGGCAAGCATAACGCAAGCCCATAACAATTGCAGTGACACACAGAACTCAGAAATACAAAATTCTGCGACACTGCAGTGCAGTCGTTATTGTGATACATTAGGTAATAAGACTTATAAGCCCAATTATGTTACAGTATTGAGTTTGAAGAGATTTTATGTATACACTTGTAGTAGCACGCACAATGTCGCCTTGTCTATGCACTAAGTTCAGAGAGAGAAAAAAAAATATGTAGGTAGACCACACAATTTCATTATTTCGTGCGGTCGGCTGGTTCTTCATTCACGTTGCAGTGCTCCGCCGCGTCGCACTACAAAGTTGGTTTTTCTAAGTTTCTCCGTGTTAACATGTTTTTTCGTCAAAATCAAGATGCCGAAGAGGAAACATAACGAGGAGTGGGAATATTTGTAAGTAAATTGCACATTTACCGATAACTATCGATTGCATATGAGGTTTCACGTTCCAACGATTCGAGTTCTTACTTAACCTACTTTTTTACTCGAGTTCACGATGCAACGCCACGAGTTCATCTTACTCGCTGTATACCTATGCGTACTTAATACGCCATCCATATAGCAACCTGTTGAGGTTATCCTATAATAATAATATGAAACGACCCGAAAGGTAACATTCTAACTAATTAAGTAATTTGCAATTTGTTCGGTCCACGTTTGAGTTGTCACTTACTGATAATAATGCATACGAGGTTTAACGTTCCAACGATTCGAGTTGTTACTTAACCTACTTTTTACTCGAGTTCATCTTACTCGCTGTATACCTATGCGTACCTAATACGCCATGCATATAGCAACCTGTTGAGGTTATTCTATAATAATATAATGAAACGACCCGAAAGGTAACATTTTAACTATTTAAGTTAAGTTCTAATGTTCACGTTTCAACGATTGGAGTTGTCAATTAACGATAATAATGCATACGAGGTTTAACGTTCCAACGATTCAAGTTGTTACTTAACCTACTTCTTACTCGAGTTCATCTTACTCGCTGTATAACTATGCGTACCTAATACGCCATTCATATAGCAACCTGTTGAGGTTATCTATAATAATAAAAAGATGAAACGACCCGAAAGGTAACATTTTAACTATTTAAGTAATTTGCAATTTCTTCGGTTCACGTTTGAGTTGTCACTTAAATACATACGATGTTTAACGTTCCAACGGTTCAAGTTGTTACTTAACCTATTTTTTACTCGAGTTCATCTTACTCGCTGTATACCTATGCGTACCTAATACGCCATGCATGTAGCAACCTGTTGAGGTTGTCCTATAATAATAATATGAAACGAACCGGAAGGTAACATTTTAACTATATAAGTTAAGTTCTAATGTTCACGTTTCAACAAATCGAGTTGCCACTTACCGATAATAATGTATACGAGGTTTCACGTTCCAACGATTCGAGTTGTTACTTAACCTATTTTTTACTCGAGTTCACGATGCAACGCCACGAGTTCATCTTACTCGCTGTATACCTATGCGTACCTAATACGCCATGCATATAGCAACTTGTTGAGGTTATCCTATGATAATAATATGAAGGTATACGTATAATTACGTATATTAGACACAAATTTGCAATTTGCTGTTAATGTTGAAAACGAAAATCAAGAGCTACGCGAACCAAGACCGTCGACTAGCGCGTTACACGCGAGTTCCGATCGTTCGCTGGATATAGCCAACGTGACAATACTGGAGGATGTATCTCCACCACCAGTGATTAAAGGTGCTTCCAGCAGTGAGGATGTTCCACGAACAGAACCAAGCTAAGGCAAAATTAGCAGCGGTATTGCTTGTCTTGACGAGCCTATAAGACTCTTCTTAGTAAGGATAATAAAGATCCAACTGTTCTAAAGCTGCTGATTGATGCTGGGCGCATCATCTGTGACACACAACTCAGTGAGTCAATAACGAGGCGAAATTTCATATTGGCTGTACTAAAGAAGGACTTGAAAGATCAGATGCTGCTCACGATAATAGATAGTTTTCTTGTAGCCAAGAACTAGCCGAAACTTTAAAGACCGCAAAAGCGATCAATAAAACAGGTGTGGATCTCAAAGCTTCCACCTCTAACAAGACTACTGCTACAAAACCAAAGCATCAAGTCGTTAACAGAAATTGAAACGGGAAGTCTCCGGTTCAAAACCACAGACAGCAGCCATCGGCGCCCTCAAAGATGAAGGAGTCTGCACCTCAGAGGCAACAGCACTCGCCATCATCGAGGACATCGCGATTGAACTTCAATCGCGGCCGCCGCTAGACAATACGGTAAATTACGCCGGTAGACTATCTGTTTTTTACAACCAATGGTCACAAATAACCGCAGATAAAATAATTTTATCGTGGATACGTGGTTATGAAATTCCGTTCACTGAAACTCCATATCAGCATTGTATACCTCAACCCCGAAATTATGCACACTCAGAAAAACTTGAATTTGATCAAGCTATACATAATTTAATATCTATAGGTGCTATACCTCACTGTGAGCCCTGTGAGGATATCCAATATCTTTTTACCCAAACCGAACGGAAAAGCACGCTTTATCCTAAATTTGAAAAAGCTAAACGAGTTCATTCAACATGTTCATTTGAATTAGAAGATTTTAGAATAATGATCAAACTAATCTCAAGATGTTGTCTCAAGTCAACTATTGATCTCAAAGACGCATATTATTAAGTGAAAGTTCATGATAACTCTAAAAAATATTCAAGATTTAGTTTGAACGGTAACTTGTATGAATTTAATGCCCTACTGTTTGGTGTCAATACGGCACCTTTTGTCTTCACAAAAATAATGAAAACGGTGGTCAGAATGCCACGCTGTGCTGATTTCTATCGACAATATATCTTAACGACACCTGTCTAATATCACATAGCTATAGCGAATGTATGGATAACATTACAAAAATGAAAAGTACATGAATTTGCCTGTAAGTTTACAGTCAGATTTCGATTGGTGGATTAAATCTATCGAAAATCCAAAAAATCAAATTAAATTTGACGAATTCAGATGCTTCGACTATGGGGGGTTGGGGGATAGCCTGTGCGGGAAAAACGGCAAGCGGTAGCTGAAGTCGGGAAGGAAGAAAACTTCACATTCATAAGATTAAAAATTTGTCTAGAGGATTTATCCAATTGTCATATTATCTTGCGACTAGATAATACAACTGCGATTTTTTACATTAATCGTATGGGAGGAATCCAATTCCCCCATCTCACAAACTGACCAAAGATATACGACAATGGTGTGAAGCGCGAATTCTATTTATAACAGCGCTATACATTCCATCTACAGAAAATACTATAGCAGATACTGAATCAAGGTGTATTCACCCGGATATTGAATGGGAACTATCTGATCTTGCCTTTCAGCAAATCATTAACAATTTCGGGCTACCAGAGATTGACATGATTGCTAGTTGAATAAATAAAAAATGTCCTGTATACATATCATGGCACAAAGACCCTGATGCTTGACGCTTTCTCTGTGAATTGGTCAAAATTGTATAAAAATACCATGAACCAGGAACCCGTTTTTACGGGTTCCCTTCCATCTCAATAATTTAAAAAAACATTGATAAAAATTATTAGCGACAAAGCTAAGTGCATAGTGGTCGGGCCAACATGGCCAGCTGAACCTTGGTATCCCCTATTTAACCAGTTTTTTACAAACTAAACCACTGGTTTTTTCAAACTTCTGAGGACCTAATAATCTCTCATTCCAGTTTCTGCCAGATCCAGCGGCAGATTACCCTGGATGCCGGAGTATTGTGCGGGAGTCTCTAATAAGAAAACTCCCTTCCGGGTCTTTAGAACCATTAATAGCGTCTCTGTCAGATAATTAAATTAAGTAATATGATACTTACACATTCCAGTTATTATTCATGTTTTAACAGAGTTATTTCAATCGGGAGCGCTATACGGCACTCTAAATGGGTTTAGATCTACACCTTCCTTAGTATTAGGAAGTCAGATAAGCATAGACGACTGTGTTTTAAGGGTATATTTAGGCTTCGCCCTCCCTTACCTAAGTATGAATCCACTGGGATACTACATTAGTAATTGAAACTCTAGCCACTTGGATTCCTAATTAATCTCATTCTTTAGAAAAAATCACTAAAGAAGCTAGTTACCCTGCTGGCGCTGGTAACAGCGCATAGAGTACAAACTATTTCAAAAATAGATATCCGAAATTTTCAAAATTGGCGGAGTGATATTTCCATTAGGATCCCTGACTTAATAAAAACGTCAAGTGTAAACGCAACTCAGCCAACGCTGATGCTGCCAATTTTTCGAGACAGACCTGACATAGGTCCGGCTTAATTATTAACGGATTATTTAAAAGTAATGTAGCGGCATTACGTGATAATCACACCTCTATTTTTATTTCTATAAAAAACCATATAATAAAGTTTCTCCCCAAACACTTAGCAGATGGATAGAGTATACGTTGTGGGTCTGTGGAATAGATATCACACAGTACTCTGCACATAGTACTAGACACCTCAAAAGCTCATAAGCTCGGTGTGAATTTGGATGTTATCAGGAAGACTGCCGGTTGGTCCGGCGGCTCTACAATATTTGCCAAGTTTTATAACAGGCATATAACAGACAGCATATACAGAATCAAATCATTGTTTTGCTAGAAGTAAAATTGATTGATTTATGCTAAAATTTACTGTAGCTATTTTGTTAATAGTTTATTTAAGTAACATTACCTTTTAATTGAGTGATTAAGTACATTTATTATGTCAATTATTGAAGAAATATTAAATATATTTACTTCTGTAATACTTTCAACTGAAATAGATATTTCACAACTTCTCTCAACATCTACAAGTGTATACATAAAATCTCTTCAAACTCAATACTGTAACATAATTTAATGATTAAACGAACTTACCTGTAAGTTAAGTTCTATCATAATTATGTGAAGTAGTGAGTTTGAAGAGATAGCATCCCGCCCACCCAGATTACCTATTTCATAGGTCCCGAATAGTGAAATATCTACTTGAACTGATAAGCTCTGAACTAAATGAAGAACCAGCCGACCGCACGAAATAATGAAATTGTGTGGTCTACCTACATATTTTTTTTTCTCTCTCTGAACTTAGTGCATAGACAAGGCGACATTGTGCGTGCTACTACAAGTGTATACATAAAATCTCTTCAAACTCACTACTTCACATAATTATGATAGAACTTAACTTACAGGTAAGTTCGTTTAATCATTAAATAATTTCACTGACTACTTTATCAAGCCGGAACACAGTAATGCTTGCACAATACTGCTTGGTGGCAGACTTCACGAGCAAAGCGGTGGTAACAACTCAGACGGACACTCGCAGAAGAGTTAGTCCTCCCACTAATTACGACTTATAAGCCCAATAATTTCACTGACTACTTTTTTATCAAGTCGGAACACATTACTGCTTGGTGGCAGACTACATGAGCAAAACGATGGTACCCATCCAGATGGACGCTCGCATAAGAGATAGATCTAATACCACTTGGTGGTAGGATTAATCGTAACTTAATAAGTAATGTGTACTTAATATGTAGTCTTACTTAGTACAAGTGACGCTAATAAAAGCATGTTAAAAAAATACGATTTGCAGTAACATATAATACCCGTTGCGCTTATCTCAGTTCATATTTCACTATTACCTCCGAAGACTGCAATTTGCAATCCTCTGAGCTCAGGTGTGGCCCGATCCTTAGACAAATCACTGCCGGAGGCTAAAGCTGCTCCTCCAGAGCAGAAGCTATAATGATAATATTTTAGTTAAGAGATGGATAAATTATGGTTTAACTTAATTCTGTACTCCTTAATTTTTTGATAACTTGTATCAAAAGTGGCTGTCTCTTTTGGGCTAGATTTCCACTAAGCACCACATTAGACGGTACGATATGCGTCAAGCTGTGATTGTGGTTTTTGTCTGGTTGGCGCATGGTCCATGATTGATGCATAATTATCCAGCAATCATACGTTACTTTGTAATTTATTTATTAAAAGACCAACAGCACATATTATAAATATAGATAAGTACGTAAAAAGTTTCGAAATACGGCCAATAATTATAGGTCTCGATAATTTTTTTTAAATAAAGAATTTTGAATTTGAATTGAATTTGAATTACGAAAGTGTAGATTTTACGTAACATTTTTTATCAATGGCTAAATGACTTTTTAACTATAGTTTGACAGTAAAATCACTTTGAAGCGAATGCTAATTATTCAGACATTATAGATTCATTGAGTCACATAATGGTAACTTAACAAATCTTTACATCAATTACATACCTTTTTAACTTTTCTACTTAGTGACCACAAACAACGATTGTAGACAGTAAGATCGCCCATTGTAACTTTGCTGATATTATTTGATTACCTCTTAAACACTTGTTGTTCTTTAGTATTGTTACATAGCACGATTGTACAGACACTTACGTATAGCAATACGCAATATTTATACTAAACTATAACAATAAAGTTTGACAAACAAACATTTTTAGAAACTGATCAAGCCACGTGAAAAAAGGAAATAAAAGTATTTCAATTTACACTAGCCCTCTCTAATACCTTTGCGTAAAATATTTCAATTGGAAGGATTACTGGACTGTATTGGATATTTCGCGTTTGTGTTGCTCCAGCTACTGGAGTGAGTCACTTACCAAGCTTCATCAATGTCATCATCATTCGGAAGATGTCCACACGTAGGGCTCCCCTACAAAACTATTTGAATCAGCTACTTGCCTCTCTTGCATCCAACGGTTCCCTGCTATTTATCAGGCTTACCTGATATAATATTACTAGCCCCATCTATCTTCCTTGCATAAAAACTAGGTGTTAGAATTTTAGCCGTCCGAATTCTTAATGATAGTTGTCTTAACGGCTAATAAAATCGTCTTCGTTTTCAATTCCAAAGGGACTTTAACAGTCCCAAATAGACTAGTGAGTGGTACAACTTCTGCATCGTGCCAGACTCAATGGAAAAAACATAAATTACACTTACCATGAAAAGTCTTTTGTATGTCTTAAATAGGTGCTAGCTCGCGTGCGTTCTGAAAACTCAATAAAAGTTTACTAGTAGCTAATTGCTAAGAATAAACACAAACTTTATAATGGAATTTCATAGAAAACCGTATCTAGGTACCTACTGCAGATGTATTAACTGGAATACGTAGTCGTGGTTTGAGGAAACTATGTTTATTGTTTTTTCTTTTTCCATCCCGCAAAAGATCGGCGTTATTTTTAGCATGGACATAGTTTAGGAAACGGACGGTAACATAAACTAATTTCCATGCCGAAAAATGCACAGTTCCTATAGGAATATGCACGCGGACGAAACCGCTGGCAAACCAGTAAAAATATTTTCCCAAAAAAAACATGAAATGGTTGAGAATGTTGCACTTACTCTTTAAACCTGTGTTAAACCGCGTTTAACTCCAAAACATGCCTTAGTCACGCGTTTAAATATGAGCAACCACAAATCCTGATTTAAGTAATATCTAACCGTTTTAAAACTCAATTCTGTTGTGACATTTCTAATAATTTTTGACGTTTATCTTTAGACACTGTCTTGCTAAACAGGCGACTAAAAATGTTTTTTCGTGGTAACACGGTATGATTTTTTCAAATGTATATGACTAAATATATTTGTCATTGAAGTAAATGTAGGTACCTATTAATCATTTAATTACATATAATATTTATCTGAATGTGTATACGTATTATTGCAGTCAACTGTACATTAATTCTTTCCAGTAGCTGGACGATTCTAAACAAACTTATCGTATTTTTTGCCCGTAAACTGCCCCGTAGAAGATTAACGTTACGAGTGAAATGTAGCCCGTAGTTCACTTTTTTATTGGGTTTAGTTTATTACTTGTTTTATTGGTTCGTGTAGCGAGATGTAATTAATATTTGGATTATTTCTTGCAATTTTTGCTTCCTTTTAACATATAATTAGTATAAATTAATTTTCAGCTACATAGAAAACAGAACAGAAAAATGAAATGAAAATATTACCTAAGACTAACGATTCTGCGAGTGTCCGTTGGTTGGTACCACCGCTTTTCTCGTGAAGTCTACCGCCAAGCAGTAATGTGCAAGCATTACTGTGTTCCGGTTTGATAGGCAAAATAGTCGGTGATATTACTGGGATTATGAGACTTAATACCTAATGTCACAGAGTAACGAGCGCACTGCAGTGCCCCGCAGATCTTTCAGTTTCAAAGTTCTGAGTGGTACTGCTACTGTTGTGGGCATTATGCTTACCATCAGGCAAATGATCAGCAATAGTAAAAAAGGACTCTTTACAACATGCATAGTACAACAAAAAGAAAATCTTTTTTGTAAAAGCAGATTTTGACCTGCATCTTACCTGATGGAGAGTAACGATGTGGCCTGCAAAATTTTTGCAGTATACTATTAATTACAGTAAATATAAAAACAAAACAAAAAAATTAATTAAAATTATAACGAATGTGAAATAGGCAAATGATTACTCATTAGGGTTTAACCCCAGTCCTTTGATGAGTGGCCGAGTTCTTCGTAGTGTTGTTTTCTACGAAGCAGATCGTTAACGCTAAGTTACCAGGATCAATTCAATAGCAGGTAACGTTATTAAACCGCAAACTATTTCATTAGCGCCATCCATCCAAATTGATTACACTAAAATGTCGACCGATAACTGTGTACAAGTCCACTTTGGCATTCGACCGCAGCAGACATAGAGTAATGTAGACAGTAGTCCAAGTTTATTGTTATGGGTGATGATAAAAGATTTCTCTTAAAAGTGGTTCAGTTGGACCTGGAGCTGATTATGCACACTCACGTCTATGTTTTTAATTTGGTTAAAATCAATAAATATTGATTAAAATATTTGCAAGTTTTTCAATGTGAGTTTGGTACGTTTTAAGTCATTTTTATAAACACGTTAGACTACCTTGTCTAGACTATCTTAATCATAATACTAAAAAACCAATGACCATGAATGTGCCATCATCAATAAAAATGTGTCTATGTAATTATTCATTTTTTGCGAGTTTATTGTTAAGAAATTGGTAATTGCTTCCCAAAAAAGGTATTACAATTTTACTCACTTTTTTACAGAGTTGTTACCATAGTTAAAGTAATTTATTTTTGTATTCTCTTTAATAACAAGACGAGCTGGCCGTTTGTATGATGGTAAGCATAACGCCAGCCCACAACAATTGCAGTACTACTGGGCAGCACTGCAGTGCGCTTGTTACCCTGAGACATTAGGTAATAAGTCTCATAAGCCCAGTAATTTCACCGACTACTTTGCCCATCAAACCGGAACACACTAATGCTTGCACATTACTACTTGGCGGCAGACTTCACAAGCAAAGCGATGGTACCAATCGACTGACACAGACTGACAGTTGCAGAAGATTTAGTCCTACCACCTATAGTAATAATTCATCACAGCCAGTCGTTGTTATAGTTTGTGAAATCCAAGTATTTTGGTTTGGTTTCTAAGAGCCAATCCAGTGATAATACAAAACCAGCTAGCGCAAAAAAAATTGAAAGTGGTGCACTGATTTAACTACACTGTGCCAGTGTCGACCTTCCGGTATTTTCATCCTGTCGACCCGATGCGTTAATTAATTAAACGTGTGAGTTAATTTGGAACATTGCGTGGGTTTAAATCCAGAAGCTTTTTATAAGAAAGTAAGGGTTCAACCGCAGATAGGAAAAGGTAGTTTAATTACTGTTCTAGAAAATTCTCGGAATTTATTTAAAATTAAAAAATCTGAACCGCTGGAGGTAATTCTTAAAGAAACATTATTAAGCAAGTTAAAAAAACGAAGGTTATTAATTCGACACGTACGTGTGTAATATTATTGGAGCTTCAATATATTCACATATCATAATCTATTAGGACTTCCAACAAATATACAAAATTTTATAGGTGTATGTATGTATGTCCACACATTTCTCCGAAACTTTAGATCGGATTGTGTCCGTTCTTTTTTATTTCCTTACAACTGTAAAATGTTAGTGTGAAATAAATATGTCAACTAAGGGAACAGTGCAAGATTCATCAAAAATGGTTGAGTAGTTTATAAGTCTGAACTGTTAGTGGTAGGACTAACTCTTCTGTGAGTGTCTGTCTGGATTGTTACCACCACTTTGCTCGTGAAGCCTGTCACCAAGCAGTAATGTGCAAACATTCCTGTGTTCCTGTTTGATGAGCAGAGTTATAGCCAGTGAAATTACTGGGCTTATGAGACTTAATACCTAATGTCTCAGGGTAACGAGCACACTGTAGCGCCGCGCAGGCCTTTGTGTTTCAAAGTTCTGAGTGGCACTGCAATTGCTATGGGCCGGCGTTATGCTTACCATCAGGCAAACGACCAGCTCGTCGCGTTTCCAAACAGCACAAAATCCGCCACATATTGGAAGTCAGTTGAAATTTCAAAGAAAAACAAAAAGATCCCTAATCTCCCCTAACTCACTGTAGTTCACACACACCCATTGTAGTTCACAACGTCTTCTATGTTACAATATACTTATTGTTAGGCATTTCAATCAGCATTATCAAGAGGAAATGCCACAAGTATGACATGCAGGTAACGCATAACGCAGGAGATATGCTTTACGGATGTCAGCTAGACAACAGAATGTGCACATACTGTCACATACATACATACTGCCATAAAGGTACATAGTTATGTATACTGCGTTGGTTGATGGAATTTACTTCTATAGCTCATAAAAAGATTAAATCTAATTAATTTAAGCTCTCTGAAATTCATATCTATTTACTAAATAGACTCATTAAAGACCCAAAATTCATATCAAAATTTTTTGGTCATATAATATTTTTTAAATTTTATTTTATAACGAAACGAGCATTTCGTTTGTCTGAAGTTAAGCATAACGCTGGCCCATAACAGTTGCAGTGCTACTCAGAACTTTGACATATAAAGGCCTGCGCTGCACTTCGCTCCTTACCATGAATCATTTAGGTATTGAGTCTCATAAGCCCAGTAATGTTGCTCTATTCAATTAATTCATTTTATGCCATGTCAATCAATGACTGTAATGATTGTCAATTGTTTTCAATAGCAGTCACATTTATAAGCATAAGCGCATAGACAAATGCCAATGGGTATCATGCACATACTGAACTCAATTGTTGCAAAAATTTGTACTCGCGAGCTCTACTGTTCACAGAACTACTACTAATAATTATGTGTAGGTCACTGTGCACTGCCACCTAAATTCGGCAGAGGTTAATTAATACTCTAATTTAGAGACTGATGGCATCTGTACGTCTGCTGCAGTCATTCAAAGTCCTAGCAAACTGGAGTTCAGGTTGAACAGACTTTAATCTTCACCCGCGGGATTGTAGCGAGTTTCAGCTTCGTCCAAAACAGAAGGACGATTACGTAAATTGCAAGTCGTTGCAGTTGTTTAGACTCTCAGTTGGTAGTTGTTATTTGAGGTTCTACAGAAAAAAAAGTAATCATTCTTTATATTAAAATTAAAATACACTCTTGAATTTGAATGCGCTGCTATTATAAAATGAATTCTCTTGTGGTTCTTTTCAATGACAAAACATATAAATGTAACTTTTTTAATGTTATTGGAGTGATAGCGTAAGGTAAAGTAGCTGATATTCTTAACTTATTACTATTTAGGTCTGAGTCTTAATTTGTCGTAATAAGAACCCCTTATCTCAGCAGCTATTTGAATCATTAAATAAAGTTGTGTAAACTTTTTTTTCAATTTAGCTCTAGGTGGCTCTTGACACTGCTCCCAATATACGCACATAATATTGTTAATTATTAAAAAATATGATAGACGCTTGGGCTAGGGTTATAGCCTGTCTTTTTAAGTAACGCTTTCAAACAGTTTTCTTTTACACAAAAGTAGTTCACACCAAAACAACCGGTAGCTAAACACGATTGCAATAGTTACGTAATCAGGGTCCGTACATAACTTTGGCAAGTGCCAGATAGTTGGCATCCGTGGAGATACGGCCGACGAAGTACCGTATTTATTATTTGTTGTATGTTCTCCATCTGAATTATGTGACGTGGATGGAGAAGTTTCAACTTGGCCGGTACAGTCGACTAAGGTAATAAAATTCATCATCAGGCGGAAGACGACCACTGCAGAGCCTAGACCTCCCCATAATGGGTTACCATAATACACCATGATTGGCAAGCATCTTGATGAGCGCAGTAGACTTTGATGTTCACTCAGGAAAATCCTGTTACCCATTCTCTGGGTATTTCCTTAGTCCGCTGTTACGACACCCATGGGGTGATCCTATTCATATTCTGGGACCACATAACAAAATAAAAATAATAAGGTTGCTGTGGGAGCTTGTGCCTATACATTACATTATCAGCCTCTTACGCTCCCACTGCTAGGATACCGGCCTTCTCTCAAAGAGAGAGTTATGTGCCATAATTCACCACGCGGGCCCAGTGCGGCTTGGTGGATGTCACACGTCCTCGAATTTTGTGGTTCTTAAACATGCTGGTTTCCTCACGATGTTTTCCTTCACCGTTTTAGTGCGAGTATGAGTATGAATAATCCGCACATAACTGGATGTAAGTCATTGGTCATTGTTCAGGCCTAGTCGAGATTCGAACTATGATGCGTCGGATTGAAAGTCACACAAGTTCCCGCTCGGCCACACTCGCTCTAGCTTGTGCCTGGTAGTGCCTAATTCGCTCCAGGCAAAGAATCGTTTTATTTTTCATCAGAATAGACTTTATCACTAATAATGCCCTGCTCTAAAGGCCTAATACTTACTCTCTCTTTCTCACTCTCTCTCTCTCCCTGAGCGAAAGGCGATATTCCAGCAGGGGAGCGTAATAGGCTCATGATTATTTTGATGTTATTTTGATTATTTACCGTTATGTACCTAGCTCGCAATCTAGGTCCGTTGCGCGATCTATACGAAATCCTAATGAAGTATATTAGATACTATTCAAATACATACAACCTATTTCAAAATACGAAGACGAAAATTTGGTAAAAGATCTATAAAACGCTCAGATCCACAATTCCAAAATAGTACAAGCATTATATTTTAACCAAATTTTGATACAACTCGAAAATCCCGAGGAAAATCTGCAGCAAAATGTCAATCGAAACATTTAGATATATCGAACACAGATACTACACTAAATTTCCCTCACTAGCTCAATACAGATTGAACAATGTAACAGTATGAAAACTTGTTTAGAATATTAATTTTGTCCAAATAATCTAAGCAAAGTTCCCTTAAGTACCAAAATAGGCGCAAATTCAAAACATCGCCCGTGATTTCTGCCTCCAACCGTACTTGTCTAACAAATTTATCTTCTGATTAGACGTGTAGTTTCCCTCGGGCGGATATTTAGACGTACCTACAGAATAGTTTGGGTTTTAGCATATAACTTCTGTGGAATTTTGGAACAGTTGATAAGATTTGTACAAAATACGTTTGGTCCGATTTTGACAAGGTTTATTTAGTAACATTTATGTAAGGATCTAAACTTGCAATTACATTGGTCAATCTTTTGGTTTTAGTCCACGTTTGGTCTGGACGACTCTTTAGCTAAGTTTCTAAGTAGCTAAAGCGCGGGGCTGCGAGGTCAATCCAGGCCAGAGCAAATGTCGTGAGCATTAAAGTTTGTTCTCAGGTATTGGATGTTTGTCTCGTATACAGATATATCTGTGTGTATATTAATTGATGTTTGTCTTATGTATCTTTGTGTGTATTGCATGTTTGTCTTGTGTATCTGTTGTGTATTGGATGTTTGTCTTGTGTATCTGAGTGTGTATAAGCCACCTGTGAGAAATTGGAACGTGTGCAGGAGCGACTCTGCAAGAGTTTATGTTATGTTAATTTTATGTTTCTGTTATTTAATTATACTTAGTGACAGCGCGTCTAGTTATAATTATGACGTAATTTTAAAATATCCAATACGGTGAACACGACAAGATTGCAATTTTTAATTTTCACAATCAATCCTTTGATATAGGCTTGTATACATTAGTCTATAATATACAAACATACGATTCAAAGACAAAACTCAATGCGAAAGTCAAAACGAAAGTATTTTTTTTTTCATTTGCAATTTCATTTAAAACTATGATGGTCTAGGTTGCGTATCTCCAAGTTACTCAGAGTTAGGATAATTTCATATACAAAAAATAATGCCAAGTATTTTGCGATAGTAGATAGATAGATAGATAGATAAACGCTTTATTGTACACACCAAAGAAAAGTAAACAAGGAACATAAATATTTTACACTAAGTGCTACAATGGGCGGCCTTATCGCTAAAAGCGATCTCTTCCAGGCAACCTTTGGATGGAAAGGATTCATTAAAATCGAAGACGACGAGGAGTGTACTAACAATACTGCCATACTAATAAATAAAATGATTACACAGACATAAATACTAATATCTACTTATTATAATAAATTATAATACTCAAAACAAATATTTATAATATTAGATATGTAAAATATATAAATATAATATATACTATAAATACAATTTATATATAGGTATATGTATAATAATGATAACTTTAAAGGTAATTTAGCTAATAAAATAGATACTTTTGGTGATACAAAACAAATTACATCAGGTACAGCATGAAAAATTAGTTAAGAAGCACACTTTGACTGGTAAAATTTTGTCACGCTATTTTTGAAAACATTCAATGAAGGTGCACCCCTAATGGAAACTGGTAAGGCATTCCATAGACGTGCAGCTTCAACAGTAAATGAGCCGTCATAAAAGGTACTCCAATGTGAAGGAGTCTTGAGCATAAGATTATCCGAAGACCTAAGGGAGAAAGAGTTAGATTCAGACAGGAAATTAAAACGTTCTTTAAGATATTGTGGCGACGAGGGATTATATAATATATTATAGAGAAGGGAAAGAATATGAGCATTCCGGCGGAGACGAATGGGGAGCCACTTGAGTTTTAGTCGAAATTGGGACACATGATCATATTTTCGCAAGCCAAATATGAATCTAATGCAAAAGTTCTGAAGACGCTCAAGCTTGTTTAGTTGCTGCTCCGTAAGGTCTAGATAGCAGGCGTCGGCATAGTCCAAAATCGGAAGTAGAAGTGATTGTGCCAGCGCAACTTTAGTGGCAGTGGGTAAGAAATTGCGAAGGCGCTTCAAAGAAGCACCTGAGGCGAACATTTTGCGGCTAATTGCATCCAAATGAGTACTCCAGCTAAGACAACGATCCATGATTAAGCCAAGATTCCTAACAGATTCGCTAAATGGTATTGAGATTCCATCAAAAACTACTTGAGGAATGGACGGCCAGTCGATCTTAGAAATCATGCGGGAGCTGCCTATAATTATGACCTGCGTTTTGATAGGGTTAACTTTTAATCCATAGGCTTTACTCCATTCGATTATACAACGAAGGTCGGAATTTGTAGTATCTATAGCCATACCTAGCTCGTTAAGTGGGGCCTGCGAATAAATCTGAAGATCGTCTGCATAGAGGTGGTAGGGAGAAGAAAGATGTTTAGAAATCGAGTTAATGAAAATTGCAAAAAGAAGAGGAGATAGGACGCCGCCTTGAGGTACGCCAGCTGTCGTATTACACCAAGAAGAGAATGAATCTTCAAAGTGCAGACGTTGCCGACGACCGTACAAGTAACTATGAAACCAATCTATCACCGATGGAGATATGTTGATTGAGCGCAGTATAGCCAGGAGAATGTCATAGTTTACGGTGTTAAAAGCATTCCTGAAATCCAGCAAAGTCAAGACCGTAAGCAGCCCATTCTCCATACCTAAACGAATGTCATCGGTGATTTTTAAAAGTGCAGTAACTGTGCTGTGCCCAGGGCGGAAGCCAGATTGGAAAGGATTGAGAAGATCTTGTTTATGAAGGAAGTCAATAAGTTGCCTGTGGACAAGGCGCTCAAGGACTTTGGACAGGAATGGAAGAATAGATATGGGACGGTATTCAGAAAAGGACTTCGGGTTGGATTTTTTCGGCAAGGGAATAATTTGAGCGCTTTTCCAGATAGCAGGGAATTGCCCATTGATAATTGAGCTGTTAAAAATGTGACATAGTACAGGAAGAATGATATCTAGGATGGGCAGCAGCATATTACGACTAATACCATCACCACCGACAGCATTAGAAGTGATCGATAATACGCTCCTTTCAACATCACATTCGGTGAAAGGATTTAAGAAGAAGGAAGGATAGTCGGGAGTTGAGATGGCAGAAAGAAGATTAATTGTGTTAAGTTTTTCCGAAGCCTGTATGTCGGAGGAAGAAGAAAAATGTAGATTGAGAGAATTAATATCTAGATTTTTTGGAATAGAGTTCTGACGAGATCTGCCAATACCCAAAGACCTGAGGAATTTCCATACCCTGGCTGGATCCTCATTTTCAACTGATGAGTGTACATGACGGCGCAACGCATCCCTACACACCACATTGCAGCGATTGCGAGACTGGGCGTATTTAGCTTTATTGACATCGGTGGGTCGCAGCTTATATCGGGTTTTAGCCATGGCCTTTTTGTGCATCAAAGATTTAATATTAGCAGTGAGCCATGGTGCAGGAAGATGTTTAATTTTGATTGCACGAAGAGGAGCATGGACATCATATATCTGCGTAATCATGGAGTTAAAAATCGCTATCTGATCATCCACCGATTGCGCGTCAATAACAGGAGACCAATCCATCTGTCTAGCGTCATTAATAAATGCCTCTCGATCCATACCACTAAAGTTGCGCTGCAGAATGACTTGAGGTTTAGGTTTTGGAGGACGAATTTTATATGATAGTAGTGTGTCATGAGGAATTTTATTTGTATGAAATTAAGTCACTGCCATAAGATTTTATGTTGATATTACTAACAATTTGTGCGGGTTCAATGTTTAGTTTGTTCGGGTATGTTTAACTATGTTGTGGCCAGTTTTCTGATGACGTCATTTGGTTACGCAATTAGGCAGTGACGTCATCAAGTTTTCGACGTTACGTAATTTACCTATTTACTGACAGTGTGGGGATGTGCTTGAAATGTGGCTGATTTGCTAGCTTAGGGCGGTATTTGTTGTCAAAGGAACTGTTTGTACCACATAAATTGGGATGTTGCATGAAACACAAAATACATAATTTATGTCGTTATTCAATTTTAAGAAGATCACATTAACATAATAAAAATGTTTTTCAAAAAAATATGTAATTTCCACAAAGATATCACTTCTAAAAGTTTCCCAAGTTCAACATTTTTTTTATCATCCATTAGAAAAAATGGGGGTTGAAATTTCAAATATCGTGATCTTTTTGTCGAAGTTGTTTCCCGCTTTCTTAATTTTTAAAACCAATTTTATAAGTACTTGCTTGGTGCGATGCAGAACCAGGGCCATAAAGGTTGAGGTCCGTCTGACCAATGCCGTCGGGATCACGGAAGAGTTCGAGACCGTTCCCGTAATCCCAAAGAATATAAGGCATTGCGAGGTTTTACCGGTGGGGTTTTAGCCGTTAGGAATCCGGCATAAACTCTCTGTAGCCCCCGTGCATGAAGGGTATCCATGAAGGATTTCCCCAAGTCAAAAAAGGTCATTAAGGTTACAAAGTATAATAACCTCTGCAAATTTTCTTTAGAAACAAATTTGCTAATCACAATATAAAAACAAGATTGAACCAGTTAAAAGAAAAGAAAGTCTCTTTTAAAGTGAAATTTAAAAAACTTTCGCAATTTCGGTAGATAAGGCAAGATAGATTTAGTAAGGTCGGTCAACTTTGATTACATTTCGTGGCTCATTGACAACTGAGCGAATCAGATAATCGCTTTATCTTATTTAAAAAGAAATGTGTGAAAAAGATTTCTTTTTTCCAAGATATTATTTTTGGCTTTGCTCAACCTCTCCGTAATAAGGAATATACGTCCATATTTTTATGATGACAATCAGTTCGTTTTCTCATGAGATCAAATGACTATATCGAACAAACTGGAAATCCAACTATAGAAATGACATAAATAAGAGTCAAAGTCGGGCGTGTCTGCTAAGTGCTAAAACGCCCCATACAAATTGGCCATAACATAGGAATCCCATCATAGGTTATGCGCGGGCCGTAAAGTTGTAGTCAAAATCATGCATTTTATAGATTATGACTGGGAAAACCTGCGTGTTGTCATACATTTTTTTGTTCAATGAAATCATTGTAAAACATCTGATTATCATTTAAATTACTATTGCATGATAAATAATTCGGGAAACTATTAAGATGCAAACGGGAAACTTGGGAAATGAATGCTATTATAAGGTTCTATATTTTATCCCTTGATTTTAATAGGTTGATAGATGTATAGATCTTTGTTACATTATCAAGACTTCATAACAACAAACGATTGATTAAAAATACATCACAACCTGTAACAGACCTTATCCAGGCCATTTTTGAAAATATAGGATTAATAATTTACGTAGTCTTTTCACGCCTTTATTAGCTTCATTTGTGACTTCATTAGTAATTACTAGGTGGTAGGTCTAACTCCTCTGCGAGTGTCCGTCTGGGTTGGTACCACCGCTTTGCTCGTGAAGTCTGTTACCAAGCAGTAATGTGCAAGTATTACTGTTTCTGGTTTGATGAGCAAAGTAGCCAGTGAAATTACTGGGTTTATGACACTTACCTAATATATCAGGGTGACGGGCGCACTGCAGTGCCGCGCAGGCCTTTCATGTTTCAAAGCCTTCCGTGGTTAGAGTCTGGTGATAACACCAGCATTTTTTCCTGATGATAGCATAAGCTTATCATCAGGCAAAAATGCTTACGGTCATACAGCTACGATTTTACAACACTGAAACCTCATCCGTTCATCCTGCAATCAGTTGTGGTCCTCCCAAATCCAATCACTTAGTCATCCGAAGGATTTCATTTTCAGACTCTCAACTCTACGCCCTTACGAGCTGACCTCGAAACCTGAAAAAGGCCTAAGAATTTGAACTACCTCCTTTCACAGTTTTATAGGTTCTAAAAAACGGACCCTGGCAAGGAGTCCATACATTAACCTGGCTAACCTACGGGCTCCTCGGATATTCCTGGAGATTTAAGGAGTCAATAAAAGCGGTGTTTTACACCCAAACTGTACGTCTATCGGCCACTAAACCTTTGGAATAGGTACATTCGTCTTGTTAGTAGGGTTAAATTGGGAACTGTCTAAAATGGGAAATAAAGTAAAGGAAGCGGAATATATTTTGGTTGAATGTGGGGAAGTGGGTAACGTAAAGTACATAAACCAAAAATAATCAGCGAAAAATCATGGATTTTGGAAATGTTACGTTGAGATAATTGTTGAATTACTAATTTTTTTTACTGGTAGTTTAGTTAATGAGGAACTTCATCCGCTCAAAGAAGGATGTGGTGATAGCGGGCGGTTGCTTGCGGAGTAGGATGTTGATAGGTTTGTGAGACGACACGCACAGCTGGCTGCCTTTGCACGCGGCGCTCCGGAAGCACTCCGGGTCCTCGCAGTCGACCAAACCGTCTCAGGAGTTGGAATTTTGAAGTAAGTACTTTTCTTAGATATGAGATCGTTTAATTTTGTGTATATGTTTTTGGGCTTGATCTCTCCACATCGTAAATGACAATGTGATCGAAGACTGCAAATACACTAAGCATTTCTAATGAGACTTAACCTAATGTCTCAGGTAAAGAACGCGCTGCAGTACCGAGCAAGCCTTTGTGTTTCAAAGTTCTGAGTGGCACTGGCATTATGCACAGGTAAACGACCCGCTCGTCCTGTTGCTCAATAGTATAAAAAATAAGAAAAATAAACAAAATGTGTTTCTGATAAAAAAAATGCTCTACAAACATTTTATTTTCTTTTTCTCACTATATCTCACCCGATTTTAGATGACACACGTAAAATGCTAAACCCAAATTGGGATTGGATCTTAAGTGCGAAACACATTAAAAGTGCTTGGAGGGACATATTCAACTTCAGAGTGGTGTAGTAGCCAGGCAAGCATTCGATGCTATTTATGAACGTAACCTTATAATCTTTAGGTTTTATTTGACGAAAAATTCTTAAATTCCCCATTCTTCCACATAATATATTCGACCGTGGTTTAACCTCAAGGGACTGATACCTAAATATTGAGAAATGTCATCTTGAGCTCCCTCAAGATGACATTTCACATAGGTGACTGAACATTATTATACCTGGGGAGCTTTTGAAACTGTCACTCAGCGATAAAAGATCATTTTTGTGATGGTTGTTAGGAATTATTATAACGGGCTAAATGCCTTGAATATTAATACTACTGCTAACTTATGTAACTGAGCTACACAAGCAGTTGAATAAGATGTTACTTAAGGCATTGTGACCTGTAAATGAGTTTTCCGCGAGGCATGTACATCCTACAGGACGGACGATGGCTGACGGGGTTGCCGGGAGTGTGTTGACGGACGCGTAACCCCGTCCAAAGGCTGAGCCGTCAGGAAAAACCCCGGTGGTTTTAGTGGGTAGAACGCTATGCAGCGGGCAGGCAGCGAGTCCCACACTCCCCGTATCCTCGTGGATGTTGAAATTTGCATAAAGGCATTTCCCCGGGTAAGGGTAACCAAAAAAAGGCCGGTAAATGATCCACATGTTCTAGCCCACTACTAGTTGGCAGTGTACCCAGCATGCTGTCGGAATGGCCTCGTTGTATTGCTATAGCTTCTGTTTGTTAAGGTTACGCGCACTATATATAGGTATATAGTCAAAAAACTGCCGTCAAATTTCCTGTGAAGTTTTGCTATAATACAAGGTGAGACACGACTACTTAGCTTGTCTATTTGAACACACCTTTACTATATTATCTCTCGCATCATTGAATAATTCCTAAGACGGCCCTAGATGGCGTAGTGACCGCAATTTCACCTTCTGGGCTACGTTTGTGGCTTCTTAAATAATTTAATACTTCAGCCGATTTGTGGAGAACTTTGGGCTCATAAATAAGTGGACGGACTTTGTCGCAATGACAATGGTTGATTCCTTTTGAGATAGGCGTAGTGGTATTGTCAAAAGTTTCTTGACTTGCGTGTTTTTAGGATGACAATGCAAATGCATTCGAAGCGATGAAGATTGAGGTCCACCATCCGAAGGTTGAGGGGACGAATTTATTTTTTAATTCTATCGGTTTAAGGGCAGGATACTCGGAGCCACTTGCTCGCTCGCGCATCTCAACGTGTTTGAAGATAGCTGACAATAATATTACAAAAGTTTGACAAAAATTTCATTTTGATTCACTTAAATTTCAAACCTAAAAATGGGGTTTTATGTTTTGCCCATTTTCATGTATGAAAACCTGATCGGATCAAAATGATACCTTTGCCGGTTCCTGTGGGAACGCGAGTAAAAACCGCGGGCAGAAGCTAGTAACATAATTATATATCTTCATTATATACTTGCAGTCCAGTCACATCATCATCATGGGCATTCCACATTGCCCGCAAAATCGACAACCATGTGGGGAAGAAAGATTCTCGATTGGTGACCATCAACCGGAAGACGTAGTGATAGGTGAACCAAGCGGAAAAACCGCGAAAAGCCGATCAAAGTGAAGTTCTGTGGGGGAGGCCTATGTTCAGTAGTGGACGTCTTTTCGCTGATGATGATGATCATTCCCTACAAATGTCAGGTGTTAAGCACTATACTTACTAACTTATGGTTACTGCTAATAAATGATAGTTGGTTGTAGAAGGCTCGAAGCGCAACTTTTTGCACAGATGTTTATTCATAGGAAGTCTCATCGACCCCGGAAACCAGATTATTTCGTAGCATTTCGTCTGTTACAAATTGCTAGGCTCTTCCACACTTCTTCCTATTAAAACTGGCTTTATTTTCAAAACAATAGAGTACAAAGTCGTTTAGCTAAATTAATGAAAGACAATGCAAAGACTTCAAAGACTCCCCCAATCTCGGCTTTGACGCAGTATGCTAAGTATCCAGTAAGGGCACTATGCAATAATTTATTTCAAGTGTTCGTATTATATTATAATTATTTGTCCCTCGTAATAACATTGGATCCAAAGGGGATGAGATGTACATTTTACAGAAAGAATTTCCAACTGTTTGAAGGTAGTTACAGTTAAAGTAAAAATTGGTTAGAAGTTTGGTCGTAAAAAAATTATAAATAAACAAATCTTTGTATTTTTCATCTGTGGATAGCTAAAATATGGATTAAATTACAAACTTTATTTTCTAAGAAATGCTATCAAAATAATACACTTATTATAGAGTGGCAGTTTTGTGAAACTATAAGTATTGAAACGGGCGAGCAACGTCCAAAAAAGTTAATTATTAATGCGGAATATAATTCGAATATATACTTAATTCTATTAATATATATAAATAAATAAAAATTAATCCAAGTATGTCTGTAATTTGATACTTGTATAACGAAATTTAACACCAAACATTGTTCACAGTGAACAATGTTGTTTGTTTTTTATTGTTATCTTTTGCTTTGCCTAAAAGTCTGTTCGGACCTAATTCCTAATTGTAATTCAGTACAGAAAAGCATTAAAGAAAACTGACTGGGCATGAAACTTAGTAGTGAATAACGCTTAGGTCTGAACGGACCTTTATACATTTTTTTAAAATCCCCTTACTGTTAAAAAAAAACACAGTATCCCAATCTTAGCTTTGACTTGTACCTCGTATATTAAATGTCAAGATATTATTATAAGGGGGTGTACGCACGAACGCGCAATGGCGAAACGCCATTATGAGCCACGCGGCAGTTAATGTTTGTTGCAGGCGGGGTAATTTTGAAATAATCCAATTTCGGGAATTACTACAATTTGGAGTTGTACTGCATTTGCTCAATTGAATAGGAATAGTTGCTCTTAATATTGCATCTTTTATTACACTGAAAATAATTTAATATTATCTGTAGGTACTAATTACAAATGCGAGTGTGTTTGTTTGTTGGTGTGTTGTTTTGCCTTTATTTCCCGCAGCGATGGATCGTCGTGATTTTTGCATTGATATAGATAGATAAACGCTTTATTGTACACACCAAAGAAAAATAAACAAGGAACATAAATATTTTACACTAAGTGCTACAATGGGCGGCCTTATCGCTAAAAGCGATCTCTTCAAGGCAACCTTTGGTTGGAAAGGATTTATTAAAATCGATGACGACGAGGAGTGTACTAACAATACTGCCTTACTAATAAATAAAATGATTACACAGACATAAATACCAATATCTACTTATATATTATAGTACTTATTATAATACTCAAAACAAATATTTATAATATAAGATATGTATAATATAGATAGTTTAAGATTCGAAGAGTAATGCAGACCGTAGACGCTTATACAAACGTGCGTTTGCTTGTCAAAATAACAACGCTTTTGCATCAAGCGTAGATTACGAGATACTAATAATCCGCGCTTGATGCAAAAGCGTTGTTATTTTGACAAGCAAACGCACGTTTGCATAAGCGTCTACGGTCTGCATTACATAGGAAACATTATATCCCGGAAAAAAGCAGGTTTCCTGTAGCAATCTCCACACGGGTGAAATAGCTGGCAGCAACTAGTCTATACAAATAAATGAAATTTAAGTGTCTGTTTTTAATCTCAAAATAACCGCTTTTTACTAAATTAACATAAAAGTATAAACGGTATGTACCTATACTTATAAAAAAAACCACAATTTTAGTAGGCAATTCGTCGATAACTCAATTTTATATCGATAAAAAATATTTTTAATATTTTTTAAACTTTCGCGAATTGAATTCATTGTATTAAGACAAAAACGGGTCTTTTCGCGCACAAATAAAATCAAAGACACCCGCTTTCTTCAGTCTTCTCGTGACCACGATCAATGCAACTTGATCGAAACGTCGAGGTTAGTCAAAATTATATTTTGATTTTATTTGTGCGCGAAAAGACCCGTTTTTGTCTTAATACAATTTTTAATATTTGCCAACGTTTACTTAAACTAATTAGGTACTTGTTGAAGTCGTATCTTGCGATGTTTAAAGAGAGCTCTTGATTGTTATTTCTTTGAAAAGGCCAAATTAGAACCAATTTTTGATAATTTGACAAGATTACATTTTTACTTTGAAAGAAACTGACGCATGATAATTTGTTTAGTTTATCATAATTAAATACAAAGCTTCTATCTCAAAAAAAGGACTGTCTTTAAACAAAAATAAACTGTTGTCTATTGTGACCACCCCTTAACCGTACCGCAAAATGTACTTATCTTAAACAGTCCCTAAAATATACGAATTAAAGGAAGTTACCTGAGAACTGCTACGATATTTCATCGTTGTGACAATAACAGGGGACTAAACACATCGCTGCGATGCGACATCGCTAAGTCAAGTCAGGGCACTGGTTATCATTACAGGAGGTACTACATGTAAAGTTATGCGCTTCGGGAATTTTTAGGTTTTCCCAATTCGTCACCATTCATCACCACGTCGAATATATCACCAATGTAAGGTTGCCCGCGCCTCGTTAATCAAAAAACAGGCATACATAAAATATACCATGGTAATGCATGTTTCCGTTTTGATACCAAAATAATCATGTTGCAGCAAGCGTGGTAACAAAAAAAGGTAAAACAACAACAACGAGGTATTACACGCTCACGCGTGGCTTGAAGTAAAACCATCAAAAATCCATGAAAAGGACAAGAATAGCAATACGGCCACAGCAATATCTAGTGCTGTCCCTTTCACTCCCTCGAAGCCGTGCCTGGGCTGAAAGAGATGACTTCTCCGCTACATACATCACTTGCGCCGTGGCACGTAGTATTATTTCCTCTGTGCCGTGGCTTCTGCACTGAACACGCAGTGGTTGTGAAGTGGCTTTTTTATTCAAGTAACATCTCCCCAAAAATAAGAATTAACTCACTAAAATATATGCTTCTCGTGCACAATTCCGTGAGATCATTAATATCGGATATTCAATACTGAACCTTATCTGCTGGCTCAAAGCTGTAACAATAGTTTGCACCGCAAAATGTATTTTATATCGCACTATTCGCGCTAAGACCAGGCCCTAAGGATTATATTCTGTAGAGCGAGATTTGTGTGTACTTGTTGTTATAACTGTCATGGCACATGGAATCCTACCTTAAGTTACTCGAAACGGCATGTTAAATATATCACCGTTAACGGTATCAGGTGCTATTGTGTGAAAATGAACGCTTAAGAATTGTTTCATGGTGAATTACGTGTGCTCGTGACCTACTTTCAGGCTTCCAAAGAGATAGTATTGTTTTTTGAATAACCATTCTAGACTGAACAAACTCATCAATTATCAAAATGTTCAACATCCAGTGCCCAAAAAAGGCAGTGGTACTGACCCTGCCAACTACTGGGTATCTTCAAGTCACAAGTGAATAGATATCTTCGAGGTAAACGGGGCACGTTTACCTCGAAGATATCTATTCACGCACGCCGTGGCACGTAGTATTATTTCCTCTGTGCCGTGGCTTCTGCACTGAACACGCAGTGGTTGTGAAGTGGCTTTTTTATTCAAGTAACATCTCCCCAAAAATAAGAATTAACTCACTAAAATATATGCTTCTCGTGCACAATTCCGTGAGATCATTAATATCGGATATTCAATACTGAACCTTATCTGCTGGCTCAAAGCTGTAACAATAGTTTGCACCGCAAAATGTATTTTATATCGCACTATTCGCGCTAAGACCAGGCCCTAAGGATTATATTCTGTAGAGCGAGATTTGTGTGTACTTGTTGTTATAACTGTCATGGCACATGGAATCCTACCTTAAGTTACTCGAAACGGCATGTTAAATATATCACCGTTAACGGTATCAGGTGCTATTGTGTGAAAATGAACGCTTAAGAATTGTTTCATGGTGAATTACGTGTGCTCGTGACCTACTTTCAGGCTTCCAAAGAGATAGTATTGTTTTTTGAATAACCATTCTAGACTGAACAAACTCATCAATTATCAAAATGTTCAACATCCAGTGCCCAAAAAAGGCAGTGGTACTGACCCTGCCAACTACTGGGTATCTTCAAGTCACAAGTGAATAGATATCTTCGAGGTAAACGTGCCCCATCTTCGACAGCATCGTCACTAACCATCAGGTGGGCAAACGCAAGCCTATAGTGTATAAAATAAAACTAAAATTCAGACTTGTTGACTATCTACTAGTAAGAACTGTAAAGGATAACACCATTATGCGATGAGAGAACTCAAAGTCAAGACTCAAGTCAAAGACTATAGGTAGCAAGATGTGTGAACGCGTGAGATTTTTTAAAGAATCAAGTATTAAATTTGATGTGTTTGAAAGCGCGGTTTTTAATATTTTCATGACATTGCCACCGAATTGTAAAAAAAACTTTAAAATAAAATGTCAAAAAAAAGTAAATAATCAGACATTTTTTCAGAAATCTTATATAGGGTCTGGAAACTCTTAAGCGCGAGCAACAATTTGGCTGTAATGTATAAGTATAAAATATTTATTTCAAAGTTAACATTCTATTTAGTAAATTATTTGCTCAGAACTTTGAGTTACAGGTATATTATAGAAAAAGGCCACATTTGTTAGGCCTGAGGTAAAAAAGTGCCTGTCCTTTGCCGAAAGGTTGATAGCCTTTGTTGAAATAAGGTCAGGTTTACATTGATAAATTGTTACGCAAACATTTAAGCATTGGAGATAGTAAAATATAATATTTTTTGTATTTTGGTATAAAGTGTGTAACCTGATAACATACGTAAAACCTTTTAGACTTTTTAAACATTAAATGAAATGAAAAATAATTGGAACATCAACCTAAACTTTTTGTAGTTTTCCAACGATTACTTAATACTTAGATTTGTACAACACATAAAACTATAATTATATAATTTCTATGACTGGTGTACAACCCCATAGACATAAAATTTCAACAGATGGACAATTAAAAAGTACACATTTTTCTAACCGACATTCACAGTGAACGACAAGATGTTTAGGATCGAATTTATTTTTAACTGACTTCAAAAAAGGAGGTTCTCAATTTTACACGTATGTATTATTTGACACATACTCATTTGTTATGGGCCTGCGTTATGCTTACCATCAGGCAAACCGGCTCGTCTCGTTATCAAATAGCATAAAAAATGTTACGCCGTCACTTAAGTGTACACTAAGCTTAAACTTAAAAAAATAAATTTATATCATTCAGTGATTTTTGTTGACGTATTTATAACACAGTGAGCTTAAAATTATAGAATCAAACAAAGTTATACATTATAATAGACTTTTTTCGTTTTGTTTGATTGATGTTGTAGAATTAGTCTGTTTGTGACTTTATAATGATTGTTAAATTGTACTTTTGACTTTTATAATAGGTTCGGTTACAAGTTCATGAGACCTTAATTAGGTATGTCGAAGGACTAGCAGCTTCAGGGTGAACGAGATTCCATTGTGGTTCTCTTTATAATTAAAATTGCCAGTTGACTGGATTATTTCAGCCCTTATTATTATCATCTTTATTTATACATTACTATTTCACTTCAATTTTAAATTGTCGGCTCAGTAGCTAAGTTGGTAACCCTGCCTGCAAAGCGAGGGGTCCCGGGTTCGATTCCCGGCCGGGGCAGATTTTGTGTAAGCATGAAGTTTGTTCTCGGGCCTTGGATGTTTGTGATGTGTATCTGTGTGTGTCCATGCCACCTGCGACACAGGGAATCCTAGTGCGGGGGGTATGAATGTGTAAGCGTTAAAAAAAAAAGCGTTAAAAAAAATTTTACTTTGAGAGATGAGAAATTAACCGCGCATAAAGTACGAGTACACTAAGACCAAAAATTAAATCTGGAAAAAAAGTTAATTTGAAAAATGTATAGTCTGTGGTAGTGAATGACTAGTGAAGTTAGGTACATATCTGTAGGTCGATGCTTGAGCATGAGCTTCGTGATTATCAAACTCACATAATTCGATCCTTACTAAACGCGTAACGCTCTGTTGCCACCAAATTGTAAAATCTAACAACTAAAGTCGAAGAAAACGTCTCCATTAAGACCATAATAAACCACATACACTCCAAGCCAATTTAAACTCTACCAATCACGACTTAAAGGTCAAAGTTTCGTTCAAAGACCGGGCCAAGTAAACAAAGATCGATTAACTGGTTAACCTAAAGGAAGCAACCATTAGCGATAGCAAACATTTGTGCGTCGATGATACTTGGCGAGAAGTAAGCTTTTAAGATGAAGATTTGTGTAAGTATACCTATCGTTTGGCGAAACCAATTCTAGAACGCACCGTGTTTTTTAAACAAAGCAATAAACAATAATCGCGCGATATCAGAGTAGAATAGTAGTATGTGTGTGTCTGTGTTTGAGAACTTAGCACTGATCATTATCATCATCAGGCGAAAGACGTCCACTGCTGAACCCTAACCTGACCCTATAGAACGCCATTTGGATCGGCTACTCGCATCCAACGGTTCCCCCAAAGAGATTCCAATATATAGATAGAGTGGGCACAATTATCTATGGAAATATTTTGTTCTAGATATCCATAGATTTAAAGACGTCACATGTGTCCCGTCCATCGGCCGATTTTTCAAGGCCGACATTTTGGTTTCTTATCCAGAGCGAATATTTGAAGTGTCACTGAATTCAATCGTGCGACTAAATTATATAAAAATAATTCTATAGGACTATTAATGCAAGTAAGAAGTTGTACGTTATACAGGCTACCATGCCAAAGTGCTGTGTGAAGAGCTGTGGCTCGACATTTGACGCCATTTTTTTTCTGTTTCGGCACGCAATACGTACCTTTAGTTCATATCCTCTGCTTTTCTTTAATCATTGGGTTCCTCGCGGTTTTGACAAGGTCGTCGGTCAACCTAGTGCGGACCCGGCCTCTGGATAGATAATTGGTAACAAACAAACTTTTCCCCGTTAAAATATTATAGTACTTAGAGATTTATACTATTCCCAATCAGCTAAAGCAACAGTCGCGCAGCTTATTGCTTGACATTTTACGTAATATCTTCGCTGGATAATTTCACAATGAAAAATTAATATTTAACGAAGAACTCAATTTTGTAAAGTATATCCAGCTTTCGGAGAAAAGTAGAATTCCAAGTAAATAAACCGTCTAGTTTCTAGCACTAGTCTAATTACAGTCATAAGTTTAAGCAAGGCTATAAAATATGCACTAGACTAAAAGGATAACACCACACTTAATTGTTTTAACAACAACATTATGTTTAAAGTTGGAAATATTTGGGCGAAGTTGGCACTGTTTGGAGCGAACTAATATTACCCTAATTTCCTTGTTAGAACTGAGTTAAAACTTTGGTTAATTATATTCAATAAGAGTTAAACTATCGTCTAATTGCTGTTTAAACTGCGTCGAAATTAAAGTTAGTTTCACGCCAAGTATTTAGAGGGAATGGATGCCGCCATTTTAGAAAATGTGAAAACGAAGCGGGTCTACATTTTTAGTACAAAAAGTATAATTCTTAGAACTCTGTTGTACTTAATAACTAGTCATATCAAGGTGCAGTATATTCGCCGATCAGCCAAGCGTTAATCTATTAATTCTTTTTGCTATGAACTTATATACCGTTATACACGCACAATGAATTTTTTTCACATTGAATTTTGTCTATAGTATATACTATCGAATACATTATAAAATAGTAAAGTTGGTTAGTTTTTTACTACTGTTATGAAAAGCAAATGGGAACACCCATTTCAAAGCATTTTTATAAATCACTAGCTGCTGCCCGTGGTTTCACCCGCGTGGAGATATTGGATGGGTTTTATTTTTTTTGCGCGGAACCCTAATTATTTTTCTAAAATTAAAGTAGCCTTAGTTACTCCTTGTAACATCAGCTATTTGCCAGTGAAAGGCCCGTCAAAATCAGTCCAGCCGTTTCGAAGATTTTCCGGAACAAACAGACAGAGACAAAAAAAATAAAAATGGTTGTTTTATCATAGGTACCGTATATACTTTTATATGCATTAAGTAAAAAGCTGTTATTTTGATATTACAAACAGACACTTCAATTTTATTTATTTGTAGGTATAGACGAGTGAAATGTTCGTTTTTAATTATTTATACAATTAAAACTGTACGGTATTCATAGCGAATATTTACTTAATTACATTTTCATATCGCAATCCTTTATGCATTAGTTAATTACTTTGCTGAATGACTTATAATTTAATTAGTTTTATATTCTCGCGTATGCATGAAAGTTTTTATGCTGTGATTAAAAGTGGTTCTCATTTAAAGTTTTACATTTTGGACAGGTGTGGGGTTCGATGCGTGCCCACAAGCCAGACGTTGTGGGAAAATGTATTAAAAGACTTTATCATATTTGTTTTGGTAGGAATAACTACGAGTGTTCAACTGGTTGGGTACCACCGCTTTTTGCAAGCATTAAATTGTACTATTATCTATTCTGTGGCATTACTGTGCTCCTGTTTGATCAGTAAAATAGTCAGTGAAATTACTGGGTTTATGAGACTTAATAACTAATGTCTCAAGGTAACGAGTGCAATGCTCTGCCACGCAAGCCTTTGTGTTTCAAAGTTCTGAGTGGCTGCAATTGTTAAGGGCCAGCGGGCAAACGACTCATTCGTCTCATTATTCAATAGGTATTATAAAAACAAATCTAAGCACGAGTTTCAGCGCCTGAGGCGGTGATCGACGTCTAGTCAATTTCGTGGTTCTAATCATGCTGGTACGAGTGCCAGAAGCGAGTGTGGCCGAGCTGGAACTTGTGCAACTTTCAATCCGATGCACCATAGTTCGAATCTCGACTCGGCCCGCACCAATGACTGATATCAAGTTATGTGCGGATTCACACTCGCGTATGAAGGAAATCATCGTGAGGAAACTCGCATGTTCAAGAACCACAAAAATCAAGAACATGTGACATCCACCAAGCCGCACTGGGCCCGCGTGGTGGATTATGGCCTATACCTCTCTCTGAGAGAAGGCCGGTATCCCAGCAGTGGGAGTGTAAGAGGCTGATAATTATTAATCATCCTACAATTTGCACAAACATTTGATTTGAAAAACAACACACTGTCGAAAAAACTTGCAAAAAATATCATCATCATCATCATCATAAGCCGGAAGCCGTTCACTGTTAACCATCTAAATATTAGGCCTCCCTCGTGAGAAGAAAAGGGCTTGCTATATTACTCCACGCTTAGCTGCCATCTTGATAATCGCAGTACATTGCAATTTCTAAAGTGGGTTCCGCAGAGCCCAAGGTTTCCGTGGAAAGTCACCAGGGATCCGCGAAATTACATTCAGTTACATATTGAATCATTGGATTATTTTCGGCTGTTACAAAATGTACTATTATTTTGAATTAGCGCAAAAAACGCTTTTCTTTTGTAATCGTTTGAAGTGGTTCCATTCAAAATCAACGCAGTATTCCGCTATTGAGTGTTCCGCTACCACAAAAATTTACGTCACGGTGATTTTAATATACTATTGTTACATTATTATATTGACTTCAGAGAACAGTTTAACCGATTTCAAGGAAACTAACTTCGAGGTTCCAAGACTTAATTTCTGATCCTGTATATAATACAGCACTTTAGTGTAAACTTACCTGTTTAGATCAATTAACAGATTCCCAGATCTTGTCGGTGCTGTCCAACCAACTTCTAGCATTAAGGCCGCGTAGATACTGGGACCTAATCTATAGAGATGATAGAGGAAATCAGTCACAGTACTACAACTTGGTATAGGTCCTATTATTACCAGTTGTAATCAAATTGACGTCAGTATAATGGTCTGTCAGGTGATACTTAATTGCTTTCAAATTCAAATTCATTTCTTTTATAGGTACACGCGGACCATAAAAGACCACTCATGAAAATAAATATTATAAACAATCGTTTGAAAAAAGTGCAAGATATTCATCGATATTCGTAACTTCAAAACTGTTGTTTTTACAAGGTGTATGTACTATTATTTTTACTATGTGTATAATTTAAGGCTAGTTACTGCGTCACATCAAATGCTATTAATAATGAGAACAAAGTAGTTTTTAGTAGTAATAGAAAAGGTCTTTCGCTTGATATTAAGCGTCATTCTTACATCATCAGCTTTCCTACTGCTAGTGACACACTGTAACTAAGGTCAGGGTGAGAGATAAGGGTACCTATAAGTTTGTGCCGCTGAACTAATGTTTCAGAACTTTGCTGCTTTAAAGGTTTATCTCTGAGGTCGATAAGGCGACCTCTAGCGCTATAATCTGTCTCAAATCAGAACCAACGTGTACAACGAAGACTTATAGAGGATCAGATGACAAAAAAATCCTGACGTGTCCGGAATTAAGGCCACTCTGTTGCCAGTGATGACTTATGGCACTGAGATGTGATCTCTTACTGCTGGCCTCACGAGTAAGCTCAGAGTCGCGCAACGAGCTATGGAGAGGTGCCATGCTCGGGGTTTCCCAGCTTGATAAAATCCGAACTTAGGAAATCCACAGGAAAACGAAAGTCACCGACACAGGTCCCAAAATTACCAAGTTGGGATGGGCAGGCCAAATCGCTCGCAGAATCGATAAGCGAAGGGGAAGAAAGGTTTAGAGTTTTAGAGTGGCAACCACGAACCGGGAGAAGTTGTAGGCCGGTCCCCCACAAGATGGATTGACGACCTGAGGACAGCGGGAAAACGTTGGATGCAAGAGGTGAGAAACCAATCTAATTGGCATTCTATGGGGGAGGCCTATGTTCAGCGATGGACGTCTTCCAGCTTATGATGATGAGTTTTTTTTTTATATTGAATAGCCTTAATTGGCTTTTATAATATATAATAATTAATTTTATAATACTGTCTGACATATTATTATATTCAGTGACGTTGATCTGAAGACAATTGATAGACAGAAAATATTAAAATACAACAACAACAACAACAACAAACAACAAAACTCAAAAACAACAACATTCCGAATCAGCCCAAGGCCATTTTTACTAGTATAGGGAAGTATCTTTTATCCCCTTTATTGGCTTAGAAAATAAAAACTCTATGGCATACTAAACAAGGGTAGGGGTGGAACTGTCACTTAGTGGACTCTAATTGAAAATAGTGATGTGGTGTCCGAATTTTTTCAATTTTTAATCTGTATTCATTTCTGCTTCATTATTTTTCTTGTCCTTTACATTTACAGTTTTAAGTAACTTGATCACGAAGTTAGTTTAAAATCTATTGTAAAATTTGGCACCCAATAGTCAATGAAACAAACAGACAGACAAGAAAACAAAATAAGAACATGGAAAAATGACAAAAAATAACATTACCATCCAATACAATTCTAATTAATATAACTCATCCACGTTACTCAACAAACGGCGTTAACTATCGATACTTTCCATTCGATATTCGATAAGTTACACAAAATATCGAGTACATACATCCCTCAGTGTTATGTTCAAGAAGTATTTTTACCCTTCGATAGTGGATATAGCCTGTTTATTTGATTAGGATAGCTATCTGTAAGTGCCTTAGTACAGATGAGAAAATAAACAAAGCCCGGAAACTATTCCTTTTTTCTTTCATTGAGATTTAAACTGAACAGAATAACAGACTACAATAAAAAGTAGAATGTAATACCAAAGAAAACAGATTTAAAAAGATTAGAATTGTTACAGTTTTCTAAGTATTAAAGTAAGTTCTAAGTATTAAAATAGATGCTGGTAATGTTGGTTTTTTGTCGTAATTTATTCTTTGTAACGAGCGAATGTGAAAATTCCTAGAAATATTTGCACTAGTACACACATGCCACAGTTTTCTTTCCTCGAGCGATAGATTAAATAATCTACAAGACCCGTGCACCGTGCAGAGCTTTTTGAAGGTTTAAGGTAAGGCACACAATCTTTGGCCAAGTGTCGCGGCGCAATAGTTACTAGAATAATAAATTAATTTTTAAATTATTGTTGTCGCAAAACCGCGACTTCCACTCATTTGAATCTCCTCAAATCCACTGTATTTAAACAACATTGCGTTGGAATTGTATCGGACCTTAAATGCGTTAGGTACTTACTTGTAAAAATAGCTCAGTTGGTGTGAGCATCTGGCAAACATCTAAAAATTCGCCTAAGCTACTGCACCACTAAAATCAAGGATAGGTACAAATTTTTTTAGTAAGTATATTTCTTTTACGTTGCTGCTAAAATATATACGCTCTATTCTACTTATTCCTTAGTTGAGAACATTACGTAGTAATTTCACAAAAAAAAATAGAACAGCGATGAAAAAGCTGTTAAAATCTAACCAATGCGCGGTCTATAGGGTTCTACGATCTATACCGCTTGTTAATGTAGTAAAAAGTGTAACATACCGCTTCGCATAGGTACTGAGAAATGAATTGTTTATTGCTAGCTTAGAATTGTACTGTGCAGTTTTTTTTGTAACTTTGAAAAAGACGTGCTATAATGTAGAAACCGTATGAAACATGCACAGCTATAGAATATAATTACGTTTGAATACAAATAAGCCAGAATTATGTACGTACGTATTTTTCACAAGCGACTGAAACAAACTGGCCCAATGACATTTTGAAAATTCTTTGAACTATCAGACACGTATGGAGAGAGTTATTTCTCTCTATAGGTCGGGTTTCCCTTGCGTGATAAAATCCGGAGAGAGGAGATCGGTAGAAGAATGAAATTCTCCGACATAGCTCCCAAATTTAGCAAGTTGAAATGGTAATGGGCAGGCCAAACCGCTCGCAGAACCAACATTAACAGGGAAAGAAAGGTTCTGGAAGTGGCGACCTCGAACCTGAAGTGTGGGCCGGAGCCCCACTAGGTGAAATGACGACCTTGTCAAAACCATGGAAAGCCGTTTGATGTAAGAGGTGAGCCGCTAATCCAAATGGCGTTCTATAGTTGAAGCCTAGGAGAAGCTGCTGCCCATAAACTTGCCTGGCTCTGGCACCCATGGGGTGAGAAATGGGGTGGTGTTATTCTTATCCGGAACCACACGGCTTAATACGGCCCTTGAATCAAATACAATACAATTGCACCATTTTTTTTGACATAAATGCAAGGCTAGTCGTGTTTATGAGATTTCTTTTTTAAATTATAGCGGGGCACACGACACAGCCCGGCAATATGGAGATTTAAAAATTGAAATTTATATTCCTTTAGGAGCGGTTAAAATGTGACCGTCCCGGTAGGGTATGGTCTCACTTCGTAGCAAAAGACAGGGAAAAAGAACCAACAGTTGAGAAAATAAAAACCTTAATACATCTTACTACGGGTAACCATCCAACTAGGTGGTCAGCGCGGTTAGTCGGTTGATAATAGTCACAATAGTTTCAAATAACATGCAACACGTATATACATAAGTATCACCAATAGATGGAATAACTATAAAAAACTGACGATACTGAACTCGTGGCTTACGCTACGCTTACGCTACACTTACGCTACGCAAAGGCTACACTTACGCTACGCAAAGGCTACACTTACGCTACGCTTACACTACGCTTACGCTACGCTTACGCTACGCTAACATTTGGCGTACGCTACGCTTACACTACGCTTACGCAACGCTAACGCTACGCTTACGCTACTCTCACGCTACTCTTACGCTACTCTTACGCTACCATTACGCCACACTTACGCTACACTTTCGCTACCATTACACCACGCTTACGCTACGCTTTGGTAGCAATAAAGCCAGTATTAAAGCTCATCGCAATTGTGATATCGCAATCGTAATTGGCCTCATTATAAACATGTCACTGCTTTTCTAATAATTATACAAGATAAACCTTAATTGCCGAACTAAAAGATAGCCTTGCAGTTACTTCAATAGTATGGACATACCACAAACATTCAAGAGCCGAAAACAAACTATAATCCTTGCACAAAGTTTGCACTGGCCGGGGATTGAAAAAAATAATATAAAATTATAGTACGTACCGTTATACAAACTTTATAATGTAGGGATACTCTTGTAGCTCTTGGCTAACTAGGCTATGTTGTTTTTCTTTTATTTAGGGCCGATTTTTCAATAGTCAGATAGCGTCATGTTAGATAAGTCCCTGAATCATCTAAGTCTGTGGTGAAGACAGACGTAAATAAATTTTATGGCATTCTAAAGAAATAAACCTTAGTTAGCTAACGGTCCATTAATTTTGAAATGAAAGACCCGAAAAATACACTAAAAATACGAAAAGTAATCGATTTGATAGCAATCAGTCCGTTAAAGTGCAATTGAAAAGTGCAAAAATTAATCATTCGAAAAGTGATGATTCTAATTATTTTTTTATAAGTAGCCTTTGTTTTTTGAGTGGGCTTGGCCCACCTAGGTCCTTGACTGATGATAATTTATTATTTATCGGCCGTTGTTTATACTAAGGCCGTAATCACAAATCAATTCCAAGAATGTCCTAAATCGCTAGCACTCGCACCACCGCCGAATTTTAGGCACGCAGTGTACAGAGTTATATAAATATTACTTTTAAAATGTTGTCCTTTATTTTTCCACCTGTGTTTTGACGGTTTTCTTTTATGATAATTTAATGGATTTTTATTACGTAATGTTTCCCTTGCGAGTATGTAGCCTAATTTGTATATGTTTGCTTTTAGATGTTTATGGGTCAGCCGTATGTTGTTGCAAATTTTAACATTGATTTTATTCCTATAAGGAAGGAAGTAACTAAATCTGATCACATTGACGGCTCAATGTCGGTCAAGGTGTGGTTCGTACTGCGTAGTTCAATCCCAGGCGGTGCCCTTTTGAACTAGTCGCCACACACCACTTTTTTCAAGGCTGAGCTCCTTCTGCGCTCTCCCAGTCCACCCGCTCTTCACTTTTCGGTGACGCTGTAAAAGTAAAAAACACAAATGCATGGAACTTCAAAGAAAATGGGTTCAGAATTAATTACTCTCCTGATATATTATTATGGTTATTAACACAACATTGTTGTTCACATCCGGATTCAAATCAATAGCATGCACAGCAAGGCGATTGAGCATGTTTGAATTCTCGTCCTCCTTCAGAACGAATCTCTGACACCTATCGGTGCTTTCCGAGAGCCGGTACAACACCTGCTTGTCCAATTATTTTTTTGTATTATCATTAATCTTTTTTTCAATAAAGAGACTAAATGCCTTTATTAACACTAGCTAATACATAAATAAACACTACATCTAACCTCGCTACAAAAATAGTTTTTTTTTTATTGGCTAAATGCCTTTATTAATTAGCTAATACATAAATAAACACTACATCTAACCTAGCTAGCTACAAAAACAGTTGGATAATCTACAAGCCCTAGTAGGCCTATAGATAATCCAAATGTTCTAGCCCACTACCAGTAGGAAGCGTACCCAGCATGCTGGCGGCATTGCCACGTTGAACCGCAATGCTGATCCGTTGGGCCAAATAGTTACCAGCATTTTGGTTACGCGTCGCATCAATCAAACGCTCTGACAAAATTTTGAAAATATTATGAGCTCCCGGCCCCCACGGACCCAATGTTTCAACACCAAACGGCTCAAATATGTAACCGCTCCCGAGGTTAGCATATTTGCGCCGCTTGAGTCGCTCAGCCGAAGAAGCCGCGGCGCCAGCCCTAATTTGTGTCTCGGAAATATGAGACGGTGCCAAAGTGTCGACACAAGTAGCGTCCCACACTAGGGGCCGCCCCAATTTCCAAGGAACGAGCGTCATTCCGTCAGGCCTTTTACCATCGTCACGCATAAGACCATTCGGTTCGAGAATGGCTGCTACATTGGCGCTGGTAAAAGCCCGGCGGATGATGTCATTAAGACTGGCGTGACGGGAAATTCGACCTGCACTTCTGGAACAAGAGAGGCCGTGATGACCGAGCTGATCGACAGCAGTACCACACTGGCAGCGATGGGCAACATAGCACCTCGCACCCAAACGTAAGCAAACAGCAAGACGAAAAGCGGATGGATCTAATAGGTTACCTGTATTAAAAGAAGGGACGGCCTGCAACCAAAGCCCTGATTCCCACACAGAAACTGCAAGAAGACGAGCACGATCTGCGACACTAAGGCACGTATCTAAAAGACCTTTCCGTGCTAGGTCGCAGATCGGTCGATCCCACAACTTCTGTGAGGACAAAACCATAGGGAAATCAGTATTCGGGCAAGCCATCCCCCAGGCATTCTTGGCCTCCGTCAAGTGAGCTACTTCAAAATGACCTAAAGAATCTAATGATGGTGCTAATATTTTTTCTATTAATTTATACGTACCATGGACAGAGGACAAGAACGCCGGTAGAGCAACACTCGAAATTTTGCGTATCCCTAGTCCTCCAAACCTCACAGGTAGAGAAGCTTGCGACCACGCCCTGTCATCCATGTCAATATTCAAAACCGACTCTAAAGTTTGTTTTACAATATTGTCCAAGCTCGTAAGGAGCTCACTGTGTTTCCACAGCTGACAACATCGTAAGACGTAGGTAAATTTAGGAACGAAAAGACAAAATCTAATTATTGTAAAAGCCATATGGGCGTTAATTTTGAGCAATCTGTCGGAAGTGTTCATAAAATTTTGAATTTTTTCGTCAACGAAAGATGAAAAAGCTTCATCTAAAATCGGTGAACCCAAAAGACGAAGGGAACACTTATCTACCGATTTGATATTAGGAGCCAGACTATTAAATTTTTCAAAAACCGAATCCTTATCCGAACAAGAATCGCAAACAAAAAGTTCGCATTTGGAAAAATTTAGCTCTAAACCAATAAGACGAAATTCGTCTATTAGAATACGCAAATCATTCAGAACAGTGTTCACATCGCCTCCCAGAGTTCCGTCATCTAAGTACCAAACATTAAGCTTGGACTGGAGACGTTGAATTATCGGATGGATAGCAAGGCTAAAAATGGCCGGACCAAGAGGGTCACCCTGCTGACACCCGACGGAGGATAACATTACATTATTTCGATAAGTTAATTTGGAAGGATTGCCGTAGCATTGAAATAAAAAGCTATAAAGTTCCGGAATTTTATCCTTCACTTGTGTCAAGAGGGCGCCTCTGTCTACTGAATTAAAAGCGTTTTTAACATCCACCTTTAGCAGTACCTCCCCACAATTTTGATCTAAAAAAGTACGAACCGAATGTACTGCAGCCTCACAACCACCACGCGAACCAAAGCCGAGCTGTATTGGTTGAAAAAGATTGCTCAAAGAAGCAACCTTTTTCCTACAACCGACTTTAGCCGCGAGGCGACGATATGTGGTGCCTACCGCAATAGGTCTGATGCCACCATATTTTTTGATAAGGGGACACAAATTATCGCCATATAAAATTTCGGTGACGTCGCTGTTGACCCGCCCTGACAACATCAGGTTTACTAAACCCGTTAGGTCCCCCAAAAGTGTCTCTCCAGAACTACCACATAAAACATCTTTTAGATGTTGTGGAGTAAGACCATCTAGGCCTCCGGCTGAGCCACCTCGGAAGGACGTAACGGCTGCAGCAACATCCTGTGAGGTGACTTCAACAACAACGTCACTTTGTTGAGGTGGATCCTGATCCACCTCAACAAAGTGACGTTGTTGTTGTTGAAGGATGAGATCTGCTGCTGCGGGTGGATGCTTGCCACGTAATGACTGTATTGTTTCTGGAATATAGGGTGCTATTGTATCGCTGGAGAACAGGACACGTGCGGCGCCTTTAATATCGCCGTCGCTAATTTTCGTTTCTACAATCTTAAAGGTAGCCGAATCATTATTTTGTTTAGAATTTTTATCATTATTCCACCTGTTAGGTGGAACAATAGTCGAAAGGACTAAACATTGCTCTTCCTGTACCTTGTACCTTACGCAGTTTTCCTTTACTCTATTAGTAAGGGATGTTTTGTTAAGTGGGTCTAAATGCACGTAAAGAACTTGGTAAGGAAAAGTTAAGAGATGTTCCCAGGCCTGCTTTGAATTTTTGGACAGAACATTCCTAATAGCCGATGAAAGAGAAAGGGCTACCGAAATACGTGCACCACGCGGAATGCATTTCAAAATCGGGATTGAATTTTTATACGAGCTCAAGACCTCCCAAAACGGATTGGAAGGAGTAGCAGCGCTCGGCGAACTACTACTGGCTACATTGGACGCTAAAACTGGGACCGAAAGAGGAATTTCTATACTTTTGTGGCATTTTGAAGTGTGAATTTTTAGGCCTTTTTGGCCCTTAAAATAACGAACCTGGGGACACTCGGGACAAGGTATCATGTTCCCCTGCGACACAAAATTGCATTGGTCTGCATTATTCACAATTTGTGTGGAAGGTGCCATGTAATAAACTTAAATAAAATCTTAGCTTCTCTATAAATTGACGTTAGCCGAGACGTCGGGATGGCACGAGCCTCGCAGAGCGCAGGCGCGACGCGACGTTGGCATGGAAACAAAAATAAACAATTAGCAGCAAGCCGTCAAAATTCCTTACCAAATTTATATCTTATGAAATACAAAAAAAAGAACTATCTCTAGCTCTGCAAATATTACCTTGTAATTTCCGTGGTGCGGACGACCTGCTGGTAGACAGAAACTGCCCAAAAGTGGCCTAAAAACCTCTTTCAAAAATAGTTAGATCCAAATGTTCTAGCCCACTACCAGTTGGAAGCGTACCCAACATGCTGGCGGCATTGCCTCGTTGAACCGCAATGCTGATCCTTTGAGCCAAATAAGTACCAGAATGAAAGTGTTTTGGTATTATATTGTTCGATCACAGTCGGTTTACAAAAGGTTTGGTTTGGACGCGACCTAACTCCCATTTGCTTGATGTATTCACACCCTTTCAAAAAACAACAATAGGTATAATACCTACCTGCCCAAGCCCGTCCATCTGTACGCAGTCAGAAGTGTTGTAGAGGGGCGAGGGGCAAACATTACAATGTCATTAGTAGCAATCGGGGTACCAAGTCACGCGCGTTGCTCTGCTTGTGTATTGCTGCTTTTTTTGCTTGCATTCGTAACTGGTGGGCTATGAAACGAGCGATAGTTGGTTATATTATAATGTAGTTTGACAAAATATGTGATGGCTTTAAGCTTGCAAAGTAGCGTGGAATATTTGACGGTTCTTAGTTTTGCCACAAAACAGAGAGAGTACAGAATTGACACTTCAAACATTGCGAGCAAAACGTTGACGTGAGCCTATGTCACTCGCGTCAAGGAAACCTCAAATTTTCTCAAACGAAAGGGACTTCGAGTGCTACGTGCAAGTTTAAAGTGATAGTAGGCTTCTTCGGCGTAATTTATCTGAAGTAATGACTTCAAAACGGTTCGTTTTTTCGTTACCTAATAAAGTGAAAACCATCAAATATTTCGCAGTCTAGTTTTCTAGTCAAATCTAGTCCAAGCGCTAACCGTGCTATTCAAGGGAGTGAAAGAGACGCACAGCAGTCGCTTCTACAATCTCTACACAAAAAGTTAGTGTTACAACCACTGAGTGATCATTGCAGAAGCCGAGGTAAAAACGCGCTAGTACGCAAGTGATGATCATAAAGCGAAGCAGTCGTCGCTTTGAGCCAAGTCGTGGCTTCGAGGGAGTGAAAGTGACAGCACTATCTGGCCGTATTGCTGTTCTTGTCGGTTTCGTGAATTTTTGATGGTTTTACTTCTAGCCGCGCGTGCGTATTTACCTCGTAATCTGCGCTTTTTGCAAAACCATTGTTATTTTGACAGCAAAACGCTATCATGAATTAGCATCTAAGCCCGGCCACAGACCTTTCAACCTAAAGAGACTACTTAGCCCCCTCGCTCACCACACTTAGTGCTTCTTGTCAGATTCAAACATCGATCCGTGAATTGGCGGGCGATCTCATTACTATTACTGTTGTGTTGATGTATTATTACTTCTAAAAGTGTTTTTTTTTTTCTGAAAACTACAGATACGTAATTGTTAATATTATGCTTAGAGCAAGATAAAGAAACATACTTATCTTTTTTCCGCGAGAGAAACCCACTTCAGTTCTTCACTTAATCATTCAACCATTATAAATTGTTAAAAACCGGCTATAACTCGCGTTATTTGTCAATTTTTTCTACCTAGGTTTCGAGCGTGTCCGACGCTCTTCCTCAGGGAGTGCACGCGGCGAGATCGCAACGACCACTGTTTTGATTCAACAGCCATTGTTTGGATTCTTACGAGTTATTTTCATTTCGCTTTCGCTCCACCGCCCGCTAATTCAAAAGCCTCGCACAGACAAGAGCGAAACGGTCGCGAGCAGAATGAAAAGCACACTCATTACTGCTCACGGAAGAAAACTGCCAATTTATTGGATTTGTACTTTAGATTAGCCGTTTTTTTGACGCGAACAGACAACAAGAACGCTAAAAACGCTGTGAAATTACACAGCGCTGTTTGCATTAATGTTTTCTGTTTTAAAAGTCAAATGAACTGCGGAAATTATTGGCTCATTTTGAGGCTTGAGATGAATACGAGATGTTTTTTATTCTTGCAAGATGATATTTTTTTGCGGTTTGTGTTAATTATCATTTTGTAAAGAAGTTTTTCATTTGTTACGACGCTGTAAGGATGAGACGTGAAATTGACCTATTTTGCTCGGATTTTTATGCACGGCTATAATTTTGAATTGTAAACATTTGTTGTGAGAACTTTTTATACAAGAAGATATATTTGTTCTTATTTTTTTTATGTTGTTTGATAACAAGACGAGCTGGTCGTTTGCCTGATGGTAAGCATAACGCTGGCCCATAAAAATTACAGTGCCACTCAGAACTTTGAAACACAAAGTCCTGCGCGGCACTACAGTACGCCCGCTACCCTGAGACATTAGGTATTTAGTCTCATGAGCCCAGTAATTTCACTGGCTACTCTGCTCATCAAACCGGAACACAGTGATGCTTGCACATTACTGGTTGGAGGTAGACTTCACTCATAAAGCGGTGGTACCAACCCAGACGGACACTCGCAGAACAGTTAGTCCTACCACCTAGTAATAAGTCTTATGTAGGTATACATCTAATAATATTAGTAAAGTCGTGCGGCAGCCGCGTGCGGTGAGTGTAAGTATACTAATATATGGCCCTATTTAATTAACTTCTCGGTTCACTTATTCCCAAGCCTTTGATCAGCATTAGTGGCACTAAGAGATTTAGTTTTTAGATACATAACTATATTACTAATAATTTTACTAAGTCATTTTTATCCTGCTTCCTACTTATAATATTATAAATGCGAAAGTGTGTTTTTGGTTTGTTGGTTTGTCCTTCTTTCACGCAGTAACGGAACAACGGATCGACGTGATCTTTGGCATAGATATAGTTTAGGGACCGGAGAGTAACATAGGTTACTGTTTATCTCGGAAAAATGCACGGTTCCTGTGGGAACGCGGGTGAAAACCCCGGGCAGAAGCTACTATCGCTATAATGTTAAACTATTTTTTACTCGGTAGGTTGGTATTTGACCGTTATCTCGATGTGGTCAAGGATGCTGAGTGCGTCAAACTTAGATTAGCATCGGCTATCGTGTAGCTACTGAATCCACTAATTACGTGACCATCAGGGTTATTTTAATTCACTCGGAATGATATCCGTGTCGGAAGCGACAGTGTTAATCGCAATTTTCGAATCGCATCCCGTCAGAGAAATTTCACGTTTATGTTCGACTCAGGTGCATAAACACGGATATAATCCCGACAATATTTCGCTATCGGGATGCGTTTCCGAGATATAAACGATCAAGAATGTCGCTTCCAACACGGATATCATACCGAGTGAATTTAGATCACCCTGCAGTTTTCAACTTGATGGAGAGGTAGCCAGGCAAGCACTTGAAAATGCTCTACCACCTTACTATGGTTGCACCGCATCGATTTCCTTCACTCAAAGTGGAAGAAGAACATTATTATTAGACAGTTATTACTACAGCAAAATATTACACGAAATAACTTTTACAAGCATTCCTGAATTCCAGTTTGAAGGCAACATTTGACAAGGAGAAAAAACGCTATAGATGAAGCTATTTTACTAAATATTATTGTGAAGAACGCCAGCCCTTGTAATTTCACTTAGATCTTAACATCAGAAAAATAACTCGTCACATTATTAAATGAACACAAATTCTACTCACGCTAATTCTAATTAAAAACACTCAACAGACCCTTGGTCTAATGAGTCTAAAAGCAGAGTAGACTAATCTAACAGCGAGACTAAAATCTATATATCTATACACATAAATAAAATTGCAGTGTCTGTTTGTAATGTCAAAATAACAGCTCTTTACCAAATGCATATGAAAGTATATACGGTACCTATACCAAAACAACCAATTTTTTTTTGTCTGTTTATTCCGGGTATTCTCCGAAACGGCTGGGCCGATTTTGACGGGACTTTCATTGGCAGATAGCTGATGTTATAAGGAGTAATTGAGGCTACTTTTATTTTAGGAAAAGAATTAAGGTTCCGCGCAAAAAACTAAAAACCATGAATTGCAATAATTCCGCGCGGGTGAAACCGTGGACAGCAGCTAGTAAAAAATAACATTTGTAAAATCCGGTCACAAAACATTCTCAAATAAAATTCAGATTTCAAAAACATTCGCTCAACTTCATCCCAACGTCGAAGTACCTAACGTCGCGTCGCATTAATCCTAATACAAGTTTAAACATGGTAGAACAGTATTAAATAATTAAAGTTCAGTGTTGCTCGTACCTCGTGTTTCGGTGTAAAGTTGCCAGGTTTTAAATTAATGCTTTAGAAGCTGTTGCACTCTGTTTAAAATGTGAATAGTTTTGGAGGTACCTATGTGTACAGTTTGTTGCTGGAGCTTGTTGCCTGTAATCAGTTATTCGACTCCGAAATTCTTGAGATGACATCTTTCAGCTTACAAGACACAGCTCCATCTAGCAACATCGATCGGTTCCATAGTCTAGTTGGTTAAGGCGTCTGGTCTAGATAACCAGAAGACGCAGGTTCGAATACTGTTGGCAGCGAAATGAGATGCATATTATAGTCGCACAATGTTTTGTCTTTGTTGTTCTTTGACAATTTTAAACTGAATCGAAAGAGACGAAATATTGTGTAACTGTGCAACCGATACACAGTGTTTAACTATGAAGAAATATGAGTCCTATAAAACAGCATAGATATAGATGCATCACGAATTTCCTTCACCGAAAGATGAAGCTAATAAACTGTCTCAATACTCGTAAGATTCGAGCTATTAATTAAAGATCAATAGCTCGAATATTCAGCATTCGACGGCACTACCACTTCACTTCTTCACATCACTAAAAACTACAGTTAAGGCCCTCTTTTCGAAATGCTAGGAAGTTAGCTAATGAGTGAAAAATTGACTTTTTGTATTAGTAACTACTGTCTTCCTTGTCATTTACCATCACCTTTATACCTCAAGGAATCGCGAACGAAGTTGACTAACCAGACACACAATATTCATACAATTATATTCTAAATTCCCGTAGTCCACAGTTATTCTAATCTAAATTTCGAATAAGATTAACCAAATCTGAATTTTAAATTCATCCGTTAATACTGTACGTTAAGATCGTCCCGAAATGCGTCAAGTCTAATTAAGATTTCTAATTAATTTCTTTTTTCCTCTAATACCCGCGGCCGGGCCTCCAGCGCTCGTTACAGTACTAAACGACAGTTTATGTTAATCTTACGATTATTAAGGTCTTACGTAGACAAAATATACATTCTTTTTGGGGGAACTGTTTGGGATAGTGTTCGGTGAGCTCTCCGTGGGCTTGTATTTTGTATGTATTCCAAAGAGGAGGACTTTTTAAGGCGCTATCTAAAGTAAAACGTCCTGTTTTACGTCGCCCAAATCAGTTTCTATAAGCAAGAAAAAATATATATATTCAAGTGTTTAAAGAAAAGACTTCTTCAAAAACAACTTCTTCAAAGACATCATATTTTTTGTATCCAAAAGAAAGGGAATTTAATCATCTAAAGAGATGTGTGTGTTCAGGCATTTACAAGTTATGGTGGAATAAAGAAACTCACATACATACATGAACCCTAAACACATATACGCTCCTTTTTTGTGCAGTCGTGTAAATAAAACAGAGATATTTCATTGCAAACTTCTTTTTACAGGTAAATTTGTCATTTTTATTGATCGAGTAAATTTGGTAAAATCTTGTTTTGATCACCTCAAGATTATCAGTAATATGATGAATAATGACATAATGTTTTTTGCAGTGCGAGAAATTCATCTTATTTTGCTAAAAAAACCTTTTAAGAAAATCTATTTCGCTGCTATATGCGCCTTAAGGTTCTTTCATTCCTATGCAGAATGACAGTGATAGGGTTTCGGCTGTTCTCAGCGTCTTAAGTAATCCTACTATCCTATCCAAAGACTATAAATCCTATCTGTGATCCTATCCTACTTTCTACTTATATTATAATTGCGAAAGTGTGTTTGTTGGTTGGTCCTTTTTTCACGCAGTAACGGAGCAACGGATCGACGTAAATTTGGCATAGATATAGTTTATGGACCGGAGAGTAACATAGGCTTTTTCTTATCCCGGAAAATGCACGGTTCCTGTGGGAACGCGGGTGAAAACCGCGGGCAGTTGCTAGTATTTTTATATAGGTAACAACTAAACAAACAATCTCAGTCCTCAACCACGCCATTTCCCAACATTAAAAGCTTAAAACGACGTAATTACGGCAACAATTCCGCATGCCCAATCAGGCCTTAACGAGGTCTGTTGAATATCTTCATAATCACGTGAAATCAGTGCGACCGCGACCAATTGTAACTTGGTAACAGTTGGAATTAGTTCCAATTGCGTTCAGCACTTAAAACCTATGAGCGGCTATAATAATCAGTGTAAAATTTAACTGTCAACTATTTTCGCAGATATGTTCCGGTCTCGCGTGCCTTTGTGGTGGTAGGTAGGGCATGTGTGGGAAAGAAGAAACTCGGTAGGTATGCAAAACTATGATGGTTCAGTATTAGTGATGTTTCCCGCCGATCTGTGGATCTATGGGGCAGGTTAGACGCTCAAGCAAATGTATGTTTGCTTGTCAGAATAACAACGCTTTTGCGTCAAGCGCGGATTTCGTGATACTCGAAATGCGCGCTTAACGCAAAAGCGTTGTTATTCTAACAAGCAAACGTACGTTTGCTTGAGCGCCTAAGATGCCCCTTAGGTTAGAATTATAAAATGAACCTGAGCTTACGGTGAAGGAAGTCAAAGTGATGAAACCATGGTGGTAAGTCATTTTCTAGTGGTCTGGCTAGCTGCAACTCGAAGGTGGTGAAGTGAAAACCAGCCAAGCACCTATCGATATTTTAGGAGCACATTAGTCGATATGCATTATCGACTAATGTGTTTGATGTTAAAATAACCATGACTGAAACAAGCGTGGATTACGACGTATTACAAAGCTAACTCACGCTTTGAAGTAAAACCAAGAAACAGACAAGAACAGCAATACGGCCAGATAGTGCTGTCGCTTTGAAGCCCTGCCTGGCCTTCACTAACGTGGAATTTTGTCCGAAAGGTGTCGTGCTCCTAGCTTCATCAGATACCCTGTTGCGTCAGGGGCACCTTAGACGCTCAAGCAAACGTACGTTTGCTGAAAGATAAACGTCAAAAATGATTAGAAATGTCACAACAGAATTGTGTTAGACACTACTTAAATCAGGATTTGTGGTTCCTCATATTTAATCGCGCGACTTTAAGGCATGTTTAGGCGTTAAACAGTGATTAACACAGGTTTAACGTGTGTTTAATTTTTCTGTGGTCAGACCCAAACTATCTAAAGCAAAAGCAAAGTTTTATACAGAAAGAGTAATAAATAACCCCATGTAAATACCCAATCTAAACGCAAACGCCCTTTCCTGCCCACGTCAGTTCTATCTAACTGGGTCACAAGGCTCTAATAGGTCTTTTGTTTAATTATTTTGACGTAAACGCTTTTACTCCACGCAACGTTTTGCGATTCCAGTGCGTTGATTAAAGTTTTTATGACCAAGGAACGGTTAGTACTATGGCTTTGCATGCATTGCTTTAGTTGCTTTTTCCTCAGTATGTTATAGTATGCAACCAATTATGTTTCACCTGATGATGAACCCGCCAAAGTTTTCATTGGTGTATATTTGGTTATCTCATATCTAAATCTAATTTTAGTTTCAATCTCTCTTTCTAAATGAGAACATGAGAGAGAGATGGAATATATTTTAGATGTGTCAAATTAATCAACTTTCTTATGTCTAGTGTAAATTTAATGGCAATGAATTTAGTGGCCTCTAATTTATTAAGGACTAGCTTCCGCTCGCAGCTTCACCCACGTGGTATAGTATAGCTTTAAAAATTGTAGCCTATGTGTTATTTTGATGCATAAGCTATATTACTGTAAAGTTTTATCAAAATCGGTTCAGTAGATTCTGCGTGAAAGAGTAACAAACATCCAGATCACTCCTCACCAACTTTCGCGTTTATAAATATTATTAGGACATGGTTGAAGATATTTGACAACTCTAAAACTAAATTTAGATCTGTCAAACATCTTCCATCTCTTTCTCATGCTATGTATTGGAAAGATAGAGAGAGAGAGAGGGAGAAAAACTAAAATTAGGTTTAAACGAGGTTTGATATGTCAGAATATAATTCTGCCGATTTTCCCCCTTATTGATAAACATTCCGTAACTTACTTACTAGAAAGTGTTTTGTCTCGTTTTCACGCGTAACAGCTTCCGTCAACGAGAAGTTGACAGAGCAGTTTAAAGCATAGATTATTGAGTTTTTATGTATAAGGGCGTTTATTTTCACGTAATCTCGGAAGATAAGCTACACAGCAATAAAAGAATAGCTAAACATTTCACTATACTAATCCCACTTCCGATTTGAGCTGAACTGATGTATTTACGACCTACATTCACACATTCGCGTCTACGTAGTTTGTATCCATTGTTTCTGGGGGGCTACTGCGAAAGAGAAATAAAAAATTGCTAGCATTTTGTTTTCTAATTAGCGATTTGGGCGTTAATAAATGTGTGGTTGTCGATTTTGTATTAACCACAACGTGTATATTTTCCTAATGTCCCCAAAACTTCAAATAAGTAGCATTCTTTTTCTACTTGAAGTTTTGGCGTGAACTTAAAAAGGTGTTGTGGTCGATTTTGTATTATTTACTTACCAAACCCTGCTTATTTTCATATTCCCTTACTAAACTTCATAAATATAAGGATTGACTAAAATGCCCGCCCCTTTACGTGACTTTACTGAAGCGTAACTTTCACTGGACCGTGACTTTGACTCGATTTTGACACTTTCAATTAGCAAATACGCCAATAGTGCGGAACCAAAATTTTTCTGAAAAGATAAAGAAAACGTTTCTATCCGTAGCAAATAAAAAAACTACGCAGCTACAAAAAGATATAATATGAATGTGTTTAAATCAATGCAAATATGTGAGAAAATGTTTAAATGCTATGAGAGATATATACATATATACCTACGTAAATAAAACAGGTTGTGGAAATATTTTTAATTTTTTTGCGTTAATTTTAAGATAATTAATTGTAATTTTATATTGGTCCCTATGGAAAATTTAATATCACTTTATTATAGTTCTGCCATTTTCAAAATATTATCCACCTCTCCACCATATATAGATCTATGTATTTTATTTTATACGTAAAGTATATAAACAAAATTGATTCATATATTTCGAAGATATTGGATTTGAAAATTTGTACGAAAATTAGTCGTGTCGCTCACAACATTTTACGGATTTCGCAGTTCGCAGTACCCCCGTCGGATGACGTAACAACGGGAGACGCCAAAAAGTCTGCACATTGGGAGGTCAACATACAGATGAACGTGCAAAGTGAGTTGTTTGTCGACGCCCGCTACTAACTGAGCTTTAGTATCCGGACAGACTTAGGTATGCGAATTTTTGAGAATTTAGATGTCATGTATCAGCCTCTTATGCTCCCACTGCTGGGATACCGGCCTTCTCTCAGAGATAGAGGCATGGGCTGTAATCCACCACGTGATAGAATATTTAGATTATCAATATCGGTGTGCATGAAAAGACGAACTAAACTCATTGGGAACGATACACTTGTTGACGCCATCAGGCTCCAGAGCCTAGTGCATCGACGCAAGGTTGCCAGTCTTTCTGTTTTCTACAGGATATATTTTGGAGAGCGTGCACCGGGGACCAGGGTGCATGACATGTTACCCCCATCCCCATTCAATCATGGGACGACCAGACTTACTGCAATTCGTCATCCCGAACACTACAATCTGGGAGTCTTCAAGACCGAGTGAACAAGGTTTTTTCTGGGCAAGCGTGCTTCATCGTCGACCGCATCGTCATTTAACATCAGGTGAGATGGCGGTCAAACGCGAGCTCAGATAAAAAAGTGTTAGTTAAAAAAAATACCATTATATCGCCATATCATAAGTGCAAAGATTTGTTTCTTATTGCAGGGAACGAATCCACAGAAAATAATTTCCGTACCTCTCCTCCGTATTTATAATCTCCGTATCCTATAACGCAAACTCCAGCTGACCTCGACTCAGTGCTAGCCTGCGTAGACTCGAAAGTTGATAAAAGTAACTAAAACACATCGACTGAGTCGAGGTAAGCTGGAGTTTGCGTTAAAGGGTACGGAGGTAAGTCCATCAACTTGGAGGCTGTCAGTGCAAGTATGCCGAGACGAGGTTTTTGCCCTTCTTTTGCTCGGCCTATACCAATTTGGAACGGGCACGGTGGGCTTCTGGAAGGTTCGTTGACTTTGAGTACGGATCGGTGTTGATGTCTTTGTCAGTTATTATGTTCTGATAAAGACAGCATTAGTTTTAGTTTGTGATTCGGATAGACGAACGTTACAGATACCCGCTGCTATGCAGACCGTAGACGCTTATGCAAACGTACGTTTGCTTGGCAGAATAACAACGCTTTTACGTCAAGCGCGCATTTCTAGTATCACGAAATCCGCGCTGTACACTGCCCCTTAGAGTCATTATTTCATTTAACCTTTATGAGTGCTCCATTGGGGCCTATATGAATAAAGCATTTTGAATTTGAATTTGACCATGTACTGCATGTACAAATATATACAAATATACAACACTGGGTGACACTATAAATTGTTATGGGCAGGCGTTCCGCTTACCATCAGGAAAACCCGCTCGTTTTGTTATCCATTACTATAAAAAAATACTTCACTTATCAAGTTCCAAGCGTTTACAATTTTGGTAGACTATGACCTATTTTAATGGCCTAAGTTTCGAGCTATTGAATCCTTCAAGCATCATACGATAACATTTTGTTCACTACGTGCCTTGTCTTCAGATAGTTCACTTTAACGTTAGAGGCACTAAACTGGTATTTACGATTATTTGTAGTCACTATCAAGTCACTTACAAAGTGTCTTTATGGACTTAACATCTGTGGAGCATACCTTTATCAAATAGTTTAGCGTTATGTAGGTTGTTAAGGAGAATGGTGTAGTGTAACTACATCCCTTGAAGCGTGGTATCTATTTTTATGTCCATTCGCTGTATTATCTATACAAATAAATAAAATTTAAGTGTCTGTTTGTAATATGAAAATAACAGCTTTTTACTATATTCATATGAAAGTCTATACGGTACCTATAACAAAACAACCATTTTTTTTTATTTTTGTCTGTCTGTCTGTTTGTTCCGGGTAATATCCGAAACGGCTGGACCGATTTTGACGGGACTTTCACTGGCAGATAGCCGATGATACAAATATTAGAAAAATAATTAGGGTTCCACGCAAAAAAAAATAAAACCCTTGAAATCCAATAACTCCGCGCGCGTGAAACCGCGGGCAGCAGCTCGTACCTAAATATAATACGTATTTGGGCTTGTATAAAACCTTAGAAATGTGCATTTATTTTTATACGTATAAAATATGTAAACGAAAATGTTTAGATATTTCTCTACTACGAAGAAGTGGTTACACGTTGGGTTTTGTTATGATCTAGAATGTGATTCAAGTTATGATTAAAAAAAAACTAAGTATCTAATCAGAAATGTTCCAGATTTCCGGCGTAATCAGGTTGCCGTCCAAACTCATTGCGCATTCAAATCTTTACAAACGACCTTCAGCTGTTTACGGGTAGTGCTGATAAATGACGGTGCTATATCATTTTGCGTAGTTACCGAGGAATTCTAGATTTATTCGTCCTAGCTCAGGTTTTATTTCGATATAAATAATATATTTCGTGGATAAAAAGTTTTTAGTAAAAAAATTAAACCGACGACAGTTTTACAGTTTTATTTTACAAAAAAGCCCTACCACCTGACTGGGTACTTGTATTTCAATGCTCAACTATGTGAATTTTAAAATCTTTTGCTAACAAGATGATTCTATAAGAAAAATAAGACTTTAAAATCTTTTGCGCTTTTTGTATTAACGGTTGTTTAAGCAAACCGTATTTATCTTAACAATTTTCAGTAGTAACGAACTCTAAGATTAAGTTCGCCTGAAAATCAGTTACCTATACTGCCCTCCTAACCATAAACAGCGCAATCGACAGTTTTGGCCAAAATGAGTTATATACATATTCGGAATCTACGTAATGAGATCTATTTGGATCAATTACCCGTTTTTTCATTTATTTGATAGAAAAGGAAATATTTAATGTTAAACATAAAAAACGTAAGTGACATATTTTTATATTTTTCCTAAGGATTAACAGCGTATGGTAGCCTACGGTTCACTACTTGCGAAGGACATGCGATGAATACTGACGAATATTATGCACCAATAGGTATAGCAGAAAATATTTTTTTTATAATATTTCAATAATATTTTGTGTTACAATGAAAATACGCAAAAAAAACTTTAAGTGCGTTTTTCTCGAAACTTACCGCTATGCACTTGCGCTGTTTATGCTTAGGAGGGCAGTATACATAATTTTGTTTGTATAGGTTTTTGTGTAGCTGGGACTTAAAATAAGTTTTCTTCAAACGTTGCCAATTGCGCCTAAGCTATTATTTCTCCTTTGGCTACGGTTTGAGTAAAGAAGTTTTTCTTTTGTTTTGTCAGCAATTCTTCGTTTTGGAAAATAAGTATATAGTAAGTACCTACTTTATTATTGGTGCTAAAGAATTCGGTTTGCTTGGAACACTCTTGCGATGTTAATAGGTATTGATTAGCGTATAAGTAACACATAGGTACGCGAGTCAATTCTAAAAACCACTATGAGGGACTGTATAATAGTGTATCTATCTAAAAACCAGTGTGCAGTCCATCGTTCACTCGGCTTCTGAGCCAACATGAAAATTTATTTGACGGCACACAACTACAAGTTTTAAATTCGATCATTTAAATCTCATAAGTATTATTATCATTCTCCTATATATTATAATAACTCTCAGGTCTTCGCCCGGACCTTTGATAGGCGTCAATGGAGCCGTAGCTACCTAGTCAATTATGCAATGTATGGGGGGTAGTGATGAGATAGACTATTGTAAGATATGAGTAAAAAGTCTGGAATATTATTGTGCTAAACGCACCTCTTTTGTACTATAGTACAAAACATATAAGTTTGTTTTTTAATAGTTTTCATAGATATTGTTTTTCTTTTGCTTTTTTTTTTTTGCTTTATGTCAATTTTCAGTTTATTATACAGCCAATATAGAGCTACCACCAGAACACCAGTGAAATTTATTACTAAAAGCTAAAACTATAGCTTCAGTTCTCAACAACACCAGTAGGTAATGTAACAATTACTAATTCCTAAAAAGTAATTAATTTTCTATTTGAAAAACATCGTCCCTTTTTCTAACATTAATCTCGATTTATTCGAACAATAAAAGGAAAACAATTCCTTTTTGTCAAACGTCTTTATTTTCTTATTCGCTAAGGCAAATGGGGAGTGCCAGCTCTGAGCGGTTATATCTAATTTTTTCTGTAAATTAATTTTAATTTTTATTCGAAGTAGATGGCACTGAACGCCAGATGGGAGGACTGTCAACGACAAATTCCTATGGGTGATGCGGAGAATATTCTCGAACGGGGCGTATAGTAAATCAGTTTAGCGAGCACATCTGACTATTAATATAATATTATTTTATTTATGTACACTTTTTTTTAGTTAAAATTGTCTTTAAATCGGAGCATCCACAAACACCAACTAAGTGGTAGGAATTACTCTCCTGCGAGTGACCGTCTGGGTGGGTCCCACCGCTTTGCTAGTGTACTCTGCCGCCAAGCAGTAATGTGGAATAGCATTACTGTGTTTCGATTTGATGACCAAAGTAATCAGTGAAATACTAGGCTTACCTATGATTTTAAGATGATTAAGAAGATGATGATTTAAGATTTTATACCTAACGTCTCAGGGTAACGAACGCACTGCAGTGCCGCTGAGTCGCACTGCAATTGTTATGGGCTGGCGTTATGCTTGCCATTAGGTAAACCCGCTCGCCTCGTTACGCAACAGTATAAAAACAGAAAATGCCCGTTAACGGAAAGCATCCACATCAAACTTATTTTTGTGGAGAATTTTCAAACGTTACTGGACAGGACTGCAATGGTTAACAAAAAGTTATTAATATTTAATGTTTCTATGTAACGTTGCCCAACAATAATTATAAACAGTCATCATACGATAGCTTGTACTCGTAGTAACACTGATAGGCTACCATTAGGCTAAGATTCAGAGACGAGTCTAAGCGTAGACTTTGGCTTTCGTATGTCAAAACTGTATAGAATTTTGACGTATGGAAGCGTGAGTCCACGCTTAGATTCGTCTCTGGATCTCAGTCTTAGACGGTAATGATGGTTTCTCAAACTTTGCGTCCGTGGGTCGCTTCCCAGCGGTCTTGGGCGATATCCTGCATTACCACTAGACGTCGATGCAAATAGTTTGCACTTAAATTCGACACCAGCTCTCCAGCCACAAATAATTTAATGTTTGGTAAAAATATTCAGAATTTATGCAGAATATTTATAAGACGTCTGCTGATGGACGTATTTTCCTAGTATAGTTGTTATCTGTGACATGTTTTTACATAGTAGGCAAAGCCAGTAAAAGAAAGAAGTAATAAATAAATAAGGAAGAAAGAAAGAAAGAAATCATGTATTCAGACAACACTGGACAAAACAGCATAATACAAAAAAAAATAACAACAGTGGAAGAGAAAGATTTGAAAATAAGACAGGCAATAAGCAGGTGGCATAATAATTTGAAAATAACAAGGAAACCAAAAATAAAACAAAAAATTAAGTATGTAGTAAACAACACCTACTATAATATACTAAAATTATTTTATGTTATTGCCATGTACAGTAAATTCAGAAAAGGCTTGAGTTCAGCTTTAATACCAAGTAACTAAACTTTAGTTTTCATTGTCCTCATGAGAACTAGAGTTTAGTTACTTGGTTCATATCTCAGGGTAACGAGCGCATTGCAGTGCCGCGCAAGCCTCTATTTTTCAAATTTCTGAGTTAAAGCACTGCAATTGTTATGGGCAGGCAACGAACATTATAAAAAAAACGTTTTTTTAAATCTCATCATCCGCCTTCCCTTATCATAAAGGGTAACATATCTTTCTCTTCTATTCATTTCTGTGAGTAGTCATCTCAAAATTGACTCCCTATTACATATCACCTTTCACCTAGTCACATACCACATACATACACATACACACATACACATACCACACTTTTTTCTGTTTTCTTGTACCTTTTTTGTCATCAACATTCATACACAAAACACTCTTCGTAATATGGTTTACATTCCTCAGCATTACATGCCCAACATGCTAGCAAAGTTTTACAATAACTGTGAAGCGATAAGCCTTTTACTCCTCAACTTGTGCGTTACTGGTGCTACTTTTCGACTTCCCCTGATATATCTACCTACTCATTTCTGATATTGTCCATTCCCGTTAGTCGTTACACCTCACATACATCTTAACATTCACATCCTTTAATAAAGTCCTTTTAAAAAGTCTACAAACCTAAATCCGCCTCATCAAAAACATAAACATCTCACCAAAGCTGCCTCATCAAAACGTAAGCCTCAACTTCGGCTGACTGATTCTCTCCTACCCTCTTATTATTCCAAAAAACAGTGTCATTCATAAACTGTCACAGTATACGACGTACTAATGTGCTAAGGAAAAAAAGGGGTTTCCCTCCCAATGATAAACGAGCCCCGACAGAAACGCTTTGAGAACTGGGGCCTACAAAGCCTTTGCAAACAATAAAAATCTGGGGACGTTACGATATTTTGTTGTGATTCTTTTTTCTTGGAGGCTGAGGTTTTACGCCGTGAGTTATGACTAGTTACGAAAATCATTATCACATATATATGAACTATTACTGTATGTACTTTATCCATCGAGGTAATAATTATGTACTAACATACTAGAGGAGCTATGTAAAACAAAAGTCTGGTCCCGTTTTTTATGTTTAAGCTAAAGTCCGCTGCAGCGCTAATAACATAATTATGTCGTCTAACCAAACAAATAATTCATGTAGATTGTAGCGGCAGATTGCGTCTAAGGTGCAGTTTTCTCGCGATCGAAAGGTCGAAAGCGCGTCTCATGTCACGGCGCTTTCGCGTTTTGTTCAAAGAAGGACTGGGATAGTTGCGGTCCATGGACCACAGAGTGTGGGGCAAAATATGCCTTTACGGCGTCGACTCTGTTATCTCTGTGACTTTAACTAGTAAAACTATTATTGTTATAGTTGGGTAGTGAAGCCACCAATGTAACCTGACCCATCTTAAAAAAATATTTTTGTCTACTACAAAATTCTCTGAATATTTTCCGAATAAAATACAATAAAGTTAAAGTAAAAGCTAATCCTACTAATTGTCTTTGAGGCATAGACTAGTTCAAAACTCGTCTAATTTATAAACTTACAGAAACCGTTTCAAATCGCAATTAAGATACTGCAGGTATCTTTAAAATCTCTATCAACCTTTACAAAACCCGATTTACCTTCTATTCTAAACAAAAATAGGTATTCGCTTTTCATTACGGCCACTTCGTTCAAGAGAGGAAATTATGTTTGCCTTTTGTAAAACGTAAAACAACCATAATTAAAATAGCCACAGCCTAAAACAAACAGCAAGATAACCTTTTCTATCTGATGACTGAGTGAAAGAAGTACGTCAAAAAAAGTAGTCTGTGAAAATGTAGTCTACGGAAATGGTTACAGCTTATGTAAATTAGATTAAAAGTATTTTCCTTCTGTCGTTTTTGAAACATGTTCCAATTGGATTTCTTCAGGCTGTGGACCATATTGTGATAAAGACCGTTATGCAAAATGTTCTTATTGTCTAAAACAATGTGGATTCGCTTTCTAGAATCAATGGATAGTGGAATGTTCAGTGAAATTTGCTTGTAGTTATCGTTTGGCTAATTTTGTGGAGTCAAAGGGCTCAATAAACGAGCCATTTGGATGCAAACTATTTGCCTGGCAGGCTAGGTATTGGTTTAACGCAATAGTACGCTGTATGCCAAAACGTAGCCTAATAGAATTATATTAATAAAACTAGATGCTGCCCGCGGTTTCACCCGCGCGGAGATAATGGATTTCATGGTTTTTATTTTTTTGCGCGGAACCCTAATTCTTTTTCTAAAATAAAAGTAGCCTAAGTCACTCCTTATAAAATCAGATATCTTCCAGTGAAAGTCCCGTCAAAATCGCCCCAGCTGTTTCGGAGATTACCCGGAACAAACAGACAGAAAAACAGAGAGACAAAAATTTAAAAAATGGTTGTTGTGTTATACGTACCGTATATACTTTCATATGCATTTGGTAAAAAGCTGTTATTTTGATATTACAAACAGAAATTATTATCCAGTGAAATTACTGGGCTTATGAGACTTAATACCTAATGTCTCAGGGTAACGAGCGCACTGCAGTGCCGCGCAGGCCTTTGTGTTTCAAAGTTCTGGGTGGCACTGCAATTGTTATGGGCCGGCGTTATGCTTACCATCAGGCAAACGACCAGCTCGTCTCGTTACCAAATAACATTAAAAAATATATATATACTTCAATTTTATGTATTTGTATAGATATAATAGAATATTTCGATCGTGCAATTGATCTTTCGAACGAGTCTGTAGTTTCGACTCACACTTGGCCGATTTTTGGCTGGCTGTGCCCAGAACCTTTCTTGAGGGCTGCATCCGCGACTGGACCACATGGTCCGACCAACAATCAACATAAGTGTTGACTATTGGTTAATTGCAGTCCTTTTAATTTGTTATTGCAAACTGTTCCCGTATAGAAATCACAATGGTGTTAAAAGCACGAGTTCAGCTAGTAATAATACTTCATCATCAGCCTTATTTACGCCCCCACTGCTGGGATACCGGAATTCTCTCAGAGAGAGGGTACGGGCCATAATCCACCGCGCGCGCCCAGTGCAGCTTGGTGGATGTCACATGTCCTCGAATTTTGTGCGGATTTCGGTGAATGCGGATTTCCTCACGACATTTTCCTTCGCCGTTTTAGAGCGAGTGTGATAAATCAGCAGAATCATAGCAAGTATAAGTCATTAGTGCGGGCCGAGTTGAGATTCAAACTGTGGTGCGTCGGATTGAAAGTCGCACAAGTGCCCGCTCAACCACACTCGCGCTTCGTCGTCTATATCTATATCTCTATAGTCTAGTCTATAGTCTAGTCTATATCTATGTCTATATTTATCATCAATATTCAATTTTCATTGAATAAAACAGGTCTATAGTTTGGGAGACAGATTTCAATTTAACACTTATTTAAATCAGTTTGGAGTATTTGTGGTTTCAACTTTAGTCTGTTGTTATGCAGATTGAGGGTGAGGCCGAGAGTGATTTGTTTGTGGGTAAAACTTGTTCGTGCTATTGTTTAGATTTCGGATTTTCGATTAACTGTGGTCACTAGTCTTGTTACAGAATTGAAAGTTGTGTTTGTATCTAAATCGAATCGGTATTTGAATTTTATGGCTATACTTTTAAATTGATGATGGCTCCTGAGCCATTTAAAAGTATTGCCACCAACAAAAACAAAGCAAGCGAACCCACTAGACAGGCTAGTGAGTCCGCTTGCTGGTTTGTTGTTCAAGGTTTCAAATCCTACAATAAGCTTATGTTTTCCACTATTGGAATCCACTTATGGAATCCACGATTATCGGATTTTTTACTTGTCCCTTCTTCAAGTCTGGAATGTGTGCGGGGCGCTATTGGACTATTTTAACAGAGGGACTATAATTCTAAGTTGTAAGAAAATATTGTATGTTATGACAATTAGTAGTATTTTATTACATTGTTTATTAGTTAGTTACAAGTGAAGGTAAAAAAAGATTGCAGATCCATCTATGGTTTTATTGCGTATGTTTTGTATGAAACTAAGTAATGCCTTATTTCTTTGTTGTGTTGAGCTGGAAACTAGAATTTTAAAGCGCTTTAAAATTGTGAATACGTCTGAACTTTAAGTATGTCCTTACCATAGCTACCTCTTATACCTATCAGTGTTCTGTGAAAAATGTTCAATTTGGTAGTGGTGGCTAGCTAGACCAGCACCAGAAACTATCCTTCTATCAAGCAAAACCAGTAATAAAGCAAAGTAAAAATATACAAAGTTGATTCCCCGTGCCACTTGCGTGCCGTAAAAGAAAGCGGGCGCGCTAGACAATTTCATTAACAAAGTGACAACCTCAAACCTATTTCAAGGGATGAGAATTTTAAAGCTCCTGTCTGCCTCCACTTTGTTCCGTCAAATTCCAATAGAAAGAGTACCCAGACAGATAAGGGAACGCTCCAATGAACCTGACTTTACACGATGCAAACGGATAGAGATGTCGTGGATAGCACTTTGGCCGGAAACATTAACGTTACATTTTAGTCGGATTGAGCAATTTTTACTAAGACTAGTCTAATAGAAAAGACCGATTAGAAATACTATTGTTCATTGTCTAGCCATATTATGCCTTCTGAACACAAAAAAAAACTTTTAAATGCCTTTTTAGCTAGACAGTATCTGAAGTTAATCGCCTAAACTGATAAGAAATGTCACAGTAGAATTGAGTTAGACAACGGTTAGATGCTCCTTAAATCAAGATGTGTGGTTATTCATATTGAAGCAATGTGACTCAGACATGTGAATAAGGCATTTAACATATGAAAAATATTTATAAATAAATTTGAATAAAATAATATTATATCAAATTTATGTTATTTTTTTATGCTAGCTGACGAGAATAGCAAAGGAATTAATGAATTTTGGTGCTAAGATGACTCTTAAAAGTAGCCGGAAAAAGGTCACACGCCGGGCATCCGCAACATTTCTAAAACATTTTGAAAGGCGCTTGAAAATTGCTAGGAATTGCTATTAAGGAGTGCTGGCTCGGGGTGGCTAGTAAAAAAGACTAGGTGAAGGATGAATTGTATGTGTATGTCTGTGAACACTTAAGCCTATTCATATTTCAACAATAGACAATTTGAACCTTTCATTAGATTCGTTTTAATGGTGCAGTGACATCGGGTATAATTTCTTATCAATTTTTATTACGTAGACGTTTTTGTTTTTTTAATGCTAGTTCGAGTTTCATACTAATTTATATTAATTACCACTAGCTGCTGCTCGTGGTTCCACCCGCGCGGAGATATTGTATTTCATTGTTTTTATTTTATTGCGCGGAACCCTAATTCTTTTTCTATAATAAAAGTAGCCTAAGTTACTCCTTCTAACATCAGCTATCTGCGAGTGAAAGCCCCTTCAAAATCGGCCCAGCCCTTTCGGAAATTACCCGGAACAAACAGACAAAAAGACAAAAATTTTAAAAATGGTCGTTTTGTTATAGTTATCGTATATACTTTCATATGCATTTGGTAAAAAGCTGTTATTTTGATGTTACAAACAGACACTTCATTTTTATTTATTTGTATAGATTTATGGGCAAAGGGAGTATCTGACTTTGACTCTGATTCAGACTCAGCCGACGGCGACGCCAACGTGGACTGGTGCGTGTGTGTGCTCGTATATTATTGAAACACCATTGTGCTCAATCCACGCATGCGAAGAGCTGGAAGTGGAGTGATCATGAATGGCCGGCTTTAGTGTTGCTAATTATTGTGCAAGATCATTGAAAAGATCAGGTTCTGGGCTAGACCACAACCATACGTATAAATAAACAATCGACTTTACCTCTAAGGTAGATGCCATGCGAGTGTATTAACATAAACCACCGTTGGATGTCACATGTCCTGATTTTTTTGTATTTTATTTGTATGTAGTATGCCTACGTAATATAGCCTAATAGAATGGCCAACAATAACACCCGTCTCGGAACTTCTGCCTGTATAAAATAGAACGTTTAATTTAAATAAAAAAGCCCTAAGATGTATAAAATATTGACAAAACCCTGGTTATATTGGTGGAGAACGCTCGGCACGCTAGGTAAGCTTACCCCAGAGGCAACTACTTTCCGAGTCGAAAATAAAGTACCACATAGAATCGAACCTTACACAAAGACACATACAAGCGAAACTTAGAATTGAAATCGTATTCAAACTACCAGCATCGAACTTCGATATAGCTGGAGCTACGATCATGCGACTATAGAATGCAGCGATTGATCTTCTTTAAAAAGCCTTCATGTGTCACACATACAATAATAATAGATATATAGCATTCTTCAACGACGTATTTTTTAAACTTTAACTTATCGAGAATTTACTAACTAGCTTCTGCTCGCGGTTTCCCCCGCGTTCCCACCGGAACTGTGCATTTTTCCGGGATTAAGAGAAGCCTATATTACCTTCCGGTCCATAAACTATATTTATCTATGCCAAAAATCATGTCGATCCGTTACTCCGGTGCTGTGTGAATGAAGGACAAACCAAGAAACCAACAAACGTACAAACACACTTTCGCATTTATTATATAAGTATGGAAGTATGGATAAGTATTGACTAGCTTCTGCGCACGGTTTCACCCGTGTCCCCACCGGAATCTCGCATATTTCCGGGATAAAAAGTAGCCTATGTTACTCTCCGGTCCATAAACTACATCTAAAAATCGTTACGATGCGTTGCTCCGTGAAAAGACAGACCAACAAATACAGTTTTTACTACTCTTAAATAAAACAAGTTCAAGGAAGATTTAATGGTAAGAAGCATTATAACTGTCTAATATGTGTCTAACTGTGTAATAAACATAAAATACAAGTTGGGGTTGGAACAACAGCACATATCAGGAGACATACAATAATTTGCTCTACCAGGTGATAGGACTAACTCTTATGCGAGCAGTAATGTGCAAGCAATACTGCGAAGCAGTAATATGTAAGCATTTGAAGGTCGTAAAAACTCTGAATCTGAACGTGGAATGAGAAATGGCCAGCCAAATACAGCTGAAAACACAACGCGAGAGTTTTACTACTGTTTAGTTCGCTAGCGATGGAATGTACAGCGTTTGTGATCAGTAAGTACGTAAGTTACGTTTGTACGAGGCGATAGTTTTCACTAAACGGATATAAGTTCCAGTGAATCTTAGATTTATTCCAGTTCAATGTACAACATATTTGTTTTGCTTCAAACCCTTATTGTTTACAAGATTTTTAATGATAAAAATCACCATTTTACTTTACTTTGTGTTTTATAGATTTTTTATAATGCGATTACTTTAGTTTATGTTGTAAATAAATATTTTTTTAGTCTAGGTAACTTTAGGTTATCTTCTTTTTACAAGCTTTTATTTCTTATTCTGGCTTCCGCCCGCGGTTTTCAGCCGTGTTCCCACAGGAATAGTACGTTTTTCCGGGATATAAATTAGCCTACATTACTTTCCGGTCCTTAAACTATATCTATGCCAAAAATCACGTCGATCCGTTGTTCCGTTACTGCCTGAAAGAAGGACAAACCAACAAACACACTTTCGCATTCATTATCTCTTCGCACTCATAATCCGAAAAACGTACCAAAACTTATGAAATGGCTACAATATTCTTTAAAGTTTTTCTACTCTGACTGTTGGTGTGAAATACTAAGACACTTGAGCCGCAACCCCTCAGGTTTCATCCCCTAACGAGCAAACGGACTGCCTCGACGTCTTCAGCAAACTATAAAAATGTCGCAGAAGTTCAAGCTCGGCCTCGCTCGCATTTTTAACTTCTGTTAATTCGTTACCGCATTTGCTTGACCCAACAAATGTTATACAACATGTTTGAGGGTTCGTCACATCTGCGAAAATATTTTTTTACAGTGGCGCAGTACTTAAATACTATTTATGTAGGACGTAAACGTCCCGACATTAGACCCTTCGGGCCTTTGGATGAAGTGATGATTGAGACAGTACATTGGGTTTGACTAATTCGGAAAAACTCACTTTTTGTCAGCAGGTGGACATTGTAATCTTTGACTCAGAGCATTACAGATCTTTGTTGGTATGCGTCCAAATGGTAAAACGTTATTGATAAAAATATATATTTTATTTGCAACGCATTAGCACAATTTTCCTTTTACACATTAAAAGGCGTGAATATATATCAGTTTCTCTATTCGTAACTCCAAGGGTAAGAAATCTACTTTGAAGAAGTATCTACTATGTTTAAACCAAAGTTAACTTCGATATCACAATTATGTCATTTAGAGCTCTTGGTCATTGAGAGAGAGTCTAAATCAGACCAATTACTTACTTGAATAATGTGTAGGTAAACATTGTAACAGATTTAAAGTCGCGGTTACTTAGTTATCATTGTCGAAGACTGTATCCAACCAAAATAATGATGAGCGATCCAACGCCATCAGTTATTGGGGACGCTGCCAAAAATGGCTTTTCGATTATCCAACTGTTTTTGTAGCCAAGCTAGATGTACTGATTCGGTATGTAGTAGCAGGTAAAAAGGTTTTTAGCTCGTTAAACATAATTATAATATATTAAGAGCTTCCACCCTTAGGTTCGGTTTGTTAGCTTCGGCTTCCCCTGCGTAGTACCTATATATATTTATCCGTGTTATGCCTGTGTATTATTCCAGAATCTAAACTATCTATATCACAAATTTCATCAGAATCGGTTTAGTGGTTACGGTTTAGGAGATACGTCGTGGTAACAAACATTCCCAAACACAAACTTTCGCATTTATAATATAATATTAGCTTCTGTCCGCGGTTATAACCCGCGTTCCCACAGGAGCCATGCGTTTTTCCGGGATAAAAAGTAGCCTATGTTACTCTCCGGTCCATAAACTATATCTATGCCAATAATCACGTCGATCCGTTGCTCCGTTACTGCGTGAAAGAAGGACAAACCAACAAACAGACAAACACTTTCGCATTTATAATATTAGTAGGATATAGTAGGACTAGTAGGATATAGTAGGAAGGATAGGATATAAGTAGGATATTATTCATATTAAAAAATTATAAGCCAACAATTTCAATCTAATCTGCAGTAACTTAAGTACTGCCTTCCACTGTCCCGAAACTGAAAGGGAGATAAGGAAAACGGTGGGAGAGATATTTTTATTGCATTAACTTGTAGCCAAATAGCTGGTGAAATGGACAATTGTTTTAAGTAATGAAGGGAAACCGGTACAATCATGAGGATGCTTCTGGCAAATTTTTTGTTTCAAACTTTGAACGAAATTGTTAACTAAATTTTTTGGATTGTTCAATGTTGTTGAAGTAAGTAATTGTTTTATTTTTCTTTTTCCGTATTTTGATCGGGTGAAACGTTTAATATAGAAAGAAAATATACTTTTGTATATTTATTAGAATGTGATGATGATATGATGGAAATTGATACTGTGATAAGTTGAAATGGCTGACTCTTTGCAAATTTCCCATAGGTACTCTTTCTGTAACATTTACCAGCTCAACTAGTAAGCAAGCGAGTTACTGCGTCCAACATTGAATCACCCAGCGTTGATCCCAAGCACTAACGAATGTTCTTCCTAATCCAGCACTTATAATGTAATAGAGAACCAGAACCGAGGCTAATTCCTACTTAAACCAGGCTAAGTGTGAGCTCTGGGACCTAAACGCGACTTTGTTTGGTCCGAGTATATTGGTTTAACTTGTCAGGACCTAAGAACAAGTTAGAGGTTGCTTAGTACTTAAAGAATGTTGATGATTCGTAAGACTAGTCAGTAAGATTTTGGTCCGTTGAAGGTCATAATATTTGATGGTCACACAATAGATTAGAAGGATTTGTGGTAAGAAGAGTTTCTCGGGTGCCGGATAAGTCTTTCGCTACAATATTGATGGTTATGGAAAACCTATCTGCTGCCTTACCAGCTATTGAAATCCTCTTCATTTTCGACCACTTTAAAACCTGTGGTCGCTAGTCTTCGGTTGGAACGAAATGACCAGAATTCTCGCTAGTTTTCGTTTTCGAACTTATCGTTCGTTTCAAAACGAAAACTAGCTAGAAATCTAAACAATTCCTTCCAGACGAAGCGACCGCTGATTTTAATCGGGTGGTATCGAAAACAAAAAGGAATTCATGAGCTGATAAGGCGCATACCAGCGGCAGGTGTACTTTTTCTAAATATCGACTCAAAACTATCATCTTCCTTTCGTACTCTAAAACAGGTAATTTCATTGAAGCTTTTACGCTGACTGCCTACTTATCTTTCTTGATAGTAAGCGGTGATATGATTGAAAGTGGTAAGGTACCTATCATCATCACATCAACACAAAAGTTCAGCTACCAAAAGTCAACGGCAGGTGCTTAGGCTTTCAGGTCCTTATTCAGAGACGAGTCTAAGCGTGGACCCATGCTTCCATATAGTATGTCAAAAATCTATACAGGTTTGACATTTTTTTTAGTTTATTTTTATGTTGACGGCTCCGTTGCTAAGTTAGTAGTAACGCTGCCTGCAAAGCGAAGGGTCCCGGGTTCGATTCCCGGCCGGGGCAGATTTTTTGTGTAAACATAAAATTTGTTCTCGGGTCTTGGATGTTTGTGATGTGTTCTGTGTGTGTCCATGCCACCTGCGAGACAGGGAATCCTAGTGCGGGGGTATGAGTGTAAGCGTTTATTTATTTATTATTATTATTTATTATTATTTGGTAACGAGACGAGCTGGTCGGTTGCCTGATGATCAGCATAACGCCGGCCCATAACAATTGCAGTGCGACCCAGAACTTTGAAACGCAAAGGCCGGCGCGGCACTGCAGTGCGCTCGTTACCCTGAGACATTAGGATTAAGTCTCATAAACCCCGTAATTTGACTGGCTACTCTCATCAAACCGGAACACAGTAATGCTTGCACATTACTGCTTGGCGGCAGACTTCACGAGCAAAGCGGTGGTAACAACCCAGACAGACACTCGCAGAAGAGTTAGTCCTCCCACTAACGACCACATATGCCACAATATAAAAGTCCACGTTTACACTCGTCTTTGAATCTATGCCTTAGCGTCAGGTTATTACCATGTTTTGTTTCAAAAGCCGAGCCTACGTATACAATTCTATTCCGTTCCTAATGCCGGCCCCAGAGGTCCGTCTCAGTTCATTAGCGACATTAATCACCTCGTCCTGGCCTTGAGCTGGAGCTGCTATATAATGTACTAAACGTTCGACTCGAATGTTTCATCTCAAGGGATTGGGGTGCAATTAGTTAAGATTTCTTACGGCTGAAAAGACTTGAGTCTGGTAGGAATTAAATGCTTCGGAATGGGTTGTTTTGTGGGAAGATATATTGAACTGTTACCAGACCATTGTTTTTTAAAGGTTTTTTTATTTTACGTGTAGTATATTCTATGGTATATTAATCGAGGAACGTTATATTTCTTAAAAGTTTAGGCTGCGTTAACACTTCAAAAAAGTCGACAACAAATAGCGTGTAACATCTCCTGTCACACAATATCACAAGAATTGTTTGATCATAATTATATCACGAATCTGTAATATAAAAGTTATTTCGGTAATTTCTGGATACACATTGCAAAAGTAAATCATCCAGGATCCATTCAAAAAAAATGCTCTCCTAATATGTGCTTAGACACCCAACAAAAACACTGGCACAATAATTTAAAGCAATAAATTCCAACCCATCCAATCCAACATCTACATTGCCAAGTAAAAAAAACAATGCTTGTTTTCAACTTAGCATGTCAATACCGATGTATTTAAGCCTGAACCCGTCGGTAGATTTGTCTACATACATCGCTTCGTCACCGGTATTCCTGGAATATTTACGATATTCGGAGTTCCCCAGTGCATATTTGTCAGAGTTCATTCCTCTACGAGTCGACGCCTTTGTACACTGCCGGCCGCGAAAAGTGTACACCTTTCGGTACACTTGCGAGTCCTCTCGCTTACGCGCCCCCGAGCATTAGGGCGATCTCGATTTGTTTTGGCGGGGAGTTTGGACTTTGAAGTGTTTATGCAAATTTTTCAATGGAATAAGTTTGGATTGCATGCGTAAGTATGGTAATATCATTGCTTATTTTGACTTCACTGTTCTTCAGGGGCGATTTAACGAAGCAATAAAGGCAAGACTTCTATTTTACGGGAAGGGAATTAGTTCAGGAGTTTGAGGATTCTACCGTGTATCAGTTTGATACTCGTGTCTTGATTCAATGATATGGCAGAGAAGAAAAGATGTAATTCTCATGGCGAGATTGTATTAGAGACGGAAAAGCCGTGGAAGTATTTGCCTATAAAGGAATGATGAGTGAAATATATAGAGGCGTTTGACGCATGACAGTTCATATGAGAGGAGCACCTTGCAGAACCATGTAGGATTTTGTCATCAAAGTCACTATGGTGACACTGCAAGCGTGACATTTGACACTAGGCGAATGATCTACTAGTTGTAACACCTGCCTAAAAACTTATTGTTATTTTATTTCACAAACTATCATTTGACTTTGATTATTTTAGCCGCAAAACATTATCGAACATCTTGGTGAAACACTCGTTTATAACATAAGTGAAACAAAGGTCACTGAACAAAGGCTGAGTTTAATAAGAAACATTAGTACCAAGGATATCTATTAGTGAACAATTTAAGTGCCTGAATCAATCAATCTAGACGGCAGCCGTTTAGCAGGCAATCGATCTGAGGACCTCGAGGGCACTTACACTAACGATCAGCTCTAATTAGGACTCCTAGAGCTAAAGACACTTCGGATGTACACTTTGGCTGGTCGTCAGACTATTTTGATGATTATCTTTGGACTGGTAGTCTAAGTAGATCGCCGCTGCCAGGGTTGCCAGTACACGCACAGTAACCAGTCGGAGCGCCTGCGTGTAGCTCCGTTGATGAAGAGGCACCGAATACTATGAAACCGGCAATCGTCGCGAAACTGGGCTGTACCACGTAAGTGAAACTGGTTAATTATATACTCGTATAAATATGAGTCATACTTACGAAAGTTTTAATCAAGAAAATAAGCAAAGCTCTTATGTAAGATAATTTGATATATGTGTATGATTCAGCTGGCAGAATTTTGATGGAAACATCCTGATTTAGCAACATTGCGCAATCCTATAGTCTCACAAATAAACTGTTTTCGCTTAATTTCGGATTTCGTGCAATGGAATCTTAAATTCCACGTGCTGAAGAGAGATTTGTTTAAAAGTATTTTTAATCCATCTAGTTGGATTACATTATCCATGTGATATTAACGTGGGAAAGAATGAAATATTTTGGATGGATTCTAGAGCCCATTTTCCATATGCGTGCACATAGGTGCATAGAAGGTGAGGAATGACAAGATGACTGTATTTCCCACTTTTCCCTATTTTGCATAATAATATAGCAGGAATAATAGCGAAAGAAGCTTTTTTTACGCTATTTCATAATGAGACTAGCTGGTCGTTCGCCTGATGGTAAGAATAACGCTGGCCCATAACAATTGCAGTGCCACACAGAACATTGAAACACAAAGGCCTGCGCGGCACTGCAATGCGCTCGTTACTCTGAGACATAGGTATTAAGTCTCACAAGCCCAGTAATTTCACTGGCTACTTTACTCTTCAAACCGGAACACAGTAATGCTTGCACATTACTGCTTCACGGCAGACTTCACGAGCAAATCGGTTGTACCAACCCAGACGGTTATATAACAAAATGTATAGTTTTGAAGTGATGATATTATTTCAATGTTAGTGACGTCACCTTTCGACACATTAGCGGATGGGAAGAGAGAGCCAGTGCAAATGACAATTCCGTGTATTTTTCCTACCCTCCGTTACTTTTGATGATTATGCCCAGTAATTATACGCTCGTAACAGTGTCCTTTAAACCAAAACACAGTAATGCTTTAACACTATAACTGGGCCATAGTAGAAATAGAAGAGTAAGTATATATATATATTTATATTCATAGAGCGCGAGCGGTACCGAACGCGCCTTGTACGTGTGTGTAAACATTATATTTAGCATCACGTGAACTGCAACATTAAGATGTAAGAAAGAGAAGGAATCAATAAGAATTGCCTATGTTAGAAAGAGTGAAAGTATTAGAAACTAATTAATGGAACGTAACGTCAGTGTGAGAGAGATGGCTAGATGCGAGATAACTACGAGTATGAAAGAGTAAGCGAAATTAGAATCAGTATGAAAGGGATAAGAGACATAAATATAATAGGAGTAAGGGGGAAAGAAAATAAAAGAGACTAAAAGGAACGCCATCGTTTTATATGTGCACGTCAGTATGCACGCAATCAGGCAACATCCACAACAGAGTTTTTGTGTCAAGGCGCAGTATGGAGCAGTAGGTATATAATTATAAGTGTGGTGCGGGCGTTACATGTACTCTTTGAACATAACATACTACTCTGTTTCCACTATGACAGGTTGACAGAAAGTTTAAAAAACGACGTTGTCCACCCAGACAAACTCTCACACAGAGGCCTTACTTGGAAAAAAGCACTAAGTGCTTTAATAATGGCCTTCAAGCACTTAAAAACATATTTACTCTTTTTACGGCCAGCACTGTAGAAACGCTTAGGATAAATAATGCGTACCGTCATTTGGCTAACTCAACCAGTGTAAGTACTCCAGCTCTAAAATTGTTGTACCGAAAATGTACTGAAATTATTCACAGCTCGCGTCATTTTTTATTGAGAGAAATATTGTTCGAGTATTTACGCTTACTTAAGGGCTTATTCCAACAATTTATATGAGTGTTTTTCTTTTGCAGATGTTTCGTGGAGTAACAAATGATAGAGTTGGCTTCTAAGATTAAATGCTATTAGAAATGTGGCAGCGAATATTCGATACATTTCAGTTACGATTTATTTTAAGTTATCTGCAAATGATTAGTTTATCGTTCACTAAAATCATATTTTTCAAGAACCGTGTTATTGGTTTTACGACCTTAATGTACTTTAGAATATTTTTGTATATAAGTTTATTGTTTATAGATCTAAGCTAAAGGGTTGTTAAAGGTTTAGTGTGTGTCTGCCTTCCACTTGATATGCTCGGCGTAAAACTTACTTCGAAATAAAACAGGACTAGAAAATCCCATTATAATAAATCGAATATTTATATTATACATTAGAGCGTTCAGAGCATCTTTGGTTAGTACTAAATTACGTTCAGTTTTCTTAAATGTTTACTATTATACTGTAATGGACTACACGCAATGGTAAAGCGAACTTGGTATAGCTCTCCGTTTGCAATCTGCAACAGAAGACAGTCTACTTCTCGCGTACTTTGAGTTCAAAATTCTTCCCTCGCTTTCATACCTTTGTCATCGTGTAAAAGCTTGATGGACTATTTTGCGTTTGATATTTACCTTCGCCGTGGGGTCCTGGGTTATGACTAACACTACTGGATCTGTTCCTGTGGTAGTAGGTATGGGTATAGCATTCTTCTTTGTCATCATCAAAACCTCCCACTAACAAAGTTAGTGGGAGGACTAACTCTTCTCCTAGTGTCCGTCTGGGTTGTTACCACCGCTTTGTGAGTAAAGTCTGCCGCCAAGCAGTAGTGTGCAAGCATTACTGTGTTTCGGTTTGATGAGCAGAGTATCCAGTGAAATTACCTACTGGGCTTATGAGACTTAATACCTAATGTCTCAGGGTAACGAGCGCACTGCAGTGCCGCGCAGGCCTTTGTGTTTCAAAGATCTGGGTGGCACTGCAATTGTTATGGGCCGGCGTTATTCTTACCATCAGGCAAACGACCAGCTCGTCTCGTTACCAAATAATATAAAAAAAAACCTACAACGAGCACCAACCTCACCATCTCACACCACGCTTCGGGTAAGGGGCACCTCGTCTTCTATTATGGGGCAAGTTCAGATTCTGCAGTTGATGTCATCCAGCTGATGATGATGATATACAAAAATGTCGTCTGTGGTACTTTTAATGTAAATATCTGACACTTTCATTTTCGTTTCACGCTCAAGAAAAGAATTTTCGCAGACCGTATCTACTCTCGTATCTTAAAGTTATCGCAGTCTCTAAGCGCTATATCCGAGAACATCGCCACAAAGAAACCCGACCAAGATGTAGTCATATTCCCACAAAAGTTTCCAAGGAAAGTCCTACAAATTTTCCTCAGAGCATCGTTGTACCGTACAAGTCCACAACAAGATAGCCTACAAGTAATATCCTGGCATCGCTCGAGTGTCAAACACGTGTCTATAAAACGTTTTGTGCAACACAATCGACCACCTTAACACGAACCGCCAAGTCACTTCCACGTCTCAAAACTTCCACTATATTCGATATCCACGGAAGTTCTTTTCAAAATGGACTATGTGCCGATCACTTGCGTTTCACTGCGCCATTTGAAAATGAGACTTATCTCGTGAACGCAAGGCTGGTTTTGATGATTGAAGCTGTCACAATGTCTGCTGCATTCCTTCGGAACGGAACTCAATTTTACGGTAGACATGAACTCATAGTCTTTTTGAAGCAATAAATAAGCTAGAATAGCCGAAAGGTTGATATACTGAGTCGGAAATGGGGCCAGTCTGATGGGAAGCCAATTGTGAATCAGCTTTATGAATTTTATTGCTTTTTTGGGACGTCTGTGAAAGCTTTTGATCATGTTTTGGCTTTGAAACGGTTTTTGATGAATATTGAGAAGGAATGCTTTATTGTACTTTAAGTCGTATGTTCGTACATTTTTTTATATTGACTTCAATTGATAATCTTCTCTTTAGAATAGATCTGCGATGTTATGCAACGTTGTGGTGGTCAGTCCTTTGATAGGTACATTGAGGTGTCTTTTACGGCTGAAAACTTTGGTGCTTCAAAAGGCACGTTATTGATAGTGCTATAGTTTGTTCCGGTTTGATGAGCGAAGTAGTCAGTGAAATTACTGGCCTTATGAGATTTAATTCCTAATATCTCAGGGTGACGAGTGGAATACAGTGCCGCGCAAGCCTTTGTGTTTCAAAGTTCTGAGTGGCACTGAAATTGTTATGCCTGCAATGCATGCTTGCACATTACTGCTTGGCGGCAGACTTCATGAGCAAAGCGGTGGTACAAACCCAAATGGCACTCGCAGAAGAGTTAGTCCTACACGTAGAAGTTATTTCAGTGAAATCAAGTAAAGGGTGCTAATTTTAACTCGATCGGTCAAGATTTTTTACACGACTGCACAAAAAAAGAAGTGTAATGTTTTTATTAAGGTTCATGTATGTATGTACAATGTACATCTGTGAGTTTCTTTATTCCACCATAACTTTTAAATGCCTGAACTGATTTGGATATATGGAGTATCGTTAGAATCCTTACATCTCCAGTGACACTGGCTAAGGCAGTCGTGTTTTTTGATGTTACATTTTTTACATCGACTTGTTCATCACATGAGTTTTTTTAAACATTATAATCACTTTACTTCAGTATAGTTCCAAGTACTGGTTTTGAAGTAGGTATAACTTGTTATTAGGAAAGACATGAATGGAATAAAGTTTTTCCTCTTACCTCTTGTAAAGAAATAAAACCATTACTCATGCAAAATAGTCTTCAGTCTACGTACGTACGTCCAGCAACTTCTAAGAATATCCAAGACGACATCGTTCTTGATATATTATACAATTGCTATCGCATCATACTACGTGTGCTAGTGATGGTTATAAATTAATTTTGGCCGGATACCTTTAGTTTCTGGGGAAGATTTTTATACTATTGGAATACATAAACATCCCATAAAACACAAACTTTGGGAAATTATAAAAAATCGATTAACTTTTTCATAAAACATCAGGGTGCACTTTCATAAAATCGAAGTAGGTATTACTTATTTTACCTATCACGAATACTATTATCATTATTGATGAACGGGCCCAACATAGGTGCCACCAGTATAATTGGCGAGGTAAGAGGCAACGTTGGCGTGGATGGCTAAAGGTTGTTGAGAGATATGCTGTAGTTTGAGGCGCTACTCCCGTGCCATACTCGCGTCCCATCCTGGAGCTTAGGGTCTTAGCTCTTACGGTCTCCACCCCCGAACAGTTAAGGCAAGACATAGGTCAGGGCATTTAGCCCCAGGGAGTCGGAGTATACGGTGTCACCACTCACCGATGTCTCTCCACAAAGCCGCCCCTGCGTTATTATTATTCATACCCAATACTCGATATGGCTCAATCACGTCATAAAGAAAACTCGTTTCCGACCTAATTCAACTAATTGCCTCAATCTCGGCCAATACTTGCCGGAAATGTAATAATAGCCGAATACTCGTGTTATCTCTACTACACACTTTCATATTCCATGTCAGCAAAATCCGTCTACAAAATAATTTACATTTTTCCTGCAGGATAGCGCTTGTCACAGCGATCCTTAGGTGAACTTTCGACTATGGTCTTCCCTTGTTATTTGAGTCCATATCTCAAGGATTTATGCGAAAGATAAACGTATTTTTCACTAGCTGCTGCCCCGCGGTTTCACCCGCGTGGAGATTTAGGATTACATGATTTTTAATTTTTTGCGCGGAACCCTAATTATTTTTCTAAAACTAAAGTAGCTTATGTTACTCCTTGTAACATAAGCTATCTGCCAGTGAAGGTCCCGTCAAAATCGGTCCAGCCGTTTCGGATATTACCCGGAACAAACAGACATTCAGACAGACAGACAAAAATTTAAAAAATGGGTTGTTTTGTTATAAATACCGTATATACTCTAATATGCATTTAGTAAAAAGCTGTTCTTTGATATTACAAACAGACACTTCAATTTTATTTATCTGTATGGATTACTGTGAATCTGAAACTCTAGGCAGCTTTATCTTGGATCTAATTCCTTTATTTCTTATTATTCAACTTGAAGATATTATGTACAATTAGAAATAAAATGTTTTTGAAAACTCATCAATGTCACAACTTCGAGAGAGAACAAGGCCTCTCACTACAGAAATGGTACAAAAATGTCAATCGATCACAACAACAATGTACAAATTGATCACTTTGATGAAGAGCATAAGAAAATTAACAATGATTTAAAAATGACAATGGTTTCATCACTAAATAATCACATCACTTAATAAATCGAGTTTAGGATCGTCCGTTATTTTTATAGCACAATCATTTTTCTATGGTAGCCCACCAAGCTGTCATCAATCAACCATCGTTAATTTTCGTATGCTGTGCATCAAAGTGATAATTTTGCGACGACACCATTGTCATTTTTAAATCATTTGTTGAGTATGATTGGAGCTGAGGAGTAACACACAAGTCAAAAGACTCTCACACGTAAAACACCAAAAAATATACGAAAGCGACGCGCGCTAAGCTCGATCCTAATTAAACCGGCGACTTGACATTTCCTCCTAATTAATTAACCAAAAAGCCTGAGGGAAATAAATTCCAACCCTTAGTGTAGTGAATTCTTACAAACAAACATCAACAACGGTCATCGGTTGAACAATCTCGTTTAGGCCCGAGTAATGACGGAAGCCGGCGCGAATTATTTGGCATTATTGAGGGAAACTACGAGTGACTTATTAGTCACTGCTAAGTCGAAAGCTGTCTTCAAGATTCAAGATCAACTCAAGAAAGAAACGATAAGAAGATTGATTTCCATAAAATACAGCGTTACTAAAGAGTAAGAGAGAGAACAGATGTAAGTAAAAATGGCAGACGGTTCCTAATTTTACAAAAGCAATTGCTTTTAAAAAAGTGACATTTTCGACGAATTTTTTTAAATCGATTTTTTGTTGAGGTAATGATTTAAATCAGTTATGAATTATTATTGGTGGAGAAATCGAGTAATATTAGGAAAAGCTATTCTGTGACATTCGTTCTGTGTTTAGATTTTTGTATGCTAAATAGGCTTGCGTATGTCCACTAGTTTTTTACCCAATTATCACTTTACCAAACTTTTACGTCTTTTACCCCTAACTTGGACTTAGCGAAATAAAGATACTAGTCCAAAGATGTTCAAACACCTATATCCACGAAAACTTTTCAACTGGCAATAATTTTCAAGACATTCGCCTCAACCCAGATTAAAACCAGATTATCATACTAATGTCTGCTCCAAGCGAAAACAGGATAGTTGTGCTCAAAATTTACGAACGACTGTTGGCTTAACACAATCAAAAATAACAATGCCCCAACTTTTAGAGTCTAAAACAACTTAGTTACTAGACAGTTCGTTTAAGAAGTTCAAACATTCACTGACATAATAACTTGGTATATCTTTACACTTTTAGAGTTCCGTACCTCATAACGAAAAAGGAACCCTTATAGTCTCACTTAGTTGTCCCTCTGTCTGTCAAGACCCTTTTTCTCAGGAACGCATGGAGGTATCAAGTTTAAATTAATATTAAGTACCCTGAGTATTTGATATTCTGTCTGCATCCATTGGAACTGTGAAAAAATCAAACTTCTAAGTCAACGCAATCAAAAGATATAGCCGTTTTTGCTGCATTTTGATAGTCATAAGGGAATCAAAACGCTTACTTCCCGTTGACCTTAAGAATCATGAAATTTGGCTAGAAGCAACGTCTTATAATACAAGTAAAGGCAAAAATTGTAGTTACATCACAATTATTTTTAATTATATATTTTTGTGAATATAGTAGCTGTACAATTATCTAACGATTCCCGTGATGGACAAACTACTATACACATTCCTACAAGTTTGTACGGAATCCTCGGTGCGAGAGCCCCATTCGCACTTAGTCGGTTTTTTATACCATTGGATATCGAGACGCATTATCAATCAGAACTTTGAACTCGAAGGCCTGCGCGGCATTGCAGTGTGCTCGTCACTGTTCATGAGGCACATATTAAGATTCAAAAGCCCAGTAATTTATCTGACTGCTTTGCTCATCAAACCGGAACACGTTAATGCTTGCACATCACTGCTTCGTGGCAGATTACACGACCAAAGCGGTAGAATCCAGCGCAAAGTGGGTATACATACCGAGACGGATGCTCGCAGAATATTTAGTCTAACCACCTGCAGGGTTATTTTAATTCAATTGGAATTATTCCATGTAGGAAGCGAATGAACTGGAATCGCATCTTGTCAAAAAAAATCCCATTTTAATTCGTCACCTCAGCTGCATAAAGACGGATATAATTCCGACCATATTTCTCAGTCGGGATGCGATTCAGAAATATAAATTGACGGCTCCGTAGCTAAGTTGGTAGTAACCCTGCCTGCAAAGCGAGGGGTCCCGGGTTCGATTCCCGACCGGGGCAGATTTTGTGTAAACATAAAGTTTGTTCTCGGGTCTTGGATGTTTGTGATATGTATTTAGGTGTGTCCATGCCACCTGCAACACAGGGAATCCTAGTGTGGTGTGTGAGTGTAAGCGTTTAAAAAAAAAACGATCAGAAGGGTTATTTTAATTCACTCGGAATGTCATCCGTGTTGGAAACGACTTTCTTGATCGTTTATATTTCGGAAACGAATCCCGACAGAAGACAATATTTCTCTGTCAGGGTTCGTATAATAGGTGTGTTTATGCAGCTGAGTAGTCGATTGTTGTGAATTAAAATAACTCTGCAGAAACATTTGTACCCTACACGGAATGATTTCAATTGAATTAAAATACCCCTGCTGGTGAAGAACCCCTACGGGTTTAAGAAAAAGTTTATTTCCACTCTTCAAATGACAAACGAAACGATGGTAGCGCGGGAACTTGGACCGTTAGTGCGCGGTAACTACTTGTAATTTGTACACTTCGGCCAAAATGAGAAATGGTAGCCCAGGGGCGCGGTGGTTGATTCAGAAAAATAACTCAAACGCTGCCGACGGTGTTGGGAATAAATCTGATTGTGCGGCATGGGTAAGTGAGCGTGATAGTGGCGCATCTTTCATTGACTGGATTAGGGGAGATTTTTCAGAGACTTGACTTGTAAGGAGAATTTTAGAGATGGGATCAGGGATAAGTACTTAGTACACCTTGCGCTTTTTATGCAATAGTACAGTTTTGTTGAATTGTGGTTGGTTGGTTGAGAGGTTCGAATAAATCGAAGATGGCTCGTAAGATGTTGATCAACTCATATTCTAGACATAGTTATTGGTATGGGGTATCTTGCATTGGGTTTTTTAGATTTTGAGCTGTTATATAGGAGAACGTTAGAGGTAGAATTAGAGATAAAGCACCTTGTGCTTTTTTAGTTTCTTTTGACAGTTCAACGACCTTGATATTTTAGTGAAACAACACATTATGATGCAATTATAGAATTCTGGATCTACCAATTATCTACGCACGCACTAAAACCCTACGTTTTAGCGTTGTAAAAACTGCCCTCAAGTTTTAACTCTGTCGTTTAAGCTCCCATGGGTAACCAATGATGGTATTACGTAGTTAATAGTTTCGGAGATATTCGTGGCGAACATACGTACATACAAATATAGTATATTATACTCCTATTAAATTTTGTCTATTTGTTTTGAAACCCTAATACATTCTCGTATGTGAATACATTTCGGTTTCAATAATATTACATACATACGCGTCGAATTGATAACCTCCTTCTTTGAAGTCGGTTAAACAGAATGTGTAATGTATAAAGAGATACAGTATCAAAACTTTGTTTCAGAACATGCGGTATACGTTTTACGCCGGCGCCGGTGTAAACCCATCAACACCGTACGTAGGTATTTGGAGTACATTAGGTGTATAGGGAGCTCAGTTTGTGAGTTCGTGAACAGTTTAAAACTACGCGGCCCCGGGCCATGGAGTGATGTTTTAAGCAATGTTTTGGACAGGGAAAGCTGTGGAGTAGTCTCGTCTTGACGTCCATAAAATTTGTTCTAAGTTTTTTTGCGGTTTACAGGCAGTGTTTGTTGTATTTAGTTACAAACTATATAAATTAGATTAATAAATTATGGTACAAATAATAAGGCACTAAACGTTGCCTTTGCAAACTAAACTTCAATTTTGATTCGTATAAAAAGTAAGAACATCTGCTTGAGCCGTCGTGAACGCGGGAATACGGATGACAGGACAGAATGCAGAACCCGTTTGCAACGTACTGTACGGGTCCTAACCTGCAGCTAGACCCAAGTACAGACCCAGTTAGGCCGCTGCAGATGCAGGCAGAACTTAGTTACAAGATGCTTCATGTACCAATCTCTTGAACACTGTTGCTGTGGAGCCCCAAAGCCTAACAATGACATATTAATGTAGTGTTCTACGTGCCCCCAACCGGCCCCAACCTGTACCCCAAATAATGCGTTAGCTCTGTAGCCACTCATCTTTTCAGAATAATATAAATCCAACCTTCGACTCGAAAAGAAGAAAATTCTGAAGCTGAAGTAGTTTGGCCGAGTGGGAACTTGTGCGACTTTCAATCCGACGCACCATAGTTCGAATCTCGACTCGGCCCGCACCTATGACTTACAACAAGTTATGTGCGGATTATTGACACTCGCTCTAAAACGGTGAAGTAAAACATCGTGAGGAAACCGGCATGTTCAAGAACCACAAAATTCGAGGACATGTGTCATCCATCAAACCGCACTGGGCCCGCGTGGTGGATTATGGCTCATACCTCTCTCTGAGAGAAGGCCGGTATCCCAGCAGTGGGAGCGTAAGAGGCTGATAATGATAATGAAATAGTTTAGCATTTAAAGTAGTGATGTACGCTCCATGGAAGTCATATTTTCCAAAAGCGCTACCATCGGGCATTATACTCCACGATGGAGTGGCGCCACTGTTGTCGCTATAAATGTGGCTAATGTCTAACTGACAGATTAATAAAGAGTCATACCTGGCGAGATAGTTCTGTAATAGTTTCCAAAGCTTTATTGTTCCGTTATGGTATCCTCGCCACATTAATGAAGTTGATGTTTAGTGTTAAATTCGAACTCTATTACATTACCGCGTAGCTCGAGGCTATTAGAAAACTAATATAGTTTCATGATGACCAGTCCGAACTTCTGTATCCATAAACAATTTTAACGGGTTATTTTATTATGTTAGGCTGGTATAACTTTCGGGTAACGGGAGACGGGTAGAGTGATGGATTTTTATCGTTTTTATAACGGTTTTGTACACGGACTGTGAGTGATAACTATTGAAGGTAGGAAATGTTAGTTTTTTGTACTGTAAGAATAAAGGTAGAATATGGTGTGGTGCTGTGGTGCTACGCTATGACGTCAGCAAGTCAGTGCTACGCCGTAGTCATCCCAGCGCTACGCAAGGGGAAGACGCGGGGAAGGACAGCAGTCCTCATTGAACTACGAGTGAAAATACACGTTTGTCGATTATTCAAACCGAGTTGTCTCATTTCTGGACCTAACCGTATGAACACCTATGAATATTAATAACTACTGGAATAGGTCTGACCTATTCGATGTTATCGCCTAAACCAACGCAAATGGAATAAAAATCGGTTGCAACTTTTTTTACGTAATACTGTACTCTGTATTTGATTAGGTAGAAATCCCGGGTCCGTCACGCAAGCACGCTATTAATCATCGGCTTATGCAGACCGTAGACGCTTATGCAAACGTGTGTTTGCTTGCCAGAATAACAACTAAGTTAACAGTTATGTTTCAGTAACATTAAGTTACTAAAAGCTACTTTTAGTACACTGTACAATACTATAGTTACTGTATGTCACAAAAGTTACTAAACAGTTATTTACATGTAAGGAAATGTGTTATAACTAGTTTAGAGATGGAGAGTATTTTGATGATAGGAGTAAGGATAAAGGAATTTGGTATGAGATAATACAATGGCCGCTTCTTCGTTCACTTTGGTTTATTGGAGTGATTCAAATAGAAGCTAAATTATTTTAGTGCATAGGTATAGGGTCCTGATTATGGAGCCGGAAGGCGGCCACAAGATTACATTACCAATTATAACGTATTTTATAAAAGGTAGTCTAAAAAAATATATTTTCCACAAAAAACTTATACTTATTAACATTACAACTTAAAAGTGCTTGCTACGCTTTCAAAATTACAACAAAAGAAACGAAAAAAAAGAACAATAATTCTCAGAATTACAAAGCACGAACTTGGCAGAATACCTCCAGTTCCTTTGCCAATCAGGACCGGGAAAAGAAAAAGTTACCGTCCGTCCTTCACGCTTCATCCGTTCCATATTCGAATTCGCTCGTGCAAAAAGTCCGGGAATAATTAAAGGGGCGCACACAGCGGAGTTATCCGTTACCCTTGTCACGCAGATGACGGACGAGACAAAAACATAGTTCGTGTGAACACAACCTTTTTGTCCGTTCACCCTTTGCCTCTAAGCCGTTTGTACGAAAATTTTTGTTGTTCACAATTTTGTGCCTTTATGATGGCCTGTTTTGTTTAGACTTTTTATTTTTAGGGTTCCATACTAAAAACATCGTTTTGTTTGAAATTTTGGAATGAAATCGTACAAAGAGAGATCTATAATTAGCGTCTGTTGGTATACAACCTACTACTGAGATTCGTGATTGTAGGTGCTAAAGGACATGGTCAAAAGTGGGCCTTGGTAACCGACAGGTACAATATATATATTAATCGAAAGCTAGTGTTTAAAGAATTATAAAAATATATATTAAATATTTTTACGCACCGCCATTTTTTATTAAAATGTGTTTTAAATAAATGATATTAATGACGGTAATGGCTAAAGCCAATGACGAAAAAAAAAACTGGCACTCTGACCGCTGACAGTGACATTAATTTATAACCTCAAATTGCGTATATAATAATTATTATTACGTACTTGCTTTGCTTGAATTCATGAATTGTTTTGGACATTTTGGATGTTGTTGATAATGTATAAAACGAGTTTTTTTTTCAGAGTATCAAGAAAACTTGGGTTATATTTGCACCTGATTTCAGTGAGTTGTGAAGGCTAGCCAGGCGAACTTTGCTTATACCCAAACCAGCTACCTAATCTTGGTCGTTTATTCACAATAAACACGCCTCTAAGGCTAAGATTCAGAGACGATTCTAAGCGTAGACTTTGGCTTTCATATGTCAAAACTGTATAGAATTTTGACGTATGGAAGCGTGAGTCCACGCTTAGATTCGTCTCTGAATCTCAGCCTAAGACTTTATTTTTTACAAGAAACTATTGCCGTGATCTAAAGCTAACGTGTGTTACCTATATCGGCAGGTTTTAAATGTAGGTGCAGTTTTTTTAAAGTATTAACAAGTGCGAAATTACTCTCTGCCTACAAAATGTAATATGTAAATGGATTTACAAATAAAAATCAAGTTTTGTAAGAATCATTTTATTTATTTTCGGTGTCTTCCCTCACCAAAATTCCATCCAAAAATATGGCAGGTGGTAGTACATTATTTTGGAACCTAGCCCAACCCAGAAACTACACAATAGTCATTACATGTGCGCAGCTGCCCACAGTCCGTTTTCCGATTATACATGAGCAGTAATATTCTTCAATCTTTTGACACCAATCTTCACCATTTAAGTTAAGCAAAATATACTGCATGTATTGTTTGTTTGCCACATGCCGGGACCTGATTTTACATCTCAAGAGAAGTTTATTAGCTGCAAACCTTGTCAGATTGGTGTCAACTTCAACTTGAAATGAACCATTTTGGCCACTGGATACCAGTGCAATATTATCTGGTTGGACTGGCTCATTAGTGATGTTTGCATGAGCTCGCAACCAACAAGCATGGCATAAGAAAGGTTCATCCAGAATCTAGAATGAAAATACTTCATTTAAAAAATATAACATTTTGTAGTATTACATATATTCAATTTGTTGGTATAAAATTAATAATACAAGATCAGAGATGACACTGAAGAGTTATCAGGGCAGCGATATAATAAACTTCAATAATATAGCTCACACAGAGCTGCTGTAACTTTTTACTATTTGTTTCATTTATAGATTAGAAAACAAGGCATACATTAATTATACTACTTTGTTTAAAAGTCAATATCAACAATATTAGTACAAAAGCTGATTACCTGTCGTGGAAATATTTGAGCTTCAATGTAGTTCATCTCTACACTTCTTTCATGTAATCTATGGCGACGCCTTCCATAACGCCTTCCCAAAGATGTTCCACATGATATGCAAACACATGTGTGTCCAACTTGTCTAGTAGGTGGACAATCACGAGACTGGAGACGTTTTTCAGCCTCGTTTGTGACAAGGTTAAAACATTCATGACAAAGGCGGTCACTATTGGTTACCTGCAATAAAAGTATTTTAATTTAATAGGCGCTTGATAATCCGGCTACCGAATTTTACTCTATAGTGGATTGCTAGAACTGCTGAATTATTGGATTTGTATGTGAAATGAAAGGTTTATAATATGGAAAATAAATTCAACCTAATATCATAGATTATGCACTCTCCCACTCTGATAACTGGCATTTGGCTGTGTAAACTGCCGGATTATATAGCAGGTCACCTGAGTTGCTAAGTGCTGCACTACTGAATAGTATTAACCCATCCAATGTCGAGGGTCCCAAAGGAGCTGGCGCCGGGGAAAAATACCTGTTTCCCCCACCTTAGCAATTTTAATAGTAATTTTATTATAGGTCAAGCTATTTTGAACCTTATCACCACTGGTCTAACTGTTTTTTTTATCGCCGGACCTACGTGGTACCGGCCGACATTAAGCGTCATTAAGGTTCAATATAGTTAGCAATTTTATTATTTTATTAGTTCAAGCTATTTTGAACCTTATCACAACTAAATAAGGGCTAACTGTTTTTTATTTTGCCGCCTGGCCTACGTGGTGCCGGCCGACATTCGAGGGGTTAAGTATATAGTAACTATATAGCTTCTTTACGAACAGAGTTAATGGTTGAATAGTTAAACGATGTTTTGTCTCTTTAAATTCAGTTTAAAATTGTCAATGAACAACAAACAAAACATAATTTACCTATAACCGCCGTTTGACTTAATAGTAAGTAACAGTACACTGTGTCGGTTAATACTTATAAAATGAAACTAAGTAATTACCTCACGTCCGCACCATTCCTCAGCAATTAAGACAAGCTCAGGACTAAGTTCTATAGCCCAGTACTACAAGTAAGTTCTATAGTACAGTATAATTGCAGGTTAGACCGCAAGAGTATACTGCAGTTTATACAAACAGCCATATTGACATCACTGTCTGGAATGAAATGATAATGCATTAAAATACTTATCTGTACACACGAAAAATTAGAAGATCTAATTAATAAAATACTACTTTTTACATACATAAACAGAGTTCAGCTTGTTGTCCTTTCGAGAAGTCAATGTTTACAAACAACAAAGTGGTGAAGCGTCTTTTCGCGAAGAGTCAGCACTAGACGGAGGAGGACCGACTTGACTCAACGTACTAGGCGTAAATCACTTACAAGCACAATTCACAAGATAACGAAACAAAAGCGACGAAGGCCCTAAACGGAGGAAAACAAATTCACTCGACGTACTAGCTCGGCGCAATCCAAATCGTGATCGATCGTGATATAGAAGTTGAAATTCTTGAAAGTAAATAACAGACTTAAATAAGGATGTACCTACATGTTACGATTGTCTAATGTCTTAAGAGTATAATCGATTAACTTTGTATATGCCAAATCGATTCAGGCTTTTTGGGTGGGGGATGAATGGTATTATTATAGAATATAGAAGGAATGTATAGGATATTGTAAGCTTACAATATATTAATAAACTTATAAAATGTAATAAGATAACATACAAACCCTAACACCAAAATATTTTAATTTGTTTACATTGATTCTGTCAGCTCTAGTAGATTAACAAACATTATTGAATTGTATTTTTTGTTATTATTGGTAGTTCCCGTTATGAGTTTTTACCAAAAAATAGCATTTTGAGGGTAACGTCAACTAAGTAGGTACACTATGGAGAAACGATCAAACTACCTTGATCAATTACTCAGATTCTCTCGTTGTTACCACAAAAAACAATTTAGACGCCTGTTTAGCTAGACAGTGTCTAAAGATAAACGTCTAAAACGATTAGAAATATCACAACAAAATTGAGTTAGACAACGATTAGATACTATTTAAAGTAGGATTTGTGGTTTTCCATATTTATACACGTGACTAAGGCATGTTTAGGAGTTAAACACTGTTTAACACAGGTTTACAGTGTGTTTAATCTTTTTGTAGTAAATGTCTATAAAATCGATTTATTTAATATTCGATTCCGGATTTCCCATTCCTAGGGCAACCATTCAATGGGGTTGCCAAGCATCGCTTAGTGATGCCAGTACACTTCCGTTCATTTTGTACTATATATTTTTAAAGCTAATATAATTAATAAATGGCGGTATTAAAAAATCATTTTCTGTGCTCAATATTATCTATAAATATTACACTACACATTAATATAAGTTTCGTTACTGTCGGTTTCCAAGGCCCACCCTCCATACAAAACCATGCCATGTCCTTTCTTGTACCTATTCTTATTTTGCATCTGAATGTACAGGGCGAATTCATGTTTTTTTTTGTTTCGATTCGATTTGAATGCTTTGCTCGATTCGATTTGAATGATTTCAAGTTACAATAATTTGTAAATAAATAAAATAATTTGTACTTTATTGACGTGTGCAGGAGAGCACGAAAGAGCACAAAGAAGACAAACAAACAAAAAAATTAAAAATTGTGTTTATTAAGTACTTTCAAAAGCTGTTATTTAGACATTACAAACAGACACTTCAATTTTATTTATTTGTGTAGATGTATAGATAGATAATAAAACGCCAAAAGAATTTAAAAATTTTGTGTTTAATTATAACTTGTCTTATTAAAAAAATATATTAGATGAACCGAAAACTATATAGATAAGAACAGAAAATTATTTATTTAATTCTTATTGGATGACCAGTACTCAGTAGCTATAAATAAATGCAATAATATAAGGAACACCCATGAAAAAAATATAGGTACCTACTCGTATAATTAAACTTGACTGTTTTTTTTTTTCGTCTAACTTTATTTCGAGCTCTAATCATGTCTAGACAGAGTAATTAATAAAAAAAGTATTGTAATGTTTTTATCAAGACAAATAACGTAAAGTTAATGAAGGTAATGTTAAAATGATTATATTGCTTGTATATTTTTTTATGTTATTAGATTACGAGACGACCGGAACGTTTTTACTATTTTACAAAGAGGCGAGCGAGTCGTTTGCCTGATAGTAAGCATAACGCCATACATGACTTCATGTTTTTATCTCAAATGACTTCGTCTTGGGAAAAATAGAACAGAACAGGTTTTTTTTTGTTGACTTTACTTATATTGCGTATCGTGTCTATTTACATTGGCTAACTCGCTCTCACAAATATGGTGGAGTAAAAAATATAAATATTTTTAATTTATCAAAATAACGTGGTTATATCATACGAGTGGAAGGTAATCCCGTGTGGCTTATTTTTCTTTCCCGAGTGATTAAAGCAGTTTTTAAACGCGCAAAAAGGCATTTTTGGTGCGTTTTTGTTGATAGTATGACACAAGCGTTCACGACTATGATCTAAGCGCGACTGAAGTGTGAGTGTGTCAGCTGACACAGTTGAGTTGGTCCAGCTTTGAAGTTGTGTCACTCGTCTACTCTGTTTGAAATATGAATGGGTAAGACAGTCAGAGTTTCAAACGTACCTACGCCTATTACTTTCAAATTTATTTGCCACATTGCGAAGGTAGGCTATCGCTTTTACCATTCCCACAATACTAGATATCTCGGTCCGATAGCTACCCTATCTTACAAGGTCGTTCTGGCAAAACCGCGGAATCTCGGTAATCCCGCGATTCCCTTGGGAATGAGACTTTTGCCCGGCATAGTCCCAGGTGTAAACCCTTGCCCGCAATTCTGCTTTTAGGGTCACAATCCAGTGTAAAATTTTATGAAAGAAGTTTTTTGTCACATTTTTATTTTTGTTGGTTTGTGGTATAACTTACCTATTAAACCCGTGAAGGTCGGTTTGGGTTGTTATGGTTATACCAAAGTTGTAAATAGATTAAGACGGCCTAATCTAGGTTTAGCATATTCAGGCATCGTCGACCACATCATTATTATCAGCCTCTTACGCTCCCACTGCTGGGATATCGACCTTCTCTCAGAGAGAGAGAGAGAGAGAGAGAGAGAGAGAGTATGGGCCATAATCCACCACGCGGGCCTAATGCAACTTGGTGGTAATTTGACCGCTTGATCAAATTATCAAATAGCAAATAAGTAGCTTATATTTAAAACTGGTCTACAAACCTAAGGTCCGAAATGCCAGCTAGGCGAATAAGCCGGCAAAATTATTGATGGTCCATTCTGCCGTACGCATTCCTAGTTAACCTAGTTTAGTCCTAGGACTGTTCAAATGGTATGCCGTGTTTATACAAAAGCCAGGAATACGGTAGATATTTAAGTGAAATCCTTAGGCTTGACTTATGAACACAATCGGTGTTACCACAAAACAAGATAAACACACACCTGTGTTAAACAGTGTTTAACTCCTCAACGTGCCTTAGTCACGTGTTCAAATATGAACAACCACAAATCCTCTTACGTTGTCTTTTGTCAAATGTGTTGTGACATTTCTAATTATTTTAGACGTTTTTAGACATTGGTGTCGATTCTGTCATTTCATACATAATCTAATTTTAGTTTCAATTTCTCTTTCTAAATGAGAACATGAGAAAGAGATGGAATGTAATTCGTCAAAACGAATCGTATGAGCTCAAACTCGAAGGGTTAACTTGTAAACAGTGAAGGATTCCACTATCCACCTTCTGGCTCCATCATCAGATCAGCTCCATGATAATAAATTGTTGTATTGTCATCCTAACTACATACACATCATTGCGATACGATAATCTAAGATTTTATTACATTATTTTTAGTACTAACTACAAGTAAAGTTAATAACAGTGTATTTTTAGTTATAAAAAAGCATATTATGTAAATTCTACCGCCAGTATTGAAGACTAGCTGCTGCCCGCGGTTTCACCCACGTGGAGATATTGGATTTAATGGATTTCATTTTTTTGCGTGGAACCCTAATTATTTTTCTATCAAGCCTATAAAAATTGTAGTGCAACCCAAAACTTTGGAACATAAAAGCCTGCGCGGCACTGCGCTATTTACCCTGAGACTTAGGACGATTTAACCTTACATTAGAAGCCCAGTAATTTCACTGACTACTTTGCTCATCAAACCGGAACAAAATAATGCTTACACGTTAGAGCTTGGTGGCTCACTACACAAAGCAAAGCGGTGGTATACACCCAGAAGGACACTCACAGAAGAGTCCTACCACCTGGTAAAGGTGACGACAGAAGTTTCAATCAGGCATCTCATTGTCTAAATTGAATTAATGCTCAAGGGGTATACAAGAAGAGAAGAGGGAGTACAAGAGGAAGGGTCCCAAACCTCCAGTAGGTAGGTACAGGTAGCTAAAATGATTGTTTTGTCATTGCATGGCACATTTCACAAAAATGACTAAAAACAAAGCACAATTTCTCTCGTGGACTTTGACAATTATAAGTGCTCCTGGAGGTTTGAAGGACATTTTAATTTTTTATGATTAAGAGAAAAGGTTTGTTGTTTTTTGACATTGTTTTCCTTAAAGTTATTCTTAAAATTATTATTCTGTTCATGACAGCTTTTAAAATGAATTATTGCGTAAAATTGGCACTAATCGTCATATCTTCGGAGGGCCGTCTTTGGCGAAAATATCGCGATGTTTAAAATTTAAACCCTTAGGGGTGGAATAATGGGGGATGAGATAGAGATATGAGATATTGAGAAGGGTATACTCTTCAAAATATACCCATCTCAATGAGTAAAGAATCATTTTATTTGGTTGAAAATTGACGGCGGAGAAATCGTGAAACATCACCAGAAAAAAAATACAGGCGAATTGAGAACCTCCTTTTGGAAATCGATTAAATACAGTTTAGAAATGGGACCAAGTGAGTGCTAATACCATATTAGAATTAATACGTCTGTAAACTAATTTATAGGATTACGCAGTGGAATCATAATCCTTCAGTTATAATAACGTGGATTTGTGACGTAGAATGTAATATCCTACTTACATAATCTTTGGTTATACAACATCATTAATAATTTTCTCGACCACAATAATATTACATTTATTGTTGTCTATCTATTCGAATTCTAGGATCTTTGTCCGGATCTTTGATAGGCGTGACGTGAGGCCCTTTTTGTATTAAAGTACTAGTAAATATGTGTTGGAGGGGAGTGATGAAATAGACTATTGTAAGATATTGACGGCTCCGTAGCTAAGTTGGTAGTAACCCTGCCTGCAAGGCGAGGGGTCCCGGGTTCGATTCCCGGCCGAGGCAGATTTTGTGTAAGCATAAAGTTTGTTCTCGGGTCTTGGATGTTTGTGATGTGTATCTGTGTATGTCCATGCCACCTGCGACACAGGGAATCCTAGTGCGGGGGTATGAGTGTGTAAGCGTTTATGTTTATGTTATATGAATAAAAAGCCTGGATTATTACTATATACAGTGAAAATGTTTGATAACTTTAAATAGGTCTATGAAATAAGACTCCAGCACCTGCTAAGTCCACCTCATGTAAAAATATGTAGACAGCTGTTGACTCACCACCCATTGAACGGGCCCCCCGTAAAGGCGTATTTAGTTTTTGATAACGAGACGAGCCGGTTGTTTGCCTGGTAAGCATTACGCCGGTCTTTAACAATTGCAGTGCCACTTAGCGACGTAAAAGGCAATGTTGGCGTGGATGGCTAAAGGGTATCGAGAGGTGTGCTGCAGTTTCACTGAGATGCTACTCCTGTGCATTATCCTTTTTATCACTCCTGTATGTCGCACTCTTAATAAAATACTGACCTAATTCAAAATCACTAACTTTTGGCAATTGAAGTGAAACTAGCATTTTTTTTTAAATTGCTGTAAAATCAAAACTAAATATCCTTATAATAATAAAATAAAATACCTTACAAACAAATTAGGGTTATTTTTTTATTAGACTAGGTTATCGGACTTGCTGTTTTAGGTCGCTATTTCACTATAACTCATTTTGGTCAAATTTTGAGTTCGGTCGATGTTTTACTAAGGGTGCGATGTGTCATAAACGAAGTGCTGAGGTTAAAGTATTTGGAGGGCAAAATGTATTTCTATAAAACGATATTGTGAATGTACGCTACAAAATAATCGTAAGCTTGTTAGGCTTGCTTAATTATTTTAAAGAAACAATACCGATTCATGAGTTAAATAAAAGAGTTTCCCCAAAAATTACATCTACAAGGTGTCTAATCGAAAAGTATTAGTGTTTATTGTGTGCACCGCCATCTGTGATCATGTAGACGAATTACGTAGTACTCTCGAAAAACACGGTTTTGTTATAATATTGTAGACCTATAATATAAAACCATTCGAGCCATTTTGTAGTAAGTATACTACATTTTTCATAGATGGCAGTATTAACAATAAGTGAGCCGAATTCAACTGACTGTAATGTAAACAGAATGAATTTAGTAAACACTAACAGTGCCCCTTGGTTTCGCCCACGTAGCCTAAGTGACTCCTACATCAGCTATCTGCCAGTGGAAGTCCAGTCAAAATCGGTCCACCTGTTTCGAAGATTAGCTGGAACAAACACACGGACAACAATTTTAAAAATTGTATTTTATTATAAGTACCGTATATATATATACTTTCATACGCATTTAGTAAAAACAGACACTTCAATTTTTTTTATTTGTTTAAAAAGATAGAGTTTAATTTGGTATGTTATCCCGAAAGGGGGTCAATGTACTTCCTGATGATCATTTGTTTTACGAGTTTGAGTAATTCAGAAATTTTCATTGAAGAAAAGGCATTTAGAGTTTACGTCAAAATTCTACTACAGAACTGCCGGGCAGCCCTAGATCAGCTAATTCACTTTAACTTTTTCTTTTTTCTTTTTTTTTTACGTCGCTAAAAATCCTCATGGATACCACCAGCCGCGAGGGCAGCGTGGTGGTTATGTTGGACTCCGGCTAATGAGGCCGACCTACCAGCTAAAAAACCGACGTGTGTTCCTCCTCTGCGCCATAATGCCGGGCTGCGGGCCCATGTTAATAGCCATCCGCGGCCCGTCTAATTCACTTTAACTATGTTAAACTTTGTCAAATGGTATTGATATGGTATTAGAAAAAAATCCGGAAAATGCCGAGCACTTCCGGTTTGAAGATTTTTCATGTTTTTTTTAAATTGTGAATGACGACTTTCCAAGGGAGATCCTCACCACTTGTGGACAACTATTGTCCTAATCACCCCCTTCCGGGATAATATACCAATTCAAACTCACCCTGTATATGAAAAATTTTTTCCGCAGCCGTTTGGTGATCCAATGTGCGGGTGCACTTAGGTAGTAGATAGATTGATATAAAAAAGTATTTGGAGTAATCTAACTAATCTTTTTACCTAATTTTCTGCTTACGTCGAATCGGGGATTTTCTGCGGATAACATCGGTACCTAACTGATTTTTGAAGATAAGCACCTAATTAGCAGGAAATGCAGTTTTCTTTTTAATTCCGAAGTTTAGCAGTAATGTAAATCGTTTAAAAGATTAGGTGTCTCATTGAAAATTTGTCTGAAGATTTTTACCGGCAAGAAATTATTCAGTAAGAAAATAGGTACCGGCATCAGTGGAGGAAACTATCGATTTCCAAAATAAAACATTAAACGATCTTTTTCGAAAAAGAGCGGATTCGACACTCAGACCGTGTACGAGATTTTTCCAGATTCTTTGAAACCAGTTTTTCATATTTCTAAAATCGAATTGATCTAATTAATCCAATATTTCTATCACTCTACTTAATCTATCGGAGATTCCCCACACAGACTGTTTTTGGAACGTTGGCATGGAATGTTGTGCTGTGGAGTCCTCGTGTATGGGGGGGCATCGACACCTACTCTCCTTGGAAATCCTGGGAGGACCATCATCTATTTGTGACTTTTGAACATTCCTCGCGGTGTTTTCTTTTGTTTTAGAGCGAGTGTAGTTAACCCACTGCCCTCTTGGTGAGGGGCCGATCTGAGATTCCCAATCTGGTGTGTCAGATTGGAAGTAACAGAAGTTCCCGCTAGGCCACTATCACTCCTTCGTCATGTTTTATTCCGTTCGGTTTCGGATAGGTGGCGTTTTTGGAATTTTCAAAATTAGCGTTGATGTACCTAAAGCGGTGGTTTTGGTGGGGAAATGGGGATGAAACTTCAAATATCATGATATATTAGACAAAATCTGTTCCTGCTTTTTTATAACTTACTTACGTTTACCGTGTTACCAAAAACACAAATTTTAGACGCCCGTTTAGCTAGACAGTGTCTAAAGATAAACGTCTAAATTGATTAGAAACGTCACAACGGAATGGAGTTAGACAATCGTTAGGACAAGATTTGTGGTTGTTGATATTTAAACGCGACAAAACATGTTTAGGAGTTAGGCGATCTTTAACACTTGTTTAGGGTGTGTTTAAATTGTTTGTGGTGATACCGTTAATCTTTCATTTTGGTGTTAGGAATGTATGAATGAACTAGGTATAGAGTCGTCAGAAACGATTTATTAATTCTACCTATTAATCTAAAAATGGGTTAGTAAAAAATGTAACCAATTAATTTTATTGTATAATGAATTGAAGACAATTTTATCAATGATTTTACTACTATAATACTGATATCTATAATGTGCCTGATGGTTCGCGAACATCAAAGAAAAACTATTAATACAAATCAACGTAATAGGTACCTGATTGAATTTAGATTAAGATCAATTAACCATTAATATTCTCCGAAACCTTATCTAAAGTATTGTGCTTCTGAAACACCTAATCTTTTGTAACGAAAACTGTCAACAACTGTCGAAAACGACGTATTAAAAAAAAAAATTTTGAAAAAATGCTGACAAGTTTCTGGCCATTCTTCTTGACCGGACTAGTAATTTATTTTAACTTTCATTAGTTCTCTTCCGAGTCATATGTGATTGAGACTTTTGAATTTGAATTTGTCTTGAAGGAACAAGTTTTGAAAGTCAGTAAGCTCTAGGTTTAGCTTATTTACCACCTTTGATCACATCGCTACTTGTGGTCATGTAAGATAAGAGATAGTACCGATTATGTTTTAATCTAAAGTACTAAAAATAATAATTAACACACAAAAAAATCACCGAAAACTGTCACTCAGCCTGTCATTCTGTCTTTTTCTGGCTTAAACAGACCCCAGAGAAAATTTTGAGTACATCTTTCCGCCGTATGACAGTAACCAATCTGGGATGAACGGAACACAAATTTTATTTGGTTCTAGAAATCTGCTTACAACAAGAAACCTTGCCCTTCCTTTCACTCCACTGGTTGGTTGGCAGGGAACAGCTTCAAACAAAATGTCCATCCAAATCGAAGATCATGTTTACTGATATTGAAGAAAAGAATTTTTATTTTGATTTTGAATAGAAAGAAAGAAAGACCGTCGCTCTAACCCTAGTTTAAAGCCCGCACCTGTATGAGCATCTCTCTATTCGCACCTCTATTCTCTACTTCTTCTTTATCATCATCAACCACCTCAAAACGGTTTTTCGATATAAAATACAATAATAGGTTCATTATATGCATATAGTATCTAAAATTAGCTCCTAATTTACCCAGATTAATATAATTTATCGTAACAAAATACGTATCTTCGTGGAAATAAAGCGCATCGACAGAGTGACTGGTGATAAGATGTAAAATGTGATACGATATCACTCCCTATAAAGGTGAAGAGACATCGTAACAGGGAGTCTTTGGAGAACGGAACAGCTAACATGAAGACCTGTCTATTTTTAGCTCTGCTTTGTGCAGTAGCTTATGCTCAAGATGAGTTACCACTGGCTGAAACTTGTGATGAAGAAGTGTGCCAGCTTCCGGACTGCCGCTGCTCATCTACCAGTATTCCTGGAGGATTAGCACCACGAGATACTCCTCAGGTAAGAACTGATGGATTATGTAAGCAACAGTTGTTTTGCACACGAATACAACAAAGTCTTGCAAAACAGTGTGGACATTATTCTACTATGTCGATGACAACGCCTTGGTTCTTTCAGTTGTAGCAAGTTTATTTTAATTTCTCCTGAGTTTAGACTAAATGTTTTCCCTTTTATTCATCTAAAAGAGGCAGATTATGATTATACTGTAAAATACCATTCCTTAAGACTATATTTATTCAATAAGTAAAAAAAAGTAAATAAAAAGTGAATAAATTGTACAAACAAGTAAGTAATATCATGTGGTATAGTTTTTACTATAACAGTTGAGAGGAAGCAATTATCTTAGTATAATGTTACTATCTTTTACTTATAATAATGTTCATCTTTTTTTAATCTCCTTTTTTTTTACGGTGCTTTTAGTCGCTTAGCGATTATGCCAGCACCATTGTATACAATCATTCTTAATTGCTATGTTCATCTTTAGTCTCCTGTGTTTTTTCTGCTTCTGTATGATGTTCTGTATGATGATCTATCTTTGATCTATTTAAATTTGTTCTCAAGTTCGCAACGTAAAAATCTATCATTTCTCCATAATCCGTGCATGTTACACTTCGTTCGAGAATAAACATTTTCACTTTTGTCTTCTAGTTCGTCACCATAACCTTCGACGATGCCGTCACCGCAGCCGCCATGCCGAACTACCGCGAGATCCTCTTCAACCGCCGCAACTCTGACGGATGCCCAGCTGGTGCCACCTTCTACGTCAGCCACGAGTGGACTGACTATTCTGCCGTCCATGAGTTATACAATAATGGCTTTGAGATGGCTTTGCATTCTATCAGCCATCAAATCCCACAGACTTATTGGCGAGATGCATCTTACGACGACATCAAACAAGAGATTGCGGATCAAAGGGAGCAGCTCGCACATTTCGCGAATATACCTGCTTCTGCTATACAAGGCAAGTGAAACTTTGTTTTGGATAGGTACTTCAAATGATTCTAATAAATTTGATTATTTGAGAATTCGACTTGGGTTTCGATCCCTCGTAAGAACGTGAAATGAAATTCATTCCTTCAGATTTTTAACCATAGTCACGTGTAAAACCTTGTAAGATGGCGGTGGGGTTATCGCTAAGTTACGAATTAGTTAGTAAGATTTCTTTTAACACGTTCAGCTATAATTTAACATGTATCTATTCATTGTTTAATATTCAGGTGTCCGCCTTCCGTTCCTCCAGCTTAGCGGCAACAATAGCTTCCAGGTCATTAAGGACTACAATCTCGGCTACGACTGCTCCTGGCCAACCATTACCTTCACAAACCCTGGTCTCTGGCCGTATACCCTGGACTACGCTTCCATGCAGGACTGCCAGATTCCTCCTTGCCCTTCTGCTTCCTTACCTGGTGTATGGGTTCAGCCAATGGTGGCCTGGTTCGATCTTCAGGGCTTCCCTTGCTCGATGGCTGACGCTTGTGTCTTTCCGTAAGTATTTTATGTAAAAATATTTTTGTGTGATTGTAACATCTTAACTCTTCTAATTTCTGTTTTAACCGCTGAACTGTGTGAAATTTCCGTATTTCAGTTTCAGTAATTTTAAAATTATAAAAATCTTGTAGCCCTGATCGCGAAGACGCCGACGCCTGGTTCAACTTTATCCTGCAAAACTTTGAAAGGCACTACATGAACAACCGAGCCCCCTTCGGTCTATACATCCATGAGGCCTTTTTTAGAGCATACCCAAGTGTCAAAGAAGCTGCGATCAGGTTTATTGAACTGATTAACAATTTACAAGATGTTTTCATGGTAAGTTTATATTTTTGTTGTATAAATAAATAAATAAACGCTTACACTCATACCCCCGCACTAGGATTCTTTGTGTCGCAGGTGGCATGGACACACACAGGTACACATCACAAACATTCAAGACCCGAGAACAAACTATGCTTACACAAAATCTGCCCCGGCCGGGTATCGAACCCGGGACCCCTCGCTTTGCAGGCAGGGTTACTACCAACTTAGCTACGGAGCCGTGAACTATACTTCTTATGTTCATTATTTGTATACATTAATATTTTAGAATTGTACATATTTGTGGCATCAGGGTCATATACCCAAGTGGATTCTATTTTTACATGACTACACAAAATGTAGTGTAACGTTTTTAGGATTCATGTGTATGTATGTGAGCTTTTTCTGATTTGTGGCCGAGAAACGCTGCACGAGCTCCTGGTGAGGAAGAAACATCAGTATTAGTGCTTGTCTTAAATTTAACAGATTACGACGGTAATAAACCTAACGTATCAAACTCATCTTTTTGAAATCTTTTTGAATCTTTTATCTTATCGAAACAATTATAATTACAACTGATTATTTCTACCAGGTAAACTCCAATGAAGTCCTCGACTGGGTAAAGAACCCGGTCCCACTCACCGAGTACAGGGCGAAGCAGTGCCGCACTTGGTTGCCTTCCACTTGCTCTCCCCAATTCTGTGCAATCACTGCTGAGCACAATAACGTAAGTCTAATCTAAGTTAAGTGCGAATTTACCATACTTGCTTTAAAAACGGAGAAGAAAACGAGAGGAAATCCCCGTGGTCAAGAACCAAAATATTCAAGAACATGCGACATGCACCTTGCCACAACGGGCCTGCGTGGTTATGAGCCATACACTCTCTGAAGGCCTGTATCCCAACAATGGCAACGTAAGGGGATGTTGATGATGACGAATATCTAACCACTAAAAGTCGGACTCACAAATATTATTCCAAGATTTCCAAGGAAGTATGTTATACGCGTACAGGGTACGTAAAGCTTAATCCGGATGAATAAAACAAATCTATGTTAGTTTAGTTGAAACTTAAAGAATGAAATGAAAGAAGCAAGCAAAGATAAAGAGTCGTTCCTTTCTCTTTGCTGTTCCCATAAAACAAATTATACTATTTGGCAACGAGACGAGCTGGTCATTTGCATGATGCTAAGCATAACGCTGGCCCATAACAATTGCAGTGCCACTCAGAACTTTGAAACACAAAGGCCTGCGTGGCACTGCAGTGCGCTCGTTACCCTGAGACATTAGGTATTAAGTCTCATAAGCCCTGTAATTTCACTGGCTACTCTGCTCATCAAACCGGAACACAGTAATGCTTGCACATTACTGCTTGGTGGCAGACTTCACTCACAAAGCGGTGGTAACAACCCAGACGGACACTCGCAGAAGAGTTAGTCCTACCACTAACAGTATAGATGATCAGTAATAGTAGTTGATGATGTTTTTTTTATTCCAGTGGAACTACTATATGACAGTTTGCAACACCTGCCCAAGAACCTACCCTTGGCTCGGAAACCCTCTGGGACAGTAAGAAGATTAAATTAAGCCAGAAATAAACTGTTTTGTGTACATACGTCGTTTTATTTGCAATATTACTGAAAATCATCAGACGAATCTGTAACTATAAAAACCAAATAAAGAATAAAATTATATGTCTGCGATTCCCGAACACTACAATTTGGGAGTAGATATCTTCAAGACAAGCGCATTATACCGTCAACCGCATCATATGAGATTGCGATCAACTTTCTACTTCTCTATTCTACTTCTTCTACTTCTACTTCTTAGTCAAGAAGTAAGGCATTCATACACTAAATAGGTCTCACGAGAAGTAAAATACAAATTGATTGTAACACGATAGTATAATTATCTACATATGAAGTATCATCGTGTACAGCTACACAAATCTAATAGGAACTGTAGTAACAGTTCCTATTAGATTTCATGTCATTACTAGCAGGCTCTCTAACTACGTCAGAACTAGCTCCTGGAAGATCCAGGCCTTTATTAAACAAATTGCTGATTGAAGCGCAGGCACAGTTCATCTCGTAGTCATTTCTAATTACTATTTTTTGTTTTTCCTGATTATAATTATTTTAAAACTACTTACTCAAAACAGGAAACACTTATCGAATCTTATGATTGTCACACACGATTGTATACCTAATACTCGATAAAAGGTTCCTGTGACTTGAGGTAGCTTGAAGTACCTAATGCCATACCCGTGATTAATATTATTATCATACCAAAATACCTATCTTTGTAGGCGCTGAAGCGCATGTACAAAGTAATTGGTGATAAGAATCAAAAATGGGACGAAATCACTTTATAACATGTTCCGGTATTCAAAGAACTTTATAACTCTTAGAAAATCAGTGAAGCTAAACAGTAGACGTATTAAACATAGCTAATATGCAGTAGCATTTTTTGTTATATACTTTGGGTAAAGAGACGAGCGTGTCGTTAGCCTGATGGTAAGCAAAATACCAGCCCATAATAATTGCAATGCCACACAGAACTTTAAAACACAAAGCGTAGGCCTTTGCACTCAATACCCAGTAATTTCACTGACTTTGCTCATCAAACCGTAACACTTCACAAGCAAAGCTGTGGTACACACCCAGACACGCAAAAGAATTAGTCCTACCAAATGCACCTGGTAGGACTAACCAGTATATATACATTGTACCAGTATTAAGTATACATGCTCAGAGAGAGTTACCACTGGATAAGACTTTTATTTAATAAAGTACTATTGGATACTATATAGGATGGATGGGCACTATAAAGAATTCTGGAGAATTTGAAAGGAACCAATAGATGAATGAATTGAAAGAGTATGACACTGATGCAGTTTTGCACAAATATTTTGGGCCGCAAAGGAAATCTAATCCTAATTTACAGAACAATCAGTACTGATTAGATTGAATCAACAGATTAAGCTTTGATTGAAATCACATTAGTGCAATCATTACTGATAAAATTCTTAAAAAGTAAGGTAGTAGATAATAATGATAAACATCGGTGTAATGTGACCGGCAGTTATTGAATCATCGAAATATATAGAGCAATAATTTTTAGTGATAAGCTACTTGAAAATCGACGTGTGTGATAAAATTATGACGAATATAATTAATATTGTGTATTATAATTCTCGGGTCTTTGCCCGGACCTTTGATAGGCGTTAATGGAGCCGTAGCCAATATGAAGAGGCCGTTTTTAATTAAGGTACAAATAAACTTTGCGCGGGAGGAAGGTTTGTGATGAGATGGACTATTGTAAGATATGAGTAAAAAGCCTGGAACATTATAATGAGTGTTTGATGACTTTAAACCGGTCTATGAAGTGAGACTCCGGCCTATTCCGCCTCATGTAAATATGTAGGAAGGTGTTGACTCGCCACCCACTGAACTGGCCCTCCGTAAGTGCCGCCAATATAGTTTGGCGACGCAAGACGCAACGTAATGCCAATTTAACATAATGCTTATAAATTACTAAAAATAAATGTATGTCATGTATCAGTTTCACATGCAAAGTTTGACGTAGATATTTTTAATCGGCCACGTCAAGAATATAGGTAATACAAACTCTTAAAAGGAGACCGTTTTAGCATCCTCTTATTAAAACTTTTCTAATTTATGGAGGGGAACTTACGAAACAGTACACGTCGCCAAACACGGTCTTAGCTAGGCTAGTTTTAGTATTCAAATAACTCATGGTTATTTTACTACTAAAAAAAATATAAAAAATAGATAAAATATATTTTTTTATATCTAAGTTTTTTCTTTAAATTATAAATAAAAATTTAAACAATCATATTTAATACATTTACTTTATTCCATTTACATCAAATAGTAACCATAATCAAATTGGTAAATACTAGCCTTAGCAAGGAGAAGAAAACTTTTCAAAATACATTGGCATCCCTATCTCATACAAAGAAAGAGATGAATATATTTTAAAGTACATGACAATAAAAGTCTTATATGACTCTAAAATTCCTATACTAAGTACCTTAATGTTTCAACATTTGGTGATACTAAGTCAAAAGAAATTGACACTTAATTCTAAGACGATAGGTTACAATAAAAATTTGGACATATCCAATATATTGGCAATGAACAATTTCGAATCAATGGACAAAGACATCTAAAATAATTTACATTTAAAAACTATGAAATATATTTACAATTAATATATTGGATTAAATTACAATAGAATTGTCACATAACATGGAAAACTACACGATTGTTATGTCTAAAAGAATAAAGCTATCACAATCTAATGTAATAAGTACTAAACTATTTTTTTTTTAAGATTATAAAATATGTACAACAGACCTATGAACAGACCAATGAAGTCTTATACATAAAACCTATAAAATATGGCTTGAACGAAATAGCTGTCCCTGATGAGGTAGAAAATAAAATTGTGCCATCTACTTAAAGTACACAATTAGATTGGCCCTAAAATAAGTGGCTTTATATTTGAATTTTTAAATCGATAACCAACTATGTTACTAGTAATTAATTTTTATGTTTTGTTACGAGAAAATTAGAAATATATATGTACAAAAAAACCTATATCATATATAATTATAGTTGCCTTGCCACTACAGGCAATTTGGTACAACATGTTAAAATATTGGTGTTTGTTACGGAATTTATTTTAATATTCACTGTCAAAGATGTTTCTAATTTTAGAGCCAAACATAAAACTATATTTACAATCGAAAATAAATTAAGTTTTAAAGCCTTTATCCTAAATTATAAGATATTAACAAAAATAACTATTTACACATTTGTACAAAATAAAATTAAATAAGTTAGTAATACTGTAAATAAATTTAAAGCTTATTTTTAGAAAATAAATGAGTTTTACGCAACTCTTAAAATTAAATCAGTCATTAAATTGAATGGTGTAATTAATTCAGTGTTATACTAAAAAGAATACTGTTATGTACACATTTCTTTTGTCATATTTGAAATTAATAAAATTGAAACGAGAACAAACAACACTTTTACAGTTAAACATTAAATTCAATTATCTATTCCTTACTGGATTAATTTAATCTCACCGGTATAGCAACATCTAAATCAATATTACAAATCCCCATTTTTTACTAATTTTATTCACACTTAAAAATACTTGAATTCAAACATGAGATACATACATATTTCAATAGCTAGATCATTGTTTAAAATGTTTATGTTATTGCACAAGTATAAATGAATTAATATAATGAATAAAACTGAGGAATGATCATTTTTTTATTAATCAGATGAAGCCAACAACACATTTAATAAGGGAGGGTTGCAGTTTCCAATTATTTCACCTCTTATTATTATGTTCAGTCTCCATTGTTGTGAAGAAGTAGGAATCATCAACATCGAGAAATCATCAACATCACGTACAATCAACATCGGCTCCGAGGAAAATATTCTTATAAAATAGAATATTTTGAGCCACGCGCAATAAAGTGCTACGAGACAGTGAATCAGTGTCTGACTCACCAGGACACGTGTGGACAATTCCCTATCTCAACGGGTTCCAGAGCAGGAAGTATAACAACGTGGAGGTTAGAGCCAGCTAATTCACGCCATCGACTCATTGTGACCTTGAGGAACGTGACAGCACGCGATTTAAATCACAACATTGCGTGACCTTGTTAACGCTGCATTGCATCACGCGTGCTCTAGAAAACACAGCAGCGACACGAGGCGTGACTTAGTTTACAGGCTGCCCCGAGTAAAACTTCAGTCCACGCATCCAGGAACACCCGCCAGACAGGAATCAGGGAGAGTCGACACTGAGGTCTCCAGTACACCCACCACGCAGAGCTTCACACGAGAAGACTCTTGCGCGCACCTGCACATCATTACGGGAACAAAGCTCCATCATCGCAGCAAGTTTATTTATTTTCTATTTTTTATAATTACTTTTATTTTAATTTCTAGTAATAAGATAATCTAATCTAGTTGTAACCTTTTCAAAATGTCTAGCCCAAATGATCTCAAACATTCCTTCGCTAAGTCGGCCATGGAACTTGCTGCCCCAAAACCTGAAAAAGCGCGTTCACTCCGTGAAAAAGTGATGACAAAGGCAGCGAAGGCCAAATCCACGATATCGGAGCGGGTGTCGAAAAAAAAAGGGTCCCCTCTAAAAAAAACACTCACAGTGGAACCTTTAAAAGCGGCTTCCGACGCGGCAATGGCTACTTGCCAAGAAGAATCCCAAGTGGCCCAATCAGCGTCGGAAGCTAGTGAACACTCAGCCGGTCCGAGTACCCAAACCGGCCTTGAAGACCTAGATGCGTCATCCGTCACGTCAGACCACTCTGTCGGCAGACGGAGCTACCTCTTTACATCCCCAAGAAGAGGGACTGGCGTGGAGATGGACGAGGCAACAAGAGTGGCAAACGACTTGCTACAAAAAGGGAAGGCCGCGTTGGAGTCAGCGTCGAACATGAAAAAGGAGACCAAGACGGTAGTTCACAACAGCCTTCAAGGCCTCTACGAGACGGTGCTCTCTATGGCAGATTCAAGAGCGAGACATAAGTATAATTTGGAGAAGGAGCGCTCTCGGAACGCACAAGAGCTTGTGCGAGTCGAGAGGGCTCATGCCAAAGAGCTCGCAGCGATGAGACAGAATCTCGTCGCCGAACTGACTCTAGCCAGAGAGAGCATCGCCGGAACACTTGAAGAAGCAAAGGCCATTCGTAGCTGGCTTGGCTACGAAACGGAGGAGCCTTTCCGGGCCATCGTGGAGGTTAAAAGGGCTATCCATGACTTCAAAAGTGAGTTTCACCGGGAATGCGAGAAATTATTGGGAACCGATAAGGGTGCCACCAGCGATCTAAGACTGGAACAACTACAGTCAGGCATCTCGGGACTCAATATTAATATTTCAAGCGTCTCCAATCAACTGGACGCTCTTCGCAGAACGGTGGACGACATTACTTTGGAAATAAGAGCGCAGCCTGAAAACCCTCCACACTCTCCTTCCCAAAACATGTTCCATGAAGTACCCAACGTGTCTAAACTGGAAGCAGAAATTAAAGAGTTGAAAGATCTCACTAAGCAACTCATAAAGGATACAACTTCATCTCTCCCGCCACCACCACCACCACCCCTGGATCTGACTGAACATCTTCAGCCAATCACGGAAAGGCTAGATATTGTGTCATCTGACCTCAGAATCTTGCGTGATAACGAGCCAAAGGACCTGACGGCCCCCGTGTCCAACATTCAGTCAGAACTTGCAATGGTGGAGGTCAGACAGACGCTAGCCTCTATCGAAAAAGGTGTATCCGAACTGAGCACCCTGGAAAGACAACCTAAAAGAGCGGCAACTGGATCTCAAGTGGAACCCTCGCACACAGACCAAACTGCGAGGCTCACATACGCAACGGTTGCAGCTAAACCACCACCCGTTCTCCGACCGAACCACACCCTGATTATCTCATCGACAGATCCCAAGAACACGGGAGAACATGTCATTGAGAAAATCAGAGAGGCCTTGGACACCAGGAAAACCGGAGCGAAAGTAAACCGGGTGCGAAAAGCCAAAAATCAGAAGGTAATCGTCAGTTGTGGAACCAAGGAGGACCTCACCTTGGTGCAGAGTCAGGTTCAAAAATCCAAAGGCCTTAAGGTGGAAGTTGCTAAGGCGGGAAATCCTCTTATCATCATCAAGGATGTGCTCTCCTACCTCTCTGACGCTGAAATGGTAGAAAATCTTTTAATGCAAAACAAACATCTTTTGCAAGGCGTCGAGATGAAGGAGAGCACAATGAAAGTCCGGTACAGGAAGAGAGCTAGGAACCAGCACGAATGCCATCCCGTTCTGGAGGTCTCCCCGCAGCTGCACAGGCGTTTCACTGAGGCTGGCAAGGTCTACATAGGCATTCAGTGGAGGCCAGTGTTAGATCATTCTCCTCTTGTGCAATGCACTAGATGCCTGGGCTTCGGCCACACAAAGGCAATCTGCCAGGAAAAGGACGACCTCTGCAGTCACTGCGGAAAGGTCCACTCTTGGGAGAAGTGCAAAAGCAGAATAGAGGGGCATCCGCCGAAATGTAAAAACTGCCTTGCAGCTTACGGGGAGGGCTCTGATGTGTCACACAATGCCTTCAGTGTTGTGTGCAAAGAAAAACAGAAATGGGACGCAATAGCGCGATCAAGAGTCTCATACTGCTAAGGGCACCCAGACGGATCACGGATCAGTCCCCCAAAAGTTGGGCACTGCAGGTTTACATTTCATCCAGATAAACCTACACCGCTCTAAGCTCGCAACAGCCGAACTACTCCAGGTAGCACAGGACCAGAAAATCTCGGTTGCCTTAGTACAAGAGCCATATGTAGGTAATACCGGTGTCTTAAAACAGTACCCTGGAACAAAGATCATACAGTGCACCTTGAACAGACAAAAACCGGTAAAAGCTGCAATTATCATTTTTGGCAACCAACTGGAGGTAATACACGATCCCCAGCTGGTAACTGAAACTGAGGCTGCCGTTGTCTTAATTGGAGGGAGCTTAAGGCTGGGAGTGGTGTCTGTCTACCTTGAAGGGGACCAGGACATAGAGCCGTACCTAAATAGAACCAAAGCAGTATGTGAAAAGCTCGGGACAAAAGATCTTATCGTAGCTGGAGATGTGAATGCTTGGAGTTACTGGTGGGGAAGCAAGTCAGAGGACATAAGAGGGGCTGAATACAATGCGTTTCTTAACGAAACTGGGTTGCATATTCTTAACACTGGAGACACACCGACCTTCGAGGTATTCAGAAGAGGTACTGAATGCACAAGCATAGTTGATGTCACTGCTTGTAGCGAGCCACTTCTGAGTAAAATCGAGGGGTGGAGAGTGGACAGAAGTCTCATAACATCAGACCACAATGCTATAGTATTTAGTTTACGTCTAGGAAAGGCATTGAAAGCCCTACTCCCCATAACCACAAGACGGTACAACACTAAAAAGGCAAAATGGTCGGACTTCGTCTCACTCTTCAATGAGTTCTTAGTAAAAAGAGGAGTGACACCAGACTCCATAAAGGAATCAGCAACATCAGAGGTTCTCGAAGCTTTGCTCATGGCCTACACAGAAGCAATCCACGAAGCTTGTAAGTCGACCATTCCTCTTAAAAGACCGGAGACAGGCAACGCAAAGCCCCCGTGGTGGACGAAAGAGCTTGCAGATCTTAAGAGCGAAGTTTTGAGAAAAAAAAGAAGGATAAAGAACGCAGCCCCGTCTCGAAAAGAGTTTGTCATTAACGAATACGTCCTAGCAAAAATGGACTACGCAGCCAAAGCCGAGATAGCGCAAACAGAGGACTGGCGGAAGAACTGCTCGACACAAGACAAGGAAAGCTTGTGGGATAAGATCTATAGGGTGATCAGGAATGTAGCCAGCCGGCAAGATGATATGCTCCTGAGAAATACTGAAGGCAGAACCCTTACCCCACAACAGTCAGCAGAACTCCTAGCCAAAACCTTCTATCCCGACGACGCGTTGGCGACCGACCAGCCATGCCATGCGAGACTCCGAGAACTAACAATGGAGACCCTATCGACGAATCTACCAGAAGATGACCCACCTTTCACGACGGTGGAATTGGAATCAGTGCTCGAGTCACTGAACCCAAAAAAGGCCCCCGGACCCGATGGGCTCACTGCCGATATATGCAGCGTGGCTATCCGGAGCAACATGGAAGTGTTTATGGCAATTGCAAACAAATGCTTATTGCTGACACATTTCCCTAAGCAATGGAAAATTGCCCACGTGGTCATAATCCGCAAGCCCGGTAAGGGAGACTATAGCCATCCCAAGTCTTACCGTCCGATAGGCCTCCTCTCAGTTCTTGGGAAAATCGTCGAAAAGCTTATGGTTAGCCGACTCCAATGGCACCTCTTCCCCACCCTTAATAGTAGACAATATGGCTTCATGCCACAACGAGGCACTGAAGACGCTCTCTATGACTTGGTAGATTATATAAGAGACGAAATGAAGAAGAAGAAGATCGTCCTTGTAATCTCCCTGGACATAGAGGGGGCCTTCGACAACGCGTGGTGGCCCGCTCTTAAGCATCAATTGAAGGCGAAAAGGTGTCCGAAAAACCTTTTCTTGCTAGTAGACTCATACCTCAGCGATCGGAAGATCCAGGTCAACTATGCCAGGGCAACATATGAGAAGGAGACAACAAAGGGTTGCGTTCAAGGATCCATCGGAGGACCAACCTTTTGGAACGTCATTCTAGACTCGCTGTTGCATAAACTGGCAAGAGAAGAGGTCTACTGCCAAGCTTTCGCTGACGATGTAGTTCTTGTGTTTTCAGACCAGTCCACCGTTTACTTAGAGCAAAAAGTGAACACCACCCTCGACATGGTGGTGGATTGGGGAAATTGTAACAAGCTTAACTTCGCCCCGCACAAGACAAATGCGATGCTGCTGACAAGGAAGCGTAAATACGATGTCCCCAATCTCCATATGTCGGGTATGAGACTAAACCTTGTCGAAGAAATGAAGCTCTTAGGCCTGGTGATAGACCACAAACTCACCTTCAAATCGCACGTATCCGCCTCATGCAAAAAAGCTGCGGACATATACAAACAACTGGCGCGAGCAGCAAAGGTGACATGGGGTCTGAACGGTGAGATCATAAGAACTATATACGTCGCAGTAGTGGAGCCTATCATGACGTACGCCTCGTGTGCATGGTCCCAAGCGGTAGAGCTGCAAATAAATCAAAAGCAGCTGAACACGCTCCAAAGAGGATTCGCACAAAAGATCTGTAAGGCATACCGCACTGTTTCGCTGACCTCCGCACTTGTACTATCTGGAACCCTCCCACTCGATCTGAGAATACAGGAGACGGCCAGTCTGTACAGAGCTAAAAAAAACCTCTCCGAAGACTACCTTCCAGCAGAAAAGGAACTCGAGAACAATGTGAGATACCTCGACCAGCCTCACCCATCCACATCTGTTGCGATGGGATACGAGCTCCTGGAGAACGCAGATCCTGCAACTCTAGACTCCCACCAAGTTACCGGTCCCCAAATATATACGGACGGCAGCAAAATAGAGGACAAAGTAGGTGCTGCCGCAACTTGGTGGGAGGGAGGTAAAGAGTCTAATTACTCCACCTTTAGTCTTCATCCCTCGTGCACGGTCTTCCAGTCAGAACTTTATGCGCTTTACAGGGCCACTCAAATGGTGAAATCTAGCAGGGAACAAGTAGTTAACATACTGAGCGACTCTAGATCCTCGCTCGATTTGCTAAAAAAACCCAGAGTAAGCCATCCCTTAGCAAAAGCCATTAAGGAAAATATTGGAGAGATTCGAGCAGAAGGGAGGGAGGTTCGGCTGTTCTGGTTGAGGGCACACGTGGGTACAGCCGGGAATGAGCGAGCGGATGAGCTCGCGAAAGCGGCAGCACTCAGCAACACTGCCCACGACTATGACAAGATCCCCCTGTCTTATGTCAAAAGAAAGATCAGAGAGGAATCGGTCCGCAAATGGCAGGACCGATACGATACTTCCAGCACTGGCGCAATAACAAGAAAGCTCCTCCCGGATGTCGACAAGGCATACCGGACAGTGAGGGCAACTAAGTTTTCGCCGCTTGTGGTGCAAGCTTTGACAGGACACGGAGGAATAGCCGAGTATCTGTATAGATTTAAACTCAAAGACAGCCCCGGATGCGAATGTGATGCCGATGTCAGTGAAACGGTTTGGCATATAATCCTCGAATGTCCGCGCTTCCTGGCAGCTCGAAATGACCTAGAAACGAAAATTGACCAGAACCTAGAACTGACCAATCTCAATAAAATCCTTGCTGACACTGAGAGTAGACCTTTTTTCCTGAGCTACGTGGAGAACATCTTCCGCATAGCAACTCGGAGAAACAGTACTCTTGCTGACCCACAACACCCACCCAATCCCTCTACTTTACCCCCAACCCAACCATTAACAAGCGCAACACTACAGCTGACCCAACAAATACTCGCCCCGCGTCGCAGCGCGATACATCACCTCTTGGCGTGCGGAGAGAGGGGCAATCCAGGTGTTAGACTTCGAAGCGTAGCACTCTTCATGGACGACTGCACTGAGAGACTCGGCATAAGCTTCTGCAATGCGGGGGTACGGAAACATGTTGCAATATCACCAGGCTTAGCCTCTCTGCTGAACGGAAGCACCACTCGAATGAGCATGAAACGTAAAACATATAACGCATTACCTGTAACGGAAATAGGAGACCACCGATGTCGATTAGTGCGATTCAGAAACAAGACGATCGCACTATTCGAATGGGGTGAGAAGACTCCTTTTGCTCAGGCAAGCTCAGTGCTCACAAAACTCGGAGAGGCTGAACCAGGTACGGTCAACACACCCCGCAAATTGAGCGTAGACGCAATGATAGTCGAGTATGAAAAAGGCGAAGTCGCTGACCACATCTGCTGCATTAAAGCCTCTGCAAATCATGAGGTGGTCGTGTACGAGAACAGAGGGGAAGACTTGAGCTTCCTCAAAGTACCGAAACACGACACAGCGGCGATGAACTCGACTACTCAGAGTGGCTCAGAACGCTTACAACAGAAAGTAGCAGTTGAGAAAGCCTCAGAACAGCAAAGAGGCATTCATGAAGAGAGGAACCGGGAAAGGAGATTCAGGGGTTTTCTGAACGTAATCAGCATAGCGACACAGGGAACGAGATCACGAAATATTCAACCACTGGAAAGACAGGCAGCCGCTTTGGTTGAGTTTTTGAGGAATCCCTCCTCTGGTCCTAAACAGCCCCAAGACACCCGGACGAGAGCTGACATGGGAGAGGTCAGTCCACCCAATCTCAGACCAGCGTCGACGCCCTTAGACCACGCAATCAACGCTTTTCTTGAGTTTCAGGCTATCATAAGAGCAACCAAGGAGGTTAATCTTATCACCTGCCGGAACATCATGAAGTCCTTCCAGCAGAAGGACTGCATGTTGAAGACTAGACTCGAGGAGGCGGAAGCGGCCATATACAATAATGACACTTCCCAGCTCATAATGGGAACAATGACAGGACAGTATATGGCTGGATACAATGCAACAAGTGGCTTTGTGGCTCTGGACGAGGTAGAGCTGAAACGGACAGGACGACTACGCTTTAACGTCCATTCAAATGATCCAATAGTAGTTACAGCCCGGTGTACGAAGATAATGCTGGATGACAAGATCTTGAAGATGGCCGATGTCATCTCAAAGACGCTTGATTCTGCACCAGCATTGGAAAACTGGGCAGTACCGGAAATCAATTGGGTAAATGGGGTTCCTGGATGCGGCAAAACAACATGGCTGGTTGGGAACTTCGACGTAGACAATGATGTAATAGTCACCACTACAACTGAGGCAGCTAAAGATCTAAGAGAGAAGCTCGCACACCGCATTGGAGACGCTGTAAAAACCAAGGTGCGGACTATGGCCTCAATTTTAGTAAATGGGTTTAAGGAGCCGGACAAATGCAACCGTTTAATGGTTGATGAGGCTCTTATGAACCACTTTGGGGCCATAGTCATGGCGACTCGACTGTCAGGTGCTAATAAAGTTGTCCTCGTCGGAGATCTCAACCAATTGCCTTATATCGACAGAGAAAACCTGTTCGAGCTAAGGTACAATCGCCCAAGCCTGGTTGCAACCATCAGCCAGGAGTTGTTGTGCACACATCGGAATCCAATGGATGTAGCGTACGCCCTTAGTGAGATATACTCCGGTATATACTCCTCAAGACCTCAGGTGCGCTCCCTGAAGCTAAATATGTATAAGGATGCCCAAATACCCATCTCTCTTCCAAACACCCTGTTTCTGGTTAACACCCAGGAAGAAAAGGAATCCCTGACCAGCAAGGGATACGGAAGTGGTGAAGGGTCACGCATTCTAACTATACACGAAGCTCAGGGACTTACTTACGAGTCGGTTATCGTCCTTCAAACAAGATCGAAAAAGTTACAGCTTCACGATAGCGTTCCACACGCAGTAGTAGCAGTATCACGACACACTGTCAGCTGTGTTTATTACACCGATGACAGTGATGACGCGATAGGCAGATTTGTGAAGCGGGCTATGATTGCGACACCACAGATGATCGTGGACTACAACCTCCGAAAAGCCATACAACACCGTAATGAAGAAGTGGTTGAAGCGCTTATGAGGTTAGGAAATGCGGGATCCACGGCCGATAATCCCCAGTCACCGATCACCCTGCAATCCCCTAGTATATAGGTACCTATGTATATAAAACTATGTTCATTTATGTAAGCAACTGGAGTTGTCATGCTCACGAAAAGGATTCTGCTCGCGGCGGCATCGTGTGGCGGGTCGCCCTCTTCCCTCGGTAATGGTTGAGGAGAGCGATGGCTGGCACATGGGTCATACTCGTGAACGGGTGCCGCTTGTGGTGTCTGGTCAACTCCAATTGTAATCCTTCTGTTGTCTTGTAATTTAGTTCTATTTTAATTTAGTTTAAGACCATAGTTCCCGTCGTGATGTTTTTTCTTTATATCGTTTATTTCTATTAATATATGACCTAATCTTATAAGGGTATGGACCACGTGTCCATAGAGTGTAATGTACTAAAATAAAAAAAAAATAAAAAAAATAAAAAAAAAAAAAAAAAAAAAAAAAAAAAAAAAAAAAAAGAAGTAGGAAACGTCTACTCTCAAAAAGAGAGAAAGAAGGTAGGTATTAACGGTAATCAAACACGCTCATAAAGTTTTTTTATAAGTAACTACACTGTCACAATGTGGCCTCTAAATAAAAAATTCTAAAGACTGATAAAGACACCAAATTCAAGTTTCCCGCAAAATATAAAAAACCACTCAGCAGCGAAAAATCAGAGCGCGCATGTGATAAAATCCGCTATGTAAATTAACAAAACTCTAGGTAATCATTCGACACACTTTAACACATACCTACTGGAACATATAAAACGAAATGTAATGTTTTTTCATAATATTTACCCCAAATACAGAAATACAGCATTGCACACACTACATAATATAGCAGACAATTTATCTTTTGAAAAATTACAAGATTTTTGATACTATATTGTATAGTTTTCGGAATCAGAGGTCTTTGCATTTCAAAATGATTATAATTATGTCGATGTGGTTGAAAAATCGATAGCCAGATTTACCGGTACTTATCGAAGTCAAATAATAGCTTGTAAAAACCGAACAACATTTGTCTGATAACAACAAACAACAACAAACTAGTTGCAAACATGATGATCCCGTTTAAATCTGCAAATTTCACATTGCACTTTGCAGCACCAAACGAACCGGCACTTGCATTTTTCCTCGTGGTCTCTGACCCTCGTCTGGTAGCCGCGTCCGCAGCAGAGCAGCCGGCAGCCGTCGAGGCCGGCGGAAGTGCGGTTACAAGTGCGGCCCCGTGTGCCGAGGATTCCAAGTCTGAAAAAATAAAAGAATTCTATTAACATTTTTCTAGAGTCAGAGCGAGAGCCTAGCGGAAACTTGCGCGACTTTCAATCCAACGCACCATAATTTGAATCTCGACTCGGCCGCACCAATGACTTATATCAAGCTATGTGCGGATTATTGACACTCGCTCTAAAACGGTGAAAGAAAACACGTGAGAAAACCAGCATGTTCAAGAATCGCAATATTCGAGGACATGAGAGAAGGCCGGTATCCCAGCAGTGGGAGCGTAAGAGGCTGCTAATGATTAACATTTTAAAGTATGAAGAAAAGTAGATCGAATGGTTTCCAAAACTATAAGACCAACCGATTGACAGAAGGAAACCGCTCTTACAAATTAGTACAATCGACGGAATTAGCACCAAGCAGCGATCTATTCCAGGTAACCTTAAGCTAATACATAATATAGAGATATATAAAAATGGTAGTGTGCAGAAAGATTTCATAATGCGAATTAACAGATGTCAGATTTATTTAGCTGTAATCCTCATGTAAGCTAAGTAACAAAATCATCCTTCTCGTTATTTTTTACTATCGTACTGTTGTAAGATTCTATATCTGTAATCTGTAAGTGAATAGTTCTTAACTCAAAAGTGTTAATTACTTACTCGTCATTGGGTTCGCAATAATCCGGGGAGTCTTCTAAGTACACCAAGTCAGTTTTGTTCGGTTTCTTCATATCAGCATGTAGTGGTCGCAGCTTCCTTATGTTCTTACCTCTCTTTCTCTCCACCACCTGTAAATTGGACCGTTGGTTCAGACGATTGAGAGAAAAAATATGAATTCTTAGGTAAAATAATATTTCGTTGAAAATTGTCGCTGTGACATATTGATTGGGAAAAGTAATGCTTCAATAGTAGACATTGTAATCTACTAAAGAAGACACCTTTTGTTTGTCCTTCTATCATTTTTCGTTCTTTATTTTTGTTTATACCATGACGTTAAGAAACGAGCAAGTCATTTACCGGAAGGTAAGCATAACGCATGAACAATATCAGTGCCACCCAGAGTTTTTAATATAAAGCCCTGCGTGGCACTGCTCGCCTGAGACATCATCTCATAGGCCCAGTATTTTAACTGACTACTTTTCTCATCAAACTGAATCACAGTAATGCATTTCACATTGCTGCTCGACGACTACACGACCAAAGCGGTGGTGTAACCGACGGACACTCGCAGGAAGAAGAGTTAGTCCTTACTGGTTAATGCATGAACTATAATCACCTTAACATGCGAAGCCCCTTCATATCTCGTAGCCAGTGCATCGCCAACGACTCTCAGTTGGGGCAGTCGTCGCCAGCAAACCCGCACGGAACAGGAGCCAGACATGCCATGACATTTGCAGACACGCTGCATTCGACCGCGGACAGCCTGGAAAGAATATTTATAAAGGTGAAATCTGCTATTGTAAGGTGTTATTAAAACGATGGCGTTCCTTTTAATTCTCTTTTATTTTCTCCCTTACTCCTATTACATTTATATCTCCTATCCCTTTCATACGGATTCTGGGAGACTCGACTTGGCGGCTGATTACACGAACAAAGCATGGGTGTGTTCGTCTGGGTGGTATCCACCCAGACGAACACTCGCATAAGAGTTAGTCCTACCACCTGATTATAATAATAATTATGTTAAAAATAATAACATGTTTCTACTAATGAATTGAATAAAAAATCTTCACAAACAACTTTGTTGTTTGTGAAGATTTTTTAACCTGTTCTCTGGAGAGTTCTAGAAACAAGAAATAACATAGCAATCAACATGTAATATAAGTCAGATTTATTTAAATAATGAATTACCCTTCGTCCAGCCTCGTTGTTGTGTAGATTTACAAGACCTTCATCAGTATTCTTGTCTTCTTTGGAATCCACAAAATCTCGGCTGTACATTTCACCGTATCTAATGTCCTGAAACATAAAAAAAATTGTGACCACATTAAACTACTCAATTATACTGTACGGAGAATGTTATTCATAGTTAGATTTAAAATGGCTTAAAAATAAGGGAAAAAAGATAACATCGTATGAACATTTCAGAGAAAACACGGAAAAACAGCATAATTAAGAGCGATAAAATATAAGAAAATCGATTGATTGCCGGATGCATGCTTAAAGTCCACTCCTAAGTCCCAGTAAGAGCACAAAATATTAGTATTATTGATTACTTTTATCAGAAGATCCGTGGATAACGACTTAATATATATAACATGTGACTAAAGGTCACACACTGATCAGTTGATCACTCACCAAGAGGCTATAAGTTCTTCCTAAATACATTAGTAAAAAAATATAACAACAAATGCAAAATGTACAATCTGAGTATCTTCAAGTCACGAGTGAATGGGTTTTTTTTCTAAGTAAGCATGCTATATCGTCGACCGTAACATCAGGTGAGGTATTGGTCAGGCTTGCAACGTTTAAAAAAGCTATATAAGCAGATCATATGTTTGTTGAAACATGGTACCTCAGAGCATCCTCCCCATTGCCAGTGCCGAGGTGTCCTCTTCCGTACCCTAGAATCGCAAGAGCACTCGTTTAACTCGCCTCGACTGCAAGCTCTCGCTACCGCGTGGGTAAGAGCAGCAGCTGACAATGCATGGACGAATGCTGACTCGCGGGATTCTGAAATTTATATAAAAAATCATTATATTTTATATACAAGAGGTTAGCTTTTGATCACCATCGTGCCTGATCACAAACATTGGTGTGAATGACTATGGTAAATATGCTAAACCCGTTCAATTTTAATCAGAAATGCCTCTCAAGCTGCCGCAACACTACGATAGGTGATGGGCGTAAAATTTTTAACATGAAAGAGAGACAGGGTGTTTTCTTGGGGTACTGACGAGCCCAAGAAAATGCCTTACGAGTAATACCATGCAAACAGGAAGATGATCAGAACATGTAAGTATAAAATTGTTCGAGTACTTTTTTCTTCCACTGCTTTTTTCATATTTTATCAGTTGTTGTGGACTCCCGTATTGTGAAGTTCAGTGACGATGTAAATCAGGGTTATAACCGGCTTAAAATAGCTCTCAAGTGCACCTGCTGTATCTCTTTATTCAACATATAACATATATTAGAAATAAAATTATACGTCATGCAATATTTGCAAGCAAACAAGTAAAAAATGTTTGTGAAATGATATCTAGTAGCCAGATAAGAATAGACAGCATCGACAAATCTGTTTGTTGTCTAAATACCGATGTCACTTTGAAAGCTTAAGATTAACTAGTGTTATTCAAACATATGATGCTATTTATAGCCAAAGATATAATAACAAATACGAAACTTACTAGAAAATAAGCTTAACCTGACCTTTATTCATTGCTACACTATTTCTGTTTATACAAAAATGTGTAAGCTGATACAAAGGTACCATTGTTTTCTAAATACCCACATTCACCGCTATTATTAATTCCTATAAATAAACGATATCCAATCCCTTATTTACGTGAGCAATTAATTGTTTCTCCTTACCAAATTCAAGGATCAAAAACAATCTATTCTTGTATCCCAAAATATGTATCAAAAACACTCGCAAGTTCAAAGAAGCTTGCAACTGCTTCTTTGAAGTCAGTTCTATTATTTCTTGTATGTATACCATAAACGGGATTGCTTTGAACGGAGCGTCACTCGTCAAATGTGTTTATTTTGTGTGAGGATCTTCAATTTCATGGAATGAGATGAAGATAGTTGGAGTAGTTGTTTCTGACTTTGGAATCGAGCCTTTTATATTGAGCCTATTTTTATCACTGAGAACAGTATTTAATTAGTCTTTCACGCTTGTTTTTCACATACGGATATATTTTACATTATTTTAATTTACACTTTCACCCTTTGCAGTGTTCGTGGCCATGTAGATAATATAACAGTTATCTTTACAAAATACAATGAAATTACTTAAATTATCCATATGAGAATTCAAATCTGAAATGAAATTTTTAAAAATGCGGTGTATGTGTAAAGATCGCTAAAACCAAAGAAATTATTACTGAACTAGGGGTTTCCTAAATTATTTAGAAAGAACATAAAGTTTGCTCACAAAGTATTTTTATTACAAGTACCTAAAGTGACTATCCGAATACTGCCACATAATAAGTAATGGGACAGAATGAATGAAACAAAACAAATCAAATATGTAATTACTTTGACTTATGTAACAACCAAATAACATCCATTATAATATTACGTAGGATTATGAAAATGTTCATGAATGTTAAGCTATAAAAGACTGAATTCACAAGAACGAAGAAATTTCTAAAATAAAACAGGAAGGAAGTGTATTGGCATCAGCAATGCTGATTCCATCCTTCTCTCCTAGTTTAGTTCTAACAAATCTAAACGAATACATGAATTACCGCGTCCAAAACATAACTTCATGGAAATTCATCACTTCGTGGATACAAATGTTTATTTTCAAATGTCGATAACTGATTTCACGTGTGTAGACGTTGACTGAACTGCTCATGTTGTTTATTGTAAACTATTAACCACTGGACCAGTATTAGATGATCTTCCGATCGTGTAAGAAGGTGAAGTTAGTTTGATGATGATGTAGGAAGAAATAGGTCTAGGAGACTGGTTGGTGGAATTTTGGTCATTGAACTGGGTTTACGGATTTTTGTTACATGAAAGCTTACTGGACTTTAGAAAGATTTTCCTTAACCAATTTATGTTTACACTCTCATATGATTGACAATTGCATTTGAATAGGTCGTCTTATCCCTTTTTTTTAATAGGCTCCAATATATTATCCCTTATCTCACCTGATGGTAAACAACGGTGCGGTCGAAGGTGTAGTACGTTTGGCTAGAAGGTTGCTGCCGCCTAGTAAGCTAAAAAGTCATCGTTTCAAGAATTTAGTGCGGATAGTAAGGAATTGTAGGAAACTAAAAAGTACATCGCAGGGTCTTCTTCGGCGACCAAGCAGTAATGTGTTACAGACTTTTTTGTATTAAGATTTGAAAGGCAAATTAATCAGATTAGGGAATTACTGGGCGTAGGTACTATAAGATTGAAGAACTTGTGAGCTCAAGATGCTGAGATGGACCACATATTTTTTCATGGGTTTCACCACATTTGTTATGACCAAGTCCGGCACTTAGATGTCAGAAGCCAATAGCAATATAGTCCCAAGACTTACCTAAAAATTAAATGCTCTAATACTTATTAAATGATGAAGCACTTACTGAATTTTATAACCCCTCCGAAGATGTCAGTGGAGTTTTCGACGGTGCTACAGTTCCATCGACTGTGTCGGAACTGATGCTGACACTCTTCAACTGCTTGCTCTGCGCCGTTTTGTAGGACCTGGAAAGTGGAGAAAAAAAATCCTAGTTAAACTTTTGCAAGTAATAGAAAGCTAAGATTAAGTAACTTCACGTAAGGCAAGTTTGCGAACTAGTTTAGATACTTATAATCGTGTAACCTACAAAGCAAACAAATTGCACCTTCAAAAAATACACCTTCCCGTAATAAGAACACGATGCTTGACAATATCCTCAATAAAAATTCAAATCACATCATCGAAATACTTTAGCCATCTGCAAAGTATCAAGAATGTCCTAAATTGGTACTTATTCATGTGCGCGAAACATTGTGCGATTTCAAATTGCAAATAAAAAGGCCTGTCTCAGATAAGAATCGGATTCTGAAGTGGGGTTGCTACCATTGCTACCAGCAAATAAAAAATGCTATAGTAAAAATAATGAATAATTGATAACACAAAATTTAAAAAGCAAGCTTTCTTTCTAACACTCTTCTGTTACTTTTAAGATTATTTAAGCCATTATTTTATTCTATTAGGTAACGAGATAATCTATCCTTATCGTATGTCTGTTTGTAATATCAAAATAAAGGCTTTTTACTATACATATATTATACTATGCATACTATGCATATCAAAGTACGGTACCTATAGCAAAACAACCATTTTTAAAATGTTTGTCTGTTTGTCTGCCTGTCTGTCTGTTTGTACCGGGTAATCTCCGAAACGGCTGGACCGATTTTGATGGGACTTTCATTGTCAGATAGCTGATGTAATAAGAAGTAACATAGGCTAATTTTATTTTAGAAAAAAAATTAGAGTTCCGTGCAAAAAAATAAAAAACGTGAAATCCAATATCACCGCGCGGGTGAAACCGCGAGCAGCAGCTAGTAGTCTATTAAAAGAATGCGCTAAACATAACAAAAAAATCGATAACACAAATTTAAAAAAGCGAGCTTACAAATTTCTGTGACTTTACCTACACTCTTCATTCACTACGTTTTTTTATTCTATTTGATAACGTTAACGACACAAGCTGGTCGTTTGCGTGATGGTAAGTATAACGCTGGTCCATATTTTTATTACAACGTAAAGTAATACGTATTACTGTAGTCACAAGCATCACCAGAACCACGCTCTTTCAAACGTTAGTCGCGAAAGAAATTTAGAGTCACATTTAGCCACGCCGTTTCAATTCCGCGACACATTATAGTACAAGAAACCAAGAATATTATATATAAAGTAGGTAAAAACCACCCAGTTGGGTGGTCTACGTAGTTTGTGTCTTTAATAATTTTGAAATAAATACAGGCCATTATGTTACCTTGCACACATATCGCGTATAAAATGTGTTATGACCTTATGAAATTGAATTGAAAAATAGTATATATTTTATTGCGCATGCATTTTAGATTGGATGAGCTTGAATTTAATATATTATTTATGCTTACAAAATAAATAAACAAATAACGCTGAGCATTTACGCTCGTAGACCTACCACTTCCACAAACTAAGGCTATATTTATATAAGCCGCCCGTTACATGGTCAAGCATGATCCATCCACAATACTCTTTTGCTATTCTTGTCTGTTTCACGAAGGTATCAGGTGGTCTTATCCTTACACCTGGATCTTAACATAGCAATACAACTATATACATACTTTAAAATAATGAAGAGATCATCGCGATAAACATGTTTCATTAAGTGGTAGGACTAACTCTTCTGCGAGTGTCCGTCTGGGTTAGTACGAGTATACCGTTTTGGTCGTGAAATCTGCTGCCAAGCTGTAATGTTCAAGCATTGCTGTGTTCCAGTTTGATGCGAGTAGAGTAGCCAGTGAAATTACTGGGCCTAATATCTCAGGGTAACGAGCGCATTGCAGCGCCGCGCATGCCTTTGTGTTTTAAAGTTCTGAGTGGCATTGCAATTGTTTTGGATCGGCGTTATGCTTACCATCAGGCAACGCTCAGCTCGTCTCATTATCAAATAGAATTAAAAAAGTAACGAGCGCATTTCAATGTCGCGCAGGTCTTTGTGTTTCAAAGTTCTGAATGGCACTGCAATTGTTAGGGGCCGGCGTTATGCTTACCATCAGGCGAAAGGCCAGTTTGTCTCGTTATCAAATAGCATAAAAAATAAATGTAGTCTTATACCTGAATCATCTTATCAGATAGCATGCAAAGTTGCTTCTGTCGCTCGACTAAGTATTCAAGCCTGTGGCAGTTGTCTTTGTGGAGAGCTGGCAGGGTTTCCAGCGACGCATTGCCAACTTGCGTCGGGGGCGGCACTGCTAAGTTCCTGAAAAGAAAGATTTGTTTAGTCAAGTGTATAGGATAGGTATCTATATAAATCTTTATTTTTATACCTACCACAAAGTACAAAATTAACAAGACAAAATTAAAATTTTTAACTATGTAGTTCAATTATAATACTAACTAAAAGTCATAAATAAGTGAATTTTAGTTGCTGACTTTTAGTTCCCGTCTGATTATCCGTTTGAGTGTCAAGACTTTTTAACTATCTCAAAAACTAATTAAGGTACATATCAAGTTCAATAAATATTAAATTATATATACCAAATAAATACTACAGTCTAAGGCCTCTTACTACTTGCTTTACAACATTCATATTTCGTATTCAATGCAACACCAAAGCACGGCCCTACAAAGCATATTTTCGGTTTATTTATGTTTAGCTAGACTAGCTTCTGCCCGCGACTTCACACGCCTGAGGATAGTAAATAGTAGTCTATAAGGCCCAGCTTCCTAGTAGTGAAAGACTTTTTAGAAATGAACCAGCGGTTCTAGAGGTTTGCTGTAACAAACAAACTTTACCCCTTCGTATTACCTATACTAATAATACGAAGATTAATACTAATAATAGAGAAAGTTCCCTTGTCATCAGACCTCTATCCACGCAAAAAACATTTCTCTTCTATAATCCTAACCTACTAATATTATAAATGCGAAAGTGTGTTTGTTGATTTGTCCTTCTTTCACGCAGTAACGGAGCAACGGATTGACGTGATTTTTGGCATAGATATAGTTTATGTACCGGAGAGTAACATAGGCTACTTTTTATCCCAGAAAATGCACGGCTCCTGTGGGAACGCGGGTGAAACCCGCGGGCAGAAGCTAGTCTTGTACATATTACCGTATTTTTTTTTTCTAACACGCTTTAAACTAAATCTCTACGACTTTGCTACTCGTATCTCACAAAACGTAAGTTCAAATTCGAAAATGTTCCCACTCCTCCAACCTTTCTATGACAATAAACCTAACGGCACAGCAAACAATTCCAAACCCTTTATTGATACAACGCTAATTTACTAACAATATTCTAATGAAGTACTAATACGAACTGCAAGCTTCCATTATCCCTCATATTTGCAACTCAAACAACGAAGATGAGCTGAATCCTGTTCTATTTGCAGTCAAACATCTTCAGCTACGCAGTTCCAACATCAAACAGGAAGGTTGTATAGTTACAAAGCTAATATGCTTATTTTGTAATCCCATCTCGAGTACAGAGTTCCGCGCAATAAAATAACAATGTTAAAACATTGTGCAACTGAAAAGCTTACGAGTGCGCTCGAGTAACAATAGCGTATGAATATAAGGTAATTAGCTGCTCAGACGACCGCTCCGCACGACCTCTGCCACTCGAATGGGGAGCACTCGAAGAAAACAAAACTCGCTATTACCTACCCTCGTCTTTGTTCCATTTTTTTCGAAAAAAAATATTTTCTATTCAAACCGGCCAATGCGGAGCGGGCGCGGGAGAGTACGTTGATTGGCCGTCGACCTCAGGGAAATAAAAGTGCTTTGGTAAATGAGGTGTTTTGTCTCGTTCCGTCGTTCGCGGGGAGGATGCAGTCGTCTCGTTCAGTTTTTCGTTTTAATTGCAAGCATGAGAGGATGTGTAAGGGTTGTGGGACCTTGAGTGCTACACGTGCAATGAGGCTACGGCATCGGGGACTGGGAAGTGCATTCAACATGTTTAAATAAGGGGAAGGGATTCTGAACGTCATCCATGTTAGGTTATGAAGTGTTCCGTGGATCAGAGCTAGGTGGGTCATTAAGAAATGCATTTGTGTGGCATTTTAGGTTTACGTTGGCTTTTTTTATTTAGGTACGTTTGTTTGGCATCTTGAGGCCTGTTTGCCATGATACATTTGACTAATTTGTTTTTCATTTAGGTCAGTAGCTACATGTTTTGCCAAAAAACTGTCATCGTAGTGTCATAATGGCGATACTTCCCTATTCCCTTATTTAAGTTGTATCCAGATTTTAAAAGGACGTTTAAGCGCACAATGAATATATTATATAAGTTAAGTCTATCTGAAGTAGGTATTGGTCTCTTGGAATTCCCTGTTTTGGATCAAAGGTTTATATTAACTTAATTGTTAAATGCCAATATAGGTACATAGTTCAAGCAAAAATTCTATACGATAAAGATTAAAAAAGTCGAACTAGGAACCCACGTTATATTTTACTGCACAAAAATGTAGCTTACCGTTTGAATGATCTTTGAAAAACGTCTGACCTAAAAAGCTCGTTTTTAATTATAATGCTAATTGCAGGTAGTTTTAAAACCGGAACCGGAGCTAGCGAATCAGTAGCTGTTATGTTGGCAACACTATTAGTTAGTGTTGCCAACTTGATAGTGCTAGAACACGCAATACTTGAATTACCACTTAGAGAGTATTTAGTTTAAGTTATCGTGGAACATTGAAATATTATATTTGGACGAATGTGTATTAAAAGTTATGCTTCATTTCTTGTGTTTCTAATGTTATGAGCAAATTTTTTTATTAGTACTAGATTGGCTTGCGTTTAACCTCACTTGATCTTAAGTGCAGACTATATTATACTAGCTTCTGCCCGCAGTCTTCACCGTGCATTTTTCGGGGCACCCGTGTTCCCACAGGAACCGTGCATTTTTCGTTGATAAAAAGTAGCCTATGTTACTCTCCAGTACATAAACTTAATCTATGCTAAAGATCACGTCGATCCGTTGCTCCGTTACTGCGTGAAAGAAGGATAAACCAACAAAATAATAAACCAAAAACCAACAAATACACTTTCGCATTTATAATATTAGTAGGATATAGTAGGATTAGTAGGATATAGTAGAATTGTAGGAAGTAGTATATATAGTAGGACTAGTAGGATTAGAAGGCGGTTAATATGTTAGAACCTAGAATGGGAGATCTAGAACAGTTTTTATCTTAAAGTCTGGTAGCTAGCCAGATGATCACTGGAAAATGGCTAAATTATATTTTCCTACGGAATTATTGACGGTACGGCGATTATCATCATTGATTGAACAAATTAATTTGATGACACGTCTGGATAAAATATAAAATTTTAGGCTCAATTGAGTATAGCCTAAAATATACTACATTACTTCCTTACTAAGTGAACTGGTTATTTCGTGGACTTATTCAAAGAGACATAACTTACTAATGTTACAAAAATGAGTTAAGTGAATTAGTCACTAACAAAACTCTTAATAAACAAATCAATGAAAACTTTTTTGTCTTAAAAGTAACTTAACACAACTTGTCCCAGAAGCCCGATAAAGATCGAGCTATTATTACTAAGTTATTACATATTACCTCGATGGATATAAAGCTGTTTACACACCGGCCGACGAGTTGCAGCAATTAGTCAAAAATCTCGAATGTAAATATTTGGATGCGCGTGAGAGCGGCTTATCAGTTGAGAGCGATTCCAAGTGCTGGATTGGGGTGGTATCTTTTTAACCGACTTCAAAAAAAGGAGGAGGTTCTCAGATGGTTATGGTTTGATGAGCAAAGTAGCCAGTGAAATTACTAGGCTAATGGGACGGTTCAGGGTAACGCGCGCACTGTAGTGCCACGCAAGCCTTTGTGTTTCAAAGTTCTAGAATGGTACTGCAATTGTTACTGCAATACTTAAAAATAACAAACCAATTGTTGCTTTATTTGTATAATTAAGTTGTTATGGAGTTAAAATATCTAGGAAGGAGGTCCTCAAAATTCAGGTTAACCTAGTTTGTGGACCAATAATGTCATATCTTGATAACTGTCTTTATATCAATAAAAACTTTTTTATTAAAACTTTATTATTATACACTTTATTTCTTTTTAATCTTAAATCTAAGTTTTTTACAATATTTCTATAAAAACAAAATATTATAAAAAACCTAAACCTAGAGTGCCGCCGGCAGCGGGGCAGGGCCCAAGCTACCGGTGGTTAGGGCTGCAGAGTGAGGAACCTCCTGACAATACGTGCCGTGTCAAGGAGCACTACCTTCTGCATCCGACCCTTGATCCAACCATCTAGCGAGAGCCTCTTGAGATGTTGGTCGAGGCTCTTCGCTACAAGGCCGTTCGCCGAAACAACTATCGGTACAATGATCGTTGAATCAACATTCCACATGTTGATTCAACATATTATTATTATTAATTGTTATGAGCCGACGTTATGCTTACCATCAGACAAACAACCAGCCCTTCTAGTTATCAAATAGTTAAAAAAAGTAGTTACTGTCTGTGGGACGTACACACCCAGACGGACAATCGCAGAAGAGTTAGTCTTTTATGTACGAATCGTATTTTACAAGCGCATCGGCTTACTTTGCCTTACTCTATTATCTATTCTGTGGCTTAAGTACCTAACGCGGTTCAACCTCAGTATTTCAATTACTCCTCTCTACGACTTTATTAACGTTGACAATTCAGAACAATTCCAATTGAATAATAGTAGATACATGAATATATTAGAAACTGGTTATTTATGAATGAACTGTTTTAACATAAAGCTGAATAGGCAAAAGCGGCCCTTCTGTTGAACTTGAGTGAGTTAATTTATTCTATAGCTGTATAACTGTATTGACCTGAGAATGGTTAATGTGTAAGTACATACAACTTTAATATGCTTCATTATTAGTTCTATCTTACTATATACATGGTGCTAGATATGATCCCATGGCAACCAGACATATGTGTGTCTAGGAGATGTTTGTCCTCTAGGTTCGATTTGCCTGCTTGCAAAACGTTTTGAAAGAGTTCCTTGAATAACAAATATATAAATTGGGTAAGTGAGTTTAAGTAGTTTTTAGGAAGCTTGAAAGCTCCAAGCAAGTCTGAAAGCAATTTCCGCTGAAGGGAGGTTTCTGGGAGTACTGATGATTGATTTTAACAATATTCTGAGTTTAATATTTATCTAGTTATTAGAATGTAATTTAATTATGTAAGTTATTCTAATTGAATAATAACAATAATTCTATTTAACTAATTAAAGATCCAAATATTTAATTAAAAACCCGGTAAACCAGCACCTAGAATACTGAGAAGATATCAGGTATGTCCTGTGCCGTCTCACACCAGAAGCCACACACCAGAAGGTCATTACTTCGGGACTTTTCCAGCGTCACGCATCAAGCCACTCAGTTCAAGAGTGGCCGTCACCATGGCACCATGGCACTTTTAGGAGTTAAACAGTGTTTAACACAGGTTTAAAGTGTGTTTAATTTTTTTGTGGTCGTTAGTCTCATTTTTTTACTGCAGGTTTTCCCAATAGCGAACTTTTTAGAAAAGCATTCCTTTGTTACACAACAAAAAGTGCAAGAAATCAAATCGGAATGTACATTCAATCCTTCAAACTACCCAGCTAAAGCATTCAACAATGCCGTCTTCAAATAATAAGGAAGCCTGCACGCGAAACAATCGCGCCGGCAGGTAAGGGCGATTTCACGCGCTGCTTCCTCATAATGGCAGGTCTCGGAACGTATTAGGAATTAGTCACAGTGAGCGACAAAGCTGAAGATGCGAATCTCTATTATCGTAGGTACTTAGGGTTCTCGAGGCCAAAAATAACTCATTTTTAACCGTCTTCCAAAAAAGGAGGAGGTTCTCAATTCGATGGTATTTTTTTTATGTTTGTTACCTCAGATTTCCGCCGTTTTTAAACCGATTTGGATTTTTTTTTTAAATTATTAATACTTTCAGATGGGTCCTGTAGAAAATTCTTATTTTTCTTGTCTTTTTAAACTTTCAAAGTTAACAATTGTCGACCTCGTCTGTGTATAACGAAGAATTTATCGATGATCGTGAATGCGTTATACCTAAATTACAGCTGAATCTCAAGTGTAGCTGCTAGGATTCACTGAGAGGTATTTGGTTACACATTTTCAGACCAGCTCTTCTCGTAATCAAATAGTATAAAAATTTTTGTTAAGTATATCTTTTTTAATTCCCGGTAGGTGCATGACGATGTGGTGACTGGTTTTTTGTGAATGGTGGTAACTAGCCAAGCAAGCCTTACAAAATGCCCTACCACCATGCTAAGATCAGGTGAAATAGTCATCAAAGGCTTACCTTAAAAAACACTTACTCTCAAAACGTTACTACGTATACCTACGCACCTATATTTTCGTTTACCCACAAAAGCAAGCACGAAATCAATTACGGATTTGCACAACCTACTCTCGTAACTCTAGTGAAGTTGTAACACCTTCGAGTTTAAACACAATGGTACCTCCCACCGCTTCCGCGAATTCAGACAGGAAATAAGGCACTCACTCGTTTTGATACAAAATACTTGAACTAATCGGAAATACATTTCACGTGTGGAAGGTGCTTGGTGACTGATTTTGGCACAGTAAGCACAAAATTTGTTACATGCGAACCGTTTACGAGTACATTGCTAACTAACTAAAACTTTCAAAGAAACACAAAATTAAAAAGGAACTTTTAACTGCTAATAGGAACTAGTCGAACTATAAAATCATAATCACAAAATACAAACAACTTTCAAACTTATTCCCAAAACGTTAAGAAACAAAATGCTTTAAAGAAATGCTATAAAGAATACTCACACTACCATGCGAAATGTAATAAACGGTGTTATGCAGAATGCCCAGTTATCACATGAAAGGAAAACAAGAATGTAGTTGAAAGGTGGTTGTTAAATCGGGGTTTTGTGGATTGCAACGGTAGATGGTACTGAGAGAATACGGTTATGTGAGACAGCCTGGTGACTACTCTGATATCTTTTTTACCTTCTCTACCTTCTCTCTTTCGTCTTTCTGGTGCCTTTTTTATACTATTCGATAACGTGACGAGCTAGTCCCTAGACGGGCCGGTTGCCTGATGGTAAGCATAACGCCGGCCCATAACAATAGGGATGTTGACTGATTTTGGGAAAGTGTTTAAAACGATGCGTATGGGCCTAATATAACCCAAAATATTTAAATTTACTTTTTAAAACAACTAATATTTTAATTATCATGTATTTAAAATGCCGTTTTAAATTTTGCTCCAAAACGGCAGTGACGTCACGTGTTCAATTACCACAGAGTAATTTTCTATAACACTGTAAAGTGACAAGCAAAGAGAATATAACCACTACTACCTAGTCTGTGCTACGTTTAGTGACAAGTTGATTCGATGCTTTCTCCGTATGTATTGTTATGTATTAAAATATAAGTTCTAAGTTTTTTGAACTTATTGATTTATATATATGCTTTGGTTAATTAATACACTTTGGATCTTAGAACCTACGATTACTGTTATATATTCATTGTTGGTTATAAAAATAATGATTTTTGGTATAATAAGTAGGTACTTACACGGAGGTCTTCACATTTCTAAATTCAGCAGAGCAGAAATTATCGTTTGTCGAGAAGAAATTGGCCACCGTAAAACAATCAATTCTCGGCAAATTGGAATTATTTGCCTTTATGAAGCCACTTTCCATCATGGGAGAATATTCAAGAGTCGAAATAAATTTAGAAAAATAGGCGCGGAATTCACAGCACAGATAAATAATCACAGAAATCACTCTAAAATACTAAGCAGTTAAGCGCAACGAGCTATATACTCATTGGAGTTTTGGCGGGAATGCGAAAATGTGCTGTTGTTGATTTTGTATTATTTACTAAAACCTTTGTTTTATAGAGTGTTAATGTGTAATAATAGTGGATTATTAACCATTAAGTGTTCATAAAGTTGCATGAGTGAAAGGCAAATAGTACAAAGACGAAAAACGTGTATTTTCGTATTCTATCCAAAACTCCATAGAAGCTTCAGTAAACTATCCACCAATTTACTGAAGCGTCACTTCGACTCGACCGCGCCTAGACCACAGATATGTAATATAGGCCTAGACTAAACTTTAACGTGACTTTGACGACTTTCATGCACCAAAACTAGAGATTTATTATATATTATTACTTATATAACTTGACACTAGTTAAATGCGCAAATCACGTGGAGCCAAAAACAAAACAAAAAAAAATATATACACATCCGATTGAAACAGTGACGTCACGGGCGTTTTAGGTCACGTGACTTCGGATTGATGTGATTACATTTTGATTATTTAATTTAAATTAAATTCCTTAAAAATAAACAAAAATATTGTGTTTAATAGGATTTCTGTCACAAAAACTACCGTTTCGTGGCAAAATTATATTTTTATTTGAATACAGTCAACAACCCAATTGTAGTGCCACTTAGACCTTTGAAACACAAAGACCTCCGCAGCATTGTAGTGCGCCCTGATACATTTGGTATTAAGTCTCATAAGCCCAGTAATTTCACTGGCTACTTTGGTCATCAACCTCTGTACCCGCAGCTTTACTAATAAACACTGTAGAATGGTTGAATAGTCACACAATGTTTTGTCTCTTTCGATCCAGTTTAAAAATGTCAAAGAACAACAAAGATAATTGCATAACTATACCACGGTTATACACTATTTATTAGTAAGACCTTTAAATACGAACTCTAACATAACTCGACTCAGCATCCCGCCTTAGTCGAGAATAACCAGATGGTAACGCTGCTTCAGGCTGAAGAAAAGTTTCGTTCGCTTCAAAGTTCAAGTTATCAGCATACCTACAGCGCCCATTGCACATGGTCGTGTTTTCTGTCAAAATAACCATAGTTTTGCAACAACCGCGGATTACCAAGCATTACACACTCATTTTGAAAATTATCACTAGAAACGGGATATATCCATGTATATTATTTAGTTTCCATGTATTGTGTTTATTAGTAACCATGTATATTATTTAGTTAATAATATACATGGTAAATATCCCGTTTCTAGTGATAATTTTCAAAGTGTTGATGACCATGACAGTTTAAAAACCTATATTACACACTCAAGCGCGGCTTGAAATAAATCGATCTATCAAAAATTCATGAAACAGACAAGTACAGCTATAGGGCTGTCTGTTTCACTCCATTGATGCTCTGCCTGGGCTCAAAGCAACGACTGCTCCACTTTACACTACATATATGTCATACAATATTAATAAATATAAAAAATACCCACCACGCGTGTTTACCACGGCTTTTGCACTGAACACGCAGTGGTTGAGTAACTATTTTTTTTAGCAGCGGTCATTGAAGCTGCTTCCATGCATCTCCCTCGAGCACTACACACTACACCTACAATTATATGCGTCAAGCGGTGATCGTGGTTTTTCCATGGTTGGCTCGTGGTCTGTGATTGATGCATATCAATCCTACATTACCGTCTAATTGCTGCTTATGATTTTCAAAGGGCACATTATGGGGCGTGCACACTGCATGATTTCGTCACCGGACGAGTCAACAATCGCCTTCCTGCGCGATAGTGGTATTTAGGCTAATTACCTGCAAACTGTAACGGCTGCTAAGTTTACATTGTTTTACTGCCTGACAGCTCGTTATAATGTTAGTTTTAGATGTGGATGTGCAATATTCTAGTGGGAAATGTGGCGTGTGTAAACTGACACTTAAGAGTTTAAATAAATGTTTCTTTGGTATACCACTTTTAATGGTTATTATCACTGTCAAACGCTAACCTATGTCGTTTAGAAATCATTACTGTATTAGAAGATTTACTATAGTACTTGATGTACAATTTATTACCAACCACTTTTTAATTTACCTATCTAGTTTTAAAAACTGTGTTGTACTTAAACTTGTATCTATTATAAACTTCTATATGTTTCAACCATCAACAAACTCCAAGTACGGATGATGTACTGATTCGATGTACAATCACGCACAGAACGCAATTCGTCAAAATCCCCGTGCGTTTAGCATTCGTCACGGTGGCTATGACTCACCGCGCAGGGGTGTCGCGCATCGATTATTCATGATACGCGTTTTATTGCTAATGAATTTTGTATACGATGCACCTTTATATTTGGTCATATATTTTTGTTAAAGTAATTTAAATAACTATAAATAATACATTAAACTGGTGATGTTTAGTGATAATTGCTTTTTTTCTTCAAGTAATATATCAACAAGAAATGTTATTATAACATTTTTGATCTGATTTCCCTGATCTTAATTAACAATGCGGTTGTGGTAAATACATTAAATCTAGAATTTGGGCTGTTGTCTAAACACCCTGACGCTTGGTCACCCATTTTTACTTTGAAGATGGTAGCTAGCCAGGTGACCACTAAAAAAGCCTCAAATGTGTCAGAAAACTAAAGTTCATTTTAGCTTGCGAATCTCTGACCTATAGATTGGCGGTTGAATTTACTGTCATTGAACCATCATCGTTTATTAAATTATAAGGCATATATTTTTCTTTCATTGATGTTTTCAGTGTTTGAAGCGATTCAACTAAATTGAATACTATGTTTATCACATTGTGACATCATGGCGCTGAGATATGTTTATGAACGCGAACGAAATGTAGTCGCGTGGGAAATGGGAGAAGCGTTTAATAATGAATGATACTAATTCTCAAAACAATGACACAGTAGTCATCGTGTCCCACGGCCGTGGTATATAGGTAGAGGACCAGTACTTTAAATGAAGTTACGATTTTTTACTTAATAAGGACTTTCCTTCATTTTTATAGTAATAATATTCCGATCAAAGTTTTTCTCAAATCGCTTGTCTAATCCGGGTCTCGAATCCATAGGATTAATAGGTTTTTATTAATAAACAGGGTTATACCGTGTTACACCACAGAATTCGAGGACATGTGACTTCCACCAAGCCGTACTGGGCCCGCGTGGTGGATTATGGCTCATACCTCTCTCTCTGAGAGAAGGCCGTTTTCACAGCGGTAGGAACGTAAGAGCCTGGTAATGAATAGTATACACATAAATTTACCAGGTGGTATGAATAACTCGTCTGCGAGTTTCAGTTTGGGTGTACCACCACTTTTCTCGTGTAGTCTGCCGCCAAACAGTAATGTGCAAGCATTCCTGTGTTCCGGTTTGATGAGAAAAGTAGTCAGTAAATTACTGGGTGTATGAGACTTATTACCTACTGTCTTAGGGTGATGAGCGCACTGCAGTGCCGCGCATGCCTTTGTATTTGAAAGTTCTGATTGACACTGAAGTTGTTATGACCTAGGGCTAGACTTACCATCAGGCAAACGAACCCGCTAGTGTCGTATAAAAAAGTATTAACATGGCCGTAAGGCAGGCCTCACACCTAATTAATGATTGATGGATAGGCATCAACCGCGGGCCACGAGAAACCCATGGACAAACCACGATCCCCGCTTGACGCATATCGCATCGTCTATTGTGGTTGTGCGGCTTGATGGAAATCTAGTCCGAGCACGCCACGCGCTTCTAGCTATGATTCTACGACCTCTATTCAAAAAATTGTTTCACAACCACTGCGTGCGCAAAAGCGGTGGTGCGCAAGTGATGTAGGTATCGTAAAGCGGGGCAGTCATCGCTTTGAGCCCAGGCAGGGCTTCGATACAGCACTATCAGGCCGTATTACCGTTCTTGTCTATTTCGTGGTTTTTGATGGCTTTGCATCAAGCTGCGCTTGCGCATGTATTATCTCGTTATCCGCGCTTGATGCAAAAGCATGGTTATTTTCACCGCCGAACGCATACTTGCATAAGCGTCTACGGTATGCATTGAATGAATCTAGCGGCATTTCAGAGGCATATTATATCATCGCTGCTCAGTTTATAATACAATTACACTCGGAGCACAGAGTGTTGCCACGGCAATAAAGTGGGAAACCAATAAACACTTTATGGGGAAAAAGTAAAATAGTCATGAAAACGACTTTTATGGTTTAATAAAACGCAACAATATTAGCAGTTAACTTCGCGGCTAGTAGACAATGGGATACAATGAAAATGCGGTTAAAGTTAAACACATATTGCGAAAAATTATGTGAAAATATCTGAAACTGCCTTTTTGTACTGAAAAAATCAAATATTAAATGTGTGTTTATTGGTTTATTTTTCTTTTACATAGCAACAGATCAATACAATTTTTTGCCAAGAGAGGTATAATTATAGGGTTTATATTTGTGAAAATGCACGATTCCTCGATTATTCTATTGCCCGACCTGGAAAACTCTTAAAGATAATGCTACTTAGCATTAAAATGTCATTCCATGTACACTATTTTACGCTAAATAAAATAAATAAGTGTTACAAGATAACATAAACGAATATTTCTTGTTCATTATTGAATGCTAACTAAAAAAAAGATTTTTCATGGTATTTAACTTGACTAGAATAATTATGCTGGCTTGGAGATTTCATCCACATGGCACCTCCATGTGGATGAAATCAGGGACTGCGTCAAGTACCTAACAAATTTTTATCGTAAAACAGACAAAATTATAAATATTGCGTAATGTAGGAAACGCCAGCATAATTATTATTCTAGTCAAGTTAAATACCATGAAAAAACGTTTTTTTAGTTAGCAATCAATAATTAACAAGAAATATTCGTTTATGTTATCTTGTAACACTTATTTATTATATTTAGCGTAAAATAGTGTACATGGAATGACATTTTAATGCTAAGTAGCATTATCTATATGAGTTTTCCAGGTCGGGCAATAGAATAATTAGGGTGCGAGGCTATTAGTACAAAGTGGTATGTAACAGATAACAAAATAATATTATAGATATATGTACAATTGTACAATACACATAAGATACTAATATATATAAATATACATATAGTTGTAGTCAGATAATTATTAAGAATACCTAATACCAAAGTTGCGTATGAGTTACCTATCACGAATCAGCAGCACAAGTAAAGACAAGTACCGATCTTTTCAAATAAATAAAATTGACAGTACGAATGTTAAAAATTCAAATTAGGTAGAGATAGATAGTTCTTGATTTTTTCGAAAATGAAACGAAGCCGAATCTACTTTCTTCAGTGTCAAGTGAATATTCGCATCTCACAATTCGAAGACTGGTTTAGGTATATGGAACGAAGACTATTTTAACATACATTTATACTTAAATGGTTTATCATCGTTCGCCACGGTTTTCACTCGAAAATCACTTCGCGAAATTAGTTATTCGGTCAATTCATTAAAAATAGAACGCTATTGTGTAGGAAATGCACTCGATAACAGATTACAAGTAAAATTTGTCGTCATTGCAAAATTTGTTTCGAAGATTAGTTTTCTTTCTCAGGAAAAAGGTTATGTTTCGTTTTCGACAAAAATCAACAACGTCATACCTATTTCTAAATTCATCTTATCGAACTGTCAATTTATCAATCGATATGGATCGCAAAGTTCCGCACTTGCACCACAGGTAGATGTTATTTCAAATGTTGTTTTATTATATACACTCCCAAATATTTAAATAGTTATACAAACTAAAATTCATGTATACAACTAACTACATTTGTAACTGTTAAGGAGTCGTTAATTATTAAATTTAACACCAGTATTATTTGATTTATAGATTTTAAACACGTTTCGCCTAAAGCTATGTTCAAACGTTACATAAAACAATCATAAGTTCACAATATTATGCACATATGCGGTGATTAACATTAATTATGACAGTATTAACCCATTATCAACTGTCATAATGTAATGTTATTGTTAAAACGATAAAGTGTGGGTTTCGTTGAGACAGTTACAATTTAAGTTTATTGTTTATTACTATTACTTTTACTAAATTTACAGTTATTTAGTTCAGTTAGCGGGATATTTGCTATATTTTATAATATTTGTTGTAACGTTTTGAAATTTCGTTGGCATTTGTAGTGAAAGAGTAAATTATAGAGCAGAAATAATGATTTATTCAGTTCGATACACATTGTATTTTGTCCATTTTTTTAGAATCTCTGTAGAGATAGATAGACAGCTGATAAAAAATTGTTGAAAAATTTAAACACCACAACACAGTTTAATAATGAAACTAACTAACTATAGATATTACAATTGACTTTTTTATCGCTCAAATTAATCTCTTCCAGACAATATTACAAGACAACCTTATGCGGAAATCAATAACATCTACTTATACAAATAAATAAAATTGAAGTGTCTGTTTGTAATATCAAATTAACAGCTTTTTACCAAATGCATATGAAAGTATATACGGTACATATAGCAAAACAACCATTTTTAAAATTTTTGTTTTCCGTCTGTCTGTTTGTTCCGGGTAATCTCCGAAACGGCTGAGTTGATTTTGACGGGACTTTCACTGTCAGATAGCTGATGTTACAATGAGTAACTTAGGCTACTTTTATTTTAGAAAAAGAATTCCAGTTCCGCGCAAACAAATAAAAACCATGAAATCCAACATCCCCGCGCGGGTAAAACCGCGAGCAGCAGCTAGTCTTAAATAATATATTTCAATTATCAAAATTTTCAATAAATATTATATTATTATTAGGTATGTATTATATAACTGTTATTATCAAAATGCATTTTATACGCTGAGTTTTTATACAAAATAATGAATACTATGACAGTAATATTTCATACTATGACTTCACAAATTTAAAGAATACAAAGATACATTTTTTTATTTTGAATAATGGAACCTAAAATATGTATAAACATAGCTTTGAAATTCTTATTACAACTTAATCATTAATGACGTCATAAAACCCAATCAAAATTGTTAGAATTCTTCCAACTTCCATAACCATTAGTCATAGAGACTAGTTTTTTTTTATTTGAACTGTCCCTATAACCAAACATTCGTCATAAAAACCATTTTATAATTTGAACTATTTAATCAAATACAATCGGAACCGGACTGAATGCTGCTCAAACAAATTATGAAATCGGATATTCAGAGTAAAGAGCCATCCATCAAAAATTTTTGACAGATGGAAAAAGCTGTCCTTTGTATAGTTAGAGTTTTGTTTGTGATTGTACAGATCTCGGAGACAGAAAAAATAGTTTGATTTTTATTTGTTTGAAGTTAATATGAAGGAATTTCTCATCGATTTAGTGATAACGATTTTCTATTAGTGGATTCGATTTAAGATGAAACATTTAAAAGAGAAATGCTTACACAAATCCCTACTAATCTCTATTAATAATATTATAAATACGAAAGTGTGTTTGTTGCTTTGTCCTTCTTTCACGCAGTAACGGAGCAACGGATCGACGTCATTTTTGGCATAGATATAGTTTATGGACCCGAAAGTAACAAAGGCTACTTTTTATCCCGGAAAAAATGCACGGTTCCTGTGGGAACGTGGGTGAAAACCGCGGGCAGAAGCTAGTTGGAAAATAAATAAGAATTCGTTTAAAAAAACGGGAACCGACTCCAACGAAAATTTCGAATTTCATCCGCCATTTATCAATCCGTCATAGTATTCTTTGATAAAATTTATTAAAAGACCACCATGACTCATAAAAAAATCTTTTGACAATTGGGAAAGAAAGCGAGTATCATCGCCATAAAAAAGTAACCTGCCCATCGATAAATTCAATTGCCACCTATAATTACACCTCTCATATAAATACAGCCAATTCGTTCAACTGCATCGATTTATTAGGACAACCGAAGACTTGTAATTTTCGCGTGTGTACATAAATTTCAATTTGAGAGAGAGAACCAGACGAAATTATATGTTTAGGGTTCGGCTTTTGATTTAGTAGTCTTTGGGTAATCGGCCAATATTTTGGCGCCTTAAGAGCCAAGTGTCTTATAAGTACAGTCAGGTGGTATATGAAGTATCCCTGATAGATGTGTCTAAATGAAAATCTAAACTAAATCCAACCTCGGCGAGGGCCCTGTAGCTTCTGCTACTCTTGCTATGTGGCTAATCATTATGGTAGGGCTTGTAATCCCGGCTAAAATCTCCCATACTTGGAGAGTTCAAACAAGTGAAACTGTCTCAGTTCGGCCTTAGTAGTAGTAGTTCGACATACGCCGCCTATATCCGGTCAGTCCATACGGTCAGGAGGATCTAGTTGAGTTCAGTCCATCCTTCTGCGATCACCAAGATGCCTGCAAAGCGAGGTGTATTATTGCTAATACCCATTTCATGGTCAATGTTCAGCTGTCGATTTTTTTCAGCCGATGAAGACTGCGCGGTATATCCCATGTAGAGTTCATCAGCTAGATGAATTATTAGGGCCAAGTGCCTTCTATCTTCCACAGTTCGGTGACCCAGCAACCAATAGCACGTTCGATTAAAACATATATCTTCAGTTTTGTTGGAATGTAGGTTATTTAAGTTCATCATCAGATAGAAGACGTCTACTGCTAGTCCTCCCCCCTAATATGGAGAGGGTTAGCCATAATACATTAAGCTTGGCAGGCATCTTGATGTTGGCAGTAGATTATGATGATGATGACCTAAGAGAACGCCCCATCCCATTCCTTGAATTATTTTAATGTCCGCTAAAAAGGAACAATCACTTTCTTACATATTACATTTGGATACATTTATTTTTCCGACATACACAAGTCTTAATGCAGCTGACTGTAGTTAAATATGATAGCCGATTAAATTTATTATTAAATCGGACCTTCTGTTATTGGAAATTTATTAGAGTTTAAAAGCTAAATTAAAATTTTTAAAATATTTCTTAATATGTCCACGATTGCACGACTTTGTAGAAAGACAAGTTTGCTTTAGTAAATAATCGATAAAAGCGTTTACCCTACTGCTTTTCATATAAACTTTTAATTCATTAATCTCCAAAATGAGTGAACCTACTTTAAATTGTTTTGTTAGTGGGAGGACTAACTCTTCTGCGAGTGTCCGTCTGGGTTGTTACCACCGCTTTGCTCGTGAAGTCTGCCGCCAAGCAGAAGTGTGCAAGCATTACTGTGTTCCGGTTTGATGAGCAGAGTATCCAGTGAAATTACTGGGCTTATGAGACTTAATACCTAATGTCTCAGGGTAACGAGCGCACAGCAGTGCCGCGCAGGCCTTTGTGTTTCAAAGTTCTGGGTGGCACTGCAAATGTTATGAGCCGGTGTTGTGCTTACCATCAGGCAAACGACCAGCTCGTCTCGTAACCAAATAACATAAAAAATAAGATACATAGGTCTTAAAAGAGAACATTTCAAAATGTCTAAATGAATTAAAAAAAATTGTAATATTCTGTTTGTATGGAAAACTTCAAATTGCTCTAGTTTAGTGTTGGTTAAATTTTTTTTAAATTATGAACTGTAATTTTTTTTATAACTAACCGTGGAGTACCGCTGCGAGGCAAAGGAACACCATAGTTGCAAACTCTCCTGCATTCTTACAAACCCTCCTTCATCCTTCTAACAATCTCGGCCTCTACTCGAGATCGACTCTGCTCCGGTTAGATTTTACAGCCAAATTAAAAAGCATTTTATGACGTCATAAAACCGATGGCACCTTATTGAGGTGGTAAGCATGCTTTATGGTTAAGGAATGGACGTCGTAATAAGTGTTATTACTATCATAATACGGGGTGTAATAATGGATAGGTGTGCCGTCTGGGAATAAAATTTTGATTAAAGCATTTAATTTCTTATCTCATTTTATAATGTTTTGTCTACCTAAAAATATATAAGATACACTTTTCCATTCTACTGTAACTTTTTAATTGATGAGTTGGTACAGAGGCATCTGATAATGACGCAAAAGTTATGTTTTTTTGATTCTCGAAAGGAATAAAAAAATGGCCTTAAAATAATGTCACTTTTCTACTTCAATATAGGTACATTGTGGGTAATTTTGGTCATATTTATTTTATTTTACGTCTTACTTAAACGACTTTTTTAATTTTGGTTGAAATTAATAATAATTAAACGAATTTTGAATATTAAAGTAATGTATAAATACATTGATATTTTGATAGATTAATAATTATTAAAACTTGCTTATTTAATCACATTAAAAGATAATGTGAAGAATGAAACTGCATAAAGGTTTTTGTTCTTATTTCAATTTACAGAGCCTAATTATAATCATCTCAACCATTATCCACCAGGTGGTAAAACTAACTCCTCTACGAGTGTCCGTCTGGGTCATTACCATAGCTTTGTTCGTGTAGTCTACCACCAAGCAGTAATGTGCAACAATTAATGTGTTCCGGTTTGATGAGGAAAGTGTTGTCAAATAGTATAACTAAAATTATAAGGGGTCCCATAAAGTAAATGAAGTGTTCCAATATCTTAAGAGAACCGCTGTTAAGACGTCAAGGAGAATCTCTCTCTTTGCAATGCTCAACTAATATCAGCCGCTCACTTCACTGTTCTCAATGTATTTAAATCACCCAGTATGCTCATCACTTTCTCGATACCTCATCCATTCCTTCGTCATTAGCCACGTAAACCCACACCAGCATTGGATCATAAAACGTCTCCTATTATAGAGGGCGCTATCCAATTTATTTTTTCCCCACTGCAGGTTGCATTAGAGAACTCGTAAAGTTACGATGTCTGGGTCCTGTGTCCATAAGTTATTTGGGGTGTGGGAATGTGTTTTCAAATTTTAGATTGGCTAAGATGTTGTTCCTCTCCATGTACGGTTGTCTGGAATAAGTTACTTAAAGCAATAAGATCACCAATTGCATTACTATTTTTTTTTGTTTTAGTTTTACAATGTATTATGTAATGTGATGTTTCAATAAAGATTTATATATCTACCTAAGTCCGTACTAGTCTAAAAGAACACGTTCGTGCATGGGTTTAATTACGTGAGCGCAACATTAGCTAGATTTATCAATTCGACAAATTTATCCATCGAACCCAATCTCAAATCATGTTGGTTTCATTCGCGCAGCAACGGAGCAACGGATTGACGTGAATTTTTGAATACATATATAGTTTACGGACCGGAGGCTACTTTTTGGCCAGCACGTGGATAAAGCGGGCAAAACTAAAATTAAGGCGCGGCTAAAGCAAAACGTACGAAAAAGTCCTGTTTTCCGTCGCTCAAATCTCGCTTTTCATAGATATGTCAAGTAATAAAAATATATTAGTATAGCCAAGTGTTTATAGAAATAAAGAAATAGTAAAATATTTTATAGAAATGGCCCAGAATCTTGTAAAAAAAACGCAAAGAAAAATCGCCGAAAACTTTATTTAATTAAAAACAAACGCATCGCCATTTTCAACCTTATTTCAATACAAAAGAATTATACCTAAAGAAGGGACTTAAATATTTTAAATAAAATATTTGTAAAAAAAACTGTATTTATTATCTCGGTAACATTTGCCTATGGAGTATACTAACCCCCTGTTCCAAAGACCCAAGTAGAAATTTCTTCAATAATTTAGCCAAAATAATGGAGGTTCATATCTCACTAGCACAAATTGGTCACGGTGTCTGGTTTACTATGAGGTTTTTTGCTGTATTTTTGAGTTAGGAAGAGGGGTTGCACCCGTATTATAATTTGAGCACCTTTTCAATTAAAGTTATCTGAGGTATATGGGCTGAGGGATAATTAAAATATACTTAATTTACAAGCCTAGTCTAAGTGACTATTATTAAAATCTAAAATTTATATAACCAGAGACGTTATTTATACCTTTTGTCCACTCTTGATACAATTCACAACCACCATCCATTTATTCTATACTGTACATACTCTCGTGTGAAAATAAAACCTAGGCAGAATGGAAAAAGATTTTCTTCTGAAGATCGTGTTTTAACACGCTTAATTAGCTTCACTTATATTGGAAATCAATTTTAACCAACTTCTAACAGTCGTATCGAAATGAAACATTGTCCCTATGTATAATATGTAGTTTCGATGACAATACAATAATTTGATATCAATGGAGATCTGATGATGGAGCCAGGAGGTGGATAGTGGAACACTTCAGTGGCTACAAGGTAAGCCCCGCCCTTTGATTCCTTTAGATGAGTTTAATAGATTACACTGTCGTATCGGAATCTGGTAATAAAACGAAGAGATAGATGTGTTACCTTTTTTAGTTTTTAAACTACGTAATAGTTTCGTTTTACAATGTCATCGAACGGAACAGAAGTGTACAGCTCTAAAAAAAAGTGTACAGCCCTAAAAATGTGACACAATATAACTTATATTGTATTGTTTTTTTATGTTATATGGTAACGAGACGAGCTGGTCGTTTGCCTGATGGTAAGCATAACGCCGGCCCATAACAATTGCAGTGCCACCCAGAACTTTGAAACACAAAGGCCTGCGCGGCACTGCAGTGCGCTCGTTACCCTGAGACATTAGCTATTAAGTCTCATAAGCCCAGTAATTTCACTGGATACTCTGCTCATCAAACCGGAACACACTAATGCTTGAACATTACTGCTTGGCGGCAGACTTCACGAGCACACCATGAGCATTTAAATGCATTTATAAACACTATAAATACTTTTACATTGTTACTGCTTTTAAGGCGCTCAGCACACGAAGCAACTATCAACTTTTTACAAGATTTCATGAATGGTTGCCAATTGATGCATCAGTTTACGTGTGCAGCAATTTTAAATAAACTTTACTATTTTAAAGGTGAAGTTGCTCTACGCGTTACGGTTGCCGGTTGCGGAAACCAGCAACATTATACAACTGGTACAAAGGCAGTTGCTAGTTGCGACAATTTGCAATTGATTTTGTTACTTTGTTACTGATTGCAACAACCGAAAGCAATTGCGATCACTGAATCACGCAACTAGAGTTGCTACGTGTGCGCAGTTGGTCAAAATTCTATGAAAATCGTAAAAATAGGTAGTTTAGAGTTGCCGGTTGCTGCAACTGAAAACACGAAGCTGCTACGTGTGCTGAGCGTCAAGGAACTAAGTTAGAAAAACTCACAGAGTTCAGCCTATATTATAGAATTACTCCATGATGTCATGAAATACAGAACGTTTGAAAACGGATGTAAAAGAAACGTGCCAATTTTATTCACAAATCAAGCTTTATGTACCTCTTATTTCTGTTCATAAAATATCATGACAACCTATATCTGCGTCTCATTTATAAGATTCCTTACTCTTAAGTTATAAAAATGTGTATCTCTCCTCTCGCATTTCCCGAAACCGGTAATTTTACCCGATCTGATCACCCCTTGGTACTGTAAAATAAAATTGCTCGTAAAACATCCCCTAACCATAACTTCACCCCAAAGCATGGGACTTATGTCTCGAGTCTATGGTAACACCATCAATGGTTTATTAGATGGGGAGAGCAGACGTGCTGGCAGCCCCGAGATTGAGAGTGCACTCGAGGTTTCCTTTTGACAGTGTGTCATTTTTTAAACCAGCTAGCTATATAATCCTACTAATATTATAAATGCGAAAGTCTGTTTGTTGGTTTGTTGATTTGTTGGTTTGTCCTTCTTACAAGCAATAACGGAAAAACGGATTGCCGTGATTTTTGGCATAGATATAGTTTAGGGACCGGAGAATAACATAGGCTACTTTTTATCGCGGAAACATGCACGGTTCTTGTGGGAACGCGGTTCAAAACCGCGGGCCGAAGCTAGTAACGTATAATAATATTGCTACTATATCTGACACTTAGAGCACGCCCCCTGGCCCACGCTATAACCCTGACAGAATCTAAACTTATAACCTTAATTGCATGGACATGCATAGCTACACAATACAAATATCCAAGATCCGAAAAACTGTATGTTAAAAAAAGCTGCCCTGGCCGGAAATCAAACCTATGTATCAAAAAGATCGGTACTTGCACTACAGTCTCAACTAAAAGGTAAAGCTCGGCTCAAATACTCCCACGGCCTCGCAACCACCTCGTAATTACCAACAGATCGCGCCAATAACTCAAAACTGAACACGACCAGTGAATTTAACTCCAAAACCACGCCTTTGAGCAATTGAGCATGTGATTGACAGTACCAACAGCTAAAAAGGTACTTCATTATCTTTAACTGTTAACATCCAGTTTGAACTAATAACCATGGGACTATTATGTGAGCTGCTCAACTGGATGTGATTAATTTCTACTTGTAATACTTTTTATTTTTCAAATTTCCCTACCACTATAAAAAATATTAAAATATATTTATCTATACAAATAAATAAAATTGAAGTGTCGGTTTGTAATATCAAAATAACAGCTTTTTACTCAATGCATATGAAAGTATAATATACGGTAGTTATACCAAAAATACACATTTTTTTGTCTGTCTGTCTGTTTGTTCTGGCTAATCTCCGAAAGGGCTGGGACCTGGATTTTGACGGGAGTTTCTCTGGCAGATATCTGATGTTATAACGAGTAACTTAGGCGACATTTATTGCGTGGGTGAAGCCGCGGGGCACAGCTACTATTCCAATATCAAAATATATTTTAGCATTTAGACAAAAAAAAATTTATAGCCTTTTCAGAACAAAAAAAATGGTCGCAAATACAAACATAAAATAAAATCGTCATTTAATAAATTTTTTTGCGGAAACAAGCATATTTGCAAAACTTTAATTTTTTTTTTACCTGTTTGAAATTGCGCTTGGCCGGGTCTTAAACTTCGTTAAAGTAACTTTATCTATCATTCTATCAATCCAATTTGAACTTAATACCTATGGAATAATGCTAAAATTCGAAAACGTGGCGAAAGTTGTATATTATCCTGTTCTGTAGTTGTCCATTTTGCCCGTAATGACAGTCTTAAGGCAAAATAAGTACTTAAAAGCAATTTAAGTATTGGAAACGTCAAGACGTCAACGCGATTCGTTAAGTATTGACAGATAAGTTTATTAGGCCGTAAAGGTCTTAAAATACGAACTGATGATTAAGTTTAAAAGCTCTGTGTACCTCTTGCGAGGGCTTTAATTTTGTTTTCTTATTTTACTGTATAGGTCGTTAGTGGTAGGACTAACTCTTCTGCGAGTGTCCGTCTGGGTTGTTACCACCGCTTTGCTCGTGAAGTCTGCCGCCAAGCAGTAGTGTGCAAGCATCACTGTGGTTTGATGAGCAGAGTAGCCAGTGAAATTACTGGGCTTATGAGACTTAATACCTAGTGTCTCAGGGTAATGAGCGTACTGCATTGCCGCGCAGGCCTTTGTGTTTCAAAGTTCTGGGTGGCACTGCAGTTGTTATTATGGGCCGGCGTTATGCTTAGCATCAGGCAAACGACTAGCTCGTCTCGTTACCAAATAACATAGAAAAAAGGTTAGCTTTCAGTCAATAAAAGTTGAAGATATCCACCCTAACGAACACTCGCAGAAGAATCAGTCCTAACACCTGTTAAGTACATTCACCATGGCTGTCAAGCAATCTTCATCAGCTTCACAATGTCACTTTCATAATCCCCATTCCAGTCTACATCCGAACATTCCAAACTGCATAAATCAATGTTATCATAATCAAAACCAGTCGACTTCCAACTTCCAATTAGTGAATATCTGAATCTGTCGAATTATGCACCGGTGTCGATAACCATTTGTCTGATCACTGTCGGAAATTAGAAGCGACACAGTCTAATTACAAACCAGAAAGGTTTTTTTCACCAATTAATACGGCCTTCTGCGAGTTTCCATCTGGGCAAACCAACATTTTTCTCGTCTGCCATCAAGCAGTAGCGTGTATGCATTAGCTACTGCGTTTTGTTTTTCTGTGTTTCATGAGCATTGCCAGTTAATACTATGCATGATGTACCTGATACCTGATGTCTCGACGTAACGAGCGCACTGCAGTGCCGGCAGACCTTTGTGCTTTTAAATTCTCGGTTGCAATGCAATTGTTTTGAGCAGGAGTACACTCACCATCAAGCTAAACGCCTGCTCGTCTTATTACCTAGTAGTATACAAAAAAGCATATAAAAAGTCTTTAGTTCTGTGGTCTCTCAATTTGGTCCAAGTTTGCGTCAAGCACCAATGAAATATTGGTGCGGGTTTGCTATCTATTACCAGTAGACTTACTGGTATATTAAGTCTGTTGTACATATTGCAATTGCATAAATTAGCTGGAATCAAGTAAACTTCTTGTTCAATATAAATAAGTAGGTTTCAACCAATTGCTATATGATTCACCATGTCGTAAGAGCAAAAGAAATTCAAGCTGAGTTGAATCTATTGAGGAATAATGTCTTGACAGTCTTTTGGTTTTTTTTAGACTAATATTATTCAATAATCATGCCAGCCCATAACAATTGTATTGCAATTATTGCAGTACACTCGGAATTTTGAAGCATTTAGGGTAACTAGCGCACTAGTTACCATAAGAAGCCCAGAAATTTCATTGACTACTCGTTATTTGGTCATCAAACCGGAACACAGTAATGCTTGTACAACGTTTTTATTTTTCAAGCGTTAATGCCTGAACAGTAATTAGGTTTGCCATTGATCTTAGTATGTTTGTTAATGTATTTCGAATCCTACAAACAGATTTACCTTTCGGTGAAACCAACTCATGGATCCTTTCGACGACAGTCGCGGTCCATATAGGTACTCCGAAGCTTTCATCCAATCTCGGTAGAAGGCGTCAAGGTCGTCCTTCCACCGCTTCCTAGGACCACCTCAACGTCTTTGTCCGTCGCTAGGGACCCAATTTATGACAATGGGTTCCCATCTCTCTGGGGGCAACCTGCAGATGTGACCCACCTAGTTTCTCTTGAGTCTAGCAGATTTTTTTCCCTTCGCGCCGTGGTGTTTCTGACGCGATCCTGTTGACACCGAGAATGCTGCGTTCCATTGCTCTTCAGATGCTTTAAAGCTAAAAGTTATGATAACATAGAATTGCCATTATGTCTGACACGAGAAGGAAGAATTGGTTACATTGTTTTGGGGCTTTTATTGTGCACATCTTTGTGAAAATTACTGTGACGTCATTTATTACACAACTGCACAAAAAAGGAGTGTAATGTTTTAATTTATTAGGGTTCATGTATGTATGTGAGATTCTTTATTCCATCATAACTTTTACATGTCTGAACAGATTTGGATGTATAGGGTATCGTTAGAATCCTTACATCATTCCGAGTGACATTGGCTATGGCAGTGTGTTTTTTAAGGAAGTAACTTTGGTTACAATGACTTGTATTACATGTATCTTTATTATTGCACACAACTGCGGCACTGGTATACTGAGGCGCCGCTTAGGTATTTATAAGTCTTTGTCTATTGTGACATTTGCAAAATCCCCAGGTTAACCATTGAAACCATTCACATTACTTTCAATAACGCCAATTTACTGCAAACAGTTCCTTATTAAAGCTTATTTGCATTTGCTGTTAACATAATCCACGAGAGCGCGCCTCGCTTGACCTTTGATACGTACAGGCAATAGTTTGTAGCCAATCTTACTTCATATCTGGTAACTGGGGTGGCTAGACTGTGGGAAATGGCTAAACTGGGAGTAATTTTTAGGCTAAAACTAGGTGTAACTGGTCACTTGGCATAACTGGCTGGAGTCCAATAGAAATGTTTGGAAGATTAATTCTTGTAAGTTTGTGTTGGTAATTTTCTTTCTCTATTTTTTTTTATTCTTTAATTTTAAGTGGTTGTTTCTGTTTTTGGTTGGCATTTGTGACCAGGTACTTGAACTAGCTTTAATATTGTATGGCCAGTTTATGGTCATTGATGGAATATTATAACTTATTATGTTTACGAAATAATTATAAATCCTCCTTCAAACTGTTAGTCCTACTTATTGGCGTTATTCCTCTGAATTCTGAGGTTGTCTGTAAAAGATTGTATATAAACACGTTTATTACAGGCAAAACAGGCAGCGAAGATAAAGTGGGATTGGGCGAGTCATGACAGTAGTATGCATCCCCACCGGTGGGCAACGATCGCAACACTTCGGGGGCCGGCTGAGGCTGGCCCAGGAAGACATTGCGGGATGACTTGAATACACACCAAGGCTAGCTTGAAGTGGTGTGTTTGTCAATTTTCTGCTGGAAACACAACAGAACCGTGAGAACTGTGACTATTAGTAGCTGCGAATTAGCTGGTGATTTTCAATTTTGCAATCCTGTTTAGGAATCGTACCTTTTCGTATCTTGACTCATTTACAAACGGGATATTTACCATGTGTATATTAATAGTTATGAGTTTTCAATATTTCGCTAATGCGAATGCCATGATTACAGGTGAATTTATAAATGCGTATACGAGTAACATATACGATGGGAGAAAAGTCATTTTGTCCAACTTGCTTGGAAATTGATTCATTATTCAAATTATTTACAAAAATCATTCATACCAGTAAGTTCTCCAAGAAGTACAAAATAAAATTGCAGCGCCACTCAGAACTTTGAGACACAAAGGCCTGCACGGCACTGTAATGCGCTCGTTGTGTCATGTCTCATAAGCTCAGTAATTTGACTGTATACTATATACTTGTACTATTCTATTATCTATTCTGTGCTTTAGCTGATATAGTAATTTGACTGGTTACAGCTAGTAAATAATTTACCTATTGAATATAATTGAATACATGCTAAAACAATGAACGTGGAAGTATGTTAGGTACGGAAAGATGGAGCTCCTACCGTGTTACTCGTATCTTCATATATCAAAATAACAAACGCAATGCAAATACCACGCCAAGAATGCAACCTTTGCAAAAGATAACTTTGGGTACAACACAAATAAAATTAATTAACAAAATAATGTGAAGGGAACATTAAATACGAAAGGTTACATTTCTCAGTAGCATTCTTGCTAAATGTTGCACAATGAAGTGACGAAAGATTTAAAAAGTTTTGTCAATAATTAAGCCTCACATTACAATTCAATTCCACTTAACTTTAAAAGGAAATACCGTAAGTGTGGGTTAACACTTTAAAAATATACTACTTAGTACGAATACATCTATACTTAGGTACCTACGTGTTCCGGTTCGTGGAGCAAAGTACTCAGTTATATACGTAGGTACTATATGTACTAAATGCGATAGTGTATTTGTTGGTGTGTTGATTTGTCCTCCTATCACTCAGAGACAATGCATCGACGTTATTTTTAATTTTTATACATATAGTTTATGACGTAATCCGGTAGAGTAACATAGGCTATTTTTATTCTAGACAACGCATGGTTCCTTTTGGAAATCTCCACATGGGTGAAACCGTGGACAGAAGCTAGTAAATAAACCACTGCGTATATACCACGGCTTCTGCACTGAGCACGCAGTGGTTGTGAAACTATTTCTTTTAGTAGAGTTTGTAGTAATGGCTACGGTGCGTTTCTTGCACTGCACTACCCTACCTTTAACCGTGGTACGGTTAGTGCTCAGACTAAATTTTTACCAACCCCACCTTAGACGGTACGATATACGTCAAGCAGTTATCGTGGTTTTTCCATGGTTTTCTCGTGGTCCGTGATTAATGCTTATCCATCAATCATGCATATTTTTTATTTGATGTCTCAAGATAACGAACGCACTGCAATGCCACACAGACCTTTGCGTTTCAGAGTTCTGGATGGTAGTGCAACAATTGCAGTCTAGGCAAACAGTCTGCTAGATTAGTTGCTTAGCAGGTAGTAAAAACAGATTTATTTTTCAAACAAACATTCCCTTTAGTTTTTAAAAAAAACATCAACAAAGTAGTCTAATTAAATTGGTAATAGTTGTAAATGTGAAATGTGATGACATCAATATTTATGGACACCTTTCGAATCGCACAGTGGGCCTGCGGCGATGCGGTCAGGACAAAAAACGCTTTTAAAACGTATCCATTGTAACCGCTATATGCCGCCGTTTTCACATTCAAATGGTTTTGATACTTAAGGTATCAAGTTGATTAACATTTTAGTCACATTAATTATTACTTTGTAGGATCTAACAAATGCAAATATTATACAAAACTATCAATTTTATAACAATGTACGACTGTACGTGAAGACTAAAAAATTTAGCTAATAGAATGGATATTTTCTTATACATAGAAATGAACCCTACGATTTAATTTGGGTTTTATGGGGATATTATAGGTCAGCGCTTTACTATCTTTCGCAAGATTAGTTGATAAAATAGATAAAGATGGTAATTATAATAAAAGATAGGTGCCAGCAAAATTCTACTATAAACTAACAGAACATAAATAATCAAACTTTTTACTATAATAGAATGAGAGGAATACTTTTTAATACCTACCTACTATTAAAACTGTACTAGCAAGTATCAAAATTTTCCAAACAACCTGCGGTCACTTGGTCAACACAGTCGATGATGTGGACAAAAAACCCGGACGACCGCACCGGGGCGCCGACAAAGTGACGAATACATAACTTTTGAGAGGCCCCTTACACCACTGTGCGGCGATTAAGAGCCAATAACACTCGGTGTAGTCGAATTGACGTAAGTTAATGTCGGGATTTTTGATATTTTGACCTGATTTTTGTGATAACTAACCAGTGGGTTGTGTAAAGAAAGTTTTGTCGCTAAACGCATTTTGTGTGGTCAGATTTTGGCTGCAATTAAATCTGACATGTTTATGCTCCAGTGTAAATTGTATCTTTATTTTTTAAATAATTATGTCATTATCGTCAACAGCTCATTTCACATCACGTTTCTGTTGTTCGAATACAGTATGTGCCATAATCCCCAACTCGAGCCCATTGCGGCTTGGTAGATATCAAATGTTTTCAAATTTGTGGTTCTTGAACATACGGGTTTTTTCACAGTTTTTCTTTACAATTTTTAGCACGAGTGTTGTAAATCCGCACATAAGCTGATACGAGTTGCTGGTGCAGGGTCGAACTGGGGATTCGATATCTGCGATGTCGCGCAAGTTCCCGGCTCCACTCGCTCAGCTATAACACAATTCGTGTGTTTATAGATATCGCTATAGATCGGTCCAAAGTGTGTTTGTTGATTTGTTGGTTTGTACTTCTTTCACGCAGTGGCTGAGCAACGGATCGACGTGATTTTGGGCATAGATATATTTTATGGATCGGAAAGTAACATAGGTTACTTTTTATCCCGGAAAAATGCTTGGTTCCTGGGGGAACATGGGTGAAAACCGCGGGCAGAAGCTAGTAATATATATTTGCATAGAATTAAATATGTAAATAGAGCCACTGTTATTATTATTGACTTATGACACTATTATAATTATTATTATTTCAAAATGTTTGATTTAGTTTACTGGTCTAAAAATCACATATTCTCAACCGCGAACCGTAACCAACCTCATATCAAATTCTCCAGTTTCAAAACCTCGCAACACATCTGCAACACCACCCCAAACATCCCATTAACCACTCCACAATCAAGACTAACCCTTCATTATTATTACCAGTGATTAGACACCGTAATACCCATCAAACCCCATTATTATGATACGTCAGACCCCCATAACGACCTCGATTATAACAGTTTCGTCCATAACAATAACATGTACAATGTCCACGGTGGTATCGCAGACAGAAGCATGGTATACTACCTGCAGTAGGGTCAGAGTCCCCTTGATATTCTAGCCTGTAATGTGCGATTTCACAGCCCGCCCTAGGTATCATGGTACAAGTGATGAGAGAAAGAAAGCAAGAAAATACCTTTTTCCTTCCTTTCCGTTTACCTGCTTCACATTTAGACCAAAAAAAAAGATAAATACATCAATTTTGATAAATACATAATATATATAGAACAAAAACATAACGTTGCGGGATGCCAATAGGCTCTGACCATAAAGATCTGTAGCTCTGACTCAGCATTCAAATCTTAATAACTGATTTTCAGTCGGTGCCGATGACGAACTTCAGGACACCAACAAACTAAGTTAGCCAACATATTGAGTTGATTAGACATTGACACAAAGAACGTTCGTGATAAACAGGTATTTTTACCAAGGGAAAGCTCTGTATCATATAATTCGTAATAGCGTCATCCGTATTTATTACCCATTTTATACTTATACAATCACTAATTGAAAACTTTGCTTTCAACATAATACAAAATGTGACATGCCATTTTTTATCCTAAGACTTACATCACAATTGCTTGAGTAAAATTGAAGCCAAATAAGTGTTCATGTAGCTTCAAACAAAATAATAATTTTATTATAAAAATGGCAGAACAAATAAAACCATATATCTATTTCATTTTCAAAAACGAATTTTCTCTGGCGGACTATGAATTCTCTGTCCAATGTGACTTATTATTCATAGCATTAGGACATAAAGTGCTTCAATTTCAAATCGCTCTAACTTATAACTCGGCACCACCCTGACGTATGCATCGACACGTTTCACCCGCTGCCTCTAACCTAAGTGTGTATTTTAAATAGCCCTACAAAACAACCCTGTTTACAAGCGAATATTAGAAAACACATGAATGCACAGGCATGCACGAACGAAGACAGGCGAAACTTTCTTGTTGGATGTTGCCAAATCTCCTCTACCAGACATTTAATTGTACTTTGTCTCGTCACTTGTACCTCTTTATGCACATTTGAAGGAAAACACTTTGAGGAAACCCGCATGTTTAAGAACTACATAACTCGAGGACATGTCATGAGGACGTCCACCAAGATGCACTAGGCCTGCGTGGTGGATTATGGCCCATACGTTTTCTCTGCGAGAAGGCCCTTGTCCCAGCAGTGGGAGCATAATGAGATCATGACCCCTGCATTCTGAAAAAACGATGCATGTTGGTTAATAGTTAGTTGTTAGCTGTTTGTTAGCTGTGAGTTTCTAATGCTCGACTGGCTAGCCTACCACTCTAAAGGTGAAAATGTACCGCCAAGCACGTATTAGCGTGCTTTGGCAGCCACTTTAGCCAGTATACTCATTCTAAATTTAGCGTACTTACGACCTCGGTGGTCTCTGACTGTTGGTCTCTTGAGTAAGCTCAGAGTCACGCAACGAGCTATGGAGAGGTCTAAGCTCGGGGTTTCCCTGCGGGATAAAATCCGCAATGAGGAGATCTGCAAGTGAACGAAAGTCACCGACATAGCTCTCAAAGCTAGCATGTTGTAATGGCAATGGGCAAGGCCACATCGCTCCCAGAACCGATAACCGATGAGGAAGAACTGTTCTTCAATGGTGACCACGTACTTAATGTAGGCCTGATGCCCACTAAGTGGACCGACGACCTTGTCTAAACCGTGGGCAACCGTTAGATGCAAGAAGCGAGTAGCCGGTTCAAGTTCTATATTTCACTTACAATCATGTGAAGTCTTTCTGTCCATTATCCCCGCCTTTACCGGGTTCAAATAATATCTTATAAAATCTATAACCGTAGTGCAGTACAAAATTTAAGTTCCTATCTCAACGCAACAAAGAAAAATAATTAAAAAAATATTCACATGCAGGGCCACAAGCCTCAAGCGAATAACACTTACGAAAGTTATAAAAAAATACTCTTTCCAAAAATAGTAGACCGATTGACAAGAAGGGCAAGAAGAACTCGTTGGCATTCTTTTCAAGAAGGCTTTTACAATGTTTCTAATGCTAATAATTGTATTCTTTTTACTCTAGGTTTGAAAAAGACTTTCCACCACATCGTCACTGCGGAAAGTGATTTTATTTACGTGGCGACCGCGTTTGTCTTGTAAACGACATACTAAAAAGTATGTATGACGATACAAAATACTCATAAACGTAGTCACTATAGAATGCGTTAACTATCAAGTAAGATAGTGGTCAAACGCTAACCTATCAAAATACAAACTACAGACCATTTTCACTACTTAATTACAATTGTCTCATCAATAGCAAACCTTAATAAACATCGGAAAATCAATTATTTCGTACCGTTATCTGCGATAGTATAAGAGCTGCCTGGCTTTGTGTGTAAGATGATTTTAAAGCACACTCACAAGCGGAGTGAGCTCTACATCCGTACTACGGTGTTTGTAGTTTTGTTATTTTGTTAGTCAGTTGATTTATCCTACTTTCACGCAGCAACGAAGCAATGGATCGACGTGATTTTTTGCATAGATATAGTTGGAAAGCGGGTGAAACCACGGGTAGAAGCTATTTTTACATAATTTTGGTTCATCGCAGCGGGGCATAAAGCATCGGAATGGAAATTAGGGCATTCATTTTTGTGCAAATTGTTTGTTTTTGATCTGCCAACATTATGTTCCGCCACCTTCCAGCCGGTTTAGTTCCTCAAATCGCCACCGCCAAGTTATGATTGTGGCACTATACATAAATTATTATATACATATTGTGTATGTAGGAAATGTGCAGACTATCACATATACAGTGTAATCATTATGTGATTCATTATTCACCTTACTTTATCTGACTATCAGCTCTAAAACTACACGAATGTAGATAACTGAATGAGTAACGGTGGTTAGGAATGAACGCGCAAAACTCTATTACTGAACCTAGATATACTGCGAGATTCAATCTAAATAGATATTACAGTTTACACCCGAGAGAAACTATTTCATTTCAGGCTATCAGATTGGATCAGATTAAATTTATTTTAAACTGGCCTTTGCGTTATTAATTAATTATATCTGCAATAATCTACGATAAAACAAGTGGTAGGTCTGACTCTTCTGCAAGTGTTCGTCTGGGTGGGTGCGCAATGCTTTGCTCGTGTTGTCTGCCGCCAAGCAATAGTTTGCAAGCATAACCAGTTTGATGAGCAAAGTAGTCAGTGAAATTGCTGGGTGTGTTATGTCTCAGGGTAACGAACGCACTGTATTGCCGACCTGTCCTTGGTATGTATCAAAATCCTGGGTAGCACTGCAATTTTTACAGCTAGGAGTTATGCTTATCATGGATGGTATACGACGATTTTCTATAGTTGTCCAACTTGATGGGTCACTAACCAATCACACAGATAGAAATTCAAATTTGAATCATATCATTGGTTGGCATCCAGCGAGTTTGTTTACATTGTTGATTTTGACATTGACAGTATAGAAAACCAGACCGTACTTTTGACTTGGTGTCACAGATTTGTAATATAGTTAGCAGATGAAACACTAATCATAGTTGTATATTTACGCATAGACATAATCATTTTATCCTTTTCTTTCCCGTTGAAACGTCATTAGTGGTATCTCGTTCATTTATGTGTTGCAACATTGACTCACACATAAACAACAGACCCAAGTGTTCCATGCCGCCACATTGATATTATATGTCAACGTGCATGTCACTTTACGTCAATGTCCAGTCAGATTGTTGATATTTATTTTCATTTGAAACTATAGCTTTTTTTGGTTAATTTGAAAATAAAATCTGTGAAAATGGTGAAGTGCAGTACATACCGGTGTGAAAATGCTACCCACAGCAAATTATCCATCGGATTCTCTTTCATCGGTAAGTATAATGGTCACTATCTTGCGTTTAGAATTTCATTGTGATTTCTACAAGTGAATTCAAATATTTTGTTCATGCCAACCAGTTTTTTACGTCGATAATCTATCTTAGACGCTATTTGTTAATGCTTTTAGCCTTGAACTAGAGTAATCGGAGAGTATTATGTAGAATTTGTTAGCAAGGGCCAAAATTTGACAGCTCAAGTACTTGATACAATAACAGGGAGCTCATTAAGAATCTAGGAATAAAATTAGCAACAAAGACGAATATTCCATTTTTACTTTATTGGTCTGTATCAAATCTTAACCTTGAATAACGTAAATATTATTTACATTTTCAATATGCCACTATCCATACAGATAAATAAAATTGAAGTGTCTGTTTGTAATATCAAAATAACAGCTTTTTACTAAATGCATATGAAAGTATATATGGTACCTATAACAAAACAACCATTTTTAAAAATTTTTGTCTGTCTGTCTGTCTGTTTGTTCCGGGTAATCTCCGAAACGGCTGGACCGATTTTGACGGGATTTTCACTGGCAGATAGCTGATGTTACAAGGAGTAACATAGGCTATTTTAATTATAGAAAAATAATTTGAGTTCCGCGCAAAACAATAAAAACCATGTAATCCAAAATCTCCACTCGGGTGAAACCGCGGGGCAGCAGCTAGTAGCAAATATAAGTATTAAATTTAGGAAAATAAATAAATAACAAAAATACATTGCTTGTGGAAGCTATGTAATTTTTCTTATTCCCGTTTCATCTGTACTTTTCATTCAGTTAGTAGGTATTTACTGATTCACAAATAATTTTTGTTCCAGATTTCCTACGAATGAAAGATTGGATTAAGAAAGACTGGATGAAAAACATAAAACTCCTGCCAATCTTGGGCAACCCAGTTTGGCTAGTGTGCTGTGCGCAAAGCATTTTTCAACATGGAAGTCAACCATTTTTCACTTAACTCGCACAAAAGAGGTGCTTTTGGTTTTACGTCAAACCAGAGAGCAAAACTATGCTCTGTATGAGAAAATATAATTTTCACAGAGATAACCAATAATCTAATCCACCCAAGGAAGCACTCATCTAATATCGGTTAACTACAAGGATCCTTAACGCGGCCCTGTCTAAATGACATATATATGTGTGCGTACTTGTCCCGCTATTCAATACCTAATGTTTGGTCTGTTAAGTCTGTGCTTGGTGTATTGAAATTAAAAAAAAAACACTAAAAACAATTGGGTTGTTGACTGTATTCAAATAAAAATATAATTTTGCCGCGAAACGGTAGTTTTTGTGACAGAAATCCTATTAAACACAATATTTTTGTTTATTTTTACGGAATTTAATTTAAATTAAATAATCAAAATGTAATCACATCACTCCGAAGTCACGTGACATAAAACGCCCGTGACGTCACTGTTTCCACCGGAATGAGTATATTTTTTTTTTGTTTTGTTTTTGGCTCCACGTGATTTGCGCATTTAACTAGTGTCAAGTTATATAAATAATAATATATAATAAATCTCTAGTTTTGGTGCATGAAAGTCGTCAAAGTCACGTTAAAGTTTAGTCTAGGCGTGGTCGAGTCGAAGTGACGCTTCAGTAAATTGGTGGATAGTTTACTGTTGAAGCTTCTATGGAGTTTTGGATAGAATACGAAAATACACGTTTTTCGTCTTTGTACTATTTGCCTTTCACTCATGCAAGTTTACGAACACTTAATGGCTAATAATCCACTATTATTACACATTAACACTCTATAAAACAAAGGTTTTAGTAAATAACACAAAATCAACAACAGCACATTTTCGCATTCCCGCCAAAACTCCAATGAGTATATAGCTCGTTGCGCTTAACTGCTTAGTATTTTAGAGTGATTTCTGTGATTATTTATCTGTGCTGTGAATTCCGCGCCTATTTTTCTAAATTTATTTCGACTCTTGAATATTCTCCCATGATGGAAAGTGGCTTCATAAAGGCAAATAATTCCAATTTGCCGAGAATTGATTGTTTTACGGTGGCCAATTTCTTCTCGACAAACGATAATTTCTGCTCTGCTGAATTTAGAAATGTGAAGACCTCCTTGTAAGTACCTACTTATTATACCAAAAATCATTATTTCTATAACCAACAATGAATAAGTATATAACAGTAATCGTAGATTCTAAGATCCAAAGTGTATTAATTAACCAAAGCATATATATAAATCAATAAGCTCAAAAAACTTAGAACTCATATTTTAATACATAACAATACATACACAGAAAGCATCGAATGAACTTGTCACTAAACGTAGCACAGACTAGGTAGTAGTGGTTATATTCTCTTTGCTTGTCACTTTACAGTGTTATAGAAAATTACTCTGTGGTAATTGAACACGTGACGTCACTGCCGTTTTGGAGCAAAATTTAAAACGGCATTTTAAATACACGATAATTAAAATATTAGTTGTTTTAAAAAGTAAATTTAAATATCTTGGGTTATATTAGGCCCATACGCATCGTTTTAAACACTTTCCCAAAATCAGTCAACATCCCAATTCCAATCATCCACAGCAATTATCCTTTAAAACTTTACAGACATTACGGACACTACATTGTCCAGGTAATTTTTAATCCAACTATATCTAACTCTTCTTAATTCAAAAGTACCATAATCTAAAAGGATAGAACGCTAATTAATTTTCTTGATAAGCTTAAAAGCGCTAGATATAACAACACAGCGATAAGAGAGCCCTTAAGTGGACTGAACTACGGATCTGGCAAACGATTTAAAACCTTAAAAAGAAAGGATTAGGTTTGAATTTCGTTTGATTTAAAATATTGGTTCACAAGTTTGTCCATCAAACATTTCACAACAACAGGTTCAAAAGATTTGGACAATAGCAGTAAGACAACTTTACACAAATTCAATTTATTGCGATTAACATCCAATGCAACAAGCATTTTATCCTAATAGGAACACAGATTTAAAACCTTTTTAGCACGCGTTGAGTTACTCGTCGTAAGTTTCAATCTAAGTCCATTCATTATAATATTTTTTCTTGCTTTTATCACATTATCATACATCGTAATAAAAAAAATTGTGCTTTTAAGTTGTAGCGTTAACCTAAGGTTAATTTTTTTTATTGGCACAAAAAAGGACATGGATTCCAGAACTAGTGTCTTAAAATAACTGTACAAACTTTCCTAACTCTGTGTAATGAATATGATACTATTATAGCCTACTTCCTACTAATATTATAAACGTGAGAGTTTACGAGAATGGGTGGATGTTACTATTTCATGCAAAAACTACTGAATGAAGTTTAATGAAACATTACAATAAAGTAACGCGGTTCCTCACAGATCTTTCTATGGGTATATTATTATTCCAGTACGAGCCACATATTTCTTATTCACGTACTTACACATCTTTTTTTTTATGTTTTTTGGTAACGAGACGAGCTGGTCGTTTGCCTGATGGTAAGCATAACGCCGGCCCATAACATTTGCAGTGCCACCCAGAACTTTGAAACACAAAGGCCTGCGCGGCACTGCAGCGCGCTCGTTACCCTGAGACATTAGGTATTAAGTCTCATAAGCCCAGTAATTTCACTGGATACTCTGCTCATAAAACAGGAAAACAGTAATGCTTGCACACTACTGCTTGGCGGCAGACTTCACGAGCAAAGCGGTGGTAACAACCCAGACGGACACTCGCAGAAGAGTTAGTCCTCCCACTATCGTACCTCAATAAAGCAATACCGCGTTTCGCAAGAAACAAGTTACTGTTTATATGTTTTGTAACAGGTTCATATTTGTCAAAGGTGTTTAACATACATCTTACACTTACCCACTTACAATTGATCTCTTGTTTCCTCTGCCACATTTGATTGGGAAGTTCTACTTACACTGGCAGCTTATTATTGTATACTTTGTCATTTGGACAGTGTCGGGTAAATAGATATAGACATTTGGAAAGTAAATCATATAGAGGTTGTTAAAAGCATCCTATGGGAGATAGAGGGTTTTAGCACTTTTACTTTTAAGGTACGGTAATTTGTTAACTGTTTTTGTTGTGATAAGGAGATAAAAGGTTCTTTTGTTGGACAAAGAAGGTTACAGTTGGGTTTTTCATTGATTCTCGAACAGGCTGGACAGCAAAATGGAATTTATCTACAGTTTTGAAGAATTCAATAACAATGGTTTATAATTTTATATGACATTCTAGCTGCTGCCCGCGGTTATAATATTAGTAGTACCCACGTGGAGATATTGGATGTCATGTGGGTTTTTTTTGCGCGGAACCCTAATTATTTTTCTAAAATGTATGTAGCCTATGTTACTCCTTGTAACATCAGCTATCTGCCAGTGAAAGTCCCATCAAAATCGGTTCAACCGTTTCGGAGATTACCCAGAACAAACAGACAGACAGACAAAAATTTTAAAAATGGTTGTTTTGTCATAGGTACCGTTTTTTTTTGTTCGAAATATGAGCCTGATATAATCAACTAGTTTTATTGTATTCACATTTTTGTGCCTCATGTAAAACTACTTAATGTATATACGCCCCTTTGTTATGCAGCTCTCGTAATTACTTAAAAGATAAAATAATAGAAATTAACGGCCGAAAAGATTTTCCTAAACCATAAGCTAAGAACATTCTCGATCAAGTCACCTTTAAACAAAAAAAAACTAAATCAAAATCGGTATATCCGTTTAGGAGCTACGAAACCAAAGACAGACACACAGACCCCTCTTTTTGCGTCGGGGTTAAAAATATGAACTTCAAAAGTCACAATAACTTTAACAAAACTAAATCCCCGCAACCCAAATCCCAATAAATCGACTAATAGCATCACAAATCGGCACACCGTCGCAGTATGTCATTAGCCAGAATGCAGTAAAGGCAAAACGACTCCTGCGCAGTCAAAACATAGCCACGTGTACGCTTTTACGAGTATAGCTCGAGCTGCACTGGATATAGAAAGTGCAGGGTAAACAGAAGAGGTTTGATAGGTATTAAGTGTCGTTGAGTGTGATAAATCCGCACATAACTTGATGATAAAATAAGTCATTGATGCAGGGCAGAGATTCAAACTATTGTGCTTCAGACTGATAGTCGCAAAAATTCCCCCTCGGCCACATTCACTCTAAAACGGGGAAGGAAAACATCGTGAGGATACCCGTATATACAAAAACAACAAATTTGACGACAATGTGACATGCACCAAGTCGCACTGGCCTGTAGTCTCTCTCCAGAGAGAGTGTGGAATGTGTCCAGCATTGGGAGCATAATGAGGCTGATGATGATGAAGTGTCATTGATAAGTCAGGCTACGTGGTTTAGTTGATGGGTCGATGGACTTAGATCCTGTGACGTGAACATTTTGGTTATGATTCCCGAAAATTATAAACATGACTATAAACCTAATTAGGTACCTATTAGCTCCATGTCTAGGTATGAGAGGATGGTATACTACTTATATGGTCCTAGATATAAAATCTTAGGGATTGGGGTCTTATACTCGTGGGCCGATATTTATCTAATTATTTATTGATTTTTGTCGTACGCTCATAAATAAACAGTTTCAAACGGTGGTTTAATTAAACTATGTTTTGTCTTTGCTGTCCTTTGACAGTTTTAAACTAAATGGAAAGAGATAAAACATATTTTCACTATTCAACCATTTAACAGTAACACTGTTTATTAATAAGATGTATAATGGTTGACATAAGTGTAAGGCATCTTCTTGATTTGAGCCGGTTTTGTACCTATTTAATGTTAATAATGGAGAAATTATAAATTATATTTTTTCACGTTACCCAAGCTAGTTGGCCACGTAATGCGTATCTGTAACAATTTCGATGTCGTACAGAGCTTTGAATCACATGGATTAAGAAATCCTTTTGACATGGAATGAATTATTGCTGTTAAATATTTTCTGAGTTATTATCGTAGATGTAATAACTGATTCCTAATTGAGTTACAGATGTTTAACTTTATGTTTAGATACCTACCTTTAATTTTGCAATACATAAATTTGTTTTATTTTTGTTTATATAATTCCTCATACGTTTTGGCACAGTCGAGAAGTCATCTCTGAATAGAAAACACGTAATTTCTATTTCTTGTATCCTTTGTATTAATATTATTTAAGAAGGGGTCGTATTCAAAACGACAGTTAACATTTGGGCTATTGTAAGACTTGAATAGGTATTATGTAGTTTTATTACAGAGATCGTAATTCGTAATAGATCCGTAACGATTAGGGGCCTTTTTCAAAAGACTTGTACTTATCTGCTTGTATAGCTAGCATGCTACTTAAATGGAATTAAGTCGACAAAAAAGTCTAAGTACTTTTGTATAAAAAAGTTTGCTTTGATACAATTATACTGATACTATCTTAACGGCTCAGTAGCAGCTGGATAGATTCGCAACTGCGGCGCAAGTACGGATCTTTTCGATAGATAAAATTGACAGTTCAAATCGATAAAGTTGGTTTTATCGATTTTTTATATAATTTATCGAGCCTCGATACAATCGACAAAAGTTATCGAATAGCTAGGTCGAATCCAAAGAGAATATAGAGCTACTACAATACTTTACGATCAGACTTCGGTACTCGCAACATTCGATTAATTCATCGGGTTTTTTGATTCGACAAATTTTTTTGTTTCTCTAAAGATTTATTCAAACTTAGGCCGTTTTCTGACTTATGTAGACACGGGTGCGGTAGCGGATTATATCTGCATGCGTAACTGAGTCAACAGGCGCTCCGCATCCGACATCAAAATGTAGTGTGTAATGAAGAAAAATGGATTGCGGACCAACTGCATGCGGACAAGATCCGCATCAGCATCCATATCCGCATAAGACAGAAAACTTCCTTATGTATTTCAGCGAGGAGGAGCGTAACTGCTTCAATTCACAAGCGCCTCTGTAATTGATGGATCTCCAGTAAGTGATGGGTATTTTATATTTCAAAACGAGGGACTAACGGAGATTAGTAGAAAACAACCAATTTCGAAACCAGTTTAGAAGTAAATATGCAATCATACTGCAATCAAGTTTCATATCTTGTCGAATAACAAGTTATTAGCCCAGCGTAATTTCTAGTGGAGATGGTAGGTAGTTATTACTTGGTAGCTTTTACAGTCAGCTTTACTCTCTTGCTGAGCTAACTTGATGCTTTTAGGTAAAAAATAAATGAAACACTCCAACCCGATTAAAACCAGCGGTCGCTCTTTGGCTGGACAATGTTCCAGAGGTTCCAGGTGGAGTTCCAGAAGAAGATTGTTATAAGCCGGTAAGACCGCTGATGAGAGTGTGACTCGCGAAACCGAATTTAGAAAAAAGGAACTTCTCAATTCGTCTGTATTTTTTGCGCGAATGTTACTCACCTGCAGCGCTAGTACGGAAGTCGGTTCGATAAATTTGTCGAACCGAAAAACTCGATAAATTTATCGAATGTTGCGAGTACCGAAGTCTGATCGTAAAGTATTGTAGTAGCTCTATATTCCCTTTGGATTCAACCTAGCTATTCGATAACTTTTGTCGAAAGTAACGAGGTTCGATAAAAGTCGATAACACCCACTTTATCGATTTGAACTGTCAATTTCATCGAATTTTATCGATCAAAAAGATCCGTACTTGCGCCGCTGGACTTACAAATCTTTCTAAAGTTCCCGCAAGCGAAACCGTGAGTTATAAAGTACGTTACTCAATGAAAGCAGAACAAAACCTTACATCATTTTTCTCAGGGATCGTCCGTCTCTCTCGCACAGGGGCGTGTCCTCGCATGATTGTAATGATTTTAATTAAAACTCAAGAAGGGTCATGTCGCGTTTAACGTTTACATTATGGTTCGGGGTTTCGGGGGTCTACGGGTCAAAACGAATGCAAAAAACTAAACTAGTAATTATTAGAAAACTAGTAATGCAAAAGAAGCTACCTGTTGCTAGCTAGATGTGCAACATAGATCCGGGTCTCCGAGTCATGGGAATTGGGTTAAGAAGATTTAAGACAGTTAAAATGTAATAACTACCTACGACAATTGTCTATTAATTCTTTATATGTTTATTTCTTTTTACTAGGCGTTTTCTGTTTGAAGGCAAAATTTTAATTGAAGTTAATTTTATTAGTAACTATTTTATTTGCCACTTCCTGACAGGATTTTTGTATGTAACAAATGTAACTGTGTGACACTGTGAAAACAGAAATAAATGTTTTTTAAAGTGAGGCTTTTTATACTTTATTGAATCCACAAGAAATTTATACGTTTTCCTTAAATTACATACTAGTATTTAATTTATTTATAATAAGTTATAATATAATCTAAACACCCTAACCCTATAATGAGGACTGGCTCTCAAGTGGAGTCACCAAAAGTCACCAATAAATTACACGACAGAATTTTCCTGTATGGTTCAAGACTGTAAAAAAGGACTGAGCTTAGTCCCATCACTACCACGCCAGGATTCGATTCCAAAGTCTTTGTTCTTCTTCTTTTGATATCCGAGTTGCTAAATTGGGTGTTACTTGTTTGTGGGTTAATTTATTGTCGAATGTTTACTGTCTCTGTATTTTTGTTGGGAATGAATTTAAATTGAATTGATGGTAATCCTACTAACTAATTTTGCTAATGTGAATGTTTGGTAGTGCATGACTCAAGCACAATAAGTTGTAGTGACTACATAGTTGGAAAATGGATCTAGATTTATTTTGAAATTAGTTTGACAGCTATTTCACGTAATACATATATAACAACTATCTTTTGCCCGTGGTTTTCACCCGCGTTCCCACAGGAACCGTGCATTTTTTCGGGATAACAAGTAGCCTATGTTACTCTCCGCTTCATAAACTATAACTATGCCAAAAATCACGTCGATCCGTTGCTCCGTTACTGCGTGAAAGAAGGACAAACCAACAAATCAACAAACCAACAGACACATTTTTGCATTTATAATATTAGTAAGTATGCATAATACAATTAGCTAACAATGGGTGGTCTTATTACCCTGAGCAATATTGACCAGATAAACTTAAAAAAATATCTAAAGAATTGTAGCCAAGCGAGTACTTGAAAATGTCCTACAAACAAATTTAGCATCATAAAGTCTACACCACACGGAAAGCACAACCGAATTGCAAGATTCAAAAGCCACAACCTACGAAATAGCGGATCACCTCACCACTATTAAGCTATCATAGCTTCAAATAGTTAACATCCATTTCAACGCTGAGCTTAAAGCAAGTAGAAATTTAAATTAGAAAATAATATTAGCAAAGTGACTATACAAGTTGGCTCGTATAAAGGCCAGTCATAAAAATACCTGAATAAATGCCCTTAGCGTTTATAAAATAGGTACTATTCATTGATGCCATTAGGTTTAAAACCCACCAGGTGCAGTTTGGTTACCGTTAAAAGAGCACTTCATTCTAGCGAAATTTCTGTTACTCAACCAAACATTTTGACGACTAGCTGTACCCCGTGGCTTCGCCCACGTAGCCATTACTCCTTATAACATCACCTACCTGCCAGTGAAAGTTCCGTCATAATCGGTGCAGCCGTTTTGGAGATTAGCCGGAACAAACAGACAGACAAAAATTTTAAAAATTGTTTTGTTATAGGTATTAGGTACCGTATATACTTTCATACGCATTTAGTAAAAAGCTGTTATTTTGATATTACAAACCACAGACCATTAAACCTATAGACTTTCTGGTATCGTTATCAATAAGGTAGAATAATTATATGTAGTTTAAAGAAACTAAATACACACTTCCACCTCCTGGCTCCATCATCAGAACCTCGACACCAAGTGCTATCTATTGGACTCGTCAAAACGAATCATATGAGCCCAAGCTAGAAGGGCTTACTAGTATCCACTGAAGAGTTCCACTATCCACCTCCTGGCTCCATCATCAGATCAGCTCCATGGTACCAAATTATAGTTTTTTCATCCGAATTACATATACTTAGGTACATACAAAGTTTTATTTCGATATGAGAATTAGAAGTAGGATAAAAGTGACTTACATTAATATCCTATTACTTTGTTTGTTACTTGTACTATTATCTATTCTGTGGTTAAACCACAGAATATATAATTTCTGTCTGGTAATTCATAATTGGCGTCTGTCTGGGTGGGAACCACCGCTTTTCTCGTATAGTCTGCTGGCAAGCAGTAATAATGTAATAATGTAAGCATTACTGTATTTTGGTTTAATGAGCAATGTAGTGCCGCGCAGCCCTTTTTATTTTAAAATTCAGGGTGGCACTGCAACTTTTTTGGTCTGTTATTATGCTTAAGCTGCTTATTGCCCCGCTCGTCTCGTTATCCAGTAGTATTAAAAAAAACAACGCAGATGCATTGCAATCCTCAGTATTCATTCCTACTCCACGACATTTGAGATTACTATCGCAAAAATACTTTGTAAAATTATATGAGAAACATAGAGACGGGAAATTTAAATAAGTTGTGTAAACTTCTCGTAATAATGTTCTCAGGCATTCGATTTAAAATAAGAAACTAAACATTGGCAATTATGTCCTCTTTAAAAAGCATCGTTCGAAAGTACCTTTTACACTGTCAAAGTAACCGCAGCTGTTTATGAAATTATAATGTGGTCTTGTCAATATCATGTTGTCATGTATTTTTTCAATTTAGACATATAAATAATGTTATTTGATTTGATTTGATTTATAATATTACCTACTACTAATGTTTTATGCCTTTACAAATACAAGTTTGAATCGCCGCGTTCTCTCGGTATATGTAATGCCCTCTTGAAACCTGTCGTATCGTAAAGCCTGAATTTAAGTGTATCGACTGTCGACGAGTCACTTAAGACTAAATGCACATATTTGCCAACATAACGGTGTTGGGTTTCCTACGCGTATCGACAGAAGGCAGTTATTACTAGTGAGGGGATCATGAACTTCAGTTTCGATTTTATTTTTCGTATTCGTGACTTTACTTTTTGAGTGATCGTGAAGAATTTCTATGCAATAGTATTACACCGTCGACCGTCTACACAGGACGTGGAAGTATATATCACTCAAGCATTGGCTTAAATAGGCATCAGTGGATGTGTCTTCACCACAAAATCCAGACACTGCTTAAAGCTTCTGTAGACGGGCTGTGTAAGTTTATCGTCATTTAAAGACAGGTGAGATTGACGTGAAAATAACAAACTAACATTATGCACTATAGTTAGGACACTATAGCATGGATAGCGGTAAACATGCCATTATTATACAAAAATGTACTATAGCGGGACCACTTTGATAAATCCAAAAAGCATTGATTTCCATTTTATGCGCTTTTGAGATTTTGTAGTACTTATACAGCTCACCATAGTATTAATATGTTAGTAGTTAGCAGTTAAGTACGGAAGCCTGAGCCTGTTTGATTTTTTAGAACTGGAACATAATATATTCTACCTTTCGGCTTCGCGTCGGCATCGGCCTATGTTTTCCCAACACTAGCATTAAAACGATGTATAAAAACTGATACGGAGTTAATGACAGTCGATAATAAAGACCGCACAGGACTCCAGTGCTGATGGCTTTAGTATTTATAATTTAACTTATTGACTAGTTTTGGAAAAATGAGAGACGAGTACCTAAAGAAAATGTTGATTCTTTTTCTTTATGAAATATTTTATTTAATCGCCTGTCTGTTTATTTTACTGTATGGATCCAAGAATTTCAATACAAAGCATTTTTTATTACTATTGGATAACAAGACGAGCGAGTCGTTTGCCATCAGGCACTGTAATTGTTATGGAATTGTTACCGTTAGGTAAGCATAGCTTTAAAAAGGCCTGTGCGGCACTGCAGTGCGCTCGTTACCCTGAGACATTAAATATTAAGTCTCATAAGCCCAGTAATTTCCCTGTCACTGAAATGACTCATTTAAAAAAGTGCTTTGGTACTATATATTACTAGATACTGATTGCCCACATTTGGGTAATTCTAGTTATGTTATGTTTGTTATACAGACCGTATGTATTACTATATTTAGGCGTTATTTTTATTTTTTTTCTTATCTTCCATTTCACAGCTGGGTCTAAAATTCACCAGCCGAAATACTATAAGTACTCGGCTACAGATTTCAAATTTGATGGTGATAGATTGGTAGGCTAGATCTATGAAGAAGGTTATGATCGGAGTTTCCTTGGGTGATAATATGTGGGATGAGGAGATCCGCAGGAGAACCAAGTCACTGATAAATCTTTCAAAGTTAGCAAGTTGAAATGGCACTGGACATCGCTCGGAGAACCGGTAACCGAAGTTGAAAAAATGTTCTCCAATGGCGACTACGAACCGGAAAACGTAGCGTAGGCCCCCAACTAGGTGGACTGACAACCGCGGGGAACCGTTGGATGCAAGAGGCGAGTACCCGATCCAAGTGGCGTTCCATAGGGGAGTACTATGTTCAGCAGTGGACGTCTTTCAGCCTATGATGAGATTGCTTCGTACCATCACCCCATAAATTGGTACTCAATTTACCACCACTGAGTCATCACCGCTTTCAATACACTGTATGAAAATAAATTCGCTTCAAAAAATGAAACCATCTTAGTTTCTAAACCATTGCTGAGATATCAGGTAAGAATTGGATCTTGTCTCAGAGAATTCAGGTTGCTCCTCAACATACTTATATGTATTCTGCTTAAGGTCCATTCAATTAATATTCCCACTAATTACAGGTCAGATATATCTTGAGATGATTAAGTGTATGGTGTAAGTTATAAGAGACAATATTTTATAAAAATAAGGAATTTAATTTTAATCAACCTTTACTATCTAGCTACTATATAAAAGTATATAACCCCTTACTAATTTATAAAAATAGTTTACCATATGTATATCGGTCATTAATAGTACATTATTGTCGAGGTACAGTACGGCCGAATACTAGATAGACGAGGCGAAGCCTACTGCATCCAAGTGATTTTAACAATTAATAACTAAACGGTTTCGGCCCTGGCTTGTATAGTATAAAAAACCGATCCCCAATTTGCAATGAAACAATGCGTAGGTATTCACCCTCAAAATAAATGATTCAGCCTGTAAAGCCACCTAATTTATGCTAGTTTGTGTTTAAAAATAACTTGCATGCTAAGAAAAAAAAAGAATAAACTGTCCGGTAATTTCTCAATATTTTCGTGTTTGGCATTGCCGGCTGTTGGGAACCGAAAAGACCCAATAGCCGTATTCTTTTTTGTATGAAGCGTTTTCCAAACAAGTCGGAGAAAAGGCCTATTATTGAATTAAGTATACCTACAAGTTTGATTCAAATTCAAATTCAAATACTGTAAAAAAATAATTGAACAAAAAAATTATCTGTTTGACCACTATGTCACCTGATCATACGTGATGATCAAAGTTGGTCGACATGCTAACCAAGAGAAACACCGATCCGGACCAATCCGGAAAACACCAATAAATAAAGGAGACAGATTTTCAACACGAGGACGGTAGCCTTTCTACCACGCTATGGTTGTAATACGATGGTTTCATGCTTGAAAAGCTTAAACTCATTGTAAGATTCACCCTTTACTATAATTTGACTATAATAAACCGGCACGTCACGCTTCATTGATCGATTTAATCGCAATCTCTTTTAACTTACAACATTTAACTGGGATCTAAATTAAGTATTAAAATTCACGAGCGACTCGCGTTAATACAGGATGTTCAAGTAAATTGTTCTCTGATACCATCGGGTAATAACTTCTTTGGACCACTGTGTATCATCCAAATAAAAACATAAAAATGGTACAAAAAAATTAAAATGGTACCAAGGGTTTAAAAACGGTACAAAAGGTTAAAAAATGGTACAAAAAGTTTAATTGGTTTGAATTCTTGGGTGTTTGGAAGCTTCAAGGTGGGTTTGGTATGTTTAGATTAACATAGGGTGTGGCTAATTAACTGTGCATACTTAATTATAATCTATACAAATAATGATATAATAAAATTGAAGTGTCTGTTTGTAATATCAAAATAACAGCTTTTTACCAAATGCATATGAAAGTATATACGGTATCTATAACAAAACAACCATTTTTAAAATTGTTGTCTGTCTGTCTGTTTGTTCCGCGTAATCTCCGAAACAGCTAGGCCGATTTTGATGGGACTTTCATTGACAGATAGCTGATATTACAAGGAGTAACTTAGGCTACGTTTATTCAAGAAAAATAATTAGGGTTCCACGCAAAAAAATAAAAACCATCATATCCAATATCTCCGCGCGGGTGAAACCGTGGGCAGCAGCTAACAGTAAAAGTATAATATGAAAAGCCGTGGACATTTACCTTTATGGTAAATTAGCTTCTGTCCGCGGTTTCACCCGCGTTCCTACAGGAATCATACATTTTGTCGGGATAAAAAGTAGCCTGTGTTACTCTCCGATCCGTAAACTATATCAGTGCCAAAAATCTCGTCGATTCGTTGCGCCGTTAAAAGGACATACCAACAAACCTACAAGCACACTTTCGCATTTCTTATAGTACGGATATTTTTCAGCTAGCATTAAAAAATAATTATACCGGTAGAAATAAGAATAAAATATGTTGCTCTTCATGTTATTAATATATGTAAAATTTAAATCAATATTTGAATTGCAGTGATTATGAAATGGATTAGCTAATATTTTTATAGCAAATGTATTTTTTCGTTTGACCGCAATCTCACTTGACGTTATACGCCCACTATTACTTATTAAACACATAAAAAAGAACCAGATATAAAGCTTACCAAAAGAACCCCAAAAAAAACAACACGAAAATATTTCAATATAATCCAACGACCTAAATCAAAACACATAAATCCTGTGAAATTATTATAAAAAATATCGGCCCAAAACTGTTGACAACCACTGACATCATTTAAAATTAACGACGGTCGTACTTAACTCGGCTACCAAGTCAGAGGTGGTCCACCCTTTTACACTTTACTAAAAAATAAATAAAAAACATGCTGCTATACGGTTGTGATAACTCTAAATGCTTCTACCTGTGAAATATAACAGCAATTAAAAGCGGAATTTCTTGGGTTTCCTTGAAGTTTTTAACAACCTATAACGTAAATTACAAAATTAAATACCAGTAGTTTTACGCGAAACTATAATTTTAATGGCCAAGTTTACAATAATTTTATATTACCCGGCTGGGGTATAAATAATTTTATATTTTGCCTTAATTTTACTCTTCTGTGGCACAAAATAGAGGAATGGCAGAAGGGTCACTTCGAGCAGAAAGCGGTAAACCCCGGGAGCTGCTACAACTAAACTCAAACCAAACCAAACGAATTTCCTTTAGTTTTCCGACCATGAAAGTGTTTTGGTGTGTTTTGTTTTGTGTTCGATACGATGTTTATTTTGTAACGAGACGAGCTGGACGTTTGCCTGATGTAAGCTTGTGTTTGTACCATCAGGCAAACGTTCAGCTTATGTGCTGGCGACAACGCCAAAAAGCTGGAGATCCGTTACTGCGTGAAAGAAAGATAAACTAACAAACCAACAAACACACTTTCGCATTTATAATATTACTAGCTTCTGCCCGCGGTTTTCAACCGAGTTCCCACAGGAACCGTGCATTTTCCGGGATAAAAAGTAGCCTGTGTTACTTTCCGGTCCATAAACTATACCAAAAATCACGTAGATCCGTTGCTCCGTTGCTGCGTGAAACAAGGACAAACCAACAAACAGACAAACACACTTTCGCCATTATAATATTAGTAGGATAGTAGGAAGTAGGATTAGTAGGAAGTAGGATACGTCAACTGATCCCACTTTTATGACTCAAATTCATCGAACAAATAGTACAAAAGAGAAAAAAAAGAAGATACATAGCCCTAAATGAGAAGTGAGGTGACATGATAATATATCATAAGATGAGATGAGAAAGTGCCAACCAAAAGATGCCAAAGTAATTTTACGTCAGGCCGACCGACAGTTACCTGGAGAAAAAAGATTCATCCAGAAGATCATTCAGAAAAGATCTATTATGTCCACCCACTTATTATACCACTATTATAACATACCAGTCCCTTACCTAACGATTTCCAACCACCCCAAAACCGCGGCTTCTCATAAAAAAGACCCCATTATGGGGACCCCACGAGCTTACCATGGGTATCATTTTCTGGTCTGATGGACTTCAAATAAAGCTTAACCGACCTTGAAGATTTCTGATATCATTCATATCGTTAATTTTCCTTAATATTGGTTTATCTTGATCGCTTCCGGTTATTTTATTTACTTTTGAGGATGTTATAAAAAACTTTTTTCACACGTGATTGGTTAGTGTTTGAAGAAATAGAAGGAACAGCAATTTTTAAACAGTCTTACCACAAAAACAATTAAACACGCTTTAAACCAGTGTTGAACACCATACCTTAGTCACGTGTTTAAATATGAGTAACCACAAATCCTGATTTAGTTAGTGTCTAACCGTTGTCTAACACAATTCTGTTGTGACATTTCTAACCATTTTCGACGTTTATTTTTATTTTTCGTTTTTTGTGAATTTGCGTTTTTACAAGAAATATTAATCTTAAAAAGCGAAACCTTGTCTAAATACAAAGTTACATCAAAATCGTTAGAGCCGTTTACAAGAATTGCTCATTTAAAGTTATTAGATACAAGTGGTTTATGAAGCTAGTAAAAGCGTGCTAAAAAGCAAAGCAAAAGCTGAACCAGAGCAAGAGAACTCGTAGTTGATTATTCAAAAGAATAATATACTATACTGTCTGATAGAGAGGAAGCAAAAGTAATATTAGGTATGCTAAAAACTTATTCCTACCTTTCCAAGACAATTTTAAGTTACACTCTATATCTACTGATGTCAGCCATTTGAATTCTAACCGTTTCATTTCGGTTTTAAAACTCAAACAAGAAGTCTCACAAACACATCAACTTTAGCAAAAACTTGAGCTTCCCGAACGTAAAACTTTTCTTTAAAACCATAGAGTAATAGAAATAAGTAGACAGCGTATCTGGAGCCTGCAAGTTTAATTAGCAAAGTGAGCCGACTAATATAACACCTTACGTCCGTACTTTAATAAATGCGAAAGTGTGTTTGTACATTTGTTGGTTTGTCCTACTTTCGCGCAACAACGGAACAACGGATTGATGTGATTTTTGGCATAGATATATTCCCTATATATATTTCCTGTAGGAACACGGGTGAAACCGAGGGCAGAAGCAAGTACCTAATAACATTGAATGTACACTGAACTGTCTGACTCAGGACCTAAAAACCAAAATGTGTAAGCTTAAATTACACAATTATTAACAAGTGATTTTCTTTTGTAAATTTGAATTAAACAATTAATAAGAGGCTTTTATCCCGCTTTTTACACAATAATTTTAACCGTTCTAACCGTACGATAGACGACTGTTTTCTTTTCAAAAAAAAATTAAGTTAAGTTTACAGAGAAAAACCGCACTCGGTGAAATTGCTGACAATGACATTACAAAGGTTACACAAAAATTTCATTTTGTTCCATTCAGGTTTTCAAACCTAAAAATGGGATTTTATGTTTTGCCCATTTTCATGTATGAAAACTTGATCGGATCAAAATGATACTTTTGCCGTACCTTTGTAATGTTAATGCCAGCAATTTCACCGAGTGCGATTTTTCATAATTATATTAAGTGATTATTTATCTTCAAAAATGTTAAGATGCGCGAGCGAGATAGCGGCGCGCCGAATTCTGCCCCTTAACAGTTGTTCAATTCAACATGTAATAATCTAATAATCGGAAAAAATTAAGAAATTACTAATATATAACATGAAGTTTCTCATTTGTAAAAGTAGCAATTAAAAGTAGTAACTTGAAAATGCTATGTACTAGTTTTTTCTTGCTGACTGACCGCTAATAATAACTAACTGAGTTGAACGGTTTTATCGGTTTTTATCCCATATTTTTATATAAAAAGTAGGTTGTCAAGCGTTCTAATAACTAATTTAAATGTGTTCGTATGGTTTTAACCTACTTGTCTTAATATAAGCTGGCTTAGTTTGAAGGCTGCAATAGCGGGAATCCGGCGCGCCGTCTGTAAATTTCTGCTAATCGATGTTTAAACCAATATTTTCGTTTGGGATCGGTGAAGTTTGACTTTGTATAATAAATACGGGGATCCAGTTCGGTTTCTCGGTTAAATGATGCTTAGCACGCACGATTTATATTAATTTTGTTTTCTGAAAGTTGGTAGAGAGGTATTGAAAATGATGGGGGCTAAAGAGATGGGTTTTTATAAATTATCCTACTTCCTTACTTCCAAATCTTGCGGGGAAAAAAAGCTTATTCCACTATGTTCTCCTAGGTAATATCACCTGGGCGAACAAAGTGGAAATTATAGTGTCTTCATTTCACCTATATAGGCATCATCTGCCGAAAGATGTCCATTCCCGAACAATACCAAAAGACCAGTTATTTGTATTACGGTTTTACACACAACATTACCTAGCTACTTGTTTTCACACAAATAATATTTTACCTAAAGTTAAAAGCCGCCAATCTTCTGCTCATTGTTTCACAAGCAGCAATTACACTCTCAAATTTGAAACTCCCAAAATTATTAAATACATTTTAGCCGTAATTTCTAAAGGTACTTGTACATTTCCAGCCCATTGTTGGAAATATCATGTAGCTTTACATTATCCGAACATAGTAGTGATGTGAAACGCGCTATCGATCTTTTAAAGTTGCGTATTAATCATGTTACTAGATATGGTCCGGCAGAGAATCGGGTTTTATCGTGGTTGGGCGTGTTATTTGTCAGACGGCTAGATTTAAGATAAGCTTGATAAAGTGCAATGGCTGCATAAAAGTTTAGCAAATTTCTATGAATTTATGTTAATCTTGAATTTAATTTAGAACATAATTTTGCGTTTACTACATAATAATTATATAAGCCCTAGTTTTTAATATAATACAAAAACGCAATCAATAATTTTTTTTTTTTTTTTTTTGAAAAAATAATCTGTGTCTTTTTTATATAAGAAGAATAAGAATAAATTTTTATTGCCTAAAAGCATTTGTTGGACTATAAAAGAATTTCTTATTTAAGAAAGTGTTTACGGTAAGTCCCAAACCAAGCACTAGGCCTGTATCTTGGGACACAGTGTCAATTTACAATTTAGGATTAATAATAATAATCTAGCTAGATATCAGAACTACTAGAACAGTAGGTGCAATATAAAAGAAAATTTAGTATTTAAAAATGATCTAAGCAGAAAATCCTTGCAGTCACACTGCTGAATGTTTAACAATATTATGAGACATATTTTTAACCAAATTCTTTTTTACCACTTTTTAAACCTAAACTATCTACAATTATTAAGTTTTATATTACAGAACAGTATATCACAGCCACTTCAATGTTTACTATGATATTGTTCCTTTAAATAAAACTCATCACTACCGCTAAGAAAAACTTTTTAACTCAAAATGAGTGTACAAAAACTATAAGTAACTATAATGCAGAAACATAAAAAAACAAGTTGTTCTAAAAACTTAGTCACTTCTAGTGCATTCTATATCTCTGTCTCCATTCATCGCGGTGCAGCCCCTAACAATTTTGACAGCGTACTATGGAGTACGGGCAACGCATGCAAATCGCCCAGGGCAATGAAATATACGACCAATAAATAAACAACGCTAGGGGTGAAATTAAATATTCATTCGGGCGAGTGACGGTAACATCATCGATAAAATGCTCTTATGTATATTTATGCTGCATTTATGCATGCATTTGTATGTTTTCGGTTATTCGATCGGGGATATATGTGAAAGACCACCAAATTTTTTGAAATGTAATGTTTGCTTCGTTACGTAACCGTTATTTTAGTGTTATTTATTCGTTTTATTTAAAACTTCACAGTTGAACTATGAATAACTTCATAGTTATTCATAGTTGTGTTTGTAACTGCATGTGACTTAATATTCATCATTTTTGAGTGCAATAAAGTATCCGTAAGTATTCTGTAATTTAAAAATAACACTATTGTAATTATAACCTTTGCATTGAATCAAGTGTTGGATGAGCAAAGAGATATTCCCTTTTTACTACTACAATTTGAAATTACTACAGAATAAAAAGAACGTCATTAGTATATAATATATAATTATTATGTTATTTTGCTATATCGATAGCGATGATTAGAAATGCAAGCGCCCATCACTACTCACGTCCAATATCGTAATAGGCAGGCTAAAGAGTGAGGCGACTTGTACAACATCACCAAATTAGCCGGCCGGTGTGCAATAGCCCTTAGGCTGTTTTAGGGTTATCACATTTTGAAATCAATAACTGCTACAAAAGTATTATAAGAAAAAATTTTTAACACAATCTTAACGATTTACACTTTAGTAATACTTACTAAAAAACGTAAGTTTTATTAGTGGCTTTACTTTTTTTAGTAAACTATAATTTTATTACATCACTACATGTACGTAGTAATTAATGTTAAAATACGAAGTATTGTATTTTTGTAAGTAATTTGTATATACAACGAACATGTATCCAAATAATTTCCAACAGCAGTCGGTTAAATCTTCGTCTTTCACTTTATTGTGTTGTTTAGAGTACTATAAAATTATATACCTAGGTATATTTATTCATAGCATAAACTTAACTGATTTAACAAATTCTTCAAAATTAACTATGATTTTTTATTGTTATTGAGTATTACAAAATAAGTGTAGGTATAATTTTTTTTGTGAAAAAATATATTTTCCTGACAAGTTTTTATAAAATACGTAAGTAATTGGTACTATAATCTTGTGGCCACTTTCCGGCTCCATCATCAAGCCCCTGGACATCATCTAGGATAACAGTACTTGTAAAGACAAATCAAACGAGCCCAAACTCGATGAGGTTACGTCGTTTCGTTACAGAGTTCTTATGGCCACCTTCTAGCTCCATCATCATCTCTGTGACATCATTATATTGTATTGTCATCTGATTTACATATGTAAGTCAAATTTCGGCTCAATAGAACAACGGGAAGTGGGTCAAGTTTAGCTTGCAAGATTTGACCTAAACATACGTACATACAACGTTAAATGCTAGTAAAAATAAATACAGGTACTATACGATTGGAGTTAAAAGTTACAATGTCATGTGCCGCTTTGCTTGTATAGTCTGCCGCCACGCCACTACCAGCAATAGTGCACATTCTTTACTTTGTACCAGTTTGAAAAGCAAAGTAGTCAGTAAAATTACTGGACATTTGAGGCTTAGTATCAAATTTATTCTATATTGTAACATATTATATTGTATTTGTCTCATGGTAGCGTCTGCACTGCGGTGCCGCGCAGTCATTGTATTACAAAGTTCTGCTTGGCACTGCTATTGTTATAGGTGTTACGTCTACATCAAATAAATGACAAGGCCGTCAATTTTTAGTAAGTATAAAAAAATGTTGACAACCCTAACCCCGAAAACATGTAAATGTTTTGCGACGCGCAACTAAATGATTTTATCCGACGTTTTGTTTGATATATTACGACGCAAAATTGAATTGGACGCAATCTCTGTGTTATTCGAACACATGTGAGATTTCTAATTCAACGGGGACTAACGGGTTAGTATAGTTATTGTAAATTTTAGGGTGATTATAATCGAAAAACTGTACGGTTACCATCCTCAAGTACTGTCGATAAACATATAATATAATAAAAAGTAAAAAAAAATCCTAAAACGTTATTTATTTACATCTTCATTCCTACTAATCCTACTTCTACTAAAATGCTGTTTTCACACGCTTTCCCACAGGGACCGTGCATTTTTCCATGATAAAAAGTAACCTATGTGTGTCCGACTGTCCGGTCCATAAACTATATCTATGCCAAAAATCACGTCAATCCGGTGCTCCGTTATTGCGTGAAAGAAGGACAAAGCAACAAATCAAAAAATCAACAAACCAACAAACACACTTTCGCATTTATAATATTAGTAGGATAGGATATTAGTATAATGCTATAATTATAACGCCTTTATATTATTTATATCCGTTGATAAGTGCTTCAAAACTTCTAAACAAAAACCTCATTTGCTCTACTACCTTCAATACACAAATGATGAATGAATCATTGTAATTTTACAGCATTAGGTACTTAATACTTATCAACATGGTTTCAAATACAATGTTATTTATGTCTGCACACGTGGCTTTGTGTCACATTAAGTCACATACCAGTCAAAACGAAGGGGACAAGGGCTTTTTGTGTAAAACTTGTATGTACAAAGTTACAGTTGACGCAAAAGAAAAGCGACGTGGAGAGAGGACAAGGCAATCTGTAACAAAATTATTTTTGTACAAACCTAGGAGGGAACGAAAGAATGAAATAATTTATTTCAGATTTATATCCGTAGGCGATGTTTTTTTTTATAAATATATCTCGCCTTTTCTAATTCATTAATTTTCTGGATCGTGGTCACTCAGTAGTGTAGCACTCATTATGGCTCACAATTCAATTTCTATTACATATCCCTACTTGAAAATTATTAGGCACCGACCACACTGGCCACAAAGAATGAAACATGCATTGCTGCAATCTACACCAGTTTACGATTAGGGTATGTTTGAAAGTGATACCACAAAATTAATGGAATAAGGGTTGTAGTTTATTTGTATTTCTTTAGGGAAAGGGGAGAATCGTCGCAATATGGGATGAAACAGGTCACTAAAACGTATCACGGTTTTTATTACAAAACTTTCTATGTGCATGCCACCTGCGATACAGGGACTCCTAGGGCATCTGCTTTCATAGTGATGCCATGTAAGTGTTTATGCTTGCATGTTTTATGTGTTATATTACTCGTTATATATACGGTTAGCATATCTCTACTAACTCGACTTCACCAAAACAAATTACAAACAAAAATGTAATTACATATTCCATCTTTATCTCATTAATAGCAATTAATTCCCATTCTAATTACAATTAATCATCTTCATAATTGGTTTCATAAGAACATAATTCAATTAACGTTATGAATTTTATGATAGATAACTTCCGCTGAGGTGTTTAAATACCTCATTTGTTTAAAGTGAATTAAAAACAAGTAAGTTATAGGTAGGTTAGAATTTATTCACGGAACTAGGACAGCACCCATGGTGTAGAACAGCGTTTCACTGCATTTAAGGTGTATATACCACCCAATGACTTTTGGAAATCTGTCAGACCCAATGCTTATTCCCGCACAAAAACATCACGCGTGAACCGCGTCAACGATTGATTGGAATATAGAGGAGAAACTACAGCAAAATATGTCATTACAACATACATGCTGTAAGTTGCATGTTGGATACATGCAGTATACATGCTTATTTAATCTAATGCCATATGTAGGTACTACATTTATGATTTAATAGGTTTTAGAGATTTATAACTTGTTACAATTATTACATTTTATACATTATTCAAACAAAAACAAATATTATGCAAACAGCTTCACTTTGGGATTTTTTAAACATAGTAGTTCTATATTTAGAATAATTCGGTGTTACCATTTTATATAGAAAATGTCAATAAATAACATATATTTTTTTCATTCAATTATCTTGAAAAACCAATGAGTTAATTGCTTTTAAAGTTAACCAATTGGGTCTATTATTCCTCTTAAACTCAACACAATCAAATATAGTTTAATTAACAATGTCTACTGCAGAATAATTTTACTGTGACAATAAGTTGTCAAATAACGTAGATAAGTAATAGTTCGTTGGTAGCGGCTGGCACAGCGGGCACAGTAAATAAGCAGTTAAACGGTTATTAATAATGCCTAACTGAAAGGGTTATATTATTATAAACATCAACGGCTCTAAGATGCTCTAATGACTCTTAAATTTAATAACTTACTCTACTGTCAGACCATCTAATCTGGGTGGATAGTCTCGCTTATTTATTTACTAGCTTCTGCCCGCGATTTTCACCCGCGTTCCCACAGGAAGCGTGCATTTTTCCGGGATAAAAAGTAGCCTATGTTACTCTCCGGTCCATAAACTATATCTATGGCAAAAATTATTACGATCCGTTGCTTCGTTACTGCGTGAAAGAAGGACAAACCAACAAAGTAACAAACACACTTTCGCATTTATAATATTACTATGTATAGTATGGATTAATAAGTGCTTATTATTTACAATAACTTGTATATACCTACTTATTTATCACACTCAGCTTAAACTGAGAAAGAAACATTGTTAGGAAACCCGCATGTTCAAGAATCACAAAAATTCGAGGACGTGTGGCATCCACTAAACCGCACTGGGCCCGCACTGGGTAATAAGCCATCTTCAGCTATAATCCTTTTGTAAAGATTTTTTTTTATGTTATTTGGTAACGAGACGAGCTGGTCGTTTGCCTGATGGTAAGTATAACGCCGGCCCATAACAATTGCAGTGCCACCCAGAACTTTGAAACACAAAGCCCTGCACGGCACTGCAGTGAGCTCGTTACCCTGAGACATTAGGTATTAAGTCTCATAAGCCCAGTAATTTCACTGGATACTCTGCTCATCAAACCGGTGGTAACAACCCAGACGGACACTCGCAGAAGAGTTAGTCCTCCCACTAACAAAAGGTTGAAAATGGCGATGCGTTTGATTTTAGTTGAACGCTGTTTCGTAGTTTTTATTTAACTAAGAAAAAGAGACGCCAAAATGTTTAATCTAATTTGCCCCGACCGGGAATCGAAGCCAGCTACATGAACCCATCGTTCTTGTACCCACGAGTTACCAGTATCACTTTTTTTCTGCTCGCCTTCCAAATGGCTTGGAATCATAATGCATATTCGCGCAGTTAATGCCTTCGGTTTTTGGTTAATGCTCGACTCGTCTACAATGCAGTGAATCCCGTTTTGAGGTCAAGAGTATGGCCGTTACGCATTATTACCTCCACTACACCAGTACAATCATCAGCGTAGGTGTCTTGTCTCTAACAGCTACTTGAACTGTCTGCCATCAATAGATTGTTGAGGGTAGAAACCACCGGGCCCATATTGCTAAAACAGCGTTAATGTTTCAAAGCTCTTAGTTTTAAAAATCTGAGTGGCAATGCAATTGTTTTGGGCCGCCGTCATGCTTACCATCAGGCATACGACCTGCTCGTCTTATTATCCAATAATATAAAAAACTAGCTTCTGCCCGCGGTTTCACACGCGTTCCTATATGAACCGTGCATTTCCGGTATAAAAAGTAGCCTATGTTACTTCGGTCTCAATAAAAACATGTCGATCCGTTGCTCCGTTGCTGCATGAAAGAAGGACAAACCAACAAACGTACAAACACACTTTTAAATCTATTACGGATTAAATCATAAAATGTTTTTTTTTTTCATTTAGATTTTATGCCCGGTTCTTGATATGTTTGTGGAGACGTAGCCAATAGGAGAAGCACCATTAGAGAAGCAGTGATAGGATAGTCTATTATAGAATGTTGAAGGACACTGAGATTGAATATTCGATTATGAAAAACGGAACCAGAGATTGGTACCTGCCAATTTCACCTTATTTAAAATATTCAAGCAAAATTTAGAGTTGATGGGAAGAACATGATGAGCTTCGAGGCTACCCATTATTAATAATTCGCATGTACAATCATTCAAAATCCTTTAAATACTCAGTATCTTAGGAACGATCCAAATTAACATTAAGTAGATATGTCTAAAGTTCTGCGTAAAATGTTTCACAATTCTAGGTATCCAATCACTAATGCTTTATTTCATTGCGGAAGCGTGTAGATTTTGTCTAGAGGGCCTGCCATCAACTCTGTTTTTCCGAACTATAATATTATTATGCGCATGTATGGATTTCTAGTAATTAATTACATACAGAAATGCATTGTGACGGCTCCGTAGCTAAGTTGGTAGTAACCCTGCCTGCAAAGCGAGAGGTCCCGGGTTCGATTCCCGGCCGGGGCAGATTTTGTGTAAGCAAAAAGTTTGTTCTCGGGTCTTGTATGTTTGTGATGTGTATCTGTATCTGTCCATGCCACCTGCGACACAGGGAATCCTAGTGCGGGGTATGAGTGTAAGCGTTTATTTATTTATTGTATTATTCAGTGCGTCACCTTACAATACAAAGGTCATGAGTGTAAACATTTATTTTGGTCATCTTTAAATTTTAAATAATGTATCTTATTGTGCCTCAAATAGTCTCAAATCATTAAAATTTAAATATAGTTTTGGTTATATCACGAAGGCGTCAGATTGAGGTTAAACATTCAATTATCTTTCGACTAAATTAAAGATAAAGATCTATAGAAAAGGTAGAAATTAAGACAGTGGGCGTATTATTTGGTTAATTGATAGTAAACGTGGGTTTATCAGAGTAGAATGCAAATTCAGTGAAGATTCTGCCAAATAAAGCGTTATAAATGTGTTTCTAGAAACCTCCTTTTGGTATTTTATGATAAATATAACCGTGTAGGGAAGAAAGTAATCAATGTAACCTACTTCCATATAAATTGCAGTGCCATCTAGAACTTGAAAGACAAAGGCCTGCGCGGCACTGATTGTGCTCGTTACTCGGAGACATTAAGCCCAGTAATTTCACTGACTACTTTGCTCACTAAACCGGAACAAATTAATGGCTGCACATTACTGCTTGGCATCAGACTATACTAGCGGTGATACCCGCCCGGACGGACACTCGCAGATGTGTTAGTTCTACCAGCTAGTAAAATAATATATCTATTATATATACAAATAAACAAAATTGAAGTCTTTTTGTTATATCAAAACAGCTTTTTACTAAATGCATATGTACGGTTACCTATAACAAACCAAGTAATTTTAAAAATTTTGTCTGTCTGTCTGTTCGTTCCGGGTAATCTCCGAAACGGCTGGGCCGATTTTGACGGGACTTTCACTGGCAGATAGCTGACGTTACAAAGAGTAACTTAGGCTACGTGGGCGAAGCCGCGGGGAACAGCTAGTAATGAATAAGTGCAAGCAGTATTAAAGTCGTACAAATCAATATAGAATTAATATCAGTAAGCAGATACACGCCATCCACTTGAACTAAATCGGATTGGCTTATCTCCGCAACTAATTACATTAAACTAACATATAACAATGTCTTATGTTTGTTTTGCCGTGTGTCTGAGTCAACTCTGTATACAATAGATCATAAAGGGAAAGTTTAGATTAAATTCTTCTATATAGTTCACATTTGTACTAATTAGATTAAAGGTTTGTTGTGTTATAATTTTGAGTGAACTTAGCAAAAACTAGCTGTGCCACGCAGGACCACTCACTTAATAAAAGTAGCCTTAGTTACTCCTTATAACATCAGCTTTCTGCCAGTGATAGTCCTGTCAAAATCGGTCTAGCCGTTTCAGAGATTAGCCGCAACAAACAGACAAAAAAATTAAAAAGTTTTAAGTAATTACTAGGCTTCTGCGAATGTCCGTCTGGGTTGGTACCACCGCTTTGCACGTGAAGTCTGTTGCCAAGCAGTACTGTGCAAGCATTACTGTATTCCGTTTGATAAGCAAAGTAGCCAGCAATTACTGGGCTTATGTCTCAGGGTAACAAGCGCGCTGCAGTGTCACGCAGGCAATTTTATTTATTTGTGTATATGTATATAGAAGATATAGTATATTTTATAGCAATTATATTTCTCTATAATATTACACCACTATCCCTGCTTAATCTGTAACATTTTCCACGAAAAGTTTGTCTGAAAGAGATGACTTTTAGCGATAAGACCACCCATTGTACCAATAATTTTTTTTAGCCACAGAGCCGTGTTGTGCATCCTATCCTTCCTTCCTACTTCCTAATCGAATCTTATTAATGCTATCCTGGCCTACTAATAATAGGTCGGGGAAAAAGTTTCTTCGCATTTTTTAAGAAAATTCAAAACATTTTTTAATATAGTTTATTTACATTTAACTAAAGTATGTAGGTACCATTTTGTTCGATAACTTTTTGCCATCTTGTAGGTAGGGACATGATCCCATTGCTATAGAAATTTTGGGACTTCTGATCAAAATACCGCGACAAGTGGTTTTGGCAGTCCTCTCGTGATGTTAACCTGACACTGCCTAAAGAATTCTGAAGAGACCGAAACAGGTGGAAATCTGAAGGTGCAAGGTCAGGACTATACGGCGGATGCATTAACACCTCCCAGCCAAACTCTCTTAATTTTTTCTGAGTGGCTAAAGATGTGTGAGGTCTAGCGTTATCATGAAAAACCATGAAAATGAAAACCACACCCCTTCTGTTGATTAATTCCGGCCGCTTTCTCTCAACTTCTTGCTTTAATCTCATCAGTTGTTCGCAGTAGAGTTCACAATCGATGGTCCTGCCTGGTGGTAACAGCTCATAATGAATAATGGCCTTCCAATCCCACCACACACACAGCATCACCTTGTTACGAGTTAACCCGGGTTTCGCCACAGTCTGTGAAGCCTGACCGGTCTTTGACCACGACCTTTTTCGCACGTTCTTGTCGTACGTGATTTACTTTTCATCACCAGTTATCAGCTTCTTCAAAAATGGTTCGGTTTCATTACGTTGTAGTAAAGAATCACAAATGAGTACCCGGTTCATTAGGTTTCTTTCAGTGAGCTCGTGAGGTACCCAAATATCGAGCTTTTTTGTGTACCCAGTTTTTTTCAAATGCGCCAAAACTGTTTTGTGGTCAATTCCCAGTTCTTCAGCTACGTCGTAACTACTGATATGCCGATCTTGTTCCACTTTTTCAAAAATGGCATCCATTTTATCCGTAATAGGGCGACCAGAGCGACGTGCATCTTTGAAATCAAAATTTCCGGATTGAAAACGCTTAAACCAAATTTCTGCTACTCTCACAGACACTGCACTAGGTCCATAAATATCGCAAATTTATTTCGCGGCTTGCGTTGCATTTTTACCTTTTTTGTAGTAAAATTTTAAAATGTATCGAATTTCTTCATTAGATTCACTCATTTTGACAGTACGAAAAACAAATGAAAATCACACATTTTCCTAATTTGAATTTGGAATTATGTTCTTTAAAATTTAAACTTTCATATGATACCAAAACCAGCCAGATACAAATAGTATAGCCAAAGAGATTTTATTACAAGTTCATACATACTATAATGCGAAAAGACTTTTTCCCCAACCTAATATTATTAATAAAAGTTTGCGTGTATGTGTGAATGTTTGTTACCAAGTATCTCCGTAACAACTAAACCGATTTTGATGAAATTTGGAATGTAGATTGTTTATGCTCTGGAATAACACATAGGCTCTTGCGCGACACGTGGGTGAAGCCACAGGCTGAAGCGACAGGATTCGTTTTAGTTTATATTTATGCTTATATAAGAAGTATATAAGCATGAACATAAACTAAAGCAAATGTAGAGAAATAACAAAGGAAGCTGGTAACCAAGGACGTATTGAAAATGTCCAATAAATTATTTTTATTCGTCTATTGGCTGTACGGAGGAAAGTGAAACTAGCCAAAAACTCAATCGAACAGAATAAAATATTGCGAAACCTTTTGGCGAAATTGGTTGAATAACGTGGGGTATTACTGTTTTTGTTTTACAAATATAGGTTTACTAGCTGCTGCGTGCGGTTTTACTCGTGGAAATTCCCAAAGGAACCGTTCATTTTTCCTGGATAAACAGTAGCCTATGTCAGTATACGGTTCATCCTACTACTTCCTACTTTTCCTACTTCCTACATTTTCTATTAAAATGCGAAAGTGTGTTTGCACGTTTGTTGGTTTATTGGTTTGTTGGGTTGTCCTTCTTTCACGCAGCAACGGAGCCACGGATCAACATGATTTTTGGCATAGATATAGTTTATGGAGCGGAGAGTAACACAGGCTACTTTTTATCCAGGAAAAATGCACTGTTCCTGTGGAACGCGGGTGAAAACGGAGGGCAGAAGCTATTAAACTGTATAAGTATTAAAATGCAAAAAATGACCTTGGTCCATTGCTCTATTGCTGCGTAAAGGAAGCTGGGACCAACCAAAAAACCAACTAACACAATTTCGCATTTATTAAACTACGAATTGGAATATGTTACAGATTGATAAGAATTCTAAGTAAAGTTTCATCAAAATCTGTTCAGTAGTTTTTGCGTGAAAGAGTAACCATCCATCCTCACAAACTTTCGCGTTTATCACATTAGTTTAGTAGGATAGGATATATATATATAGTCATACATATTGTTTAGTTTATGTTGTGGATGAAAAAAGTTGTAACAATTGCAAATTGAAACATTCATCCGCTAAAGAACAAACATAAGTGCAAAACGCACAGAACTGTCAAGCGTTTGATCTCCCGCGACTTCCGGTAGTAGACGCATGCAGTTAAAATGTATTTATAACTTGTACTAGAAGTGAGAGCAAAATAACTTAGCATGTTTTGCCCCTTTTTGTAAACATTCCGGTGGGTGGGATTCGTAAAAGTTGTTTGGGTTTAGCATTGCTACTCACAATACAATTTTATCTAGAGTTTCATTTTCATTGACTTTGTAATGATTCGGTAACCCGTTTCAGCAATCGGAAAATTATTTATTCCGCATACAATGAAAGAGAAGTACATAGCAAAACATACATCCTTATATACATCCTTTTCAAATTACTAAGAAATCAACTTGACTCAAATTGTTCTCAACTTATTAGCAGTTTTAATTTTAGAGTTTCCAGACAAAACCCACGTAAGCCCATAGTCCCACTTTTCCACCCTTTACGAAGAACAGTTCTCGGTTTTAACTCCCCTGTAGTTTTTAATCATTATAGTAGCCTCATAGACATTCACTTTGTTTCTCTGAATAGTTATCGTAAACAGTTGTTGGATGCAATATCCAGTAAATAATTAGAAATCTTCTAATATAAGTTAATTTGGATTAGTGATGTTTCCCTTTAATTGATTGTGTAATTAGTTTTAATACCTATTTTTGTTAACGTTTATTGTAAGCATTGTTGGTAAACTTTTTAAATAAATATATACAGAAGATCATAAAAACCAATTAAATTAGATGATACTTAAAAAGCCGGCGAAGTGTGAGTCTGACTTGGGCGCCGAAGGTTTCGTACAAACTTGTAGGCAAAGACTATAAATCTGTGCTTGTAGGCATGTAAATAGTTCGTCATCACGGGAGTCGTTAGGCACAGTTACTTCTACCAAAATGATTAGGTAATTAATAATTTTTTGTTGTCAAAAAAATTTTGTGCTTCTTGCAAAATATCACCAGGTTTGATTCCCCTGCGGGTGTCAAAATATGCGGCATAAACGGCCGTATCTTTTGATTGTGTTAATTTTTTTACAGCTCCAAGGGATTTCAGACCTGAGTCATCATCATTATCAGCCTTTTACGCTCCAACTGCTGGGATACCTACCGGCCTTCTCTCGGAGAGAGGTATGGGCCATAATCCACCACGCGGGCCCAGTGCGGCTTGGTGGATGTCACAAGTCCTCGAATTTTGTGGTTCTTGAACATGCCGGTTTCCTCGCGATGTTTTCCTTCACCATTTTAGAGCGAGTGTCAATAATCCGCACATAACTTGATATAAGTCATTGGTGCGGGCCGAGTCGAGATTCGAACTATAGTCCGTCGGATTGAAAGTCGCACAAGTTCCCGCTCGGCCACACTCGCTGTTACAATCATACACACACGTGTAATTTCTTTTTCACTGTTTAAATAACCTTGCAAACAATTTAGTATATGTGTTTTGAATCTGCCTTCTGCAACAGTTTATACACTAAAGAAGCAGGCAGGGCTGCAAGTTGCAACTATTTCCTTGTACCTACTCCTTTTATTTATAATAAACTAGCTGCTGCCCGCGGTTTCACCAGCGCGGAGTTATTGGATTTCATGCGTTTTATTGATTTGCGCGGAACCCTAATTCTTTTACCAAAATAAAAGTAGCCTGACTTACACCTTATAACATCTACCAGTGAAAGTCTCGTCAAAATTGGTGCAGCTAATTTACCCGGAAGAGACAGACAGACAGACAAAATATTTAAAAATTGTGTTTTTGTTGTAAGTTCCGTATATAGGTACTTTCATATGCATTAGGTAAAAAGCTGTTATTTTGATATTACAAACAGACACATCAATTTTATTTATTTGAATAGATAAATTTTGTATTAGATGATTATTATTTATTAGTTATCTATTTGTCAGTTTGCGTGTTTTTACATATTATTCATTGTCTCTATTACATTCAATGTTTCAATTTGCAATTGCGGTGAAGAGTTCATAGTTAGCTTGTGGTTTAAAGATGAGTACTGAGTTTGTGGTTGGTTATATTGGTTGTTGGGGTTTGGATATTGGAAAAGGTTAATCTTGGAAGAAATGAGCAAGTCTGCCATCGCAATGGATGTCATAAGACGGGTGGTGAACAGACGAGGTAAATCAAAGTAAGAGTTACAAACAAATCAAACAAGTTCTCACGCTTGCATTGTAATACGATCTTTTAATATTAAACCTGCTGGCCTGGGAGCTCTAACTTTATCTAGATTTATAGAGTATGTACCATAGAAGGTGAACGAGAAACCCACTCGTAAAATATTCAATAACTCAGGTAAAGGTATTTTTTACTTGTGCTGAAAATAACGTTTTGCTGTAGTTTTAAAAATCTTATGTTACAACATAAGATTTTTCAAATCTTATATACTCTATCGTCATTATGAGGTTTATATATCTTCTATACAAATAAATTAAATTGAAGTGTCTTTTTGTAATATCAAAATAACAGCTTTTCACTAAACCTATAACAAAAAGACAATTTTTAAAATTTTTGTCTGTCTGTCTATTTGTTTCGGGTAATCTCCGAAACGGCTGGACCAATTTTGACGGGACTTTCACTGGCAGGTAGCTGATGTTATAAGGAGTAACTTAAACTACGTGGGCGAAACCGCGTGGCATAGCTATTTAACAATGTAGTCGAAGGAATGTAAGAATAATTGAGTCGTGTTTAGTCAACGTATTATGTTGGTTATTTTTTCCGAAAATTAGTTATCGGTCCCCGTCGATGAAATGTATAAAATATCCCCATTACTGTAAGTGCAGTGCCACCCAGAACTTTGAAGCACAAAGGCCTGCATGTCACTGCAGTGAGCTCGTACCATGAAGCCCAATAATTTCACTATGTGTACATAGACTAATTCGACTATATGGCAGACCATAGACCTTATCCAAGTATGCGTTTTGGTGTCAATATAACCATGCTTTAGCTACAAGTGCGGATTTCGAGATACTAATAATCCGCGCTTGATCCAAAAGCCTTGCTATTCTGACAAGCAAGTGCACGTTTGCATAAGCGTCTACGGTCTGCACTAGGTGCATATGGTCGTATTTGTCTATACGTCTACACACCAACACGAACCTTGTTCTCTCACACCTGCCCACAATCTGTTAGAGCAGCCTGTCTATCAAATTTCAAATAGCATGCAATAACATCAATCACTTGCGTTAGTTTGTAAAATAGTTTTTTGTAACATCCATCTTGCTCCGTTTTTAACGTAAACAATTTGAAACATAAATAATGTTTCATCGGAAGAAAGTATTTTTAGAGAGGGATTTGTGCATTATTTTATTTTTAGACTTATTATAACAAAGTTTAGAAAAAAATAAAGGCTTCTTTTGGTTTCGATTGTAATTGAATCACTGTAAATTTACTCCAATATGTTTGCTTAATTTTTAATCGACTGCGACCTGCTAACAAATTTATATAACATTTATTGATAAAACTTCAATTCTAGGTAGGTATCTATGCAACTTCAAGTACCTACGTAACATAAACACAATAGAAATTAAATTCACAAAAATATATTATGTCCATTAAGTACATTTAATTTGTTTAATTAGCTTAGTTTGTGTTGTGAATTATAAATCTTAGTAATAGTAATTCATTGTATTGTAATTGGTATTGTATTATTTTTTTAGTTGTAATTGTTATTTATTGTTTTTGAATTATTTATGTGAATGTAATTATGATTCTTTGCGTTTCCATAAAGGTACTGCACCTAAAAGTTTCCCGAATTCAACGATTTTTTTCTTCATCGTCCTATGTGGTCCAGATTCTTTACATTTCAAAGAATAAAAAACGTAAGACAAACGTGTACTTAAACGCAGTTTCTCTCGGCCAAATCGACAAAATGCATGTTTTAGTACAGCTTTAGGCCCACGTTGAACAAGTGACGTCAGAAGTTCTGGGCAATTTGTATTAGGCGTTTTAAAGCTCAGTAGATATGCCCGACCCTGACTCTAATTTTTGACGTTTCTAGCGATCGGTTTCTACTTTTTCGATAGATATTTGATTCTCATGATAAACGAATTGATTGACATTAAAACGGAATCAATATCCCTTTTTAATATAGCTGTTATAGTAATATCTTCCATTGCTTACCATATTTTTTAAGATTTGAATCTCTCACAATAATTTGCAACTTTTTTGGCCGTCTCAAACGTTGCACTACCAGCTTCCTTTACTTTATTACTGCCTGTGAATTACTAAATATAATAAATAATAAATTAATAACTTCGTTAAAGTTTACATGCTAAGTGCATGCTCATACGGTGCTTTATTTTTTTGCAGACAACCAGTTTGCCAACGCTTACTAGGCTTTTATCTGTGTTTACATTATACTTACAAATAAGATTGTTAAATAAATAACGCTTAGGAATAAGTTAAGTTTTATTGGACGATGTTAAAAATAGTATTTTTTTTATTCAAAATTATCAAGGATCTAACTAAATAATGAAATTTAAAGTAAAAAAAGTTGTTTAAGACATTTCGCAACTCTACCCAATAGTGAAAGCGCTAAAAAAACTTACCACCAATTTCCGGTAACAGCTTGTGCCAACAGGAGCAGAGAGCATAACAGCCTCCAAAACAGCTTCATTTCGTACAAAACTTTGGCAAAGATCACTTCCCAAACATCCTCTTAAAAACACAAAAACGTCAAAACTTCTAGCGCACTTCACAAAACCACCGAAATGATAAAAGAAACGAACTCCAACCGCAAATTCAAACCAAACCACCAAACAGAAACCACAACATAACAAAGTAATAACACAAACCGAAAAAAATAATTACGAAAAAAAACTAAACTTTTGAAACAAACTTTCGTGAAAGTTCACAAGGCGCGAAACCGCTCCAATTTAAAAACGGAACTCATGGCCACCGATTAAAATTCAGTAGGAGAATTATTAAATAGAAACTCCGTTCGTATTTCGAAAAATCTAAAAAATTATATTGTAAGCTCGGTTTTGGACTCGACGCGCCTGCGATCCGCGCGGTTTGAAACACAAAACCAGACTGGCTTGCTTGAAGCCGTTCGTAAGTATTCCATAGGATTCTCCGTAAAGGGGAAGGGTCGCACCGGAGGGCGTGTAGATGCAATACACTGCACGAGTTCATCCTTCGAGCCCTTACCACGGTCTTCGATAGCCTAGCAACCGCGGAATACCGTGCGAAATGTCAACCCGATCGAGTCGCGACTCGCAATTTTGTCCACATTGATTTATTTCTTAGAAGTGGTCGTTTGAGTATAATTTTCTACTGTCTTACTTTAATTTTTTGTCCATCATAATGGCAAATGCCTTTATTTAAACCAAGACACCGCAGTGTTCACTATAATAATCCTACTATCCTACTTCCTACTAATCCTACTATCCTACTACCTATATTATGAATGCGAAAGTGTGTTTGTTGGTTTGTCCTTCTTTCACACAATAAGGGAGCAACGGATCGACGTGATTTTTGGCATAGATATAGTTTATGGACCGGAGAGTAACATAGGCTACTTTTTATACTGGATAATGCACGGTTACTGCGGGAACGCGGGTGAAAACCGCGGGCAGAAGCTAGTATTTTCATGAATTTAATAATCCAATTATACAATAGGTAAAGTTAGTTAAAAGGAAACAAGCAACCTAGCAACTTGGCAACAAATCTAATAATAAAAAGCAGGGTTTGAATTTGTTCTTAAAATTGGCGGACTTCATCATCAGCCATACGCTCGAGAGTATAGGACATAATCCACCACACTGGCCCAGTGTGGCTTGGCGGATATGATAACTTCATCATTGCTAAAGAACCCAGAACCCTTTACTGTTATATACTCAAAAACCTTCTAATTCAGTTCCAAACCTAATCACATTTGACATTTACTATAGGATTTATAGGTCATTTTTATAAATCTAATTTTCATAAAGGTCAAAAATGGCATTATATCGAAGACAATATTATTACATCCGGGTATAAATGCAATGAATAAATTAATTCGAATTTGAAACCAATCCATTACTGTAAGCCAAATATAGGTGAAATACCACTTTAGTTTTTATACTTACTTTTGGTATTGTCTTATAAATCGAAGGTCTATGCATAATTTCGGTCGAAAAATTTATCGCCAGATTGGTCTCTGAAAAACAGGTCATCATCAGCCTTATTATGCTCCCATGGCTGGGATACCGGCCTTCTCTCAGAAAAAAAGTATGGGACATAATACACCACGCGGGCCCGGTGCGGCTTTGGTCAACATGTCCTCGAATTTTGTGGTTCTTGAATATGCGGATTTCTTCACGATGTTTTCCTTTACCGTTTTGGACCGAGTGTGATAAATCCGCACATAACTTTATATAAGTTATAGGTGCGGGGCCAAGCCAAGATTCGAGCCATGGTGTCGGATTAAAAGTTGCACATGCAGTTGCTCGGCCACACTCGTTCTCCCAAACAGGTGTCAAAGTTAAAAACTTGCAAAAAGAGTGAGAAAAAGTGACTTCTCTTGTTTTGAACGAAAATATTGCGAAAACTCATGGTAGGTATAAAATTCCAGAAAAATAACCATAAACACATCAATTGTGGACTTACGCTGTCCTCCTGAGATGTTAAACCGCAGAATTATTAACATTTATTTCGAAAATGATTTGGCTCTGATCGAATGTTGGGATTTAAAGTCATATAACTTTATTTATAGCGGAATTTCGTAGGACCATCGTCCTTAAATGATCACATTTAAATAATGATATACGCTTATTTAAATTTTAATCCTATTTTATATCTATGATGGCCGTGGAAATTGTAACTATTTAAGTTGGCACACATTTGGGTTTGCTAATATTCCGTTAGAAACATTTTTTCTTACCAATATATCAGGTATATCGATATTGATAGAAAATCTACGCATATATTTAGGCATAGTCTCGTTGTCCTGATAATGGAGCCGGAAGGAGGCGACAGGAACTGTGTAACGAAACGACGTAACCCCATCGAGTTTGGCTCGTTTGATTTGTCTTACAAGTACTCTGATCCTAGTGATATCCAGGGTCCTGATGATGGAGCCGGAAGGTGGTCACAAATTTACAGTACCAATGTATTTTATAAAAGCTCGTCTGGAAAACTATATGTTTCCACAAAAAACTTGTTATTTAGTCAGTTTTATGAAATTGATATTAACAAAATAAAGTATATCAAATGACTGTAGTATAGATTTGATTAAAAAAAACTAGTGAAAGAACTACTTGTATATTATATAAATCTAGCTTGTGATATTTAGAACGTGAGATATTTAGGTACAGATAGATGTGAAGTTCGCCGGAAGTGTCAACACTGTCCATTGAAAAAGTGCCACTCATAAGTGGTTCGTGAGAGATATTCTAATTCAAGGTGGTAAGGTAGCCAGGGGAACTCTAAGAAAAACCCTTCCACCACTTTATGGATGCACCACGAAAGCACAAGCTCGTGAAATCCAACCAAACTACAAACCGAAGAGCGATGTTCCCATATTGCTTCAAAACTTTGAAAAGGAACGCTGGTAAAAGTGATAACAGTAAACCATTCTCAAATTTCAAAAATAATTCCAATACTAGATACTTGTAGTTTTCTTTTTAAATAAAAAAACAATTTTTAATTCTACAACAAAATTCGCCACACAACTTCATGGGCCGCTCTATAAAAACCCGCATGGAGGGTAAAAAAACCATAACAATAGGGCTTACCTGTCAGCCATTTTGCTTCCCCGTGTTTACGATCGGTGTAAAACAGTAATTGCAATAGATCAAACGGACCGACAGATGGTGAAAGAAATTATATAGACGGAGAAAATAATGGTTTTGATAACAAAGAGACAAGCGATTTTGAAACGAATAGGTTTGGTAATAAGGGTGGAGAGTGATTAAATGATAGATGTGGCTGCGGTGTAGCAGTAGAGGTACTCACAGTTTTCGTAATCGCAGCTGGCGTTATGAATGTGGCTAAAGTTAGACAGGTATATGTTACTTTTACATTGGTGTTCTCATCGTGTCAAGAAATTTTCTAGTGCCCACTACCACCTCAAGATTCACTCAAGATAAAAATCTGTAACAAAGCGTATATAGATACCTAGTTTTGCTTCAGTCACCGCTATTGAGAGCCATTTCTATAATCCAGGTTTCCGCTTACTAAGACGCTGATAAGAGCATATTTTTTTTAAGATTACCAATTGATTACCTATACCACGGAATAGATAGTTAGAAGTCTATACTTATTTTTCCTTAAATATTGCACCATAAAACCACTGTTGAGTTAGACTCACATTTGCACTGAAATGTATGAAATGTTCCTATGTAATATTGTATGTCTAAACTTGAATTAAGTAACTACAATTTACTACACGTAAGACGTTTGTGTTGAGCAATATAATCTTAATTAAACATTCACATAATATACCCTTACTGTTATCATTTCTGCCGCCGTTGATCATAAAATTGCAACAGTCAATACTAAACTAAACACCCAAATTTGGACTCTACCGCCCAAAACAGAAACCCTATGTTTCGATGGCGAGCATTCTGATTGCAATCCAGATCTAAACGCTGATATTTAATTCGTAATTACAGTCTTATTACGGAGGCATTAGGCGACAAAGCGATTACTTCTAAGAATGTGACTCGATTTCCTTTAGAACGAGAAATGTTATAGCGTTTGACATGATACAGGAAACATTGTAATTGAATCTCTTTTTTTTTTTGTTTTGGGTTTGCTAAATGTCTTGCATTTCTTTCGAGCTCTGCGCTTTCATGATAAGACGATTTTTTGCATGTCTTCTAAAAACAGGCATCTAAAACTTATTGTTTGTGGTAACACGGTAACGTGCCCAAAATGCTAGCAGCATTACCACGTTGAATGGCAATGCCTGAGCCAAGTAAGACCAGCATTTTAGGAATTTATCATTAATTTCCCAAATTATCATCATCATTATCATCAATGTAGACCTCCAGCATACAACTAACTATTACCTAATCTGTGATAAAATGACAGTTTGAACAGATGCTTGCCATTTTAACCAGGTCCACCTAGGAACAGACATTAATACAACAAAGATGAATCAATTTGGCTTCTCGAAATATCTGACGTGTTCACAGAAGCATTTCATAGTCTAATGAAATAATAGTACAAACCATTTAAAACGTCTTTACCCAGTAAATTGGCAACAATGTCTTCAATTGAAACAACGCGATGTTTACTTTAGCTATTGACTTGCTTTAGCTACTGTGGCACATTTTTTATTTGATTGAAAGCATTGAAATTCCTGGGTTTATGAGAGGGCGGAGTTCACCAAGCATTTTGAACCGAAGGTTATCTATGAATAATAAAGTTCACTTAGAATTTTGACATCTGCTGTCAAAGCTCACTCTTGAACTGCCGATCACGTGAACGTCGTCCATTTCACATTTGGTGAAGTCTGACCTTAGTACATTTTGTCTAGGATAAGGAAGATCAGGATAATGAGTGCACTGCAGTGCTTTTATGTTTAAAAGGTCCGAGTGGTACTGCAATTTGTTATGGGCGGGCGGTTATGCTTATCTTGAGGTAAACGACCAGCTCATTTCATTATGCGATAAAAAATACACTTTATTGACAAGTATTTGTTTTACAGGTGGAAGTGCAAGATGGGTGGTTGTTGATGATGAAAAAAAGTACGAGGCGATTAATTAATGATGATAAGTATGCAAGGATAGAATTAGTATGAAGGTACCTGTGGAAGGCATCTGTGTAAGCAACTATAGAGGTGTCATGCTCACGAAAAAGGTTCTGCTCGCGGCGGCATCGTGTGGTGGGTCGCTCTCTTCCCTTAGTAATGGTTGAGGAGAGCGATGGCATGGCACATGTGTCATACTCGTGAACGGGTGCCGCTTGTGGTCTCTGATCAACTCCAGTTGTAAACCTTCTGTCAACCCGTAATTTAGATCTAACGTTTATTTTTATTTAGTTTTCAGACCATAGTTCCCGTCTTGATGTTTTTTTTACATATTATGACCTAATCTTATAAGAGTATGGACCACGTGTTCGTAGAGCGTAATGTACTATAGTAAAAAAGGTAAGAATTAAGTGGCGTTCCATTACTCTACCTACCATAAAAGAGACTATTCAAGATGATAATAGTGTTACCAGAAAAAACATTTTCGCCTGTTTAGATATCGTCTAAAAATAAACGTCAAAAATTATTAGTTTATGTCACAACAGAATTGTGTTAGAAAACGTTTAGACACTACTTAAATCAGGATGTGTGGTTGCTCATATTTAATCGCGTGACTAAGGCAAGTTTAGGCGTTAAACAGTGTTTAACACAGGTTTAATTTTTTTTGTGGTAAGACCCTAGAAGTTTTGTCTAGAAATATCTTTCACTAAAAGGAAGTTACATTATCCCTGCAGACTGCAGAATGCCATATACATATTCGCAACTCTTGCGAAGCCGCGTAAGCTAGTTTACTATAATTAATCAGAGATAGAAAAGAACGATTACTCCGAGAAATGTTGTCAAACTACCCTACCTGATGAAAAAACAAGTCTCAGACAGCATCCATCAATAGACAAGGTAGGTAATTACCGAAGAACACACAAATCCTTTCCAAGCCTTTGCCCACCAGTAATACAACTCATTTACAATCAAAAACATCTCTTGTTTTCGTAGCAGGAAGAGTGAAATCAGAGAAGGATGCAAGTTTCCGATAGTATACTGCCAATTACGTTTGATATCCAAAAGCAGACACAACAATAACATAAAAGAATCGATACAGATACAAATGAATAATCTATAAATGCCTTTAAGACAATGGGATCATGAGCTAGGGAGTTGTAGAGACGGCTAGTAGGTATAGAGCGTACAATAATTGTACATATTTGTTTTATATTATTTGCAGCCTGGCATACTAAGGTCTCCCGATTCGCCTTATTCATACCTCCTTCCATTATTAAACAAATAAAATCATAAAATTTGCTGATCCGTAGACTACAACAACCTATTCATTATCAGCCTCTTATACGCTCCCACTGCTGGGATACCGGCCTTCTCTCAGAAAAAGGGAGTATGGGCCAGAATCCGCCACGCGAGCCCGCGCGGCTTGGTGGGTGTCACATGTCCTCGAATTTTGTGGTTCTTGAACATGCGGGTTTCCTCACGATTCCTTCACCGTTTTATACAACTTGATATAAATTAAGTCATTGATGCGGGGCCGAAGCGAGATTTGAACTTTGGTACGTCCGATTGAAAGTCGCACAAGTTCCCGCTCATCCACACTCGTGGCCACTTGGCGCTCAAGGGCACTGCATAGGGTGTACCATGAAGTATGAACTTGAACTTATTGGGTCTTCGCTGGAACCTGGAATAAGGTTGTTAGGAGAGAATAGCTCACAGATAGCGCAAAGACATAATTGAATGCATTCGGTTGAGGTGGGCCCGATCTATGGTTAAAGCTATTTTACAAGGGCTTATGTGGGCCTATGTGGTCATCGTAGATGTTTTTACTTTTGGTTACCTCCTTCCAAAACATATACACCATTGAGAAAAAATGTAAAAAGCTGTATGTTAATTAAGAAAAAATTAATTAAGAAAAAATGTATGTTAGCGGAGTGCTGTAGTTCAGAATTCAGCAATCAGCATGTCCAGTACCCCTAGTACGAGTTTTAAAATTACGAAAACGATAATAGTTTTCGTGAGCTCACTAAACTAATAGTTTTCATTGTAATCGGTAGTATGAGTTACCATTTTCGAACGACGTTTACACCATATCGAATATCGACGATCTCGAATGAACGAACTTCATGCTGTATATTTCTATCTCTCTTACACTTGGAGAAATGTAAAGAGACAAATATATTCCGCTATTTTTATCTGTTTGACGTTATGTTTATCGTATTTATCCACAGACATTGTATTTATCGTAGGTTAGTACCAAAGAGTATAATAACTATCCATGTTAGGACCTACATTCTATAATTCTTTCTTCTTTATCATAAAAAATTGGAACAATTATTGGAGTGCTTGTAAATTTATTGTTTTATGCAATGCGTTTTATCAATGCACTTAGTACGTACATGTAAATAATAAATCTCATTAAAACAAAGTGGTTCTAGATACATATATTTTTTTAATATTTATTTAACCTATACGTTTGCAATAGAAAATAAAAATCTTAGGAAGTACCTTTGTCTTTAGAGTGATTCTTTGAGAGCTCCTGAGATTTGAGTCTCACAGAGGTACGCAAAACTTTTTTGTAAGCCGATACCACTGCACAAAGTGAGTGTTGGAAATACGGCTGGGTACCAATAACCACCACCTCTGTGTTAGCTCCCGACGCTCCCCTCATCATGACGGTCAGCTTCTACAGCTTCCGCAGCTCACCGCATCGCAAAATTCCGTCTTGTCATCATAATTTCCACAAAAATCACAAGACGATTACACGCTCTCACGACGATTTAGTCAACGAGTAACAAAACTTTTTAGGTTTTCGAAAACGTCTTTGTTTACTACCGTCACCGTGTCAAAGTGGCAACTCATATTGCCCAAATGCAAAATAGAACTCGAAAACTTTTTTCGTTTTCGAATACTACGATTCGAAATAGCTCATACTACCGATTTCAGTTCCTCCAAGTTTTCGCTAGGGGCGCTGCACGTAAATGTATGGGAGCAAACGATACGAAATGTAGTATTCGAAAACTATCAAAACTCGTACTAGGGGTACTGTCTATACATTCCGAAGTCGCCGCTCGAAGTTAATACGTTCACGTTATTAGGAATAAGTCGGCATATTCCATACTCAGCCAGTTAAGGAGATATTATCTCGTACTATTTTTATTTTATTCATAGAAAAGCTCTTTATACTTTTGTTTACCCCGATTGTACGGTATTGTCTTTGATGAAGCGGTCTTTTTTTTCTTCTGTTTACTGTGCACTTTTTCTGAATGGTGCAGATGTTGTTTTGTTTTTTTGTTACGGAAGGTTATGAAAACAACGCGTAGTAATGGAGAGTATGAAAGTAGGTCGGAGGTTTTGAAATACAGGAATTCTGAGACGTTTTGTTGTCCTAAGTTTTGTTATAGACATGAAACTGCTGGGCTTATGAGACTTATGCCCGTTTTCACTAATCTTAGGAGACGCTTAAATTGGATGCCTAAATATTTAAGAGCTGCCTAGAGATTACATTACGATGGGATACCTCTGAAGAATAGCTATAAGACCATATTGAATACCAGAACACAAAATTGATAGGTGCTTCGCAGCTGATTTTTCATGGTAGCTAGACGAGCGACAAAAAAAGCCCTTCCATTTATATCATAGCATATCACATCATACCATTATAATATTTTATCTCTTTGGTACTTTTTAACGCTTACGTTAAGTACCACAGCAATATAACCAAATCACTGAACCTTGCTTTTAAAAAAGCCGTTAACAAAAACTTAACACTAAATTACTTTCAAATTAAAGTGCCCGCTTTAAAAAGATTTTAATTACTCGAGCCCACGTGAAAACCGCAAGTCTCAATCACACGATTAACGGGAAAGTAATCGACTTTAACCGTTAAATTTACAACCCCTGATTTGCGCCTGCGTTGCATTACCCCAGTCGTTAAACACTTGACAGGCGTCGTAAGTCGTAACTTACCATGGGCATTGATGCTTTGAGTCATTTATCCTACTTAATATTGTAAATGCAAAAGTGTGTTTGTTGGTTTGTTCTTTTTTCACGCAGTAACGGAGCAATGGATCGACGTGATGTTTGGCATAGATATAGTTTATGGATCGGAGAGTAACATAGGCTACTTTTTATCCCGGAAAAATGCACGGTTCCTGTGTGAACCCGGGTGAAAACCGCGGGCAGAAGATAGTTAATTGTATAAATGTGAAAGTGTGTTTATTGATTTGTTGGTTTGTCCTTCTTTCACGCAGTAACAGAGCAACGGATTGACGTGATTTTTGGCAAATATATAGTTTACGAACCGGAGAGAAGCATAGGGTACTTTTTATACTGAAACAAAGGAACGGTTCCTGTGGGAACGTGGGTGAACACCGCGGGCAGAAGCTAGTAACTTATAAGTAGATTTCGCTGTTTATGTACTTTTTCGCCTTATTAATTTAATGAGTGTTATTTAGTAACGAGACGAGCTGGTCGTTTGCGTGATGGTGAGCATAACGCCGGCCCATAACAATTGCAGTGTCACCCAGAACTTTGAAAACAAAACCTGCGCGGCTCTGCAATTCGCTTGTTACCTTGAGACATCAGGTTTTAAGTCTCATGAGTAATTTCACACTTCTTTTTATACCATCTCGTGTGATACCGAGTAGCGATGTGTGTTTTCGTAACACGCTACGCCATAATAGGGCTGAAAAGAGATGCTACCCTTACTATATGCACCTACTTATCTGCTCTGGTATGGAGTCTTTTACAACTTTATGCTCCATGCATTGACTCGGCGGCGCGCGGCGGCCGGACCGCACGTCATCGCCGAGCCGCGCAGTAATAACAGTTTGGGTAAACGGTGAACCTGATTTTTTAATAGTGGTGGGGTGCTGCTGGGATCTATTTTTATCGACAATCTCCTAAACAATTACAATGTTGCTGGTGAGCAGAAAAGAAGCAGTTAAAAATTAAAAGATAGGTGTATCTTTTAATTTTTAACAAATTTTACATGCTTATATACTATACTACTATACATACATATAAATAAAATTGAGTGTCTGTTTGTAATATGAAAATAACAGCTTTTTACTAAATGCATAATATGAAAGTATATACGGTACATATAACAAAACAACTATTTTTATAATTTTTGTCTGTCTGTCTGTCCGTCTGTCTGTCTGTTTGTTCCGGGTAATCTCGGAAACAGACCGATTTTGACGGGACTTTCATTGGCAGATAGCTGATGTTACAAGGAATAACTTAGGCTACTTTAATTTTATAAAAATAATTAGGGTTTCGCGCAAAAAAAATAAAACCCATGAAATCCAATATCTCCACGCGGGTGAAACCGCGGGCAACAGCTAGTTCCAAACTCAATGTGATGAGACCTAGTAAAAATGAGACTTAGTATAAGTCTCGTCACATTTACTGTAGGTTCTGTACCACGGTTACTGCAATAAATGAATTTGAATTTGAATTGTTGCGAATAGGAGTGACACCTATCCTAACATCAGGCACATGAAATTATTCTCTTGTCACTTTTGTGCTTAAAAAACTTTATACTATGCGTACATAATATATAATGTTTTTTTGCCCTAACAGGTATATTTGGGTTAATACACAAACAAGTAAAATTGCTTTAAAAAAGCGACGAACGGAGTTCAGTGACACACTATTGAAGCGTTTTTTATTTTCTATGGGACCAATCTGAAAGTACCTTCTATCCTTTGAAAAAAAAAAAGAATTTTCTAAATCGTTTCATAAATGACGGAGATTTGAAGTAACAAACATTAAAAAAAAAACAACCAAATTGAGAACCTAATTTTTTGGTCGGTTAAAAAAGTATTAAACATGCCGTATTTTTAGGCAAGCTCGTTCCAATGAATCTTTATCGATATATAATAACTGCAATATCCCATCACTAAATCTATTTATTTACCAAAATACTGGCTTGTATCAGCGTTCAATCATCGCCATGTTGGCCCGTCAATCAGCGAGCAGCGCCAGAACCATCTGTCTTTATAAATCCAAGTGTAAACTTCATGTCGATATTGTAGTTTTTACTACATATTAATTTGTTTATCTACATAAAACCCGGCCTGATTTGTGGCGGTAATAAAAGTCCGGTGAAAATTCAGGAATTTGTAGGTGCTATCGTGATTGAACGTCGGCTTGGCCTTATTTAGCGGGATTATTTTTTTAGGAATTTTGTTATGGCCTAATCCTAAATGCAGTGCGTTTGTATGTACGTACTGCGGCGTACCCATATAAAAACGAGGCAAAGCAGAGAGATTTTATAAGAGTTTTATTGTTATTTTACACGTGGGTTTAATTATTTTTTCCTAGCTAATAGAGATAAAACTAGTGAATTAAAAATCTTCTAAGTTCTATACCATTATATTATTTGCGTACCTAATTATAATAAGTACCCAGATAGGAGAGAAATATTTTTTTTGTGGAAAAATATATTTTTCCAGACTAGCTTTTAAAAAATACCTACGTATTGGTAATGTAATCTTGTGGCCAACTTCCTGCTTCATCATCAGGACCCTGGACATCATCTAGGATCAGAGTATGAAGACAAATCAAACGGGCCCAAGCGCGATGGGGTTTCGTCATTTTGTTAAGGAGTTCCTATGGCCGCCTTCTGGTTCCATCATCAGACCAGCTTTGTGACATCATTTTATTGCATTGTCATCTGATTAACATAACAATATTTATGTAAAATTTCGGCTCAATGGAACACCGAGAAGTGGGTCAAATTTAGCTTACAAGATTTGATCTAATGAAACAAACATTAGTACACACATACAAACATTGCAAGTTAAATAAAAGCTTGTAAAAACAAACAATTCCATAGTTTTGTCATCCATTGCCGAGTTGGAAAAGCGCCGGCTAAAAGAGCTTTGATCGAAACAGACCACAGGAGGCAGCGAAATTTATGAAAAAAAAAACTTCTCATATGTACCCGCGTAGGTAGAGTACACTAATAGTGTGACACGACCCGCACCAATAAACTATATCAAGTTATGCACGGATTATTCACACTCGCTCTGAAACGGTAAAGGAAGCATCATGAGAAACAAGAACCACAAAATTCGAGGACGTGTGACATCCACCAAGCCGCACGTTGGGCCCGCGTGGTGGATTATGGCCCATAACTCCCTTTCTGAGAGAAGGCCGGTATACCAGCGGTAGGAGCGTAAGAGGCTGATAATAATAATAATTATTATGGTCGTTGTTATGGAAAAAGAAGGATTCTAGGTACGCGATATTAATTACAACCACAACTTATACCGTAGATACCTACAAAAACACACTCTTATGTTATAACAGTTAATCCACTACAAGAATGACACGTTATACTACAATGCACTACACGTGTGGTCTACTCGATTAAATATCGAATTAGCGCGCAAACCGTGCATCGATATCAGCTTACTTACCCCATTGTGTGCCGCGCTTTGTCTGGCCACCCGAGACAAGATGGCGTCGAAACGTCATTGAAAACAATATGGCTGACGGCCGTTGTTGTTTGAATGGGCTTTAATCAAAGAATGTATATACATACCGCTACAGCGTGCGTATCGGTTTCATTTCTACACATATCAGTTCATTCTGTCATCTAATTATTTGAGATGCGTTATCCCATTCTAATCATAAAAAATATCTAGAATGCTTAGTGCTTACCTATATCTATTGATAAATAATGGCCGCTCTACACTCGCCCACGAGTCGTGTCCGCAAACAGCAACCGCGAAACCGCGAATCCATCTTCATTCACGGTTCACGGCTTTCGCAGCACGAGTGTAGAGCGGCCATAATAAGGCTTTAGATCGTTTTTTTCCTGTCGTAAATCCTTAAATTTGTTGTATTATTGGTTGGCTTACTTGTAGCTAGGGCCTGTTATACAGTTTTATGGTATAAAAAGCTAGCCAGGCGACAAAAATTTCCCTGCCATCATCTTTTTGTACCACGATGTTTACCTTAACCGTCAGTCCAATAGGACTCGAATCGTGGACCTAAAGATCGAGGGTCGATCTCACAACCACTAAGCCATCGTAGCTTCACAGGTATATCTTAGTTATCGTAATAAATAAAATAATTTATCTTTACTAACAATGGCAGTGCTACTCAGAACTTTGAGTCACAAAGGCCGGCGCGGCACTTCAGTGCGCTCGTTACCCTGAGACATTAGGTAGTAATTTCACTAACTACTTTGCTCATCAAACCGGAACACAATACCTAATGCTGGCGCATTACTGCTATGACTAAACGGGCAGAACGGTGATACTCACCAAGACGGACACTCGCAAAAGAGCCCTACCACCTGGTAATACGTGATCAATAAAAAAAAGTAAAAGATATACCTAAACGGAAAAAACAGCTTTAAATAATTTCGAAAAGTCTGGAACATACTCTCATAACATTGGTAGATAAATAAAACTGCAGACTTGCAACATTAAACCCTCCCTTTCTAATCTCAGAAAACCTCTGCACCCACGCATAATTTAGAATATTATACCCAACTTCATTGAAAGTTTCTGTCTTATCGGGAAATCGAACCTGCGACCTGCTCTAAAATGCATACTATACGATGGGAGTCTTTATCTCCCGACGAAGTTGTACCTGGTCTACAGGATGTTTAAATTTAATCCATGTCTATATTGTATTAAACTAATATTATAAATGACGATTAGTAAAAGTCAGTCAGATAAACAGTACCTACTACTACATTACTTTACAAAAAAACAAAATTCAAATTGAAAAATTTAAATGTATATTCATAGAATTAAAAAGTCTTACGTATTATATAATAACAAAAAACTTGGTTGGGGTACATTTTCGATCAGGTATCTAATTTTGAAGTAATCACGCTTATTTTGGATTTTTACTCAATTTTAATGGCCCGCGCGCGTTCTTCCTTCTCTTTTACATCAATGCAAACTGACAGTGTGTGCAATGAGGGCAGAATGATGAATGTCATTGACTCGGGATACCGCGTTAATATTTTAGCTTTTAGTTTAGTAGCGAGATAAACCAGTCTTTTCGGTACTGATTGCCTACCGAGTTTGTCCTCTCTTAAATATTCGAGTTAACCGAATTCAATATTTCGCTTATCTTGCAGTATTACAAACAGTGTTCACTGCAGACCACGATAGCGCAGTCTAGAGGATACAATTAGCATGTGAAAACAGCGTTGTCCCGCCCTCGCTCCAGGGACACTCTAATTGGCGTTGTGTAAACTCGGAATGTTATCGAAACGCCTCGGGCGAGCGCCGCTTGCCGCGCTAGTGTGGAGCGGGGTTTATTTGCATTTTCACTTATTTTATTAATTTTAATTAATTTCACAACACATTTCTCTCCAATAAATATTTGACGCTATGTTTTATTGCAGGGGATGCGGGGACACGTCCAATTTTCCTACTTACATAGGCATTAAGAAACACCTGGCTGATATGCCATACCTAATGTAAAACTGGTGTCCATTCTGTCATTTTATACCTAAACCTATATAATTTTGGTTTCAATCTCTCTATTTAAATGCGAACATGAGAAAGAGATATAATATATTTTAAACCTGTCAAATTAATCCACTTGCTTGTGTCCAGTGTAAATTCAATGGCAATGGCGTCTAATTTATCAAGGAAGGAAGATATTTGATAACTCGCTAAAACTAAATTAAGATCTGTTAAATATCTTCCATCTCTTTCTCAAGCATTGGAAAGAGATATTGAAACTAAAATTAGGTGTGGGTATGAAATTACAGAATGGACACCGCTGAGACTTTAATAATTTGGGATTAGCTAGGGATATGATTACATAGCTCTCTCCACACTCTCTGTCCTAGGTGAAATCCGCCCGCCCACAGCGCTAATATTGACTTGTTATTACGGCGCGGTGACCGCGTCCTCCCGTATCGTTCCCGTCCCGCACCGAGTCTGATCCTACAGTGTGTGCTGTAAACTTACAAGACTGAAAATATCGTAGGGATTGTCTACAACCATCATCATACCTAAATCCCGCTTTGCCATTGAGCACATGGAGCAAATGCCCAGCCCCCCCCCCCCCCTCCCCTAATTCTTATCAGACGACCAACCGGTATCTCCAATCAATATAATCATCATCATCATCAGACGTCCACATATATTATATATATAGGTGTTTTCCCCATAGAACGCCACAAGTGGCATAACAAGATATTGTGGGCCCCAATATAAAAAAATAGAGGTAGGTAGGTTCCTCTTTTCAAATCGCTCTCACGGACGAGCCACATAAAAATGGTATAGCTTGCACTTTTAATCATTTGGCACAATTGAGGGAACTTTTTTGCCATTTCTTACTTCTACGAAGGGCCCCATTTAATTTGAGGTTGGAGATGATAATGTTAGGGGCCTCACTATCCTAAAATGCCCAAAGTCCCCAATAGGTTAAAGACTGCACTCGATGAACTGATCATATCACCTGCCAATCTTGTATAGTACAGTTTCTGAAGTATTTTTTTAAAGATACAAGAGCTTAATAATCACCATGAGCCAGAAAATGTCCACTGGTGAACATCGGTGAACAACAGGATTACTTATTTGTCTACAACAACCTTTAAAACGTCAATGGGAGAAACTATAAGGCGCTCTACACTACCCTTATAACGTATCCCCAGCTTACACGATGTGTGATTAGAGGAAACAAAGGATTGTTAGCGGAAAATGGAACGCATAGGTAGTTTGCCTTCTTTCTACTAAAATGGTCGGATTTTTACTTGTTTGTTGTTATTTTTAATACTAGATATATGGAAGAATACCTCTGTGAGTGCGTGCAGTAGATTGTGGGTAGGTACCTACCACCGACTACCGCCGCTTTGCTCTTGTAATCTGCCGCCAAACAGTAATTTGCAAGCATTAGGTACTTACTACTACTACTTATACGTTTCGGTTTAATGATCAAAGTTGTTAGTGAAATTATACAATGTCTCAGGGTAGCGGGCGCACTGTAGTGCCGCGCAGGCCATTGTGTTTCAAAGATCTCAATTGTTATGTTATTATTTATGGCTGGCATTATGCTTACCATCACGCAAACGGAAAGCTTGTCTCGTTAGCATGCAGTTTAAAATAATGTCTGATTCCTGAAACCTGACGACGATGAAATGAACCCATTGATATCGTAGGTAAACTAAGTAGGTATTATATGGGAGAGGCTCTTCTTACCTTATTAAAAATGTCTTCAGAAATCTATGTTATCTAAACGTTTAGTACCTAATTTGACGTTAGTGTTTTTTCAATTAGTTAAATCACTGGAGAAATGAAATACTTAACATAATTATTTAGAAGAAAAAAATGTTTAGTACCTACGTAATAGCTTCGACTAAATAATTAGGTATATTGTACCGTCCACAGATCTTTATACATATCTACATATCTCTATGGTACCGTCAAATATATTTTTTTACCTGATTGCCGAAGGAAAGGAGGGTAATGTTTTTCGAGCGTATGTATGTACATACATACCTACCTACTATTATGTCTATATCTTTGGGTTTGACGAATTTAACATTTGAGGTGTCATTATACCTTCGCGTTTTAATTATTGTAAGTAACATAGAGTAGGTACAACTTCCTTTCGGTTTTTATTAAGCTGTCGGGTTTTTTTTTCAATTTGTTGGCTTATTTAATTCAGTTACCAAAGGAGCAAATAAAGCGCTGAAAAAAATAATTAACACCGTTAAAAGAAAAAAACATGTGTAATTAAAGTACTTATGTCGTCAAAATCCCAAATCTCCACCATCTCTTTGCTCTGACAGCTGGTTGAATATAAGGTACCACTACCTACGGTCTATCTATTCCAGATTCAGCGCATATCCACACACACATCCTTTGTGACCGCATAGTCATATGAATGCAAGTGATTTGAGGTGAAATGCTATTAACGTATCCACAAGAAAAAATTCAGCTTTTCTGAATCACTCACAAATTTAAATATCCCACAAGAAAAGAGGAAAGGCCAGGTGACCCGAACGCGTCAGTGCATTATCGACTGGACAAACAGACATGCATGCAAACATCGGTGAAGTTAGGTGGCGATACACTGTGCTTATAGGTACTCTTATTTAATTCCTACCTTTTTCCCGTGGCTTCGTTCGCGTTTTCAGAATAAAATCAAAATTTAGCCACAGTTCAGGAATAGCTAGGTACCTATTAGTGAGTCTGGAGCCTCCATCTTCGACCGTATCATCACTTACCATCAGGTGAAATAGTGATCAAACGCAAGCCTATCGTACCTACCTACATAAAAAACGGAGAATTGAACCAATGCAGTGGTTCTAGAAATTAGCGGTAACAAATAAACAAACAAACATTACCCCTTTGTCATCTTGAATGATTAAAAAATCACGTCGATCCTAGGTAATTAAGTACCCTATGTGCAGAGACATAAGAAAGCAAAGCCTGTACCTATATGTGTAACGAATGAGCGCTCCATCTCGTCACGGGATGGCACTGCATAGAGGTATGGGTGGGTTATGGGCCAGCGTTTCGCATTATGTTACCATCAGGCAAACGACCTTGTAAATCGGTGGTAATCGATCATATCACTGATATTAGTCACTCGGGGGACACCCCTGAAGTCTCGTACCAGTGGCAGGTCCCGTGTAATTTATGCGCAAAAGATAGGGCAAAATCGAATCTATCGCAAAAACAGCACTTACAATTACATATAATTCAGTATTGCAAGTATGTACAAGGCTTTCTCAAGTCAAAGTGCATATTATTTGTCATACCTTAGTACCTCGGTCGGGCCTTTTACGCGTTATCGTTGCGACAATATTTGTCAGTCTGTTTGACTGCGACGAGCAACGCGGCGGATGATGGATTTTAAATAGGCTGGTCTTTGGACAGATTTTATTGTGAATTTGACGGATGGTGTTACTTTGGGTACTCGATCTTTATTTATTTTGTGGTTTGAAATCAGTCTTGATTTCGTAGTACTAGATGCCAAAACTTATATGAGTAGGTACAGCTATTTTGGTGTTCATTTTAGTACAATACTTTTCATTGCACACTGAAAACCCAAATGTCAGCCTTTTTTCCATCTATTTTATACAGCACCTATACCACACAAAAGTATAATAGGTATCTAATCAATATAGATTGTAGAAAAAAGCTCATCCACACATAATTAATCGAGTCCTGGAAGTATCATACCACTCGATTTATGCGATCCTTTCTCCCGCATACTTGCAAAAATATTTGGAACGAGCCTCAGGTTTTACCGCGCTACAAAATGCAGTCCTTCATGGGTGTCAAACGAGTTCTCAAGGGTTGGCGAAGCATTGCTGGCAACGCCCCCAGTGTTACAAATTTCCATAGGCAACGGTGACCGCTTCCATCAGGCGGGGTGTGCCTTGTTTGCCACACGCTTAAATAAGGCATGTGCGGTCGTGTAGTGTAGACATGTCGGTGGACTTAGCTTCCATAATTTGTTAAGTTTATTTAACTTTATTTTGTTAAGTTTTGAGCGTTGAGATGTACCCTAAATGTGTGTTCATAGGATATGTTCATATTATTTTTTGCATTGTTTTTAACCGTGAGGATCTTTAATTGGCTCACTGTTTTGTATTCTTTTTCTTATAAAATGTGTTTATAGCTGTTGATCTTCCTAATAAGTAAATAAATAAATAAATAAATAATGCGTCATCGTCATCAGCCGGAAGACGTCCGGACTACTGAACATAGGCCTTCCCCATAGGAACGCCACTCTGCCGGGATGCGATTCCGAGATATTAACAGAAACAGTCGCTTCCTATACGGAATCATTCCGAGTGAATTAACATCACCTTGCACGTCTCAATGCCATAAGTCATCGTTGGCAACACCTAACCCTGGATTCGATTGCCACTCTCTACCTAGTCTGTGATTGCCACAATGAAACACGCATTTCTGATAAAAACGCAAGTTCCTATACTTACGTTGGGTGTTGTAAATTGTTGGTCCAGGATCCAGCGCGGATTATTTATTATGTGTTTGTGGTACGAGCCAAGTCGTAAAGGGCGCGAGAATTTAGGCGAAAATAAAGTTTTGAAACAACATTTTGGATTTAATTAAAGAAAAACTTTGTTTTACAAAAAAATGTTTTTTATTTAGTTAATTGTTTAAACAGAAATGTTGTGATCAACGAGGCATTGCCGCCAGCATGCTGAGTACGCTGCCAAATATGAGTGTACTAGAACATTTAGATTATCTATACCATAGATAATCTAAATGTTCTATAGATTCTATAGCTTTGGTTTGGTTTTTGTAGCTAGGTTAGATGTGGTGTTTATGTAATACTAGCTAGTTAATAAAAACAATTTAAAACTCACTTATTTTATTATAACAAAAAACAGCAACAACTTTAAACAACCCAAATTACAATTATTGTCTTAACTATAAAATAACTAAATGTATGTACAAGTTATTTATAACTTTTAAAATACTGTTCGGAATTTTAAACATTAAACAAAGTAGGAATGTTATACACGCCTTGAATGGCTGACTAGTTTAGCAGCCGACTGCAAAGTATTATGATAATATAGATACAGTTCCATTCCAGATAAGGAAATAGGATAATTTTATTGTTACGAAAATCAGAAGTGGGTAGGCATAGGCAAAGCTAATCTCAGATGGCGCCACCATCGCTGGTGCTTGTCATTGAAGTTTTGAAACTATAACCAGTAAATTTACAAACAACACGGATAACAGAAAAATGGTTTGAAATATGTAAAAAAGATGCAGTTCCTGAACTAATCCAAAAACGAGTTACTTCCTAACATTATTATTATGATGAGTTAATTATTTTTAAGTGCCAAATAAGGAGAGCCCTGACCAAATTAAGTATGAATTTTTTTTTTTTAATTTACCGTGGAATTCTTAAATTATCATGCATAACCAAAAATTATGACAATATAAAATATAGAAAGAAGAAAAGAATCAATCTATACTCTGGTTTTCTATACTTGTCCTATAATGTAAACAAACTCGGCGAATGATCCGATATCATTATTGCCGTCATTGGATGGCATACCATACGCTAACCAATGACATGATTCGATAACATTCAACAGAAACCAGGAAATAAAGAAAAAAAGACATGATTCGAATTTGAATTTCGAGCTATGTCATTGGTTTATGAACCGTCAAGTTTGTTTATATTGTTGGACTAAAAATCTTCACCAAACATAGATAGCTATCGGCCTAGAACTCAAGTAACTTGGCACTTATGGCAGTATAGGCGAGTTGGTTCGCCTGATGGTAGCGGCTGGTCAGCTGGAGTGATAGAGTCCAGCCAATGCGTCCTGTAAAGCTCGCAGACACGGCAGCGTTGAACTGTAGCCACCTGCTTTCTCTGTCTCGTTCTCTGCTCTGTGGAACAATATATGGATTATTAAACTCTGATCTATAGACGCACGCACTGAACCACTAAAGACTGCTCGTGAAGTTTGCCGCCAAGCAGTGTGCAAGCATTACTGAGTTCCGGTTTGCTGAGCAGTGTATCCAGTGAAATTACTGGGCTTATGAGATTTAAAACGTAATGTCTCAGGGTAACGAGCGCACTGCAGTGCCGCGCAGGCCTTTGTGTTTCAGTTCTGGGTGGCACTGCAATTGTTATGGGCCGGCGTTATGCTTACCATCAGGCAAACGACCAGCTCGTCTCGTTACCAAAATAAAATAAAAAAAGAGATAAAAATCTTAAATTTGGAGAATCGTTGCACACTAAAACTTCTGTACTCTATAACGCAAACTCTATACCTACCTCGATTCAGTGCTACTTGAGTCTATTGACTTTGGTCATTTTTATCAACTTTCCAATCTACGCGGGCTATCTATGCTGCCAATTTGTAAGTTTTAATTAGTCTAATTAACAACTAGCTGCTGCCTGCAGTTTCACCTGTGCAGAGATATTGGATTTTACGGTTTTTATTTTTTTGTACGGAACCCTAATTCTTTTTCTAAAATAAAATTAGCCTAAGTTACTCCTTATAACATCAGCTATCTGCCAGTGAAAGTCCCGTCAAAATCGATATAGCCATTTCGGAGATTACGCGGAACAAACAGACAGACAAAAAAAATTTTTTTTTTTTTGCTCTTGGTACCTTATATTCTTTCAATGCATTTGGTAAAAAGCTGTTAATTTGAAATTACAAACAGACACTTCAATTTTATGTGTTTGTATAGATATGCAGAGGCAGGCTAGAATGTTCATAAAAAACATCAGAAACCAAGCATTTTTCCAGAGTAAAAAGTAGCTTATGTTATGCTTGTCTATAAAAAATATTTCCATGCAAAAGATCATGTTGATCCTTTGCTCCGTTGCTGCGTGAAGGATGGACAAACCAAAAAACAGTTTTGCATTTATTATAGTATGGATAGGTTTTAAATTTTACCTGACATGTTGCAGATACCCATTCGCAACTATGCTTTGAATTGTCGGTGCCTCAGGGCCGACACGGTCAGGTTCAACCGGGGGCTCGTACTTGTACAATGGGCCTTCTTCAATAACCGGCATAGTTTCCTGCAGGCCACGGGCAAACTTCACACCGGATGAGAATTGGGTTACCTGAAATGAGAAATATGGTTTTTGCAGTGATGTTTATTGAAGCAGTGGCGAGTTTTATTTTGTGTTTATATGGTTCCGTTTTATTTTATACTTTTTGATAACAACACGAGCTGGTTGTTTGCTTGTTAGTGGTAGGACTAACTCTTCTGCGAGTGTCTGTCTGGGTTGTTACTACCGCTTTGTGAGTGAAGTCTGCCGCCAAGCAGTAATGTGCTAGCATTACTGTGTTCCGGTTTGTTGAGCAGAGTAGCCAGTGAAATTACTGGGCTTATGAGACTTAATACCGAATGTCTCAGGGTAACAAACGCACTGCAGTGCCGCAAAGGCCTTTGTTTCAAATACAGATTTCTGCAAAGTAACACCTGATTCCATTGATCTTATTTGCATGATTACCTTAGGACCAGCTGGCAAAACTTCCTCCTGCTTATTAGCAATAGTCTGTGCAAATGTATTCAGAATATCCTTCGCATCTCCTTCAGCAAACATCAGCTCATCTATCAGTGCCTCTTTCTCTCGTATCTTCTGCTTCTTGGCCTCTTGTTCCATACGAGTGATTTCTGCTCTCCGTAGGTCTTCCATTTGCTTTTCGATTTCTAGAATCTCTTCCAGTTCAATTTCTTCGCGACCTGTGAAGAATTAAGTTTAGGTTTTAGTTTTAGATTGTTGCTAATATTTGTCAGTAATATAAGATTTGAAATATGCGTTTGAACCACTACCTCAATGGTGGTAAATAATTGAATGGGGACATGAATGGTTCTCAGAATTCACTCGAAAATGTGAAACCTCTCACCAATTTTCACCTTATTCTTCATAATAAGCTCCTTATTATCCCTCTTATACTGTTCTATCTTCTTATTTGTATTAACTATATCTATATTATTCGTAAGATTGTATATTATTGTCTCAATTTCTTCTAAATAATCATTGTACTCTCGTAAAGTTGCAAAATCCTCTTCTTTCTTGTTGTAGTCTTTGAGCACTCGTTTGCGTATATCTATTTCTTTTTCGACCATGGGATCTTCAAACAGTTGCACTCTGAAGTTGCTTCTACGTAACGGGACATTGCAGTCAGGACAGGAGCCAGAACCTGTAAATATTAATAAAGTAGCTTGAATTTATAACTTTCTCTTTGTTCATTATTAAAAAGAATTAAATTGATAGCAGTTTTTAAAATTCTTGAATGCATTTATAGTATTATATATTGAAACAACAACAGGCCTATACGACTAGTATTAGAAAAAAATATTTAGGTAGCCAGAAAATATCAAGGTGGTCATGGAATAATAACAGTTGTTGTACAGTTGAACAAAGATAAATATACATAACAACGGATACAATTAGATAAACTAGCATAGATACTTAAATAGTAAGCTATACATGATAAATGTTTATACCTTTCAAAAACAGCAATTCAACACAGCTTTCGCACAAAGCATGGCCACACACGTTTACCATCAACTTCAGTGATGGGTTTCTGTATTTCGTGGTTTTGCAACGGGGACATGCTTGATCATCCATGCTTTTTGGTGTTCTGAAAGTTTACCTCGAGTTCTTATTATAAATAAATGAAAGAATCTATTACAATTACACATTCATAGCATTTTTCCGCTTACAAAAACGCCGACCAATTTAATCTAACCAAACCAAGCGGCAAGCTTTGAAATGTCAAATAAATGAGAATGACAATTGATTGACATCAGGATTATGAGTTATGACACTTCAAGAAACTTGACGTAGACAGTGACAACCAAAAAAATTTGGCAATTTAATTCAAGTTTCATTATCATTTTAAAAATATAATAAAATAACAATTACTTAAATAATACAAGCACACTTTCTATAAGTTACATGTATAACTAAAAATTCATGCAATTTATTCATCAATTTCATGATGCGACAGTCGACACTTATATCTCCAAACCCGGGCCACGCTTTCCAATTAAAAAAAAAAGATTATATACTGAATTTCGTTCAAAAAAGAAAACTAGGAAAGAGTTCGAATAATATATAAATCGAGCTTGCCAGTTGCCTCTGAGCGTGAAATAAATTCCAAATATTTCCAAACTAATAAACATCGCCGTTCGGGTCTATTAATTAATAATTACAAAGCTGGGTGCTCATTGAAGTCTGTGTAGTGAGTTGTAGTTTTAAAAACAAAAAAAACCTTTGCACGCATAATATGTATACAATTTTGAACGAAACTAATAGGCCGTTTTTGTTGGCAAAATTACAATCTGCTAAATACCTTTTTTTTCATCCAATAATATGTTTACAGTTTTTACTAGCCAATGCAAGAAAAAAGTATTTTTCTATCATAATTGACAGTTTTTAAAAGCGATAACGCAACGATAACGTACTTTATGTTATGAATAAACTTATTTTTCCATGATTTTCTTTTTGTTTTCTCGTAGAAAGTGTTATAATTTAGTTAAAAATTATGAATTTAGCTGTAAGGCAAGTCCTCACTAGGCAGACATATAAACTATGTAATCGATTTGCACACAAAAGTCTCATCAATCATCTGCCTGTAACCTCAACATGTTCTGTTATACAATTGCGGAGTTATTGCGACAATCGAAGCGTGGAGACAAGAAAACTGCCTCCTCTTATGGAATTCCCACCTATTGTATGGCCCTCATTTATAAAGTTCATTAAAAATTGGATGTTTGCTAATTTTATCATCAGGCCATATTTTGATCACGAATTCAATTTACACGAGTTTATCGAGGCCTCGAAACATGCAGTCCAGGTTTGTAAAGATATTTTTTACTCATAATATCTTCCTGTAGTTGATCTTTTATTGTTCTCTTCAAAAATAATTATATGTACACTTTTTATTTTTTATTCTAGGTAACAAGACAAACAGGTCATTTGCCTGATGACAAGCATAATAATTGCAGTGCAGTGCACTCAGAACATTCAAAGGCCTGTGTGCCTCTGCAGTATGCTTGTTAAACAGTTATCAAGTCTCATAATATGTCCCATCCCTTACCTTCACAAATATGCAACTTAAATGCTATAAAAATTATAATTACACAAATGTTATGGCACATGTGAGTTACTGAGGTTTATTGTTGAAATCCCCACCTACCATCACCATGGAGATTTCAGAAAAACTGGTGACCTTTTTTAATTGAGTACAATTAATGAGGGTACTCATATATAAAAAAATACCTATTTTAGTTCATTTGTATTGTCCGTTAGGTTGTTTCAGATGCTTTACAAAGAAGTGATTTCAAATCTTTAGAAGGCTTAGTGGAGAAAGATGCCATCGCAGCGCTAAAGACTGCTGTATCACAGCTCTCAGTGTCACAGAGACAGCTGCTTTCGATAGAGAAGGAAGACATTTTTTACTCATTTCCTTATCAAGTAAGCATTTTATAAAACACAGGCACTTCTGTGTTGTTTACAAGTTATTGTTGGATGTTACTGCACCTTTATATCACTACTGGTACCATTGGGTGTACAATTAATGGTACCAATGACACTATTTTGTATCATGTTGATATAACCAAATGATCAAAAAGGTACTTGTTTAATCAACTGCCATGTAGTGTGCAAGCATTACCATGTTCTGGTAGGAAAGTCAGATAATAAGTTATGAAATTTCATGAACATGCGTAAACATGGCTTTTGCTCAAACAAAGAAGTTGGGAAAAGTTTATTTAAAATTGGTGCATGTCAGCACATTTGCAATTTTTTACTGTTCATTAGCCTTTCACCACTATCTTGCCTGTGACGATGTGGTTGAAGTCACAAACCTAGACAAGACCTGGGACTCAAGTGCAGTTGCTAGAACATAAGTTGCTTGTCATCAGATTAAACTAAGAATAAAGTAGTCAGCCACCATCTTGTTCTATTTTTTCAAATTGGTGGCACACTAATTAAATAAGCAACTTTAGTTTCCAAATTAGCTATCTAAGGTGAAGATATCTGTGATGTGACTATATTCTATACACTATATCCTTATATTTTCTTTTTGTATTTGGTGTTCCCTATCCAAACAATTAAAGGAAAGAGTGCCGCTCAATTTAAAAAAAATCAAGATGGTGGAAATTTGACTATGCCAAAACATTAGTAACCTTTTATATCAAATTATAAATTATCATTCTTACCAGTCTTAACATTTCGATTTTCTATCAAGTTGCAATGATTGTGGTCATGTGATTACATACAATAATTAATTTGTGCAGGAATAATCCTGTATTTCTGCTACTACCAGTATGTAGTTGAAACAAAATTTAAATATTTTCTGATATTCCCAGGTGGGTATAATGTTTGATGATGCAGACAAACGATGGGTAGAGATCACAATGTGCTATCATGTATTGAAAGGGCTCAAGACAATGAAAGAAACTGATGACCTACCTCCTATCTCCTTAGGGTAAGCTTTAACATAATACTTGACAAACAAAAAAACATTCTGTAAGTTTATTTTGGATCAAATTCTGTCAGTCATACCACAAAAAAAATTAAACACCCTAAACCTGTGTTAAATAGTGTAAAACTCCTTAACATGCCTTAGCGCGTGATTAAATATGAGCAACCACAAATCTTGATTTAAGTAGTGTCTAACTCCATTCTGTTGTGAATTTTGACATTTCTAATCATTTTTCCTTATGAATTATTTTGTTGTTAAAGTAACCCTTGATGCATTTTTGGATCAATAAATGATTTATTATTATTATCTTTAGGCACTGTTTAGCTAAACAGGCGTCTAAAAGTTGTTGAAATAGAAAGCAAACTTAGTTGACCGACTGCAATAGAAGATGCTTATTCTTACTTAATTTGGCAGTTGAAACTTGGTAGTAATTGCACTAGTCATGCCTGCGGTGTATTGTGCATTTCCCTACCAATATCTACCAACCAATTCTAAATCTTGTGGATGATGAGGTACAGCTTTTGAGTGATATTGCTATGGGTGGTGTACATTGATTAATAATTTAATATGTTAGAAGTTGTTGTCATATTTATTAAGCCTCTAAAAGTCTCAAATCAAACAATCAGCAGCATATAATTTGTATTTTCTGAGGATGACCTCAGTCTCAGTAATTGCTGCTAGATTGTATGGATAATCTAAAAGAACCTTAAATAAAAATTATATTCTAAGCGGTTTTATGTCCCATACTGAACAATGTTTTCAATAAGTTTAAATATTGAAACAATTTTTTTACAGTGTACAACCAGAGTTTCAAGATAAAATCTTCATTCTCAACTACAGATTTATCCGAGAATTCACAAAAGGTGTTGAAGACAGTTGGTGGGTGAATATAGTAAATCATTTCCACCCTCAAACACTCAAGAAATAGTTTAACATTTATATTATAGGCCCCAGTCATGTTAAGAAAGTAATAAATGCAGTTGTTAAAAAACTTGTTTAATTAAAATTATTAGAATAGCACCATTTATTATTATTTCTAATTATTTCATCTGAAACCCACTAGTGGCACGAAAGTAAGACAGCCCAGTGCCCACATAAAAATACAAACAGTAAAAGGACATAATACATTAAAATCACATTGACAACAATTTGTGTCTTTCTCAAGTTCTCACACTATGTATCTTAAAATGTGTGAAAGTAATAGCATGTCTCTACTGCTTGATTTAGATTTGTGTACCTTGGTTTACTATGTTAGATTAGATCAATGCTAGTGACTTGAGCCTGACACCATGAAACAAAAAAAAAGTAGGAAAATAGGAAGTGTCCTTCTGTTCTAATTCTCCTCAAACCCCCAAACTGCTGGATTTATTTTTATATCACAGGCGTAGGACCAATTTCGTCGAGCCGTTCCAGCCTTTCCGAGACCGAGTCCTTGGGCAGTACATAATTCATATAGTATAATATTATTCTTCAAAACACTGTACAACAGTCAGAAAAATCTTTTGAAACTCCTTGCAGTTTTGCCAAAAGCGCTGCATTATCACCTGAAAAAATATTGCATGCAATTTAGACACAATAAAATTAAAGGTCTATAAACATTTTCAGGGGATTTGCTATAGTATCTTTTTTTTTAATGTTATTTGGTAACGAGACGAGCTGGTCGTTTGCCTGATGGTAAGCATAACGCCGGCCCATAACAATTGCAGTGCCACCCAGAACTTTGAAACACAAAGGCCTGCGCGGCACTGCAATGAGCTCGTTACCCTGAGACATTAGGTATTAAGTCTCATAAGGCCAGTAATTTCACTGGCTACTCTGCTCATCAAACCGGAACACAGTAATGCTTGCACACTACTGCTTGGCGGCAGACTTCACGAGCAAAGCGGTGGTAACAACCCAGACGGACACTCGCAGTTAGTCTTCCCACTATCAACTTCTAACTTTATTTTGTTTTTTATTCTCAATAGGCTATCATTTGACACCATGCATGTTAGTTATGGTAGCAGTAGATTATAATGTTGACCGAGTAAAATGCTGCTGCCATTGGGTTGCCATGCCCTGGGTATTCTAACTGGCACCCACAGGAAGAGACAGTGTCTTAACAATAAAAAAACAAGCTTTTTTTGGGAAAATGTTTTTTTTCCAGACAAGCTTTTATAAAATATGTAGATAATTAGTAGTGTAATCTTATAGCCCTGGATATCATCCAGGGTCGGAGTACTTGTAAAGACAAATCAAACAAGCCCAAACTCAATGGTTACATTGCTTCGTTACAGAGTTCCTTTGGCAGCCTTCCGGCTCCATCATCAGACCAGCTTTGTGACATTATTACATTGCATTGTCGGCCGATTTACATATAAATGTAAAACATCGGCTGAATCGAATACTGGGAAGTAGGTCAAGTTTACCTTGCAAGATTTGACTTAAACATACAAACATTGCAAATTGAATACAATCTTACCTAGTACTGGATCATACAAGGATCTCTTATCCACGCCGCATTGTATCTTCAAAGGCCTCTGTTTCTTTACTGAATGTTCTACATCTGAAACGAAACACGAAGTTATATAGTCATGCAAACTTCTAGGACCCTGGACATCATCTAGGATCAACTATCTACTTGTAAAAACAAATCAAACGAGCCGTCGCGTGTCGGCGTCGGTTCGTTAGAGTTCCTGTGGCCGCCTTCCGGCTTTAACATCATACCAGACCAGCAGGGTTATTTTAATTCACTCGGAATGATTCCGTGTAGGAAGCGACTTTTTCTGATCTTTTATATTTCGGACTCGCATCCCGACATAGAGATACTGTCGGGACTATATCCATCTTTATGCAGCTGAGTTGTTAAATCTACACGGGAAATGTTTCTGACGGGATGCGATTCCGAAGCATAAACCATCAAGACAGTCGCTTCCGAGTGAATTAAAATAACCCTGCTCTGTGACGTCATTATATTGCATTGTCATCTGATTTAGATAATGTAAGTAAAATTTCTCGGCTCAATTGAACACCGGTACCTGTACTATTATCTATTCTGTGACACCGAGAAGTTGATGAAATTTAGTTTGTAATATCTATACAACTAAATAAAATTTGGAGTGTCTGTTTGTAATATCAAAATAACAGCTTTTTACTAAATGAATATGAAAGTATATACGGGACCTACACTAAAACAGCCATTTTTTTAATTTTTGCTGTCTGTCTGTTTGTTCCGGGTAATCTCCGAAACGGCTGGGCCGATTTTGACCAGACTTTTACTGGCAGATAGCTGATGTTACAAGGAGTAACATAGGCTACTTTTATTTTGGAAAAAGAATTAGGGTTCCGCGCAAAAAAATAAAAACCATGAAATCCAATATCTCCGCGCGGGTGAAACCGCGGGGCAGCAGCTAGTTTGGCCTAAACTAACATACATACAAAGATTGCAAGTTAAATAAAAGCATGTAACAAATTATATACCTGCATGAACTCTATCCAACAACGTACTAACATCTAAATCATCCCCCAGTCTTGTACACAAAACATTCACATATTGACTGGCTCCAGGCACTATTCTATCCGTATCACCGGTCTTCAGCTCATACGTAACATCTGTGTCAATTGTAGTGGAGCATTCAATCTGAAGGACTTCGTAGGCCGCTTGGGCTGATTGGCAGGAATAGGAGATCAGCAGATTGTTGTGGACACCAAACTCTTCTATGTTTGATAATTCTTGGTATATTTGGGGGTTTGCATTTCTGGAATGTTATAAAGGTAAATTGTGGTAAAACAATTTTGCCTGGCCCGCTACATATTATCATATGTTCTGAGTCGCTACCATTCTCAAGGTGAAATTATGTCACCTGCAAACACCTATTGTCAGCCAGTGCTTATTCTAAAAGCATATTTACAATGTTCAACCAGATCCATAGATCAGGTTAGGTTGTGCTCAAACCTATCAAAACTATCTTGAAGGAAAAGTGTGAAGATTTCTTTTAATCTTGTTTGACCATGCTCTCACTTGATCTTAAGTGAAATATGTACCTATAGCACCAGCTCTTGGGCACAAATAATAGAACATATTATGTACATACCTAGGCGTTTGGCAACAAATTTTCAACGAAAGTGCACGAAATACTCTGCCATTCTATGTATTTTTTGTATGGACTAAAATTACTGTCGGTTATCGTATCTCACCTGCAGTGCAAGTACCAATCGTTTTGACAAATAAAATTGACAGTTCGAATGGTTAAAAATTTAAATTAGATGTAGGTAGTTCATGATTTTTTTTAGAAAACGAAACAAAGCTGAATCTATTTTATATTATATGAAGTGAATATTTGTATCTCACAACTTGAAGACTGGTTTATGGAATGAAGACTATTTTAACATAAATGTATAAATGGTTTTATTGTCGTTCGCCAATCGACACAGTTTTCACACGAAAATCACTTCGCGAAATTAGTTATTCGGTCAATGCAATGAAAACTTGTCGTTGTCGCAAAACTAGTTTCGGAGATAAGTTTTCGTTCTCGGGAAAAAGACTGTGTTGTTTCGAAAAACAAGATTGCGTTGCTTTTCGAAAAAAAAACCAAGAACTACCTACCTATTTCTAATTTTAACTTATCGAACTGTCAATTTATCAATCGCTATGGATCGCAAAGTTCTGTACTTGCACCACTGATGTGAAATGACAATGTTTGGTCGATCTAGAATGCCTCTCAAGTGCAACTGCACTTGATAAACAATGGATATTTTAAATTAAGAACCTCTTTCCTTTAGAACATTTGGAAATTACCTGTCTAAACACACTCTGCACATATCCATGATACAAATACAGAGATCCAATTTACATTTCTCCATTTCCCTCAACATGAAGTTTTCTGTGATGCAGTCCTCAAACTGGATGTTTTCTGATGGACAGTCAATGCCAAGCAAACATTTTGTGTTGCAGAGCTGGCAACCATGACCAGCATAGAATATCAAGCCTGTAAAGTTTAATTTTTCGAATTAATCTAGTATTTTATCTGAAATATAGTCAACACAAAGAATTGAATTGATTGGATAAAAATTGCAGATAGTGGGACAGAAGTTGCTGAGATCATTGTGAAGAGAAGAAGAAAGATATGAGGTCACCTGCATTATCATGCTTAAAAACATTTTACAAGGCCTCAGAGAATCTTTATAGTAGAACAAGTGAAGGAAGTAATAAATGTGTTGTATCAGGTCAAAGAAAAAACAGGGGCATGTGGAGAGAGTTCCATTAACAATAGGGTAGTTTTTACATGAAAATAATGAGTATTTTCTGTGATGAAATAATATTATTTTGTTAGGCAAGTTAATTAATTAATTAAGGTGATGAATTCAACTAAGGTGGTATGCAGCATTGCTGTGCACTACAATTCATTGTGTTGCAGGTGGTATGGACACACCGAAACATAACACAAACATCCAACTTTATGCTCACCACACAAAATCTGCCCTGGAGATCAAACCACCCTACCTGCAAAGCCGTTCGCTTTGCAGGTAGGGTCACTACCAACTTACATGGACCAGTCATTTATTTATCCTTACCATAAGAATCTTCAGGTATCAGTTCACAGACCCTTCTCAATACTTCTTTCAAAACACGGCTTGAAGTGTTCTTAATTGTTACCACAACAAAACCCAAGTCTCGCAACTTCAATCCTATGGAGTCACAGTCTATTGACGGTGTAGCTAACTTAGATAAATGTATGTATTTTTCATTAGCAACTAGTATTGCTACTTTAGATTGTGGTTTGTAATAAGTGAGTATGGTTTTGCCATGTGATGCAGCGATGAGCTGTGTGTATCGCTGTAGAGTACAGCCACTTCGGTCCAGTTCTTTCATTAGGAGTTCACCAGGTTTGTTTGTGCTGGAGAAAAGAATGCTGAAAAATATTTAAAATTTTCAATATGATGAGGTTGATGATGCATGCTTGCCCAGTGTTATTTCCTATCACCCAGGAAAGCAGCATTTTGGTGTGTAGGGTTACCTCAAATCTGCCAATCTTGCAATTCTTTCACATTGACCAGTTGAAAAAGTTAACGCCTTTTTGTATTCTTTATAGGATAAACTCTGTAATAGAGACATTTTCGTAGTTATTCTTTAAAAAACTTTTGGCCTTTGGCCGTGTCTATTTCGTTTCGAAGACGTTAATAAATCACATTATTAAATCGTTATTTTCATTATACTTTAAAGATAGTAATTAATTAGTAATCACAAATTATAGTAATTACTTGGTATTGGTAATTACTAAATACGTAGTATCCCTTAGTACGGGATTATATTCTCTTTGTCAATACTCTTTGCTCTTTTTTTTTTTTTTTTTTTTTTTTTTTTTTTTTTTTTTGTTTTTGGCTCCACGTGATTAGCGTATTTAGCCAGTGTCGAGTTATATGAATAATATAATAATATAAATCTCTAGTTTTGGTGCATGAAAGTCGTCAAAGTCACGTTAAAGTTTAGTCAAGGCGCGGTCAAGTCGAAGTAATGCTTCAGTAAAGCGGTGGATACTTTACTGAAGCTTCTATGGAGTTTTGGATAGAATACGGAAATACACGTTTTTCGTCTTTGTACTATTTGCCTTTCACTCATGCACGTTTACGAACACTTAATGGTTAATAATCTACCATTATTACACATTAACACTCGATAAAACACAGGTTTTAGTAAATAACACAAAATCAACAACAGCACATTTTCGCATTCCCGCCAAAACTCCTCTTTGCTCTTTGTTAGTAGTTTCAAGTTTGTGATCCACAGATTACTATATATGTACCTAGCTAGTTTGTGATTACTAATCACAGACTACTTAGAGGTACTAGGTACTTAGAGGTACTAATCATAATCAGTAATCCAAAGAGAATATAATCCCGATTCCCGATATAGTAATCTGTGATTTGCATTGATTTGCATCAAACCAAAGAGAATACAAGTACACAACTGAAACTAGGTATATAGAGATAAATCTGAGATCATAAAATCATGTGAAAATCATACATAAATATCATCAGTCCACAGACACCACATAGTTCTCTACCTAGTCTGTGCACATAGTTTGATTTGACATTTTGGATTACAGAGACATCTTGCATCTTTTTCTTTTAAGGGCAGGATAGGGCATGCCGCTTTCTTGCTCGCGTATCTCAACATTTTTGAAGATAATCAATTTTTTAATATAATTATGAAAAATCATATTTCTGTCAATAACATTACAAAGGTACGACAAAAGTATCATTTTGATCCGATCAGGTTTTCATACAAGAAAATGAGCGACATAAAATCCCATTTTTATTGAAAACTTAGGTGGATCTAAATTAAATGTTAAGTATGTTTATATGTAAGTAATGGTATTGTCAGCAAATTCACCGAATGCAATTTTACATAATTACAGGGATTGTTTATCAAAAATGTTGAGATGCGAGAGCGAGAAAGCAGTGCGCTGTATCCTGCCCTTAAGAGGCTACAGCTTCCCATACTTTCCATATAAACGCTCGTACGTGATTATAGTGTCCTAATAAATGTTTCTTTAGAAGTTTTGAGCAAATAGGTATCATGTGCTCTATAATATCTAGTATTCCATGGGAGCAAAAATTAAAAATTTGAGATTCCAACTCAGTACAAGCCTTCAAAAATCAGCTTTTTTGGACAAATTTTGCCTTGACTTTGGCCGTTCAGTGTTCTCATAAATGTAAAAATAAAGCAAAAATCTCCATAGAATCATTTCACATGTAACGGAGTTTCTAAATTACCAACATTTTTTTCACAAACTTGTAAGTCATTTTCAAAAACACGTATTTCCTGGAACAAGTTTTAGGAAATTACCACGCACTAATTGTCTTCGGAAATTTTGTTTGGAATTTTTTTCAATATTTTCAGAATGCCAACCGATGGCTCTGACGTTGTCTCTCCTTTTCCGTAATGCCTGTTTTTCTTCGATGAACAAAAAAGCCTTTAGGCCATTTCTGCGTTCTAGGATTTTTGCGTTAGGCGGGCCATGAAGCGGCACCTTAAGAAAACGGCTTATTGATTTTGAAGCAGTAATAATCGTAGTAACTCTAAGTAGTCTGTGGTAATAATGTTCTGTGAGTTGAACAGACTGAACTTGAGTAGCTAATATAGGGTCTATGCCATAGATGAATGATAGGTATAGATGAGCTCTTAAAATAATAATAATAACTGAGATGAGATGACGTTATGTAAAAATGTCTAAGTGTGAGCAGGATAAAGAAAAATTATTTGTCTCTATTTGCGTATTGGTTTTTTCTTGTTTGCCATCGTTGTCTATGGTGGCAGACAAGTTGTGGCGTCAAGAGCTGTTTTATTAAAAATACCTTTGAAACCATTATTTTGTGTTATTTGTAACTTTCCGATATTCCGAGCGAGTGTATTTCGTTGTGTAGTTATGGTGAATTGCTGTGTAACGGGCTGTAAAAGCCGTAGTGAACGAAATCAACTCAACATAACGTTTCATCGGTGAGTAACTTTTTTAGCTGATACAGCTAGTAAATTAAAGAATTATTAGTATGAATCCTATTTTCTGTCATCAATAAGCAAGAATCAATGATAATTTCGACAAACTACGTTAAATTTTAATTGTTTTTAGTGCTAAGCTAACCGACCAAATTGTGATGGATACTAAAGTCAACGAATTACATGTTACTTCGTGTTATTTTCAATAGTCGGATAATATGTTGATGGGGATACCAGCAGGGCTAACATGCGCGCCACGACAAAATTCTGTCGACTGTTTTGTCTCGCTCTTTCTCTCGCGAACATGAGACAAATGCACGACATAAGCATCGAGAAAATTTTGTCACGGTGCGCATGTTAGCCCTACAGGACTTGATTAATTTTACCACCCAACCGAATCAATTTGTAAATGGACAGCTGCTTTAAGTTGTAAAAAGCTGTTTCAAAATTATAACTTCTTCGTACCTTCTATTGATTTAATGAAATTAAAATTATAGGGACAGTTCAGTTCAGACTATGTACCTACTCGAACAATAATCAAATATTAGATACATGTTTTATACAGCTTTTTACTAAATGTCTATGCTAAAGAGTTGAATTTGACAATACAAGAAAATTCTCTTTGACAAGAAAATCAAAAACGAAAATGGCTATCGGTGTCGATACGTCAAAATGGAAACCTAGAAGATTAAAAGGAACTCCTGCCGCTAAAGTTCGCAACTACCTGGGTTTTGGAGTAGTAGGATTTGGACTGATAAGTGGTCTTATATTCCAGTAAGTTTTCTTTGACTGTGCTTCATTCATTATTGAAAAATTATAAGTATGAAATTGAGGTTATTCATTGTTTTCTTTCAGTTTTACAAGAGCGACTGAAAACTTAAGAAAAGCTACTGAAGGCTTATATGAAGATCCAATAGAAGAAGTAGAGAGAAAGCTCATGATTGCCAGTGGCCTTCCAACTCGCTCTGGAGACCAGTTAAGAAAATTAATCAAAGAAGAACGAAGACCCGATTTACCATACAAATAATGAATGAAAATGATAGGTAACGTTAATTTAAATTATTTTTGTTGTGTAGTTGTTATAATAAAAATCTAAACTCAATCAATCTGTTTTATTTTACCAGCGACAAATCAAGGTCATGTCCTGTAAAAAGCAAGTACTTTACTTCTGCATCTGCTATGGATGAAAGTTTATCTGACTTCCAAGAAACGACAAAAAGTTGCTCAGGTCCTAAAAGCACTGCAAAGGGTACAAACTCCAAACCAAGAAGAGCTCCGAAAAGAATCCGTGGTCAAAAAGATATCAGGACAGCTTTGCACCCAAAGAAGAGTGAATTGGAATCTTATTCTAAAGATTTTGAGAAGGTATGCAAAAAAGCTGGCATAGATATTGATTCTGAACAATTACAATTAGCTATAGCACTGTCCAAGTCACTGCAAACTAGTGACTCTACTTCAACTGAGAGTTCTCAAGCTATAAATTCACTAGATAGAATAGGTAAAATAAGATCCACACTAGAAGAGTATGGTTTTAAAGTACCTGAAGTTAAAATTGCCACTAATACTCGTAGAGTAAAGAAACTAAAAAAGAAATACAAATTAATCTTGGCCACCGATGCTGAAAAAAAAGAAATTATTGCTGAAAAGTATTCACAAATCCTATTCCAAAACATAACACATTGCAGTTTGTACACTTCTGACATTGATGCTTCCAATATATTGCTATATTATTTAGCTTCAAATGTAACTTATGATATATTAAAAATTACAGATACATTCTATGTAAATAATCTTATAGAAAAATCTACAAACACAGGCAATTTATTAAGACATTGGTCTGAAATACCTGGAAGACCAGTAAGCCCCAAGCTGTTTGAACCAAGCAATATGAATTTCAGTGAAATAAAATGTTCACAGGATGAACTAGATATTGTATTAAGTGGTTCTCTGAAAAGCTGCAAAAATGTACTTGTAAATAAAAAGAAAGACTGGTTTTGTGATAATTCATCGAAAATAGTTATAGATGATGTGGATAATTTTGGTATGAGAAATGATATAAATAAAAAAGAAATCAATAGAATTGGTGACAATAAAACTTTAATATCAGATACTAATAAAGTTGAAGACTTGGTAGCATCCATTTCATCAGGAAAACAATATAGAAGCTGCTCGCCAGATATATTTGATGATGATGCATCATCCATATTTGACAATAGTAAGAATTTAACAGTATATGTAGAAAGACCGGAAAGACAACACATAGTTGCAGAAGCTATGGTTTTAACTAAAAACATTCCGAGCAAGACTTTGAACTCTCATATATCAGTTTGTGAAGAAACACATGCTGAACTGTTCTATAATAATAATAAGCTAACTGAAAACAAATCTAATGACTTGGTGGAATTAACAGAATACATTCAGTCCGAAGACAAATGCTCAGTAGTGGATCTACCAAGCTCACAAAATATATCTCAAAGCAATGTAACAAAAAGATTTAATGATTACATGGAAATTACTGACTGTATTGCCACTTTATCACACCCAATACAAAATATTGAAAAAAATACAGTAACATTAATTGAGACTGTAATAAATAAAACTAAACAAAAGCTAGATGAGTGTGATGAAACAACTTTTAAACCAATGACATCTCTAAATTTATTAACATCTACTCAAGAGAATGATATAGATTTGACAGTAAACCCAGAAAACAAAGATGATTTTGAAACAAATAGTGAAATAACAAAGATTCCTGAAGGAGTTCCAGATAAAAGCATCGAAAGTATGGACTTGACTCAATCTTCAAACACTAGTGATGAATTGCCTTTTGTAAGCTTGACTGCAACAAAAAGCAATTCGCTAGATGATACAATAATTATTGATGTTAATGATTATGCACACATTAATAGAAAACTAATAAATTTACAAAATCAAAGAGAAATACACATTGACTTAACGCAATATTCGAATAATGAATCTAGTAAACATAGTCAAAGTTTTTATGAAGAGTATCATCATGACCATTCAGGCAACACCGAAGAGCCGAAAGAAACTAATACAGATGATGATGTATGGAATGAACCCGACAAAGTTGATCTCACACAAAGTCCAAAAAGAAAGTCAAGCTCTATCAATAACAGCTTTTCAAATTGTGACAAGGAATCAGTAAGAAGCAATAGTGAAGCACATTGTTCTTACTCTAATCCTGACAATACAAATCCTACAGAAAATCCAGCACAAAATAAATTTTCAGATATCTTAGATGAACCTGTATCTGTAGAAGATATTTGTTCAGGTTATGAACTATGTAAACCCGGCAACGTAGATCTTACTCTTAGTCCAATTAAAAAATCCTGTGATGATGAAGTTGATGATATAGATTTAACTCAACATTCAGATACTGAAGAAACGAGACCAATACTATATACTAAAGATACAATTTCTACCACCGAACATGATATAAATGTTCACACTGAAGAAACTGAATTAGTTTCATCTCAGAAAACACACAGATGCAGTCTGGGCAAACAGGAAAACGTTTCAATAGACTATGATGACTTCCTTGACAATAAATCTGAAAATGCATTTAATTCTACAAATACTAGTCCTACATCGGCTGCTTATGAAATTGCTGATAAAAACCTTAGTAATAATTCAAAGATTATTAGCTATGTATCAAATTGTAGTCAATATTCAGAAGTATTTGAAATATCGGACAAGGAATTAGATTACTCATTACATCAGTCTAAATTAGAAATACCAAGAGGTAATTTTGCATTTGGAGGAATATCTATAATGGATGAATTAACAAATTTTGGCACATCTAGTAAATCAATAGATGTTGATGACAATTCCAATGTGAATAACTTAAATGACGCGAATGAAAATCTACCACTGTTAAATATAGATAATTATAAGAGAGACCACAGGTGTAGAGAAATAAGTCCAATAAAACATAGAAGAATAACTGAAATAGCCACTCCACAGAAAATATGCACTAGCAACATGGTAACAGTAGTGACTCCAAACAATAGCGAATTCATAATAAAAACTGATAATGTAACACCAGTGTTAGACTATGAGGCAATGTCTACACCTGAGCTTCATGACGAGTTAGATAAATTTGGGATCAAACCTTTTAAAAGAAAAAGAGGTAAGATAAGAACAATAATTATTGCCAATATCATTTTACAATAGCGAGCTGTCCTTTTCCATCACTACAACTGACTTTCGATTCGAAATTATTTCTACATGAAGACAGCATTATAGGTTTTTAAACTGTCATGGTCATCAATACTACGAACAAAGTCAGAATTAACGGGATATTTACCATGTATATTATTTGTATTAAGTTCCCCTATATTTCGGAGCTGTTATAAGCGCCATGATCAAGAAGTCAATACAAATAATATATATGGTAAATGCCCCGTTAATTCTGACTTTGTTCGAAGGACAGGATTAGTTTTAGTCTGTGATTAGGGTAGACAAACGTTACAGAAACCCGACGTTAGAGTCATTTATTTTAACTTACATGAGCGCTCCCCTGGGGCCTACATGAATAGAGCATTTTGAATTTGAATGTGTTTTTACAGCCATACAACTGCTGACACACATCTACAACCAAACTCATCCCTTTCTCGAGCCGTGCAATGTACTTGCTTCATCTCCCAAAAGACACAAGCCAAATAACTACCAGGCTTCCTTTTCGCCAAGGAAACTTATATCACCTAGGAAGCTGCTTAGATCACCTGAAAAACTGCCAGAAGTTGATATAAATCCAACAAATAATAGGGATGGTTTTGAAACTGATAAAGACAAAAGTAATAATAAGACGAGAAAAGGGAAAGGTAAAGGGAAGAAAAGTAAAGAAAACCAGGAGAAGGTTCCAGAAAGAACCATAGATGATAATTTTGTAGTTACACAAAGTAGAAGTAGAGAAGTTGTTTGTCAAGTGGCGTATGACGCTCCTGTTATAAGAGACATTGAATGCAAGCCTGAAGATTGGGTGTTCCAGAAAAGAGAAAAAGCTAAGGTATTATCACTTTTTTCATAACTTGAGGAATACAATGTACTCTGTGCTGCTTGAGGATGAACATCATACTAGTCCTACTTACTACTAATATTATAAAAGCGAAAGTGTGTTTGTCTCTTTGTTGATTTGTCCTTCTTTCACGCAGCAACGGAACAACGGATCGACGTGATTTTTTGCATAGATATGGTTTATGGACCGGAGAGGCTAATTTTTATCTCGGAAAATGCTCGTCTCCTGTGGGAACGCGGGTGAAATCCTAGGGCAGAAGCTAGTATTATTATAATTCGCCATGTAGTTAGTACCTTTGTAATGTTATTGTCAGCAATTTTAACGAATGCAATTTTTCATAATTATATTAAGCAATTGTTTATCTTCAAAAAGGTTGAAATGCATAAGCGAGATTGCGGCGCGCCGAATTTTGCCCCTTATGGAACTAATCAAATCAAATTATTATTATTATTATTGAAGAACTGTTTGAAGTCCTTGCCCTTGTCATTCAAGAACTGTTTGAAGTCCTTGCCCTCGTCATTCAAGAACTATTTGAAGTCCTTGCCCTCGTCATTCAAGAACTGTTTGAAGTCCTTGCCCTCGTTATTGAAGAACTGTTTGAAGTCCTTGCCCTCGTTATTGAAGAACTGTTTGAAGTCCTTGCCCTCGTCATTCAAGTACTGTTTGAAGTCCTTGCCCTCGTTATTCAAGAACTGTTTGAAGTCCTTGCCCTCGTTATTCCAGGTGCATTCATGCCGCGTGCCTCTTCACATAGCGTTCCACAACTACGTGTCGTCCCGCCGCGACCTACGAGAAGCTATTCTCTGTTACGAGCCAGTAGAAATAGATATTATACATAAAGACTTGGTGGCGTATGGGCATAGATATGATCCTAAGGTAAGTTTTTTTACGTTTTGAAGTTTGAAGCGGCGCCGGCGGTAATTAAGTTGGGTATAAAGTGCGAGTGTCTGTCTGGGTTGGTACCACCGCATTGCTCGTGAAGTCTGCCGCCAAGTAGTAATGTGCAAGCATTACTGTGTTCCGGTTTGATGAGCTAGTCAGTGAAATTACTGGGCTGATGAGATTTAATACCTAATGTCTCAGGATATCGAAGCGCACTGCGGTGCCGCGCAGACCTTTCTGTTTCTAAGTTCTGAGTGGCACTGCAATTGTTATAGGCCGGCGTTATGCTTACCACTAGGCAAAAGATCAGCTCAAGGTTTAGGTTTTATAAGAATAAAAAACTTGTTCTATAAAATCCAGTATATTGCATAAAAAGTGTACACTTTTACATAGTGAATAAGTTTATTGAATATCAAATATCATAAGTACAAAATACACAATTTTTGTTTCAGGATTTACTTAAGTTCTTAGACAAGAAATGCATAACGGTGAAGACTACAGATAATGATGCTAGAACCCACAAACGATGATCATGATTAAGTATTTTTATTTGCTGTAAATACATATTCTTATCTAAGTACATTTATATTGCACTACAATGTTTTTTAATTTCTTACTACAGCAGTGTATGTATATGATTTCAGGTTTTGCGATTATTATATTCATTGAGTTGAACGTTTACTTCCTACTAATATTATAAATGCGAAAGTGTGTTTGTTGGTTTGTTCTGTCACGCAGTAACGGAGCAACGGATCGACGTGACTTTTGGCATAGATATAGTTTATGGACCGGAGAGTAACATGGCTACTTTTTATCCCGGAAAAATGCACGGTTCCTGCGGAAACGCGGGTGAAAACCGCGGGCAGAAGTTAGTAGCATATATTTTACATTATTTGAATTCCCAACATTTTAAACAGTGCAACGTTCGTTATTTAGTAGTCATATAATAAATGCGAAGTTTGTTTGTTGGCTTGTTTTACGCAACAATGGATCGATTTGATTCTTTGCATATACAGTGGTGGTCATATAATTAAGAACGCTTCATACAAACACATCATTTTGAAATTTAAATGTTCATAACTATAAAAGTGTTACTCCCTGAAAAATGGTGGCTATACTGTCAGTTAGTACATTTACAAGATTACCATAATCGAAAAAGAAATTACGAAATAATTTGTATTATTCCTGTTCGATTTAATGTTATTTAAATGTTGTTCGCTTAACAGTAGGTGGGAAGCTGGACAAATAATTAAGAACGAGAGAAAGACTTAATCATAATATTAACAATAATTAAATAATTCGACTAAAACTAATAGTTAATTTAATAGTGTAGTGTTCTAATTAATTAAAAACACTTTTTTTTATAAAATAAATTAGTAATTAATATTTAGTGCCTGTGGATAACTGCAGCATGACAGCGGCGCGACAACGACACTATCAACTTTTGGCAGGTCTCAATTGAAATAGAATTCCACCCTTTCAAAAGCGAGTTGTACACCTCATTAATGTTACCACACCATCTGTTTGATAGCTCTTTTTGACTTGACACTAAAGATGCTCGATCGGATGAAGATCTGGGTTGTTCGGTGGCCAGTCTAATACAGTTACCAGTTGACTGTCGAGGTATCTTTTTACAGAGTGTGCTGTGTGCTTCGGGTCATTATTGTGCTGGAATGTCCAAATTACCGGGAGATTGTCTTCTGCATATGGCAGCATACATTCTTCGAGGATCTTTTTCTATTGATATTGGTCCATGTTACCTTGTTGCCTACTAGTTGCCTACATGTTACACTGTTCCATGTTGCCTTGTAGGTCCCACGCCGTAACCAGAAAAGCAACCCTAACGTTTCCACCGCTATGCTTCACCATCTTTTTCGTGTATCTAGGATTGAATGCCTTATTCACAGGTCGGCGTACGTACTGAAGACTGCTTGCCATTAGAGCCTATTCTAGTTATCCTTGTTTCGTCCGAAAAAAAGTACATTGTTCCAGTGCTGCTATTTACAGTCTTGATACATCCTTGCAAACGCTAGTCGGGCCTCTCTATGGCGTGGTGTCAACATGGGTTCCTTCCTCGTTACTCGCCCAAACAACTGTGCTTCCACTAGCCGTCTTCGAACGGGTCGTGCAGAGTTGCCTTAAGGTTATTCTCACCAAAAACTTCATTTTTTATTTAATTTGAGCCTTTAAACGGGTCCTGCTCGGGAAGGTGAACTATTCTTAAATTCTCTCGTGGATAAGTTTTCTTGCTTTAGGTTTGCCGGGGAGATTTGAAGTTGTCTGATGTGTGTTAAAATGCTTCAAAGTCTGGTACACCATCGTTTTTGAGCAATGCAAGTGATCCACAATTTTTTTATACGACCAATTATGACCACGCAACTTTATTATTATTTCTGTAGAAGTAGAGTCGCAAGATTTATTTTTTCACCATTTAAAAAATAATAATTGCAGAAAACGTATATCCTAACAATAATAGCACAAAAATGCAATAAAAATAGTAATGGAGTACTTTGCATTCCATTTTCAAAATGATAAAAAAAGGACAAAATATTTTCGTTCTTAATTATTTGTCCAGCCAGTATTCCGGGAACTTTATGAGTTCCTATGATTTAATAGATAGAAAAATAAAAAGGTACATAATTTTGACAAGATTATTACACCATATGATACAGATCAGTCATAAGAATATTCTACAACACGATCTGAGAATGTTTAGTAACAAATTGCGCACTGAAATTATGGTGAAAACATAGTATTGGTGTCGTACTATTAATCGTTCTTAATTATATGACCACCACTGTAGATATAGTTTATGGACCGGAGACTACTTTTTGTTCTACTTTGTTAATTACTATAGGCTACTTTTTATCCCGGAAATTCAATGTTCCTGTGGGATCCGCCCCGCGAGTAAACCGCGGGCAAAAGCTAGTATATTACAATACTAGCTTTTGCCCGCGTTCCCACAGGAACCGTGCATGTTTCTGGGGAAAAAAAATCCGTTAAATCCGTTGCTCCGTGACAGGACAAACCAACAAACGTACAAACATACTTTCGCATTTATAATTCGTGTTTACTACGGATATTAAATTAAATGTATAAATGTATGAGGTAACAAACATTAAAAAATAAATACCAACCGAATTGAAAACCTCCTCCTTTTTTTGGGGTCAGTTAAAAAAACTAGCAGTATTTAATTTTTATGACCTACAAATTATTAATTGGGTAGTGTGCTTAGCTATAAAATTAGCTCCAATTTAGAATTCAATTTATTGCATTCTTAACTCTAATAACATTATATACCACTAAGGGTAATCACATAATATCGCAGATAAAAATATAAAGGCTATGTTGTATAAAAACACTTATTATAGCATTAACAATGAGAATCAAAAACTAGAATGCTCTCAAAAGGGCACCGTATAAACGCCGTAAGAGCAATCTCAACAAAAAAGAAGGAAACATTAAAAAAATTTGGGTTCTTTGCTTCACCATTATCACTGTGAGCAAAAAAGTTTCGCTTGTTATTTTACCAAATTTTTAATTCTTGGTCGATTCTTTCTGTTCATCATCAGCCTTATTACGCTTCCAGTGCTGGGATACCCGCCTTCCCTCAAAGAGAGTATGGGCCGTAATGCGCGGGCCCAATTCGGCTTGGTAGATGATTAATTTTGTGGTTCTTGAACATGCAGTGTTTCCTCGCGATGTTTTCCTTCACCGTTTTAGAGCGAGTGTCAATAATCCGCACATAATAACTTGATATAAGTCATTGGTGCGGGCCGAGCCGAGATTCGAACTATGGTGCGTCGGATTGAAAGTCGCACAACTTCCCGCTCGCTCTTAGGCTAAGATTCAGAGACAAGTCTGAGTGTGAACTTTGCTTCCATATGTCAAAATGTTTCGTGTCTAAATATACGATTTGTATTTTGTATACACATAAAATTATCATGAACATGAAATAAAAATATGGGATTTCTCTTCCGGCGTTTAAAATATATGTTATTCTAGATTAATCTAGACTAAAATGCAGCCTAATGTCATTTCTTCAACAAGCCAGCTTGCAATAGGACTTGCCTAGTCGCATTGTTGATGTGCCGAAACCGGTCCGGACCTAATTGTATGCCACCGTACCTGAAATTTAAAAAAGTACATAGTTATACGATTTATAATGACTCCGATTCATTTGTTAGTCGGAGGACTAACTCTTCTGCGAGTGTCCGTCTGGGTTGGTACCACCGCTTTGCTCGTGAAGTCTGCCGCCAAGCAGTAGTGTGCAAGCATTACTGTGTTCCGGTTTGATGATCTGAGTAGCCAGTGAAATTACTGGGCTTATGAGACTTAATACCTAATGTCTCAGGGTAACGAGCGCACTGCAGTGCCGCGCAGGCCTTTGTGTTTCAAAGTTCTGGGTGGCAGTGCTGCAAATGTTATGGGCCGGCGTTATGCTTACCATCAGGGAAACGACCAACTCGTCTCGTTACCAAATAACAATAAAAAAAACGTTAAATACCTACCTAAATAACTTTAGTATCATTAAATAGTTTGCAAGTCGAATACAGAGGCTCTTCGTAAGAATACCAATACTACCCAATACAACTCGTATAGGGTAGTATTGAATTTTCTAATATCGGGATATTTCCGTCGACATAGCTGCCCGCTATTTTTACTGGCATACTGCGCAACGATAAGTGCATGTGTGGGGTGCGTACATGGGGGATGAAATTTCTAATATAGAGATATTTTCGTCGAAAAAGCTCTCCGCTATATTTTTTACTGACATACTGTGCAACGATAAGTGCATGTGTGTGTGTGTACTCACCATCTAGAGACAACAACAAGCGCATTCTTCTGGTCCAATATCTGCATGAGATGCAGCATCCGGCCGCCAGCATGAGTCTCCCCATCGTCGTCACAATCCTGCAGTATACTGGACCCTTTGGATGTCTTCCGTTCGATGCGATACGCATACATATTGTGTGTCGCGTGCTGGTACTTTTTGTTTAACTTCAATTTTGATAGAACAGCTCTGAAAAGAATATTATGTTTAATTGTATTAAGACCAAAACGGGTCTATTCGCGCACAAAATAAAAGTTAGTCAAAATTATGTTTTGATTTTATTTTGATTTTTAAGTTAAAATAAAAACATTGACACTCTTGTTTTGTACAGTTGTGTAAAAAGTTACTCTCCGGTCCAATAAACCCATATCTATGCAAAAAATCACGCCGATCCGTTGCACCGTTTCTGCGTAAAAGAATGACAAACCTACAAACACTCTAGCATTTATTGTAGTATAAGGATTGCTATACAATTTTCACTTACGTCACATCTTCAAGGCTGTGAACTTCTGCTGCATGCCCTTGAAATGAACTCTTCCTGTCGACAATCACATCTCCGTGAGTAATATCTGGGCAGTTTATATCCAACTGAAAAAAATAAATGCACATTGAATAAAATTCCTAGTTAAAATTTAATATTTAATATCTGGAATAACATGGGACAAATATTAAGCCCTAATCGCTCAAAAGAAAAAAATGTGTAAATCGAAACATACACACGAGTGTTAACTGTTAATATACCCGATGTTTCACTAAGTATAGAAGCACATTGCAGTGCCACGCAAGCCGTTTTGTTTTAGTGGATTCAGTTCTGGTTATGTGTTACGCTTACCATCAGGCAAATAACCAGCAGGCGTATTCTAAACTCAATCCGACATGCTGCCTTATCAGCTAACAATCTCGTGTTCGTTTTCAATACCAAACCGAAGAAAACCAGCGGTCACTAGTGTTCGTGTGGAAAGAGTTGTCAATATTTTTCACTTCTTTTCGTTTTGTAAGAGCTTATTTCTTTACTAACGTTAGTTTGAAAATGATATTTAGCGTCTGTAAACTTTTCTGCGCTTAGCTTTTTTTTGTGCGTAAATTTTTCTGTCAGTGTAAACAAGAGGTTCTTTCTTATTCCTAATCATGATGAATTAATGCCTGCACTGATGTCCCAGGTAGACTGAATCAACTGAAATAGAATTGCAAATTAATGATGTTTTATTTACTTAAAAAAAATTCGTTAACCACACTTACCAAAGCTAGATCTAAAGATACCACAGCAGCTGGTTTCTCTTCGGCTTTCTTCTCTGCATCAGGAGGCTTGAGTGTTTGCAATATTTCTCGTATCCTTTCAACCCATTGGAACACAACTGTCTCACCTATACATTCCCTGAAAGTAATATGATTTTATCCAACTAATATTATAAATGCAAAAGTGTGTTTGTTGGTTTGTCCTTCTTTCACACAGTAACGGAGCAACGGATCGACATGATTTTCGGCATAGATGTAGTTTATGGACTGGAGAGTAACATAGGCTACATTTTATCCCAGAAAAATGCATGGTTCCTGTGGGAACGCGGGTGAAAACCGCGGGCAGAAGCTAGTACTCAGATCAAGCGATAAGTTTTCTTTTTAATGCACTTTTATTATCTTTACTTGTAAAACCAAAATGTGGAAGTCAATTTTAGCCTACTTGTCATTGTCATATTGAATTTAAGCTTTGTATGTATGTGTAGTTTGGATGACAATACAATAATTTGGTATCATGGAGCTGATTTCATAGAGCCAGTAGGTGGACAGTGGAATTCTTCAATGGCTACAAGAAACTTCCTTGACTTTGGGTGCATTTTAACAAGACCAATAGATAAAACTTGGTGATGAAGGTCTGATGATGGAGCCAGGAGGTGGTTTTTTAAACTACATAATGTCCTTTGTAATAATTATCTTAAAAATTAAAGAGGCAGAAAATGTTGTTGCCCACCTAACAAACTAATCATCATTATGAATTTTTTAAAAGATTAATATTATTTGTATACAATGACAGAGCATGAGTAATATACATACACATAAACTTATGTAAGTACATTGATGTTATACACTGTGTCCCACATACATGGAACATGAAGGGCAAGTACTTTATATATTGTTAAATGTTTTACTTTCAAAGATTTTTATCAAGTTGCTTGCCTAATCCCAGACTCAAATCAGGTGAATGAGAAAAAATCACCTGTATTTGTACATGACTGCACAAAAACATAGCCAGGAAACTTTATAAGGCCAACTCATAACAGTCACAGAACAGTAGTAAAATTTCCTATCTTCAGCCCATGGCAGAAAAATACTTTAAATACCTATTTAAAGTATTTTTCCACCATGGGCTGTGATCACACCATTTATTAAAAGATCATCATGTTTTGCGTAATATTCTGTCATTAATAAATTGTCTTGAGATGTTCTTTTTTATACATATCAAGGTAAAGATAAGCTGGTTTTTTGCCTAATGGTGAACCTAATGCCTGCCTATAACAATAACAGTGCCACCTGGATGTTTTGAGACATCAAAGCAAAGGTGGCAGGGTACAGCATTGCATGCCTCATTTTATTTTATGTGGGTGATATGAGGCCTGCATTGCCATGATGGTAGTGTCATCTTCTACCTAAAACATCCTAACTCTTTTACATAATGAAGCATAACTTTGGGTTGCTGTACTAACTTGGCCTAATGAATTTTTTGACTTTATAATACCATAATTATAACAAGAGATAGATACCTACAAATAGACTTCATTCAATGCATTAAGCAGCTCTCCTTTAACCTTTCTGTCCATCCATGGAGCAGATATTTCATACTTTGGAGGCGATGAATTGGGATAATCTTCAGGCATAGTAACATACAAAATTACTTCGTTTTTTCCCTTCTCTATCACAATACTGTACGATCTTGTAGCTTCACTTTCAGTCCTCCAATCATCTCCATAGATCGCGCACAGAGCTTCTACTTCTTCGGCCTGAAAAAATAAAATCATGCAAAAAATACCACGTAAATATTTGCTAAGGAATTAACATGACTGAAACTTACCTGTTTTGTTAAACTATCTGTGTCCATTTTGATAATGCTAATAAGTATTGCTTAGTATTTGTATTGCTGTTATTATAGTAAACAGTTTCTTGGCTTCAGAGACATGAAGGAAATCGTGTTATTTTCCATCACAGACTACTGAGAGGATCAGACGGATGACTTTCATAGAGAAAAAATCGCCGTAACGAGGCTCACATATAGATTTTGACAACTGCTTCGTTTTTTTGTATGAACGAGAATATAGTCTTTTACCTATGCAATTACATTTTTTTTCTTTTTGGGTTCTGGTATTTTTGCCATGTTAGGTACCTACTGGCTATATAGTAATATCCCTAATTAGGATTAGAATATAAAAAAACTACATAGTATATTCACTAGTTTTTTATTTTTCAATTTTGTTTTACATTTATTATATGGTTTTTCTTGCATGCAAGGCAAACTTTTATTTATTAACCTAAAAACATCTGTGCCTTTTAATATTCTATTGATAACACTGCACCAGTTAAAAACAGTTAATCGCAGATTCATATCAATAATGCATTCAGAAATAACATCACAATGTTCTCAATCACAGAGCTCCATTAGTTATCTCTTCATCAATGAATAACGTTGGACAGGCGTGGATACGCAGACGAGACCTCTGCAGTGCTTTTGTGAAAAACCTTTATTCAAAATTCTTTTCACATACAAACAGCTTGTGAAGATCTTCGAAGCTCAAGTTTCTTAAATTTTCACAATTGATTACACTGTAACCACTTTTGGAGTCTTATCTCAGTTTTTGGAAATCTATGCAAATTGACGTCCTTTCGTCTACTAGCACAATTCACAACACAGCACTTGTTGTACATAATGCTACTTGTATTACAGCTTCACAAATTGAGAGGTAAGGTACGGAATTAAATCGACGCAAAACTTCACTCGATCAACCTTAAAACCACGGGTGCCAATCTTGATACAAAATATACTCGCCGTAGTGTCTATGGCTCACATATAGAAAATGACAGTCCATTGCCGCCATGTTTGATTTTTATGTCAAATCTTAATTTGTCAAACCTAAATAAGTAAATAACCGCCATTACAGTTTTAAGGTTGATCGAGTGAAGTTTTGCGTCGATTTAATTCCATACCTTACCTCTCAATTTGTGAAGCTGTAATACAAGTAGCATTATGTACAACAAGTGCTGTGTTGTGAATTGTGCTAGTAGACGAAAGGACGTCAATTTGCATAGATTTCCAAAAACTGAGATAAGACTCCAAAAGTGGTTACAGTGTAATCAATTGTGAAAATTTAGGAAACTTGAGCTTCGAAGATCTTCACAAGCTGTTTGTATGTGAAAAGAATTTTGAATAAAGGTTTTTCACAAAAGCACTGCAGAGGTCTCGTCTGCGTATCCACGCCTATCCAACGTTATTCATTGATGAAGAGATAACTAATGGAGCTCTGTGATGGAGAACATTGTGATGTTATTTCTGAATGCATTATTGATATGAATCTGCGATTAACTGTTTTTAACTGGTGCAGCGTTATCAATAGAATATTAAAAGGCACAGATGTTTTTAGGTTAAGAAATAAAAGTTTGCCTTGCATGCAAGAAAAACCATATAATAATTAATGTAAAATAAAATTGCAAAAATAAAAAACTAGTGAATATACTATGTAGTTTTTTTATATTCTAATCCTAATTAGGGATATTACTATATAGCCAGTAGGTACCTAACATGGCAAAAATACCTGAACCCAAAAAGAAAAAAAATGTAATTGCATAGGTAAAAGACTATATTCTCATTCATACAAAAAAAACGAAGCAGTTGTCAAAATCTATATGTGAGCCTCGTTACGGCGATTTTTTCTCTATGAAAGTCATCCGTCTGATCCTCTCAGTAGTCTGTGCTTAAAACTATTGATCTGTGCTTAAAACTGTAATGGCGGTTATTTACTTATTTAGGTTTGACAAATTAAGATTTGACATAAAAATCAAACATGGCGGCAATGGACTGTCATTTTCTATATGTGAGCCATAGACACTACGGCGAGTATATTTTGTATCAAGATTGGCACCCGTGTTTTCCATTCTGTTCTGCACTGCAATCTGCATTAGCATTTAGCACTTAGAAGAGACATGTTGACAATGACATTGACAACTTCACGTTCACCGAGTAAGCAGTATTGCCTGCAGAGAATGCGTAATAATCCGAAACGAAAACTAAAAATTGCACGCATTTTGAGTTCTGACTGTTCGGTCGTAATTATAGTTATTAGCTAAGACTGCAATATCCTGATAAAAAACTAAATAAATTTTGTTCTACAGACATATATTTCATTTCTAAAACCAGCAGCAAAACATGAAGAAGTAATGTAACTTAATAAATAACAAGCTTCTGCCTGAGGTTCCACCCACGTTCGCATAGGAATCGTTCATTTTCCAGGGATAAGAAGTAGCCTAAGTTACTCTTCGATCCATAAACTATATTTATGGCAAAAATCACCTTGATCCGTTGCTGCGTGAAAGAAGGACAAACCAACAAACGTACAAACACACATTCGCATTTATTATAGTAAGGATACGTTTAATAATTCTTATTCACTTTATTTTTATCATTTCTTAGATTTGACTTTTATACAAAATTCCAAAAAAAAAATCACAAATTAGTATAATATAAAAAAACCTTAACATAGAATGCCGCCGCGCCACGCGCCACCGCGTGCCTCGCTGATAACGGGACAGTGCCCAAGTTAGTGGTTAGGGTTGCAGAATGAGGAATCTCCTGACATTAAGCGCCGTAGTAAGAAGTAATGCTTTCTGCATCCAAACCTTGATCCAACCATCTAGCGAGAGCCTCTTGAGTTGTTATTTTTTTTTATTCGATATTTAAATCTTATGTACGCCAACTCTCAGGTCGTTGATAAGCGTTTATGGAGCCGCTAGCCGTAGGCAACACTAAGAAGCCCCTTTAAATTAAAGCACCATAAAACCACACGTTCACTTTTTCACTTCTGTAAGAAATGAGTAAAAAGCCTGGAATAATGTTAGATGATTTTAAACCGTCTCTACCGACTCCGGCACCGGTCAATAATGCCTCATGTAAAAATATGAAGGCAGGTGTTGACTTGCCACTCACTAAACGTTCCATAAATCGGGGGGGAGAGTCCCATAAAATACTTATTACACCACGTGTTATTCAGACTTGGCGACGTAAGAGACAACGTTGGCGTGGATGGCTAAAGGGTGTCGAGAGGTGTGCTGCAGTTTCTCTATAGCCTGAAAAGAACTAACATTGGATAATTAAATTCAAACTGGTAACATTTCCTGTTACACGTTTCACTAAGTCAGTGAAATTGACAATTGGATAAATTTGACATTGATAATGTCATTCATGGAGTGACAATTACAACACACTCTTTTTAATATTTTATCATTTTAAGTTTAGCTCCATGCTATTTGCGTAATTAGCCCGTGGCAAGCTTATAATAAGTTTCAAGTTTTGTGTTAGTCGTCAAAGTTGTAGTACATTTGCCTTTCTCAGAGTTTCACTCGTGCACGTTCACGCACTAGGTATTATTAGTATTGTTACACACTAATACTCGAAAAAACATAGGTTTTGGAAAATAGGTAATTAAAATAGATAACGTCAACAGCACTTTTTCACGTTCCCGCCAAAACTCTCTTAGTAGTGCATTTACCAGTCAGCCATCCAGCCCATGAGCCCATTATGTGATAAATGAAACTCTACTAAATTATTGTGATCTTGTCATATTGACTGACTTGACCCTTGAGTTTGACTTTATAATTATTATTATGTAATATATAAATTACTTACATTTATTAAAGTGCGAATTTCATATGCAAATTATTGCTTCGATTCCGCGCAACCCAGCCGGTGTATAAAATACCTACTTTACTAATTAGGTATTTTATCTATCTACCCATTATTATGAATTATATTATACTTATGAGCAAAATAGTTAGTTAGCTATCTCGTTCTAGCCAATAGTAGGAAGGAAAAAACTAACTTTATCGAACACCCTTACCTACATAGGTACATCAATTCTAAGAAAAGTAACGTTACCAATTACACTTATTTAGGCACGTCAGTTATTACGCAAATCAGAATAAAATCAGTCGGTATTTGGCGTGTGTAATCGCATAGACTGTATGCAAATGTTAACGTAATAGATATATTATGGAAATGCGTCGCGACTCGCGCGCGTTTGCCGGAAACCTTATAATTTCATACATTTGGTTTGATACGGGCATATTAGTACGTATTACTGGTCACTTCGCACGACACGACATTTCTTTTGAATCGAGATGTAATAAGCAGGATAATTTCTAAGGCTGAAGTTAGAGCCTGAATTTTTCATGAGTTAAAAGGAAGCTTGTGTATACCTACAACACACAAGTGGGGCCTATTATTTCTAATTTCTTTTAAAATGTCGAAATTTTCTTTTTTTTAATTGAATGATTTTGTTTTGGTGAAGGTAAACTAATACTGCCACGATTGGGTAGCTTTCGCTAACGTACATACATGTCGGCTTTTATTACTTGACTATTCAATATTTTTTAATTACCTACCTATTTGTCGATCGGATGGGTTAGGTTAGGAATACTTTTACGTTAGACTACGCGGTATGTTCTTATGACTTTAGTCTGCCCAAAAAGGGCGAACAATAAAAAAAAATGTTAGGAATAGTGTAGTAGGTACGTAAACTGTCACTGAGTCACTGTCTATTCATAATCTATAGGTACCTACTAATTTAATAAAGACGTAAAGTTTGCTGTAATGTTTGTTACTGCTAATTTCTAGAACTAGGTACTGGCACAGAATAGATAATACCTAGCTACTACCCGATTCTAAAAATTCTTTCACTGACGGTAGGTGCGTTATCCCTGAATATAAATAATATAATAGAAGCTAAAGGCTACATTTTATTCTGATTCCACACGTGTGAAGCCGCGGGTAGACGCTAGTTAGATTAATACGACTCTTATAGTTACTTCTGGTAGGTAATTCACATTATAATTGTAGGTTGGTATCTTACTGTTATACCTACCTAAACTCCTTACTGCAAAGGCTTTGAATCTTTGATTACGAACTTATGAATATAGAAATGTGATAGAAACTAATCCTACTTATAACTAAGTAGGTACTTGAGTAAAACTGGTGATGCAGAAAATAATTTGGTTGTTTATCAGATTATAGTCATCGAAGTTAGCCCATTAATAATATTATTTATCAGGCATTTAGGTTTGCAAATAAAATTACATGCAATGTTTTTTATAATTTGGTTTATTTTAAGAGCCTTGCCTATACTTTAAACCACTGGTAAATAAATATTACTTAGGTAAATATTCATCATGGATTTAATAGGTTTTTCGACTTGTACATTGCAAAGCTTTTGGGATAAACAAGATGATAGGTACACCTAATGTTACTATATAGCTTAAACTAAATCTTATTATATTACAAAGTCACATATTAAACATTTACTAGGTGTAAAAGGGAAAAATATGACAGTAGGTACATATCTAAACCGTTTTTTTTAGTATGTATTGACTACCTATCCAAGGAATTTTTTTTATGGAATGCTTGAGAGTAATATCAAGTACATAATATATATTTACTCAAATATCTTTTGAAATATTTAAATTGTACAGATGTTATAATAAGTATTTTAATAAATAGTTTCTTACTAGAATATCACAGAACCATAAATTACATTATAATATTAAATTATTAATTTATTACATACACATATATACATTAACATTGATTGTGTTAAACTTGGATGAATTAAAATTTATTCTAAAGCTACTCAAATACAAAGTAACTTACGTAACTTTAAATTTTAACTAACAATTACAGAATAACTGTACTAGGGTACAACTATTTAATTTACTATGTACGTATCTAAAATGAATGTACTAAATTCATGGTTAATCTTACTAGGTACCTACATGGTCTAATATTAACAATAATATGGGCACAACAATGGATTATGAAAATTCGAAGTTATGGCAACAAGATCAACACAATCAGCAGCGCAAATACGGATCTTATCGATCGATAAAATTAACAGTTAAAATTGATAAATTGGGTTTTATCGATTTTTTATATTATTTATCGAGCCTTGCTAAAATCGACAAAAAATATCGGATAGCTAGGTCGAAGCCAAAGAGAATATAAAGCTACTACAATACTTTACGGTTAGACTTCGGTAGGTACTCGCAACATTCGATAAATTTATCAGTTTTTTCGATTCCGTATTTGCGCCGCTGTTCAAATAAAACTTTTGTACTGCTAAATACCGTTATACTATGAGTAACAGATACTATTAAAATATATTTTCCGTAGGTACCGAAAAAACACAGCGAACACTGAGCTTTACAACAAAGTTTGTATGACCTATTTCTTTGACTGAGTAGGTATTAAATAAATTTCCAAAAATTAAATGTACACTTTGATCGTTTTTTGTACATGTTTTTTTTTTTTAAATTAATTTCCCGCCTTTATTTCGGGGCTGCCAGATTCAACGAAGCAATCGTTGGAAACGCTTTGAGCGGAACAGTAACTGGCAGGAGAGCTTCTATTGCTCAAATCTTTTTCTTGTCTCTGGTAATCGATCATACTGCCGCTGGGTTGCCGAAGAAAATTTTGAAAACCGATCGGTGTGACGCTTGGTAATTTGTCCGGCTTTTTTAGTAGCTCTTCGATGGAGTAAGGGTTTTTCTTCTTTTCCTTTTCTTTTTGATCTTGTTCGTCGTCTGGTCTGTCAGTGCTGTCATCGCTTGCTTCCACGGAAATGTGCTCGGATTCTGTTTTGACTTCGTCGGAGTTGATACGTAGGAAGTCATTGTTGATGTTTGCGTATGGCGTGAAGTTTTTCGCGTCGGCGTGGTATGGCATCATGATTCTCTGCCAGGGCGAGATAGGATAAGGTTTGAGTAGTCCTTGTGCTTGGACTTGATTAGCTAGGAGCCAGGATGTGGCCAGTCGTCTGTCGTAGAGATGGGCGTCTGTTGGTTGGGGTGGGGGCACGCGGATGCCAGAGTGGGGGAAGTATGGGGTGTTTTGCGGCAGCGGCGTGGGTGGTAGGGTCTTGAGTGACATGTAGTCGATGAGGTTCGGGATCTCTGGCTGCGGGTATGATTCTGTAAAGAAAATGAAATTATTAGCTAGTCATTTATTAGTGCCCAATGTTTACAAACATGGATCCTAGTGGGGCGAATTTTCCCTAGGGTCAAAAGGGTCATGGCCCAGGGCAGCATCGGCAGGCTGCGAGGGGCGGTGCAAGCAGAAGAAATTTATAAAGCCTATCTAACTAAGGCTCTTATTAATAAACAGTGTTAAACGGTTAAATACTTAGTTAACTGTGTTTTGTCTCTTTCGATTCAGTTTAAAATTGTCAAAGAACAACAAAGACAAAACAAAGTTTAACTAAACCACGTTTCGGAAACAATAATGACTCAATCTACTTTTATTTCGATAAATACGATATTTTTTATATAAATAGGTAAGTACTAATTTGACCAATATATCAGATACTATATGCTCTAAGTGTAATGAAGTTGAGACGCTCAGTTTAGGATAGGATATTACTAAAGCCTAATCGTCGTAATACACGACAAGTCGTTAACGTCTGAAGCACCTTAAAATATTCGGAGACAGCACAGCTGACAGCACGTGCTCAAAACAGGTGTACCTACATAGCTTTCCCCAAATTCAGTTGTGTTTATCAAAGTGACACGTAGTAAAAACAAATGTTAATTTAAAAATAATAACGATAAGTACAGTAAAGTTATTAATAAGACAAGCATCGACTGTAAATTTGACAGTTTGTCCCTTGTTATAATAAAATTCGGTCTTATCCTGCATACCTTTGTATTTTTGAATATTGACTCAAAAATACCTCAACTCAGTGCTACTCAGTTTTAATTCAAAATTTGGTCTAAAATCTTTAATTACTAGACTGAGTGCTACTTCAGCAATACTCGAGTAGATAGTCTAATAAATATAATATTGTAGTCTACGGCCAAAAACTACGTTCTATCAAATGTCATGCTCAGTATTGATTATTTAAGGCGAGTAGCTAAGACAAGCTTGAGCAGATGTAACATTATACAATGTGTATTGTTGAAACTTGATCAAACGAAATATGCGAATATCAGAAATATATCGATAAAAATCCGAAAAAAAAGTTTGATAAGTTCTCCAAAACCAAAGCGGTTTAATTTATTTTTAAATGAAAATCTCGTTTGTTTTTTTCTTTGTTTCTTTTTAAGTAAACGGTGTATTTTCTTCAATGTTGTGTCATTTGAATAGCTGATAAGATAAAAAGAACTCGAGTATCTAATTTAAATGGTGGTTAATCCTAGTTTTTGCGATAGCTAACTTATCCTATTTTTTTGGATTTTTATAGAAAATTGTTGTCTGATATCCGCACATTTCATTGGATCAAGTTTTGACAATACGTAGGTACAAATTGTATAGCATTTCAAAATGATAAATCACCTACACGAGTCGAGCAGCTAAGGTAAGCTTGACCGAAAGTGAACATTAGGTAATTTAGAGTTTTTAAATGCCAAATCCATACCTATGTGAAGTAGAGCCGAGTCGAGACAATGTTTAAACATACGAAGGTTATTACGATGCATCGATTTTTTATATTACCACAGAAAACATAATAATAATTTTACAGTAAGTTTTACATATTATTTTTATTATAGTCGCATACTTTCTATGTGGAAGAGTTACCTACCTATATAATAGCAGGTGGCGGAAGTAGCTATAGTAGTTAAATAATTAATTGACGTTAAATTGAATTAGGTACACATTTAAAGGACATTAATTTGTGTACACGATGTTCCATCTGATTTGTCTAATGTGCATGTAAAGTAAATTTTATTATGAGATAAGAGACGACTAATTGATATTTTTTTACCTACACCTGCTATCCCGTGGAATTTGTAATACAACAGGCCACATAAATTTAAAAGGTGGATTGGGACATTTACTACGGAACCTCTTGTATATAGCCGCACTATAGCTAAACATTATATCACAAAACATGGAAAGATTGTTACTATCCTACGGATAGCTACTACGATATTGAGATATTACTTAGTTTACTTAGTTAGAAACTTTGCCAGTGTAATTTATTTAGAAGGCTAAAAGGTATACTGAAAAATAAAAGGAAAAATACGGACGTCTGGTAACCTTTTTTGAGTACTTATATGTGTGAATGCCTCCTACGAGACAGGGAATCCTAGTGCAGGCACATAATAAATTAGTACAATTGTGTAAAAAGCACCAGGCAAAGGACCTGCTCCTCTCGTTACCAAATAGCAATAAGAAGGCTTTGTAACCATTCAAGCACTTACCATGCCCAACTCTGTCGTCGTCACTCCACGCCAGCCCACTGTTCCTCAATATCCTATTGACTGAAGACACCGAGGGTATAGAGTGAGGTTCGCATACTCTCGCGCTGAGCAGCCTCTCTCTGATCTCCCAAGCGAACATGCCAGGATTCTCTTGCTTGAGCCGGAGGATCTTCTTTACCACAGTTGGAGTTGCGACTTGCTGGAAAGAAGAAATTCAAAACGTTTAAAAATGGAAGACACCTAGCATTTGTAGTTATTTTTTATGGTTGTTGTTGTGGATATAAATCATTAGCGTCAGAGTTCACCAACAATTTTGGACAGTTTGGTTTAACTCATTGTTAAACAGATTTAAGTTTGATCCCCACCTTAAGGTCACAGCTAACCTAATGTGAAATAAACGAAATTCACCTGCAAATCCCCAAACCTAGTTGAAATACATACTTGCTGCGTAAGTTCAAACGAATAGGCGGTTCGCGAACCATTTCAGAGCTAGCATGAGAGCAGATGTCAAAAGGCTCGTTGCAAATAATCCGAAGTATAAGCTATATAAACCTCGGTTTAAACCACCTAACTCGTAGTAGAACTTCGGTCCAAATGGTTGCCCTATTATATTTCTCTATGATGGTTGCTAAACTGCGACCTTATGAAGTTTATATGGTTTTAACTTTGGATCATACCAGGTTTAAAGATTTAACTGATGTCTATCACGTAAACGTTGTTTATTTCGTATTTGGTGATCTACCACCCTTAGTAGCTAGCCAAGCGAGAACTAGAAAATGGCAAGTACCGATTGCCCTATACTACCTAGCAACTAGCAAGTACAGATAAAATGTAACCTATATGATACTCTCCGGTCCATAAACTGCTCTATGCAAAAATTAACTTTGATCCATTGCTGCGTGAATTTGTAATAGTACGGATAAGCACATCTCTTTGTTTTTTAACAATACTAAAAATAGGTACCGACAGAGTTTTCAAACGCAAACAAAAAAAAAGTAAACGCTTAGTATAAGTAACGCTTGAAATATTATGTATTCTGTAACATGTATCTAAAAACTAGACAAATTTATAACACTAATAACGTCTTACAGTTGCAGTGTCAAAGAAGGAAAAAAAAACCTTTCTAGTCGTACGGACAGCCGCTGTTACTCAGACTCAGAATCACTACTATACAGTGAATTGTTCTTACATCGCGCATTAATATATCCGATAAAGGAAGCGTCGACGATAACTGCACAACAGTTTATTAAGCGGGAGCAAACACAACTTTATTAGTGTAGGAATTTTCATTACCACGTATATTTAATAGTGTAGTGAAGGTAATAACAACTAAATGAAATTTCGTGCGAACATGCAGCTGTGTGAAATGGCTTTGGACCGCGGCTTTGCTCATTAGTAGACTGTCGAGTGTTTCTATCGATATCAGATTCGAATCGACTACCGGGGGACGCACTATCGCTTTTAATCTTTGGAAAATAGAGTTATTTGGGAAAATGTCTAATTAAACGCCGGCTACATCAACAATATAGGTAGCCGATTGTGTACAAGGCTATAAGCTTTAAACTACCGAAGCCAAGTATACTGTTTGCACAGATAACGAAGCAAAAAGGTTTTGTACAACGTCTTCGAAAAGACGGGTAGGTATTATAAAAAGTATTGTTCGCGATAAAAACCGTAGAAGGTTAATTCAATGTGTTATAAGTAATCGTTAAAACAGAAAAAAAACTAATATAATCTAGGTAAATACATATAAGTAAGTACTTGAGATGCGGTAAGTATGAAAGAAAAAAAAAACAAACCCAAGAGTAAGCCTTTAAAAACCTCTAAAAATAATTCAAAATATTATGACAGATGCTTTGAAAGCATCAATAATAATTACAGTTCACACCCGTAACACGAAATGCGCCCTTCTATTAGAAAAAGTAGAATATTAAAAAGTAAAAAATGGCGCTAAAATCGAGCGTTCAATAGTGTATCGATCCAGTTCTAATGTCGTAATTATAAGGTTTCCCGCTAAAATTGACGCCTTGGACGCGGGACGGACTCACCACACCCCCATATTGAAGCCTACTATTTACACATTAACTCTGACAGGCTACTTAAAAGTCCTATAATTATTTTTTTAAGCCACACGCATGAAAGGAAGTTGCGTTTTGGCGGCAAAAAGTGGATTGTAATGGATTTGCTGGTAGTTTCGATAATTGTTTGGACTATTGATTCTATCAAACAGATGCTTGATTCCGGAAATCGATAATGTGGTTAAAAAAACTAAGATGAGCAATTATATGTCAGTTTAAATAGAAAAATTGTTTAGCTTGAATCACAGACCGACCAACTTTCAAGGTAAAAATAGCCAACGAAATAATAGGTTAGTTTTGCAGCCCAGCCGCTACCTACAAAGTCGTAGCCATATTAGGTAATCCCCAATTACATGACAAAGCGTAAAATTATGTGAAAAATATCAAGAAGTGCTATTAAATTGGGATGTTGACTGATTTTGGGAAAGTGTTTAAAACGATGCGTATGGGCCTAATATAACCCAAAATATTTAAATTTACTTTTTAAAACAACTAATATTTTAATTATCATGTATTTAAAATGCCGTTTTAAATTTTGCTCCAAAACGGCAGTGACGTCACGTGTTCAATTACCACAGAGTAATTTTCTATAACACTGTAAAGTGACAAGCAAAGAGAATATAACCATTACTACCTAGTCTGTGCTACGTTTAGTGACAAGTTCATTCGATGCTTTCTGTGTATGTATTGTTATGTATTAAAATATGAGTTCTAAGTTTTTTGAGCTTATTGATTTATATATATACTTTGGTTAATTAATACACTTTGGATCTTAGAATCTACGATTACTGTTGTATATTCATTGTTGGTTATAGAAATAATGATTTTTGGTATAATAAGTAGGTACCTACTTACACGGAGGTCTTCACATTTCTAAATTCAGCAGAGCAGAAATTATCGTTTGTCGAGAAGAAATTGGCCACCGTAAAACAATCAATTCTCGGCAAATTGGAATTATTTGCCTTTATGAAGCCACTTTCCATCATGGGAGAATATTCAAGAGTCGAAATAAATTTAGAAAAATAGGCGCGGAATTCACAGCACAGATAAATAATCACAGAAATCACTCTAAAATACTAAGCAGTTAAGCGCAACGAGCTATATACTCATTGGAGTTTTGGCGGGAATGCGAAAATGTGCTGTTGTTGATTTTGTGTTATTTACTAAAACCTTTGTTTTATAGAGTGTTAATGTGTAATAATAGTGGATTATTAACCATTAAGTGTTCGTAAACTTGCATGAGTGAAAGGGAAATAGTACAAAGACGAAAAACGTGTATTTTCGTATTCTATCCAAAACTCCATAGAAGCTTCAGTAAACTATCCACCAATTTACTGAAGCGTCACTTCGACTCGACCGCGCCTAGACTAAACTTTAACGTGACTTTGACGACTTTCATGCACCAAAACTAGAGATTTATTGTATATTATTACTTATATAACTTGACACTAGTTAAATGCGCAAATCACGTGGAGCCAAAAACAAAACAAAAAAAACATATATACTCCTTCCGATTGAAACAGTGACGTCACGGGCGTTTTAGGTCACGTGACTTCGGATTGATGTGATTACATTTTGATTATATAATTTAAATTAAATTCCTTAAAAATAAACAAAAATATTGTGTTTAATAGGATTTCTGTCACAAAAACTACCGTTTCGCGGCAAAATTATATTTTTATTTGAATACAGTCAACAACCCAATTATGACTAATTTAGTGCACTCTTAAACTAAGAATAATAAGTGCCAAGATCACACACCATTCATTTTTACAAAATTAGTAATGGTTACCTACCTCATAGAAACACATGCGTACCTATGTCTATACGCGTATGTCCATACCTACGCATGTGTTCGCGTGTTTAAAGACCCTAGTGTGTAGTATAAAGACGTTAGGTATATCCAAAACACGTGCCATTTTAAACTAGAACCAATTCAGGATCGTTATCCGTTTTAAATCAAGTATTCACATCATTTACAACTACAGGTTCGTACACAGAACACCCTAGGTCTTAAAAACACGATTGCTTTTAGTTTAAGATGGCATGCCAGGATTGCACCATTAACCATTTAAATCACACATTCACACCATTTATGACTACAGGCTACCCATACAAACACGTTAGGTCTTTACCCGCGTAATACAGTAGCCAAGTCGCGGCGCAAACGTCACGGGCCGTTCCGTTCACCGGTTTTTGCGCTTGCGCATCCATCATTCCTGACACATCCAATATCAGTTTTTGCTCACCACGCCGCAAAATGGCTACCAGTAACTGTTCAAGCGTGTGCGCGATTAACGTTTCTTATTACCAATTTCTATTAGACTTTCCACCTTCCTGATGGGGTGAAAGATAATGCCGGGGCGTGAGACTGCAGAGACCGTTGCTTTAATGACGGATTGATTCGATATTAATAAGAGGAAGGCTGCAGGTGTATGGTCTAGCTGTCTGCTGACATGTTTTTTTATATGGGTCACAGTTTGAAAGCTCATAATGAATGTCCTCTGGAGGAAGTGGTATGTAATTATGTAGTGCGGGTAGAAGCAGATTGTGATACGTCTAGGACATTAGCGAGATGGAATGGCATTGCAGTTCGCAGCTGCCGGATTGATCACTTTTGGATTGAACTATTTTTACGTAGCGAATATTGTGGTAGTATATTTTCGAGTTTCCGTCGGGCTAGCTCAAAACACTTAAGTTCGCAAAGCACCAGGGGTGTGTCCTGCAGTCAGCTGCACTTGGAGAGTCAGTCTTAATCTAGGTTTGGTATTTTCAACATCTTCGACCACAGATCGGTGATGCTTGGCGACATATTTTTCTACAGCTATAAATAGAGCCAGGTAGGTGACAATTTCGTCAACAATCCGTAAGTATATCCGTCTTATATCTTATTCTACTGATTCCTACCTGTCCTATCCTACTTCCTATACTAATATTATAAACGCAAAAGTGTGGATGGATATATAAATGGATGTGTGTTACTCTTTCACGTTAAACTAGGTTTTGTCTTTGTTGTTCTTTGACAATTTTTAACCGAATCGAAAGAGACTAAACATAGTTTTACTATTGACACGTTTAACTCGTTTTATTAATAAGACCCTTATGGTTTTAGAGGATGTAAATGGCTGATCATAAACATTTGACATTGTTGGTAGTTAATTCGACATCAAATGGTCCACAGTAATCGAAAGTGATAAGTATTGGATTGTTCAATAAACTCTTATGTTGGTAGAAATCGGAGAAGCAGTGGATGTTGGTGTCATAGCATCATGTTTAGGTGGTCTTTGGCTAACACTTGGATTTGCATCTGCATCTGTTAATTGCCCGTAGAGGCGATATATTGTGTAAATCTACGAATTAGTAGGGGACACATTAGGGGTGCATTGCAGGACTTATTCTTTTAAAGTTATGCTGCTAAAGGCCCTGCAATTGTCATGGACTGGCGTTATGGTTACCATCAGGAAAATGAGCTGTCTATCTATAGCTTTACGAAATGTTGATGCCGCTAGTGTGTATCATATTTTTGAAGCTTAGGAGAATAATTTTATCATCCATAATCATCATTAACCGGGAGTCGTCCACTGCTAAACATAACCAAAACACTTGGATCGGTTATTTGCCTCCTGCATGAAATGGCTCCGGGCGGTTTTGACCAGGTCTTCGGTTCACCTGCCTATAGGCTTTACCAGTTAATACCTACACAACTAAAATGCCAAGTAATGTGTCTCTTTATAATAAACTTTATGGATAATGCCATTGCCAAATTAAACAGTCTAAATTAAATTTAAACTGGGGCATGATTAGGTAGTGTGTTTTCCATAGACAATCTGAGGTTGGATCTCGCACGATTTGTCACGATAATGACGCATTGGTCACCGAGGGCAGCAGGGTCACGGTATACGGAGCACATGTCAACCGGTGCTGTGTTGTCACGTTGGCAACCTAACGGATGAGTTTTTGGCGGGAATGCGAAAATGTGCTGTTGTTGATTTTGTGTTATATACAAAAACCTATGTTTCTTCGAGTGTCAATGTGTAATAATGGTGGATTATTAACCATTAAGTGTTCGTAAACGTGCATGAGTGAAAGGCAAATAGTACAAAGGCGAAAAACGTGTATTTTCGTATTCTATCCAAAACTCCATAGAAGCTTCAGTAAAGTATCCACCGCTTTACTGAAGCATCACTTCGACTTGACCGCGCCTAGACTAAACGTTAACGTGACTTTGATGACTTTCATGCACCAAAACTGGAGATTTATATATATGTATTATTATTTATATAACTTGAAACTGGCTAAATACGCTAATCGCGTGGAGCCAAAAACAAAAAAACAAAAAAAAAAAAAAACCTAACAGATGCTATCTGACAGGTAATAAAAAATATAAAAGGCGGGAAACGAGTGTGGACCATAGAGAACCTGAGTACTTTTCACGCGAAACCGAGCGGTAACAGGGTCTTGGCCGAGCAACGGACGACGCGACGCTCTGAACTAAACTCAGTCCCGCTCCTTCCCGCTAAATACGTAGTAGTAAGTAAAGGAAACGGAATATATGCTTGGTGCTTTTTTCAGATTAAAATATTCCTTTCGGTGTGGTAATCGATCTTGCAACTCTTATTTGCTACAGTCTATCAGGTAATGACCTAACTTCTATACCACGGTTGCTATATCAAGTGCTGTACCCATAGACCACAGTGTGGTATCCACAGATAAGATATAACAAGTATGTGAATATACATATAATGGTAAACTGATGTAAAATGCACTCTGTGTGGATAAAACACGAAACAACTGTTTCACTCGAAAAGTATATAATTTGGGCAAGTTATAGCGTAAGTATTAAAGAAATATGGAAGAATGTTATCATACTAACAAAATAGTGTTGATTTCCTAAAGAAACATCCGCCATTTTTTAAATGAATAAGTTTTTTTTTTGTTTTGTTTTTTGCTCCACGAGATTTGCGTATTTAGCCAGTGTCAAGTTATATAAAATATAATAATATATAATAAATCTCTAGTTTTGATGCATAAAAATCGTCAAAGTCACGTTAAAGTTTAGTCTAGACGCGGTCGAGTCGAAGTGACGCTTCAGTAAAGCGGTGGATACTTTACTGAAGCTTCTATGGAGTTTTGGATAGAATACGAAAATACACGTTTTTCGCCTTTGTACTATTTGCCATTGAGTGATGCACGTTTACGAACACTTAATGGTTAATAATCCACCATTATTACACATTAACACTCGAAGAAACATAGGTTTTAGTAAATAACACAAAATCAACAACAGCACATTTTCGCATTCCCGCCAAAACTCCAATGAATAAGTTATTCTCTACGGAAAATGAAACGTATATAGAGTAAGTTACGCTAGTAAATCTAGAGAAAGCTATCTAGGTCCATAATAACAATTTACTGCTCTAAATATTAACGCACAAACATCTATAACTATACCTACGTGCCGTGTAAACATGTACGTATACCAGCCATAGCGAATGTGATCATCGGGATTTTCACAACTTATGTCGGATTTGCAACGATAACGCACAGTTTATGGTGTATTTCTGGATTATATTGACAATATTATTACTCGCTCTTTAATACCGTAAAGCTGGTATATAAAACATATTGGAAATTACGAGGATATCGATGTTTTATCGGAAGATTTGCAGCTTCATTGTGACATGATAACTCAATCTGTTTGGAAATATTTACGGGTATTGAGGGTAATAACTGTGAGCTGGATTACCGAGCTGGATTGTGAACGGATATATAATATCATCGTTAGGTGTGGATTATCAATTGTCTATGGCAAGGAAAAGTGTCACGTTGAAAAAGTAGTCCAAAAACTTCAACCTAACTATACCTACATGTGCTGCGGGGCACAGCTAGTTGTTATTATAGATAGCACTTGATGTCTCGAAACTATATACGGAACAAAGGTTTTCTCACGTGACTTTATATATACCGCCGCATTATGTAACCGCCACTAGTGGCATCGCCAATAGTGGCATTGCCACGAGCGAGTCCAACCTCTTGCGGGAGGCGCCCCTGACGCGCGCACTTCGCATAGTTAATATAGTTGCAGTTGAAATAGATTTGGCAGTTGTCATCTGAGAGAATCCACAACGGTAGCCCTGTATTATTTCCTCTGTGACGGTAGCTTTAAGAATTTTATGTTATGGGAAATAAAATTAATCTGTGTGGCGTACTTATGATTGTGTACTAATATTATATATCTAAGTTTATAACAATTGCTCAGCTATTGCATTAGGTACTACAATAAATATACTATAATAAATAAATAAATATTTTAAGGCTCACGAATAATCCATTGAATTGCGTTGTGTGTATGCATATAGCGTAGTTTGCTTGTCCTATTGTGTCTTTTCGTTTTTTTTCTTAGATGCAGCACCTCGTTTCTATTCTTATGTAAGACTAGCTGTGCCCCGCGGCTTCGCTCACGTAGCCTAAGTTACTCCTTGTAACATCAGCTATCTGCCAGCGAAAGTCCCGTCAAAGTCGGTCCAGCCGTTTCGGATATTACCCGGAATAAACAGACAGACATACAGACAGACAATTGTTTTTTGGTATTATAAATACGTAAGTCTTGTTAATTCTATCAAAATATGTTAAAAAAAACAAACTCATTTTTAGAGTAACTTTGTCATTTTTTTCATCGAGTAAATTTGGTAAAAACTTGTTTTGATCACAAAAAGATTATCGGTAATATGATCAATAGCGACATATATTTTTTCCAGTGCCAGAAACTCATCTGATTTTGCTAAAAAAGCCTTTTTAGTGATGCTATTTAGCTGATATGTACGCCTTAAAAATGCATTATTTGTTGATTTCCTAGCGGCAATAGCAGGAAACGATTAAACTTAATTTACACTATCAGGTCATAGAAATCCCATTAAAATATCGCCACACATGGTTAAAAAATATATTTCCCGCGCTTTCGGTGCTCCCCGCAATTAAAAACACGAGTAGGTCTGTAACGTGTTGCCAATGCTAAATATTTGATGCGGCCATGTTGGTTGACACAGCTGTTAATGTCACTTTAGCATGTCATTATGGGTGAGATCGTTATTGATTATTTTTCAAAAACATAGGAATATTGATTTATAAATAAAACAAGTCGATATAACAAAATTTAAACACCACTGCCCTAGCCTTTGTCACTCGGTATGAAGTAAGAATTCGAACGATACCCCATAAATCCATAAAGAAACTTAGGTACATAGGTACATACATACTACAAGAAATCTAAAAACATTGCACTCATTTTTTGCGCTCGTGCAGTCGGGGCTTACTTGCCTTTCTCATTTCGGTAATACGAATAGAAGAAAGAATAAATCAACAAGCCTTACACCCTAGAACACTCTTCTTGTTTCTATTCTTTTCTTCAAAGCAAGCCTAAAATCAAATCTCATTGCAACTAAAAAAAAAAACAAAAGATATGAATGAAAAAACCGTCCTTCTAACCGCCAGATCCAATCCAGATACCGCAAATGACCGTTCACAGGCCACTAAAAAAAGAAGAAAATAACCACGAAGGGCATTTCGATGTATTAACATGTTATTAAGATAAACGGTGTCGCGGCACTGTCCTACACATTAGGGGACTTTATACCCACAGAACATAAAGAAAATCCCCCTTAAAAAACAAACAATTTTGAACCTTCCCGCTTTGACATAAAGCTTGATAAATGCATCGTTTGGGTTTAGTGAATGAAAATATCCTTTACAATATTACAAGCAATTTTGAACCTTAACTCTTCGAAAGAAGTTCTATATAATACGTCATTTCATTTTTCACATTGATGGTTATATTTTATACGAATGGTGGATAATTGGTTTTATTCGTGTGGGGTGGTTTTTATTCGTGTAATGAACATTGTCCATTTCGATCGCAATTTGTGTATTTTGTAATCGACATGCACTAATTTTGTAGTTGAACGAGGGGTAATACAGGTTAAGGGTGAGGGTACTTTAATGTCGCTAAAACACGGATAGGTTACCAAGTTTGATACTAGTACAAAAATGCCGAATATAAACGAAAACAACAAAAATGTAGACGATATTACGAGCAGACAAATCTGTCTACGCATCCTTTGCCTTTTAGGGGCAGCTTATACTCTCATGCAAACGTACGTTTGCTTGAGCGTCTAAGCTGCCCCTTACACCAATCAATCTACCCGAAGTCTCGCCAGCATTCCCGTGAACATGATGCTTGCAACAGCGTCGAAAGTATAAATTGAATGTATGTGTGCAATAATAAATAAATAAATAAATATCGGGTACTCACCAGCTAATAATAACCATGGTAAATATCCCGTTATAATGCACAAAGTAATGAAATGGACGGGTGATGACTGATGATGTCTATTTCAACATCATCGTCAGCCTATACGTTCCCACTGCTGGGAATACAAGCCTTCTGTTAGAGAGAGAAAGTATGGGTTTCGACCACGCGGTCTGATTAATAAACTAAAAAAACAGTTTTACGTTAAATAATAATAATAACCCGAATATAAAAACAACACAACGTTGTCCCAAACAATATAATAAAAGTAACAAGACAAAAAAATTAGCATAAAAGAAAAAAAACTATTTGTCAACTTATAAAATGGACCATAGAGTAATTACTAATTAGTACTATACTGAAAGGAAAAACGGACTAAATGCGTTATGCGTTGCGAGCCAGCAATAGCAATCATACGCAGGTAGAGCACCATTTTAGGGCCCCTGTAAATAAAGAATTAGCAATTTGAAAACTGTGAAACATGCCTTTTCTTACAGACGAGAAAGTGAACCTAATATTTAAAGCGTTTTACAAACTCTTTCGCGCCATATTTATTTGTTTCTACATGAGCATTTCGCATCGGCTCGCAAACCCTCTAATTGGCTATAAAGAGGATGGTGGGATTTAGCCGTGTCAATGTGGCACCTCGGCTGTCATTTGGCATGGAGCGCAAATGTGCGATACGATGGTAGTAAACATTTTAGTAAGGTTTGCCTAGGCAGTGGCTGAAATCTGTTACAGCCGGATCCATTATTCAATCAATATTTAGTATCTATCCTATCTTCAGTTACAAAATATGCATACTTATTAAATTAATACTTATTCAAAACTAGCTGTGCCCTGCGGCTTCGCCCACGTAGACTGTTACTCCCTGTAACATCATCACGGCACGTCAAAATCGGTAGCCCTTATAGATCGGTGGCCCACGTCACAACAACTGAGCCATCATCCCTTCATAAATGTTGATTGTAATAAAATAGCCCTTGAAATGCAAAATGTTTATCCAAAACCAATCAAGTACCAACAAAACCGAACAAATGAGAAACAATTTTTCCTCTTCGTTATTCGAACGCAGCCAGATTTGCATGCTCCGCACCTATCTCCTTTACGACACTGCGTTTATGATGGATGGCCGTATAGCCGTATTTACAGCCAAATGGCTGTAATTAGGCGGCCGGCAAAGCCGTTTTACGACGGGGCGGGCTTCCAACACTACTTTCACACTGGATTTTAGTTAGTGCGCCTTTATGTTTGTTCTGGTGGGGGGTTTTAAGTTATTATGAGATTATTCGGTACGGATTCCTTAATCTGTGGTAATTGCCTAATCGTGGTTTATGATTATTTTTATGTGGTTTTCATGGTAAGAGTTTACGTCAGGTGATAGCGTAGAGGTAGGTACTGTAAAAACCGAAAGTGTGTTTGGTGTTTTGTCCTTCTTTCACTCGCCAATGGAGGAAATTTTCGTCGTAATTTTTGGCATAGAGATAATATAAAAGCCGGACAGTAACATAGGATAATTTTAATCTCTGAAAAATGCACGATTCCTGTAGGAATCTCAAAGCGGGTGAAACCGCGGGCAGCTCTTAGTAATAAACCACTAGTTGATTGGGTATTTAGTTTTATTTTTGTAAGGTTCTGACAGCACCTGTAGTGTGGTGGCTAAACGACAGACTTATCTTCTCTATGTTAATAATATTGCAAAAAATAAATACTTTTGATTTGTTACAATTACCATCAGAATTTAAACGTTTGGGAGAGAAGTCAGAACGTATTACGTTGATGATACCAATGATAATCTAATACCGCGTAATAACCTGTCCCCATTCTTTTTTATACTATTGGAATATTTTTATTATAATGAGACAAGCGACCCTTATGATATGATGGTAAGTATAACGCCAGCCCATAACAATTGGAGTGCGATCATTAGGTGCAAGAACTCTTCTGCGAGTGTCCATCTGGGTTGTTACCACCGCTTTGTTCATGAAGTCTGCCACCAAGCAGTAATGTACAAGCATTACTTCCAGTTTGATGAGCAAACTAGCCATTGAAATTACTGGGCTTATGAGACTTAATAGGTATCTAATGTCTCAGAGTAACGAGCGCACTGAAGTGCCGCGCAGGCCCTTGTGTTTCAAAGTTCTGAGTGTCATTGAAAATTGTTATGGGCCCGCGTTATGCTTACCATCAGGCAAGCGACAAGCTCGTCTCGTAATCAAATAATATAAGAAAAAGTTATTTCGCCGTAAAATAATCCCTTTGATTAAGAGCATATGAAAATTAACAATGGTTTATTGATGACCTCCATTGTCATAAGCGATTTTGCTATAAAATACCGAGAGTGCCTAAAGAGATCATTGTGTGACAAAACCATTGTCATTTTTAAACCATTTGTTTTGTAGTATTGGGGTCCAGCTGTTATAAAAGCACGATTTATTGGTTGACATTGAGATATGAGAAACAACAAGAACGCATGCGCATACATGTTTAAGATCATCAAGTCTCTTAATTACACTAATTGAGGCATCAAAATTGGTACCGAAACCATCAGCGGTTCATTCCGAACCAAAATAATTAAACAGACATGTAAAATTGTTTGATTGGACAATTCGAATGGACCTCGGATTTTATAAGGTCAAAACCATAATTCCGAAGGCACCTTCCAAATTACTTATATGATGCATATGAGGTTTTGTACCAAATAAAAAATAATGTCGATTTTCCTTAAATCTTTCGAGATGTTTTAATTGAATTGTTTTGGGTTATTGTTCGGACCTTGGTAAACAGAATTGCGAGTGACTTTGTCGACGAATGATCATAAACAAAGTTTAATTATTTATCCGCCTACATTGTTTTGAATAAGAATAAAGCTACCGCGAGACTTTGAGAGAATGTCTGGTAGTGTTACAATACTACCAGATATTAACAGTTTGACTATGCAAGCTTTCGTATAAGCCCTAACATTTGCACCTAATAGCTTGCAGAATAAAATTGTTATAAATAAAAAAAAAGACATGACAGTGACCACCGCCATGCCGCACCGGGCCCACCGCGTGGTGGTTTATGGCCCATACTATCTGTCCCTATCTCTCTCTGAGAGAAGGCCGGTGTCCCAGCAGCGTAATATAGGCTGATAGTGTATCCATATTATTGCACCCCACTTTACATAGTTTGCACAATTTTATAAGTTATAATTACTTTCGAATTACATCGTCAATTTCCTCTCAACTGTATAAATTGTTGATAGACAGTATTGTTGAATGGCGAGACATTCACACTGCCCCATTCTTCCCATAGGTAATCAATGAATTGCTACACTTTGACCCATGAAACCGTTAAATTCAACTACGATAAAATTCATCCATGCTTATCCAAGTAAAATCAAAGTAAATCATTTTACACACTCAGCCGTATCCAAGTCAAATCCAAAGTAAAGGAAACATGTATGCAATAGTAGAATCTCACATGATACTATGATACAATTCCGCCGAGACTAATCCATAGTGTGGGAAACCACGATACCCGTCCGTTTTACCCACAAATATTTACCGCTAGCTTCAAATATAATTCTAAGCCGGATAAACAAGCGCAATGAGAGCGACTGCGAGAATGTAGTCTATGGTGTGGAAATCTACGGGTGTGCGCTTGTTGCTACGCGTAAGCTACGGCCAAGCGAGCGTCTAATATTTTTTCAATATGTTCCATTCTATGTGAGATATTTCTCATTTGTAACTTGTACTTATGTACTTTGTACATATCAAGACCTAAGTAACTGTATTTAATTTTCATGTTTTTATTTACATTCAGCTACGTACCCTACCACTTCATGATACGACCAGGATATCGGTTAAAAAAATTATCTATAGCTTTATGCCATCGATATAGTTTTTGTTTTGTTCTAATAATAATAATCGTCAATATTTTGTGATATATCTTTTTAAATAAATCGCTAAATATTGATGATACCTGTGTATGACGAAACATACATATTAAGCTCTATCCATATTGTCATCTATAGATCAAACCTTACTAGCTACTAAGCTAAGCTTACTAGTAGCCATTACAGGATTCTTTTACCCACCTTCCACTTCCACCATTAGACCAGTTCTACTGGACTAGTGGTACCATATTATTGTACTATCAACTGAATTACTTTTAAGGCGCGCATTACAATGGTCAAGTAATCTTGCATTTGGCACGCGTGCAGTTTCAAAGAGTTACCACTTCGAAAAGAAATAAAAAAAAACTACAGCGTGTTAAAAAATGAAGGCGCGTGATATGATGCAGAGAGCCCCACATAGCAGTCGCGTTAGTCGCATAGGTGTGTCGGGTATTTTATAAAATAGCGAAAACAGTCCGATTTCACGCCCGCACCAATCAAAGTTATAAGACACGCTTTTCTATAATAATCGGTGATCGCCACAGAAGCATTTATTTCTTATAATACGTGGTAATAACGCCCGAATCGGCTTCCATTTTACTGTAATTAAAATTTAATAACTTGAGGTTTTTGGTTGGTTAATTTTAACAGTTTCTGGGGAAAAGCTTTTTAATCGATTTAATTTTTTTTGTATAATTGGTATATGTTAGGTAACAGTCCATGGAATTTACCGTTATTGCATTAATTCATGTCTAAAATCTGTATGACTGCTATGCCTACAAAGATCTGCAGTAATAGTAAGTAGGTAACTATATAAGTAGGAATGCAGAATAAAAAGTCACCATTAAAATATTTTATCTTTGACTCGTATATGTGATGTGTTCGAATCGATTAAAAAATAGTTTTATGTCTGACATTAGTTAGAAAAAGTATTAAAATCCATCTAATCGAGTCCCTACCAATATCATAAATGCGAAAGGGTGTTTGATAGTTTCTACTTCTTTCACGCACCAACGACGGAGCAAGGGATCGATGTGATTTTTCGTAAAGAGGGACATTAGTTTTAGTCTGTGACTTGGGTAGACGAATGTTGCAGAGGCCCGCTGTTAGAGCCATTTATTTTAACTTTCAAAATGCTTTATTCAAATAGGCCCCCTATTTGAATAAAGAATTTTGAATTTGAATTTGAATTACTTTTTTCTTCAAAAATGCACGGTTTCTGTGGGAATCTCTAAGTGAGTGAAATCACAGGCAGAGGCTAGTTATTTAATATATACGTGTACTGACGATTAAAAAGAAGGATACAAATTAACCCACCATGAAAACGATTAAAATTATGAATCTTATACAACTTTCCAATACAAGGAACGCTCCTCTCGGCTAACAACTATTCATTTTTATTGCACACAAATTAAATTGATTAATTTCGAATAAAAAACTGCAGGTTTAAATATTCTAGTGATTCTGCGAATTCCGGCGAGATCCGGAAATGATGGTTATGAAGTAGGAAATTGAGTGAAAAAAAGTCGAACGAAAATTCGCTATTACGAGATACGAGATATTTCACATGATCGCGATTTTTGCGACAACTTTCGTGTTTCCATATATATTAATAACACACTATATATAATATAGCTCTCTTTTTAGTGAAACATTTTTTATTAACTACTACTTAATGACTGTATAACTATTTCTAGAAAATGTCGTCTAATTTACACATTTAACTTCCTACCAAGAGTTGCAACAATGTTGTAAAAAGTAAAGTACATTCATAAATTAGTGTTATGGTTTGTAACCACCCGTATAGGCCGAAACCCGTTGGGTGAGCTACGAAGTAAAGACTTATGAAGTGGTTAGCGATGGCGTAAGCATTTTTGGCATTATGTGATTTTTTTACATTACAAATAAAATGTCATGTATTTTAAACGCTCTACTTGTTGTTTCATACCGCCAACAGGAAAAGCTAACCAACACAGCTAGGACATACTTCATCACTATAGAAACATCGAAGCAGTCCGGCCTCTCGATTTATGCAGACCGTAGACGCTTATGCAAACGTGCGTTTGCTTGTCAGAATAACAACGCTTTGTCATCAAGCGCGGATTTAGAATAGGTATCTCGTAATCGACGCTTGATGCAAAAGCGTTGTTATTTTGACAAGCAAACACACGTTAGCATAAGCGTCTACGGTCTGCATTAGATATATTGAGAAGATTCAACAAACCGAGTTCGGATTAGTGCAGTAAGCAGTGTTAGGCTAAGATTCAGAGACGATTCTAAGCGTAGACTTGGGCTTCCATATGTCAAAACTGTATAGAATTTTGACGTATGGAAGCGTGAGTCCACGCTTAGATTCGTCTCTGAATCTCAGCCTTAGTGTTACTCATAAAGAGACATACATTGAACAGCAAACAATAACGCAGCGTCTTCCCCAAGAAAAGCGTTACTGACTCATTCTTTGATAGCTAATCTAGAAACTAAATTCAAATAACTTATTACCTAAATTAATGGCAATATTTTAATAAAAAATTAGTTAAATTACTATAATCTATAATGATCCCTAGAGCATGAAAAAGTACTGTACAGCGAGTGGGGCGGGCAGCAGCGTATACACAGTAAGATACCTATAGATAGGTAGATTCAATAGCTCCATGCCACGATGCCGGGCGTTTGAAAAGTATCTCGAACGTTGATTAGTAGTCAATTAAGTGTTCCCATAACAGCACTAATAAAAGTTTTCGGTGATTTCGATGTATTTTGTTGTAATCAATTTCTGGCGGCGTCCGTCTGTGTAAGAACAAATGGTCGTTTTATTGGCGTACCGAATCCAGTGAGGTCGGTGTCGAATACGCTTACCGGACTTGAGTTTGGGGTTCAATGTGGAGGTATGGGAGCTCTAACTGAATTTTGTAGATATTTTATATATACGCTAGCGTTTGATCATTTTGCACTGAAGCAATTACAGGTCAAGTCAAGTCTTATTTATTTATTTATTTGAAACACCAACAGTACACATATTAAATAATTTCTAGTTTTACATTTATTTCTGGTCTAGATAACCAGAAGACGCAGGTTCGAATCCTGTTGGAAGCGAAATTTTTGGGATGTATAGATATATTAGCGTGAAAATCCGCTAGTGTCGGCAAACGCTATAAAGTATATTTAATAAGGGCCAAGTTAAGTTGTGATGCCCATATTCTTTAAAACCTGGTTTGGTTCGAGTTCTAGAATGAGCATTCGGTTAGGAGAAATAACGTGATGCAAATGTGGTGGCAGGGCATTTTCTGATGGTTACTTAGCTAGCCAATACCCACAAGTATATATAGCCAAGGTAAGTATATAAGCCAAGGTAGCCAAGCACCCATCGGTGTTTTCCACAATTGCATTAGAGGCGGTTTATTAATTTTAAAGCCAATTCTAGGCTTTAGTGTTTACCATTCATAAATAACGTGACTTAAAACCAGGTAAGATGGTGTCAAAGAAAATACAAAACTAATCCAGAATAAAAAAAAACCTATTTATGACCAGTATTTTTTGTTAAGTATGAGAAATGCAAAGCCTAGATGGGGATGAGTAATTGTATAATAGAAGCATTGGGATGGTTCCGTTTAAAGTTTAAAGCCTGTTTCGACGAGGTTTTTAAGCCGACTGTCCTGAATGTCTGTCTCGACGAGGTTTTTAAGCCGACTGTCCTGAATGTCTGTCTCTTATTAAAACAGAGTAAACCTTTTTGAAAAGCGACTGCCTCACCTCTGCACGGCGCGTCTCTAGGGATCTCTAGGAATTCGCGTATGTATAATTTGCAATTAATCGGAGTACTTTAATAATTCGAGCTTCCATTAGTCTTTCTGTTTCCCCGAAGCCTTATGATCGCGCGACCTTGGCCATCAGCACCACTACAAACTTCACAATAAGAGCTACGTCATTCTCGTCTCTGATGATAGCAGTCGGTACAAAATAATAAAGTCGACTGAAGTGGTTCAAAGTCCATTGAATTTACCTATGGAACCACGCATCCTTCCCCCGTACGCGACCCTCCGGCCGGCCGTGTCGAAAGGCCATCTCAAGAAGCCGAAAGCCGCGCGCCGCTCGAATTTTATAGTTTATAATTACTACTGATTGCCGCCGTGACCCGGCCGATTCGCTTTGAGAGTACGATCTCGCTTCTAGATTGCTCAGTTGCCCAGGTTAGGTCATTGTGTGCTTTTCTTTTTGAGTTTCTTATGGGAATGTATATATTTATGCCATTAGATGTTACCGAAAAAAAACTCTATAATAAAAAAAAAACCCACGACGGATGTAAACGTTGTAGCGAAAAATAATCAACTAATTTTCTTGTAAAATCCCCGACTAAAAGGGAAAGTAACGAAAGATAAGTTAAACCCAAGAAGATCCTCCGGAGCTGTTGCCTGCCCTGTAATTAACTGAAATTTTGCAGTTTTATGAGTTTGTGAGTAATTGAAGTTACGTTAGATTAGGTACGTAATTAATGTAGTCTTCAATCAATATAAATTGCTGCATCTTTCTCAATAGCTTTCCCTTACCACTTCATTTTAACAGAAATTGGGAACACAGATGGCATTGGTAGCCCCCGACGGATTTTCTTGGGTTTAACATTTCATTATTATTTTCCGATATCGTCTTTTACTTCCGTCGTGAGTATTTTCAAAATTTTTTGACTGTACTGTGGTGTTTCAATACAGATTTCTCTATCTCTAATATAAGAAACAAAAGAAACTAACCTTAGTCTTACTCCCGCCAATAGACCCGGGCCTGATAGACCCCGTCTCGTAGAACCTCGTCAGGATCTTGGAGACACATCCGTGGGAGACCAGCAGCTGTCTGCTGATGTCACAGGGTCGGACCCCCATGATGGCCAGCTCGACTATGCGCTTGCGGACTCCGTCTGGTAAGGGTCTGCCGTTGACGAAGACACCCCCTAGCTGATTGACGCCAGCTTGCCCTGGAAGGAGAAATATAAATAAGCTATAAGGATACAAAAAGTATTAAAAGCGTTGAGCTTTTTTTTAAAGTCCTAAATATCCAGAATGAAAGAACCCCAAGATTTCAATTGCAAATTAGGCAGAAATAGTAGAGAACATTTTCGAAGAAGAGCAGAGCAATTTTAAATTTTCGATTAAAAAAAACAGAAAATTACGATGATCTTTTTTTAAGAAAAGACAGTTAAAGAAAAATAATTTAGGTAATCTAATAATCTTCCATATATTATAAAAAAATAAATTTAGTTTTAGGCATTTAGAACTGTTCTGAAAATTCATCAAAGAATTTCCTTTCTTTGACGAAACATTCAAAATTAACTTCAAAACCACATCAATATCGATAGAGTTATCAACATTGCAAATCATATAAAATTTCACTATCGTCATCATCAACTTTATTTACCAAAAAAGCAAAAAATAAGTTTCCTCCCTCTATTAACGACCATACAAACATAAATTAGCATTTCTCTTTCAACAGACATTAACATCTCAATTGTTGACAAAAGACTCTTCAAAATATAAATTATTGCAAGGGTACATTCCACCTGCCCTTATTAAAGACTAATATGTATTTGATTGCCAAATTCCCATACAAAAACGTCCCGAACGTCAATTATTAAAAAGAAGAAATATTTAAGTTTCTAATTTAAAAAAATGGATGCGTTATCTTTGTCGAAAGCAGTAAATTATTTTACGAGGTATTTAGAAACAGATCGACAAGTTAAGAGAATTTTATGTGCTTAAATATGGTTTTAATAGGCGAAAGAGGGGTATAATATGATAATCTAAACTAGAAGTTGATTATGAACTAGATTAGTTCTTGGTTCAACTTTCGGGCGTTGTTTTTTTTTCAGATCTTTGGCTATGTGCCGACGCGTGGCGTGACTGATCTTTAAAAATCGAAGACATTGTTTCTATTTTTTTACCCACGACGGAACGGAGAAGGTATATGCGTTTAGGGTGAGAGGTTGTTTGTTTTAAATTGAATCGATTACCATACAGATACGGTAATGCTAATAATGCAGTAGCTAGCTAATCCGTATGTCGTTGGGTTATGTCCTATACAAAATAAAAGCTATTGCATGATGGTAAGATTCTTGTCGTGATCATCTGGCTAGCACCACCATCATTTAAAAACTTCGGTATGAATAATAATAAATTATATTTTTTTTAACTGGATATAGCCAGTTGCGTCAGTGGTAGAGGTGAAGCCTGCTAATCTTTAGGTAGAGTGTTCGTATCTACATTGTTTGAGTGAACGAAAACATCGTGATATACTGCATGCAGGCCTTATGGCGTTTCTCTCGCTAGCCACCGTAATCGAATAATGATACGCCTGCCTCATTAAAATTTCAAGCCAAAGTTTAATTTTTTTTTAATTTTGCATTACGAGCCGGTCGCCTCGTTTGCCTGATGGTAAGCACAACGCCAGTCCATAACACTTGCAGTGCCACACATAACTGAAACACAATGCCGTGGCATTGCATTGCGCACGTTAACCTGAGACATCAGTAGGTAATTTCATTGCTAAAAAATAATTGCATTCATGGTACATATTTTGTATCACGAATGAAACAATACCAAAATCTTTCAAATCAAATCTTTTACTAGAAGAGACAGACCACTCTATCGCCCATTACCAGTGACCAATAAACTGTTCCACCGAACGCTCACCAATCTCATTAAATACGACTTCTAGAAGGCTATCGGGACCTGGCACCTACGCATCGGCTACCGTTAAAGCCTCCATTATAAAGCTATAAAACAATCGCCTGCCGAACGATTTATTACCTTAATGTAATAAAATTAACGTTCTAATTTGTTTGGAGCAATTTGGATTTACAGCGTTTCTTTAGGGGTACTGCAGACATGCTGCTTTTTGTGGCGAATCGAGCGATTGTACGTTGAATCATGAATAAATGATGGTTTAAACTTCTGACTGTAATATAATATTTAATTTATATATTTTTTACTTTCCTCATAGGTGACGATGTGGTCAAAAGTGGCAAACTCTAAACACAAAGTGATACCGGCGCTTAAGTGTAGGGTGGTAACACTTAACTAAATAGACGACCACAAGAGAAAACGTTCTACTATCAGCTATGGTTTCATTATGATTTTTTCTTTACCGAAAGCTCAAACTTGCACGTGCACAAAAAAGGATCGTAATGTTTTTATTAGGGTTCATGTATGATTGTATGTATGTGAGTTTCTTTATTCCACCATAACTTTTAAATGCCTAAACAGATTTGGATGTATTATCGTTAGAGTCCTTACATCATCCCGAGTGACACTGGCTAGAGCAGTTGTGTTTTTTTATGTATCTTTTGTTTCATCAACTTGTTTTAGGATAAGACTATTGCTACTACGTTAGAACTACGTGCAGATCAGTGACCGAGTTCACTACCACTGAGCTATTGTCGCTTTATGTTTGTTTTGGTGTGAGTGTTGGTTTCCACATTTATTTTATTTGAATTTTAGAAATTAACAGGTATTTAGTTCAGAGTTTTCGTCTTACGTGAAATGAACGACGATGTTCACGTGATAGGCAGTTCAAGAGCTAGCTTTGAAAGCAGATGTCAAAATTCTCTTTCAAATAATTTGAAGTGTAAGCTGTATGAACTTCGGTTTTGTTAAACCTATTTCATAATTGAACTTTGGTTCAAAATGGTTGGTGAACTCCGCCCTTGGTGTTTCATAAAAATGGTTGCATATTTAAGCTTAGACGTATTTACCAGCAGTGGAAGTTTCCATACATAATTCTGAATTGCATTTTTTTTAAACAAGCTTTTTGGCCAATATTGTAAAAGCCTAAAACAAATCGCCACATTTTTTCTGACAAACAGCAATTGTAGTTAAATAAAAATTAAATCTTGTGTCTGCATTATTATCAAACAGTGCTAATAACGGTCAAAATAGACAGGTAGTACAAGGGTAACATTAACCTACAGATGACACAAAAAAGTAATTAAAATAAATTTTGTCTTATACATAAATGCACATGTTAATTCAATTACTTCAAACTTCGAACCGCAGAAGTCACACGTGAGTAACCTATAAATAATGAAACAATTCCTCACGCTTTCCGTTTCATTTCGCACCTTCTTATGACACGACAATCGCTTTGAAATCGCCGTGACAAAAAGTGGCGCGTCTACTCATCGTTAAGGGTGCGCCGGCACCCGCCACACGCCATTTCACGCTGTTGTCGCACAAAACGAACGATTCTGACGGATGCAAATTACTTTCCTTGCTTTACGATTGCTCTTTCTTGACCGCTCTTTAATGACTGACATAAGACCACGGAAAAACCTACCTTATCTTAACCATCTATGGTGTTCATTTCGTTGGTGGGCCGGGATGTCATTAAAAGTATCGGAAAGGGCAGATCACTTTAGTGCGGTAGCCATCGTTCCGCGAATCGGTAGAATGAAGAATCTAATCTCATAGACGTTGATTTGATTACGATAGGAAGACCTCGATGTATGGAGCGTATTTTGCAAAAGGTGACTTGATTAGATCCAGTACGTACTAAATGCGGAATGCATGTAGAAAGCCTAGCTTTACGGTTTCAGTGGAAATCTAGCTACTACAAATATTGTTTGAAAGACCTACGTAACAGCCGTGATTGGAAACGCTTCCGTTAAATAGTTAATATTAATTTGGTGGTAACACTAACTCTTCTGCATCTGGTTAGGTATACGAGTACTACTGCTTTGCTCGTGTAGTTTGCCACCTAACAGTATGGTGCATGAATCACTGTATTCCAGTTTGATGAACAAAGTAGACAGGGAAATTTCTGGGCATATTGAGATTTAAAAGACTTTCTGGATGATAGAATTTAGAATTTTTGCTGATAGTGTTGAATTTTGTCATCTAAAGAGTAAAAATATTAACTTTTTTCTTATGATCTCAAGCTCTCTAGGTGTATAAAAAAGTAGGTAAATTTTAAACCCTTTTCCAAAGTTAAAAATCCTTTTCATATTCTGTAGCGAGGTAAAAAGAATATAGAATCAGCTGCAGATGAAATCTCATTTGGTAGATGTCGTAAACTTCAACCGAGACATACTGAAACGGTGGGCTACCAGCGATTGAGAGAGCATTATATTTTTACAGTTTTTGCTTGGGAGTTATACAGGCTGTCCCGTAAATCAATTTCCAGCTGATGCAGTGGGCCATCTAGTGAATGTTGTGAGTATGGAACATTTGAGACTACATATGCCTCGATAACTTGGTATCAACTTGTTAACTTGGTAAATAAAGGACTTACAATACGGCTCGCGCCGCGCTAGCCGCTGCCTTTTCCACGCTAGTATGACACTCGTGAACGGGTGCCGCTTGTGGTGTCTGGTCAACTCCAGTTGTAATCCTTCTGTCGACTTGTAATTTAGTTCTAACGTTTATTTTTATTTAGTTTTAAGACCATAGTACCAGTCTTGATGTTTTTTTTGTTATCTTGTTTATATCGTCCTAGTCTTATAAGAGTATGGACCACGTCTCCGTGAAGAGTGATGTGCTATATTTAAATAAAATGTAATATTTTTGCTAAATTCAAGAGAAATGTGAACCACCCCTAATTTAAGACCAGTAGCTAATTTCTCGGTAATTATTGAACCTTGAAACATGCTTTGTTATCCTCTCCGACCTCCGACTTTACTATCGTGTTAACCGTGTAGCGATAAAACAATAAAGTACTCTATTATTTAATTTTCTTAATCCAATGATCGAATCGAACTTATCTTGGTTTTTATGTCTATTCTTCTATAAGTTCTTTTATTATATTAAATCCTTATTATTGATACACAAAAACTTACGCTTCAAAAACACTTGGGGCGAACTCTTTCAAATTGGTGTTTTAATCAATCTGGCTATGGAAGGGATTAACATTAATAAATCATTTTTAAGTTGATATTTTTTGGACAGTTTACATAGAAAGAAAGAAATAAACAAATAGTAGAATTACTTTTATTGGTAGCAATAGAACCAATAGGTTCTCGTTTTTTTAAAGCGATACTTCAATGAAAATACCGCGATATATGTATAATGTATATGTTGAACTCCTTTTTTTCATCTCTACGTGTTCTTTCATAAAATTTATATGAGACCACCTCGAGAGCCTTCAAACTAAAATAGAAATCGGTGAACATACATAAAACAAAATATACAGTCGAACATATATTATAACCTCCTCCCGATTCATTTTCCAAGTCGATTAAAATCATTTAAAAAAAATATACGCTGCATGATTGATGGAAATCCATCAGTCAGCGTTTGGTCAATCAAAATGTCCAGATTTACATCATTCAACTATCAGTCTTTCATTACATCAGACAGTAGGTCATGCGTCAATCATTGCCGTAACTGTGGCATAACTAATAGCAAAACCATCCTGTAATGTGCCCATAAGTCCAGCAAGTGTAAAAGAGAGGGGGAATCGTTTGCAATCAGAACAGTCATAAAGTTTGGCTCTATATCCGTGTTACATGTTAAAACACGGATAAAACTAAACTGTTGCACTAAAATGTATGTGGATTAACACATCGCATATAATTCAAGTACTTTTAGCATAACGAGCCCGTTCCAAAGAGTAATAAACCCGAGATCTATTTGACACTAATCTTTTTCATCCTGATTTTGTTGCCTTAGTCCAGGTATCTCATTGAACGGTTAACAGGTTGTGTGTATTTTATGACGTTCCTTTCAGGCGTTGGAGTCATAAAATTATAACCATGTTTTAAATATGATTATGTTTGTTAGAGACAAGCGTGCGTTTAATCTACAAGGTAATTGTGGAAGATAAAAACTTATTTATTTACTCTATAAATTAGTAAAGGTTATCTAGTATTTGTAGTAATACTTATTAATTAGTAGTATTCTTTGCTAATTTTTGGATTTATTGGCTACACAAGCTTTTATTTGTAAGTATGTTAGTCTGTTTACGTCAAATCTTGGAAACTAAATTTGATTTTGCATCACAGATTTGTAATATAGTAGGTCTGTGTTTTGCTTAAATATTTTGTAAATCGGATGACAGTGCAATATAATGTCACAGCGCTGGGGCCTTACTGGCTAACAATCTCGTATTTGCTTTCAACTCAGCGTTCGCTAGGTCTTCGGCTGGAAGGAATTGTCCAGAATTTTGAAATGATTACAGTAAATTTTTACGTAATTTTTAATATCTTGCCTGGAAAAATATATTTTTGATCAAAAACTATTATTATTAAATTTTATTTTACGGTTCCATGCTTAAGTTGGTAGCAACCCTGCCTGAAAAGCGTGTGGCCCCGGCTTCGATCCCCAACAGGGGTGAACTTTGTGTGATAAGCATAAACTTTGATGCATGACACACCTATGACATAGGAAATCATAGTGACATATCCCTGAATGACGTTTGGTTTGCACTAAATAAATTCCACCATTTTTACGTAGATATAATGCGCTCTGATTGGCTAAGCCACCGATACCCCGTGCGCTGATACGCTGAGCGCTCATATTTATTAATGACAGATCACGACATTGTTGTGGAATCGGGTAGTACAGTATTTCATCTCTCGGGGTTAGTACCTCGATGGGTAAAAGCTACCATCTTCCAGATGAAACATGTCGGAAATCAAACAAGTGTTGATGGCAGAGATCCATGGTTGATGGAATACCAAAGCTAGATTTGGCGCATCGACTCTCAGTTTCAAGCATGAAACTGATGCTAATATCAGTTTATGTAACAGTTCTTTAGCTTCTCCTTTATCGGACGAGCCCAAGATAATGCTAAAATTGTAATTAATTTTTATTTCATATTGTATTGTAATTATTTTCTAATTTTATTCCTACCTGTTCCTTTACGGAGGATCATGAATCATTGTGCTTAAAATTTGATTATGACTAAGGTTAAATATTGTGTGATTTGTGGTGATGTAGTCGAAAATTGACCAAACTCCCACAGGTATAAATAAATACAGATTTAAAAAAACATCTTGTTTCAGCAGCCGCTTGCATATTTAAAACGTTCAACTTCATACTAATTTCAAAACAAGCGAGATAGTGGTCAATGATAACCTATCGCAAAAACAGTAGGTACCTAGGTGTAGGTACTGAAAATTATAATAGTATCATAGCTTTATCATGCGGGCAAAGTCGCCGTCAAATAAGCTAGTACTAAATAAAGCCCAAGTTTTTATTATGAAAAAGCCTCTCTATAGTAGCTCTATAGCTACATAATGCGTTTACTGCCCCGATCGCGTTTAACACTTGCGATCGCTAAATCCCTAATACGCTTCCACTTTAACAATGGTCGTAAAGCCGCAGAATATGTGCAAGTTGCTGCGTTAAACTTGCAGATATTTTTTTTCTCGAACGAATATATCGGCAATATATCGGCGGGGTTATGGCCGGGTTTACGGCTTGTGACTGATTTTACTACGCCGACAATTGAGGGCCGTTGGTGCTGATGCCGTTTTAGGGTTAAGGGCGGACGAGAGTTTTGTGGTGTTCGGCTACTGATGCTTCAGGACTCGTTTAGGTGTTTGGGGTCTGTTTTGTCGCGGATTAATAATCTGTGGACCGTGGTAAAGTTAAACTTTTTTTAAATACTCTTTAGAGGTTTTTGGCGGGAACAAAACGTAACAACTTGTTTCTTGAATGGTATTGGTGGATTATTTTCCTTTGAGCGTTCGTAACCACGCATTAGTAGATGAATATGAAACAACATTGTAAAAAGATTATTTTTTATGATTTCCTCACCTAGAACTTTGCGTGAAAGTTTAGTCACCAGTTTACTAACCCCTGTCTTATAAACTTATATAAAGCCTGGCTTTTAGCTGGTGGCACATATTGCGTCCTCAACACCTTATGATTTTTTTTTAAATTGATACTGGCTGAATGCAGAAAACGTGTTAAGAAGTATCAAAAGTGAAAAAGAATAGGTACATATGCTTTATTGCTAGTGTAGACTGTTAATATACCTACCACGCTCGTGGCCATTTACATTAGTCGATGCAAATCAACAATAATAAAACAGTAACAATAAAACTTGAATCTTCACGACCGTTTTTGGAAAATCGATTAATGTTATGTACACGGGCCGCATGTGACTGCCACTTGTGGTACAAGCAGCACACTATATATTTCATAAATTTTGCAGACTAGCCGCACTCTTATAATCAGTGGCGGCCATTCACTGCACTGACCACGTCTAGTGGAGGTCATGAGTGGACCGCAGCTTTATTCCCTCGCAATAACTGCTAAGCAAAAAAATTTACCTATATTCTTTTGTTATTTTGTAATATTTTAATATGGATTAATAATAATATTCATAAAACTAATTATTGTATGTTCTAAATTTATTTATTAATTGCAAATTAATTTCTTACCATTAGTTTTTTCCAAATACAAAACTTTGAATGTACTAAGTAATGTTTATTATACCGAAACTACAAAATAGTACCTATAGTCAAAGGAATAAAGTAAGAATGAATTCAGAAGACTAATAAAGTATGTACGAGTTGACAAGATGATATAATAGTAAGTATTAATTATTAATATAATATTTATTGAACTTTTCGCTCAGCGTAGCGCTTAAAGAAATACGGTTCTATTGAATTTTTTAAAGTGCACTTAAAAAAAAGTAAACAACCTTGCAGGTTTTAACATTAAAATTGTTATCCATAACTACCTAAACTCTTTATTTGAAACCTCTACGACTTTTTGACATTGACATTTGGTGTGACGATACCCATCCCACGCATTTTTTCATGTCTTACTTTATTTATGAACCATTTATTTGCATTTATTTAGATAATTACCTACCTATTATGAGTTAAACCATAAACATTATAAAGATGGACCGATGCCGATGCGAGGAATACAAAGAGGCAGTGAAAAAGTTGAAATTTTACACGGTCGGCACTTTAAGACCAGATATTATTGAAAATTATGATAGTAAGCAATAATTACGTATTTTTTTAGAGTGTCGATGTGGATTTGAAGTATTTCTATGTGCTTCTACCTAGGTATAAAAAATCTTAGGATATATCGAGACGGTATGACCTAGAATCTTTCTAAACTTTTACATAGAACTTTGGTCCTAAAGACGTCCAATATAGTAAAAAATAAGATTGATTTTTAAAAAGCAGTAACCGTCTTCGATGATAATATCACGCGCGAAAACTGATTTTTTATCCACTCACGATCATTCCACCATCTTTCCACCCTTTTTCATAAAATGTAACAAAGAACCACCCTTGATCTTACTCATGAAAAAAGAAACACATTTTTTTAACATCACTCTTTACAAATCGTTTGACGCAATTGGCGGAGAAATCGAGTAGGTAACATCGCCACAAAAAACATACAGACGCATTGAGAACCTCCCCTTTTGAAGTCGGTTGGTAAAAAATACATTTCCATTTTTTGACCTCGGTTAGTAAAATATACATTTCCAACTTTTGACCTCGATTAGTAAAAAATTAATTTCCATTTTCATTTCCCAGGAGCTGGCAACGCAGTTACCTGGATAAAGATTGGGATATCTTATGATGACATGAAGTTCACCAAGCCCAGGGCCAGGAAGATTCTGAAATCGCACGAGCTCCCGGAGAACAGAATCTCGAAGGAGGCACGCAAGATCGAGCAAATGTGGTGTCCCTTCATGACCCCTTTTTACATTAAGGAGCCTCCGAACGAAGAGAATCCTAGGCAATAAAAACTATGACGTTACTTTACATTAATTCATATAATTTCAATACAGATAGCTGTTTATGTTTTCTCTATTTATATTATTCTTACTTAAACTTGGTTTCGAAAGTATTTCAACAAAGTTGTCAAGACACCTACTGTAACATTTGAAGCGCATCAAAACATTACAAAACCGAACTTATCCTGTTTCCACCGTTTATAAATTTACGATATCCCTAAACTAGTTTTTTATTTAAATTAATTAACAATAATAAAAGGAAATAAAGTTTACGATATAAAATTGTAACACAGTTGTAAACATCCGACTAGAAAATCGAATCTGATGTTTTAGATTCATTTGATATGGACCCGTCCGTATTAACCGTTACGGCGATGTTAGTATGGACATGGCCGTTCTGTTATAAAATAAATAAATAAAGAAAAAAATACGTGTAATCATCACACACGCGGCCGAAATATAAAGAAATTATATCCTACTTAATATTATAAATGCGAAAGTGTGTTTGTTGATTTGTTGGTTTGTCCTTTCACGCAGTAACGAATTCAAATTCAAATTAATTTATTTGCATAAATATGGGTTAGTAGGTTAATAAATTATCATATGATCGCCATATTCACCGTCAGGTGTGCAAATATTTAGTCATTATTCATTATATTATTATATAACGAAGCAATGGATCGTCATAATTTTTGGCATAGATTTAGTTTATGGACCGGAGAGTGACATAGGCTACTTTTTATCCCGGAAAAATTAACGCGGATAAAAACGCGGGCAGAAGTTAGTGAAACATGAATAATGTAATCATTATCATCAGCCGGATGACGTCCACTGCTGAAAATAGGCCTCCCCCGTAGAACGTCACTTGGATCAGCTACTTGCCTCTTGCATCCAACGACACCTCGCAGTTTTGTACCAGATCGTCGGTTCACCTAATGGGGACCCTAAAATGCAATATGTTCAGCGAAGCCATGAATAGGCCCAAACTCAATACATAACCAACTTTAATTGCTAATTATATATTAACTTAAATCCATATTAATGGTATAACGTCCGTGTAGTTATAAAAACAACTATTCATAAAGCTATTGTCTTCAAAGTGTCAAATAAGTTTATTTTCTTAATTGTTTAGTCGTAACTTTTTTGCACACTGTGGTCTCCTATTCTATACTTAATTGAAGAAGCTTAAATTTTACAGAAATGTAACGGTCTTATTAAAAAAAAATCACCTGTGTTAAACAGCGTTTAGCCCCTAAACATGCCATAGTCACGTGTTTAAATATGAGCAACCACACATCTTGATTTATACAGTGTCTAACCTTTGTCTTACTCCATTCTGTGTGATATGTCTAATCATTTTAGATGTTTATCTTTAGACAATGTTTAGCTAAACAGGCATCTAAAAGTGTTTTTTTTTGTCGATCTTTTAACTTGAAAATGTGTATCCTTCGTTGGAGATCCTATTGTGAGTAAAGTAAAAATGCGTGTCCATACTATTCTGACAGTCTTAAGTGGACAGTGACCGCCCATGCCCACCGCTCAATATTCTAATTTGGCGTCAAAACTGTTCGCCGCACGTTGACATGACGTTAAAACTGATGCTTCTCTCCTTTTTGTTGATCTATGTCGCGATAGGCACTTATATAGGGATAGGAAAAAAGTAGAGGAGGCTGTTGCACAGCTTCCTGATGAATAATTATATTTTAACTATAGGTATCACTTTTACGAAAGCTTGTGTAAATAATCTAAATAATTACTTGCGTTATAGGGAGGAGGGTATGTGCAGCAGTGGACATCTTCCGGCTCATGATAAAGTAATTACTGATTGTTGCTCAGCAGGTGTAAGATGAAACGAAATGAGGTGAAGGGAACTAGAACTCTACTATTGATGATGAACCGTACAACCATTTTTGCAACGTGTGCCAACGTACGCTAAGTGCTTGTCAAGGCATTTTGTAGTCATTGCCAAAGAAACCAAGCACCAGGTTCCAGCAGCTACATTTGAGAACCAGTGTTAATCTAGGTTCAGAGTATTCACCACCACCGACCACGTCGTCGCACAACATGATAGCGGTCAATCTATCGAGTGTAAAATATCCTTTAAAAAAGCGACGAACCGACTGCAGTGGCAAACTATTGGATCCATTTTGATGAAACTTCTATGGGACTAATCTGAAAGTATACACTATCAAATAAAAAAAAATCAAATCAATTTATAAATGACGGAGATCTGAGGTCACAAACATTAAAAATAAATACAACCAAATTGAGAACCTCCTCCTTTTTGAAGCCGGTGACAAACACAAATTTAGATGGTCACACCATAAAATTGATCTAGTTATTCAAAATAATATAATATCTGATAGTATAATCTTAATTTACCTGTTAGAAATATTATTTACTAACGACTTTTATGCCTGTCCCACACCTTCTTATACTCTCGCAACTTCGTCTATTTTCGCAGTAAATGAGTAGATGTACGAGGGTATTATCATCATGCGTTACGAACTATCGAACAGCGTGATGATAGATGCAACACGATGATAACTGGGCTAACGGTTTTTAGTCTCATTACAGTACTTTCATTTAGACGTCCACTGCATAACATAGAAAAATTGGTGGTGGGTTGCCATAACAAAACACACTTGGTGATTGCAGTACATTTTGATGTTAACCAACGAGAACACTGCTGCCCTTTTCATGAATATCCCCTTAGCCGATTCCTACGGCATCCACGGGAACAGATGGGATGGTCTTTATATAAACGCCAGGAACACACAGCCACGCCCGTGACAAAGGCCTTTAGCGAGCGCTTGAGTCATAGCTTCATTATGCAGGTGTGGGAGAAGCATTAGTAAGAACTAATATTATTGGAAAGTCCTTTATAAATAAAATTAAAAACATAATCGCTTCTTCGGAAAAAATCATATGTAACTTGATACGGACGAACGAGCAATCAGTGATTGTAAAATATTATATTATACTAATAAATATTATTATCTAAAACACTAGCGGTGTTCGTGTAAATAAATATGCTAATAGCTGATAATTTTGGACTAATATTAGTGCTAATATGATGCTGATTTTTACACGACTGCCCAAAAAAAGTTTAATGTTTTCAGAGGTCATGTCCCTATGTATGCAAGTTTCTTTATTCCACCATAAATTTTAAATACCTGAAGTCTGAACAGATTTGGATGTGTGCGGTATCGTTAGAGTCCTTAACATCATCCCGAGTGATGGTGTCTTTTTTTTTTAATTTATATGTACTTGTTGAAATACAAGTAAATAAAATTGAAGTGTCTGTTTGTAACATCAAAATAATAGCTTTTTACTAAATGCATTTGAAAGTTTTAGGAATAGGTACCTGTATAAAAAAATAATCATTTATAACATTTTTGTCTGTCTGTCTGTTTGTTCCAGGTAATCTCCGAAACGGCTAGACCGATTTTGACGGGATTTTCACTGGCAGATAGCTGATGTTACAAGGAGTAACTTAGGCTACTTTTATGTTAGAAAAATAATTAGGGTTCCGCGCAAAAAAAATAAAACGCATTAAATTCAATATCTCCGCGCGGGTGCAACCACGGGCAGCAGCTAGTATTAAATAAAATTTATAATATACAACAAGCATTAATTGGATATTATGTTATTTACTAATATATTTTCATTCATTATTTATAAATTATCTTAGTTAGTTATCATTATTGGAAAGCATTCCATAAATTAAATTATAAATAATATATATTGCCGGTTCGGAAAAGTCCTTTGATGCGATACGATGAATCGAGCAATCAACGCTTATAAAATATGTTTATAATAATATAATAACCAAATTAACAAAAACCGGAAACTTCTTGTGGGATCTTTTAAAAAAACATTGAACATAATTCTAATACGAGTTGATATCATCGCATTCGAAGAAGTTACGACTCGCGAGATGTGTATCGATTTTAGAACTGTTTTTCGTTGCTAATAATCGGAATCGAAGAATATTTTCGCCTTGTGTTGATAAGTATAAGGTTGAAATTATACGGGTTTTGTGTTAATTTTGTGTCAGTAGATGTTAATAAGAACTGAATGTGAGTAAAGCATGTATAATGTATTAGAGCAGCGATACTCAACTGTTTTTACTACTAGAGTACATGAGTAGAGTCAATGATAGTTAATACCCCGTCGAGCTATTTTTCAATATATTTCTATCTGTATTTTTAGGCATTTTATAAATTTCGGATTTGCGAGCAATGATCATATTGAAAGTATAAAATACTTACGTCACTATGAAGTAGAATTAACATCTTTACAACTGTGAGCAATGGACGCAACATTGTAATTTTTATAAGCTGAGCAACTAAAATTAACTTTAAAATCGCATTTAAGTTTGTAGAGTGCATTGCTGTACGGATCGCAATGCACGCAAAACAGTTTGGTTAACGCCCTCCATTTTCGGGCACACAAAAATTTCAACCGGGCCGGTATTTAGACGTGCTTGCATTAGAGAACAGGTCGCGCAGACGCGGGTGGCCTACTCGATACGGATTCGATTTTATCTCGATACGAGATTTGGCTCTCGATTCTCTTAATTACCGTTAATGGGTCTGAGGACGGTAGTGAGGCACTAGGGTTGTCACTTGAGTTCCATAGTACATACACAGAATACCTCAAAAAATGCTATGAATTTCATTGCTGGCAAGCGATTTTACTGGTGGTAAGTGGGAGTTATTCTTGTGCTAGTGACCACGGTGGTAATTGAGAAATTAAACAAAGTTGATTGCTAGCTGAATGCTCCAGCTACCACTCAACTTCGTTTGTTTCAGGTTTGTTGGCATCGATATAAATAGACGCATGAGAACAGATAGATCAGGGAGACGACTTCGACACGGTGCCGTGCATAGTCTTACCAATATAAATAATTGATAAAAGTCGTCAGTCAAATATTTAAAAATATTGCTCGTTTACGTTACTGTAGACCTGCCACAGATAAATCCTTCTATCCTACTTCCTACTATCCTTCCTACTAATATTATAAATGCGAATGTTTGTGAAAGTGTGTGTTTGTGTGTGTGCAATGTGCATGTGTGTCTAAAAAATTGTTGCGTGTGTGTGTTTGCGTGTCTAAACAATCTAAGCTAAATTCAATGATTCCTCAAGAATAATAATATAAACTGTACCTATTATGACATCTTTAAAACTATTTTTTTTAATTGCAGTGAAATAGGCTTGTTTACATGCTGGGAATTAAAATAGGAGAAATTAACGCGATATAAACCATCTGAAAGCTATTTCATTCATCAATTTTTTTTATTAATTTTATAGTGTTTATTTCTTATTAGAAGTGGTAATTATTGCTTAATTACATTTTCATTCTGATAGAGAGAAAAAACACTGCATAACGGGTAAGAGACAACCCTAAATAAGGGTTCTTTGAAACGCTTATGATTTCAACGCATGAGGTAAATTCCTGTTCGGCTGATAAGTGCGGGTTCCGCCGGTATTTAACCCTAATGTCGGCAGTTAATGTTAATTAAGATCTGAGCTTTGTCCAGCTTAATGGTATGCGGCTACCGACTTGATTGTACTGCGTGATAGGTGATGGGAGAGCGGTGATGTAAGAAGATTGCCCACTATCTCACTTGATAGATGTTGTGACGCCTAACACACACAAAGACACGATGTCATTGACGTGGTGACAGTAAAAGTGTTCACTTTCTAGAATACAAATTAATTCGTCATCAAAGCAATCTTTTTCTATTTAATTACCTGTATGAGGCATTTTGGCGTGGAGCTGTACCTGTAACAAAAATATAATTTAAATATCTTAATTATTAATTCATAAAATTCTTAAAAAATCACGTACCAAGTAAACAGGTATCCATTTAAAAAAAAACCACGAAAACAAAATATCAGACAGTTGTTTAACCAAAGAGTTATGGCAAGTCAGTTTTCCTCAAACTCACTTAGATGCACCCCTGAAATAAGCTGGACACTGGACAGTAGACAGTATGGAAAAGTTTAGTTGAGAACAAATTTAAACACGTGTTAAACAGCGCCTAACTCTTAAACATGCCTTAGTCGCGTGTTAAATATTAACAACCACAAATCTTGATTTAAGTACCTATTCTCTAAACGTTGTCTAACTCAAATCTGTTGTGTGACATTTCTAATAATTTTAGACACATTTTTTTGTTATTAAACATTGGGGTCGATTCTGGCGTCTCATTCCTAAACCTAAATTTAGTTTCACTCTCTCTTTCTAAAATAAGACGAGAAAGGGATGGAAGATGTTTGACAGATCTGAATTTAGTTTTATAGCTATCCATCGTTGACAAATTAGGAGTCACTAAATTCACGGCCGTTAAATTTACAATAGATACGAGTAAGTGGATTAATCTGACAGGTCTAAAATATATTTCATCCCTTTCTCGTATTCTTATTTAGAAAGTCAGTTAGTCAAGCTAAAATTATGTTTAGGTATGAAACGAGCTAAAGGTGTTTTTTTGGTAACACGTTAAGCAAGTCGGCTCCTTACTAGATATCTCCACATATTACATACATCAGTATTGCTACACTTTGCTGTTTACCCTGTATAGAGCCAAAAATGTCGACTGTTTCTACCATTTGATTGGTCAAAATCTTTATACCAACCGTGTTTCGGTACACCCAAGTCAAAAAGATATAAATCGCATTCCGTGCTACCCTCCAATTTCACAAATAAGAAACGTACTTACGCGCTTAATTTTGAAGCCCACCTTAAAAATAACAATAAAATTTTTTTAAAATTTATACGCACATAAAGGCTCTTTCATAAACGCTTATCTCACCGAAAGATCTCTTGAAAACCCCGAAAGCTCAAAACAAGAAATTCCACGTGACATCTTTATCGCACTGCTTCCTCGCTTCAGGTTTCCACGACACTGTTCGTGTACAAAAAAGCCACAATTCCAGTGTGACATTATAGCATGAAAAGGACCACGGTTATGATTACAACCGCACGTTAATACACGATAAGGCGCTTAAATCATAATTTATTCAAATTAAAAATACTTATCAAAATATGATGCGGTCTTAAATCAGAAATTAAGTGAGTGGGTGCGTGCCGTGGTCGTGGTAGATGCTATCGGGGTGGCTGGTCACCGTGAAAATCCAAAAAAGTTGGAGGAACTGGCGCCTACGGCACGCGAATATCAGTTCAAAATGCGTGGCCGCTAGGCTTTGGGGCTAAACGGAGCGATAATTATAAACAGAGGAGCTATTTCGGTAAATCCAAAGCGAGTTTGAGTGACAAATATTCTTTTTTATTTTAGGTTAGGATTTCTAGGATAGGGTCCTACATATAAAATAAAAAAACTTTATTGCACAATAAAATAACAAACATTATGGACGCAGAATATCATTGATGTAGAGTTACAATCGGTAATACCAGTACGAAGCTCTTATTTCACTCTAAATTTTAGGGTCTCAAAATCTATGTTTTATACTCTAAAACATAGGTAGATTTTGAAGTCTCACAAACTCTGTAATGTTGGTATACTACGACATGGTAACTGGCGATTTCTATTTAACCGACTTCCAAAAAAGAAAGAGGTTCTCAATTCGGTTGTATTTATTTTGTTTGTTATCTCAGATCTCCGTCATTTATAAAATCGGTTCTGTAGTTTGTCACTGAAGTTGGTTCGTCGCTTTTTTAAAAAGCAATTTTACTTGTAGTATAACAGGTTTATTGCACACAGAAAGCCATCTAAAAGCTACATAAATGAAGAACATTTTGAGTTTATTAAAAAAAACTAAATATCGTACGCCCCAAACATAAATACTTTTTGAAAGTAGGTAATTGTTTTAGTTTTTCCGTAATCAGGTTGCTCTTGGATTATTATTAGCTATAATACGCGAGTAAACGCCTTCTCGCTAAGCATGTCAGTTAAGCTCTACAGTTTCAAAGACATTTCTTCAACACAAAGTTACCAAAAACCAAGCATTATCTACAATTATAGATAACTATTCAATGTCGTAAGTAATTGGACGTCATTATTGGAGCGCAGAACTGGGCAGAAGTCGCAACTCCAATCAGGCGAGCTTACTAAACACTCTATACAGCTTCAATAGATGCTGTTTTGTTTTGAGTTTAATCCTATTAAAATTAATACTGACCAGTATACTTTATATTGATAAGTTTATTTAAAGAATTAAACTTCACGTTCAATTTAAGTTTTCGCGAAAACCCATGATTTTAAACAAAAAGTAGTCTATTCGTGATGGGCAATTTAATGTTTATGCTTTGTAGTGATCACACCAGTTGCTGGATTTGATAGATTTTACCTAATTTTAACTTTTTATTTTATTGCAATTTATTTATGTGAGTGGCAACATAGTTGTTATGTTGGTAGCTGTCATTTTGATACGTGTCATTTTGATATACTTGTCGGAGATAGACACACACACACACGTCGGGGGTACCTCAAACCTGCATAAAACAATAATTAACAAGAAGTGGGTAGATTCATTTTATCCATTATCATCAGACATAGCCAAGCAATTCCACGTGGGCGTTACCATGGGAAATGTCGGTTACAACCAAAGTGTACTTTCATTACTTAGTAGTCTACTCTTAGCTTCGTTCGTGTACGCAATCACTCAATCACAATCCATCGCCACTACAGGTTTTTGGGCACTCGCCCACAGGACCTCCCAACTCCCCTTATAGTCCTGCCCAAGCCTCCACATACCTCGCCTAATGGGCTTGGTCAACAGCTGAAAGTAAATGAAAGGTTATACTTAGCAGCGACACCCTCGTCGCCTCGTCTCTTCCACCACCACACCGAACAGCGAACACGCAGCTCGCGGCGCTCCACGCGCCTCTCGCCCAGCAGATCCCAGCACTCCATCACGGGGGACTAACCGCGCAGCATAGCGGCCAGCACAGCAGGAGACGTCCGTTGCACTAAAGAGCCAACTCAAGACAACACAATATTACCAAATACCTCCAGCTATAGGAGAGGTCTGTTCGGCTTGAGAGCCGAGTGCTAAGAGCAGTTGTAGGAGAGGTCCGCTCAGCTTGAGAACCGAGTGCCAAGAGAGCTCGACACCGTAACGCCACCGACTATATACCTCGCAACTAAGGCAGCTTGTAAACATAACAGATCGCTTCTGCCAGCTAGCTAACATGACATTTACTCTCTAATGTCACTGAGTTGCCATTTCATTAAATTAATAGACAACCAACTACTACCACAGACTATCTAAATATGGCTGTCTACGACATACTTATAAAGTTAATGTTATTATTTTTAAAAGCAAGCAATAATAACACCAAAAGTAGGTAGTATTACATTAACTCAGACAGTTAATCAAAAACCTTCTTCAAAACTCTTAAAATCAAAAATACTCACAAAAAGCTACAAACTAAACGTAAACAGAAAACAAATTAAAAAGCAAGCGCGCCCCGAGCACAACGGAAGCGAGGGCTACCGTATCAAAAAATATTATAAAAACTATTACCATAATACGCTACGACAAAATGGTTGAATTATAGCCTGGGTCATAAGCCGACACGCTATCGCAACACTGACCAGCACCGAAGTTACCGAAATCAAGGTTAGTTCTATCTCAATCTAAGAAGGGTGGTAACGGAACGTTACATTCGCATTTTGCGTGAAATGAAACGTGCGTGTCAGATTTCATTTGTGCATAGTTTAACGTTTTTATTGAGTTTGTAAGCGCACCCTGGTTAGCTAGTGTTAATATTGTTATTGTATTGTGAAGCTTCAAGGACTTTGCGTTTGATGACTACACGATTCAACTAAGGTCCGAGTTTTTATATTTGTCTAATAATCTAATAAAATTTGGCGGATGCCAACCAATGATATGAATAGCGAACTGATCACCAACTAATAACCAATGATTCATTTTAGGTTTTCTATCTATGTCATTGGTTGGTGATCAGCTATATTTAAGTTAAGCAATGTTCGATGCGGTCAATACTTGGATGGGTGACCCCTATGTGCTGTGGTTACTACTGAGCGCTACCGTACAATGCTTCGGTGGCACGTTCAGCCGTGATTGTTGTCTTAAGGCAAAATTAGTTTAGTCATGTTAAATTTGGTTTGGCGGATTCAAGACTACTTCTACTTCAATTACTTCAACTCTATGGTGGTAATATACCCATAATGCAGTCATTAAAATAGTATTGTTTCTAAACGTTGTTTTTATAACTATCAAATTTATAAGACAAGAATGACTCAGTCCTAACCTATTGACAAAACAAACTAAATCAACATGACTAAACCACACATACAAACCTAAAACAAACAAATGAAAAGCGCTACCAAAGGCGTCTAGGTATAAAATTCAGCATAAAATCCAGCGGGATCGCGATAAGGGCGCGCACACACCCAGCGCGAAAAGACAAGTGACTTAATTGAGAGTGACCCCGCGGGGGGTCCACGCTTGCGCTTATGCTAATCAGTTCACTAGTTTGTTTTTTACCAGCGCCCGGAATCGGGCCCGCTCGTCTTTTTGTTTGGGTTCCGTTTGTCATTTGTTTATAAATATTTAAAGGTTTTTGGAGTTCGTTATGATTGGCGCAGGAATTGCAGTTTTGTTTTGCGAAAAGTTTTAAGTTAACATTGAGGTACTTTACAAAATTTAAGAAAAAAATGTCAATTCATGGTTAATAAAATGGTTAAGAATCCGATTTTTATGAAATTTGGAATGTACATAGTTTAGGTTCTGGAATAACACATAGGATATAAAGATATATACTACGCAGGTGAAGCCGCGGGCAGAAGCTCTTTTGCTATAAATCCATTTTAATGTTTTCTCATTTCTCAATGTCCATTTCAATAACATTAATTTAAAAAAACCTTAAGGTAGAGTAGCTGAATAAATCGTGTGTAATTTCGTAATATAATGTGAATTGTAAAATAAAATTATTTGCCTTTAAATGTTAGAATAAAATCGCAAATTATAAGCATTGCCATCCAACGAGGTAATGTTAGCATGCTTGGGTACGTGCCAACTGGTAGTAGGCTTAAACCAAGCTAAAACATTGAAGTATTATCTCATCATCAGCGGGAAGACGTCCTCTGCTGAACATAGAACCCCCATAGAACGCCACTTTAATGGTCTACTTACCTCTTGCATCCAACAATGGTTCCCCGATGCTCCACGGTCCACATAGTTGGGGCATTGGATTATTAGGCCTGCAATAGCTTGTAGATTATCCAACTTTTTTAGCCAAGTTATATGTAGTTAGTAGCAATAACATAGAAGGTATTTAATAAAGGCATTTAGCCCGTTGATATATTTAATAATTATTTACATTAGATACATGTTATTTTAATAAAACATATTTACTTTTATTGCTGAGCGATGCGAACTTTGGCGAGAAAAGACCATGTCTCGCACTTCAGTTATATTTCCAGTTTAGATATTAAACAGTTATACAATTGTGCATCGTTAATTTACATATCTATTTATATTATTAATAGTTTTAAAATAGCAGTTCTATTGATTTAAATATTCAAATTAAAATATTACACAACAAAAAGATTTAACTACACAATTTATTTGAGTGGATTGAATGTCAAGTTGAACATTATTTTAGTATGAGTTATATATGTTAATTATTATTATTATATTTATAATAATTGTGAATAAGTTTTGTGATTTCCTATGTTAATAATATGTATTTATTTTTATTTTATTGGCTGTGTTTCGGTGTTTATAAGTTAGTCCCTATTTAAAAATCGAAGTAGTAGAGAACACAGATCCTTTAACGGTAGTTGGTAAGGGGATGCCTCCATTCTGTTTTTTTTTTTAATTTCAAAAAAGTACATCAAAGGGAGAACTATGTACCTGACTATTATATCTTTTTAAAATCCTTGAAATTTTTGGCTTTTGTGAGATTAAATTTTAAACTAGAATTTTTTTCTGTAAGCTTCATAATAAAATCTGTCTAAACGGTTGTTTAAACAGTGGTTTAGCTATATGCACTGTACATATGTATGCACTGTGATGTTAATCCTCTATTTAGTGATGCCCTAGATATTAATAAGCGCCTAATAAATAGTCGTATACCAATCATAATTTGTATGCCTAAATACTTAAATAACTTAATTTACTTCAGCAGGTATATTATATAATAGATTTCTTGTAATTCCTCTATTTGAGTCAACTATGTTCTTTCGAGATCTGAATCTGAACCATAAACTAGTCAATCAAGTCATTTGTTTGTAATTATAAACATTTAATACAGAACCCTTTTCCCTCTTATCTTTTTCAGAGCGTATAATTTAGTCAGCAGCTCTGGGTTAAGATATAACACGGGTGTGGTCTTTAGTTCTTTACCCGTCGCATTTATTCTGAGAACTGATATGTATATCAACAGTTTAGTAATGGTTTCGCGGTTAATTAGAACGGTTTTTATGTTTGTTTAACGCGCATTAAGGGGTATTTATTCGATTAATTTTAGATAGGAAGGACAAAAAGGGTATCTATATTAATTTAGGGTACCTACTTAGTTATTACGGTAATTTGAATGTTAACTAGGATACCTTGTAATGTATTAATAACTTATCAAGTAAAATTTATTGCAGAAAACAATTTATTAATTAGTCATGAGGTAGGAAGGTAAGGTACACAACACGCAGGAATACTCGACCTTTATTTCTTTGGTATTTGTACACCAGGAGCAAAACACCTGGTCGATTCGTTGCTCGATTGATGCGTGAAAGAAGGACAAACCAACAATCACACTTTCGCATTTGTAATATTTGTAGGGATCAGGGATTTCTTACTTCGAGATTACTAGTACTTTAAACATACAAAATTCTCGCGGAAAAACGGGAAACTCGCCGCGCACCACTAATCAAAGTCCATGTGCCTTATCATTATTTAAATCTTATACCTATCCATCTTCTCATGTTAAGTAGGTGTGAAAAAGCATCAGTTTCGGATATTTCACAATCGCTACCTCTCTGCATGGCAAGGATGAATATATCTTCATTAACACTAACTAGTCACACGGAGCGAGAGCCAGCTTGTCAGCCGTCGAGAATGGGCGCTTGTTACACGGTGGCGTAAGTGGTCTAAAAATAACCAGTGTTTTTGGGTCGCCGAAATATCTCTTGCTATCTGGCACTTTAGTATTCAGAATAAACATAAGAACAGTCACATAAATAATGTGAACACATTTTTCATTGATACTTATTTACATTTAACTATAAAGAAAAAAAATTAAATGCAAATAAAATTTAATTCAAATCAACACAAAATTATATAATTTCACACAACACGAAATAAGAAGAAGAAAATATAAAGTTTTTATAAATTATGTACCCCAACAAATATCTACGACCTTACAATTCGATAATACAAAATACAATAATGTAATTTGCAACCCTCGATAACTCAACTATCATATTATCAATGTATCAACTTAAGCTTTCTCAATCTCTACATATTTATTATTTTTTAATTGGACTGCTGAAACTAATATTGGTAACAAAGAAAACTAAACAAAACATACTTAGATGTTTTTATTATTCAAATTTGGTTGTGCACTTGTGGAGCATGATAACAAATTCGTTTTCAGTTTTAAAGGCAACCTCGACTCTTTCAAGAATTGTTCGTTTAGTTTTACTTTCAGTTTTATAGATTAAACTAAAAGTTGCATACAGTTAAATATAAATTAAAACGTGTGTAATGAAGTATAGGGCAACACGTAAAAGTAAATGTATGGTTTAAAATATGGCGAGTAGCACCATATTTTAAAATATGCATAAAATATACAAAATATTTAATTGCATTATTGCATTGAATTATAAAGAGTTACGGTTTTAGATAAGCACGTCATATGTTTATAAAGTATTATATTAAATTTGTGGTTGTTTAGTACAAAATTAAAGTTTTACATACTAATTAAATCATAAAGTGAAGTCGCAGACGGCTTGAATTCAGTCGCTTTTTGTACCGGAAGCTACCACTTGTAATCGCTTTCTAGCCAAGTTTATTGAATCAACTTTTATCAATTTGTTTTTATTTGAACCTAATTGTAAAATAAGACATTGAAAGTAATTAAACAAAAAAAAAGACTATACGATCGAAACAAGATTCAATTGTAACTCGTTACAGCTCGGTGTGACAGTCAGCCTAAGATAGAGATAGCGGCGCCGAACGAGCATTTGCATTTACGCGCCACACAACGAGACCACCGCTGCGCCGGCTTTTGTTTTATTTCTAGGGTTTAACACCTTCGCGAGTTATAGGGTTAAACTTGAATGTAGGCATTTTAAATGGAACTGCTTCAATAATTGTTAAAGTGTATTTGTAATTGGAGTAATCGCTGGCACGCGAATGTCAGTTTATGTGCGTAACTCTTTTTGCTGGTTTGTAATTGCATTTTACAACTTGAAGTATTTTAGAAGCGATGCTTCCTCAGTGGTACGTCAGCCGCCGACCTGTATGTGATTCTAATCCTGAGTTTGAGCTATCAGTGAGGGAAAACATCAACGCAACCATAGCACGGTACCAGTAACCGTAGCTAGCAGTAGCTAGTACCATACTAAAGCTATCCAGGATAGCTAAAATGAAATCCAGTCCCCAATTGAGACAGTTATAATCTAGGTTTAACGTCTTTACTGTCTTTGACCACATCGTCACTAAGATTAAGAAGATTAAGTGAGATAGTGGTCAAACACGCATACAAAGTTTGGTCATGGCTGGATGACAGAGGATCAGCCGTAGTCATCTGTTGCACCCGGTTGTATACACGTGAGAAACTGAGCACAATTGACTGTTATGGAGCCTTTGCTTAGCCCACCCCAGTAGAATACATCACCACTGGCTGGTAAACATCCCCTGATGTTGAGCAACTGCCTCCCGTAAAGGGTGGGTTTTGCCATAATATAACACCCTTGTCAGGCATATTGGTGATCGCAGTAGATTATGATGTTGACCTAGAAGAATGTCGCTGGCCATTCCCTGAATATTCCATTAACCGGCTCTTACGGCACGGAGATTAGGTGGTACTACTAGTTATTATGACTAGGTGGTAGGACTAACTCTTCAGCGAGTGTCCGTCTGAGTTGGTACCACCGCTTTGCTCGTGAAGTCAGCCGCCAACTTGTGCAATCATTACTGTGTTCCGGTTTGATGAGCAGAGTAGCCCGTGAAATTACTGGGCTTATGAGACTTAATACCTAATGTCTCAGGGTAGTGGGCGCACTGCAGTGCCGCAAAGGAATTTGTGTTTCAAAGTTATGAGTGGCATTGAAATTGTTATAGAAAAACGTTATGCTTACCATCAGGCAAACGACCAGCTCGTCTCGCTATCAAATAACATAAAAAACATAATTTTTATTAAATGTATAATTTATAAAAGCCTAGCAAACAAACTATCAGAAAATTCCATTAAGGTGTCACAGTGTTAACTCCTCCGAGGAATGTCATTAAAATTCAGCTTTAACCTAGGTTTACTAGGTTAGGTTAGCATTCGACTGATAGTGAATCATATTCGCTAAAAATTCCTAATTAACTTCATGATGACCAGGGCCGCAGGGAGGAGTTAGAATCGGAGGATAATAAACAAGGATTGCCACATGAAATTGTGGTCGATCGTGTAAAACTTTTATATGTTACGAAATTGTAGAAAAATAGGAGAAAATTTAAAGAAATCCTACTCTTTTTGTTCTACTCTTACTGTTTTTGTATTAGCACACACAATTGTAGTTACGCAAAAGAAGAATTTGCATTTTTAAGTGTTTTCTAAAAACATTCATTTAAAATACGCCTAACGATTACAGGATCTATCCCAGTTTGGGATAGGATCTATCATAAATTAGGTAGAAAGATTTACAATACTCAAACATGAAACAAATGCTTTTTTTCTGTGTAAAAATATTTGTCACATTGCTTCCATCTCAGCTGCTTCTATCGACATCTACACCACATCGTGAAACTAGGAGTATTAACAATTAACAAAATAAAAACAATAATCCTATCCTACTCCTACTAATATTATAAATGCGAAAGTTTGTGTGCGTGTGCAAATGTTTGTTACCACGTATCTCCGTAACAACTAAACCAATTTTGATGAGATATATACCACGCGGGCAAAGCTACGGACAGAAGCTAGTAAAAACATAAGAGCAAATATTTCGAATGTCGCCAAAATCGTCCTGCCGCCGGACCTGACACCAACTAATGTAAAAAAACAACTCATTATTAATTCTGACATCGGAAAAATAAGCCCCCGGTCCAATTTGCATTTTCGTGCGGCATGAAACTATGAAACTGCTGGGTACTTGCATGGTTTTAAAGCACAATTTTTTTAATGAATTCGCACAAAATTTACATGAGTGAAGCCAAAGATTTAAATAGGTAGATACGCTTGCACTGTTAATATGAATTTTGTACCATGCTATGTTGCACCACGATATTTTTCTTCCCAACTCAAGCCCTTAGTGGAATTTTCGAGACTATTTCATACAGACCTGTATAAGGCCAGCCATACATTCTGATGCATATTTGCGTTTTGCTAAATTATATAAAAAGCCCACTTTATCGATTTGAACTGTCAATTTTATCGATCGAAAAGATCAGTACTTGCGCTGCAGATGTTAAGGGAAAATGCTGTCGACGGTGTAGCATCCTTTTTTGTGTGTACTAAATAAATTATTTTCTATTCTATTTGTATATTGCAGTATGTGAGACAGTCGTATCTAGTCCATTTAGGTCCTCGCTTGAACCTTTAAAATGTTTAGTACCTACGGCTCTGTGATCCAGTTCGTAATTAACACGTAGGTGTTACGTGGCGCTTGTTTATGACAAGTGGATAGTTTTAGGTAACAATCGTACATATTTACGTTTAAAATAAAATCCAAAAGAGGTCATGCCGTCACTATTCACCGGGTGCGGATTGGTCCGCACCCAGTAAACACTGGATAACCTTCCTTTTGAAGGTGTGCCTGGATGTGTTAAAGATCGATATCTTAGACCTCGATAGGTCTGAAAAATTTTTACAATATGTTAAGCTTATGCGTGTGATAGGAGCGTTGTTTGAATATTTCGTGCTTTGAAAAGTGGGCGAAAACAGCATAGTATGCCGAGTGCGCGTTTTGGGAACATTAAAATTAATCTGCGACAGTAAAACTGGAGTGTCCAAGTAACCACTAACTATATTATATAGCAGCATTACGTCTAATAAGGTGCGCCTGTCGTATTGTATTATATTAACTCCATTTTATTTTCGAATGAATAAATAATTATGAATTTAAGTATAATTTTATAGTTCTGTGTAGGTTTAATTGAAAATAAGAAAAATTTAAAAATTTGAACATTCTAAAGAAAGGATTGGAATTACTAAAAAGTGCGGACGTACTTTTTAGTAAAGTCTCAGTTTCAGCATACAGGGTGAGTTTGAATGGGTAGATTATCCCGGAAGAGGGTGACTAGGACCATGGTTGTCCACAACTTGTGAGAACCTCCCTTGGAAATTTATGTCATGTCAAATTTCCATCCAAAAAATAAATTCAACTTCAAACGTGAAACGTAACTTTTCTAGAATTGTTTCTAAGACTGTTCTAATCAAAATCATCGTTCAACATAGTTCAAGTGGTGCAGCCACACAAGCAATAGAATACGTTATCATTTCTAACATAATGAAGTTGTTTTTATTACTATAAGCTTCCCTCTCTTTCTTGTGAAATTGCAGGTAGTTAGTAACCAGAAACAAAATGATCGTCAAAAAAATGCAAGTATTACCTAAAATAAGATATCAATTACCAATAAGTCATACCTACGTCGTCGATGCTTATTACACTCAATTTGGCAAAAAAGTCAACATGCATTGTTTTCTTCATTACGAAGTTTTTAAGACAACACAATGTTACTCTAAAACTTCTCCAAATTATTCAAATCTTTATTACTTTGAAATAAGAGCTAGAGTAGTGTACATTTTGGTTAGTGCCAGTAAAGTTATGTATGTATCTTGTTTAAATAATTGGCAAAGATGAGATGGCCCAGAGCTGTCATTTTGTTGGAGCATTACACGCGTGCGATCGGAAGTTGGAAACTCTAAACTATACGTTTGTTAATGTGAATCTTCTTTAATAAATCGCCTTGTGTAATTGGATGATACTTAATGATGGTAATTAATTATTTGAGCTTAATTTATTGCGTTAGTGACATTTGCGTAGGTGGTTGGTATAAATCTGGGCGACGGTTTTATATAACAAATCTTTGTGGTAAACTGGTCCGCCTCTTTATACTCGTTGTTCCAAGTTCGACTTTTTGGTTCTTGGTTCATAGACTTCGACGACGGTGAACGTAACGCCTGTCCATATTAATTACAGTGATATCGCGCTCGCCATCCTAACGGCGGCATCATTAGACGCTAATGCATGAATGCGTTTTGCTGTCAAATTAACCATAGTTTTGCAACAAGCGCGGATTACGAGGTATCACTCGCTCACGCGCGGCTTGAAGTAAAGCCAAGAAACAGACAAGAACAGCAATACGGCTGGATAATGCTGTCTCTTTCGAAGCTACATACATCACTTGTGCACCATCGTGTAGGTATTTGCCGCGGCTTCTGCACTGAGTTCACTTGTTTTGTGAAATTATTTTTTGAGTAGAGGTCGTAGAAACGGTGATGTTCGTGATTTTTCCATGGTTTGCGCGGGATCCCTGATTGATGCATAACCATCAATCATGCATTAGCATCTAATGTGTCCCTAAGATAATCAGCTCCCAATTCCCAGTTTCTTGAGTTTCCAAGACTCAGTGGTAGAGAGATGGATGGCATCCGTAAACTGATGGTAGGACAATGTACTCAAATATCATTGAAGGAAGTCAAAAAATTTACAATCCATTACGCTTGTGTCTATAAAGCGGTTGTTCTCTTTCGAATGAGACCATTATTTTTAAAATAAAAATTCATAAGTTAAACTCTGATAATGCGTTTAGCATTGTTTTCACTTTTCAAAGAATAGTTATTGTTTGAACAGGGGTTACTTACAACAAATCACTATGGTTTATTAATTTCACATTTATGCTTACAAAATACTAATTTTCGTAATCTGTAAGTAAGCATAAACTCTTTTTTTATTGAAAAAATATTTAAAAAAAGAACTTGATGCAATTTTTCAATTAACGTTTTTAAATCAATTTTGACATTACTACTAAGAAGGCGTTAAAAATAAGATGGCCCCTTTTTATGTTTTATTTTTGGTATAGGCGAATATTTAGGCAAGTCAGTGACAGACACGAAGATAATAGATATACTTGAAGGTGTTAGTTCCTGGCAACCAACATGCAAAATTCTCTACTACCACATTTCGACTAATTTTGTGCTAATTTCATGCATCCCAGCTATCGTTACGAGATAATTTTCACACATCCTGAAGTTAGTTGACAATCTGCCGAGGCCCATCGGCCGTGAGAGCCTGAAGCTACACTTTGCATGGTGAATTTTAATATTTAGGAAAGATGAGTTCACAAGGAAAAGGATTGCGAACGAGCAAATGCGAACATTCTATTCAATAATGTTCCGAACATTAAGATTTATTTAGTACTTTTGTCTAAATGACGTGTGGTGTGCAAACTATATTTTGTATTATAATGTATAGGTACTTAGGATCAGCATTCTGCTTTGGGAATCAGATTCATTTGCAACAGGCGAATGAATCGTACTCCTATTATAAATTTGAAAGCTTCTATGTTTGTGTTTGTGAATGTTTGTACAGACACACACACACGAAATACAAAATATAGTATAAACTATATAAATACCGGTCGTGTAATAAACACCACACATAATTTAGACAAAAGTATTTCCGTAGCTACTAAACAGATATTGATGAAATTTGGATTAACTATATTATACGGATAATTAGATGGTTTAGGTTCAGGAATAACACATTCGAAAATCAATATTAAGGGGTTAGACAGATACTGCAATTTCCACGCAGATGAAGCCGCGGGGTGCAGCTAGCTAAATTACGAAAGTAGGTACTTCTACTAACAGATTTTTTAATTGAACTGTGATGAAGACAACTGAGAAAGAGTGTAATGACTTAACTCCAATTATTTACATAGTAAAGAAGATATTACACTGGAGACTGAATATCTTTTTCTGACTTATAGAGTTAGGTATCTTAATGTTACGTGCGATGTGGCCGCAAACCTCTAGCTAATATATCATAGCCATTCATAAACGTTCCGTAACTTACTTAATTACTAGAAAGTGTTTTGTCTCGTTTTCACGCGTAACACCTTCCGTCAACGAGAAGTTGACAGAGCAGTTAAAGCATAGATTATCTTATTGAGCTTTTATGAATAAGGGCGCAAATTACCTATATCTATTTATCTGAATCACGTTGCTAGCTGTAAAGACATTCACGTACCATTGAATCTGTGAATATTCTTGCGTTTTCAACTCACCATGTACAACTCATGATGCAGGTACAACAAGGCCGTCGGCAAATGAAGTAAATAGCGCTATTCGTTCGCAGAACACACGTGTGTGTATCCACCTTAACACCTCATCTAATTACTTTAAAAGCCCAAATTAATACACCTCTCACTTCTACCACTTAACAATTGCAAAAAGGGACAGTTAAGGCAACGTACTGAGAATACTTTAAACACTGACATTGCGCGTAAATTGCTCATTTTGGATTCTGATTTCGCGCAATAACAAGGCGTCGCGGGTCCAAACTGAAAATTGGGTGTTGAAAAAGTGCAAAATTAGGGTGTTAAACAGTGCAAATTGGGTGTTAAAACAGCAAAAGGCATAATAAGGGCTTGTTATGCTGGAGTGTTGCGCACGCGACGGCTTTGTAGCGTAACGTAGCTTATTAAATCACTGCAAATTTGGTATATTGGCAGTCATTTATCGGTAATGGAAGCGATTCATCATCATCAGCATAACTCGATGAGGATACCAATTCAATGCCTTTAGGGCTTTGTGCAATTAGTCAGAGATCGCCTAAATACGTTTAATGATGCTTCTTAATTATAATTCTGAGATAATTTAATGAGACATCAGGTGAAATTTGTAAATAACGGGTAAATAATCTTTTCATCTAAAATTTAGATACACCGAGAACGTACCTAACACACAAACGACGGACAATCGATCCCTGAAGACCCTGAAATTCCTTCATCCATCCATTCATTGATCGATTGCTTCTATACAGCCTGAGTTTGTCGACAACTTGTTAATAGCCGTGGTCCTAATCCCTCCCTTCCGGGATATCATACCAATTCAAAATCATCCTGTATATCCATGGAAAAATCCAGAATTCAAAGTAGAGTAACATTTTTATTATTACATTATTGGTGCTGAAAAACTGTGTGGGTAGGGACCGGAAGCACATAATATTTATAAAAAATACCACCGCGACCGATGTGTATGATATGTAACCAAAATTTTGCTACTTAGGTATCTCGGTAAAAGAATCAGCATTATAATTAGGTACACTGCTAAATTAAAATAGTGAGCTAAGTTTTCTATATATGATAATATAATAAGAGTTATTACCAAAAAAGAGATGTAATTATTTTACTTAAAAATAGAAACAAACATACATCGGAGAGACAGACTAAGCACGAGGCTTGTAACTTGGGGCTCGAGTACAATTTCACCGGATAGTTTTGTGATAACTATTGTTAATTACTTTAATTATAATGTATGGCGTCGCAAATAATACACATAATATATAGGCCTAGAATGGATTGTAGATTTTCAACATGTTTGTAGGTATCGACTAGTTATTTTAATGTGTAGTTATTTTAACATGTATCTAGTATTTAAGCAGTTTTTTTAGATTATATTTGGTAACGAGACGAGCTGGTCGTTTGCCTGATGATAAGCATAAGGCCGGTCCATAACAATTGCAGTGCCACTCAGAACTTTGAAACACAAATGCCTGCGCGGCACTGCAGTGCGCTCGCTACCCTGAGACTAGGTATTAAGTCTAGCAATTTCACAGGCTACTCTGCTTATCAAACCGGAACACAGTAATGCTTGCACAGTACTGCTTGGCGGCAGACTTCACGAGCAAAGCGGTGGTACGAACCCAGACGGACACTCGCAGAAGAGTTAGTTAAACAAAAAACAAACGAAAGATAACAAGACGCAAGCTCCTAAAGTAACTGGTAAGACTTTCTAAGATTAGTCCTTAAAGTTCATAGACGTATGAGAGACGTATAGTGTGTCTCGGAGCAGTGCTGCGCTGGGCTTTGAATTTCAAAGCTCTGATGGGTACTGCAATGATACTCTTAGCTTCAAGTAAACCTGCTTATCATTAATAACATAACAAAAGAATAGTAAAAGGTAAACTGTATAGCTACGCAATTCCTCCATGCACATTACTAAACAAAACCATGACCAAAACTTAACAAAAAACAATAATGACGACTCCTTCGTGCGGACTCCATATTAACTTCTTTAGGCCTAATTAAAAACTGTTAGAAAGTTCACACAGTATCTAAATTCCTAGATTTCTTCCTTCCCTTCGTGATAACATGGCATTAGGCTCTAAAACTTGTGAAGCATAGTTCGCATTACATCGCTTTAACAAGCGGTAAGATAAAAGGTTAGACGTTACTTGGTTAAAGTTGGCGTAAGTTAGAAGACGTGGCGAGTCATATAGTTTTATATAAAAGAAGTATTTAAAAATACACGACATGGCTTTCACTTTTTTTTTAATGTTATTTCGAAGCGGCGTCGAAGACATTATCAATCGGGGATCAAATTTCACTTACAAAAAGATTAACACTTCAATTTTTAAGAATGGAAGGAAGGAGGAACCTTTTCTATTTAGGAATTCTTAATTAAGAGATTCGTAACAATTGACCATTCTTTATTTTTGCGTATGATCAATGGACAACTCTAGTGTTGGCACTTTTAGCCAAAACATGTAACATTGCTTAACGACTGTAATCCAACTGAAACCGATGTTCTGACTCATTCTCCACATACAGATGCACTTACTAGTAAACGCCACATTCACCTCTACATACCACAACAAACAATTCATAACAATTAATCTACAACCAATTCATAACATACGAAAATACTGCAGTCGGTGATCTACACAGACCGAACGTTACTGCCATTTGTTTTACTTTTGTAATAAGTACACACTCAGTTTCCTTCACAAGTGTTCAGTACTCCGCTAGCTCCTATAACTTAACACATACTCTTCAAATGTTTAAAAATGAGACTTAAGTCTTCAGAACAAGGGCCACGTTCAGAATATTTAACCACCACACATTATACTTATCTACCAGATAATTATGATCCCACGATGCTGCCCTCCGTGACGGACACGCTACTTGGGAACATAAATAAACGTTATATACTAATCATTTATATCATATTTTACATACAATCATATATTACTTGTATGTTTATATAAACAGCTTAATTAGCGTAATTGTGGTTTGTAATTACCGGGTGGTTGTAAGATGTAATCAGATTTGTTTGTGATTAGCCGACATAATACGATGATAGTATGCTATTGTATTATGTGTCTAAAATTACACAAGTTTGAAGATTTCATCTATACAAATAAATAAAATTGAAGTGTTTAGGCAGGTAATAGGTAGATATTCGTTTTTGTTCAACACACTTGTAAGCTCATTCTGTGCTGTTTATCAAAAATGTAAGCTAAGACTACTCTGCTCATCAAACCGGAACACAATAGTGCTTGCACATTACTGCTTGGCAGCAGACTTCACGAACTAAGCGGTGGTACCAACCCAGACCGATACTCGGCAGAGGAGTTAGTCCTACCACCTAGTAAAGTGTGTTGCTTGGTCCTTCTTTCAGTTAAGACATAACATATCTTATTATTTTATATAAGTAAATGTTAATCATGGTCTTCCTTTTATTTTAGATGCTACTTTATTTAGAAGTTATAAATGTATATGATTGAGCCTTTCGATCGGTACAGTAAAATTACAGGTGTTTTTTTTTCACATTCAATGGGTTCGATTCTCGGTTCAGACAGGCGATTATTAAAAATTCTTTGAATGCAATTATTATTATTATTAAAATAAAAAAAACCTCTATAATATAATTAAAATAACATAAGTAATAAGTATATCATAAATGTTTGTTATTTTAGGTTGACTTATCTAATTTGATAAAGCTAAAATAAATGCACATTATTTTAAATTACTATAAGCTTTCAGTTTGATTGGTTACTGAAATGAAATGAGTACTCGAATATTTTAATATTGTGAAAATAAATATTTTTAACTGCAAAACGTGTTTTAAAAATGATTTTGTTCACAACAAAAGTTTCACATACGAAATGGGCCTACAAAACCACTATACGCTATTATTATATTCCAATATGAATTAAAATAAAAAACAGCTTCGTTAATAATCATACCACATTGAATTAATTTTCTTATTTTAGTATGTATAATGATGTTAGAAAAATTAAATATAAAACTAAACGAAAGAGACAAGATAAACGCAAAAAGAAGAGCGCGCGTTGATGTCTTTCGTTAGCAAAGATAACGATCAGTTGAATATTTATGTATTAAACCACTTTGATTTTAAAATATTATTTTAATAGTATTTTTGATAATTACACAATGTTTAGACTGTCTAAGGTGTTTCCTATTTTTTCATAGTTATTTTTTATTTTGTGCACCCGATAAAATACTTTCAAATTAATCGTATCGTGATAATTTTAATAATATTAAAATGGACTATAAATTAAAACATGTTTAAAAGCCAAATATTTAATAAAAATCAAATATGTACTCACGCAAAAAATCGTAAAACCGCTCAGTCAGCTTCAACAAAAAAAGGCATAATAAAATAAATTTACACTGGCTCTAAAAAGTTCCAAACAGAAAATAAAAATAAAAAATAGAACACTCAAAATTCAAAAAGGCGAATAATGTGCGCGACGTGGACGTTCCAGATTCGAGTTCGGAACGCGTGCCGTTCCGTTGTACGCGGGCTCACTGCGCGAGTCGCGGGCCGCTTGTACCGACCGTGCCGGCCCCGCCTACCGCGGAACGGAACGGTGGGGACGATACACCTCTTAGCTTCTTCACACTTCCCTCATACCTACTAGAACGACCAATACAGAGAGAGCTGCGCGACCCCCCACTGTTTTCTCGCGCGCTTTAGTATCGACTCTTTTACAAAGTCCTTGTTTAACTGGTCGGTCTCGATCTTCCGTTCTTGTGTTAATTTATTCGGTTTTCAACTCTATGTCTATGTTTTAAGGATCAGTTTAACGGTAGTTTCCAAGTTGGTTTATAAGTGTTTCTGGTATTTCGCGGGGCGGAGAGCTAAAGACTGTCAAATAGATAATTCGTATAGGTATGGGTGTGGAAACGTTTAGGGCTTTGTTAGTGGGATTAAGTTCTGATTGTTACTTTGTTTGGGTAGATAAGGTGGTTATGATTATTGAAGTTATCGCCATGGATTTAAATGTTTGCTGACTGCCACAACCAGTTCGATATGATCAATCAATTTTATTTAATAGGCACAATTTTAAAAGCACATTACAGCTGATATCTAATACAAATTTGTGTTGTATTAGTCAGCCATAAGTCAATAGTCTTGGCCGTTTGATCCCAACTTAGAAAAGTACCATCCTATCTCTTCCCGTGGGTGTCGTAAGAGCCGGTTAATGGAATATCCAGGGAATGGGCAGCAGCAATATCATAATCTACTGCGATCACAAAGAGATATTAGGACCAAATTTCCCCTACACGGGGGAGACGAATGTTCAACAGTGGAAGTTTTCCATCAGCTGATGAGAAGTCCATAAAAATTAGATAAAAATGCCTCTTATGTATAATAAGAAGATATTTCAAAGAATGACTAATGTAAGTAGGTACTATAGTAGCACGGACATTCTTCAGCCTCTACAGTGTAGTTGAAAGGTCGATGGAGTTAACTTATGCAGCGCGCAAGGTTCGATTCCTGTGGGAAAAAAATACACACAAAAAGCACAAGCATTCGTTTTACGTCGGGTATTTTACAACCATTGGGTCTTCTAGTCTTCTTAGTTCCTGATATTCTAGATACTACAGGGAATCGTAACTAGAGGTCGGGGTATAAGCCCTTCTGCTAAATTTCGAATGGAGTTCCTATTTTATTATACACCTTACTACTCTTTGTTTGTAGAGTTACTATAACAATAAAAATTGAAAAAAATGTCAATATCTTATATACTTGCGTGCAGTGCAAGTCGATCGCGTGATGTGCCGTGGTTAAGTTAGTGGTGAGTCTGTTTGCAAAGCGAGGAGCCTTGGTATTGATACCTGGCCGGGGCAAACTTTGTGAGATGCATAAAGTTTGTTCTCGGATCTTAGATATTTGTGTTGTATGTCTGTGTGTGTCCATGCCACCTGCGATAAAGCGAATCCTAGTATATGGGTATGAGTGTGTGTTTGTTTTGGATATATGCTACAATTACCAATAAAACCTACATCGTAATTTTATTATCAGGTAACATTAAAAATTATGAAAATCTAACGAAATATTTAATCACAGATTTTAGATAGGTACATTGATTGATTATTGATAAATACCTCTGCAAAGAGAGTTTCCCTCGGAGAGGGTACCACCTATTTGTTCATGCGTTCTGCCGCCATGCTTTACTGTGCATGCATTACTGTGTTCAAGTTTACTAAGCAAAGTACTCCGTCAAACTACTGGGCATATGAGAATACAAACTGGCTAAACATTTCAACCCTATAAAGTAAATAAAGGGACGCTCATGTCATTAGATGTCAGAGCTATGGTCATTATGTGTGACCACGGGCTTATTAATGGGGTTAGCTCAGACTGATGGCAACTGCGATGGGCACCGAGAAATAGGTGCGTAATGACCACGCGCAAACACCGTGCCTAGTGTCAACCGTGTCCTGTGGACGGGGACAAGGCATAAGCGCCAAGCGTTTTATCCACCAAGGGAGCCTAGGCCACGACAAATACCACGCTTCCAAGCGATTCTAACACTACAGTCTTATTAACAAAGTTTGTATGAAATTCATAAATAAGTAATTTACCTAAATTAATTCCCTACATTTTTTACTTTTGTTAGTATTATTATATGTTCGGTGCTATTGAATACACTCGATACCGATAATTGATTCGATGTGAACGTCATTTGTCGAAAGACGATACAATCTGGAGACCTAGATATATAGTCATTTTCTACAAGCGCTATCTGTAGAAGAAAATAAAAAAATTATGGCATTGACATAAGGATTCTTTATATAATGTTAGGTTGTACACGTTATGTCAGTGTCATCCAGGTCAGTACTAAAAATATGCCCGTCTTTGATGATGTAAGACGGTATAAACCTAAGTTCGCACTGCAGGAATATAACAACATAAAAAACCACTCGCTCCCGCCTTCTCCTTGTACCAAAGACAAACAGACAGACGGGCGTGTCCTCCCATGACTGGCCGCACTCCAGTGCAATTACTGCTTTACAGTCGATAAAATATGTACGTGTCATGTCTGACCACGGCATCGCAGGAACAACGGAGGCGGTAGATAGATGATAACCACTGCAATTATAATTGTAACTGGCAATTATTTAACATGTTTTGTATAACCTTCTTTTGTTTTTTTTTAATGTTTTTGGGTAACGAGACGAGCTGGTCGTTTGCCTGATGGTAAGCATAACGCCGGTCCATAATAATTGCAGTGCCACCCAGAACTTTGAAACACAAAGGCCTGCGCGGCACTGCAGTACGCTCATTCACCTGAGACATTAGGTATTAAGTCTCATAAGCCCAGTAATTTTACTACTCTGCTCATCCAACCGAACACAGTAATGCTTGCACATTACTGCTTGGCGGCAGACTTCACTCACAAAGCGGTGGTAACAACCCAGACGGACACTCGCAGAAGAGTTAGTCCTACCACTGTGTGTTGCCTTTGGCGTATGTCGTCAACTCGAGGAGCGCTACAAAGTTGCCATTGATCACAACTCGACTCACATTATACACACAGTTCCATAGGTAAAATTAGGCTCAGCTTGTAGCGGTCGTTGTATTTGGATGGGTGACCGACTGACCACAATGTGGTGATCTGAGCTAAATCGGATGAAAATGCAATATAATGATGTCATAGAGCTGGTGAGATAATGAAGCTGGAAGGCGGCCATAGGAACTCGGTTACGAAACGACGTAACCCCATCGAGTTTGGGCTTGTTTGATTTGTCTTTACAAGTACTCTGATCCTAGATGATATTCAGGATCCTAGTGATGGATCCGGAAGGTGGTCACAAGATTATAGCACCAAATACGTATTTTATAAAAGCTTGTCTGAAATAATATATTTTTCCACAAAAACCTATTAAGACTTCAATCAACTTTATAATTGTTCTTAGAAAATGTTAAAAATGCTAAAATTAGCCGTAACGTTGTTAGTTATTGACATAAGAGCGGAAGATGCAAGTTCCAGAATAAATGGCAATGAAATTAAAAAAAAAACAACTGGTACCTATTTAAAAAATCCTGTCTATAGCGCTTATTTATAAGACTCAGATCACACTGAGACGAAGAGCACTTTTAATATACGTTATAGAATTTAATTGCTACACAAAGAGTGCGTTCCTACTAAAATTAGAACATTATTGATGCAATAAAGCAAATAAGTTACTTAGTAACTTAGTTTCGCTATCTAAAGAATTACGCACAGTATCGTGTCGCGTCCCGTAGTCGGTGTGAGCTGACCTTTAGTATATCTTTGTATAATACTGCATTTTTGGATAAAACATTAAATAAATAAACAGAAGCTTTGACACAAATCTTTTAATAGTATTTTTATTGCTTCAAAATAGCCATACTTACTCGACTTCAAATTATTTTTTCATTTTACGACGTATCAAGCTACCAATTGAAGTGCCGAGAAATCATTGTCAAATCAATACCAGCTGTGGTTGTTCATTACATAATTGGTCGATGTGTTCGTTGGTATGTACATACAAAAGTGTGTCAAATTGGATTGTTTGGAATGTGGTAGCGTCAATCTCTATGGCTGATCTGAAAAGAATAGAAACATAATTTATTTATTTCAGATTATTATCAGGAAAAATATGAAAGAAATAAATTAAAAAAAAATGCTCTGAGTATAGGCATGGTTCACTCCTTTCATCCCTCTCACTCTTGTATACCTCTGTTGTACCTACAATTAGTTACTGCGTTATTATATGCATATAAATATAACGAACTTACTGCAGTGCCGCGCAGATCTTTGTGTTTCAAGTTCCGAGTGGCACTGAAATTGTCACGGCATGCTTACGAGACAAACGAGCAGCTCGTCTCATTACGTTGTACTATGACAAAAACAATCATGAACGATGGGTTGGTTACTGATCAGCTGACCTTGCGGTTACTGTTTTCCAGTTTCCACTAAGCATTTATTTCCAATGACATCACTGCAACTATATAGCAACCAAAAAACTCGTAATCAATCCGAGCAAACCCGGGAGGTGCCGCCACCAAGACATTCGCAATGGTCAAACCCAGGTGTAAGTAATTAGTCCAGCTCCAAAGTGTTTGTACTTTGTGTCCGCGCTCGCGCTATCTGCCGATCTGCGGGCACCCTCAAATTATAGAGAGGTACTGGACATTGCGTAATGGGGTCGCCGATACTGTGGAGTTAGACCATTTTTTTATAGGTAAATGAGCTTGCGTTTGGATGAAATCTCGTCTGATGTTTTTTTATATACTATTGGGTAACGCGATGAGCGAGTCGTTTGCCTGAAGATGAGCATAACAGCTGACGGTATAAAAGCAGATACGCTTGTTATCCTGAGACATAAGTCATGAGCTCAGTAATTTCACTGATTACTTTGCACATCAAACTGGAACACATTAAAATACTAGCAAATTCCGACTGGCAGACAGTCTTGGCGGCAGACTACACAAGGAAAATTGTACAGTACCCACTACCCACCACCCAGATGGATGCTCGCAGAAGAGTTAGCCCTACCAGAGCACCTCGCAAAACATTAGGCAACGATGCGATCGGCAGTCTCTACATATGCGGTCTAATAAAGATCCAGTTTTCTCTAACTCTCTAATTATTAGGTGAGATAACTCTATTCAGGTGAGGTAGTGTCTGAATGATCTTTAAATCTTGGTTCGCAAGGTGGTAAATACGCTAAATCAGAGAGAATTGGCTGTCAAAAACGGCTGCGCGAACACATCAATAGGTGTTTGGTGAATGTACATCTTCAGGGTTGTAGATAATCAAGTGAACAACAGAAAATAGCCGTGCTCCTGTATTTCAAACAGCTCAGGAGTCTTCTAGCGACTACTCTAATATATAATTGTTAGCATTTAGATTCGAGATTCGATGCAAAGATTCGAACTATGGTGCGTTGGATTGAAAGTCGCACCAGTTTCCACTCGCCCACTCTCGCTCTTGGCTCAGCCACTCTCACTCTTACTGATTGGTCTGTGCCAACTTGGAACGGGCACTTAGTGTCATTTATTATAACTTTCAATGGGTGCTCCTCTGAGGCCCATGTTAATAAAGAATTTTGAATTTGAATTTGTGTTTCTTAAACAACCAGCTCGACGGTCGACCGATAGGTACGGACACCCTTACTACAACCACAGTATTTGATTGCAAAACTGAGCTGTAACTAGTGAATATCATTGCTTGAAAATTATCTCACAACTTGACCATCTTGCCTATACAACCACACAACCAGTAAGATAGTATGGTCAAAGCAAACCTTTGGAAGAAAAAATGTTTATATGCAACCTTACTAGAATATTGATTCGACTATTGAAAAGAAAGCGGAACGAATCGGCACATCAATAACTGGATTTGATTCCATCCAGCGTGATGTTGTAAAATTACATTTTTATTGGTAAAATCAAAAGATTCAATTTCAAAACTTCTCTAATTAATTTATTCGGTTGGAAGCATCGGTAATAGTCTCAGAGAGATCCTTGTTACTCATTTTAATTATTGTAGGCAAAGTAATTATTTTAAAACAAAGCGAAATGCCTATAGTTAAGTTCGTTATCAGATATTTTCTACGTAAAGTATTTAAGACTTATTTAAATTAAGTTTTAACACTTATATAATGAAATGGTCCAGGAATGATACAACTATCCGTTTACCTATACTTGTATTCTATAATATTAAGGGCTTTTCAGACGGATACGTGTTATTCGCTACCGCTGTGGGCAGAGGGAAATATCAATCGTTAATATATCGCCCGTTTATGTGTGAAGTTTCGTGGCCAGTCTGTTTCTCTACAATAAAATTTGAATTAATAGAATTGAATCATTCAACATTACCACTTACCACTGAGTCATAAAATCTTGTTTAAATCCTCTGATGCTATTTTACTGTACTACTCTATGTCCTCTGCGCACTGATTTCATTGTGTTTTTATGTAGAAGGATAACATATTTATTCTTTTAACATTACTAATTAAAATTATATTTATAAAGTAAAAACTGCTAGGTTGGCATTTCACAAAATTATATTTCATTAACTACATACAAAAACCAACCAGTTATTTTCCGCAATTAAAAAGCAAGTTCGCGTGCAATGTCTATAAAATGCGCCAAGTTCGCAGTCGCTCGAGTTGTCCACGTGAAATTTGAAGCGAAGTCACACGCATCTGCCTTCCGTCCGAAAGCCCCAATTACAAGAAAACAACAAGAAATATAACAATTTTAACAACTTTCTTCTGGCCACACGTCGCCAAATAACTCCCGATTTTCGTAAATTACTCATTGTGCCAAAAACTTTACCGAAATGAACTAATAATACTTATATTTTTCGTTGAATAAAACCACAAGGCTATGTCATGTTCGTGTACAAGCTGTTTTCAAGAGTCATTACGAACCGTCTCGCACGCAGGTTTGATGAATTCCAGCCTCCCGAACAAGCCGGTTTCCGAAAACGCTTTATCACCATAGACCACATCCATACGCCACGCCAGATTATACAGAAGACCGAAGAGTATAATCGGCCACTCTGTCTAGCGTTTGTGGACTATGAGAAAGCCTTCGATTCAATCGAGAATTGGGCGGTACTGCGGTCCTTGCAGCGATGCCAAATTGACTATAAGTATATCGAAGTGTTGAAGTGTTTGTACAGCAACGCCACCATGCCAGTCCGACTACAGGACCAGAGCACGAAACAAATCCCATTGCAAAGAGGCGTGAGACAGGGAGACGTTATTTCTCCGAAACTGTTCACAAACGTATTGGAGGATGTTTTTAAGCTCTTAGACTGGAAAGGATTAGGCATCAACATAAATGGCGAGTAGGTCACTAACCTTCGTTTTGCCGATGATATAGTCATAATCGCGGAGTCGCTTGAGGATCTCGGTACCATGCTCAACGACCTCAGTAGAGTTTCCCAACAGGTTGGTCTTAACATGAACATGGAAAAGACGAAAATCATGTCAAATGTCCATGTTCCACCTATACCGGTAATTGTTGGGAACGATACTCTCGAAGTTGTTGACGAGTATGTCTACCTAGGACAGACTGTCCAATTAGGTAGGTCCAACTTCGACAAAGAGGTCGCACGAAGAATCCAACTCGGCTGGGCAGCGTTCGGGAAGCTTCGACCTATCTTTTCATCCACAATACCGCAGAGCTTGAAAACCAAGGTTTTCAACCAGTGTGTGTTGCCAGTGATGACTTATGGCACTGAGACGTGGTCTCTTACTGTTGGCCTCATCAGCAAGCTCAAAGTTGCACAACGAGCTATGGAGAGGGCTATGCTCGGGGTTTCCCTGCGTGATAAAATCCGAAACGAGGACATCCGCAGGAGAACGAAAGTTACCAACATAGCTTTCAAAGTTAGCAAGTTGAAATGGCAATGGGCAGGCCACATCGCTCGCAGAACCGATAACCGATGGGGAAGATAGGTTCTCGAGTGGCGACCACGAACCGGAAGACGAAGTGTAGGACGGCCCCCCACTTGACCGACGACCTTGTCAAAACCGCGGGGAACCGCTGGATGCAAGAGGCGAGTAGCCGATCCAAGTGGCGTTCTATGGGGGAGGCCTATGTTCAGCAGTGGCAGTGGCGGTTTGGGTCACCCCTACTTATTTTATTTACTTATACATGCGAAAGGTACTATTATCTATTCTGTGCTTCTAGGTGAATATAACTGTTGGTTATTAGCGTTGTGCGACCTGAATTGAACTTTATTGTGTCATGTCGTAGCGAGAGTCGGTATTTATTTAAACGATTTTGCGGAGTGAGTCTTCTGTACTTATACTATTTATTTATTCTGTGGGGAAAGTTCATATTTTGTTGGTTTGTCCTTATTTCACGCAGCAACGGGGCAACGCATTGACGTAATTTTTCGCATCGAGGTAGTTCAGGTGCCTGAAAGTGACATGACTACTCTTTAGCCCGGAAATTTCAATGTTCCTGTTGTGGGAGTCTGCACGTGGACAGTTCGGGGATAATAGCTTCACTTAAAACATTTTTTAGCAAAATCAGATGAGCTTCAGGCACTGGAAAAAATATATGTCATTATTCATGTTATTACCAATAATCTTGTCGTAATCAAAACAAGTTTCTAACAAATTTACTCGATAAAAAAATGACAAAGTTACCTCTAAAAATACTGTACTGTAATACATTTTTCTCTAGTCATAATCGATCTATCCGTCTATTCCACTATGATCAGCTGGGCGACACTGTAACTGTCCTTTGATCATCCGTGAATATCATGTAACTTTTCTATTCTATCAACACTCTTTGGATCGACCGATAGGAACAGAGAGCATGACATCCATACGAGAGAAAGAGACGGGTAGGCGTTTATCGATACGGCTTCGAAAGGAAGGCGTGTCTCTAAATAGATAACTGAGAATTCGCATTCAAAGTTCGAACATGTTTATTTTTTTATCGTTTCGGTTCAGTGGCAAAAGGCTGCTAATTAGACTTAAGGTTTTTAATTCGATTATAAAATATATACGGATTATTCGAGGTGTTTTTATAGGTTTACCCGACCTTTTTACGATTCCGAGCTGAAATCGGTTCATTTTGTATTCATATTTTTGGTGATTGGGTTATGTTAATGAAATTTTAAAAGGCTTATGTTTGTACCTAACATTTTACTAGCTTTTGGGCCATCATCGGTGTTGTGATTACAATGAAACCCCTTGCGTGCAGGACAACAACTAACTTTATTTATAGTAAACTCCAACTACCCCCAAGTACAATAATTACCTTAATTAATAACTAGCACAACATCTCCCCCCCAAACAATTAAGTTTTATCTAAACTTAATTAAACATATTTTAATAACAAAGTAATCTTAGACTACAAAATCTTAGAATAGGTTGATTTAGAATTAGCTATGTAGATATACATGATTATGTATACCTATCATATTCATCCTTCCCTTTTATAAAATAAAATACTAATATTAAAATAAAATAACACAAATTAATAAAAAAAAATATGATTAGTTTGGGCATAACTTAAATACACAATAGGTAGTTATAAATGTTGGAGTTACTTTACAAATGTATGTGACATTATTTTTTAGTTAGGCGTTCCTGAGCTATCTTTTTAGCTCTGCGCACTTGTGGTGTCGGTGGGGATGGGGGTTTTCTAGAAATGGTGATGAGTTCACTATCAGACCCATGAGGTACATTAGAACCATTTTCTTTAAAATCCGCACCCTCACATGCATCGCTAAACTCTTCATCACCTATTGCCAAGTCCAGATTTTGAAGGGCATTTTGTCCTAGTTCACATTTGATTAGGTGGCGCCGATTACGCCTACATCTCGACCCTACTTTATTTTGTACAATATACGATCGAGGTGTATGTGCGTAACCAACTACAGTGGCCCTACCTCGGGTCTTTCCATCAATGTAAATCACATTATCACCTTTCGCTAAATTTGATAACACCTTACAATATCAATGTTTGTCATAAAGCCATTTAGACTTAGTTTGTTTCTCAATCATAGTTCGATATTCTAATGGGTCTACTGGTCGAGGTTCTAAAAGTTTAGGGTGAACTGGCAGTTGACATCGCAGCCTTCGACCTATCAGTAGCTGAGCAGGAGAACTCAAACCATCCCTTGGAGTATTACGATAATTAAGAAGCGCCAAATTAAAATCTCCGTTACATTTTAGCGCTTTAATCAGCAGTGATTTTATTGTCTGTACCGCGCGTTCGCTTTTGCCATTTGCTTGGGGATAATTAGGCGATGACGTCACGTGATCAAATCCCCACTCTTGCGCAAACAGCTTGAATTCGCGACTGCTGTACTGTCGTCCATTGTCACTTATCAACATTTTAGGTATTCCATGTCGCGAAAATAGCTCTTTCATGTTCTCAATAATTATATTAGATGTTATATTATTCACTTTACAAACTTAACGGAATAATAATCAACGATAATCAAGAAATATTTCTTTTTATATTCGAAAATATCTGATCCCACTTTTTCCCACGGTAGATTCGGAATTTTTATAGGCAAAGAAGGTTCTTTGGATGGGGCGTTTGAGAACTCCTGGCAGATTTTACATCTTTTTACATAACATTCAATTTCGTGGGACATATGCGGCCAGAACATGACCTGCCTCGCTCGCCGCTTGCACCGATCTATACCAAGATGACCTCTTATGCTTAACATTTTGTCGCGTAGATTTTTAGGTATCACAACTGAATTGTCCCTGAATATTACACTATCAACTATAAACAACTCATCTTTTACAGACCAATATTCTTTAACATTATTTGGAACCTCGTGTTTATGATTAGGCCACCCAAAGTTCACGTATTCTGTTAGTGTAGCTAAATCCAAGTCTTTTTTAGTTTCTCTCTTTATCAAAGTCAGTTTATCATTTTAAATAGGCATGTTATTTACAACCATTTGTACCTGATAAAGGACATTATTACTCACTTCTTCACTATATAGGTCGGGCAAGGGCGCTCGTGACAACATATCAGGAATAAACATGTATTTGCCTGGTACATAATTAACTAATAAATCGTACCCCTGTATTCTCAGCATCATACGTTGCAAGCGTGCCGGGACGGACATCAACGGCTTTTTAAATATGCTCTGTAATGGCTTATGATCGGAGTCTACGACGATACCACGCTACCCAAATATATATTGGTGGAACCTCTCACATGCGAAAACAATGGCCAAGAGTTCCTTTTCAATTTGAGCGTACCTTTGCTGCGTGTCAGTGAGCGTGCGCGACGCATACTCGACGGGGCGGCCGTCCTGCAGCAGCACGGCGCCGAGCGCGGCGGCGGACGCGTCCACGGCGAGCCGCACCGGCCGCGCCGGGTCGTACAGCGCCAGCACGTCGGCCCCCGTCACGCACTCACATAACTTTTTAAACGTGCCTTGCTCACCTTCATCCCAGCGCCAGTCACTATCTTTTTTCAACAGACTCGTTGAGGGAAGGGCTATTTTTGAATAATTAGGAATAAATTTAGACAGATAGTTAACGGCTCCTAAAAACATCTCTAAATGTTTTCTATCTCTTGGAGTGGGTATTTCTTTAATAGCTTTTATTTTATCATAATCCATATCCGGTCTCATACCGTTTGCATCAAAAACGTGCCCTAAATAAGTTAGTTCTTCTACACAAATCTTGCATTTAGGTATCTTTGTTACATTTTAAGTTTACGTCTCTCGCTCGTTCTAACAACCGCCTAAGTCTCTGATCGTGAATCTCTTTTGTATCGACCCAGACTATTACGTCATCGATGTAGTTTTCAACGCCCTCCAGGTCTTCCAGAAGTTGATGCACTTTGGCATGAAAAACTTCGGAAGCACAATTTATTCCAAATGGGAGTCGTAAAAATTGGTACTGCCCAAAAGGAGTTGTGAACGTACACAAGTCCGCGCTCTCATCGTCCAGCTGTACGGCCCAGAACCCAGAATTAGCGTCCAGAAGCGAAAAGTACTTCACCCCGTGCAGGCGCACGGCCAGCTCCGCTACGGTGGGCAGCTGAAAGTGCGCACGCTGCACCGCGCGGTTCAGTTCCCGCGGGTCCAAACACACTCGAATGCCATCATTCTTTTTTGCAGCTAATACTAACGGATGCACCCATGGAGTAGGGTGACTGACCTTTCTAATTACCCCCATTTGTTCCATATTTTTCAGTTCGATTGCAAGCCTATCGCGTAGTCCATGAGGGACTTTCCTAGAAGCGCATATAACGGGCGGAACCGATTTATCGATTACTATGTGGTATTTACCGGGCAAACAACCTAAGCCCTTAAACAAGTCCGCATAGTTACACATTTCTATTGATCTTAGGCGCTTAACTAGACCTAGATCCTCGCATGATTTCCGTCCCAGCACACTACTGCAATGCATGTTGGCTATAACAAATTTGAGTTCGTAAATATTACCTTTATAACACCACGGCAATATACAAACACCTTTAGTAGGTATAACATCATGAGTATAAGATAATAAAGGAATATTTTTGTTTATTATCATCTCCGCGCTAAATCCTAATTCCAGAAATCTACGGTAAGCTAAAACGTTACAATCAGCTCCAGTATCCAATTTAAATTTTTCAGCTCCATTCTCACACGTTAATACTTGAAACCAGTCCTCAGAGCTATTTTTCTGAGAATTAATGGTCAATACATAAAACGCGTCGCCTTCATCCGATTCACTATACTCATTATTGCACTTACGTTCGACTTCATAAACACGACGAACGTTATTACGAGCTCCACTTTTATTATTAGAGTAAATTGACTTACACATTCGGGTGAAGTGTCCATTATTACCACACGCGTAACAGTAGACTGCTTGCGCCGGGCACTGGTCCGCGGAGCACCGCGCGGAACCACACCCGCCGCAGGGCTGCAGCCACGTCGGCTGGCCGTACGCCCGGCGGCCGCCCGCGCGGCCCGGAACGGCTGCCGCACCGCCTGGGGCAGCAAAGACGCGCCCGCCCGGGCCGCCCCTGCCCCGATTATTCGTTCCAACACTGTCGATGTGTACCACTTTCTTACTTGTACTAGCACCGGAATTACTTATTATTTGTCGCCTGCTTTCCTGTGACACCTCCTCGGCTTGGCAAATTTTAATCACCTTGTCGAGTGTGAGCTCATCGCTTCGCAGTAGCCGGTCCCTGACCGTGGCTAGGTTGACGCCATATACGATTCGATCCCTGATCAAATCTTCTTCTAACGTACCGTAAACACAACTTTTGCTCAAAAGACGCAGTGCCGTTACGTATTGTTGGATCGATTCACCGTCTTCTTGATTACGCGTGAAGAACTTGTATCTCATAAGCGTAATATTCGGTTTTGTTCCAAAATAGCTGTCAAACTTTTTTAACAATACATTGACGTCATCTCGTTCAACTTCTGTCTCAAAAGTAAAAGTTTGATAAATGTCAAAGCCATCAGAGCCTATCAGGTTGACAAACAAACTGGCTTGAACACTAGAAGGCTCCGTATGTACTCCTGAAGCCTTCATAAATAGAGTGAATTGTTGTCTCCATTTCCTCCATGCCTCGGCTCGGCCCGCAGGCCCACCGGCGCCGTCCATGTTAAATTCTGCAGGAGGCCGCGCGTGTTCCATTGCAAATTATGATTCTCACGCAATTAATAGCACTCAAAACTCGCTCAAAACACCACTTCAGATGTCTTTTTGTAATAAAATCAATTTCACACCTAAATAGGTACACGTTAATTACGCGAAATTATTTAAAACCGCTGTCACCATGTTGTGATTACAATGAAACGACTCGCGTGCAGGACAACAACTAACTTTATTTATAGTAAACTCCAACTACCCCCAAGTACAATAATTACCTTAATTAATAACTATCACAACAATCGGGTTAAAATATAACCAATGACTAATTTAAGCATAGCAGGTATTAATGGTAGGTATAAAGCATTTACTGGCTAGCTACCGCACTCAAGCTAAAATTGTCGCCAAGCACCTGTCGTGTTCTTATCGTGTTCTGGCATCTGCAATTGAGATCCAATTTTATTAGGTTTAGCATAACCATCACCAAATTTGGAGAGCAAATCTAAACGAACATCAAAACAGCTCGGTGTTCCGTGTTCTCAACAAAGTCAAGCGGTACTTCACGCCGAATCAGCGACTCACGCTGTATAAGCACAAGTTCAGCCGCATATGGAGTACTGCTCACATCTTTGGAGCGGGGAACCGAAGTTCCAGCTGCAACCACTTGACTCCTTGCAGAAACGATAAGGTGTTCCCCTTGTGCTACAATTTGACCATCTTTAAGTGAAGGTGAAGAGGTTCCTCTCCGAGAAGGAACGCGCTGACAATCCTTCTGGTATTGCAGAATGCAGACGTTCATAGCCAGCAATAACCACTTAATAGATGGGCCGCTTGTTTGTCAAATATATCTTTAAAAAAACCTTTTCGTACTATTATCTATTCTGTGACTTAAGATCAAGTGAGACCTATAATTAGTGTGGTCCAGGGTCAATCTGTCAACAGTTTAACCTAAATAAGTTTTTTGTGGAACAAAATATTTTTCCAAACAAGCTTTTATAAAATACGTAATTGGTAGTGTAATCTTGTGGCCTCCTCCTGGTTCCATCATCAGGAGCCTGGACATCATCTAGGATCAGAGTACTTGTAAAGAGTAAGACATTTATCGAACAAGCTCAAACTTGATCGGGTTACGTCGTTTCGTTACAGAGTTCCTGTGGCCGCCATCCGGCTCCATCATCAGACCAGCTCTGAAGCATCATTACTTGAACAGGTAGCTCATTATCATTCGATTTACATAATTATGTAAGTATGTAAAATTTCGGTTCAATCGAACACCAAGAAGTGTGTCATATTTAGCTTGCAGGATTTTACACATACTGACAAGTTAAATAAAAGCTTGTAAAAAAGATAGCTTTTGGGATAGCTCGGTCTTGTTTCTCAATACGCACAATAAAATGCGAGTGAAACCGCGCGCGGGACACAACTAGAACATAATAATACTTGAACTAATGAGCTACCTATTAACAAGCTTATAGATAATTGGTTAAAGTTCACGCGCCGTCATCAATGATGGATGATCTTCCGTCAAGGCAACAAAAAACATACTACCTATTACCTATCTATAGTCTATAGTAAGTATACAAGCGGTTATTCTTCCAGGCAACCAAACAGAATTTAATCAATGAAAATAAAATATCAATAAACCCAACTTTATAATTAAAATATTTTTTAATTTCGCCTAGAGACAACATTAAAACAAAAGTCACCGCCTATACCAAATTACCCATAAAATATGGCCCTCAGACCATTAGTCATGTCCATATTATTTTTTCTCCTAGACTTGTCAACTTTTTTTATGGACACGTGCGACGTTGTAAAAAGTGTCCCATTAAACATGGTACACCTTTCGATCCTAATGGGCTAATTGATTATAAATTACATAGTTTTTTTTTTTTGAGAAAGCTTACTATTTTTGGTGTAAGTAGTTGTTATGGAGGATTATTATAATTTAATTATTGATGTTTGTGGTATTTTTATTGTTTATTTGGTTTGGATTTTACATTACAGTTTCATTTGTTGTGATAGTGGTTGTATTAAACGACGAGCCGAATGTAGCCACAAGTCAAAATTATGCAAAAATAAGCAAAATAAAGAGTGTATGTGAAGTGTTAAAAGAACTGTACCTACTCAAATCAATTCATAGAAGAGATGCCGTAGGAACATTTCGTTTCAGAATTTGTATCACGACTATTGCGTTCGCTCACTCGATCACTCTTGATTAAGTATTACGGAATTATACGAGGATGTTTTTGCATTGGGTTTACTCGGCATACCTCATTATATAGGAATCTGAAACAAATCAATTTGAGAAGTTGCCATAGTAAAAAGCGCGCCATCTCGTCAATGATCATCTGTCAACGAACTGTCACCTGTCAAATGGGATATTTTAATTCGAATTTTTAGTCCTTGCAAGTATGGTAGGAGACGCTCACTGATAGTGGTCTGATAGAAAGCGTCTAGCGATGTTATTTGAAAAAATGTGGTCTAACTACTCTAACTAAGAGTTAGACCATAAATCAATTGGAATCGTTTTGGAATAATAACCCTTAATACCTGTAATAATAAAAAGGATTTAGACCATTTTTGGTTCAGCGACCAAATTAATTGCATAATTTCACGAGCGAAATGTTTCCCTCCATGTAACCTGCCAAATCTATTTATTGGGTTCGCCCACGTTTTTCTTGAAAGAAATTCGATTTCGAGTGCACGATGGACTATCTATTGACAGTTAGCAATCGCGCCAGGTTATTTATTGTAATCCACCGCCCTAGTTTTCTTAACTTTATGATATCTATCCTTGGCAATTTCGGGTAAGAATATGGGTCACGCTTACCAAGTTTAAGTACTAGAGCATGATTCGGTAACGAGACGAGCGGGTCGCTTGCCTGATGATAAGCGTAACGCCAGCCATATATAGATACGGGCAGCCAATTGAACTGGCACACAGAGCTATGACACACAAAGACCTACTCGGCACTGCAGTGCGCTCGTTATCCTGAGACATTAGAGGTGTTAAGTCATAAAAGCCCAGTAATTTCACTGACTGCTTTGCTCATCAAACTGAAACACAATAATGCTTGTACTGCACTGGGACTGCACGAGTAAAGCGGTGGTACCCACTCAGACGGCCACTCGCAGAAGAATTAGTTCTACTACCTAGTAAACAACTTCACCACAAGTTTTGTCCGCTTCTCGCTACCAGTACGCCTGCGCCTCATCCAATCTCAGATTATGCTGGTATCCTGTTAAGGAGCGTTTAGGATATTTATTTTATTGCTGCGTCCATGATTGAAATAATTATAATTAATTAGAATTGCACCTGTGCGGATGCGCTCGAATTCTCGGAGCATACGCTTTCTTGTGCGAGTGCTTATGTAATTTTATGTTAAGAATTAAAATTGTTATTATATTCATTAAAGTTAGATATATTTTGTTGCTTGTCAAGAATGCCATTCCCTACACGTGTAAAATGTAGTTACCAAAGAGTGTTGTGTATATAATATTATTACTGTATTATTATTATTGTACTTATATTATTAAAAGTTTATTTTATTGGGCCCGACTAGTTGGCTATAACCTCTTAGCTAGCACGAACTCCTATAAACATGATCTTTTTTTACTCTTATTTTTTCCTGGTGAGTTAGCGTATGACGATGCACTCATGATCATTACACATTTTTTTTACTAAAATTTGACTACCATGATTACCTAACTCCTTCATAAAACATTCGATCTTCTTAAAAAAAAGCCGTCATGGAGTGCGCGGAGCGCGTGTCCCGGAGCGGCTGCGCTTGCGCGTCATTATCATTACGTAAATAAACGCCGCGTACGCGCCGCGCCGCGAGCGATCATTGTCCGTCAGAACCTGTATACTGGTTTTCAATTGTTATAGATATCAGTTTAAGGTTTTTAAATAATTGAATGTGATTATGTTTGGTGGTTGCGTCATTATCGTCATCAGCCCATTACGATCTTAGTGCAGCCGCACATTGGGTCACGACCGAGTCGACCGAGTCACGAGCTGAGGCGATGGCTGTATTTGTGGTTCGCTTCCCGCGCACACTACACCACAAACGCAGGCTTCTCGCCGCCAGCACAAAACAGAGAGAGAACAGAAGAGCCACTTGGGTGTGTGAGGACGGCCTAAGCGACTGAGTGGCCCTTCTGTTCTCTCTATTTTGTAGCTACCAATGGCTCCGACTGGAAGGCGTCCACAAAGCCAGTGGTGAGTGCCGCGTCTTGTGGCTGCGTCTAGTGGCCGCGTTCGGTGGCCCAATGTGCGAAAGCACTTGCTGCTGGGATATAGGCCTTCTCTCAGAGAAATTATGGGCTATAAACAACCACGCGGGCCCAATGTGGCTTGGTGGGTATCATATGTCCTCGCATTTTGTAGTTCGAGTCACGCGGAGTGACACAGGCCTCCACATATAATGAAAGTACCTATGGGCCATATAAGCGCGGGCCCAATGCGACTTGGTGCATGTTACAAGTTCTCGAATAGGCTGGGCCAATCATGCGAGTTTTCTTACCGTGTTTTCTTTCACTGTTGTTGGAGCGAGTGTGGTAATCTTTAAACATTTGATATAAGTTGTTGGTGTGAGACCGAGCTGGGATTCGAATTCAGCTGCGTCAGATTGAAAGTCACAAAGTGGAAAGTACTTTTACTGAGTTTATCTAGGCCTTACTGGCGTTGCAGAGTCGACGCCACATGGTGGTGCAATGCCACCCAGAGTCAATGCCACGTTAGAGTCTAGAGCGACATTTTTATGCCGTCAATCAATAGGTTTAAGCTGTCAATCAAATAAGTGGAAATCTAACGGTAGAAACGTCAAAAATCAGAATCAAAGTTGGACAGAACGCTAAAATGCCCCATACAAATTGGGCAGATGAAGTGACGCCACATGTTCTATTAACGGTATAACCACAATAATTACGTTTTATTTCTTGCAACTTCCCTATTAATTGAGTTACGGTAGTGAGTCACTAGTGACTCTATCAAGATGTCCTCTCTTTTACAAAAACCCATATAGCATCACTAAACCGCTGATCACGGAAACAGGTCGACATTGTATGGTACCGAACAGGTTCCTAAGCATTTACGAGTCTGAAATGAGTCGAATTATAAAATTGGACTCCACGATTACAGCCCGAATTGCCAGTAACAATATTTATTGTTTTATTGGTGGCAGCACCGGCGTTCAATTACTTTTGTTCCTCATTTGCTAATGAACGGACGTGGATGTGGAATCAGTGAGTTTTTGGAAAATAAACAGCAAATAGGTAACCTTCATTTGCTTCTTATTTTCTTTACTTTATGCTGTGTGGGTTATCTTATAGATGGGTATGGTTGCGCAATTTTTATAATATGTAAATTAATTTTCTGTATTTTCCGTCCGGTTTCGTTTTTCATGGGATCACCATTGATTGTTATAGATATACGAGTATTAAAACCAAATGTAAGGGCTCATATAAATAGACAGTGTTAAACGGTTGAATAATCAAACTATGTTATGTCTCTTTCGATTCAGTTTAAAACTGTAAAGGAACAACAAAGACAAAACATAGTTTAACTAAACCAGCGTTTAACTGAGTCAGAGTTTTTAGATTAATAAGGGCCAAGACCTCTATTGATTGGCCGCTTCTAAATTGTTTTTTTTTCTCGCTGAAGTAAAATTTGGGAAAATAAGACAAAAGACTGCCGCCTAAAGTTTTTATGAATAAGAATGGAAACCCCTTATCTGTTAGCATGATAATTGATAGTAAGGCATTATCTGCGATCGCCTGACTCCTCAAAGTTAATTACTTCGCTAAACACCTTTTGCAACACGCTTTTCTGTTTTTCAATTGACAGCTCGTACGCGTGCCTTTCGACCAGCGGCCCCAGTACAGAAGACGGTTCGACAAATTTGCCGAATCGAAAAAACTGATAAATTTATCAAATGTTGCGAGTACCGAAGTCTGATCGTAAAGTATTGCAGTAGCTCTATATTCTCTTTGGATTCGACCTAGCTATTCGATAACTTTGGTCGATTGTTTCGAGGCTCGATAAATTATATAAAAAATCGATAAAACTCACGGTATCGATTTGAACTGTCAATTTTTTCGATCGTAAAGATCCGTACTTGCGCTGCAGGTGAGATAGTCCTCTTCTTCGTCTTCTTGATCTCGTTTGAGTGCCACCTAGAGTCTAGTATCGGAATCTTTACTATATAGTCGTCACCTATTCAAGGAGTGACTGCAGCGAACTCTGCTTATATTTGCCGATCGGTTAAGAACTATGATAGTAGACAAAAGAGGTGACTGGTGATGTAAGGCTAGTCTATCGAGGATAAAAAAGGACCGCTTTTTTTCCAAATCCATTTCATACCTTCCGTGGTTGACCGCATCCCATTTCATTCAACTACCTGTCCGTCAATTCCTTATCTGTGATATCTCAATCGTTAAGAACGGCCGCCCGGTGTCCGAACCACACATTATCGGAATCGGTGCATCACTAGGACCCAAGGGTGTGGTGGACTGTGGAAGTCTTTTGCAGTAGTTGAGCTTGGAGCAAATGTGTGACTCGCAAACGTATCTGTTTGACACTCACAAAAGAGAAGTTTATTAAGCCAATCCTTTCCAAATCTCATCAATATCTATCTATTTTCAAATGAAAAGGGGTTCTCTTCATGCATGTCAATAAATACTAGATACTAGTAACTAGCTATCCCAATATGGAACCGTCTTGAGGGGAACCTCAAGACGGTTCCATATTAATTTAAAGTTAATTTAAAGCACGTAAATTTAAAGACACTAGAGTTAAATACGAGTACAATACAAGAGCAGGGGAACAAAGAAAAAAATACAGATGAAGAAAAGCAGGAAAACTGCAAGAAAATTTTAAATATCAAGTAAATGTTAAATATTTAATTTTTCTCATTGCTTTTTTCCTTTCGTATAGTTCAACACACAAAGATCAAAAAATAAGCTACAATGCCACGTCTAATTGTTCCCTGAACACGGCTTTCTCCAACTTTAATATCCATCAAATCCAATTTATCTCTCAGATTCACTAGAGGTAAGGTACTGTGTATACTACCACCCGAGCCCCCATGGTGCATGGGTGCAAATGCGTCGCCACCTGCCTGCGCACGAGTTGACAAAACCACTGTAATTTGTTGTAATTTGCCGTGTGTACAGCGGTAATACGACGATGTACTTCATTTATCAGTATAATTGACCGATCGAGTTAAAGGCGGCTTTAGTGTGGTGCGGAATACAAGCCACGTGAAATTTTGTATTCTTTTGTATTTTGTTTCATTTCTTGATGTATATTATAAGCATCGTATATTACATTTCATCTATTACATATTACAATTATGGTTTTTTTCCGCGTTTGACAACTATCTCGCCTGATATGGATACGCTGAACCTAGATTAGCACTGGCTCTCATCTGCAGCTGCCGGAATATAAGTGCTTGGCGACAGATTTCAAGTTACAATACATGTATCGCGACTTGGGTGGGATTAACCTAAAGAGGTAAACGACCTGCTCGTCTAGTTACTCAATATTTAATAAAAAAATAGGATTCACAAATTTTCCAAAATAGCTCACCCCTTTTCAAGTCGTTTCAATATTGAGACACTGTAAGAGCAGTAATTTGTACGAGATATTAACTTAGTTACTTAGTAATATAATTATATTACTCAGCGTACAAATAAATTGCGACAGTAATTACTTAATTGTAGTGATTGGATTAATATGTGTGATTCGAAAGGTGTTTTTCACTTGATAGAGATGATTCAGTTTATGGCGATAAGTGGACTTTTAAAAAGTTGTAGATATTTGTTTGCTTTGAAACTATGGACCCTTGGTACAAAATATTAATTTCAACCTCATAGTTCAAGTTATTTCTTAGATAAGTGCCTTTACAAACTGACAGATGGACAGCAAAGTAATTTTTTTTATACTATTGGGTAACGAGACGAGCGGGTCGTTTGCCTTATGGTAAGCATAACGCCAGTCTATAACATTGCAGTGCTGCTCAGAACTTTAAAACACAAAGGCTTGCGCGGCACTGGATTGTGCTCCTTACCTTTAGACATGAAGTATTAAATCTCATAAGTCCACGACTACTTTGCTTATCAAACCGGAACACAGTAATGCTTGCAAATTTTTTATTTTTATGTTATTTGGTAACGAGACGAGCTGGTCGATTGCCTGATGGTAAGCATAACGCCGGCCCATAACAATTGCAGTGCCACCCAGAACTTTGTAACACAAAGGCCTGCGCGGCACTGCAGTGCGCTCGTTACCCTGAGACATTAGATATTAAGTCTCATAGGTAAGCCCAGTAATTTCACATCACTCCTTGGCGGCAGACTGTACCAGCAAAGTAACTGTAACCACCAAGACGGATACTCGTAGATATAGTCCTACCACCTGGTAAATTTAAAGGCGATAGAAAAGAATAAGTGCTATCGATCGCCTCGCTGGTAAACTGTCGCAAATCACTTGTGTTAAAGTGATATTACGGTCTAAAAACTACAACATTTTCATTAAACTTTTTTTAATATCCTTTTCCTTTGTTATAGTTTGAAAGTTATACACTATCAGTGACATACGATTACACCAAAATTTCTTCCAAATCACACTAGATAAGGGCGTGCACACGCACAGAGGCGGAAAATCCATAAATATTCACACGCCCGCCCGCCCTGCCAGCCACGTGCGTAGGCGAGGTCGCGACGTGTTAGAGGATGATAGGATTGTACATATTTTGTACAAACAGAGGGAATGGAATTTGCGTGATTAAAATTGCTTTAAAAAAGCTACGAACCGACTTCAGTGACAAAGTACTTAACCGATTTTGATGAAATTTATATGGGATCAATCTTAAAGTATGTACTTTTAAATAAAAAAAGAATTTTCCAAATCGGTTTATAAATGACAGAGATCTGAGGTAACAAACATAAAAAAAATACCCACCGAATTGATATAACCTCCTTTTTTGGAAGTCGGTTAAAAATAAAGTCTTATTACAAAGTATATTGACAAACATCGTGATGCAACTTTAGCTGGGACATTTTGTAGTGCTCGCTTGACTAGCTACCAGCCTGAGGGTGGAAATCTGTCACCAAGCTCCTATCAGTGTGTTTCGGCAGCTGCATTTGAGAGCCAGTTCTAAACTAGGTGTAGCATAACGTACCATCTTCTTCGACAAAATCGTCGCTTAATATGAGACGAGATAGTTGCAAAAAGTGTTGCCCCTGCAAAAAGTTTTGTTATCGTTAACGGAAAAGTATAACTGAATTTACGCGATCAAAATTATATGATCACAACAGTGAGGTTGCAAGCTAAATGTCATGTTATCATTTTAACAGATATATTTAAATTAGGCCTTTTTATAATAAAAATATACTCCCGTCTATTTATTGAGGCCATTCCAATGAGCCCAAACACGATACTTCTGCTATTTATATATCTTTAACTGGATTCACTTACGTAGTACGATGGTACAGCCGAGCTTCGCGAAGCTCGGCGATCAATGGCGATTGTCCGACCGGGCCACGCGCCACGCGCTGCAGCAACCAGTAACTGGCAAGTATGGGTCATACTCGTCAATGGGTAACGCTTGTAGTGGCTTTAACGTTTATTTATTTAGTTTTCAGACCATAGTTCCCGTCGTTATGTTTTTTTTAACCTAATCTTATAAGAGTATGGACCACGTGTCCGTAGAGTGTAATGCACTATAGTAAAAAAAATAGCATTAGAATTTACGAGACATATTAGTTAAATTAGGCTTGACATGACTCAATCAAGTTACATCAAAATAGCAAGGTGAACAGCAAACAACAGACCAGGCTATGAAATTATGTCGTTCGCAGTCAGGCGCCGCGCCTCGAGACAAGTTATATTAAGGTTCTGAACCATAACCATCGTAAAAATTGATCGAGTCGGTAAATTTGACGAATTTTTGATTTGCAGTACCTAGTTGATAAAGACTTGGTGATGGAAAATTTTGAAATGTAATTTTATACGCATAATGAATGTGGAAACAAATCGCTTCGTGATGGTCCCCATGTAGGTACCGATGCCGATGGCGATATGCCGTTTGCTTTGGCTCTGTCCCTAATGACCTCTTCTTAGTTTATGTTCGCCTGGTACCTGCGTATTATGGATACTTATTAACTACGTATTATACGTATTATTTAATTTATGTATTTCTTATTTTATTTCGTTTTACTTATTTGACATGTTATTAATTATTGAGCATTTAAATGTATGAGATTCCTCCAATTATTATTATATTGGTTAATTGATTCATTTATTGTTATTATATTTTAATTAGTACTAGAAATGTTACTATCATTATTATTACAATGTTATGGGTTATATTCATTATGTCATGTCATATTCAATGATATTCTATTCCATAAAATGCTTGTCTTTGACCTGTTAAATTTTTGTTACCTATGTAATAACAATTACTGAAACTCAGTGTAAGCCAATTTAATAAAACTGTAGGTATGCATTAACGCATATAATCAATTGGTGATCAAACGCTAGCCGACTAAAAATATTACTTTACCGTCATATACGTAGAAGAAGCCATTAGTTATGGTCCCACCATGCCACGACATTCAGACATGAATGAAATTCTTGCGTATTTTTTTGACCCCAATCGGAAATTCCATGCCCTTACGCGCTATAGAAGTAAAGTCTACCGATCAACCAACTACACCACCCGGCATCAATATTAAGTCACTAGTGATCATTACTGACAATGCCGTGAACACTGGAACAGCTCGCCTCATCAAACGCCAACGAGTTGCGAAATCACGAGCAACAATCTCAAGACGTCAATCTAAGCAAAAACTTGCCGCAAACCGGTCCTGTCACTTTTGGAATATTTATAAGAATATAACGAATTTCTACATCGGAACATTATACGGTGCGCAGCCCTGGGCTTCGCTCATTTATAATTTGAAAGAAAAAGTGGTCAAAAATCTGACATAATCGATTTTACGTCGATCGTTTGATTGCAGCGTCATTATACACCATTTTCATAACTAGATGTGATTTGTATGACGCGCCGTACGCGATGTTTGCTTTCGCGATGAATTTGAATTTAGTAATTTATTGAGATCCAATTTGTGATAAGTTTAAAACGGCTGGACGTGAGATGAAAGTGAACTGTTAATTTGTCTACATCGTCCCAGATACGAGCTGCATATAAAGCTCTAAAAACAAGACGCTCTCGTTTTTGTTTGTTGAAAAAGAAGCAAAAAGAAGTTGAACTCTTACTTTCAATCTAAAGGCTAATGTCTTATTTGTATGTAGTAATATATTACTTACTAAAAATTCAAAAGTGTGGATGTTTGTTTGTTACTCGATTAGACCGGAACTACTCAATGGATTTAGTTGAATGTTTATAGAGATGAGAGTAAATGTTTTTCATCATAATATATTTAGATGGCTAGAGACCCAGAAAAATTTAGATTAAAAAATACACACCTAATATCTAAATTATTTCACCTGATGTTTTTAGATTAACGCTGTCTAAAGTACTATCATCCGGAAAAATACTTGCTTTCTTGGCTATTGCTCGCAGTTTATCCCTAATAAGGGATATATATGGATAGGGAAGCGGAACATGCGGTTCACTAGTTTAGAGTAAACAAAAGATAGTTTTGAACGCACTCGCCCATTAATAAATAGATAGATAACCTATTGGCTGTGTGCGAAAGGTGAGTGTCTTATCATATAAACTAAATACACAGAATTGTGACCGTCGACAATAACGCAGTTTTAAGTGGCGTCAGAGTTATCAGAGTTGCATTGACCAGCAACAGGACATCAGGAAATCGTAAAGACAGAAGCGGCAACAAACATTTAAGACAAAATTATTCTAAAGAAGCAATTAGCGCGCGTAAATATCGATTACGCTGGCCACACTGTGTGATTAGTTAATATTTTTTTCATGTTGGCAACACTTGACGCCGCGGGCGGCACACTGCGCACGCGACTCGCGCGCGCCCAATTACTAGCATGCGATTGGTCCAGGCTGCCAGGACATAAATCCAAAAATGGAACTTATTAATCTATATACCTTCAGTGAATAAAAGGAACTGTTACCGCACCACATTGTGCTGGAATTCAGGTAAGAAAATAAGATGGGCTTAACTTAGGTGAATGCCTCATTCCCATTGATTAGGAAAAGTATATCGATGCTCATTCCATATTTACTCGTAGCTGCTTAAGTGTAGGTGGCTTTTCCATCACCAGGTTCAAACTACCGGCGTTCTACGTAATTTTGTCTTTTGGCCTCATGGTCTTATTGTTCAGGTGAAATAATATCAAGGCTCAACCCTGCAGCGATGTACGAAAAATAGCATCTTTTTAAAAACCAGCTACAATCATTTTAGAATGCACCTCAGAAAAAAATAATGGACTTATCAATCCAATTTTCACACCTTGCTTGGTTAACATAATCGAATAGCAATTTGCTTAGCTTCCAATTTTACCCAAAAAAGGTGTTAAATTATTAATAACACGCCATTGTCTATGAATCACGCAAATCTATCGAAAACAAAAAAGGTTTTCGACGAGAGATTCATCTTGCTGGTGAACAAAACACTATGAGCGAGTGTGAACATTCAGCACTAGGATTCCCTTTGTCACATGCACAGGACATAAACATCTAATACTCTAGAAAGTGGCCAAGGGCTAACCTATTAAAAGTTAAAAAAATGTGTGGTTGGATTAATATGCAGGATCCTTGAGTAAGATTATTTCATCCCCGCTCTGCAGGGTTTTGATTTTGAACGGTGAGCAGTAGTATAGTAATATATATAATTATAATGGAAACAGATATTTTTGCAACGATAAATAGGACGTATTGTTTTAAACAGCGCCTTAACACTTAACATTTAAACTAAGATAAATACCTACCTCAAATGAGCACCGTGCACCAGCGTTTCCGGGCGTCCAGAAAACCGCAAAAAATCGGCCACCATCCAGATAAATACACGAAATTAGGGCTCTCGCGTGACGCCACGAAGACGATCCAGTTTCCACACATGCTGTCCTAAACCCTGCCGGTCACTGTCGGCCGTTTATTTAGAACGTGACCAAGAGCTGGTGTACTGTGGGATAAGTTGTGCTAAATTATCAAGCATTGTTTAGTCTTGATATAGGTAACCTTTTGACTGATACAGGGACTGTGACATCGACTAAGCATGCGTGGTGTATAATATACCCGTGGAGCCCATATTCTCAGGAAGTGATCATATTCCATAAGATAAGTCCATATTCTCAAGATGGAGCTGGAGGTCCATATTCCGTAAGAGCCGAGGAAATATCCAGGGAAGGGGCAGCAGCATTCTTCACGGTCATCATCATAATTTACTGATGCAATCACCAAGACGCATATTGGCAAAATCCCCCTTCATAATGGAGGTCGGTGTTCAACGGTGGACGTTTTCCGGCTGATGATGATGATGATGATGATGATGATGATGATGAAAAAACATTTTAAAAGAGCCTGCTCTAAAGTATGGTTACCATCATAAACAGTCCAAATTGCTCCTATGCTCGCTGTCGGCACGCTCCCACCGCAGCACGCTCCCACCGCAGTACGGTCCGGACCGCACCCGTGACGTCCGCGGCTCAGGGAACACTGGCTGAACATTTACCGTAATGATGTTACATTTACAAACTTTTCGTTTTTTATATCTAGATGACCAGCAGCGCTAAGATGCGCGTCACAAAAAATTTTGTCCGCTGTTTTGTCTCGCTCTTTCTCGTGCGAATATTAGACAAATGCATGAAATTAGCGTCGACAAAAATTTGTCACCTAGCCCCCTAGCCCTGCTCGGGTATGTTCAGGGTTTGATTGTGTAGTAAAATAAAAAATGAGCAGATCCGCTAGAGAACAAAAGTCACCGACTTATCTCTCAAAATTAGCTCTTTGAAATGGCAATGGGCATGCCATATCGCTCGTAGAATGGACAAACAATGGAGAGTTAAGGTTTTCGAGTGGCGACTACGACCCGGAAGACTAGTGTAGGCCGGGCCTTACTAGGTGGAGCGACGACCTTGTCAAAACCGCGCACCATTGGATTCAAGAGGCGAGTAGTAGCGATGATGATAGATGATCCGGCAAACGCCTGATCATATTGTAGTGTGATCAAGATGATGAGCATGCTAACATCAGCTTTTTGTTTGACAGCATGTACACAAGTATATCCATAAATTTAGCGGCGTCTAATTTGTCAAGGATCGAAGGATTGACAGCTCTAAAACTATATTTAGACCGGTTAAACATCATGGATCTCTTTCTCATGTTATTTATTGGAAAGAGACCGAAACTAAAATAAGTCGATGTAACGTAAAAGTTACATAAAAAACACGACTGCCAGCCAGTGTCACTCGGGATGATGTAAGGATTCTAACGATACCCTATACATCTAAATCTGTTCAGGCTTTCAAGTTATGGTGGAACGCAAAACTCACATACATACATACATATATGAGCACTGAACACAATACCTACACTCCTTTTTTGTGCAGTCGTGTACACGCTTAAGCTTGTGACACCTGAATCGAAGTACACCAACCAGTCGTAATAATTATAGAAATTGAAACAATCTAAAAACGTATCAGAATAAACAACGAACAGTCTCTATAAACAACAAACCGTTGCTCGCTCACACACTGCAAAAAAAGTTGCACTCATTCACCTCTATACGCACCCTCGATATGATATACAATGTATCATACCTACCGTGCATTTAAACACGTATTTTAAAGTATTACTAACCTAATTAACAGATACCAGGCGCCTCAAATGCCTTTAATAAGCATTCCACTATTGCACTATTTCTTGATATTTACTTTAGTACGTATCACAAACGGCAAAGAATTCTCTATTTTTTTTCTTAAACTCAAGAACCAGTAATTCAATGTCAATGTTATCTTTATTCTGTACTAATATTTTCATAAAGTCAAGTTTGTTGTATGTTTGTTAATGCTACTCTCTATAACCACTAGCTCGATCCTATACATTCTATCGTATCACATTACATTACATTAAACATTGATTATTCCCAAGGATTCAGTGTCAGTGATTATCCCTGAGTGTTATAGGCTACACATTTTACCCCGATTCTACGTAAATCAGCAAGCTCGCTGCATTGAACGAGAGCAGAACGTTGAGGGTATTTCCACAAAAAATTAAACACACGTTAATTAATGTTAATTACCTGTGTTAATCACTGTTTAACGCCTAAACGTGCCTTCGTCGCACGATTAAATATGAGCAACCATACATCCTGATTTAAGTAGTGTCTAACCATTGTCTAACACAATTCTGTTGTGACATTTCTAATCAATTTTGGCGTTTGTCTTTAGACGCTGTCTAGCTATACAGGCGACTAAAAATGTTTTTTTTGTGGTAACACTATGAGCGTTTTAGTGATGGTAATCGCAGGCACTAGTTAAATGAAGGCTAGGCATTCCATGCGTAGTCACACGTTATTAACTGTCCCTTATAAGTCGACGGGTATAAATGAATTTACCGCTTATTAAAGCACTTCAAATTTCACAATCGAAACGATAAACGTATCGTCGTTATGGGAGGCGCTTTACATTTTACGATTGAGTTTGTAAGCTATTAAGTTCATGGTGACAAAAATCGGAAATCGCCTTTTCATTTAGCGTTATATTATTTACTGAGAATTTCCAGAAACAACTACAATTTAAAAAAATATATAAACTTGCTTTGCAAATTTTTCTTTCAAACTGGTGTACCTATAATGCGTCAGTACACCAGTTTGAAATGTTGTAGGTACTTATTGCATTTAGGCAAAACGCGATTTAGGCTGATGAATATGTAGGTCTGATAAAGATTAGCTTTACAACGAAGTAAGTCCGTCTACGCATTAGGTACAACAGTTTGCGAAAGGCAAATTTTCCGTTCATAGTTATCCATCAGAACACTCAAGAGTACCACAAAAAGTACATCATCTCGGTTAGCGCAGATCGTCATTTATAAGTCTCCCGAGGACTTGACACCACGTTCCCTTCTCAATCGAACAACGTTCGAGTTTTTGTAGTTGCGCTCACAATCGGCATCCCCGCAACAAAAACGACCGAATCAAAATTCCCCGATACTGCATCTTTTATTTATGCGAACCGTTTCGACTAACAGGCGTAATTTTTTCCGGTAAACAATCAGTTTTGCCAGAAAAATGCGAGACGGGAAGAAGACATAAAAAGGTCGAGCGTATTGTTGGCTGAATTTTTTGGGTTACTCTCGATTCTCGAAGTCATAAATATCGCGTTATGATTGGCGAGCGGCTCCCGGTGGAATGACCGTCGCGCTCGCTTTGTAGGTAGAATGGTATTTTACTTACATGGTGTTTTTAGAAAAAGTAAGCGATTGTCTTTTGTTTCGCCATAAACATCGACGCCGCTATGGGAAAGGACGGCGGCGGCGGTGTAAAAAGTCAGCATCGAGACTACGCAGGAATTTTGGAAGACGGGCGATATTGGGTCGAAGGCATTTCGTGATCGGCTTGTTGATTTTGTTGACAAGAAATAGGCAGCAGGTATGTTGGGAAGCTTATTCCTTTCCAAACTTAGGTCGCCTAGCAAATAGCCTTTAAATTATTTGAAACAAAAATATGTTGCTTAGGGATGCATTATCAATTACGATTATTAATCCTAAGGAACTCAGATAATTGTAAATTGAGTCAGTAGATCTCTGTAAGATGCATTGTGGAAGAAATTTCAGTCATTATCATCATGAATCAAAACACATAGCTCAGTTGTTAGAGTAATGGACCAGTCCATTGTACTGGTCGTAGATTGATGTCTCGTTTCAGGCCTTTGAGGAACTCCAATCACTATTTCAGGCACATTTTCTTTCAATTCAAGATCTTCTTTGGTATTCTTAGTTTTTTTGGTAGTTTTAGTTCTTAGCATGTGTAGAGAAGCAAATCTTTGCGCTTTGTATTTGCAAGCGATTTGTGTTTCAAAATTATACCTAAGTAAAGTTTATAGAGTTTTTTTTTAGTTCAGATAGACGACGATTTAGTCAAAGGTGGTAATTAATTATGGTTTAAGATCTTTATTTAAAGACGCTAAATGTAGAAAAGAAACTGACACTCAAGAGGCTGACGGAACAACTCAATTGGTTCTTGGACTTTTTGACAACAGATTTTGATTACTATACCTACAGAAGAGCGAGTGTGGCCGATCGGAAACTTGTGCGTCTTTCAATCCGATGCACCATATTTCGAATTCCGGTTCGGCCCTGCACCAATTACTTATATCACAGAATAGATATTATATAAATAGTTAGTATTATATAAGTATAGTATTATACAAGTCTTATATCAAGTAATGTGCGGATTTATCACACTCGCAGTGAAAACGACGAAGGAAAACATTGTGAGGAAACCCGCATGTTCAAGGACAACAAAACTCGAGGGAGGACATGTTACATCCACCAAGCCGTACTGGGCCCGCGTGGTGGATTATGGTTCATACTCTTTCTCTAAGAGAAGACCTTTATCCCAGCAATGAGAGCGTAAAAGGCTGATGACATGAGATACTAACCCGTCATTGGCTGACGATGATCTAAATATTCAACATAGTTACCTACTCCAGGCAAGCGCTAGAAAATGTTGTTCCCTAGACCGAAAGGTTAAGTTTTATGATTCGAATCATCTACCTACAGACCGGCAACCGTCGCTACTACCACTCAGCCATCATCCATCTTTCTTTAAACATTAATATTTGTTAAACAGGCTCGTGGCACAATTTAAACCACCCACCAGAAACAACTCATCAGAAAGCCAATCAAAATATAGCATTACATTCTACACCGTAACTTCAAACAGCAACCAGTGCGCACAAGAACACCGTGGAATATTGTCGTATGCCCTAATGACGGGATTTTCAAGCTTTAATTGCGCTCAAACCGTCCAACAACCTTACCTTTAAAACAGCACAACCCTTATCTCATAGCTATAAAGCTCAAATTGACAATATTGATCAGTAAAGTTATAGTGGTAAACCAACTTTAGCAGCATCCGTTGCAATGAAAAATGTATGAACTCTCATTTTAAAATCTGGTAAAAAGTGCGTATTGAAGTTGATTTTGATCTGTGCTCGTGAAGGGTATCATAACAGATGAGGTAGTAGCCATAAAGGTGGTGCAGATAGAATTCTTCGCTTATTAATTTTTTGTCAGGTAATGTTGATACTGTAAAGAAATGATAACTGGATTTTCTCATTATACAATATAGTACCTCCGACTATAATTTTAATCGGCATGGACTATTGCTACATAGGTAACATTTTTTGAAGGAGTGAGTGAAACGAATGGAGGCTTTGCAACAACTATTGTGCTTTCGTTTGTCCGGATGTTGGTACTTGCGTACAGTTCGTATTTTTCAACTAATCTTGATGTTTTGCATCCTGTATCACAAGTGCATGTATGTATATCCTGGTTCTACAATTACATACATTTTTTTTTATATTTGGATATTTTTATTTTCATACAATTTGATAACAAGACGAGCCGTTCATTTGCCTAAGCTTAGCGCTGGCCCTTAACAACTATAGTGCCACTCAGACCTTGGAAATACGAAGGCCTGCGCGGCACAGCAGTGCGCTCGTTGTCCTGAGACAATAGATATTAAGTATCATAAGCCCAGTAATTTCACTGGCTGCTTTGCTCATCAACCCGTAACACATGACTGACGGAATGCTTGCACATTACTTCTTGGCGGCAAACTTCACGAGCAAAGTGGCGGTACCTACCCAGACGGACACTCGCAGAAGAGTTAGTCCTACCACCTAGGATAGATAGATTTAAAATAATTGATATATTGACTCCTGTAGGGATGCTACAGATTGCTTCAAATAAACATAAGTAATATACACATACGTTTTTAAAATGATCATCCTCATGTAATAATTGGTCATTAGTAAAACTCAAAAAGGAAACGAAATCATTGAATGCTCTAAGGCACTCGTTCATTTGTGAATATTGCGTTTATTTACCACTGGTTCATTATACATTAGTTCTGCGTGTCTGCTTTAGGCATACTGTTTACCATGACATTAGGGAAGAAAGTAAGGATAAAGAGATGGAAAGCTTCTGATCAGTATGTACAAGATTTTTACTCTATAGTAGCTGCTGCGCGTGGTTTCACCCGCGTGGAGATATTGCATTACAAGGGTTTTAATTTTTTGGCGCGGAACCCTAATTTTTTGCTCTTACCCTTTGCTCGTGAAGTCTGCCGCCAAGCAGTAGTGTGCAAGCATTACTGTGTTCCGGTTTGATGAGCAGAGTAGGTATCCAGTGAAATTACTGGGCTTATGAGACTTAATACCTAATGTCTCGGTAACGAGCGCACTGCAGTGCCGTGCAGGCCTTTGTGTTTCAAAGTTCTGGGTGGCACTGCAATTGTTATGGGCCGGCGTTATGCTTACCATCAGGCAAACGACGAGCTCGTCTCGTTATCAAATAAAATAAAAAAAATAATAAAAAAAAATTTTTACTAAAACAAAAGTAGCCTATGTTACTCCTTATAACATCACCTACTTGCCAGTGAAAGTCCCGTCAAAATCGATCCAGCTGTTTCGGAGATTACCCGGAACAAACATTACATATTACGCTCCCACTGCTGGGATACTGGCTTTCTGTCTCTCGTAGTGAAAGCATGGGCCGTCTCCACGCGGGCTCAGTGTGGCTTGGTGGATGTCACTTGTCCTCGAATTTTCTAGTTGTTGAACATGCGGGTTTCCTCACGATGCTTTCCTGCATAGTTTTAGAGCGAGTTTGATGACTTCACACGTAGCTTGAAGTCATTGGTGCGGGGCCGAGTAGAGATTCGAACCATAGTACGTCGACCCACCCAGACGGACACTCTCAGAAGAGTTAGTTCTACCACCTGGTAAATTTGAACAAAGAGAAGTTTATCTCCACTCTTTCCAAACCAAACCACCCTCACTCCAAATAATGTCACATAAGTACCATGCATTGACCAAATCACAGCTTCCAAATTAAATCACAGGTCCAAATTAATCAAGCAGGTCCTTAACTCGCCGCCCATTCATCTTGGGTCAAATTGGATAGCGGCGTTTACCATCAGGTGTTTACCGGGTGTATGGAGTGTAGTTAGTATGGAGTAATTGAAGGGTTTGGGGAGTTGTGAGTGATCCTTTGATTTGGATGATTTATTGTATGTATATGTTGACTTTGTATGTTAAGAGATAGTCATTTTTATTCTGCGATACGATAAAGTCCAATATCTCAGCAGTAGTGTGCAAGCCTACGTGTGTGTACCTGGTGTCTCAGGGTAACGAGCAGTGCCGCGCAGGCCTTTGTGTTTCAAAGTTCTGAGTGGCACTGCAATTGTTATGGGCCGGCGTTATGCTTACCATCAGGCAAACGACCAGCTTATCTCGTTACCAAATAGCATAAAAAAGGCGTCGAGGCCGTCCTTCCACCGCTTCCTAGGATGACCTCGACGTCTTCCTCAGTCACTAAGGACCCAATTTGTGATAATGGATGCCCAACTCTCTGGATGCATCCTGCAGACGTGACTGTATAGGTATATTTACCTGCCAAAAATCTTAACCACTGCAACTTTGTCTCAACTTTCTCGAAATGAAGAACGAAAGAATACTTATTCTTTAATTTCTCACATAACGACCTAAAGGTCCTTAATCCGGGACTTCATGTCATTACGCCAGTAATAAAGGCGGCAAACAAAGCAAATGATAGCCCGCAGTGAAGCAATAACATAATTGTGCATTATTGCACCCACCGTCCAAACGTGGCTGCCAAGTACCTACCTGCCAAGGTTCCTGACAATATCAAAAATGATAGCTTGAATGTATTTAAAAGTAAAATGTTAGTTTTTTATTGACTAAGTTTTCTTACTCAGAAAAGGATTTTTTAGACGATAGTAATTTAATAAACGTCTCTTTTTTTATAAGCTTGTAATGTCTTGTTACGTCAATATATTCAAAATTTTTTTGGGCAGAGCTGTAACATCTCTGCCATTGATTTGCACCCAATATTCTTGCAAGTAAATTATTTCATTTCATTTCAAATATGGCGTAGTCCGAGAGTCAACAGCAAAAATATTCCACGTATGTTTGGCTTCCGCTGAGGCGATAACATTTCGTCTGTTAGTGCAGGCACGCATTGGTTTCCGAACGCGGCCAATAACGCGACCAGAAGCTGCGGACAAGATTTTCCATACATTTGGTATAGCATCGGCACAAACTGAGCGTTCGCGTGGCCGCGACTGAATCACAAGCTAAGGTGGTGATCACGTTTGTGGCTCAACTCCCACGCACACTCAAGCAAAAAAAAAGTGCCCCAGTGCCCCTTCTGTTCTCTTTATTTTGTGGCTACCAACTAGCAACTCTGGAGGACGCACCAAGCCAATAGTGGCCGGGTCTAGTGGCTGTGCCTACTGACCGCGTTCTGTGGCCCATTGCGCGCCTGCACTTAGGTTCGGTAACGCATAAGAAAACGATATGAAATCAATAACGAGCACATAGACGTGAGATGAAATGAGATGAGCTTTTTTGGCGCCTTTGTTTTGATATTCATAATTGCAATTTTATTGACATACCCGCTGTATTAATAATTATTTTTGAGTTCGCGATAGTATCGAATCAAGAGCCAAAAATATAATCATAATAATTTTGTAAATGCGTTGAATATTATTTCACCTATTGCATGATTGACGATGTTATGTGCGTACGTAGGATTTCCATAGACAATTGTTGGTAGGTATTTAGTTTGAACTATACCTACCAGCTTTAAAGCAAAAACACCGGTTGTCGACTGACATCACAAGTAAAATTGCTTTTAGAAAAGGGGGAACCAACCTCAATGACAAACTACTGAACCGTTAATGATGAAATTTCTATGGGACTAATCTGAAAGTATATCCTTTCAAATAAAGGAAGAAGTTCTGAGTTAACAAATATAAATAAAAATACAACCGAATTGACAACCTTCTTCTTTGGAGGTCGGTTAAAAATTCATCATCTTCTGGTATCTGCGCCTGGACTGCCTTCCATCCACTTTGCCACCTAGACCACCATGCTAATGAATTTGCAGTCACGTCACAATACTTTCCTTCACCACGCTCGTATGGCAAGCTAAGGTTGAAACTGGAAAATCCTAGCTATAGTTTATCATAACTGTATATATTGCAGTTCCAATAATATTACGTGTTCCTTTTTTTGAACTTGGTTAAAAACATTTGAATTTGTTTCGCATTAATCAAAGTATATCACGCAAATAGTAACAAGACTAAAATCAAATCTCATACAGGCATTATACACCCTTAATTCAACCTGAATGGTGTCCAACCCTCCGCCACCGGGTCAACCCTCCGTCACCGCGGCCACCCCCGGGAATTATCTAATCCGAATTAAACTATTAAAAACGTTCACTAGTTAGCGAATGCTCAGAGAGATAACGGTTATTATTAGGGTTGTACGAAATAAAATATTTATAGAAAAGAAATTCCACTTTTTTTGGAAAGAAAAAAAAACCAGAATAACTGCAATGTGAAACCATCACGTTAAGTGGTAAGGTATTTTCTCGTAGGTATTAAGTGTGTGTAGTCGTAGGTATTAGGTGTTTACTAAGGCAGGGTTTCAACAGTTTCTTTTTTTACACAATTTTTATACAATAAATATTTTTTTTATATTTTTTTGTATACTTTACGTGTCCTTTGATCACCAGTGAATATCACCTAGGCAATTAAAGGATAGGTATAATCATCAGGATAGATAGTGGTGTCATGTGTGAGATAAAAAAAAAACAGTTTGAGCTCACCCCTAATATTATCAATGATCAGGATTACATAAAGTTAATTCGGTCGCGTGGCGTTTCCACCAACATCTCCGAGCGTTTTGTCACAAAAAATAAACGTCAGTCAGAAATTAGTGGAGTGGAAGATTCGGATTTGTTGACGTTGATGGGAAATGGGAGTGTAAGAGGCACTGATTTAATAAAAGAATAACGATGTTTGAGTAGAAAGCGTTGTATTATGATGATTGTATGTTGATCTGATGTTCGCTAAATATCTACGTACGTACTATATAAGTAGTATAGGTATACTGACTTAAAAAGGCTCTCTGTAGATACTTTGTAAGTTATTGTTAGCTAATAAGTACGTACTCAAAGCACTTAGGTACTTGGTGTTCATGGAAAATGGGAGTGTAAGAGGGACTGATATAAGAAAAGAAAGAATAATGATGTATCCGCAAAGATGCATCGGAAAGTTTCCCAAAATCAACAATTTGTTTTATCATCTATCGTTAATTAAATGATACCGACAGCGTTCTGACATGCTAATTAATAAAAAACTGCACGACAACTATATACTTAAACGCAGTTTTTCACGGTCAAATCAACAAAATGCATGTTTTAGTACAGCTTTACGGCCCGCGTTGAACAAGTGTCGTCAGATGTTTTTCCCAATTTGTATGGCGCGTTTTAGCGCTCAGTAGATGCGCCCGACTTTGGCTTTAATTATTGACGTTTTTAGCGTTCGATTTCCCGTTTTTTTGATATAGACATTTGATTCTCGTGAGAAAATGAATTGATTGACATCATAAAAAAATGGAGTCAACATCCCTATTGCAGTGCCACTCAGAACTATCAGTCAGATAAGTGTGATCTCAAGTTAAAAATATGATGCAAAGCACTTCTCGGTGTGTTCCGGCAGCCGGTCTTAAGAGCCAGTTCTAGTCTAGGTTTAGCGTATTCAACATCTTCGACCGCATCATTGCTTAACATCAGGCGAGATAGTAGTTTGACTACTATCTCGCCTGATAGCATTTGGCTAGCTAACCCATTATGTAGGTATACAAAAAAAAATTTAAAATCTCCGAAGCCCAAGACTACTTTCAGGAGAAATAGTTATCACACACCGCCTGAGATTATAAAACTAGCAAAGCTGTTAGCACACCCTTATCCTAAGCCTGTCAATGATTCAGGATTACATAAAGTTAATACGGTCACGTGGCAACGCCACAGTAATCAGTTTAGTCGCAAAAAAAAAACTAAACGTCAGTCAGGAGTAGCTGGAGTGGAAGATTTAGATTTGTTGACGTTGATGAGAAGTGGTAGGGAGAGGCGTTAATAGGAGAGATAATAATATTTTCCCACTGCATAAATTAGTATTTTTTGTTTATAAAATTGATTAGCAGGTTATTACCTAGGTACTTACATAGTTTTTACACTTATGCCATAAAAAAAGAACTGGAAATTAGGCTCAGTAGGTCATCTTGTGCTCTACCAAGAAGAGACTGCTGTGGATATAGGCCTCTGCCAATGTCAAAAGAGTATAGGCAGAGGCCTATATCCTCAGCAATCTCTCCCAAGGAGAGACTATATCCACAGCAGTCTCTCCCTGGATATAGGCCTCTGCCTATACTCTTTTGACATAGGCAGAGGCCTATATTCATAGCAGTCTCTCCATGGGAGAGCACAAGGTGAGCTACTGAACCCAATTTCCCAATGAGAGACTGCTGTGGATATAGACCTCAGCCTATACTCTTTTGACATAGGCACAGGCCTATATTCACAGCAGTCTCTCCTTGGGAGAGCACAAGTTGAGCTACTAAGCCCAATTATCGGTTCTTTTTCTCCAGTCACTGCCAGCAACTCTGTACATATCGTCGCTCCACCTGGTCTCAGAGCTCCGCAGGACGTCCGAAACTAAGTTTGCTTAAATTAGTATTAGTTTGTACTAATAACTAGCTGCTGCCCGAGGTTTCATCTGCGCGGAGATAATGGATTTCATGGTTTTAATTTTTTGCGCAGAACTCTAATTCTTTTTCTAAAATAAAACTCCTTGTAACATCAGCTATCAGCCAGTGAAAGTCCCGTCAAAATCGGCCCAGCCAATTTCGGAAATTACCCGGTACAAACAGACAGACACAAAAATTTTAAAAATGGTTGTTTTGTTATAGGTACCGTATATACTTTTATATGCATTTGGTAAAAAGCTGTTATATTGATATTACAAACAGACCCCTCAATTTTATTTATTTGTATAGATGTATAGATAATTTTAGTCTAAGTGTGTTAAAATATCTGGAACCGACGATGGTCCGATTCTAAAACTTATTTAAATAATGGAAAACTTCATCATCCTGAGCTACAGATATTTTATCTTGATTCCACGCGTGCAAAGGCTAGTATAAAATAAAAGGTACTCAATATTAGCCACATCTACGTAAAAAGAGCCGTTCTTTTCATCGACAGATTTGCACACTGACATCACTGAATTAAATGCCCTTTCAACTTCATTACATGCACATTGCCAAAGCCATAAAATGCGTAAACTATATTAAACCACAATAGAAAAGATAACCACACTATTTACAACTTGTCACCACATCTGTTTACAAATACAAAACCATTCTAAACAGACCTTCACTCTCCCTTTCAATAGTCTAAATACAATACAGAGAAAAATAAAAGCAGCGGTCACAAAAATCTGGCGGTAATTCGCATAGTGACCATTGTAATTAGACCTTTGTAATCCCCCTTCCATGTACGGAAAAACTGTATGAGTAAAGCTTTAGTAGAGGTCAAAATGGTTTATTTATCTGGTCGATGATGACGCAAGTGACTTGTCACACATAAATAATCACGTAATTGGGATGCTCGAATCACAACAATGTGGTAAGGTCACCTTCTATGAGGGTGTGGTTAGAATAGCATGGATATTCACAAACATCTAATTACAATTAAACACAAACATATAATTACAGGAACTTTCTAATGCAATAGTGTAAGTTAGCATTAATATTATCATACTAGCTTCTGCCCGCAGTTTCACCCGCGTTTGCACAGGAGCTTTGCATTTTTCCGGAATACAAAGTATTTTACTACCTATGTTACTCTCCGGTCCACAAACTACATCTATGCCAAAAATCATGTTGATCCGTTGCTCCGTTGCTCCGTTGCTCCGTTGCTGCGTGAAAGAGGAGCAAACTAAGTGACCAACCTACAAACAAATAAGTACACATTAAATTTATTGTAGCATGGATACGGATTACATATAAAAGAATAAAATGAAGCTTCAAGCTTATTGGTAGTACTTACATGTTAAATGTACAATACGATAAGTCCTGCAGTCAAGTCTTCATGACCCACCGCAAATAGTTACCTTTGCCGAACGCCTTTGGCCATGTCTATACTATGCTGTCTGTAATAATTTGATAATAATAAACATGATCAAATAACCACTAGGGTGGCAAGTGGCAGTGGGGTGGCTGTAATGGGCACCATACTGCACTAGCTATTATCCGAGACGTGCGGTCACCCTAATGTTGGATGTGTTGGAACATTTGCTGATTATACTTTGTAAACAAGTGATATAGTTAATAAATTCCTACTTTATTAAACGGGAAATTGTGTTGTTGCTTTGTCCTTCTTTTACGCAACGACAGAGGAATTAATTGACGTGATTTTCTTGTACTGAGATGGTTTTACCCGAAGAGAGACATAGCCCCATTGCTATAAGTAAAAGATTTGGTACGTTCTCCCAGCGCCTACTCAACAAGTAGCCCTCTTACAACTACACGCAAAAACACACGCTCACATCTACAAATTTAAGAAAACATTAATGCATAGGCTATATTTTTAATTCCAGAAAATGCACGGGTCCTGGGGCAATCTCGATACAGCGGTCCGCAGGATACGATGGAGAGGTCAAACTGAACAGGCAAAACTTCGTCAGCTCGGCCTTACCAGTTGCGTGCACTGCATACAAGGAACAATCTCGTCAGTTCATTTTGATTTGTTACAAGAAGTGATCACAAATTATGAACGAAAATTAACTATTATGTTATGCTGCCTCAGCATTAATATACGCAGTAAAAAATAAGAAAAGAACACAGTGGGTCAAAAGCTGGTGGCGACTGAAGCCGTTCGACATACATGATCCAGGGCATGTATGGGGGTTTTAGCGCTCAGTAGATGCGCCCGACTTTGGCTCTCATTTTTGATGTTACTAGCGTTCGATTTCCAGTTTTTTCGATATAGACATTTGATTCTCATGAGGAAACGAATTAATTGACATCAAAAAAATAAAAGAGTCAACATCCCTATTGAATCTCTACAGCCCGGCCAGTCAACTTCGGCGCGTCGGCTTTCAGATCAAAATACTCACGCACTTATTTACTTTTAAATAATTATAATTTTCTTTATCATAAAAATCAGTCCATTCGTTATTGTCTTCTTCACTAAAATAATATATTTTTTTTAATTTCATAATTTTATCTTTGTTGTCTTGTCCTTTGTCTTTGATTCCTTTATTTGTTTTCTTAAGTTCTCCTTTTTGTTTTGTGGTTTGAGTCTTGTTTCTCTTGTCTAACTTAGTTTTTATTTGTTTTATCATCCTTTCAGCAATCTTCTTTTCTTTCATATATTTTCCTGAAGATTTATGTTGTGTTACTGGATACAACATAAAAAACATTAAGAATGACATGTGTATATGTGTATGAGGGGATAGATGCCTCTAAGGGCACCTATACCTCAAAAAATCAGGGCAACTATCCTTTTTGAAATGGAGAGATGCCCTTTTATTTCTTAAATAAACTAAAAACAAAAGAGCTATTATTTACACCTAGGTGTATACTTAATGAACCAGTGTATTGACATAATAAAAAATATAACAGAATTTATTGCCACTTATAAAGTTATACCACGGCAAATACTCACCTCTGAAAATTTTAAGCACACGTGGCGCTCGCTGCGGATATAATCACACGCACGAGCAACACACCTTCGCTCCGCAAGACAACCGGCGGGGACAAATGCGTGGGGCGCCTGTGCTTCTTATTTAAATTATTAATTCTTAGTTGCGAGTTTGGGAAATTAGGTTTTTTGAAAGTGAGGCGTCTATCCCACTGCGGCATCTATCCCGGTTTTACCCTACATAACGCAATAATAGTCCTTAAGTATGTTTGTTATTTTGTTTATTTTTTACGGAACAACGGAATAATAAATCGGCTTAATTTTTTGCACAGGGACTAGATATAGTTTATGGGCCGGAGTTACGCTTGATATCAGGCAAACCACCTACCTAGAAACCATCTAGCCATTTAATTACATATAAACACTCTAAAGTCATGCTGTAAACTATCCTTATCTTTCAAATCTCGCAAAACCCGTCATAAATAATCCAAAAGAAGTCCTTTTAAAAATCGATTCAGGGTCGTTTACTAACCGTAGATTAAGATGTACCATCGCGTTGTGGCCGTCAGTAGCGCCCCCTGGTGAGAGGATGATTTGAACAAAAAGGTAGTTCCGCTGGTGACTCCCTGGGTAGTAAGTTTTACTTCATTGTGTTTTTAAAAGTTATGTGGAGTATATTTTATTGGTTCTGGGTGCACGATGACATTTTGGGGCGAACGGTGTCGCGCGCCTTGTGAATATGTTACAAAATTCCGCTTGACGCGTTTGCAAATCGATAACAGCAATGCATGGTGCCATGGACACACACAGATAGACATCACAAACATCCAAGACGCGAGATAAAGCATTATAAGGCACGACCTTTAGGTATAATAATAAATAAGGTTGAAATTGGCGATGCGTTTTCTTTTAGTTGAACGTTGTTTCGTATTTTTTATTTAATTAAGAAAAGGAGACCATTAAGTTTTAACATTTTACATAAAGTCTTTTGATGATTAAATTTTCTTTCTTTCAGTTACAAAATATATCGTAGTTGTCGCTCAAAATATTGAGCATTTCGAGACAAAAGAAATTTTTTCTGGGTCTTTTTTGCGATATTTTTTTCGAGATTCTGAGCCATTTCTCTAAAATATTTTATAGAAAATTCTTTTCTATAAATACTTGGCTATACTACTGTATTTTTTTTGCTGGTAATAAGTTTGGAAGCGGACATTTGTGCGACGGAAATCATTAGGTATTGCTTCAGAGAGTTTATTTTATAAAGTTTCCCTGCCCGGGGATTACTAGCAACTTAGCCACGGTGTCGTTGACATATGCTCACCCAAGCAAACTGCTATTTGTATCAATGCACAATGCTTCATCGCCATAATAGCGATGCAGGAAATAGACCTACCTACAATCGGTTTTACCAAACTAATCTACATATTATAAAGAAAGTTAGTCGATACTTATTTACAGCAGTTAGATGAAAGCAATACCTAAGGTTCTTACAATATTTAGAGTTTCTTTCTCTTCTTCTGTAGCGGTTGTGTACTTCAAACGGGCTCTAGAGTAATTAAACTTTTATTCAAATAATTTGAATTTGAATTATACTTGACAAATACCATATTTCTCGTCTACTTTAACTTAAAGCTAAAAATCAACCAAATTTCTCAATTATCTCATCGTTGACGTTATCTCATCAGAACATACAATTTATATGGCGCACTTTTTCACCCTCAGAAAAAAAGTCTAAAATACGACGACCCCCATGCACCACTAGGGTGGCTGGCACATTTTTTGCCCCCCAGGGGGCATGTGTGACGACAAGTCAGGCCATCAGGCTCTTTGTTATGTTAATACTGATGTCATTATTAGCTACTTTACCCTGTTGGTTTGGTGATTGCCATTCCGAACATTTATTTGACCCGTGTTTTGGGCATTTGTTGCATTTCTTTGGTTGTTTGGTTTAATTAAATGTTGTGTCATTTTGATGTGTTAGATTGCTTAGGTAGATATAAGATATTATAATACACATATGTACAAGTACAGATAGACAGCCATCGTGGTCACAAAATAGAAAGAGGGCAGAGGGCACACTATTGATTACAGGCCTATAAAATCTAAAAGCTAAAAGTTCTGGCTCAGTATCAGTTGGCAGCGTAACTTGCTAGTGAACTTGTCTTCAGAACCTCTGGGTTGGTACCATCGCTTTGCTCGTGAACTCTGCACCAAGCAGTAATGTGCAAGCATTACTGTGTTCCGGTTTGATGAGCATAGTAGCCAGTGAAATAACTGGGCTTATGAGACCTTCAGGGTAACAAGCGCACTGCAATGCCGCGCAGGCCTATGTGTTTCAAAGTTCTGAGTGGCACTGCAATTTTTATAGGCTGGCGTTGTGCTTACCATAACGCAAACAACCAAGTCGTCTTTTTATCAAATAGTATTAAAAAGAACTACCTATATCAAACGATTAAAAACTTTTGTCTCTAAACCTTATCAGCTTCAAAATCATGACCAAAAGGCGCCGACTGAAGCCTGTTATAAACTTTACACGCCATTTAACTAGCAAAAAACTATCGATAACGGAACAAAGGAATGAATCAAGCCATGAATCCCTTTCGGAGATCCGGTGCTTTTTTCAAAATATGATACTTGTTAATACAGGTACTTGACCAAGTCGTAATTTTCGTTTAGGTCGTTAGTTTCGTGTGTTTGCTTCGATTTAGATATTTTTTTACTGTAATTACTGACTTACGGCCATATTTTATGAAATCACCGTAATAATAAACAGTGTTAAACGGTGGTTTAGTTAAACTATATTTTGTCTTTATTGTTCCTTGACAGTTTTGTATTGAATTGAAAGAGACATTCAACCGTTTAATAAGAACTCCAAACTTCAGGCTTATTTTAAGAGTCAATCTTTACCAACGGATCGGCAATAGACCTCTACCTGTGTATAAGCAGATTACTGGGTAGTAAGGTCAATTGCCTTTTGCAATTGTCAATTATTATTTATCACTATCATCGCTTCAAAAGATCTATAAGTGATGACTCTATTGCAGTGGTGTGCCTGCTGATCTGCTGTTTGAAGGTCCGTATCCAATACAAGATACTGTAACTTTAGGTTATTAAACAACTTTGTGAAATATTAGGGAGGGCTGCAGGGTTTTTCGAATGCTCGCCGGGCTAGTCAGCAGTTATCACCTCTCAAGTAAGAATCTATCACCAATCACCATGATGTAAGCTCTACCTCAAATGTTATCGTTAATTAGGGGCACATTAGACGCTAATGTATATTTGCGTTTTGCTGTCAAAATAACCATGGTTTGCAACCAGCGCGGATTAAAGGTAAACAGACAAGGATAGCTATACGGCCAGAAATAGTGCTGTCTCTTTACTCCTTCAAGGCCCTTCCTTGGCTCAAAGCACTTGTGCACCACTGCGTTTATTTTTTTGCCGCGGTTCTGTACTGAATACGCAGTGGAATCTATTTTTATTTTGTAAAAGTCGTAGAAACTGCCTTTAGCGTAGTTTTTCATGGTTTGCGCTTGGTCCGTGATTTATGTATAACCATCAATCATGCATTAGCGTTTAACATGCCCTTTACCTAGGTGAGATTATACTCGTAGTCCTACGCTAACCAACGGAAAGAAAAACGAACTAAGCAGTTGGCTACTTTTATTATGCCGTTGATAGCTAGACGGTCAAATGTCAGCATTCTACAAATAAACAGAATATCTTTCCGAAACGGTAGCTCCAAATAGTAAAAGAAGCAAGGCATTCCTCGCATGCACCGCTAAACAGATTTTATCAGAAATTCTAAAGTTTACGTTTTGTCAAGAAATATTTGGACCATGAAAGGGTAATCGGTTGGAAAGATGAATATTTATTGATAATTAATTAGTATGGTGATGAGATATGCGGCGAAGGTGCGTTTTCCGGTATGTGTTTAGTGACCGACTGACAGTTTTATCTACCTGATGGAAAACGGTTCACTATGATCGCAGGAGAGCCTTGCCGCTCGGATTCCGTTTTTATGAAGCCGCCAGAGTTTATAAATAAATCTGTCAAGTGCAAAATCTTGCAAATCCTCCGTACTTTGAATAACGTCAGTAATATTATAGGCTTAGGGTGTACCGAAATATCGTATAGTCTATGGATATTATATCTACAAAAAATATCATGCTTATAACCAGGTTGATGATAATATTTTTATCATCAACCTGGATCAGCAAGAATATGGTCAATTTACACAAAAACTTTTTATATTGAAAACGCGCTCTTGCGAACTGTGCTTGCTCTCATAACTTAAATAGGCATGTCAGTACACCCACAGATGAAACTATGCACAATGTTACTTAGTATAGTATTCCACTCATCAAAGATCTTTGTCTAAGTTGTATTTGATCAAAGAACTTGACATCATCAAAGTTTGATCAAAGAACTTGACATCATCAACGCTTGATCAAAGAACTTGACATCATCAAAGTTTGTAAGAAAATCAAAGTTGGATCAAAGATTATGACAACGATATATAGCAGCAGATAAAATCGAAATTTCTCAATCGAATATCTTGGACAATTGGAATGGGCTTCTGTCAAAGAACTTTGATCAAATAAGGGACACAGAACTTGGACAAAGATCTTTGAAGCAATAACGGCCTTAATTTAATTTTGTTACCATGAACCGGGAACATCAATCTCTCTTCTCCTGCGATATGTGAGCAGGCAATATAAAAGTGTGTGCTTCTGATTTACATTTGTTTGTGATGTTTTTCGCGTATCGTTCTGAGGATTTCGGTAAACAAAACGCCAAATTCTCTCCGCACGACACTTGTACTACACTCTGCCACAGATATATCGCGAATAACTGAAACAATCAAACAAATTAATTAATTAATAAAGACAATATTGATCGCACAAACATAAACACACATATTTAGAAGTTTTTATTATTTACATATTTCCATTGTGCTTTACACCTGTGGGAATCTCCATGTGGGTGAAACCGCGGACAGAAACTAATATTATGACAAACTAGCTGCTGCCCCGCGGTTTCACCCGCGCGGAGATATTGGATTTCATGGTTTTTATTTTTTGCGCGGAACCCTAATTCTTTTTCCAAAATAAAAGTAGCCTATGTTACTCCTTGTAATATCAGCTATCTACTAGTTCTAGTGAAAGTCCGGTCAATATCGGCCCATCCGTTTCGGAGATTACCCGAAACAAACAGACAGACAGACACACAAAAAATTTTAAAATGGCTGTTTTAGTGTATGTCCCGTATATACTTTCATATGGATTTTGTAAAAACCTGTTATTTTGATAACACAAACAGACACTTGAATTTTATTTAGTTGTATAGATTAAAATAGTACATAACAAAAACATACGTATTATTACGATTAAATAATAGGTCGGGGAAAAAGTTTCTTCGCATTTTTTAAGAAAATTCAAAACATTTTTTAATATAGTTTATTTACATTTAACTAAAGTATGTAGGTACCATTTTGTTCGATAACTTTTTGCCATCTTGTAGGTAGGGACGTGATCCCATTGCTATAGAAATTTTGGGACTTCTGATCAAAATACCGCGACAAGTGGTTTTGGCAGTCCTCTCGTGATGTTAACCTGACACTGCCTAAAGAATTCTGAAGAGACCGAAACAGGTGGAAATCTGAAGGTGCAAGGTCAGGACTATACGGCGGATGCATTAACACCTCCCAGCCAAACTCTCTTAATTTTTTCTGAGTGGCTAAAGATGTGTGAGGTCTAGCGTTATCATGAAAAACCATGAAAATGAAAACCACACCCCTTCTGTTGATTAATTCCGGCCGCTTTCTCTCAACTTCTTGCTTTAATCTCATCAGTTGTTCGCAGTAGAGTTCAGAATCGATGGTCCTGCCTGGTGGTAACAGCTCATAATGAATAATGCCCTTCCAATCCCACCACACACACAGCATCACATTGTTGCGAGTAAACCCGGGTTTCGCCACAGTCTGTGAAGCCTGACCGGTCTTTGACCACGACCTTTTTCGCACGTTCTTGTCGTACGTGATCCACTTTTCATCACCAGTTACCAGCTTCTTCAAAAATGGTTCGGTTTCATTACGTCGTAGTAAAGAATCACAAATGAGTACACGGTTCATTAAGTTTCTTTTAGTGAGCTCGTGAGGTACCCAAATATCGAGCTTTTTTGTGTACCCAGTTTTTTTCAAATGCGCCAAAACTGTTTTGTGGTCAATTCCCAGTTCTTCAGCTACGTCGTAACTACTGATATGCCGATCTTGTACCACTTTTTCAAAAATGGCATCCATTTTATCCGTAATAGGGCGACCAGAGCGACGTGCATCTTTGAAATCAAAATTTCCGGATTGAAAACGCTTAAACCAAATTTGTGCTACTCTCACAGACACTGCACTAAGTCCATAAACATCGCAAATTTTTTTCGCGGCTTGCGTTGCATTTTTACCTTTTTTATAGTAAAATTTTAAAATGTATCGAATTTCTTCATTAGATCCACTCATTTTGACAGTACGAAAAACAAATGAAAATCACACATTTTCCTAATTTGAATTTGGAATTATGTTCTTTAAAATTTAAACTTTCATATGATACCAAAACCAGCCAGATACAAATAGTATAGCCAAAGAGATTTTATTACAAGTTCATACATACTATAATGCGAAAAGACTTTTTCCCCAACCTAATATTCAAATAAAAACTTTTTGGAACTCCCAACCTGTAACTAATGATTTACGATATAATTCTAACTTAATCGTTACTTTACTAACAAGGACTCTGCATATAACTTAATTGTTAATAAACTCCTCGCAGTAGTTAACAAGACTCTACAATATAGCTAAATATTATAGTCTGGTGGGTGTAGATTGTGAACGTGATAGGGAGCTAATTCCGTTGAAATATAGAGTTTGGACGGTCATAAGTCGTAGCTCTCTGTGTAGAGTTCTGAGTTTGACAGAATGGGCTTTTATTTAAAACAACAATGTTTTTCTTACTACACATTTTTAACTATATATTTTTTATGTTATTTGGTAACGAGACGAGCTGGTCGTTTGCCTGATGGTAAACATAACGCCGGCCCATAACAATTGCAGTGCCACCCAGAACTTTGAAACACAGAGGCCTGCGCGGCACTGCAGTGTGCTCGTTGCCCGGCTACTCTGCTCATCAAACCCGAACACAGTACTGCTTGCACACTACTGCTTGGCGGCAGACTTCACGACCAAAGCGGTGGTAACAACCCAGACGGACAATCGCAGAAGAGTTAGTCCTACCACTAACATACAAAATAATATAATAAACATAATTAAATAAATATAAAAACTAATTAGATAAATATTATAAATAACTGCTATAATCATAGTATTATTAATATAATTATTAATATATTAATTTTACAAGCTAATCAAAAAGTCTATTTAAAATAAAGATATCTAAGCAATACAGTACATTAATACATATAAATTAGCTATCAGGTTTAGCTGAAGCTTTAAGACTTCAATTTTACATTGCGACTCTTTGTCAAATCTAAATACAAATTACAAACAAAATTGATAGGTAATATATCTGACCATTAATTTAGGTATTGATAAGCTAATTATCATTATTTTCAATAGACTGTCTATTAACTTTTGATTGAAGTCTCAGCTGTGGCTGAAGCTGACTTCAATTTTACATATTTGATGAGGAATATAATATAAGAGATAGATCATCAACTTTATTTTTATCGGCACGTCTAAATAATGTTAGATCTACGCCGGGAAAGCGCAGGTGTTGCTTATCAGTCAATCAAACTGAAGCACCTACAAAACGGAAGACAAAACGCGTCAATATTTTCCTTGAAAATATTAAATTATATCCTTAATATTGATATGAAAATATGTAATTACACGAAGGCATAGAACTGTATTTATAGTAAACTAGCTCCTGCCCGCGGTTTTCCCCTGCATTCCCACAAGAACCGTGCATTTTCAGAGATAAAAAGTAGCTTTATGTTACTCTCCGTTCCATAAACTATATCTATACCAAAAATCACGTCGATCCGTTGCTCCGTTGCTGCGTGAAAGAAGGACAAACCAACAAATCAACAAACACACTTTCGTATTTATAATATTAAGTAGGTATGGATAGTAGGATATAAAAAATAAGTAGGATTAAGTAGGACTAGCTTCTGCCCGCGGGTTTTCCCCGCGTTCCCACAGGAACCATGCATGCATTTTCCGGGATAAAAAGTAGCCTATGTTAGGTAAGGTTAGGTTAGTACTCTCTAAGCTAGTTTATTATATAAGGAAGTATGGAAGTATGAATAGTAAGATTAAAAGCCAGTGAACTGACCTGCCAACCACAAACTTGGAACGTGAACTTATTTCGGAGTTTAACTATTCCGTTAAGTTTAACTCAAGAACCGAGGTTTATATAGCAAATTGTGAAATGAGCTCTCACCTGCAGTCTTTCCGACAAGCTACAACATGGGGCTCTTCAAAAGAAGGATGAACAGTATTTAAAGGTCGGCAAAGTATCAGTAATACCCCGAGTGTTGCAGATATCCATAGGCGACGGTAACTGCTTACCATTAGGCGGGCCGTCTGCTTGTTTGACACCTACCTAAGGCATAAAAAGCTTAAACTTCAGATGATTTTAAACGTGCTCGACAACGTTTAATCGTCATTTAAACACCACATTTTGACATCTGCTGTCAAAGCTAGCTACGATTGCTTCGTGAACCGCCTACTTGAAAAATCTTGGATCGAATTTCCGCGAATATTTAAGCGCCGTCGGTTTAAACTTTGTTTGGGAATTTTACTGCCGATTACGTGAACTTAGTTTACTTCGTGTACTAGTGTACTCTTTTTGTTAGTGGGAGGACTAACTCTTCTGTGAGTGTCCGTCTGGGTTGTTACCACCACTTTGCTCGTGAAGTCTGCCGCCAAGCAGTAGTGTGGAAGCATTACTGTGTTCCGGTTTGATGAGCAGAGTATCCAGTGAAATTACTGGGCTTATGAGACTTAATACCTATTGTCTCAGGGTAACGAGCGCACTGCAGTGCCGCGCAGGCATTTGTTTTTCAAAGTTCTGGGTGGCACTGCAATTGTTATGGGCCGGCGTTACGCTTACCATCAGGCAAACGACCAGCTCATCTCGTTACCAAATAACATAAAAAAAACTTCGTATTTGGTAAACTGCAACCGTAGTAGTTTTTGTTAGGTATTGTCAAAATAGCACTTTCTTCAAATTCAAAGAAAAATAGCGCCTATACAATAACCACTCTTGCATTCAGGGTCTTAGCTAACAGTTTTTTGTAGGAGCAAAAACAGTCGACAAGCGTTTATTACTCCAACGATATATAAATTAGTCTCATTACGTTCCAATGTGGGAATTAAACCCTTACAAAGAACAATAACATGTCTCCTTACTTCCCAATCATATCCTCATCTATTACAACCTCCTACATTCAATATTAATGTGAGAATGATATAATTATCTGAATCACTTCACCCAGAAACAATTCAATAATGCCCAATTTGTTTCTGAAATACAGGTGTCCATCCCTTACCGGCATATAAAGAGGCTATAAAGGCAAACCTTTTATTTGGTCAGTTCCCTTTCAAATTTCCGCCCTTAACTGCTGCAACGACGTATAAAAATTAAGCAGTAACTTAACTCCACCATCGTAATTATTGGCCTAGACTAGTTTGGGACATACTACGAATAATTTTGTCGATGATGTATTACTTATAATTAAAACAAACAGAACAGAAGCTCGCATCGTGCACAATGTTTTATTTGTAGAAATTTCAAAGCGTTTTTGTTTTGGCTATGTTTTTAATGATTTTTTATGGTTTATTTAAAAGGAATCATCTTTGCGGTATAAATAGGAATTTAATAATCTGATACCTGGATGGCCAAGTATAACTATTTGTAATTGGTGTTCTTCTTGCTAACAGGTGATCGACAAATATGTCTCTTCATAGCACAGTCAGAAAAATTACGGGAAAATTATGGAACATAATACCTAATTGAGTTTTAGATATTTCGGCACTGCTTCAAGCCACGATCACAGCAGAATTCAATGCAAAAGGGGTGGGTAAACAAAATTCTGTATAATTATGTTTTTATTTCTAAAGCTAAATTATTTCTATTCTTAATCTTATTTTTACATTTTTATTTCTAAATGAAAAGGTAATCTTATAATATTTTTTTGGTCATCTGGCAGGACCTGGAGGCTCTATGCATCACGGAGCCCAGAGAGGCCAATGCAACAGAGGGGCCTGGTAATAAATAAGTCATGAGTTTGTTTACTGTATTTATAAGTACGTTGATGTGCTTAAACGATCTTCACCCCATTCCAACCCCAACGAGGCAATCTAATCTGACTGATTAAATACGACTGATAAGTAATATGGTGGATAAAAATGTTATTTCGGAGGGTTTATCGGAAGATAATTTTTCAATGACCGACGATCTTTAAATTGGATCAGATACCAATTTGTTTGCCGAGTTGATTGTGTAATTATGTTAGGATATGAGGAACATTTCTAATTGATTCCTTTTAATTGTTTCTGTTAGGAAACGACTTACCAGTATCCAGCATAAATGGATATGATTTAATTCATTTGTTTTTGTACTACGAAGCGAAGAGGTGATCAGACGTGATGAACTTCTGCTCATAGCAATTATTGCAGTACCATCCAAATAATAGTCACTTAGTATCCAGAACTTTGGAACACGAAGGCTTTCATGGCAATTTACCTGCTTTAATTACCGTGTATGTTTATAAATAATGGACATATAGGACAATAGGTATATACTATACTACAAATAAATAAAATTGAAGTCTCTTTGTAATATCAAAATATTAGCTTTTACTAAATGCATACGAAAGTATATACGACACCTATAACAAAACAAATATTTTTAAAATTTTTGTCTGGCTGTCTGTCTGTCTGTTTGTTCCGGGTAATCTCAGAAACGGCTGGATCGATTTTGCCGGGGCTGTCACTGGTAAATAGCTGATGTTACAAGGAGTAACTTAGGCTCCGTGAGCGATTATTATTACTATTTATTATTGTCCAACTGTTGAAGCTAAGCTAGATGTACATATCTAATTAAAAAAGGGTTTTAGACGGTTGGAAAAAATAATAAGGTTCTATTTAAATTTTGTTATTTTTCACTGCAGTATGGATTTTATATATATCCTTAAGAGTTTTAGAAGAATTTATATATCCTTCTAACAGAAAATGGTGCTATAAAAATTTCGCAACGTTAAATAATTTGTCAGGTGATTTGTCACAACGGCTCGTATAAACACGTGTTGTACGTAATGCTAATGAGTCTGGAAGCGTTGCACAACTTGTCTAACGTAATACGTGGAAGTTGAGATTTTACTCAGCGCCAGCGATTATACCTACACAGTAACACTGTACTCGCGGGGCACTCACGGGCGAGCTTGTTGGAAGACATGCTTGTGTATTTTTTATACTATTATATAGTATGTAACCATATATATCATTTATTTCAGACTATAGATCCATGTAGGTAAATGCTATAGACAAAACAAGTTAACATATCTATACAAATAAATAAAATTGAAGTGTCTGTTTGTAATATGAAAATAACAGCGTTTTAACAAATACATATGAAAGTATATATGGTAACTATAACAAAACAACTATTTTTAAAATATTGTCTGTCTGTTTGTTCCGGGTAATCTCCGAAACGGCCGGGCCGATTTAGATGGGACTTTCACTGGCAGATAGCTGATGTTACAAGGAGTAACTTAGGCTACTTTTGTTTTAGAAAAAGAATTATAGAGTTCTGTGCAAAAAAATAAAAACCATGAAATCCAATATCTGCGCGGGTAAAATCGCGGGCAGCAGCTAGTTCTATATAAAAACCGTGCATTGTACCAGGAAAAGTAGCATAATATGTCACTCTCCGGTTCATAAATCTCTATGCAAAAAATCACGTCGCTTCGTTGCGTTACCCCGTTGGATAAAAGAAGGATATAAACAAATAAACAAACTTTTGCCTTTACTAAGTTTTAGGTTATTATGTAGGAATATTGATTACTGCAGTCGCAATTAACCCTTAGATAGGTACTTACATTTCACTTGCCCCGAACATGTTGAGCACGGAATGAGCGTCTTAAGTACGTAACTCAACATTGCTTCGAATCATTCGTTAGCACACTTCCTACGTTTTACAAATCATGTATAAACAACACTTAAAATCGATTACTAATCATAATGAAAATTATACTTGTACTATTATCTATTCTGTGCTTTGACGTAATTTTCTATAACTCTTTCTGAGCAAGCGCGATCATTTCAAATATTCCAGCAGTTTTCAAATTGGTTGGCTTCGCCTACATAACCCAGGTATAGTTTAAGTTACTCCTTATAACATCAGCTATCTGCCAGTGAAAATCCCGTCAAAATCGGTCTAGCCGTTTCGGAGATTAGCCGGGGCAAACGTACAAACAGAATTTTAAAAAATTGTGTTTCTGTTTGGTTTTGTTCATATGCATTTAGTAAAATAGCTGTTAGTTGGACATTACAAACAGACACTTCAATTTTATTTATTTGTATAAATGTGTAGATTGGGTATCAAGAAAAGCAGTCGTTTGTCTGAAAACTTAGGTTTCCTATTAAAACAGGCACTGTGTTAATTATCCCAACTAATCTATCTATACAAATAAATAAAAAGTGTCTGTTTGTAATATCAAAATAACAGATTTTTACTAAATGCATATGAAATTATATATGGTACCTATAACAAAAACACTATTTATAAATATTTGTCTATGTTTCTGTTTGTTCCGGATAATCTCCGAAACAGCTGAACCGATTTTGACGGGACTTTTACTGGCAGATAGCTGATGTCGGTGATGGGGTCGGAAGGAGGTCTCTGGAACTCTGTAACGAAACGACGTAACCGCATCGAGTTTGGGCTCGTTTGATTTGTCTTTTCGAGTAGGTACTTTGACCCTATATGATTTCCAGGGTCCTGAAGAAGGAGCTGGAAGATGGCCACAAAATTACAGTACCAATAATGTACTTTATAAAAGCTTGGCTGGAATTTCTTTTACATACAACTTTTTTATATACAAATCTAGCCTCGCACGCGTTGAAATCAGAATAAAATGAAGCCTAGTTATCACTGAGGGATAATGTAGCTACCTATTTGTAAAAGACTTTTTAGAATCGGACCAGTGGTTCCAAACATTAGCGGTAACAAACAAAAAAACATACAAACTTTACTGCTTTATAATGTGAGTATAGATAGAGCCTGATAGAGCCCCCCATACATGCGTTCCAAATCCATCGCTAAGCGCTTCGTGGATTTAGTGAAACGATGATCCCACAACAATCACACAGACTCAGGCAAGGAGTTTCACTCCTTAGCAGTGAAATGAAGTCGACATCCCTATTATATAAACAATTTTTTTTTTGAGAAATATCTTTGACATAAAATGCTTTTATGGCTTTGTTTGATTACGATAGTTTACCTTTCACTTTTGATTTCGAAGAAAATTTGAATAAATTACAGATTTTTCAAAACACGTTTTGAACCATACAATAATGAAACGATGTCGTAATGGCGACTTTTTTATTTGCGATAGGTCAAAGTTTGTCCACCTTCTCACCTGATTCTGGTAATGAGGTCGAAAATGGTGTATATTCCAAAACTTAGAAAGCGAAGTGCGGTTTCTGGAACACATTGATAGGTGCTTTACTGTGGATTTTGCAAATAGCCAGGCGAGCAAAAAAAATTACGGTAGACCTTGCAAAATATTTTTAGATTCAAACATTAATTTTTAGTAGATATCTCAATGGACTCTCAAAAACTTGCGCTGCCAACGGAACTTGAACCCTTCTACTGGCAATCCTAGCCAGTCACTAAGCTAAGAACAACAACGAAGAAGAACAAAGAAGCTAACAACTAAGCTTTTCTTTAACTAAGTTTTTTTATACGCTTTGATAACGTGACGAGCTGGTCGTTTGCCCGATGGTAAGCATAACACCGGCCCATAGCAATTGCAGTGCCACTCAGAACATTGAAACACAAAGGCCTACGCGGCCTTTGTGTTTCGTTACCCTGAGACATTAGGTATTAAGTCTCATAAGCCCAGTAATTTCACTGGCTACTCAGCTCATCAAACCGGAACACAGTAATCCTCGCACATTACTGCTTGGCGGCTGACTTCACGAGCAGACAGGTGGTACCAAGCCAGACGGACCAAATAGTTAGTTCTACCACCTAGTAAATCGCTATCCCATTGGCAGGGATTTTTTTAAATTTCTGTGCTGGTTTTTTTTCACACAAGTGTGAATCACACTTCAAAAATGTATTTGTAACTGATGTATTTTAAAAGCCACAAGAGCTTTAAACACAAATTGTACATCGGAAACGTTTAGTTAGGTAATTGGTAACAATTTAGCATATCGCCCATTCTGATAAGCGCACTTAGCATGATACGGTCGTTTCGTACGCCGAAATGCAACGCAATTTGCAGCTAAGTGCCAGTGTTATAAATACAAAGCAGTTGTTTACATTTTGTCGTCGTAAGTAGACACTTACTATTATTTCAGACTAGCTTTCTGCCCGTGGTTTTCACCCGCGTTCCCATACGAGCCGTGCATTTTTTTGGGATAAAAAGTAGCGTATGTTACTCTCCGATTCATAAACTATATCTATGCCAATAATCACGTCGATCCGTTGCTCCGTTACTGCGTCAAAGAAGAATAAACCAACAAATCAACAAACAACTTTTTTGCATTTATAATACCTACTCGTATGAAGTAGAATTAGCAAAGTACCACATATTTAGGAAAAGAATAGATGTACAGTCAGCTGCAATAGCTCCCATTCGATATAACTATACCCTTTCTAACAAAAACAGGAATTTTAAAAATCGGTCCACAATCGATGCAGAATTTGATGAACATACAATATTTAAAAGATTTCTTCAATATTAACATGACTGAGCAGATACGGTAGGTTTTAAAGTATATAACTCGTTAACCTTGGCGCCCTAGTTTTCACACTTGACCGACTTTTACCACCCTTATTAAAAGATACTAGTCATAAAACAAATATTATGATGAAATACAAAAACATGATTCATGAGGAATGCAATGATATAGTTACGTTGTAGTCAGCAGTAGTGTTTATGTAGTACCTAGTTAATAAGGCAATTAATAAAAATAAATATAATTATACCTAGGTATTATTTATGTACAACATAGCGGCCACCCATCCAAGTGCTGACCGCATTGAACGTTACTGAACTTCGCCGATCAGTTAAGAACGGTGAGTTGAGCTACGATAACAAGCGCTACACTTATTTTTACAATTATCCCACCCCATCTCTCCACATGACGCCATAAGGTAGCCCTCACACCTAATTCATGATTGATGGATAACCAATAATATCAATGCATAAGCATTGATATTATGAGACGACTTATGGGTAATGATGTATTCACACAAGTGTGAACTATTCAATTCAATATTGTTTCTGTTGTCGATGTGAATAAAACCACTAGACCCACTAGCGTTTCGGCGAGTGGCGTGGCAAAGGACTTTGGCAAGATAAAATGATTTTGAATGCCGCTGCAGGCTGTGTCATTCCGTGGTATCCAGAGGTAACTTTGTCACAGAATTCAGCCTGTCAACGGTATACTGTATATTCCTTTGGCATGCGACGGAATACCCCAGCTTTCCGTGCTGTGCCGTATCGCTTGCCAGCCTTTAGAGTCATTGCGCAGTTCCTAATACAATAGCTTAATAGTCAAGTCATCTATCACTTACCGTTGAGCAATAGTGTGATCTTTTAACAATATCACCGCTCCGCTGTGTGCCAATACTCAATACTCAGGTAATTGAACAATCATTACTAATGCTAGTGCAGAGCTATTGTTTTGTCACTTGCAATCATCATGAGCTTCCGCATCATAATATTATTTTAAATTTGGCATACAAATGGAATTGAAAAATTGTAACTTTGGATTTGTAATTGTGGTGCACGCCACAGTGGCTGATTTGATTAGTGTCATTAGGATAACAATTTTACAACATTATTGCCCGTTTTCTCCAGCCCTAGGAGACGCCTAAATCAGATGCCTAAACAGGAGTTGCCTAGGGCAAAAAACGTTTCACGAACCTTTAGGAGTATTCTAACGGTGTATACTTAAGACTTTGCTTACATTAGGAGTTACTCAGTTCAGCGTCGCCTTATTCGTTGTTGGTGAAAACGGGCATAAGGCGCTCATCACCACTTTGAGTTTCCAGTTGCAGCATACGGCAATTCGCAACTAACTGTTTTTAAGATTTTCATATAATTTTGAGCAACTGGGCACACGTAGTAACTCTAGTTGCGAGTCTCAGTGATAGCTACAGTTTTCGGTTGCTACATTCGACGACAAAATCAATTCCAAATTGCAGTGATGAGCAATTGAAAATTTGGACCACTTGTATCAAGTTGCTGGTTTCCGCAACCAGGAACTGTAAAGTGTAGAACAATTTCGTCTTTAAAATTTTAAAGGTGTAGTTGCCAATTGCGGCAATCGTAAACTGTTGCTTCAATTGGCAACCTTTACTGAAAACTTGTATAAAATTAATAATTTCCGAAACTCAAGTTGCTTGTTCAGTAGTTTAAAATATATTGGAACAAAATGTTATATGAAGTCGAATTTATGTAACTTTTATCACATCAACTTGTAGTATTTAGGAAGTGAGCCTTCTGCTATATCAGATATAAGCTTTGATTAGGTATGTTGTCAAAGGATTTAGGGCCTTACTAATAAAGACTAACAGTTGAAAAGTTACACAATGTTTTGTCCCTTTCGCTTCAGTTTAAAATTGGCAAAGAACAACAAAGACAAAACATTGTGTAACTATTCAATCGTTATACAGTGTTTATTTGCAAGGCTGTTAAGATCTATCTGATATTGCAGTAGGGAACATCAATTCAATAAAAATATCAACACCGTAACTTGATATAGAGCCGAGTATGACAAAAAGGTTTTCAAAAAGGTATTTCTATGCACAAAGGCTTCTAAGTTTGGCAAGTACGATGTATAGCTATTTTGATGAATTGTAAATTTGTCGTCTCGCGCCTTAGTTGTATAGGCAAACCAAACCTGAAATGATGCAATTTTATTAGAAAACCGGCAGAATATTTAAAATGTCACTTATCCATACAAGACATCAAGGAAGTTGTTATTAAATATTTCAACTGCTACCGGCAATCTGGTTTATGAGTGTTACCGTTTATTAGTAAATATTACAATCTGTAAGTTACCGAATTTGGTGCAGTTTCTGACTTGGCTTTTGAGCAGGGTTTGAAGTAGTATTTTTGGGAACCGGTACCTTTGGCCTTGGTGTGATACCGGTACCAGACGTAGTCTCTACTACTCTATTACTATCTAATCAGTGACAGATTATTACCAGACAAATATTTACGTTGGTTAGAGTGAGAAAACAGATGTAGTAAAAAGGATAGTTAATTTAAAGGTACCGGAACAGCTAAGTTTTTTTCTGTTATTTGATAGCGAGACTTAAGCATGACGAGAGATGTTAAGCATAACGCCGGCCCATAACAATTGCAGTGACACTCAGAACTTTGAAACACAAAGGCCTGAGACATTAGGTACTACATCTCATAAGCCCAGTGATTTCACCGGCTACTCTGTTCATCAAACCGGAACACAGTAATGCTCGCACATTACTGCTTGGTGGCTGGCTTCACGAGCAAAGCGGTGGTACCAACCCAGGCGGACACTCGCAGAATAGTTAGTCCTACCGCCTAGTAAAGTATACAGTAAGTATACAAAAACTGTGCTTTTGGTACCGATTCCAAGCATTGCTCTTGAGTAACCCACTTCTCAAACTTTCTTCTCGCCTATATTTTTACTTTTTAGTGCTGGTAATGTAACTTTAGTGTACGTCATTTATGTTTGTGCGTAATAACTTCGAATATGTACAGTGGTGTTGTGAAATTTTGTCTATAGAGTTGTATGTCACGTTTATGAGTTTAGTCGTGTACACGTAGGTGTAGGTGTAGGTATCAATATTCATTTGTTTCATAACAAAATGTACACGTTAAAAATGGTATGTATCCAACAAGAACAATAATAACGAAGATGTAGGCAGATAGATGGAGGTAGGTAGATGTAGATAATTATGTATAGATACTTTAGAATGTAAAATAATATTTCAATAATGTTTTTAATAAATACAATGTAGTAATTTTTTTTAACGGGCTAAATGCCTTTATTAACTAGCTAATACATAAATAAACACTACATCCAACCTAGCTACAAAAACAGTTGGATAATCTACAAGCCCTAGTATAGGCCTATAGATAATCCAAATGTTATGTAGTAAAATTAAGTACCTAGGTAATGTTGTTATTTGTTTATATGGCTATGAGTAGTATATTTATAAAATAAGTATGAAGAGAAATACTTCTGTGTTTAAATAATAATAATAATTTTGTGTGTAAGTATCGAATGGTATATATATTATATATGTGTGTATTTATGTAGTATTGTGTAGTTCGAAAGAAACATCCTTCAAGCCTACAAAGCGGCCCAAGGCTTCGTAGGCCGATTTGCCCAAGTCATTTCAACCACCAGTGCGTGACACTTTATCTGATCTTGTTATGCACCAATTGCTCTTTTTAACTGCTCACCATTACTAGCTTTACACCCTTGTGCAATGCTAGCCATCCATATATTTAATGCTATTTTAACCGACTTCCAAAAAGGTGGAGGTCCTCAACTCGTGTGTATTTTTTTATGTTTGTTCCCTCAGAACTCCGTCATTATAAATGACCGATTGGAAAATTCTTTCTTTATTTGAAAGAATATACTTTGAGAATGGTTTCATAGAAATTTTATCAAAATTGGTTCAGTAGCAGTAGTAGTAGTAATGCGGGAATGACAAATCATTCCCGCATTTTTTAAGACATTTTACTTGGTATAATAAAGAAAAGTATGGTTACAATTTTTTTGTTAGTAATAGATTGAAATGATGGGTTCTTGAAAACGTATTTTATAATGTGAAAAAATAGGTATGTTCCCATATTGTGGTAAAAAAAAAATTTATAAATTCTACTTTTGCTACCAAAACAATAATCCGGCCCTGCGATGGAATGCGGGTAAATACTGTCGCCTATGATCTTTTATGTAACACTGAGGTTATCATTGATGTGCTGCCCCCCCTATAAGGCTCTTTTGACACACTTTTTAAAATACTCCACGTTGCAGTGATCCGGGACAACCACTGATGGAAGCTCATTCCACATTTTACAAGTATACGGAAGAAAAGATCGCGCAATGTTGTATGACATATAACTGCACGCATAGCTTCAATCACAAGAGCTCAAACACGAAATCTTGAAGATACATATCTAAAGTGCACTACGACTTATCAAGTGTCACAATTACGTAAGCCATAGGCTACAGTAGTAAGAACTAATAGTAATATTACATGACCAATTCTGCACTTAGCGTGTCACTGTCACATCATCACCTAGGGCAATTTAATCTCATCGTCACGTAGCATCGGATGAGATAATGGTCACAAAACAGAGAGAGAGAGCAGAAGGGACAATACATGACGCACTAAGCGATGACGCGGCCTAAGTCACCCGCCTAAAGAATATATCAGACGGTTTCCAAGGAAGAGTCTTTTGAAACCTTTGAAACTGGAAAAAGGTAATGCTTGCACATTACTGCTTGGTGGCAGACTACATTAGCAAAGCGGTTGTAACCACTCAAACGCTTGCAGAAGAGTTACTCTTACGTTCACGTTTTTCAACGTATATCCGTAGGTATCCATATAGCACAAAGGTACCTAAGTAGGAAAGCACGTAGGCGTTACTTGTTAAAACAACGTGGTAGGTAATGGTACCAGCATTTTAAGAGCATTTTAACAGTTGACAGTGGTTTGAAAGAAATGTTTTTATTTCAATTTATAGGCATTAAACAATTTTAGATTTTCAAACCAAATCAAATCATCATTTATTGCTCCATACAATTTTGCTATTTATAATATATAAGAAGTTAAATTAAAAAAAGAGAAATTAGAAGAAGTTAAATTAAATTAACAATTAAAATCAATACTATTTAGTATTGATTTTAATACATACGTTTTTCCATTATATAACGCATGTTTTCAACAATGGGACTAACTCTTCTGCGAGTGGCCGTCTGGGTTGTTCCTCCGCTTTGCTCGTGCAGCCTGCTGCCAAGCAGTAATGTGCAAGCATTATGTGTTCAGGTTTGATAAGCAGAGTATCCAGTGAAATTACTGGGCTTATGAGACTTAATACCTAATGTCTCAGGGTAACGAGCGCACTGCAGTGCCGCGCAGGCGCAAAGCAAAGGCGTTTCAAAGTTCTGAGTGGCACTGCAATTGTTATGGGGCGGCGTTATGCTTACCATCAGGCAAACGACCAGCTCGTCTCGTTACCAAATTAAATTAAATTAAATTAAATTAAATTAAATTAAATTAAAATGCTAGCGGTACTGCGCTACAGTTAGCGAGATCATGTTCACGATTATGCCAAAAATGAGTGTATTTCGGTCATGCAGTCGGTTTTATTGTCTACACCTTACGACCATTTCTGTTTCTCGAAGTCACGTGTGACATCATACTTTGGCCTTGTGAATTTTAATTGCTTTTATTCACACTTTCATTATTACAAAAAAGGTTTGTGAATGTTGCGCCATGCGTGTTCTTATTGTTTTCTATTGGCGAATTATAAATGTTTTTTTTTAAATAAAATAATGATAAGTAAAATGACGTATGCAGATGAATATAAAATATGTTTTCTCTAACTCTCTAAATAGATTATGCAAAGCATTTGAAGTGGCAAAAAAAAGGATTAATAAAAGAGGTCCCTACTAGAGTTTACTGAAGTGTTTTTTATATCAAACCAACAAACACACTTTCGCATTTATAATATTAGTAGGAAGTACGAAGTAGGATTAGTAGGAAGTTGGACTACTCGTTCTATTTATCATTTTTTATTTATTAAAATGAGCTTAGCTCTACTGTTCTATAACATGTTTAGAGATCAACCATTTCATCACACCTATGGTCATATGATGGCATAACGTAAAAACAAACCATGACATGTGGGACGTCGACGCCGCCGGAACGGCGCGCCGTTCCGTTTTACTTTCTTATTTGCTCTAACGATTTTGATTTCGTGAAACTATACGTACCTACTTGCGTACCACATTGTTTTGTTTCATTTTAATTATGCAATTGAGTTCACTTTCTATTTGGTCTTGTTTCTGATAAATTGAGACTGTTTCCTTAGTGCTGTGATTGTTGCTTTTGAAATCAGGCTATGCATTTATAGACTTTTGTATTAGCTTGTCTATTTGGTACTTTGTCTAGGCATGCTTGTAGTCATAGTATGTCCTCTCAGATGGAAGGATGAAAGACGTAGTTTCAAATCCTGACTAGTAAAGATGATTTTATAATTCAATTGTTTAAAAAATAAAATCTAATTTCGAATCGCGAGCGTTATTTAGCAGTTATCAATCTAATTGAAGTCATAATAATTGCGCTTATTCTCTTATGCAAGTGTATTTCTATGTACTCTTTCAAGAAATAGACGTATTCCAAAATATCTAAAATAATCCTTAATTCAATTCAACCTTTCAATGCTGTACACCATGGCTTTTTACTAACTTTTGACTTTCAGTAGATGAAAATAAAATCCAAGAAAACATTTCACACATTTATTCAAAATCAGCCTCAACGCAAAGTACATGTACTTTGACAAGTTATATACATTACAATAACAAAGCAAGTATAAGCTAAACAAGTAATAACAGAGTATTCTAAAATGGACAAGCCACGCATCCTGCTGGATGCTATGTGGCTGCCCCGATCCATCCAATCACAACCTTACAGACGTGAGCGAAATTTTTGCTGATTGACATACACTAAAATACTAATGATCACATTTTGGAACTTAGCCTATAAGGTACTGATGTGACACCCACACGTATCTACAACTTAGTGCCATCCGTGGTGACCGTGCTGTTCCTGTTGACCGTAGTGTTCTTGTTGACCGTAGTGTTCTTGTTGACCGTAGTGTTCTTCGTGACCGTGGTGGTGTTCCACCTCTTTCTTTAGGTAAATAGGCACGTGATGTTTCACTGGGTAAGGAACTTCTTTAACGAGGGGGAATGGCACTTCTTTGTAGACTGGGTAAGGCTTGTCAATGGGAACCTTGACTTCATAAGGCACCTTCTTCTCGACGGTGTAAGGGATCTTCTTGTACACATCATAGGGCTTGGGAACTGGGACCTTCACGTGAACCGGGTAAGGCTTCTCAACCTCGACCTTGTAAGGCTTGTCGACAGGGACCTTGACTTCATAAGGAACGTGCTTGTGCACGGTGACCGGGTAAGGTTTCTCTACATGAACGGGGTAAGGTTTGGGAACGTACACGTTGTAAGGCTTGTCGACTGGCACTTTCACTTCATAAGGCACCTTCTTGATAACTTCGTAAGGCTGGGGTACTTTAACTTCGTACTTAACTTCGTACGGTACCTTCTTCTCAACAGTGTAGGGCTGGGGGTAGGGGACCTTCACTTCATAGGGGACCTTCTTCTCAACGGTGTAAGGAGTGGGCACTTTGACCTTGACTTCGTAAGGCTTGTCGACCGGGACTTTCACTTCATACGGTACTTTCTTCTCAACTGTGTAAGGTTCAGGGACGTACACGGGGTATTTGACATACTCCTTGACAGTAACGGGTACCTTCTTCTCAACGGTGTAAGGTTGAGGGTAGGGGACCTTGATTTCGTAGGGAACTTTCTTTTCAACGGTGTATGGGACACGTTTTTCTACGGTGTAGGGGACGGGGACTTTCTTGACGACTTCGATAGTCTTCACATGTTCGTGATGATGGTGATGATGGTGGCCGTGGTCACCTCCACTTTGGATGGGTTTCCATTCACCACCACCGCCACCGCCACCGCTGGAGCCTCCGAAATCATATCCGCCATAGCTCTGTTCTCCACCGAAGTCATGACCTCCATGACCGCCTTCCTGGCCACCGAAGCTGTAACCCTCGTGTCCTCCGAAGCTGTGGCCCCCATCACCACCTCCGTAGCCACCTCCGTAGCCACCACCGTAGCTGCCGGTCTCGTAGATACCGCGCTTCTCCTGTTTTTTCTCGTCAGTCGCGGCCTTTGATGCGCCTTTCTCCTCTTTGGCAAAGGCCACCACGGCCAAAGCTGCCACTAAAACAACCTGCGAACAAAAGAAAATAACATTAATGAAATTAAAACGAGAGCACCATTACAGTTAACAAGCAATTATACATTTAAGATTGGCAGTCGGCTTTAGATGATTTTATTTTTTCAAATTATAATGACTACTTCATCATAACGCGCATCAACGGATTTATAGTAATCTTTTCTGTGATTCACCTTAAGGATCTAAGGAACGACAAAAATTCATTTACTAAAAGAATTAAAGATTCATTGAACTGTTAATGTAAAAGTTCATAAAATTAAAAGATTACAAAAAGGCACGTTCTCTTATCAAATCAAAATTAAGTAATATTTACTCATTCAAAATGTAAACATATTAAATTAAATTTAAGCATCTGTCAAAGCTATCTATAATCTAGCGAAATATATAATCTAATAAATCTATAATCTAGTGAAATGTTGATAGTCAATGAAACCAAAGTGTTCTGGATTTTGAAATGGCGAGCGAGAGTTACGATTGCATTCTAATCCTAACAATAATGTTGTTAGTGAATGCTGAATGCACATGGAATATTGAATTCAGACAAGTAAAAGTAACGTGATCTAGATTTTGTAATCGGAGATTCTATTCTATGTACATTAGGAATACAAATGAATTACTTTCTAAATCTCTTGGTAATCTGCAGACTTTGCGCGTAGACGTGAAATAATGGTTGCTTGTGATAGAACATAGTCACACATGGTGAGAAAGTGGGAAATGATGAAGAACATTTTGGTATTTTAGTATTACCATTCTAGGGTTGACACTTATACTGTAAACATTGATCGCAGGGTTAGCTATCAAGATAAAAATATTCACCAAGCAACTAACCATTAACCATACTCAACCTCCAAATCGTCATGAGATTGTAATAAACTATCAAGTCGCTTACCTATCAAGTTTAAAACCAATGAACACACATTATCAGACTACCTACAATTAACTTTGATTTTATTAACAACTTTAAAGCTCTACAATAATCCAATCAGTAATAAAATCTAAGCTACGCTAATATAACTTCATAGATCGTATTTGATAGGTTTTCGCAACTCTTAACTGTTCGCGTAGTAATTTTTCGTTGCGCAAGCACAGCTAATAGTTCCGATACGATCCGCGCACGAGACAAGCCTGTTACTGTTAACTATATCACTTATCAATGATATTTGATAAAATTAAGTAACCATGATTGAATATTACAGGCACTTCCCAGATGTTAATCATACGTGTCGTTACTTACAAAACAGCTAAGCTAGAGGCGTCAAAATTGTAATCATCTCTGTAACATATCTTGTTATGTAACATTGTTAGCATAGCGAATATTCGCTCATTAAATGCATAAAATTTCCAAATTTTGACTTAGATTAAGTGAAAATATGCGAGTATTGCGCCGGTTTCCAAAATTAGTTTCGACATGTGAATTTTAACGAGGGCTGCGTCATTTGCCAAGTGAGCATGGCGAATAAGTGTCATGATGGCGCAATTGAGAGTAGCATGCAATCGCTCAAAATCATGTCAATCATCAAATGTATAATCAAGGCTGTCAAACAAATTAATATGAGAAAATGTGACTATAATATTATAAGGTATATTTATGCAGTACTTTTAATACTCTATATACAAATATTGATTCAAAGCTTGCCAATATTTTAAGGCATTGTTTCTGATGAGTCATGTTTAGCACCAATTACTCGACAAGGTGTAATCAACTGATCATAGCTGTCGAGCATTTCTCAAACACCCAGTAATCTTATTGCCTACTTTCCCTTAGTGCAGTCAATTATGTATTGTGTAAGTAAATTGGAAAAATTAGCACAGAGAAGAATTAATCTTAATAATTTGTAATTACATAAACAATACGTTCACTAATACATGAATAGTTTAGAGTTATGAATTCTAAGATTTTAATATTAAAATTCATTTGAAATTAATCTGACTTTCCTTTGCAAATTTTATTTAATTATTCTAGAAACGTCGACTACAATCGGGTATCATTTAGCCTGTATTTATTTACTGAATGCATATTATTATAGCTTCTCGCCTTCGTGAACAAATACAGCGAACGCCACTGACTCGACCCTCACAGCTTGCAGTTTCTAACGCTCGTCTTCCGCAAGTCGTCACCTCATGTATATCCCGCTTCCTAGCTTCCTACATATATTATATAAGTTTGGATGTTTGTTTACCTTCAGGCAGATAACAGTTGGGTTTCTACTCATAGGAATAAAATAGCGGTCGTTTTTAGCGATAAGATGTACTGCATGTAGGCTGTAATAAAGTGTTATTGTATAAGTTATCTGTTATTTATACCAATATTGTAAA